>OZ007592.1:390526420-400526420 GCA_963931845.1 Maratus michaelseni
AGAATATACGGTATATTAAATTCTGCATCTTATTGATGTTAATTTCAGTTATATTATTTAAATATATTGATTATATGCTTTTATTTAATTGTCCAAACACATTTTTCGGCGAAATATATTAAAAAAAAAAAAAACAATCTTCGTCTTCAATAGCGAATTTTGGAGCAGAGCAGAAAAAGACATACAGAAAAAAATGCAAATTGAACTTTTAATTACTTTTTAGAAGCATATTGTATTTTGTAAAAAGTTTCTTGTTTTGTTAAATCACATTAATTTTTTTGTGTTTTTGAGTTTTAAGTAATGACGCATATAGTAGATTTTGTTATTCAAAGTTGCACGGTGGCAGGTATGCATTAGTTTTTAAATGCTCACAAGGCGGACAGGACATGCATATCATGTATGGAGCTACAAATACTCGGCAATGCCACTGAAACATATCGATTGTAAGGATGCATTTTGCGCAATTCTCGTTTGGATATATTTTTCAGCACTTTTACAGACAACAGTATAAGACGAGGTAGAAAACTGGATAAAAACATTGTATTTTCTGCAGAAATTGATCAAATATTTACTTGTTGAATATTTGCTAACTTTTGGCAGGTATCAAGTATTTTTAATACTTATTTGTTGAAATATACAACCAATAAACCCAAAATATCAGGCATAATGCAAAATAAATAAATAAATAAGTAATAAAATAAAACGCTAATTATTTTTATAACGAAACTTTATAACACTTTAAACATTTATAGATCGTAAAATTATTTTTTAAATAATAATTTATATATATAACATTCACGTTCATGGGTCAACTGAAAATTTATTAAATTGTGAGGCGTGAATGCACACACACTCAAAAAAATCCATGAATGGAATGAATATTTCCGTTGATGAAAACAAAAATATTCGCATTGTTTTACTAATCTTCCTCAAAATACGGAGAATTTCTTAATCTAACATAAAAATTACCTCATATCTTCTAATCTAAAGATTCATTTTCGTCAAAACGAAGGGTTGTTCGGCAACTGTGCGGTTTAGTACTTTTTTGTATTAGAAACATAATTTTTATCCATGTCTTCTTTTCTCTCAAAAAACGAAAAACTTGAATCTAAGCTCGAAATTTTTTGAAATTCTTTAGACAAAAACGGGAATTTCTTTAAATAGCAAAACAATCTCTTCCAAGCACCTGGGTGTTGAGGCAAATTGCTGTCTGTACTTTTTATGTTTTCTGACGGTATTGATTTCAGAGTGCATTTCATTAGACTCTCGAAAGATGCCGGTCTCATACATCCAAAAACTTGTAAAGATGACAACCTATTTTTCGTTGGTGTATTTGATTTTTGAGACTATACGCAACAAGGATAAAATAGAACGAAATTAAAATAAAACATAATGAATATAGAAATGTTAATTATCATGAGTTCTTTTTACCGTCAGAGTACATATTATTACTGCTTATTCCGAATTTATAAACAGTGAAAGTACTTAAATTTTGCCAACCTAAACCTAATGGTTGTTGGAAAAAAAAAACGTCATGTACATTGAATTATATTAATTCGATCCACTGCGTGTTAGTGTCACTAGAGCACAAAAAAATTATGTAAAAGTGTGTCACAGGTTCCACATATGAGACAGGAAGTGACACGACGTAGGTACTTTTTGGGCAATGAAGGTGCCGAATAGATAGAGTTGCAAAGGCTAAAAAAAACGGTTTAAACTTGGGAATAAACCGGGTTTTAGGGGAATAAACCAGGTCTTTTGGGAATAAACCGGATTTATTGGAAATAAACCTGGGAATAAACAGGATTTTTGGAACTCTACGAATAGAGATTAGATGATACGGAGTGTTAAAAAGTTCAGTTGGATTTTAGTACTCTAGAGATCAAGGCTTATTAAAATATTGTGAGTCATTTGTCTGATGAAGAACGATCACACATTTACCATTTCCACGAAATGTAGGTATATTGGATAGCAAAGGATATAATAAAATTTCAGTCGGATTTTCGTACTCTAGAGATCAATTACTAAAATATTGTGAGTAATTTGTCTGATGAAGAACGATCACACCCTTCCCAGCTCCATGAAATTTAGGTATATTGGATAGCAATTTTTCGTACCATATCTTATTTTTTTTTTTATTTGTTCCAATAAAAGTGCAGTTTTTTAATTTTTAACAAGAATACAATATATATATATATATATATATATATATATATATATATATATATATATATACATGTATAATTTTTACTTAAACCATGTGAGAAGATTTAAAATGTGTGAAGCTGCAAATTGAAGTGAGAATTAAACAGTCACAGATGTGCTCCACCTAAAGCAGGTTATTAATGACAGTGTTTATTTACCAACATTTAACCCACTGTCAAAATTAGCTTTCAACAACTACTAAATCCCACTTTTGGTTCCATATTATCTTAAAATTTACGAAATTGTACATATACGAGTATAAAAGTAAAATAAAGCTTTTTATCCAAATTGTTGCAAATTTTTTAATAGGCTTTTCTTATTGCAAATTAATTTAAAAAAAAACTTTATAATTAATTCAGCTCTATTTGCCTAATACTTGATTGTTTTCTTTTCCATAAAATAAATGTTTTGAAAACCACGAAGATTAAAAATAATACCATAAATTTAATGGAAAACGAGAATTTTATGCTAAAATAAAGGATATATTTGTATTAAGTCTATTTAAAATACGTTTACCGATTTTCTTTTTTCATTTCATTGCATTTAAATACTCACATATGCCTTTAATGCATTGGCAACATATAAATAGCAATCAATTGCAAAGCAAATGTTTTTCTTCTTTTAGATTGAAGGAATCTGAGATGTTAATATTTTACTTGATTTTAAGTAAATATATTTAAAGCTTTCAAAATAAATGGTTTTTAAGGCTTTGAAAAAGATTTATTTGAATCCCCGCAATCTTATTTTAAGAAAAGAATTTTTAAGAAAAATTTCGATTTGAAATAAGGAAGCTTTTTTGTTAAATTGTTTTTATTTATTTAAATTACTAATCAATATTGTAAATGCATTTATTGGGTGAAACCCCCAGTAGTTGACACCTAACGAGTAACTGACACTTGCACAAAATTCTAACTCAAATAAACATTTTCTTGTAAAATTCCACAAAGTAATGTCATCTAGTAATAAATTAGACACTTGTTTTTATTTTGGAGTCAATTTATTCACCACTAGAGGTCCAAGAACATATTCAATTAAGAAGGAACTTTTCAGAATACAAAAAGTGCCATTTTGAAGTAACCATCTTAATTCTAAAATCAAGGAAATGTTTTTTTTTTTTTTTTTTTTTTTTTTTTTTTTTTTTTTTTTTAAATAAATATATTTGCAATTCAACCTTCAACCATCCTATTTTTTTTTAAGTTATACTTGTAGCAGTTAGTTTAAAGATGCATATGATACATTAGAGCCATGATTTAGGGTTTATAGTTATTTAATTTAGCTTAACTGGAGGGACTGTGCCAGTTATTTGTTCCTGGATTTTCATTTCACTAGTACCTGACAGAGGTGTCAGTTGTTGGTTATATTAAAGAAAGTTGAAATCTATTATTTGAACTGTTTAAAAATGCATAATAATAAATAACGTTTATCTTCTGGTAAACACCATTAAATTTTAAGTTGCTTTACCAGTGTCTGTCACCACATGTCAGTTATTATATATCTGCATTAATAAGTTAATAATTTTATTATTTTTAAATGAAGTGTCAGTCACTGGCTCATTCTGTGTCAGTTATTGGTAATTCAAAATAGGGATGGTGTCAGTTATTGGTGTTTTTGACCATATTTATGAATAAAATTAATTTTTAATAATAAAATGTATAATGTTAAAATATTTTGCCAGCAATATTTTTTTTAATATTTCTCTACTAAACTTTTTTAGAAAAAAGGTAAGTATAAATGCAGATATAAATTTAAAGATTTAATTTTTTGTAATAGTGATTTGAACAATAAAGAATTCTTAAATTGTTAGTTACTGAGGGTTTCACCCTATATTCAGTTTATGTTCGTGGTTTCTCAATATATTTTTCATTATTGATTAACTCTAACTGAAAGTAAATACTAGTTACCCCTTGAATCATTAAGTTAAGCAGCGTTGTGCGGGTTCAGTCAACACATCCCACAAGAAATCGTCCACACATGACCCAAATTGGATTGTGACGTCACGATCAGATGTTTGTAATCCTAATCCCCTACCCTAAAGTGATCCACTGCACAAACTTACTGAGTGAATGTGTGTGTGCAACTAAAGCAGTGTTATTCATATATAATTTATAATTCAATGAAAAAGGGACTATTTTCTATTAAACACAGAGTGAAATATTGCTGAAATCGGCAAATGTATATCATGAATGTGCTATCTTCACTTGTAATTGAAATTATATCTATTTTCCTAACAATGGTTGCGTTTCTTTTTCTGTGGATAACAACTTAAGGGAGACCCGGAAGAAAAACCCCAAAATTTTTATTATTGATTTTAAAGTAATGCATTTTGGTGTACTATTTCAGAATCCTTTTGTAAGGAATAATCAGCAAAAAAATCTACTTTTTATTAAAAAGTATATTTTTTAAAGGGGGTTTTATGATTTTTTTTCGTCGAAATATACAGTTTTTAAAATTACTACTCCTCATTCAATTTTCAATATTTTGGTATTACTAAAATTTCTTAAATAGTGTTATGGTATATGGAAAAGACCTACGAGAGATATTTTTAATTTTCTTTTTTAATGAGCTTGAAAAAAAAATTAAATTACGCATGGAAATTTCCCTAAAATCGTTATAATTTTCATGTTTACCAATTTATGTAAAATTTTCAGAAATTTTTTTAAAAAATATCTCTACTTACTCTTGTTGCAAATGTTTTTAAGATTCTAAAAATATAAAAACTTTGTTTCTAAATTATTTTACTACTGAGCCTTAGTACTTTGAACTTAGGCAAAATATAAAAAAAGTCTTTTCAGGAAAACGCATTTAAAGTATAAAATACAAGAGATAGTAGTAAAAAAAACTTGTTTCATGTTGAAACTATTTTTATATTGATTTCTAATATATCAAGACTATTGTTTTAAGAAAAACTTTATATATTGAACACAATAGAAAAAAAAATGTAGCCAGTTTTCTCTTCGAAGAAAATTCCTCGATTTTCATCGAAGAAAATTACACTTTTTAAAAATACTACTCCTCATTCAATTTTCAATATTTTAGTATAACTAATATTTCTTAAATAGTGTTATGGTATATGCTAATGACCTAGGGAGATATATTTTTTTAATTATCTTGGGGAACAATTTAATTACACAAGGTAAATTTCTTTAAAATCGATGATGTTTACCAATTTATATACAATTTTTAGAAACATTAAAAAAATATATCTCTCATTACGTTTGTTGCAAATTTTTTCAAGATTCTAAAAATATAAACACTTTGATTCTAAATTATTTTACCATTGAACCTTAGTACATTACACTTAGGCAAAAGAAAAGAAAAAAAAAATCTGAAAAAAATATATAAAATACAAAAGAAATTAGTAAAACAAAACTTACTTCGTGTTGAAACTATTTTTTATATTAATTTCTAATATACCAAGACTATTTTTTTATATTGACCACAAAAATTTTTGCTGCCAATTTCGTTTTCGAATAAAATTTTTCGCTTTTACAAAAAATGTGTAAAATTTTATATTATTTGAAATTTTTTAAATATTATATATTCTTCTTTGATTAATCATACTAAAATTAAAATGTTATTAACTGTACCTAACTTTGTGGTAGTGTAATATAAAAGTAAACATAGATGTATGGGCTTTTTAAAGCCCGCTAGCCCTTTAAATTCTGGTGAATACAATTAAAAAAGCTCATTTACTACCTGTTCCAAGTATCTCCAAGTTCTGAAATTTTGCATGGACATTCGCAAATATGTATATTATCGTTTTCTGAGATGAAATTTTTTTTTTTGAACTTTTGATGATTTTTTGCTGAAAATGGGGTTTGAGTCTTCCTTAAAAAACAAATGGATTAAGAACATGGAAAACGATAACGACTACAGAAACAAATATTCTAAGGTGAGTGCCATTTTTCATCTGAACTCTGTATATTAAATTGCTATGTTTAAATACTTTTATGTCAGTTTTTCTCATTTATTTTAGAACACAGTTTTCTAAAACATTATTTATTATTACTATAATAATTGTTATTTTAAATTATCTCTTTATTTGCTTGAAATCTATGTTGTGATGTCATACACTAAAAAAAGTATCGTGCCCATGTGTATTTATATAATAAATTATTGTAAAATAAGCAAATGGTTTTTGAATTTATTATTTATTTTATTTTATTATTTATTATTTCTTATTTATTTTATTTTATTTTATTTTATTTTATTTTATTTATTTTATTTTATATTTATTTATTTATTTATTTTTGCATGAAAGTTTTTCAATAAGAAATGCATTTTTAATACCAAACTGTTAAAAGGTCCCTCATACCTATGTCAATGAATAATGAATATTTTTCATTATTATTATTTTCTTTCACAGTAATATTGAATTAATTTATAAATGATTGTCAAGAAAAAAATCATTATTTACTGTCAAATAATTAAATATTTCTGGTTTTGAGTACTAAAGCAAAAGAAAAACAATATCAGATTCTATCAACATCGGTGATTTCAGTCTTTTTGGCATTGCCTCAAAGAAATATAAAATAATAATAAGAATAAGCTTTCGTTATGTACACATATATAATATAATGTGTTCGGTGAATTTTATATTAGCATTTATCTGTGTGTGTGTGTGTGTAGCTTGTATAATTAATTAACCCGAAGGATGATTTCTTATCGATTTTTTAAACTGTTTTCAAATATAAACGTGATACATACTTTCTGACAGAAAATCGTTTTTACTTTCAAATGCAGAAAAAACTCAGATTTTTATATTTTTGTTCCTTATAATAATTTTACTTTTCACTTTTGTAAGAAGATAAAGCATTTTTTGAAAATATTGTAAATATTGATTTTATAATCTAATTTTCAAGATATGACTGTTTTGAGTAGTAGTTCGTGAAGTAACAATCTGGTAAAATAAAATGTATATATATTAGACATATGAGAGATAATCTATAGGAGATAAGGTTTTTATTATGATGCCTGAAATAGAAGAGAAGTATGAAGAATACTTGACAATTTGATTCATGTATGATTAAAAATGAATTTGTAGAATGCCAGAGAGATGCGCTTTTCAGAGTAGAGAAATGAAAAGCTTGTAAACAAAAGGAAAATTATATTAGTACGTCTTAAAAGAGCTTTAAAATATACAAAAATAACTATTTGATCTTAGCATTATATCAATAACTATTTCAAATAAAGATAACTTAATGAACAAATCCGTTCATTAAAAAAAAATAATCGAGGACTTTCTTTTAAATATATTAAATTTGAGGTCCAAATATCGAGAAATGTGCAAGGTGAAAAAACAGATTTTCTTTATACGTCAGCTAGCATATTCTTGTTTACACATATTTGATATTATTAGTACAAAATATTTCTCAAAGTAAATAATTTTATGTTTAAATACTGTAATATATGTTTCACAGCGATACTTATAATATAGCTTATTTAAGTAAGTACTCTTTGAAAGATTAATATATTTTAATAATCATACCAGGCTTATTTAATAGCATAAATTTAATTTTTAATATAATATAAATAACCATACTGGCCAGATTGCATATGAAATATGCCGAATTATTTTACTAATCGTCTTTAAACAATTTATATTAAACAAGTAATAAATTATGCTTATTCAATTAAAATGCTTATTTGCCAAATTATATTCAAATTTACTGAGAGATTTTTTAAACACATATGTCAGCATTGAAAATATAGATTGATAAATACAGTTATGTAATTAATGAGAATATATATATATATATATATGTAATAATAAAAAAAAATTTCGCCATTTTTCTTAGTTAAATTATTCCAAATTCCTACAATTGTAATTTTTTCTCCTCTCTTTTTAAAATATCTCTTAAATCTATTTTATATTTTATTCCATAACTTAATCAAAATATTCTTTTATTTATCATTCTAGAAATCTTAATCTGTTAAAAGCTACACGTATTTATTAAAACCTTATTCTATTAAATTGCAAAACTGCCTCTAAAACGCACCTGCTAAAATTTTCTTATTTGAGACATTGAATTTTTATTCTTTTTAACATTTTATAATACCATTTTTATTTCTATTTAATTATCAT
This sequence comes from Maratus michaelseni, assembly GCA_963931845.1. Classification (NCBI taxonomy): domain Eukaryota; kingdom Metazoa; phylum Arthropoda; class Arachnida; order Araneae; family Salticidae; genus Maratus; species Maratus michaelseni. Next base: position 390,534,711 of record OZ007592.1, read on the forward strand.
TCGGCATCCCAGGATTCCTCGCGTCTTTCGCGCTCAGAGCTTTTTACCTTTTTAAATTGCCGCTTCTGATAAAGAGTTTTGGTCGTACGTCAGAGACACACCCTCGTGGCCTCATTTTTTCATCCATTAGCGAGCAGGACCCGCCTTCTTTATCCCCCTGGCTTCCTCCGAACATTGCTGTGTGTGGACCAGCTTTTTCGCGCTTCTGTCACTTTGGGCAAAATTTTGGGGTATTTATACGGTTGCACTGGTTTCGGAGACAGATTTCCCACGAATTAATTGTTGTCAACTATAAACCGTCGCTGGAAGAGTCTACACTGTTCCGTCGGTAGTCTGTTCTTCAAGTTCTGCAACTTCTTCAATTGGTTTAATGTGTTCAAGTTTTTAATGAAGCGAAAGTCGGTGGAGTTTTTGTCATACCGGCTGTCAATAAAGTCATTGGTCATCTATTAAGTCTTCCTTAAAGTTTTTGGGAAAATTCTTCTGGAATTAAGTGCCTCTACTCAGCTTTCACGATTGCATTTACACTACGAATTTCAGATATGTCTTGTACTCCGAGATTTGTCTTCATAGTGAGTAAATCGGAATAATACCCTCTCCAAATGTCATAACTGCATTTCAAGGTTCTCGACTGCGCCTACATTGATCTGATTAGTCGGTAATTTTCGTGGGGTTCGGACTGCGATGTCGTCCCGGGTGTATGATGAAACGAACGTTTCAAGTCGACAGTAGTAGTAACATCTAAAATGTGTCAAAAAGTGCGACAGGATCTTTGATGACCTGTGTAAAAAGCATTTTGGAGACTTCCCAGTGACATTGGAGAACACTACCGATCAGTTGTCATTTTATCACTCATAAGGAGAAATGATAACTAAATAATATAATGACATTTTTATAAATTTATCCCAGAACTGACATCTGTAAGTTAAATTATTCTTTTATTTTTGTTGAATTCTTATTTTGTTGATTTGTTATTATTGGCTTACATAGAACAAAATTTGTTCTTAGAATATTTTTAAATTACTATTGTTTCCTTTATCCTGAACATTTAGAACATACGAAATTTAATATTTATTCTTATGTATTGTTGAAAATTAATATTATGGGTGTATGATGAAACGAACGTTTCAAGTCGACAGTAGTAGTAACATCTAAAATGTGTCAAAAAGTGCGACATGATCTTTGATGACCTGTGTAAAAAGCATTTTGGAGACTTCCCAGAGACATTGGAGAACACCACCGATCAGTTGTCATTTTATCACTCACTAGCGGCCCTCCCTCGCTTTGCTTCGGGTTAACCTTGAAAACCTTCATCTCCTTGTGTTTTCTGTAGACCTTTTTAATGTGTACAATAATTAGTACATTATTTTGATAAATCTTGTAGGGTTCAGCCTGAGTTTGCAATGTATAAGCGGAAAAAATGAAATTATTTACGACATCACATTAAAAACCTAAAAAATAACAGTATTTCCTCCTCTATTTAATGGATATACATATAAACCTTCCTCTTGAATCACTCTATCTATTAAAAAAAACCGCATCAAAATCCTTTGCGTAGTTTTAAAGATTTAAGCGTACATAGGGATATAGGGACAGAAAAAGCGACTTTGTTTTATACTATGTAGTGATAAGGAGAAATGATAACTAAATAATATAATGACATGTTTATAAATTTATCCCAGAAGTGACATCTGTAAGTTAAATTATTCTATTATTTTTGTTGAATTCTTATTTTGTTGATTTGTTATTATTGTCTTACATAGAACAAAATTTGTTCTTAGAATATTTTTAAATTACTATTGTTTCTTTTTTCCTGAACATTTAGAACGTACGAAATTTAATATTTATTCTTATGTGTTGTTGAAAATTAATATTATTTGGTTATGCTCACAAATATTACCGAAAGTTTTTGAACTGTTCTGATAGTTATTTAATCCTATATTACTTCATTTTATAAAAGTAACTTAATTCTATGTTCTTATTTTATCACTTAATTTAGTCCCTTTTCATTCTGTGATATTTATTCATAGGAAATAATTTCTATTTATCGAAAAAATATACGAGTAATCTCTATTCATTATTTATTAAGTAAAATGTATTGGAACGTTCTATGCCATTCAAAACTGCATAAAAATTTATTAGATTCTCTGAATTAAAGCTTACATCACTGATTACATAATAATCGCAAAAATAGCTTTTGAAATTTCTTAATTTTAAGAGTAAAAGAAAGTTTGCGTTGAAGTTGCGTAACATTGAAAAGGTAAAATTATTGTGTGCAGTAAAATTTATTTGTTTATTTCATTACTTTTGTTTTTTAATGCTATGTTCCGAGAGTACAAATCAAGAGCCAAAAATTTTATTTTTACGAAATAATGGTACTTATTTTAAAAAGTGTTTTATTTATTTATTCATTCTATTTTTCTTTTGTGATATTTTTTCATATATAGCAAATCTATTTATAGAAAGATAGGGTAACAGTTTTACATTGACTATTTAAGTGGAATGAATTTAAATATGAATTTGACATTTTTACTGTTAAATATTATTTGTTCTTGTTAGTTAAATTATTAAGAGTTAGATATTTTTACAGTTGTTGTTAAGTTAAAGAATTCTTTATACATTGTTATTTTTTTACATGTTATTAAAGTCAGGGTTTGTTAAAGTTATTGCTGAAAGTAAAGGTACTCAAACAAAAATGGCTGAAAAATAGCTTAATGTTATTATTTTTGATCCAGAAAGTGAGATGAATATTACGTCTTGGCTTAGACATTTTGAGGGATCATCCCCTCCAGATAAAAAAGAGTGGAAAATCAACAATATTTCCAAATATTTGAAGGGCGAAGCATTAAAGGTTTATGTTAATGAATGTCTAGAATGTAAAGAGTATGAAAAAAAAATTGCTGAAATCTTAACTGAAAAATTTCTGAAAGTAACAGTCCCCCGTTTTTCTGATTTCGCCTCGCTGAAATTGCATGACTTAAACAACTTAGAAAGATATTTTCGTAAGAAAATAGAGATAGGTCGGCAACTTAAACTGCGTGAAACCATTATTTTACAGGGATTGACCGACCATTATGTAATATATTCAAATTTAGAGATTTTTTGTCATTTTTTTGCCATTTTAACCAAAAGTTTTATTAAATGTTTTATTAATTATTTGTTCAATTAAAAATTCTGTTTTGAAAAATTGTAAAATTTTAAATTTTGTTTAAACTTTCACTAAATTTTTGAATTTTTGAAATTTCGTTTAAACAATTTGTTTTGTTTTGAGAAAATTCGAAATTTAAAGTTTTTGCTTGAACATCCAGTAATTTCCTAAGACATTTCTGTAATTTAAATTTTGTTTCAAGAATTTTTTTGTTTGCAAATCCTGTATCAAAACTTCAGAAGTATCAAATTTATTTCCATGAAGAAAATTTGCACAGGATACACAGTGCACACGATTAAAATAAAAAGAGTACACGAAATGTTTCTTTAAAAAGTATATTTTATTTGAACTATGGAGATAAAAGGGGTTCTTTACTCCTAAAAGAATATATATATGAATAAAAAAATGCCAAGTTATATAGTTGTATAATATACTAAATTCTGAAATGTTTTACAAAAAAATAAATAAATAAACGTCTGCAAATATATAAAATTCTAAAAAATACATTAAAGAAAAGCTTTTTAATTAAAAACTGAAATATACATATGTAGGATTTGAATTTAAACATACTTCATTTCCTTTATGACGTGCATGATCATCAAATTAACTGACGCTCTGGTATATTTATTATCCACGATTTCAAAGCACAAGTTATAAAGATTTTGTATCGCGAGATCAAGGTTTGAATATCTTCAAAATTGGAAAAAGAGCCAGTCTTATAATTTTTGTCATCGAGGAAGCGTCGAAGTGTGGAAGAGTCAATTAAGGCACTGCTAGGCCTAATTGGACTATGCGACAGTAAGTATATTATATGTTTTTGGTGAGAAGTGTAATATATTATGAAGAAATAACTTACGAAGAGTTTTGGAATTGTTTTTCTAGAATAGGTTTAAAGTTCACGTTTTTGTTATTTTCTAGTTTTATAAGTCTACTTGTTCAATTAATTCAGTAAATTAACTTTTTACATATCACCTTCCTACACACACACATATATATATATATATATGTACACTGCTCAAAACAATTAAAGGATATTTGAAGTTTTATATAAAATAAATATATAAACGAAATTTTTTTTTGCCGAAAATAGAAGAAGAGAATCACAAATGCAAATTTTTCTGGTTTTCAAACTGTGGAGTATGCAAATTTTGAGTTCGACGTCAAAAACGTCGCTTCAGCGGCAGCGAATGAAATTTGACTTTCAACTGGATAAAAGAGAATGAAGACAAGGATGATCGGCATTCAGTGATTGCTTTGTTTCGATGAGTACGATGTCTCAGCGAAGTCATTTGAGAGATTCAGAAGCTTGGAGAATTGTTGGTAGGTTAGAAGGGGGCCAAACTCAAGCCGAAGTAGCGCAAGCCATTGGAGTGTCACAAAGTGTCATTTCCAGGATCTGGAACCGTTTTTTGGAGAGTGGATGTGCAGGCCGAAGACCAGGGCAAGGTCGTAGACGGGCAACAACGCCCAATGAAGATCGGTATTTAGCGTTAACAGCTCGGAGACACCGAAACATGAACGCTACTCTTCTCCAACAACACCTTCGCTCGGCTACAGGCACCACGATTTCAACTCAGACTGTTCGAAACCGGCTCCATGCTGTAAGTCTGTATGCTCGCCGACCGATGGTATGTGTTAGATTAACATCAAGGCATCGTCGCGACCGCAGGGAGTGGGCAACCGAGCATGTCAACTGGAGGAGAAATGAATGGAGCAATATTCTGTTTTCTGACGAGTCCCGTTTTCTGTGCATCCGGATAATAGGCGTATATTCATCTGGAGGGACCGTGGCAGTAGGAATAATCCTGCGTTATTTGAAAACTGCCGGTAAATTTAACGACTTTTAATTGATTTTCAAGCATGAAATATTTTTCAATTCTATCTGAACAATGACCATCAGCTTGCTTTAATAATGTAAAATAGCCCCTGGGAAAGTTTTTACAATTGAAAATATATTTTCCTAACCATCATGAAAAGTGAAAAAGAAAATAATGGAAAAACCTGATAAATCATAAGATCAGATTATCCATAAGATAGAGCATTTTGGCGCTAAACTAAAATCTGTCAAAAAAAAACCTTTTCAGTTTATAAATAACATAAAATTGATATGTTGAATTCGTTAATGTATATGTTGCATCAGAATATGCTAGGAACGGTATTTTATTATTTTTTTTAAATAACCATTAGATATTTAACAGTATAAGAGGGAAAATGTCCCTGACTGTGATGGAAAAGGAATAATCATCCTGATTATGTAAAGGGACAGAAGAAACCATACAAATAAATTACACTTGAAAACATAAAAATCTCCCTCATCTGCAGATTGATTTATTATTGTAAAAAAAAAAAAAAAATTCTTCATTTGTACATATTAATTGATTAGCTTAAAACAATGGATGTGTTTTAGAAGATATGCATTTGAAACGAACAATGCTTAAAGAGGACATTTTAAAACTTTTTTTAAAAGTCGAATTTCAAAGGTGCCTTTGACCACATGCAATGCACATGCGCATAAGAGTTCATTCGGTTGCATTATCCCGGGGGGGGGGGGAGTTGCTCAGTTTCCTATGTTCTTTTATTTCCTTAATATGAGATGAAAGTAGGGATATACTATTTGTATGCTACTTCATAGGTCAATGAAATTTTCTTAATTGCCGTGGGGAATATGGCGGCAACGTCAAACTGATTTGCATTATTACACAGTTGTTTACGGATTGTTTGTTTGGAGTTTCCATCGGAAATAGTACTGTATTTCCCTAGGGGGAAAAAACTTTTAAAATAAAATATTTAATACTGTTTCATTCGCACCCCTTCTTATGTAATAAAGAAGCTTATTTTACTGATATTGTTTTAGTAATTTTTTTCCGTCAAGTTTTGGCGGGTTTCATCTAGTTTCAAATAAAATCCCGTATGTAAAATATTATGTAACAAGAAATTAATTATTTCACAGGAAGATAAAATGCATCACTGTCTTCAATGTGATTTCATAATACGCATCTAATCAAATTAATAAATTGATATAAATATTTCAGTTCCACAACTGATAACCTTAAGAATTAGTGAATTAAATTTAATGGTATTAAAAGTAAGCTTGAGAAATTGTAGCATTCCGTAAAACTACGTAGTTTAAAAACAAAGGGAGATTAATTGCTAAATCAACCCTTAATAAATTATTTTAAGCCATTAATGTATTGGCGTTTTCTAAAAAAACTATAAGTTTCAAGAAAATTGTTATTTCAAAGGACAGAATGTAAGAGGATATGTATTACTTTGTTTTTAAGTAAATAAACTTTAGCTTTCGGTTTCTTAGGACATGAATAAATACGCTTTTGCGTAGTTATTTTCTCTTTTTTAAGTATGTGAGTTTTAGGAATTTAGAAACGACGATCTGTTTTCATTCTCTTGATCCTGTATTAGGCGGATACTTCCAAAAATAAAATATTTTAAAAACAATTCCATTTGGGATATATGTATGTTTTCGACACTGAATTTGTTGCAGCGATTACATTTATACTATTTAACATAATAGACTATATTTATTTAGTTACATTATATATTCGTAGTTACTAAATTCTTTCTTTAATAATTGTGTTTAAATCTGGTTAACCTGTGTTTTTCCTGTATATATAAGGAATTAAACTAAAAATTCATCGATATGATCACTAAGATATCCGTAGTGCCAGTGCATTGTTACCCTTCTCCCATATTTCAAATCTCGTGAAAAAATGTAATTTTATTGAAAAGTATTACTTAAATATATATATGTTTTTCTATTTTTAGTGGAGGCAAAATACCAATGCGAGTACTCTCTGGTTAAAATTCGGTTTTCGGATTACGAAAAAAAAAAACCAATCAGACAAATGTCTATAAATTGTTATACAAATAAAGTCAAAATAAACACAAAATACGTTTGTCATTTGTCATTTATGTGCATAGTAAAAAAAGAAGAAGAATACTAGAACCTTGTATTATTATTTTAGAAATGCCTACAAAGAGAAATTAAATCGTTTTAATACAAGATAAACGTTTTATTTAAAAACATGCATATATTTTGTATATGTGTTTCAATGTTCTGGAAATAAATAGATAGACTGAATTGTAAATGTTATATAAAATTCAGGATGTATTTTGGCCGAAGAACTTACTCAAAATTCATGAATATTTCATGTATGGTCATTCATTTCTTATTTGCTTGTTTTATATGGCTATCATCTATCTAGTCTATTTAAAGAAAACATCTTCTTGAAATGATGGGCGAATTTCAAGGGAATTCGATAAGGGAATTTTAGTTTTCAAAACGAAATAAAAATTACTAACAAATTATCAATCCATATTTTATTTTAATTGCACTTATATGTTTTCAAACTACATTTGAATGTCAATCTTCTTTTCTTCCGAATACAAAGTATAAATACAATTGCTCTCAATGTTTCTAATTTATATATATATATATGTTATATAAAAAATTTATTTCCTTCGCAAATCCTGCACATTTGTTTCGCATTAGTCCTTTAAATTAATCTAACTTCTGACATAGTCAGTATTTCCTTAATTCTTAATAATATTTATTCTTATTTAATGTCCTTTTAAAAATAAATACCCGTGTGCTGTAGAGTTTAACTATTTCGTCAGTTTCGCCAGTACAACGGTTAGCAGTTGGTATGGATGAGAAGTTCTTGTTGTAGATGAAAAATAAGCAGTTAATCCAGGAGGAATGACTGGGCAGAGTTAGACGACAGAAGAGTTTATTTCGTAAAACACAGCATCATAAGACACAGGAGCAAGATAGTCGAAGAAGCAAGGGGAGGTACATTAGTAATCGGCAGCTTACGGTAACAGCTTGTCTGGTCAATTCAAAAGGCCGAAGTGAAGAGTTTGAAAAAATACATGTACGGGTGTTGGCGCGGAAAACATGATAAAATCGCCAGTACTTGGCGAGAGAACTTTTAGAGAATAAAGATGGAAGCATGTGGGAAAAAACGATAAATGCTGGATTCTGCTTATGATTAAGCATTCTTTTGAGAGCGGTGGGGGTTGCAGGAATTCTTGCATGGAGACGAAACAAGGAAAAAGAAAAGAAAATAATTTTGGGATTGGCGTTTGATTTTGCTAAAAGACAGCTGCAATTAACAGTTACTTGTGACTCGAATCTAATAACAGGGTGTGAAAAATATGAACTTGCATATTACAGTTTACATGTGGGCGAGAGATATTTTAATTAATTCTTTCGAGAGCGGATGAGAAGTGCTAATGCATGCATAAAGAATGTCGGTTATACGTTACATTACTTTAACAAGTAGAGCACAGCTGCTTATTATTTTGTCTAAGTTTTAAGACAGATGCACTTTTGATTTCATGAGAAGAAAACCGTTGGATTAGAAATATATGAACATTTATGACTTATTTTAACATAACCGCAGAGATTTGTAAAACTTTCTGATGTCTGCGAATAATGACTTGCATTTTAGAATAAAGAAAATCAGATTCGTTATCTAAATTGAATCAGAAACAGATTTAGTTAAAATATTGATTTTTTTTTTTTTTTTTTTGGGGGGGGGGAATTACAGACATTTAAAATCTATAAATTATATTTGTTTATTCTTATAATTATTTATTTATTTCTTTTTGTGTGTGGGGGGGGAATGAATGAATATTTATGAATTTATTATTTATCTCTATTTTTTTGGGGGGGGAGCATGAAATCAATACAAACTTGTTAGCTTTTGGAAGAGGAAAGGAAAAGTTTATGTTAACTTGTTAATTTTTTTTTTTGGGGGGGGGTAGTTGAACTGAAAGCAAGATATATGACAAACGTCTTTGTCATATATGTCACCCCATTGACCAGAAAAGCTGTACTGTTTACAGTACAGTTTTTTTAAATTACAATACAATTATACTCTCCCCAAGCTTAAAATAATACATACATAACATAAAACAAAATAATTGTAAAATTATATGAGTTGCAACAGTATAAAGGATTTTGTTACCTCATTAGTCCGTAACACAGTCTACAAATATGTCATTAAGTGCACTACTTACGAAGATTTTTTTTTTTATATCTCTTCGTCTTCTCTTCTTTTTTTTTGTTCTGTTTTGTTCTGTTCTGGTACCAGTTTAAAAAATTGTCAATTTCGTAGACATGTCTAATGATAATTGAGTACAAAATTTTACTCCTTTTCTCAATTTTCTTGCACTTAAATACTATAATTACTACTTAAGTATAATATGAAACACAAATGAAAACAATTAAAAAAATAAACACAAATAACACATAACATAAACATATATCCTTAAAAATTAACTTGAATTATATGAAAAAGTGAAAATGGATTAACTCAAGTGTAGTGTAATGAAAAGTTGTTTGAAAAAGGTTTAAAAATTCGTGCAAGCACAGGACGGTAAAAAAAAGAGGTGCATGTGGCACGCCCTTAAAAAAGGGGACCGCCCTTAATCTTGTCAATGCATGACAAGTGTGATGTCTCAGGCTTAGTGCCTTACGACTTAGGTGAGGAGGGCAGTGATGAGAGTCTACAACATTACAACATGAACCCCCTGCTTACCAATGAAGATCACACTGATCCCCACACAGGAGCACGATTTGGGAACACATGTACTTTTGGGAAAAGGGAATATTGTGAATTAGTAAACTAAATCACAATTGTCTCTCTAAACACAATCTGGTGAGGTGTGGTAACCTAAGGGCAAAAATTATTAGAACGGTAGCACTAGCCTGAAGGGGAAGAATTATTAAAAACAAAAAAAAACAAGATACAAGTGTATCGTATGCATATCCAAATGTATTGACAGTCCTAGAGTGTTGAGAGACCTAAAATATGTCGTAATCGGGTATGATGAAGTGAAACTGTACAATTCATGTAAGTGAATGCTTTAAGTTTGTTTGAGAGAACATTTTTTTTTTTTTTAATAAAAACTTTATTTAATGAGAATGTCTAGCATTTTGTATTTAGTATGAATGAAAGTTTAAAGTGTGAGAGGAAAATGTGAAAAGATTATATTTATCTACTGTTTATAAAATTGAATGAAAAATTAACAGAAAGATGTGACCCGATACAAAATATTGTGTAAAAGTGGTCTTCACAAGAAGACATGGACCAGCCGTGAAGTCAGGTGAAGACAAGTTATGCACAGTATACGTAGAATCCTGGCCAGGGATAAAACACTTAGTATCAGATCATATAAAAATTTAAAAGTCTTTTTTTTTAATTATCTTTTTCTTAAATTGTAGCGAGGGGCGAGAATAGTGTTAGAAGAATTATTATCTATAACATGACTTGCAGGATCACATAAATGTCCATATCGAGGTGGTGCTAGAAGAAGTCTATCAATATGTACCCTAAATGCAGTATCATCATGAGCATATAATCTTTTAATTGAAAATGAAACAGGCGAGTGTTTAAATGTTACAATATATGGACCGGTATAGTTAGGTTTAAATTTGTCGACTGATTTTAAATAAACAATATCTTTTAAACATATATTTCTTAATTTAGCTTTTCGACTGTGAATTTTGTAACGTCTATCTTGAGCAGTCTTAATGTTGTTATATGCTTTGTCATATATTTCGTTTAAGTCATCTAGTAATTTATAAACTTCAACATGTTTATCAAGGAATGCTTGGTTGGTACTATGATCATATGTGTCAAAAATTAATGAAAGTTCACGACCAAAATGAAGTAAGTTAGGTGAAAATAGTGTAGAAGAGTGTGTCGAACCATTATAAAGTGACTTATGAATAAATAGAGCATTTTCAAAAGAGTGTCCTTCTTGTAATAATGTAGTAACAGAGTATTTAATAGATTTGTTAACGCGTTCAGCAATGCTGTTAGATTGTGGGTGTGAGACCGAACTGTGATGTATTTTTATACCAAGAGCATCATTAAATGCATTATAAATATGAGAAGTGTATTGCGGGCCTAAGTCTGACAAAATACAGACGGGTCTCCCATAGGTAGTTATATAACTAAATAAGCATTTTACAACCTTGGGTGCAGAAGTATCAGTGAGAGGATAGAGTTCAATGTGTCTTGAGAAGTGATCGGATACAGTTAAAACATGTTTATTGTTTGAGAAAGGACCAAGTAAATCTGTACTGACTGTATCTTGGTGTGTATGTAGGTTGAAGAGGTGCGGGTGGAGTGTTATGGTGTTTGGTCTGTAAACATTAGACACATGAAGCTACAAAGTTGAGTGTATCTACATAGATGCCTTTCCAAAAATATTTGGATGAAAGAAATTCATACGTTTTGGCCATACCAAAGTGTGACAGATGAGATATAGTTAAAACTTTACTTTTAAGTGAATCAGGGACTACAATGTGATATGAGAAAGTATTATTTATGATATCTTCCTTTTTGAACATTAGTATCTTAGAATCAGGGTGTATGAAGTAATTCGGGAATTTTGAAGAAGGTCCATTATGTAATATATGATCATAAATACTAGCTAAGGTAGGGTCTTTTTGTTGTTCAGTGCAAAAAGTTTGATTTGATATCTCCAATAATGGGTCTCGTTTTGTTCGTTCACCTGAGATGAGAAAATTTACTTGACAACTGTTGTTATTAACAGATTTACAAATATCAGATGTTTCATGATCAACTATTGGAAGTGGTTGAGGATCATGGATAAGGTTAGGATTGGTTAGTAAATTTTCTTGGTTGTTGTCAAAATTACAGCGAGAGAAATAATCTGCTAAAACATTTGAAGATCCTGGAATGTGTTCAAAATCATACGAATATTCTGAAAGGTCAATTAGCCAACGGGTGGTTATGTATGCTGGGTTTGTAGTCTTTTTGTATCTTTTTAGAGATTTACTGTCTGACAAGATTAGGAACTTTCTGTTGTATAAGTAATATTTGAATGCAATAACAGATTTGTAAATTGCCATGAGTTCTAGTTTTAAAGCAGGATATTTTTTTTCAGAGGAATTTAAAGATTTAGAAAAGTATGCTACTGGTAGAAGATTTCCATTATGTTCTTGCAGTAAAACGCCAGAGATGGCAATGTTAGATGCATCTGTATTCAAATAAAATTTCTTGTTCCAATCTGGTAACCTAACCATGGGTGAACCGAAGAAAATTTTCTGTATTGTTTTAAGTATGTCCTGATGTTTTTCTGTCCAGATGAATTTAGTTTTAGGAGTAGTTAAATCAATAATTGGTTGCACTAGTTTGTTAAATGTTGGAATTAAGGATTTATAGAAAGTTATCAAACTAATAAGCCTTTTTAGTTGTCGTTTTGTAGTTGGTGTAGGAAATGAAGTTATTTTTACAATGTTGGAATGGATTGGTGAAATACAATGATTTTCTATTTGAAAACCTAAGTAGTTGACTTTTGTTTGATGAAAGTTGCATTTATTAGGTGAAAGAGTGAGATTGTACTTGGAAAGGAGATTAAAAATTTTGTCGAGTTTAGAACACATTTCATCAAAAGAATTTGCACCTATGATAAAGTCATCTTGATACGTATACACACCTTGTAGGTGTAGTTCGTCAATTAAAGAGTCCATTAGAGCTTGAAAGATTGAGGCACTTGTCTTTAAACCAAAGACAAGTCTGCGGTAGGAAAAATATCCAAACATGGTGGTAAAAGTTAGTTGATTGTGAAATTTTTCTGGTAAGTTAATTTGATGGTATGCTTGATGAAAGTCGAGTGTTGTAAAGAATGTGTAAGAGGAGAGATTAGCGATAATGTTTTGAATTTTTGGTAGTGGGTAAGATGATCCTTGTATTACAGTGTATAACATTCGAAGGTCAAGTGCGAGGCGAAATTTTTGTTTACCAGTTCCATCTGGCTTTTTTTCTGACAAGTAACTTAGGGCAAGCCCATTCCGAGCAATGTCTTTGTATAATTCCAGCTTCAAGTAATTGATTAATTTGATCTAATGCATATTTTGTAATGCCTGAGGTATTGGAAAAGGAAGTGTTTTTATAGGATAGTCATTAATAAGTTTCAAATCTGGAATAATTTTATCTGTATGCCCAAGTGTATTTAGAGATTTTGAAAAGACAGGATAATATTTGAGTAACATTTCTTTTAGAATTTCAGCCTCATTGGTCGGTAAGTGTTCAAGATTAAAATCAGTTGCAGACAAGTCTTCTTTTCTTTTATTGAGAATTTCTTTAGAAGCCTGAATGAGATTTACAAATTGTTGATCTGAGTCATCTCGACTAATTTTATCTGGGGAGTATTCAATGATTTCCTCGACCTCAAAATGTTGGCCTATTTTGGCGTTTTTTTTAAGATGAATAGGATTAGCAGAGTTATTTTTAACCGAAATCAGGAAAAATGTATATTGTTGTGGAATTTTTCTTTTTCGCTTTGGATTTTTGGATTTTACTATAGCATCAAATCTTATTAAGTTGTCAATGGGTGAATTGTATTGAAATAAATACTCTTTTTCTGTGTTAATGGTGTCTGTGAAAACTGAAATCCATTTTTGTTCCTGAGGATTTAAAGAAACTCTACGAGTCAAAGCTACAAGTTGATTTTTGAAGGCGGTGGGTTGTGTACTACATTGATTTATCTCAGAAGATGGAGTAGTTTGTTTGTTTACTAAAGAAATCGCTAAAGTGTTGTCAATATGAATAAGATTTTTGACGGTATTTACAACAATATTGAATCTTTTGATGAAATCAAAACCAATAATACCTTGGAAACTAGATGAGTCTGGTATATCTACTATGTAGAAATGGTGGTTAAAGTTTTTATGCTGGAGTTTAATAGAAGTTCTAATACATGCGGAAAAATCTACATCAGAATTGACTGTTTTGATGACAACAGCAGTTGATAATCTCTTATATTTTAAAATTTCTTTCAATTCGTTAAATAGTGATTGTGAGAGCAACGAAATTGTACTACCCGTATCGCACAGTAAAACAATATCCTTTTTAGCAATTGTGGCCTTTACAAGGGGGAGTGATGTCGAGTCTTTAACTACATTATAAATGATTTTTGTAGTATTGTTTTCATATTGTTCTGTGTTTGTTTGTGTCGTTTCATGCTTAGAAATTTTTACAATATCACATGTTTGTGTGCTTACTGAGTTTACTAGTCTATTCTGCGAAATTTTTGGTAAGGAAGGATCTGGGAAAAAACTAGCTGATGTGAATTCAGTAGTGGGGTGAGGTGCAAAGCCATCAGCAATATTACACCTCTGACTTAGTTTTTCTGTTGTTGCCTGTTATTATTGTTGCGAAATTGTCCTCGTCGTGTATTTAAGCGTTTCCATTTAAAACAGGCCTGCGCTTCGTGACCACTTTTGAAACATAGCTGGCAAGCAGCACGGTTAAATTTGTATGATTTATGTGGAGAGGGGCGTTTGTTAAAATTGCGATATTTAAATTGCCGTTTGTTGTACATGCCAGCAAATTTCGTTTTGTAAGTTGCAGCGTCTTCCGTAATTTCTGGCTGTGTTTGGGTATTTACAGAAAGGGCATTGATTTTTTCGGTCAGTTGCTTTAGCTGATCAGCAACTGTTGAATCAGATGGGGAAGGGGTGGGGTAAGCATGCAAAATTTTTTAACCGTGTAAAATATCTTGAAGTGCCTGGGCTCTTAAAACAGCGGGTTGGTATTCTGTAATTCCTTCCTCTTGAATTTTAATTCTTAAATTGGAAGGAATAGTTTCCAAGAATTTCATATACTTTATTTTGTCACGCGCATTGGCGTCGTGAATGTCTGCATAAACTGTTGCAGCCAGAACGTTAAGCCTATGGGCAAAGTTTTTTATGGTTTCTGCAGGTAACAGGGTAAAGTTAGCCAATTCGATTGCAACAGCTGATTTACTCGGCGGGGAAAAAAATTAGTAAACTCATTTTCAATAAAATTTATATCATTTGATATTATTAAATCAGGGTTCTGTGTTAAATATTTTAATGCAGAACCAGACAGTTTACTTTTAAGTAGCGCGATTGTTGCTTCCGGGCTGTATTTATTTATGCGACTGACAGACCGTACTTGATCGAAAAAGAATTTGAGTGATTCATGATCACCGTCAAAATTTGGAAGATTAATTGGTATTTGCCGAGAAGCCATGGTGGCCAAAAATACAGTTAACTAAAATATTGAAATTCAAGGAAATGTTGCATGCACAATAAAATAACCAAAAGTATCAATATACACTAGCAGGTAATAAGTATAACATGAAAGAAAAAAAAATGTAAACTGCATTTATATCATAATAAATAATAATAATAAATCACTGTTTCTTTCTAGCGTATAGATCCCTAACGCTCATTTTTAATTCCTTTTTAAAAAGAAACAGCGAAGAATGAGAAAAAAAAATCCTTTTTTTTTTAAAAATTTAGAATCACTATTTTTACACTAATTTGAGGAAAACTTACCTGTGATTTATCAACACAAGTATAAAAAGTAAAAATTATTTAAATTATTATGAATGAAACATAACATTCCTTTTATTCATTTAAACCAATATTGCAAGACAATTTAAGTTATTATTATTTTTTTTATATTCTAAAACTGGCTTAGTAAAAAAAAAATAACCAAAACACATTAAAAAAATATCTTGCCTTAAGTATTCATAAAAATATCATATTTTAAAACAACTAAAAAAATGTAAGAAAAAATAATCATATTTATACCATTTAATGTGAAAGTTCAAACATTAAATTAAATTAAATTTCATTCTGCATATTTAATTAAGAAGGTTTTGGTAAAAGGCAACCACAAAAATTAACTAAAACTTTGTTATTGAATAAATTCTTTTAAGAATAGGAATGCAATATTTTTAACCAAATAAAACATTTTACTATTGACTGATATATACAATATTTATATAACACTGACACTAATGTTATATGAGAGAAAGGAAAAAAAAATATATATTGTGATACTGAAATATTAAATGTATTCATGTAACTGGTTTTTTTTATAAGAGAAGTATGAAGGTTGAAATGTACATTTTAATCAAAGTAAAAGAAACAAATTTTTTATTTACTGCGATTGAGTAAAATTTAAAATATGAAAACATTCTGTTCATCCTTCATACATATTAATTTAAAATAAAATAAAATCTTATTTTTTTGTAAAAATAAAAAAATTCGTTCACCAACGTTTTGAATCATCACAAATTTGTATCACAATATTCTTGTACAAATCTTCTTATTTCGTTTCATTTAGATCAATATATATATTTTTTTACCTACTTACTTTATTTACCTGGTTTGTGTGAGAAAATTATACTTAAAAAAATTGTCTAGTGATCATAATGTAAATATACTCTTGAATGAGACAATATCGAAACACAAGATACTTAAAAGCACAAACACGTTCACAAACGTTACGGTAAGCACGATTAGCAATGTTGGCTTTTGTTTAAATACTTTTCACATATTTCACGGACCTAAATTGCTAAAATACACTGGTAGATCACGGTTCTTGATTTTCGTACGCACACAAAAAAACAAAAATCAGCACACCTCATGACGTAGAGATAGAATCCCAGCTGGCGGGAGGGATGCACAGGCACCGAAGAAACACCCTAACACACGCGTACATATGTGAAAACGTTTTCAACGAAACACTGTTTTTTTTAAACACTAACTTTGAACGTCCGCTATTTGAAGGCGCGCACAACACACGGAATATCATCAGAGGGGGGAATTCACTTGAAAACGACACTGATACACAAGTCACGCTTTGAGTCAGACGAGATGAGGGGGTGACGAGGGATTCCAGGCAACGACGTTAAGAGAGCAGGTGACAGAAGAGATCGGGAGGGGGGGTGCGCTTCAGGTAGAGGCTGTCAACAACAGACGAGAAGACTCTAGCATGTCCGCTCTGGAAGGGCAGGGGGGAGGGCTTCCACAGACGACGGTGCGGTAGCGTGCAGGAAAAATTTTGAATGTCAATGTTCAAAATGAAAGTATAGGAGTTCAGCGAAGTAGAATTTAAAGTTCCACATAGTCCAGCGACCATTGGAGATTAAAAAGTATTGTTGAATTCCAGTACTTCAGTACCTCCCCTTGTGAAAACAAAGTCTCTAGGTAGAGACGCCGGCGGATACGCACCAATTTTTGTGCTGTAGAGTTTAACTATTTCGTCAGTTTCGCCAGTACAATGGTTAGCAGTTGGTATGGATGAGAAGTTCTTGTTGTAGATGAAAAATAAGCAGTTAATCAAGGAGGAATGACTGAGCAGAGTTAGACGACAGAAGAGTTTATTTCGTAAAACACAGCATCATAAGACACAGGAGCAAGATAGTCGAAGAAGCAAGGGGAGGTACATTAGTAATCAGCAGCTTACGGTAACAGCTTGTCTGGTCAATTCAAAAGGCCGAAGTGAAGAGTTTGAAAAAATACATGTACGGGTGTTGGCGCGGAAAACATGATAAAATCGCCAGTACTTGGCGAGAGAACTTTTAGAGAATAATGATGGAAGCATGTGGGAAAAAACGATAAATGCTGGATTCTGCTTATGATTAAGCATTCTTTTGAGAGCGGTGGGGGTTGCAGGAATTCTTGCACGGAGACGAAACAAGGAAAAAGAAAAGAAAATAATTTTGGGATTGGCGTTTGATTTTGCTAAAAGACAGCTACAATTAACAGTTACTTGTGACTCGAATCTAATAACAGGGTGTGAAAAATATGAACTTGCATATTACAGTTTACATGTGGGCGAGAGATATTTTAATTAATTCTTTTGAGAGCGGATGAGAAGTGCTAATGCATGCATAAAGAATGTCGGTTATACGTTACATTACTTTAACAAGTAGAGCACAGCTGCTTATTATTTTGTCTAAGTTTTAAGACAGATGCACTTTTGATTTCATGAGAAGAAAACGGTTGGATTAGAAATATATGAACATTTATGACTTATTTTAACATAACCGCAGAGATTTGTAAAACTTTCTGATGTCTGCGAATAATGACTTGCATTTTAGAATAAAGAAAATCAGATTCGTTATCTAAATTGAATCAGAAACAGATTTAGTTAAAATATTGATTTTTTTTTTTTGGGGGGGGGGGATTACAGACATTTAAAATCTATAAATTATATTTGTTTATTCTTATCATTATTTATTTATTTCTTTTTGTGTGTGGGGGGGGGGGGAATGAATGAATATTTATGAATTTATTATTTATCTCTATTTTTTTTTGGGGGGGGAGCATGAAATCAATACAAACTTGTTAGCTTTTGGAAGAGGAAAGGAAAAGTTTATGCTAACTTGTTAATTTTTTTTTTGAGGGGGGGTAGTTGAACTGAAAGCAAGATATATGACAAACGTCTTTGTCATAACCCGTATATTAATAATTATCTTATTTCTAATCTTAATCTAAAATTTTAAGTTCATTCGTAACTTTTATCAGCTCCCCAATCTATAAAATTCCGAGAGACGCTTTCTCATTTCGAATGTTTTTAAAAAGCCATTTTCTGTTTTATTATTATTATTCCATGCTCGGTTTCGCGCGCTGGGCATTTTTTCACTTCAAAATTGATACGCGGCCAGGAGAGGAACTCTTTCGTATTCGATCTTCTCCCTCTCGCCTCATTCGCTTGTCTGGAGCTCGCCTCTCACTCATTGGTTTGTGCGCACGTGACGTCGTATTTCTGTATGTCTACGCTCAGTGAACAAAACTCGCTAGTATGCTTCGGAGAGCAGGAGTTTTGACGTGTTTGGAAATGTAAACAAATATGTATCTGGTATTGTAGTCTCGTAGAATTTTCATATCAGTTCTTTAACATCTATTAAACCATGTAGTGAGCCATTGTGAAGCCTGAAGGCTATAAGTTTATACTTGTGGGAACTGTTACTGCATCGCTCCTATTCTAAATAAACTATTTGTCTGGAAATTGGCTGGTATTTATTAAAGAAACTCTTGTGGAATCTCATTATTGCCTCACCACTTCGCCATGATTATTGATATCGACTGCGGCCTTCTACATATTTGACGGGCTGCCATTTTCTCGTGGAATATTACATATCGTGGTATCTCATCTTCGTCAAAACGAAACATATATATATATATATATATACTTATAAATTTCTTTAAAGTTCTTTACACAATGTAGGCACCCACTAAAAAAGGATTTTTCAAAATTCTCACCCTAAGGAAGTTAAATGCGGGGTCGAAACTTTTAGATAATTTCGTCTTTTTGGCATATCTCAGCAGGAGTTTTAAGTAGCAAAATTCGGGTTAACAATTCTACTAAAGAATAATTAAACATGTATTTCAGACAATTTTAGAAATTCAACCACTAAGTGAGTTAAATGGGGGTCGAAAATTTTCGGTAATTTCACATTTTCACCATATCTTATCAGCAGTTTTAGGTAAGAGCGTAAAATTCAAGATAACAAATCTGCTAAAAAAATAATTAAACACGTATTTCTGCGATTTTAGAAATTCAACCACTAAGGGGGTTAAATGTGGGTCTAAAGTTTTAGGTCATTTTGCCTTTTCGCCATATCACAACAATACTTTTAGTTAAAAGCGCAAAATTCAGAGTAACAAATGTACTAAAAGTTAGTTAAACACATATTTCAGCGATTTCAAAAATTCAACCACAAAAGGGGTTAAATCGGGGGTCGAAAGTTTTTAGTCATTTATCGTTTTCGCCATATCTCAGCAGCAGTTTTATGTAGGAACGAGAAATTCAGGATTACAAATCTACTAAAAAAATAATTAAATAAATATTTCATCGAATTTAGAAATTCATGCATTAAGGGGGTTAAATGAGGGGTCGAAAGTTTTAGGTCATTTTGCCTGTTTGCCATATCTCAGTAACATTTTTAGTTAGAAGCTCGGAATTCGGGATAACATATCTACAAAAAATATAGATAAACATGTATTTCAGCAATATTAGAAATGCAGCAACTAAGGGGCGGTTAAATAGGAGGTCAAATATTTTAGGTCATTTTGCCATATCTCAGTAGAAATTATAGGTAGGATCATGAAACTCAAGATAACAAATCTACTAAAAAAAGAGTTAAACACGTATTGCGGCGATATTAGAAATTCGGACACTAAAGGGGGTTAAATGGAGATCGAATGTTTTACGCCATTTTGCCATATCTCAGTAGAAGTTATAGTTAGAAGCGTGAAATTAGGGATAACAAATCTACTAAAGAATTGTTAAACATGCATTTCAGGCGATTTAGAACTACAAAGGGGTTAAATGAAGAATAGAAAATTTTCAGTGATTGCACCTTTTCACCATATTTCATCAGCAGTTTTAGAAAAAAAACGTGAAATTCAGGATAACAAATATTTTTAAAAAATTGTTAAACATATATTTCAGTAATTTTAGACATTTGGCCCCTAAGGGGAAGTAAATAGTGAGTCCAATGTTTTATGTAATTTTTCCATTTCTCATTGGAAGTTATAGGTAGGAGCGTGAATTCCGGGATAGCAAATGTACTAAAAAATAGTTAAACAAGTATTTTAGGTTATTTTAGAAATTCAACTACTAAAGTTGTTAAAGTGGGGGGGGGGGGCGATAATTTTCGATGATTTAACCTTTTCACCATATCTCATTAGTAGTTTTGTATAAGAGGGTGAAATTCAGGATAACAAATCTGCTATAAAAATAATTAAATAAATATTTCAACGATTTTAGAAATTCACTCATTAAGGGGGCTAAATGGGGGTCGAAAATTTTAGGCATTTCGAATGTTCGTAATATTTCAGCAGCATTTTTAGTTAGGAGTTTGAAATCAGATTCAGGAAAAGAAATCTACTAAAAAATAGTCAAACATGTATTTCCGCGATTTTAGAAATTCACTAAAGGGGGTTAAAATGGAGGTAGAATTTTTTATGTCATTTTGCCATATCTCAGTAATAGGTAGGAGCGTGAAATTTAAGATAAAAAATGTACTAAAAAATAGTTAAATATATATTTCAGAAATTTTAGATAATAGGGAATCAATGGGGTCACACTGTGTATCTAAAATTTTAGGTAATTGTGCCATATCTCAGCAGCAGTTTTAAGTAAGAATGTGAAACTCCGCTTTATAATTCTACAAAAAAAAGGAAAAAGAAGAAGTTAATCATGTATTTCAGCAACTTTAGAGCTAGCGAGTTTGTTGGCAACATCGGCTGTGAACCCGACTGCGGAAGATTAGACGAAAAAAGAGAACTATTGCTGATTAGTTATTATATATTTTGTGTGAAATCTTTTCCGAGGAATATGATTTTTAATTTCCCACTTTATAATATTTTTTTCGATTTTCGTCATATAGTGGTCGGATTTAAAATCTTAAACATAATATTACACTTCGACCTTTTTTTCAAAATACATTTTTTGGAAGTAAAAAATTGCGATTTAAATATTGATTGCCATATTTAAAGGCTAGGGTATGCACAAGGTTTCCTTATGGTTATTACCGTATAGTCAGATAACAAGCAAACAACCGAATGGGTCCTGTTACAGTTATTTCATTTTAATGATTTATGCACAAAAAATAACTGAACCACGTTATAGTGATCGTTGCATTAACTATGTATGGCTGAGAAATACACAGGGCCCCGTTATTTTGATCACCTCATTAATAATTTATGGGCATGACACTACCCGTTAACAATCACAGTCATTTATCTTAATCATTTTTATCCTTCTTTTTTATTTCATCTGAAAGCTCTCCGCTCATCTTAGATAAATACGCACAAGGCCAGTAGTATATTGTCAGAGGGATTATGAAAAAAAATTATTAATGTCACGAAATATTTATTTATATATAGAAAATTACATATATATATATATATATATATATATAGTGTTTAGTTATTTTCGTATAGTTTAAAATAAAGTATATTATTTAAATTTCTCTGCGTGCAAAATGCAATTTCTGGGTCCCAAGGCAAGGCAAAACAGTACGCTTCAGATTGTATTTGAATCCCACCCAGAAACGACCGGCAAGACGGGCGAAGACCGGCTAGTATATTTATATATATAACAAAAACAATACAAAAAGGAAAAAAAAAACAGAATTTATATTTGTGGATCTTGCAACAGCAACTTAAAACAGCAAATATAAACGAAAAACAGATCAGTATCATTAAAGCAAAATAATATACAAACAACTGTAGAATTAAACTAAAAAAGTCCTTCTGGCCTGTACCGGGAGGAAAGGTATAGCTTTCCAATATCTTCATTTTAAATTTTTACCTAATGTTACACGAAAACAGCAAAATAAAATGCAAAGAAAGGCTTACAAAAGATTCGTTAATACTGAAATTGAATTAGAAATTCGCCAAATTATTGAGCAATAGCCAAATTGGCTTCATTTATGAAGACTTATTTTGGTCGCCAAATTTGGCAATATTTCGCCAAATGTCGCCATTTTTGTCGAGAATTTGGCGCTAACGGATATGAATATATAGTTTTATGCGTATGATTGGGAAAATTATTACATCAATGAAAGAAAATAATTTGCGAGTAATTGCGTTAATGTGCTGTTTTGTTTCAAAATGTCAGCCACCCTAGAATTTCAAACTGCTCTATATCAGCCATTTTTTAAGATAGAGGTAAACCAAAAAATGCTCTGGAATCTTCGTATCAAGGCCTAACACTTAATTAAAAATTTGAATTTTTAACTTTTTTGTATATTTATTTTAGTTTAAAATTTTTAAATGGCCGCAATCTTAAAACAAAATGGCGGACCAAGCTGGCCAACGAACTCGGTCGAGACATTGGTGAGCTTAATGCACACAATTAGTTTGATCAAAAGTGATTTATAAATACGAGCGTTATCGTATGACATATGACAGATATATATATATATAAATCAACATTTGAACGGAGGGTGGTTTTGGGGTCTGGGGGTCATGATCGGTGAAAATATATCGAATTTTTCCGGAACTGCTTTCCTCCGAACGGCTGCAATAGGTAGCTTTATACTTTTTTGGATTGAAAGCTACCTAAAACTAGTCGGATGTGTCATTCCCAAAACTTTCTTCTATCTCACACATGTTTCGCATACACTAAAAAGAATCAGCACCAATTTATATTAAGGTATCTAACTGAAGCTCAAGTTTTATTAAATTCCGTGCATTATTTCTTGAGATATGACTATCGCTAAAATCGTGTAAATCCTGCAAAATTTCGCATAGCAGCGCCACCTGCTGGCCGATTTTTACCAAAAACTAATCAGCACCAATTTATATCAGAGACTATCAGAATATAACGTTTTATTAAATTCCGAGCATTAGTTCTCGAAATTGAGCTATTGTGGAAATCGCGAAAAATGCTGCATAGCAGCGCCACCTGCTGGGCGATTTTTACCAAAAACTAATCAGTACCAATTAATATCAGAGACTAACTGAATATAAAGTTTTATTAAATTCCGAGCATTAGTTCTTGAGATAGAGCTATTGAAGAAATCTCGAAAAATGCTGCATAGCAGCGCCACCTGCTGGGCGATTTTTACCAAAAACTAATCAGCACCAATTTATATCAGGGACTAACTGAATATAAAGTTTTATTAAATTCCGAGCATTAGTTCTTGAGATAGAGCGCCCACTAAATTTTTGTCACATACAGACAGACAGAGTCACAGACAGACATTTTCTAAAAATAGTCAAATCGTATTCAGGACTTTCTAAAACGTATAAATTCGTCGAAAACCGGAAGTTGAAAATTTTCATGAATCCAATACTTTCTTCTTGTAAAGATAGAAGAAAGTAATAAGATGCCTGAACATTACATAACTAGTAAATGTCTTAAAATATTCATGCTCATAAAAATAAAAAATATATATTTTTAGAATATATCTTAAAACCACGTATTTAAGAAATTAACTATTTTATATAAATATATTTCCATGTTATAAATAAAAACTTTTGAAGCATTTTTTACTTTCTTATATCTTTACAAGAAGAAAGTATTGGATTCATGTAAATTTTCGACTTCCGGTTTTCGACGGATTTGTACATTTTAGAAGGTCCTGAACACTATTTGACTGTTTTTAGAAAATGTCTGTCTGTGAGTCTGTGACTCTGTCTGTCTGTCGATCTGTCTGTATGTGACAAAAATTTTGTGGTCACTCTATCTCAAGAACTAATGCACAAAATTTAATAAATGTTTATTTCAGTTAGTCCCTAATGTAAATTGGTGCTGATTAGTTTTTTTTTTAAATTGTCCAACAGGTGGCGCTGCTATGCTGCATTTTTCGCGATTTCCGCGATAGCTCTATCTCAAGAACTAATGCATTCATTTTCATCAAACTTCAGATTCAGTTAGACCTTGACATAAATAGACGCTGATTACGTTTTGGTGTAGATATCCCAACAGGTGGCGCTGATATGCCACTTTTTTCGTGAACTTTACAATAGCTATATTTCAAGAACTAATGCGCGGAATTTCATCAAACTGCAGATTCTGTTAGACCTTGACATAAATGAATGGTGCTTACGTTTGGGTTCAAATATCCCAACAGGTGGTGCTTCTATACTACTTTTTTCATTATTAACACGATAACTATATCTCAAGAACTAATGCACGGATTTTCCTCAAATTTCAGATTCAGTTAGACTTTGACATAAGTTGTTGTTTATGAGGTCTTAGGCTAAATCTCCCAACAGGTGGTGCTGTTATGCTATATTTTGCAGGATTTACATGATTTTAGCAATAGTCATGTCTCAAGAACTAATGCACGGAATTTAATAAAACTTTATATTCAGTTAGTCTCTGATATAAATTGGTGCTGATTAGTTTTTGGCAAAAATCGCCCAGCAGGTGACGCTGCTATGCAGCATTTTGCAGGATTTACACGATTTTAGCGATAGTCATATCTCAAGAAATAATGCACGGATTTAAAAAAAAAAAAACTTGTGTTTCAGTTAGACCTTGATATAAATTGGTGCTGATTCATCTTTAGTGTATGCGAAACCTGTGTGAGATAGGAGAAAGTTTTGAGATTGACACATTCGACTAGTTAAAATTGGAATTTTACCTTCCAAACTAACAGTTTAGGAATTACTTAATGTTCAACTATTTAAAGGAGAATTATATAGCTTTGATTGTTGAAATAATAGAATTTGTGCTAGAGGGCCATTTTCATATAACATTCATGTTCATAAAATTAAATATATAATTTTAGAGCATATCTTAAAAACACGCCGCAACAATTGAAACAATAATAAAAAAAATAATAATAATAACACCTGTTTAAACGGAATAAAATATCTACACATATACACTAAGGTTTTTGTTCGGAATGTTATTTTTTATCCTATATTAAGGTATAACTCATGTAAAAAAATTCCATTTGATAACACTAAAAATGAAATGATAAATATTTATTTGCACTGTAGGTGTATAATTAATAAAGCTAATTATTTCATAAAAAATCAGTTAGTCTTATTTTTTCCTAATTATTTATTCTTCATTAAAACAAAGAACTCTGCGCGGATTGGTTTAAATGATAGGCAAAGAAATATTTTTTTTCATAAAAAGCAAAATATTTTATAATTTATTTTTTAAACATAAAGAGGTGAACTTTTAAATAAAATAGGCTGAAATTTCACACACAAAAAGGTATATTAATTTAAATTTAATGAATTACATGAAACAGTTTTATTAGGATAAATTTTAAAGCTAGTTTCCGAAAACTGAATAGTGAAATGAAAAAAAAATAATTTTGTTATATCTATATATTTTGTGAGTCTAAATTGTATAAACTATCTTGTTTAATTTTTATTAACAGCGTATTCAATATTATACAAGTAATATCTGAGAAACACAAGATAAAGCTTAACATATTTTATATAAAAACCAGTAACATATTCTTTATAAAGCAAAAAATTTTTTTAATATACGGTTTCAATTTTACTATATTTGAAAATCATATGCAAAACTATGCACATTATCCTGAAATTTAGATTTTTTAAAATTCCGACATAACCTATTCTTTCCTTGAAAAGAAAATAGAAAATGGATTATAAAATGTCTCTTTAGGCAAATACAACCAATTTGTGTTTCATACGTTTTAAGGAATGGTAAATTTTCTAAGAAAAAAAAGGTTTTGAAAAATATATGTTCCTGTGCATGTTTTAGTTTCTGACCGGTATAGCTGGGATGACAGGCGCGTCAGAACAGGCCCCGAAGGCGCTGAGGGAAGGAGTGCCGCTTCCATTTATCCATTTAACAATGCACCAATAAAGCAGAAGTATGACTAATGGCATAAACATTAGCGTATAAATTTGATCGTTACCAAAGTAGGGAAATATCTCAGGTTGGCAACCACTTCAACTTACCAACTACCAACTGAGGAAAATCTTCCTACTATTGATTTTGCGTGCAGGTATCAACCATTCAAAAGTCAACAGTAGCGCAGTGTTTCCAGGCCATCAGCAAATGTATACGCATTTTAAAGAAATCAAATAAATTTATCTCTTTGGTATTATAAAAATTAGGCTTTAAACTTAACATGAGCTGTTTTCTAAAAGTTATATAATAATCTATGTAATTAAAAAAATGAAAAAGAAAACAGGAATGTCAATTCAGAAAAATAACTTATCTTATAATTGCAGAAACTCAAATTTCCCACAATAGTTAGCATAAGATTAACTTCAAAACTGTATGCATTGCGTTATAATCTTCGCTCAAATGTGTGTGCAGATGAATCAAATCAAATATCAGGGAACTGTTCTTTTATATCCGTAAGAATACTATGTAACGGGCCAGCGCACTTAAAATAACCCGAAGTTATAAAATCCCTGACGGCTCGCCCTACAGGCACAGGTAGATTTCGAAGACGCAGACCGTGGCGCGCCTGTTTGTCGGGAATTGCGGAAGAAATGACCTTTTTGCGATGATGCTGCAGTTGGAACCGCCTATTTCGAAACCAAACTTGTTTGCAGGCGGAGCCAGAAAGGATTTTTTTTTTTTTTTTTTTTTGCTATAAGAGTTGGTCCTATAAAAAACATGCCAATATAAAAGTTTTAGATAATATTAAGAGGATTTATAATAAATTTAAGCGGATTTGAAATCTTGGGAATTGACGAAGTTATGAATTTTTTTCTTCAAAAATCTCCCCCCCCCTAAGGCAAATTTTAATTATATCAAAAATCTGTCATACATAAATTTTCGGCCCTTCTCCTAGAAGTAATAATAACTTCAAACGTATTCGATACGTATCATAATTAAGAAATTATGGGGTTTTTTCTGTTTTCACAAAAAGTCCCCCCCCATTCCCCCCCCCCCTGGTTCGATTTTGCCCATTAACGAACTTGACCGAGATTTTATGCCTCTTGGTTTTATGTAACAGTTTCGAAAAGAAGCGGGAGTTGGAACCGCCTACTTCGAAAAATAACTTGTTTGCAGGCGGAGACGGCAGGGATTTTTTTGTTTTTAATTTTTTTTTTTTGCTATAACGGTTGGTCCTATAAAAAACTTGTCAATATAAAAGTTTTAGATAATATTAAGAGGATTTATAATAAATTTAAGCGGATTTGAAATCTTGGGAATTGACGAAGTTCTGATTTTTTTTCTTCTAAAATCCCACTTCCCTCCCCCCCTTAAGGCAATTTTTAATTATATCAAAAATCTGTCATACATAAGTTTTTGCCCCTGTTCCTAGAAGTAATAATAACTTTAAACGGATTCGATACGTATCATAATTAACAAATTATGTTTTTTTTTTCTGTTTTCACAAAAAGCCCCCCCATCCCCCCCCCCCTTGGTTCGATTTTGCCCATTAACAAACTTGACCGAGATTTTATGCCCCTTGATTTTATGTATCAGTTTCGAAAGATGCGGGAGTTGGAACCGCCTACTTCGAAAAATAACTTGTTTGCAGGCGGAGCCGGCAGGGATTTTTTTGTTTTTAATTTTTTTTTTTGCTATAACGGTTGGTCCTATAAAAAACTTGTCAATATAAAAGTTTTAGATAATACTAAGAGGATTAATAGTAAATTTACGCGGATTTGATATCTTGTGAATTGACGAAGCTATGATTTTTTTTTCTTCTAAACCCCCCCTTTTTCCCCCCCTTGGGGCCATTTTTAATTATATCAAAAATCTGTCATACATAAATTTTTTGCCCTTTTCCTAGAAGTAATAATAACTTTAAACGGATTCGATACGTATAAAAATAAAGAAATTATGAGGGTTTTTCTGTTTTCACAAAAAGCCCCCCCCATTTCCCCGCCCTTGGTTCGATTTTGTCCATTAACGAACTTGGCCGAGATTTTATGACCCTTGATTTTATGTATCAGTTTGGAAGAGATTTATGCAGAATTTTTCCAGTTATCGTGGTCAGAAAAAAGTGACATAGATAGATAGATAGATAGATAGATAGATAGATAGATAGATATATAGATATATAAAGTTTTGAACTGGGAGTGGTTTTGGGTTCTGGGAGTCATGATCGGCGTAGATCTGCAAAATTTTTTCAAAATTTCCAACTTAGGTGAGAATGTAATAGGTAGTATTTCTTACGAAATCTACCTAAAAGAGTATCATGTAGCTCCTCATATTTTTCACTTGCAAGAGTCTAAAAAATACGTACTATATTTATTTTATAGGTTTAGTAAATATAGAATTTTTATCGTCAAGTAGTGCAAACCTCTTATATCTACGATGTTTAAATCATAAGTTATTATATCCTCTAAGTTACACAAATAACAATCATAAATTTCATTTACGTTTATTTGCGTTCATTCAAGAATGCAGATATTTTTTATATGCCATTTTAAAATACATTTTCATAATTTCACTCTAATGAACATGTATGCAAGTTTGCACGAAATTACATCATTAGAAATTATGTCATTCATCTTAATTTGAATGATTTAGAATTTTGCGTTCTAGACTGTTTCAATTAGAATATATGTTAAAATTATTTATTTAATGTAAAAGTCATTAAAAAATATTTGACGCATTCATAATCTTTATACATGCAAAATACATTTATTATGAGCAGATCTTTAAAATAGTTTTAAAATATCTACAAAAAAAAAAAATCTCGGGATTGTATCTAGAATTATTTGTATAAATATGGACATTTTAAAGATCAGACAAAATGAGAATACATATATGCTTAACAAAAGCTCTTTTAAAACAAGATGAATAAAGACTTCATGTGTTTAGATTTTAAAATGACATGTATTTATCATACAGAGTGATACTATTTTGTCGCATCTTTTTTCACAAATGAATCGAGTTGCAAGTTAAAATTTGTGATAAAATCCATCAAGTGTAATTAAAACGATTCAACATTTCGAGGATATAATCTTTTGCTAAAAAGCTGTGACTAATTTTGAAAAATCCGGAGTCTAATTTAAATGAAATTTTATAATGTTTGCGAATAAAAACAATTCGAATGTGAAATTTAAATAGTTTTTTTTTTCTAAAAATAATAAAATATTAATTTATCTGTTATAGAGCTTAATTTAAGACACTTCCTTAATAATAATTTTTTATCTTAAATATTTTAAAGCTAAAAAAGAAGTAAGTTCACATACGCTATATTGTCAAATGTCATTGGACACTTTAAAATTTATGGGCGTTTTAAATATATCACATATTGTAATGCAGAACAGAAAAATTAAAAAGACAATACATATATTCTTAAGAAACTTGGGGATTAAAAAAAAGATGAACAATATATCTGATATATTTATATTTTAAATGTTTTTTTTGTTGTTTTTTTTATGGTGAGAAGTTTAAACACAACATTTTATCACACAGAATGATAAAAATTGACGTATGTCTTAATTTGAACTGTTCTTCCAAACGAATGGGGTTTTAAGTTCAAAATTGTGTTAAAATTCACTAAGTATATTAAAAAGCATTCCACATTTTCAAACTTATCCTCTTGCTAAATAGTTGTGTGACTGATTGTGAAAAATTAAGAAGTTAATTTCAATTATACATCGTATGTATGCATTTATTTCTCCTTGTGAATGGAAATAGTTCGAAATTTAAAGTTTTAAAGAAATTTTTTCTTTCCAAATGTCACTAAATTTGAAATATTAAACGTAATTTAATGTTTGAAAGTTTTAAAATAAAGTTTAAACAATCATGTTGCTTCATGCATCTCTTACAATATTTACATAATTAAAAATAGTTATTTAACAAACGTAAATGCAAAAGATAGAAATACAATTTACTATTTATCAATTTACTGAAATTTAAAATATTCCTCTGATGTCATAGACCTAGAAAATGTTTTCGTAATTAATACATATATACTTAGTTAGAATGCAACATAAATTATTCTAATATTTGTAACTCATTGTATATTTGAATAAATCCTATATATATTAATATTTCATTTTCGAAAGTGACAATATTTTAGAAGAGAAAACTGTTTTAATTTAAAGTTAATATTAAAATGCTGTTGCCAAATATTTATTTAAGTTCAGTTTAAATCTAAGCTATTTCAAAACTAAACACTAGAAGAAAATAATGTGTTAGATTTTTTTTTTTTGAAAATATCTAAGATTCTATTACATAAATATGTCCAACATATAATTCTGTATATTCAATGTCGCATCCAAAATGACGTTACAAAAGAAGGCAGTGCTCGATTATCGTATAATATGTACTGTTTATTCTATGAGATACAAGTATTATCTATTTGAATAAATCTTATGTAACTTGCTCACGGTTTTTTCCAAAATTTGTTATTTTATATATATATATATATATATATATATAATTTATGTTTTATATATATATATTATGTTTTATATATATATATGTTTTTAATCAACCAGTTGGCAAGTTTCTACAATCTTTTATTCACAATACTTGAGTGAGAGTTATTATAAGAAGCTCTATTGAAATCTTTTAAATACAGCTTGAAAAATAGTCTGCATTTTGATGTTCAAGCAAAGTGGATTTCTCAAATTTCAGATTTCTGTCGCTCTCAAACAGTACTTTTCTCACCATTTATCTTCTATTATCCGCTATTGTTACGACCTTCTTTAACAATGTGTAAAGAGCGCTTCCATGGCGTATTCTACGGTAATTTTGGTTTTGATGTTTGACAACAGTCAGTGTTGTCTGAATTTTTGTTCTGATCGCATGTAGAATTTGTTGTAGAATAATCTGAATTTTCTTAGTTGTTAGATAATATGACCATGCGGTAAAAACTTGTAGTAATAGTAATTAATATTTTGCTAATGTCAAACATATTATCTATTATGTTCCTTCTTTAAGTTTTATTGTCCGAAAATTAATTCGGCTATATACTGAGCCACTGACTATGGTGTCAATCATTAAGATTTCAACCTGATGTAAATAATGTATAAAGACTTTATTAAATATTGAAAACTCAATTTAGCAGACACTCCAGCTACCCTTATAGAATATATTTTAAAAGTATATAAATTGGTTCTGTAGCTTTTTAACACACACACACACATATACATATATAGTTGCTCCACTTATCCCTTCAATATTGAAAGTGTAATACCAGGAGCCCGGGAGTAACGTAACTACACGATTTAAACTTTATCCAACAATTCTAATTGAACTTTTTATTCACCTCAACTCAGGATTAATACAAGTCAGTAAGTAAATGCTTCAGAAATTGAAAGAAATTAGCAGAGCCTTCATTAGGCAATGGAAGAGGAAATATTGTACACCATTTCTTTATCTTCATATAAAATACATCATAAAATTATTCTTGTTTATATATATATTTATTATATTTTTTTAATAAGAAGAAAACTGACCCAAAATTTGTTTAGAATATACTACTTTTAAATCCAAGTTAAAGAACGAAATATGTTACAAAAACAACAAATAAATAGTTATTTTTTTATCTAACATCGAACATTAGATAAGGACATTAGATAACAACTGGGAGGCCACCGCAGAATTCGCGGAGCGCAGCGTGTCGCGCAGTCCTTACTACGTCTGTTAGATCGAGACACTAGCGGAAGCCAGGATGAATGGAAAAATATATATACGTATATATTCTGCAAATTAAAACCGTAGAAACTGAAAAGTAAAAAAGAACAAATTAAATACCTCGAAAAGTGGGAAGTGTTGGGATCGAGTCTCTGAGGTTATAGATAGATCCTTGCGGCTTCGAGCTTAATGTTCGTCGATTTAAGAGTAAGTAGGTTGTCCAAAAATATATATTTAACTGTTAAAATGGAATAATAATTCATTTCACAATATTAACGATTAGAAAACAGTCATTCTTACACGATAACTGGGGAAAGTTTACACTGTGAGATACAATGTTAATGAAAACCATACAAACTATATAAAATTTCTTGAATCCCTAATTCACCTTATTTTGAACAATATATATATAAATAATTTCGTAAAATAAAATTCCATTTAAATTACTTAAAGGTGTTCTATTATACACTGTACACAAGAACAACATATAAACCAAACACTTTCGAACACTAACGTGTTCATCATCAGGGTTAAAATAGTTTAAAATGTTACAAACCAAAGGTCGAGTTCACTGCTTTTTAGCTAATGGAAAGTTCCAAAGGTGGAAAGAGGTGAACCTATGTTGCTCCGGACCGTTCTATAATTTAAACTAGAGTGGGGAGATGGTTTGTGTTACCCTAGTAAATTGTACCAAATTCTCGGGATACTGTATGACAATGTATCACTACATTGGGGAGGGAGTTTATGTTACTACCCGCAAATATACAAAACCTTCTGGATGTTGTATAACAATGTATCATTACATTCACTCTACACTCCACTCTAGTTAAAATTATGCAGTGGTCCAGAGCAATATAGGTTTTTACCTATCTTTTCACATTTGGAACAGTCCATCAGAACGATTTTAACCCTGATTAGGAACAAAATGCTTGGTTTATATGTTGTTATTGTGTACAGTGTATAATAGAACATCTATGAGTAATTTAATTGGAATTTTGTTTTACGAAATTATTTATTTATAATATACGTTTAGTTTAAAAATATATCAATAGATAACGCTCATGTATTTACACCTGTGAGGATGTTCGAACTTCTAAAATCCGGAACACAATTTTCTGTTTCGAATTTTAACAGTAAAAAATATTGAATGGTAAAAACAAATAAATATTGGATGAAAATGCGTAAGTTACTTTAGGTATTATAACAGGTTAAAGCAGCGCATCACAGCCTATTATTTACACTTTGACTTACGTTTTAATAAACTACTGAATACAAAGTTTATCAGCTTCATTAAAATTTTGTTACTTATTTCACTCTTTTATCTATCAGAATAAAGAGTTAAATATTTTTGCAACTTTAACGTTTGAATGTTGTTCTTTTCAGACGTTATATACACTCGTACTTCCAGAATAAAAAAAATATATAACTGCATAAAGCAGCAAACGCATTATTATTTTTACTTCTATCTTAATGTATTCTGATGATCTCTTAGTAAATATTTTTTTTTAGATTGTGATTCAATTTTCTTTCGAAATCAAGCAAACGCATTATTTCTTCAATATTTACTTCTACTGAATAAAAAAGCCAATATCAGATTAAACATAGTAAAAGAAAAGTGATCTTGAGATAGTGATTGATGATCTGCAGAAAAGATTCGCACAAGATTAATGATAGCATCTTGTGTATCCCTAAAGAGATTTCTTTAAATCTTCAAGTGGAAAAACTTTTTTTTCTATTTAAGAATATCAATTCACGTTTATGATATCCTGTTCCTAAAATTTCCAAGCAAATCAATGCACATGAACCAAATATATATATTTAAAAAAAACCTTGTGTATATATATTTTATAACTGAAAGGAAAATCTGAAAATTTCCTAAAATTTAATTTCTTATTAGTTTTATCGGCGTCCATTCAAAAAAAAAATATATTTGTAAATAATTTAACTTTTTGAGCTGCAAATGATAATTATCGATATTTGTTTTTTTATACAATGTAACTGTCATTATGCATTCTACTTGGAATGATTTCTATTTATCTGGTTTTCAACAATGTCTACAACTGAGATTAAATGTGTTTCACATAAAATTAATGACAACATTTTTTTTTCTAAGAAAAACCATATAAAATATTTTACGAAAAAATTACGGGACGTATTGTTCAAATAAATGCGAATAAATTACCAGAGTCGTTATTTTTCATTATTTGTTAAAATAAAAAGTTTAATTTTATTATACGTAGTAAAGATTAATCAAATTGCAAAAATAAGAAATCCAGTTTTAGTGATAAGCTGAGGATATATCTCATTGGTTGTTAACATACGATAAGTTCTTTTTCCCAAAACACTTGATTTTTTCCTGATAATATTTTTGTTAACATTGAGACATAATATGTTTTAACACATTAAATACGGATAGGTTTCGTCTTTTGAACATAAAACCCCACCTGTGAGCGTTACTTTTGCATGTTGCATTGTTTAATAAAACTATTTTCAGTGCTCGTCTTTAAATAAAAAATTCATATTAATAGTGTATTATGCAATAAGTATGTATTCGTTTATAGTTAATATGTTATTATTATTTTATTAAAAATGAACGTATATACCAACGGTACAGTTTCTAATAAAAAAAAAAAATTGTATAGAACACTGATCGTATAACTACCAATATTATGCATATTTTTGAAATATAATGTCACATATAAAATGCTAAATTAATGCGTTTGTTTGCAGTGACATATATTCAATAGACGCCCAATTGCGTCGGTCATCTTCAATGTATCTAAAATATTTACACATTGATATTCCATAAAAATAAAGTTTCGAGAGGTTAAGAAAAGTGTATTTTGGCAAGATAGAAATATTCTTTAAAACGCACCTGTATCAACATAAAATATAATTTGTTTTATCTATACACTTTTTTAAATTGTAAGAAAATGACTTTAACGAGTTTAAATTTTTATCTGAAAGAAATAAAAAGTTACAATGATGAAGGATCTATTAACAGAAATACAGTCAATTTTGCTGTTATGCTGCTGGATATTTTAAATTATTTTTTGTATCTTCATATGTGTTACATAGAATAAAGCTTATGTGTATCGGAGAGAAAATGCCGCACTATAAAAAGGCAAACACTTTGCAGTGCAAAGTTTATTGGGGATTCATTTCTGCAAGATATTTATATGATTGTACTTGCACACCAATCATACTATTGGTATACGAAATATAAGCATCGAAACATTTTGTTAAGTCAAGATTTTCAGTGACTATCGTGCGGAACCTTTGTGAACGAGACGGTGAATGAAAATGATAAACTAATACGTTTAAATCATGCTGTACTTACATAGTATCAATTGGAGTGCATGTTAGAGCTCCGTAAAACCATTTAGTCATTGAGCCGGAAAGAGGGGCGAAAAGGAATATTTCTTTAGAAATTACAAACTTGATGTTAAAAGTGTGATTGCATGGTGTTTGTCAAGTTCTATATAAGGTCATTGCGCCTAAATGTCGAAACTCCTAAATGCGACAATGTGATTGTACTTAAAATCTTAACGCACGAATCGTATATAAACGCTATATAATGAGACAATCGAACTTCAGGAACATGACGCGCAATATTTATCTATGTTTAAAACGTTTCCTTTGAAAAAATTTCCCATTATAATATAATACACATCGTTGAAATACGAATACACATCGTACACATAAAGTGTCTCCATATTCCCTATATGCATAGGTGCCAACCTCTCATTAATATTCCATAATATGCGGGTTAATGTGACTCAGTTTAACAATGCTTCAAACCAGAAAAATTATTGGATGAATATTTATTTATTCAATTTCAGGTTTCTACGTAGAATTTATTTAATTTAATTTCTTAATAAAATTTCCGGTGCGAAACGTGTTAAACCTGGATCAAATTAACCCGCATATTACGGAATATTTATGAGAGGTTGGCACCTATATATATGTGGCGAAAAATCCCGAAAGTGGTTTTCGTTTGTTCTTTATCAAATGTCCTTATGGATGTCAAGAGCTACAACGTCTGTTTCATTTATCTGAAGTGTAAGCTCTGCAAAATGCGACAAGTTTTCAAATTGGAATTCTAAATTATTTTACGCATTTTGGTGACTGTGTTTCTTCAGAGAACTGTTAGCAACGAACTGAATGCACTGAATGTATAGAGAATTTTGGAGATTAAATCCGGCAGGTTTATATAGTATATTCGTATATTGTATCAAAATTATGTTTAATGTAGGTATTGTGTTTAATTAAGGAATATACAGCAATTTTTTAATTATATTTTTAGATTTACTGTTATTATCGAAACATATGATAAGTAATTTTTTGTACGTATATATAATTTTTAAGAAGGATTTTATAAAGTATAATTTAAATCAATCAACGTTATACAGATATATCCTGTGATTTCGTTAATTTGATTAATAAAATTCGATAGTTGACAGGATAATTTCCATTAGAGAAATTTGGAGCTTATAGTGGTAAAATTTATTTTATCAGTTTTAAAATAGAAAATGAGTTGCACAAACATCTGTATACAGGATTTCCTGAACTGTTGATTTGACACGTGCTTTTTAGCTTAACAAACTTAAAATCATTATATTATGTTAGTACAGTTTAATATATATTAATTTTTAAAAATCGCGATGCAAATTGATAGAATATTTTGTATTGAATAGATTGCAAATCGAAAAAAAACTGTAGTTTTTAGTTTCACAATGTTGTATGAATAAAAAACACTATATCATATACAATTCGCAAACATTACCCTCTAACACCCTGATTCGTAAAAATCTACATATTAAAATCATGGTTTTTAATTCTGTTATGAGTCTTCTAAATAGTGAAACTACGTCTGAATATTTTGATTTTTGGTGGAAAGCGTTTCAGGAATTTTGCCTGAGGCATGATTTTACATTATAGTTTAATTATAACATATGTTTGGGAAATTCAAAGTGGTAGTATAATTTTCCTATATACCTGTATTTTAATTTTCTTTTTAGTTTTGTGAAATAATATTTAACGTTACAGAAAATATAAAAAAAAAAGTTTCATTTTCCCAACTTTGTAAAACTATGGTTATATATAGAGAGACCCATAATTTTGTTTTTTTACTTCAGTGTTTCAGGATAAAATGCGTATATGTCGAATCATATGCTTTGTAAGTTGAAATAAGATTATAAAATACTAAGGGGCTCTGCCCCCTACGAGCTACGCTCGCCAACCCCCGTTCTGAAACCGCATGATTTAAAAACAATCTGATTTGATCAATTGTAAAACGATTACGGAAGATTGTATTATAATTAAACGACCAGTGGCGATCTGCTGCAACCGGGTTTCCATTCATTTTCCTTTGACTGAAGGATTTTTAGGTCGAATCAACTGCTGTCGAAACATCTAACAACTGTTTTCCAAATTGATTAAATAAGATCGATAAAACATTTAAAAATTAACTTTTGTAAAATGGTTAAGTAAACAATGTCGTTGCATCGTATAATTTTAAAACGATGCCATAGAAACTTGGTAAATAAATAAATAAAATAAAATAAAATAAAAATAAATAAATAAAATACAAGAAATTCAGAAAAAAAACCCACTATCAAAACCCCCACAGTGTCAACTATCAGTGAGTTTAAACAATAAAATTTACAATATATTGATGAAAACAGAAAAAAAATCTTGGATATTGATTTACATTATTTTTCTTAATTATCCCTCTCGGCTAGTGAATAAATGTGGCACAAATGTCATATACGCACCACGTTGGCGCGATTTTTCCCCCGCCAATTTGGCGAAAACAAAAATGGTGTTTATTTACTTTTATTTTTTATTTGAATTCTATAAATATTTTTTATTATGCATATCAATATTTATTTATATCAAACTATCATTTATTTATTTTTATTTCCCTTTTTAAAATAATAGAAGCTATT
This sequence comes from Maratus michaelseni, assembly GCA_963931845.1. Taxonomy (NCBI): domain Eukaryota; kingdom Metazoa; phylum Arthropoda; class Arachnida; order Araneae; family Salticidae; genus Maratus; species Maratus michaelseni. The sequence goes on from OZ007592.1 coordinate 390,572,648, forward strand.
TCATTTATTACGTTATTTTATTCTTATATTGAAATACAAAATTGCATGCTATTCGTAACTAATATTCAAAAACAAAGTTTTCGCCAAATTGGCGGGTGAAAAAATCGCGCCAGCATGGAGCGTATATGACATCTGTGCCATAAATATTGGTGACGTCAGTTGAAACTGACCTATTGTATGTAACTGTTCATCGCAACATTTTTCAATGTTTTTTTCTTTTTGTAGTATCATGACACTGTCGTTTAAGGATGCAATTGTTATTTTAATTAATGAAATAATTAATAAATCAGTAAAACATAATGAAAATTATAGGTAAAAGATTTGTCGAAATAAATTGTTTTATCGTGTAAATATATTTTTTAATTGAAATTTGTTTCGAAATATTGTTATTTGAGCATTTTAAATATGACGTAAGTTTTCCAACTTAATGCTTTGAAAACGCGTAATAATTTAATAGACGCTTTCAGTACGACGTCAGTGATGACGTTTTGGTTGGATACTCCAAACAAGCGGTTGCTATGTTTCATTTCTTATTAAATATAAATCGAAAAAAAAAAGTTACCGCTGCATATAATGTATTGAAACACTTTACCGTGAGATATAGCTACATACATAAAATATAATAGAAAATACAACATAGCAACCGTTTGTTTGGAGTCAGTTTCCAAGCAAAACCTCATGATTGACGTCACGACTGAAATCGTCTATTATTTCTCTTATTAATATTCACGCGCAAGTATATTTTTTATTACGTAATTTTCTACATTTTCTACTTGTAACACGTGATCATTTAATTATTATTTTAAAAATAAAATTTTATTTCTGTTTTTAATAGTCGCGAGTAAATACATTTCTTAATTGAAAGGGAATATTATTATGTGTGCTGGTTTTACAAATTGGCAACAATTCAAATAATGGATTTTATGAAATATGAAGTAAATCTTCAAAATAATGAAAATTTTGAATAAAAAATTGAAATATAACCTCCAAAAATGAGTCGAATTGAAAAAATAATTGCAGTCTGCACACCGCAACTTTGTCATAACTATATCCTTACAAATTATGGTTAAATTTCCTGTGCTAGTTTTCGTTTATATAAAACTTTTATAAGAAAATTATTTTGACCAACTTTAATATTAAATATCTCTTAAAATAATTCTTCGATTTAAAAACTGTCTACTTCAGCGTGTTTATCGAACATTTATTCATAAAACCACCAATTTGTAAATTTTTATTTGCAATAGTTTTCTGGCTATTAGTCCAGAAAGACTTCAAGGCACAAAATCTTTATTGACAGCGGCTGCTACGGCTGCTACGGCTGCTGCTGCGGTGGTTACTTTTTTTTAATATAGAGAGATATTTCCGTAAATATCAAATTTCACACGCATGTACATTGAAAAGAGATGGAAAATTTCTATATCCTTTTAAATCACTTTTCAAATATGTTTTCCATCTCCCTCTTTCCTTTTAAATTTTACTCAAAACTTTATAGATAAAATTATGTAAAAAGAACATAAATAACGCAATATGTATAAATAAATTTGTTTATTTGACAAAAAAAGTTAAACTTGCAATAGAGGCTTAAATGTGTTCGAGAATAAATCTAATCGCATAACTATACAGGGTGAATCTAAACTCTTGGGCAAAACTTTAAAGGGTGATAGTACACATCAAGACAAACAATATTAAATAGGAAACTAAGGGTCCCAAACGTCTTCCAAAGGAGATAGGCACCATTAAAGTTTAGTGCGCAAAGTTTCAAATAATTATAAAAAACGGAAAAATTGGTCGATTCGTTTGCGGTTTTCGCTAAAACTATTCTTTATGTCAGTATTTTCTTAAAAATAAATTTTAAAGATAAAGTACAAAAAATGCCTATAGAGGGTGCTTTAGACTTTGGAGTAACGAAATACTATTTTTTAGCGTTATTTTTTGTATCTGATTAAATGCTTTTAAAAGTTCAGACTTAAATTTTGAGCTCAGAATCTGAATCGTTGGGAGTGATTAAGTAGCGCAAACTGAACTGCGTTCAGGAGTTGAAATTTGAAAATTTGGAACACCTCCCTCCTCCCCCCCCACTCCTGAACACAGTTCAGTTATTCCCGATCTTGTTGTCGTAGAACAGGCAGAAACTGCTACCACCTACACGTAAAATAAACGATAGAGGGATGACAAAATTAAATAAAAAAAATATTTTAAAAATAAATTTTAAAGATAAAGTTCAAAAATGCCGATAGAGGGCGCTTTAGACTTTGGTGTAATGAACAACTATTTTTTACCGTCGACTCCGACGAGGACCTGATTGCGAGGATTGCTGTCGTAGCAGGCGATATCCGGGATTTGCCCGGGATATTCACTAATGTTCGCAACTCCCTCCGCCGGCGGCGTGAGGCATTCATCGTTCCTGGTAGGCACTCTTTCGGGCAGTTTTTGTGATTCCTCACGAACATCATGCGTGCACCATTTTCTACGTGTCAATCTTCATTCATATTGCGCACTACATGCATACATCAAAATGTTTCTTTTTATTTTGCGCGGATAAATTGCTCACGTCTGTTGTGTCTGTTGTGACTATCATCTTCTATTTAAATTTGTCATTACTTTATCGTTTATTTTACGTGGAGGGGGTAGTAGTTTCTGTCTGGATTAATTTTAATGTCCGGGCCAGGATTCGAACCTACGATCTCTTGGCTGAAGCTGCCATGCTCTACCAACTGAGCTATCCCGGTTGAATCTGGAGGGCATGAACTGGATGAATTATGCCCTCCAGATTCAACCGGGATAGCTCAGTTAGTAAAGCATGGCAGCTTCAAGAGATCCCAGGTTCGAATCCTGGCCCGGGCATTTTTCGTCCAGTTGGAAAATTACAACTCATATTGTTTCTGCCTGGTCTACGACACCACGATCGGGAATAACTGAACTGTGTTCAGGAGTGGGGGGGGGAGGGAGGTGTTTCAAATTTTCAAATTTCAACTCCTGAACGCAGTTCAGTTTGCGCTAATTAATCACTCCCAACGATTCAAATTTTGAGCTCAAAATTTAAGTTTAAGTCTAAGCTTTTGAAAGCATTTAATGAGATACAAAAAATAACGGTAAAAAATAGTTTTTCGTTACTCCAAAGTCTAAAGCGCCCTTTATCGGCATTTTTTGAACTTTATCTTTAAAATTTATTTTTAAGAAAATTCTGTCATAAAGAATAGTTTTAGCGAAAACTGCAAACGAATTGACCAATTTTTCCGTATTTTATAATCATTTGAAATTTTGGACTCTAGATTCACCATGTATATGTTATTTTAAGATTATAGTACATGTTTAAAATACACAAATTTAGAAATTGTAGTATTTCGTAAAAATGTTTAGCATTGAAAAGCCGCAGAGTACTTTTGATAAAAACATCACCAAATCTACATGAATGACAAAAATTAGATCAATTTCTATTGATATTTTTCTTACAACTGATCTAATTTGGATTATTAGCTAGCGGAAAAGTTTAGACAACATTGTTTATAATTTGAATGATTTATAAAGAACTTATTTTATAATGCTAATTCAGAATTTTACAAAAAATAAATTCATTTAAAAAAAATTATCATAAAAAATTTTATTATCTCTGCTGATGTAAAATAAAAATGATTTTATAAAGAAACTGGATGGTTTATAAAATAAATTAATATTCGCCATACATTTATATCTATTTTGAACGCCGCAGAAATACATATATAATTTGGAGTTAAAAGATTTCAACATATAAACATTAGGGAAATAATTATTGGAAATGTTAAGCAGGTTTATTTTTTGTCTAAAAAAATAACTAATGTGGTGTCTTAGGTGGAATCACATAATTTATTAAAATAACACGATTTAACCGTCTTAAGTACTGTTTAAAAAAACTTTTTTTTTTTTTTTTTTTTTTTTTTTTTTTTTTTTTTTTTTTGTGATACATTTTCAAGGTATTTTCTAAACAAATGTATTAACTGAAATGCAGGAGTCATAAAAGTAATTTACGAATACATTAAAATTAAGCTATGGCTTGTCAGTACTTGTAATATATGTGCAATATTTTAATTTTATATTATTTTATTGAACTTTTATCAATTAAAAGAGAAAAAAATAACTAATTGATTAACTTTCCAACACGCAATTCTTTCGATATTTAAATAGCTCGCATTGCACTCATAAATACTACCTTTTAAGATGCACAACAGTAATTTCTTAATTTGTTTTTGTGTTATGGAAACAGACATCTAATTTAAACATTACGCGGTCAAAAAAATATTCAAATATATATTTTTTAAATCTTCAAACAAATATTTCCTTGTGCACGTAATGTGGCTGAGAGGTTGTGCTCTCGAAGCTGGTAGACGGGAGGTGCTGGGTTCGATCCCAATCGCGTTCGTCGGCCTAATCGTTCGGAGTTTTCGTGGTTTTCTTCGAGCCGTGGATTTATCCATGCGTAAATACGGATTAGGTTCCCTTAGAAAGACCCCCACGAAGGGCACTCCCCCCGGGCCTATATCCCTAGTGTAGATAATTGGCCGTCAATAATCAACCCAACCCTTGTGCACGTAACAAAAAAACAAAGCAAATGCTTAGTTCTTTTGTGCGTTTTTGGAATTTGTTCGTTTTGGAATTTGAAATTTGTTCTAAAGCAATTTTAAAAATATAAAGTCAAAATTTTATAAGTTAAATAACTTTTGAAATTGAAATTTGTTTTTCTTTCAAAAGGTTACGTTATATAAAAATAATTAAATTTTTACATATTTACTTAACATTGAAATGCATTATTTTTAGGATTTACAATTGTGTTTAATATTGAAGGGTGGGGAACCTTGGGATACATTTAATTAATGATTTTGAACAATTGTTTTCTATTTTCACAAAAGAAATCCTACGTGTTCTTTCGGATTCGTTAAAAAAAAAAAAAAAAAAAAAAAAAAAAAACTTTGAAATGAAAAAAGAAATGAAATTGGTGTATGATTTTGTGTTTTAATATATATGATTTTGTTTTTTAATATATGATTTTTGTTTAAAAAAATCCTGAAATATAATTGGAATTTTTTCGTATGTTTGTTCTAATGAAAAAAATGCATTTCACCATAGAAAATGTCTTAACTTAAACTTTATAACTTCATAAGTTGGGTGAGCAAAGGAAAGGTGGTCAGTGTGCCTAAGGTAGCCTAATTTAAAGTAGCCACCCCTCAAAAGTAGAATTAATTTAACTTTTAATCACAAAATGGTGCTACTTCTTTGTAAATCATGCATCTGGAGTGCACGTGGCGGAATTTAAAAAGATCACCTTGATGCTCCAACATTTTATGCAGTGATTAACTTTTTAAGGAGGAGTCGCTGTAATTTCCAGATAAGACGATATTTTAATTTACATGTGTTTAAATTATTATAACTTTGAGTTGTGATACATTTAACCACATTTACTTAAGTTCTAACAATAGTATCAGATTAATACTTTTACGTCGTGCAAATGACGACCATACGCATTTTCCCAAGGTGGCCACCACAGAAAACAAATATAGAAATCAGTGTAGTAAGGGTGATTTTCAAAATGTTTTACATAGATATCTGAAAAAAATTATTTTCATTTATCGTTAACACCAAATATCACTCAAAAGAACTAATAGAAGAAAATCGCATCCAGAAAATATGTTTTATTGAAGCAACAAAAATTTGGTTGACCCAACAAAACTTTTCGTTTAAATATGGGTCAATGGAAATTTTGTTTGAATCAACAAAAAAAAAAAAAAAAAAAATGTTGATTTTTTTTTTTTTTTTTTGCAATTCCAAAATAAAATTGTGTATCGTCAGCAAAAAAATATTTTGTTAATTCTAGTTAAATGGTTCAATTTTACTTAAATTAACAAAATTCTTTTTGTTACATAGATATATGCTATGTGTTATTTTAACAATCTATTTTCTTTTTTCAACAAAATATATTTTGTTATTTAAATAGGTTACATTATGATCTTGTTTCGTTTATAATACAAACACTTTTGTTAAATGCAACAATCTAAATATGCAATTTTAACTCGCTTTCAGCAGTGAAATACGCCTGTAATCCTTGATTAATAACAGTGAAAAATGCCCCAAGCAGAGACTCGATCCCGGGTCCTCAGAACAGCTCGCTGAGGCTCTACCAGATGAGCTACAAGGAATGATATGCGAGTTCGGTATTTCTCACTCTTAAATATGTCCGACCGGCTGCAACTGAAGCACAAGATGGGTTGGGTTGGGTTGATTATTGACGGCCAATTATCGACACTAGGGATATAGGCCCGGGGGGAGTGCCCTTCGTGGGGGTCTTTCTAAGGGAACCTAATCCGTATTTACGCATGGAGAAAATCCACGGCTCGAAAGAAAACCACGAAAACTGAAGCACAAGATGGAAAAGTCATAAGGAGCACGAAATTTCTGCGGCAAGCATGAGACGACAATACAAAGCCCAGCATACGGGAACACATAGTTAATTTTTAAGGGGTCAGAGGAAGTTCAAAACCATTTTTTTCATTTTTCGCTCAATTGTACTGAAATTTTGCACACATAGTAATACATATATTTTATAAATTAATTAAACAATTTTATTCAAAAATGTGTATAATTAAATAATTTATTAATTAAAATATATTAAGTAAGTACTCTAATTAAAAATGCTCCATGCACATTAAATTTGGCTTAAGGAACATGGTGATTTGTTAAATGGTAGCTTTATATTATTGCAAGAAAAGTTGGTATGCGTTTCAAAATTGTATCAATATATTGAAAAAAATAATAAAAAAATTCCAATATTTAATTTTTTTTCACGCTAAAAAGTTATATAACTACGAAATTTTCCTTTTATGTACAAAATGCATGCATATTAATACCAAGTTTTGAAATAAAGCTCACTGCTAACAATAATACTTAATATTACGAAAATTGGATAAAACATCAGATGCCTGGAACATTTTGAATATTTTAACTCAGCAAAAATTCTCATTTATAGAAAACGCGATTTATTTATTTATTTTTTAGTGTAACTGAATTACGGTGTCAAATTTGAAATACTCGTAACTTTGATAGGAATATTTGCAATTGCATGCGTTTTTTTGCAAATGTTGCGGTTAAGATTGAAGTATAGTAATAAACTAAAATAAGAAAAAAATATTTTTAATCGATTTTAACCCAACTGATGGACAACGGTCCCCTTAATTTATTTTCAGCAGTAAATTACGCCTGCAAAAATCAGGATAAAAATTCACTGGTTATTAGTCAAAGATTAGAGGCGAAATTCACTGCTGAAAATGTGATGGAGCTATTTCAGAACTCGCGAAAAATACAACATATCAGCGCCACCTGTTGCGCGATTTATACCGAAAACTAATCAGCAACAATTTACATCAGGAAATAACTGAATATAAAGTGTTATTAAATTCCGTGCATTATTTCTTGAGTTAGAGCGCCAACAAAATTTTTGTCACATACAGACGGACAGAGTCATTGACAGTCATTTTCTAAAAACAGTCAAATCGTGTTCAGGACCTTCTAAAATCCGTCGGAAACCGGAAGTCAAAAATTTTCATGATCCCAATTCTTTTTTCTTGTAAAAATAGAAGAAAGTAATAAATGGGACAGGGGTATTTTTAAAACTACCTTCGTCCGTCCCAATGAAAAAAGTTTTAATTATCCAAAAATTATATTAATCCTTTAATTATATAACTATACAAGTTAAATAAATCGAGTTACGTGAGAGAGTTATGGCTACTACACAACAATTCAAATTTTGCAAAAACTACTAAATTTTGCTGGAATTACAAGTTTAAATTACAAAATTATTGTAAAATTAAAATTACAGACTTTGTTAATTCAAGTAAAATTGATGAAATTTTGTTGAAATTTTGTAAGAGTGTTAACAATATTTTTTTGTTCAAGCAACAAAACTATTTTTTTTACTTCAACTAAAAATTTTACTAAAACAACCAAAATGTACTCAGCAAAACATGTTTTGTAGTTTTAATCAATTCCTTTTTCTGGGTGCGGTGCACAAAAAGTGCTTCAAAATCTTTTCGTTTCATAAGATAAGAAGATTAGGAAGAAAAACTCTAAAGATATCGAAAGAAAGAAAGGATCATCAGAGCATAATAGTATGCAAAATAGTTTGCCGAGTATTTTTTCAAATTTTATAAGTGATTTCAATACATGGGCCGCCTTGAGATTGCGCCAAAGGTGGCCCACAAGCTGCAATTTTGAAATTGTATTATAAAAGTAATTAAATTTTATGTTACAAAGAAAAGCATACTTGATGTGTGTTAGAGATAAGTGTAAAATGTTACAAACAATAATTTCACCACACTCACCCAACCAGAAAAAAAAATCCTCAAAACTTAATTATGGCCATATTTGTGTTACCTACCTTATATGGAATTATACATGATTATCCGTTATTAACGTTGGTATTTAGCAAATTCCTAAAATGTTAATTTAGAGTTATAGTTCCACTCACGAATCTATTGTTTGTTCAAAACAATTATTTTACTCATTAAAACAAATCTTTCAATTTTTCGTTTTCACAATATGAAACTCCATTTACGTCAAAGTAACTATTTGACGTAAAAAACAACTTTCTTTATATGCAAATACACATGTATTTAATTTTTTTTTAAATCGCAGTAATAATCGCCTGTCGGTTTTTCCGCCTAAGTTATCTTCTCCTAATTATTATCCCTTGATATTACAATGGGGAATTCCTTGTAATTATCTTTAAAGGTTTTTACTTTATATTTTACTTTATCTATGTAAAGACAATCCTGATTTTTGTAGGTATATAGTAGGATTGAAAGATTGATTAACAACATCCCATCAATTATTTTTTTTTAAAGTTTGATTCATTTAAAGCTTTAGAAGAAATGGAAATCAATTATTCAATAATTTTCAGCGTTTTAAATTAGGTTTCTTCTGAAACATTTTGTAAGAAGTTTCTGACACATTTGAACAAAAGAATTCGAAACTTTATTGAATTGAAGACTTTATTGAATTCGATTACATCCTAATTGTAGCTCCACTATGTTTCAGTTAAAAACGAGAAAAAGTTTTATTTAGAGAAACATCTTTTGGATGCTATACGTTATATTCTTAAAACTAAAAACAAAAATTACAAAAATGGACCAAAACAAAACATGAAAAACTTGTCTTCAAAGCGTTGAACATTTATCATAACCTGATATAGAAATGTAATCTAAAGCATAATTATGTACTTTCTTTAATTTAAAAGAGTAAACATGAAATGGCATTCATTCCTTTTATCTTGTATTTGTTATTAAACATTATCATGTATCAAGTTTCTCGTTTTTTTTTTTAACCATTGGGAAAATGGTTGTTGTTTTCGGTCGAGAATGGACCTCTTGGCTTCGTCACTTTATTTTTTTAAGGGTTTTTAACGAAATTCTTTAACTTTAGAAGAATTTTTAACGAAATTCTGTAACTTTAGAAGAATTTTTCTTTAAACAGGCAATATAAATGCATAAAATAGTAACAAAAAAGTTAAAGTTACAAAACAGATAGATGCAAAATTATCAGATATGAAAGAAAGCCGAGTTCAAAAGTTGAAGTCGAATGGGAAATCGTCTTATAAAGCCAAAAAACGTGGTCTTCAACTTTAATTTCTTCAAAATAACTTTAGCTCAGACATCAATCTAAACAAGAGGTAAAGTTATTGTAGAAAGAACCCGATAAAATATTTTGTTTCTGTTTTCCTTAATATATTTTAAATTTGGTACTTTCGTGTTATAGCAGACCCCAAGGATGAGTCGCCACACTGTCAGAAAAATTCGTCTTTATACACTTAATTTTTCCTCATTTTTAAACAAATAATTTCCGTATTCCTAGAAACATGCTTTTTCCGCGAATTCTTCTCGAAAGGCTGAAGAAGAGAGAAAATGTCCGTTTATTCTCTGCACGCATGCGTATTGGCTCTATTAATACTAAAGTTTGAATTTATTTGATAAATGAAAAACTAAAAATTTAATAAATTATTATATCGAATTTATTAAAGAAAATTTCGAATTTGAAAAAGTAACAAAGAATTTTCTCATTCATTTCAAATTATTTGCAATTTACTTTTTTTAAAGTTGTAAAAAAAAATCACATTTAAAATATATTCTAAACAAACAGATTAATATATATATATATATATATATATAATAGTTGGAAAAAATCGATTTTACTCAAAAAAGAAACAAACAAAAATAATACTTTCAAATTAAAAAAAGTAACATATAATTTTTTCACTTATTTAAAATTATTCGCTTTTTTTAATAAAAAAACATTCGAAATTAAAATATAGTCTAAAACATTGAACACATTTCATCGAACCGAGCATCTTTAAAAGAAAACTGTATAATACTTGGAAAAGAAATCGATTTTATTAAAAAAACAAACTTCTTCTCAAATTTAATTAAAAATATAATATCCATATTTTACGTAACAATAAAACTAAGAATATATATATAATTCATATTTTTATCCTCTATTAATACTAATTTGTTAAAACCCCAAACATCTTCTCATAACGACAAAATCTCTCCGCAATTAACTTCGAATTTGCCAGATTTCTAAACCCCAAATTTTTTCAAGCCCAAAGCCACCCTTTGAAGAAAACCCTATCATCATTCCAAACTCTTCTTCAAGCGAGTTCCCACTGGTCTTATCAGTAACATTCTTGACTCAAGACAGGCAGATACCTAGTTCGATCCCCAGGTGAGGCAGGAAAATTCTTAAAATGTATTGAACAATGAAATACTTCTGCAAAAGTCCGTAGATGGCAGCACAGAAGAAAGACAGTTTTTTAAAACCAACTTTCTTCAAATAACGGAAAATTTCTCTCCTGTAACAGAGAAAAAAATAAACGGAAATTTTTCAAATAACGGAAATAACCCGGCAGTGGTGCTGCCAGTAATATTTCCGTGATTTGAAGGAAGTGTTTTTGAGAGTGCAATCAAACAAGATTTATCGCCAAATTATAAAGCATGTAGGGCATTATAATAATATGTGATATATATATATAACATTTCTTGACATATGTGGCCAAGTTATAGTCAGATATGATGCATATATGATGGATATGTATAACATGTGTATATGATGTATATGCGACATATAAGACGTAAATAATTTGTGTATAATGATGTATATGGCACATATAGGAGTGTTTGGAATATATATATGCGTATATAGGATGCATATAGAAGCTATAAGCTTTGCTATGATTTTGGCGAAATCATAACTGTAACCTTGGCATAATCATAATTGTGGGGGCCGCTATAACACAAAAGTACTTTTTTTTTATTTGGAACATTTTTCCAATGGTTATTGTAATATGTTAAATTATATATATTATATACATATATTTATATTTATATATTTATTTATTTTTACTTTATTATTATTATTATTTTTATTTTATTGAAAAATAGCATTGAAATAAATATTTTTTCCCAATTTCGGCCAGTGGCACCAGAGGCAGGAAGACCAAACGGTGCTCTAAAAGTTATGACTGCACTCTCGAGCTAACATTCGGTTTTCGTATTAAAAAAAATGAATACCAAATTAACAAATCTCATATATTCCTGCTACTGAAAATTCTTATAAAAATAAAGTCAAAATAAACACAAAATACGTTAAACATTTGTCATTTACGAGCATAATAATTAATAAGAAAAATATTAGAACGTTGCATTATTATTTTAAAATACATACAATAACAAAATAACAATATTTAAATCCAAAACAATTTTTTTAAATATGTATATATTTTGTTTTCGTATTTCAATGTTCCGAAAGAAATAGATGAACGTAATTTTAAATGTTACGTAAAATTCTGGATGTATTTTGACCAAAGAACTCACCCAAGATTCATGAATATTTCATGTATCATCATTCATTCCTTATTCGGTTGTTTTATCTGGCTATCATCTATCTAGTGTCTTTAAGGGAATAACATCTTCTTTAAACGATCGAATACCAGAAAATATAACAAATAATATATAATAAAATCAAGGAACCTTTTTCCCACAAGATCCTCGGGAAAAGATCTCCGAAGTCGAACTTCCGAAAAGGAAATTTAAATTTTCAAAACAGAATAAAAATTACTGACAAATTATCAATACAGAAAAGTATTTTTTAAATTGCACATATATTTCTTCAAATTATATTAAAATCTCAATCTACTTTTCTTCCGAATACAAAGTATAAATATAATTGCTTTAAATTCTATTTCTAATATATATTTATATATATATTTATCAAAAAGAAATCAACGCCGTTAGGAAATCATTCGTACCAATAAACTTCTTTTATCAAATTTATCTTATGCCATGATGATTATAATTTATAAAATGAATGAAAATTTACAGATATCGACAATATTCCATATTTATTGTATTTTTTATTGTTTATATAGTTGAATCCTGTTAATTAGCACACTCAGAGAGAAAGAGAAAAGTTCGAATGTTCACAGCGAACAATTCAATGTTCATTGAAAACATTCGAATGTTCGAATGTTTTACAGCATGTTTTCCATGCTGTAAAATGTTGGTTAGTTAACTAATGTCACATAACTAATATGCACACCGGCATTCAAGTTCTTTGCTTGATTGAGAATTCAATGAAAATGCAAAATCTATAATAAACAAAATAAAATGTCTCTATTCAAATTAAAAAATATAACGTTTACACGTTTCGTTAAAAAATGCTATTTATCTTACTCTATACAGACCTTTAATATTAAAAAATCGTTTGTTTTACTTTTCATAATTTTATTTCACTTCCTACATCTTTGGAACACAAAACAATTAGACAAACATCAAACTATTGTTGCCAACAACATCAAAAAGATATAAATAAAATAAATGAAATTAAGTTGCTGCAAACCATTGAGTTTGGTTGATTACGTGACATCCTCCCACCTTGAGTTGGTGAAAGACAACTCAACTGGTCACGAAAAGTTCTTACAAGTCTAGCTTTTGAGGCACTATGATTACCCGCCCACATCGTGTACGCTTTTCAGGTTCGACTTTAGAAACAGTCTGAATAGTCGGAAAAGAATAGAGTTCCTTTTGTTCCTCAGGCCATTTTGAAGATACTTCTAGGGGATAAATTCCCTGAATCGGTCGTAAAACTTCTGATGTTGATGTTCGTAGACGGACTAATCTGGTGATACCATCTTTTCCTGGAATAAGTTCTATGACAAGTCCTAAAGGCCAGTTAATACGTTTGGTATTATCGCTGCCAATTAACACGACGTCACCAACTTGAATTTGTTCTTTACATTTTTTGTATTGAGGACGTTGGATTAACAGTCCCAAATATTCTGAACGAAATCGCTTTCTCAGATCAGTTATTAGTTTTTGTCTGTATTTCAATTTCCTATTCAATTTGTTTTCATCCACAACATCAAAATCTGGTGTACCCATTTGCTTTACATCTTGCATGAACAAAGCAGGATACAACGGGACAAGTTCACCATTGCTTTCAGAAATATAAGTAAGAGGTCGGGAATTAATTATTGATTCTGTATCGCATAGAATGGTTGTCATTTCTTTCGTAAGATACATTAGACTTTCCTAAGACTCTTCTAAGAATAGATTTCGTATCACCAACTAATCTTTCCCAAAATCCTCCAGCCATGAGGCTGTCGGTGGGTTGAAAAACCACTCTATTTTCCTGGTAGTACTATTTTGAACGACTTTATCCCAATCAACCTCGTTAAGTGAATTTGAAGCTCCAGCGAAATTAGAACCGTTATCACAATAAACAGTAGAGGGTCTTCCTCTTCTTGCTATAGATCTCCGAAAACTTTGTAGAAATACTTCTGTCGACAAAGATGACAAAAGTTCAAGATGTACAGCTCGGTATATGGCACAGGTGTACAAACAAATCCATGCTTTCGAGCCTCCTTTAAGGTACAAAGGCCCTGTCAAGACGAAGCCTATAATTTCAAAAACTGCTGCATCTTTAATTCGATTTTCTGGAAGCAACGGGTGTGTTTAGAGATTTTCTTTTGTGTTTTATACAAACAACGCAATTAGATATCACTGATCTGATTGTTTTTCTTGCATTTAAGATCCAATAGTGTTCTCTCAAAATATTTTGTAACATTTGTGATCCACCATGAGAATTTTTTAGATGCTGTGTCATGATAAATTTTCTCACAACAGGATGATCCGAAGGTAGAATCATTGGACGTCGAAAATCTTCAGCATCTTTTCTGTACACAATCTTGGTTTTCAATCTGAGGAGACCGTGTTCATCTTTATAAACATCTAACGTTTCTAATTTACTTTTGTTTTCTGAAGTGAAAGATGCTTCCTGAATAAGTTTCACAATTACTTTCTCAGCTTCATTTATTTCTTCAAGGGATAATTCTCCATTCAACCTCAAAATTTTGGTTATCTTACAATCTATACTAATAAAAGAAAGTTTCGCTCTGTGTGTGTGTCTGTGTGTGTGTGTGCCTGTTGGCGATGGCTAGGAAAATTTAGCCCACCTAGAAGGCTGGAAATTTAGATTTAGGTAGTCCAAACCCTCTCCTGGTGCAACATTACTTCAGAATTTTAATACTTTAATTACTTTCTGAAATATTATTTAAAATGCACAAAGCACTCTCATTAAAAATACGCTTTTATTCTCTTGGGTTGGTTGGTTCACTGGTTGGTTACATCGATTCTTCACAGAAGTAATTAAATAAACCAGAGTAGCGATGCAAAAATAAGGATTTCTAAGGAAATAGTGGTCGCACGGCTCTGCCGTTACAAACATACAACCGTGCACACGTAGCGCCATCTGCCGACGCGAAACTGAAAGTGTCATTAACGCAGAAGAACTGATGCAACTGTCCTACTCGAGCGCCATCACCATCTATTTGAAACATTTTAGAGGGACGTTTTTCGTTAGAAATGTTTGGATGAAAGTCGAGTGTTTCATGAATTACTGTTTTTTTTCCAGCTAAATATAAATATTTTCACACAAAAATTATACCCATGCGTAGGAAACATTTTTTTTAATAGTCAAAAAAATTTCGATAAAAAGATTTTTTTAAAAAACATTAAATAAAAAATTAAAACACTTCTACCAGGCAATTTTGTCACTACAAATTGGCAATTCTTAAGTTCTTGCTTGAGCTGCGGATAGTTTAGCGAGAATTCTTGAAACTTTCTATTGCAAATTTATTAATATTAATATTTTATATCTATATTAATAAAAGAAAGTTTCGCTCTATGTGTGTGTCCGTGTGTGTGTGTCTGTGTGTGTGTCTGTTGGCGATGGCTAGTAAAATCTAGCCCACCTAGAAGTCTGGAAATTTAGGTGTGGATAGTCCAAGGTCTGGCCATGTGCACCTGAGCCTCAGAATTTTAATATTTTGATAATTGGCCTAGATATTAATTAGATTCTCATTAACCATCGCTTCTAAAATGTCATCTTTTAAGTCAAAATGGCGAAAGAAACGAACTAGCGCGTTGGATTTGCAAGCGGAAATGAACAAATTTGAAATTATTTTGCTCATTAGCGAATTTTAAGAAAACTAATTGAGATATCAATTTGAAAATTTCTGAGCATATGTAAAAAAATATTCTGTATCTGAATATGTGATTTTTGAAAAATTCGGTTGGTAATTTTTTTATTTATGCAAAAAACTGCCAAAAATCTGCCGGCGCCAGTGAAAACGATACGAGAAAGTTTCAGACAGGGATCTGCTTTCATTAAAAACTGAACTACAAAGAGATCTGTTTCTCGGGCCGAACCCTCCATTTAGTTTGCGAAAATGAAAGGAAATAATTGCCAATTTTTATTATGAACAAAAATTTAGGTAACTAATTAAGATACAGATTTGAAATTGAGGACGGGAAAGGGTGTCATCTGCCGGCTATTTTAGCGTACCGTCTTCGTTTTGTTCTAATTATCAGAAAAATGTAATTCTTTTTTTAATGATCGCGTTAATGTAGGTGACGGTGGTTCTCTTGAACAAATTATTCATTATATTTGCGGGTATGGGGAGGGAGGGGGTTAACGCCTTTCTCTGAGATTGTAATTATCTCGGGCCCGGGCAACGCCGGGCGGGTTAGCTAGTTATGAATAAATCTATGAATCCAAGTCACCAGACGATAATTTTATTATAATTTGAGAAAAACCTAAAATACCACCTAAGTCCATGGTAGTTACAAAGACTAATCTTCTCATGTTTAGGAGAATTGCACCACTCGCAAAATGTTGTCTGATTCGTTAAACATTTGACTAATTCTTCATCAGCAGGAATCTTTGACTTTCTCTTTTCTTGGGCAATGGCGTTTTCATCAGTGACTATATTAGATGAAGGCCATTTATCTTCAGGTGCTTTAAGCCAACTTGGACACTCCGACCAATTTATTTTCAATAGATGTGTCGCAGAACATCCTCTGGATGGAATATCAGCGGAGTTTTTAGTTCCGGGTACGTGCTTCCATGAGTTTGAATCTGTTGTTTTTCTAATCTCTTTTACTCTATTACTTACAAAAATAGTTCCCAATTCTTCTCTTTAATCAAACTCATTGCAGTAGATGAATCTGTCCAGAAGTGCAATTTTACATTTTTCCACATTTTCTGCAATAAAATCTTCGGCAACCAGAAAACTGGACATGCCAATCCAATTGGGTCAAACACTTTATGTGCAGTGGGGAGAATGGTTCGTTTTGTAATTTTTCCTAGCTCAAAATTATCTAGCCAGCCGAAATTTAGAGCTAAAGTATCTTCTTGTTGGTCCCCTAATAGACCTAGTACAGGTGAAATTGTAGGCTCGACATTATCTTCAGAATATTGCCAACCTCTGAAATTCAATTTACCTTCCTCCGTTACATTTCTATCTTCCTGTATAAATTTTAGCAATCTTTCTTGATTAAGAAAACTCGTTACAACATTGTAAACATAAAATCTGTGAAGAAGTTTTGTTATCATATCTTTATCATAACAAGGATTTTCGATGCATTTCAGTAAGTGAAATTCAATAATGGCTGCCAAAATGAAAGGACTACACTTTAAACCGAAAACTAATCGTGCATGATGAAGTATTTTCATTTTTCTTTCATCGTCACCACTCCCTCAAAAAAATCTCAATAAATCTCTGCATTCCGGTCTGATGCTTATTTGTAAAAAAGCTTTTTCTATATCCACTATGACACCGTATTTTTGTTCGCGGAATCTAAGAAGAATATCAGGGATGAGCTTCATTAAGTTCGGTCCACATTCGAGACATTGATTCAACGACGGAGATGACTTTTCTTTCGCAGATGCGTCAAAAACTGGACGAACTTTCGTTGTGCTGTTCTCTTTCACCACTAGTCTATGAGGTAAGTAATGCACAGAGTCTACCTTTGAATCCACAGAAACTTCTTCAATTATGCCCAAAGCCGACCACTTATTGAAAACTTCGTTATAGGATGTAAAGAAATTTTCAGAATCAAGTCTTCTAGTCATGTTTCCTAATCTTTTTAATGCTAGCTTTTCATTGCTAGAAATGGGAATATGTTCTTCCGTCCATGGGAGAGAGACTTCATAACGCCTTTCGTTATTCACAGTAATTGAATCCATGAAACTTACTTTTGATTCAAATTCCTTCTTTTCTTGGGACTTCTGAAATATAGGATCCGTTATGCCGATTGCATCAAGACTCCACAGATCTGTGATAGTAAATTCTTTCACAAATAAAGATGTTAAAACAATTTCATCAGACTTCTCATGAACGTCATTCAACGGAACTTTACCCATCAGTGTTCAGCCTAAATATGTTTCAATTACAACTAAATTGCAGGATAAATTTCTTTTTCACCCAGTTAATAATCTTCCGGCAACATCGGCACCGATTAAAATTTAATAGGTCGTAGATCTTCATCTGTATCACTTACTGAAATCTTCATAACTTTTAGTTCATCTATCCAAGGAACTTTCGGTACCGAAGGAATATTTTCACATATAACAGATTCATCTAGAACATTAAAATTATAAAGAAATTTCCCATCTAAACTTTCTAAATGTATTTTGTAACACATGTGCTTAATTCTACTAGTTTTCTTGCCAACAAACGCCCCACCAGTGGCTGAGAGGTTGTGCTCTCGAAGCTGGTAGACGGGAGGTGCTGGGTTCGATCCCAATCGCGCCCGCCGGCCTAATCGTTCGGAGTTTTCGTGGTTTTCTTCGAGCCGTGGATTTCTCCATGCGTAAATACGGATTAGGTTCCCTTAGAAAGACCCCCACGAAGGGCACTCCCCCCGGGCCTATATCCCTAGTGTAGATAATTGGCCGTCAATATTCAACTCAACTCAACTCAACTCTTGCCAACAAACAAAGAATGAGTAACTAGTTCTTCTCTCAATGGTTTGTAATTCATATTTTCAGCAGTACGTTTTAAAATGTAAGACTTCTCTGAACCTGTATCGATCAATGCTCGTACATGTAAACACGAATGAGGTCCTTTTAATTTTACTATCAAAGTTTGCAGGGAAGGTGTAACTATCTACCCGTAGCTACCCTATCTTTCCCTATCTACCTATCCTAATCCGCTTTTCCCTATCATAATAGAAAAAAGCATATTTTATCAAAGAATCGCTGGCAAAAGCGAATTTCGTCAAAGGTTCGTGAGAAAAACACGAATTTCATCAAATAATTACTGAAAAACCACGAATTTTGTTAAAGGAACGCCCAAAAAACATGAATCTTGTCAAAAGGCAGCATAGAAAACACGAATATTGTCAAAGGATTATTAAAAAAGCAAATTTCGTCAAAGGATCACGAAAAAATGCGAGCGTCATCAAAGGATTGCGGAAAGACGTAAATTTCGCCAAAGGTTCACAGGAAAAACGTGAATTTCGTCAAAGGATCGCTGAAAAAAACACAAATCTAGACAAAAGGATTCGGAAAAAACACGAATTTCGTTAAAATATCACAAAAAAAAAACAAATTTCGTCAAATGATTGCAGGAAAAACTTGAATTTCATCAAAGGATCGCAGAAAAAATACGAAATTCGTCAAAGGATTGTGGGAAAAATGCTGATTTTGTGAAAGGTTCGCAGAAAAAACTTTCGTGAAAGGGTCGCGGAAAACATGCAACTGTCTTTATTAGAAACAGCACACACACAAACATCTATACAAACAAACCTATTCTGTCTTCCTGCCTGAGGAAAGCATTGTAATTATAACACCTAGGCCTGATTTTTTAATTTCAATTAAAATTTTTTTTATTAAAACGTAAATACGGAATTCTGGATTCGAGGCTATTCCATGCTCTCCGCCAATCCACAGCAACAAAGCAGACAGCCAATGAGAGCAGGTGTGAATATGGGATGATCCAGGATCCAGCGACGGCAGTTCATGTTCCCAGCTGAAAGCGGATAGCCAGATTTGAATGTTTTGTTTATGTTTGAGCTTTATTTTAAAGAAAAGATATATATTTTTGGCTATTTGAGGTTCACATAAGTTAGTTTCAATTGTATTCATTCTTTGTATGCGTAGTTGCCCCCATATATTATGTGTTTGGTAAGAATATATTTTGCACATTACTGAATGTTTTCATAGCACTAGACATATCAGCTCATGTTCTTAAATGAAACAAATGAATCTTGAATAACAAATCTTAATGAATCAAATTAATCTTACACTTTACTATAAAATGTACAGTTCTACAATTTATCGCATATTACAACGTTCTTGGGAACCAAAAATGTAGTCCAATAACAGTAACAGAAAGAAAAATTGTAAATAACAATAAATAAAAAATCATAAATTTCACATCATTGAATTAACAAACTCATATATAAGATACAACTTTAAACTGATATGCCTCATCAACTGTTGTCGAAATCAATATAATGTAAATAATTCTTAAATATTATGAGTTTGCTAAGAAATTAAAACATTCAGTGCAGTGTATGTTGTATTTTTTCCTCAAAACAATTTAATTTGTAAATATGAAGTAAAAAAAAAAATCACCGTTTTCTCACATATTATGAGTTTTATCAGCAAGTTAAAACATTAAGTAAATATGAATGATTTGCGGAGCTGTTTCTATCAAAAATTCAATAACATCGCCCAAAAACCCTCAACAAAAATAATTATAAAGAGTGCGATGACAACATAAATTTTATACCACATTGCATGTCCGTTCTTGGGCGATTCTTATAAAACTCAAAATTTGTCCCAAAATGGTGATTTTTTTACAACATGCTTACAAATTAAAATGGTTTATAATTATTTTAAAAAAAACTCGGCTAGAAATAACATTGATTTTACTTTTTTAAAGACTTATTCTTTATAATTATTTTGAAACAGCTCCGCAAATCATTCATATTTATTTATTGTTTTACTTTCTGATGAAACTCATTATGTGAGAAAACGATGATTTTTTTTTTTACCTCATACTTACAATCCTCAAAACAATTTAATTTTTAAATATGAAGTAAAAAAAAAAAAAAATAAATCACCGTTTTCTCACATATTATGAGTTTTATCAGCAAGTTAAACATTAAGTAAATATGAATGATTTGCGGAGCTGTTTCTATCAAAAATTCAATCACATCGCCCAAAAACCCTCAACAAAAATAATTATAAAGAGTGCGATGACAACATAAATTTTATACCACATTGCATGTTCGTTCTTGGGCGAGTCTTATAAAACTCAATATTTGTCACAAAATGGTGATTTTTTTACAACATGCTTACAAATTAAAATGGTTTATAATTATTTAATAAAAAACTCAGCCAGAAATAACATTGATTTTACATTTTTAAAGACTTATTCTTTATATTTAGAAACAGCTCCGCAAGTCATTCATATTTATTTATTGTTTTACTTTCTGATGAAACTCATTATGTGAGAAAACGGTGAATTTTTTTTACCTCATACTTACAATCCTCAAAACAATTTAATTTGTAAATATGAAGTAAAAAAAAAATCCCCGTTTTCTCACATATTATGAGTTTTATCAGCAAGTTAAACAATAAGTAAATATGAATGATTTGCGGAGCTGTTCCTATCACTAATTCAATAACATCGCCCAAAAACCCTCAACAAAAATAATTATAAAGAGTGCGATGACAACATAAATTTTATACCACATTGCATGTCCGTTCTTGGGCGATTCTTATAAAACACAAGCCAGAAATAACATTGATTTTACATTTTTAAAGACTTATTCTTTATAATTATTTTGAAACAGCTCCGCAAATCATTCATATTTATTTATTGTTTTACTTTCTGATGAAACTCATCATGTGAGAAAACGGTGATTTTTTTTTTTACCTCATACTTACAAATCTAATTGTTTTGATGAAAAAATACATCCTACACTTCACTGAATGTTTTCAATTCGTAAACAAAATCATAATATTTAAGAAATATTTACATTACATTGATTTCGACAACAGTTGATGAGGCATATCAGTTTAAAGTTATATCTTATATATATGAGTTTGTTAATTTACAATCTTTCTGCTACAGTTTTTCACTACATGTTTAGTTCCCGAGAACGTTGTAACATGCGATAAATTGTAGAACTGTACATTTTATAGTAAAGTGTAAGATTAATTTAATTCATTAATATTTGTTATTGAAAACAGTTTGTTTGATTTCAGAACATGAGCCATATATGTGAACGCTATGAAAACATTCAGCAAAATGCAAGTTATATTCTTACCAAACACATAATATATGGGGGCAACTAAACATACAAAGAATAAATACAATCAAAACTAACTTACTTTAACCTCAATTAGCCAAAAATATATTTTTGTTCTTTAAAATAAATCTAAAAAATAAACAAAACAATGGAATTTGTAGCTAAACAGCCGCGTAAGCTACGAACATAAACTGTCGTCGCTAAATCCTGGATCATGCCATAATCACACCTGCTCTCATTGGCTGGCTGCTTCGTTGCGGCGTTGCCGAGGCTATTTCATGCGGAGTGCTTGAAATAGACTCGAACCCAAAATTCCATATACACGTTTTAATATTTTTTAAAAATCTAAATTAAAATTTAAAAATCCGGCGGCGAGGTATACTTTCCGGTGATAGTATCTACACATGACAAAAATTTCAGAATCCTAGGTGTTATAATTATGGTGAAAACCGCGGGCAGGCAGACAGACTTACTGTTTTATAGAGATAGAGATATATCGAGTTATCGTGATCTTAATGTATTTTACACAATATAAAGTTGATAGCTTCCCAATGTGCATTTTTTAAAAATATTTTAAACAAATACATTAAAACTTGTACAAAATGTTTATGAAATTGTGTTAATTGCAAAGTATCAAATCACTTTAATAAAGAAAAACAGTATAAATATAATCTAAACAAAATTATATAAACATATTACCTCTGTCTTAGGTGTTAATAATATTGTTATAATTAAAATTTTAGATTACAAAGAATGAAATCTGAAAGAATAAGTTATTCTTCATAATACAGTGAAAAAACCTTATACATGATTTGTTAATCACAACTGTTTGATTGACTATCGGATGTAAATCTAGCATTAAGCTATTGTTTTAAAAAAAAAAAGGTTTTGCTCACATCAGATGACAATAATCGGAACTCATAACATATGAGATGTGCTTTTTGACCCACTACTAAACATAAAGTGTTATCTATAGCATTTCAGATAGAAAATAATAATAATAATAATAATAATAATAATAATAATAATAATAATAAAAACATAAACTAGCTATTGGATTTGCCTGAATTTTTCTTTATGCTGTTAATCTGGCAAGCATAATAAATAATAAAGTGTGCGCATTTTATAGAAATCAAGTACATTTATATTTTTGGCATTATAAAAATTTAGGCTTCAATTTGAACATGAGCTGTTTTCGAAAAGTTATGAATAATCTAAATAATTGAAATTTTTAAAAGGATGCAAGCAAAGTCAATTAAGAAAAATATACTAAATAGTGATTAAAAAAAATAGGATCATGTAGTTTTTATGATTTTTGCATGTAAGAGATTTACATTAAAAAAATTACGTACTACATTTATTTTACATGAAAAAAAATTATATATATAGAATTCTCATCATCAACTAGGCCAAATCTCTTATACCATCGATGTTCAAAAACGCGTTATTATATTATCTATGTTACATTAACAGAAATCATGAAAACTAGGTTCATTCGCGTTTATCTAAGACTGTGCATGAAAATGCATGTAATTTTGGACGTAATTACTTCATCATAATTTAAGTCATACGACTAAATTTGAATAATATAGAATTTAATGTTTCAGAGTATTTAAAATTAAAATTTTAAAATTATTTTCTTCGCAAGTAAACTCGTCAAAAATTATTTATAAAATTATTCTTCAATGTTGTAAATGAATTTAAAGAACATATTTCTGTGCCGACAGCTGAAAATAAAATCCAAAATGAACACTTTTTTCAACATTTATATAAAAAAAATGAAATATACAAATATACTTTAAAAAAAAACATGCCGCAATCAATGAAACAATAATAATAATAAAAACGCCTGTTTAAATTCAATAAAATGACTACAAATATGGACAAAACTTTTTCTTCACAATGTTACTTTTTATCCTTTAAAATATGTTAAAGCGTAACTAAAGTGAAAAAATAAATAAAAATACAACGCCATTTGATAACACTAAAAATGAAATGACAAATATTCTTATGCCCTGTAGGTGTACAATTAATGAAGCTAATTTGTTCAGGAAGAATTCGCTTAGCATTATTTTTTATTATTTATTCACTACATCTTCAGTCAAAAAAGAAGGATTGCTCGGATTCATTCAAATGATATGCAAAGAGATAAAAGTCTATATTTATAAAGCAGACGGTTTTATATTTATATACATATATTATTTAAACATAAAGAGATAGACTTTTTTACAAGATAATCTGAAGTTTCATATACAAAAAATATTTTTTAATTAAAATTTAATAATGAATAAACATGAATAAACATGAAAAAGTTTTTTTGAATAAATTTTAATGCAAATTAATTAATCTTCTTATATTTATATATTTTTTGAGTCTAAATTGAAAGAAAATTTTTATTTAGTTGTTATTAACAGCGTATACAAAGATTACACATGTAATATCTGGTACACACAAGGGAAAGCTTAGTAAATTATGTATAAGAATCAGTAAAATATTCTTTATAACGCAAAAAATGGAAGTAAAATTCTAATAAGAATCGATTTTTGATATAAAATCTATCTATTCTATATAATATCAATTTTTGTATATAAAATTGTATATATTCATAATCTTGCTATGTGTAAAATACATTTATTATCAGCACATCTTTAGAAAATGTCTTACAATAATTTTGAAAAATAAATAAATAAATAAATAAAAGAAACGAAAGAGTACTTCGGGATGTTGTAAATAGATGGACTTGTTGCAGATCAGACAAATTAAAATGATTATACATACATACTTCACAAAAGCTGTTTTAAAACAATGAGAATAAAATTCTTCATATGTTTAGGTTTTAAATGTCCGCATTAATGCGAGAAGTTTAAACAAAGTGATTTATCACACAGAGCGAGATCAGGTTGACGTATCTCTTAATTAGCACTATTCTCAGGAATGAATCTAGATGCAAGTTAAAACTAGTGATAAAATCCATCAAGTGTAATTAAAGAGATTCAACATTCTGGGTTATAATTTTTTGCTATAAAGCTGTGACTAATTGTGAAAAATTCGAAGTTTTATTTGAATTGTATATTATTTAGTTTTAAATTTGAAAAAATATTTGCGAATGAAAATAATTCAAATTTTGCTGTGTTATAGAAATATATATATATTTTCCAAATTTCACCTTATAAGTTGTGTATCTAAATTTTGTAAAATTGAAATCGATTTTTGTTGTAAACATAATAAAATATTAAATTATCTACCATAAAGGCTAATTTAAAATACTTCCTTAATTATAATCTTAAGTATTTTGATTTTAAAAAAAACAACAAGTAAGATTACATATAGTAAATTGTCAAATGTCATCGGACACTTTCAATTTCAGAATAAATATGGTCGTGAAATACAAAGCATGTGAATTGTCACTTTACTTAACAGCGCATAACCAACAGAGTGAAAGAATGTCCAGACCGGTGGTCGATCCCGGATCCCTTGGTATAGCGCACCAAGTGCCAAAGCCAAGTACCAATTAAGCCATCAATCAAGCCATCAATCAAGCCAAGTACCAATTAAGCCATCCGGTCTAGCATTCCCTCACTCTTAAATGGCTAGACTATTGCAACTAACGAACATGTGGACAATGTCTAGGCATTAAAAAAAGCTTTGTATTTCAGTAATTTACAGCGAAATTTTCAGCTCTCCTGAATAATTAATTAGTATATAAATATGAGCGTGTTAAAAATTATCACACATTGTAATGCAGAGCACACGAATTAAAAAGATAATAGATAATTATTATGAAAGTTGGGAATTAAAAGTAATATGAATAATACATCATATATATTTATATCTCAATTTTTTGTATTATTAGTGAGAAGTTTAAACACAACAACTGATCGCACAGAACGAGAAAAGGTTCAGGAACCCTTAATTTGAGCAGTTATTTCTTCTTCTGAATAGAAATAGTTCGAAATTTGTAGTCTTAATGAAACAGTGTTCGAAATGTAATTTAAAGTGAAAAATTAAACATAATTTAATATTTCAGATTATTTAAATACAGTTAAAAATATTATTTTGCTTGATTCCTCTGTCGCAAAATGTACTTAATATAATTAGTAATTTAAAAACTTAAAAATATAATTTACTACTTCCTCATGTAAACTAAATTTTAAAATATTCATCTAACGACATAAACCTACTAAAAATATTGTCCTAATTAGTCCATAAATATTAAGTTAGAATGCAACTTAAATAAATAAAATAATATTAACTCATTGGATATTTGAATAAATCCTATGTATTCATGTGCTATTTCATCTTCGAAATTAACAATATTTTAGAATAAAAACTGTTTTAATTTAAAGATAATATTTAAATTATTTTGCAAGATATTTATTTGACTTCGGTTTGATTATAAGCTATTTTAAAACTAAATAATAGAAGATGTTAATGTGTTGCAGATTTTGCAACTATTTATGATATTTTTATAACGGTGCAAATCTGTTGAACATATTATATATCTACATTGGCATATCCAAGATGACGTCAGAGAAGAAAAACGTGCTGCATTATTTTATAATCGTAATAATCAATGTATATAGTTTCATATTTTTTTAACTGTTCTGCGATTACTTCAGGCAAACAATATAATTAAAAATAGTGGCATATCACCCGGTTCTTCAAGCTTGGTAAGCTGAGGTAAATGTTAAATAAATATAAATGTGCATTGGGATATAATGTTCATTCTGCCAAATACAAAGTACTATCTAATTGAATAAATCTTATGTATCTTGCTGATATTCTTTCCCAAATTTGTTATTTTATATAAAAAGCAAGGCTATT
This sequence comes from Maratus michaelseni, assembly GCA_963931845.1. Lineage (NCBI taxonomy): Eukaryota > Metazoa > Arthropoda > Arachnida > Araneae > Salticidae > Maratus > Maratus michaelseni. The sequence goes on from OZ007592.1 coordinate 390,599,155, forward strand.
TTACTTTTAAGATAATTATTAAACTCACATTTTTTGTATGAACTATAAACATCCGTTTAATTAAATTTTAAGTACGTCGGCAAAAGAAAAGGAGAATAAATCATACATTTTAGTCCCCAAATCTTCCCTAACACACCCAACCCCTCCAAAAAAAGAAAAAGAGACATCGACTGGAGATCATGTATTGATTCCGTTTGTATCATTAAAATAAGCTTACCGTGGCTGTCTTCCTAAAGAAATTGTATCAAATTCTGAAATTTTCAATACTAACACTTAAATTTTACGTCATATCTCAATTTTTCGGTACATTTTACCTTGTGATACCAAATGGGAAGTTATTTGGTGAAATGTATTAATTGATACAGTAATTTAAATTTTCAAACTCCTAAATTCATTTATTAAATTCATTTTACATTATATAGTTTCTCCTACTCATTTTTGCTTAATTCTAGCAAAATAAATGCATGAAACGATATAAAAATATTGATTTGCAAAATAATTTATATTAAATGTCTACAGACGCAACATTTCCAAAAAATATCATTAAAAAAGTGAAAGCCGTACATGACAGAAAACACAGTTCATAATTTTCTTGATAGAATTAACGATATGGATTCAAATATTAAGTTTACCTTAGAGGTTGGAGAAAATAGCGAATTAAATTTTATGGATGTAAAGTTAATCAAAAATTTGTCAAGCCTGAATTTAGAACGCACAATATATAGGAAAATTCATAAGTCGAACAATACTATCTCATATGACAGCAGTTCACCATTTAATTATAAAATCTCAGCGTATAATTTTTATGTAAGAAGAGCCTTTATGGTTTGTTCCAATAATCGTTTACAAATGGAACTTAGCGCTATCAGAAACATTGCTCTTGAAAATGGATTCCCCTTATATATTATTAATAGATTAATTTGTTCGTTTCAAAGTAACAAGCATTCAACCAAGAATAACTTAACGCAAAATAAATATTGTAGTATAAATTATATACCGGGATTTTTTGAGAAACTTCGGCACGCTCTTTTTGGTTATGGGATAAATTTGAAGGCTAAACCTCCAATTAAAATGAAGAATTTAACTGGCCGCGAAGATTGATCCTATCCCACCAGATGAAATGTCCGGAGTATATGTCATTCCATTTAACACCGATGATGATGTACAACTAGAATATATAGGAATGACAACAAGAAAATTGAAAGACCGTATAAAAGAACATAAAAGTGATCTAAAATTTAACAAGTCATCCACTGCTCTATCGAGACTTCACCAAACCCGAAACGTTAAAATAGATTTTAATAATGCTAAAATAATATGTCCTATGAGAAATTACTATGATTTAATAATTCGAGAATCTGTAGAAATTATAAATAAGCAAGGAAAAGTGTGCAATGATGTACTGTCTTACAATGTTCCGAGAATTTGGCTTAATTTAATCAAGGAACAGTAAAATCTGCTTTTTTTCCCTTTTTCCCCTTCCTCCTTCTTTCCTCACCTGTTTCGCAATGGTATCGACCGACCGTTGGCGAATGTGAATCATTTGAACTCTTCTGCAGGTTCGCAGTACACAAACATACTGTTATATAAATGTGATCTAGACGTTTGTGCTTTAACATCTGATTTATAATTCCTGATGAAGGCTGGGTTCACAGCCGAAAGTGCTCGATTTTAATGTATTAAAATTTAAAATCTAATTAAAGTTTTAATCATCTTTTAGGTAATGTGAATCACATGTTTTTGTGTACACTTTTATTTTAATTCGAAAAGATGAATTTAAGCATTCCGAACTTGTTTTATACACAGTATATAATTATTTCATAAAATCATTCAAGTAGATTTATTCAAAAAGTAATATAAAAGTAAGTACAGAATAATTTCTTCCGAAAAAAAGATAATCGAAAGGAAATAATATTACATATTTTGAGTTTTTACTCTTCCATTCGAACGTACAACCCATTGCCATGTATATTAATTCGAATGTACATCAATACAAATGCATTTTATCTTTGATATTTCATTTGAAGAATGCTTTTATAAAAAATACACTAAAAATAACAAATTTATTTTACATTGCCTGGCATTGCCTATACGTTTGTAAGTACTGAACAATAAAAACGCATGATTGAAATAAAAATATAAAAATATATTTTTTAAATAAATCGGACAAGTGCGAGTGTCACTCGCGCTCAAAGAGTTCCATGCATGGAATTTATTAATTACTATTTATTAATTAATAAACTCGTACTACTACTAACTTTTTCATAATTTTAGTTTCATTAGCTACGGAAATAGGTTGAGGGGGGCATATTTTTCCAGTACTTTCGACGGTATCTCTGAAAATATAATACCTAAAATTAAAACAAATATATTTTTGAGTTCTGTGTTACGAGATCTTTCGAACAATGACCTACACGATATATATTTTTCCCCCTCAAGTAACTTAATTGATATCTCGGCTAATTACGACAATTTTTTTCGAAAATAATTATCAAATACCCTTGAATGATTCTGAGTAAATAGATAGCTACCCCGTCAACTCCCCCGCTGACAGTCCGATAAAAGCAGATTGTGTGTAACGCAAAAATGCACTGGATACTTTTGCTGTGCTTTTTCGACAATATCGCTGAAAATATAATACCCAAAATTAAAACAAATGTATTTTTGAGTTCGGTATTACCCGATCTTTCACACAATAACCCACACCATATTAAAAAAAGTTCTTGAGTAATTTAATTAGCTCCCTAAATTTTTCCTAAACTTATTTGTGAATGGCTAATAATCTAAACATGTGTGGGTTAAAAGGCTTTATAACTTTCTCAAATTTGAACTTTCCACTTAGCATAGTTTACGATATAAAGAGCTTTGTCAGACGGAGAAACAGACACAGAAGTCATCTTATAATGGTTTAATTTTTTTTAAAGTACGGAACCCTAAAAAAGTGATATTTTAAATTTATGGAAGTGTTGCATCTACATAAAGTGTCATAAAATAAAATTAAAATCTTAAATCACAGAAAAGAAAGATAATAACTTTTTTAAATACCTCATCGAGTATTTATAAAAGCGTACAAATATATTTTTAAGTACATTTGTCCAAAATAACTGAAAAGAAAATTACATATTTCGCTTTTATCCCTTTTTGCTTAATTGTATGTCCAGTAGATACATTTTAGCTTTGATATTTGATTTGTAGAATGTAGTAAATAAATAGTAACAAGATTAAATTAATTTTGCATCCTCCGATATCATCTACATGTTTAAACGTATTACGCACAATAAAAATGCATGAATGAAATTAATAAAATGATTTTCAAAGACATTCAATTTAAAATTCTGGAGATTTAACATTTTCTTAAAGTGTCATAAAGTAAAATTAAACTCATACATCAGAGGAATGATAGATTATAAATTCATGTCAGAATCAGTTTTGTTAAATTCCTAAATTCCTCCAAAAGGAAAGAATGATATAGAAAAAATAATTTTAAAAGTTACAACTTCGTCCGAAGTTAATTGAAGTGAAGGAAATGTAAAATAGTTTCAGCTTTTAAAAACTTTTTTTTTCTGTTTTGTCTGACTCTATGTCCATATTTTATAATTAATATTTGATTTTTACTATGTTTCTATATAACAAAAATAGTAAAATGGTTTTTCAGTACAGAATTTCTCCTATTTGTTTGTGATTAATATGCGCATACAACATACATGAAAAGAATAAATTCATTATTTAGAGAACAGTTTCGTCTGAAATTATTTTGATTCAAAAGGAAATTACTTTGTCGCGTTGAAACTTTTCCACCCACAGCATACATTTTAACTTTGAAATTGAATTGTTAGAATGCTTTTATAAACAAAATACAAAAGACAAATATATATATATATTTCATTTTAAAATACCTATTATCATCTGCACTTTTGTAAGTAATATGGACAATGCATGCATGAAATTAAATGATCGATTTTCAAATGTGTTAATATAGAAATGTATGAATATCAAACATTTCCACAAAGTGTCATAAAATGAAGTGGAAGTCATAAATCACAGAATAGAGAGTTTAAAATTCCTTCTCAGAATCACTTTCGTAGAAAGGTGTCCAAAAATAAGCAAAGAAAAATTTTGTCCGAAATAAGTTGAACTGAATGAAAAATAAATTACTTTTTTTCGCTTTTTTCCCTCTTTCGCCTGAGTGCATGTCCTGGAGATACGTTTTTTCATTTATATATGAGTGAACATCACTATATAAAAATATTAAAAAGATTACACTATTCACTCGTGAAAAATGCGCTCTTGTGTATAACACGCAGTCTGTTTTTTCATAGGGAAAATCGAAAGATAATTATAAAGGGTTTATAAAGTGTACCATACCGGCAGAAGACACGGGGAAAATATGAAATATGATCGATTGCCCACGGTACTTAAAGCATAGAACTCAATCTGTGCATATAAGCATTCCAAGTTTCGAAATAGTATAAATTATGAAGATAGAGACTGTGTCATTTTTGATTGGAGCAACAATAACACTCGTACAAACATAGCTATTTATTTTATATAATTTACTACTTATATATATATATATATATATTATATATATATACAACGTTCTGGCAATATCTACGTGTTATATTGAAAACTTATGTGTTATTATATACCTATCTGAAAAAATTCGTGTATAATGCGCAGTCTTAAACAAAACATTTTTGAATAAAGAATGCGCATTACACACGAGTACGTATGGTACATTCATTTTTCAGATGAAACTGTTTCAGAGAATTCATAAAGGAGTCAAAAATTACATGAAGAGAATAATTATTACCGGAAAAAAAGTGAACGAGAGCGTAATTACTTAATCCACTCCAAGTGACTATTTGTCCAGGAGATAACATTTTACCTTTAATATTTGTATGACAGCATTCAGTTATTAAAATTATATTAAAACTATTTGTAGGTGTATGAGGCAAGCAGAGTTTGCAGAATAGCACGACATAAGACATTTATTTACAATTAAAAGAAGATAAAATATATACAGCACGTATGCGACTGAGCGCCGACATCTTTCTTAAAGTAAACAACTGCTCTCGTTTCCGGAGCATCATCATCGTAACTGTACACGCATGCGCTATATGTGCGGAGAGAAGAAAATGAACGTTGTATTCCAACAATTCCCCCCTTACAACGTGCATTTTCTTAACAAGGCATTAATTACTCTCCTATTATGCAAATTACTGAGAAACAAAATATAAAATTACAATTACAAACAGTATATACTTTAAACTTATATGGAAAAAGGATACAGAATAACATTCAATGTTTTTAAACACTTAGTCCTATTAAATCACAACATTTCTTATGTTTATAGGCACATAAAGCTTTTGTTAAAATGTCAGCTGCCATATTTTCAGTTTCTAGATATTTAACCTCTATTTCTCCATTCTCAAATATTTCGCGCACAAAGTGATGGCGAATGTCAATATGTTTTGTGCGAGAATGTTAAATTGGATTTCTTACTAATTTTTGAGCAGACTGGTTATCGCAGAATATTAAAGTAGGTGCAGACACTATTTCAGGAGAAAGTTCATTTAAGAACCGTCTGAGATGTAAAGTCTCTTTAGCAACCTCTGATAAAGCCATATATTCTGCTTCAGTCGTGGATAATGCAACAGTTCGTTGTTTTCGCGATTCCCAAGATATAGCACCACCGGCATATTTAAAAATGTATCCAGTATAGGACTTTCTATCATTGACATCTGAAGCCCAATCAGCATCAAGAAATGCAACTAAGGACTTAGTATCACGTTTAAAAATCAGTCCTTGATCTTGAGTACCTCTTAGATATCTTAAAACTCTTTTTGCAGCTATACAATGAGGTTTGCCTGGATTGTTGCTGAATTGACTTAGAAAATTCACAGCATGAGTTATATCAGGTCTAGTTGCTACAGATAAATACATAAGAGAACCAATTAGTTGACGATAAGGAATATTATTCATTTCAGACTTTTCTTCTTCAGTTTTGGGACTCATATCTTTAGTAAGCTTCACATTGTTATCAAAAGGTGTAGATATTGATTTTGATTCTTGCATATTAAATTTGCTCAGAATATCTTCAATATACTTCTTTTGAGTAATTTTAATACTGTCCCCGTTTTGCATAAATTATATGCCCAAACAATAGTGTAACAAACCTAAATCTTTCATTTTAAAAGATTTGGATAATTCATCTCTAATATATTCATAATCTTGTTTACATTTAGTAAGAATTATGAGATCATCAACATAAACAATGATAATAACTGCAATTGTAGATTTAGTAAAATAAACACATTTATCAGCATTTAGTGATTCAAACTTCATTTGTTTTAATTTTTCATCTAATTTATTAAACCATTGTCGACCTGATTGTTTTATCCGTAGAGAGATTTTTTTAATAAACAAACTTTGTCAACATTAGATTCATATTTAAAACCATCAGGTAACTCCATGTATACTTCTTCAGTTAAATCACCATTTACATAAGCCATAATAAAATATAATTGATAAGCTGTAAAACCATTTTGAATACCATAAGCGATCGCAGTTCTGATCGAACTTAATCTGGCTACAGGCGAAAAATTTTCTTCAAAATCAATTCCTGGTGTTTGAGAACATCCTTTTGCGACTAATCTCGCTTTAAACTTTTCGATTGACCCGTCTTGTTTATATTTAGTTTTTAAAACCCATTTACTTCTTATAATTTTCTTATGTTTTGGCCTATCAACTATTTGCCATGCATTTTCTTGCATTAAAGAATTAAATTATAATTCCATTGCATCTATCCATTCATGTTTAAAAGGCCCGTTTAAAGCCTCAGAAAATTCTGGACATGAGTCAGAAAATAAATTTTCCATTACAACTTGGAATATTTCGTCTTTTGGAATTATCATTTTAAATTCTTTCCTGGGTCTACCTTTCTTACCAGTTTTTATTTTTCTCGGCCGACCGCGCGCTCTTGTAGGGGAAGAGAGGGGGTCGGAAATTTCATCCGATTGCATATCAACATCACTGTCGCCACAGCTGTCTGGTTCATTTTTGTCGGGAGGAGAACATGTTTCTGATTCTTGCGTAATTGTTTTATTTTCATTATTTTGAGAAAAGGGGAAAATTAATTTTATTTCACTGTTTGAAGGTAAATCGTTTTCAAATTCGTTAATAAATCGGACGTATCGGCTTATAACAATTTTTCTGGAATTCTTATTCCACAGCCTGTACGCTTTTGATTCATTTGAATATCCAACAAAAATATGCTCTTCTGATCTAGGATCAAATTTTCCTTTACTTTGTCTTTTATTTAGTACAAAACATTTTTGCCCAAATATTTAAAAATATGATAAAGTTGGCTTGATGCCAAAAAATACTTCGTAGGGTGTTTTGTTATCGCTTAAACGTCGCGAAGGACAGCGATTACGTATCTATACCGCACAATTAATAGCTTCAGCCCAAAAAGATTGTGGGAGATTGCTTTGTAATAGTAAACACCTCGCCATTTCAGCTAAAGTTCTATTGGCCCTCTCTGATGTTACGTTCTGTTGCGAAGTTAATGGTGAGGAAAATTCTCGTTTTATACCGCTTTCTTCGATATATTTATTAAATTCTTCTCCGAAATATTCTTTACCACTATCCGTACGAAGAATTTTTATTTTCTTCCCTACACGGTTTTCAACTGCTGCTTTGTATTTAACAAATGCATTTTTAACCTCATCTTTGGTTTTAAGAAAACTGACTTCAATGTAACGTGATTTATCGTCAATAAAGGTAACGAAATATCACGATCCTTCGTTGGATGGAACTCTCATAGGACCACACAAATCTGAACGTATAAGAGTCAATAAATCGTCACTTTTAAAGTTTGATTCTTTAGGAAAAGAACGCACAGTTTGTTTACCTTGAATACAAATTTTACAGTCTTTAAGATACTCATTATCATTGAAATTTAAATTTCTAACTATATTCTTTGATTTAAGTCTTTTTAAATCACACTCATTTAAATGACCTAATGTAAGATGCCATTTTAGAAATTCACTTACCTCTGCTATAGCAGCTCTCTCGATGCTTGGGTATACGTAATACAAATCCCCATGACGGACAGCATGTACTAATGTAGAACCATTTGGTTCGATGATTTTAGCAAATCGTTCTTTAAAAATCACTGAACGATTATTGACTGTTGCTTTAGATGTTGAGAGCAAATTACACTTTAATTCTGGAACACACAGAACGTTCTTGAGTGTGAGATTAGTAATTCCACCCCCGTTAGGTACTGTAATGAAAACTGTTCCTATTCCTGTAATTTTCGCTGTTTGATCAACTGCAAGCTATATAGTAGAATTCGTACGAGGATGAAACTCTGAAAATAAATTTCTATCTTTACACATATGAGATGTACACCCACTGTACAAACACCATGCAGAAGGTTCTTGATATGCGTCATTAAATGCCATACTAGTCGATTTTTCATAATTAGTGGCTATCATCGATCCTTGATTTCCTTTATTTAAAGATGTAAGCTTTCTATCAGCTATTTTCTTTCTACATTCGGAAGCTTTGTGCCCGATTTTCGAACAATAATTGCACTTGAAATTTCGGTAACACCTTTCCGAGGAAAATTTTTTATTTGGATTCATTTTTCATTTTTCATTCTTCTTCTGTTCTTGATTATTTCTTTTATTTTCTATATAATATGCGTTTTGTGAATCTTGAGTGGATTTTCCTTTCCTGGCATCCCATTCTTCTAGCATTTTAATTTTCAAAGATTCGGGTTTAGGTAACTCATCTATGGATTCTATAGCGCATCTAAAATTTTCGAAGTTCTCAGGAACACTATAAAGTAGTAGAATTGATAATAAATCAACCGCGATTTCTATTTCCATATTTTTCAGTTTATCAACTATTTCGAAGAAAATATTTAAATGATCAGCCATCGTTTCATTTATGGACATTTTTCTAAACAGCAGTTGTTTTAACAGAGTTGCTTTCTTTGCGGGTCCCCTCGATTCATAAACATCTTTCAGCTTATTCCATACAGCACTTGAAGTCGTACAATGCTTTATATGACTCAGTTCACTAGGATATATAGAAGGAATTATATCTGCACGAGCTTTTTGATCAGCTTGGATTCCAAATCCGAATGTTCGAATTAAAAATAATTTCTGCTAATTAGAGCGCAGTGTAATAGCGTCTCTGGTCCCATAACCATTTGTAGGTGTATGAGGCAAGCAGAGTTTGCAGAATAGCATGACATAAGACATTTATTTACAATTAAACGAAGACAAAATATATACAGCTCGTATGCGACTGAGCGCCGACATCTTTCTTAAAGTAAACAACTGCTCTCGCTTCCGGAGAATCATCATCGTAACTGTACGCGCATGCGCTATATGTGCGGAGAGGAGAAAATGAACGTTGTATTCCAACACTATTATTAAAATTATTATATTAAAAAGATGAATTCGATTTGTCATTATCTCATATCTTCTACATCTTTGTGACTAATATGCGTAATAAAAATACATGAGTGAAACTAAAGAAATTACAAAAAAAAATTAATTAAAAGAAAAAATCTATATAATTTATGTTTTTTATGAGCCCTGAACCATACCAGCAGTCTATGAAATGACAAACATAATCAGTGACTTTGCCAAAGTTGTGATCCAGTGGACGCCACTCTTTTCGAATAGTAAATTTTGTTTTTTAATAAAAAATTCTGCAATTAAATAAACCGAATGTTTCTATGCTAAAATAGTGGCATTTAGTACTTCTGGATTTCCAACCTGACTACGCTACCGAACATAATAAACAGTATTTTTTTTACGAGTGGCAAGGATATTTTATGATGAATTTGAATTTTTTCGACTGTTTTTCAAGTCCGCAAAAATATAATCCCTGTATTCATGAAATAGTTTCGAAATTATGTTAAAGGGAAATATTTTGTATGACGTATTTCAGGTATATTTTTACGAAAAAAAAAATTATCGGTTCCTTTTTTTAAATTGCAATTATGGATAGAAAAAAAATGTTTTAAAATTTATTTGATTGATAAAAAGACTGTCAAAAAGTAGTTTTTCAACAAAGAATTTCAAATGATTATTTAGAGGTATCAAGATGCGCGAAGATATATACATTACGAGCTTAATGTTTGCTTCTTATATTATTTAATGACGGTAAATGTTAATCATAATTAAAATGATACGGTTGATTTAAGTTTTCTGAAATTAAAACTGCATGCTTGTAAAAGTCAGAAAAGTTTGTTAAAACAATGAAAACTATATACAATAGTTTCTACCTGCTTCTAGATATTGTTTATATCGATAAATAATTTAATTCTATTAGTTTGAGAAGAATAATTCGATAACTAAAATAAAAGTACAAAAAGTAAATAATGTTTGAAGAGCCGTTATAGAATTTCGTCTTTGAACATGACTTACTTAAACTATTTTTTCTTTGTTGATTCAGAGAATAAAAAAATACTGGAAAAGAAAACGAATGAAAGTAATAGAAGATCTGAAATCTTTTTTGTTATTTCTGAAGTTATTAAGGTGAAATGTTATATGTTCTATCCGCTTTTAGTAAATTTTCTTGTGAAATATAGACACTTTAATAAAAAGACAACTCTCAGAAAATGAAGAAAAAACTTTGTAAATCTTGCAAAAATCATTGCATAAATTTTTGTATCGTATGTAGTTTGAAGACATCAATTTTATGAGTACACTAATGACCAAACAATAAAAATCTATCAATACATAAAATTTCTGAAATTTATAAATGTAAATCTAAAATTTGATTGTACTTAATTGATGTTTTTAAGTGAAGTAGAATTCTTTATGTTTTGATATGTATAAAAATAACAGCTTTTAGGATCCATAAATGTTCTACCATGAGATGCAATGATCACTTCAGTACTAAATAATTTCCACACAGTAAAAAGAAAACTATTCCTTAATCTAGCAAAATAAAATATAACCAAGGACAAAAATATACAATAACTTCTTCCAAGTTGCACATGATTCCGAAAAGCTTTCTCTATCTTCAGAAACCTCAGAGACAAATGTATTTTTGATATTTGAAAAAGTATTTATAAAGACAATGTTTTATTTTGCTGCAACTGATTTTCTAAAATGTTTTCTAAAACTAGTTTTAAAAGTTAACTAGTTAAAAAGTTTTCTCAATCTAGAAAATAGTTTTTTTCGAATTATATCAGTTCTCATAAAAACATTTTCATGTTCCACAAACATATTTTACAGCCAAACATGATAAACTAACAGCATTAGTATTCACATTAAAATTAATATTATTTAGCCACTCTTGCATCTATAAATTCAATTACGCAGCTTAAAATGTTTAACTGAGAATTGACAAGGATCCTAAAGACCGATACTACTATTTAAAAAATGATTAACACGCTATAACAATTACTCAGAAAACTTTTCGAAAATCAGTGGCAGAAGAAGAAACTATGTTTTTATAAACGCTTCTTAATACTCAAACAAGAACGGAAAATCATGCGTCAAGCATAGTTTATGTAACACTTTCCAACACTTCCAAAATAATTTTGAAAATGTTTACTGAAGGTGTAAGATGATATCTAACAAAACAATTCTGAAAACTCATAACATATTTAAATATTCAATTTTGGGAATTACGAACAATATTTGGAGAAATATCCGAGCTCTTTTGTGTAGCCCTGTATATGATCTATAGACTTGTATATATACTAAATAGAATGCTAAATTTTAGTTCAGTTAGGAAACTCGTAGCACAGTTTAAAATTTCCCTTCTGGAATTTAAAACAATAAACGCAAATGTACTCGAGAATTTTTGTGCTTCCCTGTATACAATCTATACAATTTGTACACACCAAGTAATGGAAAAAAAATGTATTAAATTTAAAAACGCGTTCATGGATTGAAAAAAAACATTCCAGCAATTATTATTAATAAGGAGTACTTTAACCGAATTGTTTTGTGTGTCCCTGTAAAGGAACTATAAGTGTTATGCACACCATATTCTATAGTAAGCCTTTTGTAGTGCACCTTAGGGATATATATCAATTTCAGTTTGTTTGAAATAGTGAAACATTATTCAAATAAACGGCAAACGATTGTCCTTCAATGACCGTTATGTAACGCAATTGTTTTGAGTACTCCTGTAAAGTAACTATAAGTGCTATGCACACCACATTCTATAATTAGCCTATTTTAGTGCATCTCAGTGATATATATCAATTTTAATATGTTTGAAACTTTGTAACATCTTTAAAATAAACCGCAAATTATTTTTTCCCATACACCGCAATGTAACGGAATTATTTTGAGTGTCCTTGTAAAAAAACTATAAGTTCTACACACTTCATTTTCAATACCGAACATGCCACAGTAAGCCTCAATAACATATATCAATTGCATGATGATCCGAGTATATTTACGTGAGTTAGAGCACGGACAGACAGACAAACAAACCGAATCAATAAATTATTTTCCACTATGTTGGACAGTGTGAAAAATAGGAATCTCAGCGAAGAATAAAGAACAAGTAATATAAAAAAATTAAGTCAATTCGGACTTTTTAACAATAAATATAAAAAATAAACCGGTGCAGCATTAATGTCCCACGTTATTTAATGAACATTATTTTATAATCATCGTTGCGGTATTTTATTTCTGTAACATCACTAATTTTAGAGATAACTTTCATTTCATTTATGAAAACAATGGGAGGATTTTTTTTCTCCCATTTAAAGCTAAAATTAATTAATTGAATTTAATTAATGAATTAATATTTGAAAAAAACTGTATTAACATAAAGTGTCGTCCACTACAAGTTGAAAAAAAATTATTTAAACTTGAGTGGATGAATAGAAAATATTTTATTAAGGATTGAAAATTTGAACAAGATATGTATAGAGAGATTGTGAGCTAAAGGTAGGAATTTAATAAACATGCAAATACATTAATAAAAATGCAAATCTCAAAACATAATTCTGATAAAGAACACTTATCTGAACCAGGTGTAACTGGGGAGAAGTTATTGTATATTTTCGTTCGGGGTTATATCTTATTTTCGTAGATTAAAAATCATTTGCTCTTTTTTACAATACACTGTAAGGGGGAGTCTTTATTCCAGGTTTACAAATGTATATTGCTACAGAGAGAAATATTTTTTATTTCATCCGTATGTTGTGCATTTAAATAAAATATATTTTAAAATTTAACCAAATTGTATTGTTTGTAAACATTGAATAATGGAATAATAAAACCTTCAAAAATAGAATGTAATGCACATTAACAGAAAGATTAAAGGATTCTGGTGATGTTGTATTTATTGTAGAAAAAAGATATTAGTTATAATAATCCCAAATATGCTTAGTATGCATATCGGAATATACGAAAAATAGAATAATAATAAGGTCTGAAAATAACCGAAGAGGAAGAGATTTCGTACTGAAAGTTCTAAAATGATGGACTGGAGGTTTTAAAATTAATAGCAATTGAACGGTGAATCTATTGAAGTTCTTTTTCTATGAGAAAAGTGAGTAACGACAAACATATTTTTTTACACTTCTTTCATTCATTTCAGAATATAGGCGATAGATGACGATGTGTTGTCTCAATCTGTTAAAAAAGCTCCGGTTAAAGATTAAAAATGTACAAAAAAACACACAAAATTCACCCTTTATTACTTACCCATCAGGATAAATCTTGTAATCATTTTGAAAATCACAAAAAAAATTTTTGGCGGATTTACACATCTCAGACACTTGGGATTCCGAAAAACATATTTTTAGAAAAAAAAATTGCCGTCCGTCTGTGTGTGTGTGCCTGTAAACGCTTTATCTCCCGAACAAATTGAGATAGAGACTTGAAATTTGGTATGTCCTTAGTATGTAATAATGGGAAGAAGCTTATTGAATTTCAGTAACCTCGATTATCCGGAACTATTTTTCTCGGACTCTCGAAATAGTCGTTCTGATAAAATGTATATAAAAATTTTCGAAATTGTTTATTTTAAGGAGTGAATATAAAAGACAACAAAAAAAAACATAAATTTGCATAAAGAATAAAGTCGATCGGATAAATAGTTTCCGAGATATTTGTAATTATATTTTCCACATTCTTCGATTTTTCATGACACTTTTCATGATCAATCAAATTTCAATTCAAAGATATATTTTAATTGAAAATGGGACGCTTAATCCGACGTAGTAAACCGTAAGTTAATATGATTATCAGTTTTGGAGTCATAAGTATGTTTCTTTTACGCAATTCAGTAATAGAGCATTTAAAGTTGATGACGTCATCAAGCCACGATTTTATTCGAATTGTAATGCATCTTATAAATAGTTCACACATGTTTTATTTTCATATTTTATATTATGCATATCCATGATGGATGAGTATTACGGTGGCCTCGAACGACTAGTTTTTGTAATCGGCTACAATACCTGAAGCCTTATTTGCGTAATATAACTGCACGGTTAGTATGAGCATAATTACAGTTTGAGACAGAGCAGTGATATTTATCGGTGATTTTTGTAACTTAACGCAGTAAGTACGACAAAATAATCCCTGACTCCACACATTACTCTCCTGAAATAAGGAACAAAATACGTATCATAATGGGATTTCTTTTAATCTTAAAAATAAGAAACTTCCAAAGATAAACTTTAATATTTAATTCCTCTTTAATTATGAATTAAAATTGGTCTCGAAATCAAACCATAAAACGCAATTCTTATCTGATTTTTATTACCTTTAATAACAATTCCATCAGTTAATATACTGTTTTGCCCATTCAAACTGAAATTGTTCATTTCAATCAGCGAAAGACCTCAGCGAAAAGGAAAGCTCTTGTTAGATGTTATATAACCAATTGAGACATTGTTATGAATTATATTTTAATTTCATCATACAATTTTTATTTTATATGTATCTTTTCAAAGTGTTGACGTACACAGATAATAACCTGTACCTACAAAATATTGTGACGTTTCGGCAACGTCACTGTGACGTTGTTCTGTAACAGACTACAACGACATTGTTACTTTGTGATGTCAGGTGACGTGGCAATTTCTTATTCGAAAATGACATGTAATAATAATGGTTCAGAATACAATTGATAAGGTATTAAATACACAATGTTAAAAATTTGCAGCAAACTGTCCAGTCATTTGACCGTTTTTATAGAAAACGGTTACATAACCATCATTTAACTGTATTCGGACCATAATATGGGCAATAATATGGTCAGAAAAGAGTTAAATTACGGTTATGTAACCATTTTCTACAAAAACGGTCAAATGACTGGACAGTTTGCTGCAAATTTTGAACAGTGCAGTTAAAAGTAGATGTTACAATAAACTATATAATTTTAATTTACAGAGGAATGAGAAACGCTACATTAATACTGAAAACACACACACATTTATATATATATTTTCAAATATATTATTTTTACATTTGAAACAATATTGGGAAATTTTTTCGATAAAACGGGTTACCAAACCCAATCTGCAGATTTCAAACCCAACTCGAATCCCTTAAATTAAGTATCGTACATAATGTCAATATCACAATGCATTCTAATAGTTAAATTAAAAGACTTTTAAGAGCATGTTCTGAAGAGTATTATGTTTTTTCCCTTTGTATAGAAATTTTTTATAGAAAAGTACTAGGAAACTTATAAAGTAGCTAATAGTTAATTCCCAAACTATTACATTTAGAAGCATACTTCTCATTGGAAAGAATGCTTCAAATGCTTTTCTTCATTATATTAAAAGTCATTTAGTTCAAAAAGTCTTTTTTAGAAGTTACAAAATAAAAATGATTTTTACAGATTTCCTATATGTCACATTAATAAAAACATTTTTCATTATCTAACAATTAAAACAAATGGTGCTAAAAATGTGACTTCTTCTTTGTAGCACTGAAAAAGTCTGAAAGTAAATGAAGCTGTCTTAACTTATTGAGTTTTTATCGGTAAAAAAAACGTATTGTTTTTAAATTAGAATATGGAGAATATTACCTCCTTTTATCATATGAGTCGTAGGATTGAGGAAAATTTCTTTTAAACTTGTCTGTTACAAAAAATACAAAAATATTTCAAGACAAACTATTAGGAAATTTATTTTTAAATTCCCATATATTTACTTCTGGTGTATATTCGTCTATGTGTTTCGTATATTGAGGAATTTTCGGATATTTAATGATTTTAAGTAAATAGATATTTCGTTATTATTATTAAAAAATAAATAATAAAAAATATATAAAAAAGCAGTCGTTGGGGGCCACCGTAATACTTACCCATCATGGATATGCATAATGTAAAATATTAAAATAAAAATGTGTAAACTACTTATAAAATGCATTGCAATTCAAATAAAATCGTGTCTTGATGACGTCACAAACTTTAAAGGCTCGATTACTGAATTGCTTGAAAGAAACATCCTTATAACTCCAAAAATAATAATCCTATTAACTAGCGGTTTATTGCATCTGATTAAGCGTCAAATTTCCAATTAAAATATATCTTTGAAGTGAAATTTCGATGAAATACAGGGTCATGAAAAATCGAAGAGTGTGGAAAATAGGATTCCAAATATCTTGGCAACTCATTATCCGATCGGCTTCATGCTTTATGCAAAATTTATGTTTTTTTATTGTCTTTTATGTCCATTTCTTAAAATGAACAATTTCGAAAATTTTTATATACCTTTTATCAGAACGAATATTTCGAGAGTCCGAAAAAAATTGTTCCGGTTAATCGAGGTTGTTGAAATGAAATAGGCTTTTTCCCATTATTACATACTAAGTACATACCAAATTGCAAGTCTCTATCTCAATGTTTTCGGGAGATAGAGCGTTTACAGACACACAGACACACAGACATCCAGACACACAGACACACAGACACACAGACGGACGGCAAAACTTTTTTTTCTAAAAATATGTTTTTCGGAATCTCCAGTGTCTGAAACGTGTAAATCCATCAATTTTTTTTTTTCGATTTTCAAAACGATTACAAGACCCTATACTACGTATGATGGGTAAGTAATAAAGATTAATTTATTTTTGAAGTTATTGACAAGAAATAAAGGTATTCATGAAACCTTACATTTGAAATATATTTCCCTTCTTTTCCATTTAAATTTCCTACGTCAATACAAAGTAAAGAATCCATATATCTAAAAAAAAATGCCTCTCAAAAACTTTTCTCAATTTGAAAGTGTAGTACCTTATGTATCTAATAAAGATTTATAGAAAGCACATAATCTTTGAAGTGTTTTAACTATCAGTTACATTTTTTCTATGATCATAAATTTTGGGATTTAAAATTTTTAAACTTTCGTCTTCAATA
Source organism: Maratus michaelseni (assembly GCA_963931845.1). NCBI lineage: Eukaryota > Metazoa > Arthropoda > Arachnida > Araneae > Salticidae > Maratus > Maratus michaelseni. The sequence goes on from OZ007592.1 coordinate 390,616,534, forward strand.
TTATTGGCCAAGGAGTTGAACTAAATCATTATTATTTCAAAACCCATTCATTGCATCTCTCCTATAAAGTCAAAAATGTGTTAAAATAAAATATTGTAATAGAAATATTTAAGAAAAAATGTTGAAAAAGTCTCAAACAACCATAATACTGATGTTTCAGCAAAGGGTCTAATAGTTTGAATTAACACATAAAAATGTAGATTTGACTATAAAATCTCATTATTCTCTCTAATGGTCCTTGAAATGTGCAAGATTTTAAAATAATTAATATACGAGGGTCGATCCAGAAATAAGGTTCCCATCCAATTTACAAATAGACAACATTGTTTATTCTCATAGAAATTTACATCGTTGGAAAGAAGAAAGTTTGCTCTATTTTTCTACATAATCGCCATCTTTTTCTACACATTTTTGTAGACGGTGCTCCAATTTCTGTATCGAATGTCGTAGAACTCCGCCGCCAACCCGCTGAGGAAGCGTTTCACCTCTTCTTTGACGTCATCGTCGCTCCGGAAGCGTTGAACACCAAATGTTCCTTTATCTTGGGGAACAAGTTATTATCACTTGTGATAATCCCAAAATAAAGGAACATTTGAGTGTCCAACGCTTCCGGAGCGACGATGACGTCAAAGAAGAGGTGAAACGCTTCCTCAGAGGCTTGGCGGCTTAGTTCTACGACATTGGATACAGAAATTGGAGCACCGTCTACAAAATACAAAAATGCGTAGAAAAAGATGGCAATTATGTAGAGAAATAGAGAAAACATTCTTCTTTCCAACTATGTAAATTTCTATGAGAATTGTTAGGAAATTTGAAGGTAGCGAGTAGTTTTTAACGCGCTCTAAAGTAATATAAATAATCAATGTCTACTTTGATAAACATAGGTAAGATTTTGCTTACCTCCTTTTTCAGCAATCATAGTCACTCCTCATTTTCCCGCGTGCCAGGTCGCCAGAGTCTCCATTTGATTAATCCTTTATTGAAGAAGTATACTGTTGTATCCAAAATATAATATCCAGTAATTGGGGCATACACAATGTTTTATGTTCATGTTGACTCACTATGTGATTTGAAAAGTAAAAATATTATTAATTAATAAAACATATTCATAATTTAATTTAAATTATTTAATTATCATTTAATTACATTTTGCTGTTACATTAGTTTTAATTTTTAATCATTAGTTAAATTTAATTTCGTTTAAGGGAGAACGAAATTACATGTTCGTTTCCATCGCGCGATAAAAAAAAATATATATTAAAGTTCTATATAGCAGAAAGAAACAGTCTTTAGTCCATTTTCACGTGATGTCATCTTTTAGTTCTTTGATTGGTTGGGGATGACGCAAAGTCAATTCACGTCATTCATACGTATTTTAGTCTCTTACTTCCTTGTTCAGTTCGAGAGTTTTTAAAAACCTCTTCGTATTGCATCATGTATTTCATTTCCTTTCGAAATTGAGTTAAGTACTTTTTATCTTGATGAGTTTTAAATGATGTAAATAAACTGTCATAAAAATCAATTTCCGTAGATTATTTTCATGATATATTACCAACAAGAATAGACAATGTTGTCTATTTGTAAATTGGATGGGAACCTTATTTCTGGATCGACCCTCGTACATTTCCATTCAGACTATCAAAGAGCCTCCAGAGCTTCCCACCTCAAACAGCCACCAGAATCTACGAATAAGGTAAAGCTAGGATAGTCTGCGCACAAGTCAAAAGAATAGCAATAAAAATTCTAAATATTAATTTTTTGCTAATCTATTTATGAATAATTTTTACTTCAATTGTTTTTTATGCATTTCCATTGCTATTTTGTTGTTATGTTGCAATTTAATAGAACAGTTGTAATAAAACCAAGAAAGTTATTTGCGCAATCTCTCCTTACAGGGTTGATGTGATTGTGCACATGGGTAGGAGAGATTGTTACCAATATTAACTACAATTAAATTGTTAACAATAATAATTACACTTAAATGACATTGCTGTAAGGTTTTTGTGAACAAATATTATTGTATTAGGAGTGAATATTTCAACCTAATGATTAAAGAATCAGAAAAAGGAAATAAGTTTAAAAACGATTAAAAAATGTTAATTAAAGGAAAAAAAACTAAAAAATCATAAAAAGCAAGTCCAGATAAGATTACAAAACAAAATTATGTTACTTAATAACACGTTTAACTTAAAATTAGTCCATTTTCATTTTTCATTTTTTTATGCAAATTTACCAATAAGCTGCGTAATCTCTCCTAGCATGGAAACTAATGGGAACACTGCGCCATCTCTCCTAAGTAGCAGATGCGCAAATTCTCCCATTTCGGCAGGAGAGATTGAAACATGACCTTTTCTAAAACGAGCCGTTGATGTTTACACTGTTAGTCTAGATTAGTAGCTTATGAGAAATCGTTAAGTTTAAAATATTTTGTACTATTGACATTGTATAGAAATTCTGATAAATAGCTATGAAAATTCAAACACTTACTTTGGGAAAACAAAACAAAATAGCAATACTTTATCTTAGACGCTCAAAGCAATCAACGTGCACTTTCAAGTAGACACTCCTCTACTGTTGTTGTAGAACTACCTGGAGTCGTTGCGCGCTCACTCTACTCCTTCACCCCGAACCTCTATGTGCGCAATCTATCCAACCGCGCCATCTCTCCTGGCTTTACCTAAAGTGATTTTAATAACACATTGTTTTCTTCAAGTTTATTATAAAGAAGACTATTATTTATAAAAATTCTAGTATTAATCTAGAAATTGGTAATTAAAATTAAGTGGTAAATATATTACTACTGCTTGAAAATTAAGTGGTAAATACATAACCACCGCTTGATAAAAGGTTAACTCGATTTAGACCATTCAAGAGTTTAAATATATAAATAACATATATTCAGCTTTGCGGCGGGCTTCGCCTAGTAGCGATTATTACGGAATTAATAATGTAAATACGTCTTAAACGTGATAGTACCAAAATTTTTGAGGAAAGTACCTCTAACTATGTAGTTATGCACATCGAAGGCTGGTATCGCATTGTTTGATTTGATTTTTTTATGCGATTTTTTGCCTTTTTACTTACCCATCATACGTATAGGGTAAGTCTTGTAATCGTTTTGAAAATCGAAATTTTTTTTTGACGGATTTACACGTTTCAGACACTGGAGATTCCGAAAAACATATTTTTAGAAAAAAAAATTTGCCGTCCGTCTGTGTGTCAGTGTGTGTGTCTGTGTGTGTGTCTGTAAACGCTCTATCTCCCGAAAAAATTGAGATAGAGACTTGCAATTTGGTATGTACTTAGTATGTAATAATGGGAAGAAGCCTATTTCATTTCAATAACCTCGATTAACCGGAACTATTTTTTTCGGACTCTCGAAATATTCGTTCTGATAAAAGGTATATAAAAATTTTCAAAATTGTTTATTTTAAGAAATGAATATAAAAGACAATAAAAAAACAAATTTTACATAAAGCCTGAAGTCGATCGCATAATTAGTTGCCGAGATATTTGGAATCCTATTTCCCACACTCTTCGATTTTTCATGACCCTGAATTTCATCCAAATTTCACTTTTAATTGGAGATTTGACGCTTAATCAGATGCAATAAACCGCTAGTTAATAGGATTATTATTTTTGGAGTTATAAGGAAAAACCTCTTTCAAGCAATTCAGTAATCGAGCCTGTAAAGTTTGTGACGTCATCAAGCCACGATTTTATTTGAATTGCAATGCGTTTTATAAGTAGTTTACACATGTTAATATTTTACATTATGCATATCCATGATGGGTAAGTATTACGGTGGCCCCCAACGACTAGTTTACGCTTTGAGGAGATTTTTCTATATTAATAACAGGTCGGATATGCCAATCCCAAAACTTTCTTCTATCTCATACATTTTAATGCTTCAGAATTCGCTATCACACCACCAAAAAATAAATAAACAAATAAAATCACTATTTTTCGTCAATCTGTTGTACATCAGCTGCTTGCGAATCGCCGGGTTAACTGGATGCGAGCAGCCGATGTATTATACGAAACTATGAAAAGCACTTCTGGCCTGTACCGGCAGGAAAGATAGCCTCCCTATTGCTTGGTTTTGAGATTATAGCTAATTCTACTCTAAATACACGGAGCTAAAATACGCGGTATCCGATTACAGAAGAGTCATTCCCAGTTCTCGTCAATATTGAGTTTGAATGTCGCCAAATTATACAGACATATCCAAGTTGTCTTTATATATGGCAACGTATATCAAACTTTTACCCTAATATAGTAAATGTTGTCATCCGCTATTTTTCAATTTTTGCGATTTTTAATAAAATTTACAGTACGATTTTTAGCGTCATTTCGTGTTCACCGGTGCTTTTTTGACATTCTGAAAATATGAATTAGGTCTCAAACTTTTAGCCTAATATATTTAATTTCCTCTTGTGCGATTTCTGTTTTTTATTGCATTTTATCGTGATTTTTAATTTTCCTCGCGTTCCACGGCATTTTTTGGACTTTCGTAATATGAATTCTATTTCAAACTTTTATTCTAATATAGTAAATTTTATCCCTCGTCATTTTTTATATTCTTGCGATTTTTAGAGTTTCTTCGCAATCCGCGACGATTTTATGACATTCATAAAAGGAATTCGCGTTTCCAAAATATAGCCTCTTTTGTTTGTTAAGATTTTCGATGCAATTGTTATCGTTTTTTTCGAGTTTAGTGTCGTCTTTTTGACATTTGTGAATGAATTCCGGTTACAATGTTTTAGTGTACCGTAAGAATTGCGGTTCTCTACAATTTTCGAATTTTTAGAAACTTTTATGTGATTTTTGCAGGGGTATTTGTAATTTGTGGTGAGTTTTTCACATTAGTAAAGGAACCCGGTTTTACTCTTTTATCCGAGTATAGTAAATTATGTACTCTTTTCAATAAAGTTTATTCGGATTTCGTACATCAATTTTCGAATTTTTCGCGAATATTTTATGTGATTTTTAAATTTAGTTTTTGCGTTCCTCAGAGATTGTTCGAAATTAGTAAAATAAACGTTGTTTTAATCTTTTAATCCAACATAGTAATTTTTGTCCTCTGCGATTTTTGATATTTTAGAGTATTTTCGCGATTTACTACGATTTTTCCACTATAGTAAAAGGAATCCAGTTTCAATCGTAACTATTCTTCAATCTATACTAATAAAAGAAAGTTTAGCTCTATGTGTGTATGTGTGTGTGTGTGTTTGTCTGCGATGGCTAGCAAAATCTAGCCCACCTGGAAGTCTGAAAATTTAGGTGTCGATAGTCCAGGGCCTGACCGGTGCACCTGAATCTCAGAATTGTAATATCTTGATAATTACTCAAGATAGTAATTAGAATTTCATTAAACATCGCGTAGAAAATGCCATCTTTTTTATCAAAATGGCTAGAGAAAAACACTCCTGTTCTGGAATTCCAAGCGGAAATGAAAGAATTCGAAATTATTTTACCATTAGCGAAATTTAAAAAATCTAATTAAGATATCGATTTGAACATTTATAAGCATATGTAAAAGAATTTTTTGTATTCGACAATGCAATTTTTGAAAATTTCGGCAGGTAATTCTTCTTAATTTTAGCAAAAAACTGCCGAAAATCTGACGGCGCCAGTAAAAAAAAAAAATCGAGAAAGCTTCAGACAGGGATCAGCTTTCATTAAAAACTGAACTACAAAGAGATCTGTTTCTCTGGCCGATCCCTCCATTTAGTTTGCAAAAATGAAAGGAAATAATTACCAATTTCTACTAACGAACACAAATTAAGATAACTAATTTAGTTACAGTTTTGAATTTGGGGAGGGGAAGGTGTGCCATCTGGCGGCCTTTTTAGCGTAGCGTCTTCGTTATGTTCCAATCATTCGAAAAATTTAATTATTTTTCTAATGATCGCGTTAATGTAGAAGAAGTTGATTTTCTAGAACAAATCATTCGTTATATTTGTGGGTATGGTGAGAGTCCATGTTTGGCGGCATCGTAGAAAACGCACATTGCCAGCTTGCATTCGAATCGGCAGACTGTCATATCACCTAGAGTGACGGTATGAAGTGTCATTGGATACAAGTCTCGGTAACCCCTTGTTCGCATTGCCGGCGATTTCAACAGCAGCCGTTACATTTCTGATCTGTTACGGCCCATGGTTCTGCCTTATCTTCGATGCCTCTGCAATTCTACTGTTTAGGAGGACAATGCGCGACCGCATGTTGGTCGTACTATCCTGACCTTCTTTGATACAGAACATGTTCGACCGTTGCAATGGCCGGCACGTTCTCCTAATTTCTCACCAACTGAAAATGTCCTGTCAATGGCTTCGGAGCGACTGGCCCGCCACCACTCGCCCGTCACTACGGTTGATTAACTGTGGCATAGTGTTGAAGCTGCATGGACTGATGTCCTGTCAATGGCTTCGGAGCGACTGGCCTGCCACCACTCGCCCGTCACTACGGTTGATTAACTGTGGCATAGTGTTGAAGCTGCATGGACTGATGTACTCGTACATGACATCCAATCTCTGTTCGACTCCATGGCTAGGCAGATAAATGCTGTTATTGCGGCCAGAGGTGGGTGCTTCAGGTAGTGTTTTATCAGGATCTATATCTCCTAATTTTCTGAAGATGTAATCACCTGTCCTTCCCATTATAATGTATTTGTCTAATAAATATCATTCGGTTATTTGCATTCCTTCATGGTGTAGCATTTTGGATGACCAGTAGTGTATGTATATAGAGAATAACGGAAATTTCAACTGACGATTTTCACAAAAATTAAATTTATGTTCCTAATAAAAATGCACAACCCGTATTTACTTGATGTATACCAGCAATCAAAGTAAAGGATTTGTTGTTGAGTACTTGCATTCTTATCTCGAGTTTTATGGGTCCGATCGCAACAGGGTTTGTATCAACACGTTATTAAATTCAAGGTGGAAGAAAGTTGAACCTCTTCCTTTACTAACAATGATGGTGAAAATTTGTATTTAATCTGGGTAAAAAAAAAAAATAAATAAATAAATAAATAAATCACAATAATTCAACGTTCGTTTGATAAGAGACAGAGGCGAAAATAGCTTTCATGGATGTACGCTAGCGAAATCAGTGGGAACGTTTAATTGGACGTTCGATAGCGAAAAACCGATTATTGATACCGGCGATGCTTCCAGCCATATTTTCTGTGGATAAAAGTAATAACTGTATAATTCAAAATAAATAAAATGAAAGGTCTCATTCAAACACATCTGCCACCGAAAAGCGTATATATGTATATACACATATATATAGACACCGTATTTTATAAATTTTAACATATTATACTTAAAGCAATAATCAGCAAATGAAAACTGTATAGGAGGTATATTTAATCTCTCATTCCTTAATACTAAATTAGCGATCGTAATCGCGTTTTCCCCATACAGAAATAGGAAGTCAATTTTTTCACAGAGTACAGTGCCATCTATCGGCGACAAGTGATATATTTCAATACGTATCAATATGCTACCTACATTATCGTATGTATTACGGAGGTAGTGATCAATAAATAAAGTAAACAAAGGCTGTATTGAGAATATTTGTATGGAAAGTTAAAAAATATGCATGTAAAATAAACTTTGTAATTCATTTCTAGAATTTCACAAATGTATTTATTACTTTTCTTTTATAAATAACAGTTTAAATTGCTGTAGTAACTGATATTTTTAATTTAAAATATTTGTTTTTAATATTAAATGCTTAAAAGTTATTTTTTAATTAATTATAATATACCGGGTGATTATAATTAAAGTTACGATTTCAAAAATCGATAATTTTAAAACTACTGGTCAGAATGACTTGATATTTTAGCAGAACAATCGTGAGGCAATGGAATTTTGTTTGGCGAAGGAAAAAAAATAGTTCCAAATTGTGCCGATAGATGGCGTTGTCAGGGTAATGTCAGGGGAAAGACCAAAAATGTATTCTTGAACCCTTTCCGGCGCGGTGTAAATTTGTTTGCAAAATGATGAAATAATAGACTGACACCGGAATTTACAAACGAATCCATTAGTAAAAAGAAACTTGCTTATTTTCTGGTTCTTAATGAAAGGAAAATTTTAATTAAATATTCTTGGTGCCGTTTGTCAGTTTTAGAATTAAAATTGGGTGTCGTTTTTTGTGACCACCGCCCGTTAAAGGGTTAAACATAGGAATGATGTTGCCAAAAGGAAAAAAATAGAGTTCAGAGATTTACTAAAAATTTATTAGCGAAAAGACAAGACTACGTGTTTACAGCGACGACAGCGATAATGACAAAAAATGAAAAAAAAGAGCTTCATGGAACAAACACCTTACTGATTATTAAGGCATAAGTTGCTCAATATGCCCTCCGCCTTGTTCCGCTACTAATTGGAAGCGCAAAACGGCATGCTCCACAACAGATCGGAGGGTATCTGTACTAATGCAATGGGTGTGTTGTGTGATGCTTGCCTTCAAGTCGGCTAGATTCTGAATCCGCCCGCTATAAACAACATTCTTCAGGTACCCCCAAAGCCAGAAATCACACGGGTTTAAGTCGGGGGAACGTGGCGGCCACGTTGTTGGAAAATGGCGGCTTATGATCCTATCATCTCCGAAATTATCACTCAGTAGCTGCTTCACAGTAGTAGCAATGTGCGGAGGAGCGCCATCTTGCATGAATATTATGCGATCCACACACTGACGCTGTTGAAGTGCCGGAAGAACATGGTTACGCAAAAGTGCTTCATACCGCTTGCCAGTAACTGTGCAGGTAACGGGACCCGCAGGTGTGATCTCCTCGAAGAAAAATGGACCGACGATAAACGCTGCCGTTATTCCGCACCACACAGTGACCTTTTCAGACTGAAGAGGTAATGGCTGTAGCTGGGATGGATTCTCGGTCGCCCATATCCTGCAATTTTGCGTATTTACAGAACCTTGCAAATGAAAGTGGGCTTCGTCAGATCACAGAATGTTCCATGGCCATCCGTTGTCCACTTCCATCCGGGCAAGAAATTGTAGTGCAAAAGATTGACGTGCTTCCAGGTCAGCAGGTAGCAACTCCTGCACATGAGTTATCTTGTACGGATAACAGCGTAAGACGTTCCGTAGGACTTTACGCTCCGTGCTGTTCGGCATATCCAGCATTCGGCCAATACCCCTTGCACTGCTGATTCCAGCATCACTGTCAGTATGTTCCTGTAATGCTGTAGCCACATATTCCACTGCCGCAGCTGAAACTGGTTTCCTTCCTCTACCCCGTTTAACGTCAAATGAACCGGTCTCTTCGAATTTAGCAATCATTTTTTGCAGACCATTTGTTGTTATTGGACCTTTTTTATGGATTTTAATGTCCGAAACTTCCTAATAGCTGGAAGTGCACAGTCATCGTTCTTATAAAAAAGCTTCAAGAGCAGAGCGCGATCCTTCATAGTCAGAGTCATGATGAAGCATTCAGGCAAAGAGCTGCTGCTCTGCATTTTTATGGTTGCTATGTCTGCGGTGCGCATGTCACGTATTAGTAATTTGCATATCTTCAGACAATGTGAACCCAGACAGCGCCATCTATGGGCACAATTTGAAACTTTTTTTTTCCTTCGCCAAACAAAATTCCATTGCCTCACGATTGTTCTGCTAAAATATCAAGTCAATCTGACCAGTAGTTTTAATTAATATTATCGATTTTTGAAATTGTAACTTTAATTATAATCACCCGGTATTTAATTAAAATTTTCCTTTCATTAAGAACCAGAAAAATAAGCAAGTTTCTTTTTACTAATGGATTCGTTTGTAAATTCCGGTGTCAGTCTATTATTTCATCATTTTGCAAACAAATTTACTCCGCGCCGGAAAGGGTTCAAGAATACATTTTTGGTCTTTCCCCTGACATTACCCTGACAACGCCATCTATCGGCACAATTTGGAACTATTTTTTTTCCTTCGCCAAACAAAATTCCATTGCCTCACGATTGTTCTGCTAAAATATCAAGTCATTCTGACCAGTAGTTTTAAAATTATCGATTTTTGAAATCGTAACTTTAATTATAATCACCCGGTATAACTTAATAACAGTGATCTTTATTTATAAATAGATTTCCATAAAAAATAAAACAAACAATGTTTATGGAGTGAAAATATTTATTAACACTATAAAATTTAATTAATAGATCAAAAACTATGAACAAGTTTTAAAAAGATTAATGCAAAATATCAAGTAGTGGATTAAATTAAAATTACTTGTAGCAATTGATAATACAAATGTGAAAGAAATGAAACAGTGGCTTGAATATTTTAAATACTAAATTAAAAGGATTTTAAAATGAAATTCCAGAGTGACGTTTGAGGCCTCCGACTTCCTAGCTTCATTATTGCAATAAATGAAATTAATATTTATAGTATTTATAGCTTAAAATCCTTATAAATGATAAAGAGTATGAGGCGGATCATTATTAGCTTTTCTATTGCTTAAGAGGCTACTTCACTCATGGTAAAACACCCGTTCGCTAATGTTAATCCTGTGGGACAATTATTTTACACTATCTCGCTTGTATTTCAATATTTTGAAATTATTTTCTTTTTTTTTTTTCACCGGATAGCTGATGTGGATTTCTACACAGACCGTTTTTTACCTTTTTCGATTTCGGTTGCGGGTTATTTCATGAGGGCACTGCTACTTTCGAAAACGTTTCCGAAAGTGAAAGTATCCTCATTAAAAATCTGTAATTGAAATCGAAAAAGTAAAAAATGACCTGCATAGATATCGATCCAAACTATCAAGTGAAAAAAATTAATAAAATAAATAAAATAAAATAAAAATCCTTTAAAAATTTTGAAATACAAACGAGATATTGTAAAATAACTCTCCCATAGGATTAACAGCGGCCCCTTTACAAAATTCCTTTTAATAAAAAAGGTTCCCTTTACAAAATTCTATACCATAAAAGCATACACTTCGTTAATTATTTTTATATTGTTAGGTTTTAAATGTGTTATTTGCAAGCAAAACAATGTCACCAGAAAGGAACACTTCAGCAGGACTTTAAGAAATTATCAATTAATAAATGTTTGGTTCGAATGTGAATAACTGGAATTTAGATTATAAATCTCACAAAAGTAATGGTTGCTTTTCACAAAACTGGCCCAAGAAAAAAAAAAACCTGCATCGAGCCCTGAAATACGTGATAAAATTTAATTAATGGAAAATACGATTCTATGCATGCACAGATGTTTCAAGACATTTTTCCCATTTTTTTCCTACCCCCCTCCCTCCCGCCCATTGTCTCAATAATTTGATAACTGTATTTCTCATAAAATCCGTATTTAAAATTTTCTATCTAGAATAATATATTATTGATCTTGTGATACTGACAATAATTAATTTGGACAATTAATTATTCTCATAATTTTTTATTAATTGATATCCCAATTGTTTAATTTATCTGAAAATGACAATTTGCTTCATTAATATTCTTTAATTAAGTACTGATTCTAAATACAATCATAAAAATAATTATCTATTGCATTTTCTATGGTGTCCAGTACAGGAATTTGGGGTGATTTGATTTATTTCTGTTATTACAATTGTATATTGATTCACAATGGGAAATGTAATTATGATATTGTTGAAATATTATTGTTAGATTAAATAATCTTTAAAAGAAACTGAAATATAATAATTATAACTATATTATATTCATCTTTACAAGGCTAAATTTTTAAAGGGTTATTTTGCAAGTACAATAGAAGACATTTAAATATATTTAATGTTACACAAATTCAGTTTCATTCAGACAAGGCTTTGGATAATTGTTTGATAAAAATAAATAATTTCACCTAATATTTCTGTCACGTTTTTAATATAATATTATTTCACAACTGGCTGTAGATCAAAGTATCCTTTTATAGAACTGTAACCTAATAATAATATATCATATTAAAAACAAATAGGCATTCATTTATCTGACGGCATTTTAAAAAGAAAATATTAATTTTCGTTTACATGTGAACTTTCAATTTAAAAAAAAGTATCACTGTAAAAAATAATAAAATTTAATTTCATTTATAGCCTGAGGAAGACCACTCGGCTGAGGGCGAACCCAGCCGTTGAGCGTTTAATGTCTTCCCCGGCTAGCTCCCCGTCACGCAGGGATTACACGGTGGCAGTACAAACTTCGCCAAATGGCTGGTCTTGTCAGGCAAAGCCCCACGCGACAAGCGGCAGGAACTAAAGACAAAAAAAAACTTTTTTTTACAATACAGAACAAATGTCTGTCGCTGTGACCAGCGTCACCACGCGACAGGCAGCGACAGACGAATGGTGGGATGGTAAGTGTGCGGCTGCACCCGGAGAAAAGTCCTCAGTTGGGTGAGAAGAGCAGTTCTTAGAACGTCTGTGCCAAATGCAGAGATCGTTAGAACACAGCACCAGTTGATTGTTGAGTGTCAGTGTGCGATTTCCCGGCGACAAGGAGCGCCACACCAAGACGCACTGAAACCTCGCACACTGACAAAGGATGGTTGTGTTGGTGATGAGAATGATGAAGGTGGAGAATGCGCTACCAGTGATCGCGGAGCCCGCTCCTTTGCTTAGGTGGCGGATGAAGATTGGGTAGTTTTAGCACGTATGGAGAAGGGTGGAAGAATGGGTACCAATGGTTTCTCCAGTCCTCCTGGCTTGACATGTGTGGCATGGTGGGTCCTTCTTGTGGTGGGCGTGTTACGTTGAAGTGCTGTGGATAACTTAAACTTGTCTGTTCTGGTAATTGTTGTTGTTGTTGTGGAGGGAACTCTCTTGTCTGGGGTGCTGGTGTTGAGGTTCTTGGTGTTGGTGCGAATTCATATTCTAGATGTTGTCGTGTTTCTGCGTATATTTGTCTGTATGTGCTGCAGGTCGGGTCCGATGCCTGATGATTTGTCTTGAAGTGTGTGTCTTGTTGTTGGGTGTGGAACTTGCAGTTGATGCAGCTTGGTGGCTTGGTGTAGGTTGAGTCTGTGTGGGCTTCCCCGCAATCGACACAGGTTGGTGCCTCTCGTCTGCAGTGCTTCTCAACATGCGTGAGGGATTGGCACTTTCTGCATCTTGGGACTGTGGTGTGTGGGCTTAGGAAGTGTGTTGTTAGGTCGATGGTGAGGCCTTCATCTTCTATGATGCTATGTCCTAGTGATTTGGGAAGGAGTAGGATTAGGTCTTTTGAGTGGCTGTGTTTTCTGTTCTGGAGTTCTTTGAGTATATTTATTTCTTGGGTTGTGATGTCGTATAGGGTGGTGATTGCTATTTTAATATTTTCTTCTGTAGTTGATGTGGGGACGTCTAGGAGTATCATCTTTTGTAGTGGAAGTGGCTTGGATATTGCGTGTAGTTTGTCGTTGAGTGCTTCGTTTTTGTGGATGTCTTCTATAAATGTGTTAAGGTCTTCGGTTGTTTTACATTCAACCTCTATGTGGTGTCTTCTGTTTGTGATTTTGTTGGGCTTGACAGGTGTGGCATATGAATGTTGTCGGAGTGTAGAGACTATTGCCTTGCTTGCGAGTTCTTCTATCCCTTTGATTATGAGTGTCTTTCGTTGTGTGTCGTCTGGGAGCTTCTTGGGTTGCTGAGAAACAATGTGGCTGTAGGTGGGCAGTACGCCGCTGTTTTTATGTCTGTGGTTAGGGCTTCTGGAGTTGTCTGTGGTTTGGTGTTGATGGCTTGTTGTAGTGCTTCCTCTATTTGTGAAGTGTCGGGGAGCTTTTGAATTAGTTGGTTGTGAGTGTGCAATAGTTGCTTGTGGTGTTCTCTTGTTTCGTGTAGTTGATCTTCCAGGCATCGAGCCCACTCTGTGAGTGCTGTGTTTTGATTCTGAAGCTCTAGCATTTATCGTAGGGTGAGTGTATCCGCCTGGTCGATGTTATTCAGTATTGATTTTAGTGTTGGTAGAGTCTGTTTTTCTGGCTGTGTGTTTCTTTCCAGGCTTCCTGAGATTTGTACGAGGATCCCCCTGGCTTTGTTAGTGAGTTTTGCTATTGTGACTTCTTTCTGGTCTTCTGTGTAGAGGGAGAAGTTGCTCAGGTGGTGGTGTTTTGGTTTGAGTGAGATGTGCAATTGGTCGTCTGTGCTTGATGGTACTGTATACGCTGGAATTTTGAAGAGAGGATTGGGCTCCTTGATGTTGTCTGACGCGGTACTTGACATATCTTGGTCTTTGAGTTTTGAGGTTCTACGTTTGGGGGTACGGCTCATGCTAACTGTGGAACAAAATAATGAGATGAAGAAAAAAGAAGACTACAGACCCTTGGGCACCGGCGACACTCTTCATGTCCATAATGTCTACGTAGACCAGCAGCATGTTTCTAATGAGAGAAGGTGAGTGAAGAGAAGTTTTTGGGTGTTTGCCATGCACTGCTAATAGGAGGTATGGGGTCACAGGATGAATGGGGAACACTGAAAATGAGAGGGGAGGGGCCGGAACAAGAGCCAGCAGGGCACATGCCCGCAGAGTGGCAGCTCGAAAGCGGAAGGTACTTGAGGGAGTGCTGTGGGATGAATGTGAATCCTGGAAGATGATCACAGCAAAGTGGTGAGTGCCTGCGCATTAAGTGGGCTATAACCACTTGGGCACTAAAAAAGCAGAAAATAATGCCTGAAAGAGCTTATGTGCCAACTTGTACATCCGACTAAGAATGTGAAATGAAGAATAATGTGAAAAAAGTTTAAGTTAAATTTGTCGAAATAAGTTTAAGTCCAATTTCAGTGAAGAAGTAGATTTTAAAGACACTTCTATGAAGTATCAATGTAAATATTAGAACGTGAGGTCCCATACGGTAGCGCCATCTATCAGGGTTAGCCGTCTTCCATTTTTTAATCGAAAACGTAAGGCATTTAGTATTAAGGAGGCAGTGATTTAATATGGTATTTAATTTTTTTTCTAGTGAAAATTGTGTTTTATTCTTTTAGATAAGAACTTTTTGAAAAATGAATAAAAAACTTATCATTTTATTTTTAAATTTTATATGTATTGATTTTGTCCTCAGACAAAAAATAAATCAATAAATCAATAAATAAAATAAAAAATGGCAAAATATGGCTTAGTGGCTATTTCCAAAATCCATAATGTGGTGTGTGCACCCCACGTTGTAACCACTGTTCTAAATTCTTAAAATACTACTTTCAACATTACTATTGAAAGACAACAACGATAAATGCATTCAAAATACATTTTTGCTATTTATTGAAAAGAAGAATAGCTATTCCACAAACCTACAAACCGTGTTTTTTTTTTTTTTTTTTTTTTTTTTTTTTTTTGTGCAATATATATGTATGTTTTACTGTAAACCACATACGTCAATATAGAATAAAGAGTCTTGACATATATCCGCAATAAAACCTCTCAATAACTTTTCTCCATATGAAAACTTAGTACATTATGTAGCATCTAATAAAGATTTATTGAAGGTACATAATCTCTGAAGTATTTTACGTATCAATTTAACTTTTTTTGCTATGAACATAAATTTTTCCTTTCAAAACTTTGTGACTTTCTTCTTTTCAAATGGTCAATGACTTAAAATAAATCATCACTATTTCTATAATAATCATTCCCTTTCATGTCAGCATTTCTCTAAGAGATGTGTTAAAGAAAAATGAAAAAAAAATACTAATATATTAAAGAAAGAGGAAAAAAATTATATCGAAAGACGACGGCTTAATAGAAAGCTTTTATAAAATATGTTGTTAAACTAACTAATATTTTAAACTAATGGATTTCAAATTATGGTCCGCAACTCAATAGTGTGTTGCAGGAGATATTTTCGCGGATCGGGTTAACCGATTGCGATGTTAGGGTATCAGCGATGGCTAGCAAAAACTGCCACAAGTAGAGATCTGCAAATTTAGTAAAACGAAAACTGATCCCAATGCATCTGAGACTCAGATTTTAAATTTTTAGATAATATATTTTGTTTTTTACACTGAAGAGAAAATTTGAGAAATCGCGTTATTCTCCCATTTTCCTAGTTTGCCAGCAATTTTAAGTCAGTCATAAAAGAATTATTCAATCTTTTAACGCAATGTTGTAAATATTCTCCTATTTTCAATAAATTTTATTTGGAATTCGTACAGCGTTTTTGATTTTTTATTGATTGTTTAAACCAACCCATTCTACTTAAAATAAGAACTTTTTGAATTTTATTAAGCTGTTTCTATTTTATCATTTAGCCATCCCATATTTTGTATTCCTACATGAAGAAAACTGTTGGAAATTGTTTTAAAATTATTAATAATTTTAATTTATGCGAAATTACAAAAATTTTACTAACTGAGAAATTTTCAAGAAGAGAAATAAGTTAAAGCGGGGAAATATTTGCTAATGTAAATTTTATCGCCAAGGCCTGTTGTTCCGAAAACGGTGTTCCTTTAGGATTGAGGTCTATTTTTAGAAGAGTGCAATTCATCTGTCAGGTTGCGTTTTGGATTTTGGTAATTTTTTTCACTTGTCAATTAAATAGTAGTTTTATTTTTGTTTCTGCGTGCAGTAAAGTATCTGCATAAGCCCTGAACTAGTCCGAATTTCGAACTCAGAAGGGCATGTGTGCCAGTCTCGTTTAGATTTTTTCTTCACGCAAATAGGCTCCTAATATATTTATAATATCATTATTTATTTATACAATAAAAAATATGGTGAAAATGAAAATTGTTAATTAATCGCGTAATGTGAAATGTATTTGTTTTGTACGAAGTGCTTTAGTACATTTTAAGATTGTTAAATTCCACGTCTGTAATTTCGTGCTTCTATGTATTTCATTTATTATATAAACTTAATAAAACTTACTTTTCTTTATTTTGCTGCTTCCTTTTGTTTCAAGGAGTATAATACATTTAAAACTATTTTGAGAAACTGAATAACCATAAGCACATATGCAGAATGTCTTGTTTGAAAAAGGTATTTCCTTTTTATGTTTTAATATATTGTCCAGGATCGCTCAGTTGGTAACAGGTTGGCTGCTTAACCTAATATCCTGGATTGAAATCCCGGTCGGCTTCCTTCACTTGGAATATCAACACTTGTATGATTTAATTATCAAGCAGAATTATTGTGTTAAAATATTGAAATGTTTCTGAAAATTAATTGCAGGATTATTTTATCAACATAATCATATTTCCTATCATTTATGAATAATTTTGTTGTTTAATTTACCTATATATCTCGAACATAAACATTAAATTAAAACCTTAAAAAAAATTTCAATCAGTTTGGAAACACTGTATATATCGTATTTCAATTAAAACATTCCTCCGTAAAAGAAAAAAAAAAAAGTATTCTCCTTTTTTGCGAAAAAGAAATGAAGAATTAACGCATATTAATTTTCATTAAACAAATTTATATTCGTAGGAATTATTTTTATTTATTTATTTATTTAGCTTTAAAAAGGTATTTTGTCTGATAAATATGATGTTTGAAGTAAATTGAGGGGCTATTTTGTATTAACTAATAAATATAAAAACAAATATTTATCATCCTTATATCAGACTTTATTTTAAACTGTTTTGAACAAGTTTACAACGGAAATAACTTTGTTATTGCAATAACAAACTGGTATTACAATCCCTATTACAAAAAAATATTTTTTTATACAGTTAATATACAAGGTGCTCCCTTACGTCCTTTCCACACTCTCATCAACTTAAGAACGATGCGAAATATTGTTATGAATGTGATGTTTAGTTATAGACAAGTGCTTATAAGTTAAGAAATGACACAGCGTACCGCTCAGCCTAGCAGGAAACTTTAGATTTACAGTTCTTATATCGAAAGCGTCATGCGATATGAGAAATATGGAAATTACGAATGTGTAAATATTCCTCGATTAAGTATGTAATGATATCTTGCATGTAACAGTAAAATACAAATTGGGTGTGCGGTAAAGTTTAAATATGAAAACGACACCTTAAGCTCATTTTTAAAAACATAAATTGAAAGAAAACATAATTCCTAATCAATTGGTTACCTATTTGACATCGATTGGTTATTAGTTTAATAATTAAAATGTATTTGCTGTTCTCTTTTTTGAATGGGCCGAATATTTTTCAGCACTAAAAATTAAATACCATTTGTATTAATCAAGCTAGCCAATTATCGAAAGTGCGTACATATTGCTTATTTGTTTCGAGATAAAAACTAAAAACAAAATTAAAATCCAGAAAAATTTAATTTTCGACATTGATCTATTTTCAATAAATAATTAAAAAACCCAATAAAACAAAAATATATATTAACTTTTTAAAACAAAATATTCACAAAGTAAATATTTCTCATTTTTTGTATTTATTTATTTTTTTCGAGTAGAATAAAAAAACTTCTCATTTTTTGCTATCATAAACATATTTCATTTTTCATTTTTATGCGTCTTGCGTACATAGCAAAAGGTAAAAAATAGAAACAGAAGAGCATTTATTTTATCCTCTTAAAGATTTAAGAAAGAAATTTAAGAAAATTCACAAAAAAAATATATAGATTTATTTTCATTTAGAGAGACAATTTTTTTTCCGTTATGATTGATTATGTTTGGCATATTTAAATATTTTCACATGCCATATTTTTTTTTTTTTCATTTTGTCATAATAAATCATTTTATTATCAATCAGAAAAAAAACCATTAGGTAAAATAGTGATTTGAAATGATTTTTAAATAAAAGATGTTTTTTTTGTATAAAGTATGTATATTAATAAAAATGTTTGAATAGGCATAGAAATATAATACCTTTGTAATTTGACTGTTTATTATTAATGTTTATTTTTAAATGTAAATATTAAATAAAATTGGAAAATTTATGCTGTAAAATTTACGGACTGAAACGGAATCGCAAGGGACGGAAAACAAATTCCGCTTTAGAATCTTTTTTATCAGGTGTAACCGGTATATAATGATATTACGTTTGAGAAATCTCGAAAATTTTAATGCGAAATTTATTTTAGACAGTTTTATTATAAATAGTTTATGGAACTTTTGAATAAAGAAACTGTAAAATTATTCCGTTTTTTTTTTTTTTTTTTTTTTTAATTTTATAAAAGTGATGAATTTGTGTAATATATGTACACTGGTGAGAAACATTAATGCACAACTATATAAACTCTTAGAACTTGAATAATTTTGCAGATAAGAACATGAAACTTGCACAAGATTTTTATCTTGTCCTGCCTGAGACATATTCAAAATGCAGAACTGCCTACTTCTGTAAAAAATAAATTTTCATAAAAACGTAGGAATGTGTAATATAAGAGAGGATAAAGAAATTATACTGTTGCAACATTTTACACTGGAAAAAACAATAATGTATGGTCATCCCTGACCGAAATGCAAGTTTTGCAGTTTTTCCATACTGTGGATTAGATTATCCAGAAGTGTTTGTAGTAACAAGATGAATAGCTCTTCGAAACTTCTGGAGAGTGCTGGTTGGGGATTTTCGAGATGCTAGTAGGCGTCCTATTGCATCCCACACATGTTCTATTGGATTTAAATCCTGAGAATATGCAGGCCACTCTATTCGCTGGATTCCTCCGCCCTCAAGATAATCAGTCACTAGTGCAGCACAATGAGGACGCGCATTATCATCCATTAAGAGAACGTTATTACCGACTGCACCCCTGAACAATTTGACATGAGGATCAATAACTTCATCTCTGTATATTTCTGTATATCTCTCTCCAAACAATATCGGGATTCCACGGTAAAGAGAACTCGGTTCCAGTCCGTGGTAGTTCAATGACGATGATCTCTGCACCACTTTAACAGGGCGCATTTCGCTGCTGGAGTTAGTGGAATAGAAAGCATGAGATTCCTTGCTTACAGCCCTCTTTTATCAAGTCTATCACTCACATTAAATCTAGATAGTCGAGTACCTTTTGCTGCAACGAACTCCCTTGCAATCTGAACTGACGTCAGTTGCATGCTTCTGTTATCAATCGTTGCCAATTAACGGTCCTGAAAGTCTGCTCTGGCACGTTTCGACCTTGAAATAGTTGTCTCTCCACATTTCCAGTGTCTTTAAACCGTTTTTAGATTCTTGACATGACTCCTTTGGCTATTTTTAAGTCTTTACTGACCCCTGTCAGTGTCTTTTCTGCTTCTTTTCTCCTAATACTGCGTCATTTCTCACCATCAGTCAAACGTCTTCTAGACGACATATACCACCTACTAAAAGAGAAACTTTTATGTAACTACACTTACAATTCTTAAAATTAGACTTCAAATCATCCACGTGCACTCCTTATAAACGTGCTGAAAGAACGGGTTCAAAAATTTGCATCGGTTTCTGTAGCAAAGGTTAATCCCATTGGACTATGGGATAAAGTTGACACTGCGTTACCAACCAATTACCTTTCATTGTAGTTCCCGTGATAGAATTAACAAAAAGCACCTTTTTCTGGTTGTTGCTTTAATTTTTATCGCCAGTGTATAACAATGCACTAAACATTTTATTAAAATAACCTTTTAGAAAATTTATAAATTTAAACATTCCGTATATATCGTATATATATACAGTGATCTCTCACTTATACGCGACCTCTGTTATACGCGTTTTTCACTTATGCGCTTTTTTCCCGTGGGCCTGGCCAGCGAAATAGGAACACAATGCTAACATTTATTCATTAATATGCGAAACCTAAAATGCACCTTTCACTTATGTGCGAATTTTTTTTCTCAAGTTTTGGTAAAATCGCTATGCTTTGCTTATCGTAAGAAGGTACCCTTCCTGTTCTGTCTCTTGGAATGCATTCACACGACCTTAATCCATTTTTCGGATTCTTCCAAGAACGCGTTATTTTTCGCTTGTGATTGACATCGAGAGGGGAGAACGGGTTACATGCGAAAATGTTGACGTCACTAAAAGTCGCAGCCAATCAGTGTGGACGGCTCGCGGAACTTGCTTACATTTGCGTTACTACGCCATTTGCTTACGTACTGTACAATGTATAAAAAATGGTAAAACGTAGGAAGTTGTCGCTTTCTATAACCCTCTAAGCGTGTAGAACGTAATATTCCGTTCACTAAGCTCCAGGTTTCACTGCAATATATGCAGTGTTTAAGATAATATAATTCTATAGATTTAATGAATTTTCAAAACATTGAAGAATGATTAATACTCTCAAGGGTTACATCCATATTTGTAATTAAGTTTTATTTATAATGCTGAAAGATTAATATTTTTTTAGCATTTAAAACAAAATACAGAGAAAACAACATTACAATTTTACCCTTTTTCAAAACGCTCAGAGGGTTAAAAATGAATATCATAAAAAAATTTGATGAAAAATAATTTAAATCAAAAACAGTGTTAGCTGATCATTTACGTATTCCAGAAACAACTTTAAGAGGAATTCTGAAAAGTGGAGAAGCTATAAATACAGCTTATCTAGAAAGTGGAATAAAGGCTAAGAAAAGGGGTCGAAAGTACTAAAAAAGCGGAAAAAACGGAGAATTCGAGAAAGTTTTAGTTCTGTGGTTTAGAACAGTGGTCCCACTCCGGGCACACCTAATTTTAATTCCAAACTTGCATTCGGCACCAAGAATATTTTAATGAAATTTTGCTTCTATAATGAAAGATTAAAATAAGGCGTTCTTATTTTCTAAAAAAGTGGTTTGTAAATTCCGGTGTCAGTCAGTAATTTCGCATTTTACGAACAGAATTTGTCTTCGCCGGAAAGGGTTAAAGAAACTCGTGCATCCAACATTCCTGTAAACTTTGAATTTCTAAGAGAGAAAGCCTTGGAAGTATCGAAGATTTATGACATCTAAAACTTCTCTGCGTCTCGCAAGTAGGTTGAGAAATTTAAGATTAGACATGGATTGTCAACTCGTGTCCTTTCTCGTGAAAGTGAAAGTATCAATAATGAATCTGTTGAACAATGGAAAAAATACTTGCCTGATTTAGTTAAAGAATACGAACCGAAAAACATTTACAATTGCGACGAAACTGGGTTTTTCTATCGAGTAACGCCCGACCGAACTTTGGCGTTTAAAGGAGAACAATGCTATGGTGGAAAAAAAAGTATAGAAATGTTAACTGTGGTGCTGTGCTGCAATGCCGATGGTTTGGATTAACTGCCTCCACTAGTCATTGGGAAATCAAAGAATCCCCAATGTTTCAAAAGTGTAAAGAAACTTCCATGTGATTATGCTAGTAGTAAAACGGCATGGATGACTTCGGGTATTTTTCTGGATTTCCTGCACAAATTTCACAGTAAAATGGAAAAAGAGAAACGAAAAATGATCCTATTTATGGATCAATGCCCAGCACACCCAAAAGGTCTCCCGCCTCTCAACTACACAAAAGTTGTGTTTTTTTCCCGCCAATTGCACAAACAAACTTCAACCTATGGACCTGCGCATCATTCGTTGCGTGAAAGTGCAGTACAGAAGAACTTAAATCCGCCGTCCTTTTGCTGCTATAGAAATTAAACGTCCGGTGAAAGATGATTTGAAACAGATCACTGTCCTTGATGCTATTCACTTGGTGTGCTCGTCATTGACAAACATTGCTGACATCTGTATCAAAAACTGTTTTAAGAAGGCAGGATTTCTGCTCTCAGAAGAAAAGGAATGCGAAGACGATAAAGAAACTCAAAGCCAGGCCGATGTAAGCGAAGATGATTGGAATGCTATATCTGGCGGACAGGCTTCGTGTACTTTCTCCCAATTCGTGGATGTCGACGAAAACTTAATTACAACTGAGATGCGGGATATCAGCGATATTGCAACGGAAATTGGCAGCAACAAAGACGAAGATCCGGAAGACGATAAAGGAGATACAGCAAAAGTTCTCTCAACCCACACAACAGCATATGAAGCATTGGAAGCTCAGCGGGATTTTTTTCAATTTAATTCCGGAAGCGAAAGAATTTTTTCGCACCTGGATGAACTTGAAAAGACTCTCATAGACAGTTCCCGAAAACAAAAACAAACCTTTATTGATGACTTCTTTGTAAAGAAAATGTAATTTAACAAAAGTTTGGTACGTATGTAGCAACTTTGAATTTTTACATTCTTATTAAATTGCAATATATAATCGGAAGTTATGTGCGTATTTATTTGTTAGTGTATTAGTAATGTACTATTAGTATTAGTTATGTTAACTTTTCGCGTTTAAGTTTATTTTATGGTTTTTCACTTATGCGCGAATCTCACTTGTGCGCAAAAATTTCGTTGTCCACGTTTGTCACGCATAAGTGAGAGATCACTCTGTATATAAATATATATATATATGTATGTATGTATATATATATATTTGTTTAATTTTTTATATCTCTATCTGGTGTATCCATTTGATTGCATGTGAATTAAGTTTTCAATACATAATTATACATTTTAATATTATTTGAAGTTTATTGTACAACTGGTATTATATTTAAACTATCAAGGGCAATGATACTCAATATTAAAAAAAATAGCGCAATAATATATACTCTAACGACATAAACTTTTCCGCAACCCAGGCCCGAGATTAATTCGATGAACTGTTAAGATATACTTAAAAAACCCTAATTTGAAAATATGAAACGTTAATCATAAGAAATGTTGAAGAAAAATAAGAAATGTTAACAATACAGTGATTCTACTATACCAGAATGACAGATATTCAAATAATATTTTTTAAGTAATATCTGCCTTATTTAATGGGAACTTTTTGAATTTAAATATGACGTACATTACGTTCGAATATTCAAATCCCCTGGACCCCGCGAAATCCCATGATGAAAATATATTTTACCGTACTAATATAATGTATAACTATAAATTCTAATCTGCGCCTATAAATGCTTGTTAATACAATGCTTGTTAATACATTTTTTAATGCTGGATTGTCTGAATTCAATACAAATAATTCATTACCTCTGTATAGTACAAATACCAAAAAAAGATCTGTGTGGACCTAAAACTCGAGGAAATTCGAGTATACACGAAGCGACACAAATATACCTACAGCTTTTAATAAATAGCTAAAACGTATTCAGGTAATATCAAAATATAAAGATTTAACAAAATCCCAATGATCGGGACTATATCATGAATACAATATTTTTTGTACGTTATATGTGTCTGAAAATTAAAATGTTTTTCTACATGAAGTCCCGATCTGATGAATCATAATATTTTTATCGACATAAAATCAATGTGAGCAATAAAATTACTTATTTGCATAAAAAGTAAAAATATATAGAAAATAATATAATACATGAACTTCTATGGGCTTCTTGAGCTGACAAATTTTGGGTCGATTGGCTTCACGAATGGTTTTGTTTATTAATCCCCGGAGAGATCTTGGCATTAGCGATTTCCCGTCAAATTTAATTTTCATTGCGAGTAATATTTTAAGAACTATCGTGTTGTCAAGCGTATAACTCTTGATGGGAAGCCAGAGCTGTGGTGCGAATATTAAATTAAGATAAATAACAAACGATTAGTAAAAATGAATTATGTTGAACAGGGACAACACTTATGATGACAAACGAGACATCGAATGGTGATAAATAAGATTCTGCTTTCTTAACTGATTAAGATAATATTTATAAACTATTTATATTATGCATATATGCAGCCTTTGGCAAGGCGAGGAAACTAAACGAAAAGAAAATACTTAAACATCATTTTATATTTTTAAAAATATAAAAAAAATATTAGTTTTGTAATTTTAAATAATAAAAAAAATATTATTTCCATTTTGAAATTTATATGTGCTTGTGGTATATATATATATATATATATATATATCAAAATAGGTCATGTTGTGAAGAAATGTGACGGTTAAATTCAAGCAGACGGTTTTCCATTTCATATACAATGAGAAAATTTTTAAATGGCTCAAAATATTTGTTAAAGCAAAATAAAACTCAGCAAATCATATCACAGAGTTACAATAAGTTCTACAGAAGACACAGACAGAGAAAATAATTATTTTAATTTGTATATTTTGCTTTAAAATCGAAAGACATTATAAAGATGTCGATTTAATTGTTTCATATATATATATATATATATATATATAATGACAAAATCTCTCTTAGATTCAAGTGGATTTAACATACATTTCACATTTTCATTTTCACATTTCTTTTCTAGCCTAGTTTATTAAAAATTTAAAAGCAAAATCTGTAAAGTATTTAGCATTGTTAATCCCTTTTTATAAGTTTTATAAATCCGTACCT
This sequence comes from Maratus michaelseni, assembly GCA_963931845.1. Taxonomy (NCBI): domain Eukaryota; kingdom Metazoa; phylum Arthropoda; class Arachnida; order Araneae; family Salticidae; genus Maratus; species Maratus michaelseni. The sequence continues at coordinate 390,641,721 of OZ007592.1, forward strand.
AGTTAAAATAGTCTTTAAACATGTAATTAAATTTTATAATTTAAAATAATTATGGCTTCATAAAAATGTGTTTGAAATAAGAAGTAAACATTTTAAGTAATAAAAAAAACAAAAACAAAAACATACATGATAATTTTATGTTGTCTGATTAACAATTTTTTCAGCATTACTAACTTTAGATTACATGTGAATTCATTCATTTTTTAAATAAATAGTTTACGTATTTATAAGCTCTCTAAACTTAAAAATTAATTATATAATAATTCATTAATAGACAAAAATTGTGTTCTGCATCATTAACTTTAAAATCGTCTTAATTTGGCAAACATGAAAGGTATAAAAAACATTTGTTCACGAAATTAAATTATATTTTAATATAAATAGTTGATAAATTTATTATTCAAAACTGAAAGATAATTAGTTTAGTAACTATAACTTAAAGATAATTAATTAGTTAATGAATCATTTCAAATATTCATCCGTTATGTAATTCATACCTTTTTGCGTATGTACGACATTAAAAATTTATACACCAGTACTGTTTCGAAAAGTTGAAAATGTAAAAGAATGAAAATATTTATTAAGTAACATTGCATAATTTAAATTAGTAGAAATTAAGGCTGCCCACTGTGATTGCAAATCAAAAAAATATAATAAATATTCCTGTATAATAAAATAGCAATTTCCACTAAACACTCCCTATGTACTTTAATGAAATTTTAAAATGTTTAATTTCTACATTCTCCATTCATTTTTGTCTATTTTTAGTTGTTTATTCTCACCACATCAATATTTTATTGCCATGTTTGATGCGTATTTTTTTATAATGTCTATATATACAATTAAAATGAATTTGTAAACTTTTAGAATATATTAGTATTTACACTATTAAAAAAAAAGAAAAAAAAGGTTTTAAAGCAAAATTCAACGAAATTAAATTTGTACTAGTACAAGCGGTAAAAATGGAAACGGAAAGTTATTTTTTTAATAATGTACGTAATTATAATTACTTTTTTATGAAAAAGGAATTAAGAAAAATAACAATTTGGGTTGAGATATTTATGTTAATAATTACATCCATAAAATATACCTTTCTTCTCCGGGAGAAAGGGGAGTTTTTCTTTTAAATAAATTGAAAATAATAAGCTCTTCCAACAAATTCATGAATAAACAATTACGTTAGTTTAACATAAAAGTCCATCCCTACATCAAGATTTAAAAAAAAATAAATAACAGGAAATATATATTTTTTTTCTGATAAAGTTCTTTCAAATAAATTAAAGATGATACTATACGTATTTATTATTAATGAATGAAAATTTAACAAATTTATTGGTTTTAAATTTAAAAAGTTTATGCTTGATGTACCATGAAATCATTAAATATTTAATACATTAAATATTATCAAATGACATAGAATGTAAATGTTTTATTTGGTCAGATAAAACAAAAACTAATTACTTTTTTAGATTGCTTCTTAAAAAGATTGGTTAACATGTCATTAAAATTTAATTTATGATTGAATTACAAAGTTAGTTTATCATTCGAATGAAATTTTAAATTAATTGTATTGTTGTTTTTACCCTTAGAGTATTTGAGCAAATGATGTAATTAATTTAATTTTTAATATTCTGAGGAATATGCTTAAAACAATAATAATGTATTAATCTTTCTTCACTATTTAATTATTTTTGGACTATGTTTGTGTTTAAAATATTCACTCTTTAAATAAAACTGCATATTTATACAAATTTTTTGCATTGCTTTTTCATCATATATATACATAATGCATTTAAGAAAGATGAATTAATGATTTTATTATTACAGATAATCTAACTTTAGAGTTAGTATTTTGTGAGCTCGATTTCATACGACTAACATGTAATTATTTAAAGTGACGTGTGGGGGACACTAAGGGACGCTCTATTAAAAAAAAAAAAAAAAAAAAAAAAAAAAAAAAAAAAAAAAAAAAAAAAACATTGTAAACATAATACTAATCTATGTTTTTTTTTTTCCTTTAATCGAAGTCAAAATAAAATGCTTCAAAACTGTAGTGATGCACACTTAAACACAAACATCCTTTTAATAACAACATTAAAAAAAAATGTACATGGGCGTTCGAAAAAAAATGTCTTTCTACATCAGGCACAAATAAGAAGTGCTGCCACTTTTAAAGAAGAATCAAGACTGAAATGAACGCAACAACGTACAACATCCATGTGAAAGACGAATTCAAAATCATAGCGTCTATCCTCAGGAAGGGGTCATACACATCACTATCGTAATGAGGACGGATCGTATGCAGCACGTTTCAAATGAGTAAAAGTAATTAAAATATTAATACAATAATATAGTCCCAATAATATAGTCCCAATTCTCGCGTCTTCAATACCTGGAAACTACCGGAAAATCTAGTCTGAAAATCAGGAAAAGAATAATTTTAATTAGAAAGTACATAACACATCGTTGACAGAATCATGAAGCAGATTTAATGATCATAGTTGATATAATTTAAATTAAGCAAATAAATAAATAAATAAAAATAGCGATTAAAATTTTTATTAACGCTGTGTTTGTGTTAAATATCTATTACAATCAACATACCGATTTTTTCAAAGGCAGGGTGAGGTTTGTCCGAAGAACACATCACACATGCATAATCGCAGAATGAAGAGATTTTGTTCTATTCTTTAAATTGTCTTTAATTACATATATTTGGATTTGAAACTCTAGTATACGCTTTTTTCACGAGCACTTATTTCAAGTACTACGAATGACACTGGAAGAACTATTCTTTTTTAACCCGTATTTTTGAAGGAAAATTCAAAAGCAAAAAGTTGATAGTCTATCCGAAAACATAGTCAGCTACTTACTCAAGGAAATCAACAACGTAAGACAATAAATTAAATGCTTCCATATTAAGCCTTTTTAATTTGAAAAAATAGTGAATTCGTACCAGAAACGTAAAGCAGAAAAAGGTAAATGAAAAAAAAAAAAATATATATCCATAAATTTCCATTATTCAATTTCTGTTATTCAATTTTTTTTTAATACTATGTTTTTGGTATCCATGTTCAGTTTGTTTGGGGAAGCTGTTTTGTTGTCAGTTATTTTAATTTTATTCATAATGTAACAGTTTTTGTTGCTGGTTGTTACGTTCATTTAATGGCAATATATATATATATATACATTCTTTCTTTCTTACTGCGAGGTAGAAAATGTAACCTGAAAATCGGGTTGTCTAACTCGGCGGCGATAAAAATGACTACGTCATGGAGTTACGGGAGGAAATCATGATCATTTAAAAAAAAAAAAAATTGGTCTTCCTGGGCATATCTTGGTAGGCCACCAACACGGCAGACTAAAATTTATGGCAGAAAAAGACGTCATGCAGTACAATTGAGACACAATAAACATAATATTTTACATTACAGTGTCCTATCCATCGACATTCAATATAAGCTAATGCTAAAGGAAAGAAATATTAACAGTACGTGAAAGAGTAAGTTATCTGACACGGCATATCTTGGTAAAATGCAAGAAGAACGGATAGCCAATTCGTCATTTCGATAGTCCTATCACGTCATTGAGCTACGGCCGGAACTTTTAACACATTCAAGATACCGATTAGTACAATACAAATATTTAACTCTGCCTCGTCATATCTTGGTGCGACATGAGCAGAGCGGGGCACCAATTACCCCATTTTGATAATTCAATCATGATATCGAATTGCGACATGAAATTATAACACATTAAAGATACCGTTCAGTACAATACAAATATTTCAGTCTGCCTCGTGATATCTTGGTACGAGATTAGCAGAACGAGGCCCTATTTTTCATTTTTGCACTAATATCACGTCATCGAATTATGGCGTGAAATTTTAGCACATTAAAATTACAGATAAGTACAATACAGATATTTCATTCTGCCTCGTGATATCTTGGCACGAGATGAGCAGATCAGGGCACGAATTATTATTTGTGACAGTACTATAACGTAACCGAGTTTCAACATAAACTTTTAACACATAAAAGATTTATATTAGTAAAACACAAATATTTTAGTATCCCTTGTAATATCCCGATGCTGTATGATCAGAACCGTTAAATATGTAGATTTTAAGTTAACGTTCGCGACATTGAGTTTCTAAATAAAATTGGTTTGTAATTTAAGCTTAAACAGCGTGCTTTGAAAATATTCGGTTTTCTTACCAATATCCTGGTAGTTCCATCCGTTATCTTTAACTTGTTAAAATTTTAGGCTGTAATTATATGAGTCATTTGTTTTAATTCATTTGTTTTTTAGATTTGACTCAAAGTTCTACTACTCTATAAATAATTAAAAGTGGCTTAAAGATGCTTTTATTTCCATAAATTTAGGAGAGTCTTCTACTTTTCGAATAATTGCTTAGAATTAAGGAAGTGTTCCCTAAATATATTTAAAACCCCGTAGATTTACATATTTCTCCTAGAACTCAGAATGGCGAATGAGAATTAATCATAATGATAATTGTCATTTATATTTTGCAATAATTTTCAGATCATTCGATTATTTGAAATCATTCGATTATCAAAATAACTTGTTTTGCCCATCACAACTTTAAAACACAGTTGACGAACAGTTGAATCCGTTAAAAGACTTCCGATTTGCATACAACTTTACGCCCAGTCTAGATGTGAGTAGAGTGTCTTGTATAAAATTGAGACGTTGGTAAAAGTTAAGATATAGATTAACTACAAGATAAAAGAATAATTACAATGAAGAGGATGGATGAAAAGTTAAGAACAGAGTTGACACACGGTCATTAAAAGAAAGAGGTTTAATATCTGTTAAAATAAAGTGGTAATTAATTATTTTTAAGAAAGTGAGAAATATATATTTCGACCTTCTGACGTTATTATAATAAAAAGAAATACCGTAATTTCGCGCGTATGCGCCGCATCTTAGTTAAGCCTTTTTCAAACCGAAAATTTTATTGAAAATAAGAAGTCAAATAAGTGCTGAGCAGAAGTAAGTCACATTTTATTTAAATTAAATTCTGGTAGGAAATCGAATTGTCTGTGGCGCGGCGTATACGTGGGAAATTACGGTACATGTTTCTTTTGACCACGCAGTGATACAGAATTAAGTACCGGGTGATTATAATTAAAGTTACGATTTCAAAAATCGATAATTTTAAAACTACTGGTCAGAATGACTTGATATTTTAGCAGAACAATCGTGAGGCAATGGAATTTTGTTTGGCGAAGGAAAAAAAATAGTTCCAAATTGTGCCGATAGATGGCGTTGTCAGGGTAATGTCAGGGGAAAGACCAAAAATGTATTCTTGAACCCTTTCCGGCGCGGTGTAAATTTGTTTGCAAAATGATGAAATAATAGACTGACACCGGAATTTACAAACGAATCCATTAGTAAAAAGAAACTTGCTTATTTTCTGGTTCTTAATGAAAGGAAAATTTTAATTAAATATTCTTGGTGCCGTTTGTCAGTTTTAGAATTAAAATTGGGTGTCGTTTTTTGTGACCACCGCCCGTTAAAGGGTTAAACATAGGAATGATGTTGCCAAAAGGAAAAAAATAGAGTTCAGAGATTTACTAAAAATTTATTAGCGAAAAGACAAGACTACGTGTTTACAGCGACGACAGCGATAATGACAAAAAATGAAAAAAAAGAGCTTCATGGAACAAACACCTTACTGATTATTAAGGCATAAGTTGCTCAATATGCCCTCCGCCTTGTTCCGCTACTAATTGGAAGCGCAAAACGGCATGCTCCACAACAGATCGGAGGGTATCTGTACTAATGCAATGGGTGTGTTGTGTGATGCTTGCCTTCAAGTCGGCTAGATTCTGAATCCGCCCGCTATAAACAACATTCTTCAGGTACCCCCAAAGCCAGAAATCACACGGGTTTAAGTCGGGGGAACGTGGCGGCCACGTTGTTGGAAAATGGCGGCTTATGATCCTATCATCTCCGAAATTATCACTCAGTAGCTGCTTCACAGTAGTAGCAATGTGCGGAGGAGCGCCATCTTGCATGAATATTATGCGATCCACACACTGACGCTGTTGAAGTGCCGGAAGAACATGGTTACGCAAAAGTGCTTCATACCGCTTGCCAGTAACTGTGCAGGTAACGGGACCCGCAGGTGTGATCTCCTCGAAGAAAAATGGACCGACGATAAACGCTGCCGTTATTCCGCACCACACAGTGACCTTTTCAGACTGAAGAGGTAATGGCTGTAGCTGGGATGGATTCTCGGTCGCCCATATCCTGCAATTTTGCGTATTTACAGAACCTTGCAAATGAAAGTGGGCTTCGTCAGATCACAGAATGTTCCATGGCCATCCGTTGTCCACTTCCATCCGGGCAAGAAATTGTAGTGCAAAAGATTGACGTGCTTCCAGGTCAGCAGGTAGCAACTCCTGCACATGAGTTATCTTGTACGGATAACAGCGTAAGACGTTCCGTAGGACTTTACGCTCCGTGCTGTTCGGCATATCCAGCATTCGGCCAATACCCCTTGCACTGCTGATTCCAGCATCACTGTCAGTATGTTCCTGTAATGCTGTAGCCACATATTCCACTGCCGCAGCTGAAACTGGTTTCCTTCCTCTACCCCGTTTAACGTCAAATGAACCGGTCTCTTCGAATTTAGCAATCATTTTTTGCAGACCATTTGTTGTTATTGGACCTTTTTTATGGATTTTAATGTCCGAAACTTCCTAATAGCTGGAAGTGCACAGTCATCGTTCTTATAAAAAAGCTTCAAGAGCAGAGCGCGATCCTTCATAGTCAGAGTCATGATGAAGCATTCAGGCAAAGAGCTGCTGCTCTGCATTTTTATGGTTGCTATGTCTGCGGTGCGCATGTCACGTATTAGTAATTTGCATATCTTCAGACAATGTGAACCCAGACAGCGCCATCTATGGGCACAATTTGAAACTTTTTTTTTCCTTCGCCAAACAAAATTCCATTGCCTCACGATTGTTCTGCTAAAATATCAAGTCAATCTGACCAGTAGTTTTAATTAATATTATCGATTTTTGAAATTGTAACTTTAATTATAATCACCCGGTATTTAATTAAAATTTTCCTTTCATTAAGAACCAGAAAAATAAGCAAGTTTCTTTTTACTAATGGATTCGTTTGTAAATTCCGGTGTCAGTCTATTATTTCATCATTTTGCAAACAAATTTACTCCGCGCCGGAAAGGGTTCAAGAATACATTTTTGGTCTTTCCCCTGACATTACCCTGACAACGCCATCTATCGGCACAATTTGGAACTATTTTTTTTCCTTCGCCAAACAAAATTCCATTGCCTCACGATTGTTCTGCTAAAATATCAAGTCATTCTGACCAGTAGTTTTAAAATTATCGATTTTTGAAATCGTAACTTTAATTATAATCACCCGGTATATTTATACCTTATGTGTGAAGTAGTTTATATGCACATTCGCTTTATCAAAACAAACGTAATATATTACTTTAAAATAAATTACATATGAAAAAATCACTTTATTTATAGAAAATATTTAGATTTATAGTGAGTATCTAAATTTACGGTTGTGTTTTTTACAGTATAAAGATATTTATATTTACTATATAAATAAATATATATATATATATATATATATATATATATATATATATATATGTATGTATATATATATATATTAAATGACTCCTAATTTGCTACTTAATGGTGGCATTATTGTCTGTTAGTTTTTCTCATAGAATTTAAGCTATCATTTACGTAATTAAATATAATTTTAATGAATTCAAAAATAATATCATGCAGAAATAACAAAAAAAATCTTTTTACTTTATACTATAATTTATATACAAAAAAAGAAAAATAATAATTTTTACAAATATAATAAAATCATTTTTACAATCATTGTTTATAGTTATAAAAATGCAAAGAAAATAGGGCTGCTTGATCTTTATGCATTTATACACTCCCTGGTGATATTGCTGAACATTCATTAAGTTGTGTGTATATAATAAAATATACAGGCAGCGATACTTCTACCCCTCATGGTTGCTACATGATCAATATAGACTAGTTTCTAACAAAATGTCAAATTGACATGTGATTAAGGTAGACTAAAATACAGCCGAAATTGGGAAAGTGCCACAGTATATCTCTTCCGTTTGTTGAGATTACATTGTTAATTTTTTTGCTTGTTAACCTTTCGACTCCCCAAAAAGATACATTGAACCCGAAAGCTAGCTTTGCTCACTTGTACGTGATATAGACAGTGAGATAAACGAAACAAGTGTGTACACATTTATGATATATTTATTTATTACTGTTTTCGTGGCTTATACTTATTATTTATGAGAATATTTGATTTAAATATGTAGTTATTTTATGTTGCATTTTTAGTTAGTATACTTAATATGATTTAGTAGGTCTTTTATGTTTTCGTAATCCTGTATATTTACATATAGGTCCATTTGACATAACTAGAAATTCTTGTACAGTCTTATTTTCTCTGTAGCCCGGCGGGAACAGATAATATTTGGCAACAGTAATGAGTTGTAAAAAAATGACACTAAAATCTATTTAAAACTAAATAATCCATCTGTAAGTGGGAATTTAATCTTATTTGAAATGAAAATCAGCTAAATGTGGAAGATATAAAAAATAAGTGTTAATAAATAATTTATTATATAGAATGACTACTTCAATTTTCCGTCTCTACATAAAACAACCGCCAAAAGTATTTCATTACTTATAAGTAAGGAAAACATTATTACATCAAAGTTCTCTTTTGTGTTTGAAAGACGAAAGTCCTTATTATGAAGTGAAGTAAAGCTCTTATTTCTTTGATGTTATAATTAATTAAATTTGAACTTGATGCATAATACTAGATAGTTTTATTGCTGCTTAAATTTTACATTGCGTAGATAGGAGAAATAATAATAAGCTTAATGTAACGTAATAATCAATTTTTAAAAAACTATTTCTTTTCGAAACAATATTTTTTACTACAAATTGGTTAATAATTTGTTCAATAGACATAGTTAACATTTGTTATCATGGTCTTTTTTACTTCAATCGTTCATGAATTTATGCATACACAGGGTGGTTAAAATTAAACTGACGGTACTCAGAGGTTCATAACTCCGGTTCTACTGAACGGATCCGAATGAAACTTCAGATTAATGTTATGTAGTTCATGCAGCCAAGGTTTTTGTTAAAAAAAAAGTTTAAAATTTTGCCACCAAGTGGTGTTTTAAGGAATAAAATTAAGGATAATGATTCAAAAATCAAACAATAACGGAATATTTTATTTATTTGCACACGTGTGCTCTATGTGCATGCCTTGACAGTCAACAATATGCTAAAAGTGTACTACCGCGTTATCAACGTCCGCACGCGATTTATCAGTAGAAATGAGGAAGAAATGGCGTGCGATGCTAGCTTTCAAATCCACTAAATTATTTACACGTCTTTGATAAACATGATCTTTAAGAAAACCCCACAGCCAGAAGTTACATAGGTTCAGATCTGGTGACATTGCTGGTCAGGAAATCGGGAAAGTAAGAAAGATGGCACGTTCATCAGGGAATTTGGCTTGAATTACATTCTTTACACATATCTCCGTATGAGCAGTTGCTCCATCTTGCATGATTATTGTGGTAGTCAAACAGCGTCTTTTGCTTAACACCGGAACAACATGATTACCCATGAGTCTGCTGTATCGGTACCTGTTACTGTACGCCTAACAAACCCGTTCATTGTGACTTCCTCGAAAATATACGGTCCCAAAATAAAATTCGTCGTGAATTCACACCAATTCCTGACTTATTGGGAATGTAGTGGATGTTGTTGCACGGCATGACGATTGGTAGAACCCCATATGCGGCAGTTCTGGATGTTCACAGCACCATATAAGTGAAATTGAGCCTCGTCTGTCCATAAGATGTGCGATGGCCAGCACTCATTAACTTGCATCCTCGCCATGAAACGAAACGCAAAATCAAGACGCACAGATTGATCTTGCGTTTTCAACTGTTGCACGATATGCATCTAGTAAGGGCTATACCGTTCAGAATTTCGCATAAAATCATGCGCACGGTTGCCCATGGAATGTCCAATGGTCGTTCTATTTAACGGCCACTTACAGTAGCATTTGATAAGTTGCAGATGCCTCAGCTGTTGCAATCGCAACTTTCTCCACAATCGCCGGCTCAGTTGCACGTCGTCCTTTTCCCGGTGCAACATCCAGAGAACCAATTTTTTTCAAACTTACGAATCATGCATAAACCAAAACCAAAACCAATTACAACGTTGTAACGCACAAATAAAAAATTGGCTTAAAAAACCGCATACGGCCGTTTCAAGGATGCATCGATCCTCTTCCTCAGTGCGAAATAAGTGCAAATTTCAGTGCAAATAATTTATTTGTGCGTTACAACATTGTAATTGGTTTTGGTTTATGAATTAAAATTCGCACAAAGTATTCGATTTATGCTTATTACGAATCATGCATTTAACTGTATTTATGGACATGGGTCCTCTCCTTAAGTTTTTCATACGTCGATAAGCACTGAGCGCTGCCGAAGCATTGCTCTTATTCTGATAAAATAGCTTTACGATCAAGGTCGTTTCCTTCTTGTTTAGCGGCATGTTCACTACGGACGAATGGTTTTTTTGAACAATACGTTCCGCTTGTATAGCGAAATTGCACTAACCACTCACTTGCATATGGTTTTTAGAGTACAGCGCCATCTGATAACAAAATTTCAAACTTTTTATTTTATTTTATTTTTATTTTTACGAAAATCTTGGCCGCATGATCTATATAACATATACCTGAAATTTCATTCTGATCTATTCAGCAGAACCAGAGTTATGAGCCTCTGAGTACCGTCAGTTTAATTTTAACCACCCTGTATATGTGAAAGGTCAAGGCAGGAACGATAATTATCTATTGTTTTTGGAAATTTGGGAGGACATTACCAACTGTTTTCTTCAGAATCGTAGTATCTTTTAGAAAAGCTGGAACTTGTGAAAAATGTAATTAATGTTATAAAAAAATGGTTCCAAACAGGTATCAAAAAGCGACAAAACAATGAAATACGACGGCACGTTTTTTTTTTTTTTTACTTTTTCCTCGGGAATGGATTTGTGGAGTTCCCAAAGAGACACTGTGCAGTTCCGCAGTGGGAATTTTATTATTAGATCATCAAAAAGCATTAAGTCCCTTTTCTTCCGTTTAACCATGCTTGTGCAAGAAAGAATGTTCTTTTCTAGACCATCCCTGAACCGTGCGACAGAAAAAGAACTGGGCAGATTTCTCATCTAATTAGATGTGACTTTTATCGGTGCTACCTCCACCGCGTGACCCTTCATACACACAGTATGGTTCAAAATAAATCCAAAAGTAACAGGTTAAGCCAAGCGAACAGAAAAAAAATAGAATTGCAATGGAATTATGCAGAGTGAATTAATTTATTCATTTGAAAATACTGTTATATTTCTGTGTGCAAATTGTGAAAACATAATGGGAAGCTCCGAAATTGTTAATCACCCGTTCTCATGCAACATAAAATTTTAGACAGTGGATATTTCAGACTGATATAACACATTCTGTCAATGATCGAATTACTCTGCTTTTCCAGAACCTAGAGCAGTTACATCAGAATGTACACGCAAAAAAATCATATAACACAGCATTAGATATATCGTTAGTTTTTAATCTTATGAAAAAAAAAGTAATATAAAAAAAATTAAAGTCAATTCCTACATAGATCAAAAAGAAATTTTTTTCCAGCGATCTATACGCTTCGCCACTGACGGTATTTATTCCTAAATTTATATCTTGCTAAATATCTTTTATAAGGGAAATTTTTTTCGAGTACGGTAAAATTTCCTTCCGTCAAAGGCGAGGCTCGTTCATGGGACCTTGTGGTTACGAGCTCAGAACTTAACCGACTACGCTATCAAGACTTGTGAGTGAGCGCTTTAAAATTGAACTAATGTATGAAATAAGTCGGTTGCAAGTTTATAATTTGTCTCCCATATAAAACTAACATTGATTAATTAAATTTAATTAATTAATTAGTATTTGAAAAAACTGTATTGAAAAAACTGTATGTAGTATTAACATCAAGTTTGATATACTACAAGTTTTAAAAAATGTATTTGAACTTGAGTGGATGAATAAAAAGTATTTTATTAATGATTGAAAATTTGAACACGATATATAACTATATATAGGGAGAGTGTCAACTAATAGTAGGAATTGAAAAAAAAAGTTTGGCTTCCAATAAGACACCAAACCATATTTTTTTTTTTGTCTAAGAAAGAAGATTTAAAAATAATAATAATCATTCAAATGCAATTAACAAAATGTTAGTGCTTAAGTAAAAAATAGGTATATGATAGGAAATATGTAACCATTCATGGAAACTATCATTTTAGAACTGTAAAACTGTTTTAGTGTAAAAAAAAAAACCCTTCAAGATATAAAACTACCAAAGGGAAGATTCTTTTATAACCCAGCTGTTGCATTTGTAAATATACACATTATAATATGAGAGAGCAGCTTTAAAAGACACTTTGTTATAAAATAATTGTTCATACCACTCTTTTTATTAGATTATTATAATGCATTTTTTCAAAGGAAAATGTGAAAATAGTATTTCACAGTGTTGTTTTTGGATAATAAATGATTTTTTTCTCCTACATTAAGTTGAGTTAAGATATCAAATAAAGTTTAATTAGAGTCAACTTTCTCGAAAGAGCTTTTGCGTGTTTTATTTTTTTCTCTCTAAAGAAACAAAATTAATGATAGCATTAATATATTTTAAAATTACTGTCTTTGAAACTAGCGTTGTTTAAAAATATATATCCGCTTAAAACTTTGTTAAGTTATCGTTTCTGTTTTGACAATAAATATAATAATAATAATAATAATAACCTATAACTTTTAACGTACTTTGTTTTTTATTAACTTGGAAATTATTATAAATTGCAAAACCCTTACGTATTTTATGCGTATTTATTTATAAGTTTTAATCATACATTATTCTGTTTAAAAAACTACATATTGTCAAAAAAAATACCACATGCAATGATTTTTTGCTATATGATTCAAATTTTGATTAGTTCGGAAATATTTGTTCTTAAGAAATATTAGAATTTTAGTCAAACAGTAAACTGTTAAAAAGTCATATTTCATTTGTAAATATTTATTTATTTATATATTAATTACCATTTATTACTTAAAAACATATATTTGTTTTTTAATGTTTACATAATGCGATATGTTTATAAATATATTAAAAAGAACTTCCTTTTTTTCCGTTTTGACACAAAGCACATAATATTCAGTTTATCAAGCGGGGCGGTCGCTCTGCCAAACCAAGCTTTAAAAAAAACGCCACACAAACAACGCCAAGAACTGGACTAAAGACCGCTAATGCTTACTTACAGAAAGCAACTTCGCAATGTTAAATCGACAAAACATGCCAAATTAAAATATCAGATATGAAATAAACCAAGCGTCGCAGAAAAAAAACGAAAACTAGAAGAATCTAATGAAGAATTTCTTCAATTTAAGACGAAACTCATCTTCATAAGTGATTTATAAACAGAGATATAGATTTTTTTAAAAAAGCCGAGTTAGTTAAAATGATCACTTTTTTCATCGTCAAACTTTTTTTTTTCAAACAACCTACAGACCTTGATATTGGTCAGAATAAAAAAGGATTGCATTTTTGGACAAGTAATTACGTAATCTATGTGCTTTTATAAAATCCAGTGTAAAAAAAAAAATATATATATATATTTTCTATCCTTATTTAGCAGAAAACTGTTAATTAACTTGGCGATTAAAAAATTATGCCAAAACAGAGATAGAATCCGCCAACGACCATGTACCGTCTGTATTATATCTGCACAAATCAGTTACAGGTTATAACCACATCAAATTTCATCTGCAAGTCAGCCATTTTCTTCTGAAGATATTTAAAAAAAAATAAAACTTCATAACTATAAAAACACATATTTTATTAGACAATTAAATGTGTCTGCAAACTGTGGCAGAAGACAGTTTCCAACATGAATAAGCATGAGAAATTGCCGGTCAAGGCCATCGACCTGGGTGGCTCAGTCGCAGAGTGTCAGCACGGTACGCATAAGGTCCCAGGTTCGAGTCCTGCCCCAGGTCAAATTTTCACTCATGTTTGTTTACTGTATTTAATTGTCTGATAAAATGCGTGTTCTTATAATATTGTAAAACAAAGTAATCAGACGTACAGATGGGTGAGAAATTAATACGAACACTCATAAAAAATCGTGAAAAGAGCAATATCTAGAAAAATACATGAGGAATTAACCTGAAACTGCAGGTGTGTAAACAGTATAGTGTAGGTTATATATTTCCGCAAAGATTTTTTCCCGAAACCCCATAGGGGACTGTCAACAAATTGAAAAAGAACGAATATCTTTTGGATTACCCTGTAAAAACTAATGTAGCAAAAGTGATCAAACTCGAGATTAATAATACGTGGCTTATTGTAATATACTGTGTTCATTTTTATGAGGATAGCATGTATACTCGAAGAGAAATTTAGGTTTTTATAAAAACAGTCCCAAATTTCGCCAAGTTTTTTGCTTATAATTTGCAGAGTTCTTAATATAAAAAAAAGTTGTTTTGAGAAAATATGTCAAACAACATTGTACATAAAACTCTGCAATCGGAATTAAAAATAATAAAAATTGGAAGAAAAAGAGCAGGTTTACTAAAAATTGTTTCACTGCGCATGCGCTAATGCAAACACAATATAATGTGCATAATGTATTTGCTAAGTATATAGAGCAACTTTTGTGAGAGTCTCAAAATCATAGCTTGAAAATTCTGAAAATTATCGTCGATAGAATAAGCTAGAATAAATAGAATTGATAGAATCGTCGATAGAATAAATTCGTTGTTCCCAAAAGGAAGCAAAAAGATGAGGGGTTGTATCCAAATATAGTAGTACGTTAAATATTGTGTACGCTATATTGGCACTAATCAACAGATATTTGATACAACCCCTCATCTTTTTGCTTCTTTTTGGGAACAACGGATTTCGAGCTTATTCTATCGACGATAATTTTCAGAATTTTCAAGCTATGATTTTGAGACTTTCACAAAAGTTGCTCTATATACTTAGCTAATACATTATGCATATTATATTTTGATTGCATTCGCGCATGCGCAGTGAAACATTTTTTAGTAAACCTGCTCATTTTTCATCCAATTTTTATTATTTTTTAATTCCGATTGCAGAGTATTACGTACAATGTTGTTTGGCATATTTTCTTAAAATAACCCTTTTTTATATTAAGAACTCTGCAAATTATAAGCAAAAAACTTGGTGAAAATTGAGACTGTTTTTATAAAAACCTTCTTCGCGTATACATGCTAGCCTCATAAAAATGAACACAGTATATTACAATAAGCTACTCATTAATAATCTCGAGTTACAACGCTTTTGCTATATTAGTTTTTACAGGGTAATCCAAATGATATTCGTTCGTTTTCAATTTGTTGACAGTCCCCTATGGGGTTTCGGGAAAAAATCTTCACGGAAATATATAACTTATACTATACTGTTTACACACCTGCAGTTTCAGGTTAATTCCTCATGTATTTTTCTAGATATTGCACTTTTCACCATTTTTCATGAGTGTTCGTATTATTTTGTCACCCATCTGTAGTGTTTATGCTTTAAAAAAATATTTTAAATATATAAATTACGTTTTTAGAAAGATCTTTAAAAATAAATTCGTTTTTGAGGGAAGATGTACCTTCTAAAATGAATACATTAACAGTTATCGGCATTTAAAATTTCTTTCCAAACGTAAACAAAAATTTTTAAATCAATTAAATGTGATTCATTTATTTCTAAAAAAATAAATAAAAACACGGTAAAGAACAGGCATTTCGTTCACAGGAATACCTTTCACGTCATTTTCCTATAAATTAATGAAATCCAGTTGTTAAATTATTTTTGTTTCAGAAGTGAAGTTTCCATTTAAATTTATTGTAACAGTACAATGTTTAATTGAATAAAATAATGTAAATCTAAGAAACTGCTAAGAAATTCCCAACATGCACCGGGCAACGCAAAAAATAAATAAATACATAAATAAACAAAAAATAAATAAATAGATAAATAAATAAATAAATAAATAAAAATCAGCTTTCAGAAATTCTAAAAATTGTCCATATATCTTAATTACAAGCTAAAGGAGGGTTTCTTTCTATATTATTCTATATATAATAGTAATTTCAGAAAATATGTTAAATTCCAATGTGATCTGTTTTAAACTTTAAGATAGTTTATAACACATGATAAAAAAAATTATAAAAAAGAATGGCACGTCACATTTCGGGGAGGGGATGGGGAGGGGCATGAACAAAATTAGGAAGTATAATAAGGCTATCTGTTTGAAACTTTACGATATTTTATAACACATAACATAAATTTTAAAAATAAAGCCGCGTCAAAAATTATAGGGAGGGACGGAGCGAATTTTGCCTACACAAGGGAGGGACACTTTTCAAAATTTTAACGATATCCGTCATGTCACATATCGTTACAAAGGGCTGTGATCACTTATTCATGTTATGCATCACAGGTGGCACCCCCACATTTTGCGCCCCACCCGACACTACTCATGTGATATATTGTTTGAAAGGCCTGTGACCGCTTATTCATATTATGAATCTTCGGAATCCATCCTCACACTCCCCTCCCCAAAGGGGGCACTTTTCTATATTTTGCTGACACCTCTCATGCGATATATCGTTGGAAAGGTCTGTGAACACCTAATCATATAATGCAGTGGGGGAGGGGGGTATTTTCTAAATTTTGCACATACCCCTCATGTGATACATCGTTGGAAAGGTCTGTGACCGCTTAATCCTATTATGCATCTCCGGTGTTCATCACCCCACTTTGCCCCCCAAACACGATTAGCTTTCACCACCAGGGGGCGCTTTCCTCTCTCTGTTTCTATGGGTCGGATCACGACGGGGTATGGCTCATTCGACTCGACATCGATAGAGCTTTCCGATTTTAGTTCGTTTTTTCACCACCAGGGGGCACTTTGCTATCTCTAGTTCTATGGGCTGGATCACGACGGGATATAGCTCATTCTATTCGACATCTATAGCCTTAAAGATTTCAGTGTCCGAGGTTCATATATAACAGATTGCGTTACCTGGTGGTGGAAGATGGAACTTGAACGGTGCCGAAGGCAGCGGGGACCCGTGTCGGAGGTTCGTTTGGTTAGAGGTTTATACTATTCGATGTGCAAATGAAGGGATTATCCGGTGCCGAAGGCAGCGGGGAACCTGGTCGGAGGTTCGTTCGGTTCGAGGTTTATCTTATTCGAGGTTTTACAAGATTCGAGGCCCTGATGTAAATTAGGGGCCCGCTAGCAGGCGATGCCAGCTAGTGCTAATAATAAAAGAGCGTGATATCACGTTTGATTTCAAATGCAGCTCTGACACGCTATGTACGTATTCCATTTTTATTCATTTCATGGATGAGTCAGTGATATTTTTTAACAGAGGTAACAAGCCACATTTAGTATGTTGTTTTTAAGAGTGTAATTAGTTTATCTGAAAAATCTACTGGTATTTCTAGTTAACCCTTTAAACAATGACTGAAAGTAAAATGTAATTTTAAATTATTTCTCATGTTTAGATTATTTAAATTATGTTTAATCTATTAAAAAAAAGAAATGATATCTACAAAAAAAAAAAAAAATGGTGAGATATCAAATTTCCAAGCTATTATATTACTTATTTAAATTTTTTCCATTAAATAAGTTATAATATATATATATAAGTCGAATGCCTACGTATATGTTATTAGAAATCTTTTTCTCCTGTACTAAATACATCCTAACGAGTTTCTGAAAATTCAATTTTTTTCAAATTATTCATGATGGACTTGGCGGCCATCTTTCCATATTTCTAAGCACCCAAATTTCTAAAGTAAAAGCGTAATATGTTTGCATTGTAATATGTTTATAACAATTTCGAACTTCAGATTTTAACTACGGACAGATAAATTAGATAAGACTGATATTTTGAGAAATTGATTTTTACTAGTTTGAAATTATTAATTACTCTAAAAAATAAATCATAAGATGAATCTTTAAGATAAGTCATCATTATCTTAAGACACAATTTTCAGAGCATACAAGTCTATAAATGAAACGCTTAAAATATTTGCTTAAACAACAATTTTGAACTTCGGATTTTAACTACGGATTTGGGTGCTAAGAATTTCGTGAATAATATGCAAAGATGGCCGCCAAGCCCATCGTGCATAATTTGAAAAAAAAATTGAATTTTCAGAAACTCGTTAGGATGTATTTAGTACAGAAGGAAACAATTTCTATTAACATATACGTAGGCACTCGACTTATATATATGATAACTTATTTAATGGAAAAAAGTTAAATAAGTAATATAATAGCTTGGAAATTTGATATCACACTATTTTTTAGCCACAACTTTTCTTTTTTTACGCTTGGCTTTTTTTTACTTTTGAAAAGTTGTTTTTGTAGATATAAGTGTATTGCGAATCACAAGTATAAAGAGCAAAATATTTATAATATTTAATGGGAATTTAAATCGCATTAATTATGTGCTGAGTTATCACTTAATGTGTCAAATAACTTTTATCATGTGATACCTTTATTTTCATTAAAACATCATAAAATGTTTTATTCATTTCTTAGAAAGCATAAAAGGTATTAAGAAAAGAGGTCGGAAAAAATAAATGCATCTAATTCTCCCTTTTACTATAATTAATACATAATACATACATTTTGAGATGACATTTTTATATTTACAAAAGCTAATATCGGAAATATGGTCTGTTTTCAGTTAAAAGATAAAACAATGATATACAATAAAAGTACAATATTATAGACTCCGATGTAGAGAATATATATATATACGTTATTCAGCAAATTTAGGAAGCCGCAGGTTTTAATTATTGATTATCCAATAGTTAATACCTATTGGTGTTGATAAGTATAATGGACTTCCTCTTCCATTACAAATTTTCAAGATTAAGCAATATACATTTTTAGTTTAAAAACCAGCTTCAATCAAAACTCGATAATCTATCATAATCAATGCGTTTCATTTTATTAACATAAATGAGCTTCACTCAGTGATTTACACCAAATGTGAGACAATTTATAATTTCTGCTTTCCATTTATAAAAAAATGAAATTTTTTATCATTTGTTGGTTTTTAAAACTCTTCTGTCGTACCCCCTCCCCTCTTCCCCTACTAAAAATATGTAATGTAAAACTTCATTTATACTGTTTGTGCTCTTGATGAACTTGTAGAACAAACTATGAATTAAATTCGAAGATATGTTCCACAGTTTGTTATCCACCATTTAAAATTTCATTTCATGAACACAGCTACTCCTAGATATGTTCGGCGTACTTAAAGATTGTAGTAAAAAATTCAAAGTCATTTTTCTGCTACTGGTTTATTATCTCTATCAAGCCGTACTCATAACATACTGCTAACTTGTTCTTTCACACTTCAACCTCATCCATCATAATCATTTTACTTACAGCTAGCATATAGACTCGGAGAATATACTGATCTAATACTACGAAAAGAGACAGTTACGTCCCCGTTCTTAAAGAAATTCTTGCCTCATAAATCAACACTATCCGCCTTATGTTTAGAGTAATATGAATCCCTTTTGAGCAGGTTGTCTAATTGATGCGTTTGGGCACGCATTTTAACTCATAATATTTGAAGGTTATCTTAAAGCTCTTAGCTGTTAAAACTAAAATGCTTTGTTTATTATGTGTTACATTTTGTACTAAAATGTTTTCCCGGATTTCATCTTCACATTTGGTTTTAAAATTCACTATAATTTTTATACCGTTTTGATATTTAGATCAAATTAAGAAATTAATAATTACCATAACTTTAATTATGACTATCAGGACCGTTTTTACAGTTTTGCCCTGTAAACGGATGATATGTAAAACTACTTTATCGTTTTCAGGGATTATTGTAAATATAGCTTGCTACCGTGGTCGTTTTTTCCAAGCACAGAATAAGAAAAGTCTCCAAACACGAGGTCACTCGCCTCGTCATAGAAACGTTTTTTGGCAGTTAGAGGATTAGTTAGGAAGCCAACACTAAAACTTTTTTCTCATTCGAAGTATTATTTTTTTTTAACGATTAATGAAAATATGCTCCATACTGAGGTATGAAATACAAAATTGGATGGCTAAAGTACCAGATAGATATTGTATGATAAAATACACATTTCTAATTTTCGACGAAATGTGGATTGTTAAAAAAATTTGCAAAATAATAAAAAAATCGCTGTACCAATACCTATTAAATTGTATTATATATATATATATATATATATATATATATATATATATATATATAGTGTGCTACTAGATTGAATCTGGATTATTTTTTATGTGTGGATCAGATTAGCTGGCGAACTTGGAATATTCAGAAATACACAAATTGTTCCATTTAATATAAAATGACAAAAAACCTAAAATCCGAGATTCAAGTACATTATGAGCTGTTTTCGCCTACTCCAAACCAAATGTACAGACCTCTATGTGCGATAAATTTCCTTAGCAATCGCTAGAAAACAAGCACACAGACACACATATACAAAAACAAAAACATTCTTAATTAATATATTTCCACTGTATATTAAAATGTTATTCGTAAAAGTACAGGTTAATTATATTTATTCTTCGTTCAGCTGTTTTGTTGTACATTAAATGATAAAATCTTTGTAAAATCACATCATTAAATCTTATAATAATAAAGATAGATTTTTATGTATATGTGTG
Source organism: Maratus michaelseni (assembly GCA_963931845.1). NCBI lineage: Eukaryota > Metazoa > Arthropoda > Arachnida > Araneae > Salticidae > Maratus > Maratus michaelseni. The sequence continues at coordinate 390,662,621 of OZ007592.1, forward strand.
TCTCTTTGTCTGTGCGCTGTTTTAAGACTAGTGTACCTGAAGCTATAATATTAAATAGGAAGTTAACAGCATTTCTGAACTTACTCACTTTCCATTAATGAATTTTCGTTATTAGATTTTTTTTTATATATAATTGCGTATGCACATTTTTGCATATTTTCGCATAATTTGAGAAATATTTACCATTCGTTAATATAATTCATTTTTGGAATTTTAGTAAAATTATTAGTTATACGCAAAATTTATTATATGTCGTTTATTTACAATGCAAGGATGTTTACAATGCATTGTAATGTATTTACAATGCAGTTTATTTGCAGGGAACTTAGAGAAGGTGAATCAAGCTGTATGTCTTCTACTTTAGTACATAAAATGATAAAAATAATCAGTCTTGTAGCACTCAAAAAACGAAATAGACTACAAACACAGTTTACTGCAGTACCCTATAGATATATGAGAAAGCTACATGCATATATGTGGAAGCTACTAGCATAAAAGGTACTGTCAAGTATTTAATATAATGAAAGAAGCGAATTCACTTCGTCAGCATTTATGTCTATAGTGGGGAAAACTATGTGTAACGAGTGGTTTTTCAATCGTAATTTAGCTGTTTGTTTTATCTAAATTTGGCGATTCAAATATCTTTTTCAATTTTGCGAAAAACATTTTCTTCATGATATTCAAAATGTCACGCTGCACCACAAAATACTCTCGGTAGGCCAAGGGATAAAGACCCCTAATTTAGAGAATTCATGATATTAAAGATGCATTATATTTTGACATTAAGTCATCAAATAAATCCGATAAATGCATTTAACCAGTATAAATATAACTAAAATTATTCTTTTTATGCATGTACGTACAATTATGTGTATATGAACTCACACTCATCAGCTATATTAAGTGTACATAATATTATGTTTAAAATACAAAATGCTGTAAAAATTTTAATAACCCTTTAAAATGTCATACAATATATGTATACTATTTTCTGTATCAGCTGATACGGCTATCTAAGATGTATCAAAAATAATTTTTAATGTTATTTTCTGCGGCAGAATTCATAGCGGTAAACCTTTAATAGTTTACTAGTATTGTTTAGGCATAATTCACCACAATAAATCCAAAATGTGTCCAATACTATGCATCTATGTTTCCATAAAATCCAAAACATATTTTCTGAAAACAGATATTATGAGAATATTGATAACTGCATGTGAAAGATTATTTGAAAAAAAAACTGCGTTACACGTATACCAATAATATATATATATATATATATATATATATATGTTACGGTCAATATGATTAATCCGGTCATTATTAATAATGACCAGACATAAAGGTCGGTTATTATTAATAATAACCGCGGTCATTATTAATCATAACAAGTTATTGTTAATAATGACCGGGTTAATAATAACCGTAACACACACACACACACACACACACACACACACACACACACACACACATATATATATATATATATATATATATATCAAGCAGAGCGATCGCTCTGCCAAGCCAAGCTATAAAAAATATGCCAAACAAACAACGCCAAGAACTGGAATACAAACCGCAACTGCTTTCTTATAGGAAGAACCTTCGCAATGTTAAATCGACCAAACATGCCAGATTAAAATATCAGATATCAAATGAACCAAGCGTCACAAAAAAAAAAAAAAAAAAAAAAAAAAAAAAACGAAAACTAAAAGAATCTAATGAAGAAATTCTTCAATTTGAGACCAAAATCATCTTCATAAATGATTTATAAACAGAGATATAGATTTTTTTTTTAAACGTCGAGTTACTTAAAATGATCAAGCAGGGCGGTCGCTCTGCCAAGCCAAGCTTTAAAAAAAACGCCAAGAACTGGAATAAAGACCGCTAATGCTTATATACAGAAAGCAACTTCGCAATGTTAAATCGACAAAACATGCCAGATTAAAATATCAGATATCAAACAAACCAAGCGTCGTAGAAAAAAAAACGAAAACTAGAAGAATCTAACGAAGATTTTTTTCAATTTAAGACCAAACTCATCTTCATAAGTGATTTATAAACAGAGTTGAGTTGAGTTGAGTTGATTATTGACGGCCAATTATCTACACTAGGGATATAGGCCCGGGGGGAGTGTCCTCCGTGGGGGTCTTTCTAAGGGAACCTAATCCGTATTTACGCATGGATAAATCCACGGCTCGAAGAAAACCACGAAAACTCCGAACGATTAGGCCGACGGGCGCGATTGGGATCGAACCCAGCACCTCCCGTCTACCAGCTTCGAGAGCACAACCTCTCAGCCACTGGTGGGGCTATTTATAAACAGAGATATAGCTTTTTTAAAAAAACGTCGAGTTACTTAAAATGATCACTTTTTTTCTTCGTCAAACTTTTTTTTTCAAACAAGCTACAGGCCTTAATATTGGGCAGAATAAAAAAAGGATTGCCTTTTTGGACAAGTAATTACGTAATCTATGTGCTTTTATAAAATTCAGTGTAAAAAAGAATTATTTTCCATTCTTAATTAGCAAAAAACTGTTAATTAACTTGGCGATTAAAAAATTATGCCAAAACAGAGATAAAACCCGCCAACGACCATGTACCATCTGTATTAAAATAGCACAAATCAGTTACAGGTTATAATATAACCACATCTAATATTGCATCTGCAAGTCAGCCATTTTCTTTTGAAGATATTAAAAAAAAAATAAAACTTCATAATTATAAGAACACACATTTTATCAGACAATTAAATATGACTGCAAATTATAGCAGATGACTGTTTCCAACATGAATAAGTATGATAAATTGCCGCTCAAGGATATAGGTCTGGGTGGCTCTGTCGCAGCGCGTCAATACGGCATGCACAAGGTCCCAGGTTCGAGTCCTGCCCGCGGTTAACTTTTCACTCATGTTTTTTTAGTGTATTTAATTGTCTGATAAAATGCGTGTTCTTATAATATTGTAAAATAAATTAATGAGACGTAGTGTTTATGCTTTAAAAGATATTTTTAATATATAATTTACGTTTTTAGAAAGATCTTTAAAAATAAATTAGTTTTTGAGGGAAGATGTACCTTCTAAAATGTATACATTAAGACTTATCGGCATTTAAAATTTCTTTCCAAACGTAAACAAATTTTTGAAATGAATTAAATGTGATTCATTTATTTCTTTAAAAAAAACACAAAAAAAAAAAAAACACGGTAAAGGACAGGCATTCGTTCGCAGGAATACATTTCACGTCATTTTCCTATAAATTAATGAAATCCAGTTGTTAAATTACACAGCTCAACACTAATTTGGGTTTGAAGAATGGCACTTTTTTCTTAGTAAATCAGTCACGATGATCACAAATATGACATTAGTTTTTTTCTAACACCCACAGTTTTTTCACAAAACAAAAAAGAAGGGGGTGCCTCTTAATAAAATCAATGTGTAATATTTATTAAATAAGATACATTTTTAATAAAAACAAAAATTAATTTCTTAGTAAAGTGACATTAATAAATGTTAAAATACAATACTGCACTAAAGGATGTGAAATATAAATATAGATGGCGCCACTTTATGTATTGATATTTGCCTGAGAAGGCGCATTTGTAGTGAGAACATGCATTTATTTTGTTCGTTTATTTATATCTTACGTTTGTTTTGTCAGTTTCTTATAGCAATATGGCATCAAGAGGTTGTATAAATCCAGGATATAAAAAAAGTGATTCGGCAGAACTTAGTTGATCCAAAAGAAGTTCTCTTGCCTCCCCTGCACATTAAATTAGGTTTAATGAAACAATTCGTAAAAACCTTAGATAAAACAGGGGATAGTTTTCGATGTTTAAATGAAGTTTTTCCACATTTATCGGAGAGTAAAATCAAAGAAGATGTGTTAGTTGGTCCTGATATGAGATGGTTAATGAAGGACGGAAATTTTGAGGGAAAAATTAAATTAATCGAGAAAGATGCATGGGTTAGTTTCAAACACGTTACTCAGAAATGTTTAGGAAATTACAGATCCTAACTACGCAACGATCATTGACAAAAATGGTTCAAAACTTTCAAAAACTAGGTTGTAACATGAGTTTAAAAATGCATTTTCTGCACCCCTATCTTGAATGTTTTCCTGAAAATCTTTGTGAAATGAGTGAAGAACAAGGTGAGAGATTTCACCAGGACATAAAATGCATGGAAAAACGCTATCAAGGACACTGGAATGTAAATATGTTGGCAGATTACTGCTGGGGGCTAAAAAGAGACACTAAACCAGCTTCAAAATCTAAAGGATACAAGCGTTCTTTTGATGATAAAGAAAAGTAATTTTACTGTATATACTAGAATATAATTTCTCATAAAACATGCACACACATTTATATATGTATATATGATTTTATTTATTTATCTGATTTTTTTGTACATTTTTAAATGAATGTTGTGTAAATTGTATATTCTCAAATTCCAAATTCTTAGTTTCTTAATTGAAAGATATCCTGACGTGATATATAAAAATGGATATTATTTTGAAATAAGCATAGCAGATTTCTTACAATTTACATAAATTCATGAAAACCGCAGATAAAAAGTTAAATTTTGTAGGCCTGTGTTATTTTTGTTTTAGAAGTGAAGTTTCCATTTAAATTTATTGTAACAGTACAATGTTTAATTAAATAAAATAATGTAAATCTAAGAAATTGCTAAGAAATTCCAAACATGCACAGGGCAACGCAAAAATAAATAAATAAATAAATAAACAATAAATAAATAAATAAATAGAAATCAGCTTTCAGATATTCTAAAAATTGTTCGTATATCTTAATTACAAGCTAAAGGAGGGTTTATTTCTATATTATTCTATATATAATAGTAATTTCAGCAAATATATTAAATTCCAATGCGATCTGATTTAAACTTTAAGATAGTTTATAAGACATGATAAAAAAAATTATAAAAAAGAGTGGCGCGTCACATTTCGGGGAGGAGATGGGGAGGGGCGTGAACAAAATTAGGAAGTATAATAAGGCTATCTGTTTGAAACTTTACGATATTTTATAACACATAACATAAATTTTAAAAATAAAGCCGCGTCAAAAATTATAGGGAGGGGCGGAGCGTGTTTTGCCTACACAAGGGGGGGGGACACTGTTCTAAATTTTAACGATATCCGTCATGTCACATATCGTTACAAAGGTCTGTGACCACTTATTCCTGTTATGCATCGCAGGTGTCACCCTCACATTTTGGGCCCCTCCCCCCGACACTACTCATGTGATATATCGTTGGAAATTTCTGTGAACGCTTAATCATACTATGCAGGGAGGGGGGGATTTCTAAATTTTGCACATACCCCTCATGTGATACATCGTTGAAAAGGTCTGTGACCGATTAATCCTATTATGCATCTCCGGTGTTCATCCCCCCACTTTGCCCCTAAACGTGATTTGCTTTCACCATCAGGAGGCGCTTTCCTATCTCTGTTTCTATGGGTCGGATCACGACGGGGTATGGCTCATTCGACTCGACATCGATAGAGCTTTCTGATTTTAGTTCGTTTTTTCACCACCAGGGGGAACTTTCCTATCTCTGGTTCTATGGGCTGGATCACGACGGGTTATAGCTCATTCGACTCGACATCTATAGCCTTAACGATTTCAGTGCCCGAGGTTCATATAGAACAGATTGCGCTACGTGGTGGTGGAAGATGGAACTGGAGCGTGCGCAGCACGACTGCTATACAGTGCCGAAGGCAGTGGGAACCCGTGTCGGAGGTTCGTTCGGTTAGAGGTTTATACTGTTCGATGTGCAAATTAAGGGATTATCCGATGCCGAAGGCAGCGGGGAACCTGGTCGGAGATTCGTTCGGTTCGAGGTTTATCTTATTCGAGGTTTTACAAGATTCGAGGCCCCGATGTAAATTAAGGGCACGCCAGTGGGCGAAGCCAGCTAGTGCTAATAATAAAAGTCCGTGATATCACGTTTCATATCAAATGCAGCACTGACACGCTATGTACGTATTCTATTTTTATTCATTTCATGGATAAGTCAGTGATATTTTTTAACGGAGGATAACAAGTATTATAACAAGCCACATTTAGTATGTTGTTTTTAAGAGTGTAATTAGTTTAATTGAAAAATCTACTGGTATTTCTAGTTAACCCTTTAAACAATGACTGAAAGTAAAATGTAATTTTAAATTATTTCTCATGTTTAGATTATTTAAATTATGTTTAATCTATTTAAAAAAAAAGAAATGATATCTACAAAAACAACTTTTCAAAAGTAGAAAAAGCCAAGCGTAAAAAAAAAAGTTGTGGCTAAAAAATGGTGTGATATCAAATTTCCAAGCTATTATATTACTTATTTAACTTTTTTCCATTAAATAAGTTATCATATATATAAGTCGAGTGCCTACGTATATGTTAATAGAAATCGTTTTCTCTTTTCCGCATAGGTAGGTTTTGATTAATAATATTTATTTTTTCACCATATACCATCGATCCACCCTAGTGTAGAGCGTGTATACCCTGTCAAAGGACTAAGGTACACCTACATACTAAGTCTCCTTTGGTGCAATTTTTCGTTCCAGACGAGAGATTTGCTCATATACACATATATATCATTGGTCCCTTACCTCTAGTACGTGGATTCAGATATTGCTTAACTATGATTGATAGGTTTACCCGGTGGCCAGAGGCAGTACCTATTGTGGATATGACTGCTGAAACTGTTGCTCAGGATTTTGTTCAGACGTGGGTTTCCCGTTTTGGTACGCCTCAGAGGATAACATGCGATAGGGGTAAACAATTTGAGTCCATACTTTTTGAAAGTCTGGCAAAAATGCTAGGCTCTGTTATAGCTAGAACTGCTTCGTATAGGCCCCAGACGAATGGTTTGGTGGAGCGACTTCATCGACCTTTAAAGCAGGCCTTAATGTGCTATAAGGTGGATTGGTTGGAAGCTCTCCCCCTGGTTTTGCTGGGTCTACGGACAACAGTACGTACGGACCTAGGTGCATCTACAACTGAGCTGACGTATGGAACGACTCTACGGCTTCCAGGCCAGTTGTACGAGGATAGCCCCTTCTCAGACCCACCGACTTATATTTCAAAACTACAAAAAATTATGTGTGCTTTGAGACCTTGTCAACCTTTAAGGCATGGACAGCAAAAGATCTATGTTCCGAAAGATCTAAAGAACTGCACCCATGTATTTGTACGTAGAGGTCCTTTTAAGAGATCTTTACAACCGACTTACGAGGGTCCATTCAAAGTCGTAAAACGACTGCAGAAAGATTTTGTGGTTTCTATCGGGAACCAGGAAAAGATCATAAATATTGATCGTTTAAAACCTGCGTTTCTGTTGAATGAGGATGGTGAGCCTGATCCTACAACTTATATAACGAGATCGGGAAGGAAAGTTCGTTCTCGTCTCCCACGTGTTGTGTGAGACTGGCGGGGGAGTCATGTGGCGACGCTAATTGTGCTAATTCGCCTTATTTGAAAATGGAAGAGGATGCATAATCCATTTAAGTTTCTCCAGCGGAGCAAAAGAGCGTTCTCACATTTGGCGAAAGTTTGGCGGTTGGAAAGTTTTGCCAAGTATAGACTGACGGTGGATTCGACCGGAATCTTTGACACTTGCTCTTCGGCAGTCTCCAGTGATGCATCGTGATTTTAGAGCGGCTGCTGGACGGCTATTAAACATTATATTTATTTATTAATTAATTATGTTTATTTGAATATGTTGAATTTTATATATTTCGTTAAAGCAATAAAGTCGTATATAATCAATTATGCCGTCGTATAAATAACCACAGCGCAACCTTTACATTCCTACACAAGCATTAGCCAGCAACACACTAACACTGCAGCTGGGGGGCGGGTAGAACTCACAAAAACTCAAAAGCGCAATAAGCGCAGAGTACAAAAGAAAAAGCTAAAAGCCTCAGCAGTTGAACCAACTGAAGAAGAAAAGGTAGGGGGAACCAAAAGACTTATGTCTGAGGTTTCAACTCCTTCTCCTGCACAAACAGAATTGTCAAAGAAACCGCGGACGGAAAACCGGCCACTGTCATTTGCACATGCGGTGAAGGCAGTCAAGATGGCTATCGTGAGGGAATTTTTTCCTTCCAAAAAGCTTTCTGTTGAAGACTTCAACTGCATTCAGATGGAGATCCTGAAACAAGTTGACCTGATCCCTTCTGGGGAACTTATGCCTAAAATTCAGAGATCTGCATTGCAGGCTAGATCCCTGATCATCTACTGTGATGATGTTGGAACTGGGGACTGGCTCAAAAAGATATTTGATAACAACAAGGAGGTTATTGGTGGCACGACACTCAAAGTTATGAATGCCAGTGAGCTACCAAAGCCTGTGAAGGTGGCATTCAAGACCAGAGATGTGTACACAAAGGAGCCCAATTTGTTGCTAAAGCGGATCAACCGGTTAAACCCGGAGTTGAAGTCGGAAGAATGGCGTGTTCTCCACAAGTTGGTAGAACCACATTCTATGCGATGGATCTTTGAGGTTGACCGGGAGGCTGCCGAAGCGATCAAGCGGGCAAACTTTGGTGCATACACAGGCCTGGATAGAGGAACATTTAAAATTATAAATGATCCCAACACCAAGGTGAAGGAGAAGGAGTGTTTGACTGAAACACAGACAACCTCCTCTCAGGTAAGTGATTCAGATATTATTTCTGATAAAGATAGTGAATTGCTAAAATTAATGATTTGGTGATTGAAACCAGTTCTGAAGGAACCCTTCAACCAGGCTCACCCTTATCTATGGGTGAGAATGAAATGGAATTGCAGGTTTTGAATGAGCAGGATCAGCAGGTTAAACCCCTACCTGATGTTGATGGGAAGGGTGGTACTTCTTCCTAATTTTCTTGCTGCCTCTATACCTTGTTTATGGATAGCAGCTGTAAAGTAGCACAGATCAATCTTCACCATAGTCTCTCTGCATCAGCCATTATTGACAGAGGGTTGACTAGAGGTGATTATGACATTGCATTAGTTCAGGAACCTTGACCCTTAATGGTAGAATCCTGGGTTTGAATATTAAAGGGTATAAAATATTTTATGATGCTACCTGTGTGAGGCATAGGGCTTGCATTCTTATTAGCTCTAGGCTCAATGTGCTAAATCTTATTAATTATCTGGATGGTGACAATGTTGCTATCAGGGTTATTTATGGGTTTCAGGGACATACAGATGAAGTCATCTTAATGTCTGCTTATCTTCCTTATGAAGAAAAGGATCCTCTTTCAGAGAAAATGAAGGTTATTATTGAGCACTGTATTGAGGATAATAAGAAATTAATTATTGGTTGTGATGCTAATGCTCACCATGTTATATGGGGCAGTACTGAGTGCAACAAGCGTGGTGAAGATCTTCTTGAAGACATATTAGGTTTTAACCTTTGTCTTATTAATAGGGGCAATGAACCTACCTTTGTAAAAAAGAATAGAAGGGAGGTCATTGATCTTACTGTATGCAATAGCTCTTGCTAAAAATATATTAAGGATTGGAAGGTGTCTGATGAGGTAACTATGTCTGATCACCTGCTAATCGTTTTTTCTGTTACAGGACCTACAAGAATTGTAACAGAAGGTAGGAAACCCAGAAAGACTAACTGGGGTTCCTATTATGAAGATCTGGAGGGCTTCTTGAACAAACTAGTTGGTAAGTTGTCCTCGATAGCCGATTTGGAGCTGGCCGTTGACCAGTTGCAACATGCCATTCTCCAGTCGTATTATCAAAATTGTAATGCTACTGTTACTGACTCACCAAGGTTAGTTCCTTGGTGGTCTAAAGAGCTCAGTATTTTACGTAGCAAGTGCAGAAAGCTCTTTAATAGAGCTAAGAATTGTGATGATTGGGAAACCTGTAAAGCTTCTCACAGCGCATATAATAAAGCCATTAGGGATGCCAAGAGAAATTCTTGGAGGAATTTTTGTAATGGCATTAATGATGTTTCTACGACGGCAAAAATTGTAAAGATTATGGCCAAGAATAGGAACTGTAGCTTAGATACTGTTAAGCTTTCAAATGGCAACTTTACTAATACTGGAAAGGAAACATTAGCTGAAATGTTGAGTGTTCATTTTCCAGGTTCTCGTGTTGTCACTGCTGCTACTCCCCTCTCTCCCATCTCCACAAATAGTTGTGGGAAGAGAAAGTGGGATACTGCAAAGAAGGTTGTTACCTATGATAGGGTTGTTTGGGCTATTAAGTCCTCCAAGCCTTTCAAAACGCCTGGTATGGATGGCATCTTTCCTGCCCTTCTTCAGGAAGGTGTTCAGCTCCTTGCTCCGGTATTTTGTAGAATTTTCAAGGTATGTATTGCCTATGGACATATTCCAAGTGCCTGGAGGCATACTAAGGTTATCTTTATTCCAAAAGCAGGGAAATATAACTATTATGAGGCTAAATCTTTTACACCTATTAGTCTCACTTCTTTTCTGTTAAAAACAATGGAGAAGCTTATTGATAGGTTTATTAGAGAAACAGTGCTGAATGCTTTTCCGCTTTCAGACTCTCAGCATGCCTATCAGCCTGGCAGATCTACCGATACTGCTCTGTATAGTCTTTCATTCATTTTTGGAAAGACTTTGAAATCCAAAGAAGTTGTGTTGGCACTCTTCATAGATATTGAGGGTGCTTTTGACAAGGTCCCTATTGACACTGTCCTTCGGGCCCTGAATAGGAGGGGCATTGATGCAACTATCGTCAACTGGATCAAGGTTCTGCTATCTTTTAGGTACATTAATGCCTCTCTTGGTGGGGACAGTTACACTGTCCATGCAAATGCTGGGAGTCCACAGGGAGGTGTTCTCTCGCCTATTCTTTGGTGCCTAGTTGTTGATTCTCTTTTTAATGACATAACTTCGTCAGGCTTGTCTTGTATTAGCTATGCTGATGATGTTGTTGTCATTGTTAGAGGCAAATTTATAAAAACTATTTGTTCCATTATGTCTAATGCACTTAGACGTATTGAAAAGTGGTGCTATACTGAAGGGCTTTCAGTTAATCCACATAAAACCACAATGGTTGCCTTTACGAGTATGAGAGATCTTGATGTGCAAAATATTCTCTTCTTTGGTTCAGGCACTCACATGCTCTCAGGATGTCAAATTTCTTGGCATCTACTTTGACTCTAAACTTAGTTGGAAGAAGCACTTTGAATTTTGTCTGAATAGGGCAAAAAAAGTCTTTTGGACCTGTAGAAGTGCTATTGGCAGAACCAGGGGTTTACGTCCGAAGACTATCCTCTGGATTTATAGGATAATTATTTGTCCTATTATTACTTATGGTTCCATTGTGTGGTGGTCTAGGACAAGGCTGGATTCAGCTAAAAAAGAATTAAACAAGCCTCAGCGGATGGTCTGTATTGCTATGACTGGCTGTATCAGAATCACTCCTACAGCTTCTCTTGAGCTTCTGCTTGAGCTGTATCCTCTCTTTATGTGTATAGAAGCTGAGGCTATCATATGCATGAGGAGGCTTAAGTATTTAGGTCATTGGAAGTCTTATTCAGACTACTTGTCTTGGAAAAATTTTGATGGTGATGTTCTTGGGTATTCTCTTTTTGGTATGCCTAGTGATGGAATGCCTGTAAAGTATGCCTTTGATAAACCTTATCAAACTCTTTTGCCCTCACGTGGTGATTGGGATTCAGTTCCTACCCTTATTGGTAGGAAGTGCTCTATTTGGTACACGGATGGCTCAAAGATGAACAATAACACTGGTGCTGGTGTCTGTTGCCCTGGTGATGGCATTAAGTACTCATGTTCTTTGGGTAATTTTTCTACTGTCTTTCAGGCTGAAGTCTTTGCCATTCTGATGTGCTGCAGACTTTATTCAGACATTTGCTGTAGGAATAGATGTGTTCACATTTGTTCTGATAGTCAAGCGGCATTACTTGCTTTAAGTAAAACTGTTATTTCCTCCCATATAGTTTGGGAATGTTATATTTTACTCTGCCAACTGGCAATTGACAACATGGTCACTCTCTACTGGGTAGCTGGGCATTCAGGTGTTTCTGTAATGAGTTGGCTGATGAATTGGCAAGGAAGGGATCTTCAACCCCTTTTGCTGGTCCAGAACCAGCTATTGGGATTTCAAGTAATCTTATTAGGACTACTGTCTTTAAGATCTTTAAAAAGAAGCAGTATTATGACTATGACTGGCGTAACTTTAAAGGACAGCGGCAAGCAAAAGAGCTTAACCGTGGTTGTCCTAGTGTTAGGCATAAGGAACTTTTAATGCTGAGTAGGAATGGCATTAGGAAAGCCATTGGTCTTTTAACGGGGCATTGCCCTTTGAATAGGCACATTACAGTTATGGGTGTAAAAAATGACCCAATGTGTAGGGGTTGCCATTATATGGAGGAAACGACCATGCATGTTTTATGTGAGTGTGAGGGGTTTTCTGCCTATAGGTTTGAGCACCTTGGTCGCCATATAATTGAGCCTTGGGAGCTTTATGACATTTCTTTGAGATGTCTGCTGAATTTTGCTTCAGCTACTGGCCTTTTTTATGACTATTTTCTGGGGTTAGTACAATAGACCTCTGTTCGCAGTGCTAGGTTCTTTGAACCACCCATCTTTAAGTCTCAGTCTAAGTCTAAGGGTCTAATTAGTTTAATTGAAAAATCTACTGGTATTTCTAGTTAACCCTTTAAACAATAACTGAAAGTCAAATTTAATGTTACATAACATTCTCATGTTAATTTCATTGAGTAGATTATTTAAATTATGTATCATCTATTTTTAAAAAAAGAAATGATATATAAAAAAAATAACTTTAAAAAAAAAAAAAAAAAAAAAAAAAAACGAAAGTTGTTGCTCAAAAATGGTGTGATATCAAATTTCCAAGCTTTTATTATAGTACTTATTTAACCTTTTTTTCCATTAAATAAGTTATCATATATATATAAGTCGACTGCTACGTATATGTTAATAGAAATCGTTTTCTCCTGTACTAAATACATCCTAACGTGTTTCTGAAAATTCAATTTTTTTCAAATTATGCATGATGGGATTGGCGGCCAACTTTCCATATTTCTAAGCCCTCAAATTTCTAAAGTAAAAGCGTAATATATTTGCAAGGTAATATGTTTATAACAATGTCGAACTTTGGATTTTAACTACGAACAGATAACTTGAGGAAGACTAATATTTTGATAACCGAAAACGAAAACGAAATGATTAAAATATTTGCTTAAGTTACAATTTTGAACTTCGGATTTTAACTACGGATATGGGTGCTTAGAATTTTGTGTATAATATGGAAAGATGGCCGCTAAGCCCATGATGCATAATTTGAAAAAAATTGAATTTTCAGAAACACGTTAGGATTCATTAGTACAGGAGAAAATGATTTCTATTAACATATACGTAGGCACTCGACTTATATATATGATAGCTTATTTAATGGAAAAAGGTTAAATAAGTACTATAATAAAAGCTTGGAAATTTGATATCACACCATTTTTGAGCCACAACTTTCGTTTTTCTTTTTTATTTATTTATTTATTTATTTATTTATTTATTTATTTTTAAGCTTGACTGTTTCTTTACTTTTGAAAAGTTATTTTTTGTATATACACACACACACACACACACACACACACACACATATATATATATATATATATATATATATATATATATATATATATATATATATATATATATATATATATATATATATATATATATATATATATATATATATATATATATATATATATGTATATGTATATATATATATTGTAAATATACGTGCATCTTTATACAATAATACATACATTTAGTTTAAAATTCATATAAAATACTCCTTATAATATATATATATATATATATATACCAAATAGCTGCTGAAAACGAAATCTAAAAGCGTTAAGTTGAAAAATTGAATGCAAAAGATAAAGAATCATAAAAGTGAATATGCGTGAAATTACCTTCAGTGTGATCTATGAATTAAACTAAACGTTTTAAACACCACATTATACTAAATTAAACATACATCTACCCAGAAGAACGTCTCTAAAGTTTAATTAAAACTAAGCCATCTGAGTAATTTCACGAGCTGCTAGATAACGTCGGCTTCATTAAACGAAGAGATAGAATTAAAGAGTTTTATAAAATGTTCAACTTAAATTACTTAAATAAAAATCATTTTTATATGTTTCGACAATTTTAATTTATTTTAACTTACGATTCAAGGAAATTAGTTCCCAAGATTTGTTTAACTTGGTAAACGAATTGAGTAATTGGTGTTAATATAGTTTCATATTTCAGGAAACACATGCATGTTTGTTTATGTAGAATATTTTTACCAATTTAACTTCACTGAAATTATGTTCCTTTAAAAATTAAATTTTTTACGTTTTGGAAAAATACATACTTAAGGATATTTACCTATGTGCCTTGTTAGTTTTGCATATGCTCGCAGACATTTTTAAAATGTGTATTTCCTTTTTGTATTCATGACATATTGTAAAAATGAAAAATATATATACACTATCTATTCAAATAAGGCAATTTTCATTTACGTTTATGTTTCGAAATTTCAATAAATTATAAATTCTTAGTAAATTAAATTGCATATTCACATTAATTCGATAAAATGAATCATATTTTCTTGAATAATTAAATTTCAAATTATTTAGTAAAAAATACTATTTACGCAAGGAAATGTGTAAATTAGTCTACAATCCATCCTCCTGCTAATATATTCTTTAAAATTGCTTATTAATTATTTTTCGTACTTAATACGTAATTGGTTTAAGACACATAAAGCATTAAATGAAAACCGCAAGAATAATACAAATTTATCCTAAGAGATATGCAAAAATGTTGCATCAAAGGTACATAATGTAAAAAAAAAAATGTGTTTAACATATTTATCACTTCGGATTTTCCTTTGAAGATGATAAATTACTTACACTTAATCGAAAGTTAATTTTATCCATTTTTTTTTTTATCTGAGAATGCTTTTATCAATGCAGGGATAAATCTCAAGTGATATTATAAATTCTTAATGTAAGTTTTATCAAAGATTTTCTATAATTTTCATTAAATTGTACATGATTCAATTTCACTTTGAATAAAAGAATATATTGAATATGTCGATGTATATGAAAGATACTCAATAGGAAAATATAATCTGTGCCGATAAATAAATAAATAAATATTAAATTTACAATAAGCTACTAAACAGCATTGTTTGATGCAAAATGATTTGTTTCTAATATATATTTTTTAAATATGCAAATATGTTTTCTGATTGGATTACCTGACTGAGAAATGTGCAGGGCAAAGAAATGCAGAATTTTTTCGTTTAAGTAAGTACAAAATAAAAATAAAAACAATGTTTTAATGTTTTACACCGGTGTCTCTCTTAAGTTTTAGAAGAAGGAAGGATGATATAAATATCGTTCAAAACGTACGATTTATTAAAAGACGGAAAATGTTGAAATATCTTCCCCCCGTTATTATTCATTTGCGTTGTTGGATCAAGCAGAAGAGTTGTTATAATGAGATTTCTCGCGGTAAAAGGAATCCTTTTATTAAATCTGTGCTACAAACCCACTAGTTGCATATTGTTCAACATAAAAGTATTTTTAGCCGAAAAGCAATGTAAGGGGTAAACAAAATGTTAAAATGAATGCTGAGCCTGCCGTTGTCTCCAAATTAATGTTCATCTACTCGTTAACCCTTTCCCTACTAAACCGCCAAAGAAACCCGGCCAAGCAAACTGCGCCCGAACGCTTGGACCATCACCCCCCCCCCTCGTAATTATCCAACTATTGTAGCAGACCAGGAGATTATTGGAATCAACGGGTGAGGACGAGGAGTCTTTAGAGCTAGTTATCTGAAGGGAGGCTCCACTTTCCCGTCTTATTATGCTACTAACAAACAGTCAGGTAGAAGAAAGGGAGAGAAATAATCTCACACCATATTTCAGAATTCGGGTGCGCGCCGTATTTTGAATGCTAGAGAGTTTTTATACGTTAGTATCCAAAGTGTTAAATAATCAAAACGAACTAATTCAGGATAGTAACTCCATGTTCTGTGCATTGGTTGTTATAGTTTGTTTAAATACGCAACCTTCATATAAAGATATTCTAAATTAGAGTAAAATATTGCACGTTTCTGAGTAAACAATAAGTCATTTCACTAATGTTATTTTTTTAAGTGATGACAATTGTCAAAAGCATTTTGTTTCTTGAAGACATTCTCAGCTGATGGAATTTAAATGATGTCATGTCATTTTTATGCATTTAAACAAAAAGGTTTAAATTAGAAAAAATAAAATACATGCTTCATTTTGCAATGATGAGATTAAATTTTTCCTTCACTGAAACAACCCGCTTTTAGGATCATTGTGATCATTGTGTTATAAGCAATCTAAAATTCGTATGCATTTGATGCGGCGATGCTTGAATTAATGCACACACATAGTTCAAAGCGTTGTCTTCATTGAAGGGAATCGAGGAAGTTGATTTAAAAAAAATCTAACATTTAATAACTTATATGTATTCGTTTGAATATATTATCAGTAATCAGTACTGAAAAATAATTTGTTTCCATGTTCTATCAATCATGTATCACATTTTCTTCATGTTAAAAAATATATATTGCAGTCTTTCAACTTTTCGGTAATAATTACGTAAATGTGCCGGCGCACCATCACATTCATAACGATGCGTTGTTAAAAAAAAAGTATGCTAAAAATCCTTAAATCGATGTATACAAACGAAACAAAACGACTAATTCAGTGTTTACCAGATAGTAGACAAAAATCGTGACATGTATTTATAAAATTTATTCATAAAAAAAAAAATGCATGCAGAAGATATAATTTGTATATTATTTCCAATTTTCAACGAAAAAATAGAACGGAATATTAACTTCGAGTGTGAATATGACGTGTTCCAGTTGTCCAAACCCAAGCTACAATCCGAAATTTATTACTTTACTTTTAAAAATGAAAATATAGATAGACACATATTGATGTAATTTACAATACTGATTTAAAAAGGTTTGTTTTACATATTCAGTCGCTAAAAGAATATAGTTAAAAGGCATGCTATTATTTTTCTGAACATTGTTCATTCTGATAGTAACTGTTGCACTAGTGTGTATGTGTCTTGCTATACTTAAACATTTCCTTTACGTTGTACGGCTGTAAATATTCTAAACCCCTTTCTTTCATTTATTTTCTCGAAGATTTTTTCAATAACGAATTTATTTGCTAACATAAATAAAAGTTCGTTAAATGCTTAAAAAATGTGTAAGAAACTAATTTAAATTTCAAATTCCTAGCTTTGTTATGGGATTTTCAGATATATGGGATTTAATGGAGTTAGTTACGTTGTGTAAAGTTTCATAGACTAGAAAGACAAGTTTTAAAATACAAACAAGCAAACAGACTTGCATGCAACAAATACACTTTAAATTATAAAAATTATTTCCGTTTTTTTAAAGGGTGAGTTTAATAGTGTTATAAACTTATGGAATTTAGTCATGAAACGTATAAAGGCGTATACAAGTTCTATATTTCTCTATTTTAGTTTTTAAATACAGTAATTATTTTATATATATGAAAATAAAGAAATAAAGGAATATCTTACTTTACATTTCGCCAACATCATTTCAAACATTTAATAAGAGTAAATAAAACGAGTACTCTTAAAGTCTTTAAATGAAATTCCAAGAGTTTAATTAAAAAGCAAGCTATGCTAGAAATTCTTTTGAGTTCAGTGTATTTGTTTCTGAAAAGTAGTTTGGATAGAATTATTCTCGTTTGTTTTGGAAAATAATATATGGAACAATTGTTAATTTATGGAACTTGTACTGTCGTGTCTTGGTATATTCATAAAAGAATGCACTATATTAAAAAATAAGGTATTTGAAATAATTACACAAATTAGAATCCTTTCTAGTTTTCATTTTCAACAGAAAACACACTAACATTACTAACTTTAGTTAGAGTTAATGATGTAGTAGATTATGTACGCATAGCGCATTTTAATAAAAATAAATTAACATTAAATTTGTAACTTAAATATGTAAACATGTAAGTAAATATGTAAATTTTGTATGTAATTTGTTTACCACAACATATTATATGTCGGAGGGGCAAAACGTGTGTCCCAAATGTTTCTCGAAATAAATTATTTAAACAAATATCTGAAAAAAGCATATACTGAAAACACAGTCCAAACATTGTTAAATAATTTAAACTGTCCTCTAGATCAATTAACAAAAATAATATATTTTGATCTTATCTTAACATAAAATACAATTTCTCTAGACAAAATAAAAGTTATTTAAAATCTTTAAAAAAAATAATAAAGAGAGTGCAAAATTTTAGAATAATTACAAATCAAAATCACATCCCTAAAACCATCAAGACAACTGTCTGATATCATGTCAAGATGTTTACATTGTTCCTATTTATGCAATTGATTAATTTATATATTATGCGGCTACATCAAGAAAACATATCTCTGATTTTATTGATTCAATTAACATAGAGAAAATGTTTGTTTTAAACTTAAGATGTTCTTCAGTTGAACTCTTTTCATTCTTTTGTAAATGATTAATAATGTAATTTAGATTTTTCTAGGAATAGTAATTTGTTTAAAATCGTTTATTAATAGCAAATAAAGTTAGACATAATTACATTTACAATTACATTATATATATAAAAAAGTAATATATATAAAATAATGATTTTTCAAAAAATATATTTAAATGTTTTCACGAGTGGTGCAGATGATTTTTATGAAATACAGACATGCATATGGATATTGAACGTCGATATTATAAATATATAAATATGCTATTTTTAATCGTTTAATAACATTTATTTTTTTAACAATTTTAATTGCTAATTTAGATATTTAAAAAAAAATATTTAAAGGTTTTTTTTTTTCTACAGTTGGATGGATGGTAAATGCTAAATGATTGAAACTGTGTTATAAAGAATATTAAATAGGAAATTATGTAGTCCTTACCCCGCCACTCCACATGTGCCATAAATTAAATTTAATACAACTTATAGTTAACCTGTTGCCAGGTACTTTCTTTGATATTACTGTCAGCTAAAGAAATGTCATCACACTTTTGCTGTTGAGGTGATGTCATAATATTCCAAAACATCGTATCACACGTGATAAATAAGTTTTAAAAGAAAATCGAATAACATCAATTGCATAGAAAATTAAATTTATAAAATTACAGAAATGAAACTTGTTTATAGCTGATGTTTTATACATAAAAATTTTATTATGAGTTCTATAGCTTGTATATTCAATTTCAATAGTCCTATTTTTTATGGAAAAATATGTTTGCCATATCATACTACTAAGCAGTTTAGGCAAAATCTATAGATTTATGTTTGAATACTAGGGCTATTTTTGGAACTTTCAACAGTGTCATTAAAAATTATGATAAGTTATCAGAGTTAGCATTGCACATAGTGTCATTGCGTACTATCATCGTCATTATCACGATGATAGTACGCTCTATAATCAAAATGACCGAAACGGCAGTTGCACTTCAGTTAGAAATCCGTTAACATGTTATGTATAATCCCATCTCCCTATAAATATATAGGGTGACAGAAATCAATGCAAATATGTGGAAAATTGTAAAGATTAACGATGAGCAATATGAAATGAAGACGGAGCCTACTGCGTTCGGAGTTTGGCTTCCTTCATGACAATGTCAAACAGCATGTTACTGCTTCCCTGCACCACCCTCTTTCAAGCTTCAAATATGACGTGCTTAATCAACATGTTTAAACTTCTAGTGACATGTCGATATTCCAAGCGGTGTAGCTCGGTGAACAGTATTTCTTTACAAATCTGGGAGTCCCCTGTTAACATAAAGACACGCATAAAAAGGCATGTAGAAATCAATGTTAGAGATGCTATAAAAAAACCTTATACATTAGCATGATAAATGTCTCAAGTCGGGTGTTTAATATTCTATATTGCATTTGACTTCTGAAGGTAAAAGCATTATGAGACTTTCTCTTGTTTGAATTTTATGCACCCACGTATGTTGAAAAAAAAAACTCATTTCAAGTGCTGTATGTTTTATATATATATATGTATATCCGAGGGAAAGTCATTCAGTAAGTAACAAAAGATAATTAAATAATAACTTACAATGATATTATCTTCAAAACTATTTTTATTTCTCAACATTTTCTCCACCAATATTTATGCACTTATATCACCGTTTTATCAGTTCCCCAACACCAGCTGCATAAGATTCTTTGGGTTGCTGTCTCAGCCACATTAGGGCTTCAAGTTGAAACTTTTTATCATCTACGACCACCATCTTGCTTCAAGATGGTTTTTTAGTGGACTAAATAGATGAAAATCGCTTGGGGTTAAGTCGTAGCTGTATGGTGGATGTTGAATAAGTTGTAAAATGATGTTTTTTGATGATAAAAAAATTGAAGTCCTAATGTGGCTAAGACAGCAACCCAAAGAATTTTATGCAGCTGGTTTTGGGGCACTGATTTAAACGGTTATATAGGTACATAAATATTGGTGGAGAATATGTTGAAAAATAAAAATAGTTTTGAAGTGAATATTATTGTAAGTTATTATTTAATTGTTTTTGTTACTTAATAACTTTCCCTCGTATATATACAGGGTGTTTCAAAAATGACCGGTATAGTTGAAAAATCAATAAAATTTAAACGGGCAGCGATAGAAATACACCGTTTGTTGCAATATGCTTGAGACAACAGTAAATTTTCTGGCAGACATACTTTCGAAATTAGTTACAATTTTCAACAACAGATGGCGCTGCAGTCTGAAAAAATCTAAACCACGATATTTTCCACATATCCACCATGCGCAGCAATAATATGGCGTTGTCTCTGAACGAAATTACCGGAAACCTTTGTAAACCTGTGACTTCTTTCTGTGGGGACACTTAAAAGACCAGGTGTACCGCCACAATCCAGAAACAATTGAACAACTGAAGCAGTACATCTCTTCTGCAGGTGAAGCCATCCCGCCTGACACGTTTATAAAGGTTTCTGGTAATTTCGTTCAGAGACTACGCAATAATATTACTGCGCATGGTGGATATGTGGAAAATATCGTGGTTTAGATTTTCCGAGACTGCAGCGCCATCTGTTGTTCAAAATTGTAACTAATTTCGAAAGTTTGTCTGCCTGAAAATTTACTGTTGTCCCAAGCAAATTGCAACAAACGGTGCATTTCTATCGCTGCCCGTTTAGTTTTTATTGATTTTTCAAATATACTGGTCATTTTTGAAACACCCTATATATATATATATATTATAGCTATATATGAAAGTATATATGTGCATGTGCCAGTATTAAATCACATGTATTGATGAAGGCGTCCTACATGACGTGCATTAAGGCTTTAAAATAAATTACATTCTTTAAATCCTTTTAGTATCCTGCAAACGACGTCATTTATTTTTAAAGTTTTCGTTCGGAACTTAAGTTCATTAAACTTCCGAGCTGTAATTTCTCTGCCAAATTACCAATGATTTATTGAACTTTAAAGCAGTTTACAGAATATTTTAAATATTTTTATGGGGAGCAGATGTTATAAAAATTTAGAAGTAAGGATTTCTTTATTACTTATTTTTTTTTATAAAAGCTTGCATAAGGAAATTATTAACTTTCTTTGATGTTAGAAAAAGGTTCGATGCTTCGAAAGAGACATTAAATAAACAAGAAAAGCAAGGTTTGATTTTGAAACTAAAAACATAATTTCAAATTTTGCATTTTAGTAGAATATTTTTTCTAAATATGCACGAATTACTTTGTTTAACTAAATAATATTATTAATTATATAATATTATTAATTATTTTATACGACTATTCTGTATATTTCAGAAAATATACGATTACAAACTATTTATTTAAGTTATATATTTTTTCATTTATTTATATCATTGCAATGTTAAATATTTTATCTATAATTAATTCAATTGTTTTCAAATTAATCAATGTTAGTATATTCTTTTAAAAAATGTTACATTGTAAATATTAACCTCCACTGCGGTACACCCAGAAAAAGGAAATGATTAAAACTACAAAACATGTTTTGCTGAGTACACTTTGGTTGTTTTAGCTAAATTCAAGTAAAATTGAACCATTTTACTTGAATTAACAAAACATTTTTTTGCTGACGATACAACAATTTTTTTTTTTTTGTTGATTCTAATAAAATTTGCATTGACCTATATTTAAACAAAAAGTTTTGTTGGGTCAACCAAATTTTTTTTGGGTGTAGAGAAAATATATTTCCATTTTTAAAAATTGTCTCATACAATATACATTGCGTACACATAATATAATGTGTAGTAAGTAAAAATATGTAAAATGAACAAAATTATGAAATAATACATTAAATTGAACCTTAAAACCTGGCGGCAAACTTTTCACTCGACTTAGATTGCCTGCATTTTCTTGATTTTCTAAATAACAAAACCATTGCCTGTATTGATACCATTGCCTGTATGAGTAACAATTATAAGTCACTTAAATTAAAGATAATCAAAGTTATCTATTCTTTTTTTAATTATTTAAACAAGTAAATTTGCAGATAACGGAACTCTTCTAATCACATTTTTATTTTAATCCCACTGTAAATAATATATAAAATTCATGCGCAATTTTATGTTTTTACATGACATACAAGTCATATATAACCATGTAGATTTTCACTGCCACACTCGAACTGTCGTTGTCTCATTCATTTTAGATACGTAATTTCCGGTATTTGTTCTATTTCAGATTTTCATTGCTTTTTACAAAGTGATTTTGATAGCATAGGCTTCTCTTCCTTTAGAAAATTTTAAAATAACTCTAATGACAAAAATACGTAGCATAAACAAAATCTCTGCAGATATTGCAGGCATTGAATACAAGTCGTTTAAAAATATCCATTTGTAAGTGGAAACTTCCTGTAAACTATAACTGGATTATATCTGAATTGCATTTTATAAATATCAATTTAAAAGTAAAACGTTTTTACAATTTTTGATGGAAAAAAAGGTGTTTGATGATTATCCTATAAAATTTTAGCTATTTTCTAAATACATCCTAGTAAATTGTTATAGAAGAAGAAGTATATATGTAATTCATCCTAAATTATGCTTTTTTAAAATGAAAGTTTTAAATTTGAATTTAATTGTATCAAAAGATCATGAATTTTATTGCTATGTAAAATTCTTTGCATTTAAATGCAATTATACATTGTGATTTAATATTTCGAAATGTTACCTGTAATTTGTATAGTAATCAAGTAATTTATACGTCATATTTTTTTTTCCATCGTAAATATTAAAATATTGATGACATCAAAATTATTTATTTAAATAATGTGCAGTTCATTTCTTTATTTCTTTAATTTTCTGTTGCTTTTTCAACGCATTAGTTTAATTTATAATTTAAGTAATGTTTGTCTGTTGATAACAGAGCAATTGTTTTCTACAAATCATTAAGACAACGTATTAACAAAAACATTTCTATGTCATTATTATTCATATTCTACTTATTCAATTCTTACTATTAGCTCACACTCTCTATATATTTATATATCTTGTTCAAATTTTCAATCGTTAATAAAATATTTTCTATTCATCCTATCAAGTTCAAATAATTTTTTTAAAACTTGTACTGGATGACAATTGATGTTAATACAGTTTTTTCAAATATTAATTCAATTATTAAATTTAATTAATTCATTTTAATTTTATATTTCATTTCTGTTCAAAAGTATAGACTCACTCCATATTTATAGTCTCACCATCACACGTAAAAAGATAATGGGTCTGTTCACGGACGAAGATCAGGCGGCTCGCGGGCGAAGGAGACTATAAATGTGGAGTGAATCTATAACTTTGACCAGAAATGAAGTGTAAAACTAAAATTAAATAATAAATTTTAATGAATTAATATTTGAAAAAAAAACTGTATTATCGTTAACTGTAACATCGCTATGGCACTTTATTGTGAAGTTTGGTAATTTTTGAGATTCAATATTTGAAAAACGGCATAATCATTGGATTTTAAATTTATATCAAGAAAAATACAATTTTTTTTACCTTTCTAACGCAGTTTGTCTAACAATTTTGTGAGAAATACTTTTCGAGCTATTAATTTTTGGTATTTTAGCTATTTATTTTTTATTTAATTTTTAATACATTTCAAAAATTTCTCTTATGTAAGATATTTAGCAGGATCTAAATTTAGGAATAAATACTGTTAGTGGCGAAGCGTGTAGATCGCTGGAAAAAAATTTCTATTTGACCTAAGTAGGAATTGACTTTAAAAAAAAGTTTTTATATTGCTTGTTTTTTAGTTAATATTGTAAAATTAGGGGGAAAGCAAAAGATTCTTAATAGATACTCCTTTCTTTGATACACTCTTGTCAAAAAGTTGCGTGGAAACTGCTAAATGGAAAAAAAAACAAGAATGAAAAATCATGGATCAAATATACAAACACTTTCCAACACTTCCAGAAAATGTTAAGAACACTTCGTTGTTTAATAAGGTAAATAAAATATCATTAGTAAACATTTTTTTAAAAATGCATATGAAAACCAGATTTCAAGAATTACCATCCGTAGACGGTTTTATTAACTGAAATATATATGAAGATAAAATATTTCTTAAATACAGTTTAAAAAAAACCTATCGCGATGCGTTTGGGAAGAATTAACTATTTTAATTTCTTATTCAATTCCTACTATTAGCTCACACTCTCTATATATTTATATATCTTGTTCAAATTTTCAATTGTTAATAAAATATTTTCTATTCATCCTATCAAGTTCAAATAATTTTTTTAAACTTGTACTGGATGACAATTGATGTTAATACAGTTTTTTCAAATATTAATTCAATTATTAAATTTAATTAATTAATTTTAATTTTATATTTCATTTCTGTTCAAAAGTATAGACTCACTCCATATTTATAGTCTCACCTTCACACGTAAAAAGATAATGGGTCTGTTCACGGACGAAAATCAGGCAGCTCGTGGGCGAAGGAGACTATAAATGTGGAGTGAGTCTAAATCTAGAGTCTAAAGGTATATAAAAATATATTCCTTTTACTTATATCAATAAAAACGCACTACAATTACAACAGCTGAATGTAACCTTGATTGATCATTGACCATTTTGATCTCATAGTAGCATGACATGCTAAAAGTAGAATGCATTACACACCAATTTTAGCACTTTGTAAGAAGTTAATGAGCTTCCCTACATCCGGAACATTACTTTGTTAATTTTCCCAAAGCGGAATAAAAAACAAGATTTATCAGTTTACAACTGAAAGCTGAAATGAGTAGGGAAGCCGGCACACCGGCTCGTGCAAAAAAGAAGTTAAAAAAATGGTAGTGTAAAACATTATTATTAGATTGTAAGTATAATTTTATTCTAACTTGGCAATTAAAAATATGCACAAAAGGAAACTTTGTAAATAAAAAAGTAGAATACTTATAAATTATCAACTGAATTTTTTTTTAAACATTCATTTTACATTTTAAATTTAAATTCGTAAAATACACTGTTAAACATTTTCAGCAAAATCTCCAGGCATTTGGCTGTTTTTATAGAAAACGGTTATGTAACCGCAATTTAACCCTATTCTGACAATATTATCGCAAATATTATGGTCAGAATAGAGTTAAATCGCGGTTATAAAAACAGTTAAATTACTAGACAGTTTGTTGCAAATTTTTAACAGTGTAAGCAAAGTTGTAATTAAGTAAAACCGGTGTATTTTTTGAAATGACAAAAATATTTTAAAAATACTTATTTAAGAATTCTATTAAAATGTACATAAGAAATGAAAGATTATATGAACTATACCATCTTAGGAATTTAAAATTAATCGCATATCATTTACTATAAATGTAAATAAATAATCTCTCTGAAGCAGATTCCTTAAAACGTAAAAAAACCTCCAAAGTAAATAAGGTTTTATAAACAGGAGAAAAACTTGATGAAGATTACGAACTTTCTCTGTTGCTAATTAAATAAACTACTGCAAGTGATATATTTCTCCTGACGTTTAATTTCATTAGTCGTCTGAAGAAATTTCCCCGAAAAAACTTTGATTTAATTATATCTGTATGTTTATAGCTTAGTTGCTAAATAAGAATTTTTGCTGGAATTTATAATTAATTATTTCAAAAAAGAAATATCACAAACATAACTTTTAATTTACATTTATAAATTAAATACGCAATGGATATTTTTTCTCATCACTTTAAGGTGTTTCAAAATACATTCAGAAATATATCTCCCTTAAATATATAAAATTCTAATGAAATAATTTTGTTAGAATAGTTTATTAAATAAATTTATTTAAATATTTTATGAAACGAATTTGAGAAACGTTCTAGGAAATCCTTAAATGTGGGGTTTGTAGGACTCTGACTGTATGTAATTTTTGTATGTTGCCTCAGTCACTGACAACCCATTTGTTCTTGAATAGGGAGTATGTATCATTTATAGTTACTAAACAGGGCCGAACAAAAGAATTTCTCACCACCACTGTATATGGGTGGTATATACTTAAAATGCAAAATACGCTTTAGTGTCATTATGTTGAAACTCTATAACATTTATATGTGTTATTAAGGCATACTACAGCATGTTTTCCATTTAAAATATAGGATGTAACATTTATGGTTCATTTACAGGGCTGAACAAATGAATTCGTATACACTACGGTTTGTGAGCGATATATACATAAAATGCATTTTAGTGCCACTATGTTATTTGAAACTCTACGAAAAAAATTATGTTATAAAGAATGTATGTTATCCATTGAAAATGTGGGGTGTAAAATTTATAGTTTTTTGATAGGGTGACACAAAAAATTTCAGATACATTATACTTTATTGCCAATTACAATTAAGAGAGCTATATTTTCAATGACCTTTATTTAACTTATGATGACACATGTAGCTCTATGTGTATAAATGTGTATTCAACAAAACTATTTTAACGAATTTTAAGCTCAATTCCCACGACCGGTTTTTTCACTCAAATCTTCAGAAAAAGTTTTCGAATTTGTTTTTTAATTTATGTTCTAATAAAATTTTCCTCATTTTTTTTTTTTTTTTTTTTTTTTTTTTTTTTAAATGTTGATAGCATTTGTTGTGCGAAATTTCTAAACTAAAATTTAAAAATGGAATATTTTGTGTTTCCTAATATAGCAACCATATTCCACATTAAAATTAGATAGTGTAATTTCAACACACACACATATATATATATATATATATATATATATATATATATATATATACTTTACGCCTCCTAGCGAGAAACATATTAACAAAATATATTTTATAAATAAATTGTCAATAAAAAAAAGTATTTTTTTATCATTCTTTTGTTTTAAAAATATGCATGTTTAATTTCTTACCTCAAAATCAAATGCTAAAAATATTCACTGAAATGTGCTCTAAAGTCACTTCTATTAGATATATAATTCAAAGAGGTTTTTTTACGTAAATGACAATATATCTATTAAACTTTTAAGCAAGTATAAAGCAGAAAATATAAATTCTACAACAGATGGTACCAAGGAATTTCTTTTTAAATTTCGGATTTCCATTAAATGCATTTAAATTCATTAAGCAAATATATGTGACACTTCCATAATATATGTATATTTTTTAGTCACTTACAGTGATCTTTTAGTTGGACACAGTTGAGTTATATATCAGTATATTTTTTTATTATTATTTACAAAAAATAGTTTCTATTGCTTTAAAAGAATATTTTTAATTCGTGTTATTTAATGCAATATAAAAAAATGCCATTATGTTATTATTTTACTTAGATAGAAATCTATATATTTAATCCTGTAATGAAAAGAAAATATTTATCAAAACTTTTAAAGAACACTTAAAAAAAAAAATGTAGATCAACACTTTTCCGGGTAAGTGAAAATTTAATAAAGTCCTCCAGGGCTATTTAAAACATATACAGTCTATTTAATTACATTAATTTTATTCATGGAAAGAACTAAGAACCTAAAGCCGATGTTTTCATAATTAATCCATAGAAGAATAAAAACGTTGTGTTATTTCATATTTTCAGAAGATTAATAAAAAGTGAAATTTAAATAGATACAGTACTAAAAATAACCATTGTAGTTAAACGTGTACTTATTTTTACTTGAAATTTCTAGAATATTAAATAAGATATATTATATATATGAGAAATTTTATTAAAAGGAAGTTACTACATACGTACATTGTAAAAAAATATTTTTCGTTTTTAAAAATCATTAATTTGCATATTTCTGCTGCATAGGGATACAAAAAGATTAAAGTTAGATTTATGGGTTTAATAAAATAAAATGAGTGCATCTTATTAAAATGTTAATGTGTAATAGGCAGTTTTTTAATAGCATTAATCTTCTTAATTTCTTAATTTACTTTGGGAAAAAAATTCTTCTTAATCGATTAACTTATACATTATACAAGAAAGATACAAGAAAAACTTCTACACGCAATTTTTTTTCTCTCTCTCTATATATATATTTTTAAGTCTTCTTCTTCTACATGAAAAATATCATTAAGCGCAGAATTTGACTGATGTAAGGAATTTCAACTCGTGTTTTTTACCCATTTTTCTAATCATTTATACAATTTATACGTATTTTTAAATATACATTAGGGATATTTTTAATGGCTTGTAGATCAAACTTCGTGTATTAAGAGATTATCGGATAAAATATATATTCATACTGTATGAAAATACCAATTATTCAAATAAGTTTTTGAAATTTAGTAAAGACGATATTTTCGTTTTAGCCTCATGGCAGGTATTAAAACCAAACGAATCTCCAAAGATTTAGCTATTTACTGAAAACTTTTTGATTCTATTTATTTCAGTTTTTAAGCGCATTGTTCGATATACCGGGTGATTATAATTAAAGTTACGATTTCAAAAATCGATAATTTTAAAACTACTGGTCAGAATGACTTGATATTTTAGCAGAACAATCGTGAGGCAATGGAATTTTGTTTGTCGAAGGAAAAAAATAGTTCTAAAATGTGCCGATAGATGGCGCTGTTGGGGTAATATAAGGGGAAAGACTAAAAAATGACCTTGCAAATGAAAGTGGGCTTCGTCAGACCACAGAATGTTCCATGACCATCCATTGTCCACTTCCATCCGGGCAAGAAATTGTAGTGTAAAAGATTGACGTGCTTGCAGGTCAGCAGGTAGCAACTCCTGCACATGAGTTATCTTGTACGGATAACAGCGCAAGATGTTCCTTATGACTTTACGCACCGTGCTGTTCGGCATATCCAGCATTTAGCCAATTCCCCGTGCACTGCTGATTCCAGCATCACTGTTAGTCTGTTCTTGTAATGCTGTAGCCACATCTTCCACTGCCGCAGCCGAAACTGGTTTCTTTCCTCTACCCCGTTTAACGTCAAATGAACCGGTCTCTTCGAATTTAGCAATCATTTTTCACAGACCATTTGTAGTTATTTGACCCCTTTGTATGGATTTTAATATCCGAAACTTCCTAATAACTGTAAGTGCACAGTCATCGTTCTTATAAAAAGCTTCAAGTTCAGAGCGCGATCTTTCATAGTCAGAGTCATGATGAAACATTCAGGCAAAGAGCTGGTGCTCTGCAGTTTTATGGCAGCTATGTCTGCGGTGCGCATGTCACTTATTAGTAATTTGCATATCTCCAGACAGTGTGAACCCGGACAGCGCCATCTATCGGCCCATTTTGAAACTATTTTTTTCCTTCGCCAAACAAAATTCCATTGCCTCACGATTGTTCTGCTAAAATATCAAGTCATTCTGACCAGTAGTTCTAAAATTATCGATTTTTGAAATCGTAACTTTAATTATAATCACCCGGTATATATATGTCAAATTTTATGTATTTATTTATTAGTAAAATTGTATTTTATTTATTTTAAAGAACATTAGCCAGAAACAAATACGAAACTATTTAAATTGTTTTAAATACAATTGAGTTAATCTCCCGTAATTGAGCTGATCATGCTAGAGATAGATTTATTAAAAATTAATGCTTGAACATTATTTAAATATATATAAAAATCAGTAAATTGAGATATAGTTTCCAGACTAAATGCCTTTGAAAGTTTTTTTTCGAAATTAGACGGAGTAAAAAAGGATATTTTGAGATAGTTATAAGTAAAGATATAGGAACAAAAAAAAAACCGAAATAGTTCAATCCATTGTCATAGTCGATATGACATCAGCGCTACTCTTTGATAAGATTTTACTTTATAAATAAAGTTATTACTTTTCTAAGCGTGAACATTTAACTGATATATTTTATAATTCCTAGATATTTATCTAACAGATTCCCAGCAACGCCTAAATAATATGAACACTTTAATATATACTGCAATGCATATTTTGGATAAGTTAAATAAGGAATTAGATTTCCGAGGTAAAAATTTGCTCAGAAAAGAATACATTAAAAATATTTTTTTACCTTTCGGAACATACGTTACTTATTTTCGCAAATTTCAAGTAGCCACTCCAAGTTTATTTCGCGCTTTTTAGTAAAACACAATTTTATAGTTAAAAGACACATGTCAACTCTTTATTAATGCTCTAATGAAGAGGGGAGATTTTATTTTTCTCAATTAAAATAATTAAGTATACATGAATTTTAATATTGAAATTAACTGATGGATTTGGAGAAAAATGAAATTTAAAAAAATGCCATTTTTTAAACAATCCACCTCTGCCTTCTTGTAAAATGACGATAGTTTATGTTCAATACACAGAAGATATTAAATTAGGTTTGTGAAATATCGTATTATTTGTTTTCTTATGTTTATGTTCGTGGTCTTTATAATATTTAACAGTGAATTTAATTTTAGAAAAAAGTGCGTCTTCTTTAAATATTTGTAGTATCTCAGTGAAATGCCAATACGAATTTTGTAAATCTAAGGTTATTATTACGTTATTAATTTAATTTTGCAATGAACATCACAAACAATACAGATTAACGACACAAATGAAGCTTTTTATTCGACAACAATTTAAATACTATATTTTGAAACAAATTTAATTTTACTGTGTTGTTAAATGTACTGTAACAGCAATTTCAGAAGTGAAAATGAAGTTATAACCAAAAAAAAACATAATGGATAAATCACCTCAGATGCAGTCCGAATCAAATTATTTAATTCAAACACGGCCGGAGAAAGCTAAAGATTGGATAACCGTGGTTTAAACGCAATCGAATACTGCTACAGATGCAATACCTTTAAGAGTCGTCGATTTAAACAACATTAGTATACGAGGGCTGTAAATTAAGTAATGGCAACATAGGTATAAATCAATTTTTAATGAACTTACAAGTACAATTGCATGACATTCCTTCTATGTAATCACCAGCAAAGTTTATAACCTTTTGCCAAATGTCGGGAAGCCGTTGTAGACCAGTAACCAGGTGTTGCTTGTTGATGTGAGCGACCGAGCGCTCTACTGCGTGGAGTACAGTGCAGTCTCATTCCGACCCGAACGAAATGCTTTAACCCATCGTGCTACTGTCCTATACGGTAAAGCATTTGTGCCATAGGCTTCCACTAATCCTCGATAGCATTTTGTTTCGTTTTTGCCACGGGCAACCTCGATTATAAGCCACGACCGCTGATCACCTTTTGAAAACATGCTTTAGAGCGATGGAAACGAAACTCCTCACTTTAACGCCACACAACAACTACCTTTCTATGCAGATCGACTGTTTTTTGCACTCTACACATCCACAACAGCGCCACCTCACCGCTTCCATATCCTATTTGCGCATGCCTGTCCTTCTGCGAGTTTCAAGGTTAAGTTGCCACTATTTTATTTACAACCCTCGTATTTATTAAAAAAATAATCATCATATTTATTCATAATTTGCCTACATAGAAATTTAAAGTATATATATAATTTATAGGAATATATTTATCCATATATTCAACTATCGCTAGAAACATTACACTTTTACGGATCTACCTACATGTAAGAACTGTATTTGCTATAATTCTACAGGCTTTCCCCAATATGTATATCTAAATATGGCATGTTTGTAACCCTGGATTTATCTTTTCAATATTTACACTCATATCATTGTAAAATATTTATTATGAAAAAAAAAAAAAAAACTTTTTCTAAAACGCATTGCAACGTTTTGATATTTATTTTCCTTGAGATAGAACAGATGCACATAAATGCATCGATATCAAATGTTCTACAAAAAATATTTATGAAACTAAATTGAAAATAATACAATTTTTCCTTATTTTGCTACTCCTGATTGATTTTTACTATGATAAAGGTATGCATTTTGAATTTGACTTTAAGGATGAATAACCGATAGATCGAAAAATTTGACATTGGAAAAGAATCGGAAAAAGATTAAGCAAATAAAGTTATTTTTATAAGGCTCACAATCTTTATAAATTTTAAAAGCTTTCTAAATAAGAAAAGAAAAATATTTTTAAAGTTTTCGAATAATAAAAAAAAAATCGTATATGAAAGTAACACAAACGCTTATATTTCAAAGCAAATTCACCAGAATATTACTTTATAACTAAGATATTTTATTCATTAAGTAGTTACTGTTGAATAGAAGGTAATCATCCAATAATATGGAAATGTATAATATTAAAATCTTAATAAGAATGTTCTTGAAAACACATATAGAAAAAAATCATAACACGCATGCAGAGTCATAAGCCATTACATATAGTGATTTTTGTTACTTTTTCATAACATGCTCTAAATTAGCGCTTTCCGAATTCAAATAGCAATAGAATGTAAATATCGACACTTTCGTACATAGCGGAAAGAGTTGAAGTTTGAAAATAAAAAGGGAGGAGGAGGTAAAATAATTTATAACCAATACATTTTGCCTAGAATGAAACTACGTAAGTGTTATATTATCTTTCCTTTTTAATAGCTTAAAAAAAAGAACTATTCTCAAATTACCGAGTGGTTGAGGGATTTTGGGTATAATGTATGTACAAAATTAATATGCGTTTTATATTCTAACTAGTATTTATTCTTTGATAATTAAATTTATATGTGCTAATAGAAAAAAAAGAAAGCATTTTGGAGACCTATTAATAAAAATTTATCAGACCTAAATCAAGAATAAGCCTTTTTGATAGGCTTTTCTTCAGAGTCACTGACTTCATTCGCCTTATATGAGTGTTTTTTTTTATATGAGTGCCAGGCATGCCAGTTAAATAACAACTAGATTAGTTTAAAAGTTTGATTCCAGAATTATACAGCGTACCCAAAATTCTCCTCATATTACAAATTCCTGTTTATAAGCAACATAAACTGATAAGTCCTTTTTGTTAAGCTTTTCTTCAGAGTCACTGGCTTCATTCGCCTTATATGAGTGCCAGGCATGCCAGTTGAATAACAACTAGATTAGTTTAAAAGTTTGATTCCAGAATTATACAGCGTACCCAAAATTCTCCTCATATTACAAATGCCTGTTTATAAGCAATATACACAGTCCTTCTTGATAAGCTTTCTTCAGAGTCACTGTCTTTACCCCCCTCATGTGTCATGTGTGAGCATTGCAACTTAACATCAAACTTTTATGTCAAATTATTGTAAACAAATGTAATATAAACACACCTTAATTAGAAAACTGTAGATCAGATGATTTTGTAAAAGCGTGTTTTTGAATTTGCTGTTTCTCCTGATACATTTGTAAATAAATACCAATTAATCTTGATTATATGAAATCTGTTCACACTAATAAGAAACACTTTATAAAAATGTGGTGTAAATTAAGAATTTCTAAAAATATAATTCCCGTCAAATTACCCCGACAGGAAATGTTGAATATACGGATTGGGGATTTTACATTTTTTTTTTCATTTGAAATTTTTCACCGTTGATGATATAAACTTTGTGATGTTAGAGCACTTTTGTTAGTGCTTTTTGATTAGCGCTGTTTTTGTTAAATTACATACATCTATAAAATAATTTCTTAAAAATATTTATTTTCATCGCTCACAAATATAAATAAAATACTCATAAGATTTATTACAGCCAAAAGCAAAATAAATAAATAACCATTTTTTATTTACTGACATATAAAATATATTTTAGGAATTCAACTCAAATAAATAATTATTTCCAGCTGCTTTTACTAACATTTGACTTAATGCAACTCTTTGATGAGTACAACGATCTTAGCGAATACATTTGAAAGTTTTTATACAAACTAAATGGGAATAAACTATTAAAACATAGTAAAATTAAAAAAAAAAAAATATTTTTTAAACAATATTTTGCTTATTCTGTGAGATAATCAGAGAAAATCCATTTAACGACACATTTAAATTAAAATATTTTTAAAATGCGAAACGAAACAAAAAATGTACGGTAAAATAAAAATAAAAACTTTTAATCTTAAGAAATGTGCATCATACACTGCAGTGAAGTTCATATATATATACATATATCACAACGCATACGCTTCAGATCCTCAAATGAAATTCCAAGCTTTTAATTAAAAGACAAGTTATCCTAGAAATTCTTAGACGTTGGTCGTTGAAGGAATTGGCATCTGTGTATTTAACGTATGTACAGTAATATTATTGTTCCTTTCTTTGAAATAAAATGAAACTTTTATTAATTAAATAGTTTCAGAGAATTTCTAAAGACTGCTGTAGAATATGTAGGAAAGTAAATGTCTAATCTATTAAATAAACATAATAATAAAAACTTTACATGCATGTTACCTTTTTTCATAGCATTCTTAGTAAGTATTTAAATTAAATTTGAAATATGTAGTAATACACTGTAAAAAAAAAAAAAAAAAAAACTCGGAAAAGTTACTCTATCTGGTGGGGCAGCAATGTGGCCCATCGGTTCTATTATGTTTCCGCATATTTCGGTCAGATATTCGTAAAAGTTTCCGCATATTTCGGTCAGATATTCGTAAAAGTTTCCGCATACTTCGGTGAGATATTCAGAAATGTTTCTGTATATTTTGGAAACATTTACGTGCATTTCGGAAACGTTTCTTTATATTTCAGTCAGATATTCAGTAACGATTCTGCATATATCGGAAATGTTTTTGTATACATCGGAAAGGTTTCTGCATATATCGGAAATGTTTTTGTATACATAGGAAAAGTTTCTGCATACATCATAAATGTTTTTGTGTACATCGGAAATGTTTCTGTTTTATAATTTCTTTTATTTGAGAGACCAATATGCTTTAAAAAAAATTAATATTACATTCGCTCGAGGCGAAACCCCACTCCACATCATAGTGGTTGGGTTTTCTGCGAAGTTCGGTGAGCGAACGCGCTAATCATACTATAGAAATGAACCTATGAAGTAT
Source organism: Maratus michaelseni (assembly GCA_963931845.1). Taxonomy (NCBI): domain Eukaryota; kingdom Metazoa; phylum Arthropoda; class Arachnida; order Araneae; family Salticidae; genus Maratus; species Maratus michaelseni. The sequence continues at coordinate 390,698,050 of OZ007592.1, forward strand.
GATCTTGTAGATGAATTATACTCTAGAATTAGCAATATTATAAACTTTTTGTAATTTCTGGTGTGAAACATATATTTTTCTGAACTTGTTTTTTTATTCACCTTTTATTATTAGGCTGCTACTCAAGATATCACTTTAAAGTTATTTATGCAGGCGAAATAAACTTTGAAAAAACTTAATTCTATGACAACTACTTCTGTCATTTTAAAATAACTCCAAATTTGAGAGTATGTCCTTCTACTGAAGAGAGGCTTCCAAATTTTCCTTTGTAGGAACAGAGTTGAGTCGTCTGGAAATTTCTTTAGTTTACCTACTACAAGTTTACAAGTACAACAAGTTTAGAAGTTGCTGTATACACAGTTAAATAACTCGTTCGATAGTTTCTTTATACTCTTGTTCCATGAATCTATAATAAATATTAGATATTTGATTGATGAATAATAATGTAGTACTAGTTTTAATGAAATACAGATAGCACCGTATATACGTCTTTAACATCTTTTCGTTTTGAGATCGGTTCCGTTTCATAACTTTTCTAATGATGAAATGTATCGTTTATATGACAGAACAAATTCCTAATTTCACTTATATTATACGTTTTTCACTCAGTTTTTATGAATCAGATATTTGTAAATTAATAATGTTGAAAATTTGATTTATGGATCTATAAATAATTCTTTTTTTAAATGCAGCCTCATGAGTTTCATCCTCTAAATAGATACTCAATGAAAATATTTAATTTCCCTATACTTATAAATAGATAGATTTTAGTAATAACTTTCAACTTTTTTAAAAATCTTGTAAATAGTTATACTATTCGAAAATATTTTATATCTGTGGTAATTGTTTTATTTTTACGAATTGTATACTTATAAATAGATATATTGATAAAAATGTTTTGTCTGTTTGTAAATATTTTTAATACAGTGTTTTACAACTATCATGCTTCTAAATATATTCATTTAAAGGTATTTATTTTATTCGTATAACTTGAGAATTGCTGAGATAACCTGAGAAAATAAATATATTTTTATAAGTATAGAGTTCATAAAATAAAATAATTATTTACAGATACGAAATCTTTTGACATAATATCTATACTTACAAGATTAAAAAATATATTTATTTAAAGGTATTAAAAATAATACATCTATTTTGGGAAATAAAGCATTTTCATAATGCATATATATCTGTTTACAGCATGGAATTCATGAGACCGGATTTTAAAACAGAATTATTTATAGATATATAAATCAAATTTTCAATTATACTTATTTATAAATATCTCATTCATAAAAAATGAAGGAAAAACGTATAGTATAAGTGTATTAGGAATTTGTTCTGTCATATAAACGATACATTTCATCATTAGAAAAGTTATGAAACGAAACCGATCTCAAAACGAAAGATGTTAAAGACGTATATACGGTGCTATCTGTACTTCATTAATACTAGTACTACATTATTATTCATCAATCAAATATCTAATATTTATTATAGATTCATGGAACAAGATTATAAAGAAACTACCGAACTAGTTATTTAACTTTGTGTATACAACAAAAGATTAACTGCAAATGTAATATTATTATGCAATAAAATAGAATCTGATAATATTATTTATTTTTAAAACATATTGTTCTCTCAAATGAAATAATTTATAAAACATAATACTTACAGCTGATATAAATACGTTGCATCTGCATCTGTTTTAGGCTGTCTTTCCTCTCAAGAACAATAGAAATCACGTGATAATGACATGTGCAATAGGTTGGAGTAGATGAGCATGCGCAAATATTACTTCATTTCGAATTCCATTTTACAACTTTACACGGAATGAGTGTAGCATTTCCGATTTTTTCAGTAACCATCATTTTACACTACCTATTCGAAAACATTTCCGGTATGGAATGTAACGTTTCTGACTTCTTCAGAATAACTCACCGCTTTGAATATTTTTCCGAAAATATGTGTAACGATTCCTAAATAACAAGTAAGTGAGGAGAACACAAAGTTTACTATAAATTTCCGGAAACCTTTCCCCCTTGTGCCGAAACGCTTCTGAGTTTTTTTACAGTGTACAGGAAATTCGCCCGCTTCTCTGGTCGATTTTCCAAGAATCCTTGAAATAAACGAACGTGGGGTTTAGGGTTTTACTGCTTTTGGCAACGTATATTATAGTGTGTATATTATAGAACATATATTAGAGTATGTATATTAGATTATATATTATAATATGTATATTAGAGCATGTATATTAGAGTATGTATGTTATAGTATGTATATTAGAGTATGTACATTATAGTATGTATAGTATAGTGTGTAGCAGTGAATATTATAGTATGCAGGCTACAACCTCTAAGGTCTCAAGTCAAACGTTTTACTCTGTTTTTCCATTTCGACACAGATTAAAATGAAATTTTTTTCTCTACGGTCTCTATTCACCCTCTACGGTCTCAAGTCAAACATTTTATTATTTTTTTCTATTTCGACACAGATTAAAATGAAAATTTTCAACATCGTGGTTGAAATTGAGCAATTTGCTATCCCTCCAACATGAGTTTAATCATGGTAGAAACGAAATTTACAAGAGAACACTGAAGAAAAATCTCTGTTATATCGCGCATTCGAATCTATCGCCATTTTAAGTGTTTCACAAGTAAATTGCTCTTAATAAAACCAAATTGCATCGATTTGTAAGTTACAAAGAAGGTAAAGTCTCTATTGGCTATCTATCAGTTAGCACTTTCAAGAAAAACAACCGTTGTCGCGTCTCCTAAAAGTCGATTTAAATCATAAAACACAAATGTGAGCTATTGTAACGTTGACGACATAACAATACTGGCAACAATGTGGCTAGTACGTATGACGGCTACAGCAATGTAGCTAATTTTTCAATTAAAAGTAAACAATAACAATGTACTCTCTATGAGAACAACTAAAAATCTCTTAAAAAATAAAATAAACTCAATTCAAATCATACCATCAATATAATCAAAATAAAATATTTTCTACAAATTCAAAAACTCGATATTAGGTACATAACTTCAGACATAGAGACACCTTCCTCCAAAATCTTTTAGCTGTTCTCGGTAACCCGGTCTCTTCAGAACACAGCACACACACACACACACACACACACACACACACACACACACACACACACACACACACACACACACACACACACAGAAACTCCTTTCTTTATTATTATAGTTTTAACCACAAAAACACATGGAATCCTTATTACAACCACGCTGAAATTATTTAAGTTAATATTATGATATTTTCAGTTAGTGAATTGTTTACGTAGATGCATAAAAAGACTTGGCACACACAGACATATATATATAAAGTACCTGTCACATGTCTTACCACACCCCCAGAAATCTAAAATAAGCTTGTTTGTCGTACGTTCTGCTACTTGTGTAAGAATGGAGTATGGTAAAAATAAAAATATGTATTATTTTTATCGATTCAACCCAGAAGTCCGAAATAAATGTGTCAAAACATTAGTTTTATTCTTGAAGACATAATTTCAGTATTATATTTCGTGCGTTTTGCCTGAAGTTGTATCTCTACAGTCATTTAATCATGTAGTAATTTGTCGTGTGAGCGTGATGTGACCATAAATAATCGGAAATTATGTGATTGTGGTGTTTTCTTACGTTCCAAATTTGCAACAAATATTCTGAACAGTTAGTCAAAATGCGTAAAAAGAACTGTGTAGTTAATTGTATTTAAACTCTAATTTTTGGTTTGAGAGAAGTAAGTTATTCTTGCAGAAAACTCACAAACGGTTGAAGGTATCCGTTAGGGCGATGTATTGAACAATAAAACGAAGGTAAAGACGGTCAAATGTACAAGAAAACAATCTGGTCGTCCAAAAATAACAACTGTTCATGAGGACAACTTTATTGTGACTACGAGCAAGCGTAAGAGACAATTGATAGATCCTATTTAAACGAAGGGAGTTGCGGAAATGCCGTTACGTCTGTGTACGACAAGATGGTGTCCAAGTGTTTTCAGAAATAGGGACTTAATGGTAGGGAATGGACTTAATGACGGTTACAAAACCACTTCTTTGTGTTACAAACGTATCAAGAAGGTACGCATGGGGATGCATATATATATATATATGGATACGCAGATGTATAATGCATGGTGATCATAAGCTCAATACGTATGTTTACCGTGTCTTAAATACTTGTTGTTCTGAAAGTTTACTCAAAGCAGAATTAGTCTATATAATATCCATTGCCATTGATCGGGGTTTTCGGGGTCAAGTTAATTTTATGTAAAAAACGGCTGAAACAATTTTAAATATATTTTAACAATTTTAAATAAAACCGTTTTCGAATACGAAAAGACCATTGGTTTATGTCACGTGTTCGAGAAAATTCGATTAGTGGGTCATTTTGGATCACTATGGGTCAGGATCAAGCTAATTACATGTAATAAAGGCTGAATCTGTTTTCATTATATTTTACCATTTTGGATTATGAGAAGACCATTTGGCTAAGTCACATGTTCCAGAAAATTCGATAAGTGGGTTATTTTTGGGTCAGTACGGGTCAAGCTTTTTTATCTAAAAATAGTTATAGCGATTTTGACTAAACTTTGTATCTTATCGTTTTCGGTAACGAGAAGACCACTACGCATGATCGATAAAATTTTATTAATGATTCATTTTGGGTCACTACGGGTCAGACTCAAACTAATTTTATGCAAAAAAATGGTAGAAACGATTTTGACTATTTTTTTTATTCTACCGATTTTGAGCATGTGAAGACCATTGGGTTAGGTCACACGACCGATGAAATTCAATTAGTGGGTCATTATGGATCACTATGGGTCAGGGTCAAACTAATTTTATGTAAAAAAGCCGAAAGGATTTTTAAGAAATTTTGTATCTTACTGATGGAATGCTACAGAGTGATCAATTAAATTATTTGAATTTAAGTCTGACTGCATAGGATTTACCACTATATTGCTGTTAATTGATTAATATGAGTATTTTAAATTATCCGAGACGTATAGTATTTATTTTGCACCTATGACTCTAAGGATCTGATATGATAATTTATACTTAGAAAATTTTATTAGACAAATTATCAATTAATTATAGAAAAGAAAAAGTTGCATTGTGAATTATTTTTGAAGTTCGGATCCTCTTTGAGCCAATTACAATCATCAAAGGTTACCTGCAGAGAGTTATGTAACATTAAATATATAATGGCTTATTTTAAAACCTAGATTGTAATATTAAAGAAAACATTTCCTAAAATAAAAGACTTAATATTAATTCAATAAATTAAGTAAACAAAAGGAAAACTGACTAAAATTAATTGAATATAAAATTGAGTTTATTTACAAGGTAATTATAAGCATATGATTAAAAACAAATATAAATGTTTTTAAAAAATAAAAATATTCAATCCTAGTTGAGAACTGTATTCTCAACATTTATTTTCTGAGAATTACAGTTTATCTTACTGAATTAACAAATTCGATTTTGAAAGGCAGAGTTCCATACCCTAGAAGTATTTATTTGATTAGCCTTTTTATGTTTAGATCGGGGTAGGATCTTCATACACACGTAAATTCGTATTATTAAAAGAATATAGCTTAATTAAATAAAATGGAACAATGGTGAAGGAAGATTGTTTGTTACCTTATATTACTAGATAACGTTGACAGCAGGAGGTAATGGCTGACGCGTTTTCGCTTTTTCTTAGCGCGTACATTTCCATCTATTGGCACACACACTCAAAATCTGTTTTTTTAGTTAGAGAGCAGTCAACCTTCTACTTTTCCATCTTTTTTTTGAATCTCTACTCTCAAGAAAAATCACATTCTTTTCGTGGAGCAAAAAAAAAGGGATGGAACCATTTTTCCCTTTTCACATAAAATTAAGGCCTTATACGTTTTAACTTCTTGAAAATTTGCATGTTTCGGCCATACCTCTGATTTTAGAGAGATGACCATTGGCATGCGGGAGAAATTTGGTACTCCCCTTGAGTGTTTCATAGGTCCGTCGGTACAATAGCGATTCCTCTTGACGCCGTGCTGTGTCTGGGTGGTAAAGATGCTTTGACTTGTGAGGTCTTCGTGCCTATTTAAGCTCTCATAAATAAATGTGTCATATTATTGTTCTGACAATTTTCTCCATGACATTTTTATTAGGTGTAGTTAAATCATTCGTGGGAACGGAAAACCAAATATTTCCTTGACTGCCGTGGTTCACTTTGTTCCATAATTATCTATCTGTATGCGCTGATCCTAAAATGGATCATTAATTTGTATTGTTCACTGTTCACTGATTAAAATGATACCAAATACTCTGTTAATATGCAGAAAAAAAACCAAATACTTTTTTTTTATAGTGTGTGCTAGTTTAGATCTAGATGGTGGTATTTCTCACCATCATCTCTTCCCCCGACATTAGAAAAAAAAAGGTCCACAGTATCTTTTTTTTTATATATATATATAGCCACAAAGTACTCGATGAAAGTCCATCGTCGTATTATATTGAAGATCAAAACTGAAAATGTTCACATGGAAAAGTCTAGGAACTTGGGATAAGCTGGGGTGTCACTAGGTTTGGAGTGTAAGTAGGTTTGCAACACCAGAAAAAAGTTTTACACATTGGTGAAATAAAGCGTAATCAAAAGTTCACTGTTGAAAAATCTGATGAAAGACATGACTTCTTCAGCAAGTTATCATGTGTAGTTGGTTTCAATTTCCATTGTTCCAAAAACATTTATTAAAATTTTGAGTTTTAATAGGTCCAAATCCAAATAAAGCAGGAAAATTTGAATAAGCCAAATAATAAAATAAAATGCCCGAGAGAAGAAAGAAAAAAAAATTAATTTTCTTTTCCACTCTTATATTTTTAGTTATTACATACATATAAATTGGCAAATCTTTTATTTTAATTATTACAGGCTAATTAGGTACCCATGAATGGAAACACAAAATACAGAGTCATTTAAAACAAATACTCAATATAATCAGTAAGCTGTATGCATTGATAATGAATACCATACAATTAAAAAAAAATTATATAATATATGAAAAACATTGAGAGAAAACACATCTATATAATCACATGTCTGTTGTACTGCAATCTGTATTATAAACATTATAATATAATTCTCACATGAATTATTTTCTCTTGAGCAGAAAGGAAAACTTCTTTATTTTTTTTATATATATATAAAGAAAATGTTATGTTAAAAAAAAAAAATCTTATCATTCTTACTAAAACAATTGTTTTGGAATATGTGAAAAGGCTACTTTTCTGAATGAAAGATATTTTCAATAATATATTTTCATAAAAGAAACAGGTCTAAAAAATGAATTTTCCTCTTTCCTTTGCTACCAAAATTTTAATTATCCGTTGGTAAAATCAAAACAAGTACAATTTCACTGCCCGGCTCCTAGAATGAACAAGGTTGAAAGAGAACGAAGAAAAGAAAAAGAAGAAAAAAAAAATCTCCTCTCTTTCCTATCGATCCATCAAATTGCTAAGGGGAAGGATTCCAAATGACAGTTACTGAGCTCACCTGTGGAAAAACTGACCACCCTTTTTTTTTTTTTTTTTTTTTACATTCGTATCCAGGTGTACACTAGGGAAGATTTGCGAAATGCATGTACTAGCGATCGTTGCTATCCCTCAGGTGTATGATTACTAAACTCCTGGATTTTCGACTCTACAAAAAGGGGTGAAATGTGTTAATTGCACGTGTAATTGGTGAAAGGTAGTGCAGCTATGATTTACAGCTAGGAATTATGATTTATGTTGTTAAAAATAAAAATTATACTGTGTGGTTAAAAAAAAAAGTCGTGTATACCCGGCTTGGATTTAAAAATAAATGGGTTATGTAATTAAATCTGTATATCTGCTTAATATTTTCTATAAAAAAAAAAATCGGTACACGTGTAACGTGGTCAAATCCGTTTGCATCGCACTATCTTCTCGTCAATTTATATATTTACTTATTTATTTATATTGTGTATAAAAACGTAATGTATTATAATATATATATTTTTAATATAATATTGATTTTCTAGTTACAATTTAAGTTAGCGAGAACAAGCGAGCGTTGCTTTGCACAAACGAAAATGTGCATGCAATTGTAAAATATTTATTTAATTATTTATTCTTCTTATTATTATTATTTTAAAATATATTAACGTGTAAATATACATATTTAAGGAATCGAAAGCGAGCGTTCGCTTTTCTTTTCTCTTATTATTTTTTGTTTTATAAAATATTACATATAATAGTTAGAAAAAAAAAAGATTAAACAAATTCTTTTTTTTTGTAAAGTTTGGAAATTTAGTTAATTAGAAATATCTCAGCTAAATGCATTATTAGATGCTCTGCGCAGATAGTCTCAATTTCGCCTGCAAAAACGAGACTTTAACATCCAATAAATTGCTGAAATGATCATTGACATGTATCCAACACCTTTTTATTATTATTATTTTTTAAGTATGAAATAATTTACCTAAATATTTAAGGTATAAATTAAACATCCAATTTATATTTTGTAATAATTGAAACGTTCAATGGTATTTTTTTTTTTGTTTTTTTTTTTTTAAATTATCTGAAATGTTAATCCTTAGGGACAACTAATATATATTTTTTTTTTACTTGTTTGTTTTATAATATGAAATCGTACGATTATTCTAAAATTAAAATTGAAACGCGTTGTTCTAACCAAGTTATAGATTATATCAAATATTAAACTAAAATAATTTTGTAAAATCTGACCGATTTTTTTTTGTTATAATAATTCAAGTGGATTCGTCAATCCGTGGCTTTAAGCAAAGGATGAATTATTATAAATATTGGTCAATATAAAATGTTGTATTATTATTATTTATATTTGTGTCGCCGAGTGAATAGATGTTGACTTGTAATTTTAAATCGATTAGTTACATGTTTTGTGCTACATATAAAGACTTTTATTTTCACTTTTAGTAGAGGGGGTAAGGTTATATATTAAATTTTTTTTTGTTTTGTTATATAAATTAGTATAAAATGGGTTTGAAAGGGTGATACCCTGGCAAGGCTGCCTCTGTTTTTATTTTTACCGTAATTATTATTATTTTTTATTTAACGTGCATGTTTGTTCATAACTCCCTCTGACGAGCCAAATCCCTCAGTAGTACACTGTGTAGCAAAGAAAAAAAAAACTTGCAGTATCCTCCCTAAATGATCTTTTTTTTTTTTTTTTTTTTTTTAAATAGTAACCTGTCCTCAATGTACTGTAAATAAACAATAATGGAAAATTATAAAATGTGTACTAAACTAAAGAAAAATAAGACATCTATAAACGATAAAAATTTAAAATAAATATATACATATTGCCTCGACAGCAATAAAAGAGAAAAAAAATTTCTCGCTTCCCTATCTAGGAATTTATGTGTATAGTCTGTGATTCCACTTTCGTTGGTGAGAATAATTTATTTATGTGGCGTTTAATAGTCGCTTTATCTGGGAATGCAATTTCCTTTAATAGGTAATTGTTATTCCTAAGCTTCCTTACCACCTCGAATGGTCCCAAGAATTTTGGCTGAAGTACACCTGGTTTACCCACGACTTTTAAGTAGCATTCTTGTCCCGTTTGTACAAATTTTACTTTTTGGACTGGAGTACTGTCGATGTACTCCGCCATCATTTTTTTTTGGTTTTGTAAGGCTAATTTCTTTATTTCCTCAATATGTTGGACTCTATTTTTAACGTAGGTTTTGACAATTATGTCTTGGTCAGGCAAGTGTATGGAAAAAGGAGTTCTTATTTCTCTACCGAAAAATAGAAGTGCCGGAGAAAATCCCGTAGCTCTGTGCGGCGTACTGTTATAATTAATTTTAAAAAAATCAATCCTGGTATCCCATTCTAAAGAGTTTTTACACATAGCCACAATTGAATTTTTTAATATTTTATTACTGATTTCACAGAGCCCATTACTGCGTGGATTATTCACGGACGTAAAATCTATGTCTATGTTAAGAGAATCCATGTATTCTTTGAATAAATCAGAGTGAAAATACCGGCCATTATCCAATTTTATGGATCGCGCCAATCCGAAATTACTAAAATAGCGATTCAATACATTTAGAAGTGTTTGTGATTCACAATTGCGAACCGGTACAGCCTCCAAGAATCTTGATGTGGAATCAATAATCATAAATACAAATTTATTTTTGCGTAGCGTCATTGGAAGCAAACCAATTAAATCTATATGCAAAACTGATCCGATTTCTTTATCTTTGATTATTTTTTGTGTGGGAACTTTAATAGTTTGATGTTGTTTAGTCGTGTTACATGGTATACATTTAGTACAATAATTCTTTACATCCCTGTACATCCCGTACCAGTAGAATCTAGCTTTTATTATTTGATAAGTTTTAAAAAATCCGAAATGTGGTTTATGAGCTTCCTGTATTATTTCAGCTTTAAGTTTATCCGGAGCAATTAACAGTTCATTTGTATCAGAGCCTGGCTTTAATATTAATATTTCTTTTTGATTGAGAGTGAATTTTTTTGTGGTTTTGTTTTGTTTGTCAGTTTTAATTTTGTTTATTATTTTATTTAATTTTTCGTCTTCTAATTGTTGTAGTTTAATGTTTTCATCTGATAGAGCTTTGTTTACCGTAAACAATGAATTTTGCAATTTTTCTCTTGAAATTATATTATTAATGTTCCTCGAAACATAATCAGCAGGATTTTTAGATCCCTCGATATGCTGAAAAGAGTAGTTAAAAGGGGACAAATTGTCCAACCACCTTGCTACAATGTCTGGTTGCTTTTCCAAATTTAAAAAATACGTTAGCGCTTTGGAGTCTGTATAAATATTAAATTTTCTCCCTGCGAGAATATGCTTGAAATACATCACCGCTTCATGAACCGCCAGTAGTTCGAGTTTGAAACTGGGGTAGTTCTTTTCGGGATCCCTTAATTTTCGCCCAAAATGTTCAATTGGCAGCTGTTCTCCGTCGTATTCTTGTGCTAAAATTCCAGAAATAGCTGTTTTAGAAGCGTCTGTGATTAAAATGAAATCTTTTGAGAAATCCGGGGGTTTTAATGTGGGATTTTTAACTATCGCTGCTTGGATTTCTTTGAAAGCATTTTCTTCTATGTCAGACCATTTAAATTTCACTTTGTCTTTAGTAAGATTAATTAATGGGTCAACTATTTTAGAATAGTCTTTAATAAGCGATCTAAAATAATTCGAAAGACCAAGTAGAGATTTAACTCCCTTCTTATTTTTAGGTTTAACTAAATTTTGAATTTTATCTATGTTTCTTTTTGAAGGAGAGTATCCTTCGCTGTTTAGGGTGAAACCGAGAAATTCGATTTCTGACATACAGACTTGTATTTTAGTAGGCTCAATAGTTAAATTATTTTCAATAAAAGCTTTAAGGACTTTGTCTAACAGATCTAACATTTCTTCGAGTGAGTCGGCTGCTAGGATCACATCGTCAATAAAATAAGCGACTTGATCTTCATTAAAGTGGCCCAACACTTTATCAATTAATTCTGCAAACACCGCAGTACTGAGTCGCGTTCCGAAAGGCAATCTTAAAAAGGAGAATTTACCGTGCTCCGTTATGAAAGCTAATTTTTCAGTGTCTTCTTCACGTAAATTTATTTGGAAAAACGCACTGTGTAGATCCAGTACTGTATAATATTTTTTTCCACTCATTCTCCGCAGAATCTCTTTAATTTCGGGTATGGGGTACGCATAATTTTGAAGTATTTCATTTAAAAGTCTATAATCGACCGCCATACGATATTTAACTTCATTAGCCTGTTCGTTTTTCTGCAAAGATTTTTTTTTAACGAAAATAACAGGGAAATCGTAATCAGAGTTGGATTTACGAATGATATTTGCTCTCAAAAGTTTTTCAATTTCTTTTTTAGCATACTCCTTAACATTGTGTGCAGTTTTGTATGGTTTAGTCTGCAGAGGATAATTATGTATTAAATTAAATCTTGGGACGACTAATGAAGATTGTCCGAGTGTATCGTAATTCTTAGAAAAGGCATGTGCATTATTTAGAAGTATTTTTTTTAATTTTTCTGCTGTGTCCGAGTCTAAATGTTGTAAATTAAAGTCGTCTGATCTAAGTTCTGCTTTTCTCCGTTCACGAACTTGCTCTAAATTCAGATTATTAATGTGCACTACCTGCTTCGTTACTTCTTGACCCTCAGTGTCAACTGATTTTATTTCAAAATGTTTAGAAATTTTGCCAATGTTCATTCCCTCTGTTAAGATTAATTTTTGTTGTGATTTGTTAGTGATTATTATATGAATTTTATTATCCTTGGCAATTTCGTGAATTGATGTTTTATAATAAATTTTCATATTATGTTTAATCGGTTCCAAGAGTATTGTATTTGTAGTTGCGAATTTATCTGGATCTAATAGTAATGCAACAATTTTTTTTCGCCTGGTAGTAACTCCGTTGTCTGTGTTAGTTTTGCTGTAACAAAATTTTTGTGCGAGATACGTTTTTTTTTCTTTTTGCGTATTGTTTCTTTATTTTGATTCTCATTAGAGTTAGCAGTTAAGTTACTTATCAGACTTTGAGGTTCATTTTCTAGAAATTGAAGTGCAATGTTTTTGTTTTTTAATTTCATGGTTTTATCTTCTAAATCTAGGATAATATTATTTGTTTTGAGGAAATCGAATCCCAATAGCATATTGTAGTTCCGACCAAAATCTTGAGTTGTAACATAGAATGCCCCCGATACAAAAACGTTTTCCAATTTGAAAGTTAATTTAATGCATTGCTTAAAAGAGATTGTCGAATTTGTTAATGTTTGAATTTTTACCTGGTTACAGAGATTTTTATATTTTACGTGTGCATTCTTTAATTGTTCGAACAATATAGGTGATGCCAAAGTTACTGCCGCCCCACTGTCTGTCAAAGCATTAATCTTAACACCATTAATTTCAAAAGTAATAATCGGAAGTTGAGAATTGTCATTTCTTTTGACACTAGCAATAATTTTGTTATTTTTTTTAGACCCGCAGTGAGACTTACGCGGGTGCCTTGTATTTGAGAATGTAAGTCCCGACTTTAGTTTCCCTTATTGTTACTAGAATTCTGATCATGATCTTTATCTTGTTTATTGTTTTCAAATGTCTGCTGTGAATTATTTTTTTTGTATAATCATGTTTTTTATAATTATTTTGCTTGTAGCCCCCTCTATGCCCTCTATAATTTCTTCGCTGGTCATATGATCTCTGTTCGTTGAAATTGCCTCCATAATTTCCGAAACTGGGATATGATATCGGCATAAATTGTTGGTGGGGTGGGGGTGGTGCATAGTACATGTACTGAGGAGCAGAATATTGCATAGGGTTGAAGTTTTGGTGCGTGTAATTTGGGGTTTGCTGAAAGTTTCCCTGAGCTTGTTGGTTTCCCCCTTGATAAAAATTTGGTTTTTCGATTTGAATATTCTCAGGAATTTTTTTATTTTCGTCCACGTAATTACTGCTGTTTTGTTCGTTGCCCTTGTAAAACCAACAATGTGGGTTCGTATGGGATGTGGATTTACAGTACTTGCAAAACCTAGTTGTATCATTGTTAGTGGCATTTACCTTTAATTTTATGTTATTTAATTCCGCGGTTAATAATTTTATATTCTCTGCACTTTCTACATTGAGTTTAAGCAGTTCATTTAACAAATCAGAATCTTTAGTTTTGGAAATGTTGTTGATGTCCTTTAAATTGACATGTGAATAAGCCTCCTCTAATTTTAAGGCTATGTTGCACGCTGTTTTAAAGTCCGGCGGAGAGTTTTTTCTTACTTCCAGACTTAAATCACTACGAATTGATTCCAAAAACTGAGATAATTTGATCATTACCATGAATGTAGAGCTGTTGTTAGCTCCTATATCTTGCCCACTTTTTTTTAGATAAATGTCTGCTGCCGCATTAAATTCTAATATAAATTCGTTCATGTTTTGTTCCGGTTTTTGTTTGAGATTGCAAAATTTCTTTTGCGCTTCTAGAAATGTGGTTTTGGGTTCGAATAATTGTTTTAACTTTGTTTTAAAGGTTTCTAAGTTCTGTTCCACGAACAAATTTTGATCCCTCATCAATTTATCTTTAGCTGGTCCTACAATTTTCGCCTTTAATATAGTTAATTTAGAATCATTATTCAATTCAGTTTTATTGATGAGATTGTCAAATTGTAAGAAAAAATGGTTAATATTTGCTTCCTTTTTTCCATCATAGTATGGAATCAGATTAATTAGGCTATCTGCATTTGGGGTGTCCATTGTAGTAATTTTAGGAGTAGCTTTTTCAGAATTTATAATTTTCTTCTCTTTCTTTTTTTTCTTATTATTATTATTACTATTATTACAAATAATATTAGTGTCTACAGTTTGATTATTTAATTCGCGTAATTGTTGTCTAGTTTTGACACCAGTATCTATTCTACTAATTCTTTGACTTTTACGCTTATTCATCCAATTAAAGTACAAAAATCATAAAATAGAGAGAGAGCAAAAAAAAATTGTTTAACATAAAATAAAAGATACCCAATGGTGAATTGTTATGCACTGTTCGAGAAATTAATTATATATAATATATATCATTTCAATATTTGAGCATTATTATGTATGTATTTTATATTTGCTGCTGTTGCAGTATATGTAACACAAGTCATATTTTCAATTCTTTGTTAATACAAATCAATCCAATAACACTTATTATTATTTAATATATCATTATATATTTAGTGAGGTACCCAAAAAGAGTTGCCAAGTATATGCATGTTACAGAGTGTGTATGAAGATTCCCCAATGAATGCTTAAATTTTTTTTTATTAGTTGTTGAAAAGAGGAAAAAAATTTTTTTTTAAAGAATTAGAATTAAGAACATTTATGTTAGCAAAAAATTTTTTTTTTATTTTTTTTTTATTTTTTTATTTTTTTATTTTTTTTTTTAGTCTTAATATTGCATATATATTTTTATATTTTAAAAAAAATTATACAATAACCTAAAGTTCTATTTCTAAAATTAAATTAATATATTAAAATAATTTAGAAAGAGGTAACGGTACCACTTCTAATTCGGTAAACCCTATGATGGAATGCTACAGAGTGATCAATTAAATTATTTGAATTTAAGTCTGACTGCATAGGATTTACCACTATATTGCTGTTAATTGATTAATATGAGTATTTTAAATTATCCGAGACGTATAGTATTTATTTTGCACCTATGACTCTAAGGATCTGATATGATAATTTATACTTAGAAAATTTTATTAGACAAATTATCAATTAATTATAGAAAAGAAAAAGTTGCGTTGTGAATTATTTTTGAAGTTCGGATCCTCTTTGAGCCAATTACAATCATCAAAGGTTACCTGCAGAGAGTTATGTAACATTAAATATATAATGGCTTATTTTAAAACCTAGATTGTAATATTAAAGAAAACATTTCCTAAAATAAAAGACTTAATATTAATTCAATAAATTAAGTAAACAAAAGGAAAACTGACTAAAATTAATTGAATATAAAATTGAGTTTATTTACAAGGTAATTATAAGCATATGATTAAAAACAAATATAAATGTTTTAAAAAAATAAAAATATTCAATCCTAGTTGAGAACTGTATTCTCAACATTTATTTTCTGAGAATTTCAGTTTATCTTACTGAATTAACAAATTCGATTTTGAAAGGCAGAGTTCCATACCCTAGAAGTATTTATTTGATTAGCCTTTTTATGTTTAGATCGGGGTAGGATCTTCATACACACGTAAATTCGTATTATTAAAAGAATATAGCTTAATTAAATAAAATGGAACAATGGTGAAGGAAGATTGTTTGTTACCTTATATTACTAGATAACGTTGACAGCAGGAGGTAATGGCTGACGCGTTTTCGCTTTTTCTTAGCGCGTACATTTCCATCTATTGGCACACACACTCAAAATCTGTTTTTTTAGTTAGAGAGCAGTCAACCTTCTACTTTTCCATCTTTTTTTTTGAATCTCTACTCTCAAGAAAAATCACATTCTTTTCGTGGAGCAAAAAAAAAGGGATGGAACCATTTTTCCCTTTTCACATAAAATTAAGGCCTTATACGTTTTAACTTCTTGAAAATTTGCATGTTTCGGCCATACCTCTGATTTTAGAGAGATGACCATTGGCATGCGGGAGAAATTTGGTACTCCCCTTGAGTGTTTCATAGGTCCGTCGGTACAATAGCGATTCCTCTTGACGCCGTGCTGTGTCTGGGAGGTAAAGATGCTTTGACTTGTGAGGTCTTCGTGCCTATTTAAGCTCTCATAAATAAATGTGTCATATTATTGTTCTGACAATTTTCTCCATGACATTTTTATTAGGTGTAGTTAAATCATTCGTGGGAACGGAAAACCAAATATTTCCTTGACTGCCGTGGTTCACTTTGTTCCATAATTATCCATCTGTATGCGCTGATCCTAAAATGGATCATTAATTTGTATTGTTCACTGTTCACTGATTAAAATGATACCAAATACTCTGTTAATATGCAGAAAAAAAACCAAATACTTTTTTTTAATAGTGTGTGCTAGTTTAGATCTAGATGGTGGTATTTCTCACCATCACTTACCATTTTGGATTACCAGAAAACCATTTGGCTATGTCACATGTTCGTGAAAGTTTGATTAGTAGATTATTTTTGGGTCACTACGTGTCAAGCTAATTTTATCTAAAAAACTGCTCTAACGATTTTGACTAAATTTTGAATCCTACACTATTGGATTACGAGAAGACATTGAGCTAAATCACATATTCGAGAAAATTTGATTAGTGGGTCGTTTTAGGGTCACTACGCGTCACTTCATTCCAATGTGAAATGAAAGTTGAAACAGTTAAGTTGTTGAATAGTTGACAGTAAAGGAAGTCGAAAAATTGACAGCATTTCGCCAAATTTGGCGAAATGTTGGCAACATTGGCGAATTTTGGCGGGAAGATTTATTTTCAAGATTACCACTGCCAAAACATATGCTTGGCCCCAAAAGAAATAATATCGCCTACTTTGGACAACACGTTTGGTGAAAAAATTGGTTTTCAAGAATGTCATAGGAGCCCAGATAGATGATTTAACCAATAAGTCACAATACAACAGAAAGCACGATTCTGTTAGTTCAGAGCAGCCTGCACTGAATTTATTTTTATATTGAACACAAGATTTAGTTGAACACAAAGCTAATTTTAACCGAGTGTAGCTCTGTCTTCCCTGCTGGTATTTCATATAAGAACAACTTAAATATTTTTAAATATCAATACCACATATACGTATACTACACGTTTACTTTAGACAAATGTAAATATATATTTTTTCAGCTATGCAATAACAAACATAATTACTCCTTTTATTTTGAACATCCTTAATGAATCGATATTTTATACGTTATTCTAATTCAGTTTAAATGTTTTATTACTTTACAAATGAAATGGCAAATTTCTAATCATTTTTATGTGAATTTCAAAAACATTTTTTCGATTAATATGTTTTCACGCCGAAGTGTGTATGAAACTCATGTCTGTACTTATCGATTATTTGGCCGAAGCATAAATTTACTTTTAATAAGTGAATAAAGAATGGAAAAATTATGTATGATGCATTTTATTTTATCTTTAATATGCTAATTGTTTTAAACTCGTGTAAAAATTAAGAATAAATCATAGTTGGGGAAAATAGAAAGATAGATTATTACAATATAAAAAAATGATTATCTCTCTAAAAATATCATTTTGTCAATGCCAAGAGATAATATTTACCTTACTTTTTGGAACATGTGTATGCTTTTCAGAAATGCAGGCAACAATATTTATTAAATATTAAAAGTATAAAAAGAGGGCGCACTAAACATCTCGCATTGTTTAATTTTGAATGGAGGATGCTGTCTGTTTTATGGAAGACTGAATTAATAGAAATGCATCAAAATTTTGTATTTGTAACTTTAGCTTTCTGAAATATGCAAGGAATTGCTTTATTATATAATTTTTATATTTTTGTATACGCAAAGAAAAATTCTAGAAAAAATTTAATTTTCCCAATTTGAATACTCATGATAAATAAAAATATTTTGCTCATTTTCACATTTTAGTTTTTAATTTTTGCACATTTTCAAAGAAAGATTATGCATATATTAGACATATATAACATTTTTATTAAAATTTCATGTACAATTATTTTTGAATATCGATAAATCTTGAATTAATTTTCATAAATGAATAGGAGCGAATTAATCCATGGAAATTGCAACAGTGAATATCCAATACGACAACATACTTTTATAGAGTACAAAAATTCCAGAAGATTAAATTTGCAATACACTAAATATATTATGTAATTTTATGTAAAGCTATATTGCAACTGAGCAATTCCTCTCTTGTTAAATTGCTGTGTCATTTTACGCAATCCTTTTGAAATGCTTACAATTTTAAATGTTATTTTATGTTTTATATGTTTTCTTGTTGAACACGACATAATTTTTCCTTTTAGAATCATGCTTGTAATTAATGTATTGTTGATGAAAAAATGGAATTTTATGTGATAGAGAGATAAAGAAAATATTTTATACACAACTCATTATCTCTAACTTTAAAATATTCCGCTCATATTAAGTACCATAATAGAAATACACAATTAAATTTTCATTAAATAATAGAAAACATGTTTAGACTGATTATTCTTTTAATAAATTAATCAGAACTTTTCTTTCAGTACTTCTAAATATTTAAAAAATGTATCACTGTGTTTAATGATTAAGAGTAAATTTACAAAGATATATAGACGAATAATCAACATAATACGGATTGATACAATAATTATCCTGTCACTCCCGGGGGTTTATTTTCTATATCTTTAGTCTAGTTAGATGAAATTTTATTCTATTTCTGCTGTTCAATAGCATAAAATAAGGCTCTTGCGGATGCTCTTGAGATCCATTTCAATAATCGATATTCTGAAAATTCAATGTAAAAGTTTTTCCTCTTTAGATATGCAGAAGAAAGTTTGTAATTATATCCTAGTGAATATTAAAGTGACGAATTGATTATTTTGCTTAATTTTTTTCATGCAACAGCAACCACAAATCTCATCTCTGCTTTTATCATTGAAAACAATAATGCGAAAACTTATATTTTGTAAGTGAGTAACATTTGAATGATGAATGTTTTTGTATTAAATGATAAAGTGATTTTAAACTCGTACGTTCATATGCATATGGTAATTTGTTTAACACATTTTATTTACGTTTATATGCATATGATAATTTGTTTAACACATTTTATTTACGTTTATATGCATATGGTAATTTCTTTAACACATTTTATTTACGTTTATATGCATATGGTAATTTGTTTGACACATTTTGTTAAAAATAAAAATAAAATGATGGAGTTTTAATATTGAAGGTTTCAGATTTAAAACATGATAATTCACATTTTTTTTTCTCTCTGAAATTGTTTAACTGCACTATGACATTCTTTTAAAAGTACGAGGTTTACTTTTTACTGAATATATCAGCGATCGTCAACCTTTCGGATCTCACGGACCACTTATTTTCACCCTGTTAAATCCTGCGTGCAAGTAATATGAATTTTGAATAACATTAATACATAATGTTCAATAATGATCGCCGAAATTCAGTTTCATTAATATTAAATGCACCTATTTATTGTAACAAAATTATAAGTATTTACGAGGGTTGGTCGAAAAAAAATTTCTGAGGCTATTATGGGCAGTGTGTTATTCCACACACATAATATAGTGGAGAGAAAAATAGTAGAGTTTTTTTTTTATTTTTACTCGTAACTACCAAGAACTTTCGTGCATTTGCCAAAACTTTTGCCAAAATTTTTAAGGCACCTTGAAAAACAAATGCGTGTTTTGTATATAATAGAACTGTTTTGTGGCTTTCTTCACTTCATAATTGGTGCAAAAATGTTCATTTTCAATTTTTTTGAGAACGATATTTAATGCCGCGAAGAAGTGGAAATCCTTTGGATACCGGATGGAGATTTAGGATGGATGGACAAAGCGTTCCCAACCGAGGGTAGCAATAACACTTGGACGATGCGCTGCACACTTCGAGCCTTTTATGAATGTCAATATTCATCGTCATCCATCGCTATTCATACCGTTTAAAATATGCTTATTTGTTCCTTCTTTCACGATTCCCAAAAGTGTCTGATCTTCATATCTGCCAGAACCAGATTAGGCTACCCATCCGAGCTTTTTGCTAGAACTGCGCGAGATCCAACTGCAGTATCTCGGTGATTCTCCACCAAATTCCGTACACTGTTAAAATTTTACAGCAAACTGTCCAGTCATTTGACCGTTTTTATAGAAAACTGTTATATAACAGTAATCTTACTCTATTCTGACCATATTATAGCCCATATTACAGTCATAATCCAATACAATTATGGTTGTGTAAACGTTTTCTATAAAAACGGTAAAATGTCTGGACAGTTTGCTGCAAATTTTTAACAGTGTAGTATTAGTTATCGCATTATCCGATGTTTTGTTTGTCGTGGTGCATAAGCTTTCACCGGTAAAATGGAGGAGAATCTTAATGTATGGCTAACCTCCGTATTTAATTATACGACAATCGTAAATGCTTAATTATTCTAAAAAAAAATTGGGTGTGTCATAAAGTATGGCATATTGTAATATTTAAATCATTTTCTGCACTTAACTGATTAAATTGCTTAAAAAATATATATTTTTAAAATTTCATCTACTAATTAAGTGTAAATAATAATAAAAAATATATTAATATATATATATATATATATAAATATTTATGTAATTTTTTTTGTATTATGTTAAGAAAAAAAATAATTTTTTTAATCTGATGAAAGAATTACATTTATATTGTTTTATGGAACGTAACTATAAAAGAAAGATTTTTTATGTTAAAATTTTGTTTACAAAGAGAGCGAACAGCGATTACGCTTTAAATAATGTATTCATTATATCCTTAAAAGACTACGATTTATAGAACAGCAATCAAAACAATTACGTGATTAAATTTCCGGATCTTGTTTTGTTCAATATTTATTCTATGTGATTTGAATTATATTTCATTTCAACTTTTAAAAATGGAAACAAGAGCTACCATGTTTTGACATTACCTTTTGGCAAGCTGTGTACACTGGTTTTCAAATTTGATAAACTCTGGTAGCCAATAAACATCTCTAGTTGCCAGTGAAAAATATTTATTGGCACCCCTTTAAAATCGTTCAATTTCCAAAAAAAAAAAAAAAAAAAAAAAAAAAAAAAAAAAAAGAATTAATTGAGAAAAATAATAACAAGCATAGTTGAAATTGTAATAAATGTTGAATTTTTAGAAATGCAGCGAACGATATTTATTAAATACTAGCTGATCCGTCCGCCGTTGTCCGGCAATATGAAACGCGAAATCACTCTAAAAATCGCTGCACGAAACCGTTCCTCTGATATATCTTTGTCTTTAAGATACTAAATAGAGGGATGACTCCGAAGCCGAAGTAAATTCACTACCACCCCTTCAAATGTATGGGTCATTTGATTCAAAGCGGGTAAATTTTAGGTCAAAATTAAAAAAAGGTTACCGTCACCTGCCCTCCCTTCTCCCACAGAATTAAACCAATGACGTTAAAAAATCAGGAATTATAATTAACTTTTAAAACAGAAACATAAAGACTTTTTTTTTTTGGCATACGAAAACAGTAAGTAAACAGTAAGCCAATTTCTGAAATCAAATACATAAATTACGTCACAAACTCTAAAAATCGCATAAAACAAATCACGAAAAATTCCCAACTCGCTGTACGAATTGCAATTAGCTGACGACCTTTTCATCTGCCAATCACAATTGACCAGCTGACTTCCAGCTGTATCTACAATCCTATCAGCTACCAATCACAACTGCTCTCCAACGGTGTTTGACTTCTAGTGAGCGATTTGTGACGTCATTTCATAAAAAAAACACTGGAAAACATGAAAACAAAACGTTAAAAAACTCATAAAAAATTAAATAAAAAAAATCTAATCAGAAAATCCAAATCAGTATAATTTCCAAATCGGGATAATAACCCGTCTTTCCCTTTAAAATCATGATTTTTTTTATCTGTAAAGAATTATCAACAATCTCCAAGCTAAAAAGAGAAAAAAAAATGACACTTTTGAGCGTAACTGAGGTCGAAACGAAAGCAACCACTGAACCCATCAAGCATTCTGGGCAAAATTACTTAGTGTCGATGGCAAAAAAATTGCCAAAATTTCAAACATCTCTGCACGGATTCCGAATAATCTTTTTTGAAAATAGGATAAAATGTTCTATATTGGGTTAAAAGATTGGAACCAGATTCCTGTTACTAATTCGGAAAAATTGCAGTAAAACGTGAAAAAACGCTAAAAATCGCATAAAAATTTAAATTAAAAGTAATATGTTCAATAATTCCAAAATCGGGATTCGAGGTGCAAAGCTACATGTTTAGAGGTACCTTCAGACCAAATTGTGTAGACCTGCGTACAGCGATCTCTTCAGAACACAGCTGTCAAACACACACACACACAGAAACTTCTTTCTTTATTACTTACCCATCATACGTAGTATAGGGTAAGTCTTGTAATCGTTTTGAAAATCGAAAAAAAAATTTTGATGGATTTACACGTTTCAGACACTGGAGATTCCTAAAAACATATTTTTAGAAAAAAAAAAATTGCCGTCCGTCTGTGTGTCTGTGTGCCTCTGTGTCTGTGTGTCCGTGTGTCTGTGTGTCTGTGTGTCTGTAAACGCTCTATCTCTCGAAAAAATTAAGATAGAAACTTGCAATTTGGTATGTACTTAGTATGTAATAATGGGAAGAAGCCTATTGAATTTCAATAACCTCGATTAACCGGAACTATTTTTTTCGGACTCTCGAAATATTCGTTCTGATAAAAGGTATATAAAAATTTTCGAAATTGTTTATTTTAAGAAATGAATATAAAAGACAATAAAAAAACATAAATTTTGCATAAAGCATGAAGTCGATCGGATAATGAGTTGCCGAGATATTTGGAATACTATTTCCACACTCTTCGATTTTTCATGACCCTGTATTTCATCCAAATTTCACTTCAAAGATATATTTTAATTGGAAATTTGACGTTTAATCAGATGCAATAAACCGCTTGTTAATAGGATTATTATTTTTGGAGTTATAAGGATGTTTCTTTCAAGCAATTCAGTAATCGAGCCTTTAAAGTTTGTGACGTCATCAAGCCACGATTTTATTTGAATTGCAATACATTTTATAAGTAGTTTACACATTTTTATTTTAATATTTTACATTATGCATATCCATGATGGGTAAGTATTACGGTGGCCCCCAACGACTAGTTATAGTTAGTGATGAAAATTACTATAAGAGACGTTTTCCATTTTTCGTAATTTGAATGTATAATGAAAAACGTATTATGTTAAATTTTACAAAAGAGACTACTGGATATATATCACTGTTGGGTAACAATTTTGTATAAAGTAACTATAGTACTTGATTGTTTAAACTGAACATGTAATTTATAAAAACAGCTTATATACATAAATTGATTGTTCTGTCGATAAATAATTTAAACTCGTAATTTGTTTATCAGAGCTGGAATAAAATAATTTTAAGCAATAACAGCGAATTTCATTTATTCTTAAATACATAATCATATGAACAAATACATAAAACATTTTATAAACGATTAAAAAGCATTATAGCATTTCATACAACGACCATTATGACTATTAACTAATATCATTTATGACGTTTATATGCTAGATATTGATTTTAAATCGATAGAAATTTATTTTACTTCTGATTTAAAGTTTCATAAACAAAAGCTAATGCTGATGTTTTGATAATTCATGTTAACGTTCGATTTTATGTAAGTTATTCTAAAATATGCAAATGGTTATTTTCTTTTCAAGTGAAGAAGAAAAATTTATTTATTTTCTGGTGACATTCAACGAGACGGAAAATTTGCTTGATTAATTTGCTTTTATAAGGCATCGTTAAGAAAACTTGTCCATGATTTCATCATAAAAACAATAACTTGATTTTTTTTTTTGTGGATGACTACACAATGGGGAATTTATGCAAGATGATTTTTTATCGTAAATAATGAAACTATTTTAAACCCATACGGTTTTGCGCTCATTTTGAAATTACATTAAAATCCTTTGTTAAATGTAACAATAGGGATGGACTATTGAAAACAATGATATTCTGAAGTTCTTATTCTGTCTGTAATATTTGAATTGTTATAGAGAACTTGAATATAATTTAATGAGATATTCTGAACGCTATTAATTAACGATCAAAAGCAGAATAAATATTAATTTTTATTAGTTTCTATAGATTTATATATATATATATATTTAATTGTTTTATAGTCATGTTTCAACTTAAGAAAATTTCTAGATTTTCTTTCATTTTTGTTTATAATTATTTTTCTTTTATTTATTTATATTTTATCATTATCATTCATATTGTAATTTATTCCATTTTCAATTTCAGTAAAATAAAAAATAATAATTTGCTGCTGACCTAACAAGCCATTTTCACAATCGATAAATATGAGTATAAATCACAAATCAAAATATGATCATTGTAAATTTCAAAGCTACCGCGAGTTAGTTTTTCGGGAATCAATCTCGGATATAGTACCACATTTAAGAGATACGAAACGGTCGTCCATAAAAAACAACATCTATAAGGCTTAATGCTTACGGTTCTGATGTCCATTTCCCTATTTATGTGTACATGTTTCAGAAGTGATTAACAGGGCAATTCAGGTGTATTTGTGCTCCAAAATGCTTAAATAGCAGACACAAATTTCGTGAAATCGTCGTTACTTACAAAGAGTCAGTGTATCCCAGCAACGGTCATGTGGTGCGAACAATTTGAAAATGGACGCACAGAACTAACTGATGTATAGTTTGACTTTCATATTCTCCCATACCTGAATATCTAATCCTAATTCAATCAATTCGAAGCAATCAATGGATAACACAAAGGTATTGCCAATGTTTTTGACATATAGAGCTTTCTATTTAAAACAGGTTACATAACAGGGGAGGAGATTTATATTTTAATGCAATGTATGGATATTTTAATAATTTAGGAAAATACGCCTAAAAATAGATTACACTTACGTTTTTCAATAAAATTGCATAAAATGAAACAAACTGCGTAAAATATATATAATTGTATTCTTTTTACTCATGTGCAACTTACTTTTTTATTCATATGCGTATAGTTTGAAAATTAGACGTAATTTTTTTCCTTATTACTTAGAGAAGTATCAGGATATAAATTTTTTTTACTTTTTAAATTTTCATTTTGAAACTGCGTTGGAGAAAAATCTTTTAAAAACTACTGTTTTTAAGATTATAATGTTGAAAAAAACATTAAGTGACATTAAGTTCGACATTTTTTTAAGGATTCATTTTGTCTAATGTTAATATATATTTATATATATAAACTCAAAGATGACGTGGAGTTAGTTTTAAAAAAAAAATGCACATTAACTAAAAAAATGTTTTATTACCATTTAATTTGTATTAAAGAAAAAGGAAAATTTCTACAAAAAATACGTCTATAAATTTTGAGAAAAATATTTATATTCTTTCCAAATGCAAAAGAAACTTCCTAATTATTTCTTTTTGAATTTCCAGCGCTTATAGATTTTACTTTTAGCGTTTATAGCAATGAAGCGAAAATATATTTGTAAGTGGAAGAATAAAGAAAAATGTATGGAACCTAAATTTTGCTGTACGATATTAAAAAATATATATTTGTAATTCGTAATAATTTTGAATCGTAATAATTGTGATATTATATGTTGAAAGACATTTCATGGTGTGTTTTATGCAAAAACAGACGCGTTAACAATTTGAAAGAATGGAAAAACTTTTAAAGCCTACTAATTGTGTTTACAATAGATATAAATAAAATACTTTTAAAAACTCAAAATAAGAAAATTAAATATTAACAAAAGATTGTGTGATTTATTGTAAAAATTTTGAATCAGAAAATGAATTTGTAGTTTAGCAAAGAAAAGCAATTATCAAGTATTAATTTGTATTTAGGAAAAACATATCTTTGTTCTTATTGTTCGTAGCGATGGATCAAAAACTTGTAATTCAATAAATAATGAAATATATAGCGTTTTAGGAAGATGATTTAATATTTCACGAGAAACTGGCAGTTTGTTACAGATGAAGAATTATTGCAGTCGTTATCAAGAATCATGGCGAGGAGGTTAGGCAATGATGAAACACCATAAGAATTTCTCCAATAATGTGCAGCCAATTTCCAGAATAATAATTGTTTATTAAGGACCAGTAACAGTTCCCACAGTATCAAGGTGTAATCTTATAGCCCTCAGGCTTGACGTTAATTCACTACATTATTGCATGATCTTAAAGTGCTGTTGGAAATTCTATGTCACCGAACACCAGATAACGCTTTAGTTAGCACTTCCAAACACGACAAAAATCTGATCTCCAAATGCTTACAAGCGAGTTTTGTTAAACTCCGCGCAAAGTTACAGAATCCCCGTCACGAGCGCACGAGGCAATTAGTGATGGGCGAAAATAAACTAAGCGATTGAGGTGCGATGGAGAAGATTTAACAAGAAAGAATCCCATCCCAGCTGCGCATTGATTTTGACGTGAAAAATACCTAGCGCAGCATGGAAAGCGAAGCATGGGTAAAAAGTGGATTTTAAAAACATTCGAAATGACAACAAGCGTCTCTCATAATATTATAGATTGGGGAGTTGATAAAAGTTACGAATGAACTTAAAGTTTTAGATTACAATTTGGAATAAGATAATTATTAATATACGTGTTATTACTTTTAAAAGGACGTTAAATAGGAATAAATATTATTAAGAATTAGGGAAATAATGACTATGTCAGAATTTAGAATAATTTAAAGGAATATTGCGAAGTAAAATTTTTGTATAACATATATATATATATATGTTATACAAAAACTTTACTTCGCAATATTCCTTTAAATTATTCTATATATATATATATATATATATACAGTACATGAATTGTGTTTCATTTAAATAAAGAAACTACTTTAAAATAATATAAAAATCGTAATTAATTCAAAACTTATAAGGAAAGTAACTAGATTAAGATTTTGTTGTTATTAAATTTGGATATTGAGAAGTGAGAACAACAAATATGCTTAAGATGGCTCTTCCGTCTATTATAGCACCGATTAATGACTGACATTTTTCAGAACTTCCATTTAAGGTTAAAGTAATGCACCTAATGATATTCAATAATGGTATAAAAGACATAAGAATGCGTTTCATTTTTTATGTATTTCATTTATATTTCTTGCTGTCTCCAGCAGTATGGCTCCCAGCATGTGTGCCGCATACTAAACCCTTAAAATAAATTACTCTTTTGAAATCCTTTAAGATATACATTAAACGACGTCATTTATTTTTAAAGTATCTATTTTCAACTGATTCCCATTAAACTTTCGTATTGTATTTTCTCTTGTAAGTTTCGAATGATTTATTGAAACATAAAGCACTTGACTGAATATTTTGTGCATTTTAATAAACATGCAGGTGCTATAAGGATTTCTAAACTAAAGATATACTTTCTCGCATTTTTTAGAAGTTTAAGCATTATGACATTATTAACATATTGATCTTTCATTAATTCGTAGACTTTAAATATTGCTTTAAAACAAATGTGATATAGATGTGATTTTCTAAAATAGTGATTTAAAAAAATTAATAATATGTTATGGAATATAAAACCAGTGCAGCATATTTTAAAGAATAATATGACAGAACTTATGTAATTTCGAAAACATTTATTGATATAAATTTAGAAAATTATACAAAAAAATATATGATAAATATGGCTGTGTATATGGTTGTATAATATTCTCATTTGTTTTTTAAAATGGCTCAGAATGAGCTGAAACATGTCAACAATCTAATAAAATTTATTGTACTGTATATTATGCTGTTAATTTACACCTTTTAGTAGTTAAAAGAAATATATGGCCGTGTGTTACATTTACGTTAAGAATAAATTCAATAAGGTAAAAGGCTTTTAAACACACACACAAAAAAAATCCCCAGTATGATAAAAAATATTTTTAGAATAGTGAATATTTATGGTTGTACGTAACTTATCTACATATTTACTAGTAATATGTGTATTGCAGTATTCTTTTTTTTTCTTTAGCTGTAATGCACATTCACTATAACTTTATATCTGTCTATATTTTAAATCTGAATAATACCTACGACAGAAAAAGGACATAAAAATTGTTTAACTGTGTTGAATATATACTTTGTAATGCTCCATTTTTTACAAAATTAAAATATTTATTCAGGCAGGGGGGGGGGGGGGGTGGAGAATAGGGTAAGAATGACTTTCACAATACGTTTTTCTCCAGAGTGGCATAAAAAACTATTATTTAATTATTCATTTTTGGAAAATAATTTCCTTAAATGAATAAATAAACAGATGTAGATTTTATTTTTCTGAAACGATTTGAAAATATTTTAATTTTCGCTTTAAATTTTATTTTCAGAACGTTTTATGCAAAAGAAAAAAAAATGATTTCATTTTAAAGAGCTGTTTACCAAATAATATAATTTATCTTTTGAAGTCATAAATGCAGTGAAGATTTATTTTTAATTGCACTAAAAGAAACAAAAAAACGCCTTTCTTTTTCTGTCCCTGCATTATTTTATGACTCAGAAAAGAATGTTTATTTAAGAAGAATGAAAAAAATAAATAAATCATTAAAATAAAATGTATAGAACCAGAAAAAGGAATTAATTAAAACTACAAAACATGTTTTGTTGAGTACACTTTGGTTGTTTTAAGCAAAAATTTTAGTTGAAGTAAAATATTGGTTTTGTTGCTTGGACAAAAAAATATTGTTAACACTCTTACAAAATTTTAACAAGATTTCATCAATTTTACTTGAATTAATAAAATCTTTTTTTTTTTATTTTACAATAATTTTGTAATTTAAATTAGTTATTCCAGCAAAATTTTTTTGTTTTTGCAAAATTTAAATTTTTGTGTAGTAGCCGTAACTCTCTCACGTAACTTTTTTTATTTGAGTTATATTGATATATAATTGAAGGATTAACATAATTTTTGGATAATTAAAACTTTTTTTAATTGGGACGGACCAAGGTAGTTTTAAAAATTCCCCTCTCCCATTTATTACCTTCTTCTATCTTTATAAGAAGAAAGTATTGAATTCAAGAAAAATTTCGACTTCTGGTTTCCGACGGATTTTAGAAGGTCCTGAACACGAATTGACTGTTTTCATAAAATGGCTGTCTATAACTCTGTCTGTCTGTATGTGACAAAAAATTTGTGGGCGCTCTATCTCAAGAACTAATGGACGGAATTAAATAAAACTTTATATTCAGTTACTTCCTGATATAAATTGTTGCTGATTGGTTTTTGGTGTAAATCGCGCAACAGGTGGAGATGCATTTTTCGCGATTTCTGCAATAGCTCCATCTCATTTTCAGCAGTGAATTACTCCTGTAATCTTTGAATAATAACGAGTGAATTTTAGAACACTAATGACGTGAGTATAAAATATCACAATTTACTGAACGGTGTATAAAAATGTCATAAAGTTAAAACTACACAAACATTAAAATCAAATTAAAACCATCAACGTTTCAGCCACCTTCTATGGCCTTCCTCAGGAAACAGTTGTTACATTGCTTCAAAAGGAGACAGACAAGCCGGCCACAAATTAAACAAGAACGAAAAATCATGCGTCAAGCATAGATTATGTAACACTTTCCAACGCTTCCAAAATAATTTTACGAATCATACTCTTCAATAAGCTAAAAGATAACATCTAAGTAATCCAAATACTTTTATTCAGCCCTGTATAGGATCTATAGATTTGTATATATACTACATAGGATGCTAAATTTTAGTTCAGTTAGGAAACACGTAGCACAGTTTAAAATTCTCCGTCTGGAGTTAAATAATACGGAAATGTTTTCCCGAACTTTTGTGCTTCCCTGTATAGGATCTACAGAATTTATACACACCACGTAATAGACAAAAAGCGATTTAAAATTAAAATCGCGTTTAGTAACTTAAAACGCACTTCCAGGAATTATTGTTAACAGACAGTAGAGAATTCTTTTGTGTGTCCCTGTAAATGAACGATGACTGCTATACACACAATATTCTGTAGTAAGTCTCTTGTAATGAACCTTATATAAATTTCAATGCGTTTAAAATAGGGAAACATTGTTTAAATAAAGCGCAGACGATTTTTCTCCATAGACGTAATGTAACGGAATTCTTTTGACTGTCCCTGTAAAGTAACTATAAGTGCTATGCACACCCTATTCCATATTAAGCTTCTTC
Organism: Maratus michaelseni; assembly: GCA_963931845.1. Taxonomy (NCBI): domain Eukaryota; kingdom Metazoa; phylum Arthropoda; class Arachnida; order Araneae; family Salticidae; genus Maratus; species Maratus michaelseni. The sequence goes on from OZ007592.1 coordinate 390,728,524, forward strand.
TAATGCACCTTAGTGATATATATAAATTTCAATGCGTTTAAAATAGTGAAACATTATTTAAATAAACCGCAAATGATTTTTCCCCATAGACCGCAATGTAACGGAATTCTTTTGAGTGTCTCTGTAAACAAACTATAAGTGCTACATACTTCCGTTGAAATAGGGAACATGCTATAGATAATGATTATAACATATAAAAATTGCAGGGCAATCCGAGCATATTTACGGGAGTTAGAGCACGGACAGACGGCCAGACAAACCGAAGTCATAAACACTTTTCAACTAGGTTGGAAAGTGTTAAAAAGTTCACTAGGTTAACTATCAACCATCGTTCCAACAACCACAAGCAGAAAAGATGCCAAAGCACCGCCTAACGGACAAAAACGTAAAAGTTTAAATGAATTACGATCAAGAATTCCCCGACACCCCCTGTCGGTTAAAACAAGAATAAACTAACCTCCAAAACATAAAAGGGCAACCATGGGGTTGACTATCCAAAACTGACAAGACTAGGTAAGGACCCCAAAAATAACTGAAACGGCGAATTTAGCTGGAAATATAAATCCAAAAAATAGTGTACTTTCAAACGCTAACATCAAAGGATGAATATGAATGCATTTGACTCTTTAAGATGCTCATCCAAAGATTAGGGATATTAAATAGCATTACATACCTCGTTACCCCTAACAATAATTTCAATGGGCTCCTTCCGCAGACCCTGCATGACGTTATTACACGGAATTTTAATTTTGGCATTTTCAAAATCTATGTGACTCTCAGGATTATTAAAATAAAACCTAGCGAGGGCTTTATTTATATCAAACTAACTGTTTAACACGTTTTACGTACGGGAGTTCATGAATTTAATTCTATAACCAAAATTATAAATAAAAAATAGTACAACCAAATGTATCTATGTAATATATAGAAAAATATTTTTCTAGTTTTTTTTTTTAAAGATAATTATTCAGCGCAATTATAAATATTCTCTAATTATTTACATGGGATGTAAAAGAATTATCGTAATGCCCGCTACAGTTTCTTAGTTTTGCAACGTGGCGTACGTAATATATATATCTCACATTGGAGTACATCTTTAGAACTGGTTAGAACTCGCGCGGTTACGGGTTGAACATAGTAAAAAATCGTGAAAAACATAAAATAAAAAAATATATATTTAAGATTTTTGAGTTTTTTACCCTAATCATCCATGGGCCTCCCAACCCGTGTGCCAAATTTCATAGCTCTGTGCCCTGTGGTTTCCGAGTGTTTGAGGTTACATAGGCGCACGGATTTTTAATAGGGTAGAATACTTATGAATGAGTATGTATTGATGAATACATATGAATACAATGAGTATGTATTGATGAATACATATGAATACAATGAGTATTTGTTGAAAAGTACTGATGACATGGTTACCACTATATCGTCAATTTTTGGCCAACTTTGTGAAATATCGCCAAATTTGGCGACAGAAATAAGTTGCCATATATGAAGCTAACTTGGCGATAGCTGGATATATAATTTGTCGAAATTCCCATTTAAATCCATTAATCTTCCTAATGTACCATAATCTTCTATTCACACAGCCTACTATTTTTTATAAAGTGCCACAAAAAAATAAGAAAGCATTTTTTTTCTTTATTTATATATATATATTAAGATTTATTATTTATTTTACTTTTTTATTTTTTTATATATATTATACTTATTATATATATATATATATATATATAAAGTAACCCATTCTAAAGAGTTAATTTAAGTATATGAATCATTTTTACTACTTGAAAGCTATTCAAAAGCTATTACGAAAATAAGAAGTCTCCCATAAAGATTTAATACATAAAACATAATCAAAATTTAATTAAAAATTAAAATTTTTATCGTGAAATTTTCTAAAAAAATTCCTTTGATCTTAAAAGATATAAATTTTTTAAGTCTTTTTTTCAAATATTTAATGAATTCCCTTTGGGATATTTGATTAAAAAAGAAATCTATATTTTTCGTTAAAAAGTTAATTTTCTACAGTATTTATTTTTATTACATCACTTGAAAGGTATGCTTGAAATTTTAAAAACATATCTTTTGAGCATTTAAGAAAAATAAATGGATTTTCAGAAAATTATACTGTTTGTATATTGCTTTTAATAGAGAAGGACACTTTATTAATTTTAAACTTTATTTTTCCAATTTAAAACACTTCAAAGCATTTAAAATAATAGAGTTTGATGTTGTAACTTTCTTAAATTTTATAAAAGACAGTTTTTAAACTCCGCACAAGTTTATTCAAATTATCTTTCAAAAATTGATTTCTGGACGTTTTATTATTACAATGTGAAAACCGATTTTATTATTAAAACTATTAGGTGATACATTTTTTTTGTAGAGTTTGTAGAGATTTACTCATTTGTGAATTCAGTCAGTGTTTTCAAAAGCTTCATGAATTAGAGATTTAAGATTGAGAGAATTAGAGATTGTAGCATACAGAAATGCTAAATGCTACAAAATCATTTGTGTGCACACTGTATATTCTGTGAGGACTATATATATATATATATATATATATATATATATATATATATACAGAGAGAGAGAGAGACGGAATTCCACCAATCTTTATATTATGTTAGTCCTTTACAAGAATTTGCGGTGATATCTTTTTGGTTTATATCGATAAATATGTGACGCTGCGGTTGATTTTCATGATTTCCGTGAGAGCTATATCTTAATATCTATGGATTAGAATTTCATGAAACGTCATATCCAGTTGAACCTTAGCACATAATGATGGTATTAAGATTTTGGTGTATATGGACCAACACGTGGCACAGCAATTTTGTGTTATTCACGATCTTCGCGATAGCAATATCTGGACGACTATGGGAAGGAATCAAATAACGTAATCAGTTACAAATTGGCCACAAATTAGAACTTGCTATATTTGGATGTATATTGCTCCGCAGGTGGTGCTGCTATGCAGCACTTTCTGTGTTTTCTGTGATAGCTATATCTATGGGATAAAATCTCACCAAATTTGATAATGAAGATTTTTATTTTGAGTTTCTTCACTGAACAATTGCCGCTGCTCCGCTGTGTTTTTTTAATATTTCCGTGAAAGTTTTATCTTACCATCTGTGAGATCAAAATTTACCAATTTTAATATGCAAAATCCGTAGTAAAATTATGTTGATTCATTTTTTACAGTACTCAATCAGCAGAGCTCTGAAACCTTTCTTATTCATTTCACGTGATGAGCTGTACCTCATAGCTGTATCTTAGTTTCGCTTGGGTAGAAATGCACCATTTTTTAAAGTTAACAAAACATCTATTTATTGGTCGAATTTTGTTTTAAATACGCAGCAGTAGGTGCTGTTGAACTGCGATATTTTTAATTCAAGGACATGTACGACACTTCATAATTGTTGGTATGTAATACGAGATATATAAATTAATATAGTAGAATAATATAAAAGTAGAATAATACATATAGAATATTAGAGCAATATAAAATTTTATTATGGCTAAAATTTACTAAATTTTTTCTGTCATTTTTGTTGTGTCTAAAAGATTTTTCAAGCTGCATCATGTATTCCACTGCTGTTGAAACAAATAAAAGTGGAATATGTTTTTGTTTTATTTCGCCTGAAATTCTACCTTCTTTTTCTCCAAAACAGTACAAACTTTCTCCAAATCTGCAAACTCAATTTAAATGTGCAATGGTAAACTCCCATGACGCATCTAATTAATCTCTAAAAATTCATACATACACGCAACGTATACAAAATTGCATGAATAAAAATAACTTAGTCGTCAAATTGCAAGAAATTATTGCATATCTAACACAAACATTCGATTTTTACATTTCAGTCTTTAGCAATTATATCCATCAAACACACTGAAAAAGTAGGATGTAATTTTTTAGCAACCGTTGGTAGCGTATTAATTTAAATAAACATTTTACGTTCCGTAATGTTAAATAAGAACATTTTGAGAAAATTTTGATAAAAACTACATGAATTATAAATAAGTCTCAAACACTGTATTAAAAATTAAGATTAATATTACGCTTTAGTACGAAAGCATAATACTTGTTAATAACACCATAAAAATAAGGAACGCCTTTCTAAAGATCTTTGTCTTTCGTCGTCAGGCGCAAAGACTTACAACCACTTTGAAAGGAAATGGGAAGGAAAGAGGAACAAGTTAAGGGAACAGCCAATAGGAAATCAGAAGGCCAATCATAGAACAGAATTACCTAGAATGCAGAACGTAAGGAAAATTATGAAGCTAAAAAATTAAATTAAAATGCATAAAAAATAAAATTAAAATGGTGTTTAAATATAGAAAATATAAACAAACATAAAAGTTAATACCAAATTTCCTGGTTAGTGACACTGATAGTTAAGACTCCTGGTTAGTTTCCTGGTTAGTCACTAACCATGAAATTTCTAAGTCTTCTATTGTAATCTATTCTAATCTAAGTCTATCCTAAGCATTATTTAGCTTCAGGTCATAGTTTTGATTTTCAAACTGCTAAAATTATTTTTAATTCCAATAGCCCCTCTGAATTGCACTTTCTTGAAAATTTAGATATTTATCTTAAGCGCGATGTTATAGTTAATGAAATATCTGATTCCACCATGCTGCCGGCAGCTTGAAAAAACTTGTTCAGGTCAACCATATAATAATAATAATTATAATAATAATTTTTTTTTTTTTTCATTTTGGTATTAACTTTTATGTATTTTTATATATTGTATATTTAATCTCCCTTTTACATTCATTTTTTACGCAGTTTATTTTTTTTCATAATTTTTCTTATGTTCTGCTTTCTAGGTAATTATCTTCCGCGATTGGCTGATACCTTCTGTTTTCCTGTTGGCTGTTCCCTTAACTTGTCCCTCTTTCTCTCCAATTTCCTGTTAGTCTTGCTTCTGCCTTCAATGTGGTTGCACGTCTTCTTTGAGCCTGAAGAAGAAAGAACAAAGTTCTTTCGAAAGGCCTAGTGCATTCTTTATTTTTAAAGTGTTATTAAGAAGTTTTTTATGCTTTTATAGTATCACATTAGTTTATTCAATATTTTAACGCTTTGGTATGTATAAGGCAGTATTTAAAAAAACAAAACAAAAAAACAACTTTTTTTTAGCAAAGTCAGGACTTTACGGCTCAGCAATTGACTACTCTGTATGCGCTACTGATAGATATACTTCTCTTTTTGAATGCAAAAAAAATTTTTTTTCATCAAAAGAAAAAAAAAAGAAAAGAATAGAAAATTACAATTTAATGTGATGTACACTTGACAGAAGAAAAATAAGTACATTTTAACCTTCAAATATTGTTAAAAAAAAAAAAAAAAAAAAAACAAAAAAAAAAAAAAAAAAAAGTAGATTTTTGACTGTAACTTATATCTTCATTTAATTTATATAAAGCAATAAGCTTAGAGGGTCTTCATATTGAAATTATTTCAAACTCCCAAACTTCCAATACAGACACGTAATTTTGATACCATATTTGGCTTTTTCAGTAAATTTTACCTTAATATACGGAACGGGAAATCATTCAGTCAAGTTCCTTAGGAGCTATGGAGGCTTATAGTTTGGAAATTTGAATGTATAAAAAACTATTTGTAATATTTGCATGACATATTTTAATGCGAATAGTATTTTAAGCATAATTCAAATATTATTGGTTGGAATAAGCTGCAATTTTGAATTCGCATATTTAAAGCTTCTATAAATTGTTTTTTGTTAAAAAAATAAATATGTTACAGTTCGAATTTTTTTTTTTTTTTATAATTTCAAAAAATATTTTTTAGCAATAAATATTTGAAAAAAAATATATAAATTGTTACTTATAAATTTTATAATAGAAATCGATTTCTAGTAACTTCAAATATGTTAATAAAAAATTGCAGCTCATTTCGCAATTCAGTTCTTGACTTATTCTTTAAAAAATACCCCGTCGAAATCAATTTTTGCAAAGATTACAAATGAATTTACCATTAGGAGTTAGACATTTTCAACCATCATAATTCCTACTTGAAAGATTGATTTCCCGTTTGGTATCCTAGTGTAAAAGTTACCCAAAATATATATATATATGATGTCAAAAATAAATGTTCGTATTGAAGGTTTCAGTGTTTAGTACAATTTCAGTATGAAGACGACTCTTTAAGCTTATTTTTTAATAGAAATTAAAAGAACACAAAATATCCACTCAATTGGCTATTTTCGAATTTTCTCTTAGATGATTTCGCTCTTTTATTTTCGCCGACTGTACATACATACATACCCCCCCCCCATTTCTTGCGTTGGCTGTGACAAAAACTTAACAATACTATTTAAATTACACCAACTGCTTTTAAATTAGTCGAAATTAATTCCAGATATTATCAATCGATGCAAAAATATTATAGGGAATTGTTCACTATAGCATGTTTTGAGTTTTTTTACTATCAATTGAAAATGGATTTTGTGGTTTTAAGACACTTTTTGCTGAGGAGGCTAAATAATGTATTTTTTAACATTATTGTAAAGTTTTATAGTGAAATTTTCAATTGACGATATTAAGATAAACTAAAATTATATCTCCGACCAAAAAATGTATATTTCTTGTGTAATATATTTAATATTTTAGGCTGCTCTCTCTCTTACGTAGCAATATTTTTATTTACATAAATTATTTTTATGGTAGAGTGATATTTATTGAAAATCCATTTCTAGAAACTTCAAATATGTGAATCCAAAATTAGAGCTCATTTCGCCAAATATTTCATGACATATGCTTAAAAAAAATTACCCGAGCTGCAATCTCTTTTGCAACGATCACAAATGAATTTAATATTAGGAGTTACAGACTATAAACTTTCATAATTCCTAATGTACTTGACTGAATGTCTTCTCGTTCGGAAATTACTCTTTTTAATATATCCAGAAACCATAGTAAGTTATCACGAATGAGACTGGAGAGAATGAGACATAACTACATGTTTTAATGTATGTACCGTACCTTTTTGTATGAAAGTTATTATCACTAAATAAATTAAAAACCTGCAAACCATAAGCCACTATTTTTTAAAATGCATCTTTCTTGATACTTTTTATAAAAATGAACAGTAAGTTTTTCCGTAAATAAATGTCAAACGTACCGTAGTTTCACTGACAAAAATCACCATTTTTACTGTCTGTGTTTGACTGATTTCTGCAAATTATGAATTCAAACATATTCGTTGTCAGCAAACTATACATAAGATAAAAATATCGAATTAATATCGACAATATCGTTGAAGGTTCTAAGAATGAATTTTAATATATTTTTTAATTTTTTTCTCGTTTCCCGTTAGAGTATAAAAATTATTCGGGGTACATGTTTAGAGAATAGTTTAGAAATCCTGAATTGATAGTTTAATGATACTTTAATTTTTTCAGTTGCAAACCTTAGGAAAGAAAGACAGAAAAATATAGAATTTTTTTATTAAATGAATGCAGTTTTCTACCAAGGGTAAATCAAAGTTGTAAATTTACCATAGTATGTGTCCACGCCAAATTTACGTAATGTAAAAGAAGTATTTGAAACAACATTAATTACAATTATAAAATTAGGAGTAATTTTTAAGATGAACACTGTATGTTCCATCGAATGCATATAAATGATTGATTTTTATTTACTTTTATCTAATTTTTCATATTAATTTTGTCTTTCTCTTTTTAAAATTGTACGCTCTGGTCATTTGCAAGTATTTAGCAATCATGTCAGAAAACATTATTAAGTACAAAACAGCGATTAGTTCACGATTTAAAAATAATATAGTTATGAAACATATTTCGAGAATTGCACCTAAAATTATAAAGTCCATGATAAGCTTAATTTTAAATTTTGTATAAATTAAAAATAATTTTATTTTTTGCTTAATGTTTTAATTATAAGAACCGTATAGTTGAAACCATGTGATATAATGGACTTAACAAAATTTCCATTTAACAATCCTTTTGATAGTCGTGAAAAATAGCCGCAAAAAAACCAAATGCTATATTAAATTCCTATTTTTAGATAAGAATTAGCTCTTTCACTACGAGCCAGTAATGGCTGAGAGGTTCTGCTCTCGAAGCTGGTAGACGGGAGGTGCTAGGATCGATCCCAATTGCGCCCGTCAGCCTAATCGTTCGGAGTTTTCGTGGTTTTCTTCGAGCCGTGGATTTATCCATGCGTAAATACGGGTTAGGTTCCCTTAGAAAGACCCCCACGAAGGGCACTCCCCCCGGGCCTATATCCCAAGTGTAGACAACTGGCCGTCAATAATCAACCCAACCCACTACGAGTCAGTACATATACGTCATAGCAGACTACTTTTTAGCTCAAAGGCTATCAAAGCCTGAGAGCTAATGTACCCCCAAGTTCTGTATGTATGTATGTACGTAACGCGATAACTCTTGATAGAAATATCCGTTTTACTTCAAATTTTGTTTATGGGTTCCTTCTAATAAGGCGCTTCCCTGATTAGGTTTGGGGATTCATTGGTTAAGTATCAAGGGGGGAACGGGGGATAATCCCTCTTAATTTAGATAAATGGATTTTTTTAATGAAGAATTTTCCGATTCGATTCAAATTTTGTTTATAAGTTCATTGTGATAAGGCGCTTCCCTGATTAGTTTTAGGGGTTCATTGCTTAATTATAAAGGGGGTAACGGGGGGTAATCCACATTATCCTATAGCTGAATTATCGGATGTGTTTCAAATTTTGTGTATAGATTCATTGTGATAAGGCGCTTCGCTGATTAGTTTTGAGGGTTAATTGGCTAAGTATAAAGGGGGGGACGCGAGACTAATTCCCCTCCATTTATTGTTGATTTCTTTATTTTTCGAGGGCCATTATTCTTTTAAATAAGAGTATAATATCCAATTAGTATGAATAGCCTGTGAGTTCTATGCCATCAGTTTAATTGAGTTATTATTATATTCCTATCTTTTTATTATTATATTCATATCACTTTTTCAAAACTAATCTCTGTCGTACATTTATACTATTTATAAAATAAAAAGAAAAGAAACAAGTTGGAAATTGTACGTTAAACGTAACAAATGAGGTGCGTTCGTTTCGTGCTATAACTAGTTTTACAATGTAAAAAAATCATCGTTATTATTTCAGTGAAATAAATTATATCGTCTGCAATAAACGAAATGAGGATGCCTTTTTTTCTTATTACGTATGTCATGTATACAAATGTGATTTTTTTTCGACACCAGACAGCGCTGTAAATTCACCATGAAGATATTACTTTGTGAATGATTACCTCCATCGTTAATATTTCTATGACTCACGATGAATGAATATTTTGTTTATTTACTTTAATGTATTGAGATATTCGGCTTTTAACCTAATTTTCACTGACGTTATCTCAGAATATATACATTTTTTAATGTAACTCATCTCTTAAGCAAACATTTTTTTTTTTGAATGATCTTTCTAAAAATGTAATTTTCATGAAATTTCATTCGAAAAAATAATTTTGAATAAAAATGGCCGCTTGGCATATGTTAAAATGATGTGGTTAGCCCGTATTTGTTTTCCTCAGTCACATGACTTGCATTTTAGGTAGATTTCGTAAGAAATACTACCTATTACATTCTCACCTAATTTGGAAATTTTGAAATTTTTTTGCAGATCTACGCCGATCATGACTCCCAGAACCTAAAACCACCCCCAGTTCAAAACTTTATATCTATCTATCTATCTATCTATCTGTCTATGTCACTTTTTTATGGACACGATAACTGGAAAAATTCTGCATAAATCTCTTCCAAACTGATACATAAAATCAAGGGGCATAAAATCTCGGTCAAGTTCGTTAAAGGGCAAAATCGAACCAAGGGGGGGGGAAATGAGGGGGGCTTTTTGTGAAAACAGAAAAAACCCCATAATTTCTTAATTATTGTACGTATCGAATCCGTTTAAAGTTATTATTACTTCTAGGAAAAGGGCCGAAAATTTATGTATGACAGATTTTTGATATAATTAAAAATTGCCCCAAGGGGGGGGGGGGAAGGGGATTTTAGAAGAAAAAAAATCATAGCTTCGTCAATTCACAAGATATCAAATCCGCGTAAATTTATTATTAATCCTCTTAATATTATCTAAAACTTTTATATTGACAAGTTTTTTATAGGACCAACCGTTATAGAAAAAAAAAATTAAAAACAAAAAAAACCCTGCCTGCTCCGCCTGCAAACAACTTATTTTTCGAAGTAGGCGGTTCCAACTCCCACATCTTTTCGCAACTGATACATAAAATCAAGGGGCATAAAATCTCGATCAAGTTCGTTAATGGGCAAAATCGAACCAATGGGGGGGATGCGGGGGGGGGGGCTTTTTGTGAAAACAGAAAAAAAAAACATAATTTATTAATTATGATACGTATCGAATCCGTTTGAAGTTATTATTACTTCTAGGAAAAGGGCCGAAAATTGATGTATGACAGATTTTTGATATCATTAAAAATGGCTCCAAGAGGGGTTGGGGAAGGGGGTTTTAGAAGAAAAAAATTCATAACTTCATCAATTCAGAATATATCAAATCCGTTTAAATTTATTATAAATCTTCTTAATATTATCTAAAACTTTTATATTGACAAGTTTTTTTATAGGACTAACCCTTATAGAAAAAAAAAAAAAAAAAAAAAAAAAAAAAAAACCTGCCGGCTCCACTTGCAAACAAGTTAGGTTTCGAAATCGGCGGTTCCAACTGCCGCATCATGGCAAAAAGGTCATTTCTTCCGCAATTCCCAACAAACAGGCGCCCAACGGTCTGCGTCTTCGAAATCTACCTGTGCCTGTAGGCCGAGCCGTCAGGGATTTTTTTATATATATTACGTACAATAGGATTTAATAGAATAAAGAAAACTTTCATTAACATCGTTTTAAGTTTTGATTCGATTTTCATAAAATTTGAAATGACCTGACAAAATTCTGCAACAATGATATATATTAAATTTCAAACCATTCGGTTGGGTAGTTTTTGCGCTGTTATATGCAGACTGACGGAGAGATGGATGGACGAATAAGACAACGACTATAGGTGCTACGTATTTATATACAGGGTGAATCTAAGCTCTTGGGCAAAATTTAAAGGGGTGATAGTATACATCAAGAAAAACAATATTAAATAGGAAACTAAGGGTCCCAAACGTTTTTCGAAGGAGATAGACGCCATTAAAGTTTAGGGTCAAAAATTTCAAATGATTATAAAAAACGGAAAAATTGGTCGATTCGTTTACGGTTTTCACTAAAACTATTCTTTATGTCTGTATTTTCTTAAAAATAAATTTTAAATATAAAGTTCAAAAAATGCCGATAGAGGGCGCTTTAGACTTTGGAGTAACGAAAAACAGTTTTTTATCGTCATTTTTTGTATCTCATTAAATGCTTTCAAATGCTTAGACTTAACTTAAATTTTGAGCTCAAAATCTGAATCGTTGGGAATGATTAAGTAGCGCAAACTGAACTGCGTTCAGGAGTTGAAATTTGAAACAACTCCCTCCCCCCCCACTTCTTCACAGTTCAGTTATTCCCGATCTTGGTGTCGTAGACCAGGCAGAAAGAATATGATGCATAATTTTCCAACTGGACGAAAAATGTCCGGGCCAGGAGTCGAAACTGGGATCTCTTGAAGCTGCCATGCTCTACCAACTGAGCTATCCCGGTCGAATCTGGAGAGCATATTCCATCCAGATTCAACCGGGATAGCTCAGTTGGTTAAACATGACAGCTTCAGCCTAGAGATCTCAGGTTCGAATCCTGGCCCGGACATTTTTTGTGCAGTTGGAAAATTACAACTCGTATGATTTCTTTACCAATTTGAATAATTGAGTTAAAATTAATCAAGGCAGAAACTACTACCCCCTACACGTAAAATAATCGATAGAGTAATGACAAAATTAAATAGAAAAATTATTCATAACAGACATGAGCAATTTCTTCGCGCAAAATCGAAACAAACAATTTGTAAATGCCTGTAGTGCGCAATAAAAATGAAGGTTGACACGTAGAAAATGGTATACGCATGATGTTCGTGAGGAATCACAAAAACTGCTCGAAAGAGTGCCCACCAGCAACGATGCAGGCCTCACGTCGCCGGCGGAGGGAGTTGCGAACAACAGTAAATACTCCGGGCATCTCCCGGATATCGCCTGATACGACGGCAACCCTCGCAACCAGGTCCTCGTCGGTGTCGACGGTAAAAAATAGTTGTTCATTACTCCAAAGTCTAAAACGCCCTCTATCGGCAATTTTGAACTTTATCTTTAAAATTTATTTTTAAATAAATTTTTTATTTAATATTGTCATTTCTCTATCGTTTATTTTACGTGTAATGGGTTTCTGCCTGGTCTACGACACCAAGATCGGGAATAACTGAACTGTGTTCAGGGGGGGGGTAAATTTCAACTCCTGAATACAGTTGCGTTTGCACTACTTAATCAATCCCAACGATTCAGATTTTCAGCTCAAAATTTAAATTCAAGTCTAAGCTTTTGAAAGCATTTAATCAGATACAAAAAATAACGGTAAAAAATAGTTGCTCGTTACTCCAAAGTTTAAAACGCCCTCTATTGACATTTTTTAAAACTTTTTCTTTAAAATTTATTTTTAAGAAAATACTAACATAAAGAATAGTTTTAGTAAAAACCGCAAACGAATCGACCAATTTTTCCGTTTTTTATAATTATTTGAAATTTTGGACCCTAAACTTTAATGGCGCCTATCTCCTTCGGAAGACGTTTGGGACACTTAGTTTCCTATTTAATATTGTTTGTCTTGATGTGTACTATCAACCCTTAAAGTTTTGCCCAAGAGTTTAGATTCACCCTGTATATATAATTACGAACGCACCTACAAAGGAAAAAAGATCTGTATAAAAACTTTTAATTTGTAATACAAATTATAATAATAATAACCGTGTTTTGTTTATCCTGTTTCTTTTGCCAATTTCCTATTCTTAGACTGAGTTTTATCCTACTTAACTGGCGCTTTAGATATTTTGTTTTCTCATAAATTCTTATTTCTATTTAAATGAAAGTTTTTAAATGTTGTATTACACTTTAAACGTAACTTTCCAATTTTTATATTAGTCTTAATAATTTATCTCCGTTTTTATAAAATCTGCGTGCTTTACCTTTTTTCATTAACGTTAATTCTTTGAAATCATTAAAATTTTCTAAATAGTTTTATAACTACAGTTATACTTTTCTCAATGGCTCAATCTAATACTAAGACACTTAACTAAAGCAGTAAATCCGGTGACTGCTTGGAAGCCCCTCAAAGCTACTTATACGTTTTAGCACTGTTTATAAGAAACATATACCACAAAAAAGGAAAATCTTTGTAAATTGTGTTACTATTGCATATAAAAATAATCGCCAGGCATAGACCATAACCAAATCGTTAAATAACCAATAATTAGCTTTTGCGCACATCTCATTTATTTTTTGTAAAGATTAATGAAAACGGAACAGTGTTCTTTTTCTGTACAATATAATACATAAATGAAACAGTAGAAAATTAAAAAAAGAATCGTAATAAATATATTGTACGTTCCTTCGTGTCAATTTCTTTCGTCTCTATAATTTATAAAATTTGCTTTTATAAAATGTAGAGACGACAAAACTGAAATCAACTGATTTTAACGAATGTTGCTTCGTATCATCAACGTAAAAAAAAACGATTTAAAAATAAACGTTAACAATTCCTAATAAAAGTGTTTTAAGCTACAACTTTAAAAAAAAATTAGATGAGATTTATCAAACTGTAGGTAGCTTTAAATGTCATTTTTAATAAATGTATAAACAAACATTAATACTAGCTCTAGAAATATCAATTTCTATGATACATCAATGACGAAATCTATAAATGAATTTTTACATCCAAAGATTCTTTCTTTTAAAGAATTGTACGATCTAGAATGAAAAACAAATACAGATATCGTAAATCAATAAAATTTAATTTATTTTCTCGTCTAACTTGAAAACTCAACTTTAATTCTAGTGAAGATAAATGTTATTTTTATTTGGTTTGCGAAAAAAAAAAGTTACGAGAACAATTTCTTTTTCAAAGAACAATAATCCTTGGGTTATGCTTTTTACTTCTTGAAAAAATAAATTATTTTACGGTTTCGTATTTTTTATTTTTAAAATAGCTTTCGACCTGTAAAAATATTTTAAAAAGTTATTAATTTTCTATTGTTAACGATCTAAAAGAATATGAAAGTTAAAATTTTTAATTACATATTTTTAATAAGCCAGATATTCTCTTGAAATTCCATTCAAAATTCTAGAACGTTAGAATGCAATTTAACATTTATAATTTCATCTTAGTGTAAATATTTCGTACACTAAATATATTTTTTATTCATAATATGTATGTTTAAGTAATGGTTTGATATTTGAGCTGCAAAAAAAAAATATGAATATTCTTACTCTGGAACCACGCCTGAAAATTCAAATTTAATTCTGTGAAAGAGAAATATTATGTTTTTATTTATTTTGAAAAATAGTGCGGTACGGAGGAGTCTTTCTTTTCCAAAGGAATCTTTGTGTTATGAATTTTCCATCTTGTAAGCATAGACTATTTTTCAATTTTGTAAATTTTTCTTGTAAGACTCCTTTTTATTTCTAAATCATTTTAAAGAACAATCTATTGTTTATTTTCGCGAAGTTGATGCAAGTGAAAATTTTTAATTACACACTTTTTCAATAGCCAGATTTTCTAAAGAATTTCCATTAAATAGTCTATGCAATTTAAGGTTTATAACATTATCTTGGTGTAAATGTTTTATACATTGTATATATATTTAAATTATAATATGTATGTTTAACCAACATTTTGATTTTTTTCTCTGAAATAATAGTGAATATTGTCACACTGTAATCACGCCTTTTATTGTACAATGTAATATTTGACAGCAGAAAAAAAAAGTGTTTTCTTTCAAAATGAGAATTTGTAATTCAAAATGAAATTTTCCCGTAAGAGATTATTTATCATGATGACAAATTTCGGTGCGTGATTGAAATGTGCTATTAAAACATGTTTCACAGACTGCTGTACTCTTATAAATACAGTCGAACTCGGTTAATGCAAGAAGGAAGGTAATTATAAAATTGCTCGTATTAATTGTTACTCGTTATACAGTTGAAGATAATAAAAATTTTAAAAACACACATACAATTAAACTATTTGCCACTGTTTATTGCTCTATCTATCACAGTGCTAAAATTAACGTAATATCATAGTTTCCCGGGAAAACGGGGCTAACATTACAAGAGTCACTGCAATTTTCGAGTAATTGGTAGCACATATCCTTTTCCTATTAACAGTGCAACATGAGACATAAAAAGACTGGTCAATATAACCATCTTCCGTGTTTAATGAAATAAACAAATAAAGGTTTTCTTTTATGCTCCTTCCGTCCTGGCTCTCTTGTAAATCTTTAAAAAAAAGTGTGATATTTGAAACTTCTTTGTGTCTACATTCTTTCAAGACCTCATGGTATTCCTTTACAATTTCTTTTGTAGTTGTCTCCTTAAGGGTTGAAATTCTTTCTTGAAAAACTGACGAATTACTACATTTCGAAAGTCAGCTGCAATGTAGAAATACTACCGTTGAACGAGAGAACCCTGTTCGATTAGTAAGGATTTTCTTTCCTATATCTGTTGGGTTTGTTTTGTTTACGTTGCTAGGTGAGATGCTATCACCTTTTTCAAAAATAATGAATGAGTGCAAATTACCTGTGACTAAAAATTGAAATGAATCCTGTCAATATGCATACTTACAAAATTATTCACAAACTAAAATAAATTTAGAAAAAAGGTAAATGGATTAAATTAAACAGAAACAATTAAAATTTAAAGAATTTAAATTTACCTGAATTCTAAATTTTGAATTCAAAATAGTATAAGAATTAATCATTTAAAAGCACTGACAAGATTCTCAATTTGCACTACATCCAATTCCCCAACAATCAGCATTGTGAACTCAAGAATTAATATTAAGGGTAATAACAAGGAATTTTCATTGACATAATAATTTAGACTAAGTGAAAATTTTGAAATAAAGGGGACAAAATCTTTCTTTTAAAGAAAGTACAGAAAGGGTGGTATAAAATTGATGAGATAGGTTAAACAAAATATTATTTGACCAATAAAAAAAAAAGCAAAATTAATTTCAAGAATTCACAACACTGAAGCTGTGATCGTATAGTTTTATCTTTATTTAAGAGACCATGAGTTAATAATTAAATTTTGAATAAGTAATTCATTATTATAAAATGCTTCTCATAAGACTTTAGATCAAAATGTTAAAATTACTTTATATAAAAAATTCAGATAAGTATGTCTTGTAATTAATTAAAGAATAGTAAAAGGTCTCAGTTAATTAAATAAAATAAGTTTGAATATTAAAGATTACAACATCCAGTAAATTAGCAGTTTATTTTTTTATTAGATTTAATGCTTAAATTAATATTTAGAAATTCCATGACTAGAGAATACAATAATTTACTTTAATTAATTATTTATTTATCTATTTTACCAGAATTAATATTTTAATCAATAGAATAAATTAAGTTAAAGGATTAATGTAAATCCTAGGGAGATTGATTTTCATAAGTTAAACAAAAGGTAAAATATTGAAAGCAGACCTTTTGAATTAATTAAGCAAATAATAAAAAAAAAAGAAAACAGAGAAGGAATTAAATTAGAAAGAACAAAGATTTATTTACAAATAACACTTTAAATGATTTAAATATCATCTTAGATATATATGCATCAAAATACTAAGACACAGATAAGTTCCGTCATATCAAACAGAAAACATAATTTATAAATCATAATAGTGATAAGAATTGTTTTTACTTACAAGGCTTCTTAATTTTGGAAAACTTAGCATTATTTGGATAGGACGTTACTTTCGAGGAGGTAACTTAATGATCAAGACTTTCATTCAGAACTTTTCATTTTTAGAGGGAATCGTCACAGTTGAGACTTTGTGTCAGGAACATTGCACACTTCACCGTGCGGTCTTCAAATCACACTTTACAGGAGTGCAATTTTTGATATTTCACAGTGTCGCTGAAAGTATGCACAAATACTTTTTTTTTCGCACCTATACGCCTTTGAGCTGTCAGTTCTGCATTCACGGTTGTTGGAACTGGAGTTTGTGAACTCATAGGCTGAGATTTGTCGACTCTGGATTTTAGCAATCCAATCCTATATAACTAGTTATTCCTGTAGAAAATTACGAGATACGATACGGTCTTTTTTATTGAAGAACATCCTATCATTTTCACTTCGTCTTATATATGCTTCGATAAGCTGGATTCTAATATGCATAGTTGTTTCAATCAGTTAAACGCTACTTTCTCGTCCTTTCAGGCCGCTTGATGAGCGAACATTTTCTATCAGCCCACCGTCGCTACTGCTGGGAGAGAAGTTTTCTGTCTCGAAAAAAAAATCGCCACTGCCTAACCGGCGGGGTGAGGGAGGGAACCCTCCACCCTCACACTCCCAAACTATCCGAGCTTCAAGACATGACTGCCTGCTAACTAGCTCCTCGTTTCCTTGGTAACGCTACCAGGGGGGAAAAGGGTCAACGCTGATTGGTTGAGTGGGGGGAGCAAATAACACGCTTATTGGATTAGTTGTTGCTAGGTGAAAAATCCTAGCTACTATTCCTGGAAATTAGCCGTCTGTTGGGTCCCACGAAAAGGAAGAAATCACGTGTACGCTTGCACCTGCTATCTCGTAAACAACGACTCGAAAGCAATATACTGTGCATCTTCCTAACAAGCCTTCGAAATAGTTTTATGACTCTCTTTACTGAGGGTAATAAAAAGTCGTACACAATACAACTGACCATAATGCTTCAGTTATTCCCATGACTTCTTATAAAAGCCTTTTGTACTATATCCAATCTGCCTGTGTGTGTTCCGAATTTACGATCCCTTAAACTACTTGAGAATTTCAAGTAAAAGTTGTTTGCGTGGAAACTATCTCATAGTGAAAAAGGAAGCACTTGGGTGGTCTTGACTTATAGAGAAATACAAATGTTTGGATTTTGAAAATAAGAGTTTTAATTAATAATGTTTAAGAAAAATAAGAAAAAGGAGGAGGGGGGTTTGATTAAATATTAAAATAGAATGAGTTTATAAAAAAGAAATGTTTTAAGATATTAATGAAAATATAAATATAAAAATTTAGATTAAATTACCTCTAACAAGAATCCCCCGTCTCTATTTAAAAAACACAATTTTTTGAAAAATAAAAAAAAAATTTTGTTTTTTTAAGTAAAAAGTGCGAGTAAAAATTCAATGGATGCGGGAGAGATCACTAAATGGGGCCTAACATTTCAAACAAACCAGACTTCGGTCCGAAGAATTATCAAGAAACACTTAGCAAGCCTACCCCTCAAGGTATACAGTCAGGAATGCATAACCTGAGTTTGCATACACAAAACTCTCCTCACCTGTCAACAAAATCCTAGACACACCTGTAGAATAACAAAAAAAATTAACAGATGAACACAAGGCTGGACATTGCTTTTGTCACCACTAACCTTATCAATCGGGAAGGTTCCATTCAAAGTATTTACCTGAACACTGTTTGCTAAACCACAAAAAAAAATTTTGAAAATTGCCAAAATAATTTTTTTTTTTTTTTTTTTTTTTTTTTTTTTTTTTAAAGCCAAATAAAAATTTGGGAGAGAACATTGCCAACCGAAAGAATCGCCAAATCCATTACAATAATAATGCATATCAATATAGGTATAAATTGTTAGCTCGATGTACACAGATATATAAAAACATACGAACTAGTAATGTATATGCATATAAAAAGAATAAAAAAAATGGGTAAAAGGCAATTTGCACAATATACAGTTAATTCACAATAAAATACATTTCACTAATTAAAATTCAGTTAACACAAATTGTATCAATGTGTAAAAATTGAGAAACACTTTCTCCAGTTGATTGATATGCAAGTTGAAACTATGAAGTAAGGTATTTACATATGCACTTACAGCGACACTGTGCATATTGGAAGAGCAACCCATTTATCTGTGCTATAAACAATTGCCAAAATAAAAGCATGATGGGGCGAAGAAGACCCAAAAGCTATGGTGAAGATTATCACCATCAGAAACTTAATTTATACAGTAAAAATTTAAATTTTGACAAAAGAAATCCTTTAAAAAAAAAAGGAAAAAAAATAGCACAGAACCAGATAAAATTTTATAAATTTTTCAATAAAACCACACCACTATACTTTAATGAAGTAATGTACTCAAGAACAAAATTAATAACCTCAAAAGTTTTCAGGTTAAAAAAATTATACACAAAACAGTACACTAATACTACCTTACACTACGAAATACCTACATATTATATCTAGTAATGAGTAAAATTAATAGTTCCCTCAAATATAGTATTATCCTGTAAATCCACTTATACTCATCTACTGAGAACTTAACTAGAACATCAATTAAAATATAAATAATATGCAAATCGATGGATACTATCGTATTTAACAAACAGGGAGTACTACATGAAAATAAAAGGGGAGGGGAAAAAAATTTGGATTCCCATTTTCAAAATGCACTAAAAATTTTCAAAGTCTCGAAATTACCCAAAAATCGAGAAAAAACGTAACA
This sequence comes from Maratus michaelseni, assembly GCA_963931845.1. Lineage (NCBI taxonomy): Eukaryota > Metazoa > Arthropoda > Arachnida > Araneae > Salticidae > Maratus > Maratus michaelseni. The sequence goes on from OZ007592.1 coordinate 390,748,222, forward strand.
TAATTCCAAAAATATACCTGCGGAGAGGTTATTTGCACTATAACTATCGAAATATACCTTATTTACAATAAAATTAGCTATATAGAACATTAAATGTGATGAAAACACAACCGCTCAGATCGTTACCGCTAACCAAAACAAACGTTACAAGTACTCTAAAAAGCTTATTTTTCACGTTAAAATACAATAAAAACTAACTCTATACTATCTATATACATTATACAAACAAAATATAAGGTTATTAAAATAAAAATACTATAATTACTACAACTTAAAGTTTATAATTGGGACGCTTGCCCCTGTTCCTGAATCCATAGGTATTTCTGGACGAAGAAATCGAATCAGTCGGTTTGCACTGAGATTCGATTAAAGTCGGAAAACGACTGGTTGAAGGAATAACAGAGGATTGAGCTTCAACAACTTCGTTAGCTACCGCGATATCTGGCATGTCCGTAACTGGATTTTCAGCCGTGGAGGGGGAGGGGGTGGTTTCAGCTCGTGAGTTCTCGAACTCGGCTGAAGGAAGAGAGGGGGAAAGGGATTCGTTGCTGGTGGCTAGTGAAGGCAACGTGTTGGCTGTTGATTGCATGGGCAATGCTTCATCTCTGTTTACTGCTGATGCTGTAGGTATGATAAACGCGCGCCTGCGTTTTTTCGTCCGCCGTTCTGGGTTATCGTTAATCGATTGGTGAATGGGAGTAGTTGGATTCTGAATATTCGATTGATCATCGAATTGACTCTGCGGCCGTTGGTCATTTGTTTGGAAATCAACATGCCTGTTTTTGACTTCAGTCAGTCTATCGACGTGTACCACTTGCGTTAATTTTAAATTTGATTGGAGGGCGATTTTAAAACTTACCTCATTTATTTTTTCAGTTATTGTATAGGGACCATTATTAAATTTAGATAGTTTTTTACATTGTCCTGGTTTAACAGCTCGTGTAAAGAGCCAAACAGAATCACCTATTTTAAGATTCTTTGAAACAGCAGTTTTTTCTCTGTATTTTTCTTGCTTTTCTGAAACTTCCACCAAACTACTGTGCACTTCAGCATACACTTTCTTCAAAGCAGGGAATAAAAGTTCACAATAGGTGGGGGCGTCATTATAATTTAAAGTTTGGGGGGTGGAAAAAAGTTTATAGGGGAGATTTAAATTTCTGCCAAACATTACTGCAGCTGGGGTTAATTTTGTAGAAGAATGCACGGTTGTCCTGAGAGCTAAAAGAGCAAATTTTAATTTTGTATCCCAGTCCGAGTGATTTTCATTGACAACATGGCATAGGGCATTAATTAGAGTTCTGTTTTGACGTTCAATCTGAGAATTTCCTGCTGGGTGGTAAGCTGACGTGTGAATATGTTTCATTCCAAAGTTTTTATAGACTCTCTCAATGGCTTCTGATATAAGATTTCTACCCTTGTCGGAAACAATATAGCTAGGAGCACCGTACCTTGAAACGAAATCTGCTAGAGTATCCGCTACAACGTCTGAGGTGATAGAGGATACAGCATATGCTTCAGGCCACTTAGAAAAAGCATCGATATATGTCACGATAAACTTGTTACCCGAAAAGGTTGTCGGTAAAGGACCAATTATGTCGAAATTCACTTTTGCCAATGGAAATTCTGGTGTTGGCATTCTCTGCAAAGGGGCTAGATGTTTAGGTCTATAAGCTCTTCTTTGTTGGCAACTAATGCAAGATTCTACTAGATGCTTGACATCTGCAGACATACCTGGCCAGTAAAAATTTTCGCGAATGCGATCAATAGTTTTCTGGAAGGCTTGATGACAAGCTGCCAGAGAATCATGTGTTAGTGCGAACACTTGGGGGATTAGTTCTTTTGGCACCACCAGTTTGGGCAATTTATTTAAAATGGGAGAGTCTCGAGTGTCCTCGCACATCAAGAGATCATCTCGGAAGAAAAATTTCATGTACTTTGGTGCTATATCTACTCCTTGATCTAGCTTCTGAGCAATTTGGCAACACTTTTTGTCAGTCTTTTGGAGTTCTTGAATTTTTTCAAGAAGATCAGTTTGGGGCATAAAAACATTCTCCTTTGCTATTTGTACACAAAAATTACAATTTACAGTATTTACAGAGATTTCATTAGAAGTAGTGTATCTAGACAGAAAATCCGCAACACTGTTGCATTTGCCCTTGATAAATTTGATTGAAAAAGTAAAATCAGATAAGGTGCAAATCCACTTTGCCATACGAGAAGTTGGGTCCTGAATTTTAAGCATATAAGTTAGGGGGGCATGATCAGTGAAAATAAAAAAGTGGGTGTTAGCTAGATAACACTTAAAATGGGCGGTTGCCCAGACAACAGCTAAAAGTTCCCTTTCTGTGGCTGAGTACCTTGTTTCAGGGTCCTTCAACTTTCTGCTGGCAAAAGCCACAGGGTGTAAAAGGTTGTTCTCATCCAGTTGAGATAAAACTGCGCCTAAAGCTTCACCACTCGCATCAGTATAAAGATAAAATTCCTTCGAAAAATCAGGGAGGGCAATACATGGCTTAGAAATTAAAGCAGCTTTTAAATCTTCGAATTCTGCTTGCGCTGCAGGGTTCCATGAAAAACGAACATTTTCTTTAGTTAGTTCAATTAAGTTTTTAGCTCGTTTAGAAAAATCAGGAATAAATCTCCTGTAAAATGAAATTGTACCAATAAAAGATCTAACTGCTTTGCGGGTATCAGGGGGTTGAAATTTTTCAATTACTTCTATATTTTTATTAATGGGTGAGGCTTTACCTTTATGGATTTCAAAACCTAAATATTTAATTTTATCTGATAGAAAAAGGCATTTACTGGGTTTTAATTTTAAATTATGCTGGCGAAGTCTATCAAAAACAGTTGTTAATTTTTCAAGGTGGGATTCTACATCTTTGCTAGCAATCACAATATCATCTATATATACAAGAATTCCCATATTTCCCAGATCTCCAAATATTGCACTCATGAGTCGTTGAAAAGAATTTCCTGAGTTTGATAAGCCAAAACAATTTCTCGACCACTCAAATAGTCCTTTATGAGTTATGATTGCTGTTTTGTGTCTGTCCTCAGGACGCACAACTTGCTGGAAAAAGCCACTTGTTAAATCAAGTGTAGAAAAGAAATTTGAACCGGATAGTGCATCAACCGAATCTGTGATATTAGGGATGGGGTATGCATCTTTAACTAAATTCTTGTTTAATTTTCTAAAATCGACAGCCAATCTATAAGATCCGTCTGCTTTCTTAACCAAAATGACTGGAGCCGCAAATTCAGAAATGGAGGGGGATATTATATTAGCTTTTAACAGGATATCTAATTGATCTTCCATTTCTTGTTTAAGATTATGGGGAACTCTATAGGCTTTACATTTTACAGGTTTATCAGAAGTTAAATTTATTACATGGGGAATAGTGTCACAGCCGGGCAAGTCTAGGACTGATGCTGCAAACACATCTTTATTTTTATTAAGAAAATCCTGCATTTTAAGTTTAAGAGGGGGGTCTAAATGGTCAAGATTAATATCTGAACTCCAGCTGAGATCAGCATGATCAAAATCAGCTAGTGGAGTGGGCACATTAACATTAAGGGCATAATTACAATTATTAGAGTTACATTCAGAATCATCGATGCACTTTTGAATTTTAGCAACCCTCATTCCCTTATTCAAAGTAACCTCATCATCCGAAAAGTTAGCAAATGTGATAAATAACCCGTGCTCCTGAGAACAGATTGTTCTAGATGTTAAAACACCATTACCAAATTTTTTTACTAGGGGTTCCAAAATAACAACATCATTATTATCAATAAAATTACTTCTCGAGCAGTTTACTTGAGCTAAAATTTTAGATTGGGGGGAGGATAGTTACTAAATTTTTCAAAACAGCAAAACTAATTTTAATAATCTTAGACTTTTCACATGTATCACTTACTTTAGTTTCGACATCATTAGATTGTGACTTTTCGCTATCATGACAACTCACTTGGCATACAGGGGCATTGATTTCATTTTCATTATTTTTCACAACCCTGATATTATTTACACTAAGATCACAACCATTTGTTTCACATATATTATCCCGACCAATTGCCTTATTTTCATTTAATTTATCAGTACACATATAACTACAGGTCTCATGATTATTTGTATTATTAACATTTTCTAATTTTGAAACACTTTCAGAAGATTTTTTAACAGAAGAATTGCTATCATTACCTTCGCATTTATCTAAAATCACCTTATTTTTATCTTCGCTACTATATTTTTCACTATCTCGAATCTCTATTTGTTCACTACTCTCCCTTACATTGGCTTTTACTACCATACAATTGTTCTCACTGTTCTTATTCTTCTCAGAAATATTACTAACATTAGAAAAACATTCTACATTACCCTCAGTTTGACATGACACACTTTTAAGGCAAGAAATTTTGTTATTTACAATAATTGGCGGTTTAATATTTACATGACATTCTGAAATTTTTGGAACATATTTACAAAAAGTTTGCTCATTAATACCAAGACTAATAGATTTGTCACTACACTTTATGATAGCCTTGTACTTACTCAAAAAGGGCATACCTAAGATAGCAGTAAATTCATCAGCGAGTTTACCTGCTACTACAAAAAATTCAGCTTGGCAGCTGACATTACTGAAATTGAAAGATAACTTAACTTTCTCAGTGAGAGGGACACATTCACCTGTCACAGTTAGAATGGGTACATTGCATGCCTCAGTTTTTACACCTGGGAATAAACACAATCCCTGTCGAGAAATTAAATTGATACCTGATCCCGTATCACATAGTGCAGTAATAAAAATATCACCGACAGCCATTCTTGCGGTAGGGAGACTGCATGCTGATGGTGGGAAAACATTATATACAGAGGGGGTTTTGTCGTTCGGCTTCTCATGAGTCGGTCCGACTACTCCAGACTCAGCCATTACCCGTTTAAATTTTGTTGAACATTGTGTTCATTGGCAGTGTTGTTATTCTGCTGGGTTACATTATTGTGATTACCCCTATTCCTATAATTACCTCTGTGGCCATTGTTGGTACCTCTGTTTCTCTGGTTATTGCCATTTCCCCTATAGTTTCTTTGATTTTGATATCCCCTGTTACTATAACTGCCTCTGTAGTTATTGTTAGGTCTGGCCATACCTCTACGATCATAGGGATTTTCATTAAAATTTTGCCAGCCTTGATTTCTGGGGTTTTGGGGGCAGTCATGAAAAAAATGGTTGGGGTCGCCACATCCAAAACAGAAAAAAGGGTTGTACTGGACATTTTCCTGGGCTGGTGGTCTCGCTGCAGCTGGTTGTTGTATAACCAGACTATCAATTTTAGCCGTTAAGATTTCCATTTTGTTTTGGAGTTCTACAATTTCACGGTTGGGATGGCTAACCTGGGGTGTAGGGGGGTAAACAGCAGCACATGCTACACCTGAGGGGACCTGGGGGGCAATGTTTGCTGGTTCATAGCTGTAGAAGGGGTTAACACTCCTACAAGCCTTTTCTTCAAGTAAGGCAAACGTTAGTATTTCCTGAGGGATCTTTGGATCTTTTGAAATGACACCCTTCCGAATTTCTGGAGATAGGTTACCTAGAAGCATAGAGTGCAGTATAGCATCTCTACTTTTATTTACAATGCCCTCAGCAATTCCATCAATGACAAGAGCTCTGCGTGACAGATCAGAGGCTCTGTCGAAAAAATCTTGGACAGACATTGAGGGTGTCTGTTTGAAGTTAAGAAACTTCGATAATGCCACATCTGGCGACTCCTGTTCCGTGAATCTGTCTTGTATAATTTCCACTAATTCCGTATAATTTTTGCCTTTATTAGCCTTAATTAATTTGGCTGCTTTCCCTGACAGTCTGTTAAACAGGGCGAAAATTTTTTCTTTTTCATCCCAGTTAAAGAAGGTGGAAATATCTGTGAACTTTTCAATAAAGTCTGAAAAGGATATAGTAGAGTCCCTGCTAAAAGGTGGGATGTTGGATAAATTATCCATCAAAGACGATTTCTTCTGCAACTCAGCCATCTCCTTGGTAAGGGTTTCCGCCATATTTATGAAATGTTTTGACAACAAAAAATTCAGCGATAAAAAAATATTTTTTATAATTAACCCTACCTAAACCTTAAGCAAAGAAAAAAAATTTTACACAAATGCAAAATCTAAATAAAATTACTGAGAGCAACACCCATGTATACACTAGTCGCCTTTGTCAATATATATAATCAATTGTAAATAAATATAAACAAATGGGAAAGGTATGTTAAAATTTCTAAAAATTCAGTGCGGGTGGGGTATTATGAAAAAAAAATTTGAACAGCACAGATATGAGGGTTAACACTTCATAATATATACTCAAAGACATAATGCACAATACATTTTGAAAAAAAAAATAGTTACCTTATACCCTGAACTTTAAGTATACACAAATATAACCATTATAAGATTAAACACAACCAATATATACACATAAACATTAAAAATTTGAATTGTGCCACACAGGTAAGTGTCACGGCATCAATTCTTTGTTGGGTTTGTTTTGTTTACTTTGCTAGGTGAGATGCTATCACCTTTTTCAAAAATAATGAATGAGTGCAAATTACCTGTGACTAAAAATTGAAATGAATCCTGTCAATATGCATACTTACAAAATTATTCACAAACTAAAATAAATTTAGAAAAAAGGTAAATGGATTAAATTAAACAGAAACAATTAAAATTTAAAGAATTTAAATTTACCTGAATTCTAAATTTTGAATTCAAAATAGTATAAATTAATCATTTAAAAGCACTGACAAGATTCTCAATTTGCACTACATCCAATTCCCCAACAATCAGCATTGTGAACTCAAGAATTAATATTAAGGGTAATAACAAGGAATTTTCATAGACATAATAATTTAGACTAAGTGAAAATTTTGAAATAAAGGGGACAAAATCTTTCTTTTAAAGAAAGTACAGAAAGGGTGGTATAAAATTGATGAGATAGGTTAAACAAAATAATATTTGACCAATAAAAAAAAATGCAAAATTAATTTCAAGAATTCACAACACTGAAGCTGTGATCGTATAGTTTTATCTTTATTTAAGAGACCATGAGTTAATAATTAAATTTTGAATAAGTAATTCATTATTATAAAATGCTTCTCATAAGACTTTAGATCAAAATGTTAAAATTACTTTATATAAAAAATTCAGATAAGTATGTCTTGTAATTAATTAAAGAATAGTAAAAGGTCTCAGTTAATTAAATAAAATAAGTTTGAATATTAAAGATTACAACATCCAGTAAATTAGCAGTTTATTTTTTTATTAGATTTAATGCTTAAATTAATATTTAGAAATTCCATGACTAGAGAATACAATAATTTACTTTAATTAATTAATTTATTTATTTATCTATTTTACCAGAATTAATATTTTAATCAATAGAATAAATTAAGTTAAAGGATTAATGTAAATCCTAGGGAGATTGATTTTCATAAGTTAAACAAAAGGTAAAATATTGAAAGCAGACCTTTTGAATTAATTAAGCAAATAATAAAAAAAAAAGAAAACAGAGAAGGAATTAAATTAGAAAGAACAAAGATTTATTTACAAATAACACTTTAAATGATTTAAATATCATCTTAGATATATATGCATCAAAATACTAAGACACAGATAAGTTCCGTCATATCAAACAGAAAACATAATTTATAAATCATAATAGTGATAAGAATTGTTTTTACTTACAAGGCTTCTTAATTTTGGAAAACTTAGCCTTATTTGGATAGGACGTTACTTTCGAGGAGGTAACTTAATGATCAAGACTTTCATTCAGAACTTTTCATTTTTAGAGGGAATCGTCACAGTTGAGACTTTGTGTCAGGAACATTGCACACTTCACCGTGCGCTCTTCAAATCACACTTTACAGGAGTGCAATTTTTGATATTTCACAGTGTCGCTGAAAGTATGCACCAATACTTTTTTTTTTTTGCACCTATACGCCTTTGAGCTGTCAGTTCTGCATTCACGGTTGTTGGAACTGGAGTTTGTGAACTCATAGGCTGAGATTTGTCGACTCTGGATTTTAGCAATCCAATCCTATATAACTAGTTATTACTGTAGAAAATTACGAGATACGATACGGTCTTTTTTATTGAAGAACATCCTATCATTTTCACTTCGTCTTATATATGCTTCGATAAGCTGGATTCTAATATGCATAGTTGTTTCAATCAGTTAAACGCTACTTTCTCGTCCTTTCAGGCCGCTTGATGAGCGAACATTTTCTATCAGCCCACCGTCGCTACTGCTGGGAGAGAAGTTTTCTGTCTCGAAAAAAAAATCGCCACTGCCTAACCGGCGGGGTGAGGGAGGGAACCCTCCACCCTCACACTCCCAAACTATCCGAGCTTCAAGACATGACTGCCTGCTAACTAGCTCCTCGTTTCCTTGGTAACGCTACCAGGGGGGAAAAGGGTCAACGCTGATTGGTTGAGTGGGGGGAGCAAATAACACGCTTATTGGATTAGTTGTTGCTAGGTGAAAAATCCTAGCTACTATTCCTGGAAATTAGCCGTCTGTTGGGTCCCACGAAAAGGAAGAAATCACGTGTACGCTTGCACCTGCTATCTCGTAAACAACGACTCGAAAGCAATATACTGTGCATCTTCCTAACAAGCCTTCGAAATAGTTTTATGACTCTCTTTACTGAGGGTAATAAAAAGTCGTACACAATACAACTGACCATAATGCTTCAGTTATTCCCATGACTTCTTATAAAAGCCTTTTGTACTATATCCAATCTGCCTGTGTGTGTTCCGAATTTACGATCCCTTAAACTACTTGAGAATTTCAAGTAAAAGTTGTTTGCGTGGAAACTATCTCATAGTGAAAAAGGAAGCACTTGGGTGGTCTTGACTTATAGAGAAATACAAATGTTTGGATTTTGAAAATAAGAGTTTTAATTAATAATGTTTAAGAAAAATAAGAAAAAGGAGGAGGGGGGTTTGATTAAATATTAAAATAGAATGAGTTTATAAAAAAGAAATGTTTTAAGATATTAATGAAAATATAAATATAAAAATTTAGATTAAATTACCTCTAACATATCTATCCTACTTTTTGCCGAAAATGACATTGAATTAAACAGATATTTGTCTCGTACTACCTGTGATCCTTCTTCTGTAGCTCGTAAAAAGCGTAAAACCCTTTATATTATTGAAATGATGAAACATTTTTAACGTACTGATTGCTCGTTTTTACAGTGAACCTAATTTTATCCGTGCTGGTATTAAACAGGTTGGACTGTATATAAAAATAGATTTATTTATTTACTTTTAAATGTGAATTTGAATTTAATGTGTTGAAGAAAGTTTCTTACACCATTAAAGTGATTCTATTAATCAAATATAAAAATACAAAAGAGTCGTATTTTAAACTTCTTTGTTTCTACATTCTTTCAAGACCTCGTGATATTCATTTACAATTTCTTTGGTAGTTGTCTCCTTAAGGGTTGAAATTCTTTGTGGAAAAACTGACGAAGTATTACATTCCGAAAGTCAGCTGCAATGTAGAAATACTATCGTTGACAGAGAGAACAGTGGTCGATAATAAAGGCTTTCCTTTGCTCTTTATATCCTACTTTTCGCCGAAAATGATATTGAATGAAACAGATATTTGTCTCGTACTACTTGTGATCCTTCTTCTGTAGCTCGTAAAAAGCGTAAATCCCTTAATATTATTGAATTAATGAAATATTCTTAAAGTGCTAATTGTTCGTCATAGAAGTGAACCTAATTTTAACCGTGCTGGTCTTAAACAGGTTGGACTGTATATAAAAATATATTCATTCATTTACTTTTAAATGTGAATTTAAATTTAATATGTTAAAGAAAGATTCTTACACAATTAATGTGACTCTATTAATTGAAATAGTAGTATTTTTGGTCTTTGATTTGTCATTCATTAATTCTTTTTTTATGTTTTCATTTTGTCCCCTCAAATATATATTTTATTATATTGTATATATATATTCTATTTTTAATTTTCTTTGATTTTTTTCTGTAGATTTTTTCAAACAGGTATGTTTTTATTTATCTTTAAATTATAAAACTCCCTAATATTCATACTTTAAAAAACCCGCATAATTCCCTTTTAATTTTCTAAATTCCTAAAAAGACTGTATTTATTTTAATCAGTTCCGATATTAAAAATAATTCGCCAGATCATAAAATCTTTTTCTTATATTAAAATGTAAAAGCAATTATTCTAATCCCATTCTGGCTATGTTCCAAATTCGATAAACCATTTCTTTTTTTCTTTTTTTTTCTTTCCCTAAAAGTCAAAATCATTCCATATTCTCGAACCAATTAACTAACGATAATCAATTAATCTAGAACACTCTGGGTCATAGCTAAATCATCGAACATCATGGAACTTTCGAGAATTTCTTTCGCGCCAAAAATTAGAGGAAACCATTTTATTACCATATTCTGGAGCCAGCGCAAAGAATCCCGGTTAGATCCCAGCTCACGATTGGCGCACGTGACCATGTATTCCTACTCTTACTGAAAGAATATATCGTCGCCTTTTCCGTTTCGGAGAGTATTCATTCTATTCGGAGATCCTAAGATGTGATGCACTGATGAAAGCTAGAGAGACGCTAGTTTGATTTGTTAGGTTAATGATGGAATCTCTGCCTGGTATTGGCGTGAAGTCCAGTATGTTTTTTCTTATATGCCTGCGGAATGTTTATTTTAAATAAATGGCCATCGTGCTCTGCTGTAGTGGGAGCCGTGATTGAAACGAAAAGAGGACTCGAGTGAAAGCAGATTCTTCCCTGATGTCAATTGAAGCTTCAGAATAAAAACTTCTGTGTTCTTGAATGAGATGCTTAATTATGATTACGTACACACGCCATCTAATATGGAGTGCTGGAACTTCCTCTTCGGTTGATTGTGTGAAAAGAGCCCATCTTATTTTCAAAAAAACATTTATTAAAAAATGTTACTACTCAAGCAACTCGGCCTTAAAAATCACCACAGAATTATTTTAGTCGGACAGGATTTTTTTTATCTGTGTTTCAATGGATTTCGAGTTTAATTTTTGAAGGAATTATCGAGTGATGGAACATTTTCATACTTTTGTTCTGACCGGAGACGTCTTTTTACAGTAAGCCAATGCACGAAAGTTTCGGTGATAAAAAGATTTCGTAAAGTTGATCCTAAGGGATTAGGAAAGGTACGACTTGGTATTGTCAGGAAATTAAAGTTTTTTTTTGATTTACGAAAGCTTCTTGTGAAATATGTCCAGAATGACTGTAAGTTGGTATTTTTATTTATTGATATTTTTATATGTTGATATTTACTACTTGTTATTTTTAAAATATTTTATTTTTCTTGTTCTTCATTGTTTATTTAATAGCAAACAAAGTTTTAATCTACTCTGAAAATTACAGGGTTTAAATGCTATTATATGTTGATTAGATTACTGTTTTAAAAATTATTTCTGTTGCAAATATAGTTGTATACAAATATTTAAGTGTTGTTAAGGTTAATTTATTATTTAGTAAGATACGTCATATTTTCATGTTTTAAGAACAGATATTCTTAAAAGAAAAATTCTATTATTTTTAATATGTTACTGAGATCTGATCTGTATTTTATAAAGAGACAACTTTTATCCTAAGGAAACATTCCTGGCACCATGCCAAACCTAAGTTACAAAACAGCTATTATGAGAAAAAAAATATATATCTATATATATCTGTATGTTGAATAATAAGTGACTGGTGGTTTGAATTGTAGTAAATTAATGAGCCACTGAAAGATTATTTATGATGTAAATATGTAAATAGAGTGTTAGTATTTTATTGTTTATTTAAACTGTGAATATATAAAATTAAATTTAGTATGTTATTGTTTATTTTCATTTAATTTAGGATTTATGATGCATTTACCAACTTGCTAAAATATTTAATATAGAAACTTTGAAAATTTTTGATGGTGTTATAATATTAATAAAGTGTTTAAATAAAATGCTAGGTCAGGTAGAAATTAGATTACTGGCACATGTAGACATTTAGCACTATGTTAACCTAGCTGAATTGCGCTATTAGGTAATTTGAATTTTAATAATCTTAAGCTCACCAATGGGAATTTTTTTTTTACACCTCATTTGTCCATAGCTTAGGTAAAAATAAGTTCATCATTTACCAAATTCCTTAGCAGCAATAAATTTACTAGAATTGAATACTCAGAATAATTATGATGTGATGATAGAATTCATACGTCATGACGATAGATATGAAGATAAAGTCATGTTTTCCTTGATGACAAATAATAACAATATTTAGAAGAGAAATTGGAAAAATTAGGTAAGTTGCATTCAAAAAATTCATGAGGTATGTAAATAAAATTTTGTTGATGATGTTGCTCTTCTTATTCTTTTGCTGATGATACAATTGTTATTATTATTATTACTATGATAAAAAAGTTATTCTAAGGTAATTAATGCAACATATTAAATTTAAATTTAACAAAAATAATAAATAAAATTTAGCAGATTTTTATGTATTTTATTGAATAAATGTTCTGGTTAGTGCTTAATTTGGATTCACAAATTCTTATAATTCTTAAATTTCAATAGGAAGGGTTTGAATTCAGTTATGTTTCTGTCAGAAGGGTATATATGGTCGTAATTTGGAGACATGGAACAATTCACACCATATTTTTCACCAAATAATTTCAGACTATTTCATGAGCAACCCAAACAACAATCAAAACCACCACAGACATCACAATCACCATCACAAAATCAAACTAAATTAAAAACAATAGAGTAAATTCTAATTATTTAAATATCTCTTATTACAATAGTTTTCAACATTATCAGGTATGTTCTTGGTGCGCAACGAGAATATTACTTGTTTTTGAGAGTTTTTGAGGTTGAGTAGACACCTTATGCAGGCATAAGATGTGTATTTTGATTTTAGGAATTGTCAAATTGATGTTGAAAAATGAAATTAAATGTTTTAATTCTATATCAAAATAAACTATTTTTACTTTATTTACTTTTTCTTAAACCAATTGTTTCAAAAATTTAATATTATGTTATTTACTTCAATAGATAATCAAATAGTAACCGTTTATAAGTATTTCTATAATTATATAAATGATTGGATAGTGATGATGTGATTTTACAGTGATTGTTTTGTGTGACAATAGAAAATTAAGTATTTAAACAAAATTGCCTTTGTATTCCAGTTCTCAGCTAAAATTAACATCTTTTATTGTTATGTATTGTCTTTATTTATTCTCAGTTGCCAAAAAACAACTCTCTACATTTAGGATGAATACTTATAACTTAACAGTATAATTTTGTAAAAGGGTATCAGAGGAAAAAATTATTGTAAGGAACTACTGGTTGAGAGTTCAAATTCTAAATATTTAGATTTAAATTTATTTGGATTTTGAAATTATTATTATATTTTTTTTGTATACTTTCGACTGGCAAAAATACTTTCTTATATGATTAAAAAATAAGAAATTTATTTTTTTGCTATGTAATTATTTTATTCCTCAACCAATATTTTCCCTAACAATAAATAAACAAACTGTGATATTTTCTTAAATTATACAAATGTTATTATAATATTATTAATTCTACTATTGAATTATATTATGAATTACTACATATGTTGAGAAGTATTAGTTATATTGAAAGTTATTATTGTTATGTTTATGAATTGAATTTTATTATAGCATTTATTTATATTATTGAAGAGTTATATTACTTATTAGTGAAAAAAATGTTTGACAAAAATTAGTTAAAGATGTTGGGATTCCAACAGAAATATAACAAATCCCACAGGAATATAACAAAGATAACATATTCCAGGTATGAAATAAATGAACAAGAAAATAATTTGATAAACAAACCTTTAAAGGTAGTTTCATATTACCCAAAGACATGCTTATTATGTAGAAAAATTAATGTGATGCTTAAGAGAAGATGTTGTGACAAGTGCTAGCATTATACAGTCATTATAAAGTATTGGCAAAAATGACTATAGTTTTAAAATTTGATGGAAAAATGTCTCTATTTTCAGCCTTTATATAAAAATGTATTTTTAAGAAAGGGAATGCAGTAATCATTTTTTTAAACAAAATGAGGACTTATCACGATCCAAGAAAGAGACTGAAATAAAAAGTTGGATCTAATGAACTCAAATTTGAATGAAGTCGAATTTTTTTTAAACTTTATTATAACACTTTGCTAGTGACTACTTATTCTAAAGCTTGTGAACTTGGTAAAAGCAAAATTTTGTTACTATTATTATCCTGTTTTTCTTGTTTATTAATATTTATTATTTATTCTTATTGCATTTTTCTTGTGCACTTACACATGGTAAGTGAGATTGTAACATTTTTGTATTTCAGGGAGATCTTCTTTCACGTCCTTCTTCAAAATTGTTAACTTCCAAAATTATTATACTTCGTTCTTTTTAAGTTCTTCTCTTTCGCCAATGTCAGTGCAGGCTCACTCTAAACAACTTTAAAATTTATTTTTTTTTCTCGTCTGAAACTGCCGTTTATAAAACAGCTTGTTCAGTCAAGAGTTTTTAAGGGGGGGGGGGGATAATATAACAAAATTTAAAATTTATCGCGATAAACCAAAGTATTTTTATTCCATCCTAGTCTAACTTACTCTATAATATTTATTTCCTCCGTTTATTAAAATATTTTAACTCTATGTATTCCGAAAAAACCTCATATCTAAATTCAATATTTCAATGGCTGCTAATTAGTTCAATAAATCGCGTCTTTATCTTTAAATTATAAAACTCCCTAATATTCATACTTTAAAAAACCCGCATAATTCCCTTTTAATTTTCTAAATTCCTAAAAAGACTGTATTTATTTTAATCAGTTCCGATATTAAAAATAATTCGCCAGATCATAAAATCTTTTTCTTATATTAAAATGTAAAAGCAATTATTCTAATCCCATTCTGGCTATGTTCCAAATTCGATAAACCATTTCTATTTTTCTTTTTTTTTTCTTTCCCTAAAAGTCAAAATCATTCCATATTCTCGAACCAATTAACTAACGATAATCAATTAATCTAGAACACTCTGGGTCATAGCTAAATCATCGAACATCATGGAACTTTCGAGAATTTTCTTTCGCCCCAAAAATTAGCGGAAACCATTTTATTACCATATTCTGGAGCCAGCGCAAAGAATCCCGGTTAGATCCCAGCTCACGATTGGCGCACGTGACCATGTATTCCTACTCTTACTGAAAGAATATATCGTCGCCTTTTCCGTTTCGGAGAGCATTCATTCTATTCGGAGATCCAAAGATGTGATGCACTGATGAAAGCTAGAGAGACGCTAGTTTGATTTGTTAGGTTAATGATGGAATCTCTGCCTGGTATTGGCGTGAAGTCCAGTATGTTTTTTCTTATATGCCTGCGGAATGTTTATTTTAAATAAATGGCCATCGTGCTCTGCTGTAGTGGGAGCCGTGATTGAAACGAAAAGAGGACTCGAGTGAAAGCAGATTCTTCCCTGATGTCAATTGAAGCTTCAGAATAAAAACTTCTGTGTTCTTGAATGAGATGCTTAATTATGATTACGTACACACGCCATCTAATATGGAGTGCTGGAACTTCCTCTTCGGTTGATTGTGTGAAAAGAGCCCATCTTATTTTCAAAAAAACATTTATTAAAAAATGTTACTACTCAAGCAACTCGGCCTTAAAAATCACCACATATATATACACATATGCACACATACATACACACAAACACACACACATATATACATACACATACATACACATACATACACATATATATAACAAAATACTAAATTAAACTAACTAAAATCCTAAAAACACAAACTGAATCCTAAAATACACAAACTCTCTAAAGCTATGCTGTAACTAATAAAATAACACTAGTCCGAAATGCACAAACTCATTCTAACGTTCTTAGCACTTTAACAAACACCTGGTATCTAAAATATAAAGAAGTACAATATGCTTTGGTAGAAAAATTAGCATCAAGACACTATTATGCAGGAAAGTCCAAAAGTCCAATATTCAAAAGCTATGATTAACATACTGGATGCTGATTAAACTAGCTCTAAACTTCTAGAACCTGTATCTAATAAAGGAGAAATTTGCATTTAATATGTTATAACTTTCACTAACTTTTTTCTGTAATTGTTTTGTGAAAAAAAGAACTCTAATGATGTTTTGACTTAAAGTATAATTTTTTTGAAAATCAAAATGGAACTTCATTGTGGGGCATCTGCCAAATAGAGAATGTTAGACATCACCACAAGAGCCACATTCACAACGATCATTATTTCTCTTTTTTTATTTTATAAAGGTACGAGGGGAAGCTCCCGTGGCCAGTAATAAAATACAAAATTACTTGTTTAGAACAAACAAAATCAGGATTAACCTTTTTAAAAATATCATATGTAAGGCGTCCAGTATCTGAATCTTGCCAATGTTTCTGCCACGTGCATAATATGTTACGTTTAACCTCTCTAGTGAGAAGAGATATTGGAAATGGAATCCTTGCCACAAGGTCAGCATTGCCAGATGTAATGACACTCTTGGCTAATGTATCTGCCCTTTCATTACCGTAAAGGCCGACATGCGCTTTTATCCATCCCAAGTGTAGGATCTTATCCTCATTATCATATAACAAATTAAAAATATCACATATAATTTGATTTTTTGGAAAAGCACGATTCAGCACTAAAACAGAAGACAGACTGTCTGTATACAGGATAGCCTCTTTATAATCTGTGTTCACGTACCATTTAATTGCGTGCAGGATTGCCAACAGTTCGGCCTGAAATATTGAGTTAAACCGATGCATCTGTATACTGAAGTCAAAAATGAAGTCATTCTTGAATGACAGTGTAAATGCAGCCGAAACTCCTTCCAACATCTTTGAACCATCAGTATAAATTATTACATTAGCCGATTCAGGGACTATGTTCGTTACAGCTGGAACAAAAAAGAGATTTTTTAATTGGTTAAAGTTAGGGAAATCAAATGTCTTCAAATTTTTCATCATATCAGCATTTACAACTACAACATCTTCAATTTTCATTTGACCATTACCATTCATAACATCGTATTTTTTACTATTTTGTTGTAGTGTTATGTAAAGCGGTGGCACACCTGTGACAATGCATAAAGCATCCGTTGAGACGGTTCTGTATGCTCTTACAATTGAGAAAAGGGCCAGTCTTTGGCAGGAGCTTAGTCTTCGCAACCCATGAGATTTTAAATCCCCGATCCAAACTTCCCAACCGTAGCATATTCTTTTTTCAAGTACAGCATAATACCATATCTTCCGCAAAGAGACATTCAATCCACGATCTCGACATCCGGTTTTCTTTATATCCATTACAAAATTCCTTAAATTATCTCTGACATAATCTAAATGAGTTAGCCAGTTAAACCTAGAATCCAGAACAAATCCTAGATATTTGATATTATTTTCCACCGGAATTGATCTATTGTTAAGTTTGAAAATTGGTCTTCCGCTTTCCAAACAAAAACGACCGAACATCATTGATACACACTTTTGAGCACTAGGAGATAACTGCAAAAGATCACAGATACCTGCGAATAAATTTATAATATAATTCATTCTGTCTTCCAATCCTCTACGAGTGTCAGCTGCCTCGAAAATGACGAAATCATCGGCGTACGAGATAATATAATCTGCATTAGTCTTATATCTTTTCAAGATAATATCTGCAATGATCAACCACAATAACGGGCCAATGCATGAACCCTGAGGGCAGCCCTGGGACAGCCTAAACCATCTAACGCCATTAGTGAAACGAAACCCAATATAACGGTTTGACATATAATTTTTCAAAATGCTCTTTAAATAAATAGGAATAGGCAAATTATCAATTATATTTGAGAAGGCGAAATTAAGCTAAGCGAACGACGTGCGATGGAAAAGTTTTAACAATAAAGATTCCTCATACCCAGCAGCGCATTGATTTTGAAGTAAAAAACGCAGCGCGAAGCAAGCCCTGGAATTAAAAAAAAGCTTTTAAAAAACATTCGAAATGACAAACTAGCGTCTCTCAAAATATTATAGATTGGATAGTTCATAAAATTTACGAATGGATTTAAAAGTTTTAGATTAAGATTTGGAATAAGGTAATTATTAATATACGTGTTACTAATTTTAAAAGGACATTAAATAGGAATAAATATTATTAAGAAATAAGGAAATAATGAATAGGTCAGAATTTAGAATAATTTAAAGGAATATTGCGATGTCGATGGAGAGTCAATTTGGAGATGGAAATTATGATGGATTTTGCCAATTAATCCACATGGATACTGAGCAATATCATTATGTAGATCATTTTGATCATCAACAATAGGCAGTACTTCTTGTTCAAAAATGAGATTAGGATTAGTATGGAGATCTTCAGTATGAATGTGAGGTGTCCTACTTAGAAAATCTGCCAACACATTCTCTTTGCCTGGAACGTGCTGGAATGTGTAAGAGTATTAAGATAATTCTAACATCTAACGTGCAGTGATGTCATCAGGAGATGTTGATTTTTTGTAGTTATTGAGAGGTTTAGCATCAGACAAAAGTATGAAGGGTCTGCCAAAAATATAATATTTAAAGGAGGCTGTTATACCTTTATAAATGGCATAAAGTTACAGTTTGATGGCTGGATACTGCTTTTAAGACTGAGATAGAGTTTTGGAGTAATAAGAAATGGGGCGAAGCACCTTGAATTTTTTTAATAAGAACAGATAAGATTGCTGTCTTTGAAGTATCTGTATTAACATAGAAAGTCTCATTCCAATTTGGAAGATTGAGAGTGGGTTTGTGGAAGAAAATTTCTTGTAATTTATTAAATACATTTTCTTGTTCAGATTTGCAACACAATTTACTTTTAGGTTTGGTGATTTCAATAAGATGATTAATCAATCTAGCAAAATGAGGTATAATTAACCTGTAAAATGAACATAAGCCAAAAAACTCTTTATCTGCCTCTTAGATTTTGGCTTTGGAAAAGAAGTAATTTTTAAAATATTGCTTGTAATTGGAAGAATTTTATTATCTGTGACTTTGAAGCCTAAAAAGTTAATGCTGGTTTGCATAAAATAACACTTTTCAGGAGAAAGAGTAATTTTGTTGGCAATAAGAGTATCCAAGAGTTTTGTGAGTTTCGCAATCATTTCTTCAAACGAATCTAGCGCCAACAACTTTATCGTCCTGGTATATGCGTAGCAAGTATCAATTTCAGACGATTGAATAACTGAATCAATTAACTGTTGAAAAGTACTCGCTGCTGTCTTCAAGCCGAAAACAAGACGAAGGTAGATAAACATTCCCCATGGAATGGTAAAACTGAGCTTATCTTGCATCCCCTTAGATACAGCAATCTTCCAGTACGCAGAGGGCAAGTCCACAGTACTGTAGTATTTAAATTTTGACAATTGTACTAATAGATTTTGAAAGCGAGGTAGAGGATATGAAGATGGAATAATAATAGAATTTAATAATCGTAAATCTAATGCCAAACAATATTTTCGATGTTTTGACATGTCAGTTCTTTTCTTTTTAACTAGAAGCATGGGACAAGCCCAAGATGAATTTGATATTTCTATAATGCCAGCATTTAGTATTTGATTGATCTGGTCAAGAGATTCTTGTTCTAGTGCCTGTGGTACAGGAAAAGGTAGGGTTTTCACCGGATGAGAATTCATCATTGAGAATTGAGGATTAACTAGATCTGTATGGCCTAATGTGTCTAAGGATTTAGAAAATGCTTGAGCTTTATTTCACAATAATTATATTAAACAGTCACTTTCATGTGGGGTCAAGTGTTTTATGTCAAAATCATTTGGTGGCATCTCTTGTATCCGATTTCTTTTAATTTCCTCAGATGGTAAAATTAAATAACAATATTCATTTTCTAAATCTGAATCAAAGGAATTTTTTTTCAATATCGTTCTCATCTACATTAATGCACTCACCAAGAATTGTATTTTTATTTAAATGAATATCCACTTTGGGTATATTCTGACATACAACTAAAACTAAATCTTTTTGAATTGAAGATTTACAATGCATTGATTCATGCAAAACAAGAGCTTCACTTTTCAAAGCAGGCTTAAAAATAAAATATTCAGATGGAGAATTCAAGTATTTGACATGTAAATAAACAGAAGAATTGGAGCGGGGGTGGGTGGCGATTGCGCTTTCTATTTACAGTTTGTACCATGTTAGAATTCAATAAATTTTCATTACCATTTTTCAAATTGGTATATTTTTTTACCGACATAAATAATGTCACTGTCACCTTCAGATGTGCCATTTTTTTCATCAGAGGTAATTTTTGTATTACTAGTATTAGAAAAATTATTTATAACATTAGCATAATAAAAGTTTGTATTGGTGGGAATATAATTAGGAAACTGAGTAAAAACTTGAGCATGACCTTTAAAATTTCTGATATTAAGATTAGCATTCATAAAAGAATTATCATAATTCATAGCAGTATTACCAACACTATTTATAAACAAACCATTATTTGGAAAACTGTAATTGCAAGGATAGTTTTCATAATTATGTAACAAATGCAAATAATTATCATCAAAATTTCCATTCACATTATCAAAATAAGTATCATTATTTGTTTTAATTAACATAGAATTTTCGTAAATAGGCACATTGTGTGCATCAAAACAATATGGCACTGTTATATTGTAATTAGTATACTGAAAATTCAAATAATAACTGGTAGAAGACTCTTTTTGAATGTTAAGAGGTATATGTTTATCTTTAATTAATATAGATTTAAAAGTTGGAGAGATGGTTATGGAATGCTTATTTATAAACTCAAAACTAAGTATAGCTTCAAAATTAACATTCTTTATATCAGTAATGTAAAATACGTGATGGAAAAATAATTTATCTATTTTGAATGCAATCTCGATATATCCTTTAAAGAAAACTTTAGAGTTTATGGTTAATACAGAAACTTTTCTAGATAAACATTTGTAATTGATTTTGGATTTAATACTATTAAAGCATTCATGATCCAACAAAGATAAAGTTGAGCATGAATCAATGATAGTTGATATTTCATTATGTTGTACATTCATAATTATACATGGAAGCGAATAAGTGTTGTCAAAAGAGCTGCAAATTACGTGTCGTTGTGGTACACGATCATCAATTTCATAAGAATACTTTGATGACAAAGAATTTTCAGAACAGTAAAGAGATGTCTGTGTAGCAGCGCTTGAAAAGGAAATAGTTGAAGAAGAATTTTTGTCAATGTGACATTTGTTTGTTTTGTCACAGGAGTGTACTGACCCTAACGAGTAAGATTGGAAGAGAAGGCGGTCAGTAGGACCAATCTCCCTTACTTGTTTAAATGATAATTTTTACAATCACTTTTATTTTTAGAAAAATAAGTAAAGTTTTTCTTTCTCTGAGAAGTATTCGAAGCAAACTGAGAGTTTTGAGTGTGGCTGGCATTTTGCCTAGATGAGTCAAGTAAATTTTTAAACTTGTAACATGTCTCCATAAGGTGGTTAAAGCATTCACAAAAAGCACATTGGATAACATTTTGTTTGTGAAAAGACTCCGAAAAACTTTTCTTGTGAAAAAACTTGTCAAACTTTAGCCGAAAGAAATATCGTTTTTGATGTGGATTATGCTGAATAAAGTTTGTTTTGTTTCTAGAAGCTACGTTTTGCCTAACTGGTGAAGGAGAGTAAGTTACATGATTTTTTTTAAACATTTCTAAGTCTAAAAGAATGTTCATTATGAGATTCAGATGGTGATAAAACTATTTGCGAATTTCTATAGATTCTCTCCTTTCTATGTCTGATAGGAGCTTGTTCAACAAAACTATTAGAAAGTTTTGAACTTTCACCACTATTTTCATTATTTAGACTATAAACTTGGTCGTAATGTTGATTAGATTTTTGAAGAGGTGGTGAATCATAGATATCGTGTAAAAATTGTGCTCGTTCAAGAGTTAACTCAAAAGTGGAAATATTTTCTTCATGAATTTCCCTTTTGATTTGCTTTGGCAAAGCTTGAAGAAAAGGAGTAAATTTTAAAGAATCTAGAGCAGCTGGTGCTAACTTAGGATAAGCAAGTCGAAGCTGCTTAGCCAGTCGATATGAAAACTTTTTAACTGACTCATTAGAATCCAATTTTAAATTTTGAAGAGACTTGAGAGTGTGTTTTTTTTTTCCTTCGCAGGAAATAGCTGATAAATTCTTTCCGAATGTTTTGTACGTTAGAGTTTCTAAATTGAAATTGTGTCTTAAGAAAAAAATGTAATGCACTACCCTGTAATTTTGACTGGAAAAGAGCAAAAAGTTTTTTGTCAGAGTAATTATATAATTCCTGCAAATCTAATTACTCATCGAAGAAAAATTCGACAGTCTGAGGATTTCCATCAAAAGGTTGAATGGGAAGGTTTAAATTTACTTTCGGAGGCATGGTGACTAATTTTAAAATAATTCCGAATAAATTTCAAAATAATGTGGTTCATGAGTTAACTGATGTGAACCAAAAAAAATTATTTCATATGACGTCACGTTTTAAAATAATGTCAATGCAACAGACTAATTTTTAAGAATGCAATAATTGTTCTCAAAATATTTTTAAAACAAAAATGGCATAAATCATATTAAATTTATCATTTACTTATAAGTAAGAAAATTATTTTTCGAAACTCATTTTATTTTGTAAATAACATCATAAATAACCATTTTTTTGTAATAAAATGTAAATATTTCATGATAAGAACACATTAGATTTTGTAGAACCATATGATAACGTTTTGTTTTCAAATAAAATCTTATTGTAATTCTAGAATTTTTAGAATAAAATTGCATCTTCCTCATAAATTTTGCAAAAATATGCATTAATCATTACAAAAATGACTTGTCAATAGCAAATAAAATACAAAATGCAATTATCTGGCAAAAATTATTTTAAATCAAATCACTTTAAAATATTCAATTTGAATTTTTTTTTTTTTTTTTTTTTTTTTAAGAAAGATTATATAATATGTAAATACTTAAGTAAGCCACTTTTCTAATTATCGAATATTTCAATAAAAAGTATAAAGAATATCAAATTTTATAATATATCAAAATATAATTCAATAACTGTCATGTCATTCAATAACTGTCATGTTGTAAAGGTTTCTAAATGTTCATGGGACCAAAGAGGAAAACCGCGGTGGTTGGACAATCATAGGCGAAGAAATATTATTATAGAGTTCCTTTTAACACTGAAATAATATTAATATTCCAATAATTATATTTCGTGACCATTAAGCAGAATATAGTTTCGAGTACACTGTGTTATGGCCGCAAAAGACCACGCCGACATGACAAACATTATTAAAAAATGATTCGTTAAATAAATGTTCATATAAATTTGATAAACAAGAACAAGGAAAATAAAAACAAAAGTATTACCTGAAATGACTTTAAAAAAAAGTGGAGGATGCAAATAAAATAATTGCACTGAGAATTCCAGCTTCGAAAATCTTTATTTATAAAGAATTTTTCTTGGAAAAACTATATTCATAATGTATTCTCATATTTATAGATCCACTTTTTTTTAGAATCAGATGTGAACAATCGATGCTTTAAATATACACTCAACATGAGAAAATAATAGAATTTGCTCTCGGGAATTACGGATTTACTTGTTTTAAAAAGTAAATCATTATATGATTTTATAAGCAATTGAAAACACAGAACAAAGTATCAGTCGAATAAAATAAAACTAATCTCGCATGCAGGATCTGCAGGCTCTGCCCACTCATCATTACTAACAATCGACATTACATGCGACCACCTTCCACACCTGTATCAAACATCCCAGTGTCAAAGCGCGAGCCTCGGCGCTGCAAGAGGGAAAGGGGGTTGCCGTAAAAATTAAAATCGCCAATTGGCAGGGATAAAAATACTAGTATCTCTTGCAATGTTATTGAATATGAAAACAGCTTTTATTGGATTAAATATGTATAGATTTTTTAAGATAAGATGCCAAATAGTAGTAAAGCGTTACAATTTTGAAAATCACGTATGAAACTGATTTGAATTTGATTGGCTAGGGGAGGAGCTACAATAGGATGTGACATCACGTTTAGAATGTTGTAGAATGTTCTCGTGATTCCTTTCCCGGAATTCCGATTTCAAAACAATCATTATCATTTTAAAATAAAGCAAAATGTTACGTAAGAAAGAAAAGCTTACAGGGGGAGCTTTAAAAAGGAAGGAATTAAAATAATTTTAGAATGCAAATTTTAATATTAAATGAATAAATATTAATAAAATATTTCTTAAATTAAATTAATTTAAAATTATGGCAATGGTTATAAGGAACCATAACAATATATCTGAAATCATATCCTCTATCTGAAATCATGTCATCCAGATCTATAATCAGAATTTTTTTTTAAATGTGATATAAATGTTACTTATTTATTCGTAAAAATAGAATTTCCTTGAAATTGATTTTTAAATGAAAGCTTCTCTTCTTTTTATTTTTTGTTGTAAAGGGGATATTTGATATGAAGTCTTAATACATAAGGCCTAGCTTAAAAAAAAATCTAAAGCGATTTTAAGACATATCGTTTTGTAATAAAACGCCAATTTTTATGATTGTGTACCTCATCGGGATGTCTGCATACTCAGATTAGGATCAGACCACATTTGTTGAAAAAAAATGGGGTTCTTATTGTATAATGAAATAATTGGTTATAACGTTTTAACGAAAAAATTCATTATAAGGTTCTAACGTAAGCACGTTATAATGAGCAAATCATATGAACTCTTTCTATTTCGTTATGAGTTGCTTTGATTGTATATGCATGCATACAATATTGCATATATATTTGAAATAAATAATGAATATATTTAAATTGTTTAAAAGAATATAAAAAAATATGTATATTTCTATAATTGTAGATAAAATAAGGTCTTTAAAATAACTTTTAATTTAAGATAAAGTCAATACTTTAACATTCTTCTTTTTTAAAACGTATTAATTATACATACTAAGTAACTCATTCAAAAACGGCAATTGTAACTGCATACATAAATATGCAAAAAATGATTTAACATTAAGATTTATTAATTGAAATGTTTGTTTTAATTTAAAAATGAAAGATTTATACTAAATTAAATGACGATATCTATTTAATCTACTTACAAAGAAATAACATTTCATGAATTATAGAAAATAAAAGAATTTTTTTAATCAAATATGCATTCCAGTAAAAATATTTAGAAAGTAATTAGTCTCAGACTTATCTAGTAGATGATAATTCATTTTTACATGCGTATTTTGTAAAATTAAATACGCTAGACTGTTCAATATGGAATTACTTTTGTTATATATCAAGTAAAAATATAGTTTAAAACCTCAATATAAAATAACTTTTATTGCGTTTATAAAATATGTACTTGACATGCATTTTCGTTTTTCTAAAACAAAAATCTACGAAACCATTTTACAATGTTTTTTTTACACATGCGTACAAGCTTTTCTTTTGCACATTTAGCACATATTTTTATTTGTAAATGAAAATGGTGAAATTTGATGCTTGTTGCGTTAAAAAAAAATTACGTGGCAAATCTGTAATATTTCTTAGGGTACACGATTTGTAAGGTCGCATGATTTGGTGATGTGACTGGTAGAAAGTTTTTAGTCAAGTAGTGAAAACGAATTAGAAATTTTATTCGGTAAATTCTGAACAAACTGTACAGATTAAATTTCAATTTTATAAACAAGTAATAGTTAACGTAATACGTGCATAGCTATTATATGCACAAAATTATCATAAGCAATGCCAGGATGCCAAGATGTACGAAGGATTTTTTTAAGTAAGTGCCGTTTCGATATTAAACAAGAACAAGGCTATTTTTCTAACAATTTTATTTTACATGAAAGCCTGGGTCTTAATCTTTTTTTAACATAATTTCCGCCTATATTAAGGCACTTATCGTAGCAGACGACCAATTTTTGTATTACATCCTCAGATAAATCTGCCACATACTGTGCTAACCACTGCATCACAACCATTTTGATGTCGTCATCGTCAATAAAATGCGTAGTGCACTCGAAAACGAAAGACGTGGCATGCTCAGTAGAGGGAAAGTTTTGTTTCATGACAATTCTCGTCCACTCACGGCTCATCACTCCTAGGATGTCACCGCAGCATATGATTCGGAACAACTTCATCACCGCCGTATATCCATAGCAACAAGTGATTACCGCTTGTTCCCGCACTTAAAGAAATACCTTGGTGGTCAGCACTAGAGATGAGTTCAGGCTCTCTTTTAGGAGCCCGGACCCGCCCGAGCCCGATGATTTTAAATCCAAGCCCGCTCGAGCCCGAAGCATTTTGTGTCATTAGAACCCGAGCCCGCCCGAGCCCTATACCGAAAAAAATTGCATAATATTTAAAAATTGTTTTAAAAGTAATATCTCATTTTTTAAAACTTCGTACTTGAAAATAACTGTTCACCCGGTGCACATATTAATTTTATGGAAATGTACATTCTATCATATAAAAAGAGAAGTTTGGTATAAAATAAAAATTTACTTCCTTAAAAGGATGTAAATATTTTCCTTTCCCATCAAGCAAGGCTGATGGACGCATTAACGAAGTGCGTTTTATGAATAAATGAAGGAAAATTGCAGAAATTACTATTTCTATGCCTAAGTATCGAGCAACGTTTTATATTTCCTATAAAATGTTTAAATTGTAATTTATAATTGATTCCTTAATTAAAACAATATTTCATTTTCCTGAAAATCAGCTTAAACTAAAAATTTGGCACCGTTATCTAAAAAATCCCGTGCTTTTATAGGAAAGGTTGAAACACTCTTCGATTGCTTTCTATCGGAATAACAATCTATATATATATAACAATATAATAGACAATTATATCTATTTACGAACGAAAGTGACTTCGTAAATGTTCAGAGCAGAACTTTAGCATCAGCAGAGTTCATAATTAAAAATAGAATCACTAACGTTGTCTTCATATGAAGAGCGAGTATGACTCGAACACAATATAATACTAAAAATTTGCAAACCTAAGCTAATGCTGATTGACTAAAAATGAAAAAAAAAATATTCATCTCACATTAAATCTCGAAAAAGATAAAATAAAATAAACGGTCCAATAAAAAAAAATTATCTACTTTCACAAACGAAAATCTAGCAACAAATATTATTGGCGCCTCTTCGCATGGCGCCATATCACCCTTCTCAGTCGCGTCGCAAATATCATAAATTTTCTTTTAAAGTAACATTCTAATACTAGAAAAGAAAAATAGGATTTCTGTTTCCCCTTCTATTTATTCTGATCAATATAACAATAAAATTACTTAAAATATGTAATTTTTTAGGGGGAAAAGTTATTTTTATTTTTTCTATATGAGAATAAATAAAATTGTCAGTTTCAGAAAGAATGAGCCCGAGACCGCCCGGCTCCGAAGACTGGTATAAAAATCGATCCCGAGCCCGTGTCGGGCCCGGGCTCGGGCTCGGGGTTTCGGGCTCGAGCTGAGCCCGTCTCATCTCTAGTCAGCACTACAACGAAGATAACGACGCCTGAACGGCTGCAATACAGTGGTCATAACAACAGGAGGCAGATTTCCATGATCATGGGATACAAAAACAGATGTTTCGATACGACAAGTGACTTAATATAGGTGCGAATTATGTTACAAAATATATTAAGGTCCAAGCGTTTATGTAAAATGTAAATTGTTAAAAAAAAGGCTTGTGTTTTTTAATATGAAAGTAGTACTTACCTAAAGAAACGCCGCGTATCTCTATGGTGAAGAACGATGTCTTGTGAGACATAAAAAAATATTATATGTATATATCCTATACCATTGATCTATCAGTAGTTTCTTTAGACATGTTTTTAGGATTGAAATGGACATGAAATGAAATTTTAACAAGTGACATCTTGAATAAATATCGCTTGTTTTTATCACTCTTTAACGATAATGTGTAGACTAGATTGTGTCACGTGAAAACTTGATGTCTGTGTGAATATTAATATCTTACGCTGAGTGCTGAGTGCATGCTGATCGTTCAAAAATACTTTGGATAAAATGGAATCAGTCTTTTATTTAAGTTCGTTATAAAAATTTAGAAATTAACTAGCTGTATTTGTGGTAATTAAAATATCCTGCTTTTCACTTTTATTACCTACAGTGCAGTGCGTATACATTGAATGTTATTTAAAAGTCCATCAAACGTCAGAGTCAACCACAGAGCAATGCATCAAAATCTTGCTACAAATATACATATATTTGATTTATTACTATCTATTTTTTACTATGTTTTATTTATGAATAGAAGTTTTTTACTAATGCCGAACTAAATATTATTTTAAATGATATATTATTTTATACGATATACAGCATTGTCAGAAACATTTTACATTTAACAATGAAATTAATAATAATGGAAAGCAAGTACCTTATATATATATATTAACATACTTTTGTAACGTCCCACTCATTCTTCTAAGAAACATGTAATATTATATTTCATTTTATGCAGTATTTTAGAAACAATCCATATTAAACATTATCTATCTCTCTGTCTACATATATATCCCTCGATATATAAATGTCTCTATATATATGTGTGCATGTATATTACTCACATATTAATGAAAATACATTTGAAGCAGGCATATATACTATTCAAATAATTTATGCTATCTTACATTTCAAGAATAGTTCCATTTATGTGCAAATAATAACACACTAAAGTTTTCAAAGTTGATAAATTCAAAGATAACTTTCCAGACATTAAATGATAAAGTATGGTTCTTCAAATAGAATTCCGTGTGTTTAATTAAAACAGATTCATTATGAAAATCATTTGACTTAAGGAGATTTTATTTTAGCATCTGCAAGTTGGAACAGAACGTTTGCTGTTACTATGCTTGTTACTTTTATAAAACAATTAAACGAAAACTAGAGAAACTTAAATTGTGCAGTCTTTCAGCTTAAATAATAAGTATAAAATAAGTTTGGATACGCCGAATTCAAGTATTAAAACAGAATATTTCTGCTTATGTATTACTTCACAGATAGTATTTTTCTTAAAATACACCTTTTAGAAATTTTTATGCATGATATCCTTATATTACCTTTTTAAACCAGAATATTTGAAATAGTATAATACATCTAGGGGAAATCGCTTGAGAACTGTCTTTGAAACAAAAGTTATCCGTGTACTATATCAAAAAATATACACTGCTACAATGCTCTATTTAGAATGTACTAGTGATAGTTTCCTTGTTGTTAATTTTTTGGTAACATACCTATTTTTTCTTGTCATTGCGCTATTTATGAAATTCCAATTGTATTTTTCTAAATTGTGAGAAAAGGTGTACATTTTATTTCTTGTTACAATCATATTTTTGAAAACACAGCAATAATTTCTTCGATTTCTCTCTGTTGTTCTGAATAAAAACTACTATTAACGTTTACTTGTAAATGTGCAATGGCGTGTTTCTGTTTGTCGAGTTTGAGGAAAATATCAAAGTATTTTTAATTAATTGCTCTATTTAAGATGCACTATTAATATTTACTTCAAGAGCACATTGAATAAAAAATTCGTGTGCAGTAGAGGCATCTAATATATTATTATGATATATATATCTTTACAATCTACTCCTGAAACTCATAATAAAGATCAAATTCTATGAATGTCATAATATACACTTAATTTGATATACCAGCTACTATATCATATATCGTAGATGTTTCTTAGATTATTTGAGGGCTTGTATTTGCAATTTGTTTATTTTATCTATTTAAATATTACATTATTTATCGATTTAAATATTACATATATTTATTTTTTATACTTTCTGGCATTAAAAATATTCGACACCCACTAGATATACTGATATTTTAAACATATGTGCAATTGCATTAGAAACTGCATTTTATCTTACTTATACAGCTCTTATTTTTTTAACATCTACTGTGACAGAAAGATAATAAATAACTAGTCGGATGTGTCAATCCCAAAACTTTTTTCAAATCTCACACAGGTTTCGTATACACTAAAAAAAATCAGCACCAATTTATATCAAGGTCTAACTGAAACTCAAGTTTTATTAAATTCCGTGCAATATTTCTTGAGAAATGACTATCGCTAAAATCGTGTAAATCCTGCTAAATGCTGCATAGCAGCGGCACCTGCAGGGCAATTTTTACCAAAAAACTAATCAGCACCAATTTATATCAGAGACTAACTGACTATAAAGTTTTATTAACTTCCGTGCATTAGTTGTTGAGATAAAGCTAATGTGGAAATCGCAAAAATGCTGCATATCAGCGCCAACTGCAGGGTGGTTTTTACCAAAAACTAATCAACACCAATTTATATCAGATACTAACCGAATATAAAGTTTTATTAAATTCCGAACATTAGTTCTTGAGATAGAGCTATTGTGGAAATCGCAAAAAAAATTCTGCATAGCAGAGCCACCTGCCGGGTGATTTTTACCAAAAACCAATCAGCACCAATTTATATCAGGGACTAACGGAATCTAAAGTTTTATTAAATTCCGAATATTAGTCCTTGAGACCGAGCGCCCACAAACTTTTTGTCACATACAGACAGACAGACAGAGTCACAGGCAGAGTCAAAGAGTCACAGACAGACATTTTCTAAAAATAGTCAAATCGTGTTCAGGACCTTCTAAAACGTATAAATCCGTCGAAAATTTTCATGAATCCAATACTTTCTTCTTGTAAAGATAGAAGAAAGTAAAAATACTGATTATTTTTAGGTGCGTTCGTAATTATATAAATACGTAGCACCTATAGTCGTCGTTTGGTCCGTCCGTCTGTCCGTCCGTCTGTCTGTCTGTCTGTCCGTCTGTCTGTCCGTCCGTCTGTCTGTCTGTCCGCATATAACAACGCAAAAACTACCCAACCAAATGGTTTGCAATTTAAAATATATTATCTTTGCAGAATTTTGTCGAGACATTTCAAATTTTATTAAAATCGAATCAAAACTTTAGGAGATATTAATAAAAATATTTATTAAGAAATTTGAATTTTTTTTTTTAAATCGGTGCTTTTTTGTTATAGGAGCTTCCGAAGTTTAATCGTCAAGCGACCGAGATACTTATTTTATGACGGAAATTAATCTGAAGACGATATAATTCATTTCACAGAATTAAAAATCATCAAGATCTGAATATTTATATAACTAGCTGATACATATATATCTGAATATTTATATAACTAGTTAAGATATTTGTATGAACAGTGTCATAAAATATATACTTAACTAGCTGTTTAACCCGTTCTACGCACGGGATATCATGAATTTAATTCCAAAACGTGCGTACGAACGCACCTCGTTTGTAACGTTTGACGTACAATTTCCAACTTGTTTAGATTTGTAAATGAAGTGGTTCTAAGTAAGTAATTGAAAATTATTTAGACGAAAAAAATTGTAATAAAATATCGTGTAGATATATATATATATATATATATATATCAAATATTATAAAAAATTTACATCATAAAATATTTATATCCTGCACTAATCCAAAATTTATTAAAAATGAATTATGTCTAACATATCTATATAATACGTTTCTCTACTCTGTTATAGAAAAATACTAAGACATTAATATCAAACTTATTTAAATTAATTATTCAACTTCTTTTACAAAAGACAATTCTTTTCTAAATTGTTTATTCTCAAACAAACATTTAAAACTTTTGATAATATATTATTAAACGGTAATTAGAACATATCTAAAAAGTTTTCTTAAATTTTTCTGAAATGTAATATTAAATGTGTATGCTTTCTTCTAAACACTATATAAAGCTTAATTATTTAATGGCATAGGAAACATTGAATTTTAAAATTCAAAGCTATGAGATGAATCTAATAAGTTATATATATAAGTCTAATTAAGTTATTCACAGAAATTTAAATGCATGTAAAGTATTTTTATAATTTATCTAAAATGTATTATAAATTAAAATAATATTTATATGAAATAATATTGAAAAGAAATATTTTTTCTGGTAAATTTTTAATAAGTAATTTTAATGTTTTTTAAAAGCTAGTAATTAAATATGAGAGCTTAGTTTTAGAAATATATTTCATACGGAAATTGCTTTCATTAATATTTTACATGAAAATCTGTCTTCTGAAAGAATTGACTGAATAGAATTGACTGATTATTAAAAGAGCAATTGCAACACATAAAAATACAATTTGCAACGTTACAGTATCATTTAACTTACCAGAATTATGGGTTGAGTAAGCCTATAGGTACGAGTATTATGGAAATAAACATCAAAGTAAAAAGAAAATAAAATAACGTGGCATATTGTGAAAAACGGGAATGATGGCAATTCAAATCATTTCATGCTAAACTGTGCGTGTGTAGAATATTCGCATTTGTCTTGAAAATGGTCTCGGGGAAGTTGAATCATTTCAGACAGCTTGTTTATAAAACTTTTTTCACTGTTTATTTAGGGTTTTATATAACAGATTTTAGCCATTAACGAAGTATATTATATCCCGGTGTTTAAATTGTTTATATAGTTAAATTTTTATTTTATAAATGAACTTCGATCTACAAAACAATTATATAATATTTTCATATTATGTTTATTGCTAATATTTAAAGTTTTTTTTTTTTTTAAAGTAAATTGATGTTAAATGAAAACTTTTGAAATTTTGTGGTATTTTCGCTAACGCTTATTTAACGAGAGTTTATACTTTTTACTTTCTTCTAACTTTACAAGAAGAAAGTATTGGATTCATGAAAATTTTCGACTTCCGGTTTTTCGAATTAGTGCCCCGTATCATACTTATCCCAGGGTGACTAGGCTTGAGGAGTCAGGGCTATGTCTTAGAGGAAGAAAGAAAACCTGGTCGGGCCGGACCTACTGCGGTCTGTGATACGATACCCAATACGCCCCATAGTCAAGCACTTTCTTTAGCTACCATGCCGACTGCGCCACACATCTACCTTCCGTAAGAGTCAGTAGGGCCCGCACCATGTTGATATGTAGACGGTATCTCCAACCGCAATTGCGGTTCACCGTCATGACTTAGTCATGAGACCGGAAGTAGAGCTGTAACGACACCTGCATCCGTCTGCGACACCGCTTAAGCAAACCTTCAAAACTGGTCCCGGTCATCATTCTACACCGAAACCAGATTGATTCTGGATTACTCAGAGATGTTATTGGCCACGTGGGTTTTAAACACGGGAGCTCGTGGTGGGTTGGCGGATGATTTTTCTCTGCGCCATTGAAATTCTTATCTAAGGTCATATCTTTTTTTTTATTTTTTTGAAGTGCAAGATAAACCATTTTGTGACACGTGAACCGTTCAAGTAGCCTCAGAATAAATAACATATCTGAAGTCATCACTTCAAAATACAAAACTAGTCGTTGGTGGCCACCGTAATACTTATCCATCCTGGATATGCATAATATAAAATATGAAAATAAAAAATGTGTAAACTACTTATAAAATGCATTGCAATTCGAATAAAATCGTGGCTTGATGACGTCATAAACCTTAAAGGCTCGATTACTGAAAGGCTTAAAAGAAACATCCTTATAAATCCAAAATCAATAATCCTATTAACTAGCGGTTTATTGCATCTGATTAAGCGTCTCATTTCCAATTACAATATATCTTTGAATTGAAATTTGGTTGAAATACAGGGTCATGAAAAATCGAAGAGTGTGGGAAATATGATTACAAATATCTCGGCAACTAATTATCCGATCGATTTCATGCTTTATGCAAAATTTATGATTTTTTTATTGTCTTTTATATTCATTTCTTAAAATAAACAATTTCGAAAATTTTTATATACCTTTCATCAGAACGAATATTTCAAGAGTTCGAAAAAAATAGATCCGGATAACCGAGGTTACTGAAATTCAATAAGCTTCTTCCCATTAGTACATACTAAGTACATACCAAATTGCAAGTGTCTATCTCAATTTTTTCGGGAGATAGAGCGTTTACAGACACACAGACACACTTTCACACAGACGGACGGCAATTTTTTTTCTCTAAAAATATCTTTTTCGGAATCTCCAGTGTCTAAAACGTGTAAATCCGTCAAAATTTTTTTTTTCGATTTTCAAAACGTTTACAAAATTTACCCTATACTACGTATGATGGGTAAGTAAAAAGAAATCATTGTTAAAATTAATATTTTATGTTACATTTGGCGCAATTCCCTTTTAAGAAGATAATATCTCATCAAAAAGTCACCTGTAAAAAATGCAGCCAAGTCTCGTAACTCATTTAACGTAAAAAGTACTGAGATCGTATAAAGCCAAGTTTAACTATCTTATTAACTCTGAAATTTTCATTCACAAATCACTCCTAGTCTCTACATCTTTAGTTAATTATTATTTTGTGACTTGGTAATTACGTAGCACGAGAATGTGATGTATATAGTTAGTCTTTATCATATAATACTATAACATATTAAGGTGTAATAACTTCCCTGTGCGTATATAATTTGCCTTAATTAAATTATCCCATCCCATCCCATCCCATAGTAAGGTGTAATAACTTCCCTGTGCTGCGTAATTGCCAAGTCACAAAATAATAATTAACTAAAGATGTAGAGACTAGGAGTGATTTGTGAATGAAAATTTCAGAGTTAATAAGATAGTTAAACTTGGCTTTATACGATCTCAGTACTTTTTACGTTAAATGAGTTACGAGACTTGGCTGCATTTTTTACAGGTGACTTTTTGATGAGATTTCACTTCTTTTTGTAAGTAATCCTCCTTTTCTTGATTTTGGGTTCTTTTTTAGAGATCATCCACTGATTTTCGCTAAGCCCACACTCTGTCCCTATTATTTACAGGTATCAAAAATTTGAAGCTTTAGTTTCGTTTGCAAAGTACTGTAGATAAAAAAAAAAAAGATTTCAGGTTAGGCAAGCACTAAGTTATGGGGGGGGAGGGGGGTTCAAAAGTACTCTCAATTGCTTCCAGGATAGGTGCTATCCATCTGAGATATTACTCGCAGCCCTAGATACTTGATATTTAACATAAAAGAACTTTTCAGTATAAAAAGAAAGCCAAAGTTAAAATTTCCGGAAATTTCCAATAAATCAAATTATATTCCTTTTTTTGATGTTTTTTTTTTCGTTTTTTTAGTCTTTTTTTTATTATTTACGGATTTTTTAATTTTTTCTTATTTTGTGTACTAAACCCTGCTTTTCTGCAAAATGTCAAACTTCTAGGACTTCAAGATCGAATTATTTTCAAATTTTCGACTTTTTATAAATTTATTGATTTTTCGATTTTAATTCTAAGTTACCTGATTGTCATGCCAATATAGTA
The DNA here is from genome assembly GCA_963931845.1 of Maratus michaelseni. NCBI lineage: Eukaryota > Metazoa > Arthropoda > Arachnida > Araneae > Salticidae > Maratus > Maratus michaelseni. Next base: position 390,783,694 of record OZ007592.1, read on the forward strand.
ATTATTTGATCCGTCTTCTTAGGATCATTTAGGTTCAATTTAGAGATAAATCAAGTGAATCTTAGAGTCACCATGATTTTATTTAGAAAGGATTATCAAGCAATAACCAGCCAGTAATGTCTGGAGGGTAGGGGGAGCTGTGAAAATTTTTGTGGGGCTAACATCATTTAACAATCCATATTTCACATGTGAAGTAAATAGAGTACAACATGTGAAAGAAAACAAACATGTCTATAAAGAAATCGCGTATATCGTAGCCAGTCTATAGCGGAACTTTTCTATAACGAAATTCGTAAACGACAGAAAAGAAAACCATAATCCGGGGGAAATAACATAAAACAATTACGGGCGTTGTACTAGCTAATAGGACAATTATCTTAAAACTAATGTTTCTAGCAGTACAAAATCAAATTGTTTTCGAATTTTCGATTTCTTAAAGATATTTCGATTTTTCGATTTTATTTTCGAATTAAACGAATATTTTAATTGTTCCTTTTATTGAATAGTAAATACTACCTTTACAACAAGTTTTAAGTTTCTTTTATTCTATTTTCGAATTTATTGTGTTTTAATTTTTCCTTTTTCTGTATCCTAAACATTAAGTTTACGCCGAATTTTAAGTTCTAAAGCTACAAAATCGAATTTTTTTCAATTTTTCGAATTTTACAGATTTTTTATTTATTTCTTTTTTTGTATCCTAAAATACTACCTTTATTCCAAATTTTAAGTTTCTAGCTTTACAAAATCGAATTATTTTCAAATTTTCGTTTTTTTTTTCGATTTTTTGATTTTATTTTCAATTTTTGTTGTGCTTTTATTTTTTTCTTTTCTGAATCCTAAACACTACCTTTACACCAAATTTTCAGTTTCTAAGACTACGAGATCATATTATTTGATACGAGATCAATTTCTCTCTTTTTCTTTCTTTCTTTCTTTTTTTTTTTTTTTTTTTTTTTTTTGTTGAGATTTTCGATTTTTTTTTTTAATTATCCATATTTTTTTATGTTTCCTTATTTAGTATCTTAAATATTACCTTTATTCCAAATTTCAAGTTTCTAGCGCTATGAAATCGAATTATTTTCAAAATTTCCTTATTTTTCGATTTCTTTCGATTTTTTTATTTTATTTTCGAATTTTATTGCGTTTCTATTTTAACTTATTCTTAATCCTAAACACTATCTTTACCGCGAATTTTAAGTTTCTAAGGCCAAAAGATCAAATTATTTTATTTTTTTTTCAATTTTTTTCGAATTTGTGATTTTTTTTTTCGAATTTTCTGGATTTTTTAATTTTTCCTTATTTTGCATCCTAAATACTACCTTTATTCCGAATTCCAAGTTTCTAGCGCAACAAAATTGGATTATTTGAAATTTTTCGATTTTTTTCGATTTTTCGATTTTATTTTCAATTTTTTTTTTTTGTGTTTTTGATGTTTTCTTTTTCTGAATTCTAAACACTACCTTCACACCAAATTTTAAGTTTTAAGACCACAAGATCGTGTTATTTTCAGTTTTCAATTTTGTTCGATTTTTTTGAATTTTCGTTTTTTTTCCCGGATTTTATAATTGTTCCTTTCTTTGTATCCGAAACACTAGCTTTATTCCAAATTTTAAGTTTCTGTGGCTGCGGGATCTACCCAATTTTTTTGATGATGCGAGAGTGAGTGAGTGTGTGAGTGACAAAAAATCGAAACTTTGAGTTCATACATCGTCTGCACTAATTTATGGGTATTTTTTGAATTATCCATATTTTTAAATTTTTCCTTATTTAGTATCTTAAATATTACCTTTATTCCAAATTTCAAGTTTCTAGCGCTATGAAATCGAATTATTTTCAAAATTTCCTTATTTTTCGATTTCTTTCGATTTTTTTATTTTATTTTCGAATTTTATTGCGTTTCTATTTTAACTTATTCTTAATCCTAAACACTATCTTTACCGCGAATTTTAAGTTTCTAAGGCCAAAAGATCAAATTATTTTAATTTTTTTCAATTTTTTTCGAATTTGTGATTTTTTTTTCGAATTTTCTGGATTTTTTAATTTTTCCTTATTTTGCATCCTAAATACTACCTTTATTCCGAATTCCAAGTTTCTAGCGCAACAAAATTGGATTATTTGAAATTTTTCGATTTTTTTCGATTTTTCGATTTTATTTTCAATTTTTTTTTTTTTGTGTTTTTGATGTCTTCTTTTTCTGAATTCTAAACACTACCTTCACACCAAATTTTAAGTTTTAAGACTACAAGATCGTGTTATTTTCAATTTTGTTCGATTTTATTTGAATTTTCGTTTTTTTTTCCGGATTTTATAATTTTTCCTTTCTTTGTATCCGAAACACTAGCTTTATTCCAAATTTTAAGTTTCTGTGGCTGCGGGATCTACCCAATTTTTTTGATGATGCGAGAGTGAGTGAGTGTGTGAGTGACAAAAAATCGAAACTTTGAGTTCATACATCGTCCGCACTAATTTATGGGTATTTTTGAATTATCCATATTTTTAAATTTTTCCTTATTTAGTATCTTAAATATTACCTTTATTCCAAATTTCAAGTTTCTAGCGCTATGAAATCGAATTATTTTCAAATTTTCCTTATTTTTCGATTTTTCCGATTTTTTTAATTTTATTTTCGAATTTTATTGCGTTTTTTATTTTAACTTATTCTGAATCCTAAACACTATCTTTACTGCGAATTTTAAGTTTCTAAGGCTAAAAAATCAAATTATTTTAATTTTTTCAATTTTTTCGATTTTTTCAAATTTTCGATTTTTTTTTTCGAATTTTCCGGAATTTTTAATTTTTTCTTATTTTGCATCCTAAATACTACTTTTATTCCGAATTCCAAGTTTCTAGCGCAACAAAATAGGATTATTTGAAATTTTTCGATTTTTCGATTTTTTCAATTTTGCTTTCGATTTTTTTGGTGTTTTTGATGTTTTCTTTTTCTGGATACGAAACACTATCTTCACACCGAATCTTAAGTTTCTAAGACTACAAGATCGTATTATTTTCAATTTTCAATTTTGATGGAATTTGTTGAATTTTCGAATGTTTTTTATCCGAATTTTCCGGATTTTATAATTTTTCCTTTCTTTGTATCCTAAACACTACATTTTTTCCAAATGTCAAGTTTCTAGGGCTACGGGATCTACCTAATCTTTTTGATGACGCGTGAACGAGTGAGTGAGTGAGTGACAAAAAATCGAATGTTTGAGTTCATATATCGTCTGAACTAGAAAAGACAGAAAGTTGTAATTTTAAATTTTGGCCCTGTGTGCCAAATACTCTAGAAAAACGAAGTTTCAAATTTTTGGGATACTGAAGTGCGGAGATATGGGGGGGGGGGGGTCAAAAGTGCCCTGAGTTGCTTCCAGAAAAGTATGCTTACGGCTGTCCTCTCTTGACTTGGCGGAAGCACTGCCGTGCCTCCAGATCTTGCCAAGGCTGTGGTTTTCCTATTAGACTTAATGTTAGCTATATGCTCCATTTTTCTGCAACTAAATTTCCTCATGTCAATATAGTAATTCATTGATCCGTTTTCTTAGGATCGTTTATGTTCAATTTAGAGATAAATCAAGAGAATCTTAGAATCACCATGATTTTATTTAGAAAGGACTATCAAGCCATAACCAACCAGTAATGTCGGGAGGGAGGGAGAGACGTGAAAATTTTTGTGCGACCAACATCTTTTAACAACAAATATTTCATATATAAATTAAATAGAGTAAAGCCTGTGAAAGAAAATGAACCTGTCTATAAAAAAAAAGGTCTATAACGTAGCCAGTCTATAGCGGAACTTTTCTATTACAAAATTCGTAAACAAAAGAAAAGAAAAGCATAATCCGGGGAAAATAACACAAAACAATAACGGAAGGTGTACTAGCTAATGGGACAATTATCTTAAAATCTATCTAAAACAAACTATCCCCATCCTGTGGGATTTGTTTTTCAATATTTTACTTTATTTAATGCAAAACATAGATTGCATCCGACAACTCATAAAAAAGTCCTGCGGCCTGTACCGGCAGGAAAAGGTAGCTTTCCTATATCTTCGTTTTAAAATTTTAGCTAATGTTACTCGAAAACAGCAAGTTAAAATGCAAAGAAACCGTTTACAAAAGATTCGTTTACACTGAATTTGAATAAGAAATTCGCCAAATTATTGAGCTATAGCCAAGTTGGCTTCATTTATGAAGACTTATTTTTGTCGCCAAATTTGCCGATGTTTCGCCAATTGTCGCCAAGTTTGGCGATAATTTGGCGCTAATGGATATGAATATATAGTTTTATGCGTATGATTGGGAAAATGATTACAACAAGGAAAGAAAATAATTTGCGAGAAATCGCGTTCACTAAAACTTATAAATTTATATTAAAATCATTAAAATTACAGACATTACAATACACTTTCATAAAGCATTAAAAACACATTAAAATTGGACGTTTCGGATTTACATGGAAAATCCCTCTTCAACAACAACATTTCACTTAGCGTAAATCATAGTTCAAAAGTATCAACAAATAGAAAATGCAACGTATCAAAATTTCGAAGTCAAAGTTACAGTTATAATAACACGGAGTATTCATTCGGGATTGCACCTGCTTGACCATTATTGACCATAAATTTATCGTTGGTTTTTTGTAATGTGCTGTTTTGTTTCAAAATGTCAGCCACCCTAGAATTTCAAACTGCTCTATCTCAGCCAATTTTTAAGATAGAGGTAAAACAAAAAATGCTCTGGAATCCTTGTATCAAGTCCTAACACCTAATTAAAAAATAAACTTGATTTTTTAACTTTTTTGTATATTTATTTTAGTTTTAAAATTTTCCGTGGCCGCCATCTTGAAACAAGATGGCGGACCAAGCTGGCCAACGAACTCGGTCGAGGCATTGGTGAGCTTAATACACACAATTAGTTTCATCCAAATTAATTTATAAATACGAGCGTTATCGTATCAAATTATTTTCATTTTTTCAATTTTTTTCGAATTTTTTTATTTTTTTTTCGAATTTTCTGGATTCTTTTAATTTTCCTTTTTCTGTATCCTAAATACTACCTTTATTCCTAATTTGAATTTTCTAGCGCAACAAAATCGGATTGTCTTCAAATTTTCGGTTTTTTTCAATTTCTTCGATTTTTTCAATTTTGCTTTCGATTTTTTTGGTGTTTTTGATGTTTTCTTTTTCTGGATGTTAAACACTACCTTCACACCAAATCTTAAGTTTCCAAGACTACAAGATCGTATTATTTTCAATTTTCAATTTTGATGGAATTTGTTGAATTTTCGAATGTTTTTTTTTTCGAATTTTCTGGATTTTATAATTTTTCCTTTCTTTGTATCCTAAACACTACCTTTTTTCCAAATGTCAAGTTTCTGGGGCTACGGGATCTACCCAATCTTTTTGATGACGCGTGAACGAGTAAGTAAGAAGTGACAAAAAATCGAATGTTTGAGTTCATATATCGCCTGAACTAGAAAAGACAGAAAGTTGTAATTTTAAATTTTGGTCCTGTGGGCCAAATACTCTCTATAATTGAAGTTTAAAATTTTTGGGATACTCCAGCGCGGAGATATGGGGGGGTCAAAAGTGCCCTGAGTTGCTTCCAGAAAAGTATGCTTACGGCTGTCCTCTCTCGACTTGGCGGAGGCACTGCCGTGCCTCCAGATATAGTTTTGTTTCATATATGTCTAATTTTTTTTTCAGAATAAGCCTTATATTATATGTTTCCGATTTTATGTCAATTTTTTTTCTCTGAAAACTATGGATTAGATAAAAAGGTATGCTGATAACATTATGTGTTGTTTTATTTGTACACTGGTTTCATCTATAATTTAAATACATTGGTAGAGATTACGTAACAGTAAAAAGTCTTGACATTAGCAAATATCCGATGAAATTGCTAAAATATAGTAATCTACTTCACTGTTACATATAATAAACATAGAACAATCGGCAAAAATACGTTAACATTAATGTTAGCTTATATGGGTAAGTTGACTGTAAAATGTTTTGGATAAGATCAATACCAACTGCATGGACTCCAAGCACATTTAAACGTCGGAAAACCAGGAGAAAATTTATAACATGAAAGATCATGTTGGGTAATTAAATTTTAAAAAAATCTTTGAAAAAGTACCCTTATTTGTTTACTATATCAAATAAATCCAAAACGTAACTTTAAAGTAATTTAGTGATATATACAAGATACATTGTAACAAGAAATTCATATAGATGTAGCCACAGAAACAATAGGAAATGCTATATATTTTCAATAAAATACTGCAAAACTAAAACAATAATTAATTGACAGTAGTTTTCTGTATAGAAGTATTACACGTTTAATTGAATTTAACAAATAATTTTGATATCACACTCCTGACATATTGTTGTTTTAATGATATTGGTATGATTTAAAAAGATATATATACACTCACTTCCAAAAGTTACGCATGCAGCGGTCAAATGCGGCAAAATCGACAAGTACTGCTTGGATTGACACGAAATGCGACAGAAAAGCAGCAAATATGCATGGCAGAGATGAAAACAATATTGAATTTTCATAAGTTGTTTTAATGATATTGGTATGATTTAAAATATATATATAGTTTGCACTTACAAAACTTCTTGTTAAGTGTTCCAGGAAACATAATGCACCAACCGTGCTTGATAAATACTTTTCTTTTTTTAGGAAGAAGGTACAATTTTTAGAATTTATAATAAAAAGAGCAAAATTAACTAAAAAATAATAAATATTCTAGAATTTTGCTAAAAACTAATTATTTAAAAAGAAAACTTAAATCTGCGGTCGTTTTATGACACCCTTGGTCATGTAAATATTAATAAAAAAAATCGAATATTTAAAAAAGTCTTTAAATTTATATGTATTTTGTTCTGTTACATATAATGATAAATAGAATAAATTAAAATAGCATTTCATTTGTAATATTTTGTTTTCTGCAAAAAAAGGACATTTTTAGGTACTGTTAATGCCAACCGAAGTGTGGCTGAACACATTTTATCCAATATATACAGTGGTGGCCAAAAGTGTGGACATTTTTTTAAAGTTTCATGTTTTTCAACTCTGTATGCTTGTAGAATATATTAATTTTCACTCAAATACAAACATTTATATATCAAATTGAAGGTAATGTAATGTAAAATTTACTAATAGAAACAGTATTACAATATCTGTATCACAAAAAAAGTTATGCTCATTTTAGTAGAACAAACAAACACAAATCACAGCGTCTTTTCATCGAATGAACGAGTGTTTGGAGTTCATCTTTTGTAATCACATGATGCCAAGAATCAATTATAGCTTCAATAAGTTGTCTTTTATTGGATGGACTTTTTTTCGTACAAGAATTTTCAAACGCCGCCACAAATTTTCAATTGGATTGAGATCAAGGCTGTTTCCTGGCAATGGTAATATATCTATGCCTTTATTTTGAAATAATGCTTTGCATACTTTTGCTGTGTGGCATGGAGCTGAATCCTGCTGAAAAATAAATGGTGCGTTGTTGGGGAAGAGATCCCTGATGGAAGGTATCCATTTTGGTTCCAGGACAGTTTCGAAGTATTTTTTGGCATTTAGGATGCCATCAATCACTTGAATTCGGCCCACACCATCTGCAGACATGCATGCCCAAATCATGACATTTGTTGGGTTTTTTGTAGTTGCTTCAATGCAATCAGGATGAAGTGCTTCTCCTACTCTACGTATCACGCATTTTCTGCCATCACTACCAAAGAGCGATATTTTACTCTCATCGCTCCAGATTACTTGCTTCCATTGATTTTCTGACCATTTAATGTGTTCTTTTGCCCACTTAACTTGTTTTTCGAGTTACTTTTGATTTAAATATGGTTTTTTCCTTGGAATTCTAGCTTGTAGTCCAAATTCTGACAACCTTCTTCTTATTGTTCTTGAACATACTGCAATACCCACTGCATTCATTTCACATCTAATGGCATCTGATGAATTTTTTTTTCTATCTTGAAGGCATAGCCATTTAATCTTTCTATCGGCAGTAGCACTTGTGCATTTTGTTCGGCCTGATTTGGCCTTATTTTCCACTGATTTCATTTTTTCATAACGTAAACTGGATTTTCGTACACCAGAACAAGTAACTGAACCACCAACTTGTCTTGCAATTTCAGCATAAGTGAGGCCATTTTCTCTCAATATGACAATTCGGCTTCTTTTTGTAGATGTCCAATTAGTTGTTCTTGTTGATGACATTGTTTAAAATTAGTTTAATTAAAAAATACTTTAAATATTCAAAAACAGCAATACTGTATTTAATTGTACAAGTATGCATCAATCCGCAAAATATTTCCACAACAATAACTCTTTTACCATCCAAATAATCTAGACTATAGTTACATACATTTGATAGGTCTTCAGAACAGTGTTTGTGATTTGCTAGTACGCTTTTATTACAAAACACGTCCTTATTCAAAACGATTCGTGTTTGTTTGTTCTACTAAAATGAGCATAACTTTTTTTTTGTAATACAGATATTGTAATACTGTTTTTATTATTAAATTCTATATTAAATTACCTTCAATTTGATATATAAACGTTTGTATTTAAGTGAAAGTTAATATATTCTACAAGCACACAAAGTTGAAAAACATGAAACTTTCAAAAAATGTCCAAACTTTTGGCCAACACTGTATATACTATATATATATATATATATATATATATTTACAAAAATGCGATTGTAACATTATAAAATTTAACGCATTTGGCTACTGGAAATCCCAAAGTAACTGTTTATAAATAAAGCAATGACTTTGAATATGCATAAAATTTTAACAAAAAGATATAATTTTTATTATAAAGTTTTTTTTATATATTTCTTTCGAATGCTGCCAAAAAGCTATTTTTCGCTTTTTTTAACACGTTTTAAAAAATAGAAAATTTTAATGAAACTTAAAAAAAAATCGAATGTCATCTAATATATTAAAAATGCAAATAACATGAACCTTTTAACAATTTATAAAATACGCACATTAGAAAAAAATCCTAAAGCAATGTTCCCAAACTGGGAGCAATGGCGCTTAGTGGGTTTTAAGTAACAAGTTCAATATGCATTTAAATTATATGTATCCCCTTCAAAAAGGTCACGCAACCACTATGAAATCGATATGAAAAAATAAGAGCATGTATAAAATATTTTATATAATTACAGTCAGTTTTCATAATAAAGTATTTCTCAATCACGAAAACCTCTTCATAGCACGGACACTTATCTTTCAAGCTGTATTAGCGAAACGCAATAGAACGTGTATATTTCTATGTTGTAGTATTTTTGTGCTCGCATTAACATACGTATACACTCATACAAGCGTACATTCACAGATGCTCATACACACCGGGGCAAAATTATACAAAGCATTAAAAAATGTACAAAATCACAAATTTTGTACAGTTTTAAGTACTACTAAACATCATAAATTATGCTTTTATAAGCCAAAGAGCTCAATGACGTTGCTCATTTTTTATTAAAAAAAAAATATATAAAATAAGAAAAACTATAAAACAGTTTTAATGGTCGCAACTAAAAGGACACTGCTTATAAATTCGAATAGAGACACTTTTAATAAGATATGTAACCAACGTTTATTGCGGAAACATTCATGGTTATATGATGTCGAATCGCATGATCCAACCATGGGATTCGACATGCTTGGAATAAGTTTTGATAATTATGACATGAGAATAGCTGCACATGATTTTGTAAATAACTTCCCAAAGATCTAGAGTACATAAATATTAAATATAATATACATCAAATACTCACTCCATTTATTTTTTACAATGCTCTTATTGTATGAAGATATCACACATTATCTAGTTTAAAATAAATCCCCCCCCCCGATTTTAAATCAACCATATGCAATTTTTTTTTCATTTTAAACACAGTTATACAACTTTAGTTACTAATCTAAAAAAAAGAAAAAAAATATTAAATAGGTCTTATCTTGACCTCACAGAACTTCTCACCCCTGATCCTCTTTTAGTTTGATAACTGCATACAATGTTTCCATTCCTCCATAAATCTGACCAATGTCAACGTATAAATTTGGGCCTACCCAGATGAACCTGTTTATACCGACTAAAATTATTCGTTAATGCTAGCACGATTTGTAGATGATCAGAAACGTTACATGGATCCGTCAAGATGAAGGAGGATTAATCTCGGTCTGGTGTTCTGTTTCAGCTTAAGGTAAGACTAATCTAATTATTTTTATTTAAGAAAATGAACTTAAAATGTACAGCCGTATTTTATGAACTAAGATTATGGAAAATAGTTGATTTTAGCATCGAAAAATTCATTTTCCAATGCTATAATACATCGTACTATATAACAAAAGCTACAAAGATATTGTTGAATGAAAGCAATGTGAAGACTTGCTTTGATTAGCCACCTTGACTGCACGATACGAACATTATACACATCTACTTAGACTTTGAAAAATTCTTAGTGCGTCAATTTTTTAACAACTTCTAATTATGAAATTGTATTTTTAAGAGATTTTGTGAGATATATTAAAAGCAAATTCGTTGTATATTATTATTAATATTATTTTTTATGAATGTTCTTTCAGGATTAATAAGATATAATGTTATCTTTTTTTTTAACATACAATAACATGGGATACTTGGAATCATACATACACTGTTTAAAATCGGTTCTGGGTCTATTGCTTTTCTAACTAGTTCTATAATGTATTTTAGTGTTGCTGAATGAAATCAGAATTTTCAAAAAAGGAAATACCCAACTTATTCAAAACTTTTTACATTTTGTTTTTGGTTTAAGTATGACCCCAGGCTCAAATTAATTCCCTCTTATAGTATTGTATACTTTTCAGTTTTCATGTACATATGCAAGACATAGACCTATATATATTTATTATCTACAGTAAAAGTGATTAACTGAAAACGCCTATATTATACTTATTTTGATATGATATATATTTAAGTATTAATACTTGTTAATATTTTCCAATTATTTAACACTTCAACAACAGCCAATTTCATTATCTTAACTGTTTAACACATAACGCACCTGCTTCTCTTTACATGGGATATTACGGAAATGCACACTTGATATCGCTTCACTGTAATTAACATTACTATTCGCCTTATTCGTTTCAGAGATATATAATAGCCTTTTAAGTTAACGCGAAGATTGGGAACTAAAATATCATTAACATGAAGTTTATTTAACAAGGTAATGCTAGTACAGTGTAGTAATTACTGAACATTTATAAGACTTAATATCAAATTTACATTTTCATTTCGAATTTGTTACTTACGCGAAAAGATTGTTACATTTATTTTTCATAACAATTACTTTTAAGAAGCATAATTGAAAGAGTTTGACTGATTTTCAGTTATATTGAATCCCTAAATATTTTTTTTAAAAAAATTGGTGAATGAAATACAATATTTTGTTCGACGTAAATCATGGTCTATGGATTTGGATTGTTCTTGTTGCATTATCTTCCAAAAAGTTAATTCTGAAAAGTTGCAAAAGCCTTTGCATACAAAAATGCTAAGTATGAAACGCGTAAAATGATCATTTCTTTGACTGATAAGGTGCGCATTTTCTTTTGCATCAATGCATTTTTGTGCGCAATGTGTGTTTTGGCACAAAATCTATTTTCTCGTTTCTCGCATTCTTCCAGATTATCATGTTAATCCCCAATTTTACCGAAAGGGGCAGTGGTAAACAATGGCTCCGGTTTGGTTCCGCACATGGTTTGGTCACATTAGTTTTCTAGGACACTACATTTATCACTATAACGGTTAGTGTTCAACTGTTAATTGCGCAAAAACTATAAGAGATTTCTGAACTAGAATGTGTAATTTAATAATACATTTCTATTTTTGCTATGAGTTTCATAAATTCCATGTTGCATAATATTTCCAAAACGTCAGTTTAAAAGCTGTAAACGGGGTACTCTTTAACGTATGAATATAATTTAATGATGTGTAATTTTTTTCTAATTTATTATAATTTTTTTAATTTATTTATTTTAGTTTTACGAATGTTAATTGCGATTCTCACAATATAGAATACACTTATGAGCAGGCTGCTCTATCCTCTTATTTATTTTTGTGTTTATTCTGTACAACAAATCATCACATTGTTTTCTTTTTTTTAAGTCTGATTGTTTTAATTCTTATACTTATATTATAATTAAAATGTATTTTTTATCGTCTCCGTAATGATCAATTTTATATTAATATCTTTGTATGGCGTTAAAATTTTTTAAGTATTAACAAGAAATAGAATGCTTTAGAACAGGCATGTCAAACAAAACTACGAAGGGCCAAATTACGAGCCAAAGCCACGGGCCACAATACAAACGAAAAAAAAAAAAAAGCTAATTTATTTTATTTCCATCGCACAGAAAAAAAAATTGTGCATACAAAAGAAATCTAAAAAAAAAATCCAACAGTAACTACCCATAAATAAAAGAAAGCACAGGCAATTTTTAAAGGAATATCTATTAACTAAAATACATCATGATCTTGATCTTGTCAAACTTTTATTATTCTCTAAAATTAAAAAAAAAGAAACTTTGTCATACTAAAGTGCGCCGCCGAACGTACGTAGAAATACGTTTGGATAAAATTTAAATGATGTTTAAAAGCATACATCATATAATATTTTAAATCGCAATCAAAATTATACACAAAAGTTATTATTAAAAACACGTTTCACTGGATTAATGTGGTTAATTAATCTCGCGATATTGCCGTTCTAATGAAAACATATACACTGGTGACCAAAATTGTGAACACATTTTGGGAAAAATGCTTTTTTGAAGTTTGATGGCTCATAACACCAAATATTTCTTAGTAATACTATAAAAGTTATGTATCACTGGAGAGATAATTAAATCAAGGATATTTATCAAAACAGTTTGTTCAATTATAATTATTCTATCAAAGGTTATATCCAAATAATCAGAAAAGGGCATTAAAAGCTGTTTAGGTTGATATGAAAAGTACTTTTATTTTTCTTGAATGTAGCCAATGCATATGAATGTTTGGAGTGACAGACATATTCCATTTTATATATAATATATATATATATATATATATATATCCATTTTTTAAGTATTAACAAGAAATAGAATGCTTTAGAACAGGCATGTCAAACAAAACTACGAAGGGCCAAATTACGAGCCAAAGCCACGGGCCACAATACAAAGAAAAAAAAATGCTAATTTATTTTATTTCCATCGCAGTAATACGCTACCGCGCATGCGCGGTAGCGTATTACTGCTTGCACGGCAGCGTATTTCTGCTTATTTTACTGTTTAATACTGTTAATTTTACGGTATAATACTGGCAGCTGGGTGCCAGTTTTATGCTGTAAAATCAACAATTATTTTTTGCAGTGTATTTGCTGAGCGTGTTCTACACATAGAAATTTTTTACAACTGCGGCATTTGCATTTGGTGTTCTTGTTCTTGGAACGACCACATTCGTGACATCTCTGCCTTTTAGTAGTTCGAGCCTCTTCTGTATGTTGAACTGTACCCTCATCTGGGAAAAGGCTCTGAATATCCTGCTTTAGGTTTCTAGGTAATGAGGGACGTTGAGAACGTCAACGCAAGGAATCATCAGCTAGATTACGATCCAAAAGTTTTAAAAACTCACTGCGCCTGGTGCAGATTGATTAATTATTTGCATGATATATCATTTGAGTATTTATAGCTGCTACATTCATCATATTATAAAATAAGACCATAGGCACTCTGTTCGTTTTTCTGACGACATTGTAAAGTATATTTTTAGGTGGACAAACTTTTGACCATTTTGATGATATATTCCGGCCAAGGAAAAACTTATCGGCAATATAATAATCACCATCGTTATCATTAGAGTCTATTTCTTGCTAGGTGTTTGTGTTTCCTTCACTTGTTTCCACTCTATCTACTTCTGTATCACTATAATCATCAAACTCATCACCTGATTCATCTTCTTTCATCATCATACGTAGTACTATTTTCCTATCACGTTCATTTGCCATATTGAATTTTTTTCTGAGAGGTAATCTTGACTCTAAAGTTAAGAAAATAAGTAATAAAAACAAGTGTTGCCCATACAAATTGTCAATACCAGAAGAAATACATTCTTTTTACATTTAGAATTAAATACATTCACAAACAATTTCTTTTACCTATCACTAAAACGAAAAAAACACTACTAAGGACAGTTGTTCATAATAAAAATTAAAAATACTAGAAAATATCTTTTTTAGAATACTTACTTTTAGAATCAAAAACGGTCGCGTGGCGTCTCTTAGACTCCAGCAATGCACTTCGGCTTATAACCTTTTCCTCTCAGCACTAAAACACAGCCCTCTGAATACTAGGCCTGCGCGCTGAAAAAAATGGCGGCTGTCGCAGGCGGAATCGTTTGTACAGTCCCTCGAACTTCAACACCAATAATATCTAAAAGTTATCTTTGACTTATTTGATCTCCGAAAAACAAGGCGAAGAAAACTTTTAGAAATTATTGGTGTGGAATTTCGAGGGACCATTCAAACGCTGAAAAAAAAATCGGCCTGCGACAGCCGCCATTGTTGTCAGCGCTCAGGCCTAGTATTCAGGGGGCGGTGACTAAAATGGAAATGACGTTGCTTGGATGATTTTTACTTACTTGTGTTTAGTTGACAGAAAGGTAGATAGCAGCACAAGCTTTCTCGCCCATCCCTTTATAAACCAATTAAAAAAGAAACACCTCTGGCGTCTGTGGGACGCCGTGCGAGCACTGCTGGGTTAAAAATGCAGTTTTTTTTTATAAACATGAAAACATGTATTTTTTGCTAGTGAGAAAAACATTATAGTACGCTTTATGATTACTAATATATATATATATATATATATATATATATATATATATATATATATATATATATATATTAAAGATTGTATTTATAATATTTTACTTGAAGAACATAAAATGTTTCTTTCTTTAAAATATTAAGTTTTGTTCACCTCAGTTTGTACGACCAGCAGAAAACAAAAAGTTAACTTGAGTAAACTGTATTACAAATATTGCGTACTAATCACGACGCAACAAATCTCTTTAATAGAAATTGCATGCAATAACGAGATTACGTTTAATAAAATAAGTTTTTACTTTCTATCCTGAAAAGTTGAATAAAAAATAAAATTCATTTATCAATTACATAAACATTCTTTATTTATTATTATATAATTTAGGCTGAGCTTTTATTTTAAAAGCACTATATAAATCTATAATTTGAGAAATAGAAGTTGCAAAAAGCAATCAAACTTACCTCAGAACATGGATATATTATTTTACATTCGAAATATGATATGAGCAATTTCAAAATGGTGCTAGATTGCTTTTGTAGAAAACGATTCATGAAGTATAAATTAAAAGTAGTGTCTGCAGCCAAATTTTAAAGTATCTATTCCAGTGAATGTCATATGTAAATTTGAAAGGAATTTCGAATTTATTAACGAGATTACAGAGATTAAAGACACTGGTTAAATTTTATTTAATAAATAATAATAAAAAAAAATTTAAATAATCCGAAAAAAATTATAAAACTATTAATACTGTAGATTAGATAAAATATATAAATATCTTGTTCCTTATAATACGTACTTTATAAATATAGACTGTTTGAAATTGTACTTACATCATTTGGACAGTCTAATTACACCAAGTTGCAGCTAAGCAGGAAAAAAAATAACAATAAAAAAGGAATAAATGTGGATGAAATTTTCTTTTCAAAACTACACAATAATTATTTTACAAAAGCAAAATTTTATATTTAACAAAATATAATCAACTTTAAAATAGGTCTCAATTCATAAATTATTTTGTACAATTTTTGTTTTTTTTTTTCAAAATTGTAAAAAGTTGTAGTTCAATTAAAATATGAAAATAAGAAACGAGTAAGTATTAAAATAATTTTGAATTCTAACAAAATTCGATTTTATTAATAATTCAACCATTGGCTAAAACGTAAGACTTGATAATTGTTGATGCAAAACCACAAAACTTTGATTTGAATAAAGTGTGATTTTTAATACTTATTTATAATAGAATATAATAGACCTTACTATATACAGTGAACTCTGAATAATGCTTTTCCGTTTAGGACATATCTTCGTTTATAGAGGACAATTTTATTTAACACATTATTTTCTATTTGCAATTAATGCTGAAATGTACCGCTTAAAGCGTACCACACATCGGATAATTTTTCCAAACTGACCGGGCAGAATTGAAACTATTTTTGTATATATATATATATATTTAAATCAAATTTAATATAACTTTGGCAATGCGATGATAAAGAAATTGTCAGTGACGATAATGAAGAGAAAGAAAGTGTTTGGACCTTGTGCGTATAACGAACAAGCTCCGCAGTTTTTGCGGTCATGTGACCCAGCTCAGTTGGTTTTCTCTAGCTGCCGGAAAAGCACGTTTTGTTTTCTACGGGTTTTATCCCTAATTATTCTGTTTTGGTTTTCAGCGGGTATATTCCCCATAATGCCTTTGAACTAGATTGTATTAGCGGGTTTATTACTCCAATATCACCACGTTATCTTCTATGTGTTCATCAGTTTTCTGTACTTGTTACGTCTGTGTGTGCTGTGATTACCATATATGAAAAGGAAACTAGAGTTCGTAATCTATAGTAAACTAACACATAAAACTGACGCATATATACATAAAGCTTTCTACCACCAAAAACATGTCAGGTTCAGAACTGTTTAATTACCATATATGAAAAGGAAACTATAGTTCGTAATCTATAGTACACTAACACATAAAACTGACGCATATATACAGAAAGCTTTCTACCACCAAAAACATGTCAGGTTCAGAACTGTTTAATGAATATACGCCGGTATTACCAATACAAATGTGTTATAACACACCCGATTTTCGAGTGTGTCGCAAAACTTGGAAATGGTGAGGTAAAAAAAAAAGGACATTTGTTCAAATAATACAAAAAATAAATAAATAAATAATAATAATTTAACAAATTACAACGACTTTTGGCAAAATGCAGAGGGATAGCAGGGCAGTGTTCGGACTCTATCATAACCGTTTCCTCGTACTATAAGACATTAAAACATTTTATTAAATTAGATCCCCTAAAATACCACCCCCTCTTATAGCAGACCTATTCGCCCCATCCTACAATAACATAGCTTCCTCACGCTAGCTATTCCACCCACCTTCTATAATATGATCTAGGCAGCAGGTGGTGTCACCACAGCACCACCACTCCCGCCTGCTGCAGTCCCATTCTCTACGCAGAAGTCCGACTCCCTATCTACTGAGTTCCCGTTTGGTATCCGAAGGTAGAATAAACCGAAATATTCAAATATGATGCCAACTTCAGGTGTAAGCATTGAAAATTTTAAAATTTGGTACAATTTCTATTTGTAGACCATCCCCTAAGAAAAATTTAAATATTGTTTTATCTCTCTTTTTCACTATACATTTAATTAATGCTATTGCACGAATGTGTTAAACTTTTTACTGGATCACTGATAAATGTTACAGAAACATAATTAAAAACGTATGCCAATCCGCTACAGGAAATAAAATAGGAAATAAACAATATATTTTTTAACGTGATCAAATTGAAGATATTAACATACTTAAAATATTTATAAAAAAATTTGTCTTTGTGTAGTACTCGCTAATTAGTATGATATATTTATAATAATTAATACAACACAAATAATTCAAAGGACTTTCTAAAATTTATTCATTTAAAAAAAATATATTAACAAATATTTTCTACGGTTTTAAAATTATTTTTGCTTAAAAGAAAAAAAAATCCAGGTCGTCCCTACTTTATGCAGCTTTATACATTTCGTAAGTAAGTTAAACACTTAATCCTACGATTAATCCTATTTCTTCCAGACCGTCATTACAGGACGCAATGTGGAGAGATTTAATAATTAATTATATGGACTTAGTGAAAGCTAGAATTTCCCAGTTTTTTCTTCAAAGATATAATTCATAATTACGAGCAAAAAATGAAAATGTTAACCTCTTTACTATTTGTTTTGAAATGCCGTATACTAATTACGATGTTTTGTGAAGAAATAAGTAGTATGATAATCTTACACGGTAACACAGCCAAAAATTAGTACAAACAATAGAAAATTGTCTGTTTTTTATGCAATCACAGAAAAAAAAACAACCTTGTAATATGTTTCTCTTTTAATAATAAATATTCAAACCTGTAAAGTAATAAAAAAAGCTTGCTTCTCGCAATTAAGAAACACTTTACAATACTACCAGACCTTTGTTACAAAAACGTTTTCTACTTCATCTTCAAATTGCTAGAATCTTTTCTAATTTTAGAATTTGTCATGGGCCGCTAACATGTGTGATATTAAAAATAAGATAATAAATTGCTTAAATAGGTACACGTTTATTTTCTACCATTGCTTTCACGTAAAAATCACATTACTTCTTCATAATTAACATAAACAATTCTATATACACTAGTATGCAAAACTTAAGCAACAAACACAAAATGCTAATTATTGAGCACGTGAGTATTCAAAAGGTAATTCTATAAACAGCAAGTGTAGAAAATAGATACTACCCTAACAGCACAGACAGTCGATGTGAAGTCTTCTTGACATCACAAATGGTCAGAATTGTCACAGTCACTACAATGAATAGAAATGGGATATCTTTCAGTCGTCTCATTTTTACTCTCATTTGTTCACTCCACTGAAGAATCACCATGACTGCTGCTTTTTGACGAGTCACCGGGTGACTTTACAATGAAGTCATCTTGAGACTGTCATGTGACTGTCATTTTGACACTCCATTGAAAAGTCATCATGATAGCTGTTCTGTAACGAGTTCCCAAGTGACAGAAAATGAAATCATCTGGTGACTGGAAAGGACACAAAGGAGTCAAAGGAGGTGACACAAAGGAGTGCAATGATGACTTCACAATAGAGTGTCGATCACCGGAAAGTCATCATGCGACTTCATTGTGACATTATTTGGCGACTCATCACAACGCAATGCTCACATTGACTTCAATGTTCAGTCTTCAACTGACAGTGACTTGAGAATCACAAAGTGACTTCATTGTAATGTCACCTGGTGCTCATCACAAAGCGACAGTCACAGAGACTTTTCAGTGTTAACAATTACTTAAGAGTAATAATGAGACAGTGAAATATCCCATATGTTGATTCACCGTAGTGATTGTGACACTTCTAACCATGTGCGACGCCAAGGGGACTTCTCATCGACTGGACGTGCTTTTAGGGTAGTACCACTTTTCTACACTTGCTCCTTATAGAATTTCCTTTTGAGTACTCACGTGTTCAGAAATTAGCAATTTGTGTTTGTTGCTTAAGTTTTGCACACCAGTGTAGTTCCGTCTCTATTTGTCGCAAACGCTTCTTTGTTGTAATTAACCGAATATGAGTTGGATACCGAATGTTTTCGCTAAAGGGGTCAGTTCATGAAAAATGCAATATATAAGTCGCCAGGATGTCTTATATTTTTTAAATTACAATTATATATTAAGAATTGACAACAATCAATATAAAACTATTAAATTAAAAAAATAAACAAATGTAATGTAAACATATCTGAATTAGAAAGCCGTAGATCACATGGTTTTGTAATAATGTGCTTTTGAAGTTCATGCTTCTTCTCACAGACTTATAAAGAAACAAACAGTCAACTTTTTTTTTCTTTTTTCTTACAGAGCGTAATATTGTTAAGATAAAATATTTATACCTAAGCAATGAGAAACAAATTATTTAAAAACATATAATAACATCAGTTTTCTAGAGCTTTTTCACATTAAAACAATCAGAAACGTGGCATTAACGTGTGATATAAATTAAATAATTCTAAAAAATTACGCGAGGTTTTATAAAATAAAAATGCAGTTTATGCTGCGATTATCTCACTATACTCTAATTACTGGATAAGTGGCAATGATAAAAAATAAAAATCTTGATACTTCATCTACGCATAATGTTTTTTGCGGTTTTGTAACAATTTTATAAATATATATTCAAATACTTCACTGTACAGAGTGTATTTTCAGAGATGATTAATTATAATCATATATTGTATTCTTCATACAGCCCTGCGTGCCATGAAGTTCTTTTTTTAAAAATAAACTAGGGTGCTCGGCCCCCTACGAGCTACGCTAGCCAACCCCCGTTCTGACACCACAAACTGTAAAAACACTCTGATTTGATCAACCTTAAAAAGATTGCGGAAGATTGAATTATAATTAAACGACCTGCTGTAATCGGCTGCTATAATCGGCCTTGTGTAATCGGCAGCTCGCTGTAATATCTGCTATAATCAGGTTTCCATTCATTTTCCTTTGACCAAGGGATTTTAAAGCCGAATCAACTGCTGTCGAGACAGCTAACAACTGTTGATAAAATAAGGTTAATTAAACATTTGAAAATCAACTTGTGCAAAATGGTTAAGTAAGAAATGTCATTGCATCGAGAAATTTTATAACGATGCTAATAGAAAATTGGGTATTACTCCATTATCCCGACTATTACTTTCTATAAAAGAAAATAACTGTCGCCAAAACATAGGATTTAAAGTCAAAAGTGCATATCTGTGGCGTCGCATTCAATTGATACCAGATGCGTTACGCGTGGTAGTTATGTCATCAAGTGATCTTTAATTTAACGTTTATCTGTATTTTTAATTATATTTTACCAATTTATTAGTTATTTCGTTGATTTAAACGTAATTATTAAACGTAAAAATATAGCTTTTAATTGAAAGGAAATATTATTAATTACACTGTTTTAAAATTTGCAATAATAGATAAAATATTTTGTTGAAATAAATCAATCTTACTCTACTTAATGCTTTGAAAACGCGGAATAATTTAATTATTCAACTTTTTAATATTCACGCGCAAGTTAATTTTTTATTGCGTCATTTTCTACATTTATTGCTTTTAACACGTGATCATTTAATTATTATTTTAAAGTTTTATTTCTGTTTTTAATAGTCTCGTGTAAATACATTTCTTAATTGAAAGGGAATATTATTACGTGCGCTATTTTACAAATTGGCAACGATTCAAATAATGGAATTTATGAAATATGAAATAAATCTTCGTCAAAATAATGAAAATTTTGAATAAAAAAATGAAATATAACCTCCAAAAATGAGTCAAATTGAAAAGATAATTGCAGTCTGCACACCGCAACCTTGTCAACTATATACTTACAAATTATGGCTAAATTCCTGTGCATAGTTTTCGTTTCTATAAAACTTTTATAAGAACATTATTTTGACCAAATTTAATATTAAATATCTCTTAAAATAATTCTTCGATTTACAAACTGTCTACTTCAGCGTGTTTATCGAACATTTCTTTATAAAACCACCATTTTTAAAATTTTTACTTGCAATAGTTTTCTGGATATTAGTCCAGCAAAACTTCAAGGCACAAAATCTTAATTGACAGCGGCGGCCGCGGTGGTGGTTACTTTTTTTTAATATAGAGAGAAAATGAATTACGTCTTCTCAAAACTTTTCTTCTGATTCAATAAAGTAAATGAATAAAAATCGCAAAGTGTGAAACATATCGAAGATGTTTTGTCTACGAAATACCAATTTAAATACTCAGGATTCAAAGAAAACAATGGAGTAATTTTATTTTGAGCTATTGTAGAAAAAGATTAAAAACGAAATAAAGATTTATAAAGTGGCTAAATATTTTCCTATCATTATTTTCTAAAATATTGAAATGTGTCTCAACAAACGCTACTAAATTATGTAAAAATTGGTCTCAAAATTGAGTAAGAAGTACAAGTAAATTAATTAAACATTAAATTATACACAACATTTTAGTAGACACATTCCAAATTATAAGTTAAATTCTACACGTATTTTTCAAGAATACTTTCATAAATATAATCAAATTGCCTGAAATTATTAATTTTAGATGACATCATCATTTTTCATATTTGAAAACTTGCCAATATTATCAGTGGTGGAACATTAAAGGATACTCGAGAGCAGATATTCGATTTTAAGTTGCTAATGATACTAAATGATTGATGTTTAAACATTAAAAATTTAGTTGTTAGATTATGCAAAATTAACTATAAACTCAAAATATATTAATTTTGCATCCAGTATCCCTAAGAAAAAATAAATAAATATATGTATCAATAAATTTATATTTAATATACACATAAAATATTTAAAATTACATTTTCAAATTACACATGCACATAAGTTACAAGTATGTATACACCGCTTAACATTAGAGGAGAGCAATTTATAATGAAAGAAAACCATGTCAAACAGCATTGGCCATCCAATAAATACATTTGAGATTTATCGAGATGTACTCAGATTTTTAAAAATAATTCAGAACGGAAAAAAAATATTTCCCCCAAAACTAATTGTTTCGGATCAACATAACTTTGGATTTATTTAGAATTTTTTCTTTTCGAAATGGACATATTATTTACTGATTTTGACAAAAGGAATAAATTTTCAAATACATACATGCATAAATTAGATTATTTCGTGAGAAATCAGATTTCCTGAGATTATTAAAAAATAGTGCACTGATGCCATATTAATTTGAATAACGTATTTTTAAAAAAGACAAGACTGCGCGCACCATCCTACTCCATATACTTGGAATATTACTTTAGATTCTGTAAATTCCTAAAGTGAAAAAAACAGTAACAGACGAATTATTTTCATTATTTATTATTCACAGAAAACTCATATACAAATATGTACTAATATATATTTATTTATTTATTTAAAGATAAAACATAGTGTGTATGTAAAATGAACACAGGTGCATTTTAGGCATTCATTTAGAACATTAGCGATGACGGATAGATTAACAAACTCTGATATTTATCACAGTTTTATCTGCGTCTCTTTATAAATTGCATTCAGAATACGTAATGAGTTCCTATGGGGGAAATCACTTACGTTAACGTCATTACAATTATAAATACACGTCCTAGATAAAGTGTCTTTTAAATTTTGAAGGCGTCTGAACCTTGATTTTGAGGATCTATATCAGACCAGTGATGAAACTTGAGACTCTGCAATTCCCTGTGATTAGTTTATAAGATACTTCACTTCAATGAAACTTAGCATAAGCTACGTATATTTTGAACTAAATGGCAGAAAATAAGTTTACCATAGTTTAAGGATAAATACTTCAGAAAGGCAATTGGATGTATTCCTATAATTTTACAAATGTATTGAAATGAGTAAGTATATTTTTTCTCAAGAAATTCAAAATATGAATGAATTTTGAATTTGTACTTTTTAAAGGGTTTTCACAATTCAAACAAACAATGACTATTACTAAGGAAATAATGTGAATTAAATTGGTTTTCATTTCTTAAAAGTTTTGAGTTCGTTAAAAGAAAGACAAACATATTTAGTTATTTGTAAATAACCTTAATGATGACAGAATTTTTTCAGAAAGTTGGTATTAACCATACATTTAACTTAACCTTCTATAAGTTTCCTGCATAATGTCGAATTTATTCTTGCTGAGAAAATGACGTATGTCATAATAACTAGAATTCGGAGTACTCTTCCTCAATAAAGTGTCATTTATTTTTTAAATCGTCCAAAAATTAATTTTATAAATTAAGATAAACCAGAAACGAAACTTCCGAATCTAAAGTTTTCCGTGCATATGATATAAGATATTTTACTTCAACTGACTTCACATACGTAACATGTCTATTGAAGAAAACACTAGAAGCACAAATTCAATGACAGAAACACTTAAAAACTGAAAATGGAATTCCTACTGCAATTAGACAGATGTGATATAAGTTTTATTATGTATTTCACTAGACAACATAATTCAACATATGAATATAATTTTGAGTTTGTACTTATGTAAAGTTTATTTAGCAGATTTTTTCTGTGCAAATAAAACAAAAAGTGTATAATACTACTGACTAATTAAAATGATAAAGTATTTTTATTAAAAGTCTAGAGTTCCTGTAAAATTATTACAAATATACTTAGGAGATATTTGAAGAATGAACACTTAAGAAGTATTATTGGAATTCTTACTGTAACTATATAGAAGTAAAAATTATTATTTTTGCCTTTCACAAAAATTTCAAAAAATGAATGTAGTTTTTAATTTATACATTTTTAAAGTTTAGTAAATAGTTATATTTTGTAAAAATCAAACGAACAGTATATAATTTTATGGAATAATAAGAAAAGTAAAAAATGATTCTTTGTAAACATTTTCTGATCCTGTAAAATTAATACAAATGTATTTAAATGTAATTTAATAACATTAGTGATTAGAAATAGTTTTGGGAACTGTAATACTTATTATAAATATAACTGCACATTTTATAAATAAAACAATCATTTACTTATTAAAATTAGCAATTTTTTATTCAAACAAAAAGTACATAATACTATGGAATAATTACAAGAGAAAGCTGTTTTTTAAATCTGTATTTAATACTTGGAAATTTAAATTTGAAATATTAAGCTGTTTTTTGCTAAAAGTTTCAAATTCGAGTAAAATAAACACAAGTATATTGTAGGTGTTCGCAATGAACATTATGTATGACAGGCAGTTTTTAGAAATTTGATATTTACCATACATTTACCTTCGCCTGTAAAAAATTCCCTGCAGAATATCAAATCAGTTTATGTTTAGGAAATTAAATATATTAATATCTTACGCATTATAATTCTATATGCACTGCTGAAATAAAGATTCACTTAATTTTTGAAATCGTCAGAAGATTAATTCTGAGAATCATGATTAGACCATTAATGAAACTTTTGAGTACACAATTTCCTGTGCATAATTTATACAGTTCTTTAGTTCAATGTGACTTAGCATATATTACAGGAATATTGACATAATAGATAGATACATTCTAAGGTAAAAACATTTCAGGCCATGGAATGAAATCTCTACTGTAATTAGTAAGATATTTTAAAATTTTGTGAAGCATGTATAGAAGGTAGTTCGCACTACGTTTTTCAAAGTTAATTTCTACGCATAAATGACATATTATTTACAACAATTTAACTTTGTTGGATATCTTTGTTTTTTGGCTATAGCTGTAGCTCAAAATTTCTATGATAATAGAGTTTTCTTGTTACAGTCATGTCAGTTTTTCCGATACCTCTTGTAAAAACTTTCCAATGTCTTTTCAATTTACGTGAATTCATTTAAACAATCCAAATGCAGAAAAGGGTCATTGATGAGGTGGGATACGTCATGTCATTGTACATTAATTTCATCAATAAATACACAATTTATTTCCGTTTCGGATTCTTTCTTTGCGAAATATGCGTCAGTTGAGTTATGAAAGAAAGGCTGGGAGACCTTGTTCATATGAAGCTCAATTATTGTCTTTTTCATTATAAAGGTAGAATTTGCTTCTTCAAAAATGGGTTCTAAAATATTTTACTGATAATAAAGTTCAATCATCTTAGCTTTACAGCATTTTTTTCCGTTAATTCAATTTTACAACAAAATGCAACAGCATTCACGAATTTTTTTTTTACATTCCCAATCCCATTTCTTTCTTTTTTTTATTTAATTGATAAAAGTTGCTCTTCTCTTGATATATTCACTTAAATAAAGCAATGTTTCATCCAGTGTTACGATAAATTTTATTTATCATCACCTAGGTGTTTGTTAAAGCGTGCGTTAGAAAGCATTCAAACATATGAACACTACAGCACGTTGGAAAATTTTGGAAAGTTTCCCAAGAGGTGTGGGAGAAAATTGGTATGATTGTACCTAAGAAAAATTGACTATGATGCAAATTTCGATCCAGTGTTATACTAAAGAGTCAAGGCTATACAGTACAGTAAAATTGTTGCAAAGATTATGGAGTATATGTTCGGAAATTAGTTGTGAAAATCGTTTCCCTAAAGAGCGAACGACGTTCTGTATTTCATCAGGAATTCAAACTTTGACCATATTTATGAATTTGTATTTTTGTAAAGTTTATTCAGTATTTTCGTTAACTTTTTAAGCATCTCGCAGGATTTTTCATTTATGTTTAAAGATTCATAAAATAGTAGCTATGAAAATAATTGGTATGGGAATTTATATTTGATTTCCTTACACATTTATTTATCTTATGCAGTGGAAAAATTAACTTTATTATAAAATTTTTGTTAAAATGTTAATGTTATAAATCAAACAAATAGTATCTAAACCTAAGGAAGAATTTGAAAAAGTGCTTGTATGTAATGTATATTTTAGGTGTTCGTTGAGAGCATTGGGGATGACTGGTAGGTTTAGGAACTCTGACTTTTTTAGACATTTGACTTCACCTTTTACCTTCAATATTTCCTATCAATTTCTGTTAAAAAGAACGCTTATGTTAACATCTTACGCGTTATAACTATGAATATTCTTCTTCAATAAACTGTCACTTAGTTCTTAAAATCGTCAGAAGATTAATTCTATCACTCAAGATTAGATCAGTAATAAAACGTGAGAGAAAGCAATTTCTTGTGCTTAGATTATGATTAACTATATTTGAATGCACTTAGCGTATATTACACATTTGTTGAAATAAAAGATATATAGATACTGAACATTGATAATTTAAGACGAAACACTTAACAATTGAGAACGAAATTCTTACTCTAATTAGAAAGATGTGGTAAATTTAATGTTTATGAATTTTCTTAGAAATAAAAATTTTGAGTATATTTCTGAATTCGTATTTTTTATAGTTTTATTAAATGGTTATGTTACAAATCAAGCAAACAATTCATAGTAAGATAAAATTCATTTTAAAAAATGTTTGCCAAAATTATCACATTATCTTATTTTTATCCAGTTCAACTTCAATTTTGTTTATAATTTTACTTATATGTTTCATATAAAGAAAATAATATATGGAGTGCGTACCATAAATTTGACAATAACTTTGCATCTCCTTATTTATGTGATTCTCATTTGATTTGAAACTTCTAACGATGTGATTGAAAATTATTTTTCAAAGATAAAAATGTTAAATGCTCAGATAAATCATAATATTTAAAGAATATCTTCCTTACTGTTTTTTTTTTATGTGTTGCATTTTTGACGTTGCTTAGCTCAGCGGGACAGAGTGTCAATAAAATCAACACAATCAATTATCCTACAGTGCCGAACGAACATCTAAGGAAATTGTAGATTCCAATAACATCTATTATGTACAGTTATAACATGAAGCAGCTGTACGATGCTGATACCCATGGTGCTAAATCAGCAAGGGAATTTCACAAGGTGTCGAAGAACAGAATAAATCGCGCAATCTTTATGAGATCTTTGCTTACAACTGTTACATGCGTATATAGTTTTTATAATTGTTATTACAAGATAGATACAGAAATAGAAATATTAATATGGATTAAACTGTTATATAATGTTACGTTTTTATTACGTTTATTTACGTCTATATATATATATATATACATATATAATATGATGAACATATTTTTATATAAAATATTGATTATATAAATATTTTTAAATTTCAAAGCATTTTTATCTTTATTTGAATGGTACTTAATTGCAATTTAATTTAATTTAATAAAATTTATTTTTTTAAGAAAAGTAAGAAGTAACCGCTGCATTTATTACTGAAAAATTTCAATATCAATTTATATATTTATATATTTACTAGTAATTCAATAATTCAACGAAATATATTTTCGAGGATTAATGAGTTCATTGAAAATGCTTTAGGGAAATAATTAACTTTGAAGCCTTATTAGCGTCAGCAACCTAGTAATTAGTTTAAGATGAAAGAGGAAAAGCCGTTTACACTCTTGATGTTAAAAAAAGCCCTTTGATAACATTTCTTTCACTCATTTCTTCCCACTTTGAAACTAAAGTAAAATAAGCTCATTTTTGTCCAATTGGCAAAATAAAGATAAATAAAATACTTGATTAAAGATTATTTTTATTTTCTTAGAAAAAAACGGACAAGATTTTAGACAACAATAATTATTTTATCGTAAAATATTAAAGGTGAAAAGTGTAGAAAACAAAAATCATTGACGAAATAATATGTAGAGTTTCTTTTAACAATAAGTATTTATTTTTTTCTAAACTTTATCTGAGTTTAATTTTAACATCGTATATTAAATGAAATGTATATTTTAATATTAATGTACCAATATAATATTTTTTATGAGCAATATATTTGCAATAATATACCTCTACTTTATAATTGGAAGATAATAAAATGAAAGAGATTTGAGTTGCACATATTGGTGAAAATATTCAACGATGATATATACCATTCATCATGCTCTGAGGTAATATATGACATAAAATGATAAAATGTGTTAAATAAAACAGTAAAAAAGAGTTTCATATAAAAATTTTCTACATGTTTCGAGTTCATCGAAGCCGTTCTACGGATACACAATGCTACAATGCAATCAATTGATACGTCACGATTCACGTTTTTCACATTCTCTCTCGGATTACTCACGTCATTTATTTTTTACTTTAATGTTTATTTCCATATTCTTAACCATGGATTAACATAACCGACAATTATAACAAATTAAAGGGTGTTGTATCGCTACATGTTACATTTTTACGTGTGCAATTTTAATCTTTTATAATAAATGGATAGAATAGATCGAAGGGGAATATTATTTTGCTTTCATTGAAACGTATTTGGATGTCTTCTTCTGGATATAATCTTGCAAGTACTGTGGTTTTTCTATTATACTTTATATCAGTTTTGTGTTTCATTTTTCTACTACAAAATTTCCTGCTAATCTTGCAAATATAATAATTCTTTGATTCATCTGTTTTAACAATTGGGATTTCATATACGCCTGAATAATTTTCAAAATGAATTGGGTCAAGTTTTGTGAAAATGATATCTTTTAATTTCGGAGTATTTTTGGCAACTGAGCAGGTATTGAAAACTTTAAGGCTTTTTTTTCTTTTATTATATATTTTTTTTCTGATTAAATTTCTTTTCTGACTTGTTATTATTTACTATATATATGATTAATTTATAAATGTGTTGTACCTTAAACACATTATTAAACAATTCTACGATTATTATCAAGTTCATTATCTATAGTTTTTTCAGTACATAGTAAAAAGTGTTGTCTTATGAAATATTTAGAGGCCAAAATTTTATACTTGAAAAATATCCTTTTATGTTGTTTGAAATGAAATCTTGTAAAGTGCATTATTAAAGCACATGATTTTTAGAGTTTCGTTCATCTCACGAAACCCTACTACGTATATTAATTACCTATATTAATTAAATATATTAAAACCCGCTTCGTTGTCTGGACGTCACAGAGCCGGTTCTCAGAAACTATGTAACTTATAGTCATGAAATCTTGTGTACTATCTAAATACCTATTATGAAGCTGAAAATCATAAAATTAGAAAAATCGTATTATTTTAATATACAGAGATACAAAACCAAAATATAACAGCCTTTTCCTATTAAATTTAAACATTTGTCGTTATAGCAATCACCAACAATTTCAACACGTGAAAAATGAAAAAGAAATAAAAAGTTTCACCAATTAAATTTTCAAACATTTCTCAATAATACAAGGAGTATGAGCATGTGTAAATACAGAAAGCAACTTAATATGAAGTCATTAGAGAATTAAAAAGAAAATTAATCTGACATCTAACGTTTTGAAGGTCTCTAAACAATATGTTTAATTTTGAAATGGATTTTTTTTAATGTCGCATTTAGTCTACATGACAGACATTATTATGACAGAGTATAATAGATAGTCTTCGTCCGCTATCGGACCTGTTCAGATTTTCAAAAAACAAAACAAAAAAAAACAGAAAAATGGACAGGTAAATTTTTATTTTATAAAAAACATGACCTTTTTTTTGGGGGGGAAAATGAAATTTATTTGGATTTATTAAAGGAAAGATGAAGTGTTTTGAAAGGAATATTAAACGAAACCTTTTGTGCGATCTTCGATCACACGTACCCACTTGTTGTTAACTTTATTTTGATAAAGAAATATTTTTATCAGTTTAATTGCACAGAAAACTAAAAAGTAAACTATGAGCTTTATTGGGCAATTCAACATTACTAAAAATCTTAATATACCAGAGATTTATAGTAAAAGTGGTGTCACCTACATAAACGGGAAATTAGGTTGTATTGTAATTAGGGTAAAATTTGAAAGTGTAAATGTTTCGTTTGGTGGAATCCACTCAGTTCTATTGCCTAGCACTTTTAAAGCATTAATAATCAAATATATACCACATTCGTAGGCAAAAGGTGTTGCATGATTGTTTGTAATCAGAGTTAGAATATCTGAAAATTTTCGAATGAAAAGATGAAAATGATGTTCTAATTGTATAAAAAATATGTAAGATTGTCACATAGTAGAGATAACTTGGATCAACAAAAAATATATACGATAAAAATTTAAAAAACAAAGTTATTTGATTTTTTACACAATGTCCTTCTGCAAGATGGTAAAAAAAAGCGGATTTCTTATATTTTGAATAACAAGCAATTTGCTTGTCGAAGAACAAATACATATATAGAGAGAGTGTGTATTCTAAAAATGCAAAATACTACTTTCTGACAATTTTTGGAAGTTATTTTTATTCTTAGAAATTGGCAAAAGCGGTTATTCAGAATCTACGAAATTGAATAGAGTTTTCAATTTTTTGATAAAGGCAAAGGATCTTCAGTATAATGCTGTCAAATTTAATGTTTTGAGCAGATTTTCGGAGTGTAATTGCTTGCGAAAGGTCGTCATGAGAAAAAAGTCGTTTATAACTCAATACTGTTGTACATATATCGAAAAAAGAGAAACACTATTCGATTCCAAATCCCTTCAATAGCCTTGTCTGTAAATTTCATGCTTTCACGTTTTAAACTTACTCCGTGTAAGTGTCATAAATTTTTGTGTTTTTGAGAGAAAAAATAAATATACATAATACTTATTTATTTATTTTGGGAATCACTCTAAACCCACTACCTAATATTTAAATGCTGAACAGTTAGAAAATTTTCTTTCCTTGTTTGCCATATGGAAATATAAAGTTGATTCCATTCAGAGCTATATTCCATTAAAACGGTCCATGGGCAAGAAAATTTCTGGAGAGCAATATATATTTTCACCCAACCCAAATAATAATAACAATAAAAATAAATAAACAAATAAATAAATAAAATGTTTCGTTAAGAGTCATTTATAAGTGCGATAGATAGGTATTTGTAGATATAACAATACAATCTTTTCTTTCTTTAAAGGTAAATAAATATATATTTGATTTCAGCCTCGTTGGATTGCCTTATAAGCGCGCGTACGCTTATGGTTGGTCCTGATTCTATTAGATTACAATGCGATAGCTTAAGAAATTCCTGAAAATTAAGTTTGCAATGGTTTATAGATTTGTCAAAATTTTCATTCAAGAAATATACAAGAAAAAGATCGTACTATACGTGAGAATCAATATTTAATTGAAAGTATGCAAGCAATTCTACTAGAGAGTTGATATTTCGCCAGCAGTATTAAGTTATAATAAAAATTTAAGAATAAAAGCAAAATAAAAACAAAATTAGAAAATTAGTAAAGTTTAGCAAAGTTTAAAATTTATATTCGCAGGAATTGTTCGATTCTTTTTACCATGCTTTGAATCTGGAAATTTTATGCATAAAAAAAAATGTCGAAGTTACTGAAACTTTTTTTGTTACTGTTCTTAGCTATGACAGTAAATAACAAGGATGAAACGCAAAAGTTATGTAGAACACATTAAAAGTTAATTTTCTTCTACAGGATGTTCAAAACAAATGTAGGTAAATTTAATTAAATATTGTCTCTGAAAATGTATTATTATTATTATTATTTATATCATTATAATGAACAAATACTTCTAGATCATTGAAAATTAATAATTAAATTTTGAATCTTTATTTAGATTATTCAAAATTAGATTATTATTATTATTAACAAAAAGCGGTAAAGGCATTTCAATTATTTGCCAAAGTAAACGAAACAAGATTTAAGCGTGGAAACGTTTGCAAACAGACTTTATTTGTGTCTACACCGGACGTTTGTGCGGTATGTCACTTCTTAGCCAATCATAATTTAGAAGAAAAATTACGCAGCTTCCGATTTTTGAAGAAGATTGGTTTTATTATGGATAATATAATACTGGCCGAAGTTTGTCCATTTAGACCAATCAACGATTATTGCCCACACTGCTAGGCCATTAGGCAAATCGTTCTTGTCCTACAGGCAATTAAATGCGGCGGGAGTCAGCCCGGATTATAGGAGCCGTATGTTTTATGCTTGGGCTTGTAAATGGGTGTAAAATGAAAGCAGATATGATAGCGGCATATCACCATTTTGTGAAATTCAGATTTGTTGGAAAGTGTAGTCCTACAAAGGATGAATTTAAAAAAAAATACATTATTAAAGGTTATTCTTATTAATTTAGATAAGATATTTGGCATAGTTTTAAATTTTCTCAGAATTGGCGATATGTAAAAAAAATAATTGTTTTATCTCTAAGAATTAAAAAAGGTAAGCATAAAAATCTAATAAATTTCTAAACAATATACACAGTGTTTCAGTTAATATTCCTTCCGTATTTATTAAAAATGTAAACTGAATGTTGTTTTTTTAATTTAAACTGAATTTGAGTTTTTTTGTGAACTGTTGTTAATTTTTTTGTCCATATTGTATATGCAATGAAATTTTCAAATGGTGTTACTGTATCATTTTGAGAATAGTGTTGTATGTGTAATGTATTTTTAATAACATAAAGTTTTATCTACATATCAAATGAGTAAAAAATGGAATAAAATTTAATATTTCTTGTCGAAAGTAATCAATAAGAAGTTAAATATATAGTAATCAATAAAATCTTACTAGTGATAAAATGAAATTTCTTTTACAGTTTACTGTAAATGTTTTAGGGAAACAATTATCCTTGAAGTTTCATCAGCGTCTAAAATCTAGTAATCAGGTAAAGATTAAAGTGGAGAACAGTTAACAATCTCGAGAAAGAAATTTGTCCTTGTTCACAGTTTTTTTTCTTCTTTTTTGTTCCAATTTTTAATCCGAAGTGAAATAAAATCAGTTTGTTTTTCACTTGACAAAGTACAGATCAAACAATTCTTGATTACAGATTCTTTTATCTATTTAGGTAAGATAAGTGACAAGATTTTTATACCTTCTTAGAACGTGTAAAAAGTTAGAAAAATAATTATTTCATCTACAACTATTAAAAGTTGTTAAACATAGAAATATAATATCAAAAGTTTTAGTTAAATAATTAATTATTATTTAAGATTAATTTATTTATTATTTAATATAATTTATGAAACGGAATATTTTATGACTATTACCGTATGGTGTTCATAAAATGCTTGTATATATAGTATGTTTAAAGTAAGAAATAAAAATAATTAAATTGCAAAAGTAAAAATAACTGGAGCTTTATTTTTGAGCGAAAGTAATCAATGAGAAAATAAATATTTATATAATTACTATATATTTAACAAAAAATATTTTTCAATATAATGTTTTATTTAAATAATTGTCCTTGAAATCTCGTCAACAATAAGAATCTAGTTGATTCTATTCTTAATCTAACTATTAGGATATAATGAACGTTAAAACAATTTTAAACTCATGAGGTCAGCAGGAAATGTCTTTGATTACATTTATTTCTCTTTCCTCTACCAATTATCAAATCGAAGTTCATTAAGATAATTTTTGTTCGCCCTTCTTAACAGACAGATGAAAAAAATCATAATTACAGATGTCCTTTATACTCTTAGATAAGATATTTGGCAGTATTTAAATTTCTTTAGAATTTGTGATGTGTTCTTGAAAATGTTCAAGATTTGGCGATGCAGTTGGCGAATTCATAAAGTGAATTAAGATGTCATTGAAGCAGGGTAGCAGGGTTACCCTGTGAACTTTGTACGGCGAAATATGATTAATTTTATAGGTAGAAGTAAATATAGAATTGAACTGAATTCATTTTTGAAC
The DNA here is from genome assembly GCA_963931845.1 of Maratus michaelseni. Classification (NCBI taxonomy): domain Eukaryota; kingdom Metazoa; phylum Arthropoda; class Arachnida; order Araneae; family Salticidae; genus Maratus; species Maratus michaelseni. The sequence continues at coordinate 390,817,788 of OZ007592.1, forward strand.
CCTAAGGGTGGTCTGGATCAGTTGTTCGATGAGTTCAGATAGAGTTGGTTGCTGCTGTGTGTAGCTTAAAGTTTTGGTTAAGAGTTTGAATTAATTTGGTCTCGACAGGAGAAGGGGGACGTTGGATGCGTAGAAGTTGGTTTTAACTCTGCAGTGCATGTCGTTAGCCATGCCCTGCTGCCTTCAAGTTTAATTTTCCTGGTATTGATTTTTCGTTAGTATTTTGTGTTTGGTTATATTCGTATTATAGTTTCAATTGGTTATATTTTAGTGTTCAGATGATATATTGTTATTTGTTTTTGGCTATATAGTGTGGTTAGTGTAAATTTATAATTGTATTTTAATAATTTTGTGTCCTGTGAATTTCGGTGGCGTGTCTACGATTTCACTAGGGCAGTAATGTAATGTAGATTCTGGTTTTTATGAGTCGTATGGATTGAGTTTAGGACTACTATGGACGGATGTCAGGTATGTCTTTTATACTCTATGATATAGGTTGGAACAAAATTTGGTCTACCACAATGGTATTTATTGTTGTTGTTTTGTGCTATTTTTACAGTTTGGTTTATAGTGTTGATGATTAAATTGTTTTATAGTTCTTTTAAAAAAATGTATGTGTTTTTATAATGGTTCCTAATATCGGTTTTTGCATATTTATTTTGTGGATTTCCTCAGTTCTCTCGTCGTCTCTCTACGTGAAGTTAAGCAATGTACAATGGGTGCTATGGTGAATTCAGTTATACTGGGATTGACTCGAATATTGTTTTAGTGGTTGTGTTGTGGTGTGCATAAGTTGTTCGAAAATATAAAATTTAAATATAATGAAGAGTACAAAATATGGAACTAAAGTTACCGGCATGATACGGAATTTTATGAAATGGCGTAGTGCCCGGTCGGATCCTGAATACATGGTGGGGATCGGATCGTCAGAAAGCGACCATGCGAACAGTGTTTGCGGTGGTTCTGGAAATTTAAGGAGTATAGTTTGTGAGGTTGATATTGAGAATGTTTGTGAGACGTGGGGGAATGATGAGAGATGCAGAAAAGAAAAAAATACAAAAAAAGACAGATAATGTTACAAAAAAAAAATAGTGGTTTAAGTTATTCATTGTATGTAAACAGTTGTGGTGGTAAAAATAAAGGTGGGATGAGGTATAGGACCAGATATATTTATAATCAAACTTTAATGAACAAGAAAAAATATGATAGTGATGGTGTAGGTATTGGTAAAATACATAAATCAAGATGGTTTTATAATATGTGTTTCGAGAGAGTACATATCGGAGAAGGTCTTAAATTATTCAAATGTAGGGACAAAAGGTGTAAAGCGTGTCCTTGTGGTGAAATAGAAAATGAGGGCGAAGTGTTTGAAAAAAAATGTATAAAATTCTGTAAGGTATATAACTGTGTATATAAATTGAGGTGTAATGTGTGTAACCAGATGTATATTGGGCAAACATCCACTCCAATAAATAAGTGAATTAATAATCATAAATCGGAAATAAGAAATCTTAAGACCAAAAAATAGGACAAGGAGATTGAAATTACTCATTTTGCTGAGCATGTTGTGGAATATATTAGAATATCTATATTGAAAATTATCCCAAATAAGTTGAATAAGAATGATTTGCGAAAATGAAATGATGATTAAATATGGAACGGTATATCCGTATGGTTTAAATGTTATGTTTAATCAGAATGTCCTACAAAATTTTAGAGATATGAATCTGGATAACTCTATTTATGACAAAATAAAACATGATGTAAGGAAAGAGCTTATCAGTAGTGATTTTAGACATAATGTCAATTTGAATACTTCTAAAAATCTAAATACTTGTAAAGAAATAGAAAAATCAATATTTAATTGTGATAGTAATCGAAGAAAAATTGGCATTAAGGGAATTATATTTAATATAAAAAATAAATTGATTCCGGAGACTTTAAAAACTTTACAATCTAGCACAAAAAATGTTAATAACGATTTGGGCTTGGATTTATTGCGGTGTAGAATCAAGAAACAGGATCTACAGAGATATTGTAATTTAAAAAACTGTCAGAAAAGTACAGAAGAAAAGATCTATTTTATATTGGATTATGTGGGGAATTGTTATAAAGGAGTTAATTTTGGTAAAATTTTAAACAAGTATAATGATCTATTACCAGTGAGTAAAGTAAAAATAATTAAGGCATTTAAATATGATAAGCCTTTAGGCCGTATTATGTTTAATTATAATGGTTATGCAAAAGACCTAAAGAGGGGTATTGATGAAAGTTCATGCAGTTGCAATGATGGATTATTTATTAATTATATAGATAAAGATTATGGACATGCTATTACTGGTAATTTAGAGACCAAGAGCTGAGAAAGAGGATGGAGTATTTCACAAAATACAGAATGAATCGAATTGTAACGAAAATTGCAGCCATTAAACGGTTTACAACTAACATAAATATTTTTATACAAAAATTTACTTATAAATACAGCTTACAGTACACAGTACAAAGTGCACAGAATACAGTAATGTTTTTGATGACTAGAAGTTCTACATTTTAAGAGATTTAAAGAGAGAATATGTTAGAGATTATGACGGTGTATCTCAAGAGGATTATACTAGGTTAACTAAATCTATCAAAGAACTGCAAAGTAAATTTAAAATAACATATGTCGATAAAGCTAACACAAGTTATGCATTAATCTGTAAAACATTTTATGGTGAAATATTAAATGAAAGTTATCATAACACCGATAACTATGAGCTATTGAAATCGAAAGTATCAGTGATGAAAAACAGGATTAAGGCACTTTATAAAAAAGTTAAGTTGAAGCAGAAAAGTCAAAGTTTCCCATATCTAGTTCTAGTGCCAAAGTTTCACAAAAAAACAGTGAAATTTAGAATTTTAACTTGTGGGTATGGTTCATATCTAGAGTCTGCTAATAAAAAATTGCTGGGAGTTTTGAGTAGTGTGTTTGATAGAGTGTTGAGTACGGAGTCTACATTTATTATAAATAACAGTTAGATTGTATTAGATAAATTAAAAAACATCAAAACATAAAGAGTTTGTATGCATATGATTTTGCAGACCTATACAGTACCATTAACTTACTGGATTTAAAGGAAAAGGTTATAGATTTTTATAACAAAAACAGCAATATAGATAGCGATAAAGATTGGTTTATTGACTTGTTTCAGGTGGTAGTGCAAGAGAATTACTTGTATGAGGGGAGTACAGTATTTAAACAGATTCGTGGAATCCCAATGGAGGGGGGGGGTGTTGCAGTTCAATTTTAGCTGACATCTACTTACATATATATGAGAATAACAATAATTTAAATAGAGAAATATTGAGTTATAAGTATATTGATGATGTTTTAATAGTTGGATTAAATAATGAAAATGTAAACCTAGAGTTTAAATATTATCCAAATACTTTAAAACTAGAACTCTCCTCCCGGAATATTAAAAACATCAACTATCTGGATGTGAATTTAGAGTTGGAGAATGACAATTTGATAACAAGGGTTTATGACAAGAGAAATGATTTCCATTTTAAAACTTTAGAGATCTTAAATTTTGAATCGAACGTGCATATTTCAGTATTTAGAAATGTGTTTACAAACGATTTAGTTCGTATTGAGAGGTTATGTTCAAGATTTGGCGATGCAGTTGGCGAATTCATAAAGTGGATTAACATGGCATTGAAGAAGGGTTACAATGTGAACTTTGTACGGAGAAATATGATTAATTTTATAGGTAGAAGTAAATATAGAATTGAACTGAAATAATTTTTGACTGCTAAGGGTGGTCTGGGGCAGTTGTTCGATGAGTTCAGATAGGGTTGGTTACTGCTGTGTGTAGCTTAGTGTTTTGGTTGATAGTTTGAATTAATTTGGTCTATTATGTAAATTCAAATTAAATTCTACATTAAATTACCTTCAATTTGATATATAAACGTTTGTATTTAAGTGAAAATTAATATATTCTACAAGCACACAAAGTTGAAAAACATGAAACTTTCAAAAAATGTCCACACTTTTGCCACCACTGTATGTTTGTAACATAAAATATTTCTTTTAGAGTGTCAATTTTTATACTACACATTCAAAGAAAAAAATCAAGTACTAAACTAAATATACTTACTTATTGCAGGCTTTTCTATAACTTCATCATGATCCGCAGGTGGATGATTGCAATAATGACAACACCTATTGTACGCAATGTTATGTTTCCTAACATAAATTCATTGCATTTTCCACAGGAATATTTACCTCTGTGGCGTCGTTTTAAATAATAGGAAAACATAACTCCTATAATCAGCGATTAATATTGTTGCAATCCTGAACTACAATAATAACAAGAGCGTAATTAAAAAACGAAAGCACAAAACCTCTTGAGTCAACATAATCGTCTTGCGAAAAGTATATATATATAAATTCGGTTTGTGTCGTCAGGTGCCGCCATTCGAAATATCTACAAGAGACACATTTCTTCCGTTCAAGGGTCCATTCTTCCTCCAGACCCCTATCCCTCATTGAAAGTAAATATCCCGCTCAATGCATCATGGGTTAAACATTTGTACGGATGCGCGTTTTCCCACTGTACCCCTGAATCATGACCTTTTTTTTAAAGGCACACATTTAGATTGGTGCCTCTAACAGAATTCGTTCTGTCATCGGTGTCTCTGAAAGATTATGACACCGTCATCTGTGCCTTTCATTTCTTTGTGCCTTTGATGTTTATCGGCTAATCAGAGGCACTTTGTCTGTGTGCTTCTCATATTAAATTAATAGAAGGCACGATGCACTGGTGCCTTATATATCAAAGGCAAAGTTTTAAGAGTGCATGGAATATGTGAACTAAATTTTATGACTTTTTTAGTTAAAAAATTTATGTTTAGTATATGCTTTCTTAACAAATTTCAAAGACATCTTATTTAAAATATTACACACACAAACAAGCACGCAAAATAATAATAATAAAAACTTCTTCCGTACATAAAAATTAAAAACGGAACCATTATAAGTTCCCTTCTTTGTCTGTCTGCCAATATGTCAGAGACCTTTTTCGCATAAACTATAGCCCGTGGAAAGCTCAAACTTGCATTAGTTATAAAGCCTTTTTACCCACATGTTTTCGGATTATTAGACATTCACAAATATGTTAGAAAAATTATTTGGCTAATTAAGTTATTTGAAACAAAAAGTTTTCTTTTTGTACATCATGTGAAAGAAGAGGTATCGCGTGAATGATCTCGTAATATCGAGCTCAAAATTATATTTGTTTACTTTTAGGTACTATATTTTCAGAGATATCGTCGAAAATGTACTGCAAATATATGTTCCCCTCTCCTCTATTTCCGAATCTACTGAAACTAAATTTATTAAAAAAATAGGGGTAGTAGAAATTTATGTAAACCTTGCAGGAAAACTAAAGCGATTTTCCTAGATAATACGCTTTTTGAGAAAACACATTTTTCTGTTATACAAAAACTTTAATTTGTAGGTGGACAACATTGCGCTCGAGGTATGTATTGACGCAGAATCATCCAAGGATATTTTATATTGATTTTCGAAAAAAAATTGTCGGTAATTAGCTGAGATATTAACTAAGTTACATGAAAAAAATCTTTAATTTTATAAATCGTTTAGGGTATCGTTCCAAAGAAATCGTAACATCGAACTCAAAAATATATTTTTTATAATATAAGGTATTATATTTTCAGAGATGTCGTTGAAAGTATATTGGGCCAATATACTCCCCCCGCCCCTCCTACTTCTGAATCTAATAAAACTAAAATTATGAAAAAAATAGTGGTAGTAGGAGTTTATTAATTAATAAATATATTTAATATACGAAACCCTTTGAGCGCGATTTATACTCCTACTTGAGCGATTTATTTTTTTCTGTTACAAAGGCTTTACTCACTATATTATTTAAATTCTTTGTGATGTCTTTTTAGGATATATAAATACAGCACACGCCACATTGCATATTTCTTTTTTTTCTTTTTTCTGTTTTTTTTCTTGAAAAAATGGTAAAAACCTATATAAATGATAATATATTGGTATTCTTTCGTGTCTGTGTTAAAATAATAATAAATGCTTTAAAATACATATAATTTTCAATAGCGAATCATGCTGTAATAACGCTCATAGTATGAATTTGGGGATATCCAATCATATTTACGATAACTGGAGCGCAAACAGACAGACAAACTCAAGGAAAAAGTTTTTAGCTATGTTGAAATATGCTTTTTTTTCTTTATAATTTTAAATGCATTAAACTGTAAAATCTTTTAAGACGAACTAGCAAAACACCGAATAAAATTCCGCCTAAGACAGTTTTTCGTCTTATCAGATATACAATTCTGTATAGTTATATTATTTTCGTCGAGACCATGAAAATTTCCGTTTAGAAAAGTTTTCCGCTATACATACGTTCTTTTTTCACTAGTTTTTGAATTTAAACTATCTTAATTAATTTAATTGTAAAATACAAAATCTCTTCAAAACACACGTAAAACATAACAGTTCATAAAAATAATATGTGAGATTATTTTAATTGAACGTAATTAAAACAAATTCTTTCCACTTTTATGGCGGTTCTGAAAAAAAAATCCCAGACTCAATAATGCAACACTCTAGCACATTCAAGTGATTTGGAATCCAATATATATATTTTTTTAATTTCCATAAAGAACTACATCTGGAGTTAACACATCGGTTGATAAGTTCCCAGTCTGACACACAGATGACATTGCAATCGCTGAATGGATGTTTTTTTAGTAAATACTAACCTTTAAAAGGTAGCAGAAAAATGTCTTGACGATTCGCCGTGTGGATAAAACGTTAGAGTGGTTTTAGTGAAACGACTTCGTTGATAAACAAAAAAATGGATAAACAAGAATTTCGTGTTTTGATAAAACAATGTTATTTGATGGGAAAAAAAACACCGTTCAAACAAAAGCTTGGCTTGATAAGCTTTATCCGGACTGCACCAGGTAAATCAACCATTATTGACTGGTTTGCTTAATTTAAACGTGGTCGTACGGTCACCAGTGATGCACCACGCTCTGGTCGCCAAAAAGAGGTGATTACTCCGGAAAACATAAAAAAAAAGTCCACAAAATCGTTTTGGGGAACAGTAAAATGAAGTTGCTGGATATAGCTCAGACTCTGAAGATATCCAAGGAACGTGTAGGTTTTATTGTTGTAGGAATATTTTAATTTGAATGAACATTTGTCTCTGAAAAAGGTGTTGTCAAAGTGGGTACCGCGCGTGTTGACTTTTGACCAAAAACAACAACGAGTCGATGATTCTGAGCACTGTTTGGAGTTATTTCATTATAAAGTTATGTTATTTATTATTAAATTATCATTAATATTTATTTATTTAATTATTATTATTAAATTATTTTTATTATTATTATTAAATTATCATTAATATTTATTTAATTAATTATTATTATTAAATTATTATTATTATTATTATTAAATTATTATTATTATTATTAAATTATTTTTATCATTATTAAATTATTATTATTATTATTAAATTGTTATTATTTTTATTAAATTATTTTTATCATTATTAAATTATTATTATTATTAAATCATTATTATTTTTATTAAATTATTTTTATCATTATTAAATTATTATTATTATTATTAAATTATTATTATTTATTATTAAAGTTATGTTATTTGTTAAAGTTGTAAAGTTATAAAGTTATAAATTTATAAAGTTATGTTAAAAAGTTGTGTTTTCTTTATTAGACCGGGAACTTATCAGCCCATGTGTTATAACCAATTGTTGTCTCTCAACCAACTATATCGGGCTGTCGCGTTCAGAAATTCTTTTCAAAACGCCATTTTTAACAGGATTTTGTGTTTTGTGACCTTCTGTTTTCCACGAAGAATGGAAAAAGTAGTCGATTTAGTGGTTTCTGAAAAAGAACACCTGCCAATCCCATGCGTGTACGAGCAAAAATGAATTCAGAAATATGTCAGCTTACCTGAGCATCACAACACAATGAAATTTCATTATTACACAAGTAATTTTACTGAAGTTCAGACAATCAGAGTATGAACCAGCATGCAATCTGACAAACAAAAGTAAAAAAATAAATAAAAAAATAAACCTTTCCATTATAATTCGAAGAGCAAATAGTAGTAACTTTGTAGTACGTTTGAACCGATATTGCTCTTTATAAAGACATTACAAAAAATTACAATAATTACTTATATTACTATAATTTACAATAATTACTATATTTCCATAATAATTTAGATTTACCATTACAGAAAAAGTTATGGAACTAATAGTAAGATCTATCTTAGATTTGCATTTTTTTAAAGTGATACTTACACAATCAATACTTAGTAGGATAACCCTTATTTTTTAAGACAGCTCACAGCGTCTTTTCATCGAGTGAACGAGTGTTTGGAGTTCATCTTTCGTAATCACATGGAGCCAAGAATCAATTATATCTTCAATAAGTTGTCTTTTATTGGATGGACGTTTTTTCCGTACGAGAATTTTCAAACGTCGCCACAAATTTTTAATTGGATTGAGATCAAGGCTGTTTCCTGGCCATAGTAAGACAGGGTCATTCATAATTCCCTGCGGGGTTTCGAAACGTTATAGTAAAAAAACGAAGACAAATATGAAAAAAAGAAACATATGAAATTATTCCGAAACTATTCAAGTTTTACTTACATACATTACAGGTGTTCTATGTGTGAACCCTTGGTCACACGGCATACATCCATGCGATAGTCCAGTTCCTGTCATACTCCGTTTCTTTAAATCTGAATCAGTGGTGTCAGTTCAACGGGCCTTTCGTAATAAATATCGAAAACAGGGACCAACTGACAAAACAATTCATGTGTGGTACCGGAAACTTAAAGAAACGGAGTATGGCAGGAACTGGACTATCGCATGGATGTATGCCGTGTGACCAAGGGTTCACACATAGAACACCTGTAATGTATGTAAGTAAAACTTGAATAGTTTAGGAACAATTTCATATGTTTCTTTTTTTCATATTCGTCTTCGTTTTTTTACTATAACGTTTCGAAACCCCGGAGGGAATTATGAATGACCCTGTATATCTATGCCTTTATTTTGAAACTATGCTTTGCATACTTTTGCTGTGTGGCATGGAGCTGAATCCGGCTGAAAAATAAATGGTGCGTTGTTGGTGAAGATATCCCTGATGGAAGGTATCAATTTTGGTGCCAGGACAGTGTCGATGTATTTTTTGGCATTCAGGATGCCATCAATCACTTGAATTCGGCCCACACCATCTGCAGACATACATGCCCAAATCATGACATTTGTTGGGTTTTTTGTAGTTGCTTCAATGCAATCAGGGTGAAGTGCTTCTCTTACTCTACGTCTCACGTATTTTCTACCATCACTACCAAAGAGTGATATTTTACTCTCATCGCTCCAGATTACTTGCTTCCATTGATTTTCTGACCATTTAATGTGTTCTTTTGCCCACTTAACTCGTTTTTCGCGTTGCTTTTGATTTAAATATGTTTTTTTCCTTGGAATTCTAGCTTGTAGTCCAAATCCTGATAACCTTCTTCTTATTGTTCTTGAACTTACTGCGATACCCGCTACATTCATTTCACATCTAATGGCATCTGATGAAATTTTTCTATCTTGAAGGCGTAGCCGTTTAATTTTTCTATCGGCAGTAGCACTTGTGCATTTTTTTCGGCCTGATTTGGCCTTATTTTCCACTGATTTCGTTTTGTCATAACGTAAACAGAACTTTCGTACACCAGAACAAGTCACTGAACCACCAACTTGTCTTGCAATTTCAGCATAAGGGAGGCCATTTTCTCTCAATATGACAATTCGGCTTCTTTTTGTAGATGTCCAATTAGTTCTTCTTGTTGATGACATTGTTTAAAACTAGTTTAATTAAAAAAAGGACTTTAAATATTCAAAAACAGCAATACTCTATTTAATTGTACTAGTATGCATCATTCCGCAAAATATTTCCACAACAATAACTCTTTTACCATCCAAATAACCTAAACTATAGTTACAGACATTTAATTGGTCCTTTTTAGTACACTTTTTTTACAAAACACATCCTTATTCAAAGCGATTTGTGTTTGTTTGTTCTACTAATATGAGAATAACTCTTTTTTTTATACAGATATTGTAATACTGTTTTTATTATTAAATTTTACATTAAATTACCTTCAATTTGATATATAAACGTTTGTATTTAAGTGAAATTTAATATACTCTACAAGCACACAAATTTGAAAAACATGAAACTTTTAAAAAATGTCCAAACTTTTGGCCACCACTGTTTGTATATACCAGGTAAATGTATTATTCTTTTGAGAAATTTAATTTTTTAATCCAGTTATTTCCAGTTTCTTTTGTATTATATTAATCAGTGTTGAATTCAGGGGGTGGCGCGGTGAGGGGACATTTCCTCTTCGGAACAATGATGTCCCACCCCGAAAAGTGTGAGATTTTATTCTTTTTAATGGACAAAAGTGCAACTGCCCCCTTCCCCCCCCCATGAAGACACAAAAATCCCTCCCGGAGAAAAATGTCTGAATTCAACACTGTTATTAATCTGTCAACGATATTTAACTAATCTCAGCTACATTTCCCATTGTAATTGAAATTTAACTGCAGTAACAAAAATAAATCAAAACACCCAAAATTTCAGTAATGGACATCCTACAAAAGGTACTCAGGTATTGTTTTTAGAATCGTATTTTATTTAGAATCAGAATTCAATGTAATGAAAATATATACAAATGAAACAAATTACTTATTTTCAAATAAATTTAACACTTAGGATACCAGTAATGAAATATTTATTATAAGAGTTACTTTTTTGAAATTAATTGTTGTCATTATCACAAGATCAATATTATGATTATTTTACACTGATTATTTTTAATGTTTGTCTTATTTGTTTTTATTAAAGCTTTTATGCTTTTTTATGTATTTTTTTATGTATAAAATAAATAGATATGTTGACAAGGTTCTTTATTGAACCACAGAACTGACTTAGGCCACATGGACATTTTAATATTTATTTCAAATTTATTTCAATAAATAGGGAGTGAGATAATTTTCTATTATAGATAGTATTCTGCTTTAGACAAAATTTAATCTATGTCTTTGGATATGCCATCCTGGAAAATCTTTCTGCAGTAGACAGAATTTCCTATAAAGATATAAATATAACATAAAATATATTTAAATTGTATTGTGTGCTTATTATGATGGAAGCACAAAATGTATTTTTAAATAAGAAGCACTTGGATATTCAGCGGCACACTGAGCCTCTTAATATTAAAGACACTTACGCTGTGCCTCTGAATCTCAAAGGCACTATGTACCTCTCAATTTCAAAGGCACCACGTGCCTCTTAATATTCAGAGGCACAAAAATTCAGAATGTACCTCTTAAATCAGAGGCACAGTTTTAAGAGTGTGGTTATGCGTGAAAGTACAAGATTAGACTTTAATTTAATATTGTGCTATTTCATTTCTTGAGTATAGGTCTAAATGTATTTACTACTTGAATTTAATTAGAATATCCATCTCTTTGTACAAGAGGTTTTATCCTATTCTTAAAAGAATATTTATATTTCATCCACTAAACATCATATGTTGCTGAAATTGAATAAAATTTCGTGTATAAAATATACTTTTGCAAATGTAAATTCCTCATATGTCACCTATATTCAACTTACACATTCAACGTTTTTATTATTTTCATTTGAAAAACCGATTTGGTAATCTTTCATTAGTAGTTAAAATAAATTTCCATCTTTTTCATTAAAAAAAAACATGTTAAAAACACCCGAAAATTAGCTATTTTGTTAATAAAATTTAGCGTCAACAGAATGCGATTCACTTGAATTTTTCTTTGTTGATATTCTTTGAAATATAGTTGCTTAGCAACCATTTAATGAAAGATACGAAAAAATGTATTGGAAATTTATGTAAAAAAATGAGAAATTAAAATGTTTCACATATTTCAAATTGATGCATAAAATTTCCCAATAATTTATAAATTTAATTTCGAAATTCTAATAAATATTTTGACAAATTGTCAAAGCGATTGGATTGAATTAAGATCTCCGTTTCGTAAATTTAGCATCCATAATTTAGCATTGACAATTATCCCAATGCGACATTTTCTTTTCGGTGAAGTTAAAATTTAAAAAATCTTCTGACTTCCGATTGAAAAGCATTATGACCTAAAAAGAAATGTTCTATATTTTTCGAACGAATGAGCCAAATGTTAACAGAAATTAAATATCTAAAATAAATTTATAAATAAAAACTTACGTCGTAAAGTGAAAAAACAAAACCGGAAATTAACAATGTAAAGAGTGAGAAACATTCTATATATAAAATATTTCTTTAAAAAATATTTTTTTTAACGGAATAATATTTTGAAATTCTGTTTTTTTTTCTTTTTATCGAACATTTTAAAATACAGGTAAACTTTTAATCCATTATCTGTAATATTCCTGCCTTCTACCTCTTGTAAAATATGATCTATCAACTTTGTTTAGCTTTTAAATAAATGTGTGGTTTGTATAACATTTACGAAGAAAATTATACAGATTTGCTGAAACAAAAAACAGCTATATGTATTACTGAACACCTTAACTTTGAACAAATGTAAGGACATTTATAATGCATGTTAATAATAGTAGAAGAACATCTTGAATAATGTTTTACGATTTTTCAAGCAAAGTATAAAGATTTAAATATTTATGCCTGTCATCCATTACTCTTTAAATTTCAGCTGCATTTGAATAAAGAGTTATTTGGTGTCACTAGGAATGTGCTGCAATAAACATAAATAACAATACAATTCTAAAAAAATGCACCAATCAAAATACTAAACTGTGTGACTTTATTAATTTTATTTTATACAAAGAAAATATTTAATAAATTTTAATGGCCTCTTTTCTGAAAATAGAAACATTACGTATTATATCATAGAATATAACATAATAATAGATATAACTAATAATATTGTGATTTATGGATATAATTAAAATGTATTTTACAAAAAATTCTACGTTTAATAAAAATGATCAAATATAACCACATACACACTTAAACACAATCTAAAATTACTGAGTAATACTGCTTCTCAAATTTATCATTGATAACATAATCAAATAGCTATTTGGTGTTGCTGCGGGTAAGCTAGAAAAACTTAAAAACATAAAGAACAATAGAACTCTGACAAGTGCAACAATCGAAAGAAAAAACAGTGTGTTATTAGTTATTTTATTTTATTTGTAGCACGGAATTTTAACGTAACGAGAAATTTTACGGAGTATCTCCTTTGTGAAAAAAGAAAATTTACGTCGTACATTGAAAAACATAATAAACGATGCAACAAATGCAACTATACATGCAACTATAATGCAACGTTATAATGTAATTATAACGATGCAACTATGATTTACTGAAATACATTTACTTCTAACACTTATTTACAAATGATCAAACAAAATAAATAAAATCATATAAATAAATTTTAATTAAAAAATATTCTACAAGTATCTATTTTTATCTTAGTCTAAACAGATTAAAAATTACTACACAAATTTGAAAGAAGCGAAATGATAATTCTAAGTAGTAGAATTATATAAGGAAGCGGTATAGAAGGAAATATATAAGGAAGATGATAGAATATAAGGTAGTATTTAATAATAATATTAACAATAATAATAATAATATAATTGTTTGTAATATTGTGTGAATGCAGTCGAATTTATAGTGTTCCTTATTGCATCATTTTTTATTTCTTTAGATATTAGAAATGTAAGTATTTCACAATAAATAAAATTATTTTCTGATAATTGTTTTAAGATGCATCACAAGAAATATTCTCCTATTAGATAATCTCCTATATTTTGCCATTTGTCTCCAGAGGCAGCTAGATAAAATACAAACGGATGGTTAGATATCTTTTATCAGAAATGCCTACTAGATTTTTGCATTGGAAATAGTAGCCAATTCACCCAAACGAAATTGTTTCATCTGAGATATGCGTTAGTATTTTCCTTTCTTTGTAAATAGTCAAATGTTTTACTATCGGTAATAAGCTTGACATTTCATATTTATGAAGAAATAAAATTATTTTTGTTAAAGATTTGAATAAGTAGATGGAAAAAAACACACAGATTTAAATAATTAATACACTGAGGTATTATGTGATACACATCTTTTAATATTTTCATAGTCGAGCATATTTTATAAACCAGTGCTCGCATATCAACATTCTGTACATCGTTTTCACTTTTCTGAAAAAAAGATAATACAGGGGTGTGTACGTTAGGGCGTATCGAAAAAAATCCAAATTTCTTAGATCTTTTTGCGGTAGTGCGGAAAATTTGTGAACTCCCTTTATTAAAAAGTGTGCAGAATCTTAAAACTGTGGGTTGATATCTTTTGTCGCCTCAGTGGGCCTAAAGTTCCAAAAATTGGACTAAAAATGATTAAAATACAAAAATTAACAAATAATCACAGATTTCGCTCATTGGTTTGGGGTAGAGCTTACAAGTTACTATTTTGTAACAACAACAACCATAGAAAATTGTAGAATTATAGATTAATATCTTCTGTCGCCTCATCGGCATCTAATTTTGGAAATTTCGACGTATTTTTGCAGTTTTCTGCATAACTGTTTACTGCTTGCACAATACACAATCGAGACAGACAGGGTTTGGCGGTCTGCCAAAATAGTGTAACACCCCTATTTTCACGCCGAGAAACAACAATAACATCCATAAAAATTTAGTGAAGAAAAGGTAAGCACCAAACAAACGTCTTACACAGCGTCTCTTCAGCAGTCCACAAGGAGTGTTCAAATGCGTTTAGAACTGGACAACACAGTTCTTGTCAGTGAAAGGTATGGTGTTTCCAACAGTGCAACGGCTGCTATTGCATCGAGTGTTATGCAAAATTTGGGTTTAATATCGGAATCAGATACCAGCCTCGTCACAGACAAAAATAAAATATGGAGGGAGAAATAGAGAACTTACAAAAAATTGGCCTCAAAATCAAATGAAAATCGTTCCACTCTATCTGGCCTTTATTTTGTTGGACGACAGAAACACTCGAGGACAAGCAGTTTCAAAGATCAATTGTAGAATTGCATTTCTGTATTGTATCGGAGCCTGGTTCTACGTACATTTGACATGTTACACCCGAAAGCGGATCTAGTCTTGATATATCTAATAGCATTTACGAATACGTAACAAGTGCTTTATTGGATGATTTTAGCAACCTTATTGTTCTCGGGTGTGATGGCACTGTAATAAACACAGGAGTGTTTAATGGCGTAATTCGCAGGCTTGAATTGAAACTTTAGAGGCCACTCCAATGGATTATCTGTTTACTTCATTTCAATGAGTTGCCATTACGACACCTGTTTGAGTCCAAAAGGGGCAAGTCATCTGGCCCCACATCTTACACCGGAGGCATTGGACGAAACCTGAAAGGATGCGAAAAGCTTTCAATTGTTGCTTTTAATCGTTTAATTGTTGTTGTTTTTTAATGCAAGTTGCCAGACATTGATCCTACCACCCTCAGTTCAGATCAGAAATATTTATTAGACATTTGTACTGCCATTAGTTCTGGCGTTTGTTGATCAGATCTAGCTATCCGGGAACCGGAACGTTGAATTTATCCCGCTGGCTAACAACTTCCAATCGAATACTGAGGTTATATATATCTACATCAGACCCATCAAATGAGTTGTTAACTTTGGTTATATTCATTCTAAGAGTCTACGCACCCTCATGGTTCCGAATTAAGATTCGTCATTCCATAAAGGATGGTGCTAGACACCTGTGGCATTTCATCAGCTCATCTCGGTAATTGCCAAAAAAGTATTGTGACGTAATCGACCCAATTATTTTTCGCAACGATTTGCGGCTGCAGAAAACATGCTTTTAGCCATATTAACTGATGATAGGTGCCATATTAGGACCCTTGCAGCTCGGCGGATTATCAAGGCAGTAGAAATTAGCCCAGATGGAAATTTTGTTCGCAAATTCGTTATTCCTGCTGTTAGATTTGGAGCTACAGACTATGTAGATCTCAATGACTGGCAATCTTGTTATGTGATATCGCCTCCTGTTCTCTGAGACATCAGTTCTCAAGAATTTCTGAAGATGATACAGGACAGTATGCCGATGGATTGCTGGGATTTTATTAAATTTCCTTCACACACACAAGCGGTTGAGCGGATTGCGAAACTAGTCACTGCAGCTTCCGGAAAAACAGTTGGGCCGCATAACAGGGATAGATTTAATAGAGCGACACTAGAATCCAGAAAACCCATGTCAAAATTTTAAACCGAAAATGATTACAAGCAGTAATGCTTTTGTCATTTGTATGTTGGAAAAATAAAATAAAGTTTGTGTTCGGATTAAAATGAGGTAAGTGTGACGTGTATTTATTTAAATGTTTGCCTTCATTTTCCAAAATTTGGTGTATTTGAAGCGACAGAAGATATTAACGTATAATTCTAAAAATTTGTATGGCTGTTATTGTTGTTTCTCGGCGTGAAAATAGGGGTGTTCCACTACTTTGGCAGACCGCCAAACCCTGTCTGTCTCGATTGTGCATTATGCAAGCAGTAAACAGTTATGCAGAAAACTACCAAAATGCATCAAAATTTCCAAAATTCGATGTCGATGAAGCGACAGAAGATATTAACCTAGTATTCTACAATTTTCTATTATTGTTGTTGTTACAAAATAGCAACTTGTAAGCACTACCCCAAACCTATCAGCAAAATATGTGATTATTTATTAATTTTTGTATTTTATTCATTTTTAGTCCAATTTTTGGAACTTTCTGTCCACTGAGGCGACAGAAGATATCAACCCACAGTTTTAAGATTCTGCACACTTTTTAATAAAGGGAGTTCACAACTTTTCCGCACTACCGCAAAAAGATTTAAGGAATTTGGATTTTTTCGATATGCCCTAGTGTACGGTTTCAATTTTGCCATTATTAGTTCCAACTACTTACCGTTACCTTATTAAATCGCAGACAATTGTTACAAATTTCGAAATTTAATAAGTAGAGGAATATATTTTTTAAAATAGTCCTGAAAAATAGAAAAACCGATATACATAGGACGTTTCAGATTCCCGAACGGTGTATCTTGGGTTAAAATAGAACAACCCAATTTTAGTTAACTTAAAAATACAATGGAAGTACTTCACCTAATTCCAAGAATCTATAAACTCACGTTTTGTTTTTTTATTTTAAAAATATTGCCATGTGTTGTTGTGTGGGAACAAATAGGATACATCATTCAAATCAAATAAATGATATGAAGCGCATAACAAAATGAATAACATTTTTGGAGATCAAAGTGGAACATAAATCTTACAATATGCATCCTTTATGATATTTAATATTGAATACTGAAACAACATTGATAATCAAAAATATTGTATTGCTATTTGTTAAAACAATCACATAAGTTTTCATCAAAAATTTATAAAATATACATTAATGAAGTTTCAGTCAAATATTTCAGTCTAGAGATAAAAGAATAAAAACTTTATAATTATTCTGCCAATTTACTTTGAAAAAAATATTTCATAATTGGATAAATAGTTAAATTTAAATTTTTTGTCAAATAATTTATAATAAATTATGCCATTTTCAGTTTTGGAATCCGAATGCATTTCAATTGTTAAAATTACAACACTTCAAATTCGAGTTATAATGAAAAAATAAAACAAAATTGAGGTTAAAATATGCTTTCAAGAGGAAAATTCATACACCGATAATCCCACTAATTACATTAGTACATTTTCATAATAAAAGGGATTTAACTATTAAAACTACAATTTCAGCGCACAGTTAATATTCTTCCTGCAACAGTAAATTTCACAAATTTATTGGAAACCATTAAACTAATATGTAGTTTGCAAATTTCAATTATCCTTATTTCAGTAGCGAGAACTAATGATATTTTAAGGCCTATACGAAATAATTTTAAAACCGTGACATAGTAAGCAATTTACCAGAAGTAAGCTACCCTATTAATTAGAGATTACGCTAAAAGAGATTATTTTCAAAATGAAATAGAAATAGTTTAAGCTATATATTCTTTATTTTTCTTCTTTCTGAGGTGAAAACTTATTTATGATACATATAATAGAAATATTTTTAAATGCTACATAAAATTTTGTAGATACATAAAACTAAAAAATTAGATACATAAAATTTTAATAGAAATTCCCTTGATGTCTTATTTTGTAAAAACGAACAACGAAAAAATGTATTTTAAAACAATGTGATAAAAATATTTTTTTTATAAAATATACTTCATTTTGCCATAATAGAAAAGTGTAAATAGCAGTTTAATAAACTGGAAGTAAGATGTAAAAAACGAAGACAAATAAACGATTTTTTGATTTGCATTTGTGTATATATTTTCTATAATGAATTTAACTATAATGGAGATAATGTACACAATATTTCAAAAGATGTATTATGTCTTGTGTGAGATATGATAAGATTGTAAAATGTAATAGAAGTGGGCATAGTTTTAATCAGTGACACTGTACTTTTTTCTCAGCCACATTGCTAAATATGGAATACCAAAAAAAAAAAAAAAAAAAAAAAGAAAAAAAAACAGCGTATTACGCTCTTAGAAGGTGAATATCTACAAATTGTTATCATGTCAGCAATTTCAGACACAGCAATCCCAAAAAGAGGTTTGTTTAAAAGAGCACTGCATTAGCTTCATTTTTCTTAGTCCTTTAGCTCTGTCGCTATGTTAATTCTATCACAAATAGGATGAGATATAATTCAAGCTGATAGTTTATACATTGAAATTATTATTCAAAAGGAAAATGAACTACATTCAGCATTTGTGTAAAATTATCAAACATTGCACAAATCAAATCACATTTAACCCTCTGACTACCAAAGAAATGGAAAAAAGCAGGGTACAAAGATTACCTCTCGGGTCCATTGGACCCATATGTAAAATAGATTGGATTCCAAAATATACTAAATATCCTTTGATTTACAATAAATAAATTTAATATTAATATACATCATAAACTGTATAAAAGTTGAAAAATAAGACTTACAATATACTAAAATGCAATGTAGTACTTACCTTCGTTATATATAAATTCTTTACACACGAATTACGTATAAGAACGAAATATTCTCCGAAAACATTTTTCATGCAATTTGCACACAATCGTGTTTTTCGATCTGTTTTAGAGGGACAAACATGACATGTTTTTTTTTACCCTTGGCGGTTCATAGGTATCTGTATAAAAGATATCTGAAACGCGCGTTGACACTACGACACTTTCTTCATATCCGACTAATTCTTCTACAAGTTGAATAACGAAATTCATTCTTTTCTTCAATTTCCGATCATATTCAGCGTTCCATCACAACCATATTATTTATGCACTCATAACCCTAACATCTATCATACTATAAAATACAATCAAATGCCACCTGCGTGTCATGGGTTTCACATTATAAGTTCTCATAATTTTGTACGTTGTGTTTGCACCACTTTTCGTTTTATTATAGTCCAGAATAATTTGTGGTTCATATCCAAGTTGATATCCAACATTATCAGTAAAATGCATAGTGCTAAGCAAAGTAACAACTTTTTTTCTTTTTTGGGACAGTAAGAGACGATAGTTGCTTTTTCCTGAACGCCAAAGAATGTAGAATACACTGTACAAGTTTTTGGATTTATGAACAAATCAGATAATTCCGGTTTCTATATTTTTTTCAAATTGTTCCAAAAACAGATAGTTTTTGAAGCAATGTACATTGCTAATTTATATGATGTAAGCATTTATCGCAAGCAATATTACAACCAGAATTCAATTTTCAATTAATTAACTAATCTTTTAACTACATTTTCACCTTGATAAGATTCTCCTTTATCCTGTTTACCTGTATATACTTCCAATTTTCAAGCATACGGTGTTATGCTGTTACAAATTACCCAAACTTTCAAACCATACTTTCTACGTTTAGATGGTATATATTGCTGAAATGGACGGACATTTTCCTCGAAAAGCAACCAAGTGTTCATCTACAGTCAAAATCCAATTAGGAATATAAAGGTCCTAATAAAGACTGCTCCATAACTCAAAGCAATTGCTTATTGGCTCGAATTTATCACTTGATCTTCTATTACGCCATTTAGCAGCATTATCAAATCGTATAACACATAATATATTTCTAATTTAATCTATTGTGACTCATAATGTCACGTAAGATCTGTCTTCAAGTTTTAACCCTCTGAGCGTTTTGAAAAAGGATAAAATTGTAATGTTGTTTTCTCTGCATTTTGTTTTAAATGCTAAAAAAATAGGATTCTTTCAGCATTACAAGTAAAACTTAATTAGAAATATGAATGTAACCCTTGAGAGTATTAATCATTCTTCAATATTTTGAAAATTCATTAAATCTATAGAATAACATTATCTTAAACATTGCATATATTGCAGTGAAACCTGGAGCTTAGTGAACAGAATATTACGTTCCACACGCTTAGAGGGTTAATGTGCCAAAGTTTGCATAAATCTTCATTTTTTCATTTATAAACTCCTATCTATCTATCTATCTATCTATACTAAAATTATAAAGGAGTAAAGATTGTTTGTTTGTTTGTTTGTTTGTTTGTAGGGGGTAATCTCTGGAACTACCGAACCGATTTCAAAAGTGATGGTGGCAAATTGATAGTGACAACCCCTGCTCCAACATAGGCTATATTTTATGTCGGTGCCACTACCCTAGGGGGGTGCAGGAGCGAAAAACTTTCTAAAATTGCGATCTTTTCTATACTGAAGCAGCTAGAAATTTGAAATTTGGCGTTGTAGTTACTTATAAGATGTAAATGCTCTCTAAGCACAAAATAAAAAAAATCGAAATTTAAAAGGGTCAAATGAGCGAAAAGCGTTCTAAAAACATTCTAAATTACAATTTCTATGGAAGCACTAGAACTACCGAACCGATTTGGAATTTGGCGTTGTAGTTACTAATAAGATGTAAATTCTCTCTAAGAACAAAACAAAAAAAATTCGAAATTTAAAAGGGTGAAATGAGCGAAAAGCGTTCTAAAAACATTCTAAATTACAATTTCTATGGAATCTCTAGAACTACCGAACCGATTTGAAATTTGGCGTTGTAGTTACTTATAAGATGTAAATGCTCTCTAATAACAAAAAAAAAAAAAAAAAAAAAAAAAAAATCGAAATTTAAAAGGGTGAAATGAGCGAAAAGTGTTCTAAAAACATTCTAAATTACAATTTCTATGGAATCTCTAGAACTACCGAACCGATTTGAAATTTGGCGTTGTAGTTACTTATAAGATGTAAATGCTCACTAAGAACAAAAAAAAAATCGAAATTTAAAAGGGTAAATTGAGCGAAAAGCGTTCTAAAAACATTCTAAATTACAATTTCTATGGAATCTCTAGAACTACCGAACCGATTTGGAATTTGGCGTTGTAGTTACTTATAAGATGTAAATGCTGTCTAAAAACAAAAACAAAAAAAAATTCGAAATTTAAAAGGGTGAAATGAGCGAAAAGCGTTCTAAAAACATTCTAAATTACAATTTCTATGGAATCTCTAGAACTACCGAACCGATTTGAAATTTGGCGTTGTAGTTAGTTATAAGATGTAAATGCTCTCTAAGAACAAAATTAAAAAAAAAATCGAAATTTAAAAGGGTGAAATGAGCGAAAAGCGTTCTAAAAACATTCTAAATTATAATTTCTATGGAATCTCTAGAACTACCGAACCGATTTGAAATTTGGCGTTGTAGTTACTTATAAGATGTAAATGCTCTCTAAGATCAAAATACAAAAAAATCGAAATTTAAAAGGGTGAAATGAGCGAAAAGCGTTCTAAAAACATTCTAAATTACAATTTCTATGGAATCTCTAAAACTACCGAACCGATTTGGAATTTGGCGTTGTAGTTACTTAAAAAATGTAAATGCTGTCTAAAAACAAAAACAAAAAAAAAATCGAAATTTAAAAGGGTGAAATGAGCGAAAAGCGTTCTAAAAACATTCTAAATTATAATTTCTATGGAATCTCTGGAACTACTGAACCGATTTCAAAAGTGATGGTTGCAAATTGATGGTGACAACCCCTGCTATAACATAGGCTATATTTTATGTCGGTGTCACTAACCCGAGGGGTGGTGCAGGAGCGAAAAACGTTCTAAAATTGCGATTTTGTTTTATTCTGAAGGAGCTAGAAATTTGAAATTTGGCATTGTAGTTACTTATAAGATGTAAATGCTCTCTAAAAGCAAAATAAAAAAAAATCGAAATTTAAAAGGGTGAAATGAGCGAAAAGCGTTCTAAAAACATTCTAAATTACAATTTCTATGGAATCTCTAGAACTACCGAACCGATTTGGAATTTGGCGTTGTAGTTACTTATAAGATGTAAATGCTGTCTAAAAACAAAAACAAAAAAAATTCGAAATTTAAAAGGGTGAAATGAGCTAAAAGCGTTCTAAAAACATTCTAAATTACAATTTCTATGGAATCTCTAGAACTACTGAACCGATTTGAAATTTGGCGTTGTAGTTACTTATAAGATGTAAATGCTCTCTAGCAACAAAATAAAAAAAAAATCGAAATTTAAAAGGGTGAAATGAGCGAAAAACGTTCTAAAAACATTCTAAATTACAATTTCTATGGAATCTCTATTACTACCGAACCAATTTGGAATTTGGCGTTGTAGTTACTTATAAGATGTAAAAGCTCTCTAAGAACAAAACAAAAAAAAATCGAAATTTAAAAGGGTGAAATGAGCGAAAAGCGTTCTAAAAACATTCTAAATTACAATTTCTATGGAATCTCTAGAACTACCGAACCGATTTGGAATTTTGCGTTGTAGTTACTTATAAGATGTAAATGCTGTCTAAAAACAAAAACAAAAAAAAATCGAAATTTAAAAGGGTGAAATGAGCTAAAAGCGTTCTAAAAACATTCTAAATTACAATTTCTATGGAATCTCTAGAACTACTGAACCGATTTGAAATTTGGCGTTGTAGTTACTTATAAGATGTAAATGCTCTCTAGCAACAAAATAAAAAAAAAATCGAAATTTAAAAGGGTGAAATGAGCGAAAAACGTTCTAAAAACATTCTAAATTACAATTTCTATGGAATCTCTATTACTACCGAACCAATTTGGAATTTGGCGTTGTAGTTACTTATAAGATGTAAAAGCTCTCTAAGAACAAAACAAAAAAAAATCGAAATTTAAAAGGGTGAAATGAGCGAAAAGCGTTCTAAAAACATTCTAAATTACAATTTCTATGGAATCTCTAGAACTACCGAACCGATTTGAAATTTGGCGTTGTAGTTACTTATAAGATGTAAATGTTCTCTAAGAACAAAATAAAAAAAATCGAAATTTAAAAGGGTGAAATGAGCGAAAAGCGTTCTAAAAACATTCTAAATTACAATTTCTATGGAATCTCTAGAACTACCGAACCGATTTGAAATTTGGCATTGTAGTTACTTATAAGATGTAAATGCTCTCTAAAAACAAAATAAAAAAAATTCGAAATTTAAAAGGGTGAAATGAGCGAAAAGCGTTCTAAAAACATTCTAAATTACAATTTCTATGGAATCTCTAGAACTACCGAACCGATTTCAAAAGTGATGGTGGCAAATTGGTGGTGACAATCCCTGCTCCAACAGCCTCTTCAACAAAAAACTATGTGTTTCTGACGACTGGGTTTTTCGCTAATTGTTGCCACAGATTAATCTCGGAAAATGAAACATTTGAAGTTACTGAAAAAAATAGTAGCTCGAAAAGTATTTGTCAGAAAATTGTTAGGCAAACTGCGTTTGAAAGGTAAAAAATTGTATTTTTCTTGATATAAATTTCAAATGTAATGATTGTGCCATTTTTCAAATATTGAATTTGAAAAATTACTAAATTTCACAATGGAGTACAATATCAAAACCTTCATACGTAAAAAGATAATGATAAGAGCGACTAGTCCTGGCGTGTATATTGGCTATAGCACGAGTCACAAATTATTGTAGCCTTATTATTCTGTTAACATATATAATAGTGAATTATGAAAGGTCAATATTTTGTTGGATTAAAAGTTCGTTATAAGAAATTGACCAGCGTAGCGGGCGTAGCTTGCTAGTACTAATATAAAGGAGTAAAGATTGTTTGTTTGTTTGTTTGTTTGTTTGTAGGGGGTAATCTCTGGAACTACTGAAGCGATTTCAAAAATAATGGTGGCAAATTAATGGTGATAATCCCTGCTCCAACATAGGCTACATTTTATGTCTTTGCCATTAATCCAGAGGGGGGGGGTAGGAGCGAAAAACTTTCTAAAATTTTGATTTTTTGTATACTGAAGGAGATAGAGACATCAAATTTGGTATGGTAGTTACTTATAAGATGTAAATGCTCTAAAAACATTCGAAATTTAAAAGGGTGAGATGAGGGAAAAGCGTTCTAAAAACATTTTAAATTACAATTTCTATGGAATATCTGGAACTACAGAACTGTTTTCAAAAGTGATGCTGGCAAATTGATGCTGACAGTCCCTGCTCCAACATAGGCCATATTTTATGTCGGTGCCACTACCTCCAAGAGAGTGCAAGAGCGAAAAACGTTCAAAATTTCGATTTTTTGTATACTGATGGAGATAGAAACATCAAATTTGATATGGTAGTTACTTATAAGATGTAAATGCTCTCTAAGAACAAATTCTAAAAACATTCGAAATTTAAAAGGGTGAGATGAGGGAAAAGCGTTCTAAAAACATTCTAAATTACAATTTCTATGGAATCTCTGGAACTACAGAACCGATTTCAAAGTGATGGTGGCAAATTGATGGTGACAGTCCCTGCTCCAACATAGGCTATATTTTGTGTCGGTGCCACTACCCCCATAGGGATGCAGAAGCGGAAAATTTTCTAAAATTTCGATTTTTGTATACTGAACGAGATAGAAACTTTAAATTTGGTATGGTAGTTACTTATAAGATGTAAATGCTCTCTAAGAACAAATTCTAAAAACATTCGAAATTTAAAAGGGTGAGATGAGGGAAAAGCGTTCTAAAAACATTCTAAATTACAATTTCTATGGAATCTCTGGAACTACAGAACCGATTTCAAAGTGATGGTGGCAAATTGATGGTGACAGTCCCTGCTCCAACATAGGCTATATTTTGTGTCGGTGCCACTACCCCCATAGGGATGCAGAAGCGGAAAATTTTCTAAAATTTCGATTTTTGTATACTGAACGAGATAGAAACTTTAAATTTGGTATGGTAGTTACTTATAAGATGTAAATGCTCTCTAAGAACAAATTCTAAAAACATTCGAAATTTAAAAGGGTGAGATGAGGGAAAAGCGTTCTAAAAACATTCTAAATTACAATTTCTATGAAATCTCTGGGACTATACAACCGATTTCAAATGTGATGGTGGAAAATTGATGGTAACAATCCCTGCTCCAACATCCTCTTTAATAAAAAGCTATCGTTGCTGACGACTGGGTTTTTCGCTAATCGTTGCCACAGACTAAGCTCGGAAAATGAAACATTTGGAGTTACTGAAAAATATAATAGCTCAAAAAGTATTTGTCAGAAAATTGTTAGACAAACTGCATTTAAAAGGTAAAAAATTGTATTCTTCTTGATATAATTTTCAAATCTAATGATTATGCCGTTTTTCATATATTGAATTTCAAAAATTACCAAATTTCACAATGGAGTACCATAACTTCACGTGTAAAAAGATAAATATAAGGGCGACCTGCCCTGACGTGTATATTGGCTATAGCACGAGTCACAAATTATAGTACCCTTATTATTCTCTTAAAATATAAAAGCGCAGTATGTAATGTTAAAATTTTGTTTGATTAAAGGTTCGTTAAGAGAAATTGACCAGCGTAGCGGGCGTAGCTTGCTATTAAGAGATAAAAGTCTAACGAATGCATCCACTACAGGCAGCGGCAAATAAGTCCTCAGTCGAGAGATGACACCTTCTTTGCACTTACAAACACCCCAAAAACACTAACAGAAGAAATAAGAACGGTTTACTAGAACTCAAATGGACACTCACAACGAAATAGTGAAAATAAAGCAATTACTGCAAGTCACAATCAAAAACCAGGGGAGGGGCCGCCTCCCAATCGCCGATAGAGGCACCACAGCGCCGTTACCATCAAAGAAAGCCCTAAAAATAGCCCAGATAAATCTTCAAAAAATAAAAACGGCTTCAGCCACCCTCTTCCACAACTTACTTAAAGAAGATTACACAGCCGCCTGCATACAGGACTGCGCACGAACAAATGGTCGCCCGCATGGTCTCCCATCTTCCCTGGCATGCTACCCTTCCACAACAAAAAACTGCTTCATCATCATCCTTGACCCAGAAACACAACACTTACAAGTTCACCAAAACGAGCACTCTATATTCACGAATGTATTAACATCTGAAGGCTACATCACCATCGGCTGTCAATACACACGACCATCCTCAGACCTGCAAGAAGCCGTGGCCGAACATAAAGGGCTTATCATCAAAATTCCTATTCATGGGAGACCTGAACGCTCACAGCCAACTATGTGGATACCCAAATGACGATAACAGGGTACGACATCTTATAAACCACATAAGTGCCCACCGTCTACTAGTCCTGAACAACCCTCACAGTACTCCAACCTTCGAAGCAAAACATCTCAAAGGCTGGCCAGACGTTTCATTGTCATCGTTCACTATGTTCTCCTTAATATCATCATGGGAGGTACAAGACGACATGGATTACGGAGATCATCGCCTAATAACCCTTACAATAGATGCCACAATACCAACTCTACCTAAAAGAAGACTTAGAACCAAAGATATATCATTTAAACGATTCAACAAAGAAATACATCAAACATTAGAAAACAGACGCTTTCACTTTAACAACATCAACAGCACAGCATCATTCGACAATAGATATGACATATTCGAAACCATAATCACAGAAACATGTGAAGAACACTTCAAAAAACGAAAAAGCAGCTTTCGACCGACCATAACTTGGTGGACGCAAGACCTAAGGAAGCAAATAAACTACACAAGCGCCCTCAGAAGGAAATACAAAGTACAAACAACATCTCCAGAAACATACACAGAATACAAACAGGATAAAGCAAAATACGGAAAGATGTTGCAGTCAGCGAAAAAAGCAGCGTGGGAAAAATTCTGCAAAAAGATATCGAACCCATTTGGAAAACTAAAGAAAATAGCACTTAAAGATTTTTACAGACAAGAAGCGTACGCACTCTCTACATCAACCAGCGTCACACAGACAAAACAAAATCTCTTCAAAGAATTAACGACCTCAATCTTTGGCCCGTCATACTCACCACAGACCACACCTCCATCTCCAGACACCACAGCACCCCCATGCACAGTCCAGGAAGTAAAAGATGCAATCTAATCATTCAACAAGAACAAGGCACCAGGGCTAGATGAAATTGACCACTATATTCTAAGAAACCTTTTTAAAAACCAAGAACATTTGTTTAAAAGGGGAATGATCGTAGCGGTCTTACCTAGGACCTTTTCATTGGAAGGTATTTATGCAGAACCTTCTGAATATACTAAGAAGAAAAAGAATCAAGGCTGTAGCATACGCAGATGATCTCCTGCTAATTTTATATGGAAGCACACGTCGTAAAATAGAAGAAATGGGACGTATTGCCCTAAAAATAGTAAGTGAATGGATCACTAGGTTCCAGATGCAAATATCCTGCACAAAATGTAAAATGCTAAATCTAAGAAGACCCAAGTATCTCAAGAGAGCTCTGATATATAAAATAGACGCAATCACTATAAAATCAGAAAATACAATCTCATATCTGGGTATAACACTAGATTCGACTCTTTCATTCCTTCCACATCTCAGAACCAAAAGAATAGAAATAACAACAATAGTCCAAATTCTCCTAAAATTTGCATCCTCATCAGAAGGAGTCTCAAAAACCATCCTAAAAGTCTGGTACAACATCATACTTGAAAAAAAAATTACCTACGCAGCAGCAGTGTGGTATGAAAAGCTTCAAAAAGCCCACGGCCTAAGAATTCTATCATGAATACAAGCACAATGTCTACTCATGATATCAGGTGCCTACAAAACAATTTCCACAGCAGCACTCTACGTATTAACGGGCATTTCTCCAATCTATTTAAAAACAGAACAAACAGCAACACTAGGCAAGGTTCTTCGCCTAGGAGTACCAGTGGGAAACAACAGTCAGACATTTACCAACCAAAATCGATGAAAAGTCACATAAACACCGCGATAACTTATTACAAATCCCTAGAAGAAGCAAAAACACTACCAGAAATCAACATCTACACAGACGGATCGAAAACAGATGAGGGAACAGCGTACTCTTCCTGTGCCTATAAAGATGACAACATCATAAAAACTCACCAAACACAAATAAAGCAAGAAAATACAATATTTCAAGCAGAACTCCTTGCAATCCAAGACGCGATAACCTGGGCCTCATCCACTTCGCCCCAAACGTTTGCTATACATACAGACAGTCTTTCGGGTCTCATGGCGCTGGAAGACATCTCCACCAAAACAACAATAGTCTCACCAATCATCTCGCAACTACAAGAAACTCAAAAATCAATATATTTCAACTGGGTCAAGCGCCACTCTGGTGTAAGAGGAAATGAAAGGGCGGACGAGTTAGCAAAACAAGCCACGAAACCATCAACAACGACAATAAAGAAATTCGTACCCCTTCCTCCATCACACCTAAAACGCTCACAGAAAATTCAACTACTTAAAAAATGGCAACAACTTTGGGATCTGGAACTCACAGGAAGGTATACCTACTCGCTCCGTCCGAAAGTAGCAGAAAATTTCCTATTACACCACAGAAACCTGTACATCTTCGCATCTAACCATGGCCCATTTCCTCACTACCAGCATAAGTTTGGCAAATCCTCATCCTCCCGCTGCACATGTGGAGCCCGCGGCACATCACTCCATTTCATCTTGGATTGTCCATTGACAGCAACACTACACGTAAGGAAACCAGCCTCACTCCCTCTGTCGAACTGGTTTTATGTAATTCAAAAACAACCAAGAACCTTGCAAAAAATAATAGACTGCATTTATCTCATGGAACGCAATCAACATCTGTTCCAACTCCCACCAGTGTACTTCTCCACGAACGAGGAAGACTACTCAGCGATCTCCCAAACACTCAAAAAAAATCGAACCATTTTTCAAAAGCATAACCAAAACTCTAAGTTTCCACCAACCTCCCCCCCCTCCCCCCACATCCACTGTAAGCTCTTGAAAACAATCCTCAACAGTATAAAAAGAATACTACGTCTTCATCAAACATCCCTCATCCATACTGAACTCTTAATCATAACAATTAACAGTGTAAATAGAACTTAATATATCATCTGACTACCACTATTCATCGTGAAGACTTTAAATCATAAACTCTGATGAGCTTATCTTGTTCATGACAATCAAAAGTGTAAATAGGACTTAAACAATAATGTAACCAGCACCATCCAATGAGAACTCTAAATCATGAACTCTTATGAACTTACCAAAACTCAGCCAAATGTGAACCTATTGTAATGTAATTATGCAAAACCCTAATGGCCTCATTTGTAATTTGTATTATTATTTTTTTTAAATAAACTTGCCGAGCAGGGCTTGTAGAGCTTAAGCCATGTGGTAGGCCTCCCTGCTTGGTTGAATTGAATTGAATTGAATTAAATGGCAAAAGGTGGCCGGCCTGATCTGAAAAATGGCGACCGAGCAGTTTGCGAAATGTCTAGCGGCAAGTGACCAAAGTTGAAAGGAAATGTCATAAGCTGATTTTCAGGATGTATATAGTTTCTACTTAACCAGTTTCATTTTTTCTATGAAAGGTTCATTTGTAAATCAGGCCGCACAAGATCCTTTTTTAATATTTTCATTTTTATATTATTTTAAAGTTAAATGTTTCTTAACGAAATTTCTTTAAAATGGGGGCAATTGCATTTTTCAAAAGTTTACAATATAACATTACGCAGGCGATCAGCAGTTTTTATGAAATAATTGGGATTAATATATTTTATTGGTGCCATTTTTGTATTACAATATATATATTCGCCATTTGAAAAAAAACGGTGTATAAGATCATCAAGGGTCAAGTTGCCTTAAAAGTAAAGTAAGATCATTTACCAAAGAAAACATGCAAAAACTAATAATCGAGGATGATTACGAAACGCTAAAAGACCAAAGCAAATAATAGAATAAACAAATTAAATTTACCTTTTATATACTTAAAAAGCTTCATAAGAAAACTTTCTTTAGTAGAAAAGAAGAAAGTGAAAAGTTGCAAAGGCAACGTACATCCTCTAAATTTAATGCGAATGTACATATTCATCATAAAACTACTTCTACATATACAAAACACTGGGTATATTTCTTTGTCAACATGGATGCCTGCAGATTAAATTTAAGAATGGGAAGGATATCCGAACAGATGTAACAGCAATTCATTTTTTTTCTTTTAGTTTGTTAATATAAACATGAAATGAATTAAACAGAGATTTGTTTAATATCATATCTTCACAAGAAAACAATTTTTAAGTATATTAGCATGAAACTCAATACAGAAATAGGATTAATGCATTGGAAATGGAAACACCTATACAAAATCAAACAACACATATTAAAAATCCGACAACACATACTCACAATGACGAATTGAAACAGTTTATTATTTTTGTTCATCTGGGAGAAAATGGGGGTGGGGCTCTGGCCATTGAAACTCCGTTTAAAATAATTTTTAAAGACATAAACGTAAAAGAAAAAAATATGAAAAAATGTCTTCAACAAGGAGGGTGGGGCTCTGAACCTGTGATGAAAATTTTAATTCCTACTTCTTTTAGTGTTTAATTATCTTAGATCATTTGTGAAGAATACATTTTACTATAATTTTCTAAATCAGAATAAAAATAAAAATAATGAAAATAGAAAATTCAGGGAAGTGCATGCTTCGTGAACTTTTACATGAATAATTATATTTTGAAATCCGTCCAGACAAAACTCCTCCCTTAAAGTCAGTTTAATAATTAAAAATAATTATATTTACAAAAAAGTCTTTTGTAACAAATATTGATTATGGACAAGGGATATTTCCTTATGCTAAACGTAAGATGAATACTTTGTTTAACATGGCGACTCATCTCCCTACGAGCGACGCTCGCCAACATCGTTTTTCACTTTTTTTGCTGCTATTCGTCTGTCTTAGTAAATTGCATTTTTCGATGGGGTGCCGCCCTCGAACAATTTTCAAGGGCTAAATCTATAATCACCCTTCACTTTGCCATAAATATTGACTTAAAAAAACATGGGATTCTTATTTGCCTCTTTCAAAACCTGTACTGCATTCGTCATCTACCTCTTGTGGTAATAATTTTTTCTCGCTTGCGATTCATGCCACAACTATGAGTTAAAAGAACTAAAAAAAGAAAAAAAAGGTCGATTGTTTTTGGATGTGACATATACATTTTATTCTATCTTAGCTAACATTATACTAAAGAAACCACATTTCAAGATTAGTTCCAACTATAAAGTTTGAAAAATATTATAATTTATCTTTTTTAAAGTGTTTATTTTGTACGTCATACATAATTATATTTTTTTATTTTATTTTAATAAATTCTTTAAAACTTTAAAGATGATAGCTAACAATAAAAATATCATAATAATTTCTGAGCAATTACTTAGATTAAACAATTTCCTTTATTGCTAAAAAAATAATTTATGATAAAATTAGAATTTATTTTTTCAAATACATCATACTCCTAGAGATTTCAAATTTAATCAAAAACAAGTTTCTCAAAAGTTGGTAAAAAAAAAGAAATAAATTGTAATTTCGTTTATACAGCAGTCTAATCAAAACATTTAAGGTAAAATAATAACAAAATATCAAACATATTTGTTTTCTCTCATATACTCTCATTTATTTCACAACTAGTATTTAATTTGAAGATAATTATGCTACAAAATTATATTATAAATTTTATAAATGCAAACCAAGCATTATCCAAATCTACAAAAGAAAATAATTCAATCCGTGGTCAGGAGAGTTAATTTTGAAACTGAAAATTTAAAGAAAATTGCATGTCATGATTTTTGAGAAACTAGAAAAATATGAAGAACGGAAATATGAAGAGTCACGAAACAAAACTCCTTTTACGCTTTTGATCCTGAGTGACAAGTGAAGAAAACAGTGGGATGTGTGATGCACTTCAAGATTTCTGAAGATAAATGTTTGTTCGGATATGCAAATTAGTCATATTTATAATACGAAGCACAAGTGCTATTTTTTATAAAAAATTTTTGTATCCCTGTATATATATATATATATATATATATATATATATATGTATGTATGTATATATGATTTTTGCACTGGTGCTGAATCATTCTAGGTATATACCTTAGTTGTGTGCAAATCCGATGTAATGCGTTTAAATTTCATGAGGTCGTTCGATGGTTCCGAGGAAACAAGAAAACTAGTTTTATTTTAAATTTAGAAAAAGAAATATAGTACTAATTTTAGTTAACAGTAAATATTTAATTAGGAATCATATTTCATTGTAGTTTAAAAGGTTTCTTAATAAAAAATACACGTTTTCAATGACGTCTTTCGCAAAACCGATTTGTTCTATTAATGATCTGGTTTTTAATTTTAAATCTGTTCGAATAGAAAAGATACGTTTTTAAGTACGTATACAATATATCTATTTCTTAAATTAAATATACCCGTAAAAATGTTGTTTTTACTCGATAAACCATTTTACTTTTTGTGCCCCACAATGGAGTATTTGATGCAAAAACCTGGCGAAAAAGGCAGAAATTAAGATTTGCTGAACAATTATAAAAAAAAAAATACTTTATAATAGCTTACTAACTGGTGCATCGAGCTATGTGTATTTCAGGGGTATGAGTCATATCAGGCAGCTAATTGCCTCAGTTGAAGTGAAAGTTTCTTTGTGAGAATACGTGTTTATTTAAAATGTTTAGCTTTGTTATTGTATTTAAATGTATACTTTGATATATATATGCATTTAAATAATTTTACTTTTCATATAATAAAAAATTATTAAAATTGAAAATGGGTTAATATTAAGCCTGTTTAGATCTAATTTATTGAAACATATTTATTGAAATATGTTATCGAATATATTGAAAGCATTTTATAGTTGTGTGGGGTTTGTTGGACCATTTTTGAATTATAATCGTATTGGTTATAGTTTTTAAAAATGTGTGTTCCGCATATTGTTGCCATTTTTAGATATCAGTGGTTTTTTGGAGGGACTGCAAATCTATTAAAAACACTCTAAAACCAGCATCTCTATACAATTGAGACTCAACTTCGATAAATACTAAACGCAAGTAATATATATATATATATATATATATATATATTATATGCATTGCTTTTTATAAATAATTAAATGTAGTAAAATTAACAACATCTAATTAAACATTACTTGTAAATAAAAAGAAAACCTATCATCAATTAATTTCCTCTTATAAATAGTAAACAGTTAAGTAAACATTGTATTATATATTTATTTATTTCAATAAAAATATATATTCATGCATATATAACATTAATTAAGTGTATTTACTAACAGTAAATCAACATGAAGGGTTTTAACATTAAAACACGTGAAAATTAATTTTGGCCAGGATGACAACATTAAACCATCATCTTTCAGAAATAATTATTTGAAAATCTGTTTGTTAGGTTTCAATTCTATTCTTGTGAATAGTTGACAGTAAATGACCAGGTAAATCCCAGAAGCCTACTCTGTTTTTATCTGAAATGATTATTATGGACCATTTAACCAAAAGAGGTGTTTATTCCTGTAAAAAAAATGTTTGGTGTATGGTCAGTATTTCAAAAAACAAGAATGTGGGATTATGTGGAATTTTATATAATGATGACTATAGCTGGGGTACATTGAAATGTACCATTTGTATAAATAACATTGGAAAATAGCCGTACTGAAGAATTACATTCCTGACAGCATCATCAAAATCATCAAAAGAGATCATTTGTATCCAGATCTTAAATTTATTCTTTTCCGCAAGATTCATCAAAATTTCTAAATATATATCACATAAATTAAAAATTTGGTAGAGGAAACGTAAATATAAATATTCATGCACGCGAAAGAAGGCTGCATTACATCGTCGATAAAAAAAATAATTCTTCAGCTACAATTAAGTGCAACGAATGCACAAAATGTATGTGCAAACAACATTGAAAAAAGCCTGCCCGGTGGAGAAAATATTGCAGATGAAATTTCTGATTATTTGTGTATGTCTAAAAACATAATTTTATAATTGTTTACATATTCTTTACATATTTTAGAATAGAAGTTGCAACTAGTTGTTTATTTATTTAAGTTACTCCGTCGATACATTTTATCAAAATAAATGTTACGATAGTGTAATTTTTTTTTTTTTTACAAAATATATTAAAAAGACCAAATAATAGAATCTATATATGCTCTTTTGTTAAAATCTGCTTGAAATAAGAAGAAACAGCTGTCAGATTTGTATGTCTTGTACAATATACAATGCGTGATTGGTTTCGTCTTTTGCTCAAAATACAAAGTTTTTAGTTTTATAATTTTATAAAAATAATGACTAATCCTCACAGTTAATAACTATATAGTAATAATAAATAAGTTTTAACAATTTTCAGTTATAAGAAAGACTTATAAATATTAAAGTTTTTTTAACCATTGGGAAAATGGTTGTTGATTTCGGACGAGAATGGACCAAATGATGTTCGCATTTTATTATTTTAACGAAATTCTGTAACTTTAGGAGAAACGAAATTCTGTAAATTTAGAAGAATTTATCTTTAAATAGGCAATAAAAATAAATAAAATCGTTACAAAAATGTTAAAGTTACAAAAAGGATAGATGCAAATTATCAGATATGAAAAATAAAGTAGAAATTTGGTACTTTCGTGTTATAGCGGATCCCAAGGATGAAATATTTTTAAAACTTTCCAACATAGATGAAAAGTGTTTATGACTTCGGTTTGTCTGCTGTCTGCTGTATGGCCGTCTGTCCGTGCTCTAACTCCTGTAAATAAGCTCGGATTGATCTGCAATTTTTATATGTTATTGTCGTTACCTATAGCATGTTCCCTATTTCAACGGAAGTGTGTAGCACTTATAGTTTTTTTACAGGGACACTCAAAAGAATTCCGTTACATTACGGTCAATGGGGAAAAATCATTTACGGTTTATTTTAATGATGTTACACAATTTCAAACACATTGTAATTGATATATATCACTAAGGTGCATTACCAGAAGCTTAATATGGAATAGGGTGTGTATAGCACTTATACTTACTTTTCAGGGACAGTCAAAATAATTCCGTTACATTACGTCTATGGAGAAAAATCGTCTGCGGTTTATTTAAACAATGTTTCACTATTTTAAACGCATTGAAATTTATATATATCACTAAGGTGCATTACAAGAGGCTTACTACAGGATAGTGTGTGTATAGCAGTCATCGTTCATTTACAGGGACACACAAAAGAATTCTCTACTGTCTGTTAACAATAATTCCTGGAAGGACGTTTTAAGTTACTGAACGCGATTTTAAATTTAACTCACTTTTTGTCTATTACGTGGTGTGTATAAATTCTGTAGATCATATACAGGGAAGCACAAAAGTTTGCGAACACATTTCCTTTTATTGACAGAAACTCCAGAAGGAGAATTTTAAACTTTGCTACGCGTTTCCTAACTGAACTAAAATTTATCATCCTATGTAGTATATATTTAAATCTATAGATCATATACAGGGCTGAATAAAAGTATTCGGATATTTTGCCGAATATTGTATATGTTGGAAATTCCTGAAGTTATGTTTTTAAATATGTGATGCGTTTTCCAAATTGTTTACTTAAATGTTATCTTTCAGCTTATTAAACGGTATGATTTGTAAAATTATTTTGGAAGCGTTGGAAAGTGTTACATAATCTATGCTTGGCGCATGATTTTTCGTTCTTGTTTTGTTTCTGTTTTCATTAATATATTGTAAATTTGGTACTTTCGTCTTACAGCGGCCCCCTAGGATGAATCACCAAGCGGCCAAGATTTATTGCCAAATTATAAAGCATGTATGACATTATAATATATATATATATAACATTTCTTGACGTATGTGGCCAAGTTATTGTCATATATGATGCATATATGACGATATATGATGTATATATATGACATGTGTATATGATATATATGCGAAATATAAGACGTAAATAATATGTGTATAATGACGTATGAGGCACATACAGGAGTTTTTATTATTATTTTATTTATTTATTTATTTTGAAAGAAAGAAACTGAAAATAACTATTATTTTATAACTGATTTGGAGTTCTTTGGGCCGAAATGATTTATAATGCTACAATAAATTATTTATTAGAAATATTAATAATACTTTATTCAAATAAAAAACAACCAAAATGTATCTTCGGAAAGCTCTTTTTTATAATTTCCTAAACATTTATTTATAGTCTTCTTTTGAAGCAAAATTAGTGTAATCCCCAATGGTTTTAATATTATATAATTATAGGAATAATTAGAAATAATCTAATGAATATTTAAATTTCTAATATTTTCCTTGCAGAACTTGAAAGTTACCGAGTTTGAAAAGCGAAGTTATTCCATCACTAATTACAGTTATTTTCTGACAGCAAGTCTAATAATAAATTACAAAATCTAGAATTATAACTTATTTGAAAAGCAACATTTATCAAAATGTTAGCCGAAATTAAGACAGCGCCGTGCCTTTATAAAATTGATTAGTAACGGTGATTAATTGCATTTATTGACGCAGATTATTCGTGAAAGAGAAATTTATAAATTTTCAAGCTTATATGTATATTTTTAATTTTAGGGAAATATTTCTTTTATTTTTTGATGACAATAAAATTTGTAAATAATTTCCATCAGTTTATTCCGTTACTTTAGATTTATTTAGCAGTAGTCCATAGAGTTATTCTGTTTATGTGGAATGTTTAATTAAAATAGTGGCTCGATGAAACTTGTAGGCGAGTTTATATACTTAAATTCATTATTTTTATACTTTGATAACTCGCAACAATTAAGTTAAAAAATAAAAATAAAAAGTAAAAGTAAACACTGGGTTATATATATTATCAGTTTAAAGAACGAATTATTTATTTTAAAAAATGAGCGTTGTTTAAACAATTACCATTATCTGAAATTATAATTATCCAATCTAAAATTACCCTTAATTAAAAAAAATATATGTTATTTATTTTTTTATACTAAGAATTTACTTTAAATGTTTATTATCTTTTTTTTTAAATATTTCTTTTTTTCATTAAAATTTCATAGACTATTAGATAATTAAAAAGAATTGGCTTAACCCATTAGGCGCCGCTGTATATATTAAGCTATTTTTTAATGAAACAGTTTTTTTTTCTTTATGAATAGAAAGTCTTTAAGGTATTTCTGAAGAAAAAAATTTAAAAAATTCGAATATTTAGGAAAAATAGTATGTTCCCAAAATGGGAGCCATGGCGCTTACTGGGGGTAATTTTTTTCATAAATTGTACTTATGCCTCCGTGCATTTTTGTATTTCTCAGCAGTATGTTTGTTATTTCTTAGTTCTTTAGCTATAAAAGGGATAACATCATTCTGAAACTGATATTTTTCAAAGAATTCATATAAATTAGTCCAACATCTACATTTATGATAAAAGTAAAAAATAAAATTATCGATTCCATAAGCATTTTCATTATCCACTTCTTTATTTTTCTTCATTACATCATTTTTGTCCTACTATGTTACATGAAAATGATTGAACATTTTTTATGCAGCATTATATTACATTTTTTTCGTTTTCTGAAATTGGTGTTTTAACTATTTTTTTTGGTTGTTGTTGTTGTTTTTGCATTTTGTTTAGTTTTTTCCATATTGCAATTTGAAAATTCGTCTGAACTTTCATATAAAATATCAAGCCTGTGTTTAATACTTTGTCTTTTTTAAACACTAAATCAGATATTTCTCGATTGTCTGTTGATTTAGAATACACAGAAAGTTCTACTCCACCAAATATAACATGGGATAAATCGTCGAATAACTTATTTTCTATTACATATGTAATGTAATAGAAAATAATTTATGCGACATACATATGAGGAATATATCTTCCTCATATGTTACAATATTGCAGTCAAGTGGCAAACAAACGATTTCCGGAACATCCGAAAAATCATCCAAATCTAAAAAATTGTTCAATCATCTTCCATGTAAAATAGTCAGAAAAAAATGATGTAATGATGAAAAATAAAGATGAATAATGAAAATACTTATGGAACAGGTAATTTCATTTTGTTTTTTATTATAAATGAAAAAGTTGGTCTAATTTATATGAAATCTTCTAAAAATATTAGTTTCAGAATGATATTATACCTTCTATAGCTAATAAATTCAAAAATAAATATCACAAATGCACGGAGGCATATGTACAAGTTTTCAAAAACATTACCCCATTAGGCGCCATTTTTCCCATTTTGGTAGTAACTTATGCTTTCGGTAAATGTGATTGATCTATTATGCATATTAATTCCGGATTGAAGTTGTTTAATATAATACACTGTTATAAACATATTTTAGCTAAAATATAAAATTTTTATTATAAAGTTTTTTTATTATTATTTTTAATTAATTAATTAATTTATTTTTAATTGCTTTCGAATACTGCCAAAAACCAATTTTCGCCTTTTTTAACACATTAAAAAAAATATATAATATTCTAATGAAACTTTAAAAAAAAATCAGATGTCATCTAATATATTCAAAATGCAAATAACATGAACCTTTTAACAATTTATAAAATACGCAATTTAGAAAAAAAAAACCTAAAGCAATGTTCCCAAAATGGGTGCAATGGCGCTTAATGGGTGAACTAATTTACCATTGCAATTTTTTTTTGACTAATTTAATAATTTCCAATTTCCAGAAAAATAATATTGTCTGCTTTTATTGAAGCTTATATTTAAGTTTTCTTCAAAATTTTATTTGAAAAATTGTAGACAATAAAGTTTTTAAATGTACTACTATTGTACATTTCTGTGAAAAGTGTTTCTTTACTTTAGCGATCAAATAATTTAGCATAAAATACTACAATAAAATACTTTAGAATATCAAATATCATAAAGATCTAACCTCTTAACTTATTATGTTTGGTAAACTACTGTAGCATCGAACTATATTATTGTACACATTTATCATATTACGCATGTTAATCGTTTTCCTCCACTTTATTATTTAAATTATGCTTTCATTTTTGCTAAAAATGCTATTTAATAATCTTTAAGATTATTAATATGTATTATAATTTTTTTTACAGAAAAAAATAACAGAAAATTTAATGCAAATCTGTGATGAATCATGCACTTTGAAACATGAAATATCAGAAAAAGATTAGAATAGAAACATAATATGTAATAAATATGTTTATTCATTTTATTTTTTTCCCACTATCTAGCCATTTATTACACTAAAATAAAATATTTGATCGCATTACTTTAATACTTATAAACAAGTTAGAATTATTTTTGATGTTGAAATGCAGAAATACGTTATGATATCAGGGACAGGGGATGGTACGTTAGCTATATTTTTTCTATCCACACTTACATTATAATAGTA
Source organism: Maratus michaelseni (assembly GCA_963931845.1). Lineage (NCBI taxonomy): Eukaryota > Metazoa > Arthropoda > Arachnida > Araneae > Salticidae > Maratus > Maratus michaelseni. Next base: position 390,857,660 of record OZ007592.1, read on the forward strand.
TATCATTGCTACAAACATATAGATTACGAAAATGTCTATTTTTGTGATTCTGAGAATATTACAAAATATATATATATAGAAAACCATTTTCGATGTCAAAATGTAATGTTTTACGCAGTGGTGACAGTTTAGCTGAAATGGATTGCGTTTCTTCTTTATTCGACGACCGATTTAATTGACATTAGTATTTTCTGTAAATTTATCGCGTGTTAATTTTTTAAACTATTTGTACGCTGGCTTTGTCTGGCCAAATAAAATGTATGACTTGTTTTTCAACTCTAAATTATAAATTGTATCAAAAATAATGTTAAAAAAAACGATGTAGCGAAAGAATATCTGATTCCCAGTAGCTCTCTCAGCATAATATGGAAAGATCGAGAAAAAAAATCTTAAAATACTCGAAAAGGGTGCAGTTTCCTCATCATTTATACGTATACGCACAGCAAAAATTGCAGATGTTGAGGAAGTATTATTTTCATTGTTTAAAGATTCAAGATCCATAAACATCCATATAAGTGGCAGTATTGTGCAAGAAAAATCACATGCGTTTGCCCAGAAACTTGGACATAAAGAATTTCATGCATGTGATAGTTGGTTGAGTAAATTAAAAAACGATTTATGAAACTGTGTGAACAAAATTATCTAGAGAAGCAGCCTTTAGGAGAAACAGTTGAAGAATGGACTAACAAAAACTCAAAAAATTTTGAGGATTATGATAGAAAAGATATATTTAACATGGATGAAACTGGATAGTTTTGCATTTTGATGCCTGATAAAATGTTAAAAAAAATAATGAATAAACAAACAAAAAAATGTCATGTGAAAAAGCACAGATTGACTTTTTTAGCATTATGTTGAAATGTAGTGCCGACGACGCTGCAAGGCGAAAACCACTTGTAATTAGAAAAGCAGAGAATTCACGGTGTAACAAAAAAAAAACGCAATGAAGTATTTGCCTGTAATTTACGGGCATAATTGCAAAGCTTGTATGACGAAATGTCTTTTTGAAGAATGAATTTTAGAAATTGACAAAGTGATACAAAAATCCAAAATTAAATTTCCGCTTATTTTAGTCAATGCCTCTTCGCACGTGAGTTCTGCACGTCTTAATTGTATCATTTTTTTTCTACTAGAAACTACATGCAAAATACAACTATTATACCAAGGAATTATTATTTCGTTTATAGATATATACTGGAAAGTGTTTGGAAAAAGAATTAACATGAGTTCACATTAGAAGGAAGAAACAAAAATAGACGAACTGAAAGCAATTTATATGATAAATAAGGCTTGTAGCGATGTTTCGAAAGAAACTGTTGTTAACTCTTTTTCAGGTTCAGAAACACCTTCAAATAATAATGGAACTGTTTTTTTTACCTGATTTGGAGAATAGAGGTGAACTGATTTAATCATTAAACTGGACTTCTGCGTTTAACTTTGATCACTATGTTAATGTTGATCAAGTCAAAATAGCAAATAAAGAGTTTGGTGAAGAGACTACCGTCAAAAAAGTGCAACAGATGAGTCCTGCGATAGCAATATCAGTGAGAAAGAACAATTCATAGAAGCTGGCGATATACATTTACCATCTGATGTACATGAGCATTTCCAGAAAATTGGGTGCGAAATTCAAAATGAAACCTTTTTAACGAATGAAATTAAAATGTATGTTGACAAAACAGAGTACGCAATACTATTCAAGAAAGTATAGCTTATAAAATTCATTCTTAAAACCTATGTTTGTATGTAAAACTGCCCATTTTAAGATAATAAAGCAAATATATATATATATATATATATATATATATATATATTACATTTAAATTTACCCTGTATTTTCATGTCTAGAATTGTAATATATTATATACATATATAGGCGATTGGCCACATTTTGATGAAAGAACTTGCTTCATGTATTTTGATTTCAACGGTATTATATATATATATATATATATATCATTAAAATAACAAAAGAAAACTGTAAGTACCTGAAATCCAGTCATTTAAATCTATAATCACAAAGAAAAAAAAATGTGTTCTTAACTATACATATTTATTTCCAAAAGTATAATTTGATTGAAATTCCTTTTAAAATCAACGAGTTTCTTTTTTTTACTGTTTGCTGTAAAAGTGATCTTACCTATGAAACTTTAATATAATATGAATAAATAAGTCTGAGATTTTTTTATTTAACATATCCGATTTTAAGATATTTTTATATATGTCAGAAAACGCCGTTTTTATGATTGATTCCATTATCCGGCCTACTACATATTCAGGTTACGTACACATCACTTTATTTCAGATAATTGGTGTCATTGCTGTATATCAAAGTAATTCGTTACAACGTATAAACGAAGGCACGTTATAACGAGCAAAGTATTGGAGAACTTTGGATTGCGTCATTAGGTGTTTTGATTGTATATATATACTAGGGGGCCTACCCCCTGCGAGCTACGCTCGCCAACCCCCGCTCAGACTTCGAGGCCTCTAAAAACATGACAGCGTGCTTTGTTTATAAAATATTGGTAAATCTGTAATTGGGTTGCCATGCTTTTAACGTTTTAATGGGGCGCTTTTTTATTATCATGGCCTCATACACAGCTGTTGCGACAACTGACGACTGTTTTCGGGATTGATAAATAAAATCAATTAGACCTTGAAAATCAGCTTGTATAAAATGGTTAGGTTTAAATTGTAGCTACCTCTCGGACTTTTTTTACAACGATCTGTATTCTATTCTTCCTTTGCGTTTAAGGATGAGAAAAATTCCATCTGCTTGTGAATAACATTAAGAACCACGGTATTGAAAAGTACTATGTTATAGACATTTTCAGTAACATGTTTTAATTTTCTCTCTATTTTAGTGCACCATCATGCATATTTTCATGTTATTTTAAATATGTAAATTATTTATTTTAATTAATATGTATATACGAATTTTCTAATAATTGTTTATCATACAAAATTAATTAAATATTTTGTGCATGCATGCCTGCATTTATTCGGCATCAATTGATGAGATATTTAATCAAATTTGCTATCCGCGATAATTTTACACCATGTTATGTCACTTGACTATTGTCCATAAGAAAATTGAGTACTTTCCCAGTATAGGATCATTTGCTTTTAGGTTTGGCGTAATTAGAGTTTCCAAAACGAATAGATTCGTTAATATACATATATTTGTTGCCAAAAGTTATGAAAACAAACCCAATGAACTTTTGGTGCTTTTCTATTATAGGGGTATTGACGCTTTTTTAAAAAGCTTTGTGCAATTCGGGCATCAGAAAGTGAGATTTGGTGCCAAATGACATAAACAGCCATGGAAACAAATTCGACGATTTTTTTGTTTATATGCGTATTTTAATTATACGTATATTATTATTGTTTTTTCTATATAAATTACTTCTGATTATATATAAAATAGGATAAATGACATTTTACGCTAAACAAATTGTATAAATATTGAAAAAGTGCTTCTGTATACGAAATGATAAAGTGGATAAGTTGACAGAAAGTATATTGCCAAATTTCCTTTTCCGCCAAGGCTATTTTCTTTGTTTCGTCAAGGCCCCATATACTGGAAAAGCACCGAACTTTTATGCTTGTTTATACATGTATATATACAATTTATTTATAATTGTCTTTGAATTTACCTCTTTTTGTACATAAAAATAGATAAATGGCTTCTTTATATTAAATAAATTGTATAAATATCGAAATAATTGCTTGTGTATATCAAAAAGCGAATAGATTGTTAGAAAACATGTTGCCGAATTTCAATTCATTGCCAAGGTCAATTTCTGTATCTCGCGAAGGCCCCTGAATTGGAAAAGTAACGAAAATCATTTTAATATATAACGTAATTTACACCTTAAGTGTGTTTCGAGTATAGTAATTTAATTATTTGTAGTTTTTTATTATCTTTGTTATTTATGTGTAAACATATAATTCATTATTAAAAAAGTAATGCTACTGAAATAGTCATTTATTTTAAACTTTAATAGCATTTCTCTAATATATAGGGAGCATTTTTTCCTTGCTGCCAATAAAAGAGAGAAAGGAGTAAATGTCATTTTACCATAATTGATGTCATATTCTCATTCAAATTGGAAAGAAAACCAAGCAGGATATTTTATTCTCCTTGCGTTCAGTTGGGCAATTATTATTTTATATATTCGTTTCAAATATCCGAATTAATGATTTTATAAATTCGTTTAATTAAATTTTACAAAAAAATAACAAAATGATATCAATAAATAATAATTACTATTAAGGGTGTATTCAAATCCAAACTGCTTATTTTGAGACACATTTGCAAATTCATTTTTGCTCTAAAATGCATCCAATTGACAGGTTCTCTTATTCAGAAACTTTATAATGTCCGTATTGTCTCGATTTTTTTTATAAAGGCAGAATATATTTCAAAAAATGCTGTCAAAGTGGACATTTTGAACCGAATTTCAAGAAGCAATAGCGTTGGAAACAAAAAAAAAAAAATATCGTACTGTGAAAATAACTGTCTGTAAATCAATTTCTAATTAATTACCGAATTTCAAGAAGCGATAGCGCTGGAAACAAAAAAAAATGATCGTACTGTTAAAATAATTGTCTGTAAATCAATTTCTAATTAATTGAACGAAAAATAAAAACATGGGTCCTTATAAATGTCTTTATAAATCACACCACCAAGTTTCCTGTTGTTACTTTTAAAAATGAGTGTGGGAATGTGTCTCAAAATTTTAAGTTGTTGAGCGTGGAAAAATATTTTTTTTTAATACCGCCTTAATTCCTTTTTGCCCCTTTCTTTTGCGTCATTTGGACGAATTGTTTCAAAATATTTTCAGTTTATAAATTAAATTAAATGCTGACAGAAAATTGAATCCTGACGACAGAAATGTGATTTTTTTTTTCAAATTTTCCTGAAAAACATAATTTAATCACAATCTTGTCTTCATTATCGATTGAAATAAAAGATAAATTCAATTTCAATTTGAAAATGACGAATAAAAAGAAATCAATAATCCCTATCGGGATCCTTTTCGATTTTTCCCCCTTTTTTGTCACAAAAAAACTGAGTAATTAGTTGCCATCATTACAGAAATGTCATTAAAATTAGAAAATATTAATATCTCGAAAACTAATTCCAATTTCAAAATTCTATTACCAGTTTTGACATCCGCGGATTTTTATGGACAATTGGTATTAATTTCACCATCAAGCGTTTAATATTTTATTAAAAATAGCCCTGAAACATAATCAGTCGTTTAATCAGTCGTTTCATAAAATCGTTTCATAAATTCGTTTCATAAAATCGTTTCACAAATTCGTTTCATTAGGATTTTATATATATAGGGTAGATATATAATACCTTTGGATTCAAAATACAGCAAACCATTTCTATTAACAAAATCTGAACAAAACTCCAAATTAAATTTAGGTAAGTATAAAGTGTACACAGAATGCTATTAATTTAATAAATAATTAACAAATTCAGACAGGGAATTACAGAAGTTGCAAATCAGAGACGACACGTAGCAAAACCTACATAATAATTTTATAGAAAAAATTAGAAAAATAATACATATATATATATATATATATATATATATATATATAAGTCGAATAAAATTTAAAAAACAATACCATCTATGTGATAAGCTCTACAGCCGCACCTAACCGCACAAATTATATATAGTATTAATATTTCGGTAAGATGTGAAACTACTCATTTTCTTTCATTTGGTATATTACTCAAGAGATAAAATAAAATTTATAGTGTTAAATAGTAAACGTGACATTACACCATTTCATCCAGATTTTATATCTGATTTGAAACTGCGAAGCAATATATTTTCTTAATACTTTGTAATCAAAAGAAAATTGCCAAAGAGTAAACGCTACTTTAAATTGGGTAGTTATATTTACTGTGTAAAACTCAATCTCTCGATTTTCTTCCTTTAATTCAAAAATTTTATAAAGGTTTGAAGCTAAAAATACAATAAATCATGTTTAATGGTTTGGTGACATACATGTGTAATTAAGCACCTTTGTATTTTCAAAAATGTCCATTCATGTGCTATATATCAGAATAGTTAAATAAAGAAAATCATTCGCGTTCTGTTATATTAAATTTTAAAAATAGCATAAACTGCATCCTGCAAAGAAATAACGTAAGAATGTTGCTATTCTATTCAAGAATATTTATTTTAATGGTTCTCACGTAAAATTTATAGTAAAAAAAATATATTTAACAGCCTGTAGAGCCTATTAATCTATAACAAAAAAATATGTACTTTTTATTAAAAAAGAAATAGGTAACTTCAAAGAAAACTGCAATTGAATAAGTTTTTAATTTATTTACACACCGATCTTAAATGAAAAAAAAAAAAATATGAGTAATAATAATAAAACTATCTCAATACATAACCAAAAACATTAAACAACGTTTTATCGTACAAATACGTACAAACATTGCACAAAAAATCACATACGGCCGTTGCCCGTTGCGAGGTATCATCGATCCCCATCCTGAGTGCAGAAAAAAAGTGTTAAATGGGCTCAAAGAACCCCTCGGTTACAGCCCCGAGTACTGGCTTGGTTGAAAAGGCCAAAGCAAGAGTTTAATAAAATGCTTAAAGAAATGACGTAATTGACCGGACCGGAACTAACTGAGAAAAGGTGTCACTGAGCAGGATCCCTCCACACTAGCCAGAGAAAATGGGTAATAGTCATATCATTCACTAAGGAAGAAGTATGTTTATGAATGCAGTAAGCTTCGTAAAAGTCTATATCCGAAACTGAATTACATTTTTGGATAATTTTAGCCTCTGGATAATTAAACTGCTGGTTGGAATTCCAACAATGTTTAGTTATTCTAGATTTATCACATTCCAGCCTTCTAATAAAAATCCGGTGTTCTTTCAGCCTAATTCTAAGGGCACGCTTCGTCTGCCCAATATAAGAGAGGCCGCACTCACAAAAAATTATATAAATGTCCCTGGTATTTATGGTCATCAATTGGATCTTTAACATTGGAGAAAGAAACTTTATTGGTTGGAGAGAAAACAACTTTGAAACTAAACCTATTGAGAATACGAGAAATTTGTGTACTGATTTAAGAAAATAAGGCAAGACAATAACATTTTTAAATTCTTTATTTGCTGGAACAGAATCAGTGATTGTAAGAGGTTTAGATAAAATACGGTGAATGATATTCTATCTAAATTCGCGATCGATCGCGACTGCTTTAATATAGTTAATTTCACAATTAAGTAACTCAAAATTTGAACTAATTTTACGTTCACGGAAAATAAGAGTATTGAGAGCTGCAAGTTTTTGATGTGGGGAATGATTGGATACTATCTCAAATTCAAAATTCGTAAATATATTTACTTGAAACATATGAGGAAAATAAAATCTCCCCTATTTCATTTTGACGTATTTACATTTTTCTTTTTTTTTTATTCGGAAGACAAAGAAGATGAAACCTCCACAACTCAGAATTGCTTTTCATTATTTTTCAAACGTAGTGCATAAATGTAAACACTACTAAATACATTTTTAAGTAAGTATTTAAAATGAATAAGTTTTCAAAATAAGAAATAAAAATATATACATATATCTACTAAAATTTTTCAAAAAATTCGTCTAATAGAATATATGTTTCATTAAATTTTCATCATGTATATAATTATTAAATGTTTTTTTTTTTTTCAGATAAAACTGCGTGCGAGCATTTACATGATTCATTTTGAACATAATTCAAATGATATTAAGTGCAATAAGTAAAATGATAAAATACTTCAATATAAGATAGGAATAAATTCGTGCATGTATTTTTAAAATAGATTAACGCTCGCCAAACCCCCGTGTGAATTGCAAAGCATTTCACATTGAGACCGCTGCGCGGTCCCAACTCGCTTCGCTCGCTCGCCCCTTTTTATTTTTCTAAAAATTCTAGCCGGAATAAGTACTACGATAAATCATTTGAACATATGAAATTGACAATTTTTTTAATGTAAAAAAGTAATCGAAAACTCCGTTGAAAACACAACTAAAAATGCATTTAGTTGATGCTACTAATGGACATATAAATCATTTAAATACTATGAAAAAGGGATCTTGGAAACATAATTAATTTAAAACTTATTGCACCTATAATATTGTACAGCACGGCTTAAATTCACAAAAAAAAAAAAAAAAAAAAACACTACGTGGTAGGAAGATAGTTTATCATCAATGATTGTTTAAATTTCGTTCAACATTTTACTATTCTAATTGATTATAGATTTCTGCAAAATAAATTTTTACTTCATTGAAATTGAGGAAAAATCTTTTTTACTTCATTAAAACATCAACAGATGGCAGCAGGGGATTTTAGAAAGTTTATATTTTATTAGCTCCGATTTTTTGTGTGAGTGAAATTCGTAAATAAATTCTAAATAATAGTTGAGAATTCAATATTACTCATAATTAAACGACAATATTACTCATAATCAAAATGAGGAATCATCTCAGACACTTTGGATTACGTTAATATTATTTTATTCGTAATAATTGCTAGCTTTAGTTTCAGTGCTCTGAAACTGACCGCCATATTGGAGGTGGAGCTAACACAACCCTGTCTGTTCATTGGTCTGAGCTCTGGAAACTACGGTTGTCGCCAACGATAAGATACAAATTCAGCCCTATTTCCGCGCCACGTAAGACAAATATATATATATATATATAGATATTTTATTCTTAAGTGGGAAATCTCACAGTGCAAAAAATTTCATATGCATGTTTAAAAAAAATCGAAGAATAACTCTAAATTTCCATTTCATATTTCTAAATTCTCTCTCTATGACTTGCCGGAAATAATTTGATTTATTTCAAATATAAATCGCAAAGAAATTGGTACTCATTTCGTATGTATTATACAATATTTAGAATTGTAAAATGAATCATTCATTTTGAAAATTTCAAAAATATTTTATAGAAAGAATAATTATATCCAAATTTTCTAACTTTTATTCACAGAAATCAAGAGTAAAATTTATGCTGTACAGATCAGTAGAAAAAATTCTTGATGAAACTTGTTAATTTATATTTTGCTTCCATTATTATAACAATAAAATTCTTTAATTAATGTTGGAAAGAACTTTATAGTTCTGTGCTTTATCAGAAACATTTTAATTAAAGTATTAAAATATTTTTTTGTTAAATATGGAAATAGAAAAATAACAGAGTGAGTGTTATACATCTTGATAGAGAATTTACTACATGTATTTATATATTTTAAGGATTTAAGTGTACTTCAAATTTAATCAATGCATTAACTTGTAAAAAACATTAGAATATAGCATTAAGTTGAAAATATAGATATAAAATACAATTTTGTAGTTGCAAATTAAAACTATCATAACATTATTGAACTATTTTGAATTCCACCAACGTAAAAACAAAAAGTGCAATTCGAGATAATTTTAATTAAAAAACATTTGATTTATGCATATAAATAAGAAAAATGTTGCTTTAAAATGTATATTGTATTATGTATTGTGTACTTCAAAATATTTTATTAGTTATTCTGTTCATTAAAGTATTTTTTTCTATTATATTTTCAATAACGTCTCTTCTAAACTGCAAATATTTTACTGAATTTAAAACATGGATGCGTATAACGTACATAGATACATAAAGGTGGATGCATAAATAAGCATCGATTGTATGTAGTATATTTGTAAAACTCTTATAAATACATGCTCACCGTTAAAATCATTAAGCCAATCTGCAGTTGATTTCAAAACCTAAATTTTGTTTTGTGGATATGTTTCAGAAAATAAAGCACACGCCAAAAAGAATTTTAATACCTATCTAAAAATTCAGAATACACGAATCGAATAGAAATGCCTGTAATACAAATATGCATAAAGGAATGATGATAGATTTGACAAATTACTTCAGAAACGATAGTTGTAAAGTCTTAAAAGACATTTCATGGATTGTAATCAGCGTTGGATATTAAATAATAAACTAAGTTACTAAATTGTTAGTTCCTGAATTATGAATTGGTCATTAAATGAAAAAAAAAATCCTTTTAACCATTTACAGACACACATTTCCGATTGGGAAGATCGAATTGACGATGAATTTAAAAATTAAATTTTATGAATATGGGCTTGAAAAAATTAACAGAGATATAAAAGAAACTTGCTTTGATTTTTTGAAGCATGTGTCACATTTTAAACATAAAACTACAAATATGCAAAAAAAAAAAAAAAAAAAAAAAAAAAAAAAAAAAAAAAAAAAAACCCATAAATATTGCATTTTCAGAATTTTTCACAGAAAATGTTTTATTTAATTATTTATTTACTTATTTTGTGGATTTCACGTTCATTTATATCTGTTTTTAAATTTAAAAATAATTGTTTCATTTATTTATTCTACTTTGCTTTATTTTTAATCTAATTGTTGATATGTTCCATTTGTGTAAAAGAATACTCCTAATAACCAAAAGAATAGCCAATGTTTCCCAAAAGAAAAACAATAAAATCTCTCTCTCTCTCTCTCTCTCTCTCTCTCTCTCTCTCTCTCTCTCTCTCTCTCTCTCTCTCTCTCTCTCTATATATATATATATATATATATATATATATATATATATGACTAATATTTTTAAACTAAAGCATTCGAAGACAAGATCTACAAAAATAAACGTGGATATTACGTCCGCTTGTATAAGTTTTAATACAAACAATAACTGCAAAACAGCTTAATTAAAGCTAGCTTTTATCTAAACATTAAAGTGTTTCTGACAAAAGGGCCTCCTGAACTTTCAAATTCACTTAATCTTTTTTATAATGCATGTGAAAGAAGTGACATTTGTATAAAGCAAAGTAACTTCCAATTTTCAATGAAAAATTTCTTTTTTACCTTTTTGAATAATTAAATTGATTGAAAAGTATAAACAACGTTATTTTAATTCAATGTTTACACAACTATTTGAGAATTCGTGTAGTTTTAGACAACGCATGGCCGTCTAATGACTCTTTTTAAAAATATATAATTAGTGTGTACACAATTTATAAGTTAATTGATAAGGATGACACTTTCTACATTTTAATACTTATTATCTTTAATTGCATAACTGTAGAAATGACTTATTTCGAATTGCTATTTTTTTAATATATTTGATTAATATATGCTTATACAAAAGACATGCTACAATTAAGACACATTTTTCTTTTTAAAAGAAATCTTACAGAAAATTTAGAATATTCAATTTTCAAAGTATCTTGAATTTGTTTTATCTTTAAAACTTCCATCTTAGTTCGTACGTACAGTTAACAGACATTTATTAAATTACTATCAAGCTAGAGAATATGTTATAAACATTTTAAAGTACACTGTAAAAAATTTCAGAAGCGTTTCGGCACAAGGCGGAAAGGTTACCGGAAATTTATAGTAAACTTTGTGTTCTCCTCAGTTACTTGTTATTTCGGAATCGTTACACGTATTTTCGGAAAAATATTCAAAGCGGTGAATTACTCTGAAGAAATCAGAAACGTTACATTCCATAGCGGAAATGTTTTCGAATAGGTAGTGTAAAATGTTGGTTACTGAAAAATTCGGAAATGTTACACTCATTCCGTGTAAATTTTAAAAATGGAATTTGAAATGAAGTAATAATTGCGCATGCTCATCTACTCCGACCTATGGCACATGTTATTATTACGTGATTTCTATTGTTCTCGAGAGGAAAGACAGCTTAAAACAGATGGAGATGCAACGTATTTATATGAGCTGTAAGTATTTTGTTTTATAATTTCTTTTATTTGAGAGAACAATATGCTTTAAAAAAAATAATAATATTATCAAATTCTATTTTATTGCATATTCAGACCTGCCAAGTCTCCGGCTTTTTGAACACCAGTAATTTAATACAAAAAAATGGTGTTTTATTTAATCGGAGCATTTTGAAATTTAAAATAACAACATTTTCTCTAAAAAATTACTGGTGTACAAAAAATCTGGAGACTTGGCAACTCTGCATATTAATATTACATTTGCAGTTAATCTTTTGTTGTATACACGAAGTTAAATAACTCGTTCGATAGTTCCTTTAACTCTTGTTCCATGAATCTATAATAAATATTAGATATTTGATTGATGAATAATAATGTAGCACTAGTATTAATGAAGTACAGATAGCACCGTATATACGTCTTTAACATCTCTTCGTTTTGAGATCGGTTCCGTTTCATAACTTTTCTAATGATGAAATGTATCGTTTATATGACACAACAAATTCCTAATTTCACTTATACTATACGTTTTTCCTTCATTTTTTATGAATCAGATATTTATAAATAAATATAATTGAAAATTTGATTTATAAATCTATAAATAATTATTTTTTAAAATCCGGTCTCGTGAATTCCATGCTGTAAACAGATACATATGCATTATGAAAAAGCTTTATTTTCCAAAATAGATGTATTATTTTTAATACCTTTAAATAAATACATTTTTTAATCTTGTAAGTATAGAAATTATGACAAAAGATTTCGTATCTGTAAAGAATTATTTTATTTTATGAACTGTATACTTATAAAAATATATTTATTTTCTCAGGTTATCTCAACACTTCTCAAGTTATACGAATAAAATAATACCTTTAAATGAATATATTTAGAAGCATGATAGTTGTAAAATACTATATTAAAAATATTTACAAACAGAGAAAACATTTTTATCAATATATCTATTTATAAGTATACAATTCGTGAAAATAAAACAATTACCACAGATATAAAATATTTTCGAATAGTATAATTATTTACAAGATTTTAAAAAAATGCTGAAAGGTATTACTAAAATCTATCTATTTATAAGTATAGGGAAATTAAATATTTTCAATGAGTATCTATTTGGAGGATGGAACTCATGAGACTGCATTTAAAAAAAGCATTATTTATAGATCCATAAATCAAATTTTTAACATTATTTATTTACAAATATCTGATTCATAAAAACTGAGTGAAAAAGGTATAGTATAAGTGAAATTAGAAATGTGTTCTGTCATATAAACGATACATTTCATCATTAGAAAAGTTATGAAACGGAACCGATCTCAAAACGAAAAGATGTTAAAGACGTATATACGGTGCTATCTGTACTTCCTTAATACTAGTACTACATTATTATTCATCAATCAAATATCTAATATTTATTATAGATTCATGGAACAAGAGTATAAAGAAACTATCGAACGAGTTATTTAACTGTGTATACAACAACTTCTAAACTTGTTGTACTTGTAAACTTGCAGTAGGTAAACAAAAGAAGTTTCCAGACGACTCAACTCTGTTCCTACAAAGGAAAATTTGGAAGCCTCTCTTCAGTAGAAGTAGATACTCTCAAATTTGGAGTTATTTTAAAATGACAGAAGTATTTGTCAGAGAATTAAGTTTTTTCAAAGTTTATTTCGCCTGCATAAATAACTTTAAAGTGATATCTTGAGTAGCAGTCTAATAATAAAATGTGAATAATAAAACGAGTTCAGAAAAATATATGTTTCACCCCAGAAATTACAGAAATTTTATAATATAGCTAATTCTAGAGTATAATTCATCTACAAGATCATACTTCATAGGATCATTTCTATAGTATGATTAGCGAGTTCGCTCACCGAACTTCGCAGAAAACCCAACCACGATGATGTGCAGTAGGGTTTCGCCTCGAGCGAATAAAATATATATTTTTTAAAGCATATTGTTCTCTCAAACAAAAGAAATTATAAAACAGAAATACACAGAAACATTTCCAAAACACACAGAAACATTTCCGATATATGCAGAATCGTTACTGAATATCTGACTGAAATATTAAGAAACGTTTCCGAAATACACGTAAATGTTTCCAAAATATACTGAAACATTTCGGAATATCTGACCGAAATATGCGGGAACATAACAGAACCGATGGGCCACATTGCTGCCCCACCAGATAGAGTAACGTTTCCGAGTTTTTTTTTTTTACAGTATAGGAAAACACGCTGAATTTGATTTACCCTTGAAGAAAAATATTCAAAAGCGAAATATCCGTGAATGCATTTTTAACTATTAAGTGTTCAGTCGAGAGTTTCTCTTAAAATATCTTTCAGGTTTTTCCGTTATATTTTTTAAATTATTTTTTTTAATTATATATATTGTAGAAAATGTTTATGCAACAAGCTTGGTGCATTCAAGATAAACACATATTACACTTTTGTTTGAGATTATTTGCTATAATGTTTCTATGTATTTTTTATGTATACAGTTTGAATATAATGCATTGTACTTCAACCAGAGTGGGGAATAGCATCACATTTCACGAATAAAATGATGCAAACATGCAGAATATTATCTACGGTGCAATGTGAGATATTAATTAATCATAAATGCATTTGATTTTCATTCGAACTTAAATTTGCATAAACAAGTTCTAACATAAATACAATATGCTTAAGTTATACGTTTCATTTCATTAATAAAATATGGAATTAATATTACAATTTCTACACTATATTTAATTAGAAATTTTTGTTTAAATGTATTGACAAACATATAAATATTTTAAAATTTGTAATAAAAATATTAGCTTTATTTAATTACCAAATGCAACTGAACGAAGCGAAGATTGTTACACAAAAATATCGGTTACAAAAAAGCATAAATGTTCACTGATTTGCAAATACGAGTATAATCGTGGCCGATCAACTATGTATTAACACCGAGTTCCAGTATATTGCATGAAAATTATACACTGTATATTCATTTCTGGCATTTTCAAATGCACGCAAAGTTTTGAAATTAATTTGAGATGAATACGCCAATTACTGCATTAGTCGCCCAGTAAAATATTATTTGAAGTCACATTTAATAAACATTGATACGTATGAACGTGAAATTAGAATGCAAGTTATTAAACTAAAATTCATGAGACTGGATGAAAACTATCATCTGCAATATGCCAATTTCAAATATTATATATATATATATTTTTTTTGCATACTCATTTATTTCTTCCTGTTATGATTAGAATAAATATTCAAATGTCTCCAAATGTTACTATTTGAAAAGATGTAATACTGATTCTAATATGCATTGTGAAAAGCCATAATTAAGTGTCTGTCTTTTTGATACATTTAGATTATATTATGTATATTTATGCTCTAAATATTATGTATCTTGCATGAATTATAAAGAAATACATCACATAGTTTTATTTCACTGAAAAATGCATTAGATGCATATTCAAATTAAAATTCGATGAGATAAATTTATCACAGAATATAAATTTTAAATGAAAATAAAGTAGTTATTCTTTTGTAAAAGACTATTGCAAATTCAGATTTAAACTACATTTCAATTCCTAAAAAGTATAAGCACCTTAAAAATTTGAAATACTAAAATTATATATTTTTTCGGAATAATGTATTAATATTATATATTACATGCTACCTTTTTATATTTTTTCATCGCTAAAAATGTTTTTTGTTGCTTCAAAAATATACTTTGATTATGCTTTAATATTTTTTGTATTAATAGTCTTAGATATTTGACATTCTACTGAAATGTAACAAAGGTTTTATACAGAATTTAGAGTTTTGTATGGCAGTTTTTTAAATATATTAAAAGAGTCGAAGTAAAAATATTTTTACCTAGTTATATTCCCAAGATACACGGTTTAGTCTGTTGTTTATTCTCAAAAAAAAAAAAAGTAAAAAAAAATCTGAAGCACACATTTTATTCCCAGGTTAAAACAGGGTTATTGCCAGCCTTTCCAAATGTAAATATAAGTAATGTTGGTATGAAATACTTTTTATTTATTTTGTAACTAATTTTTCAATATTTTACGTTTTTCTCCTACCAAAAAAAAAAATCGATAATGATTTTTTTAATATAAATAGTTTTTCTAATACAAAATTTAAATAAGTTATTACTCATTAAAGTCAATGAGTCATTCTAAGAATTACTTAAATGAATATTTGAGATTTCTTTATAGCATAATAATTATTTGTAGTCATTACTCGTGAATAGACTCAGACAGAAACATTAGACATTGTTTCTAAGTTTTTATTCACAAGTGGATTTAAGTAAGTTATACCCTACCATTTTCCCCATAATTTACTGGTTTAAGGGATTAGTTAGGTAAGAAATGTACGATATGAAATTCAAGCTGGTATGAATAAACAAAAAAGCTTTAAATTATTAAATTCTTCAGTATTTTAGAGCTTTTATGCATATTTTTTTATTACTGAAATCATCTTAGAGCTTTCGTTATAGTGTTTTACACGGTTAGTGTCCATTCATCAGTGTTACATTAGTGTTCATTCAGCAGATTAATTGGTAAATAGTGGTATCTGCAATAATTAAGCAATACATGGTGGCCTATCTTATCATTGTCCAATTGCTAATTCATAAACCGTAAAGCATTAACTTCATATGCACATTCCCAAATGCGAAAAACTTTCAAATGTTGTTCTTTATCATATTAAAAGCCTTTTACGTTAAATACAGTACAAATGCCGAAACCATCGGAGACCCTGGCCAGAGTTTCGTTTTTTAAGGGGTATAAGTTTATTACGCGGGCTCGGAAAACGCCGCGCGGGTCAGCTAGTATATTATAAATTAAAAAGTTAGTCAAAAAAGGCCCAGAATTTTGCGAAATCGATTATAATTTTCCGTGGAAAAAATTTGTAGAAATACTAAATTTTAATTTTATACGGTCCCAGTACACAAATTTTTCCAATGTGCCCCATACACTAATAAGGTCATAAAAAAATTTCCGCATTTTATCATAAAAAGTTGCATTGTTTGTACGGGGACTGTATAAAAATTAAAATTTTGTATTTATTCAAATTTAATCCTCTGAAAATTTTAATCGATTTCATAAAATTATGAAATTTTTTTACGAAACTTTGTAATTTACAATATATGTCTATGATCATTATTAACGGAATAAAATCCGAGGTCAATGTCTTTGGGACACCCTGAACAAATACAATGTATAAAGTATAGAGTATATAATATAAGAAATATGCATGTTGATAAAATTAAATTTACTGCTGGCATTAACATCGATGCTAACAATGAGGGCATTTCTTACATTGAACTTGTTTTTATATACGACGTTTCCTCAAATCCGCGGCAGGAAAACAGCATTGTATCTAAGCATTCTTTGTTAAATTTCGGACATATATTGCTTTCTGACACGATATTCACTTATCTAGAAAATATAATGTAAACCCGTCCGATTTACTCATGGTTCCAAAAAGCATTTATTAAAACAAAATTTCTTTTACTGCCAGTGATATTTGAAAACGTGTCCAACTAGTTTATATGAGATATTAATCTGTTTATTCACACGATGTTAGAGATGTTCATATATCATGTTTGTTGAACATGGAAAGGTTTACATAAAAATTGGTAGCATCTGAACCGCCTGTATTCGGGTTGAGAAAACTATTTAATTCACAATAAAAACTACTCGGAAACGTTTCCTCAAATCCGCGGCAGGAAAACAGCATTGTATCTAAGCATTCTTTGTTAAATTTCGGACATATATTGCTTTCTGACACGATATTCAGAATGATGAGCATGTTGGGAGACGTTATTGTATACTTTAGTTTATGGTTATGTCATATTTTCCTAAGATTAAAAAACATTTGTCTTTTTTTACAGTGTATGTCATGTTGAATTTCACTAATTCCGCCCTAAAGTAATGATTGTAGACAAAATTAGATGGAAGAGATTACCCTTGTATTTAACATTTCGTTACAATCAGTGTGTACTTCGTGAGTGTTCGTTTTAAGTACATAAAATTTTTATGTGAGATTAAATATGAAAATTCATCAAATTTATATAAATATGGAACCACGTTACGAGCGATAAAAATATCCACAGGTGTAGTTGACATAATTAAAATGAGTAGAGAAACAAAACAATCTCGAATTTTTAATCAAGGAATTCAATATATTTTGAAGGTAAAAATGATGTCATTTCAAAACTCTTTTATTTTTATTGTAAAGATTCCTGGACATACATTGTTCTGCTTGTTTCGTTAAATGACATGTATAATAGTTGAATCGTAACGCAAAAGCATGATTCCCAATATATTTGTTCCGAATATTCGAGTTGAGTTCTGACATATAATATCGATTTCTAATCTAGTTCTTTTAATTATTTGTTGAATTTTAAAATTTATCATCTTTGTATTTTAATTTATCTACAAATGCAATTTACATCAATGAGTAATTACTTATGAGAGGGCATAATGTATTAGCAGAGAACACAATTTATAATTCCCCTGACAGCAAATCGGAAGCAACATGACTTATGAAAGATGAATCTAAATGTTGCTATTCAAAAGCACATCATGCGGAAATTAGAAGTTACATTATTAAATTTCCGTTCCATATTAAAAATCCTAGAGATTCAAGTGATGTGTTATTATACACAAATTTATCCTTCGTAATAATATGGTATTATCTTTTTAAGATATGTTCATTAAAGAGTAATGTATGTGTTATAAATTAATAAATTGTTGTAGTTGTTAATGACTATTTTCAAAGACATTTCAAACTGAACAAAAGTGTATTTATTTCCCCTTCTTTTTATAAACACCTGTAATAGATATTATAATAAAAAAAAACATAAGTATTAATGAATTATGTGTTTTATCATTAAATAACTGCTTATGATTTGTTGAGTAATTTAGTACGAAAAGAGAATATTTAATACTTAAAATACATTTTCTGAGATAAAATGAATTGTATACTAAATCTTGAATTTTTTAAAGAAAAATCTAAAATACTATAAAAGAAAGAAAACCTACAGAAATACATTTTAATTCTTTTTGTGGTAATTGCCTAATATTCAAAGCATAAAAGTAAATTACTCCTTAACAACCTTTAGAGTTTACTAATATTTAATCTCAATTAATGTTTACTATTCTTTATTTCTTTGAAAACGTAATTATATACACTGTGTTAAAGAACTTCATTTATAATTTTCACAGGATGAGGAATGAATTTTCTAGTTTCTTTAAAGAAATAATTAAAAAATACAGATATAAATGCGTTCAAACAAGAAAATATTCTTTCAAGATATCCCTACATGTAAAATTAGCATAGCTGAATGTTGCATCGATGTATAAAAACACATTTCCGAAAATAATTTAACAATTGTGTTTTAAAATAAAATTTAAGAACATTTTATATCCTTTTTAACAATCATATTTCAAATTACATTTTTATGTTTCTTTTTGCTTCTGTGCAGACATAATTGTTTTGTAAAAAAACATTATTTAAATAATTTTAATTGATTATTACATTATAAATCGCAAATTCTAAATATGCGATATGGGAATAAAATGGAACAATTTGACAACATTTTCTACGTTATATTAAATACAATGGAAAATCATTGTTTAATATATAACTTCTTATAATTTCAGACGCTACTACACTATATTTCCAATGATGATTGGTCACTCGCGATTTTAGACGTTTTGTTAAATGTCTGGAAAGATACATGAGGAATTATCCTGAAACTTCAGGTTGTAAACAAAATGATAGACCATATATTTCCGCAAAGATTTTTTCCCGAAACCCCATAAGAGGCCGTCAACAAATTGAAGAAAAATGAATATATTTTGGATAACCCTGTAAAAACTAATATTGCAAAAGCATTCTTACTGTAGATTATGATTAAGTAGATTATTGTAATAATTTGGGTTCATTTTTATGAAGATAGCATGTATACTCGAAGAGAAATTCAGGTTTTTCTAAAAACAGTCCCAAGTTTTATGATGTTTTTTGCTTATAATTTGCAGAGTTTTTAATATAAAAACAAGTTATTTTCAGAAAATATGACAGACAAAATTGTACACACCACCCTGCAATCATAATTAAAAAATAATAAAAATTGTATGAAAAATGAGCAGGTTTACTAAATATTGTTTCACTGCGCAGGCGCGAATTCAATCAAAATATACTGAACATAATATATTAGCTAAATATATAGACCAACTTTTCTGAAAGTCTCAAAAACGTAGCTTGAAAATTCTGATAGTAATCGTCGATAGAATAAGCTCGAAATTCGCTGTTCCCAAAAGGAAGCAAAAAGATGAGGGGTTGTATCAAATATAGAATGAGAGACGCTTCAATCTTATTATGTCAACTGTCATAAGCTAGTATATTTGGATTCAACCCCTCATCTTTTTGCTTCCTTTTGGAAACAGCGAAAAACGAGCTTATTCTACGACGATTACTATCAGAATTTTCAAGCTACGTTTTTGAGACTTTCATAAAAGTTGGTCTATACATTTAGCTAATATATTATGCACAGTATATTTTGATTGAATTCGCGCATGCGCAGTGAAACAAAATTTAGTAAACCTGCTCATTTTTCATACAATTTTTATTATTTTTCATTCTGATTACAGGGTATTGTGTATAATTTTGTATGTCATATTTTCTGAAAAAAACTTGTTTTTATAGTAAAAACTCTATAAGCAAAAAACTTCTATAAGCAAAAACCTTGGTAAAATTTTGGACTGTTTTTATAAAAACCTGAATTTCTCTTCGAGTATACATGCTATCTTCATAAAAATGAACCCAAATTATTACAATAAGCCACTTAATCATAATCTACAGTTTGAATGCTTTTGCAATATTAGTTTTTACAGGGTTAACCAAAAGATATTCGTTTTTCTTCAATTTGTTGGCGGCCCCTTATGGGGTTTCGGGAAAAAAACCTTCGCTGAAATATATGACGTCAATCATGTTGTTTACTCTCCGACCAAAATGACCAAAATGACCCACTAATAAAATTTTTCAAACATGTGACCATGCCCAATTGTCTTCTTGTGCCCAAAACCCGTAGAATGTAAAATTTAGTCAAAATAATCTGATTATTTATAAGATAAAATTAGCTTGACCCACAGTGACTCAAAAATTACCCACTAATCGGATATTCTCGAGCATGTGACATAGCCCAATGATTTTCTCGTAACCCAAAACCATAGAATACAAAATTTTGTTCAAATCTTCTCGTGCCCAAAAACCATAGGAGGCAAAATTTAGTGTAAATAGTTTGAGCCGTTTTTAGGATAAAAATAGCTTGACCCATAATGACCCATTACCAAAATGACCCACTAATCAAAATTTATTAAACATGTGACCTAGCTTAATAGGCTTTTCGTACCTGTAAACCATAAGATGCAACATTTATTCTAAATAGTCTGAGTCATTTTTTAGATAAAAGTAGCTTGACCCACAATGACCTAAAAAGGACCCACTAATCTAATTTTATCGGACATGTGACTTAGCCCAATGATTTTTTCGCGCCCGAAACTCGTAGGTTACAAAATTTAATCAAAATCGTTCGAGCCGTTTTTCACATAAAATTAACTTGACCCGCATTGACCCAAAATTTACCCACTAATCGAAAGTTCTCGAACACGTGACTCGGCCCAATAGTCTTTCATGCCCGAAAATGGTAAGATACAAAATTGAGTCAGATACAATTGAGTTAGATACAATTAGTTTGACCCTGACCCATGGTGACCCAAAATGACCCACTAATTGAATATTCTCGAACATGTTATCTAGCCAAATGGTTTTCTGGTGCCCAAAAAGGTAGAATACAAAATTTCGTCAAAATCGTTTCAGCCGTTTTTAAGATAAAATTTGCATATATATATATATATATATATATATATATATATAACTCACACACACACACACAAGATTTGCAGGTATTAGAATATATAATATATTAAATGTTACTGGGGAAGACAAATACGGGCAGACTATTTGTTTTTCATATGTTGGACCGCCATTTTTAATCAAAACTATTTTTTCGAATAAAATTTCATAAAAGTTACATTTTAAGAATGATCATTCAAAAAAATTGTTTGTTTGAGAGATGAGTTACATTAAACAAATTATAGATTCTGAGCTAACTTCAGTTAAAATTAGGTTAACAGCCCAATATTTATACCAATATTCATTAAAGTAAATAAACACAAGAGGTTCGTTTATCGTGAATCATAGAAATATTTAACCATGGAGGCAATCAATCGCAAAGCAAGATCTCCATGGTGTATTTTGCAGCGCTGTCTTGTGTCGAAAGAAATTTTCATCTGTAAACGTGGCACACGTAATAAGAAAAAAGGCACGCCCATTTCGATCATAACAGACGATATAATTAATTTCACTGAAATAATAAATATGAATTTTTAAATTGTAAAACTAGTTATAGTACAAACGTACCTCATTTGTCACGTTTAGCGTACAATTTCCAACTTGTTTTAATTATATCAGTGTTTCACAGCGTAGTTCGATTACATATCAGTTAAATTTTTGTATTATTCATCTTATTTTATATTATTTATTTATTTACGTATTTATTGGCAAGGCTCTGATTTCCATGTGAATTGTTGTCCAGAGACAGATGCTCAACTATTTATATTGTTTAATGTGCAACTCTTACTAATAAGGCTACATGCGAGATATATACATTTAAAAATAAACATGCTTGAAAATTATTTAAAAAAAACATGAAAGATTAGTTAACTGAGATACATTTTTCAAACAATTTCAATATTCCAATGCATGTTTTCATTTATTTGATGATGTAATCATTAAAATTGCGTAAATGTTAGAAGTTAAAATTGCAGTATAATCTATACTAATAAAATAAAGTTTCGCTCTGTGTGTGCGTATGCGTGTCTGTTGGCCATGGCTAGGAAAATTTAGCGCACCTAGAAGTCTGTAATTTTAGATTTAGGTAGTCCAAACCCTCTCTTGGTGCACCTGACCCTCAGAATTTTAATATTTTAATAATTAGCCTAGATATTAATTAGATTCTCACTAACCATTGCTTCTCAAATATCATTTTTAAATCAAAATGGTGAAAGAAGCGGACAGGTGCATTGGATTTGCAACCGGAAATGAACGAATTCGAAATTATTTAACTAATTAGCGAATTCTAAGAAAACTAATTGAGATATCAAATTGCAAATTTCTGAGCATATGTAAAAAAATATTCTGTATCTGACTGATCATTAAAAACTGAATTACAAAGAGATCCGTTTCTCTGGCCGATCCCTCCCATTTAGTTTGCGAAAATGAAAGGAAATAATTGCCAAATTTTACTAATGAACAAATATTTAGGTAACTAATTAAGATATAGATTTGAAATTGATGTCGGGAAGGGGCATCATCTGCCGGCTATTTTAGCGTAGCGTCTTCGTTATGTTTTAATTATCAAAAAAATGTAATTCTTTTTTTAATGATCGCGTTAATGTACGTGACGGTGGTTCTCTTGAACAAATTATTCATTATATTTGCGGGTATGGGGAGGGAGGGGCCTTTCTCTGAGATTGTAATTATCTCGGGCCCGTGCAACGCCGGGCGGGTTAGCTAGTAAGAAATAAATTTCCATAAAAATAATGAAAATTGTAATAAAAAATTGAAATAAATCCTCAAACAATTAGTCAAATAAAAAAAATAATTGCACTCTGCACACCACAAGCTTGTCAGCTATATTCTTTTAAATTATGGTTAAATTCCTTTGTACAGTTTTCGTTCCTATAAAACTTTTTTAAGAGAACTATTTTGACCAACTTTACTATTAAATATCTCTTAAAATAATTCTTCGATTTAAAAACTGTCTTGTTCAGCGTATTTATCGAATATTTCTTTATAAAACTCTCCAATTTGCATATTTTCATATGCAATAGTTTTCTGAATATTAGCCCAGAAAGACCTCATGGCACAAAAATGCATTGACAGTGGCTGCGGCGGCGGTGGTTACTCTTTTTATAAATATAGAGAGATACTCGATAAAGGAATATTATATAATTGCGTTGCGTCTTTGAAATCTGTTTTTTTAATTCATTTGTAATTTAGTTAAAATGTGCATACTCTATATTTACCCTTCTGAGGCACTGCCAGTTGTGAATTATAGGTCAGTGCATTTACAATGACTGAGTACACAAACGTGAAAGAGTTCTAAAAAATAATATTTATGGTCACATTTGGGATAATATTTCTATTGTAAATTATGCTATATCTTTAATAAAATTCAGGTAAATAAGTATTATATTTGTTATGCTTTTATATTCTTTATATCTTGCCATTTCGTCATGTCATATATGTAAGTACTGTTCAGATATTCTACTCTCATTCGTGTCTGCAATTGCAGAATATAATTATATTTCAGTGCTAACATGAAGAGCTATTATTAATAAAATTATTTAGAATTTAATGAGATATGCCAAATTAACATTAAACAACTTTTTGTTTTCAGAAAACATTGATATTCAGAAACAAATAAATTTTAATTGTCATTTAGGAGTACTTTTTGATCAATCCTTACCGTTATGTGATTGGCGTTTACTTCACTTTTTTCCATTCACTTTTGGCGACATATTTTGTATATATGTTTTCTTTTTATTGTTAATTTAAGCAGCGAAAATATTAGTGACACTTGGCAAAAAAATAACGTCATAATTGATAACTTTCCGTAGTACATTATTATTAACGTTTGGAATTGTTTACATTATTGGCATGTTATTATTTTTTTTTTTTACGAAAAATAATTAAATAAGAGTCCTGAATTGCCAAGAAGGACACTAGAAACATTACCACATGTCATAGTCAGTAACGAGATTGTGAATTCTAATACTTGCCACCTAGCCATTAATGTCGCCATACGAAGTCGCCCTGACGACTAATGTCGGAATTATTATAAACAGAAGTCATATATGAGCCAAAGATTGAGCACTTTGCTGTTTAGCTAAGGTTTAAGACACAAGTTAGTAAATGCAGTAAATTCCAAATAAGATAATGAGAATACGATTCACAAGTAAGGACATTGTTTAGAATATGGGGCTGGAATACCAACGTACTTTTTAAAGTATTCACATAACTATAAATATCTGAAAACATTTTTTGCATTAATATTTATTTTCTAACTCAAAAATATTTATGTTTCATCTCATTCTTACATAATCCATTTTACACCATCATACATATCTTAAAAATAAATTATAATGTATACGTAGTTTGAATATTCACCAATGTATCACCTTTTGTGCATTTTCAACTTGAAGAATTTTAAATTAATATAAGATGAAATTCCGAATTTTGCATTAATACCAACTGAGCGTGAGCATTGCTTGAAGTCAAATATTCTAAGATCCGATACATATGAACACTTTAAAATGCATGCTACCAATTAAAATTCAAAAACATTGCTGATAGGTATTAGTTTTGATGAATGACTTCTAATTAGAAATTTAGTTTAATGCATTGAAAACACACCATTGATTAATCAAATAATAAATAAATAACTATCTATAGATGAAACAATTTATATAAATTTATTTCTTATTTTAAAGGTTAGGGTGAGAAAAAAGTGGCTAAGCTTTACAACCATCAACCACAAGTAGATCTCCATAATTATATGAAATAATGATAATAAAAAAAACATTATTATGCTGTACGCGAGGTATATTACCCGAATTACCAAATACGTATAGTATTTTATTTCATTCTCAAATATTTTACATATATGTTGAAACTATAGTTTCATGTCATAATAATAATAATAATAATACTAGTTTCAGTCGAATACAGTATATTTATACGTATGCAATAGGATTCCGCTAGCATATTTTCCGTACAAAAACATCAACCTTTATTAATGTTTCTTGTCATTAAAATTCTCTCTGTGGTCCTTTATAAAAAAACTAGCAAGCTCGCCCTCTACGCTGGTCAATTTCTTATAACGAAATTTTAATCCAACAAAATATTGACATTTCATAATTCACTTTTATATTTTAACAGAATAATAAGGCTACTATAATTTGTGACTCGTGCTATAGCCAATATACACGCCAGGACACGTCGCCGTTATCATTATCTTTTTACGCATGCAGGTTTCGCTATGGTACTCCATTGTGAAATTTGGTAATTTTTGAAATTCAATATTTGAAAAACGGCATAATCATTAGATTTGAAATTTATATCAAGAAAAATACAATTTTTTACCTTTCAAACGCAGTTTGCCTAACAATTTTCTGACAAATACTTTTCGAGCTACTATTTTTTTTTCAGTAACTTCAAATGTTTCATTTTCCGAGATTAATGTGTGGCAACAATTAGCGAAAAACCCAGTCGGCAGAAACGCATAGTTTCTTATTAAAGAGGCTGTTGGAGCAGAGATTGTCTGAACTTAAATTCTGGTATTCAGGGGTGGATTAACAGTAAATACTTTGTGTAAAGTCTTTATGTTGCTTAGAAATACAATGTTCTACTATAACATTTATTTTTAAAAAGCGTATTTGATATAAATAAAATACTTTTAAGACGCGTATTTTACTAGATCATTACATCCATTAGAAGAATTTAAGTGCAACGTAACTACGTTCTTACTTGATGCAAGGAGAAACTTATTAACTATTTACAAGTCGTACATTAACGATCTTGAATTACGCGAAAGGGGATGAGATGCCTTTTTAGATCTAAAGCTTATTATTGCCGTGAATGCTAAGAAATATTTAATGAATTTAGAGTACAAATTACTCTTGTTCCATTTAGGTATTTGTGAGAATTTCTGTTTAAATTAAATAATATGATATATCTGAAAGCTAAAAAAATTACAACATTCCATGCGCAATTTTGTTTTTTTCTGTCTCGTAATTCAAATACCATATTCGCTTTTTTATGAAAAAAAATAGGAAATTTTAAAAATTTAATCATTTAATTCCTTTTTGCTATACACTGTTATATACTTGCAGCAAACTGTGCAATCATCTGACCGTTTTTATAGAAAAGGATTACATAAACATAATTTAATTTCACTGTGATCATAATATAGACAATAATATTGTCAGAATACAGTTAAATTACTGTTATGTAACCGTTTTCTATAAAAACGGTCAAATGACTGGACAGTTTGCAGCAAAATTTTAACAGTGTATGTTTGTTAAAATCTGTGAATAGGTAAGTATGCTACAAACTGCATACAAGCCGCTAAGAGTGGAGAGAAAAAACGACGAAGAAAGGAGAAAACTTTTATGAATGTAACGAAAAATGCTATTTATTTACATT
This sequence comes from Maratus michaelseni, assembly GCA_963931845.1. Lineage (NCBI taxonomy): Eukaryota > Metazoa > Arthropoda > Arachnida > Araneae > Salticidae > Maratus > Maratus michaelseni. The sequence continues at coordinate 390,884,817 of OZ007592.1, forward strand.
TTAAGTGACTGATTAAAAAAATTATTTTTCTTGCCGATGACATAGATATAGCTAGATTTTCTTCCCTTGTGTAAAAATAATGCTTGCTTATTTTAGTGCCGCACAGTGGAATATTATATTCATAATCCTGGCCCAAAAAGTAGAAAATTAAATTTGCACAACAATTATAAAAAAACATATTTTATAATAGCTGACTAACTGTTCTGTCGATCTATGTCTACTTCAAGAGCATAAGTCATTCCAGGCGGCTCCTAGCCACAGTCAATTTTTTTTTTTTTTTTTTTTTTTTTTTTTTTTTTTTTTAAGACTTGTTTTTTGTTATGTTTCAGCTTTGTTATTCTGTTTCAATGTATACTTTGAAATGTGCATTTAAAAAATTCTACTTTTCTTATAATAAAAAATAATTATAATGGATTATTTTTATGCCTTTTTAGATATGATTTATTGATATATATTTATTAAAATATATTGTCTAATATATTCAAAGCTTTTAAAGGTATGTCGGGGTTTATCTGACTATTTTTGAAATATAATCATATGGCTTATAGTTTGGAAGGCAATGTCTTTTAAAGTTGCACATATTGTTGCCTTTTTTAGATAGTAATGCTTTTTGGGAGAACTGCAAATCTATTAAAAACACCCAAAAACCAATATCTCTATACTACAGAGACTCAACTTTGCTAAACACTAAATGCAAGTAATTTACATAATATATCCATTGCTTTATATAAATAACTAATCATTTATGTATATTAAAATTAACCACATTTAATTAAACATTACTTGTATATAAAAAATAAAAACTATCACCAAATAATTTCCTCTTATAAACAGTAAAAAATTAAGTAAACACTGAATTATAATTTATTTTTTTAAATAAATGTATGTATGTATAAAATTAATTAAGTGTATTTACTATGTAAGTAAACATTTTGTGAGCGGTAAAAAATATTGTTCATATACAACTTTTCACGGACAATAATATTCATAAATTTTTGAGTGACGGTATCATCTGTATATCCATTACATTAAAAAAAAAAAAAAAAAAAAAAAAAAAAAACATGCAAGTGTGCGTACAAAGAGAGGGTGAGAATTGGAACAATTATGCATCCAGTTTTTTTTTTCAAAGTTATTAGACTTTACAATTATGATATATTGAAGAATATGGACACAGACAATTTTTTTTACAAAACTCGAAATTATGCAAAAAAAAAAAAAAAAAAAATTGAATTACCTCTAAATTATAATTATTTTACAACCAGAACCAATTCAACGTTATAAAAATTATACATTTAACCATTACATGTTCATAATTGTCATATTTAACACCTAACCCTGATCTGGACTAGTAATTATAATACTAATATTAATTCTAATTCCTCTAATTATAACTCGCAGTTAATAACAAAATATTAAAGCATTCCATTGCATTGTTTATAATATATTTTCAAATGCAAATTACATCCCAAATAATAAAATTACCATTCATTACAACGCAACAGCAGAGGGAGCATTTTATATTTGGGCAGGAAATTGGAGGCTACATGATTTAAGTAAGATAACTCTAATTGTTGCTCTTCGAAAACTTATCATGTGGAAATTAGAAATTTCAATATTAATTTCCGCTTGACATTTACCGTTTGCGAGATTCAACTGGTGTATTGTTCAATTGAATATGATGAATAAATGGATGCTTAACTTTCTATGATATTTCCGATAAATTAAATGTAATCGTAATCGCTTACAATGTAGTATGCAACTGTAGCATTTGTTGACAATTTGGGAAAGTTCGTGAAATTCTAAAGAAAACATGTGTTTCATTAAAAACTTTCATACAATATCTATTCATTATTGCTAAATACGTTATTACTATTACTAAATACGTTATATATGTTATTTTTTTAAATATAGTGTACATTTTAATAAATGAAAATATCAATTGTACTCTAAACAAAAATATACATTGTCACATTTATAATAGTTAAAATCTAAATGTAATTTTCAAAGTATCTAAATGGGACATTTTGTGCTATGCGCGTCAGTTCATTTTACTTTTAATAATTTAATTGTTATCAGTTTTTGAAAAATTTAATATTACATTTTATTTAAATAACGAATCATTTCACATTCACACTTTCAACATTCATTTCAGCATGTACATCAATCAGCAAACAAAGTGTTACTTATGAATGACCAATACAATATTAATATTACCTAAGAAATGATTAATACGTTTCTTACTGCATGTTTTATACGTTTTAGACAAAATTTTATTTTAATACCTTTCTATTTCAGGAACACTGTAGATTTTTTTGAAATTTAATTATGGCAAGTTATTTAGTGTGTATCTGTTCATAGGGTATTGTATTACACTGTTTTGACCACTTCCAATGTTTTATATCTCTCATAGCCATTGCACTTGGTACCACTTCATCTACCTTTCTTGTAACAAAACTTTGAAAAAATTCAACCCCGTTCTCAACGGTTACATAGCTGCCACACTTAATATCATCATTAAACTGTTAAAATAGCAATTTATTAGATAAGCTGGAGTGACTGCTCCGAAAAGAAAATATTTATCCCATAAGTTACAATCACTTTTGTTTTAAAATCAAATCCACAATATTATTTGTTTATGTTTCTGCACTTTTTCTTTTTACTTCTGTCTAATCTGCAATGTTTTCTGTAGCTGTTTGCTTGAATTGTAATGTTGTTTCTTTCTTCAAATTTCTTCTTCTGTACTTAAGATGAGGCAGATTTGTGGCACCTGCGCACATAATCATTCAATTTCAATCACACCCAATTTCTAATTTTAAGCATAATTTTAGTTTATCATGTTAAAATACCTCACAAACTTACATTAGTTTATCTGCTGATGTCCTACCATATTCGAAGTATCTCTCTCATTTACTCGTTGCTCATAATAGACCTATCAAAAATTCAGATAACAAAAATGTGACGAATACTTTGTCAATATCAATGGTATCATAATTCGATTATGTACTTTAAAAAAATCGCACACTTTATATGACACGTTACCTTTGATGTTTGAAGATTCATTTAACAATATTAATATATCATTGAAAATTTCATTTAAGTTGTCTGGATGATATACCTTATGAATCACATTTAAATACTTCTAAAAGCAATGTTTTTGAATAATATACATACAAATACATATTAGTTTGCTTTCTAAGGTTTCTTTTAACATTACAATTAGAGAAAGGCTTTGTATGATAACATAAAATTTATTTTCTGAGTAAACCTTCCGTATACGGGTTCCTGTTGCTTTTTACGATTCCACTTGATGTGTTATTCTGTTTTCAGATGCTCCCTGAATTGTTGCGTGGAAATTTTGGTTTCCGCGCATAAAGCACATAAAGATTGATTCGTTTTAAAATGTCGTACTGCACGCATCACAGACGCGTAGTACACTTTTCCCAGGCGATGAATAAGCCTTATCTGTCAATATCTGAAGTGAAATTCTAAATCGTGTAGATTCGGGTTAAAGAACAATGTTTAATTACGGCTCTACAACGACATAAAACACTTACAACTCGCATCCAAATAGTAACAGCTCATTCAAATTGTCTTTAGTAAACGTAATCGTTATAAAAATGTATATTTCTATCGAAGCCCTCCAATACTCTATTATAACATACTAGAAAGCTACGCCCGCTACGCTGGTCAATTTCTTTTAACGAACCGTTAATCAGACAAAATATTGACATTTCATAAATAACTTTTATATTTTAACAGAATAATAAGGCTACTATAATGTGTGACTCGTGCTATAGCCAATATACACGTCAGGACACGTCGCCCTTAACATTATCTTTTTACGCATGAAGGTTTCGCTATGGTACTCCATTGGAAAATTTGGTAATTTTTGAAATTCAATATTTGAAAAACGGCATAATCATTAGATTTGACATTTATATCAAGAAAAATACAATTTCGTACCTTTCAAACGCAGTTTGTCTAACAATTTTCTGACAAATACTTTTTGAGCTATCATTTTTTTCAGTAACTTCAAATGTTTCATTTTCCGAGATTAATCTGGTGCAACAATTAGCGAAAAACCCAGTCGTCAGCAACGCATAGTTTTTTATTAAAGAGGCTGTTGGAGCAGGGATTGTCACCACCAATTTGCTACCATCACTTTTGAAATCGGTTCCGTGGTTCCAGAGATTCCATAGAAATTGTAATTTAGAATGACTTCAGAACGCTTTTCGCTCATTTCACCCATTTAAATTTCGATTTTTTTAATTTATTCTTAGAGAGCATTTACATCTTATAAGTAACTACAATGCTAAATTTCAAATTTCTTGCCCCTTCAGTATAAAAAAGTCGCAATTTTCGAACATTTTTCAATCCTGCATCCCATTGATGTTAGTGGCACCGACATAAAATATAGCCTATGTTGGATTAGGGATTGTCCCCATCATTTTGCCACCATTACTTTTGAAATCGGTTCTGTAGTTCCAGAGATTTCATAGAAATTGTAATTTAGACTGTTTTTAGAACGCTTTTCGCTCATTTCACACTTTTAAATTTAAATTTCTTTTTTATTTTGTTCTTAGAGAGCATTTACATCTTATAAGTAACTACAATGACAAATTTAAAATTTCTAGCTCCTTCAGTATAAAAAATAAAAATAAAACTGCCCAGTTAAACTGAGGGCATTTGAGTTCACAGGCTATTCACACTAATTGTATATTATACTCTTATTTCAAAGAAAAATAAAGAAATAAACAATATATTAAGGGGGGGTCATCCCCCCGTTACCCCCCCCATAGTTAACTAATGAACCCCTTAAACTAATCAGGTAAATCTCTAATTACAATGAATATATATAAAAATTTAAAGAAAATCGGATAATTCTGCATGAAAAACCCATTTATATAAATTAAGGCGGGATTAGCCTCCTCCGTTCCCCCACTTTATACTTAACCAATCAATCCCGAAAACTAATCAGGGAAGTGCCTTAACACAGTGAACCTATAAACAAAATTTGAAGGAAAACGGAATACTTCTGCATGAAAAACCCATTTATATAAAATAAGGGGGTATTAGCCCCCCGTTCCCCCCTTTATACTTAACCAATCAATCCCGAAAACTAATTAGGGAGGAGTCTTAACACAGTGAACCTTTAACCAAAAATTGAAGGAAATGGGATAATTCTGCATGAAAAACCCATTTATATAAATTAAGGGGGGGATAAGCCCCCCCCCCGTTACCCCCGTTATACTTAAACAGTCAATCCCGAAAAACTAATCAGGGAAGCGACTTAACATAGTGAACCTATAAACAAAATTTGAAGGAAAACGGAATAATTCTGCTTGAAAAACCCATTTATATAAATTAAGGAGTGATTAGCCTCCCGTTCCCCCCTTTATACTTAACCAATCAATCCCGAAAAGTAATCAGGGAAGCGTCTTAACCCAATGAACCTATAAACAAAATTTGAAGGAAAACGGAATAATTCTGCATGAAAAAAAACATTTATATAAATTAAGGGGGTATAAGCCCCCCGATCCCCCCCCCTTTATACTTAACTAATCAATCCCGAAAACTAATCAGGGAAGCTCCTTAACTCAGTGAACCTATAAACAAAATTTGAAGGAAAACGGAATAATTCTGCATGAAAAACCCTTTTATATAAATTAAGGGGGGGGGGAATTAGACCCTTGCCCCCCCCCCCTTTATACTTAACCAATCAATCCCGAAAACTAATCAGGGAAGCGCCTTAACACAGTGAACCTATAAACAAAATTTGAAGGAAAACGGATATTTCTATGAAGAGTTATCGCATTACGTACGTACATACATACATACAGGACCGGCTGGCAAGCTCTCAGCGCTTGATAGGCAGTTTGATAGCTAAATAAAAGAAAACTGCCCAGTTAAACTGACGGCATTGAGCTCACAGGCTATTCACAGTAACTATAAATTATATTCTTATTTCAAAGAATTTGAAATAAGCCCTCGAAAAATGAAGAAATCGACAATATATTAAGAGGGGGGAACCATCCCCCGTTTCTCCTTCTTATAATTAACCAATGAATCCATAAAACTAATCAGAGAAGCGCCTTACCACAATGAACCTATATACAAAATTTGAAAAAATTGGATAATTCTGCATGAAAAATCCATTTATCTAAATTAAGGGGGTTAGCCCCCCGTCCCCCCTTTATACTTAACCAAAGAACCCCCAAAACTAATCAGAGAAGCGCCTTATCACAATGAACATATATATATATATAATTTGAAGAAAATCGGATAATTCTGCTTAAAAAAACCATTTATCTATATCAAGGGGGGTTAGTCCCCCCGTTTCCCCCTTTATACTTTACCAGTGAACCCCCAAAACTAATCAGGGAAGTGCCTTACCACAATGAGCCTATATACAAAATTTGGAGTAAATTGGATAATTCTGCATGAAAAACCCATTTATAAAAAATAAGGGGGGGGGGGTAGCCCCCGTTTCTCTCCTTTACACTTCACCAATGAACCCCCTAAACTAATCAGGGAAGCCCCTTACCACAATGAGCCCATATAGAAAGTTGGAAGAAAATCAGATAACTCTGCATGAAAAAAATCATTTATCTAAAATAAGGGGGGAGGATTAACCCCCCCGTTACCCCCTTTATACTTAACCTATGAACCCCCAAAACTAATCAGGAAAGAACCTTATCACAATGAACCTATATACAAAATTTGAAGAAAATTGGATAATTCTGCATGAAAAAACCATTTATCCAAATTAAGGGGGGGTTAGCCCCCGTCCCCCCCCTTTATAGTTAACCAATCAATCCCCAAAACTCTGCATGAAAAATTCATTTATCTAAATTAAGGGGGAGGATCCCCCCCCCCCGTTAGCCCCTTTATACTTAATCTATGAACCCCCAAAACTAATCAGGAAAGAACCTTATCACAATGAACCTATATACAAAATTTGAAGAAAATTGGAGAATTCTGCAAGAAAAAACCATTTATCTTAATTAAGGGGGGTTAGCCCCCCCTTTCCCCCCTTTATAGTTAAACAATCAATCCCCAAAACTAATCAGGGAAGAGCCTTATCACAAGGAACTTATAAACAAAATTGGAAGCAAAACGGTTATTTCTGTCAAGAGTTATCGCGTTACGTACGTACACACGTACATACATACATACAGAACGGGCGGGCACATAAGATCTCAGGCTTTGATAGCCTGTGAGCTAAAAATCGCAATTTTAGAACGTTTTTTGCTCCTGCACCCCCTGGAGTTAGTGGCACCGACATAAAATATAACCTATGTTGGAGCAGGGGTTGTCACCATCAATTTGCCACCATCACTTTTGAAATCGGTTCGGTAGTTCCAGAGATTACCCCTTACAAACAAACAAACAAACAAAATATCAATCTTTACTCCTTTATAATATTAGTATAGATAAGGGTGGATCAAATGAAACCGAAACAGTACTTGTAATTTGGTTTATTTTTGTATGAGTGTGGTGAACTTTGTGTCTAGGTTAGAGCGTGTATGTAAAGGTAACTCCTACTGAAGGAATGAACTTTCCCAGATAGTCGCGCAAAAGCACGTTAGAAGCTCAAGAAATCGGCCTACAGTTTTGTCCGTCAGGCAATGTGTTATTCTTATTCATCTTCTTCAGCGGAATGTTTGCCAGTAAAAAAGAGCAACCCAGTGTCACTCGTTATTTAGCGATAGAAGAAGTTGGATTTCGCGAAACGAATCGGCGAATGAAGTAGTGTGCGGAGAACATGCATTGTCATTGACTTGTGTGGAGGACGGACACAAACACTCCCGCAAGGGAAACTGATGAAATGTCGGTGGACAGTCTTGGAATGCCCACCGTATACTCCGAAACTTTCAAGATGTGACTATCCAATTTTTGGTCCTCTGAAAAATGCATTGAAGGGTCATCGTTTCTACTCGGACAGATAAATCATGGACAATGTTCGAAACTGGTCCCGATTTCAGCCAAAGGACTTCTATGAGCAAGGTATTGATGATTTGGTGAAAGAGTGGGACAAGTGATTGTGTAGACTTGGAGATTGTGTTTGAAACAAACCATGTCATTTCATCCATGAGCAAGGTATTCATCATTTGGTGAAACAGTGGAACAAGTGATTGTGTTTGAAACAAACCATGTCATTTCATTCTGTGTTTCCTGTTCCGTTTTAATTTGATCCAAAGTAATAATTATAAGATCCTGACAACTTAAAATAATTCGAACTTCAGCACTACTTGACGTGGCACATACAATTTTTCTTCGGTAAACTCGTTGCAATAGAGCGACTCTGTCAGTTTATATATATATATATATATATATATATATATATATATATATATATATATATATATATATATATATATACACTACTGGCCATTAAAAATGCTACACCATGAAGGAATGCAAATAACAGAATGATATTTATTGGACAAATACATTATAATGGGAAGGACAAGTGATTACTTTTTCAGAAAATTTCAGAACATACACATACTCATACTCCTTGTATTATTAAGAAATTTTTCCGTTTTATTACCACTATGACGTCAATAATTTTTATTTCGTATTAATCTTTTTTTTTTTCAATTGGTGAAACTTTTTATTTCATTTTCATTTTTCACGTGGGAGTCTTTCAATAGAAAATTAATTATTGTAGAAAAAAAAATATTGTGGATTTTTAATTATTGGCAACTGCTATAACGAAAAACGTTTAAATTTAATAGGAAAAGGTTGTTAGATTTTTTATTTTTTATCTCTATATATTAAAATAATACGATTTTTTTCAAAGTTTATGATTTTGAGCTTCATAACAGGTATTCAACTATAAGTATATTAAGTTTCAGTTCTGTAAGTTAAATGGTTTCTCAGAATCGGCTCTGTGACGGACAGACAATGAAGCGGGAGTAATTGGGTTTTGTGAGATGAACGAAACCCTAAAAAATGGATATTTCTATCGAAGCCCTCCAATACTCTAGTATAACATATAAGGTTGGATCAAATAAAAACGGAACACAGCTTGAAATTTGGTTTATTTTTGTATGTGAGGTAAACTTTGTGTACAGGTTAGGGTGTGTATGTATGGAAGGTAACTCCTACTGCAGAAATGAACTTTCCGAGATAGTCGCACAAAAGCACATGATAAGCTCTGGTGATCGGCCAACACTTTCGTCCATCAGGCAATGTGTTGTTTTTATTCATCTGCTTCAGCGTAATGTCTGCGAGTAAAAAATAGCAACCCAGTGTCACTCGTTATTTAGTGATAGAAGAAGTTGGATTTCGCAAAACGAATCGGTGAATGGACTAGTGTACGGAGAACATGCATTGTCAATGACTCGTGCGGAGGACGGACAAAAGCACTTTCGCAAAGGAAACTGGTGAAATTTCGGTGGACAGTCTTGCAATACCCACTGCATATCCGGGATCATTCGGCATGTGACTATTCAATCTTTTGGTCCGCTTAAAAATGCAATGAAGGGTCGCCGTATGTACTCGGACAGCAAAATCACGGACTCTATTCGAAATTGGTTCTGACTCCAGCCAAAAGACAAGAGCAAGGTATTCATCATTTGCATGATGAATACCTTGCTCATCGTGCGGAGCCATACCATCCATGAGCAAGGTATTCATCATTTGGTGAAACAGTGGAACAAGTGATTGTGTTTGAAATAAACCATGTAATTTCATTCTGTGGCTCCTGTTCCATTTTAATTTGATCCAAAGTAATAATTATACGATCCTGACAACTTAAAATAATTGTAACTTTAGCGCTACCTGTCGTGACACATACAATTTTTCTGCGGTAAATTCGTTACAATAGAGCGGTCAGTTTATATATATATATATGCTTGTATATTTACAAGCCGAATTATATTGTATATTATGCCGAATATATCAACAGTTTTCATTTATGTTGGAAAGTGGTAAAAACGAAGTAAAATCTTCTAAAATGACACATAGATTATGCCTGTAACATATACACATATGTTTAGAATAAAATGAAACGTTTAAATATTCTAAAGTATATTTTTACAACGTTTTCCATAATATGCAGAAAAGTACAAAAATGAATGACTTCACATCCACTGTTCTATAAGAATCGGATGAATAAAACATGCAATGAAATAAGATCTTGTAATATTTTTACAGTCAGTTCCTAAACTAGGTTTTTTTTCACATTTTATATCCCATTGCATAATTACTTATCTATTCTTTCCAGAAAATTTTATTTTAGCTAATTTATAGTCATGCATTGTTGAAAAGTTTTTTTTTTCAAAGAACGTTGTATTTTGGAAATGAAGATGTAAGAGCCGACACTAGTATTGCAAGAGAATAATACTTTTCCTCAAATAGAAGGATTTTTAAATGAAAATGAGGCGTTAAATTTAAATAAATAGGCATAAAGTTCTTATATATAATGTTTTAGAAGATTTTACTTCGCTTTTAACACGTTCCAACATAGATGAAAACTGTTCATGTATTCGGGTTTATTGTCTGTATGTCTCTCCATCTTTCCATGCTGTAACTTACGTAAATATACTTGAATTGCCATGAAATTGAAATACGTTATGACATATGTAACGACATGATCGGTATTTAAAATGAAGTATGTAGCAGCTTTATTTTATTTACCGGGGCATTCAAAAGAATGTCGTCGCAATATTGTCTATGGGGAAAAATATTTGCAGTGTATTTTAATGATATTACACTATTTCAAATATATTGAAATCGAAGTGAACTACAATATTCTTATTATCGAATATGGTATGCGTAGCACTTATAATTAGTTTACAGGGAAACTCAAAAGAATCCCGTCATATTATGGTCTATGGGGAACAGTCGTTTGCAGAGAATTTTAATCATGATACACTATTAAAAACAAAATAAAATTAATATAAATTTGTGAGGTGCACTATAGTTGCATTCCGCAGACTATGAAGAGTGAAGTATTTATCATTGATTTACATGGTCACACAAAATATTTTGGTTACATAATGGTCTATGAAGAAAAACTGTTTGCAGCCTATTTTAATTACCTTACACTATTTTCAATTTCATGAAATTGATATGCATTACTGAGGTTTGGTACAAGATACCTGTTGTATAATATGATGTGCATAGCATTTGTCGTTCATTTACAGAGGCACACAAAAGTTTCGGATACAGTACTGTATATGATGTATTGTCTCTAAGCGATAATTGCTGAAAGTGCGCTTACAGTTATGTTTATGTATGCGTTTAATTAAATTATTACGTACTATGAAGCATGTGGAAATGTTATTCATATACAGGACTCCACAAAAGAATTTGTATGGCTGTGTGTCAGCGTAAATTGCTTAAAATTTCTTAGAATCGAGTTATGCATTTTGAGCTTGAGATGTATTTCGTATATTAAGAAATGTTATGTTAGTTGAATATAAGTAAAATCATATTCAGTGCTCCGCAAAGAACTTGTTTCATGGCCGCTAAAATATGATAGTTTCTGGAAATGTTATTTTAGTAGTTTACAACATGTTTTTGCATGAATTAAACTTTAGCTTAATATGTGGCGTGTATAAAAAGCTTAAGGTTATACACAGGGCTGTACAGAAGAATTCAAGTATGTTTCCATCTACTGGTAGAAACTGCTGTAGGTGAATTTTCAACTGAGTTACCTTGTACTACTGATGTCCTTTTTTACTAAACTAAATTGTATCATACTATATAGACTATATACGAATCTATAGATTATATATAGGGCTGCACAAAAGATTTGGAGTACTTTTCTGGTTCTAGTCTGTAATTGATTACACTTGGTTTTCAAATGTGTATTGCGTTTTCTAAAATGTTTATTAACGTATCTTATTTACCTTAATAAACAGCAAAGGTTTGTTAAAGTATTCTGGAAGTGTTGGAAAGTGTTTCATAATCGATGATTCATGCATTATTTGCCTTTCTTATGATAGTCTGAAAACTTTTTTTTTCATATGAATAAAAATAACTTAAATATGGCGAAGGAAATTGAATTTCCAGAAATATTTATTAATGAAAACAAAAAAGATATATTAAAACAATGTGTCAAGCATGCACTTATTGCCTTCTGTCTGTCCGACCATCGTAAATATACTCAGATTGCCGTGTATTTGATGTATATTATTAACGTTTTTTAGAGAATGCTCGCTATTGAAAATTGAGTGGATAGCATTTATAGTCAATTTACAGGGATACTTAAAAGAACCCGTTACATTATGATCAATAGGAAAAAAATCATTTGTGCTGTTGTTACTCTATTTTGAAACATAAATGAATTCGTATGCATTTGTGAAGTTCGCTAAAATAGGCTTTTTGAAGAATATGGATGGTGATATATTGATCTATAACGTATAATATTGCTTTCAGAAATTTCCTGAGATCATAGTCCATTTATAATAAATAAATAAATTATCCTGCAATGTATAGCTTTTCAAACTACTTTGTATCGTTCAAAGGTAAACATTTTAAATTTCATATGAGATTAAAATTTGTTTTAATTAAATGAAAAAATTATTGCACATCGTTTAATCTTTTTAAACGACTTATAATCGAAATATTCATAAAAATATTTGTTAAAATTTTCCAAAATTAAACATATTTCATTAATTATAAAATTTGTTTTTCTGGTACTATTCTTTTATTTTCATGCTCTTATTAAAATAATATTTATTAAATTGACTCACGCAATTGACGACCGTGGTGTGAAAGTCATTTGATTACACACACATAAATATATTAATAATTTTCATTAAAATATGCATAAATCCACTTTTATATTATATTATATTTAAATTGTCTTTATGTGTAAGTATAAAAAGGAACAGCATTCGTAAATATCTAAGTCTTAAAGCATTTTCCTTGCAATGCATGATATTTAAAAAGTACGAAAAGCGAACTAATTCCGTAACTAATTAGAGTTCCTATGTGACAGCAATTCTAATAATAAATTACAAAATTTTAAATTAGAACTCATTTGAAAAGTATCATTTATCAAAATATTAGCCGAAATTAAGACGAAGTCTTGCCTTCATTAAGATAAAATGATTAGTTAGGGTGATGAATTTCATTCATCGATGCATATAATTCTCAAAAGAGAATTCATAATGCATCAGGCGCATATGTTCCTTTAATTTCGGAGAAATATTTGTTTTAGCTTTTTGACAGATAATAAATTTTGTAAATAATTTTAATAACATTTAAATTTCTCTTCGGGTTTATATAAGAATTTTAGACATAATTTGTCTATTGAAAAGTTTGAAAACTTTCACCAATTTCAAAGTTAAACTAGTGTAATAAATATTTATTTTTAAGCCTTGAATTATTCTTATGCGTTTAATTATAAAAGGGACTTTATCTAACGTAGTTTGCAACAAATATTTCAGTACTGTCCATCTTACAGGTGTCATTATAAAATTTCAAATAGATATACATAATACGTCTAAGTCATAAACCAATAAAAATACATTAAATAAAGACATTTAATAAAATCACACAAAATACAAGATAAAATGACATTATTAAAGTTTCGTGCATTAACAAAGATTCTCAATAGTACAAACAAGAACGAAAAATCATGTACTAATCATAGATTATGTAACATTTTCCAATACTTCCAAAATAATTTTGCAAATATTTACCGTAAGCTGTAAGATGATATCTAATTAAACAATTTTGAAAACGCATAACATATTTAAAAATCCAATTTCAGGAATTACCAACAATATTCGGAAAATTATCCAAACTCTTTTGTGGAGCCCTGCATATGCTCTATAAATTTTTATATATACTAAATAGACTGCTAAATTTGAGTTTAATTAGGAAACGCGTAGCACAATTTAAAATTTCCCTTCTGCAATTTCCGAAAATAAACGGAAATGTACTCTAGAGCTTTTGTGCTGCGCTGTATACAATCTATACAATTTATACACGCCAAGTAATAGACAAAAAATGAGTTAAATTTAAAAACGCGTTCAGTCACTGAAAATGCATTCCCAGGAATTATTATTAATAAGCAGTATTTTAACCGAATTCTTTTGTGTGTCCCTGTAAAGGAGCGATGAAAGCTATACACACAATATTCTATAGTAAGCCTCTTGTAATCCACGTTTGTGATATACATCAATTTCAACATATTTCAAATTTTGAAACATTATTAAAATAAACTGCAAAAGATTTTTCTTCATAAGACCGTAATATAACGGAATTCTTTTGAGTATCCCTGTAAAGGAACTATAAGTGCTATGCACACCACATTCTATAATTAGTCTCTTGCCGTGTACCGAAGTGATATATGTCAATTTCAATATGTTTAAAATTGTGTAACATGCTTAAAATAAATCGCAAATGATTTTTATCCATAGACCGCAATGTAACGGAATTCTTTTGAATATCCCTGTAATAAAACAATAAGTGCTAAACACTTCATTTTTAATACCAGACATGCCACAGTAAGCCTTACAGAACTGACAGACAGACAGACAGACAAACCGAATTCAAAAACACTTTTCAACTAAGTTAGAAAGTGTTAATAAAAACGAGTGACTGTCATGGCTAACATACATGTACGCCAAGCGGATATTACACCTATGGACTGTAATTCAGTGTATATATATTTGAAAATGGACGTACGTGTGATTTTCGTTTATATGATCATAAACTTGCATAAGTTTACAATCGGAGCTTGTAACTCACTTGCTAGAAGCAGATCATGTTCTGGATTTTGAAAATGTAAAAAATAATCAAGTATAAGTGCAACAATTATATATGTCGTGTGTTCCTAGAAGAATGGTTTGCGAAATTACAAGAATTCCTCTTCAATGAAGCTAGTTTATTTCCTCCCGACTATTGAGTACTGCTGTGACATATGATAAACTATGTGGTAGTTGGATGAGTGTTTCAATTGTAAATTAATTGTATGTTAACTGTAGCAGTCGAATGTTTTCTGTACTAATGAGGGGATTTGGTAAGGATCGAAATGTTTATGTTCTTTTATCTTGTATTCTTTGTGCCTTTCATTATACGTCTGATTTCAATGCATTTTTATTAACAATTTTATAAGTTTAATAAGTACAGACGTTTAACACAATCTACAAAATTGCATTTAAGCTTGTCGTTATTAGAAATAATACACTTTTGAATAGCAAAACGTTACAAGCAAAAATATCAGAAATTAAAATTTTTATAGGGATTTTTATGTTTGGCGCGCAATAAACGATTATATTTAATAAACATTTTGATGCTATATCATGCATAGTTTTAAAATATAAAATTATAACACATGTTAACAATTTATTAAAATTCCATGGCTATTTTACATTTTTTTAAAATGTATATATATATATGTGTGTGTTATTCTGTAACTCTCTTATTTTTTAATCGATTTGTATGTGTATAGCACGTACTAAGGTCTCGACCGAGTTCGTTGGCCAGCTTCATCCGTCATCTTGTTTCGAAATGGCAGCCAGTTATTTTTCTTAATTAAAAAAAAAATGTGCAAAAAACTATAAATTAAAAAAAAATGTTTTCGTTAAGTGCTAGATCGTAATATAGGGATTTCGAAACATTTTTTGTTTTGACTTTATCTTAAAAAAGGACTGAGATATGGTAGTTTGTACTTCTAGGGTAGCTGATATTTTGAATCAATCTGATTTTTGTTATGCTGTAACTATCGCATTTATGAACCGGTATGAATAAGGCTGTTGGTATGTACAGGACATACCAAGGTCTCGACAGAGTTCGCTAACCAGCTTCATGCGCCATCTTGTTTTAAAATGCGGCCTCTTACTTATTTATTTTTTAATTGAAAAAGATGTATAAAAATCATAAATTGAAAAAAGTTGTTTCCGTTAAGTGTTAGAGTGTTATACAAGGGTTCCGTAGCATTTTTTTGGCTTTATCTCTAAAAATGGCTGAGATATAGTTGTTTTAAACTCTAGGTTGGCTGATATTTTGAAGCAATCTGATTTTTGTTATGCTGAAATTCGCGTTCACATTCAGTATACGAAAACCGGGATTGAATCTTCAAAAATCAAATCAGGTTCCAAGCATTTTAAATTCAGATGTTTTAGTAAAGTGAGTTGAATTTTTATTAAGATGGAATATGGCAGCTACCTTTTATAATCATAGTCTATTTTCTCTGCGATCATGTCAATTGTTTCCCACACATCTTGGGAAGCTTTCCAAAGTCTTCCAATGTGTTGTGGGCCCCACAAGTGGCTGAGAGGTTCTGATCTCAAATCTGGTAGACGGGAGGTGAAGAGTTCAAACCCGTCTCGCGCTCGTCAACCTAATCGTTTGGAGTTTTCCGTGGTTTTCTTCGAACCTTCCCGTAAATTTGAGTTATGATCCCTTAGAAAGACCCCCAAGGACGGCACTCCTCCCAGGGCTTATACCTCTCGTGTAGATAATCTGCCGTCATAAAATCCACCAACCAACCAATATGTTGTTGACAGTGCTTTATAACGTTCGCTTTAACAAACACATAGGTGGTGATACATATAAATGCATCGTAACACTGGATGAAAGTGTTTGAAGTAAGAGCAGTAAATATTTATTATCAATAAAATATTTTAGAACGCAATTTTGTAGAAGAAATTCCAGCTTTATATGAAAAAGACATTAGAGCTGCATATGAAAAAGTCCTCCAACCTAGTTTTCCATAACTCAACTGATGCAGAATTAGAAAAGAAAGAATGAAGGAACAAAGGAAATAAATTATGTTCCAATTGACGAAATACACGTAAAATAACCTGACGAACCCCATCCTCCTTCTCAATGGACTTTTTTTGCATTTGGCTTGTTTAAATGAATTCACGAAAGAAACTTTTGAAAGTTATCTAAGTGGTGCGGTGGTAATTTGATATGATTGTACTAAGGGAAATATCGACTATGATACACACACTTTTTTGATACACAATTTGGAAAACTTTCAAAGAGGTGTTTGAGAAAATTGATATGAATGTACTAACAGAAAAATCGACTATGATGGAAATTTTGATCCAGAGTTATAATCAAAAGTCAGGAGTATACAGTAGCGTACAATTGTTGCAAAGAATATAGCATATATGTTCAAAAATTATTTGTGAAAATCGTTACCATAAAGTGCAAACGACCTTCTGTATATGGAGATCTAATATATTTACATTTTCATTCCTTGAAAGATAGATACATATAAATCTCAATCCTTCATACAATATCCTTCATACCTTAAAAGGACCCGATAAGACGTGAACATTTTTCTTGTTTTGTAGTTTATATCTTTTTTGCATCCACGGCATCCACAAAGTGTCTTTACAGTTTCAGGATTTTCTTATAAGCAAAAATAAACACACATATATGTTTAAAATAGTACAATATTAAGAGTAGATATTCAAGGGTTTTTTAGTGTCAATTAATTATTCTATGTATGAACACCGTAGTATTGGTTGCATGAAACACTTCAAGCCGATGATTGTTGACGTTTTTCTCCGATACCCTTTTACGTCAACTCCTTTCTTTTGATTTTCTTGTGCCCACGTCCATCAGTTCGTGAAATTACAGGAAATTCCTGGAGACTGGCTCAATATTGAATAAAGCAAGGAGGGGATATAAAATAGTATATCGGGAAACCCTCGACCATTATCACCTTGAAGTGCTTCGAGTAAGTGATGGTGCAAATACAGAGGCACATACAGAGGTTTATTAAATTAATGGGAAAAGAACTTCAATATATTTTTCTAATACTGTACAACTACTTTCTCTACATGTATTTGTTCTTTTGTGTTTGCAATAAACGCTTTAAAAGAGACTTTGAGGACACCATATATATTTAAATATTTTTATAAAGGGAAATGATTTAATCAAAAATGCAATTGAAATTCTTCGCATTTGTGATAAAATGTGAAAACTTATTTACTTTAAACGTTTAAAAAAGATTTATAACTGCTCTTCTACAGTTCTGAACTTTTTAAAACAATTTTTCCCTATACATTTTTACAACCGTACTCTATAATTCAAAATTCCAAAAAGTGAATTAGTTTAAGAGAAAATAAATAAAAAGTGTTAACATTTGTAATAATCTAGTAAAACTATTAGGAATTTAATATGTTTATGGTCTTAAAATAAACTATTTGTATAACAGAAAATCCAAGCCTTAATTTTGTGAAATGCTCCTTAAGGATAACATAAAAAATAACTAGTCAAGTAAAAATTATTTGTTATTGAAAACTATTTCATTCATTGAAAAGATACATACACATTCAAAGAGAAAATAATTTTTAAAATGCTACTGTGATTAATTTTAAGGCACATGGATGCAGTAAAAAGCGTTTTTCCGCTATTTTTCATTGTGGAAACTTAATGAAATTTCGCTTATTTATTTTAAATGTTTAAAAAAGCTTTATAACTGCTCTTCTACAGTTCTGAACTTTTTAAAACAATTTTTCCCTATACATTTTTACAACCGTACTCTATAATTCAAAATTCCAAAAAGTGAATTAGTTTAAGAGAAAATAAATAAAAAGTGTTAACATTTGTAATAATCTAGTAAAACTATTAGGAATTTAATATGTTTATGGTCTTAAAATAAACTATTTGTATAACAGAAAATCCAAGCCTTAATTTTGTGAAATGCTCCTTAAGGATAACATAAAAAATAACTAGTCAAGTAAAAATTATTTGTTATTGAAAACTATTTCATTCATTGAAAAGATACATACACATTCAAAGAGAAAATAATTTTAAAAATGCTACTGTGATTAATTTTAAGGCACATGGATGCAGTAAAAAGCGTTTTTCCGCTATTTTTCATTGTGGAAACTTAATGAAATTTCGCTTATTTATTTTAAATGTTTAAAAAAGCTTTATAACTGCTCTTCTACAGTTCTGAACTTTTTAAAACAATTTTTCCCTATACATTTTTACAACCGTACTCTATAATTCAAAATTCCAAAAAGTGAATTAGTTTAAGAGAAAATAAATAAAAAGTGTTAACATTTGTAATAATCTAGTAAAACTATTAGGAATTTAATATGTTTATGGTCTTAAAATAAACTATTTGTATAACAGAAAATCCAAGCCTTAATTTTGTGAAATGCTCCTTAAGGATAACATAAAAAATAACTAGTCAAGTAAAAATTATTTGTTATTGAAAACTATTTCATTCATTGAAAAGATACATACACATTCAAAGAGAAAATAATTTTAAAAATGCTACTGTGATTAATTTTAAGGCACATGGATGCAGTAAAAAGCGTTTTTCCGCTATTTTTCATTGTGGAAACTTAATGAAATTTCGCTTATTTATTTTAAATGTTTAAAAAAGCTTTATAACTGCTCTTCTACAGTTCTGAACTTTTTAAAACAATTTTTCCCTATACATTTTTACAACCGTACTCTATAATTCAAAATTCCAAAAAGTGAATTAGTTTAAGAGAAAATAAATAAAAAGTGTTAACATTTGTAATAATCTAGTAAAACTATTAGGAATTTAATATGTTTATGGTCTTAAAATAAACTATTTGTATAACAGAAAATCCAAGCCTTAATTTTGTGAAATGCTCCTTAAGGATAACATAAAAAATAACTAGTCAAGTAAAAATTATTTGTTATTGAAAACTATTTCATTCATTGAAAAGATACATACACATTCAAAGAGAAAATAATTTTAAAAATGCTACTGTGATTAATTTTAAGGCACATGGATGCAGTAAAAAGCGTTTTTCCGCTATTTTTCATTGTGGAAACTTAATGAAATTTCGCTTATTTATTTTAAATGTTTAAAAAAGCTTTATAACTGCTCTTCTACAGTTCTGAACTTTTTAAAACAATTTTTCCCTATACATTTTTACAACCGTACTCTATAATTCAAAATTCCAAAAAGTGAATTAGTTTAAGAGAAAATAAATAAAAAGTGTTAACATTTGTAATAATCTAGTAAAACTATTAGGAATTTAATATGTTTATGGTCTTAAAATAAACTATTTGTATAACAGAAAATCCAAGCCTTAATTTTGTGAAATGCTCCTTAAGGATAACATAAAAAATAACTAGTCAAGTAAAAATTATTTGTTATTGAAAACTATTTCATTCATTGAAAAGATACATACACATTCAAAGAGAAAATAATTTTAAAAATGCTACTGTGATTAATTTTAAGGCACATGGATGCAGTAAAAAGCGTTTTTCCGCTATTTTTCATTGTGGAAACTTAATGAAATTTCGCTTATTTATTTTAAATGTTTAAAAAAGCTTTATAACTGCTCTTCTACAGTTCTGAACTTTTTAAAACAATTTTTCCCTATACATTTTTACAACCGTACTCTATAATTCAAAATTCCAAAAAGTGAATTAGTTTAAGAGAAAATAAATAAAAAGTGTTAACATTTGTAATAATCTAGTAAAACTATTAGGAATTTAATATGTTTATGGTCTTAAAATAAACTATTTGTATAACAGAAAATCCAAGCCTTAATTTTGTGAAATGCTCCTTAAGGATAACATATAAAATAACTAGTCAAGTAAAAATTATGTGTTATTGAAAACTATTTCATTCACTGAAAAGATACACAAACATTGAAAAAACTGAAATTAAGAAAAAATAATTTTAAAAATGTTACTGTGATTAATTAACAGGCAAATGGATGCAGTGAAAGCGTTTTTCGGCTATTTTTCATTGTGAAAACTTAATGAAATTTCGTTCGAATATTATGCCAGCCCGATATGCAGTTTCAAATTTATGTAAGCAATTCTTCTTCGATGATATCTTTATATATGACAGATTAGATGACACAGATAACGGAACTTCCAATCAGCTGGTGGATGTAATTATCTTATCATCGCATATCATTAGTTATCCCTCAATTAAAAATAAAATTTCCCTTATACAGATATAATTAATTAAAGTCATACTTATCGTTTTATAATATTTTATATTCTGCATGTCTTTAGTGGTTTTTATATTCCATTCCGTAGATCGCTTTCAACCGGTAGTAAAAGGAAATAAAATCATTTTTCCTGTCATGAAACTTTACCAGTGTAATTTTCCTTGCCGTTAAAAAATGAATAAATAAGAATAAAGTTACTTGTCACAAGGTTTCCCTTACGCACTAGTATAAACACTTATTATTGCTTAGAAACTCCATCCTGTAGAACTGATTATTTCACTCTTTAACTCTCTCACTCTCTTCTTCGCTCCCCTCTCTGTACATTGTTTACGATAAAAATCGCCTCGTTCAAAGAGTTGTATACTTCATGTCTCTTCGTTTTATCTTTAATATAAACTTTCTCAAAGCTACGGCTTGGCTTTCTAATGCCTACGTTGTAATTTTGGTAACGCGAAGTAAAACTAGTCGTTGGGGGTCACCGTAATACTTACCCATCATGGATATGCATAATGTAAAATATTAAAATAAAAATGTGTAAACTACTTATAAAATGCATTGCAATTCAAATAAAATCGTGGCTTGATGACGTCACAAACTTTAAAGGCTCGATTACTGAATTGCTTCAAAGAGGTTTTTCCTTATAACTCCAAAAATAATAATCCTATTAACTAGCGGTTTATTGCATCTGATTAGGCGTCAAATTTCTAATTAAAATATATCTTTGAAGTGAAATTTGGATGAAATACAGGGTCATGAAAAATCGAAGAGTGTGGAAAACAGGATTCCAAATATCTCGGCAACTAATTATCCGATCGACTTCATGCTTTATTCAAAATGTATGTTTTTTTATTGTCTTTTATATTCATTTCTTAAAATATACAATTTCGAAAATTTTTATATACCTTTCATCAGAACGATTATTTCGAGAGTCCGAAAAAAATTGTTCCGGTTAATCGAGGTTATTGAAATGAAATAGGCTTCTTCCCATTATTACATACTAAGTACATACCAAATTGCAAGTCTCTATCTCAATTTTTTCGGGAGATAGAGCGTTTACAGACACACACACACACAGACACACAGACACACAGACGGACGGCAAATTTTTTTTTCTAAAAATATGTTTTTCGGAATCTCCAGTGTCTGAAACGTGTAAATCCGTCAAAAAAAATTTTTCGATTTTCAAAACGATTACAAGACTTTCCCTATACTACGTATGATGGGTAAGTAACTAGTCGTTGGGTGTCACCGTAATACTTACCCATCATGGATATGCATAATGTAAAATATTAAAATAAAAAATGTGTAAACTACTTATAAAATACATTGCAATTCCAATAAAATCATGGCTTGATGACGTCGTAAACTTTAAAGGCTCGATTACTGAATTCCTTAAAAGAAACATCCTTATAACTCCAAAAACAATAATCCTATTAAATAGCGGTTTATTATTATTTAGATTACAAATATCTCGGCAACTAATTATCCGATAGACTTCTTGCTTTATGCAAAATTTATGTTTTTTTTATTGTCTTTTATATTCACTCCTTAAAATAAACAATTTCGAAAATTTTTATATACCTTTTATCAGAACGAATATTTCGAGAGTCCGAAAAAATAAGTTCCGGATAATCGAGGTTTCTGAAATTCAATAAGCTTCTTCCCATTATTACATACTAAGTACATACAAAATTTCAAGTATCTATCTCAATTTTTTCGGGAGATAGAGCGTTTACAGACACTCAGACACACAGACATACAGACGGACGGCAATTTTTTTTTCTAAAAATATATTTTTCGGAATCTCCAGTGTCTGAAACGTGTAAATCCGTCAAATTTTTTTTTTCGATTTTCAAAACGATTACAAGACTTACAATATACTACGTATGATGGGTAAGTAAACATGGTTGGCTAGATTTCCACTCAAAATGTATATAAAATGAGTTATCATTTAAGGTTATTATAGGTCAGGGTTTTCCCTTATGGCTTTATACACTTCAATTTAATCTCTCAGCTGTTTGTGTACATCTCTCTTGAGATGCTAATCACACCTATGCATGTGGTCTAAGTGACCTATCGCGCCTTGACGTTCCTGTCGCTCTGTGGTTTTCGAAACTATTCATCTATCCCTAATATGTCTGCATTTAACAATAAAACCATTGCGAATTTCTCTTACTGAAAATTTTATTTCTACTATTTTTCATAAAAACTATCAAATAGTTTTCCAAAGATAATGGATTATCATTTGAACAGAACTTAAAAATCAATCATGTAAAGACATTACAAAAGGGAGGATTGCTATAGCAACTCCCGTAACCCGCCGTAATGTGATTAAGTGACAAGCCAAATACTTATGATTGCTCTCGTTTCCTCGTACTATCAGTAATTGGGTTTCGATTTCTTTCACTGCACAGTAGTCTGTGCGATTAAAAATATTGGAAAATTTATATTTTTATCAATTATCCTAAAATTAAGGGTAAATAGCAAGCGCTAATATTTAGAATGCGTGATGCTTACAGCAATGTTTCCAAACTAGACCCATTTTTATTCAAAAAACTACAATGTAATCTAATTGTATAGTATTGTATTTTGTTTGAAGATAAGCATTCTAGAATTTAAAAAAGTAAAAATTACAATATAGAAAATAAAGTTAAAATCACGCTGCATTTTTTATCCAAAATATAAATATTTAAAATGGGCATTTACTGAGTTTGATACATTTGTAATAGAACTTACAATACACAATACCAAATAAGATAGTTTAA
The DNA here is from genome assembly GCA_963931845.1 of Maratus michaelseni. NCBI lineage: Eukaryota > Metazoa > Arthropoda > Arachnida > Araneae > Salticidae > Maratus > Maratus michaelseni. Next base: position 390,908,470 of record OZ007592.1, read on the forward strand.
AAAAAAGTCCTTCCGGCCTGTACCGGTTGGAAAAGGTAGCTTTCCTATATCTTCGTTTTAAAATGTTAGCTAATGTTACACGAAAACAGCAAGTTAAAATGCAAAGAAACGTTTACAAAAGATTCGTTAATACTGAATTTGAATAAGAATTTCGCCAAATTATTGAGCAATAGCCAAATTGGCTTCATTTTTAAAAACTTATTTTGGTTGCCAAATTTGGCGATATTTCGCCAAATGTCACAAATTTTGCTAATTTGTCGCCAATTTTGTCGCCAATGTCGCCAACTTTGGCGCTAACGGATATGAATATATAGTTTTATGCGTATGATTGGGAAATTTATTACAACAATGAAAAAAAATAATTTGCGAGTAATCCCGTTAATGTGCTGTTTTGTTTCAAAATGTCAGCCACCCTAGAATTTCAAACTGCTCTATCTCAGCCATTTTTTAAGATAGAGGTAAACCAAAAAATGCTCTGGAATCCTTGTATCAAAGCCTAACACGTAATTAAAAAGTAAATTTTAATTTTAAATTTTTTTGTTTATTTATTTTAGTTTTAAATTTTTAAAGGCCGCCATCTTGAAACAAAATGGCGGACCAAGCTGGCCAACGAACTCGGTCGAGACATTAGTGAACTTGAAATATACATATATACATATAATAATATACTATATAATATAATATATACATATATATATATATATATATATATATATATATATATATATATATATATATATATATATATATATATATATATATATATATATATATAAATAGTCACTTTTACTGAACCAATATGACAAATAATCGATGAACAACAGAATACTAACTTTAATTTCAACTAATACACTTTTAGTAAAAACTATATAATAACATTTTAGCTTACAACAATCCGGCGAGGCCTAATAATACCTTTACCGGCCATATTCCTTTTATATATCTCGCTTCATAATAAAAATTAGAACACTGGCTCTTAGCCAAATCTCGCGATTCAAACTATTTACAACTCGCGCATCAAAGTCATGTACAATAATAGAGTGTCAGTTCAATGTCAGTTCATTTGATGATCATTTACGTGAAGTGTTTCAACTGAAATCCTACAAATCGGTCATCCTGACGTGATGGCGTCTCGACATCAGCAACTTGATTTGTTATGTTTTTTCATGCCTAAGAATTTTTTTTTAGATTTTTATTTCTTTCTGAGTATTGCTCTCTGTCTTTAGGATCAGCATATCTAATATCTCTGTGATTCCTTTCCGGATATTGCTCTCTATATTTACAAACTACATAACTATTGCTTCTAGAATGATAAGAATTTGAATAAGCATCTCGTCCACTATAAGCTCCTTTAAATCCATGATGAGAATTATTCTTATGTGATGGTTGTGAATATCTTTGTTCATTATAACTAGCCTTGTACGATCGTCGGCCACCATAATTACTAGTAAATCTACAGATCAGGAGCCTCAACGTCAGCTATATGAAAGTCAATGTTTTTTAATCTCATTTCTCATAATATTTAACATCTTATAATACGCAAATTAAATTTTTTAAATTATTACATGTATATTTATACGCATATAAAATAATTCGAAGGTTTCAGAAATTAGGAACATTAAATTAAACACGGTTTATGCAATAATATTCTGACATTCTTATGAACTTCTTATTTTATTTTTTAGGTAAAAAAATACATTTCTTCAGGGGGGCTCTGCCCCCCTGAACCCCCCGTAATCTTATTAAATTTATATTCGTGGTTTCCTATTGTTTCTGTGAATGATTCTAGTACATATTGGATTTCGTTCTACACATTAGTTTTATTATGAAAAGCAAAAATTTCGAAAATAATTTCATGTAATACCTAAATAGCAATATTTACTTACCTTCCAACCACGAAGCACTCGCATCTGATAGATAAGTTGAATAATATCTCGTGTACAAAATCAACTTATGGAAATGTAAACTGAATCTACTATATATTCACTTATCTATTTCAGAAATCTAGTATTATTAAAATTTTTGTTTCGAAAAAACAGTTTTGATGGCCATTGTACAATATTTATTTGACCTTAGTACATCCTGATTTAATTCGATGGCAATAGCATACTAAAATCTCCCCAAAATAGGCTTATTTGGAAACTTTTAAACCTGAAAACTTTTATTGTGTAATCCTTCATAATCGTGCCCACTGCCAATTCACTAAACAGCAATCTTGATTTGGCGCTATAAAGTATTTTTTGTGATAACTTTTTATGATCTCAGTTACCAATAATTGTGCTATTTCAGGCTGTATGGAATCGTTTTAATACGCTAATTTCTTTAGATTAACTACCTCGTTGTATGAGATATTACATTATATTTTTAAAATAATACTAATTTTCAACCACGAAAAATCCGCATCTCTTCCAGAAAATTAATAATATCTCATATAAAAATGTTTCGGCTATCATTCTATAGTAGTTAAAAGGTTTCTATAGTAGTTAAAAGGTAACTTGTACCAAAATAAATTCTCATTTATTTCAATAAAATATAAAATCACCCAATAATATTTTATTTTGCGAATAAAATATTGTAGCAAAATCGTCTGAGTTACTTGAATTTTATCATTTTGATATTCTTTAAACATGGTTGCTAGGTTACGGTTAAATTGAAAAGGAAAATAAAAATGAATGCATTTTAATATTTGCAAAAAATGATAAAACAAGAGGGGAAAATTCTGCTATAAGGCCGAATATAGATTGCCACACACGGCTTTTATTTAAAAAATAAATAAACTAGCTGTAACTCAGAATAAAAACGCAATGACAACAAACAATTTTAAAATATCTAAATTCTAAATAACAAATAAAAATTCCCGTTAAAGTGTTGAGTTGTTCAATAACCATTCGATTTAGAAAAATATTTTTCTACCACTGAGCAATTTTTTTTAATGAAATTTAATTCATGTTGCAATGGCAGCAGACGATAAAAGATATCTTTGGAATAAGGGAATAAATAGAAGAAAAAATTTTGTTGATGTTTGTGATAAAATGTTTTTCTTTATTTTTTAAAAATGTATATACATAATTCACTTTTATATTTTAACAGAATAATAAGTTTACTATAATTCGTTACTCATGCTACGGCCAGTATACACGATACACGTCGAGCCACAATGCCTTTATCATTATCTTTTTACGCGTAAAAGTTTCGCTACGGTACTCCATTGTGAAGTTTTGTAATTTTTGAAATCTAATATTTGAAAAACGACATAATCATTAGATTTGAAATTTATATCAAGAAAAATACAATTTTTTACCATTCTAACGCAGTTTGTAAAACAATTTTGTGACAAATACTTTTCGAGTTATTAATTTTTTAAGTAACTTCAAATGTTTCATTTTCCGAGATTAATCTGTGGCAACGATGGATTGCTGTGACTTTTCATAAACATGAAAAATGATAGAGATTGAAAGAATAAGCCACCCTGTGTGTGGCTAATAAAAGTATTATATTATTAGAACAGATGTATAAAATTGCACCAAAAATTATACACCTAATTTAAAAAATCTGACGAATGTATAAACAAAATTTCAAATTAATTTGAATAATTTAACACCTGACTTGATAAATTTAAGCCTTCATAACTTACCGTTTAAATACATTAATCAAATGCGACATTTTATTTTCAACGACTGAAAAATTTCAAAATCGTCTCAAATCCCATAGGAAAGCATTATGATAAAAAAAGAAATGTTCTATATTTTCCGAACGAATGAACCAAATGTAACTAAAAACTATACAGCTAATCCCGGGTATCTCACCAATATACCTACCAAAAATCAAACTAATCGGATCATTTTTACGGCAGTTATCGCGGAACAGACAGACAGACAAACAGACAGACAGACAGACAGACAAAAACCAAAAACTTTTCGGGTCTCCACAGTGAGCCTCAACTGACGTTTCGGCAATAATTATTTCGACCATGATAGTAGCCTCTGTTCATGTATGTAGGGAAAAATTTTGGATTATACCTTGTTTTTGAATTAGGTGAAGTATTTTCTGCTATGTCTTGAGGTATCAAAGAATTTTCAGTTTCAAAGTTTTCAGAAACCTCAGATTTATTTTGGTAAGAATTCTCGGAACTCTGTTTCCCATATCCATATTTATTGTTATTTCCATGGTTAAATGACTGTTTAAAATATCTCTGACCATATCTATTATTGCTTCTGTTATCAAATGGCCTATTAAAATTTCTGTTCTTTCCCTTATGATCAAAATTCCTATTGCGATCTTTCACATAGTCTTTTCTACCATGTGCAGGACTAGTACTTTCATAATTTTCTTCTGGAGATGCATTCCATTCATCGGATAATCCTGTATCTTTTGTCCTATTCGGCTTATACGGTTTTATTAATCTCCTTATTTTCTTTCTGTTCACTAAATTCGTAATCTGTGTCAAATTCACCCCGTCATTTACGCTGTCGATTTTAACCATATCTTCATAACCTTGATTATCGTTGTTTATACTTGCTTCATTAATTTTTGTCGGTACTTCGTTAATTTTAATGTATCCTACTCGAACTTTGTTGCCGCTTGTTATTCTAACACTATATTCCGTTACTTTTAACGTCATGCCTTCTACTGCTTTCCTACCTATTATTAAATCGCAGTCCGCCTCTTGTACCACGTAAAATTTATCCTGGATTTCTGTTTCACCCACGTAGACTTTATGCCAGAAAAAACTGTTGGCTTAATTTCTTCTCCACCTATGCCTGATATGTATATATTGTCTCTGGTTAGTTATGGCGTGTTTATTGCAGTATGATATCCTGAACTGATTGTTTATTGTAAACCCTTTGTGCTGTTTCGTAATTATCTAATTTATTAACTAAGTCATCAATTTTCTTTATTACTAATAATTCCTTTATGAAATTTGTTTTTGTTTCCGTAGGTAAATTATGCCTGATTTGATTAACAACAATTAATTCCGCCAAATCTTCAAAGTTATTTACGTGAAGGCCTTCAATCCATTGTTGAAAATACACCTTTATCTCATAAGCGAAATCTCGCCAATTGGCTGATGGCTCCTTTTTAGATGAGAAAAATTTCAGCCTAAACTCCTCTGGTGATAGCTTGTAGCGTTTTAGTAGAATATTTTTTATATAATCATAATCGTGAATTTCAGGTTCGTTTTCCCTTGTTATTATATTGATCACATCTAACGGCATTAGATTAATTAAATAATTTACCCATTCTTTTTTATCAATGCCCGTTTGCGCCATTTGCCTTTCGTACATAGCTAAGTATAAACTGATATCATTCGAGCTATCATATTTAGTTAATAATCTAAGCAATTCAAATTGCTTACCTGGATTTGTCTTTGAGTCTTCATTAATATGTTCTCTTGAATTTTCTTGTATCTGTAATTTCTTAATTTCAAAATTCTGCTCCGATTCTATTTTCCATTTTCTCTCTTCCATTTCCATTTCCATTTTCAATTTCAATCTATTTTCTTCAATCTCTGCTTGTAATTTCTTCTCTTCTCTTTCTCTTTCTGCTTGTAATTTCTTCTCTTCTCTTTCTCTTTCTGCTTGTAATTTCTTCTCTTCCAGTTCTGCTTGTAATTTCTTCTCTTCTCTTTCTCCTTCTGCTTGTAATTTCTTCTCTTCCAGTTCTGCTTGTAATTTCTTCTCTTTCACTTTCTCTTCTCTTTCTTCTTTCTCTTTTCTACTTGCTATCACTACTTCCAATCGATCTCTTATAAAATCTTCTTCGTAACTCTACCAACTCTTGATCAACTTTATTAGGACAGGTATTGTCGGTTTTTCTGTTTCTTCAATTCCGCATTCCTCGCAGAGGTTTATTAGATCAATTCTCTTGGCTTTATTTAGAGTTCCCGTCTTTCAAAAATTGTACTTGAAGTGATACGATTACGGTTTCACCTTGCTGATTCGTAACCCAACTTTTGATACTGGCGTATTACAATACTTTACGTTCGGTTTCCATTTCACTACTAGTGGCTCTTACTTTTAATAATCTTGGCATCCGAGCCCCCAAAAATGTAAGTATATGATATAAATAGTCACTTTTACTGAACCAATATGACAAATAATCGATGAACGACAGAATACTAACTTTAATTTCAACTAATACACTTTTAGTAAAAACTATATAATAACAATTTAGCTTACAACAATCCGGCGAGGCCTAATAATACCTTTACCGGCCATATTCCTTTTATATATCTCGCTTCATAATAAAAATTAGAACACTGGCTCTTAGCCAAATCTCGCGATTCAAACTATTTACAACTCGCGCATCAAAGTCATGGACAATAATAGAGTATCAGTTCAGTGTCAGTTCATTTGATGATCATTTACGTGAAGTGTTTCAACTGAAATCCTACATATATATATATATATATATATATATATATATATATATATATATATATATATATATATATATATATATATAGATATATATATAGATATATATATCAACATTTGAACGGAGGGTGGTTTTGGGGTCTGAGGGTCATGATCGGTGAAAATATATCGAAATTTTCCGGAACTGCTTTCCTCCGAACGGCTGCAATAGATAGCTTTATACTTTTTTGTATTGAAAACTACCAAAAAATATGCGGTAACTCCATTGGACAATCCGTACTTTTTGACAAATAAATTGAATTCAGATATCAGAGAATCCAAATGTAACAGAAAAAATAGATAACGCAACGCATGCAATTTTTTCTACTAAAATACTTCAATTATAGAGATAATCCTTCATAATCGGATTCACAGACAATGTTGGTATGAATCATGAGCCAACTTGGCAAGAATTAGTTCCAAGTTTATGACAAACTAGCTGTTACCCGTGACTTCGTTCACGTATCATTAAAATAAGAATAAATTCATTAATTAAGCAAAATATTTCATTCCCGATAATTAGAAACGTAAATAATTAACTAACTCTTGATCACATCCCATTGGAGACAATACAGTATTTCTATGTTATAGAGGCCTTGACATAACTAAGTTTTAAAAAAGTGAAATTTTGTGACAAATAATCACGAAAAGGAAACTGCAACCAACAAAAAAGGCGCGCCAAATAAAATCGTGGAAATCGGCGAATTGTGTAAAAACATATGTCAAGTTTACCTGGTAAACCATTTTACTTTTAACGCCTTTGTGAAACGTTTTAATAGCCATCCTTCAAAGATAATGGAAATAGTATATTCTTTTTCATTAAATTCAATTCTTGTGAATAGGGAGCAATAATTGTAGACCTAAATGCATGGAGCTTAAATTTGCCTCCTTGATTTAATCTATAACTACAGCGCCTATATTCTAGGCGCTGTACTACAACTGAAAAAAAATTCTTTATTTCTAAATGAAAATATTATGATAGACGATATTTGTTCTCCAGAATAAATTGACTCATGAAGTTTGAATATGTGAAAATACGTTTTTATTTTTAAAAAAATTTCTGTAATCAAGATTTTTTTTTTCTTTCACAATCTATTCAAATTGAAAATAAATTCTTTTTTTCAATTTTAATGAGAAAAAATATATTATTCCGTTTCATTTCTTCTTTTTTATCCACAAAATTGGAATAATTTAGTTGCCATTTTTAGAGCAACTTCGTTAAATTTATATAAAAATAATAATAATAATCATATCTCGGAATTTAAATCATTTTTTTAAATTCCGAGAGTTTATGACATCCTCGGCAAAATACAAACAGGCGGTCAGATTTTAATATAATAGATTCGTAATTATTTTTATTTTCCTAATAATCATGGTGTAGTTTTTGGCAAAAAACTCTCATCTGTATGTAACTGATATTCATGCATAATAATCGCTAGCTAAAAAAAAAGCTAAAAAAATATATTTAAATTTTTCGTTTTAAATATGACGTGAAACTCATCTACTTTCTAAACTTACCGATTCTTGTATTATTATTGATTGACTGAATTGATTCACGCTCCTTCTAAAACACATTTGAAAATTCCCATTTTATTTCAAATATGACGTCACTTTTTCCTCAGAGAAATCTCTTTTAAATGGCACAATTCTTGTTAATTTTCTTTTTCTGGCAATCAGGACGTAAATTTTAGCGGAAAACTCACATTTGTGTGTAACTGGTATTCAAGCTAATTATTAATCAGTATCGATAAAAAATATTTCAGTTTTCCATCTTAAATATTACGTCCATTATCTATTTACTTTCATTATACATTGATATTCATGCTCCTTGTATTATTACGAATATTTGAAAATACATGTTTTATTTATGACGTCATATTTGTCCAAGCCGAGGAGTATCCTTTTCATAGTTCCATGGTCCAAGCGAAATGTATTTAATAATATAATTATTGTTGCACTTTTCCTTCTAATTATAACGCAGTTTTTGACAGAAAAATATCTTTTTATTTTAACCGATATTCATACTTCATGTATAATAACAAATACTCCATATTTTTTTTTTTCAAATATCACGGAAATTCACCTTCTTTTGAATTTTTTTAATTTTCAGTTTTCACGTGAAAATCGTTCAATTGAAAATTAGTTGTTGGGGAAAATTTATTTTTCCGTGTTTTTATTTTTGTGGCAACGATCAAAGCACCTAGCAACGATAAAGTAAAATGGTTAAATTGTATGGGAAAATGTCCATTTATTCTCTATGAAAATAATGAAATTTATAATTATTAAAGAAAATATTTGAATGAAATAAACAAAAACCAGCCTATGTTAATTTGATGATTTTAATCAACCTATATGCAAAAATACAGGATCATTAAATGCTCCATTTTGACGCTGGCTTCAGCCTAACATTTGCACACAATGAGATTTATAATATTATTAGGATACACATACCTTGTTTCATTACATGGTACTAATATAGTATATTTTAACATAGTTTTCAATATTATTTCGATACTTTTTTAAAACAAAATTAATACACATATGTTGATACGCTTTTATTTAGTAAAATCCTATTTTTTTTCTTACAAAACAATCCTATTTCGCCTAACAAACTTTATTCAATAGCCCATGTATAATGCTCTGTAAAGATTCCAAACATTCCTTAATCCTTATGATACATAACTGACCTATTTTGGATCAATTGTCAAAATAAATTCTACAATTCAAGATAATTGATTTATTAACTGACATCTAAATGGGTGCATTATTGCTCTTTAAAAAATTATTTTAAAAATGCAGATCAAATCGTTCGTAATATCTAGTGGCATTCAATCATATTAACATTTTACTAACTGAATTACTGTGCATTTGAAAGAGTTAAAGTATACATAAATATCTGTTCTGAAATTGCGACAGAAAGAAAATAAATCATAGCACATTACTATATATGTCAGGGAAAACATTTGAAATACATTTTTGGGGAAATTGTTCCACTAAAGTATTTTCTGTCAATTTTAAAGATTATAGACTTAGATCTCAATTCATATCAACGCGTGTGGACCAAACATACATGATCACTAAAACAAGCATATGATATCATTAAAATTTTCTTTTAAAATATTATTTATCTGTTAGTTTGCATTAAAATTTACATGCTTTGTTCAACAAACTAGGAGTTATATAATTCTTCTACTGGCTGACCCACCCTGCGTTGTCCGAACCCGTGTAATAAACTTAAATCTCTTAAAAAACGAAACTCTGACCACGGACTCCGATGGCTTAGGCACCGTATTCCGGGAATGCTCGTAGGCTCCGGAAAATCTTTTATTACCCCCTTCCACAGCCATGGGAGCTTTCTGTTGAAGTGAATGTATACTTAGTTTATTAAGAAAATTAGTCTACAAAACCTCCTTAATTCCAAAAATTATTAAGAACATTGACATTTTGTGCATTAGAGAAGCAATTTCACTTTTTGTGGGGGGGGGGGGGGGGGGTCACACTGAATTGCATTCCTTCATCTTCTCCACAATCATTTTTGTCTGAGTGCAACGAAGACCCATACACAGCGCACTATTACTTTGCCCCATATATAGCTACGGTGGATATTAAAATCTTTCGTCAAGCATAACTCAAAAAATATTTAACGGATTTCGTTCAAATTTTTACAGCAGGTACCTATAAAGGTGACAACGACGTCTATTTATTACCAAGAATAAATGTCAAACAGTTTGGAAATTATATTAATAAAATGGATAAAAAAGCGCAATTAAAGTACATACGTCATGCAAATTTTCTGCGTACGTCATTTTCACCGGCGGGAGATTTTCGTAGACAATCGGAATTGAAAATTTCATGGAGTACATGGAGCAAAAAATAAGAACGCACTAATATTCAGCACAATAAAATATATTTCAATTTAGTAGAAATCGAAAATTAATCTGTATTTTTTTCTGTTTGAAAGAAAAACCCCGCAATAACTTGGTAGACTTGGTATTAGAGATTTGGCGCAAATCTCAGCAATAGCAGCTTTTTTTTATTTCGCGTGTGTAAATTAAAAAAAAAATTCTTTGGTGTTTAAATAAAAGGTTTCGATTTATGGCATTATTTCTTTCTTTTTTTTTCTCTTTTTAGCATATTAAATGGGATTAATGAAAGGCATGTATTTTAAATTAAATGAGTGAAAGGTTTATATTTAAATGAAATGAATTCAATATGAAAATGTTATAGGAACACTATTTGGCGATTTATCAACTGCGCCAGGATAACATAAAAGTACCAATATATCAAACGGTATGTAGTATGTGAAATGAAACAATTATATTATAATCACCCATCGTACAAGAAAAAAAACTAATATTCTGCATTCAGAGGGAAAAATCCATTTCCTGTGCCGTAAGATTTGGCGAGTTCTTTTTTGGTGATAAGTTTTTCGATGTGATTGTTGGGATCTGCAGAATTTGGCTTACTTTTCTAAATCTTATTTTTTTGCAGATGTAGTATTATGTAAATATATTTTTTGCAGATATTTTTCTATTTTGTATATTTGGGATTCTATTTTGTATATTTTTTTTGGCATTTGGAAAAGAGATTTTTACCTTTTTATCTGTGCCTTCGGAAATATTAAAAAATAAAAAAAGATTTACATATATCAAGCGTATAATGTTATGTTTTGCATTTTTATACGGACCACTTCTCCATTTTTAGATTTTAAATGCTATTTATTATTTACTAGCCGTTTATTAATTGTTTACAATTTACCCCCCTGACAATAACAATTATTTATCACAAAAATGCCTCTTAGGTTTGTTAAATAAGTTTTCGTGCTTAAATTTTTAAGATAGGGCAAAAACATGCTTTAATAAACGTATGTTTGTAAATATTTGAAAAACATGTTTTACCGCTCGCTTGAAAAATTTTGTAAGATGCTAAAACTACCTTTTGGCACCATTTAAAATTTTTTTCGCCAACCGACATAGGATACGAAACTTTTCCCCATTCAGATACACAGGCAAGGCTGGTCTCAAACAAGAGTAAAGCTAGCAACAATATTGTTTTAACTCTATAAGAGTTACAATAATGATATTAAATGCTCCGATTGGCTTTGGGCCCAATTACGAAAGTTTCTCCTAAAAAAACCTGTAGAAGAAGTCTTTTATAATTGTTTCAAATGCAGCTCGGTGTATAAGGTATTAGTTAATAATACAAACAACACTAATGACATGGAGGCAAAAGTTTTAATTTAAATGTATATATTTGAAACCCTTCCCCCCCCCCCCAAAAAAAAAAAAGAAAAGAAAAGAAAGTTTTAGTAATGAATTCAAAATGGCGTTAAGCCACGCTTTCTGACATAAGCAATTGGCTGCAAACGCGATAACGAAACTTTCACTTAACTTAATAACATGTAGCTAATATAGCCCTCAGGGTACTTTGCAGTTATACAGACCTTATGGTTTTTTTAAAAAGCTTGAGACAATTCAGGTTTAAGAAGTTGAGATTTACTGTCAAATGATATAAACAACTATGAACACAAAACTGATGAATTATTATTCAGGTTTATGTATGTATTTAAAAAAAAGTTGCATCTGATTATACTTATTAGATAAATTACTTCTGTTTGCATTTAATAACTGATAAACGGCTTCTGTATATTAAATGAATTGTTTAAATATTGGGAAGAGGTTGCGAGAGCTAGAAAGAGAGTAAACAAACGGGTAGACAGACGGGTAGAGAGACGAGTAGCGACATACGTAGGCTGACGGGCAGAGAAACGAATAGACAGACGGCTAGAGAGAAAGGTAAAAAGAGGATTGACAGAGGGTTAGCGAGATGGGTCACGAGACGGGTAGCAACACCGGTAGACAGGAATGTAGCGAGAAAGGTTGCGAGACGCGTAGCGTGGTAGATAAAGAGACGAGTTGATTGACGGGTAATGAGATTGGTAGCGAGTGGGGTACAAAAGCAGACGGATAGTGAGACGGGTATACAGACGAGTACAGAGACAGTAGATGGGTACGGAGATGGGTAAGAAGATGGGTAGCGAGCCGTATAGCCAGACGGGTAAAGAGACAGATAGACAAGTTGTGAGAGAGATAGAAAAATGGGTAGCGAATTGGATAGAGACATGGCTAGACATACAAGTAGTTAGACGGATAGACATACGGTTAGAGAAATAGATTGGCGGGTAGCGAGACCGGTTGAGAAATATAGAGACAGGTAGCGAGACGTGTAGAGAGATAGACAATCGGTTAGAGAGACGGGCAGAAGAACGGATAGGGAAACAGACAGATTGTGGAGAGAGACACAGACAGGCAAAAGAAAAGTCTGCGGATTGGCACAGCAAAGGCGCAGAGGTCAGAGCCTCCTTGAGAATGATCAGGAAGTATCTGTTAAGCTTAAGTTTGAAATATATATAATTTTTCAATTTTGCCGATATGGAGATTTAATGTAAAAGTTATTTTACAGAAGTCATCGAAAGATTTTTTGTATACTTTAATAGTAATCCTAATAATATTATAAATCTGATTGTGTGCAAATGTTAGGCTGAAGCCAGCGTCAAAATGAAGCATTTAATTATCCTGTATCTTTGCATATAAGTTGATTATAACCCTCAAATGAACATAGAATGGTTTTTGTTTATTTTATTTCAATATTTTTCTTAATAATTCAAAATTACATTATTTTCATAGAGAATAAATGGACATTTTTTCGTATATTTTAAAATGGTTGGTTGGTTTGGACCAAAGGGCCCGGTTTTGCAGCTTTTTTTAAAATGGTTAAATTTATTTTACCGTTGCTAATACTTTATCGTTGCCAATATAAAATAAAACCCCTGAGTAATAATTTTTAATCAACAATTTATTTTCAAGTGAAAAATTTCCACGTGAAAAATGAAAAGGAAATGAATTATTTAAGAATTAAACAGAATATGAAATGATGTCATATTAGAAACAAAACGTGCGTTTTCAAATATTTGATAATAATACTAAGTGCATAAATACGAGTATGTATGGAAAGCAAGCGAATATGATGTCATATATAGCAAAATAAAACAGATTTGTTTTGATGTTGAAATAAAATGATCTTGGGTTATCAAATTATTTGTGATAATTTTTTTTTTTTTTTTTTTTTTTGACATGAAAGGAATTATTTTAAATGTACGTAATATATGTATTTTAAATGTACGTGTTGTAAATTAAAGTTCTGTGTTTTAAATGAAATGAGTGAAAGATTTATATTTTTAATGAATTCAATACGAATGATGGGATAGGTTGGCGATTTATCGTCTGCACACGGCTAACATAAAGATACCATATTTTTAATTTAAATTTTAAAGAGTAAATATATATATATATATATATATATATATATATATATATATGTATATATATATATATTGGATGGCAAATGTCAATGATATGCATCGCAAAATTATCCGTATCGAAAATCTGAAAATCTTAATAAAAATAACTATATTTTTTAAAAGAAAGTTGATTTTCTCATAAAAGCTAAAGATTTAATATGATTGTGTCGAAGTAACAGCATTTTTCCTCTATCATTTTCCCACAATCGAAACACATTTGTAAATCGTCGTTTCGAACCGGAATTTAATTTTACACTTCTTTTAGTTTTAAAATAGGAAAAACTTTGTTGTCGTTTTTAAATATAGCTTTTTTTAAAAGTTGTTTCATAATAGATTTTTGTAAAGTCTTGTAGGATAAGAAAAATTGCATAGATTTTAAAGCAATGTTTAAGTAAAATTATAATATTTTTTAAACTTAAAAAACAACAATGTTATCGAAAATAAAATCGATTTTACCAACAAATTCGCGTAATGCAAAAGCAAAGAAGAAATAAAAAAGTAATGAATCTTTTCTTCCAGCCGAATTGTGTAAACTTGAACAAGCCGATCGTGCCAATTCATAATATTATAAACGTGAAATCGCGTTCTATATAGTATAATTTTTTTTTACATATAGGTAGAAAATTTCCGAGAATAACAAGGTTAGGGGTCTGTAATTAAGTCCATAGTCAATTTACTTTTTTTTTCTTTTTTTTTTTTTATCAAGTGAAATTTGGCGCAAAATTAAATACATTGTTGTAACCAGATTTGTTTTTTGCGTGGTAAACACTTAATAGTATTTTAGATGATCATTTCCCCGCTCACCTTTGATGCCAACTATGACTGTAAAACATATTAAAAACTATTAGCCGATAATTTTCTAATTTTCTTATTGTTTCATGATGGTTCATACTTTAAACCTGAATCGCTCATGCCATTGTCGTTCAATTTTTATTCCTAATCCTAACCCTAATCGTATCCTATCCTAATCCTGATAATAACTTTAAAGAATATTCTTTGACACGAATATGTAAATTAAATCAATATCCATAAATGGAATGAATGGAAAATAGAATAAATAGAAATGGCAAAAAAAAAATAACAAGAAAGTACATTTATTCGACACCTAACCCTAGAGAAAGCGTAAAAAATTTCAAGCGCATGAAATAAATTAAAATAATCCTATATATACTAACAAAAATATGTAAATTTAGATAATCAGATTTGTGTCGACGGTATTTATTTGCTAATAGTGTTCTTGACGCGATAGAGAAAATATCGAGGTTAAATTGGGCAGAATTTAAAGTACTTTCTAGCAACCTTTATTTACATTTTAGAATCGCATCAGATTGTTATATCTTTGTGAAATATCTATCAATGTATAAAATCCACAAGCAGTTTGTTCACTATTTACACCACTTAGCGTGAAACACTGAATTTAATATATACATAAACAAGATAATGTAGTAAGAAATATATAACATATGTCTATGCAAATAAACAATATAATAATGCCCATTTAGCAATGCACACATATACAAATTGTACACCAAATACCACCTAAAATGCACTGTTGTATAGAAGAATTCTGCCAGTGTTGTTTTTCGTTTTACGAAAATGAATTCCTCGATTTTCACGATTTTACTGGTTCCTCCTTTTTTCATTAGTTGCAGTTTAATTTTCGCGATTGTATATATTATTTGGCATGAAATTTCACTTGTTTAAGACTGGGTTATGTTATAGCAAACAAATACCGTATTGTCTTGTCTCCTATAAAATGTGATAAAGATTTGGTTAACTATATATGTCTTTAATTATTGAATGAAATGCTTTGCTAAATTAATGCATTTATTCTTTTTTTAATGTTACGTGAACGAAGTCACGGGAAACAGCTAGTTTAGACTATAATTTTGCAATCTGGTTTGTAGCAAAGCATGCTATCAATGTGGTTTGAAGTGTAAGAGTTTCTATAAACAGATATACAAATAATAGATATATAATCAAGGAAGAAAAATTTTAAATTCACACACACAAAAAAGGTGCAACAATGAAATTAAATTTGCGTTAAGCCACGCTTGATAGAATAATCTATTGGCTGCAAATCCAATTACGTAACTTTAAAAAGCTTGGCGTTTTAAAAGATCCGGCGTTTTTTTTTTTTTTTTTTTTTTTTTTTTTTTTTTTTTTTTTTTCAAGTTTTGCGCAATACGCGTTTATGAATATGAGATTCTTTGCCGCATGTTAAAAAAAAAATCATGACAACACATCTGATGAACGGTACTTCTTTTCTATTTTTTTAACAGTGTATATGAATTTATATATGATATTTTGTAATTCTATCATTTAATTTGCACTTTTTCTTTACATTGTAAATGTTAACCCTATGTTCTCAGCAATATCACTCAGACTAATCCCTTTGAGGGAAGTCCTAGTTAAACAATTTGTGTCATTTACATATTTGAGACATTGATACGAATTTTTCTATTTAATAGTACATTCAATCTCTTTCAATTTTCAACTAATTTGGTTTCTTCATTTGTTGAACGATTTATAATAATATTTTACGCATGCTGCACCAGGTGCTTTGTGTTTATCCATAATGATAATAAGTGAATGTATAAATTAAATGAATGTATGAAGAACAAAAAAATAATTAAATCCGAAAAAACTGATTATAATTGTCATGACAACAAATATAAAAAAATGGTTTCATGTAATAAAAGTTTCATGTATATTTAATTTACAATTGCAATTTAAAAAAAATCCTTGTATTTTTCTCTCGCTATATATATATATACATACATATATATATATATATATATATATATATATATATATATATATATATATATATATATATATATATATATATATATATATATATATATATAAACAAGATTCTCACCACGACAACCTTCCATTTTCAAATGACATTGATCGATTACAAGAAAGTTAGATTGAGTTCACAGGTGCGTAAACAGAAATTTGGCGTGTTTACAAAGAAATTCATTTACTTGACTGTCAGCCGACAAATTAAATTGATAAAACTTTATTATGTTATCGTTATTGGTGAAGGGCTGAATAGAAAGATAAACCACAGCTTTATGTTTAATTAGGAATGTTTAGAAAAGTATTATGTTTCCAAAAATTAAATATTTTTTTCTATTTAAATGCTTTAATGCTACAATAAATAATGCTAGAAATTTGCATTACTGTTATCCACAAAATAGTAATTTGTCTAATTGATATCTAATTTTTAAAAAAAAGTTTTTTTTTATAATGTACTAGCAAGCTACGCCCGCTACGCTGGTCAGTTTCTTATAACGAACTTTTAATCCAACAAAATATTGACATTTCATAATTCACTTTTATATTTTAACAGAATAATAAGGCTACTATAATTTGTGACTCCTGCTATAGCCAATATACACGCCAGGACACGTCGCCCTTATCATTATCTTTTTACGCATGAAGGTTTCGCTATGGTACTCCATTGTGAAATTTGGTAATTTTTGCAATTCAATATTTGAAAAATGGCATAATCATTAGATTTGAAATTTATATCAAGAAAAATACAATTTTTTACCTTTCAAACGCAGTTTGCCTAACAATTTTCAGACAAATACTTTTCGAGCTACTATTGTTTTTCAGTAACTTCAAATGTTTCATGTTCTGAGATTAATCTGTGGAAACAATTAGCGAAAAACCCAGTCGTCAGAAACGCATAGTTTTTTATTAAAGAGGCTGTTGGAGCAGGGATTGTCACCACCAATTTGCCACCATCACTTTTGAAATCGTTTCGGTAGTTCTAGAGATTCCATAGAAGTTGTAATTTAGAATGTTTTTAGAACGCTTTTCGCTCATTTCACCCTTTTAAATTTCGAAATTTTTTTATTTTGTTCTTAGAGAGCATCTACATGTTATAAGTAACTACGACGCCAAATTTCAAATTTCTAGCTCCTTCAGTATAAAAAAGATCTCAATTTTAGAACGTTTTTCGTTCCTGCACCCCCCTGCAGTTAGTGACACCGACATTAAATATAGCCTATGTTGGAGCAGGTGTTGTCAACATCTATTTGCCACCATTACTTTTGAAATCGGTTCGGTAGTTTTAGAGATTCTATAGAAATTGTAATTTAGAATGTTTTTAGAACGCTTTTCGCTCATTTCACCCTTTTAAATTTAGAATTTTTTTTTATTTTATTCTTAGACAGCATTTACATCTTATAAGTAACTACAACGCCAAATTTCATTTCGGTTCGGTAGTTCTAGAGATTCCATAGAAATTGTAATTCAGAATGTTTTTAGAACGCTTTTCGCTCATTTCACCCTTTTAAATTTCGATTTTTTTTTTTTGTTGTTGTTCTTAGAGAGCATTTACATCTTATAAGTTACTACAACGCCAAATTTCAAATCGGTTCGGTAGTTCTAGAGATTCCATAGAAATTGTAATTTAGACTGTTTTTAGAACGCTTTTCGCTCATTTCACCCTTTTAAATTTCGATTTTTTTTGTTCTTAGAGAGCATTTACATCTTATAAGTAATTACAACGCCAAATTTCAAATATCTAGCTGCTTCAGTATGGAAAAGATCACAATTTTAGAACGTTTTTCGCTCCTCCCCCCCCCCTGGGTTAGTGGCATCGACATAAAATATAGCCTATGTTGGAGCAGGGGTTGTCACCTTCAATTTGCCACCATCACTCTTGAAATCGGTTCCGAAGTTCCAGAGATTACCCCCTACAAGCAAACAAACAAACAAAAAAACAATCTTTACTCCTTTATAATATTAGTATAGATAGATTAGATTTATAGAATTTCAGATTTATTTTGTCAGAATCTTTTCTTGCACTATGACCTCATTGATAAAACAGATCTGCATTTTATGCCTTTAAATTAAAATCATATGTATAATATTATTTTTTTTTATCTAAAGAAAATTTTACAAAATTAAACTTTTTAAATTATAAATAATATAATACATTCACTTGTTAACTTTAAATTGATTTCCAATAATGCTTAAAGTGATAAAAAACATAACACAGAATATTTAAAATACCTTTTTTTAATGTAGATAACATATGTTTCATTCACAATTATCGGTGACATCTTCAGATCTTAATGATAAAAAAAACATTAATTAATTCTTTTAATTAATTAATTGGTTAACTATAAAGGGGGTAACGGGAGGTAATACACCCCCTTAACTTAGATAAATGTGTTTTTCATGCAGAATTATTTGATTTTCTTCAAATTTTGCCATTGTGGTAGGGCGCTTCCCTGATTAGTTTTGGTGGTTCATTGCTTAACTATAAATGGGATACCAGTGGCTAATACTCCCTAAATTTAAATAAATGTTTTCTTTTTATGCAGAATTATTCGATTAGCTTCAAATTTTGTATATATGTTCATTGTAATAAGGCGCTTCCCTGATTAGTTTTGGAGTTCATTGGTTAATTATAAGGGGGGATGGGGGTTGATCCCCCCACTTAATATATTGTCAATTTCTTTATTTTTCGAGGGCCTTATTTCAAATTCTTGAGAATTAAGAGTATACTATAAAATTAGCGTGAATAGCCTGTGAGTTCAATGACTTCAGTTTAACTGGGCAGTTTTCTGTTCTCTTTCTCTTCTTCTTGACGGCATTTTGACCAAGAGACATTAAATAATTTAAGTTAAACTGTTACAAACACATCGAAAGTTTTATTCTCAAACATTATACTCATAATTGTAATACTCAACTTTACACTTATATCTTAATATATTAAACATTATATATATTGTTCGGTGAAAACTTCATTTTTAGATGTTGTATTCAAATTTTAAATATCCTTTAAGCATTAACTATATAGGTGAAAGATGTCTTCACGTGTCTACCATTATTGCAGAGTGACATATTGTAAAGATTTAGACTCTAGTTTCATTAAAGTTTTGTAATGTAACAATCGTGTCACTTTGAAATTTAATTTACCACATTCTACCGAGTTTAATACGAATCTAAACGACGGCTGCTGATTAGACATGAAATGAATGCAATAAAGAAACAGAGATTAATGTGGAAATGCATTTTATAATATGTCAATGTATTTTTGGTGTGATATTTAAACAAAAAAATAAATATAATTTAACAAACTATTTTCTATGTGTATATCGTAATACAACGCTGAAAAGTCAACGTACACCACATCACTAAATTATGTGAATTAATATCACATATATATATATATATATATATATATATATATATATATATATATAACTTTTTTTATTGCATAAAAATTAATAAGGAAATGAGTTAATACATAATAATAATAATAATAATAATATATTTTTATTTGCCCATTGGTGCTCTACCCATTTATAAAAATGACAATTTCTTAAAAAAAACTTTTATGTAAACTATTTTGATTTATAAGCAATGTTTTGTATGGAAAAGGAAATTTAAACAAATAGCGTTAAAAAAAATATTTGTAAAACAGCTATTAAAATATAATTACTTTCAATACTATTTAATTTATTTTTAATGCACGAATGAAATATATCTCAGCAACGAACATTATTTTCTTTATTCATTTTTAAATATACATGTATAATATGTAAAAATATACTTTTGTTAGATGTATTTTTATTTACGGGAAAATATTATTTTTTAATTATTAAAATTATTTATGCGTTTTACGTGTTCTGAGTACAAAATATAAAATGTTAAAAAATGTAGGAGTTCTAAAATTAATAAAATTTTATTTGTCACTATTAGTTGTGAATTTATAGTGAGGAACGCGCAAGAAAAATCCACCGTAACACTCGTTGTATGTTGAGAATTTTAATCATATACAATCAGAATACATGTTATATATTTCTATATACATAATTCATTTTAACATAATGTACTAAATGCAGTTTCCGCTTATGTGCATAACACAATTTTGTATGTCATTAAATGTTCCTTTATTTTATCTATGACTAATATCGTGTAATGTTCTAACGTTGTAAATGTACTTTAAATGTATATAAAAGAAAAAAAAATAAAACTATTTACTAACATTCTAAATATGCGGAAATAATTTTTAATATTTTCAGCAAATTATTCCCCAAAAACTGGACATAAAAACAATTAAAAATTGTTCGACGAAGAAGTGAGGAAGTATGGAAATGTGTTTCCAAAAATCATTTCAAACCGTTCATTTTCAATGACATGACAGACGAAATTCTCAGTTTCTACGAAGTCAAATGGAAAACGAAGAATGCAAAATTGAATAGGAGCAAAAATAAAATAAATAAAAATAAAATAAAATAAAAATTTAATAAAGAAAATTCAAGTTATATTTTTCAAAGTGTTTTTGAAACTTTTATACATATATATATATATATATATATATATATATATATATATATATATATATATATATATATATATATATATATATATATGTATATGTATATATTTAGGTATGTATGTGTGTGTGTGTGTGTTTAAATGACAAATATCTTAATTTAAGCTGTTGATATTCTATGCAGGTTTCTTATTTTTTGTTTTAAGTTCTATTTTAAAAATAGGAATCCGAAAAGGGTACTTTAATGCAGTCTATCCTTGTTAAGTCGAAATTCGATATCTAAAAAGTCTAATTTCGATGTGCATTTGCTGTTGCAGTAATATTAAAGAAACTCTTATTGCAGACCACGGAGTATGATGAGGATGGAGAGCAAAGTATTCTTCACAATATAATACTTTCGTCCATCAAAACATATACATTATAGATTACCATCACCATCACAGGTAGCTTCACAAAATGCGTTGTTTTATAGGGAAATGATTGAAAAATACGCTAATGAAGACAATTTTAAAATCGAAGAATTATTTAAAATACTTTTTAATGTTTTGAAATCGGTAAAAAACCTTTGGTTAAAAAAGTTTTAATGGATCAAACACTATACCTAAAATTTAACTATCTTTTGCAGTCACATAAGTTACTAGATTGCAATGTGCAGGGTTCAATTGCCTACTTTCTGAGGATATTTTATTTTATCTTAAAGAAGAAAAAAGAAAAAAAAACAAATAATAATATTTTCTTTTAATTAAAAAAAATACATTTAACAGTTAATATTAAGAAAGAATGCAAACTTTAAAATAATTAAATAATTGCGTGAGAAAAACATTAAATATGGAAAATTTCGTCATATTTAAAACGATGTATTTAAAAAATCATATTAACAATGATTTCCTTATAACGTTTAAAAAGTAAATTTTTCTTGCGTTATTTTAAAAATCCGGGGAGGCAGAGATTTATTTTTACTGAACCATTTTATACAAGTTGATTTTCAAACGTGTGATAGATCTCACTGAATCAATCACGAAATGAGGTGCCACTTGTCGCGGCAGTGGTGGATGCGGTTTTAGAGACCAAAAGTTAACAGAGTCAAGGGGGAATGAATGACAACCCAATTACAGAAGATACCACTGGGCGCGAGAAAATCATTGAATCTTTCGTAATGGGGCAATCTTTTGAAAACAGAGAAACTTAGTGTGTTTTTAGAGACTGTAGCATCTGGACGGTTGTTGGCGACCGGAGCTCGTTAGGGGAAAACTCCTTACAGACAGGATAGGTTTTTGAAAATTGTATTGTATTTTATGTGCATTAATAAAGGAATCCGAGAGGCACATTATGCTCTACGAACTTGGTTCCATCGTATAAGCTACCCCTCTTAGGCTATCAAATCAAATAAAATAGTATAATTACAGTCAAAGAATATTACTTCCTTGTCATCTGGGAATTTTGGAGCATAACACCAGAAGTCGTATTTTTTAAATCGATGATATACTCGCATTCATGTATGTACTCAACAACTGTAGAATGTAAATGTACTTAGATTTGTTTAAAAATTAAATGACTGCGTATTTTAATCGCTTACTTACATGAAACTGCGTAAGTATTCAATACGAAAGTAAGTTTGTAACTGTATGTATGTAAGCACATAAGTGAGAAATTGACGTATGCAATTATGGCGATAATACATTAAATATGGAAGATTTACATTAAAAGTAACTTCAAAATTGAAATGTATACTTTTAACCACTATGGTGCGTAAAATAATGTGCATAAAAAGCAATTTATTTTAATACATTTAGACTAGTGACGATAATACAAGGTTTTCTACTGAAATAGAGTGTTCTTAGCAAATAAATTACAAAATGGGGAATTTCGGGTTTGATTTCCCCTTTAAACAAGATAAAAAGAAATATGTTTTCAAATAAAAATGTTATTTTGTTCGCATTCTCTAGATTACCTTATTATCCTTAGACAGTTAAATTCCATTATTTCTTTATTCTTTATTTTGCTTTTCTATCCTAAAAATTTCGATTTAACTTAAGTAACAACTTTTCTCCCTAAAGAAATAAATGGTTTTTTATCGCAAGTAGGTCGCATTCAAAAAACAAGTTATATGAGCGAGTGCTATTTCAGCTTTTCAAGAATAAATTGTTGCACATAAAATAAGAAATTTTGGATGACAATGAGGTATTAAATTAAAATAAATATTCCTTGATATCTACACTGTTGGAAGCATTTTTTGTTTCCTTATAAGAACTAAATCAGATATTTTATATGCATAAACTTTTTTTTTTCTATTTTGACAGGATGGTTTCAGGAAAACTTTTGAAATTCAAAATCATTTCTTTACAAATTACACGTTTATTTTTTTTTTCGTGTACAGGCATATAATTTTTTTATGATATCATTTTAAAATATGGCAATAGAAATTGGAATTTTTAAAATAATTATAATTTCATATAGGTGTTTATTAAAATTAATTATTTTTATTTTTGTTTCTTGTATATAATCATAAAATGTTTAATATGATGTATTGAATTTGTATGTATACACACAGACACACACACACATATATATATAATATATATCCATTAATGAAACATTTCCGAAACACCAACAAAAACCATGAAATTGTGGGTTAGAATGTAATAATTAATTGACAACCCCCCAACACTCTGAATATAAATTCCATATACATAGTTTAAAAAAAAAGAAATAAATTAATTAAATTAAAAAATTGAAAAAATAAAATTTGTGGAATTTAGACAGAATCTTCAGGTACCAAATGCCTAAATTACCAGAAGTAAAATGTGTGGTTTCATAATCATATTAGCCATAACATTGCTAAAGAATATGATTTTGGGACTACCACATCATAATAGAGAAAAACTGTGAAAAAATCAGAAAGTGCAAAAAATAAAAACGATATTAGAAAGGAAAGAAACCATACCCATAAAAAAAGAAAAATAAACTGTGAAATATAATCATAAAGTTCAAAGTACAACAAGGTTAAAAAGGATATAGGGAAAAGAAAACAACAGTTACCAGATAGAATACATGAACCTAACAGGAGTCAACACATAACTCAGGCAATGAATTGGAGAAAATCAGTACATGTTGCCAAAATAAGTTTTAAAAAATGATATACCAAAGATAAGTATTGTACAGCAAAGCCAAACACAAAGCAATATATACAAACAGCTCCCTCTATAGAAAATTAAAAATAGAACACCAAACAAGTGTTCATATGAATTAATAAGATGCTGCCATCTATGAAAAATTAGTGAATATTCTATGATTTAATAAAAGCATTTGATTACTATTATTAGTTAAAGATTAAAACAAATACTGTCTAAAGAATGATAACTGATAGTTAAATAATAATTGAATATAATTAAATAATAAATAAAATTATGTTGATATATTATAAATTTAAAAAAAAGGATTGAATTATTAAAATAAAATTCTATGTAAAATATGATATATAAAATGATGAAATTAATAATTATTGATTAATGCTTCAGATAAACATTTGTACCTAGCAATGATATAGCCACAATTAAATACATTTGCCAGAAATGCAACATCACGTAAATTAATTTATAATCAAATTTAAATAAATAATTATAAGAATTAAGATGCTAAGGATTTAATATTAATATCAATTAAATATTGAAAATTATTAGTTACATTTAATATTACTGCAAACTTTGTTAAAAATTAAATACACATGATTTAAGTGGAGAGGGTAGAACAATTAATACAAATTAATACAAATGCATTATAGTATCATTTAAGAAAGTATACATTGTGTTAGAAGTTAATATGATATTGTCCACATTGGGCATTAAACTAAATACATTTAATCGATAACATTATTAAATATTAATGAATATGGATACATTAAAATGAATTAATGAATATGTAAATATAACTACATTAATTTGCATATAAAAGTATCAAATCATAGTCCATTATAAAATGTGTATTAGCAAACGTAGTTCTAAATCAAAATGCCCGCCCCCATTTTTTTTTTTAATAAATTAACCATGTGTATTTTCCAGACAACTCGCCACACCTCCGTAATCTAACATCTACCCACCCAGCCGTCCTATTACATATATATATATATATATATATATATATATTTAAATAGTTTCTAATTTTATATGTTTTTTTATAAATTTTTGTACGCATGTATATTAATTTGGTTTTTAAGATCATTTAAGTACTAATTATATATTAAAGAATATATGAATTTTTTTGGAAAACCATGTTGTAATGCATCATAAACTAGTTTTTTAATATTGTTGTTAATTAGTTGAGAAGAACATAAACTCTTTATTCTATATATATGATTAAGGAGTATATTACGATATACAGAATTATGAAGACAAGATTTAAAATTAGTAAATGTATTAACTTTAAATTTAAATTCTTTACGTTTGTCATATAGATTAATTATTGTTTTGTTTTCTTTAAGTGTAATTTTAAGATCTAAAAAGTTAATAGTATTGTTATACAGGAGGTTTTCCGTTAATTCTAAATTAGTAGGATAATCTACTGGAAATATACAAATATTAGTGTGATCAGTGGCAATTAAAATTATGTCATCAATATAACGATATAAATGTATATTATTGTTAATATAATTACGTTCATAGTGATATAAGTATAAGTCAGAAAGTATACTGGATGTACATCCACCTTGTGGTATACCGACTTTCTGTAAATATACTGTGTTATCATGCATTTTAAAATTATTATATATAATGAAATTTGTTAGAGTTTTAAAATAAATATAGACACTATCTGGTAGTAGATTTAACAAACCTCGGCCAATCCTTTTTTTTTATTTTTTTTTAGAATATGTTATCTAATAAGCAACATCGATAGTTTCATCAGATTTGATTTTAGTTTAAGATCATTACATTAAAATTAAAAGGCAGTCATACCAAACCAAGTTATATCGATATATTTAACACATTAATGGATGATATTTTCTTAGAACGATTTCTATTTGAAGACATTCGTGCATATTATTTCATTCCATAAACAATAACGGACAGGATTGCAAAGACGATTATTTTTTTACCACTATTTGCAAACAATCTTCGTAGTAAATTTCTAATAAAAATCTACCTCGGAGATCACTGTTTAAAAAATGGGCTAAACAAAATAATTATGTTCGGAATATATGAAATATAGTGTCTGATGTATTTCTTATATAATAGATGGATGTCGATACAGTGGGTTATAAAAACATCTTGAAACGATTAAAGTATTTAAAATTTACACAGAAAAAGAATTATTCAATTGCACTGTGTGAAAAATCTAAAATTGTTCAAGTAAGAGAAACACTGATTATGCTCTGAATTAAAGTGATGAAACTACAGTGATACCTTACAACGCGAAAAGCTAAAAACAGAAATTCTAAAAAATGCTCGATGTTGTTACGAATGTCGCTTTTCAATTATAGTGTTAGTAATCGTCTAAAATGGGCAATTACGTTGATATTTTTTATCCATTGCAGTACAGCTTTTAAGCTATTAACTTAAATATACTGGTGTCCATAAATTAAGGGGCAGTGACCGATTTCAGGCGTTTCATCGAATATCTTACTGAAACTCGGAAGGAAATGCCCGGAATGCCCTTGGGCTCTGAGGATGTAAAGAGCATGTCTGACTTCATCTTTTTCAGCGATGATTTTGTCACGAGGACAATTAAAGGGGGCAATAATAATTTAATAATAAAATAACATATTTGATCACCCAAGTAACAGAAATGCTAAAAATGATCTTTCACTGTAGCAATGAACTATGTAGTTTTGTGTAAGAGTAATACGTATATACGTGATGATGATAACGTTTCTGTGAAAAATTAAGTTTTTTTTTAAGCATGCAGAGTTTTCAGACGAATTTAACACCGTTTTCCAAAAGCTTGAAAAAAATCGTAGAAATAGTATACTGTAATTAAATATTAATATATTGAATATTTGATGAGATATGGGTATTTGTATTAAATGACTTTTAACTGCTCATGCGCGAACTACAGCAAAACTCTTTGTCATGATTTGATAGTCAATACTATAGGGCAACTCATATAAAAAGACCAAAAAGAAATTGTGAAAACTCAAAAAATTACAACAATAATTGAAAAAATGAGGATTAAATCCCATATAATCCTATGGTAATTAATAATAATATACACTATATGGCCATTAATGACCGGCAACTTTCAATTTTATACATTTTGTCTAATAATTAAAAATATTCTTGTCAGATTCTTCTGGAATTTTAGGATAAAAAGAACAGGTTTGACTTCATATTTATCATTGTTGATTTGATAAGGAGAACAAATAGGGGACAAAAAAAATTAAAGAAAAAAAATAATACTTGGGATCACTCTGTAAAATAAAATGCACCAAATGATCTATCGCTACAGAATATACATAGGCAGACATTGTTCAATATGAGTATTCATTTGTGTAAGAATAGCATGTATAGAAATAGAAATATAGCGATTTTTTTAAAAAAATAAAAAAATTCTTGCATGTTTTTTGCTTATAACATGCAGGCTTTTTAACCAAATTTAACGCCAGTTTCAGAAAAATTGCAAAATATAGTAGAAACAATATACTGCAATTGAAATGTAAATATATTAAGTATTTAAGGAAATATGGGCAGTTGTATAAAATAATTTTTATCTGCGCATGCGCGAACGATAACAAGGAACTTTTTGCATAATTTAATAGTCAACTCTATGGAGCAACTTATAAAAAACAAATCAGTCAAATATCGTAGAAATTCAAAGAGATATCGGCGTTAGGGTGAGCTGTTTTTTAGTTTCTCACTAAAACTCGTTGAATGATAAGGGATTTTCCACAAATTGCCATTTTTTATTTTATACTATTTTTCAATTTTTAATGATACTTTAGTTCTCCTTGAAAAACTACCCTAACGAGCCTTTTCGAACAAAAAAAGAATTATCAAAATCAAAGAATCCATTCCAAAAGTATTACAACCTGGTGCAATAAAGTTTTCCAAGGCTACCTAAAGTATCAATAAAAAATGAAATATAGTATAAAAATTAAACATGACAATTTGTGGACAATCCCTTATCATTTAACGAGTTTTATTGAGAAACTAAAAAACAGCTCACTCTAACGCCGATATATCTCTGAATTTTTACGATATTTGACTGTTTTTTTTTTTTTTTTAATAAGTTGCTCCATAGAGTTGACTATTAAATTATGCAAAAAGTTCCTTTTTATCGTTCGCGCATGCGCAGATAAAAAATATTTTATACAACTGCCCATATTTCCTCAAATACTTAATATATTTACATTTCGATTGCACTATATTGTTTCTACTGTATTTTGTCAATTTTTCTGAAACTGGCGTTAAATTTGGTTAAATACCCTGTATGTTATAAGCAAAAAACATGCAATTTTTTTATTTTTTTTTTTAAATCGCTATATCTCTATTAATATACATGCTATTCTTACATAAATGAATACACATATTGTACAATGTCTGCCTATGTATATTCTGTAGCGATAGATCATTTCGTGCATTTTATTTTACAGGGTGATTCCAAGTATTTTTTTTCTTTCTTTCTTTCTTTCTTTTTTTTTTTTTTTTTTTTTTTGGCCCCTTAATTATACTCCTTATCAAATCGACGTTGAGAAATTCCAGAAGAATCTGACAAGTACATTTTTAACTATTCCACAAAACGTCTAAAATTGAAAGTTGCCGGTCATTAATGGCCATATAGTGTATATGGTGGCACTCAAGGTGTTAATGGTCTATATTAGTTCTTGTCCTGCAAATCCCTCCCCACTCCCACACACACCCGTAGATAAAAAGATATTTCTGTCCGGAGGGGGGGGGAGGGTTCAACACTGAGCTTGAGGAGCCCTAGGTGTGTGCTCGTGGAACCCCAATGGTCCGCGGATCACAGTTTAAAAAACTCTGCATTACAGCATGATTTAAATAAATAAATATATATATTTATATTAAAATAATATACATTTTCGTGTAATATTTTCCGATGATTATTTAGCGTGTTTTTAAGTTTAAAAAATATATCAAAATACTCAATAATACTTTTACTGGCATTCATCATTAATTTCTAGGGGAAGTTTTACTTTTTTTCATAAACAATGAATTATACAAAATTTTCATAGCACCAATTAATATTGCTCTATTAATTGGTGACAGAAATGGTGACTTTTGAAGGCATTTCTTATAATTTTGAAATATTTGAAACAATTTATTCATTTGCTCTGTTTGACATCGTTAAAGAAATCTAATGCATAAATTAAAATAAACTCTTGAGATTTTATATTAACTTAAATACAATACAAGTTTTGGGGATGCGACAGTCGACAGATTGGGAACCTAACGTACAAAATCGTAAAATTTCAGTTAAATGTAAAGAAAAAAAACGCATTGTATAAAAAATATCTAAAATTGTACGACAAAATTGTCTTTTTTGAAAACAGGTTTTCCCACGATTTCAAAATTTATGTTCTATATTTTAGAGTAGTCATTTTTCTATGTATTCTTTATTACGTTTTCTCTAGATTATACCTAAAACCGAAAGAAAGTTGTAAGATAAATAACTAAAATATAATAAAAAATTCAAAATCCTTAAAAGTGAATCATAGTTTTTGTTAAAACTTGTAAAAATTTGCGTGTTTGTTTTGTAGAGATATTAATTACTGTAATCAAAGATAAGAAACATGCAAAAGTATTAACTTGGTTAAAAGTTATCGTTGCTTAAACCAATGAAAAACAGTGTTTCGAGATAATTTAATTTAAAGTCTTAAATTAGCAAGTAACGCCGGTTTGCGTGGCTCAACGTTTACGGCTCCTACGACCGTAATTTTGAGATATTTCCTTTCGGGCCAAGTGCACGACATTTTTAATAGTTGACACATTATATAAAAAAAATAATAAATTCATTCTGAATAGAGGGAAGTATATTCAACTAGGCAAATTATATCCAACTTCTGGAGTATCATAATTGCGATTTTTCCAACAGAGCGAAAACATGCCGGGACCAGCACTCGAACTTGGGTACTTTGGTGAGCCGTACCAACGCTCTCCCTACTGAGCTATCCCGACGATATCCTGGCTGGCATATTTCACTCTTATTTGTTGGACAAGGCTGCGAACTGCAGCGCTAATTTCATTCATATATAGAGCTATATCTATAGCATTTACATGATGAATCTGAAACAGAGCGGAAACTCCTTTATATCATGTAATTAGGTCATAATGAACAGAGGGAAAAATATTCAACTAGGTAAATTATATCCAATGGTTGGAGTATCATAGTTGAGATTTTTCCAACAGAGCGAAATTGACCTAATTACATGGTATACAGCAGTTTCAGTGCTGTTTCAGATTCATCATGTAAATGCTATAGTTAACGCTCAGATGAATGGAATTAGCGCTGCAGTTTGCTGCCTTGTACAACAAATAAGAGTGAAATATGACAGGTATCAGCCAGGGTATCGTCGGGATCGCTCATTTGGGAGAGCGTTGGTACGGCAAACCAAAGTACCCAGGTTCGAATCCAGGTCCCGGCATATTTTCGCTGTGTTGGAAAAATCTCAACTATGATACTACAACGATTGGAAATAAATTATTTTTTCGTCCTTTCAAAGTTTTGTGGTTCTCGAAGCTAAGTTCATCTACATAAACCTAATTTGGTTCAAAGTACAAGACTGTATTTTTCCCACTTTGAATCGATATATAAAACACATATAAAAATATTTTACCACAAATTATGGACATATTTCTTCACTTAACAAATACAAAATTACTGACTGCATGACAATGAAATTTGTAAAGGTTATACTTAACAAACCATTTCTCATCTTTTTTATTCCAGTAAGCAATCGCTATAGGGCAGTACGATTATTATGTCGTGATGAGCTTCCAGTAAACCTACGTATATTTCATTATAAGATGAAACTGTTTAAAAAGTAGATTCAAACAATATTTACTCACATGGCAATATTTTAACATCAAACTTTGAATCGTTCAGATACAGACTATTAAAAATGTATCGATAATTTCCCACAATTTGATTTATACTCTTGAAGATATGTTTATTCTCTGTGTTTATACATAATATCTCTTAAAATGGAGATTTTAGGTGTTGTGTGCCATTTAAATTTTAGACATAAATAAAAGTCTTGCAATATTCTAAGATTAATACTGAGTGACGTATCGCGAAGATGTTGGTGCTAGTTCTATTAAAGCTTTGAAACGAAACAATCGTGACATTTCGTAATTCAATTTCTTGAATACTTGTGAGTTTAATATAGAATTTAAGTGACAGATCCTGATTAAACATTAAATATACGTAACCATTAACTAGAAGAGATTCAAGTTAATGTAGAAACATGATTAAAAAAATAGGCATGGAATTAATTGTTTTACAAGAAAAAAATGTATACACAAAAAATATTTTTTATGCATATGCAAGTCTTTATAATTTAGAATTAAAAGAGAATTAAAAAATAATATATTTTATGAATTTTCTTAAAGACATTACTTATAACATCGGAATTAAGTTCTTTTACGATAAAAATTTATTTATCAGACTACTTTATCCATTATATATATATAAACATTAATGAAAATCATGCGTCAAGCATAGGTTATGAAACACATTCCAACACAGCCAGAAAACTGTAACGAAACTTCACCGTTATATAAAGTGAAAGAAGATATCTAAGTAAACAGTTTAGAAAACATATAACACATTGAAAAATAGAATTACCTTCCAGTGTCAAAAAAGTAGTCAAATTATTTTGTGCAGCCCTGTATATGTTCAATATATGTGGATATATAGTATGATAAAATTTAGTTCAGTTAGAATATTCACATTTAGCAAATTTCGCCAATCGATGGAAATGCACTTAAAAGCTTTTATACAGCCCTGTATATTATCTGAAGACTTTTGTACACATCATATATTAAGCTAAAAGGCAACTTAAAACTCACTCGCAGCAATTACCAACCGTAAACGACAATGTATCTTTTTATTTGCATAGCCCTGTATATGAATTTATTTATATTCCTCAAACTTCTATTAGTCTACTATTATTCTACTAATTAAGTCTACTAATGTTAGTTTACTTCAGCAGGAAAATGCGTAACACAATTAAAAACTACCCTTAAGCAATTCACTCCCATAGTCTGTAATACTTACCAATTCCCTTGTGTAGCCCTGTATATGATCAAACGAGTTTATAAACAAACACGTACTATGAACAAATTTAGGTAAACTTAAAAACGCAAAACAAACTTGAACAAGAACGAGAAATCATGCTTCCAGCACACATTATGAAACACTTTCCAACACACCCAAGAAAACTGTAACGGAACTTCACCGTTAAATAAGGTAAAAGAAGATATGTAAGTAAAAAGTTTAGAAATTATGTACCACATTTAAAAATACAATTTTCGAAATTACCTTCAAGTGCCAAAAATGTAGTCGAAATATTTTGTGCAGCCCTGTATATGATCAATAGATTTGGATATATAGCATGATAAATTTAGTTATGAAAAAAGTTTGTTAAACTTAAAAACGCAAACCAAAGTTGAAAAAGGCCTTATCGCACATGTACTGTAACCGATATCTTTTGTGTGTCCCTGTAAATAAACAAAATTTTCTATATTTTCCGAACAAATGAACCATATGTAACGAAAAACTATACAGCTAATTCCGGGTACCTCGCCAACATACCTTCCAAAAAATCAACGTACACTGTAAAAAAAACGGGAAAAAATACTGCTGATTTTGCTGTGAATTGCTTGACTAGCATTAAAAAACAGCATTTTTGTAAGTTCAATACCGATTTACAGCAAATCGCTGTATTTTCAAGATCAACGAAAGCACCCGAACCGCATTCCTAATGAGATACGCACAGGTGTGTGTGAAGTTGGGAGCAGAGCAGGGTATTATTAGCATTAGTGTAGTTCGATGTTAGCGTCGTTCTTCATATGTGCTTATTACTGAAATTCACAACGTCGTTTTTGGATTACACAAACTAGAGCATAAAGACTGGATAAATAATTTAAAAATTAAGGGTAAGTTTTATTTTTAGGTTTATTTGTGTCATTGATTTAATAACCATAAAATAATCAGTTCTCATATAATGTAAGATACAAATTGACCACGTGTATGTAAACGTTCACGTCAAACGTTGTATAAAGATTAAATATTTTGGCTTCAACTGTAACAAAACATTATTTTAGCATTTTATCTAATTTTTAAGTAATTTATTTAGCATTTTCTCATGACTTTATAATTATTTACTTAGTATCAGATTAAAAGAAAAATAAAACGAAGATCCCTATATTCTTTAGCTAAGCTTTAGTTCGTTGTTATATATTTTTCAAAACTTCATTTTATCCGATTGTATTTCAATATAGCTATTAAACTAAATCATGTAATTATTTTATTCTCCAGAAGTTTAGGTTAATTTTTTTGTGCTTATTTTAATAGTGCTATTTATTTAGTGTATTATTGTAGTGTATTATTGTAGTTGACTAAATATTTAGTATAAATATTCAATTTGCTATAAATATTCAATAGCAGTCTTATTACAAATAAGCTGATTTTTGGCCGGTGATATTCAGATTTTATAGCTTTTTTTTTACGTGCATTTATTTAAAAAATGTTATATGCAATTTTCAATTTATTTATTATGAGCAATCTGGATACACTATTTTATTAATTCATAGACTATTCCAAGAGTTTGTTTACTGTTACCGCAGCGTTAAATAGCAGCAGATCGCATTTTGTTTTTGTCCATTATCTAAAAATAAAAAATAATTCGCATCCAGAATGTTCTCGATGTATATTGTACAGTATTGTACTTGAATTTGGCATATAAAACACTCTTTACAATGAGTTATAATGCTTTGAAATTTTCTATTTATTACTTATTTGGTGTATTTTATTTATTATTTTGCTTTATGGTGCTAAATTTGTATCTTACATATGTATAATAGAATTGATTATATAAGAATGTTATTACAACAACGATATAAGTCAGAATAAAGATAAGTCTGGAAATTTTGAAGATAATTAGTGCCCTTAGTCTTTTGAATATGTCTCAGTATCATTAGAAAAATTCGAAATAAATATAAACAATACACGGGGGGGGGGGATACAAATATATATCTACAAAAAATAAAAAATAAATCTAAAAATTTTACAGCTATGCTGTTAAGAGTGTAGTAAAATTAACAGCAAAAACGCTCTAAAATTTACAAATTTACTGTAAAATCTAAAAAACAAAATTACTGTAAAATTAACTGCAAAAAATACTGTAGAATTACAATTTTGCTGTTTACCGATGAAAAACAAAATTGCTGTAAATTTACAGAAAAATATGCTGGCACCCATATTGCCAGCATTTTTTGCTGTAAAACTACAGCAGTTTTTTTTACAGTGTAATCGGATCATTTTTGCGACAGTTATCGCGGAACAGATGGACAAATAATTGGAAACCAAAAACTTTTCGAGACTCCATAGGGAGCCTCAATTGACGTTTCGGCAAATATGTAGAAAAATATTTTTCCACTACTGTGTATTTTTTTTTGTGTAATTTAATTTATCATGTTGCTATGGCAGCAGACGATAAAACGATATATTTGGAATAAGGTAATAAATAGAATAAAAAGTTTTGTTGATATTTGTGGTAAAATGTTTTTCTTTATTTTTAAAAAATGTAATAATTAAGCGCAATTAAATAATCTCTAATTATTTGCATGCGAGGTATAAGAATTATTGCAATACCCGCTACAGCTTTTAGTATTGCAGCGTGTCGTACGAAATATGTATATCTCACATTGCAGTAAACATTTAGAACGGGTTAGAATTCGCGCAATTACGGGTTGAACATAAAAAAGGCAAAAATTCGTGAAAAACGTAAAATAAAAAATAATCTATTTAAAATTTTTGAATTTTCTGCCCCAATCGTTTAGGGCAACCTTCCAGCAACCCATGTGCCAAATTTCGTGGTCCTGCGCCCTGTGGTTCCGAGTTTTTGAGGTTATATAGACAGATACCCGCACGGATTTTAATAGGGTAGATTTTCTGTAATTGTAGCGTGATTGTAGCGAAAAATTAAAGCATACAGTAACATATTCCGTGATGTCCAAAACGCGGACGTCCTTGTTTTGGAAGAACACCAATTTACCCGTTTTAGCAGACAATGACGTAAGCTAAAAAATATTGCGTCGCCCTGCATAGATGTTAGATAATTTATCAACTACTATATCGAAATGTAACTTAATTCTAGGAGAATTATTACCGTGCTTATCAAATTCGAATGCTCAAAGGTGACTTAATGAGTTCCAATAAAGTCCATGACGAAAATCGAAAACAAAAACTTTCAAAATTTGAAAATTTTGTATAAAACAACACATCACTGGAAATTGTCAATAGTACATTTCAAAATGGCATTTCGGCAACCATGGATGATAGTAATTTTCTGGATCTTAAGATCGCAACACTTATGAGTGAGAATTCTAACGTCCTCTTTTGATCACAGCAGTCCCCGTTTTAAACGACTTTCCCCTATAAATCTCAAACTATGAGTGCATGTTTCTTATACAAATCCTCAATTTTGACCGATTAACATAAAGCTTGATGTTCATACGTTTAAGAACCAGACAAAAATTTCTCGCTAATTCTGGCAACTCATTAACTTTTTTTTAAAAAAATTACTAAAAAAAATATTTGGAAATTTTGAAATGCATTTTTCATTCCTATTGCTATACCTCAAAATACTGCGCAAGGATTAGAAAAAGAAAATTGCATAATATTCAAACCCATGATTTTTTGTAAATATAAGAAAGAGTAAAGAAGTTTTGATTAAACATAATTAAGAGCGTGTACTTTATTATTAAAAATCAATACACATTTAGACCCATTCTCTATATTTTAATCGAAAATTGACCTTATTACAAACACATAATGTGCATTCTTCCGTACTTTCAAATATAAAAAGTTTATATATTTATACTTAAATACTAGAATTTATTTAAATTATATAAAATTAAAATATTAAATTTTATCATATATTTTTTTAATGACGTAATACATTCATTTAAATATATTTGCAAATAAATTATCTATTACAATACATACATTTGAATTTAAGAGGGAGAAACAATATAAAGATATATAAATCGCCATAATATGATATCACGTTCGAAGAAATAAACATGTAGTGGATATTCAAATTAGTATTCGCAAAAACAAAACATTAAAATGACGTCAATTTCATGTAATCATTGCAGATTTACTTTTTATGAATGAAATTTTAAGTTCCCTTTAAAAATTATGCTTTATTGACGTTGGAGGCCTCTTGCTCATTTGAAAATAACTTCAATTATCTGTAAAATAATAGATTTAATTTCAAGCCACATGAAATATAATTTTAGTAAATGTTGCGCCATTTGGATGCACTGATTGATTTTGTTTCGGTGTTCTCACATAAATCGTATGTTTTGTTTTAACACAGATAAGAAAAACGTGAATTCTCATTTGTAAAGCTGGGAATACTTTGATTGTGTCAGAGAAACGCAATTTTTGTGACTGTCGTTTTAACTATTTATGGATGCGAATGCACAGAGCAAGTTATTATGATAGTCGTGTTTAAGAATATTATATGTTTGTTTGTTTTATGTGGAAGACCCCCATGATTAACACGATAATTGATCGCCTTTCTGGTCTGCTAGAAGTAATATGAAATCTTAAATATATTGAAATTAGTATTAATAATAAAAGCCTTACGTGATTATGTGTAATATTTTATTTATACAATTTCTCTCGTGGGTTATTGAAATACTGTTTTAAAATTTGTAAAGACTTAGTTCTCCCACATGAAAGTTATTTTTAGATTTTATTTTCAGTTTATTTTGTACAATATTACAAATGAAACAAATCTTGTAGAAGAGGAGAACTTTTTTTTCAAACAAATTATATCTAAATATTCAGTAAAATCATAAAAAAAAGAAAGCATACATACTTTGTCTCTTAAAAATATAAAATTTAAAAAGACGTCAAGTACAGGGTGTTTAAAAAAAGATAGTACTATCTTTAAGAGGTGGTAGAGAACACTAGAATTAGCAATTTAAGTACAGGGTGTTTTTTTTTTTTTTAACTGACACTATTCAGAGCCGTCTGTAGCTCGTTCTAATAACTGGATTGACACAAAATTTTGTGAATAGACTAAGAAAACCATGGGAAAAAGATTCCAACAAAAAAAAATTAGTTCCAATCACCGCCGATAGGGGGGAATGTGCACTGTACATTGAAAAAAACCCATCAGAAACAGACAAAATTTATAATTTGGATAAAATGCCACGTTTTATTCATCATTTACACTTTCCCTTTCGTTGATCGCAGTTGAAACATCCATTATCACTTTCTCTGCCACAGGTTTACGTTCTCTGCCTGACCGAACTGCTAGCGAGCCTGTTTCTTCGAATTTCAGAATTATTGCTTTCAATACATTAACGGATAAAGGTCCTTTGCGCAGTTTATGGTGTGTTCTAAGTAAACGAAGAGCGGCTGGTGCATTGTGCTGGTTACAATATAAGAACTTCACAAGTAACGCGCGCTGTGGTAACGTGAGATTCATTTTCAACCTGAGCTGAAATTGTTTCTCGGTGTTTTTCGCATGCATTTATAACTTAAACTATTGGCGCTACTGTCGCTTGCGTAAGTAAAAATTTTCATTTTCATTTTCATTTTTTGCCCGTATTTTATGCTAATTCCCAGTTGCATAAATGACCACAGCGCCACATTTTCCCCTATCGGTGGTGATTGGAACTACTTTTTTTTGTTGGAATTTTTTTCCCATGGTTTTCTTAGTCCATTCACAAAATTTTGTGTCAATCCAGTTATTAGAACGAGCTACAGACGGCTCTGAATAGTGTCAGTTTAAAAAAAAAAACCCTGTATATAGGAAATCAGGTCGCAATCAATTTATTCAATCTAAAATATAGGGTACTAATATCAAGCCGAACACATATACGAAGGAAAGTGATTAAGTAAGTCACAAAAAATAATTAAATAATAACTTACAACGATATTCACTTCAAAACTATTTTTATTTCTCAACATATTCTCCATCAATATTTATGCACTTGTATCACTGTTTGATCACTTACCCAACACCAGCTGCATAACATTCTTTGGGTTGCTATCTCAGCCAAGTTAGGACTTCAGGTTGAACTTCGTGTTAGTTGCGGATAATCGAAGAAAAAGGTCACTTTTTTTTGATTTTGTCTCAGAAATGCTATCTTATTTAGATACACATAGATATTATTTCATTTGTTTAAATTCTATATATTTTATTATATTTAACACTTTAAGCGTTTGAACCGTATTTTTCTACGGTTAAATGTAATTTCTAAATTCTAAGGTTTCAATAACACACCTTTGAAATGAATATTGATTTTTTATAGTACGTAAGATAAATAAATATATTAGGTAATGAAATAGAAATTTTCATACTCATTCTTTAGACAGTTGTTACTTTTTTTATAGTCAAACAGATTTGCAAAATTACGTCCATATTCTTAGAAGGTGAAATTATATTACTGGTAATAACGACTCTTCAAAATTTATGTAAATTTATCATACTATATATTTTATTTCGAAGAAATAATGCACCAAATATCATTTTTTAACAAAATAGCCAAATTAAAATAATCCGCTTTCTTATAGATAATTTTTGTTGCATATTAGTTCTATCATAATAATACACCAAACAATTTATTATAGTTAATGTATTAAAATATATATTTATATAATACAATATATATAATTATAAATATAATATACACAATATTTTCGCCTTTTCCATGTAAATCTCTGACTTTTAAAAACGTACTTACTATCCCCTACCACTTATATCTACTTATTTTCATTTTACAGTTGAAATACATATTTTTAGAATATTGCACTTTTGCTAATAACTATACTTATAACTATGCAAAAAGTTTTTAGTCGTGAATTTGTTCCATTAACTAAAGACATAATACTATAAACTAAAACTGTAATACTATAATACAGTAATGCATAATACTACTATAAATTAATACTATAATACTATACCATATGGAGCTTCTTTTCGACAAAATAGCCAAAGCAAATGATGACAGTTGTTTTAATAATGATGCAATTATTTTTCTTATTTTGGTAATACAAAATTTGTTATATAATAATTTATACAAGTTTTGATAAATTTCCAAAATGTGTTGTATAAGAAACAGGTTTCTTATAAAGTCAGGGTTTTTATTTATAAAATTAGATCATTTTCGCTTTCAATACTCCATTAAATAAAAAAAAAATGTACGCGTTTTCTGTTTTGTAATTCAATCAAGTAAATTCAATCTTGCTATTCTTGAGAATAAATTTTAAATAGAATTTGAAATGCTATTTTTCACGTGGAAATCTTTCAATAGAAAATTAATTATTGTAGAAAGAATTTTATTGTGGATTTTTAATTGTTGGCAACTGCTATAACGAAAATTTTTTAAATATAATAGAAAAGACTGTTAGATTTTTTTTTTATCTCTATATATTAAAATAATACTTTTTTTCAAATTTTAATATTTTGAGCTTCATAGTAGGTAGTTAGCTATACGTACACAAATTTTCATGCCTGTAAGTTATATAGTTTCTGAGAACGGCTCTGTGAAGGACAGACAACGGAGCGGGAGTTATAGGGTTTCGTGAGATGAACGAAACCCTAAAAACCACCCACGCTTCATATCATGCAATATATTGCATGTTGAACATTGTCTCTATTGTTTAAGCCATAATATTATGTAATTGTTTTTTCAACAAAATAGCTAAACCAAAGTAATCAGGTTTCAAAGCTATTTATTTATTTGCTTAGAAAAATGTTCTCATCTAAGAATTTACTCAAGGAATGAAATATTTTCAAATTGTATTACATAAGAAGTACGTTTTCGATTGAGTTAGGTTTTCTATATATAAAATTAACCCACAATTTTAACTCTCAAAGCAGGAAAATAAATTATTTTTTTAGTCTGTTTCGAAATTGAAAGAAACATCTTTCAAAGAGAATTCTATTTCCCTTTCGATATTACCTTGACGATAAAATTTAAATAAAATTAAATACATGTTTCTTTATCCTGTGTAATACATTGGTGTTAAATCAGAAATAATTGAAACACCAGTAAAATAAATTATATAGAATAGCAAGAGTATATATGCATATAAACATTTGTATGTGTAACATGCATTCTTTCAGAAGTAGATTTTTATTACTTTGCTGTTGTATTAATATTTTAATTGTTAAAATATTGCTAATAACGGCGCTTTAAATAGTATTGTCTTTCTCAAAAGTTTAGGAAAAACAAGCAAAATTCATTTATTAAATAACAATAGAAAATAAAACAAGAGCATATTATTTACTTATTATTAGATTACTGCAAAAATATTCAAATTAATCATTTTGAAATGAATCAATTGGTATTTTATCGTGACTGTGATAACAAATCTTTAAAGTCTGTAATTAAACAGTATCTGAAAAGTTCATGCACAATGGAAAACATACATCATTTAACACTTAACATATGATGCTAATTATTAATAGTATTTCTCTGGTTTCGCATAACTTCAAACAATCGTGTTTACATTAAATCAATTAGTTTTTGAAGTATTATTGGTGGAAGAGAATACCGCGCTTTTTTAATGGCCACTATTAGTTCTTTATTAGAGCCATATTTATTTCCGTTCAAGTATACGTCAAGAGTTAAGATACCCAAATGTTTTCAATTTTGACTATCTTTATCACTTATTGGGCAATTTTGTTGCCAAAGTGGTGATAGTTGCAAAAAATGTTTGAATATGAAACTTAATTCTAAAATACAACGAATGAAGCCGAGTTGATAGAAAACGCCTACATAAACTATGATGACTGTCCCGTATTATCGGACATACAAGTGCGTAAATGGAAATATTTGTAATTTTAAAAGTCATTAGAGTATTAAAACGTATGACGTTGATTTCAAAATCAGCTACCCGTTGCAAGTAACATATTTCTTCGCAAGTTTTTCTACATAAATTCCTTGCTACCAAAATTCTTGCATGATTGAATCTGTAATTTATTGTGTTCATTTTGTGCATTCCGCTGATTAATTTGTGTAAGTATAGCTTGTTCAATTTCCAATAAATATCAATTCTTCTTGAGTGAAAAGACTCAATTTACTTTCACTGTACTATGAAATAAAAATGTCTTAACAAATATTACGTACTGCTTGAAAATGTCTTATATTATTTGCGTAAAGCGGGATTTCTTTTCTTTTTGACTTTTGATACTTATTTATAATAATTGTTTCAACATTCAAAAAGGACATTATCTACTGACATGTAAAGATTTATTATATAAGTTAACTACGTTATTTTATATTATTTTGTTTATCCACGTTATTTTGTTCATCCACGATATTTTATTTTAAAATGTTTTCTTAATAACAATAAACTTAATAACAATAAGTTTTTAAACTGACGCAGTAAAATAAAATACATAAGAGATGTAATTATTTATTTTTTTTCCGTTCGTTAAATTAAATAATGAATAAAACATTTATTAAAATTATATGTTAATTTCTTTAGCTTTTAGAGCTATATTTATTATGTTCCTGCCCCTGTCCCTCCCCTCCAGTTAATTTCTTTTCTTGAAGCCAGTAATTTATCTTAGTGTTTGTAACATATTTAAATTTCGCTGTTCCCTGTTTATTTATTTGTCTCTAAGCAGCATATTTTTCTGAAAATGCTGTAGCACTCTGTTGCAGCCTAAGATATATAAACGAATCAATATTTCAACAAAAAAAGTTTATATTTTCACATTTAAACGAAGCTTTATTAGATAAAAATAATTCAATTTAAATAAAAATAAAGAAATAGGAAGTATATAATTTTCTTCAGTGTCTGTACCTTTTTTTTATATTCAAATAATATAATTTGCCGAACAATTCCATATTCGAAGTATTCTAATATAAATTAAAACTTTAGAAATATTTAATTATTATTTATAAAAATAAAATTATAAAGTTATTCTTAACGAAGTTAGTTTGCAAGGATTACATTCAGGTAACATAGACATAATACGTTCGGGATGTAGCTACTCTTTGTCGAGAAACGAAAAAAGTAATAAAATAATATTTATTGCAGAAAGCATTATTTCATGTACCCGAAACACTTAAAGATCTTAATTTCAAAATTTAATTGAAATATTGCATTTTTTTAATGAAAAATTATAAAACCCAATCCAATAGAAATATTCATTGAAATACAATCTGTAATCAATTTCAAATATATTTTACATGAAAATTTGCAAATGTAAAAGGATAATTGTATAATATGCAAAATATATTCTTTTTTTAACATAATAATTTTAAATAATAATAACAAACTAAAAACCGTTTCAGCTACATACTAAAAGAAATCGTAAATGGAAATGTGGATTTCATATATATTTTAAAAATTTTCAATTATGCAAACACATTCAAGATATTACATATTAATGAAATTAAATCATATAACAATATATATATTTTTTTTTTAAATAAAAAATAAATTATTAATTTCAAGTAAATTTCATCGTAATAAGCATAATAAATTAAAATACAAAATACCACAACTAATATCTGCGACGTTTATTCTCTATTTATTATAATCATAGTTATTGAGGATTAATAGCCAACTCAAAATGATATCAGCT
The DNA here is from genome assembly GCA_963931845.1 of Maratus michaelseni. Classification (NCBI taxonomy): domain Eukaryota; kingdom Metazoa; phylum Arthropoda; class Arachnida; order Araneae; family Salticidae; genus Maratus; species Maratus michaelseni. The sequence goes on from OZ007592.1 coordinate 390,951,357, forward strand.
GTACGTTGAATTCGAAATGCAAAGCTAAATTTCAAATCCATATTTTCGATTTGTCACTGCCCAAATTACTCAAGTTATTATATTTTAATTAAAATAGAATTCTCAGAAGATCAGACCGTGATTTAATATTCTATGTTAAGAAATCCGATTGAATATCAATGTCCTTTTGAAGTGAAAGTAGTATGCTAAGCTTCCGTCATAATGATTTAGAAATAATAATAATAAAAGAAAAGTCTTTATTCTGTCTGTTTGAAAAAAAAAATTGCTCCACATAATTTTATTATTTGAAGTTACCTTATCTTAATTAAAATAAAACACCCAATGAAATAAAAACTATACAATATAAAACTAACTTAAAATATTATTCATTCAAATATTTACATTAATACAATATTTCACCTCATTAAAATATATAACCTTACAAGTTGTAATAAATTAAATTGCAAAACATAAAAATCATAAAATCAGCAAAATATATTATTTTTATTATAACTTTTGCAATGATTACTAAAAAAATGATAATTATAATAATTTTCAAAGATTACTAAAAAGCTGAAAAAATTAATAGCTGTACGTTTCAGGACATTTGAAATGCAAAGGTGAATTTAAAAGCATATTTCCAATTTTTTGCTGTGAAGATCGCTGAAGTAACCATAGCTTAATAAAAGGAAAAAACTCAAAAGTTTAGAGATTTATCTTAAAAATTTTATTTAGAAATCTGTATAAATTATTCCAGCCGGCGTGGACGAATTTAAATACGCTTTTGGTAACAAACGAAAATAATATGCAAAGTTTTTATATATAAGATATATTTAGAAATAACTACAACGAAATTACAACAATTTCATTTTTATACTGTTGGAAAATTAGAATTGCGCGCATCGATTTAAAGTTCACATTTCAAAATTTCGCATTTAGTGCAGTAATGCAAGCTATCATACTTTGTTAAAATATAATACGCGGTAATATAAAAGCTCTATAATATAAAACTGACTGAATAACAAAATTTTGTCCAAAAAAGGGTTATTCTTTTTAAGTAAATTTAATGAGCATGCAATATGCAAAATAACATAACGAAAATATACAAAATTTCCGGTCCCTTTTACAAAAATCGTAACAGTACCTTTGGCAAAAAGTATGAAATGAACATTCTCTCAAAGAAAACTAAAAATAAAATATATACATTTTAATCGCAATTCAAAATCTGTAATATATTCCTCTTAAATTGGCGATCATAAATGTGAGTGAGATACACAGACACAAAAGTAAGCACCCAATAATTATTCTTAATTTTTTCTGGAAAATTTTGGAATCATGTCAATTCCGACGAAAGGGACTGGGAATCACTATAATTTTTTATGTAAATTTTCCTGCCTGGTGATCTGTTTATTGTTACGTAAATATTCTGCGCAGTTCCAATTGAGGTGGATATAAATACATCAGATTTTTTCTTATTCAAAACGAGTGAATGAAAAAGTACCGGTACGTTAGTGTAATTATCACGGCCGATTATATGCACGAGTGACATAGGCCTTTAGGAGGAGTGCGTTCTGTGGGGATGTTTCTAAGAGAACCGTATACATATTTATACAAGGTTATTCAATGTTCGAAGAAACCCTAGTAGCCAACGAATATTGGCCCAATATTGCGCCAATATTGCATTCATTGGAAATATTTCCAATAAAACGCCAATATTGGTTAAATATTGGTGTGAAATTGGAAATATTTCCAATCAATGCCCAATATTTGTGAAATATTGGTGTTAAATTGGAAATATTTCCAATCAAACGCCAATATTGTACATATATTGGCGTTGCATTGGAAATATTTCCAACCAAATGAAAATATTGTACAAATATTTCCAATCAAACGCCAATATTGTACAAATGTTGGCGTTACATTGGATATATTTGTAATCAAACGCCAATATTTTACAAATGTTGGCGTTACATTGGAAATATTTGTGATCAAACGCCAATATTGTACAAATGTTGGCGTTGCATTGGAAATATTTCCGATGTAACACCAACATTTGTACAATATTGGTAATTGATTGCAAATATTTCCAATGTAACGCCCATATTGTACAAATGTTGGCGTTCTATCACAAATATTTCCAATGTAACACCAACATTTGTACAATATTGGTGTTTGACTGCAAATATTTCCAATGTAACGCCAATATTGTACAAATAGGGGCTTTACATTGGAAATATTTGTGATCAAACGCCAATATTGTACAAATGTTGGCGTTGCATTGGCAATATTTCCAATGTAACACCAACATTTGTACAATATGGGCGGTACATTGGAAATATTTGTGATCAAACGCCAATATTATACAAATGTTGGCGTTGCATTGGCAATATTTCCAATGTAACACCAACATTTGTACAATATTGGTAATTGATTGCAAATATTTCCAATGTAACGCACATATTGTACAAATGTTGGCGTTCTATCACAAATATTTCCAATTTAACACGAACATTTGTACAATATTGGTGCTTGACTGCAAATATTTCCAATGTAACGCCAATATTGTACAAGTATGGGCGTTACATTGGAAATATTTCTGATCAAACACCAATATTGTACAAATGTTGGCGTTGCATTGGAAATATTTCCAATGTAACACCAACATTTGTACAATATGGGCGTTACATTGGAAATATTTGCGATCAAACGCCAATATTTTACATATTAGTGTAACTTTGGAAATATTTCCAAATTGTCGGCCCTTTGTATGATAATCTTTAATAAATATCAAATCTGTATAGATTTATAAGTTATGCGGCTTTTTTTATTTTTTTATTTTTTTTTTTTGATAACGAGTTATTTAACATTAAAAAAATATTTCTTATTGTCCAAACACTTCTATGAACGATACATGGTTTCAAAACCTGTATAAAAAATTCGTGAAAAAAAAACGATATTTCGTGATAAAGTCGCTTGTAAAATGATTTTTTCAAACATCGGCTCGTTTAGTAGTTAAAAAAGTAGTTATTAATGTCTAAACTCTTTGAAATTGTTATAAATATAATGGTTTTGAAGCCTGTGTAAAATATTTATGAAAAAATATTGATGTTTAATTGTAAAAGGGCTGTGTTTTGTTCTCGCTTTTCTTTTTAATGTGTCGAGTCGTTTAATATAAAAAAATAGCTTTATTGTCCGATCTCTTTGAATTTTTTATTAGTTATATGTATAATCTGAAAAGTATAAATCTAGATAAGTATAATCTAGAATTTCGTCTGTATTCTTTTGAAAGCAAACTTATAATTTTCGTGAAAATATTTTTGTACATTTTTTTCTAAAAACATCACCAAAGACCACCCGCGTATTCACGTTATGAACGAAAATTCTGAAGATTTTATTTATTTTTTTTAAATACTTCTAATCGTCCGAAATTTTTCTAGATTTCTATACGTGATACAAATCGATTGTACGAAGAACGTGTAAAAACATTGTCTTAAAATACCGACATTTAGCATAGAAAAAAAGAGGGCGCGAAGTGACTTCGAATCGAGAATTTTTGAAAGGGTTAATATTTGTATTTTTCGTCGTAGAGAAGAAAATATTCTGATGAGTGAGTATTTTACATTCATCTGTTCATCTGTATCTCTAAAATTCAACCCGAAGTGAGCTTCGTTAAAAAAAAAAAAAAAAAAAAAAAAAACTATAAATAGAAATTTTTTCAAAAAATGTTTAAGGGTTAAAATTGGTATTTTATTATGTTGGTTTGCAACATTCGAAAATAAAAAGTACAAAATTTTAGAAAACGTTTTTAGTTTGTTCGTATTTTGAACAGTTCGATAAAGGCGCATTCATAAAGACTGGACGAAAAAACATCTACAATGAACTGCCATTGTTGTACAAATATTGGCTTTACATTAGACATAATTCCAATCAAATGCGAATATTGAACAAATATTGGCTTACATTTAAATATTTTCCAATGAAAAAACAATATTTTACGCATTTTGGGTTTATTACAATATTGGCTTACATTGAAAAAAAGAATGTAAGTTGTTTTCCAAAAAAACTTTTTTAACATTTAGAAAACATTAAACATTTAGAAAATGACATGTTATTTTTAAACATTTAGAAAATGACATCAAAATTCGCCTTTTAATTTCCACAGCAAGACAATTACAGGATGCTTTTGTAGAGTAGTCCGCTACAAGTCACGCACAAAATCACACATAAATTATGATTTTTACACATAAACTGTCTGCATTTGTTGCACCACGCTCTTTGGAATTTGTAGGAAAAGGGAGAACGGTATTTGATTCTTAGGTAGGGGAAGGGCGGGCAAAGTGGTTACCCTAAGATTTTGTGATTTTTTGTTACCCCTTAAAATACATATACATAACTGACAATTTGCATGGATCTAGAGTGACTACTTAGAAGTGTAAGGGTTTTTATAATTTTTACGAAATAATAATGTGGAAGTGAAAATTTGTTTTTTTCCAAAAAAGGTCAAAACATCCACTTTGACCGACACAAACGGGCAAAGTGGGCACTCCATGCCCACTTTTCCCTACAGGTGTAAAAAGATTGAAAACACTATTTAAATGATTAGAACAGTTTTATTGTCATAACAAATCGTATTAAATATAATGAAAGATTGACAATGGTATGAAAATCCAAAAAGAGTTTGACAAACCCAAATAAAAAATTAAAAATCAGAATCAAGCACTGCATTTTTCGCAAATGATCTCCACGTCATCTTCTTCTCGGAGTGATTAGGCCTCATTAGCCAAGAGGTGACAAACATTGCACTTGATCCAGCCTTTATCACTTGATCCAATCAAACAGCCACTATTCTGACCACTTTGCCCGTTTGGGAGCCACGACAGAAAATACGTTCTACAGTGGAAACTAATGAACAGTCATCGACCACTCACCCACCAATGTGAAGCTGGAAACATGCTCTTCCCTTACACATTCAATAAATAAATGCAAGTACAACAGGTTTTTGTTAATTGTATGCAATTTACGTCACTTACCTTAGATCACAAACTTCACAAACTGGAAAACCCGCTCTAAAATTATAAAACATGGAACCACCTTGTTCAACAATTGTATGGTTACTCACTGCCATCCAACGAAAAAGTTTGACTACAAACCACGCAGTGCCAGTGCTCTGGTGACGTCATTATATTGGGTGACCACTTTGTCCGGCCTCCCCCTACCTGAATGCGAATATTTAAAATTTTCAAGCAAATATGATGCAAATATGAATGGAAATGAGTTTGTGGATGTTTAAAAAAGAGTCGTATTGTTAATTGCGGACTTTTTTTCTGATTACACTGTTTATTAGCTAAAGCAAACAACTGTTCGTGCCCCATACACGGTATGGTATCGTGATCGCATACATATAATTAAACATGTCACTTCGTATTAAACGAAAAGTTTTATTTTAAAATCACAATTGTAAAAAAGGACATGATACTGAAAATTTAGATGATATTTACAAGACATTTTTGTACATCTCAGGAACCCCAAAAAAACAAGGTCCATCTCTCCAGAACTCAAAAACCAGACTGCTGCTCAGTGACGAAAAACTCTATCCTCCTCCCCTGTGCATAATCCACTGATCCTCCTTGATTGAAACACCCTTCTTCCATCCCCCTACCCCTTGGTATCCAGGGTTCTTCGAAATACCTTTTTTCTAGTCATGTCACTCATACAAATACCTTCCTGATACATTTTAAACCCCTTGAGTTAATCTTCTTAAATATAAAGTTTACACACATTTAGCAAGGCTATACACAGCATGAAATCTTTTCAATCTTACTTGAAAATAACTAAGGATTTCTTCTCTTTAGGATAATCCTCTTATAATAGTTGCCAATCAAGACCGATCACTCCATTTTATTCTGGGATTATTTTAATCCTATCAGAATGAAATATGCTGATGGATCCTCAATCCATCACAATGGCTTTCTGAAGCTGGACTTTTATAAATTTAGATGCATGTGTTTCATGACGTGTCTTTTTATTTAAATTAATAATTCCCTACTCTTTTTTCCGTTTATTTTCACGTGGGTCACTCCTAGTGTTGCCAGAACCATTGTCACAAACAGCGGAACAGTGACTTTTAAATTGAGACATAAAAATACAGCAAATCATATGGAAGCGGAACCTGTCTATAACATAATGCTATCTTAAACGTAAAAAAATCCTGGTTTCTACGGAAGAATACCATATAATACAATTATAGCTTTTAAGATGCTAATGTGTCTGAAATGGAATCTTTCCGATTAGAAGGTTTTACTGTATTCAATATACATAATAATTTTATGCAGTAAAATCAGTGAAAGCGGAATCGCTAGAGACCGAAATAAAATTTATTTTTAAAGATGTTTCCGATTGAAAAATTATAATTTTATGATATTCTTTTCGTACGGATAAGGAATTTTTTACGTATAAAACGATATTTCGTTCTATACAGGTTCTATTTTTTCAGGTTTTACTAAACAAAGAACAGTAAAACCTGTAAAAACAATGAACAAATATTCGGTCTAACACAGGTTTTCTTAACAGGTATATGTAAAATTTGTGAGAAATTCACTATACCTCATCTAAAACCCTTTTTTGTGAAGCTGTAAGCCAGGTATAGGCAGATCCCATGTGTTTGGGATTTTCTTCCAAAATAAAACAAAGTCGGCCGGGATACTTCAAAAGTTTTACTCAATCATCACCAATCTTACTACTTCAAGGTTTGGGGACAGCTAGATGAATGGAGAGAGCTGAATGGAATCCCTTTAGTTGAGCCCGCCCGCCCCATGTATCGTGGGAGCCAAGATGACCTCAGTTATTAGAGAACGTGTGTGGGAAATCCTTTTCCCACCTATCATAACGGACTTTTTTATTACCTCATCTGAAAGACTTTTTGATGGCTGGAGAGAATCTTATTGTTTGAGGGATAACATCGAGGATAGATGAAGAAAAGACTGTTAGTTGAGTTAAGAGTAAAGAGTAGTCGAGGTAGGTTGCAGATTTTTCTCAACCTAAAAGACGAGTCATCACTCTGGGGAAAAACTACATTCAGGTGATTGTTGAACTCTAACAAACCGTTCTCTAACAAAAACTTTGAGATTGTTGCGTGAAAGACTTGTAAAGCGAGCGTGAACACTCCCTAGTTGTGCAGAACAGCGACTATTTTGATCCCCTTCCCGCATTCAGGAGAAGATTGACAGAATTTGTAACCCTTTATATTTTGTGAAGGATCAGACTAGCAGATCGACCCTCGACTCCCGCTCCTACCTTTGAAGGGGAACATTGACTTTGTTTATTCTTTGAAAGTATAGACTATTATTAAATCTGGACACTTAGCTGATATAGAATCATAAGCTGAAAGAGCCCGAAATATTTTATTGTTGTGCAATCCTATTAATCAAGAATTTGTATTTTATTTATTTGAAGTGTTGAATGTAATAAAATCAATTTCGATGATTTACGGAAGCGGTTCATTTAAAGGTTCTACGCTACCCCTTTAATTCATAACATCTTGGACCTGTCACAACGGTATAACTTTCGACAGAATCATAAAAATTTTCCGTTTAATGCAGGTTTCGTTTATACAGGTTTTACTGCAATTAAATTCCATTCGATGCAGGCTAACAATTAGATTGAGGTATTAAATTGTACATGGTGCTAAAAGAAATTTAAAAGAATTTGTGCATCCAGAAAAATCAGGTCTTTTGACGTCCCGCGCAATGGTTACGCGAGACGGATTTTGCAAACGCCCTGAAACTGGCATAACCGTATTAGTATTTTTAAAAAACATAACACTAATAAATCAGCAAACACATTCCCAGATCCGTTAGCTGGACTTCTATTATCTGACTTTGCATAAGACAGAAACATGAAGTTCAGAGATCAAAGGAGTGTGATCAATACCACAATACTCTCATTGCAATACATATGAAGGGTGACTTGGAGGAAATTTTTTGTCTAAAAATAAATTGACCGGATATTGTTTACAATGGTTAGCTACTCAATTGCTCTATACTGAGCTTGCTTTACTATTTTGGAGAAAGAGAGACTGAGCGGCATCTTATATAAGATTATTAACACTCGACTGCATTTTAAAACAAAAATTTTGCAAATCATGTGTCATTTATTGTTCTTATAGGTCTCTATAAATCACAATTGTAAAAATTGTGAATATAAATTTCACATTTATTTATTTAAAAATCCTACGTATAGGTGGCATGTAATAAATCACATATATATCGATTAACAGAGTGGCGAATGAATGTTTTTAGTAATTTGTACAAAGTACAGTCGTTATACCAATCGTACTGCGGGCAAATACTAGAGAAGCTTTTAACATTAAAATGCATAGATATCGGCAAATACCAAAAACTGATCCTATGTATTATCAAATAACAACAACGGCTTTATTTTAATTTTAGAAAGTATGACTAAAATACGGCACATTTTAACAAAAAAGGAAAGCATAAAAGAAGTAATAAACATCTTAATTCATTTATAATATTTGCATATCTTAAGGGGCAAGGATGGCTTTTAAAATCAGAGCGCCCTGCGGGAGGTTTTTTGCCCTTAATAATGATAGCTTCTAAGGAAACTATTGAAAATTTAATCAAGTATTTTGCTTATTTTACGCGCTTTAGTGCACCCCACTTACGCACCCCAAAATATGTTTTTTTTTCATAATAAAAATAGAAATTTATTTACCACAGATTCTTCTTGTTTTTTCAAGTTTTGCCAAGATTTCATTATTATTTTTTTATTTATCCATTTACTTAGTTATTAATGACAATAAAAGCACATATTAGTCTAGTTACTGCCTGATTTAATGAGCGAATGTGTACTGTAAAAACTTTATGATAATATTTGTTGTAGAAATAAAAAGGTGAATCAAATCCTTGAAAAACTATATTTTAAGAAAAATGCATATTTTCTGTCTCTTTTAAATGGTCAGAGTTTAGGATTTGCTATGATGTTAAATTTCAATTCCAATGTTTCTATTATCGTAGAGAGAAAAATAAAATATTTTTAGAAAGGCAATTAACCAAATTTAAAAGAAATTTTTAAAATGCAATGAACTTAAATTATGACATTTTTTAATAGCTATAGTTCGGCAGTCTCTGGGACTTTTAATTTAGAACTCTGCTCAAAATCATAACTGGCTACTTTCTGACATATTTCCGAAATCATTTTCACTCAAACATGCAGATTGCAGGCATTTTATTTGAGTTGCATTGAAATCGAATAGCGTCATCCAAAATGCAAGCCGTTTGTAAAGTAAGGCAAAAGCAGGTGAACTCCTAGGGAATTACAATAACGGAAATAATTTTAGGGGAAAGGGGGCGGTTTTACTAGCCATGGCGCCTTGCCCGAAATTATTTTTTGAGCCCATACAAATGACATAACCACCTTCCTCCTAAAGTAGTAAATTTTTACATTCCTTAGTTTTTAGAACCTCAGGTGTACCTCTCCCCCTTTCTCTCGCTCTAAAGCTGGTATTTAATAGCAAATATTAATTGAAGACTATGTCAGAAAATTTCATGCTAAGGGGCCGTTCAAGTATTACGTAAGCATATTTTTAGTCATTTTGTACCCCCTCCCCCCCCCTTGTAAGAAAATATACGCAAATGCTAGCCCCCCCCCCCTTTGCTTACGTAAGATTTTATGACAGTTTATACATCAAGACTTCTTGACAGATAAAAAGTTACCAATAAATTACATTATTAATCATACAAATTTATATAAATAGGCATATAGGGATTGTGATATCAAAAAATACAAAATGGTTTTAATATATTGTTGTTTATTGCATTAAACAAACCATTGTTTAAACCACCAAAATCATTGTTTAATGCTTACATAAGAACTGTCGTGACCCCCCCCCTCCCCCTTGTCAGAGAAAATAAGCAGACTCTGGACCCCCCCCCTCCCCCTTTACTGCTTACGTAATACTTGAACGGCCCCTAATCAGCGATTTTAAAATAATAGCAGATATAATAGAATTTTTTCACCTACTAGAAGTGCGGGGGAATCGTTCGAAATGACCATTGCTGGATCGTGACCTTGGAATGTGTTTTTCCTATACAACAAGTGATTTCCGCGATGCGCAAATAGCGTAGGTCTAGGTCTAGGAGAATGGCTTTTTTTTTATTATTTATTTGCTATCTTGTTTTTATAAACGACCCTTTCTTATCTATTTGTTAATAGTCATGTACTTGGCTCAGTTTTTATTGTGAATTCTCCGGCTGCAAGACATTATTATCCAAATTTCATGACATGTTTTGTATCAAATGACAAACCAAACCTTCATTTGACGCCCTCTTCGCCTGAGGCATATTCCTCGCTTGCCTTCCCCCCACCCCCACCCACCCATTTAGTTTCGGCGATTATCTTATAAAGTGGCTATTATTCTCCTATTGTAAAAAACTAAAAAAAAAAGGTTAGAAATTTAAGTTATAGACCAATAAAATTTCAGCTGGGTGAGGAAGTAATTTCATTGTCTTATAATGGCAAAGATAATTATTTCCAAAGCAAGTATTCGATGATTATTTTTTGTTTGTTTACACAGATAACCTTTTTATTGTAGGATATTTCTGAGCTGTAGGGAGGTGGAACGAAAAACAGAATGAAAATTTTAAGTAGAGTTTTATTTCGTTGAAAGGTAGAAATATATATATATATATGTGTGTGTGTGTGTGTGTGTGTGTGTGTGTGTGTGTGTGTGTGTGTGTGTGTGGCCAAAGTTATCGGACACTTTCGATTTCAGACGTTTTGTCGAATAACCTGAGAAGTAATTGACGAATTTTTCTAGAACCTCGGGAATATAAAGAAAACGTTTCACCTCATATTTTTTAATGAAGGATTGATCACTAGGACAATTAAGAGATTAAAATCAAATTGAAAAAATAAATAATATTTGGGATCATTCTGTAAAATAAAATGTTCGAAATGATCTGTAGCTGCAGCACATGACTCTGCCAATAATATACAATAGGTGTGTCAATTTGTGTAGGAATAGCACTTATATCCTTTGACATATAAAGGTTTCTTTAAAAAATTCAAGAAAATTTCGTATGTTTTTGTTTATATTAAATTTAACGCCTTAATTTAACAAGACAAAGTACAGTCAGGGCCTGATTATCCAAAAGGCACGCGAAGTACTGCTTCTCCTCTAAAATTGTGCTTCATCTTAAAATATGTGCTTAATTTATAATTTTATGTGTTAAAATCTTAGCGAAACTGAATAAGATTTTAACACTTCACATAAAATAAAGTCTATATTTAAAAGAAATTTGACAACTAAGAAAAAAAATATACATCGTTTAAGATGTGTACACAGAAAACAGAAGTTAAAAATATTAATTTCCTGAGGAGATATTTTTAATATACGGATGTATCCTACGCCCATAGGTTTAACAATAGCAAGGGGAATGTAGAAATTCACTGGACGAACAGAAAAAGAACTTTTCAGTTGCTAAAAAACATTGTCTATTTCAGGAACTTCTTGGCCGTTTTAATTTTTTTGTATTTCCTTTCATATGAAAAAGCCCTTATGCCCATACTCTTGAAAACTCTAATATTAATATGCATATAAAACATTCATGTATTCGTATTCAGGTTCAAAACAATTATTTTCCTCCGTTTACATATTAGATGCGGGCAGGGCTTGACAAATACGGTCGCCAGATCGCCACTGGCTACCAAGTTTTTTCATCTGGTGACCAAGTTATTTAATCTTTCGGGGTGATTTCTGTAAAAAAATTGACATAAGAAAGTAGCACAAATTGCATTTTTTATCTCCCCCTCCCCTACTCGAGCTCGGCAAGCGGTAACCTTCCTCTTCTCTCGTACTTTTAATGGAAGAACTAAATTTGAAAGGCTTTTTCCAACTCATACACAGAAAACACCATTCTTTTCAGCTATAGCTAGCTAGTATATGTCACGTGGTTAGAATGTTGGGGGAGAGTGTCAAGAAATAGTGTCAATGGCATGTGGCTTTGTGGCATCTAAAATTGTATACAATTCTCAAAAATGCTTAAGTTTCAAATCAGATTTTTGTGTTTATATAAGTTGTCAACATAATATAAGTGATTATAAGTGATATAAGTTTCATTAGAAAACATATTTTATATTATCGTTCTAAATTATGTACTATTCTAAACTATGTAACTAATAATTCTAAACTATGCTTGTTATTATTTTTTCTCAATTAATTCATAAAAAAATATTGTGTTTTATTTTAATCAATGACGGGGATGACTGGCGATTAGTATTTTATTCTGGCTACCAGATTTTCTCAAATTTGTAAAGCTATGGATGCGAGTAATAATAATAGTCTCCAGTTGTATGGAATTTGAATTAAAATATCTGAAACTTTTATGAGTGTGTGTTGAAAATTACTTGATGATTGTGACTCCATTATTAAGCGTTATCTATAAATATTCAGAGCATACATATGCACTACTTTTGGATATTAAATTAAAAGATGTTACAAGATTTTTTTTTTTTTTTTTTTTTGTAAATATGTTTAATTACAGTAAAATTTATAAGCATATTGTCAAAAAAAAAAAATCATACTTTATTTTTCCTTCTTTAAAATAAATTCAAAAGAATGTATTCTGTAAAGTTAAAAAAAATATATAATAATTTCACTTTCTTCACCCAGTAAAATTTATAAGCACTTTATAAAATATATATATATATATAAAAGATTATGAATCCTATTTTATTTTTCCTTCCTTAAAATAAATTCAAAGAATGTATTCTGTCAAGTTAAAAAAAAAAAAAAAAAAAGGACAACTATTTCATTTTCTTCACCCAGAAACATTTATAAGCATTTTATAAAAAAAAATAAAATAAAAGATTATGAATCTCCTTTTTTATTTGTCCTTCGTTAAAATAAATTTAAAGAATGTATTCCTTAAAGTAATAATAATAATAATAATAATAATAATAATAATAATAAAAAAGACAATTTTATTTTTTCCACCGTCCCGTTTTAACAAGCATTTCTTTTAGCCGCATTCACATGAAAGCTGAAAATTTATCCTCCCTTAAACAGGTGTACTAATGACATTTTAGCACCTTAAAACGATTTGCGGTATTTCTCTAATTTCAGTAATCCCTGCGAATACACCTGGTTAGTGGGAAGTAGTAAAAGTTATGACGCTTCTCACATTCCGCTGAAATCAGGGCTTGATTATCGAAAAAAAAAAAAAAAAACATGTGAAGCGCATGTTTCTCCTCTAAAATTTAAAAGGGCATCCAAAATCACTGTGAAAATGGCCCTCTATTTTACATTTTCATTTTTTCTTTTTTTTTTACATTATATTTTTAATAGTTTTGGAAAAGAAAGTTTGCTTAATCCAAGAGGAAAACCCTGCAGTTCACGCAACTTATTTAACAGGGAAATATGAATGTCACCAATAGGATGTTAATAAATCATATAGCATCCTGATGAGAAGCAACCCGGGAAATTGAGCATACCTCTATATGTACTAAATATATCTGAAGTATTTACAGAGTATAAGGGTATACAAAAAAGCTGTTTAATGAAATATATGCGACCTCGGTTAAGCTACTTCCGGGAATAATGTTAGTATCATTGGTAAGTTTTCATGAATAAAGAATTAAGAAAAAAATTTCTCCAAATGAAAGAGGACCCCAAAATAATACCTTGCTTTCCCTAGATTCAATTGTTAACCAGGCCCTAAGTAAAGTAGAAACAACATTATAATATAAATATATATATTTGATGAAATATGAACATTTCTATAAAATAATTTTGAAGTGTGAATGAGCGAACTAATACCGATTATTCTTTTCATGATTTGAAAGCCAACTCTATAGAGTAAATTCATTAAAAAAACAGTGAAAATCAATAAAGATATCAGCGATAGTTTGAGCTAAATTTCAGTTGCTTTCTAAAAGTGACTGTGTTAAAAGAAAATTTTCACAAATTGTCATTTTTAATTAAAATTTTTCTATACATTCTAAAACATTTCTATAAAATAATTTTGAAGTGTGAATGGGCGAACTAATACCGATTATTCTTTTTATGATTTGAAAGCCAAATCTATAGAGTAAATTCATTAAAAAAACAGTGAAAATCAATAAAGATATCAGCGATAGTGTGAGCTAAATTTCAGTTGCTTTCTAAAAGTAACTGTGTTAAAAGAAAATTTTCACAAATTGTCATTTTTAATTAAAATTTTTCTTTATTTACATTTTTATTGCTGCTTGAAGTTTACCCTTTTATTAACCTAACATTTATTTTAGGTTTCTTTCTAAGTAAATTTGAAGGTAACGAGAAAACGATTTCTTTTGGAAAGTAATTTATTTTTATTCATTTATTTTTAAAACAGATGGTTGAACATTGCATCATTCTCCTTATTTACTGAATTCCACAGCTCCCCATTGTCATCACAAAAGAAGGACAAAGGTCCCTTTCTGGGGAAAGGGAGAGTTACACCCTTTTATTTGCCTGCCTGGGATTTTCTCGGAATTTAAGGAGTCCGGAATCAGGGACTGCGAATGCATACCAACTGTCAAGCTCATTTGCTTATGCTCACAAAGAAAAACTACCATTTTTATCCATTTCAAGGATAAATAAATCTAATTAAATGTATTTTTAATATATACATATACATATTGCATTTGTAAGTGAATGGAAAGAATATTTCTATTTTCTCAAGATATTCTTTCAAAATATAATTTTTAACTACACAGGGAAAAAGGACAGATATAACATCGCAGGAAAACATAATATAACTCGAACAGAAACATACAATAACCACTTCCGAGTTACTAATGATTCCTAAAAGCGTTCTTTAACTTTAGAAAGCCCAGAAACTATATTTTTGAGATTTAAAGAAGCATATATAAAAACAAATTTTCTTTTTCTGCAACTTATTTCCGGAAGTATTTCCGAGTAAATTTTTTAGTGCATTAAACAGTTTTTTTAAACCCAAAATATAGGTTTTTTTCGCATGATTTTGATACATGCATCAATATGCAAATCATGCATCAAGCATAGATTATAATATACTTTCCAACACATCCAAAAAAGTGTAACAAAACTTCCCTGTTTAATAAAGATGACAGATGATAACTGAGTAAACAATTTGGAAAACGCAAAACACATTTGAAAATCCAATTTAAGAAATTACCATCTATAGTCGGAAACATATCCGACATTTTGTAAATCTCTATATGTGATCTGTAGATTTCCATTCATATTACACAGTATGCAGGGGCGGCCCGTCATATAGGGCACTTGGGGCACGGCCCGACCTATACTTCGCTATTAAATTTTCTTAAATTTAACATTATTTTTTAATAAAATATCAGCAATGTCAGATAGTTTCAACTCCAGACTTTTCCAGCCCAGTCCAAAATTTTTTCTCGCTCGCTCGCTCGATTCCATTCCCTAAGAACGTTATCATTCCCTTCCACCGGATGTCGTAAATCACCCTTTTGACAACTGACCGCTCACTGTTCTAGTAGTATTCAGGAGGGCCCCAGAAAGCTGTGCCCGTCTCACGATAGAGCTCTATGGCATTTTGCACAACCGCGCATCTTTGCGTCTTCCTCCTATTTATCGCCAAACAGTGTGCAGGAACAGCTTGAATAGGACACTTTTGGGGCAAAATCTGTCTGGCCCCATATAGGAAAAGACTATGTTTGTTTCGGAAGATATCAGCGTTTAAGAATTATCGACATAATTGGCGACTTTTACTGATGGGAATCAGTCATTTTTTTTTTGTTAATTATCCGAACCTTTTTTTTTTTTTCAATACCAATAAAAAATTCTACATTTATTTATGGTGCATTTAATACTTTTTGAATAATAATTAAAAAAAAATTTATTATATTTTTGAGTTTATGTAGTTGGTATTTTTTTTCAATGATGAATGTTTTTATTTTTTAATTTAAGTAGGTTTTATAGACAAGTTTCAGCCAGAAAATCTTTTGTCATCTAATTGTTAACTTGATGTTAAATAATATAGCAGTGCAATTGGATATATGAGTTTAAAACTACATATTTTTAATTTATATAGAATCTGTTAAGACTCTTTCATTTACAAAATAATTATTGCCAAAATCGACAGAATAAATGGATATAAATAATTGAATTACTATATACATTACATTTAATCTGTGATTTTTTTTAAATAAAAATAAATAATGTTTGTGGTAATCAATAATTTTTAATTAAACAAAGATAAACTTAGTTTTCGGTAATTTTCTTACGTGTGTTGCGTGATTTTTTTCCTCTAAAATTTACTTTAAACAATCGAAATTTAGTTTATACATGAAGACTTTGGATTTGACATCTTAATTGGTATCTGTAAAAATTACCATTGGCCTTTAAAATTCTGAACGGATCGCGTTGTGCCCGAACCGAAACTGAAATTTCTGCTTAGTCTTTTCGAAATACGACAAATAAAATTTAGTCAACCCGAGACCAGTTCACTTCAACGTGAACCCGGCCCGAAAACAAATTATTCAAACTCGATCAAGAAAAAAAAAATCATATTTTAATTTGATTATAGAAAAATAGTGTACAATTATATATCTTCTCAATTTGATATTTTTTTCTATGAAAATGAACATATTTTTCGTTCACTCGTTAATATTCAACTATTTAGTTTTGTTCAGTTGAAAAATATTCAGGATTTTCTTTTGAAAAATCGGGTCAATCCGAACCTGACCCGAAAGCTTCAAAACCTAACCCAAAACCGACCCGTACCCGAAACATTTAAAGACAACGCGATCCACAACAAAAAATAGCGTCAGCCCTACTCAACCCCATCCGCTGGTCCTGTCGGATTCGGGTTAAATCATTTTACCCAATCTGATGGAGGATTATATTGGTCATTTCACATTTAAATTTCCGCAACAATGAAGGAATTATTTGTGACTATTCTGTAACTTTAAAAATGACTTTTACATTTTAACAGAATAAATTTTAAATGTTTTCTCTTATTTTTTTTTTACATTTTTCTCCCGAAATGTATTAAAAATTAGGGTGCACGTTACTTGAGAGGGCGGCAGACACAGGAAAAAATAGTAATGTTGATTTAGATTTTAAACCTTTAAAATAAAATAATACTTTAATTAAACATCTATTAAGAATAGTTGTTTTGTTGGAATAATAGCTTTACGTTAAACATGAGTAATATACATCTTTGGTAAGTTATATAGTGGCATATTAGCAGTAATAATTCTAAGAAGTAAAAAAACAAAGAGTGTTTTATTAAGTGTGGCAGTGACAACTTTACTGCATGACTGAAGATCTCATCTCAAACTTCAATTTCTTTATCTATATTTTCAAAATCATCAAAACTTTATAATTTTTCACAGTATGAGAAATGTCGGTATCTAGATTTTTTCAATTATCTAATACGTAAAATAAACACCCGCAATATTTTTGATAAAATGCAAAGTGTATTTTTTTTTTTCAAAATTTAGTTGATTTATTGTTGTGCAAATCTTGTTTTCGGTACACACAGTACTATTTGCATTATAGTAAAAAATATAGTATATGACTCCAGTTTACTGATATCTACTACACTGCCACACTTATCGTATTGGTGCCCCACCTGTGAAATAGGGCACGAGCCGCCACTGTCAGTATGCTATAATTTAGTGCAGTTAGAAAGCGCAAAACAGAGTTGAAAATTTCCCTGCAACTATTTCCGTCAATAAAAGAAAATCTACTAGAATTTATTTGTGCAGCCCTGAATATGATCTAAAGAATTTATGCACACCAAGTAATATTCAAATAATTAGTTAAAATTAAGAACGCATATCACAACTGAAAACGAACTTCCAGCAATTATCGCTCATAGACAGTACTGTAACCGAACATTTTGCGTGTCCCTCTAAATGAACTATAAATACTGTGCAAACCCTATTAAACAGTAAGCATCGTGTAGTTCACCTCAGTGTTCTATACCAATATTAATTTATTTGAAATTGTGTAACATCATTAAAACATGTCGCAAACGATTCCCCACCCCCGCTCTCCATACACTATAAAGTAACGGAATTATTTTGAGTGTCCCTATAAACGAACTAAAAATACTACATACTTCATTTTCGATACCTAAAATGTCATAGTAAACTTCAACATCATATTAATTATACGGCATTTTTCGCGAGCTAGAGCGCGGAGAAGCAGGCAGACAGCCAGGAAAATCGCATTCATAAGCACTTTTAAACTATGTTGAAATGTGTTAAAAATAAATATCATATATGTATATATAATGCTCATGGAAACTCCATTTTTGTACTTTTCTGAACATTTATTAGGTAGCTTTCAATACAAAAAGCTACCTATTGCAGCCGTTCGGGGGATAGCAATTCCAAAAAATGTTGGTATATTTTCACCGATCATGACCTTCAGACCCCTAAACCACCCTCCGTTCAAATGTTCATTTATATATATTAAATCTATATATATCCATATATGTATATCGTCAAACGTGACAAATGATGTGCGTTCGCACTATAACTAATTTTATGAATATTCCGATTTGTGTGCAATAGCTGGTGCATTCTTATGCAAAAATGCATGAATACAAAATTTATTTTATGTGCAGATTTTCATATTATAGATATGAATTTTATTTTCTAAAATTAAGTTTCAATACACTTTTAAAAACAATTAATTACACTTATGTGACATTAAAATTATACTATGCACAAATATTCAATACAAGGCAATGTAAAAAAATCATCGTTATCATTCCATTTAAATGAATTATATCGTCTGTTATTATAATATGATTAATTTTATAATAATGTTGAATTATGATTATTTGAAATAAGTACATTTTAATTTGGCAACAATTTATCTTTTTTGAAAAATTTTTGAAATTTACTGAAAATTCCAATGGGAAGCTTAAGCCTAGCTTTGAAAATTTCAGAACTTGAAATCCATATTTAGACTCTTTTTCCATTTAATACCTATTTTTCCGGAAACATCTATCCAAAAAACAGTCGGTAAATTGCTATAATTAAACAATTTTAGTATACAAATTCGGTTTCTAAATTCAGTAATATGGAAATAATATAACTGGCAATCACCATACCATGGCAACCTAGAATCATTATCTCTCATGGGATATCACTGAATTAATTACGTATGATAGGATTTAACAGAACGAAGAAAGCTTTTATTAATGTCTTTTTAAGTTTTGATTCGATTTTTATAAAATTTGAAATGACTCGACAAAATTCTGCAACGATTATGTATATTAATTTTCAAACCATTCGGTTGGGTAGTTTTTGTGAATAGATAAGAAGTTTTACTTTGGTAAAACCTTTGGGTAAAGTCGGTAGAACATTTTCAGGACGGAAAAACAAACTTTACAGGGTGCGCCGACAATAACGCGCATGCGCCAATCTGTCACATACTTCTCACCCTTCGTTCCAACCAAACAACATGCCACTGTTCTCGCTCTTTTTTTTTATATTTTGCAGAATTTCCATCGCTTCATAGCTATTTATTTGGCTATTTATTAATGTTGGGGGGGGGGAATGCAAGATATTATTCCAATTGACACAAAAGACTAAAATTTTAATAATAGTGGAATTTTACAAGTATATCTTTTTTTTAAAGTCTGAGAAAGGTTTTAATAATGTTAGAATTCATTTCAAAACATCACTTATACAAATTATTTTGTTGTTGTATTTCCTTTTAAATATGTGTGAAATTAGTATATTCACAATATCTACTAATAATCAAATATAGATTTACAAAAGCTTTGTTTTAAAAAACAAAATATAATTTCCCTCATTTCGAAAAAACAATAAGCTTTCACAAATTAATATTGTTTTGTGATACATATTATTGGCTGATTAAAAAAAAAAAAAAAAAAAAAAAAAAAAAAAAAAAAAAAAAAGTACCTGTCTTTGTCATTTAATTAAAATTAGAAAAACAAATTTAAAGGATATGGTGCAAAAATGGAATGATGGGGTTAATAACAAAGGTGAAGTTATTCGTTTCAGAAATACAAAAGTGAAATATGCTTTACTTTTCATAAATCATTCTTATACATACAGGAAAAAGTATTGTTAAAATATATGAAATGGATCTTCTAAAAATACAAACTTTGTTAACGATTATAATTCCACTTGCAATAAAAAAGAAAGAAAAAAATCGCTGTGGTGTAATTATTTTTTCAATTAAGTTGTAAATAATCATTTACTACAACTTAAGAATGGGGGGGGGGAATGCAAAATATTATTCCAATTGACACAAAAGACTAAAATTTTAACAATAGTGGAATTTTACAAATATATATTTTTAAAAATTCTGAGAAAGGTTTTAATAATGTTAGAATTCAATTCATGGTTATTAAGTATGGCTAAACATGAAAGAAAACTTTGTTATTTTAAGATTTTGATGTGAATTATTAGTGTACATTTATAAGGCGAGTTTCACTGAATAATTCAAGAAAAAATTATCTCATCATTATGCATATTTGTATTTAGTCATGCATTATTAATTATTTTAATTATTTACTTGACCTTTATTTTTAATTTTTTTATTTTATTTAACTATTTTACTTTATTGTAAGCATTCATTTTAATTTTGAGTACATTGTTAAATTCAAATTATTGTTTAAAAAATGTAAACAGTGACCAGAAATCAACAAAATTCTAAAATCTGCATAACCTCCGGTTTTAAGCTATGCAGATTTAAGGCAGTCTACTGTATTATTGGAGTAATACCTTAATGAAAAATTTAATAACTTAAATTAACTGCAAATTTATAGACAAAACACACATAGATATAATCTTATCTATAACAATTTAATAGTAGAATAATATTTTAAGTTTTAAGTAAATCTGAATTTGTTTGCAACAATTTATTTTTATTTAAATTATTTTGAAATTTATCTAGGAACTGTAATAAAATTAATAGAAATGTGTCTATCTATGCAGAGAAAATAAAATAAATACATGCACAGTACACAAATAATTTTAATAAAAAAAAAATCTGATTTAAATAAAAAAAAATCCGATTAAAATCAAATAAATCAGATTTTTTTGATTTAAAAAAAATCATGATTTTTATCAACCCTGTCTACTAATAATCAAATGTCGATTTACAAAAGCCTTGTTTTAAAAATATATATATCATTTCCCTCATTTCGAAGAAACAATAAGCTTTCACACATTATTGTTTTGTGATATATATTATTGGCTGATTAAAAATATATATATATACATGGTTTTTTTTAGAAATATTTTAGCTATTTAAGCATTCAAATTTAAATTGTAAATATTATCTGATGTTTTGAAAGGAGTTTCTACTTAAATGAAGTAATTATCTCCGTAATTTAGAATAATAGAATAAAAAATGACGAAAAGCAAAATGACCGAAAAAAAAAAAAGTTAAAACCACCGGTTGGTTTGCGCTTACTCCCCTGTAAAGTTGTCTATTGCGCATTACTGTTCATTCTGCCGACTTGACTCGATGCGTTTTACATTACGCCTATGGGAGTGAATCTTGTTTACGGAGTAAATATTTTTTGGGTTTTGTGCTGTTATATGCGGACAGACGGACGAACCAGACGACGACTATAGGTGCTACGTATTTATATAATTACGAACGCACCTAAAAAGCTCATACAAAACATATAAATATTTTATCTATATATAAAAGGTTTTCTTTTTTTTAACAATAAAAAAATATTTTGCTTTTTAAGAAATAAAAGATTTTACTAAATAAAACTGTAAGTTTATGAAATCATTTTGTCGAAGAAAAAAAATATCTGCATTAAAAAGAGAAAAAAAATCAAACAAAATACTTTTGCAAAATATGTGAAAAATTGTTGCTTTTAGGTGAAAAAAGGATTGTAATTGTCATACACTTGAAATTAAATGTTGCCAAGATTTCTCATGTTTGACACAA
Source organism: Maratus michaelseni (assembly GCA_963931845.1). Taxonomy (NCBI): domain Eukaryota; kingdom Metazoa; phylum Arthropoda; class Arachnida; order Araneae; family Salticidae; genus Maratus; species Maratus michaelseni. Next base: position 390,973,288 of record OZ007592.1, read on the forward strand.
ACTTTGGTTATGAATCCGCTTACTGCTGTTTAGCTCTATAATTAAATTATTTTAGTATAGAATACATTGCACTTAATGTGTTACGTATTTTTCAGTTACTTTTGTGTTACCTGGTATTTAAATGTAAAATATTCTATGAAATGTTCGGAAAGTGGAGTGAAGTCACTCAAGATTTTTCTAATTGATAACCTAAATCCTGGAGTAAAAGTCTATAGCGTTCCATCTTACCTTCAAGAATCTCATCTTTACGGACATTATCTAACTATTACGGACATCTATTACGGACTTCTATAACGGACATAATACTAACGGACTTTATCTCGTAATTATAATATTAAATTGTTGACATTTGTTAAAGTTAATATTTAGGTATTGATAATTGGTATACAATAGAATTCCATTATAATGTCATAAACCTATCACTGCAAAAATGTAAGTACTGTTGTCGAATTGAACTTCTTTAGCAGATTTTGGCTGTGTAATTAAAAAATGATTGATGTGGGAGGAATTTCAAAATTTTACACACGTTTTCAGTGAAAAGCATTTGTTTTTTTCTATGCCTGATAACTTAATACACATTTTACTGGAGACAGATCACTAATTATATTCCAAATGGTTGATACACTATAGTATGTATGAAAATAGCATTAAATTAAATCTCGCGTAGAACATCTTTCTTAAAAAAGAACATAAAAAGAATTCTCCTTTTTAGATATATAAAACGGGACTTTATACAAATATTTATTTTTAAATTCATTGTACATATGAAAAAGAATCGAAAATTCATGGTTATTGATAGATTATAATAAATATTTAAAATTTATTAATATTGCAAATTAAGTTAATAAGTAAGTTAATAATTAATAGGTAATTAAGTTATCTATCTATTTTGGATTTTATATATTAAACTGTAACTAAAATTGTGTTTCTCACACCAATTTGTTCAGATTTCTTCTTTATAATATTATTATCTCTAAAGTACAAAACTTACAATCTTCTTCAGGCATTATAATGTTTTTAAAAAGAGAGTAACGTAGAATAAAGAAACAGAATAAGCATATTCTAAGTATAGCTTTATTTTTATGAAATGTAGAAATATTATAAATATACATATATAGTATATTTCTCACTTTAATGACTTTTTTTTTCTTCAGTAATTTTTATTTGTGTTTCAGTTTTTATGCACCTGCAACTCCATTTGACTTCTTAAAAAAAAAAAAGTGCATTAATTACAGAAAAAAGATTTCTTTTGAAAAGTAATTTATTTTTATTTATTTAAAATATTTAAATATGCTGATATAAATTCAAATTCTCAATTGGTGAAAGTATTTAAATTTAATACCTTGCAAGCCAATATACATATATATTTGGGTATATTCAAGTTATACTGTTATGTTAGATTTGTTGCAAATGTTGAATATATTATATTATATACCAATGGCTGTCAAGTACGGCGACTGAAAAGTATTTTAAATTAAATAGAACTTTTCCTCTGTTATGTACACTTACTAAGAGTATAATATTTATTTAAAAAAATATGGAAATACTCAATTACAATACTCAATTATAATATTGAAAATCATAATTTTATTTAGAAGCCCTCTCTCTATTCCATTTATATGTAGAATTGCAACGGGTGGGAAAACCGGGTTTATTCCCGGGAATAAACCGGGTGTTTGTTAGGGACATTTTGAAAAATCTCGGGAGTTTTTAGAAAGTTTATGCAGGGATTTTTTCATTTTTTTAATTATTTCAATTTGTCTCTTTTTAACTGTAACTGCAATAGTAACTCAACTCTGCTCTCTTCTTTACTCTGTGCCCAGCAAGCAGAGTGAAGAAAATTAACAATATAAAAGAAATTAATGCGAAAATACAATTCAATTCACCAGAAAATTAATATACAGTATTCCTGAATAGTATATATGCTAGCTAGCAGAAATCAAACAATTTTCATTTTTATAGAAACATTCAATTCCTCACCAATTCACAGCCGCCATTGCTGTAAAACTAATGAGTCATAACTTTTGTATATTTATAATAAAAAAATCTAGCTGAAACTTCGCAGAAAAGTGCCGGAAATTTATTAATAGTAAAATTTTCAAATTGAAAAATTACTGGTTTTGTTTATCTTCAAAATTTCTCCGAAATTTTATATTTCCAAAAATTCCGGGTTTACATCCGTCTTCTTTTTGCAACTCACTTATGTCTTTCCTTTCTGCTTCTCTTTATCGTAACCTTGGAGGAAAATCGTATTGGAACTGTTTGAATACGTAACTTCACTACCCCTCGTCTCCTGTTGGAAGATATTCGTTGGACACAAGATAAGTGTCGGATTACACGCTCAGCCCCACATTCTCAAGAATGCAAACTGCCAAGATGCTTTGTTTAGTGTTTATGTGTCTATTTCCTGTCAGAGGAAACCGTCTTTTTAGAAGCAAGCAGAAAAAAAATCAATCACTGTTTCTTAGTGGACACAAGAAAGTATGAAATACCACTTTTCCTATAAATGTGTTATATATATATATATATATATATATATATATATATAGGCACTTGAGAAAAAGGACACGGAAAAAATGGCAGTGAGATTCGTAAAACGCACATCATTAACATTGTACAAAAAATACTGATAAATTCAACTTTTTTTTCAAAGCGGATGCCTTTGAGGGGGGGGGGGGGGCAAGAGTGCATTAAAAAGAAATTACAGTGTATTTGTAGAATCTTTAAATTGTAATACATAGATACCTTACTTGATACTAGGAAAAAAACTAACCTTGCAAAAAAAAAACGGAAAAAAATTGAAATAAAAAACCAGAGCGGAAAAAAGTGATAATGAATTGATAAATATTGAACTTATTCATAAATAAGTGTTAAAAACTAACGAAGTAACAAATGTCTGATTTATCATTTCCGTAGGCGAAAATTTGCTATAAATATTTGTGAATGCTATATTAGCAATAGTGCAAAAAGGTGAGAATAATCGCGTACGAGAATGCTCCTATTTATCACTACTTGATTTTTGTCATTCGCGAACGCGAGTACGATTACTTTTTGTCGATGTCTACGAATGTGAATATTGAAAAGTGGTGTGAATATTCGCATACGAGAATACTCGTTTTAATCACTACTTGATTTAAGACATTCACGAACGCGAATACGAATGTTTTTCGTCAATGTCTACGAATGCGAATATTGAAAATTGGTGTGAATATTTGCATACGAGAATACTCGTAGTGGAGAATACAAACACCCTAGTACGCTGATTTTCCCACTTTTTTACACTATTGCTAATAGAATTCACAAATATTTACAGCAAATATTCACCTACAGGAGTGATATAAATCCGACATTTGGTACCTCGTTAGTTTTTAACACTTATTTATCAATAAGTTTAATATTTATCAATTTCTTGTCACTTTTTTTTCCGGTTGCTTTTTTTCCGCTCCTGTTTTTTCTGCCACTTTTTTCCGGTCACCTTTTTTTCCGATCACCATCTTACTTATGAGCTAAGCTCCGTATACTTTTATTTTTCTTTAAGCATAGCTTTTGTGTGAGTCGGGGGAGAGGGAAATTAAAAATAATTAAAATCCTAACTATGAAGATGTAAAAAGGTATCAGGTAAAGACGAACAGAGGGTTTTTTTTAATGTAAATAATGTTCATTACCGGGCATTTCATAGTAAGCGACGCAGAGGTGAAAAAATATCAGGTATTTTTTTTTTAGATTTCGAACATGAACGCCCAATTTTGACGTTTTTCTGAGGAATTTTTTTATAAGTAATTTATTTGTTCAAGAGGGGTCCTTTGTGGCTAGAGCATGCGAAAAGAAATATATATAGTCTATAGATTCTTTATCCTGACTACATGGATTCCTTATATATAAGCAAAGCTCCTTATGCTTTTTGTTTTATCTTTTACGAAAAGGGCCTTTCTTTAGGGGAGAGGGGGGAGAGAGGGGAAGAGGAACGTGAAAGGAAAACAAAAAATAAATAAATATTAACTAAAGGGAAAGAGTAACAAAGGCAAAAATCTTTTAAATGAGAAGATTTTTTACGACTTTGACATTTTCAGTGTAAAGAATGTGAGTGGGGAATAGGAAAGACAGTAACATAAAATTATGATATTATTTTTCAGTCTTTACAAATCAGCACTAGATTTGACATTTTACTGAGTAAAACTTTTAAAAAAATTCTATATTTTTCAAGGAGGTGCTTTCGATGTATGTAAATTAAAAGGGGGTGCACAGCGCATTAAAAATAAAGACATTACAGTGTATAGATTATTTAAACTGTAAACGTAGGTACCTTATATAGAAGCAAAACTCCTTATATATTTTTAAACTTTCACCAAGAAAAGCCTTTGTGGGGAAGGGAGAACAAAGTTTAAATAAATAAATAAATAAAACACTAACTACAGAAATTTAAAAAAGAATCAATGTTCCAGGTTTTCTAAAACAATATTTTAGGAAATAGATAGATTTTGTCAAATATTTTAATCTATGCATTTTGTTATAATTTTTAATGTTATATTCAGGATGTTTGTTATATATTACATAAATTAGGAAATCATTGAAAAGAATAGTAGTCAGTTATTAAGCATACATTGTAAATTTGTAAAAAAATAATTTTAATGTCAAATATCAAATTCGGCGGTTATCGCATAAGGCTTAATTATTCTTCTATTATAAGAAATGTTAGAAATTTACGTTTAACTAATTAAAATTTCAGTTGGATTAGAGCATAATTTTGTTGTTTTATAATAGCAAAGATAAAATAAGTATTTGATATTTATTTCCAAAATAAGCATTCGATGAATATTTTTTGTTTGATTACACACAGATAACCTAACAAGGATTCTGAGCTATACGGAGATGTTACTTCAAGGAAAAGTAGCCCTCAAATTAATAAAGTATTTTTTTCGCTTCATTTTTCTTATACATTTGTCTGCAAGCGTATTCTCACAGAGTAAAATACAATTTTATATGTTACTTTTAAAATAAATAAATAAATAAATAAAATATGGCACAGGCATGTCAATTCTTAGTCATTTTTTTCATACATTAACTTGTTTGTTTTCTGATATATTAGTGAAAATTAAAAAAAATATTTTGATTTGTTCCCCGACATTGTGAATATAAAAGTAACAGCTATTTTTCGCGCTCTATTATTTATAACAGTCAAAATTATTTACCATTTTAATGCATAACTCAATGTAAATATGTGAAATTTAGTAATGAATAAACCTAAAGGATAAATCATCGGATACTGTAAAAATATTCGAGCTTATAACTGAAAATTTATTGGGTTGGGTTGATTATTGACGGCCAATTATCTACACTTGGGATATAGGCCCGGGGGGAGTGCCCTTCGTGGGGGTCTTTCTAAGGGAACCTAACCCGTATTTACGCATGGATAAATCCACGGCTCGAAGAAAACCACGAAAACTCCGAACAATTAGGCCGACGGGCGCGATTGGGGATCGAACCCAACACTTCCCGTCTACCAGCTTCGAGAGCAGAACCTCTCAGCCACGAAAATTTATTGGAATTTTGGATTTTTTCCTCTATTTTCAAAAAGACTAATTCATAGAAAGCCATTATAATTATCTCTTTTCAAGATTCAAGGGAATGAAAAGTCAGTAGATTCTAGAGGTTTGCCCATGCTGAAATTTCCAGACCCAGAATCGACCAGACTCGGACAAAAGTTTTTATTGGAAGGCCCGGCACAATTTCTGCAGAAACTTACGTTATTATCAACCATTATCCAACAATCAAAATTATTTTAAAAAGGATGTTGAAACATTTTTATAGAAAAATTCTAAAGTATGGTATTTCTTTTTATTTCTTATGTCCACAGTTGCCGAATATAAAATAACAATATTAACTATAACTTGCACAGTTATATGACAATAAAGAATTCAAGACACTTAAAAAATAATATTAATGTAATTAAAATGAGAGAAAAGAGATGGTTAAATAAAAGAATTGATTGAATTTCGACAAAGAAAAATAAATCAGATTTTTTTTTAAATATCACTTTGCAATTTAATGAAATAAAATAACTTTCAATTCATTAAATATGCAACTTCTTGATTCCGTTTAAGAAATGAACAAGAATACAAATTTTTAACTGCTTAAAAAGAAATATATATATATATATATATATATATATATATATATACTGCTAGCCTGACTTGGCTAGAAAAATCAGTGCAGCCCCCTAGTTTCCAATAGATCCCAACGTTGCATTTGATCTAACCAAGAAACAGAAAAAAATCCAGCTACATAAAAATATTTTTACATGTCATTTATAGCTCCAATACTACTTTAATACTTTAATAATTATTTAATATGTATTTAATATTACGATTCTAACTGTTATATAATAATAATTTACATAAAATAATAACAAATACGAAAATAGAAAAATATTGAAATGTAAATTTTAAGAAAGACAACAGGAATAAGAAAAGTCTAATTTCTGATAGTAGTTTAACATTAAAGTAATTTTTGGAGGGACAAATTACTATTTTAAAATCTCCAGCATTCTTTTTGTAAGAATGAGAAACATTTGCAGAGAATTTGAAGTGAAAGTGACCTGCAGTTTGTTATCTTTTTTAACCGGAATGAGAACGCGATTTAAAAAAAATAAAAAAGGAAAGAAAGAAAATAGTCAGATTTTGTTGATAGAACTTGTTTAACGTATTTGGATTTCAGAGGTATTATATGTATAATATATAAAGGTATTATATATACATTTATATATTATGTTTTAGAATAGCTGATATTAGAGTTGGAATCTTTATCAGAACGCTGGGAAGAGGAGGGGGTGGGGATATTTGTACAAAGAATTCAAGAGCATTATACATGTATAAAAATAAAATAAATACTGAAATTTTACGTGGAACTGATAATTCTCAAAACAATACCTTAACAAAAACAAACTTATCAATTTTTCTTAAAAAACAAAAGACATTCGCCATTTGAAAATTAACTTTGTATACATTTGCCACCACAGCTTCCATGGGTTTTTCAGTCGTTGTACAGCTTAATTCATTTGAATTCAATAGTAATTATTTTGTCAAATTATTCAAACAAAGTGGACGTGGGTATATTAATGACAGAGTCCCCCCCCCCTTTCTGATCGTGTAGTAAAATTCTTAGCGTTTTTGTTTTTATGGTGTGCTTAACAAGGCCATTCCTTTGTATTGACTATTGAGGTTTATTAATTGCGCACATTAGTGATTTAATGCCTTAAGCGGGGCAGATCGGTCTGGATTACAGACCATACCTTTAGCGCCCCGCCCGGGATGTTCCCCGGCACGCGGTTACATTTTTAAATCTTGTTAAGAATGTTTCTCAGTTTTAAATAATAGATTAAGAGGCTATTTCACTCACGCGAAAACACCCGATCGCTAATGTTAATCCTGTTGAACATTTATTTTATAATATCTCGTTTTCATTTAAATATTTAATTTTTTTTTTTTTTTTTTTTTTTACATTAAATAGCTGAGGTTGATCGCTACGCAGGCCCTTTTTTACTTTTCCGATTTTGTTTTCAGATTATTTTAATGACTATACTTTCACTTTCGAAACCGGCTCCTTAACCGTTTGAGGGGCGGTGGGATATATTATATCCCACCTAATTTTAATCCGATTCGAACCAGAAACTTTTAATTAAGTTTTACTTTTTTAACATTGACGGGAAAAAGTTGAAAAGTTGCTTTTCCTTATTTTAAACTAAATTCTTTCCTAAATTCCGGTGCGAATTCAACATTACAGGAACACAAGTGCTTGCCCCTGAAAGGGTTAAGTGAAAGTATGCTAATAAAAAAATACCTGAATAAAAAATTTAAAGAATAAAAAAACGCCTCCGTAGCGATCGACCTCAGCTATCCGATGCAAAAAATAATCTTTTGAAAATATGGAAATGCAAACAAGATATTATAAAATAACTATTTCATAGGATTAACGTTAGCGAGCGGGTGTTTTCGCATGAGTGAAAGTAGCCTTTTAAGTGAAACTCCTGAAACATTAATATTATGTTGATCTTTTATTTTACTTATAATAAATAAAGTTTTCTCTAACGATGTTTAAAAGAATTATTAGGCTTCTTACGAGTCGACTAAATATATTTTGTCGTGTTCTGTTTGACTTCCAATAGAATTTTCGAGTTCGGGCGCATACAACGCGACTCATGGGAGTTTCGGGCAAATGAATTTTGAAATAAAAAGTTGCACTGTGTCATTCACATCTTATCTGTACAAAAATATTTAAACGATATTTGATATATTTTAGTATTTAAATTAGTAGTGAGCTATAGGGGCTCATGAACGCTTTATAAAAACCTGTCTATAATTTCTGATCTCTTTGTTCATGCACAATTATTTGTACAGTAATATGAAAACGGAACCAGTGTATAACGTATTCCTTCCTTATCCAGAAAAATGTCATTATCTCGTAGAAAAATAATCATACATTTATAACTGCTAAAATGAAATGCTGTTTAGTCTTAACAAATTTTACTGTATTTTCCCTTTTTGTAAAAAGAAAACTTTTACTTGGGATTTGTTAATAACGCATGAAAACAGAACCTATCTGTAACGGAATTCTGCTTAAAGGAAAAAATCATGGTTTTGAGAAAAGGAATTCTCTTTAATTATACCTGCTAAGACGGAAACCTGACAAATACGGAATTTTCTGCCGGTGCTGATGCTTTTGTCTTAGCTTTTTTTTTTTTTTACTATATACTGTGGTTTTACAAGATTAAGTTAAAATTTGTTAAAATTTTTATAACTTACAACTAATTTATATTGATAAAAAAATTAGCTGTACAAAAATCTAGGACGGATAAGGGGATTGGGGTCAAGACTCAATTTTCTCTCCCTTTATCGGTGCCCTTGTCCGAGATTTAAATTATTTATGATTGTAATGAAAAGAGTACGTTACATAGATACTTCCAAATATTTTAATTATTTGCATTTTAGTTATTTTTCCAGATATTGATTGTGATAAGAGAAAATACAACCGTATCAGAAGAATAATTCGATAAAATTGTATATTTTAATGGATAATTTTATGATAATAATATATAACGATATAAATGTGTGTGTCCAAGATTGGGTCTTCTATCTTCATTTGTGCGGCAACTGTCATCTAAAGTTAAAAAATAAATAAAATTGCAATTTCATGCATTCTATATACGAACAAATATTCGAAAATATGGATTTAGAATCGGATCCGATTTTATTAGACCAGTGGTTCAAGTCGGGTCGGTTTTCACATGGAAAGCGTTTTTACAAATTAAAAGAGGCGATAGCACCAAAAATTATGAAAAAATTTCATACAGAACACTAGGGTTGGAATCTGCTTATTTAGTAAAAAATACAGCGTGTCTCACTTCAAGTGGATCTTGTATTTCGGTCGATAAATGTAAAACAAATTAACATATTTTAGCGAAATATTCTAAATGCTAATTTTTCTTTATGTGAAATGTGATGTCCTCAGCAGAAGTGCTGTAAGTAACTACAATTTGCTTCTAAATAATATTCAAATAGACGCTCCATAATTCAGAATTTAACTGCACGTACGTTGTCACTGGCTGAATTATAATACACTTTTAAACTTCCAGAGATGTCATTACATTTCGTATAAAAAAAGTTAGTCATTCAAAAATTTCGCTAAAATATCTTCTTTTTTGTTAAAGTTACGTATGAAAATTCACGTTCAGTTTGGAGTGAGACACCCTTTATTTTTGACTGAATAAGCGGATTGCTTATCTTGGTTTCTGTTGAAGAGAAATACGCATGGCTCAGTTATAATATTTATTTAAGATTTTATCCTTTAATTTCCCTTCTAATTGCTGCCCATTCCAACATAACCCTTTTGCTGGGACAAGTTGATCAAAATTAAAGCTTAGAATTAAATACATAAAGGTTTCTCTGGGGTTGGCTAATAGAATAAATTAATTTATTCAGAAAATAATAATAAAAGGAATCCATAGAGATTAAATTTTGGATATGTTCCCCCCATTGCATTGTGTAATTTCGAAGTAGCCCATTACCCTTTTTGAGAATGATCATTCTTGCCCTTAGCTGACTTTTAAAATGGAAATCTAAATAAACAAACACATACTAGATAATTTAAATGAGAAGACTCCAAATAATTAACACTATTATTTATTTACAATACTTACAGTTATTTCAAGAAAAAAAAAAGATTTATCAGAACACATCTGATTTAATTTCCTAACAAAATTTCTCCTATAATATTGGCATTAACACTTTGATCCTTGCAAAGGATACTTATATTTGTTTGTATTTATATTTAAATTGATCTTTGACAACATTATTTGTTTACAATTAAAATACTGACTTCCATTTGTGACTAAGGTCACACTACCAGCTTCTCTTATAATATTTTGATAAAATCAAATAAACTGGGGAATTACTTAGGTCAGAGTCATATTTACCTCTACACATTGATTGAAGAAGGTTTCTCTTTGTATCAGAGCACTCTTTCCGCTAACTAAATAACACTGCACTTATTGAAAATGTTCATTTCACAAAACTTAGCTTAACTTCCCCACTCTCCATATATGTTGTTCGGGTTCGTTGCTTTCTTACCATCAGAATTGCCACTCACTCTATTTTCCTCTTTCGGACCGCACAAAACTCATCGCGTCATTATATTTCACCTCTTCCTTTCGCTTCTGAGATCGATGTGTGTTCTGTTTTCATTCTTTTTCACAACTCCTTTTTCATCACCACGGTGGGCCGTACTTCGTTCTGCCCAAAATTTGCATGACAGTGCTTTAAGCCCATCCTTCTTTTTTTTCATTGGGTAGTTGATCTCCCGTTTTAACTGAAATTTGCATAACAGAGGGTCAGTTTCACCTCCTCCTTACCAACCCCAACCAATGGCTATGCATCAGTTGTTTCTGTAGCGTGTTGTTTTCTTTCTCGGAACTACGTGTGTGTTCTTTGATATTATCTCCCAGACCAACTTAAATCAAAGTTCTTCTTATTTGACTTTTATGGCTTAAAATTGTCGCCAGCGAGTCTCTGGTCATAAATTTGCCATCCTAAATCTTTCAACTGAGGCGACTTATGGGAAAGTCCCGATAATGTACTTTCCTTACATTATCTTTCCCCCCGTACTAAAAGAAAGAAAACGTCCAGTTTTCTTTAGCATTGCATACCCAAGAAGTCCATCACCATTGCAGATAATCTATAGATCACATAGATGATATCAGTCCACGTTCATCTATACAGAATCATATTGTAGACTAAAGTTCATGCAGAGGAAAATGTTCATTTGTAAATTACTTGTGTGACTTTAATAAAGAACAGTTCATATATGTACACATTTCCTAAGTATTCCCAAACAATTTAGAGATAAAATATTATCATTAGTACAAAAATTTTAAATTTTGTGGTTAAATATAACCGGTGTGTCTAAGATAGAGCACTCACCAAATTCAAAATATCTAAATAGCCAAACAGACCATACAAAACAAAAAGATATAATACACTGTGATATGTAAGGATCAGTATTCAACTTTACAATGATTCTTGATAATTATTTTTAACACAATACATGCATCATACAATATATAAAACCCAATTCAGGCAAAATCTTACAATTACACATACATAACTGAATATGTAAGATACCTGAGAGAAAAATTATGATAATGAGTATACATTCAAAATATGTATATATATATACATATTTATATAGAGCAAAGAGTTTAATCCAATATAAAACTGTACATCCACATTCTCAGATTTTCTTTATTTTTTATTTATTTTTTTTTTTCCAAATTATTTAATTATATCTAGTGCTACTAAAATTGAAACCAAAATTAGGCCAAAACAAACCAAAAGGAACAAATGTATATCTATACATACATATATATATATATATATATATATATATATATATATATATATATATATATATATATATATATATATATATATATATATATATATATATATATATATATATATATATAATAGCAATACTCTTCTGAGTTCGATGAAATGGCATGTCTTCCACTTTACAATATTTACACATATTAATGAATGAATTCAGCACTATATCTAATTAATAAATGCAAACAGACAAATATTTTAGATGGACACAAAAACAGTCCTAGCAATCTGAAAACATGACACATTCATGATGTTGTAACTTTATGATATTCATCTACTACTTGACCCAATTTTATGGATTAATTCAGTTACCATTTGTATTGTCCATTCATATGATTGTTGTAATTTTATTATATACATACAATTCTTTCGAATTATTAAACAACAAAGAATGAATAAAAAGAAAAAAAGTGAAATTTTTCTTTAATAATTTCCCCTTCTTTCCTATTTTATTTTTTTTTTATTTCTCTATTTCCTTTTCTTTTTCTTTTCTTTTTTTTTTTTAAACGCCTAAGCGTAAAAATTCTCATGTTACTTCTAACATGTTGAAAATAATTACTCCCCGTTCTGTCACTGTTAATTTTTTCTGTCCGACAGAAAGAAGAAAAAAAAAAACTTCTACTCAATGATAAGAATCGGAAAGCTGCGTGACCTCAGGTCAAACACTCACCCCGTTACTGTCAATCATGTAGCCCTACTGAACAGGTGATTCATTCCTTCCTCGTACACCTGAAAATGCTGGCCTAATCCCATACCACGACCGGTTCAACACCTAAATGCTTCCTTACCTGGGATAATGCGTTTCTAACACGCCCCCTGAACGCACCCCCTTTTTTTTTTCAACCCTGCAGGTGAATAGCGTTTGCGATCCTCCGGTATGCATAACACCTCAACTCATCTCAGGTCTACCTTCCTGATTTGCCCCGTCACATGGAGTATGGCTGCGAATTATGATGTAAGTTTACGAGTTATTATTCTCATTATTTATTTATTTAATGATATTTATATCTATATATATAATTTTTTGATATATATTAAAAGCTTAATTATTAACACTGACTATAAGCCAATTGTTTAAACTAACCCTTCGTCTTGACCCGTAAATTGAGATCACCAAATAACATGCACGTGGTCTTTCATGCAATTCAATATTAAGACAAAAATCCATTTCCCGTTAAATATGTTACCAAATTACCATCTTTATATAAAACAAATATCCTTGAAAGTTTATTATCATCTAATCACGGCCTTATAATTACAAACACTTAGCGAGAAGGAGGAAAAAAAAATGACTTCAAGCCTACAAGATCGTGTGAACTAAGTCATCTCCACGCTAAATGATTATTAAATGGTATATGTCCACTACCGGAATGCCATACATTTAATTCCTAAAATCCGTTATCGAATTAATTTCATAAATATGCATATGGGAATCTTATCAATTTCGGTTCCCCTTTAGATGAGCAGCCCACGTTGAAATGCATAGTACTTAAAAGCCTCTGAATCACTGACAACTTTTAAGATTATCTCCAAATGCTCATTTAAAAAAAAAAGTTTGAATATATTAAAACCGATAAAATTTATTTATTTATTTATTAATCATTATAATAATTATTAATATTATTATTATATTTTTTTTTGTATTATTATTTCTGTTATGTATTTATTTATTTATTTATTTATTTTTTTTTTACTACCTATCTACTTATTAAGAAATAATATTTTAGAACATTTAACCTAACTTAAATGGAAAAAAAAACTTTTATTTATTTATTTATTTATTATTATTGTTTTTAATTACATATTAATTGCCCGCCACCAATTACTGCAGTTAAGAAACTTTTGCCCGCAAAAATTTCCAATTAGTGTTGGAACTTAATATGCAATTAGCATCCTAGTAATTAAAAAATTTTACACAGCTGGAATTATATGTATATATACTTTATTATTCATTATTATTAATTTTTATTTTTTTTTAAAACTCAGCTTAACGAATTAGTTAATGAGATTAAATGTTAAATCCAAATTGTTTAGTTAAATTAAAAAAAAACATAATGTAACTTAATTAATTAATTAATTAATTAATTATTATTATTATTTTTTTTTTTTTTAACGGCTTGGCTTTACCATGCAAATGTGAATGAAATGATCTTTTGACCGATTCATTTCCCAATTTCATGCAGTCTTTTGAAAAGTGAGCCTTAATTTATAGAAACAAGAAAATAAATTCTGTCATTATTATCATTATCACTTAATTAATTAACTGAATTATTTCCTTTCGTCTTATTATTATTAGTATTATTATTATTATTATTATTTTATCGTTCTCTAAGAGTTTAAAATCGTTATCTAAATTTTCCAAAAAAAAAAAAAAACACGAAATTAAAACAAAATGATACCCTGAAAAACGAATGTTCGATATTTGTTTATCTGTTTACTGATTTCGTTTTTTTTTCCTTTTTATGATGTGGCCCCTGCCAACCTGACCAAGCGGACGAGCTAGGAACCAACTGCTACCGTTTCACGCCCCTGGAGGAAACAGAAATTAACGTCCAGAATGTATCAGTGTCAACAGGAAAAGACCGGGGGACGCATACGGAAAACTCCCCCCCGGTGTGTGTGTGTGCATTTTATTTATTTATTTATTTATTTTGGTGTAATATGGAAAAAATTGGTGTGTGTCAGGGACGCCTGGATTTTCCCCCAAGGAATAGACACACACCCAAAGAGTGCACCCTCGCGAAGAAGACATCAACCGAGTAAGTGATAACCTCATTTATCTATTTTTATTTATTTATTTTTATCTTTACTGACCCTTCCTTCCGCGAAGTTGTCAGCAATGCTTGTTGACATGGCAACTGGGGATGTTTGTTGATAAACAAATCCCCACTCCGCGCCTACCTGGTACGTCACCAAAATCTTTCACACCGCCTCAGAGATTTTATTGCCCTGCGTAACCTAGCCTAGGGATTTATTATTACTTACTTGCTTATTTGTCTTTATCCAAATATTTATTCAATTGATTATGTGATTTTCTTTGTTTTTTTATTATTGTTTGTGATACCTTGGGTCGCTTTTACTATGAAATTATTTCTTATCAAAATTTGAAAAATGTGCCAGGGATATCTTATTTTATGTCATTTTATTTTACTTATTTATTTATTTTTTTTATTTTCAACCCTAGTTGAGTATGCCATCGCTGTTTTGAGAATATTTAAATTTGACAGTTAGTAGAATTCTGCAAACCGCAACTAAAATTTTTACATAAACTGTTTAAGCTATTAGTCTTTCTGTAACAGTAACATCTTACTACCCCTTTTTAATGGTATTTTATTCCCACTATTCTTCCTCTGATGAGCTTGACTCCTCTGTTTTGCACCTGTCAGCATGCTTTGGTGCCCAGAGTCTGTCAATGTGTCTTTTTATAGTTCCTTTACTTTCTTCCGTTACATCTTGTAAAATGTAATTGTTATTTCGCACTTTTCGAACCACCTTAAATGGGCCTTCAAATTTTTTTTGTAAAACAGTAGGGTTAATGGACTTAAGGTAAACTTGTTGTCCTAGTTCAAGTGTTGTAATTTTATCAAGGTCTTCCTCTTTCACATATTCGGCCATCATTTTCTCCTGCTGTGCCAACGCTTGCAGTCTAACCTCCTGCATGTGGTCCATTCGGTTTTTGACATATGTCTGAGTGTGAATTTGTTCTGTTGGCATGTGTGCAGTAAAAGGAGTGCGTAAATTTCTTCCAAAAAAAAGGAAGGCGGGTGAAAATCCCGTCGCTCTGTGCTTCGCCATATTGTATTGGAGTTTGAAAAACTCTAGGCGAATGTCCCATTGTAAGGAACTTTGTGCCATGGCTGTCAGTGATCCTTTCAGTATTCGATTCACGACTTCTATCAGGCCGTTTCCTTGGGCTCTGTAAACTGAACTGAAGCGAATTTCAATGTTTAGAGCACGCATGTACTCTTTGAATACCGCTCCCCTAAAATATGGCCCATTATCTAATTTTAACTGTTTCGGCAATCCAAAATAACTGAAGTATTTATTAAAGACATTGAGAATAGTCTGGGACTCGACATTGCGAATAGGTATGGCTTCTAGGAATCTTGAAGTAGAATCCATAATCGTGAGAATAAATTTATTCTTGCGAAGTGTAAGTGGAAGCTTTCCGACGATATCCGCATGTAATACACTCCCTATCTCATGGTCCTTAACCATTTTTTGAATAGGAACTTTCATTTTTTTATGTGGCTTTGCGGTGTTACATGGTACACAATTGGCACAATAAGTTCGAATATCTGTATACATTCCGTGCCAAAATATTCTACTTTTCATGGCTTCATAGGTTTTGTCAAAACCAAAATGCGGTTTGTGCACTTCTTCCATCAAAGCAATCTTTAAAGCATCCGGCGCTATAATTAGTTCTGTTTTCTGTTTCCCCGGTTTTAAAATTAGCATCTTCTCTTCATTCAAAGTATACCTTTTGGTATTTCTGTTTTCTTTACCTTGTTCTATTTTCTGAATTATTTTGCTTAATTTCTCGTCTGAATATTGATGTTTAATATTCTCATTAGATAATGCGGGATTAACGGAAAATAAATTATTGTGTAAATTTGTATCCGTAATAATATTATTTATATTTCGCGAAATATAGTCCGCTGGGTTGGTGTCCCCTTTAATGTGATCGAATTCATAAGAGAAATCGCTGAGATTTATCACCCATCTTTTAACCAAATCGGACTGATTCTCAAGATGTAAATTTTCCGTGAGAGCCTTGGAATCGGTGAGAATCTTGAAGTGTCTGCCTTCCAACATAGTTCTGAAGTGTAACACCGCTTCATGAACCGCTAATAATTCGAATTTCAAGCTCGGGTAATTCTTTTCCGGTTCCCGTAATTTTCTCCCAAAAAATTCAATAGGTTGTAATTTTCCTTCAATTTCCTGCGCCAGTACCGCTGAAATTGCAATTTTTGAGCCGTCTGTGATTAAAGTAAATTGTTTGGTGTAATCAGGAGGATGTAATGTTGGGTTGTTTATAATTTCATCTTGGATTTTCTTAAAGGCCATTTCAGTATTTTCATCCCATTTAAATTTAATTTTATCTTTAGTAAGATTAACTAATGGGTTTACTATTTCCGCATATTTTGGAATAAGTGTTCTAAAGTAGTTAGCCAAACCTAAGAGTGACCTTACTCCTTTTTTTGTTTTAGGTCTTACTAAACTTTTAATTTTATCTATATTCCTTGTGGATGGTGAATAGCCGTGCTTGTGAATTTGAAAACCAAGAAATTCTATTTTATCTTTACATATTTGCATCTTGGATGGCTCAATTGTTATATTATGTTGGATTAGCGCCTGTAACACTTCTTCCAAAATTCTCAATAATTCTGATATAGTGTCAGCCCCTATTAAAACATCATCAATAAAATAGGCTACCTGATGCTTGTTAAAATGACCCAATACCTTATTTATCAGTTCAGCGAAATAGGCGCTCGAATTGCGAGTTCCGAACGCAAGTCTCAGAGGTCGAAATTTACCATTTTCTGTAATAAACGATAGTTTTTGGCTATCTTCAGGTCGTAAATTAATTTGGAAGAAAGCACTGTGTAAGTCAAGTACTATATAGTACTTCTTCCCACTAATATTCTGTAAAATTTCTTTAATATCTGGAATCGGATAGGAATATGGCTCTAAAATCTGATTTAGCAGCCGGTAATCTACCGCCATTCGAAATTTTGGATTGTTTTTGTTATCCGCTTTTTTTCTTACAAAAATGACAGGAAATGCGTAATTAGAGTCCGATTCCTCGATGATTTTCGCTTCTAATAATTTTCTTATCTCTGTCTTTGCATATTGCTTCACTGCTTGTGGCACTTTATATGGTTTTGTTTGAATGGGATAGTCGTGGTTAAGTGTAAACTTTGGTGTCACCAGTGAGCATTGACCTAAAGTTTGATAGGATTTCGAAAAAGCGTGTACATGCTTTAAAAGAATTTGTTTGAACGAATCCTGTACATCCGATGGTAAATGATTAAGATCAAAATCTTCCTCATTTATCTCTGCCTCTCTTAATTTATGTACATCTTCCAAATTTAATGCATTGACCTCAAAAATTCTCCCTTGCTCAATATTGTCTATAGATTTATCTTGTTTGTATTCCAAATTAGTGAAAATTTGCCCGATGTTCATACCTGTTTCTAAATGTATCTTGTTATTAGTAATATTTTTAATTAAAATATTTATTTTTCTGTTCCTTGGGGTGTCATGGATAGATCTTTCATAGAAAATTTTATTTTTGTGCTGTATTGGTTCTAGGATAAATGTTTGATTTTCCTCTAATTTTATGGGGCATTCTAATTTTACAAATTTTTCCTCCCCTGGGTTTATAATATTATGGCCTACCGTTTTTGCAAACATTTTCCCCTTTGTAGGTTTTCTGTATTTTTTAGTCCTTGTGTTTTGTTCTGTAATTAATGTATTTACATCCCCAGTGTCCTCCGAATCTTTGATGTTTAATGCCATTTTTCTTCCTTTGAATTTAAGATACTTCTCTTCAAAATCTAGAACCATTTGATTTTCTTTTAAGAAATCGTACCCTAGTAATAATTGATATTTGCGGCCAAAATCTTTATTTGTAACATAAAAAGTTCCTTTTACAAATGTGTCCTGTAATTTAAATGACATTCTAATGCACTGTTTGAATGTAATCAGTGAATTTGTAAGTGTTTGAATCTTAATTTGATTTCCCAAATATTTAAATTTTATATTTGCTTGTTTTAAATTTTCAAACAAAAGCGGTGAGATCAAGCTCACCTGTGCGCCTGAGTCACAAAGGCTGTTAATTACAATATCTTTAATTTTAAATTTAATTAGAGGAAGTTCATTTGTATCGTTCTGTACACTTGCAATAGTTTTATCCCTTAAAGTATGCCCGCTATCGTGAGACTTGCTCGGGTCTTCTTTATCTGTATTTACAAGTCTCGTATTTAGTTTTCCTCATCCTTATCTTTGTTCTGCTTGTATCTTTTATAATTGCCCCTCTGAAATTTACCCCTTTGATTACTGTCCTTGTTACTGTTCGTATGATTTTCTCTGTTTTCCCTAGAGTCCGTATATTTATTGCGATAGTTATTCCTCTGTGCCCCTCTATAATTTCCTCTCTGTTGAGTGTAATACCCCTGTGCATCATAATTATTAAAGTCAGGTTGATAATAAGTATACGGCGTGTTGTAATGTTGTTGTGGTGGGGGTGGAAAAGGTTGAGCATTTGGTACGTGATTATAGTAAATATTACCCTCCGGAAATGCATTGTGAGAATCGTGTCTTTCATACTGGTTATAATTCTTGTAATTTGCTCTGTAATTACCCCTATTGTTTACAAATCTATGCCTATAATTCTGGTTGTTGTTTTTATTAGCTTTATTATACCAACAACTATCCTCATTGTGTGACCCCTTCTTGCAGATATTACAAAATTTTTCGACTTCCTCTCTTTTTTCGATTGTTCCCAATTTTATGTTATTTATTTCTTTTGATAAATTATTAATCTGCTCCGCCGTTTCTACATTTAATTTCAATAACTTCTCAAAAAGTTGCGATTCATTGTTAGCTGTTATAGTATTTACCTGTTCTGCCCCTATATTATTGTACGCCTCTTCTAATTTAATTGCTGTTTTGCAAGCATCCTCAAAATTATCGGGAAAGGTTTTCCTTAAATCCATACTTAAATCCGGTCTAATCGCATCCAAAAATCGTGTCAATCTTACTAAGTCCAAAAATTTCCCGTTTCCGTTCGGATCAACTTCTGTATGGCTTTTCTCTATATAAAGAGACGCTGCGTTTTTGAATTCGCTAATAAAACTTGTTAAGTCTTGTCCCGGTTTCTGTTTCAGATTGAAAAACTCAGTCTGTACCTGCGTAAATGATTTCTTGATTTTGAATAAATCTAACAATTTCTTTTTGAATTCGTTGTAGTTTTTCTCTTCTATAAGCGATTTATTTTGTGAGAGTTTCTCTCTCGCAGTACCCGACAATTTTGCTTTCAAAATTGTAAGCTTCGCATCGTCTTTTAATATTTGTTTAGTTAAGTCCTCAAATTGTCTGAGAAAATACTCGCAATCACTTAACTTTTTCCCATCGAAATTCGGGATTAGAGAAATTATTGTGTCCACTGATGGATCTGCCATCGTGTTACTCGAATCAATTTGCTTTTGTTTATTTAACTTTTTTATATGCCCTCGCGTTAATACGCCAGAAAAACTCGAGTTCAAGCTATTTCTATGATTTCTACGATTCTTTTTTGGCATTCAGCTTTTTGATAATTAAAATTTATTTAGATACTGAATTCTAAATCTAACTTTAAAAATGCATGGAAATTCCTACACCTAAAAATATTATTAAGCCAAGTGTAAACATTTGCAAAATTTCAAAGATATCAAAATATAAATGCATTATACAATAAAGTATACAGTATCAAAATATATATGCATTAACAATCTACTAATACACTATTTTATCTGCTACATAAATCCTTATCTTTTCATTTTTTTATTATTCATATCATTTTACGATATCATTTGATTTTTTTTTTTATGATTTACTTTCTTAGCACACTGTTTCAGTATACTGTTAAAGATCAAATGCAAAGTTCATATAAGAGTAACATAAAATATACATACAATTACGAATATACTGATTTTTCTAAGTTGAATACTGATATTTACGAAATCACCGACTTGCTGGTAGTGGAGCCTTTTAGAGGAAGTCAAACAAACCATCAAAATAAAAAAATCTCCATTTAATCTTCCAATAACTTATCATTAAAATAAAAGAGTTGAAATTATTCTAATTAACAGTTTCATAATTATTATTTTGCAATATACTATATAGATTGAAAATTTCCACAATTTGAATATAAAATTTTAAATTGATTGCTTTTAACATGAGCCTGTATTTTAGAATACATTAAAGGTATTTAACTTAATGTTTGACAATAACCCAGTTGCAATTTTTTTATCATTAAAATTGAAAACTCAATTAACAATAATTAAGAACTGGACGGCACCAGTGAATTATATAGGAATTGCAGATGTTGAAGAGAAATATGCATGGCTCAGTTATAATATTTATTTAAGATTTTATCCTTTAATTTCCCTTCTAATTGCTGCCCATTCCAACATAACCCTTTTGCTGGGACAAGTTGATCAAAATTAAAGCTTAGAATTAAATACATAAAGGTTTCTCTGGGGTTGGCTAATAGAATAAATTAATTTATTCAGAAAATAATAATAAAAGGAATCCATAGAGATTAAATTTTGGATATGTTCCCCCCATTGCATTGTGTAATTTCGAAGTAGCCCATTACCCTTTTTGAGAATGATCATTCTTGCCCTTAGCTGACTTTTAAAATGGAAATCTAAATAAACAAACACATACTAGATAATTTAAATGAGAAGACTCCAAATAATTAACACTATTATTTATTTACAATATTTACAGTTATTTCAAGAAAAAAAAAAGATTTATCAGAACACATCTGATTTAATTTCCTAACAAAATTTCTCCTATAATATTGGCATTAACACTTTGATCCTTGCAAAGGATACTTATATTTGTTTGTATTTATATTTAAATTGATCTTTGACAACATTATTTGTTTACAATTAAAATACTGACTTCCATTTGTGACTAAGGTCACACTACCAGCTTCTCTTATAATATTTTGATAAAATCAAATAAACTGGGGAATTACTTAGGTCAGAGTCATATTTACCTCTACACATTGATTGAAGAAGGTTTCTCTTTGTATCAGAGCACTCTTTCCGCTAACTAAATAACACTGCACTTATTGAAAATGTTCATTTCACAAAACTTAGCTTAACTTCCCCACTCTCCATATATGTTGTTCGGGTTCGTTGCTTTCTTACCATCAGAATTGCCACTCACTCTATTTTCCTCTTTCGGACCGCACAAAACTCATCGCGTCATTATATTTCACCTCTTCCTTTCGCTTCTGAGATCGATGTGTGTTCTGTTTTCATTCTTTTTCACAACTCCTTTTTCATCACCACGGTGGGCCGTACTTCGTTCTGCCCAAAATTTGCATGACAGTGCTTTAAGCCCATCCTTCTTTTTTTTCATTGGGTAGTTGATCTCCCGTTTTAACTGAAATTTGCATAACAGAGAGTCAGTTTCACCTCCTCCTTACCAACCCCAACCAATGGCTATGCATCAGTTGTTTCTGTAGCGTGTTGTTTTCTTTCTCGGAACTACGTGTGTGTTCTTTGATATTATCTCCCAGACCAACTTAAATCAAAGTTCTTCTTATTTGACTTTTATGGCTTAAAATTGTCGCCAGCGAGTCTCTGGTCATAAATTTGCCATCCTAAATCTTTCAACTGAGGCGACTTATGGGAAAGTCCCGATAATGTACTTTCCTTACATTAGTTTCCTATATAAAAATTGT
Source organism: Maratus michaelseni (assembly GCA_963931845.1). Classification (NCBI taxonomy): domain Eukaryota; kingdom Metazoa; phylum Arthropoda; class Arachnida; order Araneae; family Salticidae; genus Maratus; species Maratus michaelseni. Next base: position 390,995,689 of record OZ007592.1, read on the forward strand.
TCTCAATCCAGGAGGGCATGTCAGTTGATCATCTTAGTTTCATGAGGGCTCTTTGCCCCTCTCTTCCCCTATGTCATAGGTTATTACACTCGAATGATACATTACCCTGTACTCTGTATTGCTGTCACATTTTTTTGTAACTGTTTTTAAAACTAATTTTGATTAAAACACCATAGTGGTTTTTATTTTTAAGTCTTTTACGAATGTATAACAAATTCAACCTTAAAAATAACTTCTTGATATTTTTTATCACTGGCATGCCACACACATCGTCTACTATACTGAAAGAAGACGAGGAAAAGCAGTATACAAAGTACAAACAACCTACTGTGGTATCAAAGATATGTCAAAAGACCTAAAGATAAAACGGAGATGGAGCGACGAAATTAGAATAGTGTCTGTAATTAATTAAAATAGTGGCTGGCTAACCATAGCACTCGCTACGCAATCGATGGCTAATTCTCGCTTATTCTAAACATACTGCATTTTATCAGAAAGAATAAAATTTATGATAATTTTATTCAATATTCTGGAAAAGTATCTTGTGTGACAGGAAATCCTATGAATGAATCGTTTATTTTCATAATTCCACATTTCAGCAAATCTTTAAATTTGTGCATTTGATTATCCATTTTGTTTAATAAGTGAATTATTATATAATGACATGTTTTCGCTTTGTAGCTTTTAAGATTTTTTAAACTGTCATATTCAGCATTTTTAAATTAATTTTTTACCTGTTTGAAATGTTTTATATCTCAAGTTTTTATGTCACTGTATGTTATTTATTTTTTATTTAAGATTCCTAATCTAATTACCTTGTATCGACCTATATACTGTGATGGAATTGTTCTACTTTCAATTTTGGCATTTAAATTTTTCTGTTCAGTTTCTTGTTCAGTTCACTTCTGTTGTCATTTTTCTGTTTGTAAATATAACAAAATAACTGCAATAATACTCAATATATTAGTATTTATATTATTAATAAATATATTAATTATTAAATTAATAATATTAATCGAATCCAGTTATGTTATTTATATATTTATTATTAATTGTCATAAATAACCACAGTTTATTAATTAATGGACAAAATTCCGATATCCAGAGGATCGTAATAAGTAAATTCAAACTTTACCTCTCGAGATTCTTTTTATCCTATTTTCTCTGAAAATGCATTCAAGCATAAAACTTTCAGATAGTGAAGACATAATTCTTGAAATTGTTTGAAAAAAAAATAATACAACTAGAATCTTGCCTATTCTAAAATGTACACACATTATCCAAACATTTAAAAAATTTTCATAGTAATTTTGTGACTGATTCATGGAATTTATTTTTATTCTTACTATTTGGGAAAAAAAACTGGCTGAAACATTTTTTTTTCTTTTCTTATTCTGCAACCGAGAGAAATAAAATATTTTCACCCTTCGAAATTAGCGCGAAACGTCCCTCACATTTTATCCGAGATAAAGGAAAAGAGGGGAGAGTTCCTCTCTGAGGTTCCAACTGATTCCAATACTGCCCGCGACCAGCAGTAATAACTGACCTTGAACAAGATGACCCCGTTGTCCGTCCTCCTACTACAATCCACTTCCAAGTTTAGTTTCCAATTGCAGGCTATTTCTCGGAAGTCATTCATACGGAGTTGACGGACGGTTCTCACGTCTTCAACAGCATTATTGACACTGAGCAGAGACTGTCTTATGGAAGAAAGTATACAACAGTCTTAAAAGTAAGCATTATTATAATTGCATAAATGTTAAAAAAAAATAGCTGTTTGTTACTATTCTAATTTCCACGAAGGAAAACTATGAGTAACTACTTTTTGATAGATATATTAATAGGAAAACTGATAACAATTTAGAAATCAATAAAAAATTTTTTTTTTTTTTTTTTTTTTTTTTTTTTTTTTTTTTTTTTTTTTTTTTTTTTTTAAATTAACGTGCAAGGAGATTTTTTTTATTAAATATTCTATAATAATAGATCATTTAAAAAATTATTTTTCAAATAAGTCATTTGCAATACTAAATTTACATTAAATCATTTGGTTCAGTCTATTAAAGACAAACTTTTTATAAGCTCCATAAATAAAGAGAACAATGCGCTTTACAGAAATGTTTTCAAATTTATTTAATTAAATTTCCTATTTCTTTCTTAATGGTTTCGAAAAAAAAAAAGAAATTTATTCTTTTAAAATTATTTAAAATAATTAAACATTAAGGAAAAAATAATTAAGGATTTTTCGTTGTGCATTTTGGGATGGCAGAAGGTGGGCTTAATTTATAAATCTATTTTTTATTTTCTTGCAAAAATTGCATGTTTTTGTTTGGATATTAATATAGAACTTAAAATTTTATATATTAAGGGTAATTTACAAAATTTTATCTCTTGTAAAGGTTTTAAGATCAGTGTCCATTACTGGAGTACGCTTTATTAGTCAATATTCAATAATGGAAATCCCATACAGTCATCACTAAACGCATCATTTCAAAAATGGTGATAGTGCATAAAATCTTCTTTTCTGATTCAACTGTATAACTATGTAATCAAATGTAATTTTAAAATTGCACTTACAGAATGTAATAAGAACACAGTTTTTATAAATAGCTGCTTTTAATAATTCATGTGATCAATATTTTTTAAATTTAAGTTTGATTTTTTTCTCATAACTCTCACTAGTATATTTTTTAATCCGGCTATCAATCAAACCAATCATAAAGCACAGCATAATGTTAAAGAGCTTAGGTGAAAAGGGGCTCATGGGGATTAAACCAGCACCCCCTGATTATAGTGAGTGTTGATCAAACCCTATTCATTCAAATAAAGGCAGTTTTCTAAGCCACAGGAGTTGTTAAAAATTTACTACTTCATTTCTTGAATGACTGATTATTAATCTCTGATGAACAAAATACTATAAGTATTAAGTATAAATAGTAAATGTGAAAATCAGGCATCACAAATGTCATTTCTGCAGTTCTATTTCGAAATCATTTTAAGCAATATTCAAAACATCTTTCTTTCATACTTTAATTATTAATTGCTACAAGTAGTTTTGCGAAACTTAACACTTAAGAATTGTAGCAGGAAATACGATTCATCTGATACTCCAAGATATTTTTCTGTGATCCCCCCCTCCTATTATTTCAATATTTTGATAAATGTATCTATCTGGGATTCAGTATATCAAATCTTCTATATAAATTAAAATATTTAGTCGTGTGTTAATGACATTAATAATTAACTTGAACATTTAATTATTCTCATAAATATTTTATTTATTACTGATATCTAATCCTTAAAGTTACCTGAAAATTACTATATTCTTTCATTAGTATGCTTTCATAAAGTTCTGGTTCTAAATACAATTATAAAAACATTTATCTGTGACTTTTTGTAGAGTGTCCATTATATGCATGTTGGATATCCATTACTGAAATTTTGGGGGTTTTGATTTATTTTTGTTATTGCATATATTTTGGATTCACTATGGGAAACATGACTGTGAGATTTCGGTTAAATATTGTTGATAGAGTAATGTAATAATAATAATAATAATAATAATAATAATAATAATAATAATAATAATAACTGGAATGCAACATTTATAACTATTAATGAAAATATATTTTTTAAAGAGTGTTTGTTAAGAGAGTTTATTGCCTCAGACCTGAGAACCCGATTTTCCAATAATTTTGATTTTTCCAATAACTTTAAAACAGCTCTAAACATAAATTAGGATGATATGTATAATCATTTTTTTGTTAAATTATTTTTTGTCATGCTTTATATTTATTTTTATTTCCTTTCATTCCATATATAGCTAATGGAGATGCACCTGACCTCATAAATTCGTGATATCTGCTAAAGTTTTCTGGAACTATTTTTTTCGTCATTTTCAACTCATTGACTTTATATTTAAGGTGAGTACAGCATAAAATAATATAGAAATGTATTTTCTACTAGGAATATTTTCAAAAGTTTAAAGCCAAAATATTCATTGTTATTTTTAACATTTAAAAAATACAATTTAAGGAATACATTTTTTTTCTTTGGTACTAATCAGCAGTAATTGAATACTTATTTGTTTCCTTACAAATTATTTATATTATTTTAATATTACTATTATTATTTCAGTCATATTGATGTTTCAATTATTTATTTAACATTTAAAAATGTATATTTTAAGGAATGCAAATTTTGTTTTAGTGGTAATCAGCAATTCAATGTTTATTTCTTAAAATTTAAAACTTAATTATTTACGTTAGGGAATTCTAAAGTTACATTATGTAAGTTAATTGAATCGTTATTTGAAAAAAATGTAATATGAGCGATACCTACTTTTCATGAAGATAAATATTCCATCCACTAATTTTAATATGTTGCACCATTTAAATAAACATTTTACAGGCATTTTTTGTTTTTTTCAAGAAAAGCTTTCAACACTATAGTCATAATATTCTAGTAGTATAACTGAAACCAAATCACAGTGGATAAAAAAAAAAAAAAAAAAAAACTACAATCAACAGTTGATTGCAAATTTTTTATTATTATAGCATTATTATTATTTAAACTGTATTCATATGTTTTCATTCACACGTTTCATGTGATTTTCACTTTTACAGTATTAGAAAAGATAAATTATATGTGTTTCTTTTACATAATTTGTCATATTTAGTAAACTAAAGAATTTAAAGATTAAATCAGAATAAATCAAAAGTTTAAATCGGAAATATTCATTGTTGTTTAACATTTAAAAAATACATTTTAAGGGATACTTTTCTTTCTTTCTTTCTTTTCTTTTCTTTTCTTTTCTTTTCTTTTCTTTTCTTTCTTTCTTTCTTTCTTTCTTTCTTTATTTATTTATTTGTAGTAATCAGCAGCAACTCAAACTTTTATTTGATTAAATAAAAACTTAATTATTTAAATTAATTGGAAATGCATATTAATTATTATTATCATTTCGGCTATATTGATGTTTCAGTTATTTTAATTATTTATTTAAGATTTTTAAATGTTCATTTTAAAGGATGCAATTTTTTTTTTTTTTTTGGGGGGGGGAGTAATCAACAGCAATTCTGTGTCTGTTTGTTTGTTTAAACACTTAATTATTTAAGTTAATTGTATCGTTAATTGATTGATAAATGTGCTAATCCACATACAAATGATAAAGAAATAATTACATCAAAATTTAATAGAAAAGAACACACTTTTAATGCAGATAAATATACAATTCACTATTTTAATTTGTTGCCATCATTTCCATAAAAAATTTAAAGACAATTTTTTTTTTTTTCAAGAAAAGTTTTCAACACCTTTTTCATAAATTTCTCGTATAACTGAAATCAAATCATTTTGGATGAAAAAAATACAAGTACATTCAATTTTCCTGCTTCAACGAGTTCTGTTTCAACAGTAGATTACAAATTTAATTTATTATTATTATTACTATTATTTAAGCAATATTGATATGTTTTCATACGCATGTTTCATATGAATTTAATTTTTATATTAGAAGAGTTAAATTATATTTGGCTATTTTACATAATTTGTCGTATTTAGTAAAAAACAACATTTAAAGATTAAATCAGAGGAATGTCAAAAATTTGAACAATTATTTAAATTAATTGAAGATTAGTATTATCCAGCTATTTCAGATTCTTTGATGTTTCAATTATTTATTTAACATTTCAAATTGTATATTTTAAAGGATGCGATTTTTCGGGGGGTGATAATAAACAGCAGTTCATTATTTCTTTGTTTGATTAGAAACTTATTAAGTTAAAGACTACAATTACATTATTTAAGTTAATTGAATTGTAAATTAATGTAAAATAAAAATTATAAAATAAATGTGCTAATAAATATATAAATAATAAAGAAATTAATTTCATCACAAATTATAGGAACTAGCATACTTTTCATGATTGTAAATTTATTATAATTAATAATAATAATACTATTATTTAGGCTGTATAGCTATGTTTTCATTACCATGTTTCATTTGAGTTTCATTTTACATTATTAGAAGAACTAAATTAGATATGTTTCTTTTACATAATGTTTCTTTTACATAATTTGTCTTATTTAAAAAATTGCAACTTTTAAAGATTAAATTAGAATAATTTTAAAACTTTAAACCAAAAATTTTCATTCTTATTTCACATTTAAAAAATACATTGTAAGGGAGACTACCTTTTTTTTCTTTAGTAACCAGCAGTAATTCAATATTTATGTGTTTGATTACAAACTTAATTATTTAAATTAATTGATTATTATTATTATTATTATTATTATTTCAGCTACTTTGATGTTTAAATTATTTATTTAACATTTAAAAATGTATATTTTTAGTGTTGCAATTTTTTGGGGGTGGTAATCAACAGACATTCAATGTTTGTTTGTTTGATTAAACACTTAATTGTTTAAGTTAATTGAAGATTGAAGACTAAAGTTAGATTATTTAAGTTAATTAAATAGTTAATTCATTGATAAATGTGCTAATCAACATATAAATTATAAAGAAATAATTACATTGCAATTTAATAAGAAAGAACATACTTTTCATGCTGATAAATATTCCATTCACTAATTTGAATTTGTTGCATCATTTCTATAAAAATTTCACAGACTATTTTTTTCATGAAAAGTTTTCAATACTTTTCTCATAAAATTCTAGTATATAACATAAACTAAATCATTGTGGATTGAAAAAACTGCTGAGCATTTAATTTACCAGCCGCACTGAGTTTTGTTTGAACAATTGATGGTAAATTTATTATTATTATTATTATTTAGTAACAGTAATATTTAAGAAATATTGATATGCTTTCATTCAAAAGTTACATTTGATTTTCATTTTTACATTATTAGAAGAGCTAAATTATCCGTGTTTCTTTTATATAATTTGTCATATTTATTATACAGTATAATTTAAAGATTAAAGAAGAATTATTTCAAAAGTTTGCATCGAAAATATTCATTGTTATTTAACATTAAAAAAAAAACATTTTAAGGAATACCTTATCTTATGAATCAGCAGTAGTTCAACATTTATTTGTTTTATTACAAACTTAATTAGTTAAATTAATATAATATTGTTCTTATTATTATTTTAGCTATATTGATGTTTCAATTATTTATTTAACGTTTAAAAATGTTTATTTTTGGCATGCATTTTTTTTTTTTTTTTTTTTTTTTTTTTTTTGTGGTAACCAACAGCAATTAAATGTTTATTTTTTTAATGAAAAACTTATTTAGTTGAAGACTAAAGTTACATTATTTAATTTAATTTAATTGTTAATAGATTGATAAATGTGTTATCAACATATAAATCATGAAGACATTAATTACATCGTAATTTATAAGAAAGAACATACTTTTCATAGAGATTATTCCATTCACTACTTTTAATTTGTTGCTTCATTTCTACAAAAATTTTACAGACTATTTTTTTTTTTCAAGAAAAACTTTGAACATCGTTTTATTTTAATAAAATTCTAAAATTACTAAAATTAAATCATAGTGGACTGAACGAACTGCAAAAGCATTTAATTTTCGTGCTCTACAGACTCTGTTTCAACAGGTGATTGTAAATTTATCATAGTTAACAATAATATTATTTAAGCTGTATAGTTATGTTTTCATTAATATGTTTTATTTGATCGTCTGTCATCAGATTTCACTTTTACGTTATTAGAAGAGCAGAATTACATGTGTTTCTTTTGCATAAGTTGTCATATTTAGAAAATTGCAACCTTTAAAGATTAAATCAGAATATTTAAAAAGTTTAAACCGACATTGTTATTTAATATTTAAAAAATATATTTTAAGGGCTACTTTTTTTTTCGTAGTAATCAACAGTAATTTAATATTTATTTGATTAATTACATAATTAATTATTTAAAATAATTAATTATTATTATTATTATTATCATTATTATTTCAACTATTTTGATGTTTCAATTATTTATTTAAATTTTAAAAATGTATATTTTAGGTATGCAATTTTTTTTTTTTAAATAACATATTTTGTATAGAGATAAATATTTCATTCACTCATTTTAATTTATTGCATCATGCAAATTTTAGACTTTTTTTTTTTTTCAAGAAAAGCTTTGATTACCTTTTTCATAAAATTCCATTATAACTGAAACCAAATTATAGTGGATTGAAGAAACTACTGAGCATTTAATTTTCCTGTTACACTGAGTTCTGTTTCAATGGTTGAATATTTATTATTATTATAACATTATTATTATTTAAGCTGTATTGATAAGTTTTCATTCACATGTTTCATTTGATTTTTTACTTTTACAGTATTATAAAAGCTAAATTATTATATGTATTTCTTTTACATAATTTTTCATATTTAGTAAACTGCAAAATGTAAAGATTGAATGAGATTAAATAAAAAGTTTAAATCGAAAATATTCATTGTTTTTTAACATTTAAAAAATACATTTTAAAGGATACTTTATTAATTAATTAATTTATTTATTTTTGTAGTAATCAGCAGTAATTTAAACTTTATTTTGTTTGAATACAAACTTAATTATTTAAATTAATTGAAGATGCATAATAATTTTTATTATCATTTTAACTATATTGATGTTTCGATTATTTTAATTATTTAGTTAAGATTTTAAAATGTTTATTTGAAAGGATGCAATTTCTTTTGGGGTGGTAATCAACAGCAATTTAATTGCCCGTTTGTTTAAATACATAAATTATTAAGTTAATTGATTGATAAATCTGCTAATCAGCATAGGAATGATAAAGAAATAATTACATTAGAATTTAATAGAAAAGAACATACTTTTCATACAGAAAAATATTCCATTCACTAATTTTAATTTGTTGCATCATTCCTATAAAAATTTTACAGATTTTTTTTTTTTTTTCCAGAAAAGTTTTAACACCTTTTCCATAAATTTCTTGTATAACTGAAATCAAATCATATAGTGGATTGGAGAAACTACAAGAGCATTTAATTTCCTTTCTCCAATGAGTTCTGTTTCAACAGTTATTTGCAAATTTTATTTAATATTATTATTATTATTATTTAAGCAGTATTGATATGTTTTCATACACATGTTTCATTTGAGTTTAACGTTTATATTAGAAGAGCTAAATTATATGTGATTCTTTTACATAATTTGTCATATTTAGTAAATTATAACAGTTAAATATTAAATCTGAATAATGTCAAAAATTTAAACAATTATTTAAATTAATTGACTATTATTATTACTACTATTTCAGCAATTTTGATGTTTCAATTATTTGTTTAACAGTCAAAAATATATATATTAAGGGATGCAATTTTTGGAGGTAAAATATATAAATAATAAAGAAATTAATTACATCGCAAATTATAGGAAATAACATACTTTTTATGGAGATAATTATTCCATTAACTAATTTTAATTTCTTGCTTCATTTCTAAAAAAGTGTTACAGAATATTTTTTTAAAGAAACATTTTCAATACCTTTTTCATAAAATTCTAGTAGTACTGAAACCAAATCATAGTGGATTGAAGGAACTACAAAATCATTTAATTTTCCTACTCCACAGTGTTCTGTTTCAATAATTGATTGTAAATTTGTTATGTTATAATTAATAATAATAATACTATTATTTAAGCTGTATTGGTATGTTTTCATTAACATGTTTCATTATTTTCATTATTAGAACTAAATTACATGTTTTTCTTTTACATAATTTGTCATATTTAGAAAATTGAAACTTAAGATTAAATTAGAATCATTTTAAAAGTTTAAACCGAAAATGTTCATTCTTATTTCATATTTAAAAGTTTAAACTGAAAATGGTCATTGTTATTTCACATTTAAAAATTACATTGCGAGAGATACTTTTTTCCCTCTTGTAGCAATCAGCAGTATCTCAATATTTATGCGTTTGATTACAAACTTAATTATTTAAATTATTTAATTATTTTGATTATTTCAGCTATTTTGATGTTTCAATTATTTATTTAACATTTAAAAATGTATAATTTAAGGGTGGCAATTTTTTGGGGATGGTAATCAGCAGCAATTCAACGTTTATTTATTTTTTATTAAACACTTAATTGTTTAAGTTAATTGAAGATTGAAGACTAAAGTTAGATTATTTAAGTTAACTGAATTGTTTTTGATTGATAAATGTGCTAATCAGCATATAAATTATAAAGAAATAATTATATCACAGTTTAATATGAAAGAACATACTTTTCATTCAGATAAATATTCCATTCACTAATTTTAATTTGTTGCATCATTTCTATAAAAAAAATTACTGTGGCAACTAAGTATCTTCAAAATAATAAAATTAAACTGTATTATATTGTGAATTTTGTTTTATAGCTTCAAATTACTATAAATGTTATCAATACATACTAGTTGACCCCCGCCCGGCGTTGCCAGGTCCCATGATAATAATAATAATAATAATAATAACAAGTTTTTATTATTTTATATCTTTAACCCGATTTTGTATGAAATTATATTTTAAAATGAAAAGTTCATGAAAAAATATTAATATTTAGTGATAAAAGTGCTCATTTTCTTGTTTTTTACTTAGGGCAGTTTCGTAGTTTTAAAATAAAAAGTTATTTTTGTCCGAACTCTTTGAAATATTTATTGGTGATAAATAAAAGGGTTTTACAGCACGTGAAAAGTTTCGTGAAAAAATATTGTCATCTAGTTGTAAAATAAATATTTTCGTCTCGCTTTTTTGCTTGTTTGTTAGTTTTCGCGTCGACTCCTTGAATATAGCAATAAAAAAATGGTCTCATCTTCCGAACTCTCTGAAATTTGAATCAATTATAAATATAACTGTATTCAAGCTCTCTTTAAAAGTTTGCAAAAAAATATGCATATTTAATAGTGAAAACATGAGTTCTTTTTTTAAAAAAAGCTTTAGCTTTCAACCTCAGAGCAATAATATATTAGAAAGTGAGCTTTCAATGCATTGGTACGGCTTCATCCGTTTTCAATCAACACTTTTCATTCCCCCTGGGCTAAACAAGTGAGGGTTAATCAATCAAGTTTCCCGTTTCTGAGAGTAGAAGCCTTCAAAAAAAGTTGAAGCATGCGCAAAGAGACGACTTTTGTGTGGAAAAGACAGTTTGGATTTGATAGAATGCGCTTTTCGTTTTAAATATATATATATATATATATATATATATTAAATCCTACATATATTTTTATAGAATATTTATGTAAGTTTTTCTAGCGTTTTTTCTTAACTTTTTCTAAAATTTTCTTAATTTTTGACATTAAGTATGCAAAAGTATTAACAATGAGAAAGCAGTATACCACAGAAATAGGTGAAAGATGAACAAGTAAGTAAAATATTATACTATTTACTACATGGAATAGTACACATAAAAGTATTTTTTATGGAAAGCAGCAGTCAGTTGTTTATTGTATCTTGGAAATATATGTTGATGAAAGAGTACTTTTTTCTTTGTACTTTTTGTGTCTTCCTTTCCCAGAAAATGGCATATATTTTTTTAATAATAATATTAAATGTGAAAAATCAATTCTTTTGTAAAGAAACACAATTATACATAACAGATTCTTAATATATTCATAACAGTTATTCTTAACAGATAACTACTTCCATAAATCACATGTTAATTTATGGGAAAATTAAAACAAGATTTTTGATTACCTAATCAGTTATTTAAATGTTGTTTTCATCATCAGATATCCCTTTTAGCGCCTGAGGATTTTCATGCATTTTCATATAAACAGTTATAATATCCATGATTATTAAATTTCATTTCCCAGTTTAATGCAAAATTATCTTTTCATATCACTTCATCAGAGTTTCCCCCAGACAGTTTCAGAAGGGTGCTGCACCCTGCCTGCCCTTTGGTTTACAAAATAGCACCCTTCTTGCCCCTCATAAAACAATCAGCACCCTTCTTGCCCTCTCCAGTAAAATAATTAGCACCCTTTTTGCCCTCAGTAAAAAAAGTGCCCTTTCTCCTTTTTGCATTAAAAAAATTGCTTTCATGTGTCTTTCAATGTTGTCTTAAAAAGAGTGTTTTGACTTTGAAATATCAAAAGTGGCTTTAAAAATCAAAAGAATACATGTAACAATTAAAAAAATTGCACTTAAAAATCTTAAAAGTGCCCTCAAAAATCCAAAAAGTGCCCTTAAGAATAAAAAAAGTGCCCTTTTCTCACCAGCAGCAACCTGCCCCTTTTTCAACGTGGGGGAAACCCTGACTTCATCCTATACACCTTTAAAACATGTTTCTTCTAAAAATATTTTTATCTACAGCTGATTAAACTTGTTTGGGGGAAATAAGAAATTACTTTACAGCTGCTTAAAGGGTTGATGTCCAATAATTTTAGTTCTACTTTTTGAAAAATTATTATCCCAATTTTGCTATGCACTAATAAAATCGGGAATCTCAATTGAATATTTCCCAAATTTTCTTTAAAAAATAATTCTCCATCATTTTCAAAATGTATTGTATTTTTAAAAATTATTTAAATTATAAGCACACAATTAAAAAAAAAATGCATTGCATTTGAAATCAGTGTCTACACCGGATGGTGAAAAAGCAATTTTAATAATTTTATTAATAAATGTGCAAATTAATACATTTCCCAGAAGGTTATCATTTGTATTTTCATTAGAATTTTCTAAAATGATAATTATATATATGTATGTATATTTTTAACAGGAGCTGTATTAAAGAGAGTTCCAGAAACCTCTCAAGTGGATATTAAAAAGAGAATAGGAATCTTCTTGGTCACTGCAGCCGATAGAAAGGGAGGAAGAAAAAGAATAAATTAATTATTGAGATAAAATATTATTCTCTAAAAATAAAAATATCATTGGAATAAATTGACAATGAGACTGATAGCTTAAAAATTTTCAACTTGGATTGTACATAACAAAAGTTGAACAATAAATTAAATATGTAAAAAGCTGCAATAAAAAGCATTCCTTTTAAAATTTAAAATAAATTCTGTTGAATATCTACATGTTTTAATTAAGATATTCTACTTAAAAATATTTTTAAGTAGCATAATTAGCATTTTAATATATTTTTTCAATAAATATGCATACTTATGTAATAACTTTATTACTATATATAAAGGGTCAAAACTAGGGGGGGGGGGGGCATGTGCCCCGGGTGCCAGAACATAAAACAAAGGGCAAGCAAAATGAAGATTTGGTTTGTCATTTCATACAGGGAATTTATGAAATTTGGGTAAAAATATTTTGCAGCTTGAAAATCTAAAAAATAAAAGTGAGCCAAGTACATTAAAATTGACAAAAAGATTGTGGTAACTACCTTGGACACTAAAAACTAAGGAGAGGAAAATATGCAATTTAAAAATATTTTGTTTAATTCAACAATTACCTTTTTTACATCCAGATCCAGGGGCAAGTTCTGTCAGCTGTCTGGGACATACACTAAGAGGTGGAATACTCACACAATAAAATACATAATAAACTTCTTTTTTTTTTATCACTATTATAATTTTGAAAATTATAAAGAGGAAATGTTAGGTTCAGGAAAGTATAGTAGGACAATCAGTTTATTAATAGGAAATGTGGTAGAAGTGATAGTTTCATAAAACTTGTTGTATGAGAGATTGGTCCCAAAACCCAAGTATACCTACCGTGCGAAAAAAAAAGGTAGTTTTGACAATGATAATTGCCACTTTCTAATTGACAATAACATATTTCTCAATATGTTTACATTGTTTCTCACACTATTATCTGCACACTTTTTCTTTTTGGGTACAATCAATTTTTCAATAAAAAACAACCATTGTGTGTCACACACTATAACTGAAAACCTCAGAGTGAAGAATTATGCAAGTTCAATCCGTAAGTGGTTCCCACTTAAAAAAGATTGAGAAATTCTGGCCTAATGAAGACTTAGCAATTTATAATCTACTTATAATAAAACCCAAGAATTGCAAAGTGTTGGTAACAATTTTGGGCAAAAACACTCCATCTAACCAATATTGTATATTTGTTAAACATAGGACATTAATACATTGTTAGTTAGATGGCTGTGTTTACCTGTGATTAATTCATTTTTGAGATTCATTGATTTAAAAAAATCTTCCATTGTTGCAGACAAAAGAAAAAATGAAACGTATTTAGATACATTTTGCAAGATAAATTTATCCACATCTGCTTCATATTTATTGTGACATTACGAGAACATTATCCAATGGGTTCATATTATCCTTATGCTTATTGATGCTATTTTTTCACTCATATTAGATATAAAATATATTTTTATTTGAATACATGTTGGTTAAGCATCCTCAATTAAGGAAAAGAGACAGCCATCCTGAATATGGAAATAGAAAAAAGAAACCAAACAAAGAAATTATCAGTTCAAAACTTTAAAAATCTGTCTCATCTGTCCCCATTTTTACATAAAATTTGATTTACAAATGTGGTGTTAAAACCGCAGTGGCTCTTGCATTAATCGGGTTTTGAGCTGCAGATCATGACCCGTTTGAGGTCAGTTGAAATATTTGTAACAGTTATTTCAAATTTTAAGTGAAAACCACAATTTCTATATACCGTGCTAGGACGGGCATTTACACTAATTATGTAATAAAAATGAAAATTTATACAATTTAATTACAATCAACTGATTGGTAAATAATTCATACAAGTTGTATTTTTTTCCATCTAAATGAAAAAGTCTCCAAGGACTCGAAGTCAGAATCTTTTAGCATCAATTTTCAATTTTCAAATTCAGTTATTTAGACATCCATACTCCTCCCAGTTACTCCTCCATAGTTCGATAAAGTTCCTGCGATGTTTATATTTTGCCTTTATTTAGATAATATTCCACCAATATTGGTAGGAAATATTACCCCAATATTGGGGTGTTTACATTTTGCCCTTATTTAGCCATTATTTGTTGCCTATATTGTGCCAATGTTGGTAAGAAATATTGCCCCAATATTGGGGTGTTTACATTCTGCCATTATTTAACCAATATAAGTAAGAAATATTGCGCAATGTTGGTAAGAAATATTGCCCCAATATTGGGGTGTTTACATTCTGCCCTTATTTAGCCAATATTGCGACAATGTTGGTAAGAAATATTGCCCTAATATTGGGGTGTTTACATTCTGCCATTATTTAGCCAATATAAGTAAGAGAAATATTGCCCCAATATTGGGGTGTTTACATTCTGCCATTATTTAATGTTGGTAAGAAATATTGCCCCAATATTGGGGTGTTTACATTCTGCCATTGTTTAGCCAATATAAGAAAGAAATATTGCGCCAATGTTGGTAAGAAATATTGCCCCAATATTGGGGTGTTTACATTCTGCCCTTATTTAGCCAATATTGCCTCAATGTTGGTAGGAAATATTGCCCCAATATTGGGGTGTTTACATTCTGCCATTATTTAGCCAATATAAGTAAGAAATATTGCGCCAATGTTGGTAAGAAATATTGCCCCAATATTGGGGTGTTTACATTCTGCCCTTATTTAGGCAATATTGCCTCAATGTTGGTAGGAAATATTGCCCCAATATTGGGGTGTTTACATTCTGCCATTATTTAGCCAATATAAGTAAGAAATATTGCGCCAATGTTGGTAAGAAATATTGCCCCAATATTGGGGTGTTTACATTCTGCCCTTATTTAGCCAATATTGCCTCAATGTTGGTAGGAAATATTGCCCCAATATTGGGGTGTTTACATTCTGCCATTATTTAGCCAATATAAGTAAGAAATATTGCGCCAATGTTGGTAAGAAATGTTGCCCCAATATTGGGGTGTTTACATTCTGCCCTTATTTAGCCAATATTGCCTCAATGTTGGTAGGAAATATTGCCCCAATATTGGGGTGTTTACATTCTGCCCTTAATTAGCCAATATTGCGACAATGTTGGTAAGAAATATTGCCCCAATATTGGGGTGTTTACATTCTGCCATTATTTAGCCAATATAAGTAAGAAATATTGCGCCAATGTTGGTAAGAAATATTGCCCCAATATTGGGGTGTTTACATTCTGCCCTTAATTAGCCAATATTGCGACAATGTTGGTAAGAAATATTGCCCCAATATTGGGGTGTTTACATTCTGCCATTATTTAGCCAATATAAGTAAGAAATATTGCGCCAATGTTGGTAAGAAATATTGCCCCAATATTGGGGTGTTTACATTCTGCCCTTAATTAGCCAATATTGCGACAATGTTGGTAGGAAATATTGTCCCAATATTGGGGTGTTTACATTCTGCCATTATTTAGCCAATATAAGTAAGAAATATTGCGCCAATGTTGGTAAGAAATATTGCCCCAATATTGGAGTGTTTACATTCTGCCCTTAATTAGCCAATATTTGTAGCCAAATTTAGGAAATATTACCCCAATATTGGGGTTTTTTACATTCTGCACTTATTTAGCCAATATTTTTAGCCAATATTGGCCCAATGTTGGTAGGAAATATCGCACCAATATTGGGGTGTTTACATTATGTCCTTATTTAGCCAATATTGTACAAATGCTGGTAGGAAATATTGTCCCAATATTGGGGTGTTTACATTCTGTCCTTATTTAGCCAATATTACACCAAATTTTGCTCTTATTTAGCAAATATTTTTAGCTACTATCGATGTAACGGCAATGTTGGTAGGAAATATTGCCAGAAATGGATTAATACAAAATATGAAGACCACAATATGGGGATATGGGCTATAAATATTCGCTAAATAAGTGCAAAATATAAACATCCCAATATTGGGACACTCTTTCATGCCAATATTGTACCAATATTCTGCCAATTTATAACCAATATTGGCGGCTACAAATATTGGCTAAATGTTTTCAAAATGTAAACACCCCAATATTGGAGCAATATTTCATGCCAATATTTAACCAATATGCCAATATTGCCCCAAGATATAGCCAATATAGGCCCAATATTGGTTGGCTACTAGGGAAGGTACGGAAAACCTTCAACTATTAGGTCAACAGGCACCGTTTGGTTCGAACCCAGCACCTCCCGTCTACCAACTTTAGAGAGAAAAACCTCTTGGCGACTGGTGTCTCAGGTACCGGTACGACCAGGGTTAGAAATTGGGAATTCTAAGTAAGGCGTCAAATGACACCTGCAATTTTTTTCCTAGGTGTAAAACTGCATTTCATGTTATATCATATTTTTTCATTTCTTTTCGAACCCAGGTTAACAATAATATTGTAATTACCTTTATGTGTTAAGGGCAAGGGGGCTGTACATATTAAACCTTTTATCCCTGCATTAATCACTAAAACAAAATAAAAATTGGCTTTCGATAAAATTTTAAAACAGCATTAAACTACAATATTTGGATTCTAGAAAAATGTTTAAATAATTCTTTTTATAAAGCTAATATACATACAAAACAGATTATCAAACATTTATATCCATAGAAAGAAAATTTGAACTTTTAGATACAACCAGGTATTAATTAAAAAAAAAAATCTTATGTTTGAAAGTACATCAGAAAATGAAAAAAGAAGCAAATAAATGAACTTTTGGATACCAATTAATGTATATTTGTATGGCATTTAAATATATTGATTTCTATATAAATACTTTTTTTTTTTGAGGAAAAACACTGAAATTTTAAAACATTCTTTATACAGTATATTAAAACAGGTGTTTCAAGTGCAGGCAGCGGAAGGGGGGTGGATGCAAACTTATACTTAAGTAGGAATAAAAGCATTTGTGTAAAAAAAAAAAAAAAAAAAAAAAAAAGGAAGAAAAAAGAAAAGCTAGGTGTTAAATTTGACGATTAGGTATAATTTTGTGGTCGTCAAATGCAATAATTTAGTTGCATTTGGCGACTAACGACTGCTTATTTCTAACCCTGGGTACGACAGATGTATTTGAAAACAAGAAATACTATCGTTACGCTGCTAAAGCAAGGGAGATTGCAGTGAATTGTAGCAAAGAAATTCGCATGTTGAGAATCCACTGCTCCGAAAAATCGGGAAAATTTGAAAAACTGCCCCCATTCCGGTACACCACAGGTCCAATACATGTCAGGGACGTATTTTATTGAAATTGTGCAAGACTATAGTTTGGAAAACATCTAATTATATAAATATTGACCTAAAAATGTCCATCAAGGTCAATGTATCAAACCCAACATTTCGTAATTGATTAAACAAAGATGGATATTGTTTTCTCAAAGACAGAGCAAAGTGAAAAATGACAGTACTGCCAAAACAAGCAGTATTACGTTTGGCTAATAAACATCGGGGCTGGCTGATTATTAGAGATCATTTTGGAAGCAGCAATTCTAAATTTATTGATGACACTACTCAGTGCCAAAGTTCTCAGAAACTGCAACGTTTTCTTCGGAAAATAATTTCCTTAAAATTGATTGACTATGATGTGGCAGAGATATAAATACTAATGAAAATATATGGTATATCTTCAAGAATGTATTATTTAAGTGAACATAGGAAATGAATGACTCTCTTCAAAAAGCATGGACATCCATCGAACCAAACAATTTCAAAAACTTTGTTATGTCTAAACTTGACAGAATCACGATGAACATAAACACAAATGCTGGAAACAAGAGGTACTGATGTATGTATTTTAACAAAATATTCCAAATTTATTTCTCTAATAGTACTTCATACCACATTTGCTTTTCTAACAGCATTTAGTAAAGTACAATTATACAAAAGAATTATGTAGCCATTTTGTAAGATATTTGGAGTTTCTGTACTCTAAACATGAATATGTATTCTAAACATTCTTTTGTTAATTTCCCCCACTTAAGAACTTTCCGTGAAGTTGCTTGTATGGTGTCTATAGCACTGTCTTCGACATGGATGGTAATTTACAAAGATTAATAATAAAATGGCAACTGCATCAACTTTATATTTTAGAAAACTCGAAGTGCAAAGTCGGATTGCAAATACATATTTTCTATTTCTGGCTGTGCTGATCATTCCAGAATATATATGTGAAAGTACTATATGCAAAAGTTCAGAGAGTATTGGATTCTAAATTTCCAATTAGAAATCCTTCTGTGTTATTCTAGTACCATGATAGGATTATAATCAATAAGGATTTGTAGAAAACTAAAATAAGTTGAAAGGCTCAATCGTAATAACTTCAAAAGAACAGTAACATAATGAAAGTGATTTCTGTTTCATATTTCAGAAACGTTAATACATGAAGAAGGATTTGAGATTATGTTTTCAATTTTTCTCAGTTTAATCATTGTAGTTACAGTATTTTATTTAAAATATAATACAAAACAGAATACAGAGTGGTTTTATATTTTCTATTTAGAATTTTGTCTATAATATTCTAATTGGAACTTTCATATATGAGTTTCAATAATTTCTTGTAGAAACACTATATAATATCAAAGGTTCAATCATAATAAATTCGAAAGTAGAATAATACAAAGATAAATATTTTTGTTATATGCTTCAGAAAAGTCGGAACGCATTACTGGTTTTCAATTCCAAATTATGAATTTTACACTGTACGGATCGTGCAAGTTATTAAATCTTTATTAAAAATAATATTCAAAATATTAGAGAATTATTTTAGATTTCTCTTTCAGAAAACCGTCTAGAAAAGACTAGCTGCCATGGTAGAATTTAAATAAACTTTTGAGTAAAATCGAAAATAATATGGTAATCTTCTATCAAAATAATTTATAGAATAACTAGCTGACCCGCCCGGCGTTGATCTCGCCCGTGATATATATATATTTTTTAAACCAAGTTTGTAGGATTTTACATCTTCAATCCGATTTTTTATAAAATCATATTTTTAAATAAAAATTTAAAGCGATAGTGTTTATTTATTCATCAACAAAGATGTGTAATTATGATCCATATTGTTACTCATTGATAAAAAAAAAAAATCAAGTATTTATTTTTTAATAATATATATTCCATTAAAGTATTACTTAAAATTTATTAACATTTTACATGCGCCCTTTAGCGGTGGAAAGAGGAACTTGAATTTCTTAGGCGATCGAAATCAAGTCGAATGAGCCAAATCCCGTCGTAGTAAGGACAACAGAACTAGAGATAAGAATGCGTCCCTGACGGTGGAAGGTGAAACTAAAATATGTCAGACTATCGATAGTAAGTCCAATGAGCCAAACCCTGTCGTTATCGGGCACATACAACCCAAGATACTTTCAAATGAAACAACAAATATATCAAATTATTATTCGAGAAGAGTGAATTATACAATTAATAAATTTACTTTAATGTTATAGAGAGTGATTATTAAGTTAACTATAATTTTTCGAATCATTTACATTGAAATTGGAAAGTTAGTTACTCAGATACGAAAACGGGGCACAGTTTGATGAAAAATATGCGGGATGGTTCGGGGGCGGGGAGCGGAAGTTCAAGTAGAATTCATTAAATGACTAATTAGGAGGACCAATATGCATCTTTAAATTTTGTTTCATTTCGTTAAGCTAGGAACTTAATATCAAATTTTTCTTAGATTATTATTCGAAAATTCTGGCAGCGCTTTTCTGGAAATAGACACCAAAGCTGTGCATGCTGATTGTGATGTTAATTTGGCGAAATTGAACTGATATGGAGAATTCGGAACATTATTAGTTAAGTTATGGATATAACCCACAGATAAAAAAAAAATACGTAAGATATATAATTTTTTACTTTATCCGTTCGTTTAATGAAATAATGAATAAAACATTTATTGAAATTATATGTTAATTTCTTTAGCTTTTGGGGCTACATTTCTTATGTGGCTGCACCTGTTCCTCCCCTCCAGTTAATTTCTTTTCTTGAAGCCAGTAATTTAGCTTAGTGTTTGTAACATATTTAAA
This sequence comes from Maratus michaelseni, assembly GCA_963931845.1. Lineage (NCBI taxonomy): Eukaryota > Metazoa > Arthropoda > Arachnida > Araneae > Salticidae > Maratus > Maratus michaelseni. Next base: position 391,016,540 of record OZ007592.1, read on the forward strand.
TTTTACAAGTTGTAAATTTACAACTGGACGAAAAATGTCCGGGCCAGGATTCGAACCTGGAATCGCTTGGCTGAAGCCGCCACGCTCTACCACTGAGCTATCCCGGTCGAATCTGGAGGGCATAATTCATCCAGTTAACCTTATTGATCAAAGCATCTGGTCTGATATTTTAATCAGATAAACAGAAAAGATCGCAGGTAATAGAACTCCAGTAAACGCTGGATACGCGTTAAAAAAAACGTGTTAAAATTGTGTTAAAAAATAATCTAGTATATTTAAATTTAGCTGTTCCCTGTTTATTTATTTGTCTCTAAGCAGCATATTTTTATGAAAATGGTGTAGTACTCTGTTGGAGCCTAAGATATATAAACGAGTCAAAATTTCAACAAAAAAATTTTACATTTTCACATATAAACGAAATAATTCAATTAATAATCAATCAATTCATTTAAACGAAATAATTCAATAAAAATAATTCAATTTAAATGAAAATAAATAAATAGCAAGTATATAATTTCTCCAGTGCCTGTACCTTCTTTTTTATATTTAAATCATATAGTTTGAAGAACAGTGTCATGTTCAAAATATTCTAATATGAATTAAAACTTTAGAAATCTTTAATTATTAGTTATAAAAATAAATTTATACACATTATTCTAAACGAAGTTGTTTTGCAAGGATTACAGACATAATACTTTCGGTGATGTAGGTATTTTTTAACGACAAACAGTAAAATAATATTAATTGCAGAAAGAATTTTTTCATGTACATAGACCACCCTTCAAGATCTTAATTTAAAAATACATTTGAATTATTGCATTTTTTCAATGGAAAATTATAAAACCCACTTCAATAGAAATATTCATTGAAATAAAATGTGTAATTAATTTCAAATATATTTTACATGAGAATTTGCAAATGTAAAAGGATAATTATATAATATGAATTATATATATATATATATATATATATATGTGGCGTTTTGACTAAGATGAGACACCACGAGATGCAATTCTCCACGAGAAAATGGTAGTTGGTTAAAGATATACAAAGTTGCAGTCGACATCAACAATCACGGCGAAGAGGTGAAGCAACGAAAAGAGTCCACAAGAGTTTCTTCCATAAAGACCAGCCAATTTCCAGACAAATCTTTTATTTAGAATAAGAGCGATGCAGAAACAATTCCCACAGGTAGAAACTTATCGCCCTCAGTCTCCACGATAGATCACTACATTGTTTTACAGATGTTAAAGAACAGTGTGAAACACCAGATACATATTTGTTTATACTTCCAAACACGTCAAAAATCCTCGTCTCCGAAGGATGCCAGAGAGTTTTGTTCACTGAGCGTAGACATACAGAAAAACGACGTCACGTGCTCACAAACCAATGAGTGAGAGGCGACGTCCAGCCCAGCGAATGAGGCGAGAGGGAGAAGCTAAAACAGGAAAGAGTTCCTTCCTTGGCCGCGTATCAATTTTGAAATGAAAAATCCCCAGCGCGCGAAATCAGACCATGGAATAATAATAATAAAAAGAAAATGGCTTTTTTAAAAACATTCGAAATGAGAAAGCGTCTCGGAATTTTATATAATGGGGAGCTGATAAAAGTTACGAATGAACTTAAAATTTTAGATTAAGATTTGGAATAAGATAATTATTAATATACGGGTATTTACTTTTAAAAGGACATTAAATAGGAATAGATATTATTAAGAATTAAGGAAACACTGACTATGTCAGAAGTTAGATTAATTTAAAGGACTAATGCGAAATAAATGTGAAGGATTTGCGAAGGAAATAATTTTGTATATAATATATATATATATATATATATATATATATATATATATAGGTATAGGCTCGTAGTACCTATATATATATATATATATATATATAGGTATAGGCTCGTAGGGGGCCTACCCCCTACGAGCTACGCTCGCCAACCCCCGCTCAGACTTCGAGCCCTCTAAAAACATGACAGCGTGCTTTGTTTTAAAAATATTGGTAAATCTGCAATTGGGTTGCAGTGCTTTTAACGTTTTAATGTGGCATTTTTTGATTATCATGGCCTCATACACAGCTGTTGCGACAACTGACGACTGTTTTCGGGATTGATAAGTAAAATCAATTACACCTTGAAAACCAGCTTGTATAAAATGGTTAGGTTTAAATTGTGGCTACCTCTCGGACTTTTATAACAAAGATCTGTATTCTATTCTTCCTTTGCGTTTAAGGATGAGAAAAATTCCATCTGCTTGTGAATAATATTAAGAACCACGGTATTGAAAAGTACTATGTTATAGACATTTTCAGTAACAGGTTTTAATTTTCTCTCTATTTTAGTGCACCATTATGCATATTTTCATGTTATTTTAAATATGTAAATTATTTATTTTAATTAATATGGCTATACGAATTTTCTAATAATTATTTATCATACAAAATTAATTAAATATTTTGTGCATGCATGCCTGCATTTATTCAGCATCAATTGATGAGATATTTAAACAAATTTACTATCCCCGATAATTTTACACCATGTTATATCACTTGAATACTCTCCATAAGAAAATCGGGTACTTTTCCAGTATAGGATCCTTTGCTTTTAGGTTTGGCGTAATTGGAGCTTCAAAAAGGGATAGATTCGTTAATATACATAGATTTGTTGCCAAAAGTTATGAAAACAAACCCAATGAACTTTTGGTGCTTTTCTATTATAGGGGTCTTGAAGCGTTTTTAAAAAGCTTGGCGCAATTCGGGCATCAGAAAGTGAGATTTGGTGCCAAATGACATAAACAGCCATGGAAACAAATTCGACGATTTTTTTTGTTTATATGCGTATTTTAATTATACGTATATTGTTATTATTGTTTTTTCTATACAAATTACTTCTGATTATATATAAAATAGGATAAATGACATTTTACGCTAAACAAATTGTATAAATATTGAAAAAATGCTTCTGTATACGAAATGACAAAGTGAATAGGTTAACAGAAAGTATGTTGCCAAATTTCCTTTTCGCCAAGACTATTTTCTCTGTTTCGTCAAGGCCCCATATACTGGAAAAGCACCGAACTTTTATGCTTGTTTATACATATATTTATATGTATATATACAATTTATTTGTAATTGTCTTTCAATTTACCTCTTTTTGTACATAAAAATAGATAAATGGATTCTTTATATTAAATAAATTGTATAAATATCGAAATAATTGCTTGTGTATATCAAAAAGCGAATAGATTGTTAGAAAACATGTTAAATGACATCATTTGGACGAATTTATTCAAAATATTTTCAGTTTATAAATTAAATTAAATGCTGACAGACGGTTGAATCCTGGCGATAGAAATGTGATTTTTTTTTTCAAATTTTCCTGCAAAAACATAATTTAATCACAATCTTGTCTTCATTATCGATTGAAATAAAATATAAATTAAATTTCAATTTGAAAATGACGAATAAAAAGAAATCAATAATCCCTATCGGGATCCTTTTCAATTTTTTTCCCTTTTTGTCACAAAAAAACTCAGTAATTAGTTGCCATCATTACAGAAATGTCATTAAAATTAGAAAAAAATTAATATCTTGAAAACTAATTCCAATTTCAAAATTCTATTACCAGTTTTGACATCCGCGGATTTTTATGGACAATTGGTATTAATTTCACCATCAAGCGTTTAATATTTTATTAAAAATAGCCCTGAAACATAATCAGTCGTTTAATCAGTCGTTTCATAAAATCGTTTCATAAATTCGTTTCATAAAATCGTTTCACAAATTCGTTTCATTAGGATTTTATATATATAGGGTAGATAGGGTAGATATATATATATAGATACTGGGGGCCTACCCCCTGCGAGCTACGCTCGCCAACCCCCGCTCAGACTTCGAGGCCTTTAAAAACATGACAGCGTGCTTTGTTTTAAAAATATTAGTAAATCTGTAATTGGGTTGCCATGCTTTTAACGTTTTAATGGGGCATTTTTTGATTATCATGGCCTCATACACGGCTGTTGCGACAACTGACGACTGTTTTTGGGATTGATAAGTAAAATCCATTACAACTTTTAAACCAGCTTGTATAAAATGGTTAGGTTTAAATTGTGGCTACCTCTCGTACTTTTATAACAACGATCTGTATTCTATTCTTCCTTTGCGTTTAAGGATGAGAAAAATTTCATCTGCTTGTGAATAACATTAAGAACCACGGTATTGAAAAGTACTATGTTATAGACATTTTCAGTAACAGGTTTTAATTTTCTCTCTATTTTAGTGCGCCATCATGCATATTTTCATGTTATTTTAAATATGTAAATTATTTATTTTAATTAATATGTATATACGAATTTTCTAACAATTATTTATCATACAAAATTAATTAAATATTTTGTGCATGCATGGCTGCATTTATTCGGCATCAATTGATGAGATATTTAAACAAATTTGCTATCCGCGATAATTTTACACCATGTTATGTCAGTTGAATATTGTCCATAAGAAAATCGGGTACTTTTCCAGTATAGGATCCTTTGCTTTTAGGTTTGGCGTAATTCGAGCTATGAACTTTTGGTGCTTTTCTATTACAGGGGTCTTGACGCTTTTTTAAAAAGCTTGGCGCAATTCGGGCATCAGAAAGTGAGATTTGGTGCCAAATGATATAAACAGCCATGAAAACAAATTCGACGATTTTTTTTTTGTTTATATGCGTATTTTAATTATACGTATATTATTATTGTTTTTTCTATACAAATTACTTCTGATTATATATAAAATAGGATAAATGTCATTTTACGCTAAACAAATTGTATAAATATTGAAAAAATGCTTCTGTATACGAAATGACAAAGTGAATAGGTTGACAGAAAGTATGTTGCCAATTTGTACATTTTACCAATTTTTCTTTCAGACATTATTTAAAAACGCATGGTTAAAAAATTTTACTAAAAACATCCTCCATTTAAAAAATGTAAAAACAGTCTCCAATAAAAATCGGTGATTGATGTCATATTCTCATTAAAATTGGAAAGAAAACCAAGCAGGATATTTTATTCTCCTTCCGTTCAGTTTGGCAATTATTATGTTATATATCCGTTTCAAATATCCGAATTAGTGATTTTATAAATTCGTTTAATTAAATTTTATAAAAAAAATAACAAAATGATATCAATAAATATTAATTACTATCCCTCCCTTTCTTTTGCGTTTACATAAATGACGTCATTTGGACGAATTTATTCAAAATATTTCCAGTTTATAAATTAAATTAAATGCTGACAGACGATTGAATCCTGACGATAGAAATGTGATTTTTTTTTTCAAATTTTCCTGAAAAACATAATTTAATTACAATCTTGTCTTCATTATCAATTGAAATAAAAGATAAATTCATTTTCAATTTGAAAATAACGAATAAAAAAAATCAATAATCCCTATCGGGATCCTTTTCAATTTTTTCCCCTTTTTTGTCACAAAAAAACTGGGTAATTAGTTGCCATCATTACAGAAATGTCATTAAAATTAGAAAAAAATTAATATCTCGAAAACTAATTCCAATTTCAAAATTATATTACCAGTTTTGACATCCGCGGATTTTTATGGACAATTGGTATTAATTTCACCATCAAGCGTTTAATATTTTATTAAAAATAGCCCTGAAACACAATCAGTCGTTTAATCAGTCGTTTCATAAAATCGTTTCATAAATTCGTTTCATAAAATCGTTTCACAAATTCGTTTCATTAGGATTTTATATATATAGGGTATATATATATATATATATATATATATATATATTTATATATATATATATATATATTAAACATAATAATTACAAAGAAAATTTAAATGGAAACGTGGATTTCATATATATTTAAAAAAAATTTTGAATTATGCAGACACATTCAAGATATTACATAGAAATGAAATTAAATCATATAACAATATATAAGAATAACTTACAAAGAAAATTTTATAAAAATTACAATATTAATTTAAAATAAATTTCATTGTAATAAGCATAATAAATTAGAATACAAAATATCATGACTAATATCGGCGACGATTATGCTCTCTTTATTATAATCATAGTTATATAAGATTAATAGCAAACTCAAAATGATATCAGCTGTACGTTTCAGAGAATTCGAAATGCAAAGCTGAATTTCAAATCCATATTTTCGATTTCTCACTTCCCAAATTACTCAAGTTATTATATTTTAATTAAAATAGAATTCTCAAAAGTTTAGACCGTGATTTAATATTCTCTGTTAAAAGTACGGTTGAATATCAATGTATTTTTGAAGTGAAAGTACTATGCTAAACTTCTGTCATAATAATTTAGAAATAATAATAATAAAAGAAAAGGATTTATTCTGTATGTTTAAAAAAAATGCAGCGCATAATTTCATTAGTTGAAGTTACCTTATCTTAATTAAAATAAAACACCCAATGAAATAAAAACAATATAACATAATACAAACTTAAAATATTGTTCATTCAAATATTTACCTTATTACAATATTTCACCTCAGTAAACTATATAACCTTACAAGGTGTAATAAATTAAATTGCAAAATATAAAAATCATAAAATCAGCAAAATATTTTCATTTTTATTATAATTATAACAATTTTCAATGAGTACTAAAAAGCAGATAATTATAATAATTTGCAAAGATTACTAAAAAGCTGAAAAAATTAATAGCTTTACGTTTTAGAACATTTGAAATGCAAAGGTAAATTTCAAAGCATTTTCCCAATTATTTGCTGTGCAGATCGCTCAAGTAACCATAGCTTAATAAAATGAGAAATCTCAAAAGTTTAGAGATTTATCTTAAAAATTATATTTAGAAATCCGTATAAAAACTATTCCAGCTGGCATGGTCGAATTTAAGTAGGCTTTTGGTGACAAAAATAAATAATATGCAAAGTTTGTATCGTGATGTAAATAGAAATAATAACAACGGAATAACAACAATTTCATATTTATACTGTCGGAAAATTTGAAATGCGCGCATTGATTTGAAATTCACATTTGAATATCTCGCGATTTGTGCAATAATCCAAGCAACCATACTTTGTTAAACTATAATACCCGGTAATATAAAACATCTATAATATAAAACTGACTTCAAAAATATTTTTTGTCAAAATATTTATTATTCTTTTTAAGTAAACTTAATAAGTATACTATATTCAAATGCAAAATAACATAACGAATATATACAAAGTTTTTGGTCCCTTTTACAAAAATTGTAAGAGTACCATTGGCAAAAAAAAATGAAATCTACATTCTGTCAAACAAAACTAACAATAAAATGTATATACATTTTAATCGTAATTCAAAATCTGTAATATATTTCTTTTAAATGAGCGATCATAAATGTTCGCGAGATACACAGACACAAACGTAAGCACCCAATAATTATTTATATATTTTTTTTTCCTATAAAATGTTTGGAAGCATGTCATTTCCGGCGAAAGAGTCTGGGAATCACTGAATTTTTTATGTAAATTTTCATGTCTGGTGATCTGTTTAAAATTACGTAAATATTCTGTGTTGTTCCACTTGAGGTGGATTAAATACATCAGACGTTTTCCATCATTTTCTTATTCAAAACGAGTGAAGGAAAAGGTACCGGTACGTTAGTGTAATTATGATGGTCTATTATCTACATGAGTGACATAAGACCTTAGAGTGAGGGTCTTCTGGGGCGCTGTTTCTAAGGCAACCCTATCCGTATTTATACAAGTTTATACAAGTTTTGAAGAAAGTCACGGAAAACCTCCTACGATTAGGTACGAACTTAGCACCTCTCGTCTACCAACTTTAGAGATCAAAACCTCTCGGCCACTGGTGGGTCAGGTACAAGTACGATAGATGGATTTGAAAAAAAGAAATACTATCATTACACTGTTAAAGCAAGGGCGATTTTAGTGAATTGTAGCTAAGAAATTCTCATGTTCAGAATCCACTGTTCCGAAAAATTGGAGAAATTTAATAAGGTTTAAATGTGTGAAAAACTGCTCCCATTCTGGTGCACCACAGGTCCAGTACATGTCTGGGACGTATTTTATTGAAAATGTGCAAGCCTATAGTGTGGGAAACATGTAATTATATGAATATTGACCCAAAAATGACCTTCAAGGTCAATGTATCAAACCCAACATTTCGTAATTGATTAAACAAAGATGGATATCGTTTTTGCAAAGACAAAGCAAAGTGAAAAATGACAGTACTTCCGAAACAAGCAGTATTACGTTTAGCAAATGAACATCGTGGCTGGCCTGATTATTAGAAATAATTTTGGATACTGCAATTCTAAATTATATAATGACCTAACTGAGTGCTAAAGCTCTCAGAAAAAGAAAAAAATTTCTTCGGAAAAGATTTTGCTTCAAATTGAGTGAATATGATGCGACAAAGATATAAATCCTATTGAAAACATATGGTATATTTTCAAGAAAGTATTATTTAAGTGAGCACAGTAAATGAAAGTCTTCGAAAAGCATGGACATGCATCGAACCAAACATTTTCAAAAACCTTGTCTTATCTAAACTTGACAGAATCACGATGAACATGAAGCCAAATGCTGAAAAAAAAAGTACTGATATATGTAATTTGACAAAATATTCTAAACTTATTTCTCCAATAGTAATTCATACGACATTTGTTTTTCTAACAGCATTTAGTAAAGTACAATTATACAAAATGATTATGTAGCCATTTTGTATGATATTTGGAGTTTCTGTACTCTAAACATGAATATGTATTCTAAATATTCTGATGTTAATGAATCAATAATAGCAAACAATGTTTCCCTCACCTAAGAACTTTCCGTGAAATTGCTTGTATGGTGTCTATAGCACTCTCCTTGACATGGATAGTAATTTACAAAGATTAATAATAAAATGGCAACTGCATCAACTTTATATTTTAGAAAACTCGAAGTGCAAAGTCGGATTGCAAATACATATTTTCTATTTCTGGCTGTGCTGATCATTACAGAATATATTAGTGAAAGTACTATATGCAAAAGTTCAGGGAGTGTTGGATTCTAAATTTCCAATTAGAAATATTTCTGTGTTATTCTAGTACCATGATAGGATTATAATCAATAAGGATTTGTAGAAAACTAAAATAAGTTGAAAGGCACAATCGTAATAACTTCAAAAGAACAGTAACATAATGAAAGTGATTTCTGTTTCATATTTCAGAAACATTAATACATGAAGAGGGATTTGAGATCATGTTTTCAATTTTTCTCAGTTTAATCATTGTAGTTACAGTATTTTATTTAAAATATAACACAAAACAGAACACAGAGTGGTTTTATATTTTCTGTCTAGAATTTTGTTTAGAATATTCTAATTGGAACTTTCATAGAAGAGTTTCTATAATTTCTTGTAGAAACACTATATAATATCAAAGGTTCAATCATAATAAATTCGAAAGTAGAATAATACAAAGATAAATATTTCTGTTATATGCTTCAGAAAAGTCAGAACGCAAAACTGGTTTTCAATTCCAAATTATGAATTTTACACTGTACGGATCGTGCAAGTTATTAAATCTCTATTTAATATAATATTCAAAATATTGGAGAATTATTTTAGATTTCCCTTTCATAAATTCGTCTAGAGAAGACTAACTGCCATGGTAGAATTTAAATAAACTTTTGAGTAAAATCGAAAATAATATGGTAATCTTCTATCAAAATAATTTATAGAATAACTAGCTGACCCGCCCGGCGTTGATCTCGCCCGTGATATATATATATTTTTTAAACCAAGTTTGCATGATTTTACATCTTCAATCCGATTTTTTATAAAATCATATTTTTAAATAACATTTAAAGCGATAGTGTTTATTTATTCATCAACAAAGATGTGTAATTATGATCCATATTGTTACTCATTGACAAAAAAAAATAAAGTATTTATTTTTTAATAATATATATATCCCATTAAAATATTACTTAAAATTTATTAACATTTTACATGCGCCCTCTGGCGGTGGAAAGAGGAACTTGAATTTCTTAGGCGATCGAAATCAAGTCGAATGAGCCAAATCCCGTCGTAGTAAGGACAACAGAACTCGAGATAAGAATGCGTCCCTGACGGTGGAAGGTGAAACTAAAATATGTAAGACTATCGATAGTAAGTCGAATGAGCAAACCCTGTCGTTATCGGGCACATACAACCCAAGATACTTTCAATTAAAACAACAAATATCTCAAATTATTATTCAAGAAGAGTGATATATACAATTAATAAGTTTACTTTAATGTTATAGAGAGTGATTACTAAATTAACTATAATTTTTCGAATCATTTACATTGAAATTGGAAAGTTAGTTACTGAGATACGAAAACGGGGCACAGTTTGATGAAAAATATGCGGGATGGTTCGGGGGCGGGGATCGGAAGTTCAAGTAGAATTCATTAAATGACTAATTAGGAGGACCAATATGCATCTTTAAATTTTGTTTCATTTCGTTAAGCTAGGAACTTAATATCAAATTTTTCTTAGATTATTATTCGAAAATTCTGGCAGCGCTTTTCTGGAAACACGCACCAAAGCTGTGCATGCTAATTGTTATGCTAATTTGACAAAATGGAACTGGTTTGGAGAAGCTCGGAACATTATTAGTCATGTTATATAACCCACAGTTAGTGAAAAAAACGTTACGGAGTGGCCGCTAAGGGGCGCTAGGTCAAGTGCAATACAAAAAATCCCTGACTTTGACTTTAGCTATGCATCCACTGAATACTGGCTGTGTACAATTACGAGGAACGTAAATTTAAGTTTTACGAAAATTATATTTTGAAAAATCCGGTATTCTCTCTGTATAACTGCAATTAAAAGGTACAACTGAAGGCAAAAATGTTAAATAAGTTAAATGGAATTAGTTGTGTCGAAAAAAGAGCAGCAGATTCGTATATATAAATAAAGGCGTTAAATAACGAAAATCTCGCCACCAGGCAAAGCGCGGGGAAGTACAATGAAATACACTTATGAATTTAATGAAGTACACTTAATACAAAAGTACAATGCGCAGTACAATGAAGTACACTGAAGTGCGGGGAAGTGCAGTAAATTAAAATATAGTTTAACCCCCCCCACACACACACACCCATCCTCACAATTTCCGAAAATATAACAAATAAACAGTTAAATAAAACTTCAATGTAAATTACAGGTCATATAGCGGTCGTATCCAGCTATTCCGCACATTCATAATAATATCTTTCATAAGTAATAAATGCGATATTTAGTAATAGTCCCCCCCCCCTATCTAACAAATACCGAGTGAACTAAAAGTTCGTTAAAACTTTTAAAAATCATACAGAAGGAAGAAATTATGATACAGAAGTGCGGTCTGCAAGAAAGGGCTCACAGGGTGGTCGGATTTGTTTTATCAGGAAAAATAATAGTTTAAAAAGTCACCTATAGATGGCGCTAACACGCGAGAGATTCAACAGAATTATGCAAATTAATCCTGCAATAAAAGACCGGGAAACCCGTTAATTTTTCATTCGCTTTCATAATGTTATGATAACCCGATCGAGCGTTCTATTGAGAAAATATATCTGTCGTGAGGTTTATGCAATTCATTCCGACATGTTGCATTCAGATGTAACGGGCGTTGTGAGTCGCCTTAGTTGTGTCGTATAATGTTCTGGAGGTCATGTTGAACAATTGTTATTTCAATAATAAATGGATGGAGCGTACTGTTGTCCGGTTCATTGTGTTTCGGGTCGTCAGCACCCTCTAGCAATGACTTTTTTTTTATGCTAAAAAAAATTCGACTATCTTGTGAGCCCTTTCTTGTAAACCGCACTTCTTTTGATAATTCGTTTCCTTTTTATGATTTTTTAAAGTTTTAACGAACTTTTGGTTCACCCGGTACAAATGTTTCTTTATTAATTACATCCATTGTGGTGATAGCGGGCGAAGCCAGCAAGTCTCAATTGTAATAATATATGTCACGTTGACTAGATGCAATATTTAATAATAAAAACTTTCCTCCCCAACCCCATCCCTACAACTATAATTTTTTTTCCATTCCCCCCCCCCCAAAAAAAAAAACGAATTTTACAAAATAAATTGTTTTCTGTTTTTAGAAAATTTATGGACGTATCAATTTGCACCTATATTCGAATTTTGAAATCTATATCTTATATACATTTTAAAATATGCATGTACCTTAAAATTGCTGAATTTAAAAACTGGCAGGCCGTGTTTCTTGCTACCCTCGACTCGTTTCATCATTGAATGACAGCTGTGCTTTTGAATTCTAAGAAATTTACATTCATTAACGAGAAATTAACTCATAACTTTGGTTATAATTATCTGTTTCTTATGAAAATTACTTTTCTGGGTTCACCATTAAAATATACACATAGATGCACAATCTTCCAATCGCTAAATGCAATATTTAACAAATATATATATATATATAGTAGAACCCTAATTTGACTAATATAAAAACTGTGAGTTGACTTTCAATCTGGCAGCCCCATTTACATTAACCCTCTTTTCTTTTTGGTCTAGTTCTCAAATGTGGTCAGTTTTTGGACGAAATAAACAAAAGTTTCAGGTCCGATTTTCACAAGATTTGTATTTTTGGAATCAGAAATATATGCTACGTATATACTGTGAGTTTTGAAAATATACCTCCAATAGATTTTTTTTTTTAAATATCCGTGGATAAGTGAAAATGAGAGTATTTGGTTGTCTGGAAATATCAAAACGGTAATTTATTTTGCGGTTGCAATAAAAATAGCCATTTTCGGAGCGAATTTTAATGAGGAAATTTTATGCGATACTTAATGGATTTTCAATCTATATCTCGGCTAATTTTCAAAATAATAAAATCCTGATTCTCTGGTGCACCAGGAGAGGTTTTGGACTATCCTCACCTAAAATTTCATCTAAATTCGTTAAATCATTTTTTTAAATGCCATAAAAGTGAGAGGATTCGGTATAATTAGCTGTGGTATAATTATCCGTTTCTTACGCTCAATCGGCGAAATTTTCAAGATCAATTAGGATAAATAAAATGTTCTTGCAAACATATTTGCAATAAATATCATCATCATCATAAACATTTATATTTGCAATATAAATTCGGAAACGTACAATATAGTACACTTAAAAAAAGTGTAACACACTCCAAGTTAAATGGGAATACATTTATGTTTGCCATTATTTTAATCATAATAAACCGAAAATAATTAATCTTAAACTGGAGTTAATTTCAGCGTTATGTTTCTGAAAATTTGAAACACAAACTATATTTGAAATCTATATTTCTAGATTCTTGCTCATCTCCAGTATTATTACGCTGCTTTAATTGAAATATAATCCCAAAAGATTAGTAACTGTTTCAACAATTTCAGCCGGGAATTGTCTTTGTAAGATTATATCTGCCATTTGATAAAATTCTATAATATTTTGTTCAAGATGAAAAATAATATGTCAAGTTTATTTATTCCCATTAGGAAACTAAACGTTATATTCTAAATTTTAGAGAAAATGATTCAGTAAAGAAAAACTATGAGTAAATCATGTAATTTGTACATGTACATATTTATCCCATTACACATTACAAATCTTAAAATCTTTTAAAGAAAAACTTCTACAAAATGCATTTTATGCAATGCATTAGAAATTTAGCCGGATACATTTATAAGCTACTAGCAGACTTCGACCGCTATGCTACTTTTTTCTCCAAACGACACTTGAATCAAATGAAATATATCGGTGAATTTAATCTCGTGACTTAGAGCAATATGAGCTTTTACCTGGAATGTCCTTCCGCATTGCTGAAAATCATACTAAAGTCATTGCGCTATTATATTTTCTAATGTATTAGCCAAAATTTCGGCTGTTAAAGACCAACTCTTTTAGACGATCATATACAATAGAATTTGATAATAAACGATAGTTCGATATGCAATATACAAAAACTATCCCTGAAAAGAAAATGCAAGTTCCTTCGAATTCCATTCATCAGAATCTTTTAAAAAGGCTAAAATTTCATAATCGGGATCAACTGATTAAAGACCCCCCATTATTCCATAACTAAGCAATGTAGAACGGTATATTCTATACTATATCATCCCTTCAAAAATTATCTAACAAACAGTGCAAGTATCATCAAAATCCATTCAGCAGAACTTGGTTTATAATCGGCCGGAACAAAATTCCCCTTTGCCTTTTATAGATATACACTATATGGCCAATGATGACTGGCCACTTGCGATTTTAGACGTTTTGTTAAATATCTAGAAAAATGCATAATGAATTATCCTCCAACTTCAGGCGTGTAAACACATAGTCGACGTCATATATTTCGGTGAAGATTCTCTCGTAAGTGTGCCGATTTTGGTTTTATTCGGGTTATTCCTCCGAGCTACAGACAGCTCCAAATAGATATACAGTGGAACTCCAGATATACGTTACCTGAGTTGTACGTTTCTCTCAGTTATACGTTACAACTCAGCGGTCCCGACCACTTGCCATTAAAAATTAGCTGAGTTATACGTTTTGAATTACACATTTCCCTCAGTTATACGTTACGTTTTTGCGTCCCCGGACGAATTTATTTTTCATTTATCCATTTTGAAACCGAAAACACTGACGACGGGGCCGAGGAGTCTGATTTGAAAGATCCCACTCAAACTTCAGAGCTGATGTTACAGCTTCTGACGCAGTAAATCGGTTCGTCAGTAGTAAAAGCAATAACCATAAGGCGGCTGCATTATTAACAGAAATGAAAAATTTGCTTTTCAGTGTCGGCTCTGCCGAAAAGAAACAACCGAAGATTAGTGATTATTTTAACAAGATTCAATAAACTACTGAAATATCTTTTGATAAATGATTTATAGACCCCTTGCACGTGACGTCACATGCTTCATCTGGCGCCCAAACATAAGGGAAATGTGGTGTTTTCACATTTGTAAACATAGTGATTTGCGTTTCATTTTTTAAGTAGTTAGAAAAATAATGCAAGAATAAGAAAAATCAAAAATAAACAGAAAGACCACACGTGCTTTAAACGGCAAACGGAGAATTATACTGTTTTGTTTGGGCTCCAGATGTGCACCAGTTTACAGTATCAGCCGTTGCTGTGACGTCAATGCAAGGGATCTATATGCCAAGGCGATTCCAACGATTTCTTTTAAGTACTCTATGTGTATTAAAAATAATTTTAATAAATCTTTTAAGATAAAATAAGTTCATGTGTACTTCTCTTATGTACTTTTTTTCTTCTCATTTCCATTTCCAAAAATTTATGTCATGGGTACAGTACTACTTAGGAAACTTCTGTTTTCAATATAAAAGGTAGCAAACACCTCAGCGGATCAAAGTTTTCACGATATATTTAAAAAATTGTTCCGGTACACCATTAATTGAGTTGTACGTTTTACTGAGTTATACGTTTCGTTTATCCGGTCCCGGGCAAAACGTATAACTGGAGTTCTACTGTACTTATATTATAACCACCCGGTATATATAGGTAGATAAGCAATACACTTTTTAATAAATTTCAAATGGAATTTTTAAAAGCATTTTATACAAAAAATTCTAAGCAAGAACTGTTTCCAATGCTTACAAGTTACAAACATAAATAAGTATAATCTGCAAATATTACAAATGCAAAGGAAATTTCTAAAACCAAATAAATAAGCAAATGAAAGGATTTATATCAGTAGCAGACGTAAAACAGTGGTAAATGGACAGAAATTTTATTTTTTCTAGTTTTCTTAATTATACTGCTTTTTTGTTGTTGTTTGTTGTTGATATCATTGTTAAAATTTAGATATACTAGGGGGCTCTGTCCCCTGCTCACTACGCTCACCAACCTCCGTTCTGATTTCACAGCCTCTTAAAACCTGGTAATGTATCTTGTTTTAAAAAGATGATGATAATGATATCACGAACGCCGACTTTCTTCTGTAATCAGGTTATAATGCTTTTTCATTTAACTGGTTATAATGCTTTCTCATTTAATTCATCTTTTTTATTTTTAATATTCATGTGTAAACACAAATTTTATGACGTAATTTTCTTTATTTCCTGCTTTCAACACGTGATCATTTAATTATTATTTTAAACTTTCATTATTGTTTTTAATAGTCTCGCGCAAATACATTTTTTATTTGAGATAAAACATAATCCCTTGCGCTTATTTAGAAATTGGCAACAATATAAAAAAATGACTTTTTCAATAAAAGATTTTTTACTCGATTTTTAAGGATTTTTTGAGTTTTTATTGTCCGACAGTGATAATTTTTTTAATTTCTGAAAGCTTGTTATATTTCGCGTCTGGTGGTATGATTTTCGAATCCGTAGGATGGCTAGAAAAAAAGTAATAGTTCCACAAAAAAAGTCCTTAGTAAAAAGCGATGAGAATAACCCGGAATATCTACGCAGAATTTGATTGGTCCATTTCGTTTTTGGCTCAGCTCCAGATTACTTTTTTTTAATATAGAAAGAAATTTTTAGCACACATTGAAGCGATCACGTGTTTATTATTATATGGGGAGCAGAGCAAAGACTTCTGATTCTCAAGAAATAATGCGGCATTCATTAAAAGTACACGTAGTTAGTTAGTACATGTAGTTAGTTTGAAATAACACTCGTGCTCCTGCAAAACGTGTTTATATTAGCATTTCTATAACAATATTTTGGTTACTTATGCTTTCTCAGCATTCAACATAAGTATTATGTTGTCATGTGCACATGTTTTTATCCTGATAGAAGAATAATACTGCGGAATTTGATGTAAAAATTAGATAAATACATTTCTAAAAGGTAAAATCTGTAACAAAAACATATTATCAATGATAAAACAACTGTACAAAATGGTTTAAATTTTTCGTTCGATGTAAGCAAATTGCAAAAAACAATCACTTAGAAAAGATGTAACATTTCATAAGAGATAGTCTAAAAATATTTCAATGTGTTATAAAAATCTATTATGTTTAATCGGGCTCAGCTATATGTGATGTGGGTATTTATAAATACCATTATTTACATACAAGCATTTGTATATCTAGATATGTATACATCGATTTCTATATATATTTAACTATCTCGCTCTCTCTATATATATCTACACAAATTCTAGAAATAAAATAGCTATACTGAATAATTTAGAAAAAAAAACTAACATTTCGAAACATGCCTTCTAACGATATTTCAATATATTGTAATAATATATTATCTGGAATCTTTCTCAGCGCTATATTACATGTGTATTGATAAATAGTATTATTTACATACAAGAATTTATGTGTCTGTCTATGTATATAACCATCTCTCTCTGTCTCTGTACACACACATACACCCCCCCTCTCTCTCTCTCTCTCTCTCTCTCTCACACACACACACACACACACACACATATATATATATATATATATATATATATATATATATATATATACATACATACATCAATGTAATAAAACAGCTAAATTAAATCGCATAGAAAACATGTAACTTTTCACATTAGACCTGTAATAATTCAATGAGTTATAACAATCTATTCAGCTGTTCATTATCAGCTGTATGTTATATATATATTTATAGATACTATTAATTACATTACATACTTATATAACATTTAATTATGCATTTATCTATTTCTATATCTATGATTAACTGTCTATGTATATATACAGGGTGATTATAAAAAAAAACTATCCCGATATATGAGCCCCTAACTGTCATATCGTTTACAGAAACTGAGTGAAATTCTGGCCTAAAGTATTTTGAGGTATGCGCTCAAGAATCATGTGAAAAACAACAGTTAAATTCTAACAATTACGGTTACAGTGACAAAATTTCGAAAATTTCAAATGGCAACACCTACTTTTTTTTATTGGAATGTGATCTTCATAGTGAAAAACCATAAAAAGCGTTGGAACGGTACCTGTAGCACGAAAATCGCCGGCGCTAGACAGAATAGTGAAAACAACCAATAAGGACAGAGAAAACAAAACATTTTATTGTGTTTCATATATTTTCCATTTCACACACGACGACACTTTACATGCGGCCGATGGTGGATAGCACTGAACAATAAAATGTTTTACTTTCTGTTGCTTCTCTGTCCTTTATTGGTTATTTTCACTTTTCTTCTTAGTCTGTGTAGCGCCGGCGTTTTTCGTGCTACAGGTACCGTTCTGATAAAAAATGATGATAAATTTGGCTGATGGAAAAAGGCTTCATGGTGCAAAATAAAAATAAACTAAAGGGGGACACGATTAAATGTTCAAAAGGGAACACAAGTTAAATTCCTAAACCTGATCGAAATAGTGATTCCGTACCAGTAAATGTTGGCCACAATAACAAACCACCTTAGCATCCCGAGCAACAACCTGAAATAGCTGAAAACTAAAAGTACATATTATAAAACACTTCATGCTAATTAAACAAGAAATAATAATACTTTAGAGATTATTCTCGATTAATTTATTTATATATAAAACATATTTTAAGGTTACACAATTAATAAAATATTTATATTTTAAAAGATGCATTCAAATTAATATATTTCACGGTTGTTCACATATCATACATGTGGGCTAAATAACTGCGTTTAAATTATGAACATTTAAATCTTATATCATCCATGGACAATTAATTTTAATTAAAAAACATAGATACTTAATATTGGTACTGAAGAAAAGCTTGTTCTAGCAGAAAGCACATTTTTACACTGTACATCATCTTACACTGACGAACAGAAGATTTCTTTTGAAGATTCACGATTATTACACTTTCACTATTTTTTAGATGTCGATCACATACTTAAAATTTGTAGACAGATTTTTCACTCACAAACAAAATACACCTCTATTTCTTCACCTTATCACATATTAAAGTAAAACACAGAACTAACTAGGGTGGCTCCTCACACGAGAAAAAATCTCGAATGAATGGGATACCACCCTTCTTTCGCTTGAGACTTTATACCATCCAACACACTGCTCGTCGAAAAAAACACTAGTCATTCAGATGCGTTGCCATTCCGAGTGAAGGAAGCTTGGTCGAAAAATATCCGGTATTACCACTACCTCGCGCGCCGATGGAAGAAGATACAGCGAGAGAAATTCTTCGTATGCAGGCGTTCGCCAGCTGCTGCGAGTTTAGTAGCGATGTTGCGAGATGTTTGTTGGTGCGTTCGCTGATTTATAAAGGCAGATGCGCTGACACGGAAAGACAGTTCTTTTTGCATATTGCGCTGAACTTTAAAGGCTTTTTTGATGACTTGACTGAGTTGTGAAAGGGGTTTTTTAACATCTCCCCCCACCAACAGCAAAAAAAGAGGCGAACACTGTTCTGAAGAATAGTTGATAATTGTTGAAAATTAATGTGAAATGTCCTGGAGTATGCGAAAAAGTCAGTTTCACAAATGCATACAGATGAAGAAATGTTCGTGAAAAAATTTTGCAAAAAGTCACTGAAAGTTTCACAAATGCACACAGATGAAGAAATGATGAAGAAATGTTCGTGAGGATTTTGCGAAAAAGTCACTGAAATTTTCACAGCTGCATACAGACTTAAAGAAATGTTCGTGAAAAAAATAAAAAATTTTATACACAATGCTACTGTAATCATTAGAATTGTATACACCACACATTATATGATACAAAAATTCAATAATTATATTTAACCAGCATGAATATGAAAATATTTACAAAAATACACACACACCAATACATATAAACTACAGAAATACCTAGATTGCTTTAACTTTCTGCAATATATTTTGAGTTGTCACATTCAACATTTTCAAACTACTTTTTATTGTACCATATATTATTCAATTTTCTGAATTAAGTTCAATGAATATTGAAATTTACTTTGTAACTTAAAAAAGATTTCACAGATATTCTAAACAATTATGAAAATACATATGAGGAAATCATTCACATATTTTCCTTTTTGACTCAAATACAAAATTAAAAAGGTAAAGTTTAAAAAAAATATTTCAATAAATGTTATTCACTAGCAAAGTGATCAATTCTACCAGTATATTGAAAACAAACATTGAGAGAGAAGAAATAGAAAAAAAATTTAAAAATAGAATTTTGACTTGAGCATAGTATATATATACTTTGAAGTTTCCGAACATACACATATTTCACAAAAATATTAGAATCACTACTCAATTCTTATTTTCCTCAGTTTTGTTACAAATATTATCATTTAATGGTATATTTGGAAAAATTTTACTGACATGAACTTTTTTTACATATTCATGACCATCTTCATTAATTTTTATCAAATAATTATCATTTCTCAATTTTTTGTCAATTATATGTGGTCCATTATATCTAGGTTGTAATGCAGTATGATGTTTAAAATCTACAAGAAAAACTTCATCACCAGGATTTAAGGAAGGTTTACTTCTGCCCTTCACATATTGTTGGTGATAATTAAAATAACTAGTTTCATTTTCCTTAACTAATTTTCTAGTTTCCTGAAAATGACTTTGTAATTTTGTTAGATATTTACTATATTCTTCAGCAACTTTTGGTTTTTCAAAAATATTTAGAGGTATATTGAGTTCTCTGCCCAAGAATAGTTCAGCCGGTGAAAATTGAGTTACTGCATGCTTAGAGGAATTATAATGAAGTTTAAAAAATAATAGTCTATCTGACCACTCGAATACTTGATCAGAAAGTGCTGCTATGCTGTTTTTCATAGAAAGATGAATTTTCTCGATTAAACCATTACTCTGCGGATAATAGATTGAACTCTTTCTATGCTTAATATCCATAGTCTTAAGATAATCTTCAAATTCATCTGAACGGAAATATGGTCCATTATCAGTCAAAATAGTCCTAGCGATCCCGAATTTGGAAAAATATATATTAAGTTGATTAATTATAGTTTTAGAAGTGGTATTGCTTAATGGGATAGCCTCAAGATACCTGGAATAATGATCAACTATTGTTAAAATAAAAAATTTGTTGTCATGAGATCTAGGAAGTTTGCCTACAATATCTAAAGCTATTATCTCACCTGGAGCTAAATCAGCTTTTGGAATCATTTTAGTGACAGTATTTTTAGGTTTAGGTTTAACTTTTAAACATCTTTCACAATTGCTACAAAAATTTTTAGTGTCCTTAAACATTCCTTTCCAAGAATAGATTTTGCGAACAAAATTGTAGGTTTTTTGAGTGCCAAAATGAGGAGCATGAGCAACTTCCAAACAATCCTTAATTAAAGATTTTGGAATTAAAATTCTACTGAGATACTTTTTTTTCTTTAACGGCTTCTTGGGGAAAATTTTTACCATTACAATTTTAGTTTCTGAATCAATATAATAGTTATTTGCAGTTTCCTCATCATTATCATTTAATTTTTGAATAATTTCCCTAATAAATTCATCATTTTGTTGATTATTTACAATATTATTATGATCTAAATTTGAATTACTTTGAAAAATATTTATATTATTTACATTTAAGGTTTCATCTTTATATGCTCTAGATAAATAATCAGCAGGGTTAATAACACCAGGAATGTGATCTATCTCATAATGAAATTGATCCAGATACAGAAGCCACCTAGCTACAATCTCACTCTGATTGTCCAGTTCCATGTGATATGTTAATGATTTTGCATCGGTATATATGGTAAATTTTTTTCCATATAATTCTTCACGAAAATGCTTGACAGATGCAAATATTGCGTACAATTCTCTTTGGATGGAAGGATATCTAGACTGAGCTGGATTGAATTGTTTTGAAAAAAATTCAACAGGATAAAATTTCTCATTGTATTTTTGCATTAAAATTCCACAAAATGCAACTTTAGAAGCATCAGTTACTAAATACAATGGAAGATCAGAATTAATGTTTTTAAGAAGGGGTTTATTTAGAATTTGATCTTGTAAAATATCAAAAGCTTCCTGACACTCTGAAGTCCAGACAAATGGAACATTTTTACGGGTTAAATTAATAATTGGCTTAGCAATTTCAGCATATTTATAAACCATGTGCCTAAAATAATTTAAACAACCAATATACTGTTGAACTTGCTTTACATTTTTGGGTATGGGAAATTTTGAAACTTTGTTTACATTATCCTCTGAAGGAGAAAAACCATCAGCACTGACATTAAATCCTAAATAAGTTATTTCTCTCTGACAAATCTGAAGCTTTGCAGGGTCTAAAGTTAAGTTGAATTGGATGAGCTTATCGAATACCTTCTGTAACCAGGCTTTAATTTCAGATATGCTGTCTGCAGCGACAATAATGTCATCAAGAAAGAATTGTAAATTTGGTCCTTTTAAGCTAGATAAACATTTAGAAATTAGTGTATGAAAATATGAAGTTGAGTTGCGACTTCCAAAAGGTAGGACTTTTGGCTGGTAGTTACCAATCTCGCAGCAAAATGCTAATTTTTCCCTATCTTTTTCCTGCAATCTTATCTGAAAAAATGCCGACTTCAAATCAAGCACACAATAATACCTTTTGCCAGCAATACTGTGCAGAATTTCTGAAATTTTTGGCAAACATATAGTGTAAGATTCAGTGATGCTATTTAACAGTCTATAATCCACTACCATGCGAAATTTGATTTCTTCAGGAGAGGTGCCTGGAATTGGTTTCTTTTTGACAAATATAACAGGGAAATTATAACTGGAGGAAGAATGTTCAATTAAACCAGCATCTAACAATTTTTTAATCTCTTCTTGTGCAAACTGTTTGGCAATTTTTAGAATAGGGTATGGTTTAGTTTGAATTGGGAAATTGTGCATTAATTTAAATTCGGGTTTGACTGCATCAGTTGAACCAAGAGTTTTATAACTTTTAGAAAATACTTTAAAGTTGTTCATTAATAATTCCAAAATCTCCTTTCTCTCTTTTTCATCTAAATGTTTAAGATTAAAATCAGATTCTGAAAGTTCGGCCTGTCTCAAATTACTAATCTCTTCTAAATTTAAACTATTGATTTGAAAAATTTGGTCCTCAGTGGGTTGGATTTCCTCGTCATCTTCAAACATTTCTACATTTCCTAGTTTTTGACCTTTACGTATATATGATGCAACATTAGTTTTATTCTCAACAATTGTCAAAATATATTTGTTGTCCTCAACAGTATGCAAAGAATTTTCAATATGGCACTTCTGCGAGACTTTTAATGGGGTTAACATGACTCTTTTAGAATTATGAATACCCTGTGGAAATTCCAATTTAATTATCTCAAATGAATTAGGTTTAATTTTAATGTTATTTATAGCTTTAGCAATTACATTAATTTGAGGTTTATCATTATCCTTAATTACAGTATTTTCTTTAATCTGCGGAGAAGTTTCTTCAAATTCAAAATGGGTTTTGTTGATGGAAAGTCTTTTATTGAATGTGTCAATTAGAATTTTGTTTCTCTGAATGAAGTCATACCCTAAAATTATTTGGTAGTTACAATTCCAGTTACTCTGAGTGACAAAAAATATGTTTATGAAACCAACGAGTTTTCATTTTGAACTTTATATTGACTGCTGACAAATATGGGATAGTGGTATTATTAAGGGTCTTAATTTTGACTGCTCTAGAAATATGCTCAACTTTCGCTTGTTGCTTAATTTCTGCTAAGATGCCTGGTTGCACCAGCGAGAGATTTGCACCGGTATCGAGAAGAGCGGGTACCTCTAAATTACCAAATTTAAGCTTAATAATAGGAAGGTGATTTGTATTATTATCAAAATTACACGACATTACATGGAGATTTTCAAGATCTTCACAATTATTTTGAATTGTTACATTATCAAAATTTTGCATTTCATTTACAGAGTTTAAGTTTTCATTTAAATTTGAATTTTCTTCTACAGATTTTAAATTATCATTTACTTCTAAATTTTCCTCACTAGAATTTGAATCTGAATTGTTACTAGATTTTGAATTTTCAATTGATTCTGAATTATTTACAGATTCCAATAGATTTTCATCCCTAACAATTTTATAATTATTGGTCCTTGTAAAATGGGATCTATTTTTACTACAAGAACCATCTATAAGTTTAAATGATTTCTACGCCTATATGGGTGATTTCTACGGTTATTTCTATAATTGCCAAAATTCCTTCCACTGCTGTTACCTCTAGAAATAGGAATATGGTTGGGGTTATGATTGAAATTATTGCTGCGGGAATTTCTACCTTGTGGAAAATACCAACATTTTGTTGTCACATGACTTTTTCCACATATATGACATTGGACTCTTTCATTTTGACTTTGTCGAAAAGAATTGCTAGCATTATTTTCAGATTTTACTCTTTCCAATTCTTCCTTTAACTGTTGAATTTGTTTGTTACCCTCTAACTGGCTTTGCATTATTGAATTTAGTTCAAAGTTTTGACACATATTGTTGTTAATAATGACTTCTTGAGCCTCAAGAGCCTTTTCTACATTAATTGCATGTTTACATGCCTCTAAGTAATTTTTTGGACCTAATTTAAGGATTTCGACCTTAATTTCAGGCCTAACAGCATCCAAAATTTTGTTCAATTTGATGGAATCAATGAATTCATTTGAATCCCTAGTTTGTATATCTATCTTTGATAAATATTTTACTGCATAAGAGTTTATTTCATCAATTAAGCTCTGAATTAACTGATTTGGTTTTTGCCTGATGTTATTAAATTTTGATTGTATCTCATCAAATGGTTGACATCTTTTGAATTTTTTAATTAATAATTCAGCCAATTCATCAAAATTTTGAATGTTAGCTACCTGCGGGGAGTCAATTAGAAATTTTTGGGCAGCATCTCTACAATTTAATTTTAGAATTAAAATTCTTTTATTTACGGGCCAATTTTCTAATACTGCTACATCTCTAACCTGTCCGACAAAATATTCAACATTTTCATCAGAAGTTCCGCTAAAAGTGGGAATGGATGAAGCCAAACTTAAATCTATGATCCCTTTACGAGCCATAGTAAATAACAGAAATAAATGTCAAAATATAGACTTTTAAGGGGGAGGAGGGGGGAAGGGGAACTTAAAATTTACACATTCCTAACATGCAATTACACAATATCAATATTACAATACATATATAAAATCATAAATAGCTTAAGATATATAAATCATGCATTTAAAAAAATCACAGATAAAAATATAATAAATGGTGTGTATATTTTTGTAAAAATATACTCAGGAAGCTATTGTGGAGACCAGATTCTCAACCTATTAAATTTTACTTTTGCACGCGGCACCAAATGATAAAAAATGATGATAAATTTGGCTGATGGAAAAAGGCTTCATGGTGCAAAATAAAAATAAACTAAAGGGGGACACGATTAAATGTTCAAAAGGGAACACAAGTTAAATTCCTAAACCTGATCGAAATAGTGATTCCGTACCAGTAAATGTTGGCCACAATAACAAACCACCTTAGCATCCCGAGCAACAACCTGAAATAGCTGAAAACTAAAAGTACATATTATAAAACACTTCATGCTAATTAAACAAGAAATAATAATACTTTAGAGATTATTCTCGATTAATTTATTTATATATAAAACATATTTTAAGGTTACACAATTAATAAAATATTTATATTTTAAAAGATGCATTCAAATTAATATATTCCACGGTTGTTCACATATCATACATGTGGGCTAAATAACTGCGTTTAAATTATGAACATTTAAATCTTATATCATCCATGGACAATTAATTTTAATTAAAAAACATAGATACTTAATATTGGTACTGAAGAAAAGCTTGTTCTAGCAGAAAGCACATTTTTACACTGTACATCATCTTACACTGACGAACAGAAGATTTCTTTTGAAGATTCACGATTATTACACTTTCACTATTTTTTAGATGTCGATCACATACTTAAAATTTGTAGACAGATTTTTCACTCACAAACAAAATACACCTCTATTTCTTCACCTTATCACATATTAAAGTAAAACACAGAACTAACTAGGGTGGCTCCTCACACGAGAAAAAATCTCGAATGAATGGGATACCACCCTTCTTTCGCTTGAGACTTTATACCATCCAACACACTGCTCGTCGAAAAAAACACTAGTCATTCAGATGCGTTGCCATTCCGAGTGAAGGAAGCTTGGTCGAAAAATATCCGGTATTACCACTACCTCGCGCGCCGATGGAAGAAGATACAGCGAGAGAAATTCTTCGTATGCAGGCGTTCGCCAGCTGCTGCGAGTTTAGTAGCGATGTTGCGAGATGTTTGTTGGTGCGTTCGCTGATTTATAAAGGCAGATGCGCTGACACGGAAAGACAGTTCTTTTTGCATATTGCGCTGAACTTTAAAGGCTTTTTTGATGACTTGACTGAGTTGTGAAAGGGGTTTTTTAACACGTTCCAACGCTTTTTTATGGTTTTTCACTATGAAGATCACATTCCAATAAAAAAGTACGTGTTGCCATTTGAAATTTTCGAAATTTTGTCATTGTAACCGTAACTGTCATAATTTAACTGTTGTTTTTCACATGATTCTTGAGCGCATACTTCAAAATACTTTAGGCCAGAATTCCATTCAGTTTCTGTGAACGGGTATGACAGTTAGGGGCTCATATATCGGGATAGTTTTTTTTTATAATCACCCTCTATATATTTATATGCCTGTATAAAGAAAGAAATATTAATAACATATATCTCCAATATTTCTTAATATTTTAAAATTTTAATTATTGTAATTAAAACAGCAAATTCTCAAATTTCGTATGGAGCATTTTCAAAGAGGAGGCTAAATTTCATCGCTACAGTTAATGTAAATCAATGTCGCCTCATGTTGTTAAATATGCAGCGAAAATTTTCTGAAATGTCATTTCACCTCTTGAAGTTACATTCAACTTTAAAACTACAGTTTAACAGCACTAGAAAATAAAACTTTATATACTGTGTTCTAGCGCTAATTATAATTTAAAAATCAAATTGTGACGAAAATCTGGTGGCATGTCTAGTATAAATCCAAAGTGACATATCAGAAAGATTTTGGCTTTATTTTCGTTTTAAGTTTGAAACAAAAAGCTCGTGAAATGTAGTAATTAAATTTATTGCATTCCGTCGAGTTTAATACGAAATTCGAGTGACGAACATTGATAAAACATTAAATAATAGCAACTACTAAATATTTAATATTAGAAATGCTATGAAACATGCTTTAATAAACTCACTTAGGTACATTGTGTAGCTAGGCATATGAAATTTTCAAAAAGTATAAAACAATTTAGCGCCTACATCAAGCTCTGTATTCATAGAATAATTTAGTGATGACAGGAAATGTACTGCATATTTAAAAATTATGTTACTAACTATCGTACTATGTATGCGTTAATTTTTTACTTTATTTAAAAGTTTATCTTTTATCTAATTCTAGCCAAACATGGTGACACTTGGCCACCTTTCACCAAATTTAGCGACCAAACAATCGTTATAAATGCAGTTAAAGGTACAGTGGACTTTGAAAACTAACTTCTTTAATTACCAATATTTTTTTTTTTGAAATTTTCAGGATTTAGTTATAATATTAAAAAAAATATCATGCGCAAAATTTGTTGAAAATACCTTAAAATTTTTTTGAGATATTTAAATTTTAAAATTTAAAAATTGCCAGATTTCAAAATGCTTCATGCGCAATCAGATTTTTGACACATTTACAATAATCTCATATAATCATCCTTGAATACACAAAAACAAAACTTGCTACCAAATTTTAGCAAGTTATATTAAAAAAACTTAAAAATTGATTTAAATTGAATTTTTCAATTTTTTCATTAAAATTTAATCAAATTTTTTATATTACTCTTAAGTTTTCAAATTTAAATGCGTGTAATAAAGTTTAATTTTAGTAACAAATATTTACACAGGTATAAAGAACATTTCTGAGAAGTTTCAATAAAACTGAAAGCAATGAGTTGCGCATGGGACATTTTAAAGTCATGAAAACCGTAAAAATATTTATTCTGAGAAAAACAGGTTTTAATGATTTAATTGTCCGTAAATTTTTTAAAAGTTTTTATTGAAACAATTTCCGATACAAGTGAAGGATATAATATTATTAATAACCTATATTGCAGTTTTGTTAGTTTTGAGTAGCATGATAATGGGGGTTTCGCGCCACCTGCCCGCCGGCACTGTGGAGGTGGTACACTGTGGTGAAGGTGTGGAGATGACCGTGCCGGTGCTGAGTGTTGGAGGTGGAATATCTACTGTAAGATGAAAGGGATTTTTTATTTTTTTTATTGATTTTAATTTGTGGACTTGTAAAATTTTGAAGATTTTTTTTTTGTGTGTGTGTGTGTGTGGGGGGGGGGGGTAATTGTGTGTATTCTAATATGAAGCTAGTTGAAATAGTTTTATTTTGCTGAAGTAGGTTTTTTTTTTTTTTTTTTTTTTTTTTTTTTTTTTTTTTTTTTTTTTTAATTCGGGGACTTCGAAAAATCCCGAGTAATTTTTTTTTCTTTCGCGGAGAATTGTGTGTTAGACTACAATGTGAGTTGAAATAGTTTTATATGTGGATAATTAGAAATTTTATTAATTTTATTTTTTAATTTTTAATTTATGGACTTTGGGGACTTAGAAAGTTTCGGAGTACTTTTTTTTATTATTTCGTGGTACATTGCGTGTACTCTTACATGATGTTGGTTGAAATGTATTTACTTTGGAAAATTAGAAATTTTTTATTAATTTATTATTATTTTTTTTAATTTAGATGCTTAGAAAAATTTCCAGTTTTTTTTTTTTTTTTTTTTTTTTTTTTTTGTCGGCTTTTTGGATTCCGATATTTTGAACTGATGCAATGCATGTTTACAAATGCATATAGAAAGCAAACAAATTAAAAATATAATTTAGTAAAATAGAAAAATATTCTAAATTTAGAAAAATATTCTAAAAATTTCTGAAAAATATTCTAAGTAACAATTTTGTTAACAACAGGCAGTTCTAGTTCTTAAAAGAACCTTTTTTTAAACTAAAATTACAACTAGAAAGAACTGTTACGAAATTCAAAATACGAAAACAAACGAGGTAAACATACGCGTAAACAACCAGTTTAGGTCACAGTTTAAATACTCTGTTGCCAAATATAAAGAAATATATATACTTTATGAAAATTATATGGAGTAAGCACGAGAAAATCATGTAAGCATTATTTCCCAGCTTTTAAATTACGTATACCTACGACGAGCAACAATAAAAAGGGGCGGAAAAGTAAACAAACGGGCGTGGCGCATTAACTGTTAAAATTAAAATGTCTATAACTGCGGCAAAAATCAACATATTTGAAAAAAAAATTTTTGCATCTGGTAGGTACGATTATATATATAATTTTTACATTAGAAATCAAAAATGATGAAATTTCGCGAATTTCAAAGTCTACTGTACCCTTAACTGGATTATAGCTCACCTGATTTGGCGGAATTCTCATTCAAATTCCATATTGAATAAAACTCTCAATAAATCGTGTCTAATCGCGTTCTCCGCATTTTAACCTGTTTTCGAGTAAAATTAGCAAAAATATTAAAATCAAGAAATAGGAAAGCTACATTTTCCTTCCAGTACAGGAGGGAATGAATTTTTTAATATGTATTTTTCTATTATACAATAATTCATAATGTCCATGTAAGCATACATGTATCATCATTCGTAATGTAATAATTATGTATAATGTACATAATGTAAAAAGTTGTTTTAATATTATAAGGCAATATCAATATTTTGAATATTCGTATTAGAAATATGTATTATTGTTATCGTAGATATGATTTGTACTAAAATTCGCTTTATACATTGGATAGATTGTAGAAAAACATGTATATACAATACCCGGAAAAATATACCCCTACTAACTCTGCCACAAACCATCATATAAAATATGAATAGTACAAATCTATAAGTATGCTATGTAGTACTATACTTAAAGATTGCCCAGTTTTTCATATTCATATAAAAATGTACTAAATATTTTTTTTGAAAAATAATTCTTTATTTCGACAGTATATTGGAATTCTATTGTCAATTCTACCATTAGATATCAAACGGAAAGTCTTTCTCTCCAGTAGTTTGGGATTTACACAAATTCAATGTTTGGAACTCCTAATATTAAATTCATTTTTAAATCGCTGCAAAACAGATTACAATGCGGGTATTAAGAAAAAAAAACAAACATCAAACAGTATTTGCCAAAATAAGCTGTAATTTTGGATTCGCGTGTTTCTGGCTTGCCATGTGGTAACATTTACAATTGCTCTTATGAAATGTTATGAAATGTCTGAGATGGGATGCGGAAAAATACAAAAATCAATTAATTTTCATTATCTTTAAGTACACAACAAGTACAGACTATGATATATATTTTACGCTCATGTAATCACCTAACTCAAGGACTTTTGGTAATTTTTTATATTCATTTATTATACTTTTTTCGTTGTTCTAATAAGCAATTCAAACAGCAGGTGTAAGTTAACAACATAATACAAATTAAAATAACTTTTATTAGGTTGTGTAACATGTTTCGACTAACTCCGAGTCATTTTCAAAAACAAATTAGAATATTCCATAATTGCACGGGCTTTGAAGTTATTATTTAAAATGCTATCATTTAATTTCCATGTACTTTTTTAAAAAATACGCACGTTATCTTTTATTTTTACTTGGTTGTTTATTTTCATATCTGTGACCATGGAGTAACTCGAGCCACAATTTCGGTAGGTCAAAAGATGCCGCATCGTTACATATTGTATTTTTGCGTGTTAGTATCTGTATGGTTTCTCATATTATGGATGGATAGCATAGACTGGAGGGAAAAAATATTTTACTATACATCCATAATAAGAGAAATCATAGAGATACTAACACGCAAAAATACAATATGTAACGATACGGCATCGTTTAACTTATCGAAATTGTTGCTCGAGATACTTCATGGTTACAGATATGAAAATAAACAACCAAGTAAAAATAAAAGATAACGTGCGTAATTTTTTTTAAAGTACATGAAAATTAAATGATAGCATTTTATTCAAAGCCCGTGCAATGATGGAATATTCTCATTTGTTTTTGAAAATGACTCGAAGTGAGTCGGGACATGTCAAGCAACCTAATAAAAGTTAATTTAATTTGTATTATATTGTTTTTTTACACCTTTTAGAATTTCAAAGAAGTATATTATTACAAGGTGTTATAATTTATTATATTGTTAAGCAATTTTTCATTTGTAGAATATGTGGATGTAAACATGGGCATTGATATAATTTTAAAAAGATTGTTTTAAAATTATGCTTCAACAAGAGAATTAAAAGGTACAACTATTTTAGTAGTTTAAATTCATTTTTGTTGTAAACTAAAAGTTAATATTTCATTTTGTTTTAACATAGAAGTCAGGTTTAAAGCTCTCAAAAAAGCAAAATTATTTACGTCTCGAAACAGCTGAATGTACTTCTTTAAAAAATACCGAAAACTTGAAACATGAGAGTTTTATGATGTAATCTGTCAATGATTTTCAGCGTCGACAGCTTAATGAGGATGTTAATTGGCGTTTTGCATCATTAGCTAGATGACTAACACATGTGATCTTGATTTAATACGGTAATTACAGGAAATACTCAGAGAGTAGTTAGCTTTGTTAGGTGTGAATGAGAAATGATGCCGGTGCCAAGGCATCAAATGTTAGAAGCAATTACGATTCCTCTGTAATTAACTGGATATATATTTTAATAAGCTACAGATGTATGGTGATTAATCTTTTAAAAAATGGGTTCCATTTCTTTTACTTTATTTATAGCTAGTGCCTACTGCGTTATTTTGCTTATGTAAATGATTTTTACTTGGATACTAATTACTGTACATAGCATAACAATCTTTATATAAGAAGAAAAATAAATTTTAAAGCAGAAGACGAAACGTTATGTGTACATTTAAAAATATTTTTTTAGTATTATTGTATTATTTAGAGAAATCTTCAGAAACAAAAATATAGATATTCCTATTTCGCTTTTAGAAAATTGCAATGAATGTTTTTTATGTAGTACAACAAGTGTTTTGCACAAGAAAATATTTTTTTTAGAATATAATGAAATGTAATCTAAGCAATAATATAAAAGCTACCATAGATACTACACTCGATCAAATTATGCTTTTTTGTATATTTTCTATCTGTTAATTTATAGAAATAGCTGTGAAAATTTAGGAAATGTTAAGATTTTTAAACAAATATTTCATTGCTCTCGCAACATTACATAAATTATAGGCGATTGTAGTTTTATAAATATAAACATAATTTTTGGAGATAGAAACTTTTCCGTTATTAATTCCTCACGATATCCGTGTTTTTCAGAAACAATATTTAAAAAAAAAATTCTGAAAATCCATTAGCAAAAAATTCTTATACAGTCTATATTTCTATGTTGTAACTTCCTTAATGTAAGTATTAGAAGTTAAATGATTTTGTTTCTGAAGCCCCTGAACAACACCGTTTGGTTACTTAAATTTATACTTCCGGTTTGGGAAGCATAAAAACTGTCATAGCTCTACTTACAATGCTGGTAAAAATGAAACAAAAGTTGTTTTCGATATCCGATTGTACAGTATTTCAAATAAAAGATAATAAAATAAATATTTGCGAAAATTGGCTATCCAAACTTAGTGGGACACAAAGAAATCCGAGCCTTCACTTTTTACCTGTCAGATTTTGATTTCGATAGTTTGGTCTGTATGTCAACCTATACATATATGTGTCTAAATAATTACAGGAAATGCGGAGAATAATAGTTATCCCATCTGCCTCTTCAAATTTCTTTATAGTACATTCTTTATATACCAAAGCGCCACAAAAGTTTTGTTCCAAAGAGAATTTTGATACTTCTGAGACGAAAACAAATCTACACTGTTTGCTATATTTATTGCGATGTGCTATACATATGCCATAGGTTACAATTCCTTGAGTTTGAAGTACGCAACATTTAATCTTGAAGCATTTTGAAGTATTTTTCAATGTACATCTGTTACATGTAAAATTAAATAAAATGAGATTACATTTATGTATATTGATAAGACTATGTTTAAGTACTTATGATTATTTATATTTTTAAATGTCATTCACGCGTTTATGATGCAATTATAATTCAAAAAGTATTTGGTTTATGATTGCATTTCTTTAACTGTGTGTTTTATTTTAATAGTTTAAAAAAAAAGATTGTTTCATATCGATAGGTAATTTGCAGCTTTTCTCTGTGATCGCATGATAAATAAATTTAAATTTTTTCTTAGTTTTTCGCTTACATTACTTTGTATTTTATTATTATATATGCTATATGTATTAATGCATAAGCATTTTTGTATCAGCAATCAGAAAACAAAGAACAGTGTTCAAATTTAAATGGTAAATTTCTCATTGAATCGGAGTATAGTTTCAATATCAGATACATATTACTTTAGGACATTTATAATCATCAACGAGAAAACATAATTCATTAAATGAGATTCGTTTGATCGAGAACATGACTACGTTTGCGCATGCTTCCAAAGTGCATGTTTCACTGAAGATTAATAAGCATGAAAATTACGATAATGTATATTCATATATATTTAGACGACTGATAATGACATAATAAAGCATGCATTATATCTCACTATTTGAATTCATTTTCGTTGTGATTTCGTCATTGATTTCAATAACAATGCAATTAGATTGTAATTATTGGAGTTAAAATTACAGATATTGAAAAAAAGGTATGTATAGTCAATAAGTGGAAGTGGATTATGTTAACTTACTTAAAACTACCTTCGCGCACTTTTAAAAAGCTAATGTTAGTAGGAATTAAATGATTTTCTGTAATATTTTTTTGTTCGTATTTGACATTTTCACTAACAGAATTACGTTCAAAATAAAGGAAATTTAAAGCACTGCGATGCTATTTACGAAGCTTTTCGTCAAATTCCAGGATTTACTACTTCCCCGTTAAAGTTAAAAGAATGACTCATTTTCAGGATGACAAATGGACTGAAATTGAAAAAAAAAACTAACATCACGGCCCCGATGTCTAAATAAACTACTTTGATTCGATCGTATTTCCTATTTTTAATCACTATTTTTAACGTCATTTGTTCCACCCCTATCCTGATGATACTTTCTAGCTTGACTAAATTTTAGAAAAATCAGTTGGTTAAAATTTAAATATTATAATATACGTAGACCACCTATTTGTGTTCAACCTTCTCTTAAAATCTCATCTTGCTGCCAAGCGAAAAGAGTGCATTTTGAAAAAAGAAAAGAAAGAAAAAAACATACTGCAAATAAGTCTCCATTCTCTAGACCAGAGGTTCCAAACCTGGGGTACGCGTACCCCTGGGGGTACGTGGCGGGCCTGCTGGGGGTACGTGAAAATAATATCGGTAATGGCGGAATTCACAAAATTGGTTTAACTGAAAACACATACAGA
Organism: Maratus michaelseni; assembly: GCA_963931845.1. NCBI lineage: Eukaryota > Metazoa > Arthropoda > Arachnida > Araneae > Salticidae > Maratus > Maratus michaelseni. The sequence continues at coordinate 391,051,000 of OZ007592.1, forward strand.
AAATTTATAGTTTTGGATTGCAAAGTTAGTCTCATGTGTAAATCCATTATGTTGTATTCAAAAAGAAAGAAAAGCCCACTTGACCTAATAATTCATTGATAGTGCTATGTCACTATCTCCGCCCACTGTTAAGCATATTGCATGAGTTCTTATATATTTTCCCCCATCTTCCCGAAAACTTCAATTAATAATTATGCAATATTCTTTTTTCATCACATTTTTTCATTCTTCCTTTTTTAATAATAACGTCAGAGATTCTGGTTTTAATCTCTTATGTTAAAATGTGTTAAAAAGCTGGCCGTTATTTTCTTTATCGAATAGTCGGAGTTATATCAGTAACGTATTTTAATAGAAAAGCGTTCTTCATTTTAATGAGCATTATATTTGAAGTGTTTATTTATTAGATGAGTGATTTTGTTTTGTGTTTAAAATGGATAATTGGTTGAAACCCGGAATTGTTAAGAGAACTGAAACTGCGATTGAAATTGAACCTGGTGTGTCCGGAACTGCAAGTACTTCGAAACAATCTGATTATTTAAAAGTGCAAGACAACCTGAGTGCAGCTGTTAATAGGCCTGTTCTGGTAAGTGATAAACCTAATACTTTAAATGAAACGGATGGCATCAGTGCCCCATTAAAGAAAAGAAAATATAATATTGAGTATTTGAAATATGGATTTTCATTCACGGGAGAGGAAAAATTTCCAAAACCATGCGTTGTATGTGAAGAAATATTGTCTAATGGTAGCATGAAATCCTCTTAAATGCGCCATTTAGAGACAAAATATTCAATTTATAAACAAAACGATGTCAGTTTCTTTCAGCGACTATCAAGCGGCCCTATTGTAGCATCTGACGTGTTTTCTACAAACAAAGACAATGAGAATGCTGTTGAAGCATCGCACATAATATGCTACCATATTGCTAATTGTGCTAAAATTCATACAATCTCTGAAAATTTGACGTATCCTTGTACCAAAGATTCTCTCGAATGCATATTTGGTGAGGAACATGTTAAAAAATTAAAAATATTCTTTTCTCAAACAATACAGTTGCTCGAAGGATTAGTGACATGTCTGCCGATATTGAATCTACAGTAATTCAAAGAATAAGAAAAGTCCCTACTTTTCTTTTCAGGTGGATGAGAGTACGGATATCTGCAATCTGTCAATTTTGCTTGTTATTGCAAGATATTTGAATGATAATGTACTTGAAGAAAATTTACTCCTCTGCTATCCTCTCATAGAAAGATGTACAGGAAAATATATATTTAATGCATGAACAGTTATTTCTCTGAAAAAAAAATTCATTGGACCAATTGCTGTGGGGTTTGCACTGATGGTGGAAAATCTATGTCTGGGTGTTATATAGGTTTACGAGGTCTAATAAAAGAAATTGCACTTTATGTAGCGTGGAACAATTAACCAATGCTGTATACACAGATACAGTCTAGCGACCAAACCCCTGCCAGACGCATTGAAGGAAGTACTCTACCAAGCTGTAAAAATTATTAATTTTATTAAGGCCAATTCAACAAACTCCAGACAATTCAAATCTTTGTGTGAAAAGATGGACAGCCAGCATACTACATTGTTTTTGCACACAGAGGTGAGGTGGATTTCACGAGGAAAAGTACTTGAAAGATTATTTGAATTGGGGCATAAAGTTAGAGTTTTTTTTTTCTTTTTTTTTTTGAACTTGCAAGGAAGTTCTCCTTAAATACACAGAAAATTTTGAAAAAAATGCTGATGAAGCTACTCATGTATGTAATAAAGGAACAGTGAAATTTAGTTGCGGAATCCCAGTAGAAAATCTGCAAAAAAATAAAATGCTTTCGAGTATTTGGCGCAAAGCGAAGCGATTTGGCTAGCAACATGTTTTCCTCGCCAACCACAAACGATTTTAATGTATTTTTAAATTGTTTGTAAAACGATTATTCGAATGCGCATTACTTAATGAATTTAAACTAAAACGATGAAAGTTTATTATTTTTTGTATAATTTTTGCATTTTCATGCTTTTTTAAATTTCCATATGAGATTTTTGTAAAATTTCAAAGCGTAAAATTGTCATTATTATAAAGAAATTATACGAATAAAAACACATAAAAAATTATACGAATGGGTTAATTCTAGGGCTCATAATACCATACTCTCTTGTTCAGAATCGTTTGCATTTTGTGTTCAACATTTTCAACTATCTGTACGTTTGCAGTAATATTAATTAAAAATATTCTTTAAATCAGATTAAATAAATCATTCACGTTTTTTAAATCTATTTATTAGCGATTGAATAAAATTTTGCACCCCCGCCTTAAAGGGTATTTGTTATAAAACCTTATTTCTTTAAATTTTATTCCGTCGCCAACCGGTGATAAGTCGCCAAATAAACGAAATTTTAATAATTTTTTACGGACGTTATATCGAGGTTCCACAATTTTTTTATAGATGTATATATCCTCATGAGAAGAACGTTATGTTATTTTTTCAAAATTTTCTGAGTATGCGCTTATGGAGACCTTCCTTGTGAGCTCTAAATTTCATGAAAAAGAATGGCTTCAAATGCTTGCATACTTAACTGACATTTTTTTCAGAAATAAATAAATTTAATTTAGGACTACAGGACAGTTCCATAACCATTTTTAAGGTATCTGACAAGATCGAGTCGATGATTTAAAAATTGGATTTTTGGGAATCATGCATCAGAAAACACCAACCAGAAGTTTTTCAAACACTTTACATTTTCTTCAAACGAGCTAAAATTAGCGGAGGAAGTAAAACCCTGTTTAATGGCTCATTTAACAGGACTTAAAACGTCGTTCAGACAATATTTTCCGAAACAGAGTTGTGAAAACAACTGGATTTAAAACCCATTTACCGATTTGTTCTTTCCACAAGCCGAAAAATTTTCAGTTTCTGAAAAAGAAAAATTAATCGAACTTTCGACTGATTCTTCTTTACAATCTGTGGTCAAGCAAAGAAATATTATTTCTACAAGAACTAAGTGATAAGGCTATAAAACACTTGTTGCTTTTCACAAATACCGAGCTTGTCGAAACAGCATTTTCGTATTATGCGTATATGAAAAAGAAATATCGCAATAAGTTTGACGCTGCTCCTGACTTGAGATTATATCTGTCTTCGTTTGAACCCGATTTTAAGAAACTCAGTTCCATGAAACAGGCTCAAGGATCCCATTGAGAGTATGATAAGTCATTTTGATTACTTGCATGTATTGAGACAAAGTTGTTATCAATAATCATTGTAAAATAGCTAAAATTTCTTTTAATGCTATATTATTATTTTTTTAATGTTTAGCTAATATTGTAAAAAGCAATATTAATTTTCAAATGCAAGTTAAAAAATAAAAGGTTGTTGCCAATGTAATTTGTGTCGATTTATTATATGGTTGTGATAAAAAGAATACTAACGAAAGAAAAAGCATGTTTGCGTTATATGGTTGAGTGGAGGGGGGGAGGGAGTGTTTATGAAAAATGGGGGTACGCTGAAATGAAGAGGCTAAGAAAGGGGTACGTGTAAGAAAAAAGGTTGGGAAGCGCTGCTCTAGACTGAAAGCGCATATCTCGAGTTCAGTGAGTGACCAGCCAGGAATATTTTAGTGCCATTTCGTGTCATTTTAAATATTAACACTAGAACTACCCAGGCGTGTCATATATGATCCAGTAGGTGATTTTCCGCTCGTATCTATGTTGTGTTTCCGAATAAAATTTTGAAAGTGATTGACTTTTTGTAAATATACAGTATAATGCCTTAACATGAATTTAGTTGAAATTCTACGAATTCGTTTTTATCTGAAAGTATGTATACATAGAATTACTCTGCGTAAAATGTAAGTAAAAAATCATGAAGCTATATACATATATATAAGCTTTATCCGGTTTTAATACCTTATTAATCTGTAGGAATATTGATACGAAATTTCAATTCATACTTAAGAGTAGGCTTTTTGAAAGATTTTCTTATTTTACATTTTGTACGAAATGTCAAGATCTCAATCTATCTATCTGAAATTTGAAATTTAAATTTTTTCTGATGGTACCTGATTATTATATTTCATGTTAGCATATTTCATATTGTAATATTGTTGAAGCTAAATTTCATTAATCATTAATTAAAAATCATTGTATTAAACATAAAACTTTATTGTATGTCTGTATCTCCCATACAAAACAAGAATAACATAACTAAAGTCCATGGTTCACTATGACCTACCCCGATAGGTCTAGCTATACAAAAAACGCGCCATTTCTAGTGTTAAGAAACATATATTTTCTCAGCATTGTAAAACACTATTGAAGACCCTTGTTAGGACACATTTCTTCTTTAGACAAAAAGAGACCCAGTAAGCAAGAAAAAGTCACTACGTAAATATAATTTTCTTTCACATCAATACAATTTAGGGTAAAGCGATGGTTCCGCAAACTTGTGAGACAGTCAGCACAGCTTTATGTCAGTGTCTCTCGATGGTATGTATACATGCTTTAACATTTTTCATTAAGATATTCTAGTAAAACTGGGGTTTTAGACAATTTTGCTATATCGAGAGTTAGTTAACAATAAATTATTTATACTTGTCTTCGAAAATGATTAGCTGCGAGCTGCCTTTTTGCAAACCCCACACGCTCACAGAACTAGTAAGATAAGAACAGTATTTATAAAGCTGGTAGATAACTTATTTTTAATACTAATGCTATTTCTAGATGAGATAACTGTATATAATTTTGATATTAGAATTAAATATTTCAATTATAAATCAATAGATTTTATTAGTCCAAAACGATTGAGAATTTTGCAATTCGGCAATAAATATATACAACGTGCCCTTTATTTGGTAACCTAGTCATATATGAAATATATCTTGCGTACTCTATATACCTGAAGGTGTGGCTTCAAGACTTTTTTGACCGTCCTCAAGCGTGAAAGGTTATTGCAGACAAATACATTTTGTGCCGTAGCAGCACAAAACATAAATGAGTCTGAGAAAAAAAAAACTATTTTAAATATTTTTTAAAATTATTTCCTTTAAAATTAAGCTTTTAGAAATTCACGAACTTTTAACTGGTATGCACTGTGTGTTATTAGACACTTTTTTAATACTCTGAATAATATTTGAGAGACTATATGAAAGTTAATCTTTCGAATATTTACTTTTTATGCATAAATTTCAATCCCTGTACTATTAGTCCTTTTGGGAATTGAAAGAGTTCGGTTCATTATGCAAGAGAAACATAGTAACTGGAATTGTATTACAACTGATGCAAATTGAAAGCTTATTTTACACAACAATGAAAAGTCATTTTACACAACAACGCATTCGGAATATAACAATAAAATATAACTATAATATAACTATAATATAACTATAATATAACTAAAATACAACTATAAAAATTGGCTGCGATATTAATTTAAATTAATAGGATAGTATAAATATGTAAAAATTCCAAATATTTAAAAGAGTCACTATAGACGAAATCCAATACTGAGTTAAGAAAAATGTTAAAGTAATCATACTTCGCAAAAAAAGCAATTTTCATTGTCATATATTTTTTCATATAGTGTAGAATTAATAATATATAATATATAATTAAATGTAAGATGTAGGTTTTTTATAGCTTTTAAAGTTAATTATTCAAAGAGGAAAAAAAACTTTCCAAAGGGAATGCGGTATTAGCTAAAAGAGTACTACTGTCCAAATAAGGTAATGTATCTTTGTTTCACTTAGAACGCTTTTCCATTTGCCGACATGACAATGTAAATCTTACATGATTGTCGTTATCGGACATCGATGCACGCAAAATGCATTCATATACACTACGCGTTTTTACACCTAACGATTTGATGACGATATTGTCTTTATATTGTGTGAGAATGTATTTTGCGTGCAATCGATGTCGGATAACGACATCGGTCACACTAGTAGAAGGACTGCATACATCTTAGTTTGGTAATTCATAAAATATTCTATTATACATTTAATAAATATTGTTGCAGATTTTTTTGGAGAGATATTGTATCCAATTTCCTAGAAAGCAAGTTTTGAAATCACTTCTGATAGTCGTTTTCCGAAAATACCTAGATCCATTTTTTATCCTTCTAAGCTATATGTTGTAACTGGGAAGAAGTTAAATCATACTGGTTTTGGAAACAAAGCCCTAGATAGGACATACATAAATTAGTAGAGAGAGGGGATGCATGCATTCTAAATTAGTAGTTTATTAGTAATTGAGAGCGAAGATCTACGTATAAGGGGAGAGAAGGATTTGTAAAAATATTGTTTACAGACAGTTTTATTTATTTCTGTACAAATATTCCGATAATAAATTTATTTTAAAATTTTCTAATTAATCGTGATGTTCTCTTTATTTTAAAATATTAAGGAGATAGTCAACTTTCAAAATCACAAAATTCGACTAAAAAATCGATTTATTTTTTAATTCGAGAATTATGAGACTAGATGCTCAAATTTATCTGATGCAAATGTATTACTTACCCATCATACGTAGTACTGGGTAAGTCTTGCAATCGTTTTGAAAAAAAAAAAAGACGGATTTATACGTTTCAGGCACTGGAGATTCTGAAAAACACATTTTTAGAATATATATATATATATATATATATATATATATATATATATTTTTTTATTTATTTTTTTTTTTTTTTGCCGTCCGTCCGTGTGCTTTTAAACCGTGTGTCTCCCGAACAATTTGAGATAGAGACTTGAACTTTGGTGTGTACTTAGTATGTAATAATGGGTAGAATCTTATTGAATTTCAGTAACCTCGATTATCCGGAACTATTTTTTTCAGACTCTCGAAATATTCGTTCTGATAAAAGGTATATACAGATTTTCGAAATTGCTTATTTTAAGGAATGAATATAAAAGACAATAAAAAAACATAATTTTTTGCATAAAGAATGAAGTCGATCGGATAATTAGATGCCGAGATATCTGTAATCATATTTTCCACACTCTTCGATTATTCATAACCCTCTATTTCATTCAAATTTCAAATCAAAGATATATTTTAATTGTAAATAAGAAGCTTAATCCGACGCAGTAAACCGTTAGTTAATATGATTAACAATTTTGGAGTTATAAGGCTGTTTCTTTTACGCAATACTGTAATAGAGCATTTAAAGTTTATGACGTCATCAAGCCACGGTTTTATTCAAATTGCAATGCATTTTATAACAGTTTACATATGTTTTATTTTCATATTTTATATTATGCATATCCATGATAGGTAAGTGTTATGGTGGGCCCCCAATGACTAGTTTTTCAATTGTGACGCTTCTTCGCTGATATATAAGCTTTTATATTTGTAAAAACTCTATTTATATAGTTTTACATAGTTTTTCTATATACTTTTTATATAGTTTATTTAGAAGTACTATTTATATAGTTTTTTATACTTAAAATGCTCTTTTTTCCAAATTGAAAATTTTGCACATTTCTAACTTTAAAATGTTTCATGCGCATTCCTGATTATCAGATTCTTTTGAATTTTACACTGTTTACACACTCTGTAGAAAAATAAATAAATGTTAGCATAAAACGTTGCATTCCAGGGTATATTTTAGTGTTGAAATTTTTTAAAAAAAAGCATAATTATAAAATACTTTTTTCTGCTTATACATTCAGCAATTTTGTACAATTCATGCCAACTTCCAATCTAATATATAAAAAGTATCTCATAAATAAATATTTCCATATTTTATGCAAAAAAAAAACAAACAAACAAAAATAAATAAATAAATATGAACACTTAAAATATGAAAATTATTACACTCTAGAAACGACATTTTCAAAACTGAGCAAAAAATACTGTAATTTGAGGATGTCGCATAGTCAAAATGGCGCCGAATCAAAATTACTCAAGTTTGAAACATGTATATATTTATTTCTGAAAACATGCACACACTCAAGAATAAAACATAATGTGCTCATATTTGAGTATGCCCATGTTTCAAAAATGAGTATGAAGTGACTTCTATGAGCTCATTTTTTAGTATTTCCATGTTTCAAAACTGAACATCCACAAGTCCATCAATTTTTAAATGAATCAATTAAATTGTTAGTGTTCAGTGTCCCTATAAAATAAAGTAGTATTTTATTTTGGTGCATAATTCTACAATTTAAGATTTAAAATAAAAATTTATAATGGTGAGACGGCAAATACATGCATTTCGATATAATAATACACAAATCTACATGTTATGGAAGCTCTGGTTTATAATAAATCCATTCAGCAATGAGTTTACTATATCATGTAAAAAGAAACTAATAGTCGGCAATTCAATTCTATTTAAATCTAAAATTTTATTTACAGAAAGTTTAATAAAATATGAATATTTCCCATTTGTAAAATAAGATAATATTTAAAAGAAAAGTAAAATTTTATTACATTGGTAAATTAATAAAAAATTCAACAAAAGTTAACTATTATTATTTAGTTTTTTTTTCTATACTTATTATTATAACTTATTCGCAATAGATATCTGTAAATTTAACATTGTGATTTATAAATTCTTTTTCATATTTATCCCAGATTAACAGATAACCTAAGCACTTTACATGTGATTTAATTGCAACACTTCCCTACATGTATAACGTTATAATTATATTGTCAAGCAGTTGTATTATAAATAGAGAAGAGTAATGAGATATTTAGATGTAACAATGGGAAAATCTAGTGAATATAACAGGATCAGACAAGATTTAACTTTTATTAGCATTACGTGTTTGCTGACACAATCATACATTTCAAATCGCTAACAATAATGACACACGAGCTGGAAGTTGGAATTAATCATTTTGATGAATGGCGACACGGTAGTAGAATATGAGCAAGATTTATATTTTGATGAAATGTAAGCGGATATTACGGAGGATTTATGTGATTAAATTCAAATAATAATAATAAAAAAACATCAATGGCACATACATGTTATAATCACGTACAATCTCTTAATTAGTTTTGAAGAGTTTATAGGTGACAATTCTATTATATAATTCATACTTGATTTATTTTATCTGTAGTGAATAAACAAATTAGCGAATCGGATGAACAATTACATGAAAATTCATATTAGAAATTAGTATTATAAAATATCAAGCATACGCGGACAATTAAGTTTTCGAAATAATTATTAAAATCATTTATGTTGGAGTTATAAACGAATAATATAAATAGTAATTTAATACATTAATACAGATATTAAGATTTAAATAGAATTATTAATATAATAATTTTAATATATATATATTTATTTATTTAAAGTGCTAACAATAATTGAAGAATTTACAAAGGAAATTCTTAAATATTTTAACAGCGATGTATTTCTAAGACTTTTTGATATGGGTAATAAAATAAATTTTAACTCCTATAATTCATTTTTAAATAATGCGATTAAATAATGCATGACTTTAATTTGTGAGACAGTCAACTGAAAAAGTATGCTTTGTATAAAGAAAAAAATCTCTATTTTATTTATTTTTGATGTTGTGATTTATGCCACTAATCTTTTTTGGAATATTTTAGCTTTAATAAATTGATCTAAGTGAAAAAAACTTTTGTGTTTTTGATATTTCCACCCACACACACACACAAATCATTTTTTTATGTTGCTGATGTTAATTTCTAGATATAGTGATATAGTTTTAAAATACTCTTTATATAAAAAAGCGGTACCTTTATGTTAGCCGAGCGCAGAATTTGCCATTGGGTTTCTTATTTAATTAGGGTATGTCCGGGTTTGTTGCCCTACTTAAGCCCCTTCCCTTCCCGTTTCCTTTTTTATAGCAGTGTTTTTTGTAGTGCACATGCAACCTATATACTCCAAAGTTAATGTAGAAAATCAATTACTTTAATATAAATACCACATAAATTATTTTCTTATCAAAAAAACAATAAATATAAAAAACATAAATCAATGATTTTGGTCATTTTTCCGTGACTTGAGGGTCTGACACCCCACTTGATCCGGATAGATGTCCAATTCCTAAAAGAATAGGAAGTATAGGTAATTATCATTTATAATTCAAAATCTAGATTTGCATTTGACATAATATCCTATTTATATACAATTTATGATTTTTTTTGACAAAAAAAATAGTTTACATGTTCTGTATGCAAATCCTGCATAATACTATTTTACAATACTCTATACAATATTTAAAGCCAATCGGATATTTCTAACGAAGGCTAAACGCATTTAGTCTAAACTAAGAGTTTTTATTAAGTTCTTTTTTTTTTTATAAAAGTTCTGGTTTATTATTATTTTTTTAAAAGATTCGGAAAGGTAGCAGGTATGCATTTAATTTTATACGTTCTTAAGATGTTTCATCACACTGTTCTGTTCACGTCTATTTGTGGGACAACTTATTACCTTAATTCGATTGCTTTATTTATGTAAAACTGAAAATAGTACCCGGAAAAATGCACCTCCCATACTCAATAATTACATACTTGTTTAACATAGTATTATTCTTAGACTATTTAAATAAGCTGGAGTGAATGACCGAAAAACTCCAGCTTTTAACTGGGCATTTATTGCTAGATACGGAATATTAAAATTCCTATTGTCCTGTCATGATGTCAGTGGACCAGTTTTAACATCTTCGAAAATTTGCATAAACTCTAAGGTTTTTGCAAATTTCTTTAATAATTTTGTTAAGTAGAAATTACATCGGAAAAGAAAAGTAAAATTAACAAGTTGAAAATTGTACGTCAAACGTGACAAATGAGGTGATTTGGTACTATAACTCGTTTTATAAGTATTCATATCTTGGCGATCATTATTTCCGTTAAATTTATTATATAGTCTTATATTTTGATATGATTAATTTCCGTAATAAAATAAATACATTTTATGTTAACTAAAATATTAATTCGCTTAGACATTTATGCTTCATGTCCGTTTGCTTGTCATTTGCAACACGTTTGCTAATGCAGAGCTTTTAAAATCTATTATTACAAAGATCACGCTGATCCAATAAGAATTTTGGTTCATTGTTTGTACTAACTCCAGCTATGATTTTTCCAATGTTTTCAGAGAATTGAGCATGCTTTTCTCTTATTACTTACGCCACGCTTACAAGAACGATTTATTTTATTTTTTATACAAGACAGAGCTAAAAATATGTCATGGAAAACTTGCTTTGCCAGTGATTTAAATTCATGGTTTAATATTGTATGAGTCACGATGAACGATTCTCCTGTGTTTGTTTTCTTTAATGAAGTGAGATTTTGGCCTGTCAATCTAATTTCAACTGAATTTTCTTCAGAATCTATACACGTTTGAATGTAACTCATCTCTAAAACCTACAATCTTTTAGAACGATCCTTCTAAAAATGTAACTTTTATGAACTTTATTCGAAAAAATAATTTTGAGTAAGAATGGTCGCTTAGCATATGAAGAGCAAAATTTTCAGCCCTATTTGTTTTCCACTGTGAACTTTCGCATCTATTATATGATAGGGTTTAATAGAATAAAGAAAACTTTTATTAATATTTTTTAAAGTTTTTATTCGATTTTCATAAAATATGAAATGACTTGACAATATTATGCAACAATTATATATATTAAGTTTCAAATCATTCGGTTGAAAAGTTTTTGCGCCGTTATATGCGGACGGACAGACAGACCGACGGACCAGACGACGACTATATGTGCTAACGTATTTATATAATTACGAACGAACGTAAAAATGAAAATGTATTACACAATCCATGTTTATTCCATAATAAAAATATTGTTTAAAAAAATGAAATATAATTAAAGACAATATTTCTGACAATTTATCTTGAGCTGCATGTTTCTAAGAAAATTTAATATCGGCACATTTTGCTTAATTTCGAAAATATATTAATTGTCAAAAAGTCAATTAATACAAATTTCTGCTTTCAACATCATTTTAATTTAAAGTAGGGAAATGCCACATAAATTTGTCTTAATACAACAGTACTCTGTAATTTTGGCAAAAAATTTTCTCACAATGGTATTTTCAAAATGTAATATTAGACTTCTTTAATGAAGGAAATTCTATTTTTAAACTAAGGAAAATCAGCGACCCGTGCTCTGCGTAGACAGTACCACTGCTTTAGTACAACTGATGAAAGCATCTCCGCATCTGAAGGATCGCTTTTCCTTATCGCTTTATCGCTTTTCCTTAGTTTTTTTTTTTTTGTATAATGTTATTAATTTTCATGCAGATAATTACGATAAATGCCTAAACATGAATCCCAAAAGACCAGTAAATTTTGTTTTTTTCCCGTCAGAGAATGTTACACCAAGGCAGCATTCTTAATATACCTTTCTTTGTAATTTTATTTAAGCACAGGAGATGTGTATTAAATATAGAGTCAAATAACTTACAATTTGAACCGTCTATATGAGTAATAATCAAATTTAAAATTAAAGGCAAAAATGCATGCTGTCTAGAGAAAAGCTCTTTGCAACAGCTGTTCTGATTTATCATTACTCTTTATGTTTTTAAATTAGCTTCTGATTTTTATTAGATACTAGCTGACCCACCCGGCGTTGCCCGAGCCTCTGTAATAAACTTAAATCTCTTAAAAAATGTAACTCTGTCCACGGTCTACGATGGCTTCGTAACCGTATACCGGGCATGCTCATACGCTCCGGAAAATCTTTTACTTCCCCATATCACCGCCAGGGGAACATTCTGTTCTGAACAAACCTCTTTCGGAGCGAATTTCTGAGACATGTCATCGCTGCCTAAGTTACTGTATAGTAGGCATGCTACAAAATTGAGTTGGTTTCGAGAAGATGGGAACATTATTAGCCGAGTTATTGAAATAAGGCACAGTTAGAGAAAATAACCTTGAATGAGGTGTCGGGGGGAGGGGATGACCAGAGTCCTTCAGAAACTGACTAATTAGGAGGCCCATTATGCATGTTTAAAAAATTCGTTCGTTTGGTTATGCTTGGAGCTTAATAACAAATTTCGCTTAAACTATTATTCGAAATAGTGATGACCGCTACTCATAAATTTATTTTAATTCTATAAAGGGTGGCTATTAAGTTAAATATAATGTTTGGAAACAGTTGCGTTGAAATCGAAAAGATAGTCGCTGAGATATGAAAATGGATCATAGTAAGAGAAAAAACCTTGAAGGAAGTGCCAGGGGGGGGGGAGAAAATTGTTCAAGTGCCCTTCAGCAAATGACTAATTAGGAGGACCACTATGCATCTTTCAAAATTCGTTCGTTTGCTTAAGTTAGGAACTTGATTACAAATTTGGCTTAAACTATTATTCGGAAATGGGGGGTAACCGCTACTCATAAGTTTAATTCAATGTTATAAAGAGTGACTATTCAGTTAATTATATAGTTTGGAATCACTTGCGTTAAAATAGGAAAGATAGTTGCTGAGATATGGAAACGGAGCATAGTTAGAGAAAAATCTTGAAGGAGGCGCCGGGGAGGGAGGGTTGTTCAAGTGCCCTTCGGAAAATGACTAATTAGGAGGCCCACTATGCATGTTTAAAATTTCGTTCGTTTGGTTAAGCTAGGAAATTAATTACAAATTTGGCTTAAACTATTATTCGGAAATAGTGGTAACCGCTACTTATAAATTTAGTTTAATGTTATAAAGGGTGACTATTAAGTTAAATATAATGTATGGAATCACTTGAGTTGAAGTCGTAAAGATAGTTCCTGGGATATGGAAAATGGAGCACAGTTACAGAAAAAACCTTGAAGGACGGGCCGGAGGGGGGGGAGAGGTTGTTCAAGAGCCCTTCAGCAAATAACTAATTAGGAGGATCACTATACATCTTTAAAGATTGATTCATTTTTTTAAGCTAGGAACTTATTTTGAAATTCGGCTTAGACTATTATTCGGAAATTCTAGTAACTGCCTTCTAGAAATACACCTTGAAGCTATGAATGCTGATTTTTACGATAATTTAGTAAAAATAAAACTGGTTTGGATAAGTTTAGAACACTATTAGCTGAGATTTAAAATAGAGGTATTCTCTACATAAAACAGCAATTAAACACTACGGATGCAGCTAAAAATGTTAAAATTGTTAAATGCAATTAGACCCTTGCCCCTCTACATTCCCGAAAACATAAAAAATAATCTGTTAAATAATGTTTTCTGTAATAATAATCTCTATCATAATAATATTTGTCATGTAAAAAAAGAACTTAATCCCGGCCAATTGTCATGAGGAAAAACGGGGCTGGAAAGTATTTCAATCAGGCGGATGTCTGTGTAATTTGTCATGTGCATGTGGCGCAACAATAGCATGGCTTTACGCTGATAACTTCAATCCATATTGAAACTGTTTAGTCAGAAATCCTTATCTATGCATCGCTACTCTGGTTTATTTAATTATTTCTGTGAAGAATCGATGCAACCAACCATCCCAAGAGAAAAAAGCGTATTTTTGATGAAAGTTCTTTCTGGATATTAATTAATATTTCAGTAAATAATTGAAATATTAAAATTCTGTGGTTCAGGTACATCAGGAGATAGTTTGGACTACCTATATCTAAATTTGCAGGCTTCTAGGTGGGCTAGATTTTCTTAGCCATGGCCAACAGACACACATACACAGAGCGAAACTTTCTTTTATTAGTATAAATATTTACATTTCTAAATTTCCGTATATTTTTGTATTTTCTAGTTTCAGAAAATTTTATGTTAAACATTAAATAAATTACTGAGGATTTTGCTTTGTATTTTTACTAATTATATATATATATATATATATATATTAGGTTGTAATGAAAGTTTCTCGCCACAGCTAATATCGTTTGCACAAACAGTTCGCGTTGACGTGTTTGCCTATATTTTGGCATTTGAAAGAAAGAGGCTTGTTTTAGAACACTGTGTTTTGAAATTTGTAAACAATTTCGTTATCACTAAATACATAAATATCTGAAATGGAACTATCACTCTACCAGACTAGAGCAATTACTTACTTCCAGGTCTGTTACAAAAAGTCAGCTACAGAATGTCACCGAATCATTTGTACAGCTTTAGGTACTACTATTGTATCATATGACACTATGAAGGTTTGGTACCGAATGTTCCAAAACAAGGACTATGACATTCAAGAAGCAGAGCACTCTGGTTGGCCTACTAATGTTGATGACGCCCACCTGCGAAAACTTGTGGAAGAAGATCAATATGCAACCACTCGAAAGTTAGATAAGGAGTTAGACGTTAGTGCCATGTTCATTACGTTGCGCTATGCATCACATAAACTTGACGTACAAGTTCAATCCCTGGGTGCCGCATGAGCTGACTCAAGCAGATAAGTACAGACGTGTTCGGGCCTGCACTAATCTGCTCGGATGTCAATGCAAGCACTACATTCTGGACCGGATCGTCACGTGTGACGAAAAGTGGATTTACTTCAACAACTGAAGCCGAAAAGGGGGTTGGTTAGGGGAAGGGAGGGGAGGGTTGGAAACCATCGGCAGCGTCGCAAAGCGCAATTTGACTAACAAAAAGATGATGCTTTGTATCTGGTGGGATTGCCGTGGTATTATCCTCAAAGAGTATCTGGAAAAATGTAAAACTGTGGACAGTAAGGTGTACATCCAAATGCTAATCCATGTTGACGCTGCTATCAAGGTAAAACGTCAAAATGAGTTCCGGCGCAAGAAGGTAATGTTTCATCAAGATAATGCTAGACCACATGTATCTGCATTGACCGAATGGACTCTGTATGGACTAGAATGGGATATTTTGCCAAACCGACCAAATAGCCCGAACATGGCTCCCTCGGACTTCTGCCTTTTTTCACACCTGCAGCTACATATTGCTGGTGCTATCTTTAATTCTTCACAGAACGTCCGAAATGAGGTTGATCTGTTTTTGGACTCGCGGCCTCCAAGTTTCTCTTTCGAAGTGTTTGAAAAACTACCAAAAACGTTGGCAGAAAATAGTAGATTTGGGTGGTGATTAATACCCGCACTAAAGGTACTGCTTTCATGTCTTTTTTCTAACTTTATTAAGAACTTTTTTTGGCGGAAAACTTTTCTTACAACCTTATATATATTATACATATGCCATTCTTTCTATAATTCCATTTAGGTGCAGAAATTATTACCTATATTTTTTATTTTTTATTTTTTAAAGATCTTATTGTGTTAATTTTCCGCTCTCCTTGAAAAGCAGAGAATAAATTTTTCATGTATTATAAAAATCAGCTAACGTAAAGAACATAGACACCTGTGAAATGACTAAAATTGTGATAATGATAAAAAACGTCTACTGTCGCTTGACACATATAAGAGGATGTATTTTTATTTATCTCACGCTCTGAAAACACTTATGAGTATTTCCGGGAATTCATCAACATAAAAGATATCTATTTGATAATATTGGGTAAAAAGTGGTATAAAAAGTTCTTTTGACATCAAGAGAAATGTAATCATTCAGTATCTGCTTCGTATCACTTTTTACTTCTTTTGAACAATGACGAACTATTTGTTCATTGTTTTTTTTTTATTGTTCGAATATATGTATGTGTATATTTCAATTAAAAAATGATATAATATGGTTTTTTACACTTTTGTTAAGATATGCTTAAAAAAAAGCTAATGTGTTAAAAAATGAATATGTGTTTAGAAATGCAAAGCATAAAGAAGATATATATATATATATATGTGTAAGATAAAGCTAGGATAGTCTGCGCACAATTCAAAAGAATAGCAATAAAAAATCTAAATATTAATTTTTTTCTAAAGAATCCATGAATAATTTTTACTTCATTAGTTTTTTATGCTTTCTCATTGCTATTTTGTTGTTATGTTGCAATTTAATAGAACAATTGTAATAAAACCAGGGAAGTTATTTTGCGCAATCTCTCCTTACAGGGTTGGTGTGATTGCGCACATGGGTAGGAGAGATTGTTACTAATAATAACTACAAATTAATTGTTAACAATAATAATTACACTTAAATAACATTGCTGTAAGGTTTTTGTGTTCAAATTTTATTGTATTGGGAGTGAATCTTTAACCTAATGCTTAAAGAATCAGAAAAAGGAAATAATTTTTAAAACGATTAAAAAATCCATCTATTTAAAGCTAACCTGGTATTTCGTTTTCCATGAAAATATGACTTTTATACGCGTGCGCGAGCATTCCGCCAATCAGCTAGAGGCTTTTACTCTCTACATACAGATTTGTTTCAGCCAATGAGGTGAGGGTATTTCCTATCTCTAGAGATCTTTAGTCGGGAGTCGGCGTAAGCAACATGTTTCAAAGTTTGGATTACTATAAATATTAGGTATTTTTTCATTTTATCTTTATTTATTTTGTTATATTGAGCTCATGAACATAGAAACACATATGTATTTCTGTGTTCATGATTGAATTCTTTGGATATGTCGTATGTATATTTTGCTACTTTAAATTTCTTAAACCAAAAAGTAATGGTCGAGTTTTTATTAGGATTTATAAAGCTGAAATTTACCTTTTTGAATATAATACTACAGATGTTTTAATAGTTGCATTCGGCAGTAAAAATTGATTAAAAATTTGACCAGCAGTTGCATGTAAAAAAAAAAAGTTTCACTAACATGGACAAATCCAGAAACTTGCTGAGTCGGCAATTGTGTTTATATGTAAAAAAGTAACAAAATTCATAGTTTAATCACAATAAAACATCGTGAAATTTATTTATTGGTTGCGGGAAAAAGATCACAAAATTCTACTAACAACAGAAGCTTCTAAACAGCTTTACCACCTGTGCATTTTGATGATTTTGTTATGATAGTGTGTATGGATGTGTTTTGCATGGAATTTTTTGGTTTGTTGACAATTTTTTTAAAGGTTTTGGAACTTTAGTATGACAATTTATTGGTATTATGTTGGGTAATAGAAAAGCGTTCTAAAGATTGAAATACGATCAAATCTTAACAAAACTTTCAATGATTCAAATGGATTTAGATAGATAATTTTAGTATATGTGTATATATATGCAGTAGACTCCTTAAAATCCACTCATGTAAACAATGAAACTTACAATTAAGATGTAAGTGTAAAATTTCAGTTTTTAAAATGTTTTATATCATTTAGTACACATTTTAATATGTAAATGGACAGATGGTACAGCATCTAATGTATATGAATGCATATTTTGAACTGGTTTGTTTAGAGGATCCTGTTGTTAGTAGAATTTTGTTACATTTTCTTGAATGATTGTTGAATTTCACAATACTTTCCCGCAACCAATCGCCAATAAAACATCATGAAATTTATTGATTGGTTGAGGGAAAAAAGATGACAAAATTCAACAATCATTTCGAAAAATGTAACAAATTTCAACTAATAAAATACACCAGAATGTATATAAAGCATGCTTTACAATTATATTATGTGCACTAAATAATTTTGCTAACAATATACGAAGAATCAAAACATATCTAAAGAACTCAATCATGAACACAGAAATAGATATCTGTTTTACCTTCAATGATTCAATAAAATAAAATAAAGATAAAATGAAAAACTACCTAATAATATAATAATCTAAACTTAAAACTTAAAAACTCCATCAAACGCGATAAATTGTACACAATTGTCATTATACAAGGTGACAGTCAATGCGAATTCATTTACACACTTTTCCTTTTCCATCCATTGATACGATAACTATTTTGTCAGGATAAAATTAGCACTTGCCTATTAGCGAGCAATACTGAAAATTGGCGATTGACTTTATTGCCACCTAAAGGTGAAAATAAGCACTCGGCGATAAAACTTGGAAAACTGGCGATTAAAAATATGGAAAAAACTGGCCAAATACAGGATTTTCTGATTTTCTTTTTTCCTTTTGTGTTTTTTCTGCATCTGTTTGACAAAATTCAGGATTTTTCCTCACCCGATCGATGAAATTAATGATTTTTCTGCATCTGAGGGACAAAATTTACGATTTTTATGCACTCGATTAAAGAAATTCGTGATTTTTATGTGCCCACTTGACTAATTCGCGATTTCACTCACCCACTTGATGAATTTGTGATTTTTACGTGCCCGTCCTACAAAATTCATGATTTTTATGCACCCGATTTAAGAATTTCATGATTTTTACATGCCTGATAAATGAAACTCATGATTTTTACATGCCTGATAAATGAAACTCATGATTTTTACACACTCGATTGACGATTTTTTTTTCTGCACTCGACCGACGAAATTAAGTATTTTTATGCACCCGATTGTCAAATTCATGATTTTTATGTGCTGATAGAGGAAATTAATAATTTTTGCGTGCCCGATCAACTAATTTCTTGCTTTTTATGGGCCCGTTTGAATTTTGAATTTTGTGAAGAATTTTGTGAATTTTAGGTGACCCATAAATTCTGCACCCGTTAGACAAAATTCATCATATTTATGTGCCGATGGATGAAATTAATGATTTTTTTCAGCAATCCTACGACGTAATTTGTGTTTTTTCAGCAATCATTTGACGAAATTCGCGTTTTTTCTGCTATCTTTTGACGAAATTTGTGTTTTTCTGTGGTCCTTTGATGAAATTTGCTTTTTTTGTGATCGTCAAAGATCTTCGCACTTTCCCTGCTGCCTGTTGACGAGATTCATGTTTTTTCAGCAATCCTTTGACAAAATTTGTTTTTTTCAGCGATCCTTTGAAGAAATTCGTGTTTTTTCAGCGATCCTTTGAAGAAATTCGCATTTTTCTCATGATCGTTTATGAAATTCGCGTTTCCCAGTGATTCTTTTATAAAATACATTTTATTCTGCAATTTTTAGACGAAATTTGGTAAAAGATTATGAAATTAAGTATTTTTATGCACACGATAGACAAAATTCATGATTTTTATGTGCCGATAGAGGAAATTAATGATTTGTACGTGCCTGATCAACTGATTTCTTGATTCTTATGTGCTCGTATGAAGAATTTTGTGTATTTTAGGTGACCGATAAATGAAACTCATGATTTTTACACGCCCGATTGACGAAAAAAAAATTTCTGTACCCGACCGACGAAATTAAGGATTTTTATGCCCCCGATAGACGAAATTCATGATATTTATGTGCCGATGGATGAAATTAATGATTTTTTCAGCGATCCTATGACGTAATTTGTGTTTTTTTAGCAATCATTTGACGAAATTCATGTTTTAACTGCAATCCTTTGACGAAATACACGTTTTTTCCGCTATCCTTTGACGAAATTTGCGTTTTTCTGTGATCCTTTGACGAAATTCGCACTTTGTCTGCTTCCTTTTGAGGAGATTCCTGATTTTTCAGCAATCCTTTGACGAAATTGGCGTTTTTTCAGCGATCCTTTGAAGAAATTCGCATTTGTCTCACGATCGATTATGAAATTCGCGTTTTCCAGCGATTCTTTTATAAAATACATTTTATTCCGCAATTTTTAGACGAAATTTCGTAAAAAAGCGTGATTTTTTGGTGAAATTTCCTTTTTTGATAATGTATGATATAATGATTATGAACCATGATTTTTCTGTTATTGGGCGAGATTCATGTTTTTTCAGAAATTCTCTGACGAAATTCATGTTTTTTCAGCGATCCTTTGAAGAATTTCGCATTTTTCTCGCGATCCTTAACGAAATTCGCATTTTCCAGCGATTCTTTGATAAAATACATTTTATTCTGCAATTTTTAGACGAAATTTAGTGAAAAAGCGTGATTTTTTGGTGAAATTTCCTTTTTTGCGATTCTTTGAACAAATTTGCTTATCTTTCGCGATCCTTTTGCATAATTCACGTTTTTTCTGTGGTATTTTAACGAAAGTCATGTTTTCCCATGATCCTTTGATGAATTTTGTGTTTTTTTCCTCAATCATTTGACGAAATCTGTGATTTTTTCACCCGCAAAGATTGGTTAGATGTTTTTAGTCTGCAGGTGCCCTAAAAATTCTGTGACGTCCGTTGCTGCATCGCACACATGGGGCATCGAACGAAGGGAATTCATCCTAAAGAATAATTGTTTCATTCCTGACATTTCTGGAAAGAAACAGCGTTCAACTCATTGGCTGAATTGTAAAGGGCGAAATGTGTCAAACATTAGCGGGAAGAAAGTGCGCAATTTGTTCGTTCATGGAAAAAATCGTGAAATTCGTTAATCGATAGTCGATAAATTGCTAAATTTGTCAATCGATAGCGGAAAAATTGCAAAATTCATCAATCGACAGTGGAAAAATCGCAAAATTCATCAACTGGTTTCGGGGGGAAAAGTTTTCGAATATCGTCAAATGGCTTCGAGAAAAAAAAATCACAATCCGTCAATTTCGGGGAAAAAATCGTGAAATTCGCCAAATGGTTTCGAAATTTGTCGAGCGACAGCAGAGAAAAAAAATCTTTTTCCATTCAATCATCGTAATTGGTGAGTGTGACTATTATGTTTGACCAGTGGTGCCAATAAAGTCCATTGCCAAATTTTCAGTATTACTCGCTGTTTGGCAAAAGCTAATTTTGTCCTATGCTTCAAAACCCTTTTGATCATCACATCAGTGTCCAGACCATTTGATGAATTTCGTGATTTTTCCGTTATCGATTGTTGAATTTTATAATTTATCAACTATTGATTAGCGAATTTCATGATTTTTTCCATGAACATTTGACGAATTGTGCAAAAATATTAAGAATATCGTTAAATTGTCTTAGGTAAAAAAAAATTTAATATTGTCAAATGCCTTCAAGAAAAAAGTTGCAAGTTGAAACGCCTGTGACCTCTTTTTCATGTTATGCATATCTGGGGTCCATCCCCCCACTCCCCCCCCCAAGTGGGACACTTTTCTAAATTTTGCACACACCCCTCATGTGATATATCGCTGGAAAAGTCTTTGACCACTTATTCATGTTATGTATCTCCGGGGTCCATCCCGCCCCTACCCCCCCTAAATTTTGTTGACACCCCTCATGTTATATATCATTGGAAAGGTCTGTGACCACTTAATCATATTATGCATCTCCGATGTCCATCTCCCCACTTTGCCCCCCCCCCCCAAGGGATACTTTCTAAATTTTGTTGACACCCCTCATGTCATATATTGTTGGAAAGGTCCGTGACTGCTTAATCATATTATGCATCTCTGATGTCCATCTCCCCACTTTGCCCCACCTCCCCCCGAAGGGGTACTTTTTAAATTTTGTACACAACCCTCATGTTATATATCATTGGAAAGGTCTGTGACCACTTAATCATATTATGCATCTCCGATGTCCATCTCCCCACTTTGCCCCCCTGCCCCCCCACAAGGGATACTTTCTAAATTTTGTTGACACCCCTCATCTCATATATTGTTGGGAAGATCCGTGACTGCTTAATCATCTCCGATGTCCATCTCCCCACTTTGCCCCCTGCCCCCCAAGGGATACTTTCTAAATTTTGCACACAACCCTCATGTTATATATCATTGGAAGGTCTGTGACCACTTAATCATATTATGCATCTCCGGTGTCCATCTTTCCACTTTCTCCCCCCCAAGGGGTACTTTCTAAATTTTGCACACACCCTTCATGTGATATATTGATGGAAAGGTCTGTGACCGCTTAATCATATTATGCTCCCGACTATGAAATTTGTCAAGTTAAAGCAACTATAAATTTTATTTTTATGGTAGTATCAAGTTGTTTGCCGTCAATTTTTGACGGGTTCCATCTAGTTTTAATTAAAGGAAAAAAAATAAAGAATCAGAAAAGCAAGTCCAGATAAGATTACAAAATAAAATGATGTAACTTAATAACACATTTTAACTTAAAATTAGTCTATTTTCATTTTTCATGTTTTGATGCAAATTTACCAATAAGCTGCGTAATCTATCCTAACATGGAAACTAATGGGAACAATGCGCCACCTCTCCTAAGTAGCAGATGCGCAAACTCTCCAATTTCGGTGGGAGAGTTTGCGCGGCCTTTTATTTAAACATGGCCGCTATTAAAACGAACCGTTGATGTTCATATTGTTAGTCTAGATTAGTAGCTTATGAGAAATCGTTTAAGTTTAAAATATTTTGTACTATTGACATTGTATAGAAATTCTGATGAATAGCTATGAAAATTCAAGCACTTACTTTGGGAAAACAAAACAAAATAGCAATACATTATCTTAAACGCTCAAAGCAATCAACGTGAACTTTCAAGTAGACACTCCACTACTGTTGTTGTACAACTACCTGGAGTCGCTGCGCTCTCACTCTACTCCTTCCCCCTGATCCTCTATGTGCGCAATCTCTCCGACCGCGCCATCTCTCCTGGCTTTACCTTATGTATATTTAAAACTTAAATAAGCGATATTTTTATTACTAACGTTATAGGGATATTCAAATGATGAAATGTGAAAGGGTGGTGTAACACACTACAACACAAATTTAAAGTAAAGGAATGTCAAATATAATTATTCTTCAGTGTGACATACATTATGTCTCATTGCAATTCAAACTCAGTGTTTTGTTTCTGGCATTAACAATAATGGCTCTTTTTAAACGAAATCGCAAAATTTTTTCATTTCTATGTATGAAATTTAACCATATCACAGCAGCTAGTATTGTCTACAATACACGTTGAAATAGCGCTGCACTTAAGGTATCCGAACACCTTTAAAAGCCGATTTTCGGCCAAAATATCGATTTTTAGATTTTGGTATAATATAATAGCCGGACTCTTTATCTTTCCAAATTTGTTTGAATTTTGTTGATATCTTATTTAGAAGTCAAGTTATTGCCTTTTTAAAATTACTAAGTATCAGTATTTTAAAACCGGAAGTATCGTTCTGCTCACCGGAAGTCAGCACATTTTTCAATGCTGTGTAAACAAAAAAGTAAAGAAGCAGAGGAAATTTTAAAAGAATTTGAAAAAGAAAAACAGCAATTGTTTTATACAAAATAGATAATATAGTGTATAAATTGAGTAACATATTATGGTTTGCTTTTCAAAATAAAGGTAAGATTTTGAATTAAATTTGTTTTTGGGTTTTCTGAAAATCAGTTTTTTAACATTTTACGTTTACGCAAAACATCATAACGGAAAAAATTATGGATGAATCCCTTTCAATTTTTTTTGCTTTGCAAACTGCAATAAAGGGAATGAACTACACTCGTAATAGTAAGTGTATTATTTTTTTTTTATTATTATTATTATTGATAAAGTTTCCAATTTGCAATAAATTTTTAGTAATTTTTGCTTCATCACTGATTAACTTTCTGTATAGTTTTAAATATTTGACTCACAAATATGAGAGTAGTTCATTCCCCAGAAAAAGGTTTAATAATTATAATAATGCTTACAAAATAAAAATATCTTGATTTAAAGTTGAGTTATGATGTTTTGCGGAAGTGATTATTTTCGCTGTTTTTTGCTTATTTTTTCCCCAAAATATAAAAAAACTAATTTGAAATGTATAACTTTTTCTGTTTTATTTTACTTTTTTAATCACATCATGATATACAATGCAAAAAAAATTCATATTTTTAAATAATTTAAAAAAAGGCCCTCCGAAGGTATTCGGATACCTCAAAGCTTTATTTTTACAAACATAATTGGTAGTACATAAAGTTTCACTTTATGAAGCAGTCCTGGAAGAAAAAGTTATTTTCTAATCAGGAAAGAGAACCGCCATCTATTATATATATAATATATATAAAGTAGCACGCGTAGCACGGTACCAAAAATATTTTTTACGATTTTCATTCATCTAAATCATGTTTATTTTGCGTTTAAAATTGAGTTATTCACAATTTGTCGTATTTTATTGCTTGGTATTACATTAAAAAACATAGAAAATATACTGATCGCAAAAGTGCTTATTTAACACTTTCCAAGCTAATTGATAAGTGTTTATGACTTCGGTTTGTCGGTCCATCTTGTCCATCTGTTCATCTGTAAGTCCGTCCGTGCTATAACTCTAGCAAATATACTCAGATTTCACTGCAAATATTATTGACGATCACTACAGTCTGATCCTTATTGTAAATGAAGTGCATTTATAGTTTATATACAGAGACAGTCAAAAGTATTTCGTTACATTACAGTCAATGGAAAAAAATTGTTTCAAGTGTATTTTGATGATGTTTCTCGTTTTGAAACATAATGAAATTGGTATAAAATTATGAAGCGCACTAAAACATACTTTTTTTGTAAAATATTTAATGCAATGTATAGATTATTATTTTACACGGATTCATTTACACAATCGGTTACAGTCTTTGTGCCATAATTTCAGTTACTGTGTGATAAGTGCGTATTCAACTTTGGTGTGCATTTGAGGTGTAATTAGATTTTTGTATCGTATGTTGTGTGTATAAATTCTGTTGACAAGACTACGCACAAGAATTCATAAATATTGGTGATTATGGAAGTGAATTGCTTAAAGGTATTTTTAATTGTGTTACGCATTTTCTTTTAAAAATATATTTAATAGCATAATAGAAGTTTGTGAAATATAAATAAATTTATATACAGGGTTACGCAAAAAACAAGATACATTGTCGTTTATTCTTCGCAATTGAGGGAAGTGATTTTTAAATTGCATTATGCATTCATTACCTGAATTAAACATTTGAATACTATATGGTGCGGTCAAAAGACTTTAGATAATATACAGGGCTGTACAAAAAAATCTAGTACATTTCCATTGTTTGGCGAAAATTGCTAAATATCAATTTTCCAACTGAATCAATTTTATTATGCTAAGTAGTATATAACCAAATTATTAAATCATAGACATAATATTAGACAGGGTGGCACAAAATAATTTGACTATTTTTTCGGAGTATGGGATGTAATTGATAAAAGTGGATTCTTAAATGTGTTAAAAGCTTCTTAAACCGTTTACTGCATATCTTCTTTCACCTTATTTAACGATGAAGTTTCGTTACAGTTTACTGGATGTGTCGGAAAAGTTTCTTAATCTATGCTTGACGCATGCTTTTTCGTTCTTGTTTTCTTTACACTGCGGCTTTCGCCAATTACATTTATCTAGATTGTTTTCTGCCTTGTTTTGAGCTAGTGGTTTATATTATGTTTTCTCTTTTATACTTTTTCCTAAATTTATCTTTGGAAATTTATTATTAGTATTAAAATTAACTTTTCATATTTTTTATTACTTTTTAAAACTTTTATTACTTTAAATGGTACTGCGAAACCATATATTTTACTCACATGTTTTCAATGCTATAATTCAAATATCTTGAGTAATTTTATATCTACAGCTAAACTATCTCGCAATAACTACATCTATTGGAAGACTCTCACTTAAAGACTGCGCGTAAAGTTGATGCCAAATCGGAATTCCTTTAAATTGCTCCTACACTGTTAAGCGTATTTAAATTTTCTATATAATTTACAAATGAATAATTAAGTATTTTGATATTATTTATTGAATGAACTTCCAAGATTTTATTGTAAGTTCTGAAATTTATGAGTAAACCCTTAAGACATTTTCTTTTATAACACTGCGAATTTAAAAATTAATATAAAAAATGTACTCTTGGCTGCCTTGCTCCAAAGAACTCAAATATGGCGTCAAAACTAGGTCTTACCATTTGAAAAATGAAAATTTGTACGATTTTGTATATGTAGACAATCTGCGAAGCAAAATGTATGAAAATAATGTAATAGTTGATATCATCCCCGACGATTTGTAGCTGTTATTTTCAAGAGAATTAGTAAGGGAGATCACATTTTTTTCCATGACTGTAGATGTCTGTTACTTTGCATGATGCCAATACATTTCACTCTAACTAGTAATGGTAGTACAGTCTATGGCAGAAAATTTCGATTTTTACAATTCGTGTCATCAAGCTAAGTAATTTGCTACCTCGCATATTGGCTTTTGAGTTTTGATAATGATAGGGGGTCGGATCAAAGTTTAAAATTTCGTTCTTTGAAAACCTGTTGCCGTCAAAGAAATAAGTAAGTTTTAAATTTATTTATGGTTTTTACACTGACATGCATTAATGATAATCAATTTTTGACACCATTCCGAAGAAGTGAGTAAAACAAAAATATACCGGCAATGTGTGGTTACAAAGATTTTTGCTTGAAATTCGTGAAAAAGTATTGACAAGGGTTGAACAAAACTAGACGAGGACATCATAACTTGCGGAAACCTGCCTGTCAAGTAGCATGCGAATATTTTATATGCAATTACAAATTCTTATAATAACAGCAATAATATAACCTTATAGTAGTTATTAGCAATGTATGACACTGTAAAAACAATTACTAAACTTCAATCGTACTTATTTCTTTGAAGGCATCTCTTTCTCACTGAACGAAATTTTGAACTTTCACCCAGCCCCTTGTCATTATAAAAACTCAATACCCGATATGCGAGGTATAAAATTACTAACCGTGATGAGACGAATCGAATGAGCTATAAAAATTGAAATTCGCCGCCACAGACTATAGTACCTTTTCTTGTAAGCTATGTCAGTCTGTTGAAAAATGCATTAGGCTATCTTTATTTTTGTTATAGCTATGAATACTACTTATATCCCAATTGGAGTGACAGATATTGAGAAAAAGTGGATTATAACCCTGGTTTCCTTTGCACAAATTGTGTTTTTCAGTGTGTTCTAACACACCTTAAAGTTTCGATGATGTAGTTTGAATTAACTTGTACATTATTTGGAATATTTTCTAAAATTCAATTATTATTATTTTTAATTAGGCAAAAATATTTAAACGTTCGTGTTTTGGATTGCTTTACTAATGGTTTTTATCTTTCATTTACAAACACATAGCGTATGGAAAGTATTATAATCATGATTTGTATTTGTATGCGTGTGTAAGAACGACAACTTCCAAAGGGTATTTCTGATTAAGCCCGCATTTGGCAAATATGTTATAGCCGATTGTCTCAAAAACTATATAGATTTTCGTGAAAATCGGCTGACGGATTAGGTGTTTTATATATTTTAAACCATTTTGAAACGATATTGCAATCAATTCTGTATGTAGAATCACCAAGGAAACGTAACATTGTATAAGTGATAACAATTGTGGCTTTCTAATCGTTCATTAGTGGTGCTGAGGTAACGCCCACAGTTTGAAAGAGAGGTACAGTGCTCGAACCCATTATTCTATTGTGTCAGAAATTTATTAACTTTCTAGACACGTGTTTGAAATGTCGAGTGGATTCATTACATATTATTTCTTTATTTCATTTCACTGAATATAAATCACAGTAGACAACTAAATATCAGACAGAATTGTTATTTTTCAAAAAAGTTCGAAGAGAAACATATGTATACATAAAAATTTACCTCACTGAAAAAAAATATTTAAAGAGAATTATCAAGGCTTTTATTGCTTTACAGTTTTTTTATTTATTATTTTTTTATTCGAAATCTAGTCAGTATTTATTTTAAAGAATACTTTTATGAGTTACATGAATTTATTACAATGTCTACAAGAAAACTTCGATTTAACTTATCTTCTACTAGCTATCTGTTATTTGATCGTTGGATTGTTTGAAAAATACTTCCCGAATATATGTGTTATGTTTTATCTTTTCTCAGAAAAAAATGACGCACTCCATCATTTTTTTCTCTTTCGCTGTCAAATTTAGAGATATCATTCAGATATTTATCCGGAGTCACGGGATTTTCTTTTATGTATTCTCTTGTACCGCATATTTTATTTTGAAATATCTCGAACTTTACTTGAAAATGTTCTCTTTTATATTTCCATATTTTTTTCGCGTAAAATTGTAAATTAATTTTATCACTGTTAAATGGCAAAATGTGTTATTACAGTTATTTAGCTCAAAAATACTTAATTGCTTATTAAGCTTTAAAAAAAAAATAATAATATATATATATATATATATATATATATATATAGTCACACACAGTTATACCATTATAATAAATTATTTACGTTTTATTATTTTCGTATTGTAATGTCACCGTATGAACCATTTCACGAAATTAAGGCATTCCAGTTTTCAATTTATAGAGTTATTAATTTCTGTAATAAAATATATAAGTACGGCAAATCGTTTTAACTTGGAAATTTATTTTCAGGAATATGTCTTAGTAGATATCATGAATATATCTAATTTATGAAGCTATCTCTGTGCAGAGAAAAGAAAAAAAGAAAAAAATAATATCCGACTGTTATATATTTGCGAACGTTTTATTATACTGTGTTATTAACATATATATTAATTAACAAATTTAAGTAATATATAATAACATAATGAAGGGTATGAGTTTAAAGAGCTTTTTTAAGAGGTAAGCAATAAAATCTAAAATATGCATGTTATCATATATCTTCTATAAAATGGTAACACTAATGATAAAGCGTTAATAAAAATTTAAACTTTTAATTTTTTTACAATTTATTCATTTTTAACAAATTTATTCGTTAACAATTTTTTTGTTTTTCGTAAACTATATATTTCTTTTTCGTGGAAGACAATTATTGCATATTGTAAAGAAAGATTAAAGAGAAAGTACTCTGAAAATGGATTAATTGAAATCAATGGATCTTTATTAACAATTTAGATATTATGCAAAATATTATTCAACATAGAAAAAATTAAGTTTAACTTTTTTTCACTATTATGTTTACCATTGTTTTTAGTTCATAGGCTATCGAAGCGTGAGAGGTAATGTGTATTTAAATACTACAGGTAATTAAGAATTAATCATCCATGTATTTTTTGGAGTTTTATAGCAAAAATATCTAATGTATTATGAACTAAGAATAGACAGTATAACTCCAAATTAACGATACTCGATTTAATGACTATTTCCAATTAACGCTATTTTTTTGTCGTCCGGAATAACCAATATTTATTTCTATGTTTCTCTGTTTCCCCATTTAGACGATATTTTTTCTTAAATTAAATATGTTTTTTTATGAGTTTCAAATATTTAAAGAGATTTTCAAGCAATTTTTGTCTGTTTGTTCTTTTTCTATTAAACGCACGAAGAAACTTTTTTAGAGAATTATATTATAGTATGTTCATTGAGTTTCCTGATTAGGTTGAATATCTACATATATGTAATGGTTTTGAAACAAATAAAAAAATCATGTCATTCATGTTTAAGGAAAAAATACCAAAGCAATAATCAATAAAGTAATTTTTCAAAGTGCAGAGTATATATTGTCTGCACTAAAAAAAAAAAAATAAATCAAATTAAATATTACTGGTAATTACTTTTTTCAGAATTAAATTTCTTACGAATTCTCAACCAATTTTCTTATTTATGTGACGTGTTCTTCGGTTTAAAAAGAACCTGGAATTAACGACGATTTTTAAGAGATCATTTGCAATAATTAAATCTATGTTCACCTATATTTTCCATGAAACTTAACATGACTAAATTTCTTTATTTCTTATAATAACAAACGTATCTTATAATCATAAACATAATGATTATATTCA
Source organism: Maratus michaelseni (assembly GCA_963931845.1). Taxonomy (NCBI): domain Eukaryota; kingdom Metazoa; phylum Arthropoda; class Arachnida; order Araneae; family Salticidae; genus Maratus; species Maratus michaelseni. Next base: position 391,081,399 of record OZ007592.1, read on the forward strand.
ACTGGGAAAGTTTTCAAAATCTCAACATAATTTAATTTTAGCATATTAAAAATTATGTATGTTGCGTGATAAAAATTATAGTCTAAAATGTTTCTAATGATACATTACTTGTTACTTTCTGTTCTTCTTTTCTTAAACTTTTCAGAAATAGCATGAATGACTTTCAGTATACATATACCAAAAGTAAAAGAATATGAAATGCAGTTTTAGCACATTTATAGCAAAAGGAAATAAACTCTGACAAATTAATTGAGATCACTCAGGTTTAATGTGGGATTATAATTACACGTGTCTTTGTCAAGTTGATGTAATAACAATTGCGACGTATAGAAATAAAACCCAATCAGTCCTTACTGCATTCGTTATTAGTGGTGATCAATCTAAACATGACTTTTTCCTGAGAAAATCAATCATCGTTGTGTGAGAAAATAAGAGAATGCTAATATTTAGCGGAGTTCGATGCAATGAATCAATCTTATAAATTAACTGGACGATTAATTTTTTTTCTTAAACATGATATATTAATCTATTACTACTATACTAGTATTATATTTGTATTTTCTATCGTCTGATAGATCTTTAAGGTTATTATTTTTAACTGGAATAAGTATTGTAAATGATAACACAATAATGAATAATTTCAAGGATATTTATATTGAGCTCAAGAATGTAGTCAGAAATATCTCTAAAGACAAATTTTATTATATTCTTGAATCTTACAGAAAAAAACATAAATGATATCCAGAAATACTATAAAAACAACAGAAAATGAGATGCAGTTCTCACATATTTATGGCAGAAGGTAATAAAGTCAGATAAATTGATTGGGAATATTCATCTTTAACCTAGAATTATCATTACACGTGTTTTTGTCAAGTTGACATAATAACAATCATCAAACAATATAATAAATGTCAATTTTCCCCAATAACTTCGTGGTAACTGGTGATCAGTTTATCTGCGATAGTTGCGTGAGAGAAATGGGTAGTACTGATATTAAACAGAAAAAGGTGTTCTATAGAGACAGTTTACTAAAATGACAAACATATTACTTAAATCAAATATTTTAATGTTTTATCAATAGATGACAATAATTTTGTCCCATTATTCAAATAGTTCTGTACCTTTACTACCTTTACTAAAATTAAATTGTAAATTTCCACAAAATACATTTTCAACATTTAAATGAAAATATATTTATCTTACGTATTAAAAATTATTGCCTGAAATATTTAAAATGATACATTTCTGATTCTATTTTTCATATATTCTTGAAACTTATAGAAATAATGTAAATTATCTCCAATACATAGTGTTAACACAGTAAATGAAAGGCACTTCTCAGATATTCGTGGCAAAAATAAATAAATAAATAAATAAATAAATAAATCTGACAATTAGATTGTGTTCACTCAGGTTCAACATAAAATTTCCGAAACACGTGTTTTTGTCAAAGTGGTGCAATAATAACACTCATAAGATAAGAAAATACAGGTTAAATAATTCCCACTGAATTCGTTATAACAGGTAATCAAACTCAAGAAACACCATTTGCATTTCGCTTGCTGTTTTAGACGAACAAAAATATAAATTATGCTTAACAAAACTGGAAACTAGTATTCAATCAAAAAAATTTCTGGCACGTATACAATGGTCGCCACTTCCAGGTAGCTTTCAATACAAAAAGTAAAAATCTACCTATTGCAGCCGTTCGGAGAAAAGGAATTGCGAAAATATTCGGTATATTTTCACCGAAAATGACACCTAGAAACCAAACCACCTTCCGTTCAAATGTTGATTTATATACATATACTAGATAGCACCCGTCAAGATTTGACGAAAAATAACTTGAATGTTCCTTTAGAAATATACATTTTATATTTAATTATCTGCTTTTAAATTAATTAAGTATTAAAAATTTTATGAAATGTTATATTGTATAAGCGATTTCTATAGATAAATCGTTTTGTCAGTCCAGCCTATTCAACTAATGAAGTGAAATAATTTTAAGCTTGTAATTTACATCCTATTAATTTAGCAAAAATTTAACTAAAAATATTAATTGAATGATTTATATTTACTTACTACATTCTCAAAAAAATGTATATGTCAATATTTAGTGTTTTCTATTTTTTTTAATTACGCGACCTTTAAATTTTTCATAAAATTTATTTTTATCAGCCTCTATCCAAAACCCAGATAAAGCATGGATATCAAGGTGATTTATTTTACAATTCGTACATGGAAGTTTTTGCTTCTTTCTTTTTTCTCTTCTTCTTCTCCTTCTTTTTTTGTATTTTATGTTATTTATTTTTTTGAAAAGAATAATTATACACTTTCAAATATATCTTATTGATAATGGTCATACATAATATAGATATAAGTTTAGATCACTTTATTTAATCGATAACTACATGCAAAATCTTTTTATTTAAATATTTATAATATAAAATAAGTAATTAAAAAATATTATGGGTTGTTAAACTTTATTCACCACAGTCCCAATACTTTGAAAAACTAACAATATTTAGTATTTCTGTTTTTTTTTTTTTTTTTTTTTTTTTTTTTTTTAACTACACGACTTTTAAATTGTTTCATTAAATGATTTTTTATCAGTCTGATTCTAAATCCCTGGATTTAAACTTTGCTGTTTGCAGTTAAAGATTTATAATACATATTTTTTTAATTACTTGAAATTTTATTTTACATTTCCACACATTGTTTGTTAAATCATGGATATCAAGATAATGTAGAGTTCCTGTATGAATATGTTTACCTCGTTTTGTTTTCTCTCTTTTTTCCCCTTTTTACGAAATATAATCACATACTTATCTTATTATATGTATGCCATCTTGATAATGGTCATACCAAATATAATAAAAATTTTAGACCAGTTCAATTTATTTAATCGATAATTACATGCATGATATTTTAATTCAAATACTTTTAATGTAAATTTAGTATATAAAACATAATATTATTGGGTGTAAATTTTACTTAATTATAAAGCATTTGAATAATAAAAAAATGCAAATTATGTTACTTTTCCTCCTGAATTAAATATGGCATTATTAAAATGAATTATTGGCAATAAAATAAGAAAAGGCATTCTGTCCGGAGTGGGTAACAAACCGACACGATGATGTGAACAGATAAACACCGCGGCTTATACCACTCGTCTACCCTTTTCTCGTTTCAGTGTACCCTAAAACTGGATAGGTTCTTGAGTTAATTTTACACATGCGGAAATAGGTCATTTTCATGTGAAAATGGGAATTTGACGAAAATCCCTATGATCTATGTCATACGATAACACTCGTATTTCTAAACCAATTTGGATAAAACTAAGTATGTGTATTAATCTCACCAATATCTCGACCGAATTCGTTTGCCAGCTTGATCCGTCAGCTTGGTCCGCCATCTTGTTTCAAAATGCCGGCCACTAAAAGATTATATCAGAAATTCAAACTTTTTTTTGTTTAAGTATTTGGGTCTTGATACAAGGATTCGGGAGCATTTTTTTGTTTTGCCTCTATCTTAAAAAATGATAGAGATGTAACAGTTTGAAATTTTAGGGTGGCTGACATTTTGAGACAAGACAGCAGATTAAAATAATCAGGGATTAAAAATATAATAAATTATAAGACCTGGTAATAATATACTTCTGTTAAATGCTAAAAGATGTAAACTAAAGAACATAAAATAGAGCAAAAAACTTTTATTAGATTGTTGACATGCTTCAGCTCATTCCAAGCCATTATCAAAAACAAATGAGAATATTCTATAATTACACGGTTTTTGAAGTTATTATTTGAAATACTATCATTTAATTTTCATGTACTTTTTAAAAATTACACACACTATTTTTTATATTTATTTGCAGTTTTTTTCATATTTGTAACCATGAAGTAACTCGAGTCACCATTTCGGTAAGTTATATGATGCCGCATCGTAATCCATCCATAATAAGGTAGTAAAAAGGAAAGTATGAAAACCTATGACATTTCCATAGAGAAACTTAATTAAAAATATACATAAATGAAAACATGCCGTATAAATAAATAAAAAAAAAATATATAAGAAACATTTTAAATTACAATATATTACGCTCTCCGTTTTGAAACAGCCCCACCAGTGGCTGAGAGGTTGTGCTCTCGAAGCTGGTAGACGGGAGGTGCTGGGTTCGATCCCAATCGCGCCCGTCGGCCTAATCGTTCGGAGTTTTCGTGGTTTTCTTCGAGCCGTGGATTTAACCATGCGTAAATACGGATTAGGTTCCCTTAAAAAGAACCCCACGAAGGGCACTCCCCCCGGGCCTATATCCCTAGTGTAGATAATTGGCCGTCAATAATCAACCCAACCCTCAACCCGTTTTAAAACAAACTGAGTCCTTATACACATAAAAAAAGATCCATTTGAAACAGGATAATAAACAATGATCAGATGGAATTAATAATTCATCTGATTAATATATATTATTTTAATACCGCTTTTAAAAGATCTTTAAACATACTCGTATATTTATGTATTTCGAAAGAAAAAATAATTTTTGGCAATTTAAAAAATATATATTTTATTTATTTTTATTTATTTTTACGGTTGAAGTATGATTTAAATCAGAATAGAAGAAAATTCTTTTGTATTTACGTTCTGTAAAAACTTAACGAAATAAAAAAAAATGTGTTTTTCATTCAAGTAAAGTTTAGGGATATTTTACTCATCTCACGATACATTCCTTTATATCCTGCGTAGAAGACATTTTTTTAATGCTGAATTTTAAGGTTTAAATTTCTATACATTCACTGAGAAAGTGAAATTTATATTCATTAATATATTATGCGTATATGTGCAAACCTTGTAGTATTCAAAATAAAATTTCTTCTAATGATATAAGATAAGTAATATTTTTAACAGAATAAACAAAATTTGTTTGAAGGAACTGTTTCTTACCTTCATGATTTTGTGGGAACACATTATTATTATCCTAATTATGTTACTCCACGAGTCCGGCTATATTCAACTCGAATTTAAAATTTTTGTTTGAATTTAACACAAATCCGGGTTAAATGCAACAAAAAGTTTTGTTGTTCCGAAACGTGAACCGAACATTTCGCACTTTAACTCGAAATCAACCCGAAATAAAAGAAAATTAATCCACATAATATTCCCATAACGTAATCCGTTACATTTGTAACTGAGACATCAATCCGTGATGACAAATTGTTAGAAAAGTGATCAATCATATCTACCAACTGCAAAATCACTGGAATTAATGTTTGACAAAATCATTAATATGATTCATATACAATATATCAACGACTAATTCTGCATATTAAGTATAGTTCTATGCACATGTTCAGGTATCGATGCAAAAGTATCGAAAAGTATCAGGTATCGAAGCCCGCTATTATACTCTGTCATAATAATGTCTGTCATGTGGACTAAATGCGATATTTAAAAAAAATGAATTTCAAAATTAAACATGTTGTATAGAGACCTTCAAAATGCTAAAATATGCCAATAATTCCATAATCCGGGTTTTTATCATGATTCAATACCTTCCTCAAACTTATATATTTGCTATTATCTATTACTGAACATTTTCTGAACATTCAAAATATGCGGCTCTGTCTGTATACTGCATAAAATCATTTGGTTGCGATATATATATTTAAAATTTTTATATTGATAATCTCTTTGTATTATTCTCAAACATTTGAAAAATCCGTTATGACGTCAGATTAATTTTCTTTTTAATTCTCTAATGACGTCATATTAAGCTGTTTTCTGTGTTTACACATACTAATATTCCTTGTATTATTGAGAAATGTTTGAAAATTTCCGTTTTATTAAAATTTCCGTTTTATTACCAATATGACGTCTTATTAATATATTTTTTTCCCAATTGGTGAAACTTTTTTTTTTTTCATTTTCATTTTTCACATGGAAATCTTTCAATAGAAAATTAATTATTGTAGAAATAATTTTATTGTGGATTTTTAATTGTTGGCAACTGCTATAACGAAAAATGTTTAAATTTAATAGAAAAAGGCTGTTAGATTTTTGGTTTTTTATCTCTATATATTAAAATAATACGATTTTTTTTTTCAAATTTAATGATTTTGAGTTTCATAGTAGATACTCAGCTATAAATACATAAAATTTTAAGCGTGTAAGTTATTTAGTTTCCCAGAACCGGCTCTGTGACGAACGGACAACAAAGCGGGAGTAATAGGGTTTCGTCAGATGAACGAAACCCTAAAAATAAAGTTTATTCTTAGAAATTGCAAAGGATTTTCAAAAGTGCATTTTAAATGTCTACTATACATTTCTATTTATAAGCATTTTCTGAACATTCAAAATATGCGGCTCTGTCTGTATACTGCATAAAATCATTTGGTTGTGATATATATATTTAAAATTTTCATTTAAGAATTCAACCTTACAAGTAATAAAAAATAAAACAGACCTCAAGTAATTGTTTCATTTGTCATGTTTTTGGGGCAATGCTTTATTATTATCCACACTGGAGCCTTTCACAGGTTAGGTAAAAACTAGCTGTTTAACCCGTTCTACGCACGGGAGTTCATGAATTTAATCCTAAAATGTGAATAAAATGAATTTAAATCCCCTGTTAAAATGTTGAGTTTTTCAATAACTATACGATTCAGAAAAAAAAATTGCTACTGCGCACTTTTTTTAATGAAACTTAATTTATATTGCTTAGGCAACAGACGATAAAACGATATCTTTGGAATATGGGAATAAATATAATTAATGTTTGTGATAAAATGTGTTTTTTTATTAAAAAAAAGAAATGAAATAATGAAGCGCAATTAAATAATCTCTAATTATTTGCATGCGAGGTAAAAGAATTATCGTAATACCCGCTACAGCTTCTTAGAATTGCAGCGTGGCGTCCATAATATGTATATCTCACATTGCGGTAAAAATTTAGAACCGGTTAGAACTCGCGAGATTACGGGTTGACATAAAAAAGGCAAACATTCGTCAAAACCATTAAAAAAATCTATTTAAAATTTTTGAATTTTTTGCCCCAATTGTTCATTGGCTCCCTACCAGCAACCCGTATGCCAAATTTCGTAGCCCTGCGCCCTGTGTTTTTCCGAGTTTTTGAGGTTACATAGATAGATACGCGCACGGATTTTAATAGGGTAGATATTATTCTAGCTGTCCCACCCGGCGTTGTCCGTGCCCGTGTAATAAACTTAAATCGCTTAAAAAACGATCTCCGATGGCTTTGGCACCGTTTACCGGGCATGCTCATACGCTCCAGAAAATCTTTTATTTCCACCTTCTACCACCAGGGGAGCATTCTGTTAAAAAAAAAAAACCTCTTTCCGAACGAACATCTGACACAGGTTCCCGTTGCTTACGGCACCGTATGAGTGCAACAAAAGCGGTTTGGAGAAGATGGGAACATTATTAACTGAGTTATTGAAATAAGGCACAGTTAGAGAAAATAACCTTGAGGGGGTGCCGGGGAGGAGCGGCTGTTCAAGTTCACTTGAGTAAATAACTAATTAAGAGGCCCACTATGCATCTTTAAAAATTCGTCCGTTTGATTAAGCTAGGAATTTAATTAGAAATTTGCCGTAGACTGTAATTAGGAAATAGTGGTACCCGCTACTCATAAATTTATTTTAATGATATGGATGTTGATTATTAAGTTAAACATGATATTTGGAATCGATTGCGCTGAAATCGGAAAATTAGTTACTGAGATATGAAAACAGGGTACAGTTAGACAAAAGGCCTTGAGGGAGGGGCCGGGGGGGAGCGGATGTGCCTTTCAGCCAATGATAAATTAGTAGATCCACTATATGCATCTTTAAAGATTGATTCATTTGGTTCAGCTAGGAACTTAATTTGAAATTTGGCTTTGACTATTATTCGGAAATACTGGTAACTGTTTTCTAGAAGTACACCCTGAAGCTATGAACGCTGATTTTTATGATAATTTTGGAAAATGGAACTGGTTTGGAGAAGTTCGGAACATAATTACCTGCGTTCTGTAAGTAAAGCACAGTTAGAGAAAAAAGCCTTGAGGGAGGAGCCGCGAGGAGACGCGCGATCAAGCGCTCAACAACAAATCACTAACTTGTCTGTTGGTATGCATCAACTGAATACGGTCTCTGTACTTTTATTAGGAACATAAATTTAATTTTTACAAAAACTGTTATTCTAAAATAGCGGTTTTATCTATATAAAACAGCGATTAAACGTTACGGGTAAAGCTAATAATGTTAAATTTATTAAATGTAATTAGTTCTGTTGAAATAAGAGCAGTAGATTTGGATTTATTAATAAGAAGGGTCAATTAATGAAAAATCCGCCGCCAGGTAGCGCGCGGTCAAATAAAATATATGGGATCTTTAATAAAAAGTCGTTTACCCTCACCTCACCCCATCCTTGCAAATTTAACAAATAATTTGTTAAATAAAGTTTTCTGTAATAATAATCTCTATCGTACTAATATATGTCATGTAAAGAACTTCTTAAACCCAGCTAATTATCATTCATTAAGTCGATAAAATCCTTTAAAATTAAGTTTTTAGCATTTGGCAACGATTAATAATTAAGTTGATCGTCTACATGTCATATAATCTCTGAACCATTGATTTTAAAAACTGGACTCGCAAATTGCAATGACCCCTACCTTGATTTATTTAATGACTTCTACGGAGATTTTATACAACCAACCAACCGAAGATTAAAAAGCGTATTTTTGTTGAGATCTATTTGTGGATGGATTTTAATTAATGTTTAATCTATCAAAAATCTATTTTAAATTTTCCAATTTTTTGCCCCAATCGTTCATGATCACCCTACCAGCTACCCATGTGCAAAATTTTGTAGTCCTGCGCCCTGCGGTTTTCGAGTTTTTGAGGTTACATAGATAGATACGCGAACGGTTTTTAATAGTATAGATAAAACCGAAAAATTAAATGAGCATATATAAATATATATGTTATATATCCTCGTTTAGATAGAAATGAAAAGTTTTCACATGTTAAAAAAATTGTTGAATTTCTTTAAAAAAAAAAAAAAACGAGTTATCACTCCAAACCCACATGACTTAAAATTTTAGGAGAACCCGATCTGAAAACGACCCACATAGTCATCGCTGAAACGAAACTACGCGAACAGCGGGTTGGATGGAATTGATATAAAATCGAATTTGCGCAAAAGTCCAATCCACATAATATTTAATCCCTATTCTTGCAAATATCACAATTTTAACGCGATGAAATGATACATTAAATGTATATATATCAAAATGTCTGTAGGAACGTAAAGTAGTATTGTGTACCCTAACAGTATACTAGTAAATCTACAGATCAGGAGCCTCAACTTCACCTCTGAAAGTCATTGTTTTTTAATCTCCCTTTTTCATATTATTTAGCATCTTACAATCTGCATTTTTTTATTACATATATAGGCATATAAAATATTTCGGAGGTTTCAGAAATTAGAAGCGTTAAATTAAGCACGATTTATGCAACGATAGTCTGAAATTCTTATGAACTTCTTATTCTTGTAATTTTTTAGATAAAAAAAGGCATTTCATATTTTAATATTCTTTGAAATATGGTTGCTAAGCAACTAATGAAATAAAGAAGAAATAAACAGAAATGCATTTTAAAATTTGTAAAAAAATAGGAAAATAAAATGTTTTATATTTCCTGAACAGTTGCAAAAATTTTTCCCATAATTTAAAAAATTAATTTCTAAATTCTAATAGATATATCGGCACATTTTCAAAGCTATTGCATATACTTAAGACCTCTATATCGAAATTTTAGTATCCGTAATTTTACATTTAAATCCATTATTCAACTTTGCGATTTTCATTTCAGTTAAAAATGAAATTTTAAAATCTTCTGCATTCCCATAGGAAAGCATCATCACATAAAAAGAAATGGTCTATATTTTTTGAACGAATGAACCAAATTTAACTAAAAACTATGCAGCTAATTCCGGGTATCTCGCCAGCATACCTACCAAAAATCAACCTAATCAGACGTTTTTCACGGCAGTTATCATGGAACAGACAGACAAACAGACAAACAAACAAACAAAAAAACAAATGGAAGGCAAAAACTTTTCTGGTCTTTACAGTTAGCCTCAACTGACGTTTTGGCAATTAAAATGTCGTGACGATGATTAGTCAATTTCTACGAAAAGTAATATGCCTGTAATGTAAAAGATTAAAAGAAAACAGTTAAACGAACAATCATAGGAGCTGTACATATATAACGTTATCACTTTAGGGGGGAGGGTGGGGGGGTCTGGCACTTGATATCGTAAGATATCTGGAGTGAGAGAAGGATTTGGTCTTTTGATATAGATATTATTTTTGATCCAACCAAAATTTTCTTTTATTTATTTTTTATTTTTATTTTATTTTGTAACTTTTCTTTACATCAAAATAGTCTGTTATTTTCGTCTTATCAATTTTTATGAAAATACAAAGTTATTAATAAAACCATTAGAGGATTATAAAATCATTTCATTCCAAAATATGGACTATCCCGCCGTTCAGCTTTGATGTCCGCCTGCTATATGAGCATATAATTCGCTGTTAGAGAAAACAGGTTCGAAATATGTTTGAAATGATACTTGTTCTGTTTACTAGTAAAGAAAAAGAAAGAACATTGTCCACTTGTTTTTCCCACTTTCATCTTCTCTGTGCAGGGGACAAGTGCAAGAATACAACATTACTATGGATTGCATTATGTAACAATAAAATATTATTGAATATGTTTAAAAAGTAACTATCTCTTTTAGCTGCTATTTGATACAAAGTTATTTCATGTGTAATAGCGATAATTTATTGACTTCTTCTCTTTATTTGAATCAGTAACGTATGCTAATAATAAATGTATAACAATTTATTTATATCACTGCAAACTTATAAAAACGAAACAAAAAATAAATATTGTAAAAATAAAAAGAGTTTTTAGGCATTCATAACGATATCACTAGGGGAGGGAGGGGGACGCGAGGAATGATAACGTAAGATATCATAATGGGGGAAGGGGTTCAAAATTACTAAAATTTTGATAATGCTATATATGTACAGTCCCACATTATTGTTAGATTTTGAAGATACTGAAACGGGATTACTAGCAAAATGAGGAACTCCCAATAAAAGAAAAAATAATTAACTCCCAGCATTCATTGCAAAGTTATGCATTGACTCTCTCTCCTCTCACTGTACTTCCACTCCCCCCCCCTCTCTCTCTCTGTCTACATATATATATATATATATATATATATGGTTGTGTGTGTGTATAATTGTAATGCCTTTGAAATCAAACAAGTTCTTGCTACATACATGTATATATATATTTATTTATTTATTTATTTATTTATTTATTTATTTATACGTTTCGGCACTGAACAATATAACAATATAAGAACTATGAAATGTGCTCTTCATAGATCAAGCAATGAGATATTTCTTATACTATATGGTAACAAACAAAATAAAAAATATTTCTTTTTCAGGCATGTTTTCGGCTTAATATTGACAAAGTGTAGGGGAAAATATTTGTCTTATTATTCACTAACATAATATATGTGATTGTAATTCCTATATTACAAAAAATAAACCCACTAATCTGATTTTTTTTAAGACATTAAAATGTTTAAAACGATAATTAGTTTAAAATAAGAAATGAAATATTGCATGTTACGCATGCGAAACATAATAAAACAATAATAACGTGATAAATTTGTGAGCTATTTCAATTTTAAACTTCTTGAAAAGATATTTTACTTAGTTATTATTTTTTTTTTTTTTGCATAAAGAATCAAGAATTAAGAAACCAATATAAGTATTTTGATATTAAATTCTTCGTTCTTAAATCGAAAACTTACAACGCGTTCTTTATTGGGTTAATCGAAAGAAATATATATATTTAATAAAATTATTTTAAACATTTATATTTTAATAAAATATATTAAAACAATAATTATTTTTAAGAATTTTAAAAATATTTTGTAAAAAGTCGTGTGTGTACAGAAATCGAAGTTACATGTGTTGAAATTATTAATATCTATCTGTTAAAGACCTCAAATTTTGAATCTTATAGTCCTGTTCTAGCGAATATTGTTTAATATAAAATTTTGTGAAGTACAATAAAGGAGATGAATATATGTATTTTAAAGAATGGCATTTGTAATGCTAAACATGACAGATATCAATGAAAATGACCTACTTAATATATATATATATATATATATATATATTTGGTTATATGGCACATGAAATCCATACTGGTGTAAGTCACATTTTATTAAATATTCATAAGCATTGGTTTTCAGAAGGTGTTACAATGAATTTTGATCCGATAAATGTTCTTATGTGTCACATACTGGCATTTTCATGGAACTACCACTTATAATATACTTCATATTAACAGACTGATGTTTGTCTATATACCTTCCATGCACATAAATATAATTTTCAAAATTATTTACTTTCATCACTATAAATTATAAACCTCATATTTCAATGCTATAAAAAACTGCACTATGATGAAACCCCAGTAACTGACACTATGCCTATTTTTAAACACCAATAACTGACACTTTATTTTAAAAGATTAAAATGCTTTATTCTTTATTATGAAAACAAAATACATTGATATTTATTATAAAAGCGGGATTTAGTAAACTGTACTGCATTATTAGCAATGCAGAGTATATAGTAAGAGTATATAGCAGTAGTATTTAGTACTGAATTAGTAGTAATGCGGATATCCAATAACTGACATTTATGAACCAGTAACTGGCATCTGGTGTTAGACACTGGTAAAATAGCTCAAATTTTAATGGTGTTTACAACAAGATAAATTTAATTTATTATTATGCATTGTTAAACAGTTCAAATAATAGATTTCAACTTTCTCCAAAATAAACATTAACTAACACCTCTGTCAGACACTGGTGAAATGAAATTATGGGAACCAATAACTGGCAACCCCCACTAAGCTAAATTAAATAACTATGAACCCTTACTCTTGGCCCTAATATATAATATGCATCTTTCAACTTAATTCTACTAGTATAACTTTAAGGAAAAATGTTTAAATGGTTGCATTACAAATAAATTAGAAAAACACTTAATTAAATTTAGAAATTAGATGATTGCTTCAAAATGGCATTTTTTGTATTTTCAAAAGTTTCTTTCTCATTGAATTTCCTCTAGTGGTGAAGAAATTGACTCCAAAATAAAAACTTGTCGGATGTGTCAATCCCAAGACTTTCTTCTATCTCACACAGGTTTCACATACACTAAAAAGAATCAGCACCAATTTTTATCAAAGTCTAACTGAAACTCAAGTTTTATTAAATTTCGTGCAATATTTCTTGAGATATGACTATCGATAAAATCGTGTAAATCCTGCAAAATGCTGCATAGCAGCGATACCTGCTGGGAGATTTTTACCAAAAACTAATCAGCATCAATTTATATTAGAGACTAACTGAATATAAAGTTTTATTAAATTCCGAGCTTTAGTTCTTGAGATAGAGATATTGTGGAAATCGCGAAAAATGCTGCATAGCGGCGGCACCTGCTGGGCGATTTTTACCAAAAACTAAACAGCACCAATTTATATCAGGGACTAACTGAATCTAATGTTTTATTAAATTCCGAGCATTAGTTCTTGTGATAGAGCTATTGCGGAGATCGCGAAAGATGCTGCATAGCAGCGTTAACTGCAGGGCGATTTTTTAAAAAAACTAATCAGCACCAATTTATATGAGGGACTAACTGAATCTAAAGTTTTATTAAATTCCGTGCATTAGTTCTTGAGATAGAGCGCCCACAAAATTTGTGTCACATACAGACAGACAGACAGACAGACTCACAGACAGACATTTTCTAAAAACAGTCAAATCGTGTTCAGGACCTTCCAAAACGTATAAATCCGTCGAAATTCGGAAATCGACAATTTTCATGAATCCAATACTTTCTCCTTGTAAAGATAGAAGAAAGTAATAAGTGTCTAATTTACGACTAGATGATATTAGTTTGCAGAATTTTACAACGAAATGCTTATTTGAGTTAGATTTTTGGTGAAGTGTCAGATACTGGTTAGATGTCAATAACTGGGGGTTTCAACCTTTATTTTATATGTGAAGTATAAAATGGTAATAAAAAAAAGCGCCGTAATATCTGTTGCATGAATCATATTATTTGTTATATTTCAATACATAAACACTTTTTTTTTTTTTTTGTGAAAAAAAAATACAGATAGAATACAGTTTGCTGTAATTTACTTTGGGAGCCAGTAAAGTTTCAGCCATGCAGAATTTGAAATTTAGTTATTATAATATTTTTTATTGAGTTCATGAAAGACGTCAGATATTCGATGTTGGAGGGCACCGTTTTGCATTAACCACGATGTGATCCTATTGTCCTCCAAGGTATTCTGTACCTCCACAAATTCATGTAGAATGTACAGATCGAGAGCTGCATCCATTGTTTGATGGAAGAAAAATCCCCACTTTGTTCTTTGGAAGAAATAATGGGGCATACCATGAATTTAGTGGATGCAGGGATGATGGTACAGGGACATGGAGGTACTCCTTTCCCAAAATGCACAAATTCTGCTTATTGACGACGGTGTTCAGGACAAAAATTGCGAATTAAATGTTCAACGAAGAAAAATTTTTCCACACCGATTTCGCCAGCATTCATTTGTTGCAGCAGAGCATTTGCGATCGTCTCACGTGCATTAATAGTTGCATCAATAATCGGTTGCCGGTTCTGAATGTTGTGTGAAAACAGGTGGAAGCTGTGGTGCTTGATACGGTGCGTGGCCATGTATCGTGCGGCCTAAGCTGCGTCCCCTGCTGAACGATTTCAAAATTCTCTATATAAATACCACACGGCGGCACCCAGACGTTTCCAATACGGACATCATCAACATTCCCAGTCCGTTGAAATTTTAAAAGCAGAGATTATATTGTATCTTTTTTCTGTCTTTTTGCGTCATTAAACATCCTCTGCCTTGTTTCAATATTACTGTTGGCCAGGGGGTGAAATTCCAAGGCCAGACATATCCGATATTATAACGAATAAACCCCTTCTACAGAGCAACTTGCAATCTCTGAGTAGCGCACGCTAGCAGAAGGACGACGAAGTACAGAAAGGAGATCTATGTGTTTTTCTCTGCAACTTTTGCATATCTCCGGCAGCACCCTCTGCTGTCGAACTTCGAAACTAAATTCTAAATTCTGTGTGACTGAAAAATTACTGACTTCCCAAGTAGAATACAGTAATCGGTGCATTTCTACCTCTTTCCGTTTTTCTGTATTTCATTTTTTAATGCTCTCGCCATTTTTGAAAAACCCTGTATGTAACAGTATATTTATGTTTATGAAAATGGGTGAAAAAACTAATGCAATAATTATGTGTTGCCTAAGTTGTTCAAAGACATTTTCGTACTTTCTATAAGTTCTATACTTATTTTTAAAGAATTTTATTTCAATTTAGTCAATAGAATGCTCCGATCATACTTTTTGTTTACGGGATTGGGACATATGCCGTCCCAGAAATTATTTTTTATTCTATTTGTACCACTATATAAAAAATTATATATCTCATATACTTTACTAGGATATTTTCAAGAGAAATTTGCAATTCTTTGTAAATTTTGGTACTGTTGAATATAAAAATAGTTGTCATTCCTTGCACTTAATCAAAAGTTTAAATGATCTGATTAGTTTTACTTATTTTACAGAAATAATTACATTCTCAAATTAAATAAACTGGCTCACCAAATCAATTTTACAATGGTTGTCTATCGATTGGTTTCACTCAAAATATGCTTAATTATTTTTGTAAATACAAGCATTTTCACAATTGAAAATTATTATATTATTCATATTCGTTCTCAAAACAAAATCCATTCGTAACTCTGCAATACACCCAATTTAAAATACTAATGTTGTTTATGCATGTTTTCTGTACATAAAATTATATGTTTCTTCTGATGAGATATTCATTTTCTTTTTTTTTTAAATCACTGCTGTTACTCATATCAATATTGAGGGACACATATATATTTTGTTCTCATTCATAGCATATAAAAACACTTAATTTAAAAAGTAACGTTAGAATATCACCAAAAATTACGTGTTACAATTCAGAAGATTCTGGAGTGCTATAAACGCGTCCGAATGAAATAAATTTTAAACACTTGAGACAATTCAAATGGAGCGCTTGAGTACTTACTGAAATCTGCAGTAAAAATGTTACCAATTTTTGCAGCTGTAAGAACGTCACTTTATTGTGTGTTAAACAAATGAAATATCATTTGTTTTACATCAATACATTTAAAAGGATGGATTATACTACAAGTGATGCATTTATGTGTACATCATGTTTATATTACAAGAAAAAACTTTTCCATTATTTTATCGGAGCTAATCGAACAGACCCAGAACTGATAGCTATCTGAACAGTATACTAAGAATTCCAATTTCACAAACTCCTCTATGCAGCATTATGAAAAAGTTTCAATAAAATTTTGAATACTTGGCGTTGCAATATTGCCATGTTTAGAGGAAAAAAGCGACTTCATTCTGATTACGTGGAAAATGTATCTACATACGTTGTACAAAGCGGTCGTCATGTAATAGAGTGTGTTTCACAGCTTTTCCCATTGAATTGATGTAGTATAAATAGCTTTATGAATAACTATGCGAAGTATTTGGCATCGTTAGAGTATTCGGAATATAAAACGAAGCGCATCCATGGATTATGCGGAGTTTCACATATTTTTTATCAGTAGCATGAATTCTGATTTACATGTCTCGAACATAAAGCATACTTTGAAATCAAGCACAGGAAATGAATTTCAATGGATAAGTGAACATACTCAATTATCATGACGGAGCTACTACGAAAATTCTTGTGATCCACAAAGTACAATTATCTGCTGAAAAGAAGATATGGTGGGAGATTTCTGTCACAATTATGAATGTGTTGCATTTCTACAAGCCGTTATTGTAAGTGTAATGATAATTTGTTCCGTCAACGGACAAAAAAGTTATGATAATGGGATATCAACAACGTAAATTCTATCGTGACTTTGATTTAAGGCATACTTATGTGGTTATATATTCACGATCACATTCCATGAAGCAATTATTTAGATATAATTTCAGAATTGCGCTAATATTAATATGTTATTTCTCAAAATTCCATATATATGACAGCCAATTCTCAGTTTATTTTTTATAATGCTCTGATCATTTAAGATAAATCCATTTTTTACCTGGTAAATATCAACATATCTAGTTAATATATATATATATATATATATATATGTAAAATAATTTTTGCAATAAAATCAGTCTCACATACTATTTGTTTCGTGCTCGGTTTTAAACAAATAATTTTCAAATTTTTCTTTAGATTGTGAACTAAGTAATGCGTCGCAAAATTGCTGGATATAAAGCATAGTAGAAAAGATTCTTCCGATAGAACCACACAAACCGTTATTGGAAATGCGTCATTATGCAGATCCTTACTTATTGAATAATTCAGGATGAAACTGGAAGATAATTTGTCAGTCAATGAGTTATTATTAGACAATGAGTTACTATATTGTGTTATGCTCCTGTTCTTGTGTAATTTCTAGTATAATTTTACTTTCATAAGTCAAAGTCATCTGCAAACCGTTAACACCTAAAATATCCGGATGTGTGCTTACCTTAAATTCAATAAATACCAATTTTAGATATACGACACTAGATATAAATGACACAAAAGTATTGATTTTAATACTATCAGTGCTTTTTTCCTCGCTATTATTAAAAATAATGTATTTTACGGGTCATAAAATGCAACTTTTAAATTATACATTCAGGTCCTTATGATATTAACAAATATACTCCACTATCATAACGAATTGACGTTTCAATATACGTTAACATTAGGCAGTCTGAAAATAACGATGCTTCAAATTGCAAAAAGATTGGGAAAATTAATCTTGTTTCATTTAATCATCAATTAATCGTAAACATGCATTAATTTGGCATTTAAATTGCAATATAAATTTATACATCTACGAATTGCTGAGTAAGTGATAGCATTTCTCTTCAGGTTCATCATTTTAAATAGCTTGGATTACAATTACATCGATTTCGGGCACTAAACTGCATCATACATGTATTTTTTATATTTCGTTATTATCTAATTGTTAGTTTGGGGTCCATGACTGGTTTCAGTAAAGATACTCTAAATTTGTCATCGTAATGTTGGCATTGCTCATGCAACCGAACTGTACTTATGAAAACCTTGGAGAATTGGATATAGAATTTCCTATTATAAAAATATCTTACGTAAATTAAGAGCAAACAATAATAAAATACGGAACATAATACGGAACATAATACATTGCAAGATTTTTATTTCTATGTCATAAAAAATGTTCCATGTGATTTTTTTTAAAATAATTTCCGTAAATATCAAGATTTAAATATTACAAAACAACAAAATAATGTATGGCAAAATATTTATAATGTTGGTTTAAAAAATATATTCCTGGTTCTCGTTAATGAAAAAAATCATTATATCTGTAAGCATTTAGTATTGAACAATTTCGGGAAATGAAAATACATGTTACCTAATATACTTCACTCGGGTATTCGCTGTGGGTAAAGAATTAAATTTCGAATGAAACTTTGTTTACAAGAATTGTTCGAGAAAAAACAACGATTAAAAACGTTGTTTCAGTTAGTTTATTTTTCTTTTATAGAAACAATAACAACAATTTTATAGAACATAGAGCTGGAAGCCGCAGAGGTTCGTCGGCAGCTTCAAAGTACCGGGCCAAACTCTTCCCTTATTTCAAGGTGTTTAATTTGTTCATTTTTCCTTTTAAATTTGTCCGGTTTCAATTTTTAGATATTTTTTTTCTACCTGGATTCCGCAAATGACTCGGTATAAAAGGGACGTAGCAAAGGGCCATCACGCAAAACGCCGCGCTCTGCAAAAACTAAGCTCTACATAACTTTTATCAGTCATCGGAATAGTACCTACTCATAATTTATAAAAACTCTAAATTCGAAATGCTATGAGAGTTATTAGACTTTTTTCTTTCTTTCAAGAAATCTTCTAGACATATATTAAATTTCTTTGAAGGTATTTTCCAAGAAACCATACATCTACTATAATTCGATTTTTTACATTTTGAATTACTGGTCTTCCATTCCTTTTATATGCTTTTTTAGTGCCACATGTACGTTTACAAACCTTACAATGTCTGAAATAATATTTTTGAGAATGAAGTAAATGGGGCGAATATATAAATTTATTTCAACAAGAGACATTCAAATAGATGATTGTAAAATAAATAAATAAAGGTGCGGCCACTAAGCAAATTTAAAGTATAGCATACATTAATAGACGGTATTATTAAGCAACTGCTAGCAGTTGCAATTTTTGACATCTGTTTGTGTTAGAGTTATTATGGGTGTACCGATTTCCTTGTACACTGACTAAGACTTTTTTATCCCCATATGAAGTCGTTTTCCTTTTATTCATGATATCTATGAAAATGTGCAATTAATGTTCAAAGTGATTTTTATTTTTATTTATTCTTAAATTTTGTGTAAGAACAAAGATAAACAAACACATATATGTTAATGCCTTTATATAGAGATTCAACGTAAGATAGTTCAATCAGCTTGTATTTTATAATCGAGAAAGCCAGTAATTATATAAGGGTGCAATTAATTATCTCAAGAAAATATTCGTAAGTTTTTGGGAAAATAATAATTGCATATTTTATAACAATAAAAAACATGAGAAAAAAATCCTACTTTAAAGTTCTTTTATAATTTGTTTTATTCAGTTAGATGAATATAAATAAAATACATATATCACATAAATCTGTAATAGGAAAAAGTATATTTTCATACGTTTTATTATATTATTTTAGTGTTAATTAGGATTTATAATGCTATACTTTCGTACAACTTTTCTTTTGAAATTCTATTAAATATCTTGTGTTTTACGTTTAAATTTCATTAAGTAGTCAAAAAATGTATACAGATATATTCGCAATGATTTATTCTTCTCGAGTAATTGATTTCAATTTAAAGGCATAATTAATAATCTGAATAAAATAAAGTTTATTATATAATGAGAAAAACTATCCAATAAATGCTTGCTTATTAGAAGGGAAAGCTGCAAGGTACTGATAATTTGCTTTTTAAATTAATAATAGAAATAAAAATAATTTAGCTATAACAATTAATGTTCTTTGCAATATTTATTCAATTCATTTATCTTACATTTCAGAACTTTTTAGCAGTTAAAGATTTGTATAAATTTGCATTTATAACAATTTATAGAAAATTGTGAAAAAGCGAAAATAAGATAGTATTAAGAAATGTTTAAATAAGAGTGCCTAACATAGCACAACCAGATTTTCTACAGATAGATTAAAACCCTCGAATAAAAATGTTTGTGTAAATGTTGTACTTCTGCTTAAAACAGTATATCTAATAATCAAAATTAACATTTTGGTGCATATATCTAGCAAGCAGAATGGATTATCTATATGCTAAGCACCGTTCGTTTCCCCCCCCCCCCCATTAAAGTATTATTTTGTTTATTGCATATATTCGTGTTTATTTAACTCACTGTCACATCTTTATATCTGCAGGAAGGAATAGAAAGTTATTTTTGTAAGGGTCATAAAAGGAAAACAAACTGCTTTCTTTTAGAAAACGTCACATATTGTCACCAAAATAGATTTGTTTACAACACTCATTGGACGTAAAAATAATTTATTTATCATGGAATAGAAAGAAAAAAATGAAGAAATAATATGTTGGTTAGGTCTATTTTATTAAACATTTCACATCTTACTGTTATTTTCATCTTTTTTCTGTAGATTTAGAAAAGTCCTATTTACTTGTGCAAAATAAAATTATATTAGTCATTATTCTGTATTTTTAATAAAGAGATAATTTTAGTAACCTACATATCAATTTAGATTATCTTTAAATAAGTTAACAATATGTTTATCGTTTTGGTAAAAAAGGGTAATAAGTATATTTATCTCCACTATTGTTTATTTAATTGTTATACAACATTTTATGAACTTGAATATTTGTAAAAGTTTAAATTATAAAAAAATATATATACCTAAAATATATTTTACTAATTCTAAAAAATAAAAGTAAATTTTATTTCTTGTAAGTATACAGCTGCATTTTATTTATTTATGCATGCATATTTAAATAATAATTTATAAAAGTAAATAAGTTTTTCAAACAAAATTTTAAAAGCATAATTAAAATTACTAAATGCATAACTGGCAGAAAACGTACTCATACGTTTTGAATTTTTGATAGCATTTCTTACACTTAAAACATCATTAGATATTTATATTATATGAACTTTTCTTCATTTTTCATTTTTGTATAGCTGTCTTAATATCTACAATAAGGAATATAAAAAGCTTATAGAAAAATAGAGAAAAATAAAAGTACATAAGTTATAGAAAAATAAAAGTACATAGGGGAAACTACATGAAAGAAAGTACAAGTTAAATACCATTATTTTTTATATTGCAGTTGCTAAACTGTTTAGAAACTAGATGATAAAAATATACGTACAGAATTATCTTTTATTAGTCATTTGTTCATATTTTGCTATAAAAATATACAAAAAGTATATGTATTGGGAATTAAAATATTGTTCACTAAATAGAGGTTTAAGCTATTCGGGAATGTCTGTTATGGAGTTTTTACAAAATATACATTTCTTACTCCTAACAATAAAAAATATTTATTTACAAACATAATATTTATTTAAAATATCATAGTAATATTTATCATCATCAACAAAATTAGTATTTCAGTAAATACATAACCAGCAAAATTGTGTATGTATTCCATGTATAATTTTGTAGTCGTTATCTGCATCACATATACTTAGACATTGATATTATATATTCCTATTTTTATTGTTTTTTCTTTGTACATTTATAAATGTATTTACCAAAAACGGTAAATCAAATCCTAGTTTCAATATTTATAAAAAAAGAAATGTATTTATTTTTGTAGCGATTGATGTTTGTAAGAAAAATATATTTATTCACATACAAAAATATACATAACACTTAAAAAAGAAAAGAAATTTCGTTATGTAACAAGTAAAAAAATAAACATTACTATATTAAGTAGTCAGTATTGTCCATTAACTTATTTTATCTTTATGTCTTTTTGTTTATGACTTGATCAGAATAGAAAATACCGCTTTTTTAATGTGTGAAATAATAATGTACAGCAAATATTAAGCTGTATCTTTTATAAAAACGAAAATGTCATAACAATTTAATAATTTTTTTCTCAAAATACTTGTCTTTAACATTTTTACATTATTTTTCTTCACTTTTGAGTAGAATTTGACAAGATTAAAAATAATTTATTCACATACAAATAATATATTTATTCACATACAAACAATACATTCCACTTAAAAGAAAATCTTTATGCACCACGTAAAAAATAAACCTTACTATACTAAGTAGTCAGTTTTGTCCATTAACTTACTTTATCTTTATGTCTTTTTGTTTATGACTTGATCGGAATAGAAAATATCGCTTTTTTATGTGCGAAATAATAATGTACAGCAATTATTAAGTTGTAACTTTTTTTTTAAAAGAAAACCTTATAAAACTTTAATATTTTTTTTTTCTCAAAATCTTTAAAATTTTTACTTTCTTTATCTTCACTTTTGAGTACAATTTGACAAGATTAAAAATAATTTTCATGCGCTAAATGGCAAAATGAGTAATGAATAAACAAAGAGTCGGATCATATTAATATTTAATTCTTGATACGCTAATTTTAGAAGTATTCTTTAAGTTCCAAATATATTTCAAATATTGTCTTTCTACATCGTTCTAGAAGCCATTGAACAAGAAATAACATTATTTCATTAAAAAAAATAATAAAAAATAAATCATGAAAATATATTTAAAATCTTACATTTTTAAAAAATTTTCAGACAATTCCTGGGTAATACGAAGATATATTTAGAAAATAACGCAACCATGCGGGAAGCAGTCAAACAAAAAATAAATATTGCACGACTAAAATTTTTTATTTCATAATTTATCACCTCTTATTCACTGTAAAGACGATCCTTTCCGTTTATAGAGCTTGGAAACGGTGAAAATGCAAAATCTTGCATGAAAGTCACCGTATTTAATGTAAATAATCTGCTGAAATTTGCATTATACTAATAAGTAAAATATACGTGTATATTATTTTAAGAAGTTGCGAAAGCTGAAATATATGTTTCTATATTAAGAAATTTCAGTTTTCATGTCACTGAACATATTAAAACTTGCATATTCATTAATTCAAATATTGTAATAAAAAATTAAACTTCTTGTACTTTGTATATATTTTTTAAATTCAAATATTGAAATAATGTTTTTTTTTCTTTCAAAAATCTACAACTAGATATTTTATGTACAGACATGCGTAAAAATCTTCGTTTTAAAAAATGCATGCTTAATAATAAATATTAGCATTTTAGTATATACGTATTTTGTAATAAAACATAAGCATATGTTCAGACCTTTTGTCATGTTTTTATTAATATTATCCTTAGATATTTATGTTACACATTTATCCCTAGAAAATGGTATTTTCTTTATTTGTATTAGGTATACAAAAGTCTTTATATCTATCAGAATGGATAAATAAGTTTGTATTTTTTTAAAGAATCAAAAACATGGAATTAGTAGCTTTTTTAAGAGCCCTCACAATGTTTTACCAAAACACATTTATGTACACATACGAAAATATACATCTCTGTAAGGAAAAAAAACATTTATGTGGTAATTAGTATGTAATGGAAGAACAATACATATTAATATGTTAGCTATTTTTTCTAAAAAAAAATATTTTATCTTTATTTTTTTTAATATTTCTTATTTTAATGTAGAATATAACAATATAAAAATGTATTATTTATTCCCTAAAAAATAGAAATTATTTATACGCTTGCCATGTATATTTTAACACTTTAATAAATGAAAATTACACTGTTTTTTATTTTTTTGTGTATGTGTGTGTGCAATTAACGAAATTTAGCAATTTCAAGTTTAGTTGTAAAGTAACCGTGAAAATTACACTCAAACAAACAATTTCAAAATCCAAAATGTAATTTCTCATATGAATAATCCTAATATTTCCAATAATCATAAACAGTTTATTAAACAATACAAATATTACTGAATTCTAACATTAACATGTAATACATAACTTAAACACATTTCATGTGTTAATGTCAATGTGTGGTAGATTACTAATTATTCCATATTTTTGTTGTTATTTTAACCATAATATCATCCACTTTTTATATTAAATATTCCTATATTTTAAAATGGAGTCAATTTAAATATTTCCACCAGTTTCACTATATAAAAATATTGTTAAAATATCTGATGAAATATATTTTCAATTTAAAATCATTCGTTAACAGTAAAAATATACATCCGTGTATAGGTATACATGTAAATGTGTGTCTAACAAACTAATTTTGTCAATCATTTGTGCTGATAAAATCATCCTCATCATCTCTTTACACTCATTTCATGATTTCTTTTTTTATAATGTGATTAGTTTTTTATTCTTGTGTCTCCTTTCAGCAGATGTCTGTATATCTACAGAAAGAGCGGGAAAAATAGATTTCTTTGGAAGAGTCATAAAAGAAGAAGAAATAGCTTTCTTTTAAGAGCCATCTCATTTTGTCACAAGAACATATTTATTCACACACAAGAATGTATACAACAGTTAACGGGATACAAATATTTTTATGTACCTGGTAAAATAAAGAACAATAAACATTCATATGCTGTCTAGATATTTTTCTGAAAAGCGTTTTCCATTCTATGTTTTTATGTTTACCTATTTATGTTTAGATTAAGACGAGAAAAAGAAGAACTTTTGTTGTACCTTAAATGTTAGTAAAGCAAAATCAAAAGGTTTTGTTTTAGTAATAATAAAATAACTTCATGAATAGTAGAAATGCTGAGAAATCGAGTAGAAAGGAAAATTCGTATGACAGAATCCGACTTAAAAGGAGTAAAAATATACGTGCCGGTGTCATTTGAATTAAAAAAATTTATTTGCGTTTACATTAATTTTCCCAAATCCTTTATTTGTACGTTAAAACGTTATAATCAGTTTTCATCCTCCAAATCCCAAGATTTTGGGAATCGAGGTAGCTGTTGTGAGTGGGGTGATGGACATTTATATAATTTTCTACGTCTGGCCACATAAATATTGCCATAACTCTCCACTTATATACTTTATAAATATATTTCATACTAGGAGGCTCTGCCCTCACAAACTCTAAAAATTTCATTGGCTCTAAAACGATTACGGCAGATTGAATTATAATTAAACGACCAGTGGCGATCTCCTGTAATCGGGTTTTCATCAATTTTCATTTAAATGACGGATTTTAAGGCCGAATCAACTGCCGTCAACAAGTGTTTTCGTGATTGATTAAATGAGATCAATTTTTAAAATCAACTTGTGTCAACTTGTGTAAAATGTCTAAGTAAACAATGTCGTTGCATCAGGGAATTTTATAATGATAGTAGAAGAAATTTATTTTCAGGAACACATTATAAAGGTATCGACTGCAATATGACGTAATATTCACCGAAGTTTTCTCCCTATTATTAAATGTAAAAATATAGTTTTTAATTGAACGGAAATATTATTATTTACGTTGTTTTAAAATTTGAAACAATAGGTAAAATATTAATGTATACCTCGTGTAAATATATTTTATCTCATCAAAAAGTCACCTGTAAAAAATGCAGCCAAGTCTCGTAACTCATTTACCGTAAAAAGTACTGAGATCGTATAAAGCCAAGATTAACTATCTTATTAACTCTGAAATTTTCATTCACAAATCACTCCTAGTCCCTACATCTTTAGTTAATTATTATTTTGTGACTTGGCAATTACGTAGCACGAGAATGTGATGTATATAGTTAGTCTTAATCAAATAATACTATAACATATTAAAGTGCAATAGCTTCCCCGTGCGTATATAATTTGCCTTAATTAAATTATCCCATCCCATCCCATAACATAGTAAGGTGTAATAACTTCCCTGTGCTGCGTAATTGCCAAGTCACAAAATAATAATTAACTAAAGATGTAGAGACTAGTAGTGATTTGTGAATGAAATTTTCAGAGTTAATAAGATAGTTAAACTTGGCTTTATACGATCTCAGTACTTTTTACGGTAAATGAGTTACGAGACTTGGCTGCATTTTTTACAGGTGACTTTTTGATGAGATTTCACTTCTTTTTGTAAGTAATCCTCCTTTTCTTGATTTTGGGTTCTTTTTGGAGATTATCCACTGATTTTCGCTAAGCCCACACTCTGTCCCTATTATTTACAGGTATCAAAAATTTGAAGCTTTAGTTTTGTTTGCAAAGTACTGTAGATAAAAAGAGATTTCAGGTTCCTAGGCAAGCACTAAGTTATGGAAGGGGGAGTGTCAAAAGTACTCTCAATTGCTTCCAGGATAGGTGCTATCCGTCTGAGATATTACTCGCAGCCCTGGATACTTGATATTTAACATAAAAGAACTTTTTAGTATAAAAAGAAAGCCAAAATTAAAATTTCCGGAAATTTCCAATAAATCAAACTATATATTCCTTTTTTCGATGGTTTTTTTTTTTCGTTTTTTTTAGTCTTTTATTTTATTATTTAAGGATTTTTTAATTTTTTCTTACTTTGTGTACTAAACCCTGCCTTTCTGCCAAATGTCAAGCTTCTAGGACTGCAAAATCGAATTATTTTCAAATTTTCGACTTTTTATAAATTTATTGATTTTTCGATTTCAATTCTAAGTTACCTGATTGTCATGACAATATAGTAATCATTTGATCCGTCTTCTTAGGATCATTTAGGTTCAATTTAGAGATAAATCAAGTGAATCTTAAAGTCACCATGATTTTATTTAGAAAGGACTATCAAACCATAACCAGCCAGTAATGTCGGGAGGGTAGGGGGAGCTGTGAAAATTTTTGTGGGGCTAACATCATTTAACAATCCATATTTCATATGTGAAGTAAATAGAGTACAACCTATGAAAGAAAACAAACCTGTCTATAAAGAAATCGCCTATATCGTAGCCAGTCTATAGCGGAACTTTTCTATAACGAAATTCATAAACGAAAGAAAAGAAAACCATAATCCAGGGGAAATAACATAAAACAATTAGGGGCGTTGTACTAGCTATTTGAATTTAGCTAGTTGAATTTAACGAATATTTTAATTGTTCCTTTTATTGAATAGTAAATACTACCTTTACACCAAGTTTTAAGTTTCTAAGACTACAAGATAAAATTATTTTCAATTTTTGATTTTTTTTCGAATTTTTTTTTATAATTTTCTGGATTTTTTGATTTTTCTTATTTTGTATCCTTTATTACAAATTTCAAGTTTCTAGCGCTACAAAATCGAATTATTTTGAAATTTCCGATCTTTTTCGAGTTTTTTATTTTATTTTCGAATTTATTGTGTTTTAATTTTCCCTTTTTCTGTATCCTAAACAATAAGTTTACGCCGAATTTTAAGTTCTAAAACTACAAAATCGAATTTTTTTCAATTTTTCGAATTTTTTGTTTCGAATTTTACAGATTTTTTATTTATTTCTTTTTTTGTATCCTAAATACTACCTTTATTCCAAATTTTAAGTTTCTAGCTTTACAAAATCGAATTATTTTCAAATTTTCGTTTTTTTTTCCGATTTTTTGATTTTATTTTCAATTTTTGTTGCGTTTTTAATTTTTTCTTTTTCTGAATGCTAAACACTACCTTTACACCAAATTTTCAGTTTCTAAGACTACGAGATCATATTATTTTCAATTTCTCTCTTTTTCTTTCTTTCTTTTTTTTTTTTTTTTTTTTTTTTTTTTGAAATTTTCGATTTTTTTTTTAATTATCAATTATTATCAATAATTATCCAATTAATTATCAATTATTAATTTATGGGTATTTTTCGAATTATCCATATTTTTTTATGTTTCCTTATTTAGTATCTTAAATATTACCTTTATTCCAAATTTCAAGTTTCTAGCGCTATGAAATCGAATTATTTTCAAAATTTCCTTATTTTTCGATTTCTTTCGATTTTTTAATTTTATTTTCGAATTTTATTGCGTTTTTATTTTAACTTATTCTGAATCCTAAACACTATCTTTACCGCGAATTTTAAGTTTCTAAGGCCAAAAGATCAAATTATTTAAAATTTTTTTCATTTTTTTTCGAATTTTTCGAATTTTTTTTTTTTTCGAATTTTCTAGATTTTTTAATTTTTCCTTATTTGGATCCTAAATACTACCTTTATTCCGAATTCCAAGTTTCTAGCGCAACAAAATTGGATTATTTGAAAATTTTCGATTTTTCGATTTTATTTTCAATTTTTTTTGCGTGTGTTTTTGATGTTTTCTTTTTCTGAATTCTAAACACTACCTTCTAACCAAATTTTAAGTTTTTAAGACTACAAGATCGTGTTATTTTCAAATTTCAATTTTGTTCGATTTTTTTGAATTTTCGAATGTTTTTTTTTTTTTTTTTTTTTTTTTTTTTTGTGAGCGTGTGAGTGACAAAAAATTGAAACTTAGAGTTCATATATCGTCTGCACTAATTTATGGGTATTTTTTGAATTATCCATATTTTTTAATTTTTCCTTATTTAGTATCTTAAATATTACCTTTATTCCAAATTTCAAGTTTCTAGCGCTATGAAATCGAATTATTTTCAAATTTTCTTTATTTTTCGATTTTTTTATTTTATTTTCGAATTTTATTGCTTTTTTTATTTTAACTTATTCTGAATCCTAAACACTATATTTTCTGCGAATTTTAAGTTTCTAAGGCTAAAAAATCCAATTATTTTAATTTTTTAAATTTTTTTCGAATTTTTCAAATTTTTGAATTTTTTTTTCGAATTTTCTGGAATTTTAAATTTTTTCTTATTTTGCATCCCAAATACTACCTTTATTCCGAATTCCAAGTTTCTAGCGCAACAAAATCGGATTATTTGAAATGTTTCAATTTTTTTCGATTTTTCGATTTTTTCGATTTTGCTTTCGATTTTTTTGGTGTTTTTGATGTTTTCTTTTTCTGGATACTAATCACTACCTTCACACCGAATCTTAAGTTTCTAAGACTACAAGATCGTATTATTTTCAATTTTCAATTTTGATGGAATTTGTTGAATTTTCGAATGTTTTTTTGTTTTTTTCGAATTTTCCGGATTTTATAATTTTTCCTTTCTTTGTATCCTAAACACTACCTTTTTTCCAAATGTCAAGTTTCTAGGGCTACGGGATCTACCTAATCTTTTTGATGACGCGTGAACGAGTGAATCAGTGAGTGACAAAAAATGGAATGTTTGAGTTCATATATCGTCTGAACTAGAAAAGACAGAAAGTTGTAATTTTAAATTTTGGTCCTGTGTGCCAAATACTCTAGAAAAACAAAGTTTCAAATTTTTGGGATACTCCAGCGCGGAGATATGGGGGTGGGGGGTCAAAAGTGCCCTGAGTTGCTTCCAGAAAAGTATGCTTACGGCTGTCCTCTCTCGACTTGGCGGAGGCACTGCCGTGCCTCCAGATCTTGCCAAGGCTGTGGTTTTCCTATTAGACTTAATGTTAGCTATATGCTCCATTTTTCTGAAACTAAATTTCCTCATGCCAATATAGTAATTCATTGATCCGTTTTCTTAGGATCGTTTATGTTCAATTTAGAGATAAATCAAGAGAATCTTAGAATCACCATGATTTTATTTAGAAAGGACTATCAAGCCATAACCAACCAGTAATGTCGGGAGGGAGGGAGAGATGTGAAAATTTTTGTGCGACCAACATCTTTTAACAACAAATATTTCATATATAAATTAAATAGAGTAAAGCCTGTGAAAGAAAATGAACCTGTCTATAAAAAAAAAAAAAAAAAAAAAAAAAAAAAAAAAAAAAAAAAAAATGGTCTATAACGTAGCCAGTCTATAGCGGAACTTTTCTATTACAAAATTCGTAAACAAAAGAAAAGAAAAGCATAATCCGGGGAAAATAACACAAAACAATAACGGAAGGTGTACTAGCTAATAGGACAATTATCTTAAAACCTATCTAAAACAAACTATCCCCATCCTGTGGGATTTGTTTTTCAATGTTTTACTTTATTTAATGCAAAACATAGATTGCATCCGACAACTCATAAAAAAATCCTCCGGCCTGTACCGGCAGGAAAAGGTAGCTTTCCTATATCTTCGTTTTAAAATTTTAGCTAATGTTACTCGAAAACAGCAAGTTAAAATTCAAAGAAACCGTTTACAAAAGATTCGTTTACACTGAATTTGAATAAGAAATTCGCCAAATTATTGAGCTATAGCCAAGTTGGCTTCATTTATGAAGACTTATTTTTGTAGCCAAATTTGGAGAGATTTCGCCAATTGTCGCCAAGTTTGGCGAGAATTTGGCGCTAATGGATATGAATATATAGTTTTATGCGTATGATTGGGAAAATGATTACAACAATGAAAGAAAATAATTTGCAAGAAATCGCGTTCACCAAAACTTGTAAATTTATATTAAAATCATTAAAATTACAGACATTACAATACACTTTCATAAGACATTAAAAACATATTAAAATTGGACGTTTCGGATTTACATGGAAAATCCCTCTTCAACAACAACATTTCACTTAGCGTAAATCATAGTTCAAAAATATCAACAAATAGAAAATGCAACGTATCAAAATTTCGAAGTCAAAGTTACAGTTATAATAACACGGAGTATTCATTCGGGATTGCACCTGCTTGACCATTATTGACCATAAATTTACCGTTGGTTTTTTGTAATGTGCTGTTTTGTTTCAAAATGTCAGCCACCCTTAAATTTCAAACTGCTCTATCTCAGTCAATTTTTAAGATAGAGCTAAAACAAAAAATGCTCTGGAATCCTTGTATCAAGTCCTAACACCTAATTAAAAAATAAACTTGAATTTTTAACTTTTTTGTATATTTATTTTAGTTTTAAAATTTTCCGTGGCCGCCATCTTGAAACAAGATGGTGGACCAAGCTGGCCAATGAACTCGGTCGAGGCATTGGTGAGCTTAATACACACAATTAGTTTCATCCAAATTAATTTATAAATACGAGCGTTATCGTATCAAATTATTTTCATTTTTTCAATTTTTTTCGAATTTTTTTATTTTTTTTTCGAATTTTCTGGATTTTTTTAATTTTCCTTTTTCTGTATCCTAAATACTACCTTTATTCCTAATTTGAATTTTCTAGCGCAACAAAATCGGATTGTCTTCAAATTTTCGTTTTTTTTCAATTTTTTCGATTTTTTCAATTTTGCTTTCGATTTTTTTGGTGTTTTTGATGTTTTCTTTTTCTGGATGTTAAACACTACCTTCACACCAAATCTCAAGTTTCCAAGACTACAAGATCGTATTATTTTCAATTTTCAATTTTGATGGAATTTGTTGAATTTTCGAATGTTTTTTTTTTCGAATTTTCTGGATTTTATAATTTTTCCTTTCTTTGTATCCTAAACACTACCTTTTTTCCAAATGTCAAGTTTCTGGGGCTACGGGATCTACCCAATCTTTTTGATGACGCGGGAACGAGTGAGTAAGAAGTGACAAAAAATCGAATGTTTGAGTTCATATATCGCCTGAACTAGAAAAGAAAGAAAGTTGTAATTTTAAAATTTGGTCCTGTGTGCCAAATACTCTCTATAATTGAAGTTTAAAATTTTTGGGATACTCCAGCGCGGAGATATGGGGGGGGTCAAAAGTGCCCTGAGTTGCTTCCAGAAAAGTATGCTTACGGCTGTCCTCTCTTGACTTGGCGGAGGCACTGCCGTGCCTCCAGATAATACAAACTGTTGGGAATTACTGTTATTTGAGACTTTTAAATATGTCGTATGTTTCCCAATTAAATGCTTTGAACGCGTTATAATTTAATTATTATTTTCAAGTTTTATTTATCTTTTTAATATTCAGCCGAAAGTACATTTTTTAGGACAAGTTCTCCATTTAATGCTGTTAACACGTGATCATTTAATAATTGATTTTTTTTTATATTTCTGTTTTTAAAACTCACATGTAAATACATTTTTATATGAAAGGGAATATTATTATGTGCGCTATTTTACAAATGGACAACGATTTAACTCAATGGCTTTTTCGAAACATGAAATAAATCTGAATTAAAATGATGAAATTTTGAATAAAAAATTTAAATAAAAACCTAACAAAATTAGTCCTATTAAAACAAAATTTGTACAGTTAATTTATACAGTTATTACAGTTAAATTCTAACAGTTACGGTTACAGTGACAAAATTTCGAAAATTTCAAATGGCAACACCATTGACAACCAAGTGTCAACCAAAGTGAAAACAACCAATAACGAACAGAGAAGCAACAGAAAGTAAAACATTTTATTGTTCAGTGGTATCCACCATCTGCCGCATGTAAAGTGTCGTCGTGTGTGAAATGGAAAATGTATGAAACACAACAAAATGTTTTGTTTTCTGTTGCTTCTCTGTCCTTATTGGTTGTTTTCACTAGTCTTCTTAGTCTGTCTAGCGCCGACAATTTTCGTGATACAGATACCGTTCCAACGCTTTTTATGGTTTTTCATTATGAAGATCACATTCCAATAAAAAAAAAAAAAAAAAAAAAAAAAAAAAAAAAAAGGTGTTGCCATTTGAAATTTTCGAAATTTTGCCACTGTAACCGTAACTGTTAGAATTTAACTGTTGTTTTTCACATGATTCTTGAGCGCATACCTCAAAATACTTTAAACCAAAATTTCATTCAGTTTCTGTGAACGATATGACAGTTTGGGGCTCATATATCGCGATAGTTTTTTTTATAATCACCCTGTATGTTAAAATATTTCTGTGATATTAAGCGTGTTTTAAGCGTATTTATAAAACATTTCTCTATAAAACTACCAATTTTCATGTTTTTGCATGCAACAGTTTTTTGAATATTAGCCTAGAAAGACCTTAATGCGCAAAAAATGCATTGACAGTGGTTGTGGTTGCGGTGGTTATTTTTTTTTTTAATACGTGTAGATAGAGATAACAAAATCTTGATCATAAACTCACATAATTCACAATATAAGTACGTTCCAAACACCTTAAGTAGAATTTCTAAATAAACTTTCTTTCAATATGGGTCCCATATTTATAACAACTGTTTTCTAATCAAACAAAAGTTATATGATGTATAAAATATCACACATAAAACTAATCAAGAACATAACATTTGACACAAGATCAGTTGATCTCGATTAGTGTAATGTTTGCACGTCAAATATCATGGAATATTTATGGATAACCAAATTATTATGAAGTCTATTGCTTAAAAAAGACAAATACATAGCAATTGAAAAAATTATATGAAGCCGACAGAAATGCTTAAAAAAGTTTAAACTATCGTAGTCAATTGGCATGGGCGTCTAAATATTTAAAATTTTTATTCAAGTGTACTTTCGTATAACTTAAATACTTGTGTTTTCTATCTCAACTGATAAAAGTCCTTCCGGCCAGTACCGGGACAAAAATGTAGCTTTCATAGTCTATAGTCCATGTTTTTAAAACTTCAACTCATTTTATTCAAACACTCTTAGCTAAATTGTTTGGAAACCGATTATAGAAGATTCAGTCCCTGTTTTCGTTAATACTGAATTTGAATGCGCATTTCTGTATGAGAGTTAACAAAAGAGCAAAAATCAGATTGTTTCAAAATGTCAGCCTACCTAGAATTTCAAATTGCCATATCTCTACCATTTTTTAAGATATAACAAAAACAAAAAATGTTCCAGAATCCTTGTATCAGGTTCTAACACTTAACAGAAACACATTTTTCAATTTATAATTTTTTGTACATGTTTTTGAATTTTACAAAACGTAAAAATATTTCACTAGCCGCCATTTTGAAACAAGATGTCGGATGAAGCTGGCCAACGAACTCGGTCGAGACCTTAGTATGTCCTATACACATACTCAGTTATATCCAAATTGGTTCAAAAATTACAGAGTTACAGCATGACATATATATGTATATATATATATATATATATATATATATATATATATATTGCACATATTGACATTGTTTTGATTTATGGGCTTTTTTGCAGTTTTCACTGATGCATGATAAAGTATTCCTTTATGATATAAAAAGTAAACAGACATTGACAATTTAAAGAAACGATATGGATATTTGGGGTTTTCATTATCTATGTATCATAAATATTTTTATTCACTTTTTTTGCAAGATACATTCTTTATGTTAATTGAAAAAATAAACACAACATAATAAAATAAAACAATAAGTGGTATATAAACATAACTTTGAATAAATATGATTGTCAATATATATATATATATAAATGTAAGTATATGATATATAAACATTCACTTTACTGAACCAATATGACAAATAATCGATGAACAACAGAATACTAACTTTAATTTCAACTAATACACTTTTAGCAGAAACTATTTAACAACAATTTAGCTTACAGCAATCCGCGAGGCCTAATAATACCTTTCTCCGGTCATATTCCTTTTATATCACGCTTCATAATAAAAATTAGAACACTGGCTCTTAGCCAAATCTCGCGATTCAAACTATTTACAACTCGCGCATCAAAGTCATGGATAATTATAGAGTTCAGTGTCAGTTCATTTGATGATCATTTACGTGAAGTGTTTCAACTGAAATCCTACAAATCGGTCATCCTGACGTGATGGCGTCTCGACATCAGCATCTTGATTTGTTATGTTTTTTTTTCATGCCTAACAGTTATTTTTTGAGATTTTTATTTCTTTCTGAGTATTGCTCTCTGTCTTTAGGATCAGCATATCTAATATCTCTGTGATTCCTTTCCAGATATTGCTCTCTATATTTAGAAACTACATAACTATTGCTTCTAGAATGATAAGAATTTGAATAAGCATCTCGCTCACTATAAGCTCCTTTAAATCCATGATGAGAATTATTCTTATGTGATGGTTGTGAATATCTTTGTTCATTATAACTAGCCTTGCACGATCGTCGGCCACCATAATTATAATTATTTCGACCATGATAGTAGCCTGTGTTCATGTATGTAGGGGAAAATTTTGGATTATACCTTGTTTTTGAATTAGGTGAAGTATTTTCTGCTATGTCTTGAGGTATCAAAGAATTTTCAGTTTCAAAGTTTTCAGAAATCTCAGATTTATTTTGGTAAGAATTCTCGGAACTCTGTTTCCCATATCCAAATTTATTGTAATTTCCATGGTTAAATGACTCTTTAAAATATCTCTGCCCATATCTATTATTGCTTCCGTTATCAAATGGTCTATTAAAATTCCTGTTCTTTCCCTTATGATCAAAAATCCTATTGCGATCTTTCACATAGTCTTTTCTACCATGTGCAGTACTACTACTTTCATAATTTTCTTCTGGAGATGGATAGTCAACATTCCATTCATCGGATAATCCTGTATCTTTTGTCCTATTCGGCTTATATGGTTTTACTAATTTTCTGATTTTCTCTCTGTTTGCTAAATTTGTAACATGAGTCAAATTCATCCCGTCATTTACGCAGTCGATTTTAACCATATCTTCCCAACCTCGATTATCGTTGTTTATACTTGCTTCATAAATTTTTGTCGGTACTTTGTTAGTTTTAATGTATCCTACTCGAACTTTGTTGCCGCTTATTATTCTAACACCTTCTTCCGTTACTTTTAACGTCATGCCTTCTACTGCTTCTCTACCTATTATTAAATCGCAGTCCGTCTCTTGTACCACATAAAATTTATTCTGGATTTCTGTTTCATCCACGTAGACTTTATGCCAGAAAAAACCTGTTGGCTTAATTTCTCTACCACCTATGCCTGATATGTATATATTGTCGCTGGTTAGTTTTGGCGCATTTATTGCAGTATGATATCTTAAACTGGCGATTGAAATATCGCTCCCTGTATCAATTATTACGTTTGAATTTATTCCGTGAATATCTAAGATTCTTCCTTTTTTACCATTTAACACGCCCATATTAACTATTTTTCTTTGCGCGTTTTGGGTCTCATTTTGGTATTTTGTTTCTCGCCAATTTTGATTGCGTTTCGGGTAAAAGTTTTAATATTCTTGTTCTGTATTATTCGATTTGGCACATTTCGCACTCACGTGACCAGGGTTGCCACACGCAAAACAGATTATATGCGACTCTTTGCTTCCATAATTCATACTGTGTCTATTGTCAATTTGTCGTCTTTTCAAATTGGCGTTATCAGCCACTCGCGATCTTCTGTCATCAAAATCGCTACTTGTATCCTTAAC
Source organism: Maratus michaelseni (assembly GCA_963931845.1). Taxonomy (NCBI): domain Eukaryota; kingdom Metazoa; phylum Arthropoda; class Arachnida; order Araneae; family Salticidae; genus Maratus; species Maratus michaelseni. The sequence continues at coordinate 391,117,879 of OZ007592.1, forward strand.
TGATTGTTTATTGCAAACCCTTCGTGCTGTTTCGTAAATATCCAATTTATTAACTAAGTCATCAATTTTCTTTATTACTAATAATTCCTCTATGAAATGTGTTTTTGTTTCCGGAGGTAAATTATGCCTGATTTGATTAACAACAATTAATTCTGCTAAATCTTCAAAGCTATTTACTTGAAGACCTTCAATCCATTGCTGAAAATACACCTTAATCTCATAAGCGAAATCTCGCCAATTGGCTGATGGCTCCTTTTTAGATGAGAAAAATTTCAGCCTAAACTCCTCTGGTGATAGCTTGTAGCGTTTTAGTAGAATATTTTTTATATAATCATAATCGTGAATTTCAGGTTCGTTTTCCCTTGTTATTATATTGATCACATCTAACGGCATTAGATTAATTAAATAATTTACCCATTCTTTTTTATCAATGCCCGTTTGCGCCATTTGCCTTTCGTACATAGTTAAGTATAAACTGATATCATTCGAGCTATCATATTTAGTTAATAATCTAAGCAATTCGAATTGCTTACCTGGATTTGTCCTTGGGTTATTCTCAATGTGTTCTCTTGAATTTTCTTGTATCTGCATTTTCTTGATTTCAAAATCTCTTTCGCTTTCGAGGTCTTTTTGCTCCATTTCTACTTTCCATTTTCTCTCTTCCATTTCCATTTCCATTTTCAGTTTATTTTCTTCAATCTCTGCTTGTAATTTCTTCTGTTGTCTTTCTCTCTCTGCTTGTAATTTCTTCTCTTCTCTTTCTCTTTCTGCTTGTAATTTCTTCTCTTCCAGTTCTGCTTGTAATTTCCTCTCTTTCTCTTTCTCTTCTCTTTCTTCTTTCTCTTTTCTACTTGCTATCACTACTTCCAATCGATCTCTTATAAAATCTTCTTCGTAACTCTCCCAACTCTTGATCAGCTTTATTAGGACAGGTATTGTCGGTTTTTCTGGTGCTTCAATTCCGCATTCCTCGCAGAGGTTTATTAGATCAATTTTCTTAGCTTTATTTAGAGTTCCCATCTTTCAAAAATTGTACTTTAAGTGATACTTTTACGGTTTCACCTTGCTAATTCGTAACTCAACTTTTGATACTGGCGTTTTACAATACTTTACGTTTGGTTTCTATTTCACTACTAGTGGCTTTTACTTTTAATAATCCCGGCATCCGAGCCCCCAAAAATGTAAGTATATGATATATAAACAATCACTTTACTGAACCAATATGACAAATAATCGATGAACAACAGAATACTAACTTTAATTTCAACTAATACACTTTTAGCAGAAACTATATAACAACAATTTAGATTATAGCAATCCGGCGAGGCCTAATAATAACTTTCTCCGGCCATATTCCTTTTATATCTCGCTTCATAATAAAAATTAGAACACTGGCTCTTAGCCAAATCTCGCGATTCAAACTATTTACAACTCGCGCATCAAAGTCATGGATAATAATAGAGTGTCAGTTCATTTGATGATCATTTACGTGAAGTGTTTCAACTGAAATCCTACATATATATGGATATATATATAAATCAACATTTGAACGGAGGGTGGTTTGGGTGTCTGGGTTCATGATCGGTTAAAATATACCAAAATATTTTGGAATTGCTTTCCTCCGAACGGCTACAATAGGTAGATTTTTGTATTGAAAGCTACTTAAAAAAGGGCAGGGGGTGTCACCAAAATGTGTCTACATGTAAACTTTTTGAAAATGTTGTTACTTTTCAGAAAATGCTATTTGTGTCGCAAAAAGGAAAACAAAATCTGAATATACACTACAAACAGAAAAAAGAATCTCGTCCGTACATTCATTTGATGACTTGACAGAAATAAGATATGACAAAGTTTTTCAGGGTTGCATATATATTAAAACATAGAGACATGTTTGAATATTTCTTAAGATTAACAATGTTTGCCTTTCGAAATGTTTGAGAAAGCGACAGAAATAATGTAAGAGACCTTTTTGCACATATTGACATTGTTTTGATTTATGGGCATTTTTGCATGTTTTCACTGATGTATGATAAAGTATTCCTTTATGATATAAAAAGTAAAGAGACATTGACAATTTAAAGAAACGATATGGATATTTGGGGTTATCATTATTTATGTATCATAAATGTTTATATTCACTTTTTTGCAATATAAATTCTTTATGTTAATTGAAAAAATTAAACACAATATAATAAAATAAAACAGTAAGTGGTATATAAACATAACTTTGAATAAATATGATTGTCAGTTTACTTAAGTTTAACACATTTTAGAAACACCAATGTATTGTTGTAAACAGCGCTTTATAATCCTGAATTAACCCAAGATTTCTATGAAAACGTCTGACATATAGTGTAATGTATAAAATTAGTATAATAGTTTAAGCAATGCTCATTTTAGTTCAAGCAAAGCAGAGGTAGTTAGTCTTAAGGAAACAGTACACCTTTAAAATGGTCACAAATGGTTTTTTAGATTTTTAAATCTTTAGAAAGATAATTAATTATATTCTTTATAAATTGATACCAATCTTTTAACAGTCCGTTTGTTTGCATTTTGTTGTCACTCTTTTACATTATTGGAACTTCGGAATTATGCTAAAAGTTGTCAATAGATTTTCATGAATACCGTGAATAATAATAAGAAAGTTTTAAAACACGAACTTCAACTTCCAATTCGCCAAGTTTGTTTACTTTATACTTTTGCTATGAAACGTCATCGCATTGACCTCCATGGCCGAGTGGTTAAGACACCACTCAGCTAATCGCTGTAGAGCGTAGGAGAGGCCGTGAATTCGACTCCAGTCAACTCCGTTGCACAATATTTTTGGAAATCCGGTCTGTAATTCTTGAGTGTTGTTATTTCTTTGTGTCTATCATATCCTCTTCAAGAAGAAGATTTGCGTAATTTGTCGATGTCCTGTATGTGTGTTTCTGAAAATAAAAAATATATGGATCATTCGAGACATCAGCCATGTAGATTATAAGGTCTCCAATCAAAACAAATGAGACCAAAATCCAAAACGTGATCGCAAAATTGGTTAGATCTCTACTTTTATTGTTGATTAAGTGCTTAACTTGAAAAAAAAATCCATTAAGATTTTCCAGATTTTGTAATATTATTGCACTTTTTAATATTTCTTAGAATTTATAATGAATAATAGCGCGATACGTGCTTTAGAACGGCGTCCAAGAAAGCGTCAGTTTAATGGTAATCTCTATACAAAATGCGATGATAAAAATGTGGCCAAATGTGCTAATACATCTTATATAAAACTAAAAAGTAGTCAATTTGCCATTGATTTTGCTTCAAGTGAAACTTTAGGATACGGATTTGTTGATATTAATATATTTTTAGTAACCTATCCGAATTTTTTGGCTATAAATTATGGGAATCATATATATATATATATAAATGTCCGAATCCCTAAAAATGGCCTATATTTTGCATTAAATAATTTAATTTTATAAAAATTGCATATTTAATTCACTAAGCAATTAATGAGAACCAAAATTTTAACTTGTATGTTCAAATTATTTTGTTGCAAGCGTAAGTGCTACATTTTTACTATTTACATCTATTTGTTTTTGATGCAAGTTCCTATGTTCTGCAGCATTTTACAAACTATTTTATATTTATCAATTTAAACTAGCATCTGATTTTATTTTTAATACTGAATAAGTTATATTTTAATACTGTATAATAATTAGTAGTTTTGTTTTTATTTTAAAAATACAATTAAACCTTTAAACGGCTTTCCTCAAAATGACTCGCGTAATATCTCAAAAACCGTTTGATGTATAGCTTCAAACTTATTAGCCTGCATATAATCATGAAAATGAAATAGAATTATAAAGCTGTGTTCAGTATAAAAAAAATATATAAGGTTTTATGTAAGGTAAAGCCAGGAGAGATGGCGCGGTCGGAGAGATTGCGCACATAGAGGTTCGGGGGGAAGGAATAAAGTGAGCGCGCAGCGACTGCAGGTAGGTGAACAACAACAGTAGTGGAATGTCTACTTGAATGCGCATGTTGATTAATTTGAGTGTCTAAGATAAAGCATTGCAATTTTGTTTTGTTTTCCCAAAATCAGTGCTTGAATTTTCATAGCTATTCATCAGAATTTCTATACAATATCAGTAGTACAAAATATTTTAAACTTAAACGATTTCTCATAAGCTACTAATCTAGACTAACAATGTGAACATCAACGGTTCGTTTTAGTAGCGGCCATGTTTAAATAAAAGCCCGCGCAATCTCTCCTACCAAATGGAGAGTTTGCGCATTTGCTACTTAGGAGAAATGGCGCATTATTTCCTTTAGTTTCCATTTAGGAGAGATTACGCAGTTTATTGGTAAATTTGCCTAAAAAATGAAAAATGAAAATGGACTAATTTTAAGTTAAACGTGTTATCAAGTAACTTAATTTATTTTGTAATCTTATCTGGACCTGCTTTTTCTGATTCTTTATTTTTTTTCCCTTTAATTAAAATTTTTTAATCGTTTTAAAAATTATTTCGTTTTTCTGATTCTTTAATCATTAGGTTGAAATATTCACTCCTAATACAATAATATTTGTTCAAGAAAACCTTACAACAATGTCATTTAAGTGTAATTATTATTGTTCACAATTTAATTGTAGTTATTATTAGTAACAATCTCTCCTTCCCATATGCGCAATCACACCAACCCTGTAAGGACAGATTACGCAAAATAACTTTCGTGGTTTTATTACAACCGTTCTATTAAATTACAACCTAACAACAAAATAGCAATGGAAATGCATAAAAAACAAATGAAGTCAAAATTATTCATGGATAGTTTAGCAAAAAATTAATATTCAGATTTTTTATTGTTATCCTTTTGAATTGTGCGCTTTTGAACTGTCCTAGCTTTACCTTATATACAAATACGTGGTTATTCTAATTTTACTAATTAAATGTTAATTTCTCTTTATCTAATTAAACTTTTACAAATTTTTAACTTCAAATTAAAGCCCAGATTATTATGTTTAATTTAAAATAAAATTTAGGCAAATCCCATGAAATTTGCATGAGACACTCTGCGCGCGGTAAAATATTATACAACGTAAAAATTTTAAATATCACTTTAAAATTTACTCCTTGAATTTTTGTTTGTTATATTATATTAAAATTTTATATTTTTAAACATAGTTTAATATTACATAAAGCTAACCTACAATTTTGGTGCATCTAAAGTGGTTACCTTAAAAATATATATATCATGGAAAATTTCGCATGTTCTGCGACTGGTAAACGTGTACTGTTAAGGAAAATGGGTACAGATAGATGTACAGTCGGTAAAAGAAAAACTACTGATGTATAATATCCTAAATAGACTGACAAATAAATAAAAATTGCCATTCAAATACGAAATATGTATTATTTTATGGTATGTTAAAAAAAAATAATAGTCGGGCGCCTTCTTCGTAATGAAATTGTAACTGTTTCAAAATTTCAAAATGAAAACAAAATTATGACACCTTATTTGTATCCTTTAGTAACTTTTATTACTTTCGGACACCAAACGGGGAGTACTTCGAAAAAGTAGTTTAGTAATCACGCAGATGTAAAATTATAGGAACACATCTAATAATATATTTTTCTCTAATTCTTGAAAAAAAAACTCCAATGCGTTTTTGGTGGTTTTTTTCTCTACTTTAAGGAATGAGATGTAATTTTAGATTCGCACATTTGAAGCGTCAAGAAAGGGAGCTCTGTTACTTTATTTCCGATATTTTATTTCAAAACATATAAAACCTAATATTAATATTCAAAATGTCTGTGTAATGTTATCTATAAAAATGTCAATCGAAATCAATTAATATGTCTCTTTAAATGTTCAAATCCACATTTACAGTTCATTCTGTCAACACGATTTTGAGTTATGCTAAAGATTCTACCTGTATTTCAGTTTGTTTAAAACATTAAAAAAAAATCACCTGAGAAGATAATAAATTTAAAACTATGAAATGTGTAAACTCACCGTATGACTACTCGTTTAATATTCTATGTTAAAATTTACAGAAGAATGCTAATGTGAAGTAAATATTTCCAAATCGTATTGAAACTGTCAATTTTTGTTAAAATTTCAATATGAAGATAACATCCTAAATTTAATCATTAAACACATATTAAAATGAGACACAATGTCCAATCGCATGGCTATTTTCGTTTTTCTCTGTTCCGGTGCATTTTTATCAATTAATTAATTAATTAATTAATGTATTGATTTATTTTACCGACTGTACATTCTTCTCTTTTATGCATGTAAAATTTTTTTATACATAAAACCGATTATTTTGTGTTTATTTTATACAAAGAAAGAATAATTAATAAATAAATATACATATTTATCTCTTGTATTGATATAAAAATACAATAATGACGTAACAAGACTCCGAAAACTGCGATTTTCTGATTTTGTTTACTTTTTAATAAAAGTAAAATAGTAATTTCATAAGATAAATATGAATGAATTCCATGCTATTGTAGCTGCTAATGAAATACCGTGTAACACAAAGAATGTTATATGAATGTTGAAGCAGTTTAAAAAACACTTTTTATTGAAATAATAAACGGAAAATTTCAGTCTAGCAAAAATGGAATATACATCGTATTTGAACAGTGTAGACAAAATTTATATTTACATATGTACGCCGAAATAAAACCAGCTAATAGCTATGTAATGCAACATATACCAGAACATTAAATCGATCAACAACCATGATATAGCCATCGCAAAAGTACCGTCTATTTTATTCGAATGCATTATTTCTGAATAGTTTACACCCGAAAATTTCACTACAAAACACAGTGCATATTTTAAAAATTTAACTCCGCTATACAAATATGATCGATGAAATAAAAATAGTACAATGCAGCGGAGCAAGGCAAATGAAACATATATTATTCTTTCTTGACAGCCAGGTTAAGTATTACAGGAGGTTTGAGAAGAAATGTATGACCACACATTTTATGATATTCATCTTTAGATTGATCACACATCTTATGTAATTAATTTTTCTAAAATGTAACTAGTAAGAAGTTTCACTATACGTGGGAATCAAGTAGCCTCAAAATTGGCCAAGGATAATGCAGAATAAGACACAACGATGTTCCAGAGCTGTAAGCTTCAGATTACTGCAAGCTACCAAAGCCAGACCTGCCAAGTCTCCGGCTTTTTGGATACCAGTAATTTAGTACAGAAAATGTTGTTTCATTTAATCAGAGCATTTTGCGATTTAAGAGAACAACATTTTCTCTAAAAAATTACTTGTGTGCAAATATCCGGAGACTTTGCAACTCTGCAGAGAGTGATATTTCTTGCAATTGTAGTGCATGTTTGACCCCGAAATACAATTGTTTCTGTTATGTTTTGTATGGAAACTAGTAAATCCTAAAGTTTTGTTTTCATAATATAAGTTCTCATAATAATTTTGTTTTGGTAAAAAAAAAAAAAAGCATCGCATAGACAGAATTACCTTGGAACCTAAATTTACATGTTATTGTATATATTCTGCTTACATTTATTCGAATAAAACTATCTTATAAAATACAACTTTTTATTATGAATGTTTTGATGCTACATCTAAACAAAATGTGCGAAGAACGTTCATTTGTTTCTAATTAAGAAAGTTTTTTTTATTAAAAGAGCTTAAGGAACATTTCTGGGACATTTTAAGCCTTTAAATTTATTATTAATGTGCTTATTTTAGTCGCTTAATGACTTTTTTAGAGAATAAAAGATTAATTGTTTGCTGAGATGTTCAATTTACTTAGCCCCTTCCAAAAAAAGAAGATATAATTTATTTTCTGAGAAAATGGAAATTTAAAACTATAAATATAAGTTTACTCTTTTGTGTAAGATGATTACGTTTGGGATGTTAGATGAATTATTAATGATTAATATATTGATAGTAAAACATACTGTTTTATGAGGGTTAACAAAATTAATACATATGTTCATGGTGCCCCTTCTTATCATTCACGCGTAGCTAATTAGCAAACATTTAGTTTAAAGTTGAGATCACAAGTTCTATCCTATCATAGGCAAAAGGTGTTATTTCATAATCAATAGATTTTTCAATAGGGAAACAATAGAATACATACCGCCTGAATTTCACCTTTCGTAACCTCAACAATGACAAATTTTTGACTGTTTGTACTTTCTACGACACATACATGATCGAATTCCATAAATCAGTAAGTTCTAAAATTAATAGTTCACAAATTTCGGATGTTTCCGGAATTTATACTATTTTTTTAAATAATCAACAACGATTACACTCCGAATTTAACGGATGTTATTTACATATGCTTGAGTGCTTTTATAGGAGAGTGTCGACATACGGGATATAAAATTTGATTAATTGAGACGATTTTGGACAAAACCAAATCGCCAAGCATTTTGAAGAACCAGAAATCATCGCGAATGTAATCTTTCTGAACCTGTCTCTCTCGTCAAATAGAACTCGTACAGGCGAATATCGGCAAGTTCTGGAATATGGATTTTCTATAGTTTACACAAAAACTTCGCCCTGTACGTATGTCGCCTCTCTGATGCAGAGACAATCTAACATATACTTAGTTCGTTCCTTACAGTCTCTAAAAGAACTCTACTGGCAGTATGAAAAAGTCGCTCGACTAAATCAAGAGGCATGTAATTCAGATCGCACGATGCTACACTTGATTTAAAATTTAGAGGCGTAGTTCGAGGATGAAAATATATTTTTCAAATATTTTTCTTCATAATATGAAAATCCGTTTACGTTCACATATTTTTAAAGAGGCTGTGTCACAAAGTCAGTGTTTTAGCTGAAAGTTAAAGAAAGGCGAATTCCTCATCTTGGTAAACATCGAAGTGGCTAAAAGTCCCCGTCGTGTAAATGTCAATATTATGGCATACCTATTTAAATTATGCTTATGGTTTAAAAAAAAAGATTAACTCTATCAATTAATTATCCGCAGAATTATGCAATGAATGGTTAAATCTGTTCAAATTATGAAAACATATAAAAACGAACATTTACTGTTTTAAGGAGTGTGAGATATGAAAGGCATAAGATATATACATTCAAAACAGAAGGTCATACAATGAGTCTAATTTAAAATAACAAAATTAGTAACATTAATTTAAGACAAAGAAAAAAAAGTATATTGTTCAGAAAAGAAAAAATATATATGTATTACATAATTAAGTTTTATTGAGAAATGAGAAATACTTCATTGACACTGTCACCTAAAAATATATTTTGCATATTTACATGAAATGCGTCGTCTGTAAATTAATTGTTTAACATATTCGCTGAATTGTTAATTATTGCAAGCAAGTACTTTGGAATAATCGAGAATGGTAATATAATATTTTGGAAAAGCTAAGAAACTGAAATGTTTTTGGAATATTCAAACACATTTTGTTGCATAAATTGAATAATTGAATAATCACAACGCATAATTTAGTATGTTCCTCATTTTTGGTGAGTTTTCGCGTTTTCACACTTTTTAAATATTTTTATTTTGTTTAAAATATAACCATAAATATATCTAAATAAATTCAATATACTATTCTGGAACTTCTATGCTAAATTATGGAGTTTGTATTTCATTTATTTTTCATGTTACATATTTCCTTTTAAATAACTCCAACTAAACTATGAAGCAGTCATTAATTTTTCATTGTATACTAAATGCATTATGTTTATTATAAATTTGGACGCGGTCTCTGTTATATTAACATCCAGATTATAGTGCTGTGTTGAATGCCATAAATTCCTTATTCAGGTACATTCAAACATTAACTTAAAAATGGCCAATAAATTTTTGATCACACGATACACATATATGCATATCTCTATCTATCTATCTATCTATTTATATATCAATCTTTATATATGAAACAAATTTTAAAAAATATTTCGCCATTGGCCTCATGAAAACTATAATGCTGTGTAAATACCATTATTCTAAATTATTTTCTCGTTCCAGTATTTCGATTGTCAAAATTCCACCGTGCTAAAAATACTTCATTCTAAATTCATTCTCTTAAAAAATGGCTCTGATCGCGCTGTTCTATTAAAATTACGCACTTTTGTTTCATTAAATAAATGTATCCTAGAATTTAATTCTTTTAAACATCAATCTCCCAGCTAAAAATATTTTAATTCTCTTGAAATAACAACCTATGTCTTTTTATTTATTTTATTTTTATTTCCCTATATTTTCTGACAAAACAATATTCTTTCTCAAAATTATGAAATCTAACTTCAATCTCAATGTAAAATATTATCTTGGCATCTTGCCCATGCTCGATAAAACCTACGTTTTTTTTTTCTTTCTTCTCTTCTTATTTATTCGAAGGAATTAGATTTTTCGGTAATGTTCTAGAAGTATTGTTTTCCCGCGTTTTTTTTTTTCAGATTACGGTTTTATAGCTTCGAAATCAGAGCGCCGGAGAAGTTAGTCCTATAGCGCTGATTGGTCGAAAGACTGTTTAATGAAAATGTATTCTGGGGCGTTCAATAATAGATATACGTGGAGTTTCCCGCGTCAGAGTCAGATTGGTTCTGGATCCGGTTGTACAAGTAACCCCGGCGCGTACTTCACGATCATGGAATAATTTCCTTTGCTGCCGATAGATTCTTTTACTTCGAATAAAAAGTGAACTGGAACGGACTGTCTCTTATTTGCATTCTGTACTCACACCATGAAGTGAATTTTCGACACCCGACTGCAAATTCCTCGGTAAAAGCCCTTGCCTGGATAATGATTCTACAAAATTTATGGTAATACAAGTTAAATTGTGACATATATATATATATATATATATATATATATATATATATATATATATATATATATATATACAGAGAGAGAGAGAGATTCAGTAACCATTACTTATAACGCACCTAAGATATATAGCTTAATTTCGCCTATAACGTTCTCAGATGCCTGGACTCTACTAAAATCCTATAAATAGCAGATATATAAATAAATATGTCAGTAGAATGTTTTTTTCTTTATTACAACTTTCCAACATATTAGGAGAGCATTTTTAATTAGCATTGTAAATATTATTTTTGAAATAGAACAAGGTATTTTGTAGAAGTGGGTACTTATGCTTATAAAATTAACCTGTAAAACGCACTCGTAGATATGCAAGAATCCAGAAATAACAGTTCTTTAATTTTAACCTATATGTTTATAAATCAAAACATATTACAATACACAGTGCACATTTTTTAAATTTAACTCAGGTATACAAATATGATTGGCAAATATAACTCTATATAATGTAAGAGAAAAAAAATGGCGATTGTAGGATTTTTTATATTATATAAAGCAATATTTAATAGTTAAATATGCTACACATAATAGTATAAAAATTTCAGTATCTTGAAAAATAGAATTTCGAAAGCTAGATTTGTTTTAATTGATAAAATATATTTTAAAATACAGAATTACATAAATACCACTTTCTATATATCATAATGATAGCTACACTTACTAGCCTGAACTTCAGTATTTCAACTAATATCCGGTAAAAAGCTGCACAAATTGCATCAAAACTGAGACATGCGGTTTTACTCATCTATACGTGTTTAACCTAATTTACCCCTATATATTAAAAAAATAACAATAATTCAAAATCCTTTGGTGTGTTTGATTTATCGTAGAAAAATGAATGTTTTCGTTTAAAAAAAAAGAAAGAAAAACCTGTTATATTTTCAATAAATGTACAAAGACGGACATTGTAATTTTAAAACTAAATTTCAGGAATATGAAATATGTTCGGAAAAATTGTATACGTCTTGTTAGTAATGTGATTATATATAAAAAAAAAAATCTTGAACAATTTCTATTAAAGCATTCAATTAGTACTTGTTTAAATATTTTATTTGAATTATAAGGTTAACGGGAAAAAATATTATATCATAACTGCAAAACATTGGGAAAACACTAACAAAAGTTCGAAAATACAAGTATATTATTATTTTGCATTTAATAATGTCATTAGAAATTACTGATTTATAGAAATAAAAATTATTAGGCGGAAAAGTAATTGCTTGTTTGTTTGTGTTTTTAACACTAAAAGGTGCAATATTATTATTGGATATTTTAAGAATCTTCTAGAAATTTGACAGTTATGGCAAGAAATCTCTCTTTACAAAACATATTTATACAACTTATTAGTGTTCATATAAATGTTACCTAAGTTTTATAGATAAAATAAATAATCAAAATTAATTTTCAATAGACAAAAATAGCTCTTTCATAAAGAATGATAAGAAAATAACTTAAAATTCTACTGAACACTGTCTTATATCTCTATTTTTAGAGAAAAAGTGGAAATACTTTTTGCTGTACATCAAGGAAAAAGTATAGAAATAACCATATATCTGATCTTGTCAACGTGTATAAAAATACGTGTTACATTCTTATTGTAGTACTAATACATATTTTGGAACTAAAACACTGGTTATGTTTAGAACCATTCTACCACGTCGGTATTTTTGAAAGTACAACCGTAAGAAACACTGCCATGTCATTTTTCTTGAGTGACAGCCTCACAGCATAAGAAGAAAAATATGTATCAACTTTCATTTCGATGCATTTTTTCGTTATGACACATGTGACATTTTTTTTACAGCAAATGAAAATACATCAAATTTAAAGTATTATATGTAAGCCATTTTTAGTAGAAACTCTAGTTAGATAAATTTCCAAATATTACTTTTATTATTATTATTATTGTTGTTACTATACTAGAATTGATTCAACTCAATTATCTTCTAACTTTTTTTCGAGATGTGTGACTAATGACAAAACATTTGCAGAAGAAAGTATTGGAACAATATATATTTTCAATATATATATTTGAGAAAATAACATATATTTACTATTAATTATTCTTATGATGATCCTCTGAAAAATCAACAAGATTACATTCTTGATATTTCTTTTTATTAAGTTTAAACCTTGCAGAATCTTTTCCATTGTTTTATATATATATATATATATATATATATATGAGGACGTGAGTTTTAAAGCTCGCCTTATCCAGAAAATAAAATTTTTGCATATCTCGAAAAATCTCTAAGTGCTTCCATTTATTTTCATTGTAAACCAAGATATTACAATGCCGGAAATACAAGCTAAGACTAGTTTTCTTGCGTATTGTAGTGATTTTTTCAGTGCAGATTTAGTAATAGAATAAATTGATAGAGAAATCATGATTATTTATTTATTTTTTGATAAGGTGAGTTTCAAAACTCACTTCCTCATATATAAGTGATAAATTATGTACACTGTTAAAAATTTGTGGCAAACTGTCCAGTCATTCGACCGTTTTTACAGAAAACGGTTACCTAACCGTAATTTAACTCTGTTCCGACCACATTATTGCTGATATTATGGTCAGATAAGAATTAAATTACGGTAATGTAAAGATTTTCCATAAAAACGGTCGAATGACTGGACAGTTTGTTGCAAATTTTTAACAGCGTAATAAACAACAAACACAATCACACATTCATGTGACTAGCGCTAAGATGCTATATTAAAACATCCATATTAAAAATAATCTTTATAGATTCTGTACTGGTGAAAATCTTTTTCACGAATAATTGTTTTATTTGATAAGTAATCTAAGTTACAAAAACAATATTCCTCTTAATTTTATATATAAAAAAAAAAATATATATATATAGTTTATACTGACGGTCTCTATTATTGATCGTTTGCTTTTGATCGACAGTGAATGACTCGTATTAACTAAAGCCTTGACAAGGACGGTTTTATGATGATGCTTGTGCTTATTGCCAAACTTACTTTGAACGAATTTGGATTGGTTTTGGGAAAATGGATTCTGTATATTTATTTATTTTTTGCTTTTTGATGTGGAAACGGGGCTGCGTTGATGGGATGTGTGTTTTCACAGGACATCGATTTCTTTTGTAAATGAATTCAGTTATTTTCGTCATGGTGCAGCATTCATTTTTACTTTCTTCTCTCTTTACAAGAAGAAAGTATTGGATTCACGAAAATTTTCGACTTTCCGTTTTCGATGGATATATACGTTTTAGAAGAAAACGATTTGACTGTTTTTAGAAAATGTCTGCCCGTGAGTCTATAAATCTGTCTATATGTGACAAAAATTTTGTGGGCGCTCTGTCTCAAGAATTTATGCACAAAATTTAATAAAACTTTATAATCAGTTAGTCCCTGATATAAATTGTTGTTGATTACTTCTTGGTGTAAATCTCCCAACAGGTGTCGCTGCTATGCTGCATTTTTGCGATTACCGCAATAGGTGTATCTCAAGAACTAATGCACTGATTTTCATCAAACTTCGGATTCTGTTAGACCTTGACATAAATAGACTCAACGTTTTGGTTTAGATATCACAAAAGGTGGCGCTGCTATGTTACTTTTTTATGATTCTCATGATCGCTTTATCTCAAGAACTAATACACAGAATTTAATTAAACTTTAGATTCAAATAGACCTCGATACAATTTGGTGCTGATTAGTTTTTCGTGTAAATCGCCCAACAGATGACGCTGCTATGCTGTATTATACACGGTTTTATCATGATAGCTATATCTCAAGAGCTAATATGCATAATTTCATAAAACTTCAGATTCTGTTAGACCTTAACATAAATAGACTCTGATTACGTTTTGGTGTAAATAGACCAACAGGTTGCGCTGCTATGTTACTTTTTTCATATTTTCCACGATAACTATACCTCAAGAAGAAATGCACAGAATTTCAGCAAACTTTTGATTCAATTAGACGTTGACATAAGTTGTTGTTGATTAGGTTTTGATGTAAATCTCCCAACAGGTAGCGCTGCTATAATGCATTTTTTAGGATTTACACGATTTTAACGATCATATCTCAAGAACTAATTTACGGAATTTAATAAAATTTTAAATTCAGTAATACCTTGATATATATTGGTGCTGATTTGTTTTTATTGTATGTGAAACCTCTATGAGATAGAAGAAAGTTTTGGGATTGGTTTAGTCACCGACTAGTTTAGTGTTGGACGCGTGATATATGGTGATATTAGAGCGTGTGATATAAGACATTCAAATATTTTTTGAATATTTTGATTTTGCTACGCAGCGTTCTGGACGAAACCCCCTTTCACAAATTCATATTACTTAAAATACAAATTCTATTTTGAATGCATGGCTATTTTTGAAATTTAACAAACTGCCAACGAGGCCACAGTCTGATTTATGTTTGTTTTTTCAGTGTTTGATTGCTGTAGTTTAAATTTATTTTAGGTTGTATATTTTTTTTCTTGTTTGGTGAGGGGGCTGCGATATTCCAAACCAATACATTTTTGGCAATATTATATATATATATATATACACTCTAGAGAGTCTATAGATTCAACTCTTCTATCCCCGATCTTTGATCGACTGAGGAGGTATATTCACTGTTGGAGCAAAATTTGAGGAAAAAAATACCAATTTCAATATTTCAAAATGTTTTTGAGAAAATGGCAAGGGATAGTTTCTTATTTAACAATAAAATACTGTAGAATGGATGCCAAGGAGACAATAATACGTTATAAACCAAAATAAATTGTTTCCAACGCATCAAACTTATGAGCGTCAGGAGATTTTCTGTATTTTCATAACAATGTTTCTAAATCACAGGGTATTCATATTATTATAATCGCAGTTTGATGATAAAATATCTTTTTGATATCCTTTCATTCAATGTACTTTTTCAAAATTCTGTTAAAAATATTTTTGTATACTTTTTTTAATATGATTTTTGGAATTGAAAATCACCGGCCAGTTGCCTGTATCGTTTTAAATTGTTAATATTTTATATTTTTAAAATAATTTATAAATTATTGTATAAATGTTCAAATAATTCTTTACCACAAGAAAATTGGATATTTTACGTTTTAGACATTATCAAAAATATTCTCTCAGTTTTTTTTATCTGATTTGGTAGTGAAAAGTATTACTAAAATTTTACATTATAATTTGTTAAAAACTAAAGACTCTACTTTTATAAAAACTGTAATAAAATTATAATTACTTAAAACTATAAATTCATGATCCTTGTTCAAATACTTTTTTTCGCCATTGTATATACAAATTCTAAAAAAATACACATTCAAATATGTATACTTTAACATTAAATTTTAAATATTCCATCATTCATTTTAAGAAAAATTTTAAGGCATTTTACAAATGATTACAAAGGCAGGGAGCTAGAAAATGTATCTGGTACAAGTAACAATAATATGTATTTGGAAAATTGTGTTTTATAATATATATTTATTCTTTCAAAAACGCAGATATTATCGTTTACGGTTTCCATAAACTGGATCACAATTCTTATATATTTTTTAGATATGGATCCTTCTTTTTTGAAAAGTTTATGCATCATTATATTTTATTTTCATGAAAACAAAAACATAAAATATTAATCAACATTATGTATTCGTCATTGGTAAATTTCATTAAATGATAATTTAATGACACATTTTTTGTATATTTCTAAATATCTCTGGGCTCTAACATTCGTAAAAACAGGACAATCATCATGATATAAACATATATTGTTATGAGAGGTAATTTACTGTTTAAATTTTTTAAGATTATCTTCTATATTTTTAATGAAGAGAACACTTATTTTTATTTTATATTTCGTAGGAGCAAATCAAAAGTTAGAAAATATAATTATTACCTGCATACGAAACATGCTTACAGTGACTCGGAACTAGAATATGATACTATCATAGCGAAAAAAAATTAATGATTCGAAAACTGTCTTCCACACACACATGTTTTTATTTTACAATATTATCATTATTTTTTTCTGTAAAAAGACTTGAATTTCTACAAAATTTAGTTGTATTTTAGATATTGATCATATTTATATTTCTTTTAAAAATATACCTTTCATCACATGATTACTTTCCGGTTAACATAAACAGTGGATGGCGAAGTCTGTCTTTGTAAAGGCTGTTTTTATAAATTGTACAAAAGTGGATCGCAATGATGCAATGTAGAATTTATGAATGTATCTCAGGTAATTTGAATAATTAAAAAAATCATAAGCAAGTTTTTGCTTAGTCGTATGTAAGAGATATTGAAATTTGCCAAAAATGGATGTGAACACGTAAAACAAATATTTTAATACTCCCGCTAAGTTGATACAGATATTTTAATTGCATTTAATATATATTTTTTTTTGTTAGCACACTGTTAAAAATTTGCAGCAAACTGTCCAGTCATTTGACCGTTTTTGTAAAAAACGGTTATATAACCGTTATATTGAATGCCTAAGGGGGGCCACTCGGCCCAGCAAAGCCAGGCCGTAGAGTGTTAGCACCTCCCCCGGGATGTTCCCCGGCACGCGGGGATTCGTTTTGGGTGATTCCAGCCACCGGCGGAAGGGAAGGCACGACGCCGAGACCGCCAGCGCACGCGCAAACGGCCCAAACAACAACAAAAAAGAAAAGAAAGAAAATACAAACTAGGCCAAAGGCCGGCACTGCCAGGACAAGCCTAAGCGCGACAAGGGGCAGGCAAGAAAGCTAAAAACAAAAAAAAACAAAAAGAAACTGAAAAAAGCCTGAACCGCTGGAGCCTGCACTCCCTCGCGACAGACAGCGGCAGGTGCAGTGATGAAGAACTTGTAGGTGAACAGTCCTTAACGCTCCTGCGTCATGACACACAGTTCGCGGCCAAGGCGGTCCTTGGATAATAATGATGCGCCGGAATCTGAGAACTAGTTCCCACGCGACAGATGGCGCCACAAGTTGTTGCGTTGGAGAGATGAGACCGCTGCTAAAGACTGCGAAGGGAGCACAGCAAGGTGCTCAAACACTGACAAGGTACAGCCAAAATAAGGAAAAGTCAGGAGAAGGAGGGTAGGAAGATCAATTACAGTACTGATTGGTGGTGAAGAATTTAATATGTTTAGTTAAAAATTTGATAAAAGCTAGAGTTGGTTACTCAATTTGTTAAGTTCGATAAATCCATTAAGAAATTAAAAATATTTTTTAATTTTTTTAGTAAGATTGGTCTTGTTAGAATATTGGTTAGCCCGTTATATAACTATATTCTGACCATAGAATGAGCAATAATATGGTCAGAATATAGTTAAATTACAGTTATGTAACCGTTTTCTACAAAAACGGCCAAATGACTGGACAGTTTGCTGCAAATTTTTAACAGTGCAGTAGAAAAAAATATATGTAAATGTTCTGTAAATGTGTTTGCTATTTACATAATAATGTTGAAGAAACATATATTTTTGATAAGTATGTAATCAATTTGTTTTAAATAATAATTATAGAACTTTCTTCAATGTTTACATAAGAACACACTTTTTAAGATTTTACCTACGCAGAATTCAACCAATCACAATAAATATACAAATTTTCTCTCAATCTTGAAATTCTTGGTGAATTCTGACTTTTGTATATTTTTGAAATTTAAAAATATCGAGGCTAACGAAAAAGACAGGCTACCGCGGTGCATCCCACTTATCTTTTTTTACAGACCGCTAGAGTGACGTGATGCGCTTTTCATACACCTGCATTGGTGGATTCGAGCATCACGTGACTCCCGCGGTCTGTAAAAAAAGATACGCGTAAAGCACCGCGGTATCCTTTCTTTTTCGTTAGCCTCGAAAAATATCAAATGACGTCGGTGAGAAAAATCCGGGGTTATATTACGCTCATATATTATGAAACGTGATCTACTGAATAACGTTTGAGATAGGATTTAGTGAATATGGAGCGTATTTTTGCATCTAAATGATCTGGGGATGTTTAATTAGCTAAATGAAAGTGTCTGTTTGAGTAATCTCCCATTATGACAATTGCTTAGGAGTATAAATGAGCAATGTTGCTATCACACGCAACACCTTTTGGGCAATGTTTGTGTTACACTTTTATTTGAGGCAGATTTCCATATGAAATAGACTCGAATGTGATAACAAAATAGAATCCTTTTAAGAAAAATAAATGTCAATGCATTGAATTTCTTCTTCGATAACCCAGGCAGAGATGGACGCTTTGAACGCCATTCCCCAATATTACCGACACAATGAAATATAACAAGGAAATTAAAAGAGTGGAATCACGAACAAGAGCTCATTCAATTCGAGGTAAAATGCATAGTTGGGTTACAAAACGTAACTTATATACCAAAAGAAACTTAAAAATGAGTTCTTATCAAATAATAGCAGAAATGTGCAAACATAGCAATAGTTTAGCTATTTATTTGCGCCAACTAAAGAACGATACATAGTAACAACAGCAATAACAATAAACGTTTTTCATCCAAATTTTATAAACAATTGCAACGCTTCTTTCAACTCCATTCGTCTTTGTAGACGAAGTAGTTGCAGTTAAAATTGACTTAAAAGTTTACTGATAGAAAAATTATTGAATTTAAGAGCAACTTCCAGGATGATATAAAATGCATGAAACAATCAAATTGGAACTTTCTTAACAAAATTATTATGTAAAATCCAAAGTGTTAAGTAATATGATGAAGGAGGAACACTGTTTCCCCTCCGTCTGTTATACTATCTGTCTATTATCGAGAGAGATTTAGAAAAAATATTTACTTCTTTGATATACTTTTTGTTTCTTTTATTTTAATGTATTTCAATTTAATTACATTTAGTAGTATTCTGCTCTAATTTTATGTAAACGTGATCCTGTATATTATTATTCCCCCAAAACTATTTGCTATTTATTTCTATTTACAAAGTTTTCAAAATGTTCTTTCTGTAATGTTTTTTTGTTAAAAAAAGAAAAATATTCGTGAATGATACTTGATTCTAAATTTTTGAGTGACATTTAAAAATCTGACAAACGGTCACAAAGAAAGACAGATGTTGTAGATAGATACGTGATATCTTCTGAGAAATTTTCGAATCAAACTTTGAGTACGGGAATTGCAAAAAGAAAAAGAAAGTATAAACAACCTATAGAAATCAGATTCAATAAACGTGTTTTGCGTATTCGATCTTCAACTCTGTCAGATACATTGAGTTTTTGATGGAGCATGACTTTGAATGTTATTTATATTTTCATTCTATTAAATCCTCTAAGCAATAATAATTTTTATTTAAAACTGAGGATTTAATTCAAAAGTTTTCAGAAAACATGTCTTATCATTATTTCCAAGAAGAGTAAAACTATTAAAATAATATTTAAGGCGATTTAAAATGAAAAATATAATTTAAATTAATATAATTTCTAGTTTTACCGCAATCTAAAATTTAATAATGAAAGGTTAGTACAATTTGAGGATAATTAAAAATTTACAATATTCTGGAAAACTATTATAAATGTATGACAATTTTGTGTACGGACGTACAAAATTTAAAGGTATATGCATAATAAAATTTTAGATTTATTGTAGGAGGTATTGATATTTGCATAAATAATATATGAATTGCGTCATATTGATACAATATTATGAACGTCGCGGATCATCACAACATTCATTTTAAATGCATGCGTATCTAATCTTGCATTATTAAGGAAAATATATACATATTAATTTTAAGCAGCACGATGAATAAAGAAATTGTATCCGTTATTTTATTCTAAGCTTACATGATATGTTCGTAAGATGTTTAATGATTCACAAAAGAATTAAGCGATGTAATTAAAGATTAATCATGAGTAAAAATGTATAAACAACTATGAAAATTAAATAAAAAATACACATAATGAATGATTTGTTTTTTTTTTCGATATTAAAAGTATCTCTTTGACTCCCGTGTACACTTTATTTGCATTTTACATTTATCATGAAATATAATAAATTCAATAGATTTTATTACGCTAGCAACAAATAAAACCAGTTTATCACATTTCATGTATACGTTTTAACGAATGAATATTGAAAACAGACTAATAACGAAATGACCGTGCCATTCAGAATCCTGTCATGGACATCTAGCTGGTAACGGGTAGACATTAGAGATATAATCGGGTTCTTTTTAGTGAGACCGAATCCGTTCGATCCCGAAAGATTTTTTTTTCATCTGAGGCCGAGTTCTTTTGAACCCGATATTGAAATTATGTAATAGAAAATCGTTAATAACATTTTCAAATTGTTTTAAGATTACTTTTTTCATCCAAAAATTTACTCTTACACAGAAATAACTGTCAATCCTGAATATTCCCTTTTGACAACGTTTCGTGATTTTCATGTCCCTCAAAATCTGTTTAAAATAGCAATTTTTTTTATTTATACCTAACCACTGATAGAAATTTTCAAAAGTCACAATCTTATTCTTTTTAAATATCATTGCACAGCTATAGGAGAAAGGCATCAGTTCTGCTTGACAGTAATTCTGGAAAGGGAATACAAAATGAAACTACATATATTAATAAATAATATATATATTATTGAAGCAAATAAATCTATATTATTTTTATGGTAAAAAATATCACAGACTATTTTTAAACTGATAACTATATTTAATGTACAGAGGTCTCTGGACTGAAAATGTCTTTTTTTATGTAAACACAGTGCCAGATATTTATTTGCTAAATCAATTATCTGAGTCACTGTATTATAAACTCACAATGTTTGGCAACGCTTTTGTTAAGAAGATAATCTATAAACCAAGGAATATTATTTTATAGATACGCATTTTTAAAACTTTTCTCTTGTTTATCTTAAAATTTGTTTCCACAATGATATCTGTTGTAAACAATAATTACACGATAACTCCAAATGGTTGTTCCACAAAATAAAAACATTTAGATTACTCACCCTAATACATTATCTGTCATGATACCTTTATGAATTCAGCTAACACCTAAAAGTGAGTTTTATTAAGTAGATATAAGTTTCAAATCTTTTTCGACAAAACTTGAAAATATATACATTTCCCATTATTATTAGAATGAATTACAGAGGATGCCCCAAAAACACAGTAGTGAATGTAAAAAATTTTCATATTAAAAAAAAAAAAAAACTTAAAACTTATTTGTTTGTTCTAACTCAGAATATAGGGTCAAATTCTCCTCTTCTAACTTCTAGATAAGTATGTGCATGCTTAATCGTTTTCCCGAAGAACCATTTCAAAATGCCAGTTTTTTGCATGATCATTACAAAATCGGGTTATTGTATCGTGTTATTCGGTTAATTGTTGCATCAGGTAGCACATACTTTTCACTTCTCTGAAGGAATCCTTGTTGGAAGTAAAAATTTGGATAATGTTAGAACACATTTCCTGGATCGAATATCCTGTTGACATACACCCGGAGAAAAGTTTTGTTGAATCAACAAAAAATTGGTTGGCCCAACAAAACTTTCCGTTTAAATATGGACCAATGGAAATTTTGTTTGAATCAACAAGAAAAATATTGTTATTTGTTTTTTGCAATTCCAAAAAAAAATTTTGTATCGTCAGCAAAAAAAAATTCTGTTAATTCAAGTAAAAATGTTTCAATTTTACTTGAATTAACAAATTTATTTTGTTGAAAGTTTCCTCAAAATAAATATAATTATCTGCTACTTTAAGAGTTCTTTTCAGTTTCGGCAATAAAAACTTTTGTATAAAGAACAATTGTTTTGTGTAATTTTAAGAATTTTTTTTTTGTTTTAACAACAAAAGGTTTTTGTTACATAAACAATTATAATATTTACTTTAAAATTATTTTTGTATTACAACCAATCTAAACTTAGCTATTTTTTCACAGTGAATTACGCCTGTAATCCTTGAATAACAAGTGCATTTTTATCCTGCTTTTTTTCAAGCGTAGATGTACAGTTTGAACAATGTCCCCAGCTGGGAATCGAAACCGGGTCCTCAGAATATCGATCTGAAACTCTAACCACTCAACCAGAAGGAACGACATCCAAACTCGAAATTTCTCACTCTTATATATGTCGGACCGGCTGCAAACGCAGCACAAGGTGGAAATGTCATCATGAGCACAGCGCCCGCTTAAGACATAAAAGTAGGGGAATCCCGTCGTTACTCTGGATCACCCCCCTCTACCAATTGCTTTGTTATTTACTAAATCCATTTTTGGTATGCTGCAACAATTTGAAATTTTACCATCAAAATTTCGAGTAAACAACAATTTAGAAAGAGCGAGCTTCTTAGATAAAAATTTCGTAAGGTAAAAATGCATTTCTTACCCTGATTATTATTATTATTATTATTATTTTTTTTGTAAAAAGTTATTCTGAAAAGTAAATTTGGGGGCACCTTTGTATTTCTTTGAGTAAGCACGGGCTTCCCGGGACTATTCGGTAAACAGGCCCTGCATGAGCATGCAAATTTTTGAAGCAAACATGAGATTAAAATACAAAGCCCAGCAAACGGCAACATATAGTTAATTTTTAATTCTTTTCAGCAGTGAATTACGCCTGTAAAAAGCAGGATAAAAATTTACCGGTTATTATTCAAGGATTACAGGCATAATTCACTGCAGAAAATTAATTAAAAATTAACTGAGTTGCCGTATGCTGGGGCCTCAGAGCGCTATTCTGAGGACCCGGGTACGATTCCAGGCTTGGGACATTTTCCACTCTGTCGGTTTACGCTTGAAAAAAAAAAACAGGATAAAAATTCACTGGTTATTATTTAAGAATTACAGGTGCAAATCACTGCTGAAAATGATTTAAAAATTAATCCGTGCATTAGTTCTTGAGATTTCGTTACAGTGAAAATCATGAAAAAAATAACAGAGCAGTGCCACCTGTTGGGCTATTGACACCAAAACGTAATCAGCTTCTATTTATGTCAAGGTCTAACTCAATCTGCATTTTGATGTAAATCAGTGCATTAGTTCTTGCGAAATCGCGAATCTATTGCAGAAATCGAGATTGCACGATTTACGCCAAAAACTAATCAGCACCAATTTATATCAGAATGTAACTGAATATAAAGTTTAATTAAATTCCGTGCATTAGTTCTTGAAATAGAGCGCCCTCAAAATTTTTGTCACATACAGACAGACAGAGTCATAGACAGTCATTTTCTGAAAACAGTCAAATCGTGTTCAGGACCTTCTAAAATCCGTCGAAAACCAGATGTTGAAAATTTTCAGGATTCCAATACTTTCTTCTTGTAAAGATAGAAGAAAGTAATAAATGGGATAGGGGGATTTTTAAAACTACCTTGGTCCGTCCCAATTAAAGAAGTTTTAATTATCCAAAAAATATGTTAATCCTTTAATTATACAGCTATATAAGTCAAATAAACCAAGTTACGTGAGAGAGTTATGGCTTCTACACAACAATTTAAATTTTGCAAAAGCAACAAAATTTTGCTGGAATTATAAATTACAAAATTATGGTAAAATTAAAAAAACAGATTTTGTTAATTCAAGTAAAATTGATGAAATTTTGTTAAAATTTTGTAAGAGTGTCAACAATATTTTATTCTCAGTGCAACAAAACCAACTTTTTTCTTCAACTAAAATTTTGCTTGAAACAACCAAAATGTACTCAACAAAACATGTTTTGTTGTTTTAATCAATTCCTTTTTCTGGGTGTACAATCTTCCACTCGTTTCTGAACAATCACTACTGCCGGAATTCCGTTCTCGATATCTATGTACATGTTACTCACATAACTTATATTACTCACAATTGTCAGTGCGTTGTTCCATAAAGGTATTCAAAAGTAACGTTTTCTAACTACAATAACAATTGTTCAAATTCCCACTAGCAATTATTTTGGGAGATCATGTACTGTACGTACCTTTATAAGTTTCCATTGTATTTAAAATTTAAATAATTTATGTTGCTATACATATTAACACCATAAATATATCATTTTCATTTATTACGACGTTACGATCACATATTGGTTTAAAATTTGGTAAAGTTATAGGAATTACATTTTACTAAATAAGAAGGATAAAGATTCACCAGAATATATATATTTGAATTATTAACATATCAAGTAAACGTCAAATATCAAAGAATGATAAAAGAAATAAATATATATCGTAAATATATCTGAGTACCAAAAACCATGTTAGAAAAAAGTTAAACATAGAAAAAAAACACTGCTGAGTATAGTGTAAAAATATGCCTGGTGTGTTTAAATGAAATATTCAACTGATTTTTATCCTGCAGCGCGATTTATTTTACATTGTTTAACATGTTTTAGGAAAATACTGATGTTTTTTTCGGGTTGGCTTTCCGTTTATCGGGGTTTTCTTTTTGTAAAAGAATTCGTTTTCGCTTCACTGGTATTAGAAAAGATAAATAATGTTTCAGGCGACAAATTTCAAAAGGTAATGTTAAATTTTTGATTCGGAATTGTGAACCTAATTGTATTGTAGTGGCTATTTTTATAGAACAATAATTTTATTTTCATGTTCAAAACAAGTTATTTCGGAACAGATGTCGCAGATTGCTCCAAGCTAGGCCTTTTTCTGTTTTTTTTTTTTTTTTTTTTTGTTTATGTGCTGTTCTGACGAGAAAATACTATTTTCGAATACCCGTGAGGCCTAACTTGAGAAAACATCATGTTAATTTTGTTTTATTATGAAACATTATATTAAATATGAAAAACGTACAATCTTTTTATAAAACAAATAAAAAATATATTGTAAAACACGTAAAATTTGATGAGGTTGGCTGTGTTGACCGAAAAAAGGCAAAATATTTGCGTCACATTATCACTAAAAAGAAATATATTCCATATTGTGCTTATTCTTAAAAAGAGTATTTTTAAACATTAGTTTATTTTTAACTCTTCCGATATTTATAATGTACACCAAAAGGTAATTAAAATGTAATGCTTTTCTTTTCTATTTACTTTACTTTTTTTTTTTTTTTTTTTTTTTTTTTTATGAAATATTTCTTTGAATTAGTAAGGTATAAATAGTCACTTTTTTTTTCTTTCACCAAAATGAGTTTTAAGGAAAAATCACCATTTCATTGATGGTCCTTCGAAATATGTCTCATTTAAACCAATCATATGTAAAGTATCCCGCTAAAATAAAAACAAATGTGTTGCCCTTTTATACTTTTAAATACTTAACAGTCTCGTGTTTATGACAAATCAGGCAATTTTAAAGAATAAATGTCTTTAACAAGTTAATGTTATGATTCTTACTAATTTCGAATATACATTTTGTATAACAATATTTTGTACAGTTTAGAAGATATATTTTTTCTAAATACGTGTACACGTATCAGAAAAGCCACAGGGAAGTCGATTTTGAAAAGAGAAAAAAACAAAAAACTAGGTGGCATGCCTATTGATGAAGACCAAACGTGGTTAAATAAGATACAAACGCTGTTACTTAGAATTGGTAGTATGCATAACAGTAAAACAAGTTAAACTTTTATGAAACTTGTACAAAAATTGCTTACACACAAATAATAAAATATGTAAATTAAAAGATAAAAAGTGTTTCAAAAATTCGTATTTATTCAGGTGTAAAAACAACATTTGATGATTTACTGAAAGGTCCGACAATATCCGTTTAAAAAAAATTTATCGAACTTTAAGTATGATTTTGATGTTTTGTAGTGTTAAAAGATTTTAGCACATTTATGTAAGAAAAACGTAAGATATACAAAAAATACAAATGAACAGAAATACACTCAAACACACACAATTATATAATAAACAATAATATATTATTCTGTAAAATTATCAAATTATTATAATATTTTCTATATCGTAAGTTATACAGAATACCTTTATTTTTATCAGCCAATGTAGAATCATTTTTTATTATTATCACAAACTTTTTGTCTGTGGCACATAAAAAATGTCGTGAAATATCTTCGCCTTAAAGGATAAAAATAATTAAAAAGAAATCTTTAATGAATCATTTTTTACAAGGTTTTTGTAAAAAGTGGAAAAAGTTTTTACACTATTTCAGATTAAAAAGTTATGAAAAAAGAGGTGTGAAATGTGATCAAGTACATTTTTCTTACTCAAGAGCGTAAACTAGTTTTTTCTATTTCCTCTTAACCTAATTACGAGAGTGCAGACGCTAGTGAGATTGAAAGTACACTTACCTCTTATAAGCCTTTCTAAGAAACTGAATAACCTTTAAAAATGGTATTTTTTAAGGTAAATTTATAAATATTTAAATTTTCATTGATTTTGTTTTCCAAAATAAACAGAATTCATTATTGTCCCATTTCATGCATCCTTAATGTGTGAATATAAAATTGAATAAAAAGATGTGTCCAAAAGAACTACAAGTAGTTCTACAAGTATTTTAAAAAATATATATTGCAAATACATTTGTATATATATAGACTATATATAGACTGTATATATATATATATATATATATATATATATATAGACTGAAATTTAAAGTATGCTTCCCAACTTATTATGTAATTTGGTGGATAACAGAGCTATAAAAATAAATGAATATTTATGAAACTTCACTACATAGTATAGAACAAAGTCGCTTTTTCTGTCCCTATATCCCTATGTACGCTTAAATCTTTTAAACTACGCAACGGATTTTGATGCGGTTTTTTTTAATAGATAGAGTGATTCAAGAGGAAGGTTTATATGTATAATAACCATATGTTTTGCTTTGTAATTTCAGATAAATCACTACATAGTATAAAACAAAGTCGCTTTTTCTGTCCCTATATCCCTATGTACGCTTAAATCTTTGAAACTACGCAACGGATTTTGATGCGGTTTTTTTTAATAGATAGAGTGATTCTAGAGGAAGGTTTATATGTATAATAACCATATGTTTTGCTTTGTAATTTCAGATAAATCACTACATAGTATAAAACAAAGTCGCTTTTTCTGTCCCTATATCCCTATGTACGCTTAAATCTTTGAAACTACGCAACGGATTTTGATGCGGTTTTTTTAATAGATAGAGTGATTCAAGAGGAAGGTTTATATGCATAATAACATCCATTAAATAGTGGAGAAATACTGTTATTTTTGAGGTTTTTAATGTGATGTCGTAAATAATTTCATTTTTTCCGCTTATACATTGCAAACGCAGGCTGAACCCTACAAGATTTATCAAAATAATGTACTAATTATTGTACACATTAAAAAGGTCTACAGAAAACACAAAGAGATGAAGGTTTTCAAGGTTAACCCGAAGCAAAGCGAGGGAGGGCCGCTAGTTATTAATAAATATAACTATCTACTTAAAATTTTCAGAAGACCTAAAATTACGCTCGAAATGAAAGAATATACGATAGGATGTGAATTATTACTTACTACAGCTCACAGCCAACAGAGTGAAAAAAAATGTCCAGACCGTGGATCGAACACGGAAACCAAATGTTATGTGATACTTAAGGGACCGGGTTCGATCCCCGAACTGGACATTTTTTCACTCAGTTGGTTGTACATTGTGTAGAAAGTAATAATTCACATTATTTGTTATATTCAATAAATATAACATTTATATATAATAAAACATAAACAATACGTCTGATTACTTTATTTTACAATATATAAGAACACACATTTTATCAGACAATCAAATACACTAAACCAACCTGAGTGAAAAATTGACCTGAGCCAGCCCTCGAATATGGGGCCTGCAGCGTACCGTGCTAAAGTGCTTAGTGGCCGAGCATCAGCACGGTACACTGAAGGTCCCAGGTTCGAGTACTGGCCTAGGTCAATTTTTCACTCATGTTGGTTTAGTTTATATAATTGTCTGATAAAATGTGTGTCCTTATATTTTGAAATATAACATTTTCTAAACTTTTAAATTTACACAAAAAGCATGTTTATATCTTAAATTAAAAACAAATAATGTTTTATTACTATCAGAAATTGTATATCTGTGACGTATAAAAACTGTCATAGAATATCAGATAAAGGATACTAAAAATCTTTAACCCATTCGGGTCCGAAAATTTTTTCAGTTTTTGTGAAAATGTATTTTACTTTATTGATATTAAAACTAGCTATCCAAATCACAAAATTTAAAGGTTATTTAAATTTAACGGATATGTCATTTACTGAAATCTAACAAAAATAATTATTTTGTATGCTATTCATATGACAATAGTCTAAGGAAGATATTTTGATTACTTTTGGAAAAATGTCTTGTTACAACAGTATTAACAGATACAACAGTTACAAAACGCAGAACACTTTATAATATATATTTTTTAAATATTTCATCACAATTTATACGTTCGGAAAAGTAGCCCCAGTTATATATTTAAAGAGTGAAATATATTTTTGAAATAAAAGAATCGCCAACGATGCAAACAGAATTAAGAAAACTATTTTTATTATTATTATTACTGAATGCTAATGTATAAAATAAGTCATAATAATAAATCTATGGAATATATTACTATTATTACAGAAAGATAATAACCAAAATAATTATTAATGCAAAATAATACTCAATAGAAAGACATGTACTATTAATAGTAAACCAGAAATAAATTTAAAAAAAATTATAATAAAATGAAGATAATAAAGTAATTATTTTTAACTTACTTTTGTTAAATTCGCAAAATGTCCTATACTATTCCAGATATTTTTTTTAACAGCGAAATATAATCAAGATCTTTCTTCTTTTTCAAGAGCGTAAAATAATTTTCTCTTTTATCCTAACATAATTACGACACACCGGTGCAATTCAACGATAATTACCTATTAATAAAATTTTCAGTGAACTCATTAATCTTTTAAAATGAACTTTTTTAATTGATAAAAAGTATACAAATATTTCCATTTTCACAATTATTTTTGCATTTATTATTCAAACAAGAATGAAAAATCATGCAAACATTATGAAACACTTTCCATCACAAAAGACTATTGTTACGAAATGTTATTTTTTTTTCCTTTAAAGTGAAATGAGATAATTTAATAAATAATTTAGAGTAGCCATAACATAGATAAATATCCATTTTCTGTAATTACTGTCCGTAGAAAGTAACCTAGAAGAAACTTTTTGTGCGGTCATGTATATGATCCATTAAATTAATACACACCACGTAGTGTGGAAATATGTATTAAACGTAAAAACGCATACAAAAACTGAAAAAAACACTTCTATGTTTTATCTCTCACAGACAGTACTCAAACCGAAATCTTTTGGGTAGCCTTGAAAATGAAGGATAACTGTTATGCACGTCATATTTTAGAGTAAGCATTTTGTAGTGCACTTTAATATTGTATATAAATTTAATTATGTTTATATAATATGAAATCATTAAAATACTAAACATTTTGACACCATTACATAACCGAAAAATTCTTTACGACACTGCAAATGAATAGTAAATGCTTTGCACTCTATATTCTACAGCAAGCATTTCTTTCTGCACATCTGAAAGCATATAACTTTCAGTATGTCTTAAATTGCGTAATGTCGTTAATGTACTCTGCATACGATTTTCCCTCATGGATTATAACATAACGGGATTCTTTAGTGTGGCCCTTTGAACGATTATAAATATATTTTTTTTTTCATTTTCAATAGAAATCATGCCAAAACACGTTAGCATATATCAATCACATGTCAATATGGTTATATTTATTAGAGTTAAAGAACGGAAAATGGCAAAGAGACAAACTGAAGTCACAAATACTTTCAATAATATTTAAAACTATGTTGGAAAATGTTCATTAATATCTTTAATTATGTCTTATATAGCGTAAGATAGTTAATGTACTCTGCATACGATTTTTCCTCATAGATCATAACATAACGAGATTCTTTAGAGTGTCTCCTTGAACGACTCTAAATGTTTTTAACACTTTCCAACATAGTTGAATAGTGTTTCTGAATTCGGTTTGTCTGCCGTCTGTCTGTCTGTCCGTGCTCTAACTCGCGTAAATATGCTCAGATCGTCATGCAATTAATGTAAGTTATTGAGACTTACTGTGGCATGTTCGGAACTGAAACTGAAGTGTGTAGCACTTATAGTTTTTTACAGGGACACTCAAAAGATTTCGTTACATTGCGGTCTATGGGGTAAAATCATTTGCGGTTTACTTTAACGATGCTACACTATTTCAAACATATCGAAATTGATAAATATCGCTGAAGTGCACTATAAGAGATTAATTATAGAATGTGGTGTGCATAGCACTTATAGTTTCTTTACAGGGATACTCAAAAGAATTCCGTTACATTACGGTCTATGAAGAAAAATCGTTTCCAGTTTATTTTAATAATGTTTCACTATTTCAAACATATTGAAATTGATATATATCACTAACGTGGATTGGCAGAGGCTTACTATAGAATATTGTGTGTACAGCTTTCATCGTTCATTTACAGTGACACACAAAATAATTCGGTTAAAGTACTGCTTATTAATAATAATTGCTGGGAATGCTTTTTCAGTTGCTGAACGCGTTTTTAAATTTAATAATTTTTTTTCTATTACTTGGTGTGTATAAATTGTATAGATTGTATACATTTCAGCACAAAAGTTCTCGAGTACATTTCCGTTTATTGTCAGAAATTGCAGAAGGGAAATTTTAAACTCTGCTACGCGTTTCTTAACTGAACTAAAATTTAGCAGTCTATTTAGCACATATACAAATCTATAGATCATATACAGGGCTGCACAAAGAGCTCGGATATTTTTCCAAATAGAGTTGGTAATTCCTAAAATTGGATTTTTAAATATGTTATGCGTTTTCAGAATTGTTTAGTTAGATTGTAGCGGCCATATTAAAATGTCCGCTGGTGTGGTAGAGCACGAGGAAATAAGTACAACTGTTTTAAAACCAAAAACTGGCTTATTAGCACAATTAGCAGGGGGTTTGAGCGAGCTCCACGAAATTTTCCTAAAAGTTTAAATTAACTAGAGTTCCTGCTAACAGCTTGTAGCTTTAACAAAACTGAAACAATATAATTAAAACTTAACCTTTTAAATATATAAGCACGATCCAACATTCTTATCCTTCAAATTAAATAAGCACTGATGCAGGTTCAAATCAGCTTTACAACTGCATAAAACTCCAGTATAACATACTAAGGTCGATTATCAACCCTGAGACTCGATGCGAGGTCTCAAGGCTAAATCTAAGTCTAAGTCTAAGTCGCAATATTCAACTTCCCAGGCCAAGTATACTCTAGCTCCCCTGAGCTCTGAACTCAAGTCAAAATTCGCTGCTTATATACTTCAGTGTCAATCGACTAGCTCCAGACAATTTGCATAATTGAAATTACACGGCGACTCACAATTTCAGGGATTCAGCTGTCCATCGAAAGTTAAAGAAAGATAGAGAGCCTTTATAACTTGTACGCACATAGTCGGTTAATGGACAAAACGATCTCATTCACACATTGCCTACTCACGGAGTAGTCAATACCTTACAAACTAAAACAATATAATTAAACCTTAGCCTTTTAAATATATAAGCACGATCCAACACTCTTATCCTTCAAATTAAATAAGCACTGATGCAGGTTCGAACCAGCTTTACAACTGCATAAAACTCCAGTATAACATACTAAGGCCGATTATCAACCCTGAGACTCGATGCGAGGTCTCAAGACTAAATCTAAATCTCAATCTAAGTCGCAATATTCAACTTCCCAGGCCAAGTATACTCTAGCTCCCCTGAGCTCTGAACTCAAGTCAAAATTCGCTGCTTATATACTTCAGTGTCGATCGACTAGCTCCAGAAAATTTTCATTATTGAAATTACACGGCGACTCACAATTTCAGGGATTCAGCTGTCCATCGAAAGTAAAAGAAAGATAGAGAGCCTTTATAACTTGTACGCACATAGTCGGTTAATGGACAAAACGATCTCATTCACACATGGCCTACTCACGGTGTACTCAATACCTTACAACCCCTCCCGGAAATTGTGAAAGAAAAAACGGTGGTTGAATGCAGACCATCGTCTTTTTCTTTTAAAAATTTCGAGTCAAAAAATGAACACAACCCGTGACGGGTAAATTTAAATTTTGAATCCAAATGTAAATTTTGTAATTTCAACCCATCACGCAAAAACTGGTCAGATCGACGACACTTTCATCATAACATCCTGTAAATGTGCAGTATCATGCAGAAGAATCTCACAAAATTTTCCTGACAAAATTCACAGCTTGCCAAAAAAAATAAATACGCAACTTTACCTTCAAAATTCCATGAAGTGCCGAAACAAATTGCAAACTAGAATGTCACTACAAAACTATCTGTCAAAGAAATAAAGTAGCGTTCCTAAAAATTCCCAAATTGCCAAAAACTCACATCCCCGAAATTCAATGTAGATGACTCGCTCAATTACAATGGTCACAAACTAACAGCTAACAGGGCTGTGAAAGTGAAACAATTTTCTTTTATAAAATATAAAAGGTATAAATATACATTACAAATTTCTTCAAAACACAATTCTGCTTCTTGAGAACTAAAATATTAAAAAAAAATTATAAATAGATTATCTGCTTCAAGATGGTTTACTTCCTGGAACAAACTTCATTATCTACATACATACAATTTTACGTCATAACTATGAAATACATTAACAATATTCATAATTAACAACAACAGAACTAATAAGTAACTTCATAACTAATGTATAACGAACAACACTTAAAACTTCATAACTTGCGAAAACCCAACATGCAACACTAAAGCGATAACGACCACGAACACGACCGAAGGGAGAAAGTTAGATTTGGTAACAATGTTAGTAAAGTGAAATAGAACACGCGTGTCGAGGGCAACTCTTGACCGCAAAACACGTGCAAGCCTATCCGCGGCGCGTGTAAAAAACCCATAAAAATAAATTCATATTTCAAATTCAACATATAGAACAATCATACACATAATATACACATAATTTATACATAGAATATTCACAGAACACTTATAGAACAATTATACAAGCAATTTAACAATCTCTTGAACATGAAAGCAGTGAATCTCAAAAGATGTTCTCTGACATCATAACTTAAATTTTGACAAAAATTTTGAACAGAAGTTAAATGCACAACTTGTGAAGCCGAGATACAAAAATCCAAACAATGGTGAAAAGGTAACTATAAACAGTTCAGAAGCTTTGCACCGTCCAATGAACTTGTTGACATTAATAAAGGTACTTTATAATGAGAGTAATAAAAATGGAACGTCGTCACCTGATTTTATAGTGAAGATGAACTGGAAGCTTGTAGGCTCATAGAAGAACTCTGGCGGCGTCCCCAAAATCCTTGGACGAAACTCCGTTCTGATTCAGACTGGTAAGGATAGGCCACTGGCGCTTGTCGTGCCTGCAGCCGGGTGTTGTAACCATGGCGACGTCCGTTGGGAGGAGCTCGTGTAGTGTCCACTCGACGACTGCTCGTAGATTCCACTCGACGACTTCTAGGCGGGCTTACTGATTTGTCCATCTGATGATTGCTAGGCGGGCTTATTGAAGTGTCGACTCGACGATTTCTAGGCGGGTCTCGACGATGGTGCCGCTGGGCAAGATTGTCTCTAGGGTTGAAGAATGTAGTATCGAAAGACGTTCGTTTCCGTGAGGCTCCCGACATCGATGTGGAGGGCAAGGTCCGCTTTCTGCCGATTCTCCTGCGCCGTTTGGTTGTAGAGGGGAGGTAGTCCATACCACGTTTTCATGCGTCACTTTGACACTGTCGATGTGATGACTTCTGAGATGGTTGACTATCGTAAGATTCGTTGAGATCTGTTGATGGATTGCCGTTCCGTCCTCTCTTGGCAGGAATGTCTGTCGATGACTTTGACAACCGTCTCTTGTGTTGTGGTCGATGTGACGTAGAAGGGTTCTGCATGAACTTCTTGTCTGGAGGCTTACAACTACTTGTCGAGATCGAATGCGGGTGCTGTCTTTTGCCATATTGATGAACCAGTTTAGGTAATGTCTGTTCAGCTGGCTGGTTAACCCTGTCTCGGTTAACTTGAGGAAATTTACGCTTCCTCTCCGTGCGTATGTTATCACTATTATTATTAGAAGAATTATTTGCATAAGAAGATTGACTGACGTAAAGAGAATGAGAGGTCTTTGACTGAGGCATAGAGGATTCACCGTCTGACGTTTGAGAACCATTTGAGCTAGTGTCCCTAAACTTATAAACTCTGACCTGATCCAAGTTTACCGTGGTATGACAACCGTCAACATCAATAATTAAATTGTTACCTTTAACTTCGAACACTTTATATGGTCCCTCAAACTTAGGTCCAAACTTAGCAACTCGTTTTTGCCGACTAGAACTTAACCAATGCTTTTCCAACAAAACAAAATCACCATCTCTAATCTCCAACTCTCTCCGACGCATATTATAATACAACGCTTGTTTTTTCTGAGCCTTTCTCCTTTTTAATTGTGCTTCCTTAACCAACTTATCAATATCATATATTCGTTTTCATTACCTGAGATTCTAATTAACTGTTGAAACGGAGTTATAATCTTACGACCCAAAAACAATTCTGCAGGGGTTTTACCAGTGGACTCGTGAACTGCCGTACGCAAAGCATAGGCAAAATGCTGCAAGAATTGGTCTCAGTTTGAATGATGAGTGCCAATAAAGGAAGAAATCATTTGAATGAGGGTTCTATTTAGCTACAATTTTTCCTGAAGCTTTTCTGAGGGGGACAAACTCAACCCATTTACTAAAATAATCTACAATTACTAATACAAATCTATATCTATTTCCGGTTAAGGGATAAGGACCAATTAAATCAACTCCGGTAAATTCTAGGGGAAAGGACTTTTTAATTGAAATTAGTTTGCCAGCTGGTCTTATATTTTTGTAATTATATTTTTGGCATGTGTCGCAGCTGGAGACATAAGCGCGCACTGCTTCCCGCATTTTAGGGAAGTAGCAGGAGTC
This sequence comes from Maratus michaelseni, assembly GCA_963931845.1. Lineage (NCBI taxonomy): Eukaryota > Metazoa > Arthropoda > Arachnida > Araneae > Salticidae > Maratus > Maratus michaelseni. The sequence goes on from OZ007592.1 coordinate 391,153,689, forward strand.
ACATAATCTGGCATACGTTTTCCTGACACCTAGGTGACCTGCTAATGGATTATCGTGAAACTCGTGCAAGATGGCATACGAAGAGAGGATGGAATATAAACTCGTAGTTCACCACGAGAGTTTACAGTTTTGGAATAAAATAAAAGGCCATCGATAATTTGGAAATTCTGGGACAAGTTTTGGAACATGTGCGCGTCCGCGCTTTGTACCAGTTCAGCATCCTGTAAATATTTATATAACTGACCAAATTTCTCATCCTTTTTCTGTTCCTCTATGAGTTGCTCTCTCGTCTTCAAAACCAATGACGACAAAACACAAACCTTAACCTCCTCGACCATTTCAACACCGTCCTGAGGATTTCTCCATAAAGCATCTGCCACTGCATTGTTCTTTTCTGCCCTATGCTCAATTACAATATTAAACTCTGCTAACTTTAAACACCATCGAACCATTCTAGAAGATAAACCTTTCCCGTGCGTTAACTTTGTTAAAGCAGAGGTGATCCGTAACCACTTTGACCGGGATCGTACAGAAGAAACATCTAAATTTGTTCAGAGCCCAAATTACAGCAAGACATTCGCGTTCGGTAATTGAATAGTTCCGTTCAGCTGCATTCAAAATCCTGGACGCAAAAGCTATGAGGCGACCTTTCTGAGCTAACATCGCACCAATTCCGACTGCGCTAGCGTCCCAGTATAATTCAAATTGTGAAGAGTAATCGGGATGAGCTAAAATCGGTGAAGAAATTAAAGAATTCTTTAAATGTTCGAAAGCATTTTGAGCCGCTTTCGACCAAACAAATTTAACCCTCTTTCGTTTTAAAGCATATAGAGGTTCGCAAATCTATGAAAAATGTGGTAGAAATTTTTGAAACGAAGCCACCATACCCAAAAATGTTGCTACTTGTTTCGCATTCTTTGGAGGTGTCATTGCCGCAATTGCATCTGTTTTTTGATTGTCTGTTTGTATGCCCTCTTGTGTGATTCGAACGCCAAGATATTTTAACTCTTTACGAATAAATTTACATTTTTCTAATTTGACAGTGAGACCCGCGTTTCTGAGTAATGTGAATACTTTACGTAACAAATTTATGTGTTCTTCGAATGTTTCAGACATAACGATAATGTCATCCAGGTATACCAGAACTCCGAAACCAAGAAGTGGTTTCAGAATGGTATCCATTGCCTTCTGGAACGTGGCTGGAGCCCCTGATAATCCAAAACTCATGCGTTTAAATGCGAAACACCCATTATGCGTTATAAATGCTGTTTTAAGTATGTCTTCCGGTTTCATGCCGATTTGAAAATAACCGGAGGTTAAATCGAGTGTGGACATGAATTTAGTACTTTGAATATTGCCTAGTATGTCATCTATTACAGGAATTGGATACGGTGGATATTGGGTTATTGAATTGAGTTTTCGATAATCTATAGCGAATCTCCAAGCCTCAGGATCCTCAATGCTTTTTCCATTGTTTTTCCGACATAATACTACTGGTGATGCGTATGGAGACTCAATGGGCATAATAATGTCGTCGCGGAGCATTTTGTGAATGTGATAATTTATGATTTTCTGTTTGACTTTATCATAAAGGTATGGTTTGCTTGCTACTGGCGCATGTGAACCGGTATTAATTTCCTGCCAGGAAACGTGTGTCAACCCCGGTTTGTCTGAAAACACTTCGCTGAAGTCATGTAAAAACTTATTAAATTTGCTTATCTCCCCCTTTGTTAACCAAATTCACTTAAATCAATTGAGAGTGATGAGGACTCGTTTGTATAAGTATTCTCATCATTATTAACATCCAGTGTACGTGAAAAGAAATCTAGGCTCATCCCTCTGTCTTTCATAAAATCGACTCCAACAATAGAATGGGCTTTTAATCCATCTAATACTAGAAATTGCAACTTAGTTTTAACTGACCTTATTTCCACACCTAAATCCACCAGACCTTTTATACTACATTGTATCCCTTGAGCAGACTGAACCACTAAATTAACATGCCGCAACCTTTTATACGAAAAATATTTCTTATACACTTCAAACGATATAAAACTTTTGTCCGCACCCGTATCCAGAACACTTTTTACCACTATACCACTCAAAACTATTAGCAACTCAGGTAATTCCACTGGGTTAACTACTACCGTATTTAAATTTATCACAGAAGGCTTTGAAGAGTTAACCTGTGACTGCTGACCTTCCGTGCAACAGCCACCTGCCAGTTTAACACCTGCTGACGATTTTTAATACCACAAGACTTTCCCACTCTACGCTTAACGACATTTTCACCAACCACTAACTGTCTAACCCTGGACGAGCTAATCTGCCTTGGGTTAACCTCGTTCCTTCTATCCAAACCATTTCTATTGCGACTGCTCACCCCCTCATTTCTTCTGAAACCATTATTATAAGCTTGATCATAATTCCTTAAACCACCACTAGCTCTTTGAAAATTTTGCCTATCCCCATAATTAACTGGACCACGAACATTACGACCATTATATTCATTATCATAATTCCTGGACCTATTAATAAACCTATCCCCCTCGTTGAATTCTCGTGTGGTTCTCTGTCTATGGTGATCTGCCTCATGTCGCGCTTCATACTTTATTAATAATTGATAGAGTTCAGCTGTATTCGCTGGGGCACTCAGTTCAATAAAGTCCTGGATTGATACTGAGAAAAGAGGAAGCAGAATATCAATCAGCTCCTGATGAGTAACGTCAAGTGCCAATTTGTTTTTCAATTCGAGCTTTCTCAGAAAAAATCCGGACGCTTTTTCATAAATAGTCTGGCACTTACAATAGAATTCACGTCTTAATTCCGCTGCATTACGCTCATTAGGAAAGGCTTTAGTTAACTCCGAGCATGTTTGCTGAAATCTTTTCGCGTCATCAGTCACCAAGAAACGTCCAATGTTCTCAAGCCAAAGCAAGGCTCCATCCTTTAGAGAGCATTTCAATACTAAATATTTGTTTTTATCTGGAATATCGTTAAAGGCAATATAATCGTTCAATTTATTTAAAAATTCTGTGACATCAGAATTTCCGGCAAAGTAAACTCTGGGGACTATCTCTCGTGGATGTAGGCCATCGTACAACCCGTGAAGTTGGGCGCCATTTGTAGCGGTCATATTAAAATGTCCGCTGGTGTGGTAGAGCACGAGGAAAGAAGTACAACTATTTTAAAACCAAAAACTTGTTTATTAACACAATTAGCAGGGTGTTTGAGCGAGCTCCACGAAATTTTGCTAAAAGTTTAAATTAATTAAAGAGTTCTGGCTAGCAATTTGTAGCTTTAACAAAACTGAAACAATATAATTGAACCTTAACCTTTAAAATATATAAGCACGATCCAACACTCTTATCCTTCAAATTAAATAAGCACTGATGCAGGTTCAAATCAGCTTTACAACTGCATAAAACTCCAGTATAAAATACTAAGGCCGATTTTCCATCCGGAGACTCGATGCGAGGTCTCAAGGCTAAATCTAAATCTCAATCTAAGTCGCAATATTCAACTTCCCAGGCCAAGTATACTCTAGCTCCCCTGAGCTCTCAACACTAGTCAAAATTCGCTGCTTATATACTTCAGTGTCGATCGACCAGCTCCAGAAAATTTGCATAATTGAAATTACACGGCGACTCACAATTTCAGGGATTCAGCTGTCCATCGAAAGTTAAAGAAAGATAGAGAGCCTTTATAACTTGTACGCACATAGTCGGTTAATGGACAAAACGATCTCATTCACACATTGTCTACTCACGGAGTAGTCAATACCTTACAAGATATTATCTTACACCTTACGGTAAAGATTTGTAAAATCATAATTAAAGTGCTAGAAAATGTTACATAAACTATGCTTGAGCATGATTTTTCGTTCTTGTTTTCATTTTCAATAGAAAACATGCGAAGCCACAATAGTTTATATCAATCACATGTCAATCCGGTTATATTTATGAGAGTTAGAGAACGGAAAACGGCAGATAGACAAACTGAAGACACAAAAACTTTCAATAATATTAAAAACTATGTTGGAAAATTTTAAAAAGATATTGACTCTTAAATAATAGTAAAACATATCACTCAAAAAAAGCCTATAAATGATTATATTGTCAAACGTAAACAATAAATATAATTATTTTCTATACTTTCGAGCTTACACAAAATACCTTAATCAGCTTAAGCCAAAATATATTCATTTTTCTCTTATTATCACAAACTTTATATCTTTAATAGATACAAAAGTCAAGAAATACATTTCCTTAAAGAATAATAAACAGGATTTTTTTTTTTTTTTTTTTTACCTGTCTCTTATAAAAAGTGGAAAAAGTTTTTTATACAACTGTCGATTAAAAAAGGAGCGAAGAAACAGGACTGAAACGTAATGAAGGGCATTTTTCTTACTCAAGGGCGTAAAGTAGTTTTCTTTTTCATCTTAAACTAATTACGAGAGTGGGGACGAGAGTTGGCCAGAATTTAAGGATAGTTATCATACAAAAACATTTTGAGTAAACTCATTAACCTTCAAAAAGAAACTTTTTTTTAATCGAGGGTAACTTTTTAAATAGATAATTTTTCATTGATTTTCTTTTACCAAGCAAACAAAATTTACTACTTTTCAGTGTCGTACATTCTAAATGTAAGAATATATATTTTTTTGTGTTTTAATTAAATTGCACAAAAAGGTGATGACAAAATGAATTGTACTTTAATTTGTAATTATTTGTAGTTTGTAAAAGCGTAAATTATAAATATACTTGTGTATAAAGTATAAATGTTATGTAAAAATATCTTCTTCAATTTCTTATATAACTAAGTGCGTAAGAGTACTGTCACTCAAAAATAAAATAAACATACAAATAAAATAAACAATAAATGATTATTTGTGAAACATAGTCACTAAATATATAATTTGTTACACATTTCAAATTACACAAAATATTTTTATCAGCTGCAGCTAACAGGAAATTATATTTTTTTATTGTCAGAATAATTAAATAGGTGAATAAATAGCTTGAAATGCTAAAATTATAAAAAAAGCTTTAATGAAGTTTTTTTTAGCTGGATTTTGTAAAACAGTGGGAAAAGTATTTAAAACTATTTCAGATTAAACAAAAATATATATATATATCATGTGTAACAATTTCCTTCTGAAACATTTTCCAAAATATCCAGAATACTCTAAAGAAACTTCACTATTTAATAAATTAAAAGAAGATATCGAAATAAATTATTTTAAAAAAGCGTGACACAGTTTAACACCCAATTGAATCAATTACATCTCATAGCTGATAAGATATACAAGTTCTTTTGAACAGCTCTGTATATGATCTATAGATTTGTATACATTGCTAAAATTTATATATTTTCTAAAATATGATTCAGATCTAAATCGTAGAAACATTTAAAAAAAATATTTTCAGCAATTATCATCCATAGAAAATATCTTGAAATATTTTGTGCAACTCTATATATGTTCTACAGAATTATGTACACAAAACATAGGAAGTTAAATAATACATAACAAAACGAAAATCGCACTTCCAGCAATTAGTATATACAGGCGGCACTATATTCTGTTCTTTGCGTAGTCCCGTACATATAAATACGTTTATATTTAAAAAACCATATCTCAGTATACTATATACAGTTCAGATAAAAAATATCTATTACAATTAAATAATGCATACTATAGCTAAAAACAAATTTGACCAATAATTGCTCATAGTTCGTCTTATAACTTAACTATTTTGATTGTCTCTCTAAACAAACAATAAAAGGTACACACTCCATAATCTAAATATATAGCACTCCTTACCTACTTTCTTAATGAAGGCAGTCTAGGATGAAAATGATTGTGTGTGAGCACGTTGTCCGGTTTCTAACATGTGTGCATGAACAAGCCTATTCTGTCATTGTTCTTACTTTCGCAAGTATGTTTGAATCTTCCTGAATCTGATCGCAGGTCTGTTGCATTGAGCTCCGTATATAACCGCGATCTACGCTATACACGGCCGGTTCATGTCGTTTAAAACGTCACACGGAGTGGATCATATTTCAGGAAAAAATAAAAATATTGTTTCCTATTTACAAGATGAAATAATGTGAATGTTTAGGAGAAACATTTTATAAAATAAAAGAAACTAAATAAAATAAACAACATTTAACAAATTACATTGAAAACTTCAGGTTTATAAAGCATATTTATCAAAATTTACAAATAACTTAATGACCTTTCTCTTTTTTTCCAAAAAATACTAACGTCTATTATATCCGTTTTTGAAAATATAAAACATTTTAAATATGACTTGTTAAACTTAATGAAATACTGGTGAATTTCAAGAGCATAACAAAGTGGAATTTCTTTTTATAACGTTCATAATTTACGAAACTTGATCGTTTTTAGCGAGGCCATAAATAAGTTATGATTGTTAAATGTTATAATACTTATCGCAAAGGAATGAAATCTCATCAAAAAATCATAAATAAATTCTGAGTAGAACTGGTTGGTTTGGAAAGGCGTCTAATTTATGATTAAAATACGACGTTTGGACATTAAAATTGAATTTTCCCCGACCGATAGAGAAACACCAATAGACCGATCGCAAAGCCATGTATTAATATATATATATATATATATATATATATATATATATATATATATATATGATTGTCTACTAGACATAAAATATATTTTATGTTTATTTTAAATATATCTACATGATTACTTCATTTTAAAGTTAGGAACCATTTTATAAAACAGTCTATATCAATAAAGATTGACATTATGCAACGTAATATAATAAATAATTCTCTTAAAATGTATAACACCTACGGGCGTTTAAATAAGTTTCTTTACTTAAACGGAAACTCTCTATGTTTTTAGAATGGATTATGTACATTAGGTTATACTCTCAAAATTTATAATTATTTCTAATCACTATTCTAATTTTAAATATGAGAATCAATAGGTATGTCATAATTTCCTATCATTTTAAGAGATATTTAAATTTCATGAATTTTCAAGAATATTTATTTGAATTAACGAAAGAAAATTTCAAAAGTTCTACAGTTTTCAATTAATTTAATACGCAATTATCAAATCTGATTTCATAAAATTTAAACAATGCTAATAAAATTTTTATTCGAACTTTTTTTTTTCGTTTAATGTTTTTAAGAGTGTTTTGAATAGTATCATTTCTGATTACTTTTGAAGTCTTCACACACACATAATAGTTAATATTTTAATTAGTTATCTTTTTGAAATACTGTTCTTGTTCCATCCTTTGATACAATATCTATTTTTTAATAACTTAGCATAATTCCTAAAAATTGAATATAAAGAATTCTTGACAATGCAGGCAGATATACTTTCCATAAATTATTAAATTTGAAAACATACGTTTTAAGAGCTGTAGAAAATAAATTCAATAAAAAATATTCTCAAAAATGGTAACCCTTCCAAAACATCAGCTAAAGTGAAAAAAAAAAAGTTTTGTCATGAAAAATGTTTTCAAGGAAGCTTTCAGCAGAATATATTGCCTCACTCACTCGTCTTATTTTCTTGCGAAAGTCTCTAGACATCTAGGGAAATGCCTTGCTCTTCATATTTTTAAGATGTAGTATTTCTTTACTTTAGAAAACTATTCAACGTAGATTTCTCAGATAACATAAAGCAGATTTTTCGGAACTTTATATTACTTCCATGTACATAGAATTACTTCCATGTACATTATCATAAAACAGAACATACATCGGAGCCAAATTTTAGAAGTACTCTTTGTGCTTTAATACTTATTGCAAAAGATTATGCATATGTAAAGTTTTGTACATACATGAACCAAATGTATGTATATGTCTATATGTGTATATACGCTAAAATGCACACACACAAACATATGTATTTCCAGAGATGTCAAGTCTCCGACTTTTTGAATATCAGTATTTTAGTACAGAAAATTTTACTTTGTTTAATCGAACTTGTCTTTTATTTAAAAGATCGACATTTTCTATAAGAATATGCTGGTATTTAAAAAAAATCGGAGAGTTGGAAACTCTGTATATATATACAGGGTGATTATAAAAAATCTATCCCGATATATGAGCCCCTAACTGTCATACCGTTCACAGAAACTGAATGAAATTCTGGCCTAAAGTATTTTGAGGTATGCGCTCAAGAATCATGTGAAAAACAACAGTTAAATTCTAACAATTACGGTTACAGTGACAAAATTTCGAAAATTTCAAATGGCAACACCTACTTTTTTTATTGGAATGTGAGCTTCACAGTGAAAAACCATAAAAAGCGTTGGAACGGTACCTGTAGCATGAAAATCGCCGGCGCTACACAGACTAAGAAGAAAAGTGAAAACAACCAATAAAGGACAGAGAAGCAAGAAAAAGTAAAACATTTTATTGCTCAGTGCTATCCACCATCTGCCGCATGTAAAGTGTCGTCGCGTGTGAAATGGAAAATGTATGAAACACAATAAAATGTTTTGTTTTCTGTTGCTTCTCTGTCCTTATTGGTTGTTTTTACTATTCTTCTTAGTCTGTCTAGCGCCTGCGATTTTCGTACTACAGGTGCCGTTCCAACCCTTTTTATGGTTTTTCACTATGAAGATCACATTCCAATAAAAAACATAGTTGTTGCCATTTGAAATTTTCGAAATTTTGTCACTGTAACCGTAACTGTTAGAATTTAACTTTTGTCTTTCATATGATTCTTGAGCGCATACCTCAAACTACTTTAAACCAAAATTTCATTCAGTTTCTGTAAACGGTATGATAGTTAGGGGCTCATATATCGGGATAGCTTTTTTTATAATCATCCTGTATATATATATATATATATATCATACCTTTCCCAACAGAATTTTGTAACGGGCATAAATTTAACAGGAGGAGATATTTTTACTTTATTTTTTTATTTGTTTTAACATGCTGTGCTCACACAAAAAGCAACTATTTAGAGAAAGTTACACACTAATACTGTTTTCTAAAGCATTCTATATACACTGCTCAAAACCATTAAAGGATATTTGAAGTTTTATATAAAAAAAAGATATAAACGAATTTTTATTTTTGCCGAAAATAGAAGAAGAGAATCACAAATGCAAATTTTTCTGGTTTTCAAACTGTGGAGTATGCAAATTTTGAGTTCGACGTCAAAAACGTCGCTTCAGCGGCAGCGAATGAAATTTGACTTTCAACTGGATAAAAGAGAATGAAGACAAGGATGATCGGCATTCAGTGATTGCTTTGTTTCGATGAGTACGATGTCTCAGCGAAGTCATTTGACAGATTCAGAAGCTTGGAGAATTGTTGGTAGGTTAGAAGGGGGCCAAACTCAAGCCGAAGTAGCGCAAGGCATTGGAGTGTCACAAAGTGTCATTTCCAGGATCTGGAACCTTTTTTTGGAGAGTGGATGTGCAGGCCGAAGACCAGGGCAAGGTCGTAGACGGGAAACAACGCCCAATGAAGATCGATATTTAGCTTTAACAGCTCGGAGACACCGAAACATGAACGCTACTCTTCTCCAACAACACCTTCGCTCGGCTACAGGCACCACGATTTCAACTCAGACTGTCCGAAACCGGCTCCATGCTGTAGGTCTGTATGCTCGCCGACCGATGGTAAGTGTTAGATTAACATCAAGGCATCGTCGCGACTGCAGGGAGTGGGCAACCGAGCATGTCAACTGGAGGAGAAATGAATGGAGCAATATTCTGTTTTCTGACGAGTCCCGTTTTTCTGTGCATCCGGATAATAGGCGTATTTTCATCTGGAGGGACCGTGGCAGAAGGAATAATCCTGCGTTCGTGCACGAAAGTGTCAGATTTGGCGGTGGAGGAGTGTTGGTGTATGGTGGCATCTCCATTGACGGGCGCACTGACCTCTACATCATTCGAGATGGAGCTCTGACTGGTCGCCGATATAGGGATGAGATCCTCAGAACTATTGTAGTCCCTTACGCTGCAGCAATCGGAGATAACTTCATTTTAATGGACGATAACTGCAGGTCACATCGTGCAAACCTGGTGGAGGATTTCCTTTTCGAGGAAGGAATCGTTCGAATGGAATGGCCAGCGTGTTCTCCAGACATGAATCCAATCGAGCACGTTTGGAACGCTCTAGGAAGACGAGTTTCTGGCCGCCAACAACCCCCACAAACTCTCCAAGAACTGGAAAGAGCTCTTCTGGAAGATTGGGGCAGAATACCCCAACTCGTCATTAATAGCCTCATTGAGTCCATGCCTCAAAGGTGTTCAACGTTGCTGGCCGCCCGTGGAAACCATACACCCTACTGAAAATGATTTTCTTTGAAGAAAACACCTTTTCTTATTCTTTTTTTCTCATATGCACAAATTGTGTTTTTTTCCTTTTGTACACAAATGCGCAATAAAATGCATTTTTTTCTGCCAGACATGTGTAATTTATTCTCATATAACCTACTATGTCTGTCGACCATGTATCAATCAGCTAAAAAGTTTCCCAGATACAAAATCCACCTAAAACTGCAATATCCTTTAATTGTTTTGAGCAGTGTATTTATAAAGGCCTAAATTCACAGTACGATATTTATTAAGTTAAACCTAACGCCGTAAATTCAATTTACGATAAAATTGAAGTACACGTTAAATGAAATAAATTGAGAAATGTTATCAGTTAAAATAATTTTATCACTACAACAATTAAACTAAGCAACAACTATCAAACTATGATTTATTCCAATTACTTATTTTGTGTTTTCTGAAACCAAAATGTTAAGAGATTTAACCTCTTTCAAAACATTGTCAATAATTTATTTTATTAACAAAATAGTCCTAGTAGTTTTCAGAGGAAAATGTTTATTTATAAACAACTAGATACATACATATCTGCGAACTTTTAAGCACATAAACGTGAATAAAATAAATATTTAAATAAAAAAAATATAAAAAAAAATATTTAATAAATTACGTGTTACGTTTGTTTAATGAGTCATTGTTCTCATTTTATTTTAATTACGAAGAAAAATTTGTGGTTCAAATATATTTATTATCCGGACGCGATGCGTATTTCATTTATACGTTTAACAAATATACGTATCTACGTATAAATCGCTAAGAAATACGTATACCTTAAAATATACGTTTAAACTTATCCGGATACAGCGTATAAGCGTATATCGCTTAAACGTATAACTTAAGTATACGGAAAATTCAATTATACGTATATTTCAAATCCGTATGTACTTTTAATACCAATGGACCTCATAAGTCTTAGGTCACAAAACGGGGAACAACGGCGGTGTTAGCGAAGCAATTTGCATAATAGATTTCATACATACGATCTTATTATTTTTCCCTATAAACGATTGTTATAAATATATAACGGAAGAACACACATTTTTTGAGAAAAAAATGAAAATATACACGTTTCAAATTTATTGTCACTTCTTGTTAAGGGTGTACTCAATTCCAAACTGCTTATTTTGTGACTTTATTTAAAATTCATTCTTGTTCTAAAATGCATCCATTTGATAGGTTCTCTTATTCAGAAACTTTATAATGTCCGTATTGGACTTTTTTTGATAAAGAAGAATATATTTCGAAAACTGCTGTCAAAGTGGACATTTAGAACCGAATTTTCCGAAGTGATAGTGCTGGAAACAAAAGAAAATTATCGTACTGTGAAAATAATTGTTTGTAAATCAATTTCTAATTAATTGAACGAAAAATAAAAACATAGATCACTTATAAATCTCTTCAGAAATCACGCCGCCAAGTTTTATGTTTTTACTTTTAAAAATGAGTCGGAAAATGTGTCAGAAAATTTTGAGTTGTTGAGTGTGGAAAAATATATATTTTTTTAATACCGCCTTAAGTATGTTTTTTTTTTCTTTTCTAATATTCTGAAAATTCTTTATTTGTGTGTGTGTACTCAAGATTGCGTCCGGATGCATATGTTATTTTTTCTACGTTGCTAATGTTTTCCACTCTGTGTTAATGTGTATAACGCATCATTTTTTAAAATCATGACACTCATGCTGCACTGTTAAAAATGTGCAGCAAACTGTCCAGTCATTCGAACGTCTTTATAAAAAACGGTTACATAACCATAATTTAACTTATTATAACATAATTTAACTAAATAATTATTCTGACTATATTATTGCCCATATTATGCTCAGAATACAGTTAAATTATGGTTATGTAACCGTTTCTTATAAAAACGGTCGAATGACTTGACAGTTTGCTGCAAATTTTTAACAGTGTATTTTGTATACAAGGTATATGGACATTTCGTTTAAGATTTTTTGTTAATTTAGACAAACTTTATTTTTTGTGTGAAGTACTTATAAATTTCGATTACTTATAGTCTGACAAATAATCGTCAATGTTGATTTAAAACGCAATAACGCATGCTTAAAATGACTTGCATTCTCTTTTTTTTTACTGTAGAACTTATTTTCAAAATATTTTAAATATATAAAAAAATATTCTTACATACAATAAAAATATAATTACTAAACTTCCCAGGAGTTGCATTGGGCAGTGGCACTATAAGATATAAAGTAAATGTATGTCTGTTTTCTGCGGTCACATTGAAAAATAATGTTTCGCGTGCAATGTACACACCATAAATCTAAAGAAGTTGTGTGCGGGATTTACAGACATGCGAAAGGTAGCTACGAAGCTACCCGCTACCCATAGTAAAACATTTCATAATTAATAGCTTAGATTTGAAGGAAAAAAAAACTAAAATATCAACTGAAAAACAGTTCCGATTTTTAATTGTTTTTTGACATACCTTTACCGCAAGGCTGGCAAATTCGGGGCTTTCGTGGATCTTTGAACAAGGAATCACGACGACTCACGTAAACTACAAGAATACGGGACTCAGCGGTTGTTTCGCAATATCTCTGATGCACTGACAGCAGACCAGCAGGTGGAAATTATATTGTTTTCACGCAATGAACGAAAACCGTTAGACCGTTTATACGTTTAGCAGGTGGGGTGAGTTTCGTATATAACGCTGGACCGTATATACTGTTTCGTATAATACGTATAACAGACTGGGCCGTATCATACCTATAAAAAATCTGCAACCCGTATAATGCGTATTACACGTATACTCGCATAAACGTTTAATAGGGAACACTAATATATATATATATATATATATATATATATATATATAACTATAACTATAACTATATATATATATATATATATATATATATATATATATATATAACTATATATATATATATAATATAATATATATATATAACTATAACTATAACTATATATATATATATATATATATGTATTAGGGTGTCCCAAAAAAATAAATTTTTAAATATTTGGACTCTCACCCCGTAAAAAGTGTCTTTTGGGGTACTTAAGATCTCTTGTAAAATTTCAGCTGAAAAAAAATATTTAGATGTCCCTCAAGGTCGCCAAAACATTTAAAAAAATAGTTTTAATTCCATAATATTTTACAGTTACTTACCAAACTATTATTTTTTTAAATATATATAATTTTTTTAAGCTACATGCATTTAATATGTTGTTTCTAAAAATATGCGCTCCATCAGTAATATTTAGTATAGAATATTAGTATAGAAAAAAATAACTAAAAACGAATGTTATTCAAAATTGCAAAATGCGATGTAAAAAAAGCGTTTTACAGCAAAATTCACCTGTCAAGTTTAACAAGATATTAAAAAGGAAACTATTGCATAACGTTATATAACGATTAATGCTATGCCACGCTTAGCACAATCATTAATACACGGCAAATGTTTAACAACTTCTTCAGCTTCTTTAAAAGATTGTGTTTCTGGCCATTTCTCAACAGGCAGGCTTAGGAAGCTGTCGTCTATTTGTGCGGTATGATAGAAGCTGCGAGAGATATTTAAGTCATCAAATTTTAAAGGAAGTTTCTTAATTAACAGTGCAATTTTTTTCACTCATTTTATTAACATATTTCTCCTTGCCACTCTGAAGTTTTGAAAATAAAGAGTGACAATTTCTTCACTTAAATACTAGGAGTGACATAGAATTATCTTTAGCTCTCTTTTTGGTAGTTGTATATCATCATATTAATGCACTTTTTGTATCACAATTGAATGTATACGCATACAACAAACTGATTGAATTTTTGAAGGCCTTGAAATTGTTGTGGTGTAAATTTCATTATAGATTCATTTCCATCAAACAGTAGTTAAATTTTTAATAAATAAATGGCTTTTGTCTCCCATCGAACTCTGTGGAGAGCACCTGGTTTCGAAATAATATTGTTCACATCTATTTCAATCATAAGAATGGAAAGATTTAATTGTTCTCTGTAATCATCTCTAGGAGAGTGTTTAGCAACTGTCCGAAGTTGATTCATAATAAAAGTTTTCAAAGTGTCAGATGCTGCTACTAATCGCGTTTTTTGACATTTTGGATTGTGGTGGTTTAGTTCAATTCATTTTTCTCTAAATCTTTTAAACATAATAATTTCAGGTCCACTTGACGGTTTAACACATACATTAAATATATCTAAAAGTAACACTTCAAATATGCTGTCTATAGGCTAACCACAGAAGGTTTCTTAACGTTCCAGTTTTATATTCAAGAAGAACATATGTTCCTTTGAACTTACCGGTGTTGGAGGAAGTTGTGCCGAAACACATACCCGTAACCTGAGAATCACATTTTTCTGTCTGTAAATATACTCATAAACAGTCTACCTATCTTGTTTCATTTAATAATAAATCAGGTAATAACTTTCCATCCCAATGAACTACTGATTTTGAAGCATTAAACTCCATTTTTATGTGTTGCACAGTTTCATTACGTAAGTGTTGACGTTCACGATGAACAGTACTTTTTGAACAGTCTGCTTCACTATCACCACCAGCATCCATGTATAAAACAGGTGCAAGTAACAATGTTGACTATCTTGTACTTATCTTATTTCGGTCAAAAGGATCAGCAACTTTTGGTGTTATGACAACAGACCTTCATCTTTACCTGTGTGCTTCTAATGTAATTTTTTTTCTGGTGTAATTGCTGCAGCATATTCATCATCAAATTCTTCTTTAAAGTTTTTACTTTCAGTCTCAGTCTTATCCACTGTTGATGTAAAGTATGCAGTTGATAAAGCAAAGGAATTTTGAGATGAAGCAGCTTCTTTCAATCGCTTTGCAAATTTTTTCTGTCGTTCACCTAATCTTTTCTCACGTGTAGAAAGCTTTCTGTCTTGAATCCAATACAAACTTTCCTAGTTTCTTTTTGCAATCAGAGAAACGACCGATCCACTTCATTTTTAATAACATGTTCCGAATTAGTGAGACTTATGTCAAATAAGATATCCAGATTTTCGCTATTTGATTATCTTGGTCTTTTGCATTATTCCTTCTTCGATTTCTCATTAAGCCTACTTGTTTGCCATATAAATCTTTAATCTTTTCAAAGATATGCTGCTTATGTCTTATTGGCAAACTTTATTTTTCTAAAAAAGGTACAATGTTATTGAATAAAAGAACCGATTGAAAGTTTCTTAGTAGGTACAGTGAAAATATATAACATTAGCAGGTGTGAAGCTTTTAATTAGATTTTAGCTATATATTATTTGATTCTCTTCTTTTGCATTATTCCTTCTTCGATTTCTCATTAAGCCTACCTGTTTGCCATATAAAACTTTAATCTTTTATAAGATATGTTGCTTATGTCTTGTTGACAAACTTAATTTTTCCCAAAATGGTACAATGTTATTGTATACAAGAACAGCACTATCACTGATGTACAGTGAAAGTATATATAAAATTAGTAGGTGTGCAGCTTTTAATTATGTTTTATATTTAATCATGCTTTTTATTTTGATTTTTTTTTGTTAAAATAGATACTAAATATGTATTAATGGAAATAAAATATATAATTGATCAACACTTACTTTTGATTAAAATTCCATATTTTTACAAAAATTAGTGAACTTGTGTGACCTTGAGGGACCTCTTAATCTTTTCCAAATGAGCTCTAACTTCATATATTTTAATAATAGGAGTAGAAGAAACTTTTTAAAGGGTGATACCCACCTTTTTAAAAAAAAAAAATTACATTGTACTTTGGGACACCCTAATATATATATATATATATATATATATATATATATATATATATATATATATATATATATATATATATTAAACCAGTGCATTTAGGAAAAAAAAAGTACAACATGTTTTCTGAAATTTAAAATTATTAAATGTTAAGCGAAACATCTTATTTTTCATTTTATTTATCATACCTCTTACTCATTACCTTTTATTTTTCATCTTCTACGTCTGTATCAGCTTGTGTATCTGCGATATTTACATTTTTATTTAAATTGAAATATTCTTGATAATATCACTCTAGAATAATATTTTTCACATAATTTAATCCAATCGCTTTATTTTGTTGACGGCATTTTCAAGACATCGTCATACAATTTCTCTGAATCACTAATTAAAGCACTAGAATTTTGCAAAAAATTATGTATTTTTGATATTGTAATATTTTGCATCAATATCCTTAAAAGATGCTGCGCTGCAGATTTATAACAGCAGTGTCTTTTTTTCAGATATATACATACAGATCTTAGTTTTTTAAACACATTTTTTAATTTAACAGATAAGTGAATTACTGAAAGATTTTCACACTTTTCGAATGTGAAATAATTTATTGCAATGCAATTGGGGAATTCGGAATTTTATTTTGTGTTTATATCATTGATGGCCAGCCCAAAAGAGTTCAGACAAATAAAAATCGAATACAATATTCGATTGTATTATGATTAGAGTTTATAACCAACATAGTATAAGGTAAAGCCAGGTGAGATGGCGCGGTCGGAGAGATTTCGCACATAGAGGTTCGGGGGGAAGGAGTAGAGTGAGCGCGCAGCGACTCCAGGTAGTTGTACAACAACAGTAGTGGAGTGTCTACTTGAAAGTGCACGTTGATTGCTTTGAGCGTCTAAGATAAAGTAAAGCTATTTTGTTTTGTTTTCCCAGAGTAAGTGCTTGAATTTTCATAGCTATTCATCAGAATTTCAATACAATGTCAATTTAAAAAATATTTTAAACTTAAATGATTTCTCATAAGCTACTAATCTAGACTAACAATGTGAACATCAACGGTTTGGTTTAGAAGAGGTCATGTTTAAATAAAAAGCCGCGCAATCTATCCTACCGAAATTGGAGAGATTGCGCATTTGCTACTTAGGAGAGATGGCGCAGTGTTCGCATAGTTTCCATGCTGCGAGAGATTACGCAGCTTATTGGTAAATTTGCATAAAAAATGAAAAATGAAAATGGACTAATTTTAAGTTAAACGTGCTATTAAGTAACATAATTTCATCTGGTAATCTTATCTGGACTTGCTTTTTCTAATTCTTTAATTCTTTTTCCTTTAATTAAAATTTTTTAATCGTTTTTAAAATTATTTCCTTTTTCTGATTCTTTAATCATTAGGTTGAAATATTCACTCCTAATACAATAATATTTGTTCACAAAAACCTTACAGCAATGCCATTTAAGTGTAATTATCATTGTTAACAATTTAATTGTAGTTATTATTAGTAACAATCTCTCCTACCCATGTGCGCAATCACACCAACCCTGTAAGGACAGATTGCGCAAAATAACTTTTTTGGTTTTATGACAACTGCTCTATTAAATTAAAACATAACAACAAAATAGCAATGGAAATGTATACAAAACAAATGAAGTAAAAATTATTCATGAATATTTTAGCAAAAAATTAATATTTAGATTTTTTTTTGCCATTCTTTTTAATTGTGCGCAGACTATCCTAGCTTTACCTTATACAATCTCAAAATTTGTACCTTAAAGTTTCTGCCGCGTGCAACAATTTGGTGATATTGTCTATATTTTTAAAACACAAGCCTGTTTTTTTTTTTTTTTTTTTTGTCATCTGCACCGATATTTATACTGGACCAACTTTAATAATTATTTTTTCAAAACAAAAATGTTTAGTTCGCACTAATTAGTGTTAAAAATATTTCCATTTTCATATTTTTTGATGAAGAATTGATTATATGCACACACACTTTAATATTTGAAATGCATGTTAAACGGAATGTATGATGAATATGAAGTTTCATTGACCAGTATTGCTTTGGTGACAGATCTAGTGCATTGTTCATCATTTTGACGAAAATTTTTGGTGCCAAAATAGTATTGAGTAACTTCTAACAAAACAAATCTGTTTGATAAAGGAAGGGTGGACTATTAATAAAATTCAGTTTATATGTAATGAAGTAACACAAGTGTGACGTAAAAAAAATATAATTTATTGATTGGTGTTTCAAATATTCGATATTACAGACATTACAAGTCCTTGATAATTTGTAGTTACATTTTTTCCTATACTGTTAAAAATTGCAGCAAATTGTCTCATCATTCACTAGATTACGGTTTCTAGAATATATTAACACTTTGCCGTCCGAATGTCTTGTAAAAATACTTCTATTAGTAAAATTTTGAAATGATTGATTGACACCAGAATTTAGAAACAAATTTATTTGAAAATAACCAAAATCTTTTCTTCATTAATTTGATAAAAGGGAAATTTTCATTCCAAAATTCTGGTGCCACAGTATCATATAAGTATTAAAATTTAGTTACTTTATGTACGACACGACTGTGTTGTCGTCGGACGGCAAAGTATTAAGAAGCGTACACATTGGTTAGAATACAGATAAATTATGATTAACACTAGAACGGCGGTAAGGGGTCATTTTGACCCGTACCAAATAAAAAAATGTCGATTCGAACCGGTCATTTCAGCATAAAATAAGTTAAATATATACCGCATAAAAATAAGTTAAATAAATAAATTAAAAGTCTTAAATAAAAATTCTGGTTTGAAATATTTTTATGAAACTTGAGTAAAATTTCCCGCAGTTCTAATATAAGTATCTATAAAAGTGTTTGAATGACTGGACAGTTCGTAGCAATTTTGTATATCGCATGCTTATGTAGCGCGGTACCACTTATGAATTGTTTTGTCAGTTGGTCCCTGTTTTCGATATTTATTACGAAAGGCCCGTTGAACTGACACCACTGATTCAGAATTAAAGAAACGGAGTATGGCAGGAACTGGACTATCGCATGGATGTATGCCGTGTGACCAAGGGTTCACACATAGAACACCTGTAATATATGTAAGTAAAACTTGAATAGTTTCTGAATAATTTCATATGTTTCTTTTTTTCATATTCGTCTTCGTTTTTTTACTATAACGTTTCGAAACCCCGGAGGGAATTATGAATGACCTTGTATATAAAGCTACTTAACGGGAAAAAAGTGACCGAGTTAAATTTTCCTTTTTACTTAATTTAATTTAAAAAATCTATGAAACATTTGTTAATTTATATTTTATCAGGTCAAGTCAGAAAACGTTTGATAAATTATTAGTGTTATATTCATAATTAAAGAAATATATTACGTATTAATTAGTGATAGTTAACAACGGTGGTTTTAATAGCTAAAGTATTAACATTTGTGAGATTTAACAGAGAGATGATTTGAACTTTATCTTACTTCTGAACTTTTTACTTTTTATTTCAACAAATCTTTATTTTATTTAAATATGGTATCTATTTTTAATCGTTGTTTCTGAATCCTTTTTAGAGAATAAGTATAAATTTCTAGCATTTTCCTGCATGGACATTAAAGATAAAATCTATAGTACGATCTATTATATTGCACTGAAAATTGTACTGTATATTAAAATAACACTAATTGAAAGAGATGATAAATTGCTATGCATTAAAAATTAGCGTTATTTTTAGCGTATAAGTCAATGTTACAATATTAATGCAATCTCATTTTTTAAGCCTTTAAAACTGTATTATTGCATACGAGTTCTTTTGTTATATTGAAACTGAAATGCATTTTTCTAAAATAAAAAAAAATACTTGCTTAATTACATATCACATTATAGTCACTCCCACCATGTAGTTTTGACCACATTGAGAGATGATTAAGTTGATTATTATGATCTTATTCTTTTGGTTATTATGATCTTATTCTTATGATTATGTATGATTTTCAAACATTGTTTATTTTCTCTTCAAGCATTTTTCCAGTATAGGTCTATTCTCATAATGATAAGGAACAGAACGTAGACAATTAAAATACCTTTATAAGTCATAGCAAGAATTTTCCTGTGGGAAATATTTTTTAAGAAATATGCTGCAGAATATAAAAAGTTCCCTTAAATGTAAATATGTCCAAATTTAGAATTTGTAATTCGACCAGACATTAAAATAAATAATAACAAAATAATAATAAAAAAATAATTAAATAATCTTTCCAAGACACATACTGTACAAATTTCAGTATGGAAATAATGTAATAAGAGCTCCTTCGACTTCGATACTGTATAGTATTACAGTCGTTATCCGCTATAAGGCTGCTAAAATAAGTCAAAACTGATTTATTCGTTTCTATAAAACTTTTTGATTTTACCCTCTTTCACATACTTTAAATTTCATTTTCTATACTTTTTTTCGTATATCAGAAATGATTATATTTTACTGATATTAATCCTTTCCAAACGTCCATTGCTTTTAAAATTTACTATTGACTATTTTCTTAACTATTATTTGTTCTTTATTAAATCTACATGAAAAAAATTTCATGAAACAAATATGTAATTTTAAAAATATATATTATAGTATTGGTGCACTCAGCTTATTTAAAGTAACAGTTAAAGGTATATAAACATTATAAATAAAGTATGTTACAAAATCTATTTCATATTTGTGGCATATAACTAGAAAATACCTGTGAAAAAATATAAAACGCTATCGATTAACTACTTTTAATCTTTGTTATTTTTTTAAAAACTAATTTAGGTCTGTAAGTACTTATTATTTTTCTTAGATATTCTAAAAAATGATTCTTAAGATAAATTTGATTCTGAGAAAAATAATAGTTAAAGATAAGATTTGATATAAATAATAGTAAAAGTGAATACGAATATTTGAATGACATTTGAATATCTGACTGCCTGTCTATTGGAAAACAGATGTTTGAGATAGATACGTGATATCTTTTAGAAATTCTTGGAGTAGAATATCGGATATGGAAATGAAAATAAAGAAATGTAAAAACAACTTTAAAAAGCAGATGCCTTAAACGTGTTTTGCACACATCATTTTCATCTATGTCAGGAAAAAATTATGAACATAGCGGCCGCATCAACCTCTTTATTAAACTCTATGATACCTGCGAATCATTTATTTTTTTAAATAATGCTGTAAATATGAACTAATATTAGAAAACATTTGTATCAATTTTAAATTAATTTACATATTATAAAGTTTATTGTTATTTAAAAGTAATTTGATATAAAAGTAATATTTATTGAAACCTATGCAATTGGTTAGATATTTTAACTTTTAGGTTTTCCAAAATATGGTAGGTTTACTGGTACATGGGGCTTCTGATACAGGAAAACAAACCTTCAGTTTGAAAGCAGTGGAATTTAAGAAGTGATTTCGGCGTTTCTACACAGTAGTTTTTTCAACTCATTGGAGGACGTTAAAATTGCATAAACAAAACTTTATTTATTTTCCAGTACAATTTTATTTGTAAAAATAAAATAGTAAAAGAAAAATTATGAATTAACGTGTGTTTATGGTATAAATGAATTGACCAGAAATTTTAACAACATAATTTTTTTATGAAATTATTTTTTTCAATTGAAGTTACTCTAACATCGTTACTGTGACAGACGAGTAAGAAAAAAATAATTTATTATGCTATCTAGTTATGTAATTCTTGAGATAGTGTATAACAAGTGAGTAAAATTTTGCTTGAAATATAAATTTTGAAACACATATCAACACGACCAGAATGCTTTACGAAAGTTGACCGTTTAATAGGGTAAAGAAGATAACTAAGTAAAAAAATTAGCAAACGCATAACAAATTTGAAAACAAAATTTCAGCATCCACCATCCATAAACGATAAGGTGCTCGAATTATTTTGTGCCCCCCTGTATAGTATCTGTAGATTTTTATTTTTATTCTACAAACATGTCTCAGTATACTGTACATAGTTCAGCTTGAAAATGTATAATTTAATTAAAAACCAACTATAAGCAATTCACGCCCATACACAGAACTGCTTATGAATTAATTTATGTGGACTTATATATGATCTAAAGAATTTAAACAACGTACATAATAAGCAAAAAATTAGTGGGCTTCAAAACATATACAATAAATAACACATACTATAGAAATCAAATTTGCATAAATTATCGCTAATAGACAGTACTGTATACGATATCGTTTGTGTCACTGTAAATGAAAGAAAAGTGTTATGTCATTTATATTCTACAACGAGCATCTTGTAGTGCACCTCAGTAAAGTATATCTCTTAGCGGGCTTTTAGAACATCTTATGTACATGGCAAATTATTTATGAGATCAATTTAAGACTTCTATGAACCAGAACACGTACGAAGAATGCCCTATAGTATTCCGGTAATTGTTACCTTAATTAACTAGTGTGACGGCAAAACTTTGATTTAGTAGTACGGCAGATCAAAGTTTAAGAATCTCTACTTTAGCCAATTCCTACTTATAGCTGATATAAATAAAAATCGGTTAACACAAATCAGTTTTAAAGCACTAGAACAACAAATATCACAATTTAACCATTTTGGCATATGTTATTGAAAACAGTTATATTTATATATACCTTTTTAAAATTTTTCAACATAGGTGAAAAGTTTTTATGGTTTCGGCTTCTCTGCTGTCTCACTGTTAGTCTCTAATTCTAGTAAATATGTTTCCATTGTCATTTAATTTATATTTGTTATTGAGTTTTACTGTAGCATGTTCTCTATTCAAAAGGAAACTTGGAGCATGTTTAGATCTTTTATAATGACAATCCAAAGAACTCCGTTACATTATAGCTTATAGAGAAAAAATGTTTGCAATGTATTTTTATGTTTCACCACTTCAAACATACAGAAATTGATATGCTTCTTTGAGTTATATTAAAACATGTTTTCTGAAGAGTGCAAATCAGTTATTGTACATTCACAAGATCGTACAAAATACTTCCAAGTGTTATAATACACTTAAAATAGTTTATCTTTACTCTTTCAAAAAGAATCTGTGATATCATACACCCTGAATGACGCTTTCAAATTAATTTGGAAAACCAAAACTCCAATATCGGTGTACAATTTTATCTCGCTATCCAGCTTTTGGTATTCAGATACACGATGACGTCAGAATGTTGCGTCAGCACACAACCACAGAGAACGAGAACGAAACATTCGCCATTTTGCTTTCATTTAAAAGCAAAGGGAAAACGCAAGGGAAACAAAGTAATTAGTCCTTATTTATTTAAGAGTACTAACTAGCAGTGGCACCAAGTTATATGGACAGCTGGGTCCCAAGCCCACCCAATAATTTGCTATCCCAGCTTACCTAATTTCGATTATTGTGTTATTTATTTAAATTTACTTCTGAAACGAAATTTCATTATGTTGACGTTCTCAAAATTGTTTTGTTTGAAAAACAGTGAGACAGACAGGAGGACTATAAGTAATTAAACAGACGTATAGTTTGATTTCATTTCAAATTATTCTTCTTGCATATTTTACCTCTTACATTTTTTTAATGCTCTGACTCACAATCATAAAGCAATTAGATAACTGCATTTATTTTCTCGATATTCGGCTTTTTATACATTTTATTTGTAATCATATCCATTGTATGATAATTGTGATAAATACTATTTTCTTTATAAGGAAGAGCTCATGATAGTATAATTTCATAAAATTACGATTTTTATACAATAAACAAATTTATTTTCCCCTTTTTGTTTGCAGACCACAAACATATCTAAGCCGAATTTTTTATGAATTTGGTAGCAAGTTGAAAAAAAAAATATATAACGCCATCTTGAAATGGGAAGTGGGGGGGGTGGCAGTTTACTTGATCAGTACCCCAGTACCCTATAGCGGCAATGTTAGTTTTTGTCACACACAAGATATAAAATTGTATAAAAATGCGACATGTGAAAAGAAAATTTGAAAAGTAAAGAACATTTGTTATCAACAATTACTATGATTTTCTAAACAAAAGGTTTGTGAATTATTTAAAAAAGTAAATGAAAAATTAAAAGGAGTGGATTGTTTATTGTTAGGAAATTAGCTGAAAAAGAACCATTTTTTTCAAAAATTTTACTCATTATAACAGATAAAGTTTTTTTTTTCCTTAGAAGATTATGGAGGGGGGGGGGTGTATTTTAAATGATCATTTTGATGCATATAAAATTAAAAAATTGTCTAATAAGGACTATTCAAGATTTTGTTTAGTGGAAGCAAGCCTCTTGCAATTTAGATATTCATTTTATTAGGTACTACACAAATGGAAACTGGTACATTGTTTTAAAGTATATTTTGGTAACATTAAATGATGTTCCATACATGGAATGCAATACTTAAAAATGTTTTGTTACATATAAAAATTGTAATATTGTGTGTAATATATCTTAGCTGGGCATTTTTAACAGTATACAAGTCCAAAATTACAATTTTAGAAGAAAGTAAAAAATTTGTGTTTTCCTGTTTTATGTTTAACTAGGTATAGGCTATATTGGTTAATATCAATGTATTTAACCATGAAATGTGTTTTGATAATGTTAAGTAATAATTGTATGCTGTTTGGTTTGGTGCACTGCAATATGCAAACTTTTTATTTTTTTACTTTTTACAATTATGATTAATTAAATTAAAACAGTTTTTTACTTTTAACGTTCTTTTAAGTGCTTATAAAAATCACTTTTTTATTGTGAAATTGAAATATACTCATTAAACCAAAGACTTGTCAGGATCCTTGGGGTATTTTTCAGAAAAAAATTTGAGAAATTAAGCCAAAACACAAAACATTCATTACTGGGATAATGAAAACTTATGTGTAAATAAGAGTGGGTGATGGCTAAAACTTCTACAATTATATTGAATGTCGTTTAA
The DNA here is from genome assembly GCA_963931845.1 of Maratus michaelseni. Lineage (NCBI taxonomy): Eukaryota > Metazoa > Arthropoda > Arachnida > Araneae > Salticidae > Maratus > Maratus michaelseni. The sequence continues at coordinate 391,178,743 of OZ007592.1, forward strand.
ACCCTTTAACTACTAGCAATAAGTGAAAATAGTTCTTTATGGCTCCATTGTTAAATATTTAAGTATTTTAATATGAAAAAATACAAAGTCTAACAGAATTTCCTGACTAAGTTTATTTTAACAATTATGTAATCATAACATTTATATTGCTACATTTCTATGGAATTCTTTTTAATTATAACTGCATTTGAATAAGTCTTTATTAATGGTGGCAACAAAGTTGCTATCATAATTGTTGTAATTAAACACCAGATAAATCTAAAAGCACCTAATTATTTTTAAAGCTCTCTTCAAGTCTTTGACCGGAAATCTGTCGTCCCAATTTATCCTAGGAGAAAAAGTGATTGACAAGTCATGGATATTTACGTAAAACTATAGGCATTTTTACTGTATTTTTCCCCTCTTGATTAAAATATAACATATATTGAAACATTGATAAACTTTTATAATTGAAATTTAAAGAAAAAAATCGCGAGGATTTCAATTACAGATTTGTGAACAGACTTTTAACTATCAATTTCTGAATCAAAGTGAAAAAGATGGCTAATTTTTATGTAAATGTATAACAGTGCAAACATTTTTCTCCATCAGGATAGCAGGGACAGTGAATTTATTGAGCAGATTTGGAACACCAAATTTGGTGTTATGCTCCATCTAAGTGGCATATTCTAAATTAGCTAGTAGAACACCCAATTTGGTGTTAAAGCTCACCAAATCAATGATGGTGTTTCTTTACACTAATTAATTTTTAGTGTTTCTTTACACTAATTACTTATTGGTGTTTCTTTACACTAATTAATTTTTGGTGTTTCATTACACCAATTTACAAGTGGTGTTTATTTACACCCTTTTTGGTGGCAACTTTGTTGCCACCTTTTTTGGTGTAAAGTAACAAGAATATTTTTTACAGTGTACGTTTACAGGTGGGGTAAGTTTCGTATATAACGCTGGACCGTATATACGATATACGGTCCGTATAATACGGTTTCGTATAATACGGTTTCGTATAATACGTATAACAGACTGAGCCGTATCATACCTATAAAAAATCTTCACCCCGTATAATGCGTATTACACGTATACTCGCATAAACGTTTAATAGGGAACACTAATATATATATATATATATATATATATATATATATATATATGTGTAATAATAAAAAATTTTCGCCCTATTTCTTTAGTTAAATTATTCCAAATTCTTCAATTCTTTTTTCCCTCTCTTTTTAAAATATCTCTTAAATCTATTTTGTATTTTATTCCATAACTTAATCAAAATATTCTGTTATTTATCATTCTAAAAATCTTAATCTGTTAAAAGCTACACGCATTTATTAAAACCTTATTCTCTTAAATTGCAACACTGCCTCTAAACGCACCTGCCTAATTTCTTCTTTTGAGACATTTAATTTTTATTCTTTGGAACTTTTATAATACCATTTTTATTTCTATTTAATTCATTCGGCATCCCATGATTCCAAGCGGTTTTCGCGCCCAAAGGCCTTTTTACCTTTTTAATTTGCCGCTTCTGTTAAAGAGTTTTAATCATACGTCAGAGACACGTCTTCGTGGCCTCATTTTTTCATCCATTAGCGAGAAAGCTCCGCTTTCTTTATCCCCCTAGCGCCCTCCGAACATGGATGCGAGTGGACCAGCTTGTTCGCGCGTTTTGTACCTTTGGGCCAAATTTTGAAGTATTTATACGGTTACACTGGCTTCGGAGACAGAATTTACACGAATTAGTGGTTGTCATCTAATTGCCGTCACTGGGGAGTCTACACTAATGCATCGGTAGGATGTTCTTCAAGCTCTGCTCAATTTTTACGACTGCAAATACACTACGATTTCCGATGTGATATACTTCGAGATTTGTCTTCATGGTGAGCGACTCGAAGTGATGCCCTGTCCGGGTGTCATGACTACATTTCAACGATCTCGACTGCGGCTACCTCGATATGATTATCAGGTAATTTTAGTGGTTTCGGACTGAGATGTTCCGATTGTCTGGTGGAAAGAACGTTCAAGTCAACAGCAATAGCGATCGTCTATAATGTGCCAATTTTCGACAGGAATGTATCAAAAAAGCCGGTCAGGATAACTGATGACCTGTGTAATAAAAACATTTTGGAGACTTCCCAGTGATATTGGAGAACAACTACCGATTAGTTGTCAAATTATCACTCATAAATGTTTATAAATTTATCCCAGAAGTGACGTCTGTAAGTTAAATTATTCTTTTATTTTTATTGATTTCTTATTTTATTGATTTGTTATTATTGGCTTATATAGAACAAAAATTGTTCTTAGAATACTATAGAAGAATTTTGTTCCTTTTATCCTGAACATTTAGAACTTACGAAATTTAATATTTATTCTTATGTTTTGTTAAAAAATTAATTTTATTTGGTTAAGCTCACAAATATTACTGAAAGTTTTGAACTGCTCTGATATTTATTCCTATATTACTTCATTTTACAAGAGTAACTTCATTTTATGTTCTTATTTTATCATTTAATTATAGTCCCTTTTCATTCGGTGATATTTATTCACAGGAAATAATTTCTATTTATTGAAAAAATATATGAGTAATCTCTTTTCAAGTAACATGTATTGGAACATATTCTATGCCATTCTAAAAATGCATAAAAATTTATTAGATTATCTGAAATTACAGCTTCACTGATTGCATAATAATCGCAAAAATAGCTTTTGAAGTTTATTAATGAAAAAAAAAAATGTGTTATATCAAAAGAAAGTTGAGTAACATTGAAAGGGTAAAATTATTGTGCAGTTAATTTATTTATTTATTTTATTACTTTTGTTTTTTGATGCTATATTCTGAGAGTACAATTCAAGAGCCAAAAAAATTGTTCTTACGAAATAATGATACTTATTTTAATAAAGTGTTTTATTTATTTCATTCTAAATTGTGATATTCATATATAGTGGATCTATTTATAGAAAGATTATAGTAGTAGTTTACATTTACTATTTAAGTGAAATGAATTTTAATATGAATTGGACTTTTTTACTGTTGAATATTATTTAGTTTGTTATTTAAATTATTAAGAGTCAGATATTTACAGTTGTTGTTAAGTTATAGAATTCTTTATACATTGTTATTTTTTTTACATGTTATTAAAGTCAGGGTTTGTTAAAGTTATTGTTGAAAGTAAGGGTACTCAAACCAAAATGGCTGAAAAAGAGCTTAATGTTATTATTTTTGACCCAGAAAGTGGGATGAATGTTGTGTCTTGGCTTAGACACTTTGAAGGATCAGCCCCTCCAGATAAAAAAGAGTGGAAAATCAACAATATTTCCAAATATTTGAAGGGCGAAGCATTAAAGGTGTATGTTAATGAATGTCTAGATTGTAAAGAGTATGAAAAAATTGCTGAGATCTTAACTGAAAAATTTCTGAAAGTAACAGTCCCCCGTTTTTCTGATTTCGCCTCGCTGAAATTGCATGACCTAAACAACTTAGAAAATTATTTCCGTCAGAAAATAGAGATAGGTCGACAACTTAAACTATGTGAAACTATTATTTTACAAGGATTGACAGATGGCTTAAAACCTGAATACCAGAACTATTTAATAGTAAATCCTCCTGAATCTACTACCGATTGGTATAGATTAGTTAAACAACTTGTTGTCATTCCATCTCATTCTAGCAGTAACAATAATAGTAATGTTAGAAATATGTCTCAAAATTCCAGACCTTTTTCTCAACCAATTAATTCACCTAGACATTGGATTCGCCCTCAACCTAATTACAGGAATCCAAATTTCCAAGCAGCAACTAATTTTAACCCTTCAACGTCCAGGTTCGTTAGTCCCAGATTGCCTGTCAATCATTATCAAAGAAGGCTTCCTAGTCGACCATGTCGAATGTGTTTAAATAGAGGTATCCAAAATGCTTATCACTGGGAGAGGGATTGTGTATTCAATGTTAGGCCTCTGCAATCTTCTGCACCCCCTCTTAGTCAACCACAACCATCTACTGATAATATATGACAGTTAATTGTATCAGGATATGTAAATAACAGGGAACTACCTTGTGTGATTGACTCTGGCTCAACCATAAGTATTTTGCCTTTTAAATTTGTTAAATTCTTAAATGCTAAAGTTATAAATATTCCACCTGTTATTATTGGCCAAGCCAAAGGAACTGTTGTAATAGATAAAGCTTGTAATTTATTGTTTAAATTAGGTAATGTGCAACAAAATATTAGATTTTTAATATGTAATACAAATTTAGATTATGCTATACTAGGTTTAAAAGAATGCTGTAAGTTTAATTTAATTATTGACTGTGCTACAAGTAGAGTATTACAAGGAGACCTTGTTTTAAATGAATCTAAGAACATATCCAGTGATAAATTAAGGTTACTTCATTTTAATGTTAACTATGATTATCAGAGAGTGCAACCCGATTATGGAAAGATCATATCTCCTCAATCCTTTGTTCCATCTAATGTTGATAATTCTAAATTAATTGGGGAAATAAATTCTATAGAAAATGAAACTTTAAGGGAAAGTATAAGGGATTATTTAGATATATTTTCTAAAAATAAATTTGATGTCGGGAGAATTAATATCGAACCGCAACGTATTCTTCTTAATTCTGACCTACCAATATCTCTAAAGCCATACAGAACTTCCCCTTTAGAAGAAAAAGAGATTTCGGATCAAATTCATTCACTATTAGATGCTGGTTTAATTAAAGCGAGCAATAGTCCCTATTCTGCCCCTGTTACATTAGTAATGAAAAGAGAAGAAGGTAAAAAAACTAGATTATGTGTTGACTATAGAAAATTAAATGCAATATTGAAAAATGACGCAGCCCTACCTCGTATCGATGGAATTTTAGATAAACTGAGTAGTGCGCAGTATTTTTCAACTTTAGATTTAGCCTCTGGCTACTGGCACATACCCATACATCCATCCGATACTGAAAAATTGGCTTTTGCTACCAACTTTGGGCTCTTTGAATGGTTAGTTCTGCCCTTCGGGATTAAATTAGGCCCCCCGATATTTAATAGAACCCTTAGAAGAATACTTACTAAATACAAAATAGACTTTGCTTGCCATTATTTTGATGATATCATTATTTTTTCTTCCTCATTAGAAGAACATATGCAACATTTAAACCAAATATTTGAATTATGTAGACGCGAAAACATTAAACTTAAACTCTCTAAATGCAATTTTGTCCAAAATAAAATTAACTTCTTAGGATATACCATCCAGAATGGCACATTAACTCCTGCTAATGCTAATATTGAAGTAATAAAAAAACTAAAACCCCCTTCAAATGTAAAGGAACTTCAGAGATTCTTAGGATCTATCAATGTTTATCACAAGTTTATAGATAAATATGCCGAAATTCGAGTCCCTCTTAACAGATTACTCAGACAAAATACACTATGGGAATGGAATACAGATTGTCAAATTTCTTTTCAAAAATTAAAAGATGCCTTAATAGCCAAACCTATCTTAAAAATTTATGACCCTAAGTTACTCCTCCATATGTTTGTTGATGCCTCACAGGTGGCAGTAGGTGCAGTCTTAAAACAACCTGATAGTAATAATTTTTTACATCCAATTGCTTATTACTCTAGAGGATTGAGAAGTTATGAGAAGAATTATTTTATTACCGAGTTAGAGTGTCTTGCCATCATTGACACCTTAGACAAATTCTATCATTATTTTCATGGTGTAAAATTTACCATTCATACTGATCATGCATGTCTTGTATGGTTAAAAAATACTAAACATCTGAGAGGCAGGTTATTTAGATGGTCTTTGAAGTTGAGCATGTTTGAATATAATATAGTTTACGAAAAGGGATCCACAAATGTCGAAGCCGACATGTTGTCGAGAAACCCAATTTCGCATTTTATTCAACCACTTACTTTTCTTCTGGACGTTAAACAAATTATAGAGAGGCAGGAAAAAGATAATGTGTGTGGTAAAAATTATCTAAAGGAAAATGGACTTATGATAGTAAAAAAGAAAGGTTTCAGAAAAATAGTAGTCCCCATGTCTTTAAGGAGAAAAATACTAAATGTTGCTCATGAAAAATTTGGTCATCTTGGTATCCAAAAAATGTTAAATTTAATCTCCCCTATTTATTATTTGCCTGACATGACGCAAGATATAACCAATTTTGTAAAACATTGTGATATTTGTCAAAAGAATAAAAAACACAGACAGAAAAAATTTGGCTTATTACAAGCTATGCACACCACATATCAACCTTTTGAATGTCTTTCTATTGATACTGTGGGAGGATTCAATTATTATAACTCCACCAAAAAATATCTACACATCATCATCGACCATGCTACTAGATATGTTTGGGCTTTCCCCTCAAAAAGTGTTACCACAGAAACTTATACTAATTGTCTAAACCAAGTTTTTAATATTCAAACACCATAACAATTATTCTGTTTTAATAAAATTCTTAATGTCCAGACCCATCAAAAAGTCTTAAGTGATAGAAATGCAGCCTTTACTTCATCTAGATTTAAAAAATTTCTGCGAAACCACAATATTAAGCAACGTTTAACCACATCACATCATCCTCAAACGAATGGCAAATGTGAGAGAGCGAACCAGACAATAGTTACTAGATTGAAGTGTAAAGTCAATTCTACCAACTCCAAAATTCCTTGGACAAAAATTTTGACAGAAGTAGTTAATGAGTATAACAATACCCCTCATTCTATCACTAAATTCCCTCCTGCTTACTTACTTTTTGGCCAATTACCCTATGATTCTCCTCTTCAACAAAATTATTACCCTCCTGTTCAAGAAGCCCTTAAACTTGCTAAAAAACGCACTGATGAATTCTATTAGAGAAGTAAAAAATATTATGATCGAAATTATCTAGAACCAAAATTTGAGATTGGAGATCTTGTAATTTATGAAGAGTTCCAATATCCTAATACCAGAAAACTTTCACAAGTCTTTAGTGGTCCTTATCAAATCCTTAATAAGTTATCTGATGTCAATTTTGAAATTGATAGACAAATTCAAAATAAACCTACTGAAATAGTACATGTATCAAAATTACGCCCTTATTATCCTCCTGATCAATTAAAATTATCCCATGAGAACCAACAACAAACTAATGTTAAATTTATAGTTTCGTCTTGATTTTAATATAATCCAAAAATAAACGAAATAAAATAAATTAATAATTAACTAATCAATTCTCTTCTGTATAACCGTGGTGTTCTTGATTGTGCACACGAGAGTGTCACTGTTGAAGTTTCCACTTGAGTCAACTTTTTATGCTGGCGTAATTTAGTTGATTTAAGTTAGGAGTTTCTGATACTGAATTGGATTAGATTAGAATAATAAATTAAACAGTATTAACTAAACTAATAAAATAAACTGGATTAAATTATATCTTAAACTAATCAAATATGATATCTTAATACTAAGTGAGAATTGTCCAACCTTTCTTAATATGCTACAAGGTCCCATTTTTTCATTTCACAACTTATGTTTTCTTGTTTGACTGAAAGCAAGATAGTTACATAACCATCATCTACACAATAATGATTGTTTTCACGAATTTTTCTTATTTATTCCTTTTTTTGTATTATATATTTTATTGAGTATATTTCATACCTCATTCACTACTATATGGATGAGATATTAATTATATACTTAAGAAAGTAATTAAAGAAAGAGTGTGATATTTTTTAATTATAATGCTTGTTATTGCTGAACTTATTGTTGAATATTCTTATTATTAGTTATATTATTTATAATTTGATATTGAGATTAAATATTACTTGAATTTGAATACTACTTGAATTTGAATATGTTGAGAGATATAAATTTTTACTTTTAGAAGTAAACAAGTAATAAAGTAGTAAAGGTAATGGAAGTTATAAAGGTAATAATGGTAATAGTAATTTTGATGTTGAGTAAAAAACTCTTATACTGCTTACATTACCTATTTGCCTTTTTAGGTAATTACCATTTGTCAGACAAACTATACCATAACAAAATACTCATTTCTCTTCAGTTTTTCTTAGCATTCCATTCAGGACTGAGTTTTTCAGACAAACATAAGTTTAATATTTGAAAATTAACTTATGATTATTGTTATTGTTAAGTATTATTATTTTAAAATTTTTATTGTTGATATTATTCTTATTATTATTATTATTATTATTGTATTATTTGTGTTTTATTGTTGTTAATATTAATCTTAGTACTATTTTCGAGTTGTTTCTAGTAAATATAAAGCATTCAGATGAACTTTAATTCTGAAATAGACTTTCATAAGGAAGATCAGTAAGATCTAAAATTTGAAGGATTTTTCTCTTTCAATTTGTAAACTGTTCAGTTTGTGAGGTATGCAAATAACTTTTTTGGATGGACTATCACTCAGACGAGAACTGAACGACAAATTAAGCAACAATTCTACAAGCAATTTGCAACAAATTTTGTAAGATGATATTCTGGAAGTATGTTATCTATTATTTTAAATTGTTACAATTCTTTTCTTATTTTGTTTAATATTTTCTAAAGCTTTTTATGTCATTGTTAACAAGATTAATATCTTGTAATTGTATTTTTATTAACAACTCCACCAATTCGCGTTATAGTTATTAAATTTAATGTTATTGGGCATTAATGAATAAATTTTGGAAATGTACTTATTTTGACTTCCTCCAGGTGACAAATTGTAATCCAAGTCCGTGTAACATTTCCCTTCAATGAACTTGCAGGTCATATGACCTACCGGTTCATTCGTCTTTTTGGGTGGGGGGTGTTAAAAAAACCCCTTTCACAACTCAGCCAAGTCATCAAAAAAACCTTTAAAGTTCAGCGCAATATGCAAAAAGAACTGTTTTTCCGTGTCAGCGCATCTGCCTTTATAAATCAGCGAACGCACCAACAAACATCTCGCAACATCGCTACTAAACTCGCAGCAGCTGGCGAACGCCTGCATACGAAGAATTTCTCTCGCTGTATCTTCTTCCATCGGCGCGCGAGGTAGTGGTAATACCGGATATTGGCCGGGATCCAGATAGATTTTGCGCTGTTTGCGAAACTGCGAACAGTTCGCAGTGGGCGGAGTTTCGCCAAGTTAAATCAAAGTTGAAGTCCAACCCATCCCAAAATAGCGAAAATAACTTGCGAAATCACGTGATTTGAAGCTTGAACCAATCATGTGCCAAGAAAGGGGATTTGATACAAGCAATAGACACTAAAGATGGCGACGAAAACAAAACATCTCAGTACTCATGCTAGATGTGATATTAAACAAGCATAAATGCTTTTTAAATGTAAGTAAATCATCCCTGTACGTAATCGACTGTTAAAAAAAATAACAGATTTAATTAATGAATACCTTTTACTTTAGCTAATTGATTGTATGTTTTTATCAGCACGTCGAAAGCTTCAAAGTCTGGAATGCTAAAGTAGTAAGTATTGCTTCTACATTTAAAAATATTAATACACTGATGTTTACACATGTTTTAATTTGTATAATAAAACTTAAATGTTGTAGTAATCGATCTGGAGCTTGATTTCGCTGTTTGTTGTATTTTATGAAATAAGTCAGCATAGATATTTTTTTTTGTATAAATATCCCCCTGTATTATTTCATTTTTCGATTATATACAGTCAAAATATATTTAGCAGCTTCTTCGTTTTCTTTTTTTTTTTTTTTGGCGGTGCGAGGGAGCTTTTTGAGGTTTTTTTACTCTGGAGTATGAAAATACTGCTTGCCATTATTGTTATTATTTGTTTGCTAAAAAGCTGTCATCTAAATATAGTGTTAGAAAAATAAGCATAATTTAAATGTGCTTATAATTGTACACTTTAACTATTCCTTTAATTAACTTCATATATTGATCTGAAATCATGAATTGACTAGAAATGTTGATAAATTGCAAAGTCTATTTTGCAATTTTTTAAAATTTAGTTGCTTAAAGCCTTATTAATAAGTAGTTAATTTAATCTATAACTCTCATCATGAAGTTTTTGTCACTTATAAATTACAAACAAAGGAGTCCCAATGACAGGGGTTTAAATTACAAAAACAGTAAATATTTGTTTTATAGTTTTTTTAATTTATAAATTTGGATACATTAAAAAGTAATAAATCAATAATTCCTTATATTCTTATATAGGGTAGATGTGCCAGTAATGGACACCCTTCAATGTTTTTGGTTTATAAAAAAGTTTATCTTTTATTATTACTTTCATAGCTCCCTCTTGGCCTCTTGCATGTTTTATAATATGGGTTATTGTTGACACTTTTAATCAAACCAATCAGGAAGCAGAAAATAATGTTTCGAAGTTCCACTGTTTTTCAGTGTAAATCTTAATGAACATGCTAAATTTATATATTCTTTATTTTCTTGCAAAATTTGAAGCTTTTTGTTTTGGTAGTAATAGAAAACTTTGAATTTTATATACTAATACCAATTTATTAGATTTAATTTATTTTTAAGGTTTTAAGAGGGGTGACCATTACTGGGATGTTTAGTCATTTTCCAGCAATGGACACCCCACGTAGACATTGCTAAAAATGCAATTTCCGTAATGTTTATAGTTTATAGTGGATACAATATTTTTACTTATTTGAAAACCTAAATAATCAAATTTAATTTTTAAATTACACTTACCAAAATGTAATAACACCAAAACTTTTATAAATAACTTCTTTTAAGTTATTTTATGTGGTTAATAAAATTTCAATATTTGATTCTTTTATTTTTTTTTTTAATGTATGTAACTCTGCTTTGCATATTTTATAATCTGGCAATCAAACCAGTCAGGAAGCAGAAAATATTGTTTAAGGGCACAGTCAAAGAAGGGCTCATAGGGCTTAATCCCTCCCCATTTAAATAAAAACATTTAAGTTACAGGAGTTGTTAAAAATCTATTTTCTGTCTTAAATGTTTGCTTATTCATATCTTACAGAAAAATAATTGTAATATTAATGAAAGTTATAGTAATCATGAAACAAGTAAATCTGCAGATCAGTGGCCTAACGAATCAGTTCTACAGTTTTATTTTGAAATAATTTTATTTAGTATTTAAAATATCCTACTCACAGTATAATTTTTTTCATATTTGTAATATTAATTATTTCAAGTAATATATGAAGTAGTCTCTGGAAGTTTAATTGTTAAAAATAGTGAGACGAAACTATATACTAATACTCCAAAACTTTTTTTCTTCTGATTATTACCTTTTAAATCCCCCACTGTCTCAATAATTTGATAGCTGTCTGATATTTAGTATTTTAAACTATCCATCTATAATAATTAAAATATTGATCTTCTGATAATTACAATAATTGATGCAAACAGTGAATGATTATCACAAATATTTTATTAATTACTGGTATCCAGAATTGTTAAATTTATTTGAAAATAACTATTTTGTTTCATTAGTATGCTTTCATTAAATTCTGGTTCATAAAAATAATTATATTTATTACTTTTTATGTGGTGTCCATTACTGACATTTTAGGTATATTTTGATATATTTCTGTTATTTACAATTAAATTTTGATTCATATTAGGAAATGAGACTATGAGAATGGTTAAATATTGTTGATAGATTAATATAATATTGAAAAAACTGGAATATAATAAATAAAACTATTAATTAAAAAACAAGTTTTAAAGAAATTCCTTAAGGGTGTCCATTACTGGCACATCTACCCTATATTGCATAAATCTGACTGTGCAATTCATATATGTTAGTTAAAAAGTTAAATCATCAAGAATGTGGTTCTTATAAAGGTATTAATATTTCTGAATGGCTTTGTTAAATGTGAATTACTAAAAGGATTTGTCCAGTTATGTAGTTAATTCAACAACATATCGGGGGAGAGGGTGTTAAATGCACGTGATCCCATACTCATTTCATCTTTAATATAGATATCGAGAAAAACATAATTTTGATCTTCATATAATGTCAAAGATATTCATGAGAATTTACTTTTAAAATTAATGCTTTGCTTGTTTGGATTGGGTTGTCGTTTGGCCGTGGAGGAAGGAAGAGGATACCTCTCCTATTTAATGGCAGCTATTTATAATGGTAAAGAATGAAGGTAATGTTAATGTTCTGTTTTAAAACTTTTTGCTCTCGCCCATAATTAAAATATTTTACACCAATGATAAAGTGATAGATTGTTTCCTCTTACTTGCATAGCTATGTGTCAGTGCCAGGGTTCGTAGATATCATGATTTTTTTTTTAAGTATCTTGTTTTATTTTTATGTATGTAATTTTTATGTATCTGATATTTTTAAAATAGTCCAATTACTGCTAATTATAAATATTTTTAGTTTAGCATAAATTAGAAACTAAAACATACATAGTTTTAGTACATGACATGAAAACTTAATAAAACATTATTCTATTTTTTTTTTTTTTTTTTTTTTTTTTTTTAAACCTACATAACAAAAATTGAAACAATTTGCTTCAATATATTCATCAAAACACAAGTGATTCAGTATCAAATATCAAGAAAATTTTTGTTTTTTATAGCAACAAAATTTTAAATGCAAAATACTTTTTTTTAATTGAAAAAATTTAATATAAATGTAAGCTTATCTGCTTTTTCATTCACTAAAATTTTTCGGCACTTGTCTATTATCCCGTCGTCCACTTTTCGTAACAAAAAACTATCGGCAAACTGTAAGATTAAACGCCAAAAATGCAGCCTCATTTAATTGATGTCAGAAGCATTATATGTTTTTGTCATCCAGTGATTTTTAATTGGACATTTGCATGTATTTTTCATTATGTTTTACTGATTTATTAGTTATTTCATTAATTAAAATAACGATTGTGTCCTTAAATTCTTTTATTTATTTATTTATTTATTTTGATATTCCAATGGCAACGTTCTCCCATTTATTTGGCGTTACAGTTTGGCGATAGTTTTTTGTTATGAAAAGAGGTCGACGGGATAATAAAGAAGTACCAATTTTTCATAGTTTAAACTGAACAACAAACAAATCAGAAAATATTTTTTCTAATGAATTAGATAGTTTATATCTTTCAACAATTGTTCTAAGTTAATATTGTCACATATGATTATTGCTTCAGCATTTAAAAATCTAGGTTCAAACATAAAGCCTGGAAAAGTTTTTTAAGAGAGGAGGAGGGGGGGGGGGAGGCAGAATAAAAAAGTCACTGCAAGAGAGGGGGAAGAGGCAAAAGTTTTTGCCTCTTGCAAATATTTTCCTTTAAAACACAGATTCTTGATCAGCACTATAGAATTTAAGTGATACTGTTCTATTTTTGTAGTTTTATCTTTATATTCATTTGGCAAATTTTACAAAAATGTTAATATACTTACTTTTCAAGTGCTCTAATTAATTATATTTATAAAAAAGTAAAAATATCGCCAAATTTCAAGGATTTTTTCCTTTAATGGTAACCTGGGTATTGTATTAAGTTATTTGTTTGGTGCGGGTTTTGAAATCACGCCAATCAAAAAGTCGCCAAACATCTGTGTGTGAGTGTAACACTTCTGTTCCATAAAAAATCTAGTCTATCAATGTAAAGTATTGATTGTAAGTTAGTAATGTTACAAGACTAAAAAAAAATTCTAAATTTCTCTCTCTTATACAAAGTTTATTTTGAAATTCTTAAAATAAATCATTTTTGAACAAATTTTATTTTTTTTAGTGTCATTTACACTGAGTAAATTGTCAGCTATTTATGGTCAAAAAGGAGCTCAGATTTCTAATAAATCAAAATATTATATTGTATGTAAGCTTTTAAAATACTTTGTTTATTTAGATTTATTCTCTGTTTCATGAAATTCTTAAACAGATTGGGAAAGAAACACAAGGTATGTTTACATTTAGAGGAAATATTTATTAGAAAATTTGACTATTGCCTACAAAATGCTGAACAGTTATATAATTTTTATGTCGCAAATTTGAATTATTAAACTTACTTCAACTCATTACTAGAAGTAAGGGAAGGAATTGTGTAATATTTTTAAATAAAAAAACAGGGACCGCATAATGCATTCTCCACCCTTCCAAATATCTGAAGAGTGACAATAAAGATTTCAATTTTGTCAGAATATGTGCCAAATGTTTTTTCTGTGTGTGGGGGGGGGGGGGGTAAATAATCATTTTAGAAGTAAGAGCAAATGTTACCAATAGAATTAAAACTTAAAATTACTTAACCATCATTTAAAATTAGTAAACATGGGTTTAACGTGTCCTATGACGTTAGCATATATTGAAAAGTGATTTTGCTAGCAAGTTATCACTAAGACTAATGAGTCATTTAAAAGGGAAAAAATCTAAATAAATTCCTATAATAGTGAACGAGAGATATAAAGATTTTTGCATCAATTGTGCTGTTGAATGTTGGAACACAATGAAAAATGCATATTTGTGTGCTATATAAAATATTTTTCATTAATGAAGCTCTTTGTTATATATTTACATTATTTTTGAGTACCATAATTTCGGGAGTAAGCGCCGCGGCGCATACGTGTTTGAAAGTTCAAAATATCGGCGATGCGGCGCATACGCAAGGGCAGCGGGTACAATGATTTTTTTTTCCTCAACATAGCAAAATCTGGATATTGTGAAAAACAAGCCTTCATTTCAGGTTTTTTTTTTTAGTCTTACTGCCTCAAATACACTTGTAAACACATAGATTCAATAACATTCATTCCTATTTCACCTTTATTTACATTCATTTAATCTCAGTATAAAGTTCATAAACAGTACATAGTATCACAATATATCTTTATTATAAAAACATAATTACTAACTATAGTCAAAATATATTTAACTCACCCATACTTCTCTATTTTCTGTTCAATATTAATAGCTTACTCTTTAAAAGTATTTATTGTATACTTTACAATAGTTGATAAATTATATTTATTTCATAAGCACACCGCGTACGGCGATATTCGATTAAAACGATAATCGAATAATCGATTGGCGTAGTACGTATTTTTTTTTCTATTGTATTTTAAGATAACCTGTGTTTTATTGTTAATTCATATATCTTGTAAGATTTTATCACTATTCTTGTTACTTTTAATCCAATTTTGCCGATCGTTTTTTATTGTGACTATTTCATTTTTACCGATTTTTCAATGATGCGGTGCTTATGTGTTTTTTTTTTTTTTTTTTTTTACCGATTTTTCAATGATGCGGCGCTTACGATTGGTGCGGCGCATATTCCCGAAAATACGGTACTTTATTAAGCTGATTCTCTTTTTCTTTAGAATGTTGTTCTTACATTTTTTTTTTCTGTGATTAAAAATTTATATCCATTACAAGTGCATATTTATAATTATTGTATAAGTGCATAGTTATAATTATATAATGATTGCATTGTCTAGCAATTAAAATTCAATAAAAATTATGAATGACAAATGGGCATATTCTTTTGAGTGAAAGGACACTTTTCAATGGAGAGCCAAATCCGGTCATGTGCATTATAAGTCCCTGAGGGCTCGGCAGGCTAGGTGCAGCCTATCTCATTTATCATTTGTCAGTTCTGAGGAATGGGGATTTCAACTCTAAACCCTTAATAAGTATTAAATCTTAAAAAGTGCCAAATTAACATATTAACAGATTTTTTGGAGGACAAACCTATATTGCAACCACGAAATTAGGCATAATTATTAAGACAAACATTGGATGCTTATTAAAGAGTGTTTTTAAACAAACTATTTCTACTTTTATGCTTATTACATTCAAGCTAGAAATTCAGACAGGCTTTTTAAAAAAATTGCAGCACATGTTATTTTATATTGAGGAACTCCCAAAAATTTTAAAGAACTAAGAACAAAATCGTTTTTTAAAACATTGGTTTCTTTGGGTTTTATTTCTTTTTTTTTTTTAAACCCTGATTTAAGATGGTCTGATGGCAATTAATTTTAGTTAAAAGAAATCTTCATTTTAAACTAATATTAGTGTCACTGTGTAATAATGCACATAAATTTTCTTATTATAATTACATTTTTATTATTATTATAATTTGGTATATGTGTTCATGCTCATAAGTTATAATATAGGGAATTCTGTTTTTCAGTTTATTTTTTTATTTAAAAAAAAATCAGTTTTTCTTTTAATTTTTTTTCTAGGTCGCATATTCTGATGCAGAAGAGAAAGCACATGTCGAGTAGGTTTTGTGGAGACATTGCTTGTACTATAGATGACTTCTTTGATGAAATTGCTTTTTTGATGCAAGTTATGACTGTTTACAATAGACTGCATACTATGTTTTATTTATTTTCTTATTTTCAACTTTTTCACCCTCTCATTTATGGATAGTACACATATTAATTCTACTTTCTTCTATTTGTGTTTTCTTGCTATACATTTGGAATAGAAAAGTACTATCCACTGTTTTTATATATATGCATGTTCTAATAATATAAATAAATATTTATCAAGATATATTGTGTTTTGTATATTTTGTAAGATTGGAGATTTTTTTTTTTTTCAGGTAACATAGGATATTTTTTTGGATAGGTTTTTTTTTTCTCTCGCTTAGCTGGCTGCCACTTTATAATAAAGTGATACAATGAAAAATGCTCAACTTTAAAATCTTAGAACAAGCTGTAAAAATTTAGCAATGTTTAATTTTTTTGCATTCTTTTTTAGATTGATATAGAGAAAATTCCAGAAAATGTTTTTTTAGAGGACAGCACAATATAGCCTATCAAACTTTTTAAAACTTTTATTTATTTTTTGCCTTCAAAATAACCATCAGTTTTAATGTTTTTGTTTCACCTAATATTTTCCTATATCATTTTTATTGCTGTTTACAACTGTTTTTATCTAGAGTCATTCCATGTCAAATCAACCAGCGACTTAACTTGACCATTTTAGATTTTGATGAAACTTACAGGAATCGTTCTCCCTGATGATACAAATGAGAATATACTTTTATAACTTTTTATCTCAGTAAAGTTTTATACAATTAATTTTTTTTATTTCGAAAAGTCATCATTTTTTAGCTTGTATAAATGTTTTCAATTTTGAATTTCTCAAGTTCTGTCAGGCGTAGAGAATTGTATAACCCCTCATTTTAAAGAGAATTTCATAAGGTTTAATTTGATATGCAAGTTGACTGTGCTTGGTTTTAAATAAGTTAATTTAATTAAATTAAAAAAAATTAAAATAGTGTTTTTTTTATTTGAAAAATTATATGTTTTTTGTAATATTATAAACTTTAAATTCTGAAAGTTTTAGAATGGGATCTCAATGGGATCAGCAGTTATGTTAAAAAAAAACTAAACACCAATTGGGGCTGATATTTAAAGTTGGCACCTCGCCAACTTTATGATTGTGCTAAAGAGATCATTGTTTTATTATTTTAAACATTATATTTTTATATAACTGCTGATCCCATTGAGATCCCACTCTAAAACTTTCAGAATTTAAAGATTATAATATTACAAAAAACATATATTTTTTCAAAAAAAAAAAAAACTTAAATTATTTTAATTAAATAAAATTTACTTTTTAAAAATCACGCACAGTCAAATTGCATATCAAATTAAACCTTATAAAATTCTCTTTAAAATGAGGTGTCAAACAACTCTCTACGCCTGATAGAACTTGAGAAATTTAAAATTGGTAATGTTTATACAAGCCAAAAAATCATGATTTTTTTAAATTTAAAAAATTGTATGAAAATTTACTGAGATAAAAAAATTATAAAAGTATATTCTCATTTCTATCATCAGGGAGAATGATTCCTGAAGGTTTCATTAAAATCTGAAATGGTCAGGTTGAATATTGAAAGTTTTTGGTTGATTTGACCCCTATATTTTCAAAATTTCTCATACTGAAACCTGATCGATTGATTCTATTCACTTATGTTAAAAAGTGGCTAAATTAGAAAAATATTTCAACGTGTTACAGGGTTAGAAATTGAGAATTCTAAGTAAGGCGTCAAATGACACCTGCAATTTTTTTCGTAGGTGTCAAATTGCATTTCATGGTTGCAATTTTATGTTATATCATATTTTCTCATTTCTTTTCGAACCCATGTTAACAATAATATTGTAATTATCTTTATGTGTTAAGGGCGAGGGAGCTCTACATATTAAACATTTTATCTCTGTGTTAATCATTAAAACAAAATAAAATCTGTCTTTCTATAAAATTGTAAAACAGCATTAAACTACAATATTTGGATTCTAGAAAAATGTTTAAATAATTCTTTTTATAAAGCTAATATGCATACAAAATAGATTATCAAGCAATTATATCCATAGAAAGAAAATTTGAACTTTTAGATACAACCAGGTATAAGCTTAATTAATATATATATATATATTTATCCTATGACTGAAAGTACATCAGAAAATGGGGAAAAAAAGCAAATAAATGAACTATTGGATACCAATTAATGTATATTTGTATGTCATTTAAAGATATTGATTTCTATATAAATACTTTTTTTTTAAGGGAAAACACTGAAATTTTAAAACATTCTTTATACAGTATCTTATTTTAGGGGAAAATAAGGAAGGAGAAATATTAAATAATAAAAAAAATCATATATTAAATAACACGAAAATAGAATTTGCTAAAGTAGGAATAAAAGCATCTGTTTAAAAAAAAAAAAAAAAGCTAGGAGTCTAATTCGACGACCAGGTATAATTTTGTGGTCGTCAAATGCAATAATTTAGTTGCATTTGGCGACTAACGACCACTAATTTCTAACCCTGACGTGTTATGATTTTAACGTAAAATGCATCTTGAGTATATTTAATGTAAAATATGGTCTGTGTGTGTGGTAGTATTAGAATTTTGACCTAAGTGCAAAGTTCTCTATGATCATTTTTTATCTATTATTTCTTCATTTCTTAATCTTTATTGGAGGAGAATTATTTCATTGTGCCTGCCTTTTTATGTATGTTGTCGACAAAATTTATTTATAAATTTAATACAATATATTTAAATTTTATTTACTGATGTTTTTGTTCTATTTTACTTATGCATTTTGTATGTTTCGCCCTTTTCATCTACCATAGAAAAGAATCCCCCCTTCCCTTCCAAAAGAAAAAGTTTAGAAATAATTCTGTACTTCTCTATTATCCTGTCAACCACTTTTCATAACAAAAAAACTATCTCCAAATTGTAAGATTAAACGCCAAAAATGCAATCCCATTTACTTGATGTCAGAAGCATTATACGTGTTTGTTATGTCATCAAGTGGTTTCTAATTCGACATTTACATGTATTTTTCATTATGTTTTACTGATTTATTAGTTATTTCATTAATTAAAATAACAATTGTGTCCTTAAATTTTTATATTTTATTTATTTTGATATTCCAGTGGAAACATTCTCCCGTTTATTTGGCATTACAGTTTGGATAGTTTTTTGTTATGAAAAGTGGTCAACGGGATAATAGAGAAGTACCAATCATTCTTTAATTTGGTAAAGAAGAAATCTCTGATTTAAAAATTTAGCAACTTCTTGACAAAACACTTTGTAAGTTTTATACTGAAACACTGTATAATCTTTAAAAGATGGTAGAGTACAATGAACCAAATAATTTTATTTATAGGAAACCAGCATCACAATCTACTCATTCAGTCAAAATTACATAGTGCTTTGCTTCAATCTAAGTTCAGAATTTTTGCTCATAACTGTAACAATAATGAAAATATTTTAACTCTATTTATAACCGAATTAATTTGTTGTGTGCAAAATATGACAAAATCAGGAAGAATGGTATACATACACAGTAATTCGTTCAGTGCACATGTAATTTCAATTGTTTTCTGAAAAGTGATCATCTAATTTAACTCTCATTGGATGCAAAAGGTTGCCACTTCCACCACATGAAATGAGGCAATATCGCAAGATGAGCTGAAAGTGGCCACTCTTCAAACACAAGAAATAGCTCGACGCATGGCGGACTGTACGAAACACTTTTTATTATTATTTACTTTTCATTAAACTCAAAAATGCAATCAACATTAAGAGCATGATCACCACGGCTCCTTTCTACACAAATTTTGGAGCAACACTGCCCACTCATTAACTCTTTTTTTTATAGGTGGCGCTGCTACAACAGCGCTTGCGTCTTGGTACGGAACAGCCACCATCTGCATCCAATCAGCATTATATTAGACAATCCACTTTTAGGAGTGAAGTTGACATTACAATGACGGAACTGATATATTGTGCACTTCTAGCACTTTTAATTATTATAGCATTTTGTACACAACAGGTTAATTTTGTTCGAAATAACATTAAAATATTTTCATTATTGTTAAAGTTATTACCAAAAATCCCAACTTAGATTGAAGTGAAGCACCCTGTAGTTTTGACTGAATAAATCGATTGCGATCTTTGATTTCCTGTAAAAAAATTATCTGTTGTAGTGTGCTTTACCACCTCTTAAAGTTTATAATCATTATAATTATACTGAAATTCCTTATATAACATATAGGTTACATCTCTAGAGGAGAAATAAAATGTTTAAATTTCAGTGCATGAAATATGGATTGTATGAAAACCATGAAGCTGGAAGAATAATTTTGTCTTTTGAAATATTTGAAGAGCACTGAAGAGCATTTTCTAAACTTCCTAAGACCTTTTTTAAACCCATACTCCCTGCGCTAATACCCTTCCTCTTCACAAACCTGCAGAAATGGAAAGTACTTATCTTCAGACCCCAAAAAGAAGTTAGTTCTGGCCCAGAGGAAAAAGTATTTAATTATATTTTCAAAAGAACATTGAAACATGCTGACATGGAATCACAAGAGGCCGAAAGAAAATTGCATTTCAGACAGGATTTCGTCTTTCCAAGCTCCCCACCATTTATAATTAAACTAGCATATAACCCCCGTCAAAAATGACGGAATGTTACGTTTCATTTTCATAAGACTTCATACAAACAAACAGCATTAAGATGTTATGAAATAATATTCAATCCTTTGATATAAACAACGCCATTCCCGAAGGAAATAAACTGTTTTGATTGAACTTCAATAGTTTAAAGATTTCACTATAAAAAAATTCTGTAAAGATTAAGAACGATAAAATCTTCAAAACATTAACAAAGATCAACAAAGTTGTTTAAACACCCATTGCTGGGTTAACACATCTCCGGGCCCGCTAGCGGCCCCCTAATTATATCGGGTCGGTGCCTTCATACAAACCTCGTAAAAAGCTGCTCTAATATTTTACGAGGCAGCGCTGCAAAGCATATTTTTAAGCGACATTAAAAATTTCGAGTCATTTCGGCAATCTGCGTCGTTTTGACCTTTTAAACTGCCCTGCTATATCAGAGTAAACATATCATTATTCAAATTCCGATTTCACAACTGTATACAACTGTAATAAATTTCGATGATTAAAATAATTTCTTTTATTTTATTTCTTGATTAAATCGCATCTATTAATTGCATTAGTATGACTGATAATTTTTTTTCACTACAAATTTACTATGTTAAAATTCAAAATTTCATATGCATTGATATAAGTAATACTTGTTGTACCACAGTATTACATTATATTCCTTATATTTTAATTATGTTTGATATAAAATATTCATTTTATTTACAATGCAAGCAAAATTAATTAAATACAGAACAAAGTGCAATTTCGACAGAAAGTTTATTTGCCAAAATAATAATTAAATAACTTAAATGTTAAAAAGTTTATCTCAAATTAAATTCTGATTTTTTATAAACATGCCTAAAGAAATTTGTGATAAATTTTGATCATTAAAGATCACCTTTTATTAAATATTTTTTTTTTAATTCTCTTATTAAATTACAAATTTATTTTCGCTACAAAGTTTCTACTATGCTAAAATACAAAATTTTATTTCATTGATATAATTAATATATGTAGTACACGGTATTACAATTACATGTTCCTTATATTCTAATCATTGATATAATTAATATATGTAGTACACGGTATTACAATTACATGTTCCTTATATTCTAATTACATTTTATAAGAAATACAGTGACCTCTCACTTATACGCGATGTCCAGTAATTACTTTTTGTACCACTATTTTAAAACAGTAAAATTCGATTTATAAATTCTGCGATTAAATAAGGAGAAAATTACTTTAAAAGGAACTGGTGCTGAAAAATACTTACAGTGTATCGCGTATAAGTGAGAGGTCACTGTATTCAATTTAAAATTTTGTTTATATTAATCTCCGATAGATGGCGATAAAGGCTCACGACGAACGAAGTATTTTAGCGAGTTGCAATCACCGAGGATGGTAACTTATTCCGTTTGCGATCGCTTTCCGAACGGTTGCATTCATGGTTTAATATTTTAAACGTTCACGACGAATGAATCATTTGTTTGTTTACTTTCATGGAGCAATAAACCTTAATTTCAACTGAAGTTATCTCAGAATATAAACATAATTTAATGTAAGCCATCTCACAAACATTAATTTATTTTGAAAGATGTGATTTCAAGTAGGATAAATTATCGTTTAGTTGTTATATGTTAGAACAGGGTCTTCATTAAGCCTAACATGGCGTTTAACTACGGTCAATTCACATATCAGAGTGGCAGTGCCGAAACTAGCCTTTTTTGCGCCCGGGGCAAATATGGATTTTGGCACCCCCCCCACCCCCTCAAGTAAATTTACAAAAAGAATTTTACCAAGTTTCTAATAGCCGACTTATTCTAAACTTAAAATATGTAATCACAAAATACGTAATACTGAACTACGTAATCAGCTTTGTCAAATATTGATCAATTACTTTCTTAAGTGCTAACCAATAGATTATTTACTACTATTGTTACTAAATTGGAAATTATGTATACAATTTCTCGTGTTAAAATTAAATATTGCGGCAAATATAAATAAATAAAATGTTTTTTTGTGAATCAAGAAGAAAGTATGAATTCTTTAGTTCCGCAGTGCCTATATACAACCTGGCCCTGGTTTTGAAATCTAGGCGTGTATTCATTTCTTACCTAAGGTATTTAAATGAATAATGACTCGGGGAAATTTAAGAATTTATAAATGTGTCTCTCAAGCATGAAAGATTTAATTGTCAGGATTAGGGTTTTTTATGGTGTTAAAATAAAATTTTGATGATTCTAAGTTATGGTAGATATGAAAATAGCCTGTTTTTAGAAAGACAATTATCCAAAGTTAAAAAGTTTAAAAATTCAATAAATTAAAATTATGATATTTTTTATATTTTAAGTTCCGACACCCTTTAACTTAAAACTATTCAAGAAATCATAAATGATTACTTTCGGATACATCGAAGATGTAATTTTCATTCAAAAATGTGACATTCTATTTTAAATACCAAAAAATTTAATAGCATTTTTCATTTTAGAAAATGTTGTTATAAGACAATAATAGAGACGCAGAACGCGACAGATCGTGAATAATCAATCAACAATCTATTACAATTCAAAATGGATGGCCGTTTCTACCTTTAGGCAAAACTACGCGGACATCTAGGGCTGAAAATGACATATTTTAGAGGCAGATAGGCTTCTTTACTAGCCATAGCGTACCGGGAGAGATTTTTTTCTGAACTCCTAGAAATAATTCTTAAAAATAATAAAAATAAGAAAGCCTTTTACTATTTTATCTTGCATATAATTCACCCCTTAGTTTTTAGTATCGTTGGCTCCCATTAAGGCCAGATCTGTATGTAAAAAAATAATTGTAGTAAAAAGCATGAGTGGATTTTTCAGTTGTCGCCTACCTAGAAATGGGAAAAGGACGAAAAAATAAATTGACAGATTAAAGGCAGGGGCGGCTTTACTAGCCATGGCAACCTGCGTGAGATTTTTTTTCTGCATCCCTATGATGTATCCAAATGATGTACCCGAAAAAAAAAATGTTTTACTAAGTATTTTATTTTGGTATTTTTTTCACCTTTTTGTTTTTAGTATCCCGAATAGTCGTCCGACTTCTTCCTGTCTAAACCTGGATCTAGTTGCAAAAAATAATAGCAGCAAAAGGAATGGGGTGTCATTTTTTAGTTGTCGCCTAGGACGGCCAAAACACAGAAATGACAAAAAAGACGAGAAAAAATAATTTTGGAGATAAAGGTAGGGACAAGCTATAGCGCCCTGTGCGAGCTTCTTTTCTTAATCTCTACAAATGGTATATCCTTAAAAAAACGGTTTTATTATTTATTTTACATTTATTTCACTTCCTAGTTTTTAGTGTCGTGCCCTTTCAGACCGAATCTGTATGTAAAAAGCAATTGTAGTAAAATACATGGGCGGCATTTTTTAGTTGTTACCTGCTAGAAATGGCAAAAGGATTAAAAAAAAATTGGGAGTATAAAGGCAGGGACAGCTTACTAGCCATGGCACGCTGCGCGGGATTTTTTTGCGTACCCCCCACAAATGATATATTAAAAAATAAAATAAATAAAAGGTTTTACTAAGTATTTTATTTTGCGTATATTTTCTACACCTCTGTTTTTAGTATCCCGAGAAGTCGCCTGATCTCACCTCTTCTAAGCACCAAGGCTGGATCTGGATGCAAAAAAATATTTCCAGCAAAAGTAATGGGGACGAAATTTTCCATTTGTCGCCTAGGGCGGCAAAACACATAGAAATGGTAAAAAGAGGAGAAAACATAATTTTGGAGCATAAAGGCTTTAAGCCATGGCGCCCTGTGTGAGATTGTTTACTGTACCTCTAACAAATGCTATACTCTTTTTAGATAATGATTTACTTCATGCGTTCCCTTTTATTTTTATTGTTCTGGAGTCCTGGACAGTCGCTCGACCTCACCCATAGCAAAACGGGGGAAAAGAAAGCTTCACGCTGCTCAGTGAGAAAGAAAGAAAAAATAGAATACCCTTCTTAGAATTTTTTCACAGGGAATCGCTGAGCAATTATCTTTGTTGGACACTGGACAGTGACACAAAGACATGAGACTGACCTTGAAAAATGTTAGGGATTCTTACTACACGGAAAGTGATTTCCCCGATAGATAGAAAACATAGGACATGGTGTATTTGGAATGGGATAAAAATAAACTAAGAGAACAGTTCTTCCTTCTTATTCATTTGCTATCTAGTACTTTAGGCAAATCTTTTTATCTATTTGTCAAATTTAAGGCATTTGGTTCAGTTTTTTTTTTTCGCCTACGAAACATCTGTATCCAAATTTCACACATATATACATTTTTGTATTAAACGACAAACGAAATCCATTTTGGCGCCCCCTTCGGGTGGCGCCCGGGGCACATGCCCCCTCTGCCCCCCCTTAGTTTCGGCCCTGCAGAGTGGTGCAGCCCGGATTCGTTACAGACAGTTTATCGCCTTTGGATTTTATTATAAGTAAGATAGTATTCCTTTTTACTGGGACCAAGCAATTTTTCCACTTAGGACGAGATTTCACTCTAGACAAATTCCATTTTCATTGACTTTACTGTATTACCTTATTTTGTCAAGTCCATTTGCACAAGGAGCTTTATTTCCCTCCAAAATAAGTGGGAAAATATCTAGAAGGATAGAATGGGCTCTATGTTCTGCTAGGGTTCCTGTTCTCCCAAATTCATATTCTTAAAAGCAGTGCTTAATTTGTACCAGAGTACAGCTCCAGTACTTCTTTATTTTTAGTGAATATTTAAATACTAGCCAGAATTCATGAGAGCTTATAAATATTGTGCACCAAAGGCCGCAGAAACATATAATTATATGTTATGTTTTACTGGTTTGATATTAAAAAAAATCCTTCACATGAATGATTTTCTAAAAATTGCCCTTATAAATGTTTTTGCTGTCGGTTCATTTATTAGATTTTATTATATATATATATATATATATATATATATATGTATATATAATGCATAGCTACCAAACTATTTCCAAATGGTAATCTTCATCTTATTTAATAGCAGATTTCTACGGTTAAATAAGGCAAAGATTACTATTCAGAAAAAAAAATGATAACAAAAAAAAATATATAATAGTTACAACTATGCTCATAAGCATAGAGAATATATTCAAATAAATATTAAGACTTTTCTTTTGCTGAAGAAAAAAATGCTTTAAATTT
Source organism: Maratus michaelseni (assembly GCA_963931845.1). NCBI lineage: Eukaryota > Metazoa > Arthropoda > Arachnida > Araneae > Salticidae > Maratus > Maratus michaelseni. Next base: position 391,204,788 of record OZ007592.1, read on the forward strand.
GCAAATGAAGTATGACATACAAATAGGCAGAAGAAGGGGCAGGAAGGGAGGGGTACACTACAGTTGTTGATATCACAGAATATTAAAACTCCAGTATTTCTTTTTGTTAGAAATTAAGCCCTCTTAAAAGAAAGGGAATGTAGCTGAGAAAACTCAAAGACAGTAGAAAATTGGACACATTCAGTAGTTATACTAAGTAGCATTAGTGAATGAGTGATTGAATAGTGAATGAAAAATTTAAAGTTGAAATAAAATGCTACATATTAGCAATTATTTTAATAAGGGCTTAAACTTGTAATGATATAAAATAGAAACCTTTAAAATACTAAAACAATCAAATTGCAATCATGCAGTAATTAATTCAGTCACAAACAGCTTTTATATTTATTTTCTCTCAATACTTTTTTCAAGGGTCTACAGCAGAGGAGGGTGAGTCTGCAGCCTTTTCTTGCGTACGTCCATGTAAATAGTTTGTGACATGTTTGTGAAAGTTATTACAAAGTGGAAAATTGTTTCCGATCATTCCAGTTGTGCTACATATTAGCAAGTCAACAATGTGTGTATGAATTTTCAATAAACACCTTTATTCCTGAGGGGAGAAAGATCATATCTTTTTTTTAAGGCTATATCAGCATTTCCAATTAGCCTTCTCTCATGTAAAAATAAATTGCAGAAAAACATAAATTATGGTAAATTTAGCATAAAGTTTTACCTTTTAACTCAAAAATGTTTGTAGGGAAAGAAGTCAAAAGTGTTAATGTCACCTGCTATTAAAATAAAAACCATGCATTAGGCATTTATTTTAAGTTTTATAGATTATGAAACACTTTCCAGCACATCCAGAATTATAGGATGGGCCAAAGTTTATAGGTCCGATTTGTAGAAAAAAATTTTTGGTCCGGCTCGGTTCGATATAAAAGTAAAATGTTCGGTCCGGGTCGACCGAATTTCTAGAAAACGTGCTAATATTTTTGAATCAATTTTATCCTACTATTACAATTATTCAAAAAGCACACTTACTTATGCATAGATTTTATTTTCAGATGATGTTCGAAATTCATGGAATACTGAATAACAACAATATGATTAAAGAAACACTGATTTAAAAAAAATGATTTAGACAATTGCATTCAAATGAAGATTCAGTAAGAAAATCATAAATGTAAAGCTCTAGAGAGACAATAATAGATGTTTAAAAATATCTCTAATTTATTAAACAAAATTAAATGTATAATGATTTCGATAAACAAATATAGAACATCACATTAACTTTTACAAAAATAAATCAATAAAATGGCAGCCCAACATGGACTCGGAGGAGAGTATGTAGAAGTCTGCACGGGTCAAGGCTGGAAAAAACATCTAGCTCGGACCGAGTCTGCAGAAAAAAAAGTAAGGTTCTCCATCCGAGCCTGTGCATATCTATATCCAGAATATCATTACAAAACAAACTCTTCCGTCTAATAAAGTCAAAGAAGATATGTAAGTAGATATTTCAGAAAATGTAAAATAAATTTAAAAACCTGATTTCAGAATTTTCTGTCCATAATGGCAAAAAATAGTCAAATTCTTTTCTGCAGCTCTGTATATGATATGTAGATTTGTACATATACTACATTTTATGGGGTGGGGGGGGGTTCAGTTAGAAAATGCATTACACAGTTAAAAATTCACCTTAAGCAATCTCCAGTAATAAGCAGAAATGCACTTGAATTCTTTCGTACAGCCCTGTATATTATTTACAGATTTTTATATACATCACATATTAAGCTAAAATTTAATTCGGGTAAAAAATTCATAATACAACTAAAAATGCAATTCCAGCAATTACTATCCATAGATGACAATGTATATAGTTCTTTGCGTGTCCTATATATGAATTTATTTGCATTGTACAAACATCTCTTAGTATTCAAAAATGATTCAACAGGAAAATGCATAACACAAGTGAAAAACATCCTTAAGGCGGTATTCAAAAAAAACATTTTTCCACGCTCAACAACTCAAAATTTTGAGACACATTTACAGACTCATTTTTAAAAATAAAAACATGAAACTTGGCGACGTGATTTAGGAAGAGATTTATAAGGGCCCCATGTTTTTATTTTTCGTTCAGTTAATTAGAAATTGATTTGCAAACAATTATTTTTACAGTACGATAATTTTTTTTTGTTTCCAGCGCTATCGCTTCCGGAAATTCGGTTCAAAATGTCCACTTTGACGGCATTTTTTGAAATATATTCTACCTTTATCAAAAAATCGAGACAATACGGACATTATAAAGTTTCTGAATAAGAGAACCTGCCAATTGGATGCATTTTAGAGCAAAAATGAATTTAAGAATGTGTCTCAAAATAAGCATTTTGTATTTGAATACACCCTTAAGCAATTCCACACTAATAAACAGTAATATTTACAAGTTCTTTTTTGAAGCCGTGTATAGGGTACATAAAATTTATACACATCACGTTACCTGTGTTATACACCTACCATGTAATATGCAGATAGTTAGTTGAACTTAAAAATGCATACCACAACTATTAGCATTTATTTTTCACTAGCTGACCCACCTGGCGTTACCTGGGCCCGGGATAATAAATTAAAACAAACTTCAAATTTATATGATTTTATATCTTTAACCTTATTTTGTATGAAATAATTTTTTTAATGATTTTTAAAACAATAAGGATCATTTATTCATCAACAAAGTAGTGTAATTATGATCCATATTATTACTCATTGATAAAATTAAAAAATTCATATTTATTTTTTAATAATTTATATTTCATTAAAATATTACTTAACAAATTTTTTTACATTTTTCATGCGTCTACTGGCAGAGGAAAGTGGAACTAAAATCTCTTAGGCGATCGAAATCAAGTCGAATGAGTCAAATACCATTGTAATCGGGCGCATAGAATGCGAGATAAGAATGCGCCCCGTGGCGGTAGCTGGATCTAAAATATGCAAGGCTATCAAATCAACATCAAGTTGAATGAGCCAAACCCACTCGTAATTGGGCCCATAGAACTCGAGATACTTTGAAATGAAATTTTAAAAAAATCTGAAATTATTATTTGGAAAGAGTGGTATATACATCTGATAAGTTTACTTTAATGCTATAGAGGGTGATTATCATAAGTTTACTTTAATGTTAAAAAGGGTGATTTTTAAGTTAATTATAATGTTTGGAATCAGTTGCGTTCAAATTAGAAAATTAGTTGCTGAGTTATGGAAACTGGACACAGTTAGAGGAAAAAACATGAAGAGGGAGCAGATTTTTCAGTACCCTTCGTTAAATGACTAATTAGGAGGACCACTATACACCTTTAAAGATTGATTCATTTCGTTAAGCTAGGAACTTAATTTCCAATTTCGGTTAGATTATTATTAGAAAATTCTGGTAGCTCTTTTATAGAAATATACCCTGAAGCTGTGAGTGTTGATTATTATGCTAATTTGGCAAAATGAAACTAGTTTGGAGAAGTTTGGAACATTATAAAATAAGTTATGGATATAAGCCACAGTTAGAGAAAAAACGTTATGGGGAAGTACTCAACCACAAATCACTAATTTTGATCCAATCCGAAGTTGCGTTTTCGTTCATAACTTTAACAGTAGTGAAGATATTTTAACGAAAAATTTGCGCTTCATACAAAGATGAGTCTTTTGCGAATTTTGTTAAAATATCTTCACAACTGTGAAAGTTATGAATGAAAATGCGATTTCGGATTGGCATGAGATGCCCTGTAATTTTGACTAAATAAATGAATATTTGACCCTGGTTTCCTATACAATAAATGTTTTTTACAGTACTATAACGATCCTATTTCTCTAAATCCTGATCTCATTTTTGCGATTTTGATGAGTTTTTAATTAATATCTATGCTAATTCTCAAAATATTACAATTATGATTCTCAGGTGCACCAGGACAGGTTTTGTACTATCCTCACCTAAATTTATTTACTTCTAGCTGTGCTAGATTTTCCTTGCCATCGGACACACACATACAAAGCGAAACTTTATTTTATTAGTATAGATTTACAGGGACACAAAAAGAATGAACTGTGTTTTTATTATGTTTTTAATAGTGTAACATCATTAAAATACAGTACAAATGTTTTTTGTCCGTGGACTATTATGTAACAGGATTCTTTAGTATGATCCTGTAAGAGCGTGATAAATGCTTTCCACACTATATATTCTGTAGAAAGCATGTTTCGATGCACCTCAGAAATACATATCAATTTCGTGTTGTTTGAAATGGTGTAGCATCATTAAAATATGCTGCAAGCTATTTTTCCCAATAGACTATAATATAATGGAATTATTTTGTGTCTATTTTTAGAGTTTTGCTTGGGTCGGGTTATATCCAGACCGTACCCAAAAATTCTATTCCAAGTTAACCCAAAACCTGAAATAAAAGAAAATAAATCCATATTTAAAAATAATTAAGGAAAATACAGTTATAACTAATGTCAATTTTATCTTTTATGTGGAAAAATGAACATATATATATATATATATATGTACTCATTAATGTTCAAATATATAGTATTTTTCATTGGAAAAAATATTCTAGATTTTTTCGAAAAATTGAGTAAACTTAAACCCGACCACAAGAATCAATTCCTAAGCCAAAACCGAAACAATTACAGTAAAAATTAGCATCAACCCGACCTACGGATTGGGTCGAATAAAATCAGGTTACCCGATCCGATGCAGGACTCTAATCCCTATAAACGGACTTTAAATACGGCACACTTCATTTTCAAGAGAGATAATGCTACAGCAAAGCTCAATAACATATATAAATTACATGGCAACTGGACTGTGTTTATGGGAATTAAAGTGTGGACAGGAAACCGAAGTTGTAAACATTTTTCAGCTATATTATGTTGACTATTATTGATGTTAGAAAGTCTTAAAAAGATATACAAATATTAATTATTTTAAAACAAAATAACTTTGAAAAATATTCATTTTTTTAAAGCTAGTATTTGAAAATATTCTGAGAAGTACTAAAAAAGCCTTCAAAGGCCGTCATTTGGGTAGAGTACTGCATGGCTCGAGTTACTGAACTTTCCCTGAACCCGACCCGGGGTTCGGGTTTGCGCTATTTATTTCAGTGTGGGTCGGGTTCACTTAAAATGTTCCGTGTATGGGTCTTTTTCAAATTTAGTTTAGATATTTTCGGGTCTGATTCAGGTGAAAGTTTTAAACAATGGATGTATTTCAAAAGAAAGTCCTGAATATTAGGTAGCTTTCAATACAAAAAAGTATAAAGCTACCTATTGCAGCCGTTCGGAGGAAAGCAGTTCCGGAAAATTTCGATATATTTTCACCGATCATGACCCCCAGACCCCAAAACCACCCTCCGCTCAAATGTTGATATATATATATATATATCTGACCTATGTCATACGATAACGCCCGTATTTATGAATCGATTTTGATGAAACTAACTGTGTGTATTAAGGTCACTAATGTCTCGACCGAGTTCGTTGGCCAGCTTGTTCCGCCATTTTGTTTCAAGATGGCGGCCATTTAAAAATTTAAAACTAAAATAAATATACAAAAAAAATAATAATTCAAATTTATTTTTAATTACGTGCTAGGCCTTAATACAAGGATTCCAGAGCATTTTTTGGTTTACCTCTATCTTAAAAAATGGCTGAGATAGAGCAGTTTGAAATTCTAGGGTGGCTGACATTTTGAAACAAAACAGCACATTAACGCGATTACTCGCAAATTGTTTTCTTTCATTCTTGTAATAATTTTCCCAATCATACGCATAAAACTATACATTCATATCCGTTAGCGCCAAATTCTCGCCAAAATTGGCGACATTTGGCGAAATATTGCCAAATTTGGCGACCAAAATAAATCTTCATAAATGAAGGCAATTTGGCTATTGCTCAATAATTTGGCGAATTTCTTATTCAAATTCAGTATTAACGAATTTTTTGTAAACGTTTCTTTGCATTTTAGCTTGCTGTTTTCGTGTAACATTAGCTAAAATTTTAAAACGAAGATATAGGAAAGCTACCTTTTCCTCTCGGTACAGGCCGGAAGGACTTTTTTTTAATAAGATGGATATTAATGAGTGTGTATGTGTTCATTTTTATTAAAAAATAAATAAAATTGATATTAGAGATATAATTATAAACTACATTTTCATAATTGTATTAAAATATAGATTCATTTTTTTCACTTTGGGTTTGGGGTTGACTTTAAGCAGAATTTCCGGGTTCGAGTCGTGCAGGACTCCACCTTCGGACCCTGCGTTGATAGTACTGCTGTACACGCATTAGAGTAAAATGACACAAATCACATTTAAATACGTTAATTAGGTCAAAAGATATAACGGTCTTTATGTTGCACTGTCTATAGTTGCCACATCTTCTTTCACAATTTAAATGCATTTATCTAAAAATTAATTTATAAAAATCTATCATATTTTTTTAATTGATATTTCTATATTTTCATGAAGTATAAATTTATGAAACTGCATAATATTTTCAATTATATACTCTTTAAACTGTTTTTGAGATTTTAAGAGAAACTTTTGAAAACATGATTCTCATCGTAGTGACAGACAGTATACATAAAAATAAATCGATCAAGTGCGAGTATAACTCGTGCTCAAAGTGTTCTATACATTGAATTTATTAATTACACTCTTACAACCACAATTTTTTTAAAGACTAAGTAATTTAATTAATGTCTCGGCTAATTACCAAATTTATTTATTTTTTGAAAATCATTATTAACTATCCTTGGATGATTCTGCATCGATAAGTACCTTAAGCGCAACTCCCTTGCGAACCGCCCAAAAAGTAAAGTTTGTGTGTAACGGAAAAATGTGTTTTTCTCAAAAACTATCTGACCTAGGACAATCGCTATAGTTTTCCTTAAAGATTTGAATAAACTCCTAGTACCCCTAATTTTTTCAAAATTTTATTTTCACTAGATTCGGAAATAGGGGTGTGGGGGACATATTTTTGCAGTACATTTTCGATGATATCTCTGAAAATATAATACCTAAAATTAAATGTATTTTTGAGTTCGGAGTTACGAAATCTTTCACATAACATTAAAAAAAAAACAAGTAATTTAATTACTTTCCCTAAATTTTCCTAAATATATTTGTGAATGGCTAAGGCTAATAAGCAGTGTTGAATTCAGACACTTTTCTGCGGGAGGGATTTCTATGGCTCCGAGGGGGGGGGGGGAATTGTACTTTTTTAACCATTAAAAGCATAAGATCTCAAATCTTCCGGAAGGGGGGTATTCCCCTCGGGCCACCCTCTGAATTCAACACTGGCCAATAGGCTTTATGACTTTTCCAAGTTTGAACTTTCCACATTCCCCAGTTTACCAGAAAAACTACTGTAACAAACAGACACACGAGTGATCTTATAATGGTTCCGTTTTTAATTGACCCTAAGACTCTTCTTAAGAAACCCTAATAACTATTTTCATCTAAATATTGATTGTTTATTTTTTTTAATAATAAATACTTATGTAAATCTCTAAGACACATTTACGTTTATTCTTTTCTTATTTAAAAATTAAAAAATCATGAAAAAAATGTTATTCTTTTCTAGAATAAATATCGAACGAGCTATGCTCGATCAAAATTAGCTTTGAGTTCAAATATCATGACCAAAATGACCCACTAATCAAATTTTCTTGAACATGTGACCAAGCCCAATTGTCTTCTCGTACCCGAAACCCGTAGGATGTAAAATTTAGTCAAAATAGTCTGAGTCGTATTTTAGATAAAATTGGCCCACAGTGACCCAAAAATGACCCACAAATCGAATTTTCTCGGACGTATGATATAGCCCAATGATTTTCGCGTGCCCGCAACTCGTCAGGTGCAAAATTTAATCAAAATCGCCAGAGCCGCTCTTTAGATAAAATTAATTTGACCCACTAATCGAAAGTTCTCGAACACGTGACCTAGCCCAACAGTCTTCTCGTGCCCGAAAACCATAGGACACAAAATTTAGTCAGAGCCGTTCTTTAGATAAAATTAGCTAGACACACTAATTGAATTTTCTCGGACATGTGACCTAGCCCAATGATTTTCTCGTGCCCGAAACTCGTAGGATACAAAATTTAATCAAAATCATTAGAGCCGTTTTTTAGATAAAATTAACTTGACCCGCGTTGACCAAAAAATGACCCACTAATCGAAAGTTCTCGAACATGTGACCCAGCCCAATAGTCTTCTCGTGTCCGAAACTCGTCAGATACAAAATTTAATCAAATTGTTAGAGCCGTACTTTAGATAAAATTAACTTGACCAGCGTTGACCCAAAAATGACCCACTAATCTAAAGTTCTCGGACCTACCCCAACAGTCTTCTCGTTCCCGAAAACCATAGGATGCAAACTTTCGTCTAAATAGTCTGAGCTGTTTTATAGTTAAAATTAGCTTGACCCATAGTGACCCACTAATCGAAATATCTCGAACATGTGACCTAGTCCAATGGGCTTCTCGTTCCCTAAAACTGCAGGATACTAAATTTAGTTCAAATCCTCTGAGCCGTTTTTAAGATAAAATTAGCCTGACCCACAGTGACCAAAAAATGACCCATTAATCGGATTTTCTGGAGCATGTGACCTAGCCCAATGGTTTTCGCGGTCCCCAAAACCGTAGGATACAAAAATTAGTTTTAAAAGTCTGTGCCATTTTTAAGATAAAAATAGCTTGACCCAAAATGACCCACTAATCGAAATTTTTCGAATATGTAACCTAACCCAATAGTCTTCTCATTCCCTAAAACTGTAGGATACTAAATTTAGTTCAAATCCTCTGAGCCGTTTTTAAGATAAAAATAGCTTGACCCATGACCAAAATGACCCACTAACCGGATTTTCTCGAACATGTGACTTAGCCCAACAGCCTTCTCCTGCCTGAAAACCATCATAGGATGCAAAATTTTGTTTAAGAGCCTACACTAGTCACGCGAAGAAACGCTCACGCTAATGTTAAGTCTATGGGAATGTTATCGCGCGATTTCTCGCTCGCATTTTAATATTTTTAAATGATTTTTTTTGCGTAGGATAGCTGACGTCGATCTCTATCGTTGTTAGTTTTTACTTTTTCGATTTTGGCTCCAGTTGTTTTTATATAAGGGTACTTTCATTTTCAGAACCGGTTCCAAAATTTAAAATGTCCGCTTATAAAAAAACTTTAACCAAAATAAAAAAAATAAAAACTAACAACGTTGCAGATCGACCTCAGCTATCCTACGCAAAAAAAATCCTTTAAAAATATTAAAATGCGAGCGAGAAATCGCGGGATAACCTTCCCATAGACTTAACATTTAGCGTGAGCGTTTTTTCGCGTGACTAGTGTAGGCTCTTAAATAGTCTGAGCTGTTTTTTAGATAAAATTAGCTTAACCCACAGTGACCCCAAAATGACCCACTAATCGAATTTTCTCGGACATGTGACCTAGCCCAATGATTTTCTCGTGCCCGAAACTCGTAGGATACAAAATTTAATCAAAATCGTTAGAGCCGTTTTTTAGATAAATTTTACTTGATCCGCGATGACCCAAAAATGAGCCACTAATCTAAAGTTCTCGAACATGTGACCCAGCCCAATAGTCTTCTCGTGCCCGAAAATTAGTCAAATTCGTTTGAACCGTTTTTTAGATACAAATAGCTTGACCGTGACCCACTAATCGAATTTTCTGGAACATGTGACCTAGCGCAGTGGTTTTCTGGTGCCCCAAAACGGTAGGATACAAAATTTCGTCAAAATCGTTAGAGCCGTTTTTAAGATAAAATTTGTATATATATATATAAAACCACACACATATACACGCAAGATTTGCTCGTATTAACAATCTGGTGTCCTCTAGATAGTCTGAAACGGTTTTTAAACTCTGCTACACTGAGATTAAAAAGTGAGGGCTAAAAAGGATTAGCCCGATCTCTTAAATGCCATAAAATGGGGGCTTTACATCGTTGTAATCGACGAATAATAAAATATTCTGCTATAGTTGTTACACTGAAACGCACAAATGCAACATCGATCAAATACAAACTCTTTCACAGTTTCATTCGAGATTGCGAAAATATCGCTGCGAAATTTGCGCTTACGCCGAACTTTGCGCTTACGCTCTTTGCGGCACCTCTGAGTACTCGCAGATTTTCATGCGAGATAGCGAAAAACTAGCTGCGAAGATTTCTCTATTTTACTGATCGAGAAAAGTTAATTGCGAAAATTAACTTTAAACTCCTCCTTCAACTGTCACTCAAGAAGAAAACTGCTGAGCTCAAATAAGCCTGGAGAGATGATACAATTTTCAGTTGCTTTAGGTTGGTGGCGCGTTACGTCTGGGAAATATTTCTACTAAGAAAGGTCATCATTTTTGAGAAATCATCAGTTTTGGATAGTAAATATTTTTATTTTTAATTTATTTTTATCTGCTTTTTACTAGTTTGCTTCTGACAACAATTACACAGACTTGTAAAAAGAGAGTACATTTATAGAGAAAACATGCTAAACGATTACAAAAATGACGGTTTTAAGCATTAAACTGTATGTTTCAGTATTTAATCAAAAAATTGTAACTGCTTCAATGTAAAACAGTTATCAGCGCACTGACCTATCCTTAATAATTAAAATAAATTATTAAAAATCAAATATTACTTGAAAATTGAATCAGAAAAAACTGAATACGGCAGTTTGACGTACACTCCATGTCTATTTTTTAGCTTAGTGCGAAAGGCGGAGTTTATAACTTCACCTGGATAGCATTTTTGCGAAATTTTCGCAGTTACGGAAATAAGCCCCGCCTTGACACCTGTCAAAATTTGTTTACTAATAAACAGCGAATGTTTCGCAAAAATGCAGGCTTCTGATTGGTCAATCTCGTATCGCAAACAGCGCAAAATCTATCTGGATCCCGGCCATTCTTCGACCAAGCTTCCTTCACTCGGAATGGCATCGCATCTGAATGACTAGTGGTTTTTTCAACGAGCGGTGTGTTGCATGCTATAAAAGGACGTGAAAAAGAAGGGTGGATTCCATTGATTTTCGAGAATTTTCTCGTATGAGGAACCACCCTAGTGAGTTTCTATGTTTATGGAAAGTGAATGTTTTGTATTATATATCAGTGCAGTAAAAATTCATCTTTTAGTCTCAAGAATGTGTTCTCAAGTTATAAAGTGATTTGTTGTGAAATATCTGTCTACAATCTCCAGTATGATTTCGACATCTGCGAAATAGTGAACTTCAAAAATATGTTTTGTGAGTGCTTACTAAATTTAGTATGAAAATGTATATGACAGTGAACCCAAGAATTGCTGCAGCAAATAAATTAAGTATTTTGATTTAATTTCAATAATATTTTTCAGTGGATGCATTTAGATTGAGATAGATATAAATCAAACGTAAAATGGAGCGTCCACCTAAACAAAAATGTAATCTTTTATGATCATGTTTTAATTAAATGCTTTTCTTTAAATTAAATTAATTGTGTAACCTTAAAATATGTTTTATATATAAATAAATTAATCGAGAATAATCTCTAAAGAATTATTATTTTTCGTTTAATTAGCATGAAGTGTTTTATAATATGTACTTTTAGTTTTCAGCTATTTCAGGTTGTTGCTCAGGATGCTAAGGTGGTTTGTTATTGTGGCCAACATTTATTGGTACGAAATCACTATTTCGATCAGGTTTAAGATTTTAACTTGTGTTCCCTTTTGAACATTTAATCGTGTCCCCCTTTAGTTTATTTTTATTTTGCACCATGAAGCCTTTTTCCATCAGCCAAATTTATCATCATTTTTTATCATTTGGTGCCGCGTGCAAAAGTAAAATTAAATAGGTTGAGAATCTGGTCTCCACAATAGCTTCCTGAGTATATTTTTACAAAAATATACACACCATTTATTATATTTTTATCTGTGATTTTTTTAAATGCATGATTTATATATCTTAAGCTATTTATGATTTTATATATGTATTGTAATATTGATATTGTGTGTTATTGCATGTATTGATATTGCATGTTAGGAATGTGTAAATTTTAAGTTCCCCTTCCCCCCTCCTCCCCCTTAAAAGTCTATATTTTGACATTTATTTCTGTTATTTACTATGGCTCGTAAAGGGATCATAGATTTAAGTTTGGCTTCATCCATTCCCACTTTTAGCGGAACTTCTGATGAAAATGTGGAATATTTTGTCGGACAGGTTAGAGATGTAGCAGTATTAGAAAATTGGCCCGTAAATAAAAGAATTTTAATTCTAAAATTAAATTGTAGAGATGCTGCCCAAAAATTTCTAATTGACTCCCCGCAGGTAGCTAACATTCAAAATTTTGATGAATTGCCTGAATTATTAATTAAAAAATTCAAAAGATGTCAACCATTTGATGAGATACAATCAAAATTTAATAACATCAGGCAAAAACCAAATCAGTCAATTCAGAGATTAATTGATGAAATAAACTCTTATGCAGTAAAATATTTATCAAATATAGATATACAAACTAGGGATTCAAATGAATTCATTGATTCCATCAAATTGAACAAAATTTTGGATGCTGTTAGGCCTGAAATTAAGGTCGAAATTCTTAAATTAGGTCCAAAAAATTACTTAGAGGCATGTAAACATGCAATTAATGTAGAAAAGGCTCTTGAGGCTCAAGAAGTCATTATTAACAACAATATGTGTCAAAACTTTGAACTAAATTCAATAATGCAAAGCCAGTTAGAGGGTAACAAACAAATTCAACAGTTAAAGGAAGAATTGGAAAGAGTAAAATCTGAAAATAATGCTAGCAATTCTTTTCGACAAAGTCACAATGAAAGAGTCCAATGTCATATATGTGGAAAAAGTCATGTGACAACAAAATGTTGGTATTTTCCACAGGGTAGAAATTCCCGCAGCAATAATTTCAATCATAACCCCAACCATATTCCTATTTCTAGAGGTAACAGCAGTGGAAGGAATTTTGGCAATTATAGAAATAACCGTAGAAATCACCCATATTGGCGTAGAAATCATTTAAACTTATAGATGGTTCTTGTAGTAAAAATAGATCCCATTTTACAAGGACCAATAATTATAAAATTGTTAGGGATGATAATCTATTGGAATCTGTAAATAATTCAGAATCAATTGAAAATTCAAAATCTAGTAACAATTCAGATTCAAATTCTAGTGAGGAAAATTTAGAAGTAAATGATAATTTAAAATCTGTAGAAGAAAATTCAAATTTAAATGAAAACTTAAACTCTGTAAATGAAATTCAAAATTTTGATAATGTAACAATTCAAAATAATTGTGAAGATCTTGAGAATCTCCATGTAATGTCGTGTAATTTTGATAATAATACAAATCACCTTCCTATTATTAAGCTTAAATTTGGTAATTTTGAGGTACCAGCTCTTCTCGATACCGGTGCAAATCTCTCGCTGGTGCAACCAGGCATCTTAGCAGAAATTAAGCAACAAGCGAAAGTTGAGCATATTTCTAGAGCAGTCAAAATTAAGACCCTTAATAATACCACTATCCCATATTTGTCAGCAGTCAATATAAAGTTCAAAATGAAAACTCGTTGGTTTCATAACATATTTTTTGTCACTCAGAGTAACTGGAATTGTAACTACCAAATAATTTTAGGGTATGACTTCATTCAGAGAAACAAAATTCTAATTGACACATTCAATAAAAGACTTTCCATCAACAAAACCCATTTTGAATTTGAAGAAACTTCTCCGCAGATTAAAGAAAATACTGTAATTAATGATAATGATAAACCTCAAATTAATGTAATTGCTAAAGCTATAAATAACATTAAAATTAAACCTAATTCATTTGAGATAATTAAATTGGAATTTCCACAGGGTATTCATAATTCTAAAAGAGTCATGTTAACCCCATTAAAAGTCTCACAGAAGTGCCATATTGAAAATTCTTTGCATACTGTTGAGGACAACAAATATATTTTGACAATTGTTGAGAATAAAACTAATGTTGCATCATATATACGTAAAGGTCAAAAACTAGGAAATGTAGAAATGTTTGAAGATGACGAGGAAATCCAACCCACTGAGGACCAAATTCTTCAAATCAATAGTTTAAATTTAGAAGAGATTAGTAATTTGAGACAGGCAGAACTTTCAGAATCTGATTTTAATCTTAAACATTTAGATGAAAAAGAGAGAAAGGAGATTTTGGAATTATTAATGAACAACTTTAAAGTATTTTCTAAAAGTTATAAAACTCTTGGTTCAACTGATGCAGTCAAACCCGAATTTAAATTAATGCACAATTTCCCAATTCAAACTAAACCATACCCTATTCCAAAAATTGCCAAACAGTTTGCACAAGAAGAGATTAAAAAATTGTTAGATGCTGGTTTAATTGAACATTCTTCCTCCAGTTATAATTTCCCTGTTATATTTGTCAAAAAGAAACCAATTCTAGGCACCTCTCCTGAAGAAATCAAATTTCGCATGGTAGTGAATTATAGACTGTTAAATAGCATCACTGAATCTTACACTATATGTTTGCCAAAAATTTCAGAAATTCTGCACAGTATTGCTGGCAAAAGGTATTATTGTGTGCTTGATTTGAAGTCGGCATTTTTTCAGATAAGATTGCAGGAAAAAGATAGGGAAAAATTAGCATTTTGCTGCGAGATTGGTAACTACCAGCCAAAAGTCCTACCTTTTGGAAGTCGCAACTCAACTTCATATTTTCATACACTAATTTCTAAATGTTTATCTAGCTTAAAAGGACCAAATTTACAATTCTTTCTTGATGACATTATTGTCGCTGCAGACAGCATATCTGAAATTAAAGCCTGGTTACAGAAGGTATTCGATAAGCTCATCCAATTCAACTTAACTTTAGACCCTGCAAAGCTTCAGATTTGTCAGAAAGAAATAACTTATTTAGGATTTAATGTCAGTGCTGATGGTTTTTCTCCTTCAGAGGATAATGTAAACAAAGTTTCAAAATTTCCCATACCCAAAAATGTAAAGCAAGTTCAACAGTATATTTGTTGTTTAAATTATTTTAGGCACATGGTTTATAAATATGCTGAAATTGCTAAGCCAAATATTAATTTAACCCGTAAAAATGTTCCATTTGTCTGGACTTCAGAGTGTCAGGAAGCTTTTGATATTTTACAAGATCAAATTCTAAATAAATCCCTTCTTAAAAACATTAATTTTGATCTTCCATTATATTTAGTAACTGATGCTTCTAAAGTTGCATTTTGTGGAATTTTAATGCAAAAATACAATGAGAAATTTTATCCTGTTGATTTTTTTTCAAAACAATTCAATCCAGCTCAGTCTAGATATCCTTCCATCCAAAGAGAATTGTACGCAATATTTGCATCTGTCAAGCATTTTCGTGAAGAATTATATGGAAAAAAATTTACCATATATACCGATGCAAAATCATTAACATATCACATGGAACTGGACAATCAGAGTGAGATTGTAGCTAGGTGTCTTCTGTATCTGGATCAATTTCATTATGAGATAGATCACATTCCTGGTGTTATTAACCCTGCTGATTATTTATCTAGAGCATATAAAGATGAAACCTTAAATGTAAATAATATAAATATTTTTCAAAGTAATTCAAATTTAGATCATAATAATATTGTAAATAATCAACAAAATGATGAATTTATTAAGGAAATTATTCAAAAATTAAATGATAATGATGAGGAAACTGCAAAAAACTATTATATTGATTCAGAAACTAAAATTGTAATGATAAAAATTTTCCCCAAGAAGCCGTTAAAGAAAAAAAAGTATCTCAGTAGAATTTTAATTCCAAAATCTTTAATTAAGGATTGTTTGGAAGTTGCCCATGCTCCTCATTTTGGCACTCAAAAAACCTACAATTTTGTTCGCAAAATCTATTCTTGGAAAGGAATGTTTAAGGACACTAAAATTTTTGTAGCAATTGTGAAAGATGTTTAAAAGTTAAACCTAAACCTAAAAATACTGTCACTAAAATGATTCCAAAAGCTGATTTAGCTCCAGGTGAGATAATAGCTTTAGATATTGTAGGAAAACTTCCTAGATCTCATGACAACAAATTTTTTATTTTAACAATAGTTGATCATTATTCCAGGTATCTTGAGGCTATCCCATTAAGCAATACCACTTCTAAAACTATAATTAATCAACTTAATATATATTTTTCCAAATTCGGGATCGCTAGGACTGTTTTGACTGATAATGGACCATATTTTCGTTCAGATGAATTTGAAGATTATCTTAAGACTATGGATATTAAGCATAGAAAGAGTTCAATCTATTATCCGCAGAGTAATGGTTTAATCGAGAAAATTCATCTTTCTATGAAAAACAGCATAGCAGCACTTTCTGATCAAGTATTCGAGTGGTCAGATAGACTATTATTTTTTAAACTTCATTATAATTCCTCTAAGCATGCAGTAACTCAATTTTCACCGGCTGAACTATTCTTGGGCAGAGAACTCAATATACCTCTAAATATTTTTGAAAAACCAAAAGTTGCTGAAGAATATAGTAAATATCTAACAAAATTACAAAGTCATTTTCAGGAAACTAGAAAATTAGTTAAGGAAAATGAAACTAGTTATTTTAATTATCACCAACAATATGTGAAGGGCAAAAGTAAACCCTCTTTAAATACTGGTGATGAAGTTTTTCTTGTAGATTTTAAACATCATACTGCATTACAACCTAGATATAATGGACCACATGTAATTGACAAAAAATTGAGAAATGATAATTATTTGATAAAAATTAATGAAGATGGTCATGAATATGTAAAAAAAGTTCATGTCAGTAAAATTTTCCCAAAAGTACCTTTAAATGATAATATTTGTAACAAAACTGAGGAAAATAAGAATTGAGTAGTGATTCTAATATTTTTGTGGAATATGTGTATGTTCGGAAACTTCAAAGTATATATATACTATGCTCAAGTCAAAATTCTATTTTTAATTTTTTTTTTCTATTTCTTCTCTCAATGTTTGTTTTCAATATACTGGTAGAATTGATCACTTTGCTAGTGAATAACATTTATTGAAATATTTTTTTTTAAACTTTACCTTTTTAATTTTGTATTTGAGTCAAAAAGGAAAATATGTGAATGATTTCCTCATATGTATTTTCATAATTGTTTAGAATATCTGTGAAATCTTTTTTAAGTTACAAAGTAAATTTCAATATTCATTGAACTTAATTCAGGAAATTGAATAATATATGGTACAATAAAAAATAATTTGAAAATGAAAAATGTTGAATGTGGCAACTCAAAATATATTGCAGAAAGTTAAAGCAATCTAGGTATTTCTGTAGTTTATAATTATTGGTGTGTGTGTATTTTTGTAAATATTTTCATATTCATGCTTGTTAAATATAATTATTGAATTTTTGTATCATATAATGTGTGGTGTATACAATTGTAATGATTACAGTAGCATTGTGTATAAAAATTTTTTTTATTTTTTTCACGAACATTTCTTTAAGTCTGTATGCAGCTGTGAAAATTTCAGTGACTTTTTCGCAAAATTCTCACGAACATTTCTTCATCATTTCTTCATCTGTGTGCATTTGTGAAACTTTCAGTGACTTTTTGCAAAATTTTTTCACGAACATTTCTTCATCTGTATGCATTTGTGAAACTTTGACTTTTTCGCATACTCCAGGACTTTTCACATCAATTTTCAACAATTATCAACTATTCTTCAGAACAGTGTTCGCCTCTTTTTTTGCTGTTGGTGGGGGGAGATGTTAAAAAACCCCTTTCACAACTCAGCCAAGTCATCAAAAAAACCTTTAAAGTTCAGCGCAATATGCAAAAAGAACTGTTTTTCCGTGTCAGCGCATCTGCCTTTATAAATCAGCGAACGCACCAACAAACATCTCGCAACATCGCTACTAAACTCGCAGCAGCTGGCGAACGCCTGCATACGAAGAATTTCTCTCGCTGTATCTTCTTCCATCGGCGCGCGAGGTAGTGGTAATACCGGATATTTTTCGACCAAGCTTCCTTCACTCGGAATGGCATCGCATCTGAATGACTAGTGTGTTTTTTCAACGAGCGGTGTGTTGCATGCTATAAAAGGACGTGAAAAAGAAGGGTGGATTCCATTCATTTTCGAGAATTTTCTCGTATGAGGAACCACCCTAGTGAGTTTCTATGTTTATGGAAAGTGAATGTTTTGTATTATATATCAGTGCAGTAAAAATTCATCTTTTAGTCTCAAGAATGTGTTCTCAAGTTATAAAGTGATTTGTTGTGAAATATCAGTCTACAATCTCCAGTATGATTTCGACATCTGCGAAATAGTGAACTTCAAAAATATGTTTTGTGAGTGCTTACTAAATTTAGTATGAAAATGTATATGACAGTGAACCCAAGAATTGCTGCAGCAAATAAATTAAGTATTTTTATTTAATTTCAATAATATTTTTCAGTGGATGCATTTAGATTGAGATAGATAAAAATCAAACGTAAAATGGAGCGTCCACCTAAACAAAAATGTAATCTTTTATGATCATGTTTTAATTAAATGCTTTTCTTTAAATTAAAATAATTGTGTAACCTTAAAATATGTTTTATATATAAATAAATTAATCGAGAATAATCTCTAAAGAATTATTATTTTTCGTTTAATTAGCATGAAGTGTTTTATAATATGTACTTTTAGTTTTCAGCTATTTCAGGTTGTTGCTCAGGATGCTAAGGTGGTTTGTTATTGTGGCCAACATTTATTGGTACGAAATCACTATTTCGATCAGGTTTAAGATTTTAACTTGTGTTCCCTTTTGAACATTTAATCGTGTCCCCCTTTAGTTTATTTTTATTTTGCACCATGAAGCCTTTTTCCATCAGCCAAATTTATCATCATTTTTTATCAGGGGGATATGTAATAATAAAAAATTTTCGCCCTATTTCTTTAGTTAAATTATTCCAAATTCTTCAATTCTTTTTTCCCTCTCTTTTTAAAATATCTCTTAAATCTATTTTGTATTTTATTCCATAACTTAATCAAAATATTCTGTTATTTATCATTCTAAAAATCTTAATCTGTTAAAAGCTACACGTATTTATTAAAACCTTATTCTCTTAAATTGCAACACTGCCTCTAAACGCACCTGCCTAATTTCTTCGTTTGAGACATTTAATTTTTATTCTTTGGAACTTTTATAATACCATTTTTATTTCTATTTAATTCATTCGGCATCCCATGATTCCAAGCGGTTTTCGCGCCCAAAGGCCTTTTTACCTTTTTAATTTGCCGCTTCTGTTAAAGAGTTTTAATCATACGTCAGAGACACGTCTTCGTGGCCTCATTTTTTCATCCATTAGCGAGAAAGCTCCGCCTTCTTTATCCCCCTAGCGCCCTCCGAACATGGATGCGAGTGGACCAGCTTGTTCGCGCGTTTTGTACCTTTGGGCCAAATTTTGAAGTATTTATACGGTTACACTGGCTTCGCAGACAGAATTTACACGAATTAGTGGTTGTCATCTAATTGCCGTCACTGGGGAGTCTACACTAATGCATCGGTAGGATGTTCTTCAAGCTCTGCTCAATTTTTACGACTGCAAATACACTACGATTTCCGATGTGATATACTTCGAGATTTATCTTCATGGTGAGCGACTCGAAGTGATGCCCTGTCCGGGTGTCATGACTACATTTCAACGATCTCGACTGCGGCTACCTCGATATGATTATCAGGTAATTTTAGTGGTTTCGGACTGAGATGTTCCGATTGTCTGGTGGAAAGAACGTTCAAGTCAACAGCAATAGCGATCGTCTATAATGTGCCAATTTTCGACAGGAATGTATCATATATATATTAGGTTGTCCCAAAAAAATAAATTTTTAAATATTTGGACTCTCACCCCTTAAAAAGTTTGTTTTGGGGTACTTAAGATCTCTTGTAAAATTTCAGCTGAAAAAAAATATTTAGATGTCCCTCAAGGTCGCCAAAACATTAAAAAAAATAGTTTTAATTCCATAATATTTTACAGTTACTTACCAAACTATTATTTTTTTAAATATATATAATTTTTTTTAAGCTACATGCATTTAATATGTTGTTTCTAAAAATATGCGCTCCATCAGTAATATTTAGTATAGAATATTAGTATAGAAAAAAATGACTAAAAACGAATGTTATTCAAAATTGCAAAATGCGATGTAAAAAAAGCGTTTTACAGCAAAATTCACCTGTTAAGTTTAACAAGATAATAAAAAGGAAACTATTGCAAAACGTTATATAAATAACATAATTAATCACTTTTACATATCTTGAAGATCTTACAGTTGCACTAATCCAAGTTCTTTCTATGCATGTCAACTACCTGCAATAAATTCTGTTTTTGTTCATCTTTTGTTGCATCATTAAAACTTTTGATTAATGCTATGCCACGCTTAGCACAATCATTAACACGCGGCAAATGTTTAACAATTTCTTCAGCTTCTTTAAAAGATTGTGTTTCTGGCCATTTCTCAACAGGCAGGCTTAGGAAGCTGTCGTCTATTTGTGCGGTATGAAAGAAGCTGCGAGAGATATTTAAGTCATCAAATTTTAAAGGAAGTTTCTTAATTAAGTGCAAATTCTTTTTTTCACTCATTTTTTTAACATATTTCTCCTTGCCACTCTGAAGTTTTGAAAATAAAGAGTGACAATTTCTTCACTTAAATACTACGAGTGACATAGAATCATCTTTAGCTCTCTTTTTGGTAGTTGTATATCATCATATTAATGCACTTTTTGTATCAGTAAAATGCCGTTCACTGGTGCATCTACAATAGACTGAAATCTGTGCCACGATTGAATGTATACGCATAGAACAAAGAGATTGAACCTTTGAAGGCCTTGAAATTGTTGTGGTGTAAATTGCATTATAGATTCATTTCCATCAAACAGTAGTTAAATTTTTAATAAATAAATGGCTTTTGTTTCCCATCGAACTCTGTGGAGAGCACCTGGTTTCCAAATAATATTGTTCACATCTATTCCAATCATAAGAATGGAAAGATTTAATTGTTCTCTGTAATCATCTCTAGGAGAGTGTTTAGCAACTGTCCGAAGTTGATTCATAATAAAAGTTTTCAAAATGTCAGATGCTGCTACTAATCGCGTTTTTTGACATTTTGGATTGTGGTGGTTAAGTTCAATTCATTTTTCTCTAAATCTTTTAAACATAATAATTTCAGGTCCACTTGAGGGTTTAACACATACATTAAATATATCTAAAAGTAACACTTCCAATATGGTGTCTATAGGCTAACCACAGAAGGTTTCTTAACGTTCCAGTTTTATATTCAAGAATAACATATGTTCCTTTGAACTTACCGGTGTTTGAGGAAGTTGTGTCGAAACACATACCAGTAACCTGAGAATCATATTTTTCTGTCTGTAAATATACTCATAAACAGTCTACCTATCTTGTTTCATTTAATAATAAATCAGGTAATAACTTTCCATCCGAATGAACTACTGATTTTGAAGCATTAAACTCCATTTTTATGTGGTGCACAGTTTCATTACGTAAGTGTTGACGTTCACGATGAACAGTACTTTTTGAACAGTCTGCTTCACTATCACCACCAGCATCCATGTATAAAACAGATGCAAGTAACAATGTTGACTATCTTGTACTTATCTTATTTCGGTCAAAAGGATCAGCAACTTTTGGTGTTATGACAACAGACCTTCATCTTTACTTGTGTGCTTCTAATGTAATTTTTTTTTCTGGTGTAATTGCTGCAGCATATTCATCATCAAATTCTTCTTTAAAGTTTTTACTTTCAGTCTTAGTCTTATCCACTGTTGATGTAACATATGCAGTTGATAAAGCAAAGGAATTTTGAGATGAAGCAGCTTCTTTCAATCGCTTTGCAAATTTTTTCTGTCGTTCACCTAATCTTTTCTCACGTGTAGAAAGCTTTCTGTCTTGAATCCAATACAAACTTTCCTAGTTTCTTTTTGCAATCAGAGAAACGACCGATCCACTTCATTTTTAATAACATGTTCCGAATTAGTGAGACTTATGTCAAATAATATATCCAGATTTTCGCTATTTGATTATCTTGGTCTTTTGCATTATTCCTTCTTCGATTTCTCATTAAGCCTACTTGTTTGCCATACAAATCTTTAATCTTTTCAAAGATATGCTGCTTATGTCTTATTGGCAAACTTTATTTTTCTAAAAAAGGTACAATGTTATTGAATAAAAGAACCGATTGAAAGTTTCTTAATAGGTACAGTGAAAATATATAACATTAGCAGGTGTGAAGCTTTTAATTAGATTTTAGCTATATATTATTTGATTCTCTTCTTTTGCATTATTCCTTCTTCGATTTCTCATTAAGCCTACCTGTTTGCCATATAAAACTTTAATCTTTTATAAGATATGTTGCTTATGTCTTGTTGACAAACTTAATTTTTCCCAAAATGGTACAATGTTATTGTATACAAGAACAGCACTATCACTGATGTACAGTGAAAGTATATATAAAATTAGTAGGTGTGCAGCTTTTAATTATGTTTTATATTTAATCATGCTTTTTATTTTTATTTTTTTTAGTTAAAATAGATACTAAATATGTATTAATGGAAATAAAATATATAATTGATCATACTTACTTTTGATTAAAATTCCATATTTTTACAAAAATTAGTGAACTTGTGTGACCTTGAGGGACCTCTTAATCTTTTCCAAATGAGCTCTAACTTCATATATTTTAATAATAGGAGTAGAAGAAACTTTTTAAAGGGTGAGACCCACCTTTTAAAAAAAAAAAAAATTACATTGTACTTTGGGACACCCTAATATATATATATATATATATATATATTAAACCAGTGCATTTAGGAAAAAAAAAGTACAACATGTTTTCTGAAATTTAAAATTATTAAATGTTAAGCGAAACATCTTATTTTTCATTTTATTTATCATACCTCTTACTCATTACCTTTTATTTTTCATCTTCTACGTCTGTATCAGCTTGTGTATCTGCGATATTTACATTTTTATTTAAATTGAAATATTCTTGATAATATCACTCTAGAATAATATTTTTCACATAATTTAATCCAATCGCTTTATTTTGTTGACGGCATTTTCAAGACATCGTCATACAATTTCTCTGAATCACTAATTAAAGCACTAGAATTTTGCATAAAAATAATGTATTTTTGATATTGTAATATTTTGCATCAATATCCTTAAAAGATGCTGCGCTGCAGATTTATAACAGCAGTGTCTTTTTTTCAGATATATACATACAGATCTTAGTTTTTTAAACACATTTTTTAATTTAACAGATAAGTGAATTACTGAAAGATTTTCACACTTTTCGAATGTGAAATAATTTATTGCAATGCAATTGGGGAATTCGGAATTTTATTTTGTGTTTATATCATTGATGGCCAGCCCAAAGGAGTTCAGACAAATAAAAATCGAATACAATATTCGATTGTATTATGATTAGAGTTTATAACCAACATAGTATAAGGTAAAGCCAGGTGAGATGGCGCGGTCGGAGAGATTGCGCACATAGAGGTTCGGGGGGAAGGAGTAGAGTGAGCGCACAGCGACTCCAGGTAGTTGTACAACAACAGTAGTGGAGTGTCTACTTGAAAGTGCACGTTGATTGCTTTGAGCGTCTAAGATAAAGTAAAGCTATTTTGTTTTGTTTTCCCAGAGTAAGTGCTTGAATTTTCATAGCTATTCATCAGAATTTCAATACAATGTCAATTTAAAAAATATTTTAAACTTAAATGATTTCTCATAAGCTACTAATCTAGACTAACAATGTGAACATCAACTGTTTGGTTTAGAAGAGGTCATGTTTAAATAAAAAGCCGCGCAATCTCTCCTACCGAAATTGGAGAGATTGCGCATTTGCTACTTAGGAGAGATGGCGCAGTGTTCGCATAGTTTCCATGCTGCGAGAGATTACGCAGCTTATTGGTAAATTTGCATAAAAAATGAAAAATGAAAATGGACTAATTTTAAGTTAAACGTGTTATTAAGTAACATAATTTCATCTGGTAATCTTATCTGGACTTGCTTTTTCTAATTCTTTAATTCTTTTTCCTTTAATTAAAATTTTTTAATCGTTTTTAAAATTATTTCCTTTTTCTGATTCTTTAATCATTAGGTTGAAATATTCACTCCTAATACAATAATATTTGTTCACAAAAACCTTACAGCAATGCCATTTAAGTGTAATTATCATTGTTAACAATTTAATTGTATTTATTATTAGTAACAATCTCTCCTACCCATGTGCGCAATCACACCAACCCTGTAAGGACAGATTGCGCAAAATAACTTTTTTGGTTTTATGACAACTGCTCTATTAAATTAAAACATAACAACAAAATAGCAATGGAAATGCATACAAAACAAATGAAGTAAAAATTATTCATGAATATTTTAGCAAAAAATTAATATTTAGATTTTTTATTGCCATTCTTTTTAATTGTGCGCAGACTATCCTAGCTTTACCTTATACAATCTCAAAATTTGTACCTTAAAGTTTCTGCCTCGTGCAACAATTTGGTGATATTGTCTATATTTTTAAAACACAAGCCTGTTTTTTTTTTTTTTTTGTCATCTGCACCGATATTTATACTGGACCAACTTTAATAATTATTTTTTCAAAACAAAAATGTTTAGTTCGCACTAATTAGTGTTAAAAATATTTCCATTTTTACATTTTTTGATGAAGAATTGATTATATGCACACACACTTTAATATTTGAAATGCATGTTAAACGGAATGTATGATGAATATGAAGTTTCATTGACCAGTATTGCTTTGGTGACAGATCTAGTGCATTGTTCATCATTTTGACGAAAATTTTTGGTGCCAAAATAGTATTGAGTAACTTCTAACAAAACAAATCTGTTTGATAAAGGAAGGGTGGACTATTAATAAAATTCAGTTTATATGTAATGAAGTAACACAAGTGTGACGTAAAAAAAATATAATTTATTGATTGGGTTTCATATATTCGATATTACAGACATTACAAGTCCTTGATAATTTGTAGTTACATTTTTTCCTATACTGTTAAAAATTGCAGCAAATTGTCTCATCATTCACTAGATTACGGTTTCTAGAATATATTAACACTTTGCCGTCCGAATGTCTTGTAAAAATACTTCTATTAGTAAAATTTTGAAATGATTGATTGACACCAGAATTTAGAAACAAATTTATTCGAAAATAACCAAAATCTTTTCTACATTAATTTGATAAAAGGGAAATTTTCATTCCAAAATTCTGGTGCCACAGTATCATATAAGTATTAAAATTTAGTTACTTTATGTACGACACGACTGTGTTGTCGTCGGACGGCAAAGTATTAAGAAGCGTACACATTGGTTAGAATACAGATAAATTATGATTAACACTAGAACGGCGTTAAGGGGTCATTTTGACCCGTACCAAATAAAAAAATGTCGATTCGAACCGGTCATTTCAGCATAAAATAAGTTAAATATATACCGCATAAAAATAAGTTAAATAAATAAATTAAAAGTCTTAAATAAAAATTCTGGTATGAAATATTTTTATGAAACTTGAGTAAAATTTCCCGCAGTTCTAATATAAGTATCTATAAAAGTGTTTGAATGACTGGACAGTTCGTAGCAATTTTGTATATCGCATGCTTATGTAGCGCGGTACCACTTATGAATTGTTTTGTCAGTTGGTCCCTGTTTTCGATATTTATTACGAAAGGCCCGTTGAACTGACACCACTGATTCAGAATTAAAGAAACGGAGTATGGCAGGAACTGGACTATCGCATGGATGTATGCCGTGTGACCAAGGGTTCACACATAGAACACCTGTAATGTATGTAAGTAAAACTTGAATAGTTTCGGAATAATTTCATATGTTTCTTTTTTTCATATTCGTCTTCGTTTTTTTACTATAACGTTTCGAAACCCCGGAGGGAATTATGAATGACCTTGTATATAAAGCTACTTAACGGGAAAAAAGTGACCGAGTTAAATTTTCCTTTTTACTTAATTTAATTTAAAAAATATATGAAACATTTGTTAATTTATATTTTATCAGGTAAAGTCAGTAATTAAAGAAATATATTACGTATTAATTAGTGATAGTTAACAACGGTGGTTTTAATAGCTAAAGTATTAACATTTGTGAGATTTAACAGAGAGATGATTTGAACTTTATCTTACTTCTGAACTTTTTACTTTTTATTTCAACAAATCTTTATTTTATTTAAATATGGTATCTATTTTTAATCGTTGTTTCTGAATCCTTTTTAGAGAATAAGTATAAATTTCTAGTATTTTCCTGCATGGACATTAAAGATAAAATCTATAGTCATCATCATCATCATCATCATCATCAACCGTTTTCAATCCACTGCTGGATGTAGGTCTCCCCCAGATTTTTCCATTGTTGCCTGTCTAGTGCTTTAGTCATCCAATTAACACCGGCCGCTTTTCTGATTTCGTCACTCCATCTTACTTGAGGTCGTCTTCTTGGTCGTTTTACATCTCTGGGATACCACTGTAGGGTGTTTGTGCTCCATCTATTGTCTTGTCTTCTTGCAATGTGCCCAGCCCATTTCCATTTTAGCCATTTAATTATCTCGATAATGACAAAAACTTTCGTCTGATTTCTTATCCACGTTATTCTCTTTCGGTCTCTTCTGGTTATGCCTAGCATACCTAGTACGATCTATAGTACGATCTATTATACTGCACTGAAAATTGTACTGTATATTAAAATAACACTAATTGAAAGAGATGATAGATTGCTATGCATTAAAAATTAGCGTTATTTTTAGCGTATAAGTCAATGTTACAATATTAATGCAATCTCATTTTTTAAGCCTTTAAAACTGTATTATTGCATACGAGTTTTTTTGTTATATTGAAACTGAAATGCATTTTTCTAAAATAAAAAAAAAATACTTGCTTAATTACATATCACATTATAGTCACTCCCACCATGTAGTTTTGACCACATTGAGAGATGATTAAGTTGATTATTATGATCTTATTCTTTTGGTTATTATGATCTTATTCTTATGATTATGTATGATTTTCAAACATTGTTTATTTTCTCTTCAAGCATTTTTCCAGTATCGGTCTATTCTCATAATGATAAGGAACAGAACGTAGACAATTAAAATACCTTTATAAGTCATAGCAAGAATTTTCCTGTGGGAAATATATTTTAAGAAATATGCTGCAGAATATAAAAAGTTCCCTTAAATGTAAATATGTCCAAATTTAGAATTTGTAATTCTACCAGACATTAAAATAAATAATAACAAAATAATAATAAAAAAATAATTAAATAATCTTTCCAAGACACATACTGTACAAATTTCAGTATGGAAATAATGTAATAAGAGCTCCTTCGACTTCGATACTGTATAGTATTACAGTCGTTATCCGCTATAAGGCTTCTAAAATAAGTCGAAACTGATTTATTCGTTTCTATAAAACTTTTTGATTTTACACTCTTTCACTTACTTTAAATTTCATTTTCTATACTTTTTTTCGTATATCAGAAATGATTATATTTTACTGATATTAATCCTTTCCAAACGTCCATTGCTTTTAAAATTTACTATTGACTATTTTCTTAACTATTATTTGTTCTTTATTAAACCTACATGAAAAAAATTTCATGAAACAAATATGTAATTTTAAAAATATATATTATAGTATTGGTGCACTCAGCTTTTTTAAAGTAACAGTTAAAGGTATATAAACATTATAAATAAAGTATGTTACAAAATCTATTTCATATTTGTGGCATATAACTAGAAAATACCTGTGAAAAAATATAAAACGCTATCGATTAACTACTTTTAATCTTTGTTATTTTTTTTAAAAACTAATTTAGGTCTGTAAGTACTTATTATTTTTCTTAGATATTCTAAAAAATGATTCTTAAGATAAATTTGATTCTGAGAAAAATAATAGTTAAAGATAAGATTTGATATAAATAATAGTAAAAGTGAATACGAATATTTGAATGACATTTGAATATCTGACTGCCTGTCTATTGGAAAACAGATGTTTGAGATAGATACGTGATATCTTTTAGAAATTCTTGGAGTAGAATATCGGATATGGAAATGAAAATAAAGAAATGTAAAAACAACTTTAAAAAGCAGATGCCTTAAACGTGTTTTGCACACATCATTTTCATCTATGTCAGGAAAAAATTATGAACATAGCGGCCGCATCAACCTCTTTATTAAACTCTATGATACCTGCGAATCATTTATTTTTTTAAATAATGCTGTAAATATGAACTAATATTAGAAAACATTTGTATCAATTTTAAATTAATTTACATATTATAAAGTTTATTGTTATTTAAAAGTAATTTGATATAAAAGTAATATTTATTGAAACCTATGCAATTGGTTAGATATTTTAACTTTTAGGTTTTCCAAAATATGGTAGGTTTACTGGTACATGGGGCTTCTGATACAGGAAAACAAACCTTCAGTTTGAAAGCAGTGGAATTTAAGAAGTGATTTCGGCGTTTCTACACAGTAGTTTTTTCAACTCATTGGAGGACGTTAAAATTGCATAAACAAAACTTTATTTATCTTCCAGTACAATTTTATTTGTAAAAATAAAATAGTAAAAGAAAAATTATGAATTAACGTGTGTTTATGGTATAAATGAATTGACCAGAAATTTTAACAACATAATTTTTTTATGAAATTATTTTTTTCAATTGAAGTTACTCTAACATCGTTACTGTGACAGACGAGTAAGAAAAAAATAATTTATTATGCTATCTAGTTATGTAATTCTTGAGATAGTGTATAACAAGTGAGTAAAATTTTGCTTGAAATATAAATTTTGAAACACATATCAACACGACCAGAATGCTTTACGAAAGTTGACCGTTTAATAGGGTAAAGAAGATAACTAAGTAAAAAAATTAGCAAACGCATAACAAATTTGAAAACAAAATTTCAGCATCCACCATCCATAAACGATAAGGTGCTCGAATTATTTTGTGCCCCCCTGTATAGTATCTGTAGATTTTTATTTTTATTCTACAAACATGTCTCAGTATACTGTACATAGTTCAGCTTGAAAATGTATAATTTAATTAAAAACCAACTATAAGCAATTCACGCCCATACACAGAAATGCTTATGAATTAATTTATGTGGACTTATATATGATCTAAAGAATTTAAACAACGTACATAATAAGCAAAACATATACAATAAATAACACATACTATAGAAATCAAATTTGCATAAATTATCGCTAATAGACAGTACTGTATCCGATATCGTTTGTGTCACTGTAAATGAAAGAAAAGTGTTATGTCATTTATATTCTACAACGAGCATCTTGTAGTGCACCTCAGTAAAGTATATCTCTTAGCGGGCTTTTAGAACATCTTATGTACATGGCAAATTATTTATAAGATCAATTTAAGACTTCTATGAACCAGAACACGTACGAAGAATGCCCTATAGTATTCCGGTAATTGTTACCTTAATTAACTAGTGTGACGGCAAAACTTTGATTTAGTAGTACGGCAGATCAAAGTTTAAGAATCTCTACTTTAGCCAATTCCTACTTATAGCTGATATAAATAAAAATCGGTTAACACAAATCAGTTTTAAAGCACTAGAACAACAAATATCACAATTTAACCATTTTGGCATATGTTATTGAAAACAGTTATATTTATATATACCTTTTTAAAATTTTTCAACATAGGTGAAAAGTTTTTATGGTTTCGGCTTCTCTGCTGTCTCACTGTTAGTCTCTAATTCTAGTAAATATGTTTCCATTGTCATTTAATTTATATTTGTTATTGAGTTTTACTGTAGCATGTTCTCTATTCAAAAGGAAACTTGGAGCATGTTTAGATCTTTTATAATGACAATCCAAAGAACTCCGTTACATTATAGCTTATAGAGAAAAAATGTTTGCAATGTATTTTTATGTTTCACCACTTCAAACATACAGAAATTGATATGCTTCTTTGAGTTATATTAAAACATGTTTTCTGAAGAGTGCAAATCAGTTATTGTACATTCACAAGATCGTACAAAATACTTCCAAGTGTTATAATACACTTAAAATAGTTTATCTTTACTCTTTCAAAAAGAATCTTTGATATCATACACCCTGAATGACGCTTTCAAATTAATTTGGAAAACCAAAACTCCAATATCGGTGTACAATTTTATCTCGCTATCCAGCTTTTGGTATTCAGATACACGATGACGTCAGAATGTTGCGTCAGCACACAACCACAGAGAACGAGAACGAAACATTCGCCATTTTGCTTTCATTTAAAAGCAAAGGGAAAACGCAAGGGAAACAAAGTAATTAGTCCTTATTTATTTAAGAGTACTAACTAGCAGTGGCACCAACTTATGGACAGCTGGGTCCCAAGCCCACCCAATAATTTGCTATCCCATCTTACCCAATTTCGATTATTGTGTTATTTATTTAAATTTACTTCTGAAACGAAATTTCATTATGTTGACGTTCTCAAAATTGTTTTGTTTGAAAAACAGTGAGACAGATAGGAGGACTATAAGTAATTAAACAGACGTATAGTTTGATTTCATTTCAAATTATTCTTCTTGCATATTTTACCTCTTACATTTTTTTTAATGCTCTGACTCACAATCATAAAGCAATTAGATAACTGCATTTATTTTCTCGATGTTCGGCTTTTTATACATTTTATTTGTAATCATATCCATTGTATGATAATTGTGATAAATAGTATTTTCTTTATAAGGAAGAGCTCATGATAGTATAATTTCATAAAATTTAGAAGAAAGTAAAAAATTTGTGTTTTCCTGTTTTATGTTTAACTAGGTATAGGCTATATTGGTTAATATCAATGTATTTAACCATGAAATGTGTTTTGATAATGTTAAGTAATAATTATATGCTGTTTGGTTTGGTGCACTGCAATATGCAAACTTTTTATTTTTTTACTTTTTACAATTATGATTAATTAAATTAAAACAGTTTTTTACTTTTAACGTTCTTTTAAGTGCTTATAAAAATCACTTTTTTATTGTGAAATTGAAATATACTCATTAAACCAAAGACTTGTCAGGATCCTTTTGGTATTTTTCAGAAAAAAATTTGAGAAATTAAGCCAAAACACAAAACATTCATTACTGGGATAATGAAAACTTATGTGTAAATAAGAGTGGGTGATGGCTAAAACTTCTACAATTATATTGAATGTCGTTTAAACCCTTTAACTACTAGCAATAAGTGAAAATAGTTCTTTATGGCTCCATTGTTAAATATTTAAGTATTTTAATATGAAAAAATACAAAGTCTAACAGAATTTCCTGACTAAGTTTATTTTAACAATTATGTAATCATAACATTTATATTGCTAAATTTCTATGGAATTCTTTTTAATTATAACTGTATTTGAATAAGTCTTTATTAATGGTGGCAACAAAGTTGCTATCATAATTGTTGTAATTAAACACCAGATAAATCTAAAAGCACCTAATTATTTTTAAAGCTCTCTTCAAGTCTTTGACCGGAAATCTGTCGTCCCAATTTATCCTAGGAGAAAAAGTGATTGACAAGTCATGGATATTTACGTAAAACTATAGGCATTTTTACTGTATTTTTCCCCTCTTGATTAAAATATAACATATTTTGAAACATTGATAAACTTTTATAATTGAAATTTAAAGAAAAAAATCGCGAGGATTTCAATTACAGATTAGTGAACAGACTTTTAACTATCAATTTCTGAATCAAAGTGAAAAAGATGGCTAATTTTTATGTAAATGTATAACAGTGCAAACATTTTTCTCCATCAGGATAGCAGGGACAGTGAATTTATTGAGCAGATTTGGAACACCAAATTTGGTGTTATGCTCCATCTAAGTGGCATATTCTAAATTAGCTAGTAGAACACCCAATTTGGTGTTAAAGCACACCAAATCAATGATGGTGTTTCTTTACACTAATTAATTTTTAGTGTTTCTTTACACTAATTACTTATTGGTGTTTCTTTACACTAATTAATTTTTGGTGTTTCATTACACCAATTTACAAGTGGTGTTTATTTACACCCTTTTTGGTGGCAACTTTGTTGCCACCTTTTTTGGTGTAAAGTAACAAGAATATTTTTTACAGTGTACGTTTACAGGTGGGGTAAGTTTCGTATATAACGCTGGACCGTATATACGATATACGGTCCGTATAATACGGTTTCGTATAATACGGTTTCGTATAATACGTATAACAGACTGAGCCGTATCATACCTATAAAAAATCTTCACCCCGTATAATGCGTATTACACGTATACTCGCATAAACGTTTAATAGGGAACACTAATATATATATATATATATATATATATATATATATATATATATGTAATAATAAAAAATTTTCGCCCTATTTCTTTAGTTAAATTATTCCAAATTCTTCAATTCTTTTTTCCCTCTCTTTTTAAAATATCTCTTAAATCTATTTTGTATTTTATTCCATAACTTAATCAAAATATTCTTTTATTTATCATTCTAAAAATCTTAATCTGTTAAAAGCTACACGTATTTATTAAAACCTTATTCTCTTAAATTGCAACAATGCCTCTAAACGCACCTGCCTAATTTCTTCTTTTGAGACATTTAATTTTTATTCTTTGGAACTTTTATAATACCATTTTTATTTCTATTTAATTCATTCGGCATCCCATGATTCCAAGCGGTTTTCGCGCCCAAAGGCCTTTTTACCTTTTTAATTTGCCGCTTCTGTTAAAGAGTTTTAATCATACGTCAGACACACGTCTTCGTGGCCTCATTTTTTCATCCATTAGCGAGAAAGCTCCGCCTTCTTTATCCCCCTAGCGCCCTCCGAACATGGATGCGAGTGGACCAGCTTGTTCGCGCGTTTTGTACCTTTGGGCCAAATTTTGAAGTATTTATACGGTTACACTGGCTTCGGAGACAGAATTTACACGAATTAGTGGTTGTCATCTAATTGCCGTCACTGGGGAGTCTACACTAATGCATCGGTAGGATGTTCTTCAAGCTCTGCTCAATTTTTACGACTGCAAATACACTACGATTTCCGATGTGATATACTTCGAGATTTGTCTTCATGGTGAGCGACTCGAAGTGATGCCCTGTCCGGGTGTCATGACTACATTTCAACGATCTCGACTGCGGCTACCTCGATATGATTATCAGGTAATTTTAGTGGTTTCGGACTGAGATGTTCCGATTGTCTGGTGGAAAGAACGTTCAAGTCAACAGCAATAGCCATCGTCTATAATGTGCCAATTTTCGACAGGAATGTATCAAAAAAGCCGGTCAGGATAACTGATGACCTGTGTAATAAAAACATTTTGGAGACTTCCCAGTTATATTGGAGAACAACTACCGATTAGTTGTCAAATTATCACTCATAAGTGTTTATAAATTTATCCCAGAAGTAACGTCTGTAAGTTAAATTATTCTTTTATTTTTATTGATTTCTTATTTTATTGATTTGTTATTATTGGCTTATATAGAACAAAAATTGTTCTTAGAATACTTTAGAAGAATTTTGTTCCTTTTATCCTGAACATTTAGAACTTACGAAATTTAATATTTATTCTTATGTATTGTTAAAAAATTAATTTTATTTGGTTAAGCTCACAAATATTACTGAAAGTTTTGAACTGCTCTGATATTTATTCCTATATTACTTCATTTTACAAGAGTAACTTCATTTTATGTTCTTATTTTATCATTTAATTATAGTCCCTTTTCATTCGGTGATATTTATTCACAGGAAATAATTTCTATTTATTGAAAAAATATATGAGTAATCTCTTTTCAAGTAACATGTATTGGAACATATTCTATGCCATTCTAAAAATGCATAAAAATTTATTAGATTATCTGAAATTACAGCTTCACTGATTGCATAATAATCGCAAAAATAGCTTTTGAAGTTTATTAATGAAAAAAAAAAAAAATGTGTTATCTCAAAAGAAAGTTGAGTAACATTGAAAGGGTAAAATTATTGTGCAGTTAATTTATTTGTTTATTTTATTACTTTTGTTTTTTGATGCTATATTCTCAGAGTACAATTCAAGAGCCAAAAAAATTGTTCTTACGAAATAATGATACTTATTTTAAAAAAGTGTTTTATTTATTTCATTCTAAATTGTGATATTCATATATAGTGGATCTATTTATAGAAAGATTATAGTAGTAGTTTACATTTACTATTTAAGTGAAATGAATTTTAATATGAATTGGACTTTTTTACTGTTGAATATTATTTAGTTTGTTATTTAAATTATTAAGAGTTAGATATTTACAGTTGTTGTTAAGTTAAAGAATTCTTTATACATTGTTATTTTTTTTACATGTTATTAAAGTCAGGGTTTGTTAAAGTTATTGTTGAAAGTAAGGGTACTCAAACCAAAATGGCTGAAAAAGAGCTTAATGTTATTATTTTTGACCCAGAAAGTGGGATGAATGTTGTGTCTTGGCTTAGACACTTTGAAGGATCAGCCCCTCCAGATAAAAAAGAGTGGAAAATCAACAATATTTCCAAATATTTGAAGGGCGAAGCATTAAAGGTGTATGTTAATGAATGTCTAGATTGTAAAGAGTATGAAAAAATTGCTGAGATCTTAACTGAAAAATTTCTGAAAGTAACAGTCCCCCGTTTTTCTGATTTCGCCTCGCTGAAATTGCATGACCTAAACATCTTAGAAAATTATTTCCGTCAGAAAATAGAGATAGGTCGACAACTTAAACTATGTGAAACTATTATTTTACAAGGATTGACAGATGGCTTAAAACCTGAATACCAGAACTATTTAATAGTAAATCCTCCTGAATCTACTACCGATTGGTATAGATTAGTTAAACAACTTGTTGTCATTCCATCTCATTCTAGCAGTAACAATAATAGTAATGTTAGAAATATGTCTCAAAATTCCAGACCTTTTTCTCAACCAATTAATTCACCTAGACATTGGATTCGCCCTCAACCTAATTACAGGAATCCAAACTTCCAAGCAGCAACTAATTTTAACCCTTCAACGTCCAGGTTCGTTAGTCCCAGATTGCCTGTCAATCATTATCAAAGAAGGCTTCCTAGTCGACCATGTCGAATGTGTTTAAATAGAGGTATCCAAAATGCTTATCACTGGGAGAGGGATTGTGTATTCAATGTTAGGCCTCTGCAATCTTCTGCACCCCCTCTTAGTCAACCACAACCATCTACTGATAATATATGACAGTTAATTGTATCAGGATATGTAAATAACAGGGAACTACCTTGTGTGATTGACTCTGGCTCAACCATAAGTATTTTGCCTTTTAAATTTGTTAAATTCTTAAATGCTAAAGTTATAAATATTCCACCTGTTATTATTGGCCAAGCCAAAGGAACTGTTGTAATAGATAAAGCTTGTAATTTATTGTTTAAATTAGGTAATGTGCAACAAAATATTAGATTTTTAATATGTAATACAAATTTAGATTATGCTATACTAGGTTTAAAAAATGCTGTAAGTTTAATTTAATTATTGACTGTGCTACATGTAGAGTATTACAAGGAGACCTTGTTTTAAATGAATCTAAGAACATATCCAGTGATAAATTAAGGTTACTTCATTTTAATGTTAACTATGATTATCAGAGAGTGCAACCCGATTATGGAAAGATCATATCTCCTCAATCCTTTGTTCCATCTAATGTTGATAATTCTAAATTAATTGGGGAAATAAATTCTATAGAAAATGAAACTTTAAGGGAAAGTATAAGGGATTATTTAGATATATTTTCTAAAAATAAATTTGATGTCGGGAGAATTAATATCGAACCGCAACGTATTCTTCTTAATTCTGACCTACCAATATCTCTGAGGCCATACAGAACTTCCCCTTTAGAAGAAAAAGAGATTTCGGATCAAATTCATTCACTATTAGATGCTGGTTTAATTAAAGAGAGCAATAGTCCCTATTCTGCCCCTGTTACATTAGTAATGAAAAGAGAAGAAGGTAAAAAAACTAGATTATGTGTTGACTATAGAAAATGCAATATTGAAAAATGACGCAGCCCTACCTCGTATCGATGGAATTTTAGATAAACTGAGTAGTGCGCAGTATTTTTCAACTTTAGATTTAGCCTCTGGCTACTGGCACATACCCATACATCCATCCGATACTGAAAAATTGGCTTTTGCTACCAACTTTGGGCTCTTTGAATGGTTAGTTCTGCCCTTCGGGATTAAATTAGGCCCCCCGATATTTAATAGAACCCTTAGAAGAATACTTACTAAATACAAAATAGACTTTGCTTGCCATTATTTTGATGATATCATTATTTTTTCTTCCTCATTAGAAGAACATATGCAACATTTAAACCAAATATTTGAATTATGTAGACGCGAAAACATTAAACTTAAACTCTCTAAATGCAATTTTGTCCAAAATAAAATTAACTTCTTAGGATATACCATCCAGAATGGCACATTAACTCCTGCTAATGCTAATATTGAAGTAATAAAAAAACTAAAACCCCCTTCAAATGTAAAGGAACTTCAGAGATTCTTAGGATCTATCAATGTTTATCACAAGTTTATAGATAAATATGCCGAAATTCGAGTCCCTCTTAACAGATTACTCAGACAAAATACACTATGGGAATGGAATACAGATTGTCAAAATTCTTTTCAAAAATTAAAAGATGCCTTAATAGCCAAACCTATCTTAAAAATTTATGACGCTAAGTTACTCCTCCATATGTTTGTTGATGCCTCACAGGTGGCAGTAGGTGCAGTCTTAAAACAACCTGATAGTAATAATTTTTTGCATCCAATTGCTTATTACTCTAGAGGATTGAGAAGTTATGAGAAGAATTATTTTATTACCGAGTTAGAGTGTCTTGCCATCATTGACACCTTAGACAAATTCTGTCATTATTTTCATGGTGTAAAATTTACCATTCATACTGATCATGCATGTCTTGTATGGTTAAAAAATACTAAACATCTGAGAGGCAGGTTATTTAGATGGTCTTTGAAGTTGAGCATGTTTGAATATAATATAGTTTACGAAAAGGGATCCACAAATGTCGAAGCCGACATGTTGTCGAGAAACCCAATTTCACATTTTATTCAACCACTTACTTTTCTTCTGGACGTTAAAGAAATTATAGAGAGGCAGGAAAAAGATAATGTGTGTGGTAAAAATTATCTAAAGGAAAATGGACTTATGATAGTAAAAAAGAAAGGTTTTAGAAAAATAGTAGTCCCCATGTCTTTAAGGAGAAAAATACTAAATGTTGCTCATGAAAAATTTGGTCATCCTGGTATCCAAAAAATGTTAAATTTAATCTCCCCTATTTATTATTTGCCTGACATGACGCAAGATATAACCAATTTTTGTAAAACGTTGTGATATTTGTCAAAAGAATAAAAAACCCAGACAGAAAAAATTTGGCTTATTACAAGCTATGCACACCACAGATCAACCTTTCGAATGTCTTTCTATTGATACTGTGGGAGGATTCAATTATTATAACTCCACCAAAAAATATCTACACATCATCATCGACCACGCTACTAGATATGTTTGGGCTTTCCCCTCAAAAAGTGTTACCACAGAAACTTATACTAATTGTCTAAACCAAGTTTTTAATATTCAAACACCACAACAATTATTCTGTTTTAATAAAATTCTTAATGTCCAGACCCATCAAAAAGTGTTAAGTGATAGAAATGCAGCCTTTACTTCATCTAGATTTAAAAAATTTCTGCGAAACCACAATATTAAGCAACGTTTAACCACATCACATCATCCTCAAACGAATGGCAAATGTGAGAGAGCGAACCAGACAATAGTTACTAGATTGAAGTGTAAAGTCAATTCTACCAACTCCAAAATTCCTTGGACAAAAATTTTGACAGAAGTAGTTAATGAGTATAACAATACCCCTCATTCTATCACTAAATTCCCTCCTGCTTACTTACTTTTTGGCCAATTACCCTATGATTCTCCTCTTCAACAAAATTATTACCCTCCTGTTCAAGAAGCCCTTAAACTTGCTAAAAAACGCACTGATGAATTCTATTAGAGAAGTAAAAAATATTATGATCGAAATTATCTAGAACCAAAATTTGAGATTGGAGATCTTGTAATTTATGAAGAGTTCCAATATCCTAATACCAGAAAACTTTCACAAGTCTTTAGTGGTCCTTATCAAATCCTTAATAAGTTATCTGATGTCAATTTTGAAATTGATAGACAAATTCAAAATAAACCTACTGAAATAGTACATGTATCAAAATTACGCCCTTATTATCCTCCTGATCAATTAAAATTATCCCATGAGAACCAACAACAAACTAATGTTAAATTTATAGTTTCGTCTTGATTTTAATATAATCCAAAAATAAACGAAATAAAATAAATTAATAATTAACTAATCAATTCTCTTCTGTATAACCGTGGTGTTCTTGATTGTGCACACGAGAGTGTCACTGTTGAAGTTTCCACTTGAGTCAACTTTTTATGCTGGCGTAATTTAGTTGATTTAAGTTAGGAGTTTCTGATACTGAATTTGATTAGATTAGAATAATAAATTAAACAGTATTAACTAAACTAATAAAATAAACTGGATTAAATTATATCTTAAACTAATCAAATATGATATCTTAATACTAAGTGAGAATTGTCCAACCTTTCTTAATATGCTACAAGGTCCCATTTTTTCATTTCACAACTTATGTTTTCTTGTTTGACTGAAAGCAAGATAGTTACATAACCATCATCTACACAATAATGATTGTTTTCACGAATTTTTCTTATTTATTCCTTTTTTTGTATTATGTATTTTATGGAGTATATTTCATACCTCATTCACTACTATATGGATGAGATATTAATTATATACTTAAGAAAGTAATTAAAGAAAGAGTGTGATATTTTTGAATTATAATGCTTGTTATTGCTGAACTTATTGTTGAATATTATTATTATTAGTTATATTATTTATAATTTGATATTGAGATTAAATATTACTTGAATTTGAATACTACTTGAATTTGAATATGTTGAGAGATATAAATTTTTACGTTTAGAATTAAACAAGTAATAAAGTAGTAAAGGTAATGGAAGTTATAAAGGTAATAATGGTAATAGTAATTTTGATGTTGAGTAAAAAACTCTTATACTGCTTACATTACCTATTTGCCTTTTTAGGTAATTACCATTTGTCAGACAAACTATACCATAACAAAATACTCATTTCTCTTAAGTTTTTCTTAGCATTCCATTCAGGACTAAGTTTTTCAGACAAACATAAGTTTAATATTTGAAAATTAACTTATGATTATTGTTATTGTTAAGTATTATTATTTTAAAATTTTTATTGTTGATATTCTTCTTCTTCTTATTATTATTATTATTGTATTATTTGTGTTTTATTGTTGTTAATATTAATCTTAGTACTATTTTCGAGTTGTTTCTAGTAAATATAAAGCATTCAGATGAACTTTAATTCTGAAATAGACTTTCATAAGGAAGATTAGTAAGATCTAAAATTTGAAGGATTTTTCTCTTTCAATTTGTAAACTGTTCAGTTTGTGAGGTATGCAAATAACTTTTTTGGATGGACTATCACTCAGACGAGAACTGAACGACAAATTAAGCAACAATTCTACAAGCAATTTGCAACAAATTTTGTAAGATGATATTCTGGAAGTATGTTATCTATTATTTTAAATTGTTACAATTCTTTTCTTATTTTGTTTAATATTTTCTAAAGCTTTTTATGTCATTGTTAACAAGATTAATATCTTGTAATTGTATTTTTATTAACAACTCCACCAATTCGCGTTATAGTTATTAAATTTAATGTTATTGGGCATTAATGAATAAATTTTGGAAATGTACTTATTTTGACTTCCTCCAGGTGACAAATTGTAATCCAAGTCCGTGTAACATTTCCCTTCAATGAACTTGCAGGTCATATGACCTACCGGTTCATTCGTCTTTTTGGGTGGGGGGTGTTAAAAAACCCCTTTCACAACTCAGCCAAGTCATCAAAAAAACCTTTAAAGTTCAGCGCAATATGCAAAAAGAACTGTTTTTCCGTGTCAGCGCATCTGCCTTTATAAATCAGCGAACGCACCAACAAACATCTCGCAACATCGCTACTAAACTCGCAGCAGCTGGCGAACGCCTGCATACGAAGAATTTCTCTCGCTGTATCTTCTTCCATCGACGCGCGAGGTAGTGGTAATACCGGATATTGGCCGGGATCCAGATAGATTTTGCGCTGTTTGCGAAACTGCGAACAGTTCGCAGTGGGCGGAGTTTCGCCAAGTTAAATCAAAGTTGAAGTCCAACCCATCCCAAAATAGCGAAAATAACTTGCGAAATCACGTGATTTGAAGCTTGAACCAATCATGTGCCAAGAAAGGGGATTTGATACAAGCAATAGACACTAAAGATGGCGACGAAAACAAAACATCTCAGTACTCATGCTAGAAGTGATATTAAACAAGCATAAATGCTTTTTAAATGTAAGTAAATCATCCCTGTACGTAATCGACTGTTAAAAAAAATAACAGATTTAATTAATGAATACCTTTTACTTTAGCTAATTGATTGTATGTTTTTATCAGCACGTCGAAAGCTTCAAAGTCTGGAATGCTAAAGTAGTAAGTATTGCTTCTACATTTAAAAATATTAATACACTGATGTTTACACATGTTTTAATTTGTATAATAAAACTTAAATGTTGTAGTAATCGATCTGGAGCTTGATTTCGCTGTTTGTTGTATTTTATGAAATAAGTCAGCATAGATATTTTTTTTTTGTATAAATATCCCCCTGTATTATTTCATTTTTCGATTATATACAGTCAAAATATATTTAGCAGCTTCTTCGTTTTCTTTTTTTTTTTTTTTTTTTTTTTTTTTTGGCGGTGCGAGGGAGCTTTTTGAGGTTTTTTTTACTCTGGAGTATGAAAATACTGCTTGCCATTATTGTTATTATTTGTTTGCTAAAAAGCTGTCATCTAAATATAGTGTTAGAAAAAAAAGCATAATTTAAATGTGCTTATAATTGTACACTTTAACTATTCCTTTAATTAACTTCATATATTGATCTGAAATCATGAATTGACTAGAGATGTTGATAAATTGCAAAGTCTATTTTGCAATTTTTTAAAATTTAGTTGCTTAAAGCCTTATTAATAAGTAGTTAATTTAATCTATAACTCTCATCATGAAGTTTTTGTCACTTATAAATTACAAACAAAGGAGTCCCAATGACAGGGGTTTAAATTATAAAAACAGTAAATATTTGTTTTATAGTTTTTTTAATTTATAAATATGGATACATTAAAAAGTAATAAATCAATAATTCCTTATATTCTTATATAGGGTAGATGTGCCAGTAATGGACACCCTTCAATGTTTTTGGTTTATAAAAAAGTTTATCTTTTATTATTACTTTCATAGCTCCCTCTTGGCCTCTTGCATGTTTTATAATATGGGTTATTGTTGACACTTTTAATCAAACCAATCAGGAAGCAGAAAATAATGTTTCGAAGTTCCACTGTTTTTCAGTGTAAATCTTAATGAACATGCTAAATTTATATATTCTTTATTTTCTTGCAAAATTTGAAGCTTTTTGTTTTGGTAGTAATAGAAAACTTTGAATTTTATATACTAATACCAATTTATTAGATTTAATTTATTTTTAAGGTTTTAAGAGGGGTGACCATTACTGGGATGTTTAGTCATTTTCCAGCAATGGACACCCCACGTAGACATTGCTAAAAATGCAATTTCCGTAATGTTTATAGTTTATAGTGGATACAATATTTTTACTTATTTGAAAACCTAAATAATCAAATTTAATTTTTAAATTACACTTACCAAAATGTAATAACACCAAAACTTTTATAAATAACTTCTTTTAAGTTATTTTATGTGGTTAATAAAATTTCAATATTTGATTCTTTTATTTTTTTTTTTTAATGTATGTAACTCTGCTTTGCATATTTTATAATCTGGCAATCAAACCAGTCAGGAAGCAGAAAATATTGTTTAAGGGCACAGTCAAAGAAGGGCTCATAGGGCTTAATCCCTCCCCATTTAAATAAAAACATTTAAGTTACAGGAGTTGTTAAAAATCTATTTTCTGTCTTAAATGTTTGCTTATTCATATCTTACAGAAAAAAAATTGTAATATTAATGAAAGTTATAGTAATCATGAAACAAGTAAATCTGCAGATCAGTGGCCTAACGAATCAGTTCTACAGTTTTATTTTGAAATAATTTTATTTAGTATTTAAAATATCCTACTCACAGTATAATTTTTTTCATATTTGTAATATTAATTATTTCAAGTAATATATGAAGTAGTCTCTGGAAGTTTAATTGTTAAAAATAGTGAGACGAAACTATATACTAATACTCCAAAACTTTTTTTCTTCTGATTATTACCTTTTAAATCCCCCACTGTCTCAATAATTTGATAGCTGTCTGATATTTAGTATTTTAAACTATCCATCTATAATAATTAAAATATTGATCTTCTGATAATTACAATAATTGATGCAAACAGTGAATGATTATCACAAATATTTTATTAATTACTGGTATCCAGAATTGTTAAATTTATTTGAAAATAACTATTTTGTTTCATTAGTATGCTTTCATTAAATTCTGGTTCATAAAAATAATTATATTTATTACTTTTTATGTGGTGTCCATTACTGACATTTTAGGTATATTTTGATATATTTCTGTTATTTACAATTAAATTTTGATTCATATTAGGAAATGAGACTATGAGAATGGTTAAATATTGTTGATAGATTAATATAATATTGAAA
Source organism: Maratus michaelseni (assembly GCA_963931845.1). NCBI lineage: Eukaryota > Metazoa > Arthropoda > Arachnida > Araneae > Salticidae > Maratus > Maratus michaelseni. The sequence goes on from OZ007592.1 coordinate 391,247,720, forward strand.
AAACTGGAATATAATAAATAAAACTATTAATTAAAAAACAAGTTTTAAAGAAATTCCTTAAGGGTGTCCATTACTGGCACATCTACCCTATATTGCATAAATCTGACTGTGCAATTCATATATGTTAGTTAAAAAGTTAAATCATCAAGAATGTGGTTCTTATAAAGGTATTAATATTTCTGAATGGCTTTGTTAAATGTGAATTACTAAAAGGATTTGTCCAGTTATGTAGTTAATTCAACAACATATCGGGGGAGAGGGTGTTAAATGCACGTGATCCCATACTCATTTCATCTTTAATATAGATATCGAGAAAAACATAATTTTGATCTTCATATAATGTCAAAGATATTCATGAGAATTTACTTTTAAAATTAATGCTTTGCTTGTTTGGATTGGGTTGTCGTTTGGCCGTGGAGGAAGGAAGAGGATACCTCTCCTATTTAATGGCAGCTATTTATAACGGTAAAGAATGAAGCTATTGTTAATGTTCTGTTTTAAAACTTTTTGCTCTCGCCCATAATTAAAATATTTTACACCAATGATAAAGTGATAGATTGTTTCCTCTTACTTGCATAGCTATGTGTCAGTGCCAGGGTTCGTAGATATCATGATTTTTTTTTTTAAGTATCTTGTTTTATTTTTATGTATGTAATTTTTATGTATCTGATATTTTTAAAATAGTCCAATTACTGCTAATTATAAATATTTTTAGTTTAGCATAAATTAGAAACTAAAACATACATAGTTTTAGTACATGACATGAAAACTTAATAAAACATTATTCTATTTTTTTTTTTTTTTTTTTTTTTTTTTTTTTTAAACCTACATAACAAAAATTGAAACAATTTGCTTCAATATATTCATCAAAACACAAGTGATTCAGTATCAAATATCAAGAAAATTTTTGTTTTTTATAGCAACAAAATTTTAAATGCAAAATACTTTTTTTTAATTGAAAAAATTTAATATAAATGTAAGCTTATCTGCTTTTTCATTCACTAAAATTTTTCGGCACTTGTCTATTATCCCGTCGTCCACTTTTCGTAACAAAAAACTATCGGCAAACTGTAAGATTAAACGCCAAAAATGCAGCCTCATTTAATTGATGTCAGAAGCATTATATGTTTTTGTCATCCAGTGATTTTTAATTGGACATTTGCATGTATTTTTCATTATGTTTTACTGATTTATTAGTTATTTCATTAATTAAAATAACGATTGTGTCCTTAAATTCTTTTATTTATTTATTTATTTATTTTGATATTCCAATGGCAACGTTCTCCCATTTATTTGGCGTTACAGTTTGGCGATAGTTTTTTGTTATGAAAAGTGGTCGACGGGATAATAAAGAAGTACCAATTTTTCATAGTTTAAACTGAACAACAAACAAATCAGAAAATATTTTTTCTAATGAATTAGATAGTTTATATCTTTCAACAATTGTTCTAAGTTAATATTGTCACATATGATTATTGCTTCAGCATTTAAAAATCTAGGTTCAAACATAAAGCCTGGAAAAGTTTTTTAAGAGAGGAGGAGGGGGGGGGGAGGCAGAATAAAAAAGTCACTGCAAGAGAGGGGGAAGAGGCAAAAGTTTTTGCCTCTTGCAAATATTTTCCTTTAAAACACAGATTCTTGATCAGCACTATAGAATTTAAGTGATACTGTTCTATTTTTGTAGTTTTATCTTTATATTCATTTGGCAAATTTTACAAAAATGTTAATATACTTACTTTTCAAGTGCTCTAATTAATTATATTTATAAAAAAGTAAAAATATCGCCAAATTTCAAGGATTTTTTCCTTTAATGGTAACCTGGGTATTGTATTAAGTTATTTGTTTGGTGCGGGTTTGGAAATCACGCCAATCAAAAAGTCGCCAAACATCTGTGTGTGAGTGTAACACTTCTGTTCCATAAAAAATCTAGTCTATCAATGTAAAGTATTGATTGTAAGTTAGTAATGTTACAAGACTAAAAAAAAATTCTAAATTTCTCTCTCTTATACAAAGTTTATTTTGAAATTCTTAAAATAAATCATTTTTGAACAAATTTTATTTTTTTTAGTGTCATTTACACTGAGTAAATTGTCAGCTATTTATGGTCAAAAAGGAGCTCAGATTTCTAATAAATCAAAATATTATATTGTATGTAAGCTTTTAAAATACTTTGTTTATTTAGATTTATTCTCTGTTTCATGAAATTCTTAAACAGATTGGGAAAGAAACACAAGGTATGTTTACATTTAGAGGAAATATTTATTAGAAAATTTGACTATTGCCTACAAAATGCTGAACAGTTATATAATTTTTATGTCGCAAATTTGAATTATTAAACTTACTTCAACTCATTACTAGAAGTAAGGGAAGGAATTGTGTAATATTTTTAAATAAAAAAACAGGGACCGCATAATGCATTCTCCACCCTTCCAAATATCTGAAGAGTGACAATAAAGATTTCAATTTTGTCAGAATATGTGCCAAATGTTTTTTCTGTGTGTGTGTGGGGGGGGTAAATAATCATTTTAGAAGTAAGAGCAAATGTTACCAATAGAATTAAAACTTAAAATTACTTAACCATCATTTAAAATTAGTAAACATGGGTTTAACGTGTCCTATGACGTTAGCATATATTGAAAAGTGATTTTGCTAGCAAGTTATCACTAAGACTAATGAGTCATTTAAAAGGGAAAAAATCTAAATAAATTCCTATAATAGTGAACGAGAGATATAAAGATTTTTGCATCAGTTGTGCTGTTGAATGTTGGAACACAATGAAAAATGCATATTTGTGTGCTATATAAAATATTTTTCATTAATGAAGCTCTTTGTTATATATTTACATTATTTTTGAGTACCATAATTTCGGGAGTAAGCGCCGCGGCGCATACGTGTTTGAAAGTTCAAAATATCGGCGATGCGGCGCATACGCAAGGGCAGCGGGTACAATGATTTTTTTTTCCTCAACATAGCAAAATCTGGATATTGTGAAAAACAAGCCTTCATTTCAGGTTTTTTTTTTTTAGTCTTACTGCCTCAAATACACTTGTAAACACATAGATTCATTAACATTCATTCCTATTTCACCTTTCTTTACATTCATTTAATCTCAGTATAAAGTTCATAAACAGTACATAGTATCACAATATATCTTTATTATAAAAACATAATTACTAACTATAGTCAAAATACAGGGTGATTATAAAGAAACTTTGCCAACATCTGCACTTCTAGCGCCCGTTCTATTTAACCGATCAAGATGAAATTTTAAATATAGTTGTTTGAAGGTATGCGCTCGAGATTCTGTGAAAGGCAATACAGTGGTGCTCACGGTTACGGTTATAGTTACAGAAACTCGAAAATTTCGAATGGCAACGCCTACTTTTTCCTGTCTCAAAATGTTCAGCGCATGCGAAAACCCTAAATAGCGTTGAAACGGTACCGATATGTCCAAAAACCGACGTGTTATAGACATACAAACCGTTCTTTAAGGCGCACCGAGCAATAATGCATTCGACAGAGACAAGAAACTGCTGAATGATGAGAACACATATCAGACAAAAGAAAACCTTTATTGGCATCAAACATTTTCCACATGGGTGCCATCACAAGCAATTACGCATTGCATGCGGGAGACGACGGACAATACCGCTGAACGCAACATGACGCGAGGAATGTTTCTAATCTCACGCCGTATAGAATCCTGCAAGCCCGACAATGTTTGCGGATTGCACAGGTAAACTCTGGATCTGAGATATCCCCAAAACCAGAAATCCATAGGCGTCAGATCTGGGGATCGCGCAGGCCACGGAATAGGATAATGGCGTGAGATGATGCGATCACCAAAATGCTGATCTAGGAGCCTTTTAACTGACCTCGCTATATGTGGAGGTGCACCATCTTGCATCCAAACAACGTCATTGAGTGCATTCCGCCGACGCAACTCCGGTAGTACAGAATTTTTCAGCATGGCTGCATACCGAGAGCCTGTTACAGAACATGTTGCAGGACCCGCTGGGGTCGTTTCCTCAAAGAAGAACGGGCCGAGAACAAATGTAGCTGTAATGCCGGACCACACAGTCACTTTGGCGTCAAATAATGGTACTGGTGCCACAGCGTGAGGATTCGTCTCTCCCCAGTGCACACAATTCTTTGTGTTAATGTTGCCATGTAAGGTGAAATGCGCCTCGTCCGTCCATAGTATGCGAAGTGGCCAGTCGTTATCAGCATCATATCGTAATAAAAATTCATTTGCGAAGTCCAGACGTTGTTGTGGGTCACTCGGCTGCAACATCTGGACGCGCTGAAATCGATAGGGAAACATGTGAAGTACTGAGCGCAAGAGCTTGCGGACCGTTGTGTTCGGAATATCCAACAAGCGCGATAATCCTCTTGCAGTTTCTGTGTGCCCTGTAGTCACTGTATGATGCACTTCCATGACAACGTCCTCAGAAACTGTTGGCCGTCCGGAGCGCGGTTTGTCACAGGTGCAGCCTGTATCTTCGAATTTGCGCACTAAATCACGCACAGCTTGCAGAGTACATGGCCCACGTCGTTGTCGATGATTGCGGCGATACACACGCAAGGCTTCCGCAGCGTTCATCCCATTTAGATAATAGAGTTTGATCAATTCACCGCGAACTTTCCCAGGAAGAGTCATATCGTCGGCATGTGCGAGTTCATGAATGACGACTTCGCATACCCGCTTGGTATTTTATAGGCTTCCTCCGCTGAATATCTGGCGAACGGCGTTCTGTGATTGGTATCTTGCCTGTGTCATATGCAAAGTTACTGCGTGCGCACAGATCGTGTTTTGTTGGCCGGTTTTCAGAACTCTTCTTTGTGTATGCATAACACGTTTGTTTTTGGACATATCGGTACCGTTTCAACGCTATTTAGGGTTTTCGCATGCGCTGAACATTTTGAGACAGGAAAAAGTAGGCGTTGCCATTCGAAATTTTCGAGTTTCTGTAACTATAACCGTAACCGTGAGCACCACTGTATTGCCATTCACAGAATCTCGAGCGCATACCTTCAAACAACTATATTTAAAATTTCATCTTGATCGGTTAAATAGAACGGCCGCTAGAAGTGCAGATGTTGGCAAAGTTTCTTTATAATCACCCTGTATATTTAACTCACCCATACTTCTCTATTTTCTGTTCAATATTAATAGCTTACTCTTTAAAAGTATTTATTGTATACTTTACAATAGTTGATAAATTATATTTATTTCATAAGCACACCGCGTACGGCGATATTCGATTAAAACGATAATCGAATAATCGATTGGCGTAGTACGTATTTTTTTTTTCTATTGTATTTTAAGATAACCTGTGTTTTATTGTTAATTCATATATCTTGTAAGATTTTATCACTATTCTTGTTACTTTTAATCCAATTTTGCCGATCGTTTTTTATTGTGACTATTTCATTTTTACCGATTTTTCAATGATGCGGTGCTTATGTGTTTATTTGTTTGTTTTTTTTTTACCGATTTTTCAATGATGCGGCGCTTACGATGGGTGCGGCGCATGTTCCCGAAAATACGGTACTTTATTAAGCTGATTCTCTTTTTCTTTATAATGTTGTTCTTACATTTTTTTTTCTGTGATTAAAAATTTATATCCATTACAAGTGCATATTTATAATTATTGTATAAGTGCATAGTTATAATTATATAATGATTGCATTGTCTAGCAATTAAAATTCAATAAAAATTATGAATGACAAATGGGCATATTCTTTTGAGTGAAAGGACACTTTTCAATGGAGAGCCAAATCCGGTCATGTGCATTATAAGTCCCTGAGGGCTCGGCAGGCTAGGTGCAGCCTATCTCATTTATCATTTGTCAGTTCTGAGGAATGGGGATTTCAACTCTAAACCCTTAATAAGTATTAAATCTTAAAAAGTGCCAAATTAACATATTAACAGATTTTTTGGAGGACAAACCTATATTGCAACCACGAAATTAGGCATAATTATTAAGACAAACATTGGATGCTTATTAAAGAGTGTTTTTAAACAAACTATTTCTACTTTTATGCTTATTACATTCAAGCTAGAAATTCAGACAGGCTTTTTAAAAAAATTGCAGCACATGTTAGTTTATATTGAGGAACTCCCAAAAATTTTAAAGAACTAAAAACAAAATCGTTTTTTAAAACATTGGTTTCTTTGGGTTTTATTTATTTTTTTTTTTTAAACCCTGATTTAAGATGGTCTGATGGCAATAATTTTAGTTAAAAGAAATCTTCATTTTAAACTAATATTAGTGTCACTGTGTAATAATGCACATAAATTTTCTTATTATAATTACATTTTTATTATTATTATAATTTGGTATATGTGTTCATGCTCATAAGTTATAATATAGGGAATTCTGTTTTTCAGTTTATTTTTTCATTAAAAAAAAAATCAGTTTTTCTTTTAATTTTTTTTCTAGGTCGCATATTCTGATGCAGAAGAGAAAGCACATGTCGAGTAGGTTTTGTGGAGACATTGCTTGTACTATAGATGACTTCTTTGATGAAATTGCTTTTTTGATGCAAGTTATGGCTGTTTACAATAGACTGCATACTATGTTTTATTTATTTTCTTATTTTCAACTTTTTCACCCTCTCATTTATGGATAGTACACATATTAATTCTACTTTCTTCTATTTGTGTTTTCTTGCTATACATTTGGAATAGAAAAGTACTATCCACTGTTTTTATATATATGCATGTTCTAATAATATAAATAAATATTTATCAAGATATATTGTGTTTTGTATATTTTGTAAGATTGGAGATTTTTTTTTTTTTCAGGTAACATAGGATATTTTTTTGGATAGGTTTTTTTTTTTCTCTCGCTTAGCTGGCTGCCACTTTATAATAAAGTGATACAATGAAAAATGCTCAACTTTAAAATCTTAGAACAAGCTGTAAAAATTTAGCAATGTTTAATTTTTTTGCATTCTTTTTTAGATTGATATAGAGAAAATTCCAGAAAATGTTTTTTTAGAGGACAGCACAATATAGCCTATCAAACTTTTTAAAACTTTTATTTATTTTTTGCCTTCAAAATAACCATCAGTTTTAATGTTTTTGTTTCACCTAATATTTTCCTATATCATTTTTATTGCTGTTTACAACTGTTTTTTATCTAGAGTCATTCCATGTCAAATCAACCAGCGACTTAACTTGACCATTTTAGATTTTGATGAAACTTACAGGAATCGTTCTCCCTGATGATACAAATGAGAATATACTTTTATAACTTTTTATCTCAGTAAAGTTTTATACAATTAATTTTTTTATTTCGAAAAGTCATCATTTTTTAGCTTGTATAAATGTTTTCAATTTTGAATTTCTCAAGTTCTATCAGGCGTAGAGAATTGTATAACCCCTCATTTTAAAGAGAATTTCATAAGGTTTAATTTGATATGCAAGTTGACTGTGCTTGGTTTTAAATAAGTTAATTTAATTAAATTAAAAAAATTAAAATAGTGTTTTTTTTATTTGAAAAATTATATGTTTTTTGTAATATTATAAACTTTAAATTCTGAAAGTTTTAGAATGGGATCTCAATGGGATCAGCAGTTATGTTAAAAAAAAAACTAAACACCAATTGGGGCTGATATTTAAAGTTGGCACCTCGCCAACTTTATGATTGTGCTAAAGAGATCATTGTTTTATTATTTTAAACATTATATTTTTATATAACTGCTGATCCCATTGAGATCCCACTCTAAAACTTTCAGAATTTAAAGATTATAATATTACAAAAAACATATATTTTAAAAAAAAAAAAAACTTAAAATTTTTTTAATTAAATAAAATTTACTTTTTAAAAATCACGCACAGTCAACTTGCATATCAAATTAAACCTTATGAAATTCTCTTTAAAATGAGGTGTCAAACAACTCTCTACGCCTGATAGAACTTGAGAAATTTAAAATTGGTAATGTTTATACAAGCCAAAAAATCATGATTTTTTTAAATTTAAAAAATTGTATGAAAATTTACTGAGATAAAAAATTATAAAAGTATATTCTCATTTCTATCATCAGGGAGAATGATTCCTGAAGGTTTCATTAAAATCTGAAATGGTCAGGTTGAATATTGAAAATTTTTGGTTGATTTGACCCCTATATTTTCAAAATTTCTCATACTGAAACCTGATCGATTGATTCTATTACTTATGTTAAAAAGTGGCTAAATTAGAAAAATATTTCAACGTGTTACAGGGTTAGAAATTGAGAATTCTAAGTAAGGCGTCAAATGACACCTGCAATTTTTTTCGTAGGTGTCAAATTGCATTTCATGGTTGCAATTTTATGTTATATCATATTTTCTCATTTCTTTTCGAACCCATGTTAACAATAATATTGTAATTATCTTTATGTGTTAAGGGCGAGGGAGCTCTACATATTAAACATTTTATCTCTGTGTTAATCATTAAAACAAAATAAAATCTGGCTTTCTATAAAATTGTAAAACAGCATTAAACTACAATATTTGGATTCTAGAAAAATGTTTAAATAATTCTTTTTATAAAGCTAATATGCATACAAAATAGATTATCAAGCAATTATATCCATAGAAAGAAAATTTGAACTTTTAGATACAACCAGGTATAAGCTTAATTAATATATATATATATATATTTATCCTATGACTGAAAGTACATCAGAAAATGGGGAAAAAAAGCAAATAAATGAACTATTGGATACCAATTAATGTATATTTGTATGTCATTTAAAGATATTGATTTCTATATAAATACTTTTTTTTTAAGGGAAAACACTGAAATTTTAAAACATTCTTTATACAGTATCTTATTTTAGGGGAAAATAAGGAAGGAGAAATATTAAATAATAAAAAAAATCATATATTAAATAACACGAAAATAGAATTTGCTAAAGTAGGAGTAAAAGCATCTGTTTAAAAAAAAAAAAAAAAAGCTAGGAGTCTAATTCGACGACCAGGTATAATTTTGTGGTCGTCAAATGCAATAATTTAGTTGCATTTGGCGACTAACGACCACTAATTTCTAACCCTGACGTGTTATGATTTTAACGTAAAATGCATCTTGAGTATATTTAATGTAAAATATGGTCTGTGTGTGTGGTAGTATTAGAATTTTGACCTAAGTGCAAAGTTCTCTATGATCATTTTTTATCTATTATTTCTTCATTTCTTAATCTTTATTGGAGGAGAATTATTTCATTGTGCCTGCCTTTTTATGTATGTTGTCGACAAAATTTATTTATAAATTTAATACAATATATTTAAATTTTATTTACTGATGTTTTTGTTCTATTTTACTTATGCATTTTGTATGTTTCGCCCTTTTCATCTACCATAGAAAAGAATCCCCCCTTCCCTTCCAAAAGAAAAAGTTTAGAAATAATTCTGTACTTCTCTATTATCCTGTCAACCACTTTTCATAACAAAAAACTATCTCCAAATTGTAAGATTAAACGCCAAAAATGCAATCCCATTTACTTGATGTCAGAAGCATTATACGTGTTTGTTATGTCATCAAGTGGTTTCTAATTCGACATTTACATGTATTTTTCATTATGTTTTACTGATTTATTAGTTATTTCATTAATTAAAATAACAATTGTTTCCTTAAATTTTTATATTTTATTTATTTTGATATTCCAGTGGCAACATTCTCCCGTTTATTTGGCATTACAGTTTGGATAGTTTTTTGTTATGAAAAGTGGTCAACGGGATAATAGAGAAGTACCAATCATTCTTTAATTTGGTAAAGAAGAAATCTCTGATTTAAAAATTTAGCAACTTCTTGACAAAACACTTTGTAAGTTTTATACTGAAACACTGTATAATCTTTAAAAGATGGTAGAGTACAATGAACCAAATAATTTTATTTATAGGAAACCAGCGTCACAATCTACTCATTCAGTCAAAATTACATAGTGCTTTGCTTCAATCTAAGTTCAGAATTTTTGCTCATAACTGTAACAATAATGAAAATATTTTAACTCTATTTACAACCGAATTAACTTGTTGTGTGCAAAATATGACAAAATCAGGAAGAATGGTATACATACACAGTAATTCGTTCAGTGCACATGTAATTTCAATTGTTTTCTGAAAAGTGATCATCTAATTTAACTCTCATTGGATGCAAAAGGTTGCCACTTCCACCACATGAAATGAGGCAATATCGCAAGATGAGCTGAAAGTGGCCACTCTTCAAACACAAGAAATAGCTCGACGCATGGCGGACTGTACGAAACACTTTTTATTATTATTTACTTTTCATTAAACTCAAAAATGCAATCAACATTAAGAGCATGATCACCACGGCTCCTTTCTACACAAATTTTGGAGCAACACTGCCCACTCATTAACTCTTTTTTTTATAGGTGGCGCTGCTACAACAGCGCTTGCGTCTTGGTTCGGAACAGCCACCATCTGCATCCAATCAGCATTATATTAGACAATCCACTTTTAGGAGTGAAGTTGACATTACAATGACGGAACTGATATATTGTGCACTTCTAGCACTTTTAATTATTATAGCATTTTGTACACAACAGGTTAATTTTGTTCGAAATAACATTAAAATATTTTCATTATTGTTAAAGTTATTACCAAAAATCCCAACTTAGATTGAAGTGAAGCACCCTGTAGTTTTGACTGAATAAATCGATTGCGATCTTTGATTTCCTGTAAAAAAATTATCTGTTGTAGTGTGCTTTACCACCTCTTAAAGTTTATAATCATTATAATTATACTGAAATTTCTTATATAACATATAGGTTACATCTCTAGAGGAGAAATAAAATGTTTAAATTTCAGTGCATGAAATATGGATTGTATGAAAACCATGAAGCTGGAAGAATAATTTTGTCTTTTGAAATATTTGAAGAGCACTGAAGAGCATTTTCTAAACTTCCTAAGACCTTTTTTAAACCCATACTCCCTGCGCTAATACCCTTCCTCTTCACAAACCTGCAGAAATTGAAAGTAATTATCTTCAGACCCCAAAAAGAAGTTAGTTCTGGCCCAGAGGAAAAAGTATTTAATTATATTTTCAAAAGAACATTGAAACATGCTGACATGGAATCGCAAGAGGCCGAAAGAAAATTGCATTTCAGACAGGATTTCGTCTTTCCAAGCTCCCCACCATTTATAATTAAACTAGCATATAACCCCCGTAAAAAATGACGGAATGTTACGTTTCATTTTCATAAGACTTCATACAAACAAACAGCATTAAGATTTTATGAAATAATATTCAATCCTTTGATATAAACAACGCCATTCCCGAAGGAAATAAACTGTTTTGATTGAACTTCAATAGTTTAAAGATTTCACTATAAAAAAATTCTGTAAAGATTAAGAACGATAAAATCTTCAAAACATTAACAAAGATCAACAAAGTTGTTTAAACACCCATTGCTGGGTTAACACATCTCCGGGCCCGCTAGCGGCCCCCTAATTATATCGGGTCGGTGCCTTCATACAAACCTCGTAAAAAGCTGCTCTAATATTTTACGAGGCAGCGCTGCAAAGCATATTTTTAAGCGACATTAAAAATTTCGAGTCATTTCGGCAATCTGCGTCGTTTTGACCTTTTAAACTGCCCTGCTATATCAGAGTAAACATATCATTATTCAAATTCCGATTTCACAACTGTATACAACTGTAATAAATTTCGATGATTAAAATAATTTATTTTATTTTATTTCTTGATTAAATCGCATCTATTAATTGCATTAGTATGACTGATAATTTTTTTTCACTACAAATTTACTATGTTAAAATTCAAAATTTTATATGCATTGATATAAGTAATACTTGTTGTACCACAGTATTACATTATATTCCTTATATTTTAATTATGTTTGATATAAAATATTCATTTTATTTACAATGCAAGCAAAATTGATTAAATACAGAACAAAGTGCAATTTCGACAGAAAGTTTATTTGCCAAAATAATAATTAAATAACTTAAATTTTAAAAAGTTTATCTCAAATTAAATTCTGATTTTTTATAAACATGCCTAAAGAAATTTGTGATAAATTTTGATCATTAAAGATCACCTTTTATTAAATATTTTTTTTTAATTCTCTTATTAAATTACAAATTTATTTTCGCTACAAAGTTTCTACTATGCTAAAATACAAAATTTTATTTCATTGATATAATTAATATATGTAGTACACGGTATTACAATTACATGTTCCTTATATTCTAATCATTGATATAATTAATATATGTAGTACACGGTATTACAATTACATGTTCCTTATATTCTAATTACATTTTATAAGAAATACAGTGACCTCTCACTTATACGCGATGTTCAGTAATTACTTTTTGTACCACTATTTTAAAACAGTAAAATTCGATTTATAAATTCTGCGATTAAATAAGGAGAAAATTACTTTAAAAAGGAACTGGTGCTGAAAAATACTTACAGTGTATCGCGTATAAGTGAGAGGTCACTGTATTCAATTTAAAATTTTGTTTATATTAATCTCCGATAGATGGCGATAAAGGCTCACGACGAACGAAGTATTTTATCGAGTTGCAATCACCGAGGATGGTAACTTATTCCGTTTGCGATCGCTTTCCGAACGGTTGCATTCATGGTTTAATATTTTAAACGTTCACGACGAATGAATCATTTGTTTGTTTACTTTCATGGAGCAATAAACCTTAATTTCAACTGAAGTTATCTCAGAATATAAACATAATTTAATGTAAGCCATCTCACAAACATTAATTTATTTTGAAAGATGTGATTTCAAGTAGGATAAATTATCGTTTAGTTGTTATATGTTAGAACAGGGTCTTCATTAAGCCTAACATGGCGTTTAACTACGGTCAATTCACATATCAGAGTGGCAGTGCCGAAACTAGCCTTTTTTGCGCCCGGGGCAAATATGGATTTTGGCACCCCCCCCTCAAGTAAATTTACAAAAAGAATTTTACCAAGTTTCTAATAGCCGACTTATTCTAAACTTAAAATATGTAATCACAAAATACGTAATACTGAACTACGTAATCAGCTTTGTCAAATATTGATCAATTACTTTCTTAAGTGCTAACCAATAGATTATTTACTACTATTGTTACTAAATTGGAAATTATGTATACAATTTCTCGTGTTGAAATTAAATATTGCGGCAAATATAAATAAATAAAATGTTTTTTTGTGAATCAAGAAGAAAGTATGAATTCTTTAGTTCCGCAGTGCCTATATACAACCTGGCCCTGGTTTTGAAATCTAGGCGTGTATTCATTTCTTACCTAAGGTATTTAAATGAATAATGACTCGGGGAAATTTAAGAATTTATAAATGTGTCTCTCAAGCATGAAAGATTGAATTGTCAGGATTAGGGTTTTTTATGGTGTTAAAATAAAATTTTGATGATTCTAAGTTATGGTAGATATGAAAATAGCCTATTTTTAGAAAGACAATTATCCAAAGTTAAAAAGTTTAAAAATTCAATAAATTAAAATTATGATATTTTTTATATTTTAAGTTCCGACACCCTTTAACTTAAAACTATTCAAGAAATCATAAATGATTACTTTCGGATACATCGAAGATGTAATTTTCATTCAAAAATGTGACATTCTATTTTAAATACCAAAAAATTTAATAGCATTTTTCATTTTAGAAAATGTTGTTATAAGACAATAATAGAGACGCAGAACGCGACAGATCGTGAATAATCAATCAACAATCTATTACAATTCAAAATGGATGGCCGTTTCTACCATTAGGCAAAACTACGCGGACATCTAGGGCTGAAAATGACATATTTTAGAGGCAGATAGGCTTCTTTACTAGCCATAGCGTACCGGGAGAGATTTTTTTCTGAACTCCTAGAAATAATTCTTAAAAATAATAAAAATAAAAAAGCCTTTTACTATTTTATCTTGCATATAATTCACCCCTTAGTTTTTAGTATCGTTGGCTCCCATTAAGGCCAGATCTGTATGTAAAAAAATAATTGTAGTAAAAAGCATGAGTGGATTTTTCAGTTGTCGCCTACCTAGAAATGGGAAAAGGACGAAAAAATAAATTGACAGATTAAAGGCAGGGGCGGCTTTACTAGCCATGGCAACCTGCGTGAGATTTTTTTTCTGCATCCCTATGATGTATCCAAATGATGTATCCGAAAAAAAAAATGTTTTACTAAGTATTTTATTTTGCGTATATTTTTCACCTTTTTGTTTTTAGTATCCCGAATAGTCGTCCGACTTCTTCCTGTCTAAACCTGGATCTAGTTGCAAAAAATAATAGCAGCAAAAGGAATGGGGTGTCATTTTTTAGTTGTCGCCTAGGACGGCCAAAACACAGAAATGACAAAAAAGACGAGAAAAAATAATTTTGGAGATAAAGGTAGGGACAAGCTATAGCGCCCTGTGCGAGCTTCTTTTCTTAATCTCTACAAATGGTATATTCTTAAAAAAACGGTTTTATTATTTATTTTACATTTATTTCACTTCCTAGTTTTTAGTGTCGTGCCCTTTCAGACCGAATCTGTATGTAAAAAGCAATTGTAGTAAAATACACGGGCGGCATTTTTTAGTTGTTACCTGCTAGAAATGGCAAAAGGATTAAAAAAAAAATTGGGAGTATAAAGGCAGGGACAGCTTACTAGCCATGGCACGCTGCGCGGGATTTTTTTGCGTACCCCCCACAAATGATATATTAAAAAATAAAATAAATAAAAGGTTTTACTAAGTATTTTATTTTGCGTATATTTTCTACACCTCTGTTTTTAGTATCCCGAGAAGTCGCCTGATCTCACCCCTTCTAAGCACCAAGGCTGGATCTGGATGCAAAAAAATATTTCCAGCAAAAGTAATGGGGACGAAATTTTCCATTTGTCGCCTAGGGCGGCAAAACACATAGAAATGGTAAAAAGAGGAGAAAACATAATTTTGGAGCATAAAGGCTTTAAGCCATGGCGCCCTGTGTGAGATTGTTTACTGTACCTCTAACAAATGCTATACTCTTTTTAGATAATGATTTACTTCATGCGTTCCCTTTTATTTTTATTGTTCTGGAGTCCTGGGCAGTCGCTCGACCTCACCCATAGCAAAACGGGGGAAAAGAAAGCTTCACGCTGCTCAGTGAGAAAGAAAGAAAAAATAGAATACCCTTCTTAGAATTTTTTCACAGGGAATCGCTGAGCAATTATCTTTGTTGGACACTGGACAGTGACACAAAGACATGAGACTGACCTTGAAAAATGTTAGGGATTCTTACTACACGGAAAGTGATTTCCCCGATAGATAGAAGACATAGGACATGGTGTATTTGGAATGGGATAAAAATAAACTAAGAGAACAGTTCTTCCTTCTTATTCATTTGCTATCTAGTACTTTAGGCAAATCTTTTTATCTATTTGTCAAATTTAAGGCATTTGGTTCAGTTTTTTTTTTTTCGCCTACGAAACATCTGTATCCAAATTTCACACATATATACATTTTTGTATTAAACGACAAACGAAATCCATTTTGGCGCCCCCTTCGGGTGGCGCCCGGGACACATGCCCCCTCTGCCCCCCCTTAGTTTCGGCCCTGCAGAGTGGTGCAGCCCGGATTGGTTACAGACAATTTCTCGCCTTTGGATTTTATTATAAGTAAGATAGTATTCCTTTTTACTGGGACCAAGCAATTTTTCCACTTAGGACGAGATTTCACTCTAGACAAATTCCATTTTCATTGACTTTACTGTATTACCTTATTTTGTCAAGTCCATTTGCACAAGGAGCTTTATTTCCCTCCAAAATAAGTGGGAAAATATCTAGAAGGATAGAATGGGCTCTATGTTCTGCTAGGGTTCCTGTTCTCCCAAATTCATATTCTTAAAAGCAGTGCTTAATTTGTACCAGAGTACAGCTCCAGTACTTCTTTATTTTTAGTGAATATTTAAATACTAGCCAGAATTCATGAGAGCTTATAAATATTGTGCACCAAAGGCCGCAGAAACATATAATTATATGTTATGTTTTACTGGTTTGATATTAAAAAAAATCCTTCACATGAATGATTTTCTAAAAATTGCCCTTATAAATGTTTTTGCTGTCGGTTCATTTATTATATTTTATTATATATATATATATATATATATATGTATATATAATGCATAGCTACCAAACTATTTCCAAATGGTAATCTTCATCTTATTTAATAGCAGATTTCTACGGTTAAATAAGGCAAAGATTACTATTCAGAAAAAAAATGATAACAAAAAAAAAAAAACATAATAGTTACAACTATGCTCATAAGCATAGAGAATATATTCAAATAAATATTAAGACTTTTCTTTTGCTGAAGAAAAAAATGCTTTAAATTTGCAAATGAAGTATGACATACAAATAGGCAGAAGAAGGTGCAGGAAGGGAGGGGTACACTACAGTTGTTGATATCACAGAATATTAAAACTCCAGTATTTCTTTTTGTTAGAAATTAAGCCCTCTTAAAAGAAAGGGAATGTAGCTGAGAAAACTCAAAGACAGTAGAAAATTGGACACATTCAGTAGTTATACTAAGTAGCATTAGTGAATGAGTGATTGAATAGTGAATGAAAAATTTAAAGTTGAAATAAAATGCTACATATTAGCAATTATTTTAATAAGGGCTTAAACTTGTAATGATATAAAATAGAAACCTTTAAAATACTAAAACAATCAAATTGCAATCATGCAGTAATTAATTCAGTCACAAACAGCTTTTATATTTATTTTCTCTCAATACTTTTTTCAAGGGTCTACAGCAGAGGAGGGTGAGTCTGCAGCCTTTTCTTGCGTACGTCCATGTAAATAGTTTGTGACATGTTTGTGAAAGTTTCTACAAAGTGGAAAATTATTTCCGATCATTCCAGTTGTGCTACATATTAGCAAGTCAACAATGTGTGTATGAATTTTCAATAAACACCTTTATTCCTGAGGGGAGAAAGATCATATCTTTTTTTTAAGGCTATATCAGCATTTCCAATTAGCCTTCTCTCATGTAAAAATAAATTGCAGAAAAACATAAATTATGGTAAATTTAGCATAAAGTTTTACCTTTTAACTCAAAAATGTTTGTAGGGAAAGAAGTCAAAAGTGTTAATGTCACCTGCTATTAAAATAAAAACCCTGCATTAGGCATTTATTTTAAGTTTTATAGATTATGAAACACTTTCCAGCACATCCAGAATTATAGGATGGGCCAAAGTTTATAGGTCCGATTTGTAGAAAAAAATTATTGGTCCGGCTCGGTTCGATATAAAAGTAAAATGTTCGGTCCGGGTCGACCGAATTTCTAGAAAACGTGCTAATATTTTTGAATCAATTTTATCCTACTATTACAATTATTCAAAAAGCACACTTACTTATGCATAGATTTTATTTTCAGATGATGTTCGAAATTCATGGAATACTGAATAACAACAATATGATTAAAGAAACACTGATTTAAAAAAAATGATTTAGACAATTGCATTCAAATGAAGATTCAGTAAGAAAATCATAAATGTAAAGCTCTAGAGAGACAATAATAGATGTTTAAAAATATCTCTAATTTATTAAACCAAATTAAATGTATAATGATTTCGATAAACAAATATAAAACATCACATTAACTTTTACAAAAATAAATCAATAAAATGGCAGCCCAACATGGACTCGGAGGAGAGTATGTAGAAGTCTGCACGGGTCAAGGCTGGAAAAAACATCTAGCTCGGACCGAGTCTGCAGAAAAAAAGTAAGGTTCTCCATCCGAGCCTGTGCATATATATATCCAGAATATCATTACAAAACAAACTCTTCCGTCTAATAAAGTCAAAGAAGATATGTAAGTAGATATTTCAGAAAATGTAAAATAAATTTAAAAACCTGATTTCAGAATTTTCTGTCCATAATGGCAAAAAATAGTCAAATTCTTTTCTGCAGCTCTGTATATGATATGTAGATTTGTTATATACTACATTTTATGGGGTGGGGGGGGGGGTTCAGTTAGAAAATGCATTACACAGTTAAAAATTCACCTTAAGCAATCTCCAGTAATAAGCAGAAATGCACTTGAATTCTTTCGTACAGCCCTGTATATTATTTACAGATTTTTATATACATCACATATTAAGCTAAAATTTAATTCGGGTAAAAAATTCATAATACAACTAAAAATGCAATTCCAGCAATTACTATCCATAGATGACAATGTATATAGTTCTTTGCGTGTCCTATATATGAATTTATTTGCATTGTACAAACAACTCTTAGTATTCAAAAATGATTCAACAGGAAAATGCATAACACAAGTGAAAAACATCCTTAAGGCGGTATTCAAAAAAAATATTTTTCCACGCTCAACAACTCAAAATTTTGAGACACATTTACAGACTCATTTTTAAAAATAAAAACATGAAACTTGGCGACGTGATTTAGGAAGAGATTTATAAGGGCCCCATGTTTTTATTTTTCGTTCAGTTAATTAGAAATTGATTTGCAAACAATTATTTTCACAGTACGATAATTTTTTTTTGTTTCCAGCGCTATCGCTTCCGGAAATTCGGTTCAAAATGTCCACTTTGACGGCATTTTTTGAAATATATTCTACCTTTATCAAAAAATCGAGACAATACGGACATTATAAAGTTTCTGAATAAGAGAACCTAACAATTGGATGCATCTTAGAGCAAAAATGAATTTAAGAATGTGTCTCAAAATAAGCATTTTGTATTTGAATACACCCTTAAGCAATTCCACACTAATAAACAGTAATATTTACAAGTTCTTTTTTGAAGCCGTGTATAGGGTACATAAAATTTATACACATCACGTTACCTGTGTTATACACCTACCATGTAATATGCAGATAGTTAGTTGAACTTAAAAATGCATACCACAACTATTAGCATTTATTTTTCACTAGCTGACCCACCTGGCGTTACCTGGGCCCGGGATAATAAATTAAAACAAACTTCAAATTTATATGATTTTATATCTTTAACCTTATTTTGTATGAAATAATTTTTTTAATGATTTTTAAAACAATAAGGATCATTTATTCATCAACAAAGTAGTGTAATTTTGATCCATATTATTACTCATTGATAAAATTAAAAAATTCATATTTATTTTTTAATAATTTATATTTCATTAAAATATTACTTAACAATTTTTTTTACATTTTTCATGCGTCTACTGGCAGAGGAAAGTGGAACTAAAATCTCTTAGGCGATCGAAATCAAGTCGAATGAGTCAAATCCCATTGTAATCGGGCGCATAGAATGCGAGATAAGAATGCGCCCCGTGGCGGTAGCTGGAGCTAAAATATGCAAGGCTATCAAATCAACATCAAGTTGAATGAACCAAACCCACTCGTAATTGGGCACATAGAACTCGAGATACTTTGAAATGAAATTTAAAAAAAATCTGAAATTATTATTTGGAAAGAGTGGTATATACATCTGATAAGTTTACTTTAATGCTATAGAGGGTGATTATCATAAGTTTACTTTAATGTTAAAAAGGGTGATTTTTAAGTTAATTATAATGTTTGGAATCAGTTGCGTTCAAATTAGAAAATTAGTTGCTGAGTTATGGAAACTGGACACAGTTAGAGGAAAAAACATGAAGAGGGAGCAGATTTTTCAGTACCCTTCGTTAAATGACTAATTAGGAGGACCACTATACACCTTTAAAGATTGATTCATTTCGTTAAGCTAGGAACTTAATTTCCAATTTCGGTTAGATTATTATTAGAAAATTCTGGTAGCTCTTTTATAGAAATATACCCTGAAGCTGTGAGTGTTGATTATTATGCTAATTTGGCAAAATGAAACTAGTTTGGAGAAGTTTGGAACATTATAAAATAAGTTATGGATATAAGCCACAGTTAGAGAAAAAACGTTATGGGGAAGTACTCAACCACAAATCACTAATTTTGATCCAATCCGAAGTTGCGTTTTCGTTCATAACTTTAACAGTAGTGAAGATATTTTAACGAAAAATTTGCGCTTCATACAAAGATGAGTCTTTTGCGAATTTTGTTAAAATATCTTCACAACTGTGAAAGTTATGAATGAAAATGCGGTTTCGGATTGGCATGAGATGCCCTGTAATTTTGACTAAATAAATGAATATTTGACCCTGGTTTCCTATACAATAAATGTTTTTTACAGTACTGTAACGATCCTATTTCTCTAAATCCTGATCTCATTTTTGCGATTTTGATGAGTTTTTAATTAATATCTATGCTAATTCTCAAAATATTACAATTATGATTCTCAGGTGCACCAGGACAGGTTTTGTACTATCCTCACCTAATTTTTTTTACTTCTAGCTGTGCTAGATTTTCCTTGCCATCGGACACACACATACAAAGCGAAACTTTCTTTTATTAGTATAGATTTACAGGGACACAAAAAGAATGAACTGTGTTTTTATTATGTTTTTAATAGTGTAACATCATTAAAATACAGTACAAATGTTTTTTGTCCGTGGACTATTATGTAACAGGATTCTTTAGTATGATCCTGTAAGAGCGTGATAAATGCTTTCCACACTATATATTCTGTAGAAAGCATGTTTCGATGCACCTCAGAAATACATATCAATTTCGTGTTGTTTGAAATGGTGTAGCATCATTAAAATATGCTGCAAGCTATTTTTCCCAATAGACTATAATATAATGGAATTATTTTGTGTCTATTTTTAGAGTTTTGCTTGGGTCGGGTTATATCCAGACCGTACCCAAAAATTCTATTCCAAGTTAACCCAAAACCTGAAATAAAAGAAAATAAATCCATATTTAAAAATAATTAAGGAAAATACAGTTATAACTAATGTCAATTTTATCTTTTATGTGGAAAAATGAACACATATATATATATATATATATGTACTCATTAATGTTCAAATATATAGTATTTTTCATTGGAAAAAATATTCTAGATTTTTTCGAAAAATTGAGTAAACTTAAACCCGACCACAAGAATCAATTCCTAAGCCAAAACCGAAACAATTACAGTAAAAATTAGCATCAACCCGACCTACGGATTGGGTCGAATAAAATCAGGTTACCCGATCCGATGCAGGACTCTAATCCCTATAAACGGACTTTAAATACGGCACACTTCATTTTCAAGAGAGATAATGCTACATCAAAGCTCAATAACATATATAAATTACATGGCAACTGGACTGTGTTTATGGGAATTAAAGTGTGGACAGGAAACCGAAGTTGTAAACATTTTTCAGCTATATTATGTTGACTATTATTGATGTTAGAAAGTCTTAAAAAGATATACAAATATTAATTATTTTAAAACAAAATAACTTTGAAAAATATGCATTTTTTTAAAGCTAGTATTTGAAAATATTCTGAGAAGTACTAAAAAAGCCTTCAAAGGCCGTCATTTGGGTAGAATACTGCATGGCTCGAGTTACTGAACTTTCCCTGAACCCGACCCGGGGTTCGGGTTTGCGCTATTTATTTCAGTGTGGGTCGGGTTCACTTAAAATGTTCCGTGTATGGGTCTTTTTCAAATTTAGTTTAGATATTTTCGGGTCTGATTCAGGTGAAAGTTTTAAACAATGGATGTATTTCAAAAGAAAGTCCTGAATATTAGGTAGCTTTCAATACAAAAAAGTATAAAGCTACCTATTGCAGCCGTTCGGAGGAAAGCAGTTCCGGAAAATTTCGATATATTTTCACCGATCATGACCCCCAGACCCCAAAACCACCCTCCGCTCAAATGTTGATATATATATATATATATATGACCTATGTCATACGATAACGCCCGTATTTATGAATCGATTTTGATGAAACTAACTGTGTGTATTAAGGTCACTAATGTCTCGACCGAGTTCGTTGGCCAGCTTGTTCCGCCATTTTGTTTCAAGATGGCGGCCATTTAAAAATTTAAAACTAAAATAAATATACAAAAAAAATAATAATTCAAATTTATTTTTAATTACGTGCTAGGCCTTAATACAAGGATTCCAGAGCATTTTTTGGTTTACCTCTATCTTAAAAAATGGCTGAGATAGAGCAGTTTGAAATTCTAGGGTGGCTGACATTTTGAAACAAAACAGCACATTAACGCGATTACTCGCAAATTGTTTTCTTTCATTCTTGTAATAATTTTCCCAATCATACGCATAAAACTATATATTCATATCCGTTAGCGCCAAATTCTCGCCAAAATTGGCGACATTTGGCGAAATATTGCCAAATTTGGCGACCAAAATAAATCTTCATAAATGAAGGCAATTTGGCTATTGCTCAATAATTTGGCGAATTTCTTATTCAAATTCAGTATTAACGAATTTTTTGTAAACGTTTCTTTGCATTTTAGCTTGCTGTTTTCGTGTAACATTAGCTAAAATTTTAAAACGAAGATATAGGAAAGCTACCTTTTCCTCTCGGTACAGGCCGGAAGGACTTTTTTTTAATAA
Source organism: Maratus michaelseni (assembly GCA_963931845.1). Taxonomy (NCBI): domain Eukaryota; kingdom Metazoa; phylum Arthropoda; class Arachnida; order Araneae; family Salticidae; genus Maratus; species Maratus michaelseni. The sequence goes on from OZ007592.1 coordinate 391,270,166, forward strand.
GATGGATATTAATGAGTGTGTATGTGTTCATTTTTATTAAAAAATAAATAAAATTGATATTAGAGATATAATTATAAACTACATTTTCATAATTGTATTAAAATATAGATTCATTTTTTTCACTTTGGGTTTGGGGTTGACTTTAAGCAGAATTTCCGGGTTCGAGTCGTGCAGGACTCCACCTTCGGACCCTGCGTTGATAGTACTGCTGTACACGCATTAGAGTAAAATGACACAAATCACATTTAAATACGTTAATTAGGTCAAAAGATATAACGGTCTTTATGTTGCACTGTCTATAGTTGCCACATCTTCTTTCACAATTTAAATGCATTTATCTAAAAATTAATTTATAAAAATCTATCATATTTTTTTAATTGATATTTCTATATTTTCATGAAGTATAAAGTTATGAAACTGCATAATATTTTCAATTATATACTCTTTAAACTGTTTTTGAGATTTTAAGAGAAACTTTTGAAAACATGATTCTCATCGTAGTGACAGACAGTATACATAAAAATAAATCGATCAAGTGCGAGTATAACTCGCGCTCAAAGTGTTCCATACATTGAATTTATTAATTACACTCTTACAACCACAATTTTTTTAAAGACTAAGTAATTTAATTAATGTCTCGGCTAATTACCAAATTTATTTATTTTTTGAAAATCATTATTAACTATCCTTGGATGATTCTGCATCGATAAGTACCTTAAGCGCAACTCCCTTGCGGACCGCCCAAAAAGTAAAGTTTGTGTGTAACGGAAAAATGTGTTTTTCTCAAAAACTATCTGACCTAGGACAATCGCTATAGTTTTCCTTAAAGATTTGAATAAACTCCTAGTACCCCTAATTTTTTCAAAATTTTATTTTCACTAGATTCGGAAATAGGGGTGTGGGGGACATATTTTTGCAGTACATTTTCGATGATATCTCTGAAAATATAATACCTAAAATTAAATGTATTTTTGAGTTCGGAGTTACGAAATCTTTCACATAACATTAAAAAAAAAACAAGTAATTTAATTACTTTCCCTAAATTTTTCCTAAATATATTTGTGAATGGCTAAGGCTAATAAGCAGTGTTGAATTCAGACACTTTTCTGCGGGAGGGATTTCTATGGCTCCGAGGGGGGGGGGGAATTGTACTTTTTTAACCATTAAAAGCATAAGATCTCAAATCTTCCGGAAGGGGGGTATTCCCCTCGGGCCACCCTCTGAATTCAACACTGGCCAATAGGCTTTATGACTTTTCCAAGTTTGAACTTTCCACATTCCCCAGTTTACCAGAAAAACTACTGTAACAAACAGACACACGAGTGATCTTATAATGGTTCCGTTTTTAATTGACCCTAAGACTCTTCTTAAGAAACCCTAATAACTATTTTCATCTAAATATTGATTGTTTATTTTTTTTAATAATAAATACTTATGTAAATCTCTAAGACACATTTACGTTTATTCTTTTCTTATTTAAAAATTAAAAAATCATGAAAAAAATGTTATTCTTTTCTAGAATAAATATCGAACGAGCTATGCTCGATCAAAATTAGCTTTGAGTTCAAATATCTTGACCAAAATGACCCACTAATCAAATTTTCTTGAACATGTGACCAAGCCCAATTGTCTTCTCGTACCCGAAACCCGTAGGATGTAAAATTTAGTCAAAATAGTCTGAGTCGTATTTTAGATAAAATTGGCCCACAGTGACCCAAAAATGACCCACAAATCGAATTTTCTCGGACGTATGATATAGCCCAATGATTTTCGCGTGCCCGCAACTCGTCAGGTGCAAAATTTAATCAAAATCGCCAGAGCCGCTCTTTAGATAAAATTAATTTGACCCACTAATCGAAAGTTCTCGAACACGTGACCTAGCCCAACAGTCTTCTCGTGCCCGAAAACCATAGGACACAAAATTTAGTCAGAGCCGTTCTTTAGATAAAATTAGCTAGACCCACTAATTGAATTTTCTCGGACATGTGACCTAGCCCAATGATTTTCTCGTGCCCGAAACTCGTAGGATACAAAATTTAATCAAAATCATTAGAGCCGTTTTTTAGATAAAATTAACTTGACCCGCGTTGACCAAAAAATGACCCACTAATCGAAAGTTCTCGAACATTTGACCCAGCCCAATAGTCTTCTCGTGTCCGAAACTCGTCAGATACAAAATTTAATCAAATTGTTAGAGCCGTACTTTAGATAAAATTAACTTGACCAGCGTTGACCCAAAAATGACCCACTAATCTAAAGTTCTCGGACCTACCCCAACAGTCTTCTCGTTCCCGAAAACCATAGGATGCAAACTTTCGTCTAAATAGTCTGAGCTGTTTTATAGTTAAAATTAGCTTGACCCATAGTGACCCACTAATCGAAATATCTCGAACATGTGACCTAGTCCAATGGGCTTCTCGTTCCCTAAAACTGCAGGATACTAAATTTAGTTCAAATCCTCTGAGCCGTTTTTAATCGGATTTTCTGGAGCATGTGACCTAGCCCAATGGTTTTCGCGGTCCCCAAAACCGTAGGATACAAAAATTAGTTTTAAAAGTCTGTGCCATTTTTAAGATAAAAATAGCTTGACCCAAAATGACCCACTAATCGAAATTTTTCGAATATGTAACCTAACCCAATAGTCTTCTCATTCCCTAAAACTGTAGGATACTAAATTTAGTTCAAATCCTCTGAGCCGTTTTTAAGATAAAAATAGCTTGACCCATGACCAAAATGACCCACTAACCGGATTTTCTCGAACATGTGACTTAGCCCAACAGCCTTCTCCTGCCTGAAAACCATCATAGGATGCAAAATTTTGTTTAAGAGCCTACACTAGTCACGCGAAGAAACGCTCACGCTAATGTTAAGTCTATGGGAATGTTATCGCGCGATTTCTCGCTCGCATTTTAATATTTTTAAATGATTTTTTTTGCGTAGGATAGCTGACGTCGATCTCTATCGTTGTTAGTTTTTACTTTTTCGATTTTGGCTCCAGTTGTTTTTATATAAGGGTACTTTCATTTTCAGAACCGGTTCCAAAATTTAAAATGTCCGCTTATAAAAAAACTTTAACCAAAATAAAAAAAATAAAAACTAACAACGTTGCAGATCGACCTCAGCTATCCTACGCAAAAAAAATCCTTTAAAAATATTAAAATGCGAGCGAGAAATCGCGGGATAACCTTCCCATAGACTTAACATTTAGCGTGAGCGTTTTTTCGCGTGACTAGTGTAGGCTCTTAAATAGTCTGAGCTGTTTTTTAGATAAAATTAGCTTAACCCACAGTGACCCCAAAATGACCCACTAATCGAATTTTCTCGGACATGTGACCTAGCCCAATGATTTTCTCGTGCCCGAAACTCGTAGGATACAAAATTTAATCAAAATCGTTAGAGCCGTTTTTTAGATAAATTTTACTTGATCCGCGATGACCCAAAAATGAGCCACTAATCTAAAGTTCTCGAACATGTGACCCAGCCCAATAGTCTTCTCGTGCCCGAAAATTAGTCAAATTCGTTTGAACCGTTTTTTAGATACAAATAGCTTGACCGTGACCCACTAATCGAATTTTCTGGAACATGTGACCTAGCGCAGTGGTTTTCTGGTGCCCCAAAACGGTAGGATACAAAATTTCGTCAAAATCGTTAGAGCCGTTTTTAAGATAAAATTTGTATATATATATATAAAACCACACACATATACACGCAAGATTTGCACGTATTAACAATCTGGTGTCCTCTAGATAGTCTGAAACGGTTTTTAAACTCTGCTACACTGAGATTAAAAAGTGAGGGCTAAAAAGGATTAGCCCGATCTCTTAAATGCCATAAAATGGGGGCTTTACATCGTTGTAATCGACGAATAATAAAATATTCTGCTATAGTTGTTACACTGAAACGCACAAATGCAACATCGATCAAATACAAACTCTTTCACAGTTTCATTCGAGATTGCGAAAATATCGCTGCGAAATTTGCGCTTACGCCGAACTTTGCGCTTACGCTCTTTGCGGCACCTCTGAGTACTCGCAGATTTTCATGCGAGATAGCGAAAAACTAGCTGCGAAGATTTCTCTATTTTACTGATCGAGAAAAGTTAATTGCGAAAATTAACTTTAAACTCCTCCTTCAACTGTCACTCAAGAAGAAAACTGCTGAGCTCAAATAAACCTGGAGAGATGATACAATTTTCAGTTGCTTTAGGTTGGTGGCGCGTTACGTCTGGGAAATATTTCTACTAAGAAAGGTCATCATTTTTGGGAAATCATCAGTTTTGGATAGTAAATATTTTTATTTTTAATTTATTTTTATCTGCTTTTTACTAGTTTGCTTCTGACAACAATTACACAGACTTGTAAAAAGAGAGTACATTTATAGAGAAAACATGCTAAACGATTACAAAAATGACGGATTTAAGCATTAAACTGTATGTTTCAGTATTTAATCAAAAAATTGTAACTGCTTCAATGTAAAACAGTTATCAGCGCACTGACCTATCCTTAATAATTAAAATAAATTATTAAAAATCAAATATTACTTGAAAATTGAATCAGAAAAAACTGAATACGGCAGTTTGACGTACACTCCATGTCTATTTTTTAGCTTAGTGCGAAAGGCGGAGTTTATAACTTCACCTGGATAGCATTTTTGCGAAATTTTCGCAGTTACGGAAATAAGCCCCGCCTTGACACCTGTCAAAATTTGTTTACTAATAAACAGCGAATGTTTCGCAAAAATGCAGGCTTCTGATTGGTCAATCTCGTATCGCAAACAGCGCAAAATCTATCTGGATCCCGGCCATTTTTCGACCAAGCTTCCTTCACTCGGAATGGCATCGCATCTGAATGACTAGTGGTTTTTTCAACGAGCGGTGTGTTGCATGCTATAAAAGGACGTGAAAAAGAAGGGTGGATTCCATTCATTTTCGAGAATTTTCTCGTATGAGGAACCACCCTAGTGAGTTTCTATGTTTATGGAAAGTGAATGTTTTGTATTATATATCAGTGCAGTAAAAATTCATCTTTTAGTCTCAAGAATGTGTTCTCAAGTTATAAAGTGATTTGTTGTGAAATATCTGTCTACAATCTCCAGTATGATTTCGACATCTGCGAAATAGTGAACTTCAAAAATATGTTTTGTGAGTGCTTACTAAATTTAGTATGAAAATGTATATGACAGTGAACCCAAGAATTGCTGCAGCAAATAAATTAAGTATTTTGATTTAATTTCAATAATATTTTTCAGTGGATGCATTTAGATTGAGATAGATATAAATCAAACGTAAAATGGAGCGTCCACCTAAACAAAAATGTAATCTTTTATGATCATGTTTTAATTAAATGCTTTTCTTTAAATTAAATTAATTGTGTAACCTTAAAATATGTTTTATATATAAATAAATTAATCGAGAATAATCTCTAAAGAATTATTATTTTTCGTTTAATTAGCATGAAGTGTTTTATAATCTGTACTTTTAGTTTTCAGCTATTTCAGGTTGTTGCTCAGGATGCTAAGGTGGTTTGTTATTGTGGCCAACATTTATTGGTACGAAATCACTATTTCGATCAGGTTTAAGATTTTAACTTGTGTTCCCTTTTGAACATTTAATCGTGTCCCCCTTTAGTTTATTTTTATTTTGCACCATGAAGCCTTTTTCCATCAGCCAAATTTATCATCATTTTTTATCATTTGGTGCCGCGTGCAAAAGTAAAATTAAATAGGTTGAGAATCTGGTCTCCACAATAGCTTCCTGAGTATATTTTTACAAAAATATACACACCATTTATTATATTTTTATCTGTGATTTTTTTAAATGCATGATTTATATATCTTAAGCTATTTATGATTTTATATATGTATTGTAATATTGATATTGTGTAATTGCATGTTAGGAATGTGTAAATTTTAAGTTCCCCTTCCCCCCTCCTCCCCCTTAAAAGTCTATATTTTGACATTTATTTCTGTTATTTACTATGGCTCGTAAAGGGATCATAGATTTAAGTTTGGCTTCATCCATTCCCACTTTTAGCGGAACTTCTGATGAAAATGTTGAATATTTTGTCGGACAGGTTAGATATGTAGCAGTATTAGAAAATTGGCCCGTAAATAAAAGAATTTTAATTCTAAAATTAAATTGTAGAGATGCTGCCCAAAAATTTCTAATTGACTCCCCGCAGGTAGCTAACATTCAAAATTTTGATGAATTGGCTGAATTATTAATTAAAAAATTCAAAAGATGTCAACCATTTGATGAGATACAATCAAAATTTAATAACATCAGGCAAAAACCAAATCAGTCAATTCAGAGCTTAATTGATGAAATAAACTCTTATGCAGTAAAATATTTATCAAAGATAGATATACAAACTAGGGATTCAAATGAATTCATTGATTCCATCAAATTGAACAAAATTTTGGATGCTGTTAGGCCTGAAATTAAAGTCGAAATTCTTAAATTAGGTCCAAAAAATTACTTAGAGGCATGTAAACATGCAATTAATGTAGAAAAGGCTCTTGAGGCTCAAGAAGTCATTATTAACAACAATATGTGTCAAAACTTTGAATTAAATTCAATAATGCAAAGCCAGTTAGAGGGTAACAAACAAATTCAACAGTTAAAGGAAGAATTGGAAAGAGTAAAATCTGAAAATAATGCTAGCAATTCTTTTCGACAAAGTCACAATGAAAGAGTCCAATGTCATATATGTGGAAAAAGTCATGTGACAACAAAATGTTGGTATTTTCCACAGGGTAGAAATTCCTGCAGCAATAATTTCAATCATAACCCCAACCATATTCCTATTTCTAGAGGTAACAGCAGTGGAAGGAATTTTGGCAATTATAGAAATAACCGTAGAAATCTCCCATATAGGCGTAGAAATCATTTAAACTTATAGATGGTTCTTGTAGTAAAAATAGATCCCATTTTACAAGGACCAATAATTATAAAATTGTTAGGGATGATAATCTATTGGAATCTGTAAATAATTCAGAATCAATTGAAAATTCAAAATCTAGTAACAATTCAGATTCAAATTCTAGTGAGGAAAATTTAGAAGTAAATGATAATTTAAAATCTGTTGAAGAAAATTCAAATTTAAATGAAAACTTAAACTCTGTAAATGAAATTCAAAATTTTGATAATGTAACAATTCAAAATAATTGTGAAGATCTTGAGAATCTCCATGTAATGTCGTGTAATTTTGATAATAATACAAATCACCTTCCTATTATTAAGCTTAAATTTGGTAATTTAGAGGTACCAGCTCTTCTCGATACCGGTGCAAATCTCTCGCTGGTGCAACCAGGCATCTTAGCAGAAATTAAGCAACAAGCGAAAGTTGAGCATATTTCTAGAGCAGTCAAAATTAAGACCCTTAATAATACCACTATCCCATATTTGTCAGCAGTCAATATAAAGTTGAAAATGAAAACTCGTTGGTTTCATAACATATTTTTTGTCACTCAGAGTAACTGGAATTGTAACTACCAAATAATTTTAGGGTATGACTTCATTCAGAGAAACAAAATTCTAATTGACACATTCAATAAAAGACTTTCCATCAACAAAACCCATTTTGAATTTGAAGAAACTTCTCCGCAGATTAAAGAAAATACTGTAATTAATGATAATGATAAACCTCAAATTAATGTAATTGCTAAAGCTATAAATAACATTAAAATTAAACCTAATTCATTTGAGATAATTAAATTGGAATTTCCACAGGGTATTCATAATTCTAAAAGAGTCATGTTAACCCCATTAAAAGTCTCGCAGAAGTGCCATATTGAAAATTCTTTGCATACTGTTGAGGACAACAAATATATTTTGACAATTGTTGAGAATAAAACTAATGTTGCATCATATATACGTAAAGGTCAAAAACTAGGAAATGTAGAAATGTTTGAAGATGACGAGGAAATCCAACCCACTGAGGACCAAATTCTTCAAATCAATAGTTTAAATTTAGAAGAGATTAGTAATTTGAGACAGGCAGAACTTTCAGAATCTGATTTTAATCTTAAACATTTAGATGAAAAAGAGAGAAAGGAGATTTTGGAATTATTAATGAACAACTTTAAAGTATTTTCTAAAAGTTATAAAACTCTTGGTTCAACTGATGCAGTCAAACCCGAATTTAAATTAATGCACAATTTCCCAATTCAAACTTAACCATACCCTATTCCAAAAATTGCCAAACAATTTGCACAAGAAGAGATTAAAAAATTGTTAGATGCTGGTTTAATTGAACATTCTTCCTCCAGTTATAATTTCCCTGTTATATTTGTCAAAAAGAAACCAATTCTAGGCACCTCTCCTGAAGAAATCAAATTTCGCATGGTAGTGGATTATAGACTGTTAAATAGCATCACTGAATCTTACACTATATGTTTGCCAAAAATTTCCGAAATTCTGCACAGTATTGCTGGCAAAAGGTATTATTGCGTGCTTGATTTGAAGTCGGCATTTTTTCAGATAAGATTGCAGGAAAAAGATAGGGAAAAATTAGCATTTTGCTGCGAGATTGGTAACTACCAGCCAAAAGTCCTACCTTTTGGAAGTCGCAACTCAACTTCATATTTTCATACACTAATTTCTAAATGTTTATCTAGCTTAAAAGGACCAAATTTACAATTCTTTCTTGATGACATTATTGTCGCTGCAGACAGCATATCTGAAATTAAAGCCTGGTTACAGAAGGTATTCGATAAGCTCATCCAATTCAACTTAACTTTAGACCCTGCAAAGCTTCAGATTTGTCAGAAAGAAATAACTTATTTAGGATTTAATGTCAGTGCTGATGGTTTTTCTCCTTCAGAGGATAATGTAAACAAAGTTTCAAAATTTCCCATACCCAAAAATGTAAAGCAAGTTCAACAGTATATTTGTTGTTTAAATTATTTTAGGCACATGGTTTATAAATATGCTGAAATTGCTAAGCCAATTATTAATTTAACCCGTAAAAATGTTCCATTTGTCTGGACTTCAGAGTGTCAGGAAGCTTTTGATATTTTACAAGATCAAATTCTAAATAAACCCCTTCTTAAAAACATTAATTTTGATCTTCCATTATATTTAGTAACTGATGCTTCTAAAGTTGCATTTTGTGGAATTTTAATGCAAAAATACAATGAGAAATTTTATCCTGTTGAATTTTTTTCAAAACAATTCAATCCAGCTCAGTCTAGATATCCTTCCATCCAAAGAGAATTGTACGCAATATTTGCATCTGTCAAGCATTTTCGTGAAGAATTATATGGAAAAAAATTTACCATATATACCGATGCAAAATCATTAACATATCACATGGAACTGGACAATCAGAGTGAGATTGTAGCTAGGTGTCTTCTGTATCTGGATCAATTTCATTATGAGATAGATCACATTCCTGGTGTTATTAACCCTGCTGATTATTTATCTAGAGCATATAAAGATGAAACCTTAAATGTAAATAATATAAATATTTTTCAAAGTAATTCAAATTTAGATCATAATAATATTGTAAATAATCAACAAAATGATGAATTTATTAAGGAAATTATTCAAAAATTAAATGATAATGATGAGGAAACTTCAAAAAACTATTATATTGATTCAGAAACTAAAATTGTAATGATAAAAATTTTCCCCAAGAAGCCGTTAAAGAAAAAAAAGTATCTCAGTAGAATTTTAATTCCAAAATCTTTAATTAAGGATTGTTTGGAAGTTGCCCATGCTCCTCATTTTGGCACTCAAAAAACCTACAATTTTGTTCGCAAAATCTATTCTTGGAAAGGAATGTTTAAGGACACTAAAAATTTTTGTAGCAATTGTGAAAGATGTTTAAAAGTTAAACCTAAACCTAAAAATACTGTCACTAAAATGATTCCAAAAGCTGATTTAGCTCCAGGTGAGATAATAGCTTTAGATATTGTAGGAAAACTTCCTAGATCTCATGACAACAAATTTTTTATTTTAACAATAGTTGATCATTATTCCAGGTATCTTGAGGCTATCCCATTAAGCAATACCACTTCTAAAACTATAATTAATCAACTTAATATATATTTTTCCAAATTCGGGATCGCTAGGACTGTTTTGACTGATAATGGACCATATTTTCGTTCAGATGAATTTGAAGATTATCTTAAGACTATGGATATTAAGCATAGAAAGAGTTCAATCTATTATCCGCAGAGTAATGGTTTAATCGAGAAAATTCATCTTTCTATGAAAAACAGCATAGCAGCACTTTCTGATCAAGTATTCGAGTGATCAGATAGACTATTATTTTTTAAACTTCATTATAATTCCTCTAAGCATGCAGTAACTCAATTTTCACCGGCTGAACTATTCTTGGGCAGAGAACTCAATATACCTCTAAATATTTTTGAAAAACCAAAAGTTGCTGAAGAATATAGTAAATATCTAACAAAATTACAAAGTCATTTTCAGGAAACTAGAAAATTAGTTAAGGAAAATGAAACTAGTTATTTTAATTATCACCAACAATATGTGAAGGGCAAAAGTAAACCCTCTATAAATACTGGTGATGAAGTTTTTCTTGTAGATTTTAAACATCATACTGCATTACAACCTAGATATAATGGACCACATGTAATTGACAAAAAATTGAGAAATGATAATTATTTGATAAAAATTAATGAAGATGGTCATGAATAAGTAAAAAAAGTTCATGTCAGTAAAATTTTCCCAAAAGTACCTTTAAATGATAATATTTGTAACAAAACTGAGGAAAATAAGAATTGAGTAGTGATTCTAATATTTTTGTGAAATATGTGTATGTTCGGAAACTTCAAAGTATATATATACTATGCTCAAGTCAAAATTCTATTTTTAATTTTTTTTTTCTATTTCTTCTCTCAATGTTTGTTTTCAATATACTGGTAGAATTGATCACTTTGCTAGTGAATAACATTTATTGAAATATTTTTTTTTAAACTTTACCTTTTTAATTTTGTATTTGAGTCAAAAAGGAAAATATGTGAATGATTTCCTCATATGTATTTTCATAATTGTTTAGAATATCTGTGAAATCTTTTTTAAGTTACAAAGTAAATTTCAATATTCATTGAACTTAATTCAGGAAATTGAATAATATATGGTACAATAAAAAATAATTTGAAAATGAAAAATGTTGAATGTGGCAACTCAAAATATATTGCAGAAAGTTAAAGCAATCTAGGTATTTCTGTAGTTTATAATTATTGGTGTGTGTGTATTTTTGTAAATATTTTCATATTCATGCTTGTTAAATATAATTATTGAATTTTTGTATCATATAATGTGTGGTGTATACAATTGTAATGATTACAGTAGCATTGTGTATAAAAAATTTTTTTATTTTTTTCACGAACATTTCTTTAAGTCTGTATGCAGCTGTGAAAATTTCAGTGACTTTTTCGCAAAATTCTCACGAACATTTCTTCATCATTTCTTCATCTGTGTGCATTTGTGAAACTTTCAGTGACTTTTTGCAAAATTTTTTCACGAACATTTCTTCATCTGTATGCATTTGTGAAACTTTGACTTTTTCGCATACTCCAGGACTTTTCACATCAATTTTCAACAATTATCAACTATTCTTCAGAACAGTGTTCGCCTCTTTTTTTGCTGTTGGTGGGGGGAGATGTTAAAAAACCCTTTCACAACTCAGCCAAGTCATCAAAAAAACCTTTAAAGTTCAGCGCAATATGAAAGAACTGTTTTTCCGTGTCAGCGCATCTGCCTTTATAAATCAGCGAACGCACCAACAAACATCTCGCAACATCGCTACTAAACTCGCAGCAGCTGGCGAACGCCTGCATACGAAGAATTTCTCTCGCTGTATCTTCTTCCATCGGCGCGCGAGGTAGTGGTAATACCGGATATTTTTCGACCAAGCTTCCTTCACTCGGAATGGCATCGCATCTGAATGACTAGTGGTTCTTTCAACGAGCGGTGTGTTGCATGCTATAAAAGGACGTGAAAAAGAAGGGTGGATTCCATTCATTTTCAAGAATTTTCTCGTATGAGGAACCACCCTAGTGAGTTTCTATGTTTATGGAAAGTGAATGTTTTGTATTATATATCAGTGCAGTAAAAATTCATCTTTTAGTCTCAAGAATGTGTTCTCAAGTTATAAAGTGATTTGTTGTGAAATATCTGTCTACAATCTCCAGTATGATTTCGACATCTGCGAAATAGTGAACTTCAAAAATATGTTTTGTGAGTGCTTACTAAATTTAGTATGAAAATGTATATGACAGTGAACCCAAGAATTGCTGCAGCAAATAAATTAAGTATTTTGATTTAATTTCAATAATATTTTTTAGTGGATGCATTTAGATTGAGATAGATATAAATCAAACGTAAAATGGAGCGTCCACCTAAACAAAAATGTAATCTTTTATGATCATGTTTTAATTAAATGCTTTTCTTTAAATTAAATTAATTGTGTAACCTTAAAATATGCTTTATATATAAATAAATTAATCGAGAATAATCTCTAAAGAATTATTATTTTTCGTTTAATTAGCATGAAGTGTTTTATAATATGTACTTTTAGTTTTCAGCTATTTCAGGTTGTTGCTCAGGATGCTAAGGTGGTTTGTTATTGTGGCCAACATTTATTGGTACGAAATCACTATTTCGATCAGGTTTAAGATTTTAACTTGTGTTCCCTTTTGAACATTTAATCGTGTCCCCCTTTAGTTTATTTTTATTTTGCACCATGAAGCCTTTTTCCATCAGCCAAATTTATCATCATTTTTTATCAGGGGGATATGTAATAATAAAAAATTTTCGCCCTATTTCTTTAGTTAAATTATTCCAAATTCTTCAATTCTTTTTTCCCTCTCTTTTTAAAATATCTCTTAAATCTATTTTGTATTTTATTCCATAACTTAATCAAAATATTCTGTTATTTATCATTCTAAAAATCTTAATCTGTTAAAAGCTACACGTATTTATTAAAACCTTATTCTCTTAAACTGCAACACTGCCTCTAAACGCACCTGCCTAATTTCTTCGTTTGAGACATTTAATTTTTATTCTTTGGAACTTTTATAATACCATTTTTATTTCTATTTAATTCATTCGGCATCCCATGATTCCAAGCGGTTTTCGCGCCCAAAGGCCTTTTTACCTTTTTAATTTGCCGCTTCTGTTAAAGAGTTTTAATCATACGTCAGAGACACGTCTTCGTGGCCTCATTTTTTCATCCATTAGCGAGAAAGCTCCGCCTTCTTTATCCCCCTAGCGCCCTCCGAACATGGATGCGAGTGGACCAGCTTGTTCGCGCGTTTTGTACCTTTGGGCCAAATTTTGAAGTATTTATACGGTTACACTGGTTTCGGAGACAGAATTTACACGAATTAGTGGTTGTCATCTAATTGCCGTCACTGGGGAGTCTACACTAATGCATCGGTAGGATGTTCTTCAAGCTCTGCTCAATTTTTACGACTGCAAATACACTACGATTTCCGATGTGATATACTTCGAGATTTATCTTCATGGTGAGCGACTCGAAGTGATGCCCTGTCCGGGTGTCATGACTACATTTCAACGATCTCGACTGCGGCTACCTCGATATGATTATCAGGTAATTTTAGTGGTTTCGGACTGAGATGTTCCGATTGTCTGGTGGAAAGAACGTTCAAGTCAACAGCAATAGCGATCGTCTATAATGTGCCAATTTTCGACAGGAATGTATCATATATATATTAGGTTGTCCCAAAAAAATAAATTTTTAAATATTTGGACTCTCACCCCTTAAAAAGTTTGTTTTGGTGTACTTAAGATCTCTTGTAAAATTTCAGCTGAAAAAAAATATTTAGATGTCCCTCAAGGTCGCCAAAACATTAAAAAAAATAGTTTTAATTCCATAATATTTTACAGTTACTTACCAAACTATTATTTTTTTAAATATATATAATTTTTTTTAAGCTACATGCATTTAATATGTTGTTTCTAAAAATATGCGCTCCATCAGTAATATTTAGTATAGAATATTAGTATAGAAAAAAATGACTAAAAACGAATGTTATTCAAAATTGCAAAATGCGATGTAAAAAAAGCGTTTTACAGCAAAATTCACCTGTTAAGTTTAACAAGATAATAAAAAGGAAACTAGTGCAAAACGTTATATAAATAACATAATTAATCACTTTTACATATCTTGAAGATCTTACAGTTGCACTAATCCAAGTTCTTTCTATGCATGTCAACTACCTGCAATAAATTCTGTTTTTGTTCATCTTTTGTTGCATCATTAAAACTTTTGATTAATGCTGTGCCACGCTTAGCACAATCATTAACACGCGGCAAATGTTTAACAATTTCTTCAGCTTCTTTAAAAGATTGTGTTTCTGGCCATTTCTCAACAGGCAGGCTTAGGAAGCTGTCGTCTATTTGTGCGGTATGAAAGAAGCTGCGAGAGATATTTAAGTCATCAAATTTTAAAGGAAGTTTCTTAATTAAGTGCAAATTCTTTTTTTCACTCATTTTTTTAACATATTTCTCCTTGCCACTCTGAAGTTTTGAAAATAAAGAGTGACAATTTCTTCACTTAAATACTACGAGTGACATAGAATCATCTTTAGCTCTCTTTTTGGTAGTTGTATATCATCATATAAATGCACTTTTTGTATCAGTAAAATGCCGTTCACTGGTGCATCTACAATAGACTGAAATCTGTACCACGATTGAATGTATACGCATAGAACAAAGAGATTGAATCTTTGAAGGCCTTGAAATTGTTGTGGTGTAAATTGCATTATAGATTCATTTCCATCAAACAGTAGTTAAATTTTTAATAAATAAATGGCTTTTGTTTCCCATCGAACTCTGTGGAGAGCACCTGGTTTCCAAATAATATTGTTCACATCTATTTCAATCATAAGAATGGAAAGATTTAATTGTTCTCTGTAATCATCTCTAGGAGAGTGTTTAGCAACTGTCCGAAGTTGATTCATAATAAAAGTTTTCAAAATGTCAGATGCTGCTACTAATCGCGTTTTTTGACATTTTGGATTGTGGTGGTTAAGTTCAATTCATTTTTCTCTAAATCTTTTAAACATAATAATTTCAGGTCCACTTGAGGGTTTAACACATACATTAAATATATCTAAAAGTAACACTTCCAATATGGTGTCTATAGGCTAACCACAGAAGGTTTCTTAACGTTCCAGTTTTATATTCAAGAATAACATATGTTCCTTTGAACTTACCGGTGTTTGAGGAAGTTGTGTCGAAACACATACCAGTAACCTGAGAATCATATTTTTCTGTCTGTAAATATACTCATAAACAGTCTACCTATCTTGTTTCATTTAATAATAAATCAGGTAATAACTTTCCATCCGAATGAACTACTGATTTTGAAGCATTAAACTCCATTTTTATGTGGTGCACAGTTTCATTACGTAAGTGTTGACGTTCACGATGAACAGTACTTTTTGAACAGTCTGCTTCACTATCACCACCAGCAGCCATGTTCAAAACAGATGCAAGTAACAATGTTGACTTTCTTGTACTTATATTATTTCTGTCAAAAGGAGCAGCAACTTTTGGTGTTATGACAACAGACCTTCATCTTTACCTGTGTGCTTCTAATGTAATTTTTTTTCTGGTGTAATTGCTGCAGCATATTCATCATCAAATTCTTCTTTAAAGTTTTTACTTTCAGTCTTAGTCTTATCCACTGTTGATGTAACATATGCAGTTGATAAAGCAAAGGAATTTTGAGATGAAGCAGCTTCTTTCAATCGCTTTGCAAATTTTTTCTGTCGTTCAAATAATCTTTTCTCACGTGTAGAAAGCTTTCTGTCTAGAATCCAATACAACCTTTCCTAGTTTCTTTTTGTAATCAGAGAAATGACCGATCCACTTCATTTTTAATAACCTGTTCCGAATTAGTGAGACTTATGTCAAATAAGATATCCAGATTTTCGCTATTTGATTCTCTTGGTCTTATGCATTATTCCTTCTTCGATTTCTCATTAAGCCTACTTGTTTGCCATATAAATCTTTAATCTTTTCAAAGATATGCTGCTTATGTCTTATTGGCAAACTTTATTTTTCTCAAAAGGGTACAATGTTATTGTATAAAAAGAACCGATTGAAAGTTTCTTAGTAGGTACAGTGAAAATATATAACATTAGCAGGTGTGAAGCTTTTAATTAAATTTTAGCTAAATATTATTTGATTCTCTTCTTTTGCATTCTTCCTTCTTCGATTTCTCATTAAGCCTACCTTTTTGCCATATAAAACTTTAATATTTTATAAGATATGTTGCTTATGTCTTGTTGACAAACTTAATTTTTCCCAAAATGGTACAATGTTATTGTATACAAGAACAGCACTATCACTGATGTACAGTGAAAGTATATATAAAATTAGTAGGTGTGCAGCTTTTAATTATGTTTTATATTTAATCATGCTTTTTATTTTTATTTATTTTTTGTTAAAATAGATACTAAAAATGTATTAATGGAAATAAAATATATAATTGATCAACACTTACTTTTGATTAAAATTCCACATTTTTACAAAAATTAGTGAACTTGTGTGACCTTGAGGGACCTCTTAATCTTTTCCAAATGAGCTCTAACTTCATATATTTTAATAATAGGAGTAGAAGAAACTTTTTAGAGGGTGAGACCCACCTTTTTTTAAAAAAAAGTTTTTTTACATTGAACTTTGGGAACCCTAATATATATATATATATATTAAACCAGTGCATTTAGGAAAAAAACTACAACATGTTTTCTGAAATTTTAAATTATTAAATGTTAAGCGAAACCTCTTATTTTTCATTTTATTTATCATACCTCTTACTCATTACCTTTTATTTTTCATCTTCTACGTCTGTATCAGCTTGTGTATTTGCGATATTTACATTTTTATTTAAATTGAAATATTCTTGATAATATCACTCTAGAATAATATTTTTCACATAATTTAATCCAATCGCTTTATTTTGTTGACGACATTTTTAAGACATCGTCATACAATATCTCTGAATCACTAATTAAAGCACTTGAATTTTGCATAAAAATAATGTATTTTTGATATTGTAATATTTTGCATCAATATCCTTAAAAGATGCTGCGCTGCAGATTTATAACAACAGTGTCTTTTTTTTCAGAAATATACATACAGATCTTAGTTTTTTAAACACATTTTTTTAATTTAACAGATTTACTGAAAGATTTTCACACTTTTTGAATGTGAAATAATTTATTGGAATGCAATTGGGGAAATCGGAATTTGTTTTTGTGTTTTATATCATTGATGGCCAGCCCAAAGGAGTTCAGACAAATAAAAATCGAATACAATATTCGATTGTATTATGAGCAGGGTTTATAACCAACATAGTATATACAATCTCAAAATTTGTACCTTAAAGTTTCTGCCGCGTGCAACAATTTGGTGATATTGTCTATATTTTTAAAACACAAGGCTGTTTTTTTTGTCATCTGCACCGATATTTATACTGGACCAACTTTAATAATTATTTTTTCAAAACAAAAATGTTTAGTTCGCACTAATTAGTGTTAAAAATATTTCCATTTTTATATTTTTTGATGAAGAATTGATTATATGCACACACACTTTAATATTTGAAATGCATGTTAAACGGAATTTATGATGAATATGAAGTTTCATTGACCAGTATTGCTTTGGTGACAGATCTAGTGCATTGTTCACCATTTTGACGAAAATCTTTGGTGCCAAAATAGTATTGAGTAACTTCTAACAAAACAAATCTGTTTGATAAAGGAAGGGTGGACTATTAATAAAATCCAGTTTATATGTAATGAAGTAACACAAGTGTGACGTAAAAAAAATTATAATTAATTGATTGGGTTTCATATATTCGATATTACAGACATTACAAGTAAATGATAATTTGTAGAGTTATGTTTTTTCCTATACTGTTAAAAATTGCAGCAAATTGTCCCATCATTCACTAGATTACGGTTTCTAGAACATATTAACACTTTGCCGTCCGAATGTCTTGTAAAAATACTTCTATTCGTAAAATGTTGAAATGATTGATTGACACCAGAATTTAGAAACAAATTTATTCGAAAATAGGCAAAATCGTTTCTTCATTAATTTGATAAAAGGGAAATCTTCATTGCAAAATTCTGGTGCCACAGTATCATATAAGTATTAAAATTTAGTTACTTTACGTACGACACCACTGTGTTGTCTTCGGACGCAAAGTATTAAGAAGCGTACACATTGGTTAGAATACAGATAAATTATGATTAACACTAGAACGGCGGTAAGGGGTCATTTTGACCCCTACCAAATGAAAAAATGTCGATTCGAACCGGTCATTTCAGCATAAAATAAGTTAAATATACACCGCATAAAAATAAGTTTAATAAATAAATTAAAAGTCTTAAATAAAAATTCTGGTGTGAAATATTTTTATGAAACTTGAGTAAAATTTCCCGCAGTTCTAATATAAGTATCTATAAAAGTGTTTGAATGACTGGACAGTTCGTAGCAATTTTGTATATCGCATGCTTATGTAGCATCACATATGATGAAAAAAGCTGTCGTAACATCATTCTGGTGAAGATTGAAATTGTTTACTAAGCTGTGCATGCTGACTAATGTTATTTTTGTTCGGTTATGTAGCTTTCAATTTTTCTTATTTACAGGTAAATATCTCAATGCACGCTTTTTGCTGAGATTGAATAATAAAAATAAGTCATTTTTTGTTTATTAATTTCTGGTTTATTGCGTAAGAATATCAGACTATTTATTCGTTCACAAGACTGTGTAATTGCGTAACTATACAGAATTTTAAAACAAAAAAATAAAAGTATTAGTTTATTTTTTAATTCTAATTATGCATTTTTTTCGTTTAACAATGGCTTTAAAAATTCAGGCTTACACTAAGCCCTTTAATTTATTATTAAAGCTCTCCACCTTGCGTCGCTTAATGACTTTTTAGAAAGAGCAAGATTTATCGTAGGATTATGATGCCAACTTACTTACGAAATATATAAAGCTACTTAACGGAAAAAAAGTGACCGAGTTAAATTTTCCTTTTTACTTAATTTAATTTTTAAAATCTATAAAACATTTGTTAATTTATATTTTATCAGGTCAAGTCAAAAAACGTTTGATAAATTATTAGTGTTATATTCATAATTAAAGAAATATATTACGTATTAATTAGTGATAATTAACAACGGTGGTTTTAATAGCTAAAGTATTAACATTTGTGAGATTTAACACAGAGGTGATTTGAACTTTATCTTCCTTCTGAACTTTTACTTTTTCTTTCAACATTTAATCATTATTTTATTTAAATATGGTATCTGTTTTAAATCGTTGTTTCTGAATCCTTTTTCAGTGATTAAGTATAAATTTCTAATATTTTCCTGGAAAAACATTACAGATAAAATCTGTAGTACGATCTATTATATTGCACTGAAAATTGTACTATATAATTAAAATAACACTAATTGAAATAGATGATAGATTGTTATGCATTAAAAATTAGCGTTATTTCAAAGTCAATGTTGCAACATTAATGCAATCTTTTTTTTAATCCTTTAAAACTATGTTATTGCACACGAGTTCCTTTGTTATATTGAAACTGTAATACATTTTTCTAAAATTAAAAAAAAATTCCTGCATAATTACATATCACATCATAATCACTCCCACTATGTAGTTTTGACTACATGGTGAGATGATTATGTTGATTATTATAATCTTATTCTTATGATTATGCATGACCTTCAAGCATTGTTCATTGTCTCTTCAAGAATTTTTCCAGTATGGGTCTAATCTTATAATAGTAAGGAACAGAAAGCAGAAAGTTAAAATACCTTTATAAGTCATAGCAAGAATTTCGCCGTGAGAAATATTTTTTAAGAAATATGCTACACACAGAATATAAAATGTTCCATTAAATGTAAATTTGTCCAAATTTAGAATTTGTAAATCTACTAAACATTAAAATAAATAATAACAAAATAATTAAATAACATTTCCAACACATACTGTAAAGATTTTAATATGGGAATAATGTAATAACAACTTCTTCGTCTTCGCTAATGTATAGTAGTATAACCGTTATCCGCCATAAGGCTGCTAAAATAAGTCAAAACTAATATATTCGTTTCTGTACAACTATTTGATTTTACCCTCTTTCACTTACATTAAATTTCTTTTAAATTGCTCTATACTATATCAGCAATGATTATATTTTACTAATATGAATCCTTTTCAAACGTTCATTGCTTTTAAAATTTACTATTGACTATTTTCTTAACTATTATTTGTTCTTTATTAAATCTGCAATATACATAAAAAACATTTCATGCAAAAAATATGTAATTAAAAATATATATATTATATAGTATTGGTGTACTCTTCAGCTTTTTTAAAGTAACAATTAAAGGTATATAAACATTGTAAATAAACTATGTTACAAAATCTACTTCATATTTGTGGCATATAACTAGAAAATACCTGTGAAAAAATATAAAACGATATCGATTAACTACTTTTAATATTTGTTCAATTTTAAAACTAATTTAGGTCTGTAAGTACTTATTATTTTTCTTAGATATTCTAAAAATGATTCTTAAGTTAAATTTGATTCTGAGAAAAATAATAGTTAAAGATAAGATTTGATATAAATAATAGTAAAAGTGAATACGAATATTTGAATGACATTTGAATATCTGACTGCCTGTCTATTGGAAAACTGATGTTTGAGATAGATACGTGATATCTTTTAGAAATTCTTGGAGTAGAATATCGGATATGGAAATGAAAATAAAGAAATGTAAAAACACCTTTAAAAAGCAGATGCCTTAAACGTGTTTTGCACATATCATTTTCATCTACGCCAGGAAAAAATTATAAACGTAGCGTCCGCATCAACCTCTTTATTAAATTCTATGATACCTGCGAATCATTTATTTTTTTAAAATAATAGTGTAAATATGAACAAATATTAGAAAACATTTGTATCAATTTAAAATAAATTACATATTATAAAGACAGATATTTGTTGTTATTTACAAGTAATCTGATATAAAAGTAATATTTACTGAAACCTATGAAAGTGGTTAGATATTTTAACTTTTTGGTTTTCCAAAATATGGTAGGTGCACTAGTACTGGTACATGGGGCTACTGATACAGGAAAACAAACTTTCAGTTTGAAAGCACTGGAATTTAAGAAGTGATTTCGGCGTTTCTACACAGTAGTTTTTTCAACTCGTTGGAGGACGTTAAAATTGCATAAATAAAACTTTATTTATTTTCCAGTACAATTTTATTTGTAAAAATAAAATAGTAAAGGCAAAATTAGGAATTAACGAGTGTTTGTGGTAGAAAATTTGAAAAACATAATTTTTTATATGAAATTATTTTTTTCAATTTAAGTTACTCTAACATCGTTACTGCCACAGACGAGTAAGAAAAAAAATTATTATGCTACCTAGTTATGTAATTCTTGATATAGTGTATAACAAGTGAGTAAAATTTTGCTTGAAATATAAATTGAGAAACACTTCTCAACACGTCCACAATACTTTACGAAAGTTGACCGTTTAATAGGGCAAAGAAGATAACTAAGTAAAAAAAATAGTGAACGCATAACACATTTGAAAACAAAATTTCAGCATCTACCATCCATAAACGATAAGGTGCTCGAATTATTTTGTGCCACCCCGTATATTATCTGTAGATTTTAATTTTTATTCTACAAACATGTCTTAGTATACTATATATAGTTCAGCTTGAAAATGTCTAATTTAATTAAAAACCACATTTAAGCAATTACACAGAAATGATTACGAATTAATTTATATGGACTTATATATGATCTAAAGAATTTAAACAACGTACATAATAAGCAAAAAATTAGTTGGGCTTCAAAACACATACTATAAATAACACATACTATAGAAATCAAATTTACAGAAATTATCGCTAATAGACAGTATTGTATCCGATATCGTTTGTGTCCCTGTAAATGAGCGAAAAGTGCTATGTCATTTATATTCTACAACGAGCCTCTTGTAGTGCACCTCAGTAAAGTGTATCTCTTACCGGGCTTTTAGAACATTTTATGTAACAGGCAAATAATTTATAAGATCAATGTAAGACTTCTGGGACACCGGGACATGTACGAAGAATGCCCTATTGTATTCCGGTAATCGTTACCTTAATTAACTAGTGTGACGGCAAAACTTTCATTTAGTTGTACGCAAGATCAAAGTTTGAGAATCTCGACTTTAGCCAATTCCTACTTATAGCTGATATAAATAAAAATCGATTAATACAAATCCAACATATATCACAATTTAACCATTTTGGCAACATATATTATTGAAAACAGTTATATTTATGTTAAGAACGAAGAGTATAGCAGACTCTCGTTCTCTGGGTGTTTGCAGGTGGAAAAAAGCACGATTCTTTTAACATTTTATACTTTAATTACTAATCTATAGACTATTTACATTATTTACATGGGGAATTATAATAATAAGGGAAACGGGGGTTTTCATCTAAGTCCCGTGCTACAATTCTGCAACACATTCTGTGTGATTCTGCTCTCGACTACCCCACAATACGGTCGTACTCCTACTTATAGATTTAATAACAGCTGACTCTGCTGTTTTGGACAAATAGAAGTTAGTTCAATCTTAACTGAGTTAAGGAAAACAGATTACTCTGCTCCATTTTCCTGCTGTGCAAGGATAATTCTTAAAGAAAGGGTTTTACGTCACAACAGAATCGCTGAGTCTGTCTGTTGCTATGGGCTTAGTTTTTACACGTGTATCACTGTTGCTATGGACTGCGAAACCCTTCTGCGATACTCACACTCGGGCATCTGACTTTAGACTGGCCCCCCAGTCTGCATAGCAACAATGAGCATAATACACAAATATATATGAAATACAGATAAACACAATTCAATTACACTTCAAACCAATAAAAAAAAGAAGAAAAAAAATCCTTTTGCAGAACTGACAATACATCACTACTCCTTTTAATCATCGTCCGGGAAGCATCGTTCATCGTTATACATCGTATCATCGTCCTGTATTAGACATCGTCCATATTAGACATCGTCCATCGAAAATACCATTAAAAAATTACTATTGTTCATCGTCCTTCCTTCAACAACAACAAGGAAAAATTTACTTCTTGAGCATCTTCACACACAACACCAAAGTAGAAAAAAAAAACTTTGTAACTCTACATATACCGACCAGAAATTAAAAAAAATCACTATTTCTGTCAGTTGTATATCTAGTAGGGGAAAAAAAAACAACATATACTGACCAGAAATTAAAAAAAAAAATCACTATTTCTGTCAGTTGTACTTTACTGTGGAAATTCAAAAACAAAAAAATCACTTGAATTTCCTAAAATTGTTTAAAAAATAATAAAATAGTAAATGTATGAGGCTACAAAAAAAAACCACTGAGCATCATTGTTAAGAAGAAAAAACACTATAAGATATTTGGAGAAAAAAATAATATATCAGCTTGAAAACAAAAAAAATCACTCAAGCGATACCAAAAATTTTCTTTGCACTTAATACTGTTCCTTCCACTTAATACACTCCAATACAAACAGATTCTTTGCACAGATCACAGAAAAGAAATTGAATAAAAAAATCGGTGACTCTCTTATCAGCTGTTTAATATGACGTCCAAGGTTTCATAAGATCAGCTGCCGTGGTTGTCAATCTCGCGCCTTCATGTTGACCCACTTTCTCGACCTGATAACGATCATTCGGCATGGCTCGGGTTACTTTATATGGGCCGAAGAACTTAGGTCGTAATTTCAAGCCGGTGCCGAATTGTGTCCTTTGAATTGCAACCAAATCACCTAATTTATAGATCGTGGAAGGTTTCCGCTTTCTGTTATATTGGGATCGGCTAACCTCTTGTTGTTTTAAGATATTAGTTTTTGCGAGGTCTCGTAATTGTTGTTTTTGATCCATCATTAACTCAATGTGCTCGTCATCTAACAGTTTTTTAATGACCATATTCTCTTTATTTTTCATTCATTTCACAGATATACAAGTTGCAAATCATGTACACACATTCAGTTTTTTTTTTAAAAATAAAATTTGATTTTGCCTCACAATGCATTTTATTTTTCCATTATTTAGGTAACTCTTGAACACTCTTTTAGAACTGGGTAGACTCGGTACTTATGTCCGATCTAGGTTGACAAGTGTTGGGGATTTAGTATTCGTCATGACTCGAATAACTCAACTTCGATTATCTCAAAACCTGATTCGCACTAAGCACCTTGAAGTATAATAATTGGATGAATTTGCATGAATCCAATTTCTTTGTTCTTTTTCCCCTTCTTACTCTCATCACTAATGTCAATGTCTGACATGTCACAATTCATTTTATTGCTTCCAAAATTGCCTCAATAACTTTCTGTAGTTCTAAATACGCCGGTTTCAAATATCTCTAAAAATATATAGACCTCAAAAATCAGATTTCTAGCGACAAAGTCCTATTTCCTTCACTGTAAACTTTTCTGTCGTCAGAAGTACGTTTTTATTACTTATCCAGAAAAATATAGAAAAGTTATAAGTCACTTTACTAAACTTTTAAATAATTTTCAATTAGAATCATGTTGTAAATCTATCTCAACAATAACCCTTTATTTCCTAGCATAATGATAATAATTAGTGGCACAACTACCACAATTGGCGATTGAATGTCAAGTGGGAATTTAAAAGAAATAAAAATGAGTTTATTTATAAGCTTATAATGTTATCGTTAATTATTTTTTAGTTTAATTTGATTAAGTCAATTAATTTAATTAGAATCAAGAAAGAAACAGAAAAAATACAAAAATATTGCATTACATAAGAAAAAAACATATTAAAAGAAAAGCTTATTTCTAAATCTCTTTATTTATTAAATACTGAAAAAAAAACACGTTTCACTGAAATCAAAAATTAAACAATGTAATAATTTGGAACAAGCATTTAATCAGTAGAATTGTACACTTCTAGGACAATATTTAATAAATTATTTCATTACCAGTAGAAATGTATATTTTCTACATCTGTATTACATTTTTTTTTTCAAGCATGGATTTTGGAGTAAAAAAAAAAATCTTTCCCGTCAATATTCAAAAAGATCCTGATATGAACGGAAACAACTGATGAAGACCCAACGTCCAATACAATGGACATCGAAAAAAACATGTGTTTATTCTTCCATATATACATTCAGTTACTTAAGCAACGGTTTAATTCCATTAATACAACATTTAAAATTATATATATGCTGCATTAATATCAAAATACTTGAAATATATTGATGAAATTTCAGTTAAAACTGCGCACTTACCTTTAACAATCTTTCACCTGTTCGCCGCCATTTTCAAATTATTGAAATACACATTTTGCTGCGATTTTTTTACTCTGTCAGTATATAGATAGCATCACTAAACTATCCATTGTAATGGACAATAAGTTTTTACAAGTTCCAACTGAAATTATTTTATACGAAAAATAAAAATGTCCAATAGCATAGACGCGGGGTCTCAGGATGATATATATATATGTATATATATGTGTGTGTGCATAAATATATATATATATATATATATATATATATATATATGCATATGTATATATATATATGTGTATATATATAATATATATAGGTATATATATATATATATATAGTATATATAGGTATATATATCACTGGCGCCCGGCTAACATAAAAGTACCAAAATATCTAATGGGTATCGACTAATTGCTGAATTTTAATTTCAGCTTAGCAATCTAAATTTAGTTTTTAATGAATTCTTTAAACATTATAAGCTTTGTTTCGCATCCACCAATCTCTTTTAAATTAATTTTCTTTTTCGAAAGTTCCTTACAGAAAAAACGCTAAGGATGAGGAAACGGAATGAACATCAAACGTTTCCTTTCTTTCCCTCTGCCTGTCACTCCAGCTCGAAGAGTGAAAATGAGATTTTTCTGTTGTCACATGTTTACAAACTCCCTTTCATGTTTTTTGGAAGTGTCGACAAGGATTAAGAAGACCAATTTTCTTTGAAATTCCGAATGTTTTTAATGTCAAAGAAATAAATTTAATTTATTTTACAAGCAGATTTCCCCCTCCTTAAATCAATGCATGAGAAGATTTTAATATTCAAAGCAGCAAAAAAATTAATAAAAAATGAAATGCGTAAAGGGAACTGGTTGTTGCTTTCCTTTTTAAATCAAATATTTATTAACGCGATCTTAAAAAACAAAAAGGAAACTTGGTAGATTTTTTTGTTTGAAATATAAACAATAAATGAAAGTATGAATGTTTTTTTAATAATTTTCACAAAACAGGCTCAAAAGAAAGTCAATGAGGTTCGTCTATACACTTGAGCAGTCGATATGCTTTAGCAAAAGCTATCAATCTAAATAGGACATATGCATGTAGTTTTTTTTCTGTTTCTAATGAGGCTGAGAGTGTTTTGTATGAATTATAGTTTTTATGAAATGTATATTTCTGGAAAAATGAACCAGTAAATGGCTTCGTAAAAAATATAAATTATATAATAAAAAATATAAATGTTTATATTTATCTGTAACTTTATTTAAATCAATCCTTGAGAAGATTTTAATATTCAAAGCAGCTAAAAATAAATTAAAAATAAATTAAATGTGTAAAGGAACCTGGTTGTTGTTTTCTTTCTTAAATGAAATATTTATTAACGCGATCTAAAAAAACAAAATGAAAACATGACATATATATATTTTGAATTATAAGCAATAAATGAAAGTATGAATGTTATTAATTAATGTTTTTTTAATAATTTTCACAAAACAGGCTCAAAAGAAAATCAACGAGGTTCTCCTGCACACTTGAACATTCGGTATGCTTTAGTAAAAGCTATCCATCTATATAGGTCACATGCATGTAGTTTTTTTTCTATTTCTAATGAAGCTGAAACTGTATTGTATGAATTATAGTTTTTATGAAATGTATATTCCTGCAAAAATGAACCTGTAAATGATTTCTTAAAAAAATATAAATTATGTAATAAAAAATATAAATGTTTATATTTATCTGTAAATTTATTTAAATCAATCCTTGAGAAGATTTTAATATTCAAAGCAGCTAAAAATAAATAAAAAATAAATTAAATGTGTAAAGGAAGTTGGTTGTTGTTTTCTTTCTTAAATGAAATATTTATTAACGCGATCTAAAAAAACAAAAAGAAAACCTGACATATATATTTTTTGAATTATAAGCAATAAATGAAAGTATGAATGTTATTAATGAATGTTTTTTTAATAATTTTCACAAAACAGGATCAAAAGAAAATCAACGAGGTTCTCCTGCACACTTGAACAGTCGGTATGCTTTAGTAAAAGCTATCCATCTATATAGGTCACATGCATGTAGTTTTTTTTCTATTTCTAATGAAGCTGAAACTGTATTGTATGAATTATAGTTTTTATGAAATGTATATTCCTGCAAAAATGAACCTGTAAATGATTTCTTAAAAAAATATAAATTATGTAATAAAAAATATAAATGTTTATATTTATCTGTAAATTTATTTAAATCAATCCTTGAGAAGATTTTAATATTCAAAGCAGCTAAAAATAAATAAAAAATAAATTAAATGTGTAAAGGAAGTTGGTTGTTGTTTTCTTTCTTAAATGAAATACTTATTAACGCGATCTAAAAAAAACAAAAAGAAAACCTGACATATATATTTTTTGAATTATAAGCAATAAATGAAAGAATGAATGTTATTAATGAATGTTTTTTTAATAATTTTCACAAAACAGGCTCAAAAGAAAGTCAACGAGGTTCTCATGCACACTTGAACAGTCGGTATCCTTTAGTAAAAGCTATCCATCTATATAGGTCACATGCATGTAGTTTTTTTTCTGTTTCTAATGAGGCTGAGAGTGTTTTGTATGAATTATAGTTTTTATGAAATTTATATTTTTGCAAAAATGAATCTGTAAATGATTTCTTAAGAAATATAAATTATATAATACAAAAATATAAATGTTTATATGATCTGTAACTTTCGAACTTTTGGAAATCGATTTTAATGGAGATTTTGTTTGAAAATCTTCTTTTACTGCTGTTTCAGGTAATCGAGATTTTTTTTTCACTCGTTAAATTAATTTAACTGTGTTTCGTGTATGTATAAATTAAATTTTGTAATACATTTTCAATTAGTTCCAAACGTGACAGAATTCTAGAAATAGCGTACAATTGTGTGTTTCCAAATACATTACAGTATTTTCAGGTTTATAAAACTTAATTATTGATTAATAGATTAATATTAGTTAAATTATGATTGTACTGTGAGGAAAACAAGTTAGAAGTCCTGAAATATAGTTGAAATATGCTCTTTTTTTTCTTTCTGATTATTGTTTTTTTCCTTTCTGATAAAATAATCTGATGTAGTCATATTTTGAAATCTATTAATTTGTTACGCAACAACAAATGTTTGTTTGTTACAATACTATAATATTTGAAGAAATAAAAAAATACTATTTTCTTCGTTTATTACATCATAAATAGAAAATTGACAAAAAATATATGTATAAATTCACTAGTTTGACCTTTATACAAGTCATAAGCAACAGGGTTGAATTTTCCATATTCGGGGCTCACAAAAAAATCACGCATTGTAACAGGCATGTTCTTGAACAATGAAGATTATCAATGAGATCGCAAGGATTGCGATCGTGAAATCAGGCGTCATTTTTAACCGACTTTGAAATATAGAGGGAATTCTGTATTAGAGGCGTATGTATATATTTGTATGTGTGTTGACCGATTATTCCGAAACTACTCGACCGATTCATATATTTTTTAATTATTATTATTGAAAGAGGTTACTCTAGAATTAGTCCAATTTAAATTTCATCAAAATTGTTTCAGTACTTTTTTAGAAACTAAGCAAAAATAAAAACAAATAAACATCTTTAAAATATATTATTTTTTATGATTGACGTACCAAGTGACGTAGATTTATCTGTTTGGTGAGAAAGTCGCTATCCGGCAATTTTTCTCCTTCTTTGTATGGTTTCTGTTTCTATTTGTTGTAGGGAAAACTGAAAATCAATGTTTTAATCGTTAAATTTTTATGACGTAAACAATCCGTAAGGAAAAAAAATCCAAATTTTAAACGTTTAAATTTACCCAAGATTTTTGCACTGCACTTGCTTCATTTCAATTACTATATTTTTACGGTGAAAAGAGTTGGATATATATATATATATATATATAATAGGAGTTTAAAATTGGAGTAATAATTATACAGGAAAATTTATTACGAGCTAAATTTTATTTTATTCAATAAATATTTTTAATATTAGTTATATTTAACAATTTTAATAAGTGCATCATAAAAGGTATTCCTCTGCAATATAAATGTTCCATTAATTTGAAAAACAAAATAAGTCACACAGATGGAATTGAATGTCCTCAAAGAAGCATTAAGGGATGGAAAGTACAGAAAAACTTTTTTAACTAACTGTAATTTGTTATATATAGAA
Organism: Maratus michaelseni; assembly: GCA_963931845.1. Taxonomy (NCBI): domain Eukaryota; kingdom Metazoa; phylum Arthropoda; class Arachnida; order Araneae; family Salticidae; genus Maratus; species Maratus michaelseni. Next base: position 391,299,723 of record OZ007592.1, read on the forward strand.
ATACTTTGATATGATAACTCTTTCATTGTTATGCGTTTTGTATCTGAATTTAAAAAAATGACATAATAAATAATATATATGATTATTTATATTAACTTAAGCTGCAACAATTGGTATACGACTTATATATATATATATATCTATCACGTTTTGACTCTTATCACCATATTTTTTTTTTTTTTTTTGTAGATCACAGTATCTGGGCGAGGGTTTCCATCGAGGAATTTGCAGTCGGGCGCCGAGAATCCACTTTATAGTGTGCTTATGGAATGCAAATAAGAGGCAGTCGGTTCCAGTTCTCTTTTTATTCGAAATCAAAAGGAAAATGGCCATGCTTTACGAATTACGATGCTAATTCCGAACATGATGATTTTAATACCGTGGAGAAACTTGGTGACTTAATTTAATATTTTAAGAAGACTTTTTGTTCTTACAGGCAGTCGTTTTTTCTATCGGCAGCCAAGGAGATTATTCCATCGTCGAGAAGTACGCGTCGGGGTTACATGTACAACCGGCTCCAGGAATAATACTAACGCTACGCGGGAAACTCCGCGTATATCTATTGTCTAACGCCCCAGAATACATTTTCATTAAAAAGTATTTCGACCAATCAGCGCTACGGGACTAAATTCTCCGGCGCTCTGATTTCGAAGCTATCAGACCATAAGCTGAAAAAATGCGGGAAAAATATTTCTAGAACATTGCCGAACAATCCAATTCCTTCGAATAAATAAGAAGAAAAAACAATACGTAGGTTTTACCGAGCATGGGCAAGATGCCAAGATAATATTTTACACTGAGACTGAAGTTAGCTTTCATAATTTTGAGAAAGAATATTGTTTTGTCAGAAAACATAGGGAAATAAAATATAAAAAAAATAAATAAAAATACATAGGTTGTTATTTCTAGAGAATTAAAATATTTTTAGCCGGGAGATTGATGATTAAAAGAATTAAATTCTAGGATGAATTTATTAATTGAATATAGATGAATCGGTATACAGATGAAATCGGTATAGACATTTACAGTGTAACTGTGACGCCCAGACACAATAATAAATTGATTGAATTAATTCCCGAATATATCATGTGAGAAAATGAAATGTAAGAGAATTTCTTTCTTTATGTTGTCTGTTGTACAAAGAAGGCGATAAAAATATATAAGCGTACGAGAAAATATCTTTTATCAGGAATGATATTTGAAAGATATATGAAACGAGATAATACTAACAAAAAAAAAGACCAAATGAAATGTCTTCATCAACGAGAGGAGTTTTTTCATCTTTCCCATTACTTTCATAGAGATAATATTTGTTACTTTTGTAAGTATTAAGTTTATTATCTTATATATTTCAGGAAGCTGAATTTATTGTACAAATTTGCTGTAATACGTACATTAACAAAGCAGTGAAATATTTCACTATTTCTAAAATTTTAACAATAATACTATCATGCATTAAAGGAAGAAAAAAAAGTACGAATGGAATAATTTTTTTTTTAAAAGATGAATGATTATAAAGTATTTTATTTACTTTTAAGATATTCTTCAAGCAAAATCGACATTATTTAAGAAATGGATGTTATGTTTTGAAAATTATTTTATTTTGATTAGTGAATTTTATAACTATTTTGTAAATACATTACATAAGCGTCTCTTTCCATTTCTGTTTACAAATCATTATAATATATTTGTAATATGTCTAGATTTTTTATATCGTATAATTTCTATAATCTTTTCTTATACCAGTATAAAACACATGAAAAATGTCCCTTCTAAATTTTTGCTAAGTCTTTAAATTTAGATAATTTTGTTTTTTAATTTTTGATTTCAGATTTTTATGTCGCTATAAACATGTACACTTCCAAACTGGCATTATGATCTATTATTTCTTGAGCCCGTTTCGTAGCCTACCATCGCCGTGACGCAGCAGAAATTGAGACTAATCACTCCATGCTACGCAGTTCTAAACATCAATTGCCCAGTGGCGATATACTATTTAGCCCATACAAGACGCTGAGTTCAGTGTTTTACAGTCATTAGTTGTTCTCTGGTGCACTATCTGCTCCTGATGATCGTTTGGTGGAGCGACTCCCAAACTTGGATTGTCACATTCACTAATGTTTTGTTTTCTTGCTCCTTTCTACGGTACGACTGAATCTTAGGACAGCGAATTCATTAAAACCTGCGAATCCCTGTTAGTTTGCCCTATTACTAAACCTTATTCCGTTGTCCATGAATTATCACCATAATTATATATTATGGAATGAGAAAACCGCATTATTATGTTTCTTCATAAATTGAATGATTCATGCGGCGACTACCTACACTGTAAAAAATGACGAATGTTTCTGAATCTACGAAAATATAATATAATGACGAATAAATTTATAATATAAACTCATCCTTGTTAACCATGATTCTGAACAGTGTTTCTTTATCTTTAGAAACCTCAGACATCAATAGCATTTCGATATTTAAAGAATCATTTTAAAAAAAAAAAAAATTCTAGCTGCCCGTAATTTTCCGAAACGTTTACGAGTAGCTTTTAAAGTGTATTAATCAGTTTTCTAAGCCCGGAATATAGTTTTTTCCAATGGATTTTTCTACTCCATTCTCAAGTAAACATTTTCATGTTCAACAAATATGTTTAACAGACAAACATGTAAAATTAACAGCATTAACATTAACATTAAAATTAAGATTATTTCTTTACTCTTTCATGCATAAATTAACTTATGCAGCTGAAAACGTTTACTTGAGAATGGATGACATTCGATAAATAGGTATTCCAGGCTGAGGAAACTGTTTAATACACTATAAAAACCATTCGGAAACGTTTCTGAAAAATACGGGCAGCTAGAGAAATTTTGTTTTTATAAATAATTCTTTAAATTTTGGAAATGTATTACTTTCTGGGGATTCAAAAGACAATGGAACACGCTTTTCGGAATTTCGGATAACCCAGAAGATTATATTATATTTTCGTTCGTAGTTATAGTATATTTTCATAAAATAAGAAACATTGATAATTTTTTACAGTGTAGTATTGTTATCAATTCGAAGGCGTAAATTTTCCAATCATGTAAAATTAACATATTATCCTTACGTACGCATATATTTTCAGCGACAGATATCATATGTTAGCAACCGAAAATCCGCTGAAATGAAACAGCAGCACCATGAGTTGTACATAACAATGCTTTCTGCAATTGAATGGTATGTAAAATGCGTTGAAGTATTCCGTTCAATTATAAAACAAGAACGAAAAATCATGCGTCAAGCATAGATTATGTAGCACTTTCCAACGCTTCTAAAATAATTTTACAAATCATTACCGTTTAATAAGCTGAAAGATGACATCTAAGTAAACAATTTGGAAAACGCATAACATATTTAAAAACGTAATTTCAGGAATTTTCAATATATACAATATTCGGAAAAATATCCGAATACTTTTATGTAACCCTGTATATGAAATATAGATTTGTATATATACATAGGATGCTAAATTTTAGTTTAGTTAGGAAACGCGTAGCACAGTTTAAATTCTCCTTATGGAGTTTCTGTCAATAAACGGAAATGTGTTCGCGAACTTTTGTGCTGCCCTGTATAGGATCTATAGAATTTATACACACCACGTAATAGACAAAAAGCTAGTTAAGATTAAAATCGCGTTCAGTAACTTAAAACGCACTTCCAGGAATTATTGTTAACAGACAGCAGAGAATTCTTTTGTGTGTCCCTGTAAATGAACACACACCTGCTATACACACACTATTCTGTAGTAAGCCTCTTGTAATACACCTTAGTAATATATATAAACTTCAATGCGTTTAAAATAGTGGAACATTATTTAAATAAGCTGCAGACGATTTTTCTCCATAGACGTAATGTAACGGAATTATTTTGACTGTCCCTGTAAAGTAACTCTAAGTGCTATGCACCTACTATTCCATATTAAGCTTCTTCTAATGCATCTTAGTGATCTATATAAATTTCAATGAGTTTACAATAGTGAAACATTTTTAAAATAAACCGCAAATGATTTTTCCCCATAGACCGCAATGTAACGAAATTCTTTTGAGTGTCCCTGTAAGAAAACTATAAGTGCTACACACTTCAGTTGAAATAGGGAACTGCCATAGATAACAACAATAACATATAAAAATTGCAGAGCAATCCGAGCATATTTACGGGAGTTAGAGCACGGACAGACGGCCATACGGCCAGACGGCCAGACAAACCGAAGTCATAAGCACTTTTCAACTAGGTTGGAAAGTGCTAAAAAATAAGAGTTGAAATTCCAAGTTAATAATAATGAATAACTTTATAATAATGCATTTTAATTTAATAAAAATGCATTATAAGTTTTTAAAAGAAATCGGATAAGGTAGAAATCTGGAAATCAAAAATATGCCTAATCTTTACTCAGCTACATTTCTTTTTCCTCATTTGAACGACAGAGACCACAACTTCCATAAATTGAATTTTATGATCTTCTGCTAAACTCTATCAAAAATTCAAGAGAAAAATATAAATTTCTTCCTAAGCTTATGCAGCTGAATGAACTTCTATATTGAATTTATCCTTAAAAGATGACTGGATCAATTTTGCCATGATAAAATTTCTGTTAATGTATATGCATATTAAGGTAGCGCAAAAAAAAAAAAAAAAAAAAAATAAATAAAAAAAAAATAAATTGCTATACCGCAGAAGTGTTGGAAATTAGAGAGACAAATAAAACATAAAAAGCTCCGAAATTCATTATTATCTGTCTATCGCGCCTTTTATGACTTAAAGATCACCAAAATGTGAAATATACTTCACTTTCAGTTAATTTTAATATAAATTAACTTTATAAGATTTGAGATTTGAGAATGGTACAACTTTAGTTCGTAAGTGCTGTTATAATTGAGATCATTTGGAAAAAATCTTCGAAATTACACAACAACCTGTCGATTCACTTATCACCAGCGAATTTATGCAATATATTGAGGAATGTAGTGAACACGCACGTATTTTTTGTGCCTTATCCCCTTCTTTCTTTTGCATCGTTTTGTTGCAATCATTAAGTTTCGTGTTGTGACCTTTTTGAAATAAGTATGAACGGAAGAAACATCTGGAGACGGAAGATAAGGAAGGAAGATAGCGCCAATCAGGTATTTTAATGTCATGAATTTGGTATTTTTAAATAGAGTATGCCTATATTGCATGAAGATGTGATTGGGGGCATTTTCAAGAAAAGGTTTAACATTTCTTAAAAAGTGACGACCACTGGCATCAGTTTTTTTAAAACTATATAGGATTAGTAACTTCCAAAATAGACGGCTTGTTTCAGAAAATATCGATAACTGCGATTTACGATTAGGAAAATCATTGAAATTATAACTGCCGTGCATGACAAATAAAACAATCTACGGCTGTCGTAAAGCAAACAAGATGTATCTATACAAAATACGAATATCTATACAGAATTTTAGCGATAATCTACTTTATTTCGTTGATGTATGTAATCTGATGATGTATATATGATGATGTATGCTAGTATATTGCACATTATTTTGAAGTAATTAGTCAACAAATTTTAACTTGTTTTCTGTATATGGCTTGTAAATTGGTGCATGTAACTAATTTTAGGGTGCTTAACCCGTCAGCCCACGCGCTGGGATGAAATCTACCCCAGCTTACAACTATTACTTATAAATGTGCGAAAATAGTCATATTATAGTACCTTTCAAGCTGAATGATATAAAGATGTGGCCAAAAAGAATTTACCTCCGGTTGTGAGGTTTTCTATTCTTTTGTTATAAAAATGTCACGTGGGAGGAAATTTTCCCCACGCGTGTTATAATGTAATCCATAATGATAGGAAAATGTTAATGCAAATGTTTATGTTAAAAGTATAGTGTGCAAATAATAATATAATTTTTCTTTTAAACGTTAACAACTCGTGTACATACAGTTTCTATATATCAGTTTTATACTTTTTTGTATTTTCTTGGCTGAATTTGGATTGTAAAAGCTTTTTATGTAATGATATTCAGGAAAAAATCTTAGTACGAGATTTTATTTTATTTTTTATTTATTTATTTTTTTTTTTTACTTTAAATATAAAATAACTTTTTATTTGAAGTTAAATTATGTCCTTTATTAATTTACAGTTTATTTCAAAATATAAATTTTTGTTTATAATGAAACCGGGGGGAAATTGACACAAGAGAACCCATTGGGGTAAAATTTACCCCGCGCATGTAGTAACGTAATGGAAAGGAGCGCGTGTTCTGACGTGTTAAATCAGTGGAATAATCAGATTCTCTCCATCACGTCACATTTATCAGATACACATCACTTACGACAAGTCAACAGTGAAATACCTGACAAAAATTGACTGGCTGAAATACAAGAAAAACACACTATCCATCAGTAAAAAGATTTTCTTTAATATTTAACAAAAAACTATGAAGTAATATGAGCACGAAACTGCTGCACAATAATCCAGATTGTTAATATTTACAATGTTATTTTTCAAAATAGGATGATGTGTTTCGTTAGAATGAATACAAATAAAGATTTGAACTTACATAATCAGTTATTTCTCAATATTTAACCAAAACATTTAAATTATAATTTACATTTCACCACTTTTTTGTACCATGTATGTAAAAATTACATTTTAAAATTATTTTTAAAGACTTACGTGATAGAAAATTTCGGATCGCAGATTCACATTCTACATGCAAAAATACATAAACAAAATGTTTATTACTAATCAGATACAAAATGACTGTTGTCCAGTGTTATGAACGTATCGAAGAAATTATCACAAAACAGATTTTTGAATGTGTTAATTTCGAATACTTTAGAATAGGCTTATCGTGCATAAAGAAGTAATTATGTGTAAATTTAATTCTGTGTGCACTTAATCCAAACGCAGATGTTCCATAATCAGAAACGATACGCCGATTTCTAAGAAGTGCACTAAATTTTAACATCACTTTCATTTCCAAATTGTAGGCACCGTGATAACTTGTCTTCAAAACATTGCCGATGTCTTAATCTTCATTATGTGGATATTTGTCTTTAAATTCGAATTCATCAACGGTTGACTATGAGCATGCAAGCTTCGAAGCATCACGATAAGTTAAATTGTGAGTATGAGTTTTCCTTCCAGATTTTATAGTTCATTTTATAATTTTTTAAGAGTCTATACCTCAAACTGCATCTCAATAATAGTCATCACGTTCATTTATGTCACAATTATGTTAATTCCATCTCAACAGACATCGATGATTTTGTACACGCTACAATAATGGGATAAACATCAATTGCCCAGTGGCGATATACTATTTAGCCCATACAAGACGCTGAGTTCAGTGTTTTACAGTCATTAGTTGTTCTCTGGTGCACTATCTGCTCCTGATGATCGTTTGGTGGAGCGACTCCCAAACTTGGATTGTCACATTCACTAATGTTTTGTTTTCTTGCTCCTTTCTACGGTACGACTGAATCTTAGGACAGCGAATTCATTAAAACCTGCGAATCCCTGTTAGTTTGCCCTATTACTAAACCTTATTCCGTTGTCCATGAATTATCATCATAATTATATATTATGGAATGAGAAAACCGCATTATTATGTTTCTTCATAAATTGAATGATTCATGCGGCGACTACCTACACTGTAAAAAATGACGAATGTTTCTGAATCTACGAAAATATAATATAATGACGAATAAATTTATAATATAAACTCATCCTTGTTAACCATGATTCTGAACAGTGTTTCTTTATCTTTAGAAACCTCAGACATCAATGGCATTTCGATATTTAAAGAATCATTTAAAAAAAAAAAAAAAATTCTAGCTGCCCGTAATTTTCCGAAACGTTTACGAGTAGCTTTTAAAGTGTATTAATCAGTTTTCTAAGCCCGGAATATAGTTTTTTCCAATGGATTTTTCTACTCCATTCTCAAGTAAACATTTTCATGTTCAACAAATATGTTTAACAGACAAACATGTAAAATTAACAGCGTTAACATTAACATTAAAATTAAGATTATTTCTTTACTCTTTCATGCATAAATTAACTTATGCAGCTGAAAACGTTTACTTGAGAATGGATGACATTCGATAAATAGGTATTCCAGGCTGAGGAAACTGTTTAATACACTATAAAAACCATTCGGAAACGTTTCTGAAAAATACGGGCAGCTAGAGAAATTTTGTTTTTATAAATAATTCTTTAAATTTTGGAAATGTATTACTTTCTGGGGATTCAAAAGACAATGGAACACGCTTTTCGGAATTTCGGATAACCCAGAAGATTATATTATATTTTCGTTCGTGGTTATAGTATATTTTATTAAAATAAGAAACATTGATAATTTTTTACAGTGTAGTATTGTTATCAATTCGAAGGCGTAAATTTTCCAATCATGTAAAATTAACATATTATCCTTACGTACGCATATATTTTCAGCGACAGATATCATATGTTAGCAACCGAAAATCCGCTGAAATGAAACAGCAGCACCATGAGTTGTACATAACAATGCTTTCTGCAATTGAATGGTATGTAAAATGCGTTGAAGTATTCCGTTCAATTATAAAACAAGAACGAAAAATCATGCGTCAAGCATAGATTATGTAGCACTTTCCAACGCTTCTAAAATAATTTTACAAATCATTACCGTTTAATAAGCTGAAAGATGACATCTAAGTAAACAATTTGGAAAACGCATAACATATTTAAAAACGTAATTTCAGGAATTTTCAATATATACAATATTCGGAAAAATATCCGAATACTTTTATGTAGCCCTGTATATGATCTATAGATTTGTATATATACATAGGATGCTAAATTTTAGTTTAGTTAGGAAACGCGTAGCACAGTTTAAATTCTCCTTATGGAGTTTCTGTCAATAAACGGAAATGTGTTCGCGAACTTTTGTGCTGCCCTGTATAGGATCTACAGAATTTATACACACCACGTAATAGACAAAAAGCTAGTTAAGATTAAAATCGCGTTCAGTAACTTAAAACGCACTTCCAGGAATTATTGTTAACAGACAGCAGAGAATTCTTTTGTGTGTCCCTGTAAATGAACACACACCTGCTATACACACACTATTCTGTAGTAAGCCTCTTGTAATACACCTTAGTAATATATATAAACTTCAATGTGTTTAAAATAGTGGAACATTATTTAAATAAGCCGCAGACGATTTTTCTCCATAGACGTAATGTAACGGAATTATTTTGACTGTCCCTGTAAAGTAACTCTAAGTGCTATGCACCTACTATTCCATATTAAGCTTCTTCTAATGCATCTTAGTGATCTATATAAATTTCAATGCGTTTACAATAGTGAAACATTTTTAAAATATACCGCAAATGATTTTTCCCCATAGACCGCAATGTAACGGAATTCTTTTGAGTGTCCCTGTAAGAAAACTATAAGTGCTACACACTTCAGTTGAAATAGGGAACTGCCATAGATAACAACAATAACATATAAAAATTGCAGAGCAATCCGAGCATATTTACGGGAGCTAGAGCACGGACAGACGGCCATACGGCCAGACGGCCAGACAAACCGAAGTCATAAGCACTTTTCAACTAGGTTGGAAAGTGCTAAAAAATAAGAGTTGAAATTCCAAGTTAATAATAATGAATAACTTTATAATAATGCATTTTAATTTAATAAAAATGCATTATAAGCTTTTAAAAGAAATCGGATAAGGTAGAAATCTGGAAATCAAAAATATGCCTAATCTTTACTCAGCTACATTTCTTTTTCCTCATTTGAACGACAGAGACCACAACTTCCATAAATTGAATTTTATGATCTTCTGCTAAACTCTATCAAAAATTCAAGAGAAAAATATAAATTTCTTCCTAAGCTTATGCAGCTGAATGAACTTCTATATTGAATTTATCCTTAAAAGATGACTGGATCAATTTTGCCATGATAAAATTTCTGTTAATGTATATGCATATTAAGGTAGCGCAAAAAAAAAAAAAAAATAAATAAATAAAAAAAAATAAATCGCTATACCGCAGAAGTGTTGGAAATTAGAGAGACAAATAAAACATAAAAAGCTCCGAAATTCATTATTATCTGTCTATCGCGCCTTTTATGACTTAAAGATCACCAAAATGTGAAATATACTTCACTTTCAGTTAATTTTAATATAAATTAACTTTATAAGATTTGAGATTTGAGAATGGTACAACTTTAGTTCGTAAGTGCTGTTATAATTGAGATCATTTGGAAAAAATCTTCGAAATTACACAACAACCTGTCGATTCACTTATCACCAGCGAATTTATGCAATATATTGAGGAATGTAGTGAACACGCACATATTTTTTGTGCCTTATCCCCTTCTTTCTTTTGCATCGTTTTGTTGCAATCATTAAGTTTCGTGTTGTGACCTTTTTGAAATAAGTATGAACGGAAGAAACATCTGGAGACGGAAGATAAGGAAGGAAGATAGCGCCAATCAGGTATTTTAATGTCATGAATTTGGTATTTTTAAATAGAGTATGCCTATATTGCATGAAGATGTGATTGGGGGCATTTTCAAGAAAAGGTTTAACATTTCTTAAAAAGTGACGACCACTGGCATCAGTTTTTTAAAAACTATATAGGATTAGTAACTTCCAAAATAGACGGCTTGCTTCAGAAAATATCGATAACTGCGATTTACGATTAGGAAAATCATTGAAATTATAACTGCCGTGCATGACAAATAAAACAATCTACGGCTGTCGTAAAGCAAACAAGATGTATCTATACAAAATACGAATATCTATACAGAATTTTAGCAATAATCTACTTTATTTCGTTGATGTATGTAATATGATGATGTATATATGATGATGTATGCTAGTATATTGCACATTATTTTGAAGTACAACAAATTTTAACTTGTTTTCTGTATATGGCTTGTAAATTGGTGCATGTAACTAATTTTAGGGTGCTTAACCCGTCAGCCCACGCGCTGGGATGAAATCTACCCCAGCTTACAACTATTACTTGTAAATGTGCGAAAATAGTCATATTATAGTACCTTTCAAGCTGAATGATATAAAGATGTGGCCAAAAAGAATTTACCTCCGGTTGTGAGGTTTTCTATTCTTTTGTTATAAAAATGTCACGTGGGAGGAAATTTTCCCCACGCGTGTTATAACGTAATCCATAATGATAGGAAAATGTTAATGCAAATGTTTATGTTAAAAGTATAGTGTGCAAATAATAATATAATTTTTCTTTTAAACGTTAACAACTCGTGTACATACAGTTTCTATATATCAGTTTTATACTTTTTTGTATTTTCATGGCTGAATTTGGATTGTAAAAGCTTTTTATGTAATGATATTCAGGAAAAAATCTTAGTACGAGATTTTATGTTTTTTTTTTTTTTTTTTTTTTTTTTTTTTTTTTTTACTTTAAATATAAAAGAACTTTTTATTTGAAGTTAAATTATGTCCTTTATTAATTTACAGTTTATTTCAAAATATAAATTTTTGTTTATAATGAAACCGGGGGGAAATTGACACAAGAGAACCCATTGGGGTAAAATTTACCCCGCGCATGTAGTAACGTAATGGAAAGGAGCGCGTGTTCTGACGTGTTAAATCAGTGGAATAATCAGATTCTCTCCATCACGTCACATTTATCAGATACACATCACTTACGACAAGTCAACAGTGAAATACCTGACAAAAATTGACTGGCTGAAATACAAGAAAAACACACTATCCATCAATAAAAAGATTTTCTTGAATATTTAACAAAAAACTATGAAGTAATATGAGCACGAAACTGCTGCACAATAATAAAGATTGTTAATATTTACAATGTTATTTTTCAAAATAGGATGATGTGTTTCGTTAGAATGAATACAAATAAAGATTTGAACATACATAATCAGTTATTTCTCAATATTTAACCAAAACATTTAAATTATAATTTACATTTCACCACTTTTTTGTACCATGTATGTAAAAATTACATTTTAAAATTATTTTTAAAGACTTACGTGATAGAAAATTTTGGATCGCAGATTCACATTCTACATGCAAAAATACATAAACAAAATGTTTATTACTAATCAGATACAAAATGACTGTTGTCCAGTGTTATGAACGTATCGAAGAAATTATCACAAAACAGATTTTTGAATGTGTTAATTTCGAATACTTTAGAATAGGCTTATCGTGCATAAAGAAGTAATTATGTGTAAATTTAATTCTGTGTGCACTTAATCCAAACGCAGATGTTCCATAATCAGAAACGATACGCCGATTTCTAAGAAGTGCACTAAATTTTAACATCACTTTCATTTCCAAATTGTAGGCACCGTGATAACTTGTCTTCAAAACATTGCCGATGTCTTAATCTTCATTATGTGGATATTTGTCTTTAAATTCGAATTCATCAACGGTTGACTATGAGCATGCAAGCTTCGAAGCATCACGATAAGTTAAATTGTGAGTATGAGTTTTCCTTCCAGATTTTATAGTTCATTTTATAATTTTTTGAGAGTCTATACCTCAAACTGCATCTCAATAATAGTCATCACGTTCATTTATGCCACAATTATGTTAATGCCATGTCAACAGACATCGATGATTTTGTACACGCTACAATAATGGGATAAATTGCAGAATGCTACATCAAAAAGTAAAGAAGATGCTTTCTACAACTCTTTAAATTTTTGTTTAAGAGAGGTTTTATTTTAATCTCAGGTATCAAAATGCTTTGCATTCTGTAATCGGAAACCGTTGCAAAAGATGCTTTCTCAAAAACAAAATTATTTTGAAATCTCACTTTTCGCGTGATTTTTTTTTCATTACTTGACGCCCAGTCTGTTATTATCGTGAAATAAATTGTAGATTTATTGAAACATTATCGAATCACAATTTCTTGCTTAGTAGGTTTATTTAATTCAAAGTCTTTTCGAATATAAAATACATTCGATTTCCTGTTTAATGATTGCTTTCTTTGATGCGGTCTTTTTTTTAAATATCTCAAAAAGTATACAACATTGCTCCAAATGATCTGCCAACTGAGAAGAAAGGAAACAAAGCATAACACACCGCGCGTTCGGACTTAAATCTTCAACACTTCGAATAAATGCGCTACTGATATGCAATCTGAGTTGTTGACTGATTTTGATGATTTATTTCCTAATTTATCCAATGATTTTAAAACTTAGCAACTAGAGCTATAGCTTTCAAATCTATAAAATAATACATTTTTGCACAATCTCATGCACTTTAATTCCTATTTGTTATCTGAAAATAGTAATATTTTTTTTTAGTTTCTTTATATTTTCTTTTGCATGTGAAATTCGCAAGTTATACGCGCTATAGCGTTAAAAGAAATTGCTCTTTAGACGCATTCCAATGCATATTGTTCATTTTTTCATCGGCTGATTGTTAACAATATATTTTTTTTTTTCAGAAGAATACCTCATTTGTTCTTTTAAAATGTTTCTCTGAAAAAAATATATATATTAGGTTTGTAGTTTATGGGAGGAACATTTTAACTTGTAATTTATGCATATGCACACCATGCATTTACATTAAGGATGCAGAGTTCTCTTAGTTCTTAGCAAAAATAAAATTCTAATTTCATATTTGTATAGATTGTATTTTAGTACAATACGTGATACTTTTACACTTTATTGCATAAACAATGTTACATTAAATAAAATTCAATTTTTTCAGTTGAAGAGTCAGAATATTGTTTATATTTCAATATCTATATTATTTTAAGAACGGACAAACCAATTATTATTTCCAAAAAAAAAATCATAAAATTTAAAGTATCATACCTCGACAGGCTTTGGACGTACCAAACAAACGAAAAAAATATTGTTTACTTTTAACTTTTAAAAAGAACAATTTTGACATAAATGTATTTTCATATAATGAGTTCCAGTTTTTGAAAAACATTTTCATTCGGTATTATGCATCTAAAACTAACGATTTAAGATTTAGCTATTGCTCAACGATAGGAAACGATACCTTGTTTATTTATATTTACAAATATATGTAACTATTCGAGAGACAATAATGTATCATCAGAAACAAAATGGAAATATTAGAAATATGCATAACATACTATTCTATAACACAGCTATAAATGACAGATGATGCATAAAAACGAATGACCCACAATTTAAAAATAAAAGGCGATCACAAAAATGAATGACAATATCAAAAATTAAATAATAATGAAAAAACTTAAAATATTGATTAAAATGTGAAATGTAGAATAGATTCTTCAGGCAGAAATTATTCCAGATTCTAGAAAATAATATATGTGCGAATTCATATTTATCATTGTTTATTTATCATTTTTAAGGAGTTTTATTGGTGAAAGATCTACAATTCAGTCAACAGCAATTTGACTTTTTTAATGTAACGTACTTTGGCACGTAATTAACATTTGTAGCTAACTCTGGTACATTTGTAACCATATCGTTGCAAAAACTTCTATCATTTCACTTCAAACTTGGCTGTGGACCCGATTACGGAAGATTAGGAAGACTTTATTGCATGCAAACTAAAGATATATTTTTCTACCAGAAGAAGTTATCGAGGTTTTCTCCAGGTTAATGGTTAATGATCCTGATTGCAACTGGTATACATAATCTAAAGGCAGTAAAAATGATGTTATTTTAATTTTATTAAAACAATTCAGCTCTAAAACCCCACTTTTTTATCATTCACATTTCTTATAAATAAAAGTTAAACACTGCTCATTGTATCAAAATAATTTATTAAATATTTTCACTGTATTTAATCTGCTTGAATCGAAAGATAGGAAACTGTAGTAGACTTGCTAGAAGACGACTATATTACGAAATATAATGTAACATATAGTGAGATTGTATTTAAGCTACCATAACCACACATAGAATCAAGCTCAGAGATCTAGAGTTCAAGAACTAAGAAACTAAAATGAATAACCCGAACATTATATAAGTTCAGCGGTCAATCTCTGCAATGATTGTAATGCTCTCATTTTTTTTGTAGTGTGGTGACTAGAGAACATTTTAATTTCTGTTGGTTATAATGACTACATTTCTCTATAAAACTGAACTATAAATGATCAAATAAAAGAATTGCTTCTCAATAGCACGAATTTTGTCTAACGCATTAGATAATAGAGCAATTTTTTTCGCAACGTATGCAGCAATGGGGAAGGTCTTTACAGGTGAATGTTCATATTTCTTTAAAATACATGATAAAATTCACCACTTCATTTGATTCAAGGTTCAATTGGAAAATTTACCAGCGCAGCAGGCATAGCCTGCTAGTATTCTATATATTCATATTTGCCATTTTCAAATTCTCGCCAAGCTTGAATATACTTGGAAAAATATCGCGAAATTTGGATAAATGAAGCCCATTTGACTATAACTGTCTAATTTCGCGAAATTATGATTGAAATTCAATATTGATGAGAACTGGGAATGAATGATCTGCAATCGGGTTTCACGCATTACAGAGTACTATTTTGTAGTAAAATTAGCTAAAATATTTAAACCAAGGAATAGGTAGGCTAATTTTTCTCACAGGTACAGGCCAGAAGGACTTTGTAGTAGTGTTTTACATCGGCTTCTCGTGCAACGAAGGGTGTTTCGCATGCGGGAAACCCAATGATTCGCAAACAGCTGACGTACAACAGAATGACGACAAATATTGATTTAATTGGTGATGTGATGGCGAATTTTTGAAGTATTATGTGATAGAAGAAAGTTTTTGGATTGGCACATCCGACTAGTTTTCCATACGATTACTTTTTGAAGTTATATATATATATATATATTTAACTTTAAAGCCAATTTATACTTATTGTTTTATACATTTTTTCTTTCCATTTCACAGATGGTTTAAACACTAAATATATGATTTACCACTAACGACAATATTTTTATTGTGCCTGTTAATACATTTTTGAATTAACATCTTAGCTGAGGTTTGTTATAGGCATTGTCATTCTACGCAACATTCTACGAAAAATAAATTGGCTCATTTCCCTTTTCTCCTAAATAGTTTAAATTAGTAATAAATCTTAAATTTATTTTAATTTTATTTGAAAATAATATAAGGATGTCACTTTTAAAAACTTTATAATCTCTATGATTTTATATAATAAAAAGCATAGAAAAAATATTAAGGATATATATGCGAATGTTTAATTTGATTCTAGAAATATAGGTTTTAAACGTAAACATGTAGAAATAAGAAAAATAAACTAATTCTAATAATACGTTTTAAAGCAGGAATTTAAAATAAAGTATAACTTTGAAACCGAAATATTTGGCTCACTTTAACTGTTGTTCTATAGCCAATTTTTATTTTTAAATTGTTATAGAAGCTAAACTACACCTCTTTGTTTATTGTAATCATTTTAGAAGTAAATCTCCGAAGGGATATTTATTGCACCAAATTCATTTACATAATGCCTTTTATATTATATGCGTGTGAAATCTAGAGTATTTTCAGATCAGCAGTCCATTCTTCATGACATCATTAAGTTCTTACATTCGATTGAATGCATGGTATAAAATATACAGAACGTTTAGCCCAGAAATATTAAACGACACATATTTTTTTTACATTAAATCACAGTAGTAGTGTAGTTTTCTACTCTTTTAATGATATCGTAAAATTTCTTCCAAGGCTTTTATTCAATTTCTAGTGTTTATATAGTTGTATATTGTACGCCCAATTTTTAAGGTGGAATGAGATAAACATAATGATCATTATTTCAGATATATTTAGAATTTAATTCAATTTTTAAAGAAAAAAAAGTGGAGTTAATTTAAAGGAAATATTACATTGAGAAACACCCAAAATTGCCGAAAGAAAGAATGTTTCTGTTTAGTTGGAAATGATCTGTAGAGGAAACAAGTCACAATTAAACGTAATAAATTGATAATCTTGAATTTTCAGAAACAGATATCAATAACATCTAATAAAATATGTGTGATTTTTTAAAAATTAAAATTCGCTGAAATTCCATTAATATGCATTAATATGCATTAATATCCATTAATATGCATTAAATGAATATTAGGAGTAAAACACAGGTAAATATATATATATATTTTTATATTATCTTTTTTTCTAAAAATATTTCTTTATGGATTTATATCCCAAACGTAATATGAAACAAATGTATAGCCATAGATAATGCGTTATTTATAACAGTTGTGTAGTATTTTAAGTTTAAAATAAAGAAATGGAAAATACCTTTCTAATAAAAATGCATATAATGATATCTACTTTTTTATATGTTATTTTTATTAATATATATATATATATGTACAAATTCACGTATTTAACAAAAGGTTTGATAAAGAATTAATTCAACATACATATATATATATATATATATATTAATTTATTCTTCAAAATGTGTCTGTTTTTTTTTTTGTTTTTTTTTTTAAAGCTTTAATGTGGCTCATCTGCTAACGAATATTTTGTTTCTCTCCTTGAACTTTAAAGTTGAATTTGTTTAAAAGTTCTGCAAAGGCAGCAGAAAAGTCTAATTACACATTACTTTTTATTCACCTGTTATTTTTCTCATTTTGGAGATTTTCATTTTAAAATTTCACACAAATTTTCATCCAAATGCGATTAAAGGGGTTTAAACATGTCTTTTGAATACCTTTAAGGGGTTTATCGAACTAATTTCCTAAATATTGAATGCAATGTACACCCAGAAAAAGGAATTGATTATAACTACAAAACATGTTTTGTTGAGTACATTTTGGTTGTTTTAGCAAAATTCAAGTAAAATTGAACCATTTTACTTGAATTAACAAAACATTTTTTGCTAACGATACAATTTTATTTTTTTGGAATTGCAAAAAAAGAAAAAAAAATTGTTGATTCAAACAAAATTTCTATTGACCTATATTTAAACAAAAAGTTTTGTTGGGTCAACCAAATTTTTGTTGATTCAACAAAACTTTTTTCTGGGTGTAATATATATTATCACAAAGTTGCTGAATATTTGATTACTGATCAGGTATTTTTAATAGTATTTATTTATTTATCTTTATTATTTTTTCTGAACTTTATTTACTGATATTATTTGTGTAACAATGTTACTGGCTCTCAGGGTACCTTTGCGATCCGCATGGTATCGTTTGCGTTAATAACATCATAGTTTTTGATAGTAACAGCATATGACCATCTGGACCACATTGATTTATATATACCTAACTCATTTCTACTAATACGTAGTTTGTTTTAACTACATTTATCATGAATTTGGATGATGGAGATGTGAGAAATATGTCATTTTCTGTGAATTTTACATTATTTCAGTAATTTCATTGAGTAATTTCTGGTTTATATAGATTAAATTTTTTATGTCATATTTAGACTATTTAAATCTAATTTTTTTCTCGTGTCGTCAATTGTAAGTGACATCATAGAATAATTTAAAAATAGAATTATCTGTATCCATTTAAAATAAGATCCTGTACAAAAATTAAAATTATTTATAAGATATAATACATTAAAAAAATAAGTATATATATTTTTTAAAGAATTTCTGCAGCTAATATTGTTTTAACGAGAATTATGGGTATAATTATCAAAACGTAGATTTTTTGTTTTATCTGCCTACTTTGTGAAATTTATAATTTGTGAAAGGATAATTTTAAGTTAACAGCCATTGGACTTTTAAATAATCTCTAGTAGCGAAGTCGTTTATATAAAATTTCGATTTCGGAACATAGAACCTTTCAAATTATAAATAGAGTTTTTGATAAATTTTATTGCCAAGAATGAGTGAAACATGTTTAAATAAACCTGTATATTATTGTATTTCATGTCCTTTTACTTTTCAAACACTCCTTGCCGCATATTTACCTGTAAGAAATAATATTTTTTTAGAAAATTCAGATATTTATGTAGATTTTATATTTAAAACACAATTTTTTTTCAATATTTTAATATATTGTTTAATAAAATCTGTCTTAAAAAGAATAATTTAACTACTTCTTCAATGAACTATCATGACATTTTAACAGTTACATGTAACTAACTTACACGTTATTGTGTATTAGTTCTGCCAATAATAATTGGTTTGAAGGTACCATTCAAATTTCTAATAACTTGAAATACTTTTCTTTTCACTAATAATGAAAGTTTAATAATGGTTAAATATAAATTCAATATTTAAAACTGAAACTATTTTATTAAGACAACTATCCTAAACAGATGTGAATCGGCATATTTTTCTATTTTCAATTTAATATATTATAATTAGGAATCCATTTCATGCTTCATTAAAGCTATAATGCGTACCATGTAACTTTAAAAATAAAAATACAAAACTGTTGCTTTATTTTTTATCAGAGCTATTTCAATTTAAAAGAAAATTTAAAAATATTAAACATTTAAACATTTAAATATTAAACATTCTTTTTTATATACTGAAATTAAAACCATAATCTATATACCAAAATTAACATCTACCACTTAAGAAGATGTTATAAATGACTAATTTCGTATACCCTAGTATGGGGCTAAGATATCGATAATCATTCGTATAGTTTTTTGTTGTTGCTGTTGTAATTTGTTGCAGCTTTGTTGGTCATTCCTGTGGGATTTTTTTTTTTAAATTCACATATCTTTCAGTATTCTATACGTACACTTAGACATTTATTACTTTTACTACTTTTTAATTGTATAGGCAGTTATTAAATGGGATTAAATAGAATTATTATAGTATTTTGAGCGTTATACTGCAAATTGGTGCATTATTTTCCTCTGTCTGTTTAACGGTACGTAAAAGGGTATGGATGCAATGCATAGGTATAATAATTCGTAATTGAACGACTTATAAATTTATTTATCTTATTCAATACAAATAATGAATCTCAATTTAAATATTTCCCCGTATTAGTACTTAGAATCTTCAATATTATGACGGAAATACACGGTCTTAACGGGTTTTAAATATCCCCATTTCTTAGGCAGATATACAGCTGTCATAGATCGACTTGAAAAGAAATAAGTTTTCTTTGAGTGTTTCAGCAAGAAAACGGATTTTCACAATCGATTATATCTTTTGTATATAGTAATAAAAGCAATAAGATAAATATAGCTTTTTTATGTTACCTGTGTTATTAAGAATTACGGCCCAATATATTGTTAATGCAATAAATTTGCATCGTTTCTTCATTCATAAATATTGCATGCTAATAAAAATATTCCACATCATCTCCATTTTTCTTTTTATATAGAAAAAGGTAATAAAATTCCTTAAAATTGTAATATTTATATTTTTTTTTATAATTTATGAATCAGCAGTGATAATGCTTTTATTTTGGACTAAAAGATAAAAATAAAATATAGCGTATAATGTTTCTATTATACCCGAAATAAATTTTTCCAGCGCCACCCCTAATTAATGAAGTAGCTTAATTCTGGAGAATAGTTTACGATGTTACAGGTTTAAAATTACTTCGTAGAGGTCTTAAAGTGTAATTAGTTTGGATACTGAATTAAGGATGATTAGGATTTTTAAACTGGTTATTAGTTTAACGGTCCTGAATAAATTTGTTAATGTTGCAGTTTCTGTGACAATATTTATCTTGCACTGAAAGAGGAAATTTTTAAAAGATTATTTATGATTCTAAAATAATTATTGCAGTTAGTGAAGTCATATGCATTTCTATACTAAAACATATCAGTATCTAAGTACATATAACATTTATCGCCAGAGTCGTTGGAATCTTATAATTTTTAAATTTACAAAGTACTCATTGCATTAGCATGGGGATGCAATAAACTAAAATACAGTAAAACACCTGAATAATTGGACACCTGAAAAACATTAATTTGTCTGTTATTTGGAGGTTTCTTCTATTCAGAGGTAAAAAAAAAAAAAATACATAAAACAAAAATGATACGAATTGAAAAAGTGTAGTTAACCCCTTGAAGGGCGCCGGCATATGATATATACCACTTAATTTTAATCCCAAAATTTATAAGATACACGAATAAAAGATTTTACTTATTATAAAATAAATTCGTTCGTGAATCTTGGTGTCAATCAATAATTTCAATATTTTAGCTCCATGAGTATTTTGCCCCTGAAGGGGTTAAATAGAGATATCCGGTAATCAAAAATTCCCGATATAGAGTTATTAATATTTGCTTTTTACTTTCTTCTATCTTTACAAGGAGAAAGTATTGGATTCATGAAAACTTTTGACTTCCGGTTTTTAACTGATTTATACGTTTTATAAGGTCCTGAACACGATTTGAGCGTGTTTGGAAAATGTCTGTCTGTTAGTGACAAACATTTTGTCGGCGCTCTGTCTCAAGAACTAATGCAGGAAATTTAACAAAACTTTATATTCAGTTATCCCTGATATAAGTTGGTGCCGATTAGTTTTTGGTGAAAATCGCCCGACACGTGGCGCTGCTATACTGTTTTTTCGCAATTTCCACAATAGCTATATCTTAAGAACTAACGCACTTATTTTCATAAAACTTCAGATTCAGTTATACTTTGACATAAATAAACACTGATTACGTTTTGGTGTAGGTATCCCAACAGGTGGTGCTGCTATACCACTTTATTCATGATTTTTACGATAGCTATATCTCAAGAACTAATGCACGGAATTTCATGAAACTTCAGATTCTGTTAGACCTTGACATAAATAAATGCTGCTTACGTTTGGTTGTAAATGTCCCAACAGGTGGCGCAGCTATGCTAGGTTTTTCATTATTATCACGATACCTATATCTCAAAAGCAAATGCACGGATTTACATCAAACTTCAGATTCAGTTAGTCCATAAGTTGTTGTTGATTAGGTTTTGGTCTAAATCTCCCAACAGTTGACGCTGTTATGCTGCATTTTGCACGATCTACACGATTTTAGCAATAGTCATACCTCAAGAAATAATGCACGGAATTTATTAAAGCTTTAGATTCAGTTAGACCTTGATATAAGTTGGCTGCTGATTCTTTTTAGTGTACGCGAACCTGTGTGAGACAGACGAAAGTTTTGTGATTGGCACATCCGAGTAGTTTTCATTAAAAAGTGTGGACATTATGTAAAAATAATGTATATATTTTTCATCATATCAAGCTAGATAATTTAACTAATCAAAATGAACTTTTTATTAAAGTTTTATTAACTAGTAACAAATATATATATATATATATATATATAATCAGTAAATGAACATTACAACCACCAACAAAAAATATGACATTATTAATGAAAGTAAAATAACTAATTGACAACATTACAGATCCCCCAATACACTTAACCACGATTCCAAAAACATAGTAGAAAAAAAAGGCAGAAATTGAATAACACAAAGTGAATGATAGAAATGTATGGGACAGAATCATCAAGTAACAAATGCCTGAAACTCCACAAATAAAATGTGTGGTTTCATCTTCATATTAGCCATAAAATAGCTATATATATATATATATATATATATGTGTGTGTGTGTGTGTGTGTGTGTATACAATCGAAGAATGTTAATGCGAGA
This sequence comes from Maratus michaelseni, assembly GCA_963931845.1. Taxonomy (NCBI): domain Eukaryota; kingdom Metazoa; phylum Arthropoda; class Arachnida; order Araneae; family Salticidae; genus Maratus; species Maratus michaelseni. The sequence goes on from OZ007592.1 coordinate 391,322,289, forward strand.
CGTAAAGGAATTATCAAATTCCTCATATTAACATATTAACTATTACTCTCAATAGTATCACAATAGTCACTCACAGTACGATAATAAATACGTTGAACATACCTATATAATTAAACTAAATACTATTATTAATTGTAATAATTATCTGAATGCAAAAATCAACTTACTATATTAAAGTTAAAATGAATTATTCAGCTTTACTTTTGTTAGTGTCATTTTCAAAAAGCGAGTAGTCCTTTAGACAGAATGATAGTGTTGATGTGAAAGTTAAAAAATTAGTAATGCTAAAGGACATGGAAGATTTACACATCATTTCACCTTTGCCTGGAATAATTCGCCTAACATTGCAATAGTCATTGCAACTCTCAAGCTATTGATTCCACATATCATATTCATTTTAACAGAGCAATAAGATAAAGAAAAGATTGGTTAATTGTGGCCCAGAGTCAGGAATTAAAGATATAAGTAAATAAAAGTTGTCTTATACGAACCTTCTTTTCTATGGCTCAATTTTAATTCTTACAAAGGAGTGTATTTGAAACGTCCTTATCCTTCGTCCCTTATAAATCGTCCCTTCCTCGTGAATTTCATTTCTTTAAATGTGTGGATATATCCTTGAAGTTTAAAATTATGACTGCTGAAATAGATTAATTAATACATTTCGATAAACAGTTGCAATGTAGAAATATTATCCCTGAGAGAGAAAAGTGATAGATAAGATTGGAGTTTCTTTTGTAATTCTTGCTGCCCTTCCACCGAAAATCGTATTGAAATGAACGTATATTTCTCCCGTATTAGCCATGATCCTGCTTTTGTAGAGAGTAAATGCTTTAAAATCTTAATAATCTTAATAAATTTTAATATTTTAAATTCCAAACCACTGGAAACGTGGATTGTATATATATATATATATAAATATTAAAATATAAATATTAAGATGCATATATTCTTTTATTTTTTCTCTAATGTGATAAATTATTCATATACTTCATTTCTGTATATTCGATATCCATAAGCAGGGCTTGACAAATGCGGTCGCCAAGTCGCCACTGGCGACCAACATTTTTTATCGGGCAACTGTTTTTTAATCTGACTTTTTTTGTTATTTATTTATTATTATTTTTTTTACAAAAATTTAACTAAAAAATGAGCACACACGACATTTTGTCTCTCCAACTTTCCTACTCCCGTGGGCAGCAAGCACAGTGATCTCTCTCTTCTGTCGTACTTTTAGTGGAAAAGACAAGTTTAAAAGGCATTTTCTATTTCATGTACATAAAATGCCATTATTATACTCTGTAGTCGACTAGCATGTCACGTGATTAGAATGTGGGGGAGAGAGGGGAAGTTTAAAAGAAAATATTGTGAATCCAACCTATGTGGCATCTAAAAATTGGATGCAGTGATAAAAAAGGCTTACGCTTTTTTGTAAGTTTCAAATCAGATTTTTGTGTTCAAAATTAAAACTGATTAATCCATCACATTCATTTTAAAGACTAATAACGTATAAGTGATTATAAGTAATTCATTCGAAATAAATCCATAAAACTAGAAAATTAAATTTTCAAGAATAGTTAATTTTAATTAAAATAATATGCATCGTTTAAATATTTTATCCACGCTTAAAATGCTTGGTGCTTAGCATCTGTGGGCACCACACACCTTCGGCAATAGTTCAGCGTCACTCTGTCTTGGAGTCAAGGGTCTGGTACTGGGTTGCTATTCAAGAATATTTTATAATTATATTGTTTGTATTATTATTTGCAGTAAATGGAAATAAAAAATCATTTATTACACTCAGAAGGGTAAGGTATTTTTTTTTATTATTATTTATTCTTAAATTTGAATCGTTGATCGTTGGATAAAAATAAACCTTAGCCTGCTGCTGATTCCGATTATGTAATCCAGCGCAGGGAAATGTTTTTCTTTTCTTTTCTTTTTAGAATGCATATTACGTAATAACTATAAAATTATTTTGCGAACGTCACAATGTTTCATTGAATTTCTTGTAAGATGTCTCATTATAGACGCTGCAAAATTACAAAATATTAAGAAATAAATTTGAAACGAAAAAATAATTAACTTGGAAAATTTAAGAGAATTTATTAAATGAAAATTTTGAAATAATAAAATCAGAATTATTTGATTTTTTGAATTCGATAGGCTAAATAGGCAAAAAATCGTTTTCCGGCTTCACTATTTTACCGATGTCCTCTCATCAGATATAGATTTTGTAGCACTCAACTATTCGGACATTTGAAGCATTCGGCAATTAAAATTTTACCGAACATGTCGGTTAATTAAGAGTTTAAAATATTTCCTTTTTTTTCTAGAGATATATAGTTTTGATAAGTTTCCTTAGAAAACTTAGTTTTAATATATATATTTTTTTATTACGTACTATTCTAAAGTATGTAACTAATAATTCTAAACTATGTTTGTTATTATATTTTCTCATTTAATTCATAAAATCGTTTGTGCTTTTCGAAAATCAATAACGAGGGGGGGGGGCGACTAGAATTTATACCTGGCTACCAGATTTCTTAAAATTTGTAAAGCCCTGTCCATAAGTAATATGCAATCACACTAAAATCACTCTTATCGAGTTCCTCTCTTCCTTTTTAAATTAAATAGATGGCGAAAAAATCTTTATTATACTACATTTTTCAAGGAATACAATAAAGTAAAAACATCTTAATTAATCAGTTTATTTTATAGGACAAATATCGTCTGTAATCAAAATGTCATTTGTTTTTGGCACTTTTCAGTTTAAAAAGAATTATTTTAACCAAAATGCATTAATCTAAAGCTTTTGATAACCTAAACAAAAAACGTTAAGCTAGGTTTAAACAATTTACTTTCATCTGGATAGGTATTGTCCCCATTCGTAGGAACATAATTTAATAAAATACAGTTTTTTAACTAAACTTTTCACAGAGCAGTTAAACTAGAATGTTTTAGCGGATAAAACTGACAACTTTTTAAGCAACTTTTCACTTAATTCATAAAGCTGAGATATTAAAAGGCAAAAAACCAATGTAAAAAATACACAAATAATACACATAAATGCTGCAAACCGCTAATTTCGAATCTACTAGCAAGCTTCTTCTTCAGTTTGACAAAGATTCAAAGCACAGCGCGCTAGATAAAACAAGAGTGCGTTTCTTATTCTAGCGGGCTGTGCTTGCCCATTGTCGCACTGAAGAAGAATCTCGTTTGCGTATTCAAAACGGCTGTTTGCTGCTTTTTAATGTATTATTTGTGCATTTTTAACTTTTTTTTAAACTTTTACTTTTCTCCCACAAAGGTTTTATTTGCTAGCATCAAAGCTGGAACATTTTGTATACGGTCGTCAAATTTACGTCATATTTTTCCCCTGTAGTTCTGAAAGTAGACACCACTTTCTTAGGGAACAAAATGTTTTTGAAAAAATAAAATATAAATCGCACTATTTCATATGCACGTTTAACTATAAAAGCAATGCTTCCAGTTCCAATTATGGAACTTTTCCAGAAGTATATAACAAGGGAAAAACATACATATAATAAGTATACTGATATTTATATTTTATAAATTATTTCAGAAATTCATATAGTGTTTTTTTAATTATTTTAATTTATTTTTTCTTTGGTTTTTGTTTTTGTTTTGTTACTTCGTTTTAAAAAAACTATTAGTCAAAAAAGAAATGACATTTCGAGTTTCGACTAAATGACATCCATTGTAAATACATAATAGTTTAGCTATATATTTTGTGTCGATTTCTTTCCGGGTTCTCGGTTTTATCATCATTTTTCGAAATTGTGCCGGTAAAAATATAGTATATTCTTGAAAATATTATGTTACAGAAATACTTACTATAATTTCAGTTTTATAGAGTTTAAATTTTAAGGAAAGAAAATTAAATATGTCATCAAATATTTCATCATTTGAACTAGAAAACATTCATTATTTTATTATTCAAACATTGGAATAAGTTATAATATATTACAGAAGATAATAATGATATGAATAATTTTTTGAACTTTTCTTTTCTGAAATGGCTGAAAGTTTCTTACGCATACAAATCAAACTGTGTTACATCAAAGACATTTCAACAAAATATATTGTTTTTGAAACTTGCTTTTATTATAATAAACTATTTTAATAATCTTACTGAAATACTTTAGAGCCTATTAAAATATAAAAAGCGGATGTCGAACTTTCAACGTTTAATTAATAAATCCAAATATATTTCATAAAAAAGGGTAAATTTTTGTTTTTTTCGAATATCTGAACCGGCTCGATAGCGGGCAAAGCCCGCTTTGATGTTTTCTATACAAAAATAAGTATTTTGCTAATATATATATATATAGAGAGAGAGAGACCGAATTCGAAAACATTTAGAAACTTTGAAGTCCGAGTCCATTTTAAGAAAGCATGGATAATTTTGAAATCCAATATTTTTAAAAATTTTATATAGCCTGTAAAAATTCCAGTTCTTTTCAAATGCCTCATTTTATAATTTCTTCCATTTCCGCTGAAATTAACGCTATGTCTGATCTAGAAAAATTCTTTTTAAGCGATCCAATTTGCTAAAAAAATTAATATTCTCAGCGTTATGAAAATTAGATTTCTGGATTCGTCGTTAAAAAATACGTATACATGTATAATTTTCAAATCGAGAAATGTAATATTTCGAAAAAATTTTAATAGAGTCGGAATTCTTCCACTATAAAGAAATGCGATTTCGATTCATTCTTTTGTCGGTAGACGGCTCTTTCTTTCCCGCACCTGCGTCTTTCATGAGAAAAAAAAAATCTTTTTTTTTTATTAATAAAACAATTTAATTGATATCTCAGGTTTCACTGGTGCGAATTTTTCGAAATGTAATTTTTTGAAATCTCGATTTTGTCTTACCCTTGTGTCCCGACTTTCGCGTGAACTGGGCTATTTTTTCGATCTGTTTGAAAAGGGGGTTGAAAATGCGATAATTGCAGTTTCATGGCTGGAGTTTCAGAATGAAATTTTTTTATGGTTTGATTAAATTCTACGCTTTAGTTGAATATTTTTTTTTCTTATTAATGATTGGGTTTTTAGGGTTTTAATGAATAGATTTCGTTAATGAAGACATATTCAAAATGTTATGATTTTCAGTGCAACAGTAGGTATTCAGCTGTAAGTACACAGAGTTTAAAGTCTCTAACTTATACAGTTTCCAAGAACGGACTCTGTGATCGACAGACAGAGAAGCGAGACGTATAGAGTTTCGTAAAATAACCGAAACCCTAAAAAGGAGAAACTTCATTAAATATAATAAATAGTTACTTCATTAAATATGTAAGGCAATTTGTTCTTCAAATTCTGTTCTATTTATTCGGGGGGATATAAGAAGTTATAGATGACTTGAAAAAATTGAACGCTACCATTTTCTGAATTTTGATGACTTCAAAATGCTGAAAGTTCCTCACTCTTTCGATCCAAAATACATTACATCAAAGGCATTACAAAGAAAAACATCACGTTAAAAATTTACTTTTATCGTGTAAAATCTTTATTATAAACATATTGGATTACTTTAGTATATGTAGAAATTTAGCATTTTAACTTTAATGTCATGCAATCATTAAGGCATGAAAAGAATTTTTTTCAGAAAGCTATTCTTATGTTTTAAATTGCTGAATAAAAACATCTTCCCGTGGAAAGGGATTTTTATCTCATTAAGATAAGTTAGTATCAATTTTGTTAACAATATTTTAGGAGTATTTTTTCTTTAAATTCAAATATTCTTGTCCAAACTCCCAACTCAATTCTGTAGAAGATACTTTTTTAGATCACTATTTTTAAATTTACCGATAAAATGTTTTCTTTAAAAATGATGAATGACCATATTTCAGTTATACATTTAAATTCTTGTTTTTATTTCCAAAGCAGATTTTAAACTTGTAGTCTACAGAGATTTTTTAATGTTTTTGAGAGTACTTTCTTTTTCAAATGTAGAGTTCTAAAGCTTTTGTAAAATTATTATGATTGGAAAATCTGTTTTTGTAAAATTTATATATAACATAGAAGTTTTAAAATATATTTAACCAGGAAAAAATATTATTATTTTAATAATACTTCAAATTTGAAATTTTATTAAAATTCAAATATTGAACAGATTTTTTGATAAAGTTTCACCATTTTTTACATGATTAATATGCTTCTAATAAAAAATATCTCTAAATGAGGATAGCTAAGCATACTGATGTCAAGATTTTAACATTATAAACCTTGTTAACTAACATAACATTTTTCTTTTGTTCTAATAAAAATACGAAGGGAAACGAACTGCATGTACTTTATGATACTTTCTGTTTGATAGGTTTTCATAATACATATATTTCACGATTGTGCTTAAGTAGTGTATATTAAAACCTAAAAGCTAAATTTAAACTTTAAGAAACTGCAAATCTCCACAGAATAAGAAGTTATTCCTTGAGAGACAAAAATATTATATAGTTTACACTTTCACATTAGAAATACAATGATATCTCATGTTATAATAAAAATACGAAATGGTTACACAAGTTCTAATTGATATAGCAAATATATTTGATATTTTTAGATCAGTCAGAACTAACACTGCATACACACAAGCTATTATGAAAATATTGTCATTTTATATTTGGTATTAGATTATGCAAAATGTGAATCAAATTTAACATTGCAGATACCACAATAGAGACACGTCCGAAGAAGAAGAGCACCGCCAGTGTTCGAGAGGTTCTGCTCTCAGAGCTGGTAGAGGACAAGTGTTGGGTTCGAACGCACTCGCACCCGTAGTCCTAATCGTTCGGAGTTTTCATGGTTTTCTTCGAACCTTGGATATCCTTGCGTAAATTCATGTTAGGTTCCCTTAGAAACGCCCCCTATGACCTATATCCCTCGTGCAGATAATTGGCCCATATAATTACACTAATTACATCGAAGAAGAAGAAACTAAATGTGAAAACTTGTGAAACATCCAAAAACTACTTTCATGTACTAAGCAATAACTATTTCATAAACAACATCTCTCTGTGCACATAAAACGTTTAAGAGGACCAGATGGAGTTTAAATAACGAAAATTGACAGAGTCTTGATCATGGACAGTGTAGCTTTCATGGGAAATATTTCCAATGGGATATTAATATTCGTTACACATTTTATTTATATTAGAAGTATTTGAAATGGAATGTATGTAATAGAATTTAAAAAAGAATGAATTATATAATTATTTATACATTTTTTAATGCGGAACGATAAAACATGTTTAAATTTTTACACACATATATATATATATTATCAGTTAATAGTCAATCCAATAGAGCAGTGGTCACCAATTATTTTTTCCGTAGATCCGTTTCAAAGCACTGACACACTTTCGCGGTTCAGAAAAGTTTTAAGCATTCCCACTCCTCATCCACGCTACGAAATACTCTACTAACGTAGGATATATGCTTTTCTTAGTAAAACTTCCTTTGAAATCAGTTTTTATCTTAAGCGCAAAGCATGAGTGATATTGAAGTAATATCAAGTTCTCAAATATAAAATAGATAGTTTTTTTGGGATTTGTAGAATACAAGAAAAACACTACAAAATACATATAAATTCAAAAAAATACTCACTAAATTTAATTGTATTGAATGTCAAAGGAAAAAATGGCACGTTTCATTTTGCGCAACCTGCCTGAAATTTGATGTTAGGTTTGTGCAGCTGTTTCTCATCAAGCTGTTAAGGTGATTTTTTGAGAATCGAGATCTGTACCGGTTCGTACAGAAGTTCATTTTTGAGAATGCTGTTTCAGACACACAAGTTGAACCAAACATGCTACATAATTTTATGTCTAAATCTTTTAGTTCTGAATATTTTATTTCATACATATTTTTAATCTACGATTGATCAAAAATAATTGTATTGAATGTCCAAAGGAAAAAATGGCACGTTTCATTTTGCGCAACCTGCCTGAAATTTGGTGTTAGGTTTGTGCAGCTGTTTCTCATCAATCTGTTAAGGTGATTTTTTGAGAATCGAGATCTGTACCGGTTCGTACAGAAGTTCATTTTTGAGAATGCTGTTTCAGACACACAAGTTGAACCAAACATGCTACATAATTTTATGTCTAAATCTTTTAGTTCTGAATATTTTATTTCATACATATTTTTAATCTAAGATTGATCAAAGATAATTGTATTGAATGTCCAAAGTAAACAATGGCACGTTTCATTTTGCGCAACCTGCCAGAAATTTGGTGTCAGGTTTGTGCAGCTTTTTCTCATCAAGCTGTTAAGGTGATTTTCTGAGAATCGAGATCTATACCGGTTCGTACAGAAATTCATTTTTGAGAGTGCTGTTTCAGACACACAAGTTGAACTAAACATGCTACATAATTTTATGTCTAAATCCTTTAGTTCTGAATATTTTATTTCATACATATTTTTAATCTAAGATTGATCACTTCCAAGAATTTTTGTCGATTAATAAATTCAGTACAAAATTATCCCATGGTTCGGATGGGGACCGTGGTCCTCGGTATTATTTAATTAGTCTTCAGCATTATAGTATTTTGTTTAGAATATCACTTCTCTTTGTATTTATTTATTTTTGTTCTAAATAAATAAAAAATATTTGTTAAATAATGAAAAACAATAAAACATATTTGTTAAATAATGAAAAACAATAACAAACTTTTTAATATTGTACAACAACCTTACTCTTACAAAAAAAGTTTTACATCGTTTTTTAGGTCCAGGTTCCATATTTTACAGACGTCATTTCTTCGTTGTGCAGATTTTTACGTTAGTACACGATTATACCTGACACAAGAAAAAAAAATGCAAGAACTTTTACAAATTAAAATGAAAAATTCCACTTTCACGCCATTTTATCATATTTTTGTATAAGTTAAAGAAAAAAATGTATTTCTTGAATAAGCTATAGAATATTTAGTTTTCTTTAGTTAAAAAAATACATGTAAATCTGTGAACTTGTTCAAAACATATCGTGGCAAGATCTCAAAAAATCAATGTTTCCACATAATAAAGTTGTGCCTTCGATAGTATCAAAGGTGTTTATGGCTAAAAGTTTACGGTTGGTACGACAGTATTTTTTACACTTTTCCCATCGGAACAAATGTATGACATTCTTAAAGGTTGAAACCTTATAGAAATATAGATGATACAAAATACATTTTTGTGTCATTTAAAACACTTACGGGCCCTCTGGACATTTCTTGATCTTTCCAGATACTGTATAGAGAATTTGACATAAAATGTAGAATCTTTACAGGATTATATACTTATTTTCTCATTGATATATTTATCATTATTTGATAAAAAACGAGAATTAAATTCATGGAAAAAAATGAGAATAGTGTCACCAGAGCTATCATCGTTTCGCAATATTTTCCTAGAGTTTATTTATTTCATTTACTATCACATTTTCCCAATTACATATTTTATCATGAAGCAATCGGATTTTAAAGAAGCATTGTATTGTTGATTTCGGATATTTGGGGAAGATTGAAATTGAAATTCTATATCATTTTAATGTTAATGCTATTTAAAAAATGACATACCCGATTGTAAATTATATTTGGAAATAAAATATTATTTGAAGTGTTTAGTAACGAAAAAAAGAACATCTATTCACAATGTATATATTTGTGGAAACAAATTCATATATAAAAGTATTTGTCTACTTTATTAATATAGATAATGCATACAGAAATTATGAATAGTTTTTATTTATGCAATATAATGTCTGAAAAAATATTTATGTCTGCTGCATTAAAATATTTCATATATTCATATGATATATTCGTTCTTGAAAAAGGATCAAAGCTTTTACATTTTATATAATAAATTTTTTATATGTATTCCCTTAGTCTAAAGTATAAAATAAATCTTTCATTTCATTTTCATTCATTCAATACATCCGTCAACTTTATTAAGGAATAATAAAACGTCAAAAATAAATATAAATTTTATTTTGGATTTCTCAAATATAAATTGCATGAATACAATGCCATTTTTCAATATTTAGTTTTACTCTTTCTTAATATGCAACATATTTTTTATTTTGATTGTAAGATCTATACGCATTAGAAATGCTCTTTTTCGCATCATTTTAGGGGAAGGTCAGATAGTACCAGAGAGTGGGTTGTATCGGACAAGTTGTGTTTCAAGCTTTGGCCGATCGTAGCAGCACCTGTAACGCTAGTGTAGTGTTTGTTAAGTCAGAAGGAAGACACTCTCGCCATTTTGGACCAAGTGGTCTGTGCGTTCGCAAGTAATATTAAGTTATTAATTTTTTGCGAGTTTTCTAGTGCAAGGAGATATATTTGGAGCTATCTAGCTTGTGTGAAAGAAAGTACAACAATGATTTTAGTGTTTTGTTAGATGTATGGGTTACTATGCGTTATACTGTATTCTGTAAATATGTCTATAAACCTGGTAATATACATGATAGGTAGTCAAAACGTCGGAGTGTAGCGTTTGGGTTGTATCGGACAAAAGTTCACAGGTTTAAAAAGTTAAATTCTTACAGTTTTCTCTGTTTTAATCTAGGATGGATAAATTACATCATAAGTGGGAGGAAAATAACAGGAAGGAGGGCATAGAAAAGTCCGACTTCATAAAATTCCAATCAGAGAAGCTAGTGAAATATATTGTGTACCTAAAACATTAGGTGATAGACTCAAAGACGTTAAAGTGAAAAAGACAAAGTAAAATCCGCAGCAAATAAACAACAGAAGGTTACGACTATGTCTAAACGAGAGGTAAAACCACTTGAAGGAAATTCTAGAAAGTCTTTGATCTTTGACGAAGATTTGCGGAATAGGATGATTTGACTAATTGTATTATTTGCAAGTGAAAAAGACAAAGTAAAATCCGTAGCAAATAAACAACAGAAGGTTACGACTATGTCTAAACGAGAGGTAAAACCACTTGAAGGAAATTCTAGAAAGTCTTTGATCTTTGACGAAGATTTGTCGGAATAGGATGATTTGACTAATTGTATTATTTGCAAGTGAAAAAGACAAAGTAAAATCCGCAGCAAAGAAACAACAGAAGGTTACGACTATGTCTAAACGAGAGGTAAAACCACTTGAAGGAAATTCTAGAAAGTCTTTGATCTTTGACGAAGATTTATCGGAATAGGACTCATTGTATTATTTGCAATGAAACTTTTGAAGAATACTGGATCCAGTGCAATATTTGCAAAAATCCGATCCATGAAAACTGTCCGGATCTTTAGCGTAACAGGATTTTTCCATTAGTGTGATACTTGTTTTTATATTAAAAAAATCATAAGTATCATAATTCAAATACTGAAATGCCTTTTCTTTTTTCTACTTTTGATAAGTAATGTCTATGTTTTTATTTTTAATTTTTAATTTTTTTTTCTTTAAGAATGTATTTATGTAGTAATAATAAATTGTTTCTAAATCCAAAAATGACATTTTTTCAAGCATAACACCATTTCCGATACAACCCTCCAGAGATTAGAAAGGTCAAAACTAGGGTTTATAAAAAATCAAAGAACACCCAATAAAGATTATATTCCATGGGAAAGTAGATTTTTCAAGTATTGAAATAACATGTTAAACATTTCATTGAAGTAGAAAACGTTCAAATTCAACCATGATTTATTTTTGAAAAATCGAAATAGCTTAATCATCCGATAATACCTGACCTTCCCCTACTAATTTTTTTATAACCTAATATTTTAAACCAAATATTTGTAAAAATGATGTTTATCTATATTTAACCTGGTTGAGTCTGGTAAGCTATTATTAGAGATTTTCGTTGTCTTTTCATTGAGTATTATTTTGTATCAACAATCATTTTTTCTGTGGCATGTAGTAATGATATTACTACGTCTATACATTTTTATTATGAATTAATGTATGGTTCAGCATTTAGTAATAATAATAATAATAATAATAAAAGTTTGTTTAATTGTCTTTACTCTGTTGACCATTCTTTTATTCCGAACATATGTGTTGGCCAAATTAAACAAAAAAGCCCAATTTTCCAAAAGAATTATTTGTTATAAAACAAACAATATTAGAAAGTTGTTACATTTTCTTAAGTCATTTATAAAACGACATTTTCGAAACATCTTCAAACATTTTTCTTAGCCTAATGGCATGTGATTAGAAAAAAACTATAATCCTCATTATTCAATAAATGACACGTTTGTTAAATTTCATTAAACCTTAACTTTTGTGATTTGGATGGTTACTTTTAATTTTATTAACGTAAAAATATAATTTATACCTAAATAAAAATAAAAACAAATCGTACCTGAAAGGACTAATACAGAGGGCATAATTGATATGATTATATATGTGTATAATCTGTACTTTGGCGTATTTCTAACTGAAAAGCATACATTGTTTTTCCTAAAATGATGCTTTATTTTTTTAATTTTTTCGAATTGGCTTTCGAATTTGAAGATTAAAAATAACATTTTTTTTCTAACACAATGGCGAAAACGTCCTACAAATTGTGTTGTAATATTTCTAAAGGCCTTACGTGTAACAGAAAAAAATCAAAAAGAATTTAAAGTGGAATGATAAATTCACCTTGTAGTCAAAACAGATAAAATACTTATTAAAAATATGCTTAAAAGGTGCCGAAATGAAAACAGACATATGTATAACATATTTAATCCCAAGATCTTTAGAACAAAAACGGTTCCATTTTCAAGGAGGAAAACATTGATTGATAATAGAATTGTCGCTTTCACTGTGCTGTTACGTAACGGATTTTGAACAAGGGCTAGTCTATTAATCTGTAGGGGTGTATGAAATGTCCGTGCGTTCAGGCGCTTCTGGAGGGGCGGTGCTGTGATAAATTTAAAATATTAAATCATATCTCCGGTATGTTGTAAGATAAATCATCAATACATGCTCTATTTCCTTTACTCAAAATTTCTAATTATTCTCTGATTTTAGCAGTATAATCGACAAGTACGTTAAATTCACGTTAGAGTTGGAGAATGAAGGGCTTTTACCATATCTGGATACTGAACTAATAAAAAACATGAATGAAAAAAACAATAGAGACAAGAGTATACAGAAAATAGTGTAGATCGAATAATACTATCGCTTATGACAGAAATTCTCCTATTGAGTATAAAATTACGGCCTATAGATTTTATGTAATACTTGCCTTTGTCATTTGCACTGGAAAGCACCTTCAAAATGAATTGAATAAAATTAGACAAATTGCAATAGAAAACGGATTCCCCCTCAACACATAAATTAATTAATTTATGAAATACAACAGAAAAATCCATAGAAAATGTTAAACATGAATTATCTTAAATTATGCAAGTTCGATTATGTACCAAAATTATATGAAAGACTAAGATATGCCTTAAAGAAATTCGATATCAACTTAATAGCTAAACCACCATCAAAGGTAAAATAATTCGCAATAAAATCGATCCGATACCCAACAATGACATCGCAGTAATCTATTCTATCCCATTTTGTAGAGAAATACAAAATGATCTATCCTATATAGGCATGACGGACCACTCGTAAGTTTAAAGACAGATTAAAGAACACATTTCTGACATTTTTATGTTTTTTTCTGACATGTGTTTTCTGACATTTTCTGACATTTCTGACATGTTCTGACAAATTTAACTGACCGTTCACAGCATTATCAAGGTTATAACAACGACAGAATGTAAAAACTGTTTTTGAAAATGCAAAAATGATAGTACTTTCAACGAACTATTATACTTCTAAAATCAGAAAACCATTAGAAATTTTAAGTAAAGGTAATAGAGCATGTAATGATGGTTTATCTTTCAACATACCTGAGATATGGTTCAATAGTTTGAATTTATCAAAGACTTCAGCGCCTGAACAAACGGACCTTTCATACACCCCTACAGATTATTAGACTAGCCCTTGTTCAATATCCGTTACGTAACAGCACAGTGGAAGCGACAATTCTATTATCAATCAACGTTTTTTTCACTTGAAAATGGACGCGTTTGTGTTCGAAAGATGTCGGGATTAAATGTGTTATAATATCTTATTCATATGTCTGTCTCATTTCAACGCCTTTTAAGCATATTTTAATAAGTATATTATCTGTCTTAAGTGCATATGTTTATTAATGTACCGTTATAATTTTTCCTTTTCTAATGAAATAAATTTCAAAAAGGATTACGTAATTACATGGAAAAAAATAAAATTAAAGAATATAAACAGAAACGAAACGCATGATAGTTTCGAATAATTTATTATTACGTTATCAATTTTACTATATTATTTGAATTTAATATGATTGTAGGACACACTTTTTTCCACATTTTCTTAGAAGAGAAACATTTGTGCTCAATAAGTTAAGCGGAACCTGCGTCTTCATCTCTTTATTTTGAAAAATAATAATGCTGTGTAAGCCGATACGCAAGCTTTAAGTTTTCATGAAAGTGGCAAATACTTCTTGGTTAAACAATGCAGATAATTACATTAATAATGTCTTAGTTTCGGTTTTGTGCCATTTTTCGCTCAAAGACAAACATAGAATCATTTTCAAACTTTTCGGGAAATTTGGTTTAAATATCAGCCAGAAAAAGAATCCTTTCATGAAAGATGGTTATGTGTTTACATCTACCAAGGCCTAATTTTCTCCACAATTATTGTTAACATTTACTTCCGATTGGTATGATTAACAATAAGTATGAGAAAAAGAACCGCTTACTTGATTCTTAAGGTAGAATTGTGTTTTGAAGTAGGAATGACTGTTCGTCGATATTTAAAACACACGTCCTCGCAATGTTAACTTTTTGAGAACTCTCTAAGGAACACATGCCAAATCCGGACAGATGAAGTCAGTCCGGATTTGGCATCACAGTCCCCGTGTAAAGGTTAAAGGGAATTATCAACTTTATGATTCTAAAATTTCATGATTTTTGACTTATACATATAAAGTGTCACTGTTATCTTCCGATTAATTCGATTTAAACCAACTATTCAGAATTAATTGCCAAAAAACTAATTAACATACGTCATTATTAATTTCCATATCAATGTATAAAAAATCTATAAAAAGCAATAAATATTTTTTAATATATTTGGAAAAAAGTAATAATAATTTTGCGCATCGCCTGACAATCACAAAGTTTCGAATTAACGAAATACATTAGGTATAAAGTATATTTATTTATATTATCTTATATAACAATTATTTTAGTGCCTGAAAAATATATAAATATTACATTTATCACAATTTAAAACATATTCCAATTACCAAGAGTAAAATTAAAATCATTTAATTCATAAAAATAGGTGGAGATTGCAGGTATACTCGTTGTACACATAATACTGGTGACATTAAGTAATCTGTTTGCAAAACGAAATGTTTTCAGATTGCGCGTAAGTAACAAAATCATGGTTTAGAGGTACACACATGCAACATTATAAATAAATTAAAGTTTCTATTAATGTACATATTTAAAGTTTAAAATTTCACAGTTTTTATTTAAATATTTTCTTGTAGTTTTGTTTGATTTGGAATAAATAAATTCAAAAAATTATAATTAAAAAATAAGTTTTTTGTAGCCATAAAAGTGATGAATTCGCTTCCACATTTTTATTATTCCCTGTAGTGACAAAAGTATAAGTACCTTATTACATGAGAAACTAAAACTTATTATTCTTATGAAGAAAATAATAAGGATAAAAAGAAATGATATCTTTGATGAAGTAATTTCATTTGAGTGTATTTGCTACTATTCTCATTACATTTGTCTAGTAGAAAATCCTGATAAAATATATCAAAATATCCAATTATATTTTCCTTGTTTTTACCGAAGACAATAGACGAAATAACAATTATCTCTTTCTTAATACTTTTAGAATAAATCTGTGTAACTATTATTAATTAATGCATCAAAGATTTTTCGAGATATTTTAAATGTTTTATTTTAAACTGATGCCGTTTTGCATTAAGTAAAATGCCGGAATTCATAAATTATTCCAATTATAAATATGTGGCATTTATAAGTGATTTGATTATAATTTATTTTCTGCCCGTATTATGACAAAATTAAAGTATTTATAATTCCTTTATATTGTCTTTATTTGCATTTACGGATGCCTCTTGACACAGTACATAAAATGTATTTTCAGAAAAATACATTTTATGTATACATACATTCTATTATTATAACTTGAGTTTTTATTCACATATAATTAATATTTAAATTGCGAAAGAATCTCGATAAAATGTATACCTTTTCCTCCTACCACAGTTGTTCAAAATTGTTACCGTTCTGGTTAATACTGTGATATAAAGGTGGGCTATTGATTCGAAAACTTCGACAAACATTTCATTTGGTGTTGTGTCACATTCTTTCTCAGTTGCGGTTCTGGAACTTGTCTATGAATATCCATTCGTTTCAGATCTATCTTTTAATCGATGGATTGTAAGTTGCATGGGTGGGTCTGCCTGAAACTCCTTGCGATGTTGTCTTTGTACTTCTGCTACATTTTCATACTTACAATAGTGTTTTAAAATAAATTTTCTTTTTTCAAAAGTTTATCTTTGTCCACTCATTATTTCCAATTAATAATACTTTGAAAAGAAAGAACAATTAAAAAGTTATGACCCATTAAGCAGTGTATGTATACTTTTTTCTGACGCACCCTGTATTTCCAAACTTGAAAACACATTTGTCAATTACAAATTTGCATGTGAACACACTCTTGACTTGCGGTTCCAATCTCAGTACCAGCGAATATAAATAATAAAAAAAAAACGTTTTTACGCATTTGTAGTAAAATATATTGTTTTCTGGAATAAAATGTTCGGTTTCTTTTAACCCTCTAAGCGTGTTGAACGTAATATTCCGTTCACTACGCTACAGGTTTCACTGCAATATATGCAATGTTTAAGCTAATATAATTCTATAGATGTAATGAATTTTCAAAACATTGAAGAATGATTAATACTCTCAAGGATTACATTCATATTTGTAATTAAGTTTTATTTATAATGCTGAAAGAATCATATTTTTTTAGCATTTAAAACAAAATTAAGTGAAAACAACATTACAATTTTATTCTTTTTCGAAACGCTCAGAGGGTTTTAAATATGAAGTCATTTTCGTTCACTGGAGCAAATGACCAGGTGCCTCAAATTTTAGATCAGCAGAATGAAAATATATTGAAATGTAACAGCTTTATGTGCAAAAATGCGCGTTTTTTAAAGCGTGGCGTCATTTTCTGTTAATTTTTTTAAAGATATGTTTTACTGTAATGAGAATTTGGCATAAATAAAGATGCAATCAGTAAAGATATATAAATTCAATAATTTCTTTTGTCTTTGCAACAATAGGAGTCATCTTGTTGCCAGCATGTTGAAGAAATTTCATTAAAAAAATTAAATTAAAATATAAAAATGGAAATATTTTCAAAAATGATTAGTGCGGGCACATTTACAAATGAACAGCTGTCATTAAAAAAATAATAGCTGCTAAAATGGTTCAATAGAAAGCTCAGGACTGATAACTGAAAAAACAGCCGGCCCTTGAAATGCCATTGTTGTGTTCTAATAGGTAATTCTGCAATACAGTATAGTTCTTATGAAAAATGCCAAAATATAAAGACTTTTTTTTCTTTTCCGTATAACTAATTTTACTTTTTAACATGTGGTAATAAAAATAACAAAATTATTTCATATAATTAAAAAATACATATTGCTTATGGACTTGTTTTAATGTATAAAAAAACTTTGTTATTTCAATTAAAACGGCAGTTATAGTTATTGTTGAGTTTTATTTTCCTCTGTGAATTTATTCTTTCATCTTGATTCAATTGTTTAAAATTTCGACCAATGTCTTATGCTAAAATTTACGTAATAATGTTCATTTTCTAAAATACCAAATATCAACATGATGCCTGATTGATTTTTCTTTAGTTTATTTGAATTTTCATTTTATACTTTTAGATTTAAAAATATTAAAAAAAATATTTTATATTTCAGTGAATTAAAACATTTATTCATAGGACTCGTCGCAATTCTTATTATTTAGTCTGTACAATTATGTTAGATTTAAAATTTTTTTTTACATATTCAGATTCTCTTTAAATACGAAAATATATATTCATATAAATTTCCTATAAAAAACATTGTGCGATACAATGTTTCGCTATAAGTTTTAAAAACTGTCATTATAAAGTTTGTAAAACGATATTTGTATTCTTTAGTTTTACATTTAAAATATCGGAAACAAAAATACGTTTTTGTTTGAACTTTTATTTCTTTACTAATCTGATCGATAGAGGCCACAGCTGCACATATATTTTACAAAATATTTTATATTTCATTGAATTAAAACGTGTATTCATAGAACTCGTCACAATTCTGATTTTTCAGTCTGTACAATTAAAATAAAATGTTAGATATAAACATTTTGTTTACATATTCAGATTCTCTTTAAATAAGAAAAGATATATACATATAAATTTCCAATAAATAACATTGTGCGATACAAAGTTTCGCTATAAGTTTTAAAAACTACTATCATTATAATTTTTTGTAAAACGATCTTTCTATTCTTTTCTTTTACATTTAAAGTATCTAAAACAAAAAATACGTTTTTGTTTGAACTTTTATTTCTTTCCTTACCCGATCGATAGAGGTCACAGCTGCAATAAATTAAAGTTTTATGATCTGCTGATGGAACTCTATCGACAGTACAACATCAAGTAGAAAAAGAATTATCCCTGTCCTCAGGTATTACAGATAAGAGAATACCTATATTGAATTTATCCAGAATAAATTCGCAGTTGAATTATCGGTAGGAATACCTTATATTGTAATTTATACGTACACTGAAAAAAAAAAAAAAAAAAAAAAAAAAAAAAAAAAAAAAGTGTTGATTTTACAGTATAATGCTAGCACCCTAGCTGCCAGTATTATACCGTAAAATTAACTCTAATAAACAGTAAAATAAAGCAGTAATAAGCTACCGCGCATGCGCGGCAGCGTATTACTGCTTTAATTTACTGTTTATTACTGTTAATTTTACGGTATAATACTGGCAGCTAGGGTGCTAGTATTATACTTAAAAATCAACACTTTTTTTTTTTTTGCAGTGTATACATGCCTTGCATTTTCATTACGGTCTCATATATTATATATTTTTTAAAATATGTTCAAAAAAATGTCTGTTGAAAAGGTCAACATATTATCTCCAACTATAATAAAGAAGCAAGTTTGTGTGTTTGTGTGTTTGCGTGTGTATGTATGTTTCTCCGCTGTGTTTTGAAGAGACCGCTGCACACAGAGCTACAAAATTAGGTGAGAAGGTACCTCTATGCATGTAGTTTTGCACCTCGAAGCCAGATTTTAGAATTTTTGAATAGAGTTTTCTAAATTAAATTTTTTATGCGATTTTTAGTGTTTTTTCACGTTTTGATGCGATTTTTCCACATTAATAAGGGGAATCCGGTTCCAATCTTTTAGCCCAATATAGTAAACTTTATCCTCTTTTCAATAAAGTTTATGCGAAATTCGTACAGCAATTTTTGAATGTTTGGCGATTTTATTTACTTCGACACGAAGAAATTTTGCCAGAATGCTTGATTGGTTCGGTGGTTCCGCTTCCATTTCAGCCTTCAGATACGATCAGAATCGTCATTTTTTTTTCTCGTTTTAGCTTGGAGACAGTTGATAATTCTTTAGAGATAAATATCTTAATTTTAAAAGGAAAGGGCGGATTATTTATTATCCCGATATTTTTATGAGATTGTTTCCTTTTAATTTCATTTTTATTAGATTTTTTCCTTTTAATATCATTTTTATGCGTTTTTTAACATTTTTTTCATGTTTTGCAGCGTTTTTTATTTCAAATGACGTCACAAATCGCCCACTACAAGTCAAACGCCTATGGAGGGCTGTTGGATTGGTAGCTGATAGAATTGTAGGCACATGTGGAAGTCAACCGGGCATTTGTGATTGGCAGATGAAAAGATCGTCAGCTGCTTGCAATTCGAACAGCGAGTTGGAATTTTTGCGATTTGTTTTATGCGATTTTTAGAGTTTTTTCATGTATACGTCATTTATGTATTTGATTTCAGAAATGAACTACAATAACTTACTATTTTGTATGTAAATAAAAAAGATTCAAAAGTTAATGATAATTCCTAATTTTTTAACGTCGTTGGTTTAATTCTGTGTGGAGGGGGAAGTGAGTGTTTGGTTGTAGTTTAAATATCGCGTTAATGCTCTGATCGAAACTCCCTCCTTCCTCCCCTGCCTTCAAAATCAGAACTAATTAATTATTAGTCCGATTCAAGCGAAACCTTTTCTCAGGTCCCCAGGTACTAGATAAAATTTGGTATCATTTTTTCCGCCCTTGGTTACCAATATTTCTGAAAATTAATGACCAGGCAGGGGTATTTTCTCGGGTTCAATGGGCCCAATTTCAATGAGAATTAGTTCATTCAACTTAACACGAACTAATTAAGATATAGATATCTAATTAAGATACAGATTTGGCACCACCTGACAGTAGAAAATGGAACTAAAAGATTTTGCAGCACGTGCGAGGCACGCCTGTTATACGGTGTCGTAGGTAGCAGGGACACGTACCGGAGTTTCGATCAGAAATAGTTTAATTTAGAACTGAGTGCACCCCCTAGCGCTGGGAAGTGAAACTAAACAATTATGCATTTAAAATTTGTCCGATTCAAACAAAGGACACGATTTCATCGACAATTGATTCATTCAACTTAACATGAACTAATTAAGATATAGATAACTAATTAAGACATAGATTTAGTGCCTCCTGGCGGTGGAAATCGGAACTAAAAGATTTTCTGCGCGTGCACAGAACTCCTTCTATACTTTGTCATAAACAGCAGGGACACGTGCCGGAGTTTCGTTCGGAAAGAGGTTTCTTTAGATCAGAGTGCACCCCCTGGCGGTGGAAAATGTAACTAAAATATTTTGGTATCTCTGTCCGATTCAAACGAAATCTTTTCTGACATTCTTCTGAGGCCTCCCAGGTACTAAATGAACTTCGGTATCGTTTTTGGACTTTGGTTACTACCATATTTGAATATTAATATCCAAGGGGGTGATTTATTTTCTCAAGTTCTATGGGTTCGATTTCAACTGGAATCGGTTCATTCAACTTAACATGAACTAATTAAGATACAGCTAATTATTTATGACATATATTTGGTACTCCCTGGCGGTGGAAAGTGGAACTAACAGATTTTTTGAGCGTGCACGGCACGCCTTCTACACGATGCCATAAGAAATAGGAACGAGTGCCGGAGTTTCGTCCGTTTATAGGTTTATATAGAACAGAATGCTCCACCTGGTGGTAGAAACTGGAACTAAAATATTTTGCAGCGCGTGCCTAGCACGTCTTCTATACATGGTATCGTTGGCAAAGGGGAGACGTGTCGGATAATTTGTTTAGAACAAAATGTATCCCCTGGCAGTGGAACTTAAAAAATTTCCGGCACGTGCGCAAAAAATGGCTATTTTTATTAAAAATGCAAAAGAAAGTTACCTATTTGATAATCCCAGACGAAGAAGAAGTTTCATTTTCACTCATCCTCGAGTATTAAGAAAAGTATTGGATTATTTGAATCGAAACTCACAATTTATTTTTCTGATTCCGAAAATGCAAATTTTGTAAAAATCAGACGGTAACTTTTTTTTAAAATTTTGACCCAAAACTGACCAGTTTTAAATCAAATGATTTAGACATTTGAGGAGGTGGTATTAAATTTATTTCCACTTCGGGTCCATCTCTCTATTTAATTTTAATTTCCGAAAGACAAAGAGTTACCAGAGGAAGGGTTTCGTGCAGCGATTTTTAGAGTGATTTCGCATTTCGTAGTATTTTTGACGGGACCGGGCAACGCCGGGCGGATCTTTTAGTGTAAAAATTAAATTACTAAATGGAGTTACAGTTATTAAACAAATGATCTTAAAAAGTAAATTTTTTACCATAATTGATGACGTAACAATGAAAACTGTCTTTTCGGTGAGAAATTTTAGTTTAGCGCTCAAGTGCGGTGTATGATGTTTAATCCAACGTTAATGTTCCGTAAACAGATGCGTAGGCACACGGCATATTTAAACAAATGCGATCTCTAGCAAGAATGTTTTTTGTTAAACTTTAATGATATTCACATTCACTTAAAAGGACATTAGAGCCATGATGAAAATGTTTTAAAATTGTGCAAATTATGGAAAAATAATGCGGAAAAGTCTTATTTATTTTATTCGAGCTGAGCAATCGATTGCCAAATGTGCAAACTCTGTCATCATTTACTTAAGATTCTTGTAAGATACAAATGCTTATTATTGAAATAGATTTTTAAAAAATCATCACTTTTAAACATTTAAAAAATCTCTAAATTGATCTACGGTTTCAAACAAATTTCATTCGAAAGTATTGGGTTGTTCGGAAAGATCCTTCCGTTTGGGAAAACCAATTCGTGCCAGAAAATTATCTCCATGAATTATTCACCATTAGATATCGGAACTAATGTCTAATATTTATATGAAAGAATTTTCCGGTACAAACCAACTTTCCCTCCCGAAAGAACTTTCCGAACAACACGATACATTCGTTCCCTATTCGATGATGTACAAGTTGAAATTATGCCATTTTTAAAAGAGATGTATAAACAATGAAAGCGAAACCGTAGCGGAAGTCGTTGCCATCATCTTTATACATCTTTAAAAATAGCAACTGGTTTTTGGCAGTCGTCCAAAAGTGAACTTCAGTTTGCTGTCATAAACGACAGAAATGTACGTGGTGAAAGAAGTAGGACTCTGTATCTAATAAATCTTTGCACCATATGTGGTTTTTGTAATGAAAAATGTAAGTTAAAATTCTTAAGTATATACATTGTACTTTACAAAAACAACCTAGGAGAAACCCATGATAAATAAATATTATACAAATATTATTTTATGTGACTTATGCTATGATTTATATTGCAACCACTTTTGATTTAAATGGAGAATTTAAAAAATATATATGTGCTCCCAAAAAAAACTTTAGAATCATGTAGAAATTACTTTTTTCGTTTTATATATTTTATTTATAAATATATACACAATTACATATAAAAACATTTTTTTATAAATCTTTATAAAACATCGTGTATCAGAGGCACAGATAAGAAAGTTTTAATGCATTAAAATTTAGATATATTTTTTTACTTATATAAACATTGGAAAAACTGCATATATTTATATTCAGAAGAATAGAGAAATGTTTAAATAAGGAATAAATTTTGAATGAAAGAAAATATAAATGTGAAATTTATTGTGCTGATTCGCTAGGAATTTTATTCAATTCCTAATTAACATTTGTAATTAATATGTTTTCTTCATATACGGAAATCAGAGGTTACTTAAGCGGCCATAGTAATTAGAGCAAATTTTTAATGAGTATTTTGAATGCTAATTTACCGTAACCGTTTCCAGATTGAATGGTTTTAGAACATACTAGTATATGCACCTATGCTTGAATAACTTATTTGTGTCACTTCAAGAATTACAGAAATTACATTTAAGCAGAAATATTTGTTTATTTGAAGAAGTTGTTTATTCCAGTTGAAGTTGGTGAGTAATCAGTGCAAGATAAAGATTCTGATTTGCTTTTAAGTGATATGACTGATAATGACATTGGCAGTAAATTTTTGAAATGAATCATGATTATAAAGCATGTATGACATTATTATAATATATGATTATATAATATTTTGTGACATATATGGCCAAGATATAGTCACATATGGTGCATATATGACATATATATGTATGTCATGTATAAGACGTAAATGATGTAAATAATACGTATATAATGATGTATATGTAAATGTAATTTAAGCAGAAATGTTTGTTTATTTGAAGAAGCTGTTTACTCCAGTTAATGCTGGTGAGTAATCAGTGCATGATAAAGATTCTGATTTGCTTTTAAGTGATATTACTGATAATGACATTGTCAGCAATACAATTTATAGTGCTGTTCACATCCTTGATGGGCCACAGAAATTATTCTTGAAAAAGGAAGTGCTCATTTGAACGTCTACATCATTAACTCATTAAGGACTAGCGGCACCATATGGTAACGGAATAGCTGCCAATCATGTTGCTATTTAAAAACCAGTATTTTTTAAGAGAAATATTTGTTTCATTGGATGACAGAAATTCCGCAGTTAAAAGGGACTAAAGTTGCTATTCTAAAATACTGGTACGGAATGCAATTTTTGCATTTTAAAGAGAAAAATAATTCCGTCATTAATGGGTTAATGCGCTTGTGTTCAGTGAAACCAACAGAAACTAAAGTGCAAACATTTCTATACTATATATTATGCTGAAATGTTATCAAATGAAGAGATAGTGCAGGTAAATATAGTATATATGCTTTCATAAATGCTCAAAACGATCAAAAAGAATTTTAAAATCTTTTTCGAAGTTCACAAAAATTGTTATAACTATGAGAAATGAAATTTAGAAAATGCTATTTTTGAAGAAAATGGAACGGGTCTCATAATCATATCGAATTTTTCTTCTAGATTTGCATACTGGTTTTACAAAGGATATCAACTCCGCTCAGTGATACAGCTTTTTAATAATTGGAATATGTCAGCGGAATTCAAAATTAGTCTGATTCAGTGCGTGATGATCAGTCATTAAAGACTCAATTTTACAAAAATGGGAGTGACAATTAAATAATTGACAAAAGCGTGAGTTTGATGACGAATGTAATGAGAGACAGGAAAATTGAGAAGCATTTCTATGTCGCCGGACGTATTAATTTCATCTCTTCCGGCTCCAGAAATTTTTATGTATACAATTTTTTGTATTAGAAAAAACATTATGCTTTTTTGTAGTTATAAACATAAATCATTTCATAGTAACGTTTTATATTATCATATCAGAACTTATCTTTAAAAATGAGAAATAAACTTTAAAAAAAAAGAAAAGAAATACATATAAATTAAAAATGAATTCGAATTTAATACCAATAGTCAAGTGTTACATCATTGCAATAATAAACTTTCTTTCACTTGAAATTTAAAATATATATATATATATACACACTTTAAATCTGGGACTTTACTACATAGTTTTTAAATCAGGAAAGTATTCCTTCGAATCAAAACATTTATCATTTTTGAACAATTGTTTTATTAGTGCCTTTTACAGTTTAAATTGTTATACGCACTAAAATAATCCTCTTTGTTTATTGTAATGGTTTCCCAAGATGAAACTTAATCGTCAGAAGGATATTGTTTTACTTAAATCGTTGCCATAATGCATTTTAGATTATATGCCTGAGGTATTTTGAGAATTTCGGGATCAACATAATTCGGGAAATGATGACATTGCATTCTTCTTGACACCATTAAGTTTTGACTCTTGATCGTTTGAACTTAATGTGATATAAAGAACTTATAACGCAGAAATATTAAATAGCATATTTCCAATCTGTTTTTATTTATTAAATATCTATGATGTTTTTATCAAAACATTTTCATCTTTAAAAATCTTGACTCAAAAATATTAAAATACATTTCATAAAAATTTAACTTTTTCATTAAAGATAATGTTTTCTGACTGAGAAAACAAAATACTAATAGCTATAAGCCGTATAAATTATTACTATAACCATTAAAATATGAGAATCTATTTAAAGCAAATTTAAAATTCATAAATCTCAACTATATTATGTCCTTTTTTCTGGCCTTGGGCTTTCAAACCTGCAATAATCCAAGAAAACAAATTGAAATACATTACACAAGTAACTGTTTTTTATTTTTATTTCTTCTATCTTTACAAAAACAAAGTATTGGACTCATGAAAATATTCAACTTCCGGTTTTCAACAGATTTATACGTTTTAGAAGATCCTGAACACGATTTTACTGTTATTAGAAAATGTTTGTATGTTAGTCTGTCTGTCTGTCTGTCAGTATGCGACAAAACATTTTGGGCACTCTATCACAAGAACTAATGCACGAAAGTTAATAAAATTTTAGATTAAGTTATACCTTGACACAAATTAGTGCTGATTATTTTTGGTGTAAATCGCCCAGCTGGTGGCGCTGCTATGCTACAGTTTTCACGATTTTCACTATAGCTAAATCTCAAGAAATAATGCACATAATTTCATCAAACTTCTGTTAGACTATAATATAAATAAACGCTGATTATGTTTTGGTGTAAATAGCCGAAAAAGTGGCGCTACTATTCTACTTTCACCGTAGCTATATCTCAAGAACAAGATGCAAAGAATTTGATCAAAATTAATATTCTCTTAGACCTCGACATAAATAGATGCTGATTACGTTTTGGTGCAATTAGCCTAAAAGGTGGCGCTGCTATGCTGTATTTTTTATGATTTACGCGATTTTAGTGATAGTCATATCTCAAGAACAAATGCACGGAATTTAATAAATTTTTAGATTCAGTTAGACCTTGATATAAATTGGTGCTGATGCGTTTTTAGTGTATGTGGAACCTATATGAGATAGAAAAACGTTTTGGGATTGGCATATCCGAATAGTTTCCTTTATTTTTAAGCACTTTCCAACATAGTCCGAAAGTCTTCAGAACTCAGTGTGTCTGTATGTGAGTGAGGCTGTTCTCGCTCTAATTCACGTAAATTTACTCCGATTACCATGCAATTTATATATGTTATTGAGATTTACTATGGCTTGCTCGTACTGAAAATGATGTGGATAACATACACAGTTCTTTTTCAGGGACATCCAAAAGAATATTGTTATTCTTCAGTCTATGCGGAAAAATCGTTTGCGGTGTATTTTAATGATGTTACCCTATTTGGAACACATTGAAATTAATATATATCATTGAGGTATACTACAAGATGCTTACTATAGACTACTTTGAGCATAGCATTAATCGTTCATTTGCATGGACACAAGAAATAATTCAGTTACGGTACTCTCTATTCACAATAATTGCTGGAAGTGCGTTTTCAGATGTGGTACGCATTTTTTAACTTATCTAAATGTTTTGCCTATAACTCCGTGCGTATGAATTGTATAGTTTATATACATGGCGTTATGAACTATCTCTAGCACATTTCCGTTTTTTGACGAAAACTCTGCTATGCATTTCCTAACTAGACTAAATTTTTGCATACTATGTATTATATATACAAATCTATAGACTGACTACATACATAACTGTACAAGTGACTATTGATGGTAATTCCGGAAATTGAGTTTTGAGGTGTTATGAATTTTCCAAATTGTCTACTTATAAGGAAGGTCTCCTTAAATAGAATATACTCAGAATATTTTGAAAAATATATATATAATGAAATTATTCTTGTACGTAATAAGGAACAGTCAAATTTATGTGCGAAATCCCAGAAGAAATTCTGTCAAAAAATAAAATACTTTCGAGTATTTGGCGCAAAACGACACTATTTGGCGAGCAACACTTTTCCCTCGCCAAATGCAAGCGATTTTAATGCATTTTAAAATTTCTAGGGAATTCTTTGACACCGAAGCATTGTAGCAATTCAATAATAAGACGATGTATTCAATGATATAGTCAGTTACATGGAGGATAATAAGATTCACGCTAACATATAACCGTCATTACTGGACCGAAAAACTAACAGAAGCCCCTTTTAGGAAGTAACGCAGACTTTTCGAAAACAACTTTTGGAAAGTTGTTTAAATGTGCAGTACTTTATGAATTTAAATTTAAACAATTGAATAGTTTCTTACTTTTTCAGTAAACTTACATAATATATGTACAAGTTGCGTTTTCCTGAAGTTACTTAATTTTACACGTTTTCACCGGCGAATAAGTTTAATGTGTATTCTAACAGGCAGTGCCCGATCAAGAACACTTTCATCATACATTTCGTTTTGGATACTGAATCAGTTGCTTAAATATGCAGTACTTTATGAATTTAAATTTAAACAATTGAATAGTTCATTACTTTTTCAGTAAACTTACATAATAGGTGTACAAGTTGCGTTTTGCTGAAGTTATTTAATTTTACACGTTTTCACCGGCGAATAAGTTTAATGTGTATTCTAACTGGTAGTGCCGGATCAAGAACACTTTCATCATACATTTCGTTTTGGATACTGAATCAGTTGCTTAAATATGCAGTACTTTATGAATTTAAATTTAAACAATTGAATAGTTCATTATATTTTCAGTAAACTCACATAATAGGTGTACAAGTTGCGTTTTGCTGAAGTTATTTAATTTTGCACGTTTTCACCGGCGAATAAGTTTAATGTTTATTCTAACTGGTAGTGCCCGATCAAGAACACTTTCATCATACATTTCGTTTTGGATACTGAATCAGTTGCTTAAATATGCAGTACTTTATGAATTTAAATTTAAACAATTGAATAGTTCATTACTTTTTCAGTAAACTTACATAATAGGTGTACAAGTTGCGTTTTGCTGAAGTTATTTAATTTTACACGTTTTCACCGGCGAATAAGTTTAATGTGTATTCTAACTGGTAGTGCCCGATCAAGAACACTTTCATCATACATTTCGTTTTGGATACTGAATCAGTTGCTTAAATATGCAGTACTTTATGAATTTAAATTTAAACAATTGAATAGTTCATTATATTTTCAGTAAACTTACATAATAGGTGTACAAGTTGCGTTTTGCTGAAGTTATTTAATTTTACACGTTTTCACCGGCGAATAAGTTTAATGTTTATTCTAACTGGTAGTGCCCGATCAAGAACACTTTCATCATACATTTCGTTTTGGATACTGAATCAGTTGCTCAAATATGCAGTACTTTATGAATTTAAATTTAAACAATTGAATAGTTCATTACTTTTCAGTAAACTTACATAATAGATGTACAAGTTGCGTTTTGCTGAAGTTATTTAATTTTACACGTTTTCACCGGCGAATAAGTGTATTCTAACAGTTACTGCCCGATTAAGAACACTTTCATCATACATTTCGTTTTGGATATTGAATAAGTTGCTTAAATATGCAGTACTTTATGAATTTAAATTTAAACAATTGAATAGTTCATTACTTTTTCAGTAAACTTACATAATAGGTGTACAAGTTGTGTTTTGCTGAAGTTATTTAATTTTACACGTTTTCACCGGCGAATAAGTTTAATGTGTATTCTAACAGGCAGTGCCCGATCAAGAACACTTTCATCATACATTTCGTTTTGGATACTGAATCAGTTGCTTAAATATGCAGTACTTTATGAATTTAAATTTAAACAATTGAATAGTTCATTACTTTTTCAGTAAACTTACATAATAGGTGTACAAGTTGCGTTTTGCTGAAGTTATTTAATTTTACACGTTTTCACCGGCGAATAAGTTTAATGTGTATTCTAACTGGTAGTGCCCGATCAAGAACACTTTCATCATACATTTCGTTTTGGATACTGAATCAGTTGCTTAAATATGCAGTACTTTATGAATTTAAATTTAAACAATTGAATAGTTCATTATATTTTCAGTAAACTTACATAATAGGTGTACAAGTTGCGTTTTGCTGAAGTTATTTAATTTTACACGTTTTCACCGGCGAATAAGTTTAATGTTTATTCTAACTGGTAGTGCCCGATCAAGAACACTTTCATCATACATTTCGTTTTGGATACTGAATCAGTTGCTTAAATATGCAGTACTTTATGAATTTAAATTTAAACAATTGAATAGTTCATTACTTTTTCAGTAAACTTACATAATAGGTGTACAAGTTGCGTTTTGCTGAAGTTATTTAATTTTACACGTTTTCACCGGCGAATAAGTTTAATGTGTATTCTAACTGGTAGTGCCCGATCAAGAACACTTTCATCATACATTTCGTTTTGGATACTGAATCAGTTGCTTAAATATGCAGTACTTTATGAATTTAAATTTAAACAATTGAATAGTTCATTATATTTTCAGTAAACTTACATAATAGGTGTACAAGTTGCGTTTTGCTGAAAATATTTAATTTTACACGTTTTCACCGGCGAATAAGTTTAATGTTTATTCTAACTGGTAGTGCCCGATCAAGAACACTTTCATCATACATTTCGTTTTGGATACTGAATCAGTTGCTTAAATATGCAGTACTTTATGAATTTAAATTTAAACAATTGAATAGTTCATTACTTTTTCAGTAAACTTACATAATAGGTGTACAAGTTGCGTTTTGCTGAAGTTATTTAATTTTACACGTTTTCACCGGCGAATAAGTTTAATGTTTATTCTAACTGGTAGTGCCCGATCAAGAACACTTTCATCATACATTTCGTTTTGGATACTGAATCAGTTGCTTAAATATGCAGTACTTTATGAATTTAAATTTAAACAATTGAATAGTTCATTACTTTTTCAGTAAACTTACATAATAGGTGTACAAGTTGCGTTTTGCTGAAGTTATTTAATTTTACACGTTTTCACCGGCGAATAAGTTTAATGTGTATTCTAACTGGTAGTGCCCGATCAAGAACACTTTCATCATACATTTCGTTTTGGATACTGAATCAGTTGCTTAAATATGCAGTACTTTATGAATTTAAATTTAAACAATTGAATAGTTCATTATATTTTCAGTAAACTTACATAATAGGTGTACAAGTTGCGTTTTGCTGAAAATATTTAATTTTACACGTTTTCACCGGCGAATAAGTTTAATGTTTATTCTAACTGGTAGTGCCCGATCAAGAACACTTTCATCATACATTTCGTTTTGGATACTGAATCAGTTGCTTAAATATGCAGTACTTTATGAATTTAAATTTAAACAATTGAATAGTTCATTACTTTTTCAGTAAACTTACATAATAGATGTACAAGTTGCGTTTTGCTGAAGTTATTTAATTTTACACGTTTTCACCGGCGAATAAGTTTAATGTGTATTCTAACTGGTAGTGCCCGATCAAGAACACTTTCATCATACATTTCGTTTTGGATACTGAATCAGTTGCTTAAATATGCAGTACTTTATGAATTTAAATTTAAACAATTGAATAGTTCATTACTTTTCAGTAAACTTACATAATAGATGTACAAGTTGCGTTTTGCTGAAGTTATTTAATTTTACACGTTTTCACCGGCGAATAAGTTTAATGTGTATTCTAACTGGTAGTGCCCGATCAAGAACACTTTCATCATACATTTCGTTTTGGATACTGAATCAGTTGCTTAAATATGCAGTACTTTATGAATTTAAATTTAAACAATTGAATAGTTCATTACTTTTCAGTAAACTTACATAATAGATGTACAAGTTGCGTTTTGCTGAAGTTATTTAATTTTACACGTTTTCACCGGCGAATAAGTGTATTCTAACAGTTACTGCCCGATTAAGAACACTTTCATCATACATTTCGTTTTGGATATTGAATAAGTTGCTTAAATATGCAGTACTTTATGAATTTAAATTTAAACAATTGAATAGTTCATTACTTTTTCAGTAAACTTACATAATAGGTGTACAAGTTGCGTTTTGCTGAAGTTATTTAATTTTACACGTTTTCACCGGCGAATAAGTTTAATGTGTATTCTAACAGGCAGTGCCCGATCAAGAACACTTTCATCATACATTTCGTTTTGGATACTGAATCAGTTGCTTAAATATGCAGTACTTTATGAATTTAAATTTAAACAATTGAATAGTTCATTACTTTTTCAGTAAACTTACATAATAGGTGTACAAGTTGCGTTTTGCTGAAGTTATTTAATTTTACACGTTTTCACCGGCGAATAAGTTTAATGTGTATTCTAACTGGTAGTGCCCGATCAAGAACACTTTCATCATACATTTCGTTTTGGATACTGAATCAGTTGCTTAAATATGCAGTACTTTATGAATTTAAATTTAAACAATTGAATAGTTCATTACTTTTTCAGTAAACTTACATAATAGGTGTACAAGTTGCGTTTTGCTGAAAATATTTAATTTTACACGTTTTCACCGGCGAATAAGTTTAATGTTTATTCTAACTGGTAGTGCCCGATCAAGAACACTTTCATCATACATTTCGTTTTGGATACTGAATCAGTTGCTTAAATATGCAGTACTTTATGAATTTAAATTTAAACAATTGAATAGTTCATTACTTTTTCAGTAAACTTACATAATAGATGTACAAGTTGCGTTTTGCTGAAGTTATTTAATTTTACACGTTTTCACCGGCGAATAAGTTTAATGTGTATTCTAACTGGTAGTGCCCGATCAAGAACACTTTCATCATACATTTCGTTTTGGATACTGAATCAGTTGCTTAAATATGCAGTACTTTATGAATTTAAATTTAAACAATTGAATAGTTCATTACTTTTCAGTAAACTTACATAATAGATGTACAAGTTGCGTTTTGCTGAAGTTATTTAATTTTACACGTTTTCACCGGCGAATAAGTTTAATGTGTATTCTAACTGGTAGTGCCCGATCAAGAACACTTTCATCATACATTTCGTTTTGGATACTGAATCAGTTGCTTAAATATGCAGTACTTTATGAATTTAAATTTAAACAATTGAATAGTTCATTACTTTTCAGTAAACTTACATAATAGATGTACAAGTTGCGTTTTGCTGAAGTTATTTAATTTTACACGTTTTCACCGGCGAATAAGTGTATTCTAACAGTTACTGCCCGATTAAGAACACTTTCATCATACATTTCGTTTTGGATATTGAATAAGTTGCTTAAATATGCAGTACTTTATGAATTTAAATTTAAACAATTGAATAGTTCATTACTTTTTCAGTAAACTTACATAATAGGTGTACAAGTTGCGTTTTGCTGAAGTTATTTAATTTTACACGTTTTCACCGGCGAATAAGTTTAATGTGTATTCTAACAGGCAGTGCCCGATCAAGAACACTTTCATCATACATTTCGTTTTGGATACTGAATCAGTTGCTTAAATATGCAGTACTTTATGAATTTAAATTTAAACAATTGAATAGTTCATTACTTTTTCAGTAAACTTACATAATAGGTGTACAAGTTGCGTTTTGCTGAAGTTATTTAATTTTACACGTTTTCACCGGCGAATAAGTTTAATGTGTATTCTAACTGGTAGTGCCCGATCAAGAACACTTTCATCATACATTTCGTTTTGGATACTGAATCAGTTGCTTAAATATGCAGTACTTTATGAATTTAAATTTAAACAATTGAATAGTTCATTATATTTTCAGTAAACTTACATAATAGGTGTACAAGTTGCGTTTTGCTGAAGTTATTTAATTTTGCACGTTTTCACCGGCGAATAAGTTTAATGTTTATTCTAACTGGTAGTGCCCGATCAAGAACACTTTCATCATACATTTCGTTTTGGATACTGAATCAGTTGCTTAAATATGCAGTACTTTATGAATTTAAATTTAAACAATTGAATAGTTCATTACTTTTTCAGTAAACTTACATAATAGGTGTACAAGTTGCGTTTTGCTGAAGTTATTTAATTTTACACGTTTTCACCGGCGAATAAGTTTAATGTGTATTCTAACTGGTAGTGCCGGATCAAGAACACTTTCATCATACATTTCGTTTTGGATACTGAATCAGTTGCTTAAATATGCAGTACTTTATGAATTTAAATTTAAACAATTGAATAGTTCATTATATTTTCAGTAAACTCACATAATAGGTGTACAAGTTGCGTTTTGCTGAAGTTATTTAATTTTGCACGTTTTCACCGGCGAATAAGTTTAATGTTTATTCTAACTGGTAGTGCCCGATCAAGAACACTTTCATCATACATTTCGTTTTGGATACTGAATCAGTTGCTTAAATATGCAGTACTTTATGAATTTAAATTTAAACAATTGAATAGTTCATTACTTTTTCAGTAAACTTACATAATAGGTGTACAAGTTGCGTTTTGCTGAAGTTATTTAATTTTACACGTTTTCACCGGCGAATAAGTTTAATGTATATTCTAACTGGTAGTGCCCGATCAAGAACACTTTCATCATACATTTCGTTTTGGATACTGAATCAGTTGCTTAAATATGCAGTACTTTATGAATTTAAATTTAAACAATTGAATAGTTCATTATATTTTCAGTAAACTTACATAATAGGTGTACAAGTTGCGTTTTGCTGAAGTTATTTAATTTTACACGTTTTCACCGGCGAATAAGTTTAATGTTTATTCTAACTGGTAGTGCCCGATCAAGAACACTTTCATCATACATTTCGTTTTGGATACTGAATCAGTTGCTTAAATATGCAGTACTTTATGAATTTAAATTTAAACAATTGAATAGTTCATTACTTTTTCAGTAAACTTACATAATAGGTGTACAAGTTGCGTTTTGCTGAAGTTATTTAATTTTACACGTTTTCACCGGCGAATAAGTTTAATGTGTATTCTAACTGGTAGTGCCCGATCAAGAACACTTTCATCATACATTTCGTTTTGGATACTGAATCAGTTGCTTAAATATGCAGTACTTTATGAATTTAAATTTAAACAATTGAATAGTTCATTATATTTTCAGTAAACTTACATAATAGGTGTACAAGATGCGTTTTGCTGAAGTTATTTAATTTTACACGTTTTCACCGGCGAATAAGTTTAATGTTTATTCTAACTGGTAGTGCCCGATCAAGAACACTTTCATCATACATTTCGTTTTGGATACTGAATCAGTTGCTTAAATATGCAGTACTTTATGAATTTAAATTTAAACAATTGAATAGTTCATTACTTTTCAGTAAACTTACATAATAGATGTACAAGTTGCGTTTTGCTGAAGTTATTTAATTTTACACGTTTTCACCGGCGAATAAGTGTATTCTAACAGTTACTGCCCGATTAAGAACACTTTCATCATACATTTCGTTTTGGATATTGAATAAGTTGCTTAAATATGCAGTACTTTATGAATTTAAATTTAAACAATTGAATAGTTCATTACTTTTTCAGTAAACTTACATAATAGGTGTACAAGTTGCGTTTTGCTGAAGTTATTTAATTTTACACGTTTTCACCGGCGAATAAGTTTAATGTGTATTCTAACAGGCAGTGCCCGATCAAGAACACTTTCATCATACATTTCGTTTTGGATACTGAATCAGTTGCTTAAATATGCAGTACTTTATGAATTTAAATTTAAACAATTGAATAGTTCATTACTTTTTCAGTAAACTTACATAATAGGTGTACAAGTTGCGTTTTGCTGAAGTTATTTAATTTTACACGTTTTCACCGGCGAATAAGTTTAATGTGTATTCTAACTGGTAGTGCCCGATCAAGAACACTTTCATCATACATTTCGTTTTGGATACTGAATCAGTTGCTTAAATATGCAGTACTTTATGAATTTAAATTTAAACAATTGAATAGTTCATTATATTTTCAGTAAACTTACATAATAGGTGTACAAGTTGCGTTTTGCTGAAGTTATTTAATTTTGCACGTTTTCACCGGCGAATAAGTTTAATGTTTATTCTAACTGGTAGTGCCCGATCAAGAACACTTTCATCATACATTTCGTTTTGGATACTGAATCAGTTGCTTAAATATGCAGTACTTTATGAATTTAAATTTAAACAATTGAATAGTTCATTACTTTTTCAGTAAACTTACATAATAGGTGTACAAGTTGCGTTTTGCTGAAGTTATTTAATTTTACACGTTTTCACCGGCGAATAAGTTTAATGTGTATTCTAACTGGTAGTGCCGGATCAAGAACACTTTCATCATACATTTCGTTTTGGATACTGAATCAGTTGCTTAAATATGCAGTACTTTATGAATTTAAATTTAAACAATTGAATAGTTCATTATATTTTCAGTAAACTCACATAATAGGTGTACAAGTTGCGTTTTGCTGAAGTTATTTAATTTTGCACGTTTTCACCGGCGAATAAGTTTAATGTTTATTCTAACTGGTAGTGCCCGATCAAGAACACTTTCATCATACATTTCGTTTTGGATACTGAATCAGTTGCTTAAATATGCAGTACTTTATGAATTTAAATTTAAACAATTGAATAGTTCATTACTTTTTCAGTAAACTTACATAATAGGTGTACAAGTTGCGTTTTGCTGAAGTTATTTAATTTTACACGTTTTCACCGGCGAATAAGTTTAATGTATATTCTAACTGGTAGTGCCCGATCAAGAACACTTTCATCATACATTTCGTTTTGGATACTGAATCAGTTGCTTAAATATGCAGTACTTTATGAATTTAAATTTAAACAATTGAATAGTTCATTATATTTTCAGTAAACTTACATAATAGGTGTACAAGTTGCGTTTTGCTGAAGTTATTTAATTTTACACGTTTTCACCGGCGAATAAGTTTAATGTTTATTCTAACTGGTAGTGCCCGATCAAGAACACTTTCATCATACATTTCGTTTTGGATACTGAATCAGTTGCTTAAATATGCAGTACTTTATGAATTTAAATTTAAACAATTGAATAGTTCATTACTTTTTCAGTAAACTTACATAATAGGTGTACAAGTTGCGTTTTGCTGAAGTTATTTAATTTTACACGTTTTCACCGGCGAATAAGTTTAATGTGTATTCTAACTGGTAGTGCCCGATCAAGAACACTTTCATCATACATTTCGTTTTGGATACTGAATCAGTTGCTTAAATATGCAGTACTTTATGAATTTAAATTTAAACAATTGAATAGTTCATTATATTTTCAGTAAACTTACATAATAGGTGTACAAGATGCGTTTTGCTGAAGTTATTTAATTTTACACGTTTTCACCGGCGAATAAGTTTAATGTTTATTCTAACTGGTAGTGCCCGATCAAGAACACTTTCATCATACATTTCGTTTTGGATACTGAATCAGTTGCTTAAATATGCAGTACTTTATGAATTTAAATTTAAACAATTGAATAGTTCATTACTTTTTCAGTAAACTTACATAATAGATGTACAAGTTGCGTTTTGCTGAAGTTATTTAATTTTACACGTTTTCACCGGCGAATAAGTTTAATGTGTATTCTAACTGGTAGTGCCCGATCAAGAACACTTTCATCATACATTTCGTTTTGGATACTGAATCAGTTGCTTAAATATGCAGTACTTTATGAATTTAAATTTAAACAATTGAATAGTTCATTATATTTTCAGTAAACTTACATAATAGGTGTACAAGTTGCGTTTTGCTGAAGTTATTTAATTTTACACGTTTTCACCGGCGAATAAGTTTAATGTTTATTCTAACTGGTAGTGCCCGATCAAGAACACTTTCATCATACATTTCGTTTTGGATACTGAATCAGTTGCTTAAATATGCAGTACTTTATGAATTTAAATTTAAACAATTGAATAGTTCATTACTTTTTCAGTAAACTTACATAATAGATGTACAAGTTGCGTTTTGCTGAAGTTATTTAATTTTACACGTTTTCACCGGCGAATAAGTTTAACGTGTATTCTAACTGGTAGTGCCCGATCAAGAACACTTTCATCATACATTTCGTTTTGGATACTGAATCAGTTGCTTAAATATGCAGTACTTTATGAATTTAAATTTAAACAATTGAATAGTTCATTACTTTTTCAGTAAACTTACATAATAGGTGTACAAGTTGCGTTTTGCTGAAGTTATTTAATTTTACACGTTTTCACCGGCGAATAAGTTTAATGTGTATTCTAACTGGTAGTGCCCGATCAAGAACACTTTCATCATACATTTCGTTCTGGATACTGAATCAGTTGCTTAAATATGCAGTACTTTATGAATTTAAATTTAAACAATTGAATAGTTCATTATATTTTCAGTAAACTTACATAATAGGTGTACAAGTTGCGTTTTGCTGAAGTTATTTAATTTTACACGTTTTCACCGGCGAATAAGTTTAATGTTTATTCTAACTGGTAGTGCCCGATCAAGAACACTTTCATCATACATTTCGTTTTGGATACTGAATCAGTTGCTTAAATATGCAGTACTTTATGAATTTAAATTTAAACAATTGAATAGTTCATTACTTTTTCAGTAAACTTACATAATAGATGTACAAGTTGCGTTTTGCTGAAGTTATTTAATTTTACACGTTTTCACCGGCGAATAAGTTTAATGTGTATTCTAACTGGTAGTGCCCGATCAAGAACACTTTCATCATACATTTCGTTTTGGATACTGAATCAGTTGCTTAAATATGCAGTACTTTATGAATTTAAATTTAAACAATTGAATAGTTCATTACTTTTCAGTAAACTTACATAATAGATGTACAAGTTGCGTTTTGCTGAAGTTATTTAATTTTACACGTTTTCACCGGCGAATAAGTGTATTCTAACAGTTACTGCCCGATTAAGAACACTTTCATCATACATTTCGTTTTGGATATTGAATAAGTTGTTGTTTCCATGGAATAAATACTTTTAGCTTGTTGTCTCTTCAAAAATGGACATTAATTTTTAGTTTGAAGCATTTTTAATCAATTTAAATTTTGTTCTAAACCGTAGAAAACGATCGTTAATTTTCTTTATATATGCATATAAATTTATATGGCAAAAGAGTAAGCATAAATGGACATTTAAGTTAAACTTACTTAAACTAGTTCAGTAAAAGAGTAGAAAAAAATTCCGAAAAGAGTATTTATTATAAAAGCTTACTTTTTTTTTCATTGTGTCGCCAACCAGCAATAAAACGGCAAAAACACGAGATGTTCATAATTTTTTTTCGGACGTTATATCAAGGTTCCGCAGCAATTTTTTATAAACATATATATCCTCCTGAGAAGAGTATTCTGATTTTTTTTTTCAAAATTTACTGTTTATGCGCTTATGGATTCACCTTATTAAACAGTGAAGTTTTGTTAAAAGTATTCTGGAAATGTGGGAAAGGACACGATTTCATCGACAATTGATTCATTCAACTTAACATGAACTAATTAAGATATAGATAACTAATTAAGACATAGATTTAGTGCCTCCTGGCGGTGGAAATCGGAACTAAAAGATTTTCTGCGCGTGCACAGAACTCCTTCTATACTTTGTCATAAACAGCAGGGACACGTGCCGGAGTTTCGTTCGGAAAGAGGTTTCTTTAGATCAGAGTGCACCCCCTGGCGGTGGAAAATGTAACTAAAATATTTTGGTATCTCTGTCCGATTCAAACGAAATCTTTTCTGACATTCTTCTGAGGCCTCCCAGGTACTAAATGAACTTCGGTATCGTTTTTGGACTTTGGTTACTACCATATTTGAATATTAATATCCAAGGGGGTGATTTATTTTCTCAAGTTCTATGGGTTCGATTTCAACTGGAATCGGTTCATTCAACTTAACATGAACTAATTAAGATACAGCTAATTATTTATGACATATATTTGGTACTCCCTGGCGGTGGAAAGTGGAACTAACAGATTTTTTGAGCGTGCACGGCACGCCTTCTACACGATGCCATAAGAAATAGGAACGAGTGCCGGAGTTTCGTCCGTTTATAGGTTTATATAGAACAGAATGCTCCACCTGGTGGTAGAAACTGGAACTAAAATATTTTGCAGCGCGTGCCTAGCACGTCTTCTATACATGGTATCGTTGGCAAAGGGGAGACGTGTCGGATAATTTGTTTAGAACAAAATGTATCCCCTGGCAGTGGAACTTAAAAAATTTCCGGCACGTGCGCAAAAAATGGCTATTTTTATTAAAAATGCAAAAGAAAGTTACCTATTTGATAATCCCAGACGAAGAAGAAGTTTCATTTTCACTCATCCTCGAGTATTAAGAAAAGTATTGGATTATTTGAATCGAAACTCACAATTTATTTTTCTGATTCCGAAAATGCAAATTTTGTAAAAATCAGACGGTAACTTTTTTTTAAAATTTTGACCCAAAACTGACCAGTTTTAAATCAAATGATTTAGACATTTGAGGAGGTGGTATTAAATTTATTTCCACTTCGGGTCCATCTCTCTATTTAATTTTAATTTCCGAAAGACAAAGAGTTACCAGAGGAAGGGTTTCGTGCAGCGATTTTTAGAGTGATTTCGCATTTCGTAGTATTTTTGACGGGACCGGGCAACGCCGGGCGGATCTTTTAGTGTAAAAATTAAATTACTAAATGGAGTTACAGTTATTAAACAAATGATCTTAAAAAGTAAATTTTTTACCATAATTGATGACGTAACAATGAAAACTGTCTTTTCGGTGAGAAATTTTAGTTTAGCGCTCAAGTGCGGTGTATGATGTTTAATCCAACGTTAATGTTCCGTAAACAGATGCGTAGGCACACGGCATATTTAAACAAATGCGATCTCTAGCAAGAATGTTTTTTGTTAAACTTTAATGATATTCACATTCACTTAAAAGGACATTAGAGCCATGATGAAAATGTTTTAAAATTGTGCAAATTATGGAAAAATAATGCGGAAAAGTCTTATTTATTTTATTCGAGCTGAGCAATCGATTGCCAAATGTGCAAACTCTGTCATCATTTACTTAAGATTCTTGTAAGATACAAATGCTTATTATTGAAATAGATTTTTAAAAAATCATCACTTTTAAACATTTAAAAAATCTCTAAATTGATCTACGGTTTCAAACAAATTTCATTCGAAAGTATTGGGTTGTTCGGAAAGATCCTTCCGTTTGGGAAAACCAATTCGTGCCAGAAAATTATCTCCATGAATTATTCACCATTAGATATCGGAACTAATGTCTAATATTTATATGAAAGAATTTTCCGGTACAAACCAACTTTCCCTCCCGAAAGAACTTTCCGAACAACACGATACATTCGTTCCCTATTCGATGATGTACAAGTTGAAATTATGCCATTTTTAAAAGAGATGTATAAACAATGAAAGCGAAACCGTAGCGGAAGTCGTTGCCATCATCTTTATACATCTTTAAAAATAGCAACTGGTTTTTGGCAGTCGTCCAAAAGTGAACTTCAGTTTGCTGTCATAAACGACAGAAATGTACGTGGTGAAAGAAGTAGGACTCTGTATCTAATAAATCTTTGCACCATATGTGGTTTTTGTAATGAAAAATGTAAGTTAAAATTCTTAAGTATATACATTGTACTTTACAAAAACAACCTAGGAGAAACCCATGATAAATAAATATTATACAAATATTATTTTATGTGACTTATGCTATGATTTATATTGCAACCACTTTTGATTTAAATGGAGAATTTAAAAAATATATATGTGCTCCCAAAAAAAACTTTAGAATCATGTAGAAATTACTTTTTTCGTTTTATATATTTTATTTATAAATATATACACAATTACATATAAAAACATTTTTTTATAAATCTTTATAAAACATCGTGTATCAGAGGCACAGATAAGAAAGTTTTAATGCATTAAAATTTAGATATATTTTTTTACTTATATAAACATTGGAAAAACTGCATATATTTATATTCAGAAGAATAGAGAAATGTTTAAATAAGGAATAAATTTTGAATGAAAGAAAATATAAATGTGAAATTTATTGTGCTGATTCGCTAGGAATTTTATTCAATTCCTAATTAACATTTGTAATTAATATGTTTTCTTCATATACGGAAATCAGAGGTTACTTAAGCGGCCATAGTAATTAGAGCAAATTTTTAATGAGTATTTTGAATGCTAATTTACCGTAACCGTTTCCAGATTGAATGGTTTTAGAACATACTAGTATATGCACCTATGCTTGAATAACTTATTTGTGTCACTTCAAGAATTACAGAAATTACATTTAAGCAGAAATATTTGTTTATTTGAAGAAGTTGTTTATTCCAGTTGAAGTTGGTGAGTAATCAGTGCAAGATAAAGATTCTGATTTGCTTTTAAGTGATATGACTGATAATGACATTGGCAGTAAATTTTTGAAATGAATCATGATTATAAAGCATGTATGACATTATTATAATATATGATTATATAATATTTTGTGACATATATGGCCAAGATATAGTCACATATGGTGCATATATGACATATATATGTATGTCATGTATAAGACGTAAATGATGTAAATAATACGTATATAATGATGTATATGTAAATGTAATTTAAGCAGAAATGTTTGTTTATTTGAAGAAGCTGTTTACTCCAGTTAATGCTGGTGAGTAATCAGTGCATGATAAAGATTCTGATTTGCTTTTAAGTGATATTACTGATAATGACATTGTCAGCAATACAATTTATAGTGCTGTTCACATCCTTGATGGGCCACAGAAATTATTCTTGAAAAAGGAAGTGCTCATTTGAACGTCTACATCATTAACTCATTAAGGACTAGCGGCACCATATGGTAACGGAATAGCTGCCAATCATGTTGCTATTTAAAAACCAGTATTTTTTAAGAGAAATATTTGTTTCATTGGATGACAGAAATTCCGCAGTTAAAAGGGACTAAAGTTGCTATTCTAAAATACTGGTACGGAATGCAATTTTTGCATTTTAAAGAGAAAAATAATTCCGTCATTAATGGGTTAATGCGCTTGTGTTCAGTGAAACCAACAGAAACTAAAGTGCAAACATTTCTATACTATATATTATGCTGAAATGTTATCAAATGAAGAGATAGTGCAGGTAAATATAGTATATATGCTTTCATAAATGCTCAAAACGATCAAAAAGAATTTTAAAATCTTTTTCGAAGTTCACAAAAATTGTTATAACTATGAGAAATGAAATTTAGAAAATGCTATTTTTGAAGAAAATGGAACGGGTCTCATAATCATATCGAATTTTTCTTCTAGATTTGCATACTGGTTTTACAAAGGATATCAACTCCGCTCAGTGATACAGCTTTTTAATAATTGGAATATGTCAGCGGAATTCAAAATTAGTCTGATTCAGTGCGTGATGATCAGTCATTAAAGACTCAATTTTACAAAAATGGGAGTGACAATTAAATAATTGACAAAAGCGTGAGTTTGATGACGAATGTAATGAGAGACAGGAAAATTGAGAAGCATTTCTATGTCGCCGGACGTATTAATTTCATCTCTTCCGGCTCCAGAAATTTTTATGTATACAATTTTTTGTATTAGAAAAAACATTATGCTTTTTTGTAGTTATAAACATAAATCATTTCATAGTAACGTTTTATATTATCATATCAGAACTTATCTTTAAAAATGAGAAATAAACTTTAAAAAAAAAGAAAAGAAATACATATAAATTAAAAATGAATTCGAATTTAATACCAATAGTCAAGTGTTACATCATTGCAATAATAAACTTTCTTTCACTTGAAATTTAAAATATATATATATATATACACACTTTAAATCTGGGACTTTACTACATAGTTTTTAAATCAGGAAAGTATTCCTTCGAATCAAAACATTTATCATTTTTGAACAATTGTTTTATTAGTGCCTTTTACAGTTTAAATTGTTATACGCACTAAAATAATCCTCTTTGTTTATTGTAATGGTTTCCCAAGATGAAACTTAATCGTCAGAAGGATATTGTTTTACTTAAATCGTTGCCATAATGCATTTTAGATTATATGCCTGAGGTATTTTGAGAATTTCGGGATCAACATAATTCGGGAAATGATGACATTGCATTCTTCTTGACACCATTAAGTTTTGACTCTTGATCGTTTGAACTTAATGTGATATAAAGAACTTATAACGCAGAAATATTAAATAGCATATTTCCAATCTGTTTTTATTTATTAAATATCTATGATGTTTTTATCAAAACATTTTCATCTTTAAAAATCTTGACTCAAAAATATTAAAATACATTTCATAAAAATTTAACTTTTTCATTAAAGATAATGTTTTCTGACTGAGAAAACAAAATACTAATAGCTATAAGCCGTATAAATTATTACTATAACCATTAAAATATGAGAATCTATTTAAAGCAAATTTAAAATTCATAAATCTCAACTATATTATGTCCTTTTTTCTGGCCTTGGGCTTTCAAACCTGCAATAATCCAAGAAAACAAATTGAAATACATTACACAAGTAACTGTTTTTTATTTTTATTTCTTCTATCTTTACAAAAACAAAGTATTGGACTCATGAAAATATTCAACTTCCGGTTTTCAACAGATTTATACGTTTTAGAAGATCCTGAACACGATTTTACTGTTATTAGAAAATGTTTGTATGTTAGTCTGTCTGTCTGTCTGTCAGTATGCGACAAAACATTTTGGGCACTCTATCACAAGAACTAATGCACGAAAGTTAATAAAATTTTAGATTAAGTTATACCTTGACACAAATTAGTGCTGATTATTTTTGGTGTAAATCGCCCAGCTGGTGGCGCTGCTATGCTACAGTTTTCACGATTTTCACTATAGCTAAATCTCAAGAAATAATGCACATAATTTCATCAAACTTCTGTTAGACTATAATATAAATAAACGCTGATTATGTTTTGGTGTAAATAGCCGAAAAAGTGGCGCTACTATTCTACTTTCACCGTAGCTATATCTCAAGAACAAGATGCAAAGAATTTGATCAAAATTAATATTCTCTTAGACCTCGACATAAATAGATGCTGATTACGTTTTGGTGCAATTAGCCTAAAAGGTGGCGCTGCTATGCTGTATTTTTTATGATTTACGCGATTTTAGTGATAGTCATATCTCAAGAACAAATGCACGGAATTTAATAAATTTTTAGATTCAGTTAGACCTTGATATAAATTGGTGCTGATGCGTTTTTAGTGTATGTGGAACCTATATGAGATAGAAAAACGTTTTGGGATTGGC
Organism: Maratus michaelseni; assembly: GCA_963931845.1. Classification (NCBI taxonomy): domain Eukaryota; kingdom Metazoa; phylum Arthropoda; class Arachnida; order Araneae; family Salticidae; genus Maratus; species Maratus michaelseni. Next base: position 391,366,979 of record OZ007592.1, read on the forward strand.
ATATCCGAATAGTTTCCTTTATTTTTAAGCACTTTCCAACATAGTCCGAAAGTCTTCAGAACTCAGTGTGTCTGTATGTGAGTGAGGCTGTTCTCGCTCTAATTCACGTAAATTTACTCCGATTACCATGCAATTTATATATGTTATTGAGATTTACTATGGCTTGCTCGTACTGAAAATGATGTGGATAACATACACAGTTCTTTTTCAGGGACATCCAAAAGAATATTGTTATTCTTCAGTCTATGCGGAAAAATCGTTTGCGGTGTATTTTAATGATGTTACCCTATTTGGAACACATTGAAATTAATATATATCATTGAGGTATACTACAAGATGCTTACTATAGACTACTTTGAGCATAGCATTAATCGTTCATTTGCATGGACACAAGAAATAATTCAGTTACGGTACTCTCTATTCACAATAATTGCTGGAAGTGCGTTTTCAGATGTGGTACGCATTTTTTAACTTATCTAAATGTTTTGCCTATAACTCCGTGCGTATGAATTGTATAGTTTATATACATGGCGTTATGAACTATCTCTAGCACATTTCCGTTTTTTGACGAAAACTCTGCTATGCATTTCCTAACTAGACTAAATTTTTGCATACTATGTATTATATATACAAATCTATAGACTGACTACATACATAACTGTACAAGTGACTATTGATGGTAATTCCGGAAATTGAGTTTTGAGGTGTTATGAATTTTCCAAATTGTCTACTTATAAGGAAGGTCTCCTTAAATAGAATATACTCAGAATATTTTGAAAAATATATATATAATGAAATTATTCTTGTACGTAATAAGGAACAGTCAAATTTATGTGCGAAATCCCAGAAGAAATTCTGTCAAAAAATAAAATACTTTCGAGTATTTGGCGCAAAACGACACTATTTGGCGAGCAACACTTTTCCCTCGCCAAATGCAAGCGATTTTAATGCATTTTAAAATTTCTAGGGAATTCTTTGACACCGAAGCATTGTAGCAATTCAATAATAAGACGATGTATTCAATGATATAGTCAGTTACATGGAGGATAATAAGATTCACGCTAACATATAACCGTCATTACTGGACCGAAAAACTAACAGAAGCCCCTTTTAGGAAGTAACGCAGACTTTTCGAAAACAACTTTTGGAAAGTTGTTTAAATGTGCAGTACTTTATGAATTTAAATTTAAACAATTGAATAGTTTCTTACTTTTTCAGTAAACTTACATAATATATGTACAAGTTGCGTTTTCCTGAAGTTACTTAATTTTACACGTTTTCACCGGCGAATAAGTTTAATGTGTATTCTAACAGGCAGTGCCCGATCAAGAACACTTTCATCATACATTTCGTTTTGGATACTGAATCAGTTGCTTAAATATGCAGTACTTTATGAATTTAAATTTAAACAATTGAATAGTTCATTACTTTTTCAGTAAACTTACATAATAGGTGTACAAGTTGCGTTTTGCTGAAGTTATTTAATTTTACACGTTTTCACCGGCGAATAAGTTTAATGTGTATTCTAACTGGTAGTGCCGGATCAAGAACACTTTCATCATACATTTCGTTTTGGATACTGAATCAGTTGCTTAAATATGCAGTACTTTATGAATTTAAATTTAAACAATTGAATAGTTCATTATATTTTCAGTAAACTCACATAATAGGTGTACAAGTTGCGTTTTGCTGAAGTTATTTAATTTTGCACGTTTTCACCGGCGAATAAGTTTAATGTTTATTCTAACTGGTAGTGCCCGATCAAGAACACTTTCATCATACATTTCGTTTTGGATACTGAATCAGTTGCTTAAATATGCAGTACTTTATGAATTTAAATTTAAACAATTGAATAGTTCATTACTTTTTCAGTAAACTTACATAATAGGTGTACAAGTTGCGTTTTGCTGAAGTTATTTAATTTTACACGTTTTCACCGGCGAATAAGTTTAATGTGTATTCTAACTGGTAGTGCCCGATCAAGAACACTTTCATCATACATTTCGTTTTGGATACTGAATCAGTTGCTTAAATATGCAGTACTTTATGAATTTAAATTTAAACAATTGAATAGTTCATTATATTTTCAGTAAACTTACATAATAGGTGTACAAGTTGCGTTTTGCTGAAGTTATTTAATTTTACACGTTTTCACCGGCGAATAAGTTTAATGTTTATTCTAACTGGTAGTGCCCGATCAAGAACACTTTCATCATACATTTCGTTTTGGATACTGAATCAGTTGCTCAAATATGCAGTACTTTATGAATTTAAATTTAAACAATTGAATAGTTCATTACTTTTCAGTAAACTTACATAATAGATGTACAAGTTGCGTTTTGCTGAAGTTATTTAATTTTACACGTTTTCACCGGCGAATAAGTGTATTCTAACAGTTACTGCCCGATTAAGAACACTTTCATCATACATTTCGTTTTGGATATTGAATAAGTTGCTTAAATATGCAGTACTTTATGAATTTAAATTTAAACAATTGAATAGTTCATTACTTTTTCAGTAAACTTACATAATAGGTGTACAAGTTGTGTTTTGCTGAAGTTATTTAATTTTACACGTTTTCACCGGCGAATAAGTTTAATGTGTATTCTAACAGGCAGTGCCCGATCAAGAACACTTTCATCATACATTTCGTTTTGGATACTGAATCAGTTGCTTAAATATGCAGTACTTTATGAATTTAAATTTAAACAATTGAATAGTTCATTACTTTTTCAGTAAACTTACATAATAGGTGTACAAGTTGCGTTTTGCTGAAGTTATTTAATTTTACACGTTTTCACCGGCGAATAAGTTTAATGTGTATTCTAACTGGTAGTGCCCGATCAAGAACACTTTCATCATACATTTCGTTTTGGATACTGAATCAGTTGCTTAAATATGCAGTACTTTATGAATTTAAATTTAAACAATTGAATAGTTCATTATATTTTCAGTAAACTTACATAATAGGTGTACAAGTTGCGTTTTGCTGAAGTTATTTAATTTTACACGTTTTCACCGGCGAATAAGTTTAATGTTTATTCTAACTGGTAGTGCCCGATCAAGAACACTTTCATCATACATTTCGTTTTGGATACTGAATCAGTTGCTTAAATATGCAGTACTTTATGAATTTAAATTTAAACAATTGAATAGTTCATTACTTTTTCAGTAAACTTACATAATAGGTGTACAAGTTGCGTTTTGCTGAAGTTATTTAATTTTACACGTTTTCACCGGCGAATAAGTTTAATGTGTATTCTAACTGGTAGTGCCCGATCAAGAACACTTTCATCATACATTTCGTTTTGGATACTGAATCAGTTGCTTAAATATGCAGTACTTTATGAATTTAAATTTAAACAATTGAATAGTTCATTATATTTTCAGTAAACTTACATAATAGGTGTACAAGTTGCGTTTTGCTGAAAATATTTAATTTTACACGTTTTCACCGGCGAATAAGTTTAATGTTTATTCTAACTGGTAGTGCCCGATCAAGAACACTTTCATCATACATTTCGTTTTGGATACTGAATCAGTTGCTTAAATATGCAGTACTTTATGAATTTAAATTTAAACAATTGAATAGTTCATTACTTTTTCAGTAAACTTACATAATAGGTGTACAAGTTGCGTTTTGCTGAAGTTATTTAATTTTACACGTTTTCACCGGCGAATAAGTTTAATGTTTATTCTAACTGGTAGTGCCCGATCAAGAACACTTTCATCATACATTTCGTTTTGGATACTGAATCAGTTGCTTAAATATGCAGTACTTTATGAATTTAAATTTAAACAATTGAATAGTTCATTACTTTTTCAGTAAACTTACATAATAGGTGTACAAGTTGCGTTTTGCTGAAGTTATTTAATTTTACACGTTTTCACCGGCGAATAAGTTTAATGTGTATTCTAACTGGTAGTGCCCGATCAAGAACACTTTCATCATACATTTCGTTTTGGATACTGAATCAGTTGCTTAAATATGCAGTACTTTATGAATTTAAATTTAAACAATTGAATAGTTCATTATATTTTCAGTAAACTTACATAATAGGTGTACAAGTTGCGTTTTGCTGAAAATATTTAATTTTACACGTTTTCACCGGCGAATAAGTTTAATGTTTATTCTAACTGGTAGTGCCCGATCAAGAACACTTTCATCATACATTTCGTTTTGGATACTGAATCAGTTGCTTAAATATGCAGTACTTTATGAATTTAAATTTAAACAATTGAATAGTTCATTACTTTTTCAGTAAACTTACATAATAGATGTACAAGTTGCGTTTTGCTGAAGTTATTTAATTTTACACGTTTTCACCGGCGAATAAGTTTAATGTGTATTCTAACTGGTAGTGCCCGATCAAGAACACTTTCATCATACATTTCGTTTTGGATACTGAATCAGTTGCTTAAATATGCAGTACTTTATGAATTTAAATTTAAACAATTGAATAGTTCATTACTTTTCAGTAAACTTACATAATAGATGTACAAGTTGCGTTTTGCTGAAGTTATTTAATTTTACACGTTTTCACCGGCGAATAAGTTTAATGTGTATTCTAACTGGTAGTGCCCGATCAAGAACACTTTCATCATACATTTCGTTTTGGATACTGAATCAGTTGCTTAAATATGCAGTACTTTATGAATTTAAATTTAAACAATTGAATAGTTCATTACTTTTCAGTAAACTTACATAATAGATGTACAAGTTGCGTTTTGCTGAAGTTATTTAATTTTACACGTTTTCACCGGCGAATAAGTGTATTCTAACAGTTACTGCCCGATTAAGAACACTTTCATCATACATTTCGTTTTGGATATTGAATAAGTTGCTTAAATATGCAGTACTTTATGAATTTAAATTTAAACAATTGAATAGTTCATTACTTTTTCAGTAAACTTACATAATAGGTGTACAAGTTGCGTTTTGCTGAAGTTATTTAATTTTACACGTTTTCACCGGCGAATAAGTTTAATGTGTATTCTAACAGGCAGTGCCCGATCAAGAACACTTTCATCATACATTTCGTTTTGGATACTGAATCAGTTGCTTAAATATGCAGTACTTTATGAATTTAAATTTAAACAATTGAATAGTTCATTACTTTTTCAGTAAACTTACATAATAGGTGTACAAGTTGCGTTTTGCTGAAGTTATTTAATTTTACACGTTTTCACCGGCGAATAAGTTTAATGTGTATTCTAACTGGTAGTGCCCGATCAAGAACACTTTCATCATACATTTCGTTTTGGATACTGAATCAGTTGCTTAAATATGCAGTACTTTATGAATTTAAATTTAAACAATTGAATAGTTCATTACTTTTTCAGTAAACTTACATAATAGGTGTACAAGTTGCGTTTTGCTGAAAATATTTAATTTTACACGTTTTCACCGGCGAATAAGTTTAATGTTTATTCTAACTGGTAGTGCCCGATCAAGAACACTTTCATCATACATTTCGTTTTGGATACTGAATCAGTTGCTTAAATATGCAGTACTTTATGAATTTAAATTTAAACAATTGAATAGTTCATTACTTTTTCAGTAAACTTACATAATAGATGTACAAGTTGCGTTTTGCTGAAGTTATTTAATTTTACACGTTTTCACCGGCGAATAAGTTTAATGTGTATTCTAACTGGTAGTGCCCGATCAAGAACACTTTCATCATACATTTCGTTTTGGATACTGAATCAGTTGCTTAAATATGCAGTACTTTATGAATTTAAATTTAAACAATTGAATAGTTCATTACTTTTCAGTAAACTTACATAATAGATGTACAAGTTGCGTTTTGCTGAAGTTATTTAATTTTACACGTTTTCACCGGCGAATAAGTTTAATGTGTATTCTAACTGGTAGTGCCCGATCAAGAACACTTTCATCATACATTTCGTTTTGGATACTGAATCAGTTGCTTAAATATGCAGTACTTTATGAATTTAAATTTAAACAATTGAATAGTTCATTACTTTTCAGTAAACTTACATAATAGATGTACAAGTTGCGTTTTGCTGAAGTTATTTAATTTTACACGTTTTCACCGGCGAATAAGTGTATTCTAACAGTTACTGCCCGATTAAGAACACTTTCATCATACATTTCGTTTTGGATATTGAATAAGTTGCTTAAATATGCAGTACTTTATGAATTTAAATTTAAACAATTGAATAGTTCATTACTTTTTCAGTAAACTTACATAATAGGTGTACAAGTTGCGTTTTGCTGAAGTTATTTAATTTTACACGTTTTCACCGGCGAATAAGTTTAATGTGTATTCTAACAGGCAGTGCCCGATCAAGAACACTTTCATCATACATTTCGTTTTGGATACTGAATCAGTTGCTTAAATATGCAGTACTTTATGAATTTAAATTTAAACAATTGAATAGTTCATTACTTTTTCAGTAAACTTACATAATAGGTGTACAAGTTGCGTTTTGCTGAAGTTATTTAATTTTACACGTTTTCACCGGCGAATAAGTTTAATGTGTATTCTAACTGGTAGTGCCCGATCAAGAACACTTTCATCATACATTTCGTTTTGGATACTGAATCAGTTGCTTAAATATGCAGTACTTTATGAATTTAAATTTAAACAATTGAATAGTTCATTATATTTTCAGTAAACTTACATAATAGGTGTACAAGTTGCGTTTTGCTGAAGTTATTTAATTTTGCACGTTTTCACCGGCGAATAAGTTTAATGTTTATTCTAACTGGTAGTGCCCGATCAAGAACACTTTCATCATACATTTCGTTTTGGATACTGAATCAGTTGCTTAAATATGCAGTACTTTATGAATTTAAATTTAAACAATTGAATAGTTCATTACTTTTTCAGTAAACTTACATAATAGGTGTACAAGTTGCGTTTTGCTGAAGTTATTTAATTTTACACGTTTTCACCGGCGAATAAGTTTAATGTGTATTCTAACTGGTAGTGCCGGATCAAGAACACTTTCATCATACATTTCGTTTTGGATACTGAATCAGTTGCTTAAATATGCAGTACTTTATGAATTTAAATTTAAACAATTGAATAGTTCATTATATTTTCAGTAAACTCACATAATAGGTGTACAAGTTGCGTTTTGCTGAAGTTATTTAATTTTGCACGTTTTCACCGGCGAATAAGTTTAATGTTTATTCTAACTGGTAGTGCCCGATCAAGAACACTTTCATCATACATTTCGTTTTGGATACTGAATCAGTTGCTTAAATATGCAGTACTTTATGAATTTAAATTTAAACAATTGAATAGTTCATTACTTTTTCAGTAAACTTACATAATAGGTGTACAAGTTGCGTTTTGCTGAAGTTATTTAATTTTACACGTTTTCACCGGCGAATAAGTTTAATGTATATTCTAACTGGTAGTGCCCGATCAAGAACACTTTCATCATACATTTCGTTTTGGATACTGAATCAGTTGCTTAAATATGCAGTACTTTATGAATTTAAATTTAAACAATTGAATAGTTCATTATATTTTCAGTAAACTTACATAATAGGTGTACAAGTTGCGTTTTGCTGAAGTTATTTAATTTTACACGTTTTCACCGGCGAATAAGTTTAATGTTTATTCTAACTGGTAGTGCCCGATCAAGAACACTTTCATCATACATTTCGTTTTGGATACTGAATCAGTTGCTTAAATATGCAGTACTTTATGAATTTAAATTTAAACAATTGAATAGTTCATTACTTTTTCAGTAAACTTACATAATAGGTGTACAAGTTGCGTTTTGCTGAAGTTATTTAATTTTACACGTTTTCACCGGCGAATAAGTTTAATGTGTATTCTAACTGGTAGTGCCCGATCAAGAACACTTTCATCATACATTTCGTTTTGGATACTGAATCAGTTGCTTAAATATGCAGTACTTTATGAATTTAAATTTAAACAATTGAATAGTTCATTATATTTTCAGTAAACTTACATAATAGGTGTACAAGATGCGTTTTGCTGAAGTTATTTAATTTTACACGTTTTCACCGGCGAATAAGTTTAATGTTTATTCTAACTGGTAGTGCCCGATCAAGAACACTTTCATCATACATTTCGTTTTGGATACTGAATCAGTTGCTTAAATATGCAGTACTTTATGAATTTAAATTTAAACAATTGAATAGTTCATTACTTTTCAGTAAACTTACATAATAGATGTACAAGTTGCGTTTTGCTGAAGTTATTTAATTTTACACGTTTTCACCGGCGAATAAGTGTATTCTAACAGTTACTGCCCGATTAAGAACACTTTCATCATACATTTCGTTTTGGATATTGAATAAGTTGCTTAAATATGCAGTACTTTATGAATTTAAATTTAAACAATTGAATAGTTCATTACTTTTTCAGTAAACTTACATAATAGGTGTACAAGTTGCGTTTTGCTGAAGTTATTTAATTTTACACGTTTTCACCGGCGAATAAGTTTAATGTGTATTCTAACAGGCAGTGCCCGATCAAGAACACTTTCATCATACATTTCGTTTTGGATACTGAATCAGTTGCTTAAATATGCAGTACTTTATGAATTTAAATTTAAACAATTGAATAGTTCATTACTTTTTCAGTAAACTTACATAATAGGTGTACAAGTTGCGTTTTGCTGAAGTTATTTAATTTTACACGTTTTCACCGGCGAATAAGTTTAATGTGTATTCTAACTGGTAGTGCCCGATCAAGAACACTTTCATCATACATTTCGTTTTGGATACTGAATCAGTTGCTTAAATATGCAGTACTTTATGAATTTAAATTTAAACAATTGAATAGTTCATTACTTTTTCAGTAAACTTACATAATAGATGTACAAGTTGCGTTTTGCTGAAGTTATTTAATTTTACACGTTTTCACCGGCGAATAAGTTTAACGTGTATTCTAACTGGTAGTGCCCGATCAAGAACACTTTCATCATACATTTCGTTTTGGATACTGAATCAGTTGCTTAAATATGCAGTACTTTATGAATTTAAATTTAAACAATTGAATAGTTCATTACTTTTTCAGTAAACTTACATAATAGGTGTACAAGTTGCGTTTTGCTGAAGTTATTTAATTTTACACGTTTTCACCGGCGAATAAGTTTAATGTGTATTCTAACTGGTAGTGCCCGATCAAGAACACTTTCATCATACATTTCGTTCTGGATACTGAATCAGTTGCTTAAATATGCAGTACTTTATGAATTTAAATTTAAACAATTGAATAGTTCATTATATTTTCAGTAAACTTACATAATAGGTGTACAAGTTGCGTTTTGCTGAAGTTATTTAATTTTACACGTTTTCACCGGCGAATAAGTTTAATGTTTATTCTAACTGGTAGTGCCCGATCAAGAACACTTTCATCATACATTTCGTTTTGGATACTGAATCAGTTGCTTAAATATGCAGTACTTTATGAATTTAAATTTAAACAATTGAATAGTTCATTACTTTTTCAGTAAACTTACATAATAGATGTACAAGTTGCGTTTTGCTGAAGTTATTTAATTTTACACGTTTTCACCGGCGAATAAGTTTAATGTGTATTCTAACTGGTAGTGCCCGATCAAGAACACTTTCATCATACATTTCGTTTTGGATACTGAATCAGTTGCTTAAATATGCAGTACTTTATGAATTTAAATTTAAACAATTGAATAGTTCATTACTTTTCAGTAAACTTACATAATAGATGTACAAGTTGCGTTTTGCTGAAGTTATTTAATTTTACACGTTTTCACCGGCGAATAAGTGTATTCTAACAGTTACTGCCCGATTAAGAACACTTTCATCATACATTTCGTTTTGGATATTGAATAAGTTGTTGTTTCCATGGAATAAATACTTTTAGCTTGTTGTCTCTTCAAAAATGGACATTAATTTTTAGTTTGAAGCATTTTTAATCAATTTAAATTTTGTTCTAAACCGTAGAAAACGATCGTTAATTTTCTTTATATATGCATATAAATTTATATGGCAAAAGAGTAAGCATAAATGGACATTTAAGTTAAACTTACTTAAACTAGTTCAGTAAAAGAGTAGAAAAAAATTCCGAAAAGAGTATTTATTATAAAAGCTTACTTTTTTTTTCATTGTGTCGCCAACCAGCAATAAAACGGCAAAAACACGAGATGTTCATAATTTTTTTTCGGACGTTATATCAAGGTTCCGCAGCAATTTTTTATAAACATATATATCCTCCTGAGAAGAGTATTCTGATTTTTTTTTTCAAAATTTACTGTTTATGCGCTTATGGATTCACCTTATTAAACAGTGAAGTTTTGTTAAAAGTATTCTGGAAATGTGGGAAAGGACACGATTTCATCGACAATTGATTCATTCAACTTAACATGAACTAATTAAGATATAGATAACTAATTAAGACATAGATTTAGTGCCTCCTGGCGGTGGAAATCGGAACTAAAAGATTTTCTGCGCGTGCACAGAACTCCTTCTATACTTTGTCATAAACAGCAGGGACACGTGCCGGAGTTTCGTTCGGAAAGAGGTTTCTTTAGATCAGAGTGCACCCCCTGGCGGTGGAAAATGTAACTAAAATATTTTGGTATCTCTGTCCGATTCAAACGAAATCTTTTCTGACATTCTTCTGAGGCCTCCCAGGTACTAAATGAACTTCGGTATCGTTTTTGGACTTTGGTTACTACCATATTTGAATATTAATATCCAAGGGGGTGATTTATTTTCTCAAGTTCTATGGGTTCGATTTCAACTGGAATCGGTTCATTCAACTTAACATGAACTAATTAAGATACAGCTAATTATTTATGACATATATTTGGTACTCCCTGGCGGTGGAAAGTGGAACTAACAGATTTTTTGAGCGTGCACGGCACGCCTTCTACACGATGCCATAAGAAATAGGAACGAGTGCCGGAGTTTCGTCCGTTTATAGGTTTATATAGAACAGAATGCTCCACCTGGTGGTAGAAACTGGAACTAAAATATTTTGCAGCGCGTGCCTAGCACGTCTTCTATACATGGTATCGTTGGCAAAGGGGAGACGTGTCGGATAATTTGTTTAGAACAAAATGTATCCCCTGGCAGTGGAACTTAAAAAATTTCCGGCACGTGCGCAAAAAATGGCTATTTTTATTAAAAATGCAAAAGAAAGTTACCTATTTGATAATCCCAGACGAAGAAGAAGTTTCATTTTCACTCATCCTCGAGTATTAAGAAAAGTATTGGATTATTTGAATCGAAACTCACAATTTATTTTTCTGATTCCGAAAATGCAAATTTTGTAAAAATCAGACGGTAACTTTTTTTTAAAATTTTGACCCAAAACTGACCAGTTTTAAATCAAATGATTTAGACATTTGAGGAGGTGGTATTAAATTTATTTCCACTTCGGGTCCATCTCTCTATTTAATTTTAATTTCCGAAAGACAAAGAGTTACCAGAGGAAGGGTTTCGTGCAGCGATTTTTAGAGTGATTTCGCATTTCGTAGTATTTTTGACGGGACCGGGCAACGCCGGGCGGATCTTTTAGTGTAAAAATTAAATTACTAAATGGAGTTACAGTTATTAAACAAATGATCTTAAAAAGTAAATTTTTTACCATAATTGATGACGTAACAATGAAAACTGTCTTTTCGGTGAGAAATTTTAGTTTAGCGCTCAAGTGCGGTGTATGATGTTTAATCCAACGTTAATGTTCCGTAAACAGATGCGTAGGCACACGGCATATTTAAACAAATGCGATCTCTAGCAAGAATGTTTTTTGTTAAACTTTAATGATATTCACATTCACTTAAAAGGACATTAGAGCCATGATGAAAATGTTTTAAAATTGTGCAAATTATGGAAAAATAATGCGGAAAAGTCTTATTTATTTTATTCGAGCTGAGCAATCGATTGCCAAATGTGCAAACTCTGTCATCATTTACTTAAGATTCTTGTAAGATACAAATGCTTATTATTGAAATAGATTTTTAAAAAATCATCACTTTTAAACATTTAAAAAATCTCTAAATTGATCTACGGTTTCAAACAAATTTCATTCGAAAGTATTGGGTTGTTCGGAAAGATCCTTCCGTTTGGGAAAACCAATTCGTGCCAGAAAATTATCTCCATGAATTATTCACCATTAGATATCGGAACTAATGTCTAATATTTATATGAAAGAATTTTCCGGTACAAACCAACTTTCCCTCCCGAAAGAACTTTCCGAACAACACGATACATTCGTTCCCTATTCGATGATGTACAAGTTGAAATTATGCCATTTTTAAAAGAGATGTATAAACAATGAAAGCGAAACCGTAGCGGAAGTCGTTGCCATCATCTTTATACATCTTTAAAAATAGCAACTGGTTTTTGGCAGTCGTCCAAAAGTGAACTTCAGTTTGCTGTCATAAACGACAGAAATGTACGTGGTGAAAGAAGTAGGACTCTGTATCTAATAAATCTTTGCACCATATGTGGTTTTTGTAATGAAAAATGTAAGTTAAAATTCTTAAGTATATACATTGTACTTTACAAAAACAACCTAGGAGAAACCCATGATAAATAAATATTATACAAATATTATTTTATGTGACTTATGCTATGATTTATATTGCAACCACTTTTGATTTAAATGGAGAATTTAAAAAATATATATGTGCTCCCAAAAAAAACTTTAGAATCATGTAGAAATTACTTTTTTCGTTTTATATATTTTATTTATAAATATATACACAATTACATATAAAAACATTTTTTTATAAATCTTTATAAAACATCGTGTATCAGAGGCACAGATAAGAAAGTTTTAATGCATTAAAATTTAGATATATTTTTTTACTTATATAAACATTGGAAAAACTGCATATATTTATATTCAGAAGAATAGAGAAATGTTTAAATAAGGAATAAATTTTGAATGAAAGAAAATATAAATGTGAAATTTATTGTGCTGATTCGCTAGGAATTTTATTCAATTCCTAATTAACATTTGTAATTAATATGTTTTCTTCATATACGGAAATCAGAGGTTACTTAAGCGGCCATAGTAATTAGAGCAAATTTTTAATGAGTATTTTGAATGCTAATTTACCGTAACCGTTTCCAGATTGAATGGTTTTAGAACATACTAGTATATGCACCTATGCTTGAATAACTTATTTGTGTCACTTCAAGAATTACAGAAATTACATTTAAGCAGAAATATTTGTTTATTTGAAGAAGTTGTTTATTCCAGTTGAAGTTGGTGAGTAATCAGTGCAAGATAAAGATTCTGATTTGCTTTTAAGTGATATGACTGATAATGACATTGGCAGTAAATTTTTGAAATGAATCATGATTATAAAGCATGTATGACATTATTATAATATATGATTATATAATATTTTGTGACATATATGGCCAAGATATAGTCACATATGGTGCATATATGACATATATATGTATGTCATGTATAAGACGTAAATGATGTAAATAATACGTATATAATGATGTATATGTAAATGTAATTTAAGCAGAAATGTTTGTTTATTTGAAGAAGCTGTTTACTCCAGTTAATGCTGGTGAGTAATCAGTGCATGATAAAGATTCTGATTTGCTTTTAAGTGATATTACTGATAATGACATTGTCAGCAATACAATTTATAGTGCTGTTCACATCCTTGATGGGCCACAGAAATTATTCTTGAAAAAGGAAGTGCTCATTTGAACGTCTACATCATTAACTCATTAAGGACTAGCGGCACCATATGGTAACGGAATAGCTGCCAATCATGTTGCTATTTAAAAACCAGTATTTTTTAAGAGAAATATTTGTTTCATTGGATGACAGAAATTCCGCAGTTAAAAGGGACTAAAGTTGCTATTCTAAAATACTGGTACGGAATGCAATTTTTGCATTTTAAAGAGAAAAATAATTCCGTCATTAATGGGTTAATGCGCTTGTGTTCAGTGAAACCAACAGAAACTAAAGTGCAAACATTTCTATACTATATATTATGCTGAAATGTTATCAAATGAAGAGATAGTGCAGGTAAATATAGTATATATGCTTTCATAAATGCTCAAAACGATCAAAAAGAATTTTAAAATCTTTTTCGAAGTTCACAAAAATTGTTATAACTATGAGAAATGAAATTTAGAAAATGCTATTTTTGAAGAAAATGGAACGGGTCTCATAATCATATCGAATTTTTCTTCTAGATTTGCATACTGGTTTTACAAAGGATATCAACTCCGCTCAGTGATACAGCTTTTTAATAATTGGAATATGTCAGCGGAATTCAAAATTAGTCTGATTCAGTGCGTGATGATCAGTCATTAAAGACTCAATTTTACAAAAATGGGAGTGACAATTAAATAATTGACAAAAGCGTGAGTTTGATGACGAATGTAATGAGAGACAGGAAAATTGAGAAGCATTTCTATGTCGCCGGACGTATTAATTTCATCTCTTCCGGCTCCAGAAATTTTTATGTATACAATTTTTTGTATTAGAAAAAACATTATGCTTTTTTGTAGTTATAAACATAAATCATTTCATAGTAACGTTTTATATTATCATATCAGAACTTATCTTTAAAAATGAGAAATAAACTTTAAAAAAAAAGAAAAGAAATACATATAAATTAAAAATGAATTCGAATTTAATACCAATAGTCAAGTGTTACATCATTGCAATAATAAACTTTCTTTCACTTGAAATTTAAAATATATATATATATATACACACTTTAAATCTGGGACTTTACTACATAGTTTTTAAATCAGGAAAGTATTCCTTCGAATCAAAACATTTATCATTTTTGAACAATTGTTTTATTAGTGCCTTTTACAGTTTAAATTGTTATACGCACTAAAATAATCCTCTTTGTTTATTGTAATGGTTTCCCAAGATGAAACTTAATCGTCAGAAGGATATTGTTTTACTTAAATCGTTGCCATAATGCATTTTAGATTATATGCCTGAGGTATTTTGAGAATTTCGGGATCAACATAATTCGGGAAATGATGACATTGCATTCTTCTTGACACCATTAAGTTTTGACTCTTGATCGTTTGAACTTAATGTGATATAAAGAACTTATAACGCAGAAATATTAAATAGCATATTTCCAATCTGTTTTTATTTATTAAATATCTATGATGTTTTTATCAAAACATTTTCATCTTTAAAAATCTTGACTCAAAAATATTAAAATACATTTCATAAAAATTTAACTTTTTCATTAAAGATAATGTTTTCTGACTGAGAAAACAAAATACTAATAGCTATAAGCCGTATAAATTATTACTATAACCATTAAAATATGAGAATCTATTTAAAGCAAATTTAAAATTCATAAATCTCAACTATATTATGTCCTTTTTTCTGGCCTTGGGCTTTCAAACCTGCAATAATCCAAGAAAACAAATTGAAATACATTACACAAGTAACTGTTTTTTATTTTTATTTCTTCTATCTTTACAAAAACAAAGTATTGGACTCATGAAAATATTCAACTTCCGGTTTTCAACAGATTTATACGTTTTAGAAGATCCTGAACACGATTTTACTGTTATTAGAAAATGTTTGTATGTTAGTCTGTCTGTCTGTCTGTCAGTATGCGACAAAACATTTTGGGCACTCTATCACAAGAACTAATGCACGAAAGTTAATAAAATTTTAGATTAAGTTATACCTTGACACAAATTAGTGCTGATTATTTTTGGTGTAAATCGCCCAGCTGGTGGCGCTGCTATGCTACAGTTTTCACGATTTTCACTATAGCTAAATCTCAAGAAATAATGCACATAATTTCATCAAACTTCTGTTAGACTATAATATAAATAAACGCTGATTATGTTTTGGTGTAAATAGCCGAAAAAGTGGCGCTACTATTCTACTTTCACCGTAGCTATATCTCAAGAACAAGATGCAAAGAATTTGATCAAAATTAATATTCTCTTAGACCTCGACATAAATAGATGCTGATTACGTTTTGGTGCAATTAGCCTAAAAGGTGGCGCTGCTATGCTGTATTTTTTATGATTTACGCGATTTTAGTGATAGTCATATCTCAAGAACAAATGCACGGAATTTAATAAATTTTTAGATTCAGTTAGACCTTGATATAAATTGGTGCTGATGCGTTTTTAGTGTATGTGGAACCTATATGAGATAGAAAAACGTTTTGGGATTGGCATATCCGAATAGTTTCCTTTATTTTTAAGCACTTTCCAACATAGTCCGAAAGTCTTCAGAACTCAGTGTGTCTGTATGTGAGTGAGGCTGTTCTCGCTCTAATTCACGTAAATTTACTCCGATTACCATGCAATTTATATATGTTATTGAGATTTACTATGGCTTGCTCGTACTGAAAATGATGTGGATAACATACACAGTTCTTTTTCAGGGACATCCAAAAGAATATTGTTATTCTTCAGTCTATGCGGAAAAATCGTTTGCGGTGTATTTTAATGATGTTACCCTATTTGGAACACATTGAAATTAATATATATCATTGAGGTATACTACAAGATGCTTACTATAGACTACTTTGAGCATAGCATTAATCGTTCATTTGCATGGACACAAGAAATAATTCAGTTACGGTACTCTCTATTCACAATAATTGCTGGAAGTGCGTTTTCAGATGTGGTACGCATTTTTTAACTTATCTAAATGTTTTGCCTATAACTCCGTGCGTATGAATTGTATAGTTTATATACATGGCGTTATGAACTATCTCTAGCACATTTCCGTTTTTTGACGAAAACTCTGCTATGCATTTCCTAACTAGACTAAATTTTTGCATACTATGTATTATATATACAAATCTATAGACTGACTACATACATAACTGTACAAGAGACTATTGATGGTAATTCCGGAAATTGAGTTTTGAGGTGTTATGAATTTTCCAAATTGTCTACTTATAAGGAAGGTCTCCTTAAATAGAATATACTCAGAATATTTTGAAAAATATATATATAATGAAATTATTCTTGTACGTAATAAGGAACAGTCAAATTTATGTGCGAAATCCCAGAAGAAATTCTGTCAAAAAATAAAATACTTTCGAGTATTTGGCGCAAAACGACACTATTTGGCGAGCAACACTTTTCCCTCGCCAAATGCAAGCGATTTTAATGCATTTTAAAATTTCTAGGGAATTCTTTGACACCGAAGCATTGTAGCAATTCAATAATAAGACGATGTATTCAATGATATAGTCAGTTACATGGAGGATAATAAGATTCACGCTAACATATAACCGTCATTACTGGACCGAAAAACTAACAGAAGCCCCTTTTAGGAAGTAACGCAGACTTTTCGAAAACAACTTTTGGAAAGTTGTTTAAATGTGCAGTACTTTATGAATTTAAATTTAAACAATTGAATAGTTTCTTACTTTTTCAGTAAACTTACATAATATATGTACAAGTTGCGTTTTCCTGAAGTTACTTAATTTTACACGTTTTCACCGGCGAATAAGTTTAATGTGTATTCTAACAGGCAGTGCCCGATCAAGAACACTTTCATCATACATTTCGTTTTGGATACTGAATCAGTTGCTTAAATATGCAGTACTTTATGAATTTAAATTTAAACAATTGAATAGTTCATTACTTTTTCAGTAAACTTACATAATAGGTGTACAAGTTGCGTTTTGCTGAAGTTATTTAATTTTACACGTTTTCACCGGCGAATAAGTTTAATGTGTATTCTAACTGGTAGTGCCGGATCAAGAACACTTTCATCATACATTTCGTTTTGGATACTGAATCAGTTGCTTAAATATGCAGTACTTTATGAATTTAAATTTAAACAATTGAATAGTTCATTATATTTTCAGTAAACTCACATAATAGGTGTACAAGTTGCGTTTTGCTGAAGTTATTTAATTTTGCACGTTTTCACCGGCGAATAAGTTTAATGTTTATTCTAACTGGTAGTGCCCGATCAAGAACACTTTCATCATACATTTCGTTTTGGATACTGAATCAGTTGCTTAAATATGCAGTACTTTATGAATTTAAATTTAAACAATTGAATAGTTCATTACTTTTTCAGTAAACTTACATAATAGGTGTACAAGTTGCGTTTTGCTGAAGTTATTTAATTTTACACGTTTTCACCGGCGAATAAGTTTAATGTGTATTCTAACTGGTAGTGCCCGATCAAGAACACTTTCATCATACAATTCGTTTTGGATACTGAATCAGTTGCTTAAATATGCAGTACTTTATGAATTTAAATTTAAACAATTGAATAGTTCATTATATTTTCAGTAAACTTACATAATAGGTGTACAAGTTGCGTTTTGCTGAAGTTATTTAATTTTACACGTTTTCACCGGCGAATAAGTTTAATGTTTATTCTAACTGGTAGTGCCCGATCAAGAACACTTTCATCATACATTTCGTTTTGGATACTGAATCAGTTGCTCAAATATGCAGTACTTTATGAATTTAAATTTAAACAATTGAATAGTTCATTACTTTTCAGTAAACTTACATAATAGATGTACAAGTTGCGTTTTGCTGAAGTTATTTAATTTTACACGTTTTCACCGGCGAATAAGTGTATTCTAACAGTTACTGCCCGATTAAGAACACTTTCATCATACATTTCGTTTTGGATATTGAATAAGTTGCTTAAATATGCAGTACTTTATGAATTTAAATTTAAACAATTGAATAGTTCATTACTTTTTCAGTAAACTTACATAATAGGTGTACAAGTTGTGTTTTGCTGAAGTTATTTAATTTTACACGTTTTCACCGGCGAATAAGTTTAATGTGTATTCTAACAGGCAGTGCCCGATCAAGAACACTTTCATCATACATTTCGTTTTGGATACTGAATCAGTTGCTTAAATATGCAGTACTTTATGAATTTAAATTTAAACAATTGAATAGTTCATTACTTTTTCAGTAAACTTACATAATAGGTGTACAAGTTGCGTTTTGCTGAAGTTATTTAATTTTACACGTTTTCACCGGCGAATAAGTTTAATGTGTATTCTAACTGGTAGTGCCCGATCAAGAACACTTTCATCATACATTTCGTTTTGGATACTGAATCAGTTGCTTAAATATGCAGTACTTTATGAATTTAAATTTAAACAATTGAATAGTTCATTATATTTTCAGTAAACTTACATAATAGGTGTACAAGTTGCGTTTTGCTGAAGTTATTTAATTTTACACGTTTTCACCGGCGAATAAGTTTAATGTTTATTCTAACTGGTAGTGCCCGATCAAGAACACTTTCATCATACATTTCGTTTTGGATACTGAATCAGTTGCTTAAATATGCAGTACTTTATGAATTTAAATTTAAACAATTGAATAGTTCATTACTTTTTCAGTAAACTTACATAATAGGTGTACAAGTTGCGTTTTGCTGAAGTTATTTAATTTTACACGTTTTCACCGGCGAATAAGTTTAATGTGTATTCTAACTGGTAGTGCCCGATCAAGAACACTTTCATCATACATTTCGTTTTGGATACTGAATCAGTTGCTTAAATATGCAGTACTTTATGAATTTAAATTTAAACAATTGAATAGTTCATTATATTTTCAGTAAACTTACATAATAGGTGTACAAGTTGCGTTTTGCTGAAAATATTTAATTTTACACGTTTTCACCGGCGAATAAGTTTAATGTTTATTCTAACTGGTAGTGCCCGATCAAGAACACTTTCATCATACATTTCGTTTTGGATACTGAATCAGTTGCTTAAATATGCAGTACTTTATGAATTTAAATTTAAACAATTGAATAGTTCATTACTTTTTCAGTAAACTTACATAATAGATGTACAAGTTGCGTTTTGCTGAAGTTATTTAATTTTACACGTTTTCACCGGCGAATAAGTTTAATGTGTATTCTAACTGGTAGTGCCCGATCAAGAACACTTTCATCATACATTTCGTTTTGGATACTGAATCAGTTGCTTAAATATGCAGTACTTTATGAATTTAAATTTAAACAATTGAATAGTTCATTACTTTTCAGTAAACTTACATAATAGATGTACAAGTTGCGTTTTGCTGAAGTTATTTAATTTTACACGTTTTCACCGGCGAATAAGTTTAATGTGTATTCTAACTGGTAGTGCCCGATCAAGAACACTTTCATCATACATTTCGTTTTGGATACTGAATCAGTTGCTTAAATATGCAGTACTTTATGAATTTAAATTTAAACAATTGAATAGTTCATTACTTTTCAGTAAACTTACATAATAGATGTACAAGTTGCGTTTTGCTGAAGTTATTTAATTTTACACGTTTTCACCGGCGAATAAGTGTATTCTAACAGTTACTGCCCGATTAAGAACACTTTCATCATACATTTCGTTTTGGATATTGAATAAGTTGCTTAAATATGCAGTACTTTATGAATTTAAATTTAAACAATTGAATAGTTCATTACTTTTTCAGTAAACTTACATAATAGGTGTACAAGTTGCGTTTTGCAGAAGTTATTTAATTTTACACGTTTTCACCGGCGAATAAGTTTAATGTGTATTCTAACAGGCAGTGCCCGATCAAGAACACTTTCATCATACATTTCGTTTTGGATACTGAATCAGTTACTTAAATATGCAGTACTTTATGAATTTAAATTTAAACAATTGAATAGTTCATTACTTTTTCAGTAAACTTACATAATAGGTGTACAAGTTGCGTTTTGCTGAAGTTATTTAATTTTACACGTTTTCACCGGCGAATAAGTTTAATGTGTATTCTAACTGGTAGTGCCCGATCAAGAACACTTTCATCATACATTTCGTTTTGGATACTGAATCAGTTGCTTAAATATGCAGTACTTTATGAATTTAAATTTAAACAATTGAATAGTTCATTACTTTTTCAGTAAACTTACATAATAGGTGTACAAGTTGCGTTTTGCTGAAGTTATTTAATTTTACACGTTTTCACCGGCGAATAAGTTTAATGTGTATTCTAACTGGTAGTGCCGGATCAAGAACACTTTCATCATACATTTCGTTTTGGATACTGAATCAGTTGCTTAAATATGCAGTACTTTATGAATTTAAATTTAAACAATTGAATAGTTCATTATATTTTCAGTAAACTCACATAATAGGTGTACAAGTTGCGTTTTGCTGAAGTTATTTAATTTTGCACGTTTTCACCGGCGAATAAGTTTAATGTTTATTCTAACTGGTAGTGCCCGATCAAGAACACTTTCATCATACATTTCGTTTTGGATACTGAATCAGTTGCTTAAATATGCAGTACTTTATGAATTTAAATTTAAACAATTGAATAGTTCATTACTTTTTCAGTAAACTTACATAATAGGTGTACAAGTTGCGTTTTGCTGAAGTTATTTAATTTTACACGTTTTCACCGGCGAATAAGTTTAATGTGTATTCTAACTGGTAGTGCCCGATCAAGAACACTTTCATCATACATTTCGTTTTGGATACTGAATCAGTTGCTTAAATATGCAGTACTTTATGAATTTAAATTTAAACAATTGAATAGTTCATTATATTTTCAGTAAACTTACATAATAGGTGTACAAGTTGCGTTTTGCTGAAGTTATTTAATTTTACACGTTTTCACCGGCGAATAAGTTTAATGTTTATTCTAACTGGTAGTGCCCGATCAAGAACACTTTCATCATACATTTCGTTTTGGATACTGAATCAGTTGCTTAAATATGCAGTACTTTATGAATTTAAATTTAAACAATTGAATAGTTCATTACTTTTTCAGTAAACTTACATAATAGGTGTACAAGTTGCGTTTTGCTGAAGTTATTTAATTTTACACGTTTTCACCGGCGAATAAGTTTAATGTTTATTCTAACTGGTAGTGCCCGATCAAGAACACTTTCATCATACATTTCGTTTTGGATACTGAATCAGTTGCTTAAATATGCAGTACTTTATGAATTTAAATTTAAACAATTGAATAGTTCATTACTTTTTCAGTAAACTTACATAATAGGTGTACAAGTTGCGTTTTGCTGAAGTTATTTAATTTTACACGTTTTCACCGGCGAATAAGTTTAATGTGTATTCTAACTGGTAGTGCCCGATCAAGAACACTTTCATCATACATTTCGTTTTGGATACTGAATCAGTTGCTTAAATATGCAGTACTTTATGAATTTAAATTTAAACAATTGAATAGTTCATTATATTTTCAGTAAACTTACATAATAGGTGTACAAGTTGCGTTTTGCTGAAAATATTTAATTTTACACGTTTTCACCGGCGAATAAGTTTAATGTTTATTCTAACTGGTAGTGCCCGATCAAGAACACTTTCATCATACATTTCGTTTTGGATACTGAATCAGTTGCTTAAATATGCAGTACTTTATGAATTTAAATTTAAACAATTGAATAGTTCATTACTTTTTCAGTAAACTTACATAATAGATGTACAAGTTGCGTTTTGCTGAAGTTATTTAATTTTACACGTTTTCACCGGCGAATAAGTTTAATGTGTATTCTAACTGGTAGTGCCCGATCAAGAACACTTTCATCATACATTTCGTTTTGGATACTGAATCAGTTGCTTAAATATGCAGTACTTTATGAATTTAAATTTAAACAATTGAATAGTTCATTACTTTTCAGTAAACTTACATAATAGATGTACAAGTTGCGTTTTGCTGAAGTTATTTAATTTTACACGTTTTCACCGGCGAATAAGTTTAATGTGTATTCTAACTGGTAGTGCCCGATCAAGAACACTTTCATCATACATTTCGTTTTGGATACTGAATCAGTTGCTTAAATATGCAGTACTTTATGAATTTAAATTTAAACAATTGAATAGTTCATTACTTTTCAGTAAACTTACATAATAGATGTACAAGTTGCGTTTTGCTGAAGTTATTTAATTTTACACGTTTTCACCGGCGAATAAGTGTATTCTAACAGTTACTGCCCGATTAAGAACACTTTCATCATACATTTCGTTTTGGATATTGAATAAGTTGCTTAAATATGCAGTACTTTATGAATTTAAATTTAAACAATTGAATAGTTCATTACTTTTTCAGTAAACTTACATAATAGGTGTACAAGTTGCGTTTTGCTGAAGTTATTTAATTTTACACGTTTTCACCGGCGAATAAGTTTAATGTGTATTCTAACAGGCAGTGCCCGATCAAGAACACTTTCATCATACATTTCGTTTTGGATACTGAATCAGTTGCTTAAATATGCAGTACTTTATGAATTTAAATTTAAACAATTGAATAGTTCATTACTTTTTCAGTAAACTTACATAATAGGTGTACAAGTTGCGTTTTGCTGAAGTTATTTAATTTTACACGTTTTCACCGGCGAATAAGTTTAATGTGTATTCTAACTGGTAGTGCCCGATCAAGAACACTTTCATCATACATTTCGTTTTGGATACTGAATCAGTTGCTTAAATATGCAGTACTTTATGAATTTAAATTTAAACAATTGAATAGTTCATTATATTTTCAGTAAACTTACATAATAGGTGTACAAGTTGCGTTTTGCTGAAGTTATTTAATTTTGCACGTTTTCACCGGCGAATAAGTTTAATGTTTATTCTAACTGGTAGTGCCCGATCAAGAACACTTTCATCATACATTTCGTTTTGGATACTGAATCAGTTGCTTAAATATGCAGTACTTTATGAATTTAAATTTAAACAATTGAATAGTTCATTACTTTTTCAGTAAACTTACATAATAGGTGTACAAGTTGCGTTTTGCTGAAGTTATTTAATTTTACACGTTTTCACCGGCGAATAAGTTTAATGTGTATTCTAACTGGTAGTGCCGGATCAAGAACACTTTCATCATACATTTCGTTTTGGATACTGAATCAGTTGCTTAAATATGCAGTACTTTATGAATTTAAATTTAAACAATTGAATAGTTCATTATATTTTCAGTAAACTCACATAATAGGTGTACAAGTTGCGTTTTGCTGAAGTTATTTAATTTTGCACGTTTTCACCGGCGAATAAGTTTAATGTTTATTCTAACTGGTAGTGCCCGATCAAGAACACTTTCATCATACATTTCGTTTTGGATACTGAATCAGTTGCTTAAATATGCAGTACTTTATGAATTTAAATTTAAACAATTGAATAGTTCATTACTTTTTCAGTAAACTTACATAATAGGTGTACAAGTTGCGTTTTGCTGAAGTTATTTAATTTTACACGTTTTCACCGGCGAATAAGTTTAATGTGTATTCTAACTGGTAGTGCCCGATCAAGAACACTTTCATCATACATTTCGTTTTGGATACTGAATCAGTTGCTTAAATATGCAGTACTTTATGAATTTAAATTTAAACAATTGAATAGTTCATTATATTTTCAGTAAACTTACATAATAGGTGTACAAGTTGCGTTTTGCTGAAGTTATTTAATTTTACACGTTTTCACCGGCGAATAAGTTTAATGTTTATTCTAACTGGTAGTGCCCGATCAAGAACACTTTCATCATACATTTCGTTTTGGATACTGAATCAGTTGCTTAAATATGCAGTACTTTATGAATTTAAATTTAAACAATTGAATAGTTCATTACTTTTTCAGTAAACTTACATAATAGGTGTACAAGTTGCGTTTTGCTGAAGTTATTTAATTTTACACGTTTTCACCGGCGAATAAGTTTAATGTGTATTCTAACTGGTAGTGCCCGATCAAGAACACTTTCATCATACATTTCGTTTTGGATACTGAATCAGTTGCTTAAATATGCAGTACTTTATGAATTTAAATTTAAACAATTGAATAGTTCATTATATTTTCAGTAAACTTACATAATAGGTGTACAAGATGCGTTTTGCTGAAGTTATTTAATTTTACACGTTTTCACCGGCGAATAAGTTTAATGTTTATTCTAACTGGTAGTGCCCGATCAAGAACACTTTCATCATACATTTCGTTTTGGATACTGAATCAGTTGCTTAAATATGCAGTACTTTATGAATTTAAATTTAAACAATTGAATAGTTCATTACTTTTTCAGTAAACTTACATAATAGATGTACAAGTTGCGTTTTGCTGAAGTTATTTAATTTTACACGTTTTCACCGGCGAATAAGTTTAATGTGTATTCTAACTGGTAGTGCCCGATCAAGAACACTTTCATCATACATTTCGTTTTGGATACTGAATCAGTTGCTTAAATATGCAGTACTTTATGAATTTAAATTTAAACAATTGAATAGTTCATTATATTTTCAGTAAACTTACATAATAGGTGTACAAGTTGCGTTTTGCTGAAGTTATTTAATTTTACACGTTTTCACCGGCGAATAAGTTTAATGTTTATTCTAACTGGTAGTGCCCGATCAAGAACACTTTCATCATACATTTCGTTTTGGATACTGAATCAGTTGCTTAAATATGCAGTACTTTATGAATTTAAATTTAAACAATTGAATAGTTCATTACTTTTTCAGTAAACTTACATAATAGATGTACAAGTTGCGTTTTGCTGAAGTTATTTAATTTTACACGTTTTCACCGGCGAATAAGTTTAATGTGTATTCTAACTGGTAGTGCCCGATCAAGAACACTTTCATCATACATTTCGTTTTGGATACTGAATCAGTTGCTTAAATATGCAGTACTTTATGAATTTAAATTTAAACAATTGAATAGTTCATTGCTTTTTCAGTAAACTTACATAATAGGTGTACAAGTTGCGTTTTGCTGAAGTTATTTAATTTTACACGTTTTCACCGGCGAATAAGTTTAATGTGTATTCTAACTGGTAGTGCCCGATCAAGAACACTTTCATCATACATTTCGTTCTGGATACTGAATCAGTTGCTTAAATATGCAGTACTTTATGAATTTAAATTTAAACAATTGAATAGTTCATTATATTTTCAGTAAACTTACATAATAGGTGTACAAGTTGCGTTTTGCTGAAGTTATTTAATTTTACACGTTTTCACCGGCGAATAAGTTTAATGTTTATTCTAACTGGTAGTGCCCGATCAAGAACACTTTCATCATACATTTCGTTTTGGATACTGAATCAGTTGCTTAAATATGCAGTACTTTATGAATTTAAATTTAAACAATTGAATAGTTCATTACTTTTTCAGTAAACTTACATAATAGATGTACAAGTTGCGTTTTGCTGAAGTTATTTAATTTTACACGTTTTCACCGGCGAATAAGTTTAATGTGTATTCTAACTGGTAGTGCCCGATCAAGAACACTTTCATCATACATTTCGTTTTGGATACTGAATCAGTTGCTTAAATATGCAGTACTTTATGAATTTAAATTTAAACAATTGAATAGTTCATTACTTTTCAGTAAACTTACATAATAGATGTACAAGTTGCGTTTTGCTGAAGTTATTTAATTTTACACGTTTTCACCGGCGAATAAGTGTATTCTAACAGTTACTGCCCGATTAAGAACACTTTCATCATACATTTCGTTTTGGATATTGAATAAGTTGTTGTTTCCATGGAATAAATACTTTTAGCTTGTTGTCTCTTCAAAAATGGACATTAATTTTTAGTTTGAAGCATTTTTAATCAATTTAAATTTTGTTCTAAACCGTAGAAAACGATCGTTAATTTTCTTTATATATGCATATAAATTTATATGGCAAAAGAGTAAGCATAAATGGACATTTAAGTTAAACTTACTTAAACTAGTTCAGTAAAAGAGTAGAAAAAAATTCCGAAAAGAGTATTTATTATAAAAGCTTACTTTTTTTTTCATTGTGTCGCCAACCAGCAATAAAACGGCAAAAACACGAGATGTTCATAATTTTTTTTCGGACGTTATATCAAGGTTCCGCAGCAATTTTTTATAAACATATATATCCTCCTGAGAAGAGTATTCTGATTTTTTTTTTCAAAATTTACTGTTTATGCGCTTATGGATTCACCTTATTAAACAGTGAAGTTTTGTTAAAAGTATTCTGGAAATGTGGGAAAGGACACGATTTCATCGACAATTGATTCATTCAACTTAACATGAACTAATTAAGATATAGATAACTAATTAAGACATAGATTTAGTGCCTCCTGGCGGTGGAAATCGGAACTAAAAGATTTTCTGCGCGTGCACAGAACTCCTTCTATACTTTGTCATAAACAGCAGGGACACGTGCCGGAGTTTCGTTCGGAAAGAGGTTTCTTTAGATCAGAGTGCACCCCCTGGCGGTGGAAAATGTAACTAAAATATTTTGGTATCTCTGTCCGATTCAAACGAAATCTTTTCTGACATTCTTCTGAGGCCTCCCAGGTACTAAATGAACTTCGGTATCGTTTTTGGACTTTGGTTACTACCATATTTGAATATTAATATCCAAGGGGGTGATTTATTTTCTCAAGTTCTATGGGTTCGATTTCAACTGGAATCGGTTCATTCAACTTAACATGAACTAATTAAGATACAGCTAATTATTTATGACATATATTTGGTACTCCCTGGCGGTGGAAAGTGGAACTAACAGATTTTTTGAGCGTGCACGGCACGCCTTCTACACGATGCCATAAGAAATAGGAACGAGTGCCGGAGTTTCGTCCGTTTATAGGTTTATATAGAACAGAATGCTCCACCTGGTGGTAGAAACTGGAACTAAAATATTTTGCAGCGCGTGCCTAGCACGTCTTCTATACATGGTATCGTTGGCAAAGGGGAGACGTGTCGGATAATTTGTTTAGAACAAAATGTATCCCCTGGCAGTGGAACTTAAAAAATTTCCGGCACGTGCGCAAAAAATGGCTATTTTTATTAAAAATGCAAAAGAAAGTTACCTATTTGATAATCCCAGACGAAGAAGAAGTTTCATTTTCACTCATCCTCGAGTATTAAGAAAAGTATTGGATTATTTGAATCGAAACTCACAATTTATTTTTCTGATTCCGAAAATGCAAATTTTGTAAAAATCAGACGGTAACTTTTTTTTTAAATTTTGACCCAAAACTGACCAGTTTTAAATCAAATGATTTAGACATTTGAGGAGGTGGTATTAAATTTATTTCCACTTCGGGTCCATCTCTCTATTTAATTTTAATTTCCGAAAGACAAAGAGTTACCAGAGGAAGGGTTTCGTGCAGCGATTTTTAGAGTGATTTCGCATTTCGTAGTATTTTTGACGGGACCGGGCAACGCCGGGCGGATCTTTTAGTGTAAAAATTAAATTACTAAATGGAGTTACAGTTATTAAACAAATGATCTTAAAAAGTAAATTTTTTACCATAATTGATGACGTAACAATGAAAACTGTCTTTTCGGTGAGAAATTTTAGTTTAGCGCTCAAGTGCGGTGTATGATGTTTAATCCAACGTTAATGTTCCGTAAACAGATGCGTAGGCACACGGCATATTTAAACAAATGCGATCTCTAGCAAGAATGTTTTTTGTTAAACTTTAATGATATTCACATTCACTTAAAAGGACATTAGAGCCATGATGAAAATGTTTTAAAATTGTGCAAATTATGGAAAAATAATGCGGAAAAGTCTTATTTATTTTATTCGAGCTGAGCAATCGATTGCCAAATGTGCAAACTCTGTCATCATTTACTTAAGATTCTTGTAAGATACAAATGCTTATTATTGAAATAGATTTTTAAAAAATCATCACTTTTAAACATTTAAAAAATCTCTAAATTGATCTACGGTTTCAAACAAATTTCATTCGAAAGTATTGGGTTGTTCGGAAAGATCCTTCCGTTTGGGAAAACCAATTCGTGCCAGAAAATTATCTCCATGAATTATTCACCATTAGATATCGGAACTAATGTCTAATATTTATATGAAAGAATTTTCCGGTACAAACCAACTTTCCCTCCCGAAAGAACTTTCCGAACAACACGATACATTCGTTCCCTATTCGATGATGTACAAGTTGAAATTATGCCATTTTTAAAAGAGATGTATAAACAATGAAAGCGAAACCGTAGCGGAAGTCGTTGCCATCATCTTTATACATCTTTAAAAATAGCAACTGGTTTTTGGCAGTCGTCCAAAAGTGAACTTCAGTTTGCTGTCATAAACGACAGAAATGTACGTGGTGAAAGAAGTAGGACTCTGTATCTAATAAATCTTTGCACCATATGTGGTTTTTGTAATGAAAAATGTAAGTTAAAATTCTTAAGTATATACATTGTACTTTACAAAAACAACCTAGGAGAAACCCATGATAAATAAATATTATACAAATATTATTTTATGTGACTTATGCTATGATTTATATTGCAACCACTTTTGATTTAAATGGAGAATTTAAAAAATATATATGTGCTCCCAAAAAAAACTTTAGAATCATGTAGAAATTACTTTTTTCGTTTTATATATTTTATTTATAAATATATACACAATTACATATAAAAACATTTTTTTATAAATCTTTATAAAACATCGTGTATCAGAGGCACAGATAAGAAAGTTTTAATGCATTAAAATTTAGATATATTTTTTTACTTATATAAACATTGGAAAAACTGCATATATTTATATTCAGAAGAATAGAGAAATGTTTAAATAAGGAATAAATTTTGAATGAAAGAAAATATAAATGTGAAATTTATTGTGCTGATTCGCTAGGAATTTTATTCAATTCCTAATTAACATTTGTAATTAATATGTTTTCTTCATATACGGAAATCAGAGGTTACTTAAGCGGCCATAGTAATTAGAGCAAATTTTTAATGAGTATTTTGAATGCTAATTTACCGTAACCGTTTCCAGATTGAATGGTTTTAGAACATACTAGTATATGCACCTATGCTTGAATAACTTATTTGTGTCACTTCAAGAATTACAGAAATTACATTTAAGCAGAAATATTTGTTTATTTGAAGAAGTTGTTTATTCCAGTTGAAGTTGGTGAGTAATCAGTGCAAGATAAAGATTCTGATTTGCTTTTAAGTGATATGACTGATAATGACATTGGCAGTAAATTTTTGAAATGAATCATGATTATAAAGCATGTATGACATTATTATAATATATGATTATATAATATTTTGTGACATATATGGCCAAGATATAGTCACATATGGTGCATATATGACATATATATGTATGTCATGTATAAGACGTAAATGATGTAAATAATACGTATATAATGATGTATATGTAAATGTAATTTAAGCAGAAATGTTTGTTTATTTGAAGAAGCTGTTTACTCCAGTTAATGCTGGTGAGTAATCAGTGCATGATAAAGATTCTGATTTGCTTTTAAGTGATATTACTGATAATGACATTGTCAGCAATACAATTTATAGTGCTGTTCACATCCTTGATGGGCCACAGAAATTATTCTTGAAAAAGGAAGTGCTCATTTGAACGTCTACATCATTAACTCATTAAGGACTAGCGGCACCATATGGTAACGGAATAGCTGCCAATCATGTTGCTATTTAAAAACCAGTATTTTTTAAGAGAAATATTTGTTTCATTGGATGACAGAAATTCCGCAGTTAAAAGGGACTAAAGTTGCTATTCTAAAATACTGGTACGGAATGCAATTTTTGCATTTTAAAGAGAAAAATAATTCCGTCATTAATGGGTTAATGCGCTTGTGTTCAGTGAAACCAACAGAAACTAAAGTGCAAACATTTCTATACTATATATTATGCTGAAATGTTATCAAATGAAGAGATAGTGCAGGTAAATATAGTATATATGCTTTCATAAATGCTCAAAACGATCAAAAAGAATTTTAAAATCTTTTTCGAAGTTCACAAAAATTGTTATAACTATGAGAAATGAAATTTAGAAAATGCTATTTTTGAAGAAAATGGAACGGGTCTCATAATCATATCGAATTTTTCTTCTAGATTTGCATACTGGTTTTACAAAGGATATCAACTCCGCTCAGTGATACAGCTTTTTAATAATTGGAATATGTCAGCGGAATTCAAAATTAGTCTGATTCAGTGCGTGATGATCAGTCATTAAAGACTCAATTTTACAAAAATGGGAGTGACAATTAAATAATTGACAAAAGCGTGAGTTTGATGACGAATGTAATGAGAGACAGGAAAATTGAGAAGCATTTCTATGTCGCCGGACGTATTAATTTCATCTCTTCCGGCTCCAGAAATTTTTATGTATACAATTTTTTGTATTAGAAAAAACATTATGCTTTTTTGTAGTTATAAACATAAATCATTTCATAGTAACGTTTTATATTATCATATCAGAACTTATCTTTAAAAATGAGAAATAAACTTTAAAAAAAAAGAAAAGAAATACATATAAATTAAAAATGAATTCGAATTTAATACCAATAGTCAAGTGTTACATCATTGCAATAATAAACTTTCTTTCACTTGAAATTTAAAATATATATATATATATACACACTTTAAATCTGGGACTTTACTACATAGTTTTTAAATCAGGAAAGTATTCCTTCGAATCAAAACATTTATCATTTTTGAACAATTGTTTTATTAGTGCCTTTTACAGTTTAAATTGTTATACGCACTAAAATAATCCTCTTTGTTTATTGTAATGGTTTCCCAAGATGAAACTTAATCGTCAGAAGGATATTGTTTTACTTAAATCGTTGCCATAATGCATTTTAGATTATATGCCTGAGGTATTTTGAGAATTTCGGGATCAACATAATTCGGGAAATGATGACATTGCATTCTTCTTGACACCATTAAGTTTTGACTCTTGATCGTTTGAACTTAATGTGATATAAAGAACTTATAACGCAGAAATATTAAATAGCATATTTCCAATCTGTTTTTATTTATTAAATATCTATGATGTTTTTATCAAAACATTTTCATCTTTAAAAATCTTGACTCAAAAATATTAAAATACATTTCATAAAAATTTAACTTTTTCATTAAAGATAATGTTTTCTGACTGAGAAAACAAAATACTAATAGCTATAAGCCGTATAAATTATTACTATAACCATTAAAATATGAGAATCTATTTAAAGCAAATTTAAAATTCATAAATCTCAACTATATTATGTCCTTTTTTCTGGCCTTGGGCTTTCAAACCTGCAATAATCCAAGAAAACAAATTGAAATACATTACACAAGTAACTGTTTTTTATTTTTATTTCTTCTATCTTTACAAAAACAAAGTATTGGACTCATGAAAATATTCAACTTCCGGTTTTCAACAGATTTATACGTTTTAGAAGATCCTGAACACGATTTTACTGTTATTAGAAAATGTTTGTATGTTAGTCTGTCTGTCTGTCTGTCAGTATGCGACAAAACATTTTGGGCACTCTATCACAAGAACTAATGCACGAAAGTTAATAAAATTTTAGATTAAGTTATACCTTGACACAAATTAGTGCTGATTATTTTTGGTGTAAATCGCCCAGCTGGTGGCGCTGCTATGCTACAGTTTTCACGATTTTCACTATAGCTAAATCTCAAGAAATAATGCACATAATTTCATCAAACTTCTGTTAGACTATAATATAAATAAACGCTGATTATGTTTTGGTGTAAATAGCCGAAAAAGTGGCGCTACTATTCTACTTTCACCGTAGCTATATCTCAAGAACAAGATGCAAAGAATTTGATCAAAATTAATATTCTCTTAGACCTCGACATAAATAGATGCTGATTACGTTTTGGTGCAATTAGCCTAAAAGGTGGCGCTGCTATGCTGTATTTTTTATGATTTACGCGATTTTAGTGATAGTCATATCTCAAGAACAAATGCACGGAATTTAATAAATTTTTAGATTCAGTTAGACCTTGATATAAATTGGTGCTGATGCGTTTTTAGTGTATGTGGAACCTATATGAGATAGAAAAACGTTTTGGGATTGGCATATCCGAATAGTTTCCTTTATTTTTAAGCACTTTCCAACATAGTCCGAAAGTCTTCAGAACTCAGTGTGTCTGTATGTGAGTGAGGCTGTTCTCGCTCTAATTCACGTAAATTTACTCCGATTACCATGCAATTTATATATGTTATTGAGATTTACTATGGCTTGCTCGTACTGAAAATGATGTGGATAACATACACAGTTCTTTTTCAGGGACATCCAAAAGAATATTGTTATTCTTCAGTCTATGCGGAAAAATCGTTTGCGGTGTATTTTAATGATGTTACCCTATTTGGAACACATTGAAATTAATATATATCATTGAGGTATACTACAAGATGCTTACTATAGACTACTTTGAGCATAGCATTAATCGTTCATTTGCATGGACACAAGAAATAATTCAGTTACGGTACTCTCTATTCACAATAATTGCTGGAAGTGCGTTTTCAGATGTGGTACGCATTTTTTAACTTATCTAAATGTTTTGCCTATAACTCCGTGCGTATGAATTGTATAGTTTATATACATGGCGTTATGAACTATCTCTAGCACATTTCCGTTTTTTGACGAAAACTCTGCTATGCATTTCCTAACTAGACTAAATTTTTGCATACTATGTATTATATATACAAATCTATAGACTGACTACATACATAACTGTACAAGAGACTATTGATGGTAATTCCGGAAATTGAGTTTTGAGGTGTTATGAATTTTCCAAATTGTCTACTTATAAGGAAGGTCTCCTTAAATAGAATATACTCAGAATATTTTGAAAAATATATATATAATGAAATTATTCTTGTACGTAATAAGGAACAGTCAAATTTATGTGCGAAATCCCAGAAGAAATTCTGTCAAAAAATAAAATACTTTCGAGTATTTGGCGCAAAACGACACTATTTGGCGAGCAACACTTTTCCCTCGCCAAATGCAAGCGATTTTAATGCATTTTAAAATTTCTAGGGAATTCTTTGACACCGAAGCATTGTAGCAATTCAATAATAAGACGATGTATTCAATGATATAGTCAGTTACATGGAGGATAATAAGATTCACGCTAACATATAACCGTCATTACTGGACCGAAAAACTAACAGAAGCCCCTTTTAGGAAGTAACGCAGACTTTTCGAAAACAACTTTTGGAAAGTTGTTTAAATGTGCAGTACTTTATGAATTTAAATTTAAACAATTGAATAGTTTCTTACTTTTTCAGTAAACTTACATAATATATGTACAAGTTGCGTTTTCCTGAAGTTACTTAATTTTACACGTTTTCACCGGCGAATAAGTTTAATGTGTATTCTAACTGGTAGTGCCCGATCAAGAACACTTTCATCATACATTTCGTTTTGGATACTGAATCAGTTGCTTAAATATGCAGTACTTTATGAATTTAAATTTAAACAATTGAATAGTTCATTACTTTTCAGTAAACTTACATAATAGATGTACAAGTTGCGTTTTGCTGAAGTTATTTAATTTTACACGTTTTCACCGGCGAATAAGTTTAATGTGTATTCTAACTGGTAGTGCCCGATCAAGAACACTTTCATCATACATTTCGTTTTGGATACTGAATCAGTTGCTTAAATATGCAGTACTTTATGAATTTAAATTTAAACAATTGAATAGTTCATTACTTTTCAGTAAACTTACATAATAGATGTACAAGTTGCGTTTTGCTGAAGTTATTTAATTTTACACGTTTTCACCGGCGAATAAGTTTAATGTGTATTCTAACTGGTAGTGCCCGATCAAGAACACTTTCATCATACATTTCGTTTTGGATACTGAATCAGTTGCTTAAATATGCAGTACTTTATGAATTTAAATTTAAACAATTGAATAGTTCATTACTTTTCAGTAAACTTACATAATAGATGTACAAGTTGCGTTTTGCTGAAGTTATTTAATTTTACACGTTTTCACCGGCGAATAAGTGTATTCTAACAGTTACTGCCCGATTAAGAACACTTTCATCATACATTTCGTTTTGGATATTGAATAAGTTGTTGTTTCCATGGAATAAATACTTTTAGCTTGTTGTCTCTTCAAAAATGGACATTAATTTTTAGTTTGAAGCATTTTTAATCAATTTAAATTTTGTTCTAAACCGTAGAAAACGATCGTTAATTTTCTTTATATATGCATATAAATTTATATGGCAAAAGAGTAAGCATAAATGGACATTTAAGTTAAACTTACTTAAACTAGTTCAGTAAAAGAGTAGAAAAAAATTCCGAAAAGAGTATTTATTATAAAAGCTTACTTTTTTTTTCATTGTGTCGCCAACCAGCAATAAAACGGCAAAAACACGAGATGTTCATAATTTTTTTTCGGACGTTATATCAAGGTTCCGCAGCAATTTTTTATAAACATATATATCCTCCTGAGAAGAGTATTCTGATTTTTTTTTTCAAAATTTACTGTTTATGCGCTTATGGATTCACCTTATTAAACAGTGAAGTTTTGTTAAAAGTATTCTGGAAATGTGGGAAAGGACACGATTTCATCGACAATTGATTCATTCAACTTAACATGAACTAATTAAGATATAGATAACTAATTAAGACATAGATTTAGTGCCTCCTGGCGGTGGAAATCGGAACTAAAAGATTTTCTGCGCGTGCACAGAACTCCTTCTATACTTTGTCATAAACAGCAGGGACACGTGCCGGAGTTTCGTTCGGAAAGAGGTTTCTTTAGATCAGAGTGCACCCCCTGGCGGTGGAAAATGTAACTAAAATATTTTGGTATCTCTGTCCGATTCAAACGAAATCTTTTCTGACATTCTTCTGAGGCCTCCCAGGTACTAAATGAACTTCGGTATCGTTTTTGGACTTTGGTTACTACCATATTTGAATATTAATATCCAAGGGGGTGATTTATTTTCTCAAGTTCTATGGGTTCGATTTCAACTGGAATCGGTTCATTCAACTTAACATGAACTAATTAAGATACAGCTAATTATTTATGACATATATTTGGTACTCCCTGGCGGTGGAAAGTGGAACTAACAGATTTTTTGAGCGTGCACGGCACGCCTTCTACACGATGCCATAAGAAATAGGAACGAGTGCCGGAGTTTCGTCCGTTTATAGGTTTATATAGAACAGAATGCTCCACCTGGTGGTAGAAACTGGAACTAAAATATTTTGCAGCGCGTGCCTAGCACGTCTTCTATACATGGTATCGTTGGCAAAGGGGAGACGTGTCGGATAATTTGTTTAGAACAAAATGTATCCCCTGGCAGTGGAACTTAAAAAATTTCCGGCACGTGCGCAAAAAATGGCTATTTTTATTAAAAATGCAAAAGAAAGTTACCTATTTGATAATCCCAGACGAAGAAGAAGTTTCATTTTCACTCATCCTCGAGTATTAAGAAAAGTATTGGATTATTTGAATCGAAACTCACAATTTATTTTTCTGATTCCGAAAATGCAAATTTTGTAAAAATCAGACGGTAACTTTTTTTTAAAATTTTGACCCAAAACTGACCAGTTTTAAATCAAATGATTTAGACATTTGAGGAGGTGGTATTAAATTTATTTCCACTTCGGGTCCATCTCTCTATTTAATTTTAATTTCCGAAAGACAAAGAGTTACCAGAGGAAGGGTTTCGTGCAGCGATTTTTAGAGTGATTTCGCATTTCGTAGTATTTTTGACGGGACCGGGCAACGCCGGGCGGATCTTTTAGTGTAAAAATTAAATTACTAAATGGAGTTACAGTTATTAAACAAATGATCTTAAAAAGTAAATTTTTTACCATAATTGATGACGTAACAATGAAAACTGTCTTTTCGGTGAGAAATTTTAGTTTAGCGCTCAAGTGCGGTGTATGATGTTTAATCCAACGTTAATGTTCCGTAAACAGATGCGTAGGCACACGGCATATTTAAACAAATGCGATCTCTAGCAAGAATGTTTTTTGTTAAACTTTAATGATATTCACATTCACTTAAAAGGACATTAGAGCCATGATGAAAATGTTTTAAAATTGTGCAAATTATGGAAAAATAATGCGGAAAAGTCTTATTTATTTTATTCGAGCTGAGCAATCGATTGCCAAATGTGCAAACTCTGTCATCATTTACTTAAGATTCTTGTAAGATACAAATGCTTATTATTGAAATAGATTTTTAAAAAATCATCACTTTTAAACATTTAAAAAATCTCTAAATTGATCTACGGTTTCAAACAAATTTCATTCGAAAGTATTGGGTTGTTCGGAAAGATCCTTCCGTTTGGGAAAACCAATTCGTGCCAGAAAATTATCTCCATGAATTATTCACCATTAGATATCGGAACTAATGTCTAATATTTATATGAAAGAATTTTCCGGTACAAACCAACTTTCCCTCCCGAAAGAACTTTCCGAACAACACGATACATTCGTTCCCTATTCGATGATGTACAAGTTGAAATTATGCCATTTTTAAAAGAGATGTATAAACAATGAAAGCGAAACCGTAGCGGAAGTCGTTGCCATCATCTTTATACATCTTTAAAAATAGCAACTGGTTTTTGGCAGTCGTCCAAAAGTGAACTTCAGTTTGCTGTCATAAACGACAGAAATGTACGTGGTGAAAGAAGTAGGACTCTGTATCTAATAAATCTTTGCACCATATGTGGTTTTTGTAATGAAAAATGTAAGTTAAAATTCTTAAGTATATACATTGTACTTTACAAAAACAACCTAGGAGAAACCCATGATAAATAAATATTATACAAATATTATTTTATGTGACTTATGCTATGATTTATATTGCAACCACTTTTGATTTAAATGGAGAATTTAAAAAATATATATGTGCTCCCAAAAAAAACTTTAGAATCATGTAGAAATTACTTTTTTCGTTTTATATATTTTATTTATAAATATATACACAATTACATATAAAAACATTTTTTTATAAATCTTTATAAAACATCGTGTATCAGAGGCACAGATAAGAAAGTTTTAATGCATTAAAATTTAGATATATTTTTTTACTTATATAAACATTGGAAAAACTGCATATATTTATATTCAGAAGAATAGAGAAATGTTTAAATAAGGAATAAATTTTGAATGAAAGAAAATATAAATGTGAAATTTATTGTGCTGATTCGCTAGGAATTTTATTCAATTCCTAATTAACATTTGTAATTAATATGTTTTCTTCATATACGGAAATCAGAGGTTACTTAAGCGGCCATAGTAATTAGAGCAAATTTTTAATGAGTATTTTGAATGCTAATTTACCGTAACCGTTTCCAGATTGAATGGTTTTAGAACATACTAGTATATGCACCTATGCTTGAATAACTTATTTGTGTCACTTCAAGAATTACAGAAATTACATTTAAGCAGAAATATTTGTTTATTTGAAGAAGTTGTTTATTCCAGTTGAAGTTGGTGAGTAATCAGTGCAAGATAAAGATTCTGATTTGCTTTTAAGTGATATGACTGATAATGACATTGGCAGTAAATTTTTGAAATGAATCATGATTATAAAGCATGTATGACATTATTATAATATATGATTATATAATATTTTGTGACATATATGGCCAAGATATAGTCACATATGGTGCATATATGACATATATATGTATGTCATGTATAAGACGTAAATGATGTAAATAATACGTATATAATGATGTATATGTAAATGTAATTTAAGCAGAAATGTTTGTTTATTTGAAGAAGCTGTTTACTCCAGTTAATGCTGGTGAGTAATCAGTGCATGATAAAGATTCTGATTTGCTTTTAAGTGATATTACTGATAATGACATTGTCAGCAATACAATTTATAGTGCTGTTCACATCCTTGATGGGCCACAGAAATTATTCTTGAAAAAGGAAGTGCTCATTTGAACGTCTACATCATTAACTCATTAAGGACTAGCGGCACCATATGGTAACGGAATAGCTGCCAATCATGTTGCTATTTAAAAACCAGTATTTTTTAAGAGAAATATTTGTTTCATTGGATGACAGAAATTCCGCAGTTAAAAGGGACTAAAGTTGCTATTCTAAAATACTGGTACGGAATGCAATTTTTGCATTTTAAAGAGAAAAATAATTCCGTCATTAATGGGTTAATGCGCTTGTGTTCAGTGAAACCAACAGAAACTAAAGTGCAAACATTTCTATACTATATATTATGCTGAAATGTTATCAAATGAAGAGATAGTGCAGGTAAATATAGTATATATGCTTTCATAAATGCTCAAAACGATCAAAAAGAATTTTAAAATCTTTTTCGAAGTTCACAAAAATTGTTATAACTATGAGAAATGAAATTTAGAAAATGCTATTTTTGAAGAAAATGGAACGGGTCTCATAATCATATCGAATTTTTCTTCTAGATTTGCATACTGGTTTTACAAAGGATATCAACTCCGCTCAGTGATACAGCTTTTTAATAATTGGAATATGTCAGCGGAATTCAAAATTAGTCTGATTCAGTGCGTGATGATCAGTCATTAAAGACTCAATTTTACAAAAATGGGAGTGACAATTAAATAATTGACAAAAGCGTGAGTTTGATGACGAATGTAATGAGAGACAGGAAAATTGAGAAGCATTTCTATGTCGCCGGACGTATTAATTTCATCTCTTCCGGCTCCAGAAATTTTTATGTATACAATTTTTTGTATTAGAAAAAACATTATGCTTTTTTGTAGTTATAAACATAAATCATTTCATAGTAACGTTTTATATTATCATATCAGAACTTATCTTTAAAAATGAGAAATAAACTTTAAAAAAAAAGAAAAGAAATACATATAAATTAAAAATGAATTCGAATTTAATACCAATAGTCAAGTGTTACATCATTGCAATAATAAACTTTCTTTCACTTGAAATTTAAAATATATATATATATATACACACTTTAAATCTGGGACTTTACTACATAGTTTTTAAATCAGGAAAGTATTCCTTCGAATCAAAACATTTATCATTTTTGAACAATTGTTTTATTAGTGCCTTTTACAGTTTAAATTGTTATACGCACTAAAATAATCCTCTTTGTTTATTGTAATGGTTTCCCAAGATGAAACTTAATCGTCAGAAGGATATTGTTTTACTTAAATCGTTGCCATAATGCATTTTAGATTATATGCCTGAGGTATTTTGAGAATTTCGGGATCAACATAATTCGGGAAATGATGACATTGCATTCTTCTTGACACCATTAAGTTTTGACTCTTGATCGTTTGAACTTAATGTGATATAAAGAACTTATAACGCAGAAATATTAAATAGCATATTTCCAATCTGTTTTTATTTATTAAATATCTATGATGTTTTTATCAAAACATTTTCATCTTTAAAAATCTTGACTCAAAAATATTAAAATACATTTCATAAAAATTTAACTTTTTCATTAAAGATAATGTTTTCTGACTGAGAAAACAAAATACTAATAGCTATAAGCCGTATAAATTATTACTATAACCATTAAAATATGAGAATCTATTTAAAGCAAATTTAAAATTCATAAATCTCAACTATATTATGTCCTTTTTTCTGGCCTTGGGCTTTCAAACCTGCAATAATCCAAGAAAACAAATTGAAATACATTACACAAGTAACTGTTTTTTATTTTTATTTCTTCTATCTTTACAAAAACAAAGTATTGGACTCATGAAAATATTCAACTTCCGGTTTTCAACAGATTTATACGTTTTAGAAGATCCTGAACACGATTTTACTGTTATTAGAAAATGTTTGTATGTTAGTCTGTCTGTCTGTCTGTCAGTATGCGACAAAACATTTTGGGCACTCTATCACAAGAACTAATGCACGAAAGTTAATAAAATTTTAGATTAAGTTATACCTTGACACAAATTAGTGCTGATTATTTTTGGTGTAAATCGCCCAGCTGGTGGCGCTGCTATGCTACAGTTTTCACGATTTTCACTATAGCTAAATCTCAAGAAATAATGCACATAATTTCATCAAACTTCTGTTAGACTATAATATAAATAAACGCTGATTATGTTTTGGTGTAAATAGCCGAAAAAGTGGCGCTACTATTCTACTTTCACCGTAGCTATATCTCAAGAACAAGATGCAAAGAATTTGATCAAAATTAATATTCTCTTAGACCTCGACATAAATAGATGCTGATTACGTTTTGGTGCAATTAGCCTAAAAGGTGGCGCTGCTATGCTGTATTTTTTATGATTTACGCGATTTTAGTGATAGTCATATCTCAAGAACAAATGCACGGAATTTAATAAATTTTTAGATTCAGTTAGACCTTGATATAAATTGGTGCTGATGCGTTTTTAGTGTATGTGGAACCTATATGAGATAGAAAAACGTTTTGGGATTGGCATATCCGAATAGTTTCCTTTATTTTTAAGCACTTTCCAACATAGTCCGAAAGTCTTCAGAACTCAGTGTGTCTGTATGTGAGTGAGGCTGTTCTCGCTCTAATTCACGTAAATTTACTCCGATTACCATGCAATTTATATATGTTATTGAGATTTACTATGGCTTGCTCGTACTGAAAATGATGTGGATAACATACACAGTTCTTTTTCAGGGACATCCAAAAGAATATTGTTATTCTTCAGTCTATGCGGAAAAATCGTTTGCGGTGTATTTTAATGATGTTACCCTATTTGGAACACATTGAAATTAATATATATCATTGAGGTATACTACAAGATGCTTACTATAGACTACTTTGAGCATAGCATTAATCGTTCATTTGCATGGACACAAGAAATAATTCAGTTACGGTACTCTCTAT
Source organism: Maratus michaelseni (assembly GCA_963931845.1). Taxonomy (NCBI): domain Eukaryota; kingdom Metazoa; phylum Arthropoda; class Arachnida; order Araneae; family Salticidae; genus Maratus; species Maratus michaelseni. The sequence continues at coordinate 391,408,499 of OZ007592.1, forward strand.
TCACAATAATTGCTGGAAGTGCGTTTTCAGATGTGGTACGCATTTTTTAACTTATCTAAATGTTTTGCCTATAACTCCGTGCGTATGAATTGTATAGTTTATATACATGGCGTTATGAACTATCTCTAGCACATTTCCGTTTTTTGACGAAAACTCTGCTATGCATTTCCTAACTAGACTAAATTTTTGCATACTATGTATTATATATACAAATCTATAGACTGACTACATACATAACTGTACAAGAGACTATTGATGGTAATTCCGGAAATTGAGTTTTGAGGTGTTATGAATTTTCCAAATTGTCTACTTATAAGGAAGGTCTCCTTAAATAGAATATACTCAGAATATTTTGAAAAATATATATATAATGAAATTATTCTTGTACGTAATAAGGAACAGTCAAATTTATGTGCGAAATCCCAGAAGAAATTCTGTCAAAAAATAAAATACTTTCGAGTATTTGGCGCAAAACGACACTATTTGGCGAGCAACACTTTTCCCTCGCCAAATGCAAGCGATTTTAATGCATTTTAAAATTTCTAGGGAATTCTTTGACACCGAAGCATTGTAGCAATTCAATAATAAGACGATGTATTCAATGATATAGTCAGTTACATGGAGGATAATAAGATTCACGCTAACATATAACCGTCATTACTGGACCGAAAAACTAACAGAAGCCCCTTTTAGGAAGTAACGCAGACTTTTCGAAAACAACTTTTGGAAAGTTGTTTAAATGTGCAGTACTTTATGAATTTAAATTTAAACAATTGAATAGTTTCTTACTTTTTCAGTAAACTTACATAATATATGTACAAGTTGCGTTTTCCTGAAGTTACTTAATTTTACACGTTTTCACCGGCGAATAAGTTTAATGTGTATTCTAACTGGTAGTGCCCGATCAAGAACACTTTCATCATACATTTCGTTTTGGATACTGAATCAGTTGCTTAAATATGCAGTACTTTATGAATTTAAATTTAAACAATTGAATAGTTCATTACTTTTCAGTAAACTTACATAATAGATGTACAAGTTGCGTTTTGCTGAAGTTATTTAATTTTACACGTTTTCACCGGCGAATAAGTTTAATGTGTATTCTAACTGGTAGTGCCCGATCAAGAACACTTTCATCATACATTTCGTTTTGGATACTGAATCAGTTGCTTAAATATGCAGTACTTTATGAATTTAAATTTAAACAATTGAATAGTTCATTACTTTTCAGTAAACTTACATAATAGATGTACAAGTTGCGTTTTGCTGAAGTTATTTAATTTTACACGTTTTCACCGGCGAATAAGTTTAATGTGTATTCTAACTGGTAGTGCCCGATCAAGAACACTTTCATCATACATTTCGTTTTGGATACTGAATCAGTTGCTTAAATATGCAGTACTTTATGAATTTAAATTTAAACAATTGAATAGTTCATTACTTTTCAGTAAACTTACATAATAGATGTACAAGTTGCGTTTTGCTGAAGTTATTTAATTTTACACGTTTTCACCGGCGAATAAGTGTATTCTAACAGTTACTGCCCGATTAAGAACACTTTCATCATACATTTCGTTTTGGATATTGAATAAGTTGCTTAAATATGCAGTACTTTATGAATTTAAATTTAAACAATTGAATAGTTCATTACTTTTTCAGTAAACTTACATAATAGGTGTACAAGTTGCGTTTTGCTGAAGTTATTTAATTTTACACGTTTTCACCGGCGAATAAGTTTAATGTGTATTCTAACAGGCAGTGCCCGATCAAGAACACTTTCATCATACATTTCGTTTTGGATACTGAATCAGTTACTTAAATATGCAGTACTTTATGAATTTAAATTTAAACAATTGAATAGTTCATTACTTTTTCAGTAAACTTACATAATAGGTGTACAAGTTGCGTTTTGCTGAAGTTATTTAATTTTACACGTTTTCACCGGCGAATAAGTTTAATGTGTATTCTAACTGGTAGTGCCCGATCAAGAACACTTTCATCATACATTTCGTTTTGGATACTGAATCAGTTGCTTAAATATGCAGTACTTTATGAATTTAAATTTAAACAATTGAATAGTTCATTACTTTTTCAGTAAACTTACATAATAGGTGTACAAGTTGCGTTTTGCTGAAGTTATTTAATTTTACACGTTTTCACCGGCGAATAAGTTTAATGTGTATTCTAACTGGTAGTGCCGGATCAAGAACACTTTCATCATACATTTCGTTTTGGATACTGAATCAGTTGCTTAAATATGCAGTACTTTATGAATTTAAATTTAAACAATTGAATAGTTCATTATATTTTCAGTAAACTCACATAATAGGTGTACAAGTTGCGTTTTGCTGAAGTTATTTAATTTTGCACGTTTTCACCGGCGAATAAGTTTAATGTTTATTCTAACTGGTAGTGCCCGATCAAGAACACTTTCATCATACATTTCGTTTTGGATACTGAATCAGTTGCTTAAATATGCAGTACTTTATGAATTTAAATTTAAACAATTGAATAGTTCATTACTTTTTCAGTAAACTTACATAATAGGTGTACAAGTTGCGTTTTGCTGAAGTTATTTAATTTTACACGTTTTCACCGGCGAATAAGTTTAATGTGTATTCTAACTGGTAGTGCCCGATCAAGAACACTTTCATCATACATTTCGTTTTGGATACTGAATCAGTTGCTTAAATATGCAGTACTTTATGAATTTAAATTTAAACAATTGAATAGTTCATTATATTTTCAGTAAACTTACATAATAGGTGTACAAGTTGCGTTTTGCTGAAGTTATTTAATTTTACACGTTTTCACCGGCGAATAAGTTTAATGTTTATTCTAACTGGTAGTGCCCGATCAAGAACACTTTCATCATACATTTCGTTTTGGATACTGAATCAGTTGCTTAAATATGCAGTACTTTATGAATTTAAATTTAAACAATTGAATAGTTCATTACTTTTTCAGTAAACTTACATAATAGGTGTACAAGTTGCGTTTTGCTGAAGTTATTTAATTTTACACGTTTTCACCGGCGAATAAGTTTAATGTTTATTCTAACTGGTAGTGCCCGATCAAGAACACTTTCATCATACATTTCGTTTTGGATACTGAATCAGTTGCTTAAATATGCAGTACTTTATGAATTTAAATTTAAACAATTGAATAGTTCATTACTTTTTCAGTAAACTTACATAATAGGTGTACAAGTTGCGTTTTGCTGAAGTTATTTAATTTTACACGTTTTCACCGGCGAATAAGTTTAATGTGTATTCTAACTGGTAGTGCCCGATCAAGAACACTTTCATCATACATTTCGTTTTGGATACTGAATCAGTTGCTTAAATATGCAGTACTTTATGAATTTAAATTTAAACAATTGAATAGTTCATTATATTTTCAGTAAACTTACATAATAGGTGTACAAGTTGCGTTTTGCTGAAAATATTTAATTTTACACGTTTTCACCGGCGAATAAGTTTAATGTTTATTCTAACTGGTAGTGCCCGATCAAGAACACTTTCATCATACATTTCGTTTTGGATACTGAATCAGTTGCTTAAATATGCAGTACTTTATGAATTTAAATTTAAACAATTGAATAGTTCATTACTTTTTCAGTAAACTTACATAATAGATGTACAAGTTGCGTTTTGCTGAAGTTATTTAATTTTACACGTTTTCACCGGCGAATAAGTTTAATGTGTATTCTAACTGGTAGTGCCCGATCAAGAACACTTTCATCATACATTTCGTTTTGGATACTGAATCAGTTGCTTAAATATGCAGTACTTTATGAATTTAAATTTAAACAATTGAATAGTTCATTACTTTTCAGTAAACTTACATAATAGATGTACAAGTTGCGTTTTGCTGAAGTTATTTAATTTTACACGTTTTCACCGGCGAATAAGTTTAATGTGTATTCTAACTGGTAGTGCCCGATCAAGAACACTTTCATCATACATTTCGTTTTGGATACTGAATCAGTTGCTTAAATATGCAGTACTTTATGAATTTAAATTTAAACAATTGAATAGTTCATTACTTTTCAGTAAACTTACATAATAGATGTACAAGTTGCGTTTTGCTGAAGTTATTTAATTTTACACGTTTTCACCGGCGAATAAGTGTATTCTAACAGTTACTGCCCGATTAAGAACACTTTCATCATACATTTCGTTTTGGATATTGAATAAGTTGCTTAAATATGCAGTACTTTATGAATTTAAATTTAAACAATTGAATAGTTCATTACTTTTTCAGTAAACTTACATAATAGGTGTACAAGTTGCGTTTTGCTGAAGTTATTTAATTTTACACGTTTTCACCGGCGAATAAGTTTAATGTGTATTCTAACAGGCAGTGCCCGATCAAGAACACTTTCATCATACATTTCGTTTTGGATACTGAATCAGTTGCTTAAATATGCAGTACTTTATGAATTTAAATTTAAACAATTGAATAGTTCATTACTTTTTCAGTAAACTTACATAATAGGTGTACAAGTTGCGTTTTGCTGAAGTTATTTAATTTTACACGTTTTCACCGGCGAATAAGTTTAATGTGTATTCTAACTGGTAGTGCCCGATCAAGAACACTTTCATCATACATTTCGTTTTGGATACTGAATCAGTTGCTTAAATATGCAGTACTTTATGAATTTAAATTTAAACAATTGAATAGTTCATTATATTTTCAGTAAACTTACATAATAGGTGTACAAGTTGCGTTTTGCTGAAGTTATTTAATTTTGCACGTTTTCACCGGCGAATAAGTTTAATGTTTATTCTAACTGGTAGTGCCCGATCAAGAACACTTTCATCATACATTTCGTTTTGGATACTGAATCAGTTGCTTAAATATGCAGTACTTTATGAATTTAAATTTAAACAATTGAATAGTTCATTACTTTTTCAGTAAACTTACATAATAGGTGTACAAGTTGCGTTTTGCTGAAGTTATTTAATTTTACACGTTTTCACCGGCGAATAAGTTTAATGTGTATTCTAACTGGTAGTGCCGGATCAAGAACACTTTCATCATACATTTCGTTTTGGATACTGAATCAGTTGCTTAAATATGCAGTACTTTATGAATTTAAATTTAAACAATTGAATAGTTCATTATATTTTCAGTAAACTCACATAATAGGTGTACAAGTTGCGTTTTGCTGAAGTTATTTAATTTTGCACGTTTTCACCGGCGAATAAGTTTAATGTTTATTCTAACTGGTAGTGCCCGATCAAGAACACTTTCATCATACATTTCGTTTTGGATACTGAATCAGTTGCTTAAATATGCAGTACTTTATGAATTTAAATTTAAACAATTGAATAGTTCATTACTTTTTCAGTAAACTTACATAATAGGTGTACAAGTTGCGTTTTGCTGAAGTTATTTAATTTTACACGTTTTCACCGGCGAATAAGTTTAATGTGTATTCTAACTGGTAGTGCCCGATCAAGAACACTTTCATCATACATTTCGTTTTGGATACTGAATCAGTTGCTTAAATATGCAGTACTTTATGAATTTAAATTTAAACAATTGAATAGTTCATTACTTTTTCAGTAAACTTACATAATAGGTGTACAAGTTGCGTTTTGCTGAAGTTATTTAATTTTACACGTTTTCACCGGCGAATAAGTTTAATGTGTATTCTAACTGGTAGTGCCCGATCAAGAACACTTTCATCATACATTTCGTTTTGGATACTGAATCAGTTGCTTAAATATGCAGTACTTTATGAATTTAAATTTAAACAATTGAATAGTTCATTACTTTTTCAGTAAACTTACATAATAGGTGTACAAGTTGCGTTTTGCTGAAGTTATTTAATTTTACACGTTTTCACCGGCGAATAAGTTTAATGTGTATTCTAACTGGTAGTGCCGGATCAAGAACACTTTCATCATACATTTCGTTTTGGATACTGAATCAGTTGCTTAAATATGCAGTACTTTATGAATTTAAATTTAAACAATTGAATAGTTCATTATATTTTCAGTAAACTCACATAATAGGTGTACAAGTTGCGTTTTGCTGAAGTTATTTAATTTTGCACGTTTTCACCGGCGAATAAGTTTAATGTTTATTCTAACTGGTAGTGCCCGATCAAGAACACTTTCATCATACATTTCGTTTTGGATACTGAATCAGTTGCTTAAATATGCAGTACTTTATGAATTTAAATTTAAACAATTGAATAGTTCATTACTTTTTCAGTAAACTTACATAATAGGTGTACAAGTTGCGTTTTGCTGAAGTTATTTAATTTTACACGTTTTCACCGGCGAATAAGTTTAATGTGTATTCTAACTGGTAGTGCCCGATCAAGAACACTTTCATCATACATTTCGTTTTGGATACTGAATCAGTTGCTTAAATATGCAGTACTTTATGAATTTAAATTTAAACAATTGAGTAGTTCATTATATTTTCAGTAAACTTACATAATAGGTGTACAAGTTGCGTTTTGCTGAAGTTATTTAATTTTACACGTTTTCACCGGCGAATAAGTTTAATGTTTATTCTAACTGGTAGTGCCCGATCAAGAACACTTTCATCATACATTTCGTTTTGGATACTGAATCAGTTGCTTAAATATGCAGTACTTTATGAATTTAAATTTAAACAATTGAATAGTTCATTACTTTTTCAGTAAACTTACATAATAGGTGTACAAGTTGCGTTTTGCTGAAGTTATTTAATTTTACACGTTTTCACCGGCGAATAAGTTTAATGTTTATTCTAACTGGTAGTGCCCGATCAAGAACACTTTCATCATACATTTCGTTTTGGATACTGAATCAGTTGCTTAAATATGCAGTACTTTATGAATTTAAATTTAAACAATTGAATAGTTCATTACTTTTTCAGTAAACTTACATAATAGGTGTACAAGTTGCGTTTTGCTGAAGTTATTTAATTTTACACGTTTTCACCGGCGAATAAGTTTAATGTGTATTCTAACTGGTAGTGCCCGATCAAGAACACTTTCATCATACATTTCGTTTTGGATACTGAATCAGTTGCTTAAATATGCAGTACTTTATGAATTTAAATTTAAACAATTGAATAGTTCATTATATTTTCAGTAAACTTACATAATAGGTGTACAAGTTGCGTTTTGCTGAAAATATTTAATTTTACACGTTTTCACCGGCGAATAAGTTTAATGTTTATTCTAACTGGTAGTGCCCGATCAAGAACACTTTCATCATACATTTCGTTTTGGATACTGAATCAGTTGCTTAAATATGCAGTACTTTATGAATTTAAATTTAAACAATTGAATAGTTCATTACTTTTTCAGTAAACTTACATAATAGATGTACAAGTTGCGTTTTGCTGAAGTTATTTAATTTTACACGTTTTCACCGGCGAATAAGTTTAATGTGTATTCTAACTGGTAGTGCCCGATCAAGAACACTTTCATCATACATTTCGTTTTGGATACTGAATCAGTTGCTTAAATATGCAGTACTTTATGAATTTAAATTTAAACAATTGAATAGTTCATTACTTTTCAGTAAACTTACATAATAGATGTACAAGTTGCGTTTTGCTGAAGTTATTTAATTTTACACGTTTTCACCGGCGAATAAGTTTAATGTGTATTCTAACTGGTAGTGCCCGATCAAGAACACTTTCATCATACATTTCGTTTTGGATACTGAATCAGTTGCTTAAATATGCAGTACTTTATGAATTTAAATTTAAACAATTGAATAGTTCATTACTTTTCAGTAAACTTACATAATAGATGTACAAGTTGCGTTTTGCTGAAGTTATTTAATTTTACACGTTTTCACCGGCGAATAAGTGTATTCTAACAGTTACTGCCCGATTAAGAACACTTTCATCATACATTTCGTTTTGGATATTGAATAAGTTGCTTAAATATGCAGTACTTTATGAATTTAAATTTAAACAATTGAATAGTTCATTACTTTTTCAGTAAACTTACATAATAGGTGTACAAGTTGCGTTTTGCTGAAGTTATTTAATTTTACACGTTTTCACCGGCGAATAAGTTTAATGTGTATTCTAACAGGCAGTGCCCGATCAAGAACACTTTCATCATACATTTCGTTTTGGATACTGAATCAGTTGCTTAAATATGCAGTACTTTATGAATTTAAATTTAAACAATTGAATAGTTCATTACTTTTTCAGTAAACTTACATAATAGGTGTACAAGTTGCGTTTTGCTGAAGTTATTTAATTTTACACGTTTTCACCGGCGAATAAGTTTAATGTGTATTCTAACTGGTAGTGCCCGATCAAGAACACTTTCATCATACATTTCGTTTTGGATACTGAATCAGTTGCTTAAATATGCAGTACTTTATGAATTTAAATTTAAACAATTGAATAGTTCATTATATTTTCAGTAAACTTACATAATAGGTGTACAAGTTGCGTTTTGCTGAAGTTATTTAATTTTGCACGTTTTCACCGGCGAATAAGTTTAATGTTTATTCTAACTGGTAGTGCCCGATCAAGAACACTTTCATCATACATTTCGTTTTGGATACTGAATCAGTTGCTTAAATATGCAGTACTTTATGAATTTAAATTTAAACAATTGAATAGTTCATTACTTTTTCAGTAAACTTACATAATAGGTGTACAAGTTGCGTTTTGCTGAAGTTATTTAATTTTACACGTTTTCACCGGCGAATAAGTTTAATGTGTATTCTAACTGGTAGTGCCGGATCAAGAACACTTTCATCATACATTTCGTTTTGGATACTGAATCAGTTGCTTAAATATGCAGTACTTTATGAATTTAAATTTAAACAATTGAATAGTTCATTATATTTTCAGTAAACTCACATAATAGGTGTACAAGTTGCGTTTTGCTGAAGTTATTTAATTTTGCACGTTTTCACCGGCGAATAAGTTTAATGTTTATTCTAACTGGTAGTGCCCGATCAAGAACACTTTCATCATACATTTCGTTTTGGATACTGAATCAGTTGCTTAAATATGCAGTACTTTATGAATTTAAATTTAAACAATTGAATAGTTCATTACTTTTTCAGTAAACTTACATAATAGGTGTACAAGTTGCGTTTTGCTGAAGTTATTTAATTTTACACGTTTTCACCGGCGAATAAGTTTAATGTGTATTCTAACTGGTAGTGCCCGATCAAGAACACTTTCATCATACATTTCGTTTTGGATACTGAATCAGTTGCTTAAATATGCAGTACTTTATGAATTTAAATTTAAACAATTGAATAGTTCATTATATTTTCAGTAAACTTACATAATAGGTGTACAAGTTGCGTTTTGCTGAAGTTATTTAATTTTACACGTTTTCACCGGCGAATAAGTTTAATGTTTATTCTAACTGGTAGTGCCCGATCAAGAACACTTTCATCATACATTTCGTTTTGGATACTGAATCAGTTGCTTAAATATGCAGTACTTTATGAATTTAAATTTAAACAATTGAATAGTTCATTACTTTTTCAGTAAACTTACATAATAGGTGTACAAGTTGCGTTTTGCTGAAGTTATTTAATTTTACACGTTTTCACCGGCGAATAAGTTTAATGTGTATTCTAACTGGTAGTGCCCGATCAAGAACACTTTCATCATACATTTCGTTTTGGATACTGAATCAGTTGCTTAAATATGCAGTACTTTATGAATTTAAATTTAAACAATTGAATAGTTCATTATATTTTCAGTAAACTTACATAATAGGTGTACAAGATGCGTTTTGCTGAAGTTATTTAATTTTACACGTTTTCACCGGCGAATAAGTTTAATGTTTATTCTAACTGGTAGTGCCCGATCAAGAACACTTTCATCATACATTTCGTTTTGGATACTGAATCAGTTGCTTAAATATGCAGTACTTTATGAATTTAAATTTAAACAATTGAATAGTTCATTACTTTTTCAGTAAACTTACATAATAGATGTACAAGTTGCGTTTTGCTGAAGTTATTTAATTTTACACGTTTTCACCGGCGAATAAGTTTAATGTGTATTCTAACTGGTAGTGCCCGATCAAGAACACTTTCATCATACATTTCGTTTTGGATACTGAATCAGTTGCTTAAATATGCAGTACTTTATGAATTTAAATTTAAACAATTGAATAGTTCATTATATTTTCAGTAAACTTACATAATAGGTGTACAAGTTGCGTTTTGCTGAAGTTATTTAATTTTACACGTTTTCACCGGCGAATAAGTTTAATGTTTATTCTAACTGGTAGTGCCCGATCAAGAACACTTTCATCATACATTTCGTTTTGGATACTGAATCAGTTGCTTAAATATGCAGTACTTTATGAATTTAAATTTAAACAATTGAATAGTTCATTACTTTTTCAGTAAACTTACATAATAGATGTACAAGTTGCGTTTTGCTGAAGTTATTTAATTTTACACGTTTTCACCGGCGAATAAGTTTAATGTGTATTCTAACTGGTAGTGCCCGATCAAGAACACTTTCATCATACATTTCGTTTTGGATACTGAATCAGTTGCTTAAATATGCAGTACTTTATGAATTTAAATTTAAACAATTGAATAGTTCATTACTTTTTCAGTAAACTTACATAATAGGTGTACAAGTTGCGTTTTGCTGAAGTTATTTAATTTTACACGTTTTCACCGGCGAATAAGTTTAATGTGTATTCTAACTGGTAGTGCCCGATCAAGAACACTTTCATCATACATTTCGTTCTGGATACTGAATCAGTTGCTTAAATATGCAGTACTTTATGAATTTAAATTTAAACAATTGAATAGTTCATTATATTTTCAGTAAACTTACATAATAGGTGTACAAGTTGCGTTTTGCTGAAGTTATTTAATTTTACACGTTTTCACCGGCGAATAAGTTTAATGTTTATTCTAACTGGTAGTGCCCGATCAAGAACACTTTCATCATACATTTCGTTTTGGATACTGAATCAGTTGCTTAAATATGCAGTACTTTATGAATTTAAATTTAAACAATTGAATAGTTCATTACTTTTTCAGTAAACTTACATAATAGATGTACAAGTTGCGTTTTGCTGAAGTTATTTAATTTTACACGTTTTCACCGGCGAATAAGTTTAATGTGTATTCTAACTGGTAGTGCCCGATCAAGAACACTTTCATCATACATTTCGTTTTGGATACTGAATCAGTTGCTTAAATATGCAGTACTTTATGAATTTAAATTTAAACAATTGAATAGTTCATTACTTTTCAGTAAACTTACATAATAGATGTACAAGTTGCGTTTTGCTGAAGTTATTTAATTTTACACGTTTTCACCGGCGAATAAGTGTATTCTAACAGTTACTGCCCGATTAAGAACACTTTCATCATACATTTCGTTTTGGATATTGAATAAGTTGTTGTTTCCATGGAATAAATACTTTTAGCTTGTTGTCTCTTCAAAAATGGACATTAATTTTTAGTTTGAAGCATTTTTAATCAATTTAAATTTTGTTCTAAACCGTAGAAAACGATCGTTAATTTTCTTTATATATGCATATAAATTTATATGGCAAAAGAGTAAGCATAAATGGACATTTAAGTTAAACTTACTTAAACTAGTTCAGTAAAAGAGTAGAAAAAAATTCCGAAAAGAGTATTTATTATAAAAGCTTACTTTTTTTTTCATTGTGTCGCCAACCAGCAATAAAACGGCAAAAACACGAGATGTTCATAATTTTTTTTCGGACGTTATATCAAGGTTCCGCAGCAATTTTTTATAAACATATATATCCTCCTGAGAAGAGTATTCTGATTTTTTTTTTCAAAATTTACTGTTTATGCGCTTATGGATTCACCTTATTAAACAGTGAAGTTTTGTTAAAAGTATTCTGGAAATGTGGGAAAGGACACGATTTCATCGACAATTGATTCATTCAACTTAACATGAACTAATTAAGATATAGATAACTAATTAAGACATAGATTTAGTGCCTCCTGGCGGTGGAAATCGGAACTAAAAGATTTTCTGCGCGTGCACAGAACTCCTTCTATACTTTGTCATAAACAGCAGGGACACGTGCCGGAGTTTCGTTCGGAAAGAGGTTTCTTTAGATCAGAGTGCACCCCCTGGCGGTGGAAAATGTAACTAAAATATTTTGGTATCTCTGTCCGATTCAAACGAAATCTTTTCTGACATTCTTCTGAGGCCTCCCAGGTACTAAATGAACTTCGGTATCGTTTTTGGACTTTGGTTACTACCATATTTGAATATTAATATCCAAGGGGGTGATTTATTTTCTCAAGTTCTATGGGTTCGATTTCAACTGGAATCGGTTCATTCAACTTAACATGAACTAATTAAGATACAGCTAATTATTTATGACATATATTTGGTACTCCCTGGCGGTGGAAAGTGGAACTAACAGATTTTTTGAGCGTGCACGGCACGCCTTCTACACGATGCCATAAGAAATAGGAACGAGTGCCGGAGTTTCGTCCGTTTATAGGTTTATATAGAACAGAATGCTCCACCTGGTGGTAGAAACTGGAACTAAAATATTTTGCAGCGCGTGCCTAGCACGTCTTCTATACATGGTATCGTTGGCAAAGGGGAGACGTGTCGGATAATTTGTTTAGAACAAAATGTATCCCCTGGCAGTGGAACTTAAAAAATTTCCGGCACGTGCGCAAAAAATGGCTATTTTTATTAAAAATGCAAAAGAAAGTTACCTATTTGATAATCCCAGACGAAGAAGAAGTTTCATTTTCACTCATCCTCGAGTATTAAGAAAAGTATTGGATTATTTGAATCGAAACTCACAATTTATTTTTCTGATTCCGAAAATGCAAATTTTGTAAAAATCAGACGGTAACTTTTTTTTAAAATTTTGACCCAAAACTGACCAGTTTTAAATCAAATGATTTAGACATTTGAGGAGGTGGTATTAAATTTATTTCCACTTCGGGTCCATCTCTCTATTTAATTTTAATTTCCGAAAGACAAAGAGTTACCAGAGGAAGGGTTTCGTGCAGCGATTTTTAGAGTGATTTCGCATTTCGTAGTATTTTTGACGGGACCGGGCAACGCCGGGCGGATCTTTTAGTGTAAAAATTAAATTACTAAATGGAGTTACAGTTATTAAACAAATGATCTTAAAAAGTAAATTTTTTACCATAATTGATGACGTAACAATGAAAACTGTCTTTTCGGTGAGAAATTTTAGTTTAGCGCTCAAGTGCGGTGTATGATGTTTAATCCAACGTTAATGTTCCGTAAACAGATGCGTAGGCACACGGCATATTTAAACAAATGCGATCTCTAGCAAGAATGTTTTTTGTTAAACTTTAATGATATTCACATTCACTTAAAAGGACATTAGAGCCATGATGAAAATGTTTTAAAATTGTGCAAATTATGGAAAAATAATGCGGAAAAGTCTTATTTATTTTATTCGAGCTGAGCAATCGATTGCCAAATGTGCAAACTCTGTCATCATTTACTTAAGATTCTTGTAAGATACAAATGCTTATTATTGAAATAGATTTTTAAAAAATCATCACTTTTAAACATTTAAAAAATCTCTAAATTGATCTACGGTTTCAAACAAATTTCATTCGAAAGTATTGGGTTGTTCGGAAAGATCCTTCCGTTTGGGAAAACCAATTCGTGCCAGAAAATTATCTCCATGAATTATTCACCATTAGATATCGGAACTAATGTCTAATATTTATATGAAAGAATTTTCCGGTACAAACCAACTTTCCCTCCCGAAAGAACTTTCCGAACAACACGATACATTCGTTCCCTATTCGATGATGTACAAGTTGAAATTATGCCATTTTTAAAAGAGATGTATAAACAATGAAAGCGAAACCGTAGCGGAAGTCGTTGCCATCATCTTTATACATCTTTAAAAATAGCAACTGGTTTTTGGCAGTCGTCCAAAAGTGAACTTCAGTTTGCTGTCATAAACGACAGAAATGTACGTGGTGAAAGAAGTAGGACTCTGTATCTAATAAATCTTTGCACCATATGTGGTTTTTGTAATGAAAAATGTAAGTTAAAATTCTTAAGTATATACATTGTACTTTACAAAAACAACCTAGGAGAAACCCATGATAAATAAATATTATACAAATATTATTTTATGTGACTTATGCTATGATTTATATTGCAACCACTTTTGATTTAAATGGAGAACTTAAAAAATATATATGTGCTCCCAAAAAAAACTTTAGAATCATGTAGAAATTACTTTTTTCGTTTTATATATTTTATTTATAAATATATACACAATTACATATAAAAACATTTTTTTATAAATCTTTATAAAACATCGTGTATCAGAGGCACAGATAAGAAAGTTTTAATGCATTAAAATTTAGATATATTTTTTTACTTATATAAACATTGGAAAAACTGCATATATTTATATTCAGAAGAATAGAGAAATGTTTAAATAAGGAATAAATTTTGAATGAAAGAAAATATAAATGTGAAATTTATTGTGCTGATTCGCTAGGAATTTTATTCAATTCCTAATTAACATTTGTAATTAATATGTTTTCTTCATATACGGAAATCAGAGGTTACTTAAGCGGCCATAGTAATTAGAGCAAATTTTTAATGAGTATTTTGAATGCTAATTTACCGTAACCGTTTCCAGATTGAATGGTTTTAGAACATACTAGTATATGCACCTATGCTTGAATAACTTATTTGTGTCACTTCAAGAATTACAGAAATTACATTTAAGCAGAAATATTTGTTTATTTGAAGAAGTTGTTTATTCCAGTTGAAGTTGGTGAGTAATCAGTGCAAGATAAAGATTCTGATTTGCTTTTAAGTGATATGACTGATAATGACATTGGCAGTAAATTTTTGAAATGAATCATGATTATAAAGCATGTATGACATTATTATAATATATGATTATATAATATTTTGTGACATATATGGCCAAGATATAGTCACATATGGTGCATATATGACATATATATGTATGTCATGTATAAGACGTAAATGATGTAAATAATACGTATATAATGATGTATATGTAAATGTAATTTAAGCAGAAATGTTTGTTTATTTGAAGAAGCTGTTTACTCCAGTTAATGCTGGTGAGTAATCAGTGCATGATAAAGATTCTGATTTGCTTTTAAGTGATATTACTGATAATGACATTGTCAGCAATACAATTTATAGTGCTGTTCACATCCTTGATGGGCCACAGAAATTATTCTTGAAAAAGGAAGTGCTCATTTGAACGTCTACATCATTAACTCATTAAGGACTAGCGGCACCATATGGTAACGGAATAGCTGCCAATCATGTTGCTATTTAAAAACCAGTATTTTTTAAGAGAAATATTTGTTTCATTGGATGACAGAAATTCCGCAGTTAAAAGGGACTAAAGTTGCTATTCTAAAATACTGGTACGGAATGCAATTTTTGCATTTTAAAGAGAAAAATAATTCCGTCATTAATGGGTTAATGCGCTTGTGTTCAGTGAAACCAACAGAAACTAAAGTGCAAACATTTCTATACTATATATTATGCTGAAATGTTATCAAATGAAGAGATAGTGCAGGTAAATATAGTATATATGCTTTCATAAATGCTCAAAACGATCAAAAAGAATTTTAAAATCTTTTTCGAAGTTCACAAAAATTGTTATAACTATGAGAAATGAAATTTAGAAAATGCTATTTTTGAAGAAAATGGAACGGGTCTCATAATCATATCGAATTTTTCTTCTAGATTTGCATACTGGTTTTACAAAGGATATCAACTCCGCTCAGTGATACAGCTTTTTAATAATTGGAATATGTCAGCGGAATTCAAAATTAGTCTGATTCAGTGCGTGATGATCAGTCATTAAAGACTCAATTTTACAAAAATGGGAGTGACAATTAAATAATTGACAAAAGCGTGAGTTTGATGACGAATGTAATGAGAGACAGGAAAATTGAGAAGCATTTCTATGTCGCCGGACGTATTAATTTCATCTCTTCCGGCTCCAGAAATTTTTATGTATACAATTTTTTGTATTAGAAAAAACATTATGCTTTTTTGTAGTTATAAACATAAATCATTTCATAGTAACGTTTTATATTATCATATCAGAACTTATCTTTAAAAATGAGAAATAAACTTTAAAAAAAAAGAAAAGAAATACATATAAATTAAAAATGAATTCGAATTTAATACCAATAGTCAAGTGTTACATCATTGCAATAATAAACTTTCTTTCACTTGAAATTTAAAATATATATATATATATACACACTTTAAATCTGGGACTTTACTACATAGTTTTTAAATCAGGAAAGTATTCCTTCGAATCAAAACATTTATCATTTTTGAACAATTGTTTTATTAGTGCCTTTTACAGTTTAAATTGTTATACGCACTAAAATAATCCTCTTTGTTTATTGTAATGGTTTCCCAAGATGAAACTTAATCGTCAGAAGGATATTGTTTTACTTAAATCGTTGCCATAATGCATTTTAGATTATATGCCTGAGGTATTTTGAGAATTTCGGGATCAACATAATTCGGGAAATGATGACATTGCATTCTTCTTGACACCATTAAGTTTTGACTCTTGATCGTTTGAACTTAATGTGATATAAAGAACTTATAACGCAGAAATATTAAATAGCATATTTCCAATCTGTTTTTATTTATTAAATATCTATGATGTTTTTATCAAAACATTTTCATCTTTAAAAATCTTGACTCAAAAATATTAAAATACATTTCATAAAAATTTAACTTTTTCATTAAAGATAATGTTTTCTGACTGAGAAAACAAAATACTAATAGCTATAAGCCGTATAAATTATTACTATAACCATTAAAATATGAGAATCTATTTAAAGCAAATTTAAAATTCATAAATCTCAACTATATTATGTCCTTTTTTCTGGCCTTGGGCTTTCAAACCTGCAATAATCCAAGAAAACAAATTGAAATACATTACACAAGTAACTGTTTTTTATTTTTATTTCTTCTATCTTTACAAAAACAAAGTATTGGACTCATGAAAATATTCAACTTCCGGTTTTCAACAGATTTATACGTTTTAGAAGATCCTGAACACGATTTTACTGTTATTAGAAAATGTTTGTATGTTAGTCTGTCTGTCTGTCTGTCAGTATGCGACAAAACATTTTGGGCACTCTATCACAAGAACTAATGCACGAAAGTTAATAAAATTTTAGATTGAGTTATACCTTGACACAAATTAGTGCTGATTATTTTTGG
This sequence comes from Maratus michaelseni, assembly GCA_963931845.1. Taxonomy (NCBI): domain Eukaryota; kingdom Metazoa; phylum Arthropoda; class Arachnida; order Araneae; family Salticidae; genus Maratus; species Maratus michaelseni. The sequence goes on from OZ007592.1 coordinate 391,425,731, forward strand.
TGTAAATCGCCCAGCTGGTGGCGCTGCTATGCTACAGTTTTCACGATTTTCACTATAGCTAAATCTCAAGAAATAATGCACATAATTTCATCAAACTTCTGTTAGACTATAATATAAATAAACGCTGATTATGTTTTGGTGTAAATAGCCGAAAAAGTGGCGCTACTATTCTACTTTCACCGTAGCTATATCTCAAGAACAAGATGCAAAGAATTTGATCAAAATTAATATTCTCTTAGACCTCGACATAAATAGATGCTGATTACGTTTTGGTGCAATTAGCCTAAAAGGTGGCGCTGCTATGCTGTATTTTTTATGATTTACGCGATTTTAGTGATAGTCATATCTCAAGAACAAATGCACGGAATTTAATAAATTTTTAGATTCAGTTAGACCTTGATATAAATTGGTGCTGATGCGTTTTTAGTGTATGTGGAACCTATATGAGATAGAAAAACGTTTTGGGATTGGCATATCCGAATAGTTTCCTTTATTTTTAAGCACTTTCCAACATAGTCCGAAAGTCTTCAGAACTCAGTGTGTCTGTATGTGAGTGAGGCTGTTCTCGCTCTAATTCACGTAAATTTACTCCGATTACCATGCAATTTATATATGTTATTGAGATTTACTATGGCTTGCTCGTACTGAAAATGATGTGGATAACATACACAGTTCTTTTTCAGGGACATCCAAAAGAATATTGTTATTCTTCAGTCTATGCGGAAAAATCGTTTGCGGTGTATTTTAATGATGTTACCCTATTTGGAACACATTGAAATTAATATATATCATTGAGGTATACTACAAGATGCTTACTATAGACTACTTTGAGCATAGCATTAATCGTTCATTTGCATGGACACAAGAAATAATTCAGTTACGGTACTCTCTATTCACAATAATTGCTGGAAGTGCGTTTTCAGATGTGGTACGCATTTTTTAACTTATCTAAATGTTTTGCCTATAACTCCGTGCGTATGAATTGTATAGTTTATATACATGGCGTTATGAACTATCTCTAGCACATTTCCGTTTTTTGACGAAAACTCTGCTATGCATTTCCTAACTAGACTAAATTTTTGCATACTATGTATTATATATACAAATCTATAGACTGACTACATACATAACTGTACAAGAGACTATTGATGGTAATTCCGGAAATTGAGTTTTGAGGTGTTATGAATTTTCCAAATTGTCTACTTATAAGGAAGGTCTCCTTAAATAGAATATACTCAGAATATTTTGAAAAATATATATATAATGAAATTATTCTTGTACGTAATAAGGAACAGTCAAATTTATGTGCGAAATCCCAGAAGAAATTCTGTCAAAAAATAAAATACTTTCGAGTATTTGGCGCAAAACGACACTATTTGGCGAGCAACACTTTTCCCTCGCCAAATGCAAGCGATTTTAGTGCATTTTAAAATTTCTAGGGAATTCTTTGACACCGAAGCATTGTAGCAATTCAATAATAAGACGATGTATTCAATGATATAGTCAGTTACATGGAGGATAATAAGATTCACGCTAACATATAACCGTCATTACTGGACCGAAAAACTAACAGAAGCCCCTTTTAGGAAGTAACGCAGACTTTTCGAAAACAACTTTTGGAAAGTTGTTTAAATGTGCAGTACTTTATGAATTTAAATTTAAACAATTGAATAGTTTCTTACTTTTTCAGTAAACTTACATAATATATGTACAAGTTGCGTTTTCCTGAAGTTACTTAATTTTACACGTTTTCACCGGCGAATAAGTTTAATGTGTATTCTAACAGGCAGTGCCCGATCAAGAACACTTTCATCATACATTTCGTTTTGGATACTGAATCAGTTGCTTAAATATGCAGTACTTTATGAATTTAAATTTAAACAATTGAATAGTTCATTACTTTTTCAGTAAACTTACATAATAGGTGTACAAGTTGCGTTTTGCTGAAGTTATTTAATTTTACACGTTTTCACCGGCGAATAAGTTTAATGTGTATTCTAACTGGTAGTGCCGGATCAAGAACACTTTCATCATACATTTCGTTTTGGATACTGAATCAGTTGCTTAAATATGCAGTACTTTATGAATTTAAATTTAAACAATTGAATAGTTCATTATATTTTCAGTAAACTCACATAATAGGTGTACAAGTTGCGTTTTGCTGAAGTTATTTAATTTTGCACGTTTTCACCGGCGAATAAGTTTAATGTTTATTCTAACTGGTAGTGCCCGATCAAGAACACTTTCATCATACATTTCGTTTTGGATACTGAATCAGTTGCTTAAATATGCAGTACTTTATGAATTTAAATTTAAACAATTGAATAGTTCATTACTTTTTCAGTAAACTTACATAATAGGTGTACAAGTTGCGTTTTGCTGAAGTTATTTAATTTTACACGTTTTCACCGGCGAATAAGTTTAATGTGTATTCTAACTGGTAGTGCCCGATCAAGAACACTTTCATCATACATTTCGTTTTGGATACTGAATCAGTTGCTTAAATATGCAGTACTTTATGAATTTAAATTTAAACAATTGAATAGTTCATTATATTTTCAGTAAACTTACATAATAGGTGTACAAGTTGCGTTTTGCTGAAGTTATTTAATTTTACACGTTTTCACCGGCGAATAAGTTTAATGTTTATTCTAACTGGTAGTGCCCGATCAAGAACACTTTCATCATACATTTCGTTTTGGATACTGAATCAGTTGCTCAAATATGCAGTACTTTATGAATTTAAATTTAAACAATTGAATAGTTCATTACTTTTCAGTAAACTTACATAATAGATGTACAAGTTGCGTTTTGCTGAAGTTATTTAATTTTACACGTTTTCACCGGCGAATAAGTGTATTCTAACAGTTACTGCCCGATTAAGAACACTTTCATCATACATTTCGTTTTGGATATTGAATAAGTTGCTTAAATATGCAGTACTTTATGAATTTAAATTTAAACAATTGAATAGTTCATTACTTTTTCAGTAAACTTACATAATAGGTGTACAAGTTGTGTTTTGCTGAAGTTATTTAATTTTACACGTTTTCACCGGCGAATAAGTTTAATGTGTATTCTAACAGGCAGTGCCCGATCAAGAACACTTTCATCATACATTTCGTTTTGGATACTGAATCAGTTGCTTAAATATGCAGTACTTTATGAATTTAAATTTAAACAATTGAATAGTTCATTACTTTTTCAGTAAACTTACATAATAGGTGTACAAGTTGCGTTTTGCTGAAGTTATTTAATTTTACACGTTTTCACCGGCGAATAAGTTTAATGTGTATTCTAACTGGTAGTGCCCGATCAAGAACACTTTCATCATACATTTCGTTTTGGATACTGAATCAGTTGCTTAAATATGCAGTACTTTATGAATTTAAATTTAAACAATTGAATAGTTCATTATATTTTCAGTAAACTTACATAATAGGTGTACAAGTTGCGTTTGGCTGAAGTTATTTAATTTTACACGTTTTCACCGGCGAATAAGTTTAATGTTTATTCTAACTGGTAGTGCCCGATCAAGAACACTTTCATCATACATTTCGTTTTGGATACTGAATCAGTTGCTTAAATATGCAGTACTTTATGAATTTAAATTTAAACAATTGAATAGTTCATTACTTTTTCAGTAAACTTACATAATAGGTGTACAAGTTGCGTTTTGCTGAAGTTATTTAATTTTACACGTTTTCACCGGCGAATAAGTTTAATGTGTATTCTAACTGGTAGTGCCCGATCAAGAACACTTTCATCATACATTTCGTTTTGGATACTGAATCAGTTGCTTAAATATGCAGTACTTTATGAATTTAAATTTAAACAATTGAATAGTTCATTACTTTTTCAGTAAACTTACATAATAGGTGTACAAGTTGCGTTTTGCTGAAGTTATTTAATTTTACACGTTTTCACCGGCGAATAAGTTTAATGTTTATTCTAACTGGTAGTGCCCGATCAAGAACACTTTCATCATACATTTCGTTTTGGATACTGAATCAGTTGCTCAAATATGCAGTACTTTATGAATTTAAATTTAAACAATTGAATAGTTCATTACTTTTCAGTAAACTTACATAATAGATGTACAAGTTGCGTTTTGCTGAAGTTATTTAATTTTACACGTTTTCACCGGCGAATAAGTGTATTCTAACAGTTACTGCCCGATTAAGAACACTTTCATCATACATTTCGTTTTGGATATTGAATAAGTTGCTTAAATATGCAGTACTTTATGAATTTAAATTTAAACAATTGAATAGTTCATTACTTTTTCAGTAAACTTACATAATAGGTGTACAAGTTGTGTTTTGCTGAAGTTATTTAATTTTACACGTTTTCACCGGCGAATAAGTTTAATGTGTATTCTAACAGGCAGTGCCCGATCAAGAACACTTTCATCATACATTTCGTTTTGGATACTGAATCAGTTGCTTAAATATGCAGTACTTTATGAATTTAAATTTAAACAATTGAATAGTTCATTACTTTTTCAGTAAACTTACATAATAGGTGTACAAGTTGCGTTTTGCTGAAGTTATTTAATTTTACACGTTTTCACCGGCGAATAAGTTTAATGTGTATTCTAACTGGTAGTGCCCGATCAAGAACACTTTCATCATACATTTCGTTTTGGATACTGAATCAGTTGCTTAAATATGCAGTACTTTATGAATTTAAATTTAAACAATTGAATAGTTCATTATATTTTCAGTAAACTTACATAATAGGTGTACAAGTTGCGTTTTGCTGAAGTTATTTAATTTTACACGTTTTCACCGGCGAATAAGTTTAATGTTTATTCTAACTGGTAGTGCCCGATCAAGAACACTTTCATCATACATTTCGTTTTGGATACTGAATCAGTTGCTTAAATATGCAGTACTTTATGAATTTAAATTTAAACAATTGAATAGTTCATTACTTTTTCAGTAAACTTACATAATAGGTGTACAAGTTGCGTTTTGCTGAAGTTATTTAATTTTACACGTTTTCACCGGCGAATAAGTTTAATGTGTATTCTAACTGGTAGTGCCCGATCAAGAACACTTTCATCATACATTTCGTTTTGGATACTGAATCAGTTGCTTAAATATGCAGTACTTTATGAATTTAAATTTAAACAATTGAATAGTTCATTATATTTTCAGTAAACTTACATAATAGGTGTACAAGTTGCGTTTTGCTGAAAATATTTAATTTTACACGTTTTCACCGGCGAATAAGTTTAATGTTTATTCTAACTGGTAGTGCCCGATCAAGAACACTTTCATCATACATTTCGTTTTGGATACTGAATCAGTTGCTTAAATATGCAGTACTTTATGAATTTAAATTTAAACAATTGAATAGTTCATTACTTTTCAGTAAACTTACATAATAGATGTACAAGTTGCGTTTTGCTGAAGTTATTTAATTTTACACGTTTTCACCGGCGAATAAGTGTATTCTAACAGTTACTGCCCGATTAAGAACACTTTCATCATACATTTCGTTTTGGATATTGAATAAGTTGCTTAAATATGCAGTACTTTATGAATTTAAATTTAAACAATTGAATAGTTCATTACTTTTTCAGTAAACTTACATAATAGGTGTACAAGTTGCGTTTTGCTGAAGTTATTTAATTTTACACGTTTTCACCGGCGAATAAGTTTAATGTGTATTCTAACAGGCAGTGCCCGATCAAGAACACTTTCATCATACATTTCGTTTTGGATACTGAATCAGTTGCTTAAATATGCAGTACTTTATGAATTTAAATTTAAACAATTGAATAGTTCATTACTTTTTCAGTAAACTTACATAATAGGTGTACAAGTTGCGTTTTGCTGAAGTTATTTAATTTTACACGTTTTCACCGGCGAATAAGTTTAATGTGTATTCTAACTGGTAGTGCCCGATCAAGAACACTTTCATCATACATTTCGTTTTGGATACTGAATCAGTTGCTTAAATATGCAGTACTTTATGAATTTAAATTTAAACAATTGAATAGTTCATTATATTTTCAGTAAACTTACATAATAGGTGTACAAGTTGCGTTTTGCTGAAGTTATTTAATTTTGCACGTTTTCACCGGCGAATAAGTTTAATGTTTATTCTAACTGGTAGTGCCCGATCAAGAACACTTTCATCATACATTTCGTTTTGGATACTGAATCAGTTGCTTAAATATGCAGTACTTTATGAATTTAAATTTAAACAATTGAATAGTTCATTACTTTTTCAGTAAACTTACATAATAGGTGTACAAGTTGCGTTTTGCTGAAGTTATTTAATTTTACACGTTTTCACCGGCGAATAAGTTTAATGTGTATTCTAACTGGTAGTGCCGGATCAAGAACACTTTCATCATACATTTCGTTTTGGATACTGAATCAGTTGCTTAAATATGCAGTACTTTATGAATTTAAATTTAAACAATTGAATAGTTCATTATATTTTCAGTAAACTCACATAATAGGTGTACAAGTTGCGTTTTGCTGAAGTTATTTAATTTTGCACGTTTTCACCGGCGAATAAGTTTAATGTTTATTCTAACTGGTAGTGCCCGATCAAGAACACTTTCATCATACATTTCGTTTTGGATACTGAATCAGTTGCTTAAATATGCAGTACTTTATGAATTTAAATTTAAACAATTGAATAGTTCATTACTTTTTCAGTAAACTTACATAATAGGTGTACAAGTTGCGTTTTGCTGAAGTTATTTAATTTTACACGTTTTCACCGGCGAATAAGTTTAATGTGTATTCTAACTGGTAGTGCCCGATCAAGAACACTTTCATCATACATTTCGTTTTGGATACTGAATCAGTTGCTTAAATATGCAGTACTTTATGAATTTAAATTTAAACAATTGAATAGTTCATTATATTTTCAGTAAACTTACATAATAGGTGTACAAGTTGCGTTTTGCTGAAGTTATTTAATTTTACACGTTTTCACCGGCGAATAAGTTTAATGTTTATTCTAACTGGTAGTGCCCGATCAAGAACACTTTCATCATACATTTCGTTTTGGATACTGAATCAGTTGCTTAAATATGCAGTACTTTATGAATTTAAATTTAAACAATTGAATAGTTCATTACTTTTTCAGTAAACTTACATAATAGGTGTACAAGTTGCGTTTTGCTGAAGTTATTTAATTTTACACGTTTTCACCGGCGAATAAGTTTAATGTTTATTCTAACTGGTAGTGCCCGATCAAGAACACTTTCATCATACATTTCGTTTTGGATACTGAATCAGTTGCTTAAATATGCAGTACTTTATGAATTTAAATTTAAACAATTGAATAGTTCATTACTTTTTCAGTAAACTTACATAATAGGTGTACAAGTTGCGTTTTGCTGAAGTTATTTAATTTTACACGTTTTCACCGGCGAATAAGTTTAATGTGTATTCTAACTGGTAGTGCCCGATCAAGAACACTTTCATCATACATTTCGTTTTGGATACTGAATCAGTTGCTTAAATATGCAGTACTTTATGAATTTAAATTTAAACAATTGAATAGTTCATTATATTTTCAGTAAACTTACATAATAGGTGTACAAGTTGCGTTTTGCTGAAAATATTTAATTTTACACGTTTTCACCGGCGAATAAGTTTAATGTTTATTCTAACTGGTAGTGCCCGATCAAGAACACTTTCATCATACATTTCGTTTTGGATACTGAATCAGTTGCTTAAATATGCAGTACTTTATGAATTTAAATTTAAACAATTGAATAGTTCATTACTTTTTCAGTAAACTTACATAATAGATGTACAAGTTGCGTTTTGCTGAAGTTATTTAATTTTACACGTTTTCACCGGCGAATAAGTTTAATGTGTATTCTAACTGGTAGTGCCCGATCAAGAACACTTTCATCATACATTTCGTTTTGGATACTGAATCAGTTGCTTAAATATGCAGTACTTTATGAATTTAAATTTAAACAATTGAATAGTTCATTACTTTTCAGTAAACTTACATAATAGATGTACAAGTTGCGTTTTGCTGAAGTTATTTAATTTTACACGTTTTCACCGGCGAATAAGTTTAATGTGTATTCTAACTGGTAGTGCCCGATCAAGAACACTTTCATCATACATTTCGTTTTGGATACTGAATCAGTTGCTTAAATATGCAGTACTTTATGAATTTAAATTTAAACAATTGAATAGTTCATTACTTTTCAGTAAACTTACATAATAGATGTACAAGTTGCGTTTTGCTGAAGTTATTTAATTTTACACGTTTTCACCGGCGAATAAGTGTATTCTAACAGTTACTGCCCGATTAAGAACACTTTCATCATACATTTCGTTTTGGATATTGAATAAGTTGCTTAAATATGCAGTACTTTATGAATTTAAATTTAAACAATTGAATAGTTCATTACTTTTTCAGTAAACTTACATAATAGGTGTACAAGTTGCGTTTTGCTGAAGTTATTTAATTTTACACGTTTTCACCGGCGAATAAGTTTAATGTGTATTCTAACAGGCAGTGCCCGATCAAGAACACTTTCATCATACATTTCGTTTTGGATACTGAATCAGTTGCTTAAATATGCAGTACTTTATGAATTTAAATTTAAACAATTGAATAGTTCATTACTTTTTCAGTAAACTTACATAATAGGTGTACAAGTTGCGTTTTGCTGAAGTTATTTAATTTTACACGTTTTCACCGGCGAATAAGTTTAATGTGTATTCTAACTGGTAGTGCCCGATCAAGAACTCTTTCATCATACATTTCGTTTTGGATACTGAATCAGTTGCTTAAATATGCAGTACTTTATGAATTTAAATTTAAACAATTGAATAGTTCATTATATTTTCAGTAAACTTACATAATAGGTGTACAAGTTGCGTTTTGCTGAAGTTATTTAATTTTGCACGTTTTCACCGGCGAATAAGTTTAATGTTTATTCTAACTGGTAGTGCCCGATCAAGAACACTTTCATCATACATTTCGTTTTGGATACTGAATCAGTTGCTTAAATATGCAGTACTTTATGAATTTAAATTTAAACAATTGAATAGTTCATTACTTTTTCAGTAAACTTACATAATAGGTGTACAAGTTGCGTTTTGCTGAAGTTATTTAATTTTACACGTTTTCACCGGCGAATAAGTTTAATGTGTATTCTAACTGGTAGTGCCGGATCAAGAACACTTTCATCATACATTTCGTTTTGGATACTGAATCAGTTGCTTAAATATGCAGTACTTTATGAATTTAAATTTAAACAATTGAATAGTTCATTATATTTTCAGTAAACTCACATAATAGGTGTACAAGTTGCGTTTTGCTGAAGTTATTTAATTTTGCACGTTTTCACCGGCGAATAAGTTTAATGTTTATTCTAACTGGTAGTGCCCGATCAAGAACACTTTCATCATACATTTCGTTTTGGATACTGAATCAGTTGCTTAAATATGCAGTACTTTATGAATTTAAATTTAAACAATTGAATAGTTCATTACTTTTTCAGTAAACTTACATAATAGGTGTACAAGTTGCGTTTTGCTGAAGTTATTTAATTTTACACGTTTTCACCGGCGAATAAGTTTAATGTGTATTCTAACTGGTAGTGCCCGATCAAGAACACTTTCATCATACATTTCGTTTTGGATACTGAATCAGTTGCTTAAATATGCAGTACTTTATGAATTTAAATTTAAACAATTGAATAGTTCATTATATTTTCAGTAAACTTACATAATAGGTGTACAAGTTGCGTTTTGCTGAAGTTATTTAATTTTACACGTTTTCACCGGCGAATAAGTTTAATGTTTATTCTAACTGGTAGTGCCCGATCAAGAACACTTTCATCATACATTTCGTTTTGGATACTGAATCAGTTGCTTAAATATGCAGTACTTTATGAATTTAAATTTAAACAATTGAATAGTTCATTACTTTTTCAGTAAACTTACATAATAGGTGTACAAGTTGCGTTTTGCTGAAGTTATTTAATTTTACACGTTTTCACCGGCGAATAAGTTTAATGTGTATTCTAACTGGTAGTGCCCGATCAAGAACACTTTCATCATACATTTCGTTTTGGATACTGAATCAGTTGCTTAAATATGCAGTACTTTATGAATTTAAATTTAAACAATTGAATAGTTCATTATATTTTCAGTAAACTTACATAATAGGTGTACAAGATGCGTTTTGCTGAAGTTATTTAATTTTACACGTTTTCACCGGCGAATAAGTTTAATGTTTATTCTAACTGGTAGTGCCCGATCAAGAACACTTTCATCATACATTTCGTTTTGGATACTGAATCAGTTGCTTAAATATGCAGTACTTTATGAATTTAAATTTAAACAATTGAATAGTTCATTACTTTTTCAGTAAACTTACATAATAGATGTACAAGTTGCGTTTTGCTGAAGTTATTTAATTTTACACGTTTTCACCGGCGAATAAGTTTAATGTGTATTCTAACTGGTAGTGCCCGATCAAGAACACTTTCATCATACATTTCGTTTTGGATACTGAATCAGTTGCTTAAATATGCAGTACTTTATGAATTTAAATTTAAACAATTGAATAGTTCATTATATTTTCAGTAAACTTACATAATAGGTGTACAAGTTGCGTTTTGCTGAAGTTATTTAATTTTACACGTTTTCACCGGCGAATAAGTTTAATGTTTATTCTAACTGGTATTGCCCGATCAAGAACACTTTCATCATACATTTCGTTTTGGATACTGAATCAGTTGCTTAAATATGCAGTACTTTATGAATTTAAATTTAAACAATTGAATAGTTCATTACTTTTTCAGTAAACTTACATAATAGATGTACAAGTTGCGTTTTGCTGAAGTTATTTAATTTTACACGTTTTCACCGGCGAATAAGTTTAATGTGTATTCTAACTGGTAGTGCCCGATCAAGAACACTTTCATCATACATTTCGTTTTGGATACTGAATCAGTTGCTTAAATATGCAGTACTTTATGAATTTAAATTTAAACAATTGAATAGTTCATTACTTTTTCAGTAAACTTACATAATAGGTGTACAAGTTGCGTTTTGCTGAAGTTATTTAATTTTACACGTTTTCACCGGCGAATAAGTTTAATGTGTATTCTAACTGGTAGTGCCCGATCAAGAACACTTTCATCATACATTTCGTTCTGGATACTGAATCAGTTGCTTAAATATGCAGTACTTTATGAATTTAAATTTAAACAATTGAATAGTTCATTATATTTTCAGTAAACTTACATAATAGGTGTACAAGTTGCGTTTTGCTGAAGTTATTTAATTTTACACGTTTTCACCGGCGAATAAGTTTAATGTTTATTCTAACTGGTAGTGCCCGATCAAGAACACTTTCATCATACATTTCGTTTTGGATACTGAATCAGTTGCTTAAATATGCAGTACTTTATGAATTTAAATTTAAACAATTGAATAGTTCATTACTTTTCAGTAAACTTACATAATAGATGTACAAGTTGCGTTTTGCTGAAGTTATTTAATTTTACACGTTTTCACCGGCGAATAAGTGTATTCTAACAGTTACTGCCCGATTAAGAACACTTTCATCATACATTTCGTTTTGGATATTGAATAAGTTGTTGTTTCCATGGAATAAATACTTTTAGCTTGTTGTCTCTTCAAAAATGGACATTAATTTTTAGTTTGAAGCATTTTTAATCAATTTAAATTTTGTTCTAAACCGTAGAAAACGATCGTTAATTTTCTTTATATATGCATATAAATTTATATGGCAAAAGAGTAAGCATAAATGGACATTTAAGTTAAACTTACTTAAACTAGTTCAGTAAAAGAGTAGAAAAAAATTCCGAAAAGAGTATTTATTATAAAAGCTTACTTTTTTTTTCATTGTGTCGCCAACCAGCAATAAAACGGCAAAAACACGAGATGTTCATAATTTTTTTTCGGACGTTATATCAAGGTTCCGCAGCAATTTTTTATAAACATATATATCCTCCTGAGAAGAGTATTCTGATTTTTTTTTTCAAAATTTACTGTTTATGCGCTTATGGATTCACCTTATTAAACAGTGAAGTTTTGTTAAAAGTATTCTGGAAATGTGGGAAAAGGTTTCATAATGTATGGTCGATGCATGATTTTTTATCTGTTTATTAAGGCGGCGATGTTCAAATTGTACTTGTATAAATATCTGTATAATTTTTTGCATCGCCTTTAAAAGCAAAAATAAACAAACAAACGAAAAAATTATACTATCGATAATAGAAATGACAAAGAAGTTAATATTTACTTTGACTGGTCGGAATACAATTAACAAAAGTTTAAGTGTATATTGCAGATTTTTGTTTAGCAAACATCTTTGACGTATTTGCATCGGAAGTTTTAAATTCAGAAAATATTTGTATTTAAATTAAAAATGGTCCTTTTTTCCATGTACTTTAAAAAACTCTAGAATTTCCTTAAAACTCAAAATAACCCATATTTCGCATACAGAACTCGATATATCACCTAGAATAATAAAGAGGGATGTTTGTGCGTTTGTATGTTTGTCTGTAGTTTTCTGAGGAAACCACAAAGCTACATAAATCTACAGGATTGTACTTTTGTGTCTAAAATTGTTGCACCTGGAAGAACGTTTTTGTATTTATGTATTTAATTTTTTATGCAGTTTTTGGCGTTTTTCCGACTTCTGTATCAATTTGCCGACATTATGAAGAAGAATTCAATTTTAATCTATTAGCACAACTTAGAAAATTTAGTCGCTATTTGAATAAATGTTATTCGGAATTCTTAAGGCAGTTTTACAATTTTTTTAGTTTTAGCATTTCTTGATAATTTTCCACCATAAGTAATAATAATCTGCTTCTTTTAGAAAAGTTTATCCTTTCGTATATAAAGTTATTCGGAATTCTTTCATCGGTTTGAATGTTTTGCGAATTTTATTTAAAAAAACGCCCTTTTTGCTGAAAATGAGGACATTGTTTTTTCGCTATTTAGAATCTTATTTATCCGATCTTATATTTTATATACAGAATGTAGGAAAACTTGAGTAATTGTTTAAAATAATTTTTAAAATGTGAAATAGATCTTTTACTAGGTGTTTAAACACAATAATATCAATGTTTTGGATTGTTTTGGAAAATGAATGCCGACATCAAAGGTAAATTGTACTATTCCTGTGAATTGGAAAAAAAACAAAAACCCAAATCTGTTGCTATACCTCTATTATCATTTCCGGTTTACCTAGAACCACCCCAACCGCTCAAGAAAATAACCTTGGAGAGTAAAAGTACAAAGAAAGGATAGATGGTCACTTCATATGCAATGGCAACTTACTGAAAAGAAATAAGTAAACAGTAAAACGAGAACTTCCACTACATCTTGGAGGGGGGGGGGGGGGGTCGAGAGATTTTATTGTGTTACTGGCGTCTTTATATCCCTTCATTTTAAGGCTTATGTGAAGTTTACCACTCTGTAATTTGGGAATATAGTTTTTCGACTCTTTAAAAAATGACATTTTTTTTAGGAAAAAAAATCGACACTATTTATGGAAAAAAATACAAGATATCGAGGGATGAATAAAAAAAAATCGTGAAACCAAGGTTTTTTTTAACACTGCGTGTACAGAAAATTTGACGGGATTTTTTTTTCTTCGAGATATAAAAAATTCGTGAAATCGAGGTTCGAGTGAGCAAGGTTCGACTGTATATATATATATAGATATATATGCATGTGTGTGTTATTACGAAGTTAAAATATTTATTTTTTAGAGGCGGATTTATGTTCCTATGTATGCATTATTTATTTTCACAATAGTGGTAAAATAGTGGTGGGTGTTCAAGACGGCATGGTTATGAATAAATAATTATATTGGAAAATATTTTTTTTTTCTGGCATACAAATGTAAATAAATCATTCACGACAATCTAATTAAAGATTAAACAAATCTCAGACTAGCTTTTAAAATAATAGAGTAATAAAAATTTATTATTTCAAATATTCAAGATTTGCATTTAAACGACATCACTTTGCAAGATTTATGAGATTCTAAAATCGATATAGAGAATAATGTGATTAAAGACATTTTACATTACATTTAAAAAAGGAACAAAGTTAATATAATTAAAGTGTATTACTGTTATTGATTTTATCTTTTATAATTTTACTTATACGTATCTTTCTTTACTTTTATTTTTATATTTTATATTTGTGTTTAAAAGAATTTACATCAGTTACAAAATTTATTTGTGAATAATAATTGAACTAAAAAAAGTAATTTTTCTTTATTTTTTTCACTTGCAAGAGATAAATGAGATTTTCTATTTGGGGAAATTCTGATAATCTGTTTAACAAATCATGCGTTAAAGAACAGATAATGAAAACTTTCGGAAAAGTTTCTGTTGATTTGTTTCTTAGATCATTAATTCGTTATCTTCGCTATTCGCTGGTTCGGTATCTTTTTCATATCTTTATTCGTATTCTGTACCAGAGTGTCTAACTACTCTTTTAAAAGAGTACTCTAGTGGACGTGTAAGTTTTGAGATTTTGCGTGTGATCATGGTATCGTGAATACTAACATTTGTGCGTGAATGAGACATATTTTATTTTATTTTATCTATTTATTTATTTATTTTTAAATTTCGAAAAGTACGTATGTATATCTGGGAATGAGTTTAGCATGGTTATTTTTTCAATGAAGTGTTAATTAGCTAACTGTGACCGTGAAATGGTTATATATAGTGCGGTAGGGGATAAATCAGTCGATCTAGAGCACATATAGACTTTGGGTTTGTGCGTTCTCTCTTGAAATTCGAGACCCGTGTTGACTCCAAGCGGAGTTTCCAGCTGGCAGTTTTAATAGAATCTTTCGTGAATTTGGTAAGAATTTGAGCTTTCTAATAGTATAAAGGCTACACCGATATCCACGGGGTACAGCGAGATCCATTTATAATTATATTTTCTACTAAAGTGACTTTCTGAAGTTCCTGTAGAACGAACGTTGAGGTCATTTGGTGCCATGTTAAGTGAGTTCAATTTAACAAGTTTTGGGAAAGGATTTTCCCGCTTCTAGCTCTTTCATATAATTAATCTTACTTTTGATCGTCTGCATTTATATCTACCCGTTTCACTACTACTTCCCTGTTTGCTTTTACAGATAAATTCCTGTGTGTGTTGAAATATGTGACATGGTTGCATTTCATGTGAACAGCCCCTAGGGCTATAGATGTATCGTTATCTGTGAATATGTATATCGTTATCTCTTCTCTATCATTTAAATTTGGGTACTTCTGTATTATCATGTCAACCACCTTTCATAACAAAACACAATGGCCAAACTGTAACGCCAAATAAACGGGAGAACGTTGCCATTGGAATATCAAAATAAATAAATAAATAAAATATAAGAATTTAAGGGCACAATTGTTATTTTAATGAATGAAATACCTAATAAATCAGTAAAACATAATGAAAAATACACGCAAATGTCGAATTAAAAACCAATGGATGACATAACAAACACGTATAATGCTTCTGACATCAAGTAAATGGGACTGTATTTTTGGCGTTTAATCTTACAGTTTGGCGATAGTATGAATCAAGTAAAATACATCACCTAGACCTGGACAACCCTATTTTAGCACCGACAATTCAAGATCGTCAACCATAAAAAAAATTCACACAAATTCCCAAAGTGGGATATTCGCAGTTTCTCCTGACAAACATATAAATATCCAATACATTAAAATAATTTTTTTCATAAGATTTTATTGAAGTTATTTTGATCATTCAATATAAATCATATTTTTTACCTATATTTTCACTCTTTTAATAGTGAGCACTAAGAAACTGGTTGTACCTTAACTTTTAGAGGCCATGTATTTTGGTCAGATAGACTAAAAGTTTAATTCACGAATACGTATTCAACAATAATCTATTCGCAAAGGATCTGTAGTTTTAGAATATTTTCTTTTACTTGGCATTTTAAATTATGTTTATCATTTAATATGGTTTTATAATGGTATATAATGTATGTCGTAATAGAATATATGGATATATTTTTTAAAAAATAGTATTTAAAGCAGGCATGTCAAACTCGTTTACCACTGCGGGCCAATTTAAGCATTATATACAAAGTCGCGGGCCAAATTACAAAAAAAAATGTAGATAATACCATTGCACAGGATAAAGTTTGTACCTACAAAACACAGCCATGTTATTGAAATATACACAAGTTTCAAAGTGATTATTATGCATAGTTTATCTTATTTTTCGAAAAAATACTCAAATTTTCTTTTTACCAAGGAAAACTATAAAATTTAATTGAATTTTCTAAATTCGTAGTATGAATCTCCAACGAATTTCCTTTACTAAATATTACTCTTACAAATCATGTATCTTCATTTTTAAAATTTGATTTTGAACTAGTTTGTATATAGTGTTGTCTATGTCATCTTACGATGCTCAAAGTATACAGTTTATATTTAAATAATTGCAAAGATTGAAAGTACAGGGAGCCCGAAATGCATTTCCCTGATTACAAAAATCGTTCATATACATCCGCTATATATAAGACAGAAATGTAAAACTGGTGCCAAAATATTGGAAAACTAACCAAGTTGTTTTGTTGCAGGTTTCTGTAATATAGCTGTAGTTTAGTAGTGTCAATATCCAGGAAACCCCACCACGTACCGAGAACTGGCCGAGAATCAACTTCCGTTGAAAGGTTAAAAGAAGTAACTCAGTTTTAGTGCGAGATCCCAAGAAATCAGTGATTGCGGCTTCATGGGAATTACAGATGCCAGAAGGGTACTGTGATATCAGAGGTCCTACTGAGCTTTTTCGTAATTTGTGACCATTTCCGATATTCAAGTTATTTACACTGCTACACTACAGCCACGTTACGGAAAGCTACAAGGAAAAAAAAAAACTTGGTTAGTTTTCCAATGTTTTGGCACCAGTTTCACATGGCTATCTTACATATAGTGATCTTACATATAGTCTTACATATAGTAAATTTTGTAATTAGGTAAATAATTGTAGGAAATTCTATATTTTTAACCAAAATGGTATAAATGAAGTCTCTTTTGCAATATTTGTGATTTAGTAATTTTCTTACTTTTGAACAAATACAAATTGATTGTTATATTGGTGATATATTGTTGATATTTATTATTATTCATATATTATTTTATGCTCTGGAATGCTTATTTTAAAGTGAACCCTCTAAGCGTTTTGCCCGTATTTTTCCGTTTCCCAAAAACAACTTAAATCGGTTCTGGACAAACATATTTTTAACAAAATTGTGTTTTAAGATATATCTAAAATAAAGAGATATAGAATGCATTTTAGAAACAAACGGGGAAAAAAATTTAATTATTTTAAGTTTTACAAATATGTTTATGAAAGTACCGAAAAGCCCTCAGAGGGAAAATAACATTAAAATGTTTCGTAACAAAAAAATTAAAAATGACAATATATAATACAATGCAAATAAAATATATATTACTTAGTTTAGTTTAATATTTTTTTATAAGTTTCAGCACTGTATATGCTTGTGAAAATTTAATAGAGATAGTCTCTGAAATACATTGCCTAAGAATAAAAATAACAGTTTTATTTCGAATGGAATTCTTGATGGCATTCTACGAACAGATCATAAAACTTTAATTTATTGCAGCAGTGGTATCCATCTACGCTATAAAAGAAAATAAAATATCACAGAAATATATATATATATATGTTTAAAGAAAAATATATGTGTACAATGTTTCATTTTGAATTTGTTAAAGCAAAACACATGGCAAACTTTTTTTCTTATGTATTATTTATCTTCCAAAACATATACACACTCATTTTTTATTATTTTATTATGATTACCAAATATATATTTTATAACATTCTCACTATAGAGCTTTTAAACCTTAATAATTGTGTAGAATGACATGTTTTTAACAATAATTTTATATATAATGATGCATCTTTTGTGATATATGTGATTTAATATTTTATTATGCATAATTAGAAATTCATCACTAATATGTTAATCCCAGATATAGATATTACTTTCTAAGTTTAAAAATTAATATTAAAACTAGATACTATCCATCAAGATTTTACTATAAAAAACTTGACAATTACATGAGAAAAATGTTTGATTTATATTATCAGTTGCTTTTATATTAATTTCTCATTAAAAACTTTAGGAATTACTATATGGTATTGTCAATGCGCTATTCCTATACATATGCTGGTGCTTTTAGTTTTGAAAAAGGTTTGAATTTTTATTAGTTGCTTTTAAATTAATGAAGTATTGAAAACCTGATAGATTGATATATTGTATTGCTTATAAGCGATTACTATACATATAAGAGTGGGTCTGTCAGGCTAATGCTTGAAAGAATTTTAAGCTTTTAATTTAAAACGTATTATACTTGCTTTTTAGTAGGAGTTTAAGTAAATGTATTAATTGACTAAGAAGGACCTTTATTTTTACATACTACTGTCTGAATTTGTTTTGAAAAAATAACAATTTGTAGTATACTGTGATTTAAATTACGCGATAATTAAAATTGTTCATTAATTTTATTACTACCAACCTGACTCTAAAATTCTGAACTTAAAATTTGCTTTTTGCAGTTAACGATTTATAATATATATGTATTTTTAATTACTTTAATTTAAATAATTATATAATAAAATCACTAATTATTATTAAAATCACAGATTTAAATACGTAAGTGTTAAAAGTAGAACACAAAAATGCTTATAAAAACCTTCAATATGATGATCGAGATCTTTCGAACACACAAACGGTACCATTATCAAGATGTACATGATAAACAAAAAATTCTCGCAATTTTTATTTTTAATAAACTTGAAAAAAAAAACATAAAGTAGTATTTTCTTGTTGCTTAAAAAAAATAATAACAAGAGTTCGTGCCAGATTTTAGGTAACTCAAAAGAAGCTGATTCATTGCATATGTTCTCGTTACGTATAAAAATTTCTATTGATTCACGGACAATAAATGGGAAACAAAGTCTTGATGAATAAATTATTTTACTATCCTTAGAAATAATTTTTCAAAAAAAAAAAAAAAAGCGATAACAAAATATTAATTTTTGTGTTTACAGTTGACTATTATAAGCACCTGCTTTTATTAAACATATAATCTCGTGATTTATGTTTCCAAGTTTATTTTGAAATATTTTTGCGAGAATAGTTTGTTTATCGTCTAGATCTTGCTAATGGCACCGTTTTTGAGCACGAAACATGTCGATCACTATATTAAAAGATTTTTATAACTTTTCCTCCTAAAATAAAACACGACATTATAGAAATTAATTATCCCCAATAATATTACAGATACAACTATTCTGCCAGGAGTGGGGATCAATCTTTTTTCGATAACCCCAATTTAAACTCTTAGACCACCTGGCTGACCAGAACTCCTTCTAATTTTCTTTAAAGCTGAGTACGTTTCGGATTTAATTTTACGCATGTGTGAACCTGTTCATTTTGGCCTTTAAAATCACCTTTGTTTTTTAACCATTTTAGGGGCGGTGGGATATATTATATCCCACCTAATTTTAATCCGATTCGAACCAGAAACTTTTAATTAAATTTTACTTTTTTAAATTTGATAGGGAAAACTTGAAAAATTACTTTTCCTTATTTAGAACTAAATTCTTTCGTAAATTCCGGTGGGAATTCAACTTTACAAGAACACACAATTGCTTGTCCCTGAAAGGGTTAATATATGATGTTTTCTACAAAAAGGAAATGAAAAATTCTAATGCATAATTCAACAAACAAAATACATAATCCATACGTGTGAAATTATGTCTAATATTTTTCTTATAATAGTTTTATATGTTCTTATTATAGTTTTATAGTTTAATATAGTTTAGCTGTGTATATTTATGATAAATTCAATACTGGAAATCTCTGAGTTGCATTGTATAAGAATGAAATAACTTTTATTTCTTCTTAAATTTCTAGTACAATTCTGCCAATTTTCCTTAAAACATTCATTTTTTGCAGTTTTATAAACATGATTTTCAATAATAATGAATATAATTTGAAATCTCAAATAAAATATACACGGAACGACAGACCCATACCGAATTATATACGTGAAATACTTATTCATGAGTAGAAATTTTAGCCCATAAACTAAAATACAGGATACACATGTATGAAGTTCAGTTTTATATTTATTTTGTATCAGATTCTCTGCTGTTAATATTTATGATACATTTAATATAGGTATTATCTGAGATGTAGCTTTTAGGAGATAAATTAATTCATTCATTTCGTGTCAAATTCTTAATAGAATTCCACCAGCATTTCATAATACATAAATTTACTGCAATTATAAATTCAAGTTATCAAGTTTTTAAAAATAATAAAATATGAAAGAAAAAAATAATGTTTATTTCATTTGGGATTTCTTAAATTGAAATGAATGGTGAACTGCTTTCTTTACAAATTAGTATTCTCTGAAAACCTATATCTTCAATATAATACTTTACGTATTAAAAAAAAACTGTTGTATATATCCTTTATACAACTTTGTAGGAATACACTTTTTAAAACTAAATAATTGTAAAGAATCAAACAATATTTTTAAGATAAGGTATTATCTAGATTTAATATGAGCATACTCTTTTGTGTTATGTGTGATATCCTTTATTTATTACAAATGATGTGTTAAAAGCGTATTATTGACAGGTATTTTAATATTTAAAAGATTTTTTTTCATTTTTGTCTTTTAAAAATTAACATAAAAAAGTATTACTAAAAAATAATGAAGAAAATATCAAAAGATTTACGAAAATAAAGAATTGTCGAGGGTATTTGTGTTTATTAAATTTAAATACGTGATGAAAAAATATTATATATATGATTACTGGAAAGATAATTTATTTAGCGATAATGTCTATAAAGATAATTTATTCAGCGATGAATATTTTTGTATTTATGTAAACTAAATACACAAAATTTTGAAATGCAAATTTAATTATCACTCATAAAATAAATGCAACATCTTCACAGCACGTGAACTTTGCAGTGTATGTCAATTGTGAGCATATGCATTAATATATTTTCAAGTAAGCAAAGGTACTAGCAAACCAAAAATTCTAGACGATTTCGAACACTAGGAGTTTGTGGCCAACTGTCACACATTAACGGCATAGAGTATATGGTGAAATAATTGTTAGGGTGACTCATAACTGGTAGCTCCTGTGGGGGTTTAAAAGCATAAAAGCATAAAAAAGCGCAAAAACTGATAATTAGGAGCTCATAGTTCAGAAGACACTTGTATTAATTTACAAATATTTAAATTTAAATTTACATTGTTTAAATTGAAAGAATCATTCAATAATTGTTCAAAATGTAATTAAACCTGCATCCAGGGTGGTGCAAAATTTTAATTTGATTAAAGATTGAAAATTAACGATTAAACGTTTAATCGTTAATTTAAATTGACGATTGAATTTCGTTTTAATCCTACTTATAGATTAATGATTAATAATTAATTTAATTTCAATCCCTCTCTCCGATTAACGATTAAATCAATTCTCAATCTAATTGATTAATATAATTAACGATTAGGGATTAAAACCGTCATGTTTTGTTCCGGCTTTTCCCTTTTATTTTCTTTATTTTTTCTCATGTTTCTTCCGGTTTTATTCCCTTGGGTTCGCAGCTAAAGTCCTGTATCTGGTCAAGTACAATTTTACCTTACCTAACACGTGGATTGGCTTGGGAAGGGTTGACATTAAATATTTTGTGTTTGGTTGTTACTATTTGAGGTCGATCTTGCTTTGACCGATTTATCAAAAGGAAGTCCTGAATATTTATCAAATAAAACAAACTATATATTTTAATATAATGAGTGAATATAGGCTCGGTTTTATGCAAAAATGATAGAATTGATATTAGAAGTTTAATTGCAGACTACTTTTCAATAATAT
Organism: Maratus michaelseni; assembly: GCA_963931845.1. Taxonomy (NCBI): domain Eukaryota; kingdom Metazoa; phylum Arthropoda; class Arachnida; order Araneae; family Salticidae; genus Maratus; species Maratus michaelseni. The sequence goes on from OZ007592.1 coordinate 391,447,702, forward strand.
ATTTTAAATATAGAATTATATTTTTTCACTTCGAGTTTGGGTTGTGTACGGGTGTGATACATCGTGTTCAGGTCCCGTTTCAGGTTGACTTTAAACAGAAAATTCGGGTTCGGATACGTTTTTAGAATTGAGATTGTTTGATTGGTAACACTTTTTTCAAATGGCATAATTCGCCCTGTGTTCGGCTTATTTAATCTGTAATTAAATAAGGCGAATTTGACTTTCTCTAAAAACTGGTGGCAGTGAAGAAAACTGAACTAAAAATAGCAGCCCACTGGCAACAGTGGTACGATATGGGGACAATGGAACAAGTGTGTGAGTAATGACTGAGCTCGAAACCACTGGGGTTATCTGATGAATTAAAATCCATAGTCCTGATTGAGTCCGCTGGTTGGTGTGCTTAACTTAATTAAAATTACTTTTAAATTTTCCGTTGGAATCTTCTGTGATAATTCCGACAGTTTGAAGAAAAAAGGGTGGATACAGGGCATTTTCTTACATTTAGACTGTAATAAATATTTTAAGAAATTTCAGTGGCAAAGTACTTACAGATGGGTGACAAAATAATACGAACACTCATGAAAAAAGGTGAAAAGAGCAATATCTAGAAACATATCTGAAGAATGATCCTGAAACTTCAAGCGTGTAAACAGCATAGTTGCCGTCATGTATTCTCGTGAACATTTCTTTCCAAAACCCCATTGGGAACCGTCAACAAATTGTAGAAAAACGAATATCTTTTGGATAACCCTGTAAAAATTAATATCACTTAAGCTTTGAAACTTTAGCACATGAATAAGAGGCTTATTGTGATAAACTGTGTTTATTTTCATGAGTACAACATATATACCCGTAGAGAAATTGAGGTTTTTATAAAAACAATCCCGAATTTCACCAAGTGTTTGGCTTATAATTTGCAGAGTTCTTAATATAAAATAATGTTTTTTTTTTCGAAAATATGACTAACAACATTGTACACAATACCCCGCAATCTGAAATAAAAAATAATAAATACTGCATGAAAATCGAGCAGGTTTATTAAATAATGTTTCACTGCGCATGCGCGAATGTTATCAAAATATAATGTGCATAATATTTTACCCAAATGTATGGAGCAACTTTTACGAAAGTTTAAAAAAAATACTTCAAAATTCTGAAAATGATCGTGTATAGAATAAGTTCGAAATCCGTTGTTACCAAAATGAAGCAAAAATATGAGAGGTTGTATCCAAAGTATGACAAATACAGAAGTATTTCTTAAGAAATGCTTCTCTACTTGTCATCATTTGGATACAGCCCCTGATATTTTTGCTTCTTTTTCTGAACAACGAATTTTCGAGCTTATTATATGGATGACCACTATCAGAATTTACTTATGTTTTTCACAAAAGTTGCTCTATACACTTAGGTAAAATATTATGCACATTACATTTTGATAACGTTCGCGCATGCGCAGTGAAACATTATTTTTTAAACCTGCCTTTTTTCATCCAATATTTATTATTTTTTATTTCTGATTGTGGGATATTGTGTACAATGTTGTTAGTCATATTTTCTGTAAAAAACATTCTGTTATATTAAGAACTCTGCAAATAATAAGCAAAGCACTTGGTGAAATTCGGGATTGTTTTTATAAAAACATTAATTTATCTACGGGTATATATGTTGTACTCATGAAAATGAACATAGTTTCCTCTTAATCATGTGCTAAAGTTTCAATGCTTAAGAGACATTACTTTTTACAGGGTTATTCAAAAGGTATTCGTTTTTATTCAATTTGATGACGGTCCCCAATGGGGTTTTTGGAAAAAAGGTTCACAGAAATATATGACACCAACAGTGCTGTTTACATGCCTGAAGTTTCAGGATAATTCTTCATATATTTTTCTAGATAGTGCGACCTTTCACTCTTTTTCATGGGTGTTCGTATTATTTGTCACCCATCTGTATGTTTCTAAAATGTTGAAAACATTGAATTACACCGGTATTTAACAACAAATTTATTTTGAAATAAGTAAAAGCTTTTCTTCACATATAATATAAAAGTAAAATTTGATTCCAAAATTCCTGTGTTGGGCGTTTGGGAATTAAAATTAAGTGCGATATATTATATCCCACTGCCCTGCAAAGGGTTTTAAAAAATCACTGTTTAAGCTTTAATTTGGCAATCATTTCATCCCAAAACTTGATGGCGCGAAAGTACTGTCTAAATGACGAATTTGCGCCGTGTTCTTCTCATATCATATCAAGATATTACGAAGCAGATTGAAATATTTGCAATGTACTAGTTAAGAGACATCGCACGCTAAAGTTTCATGCCGTAAATCGAAACGTGATAGTACAGTTAAAATAACAAATTGGCGCTCCATTCTACTAATATCGTACCAAGATATCAGGAGACAGATTGAAAAATTTGTATTGTACATGTCAAGATATATCATAAATTAAAGAATTTTGTCGTAATTCGGTAACATAATAGTTCCAACAAAATCGCCTATTGGTACAAAATCACCCCATTCCGCTCATATCATACTGAAATACCGAGGCAGTGAAGTCATTTTTTTCATCTATTAATAATAACTTTGCCTTACATCACAATTTCATCTCGTAAGTCGAAAACGTAGTCGTTTTTGTCGCCTCCGCCCGCTCTACCACAGTGGGTTCTTACAACACAGAGAAAACATTATTTAAATATTAGATGATTAATAATTAAGTACTAAATGTTGATTGATAATGAAAAAAAATAATAAATAACAAAACATCCTAAAATTTCTGTTTTGATATTGCCCATCGTTCCATATTTTAGGAGGAGTAACAATGAAATAAAAACGAAGAGGCAGATTTTAATAAAACTATTTTTTCTAGTTCATGCTGTAACTTCAAAACGTCACAGTACAGTTAAAATAACGAATTTGCGCTACATTCTACTAATATCATACCAAGATCTCAGGAGGCAGATTGAAAAATACACTAATATGGCTTAAACATAAAAAAGCAGTGGTCTGTCAGATTGCTAATGGGAGTTAAGGGTTAAATACAAAAGAGTGAAATAAAATTATTCCTTTTCCTATAAAACAAAGATCCTTTTTTAAGAAAATGGTTCAAAGTGTGAATTATTTCCAAAGTATACAAAAAGGATGTTCATTAATTACAAAAATTTGTAAAAGAACGTAAATCAAACGTGTATTTACTTTAAAAAAATTAAAACACCTGAAATTAATTGGTTTTTGAATATATTTTAAGGATTCGCTTTGGTGAGAGGGGGTAAAAATGGAGTGTAAACCTGATGATATATTCCTATAGTATGGTGTAAAGCCAACATCGAACTGTTACATTTTGCTTATACAACATTCTTTCTTACTCAATTTGATGCAACTTCTTTATAATAAAAGCATAATATAGTATGTTTATTTGAATGCCATTTGCAGCAACAAATTACTTATCTGATTCAGAATCTTTCATTTATAATTCTTTGAAATGTTTAAACATTGGCTACAAATATGTCATGAGTATATTAACGATATCAATTGGTTTGTGAGCAACTCTGAAAGATTCATTTTGGAGAAAGTGAAAAAAATAAAGAGCAACGCTAATGATTTATTCTTATAAATTTATGATGGACAGCCAACATTGAACTGTTATATTTTGCTTATAACATTTATTCCTTCTACTCCAGTTAGTCGCAACATTTTTAGTGATATAAACATAATTCAATTTTATTTCAGTAATTTAGTTTATTGAAAATTTAATTACTTGATAACTTTGTTCGCCTTTGCCTATAATAATTACAAAACAAAATTATACCAGTTTTATAAAAAGGGACTCAACCATCCCTTCCTATCTAAATGATTTACACATTTTGACCTGCGTGTATCTGGATAATTTTATGTGACCCTGCATATATTTTAATAAGTAAAACCATGTAGTGACCCTTAATAACAGTTTCATAGCAATGAAATCGAATTTCAGAAAGTTAAATGGCAGCCATATTTAATTTTCGTCTGTGTAATTAGATTAATGATTAAATTAATCGCGACTGAATTAGTTCAGATTGAATTAATAAAAAAATTGTAAACATAATCACTTTTTTTCAATTTCAATCATGATTACATTCATCATGATTTAATTTCATATGATTGAACGTTTAGTCGACTAATCAATGAATTATAGAAGTAATCGATTACTGCCAACTCTGCCTGCAACTAAATCTCTGAATCGCAGCAACTCATGATGGAGTGTGAAATATTTATTCGGGAGCCCTTGTTTTAAAATTAAAATTCGTATCCACTCTTGGATTGAACAAACGTTCAACAAATTAAATTAGTTATGTCCTTTGTTTGTTGACACTTAAGTTATTTTTCCGTCTAGCCCCAAAAATGTCTATAGCATATATTAAAAAAAAAAAAATTATTAGTATTTTCCCATAAATATAAATTACGGAACTCAAAACTACTGTATGAAAACTTATTATTCTTTTCAAAGAAATGGGGAAGTAAAAATAGAAGTCTTATCTTCGATGAAGTAATTTCATTTTGGGTGACACTGGGACGGTTCTCCTTATAAGTAGTCTAGTGGAAATTCCTGATAAAACTGTCTCGTGATCTGTTTATATTTCCTGAGCGGCCCCTGGAGACAATAGACAAAATAAATGAAAGGAAACTTTATATTATTTCTTTTTTCCTATAATATGTTTCAGAAACACTCTCAGTAATTAATATAAGTTAATGTGCTAAGAAAACATTATATTCATCTAACAACATGAAGCATGGAATTTACAGAAATATAATATTAAATTTATATAATTTTCATATAATATTAAAAATATTATTATATTCATATAATTCATATTACGTTAAAAATAAAAATGTTTCACAGAGAAACTCGTTATCGGTTTTGTTTTAATTATAACTTTAACTCGTGATTATCTGTTTCTATTTAAATATTTTAAGCTTCCTCCTCCGACAATACACAAGTCCATTTGTATGGCAACGGATAAAATTATTTTGAAATGTTTATTTTTATAACTTAATTTTAGTATAATACACGAGAGACTAAATCTGTAAGTAGTATATAGCCACATTATTCACAATAAACAGTTATATGATATGTTATGTGCGTTTTTGTTTTAAAATATTATAAAATTACATTATATAAATTTTTAGCATAAAACATAAAAAAATTAATAATAAATAAATAAAACTACGTTAATTGTTTTATTGTAATTCGAACATATGCCCGTGGTCTTTTAGTGTATTTGTATTCTTAAAACTGTAGAGTGAATTTATATGCTTTACTTAAAATTAAAGACATTTACAAATATGTTAATTTATTATTTGTGTTGTCTTTTCGTTGATGTATTTGATAATCATTATTACTAAATATACAAGATATTGTTTAAAAATATTGTTTTATAAAACGCGTAATATTATATTTTGTGAAACGTTTTCATGTATTATAGTTGATTTTTAATATATTTTAAGTAAACTCTTCTAAAAAGTTCTTAAATTTTTGATTTGTGCAACTTATCCACATGTGTAAGAAAATTTGAATTTACGTTCATTATAACATATACTCGTAAATCTGCAGATTAGGAACCTCAACGTCAACTCTTGTTTTTTAATCTCACTTTTCATATTAGTTAGCATCTTACAATCCGAATTTAATTTTTTTTATATTACATATATATTTCTAGTCATATAATATAATCCGGAGGTGTCAGAAATTAGAAGCGTTAAATTAAACATGGTTTATGCAATGATATTCTGAAATTCTTATGAAATCTTATTCATGTAACATTTTAGATTAAAAAATAAATTTGTATTAAAATAAATTCTTTATTTATGTCAATAGAATACAAAAATAATTTATTTTGATAATAAAATACTGCAGCAAAATAGTGTGAGTTACTTGAATTTTTTTTATTTTGATATTCTATGAAATAGGGTTGCTAAGCAACTAATAAATGAAAGAGCAAACTAAAAAGAAATGCATTTAAAATTTGTAAAAAAATATGAAAATAAAATATTTATATTTCCCGAACAGATGCAAAAACATTTCCAAAAATTTAAACAATTAATTTCTAAATTCTAATGAATGTATCTGCAAATTTTCAAAGCTATTGGATATACCGGGTGTCCGAAAAAGGTTGGACTGATTTGAAAGAACCATAACTCTAAAAATAATTGAGTAAATGAAATATTTTTTTTCAAAGTACTCGTCAAATATCCACGATTTGTGTTTTAAAATCGTGACATTCAAACGATGAGCAGAATCGATGATCGGAAAATGCAAATCCCATCACACATTCGCATTTTAACTTTTTGCTTAGATTATTTGTGTACATAGTGGATCCTTTCGTACTAAACCGAAGATACTGAAGAACTTTTTAATTGACATTTTCCCCATAACTCCAATAGTTTTAGACTTATACGCGTTCCACTCCGGAATCATCGAAGAAATTGCGAATGTGTGGTGTGATTTGCAGTTATATATGATCGATTCTGCGCATCGTCTGAATGTTACGACTTTAAAACAGCTACATCTAACAAATCTTGGATTTTTGAAGAGTACTTTGAAAAGAAAATAATTGCATTTACCCAATTATTTCTAGAGATATGACTCTTTCAAATCAGTCCAACCTTTTTCAGACACCCGGTATTTAAAACCTCTCTATCGAAAATTTAGCATTCATAATTTTACGTTTAAATCCATTATTTAAATATGCGATTTTCATTTAAGTTAAAAATGAAATTTTAAAATCGTCTGCATTCCTATAGGAAAGCATTATGACCTAAAAAGAAATGTTCTATATTTTTCGAACGAATGAACTAAATTTAACTAAAAACTATACAGCTAATTCCAGGTACCTCACCAACATACCCACAAAAAATCAACCTAATAGGACTATTTTTACGGCAGTTATCGTGGAACAGACAGACAAACAGACAGAAACCAAAAACTTTTCGCGTCTCCACAGTGAGCCTTCAGTGACTATAACGACTAGTAAATCTGCAGGTCAGAGCCTCAACGTCAGCTCTAAAAGTCCTTTATTTTTAATCTCACTTTTTATATTATTTAGCATCTTACAATTTGCAATCTTTTTTTATTGCATATATATTTATAGGCATATAAAATACTTCGGAGGTTTCAGAAATTAGAAGCGTTAAATAAAACACGATTTGTGCTGTTAAATTCTTATGAACTTCTTATTCATGTAACTTTTTAGATAAAAGAAAATAAACTTGTATTAAAATAAATTCTTCATTTATTTCAATAGAATTCAAAAATAATTTATTTTGATAATAAAATATTGCAGCAAAATAACGCGAGTTACTTGAATTTTATTAGTTTGATATTCTTTGAAATAGGGTTGCTAAGCAACTATTAAATGAAAGAGCTAAGTAAAAAGAAATGCCTTTTAAAAAAATATGAAAAAAAAATGTTTTATATTTCCCGAACAGATGCAAAAAATTTTCCAATAATTTAAACAATTAATTTTTAAATTCTAATGAATGTATCAGCAAATTTTCAAAGCTATTGGATATATTTAAAACCTTCATATCGAAAATTTAGCATTAGTAATTTTACGTTTAAAACTAATTATTCAAATATGCGATTTTCATTTTAGTTAAAAATGAAATTTGAAAATCGTCTGCATTCCCATAGGAAAGCATTATGACCTAAAAAAAAATGTTCCATATTTTTCGAACGAAGGAACCAAATATAACCAAAAACTCTACAGCTAATTACGGGTACCTCACTAACATACCCACCAAAAATCAACCTAATTGGATATTTTTTACGGCAGTTATCGTGGAACAGACAGCCAGACAACAAACAGACAAACAGACGGAAACCAAAAAATATACAGCTAATTCCGGGTACCTCACCAACATACCCACCAAAAATCAATCTAATAGGGCGATTTTTACGGCAGTTATCGCGGAACAGACAGACAAACAGACGGAAACCAAAAACTTTTCGCGTCTCCACAGTGAGCCTCAACTGACGTTTCGGCAATTACAGGATCCGCACTCGGCTAATTTTATCATATTTAAAATTAGTAGTAAATCTGCAGATCAGGAGCTTCAACGTCAGCTCTAAATATCATTGTTTTTAAATCTCACTTTTCATATTATTTAGCATCTTAGAATCCGCAATTTATTTTTTTTTATATTACATACATATTTATAGGCATATAAAACACTTCGGAGGTTTCAGAAATTAGAAGCGTTAAATTAAACACGGTTTATGCAATGATATTCTGAAATTCTTATGAACTTATTATTCATGTAACTTTTTAGATAAAAAACTAAACTTGTATCAAAATAAATTCTCACTTATGCCAGTAGAATATTAAAATCTCCCGAAAATAATTTATTTTGCTAATAAAATATTGCAGCAAGTGAGAGTTACTTGAATTTTATTATTTTGATATTCTTTGAAATAGGGTTGCTAAGCAACTAATAAATTAAAGAACAAAGTAAAAATAACTTCATTTTAAAATTTGTAAAAAATATGAAAATAAATTGTTTTATATTTCCCGAACAGATGCAAAAAATGTTCCAATAATTTAAACAATTAATTTTTAAATTCTAATGAATGCATCAGCAAATTTTGAAAGCTATTGGATATATTTAAAACCTTCATATCGAAAATTTAGCATTAGTAATTTTACGTTTAAATCCATTATTCAAATATTTGATTTTCATTTCCGTTAAAAATGAAATATGAAAATCGTCTGCATTCCCATAGGAAAGCATTATGACCTAAAACGAAATGTTCTATATATTTTGAACGAATGAACCAAATGTAACAAAAAACTATACAGCTAATTTCGGGTACATCACCAACATACTCACCAAAAATCAACCTTATCAGGTGCTTTTTACAGCAGTTATCTTGGAACAGACAGAGAGACAGACAAACAAACAGACGGAAACCAAAAACTTTTCGCGTCTCCGCAGTGAGCCTCAACTGACGTTTCGGCAACTAAAACATAAAAATTAGGATCTGAGTTCCAATTCGCCTAAAGATTTATTATTTCGTTTTTAGAAGTTTGACATTGTCGTTATAGCGAAGGAGAATATTTTGCTTTGCTTAAATATTTTATGTTTAAATCTCCAAATATAAGATATATTTTATTTTCAAGCATGGTTCTTATGAAAACACGTTTATTTTTTTTTAAATAACTTTTTTGAATAATATTTAATCGTTTGTCCACACTTATTTTGAAATACTGACAAAATCATCATTATAAACAAAATAGAAAATACAAGACCAAATACTCAATCATTACAAAAATTAAGATTTGTTTTAGGTGTAAATATAAAACACTTTAAAGACTTTTATTCCTAACGTAAATCAACTAAAATTATTCTTGATTATATCGTGCTATATTTCAGGCATGACTTTGGATATTTTTGTAATTTGATAATCATTTTTAATTGTCACTAACCAGTAATTTTTAATTCCATAAAATTAGCAAAAACTAAAAAGAATATGTGTTTTAATAGAGGCTTTACGCTGCAAAAGTTTTCATTTATTTTCTGCCATCCTCAAATATGTTTTCTAATTTCCTTCTCGAAAGAAAAATTCCAAGACAATAATTTCTTTTCTCCCTTTGCCTGAACTTGGCACTATAAATAACAAAGTGAAAATGATGTTTTTTTAAGTGTGGTTTTTTTTATGTATGCTTTCATTTTGTCCTTTCTACCTTTTGCTTTGTTGCGTAAAGGATTAATTTTTTCTTTTATCGAAGATCTCAATATTTATAATGTCAAAGAACGGGTAAATAGTTTATTATATGCATTGTTTTTTTTTATTTATTATTATTATTACATCAATGGAGGAAAATATTATAACAAAACAAAACAAAATTAAATAGAAATAATTAATAAAAAAAATCGATAAAAATATTATTTTTAGTTGAAACCAAATCTTTATACTACCTTTTCTTTTCTTAGTTGAGGATCTATAGTTGAGGAATTATTGAATTATTACGTTTGTATTACCTTTGGATCGCCATGAAATAGAAAATTTACATTTGGTTATAAAGGGACTGGTCAGCCTTTCACCCTTTTTTAACACTTTAATATATAGCTTAAAAGTGTTCATAAATTCGGTTTGTCTGTACGTCTGCCGTCTGTCTGTCTGTTTGTCCGTGCTCTAACTCGCGTGAATATAATCGGATTGTCATGCAATTGCTATATGTCATTGAGGTTTTCTATGGTGTGTTCGGTATTGAAAATTAAGTGTGTAGCACCTATATAGTTCATTTAGAGGGAAACTCGAAAGATTTCCGTTACATTACGGTCTATGGAAAAACATCGTTTCTGGTATATTTTAGTGATTTTACCATATTTCAAGCACATTGAAATTGATATATATCACTTAGCTGCACTAAATATGCTTACTATAGATTGTTGTGTGTATAGCATTCACCGGTAATTTAGACGGTCTCGGGGACTGTCTCTTAACAAAAATTGCTGGAAGTCCGTTTTCAGTTGCTGAGTGCGTTTTTATAGTTAACTCATTTTTGTCTATTACTTGATGTGTATATTCTGTATAAATCATATACAGGACAGCACAAAACGTCTCGAGTGCATTTCCGTTTATTGACGGAAATTCCACAAGGAGGATTTTAAACTCTACTACGCATTTCCTAACTGAACTAAAATTTACCATTCTTTGTAGTATAAATCTATAGGTCATATACATGGCTGCACAAAATAATTCGGATATTTTTCCGAATAGTTTTGATAATTCCTGAAACTGAATTTTTAAGTATTTTATGCGTTTTTCAAATTTTGTACATTGATATCATCTTCCATATTATTAAACGATAAATATTTGTAAAATCATTTTGGAAGTGTTGGAAAAATGTTACATAATCTATGCTTGACGCATGATTTTTCGTTCTTGTTTTAATTATTATTTGAGTATTTCAGAATATCTTATTGATATATTATTACATGATTTTATAAATCAAAATAATTTAGTCATATTTGTGGTAAAATGTGTAAAATCGTTTTAAAAAAACAAGACAAAATTAAAACCACACTACTTTTATAATTTTGAACATTTTGAAATATATCTTGTTGCATACATTTCTTAAAAGTATGCTTTTTGAAGGACTACTATAGCTCTAAGGATCTGATTGCCAAAAAGTTAATTAGTTTAAGAAACTAACTAAGTAAAATGTCGTCGCATACATCAAAATACAATAAAAATATTTATTTAGCATTTAAAAAAAAACTAATCTTTTTACATTATAGTAAATCCTATCCTTAATTTTGTTAAATGCACCTTCAGGACCGTCACAAAAAACAGAGAGTAGGTTGAAACAATTTTTTTTTTAAGTTTACGAGCAAAGGCTCTATTTCTAGGCGAACCGGGGTGATTTGGTGCCTCATTTTCAATAATTATTGTCACAATCTCATTGCATGGTATAAATCTTGAATTGTCTTACAAGTACTTATGCATGTGTACTTTATATTAATTATATCCCTATTACGTAAGTAGCACATTTTCAGGAAGCAAAAAATACTTTCTGGAATCTTTGAAAAATTGTGCCAAAATGACCATTTTTCTTTAAAACTGAGAAATAAATATTGGTAATTAATTAATGTCGAACATATATCTGTCAACTGGATATAAAATAGTAGCATTGTTCCGGAAAAACCAAAAACACGAGGAAATTAAAATATATTTAATATATATATATATATATATTTAATTATATGAATTTTTTACAGGGGTATAAAGCCATGTTGTTATACACCTCATGTTCTGAACGATATAATTGCCAACTCAACAACAACAATCATATGAGATTTTTAGTTATATTTTTAAAGGCAGAAATGTTTATGATTTTGTGACAATTATAATCATGTATATAAATATGATCTTTGTACAACATCCATTCATATAACTTTTTAATTTTAATATACTTCTATGTTCAAAAGTAAATTCCAAGAAGTGCGTTAGTTATATAAAATGTGATCTAAAAAGAAAAGCTATTTCATTAGCTTATTATGTTGAGGAACTTAATGGCATTTCAGACGATGCACAGTGCAAGTATATTATTCGCGTAATATTATGAGGATAATCAAATTTATTTTCTACCTTCATATTTTCATTACAGATAAATGCATACTAAAACAATAAGTATTCTTGTAAAATAATTTGCATTTGCTGTATACTAAGGATTATTTATTTCGCTGTTCTTTAGTGTTATAGGTTATAAATTAGTTAAGCAAAATTATGGCATTTGCGAAAGTTAGAGAAAAGCAATAAAAATATTAGTTAACTTTTATTAATTTAGCAATGTATTATATAAAACTGGCATATGAAATTTCAATGCCAAAAACATAACATAATTGTATAAAGTTTCTAAATAATCTTCTACTATTAAGATTTTTATTATTGTTAAATATACCAATCTACATATTGCAGTTAGATAATTAATTTTCTTTTTCGAGAATATTAATTGGAAAAGCTATTTTTACCAGGAATTTTTAGGAATGTGTATTTAAATTATGTAAATGTAAGTTTATTAATATTACATGGAATTTTACAAATGACATACATATATCTCATTATATAAAATACAAGAGCACTTATGAAATAAATCTGTTGACTGTGAAGAGATAATTTACCATAATTATTATTATCATGTCTAACCTTTACCAAAAGGAAATGAAAGAATACTACTTTTCTGTTTTTTTTTTTTTTTTTTTTTTTTTTTTTTTTTGAAGAAATACATAGAATGCAATATATCCCGGATGCAAAATTTAAAACTACCAAAAATTATATTATTTTTATTTTTATTTTATGTAAATTATCTTATGGAAAGTTGCATAATATAACACTTTAAAAATCATTAGAAATATTAAAAATATTATTTTGATAAAATAACGTCTAATAGTAATTATCTAGATTCATTTTCTCATGTATCGCATGAGAAAATGCTCTGCACTGATTATTTTGTATTTATGTTGCCGATTGTTTTGAAAAGGAGAAACAACTAGATATCCTTTTTCAAGTAATATGTTTATGCCAGACTAGTGTAATATGAACTATAAGAAAAAGACCAAAATAAAATGTCTTCATCAAATATAACTTTGTTTTTTCTGTCACATTTCTTTGATAAGAACTATAACTTTTAATTTTATACGTGATAATTTAGCCAGCTTGAAAGGTAAGAGCAGAACTCTGATATATATATATTTATAGAGTGTATATTTGATTAATATAACATTACCTCGTTATGGGTTAATGAAACAACTGGAATGAATTCAAAAATAAAACAAATGTTATTTAATAAAGTCACATTAATTAAAATTGGAATAAATCTATAATTATCAATTGTACTATCAATGCATGATTTGAAAACGCAATGAAGACACAGAATAACTATACATTTCTTTTTCTCTTGAAATACGTAAAGTTTTTCCAGGAAACATTCTATATTTGACATATTAATTTCATAATCAAATATTTTTACTGTCTCAATTCCAAATTTTACTCTGTTAAAACAATTGTGGTGTTTTTTTTTTAATGTTTGGAGCTCCGGTTGAACTATAGCTGCAAATGTTGAAGAGATATTTCATCATTAAATGATTGCAGCTACTACAGTACCAAGAGATGGTTCAACCTATGGCAATTTGTTTAACAGTGTAACTCTGTCGCTCACTTAAGCCCATGTCAGACTCCTAACTTTAGTCATAAAAACAGTTGTTTGAAAAGCTCTTCCGGCTAACTTTTACTTTGACTGACATTTTTAAGCTTTCAGATTTCATGTATCATGTTTCATGTAATCAGTTTTGAAGAAAAATCACAGGTATATGGACAGTTACATTTTTCTTTTATGTCGCTTCGAGGAGTACTAACGCAACATGTAGTAACTAAATTGGATACATTTCGAATATTACCTTTTAGTGCTTATTCATCCGCGTATATCCCTTTTAAAATGCTTTGGTTTTGTCCAGAGAATGATGTTCTTTGAACATGATAAAGTAAATTATAATTAATCCGAAATCTTACATTACATGTTACGTTCATGATGTGGTATATGTCTTGTGTATTATTATGTGTTATGTATATTGTTATGTGTACATTCTGTATTATTACAATTGATTTTAAATGAATTTTAAATGAATTTTATAACAAGTTTCATGATTTTTTAAAGTGCCGTCGGACCATAAAGTATTAATAAGACCACACTAAATACATTATTCTTTATTTACACAAATTAGAATAACATTTAAGTGTACCAATACATATTATGAATTTTATATGGTTTCATAACTCGAGAGAGCGCTATTTGTTTTCTTAATAAATCTAAGTATATCCTGACTAGTTAATATTACAAAGAACGTTCTTATATAAATGTCTATAAGCATTTTTCTGAGATTATTGTTTTTGGCTATTACATTACATTGCATGCAAAGGCTTGAGATATAATTTAATGTGTTATTATGTGCAAAACACATTAGTAAACTATTCTAATATACTAAAACAGCCCTTTCAAAATTTTCAGTTAGCAAGGGCTCAGCTCAACTTGTGGCGGACAATACAGGACGCTATTACATACATGGTTGAAAATATGCAAGAATATTATACTACTTTGATAGTGGTAGCGATACACTAACCTAGCACAGAGTAATCTATATAATAAAGAACAAACGTGGCCGGGTGTAACGCTGAAGCTATATTGAGCAAGGCAAAATCTGACGATTAAATTTCGGTTTTGAGATTTTTGCTACCACAATTTTTTTAACTTCTAAACATCGTGCATCTTCAATTTTTACACCGTCGTATAGGGAAGAAACGTGCTTTCAAATGCACTTTGTTTGAAAATTGTATCGATTAATCATTTATTGTAGTTTTTAAAATAAATTTTAAGCATAATGTTTTTATATCTATCTCCATCGCGTGCAGGCTCCATTATGGAAACATAATAACCCATTCGCACTTAAAACATTAGAAATAGTTCAGCATTTGTCTCTGGCTATTTTTTCATAATGAAATTCAAAATCAACAATAAATAAGTAAATAACATAACATAAAATGAAATAAAGCACAAATTTAACATATATGTAATCGAGGAATTTTCAATTTCACACCGCCGAATAGGGAAAAAATGTACTTTCAAATATAATTTGTTTGAAATATGTATATCAAGTTACTGATTGCTTAATTTTTAAATATATCTCTATCGCGTGCAACCGGATTACGAAAGATTAATCCAATTTCACGTAAAACAATGTAAATTGTGCGTGCAGCGTTTGTTTACAGGTAATTTTCAACAGCTAAATTAAAACTTCATCAATAAATAAATAATATACTGTACTATACTATACTATAATATAATATAATATAATATAATATAATATGTATAATATAATATAATATAATATAATATGTATAATATAATATAATATAATATAATATGTATAATATAATATAATATAATATAATATGTATAATATAATATAATATAATATAATATGTATAATATAATATAATATAATATAATATGTATAATATAATATAAATATAAGATAAACTTAATAGACATGGAATCGAATTATATATTTATATCGCTGAAATTAACAAAACCTAAACGGCTGCAATAAGTAGCGAAATCTTTAGTGATTTCTTAGGTTATTAACTCCTTGCATGCGACTAATACGAAAGTACCGCTTTTAATGAAATTTTCAAACTTTATTTGAGCACATTATTGATTTTTTTGGTATAAATATGTTTTTTTATCGTGGCATTAATGGGCAATATAAAAAACAATATCTATATTTAATGTGCAAATTCAGTTAGAATTATAAAAAATGGTTTCCACCTATGTTCTGTGACCCAAGAAGTCCGGGTTGATATCCCTCAGTAAGAATAAATTCCCAACGATGAGATGACGCATGTAAAATGTTGAAGAAAAAACATAAATTTGAGTAAATTTACCCCTAATTTTTTTGAGGGTTTTGGGGTAAGTGTTGGTTATCACAAAATCATTTGCTGAAAATGCAGCCGTAAATCCTAACTAATAAAAATAAACATAATATCATCAATAATTTTAAAGGTATGTATATTTTGAGATATATTTTTGTTTCATAAAAACTAAACAAAATGGAAAATTTGAAGGGCTACTAAGAAACACTGAGTTCAGGGAAATATATGAATGAATTGTATTGGTTTGGTGTGAAGCTATAAATTCAACTCTGAAACCGGTTAATATCGGCCAGAAGTCGGCCCAAACATTAGCGGCTCTCTTTGAAAAACTCTCTCTGTCCATTGAATTCAGCCGTTGTGCCACGTGCATGTTTTGTTTTATAACCAATGATTGGATCGATAAATGGCCTCATATTGCAAGCCGTTTTCAAGGTATAGTGCATCTCTATTATACTCTGAACTCTGTCGCTAAGAAAATCTCCAAAAAGGCACCTTCTTAAACAGCCCTACTCTAAAATGCTTTGAACTGGAAAAATATTTGAATATTTAATTGATTATTTTTCTTAATCAATTAATGCTGCACCATTATTTCAATTGCATTTTAAAAGAAACTAGTCGTTGGGGGCCACCGTGATACTTACCCATCACGGATATGCATAATGTAAAATATAAAAATAAAACATGTGTGAACTGTTTATAAAATGCATTGCAATTAAATAAAACCCTAGCTTGATGACGTCATAAACTTTAAATCGAGGCTAACGAAAAAGAAAGGCTACCGCGGTGCTTTACACAAATATTTTTTTACAGACCGCGGCAGCCACGTGATGCTCGAATGCACCAATGCAGGTGTACGAAAAGAGCATCACGTCACTCTAGCGGTCTGTAAAAAAAGATAGGTGGAAGGCACCGCGGTAGCCTGTCTTTTTCGTTAGCCTCGCTTTAAATGCTTTATTACTGAATTGCGTAAAAGAAACAGCCTTATAACTCCAAAAATTATATTCACATTAAATTAGAGTTTAGTGCGTCGGTTTAAGCGTCTCATTTCCAATTAAAATATATCTTTGAATTGAAATTTGAATGAAAAACAGGGTCATGAGAAATCGGAGAGAGTGGAAAATATGAATACTAATAACTCGGCAACTAATAATCCGATCGACTTCATTCTTAATTCAAAATTTATGTTTTTTTATTGTCTTTTACATTCACTCCTTAAAATAAAAGGTTTCGACAAATTTTATATACTTTTTATCAAAACGATTATTTCGAGAGTCCGAAAATATAGTTCCGGATAATCGAGGTTACTGAAATTCAATAAGCTTCTTCTTATTATTACATAAAAAGTACATACCAAACTTCAAGTCTCTATTTCAATTTGTTCGGGAAATATGGCATTTAAAGGCACACACACAGATAGACGGACGGCAATTTTTTTTTCTAAAAAATATGTTTTTCGGAATCTCCAGGGTCTAAAACGTATAAATCCATCAAATGTTTTTTTTCGATTTTTAAAACGATTGCAAGACTTACCCTATACTACGTATGATGGGTAAGTAAAAATACATTTTATTTGAAGTCTATTATTGTAAAGTGATTTTGATATTTTGATTTATCGATAAATTCTTGAGAATTAAAACCTCTGAGCACTAACGCAGAGTGAGCATCAAGCATTTTACTTCTTCCGTTGAACTTGTCTCTTTGAATAACAAAAGGGAAATTAGATTTATCTTTCAGTTTACTGTTCGTTTCACATTTTTGTATGATTTGTCAAATATTATGAATTTCACATTTCTTAGAAGCTTCAGAATTTTCTACTACTCATGGAATAGAATTTTGTTTTTGAAGTACTTCAAGTTACATATAGGAAATTGTTTTCTCAGATGGTAGAAGAGCATATAATATAAAATGTGAAATATATAATTCAATCAAAAGATGAAAAAAAAAACAATAAAAATTTATTGCGCTTTCTTAAAATCATTCTTATATTTTTATCTACCGATATTTCAGATATTGTATAAAAATGTTCAGTTATTAACTCGTTTCTGTTTTTCTTCAAATTATAAATTCTATAGCACAAATTATATATATGTAGACATATATTATAAAAAGAAATCCTGAAACATTTGCAATAGTAAATAATCAGTCCAAAGATAAACAAAATTAAAATAATTTCTGTATTATGCCTTTATGTATTAAAGAAAAACTAAACAAAAAATGAAATTTATGTCTCATTTCTTTATACTAAAATGACAGATAGTGGATGCAGCTGCAGTAAATTAAATGTTTTATTATCATCTGACCGAACTCTATCAAGAATTCAACACGAAGTGGAGAAAGAATAATGCCTATCCTTAGGCAATATAGATCCTTAGGCAATATAGAAGTGTTTTGTTTTTGAAGTACTTCAAGTTAGATATAGGAAATTGTTTTCTCAGATGGTAGAACAGCATATAATATAAAATGTGAAATATATAATTCAATCAAAAGATGAAAAAAAAACAATAAAAATTTATTGCGCTTTCTTAAAAACATTCTTATATTTTTATCTACCGATATTTTAGATATTGTATAAAAATATTCAGTTATTAACTCGTTTCTGTTTTTCTTCAAATTATAAATTCTATAGCAAACAAAATATATATGTAGACATATATTATAAAAAGAAATCCTGAAACATTTGCAGTAGTAAATAATCAGTCCAAAGATAAACGAAATTAAAATAATTTCTGTATTATGCCTTTATGTATTAAAGAAAAACTAAACAAAAAATGAAATTTATGTCTCATTTCTTTATACTAAAATGACAGATAGTGGATGCAGCTGCAGTAAATTAAATGTTTTATGATCATCTGACCGAACTCTATCAAGAATTCAACACGAAGTGGAGAAAGAATAATGCCTATCCTTAGGCAATATAGATCCTTAGGCAATATAGAAGTGTTTTGTTTTTGAAGTACTTCAAGTTAGATATAGGAAATTGTTTTCTCAGATGGTAGAACAGCATATAATATAAAATGTGAAATATACAATTCAATCAAAAGATGAAAAAAAACAATAAAAATTTATTGCGCTTTCTTAAAATCATTCTTATATTTTTATCTACCGATATTTTAGATATTGTATAAAAAAGTTCAGTTATTAACTCGTTTCTGTTTTACTTCAAATTATAAATTCTATAGCAAAAAATATATATATATGTAGACATATATTATAAAAAGAAATCCTGAAACATTTGCAATAGTAAATAATCAGTCCAAAGATAAACAAAATTAAAATAATTTCTGTATTATGCCTTTATGTATTAAAGAAAAACTAAACAAAAAATGAAATTTATGTCTCATTTCTTTATACTAAAATGACAGATAGTGGATGCAGCTGCAGTAAGTTAAATGATTTATGATCATCTGACCGAACTCTATCAAGAATTCAACACGAAGTGGAGAAAGGATAATGCCTATCTTTAGGCAATATAGCTAAAAGAATACCTACAGCGATACTATCCTGAATAAGTTCAGCGTTGCATTATAGAAAAGAATGTTCAGTTTATTTTCAGTTTATGCAGTTTATTCTTATAAATATTATACATGTCTAGTATGGCCTAATTATTTCCTTATTATTATACATTTGGAGAAAATTGGTTGTATTCAAAAGTTTAACTTTTACTGTTAAAAATACTATATTCTACAGCGTTTGTGACAATTAAGAAAAAAATAAATTCATACTATGTCAGCTGTACTTTTGTATAATATCTGATAATTCATCTCATAGATAAATATTTAATTCAGAAAATTAGCCATACATTCATAGTTACTTAAAAACATTAATTTAATAAATCCCCAAAATAATGATTAAATAAAAGACATTCCTGTAAGGTGTCTTGCATTGTTTTCCTTAATTTATCGAAGCCTCGAATTTGAATTTATGTGAATTTTGGCAGTTATTTACAAGATAGTATGTCTTTTAGGAGATTTGGAAGAAAAATCATGTTTAAACAGATATTTTTTTGATTTTTAATGAATATTTGAAACGAGTATGAATCATACTAAGCAGTTAGAAAATGTTCAAACTAAAATGCATATTTTATACTGTGATAGTGCGATTGACGATAAATTCTTCTAACTACAATGCAAAAATTTTCAATATTCAAATATTTCAAATTAGAATACAATCTATTTAGTAAAGTGTTATGCAACTTGAATCATAAATATCGAAGAACACAAATAATTAAAAATTATAACTTTAAAACCGAAATACTAGTCATACTTGAATTAATGATCAATAGTCACATTACGTTAACTTTTTTGCAGACTCTAAAGTAATCTTTTTTGTGTATTGTAATGGTTTTCCGAGATAAAATTAAATCCTTAAAAAGGATATATTTCCAACTAAAGCATTTGCCATAATGCATTTTGGATTATATGGGTGAGAAATCTTGAGCGTTTAAGGATAAAAGAAATTCAGAAAATGATGAGATTGCATTCTTTCTGACACCATTAAGTTCTTACTTCCGATTGATTGAATAGAATATAATGTAAAGAACTTATAGTTCAGAAATATTAAATAAACTATTTTAAATCTTTCTTTCTACATTAAATCTATATAATACATTTGTTTTCTTTTTTTCCTGTGATATCATAAAGTGTTTTAATGGTGTATTTTAGTGTAATACATTTTCCCTAATGTTTATCGTATCTGTAATTTAGTTAAGCTGTATTAATATAACGGCTATAAACATATTGTTCGATTTGTATGGAAAGAGAAGGGTCATTTTTTTTTATAAGAACGAGGAAATAGTTTTTAGCCGAAAGTAAAATATAAATGAATGAAAATGTTGTGTCCTCAAAATAATCTCTTATGAATACATTTTTTATTAATGTATTAATAATACATCCTTTTGACATCGTTAACCGGAATATCACATTCGAAATTAGTTCTGTTAACAAGAACATATACTGAAATAGAAATTGTTTTCCTCGCACAGAGGTGCCATGCTCTCACTAATCTTCCGTAATATGTGCGTTAATTTATACCAAGTGTAATACGTTTCACATCAGATTTTCTTTTCAATTTTTATGAAATTAAATTAAATATATTCCATGTAGAAATCTGAAATTAACTAATTAAAGATTCTTCAAATAATTTTTCTGGTTCGAATCGTTTTTAAACTGGGTCAAATTAATACACATATTACGGACATATTAGTTTTTAAACTGGGTCAAATTAATACACATATTACGGACATATTAGTTTTTAAACTGGGTCAAATTAATACACATATTACGGACATATTAGTGGGGACTTGGAACCTCTGCCCTCGAACAATAAAGTTACAAATATTCATCGATATTCATATTCGTTTAAATCAGTTTTATTTTCCATTTCTTAAGTCATATGATGTTTGATCGAGTTAATCCTCAGTTAATGCGGCCGTTCTACTGTTCTTATATTAAAATGGTCTTCGGATAGCGCAATAGAACATTTTTTAATTGATTCATGTTCTTTTTTATGGAAATTTCAATATTTTTGTCTGAGTGTTAAAAAAAAAAAAAAAAAAAAAAAAAAAAAAAAAAAAAAAAAAAAAAGAGCATTTATAATATATATGGTTTTTTGGGCTACACAATATTGCATTTTTAGTTATCAGTAGTATTTAGATTTATACTTTAGATATTTACAACTGGCCCTCAGATACAATAATTAATTTTTAAAATATATTGTTATTTAGAATATATTATGATAATAAAAGTCTAATATTCAATTAATATATGTGACTTTTTCAATACACCAGTACAATTGTATTGTACTTTTATAATATTATACAATAAGAGATACAAAAGATCATTTCTTTTTTTATTAAATGATATATATATATATATATATATATATATATATATATTGGTTTCTCAAAACTGGAACTCAGAAATATAGAAATTGTAATAAATTGTCACCAAATACATTAAAATATTACAATTAAATTCGTGGTTATTTATAATAAATTTCCTCTTATTTGCGTGAATGGAGTTTACGATGACATTTTAAAAGAATACAATATGCTCTTTCTTTTAAAAATATGTATAATTCAGCAATTTTAAATACGAAAATTTTTTATTATTTACATTTAAAATATTTGAAAGCTACATATTTATGGATTCTATACTAAAAAATGTTTTCATGAATTTTATTATCTGAATAAATTCTACCTAAACATATTATTTTTGACTCAGTATGAACGTTTGCGTAACAATAAAAACAGAAGCTGATTCAGCATATTTAAGGGTAAAAATATGAAAATTATTCATGCTGTTACTTATTGCATAAGATGTATTCGAAAAGACCGTGCTAACATTATTTTTTGTATTGGTTTTACAGATTGATAAATCTAATCAAACAATTGTATCTTATCTGCTTTCTTACGACAAAGGCGAATATATATTTGAAAACATTAAAAAAAAGTATAGAATCATACTATCTTTATTTTTCGGCTCTTAAATAACAATTAAACACTTAATTAAAATAATATGTATTACATGTCTTCAGGTTGCTAGATTTTTTGTTATTTCATTCAATCTAAATTTAAATTGCAAAATAGGGTGAAATAGTCTTGCTCAAAGAAATGCGTGTTTTGGAAAAATTAAAGGAAAAAATCATTTTTGTTTTAAATTAATTTTACCACAATTATTAATTTTACCACAAAATTCCCGCCCACTGTGCGTAATTGTTGTCGTATGACGTATACTGAATTCCAATACGAAAATTTTTTAATTTTTTATGTGTTTTTTTGAAATGTGTTTTTTGAAGGTATATATGGGTCATTCTGAAAAAAAAGTTAGAATTCAGAAATTGAATTTATTTTAATTAGTCTTGAATTTATTTTTTTGATTTCATATAATTTTTTATTTAAATTACCTACATTAGTATCTCGTGTTATGAAAACTGAAAATGTTTTCACATGATTCTTTTTATTTATAGAATAAATGGGCAACTCTTGTTAAACAATTGAGCAAAATGCCCTCTATATAAGTACTTTATTACATTTCTTGATATAAAAATTACTTTTAATTATTCAAGTTCATCAAATTTTAAAGTTGTAATAAGTATTATAGAAGACAAATATTAGTTCAAATATGTTACAAACTTGGATAGAAAACAAATACATTTCACTCTGTTACTACGGTTTAAACAAAATAAACATATCAAATCCTCTAAAAGATTTATTACAATAATATCAATTATTGTCCTAATATTTAATTGACGTACTTAAAATCTTTTAGAAATATACCATAATGTAACTTGAAGTAATAGATGAGATGTAATTTAATAGAAAAACTACTCTAGTAACATAGTGGATAGGTAACAAAATGGACAAATACAAGATTTTTATTCTTTAAAAATTATTCAAGATATTATTTAGGATTAAGTAGCCTTGTAATTTTACATACATACATAAGCTCACTATTTACCATATTTACCAAGATTAACAGTTATTGATATTATATATAGCAATGTAACGTAGACAGACAAAAATGTACTTACCTAATTGTTTGTTACAAAAATCTGTAAAAAAATACTCTCCCACTTTATGAATGCAAATTACACGTGGATATTCCCCTTCATATACGTACAGAGTCTTTAGAAATGTTCTATCATCTACTGTGTAATAGAATCCTTCGAAAATGACTTTTCCCCCTATAGCGAATCGGAAGTAGAAATTAACATTTTTTTCGCACAACCCTAATTTACATGCCGATTAAACAACACCGGATTACGAAGGGTATTTTATTTTAATTTTAGATTTTGGATTATAATTCACAGAAACTCAAAGCCAGTTTTATTGGAATCAATTGTTTTTTAAGCTATTTGTCGAGGTAGATTATTTAATTCTAATACTATCATTCTAAATATATCAATCTGTTATCTCATATATCATAGGGCAAATACACAGGGAAGATAAGGAAAATTTTTTAGAACTACCAAAGATATATGATGCTTTACAGTTTGGCTTTATGAAAACAAGCAAGCTATATTCCTACTTAAAGATAAGCCAAGAAACAACGCATGAAGTTTATGAGTTAATTCCTAAATTGTAAAATACAAGAACAAAATTAATGGTTTTGGTAAATTGAACCTGTGCAATGTTGATATCTTTGCAAAATAGACTTCGTTTTTTTTTTTTTTCTTTAGAAATGAATAGCAATAATGCTCTTGTATTTTGTGGTAAACACATTAACTAATCGCTTTCTAATACATACTTAAGTAACATGGTAATGCACAGTACTTTGCAATGCACACTTACTTTGTAATACATATTTGTTCATATCTTTTGTTAATATTGCCTCTGTAAAAACCACCGATATGTTGAAATTATAAATATTATTCTTTTTCTTATTCCAAAATAAATTCGAGTATTTTACCAATCATATGATAAGATAGGCACTTCAATAAACACATTTTAAAGAGTTTTATTATTCCAACTTCATCGGATACTCTGGTAAAATGGTAAAAATTGTTGATTATTATTTGCCAGTAATAAAAATACTTATATGTTCATTATATTTCTAGGTATCGCATCTGTTGTATTTTGCTATCGAAAACAACACAATTAAATCACCAATGTTATACTACACATAATATATATTGTAAAACTGTTGAGTTTACAAAAGGAAAATATCAGTAGATATATTTGTTAATATATAATAATTTCATATTTCTTATATTTTAACATAAAAAAATAGTGAAAAGTGTTTTTCTATATTATTCTGCGTAATTTCGGAATTCTATAATGTTTATTTAATACAGTTTTCAATCGCATTCGTGATCCTTAAGAACCTATACGAATGTAAGAAATTAGAAATTCAGTAATGTGAGAAAAGTTTTTGATATTTTTCGTTAAATATTCTTCTGCTTGAAAATAAATATTCAGAAACTGCATCTTTTCCTGGACGTATACGTACATAATTTATGAAGTACATGGATTTATAAACAGTTTCTCGTTTTTTCTCCTATAATAAAAAAATAATTACACTTCCAATTTTAAGAGAAAAATGTTTCAATCGAAATTAACAAATTTTGTTTTCGAGATAAAAGATATAATGTTATTTTAATCTTTTTAATTTTTTAATTTTGTATTTGATCACAACTGATTTGGGTTTCGGAATTATGTGATATCTATTTTCTTTGTGATAAAAGTTAAGAGCCCCAAGTAAAAAAAAAATAAATTTAAATTTAAAATAAAAAAAATAAAAAAATAAATATCATTATCAGAACTTGTTTCGAAAACAAAATAGCACGATATTCAGTCCTCAAAAATTTTTAATGTTTTCTGAATAAAACATTTTTCTAATAGTTCCTATCTTAAAGTGTTTCTTTATTATAACACATTGAATTCAAAACTAGTGTTCATGGAAAAAAAATTCTATAAAAAAACGTTATATATCATTCGATCTTCTGAATTCCAGTATAAACTCTTAAAGAATGTTAAATCCAAACCTTGAGATATATTGAACATCGATAAACAAAATCGTTAAAGATAATTCGAAAGTCATAGTGGTGATTTTTATACCATTGTTTTTCCAGTCACTAGAGTATTTCTAAGTCTTTAAAGCGAAACAGTTTTGTTTTTTACATCGTACTGTAAGAATTGTATCCCATGAGATTTACAACAAAACATCCAAGACAAAGAAAGAAGATACAAAAAAGAAAAAAAGAAAAATGCTAAGGCCAATAAATTCGGATTCCAGGAATCTTTAATCAATTTTACTTGAAGTACTGCCGCTTTAGATGAAATAAAATTCCCCTTCTTTCTTTTAAAAAGTACATGACTGACATTTTCCTTCTAATTTTTTTAATATAAGAAACATTATTTATTGCTTTATATAGTTCCAGAATATAAAATTTTTAGGCTTCTAAACAGCGTACATTTTAATAAAATCGTATGGTTTATTAATCTAAACTTTTAAAATTATTTTACAATTTATGGGGTTACTAGTCACACCTGAATAAGAAGTTTAATTCCCAATCACTTGTAAACATGATTTCAATTTTGAAAAATATTTATTAACTTTGTTACCAAAGCTTCCCTCTCACCGCCAAGCAAAAGAGCAAATTTAGAATGTTGTTTTCTCTTTATTTTTTAAATGCTATAAAAAAACATGATATTTCAAACATAATTTTAAAAAACTTAATTACGTACTTGAATATAATCCTTGAGACTATTAATCATTACTTAATGTTTTAAAACTACATTATATTTGTAGAATTATATTAATTTAAATAATGTTTATATTGTAGTGAAACCTACAGCATAGTCAACGGACATATCAGTCCGCGGTGTTCAGCGAGAAGGTTAATCAATGAAACTTGATAAATAGGTAAGACTAAAACGTTGACACGTTTAAAATGAGCAAATTGCACTTTAAGAATTGTTCATCATATAACGAATATTAAGATATTCACGCTTTTTGTGAGCTACAAAATCAGGATCACGGCGATTACCAGTAAAAAAATCTATTCCTTTCATGAGTGTTAACGAAATGTATTTAGTTTGGAATTAAAACAAAATCCCTTTCTTATGGAACACCGTTCACTCTGAGTGAAAATATGTCTACATTAGAACGCTCTGTAAAAATGTAGTAAGTTATCAATGTTATCAGACAGAATTTCAACCTTCAAGGATATCCCCCACCCAAGAAAATTCAAAGTAGTGCCCTGAGGTCTTGAAAAAGTGAAAACAGTAAGGGGTAGGAGAGACAAGAACTTTTCAAACACCGCACCTTTGTAAGATTTACAACCTATCCATCGAAAAGAAGGAGCATGTGTACATGAACGATAAATGCTATGCATATCATATTCTACAGCAAGCACCTTCAGTAAACCTTAGTAATTTATATCAATTTTATCGTGTTTGAAATACTTATGGCTGTCCAAAATTAGAAGATCATAGGATATAAAAATAGTGTTGTCTTGCATCGTTAGTGGACTTTTTTTTTTCTTTTATGGTAGGTTTTTCATAACTCTTATAAACTCTTCTTAACTACAAATTATTTGAAAAAAAAATAACAGCACGTATCATTAAATAGCACCTCAGAAATTCAAGAGTGCATTACATTTTTTAAATTCAGCAATATATGGAATTACAAAAAAAAAAAAAAAAAAAAAAAAACGAGCGTCTTAAGACCCAAGCAAATGCAAACAACTTCTTCCACAGGAAATGTTTGCAACAAATCACTCTTAAAACGCGCAAATTTTCTTTTAGTTAGTTTTCTTCACAAGTTAGTGCACTCATTTATAGGTAAATGTTAAAAATAACTATAAAACCGCCAAGTGTCCGTATAATCATCAGATACATACCATTTAACATGTATCTGATAAGAAACTAGATTTTTTTCTAAATAAAAAATGCAATTTAAATAAGAAAAATTTGGTTAATTCTATTTCAAGAATAAAAGTTTTAAACCCATCCTGATTGGAAAAGTGATGATAATGATTTACGTTCGGGTTATCTTAAAATTTAAAATAATTTTACATTATTAATTTCAAACCCAATATACGATATCTATCTATTTATATATATATATATTAAATCATTATTTAAAACTGTTCTCTCTTAATATTAAGTATATATACCTCACGATATATTTTTCAGTTTATAAACTGTTAATATATTTATTGAAGCTACATGCCAAAATGTACAGTTATTTCATGCCATAACTCACAGTCTTCAGATATGTTTATTATGAGGTCTGTTAACTTACTTCCGAAAAATACGAACCTAAATGTCTAATTTGCACTAGGATACAAGAAACAAAAATTTCATCAGTTCCATAATAAAAAAAAAACTTGTATTGAAAGCATTGCCAGAACTTTATTCAAAGTATGTGTAAATCTAACAAAAATAATTACTATTTGAAAATCATAGTTTACAATGATAATCTAAATGCTGCTACATGCATGAAAATAGTAATTGTACATTACCACGAATAAAATGTTTATATCTGTAAAACTCACTTTATACATATAATTCATTCTACGCACTACATAATGCATGTTTACAATGTATACATGTATTTCTAAGATGCTCTTGTTCATGATTAAACCTTCTATAGCTGGCATATATACCTTCTAAAGATATTTTTTCTGAGCAGCCATCCCCCCCGTCCCCCCTCCCCACAAAAAAATCTAAAAGATTGATAAAATGCTTAAAAAATAATTATATATTTCCATATTTTAATCTTAAATATTTTTTACTTTTATAGATATAGAAAAGAATATAATAAAAATATATTTTCTTTCTAACTGGTTTCCAGGCAATTTAAAAAGTTGAATAAATTTCAGAAGCAATTACATTTTGTTCCTGTTCAGAAGTGAAATAAAGATTATGCAGACATATTAATTTAAAATTCACACAATAAATCACAATTTAAAATTAACATTTAGAAAGATTTCTTCTGTATATGATTTTAATTGAATGTTTCATATGCAGATGTAACAATGTTTTACATAATTTAAACATTTTTAAACACGTTTAAAGATATTTAACATTCTTGCTCGAGGAATATAATTGTATGCTCAAAATGAAATGAAAAATCGAGAAAATACGCGACATTTTTTAATACTTATACGTAATTTTAAATACATTTAAACAATGAAATAATCATTTAAATAAACAAATAATTAAATGTAGTGTGATAATATGGAGTACAAATCAGGATAACTGTCGAAAAAAAAAAAAAAAGAAGGTAACCGTAAATTAAGGTGCTTTTTATACGTATAAAATATATTAGCAAATTAATAAATATGTTTTTTATTTATTTCATTATTACTTAGGATAATGGGATATGTTTAAGACAGTGGAGAATGTGTTTTATTTATTGTTTTTTTTCATGTTCTTAGGTGCGTTCGTAATTATATAAATACGTAGAACCAATAGTCTTTGTCTGGTCCATCCGTCTGTCCGTCTGTCTGTCCGACTGTCCGTACTTCCGCATATGACAGCGGAAAAACTACCCAAACAAATGGTTTGAAATTTAATATATATTATCGTTGCAGAATTTCGTCGAGTCATTTCGAATTTTATGAAAATCGAATCAAAACTTAATAAGATATTAATAAAAGTTTTCTCTATTCTATTAAATCTAATCGTACGTAATCTATATATAATAAACGCGCAAGTCATGTGAATGGAGAAAACAAATACGGGTAAACCGCTTCTTTTTTCATATACCAGGCGGCCATTTTTATTCAAATTAATTTATCGAATAAAATTGCATAAAAGTTACATTTTTAGAAATATAGTTTTAAAAAAATGTTTGTTTGAGAGATGTGTTTGTTACATTAAAAAATGCATAGATTCTGAGATAACTTCAGTGGAGATTTGGTTAACAGCCAAATATCTCAATCCATTAGAGTAAATAAACACAGGAGATTCGTTCATTATGAGTCATAAAGAATATTAAACTATGGAAGTAATCATTCGCAAAGCAAGATCTCTATGGTGAATATTGCAGCGATGTCTGGTGTGGAAAAATAATCGCATTCGTAAAACGTGGCATACGTAATAAGAAAAAAGGCATGCTCATTTTGCTCATAGCAGACGATATAAATCATTTCACTGAAATAATAAGGGTGACTTTTTGACATTGTGAAACTAGTTATAGTACGATACATTTGTCACTTTTAACGTACAATTTCCAACTTGTTTTTTATGCTCCAGGAAATGCAAACGATTTCACTAAAACATTTTTAAACACGAGGAAATAAATATGAAAAATGTTTATTTCATTTGATTTTATTAGAATTTTATATCTTGAATATTTTTAAATATAACCCAATGCCTGTGTAACACGTAGCATATTTAAATCTAGCTAGTAAGGTAAAGAATTACACTTTGTTAGAGTATATAAATTTGTTTTTCAGAAAAGGGGAGTTATTGGTATTTAAAGGTGTCCCATTTTCGCAATTTAGAAAAACAATTTATGTTCCTTACTTCTTGAATTTAAATATAATTTCCATATAAGAAATTAAGGGTTCCTTTTAAATATAATTTAACGAATAATAAATAAAATTGCATGAACTAATAAATGCACTATTTTGATATAATATAAAGTAAATATTAAGACAAATGTAATACCTCTTACTTCTAAATAAATTGGAATTTGCTATTATAAAAAAAGCCTAATATTTATCTTATATATACATATATTGGTTATTATACAAAAAAGCTTTATTATATATATATAATGAAACTGGATATATATTTACTTTTTTTGCAAAATTCATGTTTATTTTTCCTTATAGTTTTTCTTTTATGAAACATTTTATACCAAACTGCCTTGTTCTTCTAAATAACAAACCAATACCCTTCGAGAGGTTTGAATTTATTCATATCCAGTATTTCTCAAGAATAAAAATCCAGGAAGATTAATGTACTTAGATATCCTCAAAAATATAAAAGTGTGAACAGCACAGATTTGCAGAATTTTTGTCATGCCTTGCATCTCATTATGCTGACGTTTTGCTTCATCATCGAAGTTTGAATCCTTAGATTAAATATATGACTTAATAAAAATTCCACAAATCGCATTATCCATCTTTGAATATTTGTATAAAAAATGCAGATATTCTATTTTTTGTGTTTATTTTTTACATACATACTTCTTTCCGGAAGGAAAAATACACAGATGTGTTGCGTGAAACAAAATGAGTAAATAAAATACGAAAAATAATTCGCAATGTATAAATACCGTGTATGCCAGGCGGTTCTATTTCATTTTTCTTAATCGAGGTATGATATATGAGTATTAGGTAGCTTTCAATACAAAAAAGTATAAAGCTACCTATTGCAGCCGTTAGGAGGAAAGCAGTTCCGGAAAATTTCGATATATTTTCACCGATCATGACCCCCAGACCCCAAAACCACCCTCCGTTCAAATGTTGATTTATATATATATATATAATATATATATATATGACCTATGTCATACGATAACGCTCGTATTTATAAATCGATTTTGATGAAACTAATTGTGTGTATTAAGGTCACCAATGTATCAACCGAGTTCGTTGGCCAGCTTGGTCCGCCATTTTGTTTCAAGATGGTGGCCATTTAAAATTTTTAAACTAAAATAAATATACCAAAAAGTTAAAAATTCAAATTTATTTTTTAATTACGTGTTAGGCCTTGATACAAGGATTCCAGAGCATTTTTTGGTTTACCTCTATCTTTAAAAATGGCTGAGATACAGCAGTTTGAAATTCTAGAGTGGCTGACATTTTGAAACAAAACAGCACATTAACGCGATTACTCGCAAATTATTTTCTTTCATTGTTGTAATAATTTTCCCAATCATACGCATAAAACTATATATTCATACCCGTTAGCGCCAAAATTGGCGACGTTGGCGACAAAATTGGCAAAATTTGTGCATTTGGCGAAATATCGCCAAATTTGGCGACCAAAATAAGTCTTTATAAATGAAGCCAATTTGGCTATTGCTCAATAATTTGGCGAAATTCTTATTAAAATTCAGTATTAACGAATCTTTTGTAAACGTTTCTTTGCATTTTAACTTGCTGTTTTCGTGTAATATTAGCTAAAATTTTAAAACGAAGATATAGGAAAGCTACATTTTCCTCCCGGTACAGGCCGGAAGGACTTTTTGGAGATTTGACTGTTGTCTGTAAATATACGACGTTACTGCAAAAAATCATTACACAGCAATTTTTTATTTAATTGAGAAAACCATTAAACGGAACATTGTGAAGAGTATATAAGGTGTGTGAAAATGATCAAGGAGAAATGAGTAAATTTTTAAAACATCTATTGAACATTCATTCTGTTTTAAAAAATAGCCTTGTTAAAAAATATCGTTTTCGAACATTTCTTGGCAACATTTATATTCTATAACCAAGTTTTCTGATTGAATTCGGCAACATATACAATATTCTTTCTCCTTTAGGAATGCTATATTTTTTTTATTATAATCCTACAAACTTACAAAAAATATTTCTAAAAGTTTCTTTAGTTTGTAATTATTATACATTTTTAATTCGTCTGCAAGAGATTCAAACTTGAGTTTGTGAAAAACAGTTAAAATGTTTGAATAGTTCTTGTTTGATGAGTATTTTATGTGATTGAGGAAAAATTTATACAAGTAAAGGTTAAAAGTGTATTTGCAATTTGACACATATAATGGAATAAAAATGATTTAAAATCGAATTTTAGAGTAAAATATTTAATTACTAGTATAGATTTACATATTTCTTTATTTTTCTAGTATTTTTCCTTAATTCTTTGAAAAGACAATAATGTTTGAACATGAATTAGTTCTCGTTGAATTAGTAATAATGTTAATCTTATATATTTAAATGATGTTTGTTTATATTTCACACGGACTCTTTTAAGAATACGTCAAATGTCGATAAAAAGTTAAAATTTCAGTGCAAAGTTACCTTGTTTAATATTTAAAATTCATCAAGTACAACAAAACGTAAATATATTGCTTGAAGGTGCGTAAAAACATACATAAAAACATTTTAAATTACCTTAAAGTCATTTTAAAAAATCAAAACGTTTTCAACCGAACTTACTCGGTCATCATCAGTGAAATACATCAGAAATGATGGTGACCGAGTAAGTTCGGTTGAAAAAGTTTTGATTTTTTAAAATGACTTTGATGTGCTTTTAAATGTTTTTATGTATGTTTTTACACACTTTCAAGCAATATATTTACATTTAGTTGCATCTTTATGAATTTTAATTGTCAAATTTGGATTTAAAACGTTTCATTCAAAGACGTAAAATCAACTAGAAAAAAAAATTCTAGCATTTGATTCTCATGCCCTCCATCTAATATACAGAACGATAAAGCAAGCACTAGACAATAAAATAATTTTTTTTTCTTACAAATACAAGTCACGCCCTACAACCCTTCGATGATGGTGATTTCGTCCCACTGGATGGTTCCTGGAGAAAAAAATCAGAAGACAAGGTACAAAGATGTCAACCTTCAGAATGTAACTAAAGCTTTTTAAACATTGATGGGTGAAACAACTGTTTCAAATGTTGAAGGGTGAGCGTATAGTGAAATGTTTTAAAGGATCCAGTTTATACAATGTATACAAAAGTGTTGTTGAAGACAGAAATATGGTAACTTAAAAATACACAAATGATTTAACACAACTTTTAATATGTACTACAGCATAATTCTTTTTGAATAGGCATCCATGTCAAAAGTTCCTCCCACTTCTGTCATTTCTTCTCCATATAAAGATCTGAAATATTATATTCTTAAAATCATTTGTACTTAACACCTAGTCTGAAGGAGCAAAAAAGCATTCGAAAACGCAAAGCAAAAATAAAGTAAAAATGCGAGTTCAAATTAAGGACGCAGAAATGATGATTGAATCAAGTGTAGTAGAACGCGATCTGCATGAAGAATCTGATCGTTTGTAAAAAATTCAGAATCGAACTTCTAATGTAGAGTTCAAAAAATTAAAAAAAACATTCATGTTTCATCACAGTTCCATCTGCATCAAAATTAAATGCTGTCCAAACTAGTCAAGAAAAAAGAAGAGCGCTAATCACTAGAAAGAGTGACATTGCAGAAATGCGTCTTTAGATCAGTAAAAAGTATTCTTTATTCAGCAGAAAAGTTTTTTCATGTAGTTATACAGAACAAATGTGCAATGCTTAGAATAATAAAATTAAAAATAAATATGCATATATATATATATATATATATAACTTCTCAAAATATGAAATATTTAAACTTTATGGCAGAAGGCGTATATAAAACTTTTTTATAACAGTTAACTATAAAAACTTATAACAATTAACTATAAACGCTTATTATGTTAAAACATAAAAACTACACAGGCGATAGACGATAGACTGTCTGTTTCTCATCAGTGGACGGACAGACAAAATTAACTATCACCCTCCCCCCCCCCTCACTATAAACGTGTAGGTTTCAAAACACGAGCTGGCCTTACATTCAAAACAGAGTTACTTTTTTAGAAAACAAATTGAAAACAGATTAAAAATGTCAATGAATTTTTTAATCCGTTTTTAATTTTTCTCCACATACTTTTATTTGTTTTTCCACTTTTCAATTTGGGATTTTTAAGTTATTGGATATATGTTTTTGTATTGTATTACAATTATCGGTTCATACATTGTCGATTTTAAAGAGATTTAATGGTTATTATTCACAAAAGTTTTTTTAATATGTATATATATTCCTATAGATATATTTACATTAAGGTATCATATGACTATAAAAGTTAAAGTTAAAAAAATAACACACACACACACACACACGTATATATATGTATATATATACCTTAGTTTAAAAGATAAGTTATATCCCTGCATTTAAAAAAGCAAATTAAATAATTTAATAGTACAAAAATTAAATAAATAATACTAGTTTTCCTGTTCATAAATAAAATTATTTCTCATTAAATATTTGTTTAATATTTTTTTTTATGTTCCACAATGGACAGTTTTGATTTTAAAACGAAAGCAAAATATCTGACATTTATATTGATGTAAAATCTACCACTTAAATAAAATTAGGTATAGAACTAATGGAATAAAAAATAAGATAAGATATGTACTTTTTATCAGTAAATAAAAAAATACTACACAAAGAAGATTAAGGAATGTATATTTCTGACATATTGTAGAAAGAGGCATTTTAGGTCATTGAGTTTATTGCCAATTTAAGCCATTTTAATGGCTTTCCAGGAGAATTCTGGTTTATACTTAAAGCAAATCGTTTATCAAACATAAAATCAAAATGAGTAAAGCGATTACAGTTACGGCGTTGATACTCTCATCTGTTCTCGTAAATATCATTTAAAACGATATAAGTTTTCTTTAAATATTTTTTTTCTCAGTTTGATATTTGATACATTTTTTAAAGATTTATATTTAACTACCTGTAAAAGATGTACGATCATTTTATATTGTAAACTATCTTAATGAAACACACATTGTAAAATATAACTTCGGTAAATGTAATATTGTTTAATGTGAAGATACAGTAAATTGGTTAAAGTAAACATTATGTCTAACTCATTCCTAAACTCTTTGCTATATAAAATATACAAAAACAACAAAATATTAACATTTAAAATAGCATAACATAGAATTTGAAGCTATTTGGTTTATATATATATATATATATATATATATATATATGTTTGGTTATGTTAATGCTAAAATTTCTTTAGTGTTAGGATCTGATCCTGTTATTTCAACTGCTTTTCCTCGGTGTTATTTTGTATTGAATTTGATATAATAATTAATCAACATATAGTAACATGTAGAGTAATATTAGTATGTACTACATGTGGTAGAATATACTTGCTAATCCTTGGTATACGTTGGATGCTTTTAAGGGAAGGCGGCAATAAAAAGTATATAAGTTCAGTCCCCAAAAATGTATTTCCTGTGAAAATAATGAATTAAATCAAGCAGCTTCAAATTATTTATTTTTATCAATTTCATACGGAGAAATAGGAAAATATGTATGTATGTACACTGACGTTGAAAAATTAAGCGGCAGTGACCGATTTCAGACGTTTTGACGAATATCTACTGAAATTCGTGAGGAAATGCCCGAAATGCCCTTGTACTTTGAGGATCTAAAGAACATGTTTGACTTCATGTTTTTCAGTGGAGATTTAATCCTGAGGACAATTAGGAGGTAATAATAAATTTAATAATAAAATAATATTTGCGTTTCCCCAAGAAACAGAAAATGCTCAAAATGATCCGCCACTGTAGCAAATGACTATGTAGGTCTTGTTCAACGTTTTTGTCCGGAGGCATTAGGGGAATCGGGAGGAAATCCCACATAATCCTCCGCAATTTATCAATTAGCTCACTG
Organism: Maratus michaelseni; assembly: GCA_963931845.1. Lineage (NCBI taxonomy): Eukaryota > Metazoa > Arthropoda > Arachnida > Araneae > Salticidae > Maratus > Maratus michaelseni. The sequence goes on from OZ007592.1 coordinate 391,483,554, forward strand.
TATTGCCTGTATCTTTTTGAGTTTTCACGATATTTGACTGGTCTCTCTGTATAATTTGCTCTATAGTATTGACTATCAAATCATGACAAAAATATTTTCTGAAAGGTAAAGCTAGGAGAGTCTGCGCACAATTCAAAAGAATAACAATAAAAAATCTAAATATTAATTTTTTGCTAAACTATCCATGATTTATTTTTCCTTCATTTGTTTTTTATGCATTTCCATAGCTATTTTGTTGTTATGTTGTAATCTAATAGAACAGTTTTAATAAAACCAAGAAAGATATTTTGCGCAATCTGTCCTTACAGGGTTGGTGGGATTGCGCACATGGGTAGGAGAGACTGTAACTAATAATAACTGCAATTAAATTGTTAACAGTAATAATTACACTTAAATGACATTGTTGTAAGGTTTTTGTGAACAAATATTATTGTATTAGGAGTGAATATTTCAACCTGATGATTAAAGAATCAGAAAAAGGAAATAATTAAAAAAAAACGATTAAAAAATTAAATTAAAGAAAAAAATAAAAAAGCAGAAAAAACAAGTCCAGATAAGATTACAAAATAACATTAAGTTATTTGATAACACGTTTAACATAAAATTAGTCCTTTTTCATTTTAAATTTTTTTATGCAAATTTACCAATAAGCTTCGTAATCTATCCTACCATGAAAACTAATGGAAACAATGTGCCATCTCTCCTAAGTAGCAGATGCGCAAACTCTCCAATTTCAGTAGGAGAGATTGCGCGGCCTTTTAAATAAACATGGCCGCTACTAAAACGAACCGTTGATGTTCACATTGTTAGTCTAGATTAGTAGCTTAAGAGAAATCGTTTAAGTTTAAAATATTTTGTACTACTGACGTTGTATAGAAATTCTCATGAATAGCTATGAAAATTCAAGCACTTACTTTAGGAAAACAAAACAAAATAGCAATGCTTTGTCTTAGACGCTCAAAACAATCAACGTGCACTTTCAAGTAGACACTCCACTACTGGTGTTGTACAACTACCTGGAGTCTCTGCGCGCTCACTTTACTCCTTCCCCCCCTAAACCTCTATGTGCACAATCTCTCCGACTGCGCCATCTCTCCTGGCTTTACTTTACTTCGTGCATGCGCAGTTAAAATTTATTTCCTAAAAACACCCATATCTCATCAAATATTCAACATATTAATATTCTAATTGCAGTATACTATTTCAACAATTTTTTGTCAATTTTTTGGAAAGTGGTTTTAAATTCGGTTGAAAACTCTGCATGCTATTAAAAAATCACAGAAACGTTAGCATCTAGAAGAATATGCGTGCTATACTTACACAAATGCACAAAAAACGTTGAACAAGACCTACATAGTCATTTGCTACAGTGACGGATCATTTTGAGCATTTTTGTTGTTCCTTGGGGAAATGCAAACATTATTTTATTATTAAATTTATTATTATCCCACCTAATTGTCGTCGGGACTAAATTTTCACTGAAAACATGAAGTCAAACCTGTTCTTTACATCCTCAAAGTTCAAGGGCATTTCGGGCATTTACTCACGAATTTCAGTAGATATTCGACAAAACGTCTGAAATTGGTCACTGCCCCTTAATTTCTGGACTTCAGAGTACTTTTATCATTGTAACTGAAATGTTATTACCCTCAGACATCAAGGCATTAAACAAAAATCTTAGCAATGTGCTTGAATTGAACTCTTTTATTGTTGTTTAATAACCTCAGCTTACAAAACCGAAAACATTCAGTGGATCAGTTTTATGCACTGTTGGAAAATTAAGTGGGTGTAACTGAGATGGATTAAATCGCACTAATCAGTTCAATCAAAATCATAGACAGCTTTGTTTTAATCTCTGATTGCATTTTTTAAAATTCATACTTTTCGCGGAGATTTTTGGGAGGTGTTGTAGGCTTTCCCAACTTATACCCATACTTCTGAATTCTAATACCCATAAACGCCTGTGGGAATCGAAAATTTTGTTTTGAGAAAGGATGCGGGGATAAACTGATCTGGGAAATAGTTATAATTAGGAAAAAATACAGATTTTAGGGGTGAAGGTGCTATAGAAAACTGCAGGAAGCTGAAATTTATTTACGATAATTCCAAAAAGTCAGATGACTCTTGCTACGGGGAAGTAATTGAAGTGGTGCGCTTATGAAGTCTGTGTGGTGCAATGTTTGTGTTGTATTCTACAGTACGGGTTTGACATTTCAATTCACAACATAAATTAATCATTAATTTCTCCCTCTCTCTCTAATAGGAATTTTTGAAGTTGTTTTCTTGCAGTATACCCAAATCCCAAAAGTGCTTACAACATTCAATATGTTGTAGAGAAATTGAAATTACCTTGAGAGAAGACGCCTCTCTGAAAATAGAACATTGAATCTGCTGGTTTGGATATTAGGAGCAAGCCTGGTGAAAATCTGTAGTGTATAGAGCACTTTTCAGAGAAACATAGCCGTTTACTAGAGCCGATCGTTGTTCTGAAAGTATTAGAAGTAACAAATACGGAAGGAATACCCCGATTTCAATAATTACAACAGCCTTTTTGATTCTGAAGATTTGAGTGTTTAAGCATATCGTTTGATTATATATCTGTTAAATTTGTGTTTTATTTATTTCTGTTATTTGTTGATAACGTTTATAATTCCTTTACAGAATATTGATCAGAGACAATGTTTGAACCATTGTTTATATTGTTTTAGTGCAGATGGGTAAATTTTCCATAATTGGACTGTACACGAAAGAGGTGTACATTCTTTACAATTATTTTAAAAACCATGATAATTGTTAAATTGAGATAGTTTTCAAATAAATTGCATTTGAACTTTTTTTCAACGATGTAAAAATTTAAACATTGCAATGCTTAGGAGTTAAAAAAAGTTGCAGTAAAAGTGAAATTTATGCGACAAGTTGTGGTCACCATCCACATGACGTCGCCGTTAATGATGGGCATGTTTTTGCTATATAATATAGATTTACGTTCATTTTAAAAGGCATTCCATGATGGGAACAGTGAAAGTAAAACGAATTACGTAAGATTAATAGAATGCAATATATATATATACTAGCTGTTACCCGTGACTTCGTTTACGTATCATTAAAATAAGAATAAATTCATTAATTAAACAAAATATTTCATTCCCGATAATTTGAAACGTAAATAATTAACTAACTCTTGATCACATTCCATAGGCGACAATACAGTATTTCTATGTTATAGAGGCCTTGACATAACTAAGATTTAAAAAAGTGAAACTTTGTGACAAATAATCATGAAAAGGAAACTGCAACCAATAAAAAAGGCGGGCCAAATAAAATCGTGGAAATCGGCGAATTGTTTAAAAACATATGTCAAGTTTACCTGGTAAACCATTTTACTTTTAACGCCTTTGTGAAACGTTTCAATAGCCATCCTTCAAAGATAATGGAAATAGTCTATTCTTTTTCATTAAATTCAATTCTTGTGAATAGGGAGCAATAATTGTAGACCTAAATGCATGGAGCTTAAATTTGCCTCCTTGATTTAATCTATAACTACAGCGCCTATATTCTAGGCACTGTACTACAACTGAAAAAAAATCTTTATTTCTAAATGAAAATATGTTGACAGACGATATTTGTTCTCCAAATTGACTCATGATGTTTGAATATGTGAAAATACGTTTTTATTTTTAAAAAATTTTACTGTAATCAAGATTTTTTTTTTCTTTCACCATCTATTCAAATAGAAAATAAATTCTTTTTTTCAGTTTTAATGAGAAAAAATATATTATTACGTTTCATTTCTTCTTTTTTATCCACAAAATTGGAATAATTTAGTTGCATTTTTTAGAGCAACTTCGTTAAATTTATAAAAAAAAAATAATAATAATCATATCTCGGAATTTAAATAATTTTTTTAAATTCTGAGAGTTTATGACATCCTCTGCGAAATACAAACAGGCGGTCAGATTTTAATATAATAGATTCGTAATTATTTTTATTTTCCTAATAATCATGGTGTGGTTTTTGGCAAAAAACTCTCATCTGTATGTAACTGATATTCATGCATAATAATTGCTAGCTAAAAAAAAAGCTAAAAAAATATTTAAATTTTTCGTTTGAAATATGACGTGAAACTCATCTACTTTCTAAACTTACCGATTCTTGTATTATTAATGTAAGGAATTGATTCACGCTCCTTCTAAAACTCATTTGAAAATTCCCATTTTATTTCAAATATGACGTCACTTTTTGCTCAGAGAAATCTCTTTTAAATGGAACAATTCTTGTTAATTTTCTTTTTCTGGCAATCAGGACGTAAATTTTAGCGGAAAACTCACATTTGTGTGTAACTGGTATTCAAGCTAATTATTAATCAGTATCGATAAAAAATATTTCAGTTTTTCATCTTAAATATTACGTCCATTATCTATTTACTTTCATTATACAGCGATATTCATGCTCCTTGTATTATTACGAATATTTGAAAATACATGTTTTATTTATGACGTCATATTTGTCCAAGCCGAGGAGGATCATTTTCATAGTTCCATGGTCCAAGCGAAATCTATTTTTTAATAATATAATTATTGTTGCACTTTTCCTTCTAACTATAACGCAGTTTTTGACAGAAAAATATCTTTTTATTTTAACCGATATTCATACTTCATGTATAATAACAAATACTCCATATTTTTGTTTCAAATATCACGGAAATTCACCTTCTTTTGAATTTTTTTAATTTTCAGTTTTCACGTGAAAATCGTTCAATTGAAAATTAGTTGTTGGGGAAAATTATTTTTCCGTGTTTTTATTTTTGTGGCAACGATCAAAGCCCTAGCAACGATAAAGTAAAATGGTTAAATTGTATGGAAAAATGTCCATTTATTCTCTATGAAAATAATGAAATTTTTAATTATTAAAGAAAATATTTGAATAAAATAAACAAAAACCAGCCTATGTTAATTTGAGGATTATTATCAACCTATATGCAAAAATACAGGATCATTAAATGCTCCATTTTGACGCTGGCTTCAGCCTAACATTTGCACACAATGAGATTTATAATATTATTAGGATATATATATATATATATATATATATATATAATAATTATCAAAACTGTGAGACCTCTGATATACTGCGACGTAACACTGGTGATTAAGAGTCAATATTCGAAGTTTCAAAGGTGGGTCCACGTTTTTGAAATTTACAATAACAGTGCTATCTGTAAGCTTGGGAATTGCATACTAACTGCTTTCTAATCTGCGTTCCTATTAATTCCTTTTTAAATGAATCGCCCCTCACTTTGGATACGGGCCCGATGACATATAGTCACGAGTTTAGTAGGGTAGCCAATTTTATCAGTTTATCGGCTTAATTAATAAAACCACACAGCATTTTGAACTGGTAACCCTTCGGAGATGATACTTTTCTAATATACTTCTACTATCACTTGCTGTGTGGAACCCATCATAGTAGCAATCATGAAAATCTACTGCCGTAGCAGATTTTCTTCTAATAAAGGATGATATATTTAAATCATCAAAATACTGTCATTTTATTAAAAATGCGACAGTTATTCTTAATTCTCCCCCCCCCTTCCAGACAAGTCTCCGGGGATGGGGTGGCTTCCATACACGAGACTCGCCTGAAAAGATCAAAACAATTTTTACATTAACGGACGTTAGAATATGGAAATGGATTTCTTTTTAAGTAAGCTGCAGGGGATGAGTTATTTCTTTCGTATAGTTAACATATGATATCATAACAATAATAACTTTAATACAAATAATAAGAATAATACCATTATAAAATGCGATGCTATAATCAATTAACAAAATAAATAAAATTGTATTAAAAATGCAAGACATTGAGAAAATATCATATATAAAATAAAATAATTAAAATAGGACGTACATTCCAGAATGTTGCAGTTAAGTCCAATATTATATACAAAAATTCAAAATTTCATGAAAATATCCTGGCATCATCCAGGAGACTGTACTATTTCAAAAACACAATTATAATATATTCATAAAAATATAAAACTCAAAGATCAAGTATCATCCAATATGAGTTTCTATGATACACGATTTTTCATTTGGTTGGTGTATGAAATTTAATCTGATCATTGGGCAAAAGGTATCTTAGCTTGGAGGCGTGGATCACTTCATTGTCTTGCTTTGTCAACCAGTTAGGTTTGTTTATTCGAAAACTTACATTAGACAATTTTTCAATAATTTGATATGGACCTGAAAAGGGCGGGCTTAATTTTCGTGTGTTAAGATAGTGAAATTCCTCGGCAATTACTAGATCAACAGGTTTGAAAGGAGCTTCCACAAATTTTAGGTCATATCGGATCTTGTTTTTCAGGACGTGTTTACCTGTTATTTTGAAACTTCTTTTCTGGCTTCCTCAATTGTAGGATAGTAATTTTCATTACATAATGCTGATGGATAAGGTAATTGCACAAAAATTAAGTATGCAGGAGGATATTTGGTGACGGAGTGTGGTGTGTTATTGTATTCAGTAGTCACGTCCTTCAGAAATTTGGGCCACGGGATATTTGAAGGGAACGAAGTGACTTTAAGTCTCAGTCGAGTGCAAATTGATTGATTCACACGTTCATTTTTGCTTTGCATTGTGGCCTATGAGATAAAGTAAGTAAGCTTTTTACATTATGGTTAGATACCCATTTACCAAGATTGAACGCTGTAAAAGCAGGATTCTTGTCCGTTAACATTTTCTTCGGAATTTGGATATTAAAAATCTGTTTGAGAATATTAATGTAAACTTCTGTTGTAACAATTTTAGATTCAAAACTCCAAACATAACGATTAGCGTGATTAATAACTAACTGCATGTATTTTTTTGTGGAATTGTAATAGTTGAAACCACCTACTGTGTCTAATGATATTATATCGAACGGTTGTTCTGCGGGTGGTAAGTACACAAGAAGACCAAATTTTGGTTGGTGGGATTTCTTGTTGAGTTGGCAGACCTCACAATGCTTGACAAATTGTGTAGTATCCTGAGTCATGCTGCTCCAATAGTATTGCGGTGAAATTAAATTTAGCATTTTTTATATTCATGGGTGGCCAACTTGCTTATCGGTAGTTATTAATAATTTCTCTCGTAAGGAGAAAGGCACGACAATTTTTTAAAATCTTTTTTGTGAATTACCAGAATGTCATTAACTTTTTGGAATTTAGAGCCTGTTACATTATCTAACTCTTGGTGCTCTTTAATTTCATCTAAGGTTAATAAATGTGGGCATTTACAGGAGGTGAGATGGGATTTCTGGAGAGCATATCGGCTTCAAAATTTGTTGTTCCTTTATTGTATTTTACAGTATAGTCATACATGCTTAATTTTAGCGACCATCTGAATAATCCACCGGTTAAATGTTTTAAATTTTTAAGCCATACTAAAGCAGCGTGATCGGTATGGATTGTGAAATATTTTCAATGAATGTAATAATGAAATTTGTCAAAAGCATCGATTATGGCGAGGCACTCCAATTCTGTAATAGCATAATTTTGTTCGTAGGGCCTTAGATGTCTTTAGTGGAACGCAATGGGATGTAGGACTCCCTTCTGATCCATTTGTTTTGGTACAGCACCTACGGCTTCCTTCGAGGCATCAGTATAGAGGTGGCATGGGAGATTAGGGTTAAATAATTTCAAAACATGTCTAGAAATTAACGCGTTTTTAAGCAATTCAAAAGATTGCTGACATATTTCTGACCATTCCCAAGGAGTGTCTTTCTCTAATAATTTATTTAAAGGGGTTCTAATTTTAGCATACTTGTCAATGAATTTATTATATACGTTTATAGATCTAAGGAACCTTTGTAATTCTTTAACATTTTTTGGAGGAATTAATTTTTTAATAGTTTCGGTATTACCATAGTCTGGTTTTTTTGGCCGTTACTAATTTCATAACAAAGGAAGTCAATTTGAGTTTTGGCAAAGTTACATTTTGGAAATTTTAATTTTAGATTTTCCTGTCCTCAAATGTTAAAAAGAGTTTTAAGGTGAGCCAGATGCTCGGCATAAGAATCAAAATAAACTATAAAATCATCGAAATAGTTGGTAGCGAAGATCATTTTATGTTTATCTCGGATCCTTCTTAGGGCTCTTGCGCATTGAGCCGGAGCATTTTTGTAACCAAATAGGAGGACCAACCACTCGTAAAGGCCTGATTGGTTACAAAGGCTAATTTTTCTGTGTCTGAAGAGTGGAGGGATATATGCGAGTAACCAAAGGCTAAATCTAGTGTAGAAATTATTTGGCATTCACAAGTCTGTCTAAAAGCCAGTCTATTCGGGGCAAAGATTCCGAATCTGTTTTGGTAATGGCGTTGATTTTTCTGTATTCAATACAGAGGCGCGTTTTACCTTCTCTTTTTTATAGGCTAGTGTAACGGGAGAGGAATAGGAACTACATGATTCTTTAATAAGTTTAGCTTCCAATAACTCTTGTACCTGCTTTTCAATTTCTGCATTGTCCGCCGGAGAGGCATGGTAAGGTCGAAGTGAGATAGGAAGTTCCAAGGTGAGACTTACTCGCGGGGGTTCTCATCTGACTCTACCCACATCATATCGATTGTGTGCAAAAATATCTTTGAAGTCCCTTAGAAGCCCTTACAATTGTATATTCTTTTCAGTAGTATAATGATTAAAATTTATATCATCATAATCCGAGAGAGTTTTAGTATCAAGTTAACACTTCCCCTGTTGAGACAAAATTCCTTGATTTGATTTGGAAGGAGAACGAAGCAGCTTCTTGTAATTCATATCACCCGGTAAAGTTGATGTGTGGTTATATGAATTTTTATGTGATATTTGACCGGAAACGTTTTGGTCATACTTAAGGATGACTCCATCTTGAAACAGAGAATTTGAGAAAAAGTCCATCGCGATATGATTTTTTTGTAATTCTGGGGTTCCCAGTATTACATACGGCAAATACGACCTAGCGAGGTATAAGGTGCTATTTTGCCTGATACTCCCTATTTCGAGGGCTACTTGATTTTTTTCAAAAATCTGGACCTGTGTCTGGGTTTGGTTAACATTAAGAGGCTTGCAACTTTGAATAGACGTCATATCCAAAGCTGCTATTAGATTTTCCGGAATTATGGAAAGGGTACTTTCGCTGTCCAATAAAAATGGAACTTGAACCTGATTACAATAACTTTTTGTGTATTTTCGGTTTTCGTAATTCTCACATTTGAGGTGCCCGGGCACGATAAACCGTCATATAGCATTCATGGGCATTCCGTGATCAGGGTAATACCCATAGGCATTTTGAGGTTGGGTTTCATTATTATGGGTTGCAAAGTTTTGGGTCATTGTTGTCCTTGCATTACCTTGGACATCATAATTATGGAGTAAAGATGATGCCTTCGATGGCAATTTTTACAACTCATCTTAGATGAACATTTACTTGCAAAATGGCCACAACGCACACAATTTTCCCATAACTTGTTTAATTGGATGGTTCTCCACCTGCTGTCTACAGGCATAGTCAATAACGTTTTGCAGGTATGGGTCGGGATGCGAATCAAAGCAAACACCGCATTTACTGCTTTCTTGAATTTTGTGGAATTTCGATCTATTGTAAAAATCTTTTGAATAAGCTATATTTCTTACATCTGTTTTGAATGGATTGTCCATTGCTAGCAAACATTTGACTTGAGTCTCTAAGAACTTTAGAAATTCCGTGAGACTAGGCATATCATTATGGGTAAGGGCAAGCTCCCATCGCTCTTTGAGATTATCATTTAGTTTTTGAACGATGGTAAAAATTATCATATTTTCCACTAAAGCATTTTGTGTTAATTTTAACGAATCTAAGATTCTAAGTGACTGATTGCAAGTGTCTATTATGTCGAAAATAGCTTTAGAGGATGAGGAACATTTCTTCATATTTTTTATATTATATAACTTGCTTATTTGGGCCATGGCTAAATCACTAGTTTTATCGTAGCGAGCGCAAAGAGTCTCCCATGCATTTTTAAAACTGGCTTCTGAAAGAGGAAATCCAGAAATCAATTTATGGCTAGGATCCCTTATGCTAGCTAGGAGTTATTGTAATTTAGAAACGGGGTCCAAATCTGAATTTTGATCTACAGTTGTGATAAAAATCTCCTTAAAAGAGAGCCACTGATCAGATTCTCCATAAAAAGGTTTTAAGTCAAATTTGGTAAGGTTAACGGTGTTCTCAAATTTTAATTTTTAGATTTATTATTATTCCCTGACTCCCCTTTGTGAATGTCTGAGCTCTTATTTATTTTATTAAGTGAGGTGATTATCATTATTGTTAAAGTGTCTACTTTAGAAGCAATTTCATTGCAGAAATAAGAGCAATTTCATCGAATTCTTTAATAATATTTTCGGTTTCCGATTCCTTGCCTTCGAGAACCGAATTTTGTTTAACTCACTATCAATATCCTTTACTTGTCCCTGATACACCTATAATTCTTCAAGAGTTGTCATTTTATCGTTTATTTTGGGATTGATGATATTATTTATACGGGTAATTTTTCCCTTTTGCTAGAAGCAAAAAGCCGAAGAGAAGAATTTTTAGGGCACTCCCTTTGGGGCCTCTCCGCACGTTGAATAGATGATAGATTTGGCATCTGGAACTTTAAAATAGTCTCAAACAAACAATTTTTTGAGGACAATTTCACCTTCATTGTTAATTTTCTTTAATAAATTTCCCGCGTAAAATGGTAAAATCCTACTGACTACGAATAACTGTCTCATTTTTAATAAAATGACAGCTTTCTGATGATTTAAATATAATATCCTTTATTAGAATGAAAATCTGCCATGGCAGTAGAGTTTCATGGTTGCTACCATGATCGGTTCCACATAGCAAGTGATGGTAGAAGTATGTTAGAAAAATCTCATCTTCGAAGGGTTACCAGTTCAAAAGGCCATGTGGTATTAATAATTAAGCCGATAAACTGATAAAATTGGCTACACTGCTAAACTCGTGATTATGTGTCATCGGGCGCGTTTCTAAAGTGAGGGGCGATTCATTAAAAAAGTAATTAATAGGTTTGATTTCTATAATTTTCCCATATATATATATATATATATATATATATGAAACAAATTAAAAAAAGTTTTCGCCGTTGACTTCATTAAGACTATAATTATGTGTAAATTCCATTATTCTAAATTATTTTCTCGCTCCAGTATTCGATTGTTAAAATTACATCTAGCGAAATATATAGTTTATTCCAAATTCATTCTCTTAAAAAATGGCACTGATAGAATGCTCTATTAAATTTACGCACTTTTATTTTCTTTAAATAAACAGCATCCTAGAATTTAATTCTTCAAAAAAAAAATACCCATTTCCCAGCTAAAAATATTTTACTCTTTTGAAATAACAACCTATGAATTTCTTTTCTTTATTTTTTATTTCCCTACGATTCCTGACAAAATATTACTTTTCAAATTCTGAAAGATTTTAATCTCAATGTAAAAATTATTTTGGCATATTGCCATACTTGATAAAACATATGTACTCCTTTTCGCTCTGCTTTTATTTATTCGAAGGAAGTAGAATTCACGAGATTGTTCTAGAACATTTTTTGGCGCGCTTTTGCCAGCTTCGGTAAGTTCACTTCGATATTAATTCGCCGAAGGAATTAAGCCGTGAGCGTTGATTGGCCTAGAGGCTTTTTAGATAGAATGTATTCTGGCGTGCTCGGGAAATGATATACGGATTTTTCCCGCGTTTAGAGCAGAAGGTTCCGGGATTTGGTTATGGATGCAGCTAGTCATGTACTTCCTAATCTTCGAATGTTCTCCTTGGCCGCCGATTGATTTTAAAGAATACCTGCCTGTACTAACTAAGATGTCTTATATTTAAATTTAAATCATCAAGTTTCGCCACGACACTAAAATTAGCAGTGCATGGAGTGAGATTTACTGAGTAAAGCTTACCACTGAGTAAAGCTTAATCGATTAATCTTTAAATTTTTCGAATAAAGTGTGAACTCGAACGAACTGCCTCTTCTCTTTAGTTTATACGTACACAATGAAGTAAGTCTCGGTGCTCGACTGCAAATCTCCTCGGAGAAACCTCCCTTGCCTTGAATATGAGTCTACAAAAGTATGGTGATTCCAGTTAAATCGTCACATATTATATTTTTAGTCGACCAGGATATTTTGAAAAGCCCAGTGGATATGACAGCTGCAAAGTGCTTTTGTTCCACTGGTTTTGTTCAATGCTAATGATGCTGGAGTATGGATTTCGGCTGTCGCGACGGATGGAACGATGTTTTGGTATGATGTAATCAAGATTGAAATATGTGTGTATAGCGGATTTGAAGTGTGTATCATCGAATTAAATGGAACTTTGAAAGACTTATTTTATGAGTTGCGGCCAAGTAAATAAAAAAAAGAAGACACGGCAGTGTAAGTTATTTTTTCATGATTGATATTTTATTTTGTGACTTTACGATATTTGAATATTTTTATGTGTTTTTATTTTACTGTTTATGATTATTTAAAATTCTATTGTTATTTAAGTGATACTTAAAGTCGGGGCTTTGTAAAGAAAATGAAATACATTCTTATATTGATAAAAGTAATTGAAAGATAAATATAATTAATTGCATTTTTCGTTCTAAACAGACGATATTTTTCTTATTTCCACTCTAAAGCAATTTGACTGGAAACCATGACAACTTACAAAAGTGTTTCAAAACTGATGTAGTAATGAAATTGACTCTTTCGGTTGGCAGAGAAAAAAAAAATATATTAAATGTATCTTCTTGTAGTGAGAATTTAATACGTTCAATGAAATGTGCTTATTGCGTAATTTTGCTATTTTTGCTTCCTTTTTATTCTGTGTTTATGTTTTCACTAAAAAGATGTAATATGATTGAAAATTATTATGCTGTTGAAGTTATTTCCAACTATTTGGAAAGAATTGATAGTTTGTATTTTAAAATAACAGAATATTAGATCCTTTACGTAATTTGATGTGTAATTGTAGCAGTTTTTAGGTTGTTTATTATTTTGAATTTTTGAGTCAGATAATTTTATAATTGTTGTTAAGTTAAAGATTAATATATTATGAATTGATATTAGATATTATTATTATTATTATAAGTTATAAGATTATATTATTAGGTTTTAAAAATTTAAATTCAAGTAATTACTAAGATGAACTGTTGGAGTAGTACAAATACCTTAATGGAGATCAGAGCGAAATATGAACGTAATTTCGATCAATCTGGAAAACATTATGTCCACTATCTATCAGATGAGCATACGAATATAATGGGTTCTTTAATCAATCGCCAATACACGGGTAGACTTTCGGGTACTTTAAATTTTTCGGGTCCCAATAGAGATATCACACAAAATGATATTCGGACAATTCTTATGGATGAAATATACAAATTTGAAGGTAAGTCAGGTGAACTCGCAATAAGTGATATAGCGGAACATGAAATCGATTTTGATATTTATGACAAAAGTGTAGACAATAGAAAAATTGACAAGTGTTGTAAATGCTTATTAAAATTTGTGGAGCAAAAAATAATGTGTAGCTATTGCCACGAATTCTTTAAGTACCCTAAAAGTAAAATTAAATTGGATTAAACTCAAAATTTTTATGTGAATATTATATTTGTACTGACACATTTACTGTGTAGAATGTTTTCTGTTGCAAATTCCTATAATGAATAGAATTCAGTAGGGAAGCTTATCAGAAATGTCTATCAGTATTTTGGGGTTGAAATATGATGTTTACAAATAAATTAATGGTGATTGGATAACTTTGGAAAAAAAAGGGGGGGTTTACTTTAAATTACATTTGTTCAAGTGATAATTTTAGTGGCAGAAGGAATACGGTCGCAATTTAGAAACATGGAACAATTCGCGACAATATTATTTTCCAGATGACTTCAAATTATTTCATGAAAATACACAAAAACCAACACAAACAACTTCACCTACAGAGTCACAAAATCAAACTAAAGTAAAAACAATAGATTAAACTCAAATTCTTTTAAATATCGCTTATTACCATAATTTCAACATTATCAGGTATGTTCTTGGGTCGACACAGGAATATTACTTGTTTTTGAAAGTTTTTGAGGTTAGGTAGAAACCTTATGCAGGCATAAGATGTGTATTATGATTTTAGGAATTTTCAAATTGATGTTGAAAAATGAAATTAAAATTTTTATATAATTACAGTTTTTAGTAAATATTAGTTATATTATTTAATGGATTCACAGAAGCTATATTTATTTTATTTAATACAATAAAGGTCTTGAATTATTCTTGAATGCTGATATTCTGTATTAGTCAGAGTTGATATTGTGATATTGTAGTAAAATGTTAAGAGAGATTAGTTAAAATTTAAGGATTGCAATAGTGTAAATAATAGTTTATATTCCAATTCTCTGTCACCTATCTATCTAACAATTATTATTATTATTATTATTATTGCTTATTACTTAAAAAGTGTAAAAAGAAGTAGATGATTCTACACTTAAATTTTGGTAATTAGCCATACCCGATTATGTCATCGATTTTTTAGTAGTTAAAAGAAGAGTATCAGAAAGGGATATTATTGTTCACAATTGTTGGTTGAGTGAATCCTAACTAAATATTTGGGCATCTAAATTATTTAGTATTGGAAAATAATGTAGAGTTAATTTTTTTTTTATATAGATTTCGGCTAGCAAAAAATTATTTCCTTATCCTTTCAAGTAAGGAAACAAACAGATTTTGCTATGTACTTCTTTTTTTCCTCAACCAAGAATTTTATATTGAATGTAATATTTACTGTGATGTATTGCTAGAGTAATTATTGAAGTTTGTTGATATTATTTATTATTCGAAAAGATTTATTAATGTTATTATTTATTAAGAGAAAATATTAGAAAAAATGTTGAGAGATATTATTAGAGTTTTATTTACAAATTGAGTAAACTGCTTATAATGAATTGTAGTTATAAAATATATGATGAATTTGAATTTTGGTACCAAGGCTGTGATATACCAAAGTAGTGTGTATACCATGAAGTGCAATATGGACATTTATTTATTTTATTCTTTAATTTTTACTGATTGTGACAAAAGATAGCTATCGAATGAAATGAATTAGCTCTGGTCTTCAAAGTGACCACAAAAAGAGTGGCACCACAGATTAGAGTGGGGGTAATCCCAAAACCACAATGGAGAAAGACTGAAATTTAGTCAGAACTGTTTGAGACTGTTGTTGACTGCTGTTGTTGTTCAAACAGTGACTGTTTAAGACTATTGAAGCTTCAGTATTCAGTATTCAGTTATTCAGTATTAGTAGAATACAGTTTTTTTTAATTGGTAATATTCTTCAGTTTTCAATGTAACTAATTTCCAACTTTATTATTTATTATATTATTTATTATATTGATTTATTATTTATTATTATTATATTATGTTGGTAATATTATTTATTATGTTAGTTATTTCTTAGTTTATCTTGATGTATTCTCATTTATTTACACTTGCAAAAAGTAAGTGTTGCTGCAAACTTATGTATTTGAGGTTATGCTTTACTCTAAAAATATTTTAATTTCCATTCTTCCAAAATTTAAGGCAATTGCTTTGTTTGTGATTCTTGATGATTTAAAATTTTTAGAATTTTATATTTTAGGAAAATTCTCTATTTTTTTTCTCTTATCTGAACTACTGTTAGGGAACTGCTATTCAGATAAGCTTGTTTTTTTGCGGGGGGGGGGGATATTGAAACAAATTAAAAAAAATTTTCACCGTTGACTTCATTAAGACTATAATTCTGTGTAAATCCCATTATTCTAAATTATTTTCTCGCTCCAGTATTCGATTGTCAAAATTACATCTAGCGAAATATATAGTTTATTCCAAATTCATTCTCTTAAAAAATGGCACTGATAGAATGCTCTATTAAATTTAGGCACTTTTATTTTCTTTAAATAAAAAGCATCCTAGAATTTAATTCTTCAAAAACAATACCCATTTAACACCTAAAAATATTTTACTCTTTTGAAATAACAACCTATGAATTTCTTTTATTTATTTTTTATTTCCCTACGATTCCTGACAAAATATTTCTTTTCAAATTCTGAAAGATTTTAATCTCAATGTACAAAATTATTTTGGCATATTGCCATACTTGATAAAACATATGTACTCCTTTTCTCTCTGCTTTTATTTATTCGAAGGAAGTAGAATTCACGAGATTGTTCTAGAACATTTTTTGGCGCGCTTTTGCCAGCTTCGGTAAGTTCACTTCGATATTAATTCGCCGAAGGAATTAAGCCGTGAGCGTTGATTGGCCTAGATGCTTTTTAGATAGAATGTATTCTGGCGCGCTCGGGAAATGATATACGGATTTTTCCCGCGTTTAGAGCAGAAGGTTCCGGGATTCGTGGTGGATGCAGCTAGTCATGTACTTCCTAATCTTCGAATGTTCTCCTTGGCCGCCGATTGATTTTAAAGAATACCTGCCTGTACTAACTAAGATGTCTTCTTATATTTAAATTTAAATCATCTAATTTCGCCACGACACTAAAATTAGCAGTGCATGGAGTGAGATTTCAATAGAGTAAAGCTTAATCGATTAATCTTTAAATTTTTCGAATAAAGTGTGAACTCGAACGAACTGCCTCTTCTCTTTAGCTTATACGTACACAATGAAATAAGTCTCGGTGCTCGACTGCAAATCTCCTCGGAGAAACCTCCCTTGCCTTGAATATGAGTCTACAAAAGCATGGTGATTCCAGTTAAATCGTCACATATATATGTGTGTGTATGTGTATGTAATAAAAAAAAAAAAAAAAAAAAAAAAAAAAAAAAAAAAAAAAACTTTTGCAGACGAAAGATCCAAAAGAAAAAAAAAGGGGCCAAGTGCATTAAAATTGGCAAATATATAAAAGATTCATGTACAAGACAAGATAGCAAATGGATAAGAAAAAAGAATACGTTATCTTAGGCTATTTTCATAAACACAATCGAAATATACCATGCCTATGCCTCCTATCTTGGAAATAACTTCATATACAGGAAGAACCACTAATGCACATTTTTGAAGGTCGCAGTCCACTCATGTCACTGTCCAACAAGTATAATGGCTAAGCGACAACCCCACATTTCCATTAGGTGAAAAAAATCGTTGAAAGTTTTGTTTTTTTTAAGTTTCTTCCTCGCTGAAAAGCGTGAAGATTTCTTTCTTTTTTAGCGTTATTTACCAATTCTAGGTTATTTTGTCACACTAGATGATCTGGCCTTAGTGAGGGTGGTGAGGCCAGGCAATTGCCCGGGACACTAAAAATTAATGTATGGGAATTAAAATAATAAAATAGTAAAAATTTCACCCTTTTTTTATTTGCAAGTGTTTTGCCGCGCTACGTTTAAGTGACAACTATAAAATGACATCCCATTTTTTTTCACTACAGTTACTTTTCTATGTCTAGATCTTGTCTTTGAGAGCAGATGGACCGGCAGACTCACAGGAACACTAAAAAATTAAGTGGTGGAAAATCCACACAATAAAATAGTAGAAACTTAATAGTTGTTTTGTTTTTGTTGTAAGAAATTACTGTTATAATGTAAAA
This sequence comes from Maratus michaelseni, assembly GCA_963931845.1. Lineage (NCBI taxonomy): Eukaryota > Metazoa > Arthropoda > Arachnida > Araneae > Salticidae > Maratus > Maratus michaelseni. Next base: position 391,501,161 of record OZ007592.1, read on the forward strand.
ATTTAGTATTATGTTAAAGAAAATATCTAGACATATCAGTGTATCAATAGGAACAGTGGTATAACTGATAGTTCTACGAAACTGGCTGAAAAAAGCACTCTAATATATTTTACGGTATATGAATTTGTTGTTATGATAACAAAAAAAATGGCTTTTGTGTTCTTAAGACGATATGACTCATATCACTGTGACTCTAAACACCCCAACTGTAATAATTTGCAATGCTACAACAACAGTAGAATCTGTGAAAATGAAATCTATCTATAACTGATTACTGTCTTAAATAAATAAAAAAAAAAGATACATGTTCCCACAGGGGAAATTTGTTCCGTTCCTATTGATTTTATTTTCACATGTTTTAACGAATAAATATTTAACAAAACTGATTAGTCTGTTCAATATTACGTATTTTATTATTACATATTTTTTATTTAAAAATAAGTTGGCTTGTAGAATCTTAGTAAAATTATCTTTATAAATTTACTTTGCAGAAGTGGGTACTAAAATCTATGTTTTCCCAGAGTGAAAAAATATATATATATATAGTTTAAACTCCGATTAGAAACATTATAAATTATGTATGGTTGTGGAAGCTTCAATAAAACAACCCCTCAAAAGAATCCCTCTGTATAAGAATTATGTTTACATGAACAAAGAATTATGAGGTTAGATCAAGTAGGGCCCAAGTTATAACCATTTGAATTTGTCTTGCCTTATATTTATTTTATACGAAAAATTGTGAGAGCTTCAAGGAAACAACAACAAACTCCCACTTATATGTATGTATATGCATATAAAATTTGGGTGGGTAGTGTTAAATATATACTAGGTTTAATAATCCGTTTTAATGCGTTGTGCCATTATATTGCAATTACACTAAAATTGAGGGGAACTAAAATTCACACTAAACTTTTACAGTAAAATTGAGGGGGAAATTTACAAAAATCCCTCCTTATAACTTGGTTTACCATATAGAGTATGATGGCTACACCAATTAAAGCCTGAATTATAGACGTTTGAACGTTTTGAGACTTTGTTTGTCTGTGAATTCTTGAAAAATGTTTTATTTCAAGGCTTATTAACCTTTTCTTTGTTTATTTATTTATTTATTTATTTTGGGGGTGGTGCCTTTAAGAAAAAACCCAACAAAGACCACTTTTAAATTAATAACGTATGCTCGTATAAAAGTTTAATAGGTTGCGTGAATTACAGCCAAGTTATGTACGTTTAACATGTTGGAACCCTTATATGTATTTATTTATTTTTTTATGGGGGCGGGGGGGGGGCTTTGATACAAAACACGTAAAATATGCCCTGTTTGGTAAAATATTTTACAACATTTAATATAATTTGGAATTTAGTTTTTTACTTATGTCGTTTTAATTACCATCTTTTAACAACCTGAAACCGTAAATTAAGAATAGGAAGTGCTACCGCCTAGATATTAAGACATACATTTTTAAGTTACTAAATTTCGCTCTATGTGAGTAATATTAAAAACACACCAATTTTAATGTAAATAAAATCCTCTCGGAGCCCTTTTTTCACCATATTAAATTTTTTATTTCAAATTTAAAATAAAAAATCATTTCATTAATTAAAAAATAAAATATGAAAAAAAAAATAATTAAAAAATATATATTAAAATTTTAATGTACTTTTATTAAAAAATTTTTTAATAATATATTTTAAATATTTATTTTTAATAATTTCAAAAAAAAAAATTTGAAAATGTTTAATATTTTTAATATTTAAAATTTTTTTATGTATTTTTTAAATTAAAATTAATTATCTGTAGAAAGAAATTGAAAGCGCAGAGCATATTATATATATAGCAATATATATATATATATATATATATATATATATATATATAGTCATATATACATATATATAGTCATATATATATAGTCATTGCATTAATCTGTAAGGCACAAATATATAGATATTTATCTGTACTTCTTCCAGGTTTCCAAAAATAAAAAGAAAACAACATTTTATTGCCGGACAGCCGGTGTCTAGACCAGCCGGCAGCCGATAGATGGCGCTTTTCGGAATTAGACTCATTGGAAGGCTGCAAAGTAAGGACGCTTTAAAAACTAACCGGCCGGCTGCGGAGTCGCAGCCGTGAAATACTTGAATAACATTTTTTTTAAAATGATACAATGATACAGAGTACGTAATTGTGTATTCGTTGAATTGCAAAAGTTACTATTTCTTTCGGGTTTCATCTGAAATATATTCCATTACAAATGTAACAAGTTTATACGCTTTAAAATGTTTAGCCTTTCTTCCGTTTGGAAGTAACATTATGTGTATGTTTATACAATACAATAGAACACAGAACCTCTCGCATTTTTTTTGGCTAATCTAGTTCTTATTTTGTGAAGAAATCATTACTTAGTTTAAGCTAAATAAAAGAATATACTTCTATAGATACATTTCCAGAATAAATTCTAAAATTTAGCCCCTCACAATTATTTTCATATCCATACAAATGGGAATGAACAAAATCTCTCACATTGATTAAATTTTAAATTACTTATAATTCATATCATTTCACAAAAATATAAAGTAAGAGGCATGCAATCAATTGAAAATCCAATCAATCTTTAAGGATTAAATCAAGATACAGATATTAATACGATACAGATATTAATACGATACAGATATATATTTATTATATTAAAAGAATCCCTAAAACGATATGCCAATGAGAGTAACAATTGGAAAACGTATAATACAATAATATTATACTTAGGTTATTCTCGCGAATCTGAAAAATGTAGATACAAATTATATAGATTTTTGTTGTTAGCGAAATTTTGTTATGTGAGAATATTAATATTATTTTCTTTTTAATATAAAGAACTTATTTAAAATAAATCAAGTCATAATTCAAAGCATCTCATCAGGAATACATATTTAGATTACATTAAATATTGTTCTCAGGTATAGAAATTTTCTTTTTCGAAATGACACCTTCAATAAATTGCTTGTTGTATCGTAAGAAAACATAACAAAAGAAATAGAGCCAATTAATGTGTAGTAATAAAAAGAAATAATAAATAAAAAATAAATAAAACCTAAAGATTACTCAGATATAAGATTACTCAGATAAAACTGAAAGAAACATTCACAATTTTTTAATTTTGAATTTTAGATATCTTAAAAACTCAATTAATTAGAATATTATAATTAGATGAAGATTCGGAATTTCTTTTTTTAACCATCAATAATTATTTCCACGTTGAACAAACGTTTGAATATTATTTTTAATTGATTGGTGTAGTTTCGCACAAGCTACTACGTTTTTTTAATATTTTATCTACTTTATTTCAAACAATAAACTTTGTAGAAATTTTCTAATAAAATTTTCTCTAGAAGATTATTGTTTGGAAATATTGTTCAATTATCTTCTAAGTATACGCTATTTTCGACCTTACAGGGCCTTACAGTAAGTGATATTCTTAAAACGTAAAAAGTTAAGTTAACTTATTTAGCCTCTTTTGTATCCTAAAAAATTAAAAATCAGAAAATGAATTTTTTTTAATTACAATGCATAATAATAGCATAATAATACTGTAGCACGTGCATAGCTACTGTTTTATGAGGATAGTCTGGAATCAGAAGGATTATGTGTGAGTTTAATGAAAAGTTTATAACGTTTTGTGCTCTGTTATTTCTTTTACTTTCGCAAGTATAATTGAATTCACCTGAACCCGATCGCTGTGCCTGTTCTATCTATTTATATATGAAATAGTTTGCTGTGGTCAACTGGTGAGTAGAAATAGGCTGGTATGAATTGGATCGAGAGGATTTTGTGAAGTCTCGCACTAGTGGGTCTTCAATTCAGCATTCGGAGCGTTATTCCAGTCTTGTTACTTTTGCCATGACGGTTGACATGGAGTTAGATTTCCTCATCCTAGAAGTGAGCATTTTGGTAAGGTATTAATCTCAGCATTTCGAATAAAGTTAATTTGGAGTCCACGAAATTCCATTAGTGACACTGGCGTATTTCAAAGTGCTCTTATTTACAGTGCTTTCAGTACATTGAGTAATCTTCTAGTTTTTCTTTAAAAGAATAACAGTAGCTATCTTGTATAAGCTTGTTGAGGACTTATATTATTTATTACAGCTTCCCCTCCTCCGTTCATTAGTTCAGTGATTTTTCGTTAATTTTAGTCATCGTTAACTGAGTTGCCATGCTCTACTGCATTGAACTTACCTATATTGCTTTTAAATAAATCGGTGTGCTTTTTCTTTATTATTGTCTCAATGGATACTCATTTATGTAACTCATTTTTACGCCAGAATATTCTGAATAAATTTTCTCAAGCGTGTTTAAGGATGCATTCCTTTCCACTAATGATTAGTTGAGTTATTCGCTTCTTAACTGAATTTAATTTTAACTTAATGTAAGGTGTGTATAAACTTTTCTAGAACAAATATAGATCTGATGATGATTGCTTTTGATTGCATTATGATTGTTTTTCTGAACAGCAGGATTATGTTCATTTCCACACAATGATTTCTCAGTGTTAGTATAGCTTATAATACACAATTTTAATTTTACTTTTTTATTTATCAAATATTTTACGCCAGTGTAATACAATTTATAAGTCATATATTTCTGCAAAATTTTAAACAGATTAATAAATTGGATTAGTTGGATAATATGTAATTTATGATTATTATGTAATTTATGTATTATTATGTATTCTGTAATTATGAATTAATTATATTTTGCATATATGTGTATACTTATAATATATATACACTTAAATTATAATTATTATAAAGTATATAAATATTATTATTAATACATATTACTTTATATAAGTGTATACGTACATTTACATTACTTATAATAATTATGTTATATACGTATTATAGGAAGTATTATATATATTAACGTATATATTAATTATCATTATAAATAATAACTTCATAAATTATATCATCCGGCGCACAGTGAGGCGTTTTGATGATCTAGGTGGACAAAATTCCATTTTCCGATTATCTCGGAATTTAACAAGACCACGTATACTGGTAGGTAAATGTCTCTTTTATTCAGATCCGTACGAGTCATGTAAAAAAAAAACCGATGTGCCGATTAACTTCGTCCAGAACAGTGCAATTTCCGTAAATAACGTTTAGAGGTTTGCGTACAGAAATCACCTTGATTGAAATGTGAACTAAGACTGTTGTATTTACTAGAGTTCTTTAAGGATCCTGGCTTGACCCGGCTCGACACGCTGGCGCTTTTAACTTGGACTGTGGCTGGATGGTATTTTTTGTTAAAATAATAGTAATAATTATATTTTTTAGAATAATTATATTTTCCAAATTTCGTTACTTTTGCCATGACGGTTGACATCGAGTTAGATTTCCGCATCCTAGAAGTGAGCATTTTGGTAAGGTATTAATCTCAGCATTTCGAATAAAGTTAATTTGAAGTCCACGGAATTCCATTAGTGACACTGACGTATTTCAAAGTGCTATTATTTAGAGTGCTTTCAGTGCATTTAATAATCTTCTAGATTTTCCATAATACAATAATAGTAGCTATCTTGTATAAGCTTGTTGAGGACTTATATTATTTATTACAGCTTCCCCTCCTCCGTTCATTAGTTCAGTGATTTTTCGTTAATTTTAGCCACCGTTAACTGAGTTGCCATGCTCTACTGCATTGAACTTACCTATATTGCTTTTAAATAAATCGGTGTTTTTTTTTCTTTATTATTGTCTCAATGGATACTCATTTATGTAACTCATTTATACGCCAGAATATTCTGAATAAATTTTCCCAAGCGTGTTTAACGATGCATTCCTTTCCACTAATGATTAGTTGAGTTATTCGCTTCTTAACTGAATTTACTGCATTGAACTTACCTATATTGCTTTTAAATAAATCGGTGTTTTTTTCTTTATTATTGTCTCAATGGATACTCATTTATGTAACTCATTTATACGCCAGAATATTCTGAATAAATTTTCCCAAGCGTGTTTAACGATGCATTCCTTTCCACTAATGATTAGTTGAGTTATTCGCTTCTTAACTGAATTTAATTTTAGCTTAATGTAAGGTGTGTATAAACTTTTCTAGAAGAAATATATATTTAAAGTTTTAAATGAGGCACTATTCTACACAGTTCTTTTCATTGCTTTTCTGAACAGCAGATTATGTTCATTTCCATTCAATGATTTCTCAGTGATAGTATAGCTTAAAATACACAATATTACTTTTAGATTTTTATTTATCAAAGATTTTACGCCAATGTAATATAATTTATAAATCACAAATTCTTAAATTAATTATTTAAAGATAACATTAAAATTAAATTTATAAAGGAACGAGAAAAATAACGTGTGATATATAATGATTAATAGAATTACTATAAAACAATTAAAAGTCTACAAATTATTTTATTAACAAAACTTTTATAGATTCTAAACATCATATATTTAATAAATGATATATCAGTATTTTGAAAGCAGTGAATTATAAGATTGAAAATATGTGAGATATATAAATATCTCCAAGCTTTATATTTGTCACATGAATCAAATAGGATTCACGCCATTAGACGTGATACATTAAATAAATAAAATTGGTTTTATGGGAACCATGGTGTTATAAATAAGTCTTTCCTTCAAATTTACTGATCACTAAAGAATAGAAAAATTGATGATTTCTGGATGAAATTAGGATTCTGTTTGTTGTCAACAAATGAATGTCTTTTCAGACTAAAATGAAGATTTACGATCTTGGTCATAAATGTCCGAAGAAAAAAGAACAAATATATAGAATGTCTTCTTTGATTAATTCAAGATTATGTACTGACTGAATTCATGTACCATAAAAGATAACATAATGTAACCTGAAACAAATGTCAGAAAAAAAGAGAACGATTTGTTATTTTTCTACAAAAATACAAACATGAGAAAACGCGATTTACAAGTTTTATATCTATATAATTAGTCTGTTTATGGACTTTTTTCTAATCGGAGTAAAAAATATATTAAATAATATACTTTTATTATTATCATTTGAATTATTATCTACTTAATTTTTTTAACTTTTTAAACTCATACTTACATCTCTACAAAAGATTACAGTTGTACTGATTGATGTTTTAGAAAATTTTTGAAGAATCACTATGCATATGTTCAGAAAGCAAGGTTTAATACAATATTCGCTCTGTAGAATATGAAGTGTATGACATTCATCGTTCAATTACAGGGATACTCAAAAGAATTACGTTATAGTATTTCTGTAAATGTTAATCGGTGGAAGGGCGTTTCAGAAGTGTTTAGTTCCGTTGTGCGTTTCTTAACTGAATTTTAGCTGAATATAAAGTGTGTATAAAAATTTGTAGCTCATATACAGGGATAATAAGTCTCCATTTCTGGGCAGTAAAGCTGAAAAAAAAATCCAAATATGTTTTTTCGCCAAATTAAATTTTAGAAAACCATGTGGAGTGTAAAAAATATATACACGGCTGGTCATAATAATTCGAACCTTTCATCGATTATGGGAGTTAGTTGCTTAAATTTGATGTTGAATTGTGTTATGCGTTTACTAAATTGTTCATTTAGCTGTCTAGTTTTACCTTATTAAGGAGTTAAGATTTTTACCAGTATTGTGGAAGATTTCGAAAGTGTTTCATCATGTATTCGAAACGCGTGTTTTTTCTTTCTTTTATGTTTTGTGTTAGAAAGGAGTCTTTAATGGTCTACTCTCTAACATTATATTCTCGATATTCTTGAATATATTCTTATTAATATAATATTCTTGATATTCAAAATATTATACTTAAGAAAAAAGCATATTCTTACTTTTTTTTTGGACGTGGGGACGTATTAGTAGGTATCAAAAATTGCATTATTTTTATTAAGTGAAAACAAATCCCAAAAATTAATTCATTTAACTAATCGAATTGTATTTCTATAAACTAATTTATTTGAAAAAATTCTTATTATATATATATATATATATATATATATATATATATATTTAATATGGATGTTAAATGTAGTGGGATATCTTAAATATCAAAACTTAGTTAATAAATCACATACAGTAATGACTCTCAAAAAAACTTCTTTATTATATGAAATAAAAAATACATATATTTTAATTATCATTATTTTCATTTTATATATATTTTCATTGAAGAACAATTTTATTTCTAAATATCTCTTTTCGTTCATTATAAAGCAATAGCGTTTCAATTATTTCATGATATCTGTGTCTAACATTTCTGAAGAATAATATTCGAGAATTTTTCATATACTTAGAAACTTTTGAAATCGTTAAAGAAGTGAACCGAGTACATATTCAGAAATTTTGCATGTCTTGCACTCCATCATGTTTTGTTTCATCATCAAACCTTAGATAAAATTCACAATTTTAATAAAAAAAATTCAAATAAAAGTCTCTTCACTAAACATTTGTATGGATATATGGATATATTGAATTTTTAGTGTGATATAAGAATTAATGTGTTATTGAATGAAACACTTTTTTAAAATATTTTTTAAATAATCTTTATAACAAATTTTCTAAAATTATGTGTTTTAACATTTTTATTTTCGATTTGAGAAATATACAAAGGAAAAAAAATTAGATTACACTGCATTTCAGCAATTTACATAAATAATAACTTTTTATATCTGATTTTAAAATGGTATTCCTAAATTAAAAAAGAAAAAAAAACTATTTCTGAAAAAATGCGCATCAATTTGTAGCAGCTGTTCACATAAATTAAAAAATATAACAAAAACAGAACTCTTTTGCGGTGTTAAATTTTCTGTTCGAGAGAGCTTATGAAAATTAGAAAGCCCCACCTGTTGATAAATATTTTGAAAGACCGCAAAATATTAATCATAAAAGCTAAAAAAATATGTCATTACGCTGTATATTACCATGAAGTTATTTGTAGTATTTTTATAATGTACTTTATGAGCTTCATGCAAATTTTAAAATGATAAAGTGCAATTTCCTAGTTTACGCAAGCACCTATGGAAACAAATATAGAAATAGTTTAAATTTGTTAGTTTATCTACTTACATTTTCTCTTTAATATTCTAATAATATGACCTAATGCATATTAACCTTTATTTTGCTTAAATGAAAAATGTTAAACATATTTATTACATTGAAAAAAAAATAAACATTTTAAAGCAAAATCGAAAGAAAACATTGAATTAGATGTACGCGGCAGTCGCAAGGATCAAATCAGTAACCCTGATCATCCGCCAAGTTCTATAGTGCCGAGCAAAATATTAGCTCGATCGCTCTGTGTTAGAATCTCATTTTAATAGGCGCTCAAGATGGCGTTACGATGACATCAAGATAACGCATTAGAATAACGTTCCGTTGACGTCGGGCGAGCAAACTTCACTCCTGTTGCGTTGCGATTGCCATTTTGATCTGTTGTGTTGTCGTGTTCAGGAGTGACTCTGAAGATCCGCAGCCTAATAAGCTTCCTGCTATGAGATATATCATAGGCCTTGTGTTGCGAGTTTTTCACAATCTTTGTGAGCTGGGGAGGTCAGTGATGCCATATATTGTTCCCGAGAGGAGAAGAGAATGCTGAAGAAGCTACGTATCCATTGTGTCCAAGGTTATCAATAAAACTGGTGTGAACAACGTTGACATAGATAGAAAGAGAAGGTGGGGCACTGTGGCGATACCATCTAGCACAGTCAAGAAAAGGAGTTTATAGCAGGAAACAACCGAACTAGACTTTTGCTCCACGCTATAAAGCTCGTCTTCTGTTCCGAGATCTCTCGTTCTACCCTTGTCTACTCTCCTTCAATATCATACGTAAAAAAATATCTAACTCGTCTGACATCGGACGAGCAACGTTCACTCATGTTGCGTTGCGATTGCCGTAGTGATCCGTTGTGTTGTCGTGCTTAGGAGTGGCTCTGAAGATCCGCAGCCTACTAAGCTTCCTGCTGTGAGATATATCATAGGCTTTGTGTTGTGAGGGTTTCACAATCTTTGTGAGCTGGGGAGGTCAGTGATGCCATATATTGTTCCCGAGAGGAGAAGAGGATGCTGAAGAAGCTACGTATCCATTGTGTCCAAGGTCATCAATAAAACTGGTGTGAGCAACGTTGACAAAGATAGAAAGAGAAGGTAAGGTACTGTGGCTATACCATCTAGCACGCACAAGAAAAGGAGTTTATAGCAGGAAATAACCGAACTAGACCTTTGCTCGACGCTATAAAACTCGTCTTCTGTTCCGAGATCTCTGATTCTATCCTTGTCTACTCTCCTTCAATATCATACGCAAAAAAATATCTAACTTTGAAATATCGATAACTGTAGATAAAAATTACATATAGGAACGAATGTTTTCGACTAATGAATGAATGTTTTCGACGATCTTTATTACAGAAAACGATTGTGGTTGAATTATTTTTTTTAATAGTACATATTTGCGTTATTAAATCTCATTCTTTTATAGTTGAAAAGAAATCACAATTGTTACAAAACACTATTTTTAACTATCACGGTGCAGCAATTTATTTTTTTCTCAGTTAATAGCCATAGTTAAAATACTATGTTAAATCCTGTGTATTTTCTTAAATTTTAAAAACTAATAAAACAGAATATTTTATATGTTTGCTTGTTGAAGGATGGATGTTGATATATAACACGAATGTAACTTTATAAAACGTATACATGTAAGTACACAAAAACAGAAAACATGTAAGTATAAAGATTTGGCTGAGGCATTTAATTAAAAAAAATTAGAAATATATATCTTTTAACAACGTCAGCGTGTGAATAAAATTTTGCAGTTATGCAGTTTTCATTCTTTTTTTATATTAGACATTATTTTTAAAGACCAATATAATTTTTTTTAATAAAATGAACCATATATTAAATTTATTTTTTGTATTATTTTACACTGACATTTTTTAAAAATATATATTTCATATATGAAACATCACATCATGTGAAAACAATGGCAAGAATCGGTACACTATATAATGAATTATTTAACTAAATCCTATTCAATTAAGGAATAATCCCAGGAAAAATATTACTCAATATTTATCGCCTATGGGAAATATTCGTACATTTGTAATATTCCAGGATATTTTGACCAATGGACTTTATTTCGATTACAGGCATTTCCTAATTATACTGATGGCACCCGGTTGAAGCATGCTTATTAAGCTCACATGGTCGCAGTAATTTCAGTAATATTTTCAAGTTAAATGCAAGATTTGAATACAGTTAGGATAAAATAGATGCCAAACTTAAGGGCTTATGAAATTACTAAACTGTTTCTCATGTATTTTTATACACGATAATAAATATTCAGAATATTTATTATGTATTCCTTAAAGTTAAACGTACGTAGTCAAAACAATTTTTCATATTTAGATAATTGAAATATTACATTACTTTTGAAGCATATTACTGTAAATTATATTAAATATTAAGTTTACGTAACTGCATTATATACCATGATCTAAAAAAACAATTTTGTTTCCATATGTCGCAAATAGAATACTGATTAATAACGCTATGTAATGCACCTATAGTGATTCATAGAAAGATTTCCCATTAAAATTACCTATACCTGTTCATATGACTAAGGATGATAAAACATGCCGCAAAAATGATAAATTTTAATAGTTCTATAATACTATAAAAAATGTATGTTATAAAAAGGAATAATATTACTCTTAAGTGAAATTATTACATTATTGAACAGAACAGAATAAATTATTTCTGAGTAATACATTTTCTAAAAAATTCTACATTTTTATTTTTAACCTATTTATTTTTTAACAAAACACTCAGCATGCAACAAAATAAAAAGATGGAAAGAAAAGAGAGTTTAAATTTTAAAGTATTTCAGAAATCTTTGAAAAAAAATCACATTTATAAATAAGATTTATTTATATATATATATATATATTATTTCAAGAAAAAGTAATTTGTTGAAAGATCGTAAAACTTTTAAGCAGCTTCTCAGTTTTAAATATAACTCAACAATACAACTACTTGATAGTATTAGCTTTCATTTGCGGAAGAGTTTATAAAAATTAGAGAACCACAGCTGTCGAATAATGTTTTAAAGGACCACAATGTGTTCATTAATTTTATGAGTTGAGAATTCTGCTTCATAATGACTCTGCATATTATCTTAAGGTTGTCTAAAGTACTTTATCCGTTTCATACAGTTTTACAAATTGTAAAGAATAATGGTCTAGTATAATATAAGCATTAAAGGAAGGGAACATTAAAGTAGTTTTCAATGGAGTGCACGAGATCCTACTATTTTATCAACTATTTTTCCAAAAAAATGGATTAATGTAAAATAAAAATTGTTTTAATCAGGAGAAAAATTTTACACGTCTTTTAGATTTTGTGTATATACAACTGTTTATACAATGTTTTATAAAATCAGAATTTAATTTAGGGACAAACAAATATAATTGTAACTCCTGCACTGGCACTGATAACCAGTTCTAAGTATGAAGGAAAATATAACATCGATAAATACACAAAACCTCTACAGAAAAAAAAAACTAATCGTTAGGAACACAGTAATACTTACCCATCCTGGATATGCATGAGATGAATTATTCTAGATACAGCTACCGTTGACAGGCCAGCCACAATTTCTATAATTTTACACCAGATCATAGCAATATTATTCCACCGCCACAATTTATTGAAGCTGTTCTATGCTAGATGATGACGGAAGATTACAATTATATTCCATATAAGCAGTCGCACGTAACTGGAGAAAAGACAAAATAAATCAATCCAGGCAATTTCCCACTCAAGAACAACAGCATTGACGAGACAACTGTTTATTAGAATTAAACGTTGATTTAACAACTCCACTAAATCTCATAAAAATTTGAAGATATTTAATGCATTAGATGACGGCAGAAAGTTATGTTATTGAAGAATTCTCTACCGACGACATCACAATTTTGACCCCTTAGTGACTGGGTCTAGTTGACAGTAAGAAAATCGTACAAAATCTCCTCTCCAAGACAGCGCAGCTCGTTTTAAAGGTAAAAGGCGAATGTATATTTTTGCAATGCAGGGGAAGGACGAGCTAATAAGAAGCTTGCAAAGCCAGTGAACTTAATACTGTCAGTGGCATAATTTTGAGGTGAAGCGGAAGACGCGGGAGCCGAAAGGATTATGGGATATCGAATGATAATTTTAATAAAAATAAAAATGATATTAAGAGACGTTCTAAATAAATAAAATTTTAATATTTCAAAAGAAGAAATTAATTAAGGTTTTTACAAATACGTGTAGCTTCAAACAGATTAAGATTTTTAAAATGATAATTAAAAGCATATTTTGATTAAGCTATGGAATAAAAAAATAATTTAGATTTAAGAGATATTTTAAAAGAGAGGGAAAAATTAGAATTGTAAGAATTTGGAATAAATTAATTAAGGAAAAATGGCGAAATTTTTTTTATTATTACATATCCCCCCACCCATAAAAGACGACTGAACTGGTAGGTCATATGACCTGCAAGTTCATAGTAGGGAAATGTTACACGGACTTGGATTACAATTTGTCAACTGGAGAAGGTCAAAATAAGTACATTTCCAAAAATTTTCATAAATGCCAAGTAACATTAAATTTAATAACTATAACGCGAACCAGTGGAGTTGTTACTAAAAATACAATTACAAGATATTAATCTTGTTAACAAATGACATAAAAAGTTTTAGAAATATTAAACAAACTAAGAAAACCATTGCAAAAATTTAATAATATATAACATACTTCAAGAATATAATATTACCAAAGTGTATTACTGTAGAATTGTTCTCTTAATATTTCGTTCAGTTCTCTTATGAGTGGTAGTCCAATCCAATAAAGTTTGTTGCATACCTCATTAAACTAAACATTGACAAATTGAAAAAATATCCTTCAAACGTTAGACTTTACTAATCCCTAATATTAAGCGCGGTAAACGTCTGTGTGTGTGTGTGTGTGTGTGTGTGTGTGTGTGTGTGTGTGTGTGTGTCTGTGCACTACGCCTTTGTACCCGCAAAGGCTCCTGGACTAATCGACGCACCGACGGCGGACGCGTACCGAAAAATTCGCAAAAAAGGCGCGACGCTCAAGTTTCGATCGGGTCGGGCCTCCGACCCGGACCCGGGGCGTTATTAACCGACGAAACTGTTTTTATTACCGACCGAAACCGAAGTCGGAAGAGAAGTCAAAACAGCGAAAAGTTCGCCTCCGCCGAGGGTTGCCGGTGGAGACGATTCTCGAAAAAGGCAGGGTTGCCAGGAGCAAATTAAGCCCCAAACCGCAGTGCGGGTTTTTAAACCGACCCGGATCTACGGAAGTCGGGGGGTCAGAAATTCGGAAACGGGACAGACAGATTCAGGAGAGCATTTGCTTTCAGAAATTCGAAAAATCATTCCCGTACGACCATTAGAACTTAAAAAATCCTTTAAAAATCGATCAATAAAAAATAATTTTTTAATTCTTTCGGCGCGGCATGTCGAGATCGCAGACTGCCTGGAACGCAGATGTTTGGAAGGAAGAAAGAGCAAATTCACCTGACAGCTTTCATGTAATGCTCAAGTCCGTTTTCGAAAAACAATGAAAGAATTAATCTCTGGACCCCCAAATCGGCCATCACACGTAAAAAAAATCCTGATTTCAACAAAAAAAAGATTGTACAATTCGACCAGCAAAATCGGAAGATATGAATTAAAAACCGGTTAATGAAGCAATCTATTTCTAATCATTTGTAACCAATGCAGAAAAACGACACGTGACCGGATATTTTCAGACAAGAGGAATATTTTCAAGAGTAGAGGCGCAATTTTTTTACGGTGGTCACGTGACGTTCATTTGGGTTTTTTTCAGAGGGGTCCCAATCTCTGATTCTAAGAGGCGCAGAAATTCCAAACTTTGACAGGGCGACGCTAAATGGATTCTGCTTTCAGGATATCTAAAAATTATTGTCATATCTTCATTACGAGCCGATATATTATTTTATTGTATAATTAATCATCGTTATTTGTATAATTAAAGCAAAAGAAAGATTTCCATTACAGTGCCGGCTAGATATTACGATTTTAAGAAGTAGGCCGCGTCTAAAAACTGCATTACGAGTATTTTCAGTTTTTGTTTTAGAGTGGCAACCAGATATTATGATAGGAAAAAGCGGGCTTCGCCCGTTATCGATTTTTTTTTTTTTTTTTAAGTTTTTCTACAGCTTACTGTCTTTGAACTAGAACTCAGGTAGTCTACATAAGTTGTTTGAGGAAAAGCAGTGTCATCGCCAACCCCCCCCCCCCCCGCTTTTCTCTTTTAACTGTGGTCCGTTTCTATAACTAAGAAACTATGTTACGGATGTCCACCAAACTGATTCCAAACATCATAATTAAAGTAATAAGGACCCCCTATCCAGACATTATGATAGGGAAAAGCGGGCTTCGCCCGTTATCGATTTTTTTTTTTTTAAGTTTTATGTTTTTCTACAGGTCCCTGTCTTTGAACTAGAACTCAGGTAGTCTAAATCAATTCGACTCGACATCGATAGAGCTTACCGATTTTATTTCGTTTTCTCACCACTAGGGGCGCTTTCCTATCTTCGGTTCTACGGGCATGAAAACGACGGGGTATGGCTCATTCGACTAGACATCGAAAGTCTTAACGATTTCAGTTATGATCATATAAACAGATTGCGCCACCTGGTGGCGGAAGGTGGAACTAACGTATACTGCAGCGCGTGCGCAGCACGACTGCTATACGGTGCCGCAGGCAGCGGGGACCCGAGCCGCAGGTTCGTTCAGTTAGAGGTTTATATTATTCCATGTGCAATTTAAGGGATTATCCGGTGCATGCGTAGCACGACCGTCATACGGTGCCGAAGGCAGCGGGGACCAGGGTCGGAACGACTGCTATACGGTGCCGCAGGCAGCGGGGACCCGAGCCGGAGGTTCGTTCAGTTAGAGGTTTATACTATTCTATGTGCAATTTAAGGGATTATCCGGTGCGTGCGCAGCACGACCGGTATACGGTGCCGAAGGCAGCGGGGACCATGGTCGGAGGTTCGTTCGGTTAGAGGTTTGTACAATTCAATGTGCTAATTAAGGGATTACCCGGTGCGTGCGTAGCACGACCGGTATACGGTGCCGAAGGCAGCGGGGACCCGGGTAGGCGGTTCGTGCGGTTTGAGGTTTTACAAGATTCGAGATTTTCTACAATTCGAGGCACCGATGTAAATTAGGGGCCCGCTGGCGGGCGAAGCCAGCTAGTCTTCCTTATTAAAGTCTATCTTCAGAAATTAAAGTTCATCTGAAATGCTTTATCTTTATACTAGCAACAACTCGAAAATAGTAATAATACTAATATTAACAACAATAAAACACAATAAATAAAATAATACAATAATAATAACAGCAAGAACAATATTAACAATAAAATTTTTAAATAATAATACTTAACAATAACAATAATCATAAGTTCAATATTTGAAAATTCTGAAACCGTTAAGAGAATTTTTTTTTGTCATGGTATAGTCTGGTATAGTTTGGCATAGCTTGTCTGACAAATGGCAATTAATTTAATAAGGTAAGTAGGTAATGTAAGCAGTATAAGATACCTATTAGGTATCGAGTGAATCCAGAAAATCATTGCATAGATATTTAAACTCATTCTCAGAACTAGACTTTTTACTTTAACAACATCAATTTTTTTATTACCAATATTACCTTTATAACTTTCATTACCTTTACTACTTTATTACTTGATTACTTCTAGAAGTAAAATTTATATATCTCAACATATTCAAACTCAAGTAATATTCAATTTCAAGTAATATTTAATCTCAAGTATCATCAGTATCATGTTAATTCATCTTGTTTATCATAGTGATCACTAGTGTTCTTCATTATAATTCTCTCTCAATATCAAATTATAAATAGTATAACTAATAATAATATTCAACAATAAATTGAACAATAACAAGCAGTATAATTCAAAAAATATCACACAATTTCTTTAATTACTTTCTTAAGTATATAATTAATATCTCATTCATAAAAGTAGTGAATAAGGCATGAGAATATACTCAGATAAAATACATAATATAAAATAAGGAATAAATAAGAAATATTTGTGAAAAAACAATCATAATTTGTGTAGATGATGTTTATGTAATTATCTTGCTTTCAGTCAAACAAGAAAACATAAGTTGTGAAATGAAAAAATGGGACCTTATAGCATATTAAGAAAGGTTGGACAATTCGCAATTATTATTAGATATCATATTTGATTATTTTAATATATAATTTAATCCAGTTTATTTTATTAACTTAGTTAATGCTGTTTAATTTATTATTCTAATCTAATTCAATTCAGTATCAGAAACTCCTAACTTAAATCAACTAAATTACGCCTGCATAAAAAGTTAACTCAAGTAGAACCTCAGCAGTGGCACTCTCGTGTGCACAATTTAAGAACACCACTTGTATACAGAATAGAATTGATTAGTTAATTCTTATTTATTTTATTTTATTTCGTTTATTTTTGGACTATAATAAAATTAAGACGAAACTATAGATTTAACATTAGTTTGTTGTTGGATCTCATGGGATAATTTTAATTGATCAGGAGGATAATAAGGGCGTAATTTTGATACATGTACTATTTCAGTAGGTTTATTTTGAATCTGTCTATTAATTTCAAAATTGACATCAGATAACTTATTAAGGATTTGATAAGGACCACTAAAGACTTGTGAAAATTTTCTGGTATTAGGATATTGGAACTCTGCATAAATTACAAGATCTCCAATCTCAAATTTTGGTTCTAGATAATTTCGATCATAATATTTTTTACTTCTCCAATAAAATTCATCAGTGCGTTTTTTAGCAAGTTTAAGGGCTTCTTGAACAGGAGGGTAATAATTTTGTTGAAGGGGGAATCATAGGGTAATTGGCCAAAAAGTAAGTAAGTAGGAGGGAATTTAGTGATAGAATGATGTGTATTGTTATACTCATTAACGACTTCTGTCAAAATTTTTGTCCAAGGAATTTTGGAGTTGGTAGAATTGACTTTACACTTCAATCTAGTAACTATTGTCTGGTTCACTCTCTCACATTTGCCATTCTTTTGTGGGTGATGTGATGTGGTTAAACGTTGCTTAATATTTTGGTTCCGCAGGAATTTGTTTAATCTAGATGAAGTATAGGCTTCATTTCTATCACTTAATACTTTTTGATGGGTCTGGAAATTAAGAATTTTATTAAAACAGAATAACTGTTGTGTGGTTTGAATATTAAAATCTTGTTTTAGACAATTAGTATAAGTTTCTGTGGTAACACTTTTTGAGGAAAAGGCCCAAACATATCTAGTAGCATGGTCTATTATAAGATGTAAATATTTTATTGTGGAATTGTAGTAATTAAGTTCTCTAACAGTATCAACAGAAATGCATTCAAAAGGTTGATCTGTGGTGGTCATAGCTTGTAATAAGCCAGATTTTTTCTGTCTCAATTTTTTATTCTTTTGACAGACATCACAGTGTTTTACAAAATTAGTTATATCTTGAATCATATCAGGCCAATAATAATTAGGAGATATTAAGTTTAACATTTTTTGAATACCAGGATGACCAAATTTTTTAGGAGTAACATTAAGCAATTTTCTTCTTAAAGACATGGGTACTACTATTTTTCTAAAACCTTTCTTTTTTACTATCATAAGTCCATTTTCATTGAATAGTTTTTTCCACACGCATTATCTTTTTGTTGCATCTCTATGGCTTCCCTAACATCCAAAAGAAAAGTAAGTGGTTGAATAAGATATGTAGTAAGATTTCTGGACAACATGTCGGCTTCGACATTTGTGGAACCCTTTAAATATACAATATCATACTCGAACATACTTAACTTTAAGGAGCATCTGAATAATCTTCCTTTTAAATGTTTGGCATTTTTTAACCATACAATAGACGCATGATCGGTGTGAATGGTAAATTTAACACCATGGAAGTAGTGATAAAATTTGTCTAAGGTGTCAATGATGGCAAGACACTCCAGTTCTGTAATAAAATAATGCTTTTCATAACTTCTGAATCCTCTAAAATAGTATGCAATTGGATGTAAGAAATTATTATTATCAGGCTGCTTAAGGACTGCACCTATTGCCACCTGTGAGGCATCAACAAACATATGGAGGGGTAAATTAGGGTCATAAATTTTCAAAAAATGTTTATCAATTTGGGCATCTTTTGGTTTTTTAAAAGAATTTTGACAATCTAAGTTCCATTCCCATATAGTATCTTTATTGGGCAATTTATTGAGAGGTTGTCTGATTTCTGAATATTTATTAATAAATTTATGATAGACATTAATAGATACTAAAAATCTTTGGAGTTATTTAACATTTGAAGGGGGTTTTAATTTTTTGATAGCTTCTACACTGCTCAAAACAATTAAAGGATATTTGAAGTTTTATATAAAATAAAGATATAAACGAAATTTTTTTTGCCGAAAATAGAAGAAGAGAATCACAAATGCAAATTTTTCTGGTTTTCAAACTGTAGAGTATGCAAATTTTGAGTTCGACGTCAAAAACGTCGCTTCAGCGGCAGCGAATGAAATTTGACTTTCAACTGGATAAAAGAGAATGAAGACAAGGATGATCGGTATTCAGTGATTGCTTTGTTTCGATGAGTACGATGTCTCAGCGAAGTCATTTGACAGATTCAGAAGCTTGGAGAATTGTTGGTAGGTTAGAAGGGGGCCAAACTCAAGCCGAAGTAGCGCAAGCCATTGGAGTGCAAGATCGCAGACGGGCAACAATGCCCAATGAAGATCGGTATTTAGCGTTAACAGCTCGGAGACACCGAAACATGAACGCTACTCTTCTCCAACAACACCTTCGCTCGGCTACAGGCACCACGATTTCAACTCAGACTGTCCGAAACCGGCTCCATGCTGTAGGTCTGTATGCTCGCCGACCGATGGTATGTGTTAGATTAACATCATGGCGTCGTCGCGACCGCAGGGAGTGGGCAACCGAGCATGTCAACTGGAGGAGAAATGAATGGAGCAATATTCTGTTTTCTGACGAGTCCCGTTTTTCTGTGCATCCGGATAATAGGCGTATTTTCATCTGGAGGGACCGTGGCAGTAGGAATAATCCTGCGTTCGTGCACGAAAGTGTCAGATTTGGCGGTGGAGGAGTGTTGGTGTATGGTGCATCGCCACTGACGGGCGCACTGACCTCTACATCATTCGAGATGGAGCTCTGACTGGTCGCCGATATAGGGATGAGATCCTCAGACCTATTGTAGTCTCTTACGCTGCAGCAATCGGAGATAACTTCATTTTAATGGACGATAACTGCAGGCCACATCGTGCAAACCTGGTGGAGGATTTCCTTTTCGAGGAAGGAATCGTTCGAATGGAATGGCCAGCGTGTTCTCCAGACATGAATCCAATCTAGCACGTTTGGGATGCTCTAGGAAGACGAGTTTTTGGCCGCCAACAACCCCCACAAACTCTCCAAGAACTGGAAAGAGCTCGTCTGGAAGAGTGGGGCAGAATACCCCAACTCGTCATTAATAGCCTCATTGAGTCCATGCCTCAAAGGTGTTCAACGTTGCTGGCCGCCCGTGGAAACCATACCCCCTACTGAAAATGATTTTCTTTGAAGAAAACACCTTTTCTTATTTTTTTTGTGTTTGTGTCAAATTGTGTTTTTTTCCTTTTGTACACAAATGCGCAATAAAATGCATTTTTTTCTGCCAAACATGTGTAATTTATTCTCACTATGTCTGTCGACCATGTATCAATCAGCTAAAAAGTTTTCCAGATACAAAATCCACCTAAAACTGCAATATCCTTTAATTGTTTTGAGCAGTGTATATTATTGTTAGCAGGAGTTAAAGTACCATTTTTATCTCATAATTTAAGAAATTAATTGTATTTTGGACAAAGTTACACTTAGATAATTTAAGTTTAAGATTTTCCATTCTGCATATTTCAAATATTCTGTTGAGATGTTGTAAATGTTCTTACAAAGTTGAATAAAAAATAATTATGTCATCAAAATAGTAGCAACCAAAGTTAATTTTATGTTTAGTAAGAATTCTCCTAATAGTTCTATTGAATAGTGATGGTCCTACCTTTACACCAAAAGGGAGAACATTCCATTCCCAAAGTCCACAATTGGTAGTAAAAGCTAATTTTTCAGTGTCTGCTGGATGTATGGGTATGTGCCAGAAGCCTGAGGCTAAATCCATGGTGGAAAAATACAGGGCACTACTTAATTTGTCTAAAATGTCGTCAATACCGGGTAATGGTTCTGCATCTTTTTTCATTATAGAATTAAGTTTTCTATAATCTACACATAATCTAGTTTTTTTACCTTCATCGCGTTTTTTTACTAAATTGACTGGTGAAGAATATGGGTATTGCTTTCTTTGATTAATCCAGCAGATATTAATGATTGAATTTGTTCAGAGATTTCTTTTTCTTCCACTGTTGAAGTACGATAAGGCCTGATATATATAGGTAGGTCAGATTTGAGACAGATACGCTGTGGCTCAATATTAATCTTCCCCACATCATATTTATTTTTTGAAAAATATCCTAATAATTCGCTATTATATCCCTTAAAGCTTTGTCTTCTACTGTATTTATTTCTCCTATTAAATCATAATCATTAACATTAAATTTAGCGAAGGATTGAGGAGTCTTGATACTTCCATAATCAGGCTGCACATATTGAGACTGATCTTGAACATTAAAATGAAATAATTGTAAATTATTACTGGATATGTCAACATTTTGATTTAAGACAAGATCTCCTTGAGTAACTCGACAATTTGCACAGTCTATGATTAAGTTAAATTGAGAACAATCAGGTAATCCTGATATAGCATATTCCAAATCACTGTCACATAACAAAAATTTAATATAATGTGTAATTTTACCTATTTAACTAATAAATTACATGACTTATTAATTGTAACTTTACCCTTAGCTTGACCAACAATAATAGGTGAAATATTTACAATTTTAGCACTTAAATAACGAATAAATTTAAATGGAAGAATAGATATTGTCGATCCTGAATCAATAACATAATTTAATTTTTTATTATTGGCATACCCAGCAACAATTAATTGACAGGCATTGGGTTGACTTGGTGACTGGCTACTAACAGGAATATTACCTGTTTGTGGAGGGTTTAAGTTAAAAATACAATTCCTCTCCCAGTGATAAGCTTCTGAAATTCCCCTATTCAGACACAATCTACATGGTCGACTAGGAATCCTTCTTTGATAGTGGTTGACAGGCATTCGGGGACTAACGAACCTGGACGTTGAAGGGTTAAAATTAGTTGCTGCTTGGAAATTTGGATTCATGTAATTGGGTTGAGGGCGAATCCAATGTCTAGATGAATTATTTGGTTGAGAAAAAGATGTGGAATTTTGAGACATATTTCTAACATTACTATTATTGTTACTGCTAGAATGAGATGGAATGACAACAAGTTGTTTAACTAATCTATACCAATCGGTAGTAGATTTAGGAGGATTTACTATTAAATAGTTCTGGTATTCAGGTTTTAAGCCGTCGGTCAATCCCTGTAAAATAATGGTTTCACATAGTTTAAGTTGTCGACCAATCTCTATTTTCTGACGAAAATATCTTTCTAGATTGTTCAAGTCATGCAATTTCAGTAAATAGAAATCAGAAAAACGAGGAACTGTTACTTTTAGAAATTTTTCAGTTAAGATCTCAGCAATTTTTTCAAACTCTTTATATTCTAGACATCCATTAACATAAACCTGTAATGCTTCGCCTTTCAAATGTTTTGAAATATTGTTGATTTCCCACTCTTTTATATCTGGAGGGGAAGAACCTTCAAAATGCTTCAGCCAAGAAGTGATATCCATCCCACTTTCTGGATCAAAAATAATAACATTAAGATCTTTTTCAGCCATTTTTGTTTGAGTACCCTTACTTTCAGTAATAACTTTAACATACCCTGACTTTAATAACATGCAACAAAATAAACAATGTATAAAGAATTCTTTAACTTAACAACAACTTTAAAAATATCTAACTCTTAATAATTTAAATAACAAGAACAAATAATATTCAACAGTAAAAATGTCAAATTCATATTTAAATTCATTCCACTATTATAGTTCAATGTCACTAACACAAAATTCCTCTTTTTTGTTTTTTTAAATAGTAAATGTAAAACTCTTACTCTATTCTTTCTATAAATAGAATTTACTGTATATGAATAAATATCACAAAAAGAAAAATAGAATGAAATAAATAAATAAAATATTTTTTTTTAATAAGTAGCATTATTTCGTAAGAACAAAAATTTTGGCTCTTGCTTTGTCCTCCCAGAGCATAGTACAATAAATAAAACAAAAGTAATTAAATAAACAAATAAATTAAACTGCACACAATAATTTACCTTTCCAATGTTGCGCAATTTCAGCGCAAAGCTTCCTTTGAGATAACATTTTTTTACATTTTTGTAAAGAGAAGTAATAAATAAAAATTATACCAAACAGTCCTAAAGTTGTGACACCTCCTTTACAGGACAGAATGGACTGCATCATCGTAAAGAATCATCGTAATGTGATTTTCCTTGTGGCTACCATTAAATCCACATTGTTGTGAATGATAAAAGTCTCCTCAACTGATGAAATTGATCGGTAGAGATCTTCAACCACTAGGAAGTCTTGGAATAGAGGACCATCCGCACTTAATGTTGCTTCGCAGGCCAAGTTTATAATCCTTGCCGTCTTAATTGAGATGTATTATTCTAGATTCAGCAACCGTTGACATGCCAGCCACATTCTCTATAATTTTACACCAGATCATAGCAATATTATTCCACCGCCACAATTTATTGAAGCTGTTCTATGCTAGATGATGACGGAAGATTACAATTATATTCCATATAAGCAGTCGCACGTAACCGGAGAAAAGGCAAAATAAATCAATCCAGGCAATTTCCCACTCAAGAACAACAGCATTGACGAGACAACTCTTTATTAGAATTAAACGTTGATTTAACAACTCCACTACATCTCATCAAAAATTCGAAGATATTTAATGCATTAGATGACGTCACAAAGCTATGTTATTGAAGAATTCTCTATCGACGACATCACAATTTTGACCCCCTAGTGACTGGGTCTAGTTGACATTAAGAAAATCGTACAAAATCTCCTCTCCAAGACAGCGCAGCTCGTTTTAAAGGTAAAAGGCGAATGAATATTTCCGCAATGCAGGGAAAGGACGAACCAATAAACAGCTTGCAAAGTCAGGGAACTTAATACTGTCAGTGGCATAATTTTGAGGTGAAGCGGAAGACGCGGGAGCCGAAAGGATTATGGCATATCGAATGATAATTTTATTAAAAATAAAAATGATATTAAGAGACGTTCTAAAAAAATAAAATTTGAATGTTTCAAAAGAAGAAATAAATTAAGATTTTTACAAATACGTGTAGACAGATTAAGATTAAGAAAACAGATTAAGATTTTTAAAATGATAATTAAAAGAATATTTTGATTAAGCTATGGAATAAAAAAATTAGTTTAGTTTAAGAGATTTTTTAAAAGAGAGGGAAAAATTAGAATTGTAAGAATTTTTAATAAATTAATTAAGGAAAGTGGCGACATTTTTGTATTATTACATGCATAATATAAAATATGAAAATAAAACATGTGTAAACTACTTATAAAATGCATTGCAATTCGAATAAAATCGTGGCTTGATGACGTCATAAACTTTAAATGTTCTATTACTGAATCGCGTAAAAGAAACATCCTTATAACTCCAAAAATGTTAATCTTATTAACTAACAGTTTATTCCGTCGGATTAAGCGTCTCATGTCCAATTAAAATATATCTTTGAATTGAAATTGGAATGAAATACAGGGTCATAAAAAATCGAAGAGTGTTGAAAATATGATTACAAATATTTCAGCAACTAATTATACGATCGACTTCATTCTTTATGCAAAATTTACGTTTTTTATTGTATTTTATATACATTCCTTAAAATAAACAATTTCGAAAATTTTTATATACCTTTTATCAGAACGAATATTTCGAGAGTCCAAAAAAATAGTTCCTCTTAATCGAGGTTACTTAAATTCAATAATCTTCTTCTCATTATTGCATACTAAGTACATACCGAATTTCAAGTCTCTATCTCAATTTCTACTGGAGATATGGCGGGTAGAGACACACACACAGAAAGACAGGCGAACGGCATTTTTTTAAATATGTTTTTCGGAATCTCCAGTGTCTGAATCTGTGTAAATCCATTATTTATTTTATTTATTTATTTATTTATTTATTTATTTTTTTTTTTTGATTTTCAAAACGATTACAAGACTTACACTATACTATGTATGATGGGTCAGTAAAAATGAAAAAAAAATAATGAAAGAATATTTCACTTTAAAAAACCGTAACGTTCAGCTACTCTTCGAGTGGTGTAATTATGACATCAACTAGGAAGCCCAGAAAATGTCTAAACTTTTTAACTGTTGAAAGAAACTTGGGTATATGGACGGATGTTTTCAACGAAAATATACAATGACAAAAAATATGCGATTACAGCGCTCTTTTTAAAAACGTTCTGTATTAAACTGTCCAAATTAGCATTGTTACATTCCATTCGCTGTTGTTTTGAAAAAAAAAAAAAAACAATTTTGTAATCGTTACAAATAAACCATATATTTTATTAGAAATATGCATTACTTTCTATGTTTAGTCAACATAGAAATAATATCGTGGTATTTCTTGTATAATGTATCAAACTATAGAAGAAGATAAATCAGAATACATTAACTGGTTGTTTGTTATTATGTTATAAGATCGATGAGAGTACATAAGATGAAAGAATGCTTGTTAGGTTATATATGTAAGTATGTAAGTCAGGTAAATGCATGTAAGTAAATATATTTACTATAGTTAGCAACATAATTAAGACAATTGTTCATATTTCGCAAAATGAAAGATATTTTATTACCCTTGAAAGCATAATTTTATAAAATACAGGTTGTCTAAAAAAATATTGAAATTTGCTTTAACTTTTTACCTGTTAACGATACAGTGGCAATGTAAATGCCAAAGCTGTTCAAAATTTTGTCTCATTAAAGATCATGCTGATGAAATAGTCCTGCCATTAGTTTTGAAATAGTTACATTTTTAACACTTTCCAACCGAGATGAAAAGTGTTTATGACTTCGGTTTGTCTGGCCGTCTGCCGTCTGTCCGTGCTCTAACTCACGTAAATTTGCTCGGATTGACATGAAATTTTTGTATGTTATTGTCGTTTACTATAACATGTTTCCTAGTTCAACTGAAGTGTGTAGAACTTATAGTTTATAGTTTTTTTACAGGGACAGTCAAATGTATTCCGTTACATTACAGTCAATGGGAAATAATCATTTCAAGTGCATTTTGATGATGCTACGTCATTTGAAACATGATGAAATTGATATATAATTATGAAGCGCATTATAATACGCTTTTTGTAGAATAATGGGTGCAAAGCATTTATTATGCGTTTACAGGGTCAAACAAAAGAAATCTGTTACTCATTGTTCTATGTGGAAAAATCGTTTGCAGTGTAATTTAGTGATATTTCCCCATTTCAAACATAAGAAAAATTATATACATTATTCAAGTGCCCTATAAATTGCTCTCTTGAAAATTAGGTCTCTATAAAGGTGTTTACTGCGTTTATTTACAGGGACACACAAAAGATATCACGATATTTACAGTATATCTCTGATATGTCATTTTAAACTTTAGTTTGTTTTTTAAAGTTTAATTAAGTATTTTTATGGTACGGTTGCGTTTATAAACTCGTTTGACATCGCTACACAAGGGAATCCGTAAGTATTACAGACTATGGGAATTAATTGCTTAAATGTAGTTTTTAATTGTGTTACAGATGTTCCTGCTGAACTATATTTAGTAGACTTATAGAAATTTGTGGAATATAAATAAATTCATATACAGGGCTATGCAAAGAAAATTATACATCATTGTTTACGTTTGGTAATTGCTGCGAGTGAGTTGTACGTTGTCTTTTAGCGTGATATGTGGTGTGTACAAAAGTCTTCAGATAAAATACAAGGCTGTGGAAAAGATTTCGAGTGCATTTCCATCGATTGACGAAAACTGCTAAATGTGAATATTCTAACTGAACTAAATTTTATCTTGCTATATATCCACATCTATTGATCATATACAGGACTACACAAAATAATTCGACTACTTTCTTGACACTGGAAGGTAATTTCAAAAACTGTGTTTTTCATTGTGTTATATGTTTACTATATGCTTACTTACATATATTACCTTGTTACCTTGTACTATACATTTTCACCTTGTTTAACGATGGAGTTTAGTTACAGTTTTCCGGCTGTGTTGGAAAGGGTTTTATAATCTATGCTTGACGCATGATTTTTCGTTCTTGTTTAAAAATTGTTTACGGATAACTTTGAAAAGTAAATCTATTAAAAATCCCATTCTTCGTCAACGAAAACTCACCGAGATATGATTTCATGAATTTTACAGAGATTCGGAATTTCCCGGCATTAACAAGCAACATACGACTTTGTAATGCCGGATGTTTTACTGTTTTACATATCAGAGCTTGGTTATTTTTTGCGAAAGGATTGTATAACAAATTAAAATTGTAAATTTAAAATAAAATGACAGAAACAATTACCAACATAAACTAAACCCTTTAGTAGTTTACAGATCCTACGAATCTCCCATGTGTAAAACATTAAAGCGCATTTCACTCATTGGGCACTCTGTGTACCAAAACTCATAATAAATAGAAACAAGATGAAAGCTTTAAATTATTTTATTTACAAATTTGAATTTTATAGAAAAATAAAATATTAATGAATAAAATAATTTCGCAGACTTTTTTCTACTTACTTCTACATATATAAGGAGAAAGCGGAATTGTGAAAATTTATAACTTCCTTTTTTGAGGATTTCACGCATTAAAATACGCGGACTATGATTAAAGTACTTATTAAAATTGTCTATCTGTCTGTCTGAATGTGAGATTGAAAAGGAGTCGCAGAGAGAGTGCAAGGAATATAATCAAACTTCTTCTTTAGTTACAACTTGAAATAAATTGCAGCTGACTATATTTGGTTATATAAATACAGATGATGAAGCTACACTCTAAGAAAAAACGCAAAAAATTACAGCAAAATTTGCTGTAAATGTATGCACCCAAATTGCCAGCATATTTTACTGTAAATTGACAGCAAAATAGGTCTTAAATAATATTATGTTTGGAATTTTACAGCAAAATGTGCTTCAAACATGCTAATTTTACTGCAAATATGACTATAATCATATTAAATGTTACAGCAAAAAATGCTGGCAATTTGGGTGCATAAGTTTACAGTAAATTATGCTGTTATTTTTGCCGTTTTTTCTGACAGTGTATGCTAGGTTTTTCGCGTTTTCTGTAATAGCTATATCTCGACATCTATTTTATGAAATGTACCAACTTTGTAATGTAACTTATTTATTTTATTTTTATTTATATATTTTTTGAAAAATGCCGCGTTCAATTAGCAAAAAAATTAATAAAATGAGTGTTTTAGTTAGCAGACTTACTGTAATTTAGTAATTTAAAAATACTATATTTTGATTAAAAAATGTTTCAGATAGAACTTTGAGGGATTAATATTTAAAATAAATTTAATCATAATTAAAATGTGTTATAAAAATGAAAACTCGACTTTATTAATTTATTTTCTTTTTAGCACTCTCAATATTTACAAAAATGAATTTATGTATAATATGTGAAACTTTATATATAGTTCTGCCAAGCTATACTCTTCAAAAATTTATTTAGAAGTCAAGCATTCGAAATGGATCAAAATTTTTAGAAGAATGTTAAATGCAATGTAATCCCGTGTCATTCTGAACAAAACAAAAAATTTAGAGAAAAAGGATAAAATAATACTGGAGCCAGTAAATTCAAAATCTAGGAATCCTTTATCAATTTTATTTGATGTATTCCGTATCAACTGAAAATAATATCAAAATATCCCCCTTAAATGACATTTACTATTTAATGTTTAGAAAAGCAATATTATGTTGTTAGTTCTAAATGGGGAGCAGAATTTTAACGATTCTAAACAATGATTGTTATTACACCTTAGTATTTAATATAAATTTAAAGATAATCAAGAACAAATCATAACAAGAAAGAAAAATCATACGTCAAGCATAGATTATGAAATACTTTCCAACATATCCAGAAAACTGTAACGAAACTTCACCGTTAAATAAGGTGAAATAAGATACGTAGTAAACAGTTTAATAAACATGTAACACATTTAAAAATCCAGTTTTAGCATTTATCTTCCATAGTTAAAATAATAGTCAAATTACTTTGTTCAGCCACGTATATGATCTATAGATTTAGATATATATTACATAATTTTTAGCAAATTTCGCTAATCGATGGAAATGCACTCGAAATATTTTATACATACCTGTATATTATGTAAAAACTACCCGAAGTAATTCACTTCTATAATCCGTACTGCTAACGTACACGCCCCATATTAAACTAAAATGTAATTCCGGTAAAAAAACGCATAAGGCAACTTAAAACTCACTGCCAGCAATTACCAATATAAACGACAATGCACTTTGTTATTTGTGTAGCACTGTATATGAACTTATTTATGTTCCTTCTATAAGTCTACTAACTTTAATTCAGCAAGAAAATGTGTAACAAAATTAAAAACTACCCGAAGTAATCCACTTCTATTATCCGTGCTGCTAACGAATTCCCTTGTGTAGCTCTGTTTAGAAAAGCAATATTATGTTGTTCGTTCTAAATGGGGTGCAGAATTTTAACGCTTCTAAACAATGATTGTTGTTACAAATTAGTATTTAATATAAATTTAAAGATAATCAAGAACAAATCTTAACAAGAAAGAAAAATCATACGTCAAACATTGGTTATGAAATACTTTCCAACATATCCAGAAAAGTGTAACGAAACTTCACCGTTAAATAAGGTGAAATAAGATACGTAGTAAACAATTTAGTAAACATGTAACACATTTAAAAATCCAGTTTTAGCATTTGCCTTCCATAGTTAAAAAAGTAGTCAAATTACTTTGTGCAGCCACGTATATGTACTATAGATTTAGATATATACTACATAGCATGATAAAAATTAGTTCAGTTAGAAAATTCATTTTTAGCAAATTTCGCTAATCGATGGAAATGCACTCGAAATATTTTATACATACCTGTATATTATGTAAATACTTTTGTACACGCCCCATATTAAACTAAAATGTAATTCCGGTAAAAAACGCATAAGGCAACTTAAAACTCACTTCCAGCAATTACCAACATAAACGACAATGCACTTTGTTATTTGTATAGCACTGTATATGAACTTATTTATTTTCCTTCTATAAGTCTACTAACTTTAGTTCAGCAGGAAAATGTGTAACACAATTAAAAACTACCCGAAGTAATTCACTTCTATAATCCGTAATGCTAACGAATTCTCTTGTGTAGCCCTGTTTAGAAAAGCAATATTATGTTGTTCATTCTAAATGGGGTGCAGATTTCAACGCTTCTAAACAATGATTGTTGTTACAAATTAGTATTTAATATAAATTTAAAGATAATCAAGAACAAATCATAACAAGAAAGAAAAATCATACGTCAAGCATAGATTATGAAATACTTTCCAACATATCCAGAAAAGTGTAACGAAACTTCACCGTTAAATAGTAAAATAAGATACGTAGTAAACAGTTTAGTAAACATGTAACACATTTAAAAATCCAGTTTTAGCATTTACCTTCCATAGTTAAAATAGTAGTCAAATTACTTTGTGCAGCCACGTATATGATCTATAGATTTAGATATATACTACATAGCATGATAAAAATTAGTTCAGTTAGAAAATTCATTTTTAGCAAATTTCGCTAATCGATGAAAATGCACTCGAAATATTTTATACATACCTGTATATTATGTAAATACTTTTGTACACGTCCCATATTAAACAAAAATGTAATTCCGGTAAAAAACGCATAAGGCAACTTAAAACTCACTTCCAGCAATTACCAGCATAAACGACAATGCACTTTGTTATTTGTGTAGCACTGTATATGAACTTATTTATTTTCTTTCTATAAGTCTACTAACTTTAGTTCAGCAGGAAAATGTCTAACACAATTAAAAACTACCCGAAGTAATTCACTTCTATTATCCGTGCTGCTAACGAATTCCCTTGTGTAGCCCTGTTTAGAAAAGCAATATTATGCTGTTCGTTATAAATAGGGTGCAGAATTTTAACGCTTCTAAACAATGATTGTTGTTACAACTTAGTAGTCTATAATCCGTAATGCTAACGAATTCCCTTGTGTAGCCCTAAATATGATCAACCGAATTTCTACACACCACATACTGTAGCAAAATTTGGTTAAACTTAAAAACGCAATCCAATGTTGAAAACGCACTTATCACACATAGATTGTAATTATTGTATGCATAATGTAACAGATATATTTTTTGTGTCCTTGCAAATGAACGATAAACGCAATGCAGATCATCGGACGTTGCGAGGAATTTATAGTGCACCTCCGTAATGCATGTAATTTTCATTATGTTTGAAATGATGATTATTGAAATTAACATAATTAAATGACACTGCAAACGATTTTTCACCGTAGAGTAATGTGTAACAGAATTTTTTGTTTGACCCTGTAAATGAGTAATAAATGCTTTGAACCACATATACTCTCAAAAGCATGTTTTAATTGGCTTCATAATTATATATCAATTTCAGCATGTTTCAAATGGCGTAGCATCATCGAAATGTGCTTGAAACGATTGTTTCCCGTTCAATATGATAATATTTAATTCTTAAAATATGGTGAAAATATCTTAAGTTGGAGAATTTTTTTAACTACAAACTAATTACACATTGTTTAAACGCCACATACGAAGCGTATTTACATAAATATAATAAGCATATAAAAATATTAATTATTTTATAGAGTAATTACCACATCGAAGATGGTTCAATTTGGAAAGTCTTAATTGAATTGCATAACAGTAGAAACATTATTCCCAGATGACAGATATTTATAAGTATCGTATCACTCTGCTTTAAATAACATTCTAAAAAAAAATACAGTATGATATTGTACTATACACGATTGTACTATAATAATATGATTATTCATAAAAGAAGGTAATGTCATAATAATATATACTTGTAAATAAAATATCGCACAAACTACTCAAACTTTCAGCATATGAAACATAAATATACGTATACTACTGGTATTTAAAAAATGTTAAAGCTTAGTTTAAAATGTCTCATTAAATAGTACCACTAAACATATGAAATCGGAACCTTTACATTTCTGAGAGAAAAAGGGTTACGTGAGTATGCGGATGCAGTGAACATTACACGAAATGTATTGTATACATAATATGTTGTTGTTGCGTCAGAGAAAGTGCCATGGCACTTCCCTGAAAGAAGGGTTGCAAGAGCCTCAAGAGAGGTTGGACTTCTAGAGCTGGTCTCCTAATTTTTAAACCTAATTTTTGAATTTCAGATGTGAGACCTGCACCTGTATTGGCACCCTCAGAGGTGTCGTTTTCAAACTTGGAGGACATTGAAGCCGCGAACAGATTGTACGTGCCCCAGCTACCATTAACGTACACGGTCCAACAGTAGCCGCAGTCTATATAGGTTGTCACCCTCCCAAGCACTGACCATGGTCAATGCTGCTTCACTTTCAGTGATCTTACGGGAACCGAGCTTAATCATCTGCGCCACTGCGGGACTACAGAATATGTGTTTTTATGTAATACCTGTGTTTCATATATGCATGTGTCCCCAGAATATACATAAACGATATAAAACATTAAATCTCAATAAATTGCATTTTTTAAAAAGATAATTATATAACGTTTTTTTATCTTAATCTCAAATCATTATTACCGTAATTGATTTAGATAAGGACAATATATGTAGATAGTATATAATATAATTTGCGTCTCTTTCCTCGCTGGATCTAAAGAAAATTTAAAAAGCTAAATAAATAATATTCAAATTCCTTTCTGTTTAAATATAATAATGATTTAGGCAAAATATAAGAAATATATTTTTAAAAATCATTTTAACATTACGAATTATTTCTTAGATTTATTTTCATCAATATGCAATTTGAAATGAATATTTCATGTTTATAACATCTATAAAACATTAACATAAGTTAAAAATAAAATGCAAAAACAACACTTTCTGAGAATTTTATGATACTTGGAAATAATTGAAATACATAAATAATATTAAAAGTTCAAGATCAAATGAAGCTCGCGAACTCTTTCTTTAAAGCGTGTGATGATACATTTATTTAAATTTATTCAGCGAAGCGGAGAAGAAACCCAACAAATACGGTCCAAAGAAAAGTATCAATTACTATAGTAACATTCCGAAAAGGAATAAAAAACACAAGCCATTTATTAAGCACATTCATATGTAAAATAAATAAATAAAATAAAAGTCTTATAAATATGTAAGACTTTTCTGATTTCATTAATTATAGTACTGGGACTTTATTTATTTATTTATTTATATTTTTATTTTTTTCACGATGGAAATTCTTTTACTGCGCTGTGTTAGGTTTTTACAAAACTATATTATCACACTGTATACATATAAGTCTTATATTTATGATATCGAATCTCATTTAAAAATAAAAACAATTAAACAGGATAACAGTAATTTTGCGGCAAGGGAGTTGACAATGATTTCGAATAAATTTTGTTTTTCAGGATGAAGTGATCTTTATGCCAAGATTAAACGAAGGATATATGACGAAAGGACTGTGATTTACGGATGGTTTGGCCCGGACCCACTTCGTGTAACAGAATAAGCGAAATCAAGTTCAGTTCCTCCAAACTTTATTTGAACCAAATAAAACAAAGTTTGATATGTTTAACCAATAATTAAATTCTATGAAACAAATATTGTATATAATTTTATGTGCACAAATTTGAATTTCATTTTATTAAATGTGTTTTTGAATCATATATTTAATCATAACATAGTGGCGAATATGAGAAATGGGACTTAAAAAAATCAATAGAATAAAATGAGAAGAATAGAGGAAATACAATTTTTAACGAAAAGCTTTATAAAAGTATTGTTAATGCAAATAACCATTAAACAATTAGTTTATTTTATTTTAAATACTTTGTTTTAAAAATATATGAAAAATAAAAATTATGTTCTGTGAGCAAAAAGATATAAAAATTTTAATTAATTACATTCAACTAAATTTTGATTTTAAATTGCTGATACTGTTTCAATTATCTTTAAAATACAGCAAATGCACTTACTTTCCCCCTCCCCTTAAATTAGTATCGCGATATATCAGCAATATCAATATTGATTTGTTGATATATTGCGATATTAAATTTCTGATATCGTTCAGCCCTAGTATTTATAACCATTTTAAAGGACGTTGTAGCTGTGATAGGAACACTTGAAAATGAACCCAATTACGAGAAATTAACGTAAACAAAAAAGGGATAAAAAACGTGTTTTATTTTTTTTAGGCGATCAATTGCCAATTGTGAAAACTCATCTGTTAGAAGGTTTTTCCATTATCAAAGGAAAAAAATATTTATTGTCGAGATGGTATTAAAAAAATAAATATGTTGATCATGCGTGAAAATTATTTAAAAAACTATAAAAAATCACTCAATTAGGCTACAATTTTTAAACAAGTTTTTTTTTTTGTCCCTATTCGAAAATGTACAATTTGTAAGAAAAAACACAATTTTTATGTTAAATAGCGGTAGGAGAAAAATTGGCAAATGTTTTTTTTTCCTATTGCCATCATTCGTATTACATTAATGTCATTAAAAAATAAAATCTTTAATTTAAAATACACACATTACACACACTGAATATACATAACTTTTATACATTTACTGTAAAAGACAAAATAAATAATAAGAAGATGTAATACCATAAACCGAAACATTTTATTTCAACATCAAAGCATTCCTTCTAATTTACACACGCAGGAAATAAAAATTGCTATTATACAAAAATAAAATGCTAATGGCGAGGTTTGTGCCCAGATAACATAAAAGTACGAAAAAATACTATTTTTTAATTTGCGTTATAAACGTTGTTTCATTCTTAATGCACAGAGTTTAACGAAATCAATATTTTTTTCGAACCATCCCTTTCTTTTCTTTTTAAGCTTTTACTGTATTTTTTTTTCTTTCTGAAATATCATCTCCGTATATATATATATATATATATATATATATATAACTATTAAATAAACATTACTGACCACCAACAAAAGCTATGAAATTTTGAATAAAATTAAAATAACTAATTAACAACAACACAGTTCCCCCAACACATTTAACATAGATTAAAAAAACATAGTATAAAATAGCAGAAATTGAATAATAGAAATTTGTAGAACTGTTGTCGTCAGGTCCCAAATACCTAAAGCTCCACAAATAAAATATGTCGTTCCATCTTCATAATAGTCATAAAATAACTAAAGAACATGAAATTGGGCAACCACACTCATAAAAAAGAGAAAAAACTATTAAACAACAATTAAGTTCAAAATAAAACAAGATTAAAAAGGATAGAGGAAAAAAAAAACAACAAACTACCAAATTGAAAATATGATATAAGCATGAGTCAGCACAAAATAAAAGCATTGCAGATCAGCAGTACATGTTACCAAAAAAAAAGTTTTTCAAATGATGATGGATCATGGACCAAAGATCAACAATGTACAGCATAGCCAAACATATATATATACATTATATATATATATATATATATATATATATATATATATATATATAACTTTAAGTAAAATTTAACCATTGAAACATAAGAAACTGACCACATACACTGAAATCCCGATACCAAACAGCCCTGTCAATTTACAAATTAAAATTGTAGTCCTAATACATATTTAAAATTTTTAACAATAGAAGCCCATACAGAATATACAAACCAGATAGTTCAATATGCAAAATGACCAAACTCTTCTGACCCAAACAAAAGCAATGCAAACGGCCAAATCAACATGTTATTTCAATAGCAAAAATACAAAAAGTTAAGAATGCAGCAACTTAAAATGATGTTAATGAAAAGAAAAAAATAATCATAAGAGTGTAGTCGCGGTAAATACAATTTCATTTTAAACATTAAAAAACAACATTATGCACTAATTGTACTATGGTAGATATTCTTTACTCAGTGATTAAGTTTCTGTATTTGTGTAGAATAATTTCAGAGATTAGTATAATTACAACACAATAATAGACTAAAATGTTATTTCTGTTAGTGTAACTGGAACTATTTATATGGAATATTGTAAAAAGGCCATAAACAAACAACAAAACATGGGCATTGCACATTTGTTAACATGCTTGCTTCAAAACCCCCTTTTTAACCTGTGAATTAAGATGTACTTTTGATTCTTAAAAATTATATTCTATCTGTACTGAGACGTACAAAAAATATATTTCTGAGATGAAAATAACTGTTAAAAATATATATCAGCTTTACACACCTAGTATCATACGTATAAACGAGTTTCTTTTCATTAATATGAAAATCACTCGAATTGAGAATTTACGTGAAATATCAAACAATGTGAACTGGAAATCTACCTGTCGAACAAAGAAACAATGGAACAATGTAATTAGCTGAATGAATTACTAAGTTGCGAACCAAGTGATCTTCTAGTTTACAGGTAAGTGACTTACGAGGCAAATAGGGAGCCGTGAGAAATTTAAAAAGTTAAAATCTAATATATTTATATAATAAAAGTATTTATAAATATAATAAAGAAATAGATGTTTAACAATAAAAAGTAAAAAAGTAAATAAAAATATATAATAATAATAAAATTCTATTAGATCCAGGAAGATGACAGACGAATCCATCTCAAAAAAGTCCTTCCGGCCTGTACCGGGAGGAAAAGGTAGCTTTCCTATATCTTCGTTTTAAAATTTTAGCTAATGTTACTCGAAAACAGCAAGCTAAAATGCAAGGAAACCGTTTACAAAAGATTCATTAATACTGAATTTGAATAAGAAATTTGCCAAATTATTGAGCTATAGCCAAAATGGCTTCATTTATAAAGACTTATTTCGGTCG
Organism: Maratus michaelseni; assembly: GCA_963931845.1. Taxonomy (NCBI): domain Eukaryota; kingdom Metazoa; phylum Arthropoda; class Arachnida; order Araneae; family Salticidae; genus Maratus; species Maratus michaelseni. The sequence continues at coordinate 391,538,467 of OZ007592.1, forward strand.
CCAAATTTGACGATATTTCGCCAAATGTCGCCAAGTATGGCGAGAATTTGGCGCTAACGGATATGAATATATAGTTTTATGCGTATGATGGGAAAATGATTACAACAATGAAAGATAATAATTTGCGAGAAGTCGCGTTCACTAAAACTTATAAATTAATCGTTGGATTTTTGTAATGTACTATCTTGTTTCAAAATGTCTGCCACCCTAGAATTTCAAACTGTTGTATCTCAGCCGTTTTTTAAGGTAGAGGTAAAACAAAAAATACTTCGGATTCCTTGTATCAAGGCCTAACATTTAAGCAAAAAATAAATTTGAATTTTTAACTTTTTTGTATATTTATTTTAGTTTTAAATTTTTAAATGGCCGCCATCTTGAAGATATATATATATATATATATATATATATATATATAAATCAACATTTGAACGGAGGGTGGTTTTGGGGTCTGGGGGTCATGATCGGTGAAAATACACCGAAATTTTCCGGAATTGCTTTCCTCCGAACGGCTGCAATAGGTAGCTTTATACTTTTAGGTAGCTTTCAATACAATAAATAAAAAGAAAACTGCCCAGTTAAACTGACGGCATTGAGCTCACAGGCTATTCACACTAACTGTAAATTATATTCTTATTTCAAAGAATTTGAAATAAGCCCTCGAAAAATGAAGAAATCGACAATATATTAAGAGGGGGGAACCATCCCCCGTTTCTCCTTCTTATAATTAACCAATGAACCCATAAAACTAATCAGAGAAGCGCCTTACCACAATGAACCTATATACAAAATTTGAAAAAATCGGATAATTCTGCATGAAAAATCCATTTATATAAATTAAGGGGTGGGTTAGCCCCCCGTCCCCCCCTTATACTTAACCAAAGAACCCCCAAAACTAATCAGAGAAGCGCCTTATCTCAATGAACATATATATAAAATTTGAAGAAAATCGATAATTCTGCTTAAAAAACCCATTTATCTATATCAAGGGGGGTTAGTCCCCCCCGTTCCCCCCTTTATACTTTACCAGTGAACCCCCAAAACTAATCAGGGAAGTGTCTTACCACAATGAGCCTATATACAAAATTTGGAGTAAATTGGATAATTCTGCATGAAAAACCCATTTATCAAAATTAAGGGGGGGGGGTAGCCCCCGTTTCCCTCCTTTTCACTTCACCAATGAACCCCAAAACTAATCAGGGAAGCCCCTTACCACAATGAGCCCATGTAGACAGTTTGAAGGAAATCGGATAACTCTGCATGAAAAAAATCATTTATCTAAAATTAGGGGGGAGGATTAACCCCCCCCCGTTACCCCCTTTATACTTAACCTATGAACACCCAAAACTAATCAGGAAAGAACCTTATCACAATGAACCTATATACAAAATTTGAAGAAAATCGGATAACTCTGCATGAAAAAAATAATTTATCTAAAATAAGGGGGGAGGATTAACCCCCCCGTTACCCCCTTTATACTTAACCTATGAACCCCCAAAACTAATCAGGAAAGAACCTTATCACAATGAACCTATATATAAAATTTGAAGAAAATTGGATAATTCTGCATGAAAAAACCATTTATTCAAATTAAGGGGGGTTAGCCCCCCGTTCCCTCCCCTTTATAGTTAACCAATCAATCCCCAAAACTAATCAGGGAAGCGCCTTATCACAAGGAACCTATAAACAAAATTGGAAGCAAAACGGTTATTTCTGTCAAGAGTTATCGCGTTACGTACGTACATACGTACATACATACATACATACATACATACAGAACGGGCGGGCACATAAGCTCTCAGGCTTTGATAGCCTGTGAGCTAAAAAAGTATAAAGCTACCTATTGCAGCCGTTCGAAGGAAAGCAGTTCCGGAAAATTTCGATATATTTTCACCGATCATGACCCCCAGACCCCTAAACAACCCTATGTTCAAATGTTGATTTATATATATAGATATATCCATATATATATATATCTGACCTATGTCATACGATAACGCTCGTATTTATAAATCAATTTCGATTAAACCAATTGTGTGTATTAAGCTCACCAATGTCTCGACCGAGTTCGTTGGCCAGCTTGGTCCGCCATTTTGTTTCAAGATGGCGGCCATTTAAAAATTTAAAACTAAAATAAATATACAAAAAAGTTAAAAATTCAAATTTATTTTTTAATTACGTGTTAGGCCTTGATACAAGGATTCCAGAGCATTTTTTGGTTTACCTCTATCTTAAGAAATGGCTGAGATAGAGTAGTTTGAAATTCTAGTGTGGCTGACATTTTGAAACAAAACAGCACATTAACGCGATTACTCGCAAATTATTTTCTTTCATTGTTGTAATAATTTTCCCAATCATACGCATAAAACTATATATTCATATCCGTTAGCGCTAAATTCTCTCCAAAATTGGCGACATTTGGCGAAATATCACCAAATTTGGCGACCAAAATAAGTCTTTGTAAATGAAGCCAATTTGGCTATTGCTCAATAATTTGGCGAATTTCTTATTCAAATTCAGTATTAACGAATCTTTTGTAAACGTTTCTTTGTATTTTAACTTGCTGTTCTCATGTAACATTAGCTAAAATTTTAAAATGAAGATATAGGAAAGCTACCTTTTCCTCCCGGTACAGGCCAGAAGGACTTTTTTGTATTGAAAGCTACCTAAAAGGGAAAAAACCCTCTTTACATAGACCATACATTTAGTTTAAGAGTTACCCAAAATTATACTTTAATAATAAAAAACACTAGACCCTTTTAAAATGAATATAAATAATTTCTATAATTTGTTTCAGGTAGTTTATTTAATATTACGTTACATTTGTTTTTTGAAATATTGCATTTCTATCAGCCTCCTCAGGAAAAAAAAACCTCTACTACTGTACAGGGAAAATAATTATTAGAAAACATTTTAAATAAATCTATTGGGAAAACTGCCAGTATTTCAGACAAAAATTACATTCTTAAAACTTTGTTTCTTTTTAGTTTGTTTCTTAAGTTAAGCCATTTGCAACAAGATATCATTTTATCAACTATCTTCATGTGCGATAAATTTGCAAGAAGCCCTTGACATATTTCTAGGATTGTAAAAGAAAACATCGTGACTCGTAAAAAGATACTTTTAAACAAAATTGTAACAGAAGAAAACTATAAATAAGACTCATAGTATTTCATCACACGTGTCTACAACAGACTGGAAGTCTTATATCATTTCCAGTGTTGAGAACAGTGTAGAAATGAGAGATTAAGAGATCTTGGCAAATACAAAGTGTCATTAAGAATATTAATTATTCTTAGTTTAAATTTAGTATTTGGCACATTTTAATTAATGAATATTCTTTATAAAAGTATTCTAAGAGTATTTTTTAATTAGGTAAAAGTTACGAAGGAAATATTTTTGTTAATCTCATTATTTCGAACAAGCGAATAGAAAAGCAGTTATTGAAAGTAAAATACAATTGTTCATAAATAAACGTCATCCCACTTTGTAAAAATATTTATTCTGCAATTAGTATATTTAAAAATACATATTGTAGAAGCTTATTTTCACAGATATTTTTAATACATATTATATAGTTACCGAACCACATTTGCATAATGATTGAGCATCTTGAATACGTTTCAAAAGAAACAAAGATACATCGCAAAATTAAATGACGCTGAACCTATGTGAACTGATAAATAAATATTATACCATACATTCTGTAAAATGAATAATTATTTATCTTCTCCACGTCTATCATAATTTCATACTTTTACAAAATACAACGATGAAAAATCATTCTTAATATGTCACATAATCTACGATATATTTATCAAATGTTTAGCATACATTGCATGACATACATACATAATAATACAGCAAAAATTATATTTGGATTCAAATGTAAGTATATTCATTATGTTTTCTAAATGTATTAATTATCATATAATTTTTTTCTATATGGATTGATTTGTAAAAGTCCCTCTATACATAATAAAAAAAGAAGCAAATATCCCAAATTTCCAAAAAATAAACAATTTATCGGGACTACCGTAGTTTATAAAATTTGTAATCTTTTATAAACGGTTTTTCAAAAATACTCGTAGAATGTTTTGCCTAGTTTAATGACACAAATACTTTGATTTTATAACACAAAATTTTCAGTTAAAAGTTATCGATAAGAAAATCAAAGAATCTGAGCACTCTATGCGTCACGTATAGTTCACCAGGAAGAGGTAAACGACTTCAAAAGGGAATCATTCACATTCCAATGCGAAATATGAACTTATTCATCCGTGAAATTTAACATTGGAAATAATTGCATTTTCACCTAAGCTTTCACAATTGTAGTATACTTTAACTCTAAAAAGCTGGCGTCTACATAGGTGCCAACATTTACGCTTTTTTGTTACCACTAAAAATTTATAGAAAATTTTGCCTTATTGAATCACATGATTTCGGCAATTTAATAAGGTAAAATTTACTATAAAAATTACTATGAAAAAAGCGTAAAAGTTAGCATCTATGCGCCTAAACTTGGAAGAATTCACGAAAGCATGACAGTTGTGAATTTGTGTAATTTTTATTAAATGCAAATTTTTGAACTCTTATAATAGTAATATCAAGTGTTCTTTATCATAAATTACTGATGAAAAATTCGACTAATCTCTCTTTCACTTATGTTTTTGCTTTTTATCGAAATATGTTTATTTTATTAAAACGCCACAGCTCCAAGAATTCAAAAGTACTTCTTATGTTAAAAAAATCCGTGTTCTGATATTTGAATGGTAGACTTTGTTTATTTTAACCCTCTGAGTGTTTTGAAAAAGGGTAAAATTGCAATGCTGTTGTCTCTGCATTTTGTTTTAAATGTTAAAAAAATATGATTCTTTCAGCATTATAAATAAAACTTAATTACAAATATGAATGTAACCCTTGAGAGTTTTAATCATTCTTCAATGTTTTGAAAATTCATTAAATCTATAGAATTATATTATCTTAAACATTGCATATTTTGCAGTGAAACCAAGAGCTTAGTGAACGGAATTTTACGTTCCACACGCTTAGAGGGTTAATTCTGTATATCTATATATATATATGTTACGGTCAATATTATTAATCCGGTCATAATTAATAATAACTGGTTATTATTAATAATGACTGCGGTTATTATTCATAATACCCGGCCTTTGCGTCCGGTCGTTATTACTAATAACCGATTATTATTAATAATGACCGGATTAATCATATTGACCGTAACATATATACGTATATATGTTCACATAAATTTAATTTTCATACTTTCAGTCACAAATATAAGAATCTAAATGCTTTTTGAAAATTTTTCTACTTTATTCCAGCCAATATTAAAAATGACTGAAGTGAAAACATGCACATCGAACACCTATAATTTTAAATAGAATGTCATTTCAAAAATACTCTTGTAAGTAATTTATAACTTAAAAGTTCAATATATTGAACGTAAAAGTTTAATGTGCTAAAATATTAATTTATTTTAAATTAATGTCGAATGCGTCTAATGTAACGAGCTGTTAGGAACCTACAGTGAAAAACACCATTCTTTTTTTTCAGAGTAAATTGTGAATAATTTCTCTCAATGGCCAGAAACAATTTATTCAGCAAATTAAACAGACAAATAAAGAAACAAACAGTTCTATTGAAACAGCTGAATGCTTCCTCGTTATTTATCGCAATGTTACAAATTTAAAGGACGGCTAAGAAAAAGACTAGAATGTAATTTATTTTATTTATTTATTTATTTATTTCAATAGTGTTAATACGTGTTACCATCCAAGATTAGATAAGATCTCTGTATAATGAAGATATTGGCAACGTTGTATTCACTTATTTTTAGAGTTCTCTGGGTTTTGGAAAAAAAGGACAGATAAATTAATATGTTTTGGTAAAATATTGAAATTGAGAATGTAAGTAGCAAACAAAAATGATCGCATTTGCAAATACATGCGTAATATTCAAATGTAGTTAAAAAAACGAAATTTCAAATAAATTTTCAAATGTGTAAATTTAATAAAGATTTCTTGGTTTAAGGATATAATCAAATATTACCTTTTCAAAGCTTCTATTTGTATTACTGTAAAAGCACTTATTTTCGCGAGCCGTAATTTTCGCGAAAATGAAGATATCGCTGATTTCGCGAGCTGAAAATTTCGCGAATTTTAGATGAACAGGACCGAAAGTTAAAAAGTCCCGAAACTACCGAAGTAGAACCCCTTTTGCATAAGGTATTTTAAGAAACTTCCTTTTGTCTGAAAAGTTCGCCCCCCCCCCCCCTCTCCCCATCGCTCTAAAAACAACACGCGGTACTTATGAATTTTGACCTTGGCTCAACACGCGCATTCCACCCCAAACAAATTTCTTTTCTTAATCTCATTTTTCCCACGCTCTTTATCAGACTAGGAACTTCTGAACCCCCCCCCCCTTTTGCACCGAAAGTGTAATCACCCCACCTCCTTCGCTTTTCACGGATTCGGACCGTCCATGCCAGTCAGTGCGATATAGAAAAATGGGGAGAGAAAACTTGTCATCAGTGGCGTAAAAAAAATGTGAAAATACTTGTACAAGTTGACGGACAACGGAGAAAAAATTCCTATAGGAGCTGCAGAACTTCCAGATGCAAGAAACGCTAAGTCCTTTGTTGAATCAAAAGAAATAATATCCTCTAATACCAAGGTTTCTACTGCTTTGAAAGAAAAACGTGGAAAGTATGCATTATACAACGAAGTGCGGAGATCCAAAATTGGCGATATGCTTCTATGAACGGAAATTCTGCAGCATTGAAACATTTTTCCTCTGAACTGGGAAGGCCGGTGTCGCAATCAACAGTTCGATGAAGAAACAGTATATTCAAGCACTGAAAAAAGCTAATGCCGATGTAACAAACTTATTGCACGGTAATCGCGGTCGCCCTTAAAACTTGGTGATTTCGACGCAAGTGTTTAAACATATATACGTAAATTGCGGATTGCTGGTGAAATAGTGAACCGCACTATTGTTATGGCAGCTACAAAAGGAATTGCGAAATTACATGATCTACTAACCTCTTTGGTTTGAGCCCGATTTGGGCTATAAGCCTGCTGGTCAGAATGAACTTTGTCTGTAGAAAGGGAACCAAAGCTGCACAAAAATTGTCCCCAGACTTCCCAGCTATTCGTGACAAATTCGTTAGCCGTGTTTGTACAGTGATAGACAAAAATGTTGTTCTCCTTGAGATGTTATTTAACTTTGATCAGACAAACGCAAAGTTTGTGCCTACATCTGAATACACATTGGAAGAACGTGGTTCAAAACAAGTGTCCATAATCGGCATGGAAGATAAAAGAAAGATGATTATTTTGTTAGCATGTTCTTTTTCTGAAAACCATAATTGTTGTACGCTGGAAAAACAACAAATTGTCATCCAAACTTTTCATTTACCACGGACTGGCATGTGTGGCAAACCGATTCGCACTGGAGCAATACTGACACAATGATTCGTTACATCGAGAATATTCGTGTGCCTTATTGCGACAAGCAGAGAGAACTTCTCGGACTAGTTCCAGAAAACCTGCTGTAGAATAGTTCAACGTTTTTAAGGCACAGCAAGATCCTCTGGTGCTCCAGGATGGTCACCATTGTAGGTGTTCCATCGCGCACCCGGGGGAAAAGCAAATCCATGGGACAGAATCCTGACTAGTTATGGGTCTCAGGTTGCTCTTGTGGGCTCCAGAGTAGCCCAAAACGAGGATGCCATGGTTCATATCCCTGGGACCGAACCTGCCAGTGCCGCCTCAGCGCACCATACTGGTGCGTCGTACTGAGTGGGACGATCTGTCGTGTCGACTGGTTCGTCAGGAGGAATAGCCTTGCGATGACCTGTAGAGGTCGAAATCAGTACTTATTATGTTTTTTTATGGCTGAACTAGAGAGGAAGAATATTATTCCAGCTTTAGTGCTCGCTTCCTGCACAGGAAAGCTGCAGCTTTTGGATTTAACTGTAAACGGAGAGTTCAAGCGTTGGCTCAAGAATGATTTTATTGAGTGGTATTCCATTGAGCTTAAATTTCTAGAGGAAAAAGAATCTGTGGACTTGCGAATATCACGACTCAAACCGATTCACGCTTCTTGGCTTGTGCGCACATTTAACGGTGTTGAAGTCAAAAATGAGATAATTTTGAATGGCTTCAGAGAAGCTGGTATAAATATTGTAAGCGAATGAGCTGCATTCTATAAGTTGTATCATTGTTGTTATTAAAGAAATAGTTGTAAAGTATTCTAGAAATAGTTGTAAGTATTCAAGAAATTTTTGTACTAATTTCTTATTTAAGTAACTTGTATTCAATCAATTCTGGATAAGTGAAAAATTTCTGATTTTTTATTATTATTTGAGGCAAAAAAAAAATACTTCGCGAAGCTTAAATTTTTGCGATTACGACGGGCTCGTGAAAATCGCGAAAATAAGTGCTTTTACAGTACTTCTACTTAAGATCATTTATTGAAAGATACGAACTGAAAAATACATCTAAGAGAACAAATCTGAAAACTATATTCATGATAAAGGGGCAATTACTATACTTTAAATGTACATATTTCAAAATATAGATTATGCTCTTCTCTCCTGTGGATTTTATTTTTGACGAAACCATTTTACACGCTGTCGTATTCGCATTTCAAAGTATTGCATAATTTGTGGAAATAGTAAATCGTCTTCAAGATGAAAACCATGTAAATGACCCGTTTTGCACAACCATTATTGGAAATAAAAACACATTATTAATGTAATGAGAAGCAGTTTTCTAAGACTACTTATTAACATGAATTGAAGGAGTTGCTACCGCTAAAGACCACTGCTAATTGCAATTAATTTTTAATAATACAAAAATAGCCTTATTTTTTCCGGTAGCTATATGTGTAGAATTTCAAAATTTTATCTTTTAAAATAACACAAATATTGTCATTCAGGCCTATTTATGTTTCCATTTAGACAGTAGTACTACAGCATACATACGATTTAGTTGTAAATGCGTGCTTGATCTGTATCTGTACTATTAAATTTATTATTTATTGTAGAATATATATTTCATACAGCTTTAGTTTATATTGCGTACATAGTATTTAAGTCATCATTATTATTATAACGAGAGTTATAGATAGAAATATTATGAAGAGCATATTTTTGTAATTTGCCAAATTTTGTAATTTGCCAAAATTATAAATGTTTAATTTTTTCTGGGTTTCATTTCAGTTATCATCTACTGAAAATTAGCATCATGTACAGCGAGCTCTATCTATCAGACTTAACATTTCGAAATGTAGCCCATTTGCTTATATATTTAAGTAGACGTCAACATGTTTGTAGGGAATGTGCAAATAATACCTATATTATAAAGACAAATCATGAGTTTCATTAATTCGGATGCCAAAAAGATTGTGGCAACGACATGCGCCATCGATTAATAGTCAAGTGTCTGCAGGATTTATTGAGTATTTTCATTAACAAATAGCGTTTGCCATATTAGTTTTGACAACAAAATGACAATTGACTTACGCTTCGACAACAAACGATAACAATCTAAATTCGGAATAACGCCAACAATATATTAGATAAATTAACAAAATCAATACTTGCTTGAGAAATCAGGAAGTACAACAAAAAACAAAAGTATAGAAAACAATAGCAGTTATATAAATAAAAATGAATTAGCTTTACCAGATTATCTTAATTGAGTACGTAGATGTGATGTGTTTGGAGCACTAGTAATGCTAAAATATACTGTTGATCGAAAATTTTTTCGGTTAAGGCGAAGAAAATTAGAAAATAATAGTACGCAACATTAAGTGATATGTATGCAACCCGTTCTCATCCTACCCTCATCCGTGTTAATTATATACGGATGTGATGTCATGCTGTCAACTCAGCGATCTTATAATATGCAGTAGTGATGAAAAAATTTCTAAAATAGTACAGGTAATATGTTTCACTGGAATTTTAAACAAGAAAGTAAGTATCTGATAGTGATATAGAGCATTTTTCTGTAAAACAAAATAAAACTAGTAATTCTAATCACATAATTAATGAGTCTTATGGCATTGGCCGAAGCCCATTTTATAACATAATGTTCCTTAAAATTAAAGATTTAAATATATTGTGAACATTGATTTCGATCATGTGTAATATATCAGCATTGTGTAAACAAATTTACAGAAATCAACTTTGAGGATGATAAAGTATTCTTCAAGGATTGTGGAAAGCTCTTTTAAGTATGTGTATAGTTTTAAGATTCAGAATGAAATCCCATAATTGACAGATATTCAGAATAAAAGGGTATGCGAAAAGTGTGTTGTTTCTTTTATATATTAAGAGTTAATGACTTGAATTGATAATAATATACATAGCTAGTAGATTGATGCATTTTCAAAGTTAAGAAACTAACAGAAATAGATTCCGAGCAACCATTTATTTTAATGATTTTTTTTCCTAATTCATCAATTAAATGTATTTTATAAGTAATCCTTTTGCAATAGAGAATAGACTTCCATAACGTAAGATGTTTGAATATTAATAACAAATGAGCAAAATCTTGTCAAAATTGCTTCATTCGAGCAAAAATGTTTCTGTGTGTGACATCGTTTTCTTCTTGCAAAATCCATTCAGAAAGTATAAACCGAGCAACGTATCTAAATGTGGATTTCAAATATGTTTTCATGCGATTTTATACTTTCATTCGTTCTAAAGGTACACATTTTTATAAGTAAACATAAAATATGAAGAATGATTTTCTACCATATAGATAGTAGCCACATACAGGGTGATTATAAAAAAACTATCCCGAAATATGAACCCCTAACTGTCATACCGTTCACAGAAACTGAATGAAATTCTGGCCTAAAGTATTTTGAGGTATGCGCTCAAGAGTCATGTGGAAAACAACAGTTAAATTCTAACAGTTACGGTTACAGTGACAAAATTTCGAAAATTTCAAATGGCAACACCTACTTTTTAACACTTTCCAACCTAGTTGAAAAGTGTTTATGACTTCGGTTTGTCTGGCCGTCTGCCGTCTGTCCGTGCTCTAACTCCCGTAAATATGCTCGGATTGCTCTGCATTTTTTATATGTTATTGTCGTTACCTATAGCATGTTCCCTATTTCAACGGAAGTGTGTAGCACTTATACTTTTTTTACAGGGACACTCAAAAGAATTCCGTTACATTACGGTCAATGGGGAAAAAACATTTTCTGTTCATTTTAATGAGGTTACACAATTTCAAACACATTGTAATTGATATATATCAGTAAGGTGCATTACAAGAAGCTTAATATGGAATAGGGTGTGTATAGTACTTATAGTTACTTTACAGGGACAGTCAAAAGAATTCTGTTACATTACGTCTATGGAGAAAAATCATCTGCGGTTTACTTAAATAATGTTTCACTATTTTAAACGCATTGAAATTTATACATATCACTAAGGTGCATTACAAGAGGCTTACTACAGAATAGTGTGTGTATAGCAGTCATCGTTCATTTAGAGGGACACACAAAAGAATTCTCTACTGTCTGTTAAAAATAATTCCTGGAAGTGAGTTTTAAGTTACTGAACGCGATTTTAAATTTAACTCACTTTTTGTCTATTACGTGGTGTGTATAAATTCTGTAGATCATATACAGGGAAGCATAAAAGTTCGTGAACAGATTTCCTTTTATTAACAAAAACTCCAGAAAGAGAATTTTAAACTGTGCTAAGCGTTTCCTAACTGAAGTAAAATTTAGCATCCTATGTAGTATATATACAAATCTATAGATCCTATACAGGGCTGAATAAAAGTATTCGGATTACTTAGATGTTATCTTTTAGCTTATTAAACAGTATGATTTGTAAAATTATTTTGGAAGCGTTGGAAAGTGTTATATAATCTATGCTTGATGCATTATTTTTTGTTCTTGTTTTTATTGGAATGTGATCTTCATAGTGAAAAACCATAAAAAGCGTTGGAACGGTACCTGTATCACAAAAATCGCCGGTGCTAGATAGACTAAGAAGAATAGTGAAAACAACCATAAAAGGACAGAGAAGCAACAGAAAACAAAACATTTTATTGTGTTTCATACATTTTCCATTTCACACACGTCGACACTTTACTTACGGCAGATGGTGGATAGCACTGATGGTCCAGTCAATCTAGACTTCTGCCTGGAAAGTTTTGGAGAAGTTTTTTTTCTTTCTTCCTTTATGTTTTTGGGTGTGCTGAACACGAATTTCAACTTTGCCACCTCGTATCTGGTCTGCTTAAAAAATTATAAGTGAAAAACCATGAAAAAATCGGAGTTTTTTCGGTTTTTCCCTTGTATTCCGGAAAGGGTTAATTCTTTTGAAAAAATAGTACACCAAATTAAACTAGAGAACATTTCCTACATTTTTCATATGCAATGTCTTTTTCTAAGATGAATAGTTTTGGCATCCGAGTAAAAGGAATTTTAGAGATGTAATTGAAATTACATCATCGGAGGGCGAAAATGCGACCCAATCATTATGCATCCATTTCAAACACCAATTTGAAGATGTTTAGTTATTTCTGGTTGCACTTCAAATATGTTTACATTTTCTTACCAAGTTTTAAACCTTTTATAGCACTAAGAAAATAAATTGAAATCACGTGATTAGGAAAGATATAAAAACACAATCACTCTGCATAGATGAGAGAACCAATTTTTATTTTTTTAGTAATCTGAAGTACAATTATAAGTATTGTAAGTTTAATATAATAATAACATACGTGGAAGATTATAATCAGAAAAAAGAGGAATGCAGTGTTGTTCTCCAATTAATGCCGTTTTGGTCACTTTGAAGGGCCTGGTTGATGTTCTTCAACAGGAGGTTCATCAGTGTCTTCCTCTTCATCATCATCACTTGATGGCTCAGGTTGTGTCTCCACTTGACTTAAAATATACTGTATTGGGTCGTCAACTTCTGCTTCCAAGTCATCTTCGGCGATGAAGGAGCTGACATTGTCACAATGGCCATCGCAGTTCAGGCAGAGGAGCGAACAAAATAAGCCTGCTATCCTACAGCCACACATTCCACTACAGTTGGTTTTGCATTTGCAGGATATTTTCCGCAGAATAGTTTCTGGTGAGGGAGGTTTAGTAGTTGTTATAGGTATGATAACTCTCTTGGTTTTATTCCATCCCCATTCCTCAGCATTTTTACAGTTACCTAGCCATAGCTGTACTTGGTGGTAAACTCGCAGACAGTGATATCGAGCTGCATCTTCTGTTGGAGGGAGCGATGCAATATATGCAGCTGTCTTAAAAGCAGATTTTATGTAACACCTGTACGTCAGGCTGTTTAGGGAAGGTGTTGCTTTCCCTCTGAATCCGTACAGGTGTACCAGAAATAACAGTCCAGCTTTAATAACATCGTCGGCTACAGCACTAGGGTTAGTACATCGTTAGTACATCGACCACATAATGTATGTCGGCAAATTTCTTCAAAATTTGAAGGTATTTTGTTTTCCTTGCAGAAGTGATATCTCATCCACTCATGGAATGTAGAAATAGGATGTATGTGGCAATTAATTTATCGACTGCACCCAAAGGTGAATACATCTTCTGGGGACTTTTCACTTTTCCTCGTTTCAAGAAATAAACATTGGGAAAATTGCAAAATCCAATTAAGATTACCAGAAGCTATACATCTTCACCAATGACTATCATGTTCTCATGGTTAGGTGCCAACTTGAGAGCAGTGTTGGTAATGAGTATGTCGGAATCTTCTTTTGCCTGCTTGCAAACCACATTCTCAGAGCCAACTCTACACATCAGCAAGGCAATTAAACGGTTTTTGTTCTTGTCGTTTGCGAGAAATTTCCCCTGAGAAACCGTTAGCATCATAGTCTCATTAAAAACAACCTCATTAGATACCGTTTTATGAGATCGTCTATCACGCTCAACAAATTTAGTGCTCATTTCAGTAATGTTTTCTGGGGTATCCATCGAATATTACTAGAGCGTTCGCTGCGTATTTCGACTTAACAAAGTCCACATAGCTGTCACAAATTGATCCAAATGATTGACCACCCTGCCATAAAACTCTGTGCAATAAATACCCGCCATGTATGACATATATACATCTGCTCTCAAAAGTGGTGTCTGGTGGGAGTGGAGTGAATTCCTTGTACAAAGAGGATTTGGCAGTTTTTTCGCATTCCGAATTCGTCAAAAAGAGACAATGGGTAGGCAGAGAACTCTAAGTCAAATATTCCACAATTTCTTTGTCAGATTGCTTTGTTATACTCATTCTTTGGAAGATTGCTGTCGGGTTGATGTGAATTTTTTCTAATGGCTGCACTCTTTCATTACGCTTGAATGTAACGGAATGAAAATCGCTGTTAATGATTCCTGATATGCCAGCAGTGCCAACTTCCTGTGCCTTATGACAGTTTATTCTCTCATCTCCAACAATCCCAGTAGAGATTGAAATGAGATCATTTGTTTCTCGGAAAGGAATGTGTTGGTGAACCCATTCCAATAATTTATTCATGTCAGCGTTGTCCCGGGCAACTCTGGAGTTTCTCATCTCTACATGTTGTTCAGAAGTTGTAAAATCTGTCCCGCTGAACTCTTCAATTTCTTCGCATATTCGTTGAAGTGACGTTATACCCATGATCAATCTTGCCAAAACTCCTTCACTGACCCCACGCCCATGAGTGAGTCCACTTGCTGTTTTCATGGTCTTCATTAAAGATTGCTCTATCGTCATGTCAGTCCATGTTCCTGACCAGAATTTGTCCGTACGGCGAATGGCGAATCCCCCATCAGATGTGAATTTTTCAAAGTCATCGGCAGTCATTTTTTCCTTCAAATGATGCTTGTCTTGAAGATATAGGTAAGAACACTTGGTATACAAATAGTGACCAGTGGCGTGGAAGTATGGCAACATTCTGTATATAGTTTGAAGATGCAAATCCCAGTCACCCATTCTTTCAGATTCAATGAATTGTTTGACAATAGTCACCATATCAAAGTATTGGATCCACAGTTTTGCTGTAGGACCTTGCTGCTCGAGTGATATCATGTGCGTGGTGCCATGGGGGTGTTTCAAGGACACCCTCCAATGCGTTTTGCATTCACAAAAACATTACATTCAGCGTTTTCACCCTGCGATGATGGAATTTCAATTATATCGTTAAAATTCATTTTACTCGTATGCCATAGAAAAAAAACTGTATATGAAAAATGTAGGACGTTTTCTCTAGTTTAATTTGGTGCAATAATTTTTTCAAAAGAACTTAACCCTTTCCGGAATACAAGGGAAAAACCGAAAAAACTCCGATTTTTTCATGGTTTTTCGCTTATAATTTTTTAAGCAGACCAGATACGAGGTGGCAAAGTTGAAATTCGTGTTCAGCACCCCCAAAAACATAAAGGAAGAAAGAAAAAAAAAACTTCTCCAAAACTTTCCAGGCAGAAGTCTTTTTAGGTCTAAATTTACTGGACTATGAACAATAAAATGTTTTACTTTCTGTTGCTTCTCTGTCCTTTATTGGTTGTTATCACTTTTCTTCTTAGTTTGCCTAGCGCCGGCGATTTTCGTGCTACAGGTACCGTTCCAACGCTTTTTATGGATTTTCACTATAAAGATCACATTCCAATAAAAAAAGTAGGTGTTGCCATTTGAAATTTTCGAAAAATTATCGCTGTAACCGTAACTGCTAGAATTTAACTGTTGTTTTTCACATGATTCTTGAGCCCATACCTCAAAATACTTCAGGCCAGAATTTCATTTAGTTTCTGTGAACGGTATGACAGTTAGGGGATCATATATCGGGATAATGTTTTTTATAATCACCCTGTAGATAGATACCGTATAGATAGATATATTGTATATACTATATAGATAGATATATTGTATATACCATATACATAGATATATTGTATATGCCATATAGATAGATATTTTGTATATACCATATAGGTAGATATATTATATTCATATAATATAATCAAAACATCTATTACATTTCATCCAGACCGATACTAAATATTTAGAAACGTAGTAATTGTTTAAATGAAAAAAGACGAAACGAAGATATTTTCATTTGATTAATTTTAACACAATTCTAATTGATAAATAAATCACAGGAGTTGTAGTTTTACAAACTGGATGAAAAAATGGCCAGGCAAGGATACGAACCAGGGAACTTTTGGCTGTAGCTGGCAATGCTCTGTCAACTGAGACAAATCTGGCAGACACACAATTTATCCAAAAACCTGATTGATTATGATATCTGGTCTGATATCGGAATCTGCTCAACATAAATAAGTTTTATAGATGAATTGTGTGTCCACCAATTCCAGCTCCACCAGTTCCAGACTAGCTGAGTTGGCAGAGTATTGCCAGCTTAAGCCAAAAACATTTTATTTATATAAATCAAACCCCTCTTAATTTTAAAAACTTTCCATATTCTTCCGTTCCCTTGTATATTAGTAATCCCTTTTCTCTCTGTTTAATTTCATAAAATCTCAGCAATAATCTGAATGTTAAGTTATAAGAATTCATTTCTGGTTCAATAAATAATTCTTTTCATTTAAGCATTCTTTTCGCCGTTACAATAATTGAATAAATAAAAGATAAATAGTAGTTTCTACATCACAGTTAGATATGAAGATTTATTGCAAAAATGAAATTAAGAACTTTATTTATTACTTTTAAATCTATTGTTATAATTATCCTTATTGTTCATAAAACAATCCACATGTAATTCATTTTCACTCTTTATTCATTTAACCTTAAATTGCATCTCTGGATGTAATCAAATTATAGCAATATGTATATAAAATAAATATGCCTATTTATAGCTTCTAAAATAAACATAATAATAATTATTCTTTTGATCTTTCATAAATAATCCAAAAATAATTTAACTCCTATTTCAGAGACATTAATCTTGCAAATGTTGACAGTTCAAATTATAGCAATAAATTATTTCAAATAAATATACCTTCATCTTATTTAAAATAACGTTTTCCTTTTAAAAAACTTTCAAATAGATTATCCTTAATATATGTTTTTTTAATGTTTGCTTACTCAGAAAATAACGGTTGTTCTTGCTTTATTCTCAGTAGCATCTTCCAATCAAAATAATGTGTGATGATATCAATTACTAAATTTAGCTCAACATGTCCAAATATGGTATCGTTTCTGGCTCTGAGGAAAATAATTATTTTAATTTACTGGAAATTCCACACCCAGCCAAAAGTATCTTGTTTTTTCGAATTCTAACGCCAAAATAATGTATTGAGTAATGTGTTTTGGCACCAATTTTGTTCGCCAAGTAATGTAAATCTCTGGCAATAATGTTATGACTTCTCACTCTCTGCTTGAATACTCACTGTGTGAGTTGCTTCTTCTGCTGGCTCCTGCTAAGAAACACCCCTATCCTATACTATACTATATGATCATGGCAAAAATTAATAAAAGCATTGAATGTCTATTTATGGAGTTTTTTTTATTAAAATTACTGAACCTGGAAAATATTTCTAGAATTTAAAAGACTTTCTTCGCCCTCAACAATTTACATCTTCACAGATCCTGATTCAAATGCTGTCCTGGACACTTTTTCACCCATTTAGTGAAATTACAACTCGAAAAATATTGCAATATCTGTAAACGTACTTTATGACAACGAACACTGAAATATGCAAAAAATTCCGCGCAAAGAGTTGTTTTGTTATAATTGTAATTTTACAAGTTATTATTATTTCACAATCTTGCTTCACTACTTGTCTATTTCGGTATAAAATTACTCAGATTTTAGCATATTGTGAAAAGTGTTTATGGTTTCAGTTCGTCTGTCTTTCCACTTTTTAACTTCCATAAATATTCCTAGATTTCCAATGTATGTTATTTGATATATGTTAATGAGGTTTGCTGTTGTATATTACGTATTGAAAATTAATAATGTCTGTTAATTTTTCTGTGAAGAGTGTTCTTCAATTTTATCACTTTCCAACAAAAATGTTTTGCTAAAAAAAAATTTATGACTTCTGTTCGCTTATCTCTCCGCATTTTAACTCTCTTAAATATAATTGGGATATTATGAACTTGGTATATGTTATTGATGATTACTGTAAGGTGCTACCCTATGGAAGGTGGGTGCATGTTTTTAGTTCCATTTATTATTTATTTTCTTTTACTGATTTCGTTACATTAAAATTTATGATAGGAAAATTGGTTTCTGTGTATTTCAAGGATGCTACACTACGTCAAACATACTAAAATTATGCTTTACTGAGGTGTACTAGAGCATGTGGAGAGCATCACCTATATCGTTCATTCATACACTGTAAAAGCTTTAAATGTTTCTTGATATAGCAAGAAAAGTTTATCAAAATAAAATATATCCTCTTCTGAGTTATCCACGATTCCCCAAAAAGTTCCTTTATCTTCAGCAACCTAAGAAACCAATTGATTAATTAGATTTATAGAAGAATGTCTGAAAGAAAAGTGTCTGTTGTTGTCTGATATTTTTGGAAGCGTTACACAGCAGATATTATAGCGTATTATTCAATTTTCTTAACCCGATATCAACACAAATTATCAGTTTTTCGGATGCCTATAAATTCTCAAGTAAACATTTGAACGTTTATGAAACATATTCAGCAGACAAATCTTCCAAATTTAAAACTTAAAATTAATTTTATTCCGCTGCTCTTTCATATATAAATTCTATTACGTAGCTGAAAATAGAATTATCATAGTACATTTATCAAGATTGAGTAATAAAGAGGTATTAAAGAAAATCAATTTAGAGTAATTATACTTTTCATTACAGATGAAAAAAAATATTTTATTCCATTTTATATACCCAGAATTTTTTTTAATGAATAATACACATTAGACATTTCCTGGTTCACATTGCTTCTCTCGTTACACTGTTAAAAATTTGCAGCAAACTGTCCAATCATTTGACCGTTTTTATAGAGCATGTTTACATAACCTTAATTTAACTCCATTCTGACCATATTATTGCGTATATTAAGGTCAGAATAGAGTTAAATAACGGTTATGTAACCATTTTCTATAAAATTGGTCAAATGACTGGACAGTGTGCTGAAAATTTTTAACATTGCAGTAAAACATTGTTATATCGTTATTTTAATAGTTTTAGTCGCAATATCATCTAATTTAAAAAATGTGTCTCACAGAAATTTAAAATAATTTGTTTCTATCAAATGATTTTTTCAAAGTTCGTGTTTTTTTTTTTTTTTTTTTTTTAAGTGGAACCTGGTAGATTAGTGGTGAGCGCATCAAACTGCTATGCTACATGTTCAAAGTTTGACTCCGGACAAGTTTTCACTCAGCATTCCATGCCTCCGTTGTCAATAAATGGACACCAATCTTGCTTGAGAATTAACCCGTCAGCACACGCGCCCCTTTCCATTACGTTACTACACGTGCGGGATAAATTTTACCCCAATGGGTTTTCTTGTGTCAATTACCCCCCGGTTTGATTATAAACAAAAATTTATATTTTGAAATAAACTATAAACCAATAAAGAACATAATTTAACATAAAATAAGTTCTTTTATATTTAAAGCAAAAAAAAAAAAAATTAGCACTAAGATTTTTTCTCCATATCATTACATACAAAGCTTTTACAATCCAAATTCAGCCATAAAAATACAAAAAAATATAAAACTGATATATAGAAACTGTATTTGCAAGAGTTGTTAACGTTTAAAAGAAAAATTGTATTATTATTTGCACACTATATTTTTTACATAAACATTTGTATTAACATTTTTCTATCATTATGGGTTACGTTATTACACGCGTGCGGTAAATTTTCCTCCCACGTGACATTTTTATAACAAAAGAATGGGAAATCCACAACCGGAAGCAAATTCCTTTTGGCCACATCTTTATATCTTTCAGCTTGAAAGGTACTATAAAGCTCAGAAAGATCACGAACGATTTTCGTACATTTTTAAGTAATAGTTGAGAGCTGGGGTAGATTTTATCCCAGCGCGTGTGCTGACGGGTTAAACACTGAGGGTTATATGTGAAGTGAATAACCTGCTCGGTACATATGCTGCATAGCCTTTAGGGCCCATTGTCAAGAAAACAAAGTCTAATATTTTATCCCAGTATTCCTAATGGATTATAATGCACGACATTTTAGTTTAGTTTTAGTTTTTTCCAGTTATCGTACATGTGTGTGATTGCAAGTGTAATATTTAATATTAAAAATATTTGGAACATTGTGTTAATTCATTATTAAAATTAACCGGTTTTTGGAAAAAGGCCTAAATGTTAAACCAAATAAACTTCCTAATAAACTGTAAATTCACTGTAGTTGTTTTCATTTATTTTTATAAATTAAAGCCTAGTTTCATTAATGTAACAAACAGAATAAAAGATTGGAAAATGATCTTTCTGTAAGAATAATTTATCTCACTAATGTTACGCCTTAAACAAATTATTCAGCAAATTATACACAGACAGATAACGAAAAAGAAACTTCTCTAATGGAGCAACTAATTGCATTTTCTTTCAAAATTAAAAAGGCAGTCAGAAAAGAAATTGCAAGTAATTCTCCTGTACATTTTGTGAAATTTTTACACAAGGTTGATGAAACTTGTTGATATCTCTAAATATTTAAAGTTTTTCGAACGTGTGTTAAATTATTGTTAAGCTTTATCGGTTCTAAAAAATGTCTGAATGTCCGTAATGTTTAGCGTATCCTTCCAATTCAGAATAGAGCTCGTGAAAATTAAATCCGATTGTCATCTGTAAATAAAAAAAAATAATAATAACTTATTAAAAAAATAATATCATATAAAACCTGAACACTTTTTTCTTACCACTTTTTTAAATAAAAATCTTCATCTAATTCTGCTATTAAATAATGCAAAGATTTTTGTTCTTAAAATGTGTTAAGAAAAGGGCGTAAAAGTTCACAGCTATCAAACAAGTGTATAATATTAATTCTGCAATTAAAATTAGATATAGAAAATAGAAATCTAAAATACAGCTATACCTAATTCACATTATTATAACATTTAGTAATCTGTAAATTTTGAGATCTCCAATCACATGGAAAATAAATATTTCATAATTCAACGATTTAGTACAATGGAATTTCATAGATTTTATTCACACAATTCTCATTAAAATTCTTCAGTATTAAAAAGTGGTTTGAGTCCTTAATTATTAAAACTTTAAGCGAAATAAAATCTATATAATATTTTTTATGATAAATTGGATTTTGCCATTATGTAATTATTTTAATATCATTATATTGAAAAAAATATGTTATACTATTTTTTTAAATTGAGATTTCTTTTGAAAAACTCATTTTAACTTTTGCCTCATTTGGATCTTCATAAAACGGAATGTTCTAATATTTGTTTGAATCTTCTAAGCATCAATCGCCTGTAAAAAAAAAAGCAAATACTGTTTATAAAAAGTAACAATTTTTTGTAATAAAAAAACAAATATGTTTGAAAAAATGACATTTTAGAGCGATTCATGTCATTATGTAATTATTTTAAATAACATTATTTCAAAAATAACGATTGCACTGTTATTTCAATTGAGTTGCCATTTGACAAAACCATTTTAACTTCTACCTTATTCGGATATTGATAAGCGGAATGTTTTAGTATTTGATTAAAACTCATAAGAATTAATCGCCCGAAAAAAAGAAAAGGGGAAAAAACGCTGTTTATATACACTGTAAAAAAAAAAAAAAAAAAAAAATCCTGAAAAAAAACGGAAATTGTACTGGCAATTAAGACGCCAGTACTATTTCCGTTTTTTAACGGAAAAAAAATCCGTAAATTCCAGGAAAATTTCCGTGATTTCTGAAATATCCGTTTAAAAAAAAAAAATAAAAAACTTCTCAAGAACAACCTTATAAAGGACAGATATACTACTTCTTTTTCTCGCACTTCTGAGTGAGTTTTGTGAAAACAACCAACCCTTCCCTTGATGAGGGTCGAACCCGCAATCTTTCGCTTTCTGAACCGGATGTCCCAACCTCTACGCTAAGACTTGACATTCCAGCTTCTCAAATGTTGCTACTTAACATCGTCGCTTTTTTTTATGCAAAAACTTGAAGATTCCATAGATTTTTTTCAAGAGTTCCAATGGTTTTAATATTTTCCTTTATTATTTGATGCCTTATAACAGATAAACCAGATAAATTTTAACTTATTATGCGTAAAACATTGTATTAACAGTCATTGTATGATTGCATCCTTTTGTAATAGTACAACATTTTCTTTTTTTGAACGTATACTTTTTAAAATTATTAGTCTGATGATCTATTTCCAATAAAAACAATAATTATCTGACGGAGACGTATTTATTACACTCTATTAAAATAAATTTTCTTTATCTCTTATTTTAAAAAACTTACGTAAACAAAAAATTTTATAATAAATTAAATTATTATATTTGAGCTATGCTGAGAACTTTTGTGTACGGTTCTGTCAAATTGAATAGTTTTAATAATATTAAAACAAAAAAATTGATTCTTAAAGACAATTTCGAAATTAATGATCTTGTGATAGGTAAGTTTAAATTTGGACTTATTGATTTAGTTTAAATTATAAAATTATTAGCTAAAGAAATAAATTATAAAGTTAATAAAATTATAAACTTCATTTTTATAAAAGTAAAGAAAAAATATTAACTATTTTTATAAACTTAAGGAAAAAAAATATAATTTATAAAATAATAAATTTTAGTTTAATTCATAAATTTATAAGTCAAATCAATTTAGCTTAATACAATTGACATAGAGATAACTTGCAGCGATATTATGTTATGAAACCTTTAAAAAACACAATATTGCCTCACGTTAGAAAAGTTAAAATGAAATTAAAAAAAATTAGTGAAAATAAAGTTCTAATTTTGAAGCACTATCAATAAAAATAAAAAATAGATTAAAAAAAAAATTTTTTTTTTTCTGTAACTTATAAAAACTCTAGTAAATACAACAATCTTAATTCCCATTTCAAGAAAGGCGATTTCTGTACGCAAACCTCTAAATGTTTTTTACGAAAATTGCACTGTTTTGGAAGAAATACGGACATTGTACTGTTTTGAAAGAAATACGGACAAATTCCATTAAATTTACGGAAAACTTTCTGCATATTTACGGATTTGAAATCTCCTTTATGGAACTAATATCATTTACGGAAATTGTACTGTTGTTTTGGAAAAATGAAACTTCTCCGTGAAATTTTACGGAAAATCTCTTGTATTTTCACGGATTTTTTTTAGAGTGTAAAGATTTTTTGTAATTAAAAACAAATGTGACTGAAAAAGGAACCTTTTTGGAAGCTTACTTGAAATTGAACGAAACAAAATAAAAACACAACGATTCCATTTTTATATCATCAAATTATTTGAATATTTAGAGCCACACGGCGTTTTCATGTTCCATTCTTTTTATCTCTTTAATTATTTATTATATATTTATTAACATTTTATCCTACAAATATTAGTCCATCTGTATCTCAATAATTATATCTTCAGTCATTAGGATTCAGATGAATAAATGTTAATTTACATACTTATAAATATATGCATTTTAAAAGAACAATCACTTATGAGCATTTTGAAAATATTCTATTATTCCAGAAAACATATGCAATATAACTACAGATGGGGAAACACAGATAAAACATTTTAATAACATATTAAATTTATCCATTCGTTCCCATTATATCGGTAAATAATAAAAGTTACATTGCCCATGATGAAACTGCGAGTAGTTCAATCAAAATGATCAACTTTACACACTCTGAATTACACGTAGAAAGACTGAAATTTAATTAATAATAAACAGCCATCCTTGACTGCTTAATAACATGATTAGTTGGAAGATGAAAAAGAATACAGTTATAAAACTCAACGCGTTTAAAAGTTATATTAATTTTTTTTTCTGGTAACAGTGTGTGTATTTCTTATGTTTTTAATTAAATGTATCAGTTAAAGTACAACGAAAATGAAAAAAAAAATCCGAATTATCATTCAGTTTCAGATTTATCCAGCTTCGTAGTGAGATCCAGCAATTTTTCTAAAACAAATGCTTTATATTTGAAAAAAAAAAAAAAAAAAAAAAAAAAAAAAAAAAAAAATATATATATATATATATATATATATATATATATATATATATATATCTATATATATCTATATATCTATCTATATATATATATATATATATATACATATATATATATATACATATATATATATATACATATATATATATGTATATATATATATATATATGTATATATATATATATACACATATATATATATATATACATATATATATATATATACATATATATATATATATATATATATATATATATATATATATATATATATATATATATATATATATATATATATATATATATATATATATATATATATATATATATATATATATATATTTTTTTTTTTTTTTTTTTTTTTTTTTTTTTTTTTTTCAAATATAAAGCATTTGTTTTAGAAAAATTGCTGGATCTCACTACGAAGCTGGATAAATCTGAAACTGAATGATAATTCGGATTTTTTTTTTTTCATTTTCGTTGTACTTTAACTGATACATTTAATTAAAAACATAAGAAATACACACACTGTTACCTTGCAAGTAACCTTGCAAGTAACCGATGTCGTAAAAAATATTATTCTGTCAGCTACCCAGCAATATATATTAGCATAGTATCTAATTGTGGTAGAAAATACAGAATATATATTTTGAGAAAATCCGTAATGACTATATGTGCAAATATTAACTTGCGTTAATTGATAAATGTTCTGTAACTTAGTAGATGTCGCAGCTTCATTTTCTTTAAATAACGTTATTCGATAATTAAAAACTAAGCAAGAAATAGAGAAATACGCAGTGTTTGATATTGCGAAATTGTAAAATCAAAGATTTAGTTTTTAAAAGTTTTTTCATGAAAAACGTCTATAATCTCGTATAAAAATAAATGAAGAGGAAATGAAATTCATCTTCCAAAAAACTAAAAGGCGTATCTATGAATAAGATGTAGTTTTTTTTGTTTTGTTTTTCATTGTGAGGCCATCCATTCACTTTTTCACACTTTCCAGAAAAAAGAACGATTTTAAAAAGATTGTTTTCGTTTTCACTTCCAGCACATTCATAAGTTCAAATGACATAGAAGCGACATATTAACTAAAACTTACTATTGTTTCATGAGAAGTGATTGCGAAAATTTAATTTATTCCTCTTCAATCTTTGCAATTATTAAAAGTATTTTGCCTTTGTGAAGAGGCATGTGATAATGTATTTTGCTTTTGACATGATATATATATATATATTGTTGAAATGCTGATCAGAATGTGTTTAATAAGATACAATGTTTTTCTATTTAAGTATTTAAAAGATACATAAATAATTTTTTAGATTTCTAATGTTAAATAGAATATACAAACGATTAAATATATTTCAAAACGCTTAAGAGCCTACAATAGCCATGTGAAGAAACGCGCACGCTAATGTTAATAATATAGGAGCTATAACTTTATATATTAATACTATATATCACTTGGATTTCAATGTTTTTAAATGATTATTTTTGCATAGGATATCTGTGTTTGATATTTAACGTTGTGCATTTGTACATTTTCGATTTAGCTTGCAGGTTTTGTATATGGGCACTTTCGCTTTTGGAACCGGTTTCAAACGGTTCTGGAAAAGAAAGTATCTTCATGTATAAACACTCCAAAAAAATCGAAAATTTAAAAACGCACAACGTTAAATATCGACCTCAAATATCCATGCAAAAGGTATCATTAAAAAATATTGAAATGCAAGCGAGATATTTTTAAAGAATGCTCTCATAGGTTGAAAATTAGCTTTCGCGTTTCTTAATAAGCACTAAATTCGTCTGAAAAATATTTTATGCTAAAATAATATGATACAGCGATTAAATTAGATATAGAAAAAAATAAACAAGAATTATAACGAGAATGATTACAAAAACTGTGCATGCATTATCTGCCTGAAATTTGTCTGAAACACATTTTCTTTTAAAATGATTAATTTTTTTTAAACAAATGCGTTATTTGAATATATATATATATATATATATATATATATATATATATATATATATATATATATATATATATATATATATATATATATACATACATATATATATATATATATATATATATATATATATATATATATATATATATATATATATATATATATATATATATATATATATATATATATATATATATATATATATATATATATATATATATATATATATATATATATATATATATATATATATTCAAATAACGCATTTGTTTAAAAAAAATTATTGGATCTAATCATTTTAAAAGAAAATGTGTTTCAGACAAATTTCAGGCAGATAATGCAGGCACAGTTTTTGTAATCATTCTCGTTATAATTCTTGTTTATTTTTTTCTATATCTAATTTAATCGCTGTATCATATTATTTTAGCATAAAATATTTTTCAGACGAATTTAGTGCTTATTAAGAAACGCGAAAGCTAATTTTCAACCTATGAGAGCATTCTTTAAAAATATCTCGCTTGCATTTCAATATTTTTTAATGATACCTTTTGCATGGATATTTGAGGTCGATATTTAACGTTGTGCGTTTTTAAATTTTCGATTTTTTTGGAGTGTTTATACATGAAGATACTTTCTTTTCCAGAACCGTTTGAAACCGGTTCCAAAAGCGAAAGTGCCCATATACAAAACCTGCAAGCTAAATCGAAAATGTACAAATGCACAACGTTAAATATCAAACACAGATATCCTATGCAAAAATAATCATTTAAAAACATTGAAATCCAAGTGAGATATAGTATTAATATATAAAGTTATAGCTCCTATATTATTAACATTAGCGTGCGCGTTTCTTCACATGGCTATTGTAGGCTCTTAAGCGTTTTGAAATATATTTAATCGTTTGTATATTCTATTTAACATTAGAAATCTAAAAAATTATTTATGTATCTTTTAAATACTTAAATAGAAAAACATTGTATCTTATTAAACACATTCTGATCAGCATTTCAACAATATATATATATATCATGTCAAAAGCAAAATACATTATCACATGCCTCTTCACAAAGGCAAAATACTTTTAATAATTGCAAAGATTGAAGAGGAATAAATTAAATTTTCGCAATCACTTCTCATGAAACAATAGTAAGTTTTAGTTAATATGTCGCTTCTATGTCATTTGAACTTATGAATGTGCTGGAAGTGAAAACGAAAACAATCTTTTTAAAATCGTTCTTTTTTCTGG
The DNA here is from genome assembly GCA_963931845.1 of Maratus michaelseni. Classification (NCBI taxonomy): domain Eukaryota; kingdom Metazoa; phylum Arthropoda; class Arachnida; order Araneae; family Salticidae; genus Maratus; species Maratus michaelseni. The sequence goes on from OZ007592.1 coordinate 391,565,830, forward strand.
AAAGTGTGAAAAAGTGAATGGATGGCCTCACAATGAAAAACAAAACAAAAAAAACTACATCTTATTCATAGATACGCCTTTTAGTTTTTTGGAAGATGAATTTCATTTCCTCTTCATTTATTTTTATACGAGATTATAGACGTTTTTCATGAAAAAACTTTTAAAAACTAAATCTTTGATTTTACAATTTCGCAATATCAAACACTGCGTATTTCTCTATTTCTTGCTTAGTTTTTAATTATCGAATAACGTTATTTAAAGAAAATGAAGCTGCGACATCTACCAAGTTACAGAACATTTATCAATTAACGCAAGTTAATATTTGCACATATAGTCATTACGGATTTTCTCAAAATATATATTCTGTATTTTCTACCACAATTAGATACTATGCTAATATATATTGCTGGGTAGCTGACAGAATAATATTTTTTACGACATCGGTTACTTGCAAGGTTCATTGATATATGACTTCCAGGGCTCGTCAATGGATACATCCTTTGTATATTCATTAATTTCCAGCGTAATGCCAGTTATGCTGAAAATTTAATTAGATATATATTCACCGATACTGGGATTTATTTTGTCTCATGCATGGCACTAACGATGTGTGCTTATGAATGAGTTTCCATCTTCTGCTGCAAAGCTGCAGCCTTGCCAACATATAGCAGTGAGAAATACTAGATTGGATGTCGTCCTGGTAGATTAAATGGTAAAGCATCGGTGCGTTACACCAAGGGTCCGGGTTCTATTCCCTGTCTGGACATTTTTCTCAATGTTGGTTGTACGCTACATTTTAAGTGATTTGTATATTCATTAATTTTAAGCGTGATATTTAGCTCTGCTAAAAATTTAATTAAATAAAAAAATATATTTGATGTATATATATTCTGCAAGCTTTACACTTCTGGCTGTATTTTTAAATGTAGAACTAAGAATTTTGAGGAATAATATTTACTTACAACAGCTATTGAAAGATAACCTGTCTGATTTAGATGTTACGGTATTTACAGCTTTATTAGAAAAAAAAATATTTTCTGTTTTTGACTTTCATCAGTTTATGCTGCAGAACAAGTTAGGAAATGAAAAACAGCAGGCAAGCTTACATTTATCTTCAAGTTTTTCTATAAAAACAAATTAATACATATTTAAAATGTTGTTGTATAAAACAAAATTTTTCCTTAAAACTTGATGCTACATCCTATGGATTGTTTTTTCAAATGTAAAATGAAAATTGTGTCTGTTATCAATTAGTTGATCTACAATTTTGTGACATAAATAAAAAAAAATTAAAATGACATTTAGAATAAAGTTTTATTAAGTTTTCATGATAAGTGCATTAGGTTTCTTTTTCTGATTTATATAGAGTCTGAAAATATTTATGATCATTGATAAATTCATTATTTTGAAAATATTGGATATATATAAAAAATATCGGATATATGTTAAAATATCGGATATATTTTTTTTCAAAACTATCATGATATTTAAGAACCCTGGTTACCTGTACTCAGTCGCAAATCCAATGGAGTGGGCATCAGCGACAAACATGACTACGTCATCGAGTTTCGAGTTGAAATTATGATGTAGTACGAGATTATGAACAGCACATAAAATAATAACCCGGCATATCTTGTTACAATGTATGCAGCTAGAAGATTCATTTCGACATTTTGGCGGTAGTATCACGTCATAAAGTTTCAAGATGCAAATTGATGGAAAATTAAAGCTTTAACAATGTTTGTTTAAAATATTGTGGTCTATCTACGCATATCGTACTATAACCCTGGGGAGACTCTAATTTATGACAAAAAGGCGTATAGTAGTATTCAGACTATATAAATATAATATATTATAATACCTCTATACATCTATATATTACAACGTAATTAAATTAGAAAAATAATTAATTATTTAAGAGATTTTCCAGATTATATATTATTATATATATTCCAGAATATATTAAGATATTTTCCAGAATAATACAAACATTGAATATTTTTAACTTGAAAGTTGTACAGATACTATTAATGACATGATGTTTTATTGTTTTAGGTTTCACGAGCAGGAAAGACCGAGCTATGCTCGGTCAAAATTAGCTTTGAGTTCAAATATCCTAACGCATGACGAAATAAATGACCCACTAATCAAATTTTCTCAAACATGTGACCTATCCCAACAGTCTTCTCGTGCCCAAAAACCATAGAAGGCAAAATTTAGTCTAAATAGTCTGAGCCGTTTTTAAGATAAAATAGCTTGACCCATAATGACCCATGACCAAAACGACCCACTAATTGAATTTTCTCGAAAATGAGACCAAGCCCAACAGTCTTCTCGTGCTCAAAAACCATAAGAGGAAAAAATTTAGTCTAAGTAGTCTGAGCCGTTTTTAAGATAAAATAGCTTGACCCATAATGACCCATGACCAAAATTACCCACTAATTGAATCTTCTCGAAAATGAGACGTAGCCCAACAGTCTTCTCGTGCTCAAAAACCATAAGAGGAAAAAAATTTAGTCTAAATAGTCTGAGCCGTTTTTAAGTTAAAAAAGCTTGACCCTCAATGACCCATGACCAAAATGACCCACTAATCGAATTTTCTTGAACACGTGACCTAGCCTAGCAGTCTTCTAGTGCCCGAAAACCATAGGATGCAAAATTTAGTGTAAATAATCTGAGCCCCTTTTTAGATAAAATTAGTTTGACCCACAGTGACCCAAAAACGACCCACTAATCGAATTTTCTCGGACATGGGACCTATTCCAATTATTTTGTTGTGCCCGAAACTCGTAGGACCCAAAATTTAATCAAAATCGTTAGAGCCGTTTTTTAGATAAAATTAATTTGACCCGCGATGACCCAAAAATGACCCACTAATCGAAAGTTCTCGAATATGTGACCCAGCCCAATAGTCTTCTCGTGCTCGAAAATGGTCAGATACAAAATTTAGTCAAAATCGTTTGAACCGTTTTTTAGATACAATTAGATTGACCCTGACCTTTGATGACCCAAAATGACCTACTAAACGAATTTTCTCGAACACGTGACCTAGCCCAAGGTTTTCTGGTGCCCAAAACGTTAGGGTACAAAATTTCGTCAAAATCGTTAGAGCCGTTTTTAAGATAAAATTTGCATATATATATATATATATATAACCACACACAAGATTTGCTCGTATTAGAAGAATATATGATTTAAGCAATGATTTCTCCTCTTTTGAATCTTTTAAAATGTGACATTTATAGTTAATTTTATTATTTTAAAATTTAAAAAAATGTAATCTATATTCAAATTAACTCATATGTAGAGCGGTTTTGGGAACCGCGTACATTAACAAAATATTATGCTTTTTAAATTCAAACTTTACTGATGTTACCCATCTATTGGTAAATGTATGTATGTTCAGAAAAAGAGAAGACATTTTACATGTTTAATTATTAAAATGTATTAGTCGTAAACCTAAGAGAAGCATCATACATTGATGCCTTCAGCATAAACTGATGAGCTCTTCTACACATATTCTACACCCATTTGGAGATACTTCTCATCACATCTAATAGGTATATTCCTAACACACGTGCAAGGGATGTCAGGAAAAGAGCCAGATCAGGTCATAGGTTTGTTTCTAGTTAGACATACACCAAAATTAACATATTTTAAAATTACAATTATATTCTAAAGACTACCATTTAGCATAACTTTCCAGTCAAAATATTATAAAAAAAAAATGTAATGTAAACACACGTGAATTAGAAATCTCTAGTTCATTTTTTACTTTAATTATGTGCTTCTTCTGACATACTTGTAAAGAAACACCACCTGATCATTTTGTTACAGAGAGTAATAAAAAATATTGTTATATTTTATTGGAAAGTAAAAGTATCCTTTCTTATCTAAAAACATTTTACACTGATAAAATGAGAAAACTGATATGAACGTATAACATAAAATAAATAATCCTAAAAAATAATGTTAGGTTTTATAAAATACAAATGCAATTTCTATTCAAATTACCCCGGCCGGGGATATATATTCTTGAGAATTAATATAACATATCACTTATTACATAGATGATTTATTGTGCAATGAAAACAATAAAATAAACTTATTTACGCGAATTTTGTAAGTTTTAAAAAACTGCAACTTATTGCTTGAATTATTTTTATTCAAAATTTACAAAATATTTAAGCAATAATAAATAAGCATTAAATGATTTATCGGATATAATCCCTTTAAATATTTTAAAATCAATGTTTTCAATAGTATATTATAAACACTGGAAAATAAATATTTATTTAAATTTTTTAGTTTTATTTTACTTTATTGTAAGAAAAATATTCATTAGATAAAGTCTTTTTTATATAAAGAAGCACAAATAACACATTATTCCTCACTATTAATAAATTTAAAATTAAAATTAATTTGCCAATGAAGAGCATAAAATATTTAAAAGAAATATTTATTTTACTTATTGCATTGGAAATTGTTATGCCAATAAAATTATTTGTTAATTAATTTGATTTAAGTCGTACTTTACGTCACAAGTATTTAGTGAAAAAGTAAACACTGACAGTTAGATATATTTATTACTGTACAAGCAACTCTCACATGTTGAATTAAGACAATCGATGCAATATTTTAAACAAAATTAAAGTATTTATAATAATACTTTTGGGAAAAAATAGTTCGAGATACCGTTTTTTATTTATTTATTTATTTATTTATTTATTTATTGCAAATTACAACATTTATCTCTGGAAGATTATAAATTTAAGTCATAAATTCATAAATTCAGAAAAATAAAGTACAAAAACTAATACAGAAGCGAGTTTTATTAAATGCGATTAAAAATTTGAACAAAATTATTAATTAAAACTCCGGATGAAAAAAAGAGTATCTAATTTTCCATTTAGAAACTAAAAACTGGCAAAACTTTTTCTTTTAAAATGAGATTGCAACTCAATTAAAAAGTGCGAAATTACAATATTTTATATTGGTGCTTTTGTTTAATTTTAGTTCACTTAACATAAACAAAATTACAAAAGAAAAAAAAAAGTGAACTGGATATTTCAGTGAAAAAAATGCGAATAAAACAAAACGGAAATTTTTATGATATATTTCATCAATATAACACATTAACACTGATTAGTAACGTTATATAATACGAAACTAAGTAATACAAATTTACCATTGATTGTAGTTCTGAAATAAAATGTTGCATGACTGGTGTAATTTGTTTTAAATATGCGTGCCATCACGATATTTTTTAGCTATTTCCGGTTGTTTAAAAGATACCTCAAAGTACTATTTTTGTCTTAGTAATTGTTCTATGCCAGTAAAATCGTCAATGTCGTATATCTTCCTATTAATTCCTTTTTTTCCAAATTATGTGAATTATGTTTCAGTATTATGTCTCCTTCCCCTGCCAATTAACTAAAGTTTTCCACGCTTTCTATTTCAATTCTCATTTGCTAATGGCACTGCGTTATCTGCATAGTAAAACAAATAAATAAATGTTTTTTCATTTAGCAACAAGTTTTACGAAAATGTAATATAGACTCTTTCGAGTAACCTACTGTTACAAAATTCTTTTAGATATCAACAGAAACTTTAGAAAGCAATAGATTTCCGTGACTTAACGAAGCATTTTTGAAACAAAAGTTTGTTGTGCTGATGTTTTTTTTTGATAATGTATTTTTCTAAATAAATAAACACAGTTATTGACTGAAGAAATATGAATTCTAACAGACCATTAGATTAACCCGCAAGTAGTCAGGTCTATCTTTAGAATGCTATTCCTTATATTCGTTTTTTTTTTCGTTGGTGTGTGCTTACGGAAACCGAATATTACGTAGCAAAGTTAAAATTGCAGTTTAATTTAAATTTGCAATTTTTGCATTAGCTTGAGAAAAGTAAAAACAAACTGACATTAGTTTCGTGTGACGAAGTTTTCGATAAAATTAAGCTTTTTTTTGTAATTTTACTATGTTGATTAAAGATCAAATACATTCAACGTCCCATTATACTTTTAAGAGAAGGTGGATTAAAGGAAGATGGTTGATACAGGCGGCAAAAAGACCGACACACGACTGATTAAATCTGCCGGTTAAAGGCTTAAATGTACATATTGCAACTTTCCACAATTCTCTGTAACTGGTAAATGACTATTTCGTTAAGCATGATTTCACATAGTAAGTTTTCAGAACTGCATTTTCTTGTAAATTTATGAAGATAAAAAATGTTTTTCTTCTAGTGAAGCAGTCTTTATCCGAATAATTTTGCGTTCGTAATTTAAAAGGATTGGGCTATTTCAGAACTCAATTAAATCTGCAAGAGAGCTCTATACTGTAATTTTATTAGTATAAGCTCTTTATTTGGGATAATTAATCTTATCACAATAGCGACAGTTCCCATTCAAAAGATATCAGCTTTACTGTTGAACTTCCGTATAAATTCATGTAACAGAAAGAATCATATATAGCAATGCAATGCAATTTTTTCGTTTAGCTTTGCATGTGATGTATAGATGTTTATCGATATCTCAGAGTAAATTCAATTTTAATTTAAGAAAAATGCATCGCGCAACTGAATTCGCTTTATTAGAATCTACCATCTATTGAAAATAATAAATTCGTATCAGTTTGTGCACCCATGTATATAAATGTATTAATATTATACCCATACCTCTTGATATAGTAAATCCAGTTCATCTGAAAAGTGCATAACACAGTTGTAAACGTATTTTCACATTATTTGGGGCATTCACGTAATTAACTCGAATTCCTATTAGCAGCGCTCTATATTAATCAGTAATATGTATATCCAAACAAAATTATACTAAAACATAGTTAAACCTGTAAACTTATAATGTAATTAAAATCGCATATCTTACAATTACCTTTTATTGAAATTACTGTATCAAAATTATTTTGTGTGTATTTGTAAATACAGATTAAATACTACAAGCCTATTTTCTTCAAAAGGAATGATGTTATCATGCGTCTAAATCAGATGTATTAATTTAATTTTGTTAGAAATAATACATCATCAATAACCCTTTCAGGGGCAGTTTGGTAGTAACCCTTTCAGGGGTAGTAACCCTTTCTGGGGTGGTGCCACAATGGCACCAGAATTTTGTTAAAATATTTTCCATTTAATATGTATGAGAAACATAACTTTTTTCTTATTTCCAAATAAATGTTTTCGTTAATTCCGGTGACAGTCATTTATTTCAACAATTTACCGCTGAAAGTACTTTGCCCCTGAAAGGGTTAAAACGTACTTTAAAAAATTCTTCTCTGCAGGCAATAATGGGGTATAAATTTTTGGTGTGTCCCTGTAAATGCAAAATATCTGCTACGAACTCCATCTTTTATAAGATGATAATAATATCTTCTATAAAATTGACTCTATAATGTAAAATTGTATTTCATACCAACGACGCATATAAATTTGTTAATGTTTGAAATAATGTAGCATGCCTAAAATGTATATAATATATTTATCGCCCGTATAATGTATCCGAATTTTTAAAAGAGGAAAATATACTGCTTTTCCCTATTTAAATATTAGTCAGGCAAAAAGAAAAAAAATCTTGTCACTTGTAGTAATTTATTTTTACTACAATGAAACTTCTCCTGCAGAAGTGGTGGACGTTATCTCCTGTTCAGCAGTAATGGATGTCATAAACTCCCTCGAGTCACGTTTTAATCCACTCAACACCAATAAATTTCAAATTCATGATAAGGAACATACTTTTTGTCAGAGTGTTCAGTAGGTAATATGTTAGCTTGAGCAATATAATGCTAAATGATACAATACATTGTAAAAAGTTTTCCTTATGCATAAAAATAAATATTTTTTTTTCTAAAATAAAAATCCAACGAAATAGAATAGAACATATTTAGCTATGTAATGTTATTTTGTTCAACTCTGATAATGTAACCATTATATCTCCGAACATTGCACGCAATTTTTATTTAAACAGATTAAAGCGTTTTTGAGTATGAGATGAATTATAATTAGAAGCTAAAAACTATACTCGTGATCGTTTTATATTAATAAAATACAATTCATTTTTTATTTTAAACGTCTAAATTGTATTCGATTTTTTCCCTATAAACATTTATAATAGAAAAAATACTATACACGATTTATAGTTTTAGTAGAATAAGATGCATTGCAAGTACAGTTGTACATCCGCAGCAGAGGAAAAAATACAACATGATTATATCTAAATCCCTTAAACATAATTTTAAACAGAAAATGAAAACAAATAAAATTTAATGAATATGTAGTTCCATTAATGGTTCAATTCTTTTATTACATAAATCATAATGGGGATTTGCTGTAACGTTAATAAATTATATATTTGCAACTTTAACAGGAATAATATCTTTTGACATTGAAATACAGGTGTATATAATTAATTTTCAAATTATGACTTACACTAATGTCACATTTTGTCAAAGCTAAAATTTTCAATTTTAACTTTAATTCGAACCAAGTTTACTTGTTTATAAATAATTTTCAGAAAAAAAATAAATGGTGTATACACATCACAGGGAAATACTTAACAAATTCAAATGTTAAAGATTTTCTAAGAAATACCAGGGCGATTATTTTTAGGATTATATTTCAGTTTCACCCCTCTCTAAAGTTATTAAACTTAGATATATAATATTATCAGATAGATTTTAACAAATAACATTCAAATGTGTCCAATGTAATTTATACAATATTGTGCCTGTACTTGTCCCTTACTTGCACTTTCTAAAACCATTAGGCATATTTTGTAGGAATTACTTAAAAATAATTATATGATAAAATTTATAAGTTATAAAGGTATTTAAATAAAATTAAGTTGCAAATATTATATATAAAATATAGATAATAATTTAGATATTCAATAATATTGAAATTCAAGTACTTAATTCTCTCCTTTCAGCTGTACACGAATGCGAATGAGAAAAAAAGTATAAATCACCATATATTGAAAGCTATATATTTTTAACAAAATATTCACCCTACTCTGATTGTCCTACTTTGATTGTTACCATTATTGACTGATTGCAATTTTTTATAAATTTAGGATTTTAACAGAAATAAAGTAATCCTCTTTCTTTATTGTAATGGTTTCTAAAGATAAAAGTAAATCCTTGAAATAGTTTTTTTTTCTTCTTTACGGTTTTTGCTGTAATGCTATTTGGATTGTATGCATGAAGAATTTTCAGCATTTGGGATAAACTCAAAAAATGATGACATTGCATTCTTCCCTTCATCATTAGATTTTGGCTTTAGAATTGTATAGTACGTATATCGATAAATCAAACTGCTGATATATTTAATGTGCTTTTTTTCCATAATAAAACAGTTAAAACTTTATGTTGGTGATTCTTCATTAACATGATATAATTTGTTTATATTTAAATCAGTGATTTTCATAAACGCAAAGTTGCGAAACGGGTTAAAATAATTCCACCTGTATTATCATATTGGATTTTTTAAAAGAAAATCACACAAACAATTTAATGTATAATATTAATGGCACAGTGCTTGATTTATTCCAGTTAGAACGCGTTCTAAGTTAGAACGCTAGGACTACTAGCGACATATATTAATATAATAATTGCGTATTAATATATTAATATATTAAAATAATAATAAAATATAATAATTATGTTACAGTGAAAACCCGTAATCAGTCAAAACCCGAATGAAATAGGGAAAAGGTGTTCTAACTGAGAGCTTCAGTTAAAACGCTCTTTAACAGATTTATTCCATTAGAACGCGTTCTAACTTACAGCGCTAGGACTACTAGTAAAATATATATGTTACAGTGAGTCCCGAAATCAGTCAAAACCAGTTAGAACGCGTTCTAACTGGAAAAACCCATTTCCCTAGTTAATAACGGTTTTGACTGATTTTGGGTTTTCACTGTAACATATGTACATATAAACACTATTTAGAACAATTCTTTAAACAATAAAATCTGCATCAAAACATTTAACTGGCTAAGTCATAAATACTTATAAGAATAATAACTCTTTTTTTTTTAAATGTCGTAGAAGCTAAGGATAATATCGATTTGTTTTTCATAAGAGAAACAAGTACACTTTTGCACAAATTCTTTAAGAAATGTTGCATATATAATTATAGAACGCATATTTTAAACTATTTGTTTATATTATAAAAGGTAAAGAAATATGATGTCAAATAAAAAATATATATATTAAATATATTTTTTGTGACAAATACTTTATAGCCTATATAAGTTCTTATTTTGGGAATATAATTTCAGTTAATTAAATTTTGAACACATAATGTCATTGCTGAAAATGTGCATTTGCTGTGTATTTATTTTTCACTATTTGTATTACTCAAATATATTTTTTCATGGTTTTTTCACACTAATTTTTACGCTATTGAAAAATATATCAAAATACTATTAGTTTTTTGTTTCCACTCTTTAAATATATTTCGAATTCTAAACATTCCAGCAGTTTCAAGAATGATTATCGCCTTTTTGGGGAACCGAATTGCAGATATTTGGTAAATCTGCCGTAATTGGCTTTCTGGTTGGATGTTCGCTTTGCAAACTGGGTAATTATTGTTTTCTTGCGCATTTTTCTATAAAACGTATCTGCAAAGCTTGGATAGAACTATATGTGAATTTTTTTGACAAGTAAATCAACGACACCCTGTTTACTCGTAAAATATAAAGATAAGATATCCGAAGATTTTGTCTCCCATTATCTTATGTTTTGTCTAAATACATTCATTCTTACTTATCTGTACTGCTTATTATTGAAAAATCACAGTGATATCATATCCTGTTTTCTTCTACTCGGCTAAGACAGTGACATGACAGCAATATATAAACTTCAAGTATATTGGAGAGTGCTATCACTGGTCTAAACTCTGTCATATATATCGCTTTATAATATAAATATATATATATACAGTGTGACTGAAAAGTCTGGAAACAGTCAAATAACTTCAGAAATTTACATCGGATTGAAAAAAAGAAACTATCTGTTCAATATTTTTGAAAAATCTATTTAGGGATATCAAAGCTGCTCTCCCCCTTTTCTGCTCCCTGTTGGAAAGGAGGGCAACATTGAAATCTTAAAAGATAAACCCCTGTTTTATTGCACATACGGATTCTATGGGAAAGAAATACGTACTGTTTGTATTTAACATTTCCTTCGGAAACAATTATAAGAACTACGTTTTCAGCAGTGTTATGCATTTTATATATCCGTTAAATGGTAGTATAAAATAAGTTGAAACTGGTGTGAAACACTAAGAACTAAAATAACTTCTTAAAACACCATCAAAAACTTTAAAATGCGCTAGGCCTTTCGAAAGATCTGGGTCTTTCTTCGTCTGGCTCTCAAATCATCCTGTCAACCAAAAAATCGGTGTATTTTATACGTATGTTAATCGTGCTCTCAAAATTTGTTCAGACTCTGCATCCCTTAAGGATGAACTTAATTACTTAAAAATTGTTGCTGTCAAAAGAGGTTTCAATCCTTCTGTTATCAATAATGCTGTGAAGAAATTCAATAGACCGTCTTATAAATCTACTCTTTCTAAATCTGTGAAAAGCAAACCTGATAATTTGGTTGTCCTCCCTTTTTATCCTACTTTATGTTTAAAATTAGCTAAAGTTTTAAGACGCTTCAATTTTAATAATATCTTTAAACCTGTCAATAAATTCAAATTCTCCTCCACCAAATCTCCTGTTCCTGATCTTCGTAAATAGAGAATTTATAATGTTCCTTGTAATGGCTGTGATTTATCTTATATTGGTCAAACTAAAAGAAATCTCGAAATCCGCTTAAAAGAACACTCTCGTTATGTAACTAATCAAGAAATTTCTAAATCCTCTATTGCCAAGCACTCGTGGGATTCCGGCCATTGTTTTAATTTTGGAAATGCTAAAATTATCTTTAATTCTAATAGTATCTCTGAATTGGACTTTCTTGAAAATTTAGCTATTTATCTTAATCGTGAAGTTATTGTTAATGATAAATCTGATTCCACAATGCTCTCTGCTGCTTGGAAAAACCTCTTCAGTACTTCCATCTAATTTATTTTTGTATTAATTAATTTTAGTCTGTTTTTATATATATTTTAATATTTTGGTTACTTATTTAATTCTTAATTTTCATCTGTTTCCATTTTTTTATATATTTGTGTGCTTTATTTATTTATTTATTTTTTATTTTTTTTTTTTCACTTCCTTATTCCCCTTCTATTTTGTATTCTCTATTGTTTTGATTTTACTCTTCTGTGATTGGCTGTTGTCTTCTGTTTTCCTATTGGCTGTTGATTTCTATTTTCCTATTGGCTGTTGATTCAGCTTCTTTCCTCTCCCTCATCTCTCATTTCAGTCTTGCTGCTGCTTTCATTGTAGACGCACGTCTTTTTGTGCCTGACGAAGAAAGACCCAGATCTTTCGAAAAGCCTAGCGCATTTTAAAGTTTTTGATGGTGTTTTAAGAAGTTATTTTAGTTTAAACTTTATTCTTCTTGTGTCGAAAATTAAAAGATCAGTAGTCGTTTGTTTTGTTCCTCTTCCCCGATGATGGCTTTAAGTTTGAAGCCGAAACATGTAGGATTTTAGCTCTTTTATGAGTTTAAAACAATTTTTACACTGATTTTAGCAACTAATAAGCACAATTTGTGCAATTTGTGTTTTTAAAATACTAGTTAACACAACAGTGTAGTGTCCAAATGGATTCAATTGTAAATAGTATATTCCATAATACCCGAAGTTCCTCTATAAATTCATACTCAAGATTGCACAAACGTATATGCATAAATTGCCATTTAATAGTGGTCATATCCAGAAAAAGAATTATTATTTCTTTTATGCGTTTTCCGGATAAATAAAATTTTAGTTTTACTGTGTGATGTGTATCTGTATAGTTTACACATAATTGTACAAAATAATTCCCTTACTGTTTAAGGACAGTAATTTCAGAAAACGGGCTTTGGTATATGTTTTTTTTTTGTTTGTTTGTTTATTCAGATATCTCCCTTCATTTTATTAACAAATAACGTTTGTTAATATATTCTAATTAAATTGGAATGTGATTCATAATCTATGCATGACACATGATTTCTTTTTCTTGTTAAAATCATTTTCTGTTAACTTTGTTAAAGCATGATAATAGATGTATAATGATTTTTGTCCCTGAAAGAAATTAGAAGTTTCGTTTCTAAAATGTGTGACAAAATGCATCTTTATCCATTTTATTTCAATATCATAAAACAATGTGGGTGTTTATATGCGTAGAATGTAGAAGTATTATATATATAGAATCTTCCGTAAAATTGTTGTAAAGGCCTGAGACCGCTTAATCATATTGTGTATCATTTCGCTTAATCATATTATGTATTATCATATTATGTAGATGAAAAAAAACAATATCAGATCACTTGGAATTAAGTTAATTTTATTCCTAAATCTATACTATTAAAAACCGTTCGCGTATCTATGTAATATCAAAAACTCGAAAACCACAGGGCGCAGGGCTAGGATATTTTACACACGGGTAGCTGGTAGGCCGGTCATGAACGATCGGGGCAAAAAAATCGAAAATTTTTAATAGATTTTCGATAGATTAAATATTAATTAATATCTATCCACAAACAGATCTCATCAAAAATACGCTTTTTCACAGAGTAATCTTCGGTTGGTTGGTTGTATAAAATCTCCACAGAAGTAATTAAATAAATCAAGGTAGGGATGATTGCAATTCCCAGTCGAGTATTTAAAATCGATGGATCAGAGATTATATGAGATGTAAGCAGTCAACTTAATTATTGACCATTGCCAAATGCTAAAATCTTAATTTAAAAAAAAATTTATCGACTTAATGAATGATAATTAGCTGAGTTTAAGGTGTTTTTTTACATGTCATGTATTAGTATGATAGAGATTATTAATACAGAAAATTTTATTTAACAGATTATTTGTTAAATTTGCGGGGGATGGGAGTGGTGGTGGGGATGAACGATTTTTTATTAATTATCACATATATTTCACTTGACCGCGCGCCACCTGGCGGCGGCTTTTTCATTCATTGACCCTCCTTATTAATAAATCCAAATCTACTGCTCGAATTTCAACTTAACTAATTACATTTAACAAATTTAACATTTTTTTTTATTTACCCGTAACGTTTAATCGCTGTTTTATATAGATGATACCGCTATTTTAGAATAACAATTTTCGTAAAACTTAAATTTATGTTCCTAATAAAAGTACAGAGCAAATATTCAGTTATGCATACCAACAGTCAAAGTTAGTGATTTGTTGTTGAGCACTTGACCGCGCGCCTCCTCGCGGTTTCTCCCTCAAGTTTTTTGCTCTAACTGTGCTTTATTTCCAGAACTCAGACAATTATGTTCCGAACTTCTCCAAACCAGTTCCATTTTGCTACATTATCATAAAAATCAGCATTCATAGCTTCAGGGTGTACTTCTAGAAAACAGTTACCAGTATTTCCGAATAATAGTCTCAGCCAAATTTCCAATTAAGTTCCTAGCATAACCAAATGAATCAACCTTTAAAGATGCATACAGTGGCTCTTTTAATTTATCATTTGCTGAAAGGCACTTGAACATCCGCTCCCCCCGGCCCCTCCTTCAAGGTTTTTGTCTAATTGTACCCTGTTTCCATATCTCAGCAACTAATTTTTCGATTTCAGTGCAACTTATTCCAAACATCAAATTTAACTTAATAATCAACGTATATATCATTAAAATAAATTTGTGAGTTAGCGGGTACCACTATTTCCGAATAACAGTCTAAGACAAATTCCTAATTAAGTTCCTAGCTTAACCAAACGAACCAATTTTTAAAGATGCATAGTGGTCCTTCTAATTAGTAATTTACTGAAGTGAACTTAAACATTCGCTCCTTCCCGGCACCTCCTTCAAGGTTTTTTTTCTCTAACTCTAAAACCCGTTTCCATAACTCAGCAACTATCTTTCCTATTTCAACGCAACTGATTACAAACATTATAATTAACTTAATAGTCACCCTCTATAACATTAAAGTAAATTTATGAGTAGTAGTTATCACTATTTCCGAATAACAGTTTAAGCCAAATTTGTAATTAAATTCATAGCTTAACCAAACGAACAAATTTTTAAAGATGCATAGTAGTCCTCCTAATTAGTCATTTTCTGAAGGACACTTGAACATCCCCTCCTCCCGGCACCCCCCTTTACTGCAATATGATATATGCATATTACGGACGCCACGCTGCAATACCAACAAGCTGTAGCGGGTATTACGATAATACTTTTATCTCGCATGCAAATAATTAGAGATTATTTAATTGCGCTTTATTATTTCTTTTTTTTTTAATGAAGAAAAACATTTCATCACAAACGGCAACAACATTTTTATTCTATTTATTCTTTTATTCCAAAGATATCGTTTTATCGTCTGATGCCATAGCAACAAAAATTAAGTTTCATTAAAAAAAATGTACAGTAGTATTTTTTTTTTCTTAATCGTATAATTATTGAACAACTCAACACTTTAACAGGAGAATTAAATTCATTTTATTCACATTTTAGAGTTAAATTCATGAACTTCCGTGCGTAGAACGGGTTAAACAGCTAGTTTATCTATAATTTATATTTAAAATTTATTATTTTTAATTTTGCATTCTTTTAAAAATAATTAGCTATCACTTTTTAGCTCACATGCTATCAAAGCCTGAGAGGTTATGTGCCCTCCGGTTCTGTACGTACGTATGTATGTATGTATGTATGTATGTACGTAACGCGATAACTCTTGATAGAACTAACCGTTTTACTTTAAATTTTGTTTATAGGTTCCTTGTGATAAGGCGCTTCCCTGATTAGTTTTGGCGGTTCATTGGTTAAGCATAAAGGGGGAAAACGGGGGGCTAACCCCCCATAATTTAGATAAATGGGTTTTTCATGCAGAATTATCCTATTTTCTTCAAATTTTGTATATAGGTTCATTTTGATAATGTGCTTCTGTCAATAGTTTTGGGGGTTAATTAGTTAAGTATAAAAGGGGAAAGGGGGGGATAACCCCCCCCCCTAATTTAGATATATGAATTTTTCATTCATGCAGAATTATCAGATTTTCTTCAAATTTTGTATATAGGTTCATTTTGATAATATGCTTCTGTCAATAGTTTTGGGGTTTCATTGGTTAAGTATAAAGGGGGAAAGAGGGGATCCCCCCCTAATTTAGATAAATGAGTTTTTCATGCAGAATTATCCGATTTTCTTCAAATTTTGTATATATGTTCATTGTGATAATGCGCTTCTCTGAATAGTTTTGGGGGTTCATTGGTTAAGTATAAAGGGGGAAAGGAGGGGATAGCCACCCTAATTTAGATAAATGGGTTTTTCATGCAGAATTATTCGATTTTCTTCAAATTTTGTATATATATTCATTGTAATTAGAGACTTCCCTGATTAGTTTAAGGGGTTCATTAATTAATTATGAGGGGGGTAACGGGAGGATGACCCCCCCCCTTAATATATTGTTGATTTCTTTATTTTTCGAGGGGCATATTTCAAATTCTTTGAAATAAGAGTATAATATACAATTAGTGTGAATAGCCTGTGAGCTCAATGCCCTCAGTTTAACTGGGCAGTTTTCTTATTATTATTATTTTTTTAAAATCTGGGATGTCTGTTTACTTTTGCATTTTAGAGATTACATTTTCAATAAAACAGATTTTCCAGCAAATGATCGCTTAGAAAAAAAGATAAATTTTGTTACATTAATTTATTCTAAAATATGAAACATGACGGAGTATTATACTCATTTTTTTGTCGGTGTAAATAAAACAATAGTTATATAATTAAAAAAATATTTTTCGAAAAGCTTTTAGAATTTATTCTATTATTTGACTAAAATGATAGTTTTCATAAATTTAGAAAGTATATCTTTTGCACATGTAATCATTTCTAGATAAATGAATTGAATATATGAATATTATATGCCATTTAATTTTATCAGTATTAGTTACCTCAAATAGTTTCTGTCAAATCAGTAAGTAAATTTCCTTTCAACAAAAAGGAAAGAAATTCTATGCATTGACAGCATAAGAACAAGGAAAGAATTATTATTTATTTTTTTAAACTATTTTGAAGCATGATACTATTTATTAAATTAATACTCTTCTAAAGAAAAATCATGAAAAAACATAGACAGTTAGTTGAAAACATTTTTAATGAAATCATTCATTGAAGGACAATTTTGAGATAAGTCTTTTTAGGTGCGTTCGTAATTATATAAATACGTAGCACTTATAGTTGACGTCTGGTCCGTCCATCCGTCCGTACGGCTGTCCGTCCATCCGTCCGTCTGTCCGTCCGTTCGTCTGTCCGTTTGTACGCATATAACAGCGTAAGAACTACCCAACCGAATGATTTGAAATTTAATACCGCTCTAGAACTTTATCGAGTCATTTCAAATTTTATGAAAATCGAATCAAAACTTAAAAATTTATTAACGAAACTTTTCTTTATTCTGTTAAATCCTATCATACGTAATCTATATAATAAAAACGTATGTCATGCGACTGGGGAAAAACAAATACGGGCTAACCACATCTTTTTTCATATGCCAAGCAGCCATTTTTATTAAAAATTATTTTTTCGAATAAAATTGCATAAAAGTTACATTTTTTGAAAGATCGTTCAAAAAAATTATTTGCTTGAGAGGTGAGTTACATTCAACAATGTATATATACTGAGATAACTTCAGTGGGAATTAAATTAACCGAATTTCTCAATCCATTAGAGTAAATAAACACAGGAGATTCGTTCATCATGTATAATAAAATTATTAAATCATGGAGGTAATCATTCGGAAAGAACGAGCTCCATGATGAAAAAAAATCTCATTTCTAAACGTGGCATACGTAATAAGAAAAAAAAAAGGCATGCTCATTTCGCTCATAGCAGACGATATAATTCATTTCACTGAAATAATGAGGATGATTTTTTTTTTTTACATATTGAAACTAGTTATAAAACGAACGCACCTCATATGTCACGCTTAACATACAATTTCCAACTTGCTTTATATTTTTTGTCTGAAAACAAGTTGTTCTTGAATAACAATATGTAAAAATGAAAACAATATCGAGCCGGCAAATTTTATTGTCTGAGTGCAACGAAGACTCATACACAGCGCAGTATTACTTTGCCCCATATATAGCTACGATGGATATTAAAATCTTTCGTCAAGCATAACTCAAAAAATATTTAACGGATTTCGTTCAAATTTTTACAGCAGGTACCTATAAAGGTGACAACGTCGTCTATTTATTACCGAGAATAAGTGTCAAACCGTTTGGAAGTTACATTAAAAAAATAGATAAAAAAGCACAATTAAAGTACATACGTCACTAAATTTTGTGCGTACGTCATTTTCACCGGCGGGAGATTTTCGTAGACAATCGGAATTGAAATGTTCATGGAATACATGGAGAAAAAAAATATGCAAGCACTAATATTCAGCACAATAAAATATATTTCAATTTAATAAAAATGAAAAGTTAATCTGGAATTTTTTCTGTTTGAAAAGTATTAGAGATTAGTAAGAGTAGTATTAGTATTAGAGATTTGGCGTAAATCACACCATTAGCAGCTTTTTTATTTCGCGTGTGTATGTTAGGAACAATTCTTTGATGTTTAAATAAAAGGTTTTGATTTGTGGCATTATTTCTTATTTTCTTTTCCTTTTTAGTATTTTAAATGGAATTAGTGAAAGGCGTGTATTTTAAATTAAATGAGTGAAAGACGTGTATTTTAAATGTATGTATTTCAAATGAAATCAGTGAAAGATTTATATTTAAATGAAATGAATGCAATATGAAGATGTTATGAGAAAAAGATTTGGCGATTTATCAACTGCGCCAAGTTAACATAAAAGTACCAATACATATGTGGGTACTTCTCTATTATCCCGTCGACCACTTTTCATAACAAAAAACTATCGCCAAATAAACGGGAGAACGTTGTCATTGAAATATCAAAATACATAAATAAATAAAATATAAGAATTTAAGGACACAATTGCTATTTTAATGAATGAAATAACTAATAAATCAGTAAAACATAATGAAAAATACACGCAAATGTCGCGTTAAAAACCACTTGATGACGTAACAAACACGTATAATGCTTCTGATATCAAGTAAATGGGACTGCATTTTTGGCGTTTAATCTAACAGTTTGGCGATAGTTTTTTGTTATGAAAAGTGGTCGACGGGATAATAGAGCAGTACCTCTATGTGAAATGAAACAAGGCACAGATGTCATATACGCACCACGTTGGCGCGATTTTTCCCTCCACCAGCTTGGGGAAAACTTTGTTTTTGAATATTAGTTACAAATAGTGTGACAAATATTACACGTGATTTTTTTTATTTCAATATAAAAATAAAATAACGTAATAAATGAAACAGCTTCTATTATTTTAAAAAAGGAAATAAAAATAAATAAATAATAGTTTGATATAAATAAAGGCGCGGATGTCATATACGCACCACATAGGAGAGATTGCAACAAAATGGTAATTTTATGCCTCACATGGTAACCCGGTTATTTTGTTTCAATTGTTGTTTATAAACTTTTATTTTTTATTTTAATTCTATAAATTGTTTTTATTATATATATCAATATTTATTTATATCAAACTATCCTTTATTTATCTTTATTTCCCATTTTTGAATAATAGGAGCTATTTCATTTATTACGTTATTTTATTTTTATATTGAAATAAAAAATTACATGCTTATTATTGTATGGTATTTGTAACTAATATTCAAAAACAAAGTTTTCGCCAAATTGGCGGGGGAAAAATTGCGCCAATGTGCGTATATGACATCTGTGCCTAAATTAATATTGATATACATATAAAAATAATCTACAGAATTAAAATAAAAAATAAAAGTAAACAAACACAACAAACAGTTTTCGCCAATGGGGCGGGGGAAAATCGCGCCAACGTGGTGAGTATATGGCATCTGTGCCGTGATTTTTACCCTTTTATCTGTGCTTTCGGAAATATAAAAAAATTAAAAAATTCTTATATCAGGTGTATAATGTTTTGCATTTTTATACGGACCACTTCTCCATTTTAAGATTTTAAATGCGATTTATATCAGATATTTCTTTCTTGAGATTCCCACAAGTTTTTTCCGGTAATTTTTTTAGTTCGCTTATTAATTGTTTACAATTTGCCCCCCTGGCAATAACAATTATTTATCACAAAACATGGGTATTTCTCTATTATCCCGTCGACCACTTTTCATAACAAAAAACTATCGCCAAACTGTAACGCTAAATAAACGGGAGAACGTTGCCATTGAAATATCAAAATAAATAAAATATAAGAATTTAAGGACACAATTGTTACTTTAATGAATGAAATAACTAATAAATCAGTAAAACATAATGAAAAATACACGCAAATGTCGAATTAAAAACCACTTGATGGCATAACAAATACGTATAATGCTTCTGGCATCAAGTAAATGGGACTGTATTTTTGGCGTTTAATCTTAGTTTGGCGATAGTTTTTTGTTATGAAAAGTGGTCAACGGGATAATAGAGAAGTACCCAAAAATGGCTTAGTTTTGTTAAATTTGTTTGTTATGTATTTTCATTTCTTATTAAAATATCGAAAATGGCAATAAAATTTTATTTTAGCATCGTACTTAATTTTTTAAAATGGCTCAAAACATGGTTTAATAAACGTATATTTGTAAATATTTTAAAAAGCATGTTTTTCCGCTCTCTAGAAAAATTTGTAAGATTCTACAACTGCCTTTGGCACCAACCAGTATATGATACGGAACTTTTCCCTATTCAGATACACAGAAGAGGTTGGTCACAAACAAGAGTAATGCTAGCAACAATATTGTTTTAACTCTATAAGAGTTAGAAACAATAATGATATTAAATTCCCCGATTAGCTTAGGGCCCGATTACGGAACTTTCTCCTAGAAAAAAAAACTGTAGAAGTCTTTTACATTTGTTTCGAATGAAGCTCGATCAACAAAGTATTAATTGATAATACAAACAACACTAATATTAACATGGGGACAAAAGTTTGAACTTAAGTGTATATATTTGGAACCCTACCCCCCCCCCCCCAACCAACCACCAAAAAAAGAAAAAGAAAGTTACAGAAATGAATGTAAAATGGCGTGAAGCCACCCTTTCTGACATAAGAAATTGGCTGCGAACCCGATTACGAAACTTTCACTTAACTTAATAGCATGTATCTAATAGACCTGAGGACAATTCCCCTTCCCAGTTATACGGACCTTGGGGCTTTTTTAAAAAGCTTGACGCAGTTCGGGTTGAAGAAGTTGAGATTTACTGTCAAATGACATAAACTACTATGAAAATAAAACTGGTGAATTATTATGCTGGTTTATGTATGTATTTAAAAAAATTGCATCTGATTACACTCTTTAGATAAATTACTCCTGTTTGCATTTAATAACAGATAAACGGCTTCCGTTTACTAAATTGTTTAAATATTGGGAAGAGTTGGCGAGAGATAGATAGACGTGTAAACAAACGGGTAGACAGACGGATAGAGAGACGGATAGCGACAGAGATAAGCTAACGGGTAGCGAAACGAATAGACAGACGGGTAGCGAGGCAGGTGCAAAAAAGTGTTGACAGAAGGGTAGTGAGATGGGTAGGGAGACGGGTAGCGTGGTGGATAGAGAGACGAGTACAGAGACGACTTGACAGACGGGTAGAGAGAGGGGTATATAGACAGACAGATGTGTTGATAGACGAGTAGTGTAACGGGAAGCGAGACAGGTAGAGACACGATTAAAGAGTCGGGTAGAAAGACAGACGGATACTGAGACGGGTATACAGACGAGTAGAGAGACAGTAGACAGATGAGTTCGGAGAGAGACACAGCTAAGACATACGAGTAGTTAGACTGGTAGACACGTTTGTAGCAAAGCATGTTATCAATGTGGTTTGAAGTATATGAGTTTCTATAAATAGTTATACAAATAAACAAAGGAAATTTTTTTAATTCAAATATTAAATATTTGATTTAATATTTCAATATTTAATATTTTATTTTTTAATATTTTATTTAGATATTTGTCACAAAGAAAATGTTGCAAAAATTAAATTAAATTTGCGTTAAACTACGCTTGCTAAAACACGCTATTGGCTGCAAATCTGATTATGTGACTTTAAAAATATCGATTTAAAAGATCCGGCGTTTTTTTTTTTTAAGTTTTGAGCGATTCCCGCTTAAGAAA
Organism: Maratus michaelseni; assembly: GCA_963931845.1. Lineage (NCBI taxonomy): Eukaryota > Metazoa > Arthropoda > Arachnida > Araneae > Salticidae > Maratus > Maratus michaelseni. The sequence goes on from OZ007592.1 coordinate 391,588,157, forward strand.
ATGAGATTATTTGCCAAATATTATAAAAAAATGCATATGAAAACATAACAGTATATGAATTTATATATGATATTTTGTAATTATATCATTTAATTTGCTATTTTTCATATGTTTATCTTTATCTATCTCTTGTCTATCATATGCTGTATATTCACTTAGATTCTTGTTGATATCTTCTTTATATCGTAATTGTTAACTTTGTGTTCTCAGCAATATCACTCAGACTAATCCCTTTGAGGGAAGTCCTAGTTTAGCCCAACACTCTGGTACAATAAAAAATAGTGTATATATATATATATATATATATATATATATATATGTATATATACAAGATTATACATATACAATATTTGCTCGTATTAGAATATATGATTTAGAAAATTGGGGAGGATATTGGGGATGTTCAATATGATTAAAATAATTCCTCTCTTACTACAGAAGGGCGCAACAATCAAATTAATGCCGTGAAAAAGAAACATTAATATGATAATAAAGAATATATTCTAAAGTTTAAAATGCATGTATAGTATCAAATAATATAAAACATATTTTAATCTAATTAAACAGGTTTTATGTGTATAACTTATTATTTTCTACGCAGGAACCCTTATTTATATGTCGTGTGAATAATAAATGGATGATTCTTTTAGAATTAAACAAATATAATACACAACAGTTTCAAAGCATTTTTATAATGTAACTAAAGACCTTTGTTTTTATTCTATTTAATTAGCAAGTTTATATATTCATGAAAAAACCTCAGTCGAATGATAGTATAAATTGCCACGTACCTAGTTATTTATATCGCTCAAATGAAATATAAATTAAAAAAATTTAAACAAATTTAATACACAACAGTTTCAAAGCATTTTTATAATGTAACTAAAGACCTTTGTTTTTATTCTATTTAATTATCAAGATTATATATTCCTCAAAAAACTTTAGTCGAATGATAAATAGTATCATTTGCCAAGTACCTAATTATTTATGTCGTTCAAATGAAATATAAATTATATATATATATATATGTTATATATTTTATAGATGTATCAAGAAAACAATCTCACGAGTAAAAAGGGCTAAAGATATATATATTCGCAGCACCTACCGGTTACATATTTACGCAATACAAACATATTCAAATTTATTTAAATCGGGAAGAAACCAAAAGTAAGGCATTATAAAGCATCAATCAAATTGCCATTTAAAAGCTAAAAAACATCACCGTGCATCAAGCTCTCACACTATGCATATAGAACAGTTTAAAGAAACGCTATGGAATAGAATTATTTTTTGCTGCATTCATAGAGAAAAAAGTGTGAATATAAAACATCTATCGAAAGTGAAAGCTAAGGGATATTAATGCTGTATATATACAAAGAGAGAATCTTAAAATTTTTGGAAAGAATGTGTGTTAAAATAATACGAATATCTTTTGTGCGTGTGAAATATTTATTGTGAAACTAACGATTACGTTGCATATAAACTACGACTTTTCTATCGTTCTGTATGTTTTATATCGAATGAACTCTGTATGAAAAATCTTATAAGAATATGTTCGATTTAGTCAATTGTGTCTGTGAATGTGGTTGATAAAACGATACACAAAATGCGGCAAAAGTAATTTATACAGTTAGATATCCAATAAAGCATCAGGTAATTAACGTATGAGTGTACGGTTTGGAAGAAAATGGATCTCATGATCGACGTTTTTTCAAAACATTGCCAATAGAGCGCGCTATGTCTTCAAAGCTGAGATAAATAACATTAAAAATCGTGAAAAATAAGCAGTCTCAAAAATTTGTTTGTATTTTTGTACAGTGATCAACAGTATTTGTAACTGTAGTAACTGTAGCATTTGTAACCTTTTAGTTTGAATCACATCAATACAATCGCAATGGTACTTAGTTTCATTTTACATGTTGCAATATGATTCCTTGCACATGTTGGAGTATGATTATTCATTGCTCATTATGGTAGTTCATACTCCTCATGTCTGAGAGTTTCAAAGGCCTAATCAAAGGACTTAATATTTACCATACTGTGTTAATATTTCTTAAAAGATATGTGCCATTTTCAGGAAAGTGGATATTAGGACTGATTTTGTGTCTTTGAATCCTATGAGTAAATTTCTCAGTAACTATAAACATAAGTATTCGAAATTTGACCTTAGAGGTGTCGTGTATAAAATTCCTTGCAAAAGCTGTAAGTTGATCGACATTGGTGAAATTGGACACTCTCTACATTCGAAACTTAAAGAGCACAAAAATCCGTTATAGAAAGGTACTTTGAACTCGATATTGTTTTTGCACCTGCATTTGAATATGACCATGTTGCTGACTTTGATAATGTACTGTACAAGTTGCTAAACCTAACTGCTGCGTATACAGAAGCCTTGATCTCCTGGAGGGTTAGTTGACTATTTTATCTGATTATCCAATTAATGAAGCTGCCCAGGTCCCAGATGAATGTGATGTTTTGATTAAACTGTAATTTTAACTGTTGTCGTTAATTGTAATTTGTGTACGTAATACTGATGAGAAGTACGAAATGTACTTGAAACGTTTATGAATTTGAATTTTTTATCGTGTTATTGTATTTTATAACATTAAATATCTGTAGTTGTATATTTTAATTAATGATTAATTTTTCCAGACTTAATTATGTATGTATTTTTGAAAATATATATAAATTCAGCTTCGAATCTCTAATATAGTGTATGTTTAAATTTTATATCAAAAACTTTATTCGCGTTCTTTCTATTTAACCAAATTCTGATTAAAACAATAAAAGGTAGAAGAAACACTCTTTAAATATACGATAAAAAAATGCAGAAACATTAAAACAAAAAAAAAATCAAATTTAGCCCGGAAGTTATTTTTTTAAGAAAATGTATTCTGAAAACTCATACTCCCATGACACTGCGTATCAATTTTACCAATCTCATAAATATTGACAGGCACTTTTACCTTATCTGCTTCTTTAGCGATAAAATTCAAGCTCCATTTGAAAAATATCAAGGAAAAGGCCTAGATTATAATATATATTTATCTTAAATTTTTGCCTGTTAAATAATAATACACGTTACTGAAATCACATATCTTATTTCTCCTTAAAGACCCTTGGTCAGTTATATTTTTAATACAAAATATGACTATAAAATTAAATTTAAAAATATGAGTGTATTTCTGAACATATGTGTATTCCAAAACATACGCAAATGTAGCATATTGTATGATTCTATATAATTCTATTCTAAGATTCTATTCTATGATTCTATATGATTCTATAGAAAGCATATTGCAATTGTTACAAAATTCGATAATATATTTTAGGGTATTTTAAAAGAGGGTTCATTAAGGACCGTTTAAAATTCTCCTGGAATTTCTGAACTGGAAATATACACGTGAACTTTTGTGCTACCCTGTATATGATCTTTAGAATTTATACCCACTAAGTAATAGACAAAAAATTAGTTAAATTTAAAAATGCGTTCAGCAACAGGAAAGGAACTTCCAGAAATTATTGTTAACAGAAAGTACATAATTATTTTGTGTGCCCCTGTAAAGGAACTATAAGTGATATACACACCATACTCTATAGTGGGCCTGTTGTAGTGTACCTCAGTGACGCATGATAGGTAGTCAAAATGTCACAGTGTAACGTTCGGATTTTTTCGGATAAAACTTTACAGGTTTAAAAAGTTAAATTCGTATGTTTTTCTATGTTTTATTCTAGAATGGAGAAAATACGTCATAGGTGGGATGGGAATCACATGAAGTAAGCTATAGAAAAGTCCGATTTCATGAAATGATAACCAGGGAAGCTAGTGAAAGATATTGTGTACCTAAAATCACCTTTGGTGATAGTGAAAGTAGAAAGTAGTGTTAAAGTGAAAAGTAGAAAGTAAAGTCCACAACAATTAAACAACAGAAGATGAGTGCTAGGCTTAATTCTAGAACCACGAAAAAGCCACTCGAAGCAAAATCTTGAAAGTGTTTTAACTTTGACGAATAATTGCGGAAAGAGTTTGGATTATCTCATTGTATTGTTTGTAAATGAAACATTTCAAGAAGACTGCATCCCAGTGCAATATTTACAAATGTTGCGTCCATAAAAACAGTGTGGATCTTGTGTTAAACAGTCTTTTTTACGAGTGTAATACCCGTTTTTATGAAAAAAACCGTAAGTGTCATAATTCAAATACCTTATAAATATACCTTTTCTGCTTTCTACATCTGATAAACAATATCTATGTAAATTTTTATATTTTTGTATACAAATATATTAATGTAGTAATAATAAGTTGTTTCTAAATCCAAAAATGACGTTTTTTCAGGCAAAACTGCATTTCCGATATAACCTTCCAAAAACGAGAAATGTCAAAAAAGTAAAAAAAAAAACAATAAAGAAGATTCTAAGAACTTTAAATGAACTTTTTAACACTCTCCAACATAGTCGAAAAGTGTTTATGAGTTAGATTTGTCTGCCGTCTGTCTGTCTGTCCATGCTGTAACTCGCGTAAATATATACGTATCATACAATTAATATATGTTATTAAGGTTTACTATGGCATGTTCGGAACTTAATATGAAGTGTGTATCACTTATAGTTTTTTTTTATAGGGACACTCAAAAGAATTCCGTTATATTACGGTCTATGTGGAAAAATATTTCCCAGTTTATTCTAATGATGTCTCACAATTTCAAACATATTTAAATTGATATATATCACTGAGGTGCACTACAAAAGTCTTACTACAAAATATTGTGTGCACAGCACTTATTTTTTTTTATAGGGACACTCTAAAGAATACCGTTGCAATACAGCCTATGGAGAAAAATCGTTCGCGGTTTATTAAGGATGTTGAGCGATTCCAAATGTATTGAAATTTATATATGTCACTAAGGTGCATTAAAAGAGGAACATTTAATATTGAGCGTATGGCATTTATCTTTCATTGACAGGGATATACAAAAGAATTTGGTACAGTCTGTTAACAATAATTGCTGGAAGTACTTGTTTCATTTGCTGAACGCATTTTTAAATTTAAGTCATTTTTTGTCTATTACTTGGTGTGCATAAATTCTATAGATCATATACAGGGCAGCACAAAAGTTCTGAGTACATTTACATTTATTGACGGAAATTCCAAAATGGGAATTTTAAACTGTGCTACGCGTTTTCTATCGGAAATAAAATTTACCAATTCTATGTAATATATATACAAACCTATAGATCATATACAGGGCTGCACAAAAGAATTCGGATATTCTTCCGAATATTGTTGATAATTTTTAAAATTGGGTTTTAAATATGTTATGCATTTTCCAAATTCTACAAGTGTTCCAAGTGTTACACAATTTATGTTTGACGCATAATATTTCATTCTTGATAAACTATTGAAATAACATATTAAAGTTTTCATTAGAGTAGAAAATTTTCGAATTTAGCAATAACTTATTTTGGAAAATTCAAAATAGCTTAAACGTCTGATACAACCCACCTTCCCCTAACTTCTCTAATTATAGTCAACTAATGAAGATTATATAATAGTAGGAAAAGAAAAACATTTGTCTAAATAATCCCCGGACTCATTGAAATTGGCTTTTGCAATAAATGAGTTGAGTTTTACTTGTTTTTCAACCTCAAATTGTACAAAATATTGGCTATGAAATTATTTAATTTAAAATAATGTTTCTTTGATACGATGAATTTTGGTTTCATGCTGTTCTTTCGTTCTTACTCAAAAGTTTAATTTTCCTTGAGTATAATTTGAGATTATTGAACGCTATAAACAAAGAATTACTTTAAAATGTTGCTCACGGAATGTACTTACAAAAAAAACATAGAACATTTATTTAGAATAGTTTGATGAAAAAATTACATCATAAGTACTTTATTTTTAATTCCACAATGGTATCACGAAACATTAAGCACATAGTTTCAAGAAACACGTAAGTTTACAAATAAAATTACAAAAAAGTTAAAGTTGAAAACGAAAACGAACCTTTAGTAGGATACTGAAAATAATACATTTATGATAGATCATAAAAAAATAAGACCTTAATGGTTAAAAATCTCATAAAAATCAATCTTTTCAAGGGACTTTTACAGAGGTATCGTATTCCTTCGGTAGTAAATTTTATTTTATTATCTCATAATTGTTTATTCATAAATATAAATTTACGAGTGTGTCATTTAATATCTTCTCAGTGCTTTTTTAATGCTAGGCAGTTTATACTCTCCAGAGTTATTGATTTTTTTCCTCATATGGCTATTCTCTAAAGAAAAACACTTCTCCGAACACTTTTCTCTTTACTTTCAATGATGCAAGTTACCGCAAAAAATGTTTTGTAGATAATTCACTTAAGACCGGAGGGACCTATGGGGAAAATAAAGTAGCAGTTTCATAATCTAAAGGGATTACTTCCTGTTTTCTTTATGTAAGTATTTGATAAATATTTCTGTTTAAAAGTCCAAATAAAAAATATATATATATATGCATACTTTATGTATCTAAATATGTATGTATAATATTTGGTGCACACATGTGAAATAAAATTAAATTTAGTCAGTAAAATATTTTATTACCTTTATACAATCCGCGTATGTTTCATAGTTTCCAGAACCAGAATTATATAACGAATACAGCCCCGATAATAATTTTCGCCTTTTTATTCAAGGGAATCTGTGAAAAATTCTGCGATTGAATACCGCAAAGATTTATTTTCGGAAATTTTAGCACGTAAAAGTAAGATCCTTAAATTTATGTACCCGCAAAAAACAACAACTACAGGTATTAAACATTTCTGGTATGTTTTAAATATACATACGACTTCCAAAAAATCGATATTCTTTTCTAAAGTTTTTACAGGGTGCAATGTGTTATCTATCGGCGACTTTTAACTTCTCAACCGTTTGTTGTAGACATACAGTTCCAAATACAAAAACGTTTCAAATGCGGTAAATATTCATGTTCTGGTTAAAGTATAAAATCAATTTAAAAAAAATACGAAATCTAACTTTTTATACGGTCTCCCAATCCCAATAGTAATATTTAGTCAAAGTTTACACATATCATAACAGATATAACACAAAAAGTTTGACTTCTGTGCTACAAAAATTGACACAGTTAGTAAATTTCAAAGTTTGGGACTTTTGCACATGATTTTGTCTTTCATTGAGGCATCAGTTAAAATATGAATTAAAGTAATTTGAAATCGAAATCTGTGTGCAATGTCCTTTTTACGGCGAAACCACCTTTAACCGGTATCGCCAAATTGCAGTAACGCAAATGAGGGTTATTTCATCTAAAAATTTGAGCTAACTTTTAGGGGTTGAGCAACTTTCAGAAGTCAAAGTAGGTAGAATCGACACACGGAAAATAAAACATATTCGCTAAGAACTAGATAAATGGCAGCAGAATGGAAACGACCATCCATACTATAACGAGCATGAAAATCAAGATTATGCAAATTACAACAGTACCGCAGCGTCACAAGTTCGGATAAAGCATCCAAGCCATCTACCAGTGTACATGCTAGTCAGCGCTGAGACCCTGATAGCAGGCTACACATACACGCAATATGCCAAAATGATGGCCATATTTATCGTGAATGTCAAAGGAATGCCAGAGCGGTTGCGAGGGTTTATTCAGAGCGTTTCCATAGGGATCGACACACAACTCATGAAACTATAACTGATGCATTGCATTGTATTAGAGAAATCAGCTCTGTTGCACCACGACCCAGAACAAATAGACGGGCAAGATGTAATGCTCGAGTGACAAGGGAGCAAGTGCTGAAATTCGCCTTTTTAAATCCACAACTGAGCACGGCATAAATAAACGAGGCATGTGGATACACGCGTCAGCATGTCTGGAATTTGTTACATGCACATGGTGCGCATTCATACCATCCGACACTGGTGCAAGCATTGATACTGGGTGACCATGCACGACGATTTGATTATTGAAATTTCATGCTCAACACCTTAGAGGAAAATTCGTTGTTCCTTTTTGACATTCTGTAGGCAGATGAAACAACGTTTACACGGGGTGGCATTGTGAACGTGCACAATCTGCATTACTGGTCTCTGATAAACCCAACATCTCCCGACGGTTAATTCCAGAGTACGACACCAGGTATATGGGGAACCCTCATCTTCTACGATGAGAACTTAACAGGCGATCGTTACCTGCACCTGCTACAAAACATGGTACGTTACTGGTATGTTACCTCTCCGACATGCATGCCGGGTGTGGTTTCAACACGATGGGGCCCCTCTGCATAAAGCATCAAATGTCCGTATTTGGCCACCTAATTCGGTCAACAGATCATTGGATATGGTAATCCTGTAGAGTTTTTACCACATTCGACAGACTTGACTCGCATGGACATCTACCTCTGAGGTTACATCAAAGCACAGGTCTAGGTGACTAAGGCTACTTCTCTTGTTGGTCTGAAGCAGCGCATTATCCTTGCTTATCGCACAGTTGCACCTGCTATGCTCCAACATATCCAGGACATAGTGCTGTCACGCATTCAGTTGTGCATTGTTACCATTGGTGAGCAGTATCTGTAGTAGATTCCGGCGTTTGATGTATTCATTTATTACAGTTCACCGTTTTCTGATATGATAATAAATTGATATTTATTTTCTGTTTCAATATTTCATTCTTCGCTCTGTATACGACCCGTAAAGTGATCTATTTTTTTTAGATAAAATAACCCTTTTTGATGATACCCTTTTTTGGCGATACCGGCTAAAGGTGGTGTCACCGTAAAAAGGACATTGAAACCTGATTTCAATCTCGAATTACTTTAATTCATTTTTTAACTGATCCCTCAATAAAACACAAAATCATGTGCAAAAATTTCAAACATTAAAATTTAAAAACTTTGCACATTTTTGTCGTACAGAAATCCAACATTTTGTGTTACATCTGTTATGAAATGTGTAAAGTTTTACTAAATATAACTATAGGTATTGAGGGACCGTATAAGAATTTAGATTTCGTAATTTTTATAAAATTTATTTTTTACTTTAAACAATGCTACAACATTTATATTTAGTTAATTTGAAACAATTTGTAATTGGAACTATATGTCTATGACCAACTTTTGAGAAATTAAAGGTTAATATACATTCGCCTGTTGCAGTAAAATATGCTGACACGTACTTTGATACGTTTAGCAATTAAATAGAAAGAGCCTCTATATTATTCTTTATATTTCAATTATATATCTCTTCTAACATCGATGAAAATCATAGACACTGAATGTATGAAACGAATTTATAGTTAATTTACATTTTTTTTTCAGACAAATAAAATATATACGAGGGACAGTCGGAAAATAAGTTTCCCCTGGCGACTGTGGACAGAGGTGTGTATGAAAGACAAAAAATGTAATGAGACATTAAAGATAAAACATAACTTTATTTTTCCACATAAGTACCAAGTACATTGAGACATTTGTCATACTGCTTTATAAGCTTCAAAAAGCACTCCAGGAAAAAATCAGGACTTTGCATACGGACGAAGCGTTGAATGGCTATGGGCGAAAGACGACACAGCAGGTGAATACGAACGTGCAAGGCACCAATACCATTGGGTAGATGTCGACCAGGATCAAGCAGATGGCGCTGTTGCGGTTACAGCGCAGTTGCAGTCAACAGCGCCATCTGCGCAGTTACATCGGTGAACCATACATCGATGAACCATACATGACCGACATCAATTTTATTTTCATCAATCATCTGCAGTAACTCATTTGCAAAAACTTCTCTTTGTTGTAGAGCTGTATTTGTGATCGCTTGATGGCACTGTATTTTATAGGGAAACAGCTTCAGGCCTTTTCGCATTATACTGTGCGTAGTGGTGTTTGACAATCCTGCTTCAGCAGCGATTTGCCTTATGGATTTTTGAGGACAACGTCTAACAATTTCTTCGACTGTTTGCACATTTTTCAGGTGTCATGACTGATCGACTGCATCCCACATTTCCGCCTAAATCATCGGCCACACTGCCCGTCCGTTCAAATTTGTTGAATAAATTGCGAATTGTTTACAAGTCTGGACCTGTTTTAACATTAATTTTTTTTTTTGAAAACTTCGCTTTGTCATCGTCGGACTTCGATTTAATCGATGGTATTCAAGTGCAATAAAAATTCGTTGTTCCGAGGAATACGGCATGATATTCTTGAATTCCGAATTATTCTCTATTTCTATACAACTTTTTTACACGTGTCAGCAATGAAACAGACGCACGAATGAAATTTCTGTACTTCTGAGTACCATTTAAAGTTCCATGTGCTTGTGCTGCCACCTATTATCCAATATTGGAACTATTTTTTTAAATTCGTGTATAACAAATTCCAGACCTATCTGTTTAACATTCAACTTGTTTCACATTTCTATCTCTCACTGTTTCGAAGTTATGTCATTTCAAAGTTGGGGAGTCCTTTCTAGAACACCCTGTACATTCTACACTGTTAAAAATTTCTGTAAAATCGCAGAAAAAATCCAAGACTCTCTGTAAATTTACACTAGTTCTCCGTTAAATGCATTTGATCGAGTTTCTCTGTCATCATTTTACAGACATTTCCCTTTTCTTATATTAGATCCCCTGTAGTGATTTCCTGTAGTGTCTTTATTTAAAGATATTTTTATATTTGTTATAACCTGTAATTCAAAATACACACTTTTAAAATTCTTTAACAATTTATTAAAAATATTAAAGAAAAAATTTGGTTTAAAAATTGTTTTATTAAAAATTAGAATATTTTAGATAGGGGAAATTCATCTCTGCGGTGTTATCGAGGATTTTTATCGACTATCACATTGATCAAAAGATAGGCAGAGAGTGTGGTTATTTAAAGAATAAATTTTTATTTCAATCTGGATTTACAATTTAGGTAAGATAATTTTCAAATATTATTTTATTCCATTTTATAATTTGTGTTATTTATCAAAAAAAATATATATATAATATTATTATTATTAGGAGTCGTAGAATTTTAATGACATATGCGTTATAAAAAATATATCAACCTTCTAAATACATAAATATTACAAAAAAATTAATAAGTTTAATCTTCTAAATTTAAATGTATGAAAATATTAAAAGTCATTTCTTTTTAAATAACTTATATGCTTTAAATTTATTTTTCTTTTATTTACTACTAAAAAAAATTACTTTCCGATAAATATTCGCGCATTATGAGAAAAAAAAACATATATATAATATGTATATTGTGTTAAAACTTCGAAAAATTCTCGAAAACATTGTTACATTTGCTGAAAAAAAACACATTAAAATTCTTTCATTTCCTTAAAAAAAAAAAAACTTTACAAGTACAATATATTTTTTTTCAGACTGAATCATAAAAGACATGCTTGGCACAAAACCGTAACATCCCAAATGGTATATTGGTTATAATCCCTGTCCGCCACCCGGATGACACGGGTTCGAAACTGAGCTGTGGTCGAAGCGATTCTTGTAAAGTCCTGCGTTAGTTACAGCGATTAGAATTAATTCAAGTAGTTCTAACAGCACCCATATCTGGCGTTTTCTGTCAATGATTTTTTTTTTATATGTATATATAAATAATAATAAAGATTTTTTTAACAGAAAAATTTACAGTAGACTCTGTAAATTTACCGAATAATTTCTCTGTTATTTAACAGAATCTCTGTTTTCTAATCTCTGTAATTTTACATAAGACTTAAGATAACAGATTACCAGTAGATTCTCCGTAATTTCACGGAAAATTTTGCAACAGTGTAGTTAATACACAACAAATATTGCAGGGTATAAAATTTATTTATATGTCTTATTACTATTATTATTATTTAACTAGAAGAGCTCGCGCTATTTTTTTTGAATGAGATCTAACACTGGGTCCTATTAAGCCCACGATATGATTGCTTTCAAGAAATCTAGAAATTTATGCATTTATTCAAATTAATGTGTGCAAGACTTTTCATGTTAAAACTTATTTATCTATCAATCGGTATAGTTAAGTCATGGGCTGTAAGATAAACGTAAAAAAAGAATTCTTAATTATAAGATTCCTCGCTTCAATCTACCTCCTCCTTAGAAAATGATTGATGATCCATAAAGTGTTCTTCATCTATTGTTTCGTAATATCGTTCATCAAATGAATCTTCCTGTTTTTATATTAATAAAGAATTCAATTTATTTTATCTTTAAATTTCAAATAACGATCCATTTTTAAATTCGATTTATGTTCGATTTTAGTAAAGAAAGAGGCTGTGAGCACCCAGTTTAATGTGCACGAAATGTAATTTTCTCTGATAAAGAGAAAAATACATAATGTAAAATAATATGATTGGTACGCATTTAGGCTTCAATGCAGGTAATGAGGGAAATTATTTTAATTGAAACAGCGGAACATTTTTGTAGCATCTGGGACTAAAAGGTCAAACGTATCACCTACAGTTTTAATGGTCCTTTCCAATCCATTTATAAAACTGAGGACCTAATGTTCTATGCAAGGCACTCACTACGATTTCCGGTATGAAGAAATCGAGAAATATTCCAAAGCATTCAATTCAAATGCATTTATAGAAGCTCAGTTGAAATATTGATCGGATTGCATAAATTACAGAATGTCTGAATGGCACATAAAATGATTGCCGGCATGACTATAATGAACGGGTACTTTCAGGAAAAAAAATGCGTTAAAACTATCTATTGTGATGCTAATTTTCGAATAGGAACAATGTAAGGAATTCTAGATAAAAAACGGTAACATTGAATTTCCTAAACAACTTTGCTACATTGGGCAATTTTCCCCAGTTTTTTTTTTCAGTCCATAGATCCTTTAAAATACAAGTCATCGTCTTGAAATTATGCTAGAATAAATAAGTGAATAAAAAGAAAACTGCCCAGTTAAACTCAGGGCATTGAGCTCACAGGCTATTCACACTAATTGTATATTATACTCTTATTTCAAAGAATTTGAAATAAGAGAAAAATAAAGAAATCAACAATATATTAAGGGGGGTCATTCTCCCATTACCTCCCCCCTCATAGTTAACTGATAAACCTCTTAAACTAATCCGGGAAGTCTCTAATTACAATGAATATATATGCAAAATTTGAAGAAAATAGGATAATTCTGCATGAAAAACCCATTTATATAAATTAAGGGGGGGATTAGCCCCCCCGTTCCCCCTTTTATACTTAACCAATCAATCCCGAAAACTAATCAGGGAAGCGTCTTAACCCAATGAACCTATAAACAAATTTTGAAGCAAATGGGATAATTCTGCATGAAAAACCCATTTATATAAATTAAGGGGGGTCTAGCACCCCCCGTTCCCCCCCCTTTATACTTAACGAATCAATCCCGAAAACTAATCAGGGAAGCGCCTTAACACAGTGAACCTATAAACAAATTTTGAAGCAAATGGGATAATTCTGCATGAAAAACCCATTTATATAAATTAAGGGGGGATTAGCCCCCCCGTTCCCCCTCTTTATACTTAACCAATCAATCCCGAAAACTAATCAGGGAAGCGCCTTAACACAGTGAACCTATAAACAAAATTTGAAGGTAAACGGTTATTTCTATGAAGGGTTATCGCGTTACGTACGTACATACAGAACCGGCGGGCACATAAGCTCTCAGGCTTTGATAGCCTGTGAGCTAATAAAAAGAAAACTGCCCAGTTAAACTCAGGGCATTGAGCTCACAGGCTATTCACACTAATTGTATATTATACTCTTATTTCAAAGAATTTGAAATAAGAGAAAAATAAAGAAGTCAACAATATATTAAGGGGGGTCATCCCCCCGTTACCCCCCCTCATAGTTAACTAATGAACCCCTTAAACTAATCAGGGAAGTCTCTAATTACAATGAATATATATACATAATTTGAAGAAAATCGGATAATTCTGCATGAAAAACCCATTTATCTAAATTAAGGGAGGTATTAGCCCCCCCCCGTTTCCCCCCTTTATACTTACCCAATCAATCCCGAAAACTAATCAGGGAAGCGTCTTAACACAGTGAACCTATAAACAAAATTTGAAGGAAAACGGAATAATTCTGCATGAAAAACCCATTTATATAAATTAAGGGGGGATTAGCCCCCCCCTTCCCCCCCTTTATACTTAACCAAGCAATCCCGAAAACTAATCAGGGAAGCGTCTTAACCAAATGAACCTATAAACAAAATTTGAAGCAAATGGGATAATTCTGCATGAAAAACCCATTTATATAAATTAAGGGGGGGATTAGCCCCCACGTTTCTCACCCTTTATACTTAACCAATCAATCCCGAAAACTAATCAGGGAAGCGCCTTAACACAGTGAATCTATAAACAAAATTTGAAGGAAAACAGAATAGTTCTGCATGAAAAAACCCATTTATATAAATTAAGGGGGGATCAGTCCCTCCCCGTTCCCCCCCTTTATACTTAACCAATCAATCCCGAAAACTAATCAGGGAAGCGCCTTAACACAGTGAACCTATAAACAAAATTTGAAGGATACTGAATAATTCTGCATGAAAAACCCATTTATATAAATTAAGGGGGGGGGGGTAAGCCCCCCCCCCTTTTTACTTAACCAATCAATCCCGAAAACTAATCAGGGAAGCCCCTTAACACTGTGAACCTACAAACAAAATTTGAAGATAAACGGATATTTCTATGAAGAGTTATCGCGTTACGTACATACATACATACGTACGTACGTACATTCAGAACCGGCGGGCACATAAGCTCTCAGGCTTTGATAGCCTGTGAGCTAAAAAGGCACGTCTTAATAAATATTGGAGGAAAAACATTTATAGTGAATTTCAACAACTATGCAAAATATATGTAAGAGAGCATGTGAACCTTTCTGTTTCAAAAATGTATTTTGTTTTTAGCTCACAGGCTATCAAAGCCTGAGAGCTTATGTGCCCGCCGGTTCTGTATGTACGTACGTACGTATGTATGTATGTACGTAACGCGATAACTCTTGATAGAACTAACCGCTTTACTTTAAATTTTGTTTATAGGTTCCTTGTGATAAGGCGCTTCCCTGATTAGTTTTGGAGGTTCATTGGTTAAGCATAAAGGGGGGGAATCGGGGGGCTAACCCCCCATAATTTAGATAAATGGGTTTTTCATGCAGAATAACCCATTTTCTTCACATTTTGTATATAGGCTCATTTTGATAATGTGCTTCTGTCAATAGTTTTGGGGGTTCATTGGTTTAGTATAAAGGGGGAAAGGGGGGATACCCACCCCCTAATTTAGATAAATGAGTTTTCATGCAGAAGTATCCGATTTTCTTTAAATTTTGTTTATAGGTTCCTTGTGATAAGGCGCTTCCCTGATTAGTTTTGGAGGTTCATTGGTTAAGCATAAAGGGGGGAAACGGGGGGCTAACGACCCATAATTTAGATAAATGGGTTTTTTCAAGCAGAATTATCCCATTTTCTTCAAATTTTGTATATAGGTTCATTTTGATAATGTGCTTCTGTCAATAGTTTTGGCGGTTCATTGGTTAAGTATAAAGGGGGAAACGGGGGGATACCCCCCCTAATTTAGATAAATGAGTTTTTCATGCAGAATTATCGGATTTTCTTCAAATTTTGTATATAGGTTCATTGTGATAGTGCGCTTCTCTGAATAGTTTTGGGGGTTCATTGCTTAAGTATAAAGGGGGAAAGGGGAGCTAATCCCCCCTTAATTTAGATAAATGGGTTTTTCATGCAGAATTATCCCATTTTCTTCAAATTTTGTATATAGGTTCATTTTGATAATGAGCTTCTGTCAATAGTTCTGGGGGTTCATTGGATGAGTATAAAGGGGGAAAGAGGGGGCTAATCCCCCCTTAATTTAGATAAATGGGTTTTTCATGCAGAATTATCCCATTTTCTTCAAATTTTGTATATAGGTTCATTTTGATAATGCGCTTCTGTCAATAGTTTTGGGGGTTCATTGGATGAGTATAAAGGGGGAAAGAAGGGGCTAATCCCCCCTTAATTTAGATAAATGAGTTTTTTATTCAGAATTATCCCATTTTCTTTAAATTTTGTATATAGGTTCATTTTGATAATGCGCTTCTGTCAATAGTTATGGGGGTTCATTGGTTAAGTATAAAGGGGGAAAGGGGGGCTATTCCCCCCCCCCTTAATTTGGATAAATGAGTTTTTCATGCAGAATTATCCGATTTTCTTCATATTTTGTATGTATATTCATTGTAATTAGAGACTTCCCTGATTAGTTTAAGGGGTTCATTAGTTAACTATGAGGGGGGTAACGGGGGGATGACCTCCCCTTAATATATTGTTGATTTCTTTATTTTTCGAGGGGCATATTTCAAATTCTTTGAAATAAGAGTACAATATACAATGAGTGCGAATAGCCTGTGAGCTCAATGCCCTCAGTTTAACTGGGCAGTTTTCTTTTTTATTGTTCTTACATTATCTGAACGTCAATATGTGATAAAGGTTCCCTGGATGCTTTCCTTAAACAACGAAAAACATATAGACAATAGAGTAATTTTTGTATCACAGGACACAACAGAACAGTGCCTTGTTGCAAAATTTCATACCCAATGTTCTCGAAGCACTGTTTTTAAGTACACTTGTCTTATGTTTCAGCAATAGATAAACAAATTTCCTCTTTTTCTGTATTCTTTATGGAAAGTTTCTATAGTGCTCTTGCACTTGACAAATGTATTTCATTGCATTTTAGTCCTTTTTTCATAAATAAAACAATAGGATATTTTTTCTTGGAAAACATATATATGAATTTTGCATTTTATTAAAAATGCAAAACTATATATATATAAATATATGCATATATTTGCTCAAAGTTCTGATATTTATTGTCAGTTCGGAGTAATTGTAAACAAATGTTCTCACTTTTAAGTAATGTCTGAACTTCCTTACTTATAAGATATAAATACCCCCTTTTTTATCCAGCTATAATTTAACCCTAGAACAAATTTATGTGAAAACAAAATTGTCTAGGAACATTTCAGCATGAGTGGCAGCATATTTACAATTACACCTGAGACTAAGTGCTAAACTTTAACAATATTTTTTAGTGCATTGTGTTAAAAAACAGTTGATAATAAGTTTTTACAAAGGATAAAGAAAAGTCTTATCTATTCTCAACATTTGAATATAATGTATACAAGTACCCATTTTGGCAGTTTACAATTACCCTATTCTACAACTTTTGACGTTATTGTAACTCATGAAGTAGAATAAGGGACTCCGTCCATAGCTGAGTACCGTAACTGATGGGATTAAGGAAAAACACACATTCTTAAATATAATTATTCATTCGAAAATCTGAAAATGGTTTAGAAAACACTTTTAAAAAACAAATTAATAGAACTAGTCCAGCTTTTGAAAAGCAGGGATGAGATAGAACTCCCTCTTGGACACGGGTATTACACAGGCAATTAAAAATGACTAATACGTCTTCTCACGTGTACATTGTTATAACAAGTGTAGAGTGTCATTTGCAGGATTCCAAACTTTTCTGCATTGAATTAATTTGTTGGAGTCTTTTGTAACTCTCAATATTTACTTGGAAGGTGAAAGGCCTTATATATCTAAAGATGAAATATTCACAGCTGTAAATGAAAATTCATTTAAATGAAAAATTAATACTGGACTACTTGCGATCGGTTTTGTTTTTTGTCAGCATTTATTAGATTACTAATTTTGTATCTTCATTGTTCCCTCTCCAATGTAGCATTTTATAAAGAGTTTTTTTAAACTACTATCTTAAAAGAATAATTAAAACTTCTTAGCATCTATAAGTTCAATCTTATCTCTAATTTCTTTGAAGGGCTTGCTGACAATGTAGAGGTAGTGTTCGTTAATATACTTTAACAAAACATATGCGCATGAAAAGTTTGGTAAATCGCAACTCCTATTTTTTGGTTTTTGACTGCTTAAGTTTAGAACAATGTCATAACATAACGTTACAGTAAGAAGTTATGTTTTCTGTCTCTTCCGATGAAAATCAGATATATTGAAATAGTGTTTAATATTACCCCGTAAAGAAAAAGCAAGGGGTAATTGTATACATTCTCGTGTAGAACAAAAGTAACCTCTTGAGACCCAAACTCGTATTTTTCGTGCAAATTTTATCAAAATTCAGATTATTGCTTCTTTTGAGACTAGAAATCAATAAATATGCTCATTTATTATATATATATATATATATATATATATATATATATATATATATATATATATATATATATATATATATAATTTTTTAGCGTGTCCAATAAAATGGTCATTGGGTCTTCGTCTTGTGAAAAACATATTATTGAATTACGTGAATCTGAATGGAAAATTCTTAATATTAGACAAAAAATAATTACACAAAATTGAATTAGACGCAAAATAATGATAAAAATTTAAATAGACACAAATTAAAGAAAAAGAATTCAATTAGACCATACATAATAATAATTATTATTATATAAAAATATTTACACTGAAAAAATAAATAGATGAACTTAAAATTCAGTGCTTTATGAATATGCTTCTGTAAAGCAATTATTTTAACAGATATACAAGTTTCATTTCATGTACACGTTTTTTTTTATTTATTATTTTTTATTTGTTATGAAATTTTATTTTGCCTCAAACTGTACTTTTTGGGTCCATTATTTTAGGTAACTGTTAGATACTCTTTTTAGAACTGAGCTTACCGGTACTTACGTCCGATCTTTTGCGTTTGCGCTTGGTTGCTAAATGAAGAAGTGTTGGGGCTTGAGTTTCCGTCAGAACGCAGCTTCAATTTCCTCAAAAGCTGATTCGCACTAAGAACCTTGAAGTATAAAAATTGGCGCCTTCTACGATTTTTCGAAGAAAATGCATCCAAATCTGCAATGAAAAAGGGGATTATCATTTGATATTTCAAAGTTGTATCCCCCTTTCCCCCCAGGGGGTCAAATTTGGGAGGGGGACAACTTTGATATCCCTAAATAGATTTTTAAAAGATATTGAACAAGCACTTTTCCGTTTTTCAATCCGATATATATTTCTCGAGTTATTCGACCGTTTCCAGATTTTTCGCCCTGTACATTTCACAAAACTATTTCTACTCCCCCCCTCACACACACGCATACAATATTTATTATTTTTGTAATATATGTATATGTCTGCACTAAAAATATGCTTAGTATATTTACTTTTTCAAGTAAACTTCATTAATGATTATTTTTAGTATCTTATTTTGCATATCTTAAAACAGAAAATTTCAATAAGTTTTATAAATTCTAAAAATAAAGATTAAATAATTCCTGAGAGATTCATTTCATTTCGAATTTATAAAATTATCCTTATACTATTTTTTTGTAAAAGGACGAAAATTCTCGCAAAATGAGTTTTGATATGTAATTAGTGAAGCAGATTTCATTAATTGTATTCATTTATTATTTATGAAAATAATTTGTTTCATTACCGTTTTGCATGCACCATGGAGATTTCGTTTGCTTTCAATAGAGTCATTTCTCTGGTTTCTCTTAATTTAATAATAACTGTTGTTTCAACATATGAGAAATTCAATTTAAAATGTTTCACTATATTCTAGTTAAATATGTATTGTATGCACAGAATTTGTAAAACTAAATCACTTTGCAGCAATGGAATATAAATATCAAATGTTAAAAGAATTTCAAATTAAATCTCGTATCATTGATTTATTACACATCATAAGATGCACATTAAAGTACATTTTCACACTTGTCTACAAGGTTATAAAATAAGTTATAAAGGTTTACTTTGTTTTTTAGAAATTCAAATCTAATGTTTAGTAATAACTCTTGAAAATTTTTAACTAATTTATGTTACCTCCTTCTTGAATTTTGTTTTTGAAGAAGTTTGATTTTAATTTCTTCAAATTTTCTTTAATTTCAAAAACCACTACACTTTAACGAAATGCAACATACAAAATAAAATAACAAATAAAAAACTGCACTAATAGATCGGTAATATGTACGAAAAGTGTATGAAATCTCACCAATAACCGCTATTACGCAAGTCATTCCATAATTTGTTTAAAAAAAAATTGTGCAAAATCAAAACATAAACTACAAAAAAAAAATTTCCAAAGTTTTCAGAAACGTTTATATAGTAAAACAAAATCAATTACTTATCTGTCGGTAAATTCGGAAAAAATTAATTTAGATAATTTAAAAAAAGATTAATTCAGATAATTTCGGAAATCATTATTTTTATAGATTTCTGGATTTTCTGAGTGATATCTGAATATAACGGAACTTTTTTCAAGAATAATGTAACGTCACAAACTTACACTGAATTTTTACAAATGTTTCTTGTACCGTAATTTCCGTCCTATAATCCGCGGATCAAACAATTCTGTTTCAACCCAGAAATTTTATTTTGAAAATGTAACTTACTAAATCGCTGTAAATATTTCACTTCAATTATTGAATAAAATTTCTTGTTTGAAACAGAATTGTTTTATCCGCGGATTATAGGCCGGAAATTGCGGTATATGAAGAAAGGTATTCACAATTTTTAACTGATATATATATTATAACTGATATAGCAAATATAACTAATACTAATATAATCTTCGCTTCTAGAATAAATTCATACAGAAGTAAAATATATTTTTTGTGCAAAATGATTAAATAAAATGACCATAGTTTCGAAGGTAATTTGTTATCTGTTCTCATCTGCAGTTGATAACAACAGCACATTCTGGTTTCTGGTAAAACGTATATGTTTATTTTTATCCTTGCTTGAATGGCTATTCCGTTCAGCTGAAACCCGAAGATGAGTCTAATGATGTTTGCACGTGATCTCTAAATTTTATTTCTAAATATTTTGTTCTTCCAAAAACCCACATTACAGAAAAGGACATTAGAAAGAAGTGTAGATCAGGTATATGAGGCAAATGTTTAAATTGTCCCGGTTCACACCAAATTGTACATGTACACAAAATATTATGCATTCCATGGCTAATGGTAGCATGTTGCAATGGCACACGGAATAGTTATATTACGTTGAATATTACATGTTAACAGCAAGTGAATTAGATACAAAATGCTGAAAATTATACCCGACACATTGTTCGTTTGTCTTATTTGCTTAAACTTTTCAGTCCCGCAATAGCCGAAACCACGCCATCGCTCTGGAACCCACAATAGCCCTGGATAGCTGAAAGGATATTTCTTCCCCTTAAATGTGTTTTTGTTCTGTCAAGGGGGTCATCTCTCTCAGTGATAGATGGGGTAATGTGTTGGCATTTCTGAACAGTACAGAAATAAAAACAAGACTTTTTTTCAATAACTGGAGCAATCATAAACAGAGTGGTGTAACACCTGTCGAAATTTGAATAAAGGAAGAAGACCGTAGGGTAATTTCTACTACTTAACGTAGTGGAAAAGGGGGGAACGAAAAAAGCGAGTATTTTGGGCTATTTTGTTGGGATTCTAAGGTCATTCAGTTTTTTTAAAGCTTCGGATTTAAATAATTAATTTGGCGAAAGTAAATGGATCATTAGATATCCGTAAGATTATAACTTATGGAGACTTTTTTGAATTTAAGGATAAACTTGATAAGTTAGCAAAACTGTAAGCACGCCAAGAGTACGTTGTAAAAGAATTTTAGAAACCATGTGAGTACACAAGTGCATAGCTAGTCAAAATAATGAGGAAACGCACCTGCTTAGCTATTATGTGACTCAGAAAGCAGTAAATGCAGAAATGACAAATTATAACAAACACAAAAAGACCAGCAGCTGTAAATCTGTAGCTGGGATATTTCTTTTATTATTTTTAGATGAAATTGCGGCTGATTTCTCATTATGAGACTTTACGTCGGTTCGTTTAACAATATAAAAAGCTTAATTATCCCCTTAATTTATTTAGATTAGAGAATAAAAAGGTTCACATCAAATTTAAAAGAACTTAATAAATGAATTAAAAAAATATTTAATAAAAGGAAAGGGATAATTTAAAAACCATGTGTGATTTCACATCACAATTAGTGTATATAATTGTTTTCCCTCTAAAATAAAATCGCCTATTTAACCACTACTGAGGAGAAAGAAAAATTTTACTTCTGTATATTTTGAAAGTCCACTGATTATAGAATTGCTTATTTTATATCATTGAAATATTTTATTTTATTCCATATTTCGAAGAAAATACAGCAAAATTTAATGAAAAATAAGTACAAGAGCCAATTGCTTCGGACAGTAAAAAAAGTATTGCGCTAATCTTCTCTACTTTACACACACACACACACACACACACACACACACACACACACATATATATATATATAATTATTACTCCAAAAATGGATCATATCTTTGTATTTTTATATGGATATTTAATGAAGAAAAATGTAATTTTGGAATCCTGCGTTTTATCTTCGGATCCAAGCTTTGATGACATAGCAAAATGTCAGTATGATAGGACGAAATGCATGGCTAATTCTTGCAAGTCTAAGCATTTCACTCCTTAAAGAATTTCAAAATTTCTTGATTTTTATGCTTAAAAAATGTAGGATAGGAATATTTTAAGATTTTTGAAAGAATACTGCTTTTTATACATGAAATGTTTTTATTTTAAAAAGCATGTTTTTCATGTGAGAAAATGAATTTGAAAAATAGGACTTCAATAATATTCCGGAAAAAGAAATATTTTTTTTTATGGAAGATGATAAATATATTTGAAAATTATTCATGGATACATTTCATTTTGGTTACATACATATATATGTTATTTCATTCAATATTGGTTCTTATGTTATAACTTATTATGCATGCTTAATAATGATATTCACGGTAAAATATGATATATTATATACAACATTTGCACACCTATGTTAAAATACGCAGATAGTTTTGCAATTAAACTGCAATTATCAGTGCTCTCTAAATCTTCGCTGGCGATATTTATTATAAAAATGAAAATGTAAAACGTAACACTTTAACAAATGTATCGAAACTTATTAGGTTCTTATGTTAATATTATTCTTTTAAATATATATGTATATATATATATAATTGTTTAAAAATATATTGCATGCTAATATATATATAGTTTTTAAAAAGGATCTAGTTTGATATACCGACATTGGAAAAGAAGAAAAAAATTAATTTGGTAAAATTTTAAAGAAAAATTCAATTTTTAAAAATTATATAATAATTTAGTAACAATTTAAGGCTTTTTATTATTTATAATGATTTTGCTTTGTTGAAACATGATACAAAAACAGTAATATGAGTGTTATTTCCAGAATATTTTTTTGGTACTGTGTCCCCTCAAATTTTTAAAAATCTGCATAGAATGTAACGAGATTTTTTTTCTCTGCAAAAATTCATTATACAACATCTGCATTATACATATTCTTATAATATTTATCAGATATTTGAAAAAGGTTGAAAAATGTGTGAATGAATCTGTTCAGGCAGTATATAAATTTAATAAAGAAGATTACTGGCAAACTGACTGTTTATGTGAAATACAAAATATATATAAAGTATACGTAAAACAAGATTGTATAAATATTTTAAATTTAATTTAGATGGCACAATAAGAGGCTTTTTTTAAGCAACATAAGTTTATAATCTTGTATTTTGACCATATATGGTTATGTTCTTCACCTTATTTGTAAGGAACTCTATTGCCGTTTTTTACGAAACAACAGAAACATCAAAATTACATCAATTATATTTTAACTTCTTTCAAACTTATTAGTTACTGTTATTAAAGCTATATAAGGGTCGGTCAAATAAAAGTGGCATTGCTGTAATAACTCGGCTATTTGAAGAGAAAGATGACAGCATATGCTCCCATATAAGGCGCAGAGTGCTGGGAATGTATGCAATATAGTCAGATCCCGCCAGATGCGTGTGTGATAGAATGGGAGCACGTTAAAATACATCATTCACATCATGTATGCCTCTAAACGGTGTCAACGCGCGGTCGTGCAATTTTAAACAGCGGAAAATGTGTTATAATGAAATCTATCGTCGAATGCATAATGTGTAAGGTAAAGACAGGAGAGATTGCGCAGTCGGAGAGATTGCGCACATAGAGGTTCGGGAGGAAGGAGTAGAGTCAGCGCGCAGCGACTCCAGGTAGTTGTACAACAGCAGTAGTGGAGTGTCTACTTGAAAGTGCACGTTGATTGTTTTGAGCGTCTAAGACAAAGCATTGTTTTCCCAAAGTAAGTGCTTGAATTTTCATAGCTATTGGTCAGAATTTCTATACAATGTCAGTAGTACAAAATATTTTATTCTTAAACAATTTCTCATAAGCTACTAATGTAGACTAACAGTGTGAACATCAACGGTTCGTTTTAGTAGCAGTCATATTTAAATAAAAGGCCGCAGAATCTCTCCTACCGAAATTGGAGAGTTTGCGCATCTGCTACTTAGGAGATATGGCGCATTGTTCCCATTAGTTTCCATGCTAGGAGAGATTACGCAGCTTATTAGTAAATTTGCACATAAAGAAAGTAAAAATGCAAATGGACTACTTTTAAGTTAAACTTGTTATCAAGTAGCTTAATGTTATTTTGTAATCTTATCTGGACTTCCTTTTTTTTACTCTTTATTTTTTTCCCTTTAATTAAAATTATTTAATCGTTTTTAAAATTATTTCCTTTTTCTGATTCTGTAATCATTAGGTTGAAATATTCACTTCTAATACAATAATATTTGTTCACAAAAACCTTACAACAATGTCATTTAAGTTTAATTATTATTGTTAACAGTTTAATTATAGTTATTATTAGTAACAATCCCTCCTACCCATGTGCGCAATCACACCAACCCTGTAAGGACAGATCGCGCAAAATAACTTTCTTGGTTTTATTACAACTGTTCTATTAAGTTACAACATAACAACAAAATAGCAATGGAAATGCATAAAAAACAAATGAAGTCAAAATTATTAATGGATAGTTTAGCAAAGAAATAATATTTCGATTTTTTATTGTTATTCTTTTGAATTGTGCGCAGACTCTCCTAGCTTTACCTTATGGCACGGAGTGTATGTCACGAGATCGGTATTCCGATGGTGTAGGGATTTTCGTAGTGAAAGAAGCAGTACATCTCCCTCGAACATCCACCTTACACCCGAGACCTCTTGCCTTGTGACTACCACATATTCGGTCCTCTCAAGAAAGCTCTGAAGGGACGGGGATTTGCCGACGACTTGAGGTCTAAGCTACCGTTGAAAATTGCTTCCACAACCAACCCAGGAGCTTCTCCCAGGCTATCCATCGTCTCGTTGACCGCTGGGACACTTGTTTTAACTTACAAGTTGACTTAGTCTAGGCCAACTGTTACTTCTGTATTACTTCTTTCTTTTGTATACTAATTTGTATTAATACCATTAAACCATTTCTCAAACCGATTCTTGTGCACGTTTCATTTGGGAAACCTATATAAGATATATTTCTCAAAATAATATCTATATAATACGTATAATAAAAGAACTTAATTTTTTTAAAGAAAATAATATCATTTCGTTTCACGATATAAAACGACTTGATATATTATGTTTATTTTATATTTGTATTAAAAAAAAACATATTGCAGAATATGTATATATATATATACTGTATAACTATTTTATTATTTTTTAATGTATATAGTTATACTTTATTTCACTGCAAAATAATACAGATAATATGATCAATTATTTATTTTTTTTGCTGATTAAATTGATTTTTATTAGTTGTTTTTAATGTTTATTCGAAAAGATTACTTGTTACTCACCTTCTCCCATACACTATCGACAAAAATAATTTTTTCAAAGCGATTTTATTTTGAAAATAGTAATCGGGAATAAACAAGAAAAGTATTTCATAATATTTATATAAAGATTTCTTAATGTTTAGATAATAATCATAATTGACATATTATCATATCATCATAATCTGCATAAAAAAAAAAAAAAAAATAGAAATATTTTACTCCATACAAATTTTAATGCTTAATACAGAAAAATATAAAGCAAACGTATATCTATAAAAAATCAATATTATGCACATAAAAATTTAAAAATTGCTTAATAGAGAAATATAAGATAAAATATGTATGCTTTTCATATAAATAATGGATTTAAATAAAAAAAAAAAAAACTAGTAGCAATTTTAGTATAAGAAAAGAGAAAATTTATTTTTAGTTCAAACAATAGAAGAACTTCTTTGTTTTCATATAATCCAAAAAACTATTTGCTACTATTATGTCTTTATTTAACCTTAAAAATAAGACAAAGGAAAAAATGATTTTTTTCTTATTAGTCATTTCTTATAGTTGGATGGAAAGCTATTTAATATATGATGTTTGATTCTTTTAGTTCTTAGAAAATATATCTATTTAGCGTATAAATGTTTTTCAAGCAGTTATATAATTCTCAGACAGGAAGGAAAATATAAGTATAAATGAAATATTAAAATAAACAATAATCCTTAATAATATTTTTTTTTTTTTTTGAGTAGCATAAGTAATTGTGCTTTAATATTGAATAAAATATTTCACATTATAATATCTAAAAATACATAAACTCTTTTGACAAGTTATACGAATATCTTCTAAAATAATTTAAAAAATATGCATAGTGTTGTTTTTGTAATTTTCAAATATTTTACAAAATAATTTTACATTGTAAATTTACACAAATTTCCTGGAATTTGCATTATTATGTACTTTATATTTATTAACAGCAAACAATTTTTAAGTACTATGAGTAAAACATGTTTTCTCATAAATTATAAAGATTTTTCATTAATAGGTATGTAATCAAGTTAATATAAAATCGAACTAATAGCATATAAAAGCAAAAATATGTATAATTATAAAATATCGAAAAATACCCACTTATATAGTATATCATTAATATATAAAAATATATTCCATTATATATTTTTAATATGTTCATTAACTATATCCTTTTTATAATATACTAGCAGAACCACCCGGCTCTGCCCGGGTTAACATAAATTAAAATACAATAATACGAAAATAACAATGACGACAAAATGATTTGTGCATACTCAAGCATAAATCGATAAAAAAGACAATTAGAAAAAAAAAGTGTTACCATATACTCAACCATAGTAAAATTTCTCAACTGTATAAATGAGAATGCGCGTTTTCTTTGTGCATACAATATAAAAATATACGATTTTCCTGACATTGAAAAAAAAAACTACCAAATGTCGTAACATTTTTCGAAATTCGCTTTCATATGGCATCTATCTATATTATAAAACAAAAACATATCCGTGAATAATGTCGCCATCTTATGGACGGTAGCACCGACCTAACCATTAAATTTTGCTTGAACTGCATATTTGTAACTACTAAATATCGCATAATTTAATTTTTTAAACTATCAGTTCGAAAAAAATGCACTTTCAAATGTAGCTTGAAAAGTTTATCTCAATTTACTGATTTTTTATGGATTTTAAAGTAATTTTAAAGCATGTATATTTTTAAATCTGTGTTCAATCCAATTACGAAAGATTAACTTGTTTGATCTTTATAAAGTAAAGACATTTATTTCTAAACATAGCACATTCAATTTTTATGCGGTCGAATAAAATAAATGTACTCTCAATGTTATTCGTTTGAAAAACGTATCTCAATTTACTGATGTCTTATGGATTTTAAAGTAATTTAATATTCTGAAAAATTGTACAGTAAAAGGATGTTAAACTTATACTTTTGCGACCAATACATTCTGTGGAAATTACGCTACTTTGTGTAATTTCTATACAATACTAATATTTTGTGAATGAAAACCGGCACATGATTTAAAATATGACGACACTTTCACCGGGGTAGATTTTCCTCTAAACCGATACGTGTCTACTTAAAACAAATTCTTTCACTTCATAAATCATGTACAAATATCCTAATCCTAATAATATTATAAATCTGATTGTGTGCAAATGTTAGGCTGAAGCCAGCGTCAAAATGGAGCATTTAATGATCCTGTATCTTTGCATATAGGCTGATTATAACCCTCAAATGGACATAGACTGGTTTTTGTTTATTTTATTCAAATATTTTTCTTAATAATTCAAAATTTCGTTATTTTCATTGAGAATAAATGGACATTTTTTCGTATAGCATTTTAAAATGGTTAAATTTACTTTACCGTTGCTAATACTTTATCGTTGCCAAAACTAATTCAACACCCGAAAAAATAATTTTTACAAAATTTAAAAAAAAATTTCAATTGAAACTAAATTGTTGAATTTAGTTTCAATTGAAAAATTTTCACGGGAAAAATGAAAATGAAATAAAAAAAATTAAAGAATTAAGAAGAAGATTAAATAATATTATTAGAAGTAAAACGTACTTTTTTTAGTTTTTGATAATAATACAAGTTTTAATATGCGTAACCATAGGAAACAGGCGAATATGACGTCATTTATAAAAAATAAAGCGGATATGCTTTGATTGGTGAAATAAAATGATCTTGGGTTTTTTTCTTCACTTTTTTTCATTTTTTTTCTTTTGTATGATAACAATACTTGCCGTCCGTCTGCGCACGACGAATATAGCTATACCGTATTTTTTATTTAAATTTTAAAAAAGTAAAAAGAAGTTTCAAAAGAAAATGGTTAGCAAATGTCAATAATATGCTCCGCAAATTATCCATGTCGTAAATGACGTCATGGATAGCGAGAAATAGTGATTTTTCCTTCTTAAAACTAAAAGAAAGAACTCGATTACCTAAAAAAAAAAAAATGACGAATGTTAATAGTTCCATTTTTGTTGATAAAACCTAAAGATTTAATATTATTTCGTTAAAGTAACATAATTTTCCCTATGCCAGTATTGAAATTAATTGCCTGGAAAAGAAAATTAACAAGAATTATGTCATTAAAAAGGGATTTCTCTGGGGGAAAAGGAGACGTCATATTTTAAATAAAACAGGAATTTTCCAATATGTTTTAAAATGAGTGTGAATCAATTCCTTACATTAATAATACAAGGATCAATAAGTATAGAAAGTAGATGAGTTTCACGCCATATTTATAACGAAAAATTTAAATGTTTTGTTATCTATACTGATTATTAAGCATGAGTATCCGTTATTTCGTTACGCATGAGTATCCGTTATTTCGTTACGCTCGAGTATCCGAGTTTTCTTCTAAAAATCACATCATAATTTTAAGAAAAGGAAAATGAACACGAATCTATTATATTAAAATCTGACCGTGTGTTTGTATTTCGCAACTACTCCTAGACGAACGCAACGCGATTTACTACCGGTTAGTTTACTATCGGTTTAGAGAATACCGGTTATAATTGATCCGAGGATGTCACACAAACTTTCAGAATTAAAAAAAATAAATTAAATGCCTTTTTTTTAACGAAGTTTCTCTAAAAACGGAAAGTAACTTACTCCATATTTGTGTATAAAAAAGGAAAAATAAAACAGATCAGTATATTTTTTTACACCATTTTCTCATTAAAACTGAAAAACAGAATTTATTTTCACTTTGAATAGATGGTGAAAACAAAATCTTGATTTCAGTAAATTATCCGAGAAATACAAACATATTTTCACATATTCAAACTTCATGAATCAATTTATTCTGGAGAACAAAAATTGCCTGCCAATATACTGTCATTTAGAAAACAAGATTTGTTTCAACTATATATTAAACCAAGAGGCAGAATTGAATTTAAAGAAAAAGCATATACTATTTCTAATTAATGTTTTTTTTTTTTTTTTTTTTTTTTTTTTTTTTGAAGGATGGCTGTTAAAACGTTTCACAAAGGCGTTAAAAGTAAAATTGTTTATCAGGTAAAATTGACATTTGTTTTTACCCAATTCGTCTATTTCCACGATTTTATTTGGCCTTCTTTTTGCATTGGTTGCAATTTCATTTTCGCGATTATTTGGCTCAAAATTTCACTTTTTTAAGACTGAGTTATGTCAAGGTCCCTATAATAATAAATACCGTATTGTCTCCTATGAAATGTGATAAATAGTTAGTTAATTATTAATGTTTTTAATTATTGGGAGTAAAATATTTTGCTTAATTAATGTATTTATTCTTCTTTTAATGTTGCGTGAACGAAGTCACGGGTAACAGCTAGTAATATTATAAATCTCATTGTGTGCAAATGTTAGGCTGAAGCCAGCGTCAAAATGGAGCATTTAATGATCCTGTATTTTTGCATATACGTTGATTATAATCCTCAAATTAACATAGGCTGGTTTTTGTTCATTTTATTCAAATATTTTCTTTAATAATTAAAAATTTCATTATTTTCATAGAGAATAAATGGACATTTACCCATACAATTTAACCATTTTACTTTATCGTTGCTAGGACTTTGATCGTTGCCACAAAAATAAAAACACGGAAAAATAATTTTTCCCCAACAACTAATTTTTAATTGAACGATTTTCACGTGAAAACTGAAAATTAAAAAAATTCAAAAGAAGATGAATTTCCGTGATATTTGAAACAAAAATATGGAGTATTTTTTATTATACATGAAGTATGAATATCGGTTAAAATAAAAAGATATTTTTCTGTCAAAAACTGCGTTATAATTAGAAGGAAAAGTGCAACAATAATTATATTATTAAAAAATAGATTTCGCTTGGACCATGGAACTATGAAAAGGATCCTCCTCGGCTTGGACAAATATGACGTCATAAATGAATCATGTATTTTCAAATATTCGTAATAATACAAGGAGCATGAATATCAATGTATAATGAAAGTAAATAGATAATGGATGTAATATTTAAGATGAAAAACTGAAATATTTTTTATCGATGCTGATTAATAATTAGCTTGAATACCAGTTACACACAAATGTGAGTTTTCCGCTAAAATTTACGTCCTGATTGCCAGAAAAAGAAAATTAACAAGAATTGTGCCATTTAAAAGAGATTTCTCGGAGGAAAAAGTGACGTCATATTTGAAAAAAAATGGGAATTTTCAAATTTGTTTAAGAAGGAGCGTGAAACAATTCATTACATTAATAATACAAGAATCGGTAAGTTTAGAAAGTAGATGAGTTTTACGTCATATTTAAAAAGAAAAATTTAAATATTTGTTTTTAGCTAGCGATTATCATGCATGAATATCAGTTACATACAGATGAGAGTTTTTTGCCAAAAACCACACCATGATTATTAGGAAAATAAAAATAATTATGAATCTATTATATTAAAATCTGACCGCCTGTTTGTATTTCGAAGAGGATGTCATAAACTCTCAGAATTTAAAATTAGTCGTTGGGGGCCACCGTAATACTTACCCATCATGGATATGCATAATGTAAAATATTAAAATAAAAATGTGTAAACTACTTATAAAATGCATTGCAATTCAAATAAAATCGTGGCTTGAAGACGTCACAAACTTTAAAGGCTCGATTACTGAATTGCTTAAAAGAAACATCCTTATAACTCCAAAAATAATAATCCTATTAACTAGTGGTTTATTGCATCCGATTAAGCGTCAATTTTCCAATTAAAATATATCTTTGAAGTGAAATTTGCATGAAATAGAGGGTCATGAAAATCGAAAAGTGTGAAAAATAGGATTCCAAATATCTCGGCAACTCATTATCCGATCGACTTCATGCTGTATGCAAAATTTATTTTTTATTGTCTTTTATATTCATTTCTTAAAATAACCAATTTCGAAAATTTTTATATACCTTTCATCAGAACGAATATTTCGAGAGACCGAAAAAAATAGTTCCGGTTAATCGAGGTTAATGAAATGAAATAGGCTTCTTCCCATTATTACGTACTAAGTACATACCAAATTGCAAGTCTCTATCTCAATTTTTTCGGGAGATAGAGCGTTTACAGACACACAGACACACAGACGGACGGCAATTTTTTTTTTCTAAAAATATGTTTTTCGGAATCTCCAGTGTCTGAAACGTGTAAATCCGTCAAAATTTTTTTTTTCGATTTTCAAAACGATTACAAGACTTACCCTATACTACGTATGAAGTAAAAATGATTTAAATTCCGAGATATGATTATTATTATTTTTTTTATATAAATTTAACGAAGTTGCTCTAAAAATGGCAACTAAATTATTCCAATTTTGTGGATAAAAAAGAAGAAATGAAACGGAATAATATATTTTTTCCCATTAAAACTGAAAAAAAGAATTTATTTTCAATTTGAATAGATGGTGAAAGAAAAAAAATCTTGATTACAGTAAAAATTTTTAAAAATAAAAACGTATTTTCACATATTCAAAATTCATGAGTCAATTTATTCTGGAGAACAAATATCGTGTGTTAACATATTTTCATTTAGAAATAAAGATTTTTTTTCAGTTGTAGTACAGTGCCTAGAATATAGGCGCTGTAGTTATAGATTAAATCAAGGAGGCAAATTTAAGCTCCATGCATTTAGGTCTACAATTATTGCTCCCTATTCACAAGATTTGAATTTAATGAAAAAGAATATACTATTTCCATTATCTTTGAAGGATGGCTATTAAAACGTTTCACAAAGGCGTTAAAAGTAAAATGGTTTACCAGGTAAACTTGACATATGTTTTTACACAATTCGCCGATTTCCACGATTTTATTTGGCCCGCCTTTTTTATTGGTTGCAGTTTCCTTTTTGTGATTATTTGTCACAAAATTTCACTTTTTTAAAACTTAGTTATGTCAAGGCCTCAATAACATAGAAATACTGTATTGTCTCCTATGGAATGTGATCAAGAGTTAGTTAATTATTTACTTTTCTAATTATCGGGAATGAAATATTTTGCTTAATTAATGAATTTATTCTTATTTTAATGATACGTGAACGAAGTCACGGGTAACAGCTAGTTCATTTATATTTATAGATAATGTGCACGTTTGTCAACTTAACGTAGAGAAAACGTTGAGCTAAATTGCTTGAAGTTTCGCCAAGTTTCTCGTAATTTTCAAATAGTTAAATTACATTATATTATGTGTAGGAAATAATAACTTATGAATTACTAACTCCCCAAGAATTGTTACTTTTCGCCTACAGTTAATTGGGAAAAACGACTTTACTTGAGTGCGTGACGTCACATGCTCATTTGTATTTGAAACATGAAAGCGATTAAAGAAATCCAATACTACTGTACTCATAAAAAAATTTTAAACAATATTCTTAAATACTAAATTTAACTCCGAAATTATATTTACAATGTAATTTAAACAGAATTTGCTAAAATTGCGTTTTGAAATTATGTGATTTTTGATGCAAAACATTATTTTTCAAAAATATAGTGTTCTCTTAAGAATTGGATAATAATTTCGAAGCTGGTGAAATGAAAATGTCGCCACATTGTTGAACGTATACACACACACATATATATATATATATATATATATATATATATATATATATATATATATATATATATATATATTAAAATGAATGTTTTATATTTAAAAAAATGCATTTAAAATTTTGGTACTTCTCTATTATCCCGTCGACCACTTTTCAAAACGAAAAATTATCGCCAAACTGTAACGCCAAATAAACGGTAGAACGTTGCCATTGGAATATCAAAATAAATAAATAAATAAATATAAGAATTTAAGGACACAATTGTTATTTTAATTAATGAAATAACTAATAAATCTGTAAAACATAATGAAAAATACACGCAAATGTCGAATTAAAAACCACTTGATGACATAACAAATACGTATAATGCGTCTGACATCAAGTAAATGGAACTGCATTTTTGGCGTTTAATCTTACAGTTTGGCGATAGTTTTTTGTTATGAAAAGTGGTCGACGGGATAATAGAGAAGTACCAAAAATTTTTTCCCCGATAATCCATTTTACTTTTAATCCCATTTGTTTTAACACCCATTTTTGAAGAAAAAATATTGGAAAATACCGTATTGTTTTCTTTAAATTCAATTTAGGACATCTACTGTCCACCTACATCCAAGGAATTTAAATATGCCTCCTTGGTTCAGGCTCAAGCTGAAAAAAGTTACGATATAATGATTGCTAAATGTCAATAATTGACAGACGATTTTTGATTATGTTGAATAAATTGAATCATGAAGTTTGAATGCGCAAAAAATATGTTTTTATTTCTTAGAAAATTTACTTTAATGTTAACAAACAAGTGGAAACAATTTGCCTTTGTAAAATTAGGAGGTAAGTTATTTATTTTTCTCCAAACACATTTAAATATATATACTATGTCGTTTAAAGCACTTATAGTAATCTTTGTAATATGCGAAAAAAATCACAACAGACAAAATTGACGTCACTTTCAGATTTCAAATTATAGCAAGTTAATCTGAAATTGGTTCATAAAAATATTGTAAATACGCAGTTCCTTTGAATGGCAACGGGAAAGAAATTAAATTAGAAATTGAGGGAAAAAAATAGATTTCTGTAATGATAAACTATGGGAAATGTTTGAAAAAAGTGGTAAAGAATGGTCTGAGAAATTTTTAAAGTTGACAGTAATTTTACTCGTGTTCTAAAGTATATGTACATCGAGTTTCGTTCCAATCGGACAAAAACTGTAGATTTGTATAAGGAACATACATACCAAGAACGGCTTTTATATATATAGATAAATAAAACTAGTCGTTGGGGGCCACCGTAATACTTACCCATTATGGATATGCATTGTATAAAGTATGAAAATAAAACATGTGTAAACTATTTATAAAATGCATTGCAATTCGAGTAAAATCCTGGCTTGATGACGTCATAAACTTTAAATCGAGGCTAACGAAAAAGACAGGCTACCGCGGTGCATTCCACTTATCTTTTTTTACAGACCGCTAGAGTGACGTGATGCTCCTTCCTTACACCTTCATTGGTGCATTCGAGCATCACGTGACTCCTGCGGTCTGTAAAAAAAAATACGTGTAAAGCACCGTGGTGGCCTTTCTTTTTCGTTAGCCTCGCTTTAAATGCTCTATTACTGAAATGCGTAAGAGAAATTGCCTTATAACTCTAAAAATGATAATCCTATTAACTGAGAGTTTACTGCGTCGCATTAAGCGTCTCTTTACTAATTAAAATATATATTTAAATTGAAATTTTAATGAAATACAGGGTCAGGAAAAGTCGAAGAGTGTGGGAAATAGGATTACAGATATCTTGGCAACTAATTAGACGATCGACTTCATTATTTATGCAAAATTTATGTTTTCTCATTCTCTTTACATTCACTCCTTAAAATAAACAATTTCGAAAAAAAAAATTATATACCTTTTATCCGAACGAATATTTCGAGAGTCTGATAAAATAATAGTTCCGGACAATCGATGTTACTGAAATTCAATAAGCTTCTTTCCATTCCCACATACTAAATACATACCCATTTTCAAGTCTCTATCTCAATTTATTTGGGAGATAGCGCGTTTACAGACATACAGAAGGGATTTTTTTTCTAAAAATATGTTTTTCGGAATCTCCAGAGTCTGAAACGTGTAAATCCGTCAACATTTTTTTTCAATTTTTAAAACGATTACAAGACTTACCCTATACTACGTATTATGGGTAAGTAAAATATACACTGCTGTCGAAAAAGTAATGGGTGGTGACGGGACGCTTTCTCTTTTTACACGGTTTGTTGAATATCTACTGAAATGCTTGACGAATCGTCCTTGTACTTCGAGGTTGTAAAGCACATGTTTGACTTCTAGAACAGAACTGACTACTGAAAGTAAAAAAATTAAATATTGAATATTTGATGAGATATGAGCATTTATAAAAAATAATTTTTAAGTGCGCATGCGCGAGCTATACGAAATCTTTTTCATCATTTGGTAGTTAATTCTATAGAGCAACTCATACAACAAGATCTATTAAATATCGTGAAAACTCAGAGCTAATTGATAAATTGGGGGGGGGTGATCCCTTATAATCTTATTGGATTTTCCTCCCTATTTGTCAATCAGCTCACTGTATTGCGGACATCATATTCAGTTTTAACGATAGTTGACTGGTCTTTTTATATACGTTGCTTCATAGAATTGAATAACAAATCATGAGGAAAAAATATTTCTGATAGTTCGCGCAAGCGCAGTTACAAATCATTTCATACAAATGCGCAGATCTCATCAAATGTTCAATATATTACTTTTTTAATTGCAGTATTCTGTTTCTATTGTTCTTGATGTCAAACATTTCATTTACAGCCTCGAAGTTCAAGGACAATTTGTCAAGAATTTCAGTAGATGACAAACCGTGTGAAAAGCAAAAGCGTCCGGTCACTGTCCCTTAATTTTTGGACAGCAGTGTATAAGGGCCGTTACACCATTCATTATAGTAGTATTAAATTGAAGTCCATTAACAAATGAAATGATTCTTGTAAGTTAAAGAATTTCATTTACGTTCTGATTTAATTTTATTTACTTAACAAAAAATCTTAATCATCAAAAAGTGTCACCTATCTACAGGAATGTATACTGATTGAACTTTAAATTTCAGTTTAGAGTGCACACAAATTTCATAGAATATTTTAGTTGACATACAGATATATGTTTTGTTACTTTTTAAAAGTATATTCAGTTTATTTTCAGTATATATAAATCACATTTCCAAATATTTTAAAATATAATAAATTTTAAATTTCTCATTAGACATCTTGTAAAAATTATTTTTATGTGTTAATCCAGATGTTACTTCAGTGCAAACACTTTATAAATATCTGTACAGCAGTATAGTTCAGTCCTCAGTATAGTTCAAATACGACCATCTTAACTCACCAACTTCATAGACTCTCCCTAAAAGCTTCCGTTTTATCCAAAACACCTCTTTTGACTTGATCTTTTGAAGTGTTGTTTGGAACTTGCATGCTTCACCATAGAATATGTGACGCATTCGGCCATACTGACTGTCATCTGCCCTCAGGTGACTAATCTGTAATACGTTTACACCAAAAAAATAAAAAACAGCAACTAAAGTTCTTTAACAAAACTTTCACGAAAAAACACAATTCATACTATCCTTAAATATATGATCAAATCTGTGTCAGTCTGCTGTCACAACTAGGATAATATCACAATCAGGATTTCTTTAACTAAACTTCACCAGTATCAGCCCATGGCTTCATGTATTCAGCGCAAGTACTAGTAATCATTGGATCCTCTGTAATTCCAATTCTCTTCACATCATAGGTATCACCACTCTTTAACTTCACAACCTTGTAAGAACCCAAATACTTTGGTCTTAACTTCAAACCCGGACATTGTTGTGTACGCTTTATAGCAGCAATATCATTAAGTTTAAATTTATTAGGTTTTCTTCTTCTCAGGTTGTAGGTTTTGCGATTCTCATTTTGAACCTTTAAAATCTGTTTTTTCGCTTCTTTTCTCAATTCCTCACGATTATTTATAAAATCGGACTGTGTTTCAGCATTCAAATGATTAGTAATTTCAATACACCTTTCAATCTTTTGTTTAACCTTAGGAATGTAAAAATCAGTTTCTAAGTTTTTTTTCTGTTCGAACAACTGCATAATGACCCCTTTCATGA
Source organism: Maratus michaelseni (assembly GCA_963931845.1). Lineage (NCBI taxonomy): Eukaryota > Metazoa > Arthropoda > Arachnida > Araneae > Salticidae > Maratus > Maratus michaelseni. Next base: position 391,625,673 of record OZ007592.1, read on the forward strand.
ACAGCTTTGATTATATTCATTTGCATTTCCTCTGGGACAACCAACAAATCACTTCCGTTAATACATTTATAAAGAACGTTATTTTTTACTAAATAATCATCATAAGGTCTTACCTTCAAAATTTCTTTTATAGTTTTAATATAATCAAAATTCTTTTGAGCTTGAGTAATTTTTAAAGTTAAACTATCCTGAACTACCATACAAACAGGATTCCTACTCCATGCATCAACATGCTTCATTTTAATACCTGGCCTATGTTCTAGTTCATAATCGAAATCAGATAACATTATTGCCCATCTCGCAATTTTTGTACTCATCTCCTTCTTATTCATTGTCATTTTAAATGCATTACAATCGGTAACTATTTTAAATGGAATGCCTAATACATACACTCTAAATTTCTTTAAGGCCTCTATCACCGACAAAACTTCCAATTCGTAACTAGTGCACTTCCGCTCAGATTCAGTTGTTTTTTTTACTGGAAAAATACACAGGATGAAATTTATTATCTACTGGGGATTGTTGCATTAATACTGCTCCGTAACCATCAATACTAGCATCACAATGAATTTCATTTACAATTTTGGGATTGTATATTGACAGAATTGGCTCGGAAGACAAAATACTTTTAAGCTCACTAAAGGCTTTCTTTTCTTCCACATCAAATCGAAATTTAGAATATTTCCTCAACATATCGCTCAAAGGTTTAGCTATAACCGAGTAATCCTTTATAAACTTTCGAAAATACCCAGTTAATCCCAAATAACATTGAATATCCTTGATACTTTTTGGCTCAGGAAAATTCATCACTGCCTTTGTTTTAAGTCTAGAAGGATATAATTTTCCATTCAAAATTCTATACCCCAGAAAATCAATTTCACGCCTCAGGAGCATGCACTTTTTAATATTTCACTCTAATGCATAGTCAGATGCGGTCTGAAGAACAAGTTTAAGTTTTTCCAAGCCTTCAGTTTCATTTTTAGAAGGTATTATCAGATCATCCAGGTATATAACCACTACATTGTCTTTTAACAAATTTCGAAACACGTTATAAATGTATTTCTGAAATACACTTGGAGAATTGGTCAATCCGAACGGGCACTTCAAAAATTCAAATTGGCCGTTATGAGTTACAAAAGAAGTTTACCTTCGACAGCCTTCCTCAACTTTTACATGAAAAAAACCATTTTTCAAATCAATTGTTGTGAACACCTCAGCCGAATGCAATTGAACTATAACATCATCTATAACTGGCAATGGAATGTGTTCGCGTATAGTCTTTTTATTAAGACGTCTGTAGTCAACGCAAAGTCTCGTTGAAGCATCTTTTTTCTTAACTAAAACCACCGGCAATGAAAAATGAGAAGAAATCTTACGAATAATTCCTTGTGCTATTCACTCCTCAATCTGGGTTTCAAAAATTTTTTCTCACACAGAGGTAATCTTCGAGGGGATGAACAAATTGGGATTTCATCAGTAAGGTTAATTTTCATTTTAACATCAACCGTTTTTAATTTTGTAAGCACATAATTTTGAATTAAGGAAGACAATTCTGAACGCAAACACTTATCAATAACATAACTAAAATCAAGTTTAGGCGCATCTAAAATATATACTATATTAACCAAAAAATTACTTGATTTATCCTCGGTATTGCACATTTTTACTTCATTTCCAGAAACTGTTAAAGTACCTTGATGAATAACATCAATGCCAATAATTAAATCGAAATTAATCGAACTGTCGTTAACGACAAAAATGTCAACTTCAAATTTCGAATCATCCACCTCAATTTCTGCCTTGAAATAACCTGCTGGCCTAATCAATTTTTTTCCCCGAAGCAGTCAAACCCGTATCTGTAGCTTTCAATTTGAACACATTCTTCAAATTATCGTAAACACTCTTTTTTAAAAGCGTTTTATGGCTGCCTGTATCAATTAATGAAGTTAACTTCAATAAGTCTAATTTAACTTCTTTAAGAATTAAATCTTTGAAACTCGTTACAATATTTATTTGAGAACGCTCATTTGATGTCTTTCTCTGTCGCTTGACTTTGCCTCTGTCGTTTTAGTTCAAGCAGGAAAACAGATTCAATTCCCACATATATATATATCTTCTTTTCTAGAAACATAAAGTTGTATGTTGATCTTTCGATTATTCTAATCATCTCAAGCTATGCTCAAAGATACTTGTTTATAAACCAATTTCCTCCATCATATTTACTAACATAAATCGCATTAAGTAATACTCTGATACGAATACATAAGTTAAATCAATATCCAGCGGAATTAAATGTAAAATATAATAAATAGAAACGGTAAAATATAATAACAAGGAATTGAATTTATTCCACCCGTAATCTTTGGGAAAACGCACGGAATCTCAAGCTCATGAAAGAAATTTAAATGAACCTACGCATAAAAACATAAGTATGTAATTTGGGATAATCAGACGTATTTTTTACTACAAAATATGATAAAGAGTTGGTTGATTGTTTATGTTTTTAACTATCGTAATTGATTTTTTTTTAATTAATGCATTTATTTTTCTTTAAATGTTATGTGAACGAAGCGCTGAAATTATTATGTACTGTTGCTACGATTACTGCAAGTGTTTTCATACAATGTGTTTTTTCTGCATCAAACATGAACACAATGAAAGATAGGGAAAATGCCAAAGACTTTGCTGGCCACACATAAGTTGTCAGCGCGCCAAATGTGGCCCGCATTTGACATGGCTGCTGTAGAACAAGGTTGTCCAACGTAGCGTTCGCGGACACCATGGTTCCCTCTGAAGGTTCTCTTATCACCCTTTCGTGTGTTTAATTTTTCCAGATTTCTTTAAAATAAAAATCCATCTCTAAAATTACTTTTCCTGAAAATAATTAATATTTGCATTATTTTATTATTACAGGTGTTATTAAGGTTTTTGGGCCCTTTACCTAGGTTACATGCAAAGGCCTCCCCTAAACCCCTGAAACATGTAAAGTAAATTTAGTATCTAATGTTTTTTTTTTCAATGTTTTAGATGGGCCACTTTCATTGAAGGGCGCCAATGATTTCTATTATGGGATATATGTATATCCTGCAGGCGTGTAGGTGATAGAATCACTGTTAAAGCGAGATAATATTCATGCATTATTCGAAGCATGTAAATAATTGTGCCTTTCATTATGTGCCACAAGCTAAAGTGCGCTCTTGCTTACTGAAAGGTTGGACAGGCCTGCTGTAGAATATAAGTTTATTGTTGTTTAGTATAGGCGTAGACATACTCATTCTGTAATTCTATGAATATATGAAATATAAATTCAACTCAATGAAATACACAAGTTGGGTCAAAACTCTCTAGACAAATTTTAAAGAAAGGTCAAGCGTACTTATTTTTTTGTAAAACTATTAAATTCTATTTGGTGGAGTGAGGAGATCTCCAGGAAAAGAAAATATAATATATACAATTCTATTGTGAAGGGTATATTGTTATGTGGTGCAGAGGGATGCGGAATTATGCATATAGAAAGAAAGAAATTAGCAGCAGTGGAAATGGTTACCCTAAGAAGATCATGCAGGATATCAAGAATAGAAATAATAAGGAATGAAAGCATCAAAGACATGATGAAAATAAAGGGAACCATATTAGACGATCTCCAAAAGAAACAATTAATCTGGTATGGTCATGTTAATAGAATGAGCGACGAGAGACTACCGAAAATCGCATTTAATTACAGAACAAACCAAAAGAGGAAACGAGGACCTGGGTGGATGGTATTAAAAAAGCCATGAGGGATAGGTGTCTAGAGGAAGAATGGACCCTTGACCGAAAGATATGGCACTCCATATCTTCCGGTCAAGGGTCCATATCTTGTGGATTTTTTGGATGGCTGCACCTGACCCCATGAACCGAGTTTATATATATTTTTATCTGTCGTAATCCATTTATTCAGACAGAAATACCAGGTGTCTCAATCCAGTCCTAATTTTGTTCATCATATCTTTAAAAATAATGAAGATATTTTAAAAGAATTTCAGACACTTGCTTTTATTTTTGTGAAATGTAACGATATCACGAAAAGTGTTAGACGCGCGTCCATCTATATCCAAGTAGCGCTGAACGACTCATAAACGACTCATAATTCCCAATGTAATTAACATTACAAATGGTCTCACTGCTACATAATACTGTAAACTTTGAGTGTTTTTAATGACGTCATTTCATTTCACACAAAGCAAAGTAATTTCAGTGGAAAGTTCGTTAAAATATCTTTATTTTTTATAACATTAAGGATAACAATAAAATTAATAATATTAAGAAGAAGAAGAAGAACAACAACAACAATAATAATAATAATAGTAATAAATAATAGTAGTAAATAATAATAATAATAATAATAATAATAATAATAATAATAACAATAATAATAATAACAATAATAATAAGATGATGATGATGATGAATTATAAATATATAAAAAATAAAATAAAAAAGTTACAACCAGGAAGAAATGGTTGTATGTGGATTTGTTTTTGCGGTGGCATCTTCTGTGATACGTCTTACCGTTACACCGTTCCTGCGGTAACTGAAGTAAAAGGACCGTCTATTCCAGGCGCACCGTGATATAGCTGTATAAATGTACCTATATAAATGAAAATATTATTTTTATATATATATATAATGAGAAGAAATAGTATTATTAAGAAATAATACAATTTGATTATTTTAAACAAAATATTTCTAAAGCACATATCAGTTAAAACCTTATAAGGATTAGGAGGAAATAATGCAATTTATTGTTTTTAATATTTTTTTCAATAAATCATATAAATAAAAACTTTATAAGGATTATTAGAAATACAATTTTATAATTTAAGCATTTTTTTAAAGAGCCCATAAAGGAAATTTGTATAAGAATTAATCGGAAGTAATTAACTTTAATTATTATTATTTTTTATTTCTAAAGTGCATATAAGGTGGCGGACAAAAAAACTGCATCACCTGCGAAAAAGTGGAAAACGCTCCAAATAATGCTTTTCAAGTACAGGTATTATGGAAGGATGATATTTTTACGATAAAATACAGTTGTAGGATTAATCTAAATTAAATTTTATTGGGATTTATAAAATAGTTACGCATAATTATTTGGAGAAATGGAAAAAAGTGAAAAACGCAATATTTAAAAAAAAAAAAACTTGGAACAATGTAATAGATGCACAAATTCTGTAGTTAATGTAAATTTTACATAACTGCAGTCATATTATATATACTTAGATGTGTATACATGCATAATGATCACTTCCGTATTTAGTAGATCCTCCAAGAACTGAGATGACAGCCTTGCAGTGGTCCGGCATAGAATATATCAAATTCTGAATGTAATCCTGGCCAATTTCATGCAACCAAACCCTAAAGATGCCTACCAGCAGTTTTATTTTAGTAGCAGGCTTTTGAGTGACAATTTTTGTACCCATTATATGCCAACAATTTTCAATGGGATTCAGGTCAGGACTATTCCCAGGCCATTTCAAAACTTTAATGCAAGATTTTTTCAAATAGGCTGTCACGTAAAGGGAGGAAACTGGGTGAAAATTACTTTTCCAATATCCTTAATGTTATGGAGATTAAAACTTGTAAATTAGGCAACAAAATAAATCATGAAGAAGTTAGATTGTATTTGCCAATTTCGCTGTATGGCAGGGTGCAGAGTCCTGTTGAAAAATACAATTTCTAGCACCTTTAAAATCATCCTTAATAACTGGTTTTAAACACTCCTCTAGAATCTCGGTATAAACGGGCGCATTCACAGTTCCAGTAATAAGTTTCAGACATCCAACACCTTTGCTGGATATACATCCTTAGACCATTTGGCAGACTGGGAATTTTACAGTAGGCGATATGCAGTATGGATGATAAACTTCACTTTTACGTCTTCGAACATAACGCTTACTGTCTGATCCATGTAGGTTGAATTTAGATTCTTCCGAAAACATTACTGAATCCCACTGAGCCTTTGTCCATGAGACATGCTCTTTTGCCCAAGAAAGTCGTTTCTGTATCATTTTTTTGTAAGTAAAGGCTTTTTTTTTTTGGGGGGGGGTGCGATATGTATGCAAACCGTATTTGGATAGTTCTTGCGCTTAAATTAACACCACGCACTTTCTCAAATTCGACTTTTAAGTCAGAAGCACTTGCATGAGGATTACTTAGAGACATCAGTTTCAGATATCGTTCATCAGAATTTGTGTTCACCCTCTTTCGGCCCGACCCAGCCATTCTCTCAACATTACCAGTTTTACGTTCTAATTTAATCGTCCTCCAAACTGTCGATTGATTGCAACCAATTTTTTTAGCGATCACACGTGTAAAATATCCTTCTTTAACTAAAGCAAGTATCACACATTTTTTTTCTTGCGTCAATTGAACATACGAAGCTATCATTTGACCACTTAAAGAACAAGACAAATGACCGTTTTTCCCTTTTGCCGCACTATTTCTAAAAATTTGATGACGCAATACTTCGTAAGGGGTATACTATCCAACAGGAATGCAGAATTATATCTTATCTTGCTTTGCAACAACTAAGATTAATTTATTTGAACGAAATAACTCATTAGCATTACAAAATGTTAATTTTACTTACCCATCATACGTAGTATAGGGTAAGTCTTGTAATCGTTTTGAAAATCGAAAAAAATTTTTTGACGGATTTACACCTTTCCGACACTGGAGATTCCGAAAAACATATTTTTAGAAAAAACAATTTGCCGTCCGTCTGTGTGTCTGTAAACGCTCTATCTCCCGAACAAATTGAGATAGAGACTTGCAATTTGGTATGTACATAGTATGTAATAATGGGAAGAAGCCTATTTCATTTCAATGACCTCGATTAACCGGAACTATTTTTTTCGGACTCTCAAAATATTCGTTCTGATAAAAGGTATATAAAAGATTTCGAAATTGCTTATTTTAAGAAATGAATATAAAAGACAATAAACAAACAAATTTTGCATAAACCATTAAGTCGATCGGATAATGAGTTGCCGAGATATTTGTAATCCTATTTCCACACTCTTCGATTTTTCATGACCCTGTATTTCATCCAAATTTAACTTCAAAGATATATTTTAATTGGAAATTTGACGCTTAATCAGATGCAATAAACCGCTAGTTAATAGGATTATTATTTTTGGAATTATAAGGATATTTCTTTCAAGCAATTCAGTAATCGAGCCTTTAAAGTTTATGACGTCATCAAGCCACGATTTTATTTGAATTGCAATGCATTTTATAAGTAGTTTACACATTTTATTTTAATATTTTATATTATGCTTATCCATGATGGGTAAGTATTACGGTGGCCCCCAACGACTAGTTTCTAAGTGATGCAGTTTTTTTTGTCCGCCACGTGCAAACTTTATAAGAATTACTAAAAATATTGCAAATTAATGTTTATATATATATATTCTAAATCACATACCAAAGAAAACCTTTTAATGATTATTAGAAAATAATGCAATTTAAATACCTAAAATAAAGTTTTTTTTTTTTTTTTTTTTTTTTTAATGACAGCAGAATTATACTTGAAATACACAAACTGTTTTTCAGTTGTTAATTGCTCTGACGTTGATTTTGTTTCATTTCTATTTAAAATGTAGACATTTGTCAACACATGCCAAATAGACAATTGCATTTTCCAATTACAATTTTTAGTGATAAAATAATTTTGACGTGTCTGCATGTAAGAAATGTTATTCAGGTATGTAAAAAAAGAATATTTTAAATCATTTTCAAATTTCGATTAGATAAAAAGAAGTAAAAATTAGCAAGCCTTCCAATAACAGTGAAAAAACGTAGGTGTATTTGGAACATATACTGGTTTTAATTTTATTGTACCGATTCTACTCAATATTTTGAAGGTAAATTTTTCATTTCACCGTTATTGGTATGATATAACTGTTTAAAAGCACATATATCAAATTGTGATACATTATAAATATTCTTTAAGGGAACATTATTTTTTATAAGTATATTATATAACGAGGGGATCCGACGCGGGCTTCCGGGGTTACAAAATATAGATGGAAGACATTCATTTAATCGAAAACTAACAGATTTTTTACATTTAATGTATCCCTATATATATATATATATATATATATATATATTGATTTCCGACTAACAACACCAAAAATCATTTTTATATGAAATTAAATAAAAATCTTGCACTCGTGACATCATAAATCAATTTTATTATTTAACAGAATAATAAGGTTACTATAATTTGTGACTCGTGCTTTAGCCAGTCTGGACACATTGCCGTTATCATTATCTTTTTACGCGTGAAGGTTTCGCTATGGTACTCCATTGTGAAATTTGATATTTTTTGAAATTCAATATTTGAAAAACGGCATAATCATTAGATTTGAAATTTATAGCAAGAAATATACAATTTTTTACCTTTCTAACGCAGTTTGTCTAACAATTTTCTGACAAATACTTTTCGAGCAATTAATTTCTTCAGTAACATTAAATGTTTCATTTTCCGAGATTAATCTGTGGCAGCGATTAACGAAAATACCAGTCGTCAGCAACGCTTAGCTTTTTATTAAAGAGGATTAGAAATATATTAAAAAATGAATGCCACGCTCTATACAGGGTGATCCTGAATTCATGGTACAAACTTTAAGGGTTGATACAGGACACTGTAACAAACAGTTTTTGTATAGAACAGCCGGGTCGGGAATTTATTTATATATTAAAAAGTACAGGGCGTCTCACTCCAATCAGAAATCGCGTTTTCGCTCATAACTGTATTATTAGTGAAGATACTTTAACGGAATCCTTACAATATGCTTACAATTCATACAAAGATGAGTCTGTTGTGAATTTTGTTAAACTATCTTCACTGCTGTTAAAGTTATGAACGAAAACGCGACTTCAGATTGAAGTGAGACGCTCTGTAATTTTGACTAAATATATTGATTTTTTAAAATAAAATGTAAAAATATACAACTAAATGTAAATATATTGCTTGAAGGTGCATAAAAACATACATAAAACATTTAAAATCACATTAAAGTCCTTTTAAAAAATTCATCAAAACGTTTTCAACCGAATTACTCGGTCATCATCAGTGAAAAACTAATTGTTGAGTTGAGTTGTTGTCTCTTCACGTTTTCCTGCTTGCCCGGAATAAATCATTTTACTTCAAGGGTTTGGAATATTCCGGTAGTTCGGTTGACGTTTTGATGAATTTTTTAAAAGGACTTTAAAGTGATTTAAAATGTTTTATGTATGTTCTTATGCACCTTCAAGAAATATATTTACATTTAGTTGTATATTTTTAAATTTTATTTATTAAACAAGATGAATTTCCACTGAAAGTTTAACTTTTATTGATTTTTTGTATCCTGGTTTCCTATGCAATAAATGGTTTTTACAGTGGGTTGATACATGACACTATAAAAATCATTTATTGTAAGGAAACCAGAGTAAAAAAAAAAACAGTGCTTCTTACTTCAATCCAAAGTCGCATTTTCATTCATAACTTAAACAGTAGTGAAGCTATTTTAACAAAATTCGCAACAGAGCCATCGTTGTATAAATCGTAAGCATATTGTAAGGAATTCGTTAAAATATATCCATTGCTGTTAAAGTTATCAACGAATACGCTACTTCAGATTGGAGTGAAACGCCCTGTATTTTTCACTATATAAATGGACTTTTGACCCTGGTTTCTCCATATAAAAATTGTTTGTTCCCCATATAAAAATTGTTTGTTATTGAGTGTCCTGTACCAACCCTTAAAGTTTGTACCATGGAATCAGGATCAACATGTATATAAATATAAAAATTAAAATTTAATACCACATATTTGTGAACATAATCATAACGACATCGTTATTTGCTAACAATTGCTGTTGAATTTATAAATATACATTGCAAAATAAAATATTTTTTCCATGAGAAAGTAAAATATAAGAAAAAATAGTGGCTTACTCAATTTACAAAATAAATAAATCTTATAGTTTAACAGTATATTTTTTAAACAATAATGTTATTCTAATAATAGTAATATATAATAAAAATATTATAACATTTCTTTTGATGGATAGAATGTTTTCCGCGAATGATCCAGATTACGTAAAAGTATTAGATAAAGGAATCTGGTAATTGCGTCATTCATGGGTGGAAGAAGTTTGAGCTGAGGGGTAATTTTCTGTGATTTCCATAAATGGGAAAGGAGTTTGAAGGGTAAGGCAATTTTCATGATTTCCATAAGAAAATATATCATATATCATCCGTTAGTAACACTTAATTTAGGATCATATGTAATGAAATTAGACATTTTAAGAAAATATTCTACAACGTTTAGACAAGTAAATTTCGAGATAAATGTTTAATATAACAAAGTTTATGAGCTGTTGATTTTGAAATTGGGGCTATTTTATTTTATGTTATTGCTAGATATTTAATGGCTTGCATTTGAATGGATTTAAAAAATTTCGTAAGAAGTAAGAAACTTTAAAAAATATTTTGTAGTTTTATTTTATGTATGTTGTATTATGCAATACTGGTTATTAGTGTTAGCTGAAAAAAATTATGGTTTAGGTATGTACCAATGGATTTTCTCTACATTCAAAAGCAATGTTCTGTTGAAAAACGTTAATTTGATTTTAAATGAAATATAATTGTAATAATATAAAATTGAATATATTTTTTAATCTATTATATATACAATTCTATTGTAAAGAACATATTGTTATATGGAGCAGAGGGATGGAGAATTATGGAGACAGAAATAAAGAAATTAGCAGCAGTGGAAATGGATGCCGTAAGAAGATCATGCAGGATATCAAGAATAGAAAGTATAGAAAATGAATGAATCAAAGAAATGATGAAAATAAAGGAAACCATATTAGTTGATCTCCAAAAGAAGTGATTAATCTGGTATGGTCAGGCTATAAGAATGAGTGACGAGAGACTATATAAAATCGCATCTAATTATAGAACAAACCAAAAGAGGAAACGAGGAAGACCACGAAAGACTTGGATGGATGGTATAAAAAAAGCCATGAGGGATAGGGGTATGGAGGAATAACGGACACTTGACCGGAAGAAATGGAGTTGTGTCTTGTAGATTTTTCGGATAGCCATTTTCGGCCCCTTACGCTATAAACTTAGTTTATACATATATTTATTAATTTATTTTATTTCAATATCTCATTATTTTTCAGATAATTCTTCTTTAGTTACAATAAAACAAAAACTTAATTTGATTATATAGGAAAAAGTAAGAAAAAATGAGTAATAAGGTATATGCATAGAATTATTTTTCTTAATTTAGGCTTGTAAAGTAGTCATGGTGAAATTCGGATTGTGCTTGTCAGAATTATGCACCATAAAAATGTTTCTGTTCAAAGTAGACATGCTTTATTTTCACAATCATCGCATTTCAATTATCGTTGACCAAATAAATTACTAATAACAGATTGATAATGATAATATATTATTAGTGGATTGATTAAAACATAAAATTTCTGTAAGTTTTTATTAAGATTTAGCTTTAACTAAATTTTGTCACTAGATGAACTTGATCTACTTTTAAAATCACCGGATCATATGATGCTTCATATTTATTTCATTCTTATTTTGTAATGAATATTTTAAAGTCATGTTTTTTGTATATTGTAACTTAGGTATTGAAACCAGTACTTTGTACATCTTTATAGTAATGCTTTTATTTTAAAATATTTATTTGTTCTTAATATTTTAATAAATTTTAAAATGGAGATTTGTTATGTTTTATTATATCCCAGCCAAATATTGGTATAAAAAGTTTATTAAATAATATACATCTTATTAAAAAAAATCTTATCATTAACAGTTACTTGATTTTATCAAAAAGAAATGTTATAATATTTTTTATTATATATTACTATTATTAGAATAACATTGTTTAAAAAATATACTGTTAAACTATAAGATTTATTTATTTTTAACACTTTCCAACCTAGTTGAAAAGTGTTTATGACTTCGGTTTGTCTGGCCGTCTGGCCGTCTGCCGTCTGGCCGTCTGGCCGTCTGGCCGTCTGCCGTCTGCCGTCTGTCCGTGCTCTAACTCCCGTAAATATGCTCGGATTGCCCTGCAATTTTTATATGTTATAATCATTATCTATAGCATGTTCAACGGAAGTATGTAGCACTTATAGTTTTTTTACAGGGACACTCAAAAGAATTCCGTTACATTGCGGTCTATGGGGAAAAATCATTTGCGGTTTATTTAAATAATGTTTCACTATTTTAAACGCATTGAAATTTATATATATCACTAAGGTGCATTAGAAGAAGCTTAATATGGAATAGGGTGTGCATAGCACTTATACTTACTTTACAGGGACAGTCACAAGAATTCCGTTACATTACGTCTATGGAGAAAAATCGTCTGCGGTTTATTTAAACAATGTTTCCCTATTTTAAACGCATTGAAATTTATATAAGGTTCATTACAAGAGACTTACTACAGAATATTGTGTGTATAGCAGTCATCGTTCATTTACAGGGACACACAAAAGAATTCTCTACTGTATGTTAACAATAATTCCTGGAAGTGCGTTTTAAGTTACTAAACGCGATTTTAATTTTAAATCGCTTTTTGTCTATTACGTGGTGTGTATAAATTCTGTAGATCCTATACAGGGAAGCACAAAAGTTCGGTAAAACATTTCCGTATTATTTAACTCCAGACGGAGAATTTTAAACTGTGCTACGTGTTTCCTAACTGAACTAAAATTTAGCATCCTATGTAGTATATATACAAATCTATAGATCCTATACAGGGCTGAATAAAAGTACAGTAGAACTCCAATTATCCGAACTCCGACTATCCAAATCGCTGATTATCCGAATCACTTTCAGAATTTCAGAAAAAATAAATTAAGACGGAAACGTACTGCGATTCGCAAAATAATGATTCTGTCTACGCGCGCTATTGCCCTACCATCCGCGGAAGAGACAGAAGAAGGTGAGGATGACGTGCCTATTGAGGAATTCAGAAACCTGGATGTTCAGAATGTTCATGGAATTCCTGGATGTTCAGAAGTTAGTGTTGAAGATATAGGAGAGTGGATGGTGTGTGATTCGTCAGATCCTGGGTTTCAAATTCTAAATGATGATGACCTTATTGAGAATGTGAGAGAAGAAAGTGTTGAGGAAGAAGATGACCTTAATGTCGAAGTTGAAGCAGACTTAGGACCATCAGCTAGTGAAGGTTATTTCCATCTATTTCCAAGAAGCATTTGCTGGCCTTGAAACTGCGATGAAGTGGATGGAGCATCAGCCCGTGTATTACCACATGCAACTTCTCACTGTCAAGCGGATGCGCGACTTGGCTGCCCGAAAACGAATGAAGACTGTCAAACAGCTTACTTTGATAGAGATGTTCAGCAAGCAATGACTTAACATGTGAAAGTGTTGCCTTTTCATTTAATTAAATAAAAGCTCTTTTTCTTTAAAAATAGTTTTTTCTCCCATTTTCAACATACATACAGTATTTAATTAAAATAGACCCCTCTTTCAAAAAAAATCCAATTATCCGAATTTTTGATTATCCGAATGGGGCCCGGTCCCAATTGATTCGGATAATTGGAGTTCTACTGTATTTGGATTACTTAGATGTTATCTTTTAGCTTATTGAAGAGTATGATTCGTAAAATTATTTTGGAAGCGTTGGAAAGTGTTACATAATCTATGCTTGACGCATGATTTTTCGTTCTTGTTGTAAATTGAGTAAGCCACTATTTTTTCTTATATTTTACTTTCTCATGGAAAAAATATTTTATTTTACAATGTATATTTATAAATTCAACAGCAATTGTTAGCAAATAACGATTTCGTTATATACTAAAATATAAACGTGTATTATAGTGTATTTCGATTGCAATTTACCGATAAAGTCCAGCAACCATACATAAAAAGTCCTTTTCTTTTATTTGAATAACTGAAGTAAAGTGATGAATGCTAATTAGTTATTACTTTTTTTTTAATTGAGGATAATCTATATTAGCAACTGCATTTTTCTTTTTATAAACTATTATGGTACATTGTTGCTATTTATCTACGATATTGATAATAAGGCATTATATTTAATGGGAAACACTGGGATATTTTCTTTAAAAAGGCGTCCAGAAAAGTGCCACTTAAGAATTGCAGTAAATGGTGTATTTCTAAACATTTATGTTACTAACATGTTGATTATAGATTAAGGCTACATTTTATTTTGAAAATGGATTAATGCTAAGGACAGTATAACATAGATACGCATAGATGAATGCTGAATTTTCAAAAGGTGTGATGCTTTTAAGACATACTGGTTGTTTTTACAAATTATGTAAGAAAATAATTTAAATAATTTAAACTTTTCACAATAAATCAGGTATGTAAACTTTGATTATAACATTAACAAGCAATAATCCATGAATTATAAGTTTAATATTATACTAAAATTTGTTTTATAATATAAATACTGTTTTATAAATCCATTTGAATTAATTTTAAAGTAGGAATATTTTTTTTATAATTTATTCATTTTAGAGAACGGTATATTGTTGTTTCAAACAAAACATTTAATTTCACTTAATTTTTTTTCAAGAATTCTTGATATAAGACATTTAAGGTCTTTGTAAACTTTTTTTCGGAATGTGAAGTAATTTATCTTGGTCACTCTTTCATTTAAATTATGTTTTGATTTTCTGTCTCAATAAAGTCTTCCCTTACCGTTACAGGTATCATGAGTTAAGAATGACAGTGCATATAAATTACCAGAGATTGTTTGTATTTGATACGAGAAACTTCTCAATAAATATTTTTCAGGTTTTGTAGGACTCCGTACGCGCTGATATTACTATTTGCTTAAAATCATTAGAAAATTATTAGAATATTCCTGCCCTAGTATTATTTGGCCATCCGTGTATATTATAAAATGGAAAATTGGTCATTTTTTTATTCATGGAGAAAGGTTTTACACAAAATAATTCAATTTATTTAGTCCTACATTATGAATAATTAAAAAAATCAAAAGAAACGTCAGTAAGTCTGTGTTATTGTGTTTGATAACTGGTATTTAGATAAACTATTTCCTAATTTTTGATTAATAGATATTTATGAAAAATGGAACTTATTAAATATATATATTCACATTTCATAAAGACATTTTTACAATTCATGTTTGCAAATTATTTCGATATTTCATTAGAAGAAATGATATCAGAATAAAAACAGAAAACTATGTCGTATCATGTTGCATTTTACGTAAAAATCCTAAGTGCTTATTTGATAAAATATTCATTTGATGATACTTATATGACATATATTTAATACTATCAACTTAATCCCAGGAGCTGAATATTGATGTGGCATGAATAAATAATACTGGAAATGCAGTATTTTTCCTCATTTCATGATGTATATCTAATTTAACAAAGTAGGTCACCTTTTCTTGCAACAGATATTTAATAGCTAGAAATCTAATATCGAAAAATAATATAATTTGATATTAGTTGAAATAATTACGCATATATTTGGGAATAAGTTTAGATATATTCTCCGTTTTCGATATTTAGAAAGAAAAATCAACTGGTTTTGGATGTGGAATTTTTTTTTATATCTTTGATAATTTATACTATTTTTAGATATAGCAAAATCATTATTATGTGATAAAAATGTTCAAAGGCATACAGAAAGTTATTGATTTATTCATGGATTTATATACACTTTTGAACACTGCACTATTTTGTACTTCTAGAATACATTAAAAATATTATTTTATTAAAAGTAATTTCTTAAGACAAAAACATTATTCTTTTAAAAAACTAATATGTATCGGTAGCCATAAAAATATTTAAATGACAAATTTAATATTTTTGACTATGTTCAGTTTTTGTTTTACGTATTCTAGAGAATATCTATATATATATTTGTCTTACGTGTCGCGGAAATAGGGCTGAATTTCTACCTTATCGTTGGCAACAATCGTAGTTTCTAGAGCTCAGACCAATGAACAGACAAGATTGTGTTAGCTCCGCTCCAATATGGCGGTCAGTGTCAGAGCAGTGAAACTTAAGCTAGCAATTATTAAAAATAAAATAATATGAACGTAATCCAAAGCATCTGAGATGATTCCTCATTTTAATTATGAGTAATATTGTTAATTTCAAATGAATTCTCAACTCTTATTTAGAATTTATTTACGAATTTCACTCACTCAAAAAATCGGAGATAATAAAATATAAACTTTCTAGAATGCCCCTTCTGACATCTGTTGCTGTTTTATTGAAGTAAAAATAATTTCTTTTTCAGAAATCTATAATCAGTTAGAATAGTAAAATGTCGGACGAAATTTAAACAATCATTGATGATAAACTATCTTCCTACCACGTACAGTTTTTTTTTTTTTTTTTTTTTTTTTTTTTTATGATGTTAAGCCGTGCTGTACAATATTATAGGTTGCAATAAGTTTTAAACTAATTATGTTTCCAAGATCCCTTTTTCACAGTATTTAAATAATTTATATGCCCAATAGTAGCATCAACTAAATGCATTTTTAGTTGTGTTTTCAACGGAGTTTTCAATTACTTTTTTACATTAAAAATATTGTCAATTTCATATATTCAAATGATTTATTGTAGTACTTATTCCGGCTAGAATTACTTGAAAAATTAAAATGGGCTAGCCGGCGAAGTGAGCTGGGAACGCGTAGCGGTCTCAATGTGAATCGCTTTGAAATTCACGGGGGGTTGGCGAGTGTTAGCGAGTAGGGGGCTGAGCCCCCTAGTATTAACAAAATCTCGTAAGGCAAAAGTTAAATATGCATTAAATAATTAAGTACGTCATGGTAATATAAGTAATAATCATAAAACTAAATATGAAGCTATCTATGGTAGTTTTCAGTTTGTGTCCGTTTTATAAATTGCAATCTATGGAACTCTAAATAATACAACTAGTTTGTGAGAAAACATAATATGGACACGCTATCTAATTTCAAAGCTGTTTAAATTTTTTTTAACAGAATATGGTACTAATATAATGGAAAAATATTTTTTTATTAAGTTGTAATTGAACGAGACGATTAGCATCACTATCCATGCTGTGAATGTCTTTCAATGAAATATAAAATTACGTTAGATAAAATGTAAAGTTTTTTTTTTCTTTTCCCAACACTGAGTGTAAATTTAGGTAAGTTGCAAATAATATTTATAGAAATCGGCGAAATGAAAAATTTCTATCATATAATAAAGAATGGAAAAACGAAAATATAATT
This sequence comes from Maratus michaelseni, assembly GCA_963931845.1. NCBI lineage: Eukaryota > Metazoa > Arthropoda > Arachnida > Araneae > Salticidae > Maratus > Maratus michaelseni. Next base: position 391,642,981 of record OZ007592.1, read on the forward strand.
ATGTTATAAGGCAATTTTCCATTTATGGCATATTAGACTTGTAAAATCATCACATATGTTAAACAATTAAAAAAAAAAATAATGATCCTGTCTAACTAGCTTACTAGTCTAGTAAAAATAGCATTTTACCTTACAAAAATTCGGGTAACTCTGATTCTTGGATATGTTGTAATAAAAAAACAAGTTTTCGACCTTCTAGACCTTGTGCGTTTTTCACAATATTGAAAAAACTAATATTTTTCGGCACTTTTTTCGATTTTTCTTAAATAACTCAATTTCAGTGCATTTTACAGAAAAACCAGTTTCACCATTTTGTACAGAAAAAAATTTTCTATAACATGCAGATCCATATTTGTAAATTGTCCAAATAGGGGTAAGCATTAAAATAGGGTAAAATTTGCAAAAAGTGCAAAAATCCACAAATGACGTTAGTTTTTGCTGAATAACCTACTTTTACTACTTTTACTTTTTCGCCTGGCAAGTCATTAATTTAAAAACGAGCTTTTACTTTTGATATTGATTAAATGATGCAATTAATTAATTATAGTATGTACAATAATAGGCAACTGTTGAATAGTTGAGGGGGGGAAGCGAAGTTAACTAAAAAACCTAGTTGGTAGACATAGGTTCAGGGCCAAGAATTCAAAGTCGAAAGTAAAATTAATAGCTGGGAATAACGTAAAAAAATACTTGAAAGATAAATAAGTTATAATTTTAAAATTTTAAAAAGGAAAAGGAGTATCTAAGGCCGAAACTAAGGGAGGTGGGTGCAAAAGGAGCATGTGGCCTGGGCGCTAGAACGGAAGAAGAAGAAGACGCACAGAGAGGATTTGGTTTGTCGTGTTTGTATTCATTTGTCCCACATATTTTTGATGTAAAATGCACTGAAATTGAGTTATTTAAGAAAAATAGAAAAAAGTGTCGAAAAATATTGTTTTTTTTTTTTTCAATATTGTGAAAAACGCGTAAGTTCTAGAAGGTCGAAAACTTGTTTTTTTTTTTTTTTTTTTTTTTTTTTTTTTTTTTTTTTATTAGAGGATAAACCTATACAACATATGCAAAAATCAGAGTTACCCGAATTTTTGCAAGGCAAGGCCCTTTTTTACACTAGTTCTACTGGACTATACAGAATATAGTATTCAAAGAAAACTTTATATAACATAAAACTGGTAAATATCATAACTCTTACAGCCGTGTTTTTTTTTCTTTTTTCAATTTATTACACGCATTTCTAAATTTTAGAAACATACATACTTTTCATTCCATTCCGAGGATTTTTAGAAATGATTTTCCCTAGAAACAGTGATTGAACAACGCAGACAGACAAATTAGCTTATCACTTTTTTAATTTATTAAAAGACATTTTAATCGATAACGATTTTAATGACAATTAGTTTTACCGTTTATTTAAACAAAGGAAGTGCAAATATTACAAAAAAATATTTTTTATATGAATTTATATGATTTCTTCAGTCTAAATTCAAAGTATTTTTGCTAAATTGAAGTGTAAAATTGATTAAAAAATATAGCATCTTTTAAATATAAAAAAAGTATATTAAAAAATGTGAGTGCACTTATTTTTAAAAGTGATCAAAATCGATTTTCACATAGTAATTATTTCTAATCAATGTTTCCTTTTCAAAAATTGTAGAGGAAAGATATCCCATAGCGATTTTGAAAGACAAAAGGATTTTCTTTTATTCATATTAATGTTTTTAAATTTATACGACCCTTTTCAAAGCAAAATTTATTAATGTATAATGCATTTTGTTTTTCCAATCTTACAAAAACCCTTTTCTTTTTTACTCCTTTTCGTATCATTGAAGTTTTTTTTTCAACCTCTAAAGACGTGGAATACGTATAGAATACGATTTATAACACAAAGAGGGTTTTATTTTAAAAATATAAGAAATACGTTTCGAAACTTCAAACACTAGTGTGTAAAAAGTCATCGCTAATAAATTCATACAAATTAAATTTTTAAAAATGTCCAACAAATAACAAATTCTGGTTTTTAACTTTCTTAAGAATATGTGTTGAAATTTGGAACGTGAACGTAGCTCAAAATTGTAAAGAGTTTTTTTCTTTTTTAACACTTCCAACCTAGTTGAAAAGTGTTTATGACTTCGGTTTGTCTGGCCGGATGGCCGTCTGCCGTATTGCCGTCTGTCCGTGCTCTAACTCCCGTAAATATGCTCGGATTGCTCTGCAATTTGAATATGTTATTTTCGTTATCTATAGCATGTTCCCTATTTCAACTGAAGTGTGTAGCACTTATAGTTTTTTTACAGGGATACTCAAAAGAATTCCATTACATTGCGGTCTATGGAAAAAAAATCATTTGCGGTTTATTTAAATAATGTCTCACTATTTTAAACGCATTGAAATTTATATATATCACTAAGGTGCATGACAAGAGGCTTACTGTTGAATATTGTGTGTACAGCAGTCATCGTTCATTTACAGGCACACACAAAAGAATTCTCTACTGTCTGTTAATAATAATTCCTGGAAGTGCGTTTTAAGTTACTGAACGCGATTTTAATTTTAATTCCCTTTTTGTCTATTATGTGGTGTGTATAAATTCTGTAGATCCTATACAGGGAAGCACAAAAGTTCGCGAACGCATTTCCGTTTATTGACAGTAACTCCAGACGGAGAATTTTAAACTGTGCTACGCGTTTCCCAACTGAACTAAAATTTAGCATCCTATGCAGTATATATATACATCTATAGATCCTATACAGGACTGAATAAAAGTATTCGGATATTTTTCCGAATATTGTATATGTTGGAAATTCCTGAAATTATGTTTTTAAATATGTTATACATTTTCCAAATTGTTTACTTAGATGTTATCTTTTAGCTTATTAAACGGTATTATTTGTAAAATTATTTTGGAAGCGTTGGAAAGTGTTACATAATCTATGTTTGACGCATGATTTTTCGTTGTTGTTTAAATTTAATTTAAAAATTTTACGGTTTAAAAATACACAGTTTTCTGAAGTAAAATTCAATAAAGTTATTTTATGCAGAAAATGCTGATAATAAATAAGGGGTAAATGTTTCGAAATTAAACAAAATCACGTCATATCAAAAATTAGTGTTTTTTTTTATGTTCGTATTGTAGGAATTGGAAGCAACATAATATGGATATATTTTTCAAAATGTTTAATAAAACTATACATGTTCGTTTCATTAGCCCAGTAATCATATTGTCACTTAAAACAACTGAAATAATACGGAAAAAACCGTCGTACAATTTAACTATTTTATCCAAATTACGACAGACAAATATCATTATTAATTCATAATATAAATTTATATAATAAGAAAATACTTTAATATTATAAAATGAAAGTTTAACTTAATGTTCGTGAATTAGATTTCATTTTACATGTTTGAAATATAAAATGGCAGAAGTAAAGTTTTTCGAATTTATATTAAATTCAAATGAAAAAAATACACTTCTTTCGACTTCATTTAACGCAATACACATTTTTTCCATAACAAAGTCACCCAACATTTCATTTGTCGATTTAAGACTCAATATTTCCTATCGAATGCAAACCAGTGAAATTTAAAAGTAATTTCTATTTTTACAAAATGCTACTAAAACACATATTTCTCAGAAACAGAATCAATCTGTACAATAAATCAAAGTTGTATTCGCAGTTCATTATATAATGCTTTCTGAAAAGCCCCGTTTACTAAAACAAGAAACAGGATCTTATTGTTGCATTTTCTGAAGTGTAATCAGCTCTGTAACCCAACATGCGTTATGTTATCATTGCAGAGATGAACAGTCAATTTTTTTTATATTTACTGGGTGTTTTTTTTCATATATCGCATAAAACATAATTGCAAAAAAACTGGTTTTACTGTTTGGCGATTATATGATGTAAAGTCTTTTTTTATGCTGATCACTCTATAACGTTGATTTTGCTAGAAGATTTTTCACTTATTTGCTAGATTCTGCTTTTATTTATATATTTTCTTGCCGTATCCAAGGATTTATATTGCGATCATTTTAATCATTATGCTGCAAATTGTTTTTATGTTGAACACGAATAATATGAAGTACCTTTTTGTTATGTATTGGCAGTAAAATATGGTTGTTCGAATGATAAAATGTTGGCAAAATCAAGCCATGGTACTGATGATGTGAAGTCATGGCCTGCTATTATTCTTAGTGACAAATTAATTATAATTATTCAGTCATTTTTCAACTATTGACAGTTTAAAGGTGCAAGTACTTTTTCTGGATTATGATTTACTCATTTCGTTTATAAGCGGTATTCTTATATTAATAATATTTTGGAAATAATGGTTATTGTTTTAATATATATGTATATATATGTATATAAACCTTGTAAAAATTACATAATTTATAAATAATTTAATTTGTGTACATTAATACCATAAAAATTATATTAATCATCATACATTTTTGTCCATGTACTGTGTTACATGTAACGAGAAGGAAATTGTTTTGTACTTATTTGCCTATTTATTTTCTAACTGTGCGCATTTTATTTTAAAAAACTGCTTTTGAATACTACCTGGAATTATACTGAGTACGTATTCAATATTCTGTAACAGAAAAGTTTTATAGATTTCCATGAATAAGTTAATTTGCTTACATTTAGTTATTTATTTATGTTTAGAACGCGTTGGACTTTTATACTGAAACACAACTTAGTTTAAAAAGTATCTGTATTGTACACACGATCTGATAAAAGCGATCACAACCACGTTCTAATATTAATTCTGCAGTCTTTTAAGTACTATATTATTCAAAAGACTTCCATATTATGCATGTATGCTTGTATTTTGCGCTACTCTTATACGAACATGCACTATATTAAGCCGAGCATTTACATTACGCTACACTGATTTTTAGAAAAATCCGGCTCATGAAAAATATTTAAATTTTTCATTTACTAATTCTGAATTAGTAAATTATACTTCCATAACAGGCATTATTATGAAATAAATAATCTTATTTTTCACATATAATGAATTTTGAATAGTAACATATCCAAATAAATTTGAATTCCTTCATGAAAAATACTTATTAGATCTGATTGTTCCCTTTTCTGAAGTGTAATCAGTTCTGTAACCCATCATGCGTTATTTTATCATTGCACAGATGAATAGTCAAATTATTTATATATCTGATTTTTATCATATATCGCATAAAACAGAAAAGCACAAAAACAGGCTTGAGTGCATGGGGATTGTGTGCTAAATTTATAGGGTAGTTCTTAGCTACTCTCTGTATGACGGTGATCTAGGATTAAATGAATTGTTGAGTTTTTAGTGTGAAAGTTTTGTACGGTTTCTAACACTTGTACGTGAATGAGCCACCAACTCTGTATTTCTTTCACTTCCGGAAAGTATTACTGAATCCGCCAGTTTCTGATTATCACGGTTATTTTTTGCAGAAATATGCTAATTTGTCCCCAATGGTTGGAGTATCACAGTCGAGAATTTTTCCAACAAAGTGAAAATATACCGGGACCAGGACTCGAACCTAGGTATTTTAGTTTGCCCTACCAATGCTCTCCCGACGATATCATGGACTGGCATATCTCACTCTGATTTGTTGGACAACATATAAGATATACATAACAACATATGAGTTCCTCTATTCATAATATGCTAATTCGGTTCGACTCGCTATAATAAGTACTCTGTTAGTATATATATCAAGCATATTTTGTCTTGTCCTGTCCCCAATGGAGCTTCAAGGTAGTTTTCGGAGCTTTGTTCAAGCTTCGTACGGTAGTCTGTGAATGAGACTGGAAATAAGTTCTGTAGAGCAAAAGCTTCCCTTTTGGTAAAATGTTGAATTCATTATTCCAAAATAAAATATATTGAAATTCACGAGATTTACCAACCGATTAAGTGACATTGACGTATTTTCTAGCGCTATTGTATATAGTGTTTTCAGAGCAAGTAGTAATGTATTATGTAGCAGTTTTTTTATTATTATCTATTTATTTATTTATTTATTTTTAATTATTTTATTTTTATTTTTATTTATTTATTTATTTATTTTTTTTTTGGGGGGGGGGGGGATAGGATTAGTGTAGCCATCATCCTTAAAGCATATATGGAACTTATAGAATTTATTTCGCTTATTGTCCGAACTCTTTTCGTAGTACAAGATCTTTAAAGTTGAACATCGTTGTCTTAATTTACTTGATTACGTTTAAATTATTGATTTTAAATAAACTTGCGTTTATCTATATTTTTGTTGCATGGCTACTCCATTAGCTTGTTTTCCAAGAATGGTCTCTATAAAATGTTCGATAAATGTAACAACTAGCTGATCGACTAGGTGTCGGACAAGGAAAATGCTTGCCCGTCCAAGCGTGAGACCCGATATTTCCATCAAAACTACATTACGTTTCCATTCCTACCTTCAATTGTTTTGAAGCAAGACCGTAATGATCAACACGCCCTTCCCCACCGCTAAATTCAATTTTTAAAATGGAAACAAAAATTGCAAATGAAAATTTTTGAAAAGTTGCCTCACCAATGATTGAAATTGATTAGTCGAATTCCGTGTAGTTAGTTTTCTTTGTACAATGTCACCATACGAAATTTGTTCTAAACAGGATCTGTTGAAAACAAAAGCTTTTGAAGTCGGAATGCAACAGCTTAACTTGAACTTCTTGAGCATGACAGTATGCTGCCTATTCATGATAATACGGCAGCTTTCATGATCCTGGAAACTATGTTGTGCTACAATTAAATGTTTTGCTTATTGTTAACATCGCTCGGTTGTTAAATGGAGGATAAGAGCTTCAAATAATCAGAAACTGTCTTTGAAACCTTTCATTAAACCGTTTGCAATGTTAAAAATCTGTTAAATCAATTTCACAAGAATTGCAATATCTACGAGTTTTTTTTTTAATTATTATCATTTTAATGGATAAATCTAATTATATTGTAAATACTTCAAATGTCACTTTTTTATATTAATTAATTTATATACATATATACAGTGAAACTTCCATTTAACGAAGTCTCCTCGTTACACTTAAAAACTTCGCTATGAATAAAATTCGTTAAATAGAAATCATGAAATTTTTCCTTCAGATATTATAAACAGTAATTGGATTTAGAAGAATTTGATTCAGTTTCAATTATGTAGCCGTCTTTTACAAAACAGTTGTGTACGGTCGAGGAAATCATGTCACATCCCCAAGCTTCGGCTCAAGCTTTCATCAGCTCTCATACACAGGTTCTCAAACTAATGTTTTCATTACATTGTCTTTTTTCTGTCTTTTTCGATATTGTACTTCAAGATTTTTTATTAATCCTTAGACTAATGGCTGAAGCTTAGAAGTTGTATCGGTACAAACAAAAATAACTTTGATGTTCTTTGATTTGAATTTTGAAGCACGTTCTTGTGGATGTACAAAGCAGTTGTCTATTAGCAATGGAAGATCCGAATGGTAACTGTCTGACTCTAATTGATATATATGACGCCACTGCGTCACTGCATCTTCTATATCATTGAATTCAAAAAGGGGATTTTGACTTCCCCAACTGGCAGTGCTGGAGTCTCGGTGTGGGAGAGTAATGATAACAAGTGTTTTTCTTAGTCTGAAAAAAAAATGTTTTATTTAACATCAAGCAGAATGGAAATTATTTAAATGTATTCATTTTCATACATACCACTGAAATAAATTCGCATATCCATCGCAACATCAACCTCTTAGTTTGGTTTCTGTACACGTACAAAAGTGAAATAAACTTCGTTATCTAGAACATATGTTTCGTAATATGGAGATAATGTTACATGCTAATGGTGTTCAAAGTCAAAGTTCTGCAGAAAATTTCGTTAAGTAGAAAACTTCGTTAAAGTTCCACTGTATATGACTTACATTAATTGCTTTTAATTTACGTGTTTTAAAAAGTCTTTAATCTTTTCGCGAGTTTTACGATTAATGGCAAGTTGGAGGAAAAGGGGGGATCATACCTAAGTTACATATTTATATGTTTTTCTTTTTTAATAACTTTTGCGTAAGATAACATAAATAACCCGTTTTTAGCATATTATATTGGGTAAAAAATCAAACATAAAATATTAAGAAACGAGTGAAAAAATAATATATTGTTAACGATATTGTTAAATTTACTTAGATTTTATAAAGTGTTTCATTTCTCATAAAATATTATAATTCTTAACCCTCTGTGCGTTTTGTAAAAGGGTAAAATTGTAATGTTGTTTTCTCTGCATTTTGTTTTAAATGCTAAAAAATATGATTCTTTCAGCATTATAAATAAAACTTAATTACAAATATGAATGCAGCCCTCGAGAGTATTAGTCATTCTTCAATGTTTTGAAAATTTATTAAATCTATAGAATTATATTATCTTAAACATTGCATATATTGCAGTGAAACCTGGAGCTTAGTGAACGGAATATTACGTTCCACACGCTTAGAGGGTTAATATTCATTGTGATCAAATCCTAATACTCTATGGCTTTATGAGAAAACATCGATATCGTAAAGTACAAATTATTTTGTAAAATGGATTAATTTTGCTTAAACTTTGAAAAGTATTTATACTAATTTAACAGCATAACAAATTATATGCTTTAGTCTTTAATTCAAACTAAAATAATAAAATATATCACATTGTATACAGAGTGACATCCAAGCTCGCTACTTTTTGACCTATTCAAAAGGCATTTTTACTCTTAAATACAAATGTTTTGCAGGTATTCTTATTCACAATGAAAGAACGGAAATAGCGTTTCTATTTTCTGATAAAAACAAATGAGTTTTCAAATGATGCCGTAAATATTGAAATTTTAAGTCGAGTTTTCGGAAGTGAAAACCTTGTAAAGGTCATCATGAGACAGAAATCACTTACAACCTGAAATGTAATGCATGAATTGAAAAAATGAATAACGAAAATCGACACTAAATCTCTTCTGTAGTCAAGTCTACAAATTTTATGCTTCTGTGTATGAAAACGACAGCGTGAATGTGTCAGATAATTTGTTGCGTTGTTTAGCAAATTGAGGAATGTACATATATATTTTTAAATGTTTTTAATATTTTTTTAATCCGTACATCGAATTTTAAACACCCTCATTCAAATTCTGAAAAATTCCTCAGCTTTTTTTTTTTTTTTTTTTTTTTTTTTTTTTTTAATGCAAAGTCGGTTTCTACATAATGAACACATTTTTGATAATTTTATTAACATCAACACTTTAATATCATTTTCCGGAATATTCATAACAAAATTTTGACTGGAAAAAAGGTGAAAATACTATTGAAATTCTTGGAATTTGAGTGTGGGTATCTGAAAAGTTTCAGGAATTACGAATGGATGCGACTGTAAATGTACTTTTATAAATCTATTATACCAAAAGTGCTCTTTTCCCGGTGCCATTTTTTCACGCGAACTACAGCAAAATCTTCTCTTGAGGAAACATATTGAAACTTATAGTAAATGTTTGGAAATTTAAAATATTCTTAAATGTATGAACACAAGAAATGTACGTTAAATTTGTTATTAAAATTAATTTCAAATTAATTTAATTATGAGTAAAATTAATTTAGTTTAGGAAAAGTTTAGAAAAAATAAAAATATGGATACCTACGAGAACGTTTAATGATATTTATTTTGTCACAAGTTCGGAATAAGCTAATTATACATCTAATATTTAAATAACGAATTTCTTATACATAAGTTCACAAAAAAATATGTGTACATAAGAAAATATTTTTTTTTAATCTTAAAACACCAACATTTATTTACATAAAGATTTGTAAGCTTGTAAATTGAATTTAGAGTTTGGTATAAATGTAAATGAATAACTATATTGCATAAAGTACATTCTTTATATAAATTATACTTTTACAAAGTTTACACACACACATACATATATATATACATGTATATATATTGAGATCTTTGAAAAAATATCGTTTATCAAATATCGTTGTAAGAAAAACTGACTATTTTCCCTTTACATAAAGGTACTGCTACTTTCTTGTCCTCATAGGTCCCTTAGGACTTAAGTGAATTATCTACAGAACAACTTATGCGGTAACATTTATTTACATAAAGATTTGTCAGCTTGTAAATTGAATTTAGATTTTGATATAAATGTAAATGAATAACAATATTGCATAAAGTACATTCTTTATATAAATTCCACTTTTACAAAGTTTAAACACACACACACACATATATATATATATATATATATATATATATATATATGTGTGTGTGTGTGTATATATATTGAATTCTTTTAAACAATACCGTTTATCAAATATCGCTGTAAGAAATACTGACTATTTTCCCTTTATATTAAGGTACTGCTACTTTCTTATCCGCATAGGTCCCTTAGGACTTAAGTTAATTATCTACAGAACAACTTATGCGGTAACATTTATTTACATAAAGATTTGTCAGCTTGTAAATTGAATTTAGATTTTGATATAAATGTAAATGAATAAGTATGTTGCATAAAGTACATTATTTATATAAAATCTACTTTTACAAAGTTTACACACACATATATATGTATATATATTGAATTCTTTGAAACAATATCGTTTATCAAATATTGGTGTAAGAAAAACTGACTACTTTCCCTTTACATTAAGGCACTGCTACTTTCTTATCCTCATAGGTCCCTTAGGACTTAAGTGAATTATCTACAGAACAACTTATGCGGTAACCTCCATCATTGAAAGTGGAGAGAAAATTGTTTGAGGAAAGAAATTTTCTTGGGAGAATGGCCAAAGGAGAAAGAAAATCAATAGCTCTCGAGACCATCAACCGGCAAACATTAAAAAGAACGGAGAAGATATAAAATGACATCCTCGTAAAAATATAATCTAAAATAACCAATTACAACATAATAAAATATAATTTACTACCAAAAGAATCAGAAAATACCGTTAAATTTCTTTCAGAAGATTTTTATTAGTTTAGGGTATTTGGGACTCCTGCAATATGAACGTTACTTTAGAAAATGTTATTTATTTTTTAAATAAATATTTATTTTTAAAAACCTCTAACTTTGTATCTAACAGAAACAGGAATATATATATATATATATATATAAATGCGTGTGTGTGTATGTATATTTATTTATTTATTTATTTATTTATTTATATAAACTGAAAGAAGCTTTCCTAGATACAAATTTATGAAACATCGCAGTTTATCATAATTTTTAGGGTTTTTTTTTTTAAACAGAAACGTTATTTTCATTTACAAATTCGTAAAAATTAACAGTATGTAAATCTGCTTTAATTTCTGTTTAAATCAAATGTTCTTTTTTCGTAATTCTGATTGAATTTAAACAGAATTTGCAATAAATAGAAAAATATGTTTTGATTAACACTTTATCTCTGCTAGTTAATTTAGTCAACGCAAAAAGTCCTTGTTGGAATATATATATATATATATATACAAAAAATGTTTAAATAAAGTGTTAATTAGTTCATTTTAATATATATATATATATTACATGTCTGGATTTTTTAATTAAGAATTAAATATATTTTTGGTAAAAGATATAAATTGTATTATGCAAAAGTCCCTTTTACAAACTGCAAAATTAAAATAATAATAATTATCTATAAGTATTTCTTCATTGGAAGAAAATGAAACAGCATATGGAAGTGTTAATTACCGAATTATATGTTAAAGATCAAATTAAGTCTCATCAACGTGTCGTATTATCTAAAAATGAAGAGTTTATGTCACACATTTATGTAAAGCGCAAATTTTATCAAAATCACTAAATTAAAAAAGAATCAAATAAAATCATATATTGCTAGGCCTTTTTTTGGCCCGTAGTCCTTGTAGCTTTTTACAAAACTTTTTATTTTTCTTCGACACACTGACATTCATACTCACCGAGAGACTGATAAACTCATCAATTAATTTAAATGCATGTAATGAGAAAACTAATTAAAAAATATTTTTATGTTATTAAGTCAATTATGCCGAATTTTAATAAACCTTTTACTCCATTACAAATAATCACAATTTCTAAATATTTCAACATAACATTATGTGTGTTAAACTGTATGTTATTCGTGTGTTTAACTTTTTTTCCTTGTATTTTGTTATGAAAGAAAAACAGTTATAATTTTGTGATATTTACAGCATACAGCATGAAATATAAAATCTATTTTAAACTACTTTAAAACTTAGAAATTTTAAATTTAAATAATACAATATACTAACGATATTTTTATAGACTTTTCTAAAATCACCCACATCAACGCAACTAAATAAAGTCTTAATAATGCGTGATATTTCACATATAATATCCAACAAATATCCAACAGTCTTTAATAATGACTCTAAAGAAATAGTGTTCTATACATTTTTAAATTTAAATGATTCACAAAATGTATTTTACGTAACATTGATATATAAAAGTGTTCATGAAGAATGTGATAACCGTGATTTAATCTTTTCATATATTTATTTTTCAAACTAAAACTTCAGAAAAAACATTACTATTTTATGTATATTTTGTTTGCGTTTTTTCTAGATATTTCGAAAATGAATAAATCATAAGGTATTCCAGCTATATCTTTAAAGATCCCTCGAGATATTTTTATTTTATTTGAGTTTCTGAAAGTTAAGAGATGCTTTTAAGACAAGCTGAGTATTCTTTTTTTTTACATAATGGCAAACTAGGAAATATTTGAAATGTAATTTAGACCATAATTTAGATATGAAATATTTAATAATTGGATTAACAAGCGATAATCCATGCTTAATAAACGTGCTGTCACATTCATCTTTCTATTATAATAAAAAAAACTATTTCTTAGTAAAATTTAATTAGTTTTAAAGTGAGGATTTTGTTAAATTTATTATTTTCGAATTTGGAATTCAAGAGTTTCAAAATAATGTTTTAATATCTGTTAAAGCTGTTGTTGGAAGATTAAAGTTTTACCAAGCATTCTTTTATAATTAGTGCAATAATTTTGTCTTCGTCATTTTGTCTTCGATTTTTTCATCTATCGGCTATTTTGATACTTATATCTGTAATGTTACGAGTCAGTGATAAATATGCCTATAAATATCCATAAATACATCTAATTTAATACGAAAATTTACTTAAGATGTTTTTAAAAATTTGGAGTACACTTTAGACGCTTAAAATTATGCCTGAAAATGTAGTTATTTGTAAGAAATTTTTAAAACTCATTTATTCCTAGTTTTAAATTATGGTATATTCTAAACTGCAAAAATGAGGTGATTTTTCGTTCTGGGGAAGATTTACTATTTTATAGCCAAAAAGCATGTTTTAGGGAAATTGTTTTCCGGAGCCAGAAAGCAAACATCAACTCAAACGATTTTACGCTATATTTCTTTATTTAGGCAGGCTCCATTAGCTATTTGAAATTATAAGTCATATGACGACGCGAGTGCACAGAGTGCGCCTCCGTAGGAGCTGTCATTGTTTATAAATCTTTATCATGTGAAACCAATTTTTGAGTCATATTCTGAAAGAATATAATATTCTCAAGAGCTTGAACTAACAAAAAATTATCATCATAAATTACAGTTATTCAAATAAGTTCAAGAACCCTCAATGTTTGTGACAACATTCAAAACCAATTGCTATCCATGATGACATTTTAAATTCTTTGCTTAACACTAGCATTACGGCGATTTCCGTATACCGATAACTACAATCACAGGTCAGTTTGACCGCTTGTCTCGAATAAACGAAAAAGCGTATTTTTTGCTAATATTATGTAATTTAAATCTTGTAAATATACAACATGATTTTAATCTCAATATCTTAGTTTCTCAATATCTCAATATCGTTATCTTAATAAGTAAACTATATAGTAAATAAGATAAACAAATGTAAACAAATGCTAATTTAGCATAACAAAGAGTTAAAAAATAAAAAGCCATTCAAGATTTTAAAAACTTGTTATAATTTAACAAATTTAAATACAAATTGATTTTATTTAAATTTAAATAAATTTATTACTTACATTATTCAGTTTGACAGCATACACAGATTACTGATTTCTTAATTTTACTTGTACAGGTTCCACAAACATATTTTCTACAGTTTTCACAAATATTCTTAGTTTTGTTGCCTTTACAAGAATTTATTTGGCATGTAGTAGGGGGGGAGGTTGGTATGGGTGGAGTGTGACAAGCATCAATTCTCAACTGATAAGAAGAAGAAAGCGTTGTCTTTTTTTTTATGAAAAGTACATCTTTTTGAGCTCCTCAGCTGTATATAAAATGAAATCACGGCGGCTGTATTTGTTATATCCAGTCGTCTCTCTATAAATATTCCATGCATTTATCCCTGCGAAACAAAGAATGTTAAAAAAAAAACTTGAACTGGCCAATGTCTGGATGAGGACTTCACAGAATATTTTTTGGCCATCTAGTCCAAAACATCAACACCATATTTGGTCGCATTGTAAAAATTTACAACTTCAGGTTTTTGTTTTTCATTAGATCAACTTTCCAATGTTGGGTGTAAACTACAAAAGGGGCAAGACGTTTTTGTTCTTCTTTCCTTGATAAGACGTAAGCGTTATATTTTTTCACGCTTAGCAATCTTACTAGAATACAGCACAGCTCTTGTTTTCTTGAAAGAATTAGGTAATTCTCTTTTTGAAAGATTTATTGTACCAACCCAGCTTATTCCTGTGTTTCTCAAATGTTTTACTAAATTGAGTGATGTAAAGAAATTGTCCGTTGTCAGGTTTCTTCCAGTGTTGTAGTAAGGTTCAAAAATTTTTGACTGCACATCAGTAGCAAGCCAAACTTAATGCCGAATTTGTCCGGCTTTTTAGGCATATACTGAATATAAATCGACATCGCGTCTTCATGTGAAATAATTGTTCATCCTCTACAATATTTTCCCCCGGTTTATAATTCATCAAGCAATTTTCGATAAATATATTCCAAATATATGAAGTAAGGGCAAATGGATCAGTTTGCAACCTTTGGGATCTGGTTGACTTCATGTCGAAGCGCAAATACTTCATAATTTCCAAGAACCTATCCCTGGACATTGTCTCAGCGAAGAATTTTGGACCCCCTGATTTTGACCATAAACTTAAAATTGAAAGACCTTTTGCAGCCAAAGCTCCTCGAGCATACAGCTGTGATATGAAAGCGTCTAACACATTGAGTGACAAAGACCAATTTGGATTTTGGTATTTTTTACGAGCCTCTTCTTCAGTGTACTGTTGAGTATGACGCAATATTTTTTCGTTGATAAACAATCTCCATGCACTACTTGCACTGCCATCAACTATTTTTCCTTTTGCATGCGACGATGGCCCAAACACTTATCGTAAGACATTCTGATGGGGACGTCTCCCTGTAACATTTGTCGAAATATTTCCTATTTTCCAAATTGAATCATCATTTGCTTTTTCTTCATCTTTTTTGTTTTCCTTGCAGTGGGTACGTCTGAGTTGTTTTCTAGTTCTGTTTGGTAGGTCTTGACTACTTTCTTGATCTTGACTGTTGCCAATGATTTCATTTCTAGAAACTGTACTAGCAGCAGGCAATGGAATATTTTCTGGATCTAAATTATCATTTTCATTTGGTGTTTCGTGAAAAGACTCTTCATCATATGAATCAAATTCACTTGTTCATGAAGGAACAATCCAGTCTTCGTCGGATAAACTGGATATAGTTTCGATATGAAAATTTTCGTCAAGTTCAATATCTGAACCAGAATTATCATCGGAAATAGTTTCAAAAACTTTTAGCGCATCTTCTTTTGTTAGATATTTTCTACCAACACTTCTACGCGCCGTGACAGGAATAAAATAAAATAAGCAAGTCTGAACACTGACATTCACTGAAACGAAATGCAACTCAGTATATTCGTATCCGTTGAAAAATAACATTTCTAACACAAAAGAAATGGGCAGTCAGAAGGCACGCTGCAATTCCAAACAGATGTCAAACAGGTGTTTTTCCTCTCCCTCCCCTTTCCTCGCTTCCCAACTAAAAAATAATGCTTTGAAATACACAAAGCAATATTCCCCTCGCCACAGATGCACCTGCTTATCTATTAGAATAGCGGAAATAGCTATGAAAGTGAAGAAAATAACTTGACATATGTAATTTTCTAGATACGGTCAAAATGACCGGTAGCTGTAATTCTAGGTATACATACTAATATTTTCAAAACTAATTATATAAATTGAACAAACAAGAACGAAAAATCATGCGTCAAGCATAGATTATGTAACACTTTCCAACGCTTCCAAAATAATTTTACGAATCATACTCTTTAATAAGCTAAAAGATAACATCTAAGTAATCCGAATACTTTTATTCAGCCCTGTATAGGATCTATAGATTTGTATATATACTACATAGGATGCTAAATTTTAGTTCAGTTAGGAAACACGTAGTACAGTTTAAAATTCTCCGTCTGGAGTTAAATAATACGGAAATGTGTTCCCGAACTTTTGTGCTTCCCTGTATAGGATCTACAGAATAATACAAGAATAATACAGAATAATACAAAAAGCGATTTAAAATTAAAATCGCGTTCAGTAACTTAAAACGCACTTCCAGGAGTTATTGTTAACATACAGTAGAGAATTCTTTTGTGTGTCCCTGTAAATGAACGATCACTGCTATACACACAATATTCTGTAGTAAGTCTCTTGTAATGAACCTTATATAAATTTCAATGCGTTTAAAATAGGGAAACATTATTTAAATAAACCGCAGACGATTTTTCTCCATAGACGTAATGTAACGGAATTATTTTGACTGTCCTTGTAAAGTAAGTATAAGTGCTATGTACACCCTTTTCCATATTAAGCTTCTTCTAATGCACCTTAGTGATATATATAAATTTCAATGCGTTTAAAATAGTGAAACATTATTTAAATAAACCGCAAATGATTTTTCCCCATAGATCTCAATGTAACGGAATTCTTTTGAGTGGCCCTGTAAAAAAACTATAAGTGCTACACACTTCCGTTGAAATAGGAACCATGCTATAGATAACGATTATAACATATAAAAATTGCAGGGCAATCCGAGCATATTTACGGGAGTTAGAGCACGGACAGACGGCCAGACGGCCAGACGGCAGACGGCCAGACGGCAGACGGCCAGACAAACCGAAGTCATAAACACTTTTCAACTAGGTTGGAAAGTGTTAAAAAGATTTTATGTAATATTGTTGGGTTTTTAAGAAATGTCAAAAAATATTCAGATCATAAACAAGATAATTAAAAAGTTATGATGCGTTAAATTGGATTTACGGTCAAAATGACCGCTGCCGTAATTCTAGTGTTAAACACCCAGATACGGTCATCAGGCTTGCATTATTTCCTCCCTCAAGCAAAGTTGGTTTTATTTTTTTACAGGAAATCTTATGCGGACGTTTATACAGAAACTATTATTCGCCGTAAGATATGGTTGGCTCGATACTGTTGCTCTTGCACAAGTCGACCTCATTGACTCTTGTAGAAAATACAGCATCGAAAAATAATTATAAAGAAGACTGCTGTACAAAATGCCATAGTGGAGCATAAAATAGACTGGATATTTACTGCGAGGTAACGATCAAGCCGACCATGAGCAACAGTTTCTCGAGATGTCCATATCATGCAGCAAATAGCTGAGCATGAAATAGCTGTGCATGTCTAGGAGTTTCTTTAATCGTTATAATGAAATATAAGCTTTATGACAGCATCTAGGCGTTTAAGAAAGAAATTCAGATTGTCATCGTGGATAACAAGACGTCTTAAATGTTGTCACAAATGTGAAGCGGTCTTACACTTTTGTTAATGACTGAAGGTTAGTTTAATAGTGAAATATTTAAGAATACTTTATTTAAATCTTTTTTATCCACCATTAAGTCAACAATGTGCTTTTAAAACTAAATGTTGACATAAGCTCTAGAGAATATTATAAACTTTGAAAATTTAACACAAAAATTTGTTCCAGGTGAGGAGTAGTTAGAAAAATTACCGCCCAATTTAAGGTGCATGGCTTGCACTCGCCATCATATGACGCAAGTTTAAAAATATTTCCGATTGAACAAATTCATGGAGTTTGTCTCAACTTCAAAAATATACTGTTGGAAAATCTCCGATAATAAATCTATATGCTAGTTCCTGTAAACAAATTTATCAAAACATGCTTTATTGGCAAAATATAATAAACACCCAGTAGTAGGATTTTAAATAATTTTATGTTGTAAACAAATACTTCTATAAATATGGCGTGTGTCATAATTTTTAAAAAGCACATTTTTTTCCAATAAATTTATTACAGACTAATTATAGATTTTCAAATTTACAAGTTTTACTTTTCCTATTAATATTTAATGTAGAATATTTCCGAGATTATATTATTTTATTTATTAGAGATGAATGCGATAATTACAGAGAAGTAGTAAAATATATTATCCTAAAGTGCATAAAACTAGTTCATGGTACGAATTTTTTCAAGCCAATTAATTAAACTTTAAAACGTAAATATATTTTTCGATTATATAATAAGAATAAATAAGAACATGTTGCTGTTAAATCTTTTTGTAAACTAAATTTATTTCTGTTTAGTTGATATCTATTTTGAATCTATTATAATAATTATATATTATCGCAGTGACTTTTTAAAGTTTAAATTTTGTTAATACGGCTGAAAGAAAAAGGCAACAAGTGAAACATATAATTACAAAATATAAAGATAAACATAGTTAAATTACCAAATAATGTATATTTAATTACTCTCTTAATAGTATTTAAAATTATACATTAAATTAAATAAATAATAGCAACCAAAATAATTGCATTAAATTGAATTTTATTAAAGAGAATTTTACTAAGAAACGTTCAATGAATAACATAAAATATAAAAGTAATGACTAAACATATTTTAATTATGGATATGAATATAAATACATTTTTATCTTTTTCCGTTGTATTTTAAATAAATAATTTCTGCATTGAATCGAAGAAGAAAACTTTTAAGAAGTGATAAAAATATTTGCGCCACTGTCATCATAGTCATGATCATTCTAAACAGCTGATATGTAAATATATATATCACCATTAAAAGTTTGGATTGACATTAAATTTAATTCTGCAAAATCTCCTTTGTTTTATTTTTGTTCATTTTTTTTTCTTTCTGACAATAAAACAATTACAAAATTACCTTCAAATGAACAAATACAATCTTCTGGGTTTAGACATTTAGGACTCTAGAAAAAAATAATGTTTGTTTCCAATGATTTTCAATAATCATTTTCATAATTATTCATTTGCTAATTAATAGTAATCATTATTATTTAATATAGTAAAATACTTCTAAATAAATTTTATTTTAGACAATTTACAAAATGATATTTTTGTACAATTTTAATTACTCTGTTGCAATATATTTAATTCTACTACATTCTACTTTTCATCTATCTTTTTAAATTTTTAGTATGCAGCAATTTTAAAATTTCAAATTAAGTAGAAAATAATACATTTAAAACAAATTTACAAATTAAGAAGTAATTACTAATAACTTATATAAATGTGTCAAATGAATCAATAAAAAACTGAAATGTAATAGTGATATTTTATTTAATGTTCCGAAAATGATAATATTCTCCATTTGCATTTCAATTTACATATTCTTGATTCAAGGCTTTGACAAATTTCAAAAGCAATTTTTACATATAGTTCTAAAAAAAAAAATACAAATGAAATTTACAATGCCCGATTAAATATATTGCCACTAAATAAAAATGATTTTTCATGCATATTCCCTATTTAAAAAATATATATATTATTAATTTTTAATTTAGTTTGAAAACTTTTTAATGTTATTTAACTTTTTTATTTAACGTACCGGAAAATTCTTCCCGTTAATTGTTAGACATTAGATATCGGGATCTATGTCTAATAATTAAATGATAGAATTTTGTGGTACAAATTGATTTTTCCCAACCGGCATGAACTTTTCGGATAACACTATAACATTTATAAATCCTTATAACCTCATGTAACAGAGCTTTTATTCTGAAAAATACAAATAAGAGAAAATGTACCAGATATCGTGACTAAAAGGAAAATATTGTAACGTCGCCTTTAGTAGATGAAGCACTTTAAATCCGGTGAACAGTATACGATGTCATGGGTTTAAAATTACTTGCTGAATCTCCTAGAATGTAATTTGTTTTGAATAGTGAAATAGGATAATTAAAGTTTGTAAATTCTATCTTAGTTTAATGGTCTCGAATTAATTTGCTAAATTTGTAATTAAAAACAGAATAATTAGAATGTGTTGAAATATAAAACAATGCATAATTATTCCACAAACTTTTGAAAAATAAAGTTATAATCAGTAAAATCATAGTAAGTGATTATTGTTTTATAAATGTGTATAATGAGCATTCATACTTGTCAGAAGATCACTATTTTTTCATGGTTATTTCTATTATAGTAAATTTATTATTAAATAAAACGAGAAAACGAAATCATGCATCACGGCTTACGTTATGAAGCGCTTTCCAACTCTATCGGAATATTTAAAAAAAAAAATTATTTTCATCTTACAATAAAATGAGATATGTAAATAGTAATAAAAAAAACACACAAAGCAGCGAAAAATTATTTTCAGCAAAGGCTGTTCATAACCGGTAATGTGTGCAATTCTTTTGTGTAGCCCTGTGTATGATCGAAACATTTCGTATTGCACAATAAATAAGTTCGTTTTAAAATGCATATCACAGCTGAAAACGCATATCCAGTAGTTATGGATCCCATTCAGTCCTGTAACAGAATTCTTTTGAGTGTCTCTGTAAATTACCGATAAGTTTTACGTAGTCGAAAATCTATAAACAAATGGGTAAGTGTGATTGAAGATGGCATAAAGGGATCCGTTTAATATTCCTTTCAAAACACTTTATCCTTTCTTTAATTAATCCAAATACATTTCATTAAAAACTCGTGTATTTTATAAAGTAAACATTTACTGGTATATTTTTCTCGTTTTTTTCGAAAATCTGAACCGGTTCGATAGCGTGCTATTATGCTCTGCCCAATATTATACTCTGTGTTAATAATAGCTGTCATGTGGACTAAATGCGATATAAAAAAATCAATTTCAAAATTAAACATGTTGCATAGAGACCTTCAAAATTTAAAAATATGCCAGTATTTCCATAATCAGGTTTTTATCATGATTCGATACGTTACTCAAACTTATATATTTACTATTCTCTATTACTCATATTGATACTTTCTTTGTATTTTTCTCAAACATTTGAAAAATCCGTTATGACGTCAGATTAATTTTCTTTTTAATTCGTTAATGACGTCATATTAAGCTGATTTCTGTATTTACACATACTCATATTCCGTGTATTATTGAGAAATGTTTGAAATTTTCCGTTTTATTACAAATATGACATCATATTATTCTTTTTTTTTAATTGGTGAAACTTTTTATTTCATTTTTCACGCGGAAATCTTTCAATAGAAAATTAATTATTGCAGAAAGAATTTTATTGTTGAATTTTAATTGTTAGCAACTGCTATAATGAAAAATGTTTAAATTTAATAGAAAAAGGCTGTTAAATTTTTGTTTTTTTATCTCTATATATTAAAATAATACGATTTTTTCAAATTTTATTATTTTGAACTTCATAGCAAGTATTCAGATATAAGTACACATAGTTTCAACTCTGTAAGTTAAATAGTTTCTGAGAACCGGCTCTGTGACGGACAGACAACGAAGCAGGAGTAAAAGGGTATCATGAGATGAACAAAACCCTCAAAAGAAACATGTTGTAGTGCACCTCAGTAATGCATGTGAGTTTCATTATGTTCGAAATTGTTTAACAGAATTAAAACACTCTGTAATCGATTTTCTCGAAAGATAAAAATATAATTGAATTATTTTGTGCGTCCCTGTAAATGAACTATAAATCCTAGTCACTCGATACTCCATAGAAAGCATATTGGTAGAACTACAGTGAGGCATATCATTTTAATTATGCTTGAAACAGTGTTACGTTATTAAAATACACTAAAAACGATTTTTCCACATTGACTGTAATGTAACTGATTAGTTTTTAGTGTCCCTGTAAACGAACTCCAATTGCTAGTTTAATCGAAATTTTATATCTATATTCATATTATATTTATTTCATATCTATATTAATATATATAGTAAATTATATTCATATATATATATTATGTTCATATATAAATAATTTTATATGTATATTCACATTTATAACTGATGTTCCAAATATAATTTTTCAATTTCCTTGATACATTACTTATACTTTAATTAATTACTCATTTATATATATTTCTTTCAACTAATATTTTCGGATAAAAATCTTGATATATTTTGAAAAACAAAACATATAAAAAAATGTCTTTCATCTACAACAAAATACCCCACATTCTTGAAAAATGAAATATCGAAAAGAAACTCATTTACATATTTTTCGTTTCTTTATTTTATATGTATATGAATGTACATAATGTATGGTTTGTGCCATTTTTTCCTTTTAGTAAGTTATCCTGATTGATGCTTTATTTTGGCACAGTATTTGTTTTTCAGCTTTGTCAAGCTGGGGAATTTAATTATATTTATTACACGAATTTATAAACTGTAAATTCGAATGTTTTCATTTGATTTAGAAATTATTATACAATTCTTAAATATTTCTTTTCTTTGAAAGGTTCTGAATTACCTAGGAATACGTTTCTGACGTACAATTTAATAAGAATTCTTTCCCAGAAGCTGGTGCATAAAATATTCATTTGAAATATAATACAGTTGAAAGTTATTTTTAAGATTAAATTCCCGTATGCGGAAAAAAAATGTTTTAGTACGTTTTACTGTATTTGGAGAAAACCTATAAAATATGAATGTTAAAAAAAAAATCTGTAAAATGTGACTATATTTTAAAAATACATCCATTATATTACTTCGACGAATGACATACAAACACACACACACACATATATATATATATATATATATATATATATATATATATACATATTTATATATATACTGATTATATATATTGGGGAGTTTGCTTGGCTATACTGTACATTGTTGGTCCTTGGTCCACCATCATTTAAAAAATCTTTTTTTATGCAACATGTGCTGATGATCTGAAATGCTTGTATTATCTGCTGCCTCAAACTTGCAATTTGGTATTTTGTTGTTGTTTTTTTTTTCCCTATCCTTTTTAATCTTGTTATATTTAGAAATTTATTGTTGTTTCATAGCTTATTTCTCTATTTTATGGGTGTTGTTGTCCCAAATTCATATTCTTTAGCTATTTTTTAGCTAATATGAAGATGCAACCACACATTTTATTTGTGGAACTTTAGGCATTTGGGACCTGACGATTCTGTGTAAGTTCTACATATTTCTATTACTCAATTTCTGTTATTCAAATTCTGCTATTTTTTACAATGTTTTTGAAAAAAAACATTGTAAAAAATGTTTTTTCTGTACTGGGGGAACTGTATTGTTGTCAATTAGTTTTTTATTTTTATTTTATTTCACAGTTTTTCTTTTTGGTGGTCAGTAATGTTTATTTAATGGTTATATATATACAGGGTGATTATAAAAAAAACTATCCCGATATATGAACCCCTAACTATCATACCGTTCACAGAAACTGAATGAAATTTTGGTTTAAAGTATTTTGAGATATGCGTTCAAGAATAATATGAAAAACAACAATTAAATTATATCAGTTACGGTTGCAGTGACAAAATTTCGAAAATTTCAAATGGCAACACCTACTTTTTTTTATTGGAATGTGATCTTCATAGTGAAAAACTTTTAAAAGCTTTGGAAAGGTAGTTGCATCATGAAAATCGCCGGCGCTAGATAGACTAAGAAGAAAAGTGTAAACAACCAATAAATACAGAGAAGAAATAGAAAACAAAACATTTTAGTGTATTTCATAAATTTTCCACTTCACACACGATGACACTTTGCATGCGGCAGATGGTGGATAACTTTTAACAATAAAATTTTTACTTTCTGTTGCTTCTTTGTCATTTATTGGTTGTTTTCACTTTTCTTCTTTGTCTAGCGCCGGCGATTTTCGTGCTACAGGTACTGTTCCAACGTGTTTTATGGTTTTTCACTATGAAGATCACAGTCCAATAAAAAAAGTAGGTGTTGCTATTTGAAATTTTCGAAATTTTGTCACTGTAACCGTAACTGTTGTTTTTCATGTGGTTCTTGAACGCACACCTTGAAATATTTTTAAACCGAAATTTCATTCAGTTTCTGTGAACGGTATGATAGCTAGGGGCTATAGGATATTGGGATAGTTTTTTTATAATCACCCTGTATATTATATATAAAATGACAAATTTACGTAATGGCTACATCTGATGGAAATTTTGGCAAATAATATATATATATATATATATATATATATATATATACAAATTTACCAATATCAGTTTTAATTTCAATATACATTAAATTTGACTGTGTTAAGTTCAATTTTTTAGTACCTGCGCCGGTAAAGGTTTTTCTTGAAGAGACTGGCTACTTAATGATATTTTGGTGTAGCGTTAGATTTTGTATGACCATCAGGTGTTTTGTCATGTACTGTTTTTATTTATATCTCTTAATTACTTGATAAATGGTTATTTTGCACTTTCGTTACAAAAAAATTTAAAAAAAAGTTTGACGTGTCGTTGTTTTATCTGTTCTAGCACGTTTTGCAACAGTTAATTTTCCCTTCCGTTTCATGTTTCAAAACAAAATGCGAAGAAAAGAACAAGGTTGTATTACGAATCAATAAAGTTCGATTAACCTGTAACAAAGAGACATAGGTAACATGATAATGACAAAAAAAAATTAGTAACTACACCCAGAAAAAAGTTTTGTTGAATCAACAAAAATTTGGTTAACCCAACAAAACTTTTTGTTTAAATATAGGTCAATGGAAATTTTGTTTGAATTAACAAAAAAATTTTTTTTTTTTTTGCAATTCCAAAAAAAAATTTTGTATCGTCAGCAAAAAGTGTTTTGTTAATTCAAGTAAAATGTTTCAATTTTACTTGAATTTTGCTAAAACAACCAAAATGTACTCAACAAAACATGTATTGTAGTTTTAATCAATTCCTTTTTCTGGGTGCTTACTTCTTATTTTTTTTATTATTTATTTAACCATTGGGAAAATAGTTGTTGCTTTCTTTCGAGAATGGACAAAATGATGTTCGCAGTTTACTATTTTAACCGTTTTTAACGAAATTCTTTAACTTTAGAAGAATTTTTTAAGTGTTTTTAACGAAATTCTGTAACTTTAGAAGAATTTTTCTTTGAATAGGCAATAGAAATGCATAAAATCGTTACAAAAAGGATAGATGCAAATTATCAGATATGAAAAGTGAAGTAGAAATTTTGTACTTTCGTGTTATAGCGGCTCCCAAGGATGAAATATTTTTGTTTCTGTTTTCATTAATATATTGTAAATTTGGTACTTACGTGTTATAGCGGCCTATAAGGATGAATCGCCAAGCGACCAAGATTTATCGCCAAATTATAAAGCATGTATGACATTATAATAATATATGATATATATATAACATTTCTTGACGTATGTGGCCAAGTTATAGTCATGTATAATGTTGTATGATGCATGTTGTATGACATGTGTATATGATGTGCATACGACATATAAGACGTAAATAATATGTGTATAATGACGTATATGGCACATATAGGAGCGTTGGGAATATATATATATATATATATATATATATATATATATATATATATGCGTATCTAGGATGCATATATAAGCTTTGCGATGATCTTGGCGAAATCATAACTGCAACCTTCACATAATCATAATTGTGGAGGCCGCTATAACACGAAAGTACGGTAATTTTTTTTTTTAAGTTTTCAGTTCATTTTCCCAATCGTTATTGTAATTTTTTAAATTATAATTTTTTATTTACTTTTTTTGTTAAACAAAACATAATATTCGAGATCATCATTTATCTAAAACAAGATACCCCATTTCTGAATGATCTACATAAATTTTGAAAAAAAAAAACTTATTTATATTATGTTTCATTTCTTTATTTAATAAAAATATGAATGCATTTAATGTAGGGTTTATGTCTCGACTTTCTTCTCGGAAAGTTATTCTGATTGATGCTTTCGTTTGAAACAGTATTTACTTGTTCTGCTTTGCCTTGATGGAGAATTTAAATAAATTTATAATCAGAATGTATAAGCAAGACATTTGAATAAAACTTCAGAGTTTCATTTGATTATAAACTTTTTATACTATGTCTAGGTTTTATTTCCCTGAAAAAATATGAATTACCTATAAAGAAGTGTTTGAAATTCAATTTATATGGTTGTTTAAACGGAAGCTGGATACATAAAATATTCATTAGAAACATAATGAAAATGATAGTTATTTTTGCGATTAAATTTCCATTTGGGACAAAATAACAATTTTTTTAACCTCTTGAAGGGTGTTGGGATATTATAAATCCCACTTAATTTTGATTTCCAAATGCCACGATGGCACCGGCATTTATGAATAAATATTTGCTTTTATAAAAGCTTTTACATATTTCGAAATGAATTTTTTTCATAAATCCTGATGTCAATCAATCATTTGAGCATTTTAGCAGCAGAAGAACTTTGCATTTGAAAGTGTTAATGCAGTAGACCCATAAAGTTTGGCTGCTGAAAAATACACAAAATTATAATATTTTTTACGTTATATTCAAACAAAAGACTTCATAATCATCACATCCACACACGTATATTTAAAATTAACAATTTAAAAAAGATAGGCATTCTATTTGAAATACATATCTATATTTTAAACAATGATTAATGTTATGTATTTCTAAAGACTTTTAGCATTTTTTTTCAGCAGTTACACTTCATGTAATCTTTTATAATTCACTTACACATATAGCAAATACTAATATTATTTTTATTTCTATTATCTAGAAAATATAATTGTATTATGTATTTTTTATAACAAATCTTTATAACATTTGTTATTTTACATTTTTTTTTCTTGTTGTCTGAAATTTTAAATTGACTAAACAATGACAAAAAATACGCATAAAAATGTTTAGTTTTTCAGATTTAAATCATCAAACAGATAAAATAAAATAAAATAAATAAACGTGTAATAATCATTTATTTCCAATAAAGCGGCTTGGGATTTGTGAGAAGCAATATTTAATCACACATCTGGCAATTTTCTGTGTTATAAACCGTGCTCTTCACGCCAAATTTTTGTACCTGACTGCTTTTGACAAAATGAGTTTTTTTTTGCAAACGTTACCTATGCTTGAAATCATTTTACAAAGGCTGAATAAGTTCAATTACAAATTTAGAAGGTATAGCAAAAATAACTTTATTAAAATTAAATTTCAAAGTAAATATAAAATTTGTATCCATTTATACAGTATCGCAATCACCATTGAATGCAGTAAGTATTTTTATTGTAAGATATAGCTCGAAGTCGGTTACGATGAAAAATACACTCTAAAAAAAAACCCTGTACATTTAACAGAAAAAAAACTGTCAGCTATGCTACCAGATTTCCCCTGTAGTTTGTACCGAAAAAATATGTTAAATTGATAAAGTCTTTCCCTGTATGCAACAGAATTTGTCCGTAGTATAGACAGGGAAAACCTGTTATCTGGTACAGAATTTCTCTGTAGTATAGACAGGGGAGACCTCTTATTTTATTTTTTAACGAAACTAATCAAATTATGTATTTATTTTAATTTTTAATCTTTGTATTTTCTGTTTACTTTTTATAATTCATAATGGCATGAGAAATACTAATATTTTAAAAGAGATTATTTTCTGAAACAGTGGATATATTTTTTTTAATTTAAAGTTTAATGTGTTAAAAAATTTGATTTAATTAAACATTTATTACATGAAGTTAATATTTACACAAATAGTTTATTACAAAAACATTCGTATTCTTAAGAAGTAAACAGAAAATAAAATTAAACGTTAAAAGAAATAATCTGTTTAGTTTTCATTAAAAATTAAAATATTTCATCACTCTGCGAGTTTGTTTAATTATAGGATTGGAAATTTTTGATTGACGTTACTGTCATACTGTCGAAATAAAACTTATTTTAATTATAGTTAAAAATGAATTCTGTACCCATGTATAAAACCCTGAAATAATTGTGATTTTTTTTAATGTTAATTCTGTCATAAATATGCTCAATTGTTTCGGTTTTATTAAATCCACCACAATCTTAAGCAAGTTAAATATTTCTGCATAATTTTATTTCTTAAAGATTAATCTTTTTTTAAGATATATATATATATATCTAAAAATAGAGTTTACAAGGGTCGATGCAGGCAAAATCTGGGGCCTATTTGTGGTCACTTCACAAAAATCTATTTAATAAAAAAAGACCCTTCACAAAAATTTATTTAATAAAATAGGCTCCTTCACAAAAATCTATTTAATAAAATAGGCTTCTTCACAAAAATCAATTTGATAAAATGGAATCCTTCACAAAAATCAATTTGATAAAATGAATCCCTTCATAAAATTCTATTCCGTAAAATCTTACTATTTATTAATTATTTACTATTTTGTGACTTTTAAAATGTGTAATTTATAAACAAACAAGTTCATCAGAGACAAAAACTTGAGCAAAAGGATTTATAAAAGTTTTTGTTAATAAATGCTTGGCTCTAATTTGAGTAACTGTGGATTTCAACTTTCATTACAAAATGTTATTTTACACAAAAATATAATACATTTTCAAATATAACCTTCACTTTACAAAATGGGACCCAAGAAAAAAAAAAAAAAAAAAAAAAAAAAAAAAAAAAAAAAGAAAAAAGAAAAAGAAAACCTTCATTGACTTCTGGTTTATATATTTCCTGTACAAAATTAGAAAAATACATTTTCGCAGCACTATTAAAAATATTTTTATAGGATCTACATGTTGCACATTTTCCTATTTTTTATTTTTATTAAATTCTCTAAATATATTTTCATTCATACAGAAGGATATTAATTTTTCAGAATCATTTGCATCTTACATTATATCTAACTTGGTGCTCCATAATTTCATTCTTATTTAAAACAAGTAATATTATTTACATTTTTCTTTCTAAATCTTTTTTTAAATATAAATATACATTTTCAAAATCTCTCATGTATATTATTATGTACGTTTAAAATATCAAATATTTAAATAGATTGATTTAATTAAACTTATCTTATTTTAAAGTTCATAGAAATGAAATATATTGAACAAATTTAATAATACTTTAAAATTCAAGCAACTTGTACAATAAAAATTTAATAAATTAAGATTGCGCATACAAAATTATCTGCAGTTGAATAGTATTATTAAATGAAATATTATACAGATCAAAGTACTAGGATGTGTGAAATTTTTTTTTTAAATAATTCGAAAAATAAATGATTTAGTAACTTTGGATAAGCTCAAGTTCAAATATTATAAATTATTATTAATTAACAATCGAAATTTTTGACGCTTTTTGAGTATATGAGTATTTTAGAATTGCGGAGAAACGAATAGATAAGAATGTAAACAAATAATAATCAAATGTCATTTTGTAATTATTAGAATAAAAATACTTTTAAAGCATTCCCACTAATTAAAAAGAACTAAAAATATAAAAATATGCAACATTTCATAAAAGCTTAAATAATAAAGATGCAGAAACATATTTCCCTAATTTCACGACAACTATAATTTTACACAACGAAAATATCTACGCAAATTTAATTCTTTAAAGATATTTGAAAATAATGAACTTATTAAAGATTAAGGTGGATGTAAAGAAACAAAATTAACGAGCGTGCTCTGAACAGACTTACTGCAATATCCTCATTACTCTGCTTTTCCGTGTATCCAGTTTTGGCGGCGAACACGGGGTAAACGTATACACTATAACAGTGACTTGACTAGCCTAGACTAGAGTAGAGATACGAATACGAAGGTCATAGACAAACAACTTTTCCTATAATACACGTTGAAAATGAAGAACCGTGTGACTATAAAATTGTGCGCCAGAGTGCGAATACCATGTCTTCCCTCTGTAACAGAGGAATCTGTACTTTACATAAAATGGAGATATTCTGTTAAAAGTACTGTAAAATATCTGTTAAAACAGCAGCTTTTTTAAAGTATACAAATATACGGCACCCAGGTACATGCTTTATTCTGGAACGTTGAACGAACAACCAAGTTTTTTAACTGATTTTTTTTGTAAGTTAAACGCAGAACGAGTAGTTTTTCAGAATTTTTGTTTTTTTAATTTGTTTTATTTACAATATAATTATTCTCGGCAAATTCTTCTTCGAACACCAGTTATGATATTAAGACACGCAATATTAAATCGAATAGATATGTGGCGACTCATCCGTGCAGTGCTCTCTAGCTGTTGCCGCTGTGGACAAACTCTAGAATCTAACTACCCTAGATTCGAGCAACCCATTCATGCAGTCACTCCAGCTGTTTCGACAGTGGACAAATTTCACCAGAGAGACCGACTGGTACTGAGATATGGAAGTACTCTACTTCTCGACACCTACTTCGATGGTTCTGCTTTTCTAAGCGAATTTTCCAGACGACAGAATCGGACGGGTTGATAAGATGCAAGATCTCTCAAAACAAGGCCGGACTCATTATTTCTCTTCTGAATGGCAACAGACGAATGCGCTAGTATTTAAAACTTGAATTTATTGACAAGAGAGGTGATGAAGTCAGGAGAGCATGACAAACAATGCAAGCTGGCTATTACAGCCTTATATGGTCTTTAGCAGTACAAAAAAAGCACGTTAAATTTTATTTTATAAATATCTTAAATTAAACTTCTGTTTTGTTAGGTTAATAAAAGAATTGGTTAACCTCCATTCGTCTAGTCTATTCGTCTACATCTTCTCACACGCAACAACATTAAGCTGTAGGGCTTAGTTTATATTACAAGGTATACTTACCCATGCATGCCTCTCTCGCCTCATACAGATTTGGTGACCCTGGACGTCCACAGATTTGGGGACCTTAGTAAAAAGTTTCTTGACGGCTGACCGCTCTAGACTAACCGGAAACATATCTGTTTTCAAGTGAGTATGTTCCAATTCTTATTACTTAAAGTATTTATTATACCATATGCTGTCGCTATGCCTGACGACGAAGTTTCTCGTATCGCATTTCGTGCACCCCCCGTTTGGAAATCTGATATAGACTTGTGGTTTCTTCAAGTAGAATCAGGATTTGTGACGGCAGGCATTACTAACGACGATACAAAATTTCATTGTGTGGTGGCTGCTTTAGACACAGAGATTTTGTCTTATATACGTGATCTAATCCGTACACCCCCTGCCAAAAATGCTTATGAAACCTTAAAATCTCGCATTACGGAGCAATTTTCTCAATCTGAGAGTGTTCGTTTGAGAACGCTTTTACAATATTTGCAATTAGGCGATAAACGCCCCTCTCAGCTGCTAGAAGATGTTCTGCGTACACTTTGGCTTCAGCGTTTGCCAGTATCCGTTCAGCAAATTTTGTCGATAAGTAAAGATAATCTAACTGATTTGGCTAAAATAGCCGATAAAATTTGTGACATTCCTGGTTTGGCACCAGTATTATCTGAAGTGAAAACATCTGGTATTTCCTCAGAACTTGATGAATTAAAACGTCAAATCGACATACTCCATAAACGTTTGGATGACTTAACTCTGTCTACTACACGAACGCGTAGTTGGAGTAAGAACAAACCTCTTACACGTACTCGTTCCAGAAGTAGTTCTCGTGAATCCAGGAACCAGAAATTATGTTGGTACCATTTTCGATTCGGAAAAAAAGCTAAAAAATGTACAGTATTGTGTAACTTCGCAAAGGAATTAGATACCACTTCGTGTATGGAAAATAATAGCAACTGTGCAACTCGTCTGTTTTTGTCAGATAGGAAATCCGGTTTCCGCTACTTGGTGGATACCGGCGCAGCTTGTAGTACTTTTCCCCGAGACCCTTTACTGCATAAAACACCTGATACACACTTATCCTTATACGCTGCTAATGGATCAAAAATCTTAACTTATGGTACATGTCAGTTAACGCTTGATCTTGGGCTACACAAACCACTAAAATGGACTTTTGTAATAGCAGAAGTAGATCGCCCTATCTTAGGTGCAGATTTTTTACAACATTTTGGGCTAATAGTGGATATGAAAAACCGGAGAATAATTGATAGCATATCTAAAAAATCCTCAAAGGCGTTTTTACGTCTGGAAATGCCCTGGGATTAAAAAGTTTCCGGCATTACGGTTTATCATAAGCTGTTGCAGAAATACCCCAGCATTACTAACCCGGCTATGCTTCATGTCACTCGCAAACCTCATTCTGTTATGCACACAATTTTGACAAAAGGTCCTCCTATTTTTTCGAGACCCAGAAGATTATCTTATGGAAAAACTGCAAATCGCTAAAAAAGAGTTTAAATCCTTAATGGATCAAGGTATAATTAGACCATCAAAAAGTCCATGGGCGAGTCCAATCCATATGATACCCAAAAAGAATGGGGAATGGAGAATTTGTAGCGATTTTCGCCGCTTAAACTCTGTCACTGTTCCTGACCGCTATCCCCTACCCCACATTCACGATTTCTCTTACGGCTTAACTGGAAACAGTATTTTTTCTAAATTGGACCTTATGAAAGCCTATCACCAGATTCCTTTGGACGAAGCGTCCATCCAAAAGAGTGCCGTTACTACACCTTTTGGACTCTTTGAATATTTATTCATGTGTTTCGGTTTATCGAATGCAGCACAAAGTTTCCAGCGCTTTATGGACGAAGTTTTGAGAGGTCTTGATTGTTTCGTTTATCTCGATGATGTATTAGTAGCCTCGGAAAACGAGGAAACACATTTAAAAGATCTTGAAAACATATTTCAACGGTTGCATTCTTATGGTTTTAGTGCTTAACGTCGAAAAATGCATCTTTGGCGTAAAGGAGTTACCATACTTAGGATTTTTAGTCAACAGTACAGGAATAGCACCCTTGCCAGAAAAAGTCTATAAATTACTTAATTTTCCACTACCAACAACTGTTAATGAATTACGTAGATTTTTAGCTATGATAAATTTTTATCATAAACATTTAAAAGGAACAGCATCTATTCAGGCTCCATTACACGACTTGTGTAAAGGAAAGAAAAAAAATGACAATTCTCCCATTCTTTGGACTGATGCAACTACGCAGTCTTTTGAACAATGTAAGAAAAGCATTGCAGACTCAAATTTACTATTTCACTATGTGCCTGGGGCACAAATTTCGTTACATGTTGATGCTTCGGATATCGGTATCGGTTCCTTATTACAACAAATTAATGGCGATATTCAACCTCTCGCATTTTTTTCCCGTAAATTGACACCTACTGAGCAAAAGTATAGTACCTATGATCGCGAATTGCTTGCAATTTATTGTTCTATTAAGCATTTTCGTCATATAATTGAAGGGCGTCAATTTACTGTATTTACTGATCATAAGCCACTAACGTTCGCATTTGTAAACCAGAGTGACAATAGCTCACCTCGACAACAGCGACATTTAGAATACATTTCCCAATTTACTACAGACATTCGCTACATCCCTGGAAAGGATAATATAGTGGCTGACTCCTTTTCCCGTATTTCGGAAATTAAAGTGCCTGAGAGTATTGATTATCTCGATCTTGCGAAAGATCAGTGTGACGATGCTGAATTGCGTTTACTTCGGGATTCTGCCACCCTCAAAATGATCCCCCTTGAACTTTCTCCTTCCAAACTGCAACTGTGGTGTGATATATCGACAGGAACCGCGAGACCTTACGTACCGCCAAATTTTCGTTTACCCATTTTTTTGATGCTGCATAATATTTCGCATCCAGGTGTTAAAGGATCAGTCGACCTCATTCGAAAACGTTTTGTCTGGAAAAATTTACGTAAGGATGTAACAGAGTATGCTCAAAAGTGCATCGCCTGTCAGAAAAGTAAAATACATCGTCATGTAAAATCTGAAATAGGACATTACCCACTCCCTAAATGTAGATTTAGACATATTCATCTAGATATCGTAGGACCACTCCTTCCATCGAATGGATTTCGATACTGCTTAACTTGCATTGATCGATATACCAGATGGCCTGAAGTTTTTCCCATGACAGATATAACTGCAGATACGATAGCTCGAACGTTCTATAATGGCTGGATTGTCCGATTTGGCGTCCCAGAATTCATAACTACAGATCAGGGTCGACAGTTCGAAAGCGACCTTTTCAAAGCACTTGCGAAATTTCTTGGCGCATATAAAACTCGCCCAACAGCCTATAACCCTTCCTCCAATGGCGTGATTGAAATTTTTCATCGTCGCCTTAAAAGTGCCATTAAATGCCACGCGACAGACAAATGGACAGAAATTTTACCAACGATACTTTTGGGACTGCGAAGTGCATTCCAACCTGATTTGCATTCCTCCCCGGCAGAGATGGTTTACGGTTCCCCTCTTTGCCTTCCCGGTGAATTTTTTCGTTCCCAAACGACACAGCCGGAACATCACGAATTCTTAATTTTACTCCGGGAAATGATACACCGCCTCCGACCAGTTTCAACTTCGCATCATACCAAACTTAATGTTTTTGTCCATCCTGAGTTGATGACGTCATCCCATGTCTTTGTCCGAAAAGAATATGTTCGTAAACCTCTGGAACAACCCTACGATGGTCCTTATCCAGTTACGAAACGTAACGACAAGTATTTTTCTGTCAATATTAATGGACGTGACACTCATATTTCCATTAATCGACTCAAGCCTGCTTTTTTATTCAATACCGCCGATCTGGACAAAGATCCTACGTCATATGTTACCCGCAGTGGGCGACATGTAAAATTTATACTTCCTCCCAAATATCTTGTTTAATCTTTTTTCTTTTCGTCTTTCAGACTGGAGGTGAAGTACCTGTGGCGACTCATCCGTGCAGTGCTCTCTAGCTGTTGCCGCTGTAGACAAACTCTAATCTAACTACCCTAGATTCGAGCAACCCATTCATGCAGTCACTCCAGCTGTTTCGACAGTGGACAAATTTCACCAGAGAGACCGACTGGTACTGAGATATGGAAGTACTCTACTTCTCGACACCCACTTCGATGGTTCTGCTTTTCGTAGCGAATTTTCCAGACGACAGAATCGGACGGGTTGATAAGATGCAAGATCTCTCAAAACAAGGCCGGACTCATTATTTCTCTTCTGAATGGCAACAGACGAATGCGCTAGTATTTAAAACTGGAATTTATTGACAAGAGAGGTGATGAAGTCAGGAGAGCATGACAAACAATGCAAGCTGGCTATTACAGCCTTATATGGTCTTTAGCAGTGCAAAAAAAGCACGCTAAATTTTATTTTATAAATATCTTAAATTAAACTTCTGTTTTGTTAGGTTAATAAAAGAATTGGTTAACCTCCATTCGTCTAGTCTATTCGTCTACATCTTCTCACACGCAACAATATTAAGCTGTAGGGCTTAGTTTATATTACAAGGTATACTTAGCCATGCATGCCTCTCGCGCCCTCTACAGATATAATAGTGGGTAGATATAGTATATCGGTTACTGAGGCAAATGCGACGAAAGCAAGTCTTTATAATATATTTCATCAAAAGAATTCTTGTAGCTCTGTCACATGATTTCCACAATTTAAGACAAATTTTACCCCCACCTATCCACAGTAATCTACCACCACACCTACACTACACAAACTATATGCTATGATTTTGAAATTGTTTCGCCAATTATTTAAAAATTATTTCCATTTCTAATCCCATTACTAAAAACCGATAACTGTCTTAAGAATAAGTAACGATATCTCAATCTTTATTACATCGCATAAGGTACAAAATAAATTGAAATTGTAATACATACACTTCACTGCGTTATTGCATTTCATAGCAACAACGAAAAATACACTAGGAGTAAAAATAAATTTATTTAGTTTTCAACGATAAGCATATCTTAAATGTGAAACTTTGAGAACTAATTACACATACAACATATATACACACTACACACTATTATACATAAACATATTTTCTGTACAGTAAATTTATTTTACTCCTTTACATTAAATTCTCAAATTCTTTGTTTTTAGATTATTCATGAATTCATTGTTAATTATTCATAATTATTTAAAATTTCTCATTATGCTCTAATTTTTGTTTGCATGTTTAATTATATATATGTGTGTATGCATAAGTATATATATTTGTGAGTGTGTGTGCGTGAAAGAGAGAGAGAAGCAGAGACAGGGATAGAAAGAGAGAGAGAGAGATAATATATATACAGGGTGATTCATAAAAGATGGGCAGAACTTTAAGGGGTTATAGTACACTTAAAGACAAATAATATTAAATAGGAGACTAAGGGTCCCAGACGTATTCCCAAGGAGATAGGGGGCATTAAAGTTTAGGGTCCGAAATTTCAAATGATTATAAAACATGGAAAAATTGGTCGATTCGTTTGCGGTTTTTGCAAAAAATTTTCTTTATGCCAGTATTTTCTTGAAATAAAATTTTAAAGTTCAATTTCAAAAAATGCCGATAGGGGGCGCTTTAGACTTTGGAGTAACAAACAACTATTTTTTAACGTTATTTTTTGTATTTCTTTAAATGATTTCGAAAGCTTAGACTTAAACTTAAATTTTGATCTAAAAATCTGAGTCCTAACGAGTAGTTAAGTAGCGTAAACTGAAATTTGAAATTTGAAACCCTTCTCCCCCCAGAACAAAAATCAGTTATTCCCGATCTTTGTGTCGTAGATTAGGCTCTAACTACTGCCGCGATTTGCTAAAATTATTCTTTATGTCAGTATTTTCTTGAAAATA
This sequence comes from Maratus michaelseni, assembly GCA_963931845.1. NCBI lineage: Eukaryota > Metazoa > Arthropoda > Arachnida > Araneae > Salticidae > Maratus > Maratus michaelseni. Next base: position 391,679,929 of record OZ007592.1, read on the forward strand.
AATTTTAAAGAAAATTTTCAAAAAATTCCGATAGAGGGCGCTTTAGACTTTGGAGTAACGAACAACTATTTTATACCGTTATTTTTTGTGTCTCATTAAATGCTTTCTAAAGCTTAGACTTAAATTTTCAGCCCAAAATCTGAATCGTTAGACGTGGTTAAGTTTCTGGGGAGAGGGGTTTGAAATTTCTACTCCTGAGCACAGTTCAGTTTACCATGTCCACACATTGTGTGCTGTGATACGAGGTAAAAAGACACAAATTAGGATTATGTTACCAAAGCATATTTATTAACATGTAATCACAATAAATGTTCAAAATTGTGACCACCAGAGGTTATGCACGCAGAACAACGGCGACGAATGGAACGGCGAACATTCGCGAAAACATCAGGCTTTTCGAGCACTTCCCCTACAGCGGCGGAAAGTCTGGCGACCAGTTCCTCGGGGGATTCAATGGGTGTCTCATACATAAGAGCCTTCAATCGTCCCCAAAAAAAGAAATCGAGGGGTGAAAGATCTGGCGAGCGAGCAGGCCAAGCAACAGGACCACCTCGACCAATCCATCTGTTCGGAAATGTGATGTCCAGATAGTTGCGGACGTCTCGTACGTAATGGGCTGGCGCTCCATCGTGCTGGAACCACATGACCCGCCAGATGCGTGGAGGAACAACGTTTAACAGGTCTGGCAGCACATGTTGCAGAAATGTGAGGTATGTTTTACCGTTGAGGCGTTCAGGAAGAAGGTACGGTCCGATTAGGTGGTCTCCGAGGATTCCTGCCCAAACATTGATGGAAAAGCGTCTCTGATGAGCATGTGGATACGTAGCATGTGGATTGACATCCGCCCATACATGTGCATTGTGTGTGTTAAATGTACCTTCACGTGTGAAGGTACATTCATCGGTGAAAAGCACAGTTCGTCCAAAATGTGGATTTAGCGCGTTCTGCTGCAGAAACCAGCGGGCGAATTCAATACGATTTGGATAATCCCCTGGAGACAGTTTCTGGACTCGTTGCACATGAAACGGGAGCAAATGTTCATCCTTCAGTACCCTCCAAGTCGTGGACTGTGAGGTATCCACCTGGCTAGCCACTGTTCGTGTACTTGTACTTGGCTGCGCCGCTACTACATCCAGAATGGCTTCTGCAACAACTACTGATTCGTCCTTTTTTGCACGACCTGCATTCGACCGGGAAGCGAGAAATGATCCCGTCTCACACAACTGTCTGTGCAAGCGCTCGAAAGTTTTGCGGTTAGGCAACCGCCTGTTAGGAAATCGCTCTCCGTACATTCGTTGTGCCTCTGCACCATTTCCATCTGCCGCTCCGTAAATTAAATGCATCTCAGCCTTTTCCTTATTCGTGAAGGGCACCATCTTCCGATTCATTACTACAGCGACTTACACTTGACTCACCGTTCAGTGGTTTTTATGCCTGAATCGTGTCGAAATTTTGCATACGTGTTCTTCTTCTTCCCCATTTGACATTTGCATACTTTCTGTTTCCTTCTTCACCCGGTGACTAGCGTCAGGAATGGAGCTTTAACGTTTGCATGAGCGACGTTTCCAACTGTGCCAGTGCCTTTATGAGTGAATTCCGACTATGCAGTCCTTGACGAAAGTTGTATTTTTGCCTCGTATCACAGCACAGAATCGTTGGGCATGGTTAAGTAGTGCAAACTGAACTATGTTCAGAAGTTGAAATTTGAACCCCCTCCCCTCGCTACTGAACCACGCTCAGCGATTCAGATTTTGAGCTGAAAATTTAAGTTTAAGTCTAAGCTTTAGAAAGCATTTAATGAGACACAAAAAATAACGGTATAAAATAGTTGTTCGTTACTCCAAAGTCTAAAGCGCCCTCTATCGGAATTTTTTGAAAATTTTCTTTAAAATTTATTTTCAAGAAAATACTGACATAAAGAATAATTTTAGCAAAACGCGGCAGTAGTTAGAGCCTAATCTACGACACAAAGATCGGGAATAACTGATTTTTGTTCTGGGGGGAGAAGGGTTTCAAATTTCAAATTTCAGTTTACGCTACTTAACTACTCGTTAGTACTCAGATTTTTAGATCAAAATTTAAGTTTAAGTCTAAGCTTTCGAAATCATTTAAAGAAATACAAAAAATAACGTTAAAAAATAGTTGTTTGTTACTCCAAAGTCTAAAGCGCCCCCTATCGGCATTTTTTGAAATTGAACTTTAAAATTTTATTTCAAGAAAATACTGGCATAAAGAAAATTTTTTGCAAAAACCGCAAACGAATCAACCAATTTTTCCATGTTTTATAATCATTTGAAATTTCGGACCCTAAACTTTAATGCCCCCTATCTCCTTGGGAATACGTCTGGGACCCTTAGTCTCCTATTTAATATTATTTGTCTTTAAGTGTACTATAACCCCTTAAAGTTCTGCCCATCTTTTATGAATCACCCTGTATATGGAATAAATATAGGAAACTTTTGTTCTAAATACATAAGTGAAAATTCTATATTAATATTGATTAAATTAATTTAAACTATTTAAAATATAACATCTTTCAGCCGGTGTAAAACTGAAAAATAAACCAAGTTTTTCGATTTTCTCAAAACGGAAATGTTTTTGAAAAAAAGGCATTGCTAAGGCATTCCCAGGCAGGAGCAGTTCAAATAAAGCAGGATTGATTAAAGAATTCTAGAATCTGAATTTACTGGCTTCAGTAATCTTTTCTTTTCTTCTTTTTTTTTTTTTTTTTTTTTTTTTTTTTTTTTGTTACTGTAAGTTCGATGTTTTGTTGCAAATCCCAAAAGATAAAATCCTTATATACGATGAATAGAATAAAAGTGTTTCGCTTTAAAAGCTGAAAAATACGTGTAGAGACGGAAAAGACAATTGTGTAAAAAATCATCATCATCACTGTTAGATTCTCTTAAGCGATTTTCTTTATCGATGTTCTATCTATCAAAGCTTCTATTTCATACAACATAAACTAGTGTGTCGGTGTTTGAACAGCGTATTTTAAATAAAGATTTCTGTATTTTTTTTTCAGTATTTTTTTTTTCACTCTTTTTATTAACAATTTTTAAAAAGTAAGACGTAAAATGTTAGAAAATTTTATTAAAAATAAAATTGGTGTAGCCTTGTTCAAACCTTTTTGAACAGAAATTAAATCTTATTAAATAATAAAATGTCAATTTCAGAATTCAAATAAAAATTAAACGTGGTTTAAATTTCCAATTTAGGATAACTCCGAAATTAATAGATATAAATCTGCAGTTATATATGAATATTTATAATTATCGATGTTTTTAATTAAATATTAATTTGGGATAACATTTTTTATCTTAAAATATTTTTGATTTTGATTTTAATATGTTACAATTAAGATATTCAGCTATGTAAAGTTCTAATATAAATGAATAGAAGTTTATTTCATGAAAGATTTAGGCGTGATCCTGTAAAATTTAAAATCATTAATAAAATTCTTAAATAAGCTATATTCTGATTTTTACTGCATAATCATCTCTGACGGAAACAGACTACAAGTTCTTATTTTTGCACGTTGTTAAAACAGCGCAATCATAAATTTCCTTTACAATTTCTGAATAAAAAATAAAAATAAAAATCAGGGTTTTCAAAATATGCAGTCTTATTTTATGCTATAACATGTATAGTAAATATTTGAAGGATTATAAGGTAATCTTTACAAGTCATGCAAATTTTACAAATGAGTTCAAAATATTATCTGCAATCTTTATATATTGAAGTTATTACACCATTATTTCTATGTGCATATAAGAAGAAATATAAGTATGCAAGTTTATGATATGTCTTTTTTGAAAAATCAACATATTTTCTTAAGAAAATTAATCATCATTTAATAATGAGCTAAATCACAGGTTTTATTTAGCTTATGTCCATTTTTAAGATGTATATATATATTATCGATCTTGTTTCCTAGTTTTTATAGAATATAATAATAAATAAATTTAAAAAAAAATCTGTATTTGGAATATAGTATTGTGTTATAGTATATAATTGATATAATTGTATTATAGTATAGTATTGTATTTATAGTATATTGATTTTTTGAAATATGACGTTAAATTAATTTTACATTAGATATTGTGTATAAAGAAACAATAATACACGGTTTGACTATTATAATAAACTTTCTAACTAATGTCTTTTACATTAGGTTAATGGACACTCAAATGAAAAATTCAACCAGTTATTTCCGGACTATATATAGCGCCCATACACAACCTACGAACAGCTGGCCGCATGTGGCCCAGTGACCTTTTATGTGCGGCCCGAGACACATAACCAATAATTCAAATTAACTGAAATGTGCATAACATGTATTTAAGACCTTCACTGTTGTATATATTTCCATGGGAAGACAAAATCTGTCCTGTTATTTATAATTAATTTAAAACATGTTTAGTTCTGTTTTTCAGTGAAAAGTTCTTCTTACATTTAGTCATATTTGTTGTACAGTGTTGTATGCATTACTTAATATTCTACACCAATTATACATGCTAATTAAATTTGCACTATGTATATCTAAAATTAATAAATAATAATAAAGCGTTTTTCCGTGAACAAAAGCTTGGTTTAATAGAGAAAATCACCTAATTTTTTCTTAAACTTTGAAATTCTACATTTTTATATTATTCCGTTCTATACTTATTACATCGCTAATACCGATTTTTAGGTTTGAACGTTTATCGCTTAAGAAAAACAAATTACAACTCTATTTCCAAACAACGACACTTCGCAGCATATTTCTATAACATTTGCAATAAAAATTTTACAAGAAGATTATTGTAGGGATATAGTGGTGTTAATTGTTTTTTGAAATATTTCTTCTGGGATAAACATTCAAATCTACTGATACTATTAACATTGTTATACTAATTTTGTCATCTTTCTATTTTAATTGCTCTTTTTTTTGTCCTTTTATAACTGCGTTGCGGCCAGGCTAATGTCGCAAACATATGTTGGAAGCCCGCGAGGAAAAAAAAAAAAAAAAAAAAAAAAAAAGGTTAAGTTTGGCTGATACAATGCCAGTTGTTAAGAGGAAAAAAAAGGTTTAAAAAGACGAAAACAAATAATTTTTGCTCTTATTATTTTATAGTGTTTGTAAATCTTAAGAATTGGCAGTTGGTCCTATACGAAATTTCATAAAATTACGGAAAAGCAAGCTATACATATTGAGCCAGACATAACGGTGATACCTGCGAATGCAACAATTTAAACTTAATTATCCTTGAAATCTGTTTTTAAGTAGTTTTGCCATGATACGCCTTGAACAAGTTAAAATATTTACATGTTTTTCTTTTTATATAAAATGAATTAAAATTCTCTGCAAACTATACCTGGAAAACAAACAAATATATATACAGTATGCCCACTAAAGTCCCTTGCCACCCTCTTAACATCGGAACGGATTGTCACTTCTTTTTATACTGCTTTTAAATGGCAACGTTTTAACTTGATTATACCTAAAACAAATAATAATAATAATAATAATAATAAACCATATAATAAAAACATTGAAACAATTAAAACTAAACCGTATATTTTTTATAGTTTATAATAATTAAAAAAAAACTATATACAGTATGCCCACTAAAGTCCCTTGCCGCCCTCTTACCTTCGGAACGGCTGCTGCCATATTCATAAAAGTAGTGTCTAGGTATAGTAAAGTAGCCATGCGCTACGCAATGAAACCACCTACGGCGCCACCTGGTGGAATGTTGCGGAGTTAGCATTCCTATCTCGAAAATGGAAAGAGATAGAGAAAAAAGTGATTTACAAAGTTGTAGAGCATCATCGATTCAGTACTAAAAGACACATTGTGGACATAGATCGTTTCTAAGATAGTTTTGTCACGTCACAGTGTAGGAAATCACAAAAAAACAAATTTGCCTTTTAACCATTCTACTATTCGCATTAATGTCCACAAGGTGTCTTTTCGTACTAAATCGATGATACTCCACAACTTTGTAAATCACTTTTTTTCTCTATCTCTTTCCGTTTTCGTGATAGAAATGCTAACTCCGCAGCATTCCACCAGGTGGCGCTGTAGGCGGTTTCATTGTGTAGCGCATGGCTACTTTACTATACCTAGACACCACTTTTATGAATATAGCAGCAGCCGTTCCGAAGTTAAGAGGATGGCAAGGGACTTTAGTGGGCATACTGTATATAGTTTTTTTTTTAAATTATTATAAACTATAAAAAATATACGGTTTAGTTTTAATTGTTTCAATGTTTTTATTATATGGTTTATTATTATTATTATTATTATTTGTTTTAGGTATAATCAAGTTAAAACGTTGCCAGTTAAAAGCAGTATAAAGAAGAAGTGACAATTCCAACAAATTCAACCTGGACTTCTAAACTGTGACAAGATTAATTTTGTCATGCAATATTAAAACTTTTGTTATTGTTATTTATTTTTTCGACAATTTTTAAAATTATTTTTTTTTTGTAATCTTGATAATGCTGTAAATTGTCGGTTAACATTATCAAGATTACATAAACGGCAGAATATAAAAATAGATTTCTACAACACATACATTTGAACACCTGCAGCGAACATGCACTATTCCCGATACCAACAGTTAGAAGAGTCCTGTTCTGTAGACTACAAATCAGTTCAAATGAAAATTAGATATTCAAATAACTGCAAAGTAAAACCCTTTTAAAATACAATAAGAAATGGCAGGAAAAGTATCTAAAGAACTACCCTAAAATAAAATACCTGAAAGAGAATCCTGATGATCCGATTAACTTTACTTTTATGGAAATTGTTATTTTAAATTTTAATTAAAATTAATCGTCAATGTTTCACAACAGAGATCAAAATTGAAAAATAATTGAAACAATTAAGAGATAATTAAATAAAAGCCCATTACCAAATAATTACAAATTCAACGTAAAAGTTCTTTAATAGTTTTGATCTCTGTTGTGAAACATTGACGATTAATTTTAATTAAGATCAACTGCCTTAAAATTAATATTCAAATAAATGCAAAGTAAATCCCTTTTAAAATACAATAAGAAATGGCAGGAAAAGTATCTAAAGAACTACCCTAAAATAAAATACCTGAAAGAGAATATTTGCTTAATGATAAGAAAGAAAATGACACATATTATTGTGGTAAAAAAAAAAAGAGATTTAAAATAAATTTAAATTACAAATTTATTTACAACACCAAATTTTAAAATATTTACAAAAAGTTTAAAAGAAATTAAATTTACCTAGAAAAGGACATTGCCCCTTTTCTTACAAAATTCTAAGAATCAACATGTTGCTGCTTATACTTAAGATCAAGTAATTAATTTTGTTAATTATCCCATGGATTTTAATTATATTATTTTAAGTTTGCCTGTGACAACATCTAACTCTAAAATTAATTAAATTCATTATATTGAGGACTATGCTATACACTGGAATATATATTTCTAACATAGATTAAAATGCAATGACACAGATATTGTTGAGTATGGTAGACGCATACCTGGAGTAGCACCCTGTACTGTGAATCGAAGGGCTCGGAGATCCTCGGATGTCACTACCTTGAATCCATCATCCTGGCACTCTCCATAAACAATATGTATGAGATCTTTTAGAATATCAAAATTTACTTTAATTATACATTAAAAAAAAGCATTTCCAGGACATGCCTCGGAAGCGATAAAAACTATTTACTTATAAAATCAACTTCCAAAAATTAAGCGTCTAACTTTGAAGCAATGTGAATCATCTGGAAAAATCACGGAATCGCAGTCTTCTCATCCTAGAAAAATTATAAGTTATCCAATCGGAGCAACTTTAAAACACGTCTTATATCAACGGTTTCTTAAAACATTCTCTATTGTTACTTAGAACATAACATAACTCTTACTCTTAAATTACTATATTTCTACATGCATGATGCAAACAATACAATAGAAATTTACCTGCATAAAATGATTGGTAACTTCTTTGGCCAATCAGAAACTCGTCCATTAATAATAAGGGAGATCTCCAGACATGTCCAATTTGCATAAGATGCACCTTGTTCTGGCTGTTGGTGGTCCTCAGGTCACTCGGTATGAGAGTTGTAAATTACGGCCATAAATTTAACTGTTCCACATTGTGGTAAAACTCTCGAAATGGAGACTCGAAGTTTGGCCGTAATAAATCCTTTCCTTGCAAGGGCCAGTTTCTGCGTAAAAATGTCAATACTTGACTAATAACTGTTAATTGGCATGGTTAATCAATTTTTAACCATTATTGATTAATCCCTATAGAATTAGTGTCCTTACTGAATGCATGAGTCTTTATATCTTTTTCGTAGAGTGCATGGTTGTTTTTAAATAATTAAAAATGTGTGCAGGGACAGGGGTTATTACCCTGAGTTATATAAGTGAACTAAATGTTAGGATGTTAATGAAGGTATAAAGCATCCCAGAAAGTCCTACTGAAATTTTGTTTCATTTTCAAAAGATTCCAATAATAACTTCAATTTTCGAGAATGTTTTTGAAAACATATATTAATCGTCGTCTTAATTTGTGCTCGTGATGTTTTATAAAGTATTTTTGGTATTAAAATTAACGTAATTATCATTTAATATTTTTTATAAAATTACTTTAAATATCATGTATATTTTCTTTAAGTATATATGTAAGAATGTTAGTGAAAGGTTCCTTTACAGTGTCCTGTATTCTTATTTTCAATGTTTTGAAATTGGAACTTATACATAAGGTTAATTGCTAATATAAACAAAACAATCATTCTCAGAAATCATTTGTTTAAAAAATCATTTTAGCTGCGATATTGCAATATATAAGGCAAAAAACTTCATTAAAAACAAGAAGAAAGAAGCCTGTTTATTGCATAAAGCAATTGAAAAAATATTTTTTCTAATAAAAGGATTACTTGAGATACCAAATATTTCGCAAATATTCCGGACTCCTGTTTTCTGTACATTTCCGATATCATGGAATCTCCATATATTGAGTTTAATAAGACACCACTGCAATTTACACACATTTTTATATATCCTCATTTCTGATTGATTGATTTAAATTTTAGATGTTTATTTATCTAATTTCTCTAATTTAGACATTTTACTTTTAAATGCTCATAAAGTAATCGAAAACACTCCTTTTTAGTATACATTCTGCTTTATCATTTTAAAAAAAAAGAATTTCCAGATTTTCTTAAATATTATTTTTCTTTATTTTTGTAAATCCAGTGACATTGTATACTAAGTTCATGAAAATCGTCATAACGTAGAGTTAAAAATATAAACTTTAAATAAAATCTTAGACGAGATAAGAATTTGTTTCTTCGTGGAATTCTAGTCAGCCAAATAATCACGCTAAATATAAGTACGTCTGTGAAGAATATACTATTTGAGTATCAAAATAATTATTTTATTTAATACTAGGGGGCCTACCCCCTGCGAGCTACGCTCGCCAACCCCCGCTCAGACTTAGAGGCCTCTAAAAACATGACAGCGTGCTTTATTTAAAAAGTATTGGTAAATCTGTAATTGGGTTGCCATGCTTTTAACGTTTTAAAGGGGTATTTTTTTATTATCATGGCCTCATACACAGCTGTTGCGACAACTTACGACTGTTTTCGGGATTGATAAGTAAAATCAATTACAACTTGAAAACCAGCTTGTATAAAATGGTTAGGTTTAAATTGTGGCTACCTCTCGGACTTTTATAACAACGATCTGTATTCTATTCTTCCTTTGCGATTAAGGATGAGAAAAATTCCATCTGCTTGTGAATAACATTAAGAACCACGGTATTGAAAAGTACTATGTTATAGACATTTTCAGTAACATGTTTTAACTTTTTCTCTATTTTAGTGCACCATCATGCATATTTTCATGTTATTTTAAATATGTAAATTATTTATTTTAATTAATATGTATATACGAATTTTCTAATAATTATTTATCATACAAAATTAATAAATATTTTGTGCATGCATGCCTGCATTTATTCGGCATCAATTGATGAGATATTTAAACAAATTTGCTATCCGCGATAATTTTACACCATGATATGTCACTTGAATATTGTCCATAAGAAAATCGGGTACTTTTCCAGTATAGGATCCTTTGCTCTTAGGTTTGGCGTAATTCGAGCTTCAAAAAGGGATAGATTCGTTAATATACATAGATTTGTTGCCAAAAGTTATGAAAACAAACCCAATGAACTTTTGGTGCTTTTCTATTATAGGGGACTTGACGCTTTTTTAAAAAGCTTGGCGGAAAAAAACAAGCAGGATGGAAAACCAAGCAGGATATTTTATTCTCCTTCCGTTCAGTTGGGCAATTATTATTTTATATATTCGTCAAATATCCGAATTAGTGACAAAATAATAATAAATAATAATAAATTCGTTTAATAAAAATAAATAAATTATATAAATTCGTTTATATAAATTTTACAAAAAAATAACAAAATGATATCAATAAATAATAATTACTATTAATTCCTTTTCCCCCCTTTCTTTTGCGTTTACATAAATGACGTCATTTGGACGAATTTTTTCAAAATATTTTCAGTTTATAAATTAAATTAAATGCTGACAGACGATTGAATCCTGACGATAGAAATGTTTTTTTTTTTTTTTTTTTTTTTTTTTTTTTTTTTTTTTTTTTTCAAATTTTCCTTAAAAACATAATTTAATCACAATCTTGTCTCCAATATCGATAGAAATAAAAGATAAATTCAATTTCAATTTGAAAATGACAAATAAAAAGAAATCAATAATCCCTATCGGGATCCTTTTCAATTTTTTTCCCTTTTTTGTCACAAAAAAAACTGAGTAATTAGTTGCCATCATTATAGAAATGTCATTAAAATTAGAAAAAAATTAATATCTCGAAAACTAATTCCAATTTCAAAATTCTATTACCAGTTTTGACATCCGCGGATTTTTATGGACAATTGGTATTAATTTCACCATCCAGCGTTTAATATTTTATTAAAAATATCCCTGAAACATAATCAGTCGTTTAATCAGTCGTTTAATAAAATCGTTTCATAAATTCGTTTCATAAAATCGTTTCACAAATTCGTTTCATTAGGATTTTATATATATAGGGTAGATATAACTAAATTGTGTCTGCTAGCGTTCATTTCAAGTCATTGCGCAATATAATCAATGTTATTAGAATATGTTAAAAAATGAGATAGTTATACAGAAAATTTATCATAATCATATTCAATTCGTGTCATAGGCGAAAATTCTACAATTAATAAAATATATTTTCCACGCCCATAATTTGCAAAGTAGCAGTTGTGATTCAGTAAAAATATTTTTACTAATAAACCAAAAACTATATATTGTAAAATACATAGTATAACGATGAATAAAAGCAACAGAGACTCAAAGTCTTCAAACACTTTTCCCTGTTTTTTAATTAACGGAAGTTACATCGTTGAAGATTGTAACATTTGCATTGGAATATACGAATATTAATTAAATAAAACACCATATGCTATATTCATATGTGATTTTGTAACGCCATTTAATGCTCAGAAGAAGATGGATACAAATATATATTTGTATCAGCTTTAAAAAACAAGAACATGTTCTAAGAGTAGATCATATGCTATTTTTCATTTCATTTACATTTGATAAATACTTTTTAATAGACCGAAAAGTATAGGCCAGAAGAAATAATATTTGTTATTTTATTCTAATGTTTATATTGTATTTGAGAAAAATATAAGTAAGGAGACAGATCGTATTAATCAATGTATGACTTAATCTTATTTTAGCTATTTTCTTGATATATATATATTTTTTTTTAAGTAGCTTGAAATTTTTCGTTAAATAAGCTTACAAGGCACAAGTGCTTGTGAAGATTTATGAGATTATAATAAATGCGCATGGCAGAACGACCAGAAGTTTTCATAATATATTTTAAATTATGTAATCTCCTGTTTGGCTCTTCTGGATCAGTTTCATTTTACAATCACAATTCTGACACTGTATACTAATTAATTTTTCAGCAGAGCTGCAATTACGCAGTAAATTACTGAATGTGAATTATCACTTTTTGCTAAACAACGTACAACCAACAGAGTAAAAAAATTTCCAGACCGGATCCCTTGGTATAGCGCACCAAGTGCTTTACCAATTATGCCATCCGGCCGACAGCCGGTCTAGAATTCCCTAACTCTTATATGGGTAAGCTACAACTTTGCAGCGCACCATGGAGCGTCAATCATGAGCACAACTCCTAGTGGCATACATGAGACAAATCAAACCTAGTATCGGTGAATATTTATATGCTAATTATTTTTTCAGCAGAGCTGGAATTACGCTGTAAATTACTGAAATACAAAGAATGTGAATTACCACTTTTTACTAAACAGCGTACAACCAACAGAGTCTTCCAGATGGCTTAATTGGTAAAGTACTTGGTGCGCTGTACCAAGGGATCCAGGATTGAACTCCGGTCTGGACATTTTTTCACTCTGTTGGTTGTACGCTGTTTAGTAAAAAGTGATAATTCACATTCTTTGAATTTCTGACGCTGCATTTCTCAGCCACGAATTATAAAACATTCATTATAGACATTTTGCGAAGTTCGATACTGATACCAAAAAAATTGTACAAACACACTCCAAGTGGGATCGTACGCATGTATTAACAAGATATATCCACTGGCCACATTGCCACAACTTTGACTGTACTTATCTAAGCGCACTCCTGCACTGTAGAACTTACTCCATTTTCTACTATGAACACGCGCGAGCAGTCTAGTTTCATTTATCCACTTGACTCGACTCTGAAATCTGTAATGGTAGAACTAAAATATAATGATTCCGTGCAAGTGAAATTATTTACTTGTCCGGTCGGATCAAGCCGTCGAAATGTATAACATTTGTATCATAATATGCAAATAAAACAAATCATGCCATACGGTACATTTAACTGCGATTTTTATGTAAATTAATGTTAAATTTAATCAAACATAAATTTGTATTGATTTTAACAACACAATTTTTAATGTTAGATCAGATATTATTTTTAATTTAATTTAAATTGAAATATTTTTTTCAGATAAATGGCAATGGATCTTTATGAAGAAGTCATGTATGTGATTTTATTCCACTGTTTATGGTTATTTAAGGGACGAATAAAAATAAGAAGACGAATTTCATGACATTAGATATTTTTCTTGGTATTTTCAAAAGTAGCTTCAATTTTATCTTTTAAGAAGGAGATAAGGCACAAGTGCCTGTCAAGATTTATGAGATTGTAAAATCGATACGCAGAGTAAAGCGAGCACGAGTTTTCGGAATATATTTTCTATAAAATAACTCTAATAATATATCTATAAAAAAAACTCTGTGAATGAATTTATTATTTTTCATCCTAATGCGTCTACATTTTCTTCTATATTGTAACTGATTTTTTGCGTTTAAAAGTATTGTTTTAAAGATAAACTAGTCAAAGAAAAATCACGAGAAGTATGATTGCGACAAAAGTATCAAAAACAAATATTATTTAGAAATTTTACAGATTTGAAGGTGACATTATATACATTTATATACTACTACTACTACTATTACTATTATTATTATTATTATTATTATTATTATTATTTCTATTCGCAACAGCGTGGAACATAATTCTTGATGAAATTGTTCAAGGAATTATTGCCGAATAATATGAATATCTAATAGTTACATTTTATTGATGAAATAGTTATTTTAACTGTTAATTAAACGTATATAGTGATTCTCAAAGGTATATGGACAGTCGAATATTTGAAATAACGGTTCAAAAGTTGAAGCAATATTCGCGAAAAAAAATAATATGCATATAGCACAATAACATAAATTTATGACAGCAAATAAATAAGCTTTACAGATTTTTTGTAAAAAAAGTATACATAAAAGTAGGATGTCTCAAAAATATATGGATTTTTCGAATATTTTGCATTTATATTCAAATTTTGTATCCATTCCTTTTAATTATTTTGAAAACCCTATCAGGCATGCTTCCAGCTATTGTTTGGAGTATGTGTGGCTGTAAAGAGGACCAACACTGCTCTACTTGGTGCTGAGTGGGAGGTGTGAATCAACCCATTGTCCTGTTGTAATTTTCAGTCCCCCCCCCTAAGATGTTTCCGATTAGAAGTAGATTGCTTTTAAGGACATATTGATAATCCTCAGAGCACTGTTGATCATACAGAAAGGCAATATCCGTTGTTCCATTGAAACAGAATGCGCCCCACACCATTAGTGAACCCCCTCCTTTTTGTCGACTAAAGAACTCGCGAGATTCTTTCGTAAATCAGGCCAATAGTGTGCCCAGCCATCAGCGCCATCCAAATAGAATTTTTTTTCGTCACTGAAGAAAACACTTAACCATTCATCCGTCCAATACATGTGTTTTTAGTCCAAAGAACTCGAGTGTTTCTATGGTGCACTTTCAGCATAGGTGTCCGACACATTCTGCGATATTTATGATTTTCGCTTAACTGTATGTGACGGTGAACAGTAGATTTGGAAATAGGAAACGCCAAAGTCCTCGCAATTTCATGAACAGGCTTCTTTTGGGTTGAAACTGCTTGAAATTTTTTTCTATATTGTCTTAGAGATGTTTCTCTTGGTCGATCTGAAGTCTTTTTTTTTCAATCGTATTGTCACTTTTTGATAAAATTGAATAAATTCCAGATATGCTATTATTCATTTGTTTTGCAATATGAGAAACTTTAACATTTTGAGCCTTTAAACACCAAATTTTAGCAATATCAGCAGCAGAGAATTCAACTTTGCGAGGAATTTTCCAACTATTCGACAATTGAAGAAAGAGCAGTGAAATTATATTGCGAAGTGGTTACGTCACAAGTACAGAAAGCAGAAAATGCAAATTTTTCTGATACGGTGGTAATAAAAGCAATTCGTTTCATTGTTCATATATTTTTTAGGCAGCTTATTTTGAATTTTATTTTTTTACAAACAATCTGTGATATAAACATAACATTTCTGTATCTTAATAAACTTATGTTATGATTCCATATGTTAATTATTGTTTTCGTGATTATTACTTTATTTTCTTAGCTGTTTTTTCGAAAAACCGCCCTTCCATATAATTTTGAGACGCACCTTAAAACCTTTGCCTCGACAATAATATACACACAGAGCTGGCAAAATATGCGTTTTAAAATATAAAGTATGTTGTATTTATCATTATTAGCAAACTATCGCACAACAATGAAAGTAGTTACTAAAATAGCCTTTTCTTTGCTTTTTGTAGAAAAAAAGGATTCCAAACCCATATGACTGATATATGTGCATTGAGAAGGAACAAATGTGGGTTTCAGTGCTACTGAAAAATATAAAGATTCAGGAAAGGTGGAAAACTCCATGCGTTTTCAAACTTTCATTATAGTAACTCTCTTTCAATATAACCTAATCAGGCTAATCTCACAACTTCTGTTTATTATTGAAGAACGGTTTTGAATCGCTCTTAAAAAACACGTAAAACATAAATTGTAGAGCACGTATATGTTTTTTATGTTTATTAGGACATGTGCTAAACAGATTTGTAATTTATTTTTTTTCTTATTTCCAATACATTTTCTTTTCGCATAATTACTAAAAAAAAACATAAAGTAAAAGAACGTGAACTAACTGTTTGAAGTTTAATGTGGTTTGTCATCTGAATTCCATTGAATTATATAAAACTCAGTCAGTACGTGTTATGTTTAATCATTATTACAATATTTTTATGACTCTTCTAAAAAAATACAGTACATTATATACACTGCAGTACATTCTTTATATATTATTCGCTTAGATTTCAATTAATAATTTCTAAAAATATAAAAGTTCTATATAATTTAGGCACCAATGAAAAAATAATTATTTTTCGCTTAAACATTGATGTTTTCTATTATTTCATCTGTCATGGAACATTTAATGTAGTATATATATATATATATATATATATATATATATATATATATATAATGTACAAACAGTAACATAGAAAACGAAACTGAAAACTATAATAAATTTTGGAATAGAAATGTATAGAGTTGTATATATATATATTTCAATATAGATATTTTAATGTGAAAATAAAAGTTTAAATGTGATATAGAAATGAAAAATCAAATGAAATCTATATCTGTTTTAAAAATTAAAAGTTAACTTGCTAAAACGCTTTCATGATTTATTCTTAGAAACTTACATTTTAATTTTTTTTTCGAGAAAACGTTAAAAAGAAAGTAAGAAAAAATATTAACCTATTAAAATATGCACAAAAAATATATCGTAAAAAAGATTCACTTTAATAAAACGGGCATAAAAATAAACATATTTCTTAAATTATAGGAAAATGCATTTGTTGGATAATTCTGACAATTTGTAGCAGCTGTTCATTTTAATTTTAAAGTATATAACACGAGAATAAAATTACTTGAAGGTTTGTAATTTTCTTTTCGGAGAAGTTTATTAAAATTCGATAGACACAGCTGTCGCAGAGACGTTTTATAGACCACAAGTTTTTTATGATATAAATTGCTGAAAAATATACGGGAACGCAAATCTGCGTATAATGCTTCAGGTTATTTAAATGATTTCCATAATGTTATATTTGATCAACATAAAATTAAATATATCATCTATTTAAACTTAATAATTTATGTAAACACTTAGAGAAAGATATATTCAAAAACTCTTAATTGGTATTTAATTCACATAATGTGTATTAACATAGTTTTGTTCTTAATGTTTTTCAATATTTTCATTATTTTGTAAGTAATGTTAATAAATCCATATAAAAAACTATTTTAAGAAACAATCTATTTATTCCCTGGTAAGCAGTGACATTCATTTGAATAAACGTACAAAAATATTGTTAAATGGAAAATGGATATAAAGAAAAATTAAATAAAGAATGACTATCATTAAATATATAAAGATACAAAAAATATCAATTATATGAAACAAAATAGAAGTTAAATATTGAATGCAAAAGTCATGTCAGTGTGACACTTTGTTTTCGTCTAAAATTTGTCAAAAAATTTAGTTTTTTTTTCTCCGTTTTCTCAATATTTATTCGCAATTCATTTCCGCCAAAACACGAAACTTCCCAATTTGAGTTTCCCATCCCCCCCCCCCCCCCAAAAAAAAAATATAAAAAATTTCCCAATCAAATGAAATAATTATCTGAAATCCTCCAATCTAAAGCTGCATTTTCGTCAAATCAGTCGAATGTTCCGGAAACTGTGCTGGCTGTTACTTTTTCGTATTAGAAACTGAATTTTTCCGTATGTCGTTTTTCAAAGAAAACACACACAAAAAAAAGAAAAAAAAAACACAAATGGACGGGACGGTTGCAATTTCCTGAAACTCTTCACTCAAATTACGGAAATTTCTTCAAATGAGAGAAAAATATTTTCCAATCAAAGGCGTTTTCTGGCAAATTACTAACTGCGCCTTTTACGTTTCTTCATGAAAATATATTTGAGAGTGTAGACAAGAAAGGTATGAATGCATCAATTTCACGACCATGGAAGGGTCTATAATGACTAAGGAATAGGCAAATTCCTATTTAAATTTTTTATAACTTTTTTATTTCTATTTGAACGTAAACTAAACACTGGCACCATAAATTCTATACAGTTATCTTATTTATTTTTACTACTAGCTGTAACAACAATAGCAATAATACCTAGTAAATCTTTAGATTAGGGCATCAACATAAATTTTTTAGTCTTAATTTTCACCTCACTTCACACAATATCCAAAATCTGTAAGAATTGTTAATCTCTATTCCATGCAATTATTTTCTACACCTGCTTATTTTTATGATTCTTTAGAATAAAAATGTGCATCACTTCAGGGAGGGTTGCCCCCCTGACACACATTATCTCATTGAATTTATACATCCGATTGCCAATCATTGAGCTATTGCATTTTCTTTAAAATCTGTGGTTCCTTTTCCAACTGCATTGTATTAGGATAATCAGAGCTGCCAAATCTCCGGCTTTTTGAATACCAGTATTTTAATACAGAAATTTTTGTTTTGTTTGATCGGAGCATTCATCGATTTAAAAGAACAACATTTTCTCTAAGAATATACTGGTGTACAAAAAGCCGGAGACTTGGCAACTCTGCGATAAGCGTTGTACAGAGGATTTTAGCGTATACTGATAAAATACGGACATATGTGTCAACTACTCATCAACATTTCTTCCAAAAAATGAATAAAATCTCATGCAACAATATACATACAAAATATGTAATTTCCCTTTATCAAACTTTTTTTTGTTGATAACCTTTTATTTTAGAGTATCTAAAAAAAAAAAAAAAAGCGCTATTATCAAAATCAATCCAAATCTATTTCGATGCAAAAATCACGCCAAAATACCAGGCAGTGCCAACTGGTCATTTCGTAGGCACACTATACTTTCTCAAAAATGTGTAAATCATTTGTGAAGCACAGATGAAGAGACGTATAAAAGGGAAATAATTTAAAACTTGGCATTTTCAAAAAAAGAACAGTGAATAACTCTTTTTAACTGAGTGAGTGCATGGTTGTTTTTCACCCTGACTAATTTACTTACCTCCCCTTTTTGACTGTGCCTGACTAGGTTATGCTTAGGAGGATTTTTTTGCGTCTGTCTCTACTTATCGTAAAGGGATAGGCGGCGGGCCTGTAGCATATAATATAATACCATATCATTTACATAAACATAATTTAATAGCATCATTTTGTTTAATGAATGAAAGATTGGCAAATACATTGGAACACTTCAGGTACTAACAGTAAAACCTATAGTTTTATGAAAAATGTATATATAAGACCTGAGATTTATCTTATTATTAATATACTACGGCTTTTTTTCTTACTGCTCATGAGAAGAGATAACATCATTAATAGATTTTCAAGAAACACCTCTAACTAGTTCACAAAATTATTCTACTTATCGTGTCTATGAAGATTATTATCTTATTATCTTATGCTCAATCTTTTAAAATACAATTTTACTTTAACTAGAGAAAATAAAGTCTTTAAGTTTATCACAATTCCAGTTTATTTAAAGAAACTAGAAGAAAATTTTAAAATAAGGAAACTTAAATATTAATTTTTTTGATTCTTTATTTACACACACACTCATATATATGTTAACTACTGTATAACAATTATTTAATTTTTGTTGGATTAGATATTATTTCTTACCTTACTGTATTATATTCTTAAATTGCTTTTTTGTTTAAAAATTTTCTTTTTGAATTGTAAAGTTGTAAAATAAACTTGAGTCATGAAAAACACAACACTCAATTGAATCAAATTCACCTCTGTACTATAACAACCGTTTAAAAACAACACAAAATGTCACACTAACATATATGCATCATTTATTAAAAACTTTTACTTTAGGTGTTTTAAAAATATACAAAACTGCATTTCACATTTAAAACCTAGCGCTTTCGAGCCGTCCTGGCTCGAATATTACATTCTGTAGAACTATTAATTCAGATTATTGTTTAACCTATTTTTCATTATATTATGATTTTGAAGGGAACTCTGTGTTTTTAATATAGCAAAAATGAAAAATTATTTCTTAATTCTACTTTTTTCTTGTTATTTCTTCTATATTAGTTATATTTCATTCCCCTAACTTCTATAAGTATATTTTCTACCATACCTAAATTTTCCTTCGGTGTGAAATTGAAAAAAAAAAAAAAAAAAAAAAAAAAAAAAACTTAGAATACGGTCACAAACTGAAAATTTTTATACATACCTTCATATTTCATTTTATGATGATTACCATTACATATTTGTCTTTAAAAATATTAAATTCCGTTTAATATATGAATATGTTTAATGAATCTAGAAGTACAGAATACTGCAGTGTTGAAAAGTGTACAAAAAATATCCACTTTTCTTTATGATCATGATTATTTTTATCATATAACTAATATCCTCGACCTAAAATGTTACAAATTATCAAACGTAATAATCTTTCAAGATTCACAATTACCAAGAAAAAAATGAACAAACAAACAAGAACAAAAAAAACACGTACTTTTCTTTATAATCATGTCATATCATAATCATGATACAAAAATAATATACCTAACACGCTCTATCTAAAATGTGACACATTATTAAAAATAAAATGCTTTCAAGATTAAAAACCACAATTCATGTTTACTGAATCCTTACTTGTCTTTAAAGTTATAAAACATGAAAAATATATCATTAATTTATTCTTAACGATAAATGTTTTAACTATTATACTATTATAAATTATAAATATCAACTATTATACATATTATACTATTTTTCGATATTACATTCTGGATATTAAATATATTTTCTAAGAAAATGGAACCTATTTTGTTGAATGGCATATACATCATGAAATCAGGAGTAATATTACATTTGCAATATTATTTATTCATGCCACTTCAATATTCAGTTGCTGGGATTAGGTGGATAGTTTTATGTATACGTCATATAAGTATCATCAAAAGAATCTTTTATCCGATAAGCACTTAGGATAATTATATATAATGCAACATGACACGAAATGATTTTTTTCGTAATATTATATCTTCTGTTTTACCAAGTATCAAAAGAATTCACAAAGATTTATTAATAATATCTTATATAAAGACAGTTTGAATATTTTTGTATAGATATTTTATGAAATCAATTTGTATAGTTATCTATAAAATAGGAATCGGTAACAGTTTTATCTAACTATTTATAATATACACAAACACAGCAGAAAGTTAGTTTATTTTTATTTTCTTCACTTTGTGTGATACAAGCTTAATAGAGGTAAACATTTTGTGAAAAAATATTCTGATTAAATAAATAATGGTCTCCTTTTCTCAGTTTTAAATAAACAATGGAGACCGCATGATACTAGTCCAAAAAATATTATTTTTTAATTATTTCATGTCAATAGCATTAACGTATATATAAATAAGTACAAAAGAGTTTCGTATTAAATTTGAAGTATCTTTGGAAATCTATGTGCAGATTCGTGAGTCAGTCTTAACTCATAATACATTTAGCGGAAGGAAAATAGTCGACATAGAAAAAAAATAACACATCTGAATAGAAACATTGGCGAATATAATTCATATAAATTCTTACGAAGGAAATCGTTGAAAATATTAAATGCCTCATATTAAGAAAGTGATATTAAAAATGTCATTGCAATTGCTTTATATGAAACTCTAAATTAAAAAATAATTATTTCAATCTTTGAAAAATGTATTTTAAATAAATATTTTTAGGAAAATAATATTGTAATATGTTATAAAAAAATGTGGTATTTATAATATTATTTATCAACAATGCATCAATTTTAAATTGCCTTGCGTTTAACCCCTTTAGTTCAGCACAGTATAAAAATGAACATAAAAAAAACCTATTTATGTTTAGTTTTAGGTAGTTTCGATATATTACAATAGAGAGATACAAAAGGACCTCTTTTTATGTTAACATTTATAAATCCAAGTAGTTTTTAAGGGGACTCAGTACTGCTTGAACTTTTGTTTTACTGAAGCAGTTTCACTAATTTCTTATGCCTATTATCAGAAGTTATTACTAACTAAACACATTTTCACAAAAAAACAAAATGTTTTGGTAAAATTGTATTTTTTACTTAAAAAAAAGAAAGAAAAATAACGATTTTAAACGATTTTCTCCTCCTTCAATTTACAATAAAAATAACCATTTATTTCATTATGTTTATAAGAATCTGCGCTATAACTTTAAGTATCGATTTTGCAATTAATTAACTAGTTTTTGAGAAAATGAATAAAGAGAATCTGGGCCAAAATCTCATAAGTGTATTTTCGCAGTCCCCAGTATATCTCTTGGCATTTCTTTGCAATATAAATTCTCATTTCATTTAAAAATGTTTCTCTGTCATTGTTCGATAATATTAAGTTACTTCTACAGAGAAAAAAATGTTTGTTTTTTTATTCTTTAAATTGATAAACACCTCAAAAGTTAATACTGTCCCTTGGCCGCAACCCTTAACTTGTTCCTTAAAACCATCAACAAACAATAATTATTAAAACTTTTTGAAAAACCAATGCATTTATTATAAATAAAAATCTCATGGAGCATAATAATAGAATTTTAATATAAGTGAAAGGCCTAATGTTTGTTTTTCTTAGGTTTAAATATGTATCCCTCACTTTTCATTTAAGTACCATTTAAGTTTCATTTAAATCATTTTAAGTATTGTTTACAGTAAAGGAGCACATGTTGTTCTTAAAATGTCGCCATTGCTTGCTGGTGTTCACAAAGAAGTTTTTCTCAGTTGAAAAGAATTGGGAAAATCTAAGCGTACCTTTATTAACCATCACTACTGCCCCATTGTTATTTTTAAATATATATATATCATCATCATCATCATCATCATCAACCGTTTTCAATCCACTGCTGGATGTAGGTCTCCCCCAGATTTTTCCATTGTTGCCTGTCTAGTGCTTTAGTCATCCAATTAACACCGGCCACTTTTCTGATTTCGTCACTCCATCTTACTTGAGGTCGTCTTCTTGGTCGTTTTACATCTCTGGGATACCACTGTAGGGTGTTTGTGCTCCATCTATTGTCTTGTCTTCTTGCAATGTGCCCAGCCCATTTCCATTTTAGCCATTTAATTCTCTCGATAATGTCAAAAACTTTCGTCTGACTTCTTATCCACGTTATTCTCTTTCGGTCTCTTCTGGTTATGCCTAGCATACATCTTTCCATACTTCGCTGTGTTGTTTGTAATCTTTGTACCATCCGTTTTGTTAGTGTCCAAGTTTCTGCTCCATAAGTTAGTGCAGGCAAAACACATTGGTTAAACACCTTTCTTTTCAAACAAAGAGGCATGTTACTTTTCAGAATAATATTGTTCTTCCCAAAAGCACTCCATCCATTTCTTATTCTTCTATTGATTTCATTCATGATACTGTTGTCTGAAGATATTTCTTGTCCAAGGTACACATAACTTTCAACATCTTTAATCTCAGTGTTGTTGTAGACGATTTTCTTTTTTGATGCAAATGAATTGAACATCACCTTAGTCTTTTCCAAATTTATTTTTAATCCCACATTAATGCTAGCTTCTGCCAAATCTTTTAGCATATTTTGCAATTCTTCAGGGCTATTACTGAAAATTAAAATGTCATCAGCAAACCGGAGATGGCTTAAATATTCCCCATTTATTCTAATCCCTTTGTTTTCCCAATCCAGCTTCTTGAAAATACTCTCTAAGACAGCAGTAAAAAGCTTAGGCGAAATGGTGTCTCCTTGTCTTACTCCTCTTTCAAGCTTGATCTTCGCTTTTCCTTTGTCCAAACGGATGGTGGCTGTTGCTTTCTTGTAGATCTTCTTTATGATATTGATATAAGGTTTGTCTATACCAATGTTCTCCAGAGAAGTAATTACTGCAGATGTGTAGACCGAATCAAATGCTTTTTCATAATCAATAAAGGCAAGACAGAGAGGTAAATTATATTCTTTATGTTTTCCTATAACTTCCCTTACTGTTTGAATATGATCCATTGTGCTAAATCCACTTCGAAATCCTGCTTGTTCTCTAGGTTGAGCTGAGTCCAGAGCTGATTCAAGTCTTGTCGTTAAAACTTTGGTGAAAATTTTATAAATCACTGACAGTAAGCTGATTGGACGGTAGTTTTTAATGTTTTCCTTTTCTCCTTTCTTATAAAGTAACACCATCACAGCATTATTCCAATCTTCTGGTACATCTGATTTCTCGAGACATTTGGAAAACAGTAAGGCTAGCATTTTTGCAAATTCTTCTCCTGCTTCTTTGATAAGATCAATTGTAATTCCATCTTCGCCAGGGCATTTACCTTTTTTCATGCCTCTAATGGCTTGTACAACTTCATCTGTCATCACTGGGATTATCTCTTCAGTTTCTGTTATGTTTACTAGTGGATCACGTAGGTTGATTTCCCTTTGATCTTCACATTTATATAGATCGTTATAGAATTTTTCGACAATGTGTACTATTTCATTATTGATTTTGGTGATTGTTCCATCTGCTGTCTTCAGTGCAAAAATACCTTTTCTTCCAACACACAGTTTGCGCTTAGCTGATTTTAAACTTTTGTTATCTTCTAGAACTTTTTTGACAAGATCACAGTTAAATTTTCTGATATCTTCTGTAACACATTTTCTTACCGTTTTACATAATTCTGCATATTCAACTCTTGATTTAGGATAGTTTTTCTTCATTTTAAATTCTCTGCGTTTCTTCATCAGTCTTCTTGTTTCTTCTGTTATTTTCTTTGTTTGCTTTACTTGTGCTTCACCAGCTATCGTCCTTGCAATTTCTTGTAGAGTATTTGTTATTTTCTTGTTCACTACTGTAACATCTTGTTCTTCTTCTAAGATTGATTGAAGTACTTGAAAACGATTTTTAAGTTCTAAATTAAATTCTTCTTTATGTTTCTGGAGATTTATAATATCGACTGATTTCTTTGAGCATTGCAAAAGCTTCATTCTTTCCACTTTAGTATTTAAAAGCAGTTTGCATCTAACTAACCTGTGATCGCTTCCTGTATTGAAGTTATTGAGAACGCTGCAATCCTGAATAAGATGCTTTTTGTTTGTCAAGATGTAGTCGATTTCACTTGTTGAGCCATTTGCACTACGCCATGTCCATTTTCTTTGTGGCTTTTTCTTGAAAAATGAATTCATGATATACATCTGTTCACATTCTGCAAATTCAATCAATCTGTTTCCTCTTTCATTACGCACCCCATATCCATGAATTCCTACTGAGAACTCACCTTTCTTTTTTTCCCCAATTCTAGCATTCCAGTCTCCCATTATTAATTTTATGTAGCATTTTCCTTTTTGATGCATTGAAGCTACTTCTTCATAGAAATCCTCAATTTCTTCATCAGTATAGCTAATTGTTGGTGCATAAACTTGGGTAATTTGCAGTTTGTATCTTTTTGACACTTGTATAACTAACCTTGCAACTCTATCTGATGCACTATCATATTCTACGATGTGATTCTTCCACCTTTTATGAATCAGAAATCCTACACCACTTGTTTTTCCATCTTCTGTACCTCTGTAGTACAATACATGTCCACTAGCAAGATCAATCTTCTCTTCACATTTTCTTCTAATTTCGCATAATCCTAGGATGTCCCAGTTGATTCTTTCTAATTCTTCTTCAAGTTCCTGTAAACGACTTTCAGAAGATAAGGATCGTCCATTATACGTAGCCAAGGTCATCAACTTATGGCAGCCAAACCGAGCCCGGTGATTCTTAGCACCCTCTGTCTTCATGTCTTTCTGATCGCTGCCGTAATCAGGAACATGCAGACTGCCGGGAATTGAGGGCCGTGATTTGTTTTGTGAATTCATGGTAAAATAAGGGGGGAGGTGGCCAAATTCCTCCACGCTGGCCAAGCGGGTTGGAAGAAGCCCATCCGCGTTCGTTCCCCATGCACTAGGCAAGGGTACTAACAGGCTGCACCGATGGAAGGTGCGGATTGGACATCAAGTCCCTGCTCCCAGTCGATTCCTTTAAGTCCTCCTCTGAGGCATTTAAAGGGTCTTCTCCTAGTTAACAAGCAGAGGCTATTAAACAGCCCATATATATATATATATATATATATATATATATATATATATATATATATATATATATATATATATTAACCAATTATCCATTTAATCGTACACTGTAAGAAATGTTTGTAAAATTTCAGTAGATGTGCTGTAATTTTACGGTACCGTTTTCACTCTTTACAGTATGAGTACCGTACTTCTAAGTTATATTAAGCTTAAAAAACAGTATATGTGCCATTTCGATTATAAACGGTATTTATACCGTAAAATTATTGTTTTTCAGTAAAAAATCGCTATTTATACCGTAAAATAATTATTTTTCACTAAGGGAAAAGCTGGTATCCATGCCTCGGTGTACGGTAACATTTTTTTTAACACCGCCCCGGTGACTTTCCACTGGCGAAGAAACCCACAGCAGCAGTGGTACAGCAATCCCACAACAGCTGAGACGGCTCACTCGATCCCCTCCTTCTGGTGTCGACGCGACACAGTCATACCCTGGAACACGAAGTGTGCGAGGATGACACCCAGGAGGACACGTGATGCAATGATCTTAAAGTCCCCTCTCTTTAAGAGACCCAAGGCAGTATGTTCTTTAAAAAACTGACCAGTGACAACACCCCTCCAATTAATTGTTAGGGTGCTGCCGTGATAGCCACCTGGACGAAGGCCAGCAAGTTGATTTCATAACACTTCATATTTTGTAACTTTATTATGATGAGCGCTGGACAGCGAGAATTGGTCATTGATCACTTGAACATCAACCAGGACTGTTCTATCTATGTTATAACTTACTAAATTAGGCTTTAAAGTACTATTGTTAATATGAAATGTAGGCTCTTTGTGGACAGTGTTATTACGAGCTGTTAAAATTCTATGGAGATAATCTGCAATATTGTCATGTCTTTTAATTCTAGAGGTGTGAGTTGCATAACATTGTTGGAGTATGTGATTTAATGTCTCTGGAGTATCACAGCCACGACGACAGTTCTTATTTTTATCACCCCTGCCCCTAACACAACGTGCCCGGTTATAGAGGCAACCAAATCATGCGTGGATGGTTTTTATAAAGTCACGGCCAGTCAAAAAGGAGGTTCCATCCGATACCCAATTATGGGAAGCTGGACACAAGCTTGTGTATTTAAGACCTGCTCCGTCACAAGCGGCATAAAGCTTAGTTTTGTAATAGTTGTTGATCTGATTAGTAGAATTAATATGTTTATTATCCACATAAAGTAGACCTTCATGTGGCTGCCTATGGAGGAGACTGCGCTTAGCTATAAGAGTTATTATACATCTATATGAAGTAATCTCCAGACCCCCATCAGCGACCTTCGCATGGAAGGCGGCCTTCGGAAGATCATGAGGTAGATGTAGGATGCTCCTGGTCGCCTTACGGACCATCACATTCAACTTATTTAAGGCACCTGCTGTTAAACGGGAAAATATAAAACTATGATAAAATTTAGGTAAAAGAAAATGATCCATCATAAATAATTTCTGCTGCGGCTTGCACGGAGTCCTCTGTAACACTTTTAGATCTTCCTCAAATTTTAATGCATCAATCTTTTTAATCCCAGTTATGCCAAACTCTACACCCAGGTAAACAAACGTATCGCTAGCCTAAATCGTTTTGATGGGCTGGTTTAAAACGGTAATTTGGTCTTGGCTGTTATAAATTATTTTCTTACGCTTGTGGTCCTTCACCCACAACACAGTGAAGGATTTATCAGTATTTATTTTCCAACCAACAGCGAACAGCGCTGTGCTAAAGATATTCATTAATTGCTGTAATTCAGAAATATTTTTCGCTAGAAGAACCAGATCATCAGCAAAAGCTAGATGATTAATTAGCATATCTTTAAACTTTATACCAAGTTCATCAGGCAGAGCTTCTAACACTTTATTAAACACAATGAGGAACAGCGAGGGAGATAAACGGTCTCCTTGCCGCACCTCTGTTCTGGGTGAATAGTCTTGCTAGGATTGCCCTTAAAGGATAAATTTTTTCTTGACCTTGAGTACAAAATTTTTAGGTACTCTATAATTCCCACAGGAATCTGGAGTTCGTCTAAGCACCTGACAATAAAAGGATGACGCACATTGTCAAAGGCCTTTTCAAGGTCGAGGATGGCTATGGCGAAGGGACGCAGCTCCTTCATGCAGGACGACATCACTGCGTCTAAGATATCAATGCCCCTCGCCACCCCATCGAGCGGACGAAAGCCAAACTGAAAGCTGTGTGGTGTGAACAAAGGAGAGGTACGGCTTACTAGGGCCTTATGAAAGAGCCTAGTAAGATTAGAGGAAATTGATAATGGGCGGAGAGAAGCAGGGATATTGGTTTTATTTTTCTTGGGAATAAAAATAGTAATAGAATGCAACAGAATATCAGGTATCCAGTGGAGCCATAGGAATAAGGAAAAAAGTTTACACTTAATTCTCGTACATATGTTATTAACATCCCGGACAGAAAGCCCATCTGGGCCCACCGCAAACTTCTTCTTCCTCCCCTGGCAACCCTCGATTCCTCTAGGGTATATAAGGAGAGTCGAATCAAAACTAACATCATTTGTAAGAGGTATCAAATGGTCCACGACCTTTAAACCTCTCTTACATAACAGATTTGACCAAAAGTCAAAAACTTCTGTATGACTCAAATTTTCGTCAATAGATTTATCGGAATACAAACCATCAAAGGCTGCTTTCCGCTACTTTTTGTAACGACGCTGAAATTCAGCGTAGTTCTTCTTTTTAAGCTTCCTATTAGATAGATTTGGTTTAATTTTCATACTATACTTCTTGCAGATCTTCTTTGTATTTGAGGTTTTATAATGGTACATAAATATTCATTGATTAAATTTTTACTTTCATTTGTATCGGTTTCGAAACAACCAAGTGCTTCGTCAATTAAAGACTTCTCATTATCAGACACCACAGGCCTCAGTCTGGAATCGTTGTTCAAAGCATCCATGTATTTCTCGATGCACTCATATATAACGGTTGACTCATCCATATGCTAGTCCACCACCTCTGGAACATCTCCTAACAGATCCCTCAATTGGTCTTCAGGAATTTCATCTTTTATCGTTTCCTCATCAGCATCCCTGGGCTCAGATGTTCCAACCATATCTTCAATCAGGGAACCACTTCCCGTGGTGGCGGGAAGCTGGTTCGCAGCATCGAGCTCTAGATCGTTAATAAGATCCTCTACTCTCTTTTTATATGCTTGGGGCCTGCGTTTACCTTTAATGGCTTCAATGGTTCTTCCTGGAAGCTCTTTAATTACTTCTTGATTAATATTTGCAGTATTTCCTGTCTGGCCTCCACCAAAGCCATTCTGGCTATCTCGTCTTCATCCCACCGCTTCTTAACTGGCACCTTGTCTCTCAGCTTCCTCAACTCCTTCTGATGGTACTCGTTAGGGTGCGCTCTCCGCATGTAGACACCAAGTCCACTGACCTTCTCAAACTGGCGTTGACATATCTCGCACATGTTCGAGGCAGCAGGGACGGGAACTTGGGCCGGCCCCAGCAGTCAAATTTTCCGTATTTCTGACATTATCGGATCCACTTTCTTCATTATTTTTTCTTTAAGCTTCGGAAAATTTTAATGCCACCAGGGGTGCTGGCCGGACGCCATCGTCGATGTTGGAGGAAGCTTCCCTGTACTCCATAGAGCTTGAGTCACCCGAAGGTGCCCAAGATATGCGTAGGTAGCGGGCGGGACAGGGGGAAGTCCTCCAACACCATGTAGCGTGCCTCCGTGCAGGTGTCTGTAAAGTTTGGCAAGGTCCAAGGCAAAATTCAGAACACGGAAACGCATCCCCATGCACTGTGAAAACAAGTCCCCAGAACACAGGGACACGCCACCATGAACAAAATTCGACCCTGAAGCAGAGCCGCCCTAGACAAACCCTTTACTTAATAAGGAGCATCGCTCAGGGTCACGTCCTTCCCGAAGGAGATTCATTCCCGAACACGACACTAGCCCTTAAGAGAGTCATAGTTACTCCCGCCAAGTAAGCTCCTCGCCGCTGAAGTGATGCTCTTGCTCTTGTTACGTAATGCGTGCAGGCCTGAGGAGAGCGGGGTGCAGCCGGTACATATACTTTAAATATGTTACGGTACATATACCGTCCAGTTAAATTACGGTATATATACTGGTCACAAAGTTGCCAGTATATGTACCGTAATTTTTTACCAAAATGCTTGACATTGTAGGATTGGTATGTCTCTGAAAACAGTGCATATAAAATTACACAAAGGTCGTTTTTTAAGTAAAGTGGAAAAATTACAAACAAATGTCAGTTCTGCGCCTTTCAGTTTGTGATTTGTCTGGTAAAAACTGGCATATCATATTTTTTTTCAATAAAGTTTGCGCCCATATACTTTTTACGCCCAATATATCAGTGGTTATTAAAAATTCAAATTGAGCAAAATATGAGACTTTTAAAAATTTTATAGCAGCACAAAATCAGCAGTGCAAAATCACACTTATCAGATTTTGGCCCAGATATTCTACGGAAAACTGCTGGGAAAACACGGATTAGGTTACATTTTAATTAATTTTTTTCTGATCTTTATATTGCAAAATCCATTCCTAATTTCATTAAATAGATCACATAAAATATAGAATCAAGGCATTTGGATAATAATTGTCTGAATTTTAGCATTTTTAAATGCAGCAAATCATTAAAAAAGAGCAAACTACGAAAAATGAATTTGAAAATTTTCTACTTTGAAAAATTTATTAAAAACAGTTCATTTTCTTAACACTATCTGGATATATTTTCTGCTTACATAGCTCAAAGGTACAGATGTTAAAGCTGTATTGGTGAATATATATATATATGTATTTGTAATTATAGTAGATATAACGTGGTATTTACAGGGCTGGCTAAATAAGAAAACGTGTTTTTACTACACTTATTATTGTCAAACTGTTTCAAAACTTCTCTCAAATATACTAGAGGTCCAAAGTTTATATTTAGCAAAAGATGGGGAAAAAATCGATATTTTCATATAATGTTATTTTTTAACTTATTCACAATTCACAAAACTTAATACAAGTTTTTCTTTTATTATTTGACAAACATATGTTTTTATAAAAAATATATTTTTTTTTTTTTTTTACTTTATTTAAGAATTTACACTAAATAAATAAATAATAAAAAAAAAGTAAAGAAGAAATATTTGCAAAATACTTGACTGAATAATATTCTCAAACTAAACTATAAAGAAAAAAAAGGGGGGACTTACAGTTTAAAATAAAATAAAAATAAAAATACTATATCATATTCGGGTAATATTAAAAGTTTATCTTGAATTTTGCATGTCTACATAATGTAGAATATTTTCAAAAATTGCCACATGTAATTAATTAAGAATACTTTAATTAAAATACCTTAATAAGAGTACAATTAATTAAGTGTTTCTAATAGATAATATCAGATATATCTTCCGATAGAAATCATTGGAAAAAGAATATCGTTCTTACGTCCTCCAGATTTATGTAAATCATAGGAAATTTAGCAGATCACCCTGAATGGTGAAATTCCTAAATTTTTTTATCTAATTTATTTAGACAATGTGAATTATTTGCAGAAATCAAAATTTCTATCAAAATATATTTTATATTATTTTATTCTATTATTATTTTTGGCAGAAATATTTTTAAAATATGAGATTTATTAAAGTTTGTAAGTTAAACAAATTACTATATTTTTTTCTTTTTTTTTATGTATTACAAAAATTAAAATGCCACATTTCATTAAATTTATTCCATAAAATTTTTCCCTTCTAAATTATTTTACAACCCTAATTTTTTAATTATTTCCTATTTTTATCAATATTATATTTATTTCATTTATTTAAGTTCCTTTCTATTTAAAATGCTTATTTTAATATTTTACTTTCCTTTCAAAATACTCTAAAAAGCACTTCCCGTAATTATTGATCTTTAAAAATATTTTTCATTTCTCAATTCTTGAACTGCCAAATTTATTATATTTAAAGTTATCGTTTTGTACCATTTTCCCTTTTTTTTTAATTCCAAAGTTAAATTCGCTCTTTTCTCGCAAGAACCTGAGAACATTAATTTTCTACTGTCATAAAAAAAAGAGTTCCATCCTGTTCAAAAGCTGTGATTCGCTGTTCAATACACCTGCATCGGCGTAGATAACCTTGCGCGCTTGCATATTTAACGTGAAACATGAGATGCGGATAACAGATTTCTGTGACCTTGTCCTTCCTAAAAATCTCTTGCTCTCTGGAACGGGACTATTTCAAGTATTCGGAATGTGATATGAAATTAACATCGTGAGTAATTTACTAAGTTTAAACACATGACATGGCTGCTAAGTTTTAGCAGTGAAAATATTGATCGATATGAAATAATGGTGGCGAGTGTCCGGTGGCGGTTGGTCTGTCATGCTCCTGCCGTGCCATGGCCTTTGCCCTGTCGTACACCATGCTTACGTGGATCGTAAATATCGTTACATGATTGTAAACTCCTCTTTTCTTCTATTGTAGATATAAATTTACGTCTAGCAATATGAGGCGATATATAATTTGCTTTGTCTGGAAACGTATACATTATTAAATCAAAATTCAAAATAAACAAATAAATAAATAAATACATGTACAATTAATTAAAATTGAATATGTAATTATTAATTGGCTGTAACTGAGCTTCATTTTGATATAGAAATTCATTATTGTCCGTTAATTATTTGTTTCTGTGTTGATTTCAACAAAATCTTTTCTATTTTAAATATTCGTGAATGTTTTAAACTTAAATAGATGACGACCTGAACGTTACAATCAGAAACTTTTGTGAAAATTCAGTGTGAATTCGTAACTATCCATTATTCTTTAAAAAAAAAGTCTTATCTAACGAAGCCTACGAGGGAAGAACAACTCGTAAACTAACGTTTTCAGCAGATTTTGGTTAATTATAAGATTACACACAATCTTCATAAATATTACCTATCAAAATCGTTTTCTGTACTTTCCATCTTATATATATATATAGATAGATAGATAGATTAAGAAACTAATACAACATTTTTTATAACAAAATTTCAAAGAACGGATAACGTAAAAAATATATAAATTAATAAGAGTTATTATTAAATATTAGTTTCTAATTTACAATCTACAATTTATTTAAAAAAAAAAGGACTTTGTATAACTCAATTTCTAACTTTAGAGCGAACAGTGAAAATTTACTTTATGATGTGCAAGAAATAATACGTGATTTAAATTTAAATACGCTTATTATTTGATATCTATATTCCACTGCTGCAAACTTATTTATTTATCAAATTTAGTACAAACAATGCATATTTAACTAGAAAATGGTGATTCATTTCAAATTAAATTTCTGTAATGCTGAAAATACAGTTATGATTAAATTGAGAGAAACAAGAGATATCTACTTTGTCGAAAGCAAACAAAGAATCTGTTTTGCATACAAAAATGTAATGGAGCAATCTATATTTTCCTAAATAAATGAATAAAAATAAAGAAATCTGCATTGATTAAATTTCAAAACACATCTTGTGATAATTCTCATCCTTTTACAGAAAAATAAAGCATAAATAATTTAATAAATTCAATATCAAATGAATCTCTCAGGAATTATTCGAGCTTTAAGTTTATAAAGTGTTTATAAATCTATTAAAATTTGGAAGAGAGGCTAACTCTTTTTCAGAAAGCTGAAAATATTGTTATATGAGTTTAGGATTTTATAGTTATAAAGAAATGTTGATATACATGGTTTTAGGCTGTTCATGTGTAATTTTTGTATGCTGGTTATTTATACTATCATATTTTTATTTATATTTTTTATGCTTCTGAAACAAAATCACCGATATATTTTTTTATATTAATAAAGAGAAAATTAAGATTTTTCTTTAATAAAATTCTTTTATTATCATATAAATACAATTTTAAATAGAATGTTGTGGCCAACACAAAAATTTCACCTACATAAATAATATTAATTAAATGATTTTAATAGTTTAAGAAAAGACATCGATTTGGCAGATAGGTTTATTTATATAAACGCATAATATTGTTACATTAGCGTAAACAATAAAGGCATGCTAAGCATAAAATTTCGTTAAATTCAGTACATTTAAACTGGTTGTGTAAGTAAGTGAGATTTTGGCCCAAAACAAATCGGCACCAGTTCACATAAGGAAATAAATTTATATCAAATTTCAATCCATTCTACTCAGTAGATCGTGTGTTACAGCGGACACAAAATTAGTGCCAGACACAAAAATATAAACAGACACAGAGACCTACGGACAGATATATTCTAAAAATTTTTAAACCGTCTTCACACCCAGAAAAAGAATTGATTAAAACTACAAAACATGTTTTGTTGAGTACATTTTGGTTGATTTAGCAAAATTCAAGTAAAATTGATCCATTTTACTTGAATTAACAAAACATTTTTTGCTGACGATACAACATTTTTTTTGGAATTGCAAAAAAAATTATTTTTTGTTGATTCAAACAAAATTTTCATTGACCTATATTTAAACAAAAAGTTTTGTTGAGTCAACCAAATTTTTGTTGATTCAACAAAACTTTTTTCTTGATGCAGGACCTTCTAAAACCTATAAATCCGACGAAAACTGGAAGTCGAAAATTTTCACGAATCCATTTCTTCTTGTGTGGATAGAAGAAAAAAAATATTTCATTGTAATATGTATCCTCTCGATTAATTATACGTATCATAAAATATTACATTCAACCTTTAATGTTTTTTTCTTTTAAATTCATGATTATGTAAAAGCGCTATTTCGAATATTTTATTTATCTACACACGAACTTTTTTCAGTCATTAAAATTAAGTTTTGAATTCTATCTCAAAGTTCAATAAATTTGTGACATATATATGTTAAATATGCGCTTAAATAACTGAATTTTAATAGAGGTTGAAAATGTTCTGAAAACAATGTAATTAAAGGACTTGAATTATTTAAAGAAATACTTACAATAATTTGAAATTAGAAGTGAATAGTTTTAGCATATCTAAATATTCGTCGTCTAGTAGTATAACGTTTAATTTATTTTATTGCCTATCCATATTTTTACATAAATAATCATAAAACCTAAAATCATAAAGAGTAAAATTGTATAATTGTATTAAATATTCAAAGTCTAAACGACATGTTATCTAAGTTCCACTGAATTGAATATACAAAACAGTGAGTACACATTGCGGGCAATTATTCATAACATAAATATATGTCCCTTTAAAAACTGCTGTAGACTATCATTCGGGTAGCTTTCATTTGTTAAATAATTTTGAATATAAATTAATTTACACAGCAAAATTGGAGTAGGATGATTATATTAATAAGGCTTCATAGGGCTTCATTTTATTATTACAAAAAAATAAATAAATAAAAAAAAGGAAAAAAGAAGAAACAAAAGAAACAAACAAACAAGAAAAAGGGGAAAATAATGAAAAAAAACAAGAGCAGGAAAATAAATTAAATAACTAAATCAAACAAATAAAGATTTTTAAAGATTTTAAACTTTGTGTATTTGAATGATGTAGGACAGGGGGTAGAGAGTTAAAATTTGGGGTATGGGCTGAGAATTCAGATGACTAATTCTTTAGTTAATGTCGCAAAAAATGAATAGGGTAAAAGTTGATTTTTAAAATTTACGTGATAGAGGGGTAAAGAAGGGAGAGAGGGTAAATGCTTTGAAGTAACAGCTTATTTGATGGAAAAAAACTTATTTTTTTTAGGCTGTAGGTAAAATTAAGAGGCAAATTTTTTCTTTGTTATGAAGAGAGAGTTAACAGTTATACATCTTAGATGATTTATTTTATGTCATAACAAAGTATAGAAAAGAATTATAAAAATTATAATAATTATTATATAGAATTCTAATAACGTTTTAAGGAGTCAGTGGACATTCAAAATAGCAAATATATGACTTTTTGTGTTATAAATTATTGTTAAAGTGTTAAAACTTTCTTGAAGGTGTATTTATACTTCTTGCAATGGTAAGTAATGAAAATAATAACATATAATCTATTGCTACTTTAATCTAAACTAATTTTTCGTAGTCTACACGCTTTCAAAATGACCCATGCCTTTTAATTTTTGCTCAAAATTCTTCATATATGTAAAGGAAACGATTGATACATCCTTGAAAAAATATGCGTATCTGTTTTGGAATGGTTGCTTACAAAGTTCCTGAATTTAACAATAAATTCTATCAACATGTAAGTTATGCAATATATATATATATATAGTTTCGTGTCAATTTCTTGTCTTTTTTTAATTGTCTGACAGAATAAAAAGTGGAACAGTACAAAAAAATTAAAATTGTAAAACTCTTTATTATACTTTTTATGTTCCGCACTATCGTGACTTTGTTGTGGCAATAAAAAAAATAATTTAACCCTTCCTCCCCCCCACGAAAGATGTATTTTTCTCACATCAACAATTCACATCATTTTAAATTTCTCCATAAATTTTAGTTTTTGTGACGTATATAAACGTTAAAACTCCACATAAAACTCTTTAAAATAAAAAATTGCAATTTTTTGAAATTATGAAATATTTTATTACCCCTTTCAGAAATTTCTGTTACCTACTTTAATCCTCAAAACAAGAGCGTAGAAATTCTATATATGATAGGGAAAACCAAACATATCCTCTTTTTTTGCAGTTAAAATATTCTCAATGCTCTGAAAAATATTTTAAATCTAATGCAATCATTTTGAAATTAATTGTTCTTTCAATTGTATATGCTGATGCAAAAAATATATTATTATGGTGCCTGCTAAAACAGAAAATATTCCTATAAGTCTAAAATAGTTTTTTATTAATATAAAAGACTGTACTTTATGCAAAATCCATAACTTCTCACGCAGTAACAATTTGTATAAAATTTTAGCAGAATAACGAACGAATTGTTTCATCAGTTTAAAATGCGATGTAAAGAAAGAAACATACTTTGAATACACAAAGAAAACTAAGTGAATACGATAAAATTCCATAAATATAAAACACTCTAACAAATCGAATACTGATTATTAAAATGTTTTTATTTATTTATTTATTTTGCATGAATTGTTGATCTCAGAATATATTTGCATGTTCTGAGAATACTCCGTGCAGTGTCAGCTGGTAGAGGCGGAAAACCACAACATATTTTATGTATCTATATATTATGTATTTTACGTATCAAAAGTCCTACGAGATTGTACGGATAACCAAACATCCTCTTTTTTTGCAGTTAAGATGTTCTCAAAGCTCTGAAAACTATTTTAAATCTAATGCAATCATTTTGAAATTAATTGTTCTTTCAATTGTATATGCTCATACAAAAAATATATTATTATGCTGCCGGCTAAAACAGAAAATATTCCTATAAGTCTAAAATAGTTTTTTATTAATATAAAAGACTGTACGTTATGCAAAATC
The DNA here is from genome assembly GCA_963931845.1 of Maratus michaelseni. Lineage (NCBI taxonomy): Eukaryota > Metazoa > Arthropoda > Arachnida > Araneae > Salticidae > Maratus > Maratus michaelseni. The sequence continues at coordinate 391,717,009 of OZ007592.1, forward strand.
CATAACTTCTCAGGCAGTAACAATTTTTATAAAATTTTAGCAGAATAACGAAAGAATTGTTTCATCAGTTTAAAATGCGATGTAAAAAAAGAAACATACTTTGAATACACAAAGGAAACCAAGTGAATACGATAAAATTCTATAAATATAAAACACTCTGAAAAATCGAATACTGATTATTAAAATGATTTTTTCGAATCTCACAGAATGCTTATACTTTTCATCTATACAAGTCCATTATTGTTTTAAGGGTGAAGAAGTGTAGCAAGCTTTGCGCGTGAAGTCAGCATAAGCCAGGATTTGGCTCAGGCCAATTTTCATTCACGCGGCTTGAGCCGGGTCGTGCCTCTTCAGCATTTTTCCCGAACGGGTCTTACTTTTTTCTGCGGACTGGCTACGGTCCTAGATTTCATTATTATCAGGCCAAGATAGGTTCGTGTTTTTATTTATTTATTTATTTTGCATGGATTGTTGATCTCAGAATATATTTGCATGTGCTGAGAATACTCCATGCAGTGTCAGTTGGTAGAGGCGGAGAAAACACTTTATCTTTTATGTATCTCGGCGGTAACTGACTGAATGAACGCGCAACGGAAAGTTCCTGTTAACTTTCACCCGCCGTTCGCTGCGTTATCTCTCGCAAAAAATGAACCTTTCCATTTAGGAAACTTCGTAACTTCTGACTCACTTCGATGTGTGAAATGGAACACTACCTTTTATTGTTAAAAAAATATAGTCTTTCAAAGTTGGGATATTTATTTGTAATCACCCTGTATATTAATAGTTTCATGCATAAGTATGGCGGTTGGTATTAAGCCCAGGATTAACGGCACATTTTTGACTATATTAAACAAAGTCTTAGTATAATGTATACTAAATAAAGGGGCGTAAAATACATTTTTTGATCTAAAAGAAGAACCGACACAAACCAAAACGTGTTCGCTATTTTGTTTAATCTCTTGGTGTTAAAATATATCAAACAGCCTGGACACACATAAAAAGACACAGCTATGGATTTTGTGAAAACGGTTAAGTTGAAAAGATTTTAAATATCTATTCGACTAGTCATTACACTGGAAACTAGAAAAAGTGGAGCTTCAGATTTTTAATATTATGTATAGGTAAGAGAATAGAACTAACATTCAACTCAACTAGCAAAGTGATAACGTCAATGCAAACTAATGATTTATGTGAAAATCTACTAAACTTTTCAAAAACTAATTCCGAAGAAATTCAAAATTTAAGTAAAGTTTTAAATAGCAACAAAAATACTAAAAATGAAAATAGCGAGACCAAGGACCAATAGAATAAAATGCAAAAACAAAATGTAACATATAAAATAAAATGAAAAAAAATATTCAATTGAAATATTAGGTTTTTTCTGAAATAAAAAATAGTAGTAAATTATTTATGAAGCTTTCTGTTTACAAAATATTTCAAACTGGAAAAAATGAATAAAATGTGATATACAAATGAGAACCGAAATTTATACGGCTTCTATTCATAATGATAAGTCGTTAAAATGAACAATTTAACAATTTACTCGAAATTAAACATATTTTCGAAAATAAAGATATTATTCTTTTCGGAAAATATCAAAATATGAAAGAAGGACTGATAGGCAATAAACTATGCACAAAAAATATATCGTATTATAAGATAACTTTGAAAACACATACTTAAAAGAAAACTATTTCTTAATTTACAGGAAAATCCATTTTCTGGATAGTTCCGACAATTTGTAGCAGCTGTTCATTTTAATTTTAAAATATAGCACGATAATAACAGTATTTAAAGATTTGTATATTTCTTTTAAGATAAAGCTTATTAATATTCGATAGACACAGCTGTCACAGAGGCGTTTTATAAACCACAAGATTTTTATTAGATATAATGATAACAAATGTACATGAACGTAATTCTGTATATTATAGTGCAGGTTATTTAAATCATATTCATAACATTATTTTTCATTAATATAAAATTTTATATGTGATAGATTTTAATTAAACGTTTCACATAAATTCTTAGGAAAGGATACAGTAAATATTTTAAATTAGTATTTAAGGTCATACTTATATTTTTCTTCCTTTAATTTTAAATAATCTCTTTGTTTCATAAATAATATTGATAAATTCATATTAGAAAAATAATTTACCAATGAATCTGTTTTCTTACCTTGTAAACAAGCTCATTAATTTGAATTAACGTACAAAAATATTGTTAAATGAAAAATGAATAGAAAAACACGTGAAACAAAATTAGAATCATTAAAACTATAAAAATGGAAAACATGGGCATAAAAATAATTCTTTAAAATATCCAATACAAAAAACAATAATTTTCTTGTGATATTACGTTTTATAGATATTCTAAAAATCAAGCAAAACTATACTAAAACGTTTTACCCCTTTTTTAGCTATTTTAATGTTTATTTACAATTTTTGGATAAACACTTTATTATTTTTTTTAAGTTTTTTACCCCTTTGGCGTAGTACTGATTTTATTGCATACGAAAGTACTTAAAATATAAAGTAAAATAATTTATTCAAATGCATAATAGGAAAAGAATATTCTGGTGACATACTTGATAAATTAACAAGAACGAAAAATCATGCGTCAAGCATAGATTATATAGCAATTTCCAACGCTTCCAAAATAATTTTACAAATCATACCGTTTAATAAGCTAAAAGCTAACATCTAAGTAAACAATTTAGAAAACGCATAACATATTTAAAAACATAATTTCAGGAATTTCCAACATATACAATATTCGGAAAAATATCCGAATACTTTTATTCAGCCCTGTATAGGATCTATAGATTTTTATATATACTACATAGGATGATAATTTTAGTTCAGTTAGAAAACGCGTAGCACAGTTTAAAATTCTCCGTCTGGAGTTTGTTAATAAACAGAAATGTGTTCGCGAAATTTTGTGCTGCCCTGTATAGGATTTACAGAATTTATACACACCACGTAATAGACAAAAAGCAAGTTAAAATTAAAATCGCGTTCAATAACTTAAAACGCACTTCCAGGAATTATTGTTAACAGACAGTAGAGGATTCTTTTGCGTGTCCCTGTAAATGAACGATGACTGCTATACACACAATATTCCGTAGTAAGTCTCTTGTAATGCACCTTAGCGATCTATATAAATTTCAATGCGTTTAAAATAGTGAAACATTATTTAAATAAACCGCAGACGATTTTTCTCCATAGACGTAATGTAACGGAATTATTTTTACTGTCCCTGTAAAGTAACTATAAGTGCTATGCACACTCTGTTCCATATTAAGCTTCTTCTAATGCACCTTAGTAATATATATAAATTACAATGCGTTTAAAATAGTGAAACATTATTTAAATAAGCCGCAAATGATTTTTCCCCATAGACCGCAATGTAACGGAATTCTTTTGAGTGTCCCTGTGAAAAAACTATAAGTTCTACACACTTCCGTTGAAATAGGGAACATGCTATAGATAACGACAATAACATATAAAAATTGCAGAGCAATCCGAGCATATTTACGGGAGTTAGAGCACGGACAGACGGACAGACGGCAGACGGCAGACGGCCAGACAAACCGAAGTCATAAGCACTTTTCAACTAGGTTGGAAAGTGCTAAAAATTCCAAATTATTTTTGGTTTTATGTTACACAGTATTAATATTGTTATTAGTAAATAGTAGATAAAGAACTATTTATATGTTTACCCGTGTATCTTACTATTCATTTAAATCGTACTATGCACATTATTGTACCGTATTACAATACTGTACTGTACTGTATTATTGTATAAGCTGTATAAATATTTCGTTACAAAATGAAATTTGGTGAATTCAAAGAATCCCATTTCTCAAAACTTATTTTATGTATATCTATATATTCTCTGAAAACTTAAATATAATGACTCAACGATTTTTTTTTTTTTAATTTCAACAAATGGCGACATCAAAATTTATAGGCCAAAAGAGTTTTTTAAATTTAAATGCAACTCAGACAAATTGATTGCAATACTTAGCAATTACATAAATTTCTATATTCAAAAATATATATAGTCTTAAAAGAAATAATATTATAGGGAACTGTGATGACATATTAGACAATTTTCAAATGCATAATTATACTATCTATTTTGTTTTTAAATTCCATATGTCCATTGCAACACAAACTGCACGTTTTTTTACGATTATCTATCTATTCGTAATAATAATCAAAATATTTAAACCAAGTTTATTGTTTTCTTTTTAGACTAGTTTAGTAAAGGTCTTTGTAAAATATTTAAAATATTATTTGAAATAATTATATACTGGAACTGTCACACGCCAAAAAATAAAGTGATTCAGTGCGTTTTTAATTTTTTTAAATCTTAAAATATTTTTAAACATGTGTAAACTTGTTATTATCAACGATTATCGCATTACCATAGTTTAAATTTCTTTTATCAATTGCATTATATAAATTGTTTCATGTACTACTCTTGACAATACATGTATTTAAGAAGCGTACATATGAAAGTGTATAGTAAAAATCTAAAGCATATGTAGAGATATAGGTTATGAATGCATAGCATAAAATAGCATGAAATGCAAATAAGCTTATATATTAAAATTTTATTTTAAACTTTAATATAGTATAGTTTTAATATATTAAAGTTTTATGAGAAAAGATGTATTATTTAAATATATCTCATATTCAATATCCATTAATTGTATTCAATACAGCAAAACATTAAGGCTGTATTTTCTTTTTCTGAAATTAGTTTTCTTCTGTCAGGATTTAATTTTAATATTTACATGTATGTTTACTTATACACTACAATCCTAAAGAGTGTACAAGATTCGTTACACTCGTATATTCAGTTAACAGGATTTCCCGCCTTTTAGTAAGGCAAGGTACATAAATAACTGTCATTAAATACCTGATTTATACATACATTTTAACGCCTGAATTAAATCTCTATATAAAATTAACTATGATACATTAGAAAGACTTTACTACATTTAAGACATTTAAATTAAAATAAATGCATAAAACAAATTAGACGTTTTGCCATGACATCGGATTTCCTCATCCGCACTAACATCAGCTTACAAAACAAAACATCGAACAAAATAGATTTAGTTAAAGCTAACGTTTTTACTTTTGAAACAATGAATATTCCATTGCAATTGAACTTGATTCATTCAAGGTGTTCGAGTATAACTCAGTAAATCAACTTTCAATGAATAGGCTGTAATGATAATCCTTCCAATTACTCTTCAAAATTGATGAATTTCTGAATGATGGGTTATGGTCAGTTTCGAAAGGATGCTAAACTAATCTTGAGTATAAACATATTCTTAAATGCTCTTTAAATCTACCCTTCAAAGACATTCTAGTCTCACCTATATATACATACATGCAATCACTGCTCGGAATAAGATACCCAACACCGGTTAGTTTTGTCTTCTCAAATTTAAACGTGTGGCTATTTCAAAACCGATGAAACTTCTCAGAGGAAACACTACAATAAGTAGAATTGAAAATTTCAGATACATTTTCACAAATTAAATTCACAATTCCTGCTTTGTATGTACCTTAGAATTTAATTTACTAAGAAGTAATAAGTGACAAAATATTTTGGGCATCGACCTTAATACGTATAACTACAGCAGACTGAATCGTATTAGAAGCGCATGCGATTGAGTAATCGAAGTGTATTTGAAATGCCTTTAATAAAGTATCTAAACGTAAATAAGACGCAGAAAAGAAGGTTTTAGTTACTAATCCTTGCTGCTCAAATTTTAGAAAACTAAACTTGAAATAAGATACATTTTATTTGTAAAAAACTAGAATTGAGAAATATTTCATTGTAAAATATGTGTATACGTCATTGCTCATAATTTGATGCTGTTCACTACAAGCGTAGACAAAATTCAAGTTTGATGTAAATATTTCACTCATTAAAAATATATACTTATAATTAATTTAAGAATATATAAATGAATTACTTTTATCTGTACAGTGTGTTTGAAACCGTATGTTATAAATTTTCAAGAAAGTTGTAACATACACAAGTATATAGTACGTTTGAGTGCGGTGAAGCACTATAGGGTGCTTTAGGATTGTGTCAAAATGCGTGTTTACGCAATACCTTCTACCAAATAATTGCTGGAAAATAAGAAAATGCACATCGTAAACGATGTTTTTAGCTTAATTTTTTCTAAATTTGAAGAATCATTGTAACGACCAGGTGATATACTGTTATTCTTTGAAGAATCTTGAACTTAATTAAGAATTCGTATCGCGTTTTCTTCAAAACAGGATAATTTAGAGAAATTTCGCTTAAGGAAATTTGATGCAATTTAAAATCTCCTCCCTCGCTTGAGCGCAAATGTTGATAAAAAAGAGATATATTCATTTGCTTTTTTTCTATTTTTTCTTGTAACTGTCATTCACATTAGCATTCTGATTGGGAAAATTGTTATGCATATACAATATCAGCCATCATTTACTGTAAACAAGTTAGTAAACAAGTTTCTTGCCACATTTAGAATGCGCCCCCTAGCGCTTCAGTATTTGAGTAACGACCACCCATTGTATGCTTATTTGTGCTGGTATAGATGTGCTCTATATCCCTAAAATTTTGTGCCATTATTTTACAAGTACTCTGCATATTAAGCGGAAAATAATATTTGTAAATATAACGCCATGCCGTACGAATATTTTATCGTAAATTGGTTTGAGACTGGAAGGTTTATTGACCAATTTTATCATTAGATCGCGGAAACGCGTAAATGAATAGCTCTTAATATTATGGGTTATATATGTTCCCCATGCAGTCAAGAAATACCTATAGGTACTACGGTCTTCTCCACTATTATTACATCTATATCAAGATTGTCAGCAAAGAAATAAATATGACCTCATAAAGCTTTTATCTCATTACCCAAACATTCTTTGTGGAAATCATTTTCAAATTTACTCAAAATACGGAGATAATTTATGTACAAAATAAATTTTTATGAACATTATGTTCATTGTTTTAAAATTTAAAACATAATTTGATAGTACAAGGAGTTGCTTTGCCTAAATAAACATTTAAACAAATTACTGTTATGTGATTAAATATTTTCGTGAATTTCAATGAAACTTTTACTAGATTTGAAATGGATAGTGTGTTACGTTAACTAAAAATAGATTAAAATGTAGTATTGTTTGATTTAACATAATTTTCGTGTTTTTTTCTGGTAAGTTGTATATATCAATTGCTTGGTGTAAAGTGTATCGAAGTAATGTAATATAGAATTGCAGACAACAGTTATATTTACACACGCAGTGTTACTGTTTCGTGTTTTTTAACACTTGCAAAACGTGCATAGTTTAATATACAAATACAGACATATATGTGACTTCTCATAGAGATGTTTATTTACTAAATCTGAACAGTTCGTTTTATAGACACACTGCATATTAAGCAAATGTTTCCATCGCTGTTTCCCAATACATTGAAAACCTTTTTAAGTGAAGTATTTTTGTAATTATTAGGATATTTAATTTTCTGCGCGATTATTTGATACAATAAGTTATATGTTAGTATTATCTGTTCATATAAGTATTCTATTTCAAATAAAATATTCAAACCGATTGCAAACTTTTGCGACCAAATCCAACCGAGCTCTAATAATTTGAATTTCATTAATTTTCAGCAAAAAAAAAAATAAATATAAATAAAACACATCGTAGAATGTTTAAAGATGAAGAAAGACAGAAATATTTAGTATAAAATTCGGTTTTCTGTCAGTATTATTTTTTTGGTTTTGTTTTAAGAAATAATTCTCAGTTCGTTTTTAGTATTCTCTAATAAAATGAATTAATTGTAAATTATAAATACATTTTATATCTCTCAAACTATTTGGTGCATTATCCCTATCTCTATATACAAATTCATCATTAATTTATTTTAACGTTAAAATACTAATTTGTAAATTTGTAATTTTTTTATAATTTTATTGATACTGTAATATTTTCTATGGTATTTAAAGATCATATTGTCGGCGGATATTGTTTGTATTTCCGAGTTGTGTTCTGCGATTCTAGATTCAACAACTAGTAAAACCCTGCATTCATGCGTTAAATATTTTAAACAAAATTATTGCTATGTACATTCGTGGAAAAAAAATAAAAATAAAAGAAAAATCACACCACCCCATGCTATTTTGCGCACTGTTTGTCGTAGACGAGATGAAAACATACCAAACAGGAGGAAGTAACGTCCTCATTTCGATTAGCAATTCTTTTTTGTATTCCATTTAAAATATTTTACAAAATTTCTTTTTTTTCCAATAGGAACATCTACTTTGGATTTTTTTGTTTACCTGGTTCCAACAGTCCGGAATAGAAGTACATAATTTTTGTAATTTGGATTTATTATGAATAGAGTTATAAGGAAATTCTCTTAGAGATTCATACATAAATTACGAAAAATAAAATTATGATAGCGTAAACGTACCAGAGTCATTGAGTTAATAACTAGACAAATTGTGTATAAATACACTATGTATAAAAGACAATCCTTATGTACGTTCCCAGGTACTTTTTGTTTTCTGTGAATGCAAAATAATCCAGGAGATGCCCGTAAATGTATCTTTATTTCCTAAAAATAACACAAATGAGCTAAAAATTGCCACGTTTTGGACGAAACGAATACTTTTTTTTTAAAATTAACAATGGCCATAATTCATATATTTGTTGGTTTTCCATATATATATATATATATATATACTAATATTATAAAGTAGTAAAGATTGTTTTTTTGTTTGTTTGTTTGTAGGGAGTAATATCTGGAACAACTGAAGCGATTTCAAAAGTGATGGTGGCAAATTGATGGTGACAATCCCTGCTCCAACACAGGCTTTATTTTATGTGGGTGCCACTACCCCAGGGTGGTGCAAAAGCGAAAAACGTTCTAAAATTTCGATTTTTTTTATACTGAAGGAGCTACAAACATGAAATTTGGCATGGTAGTTACTTATAAGATGTAAATGCACTCTAAGAACAAATTCTAATAAAATTCGAAGTTTAAAAGGGTGAGATAAGCTAAAAGCGTTCTAAAAACATTCGAAATTACAGTTTCTATGGAATATCTGGAACTACAGAACCGTTTTCAAAAGTGATGGTGGCAAATTGATGGTGACAGTCCCTGCTGTAACATAGGCTATATTTTATGTCGGTGCCACTACTCCCAAAGAGGTGCAGGAGCGAAAAACGTTCTAAAATTTCGATTTTTTTTACACTGAAAGTGTTAGAAACATGAAATTTAGCATGGTAGTTACTTATAAGATGTAAATACTCTCTAAGAACAAAATCTAAAAAAAATCGAAATTTAAGAGGGTGAGATGAGCGAAAAGCGTTCTAAAAACCTTCTAAATTACAACTTCAATGGAATTTCTGGAACTACAGAACCGTTTTCAAAAGTAATGGTGGCAAATTGATGGTAACAGTCTCTGCTGTAACATAGGTAATATTTCATGCCGGTGCCACTACCCACAGGGAACTGCATGAGCGAAAAACGTTCTAAAATTTCGATTTTTTTATACTGAAGGTGTTAGAGACATGAAATTTGGCATGGTAGTTACTCATAAGATGTAAATGCTCTCTAAGAACAAATTCTAAAAAAAATTCGAAATTTAAAACTGTGAGATGAGCGAAAAGCGTTCAAAAAACATTCTAAATTACAATTCCTATGGAATATCTGGAACTACCGAACCCTTTTCAAAAGTGATGTTGGCAAATTTTTTATGACAATCCCAGCGCCAACATAGGCTATATTTTACGTAGGTGCCACTAATCCCAGGGTGGTGTAGTAGCGTAAAACGTTCTAAAATTGCAATTTTTTTTTTACTGAAGGAGCTAGAAATTTGAAATTTGGCATTGTAGTTACTTATAATATGTAATGCTCTCTAAGAACAAATTAAAAAAAATTAAATTTAAAAGGGTGAAATGAGAGAAAAGCATTCTAAAAACATTCTAAATTACAATTTCTATGGAATCTCTGGAACCACCGAACCGATTTGAAAAATAATGTTGGAAAATTGAAGGTGACAATCCCTACTCCAACATAGGCTATATTTTATGTCGGTGCCACTAACCTCAATGGGCGCAGGAGTGAAAAATGCTCGAATATTGCGACTTTTTTTTATACTGAAGGAGCTAGAAATTTGAAATTTGACATTGTAGTTACTTATAAGATGTCAATGTTCTGTAAGAATAAATTTAAAAAAAAATCGAAATTTAAAAGGGTGAAATGAGCGAAAAGCATTCTAAAATCATTCTAAATTACAATTTCTATGGAATCTCTGGAACTACAGAACCGATTTCAAAAGTGATGGTGAAAATCCCTGCTCCTACATCCTCTTTAATATAAAGAAATGCGTTGCTGACGCCTGGGTTTTTCGCTAATCTTTGCCACAGATTAATCTCGGAAAATGAAACATTTGAAGTTACTGAAAAAATAATAGCTCGAAAAGTGTTTGTCAGAAAATTGTTAGACAAACTGCGTTTGAAAGGTAAAAAATTGTATATTTCTTGATATAAATTTCAAACCTAATGATTATGCCATTTTTCAAATATTGAATTAAAAAAATTACTAAATTTCACAATGGAGTACCGTAGCGAAACCTTCACGCATAAAAAGATAATGATAATGGCGACGTGTCCTAACGTGTATATTGGCTATAGCACAAGTTTACAGTAGCCTTATTATTCTGTTAAAATATAAAAGTTAATTATGAAATGTCAATATTTTGTTTGATTAAAGGTTCGTTCATAGAAATTGACCAGCGTAGCGGGCGTATAGCTTGCTAGTATATAATAAAACATTAGTAAATAATAACCACTAAACCATATAAATAATCGATAATAGATGAACCGAAAATTACTATACAGTACATATAATGATACTTATAAACCTCATAGAAAGTGCTCAAGCAAATGTTCACATCCAAATATCAAGAAACTCAGATGCAGAAAAAGACATATCACATTGTAATGCAGTGGCGAAAATTACGATAATCGATATAGGATTTAACAGTAAGCATCACAAAAGCAGGTGTTAAAGTATCATTTGTGTACTAAAAATGTATTGAAAATAAAAATATGGAATATATAATAAATTCACAACTAAATGAGCAATTGCAGCTATGAAATTTTGCATTTTAAATTATGATTAACTTATTTTGATATATATTTGTTAGGAACATATTTTGTTAAAAATATGCATTGATTCTATTTGGCTCCATTCCTTGCAATACTAATTATGTGCTTTTTAAATTTATTTCATTAATTTCTTTATAACTAGAAAAAATGTGGAAAATCTGAAACTTATGACTATTCTTAATTATGCTTTAAGACCTTATACAGTAGATTATGTAGAGACAAATCCAATAGAAATGCACTATAATTGATGAATTATCTCAATGTGTTTTCTTCTTTTCTTGCTGTAATTTCATGAAATCAATTTCAAAACAATGGCAGCTAAATATTTAAAGTAAACCTATACGTCATAACTAAATACATATTAACTTCTAACGGTGAATGTAGAAATCAATATCATGTTTTTGCTTGAATACATACACAGATTTATACAGTTATAAGGGAAAATACATGTTAGTCGGTTTTAATCTGTAGATATCTGCATAATATTATCTACATCAATATAACAACTGACAAAATTTTACATTTTGATATTATTAATCGATTAAAATATTTAAAACTATCTTAAACTATTTCTATATAAAGATATTTTGCAATTATCACATATGCAAATGTACTTATGAAGGTGACGTTAGAACTTTTTTTTAATTCACAAAATTATGATTTCTAAACCTGGACTTCTAAATTTTCATTTGTTTAGAAAATAATGTAAAAATAATTATAATTTTTCCGTCATAGTATATAATTACTCGTGTATACTGCACTGTTGCAAGAATATGTCGGATGAATGAAAAAAAAAAACTGCTAACGAAATTTATACAGAAATAATTACCTATATTAGTTTCAGCATTATAATTAATTACAGAATATTAATGCGTTATTTTAAAATTTCAACGCGTAGTAAATATTGTTACCATAATTATAAATGCAACGATTTTAACGTATACCATTAAAGTAAGATCCAGTTTACGAAGTTTAATTATCCTTATTTCGCTATCCAAAGTGCACTTTAAGACCTTCATTAAGTAACTTCAAACCCGTGACATTGTATACTATTTACCGAAACTAAATTACTTCATTTATTAGAGAATATATTGTATATTTTGTTTGTAGCAGAATATAATCCTTAATCTATACTAATATTATAAAGGAGTAAAGATTGTTTTTTTGTTTGTTTGTTTGTTTGTTTGTAGGGGGTAATCTCTGGAACTACCGAACCGATTTCAAAAGTGATGGTGGCAAATTAATGGTAACAACCCCTGCTCCAACATAGGCTATATTTTATGTCGGTGCCAGTAACCCCAGGGGGGTGCAGGAGCGAAAAACGTTCTAAAATTGTACTTTTTAGCTCACAGGCTATCAAAGCGAGCTAATGTGCCCGCCCGTTCTGTATGTATGTACGTATGTACGTATGTACTTAACGCGATAACTCGTGTTAGAAATATCCGTTTATCTTCAAATTTTGGTTATAGGTTTATAGTCGTAAGGCGCTTCCCTGATTAGTCTTGGGGGTTCATTGGTTATGTATAAAGGAGTAAACGGGGGACTAATCCCCCCTTAATTTACATAAATGGGTTTTTCGTGCAGAATTATCCGATTTGATTCAAATTTTGTTTATAGGTACATTGGGATAAGACGGATGCATGATTAGTTTTGGGGGTTCATTGGTTACGTATAAAGGGGGGGGATGGGGGGCTAATCCCCCCTTAATTTAGATAAATGTGTTTTTCATGCTAAATTATCCGATTTGATTAAAATTTGGTTTATAGGTTCGTTGTTATAAGGTGTTTCCCTGATTAGTTTTGGGGGTCGATTGGTTAAGTATAAAGGGGGAAACGGGGGACTAATCCCGCCCCCCCCCTTAATTTACATAAATGTGTTTTTCGTGAAGAATTATCCAATTTGATTCAAATTTTGTTTATAGGTACATTGGGATAAGGCGCTTCCCTGATTAGTTTTGGGGGTTCATTGTTTACGTATAAAGGGGTGGGAAAGTGGGGCTAATCCCCCCTTAATTTAGATAAATGTGTTTTTCATGCCAAATTATTCGATTTGATTAATATTTGGTTTATAGGTTCATTGTTATAAGGCGCTTTCCTGATTACTTTTGGGGGTTCATTGGTTAAGTATAAAGGGGGGAACGGGGGACTAATCCCCCCTTAATTTATATAAATGGGTTTTTCGTGCCGAATTATCCGATTTGATTCAAATTTTGTTTAGAGGTACATTGGGATAAGACGGTTACGTGATTAGTTTTGGGGGTTCATTGGTTACATATAAAGGGGGGGGGGACGGGGGCTAACCCCGCCTTAATTTAGATAAATGTGTTTTACAAGCTAAATTATCCGATTTGATTAAAATTTGGTTTATAGGTTCGTTGTTATAAGGTGCTTCCCTGATTAGTTTTGCGGGTCCATTGGTTAAGCATAAAGGCCGAAATGGGGACTAATCCCTCCTTAATTTACATAAATGGGTTTTTCGTGAACAATTATCCAATTTGATTCAAATTTTGTTTATAGGTACATTGGGATAAGGCGCTTCCCTGATTAGTTTTGGGAGTTCATTGTTTACGTATAAAGGGGGGGGGCGGGGGGCTAATCACCCCTTAATTTAGATAAATGTGTTTTTCATGCCAAATTATTCGATTTGATTAAATTTTGGTTTATAGATTCATTGATTTAAGGCGCTTCCCTGATTACTTTTGGGGGTTCATTGGTTAAGTATAAAGGGGGGAACGGGGGACTAATCCCCCCTTAATTTATATAAATGGGTTTTTCGTGCAGAATTATCCGATTTGATTCAAATTTTGTTTATAGGTACATTGGGATAAGACGGTTGCGTGATTAGTTTTGGGGGTTCATTGGTTACGTATAAAGGGGACACGGGGGATAATCCCCCCTTAATTTAGATAAATGTGTTTTTCATGCTAAATTATCCGATGTGATTAAAATTTGGTTTATACGTTCGTTGTTATAAGGTGCTTCCCTGATTAGTTTTGGGGGTCCATTGGTTAAGTATAAAGGGGACGGGGAGGGTTAATCCCCCTTAATTTAGATAAATGTGTTTTTCATGCAGAATTACCCAATTTGCTTCAAATTTATATATAGATTCATTGTGGTAAGGAGCTTCCATGATTAGTTTTGGCGGTTCATTCGTTAAGTATAAAGGGGGAAACGTGGGGCTAATCCCCCCATAATTTATTGTCGATCTCTTTCTTTTTCGAGGGGCATTATTCTTTGAAATAAGAGTATAATATACAATTAGTGTGAATAGCCTGTGAGCTCAATGCAATCAGTTTAACTGGGCACTTTTCTTTTTATTTTTATACTGAAGGAGCTAGAAATTTGAAATTTAGCATTGTAGTTACTTATAAGATGTAAATGCTCTCTAATAATAATAATAATAATAATAAATCGGAATTTAAAAGGGTGAAATCAGCGAAAAGCGCTCTAAAAACATTCTAAATTACAATTTCTATGCAATCTCTGGAACTACAGAACCAATTTCAAAAGTGATGGTGGGAAACTGATTGTGACAATCCCTACTCCAACATAGGCTATATTTTATGTCAGTGCAACTAACCCCAGTGTGGTGCAGGAGCGAAAAATGTTCGAAATTTGCCACTGTTTTATACTGAAGGAGCTAGAAATTTGAAATTTGGCATTGTAGTTACTTGTACGATGTAAATGGTCTCTAAGAACAAAATTTAAAAAAAAAATCGAAATTTAAAGAAGTGAAATAAGCGAAAAGGTTCTAAAAACATTCTAAATTACAATTTCTATGGAATCTATGGAACTGCAGAACCGATTTCAAAAGGGATGGTGGCAAACTGATGGTGACAATCCCTGCTCCAACATAGGCTATATTTTATGTCGCTGCCACTAATCCCACGGGGGTGCAGGAGCGAAAAACGTTCTAAAATTGCATTTTTTTTTAATACTGAAAAAGCTAGAAATTTGAAATTTGGCATTGTGGTTACTTAAAAGATGTAAATGCTCTCGAAGAACAATTTTTTTTAAAAATATCGAAATTAACAAGGTTGAGATGAGCGAAAAGCGTTCTAAAAACATTCTAAATTACAATTCCTATGGAATCTCTGGAACTACCGTACCCTTTTCAAAAGTGATGGTGGCAAATTTTTTATGACAATCCCAGCGCCAACATAGGCTATATTTTACGTAGGTGCCACTAATCCCAGGGTGGTGCAGTAGCGTAAAACGTTCTAAAATTGCAATTTTTGTTTACTGAAGGAGCAACAAACATGAAATTTGGCATGGTAGTTACTTATAAGATGTAAATGCTCTCTAAGAACAAATTATAATAAAATTGGAAGTTTAAAAGGGTGAGATAAGCTAAAAGCGTTCTAAAAACATTCTAAATTACAGTTTGTATGGAATCTCTGGAACTACAGAACCGATTTCAAAAGTGATGGTGGCATATTGATGGTGACAATCCCTGCTCCAACAGCTTCTTTAATAAAAAGCTATGCGTTGCTGACGACTGGGTTTTTTACTAATTGTTGCCACAGATTAATCTCGGAAAATGAAACATTTGAAGTTACTGAAAAAAATAATAGCTCGAAAAGTATTTGTCAGAAAATTGTTAGACAAGTCGTTTGACAATTGTTAGACAAGTCGTTTGAAATGTAAAAAATTGTATTTTTCTTGATATAAATTTAAAATCTAATGATTGTGCCGTTTTTCAAATATTGAAAAATTACCAAATTTCACAGAGAAATTGACCAGCGTAGCGGGCGTAGATTGCTAGTATACTAATATTGTCAGAATTATGACCTTAAAGTCCTTTTTAAGAGCAAGAGAGAGATTAATAAATGTGACTTTTTAAAAAAATAATTTTATCTACTTGAATGAAATATGTTTTTTAATTTAACTCGGAATAAAGTTTTAATATTTTAACTTCATTTTGGTTCTTATATGTAAAGTGAGAATTTTGTAATATGTATTTCATTCACTTCCTCGTGTGCTACACTACTGTAAATTTTATACAGATGTGTATTTCTAATGACAGAATCATATATTTTTTTCAGAAATTATTTATAAATTAATAAATTATATTTCAATAAATTTTGTTTATAAATTTTTGAATTAATTTTTAATTTTTAATTTTTTCAATTTTTAATTTTTCTTTTAAAGTCTATTATCACACATCCCAGCAGCCGATATTTGGTTGTTACAATAAGATAAAGTAACATTTGAAGCATACTAAAATCGTTTTTCTTCCTTGAAGCTGCCATATCTTAAAAGGATCTGAGAAAAAAATTAAACTTTTTTAATTTACAATTAATAAAATTTTAATATTTAATATGTGATTTTTACAGGGGTATGAGGCACCATACAAAGAACGTGAATTTTTGTTTTAAAAATACAAGATTTACATTCGCTGTGTTCTTTGGTGTGTACTTTAAGTACGCGTTTGGAAAATGTATTTTACATTTTATCATATCATCAATATTGGTTCGATATATGTGGAAACGAAACAGTTATGTGTCTATTATTTTATTAGAAAGAATTCGTACAGAATGTTGTTTTCAAAATAAAAATTCTGATACATATATTCGATAAACATTACAAAACAAAGGAAAAGAAAAGAAAAAAATTAAAAAAATAAAAAAAAAACAGTGAAATTGAAGGAAAAATAGTTTTTCTAAATGACTTTTAATATTTAAAAAGAAAAAAAAACCTAAATCCTGACAACAACAAATGTAAGAATGTATCTTACTGTATTTATTATCGTGAACAATTAAAACATATTAAACATATTAAACATTTGATTACGGGCCATGATTGGCGAATATTTTTATGTTTAATCCTACAACAGAGTACAAAACTATTTAAATCTGGTAGATTTTTCTTGAAATTATTCTAGGGTAAGTGCATGACAGAGATTTTGTTTTCAAAAAAGTGGTACGAATAGAATATAAAATAGTCTCTGGGCTATATGTCTCATTCTGTAATCAAAGTTTTAAGAATATAAAGGAATGGATCATTTTTTTCTATATATTTCACATAAAATGTGAATTTTAAAATGACCATTAAATTAAAACTTAAAAAAAAATAAAAAAATAAAATATGGCAGCCTCGCTTAATATTAGAAAGAGTGTTCAAGATATATTAATTCCATAGTTTTAAATGTTTTAATATCACTTATTAATTACACCAAAATCAATATCACCAAAGAAAACATTTTTTTTTTTTTATTATTTAAAAAAAAAATCTATAAAACTGGAAAGTTGTGCCAGATTTGATTAAATAGCGTGCCTATAACTTTAACAGCAAAAGGCAATATGGAATAATGGGAACATGGAGCTAGTGAAAATGATATTAAGGAGTATCTTAATATTTACTTTTAAGTTGGGTCTAAATTGCATAATCAAGCCACTACAGTAACATTAAAAAAAAATATTTCGTGTGTCTTAAACGTAATTGTGGGTAAGCCTTAACTTTATGGATAAGAATAAACGTTATTTTCAGAAAATCAAGACTTTCACTGATAATGAAATATCATTTTAAAATTGAAACTTAAATTTTCATTAATAAAAATTAAATCTATAATGATTAGATGAAAATCATGTCAATTTTTTTACTTTTAGTCGTGAAGTTTTTTTTAAAAAAACGAAAGAACTGACCCCCTCTTTAATATAAAAAAAAAAAAATACCACTGCTTCTAAATAAATATAATACTTAGCAATATAACGTATAGCTATAAGATGCAGCTGTAGCTGTAGTATTATAAAACCGAAGTAGGAATAAAATATAGCAGACGATTACTTAGATTCAATTTGAAATCAAAACTATAATAGAATGTGACGTCATACACAGCTTTTTCTTAACTATTTACTAAATTGTTTTCTTGAAATTGAAACGTCTGTATTAAAGTAGATGGGTTAACTACAAACAAATTTAAATTACGGTACTACATCATTTTAACGTGTTTAAAGTTGTCGTTTTCTTTTTATATAGAAACAAAATGCACATTTTCTTCTTAGAATTATTTTAATTTCGGAAATTAAAAAATATAGCGAGTGAGTCTGAATTTTTATTGGCTTATAAAAAAGAAAATAAACGTGTTATCATTTGATTTTAAATTTTTGTGCCGTTTTGTAGAGTGTGGCAACAGGAAAGAATTAATGCATTAGAAATTGAAAAAAAAAAAGATTTCTGTAGTGATAAACTATTGGAGATGTTTGAAAAAAGTGGTAAAGAATGGTCTGAAAAAAATTTAATGTTGACGATAATTTAACTCGTGTTCTAAAACATGTGTACATTAAGTTTCGTTCCAATCGAACAGAAACTGTAGATTTGTATAAGGAACATACATACCAAGAACGGCTTTTATATACATAGATATTTTGTTTAAATTTGAAGGTGAACTGTCTGTGTTCATGCCATTTATTACGACTAACTACAATTGAATTGACCAACTTGCATTGAATTGCTGTTTCGGGCAGTTTTATATTCTTTTCAATTGCCTATTTCCAAATTTCTACTAATTTGAATATCAGATTTCTTGTTGTGTATGAGCTTTAATTTTTTATCCTCAAACGTAGAAGTGATATAGAAATTTTTTGAAAGACTATTTATGTTAAATTCGGTATTAAATTTTTCTTCAAAACAAAAATGTCTGTTTTTTTTTCTTTTTTTTTTTTATTTTATTTATTTTTTTAAATAAAAGAAAAAAGAAAAAAACAGAACGTATTAAATCATGAAAATTTATTTCTTTTAGCCAACATTTAAATTTAAAGTTGTTTGAATTGGCTATACATCCCAGGCAATGCCTAAAATACTTCATTTAAAGTAATATTTATATATATATATAATGTATATATAAAATAATTTATATATAATTATTTTTTTACATTAATATTACATTATAAAGTAATATATAAATATAATATATATACATTATATTTCGTCATTTTTCCTTAATTAATTTATTCCAAATTCTTACAATTCAACTTTTTCCCTGTTTTTTAATATTATCTTAAATCTAAATTATATTTTAATTCCATATCTTTAATCAACATATTATTTTAATTCTTATTCTAAAAATCTTAATCTGTCAAAAGCTACACTTATTTGTAAAAACAGCAATTTTTTTTTCTTCTTTTGAGACATTAAGTTTTTCTTTCCTTATAACGTCTCTTAATAACATTTTTATTTTTATTAAAATTATTATTTGATGTCCCATGATTCATTGCAACACCAGCGTCTAACTTTTTCACTTCAAAATTTTGCCGAGTATAATGATAAATCCCACAGTCTTGTCAATTGCTTATTGGTTAATTTACACCTGCATTGGCGAAAGATTCAAACGCCTCGCTGCGTTTAAAACGCAGTTACGCAGCCCCGGAGCTAATTTTTTTTACGCTTTTTGACTTGCTAACTAGATCCCGTCACTTGGAGGAGAATTGTCTTTAAATTGGTGCATATCTCAAAAATAATGTGTAACAACTTCATGCAAACGCAGCTCACTCTGAGTTCTAAAAATAACGATTAGTGGAATTATCTATTCTTAGTAAACTATCAATAAATTCGTTGGTGAAAATGTAGCTTCCTTTATTTTGATGGGAATTCCAATAATTTCATAAACATTGTCTTCCATCTACAGCCTTCGACTGCAAAAACATATGTTATTCTGCAAAATCATCGCTTACCAAAATTAATATGCTGATATGATTCCCCATTGAAATGGAAAATCATTTCATCAGCCGGTAGGATTCGAATCTACGCGGGGAACCGCAATGGATTTCAAATTTAAATATTATAACGATCATCATATTTTTAAAGTAATTCCACTTGCAGACTTAATATTGTAAATTACTCAGTTCATTTTATTCTTATTTGTGAAGTATGCAAGACTTTCTTTACTTAAACTATCGTTTATAAAATAACTGACAGAACTTCTTAGCCAAATATGTTTTTGAAAAATATTCATTTTCAAAAATTAATTGAGGATTGAGGAGTCACAACACTTCTATAATCGTATGCACATACTAATACTCGTTTTTAACATTAAAATGTGATAGATTTAAGTTATTACTGGATATGTTAACATTTCGATTTAGAACAAGTTCTCCTTGAATAACTTTACAATACTTAAGATGTTACATATATACTATTTATATATGACAAATTTTTATTCAATGAAATACTGCGTAACTGCGTTTTAAACACAGCGAGGCGCATGAATCTTTCGACAATGCAGGGGTAAATTAACCAATGAGCGGTTTGCAAGGCCATGGGACTTATTATTATACTTGTCATAATTTTGTAGTGAACAATTGTAGTGAATCATGGGATATCGAATGGTAATTTTAATAAAAATTTAAATGATATTAAGAGATGTTCTAAAGAAATAAAATTTAATGTCTCAAAAGAAGAAATAAATTAGGTGTTTTTGCAAATGAGTGTAGCATTTAAGATATTAAGATTTTTAGAAAAATAATTAAAAGAATATGTTGATTAAAAATATGGAATTTAAATATAATTTATATTTAAGATACTATTAAAAGACAGAAAAAAGTGGAATTGTAAGAATTTGGAATAAATTAATTAAGGAAAAATGGCGAAATATTTTTTATTATTTCATATATACCAGGTGTCCGAAAAAGGTCGGACTGATTTCAAATAATCATAACTCTAAAAATAATTGAATAAATGCAATTATTTTTTTTAAAGTACTCGTCAAATATCCAAGATTTGTTAGATGTAGTTGTTTTAAAATAATAACATTGAAACGATGCTCCAAATGGATGATCGGAAAATGCAAATGGCAGCACACATTTGCAATTTTAACTTTTTGCTTATGTTATTTGTGTACATAGTGGATCCTTTCGTACTAAATCGAAGATACTGAAGAACTTTCAAATTGATATTTTTCCCATGACTCCAATAGATTTATACGCTTTCCACTCCGGAATCATCGAAGAAATTGCGAATGTGTGGTGCGATTTGCATATCACCAATTCTGCACATCGTCTGAATGTTGCGACTTTAAAACAGCTACATCTAACAAATCTCGAATATTTGACGAGCACTTTGAACTTAAAATAACTGCATTTACTCAATTATTTTTAAAGTTATTAATGTTTCAAATCAGTCCAACCTTTTTCGGACACCCGGTATATCTATATAAGTATATACAGTATGCCAATTAAAGTCCTTTGCCACCCACTTAACTTCGGAACGGCTGCTGCTATAATCATAAAAGCGGTTTCTAGGTATAGTAAAGTATCCATGCGCTACTGAATGGAACCTCCTCGCGCCACCTAGTGGAAAACTGCGGATTTAGCATTCCTATCTCGAAAACGGAAAGAGATAGAGAAAAAATTGATTTACAAAGTTGTAGATCATCATCGATTTAGTACAGAATTACCACTTGTGGACATTAATGCGAATAACAGAACGGTTAAAACGCGCATTTGTTTTTTTCGTGATTTCCCGCACTGTGATGTCACGGAACTTGAACGGAATGAAGAATGATTATTTTTCGGGCAAAACACGATATTGCACTCTTTTCTGGGGGGGATACCTGAAACAGCAGGTGTATGCGGTTCCTTCACAAACAACATGGACACTTGTGCCAACGTGTCACCTTTAAGGCTCCAACGTGTGAAACGGAAATTCAAACAAGGATTCAAATGTGCATTGCAGCTGACGGTGAGAAGTTTGGATACCTAAAATAAAGGTATATTGTTATAACTAGTTGTTTTGTTTTCTTTCTAAGAGCTTTTTGTCATGTCACAATGTAGGGAATCACGAAAAACAAATGCTCGTTTTAACCGTTCTATTCTTCTCATTAATGTCCAAAAGGTGCCTTTTCGTACTAAATCGATGATGCTGTACAACTTTGTATATCACCTTTTTCTCTATATCTTTCAGTTTTCGAGATAGGAATGCTAACACTGCAGAATTCAACCAGATGCCGCCGTAGGCGGTTTCATTGAGTAGCGCATGGCTACTTTACTACACCTAGACACTACTTTTATGAATATAGCAACAGACGTTCCGAAGTTAAGAGGATTGCAAGGGACTTTAGTGGGCATACTGTATATTAACCTATTTTCTAGATATATTTTAGATAGGAATGCTAACTCCCCAGTCTCTTACTTGGTTGCGCCGTAGGCGGTTTCATTCAATAGCGCATGGCTACTTTACTATACCTAGACACCACTTTTATGAATATAGCAATAGTCGTTCCGAAGTTAAAAGGGTAACAAGGCACTTTAGTGGGAATACTTTATACTATATATATATATATACATATATATATATATATATACATATATATATATATATATACATATATATATATATATACATATATATATATATATAGAGAGAGAGAGAGGGGGGGAGAAAGAGAGAAGGACAAGTTAAGAGTTTCATACTTCATTTATTCCACCTTGTTAATTCATAATTGTTGTATATCTTAAGGTTATACATATTATATATATGTATATATATATACATATATACATATGCGTGTGTTTGTATACATTAAATAAAATTTCAGGGACATGTTGATCTTCAAAACTTTTGTATTATTACATATAATAAACATTAATGAATTTAGCTTTGTTTTGGACACGATGATCAAGTATTTTTATAAATATTTAATTTCGTTAAACAATTAAATTTTGGTTACGGCTTGTCTACTGTTCTGTTGAATCACATTGAAAATTACATTTCGAGAGATATTTTATTTTGGTTTTTTTATGATTTCAGTTGTGAATTATATTTTACGATATTATGATTCCTCATTCTAGATCATATTTTCACGGGATATCACTTTAAATCATACCAGATCTTTTAAATATTTTCCAGTCTATGTATACTGCAGACATCGATTTTCAGTCTCTCGTGGGATTCCCAAAAAACATTTTCTTTTCGAACAATTTTCTCTGTACTTTCAAAGATGGAGTTTACCACATAAGTTGTTCTTAAGATAATTCCCTTAAGTCCTGAGGGACTTATGAAGAGAATAAAGTAGCAGTTACTTAATGGAATAGGCGAACATTTGGTTTACTTATACAGATGTTTGATACATGTCTTTATCTCAATATTATTCATATACGTAAGAGTATATATATATATATATATATATATATATATATATATATATATATATATATATATATATATATATATATATATATATATATATATATTACAAATTATATCTTACAAATAAAAAAATATATATAATATGTGCAGTAAACACAGTGTTTAATTATGTACATTTATGCATGTTATAGGAATAATTACACATTTATGAACCCCCATGAAATCAACAGTAAATTATTTTGATAAAAACTATTTTCGTTCAAAAATTGTTGAAAGGTGTTTATGACTTTTGTTCGTCTGTTTGTCATCCATTCGCGCTCTAAATTCTGTAAATGTACTTTGATTACCACGTGATGCGTTATTTAGAACGTTTATTATAGAACGTTCTTTACTACAGGACGATATAATTGTTAGAGCTACATTAAAGACGTGACTATAAAATATCACAAATTTACTGTGATATTTTATAGTATCCGTTATATTTTCTGTGGGGATACCTGAAACAGCAGGTGTATGCGACCCCTCTACAAACAACACGGATACTTGTGCCAACGTGTCACCGATAAGGCGTAATGTGAGGAATTACAAACGGTTATGTAGTACTGTTTAATGGTGTAATCGTCCAGCATTTATATTAATTGTTAGAAGTTCATGAAAAAAGCATTTTAATGCTACAAATAACAAGAAGCTAAGATTTATCTGTTATAATCATGCCTTTTAGCTCAGTTTAATATTTTAAACCTTTATTTGATTTTTTTAATGAAATTCTAGCATTTAGACCAAGATACTGCAAAATCTACAGAACTGTACTTTGATTCAACTGCGAATTTCAGTGCGAAATTTTATTTTTCACACTCTCAGGTATTCTTTTTCTGTCATCTAAACACAGGAACCTTACTCTACTACCACCAATTGCAATCAAGCATCTTTTTCTGCCTTAACCAGTCTTGTTTTGCCTGACATAGAAATCCCTTTGTTAATTTACTTCCAATTTTACTTAACATGCCGTCATAACCATAGTTTTTACCACTTAAAAGTGATGTTATACATTGATTTCTGGGTAACTAATCAACTGTATATGATGTTTACTTAATTTTATTATGTTTTAGTAGCTCAAAAATTTAAAGGTGGCATAGAACTTTAGCAACTCGATAGCATACGTAAAAAATAGCGATAAAAAAATCTCCTATAAATACCACAATATGGCATATATATTTTTTAAATTCTACCCTAGCTTTGATTGACACATTACCAAATAAATGGAGTCTGTCTGTCATTCCAAACATTCATATGCATTGTCCGCATTCAAGTAAAATAAAAGTACTTCGCATCAACCTAAGCAGCTTTTAATACTTTTTCAGATTATTTTGCTATAACTTTTGATAAAATAATTCTAATTCAACAAACTGTATTACATGATATTCTCGATCCAATTATCTGTATTATGATTTTTATAGTATTACTTAGAAATAATTTGGGTTATGAGCTATCAAACTTAGAAAAAGCATTTTTCCCAAAAGTTTTCCGCAGCTTTGGCCACTACGACAATCATGCATAATTTAATGGTTTCCTTCAGGTGACTAAAAAACGGTCATAGTGTTATTAAAGTAACTTCAAATACAGAAGAATGTTTTATGTTATATACATCCATACTGTTACACGTATGCATATATATATGGGTATTTATGTATATATGTATATATTCCCATTTTTCTCAACAGCCATTGAATGCAATTTAACAATAATGTTTACATTGTAATTCTAGTACACCCATAAAGATTTTAAACTAGGGCTAGTTGGATATTCTCGCTGTTTATTTTGTCCTTCTCCGAGTGTAATGAACTTATCATTAAAGTTATTTAAACTTTCTACACTCTCATTTTAACCAATTGTGTACGTAATTTTATAGGGACGAAAACTATAAGATCACCTGCAAAGCGTCCAAATAAGCAATATTGGTAACAATGGGCATTTAAAGAAAACGGGGATAAAAATAAGGGAAAATACATACCATTGAGACAAACAACATTAAATTATATGCGCTAACTGGTGAGGAACAATGTAAGAAACTGTAATTTTTTGTATATATAAAATGTACTTATTTCCAAATGATAGTTCAGGAAGGCACATAGCTTAAGACCTTCCTGTGCTAGTGGGACATCATATTCAATACCTTTACGTGCTAAACCCAATTCTTCTCGTTATATATAATATCACTGTGAGCTGTAACACGTTTCCAATCTATACTATGCTGTAAAGCAATATCATCTTCATGCCGTAAGTGAAAATGTTGTATCAGTATTATTAAAGAACTTCATATGCATGAGCTTCTGTTTTTAGCTTTTATGTATTCATATATATGACTAATTCGCAGAAAAGTAGCAATTTCGTGTCACAGTGTTCTTGCGGACGTAATTGATGAAAATGTTATGATGAAAATAGTGTCAGTGATGAAAATTTTCTAACACAAAACACAGATGCATTTTGTTTGTTTAATATGAAGATATAAAAATTCAAACGACGCATTTCTCCTTAGATAATAATTCGTATCCGAGTATATGACCATAGGATTATCTGACAGAAGTGCTTAAAATGTCTACACGACTCAAGCATAAATGATTTAAATTTTCAAATGTAACAGCTATTTGAAATATAGATAGCTCGAAAAATGTTGTCAAAGACAGTGCATAAAGTTGATATTCAGAAACGACTGAATGGAAACTTATGATTTATGCTGATTTTTGTTGCATGTGTTTTACAGCACAGGGAATTGCATTTCCAGTTAGATGTTTTTTCCTATAAAATTTCAGCAGCTATTGCGTGGCAGCTTCTGACGTATTTCAATTGTACTGTCTGCAACTCAACATCACAGTTTTATTCTTAGTGATAGTAGTGCTCTTTTTCACTTGTTATTTTACAGAGAACGACTGCGATTGAAGAAAAGCATTTTAGCCTAAGTCATGTTTACTGATCCACGTACAAAGTATTTGTGATGAAGAATTTCCTTTTATAACATGTATATGAAAATGATGTGCTGTCCAATAAAATTTTCAAATAATAGTCGCAGAACATCCTTCCTTCAATAATAATATTTAAACATAAAAATGTAAAGGTTAAAACGATAATATTAGTGATAAAATATTTATGTAATATAAATATTCGAAATTATTGGAATACACAAGACTTCCCTAAAAAGGAAATTTACAATAAAGAATATATTAATGTATATAAAACTCAACCACCAACCAAGTAACCAATACTTGTAACATGTGTATGCTGATATAAACAATTTCTTGTCAGCTTATAAGCAGTTATAAAAATATTTTATGGGGCAATCTAGAACCTCTTGATTATACACAATTATTCTTTTCATATAATTGCATTTTCATAAATGTTTTTTAATGTATAGAAAAACTCAATGCACAATTTAATTAAATTGTTAACAATTATGACTTCATGTAGCATATTTATTTATTCTTAATATTTTTTATTGCTCCCCGTATTGTTTGTTTTTCGGAAAGTAAACAATTGAAAAACATGTATACATTAATTTATGTTCTCTTTTACCAATGATGAATATTACAAATTTGTTTTTAAAAACTGTATATTTAAGGGGAATTTTAGTTTCATGAAAACTACTTTTAATGTGATGCGTAAGTATATTTTAAATTAAACTTCCTTAGATGAGTTGTTGCAAAATGTGTAACTATATATATGAACAATGCACACGTATTTTTCGCTTTTTAGTCATATTTTACAGTATGTTAGTTATAAATAATGTCATCATATTAAAATGTTAGAAGATATTAAAGTAAGAAATTGTTTTAATTAGAAAATCAAATAAAGAACTTATGAAATGCTGATTCTTTTTTGTAATTAAAAAAAATAGTTTGATTGATTTATTTCTAAAAGTACCAGTCGAGGCTTTCGGAACTTTCGTACTACAATATTTGAGATTATATGTTGATACGCATTTTCATTGGTTTTTATTAACTACAATTTTTAAACAAGCAAATGCTTTTAAGGAAATATGAATGTCATGGGATCAAGCGAATTGGAAAGACTAGATTTAAGTTTTACATTCAACGTTGTACGTTTTTGATGTGTAAAAAAAATATGATGTTGATATCAGAAGTATGTAAACCTTTCTTACCTATTAAATATTTTT
Source organism: Maratus michaelseni (assembly GCA_963931845.1). Lineage (NCBI taxonomy): Eukaryota > Metazoa > Arthropoda > Arachnida > Araneae > Salticidae > Maratus > Maratus michaelseni. The sequence goes on from OZ007592.1 coordinate 391,744,467, forward strand.
TTTTTTTATGAAAATGAAATGCAACATATTTGAATTGAATGACATCGCTATTACTTCCAAGCAATAAAATCTCGTGTAACGTTGCATTTCAGATACTTTCTTAGAAAGATTATGCATATTGAGCACGACGCGAAATATTATTATTATTATTCTGATAGACTTTCTTCTGTTACGTGAAATAGAAAAACTATCGGAAATATCTTTTAAATTAATTTATTGTAAAGATTTTTTTTTTTTTAATTCTAAGACATTATATATTTTAGAATTTTAAACTTTTCTATGTTACGGCACAGATAATTTTACTTAATGCAAATTGTAATAAATTAATATCATTGTCATTATTTTGTAGATGGACGCTAATAGTCATAAATAGTCAAAAGAAAGATGTCTGTAATATCTCTCAAATTTACAAAACTGTTAACAAAATAAAGAATTTCGCCGAGGTATCTATTTAAAACTATTTAGTTCAACATTTTATTTCTGGTACTCAATAAATTCGCTATATATAATAATTTTATTCAAATACGATAGTAAATATATTAATGTGCATTATATGTATTTGTTGTAATGCAAATCAACTATTTATGATTCAAGGAAGTAAAAAAAAATACATAGATAATATAAATGTTATATTTCGTTATTATCTCTCTACATCTTATAAGTATATTTTTCTCTAATAGCATTTATACATTAGATAGATATATTTTATGAGAACTAAAACAAGCAAACATCATTTATTAAATAGCTTTCCATAAGATATAAGAAATGTCTATTAAGAAAATAATCATTTTTTTATCTTATTTTTAAGGTTAAGTAAAGACAATAACTGTAGCAAATGGCTTTTTTCTATTTAACGAAAACAAAGATAAACCATTCTTTTATTAACAGGAAATACATTTAGTCTTTTTTAAAACTTCTTATGCCTGATTTCTTCTTTTGGGATATAAACGCATTATTTACATCAAATAAATATAATAATTAATTTCGTTTATGATGGTTAATTTCATGCTCTTTATTGTATATATATACAAAAGATTTCAAGCGAGTTGTGTTTCATTTCTTTTTTACAATTTAAATGCCTAAAAATAGTTATATATTACAATAACACATGATGATATTTTTATTATATATTATTCACTCGTCTAACTAAACAAATATATTGTGTAATTATTTAAAATATTTTCTGATAAATATTTTCCATTTTTAATACATGACATAATCTAAAATTTGATTATCATAACACATTCTTCTTCGTTCAGAAATGTTTCATATTACCACATGCAAATTCACACTGGATGTTAAAATAGAAAGTATTTTGACTGAATATCTATATTTTTTTTACAAATTGCATATTTATTCTTACAATATTCTGCATTAATCCAATTTTTTATAACGACGTATATTTCTGTAAAGCCTCAAACGTAAAAAGAACTCCTTAGTAGTCATTTTGCAAAAATCTATTACAAACTAAATATGAGTTAATCTGTCTCCGACTATCAAGCAGGGCGGTCGCTCTGCCAAGCCAAGCTTTAAAAAAAAACGCCACACAAACAACGCCAAGAACTGGAATAAAGACCGCTAATGCTTATATACAGAAAGCAACTTCGCAATGTTAAATCGACAAAACATGCCAGATTAAAATATCAGATATCAAACAAACCAAGCGTCGTAGAAAAAAAAAACGAAAACTAGAAGAATCTAAGGAAGAATTTCTTCAATTTAAGACCAAACTCATCTTCATAAGTGATTTATAAACAGAGATATAGCTTTTTTTTAAAAACGTCGAGTTACTTAAAATGATCACTATTTTCTTCGTCAAACTTTTTTTTTCAAACAAGCTACAGGCCTTAATATTGGGCAGAATAAAAAAAGGATTGCATTTTTGGACAAGTAATTACGTAATCTATGTGCTTTTATAAAATTCAGTGTAAAAAAAAAAAACATTTTCTATCCTTAATTAGCAAAAAACTGTTAATTAACTTGCGATTAAAAAATTATGCCAAAACAGAGATAAAACCCGCCAACGACCATGTACCATCTGTATTAAAATAGCACAAATCAGTTACAGGTTATAATATAACCACATCAAATTTCATCTGCAAGTCAGCTATTTTCTTCTGAAGATATTTTTTTTTTAAATAAAACTTCACAATTATAAGAACACATATTTTATCAAATAATAAAATATGACTGCAAACTGTGGCAGATGATTGTTTCTAACATGAATAAGTATGAGAAATTGCCGGCTACGGATATGGATCTGGGTAGCTCAGTCGCAGAGCGTCGGCGTGGTACGCATAAGGTCCCAGGTTCGAGTCCAGGCCCAGGTCAATTTTTCACTCATGATTGTTTAGTGTATTTAATTGTCTGATAAAAGTGTTCTTATAAATATTGTAAAATAAAGTAATCAGACGTAGTGTTTATGCTTTACAAATATATAATTTACGTTTTCAGAAAGATCTTTAAAAATAATTAGTTTTTGAGGGAAGATGTACCTTCTAAAATGTATACATTAAGAGTTATCGCCATTTAAAATTTCTTTCCAAACGTAAACAAAAATTTTGAAATGAATTAAATGTGATTCATTTATTTCTAAAAATAAAAAAAACACGGTAAAGGACAGGCATTTCGTTCGCAGGAATACCTTTCACGTCATCTACTATATAATATATAAAACACAAACGGAAATTTCGTTCCGTTCCTTTATAACTCGAGATCTGCTGAATGGAATTTGATGGAACTTGCACTGTTCGAAGATAATTTTTCAGGGAAGGTTTTAGTATGTAACACAACGTTCTACGTATAATAGCTATCGAATTATGATAGAAAGTTCTGTTATTTTGGCCGAAAAGGTTACCATTGCTAATTTTTTGGCGATCATTACTGTTGCAGAAAGAAATGAAAAGGCTATATATCTCGAAAAATAAAAGAAAAACTGTTACTAATTTTATTTAAAAAAAAAAGAGTTTTGATGAGAGAATATTATAAAACGAAAATATTTAATTTAAACATGATTAGAAATGTTCATAATGCTTAAAACATTATTCAAGGGGCAAGATTTCTATTGAAACAAATTTGGCGATTTATCTTTTGTTTTTGGCGATTTTGATTTTACTTTTGACCCCAAACAATTTGATTTTAAGCCAAAAAGTGTCTTTTTTTTGTTGCAGAAAGAATTGAAATGGCTATACATCTGGAAAAATAAAAGAAAAAACTGTTACTAATTTTATTTTTTTTTAAAAAGAAAGAAAAGAAAAAAAAAGAAAAACAGTTTTGATGAGAGATTTTAGGCCAAAAGGTGTTTTTTTTTTTCAAGTGTACGACTGCATTTTCGCAGTATTTTTTTTTTGGTACTTTTTGGTTAGCCGCGCCAGTGATATATATATATATATATACACACACATATATACACATATATTTACACAAATACATGTATATACATACATATATATATATATATATATATATATATATATATATATATATATATATATATGTGTGTGTGTGTGTGTGTGTGTGTGTGTGTTCATATATCACTGGTGCCCGGCTAACCGAAAAGTACCTTTTTTTATTCAAATGCAAACTATATTAATGGAAATATACTTCTATTTACTTCTACATATATGAAATTTCGTTCCGGCTGCTTATAACTCGAGTTCTGCTGAATGCATTTTCGTAGAACTTAATCTAAGATAATTTTTAAGGGAAGGTTTTAATGTATAACATATCGTTCTACGTAGCTTAGTTATATAATTATTCTGGGAAGTTCTGTAATCAGATCAATCCGATTATGAAAGATTAGCCTTTTTAAAAGATTTTGCCGAATGTATTTCGATGGAACCTATACTGTTAAATAATTTTCTAGGGAACGTTTTATTATATAACGTTGCTTAGTTCTAGAATTATAGGGTGAAATTCGAAAATCGGGTGACCATTTTTTTTATCAAATATTAGCCTTTTCAGTATTTGATTCCAATTATGAAAGATTAGCCTTCTAAAAAAGTTCTACTGAACGGATTTTGATGAGAATTGTATTGTTAGTTAGATGCTATTTCAGAAATGGTGTTAATGTACTATATATTGTCCTACGTTGCTTAGTCCAACAGTTATGTGTGAAGGTTATATAGTCAAGTGAACCCGATTCCGAAATATTAGCCTTTTTGATAGTTTTTACTGGGCGTATTTTTTGCGACTTGCATTGTTAAGTAGATAATTTGTAAGGATTGTTTTAGTATATTTTATATCGTTTTGTTGTTTTAGAATTATGTGGAAAAGTTCAATAATCAGATTATCAAAGATTAGCCTTTATAAAAACTTCTTCTGAATGGATTTTGTTAGTTAATTTGTTTGCATTGTTATTTCGATAATTTTTAGTGATGGTTTTAGTATATTGCATATAGTTTTATCATTCTTTAGCAAACCCTAACTGTAAATGACCAAATAAAAGAGTTGGTCCTTAACAGCTAAAATTTTGACTGCACATTAGAAAATATAATAGCGCAATCGCGTCATTTTTCAGTAATGTGGAAGGATATTCCACGTAAATATACAGATTGCTTTCAAATACAAGGTCAAATTAAACGATATATTTCGTTTGATTCAGGGTTCATTTGTAGAAACCGACCAGCGCAGCGGGCGCAGCGGGCGTAGCTTGCTAGTTTTCCTATAAATTAATGAAATCCAGTTGTTAAATTATTTTTGTTTTAGAAGTGAAGTTTCCATTTAAATTTATTGTAACAGTACAATGTTTAAATGAATAAAATAAGGTAAATCTAAGAAATTGCTAAGAAATTCCAAACATGCACAGGGCAACGCAAAAAATAATAATAATAATAATAATAAACAAAAAATAAAAAATAGATAAATAAATAAATAAATAAATAAAAATCAGCTTTGAGAAATTCTAAAAATTGTTCCGCTATTCATATTATGTATCTTCGGGGTCCATCCTCCCACTTTCAGCCCTCCCACCCAAAGGGGGCACTTTTCTAAATTTTGCCAACACCTCTCATGTGATATATCGTTGGAAAAGTCTGTGAACGCTTAATCATAATATGCAGGGGGGGGGGGTATTTTCTAAATTTTGCACATACCCCTCATGTGATACATCGTTGGAAAGGTCTGTGACCGCTTAATCCTATTATGCATCTCCGGTGTTCATTCCCCCTTTTGCCCCCCAAGCGCGATTAGCTTTCACCACCAGGGGACGCTTTCCTATATCTGTTCCTACGAGTCGGATCACGACGGGGTATGGCTCATTCGACTCGACATCAATAAAGCTTTCCGATTTTAGTTCGTTTTTTCACCACCAGGGGGCACTTTCCTATCTCTGGTTCTATGGGCTAGATCACGACGGGGTACAGTTCATTCGACTCGACATCTATAGCCTTAACGATTTCAGTGCCCGAGGTTCATACAGAACAGATTGCGCTACCTGGTGGTGGAAGATGGAACTTGAGCGTGCGCAGCACGACTGCTATACGGTGCCGAAGGCAGCGGGGACCCGTGTCGAAGTTAGTTTGGTTAGAGGTTTATACTATTCGATGTGCAAATTAAGGGATTATCCGGTGCCGAAGGCAGCGGAGAACCAGGTCGGAGGTTCGTTCGGTTCGAGGTTTATCTTATTCGAGGTTTTACAAGATTCGAGGCCCCAATATAAATTAGGGGTCCGCTAGCGGGCGAAGCCAGCTAGTGCTAATAATAAAAGAGCGTGATATCACGTTTGATTTCAAATGCAGCGCTGACACGCTACGTACGTATTGCATTTTTATTCATTTCATCGATAAGTCAGTGATATTTTTTAACGGGGGATAACAAGTATTATAACAAGCTACATTTAGTATGTTGTTATTAGTTTAATTTAAAAATCTACTGGTATTTCTAGTTAACCTTTTAAACAATGACTGAAAGTAAAATGTAATTTTAAATTATTTCTCATGTTTAGATTATTTAAATTATGTTTATTCTGTTTAAAAAAAAAGAAATGATATCTACAAAAACAACTTTTCAAAAGTAAAAAAAAAAAAAGCCAAGCGAAAAAAAAAAAAAAGTTGTGGCTAAAAAATGGTGTGATATCAAATTTCCAAGCTATTATATTTCTTTTTTAACTTTTTTCCATTAAATAAGTTATCATATATATAAGTCGAGTGCCTACGTATATGTTAATAGAAATCGTTTTCTCCTGTACTAAATACATCCTAACGAGTTTCTGAAAATTCAATTTTTATCAAATTATGCATGATGGGCTTGGCGGCCATCTTTTCATATTTCTAAGCACCCAAATTTCTAAAGTAAAAGCGTAATATGTTTGCAATGTAATATGTTTATAACAATTTCGAACTTCAGATTTTAACTACGGACAGATAAATTAGATAAGACTGATATTTTGAGAAATTGATTTTTACTAGTTTGAAATTATTAATTACTGTAAAAAATAAAGCATAAGATGAATCTTTAAGATAAGTCATCATTATCTTAAGACACAATTTTCAGATCATACAAATCTATAAATGAAACGCTTAAAATATTTGCTTAAATAACAATTTTGAACTTCGGATTTTAACTACGGATTTGGATGCTTAGAATTTTGTGAATAATATGCAAAGATGGCCGCCAAGCCCATCATGCATAATTTGAAAAAAATTGAATTTTCAGAAACTCGTTAGGATGTATTTAGTACAGGAGAAAACGATTTCTATTAACATATACGTAGGCACTCGACTTATATATATGATAACTTATTTAATGGAAAAAAGTTAAAAAAGTAATACAATAGCTTGGAAATTTGATATCACACCATTTTTTAGCCACAACTTTTTTTTTTTTACGCTTGGCTTTTTTTTTTTTACTTTTGAAAAGTTGTTTTTGTAGATAACATTTACAACACAATACACTGTTTAACCCTTTGCTAAATTCAGTTAATTTCAGAAATATAAATACATCAATTATCGGAATTCTATTTTATTAGATAGTTTTTATTATATTTCAAAAAATAAAATCAAAGCACCCATAATAGTTCATGCAATTATGCCTATCGTTGATCTAGCATGTGTTTTGGATGAAAGACTTCAGAACGTACACTGGACAGTAAAGCAAACCGTGTTTATATACACTGCTCAAAACAATTAAAGGATATTGCAGTTTTAGGTGGATTTTGTATCTGGGAAACTTTTTAGCTGATTGATACATGGTCGACAGACATAGTAGGTTATATGAGAATAAATTACACATGTTTGGCAGAAAAAAAATGCATTGTATTGCGCATTTGTGTACAAAAGGAAAAAAACACAATTTGTGCATACGAGAAAAAAAGAATAAGAAAAGGTGTTTTCTTCAAAGAAAATCATTTTCAGTAGGGGGTATGGTTTCCACGGGCGGCCAGCAACGTTGAACACCTTTGAGGCATGGACTCAATGAGGCTATTAATGACGAGTTGGGGTATTCTGCCCCACTCTTCCGGAAGAGCTCTTTCCAGTTCTTGGAGAGTTTGTGGGGGCTGTTGGCGGCCAGAAACTCGTCTTCCTAGAGCGTCCCAAACGTGCTCGATTGGATTCATGTCTGGAGAACACGCTGGCCATTCCATTCGAACGATTCCTTCTTCGAAAAGGAAATCCTCCACCCGGTATGCACGATGTGGTCTGCAGTTATTGTCCATTAAAATGAAGTTATCTCCGATTGCTGCAGCGTAAGGGACTACAATAGGTCTGAGGATCTCATCCCTATATCGGCGACCAGTCAGAGCTCCATCTCGAATGATGTACAGTAGGGCGTATCGAAAAAATCCAAATTTCTTAGATCTTTTTGCGGTAGTGCGGAAAAGTTGTGAACTTCTTTTATTAAAAAACGTGCGAAATCTTAAAACTGTGGGTTGATATCTTCTGTCGCCTCAGTGGGCCTAAAATTATAAAAAATGGACTAAAAATGATTAAAAATCAAATATTAATAAATAATCACAGGTTTTGCTCATCAGTTTGAGGTAGTGCTTACAAGTTACTATTTTGTAACAACAACAACCATAAAAAATTGTAGAATTATAGATTAATATCTTCTGTCGCCTCATCGGCATCGAATTTTGGAAATTTTGACGCATTTTGGTAGTTTTCTGCATAATTGTTTACTGCTTGCACAATACACAATCGAGACAGACTGGGTTTGGCGGTCTGCCAAAATAGTGAAGGCAATGTGGGAACTCACAAGGAGTGTTCAAATGCGTTTAAAACTGGACAACACAGTTCTTGTCAGTAAAAGGTATGGTGTCTCCAACAGAGCCACGGCTGCTATTGCATTGCGTGTTACGCAAGATTTGGGTTTAATATCGGAATCAGATACAGGCCTCGTTACAGGCAAAAATAAAATATGGAGGGAAAATTTGAGAATTTACATAAAATTGGTCTCAAAATCAAATGAAAATCGTTTCACTCTATCTGGCTTTTATTTTGATGGACGACATGACAAAACCTTAACATCAGAAACACTCGAGGACAAGCAGTTCTAAAGTACAATTGTAGAAGCGCATTGCTGTATTGTATCGGAGCCTGGTTCTACGTATATGGGACATGTTACACTTGAAAGCGGATCTAGTCTTGATATATCTAATAGCATTTACGAATACGTAACAAGGGCTTTATTGGATGATTTTAGCAACCTTATTGTTCTCGGGTGTGACGGCACTGTAGTGAACACAGGAATGTCTAATGGCGTAATTCGCAGGCTTGAATTGAAACTTCAGAGACTAGTACAATGGACTATCTGCTTACTTTATTTCAATGAGTTGCCATTACAACACCTGTTTGAGTCCATAGACGGCAAGTCATCTGGCTCCACATATTACACCGGAGGCATTGGACGAAACCTTAAAGGATACGAAAAGCTTTCAATTGTTGCTTTTAATAGCATTGAATGCAAGTTGCCAGACATTGATCCTACCATCCTCAGTTCAGATCAGAAATACTTTCTAGACATTTGTATCACCATTAGTTCTGGCGTTTGTTGTTCAGATCTACATTTCCAGCCGGGAACCGGGAACGTTGAATTTGTCCCGCTGGCTAACAACTTCCAATCGAATACTGAGGTTATATATATCAACATCAGACCCATCAAATGAGTCGCTAACATTTTGTTGTATTCATTCTAAGAGTCTACGCACTCTCATGATTCCGAATTAAGATTCGTCATTCCATAAAGGATGGTGCGAGACACCTGTGGTATTTGATCAGCTCATCTCGGTAATTGCCAAAAAAGTATTGTGACATAATCGACCCAGTTATTTTTCGCAACGCCTACTTTGCGGCTCAAGTAAACATGCTTTTGGCCATGTTATCTGATGATAGCTGCCGTATTAGGACCCTTGCAGATCGGCGGATTATCAACGCAAGCCAAATTAGCCCAGACGGAAATTGTGTTCGCAAATTTGTTATTCCTGCTGTTAACTTTGGAGCTACAGACTATGTAGATCTCATTGACTGGCGAGCTTGTTATGTGATATCGCCTCCTGTTCTCACGGAGATCTGTTCTCAAGAATTTCTGAAGATGATACAGGGCAGTATGCCAATGTATTGCTGGGACTTTATTAAATTTGCTTCACACACACAAGCGGTAGAGCGGATTGTGAAACTAGTCACTGCAGCCTCCGGAAAAACTGTTGGGAGGCAGAACAGGGATAGATTTATTAGAGCGACACTAGAATCCAGAAAACGCATGTCAAAATTTGAAACCAAATATGATTACAAGCCAGTAACGATTTTGTCCTTTGTATGTTCGAAAGGTAAAATAAATTTTGTGTTTGCATTAAAATGAGGTAAGTGTGATGTGTATTTATTTAAAATTTTGCTTTCATTTTCCTAAATTTGGTGTCGATGAAGCAGCAGAAGATATTAACATATTAAAATTATTATATTATTTTAATTGATTAAAAATTAGCTGATTGATGTAATTCTTTTATATGATATTAACCTAACTTTTTTTATGGCTGTTGTTGTTTCTCGGCGTGAAAATAAGGGTGTTCCACTAATTTGGCAGATCGACAAACCCAGTCTCTCTTGATTGTGCATTTTGCAAGCAGTAAACAGTAATGCAGAAAACTACCAAACTGCATCAAAATTAAAAAAAATCGATGCCGATGAGGCGACAGAAGATATCAACCTATAATTCTACAATTTTCTATGGTTGTTGTTGTTACAAAAGAGTAACTTGTAACCACTACCTCAAATCGATGAGCGAAATCTGTGATTATTTATTAATTTTTGATTTTTAATCATTTTTAGTCCATTTTTTATAACTTTAGGCCCACTGAGGCGACAGAAGACATCAACCCACAGTTTTAAGATTCCGCAAACTTTTTAATAAAGGGAGTTCACAACTTTCCCGCACTACCGCTAAAAGATCTAAAAAATTTGGATTTTTTCGATACGCCCTAATGTACAGGTCAGTGCGCCCGTCAATGGCCAACATACACCAACACTCCTCCACCGCCAAATCTGACACTTTCGTGCACGAACGCAGGATTATTCCTACTGCCACGGTCCCTCCAGATGAAAATACGCCTATTATCCGGATGCACAGAAAAACGGGACTCGTCAGAAAACAGAATATTGCTCCATTCATTTCTCCTCCAGTTGACATGCTCGGTTGCCCACTCCCTGCGGTCGCGACGATGCCTTGATGTTAATCTAACACATACCATCGGTCGGCGAGCATACAGACCTACAGCATGGAACCGGTTTCGGACAGTCTGAGTTGAAATCGTGGTGCCTGTAGCCGTGCGAAGGTGTTGTTGGAGAAGAGTAGCGTTCATGTTTCGGTGTCTCCGAGCTGTTAACGCTAAATACCGATCTTCATTGGGCGTTGTTGCCCGTCTACGACCTTGCCCTGGTCTTCGGCCTGCACATCCACTCTCCAAAAAACGGTTCCAGATCCTGGAAATGACACTTTGTGACACTCCAATGGCTTGCGCTACTTCGGCTTGAGTTTGGCCCCCTTCTAACCTACCATCAATTCTCCAAGCTTCTGAATCTGTCAAATGACTTAGCTGAGACATCGTACTCATCGAAACAAAGCAATCACTGAATGCCGATCATCCTTGTCTTCATTCTCTTTTATCCAGTTGAAAGTCAAATTTCATTCGCTGCCGCTGAAGCGACGTTTTTGACGTCGAACTCAAAATTTGCATACTCCACAGTTTGAAAACCAGAAAAATTTGCATTTGTGATTCCCCTCTTCTATTTCCGGCAAAAAAAATTTCGTTTATATCTTTATTTTATATAAAACTTCAAATATCATTTAATTGTTTTGAGCAGTGTATATACAAGCAGGGAAAACCGCTCGGTCAAAATTAGCATTGAGTTCAAATATCATACATGAACCATGATCAAAATGGCCCACTAATCAAATGTCCTCGAACATGTGGACAAGCCCAATTGTATTCTCGTACCCGAAACCCGTAGTATATAAAATTTAGTCTAGATAGTCTGAGCCGTTTTTAGATAAAATTTGCTTGACCCACAGTGACCCAAAAATGACCCACTAATCGGATTTTCTCGATCATCTGACCTCGCCCAATGATTTTCTCGTACCCAAAAATCGTAGGATACAAAATTTAGTTCAAATCGTCTGATCCGTTTTTAAGATAAAAATAGCTTGACCCATGATGACCCATGACCAAAATGACCCACTAATCGAAATTTCTAAAACATGTGACCTAGCAAAATAGTCTTGTCGTTCCCTAAAACTATAGGATACTAAATTTAGTTCAAATCCTCTGAACCGTTTTTAAGATAAAAATAGCTTGACCCGTAATGACCCATGATCAAAATGACCCACTAATTGAATTTTCCCGAACATATGATCTAGCCTAACAGTCTTCTTGTGCCGGAAAAACATAGGATGCAAAATTTAGTCTAAATAGTCTGAGCCGTTTTTAAAATAAAATTAGCTTGACACACAATGACCCAAAAATGACCCACTGATTGAACTCACTCGGACATGTGACCTAGCCCAACGATTTTCTCGTGCCCGAAACTCGTAGGATACAAATTTTAACCCAAATCATTAGAGCCGTGTTTTAGAGAAAATGAACTTTAATCCCGTTGATCCAAAAATGACCCACTAATCTAAATTTCTCGAACATGTGACACAACTCAATAGTCTTCTAGTGCCCGAAAATGGTATAATACAAAATTTTGTTCAAATAGTTTGAACCATTTTTTAGCTACAATTAGCTTGACCCTGACCCATGAGGACCCAAAATTACCCACTAATCGAATTTTCTTGAACATGTGACCTAGCCCAATGGTATTCTGCAGGCCCAAAATGGTAGGATACAAAATTTCGTTAAAATTGTTAGAGCCGTTTTTAAAATTTTCCAACCTGGTTGAAAAGTGTTTATGACTTCGGTTTGTCTGCCGTATGGCCGTCTGCCGTCTGCCGTCTGTCCGTGCCCTAACTCCCGTAAATATGCTCAGATTGCCTTGCAATTTTTATATGTTATTGTCGTCATCTATAGCTTGTTCCCTATTTCAACTGAAGTGTGTAGCACTTATAGTTTTTTTACAGGGACACGCAAAAGAATTCCGTTACATTACGGTCTATGGGGAAAAATCATTTGCGGTTTATTTTAATGATGTTACACAATTTCAAACACATTGTAATTGATATATATCACTAAGGTGCATTACAAGAAGCTTAATATGGAATAGGGTGTGCATAGCACTTATAGTTACTTTACAGGGACAGACAAAAGAATTCCGTTACATTACGTCTATGGAGAAAAATCGTCTGCGGTTTATTTAAATAATATTTCACTATTTTAAACGCATAGGAATTTATATATATAACTAAGGTGCATTACAAGAGGATTACTACAGAATATTGTGTGTATAGCAGTCATCGTTCATTTACAGGGACACACAAAATAATTCTTTACTGTCTGTTAACAATAATTCCTGGAAGTGTGTTTTAAGTTGCTGAAGGCAATTTTAAATTTAACTCACTTTTTGTCTATTACTTGGAGTGTATAAATTCTGTAGATCATATACAGGGCAGCACAAAAGTTCGCGAACACATTTCCGTTTATTGACAGAAACTCCAGAAGTAGAATTTTAAATTGTGCTACCCGTTTCCTAACTGAACTAAAATTTAGCATCATATATAGTATATATACAAATATATAGATCATATACAGGGCTGAGTAAAAGTATTCGGATATTTTTCCGAATATTATATATGTTGGAAATTCCTGAAATTACGTTTTTAAATATGTTATGCGTTTTCCAAATTGTTTACTTAGATGTTATCTTTCAGCTTATTAAACGGTAATGATTTATAAAATTATTTTATAAGCATTGGAAAGTGTCACATAATCTACGCTTGACGCATGATTTTTAGTTATTGTTAAGATAAAAAATTGCATATATATATGTGTGTGTGTTACGGTCAATATGATCAATCCGGTCATTTTTAAAAATAACCGGTTATTAATAATAATAATAATTGTTATTATTAATAATTTATTACTAATAATAATAACCGGCCTTTGTGTACGGTTATTATTAATAATGACCGCGGTTATTATTATTATTAATAACCGACCTTTATGTACGGTTATTATTAATAATGGCCGGATTAATCATATTGACCGTAACATATATATATATATATATATATATATATATAACCACACACAAGATTTCCTCGTACTAGAATATATGATATATGTATATATACATACAATCAAATATATTTTATTCGAGTTACTTTAAGATAATTTATTTATTCAAGTGCTTTATTATTTATCATATTTTACTAAAGTTGATTTACAAAAAAAAAAAAAAAAAAAAAAAAAAAAACATTCATAAAATAACTACACAAAACTTTCTTGCTGTAAGTAATAAATAAAGTTAATAATGATTTCAATAAAAATCATCTTGTACTATTTTAATCCGTTAACTGTTGGGTTTTTTCGACACCATAAACAAAACAGAGGAACGAAACACCACTCTCTCCGTACTAAATTATTTGTTATCTGCCAATTAATAAAGCGAAGATTGCAAATAAAAATTAGTGGTGTCAAAAATCTGATGTCTTGCATATAAAAAAAACGATTTATATTAAAAACTGCACATAAAAGTTATTTTTTATGCATTACTGTTAAACTATATCGGGGCTTCGGTAGCTTCCTTTTTGAAAGATTTTTGTTTAATGAAATATTATTCAAAACTGATTTTAGGTATAATTAAGGTTATTGTCAAGGGCCTGAGCAATGACGGGGCCAACTAGTAAATTGTTAAAACTAAACGATAACTAATAATTACAACTATACGATAAAACACTCTTCAAATAAAAGCGATAATTCGTATTTAAACAATACGCTTAAAAATATTAGTAAATACAATTTCGGATTACTTAATTTTGCACATTATAAATTTAAAAGGAATTGCCTACTAATTATTTTTCGAAAAATGATTGTGTCGGAGAATGGCTTCTAAAAACCTGTAGCAATTCAAAGTCTTGCACCTTTCGTTAGTGTCTATAATAATATTTTATGAAATTGTTTACATTACAAATTTTGTCTGGTTCATTGACTCTTGATCCCTCCTATGTTAGGTATAAATATGTGTATATAAAATTCGGCAGCATACTTCCACAATTGTTTAACCCTTTCAGGGGCAAAACACTTTCATTGCTAAAATGTGGAAATAAATGAATGAGACCGGAATTTAAGAACAAATTTATTTGGAAACAGAAAAAATCTATATTTCACATACATAAGATACGGAAAATTTTATACCAAAATTCTGGTGCAATTGTGGCGTTCGGGAATTAAAATTAAGTGGTTTCATGAATGTATCACTGCCCTTGAAAGGTTAAGGAATAAACCTTCTACAAAATGTAAAGCTTTTAGCTGGAACAATGAATATGCGTGTATTTGCGAGTGGTTTACCTATTGACTACGGGTATGATTGCGGGACATATACGCATCAGCGTACTATTTCTAATTATATTCGTAACCCATTTTAAAAATAATATCTACCAGACACTTGTTATAGGATATTTTCAAGATAAATCTAACACTTTTTTTTTGGTAATTTCTATTACGTTTGAATATAAAAATAGTTGCCAGTACTGGCACATAATCAAAGGATTAAGGGTCTGGCTTGTTGTTAATTCAGTTTCAAGCTAAAATGATCGTCTTGGATCGGGTCCTTCTTTGAATTAGGTTCTCGATCTGCTTATCGCACCTGCGAAAAATATTATCATAGCATTCCGAAATAATTAATTGTATGTGATCTTACGTGTCTCGTTTTATACACGTTTTTGTGTGATATTTAAATAAATAAATATGTACAGATTTTTGTTTTAATTCGGACACAAATACCCGGGGAAATAAGGCGAGAAATTACTTATGATCATAACATATTAAATTATTTATCTGTGTTCTATTATAAGTGTCTCGTTTTGCTTATATATTCCAATAATAAAAACAAAAATGTCAATTGAAATAACCAAATATATTATAGTTATTATATATTTTGTTATTATATAATATATATAATAGCATTATTTATTATATATTAGTTATTATTATATATATTTAATATTATATATTTTGAAAATGTGGCTACATTATGATTGACGTCGCTATTTCACATGCATCATGAAATCAGAAGCTATATTATATTTGCAATATTATTTATTCATGTCACTTTAATATTCAGCTCCTGGGATTAGGCTGATAGTATTATGTATACGTCATAAGTATCATCAAAAGAATCTTTTATCTTATAAGCACTTAGGATGATTATATATAATGCAACATGACGCGAATTTATTTTTGTGTTTATTCTTATATTATTTCTTATATTCCATGGAATACGAAACTGTTTCACAAAAATATATTAGTTTCATTTGTTGTAGATATATTTTTTTTCCTAAGCATTATATATTTTGTAAGAGAAAACGTGTGTACGTGTGTGTGCTCAATTAGATATAGTTTTATGTAATTTAATGTTTCTTCGATTCATACAAAACTATTAATTTATAGGATTAGCAATTTTCCCGAAACTTCCATAAACAATAAATATATATATATATACATTGGACTCTCTCTGTTCTGACCACTCATGGAGCCGACCAAAAATGATAAGATTATGGGGTAGATCACCCATAATCCTTCATTATAAAGGGTGATTGAAAAATGCATTACTACTATTACTACTATAAATTGATTTTACAGCCTGTATAGAATGCTTAGCATAGATAGCCGCGCCAGTTACCGAGATAGAGGTGCTGCATTTAAATTTGGCTGCTAGTGCAATGTCAAGCTAAATTCTGTCGGACCTGTATTCCACCACCTCATTTTTTTTTTTTTTTTTTTTTTTTTTACAAAACATACAATTAGATATATACAATAAATTACTTGAAAACATAATTGGTACATTGCTTAAATGTGAGTATTTTTAGTCTTTTTTTACATTGTGTATGCTCGTTTAGCGTACATGTTATCTAGTTGTTTAAGAAGTGGAAAGGCTTCCATGCGGTGTTCAGCCTCATAGTTCAACAGGTCTTGAATCCCTTGGTCATACTGCTTAAAGGTAATCGTACTTTTTGTTTCATCGGTCTCTTCTCGCTCGGTTTCTTGTTCACTATGCTCTTCTTCTTCTTCGAAGATGTTGTCGCAAACCGGAAGGCTTCAGTCTGCTTCGAGATAAGCTGCAGGTTCTACTTCAGTATGAAGCTCCTGAATAATTGACCCAAAGTTACTCACAGCTGTTTCTTCTGCATTTTTTTTTAAGTTCTAAACATCTCGCATTTGAAATTTTAAACCGTAATACAGGAAAAAAAAATCTACTTTCAAATGCAGTTTGTTTGAAAACTGTATCGCAATTTATTCATTTATTATAACATTTAAATTAAATTTCAAGCAGGATTTTTTTTATATATCTCTATTGCTTGAAGACTATTACAAAATGAAGAATCCGTTTGCACTTTCAAAAATCTAAAAAGTTCAGCATTAGGTTTCCAGCTAATATTCAATAACGAA
Source organism: Maratus michaelseni (assembly GCA_963931845.1). Taxonomy (NCBI): domain Eukaryota; kingdom Metazoa; phylum Arthropoda; class Arachnida; order Araneae; family Salticidae; genus Maratus; species Maratus michaelseni. Next base: position 391,761,502 of record OZ007592.1, read on the forward strand.
GATAAAACTTCATTAAGAAATAAATAAAATTGTATAAATAAACACAAACTTAACAGACATGTAATCGAAATAAGTGCTTAAAACCGCTAACATTACCAGAAAAAGAAAAACTCCTGTATATAACGAAACTTTTAGTGATTTCTTCCACTATTAACTTCTGGCACGAGGCCAATACGAAATTACCGCTTTTAATAATTTTCAAATTTATTAATGAATAATAATAATAATTGTCTGAGTGCAACGAAGACTCATACACAGCGTAGTATTATTTTGCCCCATATATAGCTACGATGGATATTAAAACCTTTCGTCAAGCATAACTCAAAAAATATTTAACGGATTTCGTTCAAATTTTTACAGCAGGTACCTATAAAGGTGACAACGACGTCTATTTATTACCAAGAATAAATGTCAAACCGTTTGGAAATTATGTTAAAAAAATAGATAAAAAAGCACAATTAAAGTACATACGTCACTAAATTTTGTGCGTACGTCATTTTCACCGGCGGGAGATTTTCGTAGACAATCGGAATTGAAAAGTTCATGGAATACATGGAGCAAAAAAATATGCAAGCAATAATATTCAGCACAATAAAATTTATTCCAATTTAATAAAAATGGAAAGTTAATCTGGAATTTTTTCTGTTTGAAAAGTATTAGAGATTAGTAAGAGTAGTATTAGTATTAGAGATTTGGCGTAAATCACACCATTAGCAGCTTTTTTATTTCGCGTGTGTATGTTAGGAACAATTCTTTGATTTTTAAATAAAAGGTTTCGATTTGTGGCATTATTTCTTATTTTCTTTTCCTTTTTAGTATTTTAAATGGAATTAGTGAAAGGCGTGTATTTTAAATTAAATGACTGAAAGACGTGTATTTTTAATGTATGTATTTCAAATGAAATCAGTGAAAGATTTATATTTAAATGAAATGAATGCAATATGAAGATGTTATGAGAAAAATATTTGGCGATTTATCAACTGCGCCAAGTTAACATAAAAGTACCAATACATATGTGGGTACTTCTCTATTATCCCGTCGACCACTTTTCATAACAAAAAACTATCGCCAAATAAACGGGAGAACGTTGTCATTGAAATATCAAAATACATAAATAAATGAAATATAAGAATTTAAGGACACAATTGTTATTTTAATGAATGAAATAACTAATAAATCAGTAAAACATAATGAAAAATACACGCAAATGTCGCGTTAAAAACCACTTGATGACGTAACAAACACGTATAATGCTTCTGATATCAAGTAAATGGGACTGCATTTTTGGCGTTTAATCTAACAGTTTGGCGATAGTTTTTTGTTATGAAAAGTGGTCGACGGGATAATAGAGCAGTATCTCTATGTGAAATGAAACAAGGCACAGATGTCATATACGCACCACGTTGGCGCGATTTTTCCCTCCACCAGCTTGGGGAAAACTTTGTTTTTGAATATTAGTTACAAATAGTGTGACAAATAGTACACGTGATTTTTTATTTCAATATAAAAATAAAATAACGTAATAAATGAAACAGCTTCTATTATTTTAAAAAAGGAAATAAAAATAAATAAATAATAGTTTGATATAAATAAAGGCACGGATGTCATATACGCACCACATTGGCGCGATTGCAACAAAATGGAAATTTTATGCCTCACATGGTAACCCGGTTATTTTGTTTCAATTGTTGTTTATTAACTTTTATTTTTTATTTTAATTCTATAGATTGTTTTTATTATATATATCAATATTTATTTATATCAAACTATCATTTATTTATTTTTATTTCCCATTTTTGAATAATAGGAGCTATTTCATTTATTTCGTTATTTTATTTTCATATTGAAATAAAAAATTACATGCTATTATTGTATGGTATTTGTAACTAATATTCAAAAACAAAGTTTTCGCCAAATTGGCGGGGGAAAAATCGCGCCAATCTGGTGCGTATATGACATCTGTGCCTAAATTAATATTGATATACATATAAAAATAATCTATAGAATTAAAATAAAAAATAAAAGTAAACAAACACAACAAACAGTTTTCGCCAAAGGGCGCCAACGTGGTGAGTATATGGCATCTATGCCGGGATTTTTACCCTTTTATCTGTGCTTTCGGAAATATAAAAAAATTAAAAAATTCTTATATCAGGTGTATAATGTTTTGCATTTTTATACGGACCACTTCTCCATTTTAAGATTTTAAATGCTATTTATATCAGATATTTCTTTCTTGAGATTCCCACAAGTTTTTTCCGGTAATTTTTTTAGTTCGCTTATTAATTGTTTACAATTTGCCCCCCTGGCAATAACAATTATTTATCACAAAAAATGGGTACTTCTCTATTATCCCGTCGACCACTTTTCATAACAAAAAACTATCGCCAAACTGTAACGCTAAATAAACGGGAGAACGTTGCCATTGAAATATCAAAATAAATAAAATATAAGAATTTAAGGACACAATTGTTACTTTAATGAATGAAATAACTAATAAATCAGTAAAACATAATGAAAAATACACGCAAATGTCGAATTAAAAACCACTTGATGGCATAACAAATACGTATAATGCTTCTGGCATCAAGTAAATGGGACTGTATTTTTGGCGTTTAATCTTAGTTTGGCGATAGTTTTTTGTTATGAAAAGTGGTCGACGGGATAATAGAGAAGTACCCAAAAATGGCTTAGTTTTGTTAAATTTGTTTGTTATGTATTTTCATTTCTTATTAAAATATCGAAAATGGCAATAAAATTTTATTTTAGCACCGTACTTAATTTTTTAAAATGGCTCAAAAACATGGTTTAATAAACGTAAATAAACGTAACAGGTTTTTCCGCTCTCTAGAAAAATTTGTAAGATTCTACAACTGCCTTTGGCACCAACCAGTACATGATACGGAACTTTTCCCTATTCAGATACACAGAAGAGGTTGGTCACAAACAAGAGTAATGCTAGCAACAATATTGTTTTAACTCTATAAGAGTTAGAAACAATAATGATATTAAATTCCCCGATTAGCTTAGGGCCCGATTACGGAACTTTCTCTTAGAAAAAAAAAACTGTAGAAGTCTTTTACATTTGTTTCGAATGAAGCTCGATCAACAAAGTATTAATTGATAATACAAACAACACTAATATTAACATGGGGGCAAAAGTTTGAATTTAAGTGTATATATTTGGAACCCTCCCCCCCCAAAAAAAAAACCCACCAAAAAAAGAAAAAGAAAGTTACAGAAATGAATTTAAAATGGCGCGAAGCCACCCTTTCTGACATAAGAAATTGGCTGCGAACCCGATTACGAAACTTTCACTTAACTTAATAACATGTATCTAATAGCCCTGAGGACAATTCCCCTTCCCAGTTATACGGACCTTGGGGCTTTTTTAAAAAGCTTGACGCAGTTCGGTTTGAAGAAGTTGAGATTTACTGTCAAATGACATAAACTATGAAAATAAAACTGGTGAATTATTATGCTGGTTTATGTATGTATTTAAAAAAATTGCATCTGATTACACTCTTTAGATAAATTATTCCTGTTTGCATTTAATAACAGATAAACGGCTTCCGTTTACTAAATTGTTTAAATATTGGGAAGAGTTGGCGAGAGATAGATAGACGTGTAAACAAACGGGTAGACAGACGGGTAGAGAGACGGATGGCGACAGAGATAAGCTAACGGGTAGCGAAACGAATAGACAGACGGGTAGCGAGGCAGGTGCAAAAAAGGGTTGACAGAGGGGTAGTGAGATGGGTAGGGAGACGGGTAGCGTGGTGGATAGAGAGACGAGTACAGAGACGACTTGACAGACGGGTAGAGAGAGGGGTATATAGACAGACAGACGTGTTGATAGACGAGTAGTGTAACGGGAAGCGAGACAGGTAGATACACGATTAAAGAGTCGGGTAGAAAGACAGACGGATACTGAGACGGGTATACAGAAGAGTAGAGAGACAGTAGACAGATGAGTTCGGAGAGAGACACAGCTAAGACATACGAGTAGTTAGACTGGTAGACACGTTTGTAGCAAAGCATGTTATCAATGTGGTTTGAAGTATACGAGTTTCTATAAATAGTTATACAAATAAACAAAGGGAATTTTTTTAATTCAAATATTAAATATTTGATTTAATATTTCAATATTTAATATTTTATTTTTGAATATTTTATTTAGATATTTGTCACAATGAAAATGTTGCAAAAATTAAACTAGGACTTCCCTCAAAGGGATTAGTCTGAGTGATATTTCTCAGAACATAGGGTTAACAATTACTATATAAAGAAGATACAATGTGTGAAAAAGAGCAAATTAAATGATAAGAATTACAAAATATCATATATAAATTCATACATACTGTTATGTTTTCATATATATATATATATATATAATTTGGCAAATAATCTCATTTTCTTAAGTTGGAATAGCTAAAAAATTGAAAAAACAAACAAACAAACAAACAAACAACAACAACAACAAAAAAAAGTCTGATATTTTTTTAAACGCCAAGCTTTTTAAAGTCACGTAATCAGATTTGCAGCCGAGGGCGTATTTTAGCAAGCGTAGTTTAACGCAAATTTAATTTCATTGTTGAAACATTTTCTTTGTGACAAATTTTTACATTTGAATTTAAAAATTTTCCTCCTTGTTTATTTGTATAACTATTTATTGAAACTCATACACTTCAAACCACATTGATAACAAGCTTTACTACAAACCTGATTACGAAACTGTAGCCTAAATTCCTACTAAAGTAATATAAAAAATCTTTCGATGACTTCTGTAAAAATCAAATTGAAAAAAATACATATATTTCAAAGATAATACTTCTTGATTATTTTCTAGGAGACTCTACCCCCTGCGCTTTTACTGCTTCAAACCTCAGACTTTTCTTCTGCCTGTCTGTCTGTCTCTCTCTACAATCTGTTTGTTTCCCTATCCGTTCTTCTACCCATCTCCATACCCGATTGACTGTCTCTCTACACGTCTCGCTACATGTCGTATATTTCCCTACTGGTCTCTCTACCCATTTATCTGTTTCTCTAACCATCGCTGTCTAACTACTTTTATGTCTAGCCGTGTGTCTATACTGTAATTCTCTCCGTACCCATCTGTCGACTGCCTCTCTACTCGTCTGTATACCCGTCTCACTATCCATGTGTTTTTCCACCGCATCTTTAAGCGTCTCGCTACCCATCTGTCTATCCGTCTCTCTAACTGTCTCGCTTCCCGTTTCACTATCCGTCTCTCGACACGTCTGTCTGTCTATATAACCCCCTCTCTCTACCCGTCTGTCAACTCGTCGCTGTACTCATCTCTGTACTCGTCTCTCTATTCACCACGCTACCCGTCTCGCAACCTTTCCCTCTACATGTCTGTCTACCGGCCTGGCTACTCATGTCTGTACCCATCTCCTTACCTATCTCGCTACCCCTCTGTCAACCCTCTTTTGTCTCAGTACCCGTCTGTCTATTCGTTTCGCTACCCGTTAGCTTATCTATGTCGCTATCCGTCTCTACCCGTCTCTCTACCCGTTCGTTTACACGTCTCTGTACATCTCGTCACCTTCCCAATATTTAAACAATTTAGTATACAGAAGCTGTTCATCTGTTATTAAATGCAAACATAAGTAATTTATCAAATAAGTGTAATCAGATGCAATTTTTTAAAATACATACATATACCAGCATAATAATTCACCAGGTTTATTTTCATTGTAGTTTATGTCATTTGGCAGTAAATCTGAACTTATTAAAACCGTTTTAAAAAAGCCCCAAGGTCCGTATAACTGGGAAGGAAAAAAAGTACCCTAAGGGCTACAATATACATGTTATTAAGTTAAGTGAAAGTTTCGTAATCGAATTCGCAGCAATTGCTTATGTCAGAAAGCGTGGCTTAACGCCATTTTAAATTCATTTCTGTAACTTCCTTTTACTTTTTTTTGAGGGCGGGTGGGGGGGGGGAGGGTTCCAAATATTTACACTTAAATTCAAAGTATTACCCCCATGTTAATATTAGTGTTGTTTGTATTATTATGACCGAGCATCATTCGAAACAAATGTAAAAGACTTCTTCCACAGTTTTTTTTTCTAGGAGAAACTTCCGTAAACGGGCCCAAAGCTAATCGGAGAATTTAATATCATTATTGTTTGTAACTCTTATAGAGTTAAAACAATATTGTTGCTAGCATTACTCTTGTTTGAGACCAACCTTGTTTGTGTATCTGAATGGGGAAAAGTTCTGTATCATGTGCTGGTTGGCACGATTGGCGAAAAAAATTTAAAATGGTGCTAAAAGGCAGTTTTAGCATCTTACCAAAATTTCCTAGAGAGAGGAAAAATATGTTTTTCAAGTATTTACAAATATACATTTATTAAACCATGTTTTTGCGTCATCTTAAAAATATAAGTACGATGCTAAAATAAAATTTTATTGCCATTTTCGATATTTTAATGAAAATACATAACAAACATATATAACAAAACTAAGAGACATTTTTGTGATAAATAATTGTTGTTGTCAGGGGGGGGGGGGAAATTGTAAACAGTTAATAAGCGAACTAACAGATTACCGAAAATAACTTGTGGGAATTATAAATAACTTTTAAAATCTTAAAATGGAGAAGTGGTCCGTATAAAAATGCAAAATACGCCTGATATAAGTCTTTTTTAATTTTTTGATATTTCCAAAAGAACAGATAAAAGGGTAAAACTCCCGGCGAAGATGTCATATACTCACCACGTTGGCGCGATTTTCCAACTGCCAATTTGGCAAAAACTGTTTGTTGTGTTTATTTACTTTTATTTTTTATTTTAATTCTATAGATTATTTTTATATGTATGTCAATATTTATTGATATCAAACTATTATTTATTTGTATTTCCTTTTTTAAAATAGTAGAAGTTACGTTTATTACGTTATTTTATTTTTATATTGAAATAAAAAATCACGTGCTATTATTGCCTGATATTTGTGACTAAAATTCAAAAACAAAGTTTTCGCCAAATTAGTGGGGGAAAAAATCGCGCCAACGTGGTGCGTATATGACATCTGTCATTTCACTTATGTATTGGTACTTTTATGTTAACTTGGCGCAGTTGATAACTCGCCAAATATTGTTCTCATAACATCTTTATATTTCATTAATTTCATTTAACGGAACATACGTATTATCCGTGCCAGTTTTAAGCCAACTGCGCCAATGGAGCCAATATTACTAATTATATTAACCCTTATATATTTTTTCTTGCTACATGGCACATGCCTGTGAATAATCTATACTAGGACTTCCCTCAAAGGGATTAGTCTGAGTGATATTGCTGAGAACATAAAGTTAACAATTACGATATAAAGAAGATATCAACAAAAATCTAAGTGAATATACAGCATATGATAGACAAGAGATAGATAAAGATACAACATATGAAAAATAGCAAATTAAATGATATAATTACAAAATATCATATATAAATTCATATACTGTTATGTTTTCATATGCATTTTTTTATAACATTTAGCAAATAATTTCATTTTCTTAAGCGGGAATTGCTCAAAACTTTAAAAAAAACCGCCGGATCTTTTAAAACGATATTTTTAAAGTCACATAATCAGATTTGCAGCCAATAGCGTATTTTAGCAAGCGTAGTTTAACGCACATTTAATTTAATTTTTGCAACATTTTCTTTGTGACAAATATCTAAATAAAATATTAAAAAATAAAATATTAAATATTGAAATATTAAATCAAATATTTAATATTTGAATTTAAAAAAATTCCTTTGTTTATTTGTATAACTATTTATAGAAACTCGTATACTTCAAACCACATTGATAACATGCTTTGCTACAAACGTGTCTACCAGTCTAACTACTCGTATGTCTTAGCTGTGTCTCTCTCCGAACTCATCTGTCTACTGTCTCTCTACTTTTCTGTATACCCGTCTCAGTATCCGTCTGTCTTTCTACCCGACTCTTTAATCGTGTCTCTACCTGTCTCGCTTCCCGTTACACTACTCGTCTATCAACACGTCTGTCTGTCTATATACCCCTCTCTCTACCCGTCTGTCAAGTCGTCTCTGTACTCGTCTCTCTATCCACCACGCTACCCGTCTCCCTACCCATCTCACTACCCCTCTGTCAACCCTTTTTTGCACCTGCCTCGCTACCCGTCTGTCTATTCGTTTCGCTACCCGTTAGCTTATCTCTGTCGCCATCCGTCTCTCTACCCGTCTGTCTACCCGTTTGTTTACACGTCTATCTATCTCTCGCCAACTCTTCCCAATATTTAAACAATTTAGTAAACGGAAGCCGTTTATCTGTTATTAAATGCAAACAGGAATAATTTATCTAAAGAGTGTAATCAGATGCAATTTTTTTAAATACATACATAAACCAGCATAATAATTCACCAGTTTTATTTTCATAGTTTATGTCATTTGACAGTAAATCTCAACTTCTTCAAACCGAACTGCGTCAAGCTTTTTAAAAAAGCCCCAAGGTCCGTATAACTGGGAAGGGGAATTGTCCTCAGGGCTATTAGATACATGTTATTAAGTTAAGTGAAAGTTTCGTAATCGGGTTCGCAGCCAATTTCTTATGTCAGAAAGGGTGGCTTCGCGCCATTTTAAATTCATTTCTGTAACTTTCTTTTTCCTTTTTTGGTGGGTTTTTTTGGGGGGGGAGGGTTCCAAATATATACACTTAAATTCAAACTTTTGCCCCCATGTTAATATTAGTGTTGTTTGTATTATCAATTAATACTTTGTTAATCGAGCTTCATTCGAAACAAATGTAAAAGACTTCTACAGTTTTTTTTTCTAGGAGAAAGTTCGGTAATCGGGCCCTAAGCTAATCGGGGAATTTAATATCATTATTGTTTCTAACTCTTATAGAGTTAAAACAATATTGTTGCTAGCATTACTCTTGTTTGTGACCAACCTCTTCTGTGTATATGAATAGGGAAAAGTTCCGTATCATGTACTGGTTGGTGCCAAAGGCAGTTGTAGAATGTTACAAATTTTTCTAGAGAGCGGAAAACATGTTTTTAAAAATATTTACAAATATACGTTTATTAAACCATGTTTTTGAGCCATTTTACAAAATTAAGTACCGTGCTAAAATAAAATTTTATTGCCATTTTCGATATTTTAATAAGAAATTAAAATACATAACAAACAAATTTAACAAAACTAAGCCATTTTTGGATACTTCTCTATTATCCCGTCGACCACTTTTCATAACAAAAAGTATCGCCAAACTAAGATTAAACGCCAAAAATACAGTCCCATTTACTTGATGCCAGAAGCATTATACGTATTTGTTATGCCATCAAGTGGTTTTTAATTCGACATTTGCGTGTATTTTTCGTTATGTTTTACTGATTTATTAGTTATTTCATTCATTAAAGTAACAATTGTGTCCTTAAATTATTATATTTTATTTATTTTGATATTTCAATGGCAACGTTCTCCCGTTTATTTAGCGTTACAGTTTGGCGATAGTTTTTTGTTATGAAAAGTGGTCGACGGGATAATAGAGAAGTACCCATTTTTTGTGATAAATAATTGTTATTGCCAGGGGGGCAAATTGTAAACAATTAATAAGCGAACTAAAAAAATTACCGGAAAAAACTTGTGGGAATCTCAAGAAAGAAATATCTGATATAAATAGCATTTAAAATCTTAAAATGGAGAAGTGGTCCGTATAAAAATGCAAAACATTATACACCTGATATAAGAATTTTTTAATTTTTTTATATTTCCGAAAGCACAGATAAAAGGGTAAAAATCCCGGCACAGATGCCATATACTCACCACGTTGGCGCGATTTTCCCCCCGCCCCTTTGGCGAAAACTCTTTGTTGTGTTTGTTTACTTTTATTTTTTATTTTAATTCTATAGATTATTTTTATATGTATATCAATATTAATTTAGGCACAGATGTCATATACGCACCAGATTGGCGCGATTTTTCCCCCGCCAATTTGGCGAAAACTTTGTTTTTGAATATTAGTTACAAATACCATACAATAATAGCATGTAATTTTTTATTTCAATATAAAAATAAAATAACGTAATAAATGAAATAGCTCCTATTATTCAAAAATGGGAAATAAAAATAAATAAATGATAGTTTGATATAAATAAATATTGATATATATAATAAAAACAATTTATAGAATTAAAATAAAAAATAAAAGTTAATAAACAACAATTGAAACAAAATAACCGGGTTACCATGTGAGGCATAAAACTGCCGTTTTGTTGCAATCGCGCCAACGTGGTGCGTATATGACATCCGCGCCTTTATTTATATCAAACTATTATTTATTTTTATTTCCTTTTTTAAAATAATAGAAGCTGTTTCATTTATTACGTTATTTTATTTTTATATTGAAATAAAAAATTACGTGTACTATTTGTCACACTATTTGTAACTAATATTCAAAAACAAAGTTTTCCCCAAGCTGGTGGAGGGAAAAATCGCGCCAACGTGGTGCGTATATGAATCTGTGCCTTGTTTCATTTCACATAGAGGTACTGCTCTATTATCCCGTCGACCACTTTTCATAACAAAAAACTATCGCCAAACTGTTAGATTAAACGCCAAAAATGCAGTCCCATTTACTTGATATCAGAAGCATTATACGTGTTTGTTACGTCATCAAGTGGTATTTAACGCGACATTTGCCTGTATTTTTCATTATGTTTTACTGATTTATTAGTTATTTCATTCATTAAAATAACAATTGTGTCCTTAAATTCTTATATTTTATTTATTTATGTATTTTGATATTTCAATGACAACGTTCTCCGGTTTATTTGGCGATAGTCTTTTGTTATGAAAAGTGGTCGACGGGATAATAGAGAAGTACCCACATATGTATTGGTACTTTTATGTTAACTTGGCGCAGTTGATAAATCGCCAAATATTTTTCTCATAACATCTTCATATTGCATTCATTTCATTTAAATATAAATCTTTCACTGATTTCATTTGAAATACATACATTAAAAATACACGTCTTTCACTCATTTAATTTAAAATACACGCCTTTAACTAATTCCATTTAAAATACTAAAAAGGAAAAGAAAATAAGAAATAATGCCACAAATCGAAACCTTTTATTTAAACATCAAAGAATTGTTCCTAACATACACACGCGAAATAAAAAAGCTGCCAGATTAACTTTCCATTTTTATTAAATTGAAATATATTTTATTGTGCTGAATATTAGTGCTTGCATATTTTTTTGCTCCATGTATTCCATGAACTTTTCAATTCCGATTGTCTACGAAAATCTCCCGCCGGGGAAAATGACGTACGCACAAAATTTAGTGACGTATGTACTTTAATTGTGCTTTTTTATCTATTTTTTTAATATAACTTCCAAACGGTTTGACACTTATTCTTGGTAATAAATAGACGACGTTGTCACCTTTATAGGTACCTGCTGTAAAAATTTGAACGAAATCCGTTAAATATTTTTTGAGTTATGCTTGACGAAAGGTTTTAATATCCATCGTAGCTATATATGGGGCAAAGTAATACTGCGCTGTGTATGAGTCTTCGTTGCACTCAGACAAATATTATTCTTTCTTATTTACTATGCTATTTACCATTTATTAATTTTACTATAATAATTTTATTTACTATTTTTAACAATGTTAAAAATTTAATAAACATATATTACATTTTATTTATTTTATATTAATTACCATTTTTAACTATGTTATTTGATAATGTTAAATTACTGTGTTTGAAAACATGATTGGCAACGATAGACAAGATTGGTACACTGATAAAAATTTCACCGTTGGATTACGGGAAAAGCTTGGCAGCACAGACTCCAAGATTTTCCTGTAATATTACAGTTTGTACCGTAATCTATTTAGACTGTATTAGAGCGTAAATAGCAGTAAATTTTGGCAGCCATTTTTGGCGATCAATCTCCTGTCACGGATAATACGTAAGTACCCATTTAACTATAAACCTTTCACTCATTTCATTTGAAATACATACATTAAAAATTCATGTCTTCCACTCATTTAATTTAAAATACATGCCTTTCACTAATTCCATTTAAAATACTAAGAAGAAAATAAAAAGAAATAATGTCGCAAATCAAAATCTTTTATTTAAACATTATAGAATTGATTCCCATTTACACACGCGAAATAAAAAGCTGCCAATGTTGAGATTTGCGCCAAATCTCTAATACAAAGTTATTGCGGATTTTTTTCTTTCAAACAGAAAAAAATCCAGATTAATTTTCCATTTTTAATAAATGGAAATATGTTTTATTGTACTGATATTGTATTGTATTGTGCGTGCATATTTTTTTGCTCCATGTTACTCAATGAACTTTTAAAATGTTATTATTTACGAAAATCTCCGCCGGTGAAAATGACTTATGTACTAAATTTTAGTGACGTATGTACTTTAATTGTGCTTTTTTATCTATTTTTTAAATATAATTTCCAAACGGTTTGACATTTATTCTTGGTAATAAATAGACGTCGTTGTCACCTTTATAGGTACCTGCTGTAAAAATTTGAACGAAATCCGTTAAATATTTTTTGAGTTATGCTTGACGAAAGGTTTTAATATCCATCGTAGCTATATATGGGGCAAAGTAATACTGCGCTGTGTATGAGTCTTCGTTGCACTCAGACAATTAAATTTGCGTTAAACTACGCTTGCTAAAATACGCTATTAGCTGCAAATCTGATTACGTGACTTTAAAAATATCGTTTTAAAAGATCCGGCGGTTTTTTTTAAAGTTTTGAGCAATTCCCGCTTAAGAAAATGAGATTATTTGCCAAATGTTATAAAAAAAATGCATATGAAAACATAACAGTATATGAATTTATATATGATATTTTGTAATTATATCATTTAATTTGCTATTTTTCATATGTTGTATCTTTATCTATCTCTTGTCTATCATATGCTGTATATTCACTTAGATTCTTGTTGATATCTTCTTTATATCGTAATTGTTAACTTTATGTTCTCAGCAATATCACTCAGACTAATCCCTTTGAGGGAAGTCCTAGTAATAATATATATTATAGCTCAAAAATCTATTGCCCTTTTAAAAATTAAAAAGGTTTTTACCTATAGACGCAGAAAAAAAAAACGGTACATTTATGTTAGCCGGGTGCAAATCTCGCCAATAACATTTTTTCTTTTTTTTTTTCGTGTATGTAAATTAGAAACAATACTTTGATGTTGAAATTAAATGTTTTGTTGCATACTGTCATTCTTCTTCTTCTTCTTCTTCTTCTTCTTATTATTATTATTATTATTATTATTATTATTATTATTATTATTATTATTATGTACAAACGATTGAAAGCCATGCATTTTAAACGTTTTTGTAGTTTAAGTAAAATTTATGATTTTATGAATGCGATGAATGACAGGATTATATTATAAACGAAAGGAATTTAATCAAAATTTGGCAAATTACTATGTGGGCCCGTACCAAAAATAACCAAAAGTACCAAAAAAGAATTTTATTTAAATATATAATATCTTGTATGAAGCATAAATAGCTGATTTACACTAAAGAAAAATTTCACAACAAACACTAGTATATTTCATGCAGTATATACAAACATTTATTAAATCATACAAATATCTTTTAAGTTTTTTTTTTTAAATTAATGTATTTGAGAAGAAGCTTTATCATTGAAACGTTCCGCAGATTGCTATTAAATCAAATCCTTTTATTTTGTTTATTTTTTTCGAGACAAAAAATACTTTGCAATATCTTAAATATAATATTTAATACAATTTAATAATTGAGATGATGAATGACTTTCATTCTTTCGTTTAAACTTATTTTATATATATACATACACAGGGGACTCTCTCTATCTGACCACCCCACTATTATGAACGCTACTTTTGATCCCCATTCTACCCCACCTCTATCTAAACTGAACGTGTGTTTGCAATCCAAATTCGGAGAAGTCCCTCATCATGGAAATTCGGAGAAATTGATGCAGAAGAATAAAAAGGTTCAACGAACTCGATTTAAAAATAAACAGACAACATCATTGCTAGATTTTAAGCATCTACCTGACGCTTCAATTTGTTTGAATAATTCATATATAATATTCAGTCGACAAAACCAACAAAAGATTTATTATAACAAAAAAAGGATATTGACAGAATGTGTTACAACCAGATACGTCTCTGCCCTTACGTGTTCTACATCTCAACTAAATAGAACATTCTTATACTTTAATAAACAAAAATTTCCAGATATAAAACAGTTGACATTTCACAAAAAGTAAATCATGATAATCAAAATAAATGGAATGACCAAAACAATAATTTTTTATGCAAAGAAATACAAAAAAGGTAATGTAAAAATCATGTCATGTGATTCTCCCTTTCCCGAGATGAGATAAAAATAGAAAGATTATGCAACAGAAATATCCCGCCCCCCTCCCCCCAGTGACAGCTAAGGGAGTGAATAAAAGAGAATTATGGGTCCTATTCCGCACACCTGTTTGGACAGCATTATAGCTTCGGTCCCTTTCTTCCTTTTTGCTCGTCAATGGTAAAATGCTTTCACCATTTCTCTATCGTTGCAGGGAAAAAAGCACAGCACTTACGCACACATGTCAGAAATAGGTAAAAAACCAAACATGAAAATAACTGAAGCATCCGGAAAAATACGAAGTTGTTCAAAAATTAAAATGAAAAGTAAGTCAAATGAAAATTGCATCTAAAAATAGTTTGGAATTTCAGCTGGCCAAGTCAACGCCATCAGCAAGAAAGAGAAAGAAACTATAGCCGCTTTTGAAGCAAATAAACCTTCATCAAAGTGTAGAATTTTTGAAAAGAAAACGGGAAACGAGAACATAAACAATCACGTCTGGAAGTTTTTTTTTTTTTACAAATGAGAACGAGGAATCTTCTTGTCACTGGACCCCTGATAAAGCATATTGCTAAAGCAAATTGCTAAATCAGATTGCTAAAGAAGATTTTAACAAAAGGATAAAATCACGGAAATCAAGATATCGGAAGTATGGATGACACGCTTCATAAGTCGACATAACATCGAGTACAAAGTAATCAATGGTGAAGCCGCAAACGTAAATTACGATACTGTGTAGAATTGGAAAAGAAAACATTCGACATAACGAAATACTTGACGTCGCTGACATTTTCAATGATTACGAAACCAGCCTGTTTTTTAGACCTCTTCCAAATAAAACCCTAGCATAAATATGCGAGAAATGCGTGGGTGGGAAAATGTCGAAAGAAAGAATTAGGATCATGCTCTGTGTCAAATGTACGGGTAAAAAGTTCAAACCGCTTGTGATCGTAAATGTGAAAATCCATGATGCTTGAAAAATCTGAAGATTGCATGATTGCCGGTACACTCTTAAATAAAATCGAAATGACTGGATGACGTTCACAATTTCCTCACACTGGTTCGAGAGTATTAATGATATGATGAAGAGAAAAGGACGAAAAATTCTTCTTTTTGTGGATAATGCCAGATCACATATGAACATGCAGCTGAGCAACGTAAGACTGAAGTTCCCGCCACCGAACTGTAATTCTATATTATCTTACCACTGTATCAAGGAGTAGTCAAGACCTTTAATGCTTACTGCTGAATCCATTTTCTGAGGAAAATGTCCCTGGTGATGGGGGAGGCAAATTTGGCAACCGAAATAACGAAGCTCAACGTCATGGATTCTGTCCATTGGATACAAATGGCTTCGAATGAATTAACCCCCTACACCATCCAAAGAGGCTTCTAGAAAGCTGGATTAACGTGTGAGAATGCAGTGAGTGCAGTTGCAAAAATCGCAAAACCGAAATTTCATCATCAAGTGTTGCAATTCGCAAAATGACGTCAGAGTTACGTACGGACACGTTTGTCCTTTATAGTATAGATAGTATATTAAGCTTATTTTCCGTTATTTTATATGTATAAAAAACTTTTCAAAGGAATTCTAGTTTCATTTTTGTTATTAAGTTTGTAGCAATATTTAAATATCTCAATCACACATAATTATAATCCTTATTATATTTTAATCACCGTTCTGAATCTGGTACAATCTCATTACGTAATCAATTAAATTACTTTTTGATAAATATTTTCCAATTTTAATCCATGGCACATTGTTAAATTTGATTAACACACCCTTTTCTATTTCTTTGAGAAATGCTTCACAATATCAGATATAAATTCACATTGAAAATTAAATTTAAAAGTAAAATAAATTATTTATTTTTACAAATTACATGTGTAATCTTACGGTACTTCTTCCAAATTAATTTATTTTTGTTACGGCACTATCTCTGATATTTTTATACTGTCTTGAAGAATACAATATACACTCTTTAAAATTTCGATAGCTAAAACAACTAAATATAACGAAGGATGTGAATTTTCACTTGCTATGCAGCGTACAACCAACAGACTGAAAAATGTACAGAACGGTAATCGAACCCCGACCCTTGGTACAACGCATGGATGCTCTACCATTTGAAATATCCACACGACATCCCGCTGGAATTTTCCACTCCTGTATGTTGGCACGACTGCCACATTGTAGCACAAGATGAAAAGGCATTATTGAGCACACATCTTTTACTTGCATACATAAACCAATTTTATGCCATATTATGCTAAAAAGTAGCAGACTTGCCAGCATACAAGAGTAGGAAATACCAGACCGGATGTCGTCCGGATATTTAATATCATTGAGCATTGGTCGTTATATCAAGTTTCTGGGTCCGATTCTCGCTCTCAACATTTTTCAATCTGTAGGGTGCTGCAAATTCTTAGCCTTCGCCATGTTTATTAATTTACAGCGTAATTTCAGCTATGCCAAAAATTTAATTAGATATACACTAAAACGACTTTTGAAAATAAACGTACAACAATTATAACAATGTTCGTTTATTAGACACTTGATATTATAATACAAAACGTAAAATTAATCCATAAAACATAGTATAATTACGTCTTATTTGATTAGACAGTAATTTTCAATGAAAGAAATCAGAATATATTGGGAATATCCGACCACCTTATATCATATTGGAACAAAAAATACACTCCATATGCCGTGTTCGATTATCAAAGAAAAAACACTCCTTTTAAAAGTGCATCTAATAATTAAAATTTCAAAATCATTAAGCGAATTTTCCTCCATATTGTACCTGTAATAAAATATAATATCGGCGAATATAATTGCGAATTACTTCGTGTTATACGTGAATACTCATAAAACAATACGAATTCAGCTTTCGATCACAGATGAAAGCGTTCATATAAAAAATTACAATGTTATGAAAACATATAGCCACTGGAAATTTTTTAGTATCACGTGTATACCGGTTGCCACAAAAGTTCTAACAACTAACATTTTCTTCAAGACGGTGGAAGCTCTGGATTTATGTACTACCGATGAGACCATTTACAGCGCCAGCTAGTTGCAAACTGCGTGGTTAGCCATCCTATCTGGAAATAGTACAAGATACCGAAAAAAGTTAATTACAAAGTTGTAGCGCGTCTTCTATTTAGTGTAAAAGGATGTCTTAGATGTAGAAATTGCTTTAGTATTCGCCCTGAAATTTAATTATATTTTATATCCTGAAAATGATTTTTTTATCCAACTACCAGAATAAATATGCTACTAATTGTATGAATAAGTGTGACATTGTCAAGCAGACGCACATTTACTAATAATAACTTATAAACATGGTAATTCATACCTTATGCCTTTTGAACCATGTTTCGCAAATACTAAATTGTCACTAAACATTTTTATCCACTATGATCTTCAATTTTGTGCTTTTTTTCCCAGTTGCTTACATAAAAAATTCGAAATATTTTATTATATTATCTTTAAGTATTATATATATATATATATATATATATATAGCAATAATGACATTTGATAATAATAAATGTTACTTGAAGATATATATTATTATTAAACGAAAATAATTGACACACAGATAGAGTTAGTTTCTTTTTTTGCTCACAGACTGTCAAAGCCTGATAGCTAATGTGCCCGCCGGTTCTGTATGTATGTATGCATGTACGTATGTATGTATGTACGTAACGCGATAACTTTTAATAGAAATATCCGTTTTGTTTCAAATTTTGTTTATAGGTTCATTGTGATTATGCGCTTCCCTGATTAGTTTTGGGGGTTCATTGGTTAAATATAAACGGGAGGACGGGTGTTTAATCAGACTCTTAATTTAGATAAATGGGATTTTCATGTAGAATTATCCGATTTAATTCAAATTTTGTATATGGGTTCATTGTGATAAGGAGCTTCCCTGATTAGTTTTGGGTGTTCTTTGGTTACGTATAAAAGAGGAACGGGGGGTATTCCCCCTTTAATTTAGATAAATGGGTTTTCATGCAGAATTATCCAATTTTCTTCACTTTCTAACTACAATATAATTATGTCAATAGTAAAATATATTTATGTCAATTTTATCAATTTATAAAGTACCTTCCGTTAATTATTAATTTAAATGTTATTTCAGTTTGTTTACAAAAAATTTGTAATAATGAAGAAATTTTTTTTAAATAATTGCTTCTAATTCAGAAATGAAAACCTATTTTTCATTTATTATTATTTTTTTAATTTTTATGTTGACAAAAGAAATATAGTGATATAATGATCTTCTGATAAATTTATAATGGCATAAATTTCTAAGAAAAAAATTTAAACCAGAATAGAAAGCAAAACCTATTGCAAAATCATGGATAATGGCATATTAAGGCAAGTTAAACGACAAAATAATTTTTCAGTAAAATTTAATTTTTTGTTATTCAGTCTAGTGGTTTCTGGCATTTTAAAAAATGAAAAGAGCTTCTTTCAAAAACAGTTTTTTTAACGAGTTATTATTAAATATCAATTTCAAAATATTATTAATATGAAACGATATGAAACGAATGATATTTTTATTCTAATAGACTTAGCATTAAGAAAATTATTTTTTAAAAAAAATAATTTTATTTTCTAATACCCCAGCAGGAAATAAAACAATCTGGAATCTATATTTTTAAAACATTTAATGCTTGACCTATATATTCTATGACTTTAGAGTATTTTATATAGCTCTTATCTTGTACAAACAATGCATATTAGCAAGGAAAACAGCGAAGTATTTTAAAATGAATTTCACATATATTGAAATATATATATATATATATATTAAATTAAGCGAAACGAATAAAATCAAACCAAATTTACACGATGCAACAAAATAAAATATATTAAAACAAATAAATTTTATAAATATATATATACAATAATGAAATCTGCATGGTAGATTAAATTTCAATCGTTTTTCTTTTATAATTATGTAACCTTCAAATAAATGTTATGTAAGAATAATTCAATAGATTCAAAATGAAATGATTCTCTAAGGGCATGCTTCAGATTTGTATTCAAATGAATATATTAAAATTTATTATGTTGAGAAAATGAAATACGGCGCCAAAATGAAGGAATAATCAAATTAATTTTGGGGAAAATATATGCTAACCAGATATTAAATGTAGTCATAAGTATACAAAAGAAAATGAAAAGAACAAAACGCATGGTTCTATGGATGTCTTTCGTATAACGATTTTTTTTGCAAAAGAAAATATATTGTTATTTTGATTTTGAAAAGTAGTATAATGTTTTAACTTGATTCTATTAAACTACAAATTAATTCAATAATTCTTAGATAATTTAAATAATGAAATATTATTTTCTTTGTTTTAAATTTTTGGGAAAAATAGCCACGAAAAGTCCCTTGAAATGAATATTGAAAGTTATGTTTAAAATTGTGATTCATCCTTATAATAATATATAATTTGTAACAAAAGAGGATGAAAACAAAACATGGATGTGAAAAAAAAAACAGATAATAAATATAAAATTTACTTTTATAAATTTTTCGTTGGCTTTACTTTATTCGCACATGCAAAAATAATTAACAAAGTGATATATTTGAAAAAGACATTTATTGCATGTTGTTCTTACTCCATCGCTAAAAAGGTATTTTAGGAAGCAAATCAAGTAGAATCATAGCTCATTTAACTAAAAAATAACATAGAATTTTAAAAGGAATCTCTTATAGCATGAAAATTTAACTACTATGATTAAAATAAAATACACAATAGCTATGCTATTGGCATTGAACAAAATATAAGTGCTGAATACAAAAAAGGGAGATAAAATTATTCTTAACAATAAATGATGAAAATTACTGAAATATATGTCTATATTAATAAAAAAAAAGTTTTGCTGTGTGTATGTATCTGTCTGTTTGTTTATTTGCGATGGCTAGGAAAATCCATCGCACCTAGAAGGCTGAAAATTTAGGGGACGATAATCCAAAACCTGTCCTGGTGCACTAAGAATCAGAATTCTAACATTTTGAAAATTAACCGAGATATTAATTAAAATTTATTAACCATCGCTTACAAAATGCCATCTTTTCCTGAAAATGGCTAAAAATAAATGTCAACACCGCAAATATCTTTGTCGGCAGAGGGAAGAAAGATTTTAGGTTTACACGAAAAATATAGGGTTACCAGAATAACTTTTAACTACACCTTTCGCAACATGTTGAAATAACAAAAACTGTTAAATCTTTCGACACGATAGATTGCAGATCTATATAATAAAAACTTGCAAATTCAAAAAATCAAATTTCAAAAATGTCCACACAACTTTAGATATTAATTAGAAGATTTTAATTTTTCGAGCGATTTAATCTTTCGAAAAACACATGCGTCTGGTAAAAATCTGAGAATGATAAGTGTCTGCGTTAATGAATACAAAAAAGAAACATGGTACTTGGAGATATTTTATGGAACTCAAATTAATAGTTCTAATTAAGCTGGGATTGTTATGTCACATAGAGATGGGCAGACAGACTCACAGTCTCACAGACAGACATTTTCCAGAAACAGTCAAATCATGTTCAGAACCCTTTAAAATGTATCATCCACCGAAAACTGCAAGTCGATTTTCATAAAGAATCCATTACTTTATTCTTGTAAAGTTAGAAGAAATTAAAAATAAAAATTTAATAGTATAGGAAAGAAAAAAAATAGCAGAAAAAAAAGATTACATTTAAAGTACAAAAACAGAACAAACAATAAAAAAAATATTCCATTAGCTAGATGAGTAAAGGTAGTAGCCAATAGTACTGTTCCATAATTGAGTAATTTATTCAAACAATTCGATTTCTACTAATCATTCGACTATTTCGACTATCTATATATATATTTCTCTTAAGTGGTGCGAAAATAAGACTGAATCTCTAGCTTATAGTTTGGCAACAACCGCTGTTTCCAGAATATCCAAAATGGCGGTCAGTGTAAGAGCAGTGAAATTCAAACTATCAATTATCAAAAATAAAATAACATGTGCGTAATCCAAAGTGTTTGAGAAGATTCCTCATTTTAATTTATGAGTAATATCGTTAATTTAAATTGAATTCTCAACTCTTTTTCAGAATTTAATTACGAATTTCACTCACATGAAAGAAAAAAAAATCAACTATCTAGATTGCACCTGCGCCATCTGTTGCTGTCTTGATGAAGTGGAAAATAATTTACGTAGCCTACGATGATGCGCGACGCAGCGGAGCGTCGCGGATCATCGTAGGCAACATAATTTCTTTTGCAAAAATCTATAATCAAATAGAACAGTAAAATGTCGAAAGAAATTTATACAATGATTGATGATGTATATAAACTATCTTCCTATCACGTAGTGTTTTTTTTTCTATTAATGAATTTAAGCTGTGCTGTACAACAAAGTTGTATAATATAGACGCACGCCGTGCGTCGAAAATTTTCTGCAAAATTCAAACTTTGCAGAAAAATAATATTAAAACAACATAATTTTTGTTTCCGTTTTTATTTAATTTTTTTTTAATTTAAGATACCAAAAAATATATATATTTCCCAATTTTACGTAAAATTTAAATGTACAATTGTTTGCGCACAATTCAAAGTTTAAAGATGCAAAACTTTGTTGTGACAGATTACAGACGCTTGCGGAAATATTAAGGATTGGGCTGTTTCTAAATGCATATATTGACAAAATATGTGATAAGAATACAGCTCTTGCTAGCATGGATTTCTAGCTTTATTATTTTTTTTACCTAAATAATTATTCTCTAATATTAATTTTAAATTAAATTGGTAATTATTTTAAACTACTGTTTATACTTCATATCGTCAAAATAATATAACACGTAATTTTATAAAACATTAAATTAATTTGCAGAAAGTTTTTTACCCAATGTTTATGTGCGCAGAAAGTTTTTGGTTTTATATATAAGTCTGCTGTACAATATTATAGGTGCAATGAGTTTTAAACTAATTGTGTTTCCAAGATCCCTTTTTTATAATATTTAAATGATTTCAATTATTTTTTTACTTAAAAAAATGTCAATTTCATATGTTAAAATGATTTATGGTTAGACTTTTTCCGGCTAGAATTGCTGCAAAAATAAAAAAAAAGGCGATCGAAGCGAACTGGGACCGAGTAGCGGTCTCAATGTACATTGCTTCGCAATTCACGTGGATTGCCGAACGTTAGCGAGTAGAGGGCTGAGCCCCCTGTCATTTTCATATTTCTATGTTCGGTAGATTTGACTAGCCATCGCATACACACACAGAACATAGACAAACAAACAAGTTTTATTTTATCAGTATAGATGAAATAAGTCAAAAAACTTTTAAAATCAAAGTATCATGCATTGATCAATTCAATCAAAATCACAAAAAGTTTTTTATGTTTACATCTCTCAACATCTTTTTTTACTTCCTAATTCTTTCAAATGTATAAAGGTTGGTGTCTCTTGTAGAAATATAATTCAAAACAAGTATTCTATTGATTATTTTATTTTGAATTATGGCATTTATTCTTTCTGTTTTTGTCAAGTTAAAACTAAAATATTCGAATGAATAAAAGACAATTTTATTTTTACATGGCTCTTAATTATTGCAATTTTTTTTAAAAAGTTGCAGGTTTATATTAATTTAAAGAACACAAAGGTTGGCTGCTATTCCTTTTCGCAAGCCAAAGTCAGTCATTTCACTAATTATTATCGTATTTGAATGACAGCATATCTGACATTTGCGCGTGTCCGAATTATTTCAGGCGATTAATCGTCATTTGAGGAAAATCATTCACTGAAGTTCTATTTAAATTATTTTCTGAATTAGTTATTTAAAGAGATTATTCTTCTTTTAGTTAAAAGGTTTTATTTTTATGTATTTCAATGATTATCCAGTTGACGGTGATTACGTTTGGTGCGAGTGAATGACTTCACTCTGGTACGAAGTAATGAATTATGATCAAATGGAAACGAACGTATTCTAAACATTTTTCCGAGTATATCTCAAGTGGCTCGTTCTAGGTTTTGGTTTGGTACTATCTATGGATTGTAATTATTTAGGAAAAAGGTATTAGGAAAATTTGCCGGATTGAGGTATTTTACGAAATTATTGTCTGTAGATTTGGAAACAACACATTTAACAATGTATTACCTTAGTGAAATATTACTTTTTTTTTTAGCATTAAAATTTTATTTTAATTTGTCTTCTAATGGACAATAATGAAATAAACTCATAAGAGTGCAATTTAAAAATACTTTTACTGTGTGATCTACTTATTCCATCGCCGCAAATGGATTTAGATAAAAAAATCCTGTACAATACAATGTATATTTAAGTAAAAAATAGCATAGTATTTTAAATTAAATTTCTCATGTGTTAAAAATACGACTATGAATAAATTATGGGAAACGAGTAATTCTACAAAACGTATTCTATGAAACATATTCTATTGACAGAAAACAAATCTCAGTGATACATATTAAAATTTAATCAAACATATTATTTTCATAAATAACGTATACAAATAACGAAATCTTCATCACGTATTCAATTTTAGAGCATTCATTTGCATACTTTGTAAGAAAAAAATCCAGAATTATTCAATGGACTCAAAATGTAATGGATTTTTAAAGACATGTATACGTACTCTGTCTAGAATTTTTATTGATAAATATATCAGTGGTTACCCTCTTAAGAAAAGTAAATACGGCGCGAAAATAAAAAGTAATTAAATATCAAATTATTCAGAGTTTGATTCTAAGTTCGTTTAATTCGATATTCTTTTAAGAAGTAACGTTTGTATTGTAATAGCTTTATTTGTATATTATTCATATATCACTTCTACAAAGTTTTTAAATTACAAATCCGGCACTCACACTGCATTTTTACGAGAAAATATCACAGTATCGTATATTAAATTTCTCGTATGTTGAAAAGTCTCTTATGATTAAATTACATAAAAGAGTGAGATTTATGTTATTGAAAGTGAGCGAAACATTTCCGTAGTGCATACGAATATATTTATTTGTTAGCTTAATTTATTAATATCCCACATCAGCCAAGGACGCCTGCAATGTTTTGATGATATAAAAATTGAAACACCGATTCTTTGTATCGAAATATCGAAAAAAAAAATACGCTGAGAATAGAATAATTGTGTGTAGTATAAATCCAGGATTAGAACTGCTATCCATTATTTAATCCATTAGGTGCTACTATATATATTAACTTATTTTCTTATGAAACAGTTGCTTTTTCTTTATGAATAGGAAGCCTTTAAAGTACTAAAAAAATTAAAAACTTCGAATATTTAGGAGAAACAGCATCTTATCAAAATGGGAGCAATAGCGCTTTAACGGGGGTAATTTTTTTCAAAATTCTTATTTATGCCTCCATGCATTTATGGTAGTTATTTCTCTGTTCAGTTGCTATCATTCTAAAACTGATATTTTACAAAGAATTCATAGAAATTAGTCCAACATCTACATTTATGAAGAAAATGAAAATTTAAATTACCAGTTCCATAAGCATTTTCCTTATCCATCTCAATATTTTTCATCATTACATCATTTTTGTCCTACTATTTTACATGAAAATGATTGAAAAATTTCCATGCAGCACTACATTACATTTTTTGTTTTACTTTTTTACTTTTCTTAAATTTGTTTTTTAATTATTTATTTTAATTTTTGTGCTTTGTTTAGTTTTTTTTATTATCTTTAGATTTGAAGGTTTGTCTGAAGATTTGTCTAAATTATTATGTCTTCATTTAATTCTTTGTCTTTTTTTAATCACTAAATATCATATTTCTTGATTGTCTGTTGATTTAAAATTTACAGAAAGTTCTTCTTTACCAGAAATATCAGGGGTTAAATCCTCTCATAAATTATTTTCTATTACAGCTTTCTCATATTTTACTATACTGGGATGAGGTCTCAAACAAATGATTTCCATAACATCCGAATCTAATTGTTCGAAACGATCCAAAGCTTGAGCTACAGTTAATAATTTCACAGACAGCATGTCCTAAAAATCGAAATATATGCAAAACCGAACTTAACCCAATACAAATATGTCGTTTTCAATCAAAAAATATATCTGACATAATAAGTATCATATTTCATGAGTAAATCTTCCAATGGTGTAGTCATAAAAAAAAAAAAAAAAAAAAAAAAAAAAAAAAAAAAAAAAAAAAGGTATACGCTATAAACAGAAAGCATAGTCTAGAGTCATAAACTATCATGGCTAGAGTATACGCTATAGCTTTATTTCAGAATCGGAGGGTAAATAGAGCATCTGAATAGAATCCAGAAGGTATACAGCGTTTACTTCAATATACCCTCCACTACACTCCTAAACACTTAAAAAATGTCTAGGAATGAAAAAAAAACATTTAAAAAAACTTTTATAAAGAATGTTTCAAAACGCGTAACAAAAGCAACGTCGTGGGAAGTTCGATTTTGGGGTATTTCGAATCGCTGTGAAAACTAAAGCCGCTGTGAAAACTGAAGCTTTCTTTGCTGCTGTTTCGAGTTATGCAAACTAATATATTACATATGGAAGAAAAAACATTCAAAACATTTTATTTCGTAAAATACTTCCATTCTCTTTACGAAGAAAAATACATATTATGTTTTTTTTTTTTCCTTTTAGAGTTTACATGTGGCAGGTGGTTGCACGAAAGCTGCACCATATACAGCAATAAGTGTATCGATTGTGGACGACGACAACTTCGGTCTGCAAACAAGCAAACCTTTAAACTGTGGATATGAAAATGGACTGATATTAAGTTAAAAGTGTTATCAAGTAACTTAATGTTATTTTGTAAGCTTATCTGGGATTGTTTTTTTTCTGATTCTTTGATTTTTTTCTGTAATTAAAATATTTTAATTGTTCTTAAAATGTCCTTTATTTTCTGACTCTTCAATCATTAGGTTGAAATATTCACTTTTAATACAATAACATTTATTCACAAAACAATTACAACAATGTCATATAACTGTAATTATTATTGTTAACAATTTAATTGTAGTTAATATTAATAAAAATCTCTCCTACCGATGTCCGCAATGATACCAACCCTGTGAGGACAAATTGCGCAAAATAGCTTTCTTAGTTTCATTACAACTGTTCTATTAAATTACAGTATAACAACAAAATAGCAATGGAATTGCATAAAAAACAAAAGAAGTCAAAATGTTTTATGGATAGTATAGAAAAAAATTAATATTTAGGTGATTTTTTATTATTTTGTTGAATTGTGCGCAGACTATCCTAGCTTTACATTAGTTTTAAAAATGAAGTGACTGTAATAAGTCTATTTCTAATGAAATCAATCTAAAATGTAACTATATAGTCTCAAATCGTAGATGTTTTGAGCCGGAGATCGTCATACGCAGGAGCATGCCGTATATATATATATATATATATATATATATATATAATCCAGCAAAAACATGATTTTGGCCTGAACTAGCACCACCCCCCTCACCAGAAACAAGACAACACAAGAAAACACAATTAGAAAATATATGTAAAAATAAACAGAAACAAGCTGCGGCCTCATCAGCAGTGGGTAAATTCAAAGGCAGCCAAGCATCCGAACAAAAAGATTAACAATTAGTGGCAGTGGGTTTCGGCCAGAGCGCTGCGTAGCAAAAATTCAAAATGTACAGAAACATATTTGAATACTACTTAACAGACGCTCCCCCCACCGTACCCTACGCCACAGTATAAGCGAATGCTGTACCAAAATCACAATACTGAATCACCATGGTTGAAACAAATGTCTCTTCGAAAATACACACAACCAAATCAGCCACGTTGCCACAATTAAAAAAGTAAAACACGATAAACAAACCAAATCCGTTATTCAGTACACTAACCTGATTCGTTCCACGTCGGATGCCAACAAACACAGCCATCATCATAAAACCGTCCTTTTCAGGCTTTAGGAATTACGAGTCATTTACTGTTGAATGTAAGCAATCTATCAATAATGGAGGCAGTCTGCAAAATCTGAATATTTTTTGATAAAATTAAGAGGGATATTGTTTTTATAATATAAATGACTGATAAAATAAAATAGTTCCTTATTAAACAGGTTTTTATTTGAACAAATTCTGTAAAAACGGTAAATTTGACCAATTTTAATATTTATATATATACGTTTGTGAATATTTGAAGACCAATGAATTAATTGATTCACAGTAAACGGAAAACTGGTACGATTATCAAAAACTGAAATATGTAAACCATTTTTAATCAAAATTTTCTAGATCCAGATAATTAGCGAGCTTGTTATCATCATTAGTTTTCTTTAATACTAAAGAGTCAGGGTAAATTTCTTGAGAAATCACCCCAAAATCCCCATCGAAATTTAAAACAATTAAATCATCTATGTATCTGTAAGCAATAAATCGAACATCAGCTGTATTGATATTATATTGAAACTCATAATTTGAAACTCATTGAAACTCATATTTTTACATATATTTTCTAATTGTGTTTTCTTGTGTTGTCTTGTTTCTGGTGAGGGGGGTGGTGCTAGTTCAGGCCAAAATCATGTTTTTGCTGGATTATATTGAATTTGTGTGTTCTAATATGCAGCTTCTGGCGCTGTTCACACGAATATTTAGCTGTTTTGTTTGTGTTGTGATGGTTACTGCTTATATATATATATATATATATATATATATATATATATATATATATATATATATATATATATATATATATACTAGGGGGCCTATCCCCTGCGAGCTACGCTCACCAACCCCCGCTCAGACTTCGAGGCCTCTAAAGACATGACAGCGTGCTTTGTTTTAAAAATATTGGTGAATCTGTAATTGGATTGCCATGCTTTTAACGTTTTAATGAGGCATTTTTTTTAATTATCATGGCCTCATACACAGCTGTTGCGACAACTGACGACTGTTTTCGGGATTGATAACTAAAATCAATTACACCTTGAAAACCAGCTTGTATAAAATGGTTAGGTTTAAATTGTGGCTACCTCTCGGACTTTTATAACAACGATCTGTATTCTATTCTTCCTTTGCGTTTAAGGATGAGAAAAATTCCATCTGCTTGTGAATGCTTAAGAACCACGGTATTGAAAAGTACTATGTTATAGACATTTTCAGTAACAGGTTTAAATTTTCTCTCTTATTTTAGTGCACCATCGTGCATATTTTCATGTTATTTTAAATATTTAAATTATTTATTTTAATTAATATGTATATACGAATTTTCTAATAATGATTTATCATACAAAATTAATGAAATATTTTGTGCACGCATGCCTGCATTTATTCGGCATCAATTGATGAGATATTTAAACAAATTTGCTATCCGCGATAATTTTACACCATGTTATGTCACTTGAATATTGTCCATAAGAAAATCGGGTACTTTTCCAGTATAGGATCCTTTGCTTTTAGGTTTGGCGTAATTCGAGTTTCAAAGACGAATAGATTCGTTAATATACATACATATGTTTGTTGCCAAAAGTTATGAAAACAAATTCAATGAACTTTTGGTGCTTTTCTATTATAGGGGTCTTGAAGCTTTTTTAAAAAGCTTGGCGTAATTATAAATTCGTTTAATTAAATTTTACAAAAAAATAATGATATCAATAAATAATAATTACTATTAATTCCTCCCCCCCCCTTTTCTTTTGTGTTTACATAAATGACGTCATTTGGACGAATGTATTCAAAATATTTTCAGTTTATAAATTAAATTAAATGCTGACAGACAATTGAATCCTGACGATAGAAATGTGATTTTTTTTTTTCAAATTTTCCTGAAAAACATAATTTAATCACAATCTTGTCTTCATTATCGATTGAAATAAAAGATAAATTCAATTTCAATTTGAAAATGACGAATAAAAAGAAATCAATAATCCCTATCGGGATCCTTTTCGATTTTTTTCCCTTTTTTGTCACAAAAAAACTGAGTAATTAGTTGCCATCATTATAGAAATGTCATTAAAATTAGAAAAAAATTAATATCTCGAAAACTAATTCCAATTTCAAAATTCTATTACCAGTTTTGACATCCGCGGATTTTTATGGACAATTGGTATTAATTTCACCATCAAGCGTTTAATATTTTATTAAAAATATCCCTGAAACATAATCAGTCGTTTAATCAGTCGTTTAATAAAATCGTTTCATAAATTCGTTTCATAAAATCGTTTTACAAATTCGTTTCATTAGGATTTTATATATATAGGGTAGATATATATATATATATATTAGATATTTTCAATATATGTAATAGGCTTAGATAAATAAATAACGAAATATGGTTTCCTTGTATTGACATAAAAAAAAGTATTTTTGGTATAATATGGTATAATAATATGGTACTAATAATGATATGTTAAAAATCTATGAAAATACAACATGTAAGAAGATTCAGTTAAATGTAACATGTTAAAATGTATAATAATATAAAATTAACATTTTTGATTTTATATTTACTATCATATATTTTAATATATTAAAAAAAGGATCACAAATTAGAAAATTTTACAAAATTTTCTGTTATTTTAAATCATTAGTCCAGAATATTTTAGACAATAAATTGTGTGCAAAGTATAATCAACTTGATTAAAACATAGTAGTATAAATTGAATGTCTTATATGTTAAAAAATCGGTTATGATTAAAATCAAGAAAGAAGATATATGTATGCTTTTGCAAACGAACCAAATCAAATCTGCGTATTGTATAGAAATATTCCTACGTACAAACCACTTTCATAAGTAAATGATTAAAAATTATGAAATCGCTTTGACAATTTATATTACAGAATATATTCTGTATTATTTTACTCCATTTCACTGAAAATTAGTGAATTATTATTTCAAGAAACTGAAAATCACATGAATCTCTAAGGCCATATTTCAGCTTTCTGTTTAAATCTTGTTTTGATAAATGGATTAAAATTTATTATACTAATGAAGTGAAATACCGCGCCGAAATAAAACACACATGAAATTAATTCTTGAAAATTCATTACAAATGGTGATGATACATTAATAGTGTTCATAAACATGTAATTCAAAATAAAACATAATATCGCACAGGAATTTTGATTATTTAAAAAAATAATAATAATGTATTTTTTATGGTATGTGTTATATATTTTTACTTTCGTCTATCTATACAAGACAAAAATACTGGATTCCCGAAAATTGTTGACTTCCGTATTTTGACGAATTTATACGTTTGAGAAAGTCTTGATCATGATTCGACTGTTCTTAGAAAAGTCCTGTCCGTGAGTCTGTGTGTCCGTTTGTGTCTATGTGACACATATATTGTGTGTTCCCTAACTCACGAACTACTGTGTAGAATAGAATGGAATTTATATGAAGTACCGATTAGTTTTTGGAAAAAATCCCCCCTCCCCCTGGGGTGTCGCAAATCGATGACTTGTTCGATATATGTGATGCTTGTATCTCTAGTTTATGTACGCAGAATTTAATGAAAAATTAAATAATTTAGGCTCTTCATGATTGCAATAGATTGCAATTCAATTTTTGTTGCGATCATCTAAAGGGAGGTGGCCGAAATTCGATTACATGTTCGAAATATACGATTATATAGAAGAATTTTTTTTGATAGCCATAACATTTTAGTTTATGTTAGTTTCGATACAACGGAAACGGAGCTATCAATGTGTAGATTATATATATATATATATATATATATATAACGCATGTTCATTTTATTAAAATATCGAAAAATAATAGAAAGTATATTTAAATAAAATTGTTTGTTTATGCAATACGTACTTATTAAATATTAGATTTGTAATGTAACATCTATATAATATACAACGCATAAGAAGATGAAGATGAATCAACCATGCAAAAATGTTGTTTTAATACAAAATTGATATTTTTAGTTTATTTTAAAATTGCTTTTATTCGTTTTATGATACCCCAAAAAGAAATAATAAATATAAATGTTTTAGAAGCGTTTATTGTGTGTTATTCATAACCCCCCCCCCCCCCTGCTGCAAAGTTTTTAAACTACAAATTCTGTAAACAAACTAAACATTTTTCTCGAATTTATCATGGTGTTTTGCATTGAATTTATCATATACTGAAAATTCTACTATGATTAAAATTCTACCATGATTAAAACAAATAAAAGAGTTAAATTTATGTTATTGAAAGTAAGCAAAGTATTCGTGATATATACAAATATTGAACCAGTCAACTTATTTCCATAAACACAGGAATAACAAAAGATCTGGACTAGTATTGTCCAATTAAAATTCTAGACACAATTTTTGATTATTCACATCCTTTAATTAAAAAAAATGTAAAGTTAATCCAATAAACGCCAAATAAATGAATCTGTAAACAAATATTACAGCTTTCTGTATATAACTTCTGATGATAAATGTACAAATATTTATACTGTTAAGAGACATGAAATATGATCCAAAAAAAATCATCAATCAAGTTAACTTTTAGGATAAAATAAATATGCTAACCATATATTAATCGTAGTCATATACACACTCTCAAAAATAAAACACTCAATTTTGACGATTCCGCAATCCTCAGGCCTCATTTCCTTATTTTTGACAATCATTTCGTCACTGAGTCACGTGGTTTTTGACGAAACGCGAATCCTCAAATATCTTGACGAAACTGTTTCCTCGCTGTCAAAAATAAAACTCTCACTTTTGACGATTCCGCAATTCTTAAGCTATATTTCGTCATTTTTGACAATCATTTCGTCTCAAAATTAAATGATTTTTAATGCAATGGAAAATCTCAAATATTTTACAAAAATGTTTCAGCATTCCCGGCCAGATTATTTTTGTTACAAAATCGTTCAAAAAAAAATTAATTAAAAAAAAAAATTACACGAAAGTATTAAATTTACGATATAATTAATGAAAACAGAAACAAAAATATTTCATCCTTGGGGGCCGCCATAACACGAATGTACCAAATTTCTACTGTATTTTTTATATCTGATAATTTGCGTCTATCTTTTTTGTAAAGATTTTATGCATTTCTATTGCCGATTCAAAGATAAATTTTTCTGAAGTTACAGAATTTCGTTAAAAACGCTTAGAAAATTCATCTAAAGTTACAAAATTTCGTTAAAAACGGTTAAAATAGTAAAATGCGAAGATCATTTGGTCCATTTTCGACCGCAAGCATCAACATTTTCCCAATGGTAAAAAAAAAAATAAATAAATAAATAATAATAATAATAATAATAATAATAATAATAATAATAATAATAAATAAAAATTCACAATATTAGATGCTTTTTTTATTTAAGAAATATATTCATATAACAATCAAATTTAAAATACGTATAACTGACCTTTCCCCTCTATAAACAGTAATCTTATCCGCTGAAATTGATGAACTCGCCTCCAAAATATGCACTTCAAAATTAATTATTTCTGATCAACAAATTAACTAGAGTATATTCATTGAACAAAGGAAATTTCTCTAATAAATTATATTAATCAAGCCATTTTCTAATTATTTATTAACCATAATAATAATCTAGCCGTAATAATTAAAACATGCAGAAGTTATAACAACACCAATAAAAATACAATCTACTTTCTAAAAATATAAACACACATCAACATCTCGTAAATACTTTTAAAATCAAACAATTTCGAAGTCCCGCTAGCTGAGAGGTAAGACGCTGGGCTGTCAAGCTAAAAGTCGCGCGTTCGAGCCTTACCGAAGGACGATCTTATTTTGTCCCAAGTCAATTAAAAAAGCTTCTAAAAGCTCCGACAGATGGAAACACCAACCTTTTTTTTTTTTGGAACTTTCAAAGAATCAATTTCACGAAACCACTTTCTTCGTAATTTTGAGGATGCAAATTTATTCGATTTGACGAAACGTTTACTCGGAGCATATTTCAAGAAACCGTTTCGTCAAAAACGAAGAAAATTTCTTGAAATTTGGGTATTCATTTTTGAGCGTGCATATGAAGTCATGATAAAATATAAAGAAACTTGTGAATGGAAGGATATGGTTATTTGCATTTTGTTAAGTAAGATATTTTTAATATTAGTTATGATACTTCTTGTAATAAATTAAGTATGTTTATATTATATCAGTAATGAATCATTGTTGTCTTTCATTAGCTTTGTTTTCTTTCTAACTTATGTTTTAAATAATTTAAATAACATAATAAAAATATAATTATGTAAATATTCATCTGATTTCATCGCCGCGGTTATCTTTTTTTAACAATATTCCAAGAATGTTGTTTAAATGTTTCTTCTTGTAGTCCGATTCAAAGTTTAATTTTTTTAAAATTATAAATGTACTTTAATTTTATATTTATTTTTATATTCTGAAACAAAAAGTCATTTTTTTTCTCATATTTCTTTTTCTTCATATGTATATTATAAATGTACTTTAATTTTATATTTATTTTTATATTCAGAAACAAAAAGTCATTTTTTTTTTCTCATAAAAAAATATTTTTTTACATGGTTAATGAAATAATTTTGACCCAAAGGTAGATCATTTTAAAAACACTTATACTACAATACGAAAATTTTTAATTGAAAATATTTCATATCAAATTTCTGAAATATGTTTTTCTTGCTTTAAAAAGGAAAAATTGGAATCATGTATCAAGTAATGTTTTCTTTATTAAAAGTTTACTTTTGAAGGAAATAATTCACATGCTAAAATATAATTAACGATAAATTCATTTTTTCTTGGAAAATTTTCCTGAATGTCTGACAAGAAATGCATATGAGAATGGTTTGGATTAGAGTGTACTCCTTCCAATCCGTTTTATTATCCTCTATTTATTTTTTGTTCTTTAAGGGGTCTTGTACCTTTTAAGCGCGACGAAAATCGAGAAAAACAATCAAAGTTTGAATTAGTGTATTTTCAAAACCTTTATGTGTATAAACATAAAGTTTCGATTATTAATTTAATAGATTGTGCTTTTTAATATATTACTATTAGAAACTGACTAATATTTTGCTGAATTTGTGCATTGTTGAAA
Source organism: Maratus michaelseni (assembly GCA_963931845.1). Lineage (NCBI taxonomy): Eukaryota > Metazoa > Arthropoda > Arachnida > Araneae > Salticidae > Maratus > Maratus michaelseni. The sequence goes on from OZ007592.1 coordinate 391,795,959, forward strand.
TTAAAATAGCTCTTTTTATTATTCCGTAACTCATAACGCGCATGATATCTTGAGAACGTATGACTAAATTGTTATGAAATTTTATGTAGACAGTAAGCGCATGTGTGTGTTTAAAATGATCTACTTTTAAATATTTACAATGATAATATTTTTAATTATGACTATTTTTATTCATTAAAAAATGTAAAATTTTGAATTTTTTTACAAAAAATGTTTTTTACATGGTTAATGAAATAATTTTGACCTAAAAGTAGATCATTTTAAAAACACATATGCGCTTATTGTCTACATAAAATTTAATAACAATTCAGTCATACATTCTCAAGATATCATGCGCGCAATGACTTACGGAATATAAAAAAGAGCTATTTTAATTTCAACAATACACAAATTCGGTAAAATATTAGTCAGTTTCTAATAGTATTATATTTAAAAGCACAATCTGCTTAATCAATAGTCAAAATTTCATGCTTATACCCAAAAAAGTTTTAAAGCTACACTAATTCAAAGTTTGAAAGTTTTTGTTGATTTTCGGTTGATTTTTTGTTGATTTGTTATTTTTTTTTTGTTGATTGTTTAAAAGGTGCAAGACCCCTTAATATAATTTTGAACATGTAGAATATCTTGGGAAGAACATAACTTGACAAAAACAATGAAACATTTCTAAAAGTGGGTTTCAATTATTTTTGCGAATTTGGGGAAAATTTATTATAAGTATAATGGGTTTTTTGTTATAATTACATTTATCCTTCATAAATTTAAATGAGACGGATATTCATACTTCTTTGTTATTTAATGAGACGAATTTTCAAAGAAAATCACTCTTTTATTCTCTTAAAATTCAGATATTTAACTGAAATAACGCATAATAAATTGGACCAGTTTTCACTTGTTATGAAGTTTAAATAGTAACTGTTCTTTTCTCGTCATGAGTATGTCGTACGTTACACATATTTTAATAATATGTAAGTAGCGTAAATGAAAGTAGAATAATTCCCGTTAAAAATGAAAACATTGTTATTAGTAATTAAATTTACACTGGATATAAGAGTATTTTTAATGTTATCGTCATACATTGGGTTATTACTGATATGATCTTCAATAATATTTCTGACTTCTTGTACATTAATTGAGGGGTATAATGACTTGATATAAAAACTCGCAAGTATAGTATGGTCTTCAATTTTCAAATCTTTAATTCGTTTGATTAAATCTATGGTAGAATTGATTGCATATTTAGTGGGGGGTAACATCGATTTTAATAGTGGTACAAATGTTGTAATTACTTTGTTATTAAATTTCATTGAGTACCCATTCTGGGTTGCAATTTCCTTAATTGTGGTTAGTTCTGCGTTTATATAATTTTGTGAACATACGTTAAATGCCCTTCTGACATAAAAGTTATATGCTGCTTTCTTATAATTAAATGGTACTATACTGCTATAAGATATTGTATTGTTGGATCGGCATGGTTTCCTGTAAATATTTCTGTCTAAGCAATGTGTTATGTTATTCTTAATTAGTTCAACATCTAGAAAATGTAATGACCCGTTTTTCTCAATTTCCATTGTAAACTGTATTCTGTTGTCTAAACTATTGGCATGTTTTAAGAAATTTTCCAGATTTGAGATTCCATGCTGCCAGATGAGTATGTCGTCGACGTATCTAATCCATAAATCGGGTTTTTGAAAATTGAAGACCATACTATACTTGCGAGTTTTGGTATCAAGTCATTATACCCATCAATTGATGTACAAGAAGTCAGAAATATTATTGAAGATCATATCAGTAATAACCCAATGTATGACGTTAACATTAAAAATACTCTTATATCCAGTTTAAATTTAATTACTAATAACAATGTTTTCATTTTTAACGGGAATTATTATAAACAAACAGAAAGAGCCCCTATGGGCTCTCCTATCTCCAGATTATTAGCTGAACTAAAACTGAGACCCTTAGAAGAACAGATTATTTCAACCTCCGATTTAAAACCCGATTTATGGATTAGATATGTCGATGACATACTCATCTGGCAGCATGGAATCTCAAATCTGAAAAATTTCTTAAAACATGCCAATAGTTTAGACAACAGAATACAGTTTACAATGGAAATTGAGAAAAACGGGTCATTACATTTTCTAGATGTTGAACTAATTAAGAATAACATAACACATTGCTTAGACAGAAATATTTACAGGAAACCATGCTGATCCAACAATACAATATCTAATAGCAGTATAGTACCATTTAATTATAAGAAAGCAGCATATTCAAGGCTGTTCAGTATTGCCTTGAAGGCATATATAACTTTTATGCCAGAAGGTCATTTAACGTATGTTCACAAAATTATATAAACGCAGAACTAACCACAATTAAAGAAATTGCAACCCAGAATGGGTACTGAATGAAATTTATTAACAAAGTAATTTATGAATTTAATAACAGTAAAATAATGGCCAGGAATAAAACACAAGTTTCAAGGTTTTGTAGTATAGATTATATCCCCGAACTTTATGAAAGAGTCCGGTATGTTTTAAGGAAATATGACATAACATTTATCGCCAAACCTCCAACAAAATTACAAAATCTAGTACACAGAAAAATTGACCCCATAAATATGCATGAAAAGGCAGGAATCTATATCATCCCATTTAAATGTAAAAATAAAAATGAAGTCTTTACATACATAGGTATGGCAACTAGGAAATTACAAGACCGCAAAAGGGAGCATAAGTCAGGCATAGAAAAGGGAAAGCCATCACTGCACTTTCACGGTTAAATTTATAAACAGAAATTGATATCTATTTTAGTAAAGTAAAGATTATCGCGCAAATGAACGATTATAATACATGTATTGTAAGGGAGTCAGCGGAAATCCTGACAAGTGGTGGAAGATCGTGTAATGATATGTTGTCATACAACGTGCCAAAAATCTGGTATAATCTACTTGATGTGGATGGTAAATTTGGGTTGGATAACCCACCTCGCTCAGTAGACTAGTCCATCATCCTCCCTCTCCCCTTCTCCATAAGTGGTTTCGCCTTCTACTATTTAAACAGCTTACATTCCGGACGTTACAGAATTTTTTCTCATTTCCACTCTCTGATGATGGCCAGGTTTTCTGGTTGAAAGCGCTCGGGACTCCGATGGATGTTTTTAACATCTTGGAATGGTTTTAAAGTTTTAGAACCTTTTATTTTTTTACACCTATTTTAGTAATTACACAAACTGTGATCCATTTAAATGGTTTCATATTTTAAATCTTACACAAAGGTGAATTTTGTTCCAATTTTAGAATATTTTTCTATTTATTAAATATATGGACCAGTTTTCACTTGTTATGAAGTTTAAATAGTAACTGTCTTTTCTCTTCATGAGTATGTCGTACGTTACACATATTTTAATAATATGTAAGTAGCGTAAATGAAGATGTAATAAAGGCAAATGTAATTACAACGAATTAAAATCACTGTTATACTTCCAAAGTGACGTGATGTTCATCTTCTATTTCATTCGTGAAACTTTTTATTTCATTTTCATTTTGCGCGTGGAAATCTTTCAATAGAAATTTAAAGGTTGTGAAAATAATTTTATTGTGTATTTGTAATTGTTGGCAGCTACTGTAACGAAAAATGTTTAACTTTGATAGGAAATTGCAGTTAGATGGATGGGTTCTGCCTGGAATCGTCACCTCACTTGAGTATTATATATTTAATAATGGTCATTATTTTTCACTTAGTAGATTACCATTTATGCAGATTTCAGTGTAAAAATAATTTCAAAATAAAAAAAATAAAATCACAAAATTTAATGCAAAAATGAATGATATAATTTATTTTTTTATTTAAAGTTTAAGGTCATGATAATGACCTCATATACATTCTGAAATATTATCTTACATACATTCGTATATACATTCTAAAATTCCATCAAAAAATAATAGTATTGATTTTCTTTTAAATATCGTGAAATAGGAATGCGGAAAGAAGATCATTATTGAAATATGTACAATAAATAGCTTATCATATAAGAAATTACCTTAAAAAATCTTATCTAAAAAAATTAGTTCTTGATTTATAGAAAAATCATTTGCCGTATTCTTTTGAACATTTCCAGCAGCTGCTCTTTTTAATTTAAAAGCATAACACGAGAATAAAATTACTTGAAGTTTCATCATTTCCTTTAAGTAACAGCTTATTAAAATTCAATAGACACAGCTGACGCAGAGTTTTATAGCTAACAATATTATTTTTCAGAGCTGAATAATATTTTGAATATCTGTGTACTTTACAAATCATTTAAAAAATATTTCGTAATATGGCTTATTATAGAATTAAAGCTTTATATATGATAGATTTTAATTGTTTGAATTATACGAGAGTCACACTGAAATTTTTAAGAACAGGCTAAATGTTCCACGTTAAACTTAAAAAATCTTCAGATTGTTGAAAGTCTCTAAGGAAAGTCCCCTCTAAGGAAGTTTCATCATTTTCTTTAAGTAACAGCTTATTAAAATTCGATAGACACAGCTGACGCAGAGTTTTATAGCTCACAATATTATTTTTCCGAGCTGAATAATATTTTGAATATCTATGTACATTATAGTACAAGTCATTTAAAAAATATTTCATAATATGGATAATTATAGAATTCAAGCTTTATATATCATAGATTTTAATTGTTTGAATTATAAGAGAGTTACACTGAAAATTTTAAGAAACGGATAATGTTACTCGTTAAACTTAAAAACGCTTAAGATTGTTCAAAGTAGTTCCCTCTAACGAAAATAAACTTTTGTAAGCAAATTTATCAAAGATTAAAGAGATCAAGCCATCGATTTCTTGGAATAGATGGAAAATATGCTTTTTTATGCAGCCTGATCAATCTGATCTTCGTGAAGAAAACGACGCCCACGTAATATTTTTTTTATATTAAAAAATAGCCGAAACTCCCACATAGCAAGATAAGCAATATAGGATAGTTTCTATAACCTTAATGTTTATTATTCTTGAAATTATACTGCAATTCTTTCTGAATGAAAAATTTTTGAAACATCACTTCCCATACATTCCGCTATTGAAGAATATCTGAAAGACACATAGTAGTGTAACAGTTAATTGTAACTGTCTTCTTTCATCCTAGGCTCTTGGCAAGCCCTGTAGGTCTGTCGAACACGCATACTTTACTTTTTTCATTGTTCGTTGTATATTTATCATTGATGCTTGGGGCCAGCTTCAAATAGCTTTAGTACATTACTTTCTGGACGTGTTTCAACGTAAAATAAATGAATGTGCGCCTCGTCAAACATTATTTTAGAAATAACGCGGTGATCACCCTTATTAAGTAATTTTAGGGAATTCTTACCGATTCTGATACTCTTCATTTTTTGGTGTTACTTTAAATTATGGGAGATCCAACGATAAACTAACATTTTCATATGCAGTGCTTCGTGATTAATATGTATAGCTGCGGTTCCAATGTTGAATTCCTTCTGTATGAATTTTTAGACACAACTATTCTCATCAATTAACATTTTTTGTTCGGCCGACACATTTCCTGTGACAACAGTTCAGAAACCTCCTCAAACTGTTTGTTCTTTTAGCGTCTTCTGTGTTTTCTTCATACAAGACATAATTTGGACCCCTTCTGAATTCTGTAAACTATCTGAATTCAGACATGCACAGTAAAAAAAATTGCAGTAAAATTACGGGCAGAGGCTGTCAGCAGAGATTCCAGTCATACCCCGTAAAAAAAATCCATGCCCATCATTTTGGGCAGCTTGTAGTTTTACGGGGCAAAGTAATATAGCATTATAATGCACAGGATATATAATGCACTTTAAAACACAATAACACTTTACTAACTGTTCCGTAGCACGTAGCACGTTAGATAATCATCACAGAATCGCTGTTTTGGCGGGTTAAAATTTTCGAAACACTAGTAAAATGAAGGGTTACACACTAGCGGAGGACAATGTATGGGGTCGTACCATATTTTTGCTAACATATGGGATAGAATTGTAAGAATATGCGGATTCCTCTTAATTTTCTATGTATCTAAGGGATAATGCCGCTTATTTAGTGGATCAGACCGTTTCTTATCAAATAAGGCTGTTGCCCGTGAAAATTGAAGCACAAACGCTCATAAATTTACAGTTTTTTTCTGAGAGTGTGGATGTCCATTTCCATATGAAATTTGTAGACGTTGAAGGCATTCTTCTTGATTTAGCTCCGATTTAAAATATTTGAAAATAATATCTCGATAATGCTTTCTCGTCAACGCATTTATTTCTCTTCTTTCAAGATGTATTATACGATAGCTAAATTAACACATTTACGGACATAAAATAGTTCAAATTTACTAAAAATTTATTTTGCCGCGACTCGTCTGCCCCTGTCTGAACAATTTCATTGTTACCCTCGTATAAGCTCTAAGGGAATGAACATCAACAAAGTAGAGACACTATTACACTGTAAAAAATCTCCAGCTTTTCCTGCATAGTCACTCCACCGCTTTTATAGAATATATCTTTTCTGACCAATGAAAATGCTCCATACTATAGTAAATTAACTGTTTTCTCTAAAAGCGGTGGAGTGTGTCTGCAACAAAAGCTCAAGATTTTTAACAGTGTAGTCATCTTCAGTTATATTCCACTTTGTGCAAGATTTACTGAAATTTACATTATTTTTATTTTTGTTTTATAAAAATAAGATATTTAATATATTCTTTCTGGTATAGTATGTTCTTATATCACTGTTTATGCACGATGTTACTATTACCATTTTTAAAACAGAAATATCAATTAGTATTTCCTTCTTTACAGAACAATCTACAATTGGGTATTTACTTCATTGAGATACAAAAGTATATACATTACATAAAGATAATAACAATGTAAAATAATATTAAGGAAGATTTCTCGCTTTTTTTTCTTTACATTGCTATTGTCGTTTTTATTCTTTTAATAAGGATACCGATTTATATAAAACATAAAGCGATTAATGTACTTAAAAAATTAGAAGTTTGAAAAACACATAGCAGCATGATAAAATTTCTTATTTGGTTACATCTAAGATTTTATCACTGAATAAAACTAGTTAATTGCTTGATCATATTTAAAACACATTTCTCATTATAAACTAGTCGTTGCGGGCCACCGTAATACTTACCCATAATGGATATGCATAATATAAAATATGAAAATAAAACATGTGTAAACTATTTATAAAATGCATTGAAATTCGATTAAAATCGTGGCATGATGACGTCATAAACTATAAAAGCTCTATTACTGAATTGAGTAATAGAAACATCCTGATAACTCCAAAATTGATAATCATATTAACTAACAGTTTACTGCGTCGGATTAAGCTATTATTTCCAATTAAAATCTATCTTTGAATTGATATTTGAATGAAATACAGGGTCATGAAAAAACTAAAGGGGGGAAAATATGATTACAAATATCTCTGCAAATAATTATCCGATCGACTTCATGTTTTATGCAAAATTTATGTTATTTTATTGTCTTTTATATTCACTCCTTAAATAAACATTTTCGAAAAATTTTATATACCTTTTATCAGAACGAATATTTCAAGAGTCCGAAAAATGGATAATCGACGTTACTGAAATTGAATAAGCTTAAACCCATTATTACATACTAAGTACACACCAAATTTCAAGTCTCAATCTCAATTTGTTTGGGAGATAGAGCGTTTACAGACACACAGACAGACGGACGCCAATTTTTTTGTTCTAAAAATATGTTTTTCAGAATCTCCAGTGTCGGAAACGTGTAAATCCGTCATTTTTTTTTTTTTTTTTTTTGATTTTCAAAACAATTACAAGTTTTACCCTATACTACGTATGATGAGTAAGTAAAAATGAAATCAAACGATTTTTGTTTTTCTTCGTATTATATAGTTGATTTAAAAAAAAAAAAAAAAAAACTAGCACTACTTGCTTGCTTACTACCGACTTAAAAAAGAATAATAATCGTTCCACTAAATTATGAGTTATTTATTTATTCTATGACGAAATTATCCCAGGGAAGAAACATTATTAAATAATTATAACACTTTCCATTTGCAATTTAACAAAAATCAAATACATTTTAAACCCTTACACATGAATGTATACATAACAAAATATGATTTATTTTATAGCACAACGTTTATATAAAAAAATTAACATTTCCATGATATTCATTAAGGACAAAATAAATGAAAAAATCATGATTTTTGAATGGAATATATAATTAGGATATTGTGTGTCTGTTGCCAACGAATGAATGTCTTTTAAGAGAAAAATGATGATTTATGATGTTTGTTGTAGACACACAAAATAAAAAGGGCAATTTAATAGAATGGCGTTTATTGATTAATCCATTATCGTAAAGAAACAAAAATCTCACGTCAATGAAATATAACATTATTTACGCTGAAAAGTATGTTTTATTATTATTTTTTTCCCAAAATAGGAAATAAAAACATGGAAGCGAAAACGTATTGTGTATACACATATATCTAATTTCGGCCAAGATTTGGTGTCTGAAAGAAAATAATTTTTGTATTCCTAAATGTTTTCGAATGTAACTACTACTGTTTTTTATATCATACCAAATTCTGAATTTTTCAAAACGAAAACCAAATTTGTACACGATATTTTGCTTTTTTGGTAAATTTCACCTTAGGAATCCAAACGGAAAATGATCCGGTCAAGTAGTTTAGGAATTATGAAAGTCTAAATTTTGGAACTACCAAAGTTAAACTGCAAAGAAAATGCAGATTAACAGAAAACAGATTTAAATAAGGGTAGTTTTTTGCATAACTGAAGAACTACTAGGAGAAATGAGCTGTAATGTCGGATTTTGTTATTTTAATCTTCTAGGAATCGATTTCTTCAGGATTATTTATAGCTTATAAATATTTTTTTTCTAAATTTTATATAAAAAATACACATTTTTGAAAATAGTTTTAGAAATGAATATAAATGGTATTTTATAACTAATTTAAGATAAATCAATTTTTAGAAGATTCAAACAGGCAAATGCAAAATTACCGATTATTCTCTCAAGTCGTTTTTGAGATACGCTTAACTACCCGCACGTTGCAATGTTCAACGATTACAAATGAATTTAATATTACGAGTTCTGAAACTGAAATCTTCATAACTCTTAAACAACTTGAACAAATAAGTACACGCTTTGTACTCTAAAGTTAATTTTAGCAAAAATTCGAAAAAATGATGTCATCATTATGCGTTTGTATTGACAATTTTAGAGTTTTGTGTAAATTCATTATCAAGGCTAAACTCAAAGCCAATTTTAATTTTAAGGTAAATTGAAAGAAAACGTAATATCCCTACGAATTTATTTGACATTTTTGAGAATAAAATGTATAGGTTGTTCTTTTTATTTTGTTGGTGGGTTGGGTGGGTGGCAACTGTACTTCATATAGTTATTTGTCATTGTCGATTTTGTTTCCTCTCAATAATAAATTAAATAATATGAATATTAAAAAGAAATAACACAGTGATTATTAGAGCACAAGCTGACATGCCCGACGTTGTCCGGTCCCGTGACAATAACCTTGAAAATACCTAAAATCAATGTTGAATTATTTTAATAATTTTTTAATGAAAATCTATCCAAACGAACTGCAGGACATTCGTTATAGTTATTGCCGATTTAATGTCTATTTAATTTCTGACGTTTTCATATATTAAACTTTTAATTCTGACCAAAAGCTCCTGAGGAAACCTAAATAATATAAAGCGCTCCCCCACCTTTCCGCTTTTAAACTCAAAATAATATACAATATTGGCCAATTTATGAATCCCATTCAAAAAATTTTTCCAAAACCTTGTTTCTAAGATTAATATATTAACATTAAATAAAAAACACGCACTCGTGGCATCATAATTCACTTTTGTATTTTAACAGAATAGTAAAGCTACTATAATTTGTGACTCGTGCTATAGCCAGTATACGACAGGACACATGTCCGTTATCATTATTTTTTACGCGTGAAGATTTCGCTAAGGTACTTCGTTGTAAAGTTTTGTAATTTTTGAAATTCAATATTTGAAAAACGGCATAATCTTTCGATTTGAAATTTAATTCGAAATTAATTTTTCAGTAAATTAAAATGTCTAATTTTCCGAGTTTATTCTGTTGCAACGATTATCGTAAATACCAGTCGTCAGCAACGCATACCTTTTTCTTAAAGAGGATAATGTAGATGTTTATAATCGCGCCATGTAAAAACATAATGGTATGGAAGAAAGTATTGCTTTAAACTGGAGTGTTTCTTATTTTCTCTAAGAATATTTTGTTTCTAATTTAAAAATAAAAGTCAGTAAAATAAAACTGTTTGTAATTTTTTTTAACATAATATAGTGGAATCTTGTATTTGTGAAAAAGTACAATTAAAAAAAAAAAAAACCTAAGTGTTTCATTGTGTATCGTGGCATTAAAGTTAATGCAATAATGTATTGCACTATGATGCTAATTTAAAAATTTACTATTATAACTTATATATGTTGCATTCTGCTATTGTTTTAGCTCCATACAACAATCGAAGAAAAAATATGGCAAACATCTCCAAATTAATGCAGTCGTAATCATATATTCTAATACGAGCAAATCTTGTGTGTGGTTATATATATATATATGCAAATTTTATCTTAAAAACGGCTCTAACGATTTTGACGAAATTTTGTATCCTACCGTTTTGGGGCAGCAGAAAACCATTGGGCTAGGTCACATGTTCGAGAAAATTCGATTAGTGGGTCATTTAGGGTTATTTTAGGTCATGGTCAAGCTAATTGTATCTAAAAAACGGTTCAAACGATTTTGACGAAATTTTGTATCCGACCATTTTCGGGTACAAGAAGACTATTGGGCTGGGTCACATGTTCGAGAACTTTCGATTAGTGGGTCATTTGTGGGTCAACGTGGGTCAAATTAATTTTATCTAAAAAACGGCTCTAACGATTTTGATTAAATTTTGTGTCCTACGAGTTTCGAGCACGATAAAATCATTGGGCTAGGTCACATTTTCGAGAAAATTCGATTAGTGGGTCATTTCTGGGTCATTCTGGGTCACGATCTAAAAAGCGACTCAATTTACACTAAATTTTGCATCCAATGGTTTTCGAACACGAGAAGACTGTTAGGCTAGGTCACATGTTCGAGAAAATTCAATTAGTGGGTCATTTTGGTCATGGGTCATTGGGGGTCAAGATCTAAAAAGCGGCTCAATTTACACTAAATTTTGCATCCAATGGTTTTCGAGCACGAGAAGACTGTTAGGCTAGGTCACATGTTCGAGAAAATTCAATTAATGGGTCATTTTGGTCATGGGTCATTATGGGTCAAGCTATTTTATCTTAAAAACGGCGCAGACTATTTACACTAAATTTTGCATCCTATGGTTTTCGGGCACGAGAAGACTGTTGGGCTAAGTCACATGTTCGAGAAAATTCAATTAGTGCGTCATTTTGGTCATGGGTCATGATATTTGAACTCAAATTTAATTTTGACCGAGCATAGCTCGGTCTTCCCTGCTCGTATGAACTTTAAGCAGTAGTAGGCCGAGTAGTAAACAGAATGAAAAAAAGAAAATACACGATCTCACTCGAATTAATTTATTTAAACCCACTCATCTTTGAAAACCCACGGGACTGCTCTCTCTTAGAAATTCTCTGTATTACTAGAACGCCAGGAACATTCTATTTTTTAACAATCACTGTGACGACAAAATCTGCCCTACTTCTATACGTCCGTTTGTTTTGAGCGAAGAGGCATAAGAACACTTTCGTAACACGTGACTTATTTTATCCAATGAATGTTCAACTTTTTCAAAAAAAGAACAACCTAATCATTTTATTCTCAAAAATGTCAAATAAATTCGTAGGGATATTATTTTTATCGGCGAATTAATATTGAAGAAATACGTCTCTTCTATGCTTCTGGCGGGAAAAGAGTTTTCTAGAACATTATAGAAATTAAAAAAACGGGAAATTAATAGAATAAACTTTCGGTTTTTTCGTATTGAAAGCATTTTAAAAGAATGTTTTTTTTAGACTATTAGGAAAAGAAAATGGTGAATTTAGACAGATTAAAAGTAATAAAAAATGTTTAAATGCGGGAATAAATAAGAAAGATATAATATAATAAAAAAAATAAGAAAATATATTTTTTTAAGATGAAAAATTCTTATGAAATGTGATTTTTACATCTAATTTTTTGGAAAATAAAAAGTGAATTTAAGTAGATTAGTATAAAAAATGCTTTACATATATACAGTAATGGATTATTTTTAAGAATGGGAATATTTTAATAAACTAGAGCTGTATATGGTATATTAATAAAATGAATTTTTTATACAATACATTTAATAGGGTATGGAATTTAAAATTTTATAATATATATATATATATATATATATATATATATATATATATATTGAGAAAAGAAGTAAGGTGGTAAGTACTGAAACATTATGTTTCTTTCTGCGTATTACTTATTTTAAGATAGGTTTATAATTTCAATCAGCATCGTACGTTAAACAAAAAATATATATTTTGTATGTTTAACAAACATCATACAATTGCTAAAAATCCTAACATAAGAAAAACATATAATTCGTACTATGCTTCCTAAAATATGAAATTTGGAAAATGAGTAAAGTGGTCTGAAACATCATCATTCTTTCTGCGTATTACTTATTTTAAGATTGCTTTATGATTTCTATCAGCCTCTAACATTAAAAAGAAAATATTTATTTTGCATGTATATAAAATAAAGAAAAAAATAAAAAATCCTAACACTAGTAAAACGTATAATAATGGATTATGTTTCCTAAAATATGACGTTCATAGAACATAAAAAAGAAAAAAAAATGTCTATATAGATACAATTAATATATGATTCTTAAAATGTCGTTTTAATTTTAACACTTAAATTTTGAAAAGAGTTATAACCAAGCAGACCAACCTAGTAGAGAGTTTTGTTAGCTATTATAAAAACCGCTATTCGAAAGAAGCATAATTTTCAGAGTAACAAAGTATCAAAAAGCAAAAAATCAATGTTGTAAAATGCAACAAAATTATTTTTGCATTTTACTTTTTCATGGCGAAAAGTATGGGATAATTTTAATTTCTTTGTTCCGCATTATCGAGAATACCCCTTATGTTTTCCTCTATTCCACGCTTTCATGTAACACATGTGCCTAAATGTTTAATACATAACTTGGGGTAATTTTCTGACATAAAATAGGCGAAAAATATTTCACAATTATTTCATTCTATTGCAAATTAAGATATAGTTTTAAAGTTGCATATTTCCACATAGTATTGCTTATTTGTTTCTTAAATTTAAATACAAAATTGGCGCATAATGATTTCATGCAGTGGTAAATGGTTAAAGCCCAGTCAAAGCCCAGTCAAAGCCCAGATACCTCATTTACCATGCACAATTAAAAGTTATTTTTGAGTAAGAAAAACCAAGCGGAACAAGAAAAACATGAAACAAACTTACATCTATGGCGCTAGAACCCATAAAAATCATGTCACGGAGCTTCCAACTGAGATACCACATTATTTTGTCCGTATATACACATGGTACTCAGTTTATCGACCCCAAGGGGATTAAAGTATAAGTTTGGCCAAGTTCATAGTCGAACCAAGAGCCTATAATATGGCTACTATGCTACTGCGCGTCCGACAATGCAGAGACAATACTTAAAATTACATATCCATTGCTGTGTAATAACAACATACTTTACATACTCTGAATTTTCATTTATTGTACGTTAGATAAGTTTGGGACATATGTTTTGTTTCATAAAATGTACTTCAACTGAATAATAACACTAAGACATAGGTTACTAAGGAATCAAATTAGTTGCCAAACGGTAAAAATCAAATTATCCTTTTAATAAAATTAATGAAATTCATTTAAATCCATTTAAGTCCATGGAAAAAATACATAGACGATAGATGAAATGTTCTACAAAATATAGTGTAAAATATTAATCCTATGTTTATTTAAAGTACATGAAAATGTTATTTTTTAAAATATCTGTGCTATAAATCAATTTATGAACAATATTCTCGATAAAAGTGTTTATCTTTTAATTTTTATCTATGTTAAGTATGATAAACGATAATTTTCTCATGAATTTAGTGCATAATAAATAACAGAAAAGTATATGAATTATTAATGAAACAAGCAGTTTTTTCACAGCCAAAATTCAGTGAACAGTCAAAATTAATTGACTATTTTTCGGATATATATCAAAATGTTTCTTAAAGAAAATAGATAAACAATAAAAAATATTAAATAATTATTTAATATATAAATTCCGGTAAATAGCTTTTATATATTTATATATATATATCATAATAATAATGAATAAAGCATTAACCTTCTACCAGATTAATTAATACTGCAGTATATAAATGTAATAGACCAAACCACTGTTAACGTTCAAAAAATTGAATTTTAATTTTTTTCAAAGCTGTTTTAATTTTGTATTTGGATGTGAAGATTCAGCGATTTTGTGTTTCAAAATTTTCACAAAATATTAATATATTACCATATTTTTATCTTAAAAATACAAAGCTATAAATTTTTTTATCACCGAATATTAATTTTGATGTTGCACGTAAGATATCTATAGAAAAGATTTGAAATTTTCTAAAGAAATTTATCATCAAAATTTTGAAACACTGTTAAACCTTTTGACCTGTGTTGAACCAATTTTTGGTTCTAAAGTAGCTGCAAGCATAAGATGATGAAGTCTCGCTCAAACATTCGGAGATCAAGTAAAGCCGTAAGTCCAAATGTAACGTAATCACATCATGTTATATGTACTGCTATTTCTGCAACAAAAGTAAGTTCAAACCTGGAAGCAATTTTTAACAGTGCAGTTGTAGAATGAACTAAAATTTTTACATAATAAAATATTTATTATTACACTTTTAAAATATCTGAAAAGAAAGCAATAAAAATTGTAATACTATTTTATAACTTAACATTTTATTTTGTTTTAATTAATTAAAGCTTTAATCTCATTTTGTAGATAAGTAATAACATTCATAATTTATCAAAATTTCAAAACTTTTCATTCATTGGCTGTAAAAAGATCTTGCGCGCTGCATTACAAATACACATTTTGAGATAAAAGCGTTTAATTATTTGGAATTAAAGGGAATCGTATAGAAATACCTTATTAATTTATAAGATATTCCAGAAACTTAAATTTGTTATCAACGTGTACAGAGCTAAAGTACATTTTATTCTATATAAAAGTGAAAATTAATTTTTATTTGTAGCGTTAAAGGAGCCCTTTGTCCGTATGTTCATAAAATGTAAAATTAATTAACGTACAGTACTAGAAGAAAAAAACTTTATCACCCCATGCTAATTTTTTGGTAATAAATTTTTGTATAGAGATTCGAAGTATACCGCTCGACTAGGAATTTTGTCTGCTTTCCAAATGCGAATAAACTGTTTGAAAATAGAAGTCATTTACATATTGAAAATTTTTTGTATATTGAGAATTGAAAATACCAAATTGTTGTATAGATATTCGAAATATACCGTTCGACAAGGAATTTTGTCTGATTTCCGAATGCGAATAAACTGTTTGAAAATAGAAGTCATTTACATTTTCAAAATTGTAACAATTAATACGGTCAACGAAATTCTAAGTTAATTGTATCGGCCACTTGTATGTCCAAGTACCTCAATTGACAGAACATTGGTAATGTAGGCCAGAAATGCTGAGTTCGATTCTCTGCATGTGCACTTTTTTTTACTCAGTTGGAAAAATGGCAATTAATATTTTAAACAATTTTGACTTAACAATTCTCTGCTATTGTTCCTCTGATGAAGAGAGATGCTATAAAATTACTCTTGAAACTGTTGTAGTGTGTTTTTACTATCCTTCTGGAAAAGAAAGACAGGTCGATTTCCATGTATGTCCCCTCACTACTTATTTTATTATCTCTATTTATGCGTTAGTATGAGATAACATAAGTGGATGAGGAATGCAGAGACGACAAAAATTTTACTCAGCATAGAAAAATGTATATATACTGTTTTTTTTTTCTAATACCTAATATTTCATTACCTACTTTCTGATTTATATTCATTATCTTCTTCTTTCATGTTCTTGAACTATACATAGACACAGTCAAACTATACCACAATTAAATACTATCAGAATGTTTCACTTACAAAATATATACTATTAAATTATACATGTGTTACTTTCATTTAGCTCTAAAAATAATTTATTCATAAGACATGGATTAATAAAATGAATGTTCGACATTTTTAAATTCAGAAACCAATTTTCAAACTCAAATCTAAACTTTTCGACAGTTAATTTATAATTTACATCTTTACATTTTTCTTTAATCAATTAATATCGCTTTTATACTTTTAAATTTAAAATATCTCTCAGGAGAAATCATTAAAATTATGCAGAAATCTTTCTAATTTTCAGTTGAAGTATATTTCCTCTTTTTAAATGAAAGTGTATTGACAGAGAAACGTCTTCCAAAACGATATATATATATATATATTTACCATCTTTAGAAATATTTACCATCTTTACCATCTTTAGAAGCTTAGTATTAAAAATCCACACCTAGTATAGAACAAACATATTAATCATTAACGAAATACATTACTTAAAATAGATAATGAATACAAGCACTTGAGAAACAATATTTATTCTAAAAACAATAGAAAATAAGTTTCATTTCAGGATTTGTTTTTCAACATCTACAGAAATGTTAGAAATTTAAAATTTTAAGTGCAAATTGTCAAATGTAGCATAAAAAAATTTGAACGACATTCTTTCTACACTGCTTCAATAAGACAACGGACAGTTATAAAAATCAACGTTAAACATGAGCTTACATACATGTTTTACTGTCTCTGAATCAATTGCAATAATTAACAGTGTAATGAAATATTTAGCTTTGTTATAAAAGATGGACGGTGATTGCAACAATTGTCAGAAGTAGTTCAATTTAAAATCGAAAATAAGTAATTTTGCACTTGAGAACACCAAGCTCCACGATTCTGTAGAACTACCTACAAACTCTCAATGAGTTTTCTATTGAACACCTTGCAAGTATCAATAAATTCGTGCATTTCATCAATACTTTTAGTAATATGGCAGTATTAATTATTTCAATTTGCCGGTCTGATTTACATTTATAATTATGGGATAATATAAATGAATAAATTCATTAAAACTGTATGCTTGGAATAATCACACATAAAACATGAGAAGCTGGTGTAACTCGACTAGACATTCAAATAATGTATGTGTTCAGAAAATAAAGTTCAGAATATAAAGTTCAGAAAAAAAAAAATATATATATATAATTTAAATAAAATCACATATGTAAAAATGAATGGAAAATAAAATAAAATTATTTAATCACAGCAGAGTGAAAATTAAAATAAATACATAATTGCTCGTGTTTTTTTATTTTTTATTTTACCATTAGTAGTAAATTATATTACCTTATTTACATCAATACAAACCGGTGTGGTTTTTATTACAAATAGAATATATATATATATATATATACAATTATATATATATATATATATATATATATATATATATATATATATATACACAAATATATATATATATACAATTATATATATATATATATATATATATATATATATATATACAATTATATATATATATATATATAAAATTGAAAATTTTCATAGACATTATTTATTTTTCCTTGTATATGTGTTCTGTAAATAACGCAAAATTGGAAAATACAGCAATAATCACGGATTAAATAATATATTTTACGAACAATTACGTTAGGTTTTAATAAATATAAAAAAAAAATATTCAAAGAATTTCTTTTTGGATTTTTCATTATTGAAATATAAACATAAAATCAAGGTGTAAGAATAAAACTTTGGAGAAGTTACACATGAGATTTTTAGATATTAAGCATCCTAAATAAAACTTTTTAGTAACATTTAAATTTACACAAAATAAGCAACAAAAAAAGTACTTGTATTCACACACACATAGTAATAATTGTAGTAGTTATTTGGCAACAAATGTCTTGTAATTAATGTATTAATAAGAAAAACTCCATTTATGCTTATTTTATTTACTTTGATCGAAATGAAGCAAACCTCTTAAATTTACCGAGCAGAGTAGAAAATTGGAAAATGATTGCTTATTTTTACATTGCTTCAAGGTTAATTTATTGTACTGTCGTTACACCTTCAATAATTTATTCTGCAAATTATTCCCAGAGAGATAACGATCTAAATAAAAGCAACATTCCTAATGAAGCAGCTAATTGCATGGGATTTTCTTTTCGCTGTGAGATTTTTTTTTTTAAAGGAAATAGTTAGAAAAGTAATTACAACAAAATAGCATTTGTATGAAACTACTTTACGGAAGAATGTTGACAAGTGTTTCGACTTCAGATAAAACTATATTCTTTAAAATACCTAAATGGATGAAGTAATTGATGCCATTTTAGTCACATGTTGTGAAAGTAAACGATAAGTTCGCTTCATTACGTATTCAAAATCATAATATTGCACTGGAAAAAAATATAAGCAGCATTGTCAAAAGAAAGAAATTCAAAATTATGTCTTTTATATCTATAATAAATTGTGGAATAATGAAAGATGAAAATAGATGAGCTGAAACTGTTCATGCTTGTTTGTTATTATTGTTGTATTTAGCAGTTTTACATATAAAATATGTTATATAGAGAGACATCATAATTAAATTAACAGTCTTAACGCCTTTTAAAATTTATTCCTATATCATTTATTCCTATGTATTTCTATTATTGCTTATATTTTGCATAAGAATTACAGAATACGCAAATTTATAAATATATAGACAAAAATGTTTGAAGCATGAATGTGTAAGTAATGAATGTGTAAGTTCACAAATTATCACTTAGAAAAAATACAAATAACAATCTAATATATAGAGGAAATATAAACAAAGTAACACATTTTCTGTTATTTTGAAATTCTGTAATTATTTTCTTTTCATTTTTAAATAATTAATCATTGTAAAATATGTTTTCTTTTTTGAATTTCACCAAAACATTATTCAGATTTAAGATAAATCATTCACTCCTTCCGTTAAGCAAATTATGTATATTATATTATTTTAAAATTAAAATCATTTAAATAATATATCAAAGCAAGTTTCAGAAATAATGTCCTATTAAAAGAAATATTTTTTAATAGTTTATTTTTAATTTATAATTTATGTAATTGTGTTGAATCTTTTAAAAATGTAGTCATGAAAATTGTATCTGTTAGTATTTTTCCTTTGGAGGTTTTAGTTGCTCGTTTTATACATGAAATTATTTTTATGTGAGCTATTTATAATACATTCTACTTGAAATTATGTCGTATAATTTACTATAATTCGTACAAAATAAATTTTGGTGCCACATCTGTTACTACGTGATCAAGAAATTTCCAGTGGCAGTGATGGAAAGAAAAGTAATATTCCATAACCAAAAGCTTAAGAAGTTCAAAACAATCCTTACGGCTATTCTTCAATATTTCCAAGCCAAATCTAATATGATATGCCAATTGTTTGAGTGTGCAGCAGAATTTTGGCAAATGTTTCTTTAAAAAGATCACTTGTTTAATATAAGTGACAGACTAATTTAATTAAAGTTTAATTATGTATAATAAATATCGTAATTGGATTTACATATATTGTTTGCTCTCACATACCGTATCACATAATAAGGCTTTCCCTGATAAATCCGCTAGACATAAGATAGACATTATAAACTTGTGCTAAAATGTTGAAAAATAGTCATGCTTATTGGGCAACATGAGAAACACATCAATAAGTCTCCACCTGAAATCCTTGGTAGCACGTAACAGGTTAAGTTGATAGTCGTTTTATATCCATGCATTAGCCAAAATAATACTAGGGATCGATGTAATGACTGTATTTATCTATTGTCGAAGAGTTGCAAGATCTGATACAGGATTTCTGCAGACATTTTCTTGACATAATGCCACAGAAAAAAAATCTTCTGGGATTATGCATGGAGAACTTGCGCATTCTGTGAACATTTCCGGTTTCCTGGAAACTGACACTTTTACACTAGAGCCTCGTTACGGAAACCTGCAACAAAACAACTTGGTTAATTTTTCGACATTTCGACACCAGTTTCAAATGTCTATCTTATATGCAGCGGATACGAACAAATTATGTAATGAGGGAAACTTTTCGGAGGACCTGTATATTGGTATTGTTTTGTATTTACAAATCCTTATTTACCTCCTTCTTCACTCAAATTACTGAATTAAATTGTGTTTTTAGCTTAAAGTTTGCATCTTATATAATTTCTGCCAAATATTGAATTCGGTTTACTTAACACAGTTTGTTAAACGGGATTATTTTAGACAATATAAGTGTTCATATCGTTTTATGTGGATGTCGGTTAGTGTGGCCCGATGTGGTCATTCCTGTTAACCCTGTCTGTTAATGTGGATCAAAAATAACTTCCCTTGGAAGTCTTCACTAACAGGAATTATCTGTATTGAACACTATAACTAAATAATGGCTATGATAAAAAATATGTATATCGCTAAAGATGTACTATATTTTGACGAAATAGAATAAGAATATTGCAAGTTAAAAAATAAAATGCACAATTACTAGTAACAAACTTTGTCATGACATCGAGCACTGGACATTTCTAGTTCACATTTGGAGATAAAAGAGGCTTAAATGTACGTCATAAAAGCCGATTTAACATGTGCATTTAATAATTGATCTATTGAATTTAAGTTGCGCATTTGGTTTTTAATTTCTTAGTATGGTCTCGTGAATTATATCAAGAAAACTATAACAAAAGAGAATTTTTGAAGTGAAAACTTCTTTAGGGGCGTTGGGCATTTTTGAAATGGGAATAAACCATTGATCTCGCGATACTGTTACTGTAACCGACACCGAAAATCGCGACACTGTATCTTTGAAGTCCAAACTTCTTTAGGAGCGTTGGGCATTTTTGAGAGGGGGAAAAACCATTGAAATCGCGACACTGTTACTGTAACCGACACCTCTGTATATTTGAAGTGAAAACTTCTTTAGGCGCGTTGAGCATATTTTGAGATGGGAAAAAACCATTGAACTCGCGACACTGTTACTGTAACCGACACATCTGTATATTTGAAGTGAAAACTTCTTTAGACGCGTTGGGTATTTTTTGAGATGGGAAAAAACCATTGAACTCGCGACACTGTTACTGTAATCAACACCTCTGTATATTTGAAGTGAAAACTTCATTAGGCAGCGTTGGGCATTTTTTGAAATGGGAAAATACGATGAAACTCGCGACACTGTTACTGTAACCGACACATCTGTATATAAGTATCTACATGTATTGTGTATAGTTCGGTATGAGGTAGGGCGAGGTCGTATATATATATATAACAATATTAAGCATATAATTATATAATATAATATTATATAATTATATATTAATTAATTTTATATAATATATTATGAATATATATATATATATATATTAAATATTATATTATATTATTATAATATATATTTATATATAGTATATAAATATTATTATATATTATTATATATGTAATATATATATATATATATATATATATATATATATATATATATATATATATATATATATATATATATATATATATATATTATATTATTATAATAATTAATTTATATATATATATATATATATATATATATATATTATTATATTTCATAAATATTAAAACATTACCTGACGATTAAAAAAATACACACGTAATTGTTCAAGTTTTCACTTCTGTCGGCACTCCCGGTGTTCCAGAGTTTTTTATGGATATTTTTACTACATACCAGGGCTTAATTTGCGCCAAAGCGCAACGGAGTTCAGCTCCGGTACTTCTCTATTTTTTAGTAAAAAATTAAATATTGGCAAGAATTCACCGGAGATCACAAACACTGCGATCCAGAGCCCAGTGCAATAACGTTTCCGAAAAACTAATCTTAAATTACCCTTTCTTTTCCCTTCCATCTCCAATCTTTTGCCTTCTTTTGTATCAAAACACAAGTGACAGAATGTGTCGCTCACGTAACTGATGGATATGAAACGAGCTCGATTTTTATATCAGTCTTAGGGTTTGGGCAGATTCGAACTCAATGTGTCATAAATTCGAAATTTTATTTATTTCCATTTCAAATCATTTTAATGCTATTTTGATCAGAATAAAGAGTAAACGGAATTTTTTTTTAATTATTATTATTCTATATAGCTGTGGAATATTCCTTTTTTGTGTTAACACTATTTCCGAATCATAACCCCGAG
Source organism: Maratus michaelseni (assembly GCA_963931845.1). Classification (NCBI taxonomy): domain Eukaryota; kingdom Metazoa; phylum Arthropoda; class Arachnida; order Araneae; family Salticidae; genus Maratus; species Maratus michaelseni. The sequence goes on from OZ007592.1 coordinate 391,818,375, forward strand.
CTTATTTAATCGCAGAATCCTGCGATTAATTAATATTAAGATTAGACAAAGGCTTCTATTTGGAAGTAGTAATAACTAAAAAGGAGAATAGTTGATGGCTAAGTATACGCAGATAGATGTATTTAAATACATTTAAATACATTTTTTAGTTTACTAAATAAAAAAAAATGCTTTAAACTTTGAAAATAATATATGAAATATAAATATACAGATTGGAGTGACGACGGAGAGGAGAGGGGGGGGGGGCGTACGCTACTGGAGTACGCTACTGCAGAATATTAGGGCTCCGGTACTTTTTTCTTAGAAATGCTATTAGAAATGCCCTGATACATATTGATGTTATTTGGTACTGGTAAGTTAATTTAAATAAGAAATTCACAACAAAAAAAAATATATCAAAATGTTCTTAAATTTATTTTGATATGACATTTGATGCGAAGTAAATCCTTTACTTAAAAATTATAAATATCGTTAAATTAATGAAAAATATAAACAACCGCACATTCATTCATACAAATTATTTTATTGACGAAAAGATTTTTATATACTTGGTAATAAAAATGTTGAAGTATATTGCACGGAATATATGCACGGAATTTATTCGCATTTAAGCTATTCGCATTCTTTTATACATTGCAAATATAAAAGTTAAACCTTTAGTTTATACCTTTTGATAATAAATGTATTAATTTTTTCCGGCGATGCGAAAGGGAATGTTATGCAAAACTATAGCTTTAAAGAAATTTTTAAAAAATAAATCATTATTTTAATATTAATACTAATAGAAGAATATGATATAAAATTTAGAAACATGTTATGCACTGATTTATATATTTTTCAGTTAGAAAATACGCGTAATTTTTACACACTTTTTTATGTTATTTTGATAACGTGTAAAACAGTTTACAAAATGTATCGATATTAATTATAAATAAATATTGTATGCTTGCAATTCAAGCTAAACTTCTGTTAGAAAAAAATGCGTACTATATGTTGGAGAAAAATTATTCATCGCATATTAATCATTCAATATATAAAACGCATTTATGAAACGTTGTATATAAAAACACTAACATAAAAACATTCACGTCAATCGAAGCATATAATTCTTGGTACCATACATGCGAAAGAAATCTGAAATATGCTCAATATTATTATGGGGAGGGGGGGGGGGTCAGTGACTTTATATGTCTACCATCTATTGTTTTCGGTTTAAATTGACAGGCTTTGATTTTGTTTCTTAAGAATATATAAATTTCCTGTCAAAGGTAATATAATGAAAGCTAAAAAAAATCATTTTTTTTATGAAAAGGGCCAGAATTTCTTTATGGAGATTTTTTTTTCAAAATGCAATACCTTTTCAGAGACACTGAAAAATTGTAGATATTTAATAACTAGAATCCGTCAGGCCAGGATTCAGTTGCATAAATTTAAAAGATAACATTTAAGAAAAATATTTTATATTTAGGTTTACTGTTTAACCCCTTGAAGGGCACAGGTATATTATATATACCACTTAATTTTAATCCCAAAATGCCACAATGACACCAGAATTTTATAATCAAATTTTGAATTTATAAGATTTATGAGAAAAAGCTTTTACTTATTTTAAAATAAATCCGTTCGTAAATCCTGGTGTCAATCAATAATTTCAATATTTTAGCTACAAGAGTATCTTACCCCTGAAGGGGTTAATACGATAAAAGAAGTTTGCAACAACAGCTGTTGAAATTTCAAGTATATATTTAATCTTCAGTTGCCTCAGGTAATGCTCAAATGCTAATCTATCAGCAAAATTGCTACATTTTATAATTTGCTAACCTTATGCTTTGTGAAAGACCATACTCTAAACGACGAAATCCTTTGGAACAATGTCCATGGCAATTTTTGTGAAAATTAAATCGTGATATTTGTGTCATGACATTATGGTGACAGCCTATGCACCTGTTAAAGACAACTAAGTTCGTGAGCATGAGACACTTTTTCCTTTCCAAAATTTAGAAATAGGTGCGACATTGAAAAGTCTTTCAATTAGAAATTGCGGATTATAATCATCAACATCAACCATTACAACTTGTGGCAAGCCTGGAGACCGAAGTCTTGGGTCGTAGGCAATATCTTTTACCGTACCAACTGCACCGTTTACCAAACTTTCTTTTGTCCTCAGATGAGTACGTAACATTACTCTGCACCCAATTGATAAGAAAAGTTCAGTCTGAAGTTCAGATGTGTGATCATCTTCACACCAAAAATGGTATTTGATTATTGTCGTCTGGTAATATTTTTGCCCCTGGACATTTTGATTTTTGAAATATGTTTGATTATGATTTTCAGTTTGCTTGTTTGTTGAAATACGGCTTATGGCACCTTGAAATCTGTCACGTTCAGCCGGAGGCAGTCTACCTTTGTGGCGTTGCATAAAGGATGGGTATTGGTCGCCTGTAATTTGGCCCGCGGAAAGCAAATCAAGCATCTCTCGAAAGTGTCTTTGTTTTTCGTAGCGTTGTCTCTTTGATTTTGTTATGGTGAAACATAGTTCAAAAATCCTAAGCACTGTCTGTTCCTGCAAAACCAAAATGTCTTTTGTAGAATGTCTCTTATAAAGAGGGGTGTCTTTTACAAACTGTATATACTTAATATCTCCAATGAGGTAAACAAATAAGCCTCCAAAAAACAGATTCAGTTCAGACTTCATTTACAATCAAATTAAAAAGAAAAAAATATGTTCATATGCAAAACAAAGAGTTTAATTACACCGATGGCAGAGTTCGAATTAAAAAAAGGCAGCAAAATTCATGTACTTAATATGATATAAACTTCGTTGCACGTGTTCAAAGGTTAAAATTTATGCTGTCCTTAATTTAGAAAAGTAAAATACATTTTCTGGTCAAAATGATGTCATTAACTTAATTTTTCATTCATAAATCTGCACAATTTTACAACGATTGCGTTTTAATTTATGTAATTTTCACTACTTTTTTATTTAATCCGGAATACAAAATAACTACTTATTTAATAAATAATCTGTGGTCCGGATTGCGACCGAGGTTAAAACATTTTGCTTAAAAATTGTTCCCGAGTATTTAGTTATTTAAATAAGTTTTTCATGATAAAAAAATGGCAACTATAAAAATTCTATGATTTTTAAAAAAAAAGAAATCTGAAGTTTTTTTTTTATTTCTTCAGTAATAATGAGCTCTGGGGACCTAAAAATGTGTAGATTTTCTAGTGTACACGCATACATACATATATACATGCGGATTAAATTTAAAATAGTGAAAACAGTTTCAGATAACCTCAAAATGTTAATATATGCCAATGTGTCTATGATCTGGTTTTTATTATGATTACAATACGTGTCTTAAACTGTATGTGCACAGAAAGAAAAACAAAAACAGGTTAATACAATGAACTTAAATTTGTGCCATGTTCACGCCAAACAACGGCTCTAAACTATACCAATTGTCTGCGAACTCGATTATGGAAATGAAAAATTTCCTATATAAACTTTCATACATGCGAATACAAAAATACATACAGATAACATTACGATTGGACATATAATGACAATATAACGACATACATATAATGGATACATACATGACATTATATTTTTATAGATTTCTACGGTTATTATCTGTTGGTATGCGGCAAATACCAAAGTACCCAAATTCGTATTAGAATTATTTTCTTTTTTTTTTTAAATAAAAGTCAGGCCGAATTACATCGATTTAGAAAATACAAATAATTTAAGGTCTAATTTGTGTACCTATGAGTTCGAAAAAAGGGGAGAGGGTAGTTTCATACCGTATGAAGTAAAACTTCTAAAAGTCAATCCATATCATAAATCACAAATGTTTGCGTCAGCAATGTTGACATCCTAACGAGGTGAACAACAATGGAGCTAATATTTTAATTAATAAATCAAACAATCGCAATGTTATCTGTATGGGAAAATCGAAAATTTTAAGGCAAACGTTTCGGGGCGTTAGAGTTGGCGAATATTTCTGATTTCCAATCCGCAGCGAGACTTTGGCACTGCCGACTTCCAGGCCAATTTTGGTGTTAATGCAACTAACATTTTGGGCGCTATCGTGTTAGCGAAAGTGTAATTTTTCACGGGAAGCAGGAGCGTTGCTCCGACAGATTTGACTGCCACAGACATATATAAATGTAAGCTAATAGAAGACATGTAATTAAAAGGGGTAAATAGATTAAAAATTTATTTTTCCCAGGAAGTGTGTATTAAAACTAAGCGTCGAAAACTGAATTTTAAGATATTTTTCTAGAATTGTTTACACAATTAATTGTATCGAAATTACGGATTTCAAAATCTTAAAGATAAGAAAAAAAAAAGTTAAACAAGTTTAACTAAGTGGAATGGCCTGCCCAAGGGCTAAAGCTCTACTAGCACAACCCAACCAAATATAAACAAATTGATAAATATAATATACGTGATTTCTCAGTTTTCATGTGAAAAGGACACTTATGAATTTTGATAAAATAATATTTAATTTTATGCCAACAGGTTCTTCTACCTGACGCTTTCATATAATGACTATTTATGAACGAGTTAAAATAAAAATAAAAAATAAAATAATATAAAATAATAAAAGAAATGCGTTCACTCAAAAATATAAAATAAATTAATTAAAAGAAAGAAAATGTAATTTAAAGAAAATTGAAATGAAAATAAATAACCATAATATTAACAAAGTATTTATTATCACTTCTACAGAAAGGGGGTTAATATACAAATTGAATTGGCTTTTAAAATACGATGATGAATTAAAACATAGTATTTTTGTTATGTTGCTTAAAATTCATAAACATATTTTACAAGTTCTTTTTAAAAATGATATTTTTTTCATCCATCATTCAAACGTCGAATAAAGTTAAATGTAAAATTTTTTTCAATATATTATACACAAAAATAAAACAATTAAGTTCAGTAAATTATTTATATAATGTTTATTCTAAATCCTTGCAAAAATATCCTTATTGATGTTTTCTGACTGTATTATCTCTACATTCTTTATCTTATCATGATATTTATTGTGGCATTTTATTATTTTACATTTATGTGAAAGCGTTAAGAAGATAAAAAAATCAACAGCTTTTGAGTAATTCACCTAAATCTTACTCAATTAAGAAATAATCCCTAAGAGAGATTATTGCTCAATAATTACCGCCCGCGGAGAATATTCTTCATTTTTAACGTTCCACGAGGCTTTACAGCAATTAACTATATATATTTCAGCAAAAAAGAAGTTTCTAATTATACTGCTGGTAACAAGTTGAATTACAGTGATTAAGAACTCTCAACCGCAAGCATTAAATGAATGTTTTGAAATTAGGTGAAAGAATTAAACTGCATTAAGTTTGAAAAAAAAAAGTGTGTTTTAAACACGTATAACTATATAATTAAGGAATAGTCTGATGAAAAATATAGCTGAAAGATTAATTTACACAAGTTTATTCTTATAGTTATTTATCATATAATAAAATATCTTATTATTGCATTAATGGAGTTATTTTTGCATTTTAATAAAAATAAAAAGTTGGAAATTGTACGCCAAATGCGACAAACTAGGTGCGTTCGTACTATAGCTAGTTATATAAATATTCATATCTTGATGATTTTTAATTCTGTGAAATGAATTATATCGTCTGCAGATTAATTTCTGTAATAAGTATCTCGGTCGCTTGACTATTAAATCTTGGAAGCTCCTATAACAAGAAAACACATATATATTTTTTTTAATTCAAATTTCTTAATAAATATTTTTTTAAAATATTTTTCAAAGTTTTGATTCAATTTGCATAAAATTTGAAATGTCTCGACAAAATTCTGCAAAGATAATATATCTAAAATTTCAAACCATTTGGTTGGGTAGTTTTTGCGCTGTTGTATGCGGACAGACAGACGGACGGACGAATGAGGCGACGATTATAAGTGCTACGTATTTATATAATTACGAACGCATCTAAAAATTAATAAGCAATATAATAACAATTTTTTAGCAATTTGGTTCTATCAATGTAGTTGAATAGTATCTCTTGTGAAATACACATGATTTAGAAAAGTCTCTTACTAAAAATGCTATTATTTTAAAAAATGAAACATAAATTTTCTCCCTCCTGAATCACTGTTATTTTAAAATGAAATTTTAATGCGTTGAGACACAAAACATCATCTTACAAATAAGCAGATCAATGCTGCCTGTTTTCATGGTTTAATTTAATATTTATCTTTTAAAACTATATTATCGATACCACATTACTTACATGTAAAATTTGGTACTAATCTTAACTAACCGCTTTAAGACTTTTAAGCGTAAAAGTACATATCGCAATTTTATACCATCGTAGGAAAAAAAAAATTAATTATGCTTTTGTATTCACTTTTAAATACTAATCTTAATTAACCGCTTTGAGACATTTAAGCGTAAATGTTATTATCGCAATTTTATACCATTGTACGCAAAAAATAAATAAAATTAACTATTCTTTTGTATTCACTTTTAAATACTACTCTTAATTAACATCTTTAAGACATTTAAGTGTACTACACTGACGTAACATTACAAACCTGTACTTAGAGCAGTTGAAGTATGTCAAATACTACTCTACATAAACAGCATCAAAGAATTATCGCAATTTTATACGCTTGTAGGCCAAAAATAATTTTAATTATTTATTCTTTTGTATTCACATTTAAATGGCAACACCTACTATAATGTTTCAAGGGAGCCTACAACACTACTATTATTTTAGTTTTCGAAATTAATAGTCTTTACCTCTGCAATGTGAATATAAATATTCAGTACTTGTGAATTCCAATAAAAACAACATGATCAACTTAACATGATGATATGAATATATGTTTGTTTTAAATACGTTAATGCCATGTACTACAAAAAGTCTTTGCCGTAAAAGTCTTTATCGCAATTTCATACCCATCTAGTCAAAAAATAGATAATAGTATCAATTAATCGATTTTATCAACGTTAAAACGGATACACCTATTATAAGTTTTCAAGGGACATACAACACAGCTCTAATTTTTTTTCAAAATTAACAGTCATTACCTCTTCAATGTAAACATAAATATTCAGTACTTGTTAATTCCAATAAAACAACATGTTAAACTTCACATGATGATATGAATATAATTTTGTTTCGAATACGTTAATGCCGTGTACTACACAGACGTAACATTACAAACCTGTACTTTGAGCAGTTGAAGTACGTCAAATACTATCTAACATAAAAAGCATCAAATAATTATTTCCTTTTTTTAACGATTTTCGATGTAAAAGCTATGTTGTATCTGTATTTTTATAATTAATATAAATTATTTTTCTTAATATGATAAATGTTACAGGTAAAATGATCACTTGGTTATTCTGAAAAAAAAAAAAAACTGCTGATGAAGGTGTAGTATTTAATTTTATAAACATATAATGCATTATCTGTAGTTGAAGTATTTAATATTTCATGAAGATCTTGTTAAAGGACCAAAATAAATACCTAATAAAGTATGTTTCTGATATGTTTTTCTAAAGACAAATTTGAAAATACAGCTTTAATCACAATGAATTAAATGACTGAATTTTGTACAGCTATATATCAGTTTTGTTTTTCACAAGGTTCAAATAGGGTTTACATCATTACTGATAAAGCATTATATAAATGGGATTTATTTTATGACATGTAATTTCTATGCATAATAAAGTGTGTTCTGAAATCTCAAGAGGTGCTAAATCGTAAGATAGTTCCGAATGGAAAAAATGGACGAACAAAGTAAAGTATTTTGATCAATTCAAGATACGAAAGACTCTAAATTCATATTTCATTAAATACATTCTGATTTATGTTTAAAATATATATGAAAAATTAAATAATGTAATCTTAAATTTTAACATTCATTTTATTTGAATAATAATATTTTCAACATTGGTATTTTTAAAATGATTATAGCAACGTTTATATTATTATTTTTAAACTTTTTGATTTTATACCGAAAACAGATAATGGATGTATATTTCTTTTGCTTTGCTTTAAGGGGTCAGATAACCTTTGAAGTGTCAGAAAATCGATTTTTTTAATAGCTTATAATTAAGTATGATTCTTTAGGAACATTTTAAAGAAAACCCCATGCAAAAATTCACACTAGAAGAGAAGTTATGGCCAAAACAATTCAAGCCCTATTTGTGTTTTGCTAGTATTTAAAGAGCCGGATTGTTTGTTTACCTTTTTTGAATCAGCTGCTAGTGAGCGTAACTTCAGTTTTATGTTATTTTCGGTTGTATTCTGACTCTTAAATTATATACCCCATGGTTTACATTTCCATTATTGAGTGAAGCTGCATTTTATTAACTTCTACTTCAATCTATAAGGGTCTGTTTACTGCAAGGACCTCGGAAGCCTGTGGTGAGCACGCGGTAGATTGTAACATTGTTTATTGAATCTAAACTGCTTTTATCAAAGCAATTTCGATATTTTCGATCTATATTAATTAATTTTATTAAACATTGAGATGAGTAATATAGAGGGTGATTTGCATCCTAAAAGAACATCTGGCAAAAGAATACGAAAACGTAAGTTTACAGGAAACAGATTTACTAAATCTGAAAAATCTACAGCAGAAACAGATCTCAATCAAAGTGCTTCTGGAAAGAAACTTAGTGTATGCTATGATGAACCTAATAATGAGACTGATAGTCTTTTTAAAGGATACACAATTATGGATTTGCAATCCATGTTTTATTTTATTGAAACTTTTCTATGCTGCAAAGAATGTGGAGGAGAATTAAAGTTGGAAGAAAGAGTTGTGTATGGACTTTCTTCTAAAATTTCAATAAAATGCAAAACATGTTCTGAATTGTGCACATTCAGAAATTCATCAATGACTGGTTCCAAAAATAATGCTGCTGAAATTAATCGTAGATTTGTATATGCTATGCGTACCATTGGAAAAGGGCATGCAGCTATGGATATTTTCTGCGGTGCTATGGATTTTCCTAAACCTATTTCAAAAAAAAGTTATGATTCAGTGATTAAAAAACTGACAACGTCTACCAATTAAATTGCAGAAAATTCAATGAAATGTGCAGCTAAGGAAGAAATTGAACTTACAAATTCTGAGAAAATTATTGTCAGTGGAGACGGTACTTGGAAAACCAGAGGACACACTTCAAAAGTGGGTGTGTGTACAGTTATCTGGGACAAGACTGGAAAAGTTATTGACAGAGAAGTCTTATCTTCATATTGTAAGGCTTGCGAATTTTGGAAATCACAAGAAGGGACCGCAAAATATTCTGAGTGGAAAACTGGTCATGAAAAAGAATGTTTGATCAATCATTCTGGTTCGGCTGGGAAAATGGAAAGTATCGGTATGGTTCGAATTTTTAAACGCTCAGAAACACAAAATGATGCGAAATATGTATCATATGTATGTGATGGCGATTCAAAAACTTTTCAAGCAATAACCGAGTCATCCCCATATGGAGCAGATATCCCAGTCACTAAACTTGAATGTGTTGGACATATTCAGAAACGAATGGGTACTCGTTTGAGAAAGTTGCGACAAAGCGGCGTGAAATGTGCTGATAAAAAATCTATTGGAGGAAGAGGCCGTCTGACAGATAAACATATTGATAAATTAACTGTTTATTATGGCAATGCCATAAGAGAACACAAACACAATTTAGCAAACATGCGTAAAGCTGTGTGGGCAATCTATTTTCACAGACGGTCTACTGATTCTGAACCATTACATACTTTTTGCCCACCTGGTGTCGACTCATGGTGTCACTATCAGAAAGCTGTTGCTATGGGTACTGAACATAGTTTTAAGCACAAGATATCAATTCCTACATGTGTGATGGATATGATAAAACCAATTTTTAATGATTTATCTCATCCTAAACTATTACAAAGATGTCTTGGTGGCAAGACGCAAAACAATAATGAGTCATTAAATTCACTTATTTGGAAATTGTGTCCCAAAACTTTAGGAACAGGAAGAAGAATAGCTGAAATAGCTACAAATGAAGCTATTATAATGTTCAATGAAGGTAATACAGGGAAAATAAAGTTGATGAAAGAATTGGGGCTAAATGTTGGTAATCACGCTCGAGAGTGTTTCATAAAATTAGATCAACAACGAATAAAGACAGGTGAAATGCGGTTCCTTCAAAATACAAAAGAAATGCGGCAAATCAAAAGAAGAAATGAAAAAGCTATTGCAGATAAGTATCTATCACAAGAAGGACTAACTTATGCTGCAGGAGGGTTTTAATTATACTTTTTAAAACTATTAGACAGGTATGTTAAATTTTTCCTTATTTCATGTGCATTTTTTGTTTTTATGTATTATTTTATACCTGTAAATACACTCTAAATGTTTAAATAAGAAACTGTTTGAGGAATGGAAGGAGTTAATTCAATTTTCATTTTTTCATCGTTATCGGGAAATCAATCTTTTTCAATTTTTTAATGATAATAATCATAATTTCTTAGTAATATTTTATCAGATGATATTTTTTATGTACTGAAGAGTGCTTTCGATCAATATGAATGTTTTAATTGTGATATATCAGTGAGTTTATATGATTTAGAGATAGATTTATTTTGAATGTCAATTTTCTCAAAACGACGATTTTAGTTTATGCGCGCAAGATTTCTGAAAAATAGTTTGCTGGAATTTCATAAAATTTTGACAGAATGTATTAACCGTATAGATGCACAAAATGACCTACTATTATGTTTCTCAAGTAAGAAGTTTAGAATTCATAATTACTTTTGCATTAAAAAAAAAAAAAAAAAAAAAAAAAAAAAAAAAAAAAAAAAAAAAATTATATTGTGAAATTGAATATTGTTCTCAATCGTGTTTTATGAATTTTCATTTCATTAATTTTAGTTATATATATAGAAAACTACATTGAACATTGATTTATCTTAATTATTTAAGTATTATATTGATAGTATCAGTTGCAGTATCAAATTTCCATGTGAACATGAAAAATGCATTTTTTCCCCGTTATCGGGAAATCCACCGTTTTCAATTTTTGGTACTTTTCGGTTAGCCGGGCGCCAGTGATATATGTATATATATTTCATACATATAAGTGTGTATATATATATGTAAGTTTATATATATATATATATATATATATATATGTATATACATATGTGTGTATATATACATGTATATATATCACTGGCGCCCGACTAACCGTAAAGTACTCAATTTTTTAATGATAATAATCATAATTTCTTAGTAATATTCTATCAGATGATATTTTTTATGTACTGAAGAGTGCTTTCGATCAATATGAATGTTTTAATTGTGATATATCAGTGAGTTTATATGATTTAGAGATAGATTTATTTTGAAAGTCAATTTTCTCAAAACGACGATTTTAGTTTATGCGCACAAGATTTCTGAAAAATAGTTTGCTGGAATTTCATAAAATTTTGACAGAATGTATTAACCGTATAGATGCACAAAATGACCTACTATTATGTTTCTCAAGTAATAAGTTTAGAATTCATGATTACTTTTGCATTTAAAAAAAAAAAAAAAAAAAAAAAAAAAAAACTTGACAATGTGAAATTGAATATTGTTCTCAATCGTGTTTTAAGAATTTTCATTTGATTAATTTTAGTTATATATATAAAAAACTATATTGAACATTGATTTATCTTAATTAAGTATTATATTGATAGTATCAGTTGCAGTATCAAATATCCATGTGAACATGAAAAACGCATTTTTTCACCATATCGGGAAATCCACCGTTTTCATTTTTTTAATGATAATAATCATAATTTCTTAGTAATATTTTATCACAGGATATTTTTTATGTACTTAAGAGTGCTTTCAATCAATATGAATATTTTAATTGTGATATATCAGTGAGTTTATATGATTCAGAGGTAAATTTATCTTTAAAGTCAGTTTTCTCAAAACGATGATTTTAGTAATTGCGCGCAAGATTTCTGAAAAATGGTTTGCTAGAATTTTACAAAATTTTGACACAATGTATTAACCATATAGATGCACAAAATGACCTATTATTTTGTTTCTTAAGTAAGAAGTTTAGAATTTACGACTACTTTTGTATTAAAAAAAACTCGATATTTCGAGTTTCTTAAAAAAAAAAAAAAAAAAAAAAAAAAATTCAGGAACTACACATTTTATTTTTTTTATGGTAGGTCATTTTGATAACACATTATATCTCTACTGATAAAAAAAAAATTCGATGGTTTTAACAATTCAAATATGAAAAATCTTGCGCGCAAGGCATGCAAGCATAATTCTTTCGTAAAAAGTGTATTATATTTTGAAATTAATTAAAACGCTTTATATGAGTGTATAAATTTTTTGAGAGTTTTAATTTATAAAATGAACCTTTGTTAATATGTGTTTGAAATTTTATAATTAAAAGTCAATTAATTATCGAGTGACAGCAATTCTTATAAAGGTCACTTTTTCATGTATTTTGTGTGTTCAAAGGTTACCTGACCCTTTAAATGTTATAGGTGTTGTACTGCTGATTAATGCGTTTTGATAATCAAAATTTGATATACGACGTAAAACATAGAAAAATTCAGTACGTTTCTCCTTATATAGACAAAACATTTATGAAAATTAAATGTAATTACATAGTATAGTATAAATAATTATATAGTATATAATACTATAGTATAGCATAATATACTCTATATTTTATTATATTATATAGTACATCAATAGTATATCTATATTCATCAAATGATTCTACTCTTCCTGCTTTTTTTATCACATTGTACAAGAAATCACTTTAAATGATGGAATTTCAATACTCACCATAAAAAATTCTACGAAATTTTAACATAAACTCCTTAGCCTGTTACTTTTATAATATTTTATAAATTATATTAAAATGTGTGGTCATTGAGAAGTGTCTTTTTTTAAAGACGTAGGGCTAGTATTTGGCAGCAGTTTACTGATTCTACATTAGGAATTAATGGGATATTTTCTTTATCCATATACTTAAAGCTAACCTGCTTTTTAGTTTTTCGTGCAAAAATGCTATTTATACGCATGCGCGAGCATTCAGCTAATCAGCTAGAGGCTTTTACTATCTTCAGACGCGATGTTCCAGCCAATGAGGTGAAGGCTTTTTCCTCTCTCTAGAAGCGTATGTGTTCCATTTGGTTGTTCGGTTGTTGAAACTTTATAGATTTCTTTTATTAAGGTATTTTTTCATTTTACCGTATTTATTTTCTTTTTAAGTCGTATGTATTTTACTACTTTGAATTTTTTATAACTAACCCTTTTTTTGAGAGAGAGAGAGATTTCGTGGCACGAAATTCCGCGAATCGTTTCCGATGTAAACAAACTAATTTTAAACTTTTAATATGTAATTCTGTGTGATACGATTAAATTCAGGTTTTCTCAGCGACGATCACAGTATTTTTACCAAATAATTTTTGTATTAATCAAGCTTTTTTGGTTATTAAGCATAGCTAAACACGAAAGAAAACTTTGTTATTTTAAGATTTTGATGTGAATTATTTGCGTACATTTATAAGACGAGTTGCACTGAATAATTCAAGAAAAAAAAATCTCATCATTATACATATTTAGTAATGCATTATTAATTATTTACTTGGCCTTTACTTTTAATATTTCAAACTTACAGTTGAATGTAACTATTAAAACATTTGAAATACTGTATTCGTAAAATGAAATTTCAGCTTAAACACTCGACAATTACTTTTAGTTATGCATTATTAATTATTTACTTGGCCTTTACTTTTAATATTTCAAACTTACAGCTAAATGTAATTATTTAAACATTTGAAATACTGTATTCGTAAAATGAAATTTCAGCTTAAACACTCGACAATTACTTTTAGGTTAAATTCAGGTTTTCTCAGTGACGATCACAGTATTTTTACCAAATAATTAAAAGTACTACATGCATGCATCTCTCTATCTATATTAGAAATTGTGCAGGTTTCTGGTCACTGTTTTGTTTACATATTTTAAACAAAAATTTCAATTTAATAATGCACTGAAAATTATAATGAATGCTTACAATTAAACACAACAACACAAAACAAAAAATTTCACAAAAACACATTATTTCCCCGATATTTTCCCACAACTAATCAATAAATTTCATGATATTTTATTGCGATTTTAAACCATGAACTTTAGTACTTTTCTGTTATACGGACACTATGCCAAAATGTATGTATGTATGTATGTTTGGCGACAATGGTGTACGTATAACGGAAAAGTGCCTGAATTATTATATATATATATATATATATATAATATAAACATAATTGGCGACACAGCAAGTTTTCTGGATTTCTCCCTGTTTCTCTAACCACATTGTTAACAAAACAAAAAATTCACGAAAAACACATTATTTCCCCGATATTTTCCCACAACTAATCAATAAATTTCATGATATTTTATTGTGATTTTAAACCATGAACTTTAGTACTTTTCTGTTATACGGATACTATGCCAAAATGTATGTATGTATGTATGTTTGGCGACAATGGTGTCCGTATAATGGAAAAGTGCCTGAATTATTATTTTTTTATATATATATAAAATATAAACATAATTGGCGACACAGCAAGTTTTCTGGATGTGAAAGGCGGAGATGAATTTCATTCATTCAATGACTGTTTTAAAAGTTTCAAGTTTGGATTGAGTGCACCTGAACATAAAAACCTATACCTATTTCTATGTTCATGATTGAGTTATTTGGATATCTTTTCGTATAGCACAGAAAATCATTTCTCCCGCTTTCGTAATACAGATAAATTCTGGTGTATTTTTTTTTCTTCTTTTTATATCATAAGTACTTTTCTACTTTAAATTTTTTAATTGTCGAGTTTCTAAGCTGAAATTTCATTTTTCGAATGCAGTATTTCAAATGTTTTAATAATTACATTCAGCTGTAAGTTTGAAATATTTTAAATATTAAAAGTAAAGGTCAAGTAAATAATTAATAATGCATAACTAAATATGTATAATGATCAGAATGACATATTAAAATGTGTACAGAATGACATGAAAATTTTAAAAAACTGAAATTTTGCACTTGCAACTTAATTGTAAATTTCATTGTTTACATTGGAAACGATTTGTGGATTTTAAGAATTTGCTGAACTTCGTGTCACCAAATTACTAAATCTCTCTCTCTCACTCTACAAAAAAAAAAAAAAAAGGGTTAGTTTAAAAAAATTCAAAGTAGCAAAATACACACAACACAAAAAGAAAATAAATACGGTAAAATGAAAAAATTACTTTAATAATAGAAATCCATAAATTTTCAACAACGACATCAAACGAACGTATCTCATCTTTCGTTTGTGATAAGGAACGCTCCTTTGGCCCCCTCCACTCATTGGCTGAATTGTAAAGGCCAAAATTGGGGGACAAAATGACTACAGCATTTCTGTGAAAAGAAAAAATCAGAAAATTCACAGAAAATAATTATTTTTGTTGCAAGTTGGGTTAACTGTCATTATGGTTCGAGCCGATTTCAGACTGAGTGTAGATTTCTGCAAGTTGGATTTGGGTTAACCCGATTTTTCAAAAGTTAGTTCAAGCTCAGTATATTATTTCAGATTAAAATGATACCTATCAGGGCTTGAATTTCAGGGCGGGATTCGCGCGGAAAATTTTGAAATCCCGCCCAAAAAAGATCATGAGCGGGAGCCTCCCGCCCAAAAAATTTCTGCATTTTTGGAGAAATTTGCATTATCTGGAGGCACGGCAGTGCCTCCGCCAAGTCGAGAGAGGACAGCCGTAAGCATACTTTTCTGGAAGCAACTCAGGGTACTTTTGACCCCCCCATATCTCCGCGCTGGAGTATCCCAAAAATTTTAAACTTCAATTATAGAGAGTATTTGGCCCACAGGACCAAACTTTAAAATTACAACTTTCTGTCTTTTCTAGTTCAGGCGATATATGAACTCAAACTTTCGATTTTTTGTCACTTCTTACTCACTCGTTCGCGCGTCATCAAAAAGATTGGGTAGATCCCGCAGCCCCAGAAACTTGACATTTGGAAAAAAGGTAGTGCTTAGGATACAAAGAAAGGAAAAATTATAAAATCCAGAAAATTCGAAAAAAAAACATTCGAAAATTCAACAAATTCCATCAAAATTGAAAATTGAAAATAATACGATCTTGTAGTCTTGGAAACTTAAGATTTGGTGTGAAGGTAGTGTTTAACATCCAGAAACAGAAAACATCAAAAACACCAAAAAAATCTAAAGCAAAATTGAAAAAATCGAAGAAATTGAAAAAAACCAAAAATCTGAAGACAATCCGATTTTGTTGCGCTAAAAAATTCAAATTAGGAATAAAGGGAGTATTTAGGATACAGAAAAAGGAAAATTAAAAAAATCCAGAAAATTCGAAAAAAAAATTAAAAAATTCGAAAAAAATTGAAAAAATGAAAATAATTTGATACGATAACGCTCGTATTTATAAATTAATTTGGATGAAACTAATTGTGTGTATTAAGCTCACCAATGCCTCGACCGAGTTCGTTGGCCAGCTTGGTCCGCCATCTTGTTTCAAGATGGCGGCCATGGAAAATTTTAAAACTAAAATAAATATACAAAAAAGTTAAAAAAATCAAGTTTATTTTTTAATTAGTTGTTAGGACTTGATACAAGGATTCCAGAGCATTTTTTGTTTTACCTCTATCTTAAAAATTGGCTGAGATAGAGCAGTTTGAAATTCTAGGGTGGCTGACATTTTGAAACAAAACAGCACGTTACAAAAAACCAACGATAAATTTATGGTCAATAATGGTCAAGCAGGTGCAATCCCGAATGAATACTCCGTGTTATTATAACTGTAACTTTGACTTCGAAATTTTGATACGTTGCATTTTCTATTTGTTGATATTTTTGAACTATGATTTACGCTAAGTGAAATGTTGTTGTTGAAGAGGGATTTTCCATGTAAATCCGAAACGTCCAATTTTAATATGTTTTTAATGTTTTATGAAAGTGTATTGTAATGTCTGTAATTTTAATGATTTTAATATAAATTTATAAGTTTTAGTGAACGCGATTTCTCGCAAATTATTTTCTTTCATTGTTGTAATCATTTTCCCAATCATACGCATAAAACTATATATTCATATCCATTAGCGCCAAATTATCGCCAAACTTGGCGACAATTGGCGAAATCTCGCCAAATTTGGCGACAAAAATAAGTCTTCATAAATGAAGCCAACTTGGCTATAGCTCAATAATTTGGCGAATTTCTTATTCAAATTCAGTGTAAACGAATCTTTTGTAAACGGTTTCTTTGCATTTTAACTTGCTGTTTTCGAGTAACATTAGCTAAAATTTTAAAACGAAGATATCGGAAAGCTACCTTTTCCTGTCGGTACAGGCCGGAGGACTTTTTTATGAGTTGTCGGATGCAATCTATGTTTTGCATTAAATAAAGTAAAACATTGAAAAACAAATCCCACAGGATGGGGATAGTTTGTTTTAGATAGATTTTAAGATAATTGTCCTATTAGCTAGTACACCTTCCGTTATTGTTTTGTGTTATTTTCCCCGGATTATGCTTTTCTTTTCTTTTGTTTACGAATTTTGTAATAGAAAAGTTCCGCTATAGACTGGCTACGTTATAGACCTTTTTTTTTATAGACAGGTTCATTTTCTTTCACAGGCTTTACTCTATTTAATTTATATGTGAAATATTTGTTGTTAAAAGATGTTAGTCGCACAAAAATTTTCACATCTCTCCCTCCCTCCCGACATTACTGGTTGGTTATGGCTTGATAGTCCTTTCTAAATAAAATCATGGTGATTTTAAGATTCTCTTGATTTATCTCTAAATGGAACATAAACGATCCTAAGAAAACGGATCAATGAATTACTATATTGGCATGAGGAAATTTAGTTGCAGAAAAATGGAGCATATAGCTAACATTAAGTCTAATAGGAAAACCACAGCCTTGGCAAGATCTGGAGGCACGGCAGTGCTCTCGCCAAGTCGAGAGAGGACAGCCGTAAGCATACTTTTCTGGAAGCAACTCAGGGCACTTTTGACCCCCCATATCTCCGCACTGGAGTATCCCAAAAATTTGAAACTTCGTTTTTCTAGAGTATTCGGCATACAGGACCAAAATTTAAAATTACAACTTTCTGTCTTTTCTAGTTCAGACGATATATGAACTCAAACATTCGATTTTTTGTCACTCACTCACTCACTCGTTCACGCGTCATCAAAAAGATTAGGTAGATCACGCAGCCCTAGAAACTTGACATTTGGACAAAAGGTAGTGTTTAGGATACAAAGAAAGGAAAAATTATAAAATCCGGAAAATTCGAAAAAAAAAACATTCGAAAATTCAACAAATTCCATCAAAATTGAAAATTGAAAATAATACGATCTTGTAGTCTTAGAAACTTTAGATTCGGTGTGAAGGTAGTATTTAGTATCCAGAAAAAGAAAACATCAAAAACACCACAGAAATCGAAAGCAAAATTGAAAAAATCGAAAAATCGAAAAAAATCGAAAATTTTCAAATAATCCTATTTTGTTGCGCTAGAAACTTGGAATTCGGAATAAAGGTAGTATTTAGGATGCAAAATAAGAAAAAATTAAAAATCTCGGAAAATTCGAAAAAAAAAATTCAAAAATTCGAAAACAATTAAAATAATTAAAATAATTTGATTTTTTAGCCTTAGAAACTTAAAATTCGCAGTAAAGATAGTGTTTAGGATTCAGAATAAGTTAAAATAAAAAACGCAATAAAATTTGAAAATAAAATAAAAAAATCGAAAAAATTGGAAAAATCGAAAAATAAGGAAAAATTGAAAATAATTCGATTTTACAGTGCTAGAAACTTGAAATTTGGAATAAAGGTAATATTTAAGATACTAAATAAGGAAAAATTAAAAAATATGGATAATTCAAAAAATACCCATAAATTAGTGCAGACGATATATGAACTCAAAGTTTCGATTTTTTGTCACTCACACACTCACTCACTCTCGCGTCATCAAATAGATTGGGTAGATCCCGCAGTCACAGAAACTTAAAATTTGGAATCAACTGATACAAATAAAGGAAAAATTATAGAATCCGGAAAATTAAGAAAAAAAAAAAAAAAACATTTGAAAATTAAAAAAAATCGAACAAATTGAATATTGAAAATAACACGATCTTGTAGTCTTAAAAACTTAAAATTTAGTGTGAAGGTAGTGTTTAAAATTCAGAAAAATAAAACATCAAAAACACAAAAAAATTTTGAGAATAAAATCGAAAAATCGAAAAATTTCAAATAATCCAATTTTGTTGCGCTAGAAACTTGAAATTCGGAATAAAGGTAGTATTTAGGATGCAAAATAAGAAAAAATTAAAAAATCCAGAAAATTCGAAAAAAAAATCAAAAATTCGAAAAAAATTCGAAAAAAATCTGTGGTTACTTTGATTTGTGGCCTTAGAAACTTAAAATTCGCGGTAAAGATAGTGTTTAGGATTCAGAATAAGTTAAAATAAAAACGCAATAAAATTCGAAAATAAAATAAAAAAATCGAAAGAAATCGAAAAACAAGGAAATTTTGAAAATAATTCGATTTCACAGCGCTAGAAACTTGAAATTTGGAATAAAGCTAATATTTAAGATACTAAATAAGGAAACATTAAAAAATATGGATAATTAAAGAAAAAATCGAAACTTTCAAAAAAAAAAAAAAAAGTAGAAAGAAAGAAAGAAAAAGAGAGAAAATGAAAATAATATGATCTCGTAGTCTTAGAAACTGAAAATTTGGTGTAAAGGTAGTGTTTAGGATTCAGAAAAATAAACAATTAAAAACACAACAAAAATTGAAAATAAAATCAAAAAATCGAAAAAAAAAACGAAAAATTGAAAATAATTCGATTTTGTAAAGTTAGAAACTTAAAATTTGGAATAAAGGTTTAGGATACAAAAAAAGAAATAAATAAAAAAATTTTAAAATTCGAAAAAAAAAATCGAAAATTCGAAAAATTGAAAAAAATTCGATTTTGTAGCTTTAGAACTTAAAATTCGGCGTAAACTTATTGTTTAGGATACAGAAAAAGGAAAAATTCAAACACAATAAATTCGAAAATAGAATAAAAAACTCGAAAGAGATCGGAAATTTCAAAATAATTCGATTTTGTAGCGCTAGCAACTTGAAATTTGTAATAAAGGATACAAAATAAGAAAAAAAATTAAAAAATCTAAAAAATTATAAAAAAAATTCGAAAAAATCAAAAATTGAAAATAATTTTATCTTGTAGTCTTAGAAACTTAAAACTTGGTGTAAAGTTAGTATTTACTATTCAATAAAAGGAACAATTAAAATATTCGTTAAATTCGAAAATAAAATCAAAAAATCGAAATATCTTTAAGAAATCGGAAATTCGAAAACAATTTGATTTTGTACTGCTAGAAACATTAGTTTTAAGATAATTGTCCTATTAGCTAGTACAACGCCCCTAATTGTTTTACGTTATTTCCCCCGGATTATGGTTTCTTTTCTTTCGTTATAGAAAAGTTCCGCTATAGACTGGCTACGATATAGACGATTTCTTTATAGACAGGTTTGTTTTCTTTCACAGGTTGTACTCTTTTTACTACACATATGAAACATGGATTGTTAAATGATGTTAGCCCCACAAAAATTTTCACAGCTCCCCCTACCCTCCCGACATTACTGGCTGGTTATGGCTTGATAGTCCTTTCTAAATAAAATCATGGTGACTCTAAGATTCACTTGATTTATCTCTAAATTGAACCTAAATGATCCTAAGAAGACGGATCAAAGAATTACTATATTGGCATGACAATCAGGTAACTTAGAATTAAAATCGAAAAATCAATAAATTTATAAAAAGTCGAAAATTTGAAAATAATTCAATTTTGTAGTCCTAGAAGCTTGACATTTGGCAGAAAGGCAGGGTTTAGCACACAAAGTAAGGAAAAATTAAAAAATCCGTAAATAATAAAAAAAAGACTAAAAAAACGAAAAAAAAAAACATCGAAAAAAGGAATAAAGTTTGATTTATTGGAAATTTTAATTTTGGCTTTCTTTTTATACTAAAAAGTTCTTTTATGTTAAATATCAAGTATCTAGGGCTGCGAGTAATATCTCAGATGGATAGCACCTATCCTGGAAGCAATTGAGAGTACTTTTGACACTCCACCTCCCATAGCTTAGTGCTTGCCTAGGAACCTGAAATCTCTTTTTATCTACAGTACTTTGCAAACGAAACTAAATCTTCAAATTTTTGATACCTGTAAATAATAGGGACAGAGTGAGGGCTTAGCGAAAATCAGTGGATGATCTCCAAAAAGAACCCAAAATCAAGAAAAGGAGGATTACTTACAAAAAGAAGTAAAATCTCATCAAAAAGTCACCTGTAAAAAATGCAGCCAAGTCTCGTAACTCATTTACCGTAAAAAGTACTGAGATCGTATAAAGCCAAGTTTAACTATCTTATTAACTCTGAAATTTTCATTCACAAATCACTCCTAGTCTCTACATCTTTAGTTAATTATTATTTTGTGACTTGGCATTTACGCAGCACAGGGAAGTTATTACACCTTACTATGTTATGGGATGGGATGGGATGGGTTAATTTAATTAAGGCAAATTATATACGCACAGGGAAGTTATTATACTTTAATATGTTATAGTATTATTTGATTAAGACTAACTATATACATCACATTCTCGTGCTACGTAATTGCCAAGTCACAAAATAATAATTAACTAAAGATGTAGAGACTAGTAGTGATTTGTGAATGAAAATTTCAGAGTTAATAAGATAGTTAAACTTGGCTTTATACGATCTCAGTACTTTTTACGGTAAATGAGTTACGAGACTTGGCTGCATTTTTTACAGGTGACTTTTTGATGAGATTTAATTTACCTGCAACCGAACGATAAATTTCGTGATTTTTTCCCCCCGCAACCGATTGACGGACTTTGTGTTTTTTCCGCGACTGATCGACGAACTTTGTGGTTTTTTCCGTGACAGATCAACGAACTTTGAGTTTTTTCTGCGACAGATCGATGAACATTGCGTTTTTTAAGCGACTGATCGACGAACCTTGCGTTTTTTGGGGACATATCGACGAACTTTGCGTTTATTCCGCAATCGATCGACGAAATTTTTCTTTCTTCCCTGACTGATCGACGAACTTTGCATTTATTCCGCAATCGATCGACGAAATTTGCTTTTTTCCGCAACTGATCGACGAACTTTGCGTTTTTTCCGCGACAGATCAACGAACGTTGCATTTTTTTCTGCGACTGATCAACGAACTTTGCGTTTTTTCTGCGACAGATAGACGAACATTGCGTTTTTAAGCGACTGATCGACGAACCTTGCGTTTTTTGGGGACAGATCGACGAACTTTGTGTTTATTCTGCAATCGATCGACGAAATTTGCTTTTTTCCCACGACTGATCAACGAACTTTGCGTCTTTTCCACGATCGATCGGTGAATCTCAATCAAGTAAAATCTAAAATCAGAAATTTATTTAACAACCTAATTGTTAAGGGTCCCTAACACATTTAATGGAACTTGAAAAATACACTGCATATATAAAACTTAACTTTCTTCCCTTTTTTATAATAAAAATAAACATTTTACATAATCATTCTCAGTTGACTTCAATGGTATTTTGTCATGTCTGCATTAATGTAATTCTTTAAATAGCACGTAAAAGAATAGTGGGGTTTAAAGATTTTTTTTCTCCCTCCCAAACATTACAACTCCCCTCCATTTAAAAATGTTGGTAGGGAGACTCCCGTCTTTGGAAAAATTGAATTTCAAGCCCTGCCTATAATATGTTTGTGTGTATTGAGGTTTGTATAAATGTTTGTGTGTGTGCTGTTTTTAATACAGACAGTTTCATTTTTCACACGAACCTTTCAAAAAATTCACATTTCTCTGCGCAATCCTTTAACAAAATTCGCATTTTTTTCTGTATCTTTTTTTTGTCGAGATTCATAATTTTTTCAGCTATCCTATGACGTAATTCGTGTTTTTTTTCAGCGATAATTTGACGAAATTTGTGTTTTTTCTGCGATTTTTTTTTCACGAAATTTGCGTTATTTTCCACGATTTTTTTATGAAATTTGCGTTTTTCTGTGATCCTTAGACGAAATTTTCTTTTTTCGCAATGCTTTGATAATAATCACATTTTCTCTGCTGCCTTTTGATAAGATTCATGAATTTTCAGCAATCCTTCGATGAAATTCGCGTTTTTTCAGCAATCTTTGAAGAAATTCCCATTTTTCTCGCGATACTTTAACGAAACGTGCGTTTTCCAGCGATTTTTTGATAAAATACATTTTATTCCGCAATTTTTAGATGAAGTTTGGCAAGAAAGCGCTATCTTTGGGTGAAATTTCCTGTTTTGCGATTCTTTGAAAAAATTTGCTCATCTTTTGTGTAAATCGCGTTTTTCTGTGGCCTTTTAACAAAATTCACGTTTTACATGATCCTTTGATGAAATTTGTGTTTTTCCCGTGATCATTTGACGAAATCTAGGATTTTTTTCCCGCGAAGATTGATTATATGTTTTTAGTCTGCAGGTGCCCTAAAAAGTTTGTGATGCCTGTCGCTGCATTGCATGCGTTCTGCCACGGTGTATCAAACAAACAAAATTCATCCTAAAGAATTATTGTTTCGTTTCTGGAAATGAACAACCGTCAACTCATTGGCTGAATTATAAAGGGTGAAATGTGTAGGCACTGAGTATCATCTATACTATTAATGTCGGTAAACGTCTGTCTGTGTGTGTGTTGTTGTGTCTGGCGTCTGTAAGCACAAAACTCTGCATGCAGACGACGGACATAAGTGCTTTTGGTATAAAAAAATTCGTAAGTGGAGTTTTTAAAATTCACAACATTTTGCGGGAGAAGAGGGGTGCGAACGAATTTAAAAAATGAGTCCGCATCAATAATTATGGCGGCGGGGGGGAGTATGTTTTGCCTACACGGGGCGGAGACTTTTCTTTGTTGACACCACTCATATGATATATCGTTCGAAAGCCTGTGACTGCCTTTTCATGTTATGCATCTGTGTGGTCCATCCACTTGCCAGTCCGCCAATTGAGGCACTTTTCTAAATTTTGCACATACCACTCATGTTATATATCGTTAAAAAGGTCTGTGACCGCTTAATCATATTATGCATCTCCGGTGTCCATCCCCCCACTTAGCCCCCCCCCAAGGGGGTACTTTTGTAAATTTTGCACAATCCCTTCATGTTACGTATTGTTGGAAAGGTCTTTGACTGCTTATTCATGTTATGCATCTCCGGGGTCCATCCCGCCACTTCCCCCCCCTTAAGGGGGGCAATTTTCTAAATTTTGTTGACACCCCTCATGCCATATATTGTTGGAAAGGTCTGTGACCGCTTAATGATATTATGCATCTCCAATGTCCATCTCCCCACTTTGCCCCCCACTCCCCCAAGGGGTACTTTTCTAAATTTTGCAGACAACCCTCATGTCATATATCGTTGGAAAGGTCTGTGACTGCTTAATCATATGCATATCTCTGATGTCCATCTCCCCGCTTTGCCCCCCCCCCCAAAGAGGTACTTTTCTAAATTTTGCACACAACCCTCATGTTATATATCGTTAGAAAGGTCTGTGACCACTTAATCATATTATGCATGTTCCGTGTCCATCCCCTACTTTACCCCCCCCCCCCAAGGGGGTACTTTTTAAAATTTTGCACACACCCCTCATGTTACATATCGTTTGAAAGGTCTTTGACTGCTTATTCATGTTATGCATCTCCTTGGTCCAACCCGCCATTTCCCCTCCCCAAGGGGGCACTTACCATTTACTTGCACAACAGTGCAAAATGTGTCAGATGAAAGAAATTCCGCGAGTACATGTGCCAGTGAAACTTAGCCAATTGCTGTTCTTCAACCTAGCTTTAATTCAAAGTGGGTTTTTTATTTATTTGAATTATTCTGCAAAAGTTTCAAACATTTTAAAGCAGCTATGAATTTTATTTTTATGGTACTATCAAGTTTTTTGCCGTCAAATTTTGACGGGTTCCATCTAGTTGTTTATTAAATCTGTACTGTTAACGTAACGTTATTTAATTTATTTCTTTGCCAGTTTTTCTTCTTTGTTTTTATTTTACATTTTTATTTTTTAAAAATTTTAATAATTATTCTACGTTATTAATTTAATGCAGCTCTATACTGCATTTAAAATTAATTTTCAATGGTTTCCTTCTGTCTCTGCAAGTCGCTTTAATGTCGCCTGGATGCACTGAGCTCCAAATATAACAGAAGGTCTGTCTTCCTAATGCCTAACATGATTTCCAGCGGTCAGCGCGAAGGATACAGTGACGATAATTTTAGCTCGCATTCATGGCAAAACATGCTGTCTATCGCATTCCCTTACATGATTAGTGAATTATTTATGAATTAGATAGGCATAGCTTAATTATGAAAGCATAAATTAGGATAATAGTAAATGAGAGTACTAATATCTGATATTGACAACGCGGACTATTTTTTACTTGTGCCTTGCAAGCTTCATTTGCCTTTCATGCTTCTGACCGCTGATTCTGAACTCCTGTTATATACACTATAATGCCATAAATGATAGGAACTTTCAGTTTTAGACATTTTTTCAAATATTTAAAAATATACATATCAGATTATTTTGGAATTTTAGGATTAAAAAGAACAGGTTGGACTTCATATTTTTTAACTTCGATTTGATAAGGAGGACAATTAGGGGACCAACCAAAAATTAAAGAAAAAAATAATACTTGGGATCACCCTGTAAAATAAAATGCACGAAATGATCTGTCGTTGCAGAATGTACATAAGCAGACATTGTATAATATGTGCATTCATTTGTATAAGAATAGCATGTATATTAATAGAGATATAGCGATTTTTTTTTTAATTAAAAAAATTCTTGCATGTTTTTTGCTTATAGCACACAGGGTTTTTAACCAAATTTAACGCCAATTTCTGAAAAATTGACAAAATGTAGTAGCAATAACATAAAGCTATTGGAATATAAATATATTAAATATTTAAGGAAATATGGGCAGTTGTATGAAATAATTTTTACGTGCGCATGCGCGAACGATATCAGGGAACATTTTGCATAATTTAGTAGTCAACTCTCTGGAGCAACTTAATAAAAAAAATCAGTCAAATATCGCAAAAATCCAGAGAAATATCGGCATTAGAGTGACCTGGTTTTTAGTTTCTGACTAAAACTCGCTGAATAATAAGGGATTGTCCACAGATTGTTATTTTTAAGTTATCGGAAAGCGTTCGGAAAAAGTTTTTTGAGAAAGCTATTTAATTATAGTTTACAGTTATGTTTAGGAAGATTTTGACTCTAAACTACGATGAAAAGGAAAATATAGTCCATACATTTATTACATTTAGGTAAATTGAGGTGTTCATAATAAAATTTTGTGAAATTTAGCCCAATACGCAAAACACTCTACAGTAAATTCTATGGCATATATATGTATTTTCTGTATATACGTAATTTGTATACCAGTAGTGGAGATGATAAACTAAAATCTAAGATATATTATGCATTTTTCATAAGTTATGAGTCAATAACTTGTAATTTGATTTTTACAGTTATATTTCAATAGCTTTTTTGGAAATTACGTAATAGATCGGAACCGTATATGCCTAAAACGTGTTGTGAAATCAAACCGAAAGGCTTCCTTTAGAGGCGATTTCAGGGGAATTTTGATCGTCTACGACTAATGATGCAATTGATCGTACCGTCCGGCGGAAGATCGTGGCACTTGGTTTTCATGGCCGAGTTGCAGTTCACAAGCCAAATATCACGCATCTGAATAAGACCCGTCGATTACAGTGGTTCAAAGAACGACTGCACTGGTCAGTAGAAAAATCGAAAAACATCCTATGGAGCGATGAATCACGCTAGCAATTTCGGCAGTCCAATGGACGTGTTTGTGTGCGGCCAGTGCCTGGCGAACGATATTTACAGGACTCTTTCGTACCCAGAGTGAAATTTGGCGGTGGTGGGATCCTGTTGTTTTAATTTCTGGGAGTATGAATGCCGAAGCCTACAAAACAATTCTGGATAATTCAGCGCTACCGATATTATGGCAGCACTTTGGTCTTGCTCCATACCTGTTTCAGCATGACAATGCTCCATGTCATACATCAGGTGTTGTTAAGACGTACACTGTTAAAAATTTCATCATAAGAAAACGGTCATTTGAACGGCAGCAAACCGGCCGTTCATTTGACCGTAATTTAAGATAACGGTTACTTAACCGCATTAAAGATATATTGTCATATGACCGTAAAATATATATGTATGGTCATTTGACCGTAGCAGTACATAACGTTTACTTAACCGTATTATGAATTTATTGGCATATGACCGTATTTTTAGAAAATGGTCATATAACAGTATTATGAGTTTATTGGCATATGACCGTATTTTTAGAAAATGGTCATATAACCGTATTATGAGTTTATTGGCATATGACCGTGCAATATATATGTACGGTCAGTTGACCATATTTTTAGAAAATGGTTACACAACCGTATTATGAGTTTATTGCTATATGACCGTAAAATATACATATACAGTCATTTAACCATATTATGGGTTTAGTTTCAGATGACCATAAAGCATATATGTACGGTCATTTGACTATAAATTTAGATAATGGTGAATTAACCATATTTTGAATTTATTGTTATATGACCTTAAAATATATATGTACAATTATATGCCCATATTTTAAAATAACTGTTAAAAGATCATACATATATTTTTTACAGTCATAAAAAAAAAATCATAATTGTATGTAACAAATGGGAGATAAAAAGTCATATTTCCATGTAACAAAAATATCACAAATAAATGTAAAAATGTACCCAATTACTTATTAAATTAATTTTATTCTTTACAAATGTATAGCATCTTAAAACAAAATTTAAATTCTTCTCTAATAAATAGATACTAATAGGAAAAAATATAACATTTATAATAATTCATAATGTTGATTATGCCTGATCAGAAGCCTTTTTTTTTTTTTTTTTTTTTTTTTTTTTTTGTCATGTAACAATAAATTCATTATTGTACTTAACTGGACTTCCTTGATCATATAATATATGAACATTTTTATATGGGCTTCCTATTTTACCTTTATTTATTAAACAAGAACTTAAATTTATACTTAAAGATTACATACATTTTCAACAAATAAAATAAAACTAATAAATAACTGACCAAAATTTATAAATTACTTCTGACACTCTGACATTTTTCTTCACATGGAAATAAGAATTTTTCTTTTTTTTTTTTTTTTTTTGAAAAAAAAAAAAACATATAAATTTTTTTTTTTTTTTTTTTCCCCAAGTTACATACTTAAAACTACCACTGT
Organism: Maratus michaelseni; assembly: GCA_963931845.1. Classification (NCBI taxonomy): domain Eukaryota; kingdom Metazoa; phylum Arthropoda; class Arachnida; order Araneae; family Salticidae; genus Maratus; species Maratus michaelseni. Next base: position 391,846,855 of record OZ007592.1, read on the forward strand.
GCAGCAAATAAAACCTTTGCAGTTTCTTCAATATTAAACAATAGGGTTTAATTATTCTTGCAAAACTTGGTATAAAAATATTTTTCAATAAATCAATTATTTATCACTGAACCATATATGAATATATGGTGGAATTTTAAAGAAATCAGTAGAGAGTATATAAATTTTAGAATAATTTTTTAGTGAAATAAATTATGAATATTTAGATTTTTGGCTGATGTAGAATGAATACAGAAATTGCCATACCTATATATTTTTCAAGCAAAAGTTCTACATACCGTATTTTTCGGCGCATAGTCAGCGGCTCAAATAATTCAGTATAGACCCAGAAATTTTATATAATAATTGAAGTCAAGTATATTTCGAGAACAAAAAACTAGTATTTTATCAAATACAATTTCTGGGTCTAAAATAAATTATTTGAACCACAGATTATGGGCTGAAAAATATGGTATAAATAATTAGATGAGAAATATTTCTGAATAACTACAATGACTGAAAAATACCATGCCATTTTTTTTTTTTCATTTAACAAACTTTAAAAAATTTAAATAATTTCTAAATATTTGCAACTTACTCCAAAAATTACTTAAATATAGGTGTAGCAAGACTATTGATTGTTTCAAAGTTATTCAAAATCTGATTAAAATTATAAAAGTAATATTACATTCATATTTAGAAAAAAAGTGATGAAAATAATGTTAAAAATTTATTTGACAATAGAAAAATGAGATATGCAATGACAATGAGTATATCATAAATATTTTGAATTTTTGTATGTACAGTTAAATTGTAAACAATCATTCTAGCTAAATTAATATTTTAAGAAATTTAGGAAATGTATTATAAATTAACTTCCCAGTAAAAATATATTTCCTTATGCTTTAAAATACAACTTGCATTAAGTATCAAGCTATTTATATTGGAAGATTTAAATTCAGAAATAAGAAGATAGTTAAGTATTTTTGATAAATATTTTTCATGATTGCTTAGCTAAAAATGCTTATAATAGTTTTTTTTTCATTGTGAACATAAAATAATGTATTTTTAATCACTTACAAGATTGGTTTTAATTATTGTTTTAGAAATTAATTCAATCTGATAAACTACAGTAAAAATATTGGTGCACATGTATCCAGAAAAAAAAAGAAGAGTAATGTGATTCACAAATAGTCAAAACAATCAATTAAAATATAGAAACACATTTATTATAATATATAAATTACATTAATACAATACATTACAATATATGCATAGCAACAACTAACACAGGTAACAAATAAACAGATTTGGCGATATATAGCATGAATGCTGCTATTTGATTTGCTGTAGTCTGTTCCACACACAGAGTTGATCAACATTAAGTACCTTAAAAAAAATTAAATGCATTTACCATGGATATAAGCATTCATATACATTTTTAAGAAAATACAAAAATAGAAGTTGTCATAAAATCATTTTAAGGCTATAAGTTAGAACAACAATGAAAAAAACAGAAATGACTAATGGAAAGCACAACCCTTTGTTCAATAAATACTTTAGGCAGTGCATTCTCTGGAAAAGCAGCAAAGAACTGCATGTTTTTTGTTTTGTTTTGTTTTTTCTGCACTATCTGTACAGTTTTCCACAACAATATGGAGCATTGCAAGAACCAATAATTTCTGTATAACTTACTCCATCTTCCAAAGGGTCTTGTTTAAATTGCATCTCATTCACTGGTACAATAGTGATTCTGCAACAGGTTAGATGGAGATAAGGCCTTTGAACTGCATGTAAATCTGTTTAGAAATACTACTTATCCCACACTGTTTGATAATAGGTAGCAATGCTCTGAAAATCTCTGATATAAAAATCCATAGAAATAGATATTTTACAAGCGGATTGGCCAGCTTGCTCACTAGTCTGAACTTAACTGAGCATGAATGGAATGCAATATATCGCCAAAGTATAGTATGCAAAATGTCTTGGACTATCTGCATTTTATATCAAAAATAAATAAGAATGGAATATAACATAGCATCAGAATCATTAGCGATACAGAAAACAGACTTATTTTAACTATCAATCAGATTTTTCTGAGGAATCATGTCCCATTTTATTGACTATAAAGGTATTTATCTAAGCATTTGTTGATACAAGCTTCACATTTCAAATCTTATTAAAATAAAAAATTTATGAAGAGTATGCTTTTTTGGAATGAAATTATATGAAGCGCCTCTTTTTAATAGAGGAATTCTGTATATTTTTCCCTTTTAATAAATGAAATTTTGCAATTGGGCCCAACAGAGAACCCCCATTTATGCCAAAATCCACTTCTGGTTTTCATAATTTTTTTAAAAAACACACTAGGTATAAACAAAACCAAATTTATCATCAGTCTCTCTCACACACATATACCAGGTAAATAGGGAAAAAATGATAACCTGCAAAAATTACTGGTTGTTGGTAAAAAAAAAATTACCCTTCCACATGCATATTATTTAATCATTGACACTCAAAATGCTTATAAATTGATCAACAAAAACTAACTATTTCTATAGATACAATGTATCAAGTATTCGTTTTAATTCTTTAACTTAGTTAAAATTTAATTTTGGAAAGTAATATAAAAATAGTCACCAGTTCAAATATTTTGGTTGCCGATAGCGACATATTCGCATTTGCCAAACCTTGCATACATATATCATACACAACTTTTACAAAATTTTGTAGTTCATTAAAAATTAAGAAATTTAGTTGTGAAATGATCAAAACTTTATAGTTAGTTTTTTATGTAACTAAATAAAACAACAAGCAATAAACAGTAAGCAAGATAATAATACAGAAATAAACTGGCTGATGAAGCTACTGCAGAAAATAGTAAAACCTACCAAGATGAAATCGTACAGGACTGAAGGAAATTTCTGTTGCTCAAGTTTCTATATTAGCGGGTAAAATTTTATATAAAACCATAAAAAATTTCAGTATCAAATTGGTTTCAATTACACAGATTTTACTGAAATTGATAGTTACAAATTCCATACTTTATTTCATGTAGTACTTTTTAATACTTGTCATAACATTTGTTTTGAATAAATACTAATTAAACTGTTCAACTGCTTATTTCAATGCGATGGTTTTCTTTAGCAAATAATTGAGACTTGAAAAGGCCTAAAGAGGGCGCTAATCACACCTGTTGGTACCAGAAAATTGAACCTTTAACCATGGCATGATGCATGTTCAACTAACGCTAAAGTGCCATTGAAATCATTATTTATTGTAAACGCATTTGAAAGTGTTAGATATTCAAATTCGATAATTTTTAAATTGTCATATAAACACAGAACATTAATATATCACATGAAATCTGAAATTAAGCAAAAAAATAATCATTATGAACAAATTAAAAATACATGTAATGCAATGGGCTTTCATAGGATTTTCTGAAAGCGGGAAGTTACATCTTTTTTCCATAAGATGGCACATTCAAGCACTTGAATCGCCAATAATAATATTGTATATTGCATAAAAATTTATAAAACTTTTAGTGAATATCAGGGAACCAACAGATAGGATTGGTTGGAAGAAATTAGAAACTTTAACAGAAATACTAGTCCAAATATTTTTTACAAAAATAGCTAAATCATGTGTGGTCACATACATGCTAAAAAATATGAAAACATTGATATATACTTATTAATCGGTGATTATAATGAAAAAAATAACTATTTAGTTGTTCATAATGAAAACAAACTCTATGATTGAAAAAATTATCTATTAACTTTTTAAGGGGACTCACTGTTTTAAATTTTCCAAAAATAATTTTTTTTGTTTTCATCTTTTTTTTTTTTAAATTATATAATTCTGAATCGAATAAACAAATGGCATGAAAAAAATTCAAATTAGAATCCGGTCAAAAAAGTAAGTACTTTAACACAAGCTCAAATTGATTTTTAACTTCCCACACATTCTTTTCAAATCGTGTTTTTGCTACACTGTTTAAAAAACATCTTTTGCAGAAATATAATTTATTTTGCACAGATATATATGAAAAGATCATACCTAAAATCTTCACCTACACTTTTGTCAAATAAATAATGCAAACTTTATTTGTTGCATTTAGAATGCATTTTAAATGAGATAAATCTTAAAAATAAAATTCTAACTGCAACCAGCAGTTGATGCAGGGTTTCGCTCTTGGGGCCCATTTTATGAAGAGTAAAAGTTATTTTTGTAAAATTTATTATATTTATATGAAAAATAACATTTTGTAATGAAATATGAAATCCAGTTACTCAAATTCAAACTAAACATTTTTTAATAATAACTTCTTTAAGTCCTTCTGCTAAACTTTTTCAATCTAGTGAATTTGTTTTGTTAGCAAAATTTAAAACATAATAAAATAAAAGCAATTAATGAAGAATGTTTTTATGAAATGGAATTTTGAGAAGGGTTAATTTTATTAAATCAATTTTGTGAAGGGTCATGTTTTATTAAATGGATTTTTGTGAACAGACATTTGTTGATAAATTGTTTTATTAAATGAAATTTCGCGAAGGGCCCTAAATAGGCCCCAAATTTTACCTGGATCGGCCCCTGGCGACAAATAAAATTTCTCTCATTTAATTGAGAAAACAACATGTGGTGATTGCACACATTATCCTTTTATACATTTCTGTGCAAAAGAATAATCTTTCTGCAAACGATTTGTTCTTTACAAACAGTGTGCACAACTAGAAAAATATGATATATAAAAAAATACACAATATTATCCAGCTCAATTTGAATATTTTAATGCCATTTGTTTTGTTCGATTCAGAAAAGTATGAATTAAAAAATATATATGAAAGAAAAATCAAACCTATGTTTAATTATGCATAGACACTTGTAAAATATTAAACCAACTGACAACATTCTTTACAAATTTTTTGATTGCATTTCTTTCAATGTTTTATTTATTTATTTTTACATGTGATATCTTATTTTGATGGTATAACTTTTTTTTCAATTTTGTTTGTAGTTTTTTTTTTCTACAGATATGTTAAATTTTGGAACCATTGCAAAATTGAAAACTGCAATTGTGTAGTACAGTTTGTAAAATTTTGTGTAGTACAGTTTTTGCTTTTCTTAATGAAAAGCAAAAACTGTACTACACAAAATCAAAATAATAAAAAGATACCCAGTCAGACATCCTATCCTATGCAAAAAATAAATAAATAATAATAATAATTTAAAAATATTGAAAGCCAAATAAGAAGTTTGTAAAGAACACTGCCATTGTTTTAGCATTAGCTTGTGAGTGTCTTTGACTAGCATAAGTGTCGAGAATTAGCAAAATTCTCAATACCTCTAGAAACGAAATACCTAATATATAATACAGGGCTTGAAATTCAATTTTTCCAAGGAGGGGAGACTCCCTACCAACATTTTTAAATAGAGGGAGTTATAATCTTTGGGAGGGAGAAAAAAAAATCTTTAAACCCCACTATTATTTTACGTGCTATTTAAATAATTACATTAATGCAGACATGACAAAATACCATTGAAAAAATTAAGTCAACTGAGAATGATTATGTAAAATGTTTATTTTTATTATAAAAAAGGGAAGAAAGTTAAGTTTTATATATGCAGTATATTTTTCAAGTTCCATTAAATGTGTTAGGGACCCTTAACAATTAGGTTGTTAAATAAATTTCTGAATTTAGATTTTATTTGATTGAGGGGTGCTGAAGCCTCTTTCACAAGGTAGACTTTTACTCTTTCACAAGGGTTAAAAAGGTTTACTCCTTTACTTCAAGGAGTAAAAGTAATAAGATCTTTGCAGCTCTTCTAATCTCATTTTTGTTTAGTGCTGACTGTAGGCCAATTTAACAGGGTGCAGTGACCGGTGGCTCTTACTGCCCTTTTTTGTTCTTTTCCCTCTTTTCGGTCGCAGGAAAAAAATCTTTAAAACATCTATTTGTCGTTCGAAAAAATTGTGAATTTAGTCAATTGGTTGAGGGAATAAGATAATGAAATTCGTCTTACGCATGAACAGAAATAGAGAAGGATTTCTAACGAAATAGCGTTAATATCGATTTGCGACTTTGGGACTTCATGGCAGCCAGTGTACAACTGTGCTAAGGTAACGCCACCTACAAACAACAATGCAGATAAATACCATAGAATAAATCTGTTATACCTACCAGATGATGGCTGTCAAGCAGACACGATTTGAAGAGGTAGATGAACTAATACAACTGTTCTACACAGACATTGTATTTGAAACATTTTTCGAGAAACGATTTTCTTATTCAAAAGGCTATTTTATTAGAAGTCCTTATCTATGTCTATGTTCATAGAAAAAAATCGCTAAATTTGTCGATCAGTTTCGGGAAAAAATGGCGAAGTTTGTTAATCGATCGCAAGAAAATAACACGAAATTCGTCAGTCATTTGCGGAAAAAAACTTGACATTTTTCAGTGAGGCGCGAGGAAAAAAAAATAGTGAATTTCATCGATCTGTCACCAGAAGAAACCGAATAATTCACCAATCGGTTACGGAAAAATTCTCAAAGTTCGTCTTTCAGTCAAGGAAAAAAACATGAAATTCGTTGATTGCTCATCAGAAAATATTGCGAAATTCGTCAATCAGTCGCGGGAAAATATTGTAAAATTCATCAGTCGGTCGCGGAGATAAATCGTGAAATTCATCAGTCGAATGCACAGAAGAAAATCTAAATTTGAAAAATTACGAACTTTGTCAATCTGTCGAAAGAAAAAAAAAGGAGAAATTACGCGAATTTCGTCGATCGATCGCGGAAAGAACACGAATTTTGTCAATAGGCCGCAGAAAAAACGCAAAATTCGTCGATCGATCGTGGAAAAGCGCAAAGTTCGTCGATCAGTCGCAGAAAAATGCAAAGTTTGTCGATCTGTCGCGGAAAAAACCGCAAAATTCGTTGATCTGTCGCAGAAAAAAACGCAAAGTTTGTCGATCTGTCGCGGAAAAAACGCAAAGTTCGTCGATCAGTCGCTTAAAAAATGAAAAGTTCGTCGATCTGCCACGGAAAATACGCAAAGTTCGTTGATCTGTCGCGAAAAAAACGCAAAGCTCGTCGATCAGTCGCGTAAAAGACGCAAAGTTCGTCGATCGGTTGCGGGAAAAAAAATCACAAAATTTATCGTAGATGAACCTTAAAAAGAATGTCAACACTGATAATACCAATATGCAGTATATCTTATCTATATTTATTTATTTATTTATTTATTAGGAATATACTGAATATTTAATACTTTTATGTTAGAAGGGCACCAGTGATATATACTATACGCATATATATATTCATGTATACAAATATATCACCAGCGCCCGGCTAACATAAAAGTACCGAATATTCGATGTATTTATTTGGCTAGGCCAAATATCAAAGTACTCGCCGTTTCAAATATTAGAATTGGTCGAATATCTTGATACTGGACCAAACCCATTACTTTAAAAAAAAAGAAAAAAAAATTAAATCTTACATAAGTTCTATTTTTAGCTATGAATACATAAATATATTTTGAATTAACAAACAAAATCCCTTAAATAAAAGATATTGCTTTGACATTATTTATTTGATATTTTAAAAGTGACACTTAAGAAAATTAACTGTAAAAGAAGACAATTAATAGGGAATGATGTATAAATGTGAGTTCCTGAATAGTATCTGTTAAAGGTAATATTCTGTTTCTTGCTTTTTCACAAACAGGGTGTTTCTAAACAAAATGGAACAAACTTTCAGGGGTAGTTATATTGCATCAAGACAAGGAGATTTTGTTACAGGAAACCAGGATCGAAATCTACTTATTCAGTCAAAAATATATTGTGTATCTCACTATAAGCATCACTCGGATTTTCGTTTATTACTTTAGCAATAATAAAAATAATGTAACGAGGTTTTCAAACTTCTTACTTTAATTTCTGTGAAACAGGATGACATGATGAGAATGCTGTAAATTGCCAAAGTTCAAATCCAAACAGTGAGGTACACATCCTATCCTTCAAAATACAGCTGACAGCACATATAATATGTCACAGACCAGAATTCAGTCCCTTCCAATGATGTCATCATATTTCATACAAAGCAAAGTTATATATATATTACAAAGAAATTCTCACTAAAATATCTTCATTATTTTAAAGATGTATATTTAAAGATGAAAGATATTGTTGTGACATTACAGGCACTTGCGAAGAGCTCAAAATATTAAGGATTGGGCTATCTAAATGCGTTGGCAAAATAATTGATAAGAATGCAGCTCTTCCTATCATGGATTTTTAGCTTTATTATTTTTTTAACCAAAATAATTATTCTTTAATTAATATTAATTAATTTTAAATGATAAGTATTTTAAACTACTGTTTTTAATTCATATTGTCAAAATAATAACACATAATTTTATTAAACATTAAATTAATTTGTAGAAAGTTTTTGACCCAACATTTATGTGTGCAAGAAGTTTTTGGTTTTATACAAGTCTGGTCCACAGTATTTTTTCAGATTAAATATATATACAATAAGACCTCCATAATGGACACTCCCAAAAAGCAGACACCTCTATTTAAAGAACACTTTTTCAATTCTTAACACATATATTTGTATGCTTATACCTTGGAATAGGGGGCACCTCGAAATCTACACACATGTAGCATGTGTATGTGCTCATAACTATCACAAATATAATACATGTGTTTTTGTGAGTATCATCAATGAAATGTTTGCAATATTTTCATATTCTGACAAAAATTAAAAAATGTTTATTAACTGCACTGTAAAAAAAGAACAATCTATGATTACATTTCTTGTACATTTTATTTTTTCTCATGAAGTAATTTGAATATATATACCTATTCATATTAAAATACATATTTATTTTCATCTAAAACATAGTTCTGTTCAAATGTTTTGTGAAAATCCCAATAATTAGACTTTCAAAAAACATACATGACCCGACAGAATCATTCTAGGATGAACCCGATAAGCAGAAAGAAAATTAGAGTCATCCCAGCCAGGAAAAAAGATAGAAACAACCCGATCGGATGCAGGACTCTATTCAATGATCTTGAGGTATCTGCTATTCAGAGGTTACACTATATCTGAATATTAAAGAATATAGATTTGCCCATTTTTCTATAATATATAAAATTTGTATTAGAGATATAATTGTACATGACTTTTCATAATAGTATTAAAACATGATTTATTGTCCTTTCATTGCTGGTTGAAATATGTCAGGTTCAGGTCAGGTTGCGGGTCGCCGAAAATTGTTCTTGCGGGTTCGGGTCGGGTTGCAGGTTGAGGAAATTTTTTTGTTGGGTTCATGTCAGTTGTGGCTTGTGGGTTGACTTCAAATGGAATTTGCAGGTTCGGGTTGGATACAACCCGACACCCGACCCACGCAAGACTCTATTACAATCTCAGAAAACAATAACCCGCTGTGGTGCATTTAAAAACTTCTTGCGAAATAACAAAAAGGAGGAAAATTATTCTTGCTGAGTTGCCACCATTTGAATTAGATGTTTTTCCCCCCTTTCTGATAACACAAATATAACTTCAAATAAATACTATTTTATTAAAATTTTCCTTTTTCAAAATTTCTTTCATAAATATTTGTTTTAAAACAAATAAAAAATTATTCATTTATTTTAATTTTCAGAAGAAGTTATTTAATTTTATTAATTGCAATTAACTTCACTAAAGAATTTATAAAAGTTTTATTAGTTGAAAAATTGTAATGTTTTAGCTTTTTTTATGTGTTTTTAAATTTTTTTTGAAAAAAAAAAATAATTTTTCTCTGCATTGAGCTCAGACCCAGAACCCAATAAATTATACATCCAAATTAACATCCCTCCCTGTCATCAAAAATTAACAGGATTAATATGCAGGATTATGCCAATTTTTTTACAGAAATCGCCCCAAAAGAGTAAATAACTTGGTAGACCCTGGCGACCGCATCTGTAAAGCCCTGCCCGTGACCATTTGTCGAAACTCAAGATATTTTTTTTCGACCGATTTACGAAATTTGCTTTTTTTTTTTCTGCTACCTTTTGACAAAATTTGCGATCCTTTTCTACAATCGTTTGTTAAAATTCGGGATTTGTTTTTCGAAACTGACTGGCAAAATTTGCGATTATTTTGCGTGATCGTTTGATGAAATTCTCGATTTGTTTTATGTGCGATTGTTTGACTAATTTAGTGATTTGTCGCAGAACCTTTGGATGAAATCCGGGATTTTTTTCCGTGATAATTACATAAAATTCACAATTTTTTGAAAAGTCTTTTGACAAAATTTGCAATCTTTTTTTGAATCTGATTAAAAAAATTTGACTTTTTTATGCGAATGAATGTTGTTATCTGCGACCGAATGACAAAAATCGCTATTTATTTCTACAATCTTTGGCGAAATTCTCCATATTTTTCCATGGCAGTTCGAGAAAATTAGTGATTTTTACAACTAACAATTTGTTTAATTCTACGTCCAATTGGGAAAATTCGCTATGTTTTCGCGATCAATTGAAAAATTAGCTAATTTTGCATAATTTCATAAAATAAATAAATAAAAATCACAGACTTTCACGGAAATTTAAAAAAATTCCCTGCAAAAGAAATTAAGAGGGCAAAATCATGTACAAACTTTTTTATTGTGCAGGATTTTCTTATTTTGTGTGTGATTTGTGCAATCCCATGAACTATTTCACACCCCATCCCTCAAAGAACAGTCCTACCCCCCTTGCAAAAAAATCTTGAAATGGCACCCCTACAGTAAAACTGGCAAAGAATTAGTTGAAAAGGGCTATTAAAAACCTAAATGTTAGACATTTCGCCGTCTTAGTAGGTATAATTGTTTGGTGCTTTTTCGCCGAAACTTTTTTTCGGATGAGAAGAATTCTGTCATAGATAGGTTTTGTTTTCACAAGTTTCATTGTAAAACAGCTATGCTCTTCAGAGGTCCAATATAGAAAGAATGTTTTAACAGTCTTAGAGGCAACATTTAAACAAAGGTAACCAAACCTCTTATAACAGAAAACTTTCATAGTATCTTGAAATTATACCTGCTAAGACGGAAATTTTCATCTTTTTTGCGAATGCGTATTCGTTTACTTCTTTTGTATCTATGATTTAGTAAGCGTTTCTCATTCGGAGGGGGAGGGTTTACAGCCCTGCTGAACCTCATCCTTGGCTATGCCACTGCCGTCAAAGAAAAGTCCCCCCCCCCCAAGAAAATTGTGAAATGGCGACCCTGGTTTTGAAACATTGTATGCTAAAAAAATGCTGCACTTAAGTAAAAGAATGGTTATAATTCAGGCACAATTTTTCAAATCTATTGGTGAGTATACAAAACTTCACAGATAGACTGCCAAAAATGCCAGCATGGTGTATACTTAGAAATGAATTAGCATGACAGTTCATAAACAATTAACCATTTCTTAAATGTTCGAACAAGGTACTAACCCAGTATATAAATTCGTTTAGAAGATTAATTTTTAATTTTCTAACAGATGGCGCTACTGATCTACTACAGCTACTTATTATTTTCGTCTCTTTTTTTTTTTTTTAAATAAAAAAAGTTTTCGTAAAAGTAATCTACATTATTTTAATGTGGGTACAATTACACTGAAAAACTCATTATTATTATAGATGCTAAATGTCATACATATATAGTATTTATTAAGTTTCTTAATATTACACTCCAAAACATTGTGTTTTCCGAATTCAGAACAAATGTGTTTCAGTCACGCACCAATGTTGGTGTTATTTCCAAGCTCACACCAAACTACTATTTTCTAATAGGGTAGACTGGTACACAGTGGACCACTTTTTCAGTTAATTTTTTTTCTCTTTAACGGGCAACCCAATCTGCATGAAAATATTTTTTTATTTTCCTTAAGCCTTTAAATACATTCATCATAATTTTCTCAGAACATAGTTTTCAGTATATTTTTCAAAAAAAAAAAAATATATATATGTATATATATATATAGATATATATGCACCCGTAAAGTGGACCAGTGTGTCCCAAAAGTGGGGCACAGTGGATCGCTATTAGGAATTATCTGAAATACAATATAAATCTATTTTTTATTAATCTAATTCATTTTTATTTCCCCTTTACCCCAAGATAACATAGTAATATAAATTTACAAGTAACATTTTGAAACAAAAACAAAATAATTCATTATATTTTGAAAATAATAACAGATTAATACAGGAACAATTTAGTTGAAGTTATTACTTAAGTACAAAAAGAATCAGCGCACATTAAAATTTGCAAATGAAATTCCAAAATACTTATGAGTAAAATTGAACCTGGAATTTTCCTGAAATATTTTTATGTCTGGAAGCAACATTATGAAATGATTGACATCAACAACAGATTCATCCACAGTTTCGGGAAAAATAAACTGATTTCCATTCAATTTGCATCTCATGAATCTTATTTGAATAGAATCATCACCAATTAGACTACATTCACATTAATATTTATTCAAAGGCAGTAAATGCAAAACCAAATATTTCTTACTATGTTAAATAAATTGTTATTTTTCTTACTACTTTAAAACAATATTTCTTTATAGAAAATAAGCAATTATTAAATATTTTGAACATTCTGCATTACAGGAGCAGAGTGGATTGTGGACTACTGTGCCCCATGTTGAAGTTCAAAAATAATCATAGTAATATTGTTTATACTCTAGCTTTCTTTTAAACATACTAACTTTAAAGTTAAATAAAAACAAGTATCTTAGCTTTACATAACAGCTGTTTTATCTTATTTATCTACAACCTTTACTTACTAAAATAAATAAAAAAATATGATTTTGAAAAATTTTTACTTTTAGAAGCTCAAAACAACCAATCAAGATAAAATAGTTCAACCAAGTCACCAAAGCATCATAGACCCATTATTCGATCAATTCAGCTAAATAATAATGATCAAAGACGACTAGAGAAAAAAAAAAAGTTATACCGGAAACGGTTTTTATCAAACTAGGAAGTAAAAACTTATAAATTTCGAAATCTGATACGAGTAAATAAGATTGATCTTGTAATACAGATCGATATAAAGCGTAATTTTTTAATATATAAACATAGTTGAATGAAAATAAATACCATAAAACTATAAAACAGCAATGTAACTTACATTAAATCACTAAAATCGTACCAATTTTGGTGCATCCTTACAAGATTCTGTCTCGGCGTCGGCACGGCGTGTAAACAAACACAAACAATTTCCTGAAGTTGCCATTCCAGATAACCAGATATTTTGAAGAAAGCATTCTCATTGGTCCATGGAGTTTACGATAGATGTAAAATTACAATCATTGTACCAGATTCATAAATAATTGCTAAACGATGATTTTTTTATCACTGGGCGAATGAAATCTTTATAAATTAACGGTGTTTCGACAATTTTCTAGAAAAATGGTAAAGTCAATGTAAAATTTACGGTCAATGCATTATTATTTTACGGAAATTTTTAACAGTGTAGTTTGAAGAAATTGGTGTGGAAAACCTTCCCTGGCGAGCTCAAAGTCCAGACCTCAACACTTTGGAACACCTTTGGGATGAGTTAGAGCGCCGATTTAGAGCCAGTCCAATTCGGCCAAATACACCACAGAACTGTTTGCTACTCTACAGGATGAATGGAGCAAGATTCCTCCCGAAACGTATCGAAAACTGGTAGAAAGTTGTACCTCAAAGAGTTGCAGCAGTTATTGTGGCGAAGAGTGGCCCTACACGATACTAAAGTTATGCTGAGTCCCCTTCAAATTCATAGTATGAGGGGCAATAACATCGCAGTTTAAAAATTAAGAGGGGGAGGGGTGGCTAAATAAGTTTCTAACTCAGTTGTTTTCAAAATAACTGCGAAACTAGGAAAATCAATTAATAATAGATCTTCTCATTAATAAGCAAATATGTAGATTAATTAATAATTAATTTTATTGAAAATTCAAAATGTGTTTGCGCATTAGTTCAAAGCATTATTTCATTTTTATTTTCATTTAATTAAGAATTAAATTCAGTTTTAAGATGTTTTGAAATATTACATCAGGGTACAAAATATATATTTCATTAATAATACTGAAACAATAAGAAAAAACTAATAACAAATGAAAATACACTTACAAATTTTGGCATCATAACATAAAGAAAGTGCGCTTCGCTAAAGTTGCGTTGAAAATGGATTCAGCATCTACTCCCTCTCTCCCTCCTCTTACCCTTGAGCAGCACAAATGTCCAACAAATACAATGCTATGGATTTTCGAAGAATATCCATCCCCACCCCCCCGATTTCCTACGGTCCTAATGACAGGACTACCAATAGCGATTATTTTTATATTCTATTTTCACTATCCTTTTCAAAAAATAAATTTTGTATTATGTTTCTCTTACACATGTTGTTAAAGCGCATGTGAAAAATTTTTATTTTGAAAAAGTGGTACGAGAAAAAATTAAAAAGTATTCGCCAGTGTCAGCTCTGTAATAAGGTGTCTTGTGACAAATCACCATGTACAGTACATGCTGGTTTTCCAAGAAAAACTAAAGTGTCAATAAACAATGAAAAATAGCATACAAATTAAGATATCTGACTACATTTAAAATGCGATTTTTGTCCTTGATCGATAAATACAGTAAAATTCCAATTCACATAACTGTTAAGTAAATGTTAAATAAAGTTTAAAATATTTAAGTAAATATATCTGTTATTTTATGTATTTAATGTATTTTATGGAAAATGCACTTTTTTGTGAAAATTCCATACGCAAAACATAATTTCTCAAAAAGCTATTGAAATATCACTATAAAAATCAAATTGCAAGTCATTGACTCATAACTTCTGAAAAATGTATAATATATCTGTATAATTATATCTGTATAATAAAATATATAATATAAATGTATAAATATACGTTATACACAAAATACACACGTATATATGCGACAGAATTTACTGTAGAGTGTTTTGCGTATTGGGCTAAATTTCACAAAATTTTATTATAAACACCTCAATTTACCTAAATGTAATCAATGTATGGACAATATTTTCCTTTTCATCGTAGTTTAGAATCAAAATCTTCCTAAACGTAACCGTAAACTACAATTAAATAGCTTTCTCAAAAACTGTTTCCGAATGCTTTCAGATAACTTAAAAATAACAATTTGTGGACAATCCCTTATCATTCAGCGAGTTTTAGTCAGAAACTAAAAAACAGCTCACTCTAATGCCGATATTTCTCTGAGTTTTGTGATATTTGACTGATTTTTTTTATTAAGTTGCTCCAGAGAGTTGACTACTAAATTATGCAAAAAGTCCCTTGATATCGTTCACGCATGCGCAGATAAAAATTATTTCATAAAACTGCCCATATTTCCTTAAATATCTAATATATTTATATTCCAATAGCACTATGTTATTGCTACTACATTTTGTCAATTTTCTGAAATTGGCGTTAAATTTGGTTAAAAACCCTGTGTGTTATAAGCAAAAAACATGCAAGTTTTTTTTTTTTTTTTTTTTTTTTTTTATTAAAAAAAATCGCTATATCTCTATTAATATACATGCTATTCTTACACACATTCATTACAGATCATTTCGTGCATTTTATTTTACAGGGTACCCAAGTATTATTTTTTTCTTTAATTTTTGGTTGGTCCCCTAATTGTCCTCCTTATCAAATCGACGTTGAAAAATATGAAGTCCAACCTGTTCTTTTTAATCCTAAAATTCCAAAATAATCTGATATGTATATTTTGAAATATTTTAAAAAATGTCTATAACTGAAAGTTCCCATCATTTATGGCATTATAGTGTATAGAGCTCAATGCCTGGATGTAAAGTTGCACCACAACTGGGATGTAAATTAATAATTCTACGTTGTCCTCTTATTCCATTAGAAACATGTCAAAAAATATTTTTATCTGGTTTTAAATATATTTATTTTATTTAAAAAGAGAAACTTTACCTAATCTTTATAAATAATTTAGGGATAGACATATCTATATCCTCAAAACAATAACAGATACAAATTCATATTGCCTTAAGGGATTATTTCAAAATGAAATTTTGTTTGTAATTTTCTGAAAATAAGTTTATATTTTTTATTTGTTTGTTTCAGAACCAAAAGACTAACTGATTTTAATGTTGTTGTTTGGTAGTTGTTCTAAGGTTTACTACAGTTAATTCAATTGATTCTAGAATTGAGAGTAATTACCAGAATGTACTGGAATTTTTGTAAATTTGTTTTTATATTAGAAAACTTTTTCTAAATATATATTAGTCTCGATGCATATAAATAAACACCTTACGAAACAGTAAATGCAAAAGTATATTTTTGATTTTCCTGGTATTGTCGAATTATTTAAAGTGATTTATATTCTAGTGCATTTTCTTTGCGACGTTTAAATTATGAATTATAAAGTAATCTTTATACAACATCTTTAAGAATAAAAGTCAATATCATTATAATACTTTTTTTCTGAATTTTATATCACATGAGATTTTATTTTACTTGGCTTCAGTATTTTAAGAAACTAAATAATGAACTTCATCTACGTATGTTTAAAGACGGCAATAATTATTAAACAATTTAAAATATTTTAGTAGTAGCCTCTCTCTTACATTTAAAAATACTTTATTAATCGTAACTCTATGTTTATTTAATGTCAATATTGAAATAATACATAAAAATGTTTAATCAGCATATTCAGAGAATACATTATGAATCTCCTTTTTAAGCTATTTCCTCTTACGTGATAAGACAACCAGTAAGAGTAAAAAAAAAAAAAAAAAATCATTTGAAAATTTTAAAGTATATATGAGGAAAGGGTTATTATTAATGTTCAATCTAAATTGTTTTGCTTCGTACTAGGGGACATTATCACGGTGGTGACATTAGAGTTTTAACACCTTTCTTACGTCGTCTTCATAGTCTAAGTTGTGATATACCATACTTTAGATGAAATTCAGGGACAATTTTTGTTCTCTTTAAAGATTCCGCTGCAATAGGAGTGATACAAATCTCTTGAAATACGAAATAATTTTGCGCACAATATAAACGTTACCATTACATATAAATTACGATTTTTACGCATATCCCAATATTATGTTGGAGTATTTAAGATTATTATTAATTCGTATGATGGAATTTTTTTTTATTGAAATGATAAAACAAAATCATGTCTAGTTCTTAATAAATATCACATACATAAAACATATCGTATTAGTAGCCAAAGAGCAAATAACAACTGACCATTTTAATTATTTTCCAAAAATTCTACCAAAAATATCCACTTTGAAAAAAAAAATACTTTTCATTTTAAAAGTGAAGCATAAATTAAAAATGATATACCATACTTTAAATGAAATTCAGGAGCAATTTTTGTTCTATTTAAAGATTTGTCTGTAATAGAATCGATACAAGATTCTTGAAATACGAAATAATTTTGTGAACAATATAAACGTTATCATTACATATAAATTACGAGTTTTAGGCCTGTCACCATAGTAGGAGTGCATAAGATTGTTATTAATTCGTACGATGGAAATATAAAACAAATAGATTTCATTGAAATGAGAAAATAAGATCAAGTCTGACACTTAATAAATATGACATACTTAAAAAATATCGTATTAGTAGCCAAAAAAAAAAAAAAAAAAAAAAAAAAACTGACCGTTTTAAATATTTTCCAAAAATGCTACCAAAAATATCCACTTTGAAAAAGAAATTTTTTTTTTTTAAGTGAATCATCAATTCAAAATGATATACCGTACTTTAGATGAAATTCAGGGACATTTTTTTCTATTTAAACAATCCGTGTAATAGGAGCGATACAAGTTTCTTGAAATGCGAAATAATTTAACGCACAATATAAACGTTATCATTATATCTAAATTACGATTTTTACGCCTGTCACAAAATTAAGTAAGAGTGTTTAAGATTATTACTAATTCGTTTGATGGAAAAAAATAGATTTCATTAAAATGAGATAAAAAGATCATGTCTAATAATTAATAAAT
This sequence comes from Maratus michaelseni, assembly GCA_963931845.1. NCBI lineage: Eukaryota > Metazoa > Arthropoda > Arachnida > Araneae > Salticidae > Maratus > Maratus michaelseni. The sequence continues at coordinate 391,864,878 of OZ007592.1, forward strand.
ATGACATATTAAAAAAATATCGTATTAATAGCCAAACAGCAAAAAAAAAAAAAAAAAAAAAAAAAAAAAAAAACTGACCATTTTAATTATTTTCCAAAAATGCTACCAAAAATATCCACTTTGAAAAAAATCCCTTTTTTAAGTGAAACATCAATTAAAAATGATATACCATGATTTAGATGAAATTCAGGGACAATTTTTGTTCTATTTAAACATTCCCCTGTAATAGGAGTGATACAAGTTTCTTGAAATACGAACTAATTTTGCACACAATATAAACATTATTATTACATATAAATTACGATTTTACGCCTGTCACAATATTAAGTAGGAGTGCTTAAGATTATTATTAATTCGTATGACGGAAATAAAGAAGAAATAGATTTAATTGAAATTAGAAAAACAAATCATGTCTAATATACTTAATAAATATGACATATACTTAAAAAATCGTATTAGTAGCCAAACAGCAAAAACAGCTGGCCATTTTAATTATTTTAAAAAATGCTACCACAAATATCCACTTTGAAAAAAAAAATAATTTTTTTAAGTGAAGCATAAATTAAATTGAGATAAAAAAGTAGAACTTAGATGAAATAATGCAAAAATTTAGTGTAAATTATTAATTCCACGTTTTTTTTTAAATACATAAAAATGTTGTTATGTATGATAAACATACTTTATGATTATATATATATATATATATATATATATATATATATATATATAATCGGTATAATATATATATATTTAAAGGAATAGTAAGCATATTTTAATTCAGCTCGTGCAGTAATAATTTATAAATTTAAATATTACATCATTATCTCCAGTTTTCTTTCTTCATATTTCTAAATTTTCTAAGAGGCTTTTTTTATCTGCAATATGTCTGATGTTAAGGAAAATATTTTGTACAGATAATATCTTATTCAGAAACAAAATTGTGTTTGCATAGAATATCTGTTCGTTAAGTAATTTTTTGCAATATAAATTATATGTTCTCAGCGTGGAGTAGGGTACAGCACCGGTCCGAATGTACCCGACCCGAAAACGAAAGTTCAGCTTGTAATCAACCCGAAAATATACCAGTTACCGATACCCTTCAACCCAAATCTGAAGTGAAGAAAATTAATCCATATTTTAATACAATTATCGAAAAGCAGTCTAGAATTATATCTCTATTTTCAATTTTATCTTTTTTTCTATAAAATATGAACATATGTACACTCATTAATATTCATATATATATATATATATATATATATATATATATATATATATATATATATATATATATATATATAAACTATTCAGGACATTCTTTTGAAAAATCGGTTTAACCCTAACAGGACACGAAAGAGTTAAAACCTAACCGAAGGTCGTCACGCGTTCGAGTATAATCGGGTAACCCGCCCGATGATGGACTACAGCGTGTATCTTTAAATAACCACCATAGTAACCATAATAAAAATAATAAAAGATTTTTGATCCAAGGAAATTATTATCTAATAAATAATTGAGGTATACATAATCGTTAACGAATCTGGAAGTCTGTCTGTCTACATAAATTAACAGACATTCGAAATTGATTGAGCGTTTTTTTTTTAAACTATTTCTTATGTCTTTCATTAAAGATAAATGATAAGCGATTATAAATGTTAATTAGTTCTCTATTTTATAAATTTCGTTATAGTGACTATAAATGGATTTTTTTCAACGGGTGATGCTTTCTGAGTAGTTCTCTTTCTAAAAACTAATATTAAATATTAATACTATTTTTTGTGAACTTGAGGGAACTGTACACGAATATAGTGGCAAAAAATCGAATTTTCAATTTTTTTATTACATCAAAGCCATTTCAGTTCTGAATATTCTAATATCGAATTTATGTTTTCATGGAAGTTCTGCTTGATAAATAAATACACATAGATTAAATGTATCTCTGTACGTTTATGCTTAATTCAGATGTTTAAACGTATTTAGCAAGGAAGATTAATTTGGATGTTACAGGCGGTAATTCTTTAAAACCATTTCATGTATAAAAATAGTCTTAAAATTTTTCAAAAGTCATAAATATTATTATTTCTTGGAGAGTGAAATAAATTGTTTTATATAAATAAATATTTAATTCAAAAAAATATGATGATATTACTAGAAGTATAAAACAAATTCAATCATAACATTTTTATATTTCAGATTGCTATGGAATTTAAGCTTATTCTGTTAATTAACCAATCTGTGATTCCGTGTGGAATGATGATTTACAAAATTTCTCAAACTAATAATAAAGTCTATTCACATGAAAACATATTACTTTAATTCCATTTCATAGAAATTTTATTTTATTTTTCGAATAATTGTCTGTCGTATTAATTTTAAAAAATGCACAATATTCTTAAGGAATCATTAAAAAAATAATAAAATGCAATAATTCCAAAAATATTTTTAAAATTTCAACACTTCAAGTATTATAAAAAACTAATTGTAAGATTAGTAAATTGAATTTTCATCAAATACACTCTGCACTCATTTAACAAAACAAATCTTTGAAGAAATCTTTCTTGAAATAACCTGGAAAATGGAAACAAAAAATTAAAGCCCACTGTCTGCTTAATAAGCATTTCTATGGACTTCGCTGGTTTGAACAATCCTAATAAACTTACTAATTAATATGTTATTAATGTTTTTATGACTGTGTTTGGAGGTATCATATACTTTCTGGATGTATTTAATAAAGTTAGTATACGTCCTTCTCAAAACCATTGGGTTTCAACTCTTTTTTCTAGCAACTTATTGAAGATTCAACGTGATCTCCCGAACAGATAAATAGTTATTCTCATGATATAAACCTTTATACACTGCAGTATATGAATTTCTAAAAATTATAAATTAATCCACTCATTGTCGAGCGACAGAACTGTAAGAAGAAAATCCCAGAACTTTTTTCTACTGAACTGCACCAAGAAACGAAAATGAAGTACTAAATTGAACAGAAAGTAAACATCAATTTAATATGCAGTCAACATATTTCCATATAATTCATGAAATATTACGTATGTTCTAATTGTATCTGGTTTCTGGAAAAGCCGACACATTGACTCAGAAAAGATCTCACTGTGGACAATATAAGTCTAGCTTCTGTCTCTATATTTGAAAGAGGACACATTAACTGCATGATTCGTGTATCATTCTGATTTTTCTATTTACAGGGACCTATGTGTTACTCTTTATTAAACTCAATACATGTTATTTCATGAAAATATACTGTGGTGTCCTGTAGTATACAGATGTGAAACTTGTACTAACTGAAAGGCTAACAAGAATCTAAAATATCTATTAATAATTGAAGGTGCTACATATATTCCCTGTTTTACTCGATAATTTTCTACACGACAAACTTTCTACACGCTACATGGTTTCAAAAGCCTAATATTGATATATTTCCCTATTTATTTCTTAAAAAAACTTTTAACTTAAAATAAAACTATCATCGTTTCAAGAAACAATTGGAATTGTTTCGCGTTGCACAAAGCGTTCAACGAAGCACAGTTTGAAACATTATGTGTGAAAAGATCTAAATAAAATTTGGTTAATAACATTTACATTTATCAAATAGAAAAATGTAGTCAAACGTATGTAATTTTAACCGTAGCAGTTAGTTAAAAAATTTTTAATTAAGGTCATTATACGAAAATTTCCTTTTATGCGCATTTAATTTTTATTTACTTTTTAATGACGCGGAATCGCAAACAAATTAGACAATTCAAAAATCATTGCTTATTTTAATATTGATTCAAAACTAAATTATCCAACTACCGTTGCACATTTAATTAATTATGCACCGGCCGATAACGATCTAAATAAAAACAAAATTCCTAATGAAGCATTTAATTGTGTCTCTTTTTTTTTCTCCCCGCAAAACAAAATTAAAAATCGAAAAAAAATACAGAAGAATAATTACATAGAAATAGCATTTGTATTTAATTACTTCGCAGAATTGACAGACGTTGACAAATGTTTCGTTTTCAGATAAAATTATATATTTTTCAAATATCTAAAATGGTAAAAACTAGGAGTCCTGCTATTCACCTGTTGCTAAAGATTACAAAAAATTATGCTTGGCTACATATTCAGATTTATAATTTCACAAGCCAATAAAAATAGAGATGGCAAATGAAAATACCGCAAAGCCCCTGAATTGCGGAAAACTCGGGACAGAGATTTATTATGTCCGCTATGCGAAGGTTTTCACTTTTTAGAGGTTAAAACATAAAAACAATATATGTGATGGAGATTGAAAAAGTGTCCATTAAATACAGGTGCCCGCTATTCGTGAGTGTCCGGTATAAAGGTTTTTATGTGCTTATAAAGTGATAAATTATACGATATAATAAATTATCGAATACTTTGAAAATAGATATGTTGAAACTGTCGATGAAGATATTTTAGTATCATGTTATGTGGTAGATACACGTATTAACGATATATTATTTAGAGACTCCATAAAAAATTAACACATTTACTGTCGTTTCAAAATTACATTCATTCATTCATATTTATACTAAATAATCTTCTGTATTTTTTTTTTATTATTTATCATTTAAGTTAAAATATAGATGTATTTTGAATATTATTATTTATGGAAAAGAAGAATTCGATTTTTTTAATAGCTTTTAGAAGTAATTTCATATTAACAATTATTTAACAGATTTATTATTACTTAAAAGTAATGTAAGACTGTCGAAGTATTGCTAAATGTTCTACTGAAAGTCGTTATTATTCAACTAGCTGTTTAACCCGTTCTACGCAGGGGAGTTCATGAATTTGATTCTAAAAAGTGAATAAAATGAATATAATTGAAGTGTTGAATTGTTCAATAACTATACGATTTAGAAAAAAAAATACTACTGTGCATTTTTTTAATGAAACTTAATTTATGTTGCTATGGCAGCAGACGATAAAACGATATATTTGGAATAAGGGAATAAATAGAATTAAAAAAAAATTGATGTTTGAAAACAAATGTTTTTCTCTATTTTAAAAAAATATATATAATGAAGCGCAATTAAATAATCTCTAATTATTTGCATGCGAGGTAAAAGAATTATCGTAATACGTGCTACAGCTTCTTACTATTGCAGCGTGGCGTCCGTAATATGTATATCTCACATTGCAGTAAACATTTAGAACTGTTTAGAACTCACACGATTACGGGTTGACATAAAAAAGGCAAAACTTCGTCAAAAACATTAAAAACTATTTAAAATTTTCGATTTTTTTTGCTCCAATCGTTCATGGGCTCCCTACCATCAACCCGTTTGCCAAATTTCGTGGCCCCTCGCCCTGCGGTTTCCGAGTTTTTGAGGTTACATAGATAGATACGCGCACGGATTTTAATAGGGTATATTATTCTAGCTGACCCGCCCGGACCCGTGTAATAAACTTAAATCTCTTAAAAAACGAAACTCTGTCCCGGATCTCCGATGTCTTTGGCACCGTGTACCGGGCATGCTCGTACGATCCGGAAAATCTTTTATTTCCACCTTCCACCACCAGGGGAGCATTCTGTTCTAAACAAACTTCTTTCCGAACGAACATCTGACACAGGTTCCCGTTGCATCGTAATAGTAGACGGGCTACAAAAGCGGTTTGGAGAAGATGGGAACATTATTAGCCGAGTTATTGAAATTAGGCCCAGTTAGAGAAAATAACCTTGAGTCGGCGCCAGAAGGAGGGGATGATCAAGTGTCCTTCAGAAAATGACTAATTAGGAGGACCACTATGCATCTTTAAAAATGTGTTCGTTTGGTTAAGCTATGAACTTAATTACAAATTTGGCTCCAAAAAAAAAAAATTGTATCGTCAGCAAAAAATGTTTTGTTAATTGAAGTAAAATGGTTCCATATTACTTGAATTTTGCTAAAACAACCAAAATGTAATCAACAAAACATGTTTTGTAGTTTTAATCAATTCCTTTTTCTGGGTGCGTAGATCTCGGATATTACTAGGATGCCTCTCATAATGCTTTATTAGCTGTTATCGACTGTCCTGCAGATTTCCAAATTGTATTAAAATCTGGGGACTTTGCTGCCAAGGGAATATGACAGAACTCCACGGAATGTTCGTTAAATTAGATAACAGTAATGACTTTGACTCGATTCGTGCGACAGTTATGATCCATCAATGGTCCATAAGTGGATTCTCGCACAGGTGGTTAGAGAATGGTAATACTTGTTTATTCAAAATTCGAATGTATTATTGATGATTTAGTGTCTTATTAATTTCGATAGAGGAACTCAAATCAGACTTTGTAAAACATCCGCACTACATCATAGACAAAACTTGTGTTTGTACTAATCCTTGATCACAGTCCTCATGGAAAATTTGATTTGAATTGAAATGCACTATGTCTGTCGTCAATACTGTATAGGCAAAAGCAAGAGCCATAAGACCAGATGACTCGTTTACATTCCTATGCAGTCCATTTTTATAAGCCATTTAGCCGAATGCATACGCAGGTTTTTTTGAGTGCACATGCTATCATTAATGATTTCCGTTTCATACCGTTGCGTATAATCATACTAGGACTTCCCTCAAAGGGATTAGTCTGAGTGATATTGCTGAGAACATAAAGTTAACAATTACGATATAAAGAAGATATCAACAAGAATCTAAGTGAATATACAGCATATGATAGACAAGAGATAGATAAAGATACAACATATGAAAAATAGCAAATTAAATGATATAATTACAAAATATCATACATAAATTCATATACTGTTATGTTTTCATATGCATTTTTTTATAACATTTGGCAAATAATTTCATTTTCTTAAGCGGGAATTGCTCAAAACTTAAAAAAAAACCGCCGGATCTTTTAAAACGATATTTTTAAAGTCACATAATCAGATTTGCAGTCAATAGCGTATTTTAGCAAGCGTAGTTTAACGCAAATTTAATTTAATTTTTGCAACATTTTCTTTGTGACAAATATCTAAATAAAATATTAAAAAATAAAATATTAAATATTGAAATATTAAATCAAATATTTAATATTTGAATTAAAAAAATTTCCTTTGTTTATTTGTATAACTATTTATAGAAACTCGTATACTTCAAACCACATTGATAACATGCTTTGCTACAAACGTGTCTACCAGTCTAACTACTCGTATGTCTTAGCTGTGTCTCTCTCCGAACTCATCTGTCTACTGGCCCTCTACTCTTCTGTATACCCGTCGCAGTATCCGTCTGTCTTTCTACCCGACTCTTTAATCGTGTCTCTACCTGTCTCGCTTCCCGTTACACTACTCGTCTATCAACACGTCTGTCTGTCTATATAATCCTCTCCCTACCCGTCTGTCAAGTCGTCTCTGTACTCGTCTCTCTATCCACCACGCTACCCGTCTCCCTACCCATCTCACTACCCCTCTGTCAACCCTTTTTTGCACCTGCCTCGCTACCCGTCTGTCTATTCGTTTCGCTACCCGTTAGCTTATCTCTGTCGCTATCCGTCTCTCTACCCGTCTGTCTACCCGTTTGTTTACACGTCTATCTATCTCTCGCCAACTCTTCCCAATATTTAAACAATTTACTAAACGAAAGCCGTTTATCTGTTATTAAATGCAAACAGGAGTAATTTATCTAAAGAGTGTAATCAGATGCAATTTTTTTAAATACATACATAAACCAGCATAATAATTCACCAGTTTTATTTTCATAGTAGTTTATGTCATTTGACAGTAAATCTCAACTTCTTCAACCCGAACTGCGTCAAGCTTTTTAAAAAAGCCCCAAGGTCCGTATAATTGGGAAGGGGAATTGTCCTCAGGGCTGTTAGATACATGTTATTAAGTTAAGTGAAAGTTTCGTAATCGGGTTCGCAGCCAATTTCTTATGTCAGAAAGGGTGGCTTCACGCCATTTTAAATTCATTTCTGTAACTTTCTTTTTCTTTTTTTGGTGGGTGGTTGGGGGGGGGAGGGTTCCAAATATATACACTTAAATTCAAACTTTTGCCCCCATGTTAATATTAGTGTTGTTTATATTATCAATTAATACTTTGTTGATCGAGCTTCATTCGAAACAAATGTAAAAGACTTCTACAGTTTTTTTTTTTCTAGGAGAAAGTTCCGTAATCGGGCCCTAAGCTAATCGGGGAATTTAATATCATTATTGTTTCTAACTCTTATAGAGTTAAAACAATATTGTTGCTAGCATTACTCTTGTTTGTGACCAACCTCTTCTGTGTATCTGAATAGGGAAAAGTTCCGTATCATGTACTGGTTGGTGCCAAAGGCAGTTGTAGAATCTTACAAATTTTTCTAGAGAGCGGAAAAACATGTTTTTTAAAATATTTACAAATATACGTTTATTAAACCATGTTTTTGAGCCATTTTAAAAAATTAAGTACGGTGCTAAAATAAAATTTTATTGCCATTTTCGATATTTTAATAAGAAATGAAAATACATAACAAACAAATTTAACAAAACTAAGCCATTTTTAGGTACTTCTCTATTATCCCGTCGACCACTTTTCATAACAAAAAACTATCGCCAAACTAAGATTAAACGCCAAAAATACAGTCCCATTTACTTGATGCCAGAAGCATTATACGTATTTGTTATGCCATCAAGTGGTTTTTAAATCGACATTTGCGTGTATTTTTCATTATGTTTTACTGATTTATTAGTTATTTCATTCATTAAAGTAAGAATTGTGTCCTTAAATTCTTATATTTTATTTATTTTGACATTTCAATGGCAACGTTCTCCCGTTTACTTCAGCGTTACAGTTTGGCGATAGTTTTTGTTATGAAAAGTGGTCGACGGGATAATAGAGAAGTACCCATTTTTTGTGATAAATAATTGTTATTGCCAAGGGGGCAAATTGTAAACAATTAATAAGCGAACTAAAAAAATTACCGGAAAAAACTTGTGGGAATCTCAACAAAGAAATATCTGATATAAATAGCATTTAAAATCTTAAAATGGAGAGTTGGTCCGTATAAAAATGCAAAACATTATACACCTGATATAAGAATTTTTTAATTTTTTTATATTTCCGAAAGCACAGATAAAAGGGTAAAAATCCCGGCACAGATGCCATAAACTCACCACGTTGGCGTGATTTTTCCCCCGCCCCTTTGGCGAAAACTGTTTGTTGTGTTTGTTTACTTTTATTTTTTTATTTTAATTCTATAGATTATTTTTATATGTATATCAATATTAATTTAGGCACAGATGTCATATACGCACCAGATTGGCGCGATTTTTCTCCCGCCAATTTGGCAAAAACTTTGTTTTTGAATATTAGTTACAAATACCATACAATAATAGCATGTAATTTTTTATTTCAATATAAAAATAAAATAACGTAATAAATGAAATAGCTCCTATTATTCAAAACTGGGAAATAAAAATAAATAAATGATAGTTTGATATAAATAAATATTGATATATATAATAAAAACAATTTATAGAATTAAAATAAAAAATAAAAGTTAATAAACAACAATTGAAATAAAATAACCGGGTTACCATGTGAGGCATAAAATTGCCATTTTGTTGCAATCGCGCCAATGTGGTGCGTATATGACATCCACGCCTTTATTTATATCAAACTATTATTTATTTATTTTTATTTCCTTTTTTAAAATAATAGAAGCTGTTTCATTTATTACGTTATTTTATTTTTATATTGAAATAAAAAATCACGTGGACTATTTGTCACACTATTTGTAACTAATATTCAAAAACAAAGTTTTCCCCAAGCTGGTGGAGGGAAAAATCGCGCCAACGTGGTGCGTATATGACATCTGTACCTTGTTTCATTTCACATAGAGGTACTGCTCTATTATCCCGTCGACCACTTTTCATAACAAAAAACTACCGCCAAACTGTTAGATTAAACGCCAAAAATGCAGTCCCATTTACTTGATATCAGAAGCATTATACGTGTTTGTTACGTCATCAAGTGGTTTTTAACGCGACATTTGCGTGTATTTTTCATTATGTTTTACTGATTTATTAGTTATTTCATTCATTAAAATAACAATTGTGTCCTTAAATTCTTATATTTTATTTATTTATGTATTTTGATATTTCAATGACAACGTTCTCCTGTTTATTTGGCGATAGTTTTTGTTATGAAAAGTGGTCGACGGGATAATAGAGAAGTACCCACATATGTATTGGTACTTTTATGTTAACTTGGCGCAGTTGATAAATCGCCAAATATTTTTCTCATAACATCTTCATATTGCATTCATTTCATTTAAATATAAATCTTTCACTGATTTCATTTGAAATACATACATTAAAAATACACGTCTTTCACTCATTTAATTTAAAATACACGCCTTTCACTAATTCCATTTAAAATACTAAAAAGGAAAAGAAAATAAGAAATAATGCCACAAATCGAAACCTTTTATTTAAACATCAAAGAATTGTACCTAACATACACACGCGAAATAAAAAAGCTGCTAATGGTGTGATTTACGCCAAATCTCTAATACTAATACTACTCTTACTAGTCTCTAATACTTTTCAAACAGAAAAAATTCCAGATTAACTTTCCATTTTTATTAAATTGAAATATATTTTATTGTGCTGATGCGTGCATATTTTTTTGCTCCATGTACTCCATGAACTTTTCAATACCGATTGTCTACGAAAATCTCCCGCCGGTGAAAATGACGTACGCACAAAATTTAGTGACGTATGTACTTTAATTGTGCTTTTTTATCTATTTTTTTAATATAATTTCCAAACCGTTTGACATTTATTCTTGGTAATAAATAGACGTCGTTTTCACCTTTATAGGTACCTGCTGTAAAAATTTGAACGAAATCCGTTAAATATTTTTTGAGTTATGCTTGACGAAAGGTTTTAATATCCATCGTAGCTATATATGGGGCAAAGTAATACTGCGTTGTGTATGAGTCTTCGTTGCACTCAGACAATTATCTAGTTACATCCGCAATGCGCACACAGAGTATGGTATGTGCAGTGCAGCATTGGTGTTTTCCAGCAACGCCCATCTTGCAGCAAAACGATGCGTTAGCACTTGACGTGACAACCTTCGACGATTGCAATCATACTTTTATTTTATTCGCAGTTCACATGTTGATGAGGTGTCAACTTCTTTTCTTTTCAGAGCTTAAAAACACGGTTCATTGTACAGTGTTTCACGTTAGCAAATGCAACACCACATACTGTACATTATATCTTTTTTATAGCCTAAAATAAACTACTCCTGTTTTTAGTTGTTTAAGATTTTTTTCGACACATCTTACAACATGCAAAATTGCATGACTTAAGAGCTGCTAACATTTTTTTAAATAGACACACATAGTGTGATTATAGTGTGGTATTACCGTGATTCAAATGTAAATAATAAAAAAAATAAACAGAAAATTAAAAAAAAGTTAAAGTTATAAGATAGCATTTTTCTTAGTGTTTCTTTTCAATTTTAGATTAATATAATGAAATACAAAAAGCAAATCCGTTTTATAAATTTGATGTAAACTTAAAACATATTCTTGTTTAAATAATAACAACTGAATATTATTACTAAAATACTTTTAAGATGTTTACTTTCAAACTAGAAATTTTTTTCCCTGTCTAGATTACTTTACTGACATAGTTTTATATTTATAAAAACCATAAAAAAAACTGAACTATTAAAAACTTGTAAAATTGTTTATATGAAATTAATAGAATAGCCTATAAAAAACTTTTTTCATACATTTCACCAATTTTAAATATTTACAACGCATAAAAACCTTTTTAACTATAGTATTAAAAAATTAAACCAATTAAGAATTAAAAGAAGGATATATGTTGAAATATAAACATAAAAGCAATGTGGTTGTGACATGATTAAGATATATTATTGATTTAGATATATATAAGTAAATTATATATTATTATTTTTTTCTTCATTTAATAAATGTCACAAATCTGAAAAAAAAAAATATTAATCTTTATTGTTTCTTAATCTTACAGATGAAAATTTGATATTATAATGATGCTTATTGTTCAATTATTATTTTTCTTTTCATGTGAAAGCGTTACGAAAAATCATATGGGCAGCTTATGAGTCATTCACCTAAATCTTACTCAATTAAGAAATAATCGCAGAGAGATCAGTGCTCAATAATTATCGCTCTCGAAGAATATTCTTCATTTGTAACTTCCCAGGAGGCTTTACAATAACTAGCCGTATTTGAGAGGAAAGACGCTTCTAATTATATTGCTAGTAACATGTTGAATTATAGTGATTAAGAATTTGTACCCGCAATTATTAAATTAATGTTTTAAAACTTAGTAAATAACTAAAGCGTAATAGAAATAAAAAAGTAAATAAACAAATACATCGGTATCTATATATCTATATATATAAATAAATAAAGTAATTTTACGTGTGCAGAAGTAAATTATATATATATATATACGTGTGTGTGTGTGTGTGTGCATTTTAAATTTCTATATTTTTTGACATTTATTTTACTTCTGCACACGTAAAATTACTTTATTTATTTCCCTAGCTCAAGATTTAAATTCTTTCTTTGCATATTAGCTTTTCCTGTATCAAAATACATTCCATTTTAAAATATTTATTTCTGTCTGAAGCCTCGTTTTGATTTTCAAAGATGCCTGTTCGTGATGTTTTGTGCCAAATTCAACTCTTTATTTAATCGATGTTTTCCATACTCCTGCAAGTGTCTTTATTTGCTCATAGGTGCCAACCTCTCATTAATATTCCGTAATATACAGGTTAATTTGACCCAGGTTTAACACGTTTCGCACCAGAATTTTTTTAAAGAAATGAAATTATATAAATCCCACGTAAAAAAACCTGAAATTGAATAAATGAAGATTCGTCCAATATTTTTTCTGGTTTGAAGCTTTGTTAAACTGGGTCAAATTAACCCGCATATTAATGAGAGGTTGGCGCCTATGTTTGCTAAAAAAGTCTGAATCAGAGCGAAATTCCGTAGCTTTGTGCTTATACGCCTTGATGAATAAACGATGGTCCACCACAGACAGGGAATTTTTGGTTGTTTTTCATTGCCTTTGAACTTTCAACTTTCTTTAGAGCGAAGGGATACTTTTTGGTGTATGATTATGCAATATTCGCGAAGGTGTGGTGATTATGAATCCATTTGCAAGAAGTGAAATATTTTAGTAATATTCAAGAATGTACATGATTAAGGAATATTGTCGAACGTATGGCCATTATAGCATTACACTGTTATGAATACAGGTAAACTATAAAGTTGTGGTTAACTGTTTTCCAATAAAAAAATTGCAATAGTGAACTAGTTTTCAAGGACGGAGAGTTTTTGTGCTAAGCATGTAGGCATGAATCTTCTAAAAAACCGCTTGCTATTTTCTATCGGAGAAATTTACGGTGGATTATGCATTGATCTTACCAAACACTCACAATATTTTAATTAAACAACAACTGCAATACAGCAATCATAACAGCGAGTAAAAATTTACAAGTAAGATACGTCGTATCAAAAGTAGCATTGTCAATGTAATAAAAATGTCACAGATCCATCTTCCGATAGAATTTTTGTAGAAGTCTTCCCACATATATATATATATATTTTTTCAGAAGTATATAAAAAGTCAAAACGAAAATTATCATACATAAATGAGAAACGGAATGAATGATGACACTCATAGCTGTTACGATAAGTATTTCAAAAATCAAAAATTGAAAAAATAAATAAAAATGTACAATTGTATATATATATATATGCATCTGTATGGGTGACTGTAAGATGTATTCGATGGTATCCAATTTAAGCAGCATACAGTAATTACTTGATTGAAGAAGTTCCTTTTTTTCGGTGAGTAGGTATGGAAAATATTATACAGCCAACGAATTAAGGATGGTACACTCTTGGTGTTTAGATCACATTGCCAATGACATTGAAGAGGAAGGATGTACAGATATGCAGATATGCCAGCGTAAATTGCATAGATAAAAATAGAAAACGTGCAATAAGTTTAATAAGTGATCATAATTAATAACAGCCATGCCAGGGTAGAACAGGGCGAATCAAAACAGTAAAGGCAATAGTCGAAATCTTCTGGGAGTTTTCCCTGATTAAAAATCAAACAGTTCGAGTTCAACTATTTATTAGTATCTCATCACACATAATGGAGCATTTTCAAATTATACAGCACAGCATCTAATAAAATACGTGGTTACGACGAAATTCTAAAAAATCAAGATTCTTTCTATTGATCTCGCGACTTCTTTTAGTAGACGATGTCACTGAAAACTTGTATTCCAAAGTCGTGTAAATGGCTATAAACTCCTTTGCGGAAATATATGGATTTTGACCAATAAAAGGCTCGATTATTCAAGTAACGGCGTAATAATCAACAGTGAGTGATTAGCTTCTCGAAAAAGCGAGAAGAAAGTTTTTCGCAGATTCTAGAATTCAAAAAAGAACCAAATACTTTCTATCGAAATGTATAGGTGAAGGAATTTATTTTACTGACGCAATGTCAAAATGAAAAAACGTAGCAAAAAAAAAAAAAAAAAAAATTAAAAAAATTAAAAAAATTAGATTTTTAAAAAGGGGAAACGATAAAAAAGAATAACACCATTTTTAATGACGGAGAATAGTAAACTATGTGAGCAAATTTAGAATAATTTTATTACAGGGTAATTATTAAAAATATGTTTTCACTCTCTCTCTCTGTATATATATATATATATAAACGAGTATATATATAAACGAGGTGTCTAGGTATAGCAAAGCGGCTATGAGATAAGACCGCTCCTCTCGAAACATAGCAGCAAACAGCGGAGTTGGAGTTCCTATCAAATTAACGCTTCTGATACAGGGGTAAAATATGTATAAAGTTGTAGAGAGTCTTACTTTGAAATAATGTCTTACATGTACGAATACCTTTATTAGATGCTCTGAAAGTTCAGTTTTTTTTATCGTATTAGCCGCTTAATTAAAACCACAAATTGCATGCAGTAGTGTGCATAATTATACTAAATGTGTCAGAAATTGAGCTTGTGTTCTGATGGTACACATATTTACTATACGTGAATTTACTTTCTTATTGAAAAACTGTACCATACTTACATGAGTTAGCTTTATTAGCAAATATGCATTAACTTATAATGTTACATTTCTGCATTCAATTTGTGACGTATTCAAACATGTAACAGGATATAAAAAATTATATTTCAGGCCGTCTAATAAATTTATACAGTTAATACATTATTTAAGACTACATCGTTGACATTCTAAAACTTTCCCCTGTATCTCGAACAGTTTAAGAGATGGAAACATGTATTCTGCCATTTGTGACTAAAAGTCGCGTATAGCGTTCACATCGAATTGGGCATTGCCAAGGGTTAGTTTTACTATATACCTATATACCACATTTAACCTATATACCACCTATATAGCACATAGCCTATATACCACATATATATATAGCACATACCTATATACCACATACCTGTCACCGCTCTGACATTCTTGGGGGATGGAAAGAACTTTAGGGCATTTTGTACAGACACACATTCAAACACATATATATACAGGGTGTCCGAAAAGTCTGGCAAACTGTCGAATAACTCGAGATATATACATCGGATTGAAAAACGGAAAATAGGTATTCAATATTTTTTAAAACTCTTTTTAGGGATACCAAAGTTGCAGCCCCTCGAAATCTGCCCCTGGGAGAAAAAAAGGGGGCAACTTTGAAATATTAAATGATAACCCCCATTTTTTCATTGCAGATTCAGATTCTACGGGAAAAGATACGTAACTTTTGTATTTAACATTTTCTTCAGGAAATCGTAGATAGCGCTATAATAATAATAAAAAAACTGCAATGAGAATCGGTCTGGAAACGGCCGAATAACACGAGGAATTTACATTGGATTCAAAAACGGAAAAATACGTGTTCAGTATTTCCGACAAAAGGCAGCATTGATATCCCTAAATATATATTTCTAAAATATTTAACACGTATTTTTCCGTTTTTCAATCCGATGTATCCTCGAGTTATTCAACCGTTTGCAGAGTTTTCAATGGATACGATTCTCGCTGCATTTAACTGGATTACAGCGCAATCTACAATTTTCTGAAGAAAATGTTACATACAAAAGTTACGTATTTTTTACCATAGAATCCAAATCAAGTAGAATCCAAAAAAGGTGGCTTATCATTTAAGATTCAAAATTCCCCCTCTTCCGCCGCAGTGGCAGAGTTGGGGGGCAAATTTGATAACCATAAATATAAGTTTCAAAATTAATGAATAAATATTTTTCATTTTTCAGTCGCTGTATATTTCTCGAGTTATTTGACCGTTTCCAGACTTTTCGGACACACTGTATATATAGATACATATGTATGTATGTATGTATGTGTGTTTGTAAATTTATAACCATATATAATAAGTGTACATTCTGAACAAAATTTAGCTTTACGATTAATTTATCTCAGTTTATTGAAAATTTATTATAATATTGTATGAATGCATTATTTGCATGTGAGTGAATTCTCCCTCTCTATAAAATACACACTACTTACCAAATTCCGTAATTAAAATGAAAATATTTTAAATCCTGAAAAGTATATTATAGTTTAGTATTTATATAGTTAAATACATTATAATATAGTAATTATTCTTTTGGTCGTAAACATTGAAAGGAAAAAAAAGTTATTTGATTTATTCAATATGCAAACGAAGCTAAATTCATATTTCATGAAATATATTACGATTTACGCTCAAAATATATATGAAAAAAGTCCTTACGCCGTGTACCGGGAAGAAAGAGTAGCTTTCATAGTCCATGTTTTTAAAAATTCAACTCATTTAACTCAAACACCCGAAGCTTATATGCTTGGAACCAGATTATAGAAGATTCCATTCCGTTTTTTTAATACTTAATTTAAATGCGAATTTCAGCATCAGAGTTACAGCATAACAAATATCAGATTGTTTCAAAACGTCAGCCATCCTAGAATTTTAAACTGCCATATATCAACACTTTTTTAAGAATAAGCCAAACCAAAAAATGTTCCGGAATCCTTGTATAACGATCTAACATTTAACGGAAACGACTATTTAATAATAATAAAAAAAAAAATTATACTTATTTTTGAATTTTAAGAATTTTTTTTTTAAATTAACTTGCCTCAACAAGATGGCGCATGAAGCTGGACGACGAACTCGGTCGAGACCTTGGTATGTTTTGTAAACATGATCAGTCACGTTCATATCGGTTCATAAATACGAGATAGTTACCGCATAACGAATATCAGATTGTTTCAAATTCTCAGCCACCCTAGAATTTCAAACTGCCATATATCATAGTTATTTTTTTGAGATATAGCCAAAACAAAAAATGTTCCAGAATCCTTGTATTAGATTGTGACACTTAAAGGAAACAACTTTTTCAATTTATAATTTTTGTACAACTTTTTGGAATTTAAAAAATATTTAAAAATATTTAACTGGCCGCCATTTTGAAATAAAATGGGAGATGCAGATGTCCAATGAACTCGGTCGAGACCTTGGCATGTTCTATGCACATACTCCGTCACAGCCAAATCGGTTCCTAAATAAGAGAGTTACAGCACGACAAATGTAAAAAATATATATATACAGTAAAACCTCTAAAGTTGACTACCTCTCTACGATGACCACCTCATTATGTTGACCGAAATTTATTAGTTTGTATGGTCACTGCGCATTTTCAATGGAGATTTACCTCTCTATGTTGGCCACCTCCGTAAGTTGTATGTTGACCACTTTTTAGTAGGTTTTACTCTCTGTAACTTGACCACTGACGTTTTCTTGAATTTGCTTTTCCAAGGTTTTTTCTCCATCTGGTTTCCAGGAATTTCTTTATCAGTAATTCGGTTTATCAGAGCAAAACTCGTCTCCCTTGTGGTGCTCCATTCATTGTTCACTTCCAGTATGATACAATGGGAGGGAAATACCAGAATTCCTGGAATCTATCGAAAAATGTCAGAGGATTGGGGGATGTGCGTAGCGGTGTAGCTATACGTAGAATTGGAAAACAACGTGTATCGCTCACATGTGAAACACACACTTTTTTTCTGGATGTTGTGTAGTGACGGAACCGGTCGTTTATTTGCGAATTTTAATTTAAAATGGCGCAAAAAACCTCTAAAAGAAATTAAATAAAAGGAGAAAGTGGATCGCCTTAATATTCTGGAGAGCAGCAGCCAAAGAAAGACAGCGGAAAAATTTGGTGTGAGCGAGACAACTGTGAGCAACATTTTAAAACGCAAGGAAGAATATCTGGAAAGATATTCTTCCAAAAACTGGGGACTTCAAAGAAAATGCAGAAAAACGTGTCGCCACATTTCGTTAGTTTAAAGAGATGCGATCAATCAATGCAAGAATATCGGGACCTATGTTTCAGTAAGTAGCAAAAAAAAAAATTGCAAAAGAATTCGAAATAGAGACTTCCAAGCGTCAGCAGGTTGGCTTGAAAAATTCAAACTGCGATACGAGATTTCTCAAAAAGTTTTGTGTGGGAAATTGCGAGAGGTTTCAGCTGAAGTGTCGGAAAAGTTTATTGGAAAATTCCCAGAGTTTGCTAAAGTTTTAAAGATGAGGACATCTTTAATGCTGATGAGTGCGGTCTCTTCTTTAAAGCAATGCCTGCTATAAGTCTAGTAATGAAGGGTGACATTTGCAAAAGAGGAAAACTTCAAAACAGCGTTTTACTGTTCTTCAATGTGCTAGTATGACGAGGGAAAAATTGAAGCCTACGGTGATAGGCATTCCGCAAAACCTCGTGCATTTAAAATTGTGAAACCTGAAGACCTTTCTGTTTCTTTGGAGAACGAATAGATCCGCTTGGATGACCAGTGCTTTGTTCGCAAAGTGGGTTAGTGGAATTGACGCAGTAATGATGAAAAAGAATCGGTCTATTCTACTTACCGTGGACAACTGCCCCAACCACCCGAAAGTGAATAATCTCACAAATGTGAAGCTAAAATATTTGCTTCCAAACACAACTTCGAAAACCCAACCTTTAGGTCAAGGCATTATTCAGTCCTTCAAAGTGCACTACAAAGCTCAACTTCTGGAAGGGGTGATCATGAAAGCACAAACCTGTAGTACTTCTGAATTGGCATCGTCAACAGCTGAGGCAGTAAATACTTTGAATGCTGTTCATTGGATTAATTCTGCTTGGAATAAAGTTACGCAAACCACGATTAAGGACTGTTTCAAGAAAGCTGTATTTGTTACAGCTCAAACATCGGTGCAAGAGGAAGAGCTTCCTCTATCTCCCTTGCCAGTTTTTGATGAGTTGATTTTGAAGATTAAGTTACCATGCACGGTGAGTTAGTAACATGTGTGGAACCAGATCCAGAGGCAAACTTCAATGAGATACTCTCTACAACTAAGCACATCGAGGACAATAAGGTATAAGAAATGGATGACAAAGAGGATGATGATCCAAGTGACGACGAAACTGAAAAGTACCCAACTCTGAAGGAAGACGATGTAAAGTGCTGGTTGGAGCAACTTAAAGATTTCGCTGCTGAAAAATCCATAAGCACGCTTAATGGACTTGTAAACTGTGAAAGTGCTGTTTGCAGTTACCTAATGAACAAAAAGAGGACTCAAAAAAAAATTGAATTATTCTTTCAAAAATTGTAAAAAATGTGCTGTACCTTCAGTAAAAATAGAAATGAGTAAGTGCTAATTTTTTTTCTAAATTTTTCCTTAAAAAATACTAGAAAAGTTTACTAAATTTTTTTCTAATATTTTACTAAATATTTTCTAAAAATTCCCTATGTTGACCACCTCCGTATGTTGACCATTTAGTTACAGTCCCTTGGGTGGTCAACATAGGTTCTACGGTATATAAATTAACCTTTGTATAGAGGGTTGTTTTTGGGTCTGGGGGGGGGGATATGATCGGTGAAAATATACCAACATGTTTTGGAATCGTTTTCTTCCGAACGGCTGCGATAGGTAGCTATTTGTAGTGGAAGAAATGCATTTGTAATTCATAAAAGTTACAGTATTTATATTATTGAATATTATTTTTTTTATTTATTACAATTTTATGATTTTTCATATCAGAGTTTATATTAATGCACTTATTATATTTAAAAATGTATACTGAAACTATAACAAACTTATTTTTTCCTATGAGTTTCTACTTCGGTGTGAGACTAATTAATGTGTTTTGATTATAAATTTTTAAAAG
Organism: Maratus michaelseni; assembly: GCA_963931845.1. Taxonomy (NCBI): domain Eukaryota; kingdom Metazoa; phylum Arthropoda; class Arachnida; order Araneae; family Salticidae; genus Maratus; species Maratus michaelseni. The sequence continues at coordinate 391,885,137 of OZ007592.1, forward strand.
TAGCGTGTCACGTCTATCAGATTTTTTTAGTTTGATATTGCAGAAAATTTAGAAAACTCCCATGTATAATCAAAGCACGAATGATTGAAAAAAAACTTTTAGCTTATCTCAGAAATCATTTAAGGAAAGTCATTTAAAAACATGTAAACATTTTTTTTCTTTTTCGTATTTCTAACGACTATTTCGAAATTAAATTCTGCTTGAAATTATCAGAAAAAGGCGATTCTTATTTTTCTTTTCGATTACAGATGCGTGAAATAATTTTTAGGTTGTTGTTTCATAGCTTTCTTAAATATTTATAAAGATAAATGAACTTATTCATGAATGGTTGGTAATTAGTAGAATGAACGGATTTTAACGGAAGGTAAAGCTAGGAGAGTCTGCGCACAATTCAAAAGAATAACAATAAAAAATCTAAATATTAATTTTTTGCTAAACTATCATGAAATTTTTTACTTCATTTATTTTTTTATGCATTTCCAGTGCTATTTTGTTGTTATGTTGTAATTTAATAGAACAGTTGTAATAAAACCAAGAAAGTTATTTTGCGCAATCTGTCCTTACAGGGTTGGTGTGATTGCGCACATGGGTAGGAGAGATTGTTACTAATAATAACTACAAGTAAATTGTTAACAATAATAATTACACTTAAATGACATTGTTGTAAGGTTTTTGTGAACAAATATTATTGTATTAGGAGTGAATATTTAAACCTAATGATTAAAGAAGCAGAAAAAAGGAAATAATTTTAAAAACAATTGAAAAATTTTAATTAAAGGAAAAAAATTAAAGAAGCAGAAAAAGTAATGCCAGATTAGATTACAAAGTAACATTAAGTTACTTGATAACACGTTTAACTTAAAATTAGTTCATTTTAATTTTTAATTTTTTATGCAAATTTACCAGTAAGATGCGTAATCTCTCCTAGCATGGAAACTAATGGAAACAATGCGCCATCTCTCCTAATTAGCAGATGCACAAACTCTCCAATTTCTGTAGGAGAGATTGCGCGGCCTTTTATATAAACATGGCCGCTACTAAAACGAACCGTCGATGTTAAAATTGTTAGTCTAGATTAGTAGCTTATGAGAAATCGTTTAATTAAAAAATATTTTGTACTACTGACACTGTATTGAAATTCTGATGAACAGCTATGAAAATGCAAGTACTTACTTTGGGAAAACAAAACAAAATAGCAATGATTTATCTTAGACCCTCAAAACAATCAACGTGCACTTTCAAGTAGACACTCCACTACTGCTGCTGTACAATTACCTGGAGTCGCTGCGCACTCACTGCGCATATCCTCCCCCCATACCTCTATGTGTGCAATCTCTCCGACCGCGCCATCTCTCCTGGCTTTACCTTATATAGTGAAATGTTTGATTCAACATGTTTTACAATTTCTGACGTAAAAGTCTTAAAAAAATATGCATTTTAAATCCTTTTATCTTTTAAAAGTGGTTAAGAATTCAAAACATTGATTTAATTATCCTTTTGGGGGGTTTTCTTTTAACAACATTCATGAAAGCTCTCATCAATATTATACATTGATTATTAATATTTAGCCCTTACTAAACAATTAATATTGGTACATGGGAACTTTAGAATAAAATACTAATTCATAAGATGCAATTAATATTTTTGTATTCAGCAAGGGATATTCTATACACTAGGTACTTCCATTTACTGACACATATAAAACATACAGTATTAATTATTTAAAGATCAGCTCTTGCTTTTTTAGTATATTTTTAGACATTAATATAATGACAGAACATCGAGCAATAGCTTCAGTTCTTATGCAAAACGGGACAGATGGTATTTCGAAATGATTTATTGTCCGAAAGATATAATCATAAACGCGTAGGTCGATAAAGACGTAATTTATATCTTAGATATGAAACCGTTTGCCGTTAAGAGACATTTAATAAAAGCTCTATAAACTAAGAATACGTAGACGAAGTATCCTGATTTTTGCTAACAGTTATTTTAGTTAACTTTTTATACATTAGAAAACTATATGAAAACTTTAGAAATACTAATAAAGCGAAAAAAGACAAAAATAAGTAAAAGTAGAATATATTATTTTGCAATATAAAATGCAAGTATAGTAAGTTCGCAATGATAGTAAATAATCATAGCGAATTTAAAGCAATCAATATATCAGATTAAATGTATCGGAAAGAACATTTTAACTTAAATACTCAACAGTCATCTATACTAATATTATAAAGGAGTAAATCTTGTTTGTTTGTTTGTAGGGAGTAATCTCTGGAACTACAGAACCGATTTCAAAAGTGATGGTGGCAAATTGATGGTGACAACGCCTGCTCCAACATAGGCTATATTTTATGTGGGTGCCACTAACTCCAGGGGGTGCAGGAGCAAAAAGCGTTCTAAAATTGCGATTTTTCAGTTATCACACTGGCTGTCAAGCCCTAACAGCTTGGCAGCCGGTTCTGTATATATGTATGTACGTACGTAATGCGATAACTCTTCATAGAAATATCCGTTTTCCTTCAAATTTTGTTTATAGGTTCACTGTGTTAAGGCGCTTCCCTGATTAGCTTTCGGGATTGATTGGTTAAGCATAAAAGGGGGGGGGAACAAGGGGCTAATCCCCCCCTTTAATTTATATAAATGGGTTTTTCATGCAGAATTATTCCGTTTTCCTTCAAATTTTGTTTATAGGTTCACTGAGTTAAGGCGCTTCCCTGATTAGTTTTCGGGATTGATTGGTCAAGTACAAAAGGGGGGAACAAGGGTCTAATTCCCCCCCCCCCTTAATTTATATAAATGGGTTTTTCATGCAGAATTATTCCGTTTCCCTTCAAATTTTGTTTATAGTTTCACTGAGTTAAGGCGCTTCCCTGATTAGTTTACGGGTTTGATTAGTTAAGTATAAAGGGGGGGGGATCGGCGGGGCTAATCCCCCCTTAATTTATATAAATGGGTTTTTCATGCAGAATTATTCCGTTTTCCTTCAAATTTTGTTTATAGGTTCATTGGGTTAAGACGCTTCCCTGATTACTTTTCGGGATTAATTGGTTAAGTATAAAGGGGGGGAACAAGGGGCTAATTCCCCCCCCTTAATTTATATAAATGGGTTTTTCATGCAGAATTATTCCGTTTTCCTTCAAATTTTGTTTATAGGTTCACTGTGTTAAGGCGCTTCCCTGATTAGTTTTCGGGATTGATTAGTTAATATAAAGGGCGGGGGATCGGGGGCTAATTCCCCCCCTTAATTTATATAAATGGGTTTTTCATGCAGAATTATTCCGTTTTCCTTCAAATTTTGTTTATAGGTTCATTGGGTTAAGACGCTTCCCTGATTAGCTTTCGGGATTGATTGGTTAAGTATAAAAGGGGGGGGGCAAGGGGCTAATTCCCCCCCCCCCCTTAATTTATATAAATGGGTTTTTCATGCAGAATTATTCCGTTTTCCTTCAAATTTTGTTTATAGGTTCACTGAGTTAAGGCGCTTCCCTGATTAGTTTTCGGGATTGATTAGTTAATATAAAGGGCGGGGGATCGGGGGCTAATTCCCCCCCTTAATTTATATAAATGGGTTTTTCATGCAGAATTATTCCGTTTTCCTTCAAATTTTGTTTATAGGTTCATTGGGTTAAGACGCTTCCCTGATTAGCTTTCGGGATTGATTGGTTAAGTATAAAAGGGGGGGGGGGGCAAGGGGCTAATTCCCCCCCCCTTAATTTATATAAATGGGTTTTTCATGCAGAATTATTCCGTTTTCCTTCAAATTTTGTTTATAGGTTCACTGAGTTAAGGCGCTTCCCTGATTAGTTTTCGGGATTGATAGGTCAAGTATAAAGGGGGGAACAATGGTCTAATTCCCCCCCCCCTTATTTTATATAAATGGGTTTTTCATGCAGAAATATTCCGTTTCCCTTCAAATTTTGTTTGTAGGTTCACTGAGTTAAGGCGCTTCCCTGATTAGTTTACGGGTTTGATTAGTTAAGTATAAAGGGGGGGGGTCGGGAGGGCTAATCCCCCCCTTAATTTATATAAATGGGTTTTTCATGCAGAATTATTCCGTTTTCCTTCAAATTTTGTTTATAGGTTCATTGGGTTAAGACGCTTCCCTGATTACTTTTTGGGATTAATTGGTTAAGTATAAAGGGGGGGAACAAGGGGCTAATTCCCCCCCCCTTAATTTATATAAATGGGTTTTTCATGCAGAATTATTCCGTTTTCCTTCAAATTTTGTTTATAGGTTCACTGTGTTAAGGCGCTTCCCTGATTAGTTTTCGGGATTGATTAGTTAATATAAAGGGCGGGGGATCGGGGGCTAATTCCCCCCCTTAATTTATATAAATGGGTTTTTCATGCAGAATTATTCCGTTTTCCTTCAAATTTTGTTTATAGGTTCATTGGGTTAAGACGCTTCCCTGATTAGCTTTCGGGATTGATTGGTTAAGTATAAAAGGGGGGGGCAAGGGGCTAATTCCCCCCCCCCTTAATTTATATAAATGGGTTTTTCATGCAGAATTATTCCGTTTTCCTTCAAATTTTGTTTATAGGTTCACTGAGTTAAGGCGCTTCCCTGATTAGTTTTCGGGATTGATTAGTTAATATAAAGGGCGGGGGATCGGGGGCTAATTCCCCCCTTAATTTATATAAATGGGTTTTTCATGCAGAATTATTCCGTTTTCCTTCAAATTTTGTTTATAGGTTCATTGGGTTAAGACGCTTCCCTGATTAGCTTTCGGGATTGATTGGTTAAGTATAAAAGGGGGGGGCAAGGGGCTAATTTCCCCCCCTTAATCTATATAAATGGGTTTTTCATGCAGAATTATTCCGTTTTCCTTCAAATTTTGTTTATAGGTTCACTGAGTTAAGGCGCTTCCCTGATTAGTTTTCGGGATTGATAGGTCAAGTATAAAGGGGGGAACAATGGTCTAATTCCCCCCCCCTTAATTTATATAAATGGGTTTTTCATGCAGAAATATTCCGTTTCCCTTCAAATTTTGTTTATAGGTTCACTGAGTTAAGGCGCTTCCCTGATTAGTTTACGGGTTTGATTAGTTAAGTATAAAGGGGGGGGGGGATCGGGAGGGCTAATCCCCCCCTTAATTTATATAAATGGGTTTTTCATGCAGAATTATTCCGTTTTCCTTCAAATTTTGTTTATAGGTTCATTGGGTTAAGACGCTTCCCTGATTACTTTTCGGGATTAATTGGTTAAGTATAAAGGGGGGGAACAAGGGGCTAATTCCCCCCCTTAATTTATATAAATGGGTTTTTCATGCAGAATTATTCCGTTTTCCTTCAAATTTTGTTTATAGGTTCACTGTGTTAAGGCGCTTCCCTGATTAGTTTTCGGGATTGATTAGTTAATATAAAGGGCGGGGGATCGGGGGCTAATTCCCCCCCTTAATTTATATAAATGGGTTTTTCATGCAGAATTATTAGGTTTTCCTTCAAATTTTGTTTATAGGTTCATTGGGTTAAGACGCTTCCCTGATTAGCTTTCGGGATTGATTGGTTAAGTATAAAAGGGGGGGTGGGCCTAATTGGTTATTAGGTTCATTGGGTTAAGACGCTTCCCTGATTAGCTTTCGGGATTGATTGGTTAAGTATAAAAGGGGGGGCAAGGGGCTAATTCCCCCCCCCCTTAATTTATATAAATGGGTTTTTCATGCAGAATTATTCCGTTTTCCTTCAAATTTTGAGTTAAGGCGCTTCCCTGATTAGTTTTCGGGATTGATTAGTTAATATAAAGGGCGGGGGATCGGGGGCTAATTCCCCCCTTAATTTATATAAATGGGTTTTTCATGCAGAATTATTCCGTTTTCCTTCAAATTTTGTTTATAGGTTCACTGAGTTAAGGCGCTTCCCTGATTAGTTTTCGGGATTGATTGGTCAAGTATAAAGGGGGGAACAATGGTCTAATTCCCCCCCCCTTAATTTATATAAATGGGTTTTTCATGCAGAAATATTCCGTTTCCCTTCAAATTTTGTTTATAGGTTCACTGAGTTAAGGCGCTTCCCTGATTTGTTTACGGGTTTGATTAGTTAAGTATAAAGGGGGGGGGGTCGGGAGGGCTAATCCCCCCCTTAATTTATATAAATGGGTTTTTCATGCAGAATTATTCCGTTTTCCTTCAAATTTTGTTTATAGGTTCATTGGGTTAAGACGCTTCCCTGATTACTTTTCGGGATTAATTGGTTAAGTATAAAGGGGGGGAACAAGGGGCTAATTCCCCCCCCCCCCTTAATTTATATAAATGGGTTTTTCATGCAGAATTATTCCGTTTTCCTTCAAATTTTGTTTATAGGTTCACTGTGTTAAGGCGCTTCCCTGATTAGTTTTCGGGATTGATTAGTTAATATAAAGGGCGGGGGATCGGGGGCTAATTCCCCCCCTTAATTTATATAAATGGGTTTTTCATGCAGAATTATTCCGTTTTCCTTCAAATTTTGTTTATAGGTTCATTGGGTTAAGACGCTTCCCTGATTAGCTTTCGGGATTGATTGGTTAAGTATAAAAGGGGGGGGCAAGGGGCTAATTCCCCCCCCCTTAATTTATATAAATGGGTTTTTCATGCAGAATTATTCCGTTTTCCTTCAAATTTTGTTTATAGGTTCACTGAGTTAAGGCGCTTCCCTGATTAGTTTTCGGGATTGATTAGTTAATATAAAGGGCGGGGGATCGGGGGCTAATTCCCCCCTTAATTTATATAAATGGGTTTTTCATGCAGAATTATTCCGTTTTCCTTCAAATTTTGTTTATAGGTTCATTGGGTTAAGACGCTTCCCTGATTAGCTTTCGGGATTGATTGGTTAAGTATAAAAGGGGGGGGCAAGGGGCTAATTTCCCCCCCCCTTAATCTATATAAATGGGTTTTTCATGCAGAATTATTCCGTTTTCCTTCAAATTTTGTTTATAGGTTCACTGAGTTAAGGCGCTTCCCTGATTAGTTTTCGGGATTGATAGGTCAAGTATAAAGGGGGGAACAATGGTCTAATTCCCCCCCCCTTAATTTATATAAATGGGTTTTTCATGCAGAAATATTCCGTTTCCCTTCAAATTTTGTTTATAGGTTCACTGAGTTAAGGCGCTTCCCTGATTAGTTTACGGGTTTGATTAGTTAAGTATAAAGGGGGGGGGATCGGGAGGGCTAATCCCCCCCTTAATTTATATAAATGGGTTTTTCATGCAGAATTATTCCGTTTTCCTTCAAATTTTGTTTATAGGTTCATTGGGTTAAGACGCTTCCCTGATTACTTTTCGGGATTAATTGGTTAAGTATAAAGGGGGGGAACAAGGGGCTAATTCCCCCCCCTTAATTTATATAAATGGGTTTTTCATGCAGAATTATTCCGTTTTCCTTCAAATTTTGTTTATAGGTTCACTGTGTTAAGGCGCTTCCCTGATTAGTTTTCGGGATTGATTAGTTAATATAAAGGGCGGGGGATCGGGGGCTAATTCCCCCCCTTAATTTATATAAATGGGTTTTTCATGCAGAATTATTAGGTTTTCCTTCAAATTTTGTTTATAGGTTCATTGGGTTAAGACGCTTCCCTGATTAGCTTTCGGGATTGATTGGTTAAGTATAAAAGGGGGGGTGGGCCTAATTGGTTATTAGGTTCATTGGGTTAAGACGCTTCCCTGATTAGCTTTCGGGATTGATTGGTTAAGTATAAAAGGGGGGGCAAGGGGCTAATTCCACCCCCCCCCCTTAATTTATATAAATGGGTTTTTCATGCAGAATTATTCCGTTTTCCTTCAAATTTTGAGTTAAGGCGCTTCCCTGATTAGTTTTCGGGATTGATTAGTTAATATAAAGGGCGGGGGATCGGGGGCTAATTCCCCCCTTAATTTATATAAATGGGTTTTTCATGCAGAATTATTCCGTTTTCCTTCAAATTTTGTTTATAGGTTCACTGAGTTAAGGCGCTTCCCTGATTAGTTTTCGGGATTGATTGGTCAAGTATAAAGGGTGGAACAATGGTCTAATTCCCCCCCCCCCTTAATTTATATAAATGGGTTTTTCATGCAGAAATATTCCGTTTCCCTTCAAATTTTGTTTATAGGTTCACTGAGTTAAGGCGCTTCCCTGATTTGTTTACGGGTTTGATTAGTTAAGTATAAAGGGGGGGGGGATCGGGAGGGCTAATCCCCCCCTTAATTTATATAAATGGGTTTTTCATGCAGAATTATTCCGTTTTCCTTCAAATTTTGTTTATAGGTTCACTGAGTTAAGGCGCTTCCCTGATTAGTTTTCGGGATTGATTGGTCAAGTATAAAGGGGGGAACAATGGTCTAATTCCCCCCCCCTTAATTTATATAAATGGGTTTTTCATACAGAAATATTCCGTTTCCCTTCAAATTTTGTTTATAGGTTCACTGAGTTAAGGCGCTTCCCTGATTAGTTTTCGGGATTGATTAGTTAAGTATAAAGGGGGGGGATCGGGGGGCTAATCCCCCCCTTAATTTATATAAATGGGTTTTTCATGCAGAATTATTCCGTTTTCCTTCAAATTTTGTTTATAGGTTCACTGTGTTAGGGCGCTTCCCTGATTAGTTTTCGGGATTGATTGGTTAAGTATAAAGGGGGGAACGGGGGGCTAATACCCCCCTTAATTTATGTAAATGGGTTTTTCATGCAGAATTATCCCATTTTCTTCAAATTTTATTTATAGGTTCACTGTGTTAAGGCGCATCTCTGATTAGTTTTCGGGATTGATTGGTTAAGTATAAAGGGGGGGAACAAGGGGCTAATTCCCCTTTATCTATACTAATATATAAAGTAGTAAAGATTGTTTGTTTGTTTGTAGGGGGTAATCTCTGGAACCACTGAAGCGATTTTAAAAGTGATGGTGGCAAATTAATGGTGACAATCCCTGCTCCAACATAGGCTATATTTTATGTCGGTGTCACCACCCCCAGGGGGTGCAGGAGCGAAAAACGTTCTAAAATTTCGATTTTTTGTGTACTGAAGGAGATAGAAGTATCAAATTTGGTATCGTAGTTACTTATAAGATGTAAATGCTCTCTAAGAACAAATTATAAAAACATTCGCAATTTAAAAGGGTGAGATGAGGAAGAAGCGTTCTAATAACATTCTAAATTACAATTTCTATGGAATCTCTGAAACTACAGAACCGATTTCAAAAGTGATGGTGGCAAATGGATGGTGACAGTCCCTGCTCCAACATATGCTAAATTTTTTGTCGGTGCCACTGCCCGCAGAGGGTGCAGGAGCGAAAAACGTTCCAAAATTATGATATTTTCAATAATGAAGGAGTTAGGAACTTGACATTTTGTATGGTCGTTACTTACAAGATTTAAATGCTCTATAAGAACAAAATCTAAAAAAATTCGAAATTTAAAAGGCTGAAATAAGCAAAAAATTTTCTAAAAACATTCTAAATTACAATTAGTATGGAATCTATGGAACTACTAAAGCGATTTCAAAAGTGATTGTGGCAAATGGATGGTGACAATCCCTGCTCCAACATAGGCTATATTCTATGTCGGTGCCACTACCCCGAGGGGGGTGCAGAAGCGAAAAACGTTCTAAAATTGCGATTTTTGCGATGCTGAAGGAGCTAGAAACTTCAAGTTCGGCATGATTGTTATTTATAAGATCTAAATGCGCTCTAAGAACAATTTCTAAAGAAAAATGATCTAATGATTCTGCGATTTTTCAACTATTGAATTTCTAAAATTACCAAATTCCACAATAGAGTACCATAGCGAAACCTTCACGCGTAAAAAGATAATGATAAGGGCGACGTGTCCTGACGTGTATATTGACTATAGAACGAGTCACAAATTATAGTATCCTTATTATTCTGTTAAAATATAAAAGTGAATTATGAAATGTCAATATTTTGTTTGATTAAAGGTTCGTTAAGAGAAATTGACCAGCGTAGCGGGCGTAGCTTGCTAGTATAGCATAAAATGCAATAACCGTTTATGAGCATCATATTCGTCACATAATAGTTAATTTTCCGATTACATTTAAGAAATTTTTAGTAATTTAAAAATATATAAATTAAGAAAATGCAGAGATCACGATACATAAATTCAAGAAGCTCGTATAAGATATTTTTTACTCCAAGTTGCTCTGTTATACAATGGAATGAAATAATGTATATTTATTTATTTTTAATATTTTAAAAACCATACATTGTATTATAATAGTATTATATAAAAAAAAACTGTGTGCCTAAAATTAAAAAAAAAATGTGTTGATTTTTATATTAAACTTTGAGACAACATGTTTAGGTCATTGTGTTAGAAAAGATCAAAAATTAATACAATACAAATGAGTTTTCGTTGTTTTATGTAAAATATGAAATCAGGCAAGCTATAATGATTTAGGATGTTCTCTTATAAGACATTCCATAGCAGTTCATTATTCTCCTCTTTTTTAACACTTTCCAACCTAGTTGAAAAGTGTTTATGACTTCGGTTTGTCTGGCCGTATGGCAGTCTGCCGTCTGGCCGTCTGTCGTCTGTCCGTGCTCTAACTCCCGTAAATATGCTCGGATTGCCTTGCAATTTTTATATGTTATTGTCGTTATCTATAGCACGTTCCCTATTTCAACTGAAGTGTCTAGCACTTATAGTTTTTTTACAGGGACACTCAAAAGAATTCCGTTACATTACGGTGTATGGGGAAAATCATTTGCGGTTTATTTTAATGATGTTACACAATTGCAAACACATTGTAATTGATATATATCACTAAGGTGTATTACAAGAAGCTTAATATGGAATAGAGTGTGGATAGCACTTATAGTTAATTTACAGGGACAGTCAAAAGAATTCCGTTACATTACGTCTATGGAGAAAAATCGTCTGCGGTTTATTTAAATGTTTCACTATTTTAAACGCATTGAAATTTATATATATCACTAATGTGCATGACAAGAGGCTTACTGCAGAATATTGTGTGTATAGTAGTCATCGTTTATTTACAGGGACACACAAAATAATTCTCTACTGTCTGTTAACAATAATTCCTGGAAGTGCGTTTTAAGTTACTGAACGCGATTTTAAATTTAACTCACTTTTTGCTTATTACGTGGTTTGTATAAATTCTGTAGATCATATACAGGTAAATACAAAAGTTCGCGAACACATTTCCGTTTATTGACAGAAACTCCAGAAGGAGAATTTTAAACTGTGCTACGCGTTTCTTAACTGAACTAAAATTTAGCATCCTATGTAGTATATATACAAATCTATAGATCGTATACAGGGCTGAATAAAAGTATTCGGATATTTTTCCGAATATTGTATACGTTGGAAATTCTTGAAATTATGTTTATAATTATGTTATGCGTTTTTTAAATTGTTTACTTAGATGTTATCTCTCAGCTTATTAAACGGTATGATTTGTAAAATTATTTTGGAAGCGTTGGAAAGTGTTACATAATCTATGCTTGACGCATGATTTTTTGTTCTTGTTTTAAAATAAAAACTGACGTAATGGCTACCATTTGTCTACCAGCTGGGTATTTAGTGTCTTCTTATTATACTCGCTTGATGTAGCATAATATGAGGAGTTCTCCTTTTAAATATTGCATTTCTTTTTTCTTGACACGCTGATCTAGGCAAGTTCTAAGTTCCTTCCAATCATGTTCTATTTGAAGACGTGAATGAAGAATAAAAATGTATTATACATTTTGAAGGTTTATTAGGGAAAGGAGGATCTATGCAGAACCTTTAAAATATACAAAACCCGATACTTCTTCAAATCAGATCCTAAAACACTCATTTGCATAAGTAAGAATATTATCTTTTAAACATTATACTGATATTATTGTGTTTTCTACTCTTTAACTTTAGGAATACTCAGGAAAATAATGCGATAATTTTTTATGCACACTTTTCTTGAAATCGATTTTAATTCGATGCTGACCCTTCAAATTACATAACCAGCTATGCAGTTTTTTTTCTCATATTAAGCGTCAGCTTATGGTAGTGTAATAATAAAAGTATTTTAAATGCAAAATGGCGCATTAAATTTCATTAAGCTGATCGGTATTCCTCCTTACAGAATTGAATCCGCATATTGACATATTTTTTTCTTATCTCTGACATATCGTTTATTTATATAACATAAAGCAAAGGGAGATGGCTCCGTCTGCAAGTCTACAAGCGATTGCGCAAAAACAGGGTAGGGGGGGATTAGTAGAGTGAGTACTCCACGACTCCATGTAGTTGTACAACAGCAGTAGTGGAGGGTCTACTTCAATTTGCTACTTCAATTTGTTTCGGCGTCTAGTATAAAGCATTGCCATTTTGTTTTGTTTTCATAAAGCAAGTACTTGAATTTTCATATTCGTCAGAATTTCTATGGAATGTCAGTATTACACAATATTTTTAATTTAAACGATTTCTCACAAGCTACTAACCTAGACTAACTGTGCGAACACCACCGTTTCGTTTTAGAAGCGGTCATGTTTAAATAAAACCCCGTGCAATCTCTCCTACCGGAATTGAAGATTTTACGCATCTGCTACTTAGGAGAGATAGCGTTTCAATAGCGTAGCGACCATTAGTTTCCATGCTAGGAGAGATTACGCTGCTTATTGGAAAATTTATATAAATTGAAAATTACATGTAAAACATATGCAAGATTCAATTTTGAAATATTTTTTGAAAAACACATAATCATCGAAACTAAATGTGGCAATAAATTAATTTGCTAAAAAATACTGGGCAATGAAGATGAGTGCACTTAATGTCTGGAACTGTACCAGGAGACAACTTCGAGCTCAGGTTGGATTCAATGCATTACTTGTGGCATGTGGTTGCACGAAATCTGCACCCTTTACAACAATAAAAGCATTGATTGTGGACGACAACAACTTCGAGATAAGAAAATTTTGAAATTCCGGAAATGAAAATGGACTAATTTTAAGTTAAACCTGTTATCAAGTACTTTAATGTTATTTTATAATCTTATCTAAGCTTGCTTTGTCTAATTTATTTTTTTCTTTAATTAAAATTCTTTAATTGCTCTTAAATTTATTTCCTTTTTTCTGATTCTTTAATCATTAGTTTGAAATATTCACTCCTGATACAATAATATTTATTCATAAAAACTTTACAACAATGTTATTTAAGTGTAAATATTATTGTTTACAATTTAATTGATTTTATAACAATATCTCCTATCCATGTGCGCAATCACACCGACCCTGTAAGGACAGATTGCGCAAAATTGTTTTTTTATTTTTATTACAGCTGTTCTATTCAAATATAGCATAACAAAAAAATAGCAATGGAAATGCGTAAAAAGCAAATGAAGTCAAAATTATTCATGGATAGTTAAGAAAAAAAATTATATATATATATATATATATATAATATTCTGTTGAATTGTGGGTAGACTCTCCTAGCTTTACCTTAATAATGCTTACGCATATTTCATGCATAAATTTTCATTGGAAAAAACTTCTATTCTTTTATATTGTACCCTGATGTACCGGTTCCCAAGTTCTGTATTGTGCATTTGCAACATACACATCTCTAAGAGATGTGCTTGTTAGATTTTTAAGAATTGCTATTATTACACTAGATGCTTACTCAGCGTTGGCCATTTAAGTTTTGCCAAACGTGCTGTACGGAACATCATAAAATTTACAAATGCCGCCAATTTGGAGACTTCATAAAATGAACCTAAGGAAGAATGTCCCGATTGCTTTTTTGAAAGTAATCCATTTTAGATAAACTGTGAACGCTTTTTTTTCTTTGATGTTAAAAAATTTAAAGAATTTGCTAGAAATATAATTCTTAAATAGGCAGTTTTAATTAATTTTTAATTTGCGCTAAATTACGAATGTGGCCAATAATTACTTGCTCAGGAATTATGTTCTGTGTGACTAATTCATTTCAGGAGATTATAAATTTATTTTTGCTAGAATTTTTATTTATAGTCTACAAATTTTTATCTATCTTTCATTTTATAAAATTCAAATAAAAAAATAATTCAGTTACACACATGAATGCACTAAATACATTACAATTTTTTTTTTTTTTTTTTTTTTTTTTATATAATTTATTAAGCGATTGAATTTTTGCTATTTTATTGGTCTTATCCCCAATTTCCCTGAAATCATTTACACATTATTAGTTCATTAAAGATACAGATGCATTCAAAGATAGTTATTTAAAAAATCTATTGTTATATAGGTAATAATGAAAAAAAAATTGGATTTATTTATTTTACTTAATATGTATTTTGTTGAGTTCTCGATAGTGAATTCTAATCTTCTTAAATAACAATCAGCGTAGAAAATTAGAAAATGATCACACATTTTTTTAATATTTCTTCAAAACTTCTTTCTGTTCAAGCGAAATTGCACTTTCAACTGTTTATTCAGTAAAACATACGGATAAAGAACTAAAGAATATGACTTTGCTAATGTACAAACTAATTACGCCTCCTTTCTTTCTTCTTGTGAATTCATTTAAAATAAGTAATTAGAAGCTAAATCATTTACATATAAATTTTTCACGAACTAACCTTGACACGTGTTGCGCCTCGAGATAAGATAATATAAGACTCATTTTGTATTTTGTTGCTGAAGATAGTGGTTGATCAAATGCAATCACTAATCCGGATTCATAAATCAACGAATAATTAAAATTAATGAGCTTATCAACATATGTGTATAATGTTGAAAGAAAAATCAATTTACCACAAAAAGATGATTAAAATATAAAATCCTTATTAAAAAGTATTACCTTTCTATTTACTATGTTTAATAAAAGCGAAAACAATAAAAAATGAGAAATTTTTTATTAAACAATGATTAAGAAATATTTTCAAAAAATTATTTGTCACATGCATTAGTTGGTATAACGTAAGACGAAATGCATAAATGGATATTTAATCTCCATTTGTTTCGTACCATTTTTTTAAAGCAATATTTTTTTTTCAAAAAATATTTTTTTTCAAAAAATATATGTTTCACCATGTTTTTAATTGCAGAAGTATTTGTTGTTGTAGATATCGGTCACTGTAAAATATGTCAAATTTCTAAATTTCGTTATGTTCTTAAGAAGATTTGAAAATATTAACATCGAATGCACATGTAACTATTTAAGAACAGAATACAATAAATGGCTTAAATAATTATCTAGTAATATTTTTAACTTGTTAGAACATTTCAATTTATCTTTTGTGAACAAGGATAACACTTTCTTTTATAAAAAGACGTTCATACATAAAACATTAAATACATAAAAATGGTCAGAAAATATATTATTTTAGACCTTGATTTAAATATATACTACTGTGGGCAAAACATAGTAAGACTTTGTACATAATTTTTAAAGTCCCCCTCAAAGTAATCCCCCCTGGCCCCAATACACTTGTGCCAACGTTTCTTCCAATCCTCGAAACAGTTGTTAAAGTCAATTTCCGGAATAGCCTTTAATGCGCGTAGCGATTCACGTTTAATGTCTTCAATTGACTCAAAACGGTTTCCCCGGAGCGGTCGTTTGAGTTTGCTGAATAACCAGAAGTCACCGGGAGCTAAATCAGGCGAATACGGTGGTTGCGGTACGATATTGGTTGAAAATTTGGCGAAAAACTCACGAAGAATTAATGCAGTATGCGACGGTGCATTATCGGTGCATCTTTCAAAATGGTTTTCACTGATCCTTCCGATATTCCAACGATGCCAGTAAGGTCTCTGACCGTTAATCGTTGATTCTCAAGCACCAATTCCTTGATTTTATTGACGTGTTGATCATCAGTTGATGTTGATGGCCGTCCTGGACGTGGTTCGTCGTCAACGCGTCATCGACCCTCTTTGAATAATTTGTACCAATCAAAAACACTTGCTCGCGACAAACAATTATCACCGAAGGCCTTTTGCAACATTCGGAACGTTTTGGCACCAGAAATTTGATTCCGCACACAAAATTTGATGGAACTTTTTTGTTGCACTCATTGTAAAAATTGCCGAATGCACTTTTTGTACTTTAGAAAGACAAGCGTATACTAAACACTAATGATTATTCTGATGTGATATTTGGCACAGATGTCACTGACAGTGATACCAACCTAGAAAAAAAATATTTCGACGAATGGGTTTTCGCGCGAAATTTAAATGAAAAAGTCTTACTATTTTTTGCGCACAGTAGTATATAGTATATATAATCAAAAAATAGTAAATAGCCTGTTTTGAAGTTATAATGATAATTCACTAATTTCGTTAAGAACTGTTGAAAAGATTTGTGAAAATTGTTGATAATAAAATTCATTCACTTTGGAAACCCGTCAAGAAAAAGCAATAATCGCATGTATATGGTTAAAAAAAATACATTAAAATGGACAAAAAAGATTATTTCTCTAAAAAGTTTTTTACTTAAAACTCCCGACAGTTTCAGTAATCAATCAAAATGAAAATTTTGACATTGACTTCTTTACAGTCTTTACACATTTATCATGTGTGACATAATTGTTGAGGAATAAATATTAATGTGTCTCACCCCGTTTGACAAATAAAGCATAATGAATATAATAATACTTGTTTCTTATACATTAGTACGTATATAAAATGTCAATTGTATTTTTCAAATGAATTATTTCGATGGAATTTATTTCTATTCATTTAAGTGACTTAATGAAAAAACTGTCCTTCCAGCATGCACTGGAAGAAAAGGTGGAATCACTATACCTTGTTTTGATGAAATCAGAGAATTTTACTCAAAAGAAGAGTAGGTAAAATACACCCATCCCGATTATAGGAGATTCGCAGTTTTCGTCGATACGGAAATAGAATGTGAGTTTAATAAAAAACAACTAGCTATCATAAATTTGACTTTCAATTATGGCGAATGGATTTTGCCACCAATTTTGGCGATATCTATCGAAGCATCGCCAATATTAGCGAGCATTCGACACATGTGGATATGACTATGTAGTTTTAAGTGTATGACAGTAGAACAATGGTAAAAACAATTAAAGTGAATTTGCGAAAAATCACGTTTTAAAGCTTATAAATGAAACCTGATTACGGAAAAGTCAGACATCTTAGAAATTCAAACTACTATATCTGAACCATTTTTTAAGATAGAGGCAAAACAAAAAATGCTCCGGAATCCTTGTATCAAGAACTAACAGTTAAGTGTAAAAAAAAAAAAAAATTTGGATTATAAAATGTCGTTCACACTTTAGGGAAAAGATTTTCAAAGTTAATTTCTAGAACATAAATTACATATTCTTTGCAACAATTTGACTTTATTGGATAGCTTTGACTTTTGGTTATAACTTTGGCTCGAAATTTCTCTGATATTAATATTTCCTTGTTACAGTCATGTCAATTTTTCCCGATACCTCTTGTAAAACATTCCAAAGTTTTTCGATGTTCGTGAATTCCTCAAATCTATCTAAATGCATGAAACGGTCATTGATGATAGGGGGTGCGTTAGGTAATTTTACACGCATTTCATAAACGGCGACACAATTTATTTACGTTTGGGATTCTTTCTTTACTATATATGCGTCAGTAGAGTTATGGAAGAGTGGCTGGAAGACTTTGTTCAACTGAAGCTCAATTAATGTATTTTTCATAAAAGGCTGGAAATTCTATTTCAAAAATGGCTTCTAAAATATTTTAATCATAATAAAGTGAGATTACCTTAGCTTTAGTGTATTTTTTAACACTTTCCAAACTAGTTAAAAAGTGTTTATGACTTATGTCTGTCTGTCCGTCTGTCCGTCTGCCGTCTGCCCACCCCATGTAACTCCCGTAAATATGCTCGGATTGCCCTGAAATTTTATATGTTATTGTCGTTTACTACAGGAAGTTCCCTCTTTTTAAATGAAGTGTGTAACACTTATAGTTCTTTTACAGGGACAGTCAAAAATATTCCGTTACATTACAGTCAATGGGAAATAATCGTTTCAAGACGCTACGTCATTTAAAACATAATGAAATTGATATGTAATTAAGAAGTGCATTAAAACATGCATTTTGTATAATATGGGGGGCAAAGCATTTATTATTCATTTACAGGATCTAACAAAAGTATTCTGCTACACATCGTTCTATGGGGAAATATAGTATGTATTGTAATTTAGTGATATTTCACTATTTCAAACATAATGAACATTTTATGCATTACTGAGGTGCACTATAAATTTCTCTCTTGTGTGCATTGCGTTTATTTACAAGGACACACAAAATATATTGGTTACAGTGCATGTGCGATGTTTAGAATCTATGTGTGATAAGTGCGTTTTCAACTTTTGTATGCGTTTTTAAGTTTAATTAATTTTTTTTAGTACGTGTGTGTTTATAAACTTGGTTGATCATATACAGGGCTACACAAGGGAATTCCTAAGTATTACAGACTATAGGAGTGAATTGCTTAAGGGTAGTTTTTAACTGCATATTCCCGCTGAACTATATTTAGTAGACTAATAGTAGTTTGTGGAATATAAATAAATTCATATACAGTGCTACGCAAAGAAATATATATATTGTCATTTACGGTTGGTAATTGATGCGAGTGAGTTTTAATTTGCCTTTTAGTTTAATATATGGTGTGTACAAAAGTCTTAAGATAATATACAAGGCTGTATAAAAGATTTCGAGTGCATTTCAATCGACTAGCGAAAATTGCTAAATGTGAATATTCTAACTGAACTAAATTTTATCACACTATAAATCCACATCTATTGATCATATACAGGGCTGCACAAAATAATTTGACTACTTTTTTGTCACTGGGAGGTAATTTCGAAAACTGTATTTATCAATGTGTTATATGTTTTCTAAACTGTTTACTTACATATCTTTTTTCACCTTATTTAACGGTGAAATTTCCTTACAGTTTTCTGGCTGTGTTGGAAAGTGTTTTACAATCCATGCTTGACGCATGATGTTTTGTTCTTGTTTACCTTTAATTTAATTTCATAATGAAATCATGAATTGTTATGGAAATTTTTCTTTACATCCACTAACACAATTCTTTTTTTTTCTAGTAATTTATAGAAATTGCTCTTCTTTTGATACACTCACTCATAAAGCCCACTGTTAAAAATTTGCAGCAAACTGTCCAGTCATTTGACCGTTTTTGCAGAAAACAGTTACATAACCGTAATTTAACTATATTCTGACCATAAAATGAGCAATAATACGGCCAGAATATAGTTAAATTACGGTTATGTAACCGTTTTCTAGAAAAACGGTCAAATGACTGGACAGTTCGCTGCATATTTTTAACAGTGTGTTTCATCCAGTGTTACGATGAATTTTTATTTAATACCACCTATGTGTTTGTTAAATTGAGTGTTAAAAAGCGCTATCCACAACACATTGGAAGACTTTGGAAAGTTTTACAAGAGGTGTGGGAGAAAATTTATATTATTGTTATAAGAGAAAAATCGACTATTATGGAAATTTCAATCCTGAGTTGTAATCAAGAGTCAGGGCTATACAGCGGAGTAAAATTTTTGCAAAGTATGTGTCATTTATGAGTACAAATTAATTGATATAATCATTTCCATAAAGTGTGAACGACCTTCTGTACCAACTTTTTATAATTATTTTTTTTTTCAATTTGAAATATTTATATGCCCACCACTTTGAAACAGGACGGTGGAAGAAGCTAGACTGCGAACTTAGTCGAGACCTTGTTAAGTCCGTCACATGCGGATATGACTATGTAGTTTTAAGTGAATGACAGTTGCAACCATGGTTAAAACAATTAAAGTAAATTTGTGAAAAACCACGTTTCTTACAGATCTTAAATGAATTGTAATTATGGCAAAATCACATGTTCCGTCACGTTTAAATCGGTAATACGAAAAATCGCAAATACGAGTGCAATCGTATGATAAAAAATGGTTTATATATATATATATATATATATATATATATAGATGATGTTCTATTAGTCGTAATTACCAATTCCTTGAAAGGTTACAGCTTTAATCACTATCCAAATAGTTTAAGCCTGAAAATTGCATCAAATAATTCTAAATGTGTCAATTTTCTGGATATAACTTTAGATGTTTCTAATGGTGAACTGGTAACAAATATTTACGATAAGAGAAATTATTTTAATTTTGATACTATTAAAATGTTACATTTCAGTTCAAATGTGTATTTTCAGAAATATTTTTATAAATGGTTTATGCCGTATTGAGAAATTGTGCTCTAACTATGCAAATATTGCTAGGAATATAGCTGAATTTTATTATATGGCGTTAACACAAGGTTATCCGGTTCAGTTTTTGTCCGACCTAACATAAAAAATCATAAAAAAAAAGAATATAGTGACGAATTGTTAGGAGTGTTCAATACGAGCGATGTTTTGTTGGTGTGTTAATTGCGGGAGTGTCGGTGTAGTGGGTTGTTTACCGTGATGTAAGTTGAGAACTTGATAGTGTAGTCTGGCTTTAGTTTGTCGGTGTAGAGGGTTGTTTGCCGTGATGTATGTTGAAAACTTGTTGCTGTAGTCTTGCTATAGTTTGTCGGTGTAGTGAGATGTTTGCAGTGATGTAAGTTGAGAACTTGATGGTGTAGTCTGGTTATAGTTTGTCAGTGTAGTGGGTTGTTGGCAGTGATGTAAGTTGAGAACTTGATGGAGTAGTCTGGTTTTAGTATTTCGGTGTAGTGGGATGTTTGCCCAGATATAAGTTGAGAACTTGATGATGTAGTCTAATTATAGTTTGTAGGTGTAGTGGGTTGTTTACTGTGGTGTAAATCGAGAATTTGTTGATGTAGTCTGGCTTTAGTTTGCTTCCTTTCGTTATGTCAGTTTCATTTGATTTCAGTCTGTACTTGTAAGGTATGGGGAAGTGTTGCATGCGTAAAACTAGTTTAACCCAGCAGTGCATGTCTCAAGTCATGCTTCCTGACATAGGTTGTTTTAGCTTTTCTTTGTTGTTTATTGGCTTTTTTAATTTTTGCTGCAATTTGTTGTGTTCTTTTGTTATGAATTTAAGTAGTTAGTTGCGTTTTCTGGTTCTGTGTAAATGTAGTTAATTTTGTTTTGTTTTTCTAGTATTGAATTTATGTGGTTTATAGATTTTGGTTGACTTTTGTGATAATGGTTCTGCAAGTGATTTTCCATTGGCGTTTATTATTATTATATATATCAACATTTTAGCTGAGTACGGTTTTGAGGTCTGGGTATCAGGCTTAGTGAAAATATACCGGACGTTTTCTGGAATTAAATTCTCGGGAAGGGCTGCAATACGTAGCTTCTTATTTCTTTAAAGGAAGCTACCTAATAATGCAATATTTGATTCTCACCGAGAATGTGCTCTCGAGGAAAGCAACGTTAATTTATTAATTTTATTTGTCTATAAATATGCAATTTGGGTTTCTAAGAATCTAATGACGACAATCGAAGTCATAAAACACAAATTTCTGGAAATATAAACATTCAAATTATTAATTTGATAATACTTTAATAAATTTTATCTATGTTATTGAATTTTCTATAAAATAATTTTCATAACTGATAGTTCATGAAAATGATATTTTTCTTAATTGTTTTGTTATTTTTGAAAGTCAATTAGAAATATCCACATCAAATTATTAATACTTACATATATATATTGTTTCTTAAAATACATAAAATGATAATACATTGCTTTTTAAAATCAATATATTTAAATCATTTTTGTTCTTAAATCTCTATGTTAGAAGATACTTTCCGTCTTGAGGCTATTTCAATACACATTTTCGGTTTGAGATTCAAAACTAAGTCACATAACTACACTTCTAATGATCGTACGGAAAAACTAAAAACAGTTTTGGATAGCTGATTATACAGTTTTGCATTTAAGACAGTAAATGTTAGTTTTTATATTTACAAATAAATTTCTGTTTCAACGTATGAGATATCTTAAAAATATTATTAACTAGAATATAGAAAAAACATTCAGCAGTTTTATTTTCAAAATAATAGTTATGTGTTATATATTACGATATTAAAAAAAAATTCCAACTAGATTGCATTCAAAATAAGAAAAAGAAAAACATTATCCGCACTTTCTCGAAAAATAAAATTCTTATGACATTAAAAAAAAAATAATAATTTTGATATATTGTTCGAAAATCTATAGCGACAATATTATATGAAATATGGATAATTCTATTTTATTCTGTACATAGAAATGAAAATAATATTTACATTTAGCTACAGAGAATATTGATAATTTTTAAACTGGAGTTTATAAAGCTCTGTCCTGTATGTGATATATTAAAAATTCTAAAATGAAAGGAAATGTTATTAATTTAAAAATAAAACAAATACAAGACGATTATACATAAAATTATAAAAAAAATATGAGTAAAATATTGATCAATCAATTTTGTTGTGTAAAATATGAAGACAGAAATGATATAAATATATAAGGTGTCTGGCACTTTAATTCCGCTCCTACAACACATTCCATACCATCCCATTAATCTTCCCCTCTTTTATAAAGCACGACGCAGTGACTGCCGGCAGACTGTGGGCTTGAATTATGCACTCCTTCTTATTACTTCCTTTTGATGTACTAGTATGATAAAGCTTATTCTCAATTTTATATTTTTGCGAGATTTTCAAAAATGATTTCATTGCACCTTATTTGAAGCGCCGCACAGTGGAGTATTTGAGGCAAAATCTGGACAAAAGTTATTTTTTATGTTAAAACCACTGCTGTAAACTTACTATTAGCAAATACACTTAATTAATGCCATATATACATAAATAAAGGCATTTATTTAAAAATTAAATATATAATACAAATATTAAATAAATGTTTACCGTTTATAAATGGAAAGTAATTGTTGATTTTTTTTTTTTTTTAACAGTAACGTTTAAATAAATGTGGTTAAATTTACTATATGATAAATTGTAATGATTTATATAAACCAATGTATATAATATTTATATATCATTTGCATTTAGTATGTAGCAAAGTTGAGTCTCTATAGCATAAGTAATGTTTAATTAAATGTGGTTAATTTTATTACATAAAAAATTGTAATTATTTATACAAACCAAAGTATATAATATTTATATGCTATTTGCATTTGTTATTTAGCAATGTTGAGTTTGTATAGTATAGAGATGCTGGATTTTGAGTGTTTTTCTTAAAGTAATATATATAAATATAAACCTTTGAATTCAAAATACAAGAAAATGCAAGTTCTAGCAACAAAACTTACAAAGTATAAAGTGTATACAGAATACATAATAGTTACTACTTATAGTTAATAAATAATTAACCAATTCAAACACCAAAACTGAAACTCCAATTCAGAGACTGCTCACAGCCAAACATGCATAATAGTTCTAAGAAAATTAGAAAATAATAAAAAATTCGAGCTAATAAAAAATTTCATTATTTCTAAGAATGAAATTTTAAAATTTAGATATAAACTGATTAAAAAAAAAGTTCTAATGAATTTAAAACCAAACACCAATTTAAGGATGACATAAATTAAGTGAATAAATAACATTTTAAGCTGATAAATAATTAATAAATTCAAAAAACAAATTAGTGAAACTATATATAAGTGGCAACTATATACGGAACAGTTTTTAAATTTGCCTTCAACTATTAAACTATAACCAATAAGATTATAATTCGAAAATGATTTGATAAACACTGACACACTTTTAAATCTTGCAATATATCTAAATAGCTAAAAATGCTTTAAAAAAAACCAATTTTTAATTTTCAGTATTTTTCATTATATTAAAAATAAAACTATTTAAATGCACGTATAAAAATATACATTTAAATGTAATAACAAGGGTGAAAGGTTAAAAAAAAACACTTCTTCTCACAAAGAGATATTCTCTTGAACTGCGGCTAGGAGCCAAACGATATGATCCATGCTCCTAAAATAGACATAGATCATCGCACCGGTTAGTCAGCTATTATAAAATATGCTTTTTACAATGGTTGAGCAAATTTTAATTTTTGCACGTTAGTCCAGGTTTTTGCCTTTAGTTTTGAATGAACGCTGTCAAAAAATATTCCATTGGAAGTCAAGGTAAAATATACTTTAAAGCAAGACATTAAAATGTAAGAAATTGTACCTTGTACTGATGCATTACTTGGGTAGTCATCAGTAGAAAACGTGCCTTAAAGGGACTCGGTTACCTTCATTTTGCAAAAATAAAAAATATCAATACTCAATTTTTTTTTTTGTTTAACATTAATATTGATATTCTGAAGAAGTTGCGTAAAAATCTAATATTTAAACATATTCGAAAACTGTTTTTTGCCGCAACCTTTTTCTTTAATATGAATTAGAATCGCAAACTTTATATTCGATTTTCTCAGTCTTTGTTTTATTTTCAATATATCAGTATATACTATAAAGAAACAAATTAATAAATAATTACAATTTAAATAAATAAATGTAACATATTAAATAAATAAAATACATATATTTTAAAATTGACTTAGTTTTTATTAATAGACAATCCTTATGGTGAATATTATTAAATTGAGAATCAGATTTTTAGTTATAAATGTTTTTTTTTAATATAAATGTTAAGTAAATATCCATTTTTACTGTATTTTTACATATGTCAGAAATTTTTTCTCTTAAACTAATTATCATTTTAGAAATATGGTCTTTACATTTGTAAAAATGTAAGGCCAAATTGCAAAAATTCAAAATTGTAGGAAAATATATTTCTTTCTTTTTTTTTTCTTTTTTTCTTTTTTTTATTTATTACCATACGAAATGTATTTTTTTTAATTAAATAATATTTCTTCATCCATATAATAGTATGACAATAAGTTATTATAAAATACTCAAAAAAAAAGTTCAAAGGCTGGAAATCAAGGTAAAAGCCTCTTAAGTAAAAACTGAATATTTCCTGAAAATTAGATTTTAAAATGAACATCTGTATACATGTAATATTATTACATTCTAAATATTAAAATAAATATGTTAATTCAGTGTATGTTCTCATGTCTATAATGTGCAACATAAAATATTGTTTTACTGTTCAATATTTTCGCAGATTTTTTGAAATCGTGTTCACTTTTATTGTTGAAATTTATAGAAACGAGCATGTTATTTCAATCCATTCATCTTTTATTTCGACTAATGGTAATCCTGTTTGGAACTTTTTGTTTTTAGTTAAAAAGAAAATTACCATTTTCGTTGTAATATAAAGCCTGAAAATACCTATACTATAATTTCTGAATAATATTCTTGTTTTATATTTGCAAAATAAATTTGCTTTATAAATATAAATTGTAACAAAAATGAAACTCGATATATCGTTTTAATCTTTTCACAATTTTTTGAGTTTAGCTTTCTACTAATATATAAATTGGCTGATAAGTATTATTATCAAACATTATAAAGCACAAAAATAAATATTCCCAAAGATCTGTGAGGATAATCATGGAGAAATGGCCTAATAATCGGAGCTTATACTGAAACTTTTGGTACGATAACACCTCGAAATACGAAAACATACGATGTTATGCGTGTTTCGGCTCTGTACTTCATCATGACTTTCAGATATAAAGAAAGATACTGAATACAGGAGACATATTTTAATATGTTATATCTTGTTAGCTAATTATGATAGAGAAAAACCAGCATCATATTTCTCTAATATTTTTAGAATTTTGGAATAAATACATCTCTGTCAAAAATTGATAGAAAATAATAATAATTGTTTTTTTAATGGTTTTATCTGAGATACAATGTTATAGCTGTTATAGCTATCATCGAGTACTATAAAATGCTACATAAATTTGATCAACAAATTGTGCAACAGTTAGTAGAAAAATAAATCCCCCCACCTTTTTGTATATAACAAATCTCCCTCATTTTTGTTAAAAATACTTTTCTAATATAATTGATGTTTTTTATAAGAAGTAATGTAGCTAAATAATAAATAAAATGTAGAATGAATAATATTTATTATAATATTATTTTATTGAAGCGAATGTTTTACATATTATATCATATAAATAGGTTACAAAATATTAATGTCCATAATTTTTTGTTTGATAACAACAGGATTTCTTTCCGTTTCAAACAGTTTTGCTAAAATTTCCGATGGATGTAAAATTCGAAATAGATAGTCCATATAATACATAATATACTACTAGTCGCCTCTGGCGAGCAGTTTGATTTCCTTTAAATGTATGCTAAGCATTTCATCATGTTATTTTTATTCAAAATTTAATTTACTTGCTAAATCCTTTTCCAAATCGGAAGATTCTGATAGAGAAATTAAGAACACTTTGCGATAATGGCAGCAACGGATATTTTTTGTTATTTTTTCATTTTATAGTACATGTTACTAATTTTAACATCTATGTTTTCAGTGATTTTATCTCTGTATATTAAATATAACAAATTAATATTTTCCATCAATTGCCGACAAATATCTAATTAATCGCAAAATATAAATAAATAAATAAATAAATATAATACTGCAAAAATATGCTTTTGGTTTTATATTTCTTACAGGATCAGTTAACATAATATTAAAAATTAAAATAATTTTGTCGTGTGCAATATTTTCTATATATCTCGAAGTTATTTTGTAGTACGGAGCCAAAAAACTCATAAAAAGTGTTCATACTTCGAGGTGAAAATATACCAAATGATTCAGTATAGGTTCCCATTTGAGGCCCCATTGTCATGCTTATTCATGTAGACACTTTAAATGTTTAGTCATGGTAAAATGTATAATACCGTAGGAATTTCTCCATGCTAAGAAAATAATACATTATCTACAATAATACTAAGAAAATCGCACCATTCAATTAAAAAATATATATTTACTTTTAGCTATACTTTTAACTTTTTGATTTTTTCTAGAGGACCATATCTATATACATTCAATAGAACGTTTAATTTGTATTTGAAACACCAAATTTGTTACCAGAATGCGTACCTAGCCCCTTGCTTGAAATAAGTTTTTCTGGAAAATTATATATTAACATCAGGATATGTTCAGTATTAAAAATGGTGTTAAATTTGTGGTTCATCTAAAATTGGAAATCTGTTACTGTAATTTTGAGATACAACGAAATATTATTAAAATTTTTTTTTAAACTAGGAATTATTAAATCTTAGAAAAATGTTACATATAGGATAATAATATCCTATAAAACAACTGAGAAAACACTGTTACTTGTTTTAGCAGAATTTATCAAATTGGCAATTTTTTCAATGTGTGTAGGTTACAAAAATTTTTGTATTGATGGTTTCGTTTAAGCCAAACTCAAAAAATACTTGCCACAATGAGCTGAAGGTTAGTGTGTATAGATATTAATAGTTTATACAAATATATTGCTGTAAGGAAAAGTCTAGTATTATTGTTCAATAATGAGCAAAGTACCAAATAATGCACATTTAATATTTAAAATTCATATTTTCCCCGCCCCATCTTAAGGGAAACTTCCTTCTTTCTCTTTTATTTTTTGTCATACAAAAAGCGAAACATTAAATATCATTTCTAAAAAAGAAAGCACAATTTAAATTTCCCAATCAATTGCGCTTGAACTATTTATAAATGAGAAAACATATCTACAAAAATAAAATGTACCGAATTAGATCCAAACTTACAAAAAAATGTCAATCTAATTCAGTTAAGTAAAAGGTTATTATCGCTTGATAGATTACTCAAAATATAACTAAACTGCAATGACGCAGGGTAATTTAAATGACATAACATGCCACTTTGAAATATATCTCTTTTCTACATCCACAACAATTTTATTTTCCACATAAATCTGTTGATATTGATATCATAACATAAGTTAATTATGAAAAAGTAGAATTTTATCGTAAATTTATGGACCACTAAAAAATAGAGAAATATATGGATTTTCCAAGATACCAGAAGTTTTTCTGTCTATTGTTAAAAGATAGATGATCTGCCAAAACATAATGGCAATTTATTCTATATGTTTCTATAAGCACCTGAAAGATAAATGAAGAAAAACATAACATAAGTGATAGATTTTCTTTTAATTTAAAGAGAATAAATGTCAATTTCTTTCTTTAAAAGGGATAATTTTAAAAACAATATCATATTTATTTAATCAATATCGTATTATGGAATTGTTAAAGCAATAAATATATCAATGATGAAATAAAAGAATGGCTTCCATAAATTAAAGAATTCATATCCATAGGTATAAGTCGCTAAAATAAATAGAGACTCATATGGAAAGAAGTCCTTACTGTCAAAAGCATAAAAGTAAAGACATAGCATAAAAGTAAAGCATAAAAGTAAAGTTTGATTTGAAACATTTTGTTCATTTACGCTTTAACTGAACACTATGTTTACCTTTTTACATGAAGGTGAATTAGACAATCCTCTAAATATTATAAGTGCAAACTTTATATCTTTAATAAAACAAATATTCAATGGACAAACATCATATATAAATAGTGTAAAATGAGCATTGTCTTGTAACTCTTGAAAGTGTAAATTCTGTGAAGCAATTGGAAATGTTTACTTCAAAATTAATCTATTAAAAATCCATATTTCGTGTTTATACCAGTTTTAGTTTGCTGATTAATACAGTGCAAAAACTACTTCGAAACTTTTATGCAAGTAATGCAAAAAAGATACTTTTGATTCAGAAATTCTGTATTAAAAATAGAAAATGTATCTTTTTGAGGTTTCTGAAAAACATAATATGCTTTTTGGAATCGTAGTAACTCGTAAAATGTATATACTACTACATTTCCGTCAACCTTATTACCAGATCAAGAAGTATTTTTCTCTTTTTTACATTGTATGTTGATAGTTTCAAAATATTAAAAAAATCAATTAACATTAATAATATCATATTGTATTGGAAACTTCATATTGGTATATTTAATATCTATGTTTGCCTCTTGCAGAAATAAATTGTGTATTGATTTTTTTCTTTAACTGTTTAAGTGTTTTTTATGTAGATCCAGCACAACAAATGTTTTTCTATAAATAATTGCAGAATGAATTATATCCGAAATTCTGAATATGTCAGTGTTTTGTATGTTTTCAATGGAAATTTTCAATGTACACTTTAAATTAATAAAAAGAAGATTCTCAGAACTACATGTTTAAGCAGTACACGGCATTTACGATAACAGAAGTCGTTTAATTTCTTTCATGAAGTAAAAATATAAGACATTTCTTATAAAGTAATCGCAAATCGTTTATATGATAATTTCAATAAGTAGATATAAATACATACTTTCTCGAAGCGTTAGGAATAAATTCATCCATTAACCCTTTGACAACAGATCAGGATATGTACGTCCCAGTGGACTATTTTTTTCTATTTGACGGCTTCGAAAAATAACCTCTGACGTACCTTAGGAACAGTTGACAGTCAGAAAGTCCAGTAAGCAGCTAGTTGCGAGGTAACTCAACACCCAAGGGATGAGTAAGACGTATAACACAAATTAGGAGCAATGTAGAGAACGCTTAGCAATAGAATTTAAATGTACCACAAATAACATTAGGCTAGACAATAATAAAAATATAAATTTGATCAGAATGGAATCGAAAATTATAGAGGACAGGGAATATTTCGGATTGGCTGCTCAAACAGCCATTCTGAAAAGAGGAGAGTGGAGTCTCACCAGCAAGTTGAGAATTCAGCAGAGGAAAGTGAGAGAGTATACTGAAGTAAAAAGGGGGTCAAACTGATAATAAAATATATAGCAAACAATCAAACAATCCAGGCAGAACCAGACAATTGTCATATTTTTAAAAGAATTTTGTAAGAGAACTATATCAAAGAAATTTATTTGTGAATTGTGTTGCGATTGAATGTAAACGTAGTCAATATTCCTGGCACGTAATCAAACGGTTAAACAAGGTTGGACACATAAACCTCTTTATTTGAACAAGAATAAACGAAGAAAGAATTGAAGATAGACAAAATTATTTATTTTCTATTAGGAGACCATAATTTGAAGCATTAAATAAAATATCTAGAATATGATGGCGTCTGTTATCTAAGCACTGATGCAAACGATATCTGAAATTACGTTCTACACGTTCCAACATGGCCACTGGAATTCTGGATGTTTACTGAAAAATAATATTCTTCAGCTGAAACAGGTTTGTGAGGCTGTATTTAAAAACCCCTTGTTTTAGATATTATCATTAAAAATTACAAGGCGTCCGATTGTGTAAGTTCGACGCCCACGGGAAAAGTCACGTCTTATCGATATTAACAGTTTGAAAAACAGCCTTCGAACGCAAACTTCTGCTTCTTTTCCGTCACCCTCAGTGATTGCAGCGTTTGATGAGAACATCCCATTTTCTTTCGACTGTACTACATTTTACAATTCTACTTCAAAACAGGCGTCCTATCCTGTATGTAAACGGTAGAAACAATGTGTAACTTCCATATAAAATTTAATAAAATAATTGCTTTACAGAACTAATTTAGAATTTTTCATTTCAGTAAATTCAACTAAATATATTGCGACATTTAAATATTTAAAATAAAAATACGCTGTATTCTATTATTAAAATTATATCAGTAACAGTGATTGTGTAAAACAATACAATAGATTATACAAATCATGGCCCTTAAATATACATGAATTGGCATTTTTACTTTTCTTATTTTATATACCAGCGAATACTCATCATGATCAGAGAAATATTAATTATTCTACAGTCTATACTCTTGTAATGTGTACTAGGGTGGTCCTTATATGATCGATTTTAACTTTTTTTAAATTTTCTTCTGTCTCACCCTCAAACTTTGTTCTAATACAGTAAAAAACAACGTAGGAAAAGTTTGAATGAAAAAGAAATATATTTAGAGGTAGCTCAAGATTGCTGAAGTTTGGCGATTACACTTAAAAACATTGTGTTATTGACAAGAGATAACTAAGTCAAAATGATAATTTTTATTATGATAGTAAATTATTTTCATGCTTTATATAACATAAAAGCACAATATTAAGCATATAAAAAGTTTAAAGTATGAAAGTATTAGTAATTAGATTAATTTGTTAAGTCCATTTTTCTGCAGTAAGGATAAGCTTTCCAGTGTTCCTCCACAACATTCATTAATAGCTGAAACAGGTTCATTTCGTGCAAGGATTCTAGAGTATTCTTTGGTCAAAGCAATACCTCTCTCAGCATGATCATTTACATCTTTAACAGATTGCACCATTTCTAATGCAATCCTATAATCAGAGTTAGCGTTCCAATGTCCGGTGTATACTTGAAAGGATCCTTGGGGTAAATTCATTTCATTGAACAGCTTAAAAGATTCTTCGGTAAAGAAATCTTCAAACTTCTTTTCATGAAAATGTTTAAGAGAAACAGTTATCTTCTCAGGATTCTAATACAAGTACATGGCTATCGAAAAGGGACAGTCCAGAAAAATCTAACAAATATTACAGATTCTTTGAAAATTTTTCGGATGCAGCGTTTGCAATTTCTTCATGTATTCTTGAATACTCTAATAAACTATTCATTAACTGATAGTCATTATTTGGTGAGGTTTTTGCTATTGAAGGAGTAATCCAAACTTTAAAATTCACTCACTATAAAAACACAAACATCACAAAGACCTCTTTCTTCCTTTTTGGTAAGCATGAATTGGGACTTAAATATGAATATCTTCAAAGAATATATCATCTTAGACATCCAAGGAGCACGATGCATTGCCCTGGGAAGCATGAAACGAATTACCCTGACAGGTATTCCTCCAAGGAAAATAATAACAAATTCTTGATAATCATCTCTTGGTCCAAGAACTGATGGTGTTGATCATGATTCTTTTCTAGTGGCAAACTCCAGAATTTCATCTATACATTTTGTACAAGAACTCTAATATCATCTTTCAAACCTGTTTCAAATTTGTTTCTATCTAGAAATCCCCAGTACACTTGGAAACGTTTGAATAAAGGCACTTCTGGACTTGATGACAAAGTTCACAAAGTATTATGAAATACTTTTCTAATAATTTCCATAATATGACGACGGCAGGCAGAAAAAAAGTTTCTTCCCAAGTTTTTTTTCTAAAAGGACACAAGAACATTTATCATTTCCAGTATTTGCTTATGCGCTATTAATGCTCATTCCAATCACTTTATCTGCAATATCCCATTCATTCAGAACTTTATAAATTGCAAGTCTTGTGCTTTGCCTGTTGCAGAAAGTAGTTTAGGAACTGTGAGCATCAGAAAAACTCCTTTTCTGGAAATTATAATTAGTAGTTTATCTATTTTCTCTTTAGCAATCAATTCTGATAAAAGTTTCTCACTTATATGGACAATGAGAGGAACATTTCTTTGTAACCGTTCTTTTAATTTTTGTGATTGTTTAATTCTATGAATAATTATTTTTCAACGAGACTGACAATACATATCCTAAACTCTGCAGTTTCGGCATCTACAAATACTGCCTGATACTTTTGTCCTGTCTATAGCTGTTGCTAAATATGGAGTTATAATATCCATTCCATACGCCCTCCCCTCTCTCAGCTTTGGATGGACCAGGATCTCATGCTACATCCTCTAACAGTTTTATTTCCTGATCGCGATGTTCATTTTCATTCATTTCTATCTTCTTCATTTGAGCAATCTGTAGAAGATTCAAGTACTGCTATTTTGTTTCTCTCTCCTGTGAACATTTCATTTTTTCCAATCTTTTCTTCAGAAGATTCTCCTTTTTATAAGCAATCAATTCCTTCCGCAAGAGATTTATGTCAGTACCAATCATTGATGCTCGTCTGCCATCTTCTCACTATGCTAGCAAGAAATTTCTATCTTCAGCTATTTTGATTATGTTTAATGCATTGGCATGAGCATTATGGAATCAGTTATCTAATTTTGAAGAAAAGGCATGCTTTTTAGTTTCCTTTCTTCTTCTTTAACCAGACTTCATTCTTCAAATAATTCCAGCCATTTCTTATCTTTATATCAATGAATTATTTTTGGATAATTAACTTAATAATTACATTTACAAATGCTTTTATGGATTTGATAATGTACATACGTGACTTTTTAATCTATTAAATTAATTTCATTACTACTGGGATTAGATATATTTTTTAAGTAAAAAGAGAAGAAAACAACAAAATGACCCTATATTATGAAACTTATGCTTGTTTGAGCTACCTATAAATATTAGTTTTTAGTGATTATATTTTACAAGAATTATTTTTAGATATAATGGAACAAATTTAGAGGGTGAGAGCATTGAATTTTAAAACTTCAAAAATAAGGACCACCCTAATGTGTACTTTATATGAATTTAACATTACTAATACTACTTCAGGATTTTTACAACACGAAAATAATATACATTTTATATATTTAGAATCAAAATTTAAATTTTATATGCCTATATTTATTTTTGAATATGCACACGCTTAAACATTTATAGACATTAATTTTTATTATGTTACACTATTTTAGCACTACTACGTTTTCAAATAATTTGAACGTTACGATCTACTATAGAAATGTATTTGTAGCTAAACAATTAACACATCACTGCTATTTGAAAACTATTTTCATAATTAATGACATAATATGAAACTTTTCTTCTTTGTTTATTTTGTTTTAATTATTTTTGTTGATATCCAGTTTGAATCACATTAATGTGACAACCAGCGCTGCGTGGAAAATTGGAAACTGACGACTGCATTTTTTATTCTTCAAGAATATTTCGTGGGCCGTCGTCATCCGTTCAACAATTTATTCGGTAAATTGAGCAAAGAAAGCTAATAAATTAAAGAAAACAACATTGTTAATGATGCAGCTAATTATGTTTACGTTCTACCTCTCTTTCAAGTCATTAAAAATAGTAAATAACAAGCAAATTCATTTACACGTAAATTCTTCTCGGAAGAATCTTAAAACCGTAATGCGGCTCAAGATAAAAGAATAACCTTAAAGAGAGTACAGAGAAATCATTATATTTCTTTGTTTCTGAAGTTTGTATATAAGTACGTGTAATAGTCCTATTAACCCGGCCGCAAAATATCGTAGAAAAATGTGATTAATTGCAATACTGAAAACGCACAATAAATGTTCCTACATTTAAATTTTGATTAAGAGATCATCTCTATATAGAAATCGTAACAAAAGTGACAATTTTTAACATTAACACTTACTCTTGTCATCGCATTTGGATATTTTCGTAAATTGTATCTTTAGAGGCTAAACGGAAAGCCATTCGATGAAATAATATAGAAATTATGAATGTTTAAAATTTGAAACTCTTTACGTTAAATTTCTTTTGAATCGTTTCAAATCAGATTGCAATGCGGATAGTTTTTTTAAGCATAACTAAAACACTGTCTGGCGGAATGGGATGTAAGTTCGGATTTTTATATTTGAAGCTTCTAAAAAATAATTTCCAGTAAAAAAAAAATATATATCACAAATTACTGTTTATAATTATTTCCAAATTTATTTAAAAAATAACTATATATATATTTTAAAGAAATATATTAATTGTAACCTATGAAACCAATGAAATACGATTTCTAGGAGCAACAAGTATCGTAATTTATCTATGTAGCTCAATCTGATAAGTAGTTTTAGGCTTCCAAAACTTTCCGCATTGTAATCTGCTTTTACACGATTAAAAATAATTTTACTAATAATCTCAATAAAACAAAATTTAAAGTATAAAATAGAATTTAATATAATAACGTTCTAAACTTTAGACTTCTAAAGAACTATGACCGCACGACTTTGAGTATTATATTCGATTATAAAATTTACGAAGTAATCCAAATATATACCTGGATACTAATAATTAGTTCACATTTACTTGCCTCGGCAGTTATTTATGGTACACCACTTCTAACCATCGCATAATTTTTATCTTTGCATAATGAAATAATGTAAAAATGTACTTTCGAATGAAATTTGTTTGAAAACAATACCTTAATTTAGTGGTTTAAAAAAATCAAGCATGGTTTAAAAAAAAAATCGTACTTTTCGGTTATCCGGCCGCCAGTGATATATATACATGTATATATACACACATATATACATACACATATATCTACACACACATATATATATATACAGACATATATATACACTTATATGTATGAAAAAAAATATATATGTACATATACCACTGGCGCCCGGCTTACCGAAAAGTACCAAAAAATCTATTACAACAATCAACGTTTGCTACAATAATGGAAAACAGCTAGTGACAGATGGGTTGCCAAATTTAGCATAAAATTAAAGAGCGTTCTTCAACTTTTGTTTCTATATTAATCTTCCGTAATTTGATATACTTACAAACGTTGTCATCAGGACCGAAATGCCATTTATAAATGAATGTAAATGCCACCAAAAATTTTAATGGACACTTTTGAGCCTAATACACCATTTGTGAATGCATCCGAGTAAGGGAGAATCATCATAAGATCACATGAACTATAAGATACTGCACTGCGCTGATAAACATAAATCTCATATTAATTTTTTATATGAAATATACTAATTAACATCCAAGAAAGTTAATGAGATTGACATGAATAAAATTTAGAATACGTAATGAAATTATCTCCTTCTCTTAAAACTGTTCACCCTTATTAACTGTGAGCAGTCTCGGAGACTTTCGAATGAAATTTGTTTGAAAAGTATAACTTAATTTAGTAGCTTAAACAAAATATGCATTATTATTTTTAAAAAAATTATCACAACATAAACGTTCGCTAGAATAATGAAAATTAGCTAGTGTCGGATGCGTTGATTTATCAGATCAAATTAAAAGTGTTCTATTACTTTTTTCTCTATATTAATCTTCCATAATTTTGTCTACTTTCAAGCTCTGCAATCATGACTACAATGAGTTTTAAAATGAATGTGAATACCGCCGTAGCTTTAACCAACACTTTTGGACTTAATAAGCCATTTGTCTATGTACCCGACTACGGAAGAATTAGCATAAGATCAAGTTAACTATAAGATACTGAACTCTATTGCTAAACAGAAATCGGATTTTTATTTTTGTTTAAATGTAATATAATAATTAACATACAAGAGAGTTAAAGAAATTGACGTAATTAAAATGTCGATTACGCAATTAAAATAATCTTCTTCTCTTAAAACAGGTAACCCTTAACTACTATGAGCGGTCTCAGAGAGCGCCCGAAAATTCCCAGGGATCTTTTCCACCCCTCATAATAAATAATGATCAGAGTCCGTTTTATAACCTTCCTGAAACGATCCCCAATGTCACAGTTTCCTTGGCATTCAGCTAGCTGCTTTCATTACTTATTATTTAATCTTTTCTTATCTCAAGCGGTCTATCAGACCACTAACAGTAATTATGTTTCTGTTTTTGCCCGATATCGATATTTTTCTTTGCATATTTTTTATATTTTTTTCATGATATTATTGAAAAAATTAAATATAATTATTATAGAAAAAGTCCGGTGTACTTCGCACAAAGAGATGCAGTCAAACCTCGTTAACAGGAACACACTTAACGCGAATTACTTTCGGCACGAACTGTTTCCGATTGCTTTGTCCATTTGTATGTAATTTATTTAAGTTCGAATAGTTCCCCCTTGAGTGTTCGCGTTAACGAGGTTCGATTGTATTGAGGAACTTATAAAAAATTGTTCTGGTATAGAGTATTCAGATACCGGAAATTCTGTAAATGTTTCTAT
Source organism: Maratus michaelseni (assembly GCA_963931845.1). NCBI lineage: Eukaryota > Metazoa > Arthropoda > Arachnida > Araneae > Salticidae > Maratus > Maratus michaelseni. Next base: position 391,921,769 of record OZ007592.1, read on the forward strand.
TATTTATGATTACAGTTCGAAATTATCAATGGACGTGGAATAATTATTTCAAGGAAGCAAAGAATTTTCATAGAAAAATAATTTTATAAAGGATGCAAAATCACAGTATGTATTTACTAAATGGCAGTACTAATCAGTCAAAACGTGTTTACCTAAAGATCTGGAACTAGTAATAACATAAATGCTCGGGAAAAAATAAGGACGAAGAAATTATCCATTTTTATCAAAATGACAAAATGGAAAAAAGAGAAACATATAGCAGATGCTCCCCGAGTAAAAATCAAGAACGAAAAATCATGCATAGATTATGAAACACTTTCCAACACAGCCAAAAAACTGTAACGAAATTTCACCGTTAAATAAGGTGAAAGAAGATATGAAAGTAAACAGTTTAGAAAGCATATACCACATTGAAAAATACAGTTTTCGAAATTAATTTCCAGTTTCAAAAAAAAGTCAAATTATTTTGTAAAGCCCGGTTATATGATCAATAGGTGTGCATATATAGAATGATAAAATTTAGTTCAGTTAGAATATTCACATTCAGCAATTTTCTCCGATCAATGGAAATGCACTCGAAATCCTTTGTACAGCCTTATATATTATCTGAAAACTTCTGTACACACCACGTATTAAGCTAAAAAGCAATTTAAAACTAACTCGCAGCAATTACCAACCGTAAACGACAATGTATATTTTTCGTTGCGTCTTATTTATATTCCACAAACTTATATTAGTATACTAAATATATTATAGCACAGCAAGAACATGCGTAAATAATTAAAAACTACCCTTAAGCAATTCACTCCCATAGTCTGTAATACGTACGGATTCCCTTTTGTAACCTTGTATATGAACAACTGAGTTTATAAACACACACGTACTTAGAAAAACAAAGTAAAACTTAAAATGCAAACCAAAGTTGAAAACGCACTTATCACATTCAGAGTGTAAATATCGCACATGTACTGTAACCGATATCTTTGTGTCTCCCTGTAAATAAACGCAATGCACACCACACTTTCAAGTGAACAAATTTATATTGAAACTCAGAAATGCATATAATTTTCATTATGTTTAAAAAAGTGAAATATCAATAAATTACACTGTAAACGGCTTTACCCCTTAGAACAATGTGTAATAGAATTATTTTGATTGACCCTGTAAATGAATAATTAATGCTTCGCACAACATATTCTACAAAAAGCATGTATTAATGCGCTTTATAATTATATATCAATATCATCATGTTTTAAATGACGTTCAATCATCAACATGCACTTGAAACGATTATTTCCCATTGACTGTAATATAATGAAATACTTTTGAATGTCCCTGTAAAAAACCATAAGTGCTACACACTTCATTTGAAATAGTGAATATGCTATAGTAAACGACGATAACACACAAAAATTTCAGTGCGATCCAAGTGTATTTACGCTAGTTAGAGCACAGCCAGACGGCAGACAAACCGGAGTCATAAACATTTTTCAACTAGGTTGGAAAGTGGTAAAAAAGGAAAACATTGTACGATGTGTCGATTGTAAAGAATCCTGCCTTCAATGTTCGAGGATGCATTTACTACTACTCAGCATTTTGTGCTGTATAGTAAAACATTTTTTTTTTTTTTTTTTTTTTTTTTTTTTTTTTTTTTTTCAATTTGGATACAAAATTTTATGACATTTTATGCATTTAACTTTATATAAAACAATTCCAAAAATCCGTACTCAAACTTTATATTTTGAACTGTATTCATTTATATAGCGATATTTTTGTGCAAATATAATCTAATATTTATTATTTACTTTTATGTAACTATGAATACATTTTTCACTAATAAATTACATGTAGATGCAATGGTCATTGCACGTGTATAAAATAACAAAATGCATTTTAATCGATGACCTACAATGATTTACTTTATCTCACTATTTTCGTAAAACGCGATACCCGTCTTCAATTTTTAAAATTCAGCAACTAGATTCGAAAAACGATTTTAAAATAATTATGTAGATAAGTATTCGGTAACAAACAACTTTTTATCTTTTAGTTAATACTTTTATTCATGTTTCGATCAAACGGTCTGAGAGATCTCTCAGAGTAACTATGGGATAATTTCTGCCACAGTAGTTAACCGTTAAATTGATGAAATAAATTTCTGTTTTTATAATTTATTTTTCTTTCTTGTAAATGCAATTGTATGTTTCTAGTAATACAAATGTAATTTACCTTTTAAAATAGCACAAATGTTTATTTCTTTTTCACAGACTTATAACGAAGGAGGTTATACAACTCCTTTCTATCTTTTTAATGTACAATACTAGGGGGTTCTGCCCCCTGCTCGCTGCGCTCACCAACCCCCGTTCTGATTTCACAGCCTCTTAAAACCTGGTAAATGCAATGTATCCTGTTTTAAAAAGATGATGATGATGATATCACGAACGGCGACTATCTTCTGTAATCAGGTTATAATGCTTTTTCATTTAACTGGGTATAATGCTTTTTCATTTAATTCATCTTTTTTATTTTGAATAATCATGTGTAAACACGATTTTTATGACGTAATTTTCTTTATTTCCTGCTTTCAACACTTGATCATTTAATTATTATTTTAAACTTTCATTATTGTTTTTAATAGTCTCGAGCAAATACATTTTTTATTTGAGATAAAATATAATCATTTGCGCTTATTTAGAAATTGACAACAATATAAAAAATGACTTTTTCAATAAAAGGTTTTTTTCTCGATTTTTAAGGAGTTTTTGAGTTTTTCTTGTCCGACCGTGATAATTTTTTGAATTTCTGAAAGCTTGTTATATTTCGCGTCTGGTGGTATGATTTTTGAATCCGTAGGATGGCTAGAAAAAAAGTAATTGCTCCTCAAAAAAGTCCCTAGTAAAAAAGCGATGATAATAACCCGGAATATCTACGCAGATTTTCATTGGTCCATTTTTAAACCATTACTTTTTTTTTATATATAGAAGAATTTTAGTTTTCATTCATTCAATGCTTAACCTTATAGCATATTAAGTTATCTCTCTTGTATTTATTTCAGAATAATATCCGTGTATTTTGGAAATTCATTCAAATTTTTCAATTCCTTTTCATTGCTTTGTAAAATATTAAGCAATGACAATAATTAGTTAAGAAGATTATATGGTTTTAACATAAACCTTACACAATTGAACGGGTCTCGTACATTTTCAAATCGCCAAAAATGAACAAAAACCTTCAAAGTTTGAAATAGTGTATCTTTAAAAACTTTATATGTATATAACTGAAATGTTGACCATTGATTAAACACATTATGCTTTTTATTATAATACCATTAGATACTCACTAGTCTTTTACAGAATGTTCGCATTGTTGAAATTAAATAAGCTCTTTTTTAAATTCCGTAAGGCATTGAGCGCATATCTTAAGAGCGTATATATGGATTGTTATGAAAATTGATAGAGATAATAGGCACATATGTATGATGATTTAAAATGATATACTCTTAGGTTAAAATTATTTCATTTACTATGTAAAAAAAAAATATATATATATTTTTTTTTTGGTGAAAAAAATTCAAAATGTTCATGTTTAATGAATAAATATAGTCATAACTAAAAATATTATCATCGTAATTACTTAAAAGTAAATTATTTTAAACAGATAATGTGTGCTTATCATATATTCTAATACGAGCAAATCTTGTGGGTGGTTATATATATATATATATATATATATGCAAAAATTATCTTAAAAACGGCTCTAAGGATTTTGACGAAATTTCGTATCCTACCGTTTTGGGACACCAGAAAACCATTGGGCTAGGTCACATGTTCGAGAAAATTCGATTAGTGGGTCATTTTGGGTCATTTTGGGTCATGGTCTAGCTAATTGTATCTAAAAAAAGGTCCCAGGCAGCACATCCTTATGGGCCCATGTGGGCAAAAGTGGGTCAGGGATATAGATCTATATGGGCAACCTATATAGGCCCGCGTAGAATGTCCACTTTTTTTTTCCATATGGGCCCATATGTGTTATTTATACATATCTATATGGATGCCTATGTAGATCTATAATGATATCTATATGGATCTATAAGGGCTACCTATACAGATCTATAACGATTTCTATATGGATCTATATGGGCCACCTATATAGGCCCATGTAGAATGTCCACTTTTTTTTTCCATATGGGCCCATATGTGTTATTTATATATATCTATATGGATGCCTATGTAGATCTATAACGATTTCTATATGGATCTATAAGGGCTACCTATACAGATCTATAACGATTTCTATATGGATCTATATGGGCCACCTATATAGGCCCACATAGAATGTCCACTTTTTTTTCCATATGGGCCCATATGTGTTATTTATGTATATCTATATGGATGCCTATGTAGATCTATAACGATATCTATATGGATCTATAAGGGCTACCTATACAGATCTATAACGGTATCTATATGGATCTATAAGGGCTACCTATATAGGCCCATGTAGAATGTCCACTTTTTTTTCCATATGGCCCATATGTGTTATTTATATGTATCTATATGGATGACTATGTAGATTTATAGCGATATCTACATGGATCTATAAGGGCTACCTATATAGGCCCATGTAGAATGTCCCCTTTTTTTTTTCATATGGGCCCATATTTGTTATTTATATATCTATATGGATCTATAAAGCTATTTACACAGATCTATAAGGATTTACATGTTGCAGATTTAAAAATAACATTAGTAATGTACTTTAGCAACTGTAAAAGTGTTTTTTGAAAAGTTGTAAAACAGCTGTAACTATTTAATGTGATTATATGTCATACCTATATATTAAAATATAATAATAAATGAAATAGTTATAATGATTCGAAACTTGTTTAGCTTTCAAAATATTTTTGCAGGCTAAGCACATAGTCAAAGTATAGTATCCTAACAATATATAAAACTTTAGACCAATACTGAATATTTCTGTTATCCATATAGAAAATAAGTGTAAAACCATGAATTCAATCAACTTCCATTATCGTATTTCTTAATACCAAAACATGAGATTTAGTATCTGAGCAGCATGAATGGTTTGACACTCCTCATTTTCAAAATGTTTCATAAAACAGTCAGTAAATTTTAACACTGTAAAACATGAATTTTCTCAAAAATATTTAAATTCAAATTTTTTTTTTTTTTTTTTTTTTTTTTTAATGACAGATTTATTTTTAAACCACACTAGAACGTACCCATCTTAAAAATTTTACAGAATTTATTATAATTGCATAGTTTTATGATATATGCTATGCATTGTATCGTTGAAATTGTAATAAAAATCTTTAAATTAAAGACTGAACTATAGCAAAAGAATTTCTCAGAAACAATCCAGATCAAATTAATTTGCAAATCATTACTCTGATTTTCTGCACCTAATAAATTGTATTATTTATTTTTGCAATGAATTTATAATTATTTCTTTTTTGTTCAATAATCTCAACAAGTTGATCTGCTGTAAACTGAGTACTGGGCTAAATAGAAAGTAATATTTAAACAATAAAGCAAGACCATTGGGCCCATGCGAAGATTTCACACTGCAATCTAATATTTTTTATCAATATGTAATACTTCACAGATGCAGATTTAAACTTCTAAAGAAAAAGTAAGGATAAAAATATCTGCAAACAAAATTTAGTTTTTAGTCAAGCCAGAATATCATATAATTTATTCAATCAAAGTTAGAGTAAAAATTGATCGAAGATTGCAAAAGACACGTGCGAGAAAAAAAATTTAACAATCATATTTTAACTGCATTAGAGGATGACATCATCCGCTTCGGGAAAAACATGGGAAATAGAAATATAAATCTAAACATTTCAATTTCAATTTCGCTTTTTAATCCTAAATATGAAATAAACCCATGTAATGTTTTATATTAATCGTTGCTGAACATCATATAATGTGGTATTTTATTTTGTGGCAACAGTAATTTGAGGAAATGCTTTCATTTCTTTGATGAAAACAATGCCGATTTAATTTTTAATTATCAGCAAATTTTTATCAAAACACATGTTTTAGAAAAATGTAAGTGTACTATGTCAGAAGTCTGTTCAAATGGTATCTCATTCGTCGTTCTATGTTTCGTATTTTCTTAGAAAAAGGGATGTTGACAGGAGAAATAATATATACGATATTATATAAGAATTAAGTAAAGTAAGAAATGTCAATGAAATACATTTAATTTTGAAGATATGTAGAAAATCAGAAATCTATTTCAATTGAAGATTATATTCTGACACAGCTACCAGAAACTATGCAGTTAACACATTGACCACTGTAATAAAAAAAATTACATTCAAGCCAACTTCTTAAAAAATAACCATAAATTTTTATCAACTTTATGCAGCTAAATACATTTATTTAATGCAAATCATGTGTGCACCATGCAGCCTGAGAAGCATTTTTTGTCCGATGGACTTGGGGAAGGTGTGCACATGTGATTCAGCAAGTTTTACTTTTTCTCAAAATAAAAATAGTTAAAAATCTATCATTTTACTGTATAGTAAAAAATATTTAGATATTTCTTCATACTGTTAATAAACAAAAGTACAATGATTACATGAGATTTTTCATACCACTATTTCAGGTTTTAAGCATTTTAACAGCACAATTTTAGACAGTAAGTTCACAATAATTTAAGCAATCCTTTTTTCACAAATTTAAATACTTCTAACCTTCACATTATTTTTGCACTGTCAAATAGAAGAAAAAATATCTAATTTTAAATTCAATTAATTTAAAAACGGTATTTCAATTTATTGATTTTTTTATTTTTAAAATAATTTAAGCATAACTTTTTAAAAAAACACATTGCATGCAGCTTGATTACAGAAGATTAACACATTTGCGAGTAGAAAATTTTTTGGTGATTTCCTCGGGTAAGCAGCTCATTCAAAAATATTATTCTTTCACAGTTTCATACTTACTTACTCTGCTAGCCTTAATTCCTAGCTAGCCTAATTAATAGCAGGGCTGCCACTGGTAACATTTTTTTTTTTTTTGTGCTCATCTTATTCAATATGAATAATAACTAATAATTCAATAATAACATATCAATATATATATATATATATATATATATATATATAAAGTTGCCAATGGCAGTCTTGCAATAGCTGAAATAAAAATGGACACCTATACAATAAAATAGGAACACAATTTAGTTGGTTTGCGGTATGCCGCTCCTTTTATTGAAAGTACAAATTATACAGTTTAAAAAATAGACTAATAACTTTTCAATATAATCTTATTTTACTTACAGTTTCCCCTCAAACAATTTAATGAGGGTGATATACCCTGTCTGCTGGTTTAAAAAATAAAGTACAAAAATTATGCCTTTACTTCTTTTTATATAAAAATCGAAAGAAGAGCTTACGATGAAGATCATCTATAATAAACATGCCGGGTTCTAAGGCTTGGTATCATTTTAATTAAGATTCTGAGTCTGGTAACATGAGCTCCAAGCTTCTGGTAAATTTCACCACCTGTTTTAAAAAAGTAAGAGTAAAATTTTTAAGATATAAAATGGCTTGTACACACATAAGATAATTAAGAATGCAGAAATCTGCTTGTTAATATTAAACCTATGGGGAGGTTCTTTTCAAATTTCTTGTTTGAATTTTAATATTTTTAAATGATTTTATTTTGAACAGGAAAGCTGAAGTCTATCTCCAATAGGACTATTTTTTTTTTACTTTTCGATTTTGGTTGCAGATTTTTTTTAATAAATGTTCTTTCACTTTCGAAACTAGTTCCAAAAGTGGAAGAACCTTTATTAAAAAAAATCTGCAACCAAAATCGAATCAAAAATAGCCATATTCAAGATTGATCTCAGTTATCCTATGACAAAAAAAAAAAAAAAAAAAAACTGTTTGAAAATACTAAAATTCAAACAAGAAATTCGAAAAGAACCGGTCCATAGGTTTAACATTAGCCGGCGGGCGTTTATACATGAGTAAAGAGTACCCTCAACATTAACTTGGGATTGTTGTCATTTGACTAGCAGTCTCTTAAAACAGAAAAAAATCATTTATTACAACTTGATACCACTTTTCAGACACTTCAATTTTCAAGCAATAGTTTCACATTTGAGCTATATTTAATTTTTTTTTGTTTGTTGATTATTCCCCTTTCAATTTCATAATTTAATTTGAAAATTAAGGCGACAGTGGACAATAATCTTTTACATTTATAAATCAATTGCTATGATGAAGCATTGCATGAGTTTATAGATGGATAATACCAAATTGAAAATAAGATGAAATTTAATTAAAAATGTTCATTGTGCATCAATTTTTGCTTCAGCCACAATGGTTTTTTTTTTTTTTTTGTATTATTTTCTTTTAAGTTAGATTTATACAGTTTAAAGGTTGATACTTAATTTTAAAAATAAAAATGTAGGAATTTTAGGATTTTTTTTTTTCTCAGGGTGCTTTTAAGGAAGAAAAAGAAAGAAAGAAAGAAAAAGCTTATACACTGATAAAAACTGCAAAAAATCGTCAAATGATCTGGGGGAAAAATCACGAAATTAGTCTAACAATCATGGAACAGAATTGGGTAATTCGTTGAACCACAGCTAAAAAAGTGTGCAATTCGTAAAACAATCGCAGAAGAAAAAAAAAAAAAAAAAAATCACAAAATTCCCCAATTGATAGTGGAAAAATAATGACAATATTCATCAAATGTTCTCGAGTAAAAAAACTGCGACTATCGTCAAATGGTTTTGAGAAAAAAATTTTTTGCAAAATTCGTCAAATGATTTTGGTAGAAAAAAAAAAAATCGCTAAATTTGCCAAATGGTTTCAGGAAAACCTTCGCAAATGGTTTAAAAATTTGTCGAGCTATAGCGGAAAAAAAATCACATTTTCCATTCAATCATCACAACTAGCAAGTGTGACTATTAAGTTCGGCCAGTGGTAGCAATTAAGTCAATCGCCAAATTTTCAGTATTACTCGCAGACTGACAAGTGCTAATTTTGTTCTATAATATATATATTCAATATTTAAAATAAAATATTTCATTTTTAAAAATGTAAATCTTTTTCAGCAAGTAATAACACGATCTTTAAGATTTTGGTCAAGTTGTAAAACAAAATATACTATATGAAGCTCAATAAGTGAAGATTAAAAAATTAAAATTTGGAGCCAGTTATAGCATTTCAATACCAGTTTGTCTTCTCTTCATTGTGGAATCTAATAAAATGTTGACTTGGAGGTATTAATGAAAAAACAAAATCACAAAAAGTATTTGAATATAAAAAGTTAATACAAATAAAGAGTAATTCAAACATTTTAAGATAAGTATATGCGTAAGTACTGGTTTGTTATTTACTCGCTTGCAGTGCCACATAGTGCTCATATATTTTTACCACATATGCAAAATGGCAACTGCTGAGCGTAAAGCATTTTGTGTTCTGCAATTTGTTAAGAGTGAATCTGTAATTTCAGTTCAACCTGCATTTTGCTTAAAGTTGAATTGTGATCAACATGTGGCAAAAACATCCACCGATGGTATAGGCAAATCAAAATGAACGGATGTGGTTGAAAAGGGAAAAACACGAGACGATCAAAAGTGTATGTACAGGATGTTGATTGTGATTATCTTCCCAGCCTAGTCCTAAGAAATCTGTTCAGAAACTAAGTCTTGAACTTCAGTAGCCACAGACGACAGTGTGGAAAATTTTAAGAGCATATTTACACATGCGTCCATACCAGTTACAGTTGGTACATACTTTAAAGGCTGACTATGGTAATTGTCATGGAGCACATTAGGGATGCACCGAATAGTGATTTTGGCTGAATACCGAATATTCAGTCCACAGGCAAACTGAATGCCGAATAGTAACAGTGAGACCAAATACCGAATATTCAGTCAACTGAATAACTATTCAGCCAAATATTGAATTTTCGATATTTCAGAGTTTAAAAGTATTAAAAGTTAAATTATAAAACAATTTTAGATAATATTTAACACAGATACTAACATTTTATGAACTAGACCTTTTTACAAGAAACCTTTACATTTACATACCAAAAAAGAAAAAAAAAGTGTGCTTTGTTATAACTTAAATGTGTGCTAAGTTATAACTTAAAGAGGATAGTCTTAATTTTTTTTTTTTTTTAATAAAGCTTTAAACTTCATAGCTTCTTCTGTGAATTAAAATAAATTTGTAAAATGTTCTTATATTCCTTAAATACTTTAAAATCAAAGAAAATTTTTGAATGAATTAGATGAAACATTTTACAGTGATATAGTGTTTATTTGTCAGGAAGGGACTAAAGTAAAACAATACAATATATTAAAATGGTGGCAAACCAGCAAGAATTAGTTTCCTGCTCCTTTTGATTTGGCAAAAATAAACCAGGAGCAGGTGTCTGGAATGAACGATCATATTCAGAGGTTGTAAACATACAGGGTGTTTATACATCTTGGAACAAACTTTCTGCATAGATAAAGTTTATAGATAAGTTGTGTTGGTCAAGGCAAACATTTTTTGAGCAAGAAACATCTCAAGTCACTTATTCTATCAAAAATACAAAACATTCAATTAAAAACACAGGGTGTGTCACTGCAAGCTGAAACTGAATTTTCTGTCACATCTTTAACAACAATGAAGATATTTTAAAGAAATTTGCATCGTATTAATTTTGCTTGTTGCAAATATGATATTATTGGAAGTGGCTGAATTTTGGCTAGTGACACAGATATAAGTAGTACTGTCAGCTGCACTCTGAATAAAGGAATATCTAGCTCAGTTTTGTTTAGATATGAATGGTGGCAATTTCCAGTACTTCTCGGGATTCACAGAAATCAAAGTAATTATGTTGAAAATATAGTCACAAGATCTTCAATATTATTAAAGTAACAAACAGAAATTCAAATTTGACCTGGAGTGAGATGCACTTTATTTCTGATTGAATAAGTGTGTTGTGATCCTGGTTTCCTGGACAAAAATTGTCTGTTATCACTTGCCTGGTAGCAGAAAGTTCGAGACAGGCGACGTACGTCGCAAATTTCCCCCCCCTCTTCTGCAGATTTTTTTCTATGGAATTTTCTTCGGCTCACAGATTTTTTTACTTCGTCAGTGGGCGCGGTGCTGCAGCCACACTTTCGCTTCGCATCTGGAGAAGCGCTATGATCTTCTGCGCATCTCCTCATTCTTTGCAAGCTACATAAAAAAAAATTTCTCCGACATCCCTGCTCAATAGACAAACAGCGTTTGCTCATATACTGTGCGTGCATCTCGCCAGAAAGTTCAAAGGAGAAAATCAGTGATAAGCGGTTGAAGAAATCAGCGAAAAGCAGGCCTTGTCTTTTCTTTGATAGATGCAAATGAGCTCTGCTTTTTTTTTTTTTTTTTAAATAGCGGCATAGCGTTTTGGGTTTGCAAAAAAATTTCTGTCTGCATATTTCACCAATAGGTCGTGGAAAAAAACTGAAAATTTGTCAATTGGGCACAGAAAATTTTTGCAAAGTTCGTTAAACAGTCACGTGAAAATATTGCGAAATTTGTTAATTAATTGTGTGAAGAAAAAAAATCGCAAAATTTGTCAGTCGGTTGTGGCAAAAATTGCGAAATTCACCAGTTGATCGCAGGGGGGAAATAGCAAAATTCGTCTACGATCGTGTGAAAAAAAAAAAGCCTGCGGGTTTTGCCAGTAAGACGCAGGAAAATATCACTAGTTTCGTCAATCGATCGTGGGAAAACTATCTAGAAATTCATCTGTCTGTTACGGAAAAAAATCGTGAATCTCTTCAGTTAGTCACAGAAAAAAAAAAAAAAAACCCAAATTCTAACATTTGCTGCAGAAGAATATCGCAAAAATAGTCTATAGATAGCAGGAAAATATTGCGAAATGTGTCAGTCAGTCGCGAGAAAAAATTGTAAATTTTGTCAAGCTATTGCAGGTAAATAGCCAAATTTGCCAATCGGTCGTGAAAACAATTGTGAAATTTGTCCACAATTACATGTTAAAAAAAAAAAAAAAGAAACACGCGCGTTTCACCTTAAGACACGGGGAAAAAATTCGGAAATTTGCTTATTGGTTGGCAAAAAAAAAAAAAAAAAGGCAAAATTTGTCAATTGGTAGCAGGAAAACATCACAAATTTCTTCAACCAATCGCAGGAAAACAATCGCGAAATTCGTCGGTTGGTTACAGAAAATAAACGTGAAATTAGTCAATATGTCGCAGGGAAAAAACTGCTCAATTCACCAATAGGTTGCTGGTAAATATCGAGAAACAAAGTTAAAAAATTGCATGTAACAGTAATACTTTACAAGATATTAATTATTGATATACAGTAAAAGACTTCTTTATTACATATAATGTTGTACTGTTTAATGTAAAATTTTACATATCAATGTAGCATTTGAGGTTATTTGACATAAGATTGTTTTGGACATAGCAGTTTAAACTCTCAAAAACAGACATGTCAAAGACCTGCCAATCCTGAATTGTAACAAAGTTTACCTGCAGATTATTTTCTGCCGCTGAAATATCCGTCGCAGACACTTAGAGAATTTTCTGCTTCTGGGATCACTTGTGTAAGCTTTTTTTATTTTGTTTAGAAACGATGTTTGCGAAAAAGCAAGAAACAGGCTATTTACTAGGCAATATTCAGGAAATTGCATTTATTTGTGCATCATTAATCCTATGAAGGTCATCATTAATGGTTCATTTTCTTAAGGGATACTTTTCAAACAGTGAATAAATAATGTAAAAACATTTTCTTTCATTGAAATATGATTCTATTTCTAATTATTTTGAATATCTTTATTGACAGTTAAAAGTAGAAATTGTGGGTTTTTAAAAATAGTTAAAAAAAGTTTTTTAAGTATTCGGTTTGGCTGAATATTTCGATATTCGGCCAGGCCGAATAGTTTGACATTTGGTTTATCTGAATATTCGGTAATATGGCCGAATACCGAATATTCGGTGCATCCATAGTGTACATACACCATATTGAACATTTGTAAGAAAAACTAGGTTATTTTAGGACCTTCAATTTGATGCATGATTTGTTGTAAATTGTCTAAATTAAACTTATAATATACCATTGTAACTGGGACATTATTTTATGGACACCCTGTATATGCATGTACAGTAATAGAAAATTATTTTTTAAAAAGTTAAAAAAAATCTTTTTTTGCCAACCTTGTTTAAAAACATTGAGTATATATTGAATTCTTAACACTTATTCCAATATAGTAAAAACAATAAAACATACTTACATTATAGTTAAGCATCATCTTTAAAAATGGACTCCGAATTAAAAGTTGCTGTGTTACTTGGTGTTAAATCTGTTAAATTAAATAATTTAAAAAAAAACTATCAATTCTTTTAAATTTAAAATATTTAAATTTCATTTTAAATACATGTTCTGGATCTGTTTTGTGCAGTAAACTGAAAATTTTGAAAATTGATGAAATATTTTGAAATTGTTGAAAATGTCAGCATTTTCAGTAAAATATTTTTTTTTCTTAATAACTATACAAAATCAAAATTCAATAAAAAATTTAACTTTTAGTTTATTGCACAACTACAAATGCATAAGTCAAGTTGCAAAAAAATTCATAAGCATCTCCGTATGAACTTTAGAGTCAACAAATCTATAAATATTTCAAAATTACAAAATTTTAAAAAAATAAAATAAAAATTATAGATTAGTTTTATGCTATCATACATATCATTGCAGGGCTTGAAATTCAGAGCGGGGTGGCAGAATTCACACACAAAATTTTCAAATACTGCTCGAAAGTATATCATGGGCGGGAGACTCCACACCGGAAAAAATCCACCATTTTTTGGAGAATTTTGCTTTATGAAACAGCAATCTAGTCCCGCGACCGACTGACAAATTTTGCAATATTTTCCTACGACAGAGTTTATACTCTTTTACCACAATCTTTTATCGAATTTTTGTATTTAATATTTAAATAGCAGAAACTGTAGACGCCTCATTTAATTGCAGGATTTGTAATACTTTACTGCATTTAAATAAGGCAAAAAATTCTATTAAAAATTGTGGTAAAAGCGTATGAACCCTGTACGATTGATCAACGAAGTTTGCGATTTTTTCCCCCCTCGCAACAAATTGAGTTTTGAGATTTTTTTCATATGACCAATTGACGAACTTCGTGACTTTTCTATGGGGGACCGATCAACAAATTTCACACTTTTTTTACCGCAGCCAAGTAGCAATTTTCTCGATTTTTTCACGATTGATTAGGGAATTTCATGGTTTCTTCTTGTGACAGACGGATGAAATTCTAAAATTTTTTTCCTCTGTTGTGTACAACTGAAATTTTATTAATTTTTTTCCCTATGACTGATTAATGAATTTTGCAATATTTCCGTACAACCGATTGGCAAATTTCAGTTTCTTCTTGTGACAGATTGATGAAATTCTCAATTTTTTCTTGCGATCGACTGACGAAATTTGTAATATTAACATGACCAATTGACAAATTTTACAATTTTTTCACCATGACTAACAGACAAATTTCACGATTTTTTCTGCAACAGATTAACAAATTTCTCACTTTCGTCTGGCAACAGAAAAATGACATTCACTATTTTTTACCTCTTGCCGATTAAAATTTTGCTTTTTTTTTCTACTGTTGACTGGCAAATTTTGCATTTTTTCTCATGAACAATCGAAGAATTTCACAATTCTTTTCCCTCGACCAATTGACGAAATTCATGAGTTTTCTGATGGACGTATTTCGCAATTTTTTTTTTCTGTGACTGAAAAAGGTAAACCAAAGGGTACCTTGCGAAAGAGGCTTCAGCACCATAAATCTAAGAAAATCTAAATTCAGAAATTCATTTAATAATCCAATTCTTAACCTTCTCACCGTCCTGAACTGATATATCCATTCACTATGCTGCAGAATATGCTACACAAATATAAAGCAGTTTTAAAACTCTCAAGGGTTAAACTCATACACGTAATTAAGTTTTTTATATCAAGTTTGAAAATTTATCTTTTTTTAGCACTTTAGAAAATTACAGAGAAAATAACATTAAAAATTTACCCTTTTGCTCGGCAGTCAGGGGATTAAGGCCCCATAACATTTGATGAAAGTTTAAAATAGTCGTCGTATATATATGTAAAGCTTGACTTTCTTCCTTTTTTAATAATAAATATTTTGAGTAATTATTCTGAGTCGCTGATTTAAATTTTTTCAATGGTATTCTGTCATATCTGTATTAATGTATTTTAAATACCATGCAAAACAATAGTTGGGTTTAAAGATTTTTTTCTCCATCCCAAACAGTTTACCCCCCCCCCCCTCCATTTAAAAATGTTGGGAGGGAGATTCCCCTAATAGGGGAAATTGAATTTCAAGCATTGTATAAAACTTTCTAAAATTTCAACAAAAAATAAGTTGCTCGGAATATTTTCAATTTGCTGAAACAAACAAAAAAAAAAGTCGAGAAAATAGCATTTAAAATTACATTTTAATCACTATTACATACACCTTATGTCCCCTTCTTTAAAATTAAGTGACAATAACTATTTTTAACAAATTTTTGAGTCAAATAATTTTTTTTTCTGTTAGACAATTTTGGATTCAATTTGGTTTGCCAATGCATGAAATTGGCAGACCTGTTCGCTTATATATGCTGTCCCAAAGGAAAAAGGAGAAAATTCAAACATACATTAATATTTAATGTTTAATTTGAGCTATGCATTATATAAAGAAGACTACATTAAATATTTCTAGCATTAAAAATTTTAAAAATCCAATAAAAGTTGTTGAGATATAAATCAGTATAAATGGATTTGTGTCAAGTCCGTTACCATACAAAATTGCTGAAAATAGTCACCTTTTAATTTTTTTAAAGTTTCAAAAATCAACTTACTTTGAAGTAACTTATGTGCCTAAATTTCAGAACATGATGCTTAACAATAATACTTACATTAATTTGAAATGATATACATTTATAACCACAAATTTTGACCACATAAAAATTTATACAGAACTCTTTCTATTAATAACAATAATATATATTTATGTAAATCATTGAATTTTAAGAAAATTATCTCTATTTCTCAGTTGAAAGAAAAATATCAATAGAATGGTGAAAAAATTATATTAATATTAAAATACATAAAAAAATATGCAGTAAGACTTGACATTTGGTAATGGATTTGACACTAATCCATTTATACAGATTTATATCAACAATTCTTATTGATTTTTTTAATTTTTAATGCTAGAAATATTTAATATAGTCTTCTTTATATAATGCATAGATCAAATTAAACATTAAATATAAATTATGTTTGAATTTTCTTCTTTTTCCTCTGGGACAGCATAAGTAAGCGAATTTTGAAAATGGCCCAGGTACTTTAGAAACTATGCAATCAAAAAGATTTTCTATTTTTCAGTAAAGACAGAAAATCTTTTAGAACATGCTATCAAAGTTGATGTTTTTTAAACAAAATTTATGAATGCAACAGTCCAGGAGAAAAAAAACTGCGGTCATGAGACAAAAATCATTCACAACTGAATACGTAGGGGAGACCGGTACACAGTGGACCACTTTTTCAGTTAACATTTTTTTTCTCTTTAACAGACTGACCGATCTGTATGAAAATATTTTTGAATATTCCTTAAACCTTCTTACATCCATCATAATTTTCAATACATTTTTCAAAAATAAAAATAAAATTATATACACTTGTAAAGTGGACCAGTGTACCCCGGAAGTGGGGTACACTGGGCCACCCACCAGGGTACAGTGGACCACTATTAGGTATTATCTAAAATACAATATAAATCTATTTTTCATTAATCTAATTCTTTTTTGTTGCCCCTTCACCCGCAAAATAACATAGTAATATAAAATTTGAAACAAAAACAAAAAATTAATTATATTTTGAAAATAATAACAGATTAATAAAGGAACAATTGCAATTTAATTGAAGTTATTACTTAAGTACAAAAAAATCAGTGCACATTAAAATTTGCAAATGAAATTCCAAAGTACTTATGAGTAAGATTGAGCCTGGAATTTTCAAGAAATAATTTTGGGTCTGAGAGCAACATTATGAAATCATTGACATCAACAGCAGATTCATCTACAGTTTTAGGAGAAATAAACTGATTTCCATTTAATTTACATCTCATGAATCTTACTTGAATAGAATCATCAACAATTAGACTACAGTTATAGGATTTATCAAAGGCAGTAAATACAAAACAAAATATTTCTTACTATGTTAAATAAATTGTTATTTTTTATTTGTTTACTTTATTTTACAGTTAAATCTACTTTAAAACAATATTTCTTTATAGAAAATAAGCAATTATTAAATATTTTGAACTTTCTGCATTACAGGAGCAGAGTGGATTGTGGACCACTGTGCCCCAGGAGTGGGTGGTCCACTGTACCCCATGTTGAAGTTCAATAAATAATCATATTAATATTGTTTATAGCTTTCTTTTGAACATATTAACTTTAAAGTAAAATAAAAACAAGTATCTTAGCTTTGCAAAAAAGCTGTTTTATTTTATTTATCTACAACCTTTAATTACTAAAAAAATAAAAATATGATGAAAAATTTTACTTTTAGAAGCTCAAAACAACCTATCAGGATAAAATAGTTCAATCTGAGCTAAACATATTTTCTGAAGGCTATAAATAATCATTGCAGTGCTGTTGTCTATTAGGATAGAAGAGAAGCTTAAAAAAAATTTTAATAAATAAAATATTAGGGGGTGGTCCACTGTGTCCATAGGTCCAGTGTGTACCGGTCTCCCCTACTTAATTAACAAATAATAATAATAAGTTACAAATAACTTTAATAAACATGCCTGCAAGTTTCATGCATGTAAGTTTAATTTACTAATCAGAAAATGTGTCAAGAAAGTAGCTAGACATCGGACTTTCAGCTATTAAGCACAACGTCTGATGCACGTGTGCATGTTTATTAAAAGATTCTGTTTCCCAAACTACATAAGTTTGATTTGAATGAATTATTTTTCATTTTTAGATGATGAAACTGATATTTTCCAAAATAATTTTAAAAATACCTGTCTAAAATAAACCTGCATCATTTCCATACTATATCTGTTTGTTTGTTTTTTCAAACCGTTTAAGATGAAAACTGTTTTATAAATTTTAAATATTTAAAAATAGAGTCGTACCAAGTACTCTGCCTATTCGCCGAGTACCCAGCCATTACTGAGTAGTTGTAAAAATAGCATTTTTTAAGCATATATGAAGACAAAAGAATTTATAATTGATCTATAAAAAGTTATTTGAATATAAATGTATAACATATGCAATCATTCACAAAAACTATTTGCTTGGTACAAAAAAAAAAAATTATATACAAAATATAGAAAAAAATAAGAAAAAACCCTTATGTAAAATTAATGCTGATTAAAATTAATTTAGTTTTATAACTATACAAATAAAAATAAGTCATTTTTAAATCTGGAGGAAAAGACTGATTTTGGATAAAGAAACAGTTTGTAGAAACAGAAAATACAATAAAACAAATTTTAATTATTTGTTATATTGTAAAGTATGTTACAAAAGAACCAATTGTTCTACATTTTCAAAAGATAGGCCATTCTTTGATTATTGTAAATTTGGCCTGCCTCAAAAAAAATGCACTTGCTGCAAGCACTGCTAAAACAATGCATTTGTATGCTGTACATATGAAAAAATGAAAAAAAAAACTGTAAAATAAGGTAGAGTTAGAAAATATGAAATATTTTGAATTATTCAAAGAATTGTTACAGCAAACAATAACAATTTTTCATAGACAGATTTCAGGTATTAGAATGAGTAATGATGGGTTTTAATTTCATGTTGGTTAAATGTAGTGTTTATGTATTATTTTTTCATATTTTGTAAATAATGTTACTACTGTCTTAAAATTTTGAATTTACAAAAAGCTTCTTTAAAAAGGTGCGCAATAAATTAAATTTCTAATTGAAGTTAAAAAAAATATATGATTATATGCTCAAGAAACATGTTTATGTTTCCCCCAGGTTTAAAAAAGGGCACTTTTTTATTCTTAAGGGCACTTTTGGATTCTTGAGGGCACTTTTCAGCTTCTTAAGGGCACTTTTTTTAATTGTTAAAAGGTATATTTTGTTTTTTAAAGCCACATTCGATATTTAAAGGTAAGGACAACATTGAGTCAATTTTTACTTTGAAAACAAATTTTGTAATGCAAAAAGGAGAAAGGGTACTTTTTTTACTGAGGGGCCAGAAAGGTGCAATTTTGTAGACCAAAGGGCAGGCAGGGTGCAGCACTCTACTGAAACTGTCTGGGGGAAACTCTTATATATAAATGCACACACACACACACACACACACAGGAATGTTATCCCTAAGTTCACTTCATGTGTGCATCAGATATTCTTTCTTACACATAATTGCTCTGTACTCGGCCAAAGCACTACTTGGTACACCAGTAATTTAAAATAAAAATTATTAAGTAAATAATATTTACACTAACAAAAGCATTGTTATTCATAATTAAAACTAATTATCTTCAAAAGATGATTATATATTATATATATACGTGTGTGTGTCAGTTCACTTTGCACATCTAAACCATCAAAAACTAGAAAATCCAGAAGCTTTCCTTAGTAAGGGGGAGGGGGGGGGGGGAGGATTTCCCAAAACATGCCCTGAATATGTAACTAAATGCTCTTTATAATATCCATTAAACATATTTCAAAACTTCATATTCTGTGTTAAAAAAAAAAAAAAGTGTTTATTCTTTATTTATTTTGGTCTTTGAACAGCTATCATATTCGCTCGCTGTCAGCCATCTTGTTTTTTAAACATGGTTTTAATTATCATTTAACTAATATGCAGACAAAGTTGTGATAGATTGAATTATAAAATTATATGTTTTCTTATATTTTCTAATATAACTGCAGGAAAAGAAGTAATAGTTAACTTGAAGATAAAGTATAACATACTGGACGAATTACTGTAACAAAAATTTGTACAGATGTGTTACACTCATGCACCGATGTTTGGTGACTTTTTGTTGGAGCGATTTTCAAGCCTGCACCAAACCAATAATTTAACACAATAGCAAGGTTGCCATTAAAGGAAAAAATCCCCTAAATTTCGTGACTTTTTCCCTTTTTATAATTGATTAAAAAAAAAAAAAACTCTGCATGAGTGTATGACATCATAGCCCAAAAATTTAAACTAGGGATAATTTACATTACATAATTGTTGAAGTGTCAGTGCCATAGGAGACAAAAGCACATAAAATAAGCAATTGGATAAATGAATCAGTCTATTTCAATAGAGTGATCATAACACAATGTAAACAAACGGGATTGCTTAAAAAAATTTTCTTTTAATCAAAACATGGTTTGTTTCTCTTTTCCAAAATAATTTTCGTCCCTATTTACTTATTATAAATACATTATTTAAATTTACTGACTAATTTATTTATATTCAATAATAAAAGTTTGTTTTGATTTAAAAAACAAGATGGCAGACCATGGGCGAATACGATAGCTTAGCCTTGATCTTGTCTACTTTAATATCACTGTAGCTGAAATTTTACGTTTTAATATATAATGTTAGTTTTCTAATACATATATATTACACTTTCACAGTACCATTAAATTTGGGTTTTTTTTTGTTTTTCATTTGACAGATAATCATTGTAAAATTTAGAGGCACGGCACAGTTTATTTATTTATTTTTCTGGATGAAGTTATGAGCTTTGGATTCATAAAAAAGAGAAAACAAAAATAACTGTTGTTTATTGTGCGTGAAAATATTTTGTACTGAAAACATGTCACATTCAAAAACAAGCATAAAAAAACGCCCAAAAGGTTAGTAATAATTTTGCATACAACTTTTACAGCTCTAAACGACTCCCAATTGAGGAAGATAATTTTTTTTTTTTACTGTTTAATATATCCTTGAAAGAGCAGTAAGCTGAATTCTTTCTAATTTGTGCTTTTCTTTATATTGGTTTTTAAACATCATGGCAAAAGTTTTTTTTTGTTGTTATTTTGTTTTATGAATGTTTAGTGTTCAACTCTCTTAATAATCCCCCCCCCCCATTTCACCTTTTGTGCACTAATGTAAAATATTAACTATTTTAGACTTTTTTTAAATCATAATCATTGTATTTCCATAACAGTGAATCAGCAATTGTAAGAGATTGGGGGGAAAAAATCCCACACAAGCCTGGTAAAATAAGGTTTGATTTTTTTGGAAAGGCAGTTATTTTTAAAATTATCAAAAGTGCAAAATCAGTTTGAAATCCACAAAAGAATATAATAATAATAAATATAAATGTAATAATAATAGCAATGAAAATAGTAAACAAATATTTAGCAGAGTTTCCCCCAGGTTTAAAAAAGGGCAGGGTGCTGCTGGTGAGAAAAGGGCACTATTTGGATTCTTGAAGGCACTTTTTTAATTGTTAAATGTATTATTATTATTTTTTAAAGCCACTTTTGATATTTAAAAGTCAGGGCACTCTTTTTAAAACAACATTGCGTCAATTTTTACTATGAAAGCAAATTTTTTAATGCAAAAAGGAAAAAGAGCACCTTTTTTACTGAGGGGCAAGAAGGGTGCTATTTTGTAAACCAAAGGGCAGGCAGGGTGCAGCACCCTTCTGAAACTGTCTGGTGGAAACTCTGTAATATGTATATTACTTAAATTCGAAGAAGGCAGCATAGGCTACAGGGCTTTACAAATTTGATAAAATCCGGTAGCCAGCAAAAAGTTCTAGTTGCCAGTAAAAATAACCCTTTCCCTGTCATTGATTTTAAAAAAAGGGTTTTTTATGAATTAATTGAGAGAAAAAAAAAAGAAGCATAGTTTAGAATTATTATTGTGCTGTCCTTTAAAAAAAAAAAACCCACAGTGAAATGTTTCCTTAAAAAAACACCCTTACTACATCAGATATTTTACTAAAGTCAATGTTTTTTGTTTTGTTCTGTTTTTATACACTATTTAGAACAATAAAAATACCTAAGGAGTGCTTATTTAGTTTTAAAATAATTGAAATTAACAATTGCAGAATTCTGGCAAAACATGAGCGCTTCATTTTCACAGATTTTCTTTTATAATAGAACTTTAGAATGATCTACATATTTTTTTATGTTAAACCATTAATATGTAATAAACTGCTTCGTTTTCAGCTCTTTATGTCAGGTGTTTTTTTTGTTTTTTTCAAGTAACATGAGTTATTTTTTGGAAAAGTGACTTTTTTTTTTTTTTAATTCTCGCATAATTGGCTGCCATTTTGTAATGAACTGATAAAATGAAAAATGTTCAATGTTAAAATCTTAGTCAGAACAAGCTGTAAAAATTTAGCCACGTTTAATTTTCAGAAATTCTTTATTAGACTTTATATAGAGAAAGTTTTAAAAAATGGGGGTTTTTTAGAAGACAGTACAAAATATTAGTTACCTAATACATAATTTAAAAAGATAATTATCTCAGTTTCCAGGCATGTTCAGAAAATGCGGATTGCCAAATGTTTCAAATGTCTATATAATTGAGTGAGGGGGGGGGGGCGAAGCAATGATAAAATAGCGAAGCAGGAAAACAATTTCGATATTTTTTGTGTTCTAGTGGATTCAGGGGATGAATCACCAAGCAACCAATGTTTATCGCCAAATTATGAAGCATATATGACACTATAATAATATATGATGCATATAACATTTCGTGACACATATTGTCGAGTTATAGTATGTGCATATGAGCATTAGAAGCATATATATGTGTATATAGGAGGCATGTAAGTAGTAGGATCGTAGCCAGCATAGCACGGAGTTCATGCAGCATAGGCAAGATTTAAATACGGATTAAGATATCTTTCAAAACTTTTAGATACGAACATAAATTGTATGCATGAAAGATAAAAGAAACAGTTGAAGAAGTATACATTACAGAGTACTTACCTTGATTCTGAAACGTAAACACGCCGATCCTTCCTGACGCTAGAATAAACAAATCACAGTCAGCCAGTCGCCATTAATCTGTCGGTGTTGCCACTCGGGTACCGCAAATAAGGTATCGCAAAGCAGTTTTCCCAGATTCAGCTAGAGATCTGCATAGATCTATGTTTACCCGCACAAATCTACATAGTTTTACTGTGAATGCTGTACAGCTATGGCTAATAGACGCTTTCAGTCGTGACGTCAATGATGACGTTTTGCTTGGAAACTGACTCCAAACAAATAGTTGCTATGTTGTATTTTCTATTATGTTTGTATATTATACCTAAATCTTATGATTATATCTCACGGCAAAGCGTTTTAATACATTATATACAGTGGTAATATTTTCTACGATTTATATTTAATAAGAAATGACACATAGCAACCGTTTGTTTGGAGTCAGTATCCAAGCAAAACGTCATGACTGACGTCACACTGAAAGCGTCTATTCAACATTTTATTATTTTTTACGATTAATTTAATGGATTACTAGCGAATACACATCTGATATTAAAATAAATACATGATAAATGCGCTCCGAACGACATATTACAAAATCAATTTGCATAGATATTATATATTATTATTAAATATATAATTATAATATTTAATTACAATATAAATAATTACATATTATTTATATTATCATTAACTTTTATTTTAAATTAACTTAAAAAAGGCTATGTGTAACGCTAAAAAGTGGTTCCTAGATTCTGATAGATTTTCTATTAAGATCTATATAAGTAGCCCTTATCGATCCATACAAATCTATGTAGTTTTACCAAATGCTATACAGATACTATTAATTCAATATTTTCTTGTTTTTTATGGTTCATTTAATGGATTAATAAGTAGTATGCATCTGATATTAAAATAAATACATGGTAAATGCGCTCTGAACGACATATTACAAAATCAATTTGCATAGATATTATGCTATCATTATTAAATATATAATGATAATATTTAATTACAATATAAATAATTACATATTAGTTATATTATCATGAACTTTTATTTTAATTTAACTTAAAAAAGGCTATGTGTAACGCTAAAAAGTTGTTCCCAGATTCTGATAGATTTTCTATTAAAATCTATATAGATCGCCCATATCGATCCATGCAAATCTATGCAGTTTTACCGAATGCTGTACAGATACTATTAATTCAACATTTTCTTGTTTTTATGGTTCATTTAATGGATTAATAAAGTAGTATACATCTGATATTTTTAAATAAATGCATGATAAATGCGCTCCGAAAGACATATTACAAAATCAATTTGCATAGATATTATGCTATCATTATTAAATATATAATGATAATATTTAATTACAATATAAATAATTACATATTAGTTATATTATCATGAACTTTTATTTTAATTTAACTTAAAAAATGCTATGTGTAACGCTAAAAAGTTGTTCCCAGATTCTGATAGATTTTCTATTAAAATCTATATAGATCGCCCATATCGATCCATGCAAATCTATGCAGTTTTACCGAATGCTGTACAGATACTATTAATTCAACATTTTCTTGTTTTTATGGTTCATTTAATGGATTAATAAAGTAGTATACATCTGATATTTTTAAATAAATGCATGATAAATGCGCTCCGAAAGACATATTTCAAATTCAATTTGCATAAATATTATATTATCATTATTAAATATATAATGGTAATATTTAATTACAATATAAATAACTACATGTTATTTATATTATCATTTACTTTTATTTCAATTTAACTTAAAAATGCTATGTGTAACGCTAAAAAGTTGTTCCCAGATTCTGATAGATTTTCTATTAAAATCTATATAGATCGCCCATATCGATCCATGCAAATCTATGCAGTTTTACCGAATGCTGTACAGATACTATTAATTCAACATTTTCTTGTTTTTATGGTTCATTTAATGGATTAATAAAGTAGTATACATCTGATATTTTTAAATAAATGCATGATAAATGCGCTCCGAGAGACATATTTCAAAATCAATTTGCATAAATATTATATTATCATTATTAAATATATAATGATAATATTTAATTACAATATAAATAATTACATATTAGTTATATTAGCATGAACTTTTATTTAAATTTAACTTAAAAAAGGCTATGTGTAACGCTAAAAAGTTGTTCCCAGATTCTGATAGATTTTCTATTAAAATCTATATAGATCGCCCATATCGATCCATGCAAATCTATGCAGTTTTACCGAATGCTGTACAGATACTATTAATTCAACATTTTCTTGTTTTTATGGTTCATTTAATGGATTAATAAAGTAGTATACATCTGATATTTTTAAATAAATGCATGATAAATGCGCTCCGAAAGACATATTTCAAAATCAATTTGCATAAATATTATATTATCATTATTAAATATATAATGATAATATTTAATTACAATATAAATAATTACATATTAGTTATATTAGCATGAACTTTTATTTAAATTTAACTTAAAAAAGGCTATGTGTAACGCTAAAAAGTTGTTCCCAGATTCTGATAGATTTTCTATTAAAATCTATATAGATCGCCCATATCGATCCATGCAAATCTATGCAGTTTTACCGAATGCTGTACAGATACTATTAATTCAACATTTTCTTGTTTTTATGGTTCATTTAATGGATTAATAAAGTAGTATACATCTGATATTTTTAAATAAATGCATGATAAATGCGCTCCGTACGACATATTACAAAATCAATTTGCATATAAATTATATTATCATTATTAAATATATAATAATAATATTTAATTACAATATAAATAATTACATATTATTTATATTATCATTAACTTTTATTTTAATTTAACTTAAAAAAGGCTATGTGTAACGCTAAAAAGTTGTTCCCAGATTCTGATAGATTTTCTATAAAGATCCATATAGGTAGCCCATATCTATCCATGCAAATCTATGCAGTTTTACCGAATTTTGCGTATACATACTATTAATTCAACGTTTTCTTGTTTTTATGGTTCATTTAGGATTAATAAAGTAGTATACATCTGATATTAAAATAAATACATGATAGAGGCGGTCTGAACGACAGATTACAAAATCAATTTGCATAGATATTATATTATCAATATTAAATATATAATGATAATATTTAATTACACTGTAAATAATTACATATTATTTATATTATCATTAACTTTTATTTTAATTTAACTTAAAAAAGGCTTTGTGTAACGCTAAAAAGTTGTTCCCAGATTCTGATAGATTTTCTATTAAGACCTATATAGGTACCCCATATCGATCCATGCAAATCTATGTAGTTTTACCAAATGCTGTACAGATACTATTAATTCAACATTTTCGTGTTTTTTTATGTTTAATTTAATGGATTAATAAAGTAGTATACAACTGATAATAAAATAAATACACGACAAGTGCGCTTTGAGCCACATGCTACAAAAATAATTTACATAGATTTACCTGGGTTTCTCATGGACAAATGGGCCCAGCTAAAGCCCATCTGTCCACATGGGGCCCATATGGACCCACATGGGCCTATAGTTTTGTGCTACCTGGGGTTCAAACGATTTTGACGAAATTTTGTATCCGACCATTTTCGGGCACGAGAAGTCTATTGGGCTGGGTCACATGTTCGAGAACTTTCGATTAGTGGGTCATTTTTGGGTCAAAGCGGGTCAAATTAATTTTATCTAAAAAACGGCTCTAACGATTTTGATTAAATTTTGTGTCCTACGAGTTTCGAGCACGATAAAAGCATTGGGCTAGGTCGCAGGTCCGAGAAAATTCGATTAGTGGGTCATTTCTGGGTCATTGTGGGCCAAGATCTAAAAAGCGGCTCAATTTACACTAAATTTTGCATCCAATGGTTTTTGGGCACGAGAAGACTGTTGGGCTAGGTCACATGTTCGAGAAAATTCAATTAGTGGGTCATTTTGGGTCATTTTGGGTCATGGTCAAGCTAATTGTATCTAAAAAACGGTTCAAACGATTTTGACGAAAATTTGTATCCGACTATTTTCGGGCACGAGAAGACTATTGGGCTGGGTCACATGTTCGAGAACTTTAGATTAGTGGGTCATTTTTGGGTCAAAGCGGGTCAAATTAATTTTATCTAAAAAACGGCTCTAACGATTTTGATTAAATTTTGTGTCCTACGAGTTTCGAGCACGATAAAAGCATTGGGCTAGGTCGCATGTCCGAGAAAATTCTATTAGTGGGTCATTTCTGGGTCATTGTGGGTCAAGATCTAAAAAGCGGCTCAATTTACACTAAATTTTGCATCCAATGGTTTTCGGGCACGAGAAGACTGTTGGGCTAGGTCACATGTTCGAGAAAATTCAATTAGTGGGTCATTTTGGGTCATTTTGGGTCATGGTCAAGCTAATTGTATCTAAAAAACGGTTCAAACGATTTTGACGAAATTTTTATCTGACTATTTTCGGGCACGAGAAGACTATTGGGCTGGGTCACATGTTCGAGAACTTTCAATTAGTGGGTCATTTTTGGGTCAAAGCGGGTCAAATTAATTTTATCTAGAAACGGCTCTAACGATTTTGATTAAATTTTGTGTCCTACGAGTTTCGAGCACGATAAAAGCATTGGGCTAGGTCGCATGTCCGAGAAAATTCGAATAGTGGGTCATTTCTGGGTCATTGTGGGTCAAGATCTAAAAAGCGGCTCAATTTACACTAAATTTTGTATCCAATGGTTTTCGGGCACGAGAAGACTGTTGGGCTAGGTCACATGTTCGAGAAAATTCAATTAATGGGTCATTTTGGGTCATTTTGGGTCATGGTCAAGCTAATTGTATCTAAAAAACGGTTCAAACGATTTTGACGAAATTTTGTATCCGACTATTTTCGGGCACGAGAAGACTATTGGGCTGGGTCACATGTTCGAGAACTTTCGATTAGTGGGTCATTTTTGGGTCAAAGCGGGTCAAATTAATTTTATCTAAAAAACGGCTCAAACGATTTTGATTAAATTTTGTATCCTACGAGTTTCGGGCACGCGAAAATCTTTAGGCTAGGTCACATGTTCGAGAAAATTCTATTAGTGGGTCATTTCTGGGTCATTGTGGGTCAAGATCTAAAAATCGGTTCAATTTACACTAAATTTTGCATCCTATGGTTTTCGAGCACGAGAAGACTGTTGGGCTAAGTCACATGTTCGAGAAAATTCAATTAGTGAGTCATTTTGGTCATGGGTCATGATATTTGAACTCAAATATAATTTTGACCGAGCATAGCTCGGTCTTCCCTGCTCGTCTACTATAAAACACAAACGGAAATTTCGTTCCGTTACTTTATAACTCGAGTTCCGCTGAATGGATTTTGATGGAACTTACACTGTTCGATAGATAATTTTTCAGGAAAGGTTTTAGTATATAACGTATTATTCTACGTACATTAGTTATAGAATTATGATAGAAAGTTCTGTTATTTTGACCGAAAAGGTTACCATTGCTAATATTTTGGCGACCATTATAGTTGCAGAAAGAATTGAAAATGATATACATCTCGAAAAATAAAAGAAAAAAACGATTGCTAATTTTATTTTTAAAAAAAGAAAAAAGAAAGAGAAACAGTTTTGATGAGAGATAACATTATAAAACGAAAATGTTTAATTTCAACATGATTGGGAAAGTTCTCAATGTTAAAAAAAATATTCAAAGGGCAAGACTACTATTAAAACAATATATGGCGATTTATCTTTTGTTTTTGGCGATTTTGATTTTGCTTTTGACCCCAAACAATTTGTTTTTAAGCCAAAATGTGTTTTTTTTTATTACAGAAATAATTGAAATGACTACATCTCGTAAAATAAAAGGAAAAACATTTCTAATTACATTTAAAAAAAGAAAAGAAAGAAAGAGGAAGAAAGGGAAAAAAAAGAAATACAGTTTTGATGAGAGATAATAATATAAAACGAAAATATTTAATTTAAACATGATTGAAAAAGTTCGTAACGCTTAAAAAAGTATTCAATGTGCAAGATTGCTTTTGAAACAATATTTGCCTATTTATCTTCTGTTTTTGGCGATTTTAATTTTATTTTTGTCCCCAAATAATTTGATTTTAAGCCAAAAGGTGTTTTTTCAAGTATACGACAGCATTTTTGGAGTTTTTTTTTTTTTTTGTACTTTTCGGTTAGCCGGGCGCCAGTGATATATATACATGCATATATACACATAAATATATATACACATATATCTACAGATATACATATGTATACATACACACTTATATGTATGAATTTATATATATATATATATATATATATATATATATTTATATATGTATATCTATATATGCTAATCACTGGCGCCCGGCTAACCGAAAAGTATCATTTTTTTATTCAAATGTAAATTATATTAATAGCAATATACTTCTATTTGCTTCTACCTTATATATGAAATTTCTTTCCGGATGCTTATAACTCGAGTTCAACTGAATGGATTTTAATAGAACTTACTCTGTAAGATAATTCTTCAGGAAAGGTTTTATTGTATAACATATGGTTCTACGTAGCTTAGTTGTAGAATTATTATGGGAAGTTTTATAATCAGATGAATTCGATTCTGAAAGATTAGCCTTTTTAAAAGATTCTGCCGAATGGATTTCAATGGAACGTACACTGTTAGTTAGAAAATTTTCTAAGGAATTATATAACATATAATTTTCGTTGCTCAGTTCTAGAATTATAGGGGGAAATTCGAAAATCGGGTGACCTTTTTTTAAATCAAGTATTAGCCTTTTCAAAAAGTTCTAATAAACGGTCCCGCTACATGATGAGGTTTTTCATACTTTTATGTTAGCCGGGCGCAAATCTCGCCAGTAGCATTTTTTTCTCGACAATAGAAGATTTATTTTTTGCGTGTTTGAATTAGAAACAACGCTTTGATGATGAAATAGACTGTTTTGGTTTATAGCATTATTTCTTATTTTTTATTATTTTGTATTTTTTATGAAATTTGTGAAAGGCGTATGTTTTAAATGTATATAATATGTGTATTTTATATGTATGTATTTTAAATTAAAAGAGCAAGAGGTTTATATTTTAAATGAAATGAAGGCAATAGGAATGATGGCGATGGAAACAATATTTGGCTGTTTATGACATGCGTCTGACTAACATTGTTTCAGTAACCTATCACGAGAATAATAAAAAAGTTTATTTGTGGCCAAAAAAGACCACTCTAAGGACTACTAATAATGTCAGAAATATTGCTAATATTGAATGTTATGATAATATTTCATAGGTCAAACTAATATACAGCTACAATGACAGACATATTTATATCTAGCCGAACCGTTGATCCTGATTGGAAAGTAGGTGTAGTTTGTTACCATATGCATTAATTAAGTAGGTAA
Source organism: Maratus michaelseni (assembly GCA_963931845.1). NCBI lineage: Eukaryota > Metazoa > Arthropoda > Arachnida > Araneae > Salticidae > Maratus > Maratus michaelseni. The sequence goes on from OZ007592.1 coordinate 391,952,165, forward strand.
TTTACATAATCGGGTCTACAGACATTTTTCGTCAGTCACCGGGTGTTGTTTGGCGGAAAATAAAACTTAAAAAACGGTTAAGTTAATTCTATGTTTTGAAAGTGGACTTATTCCATAATCGAATCTACAGAGAATTGGTGCAATATGAAACAGAATTTCTTTGATAATTTTGGTAATTTTCCGTTGTACCAACATCATGCCAAAAAGTAGGCTAATGCGCCATTTATTTCAACTCTGAACGTGCAAAGATATATTTTGTTTGATTCAAGGATCATTTGTAGAAACCGACCAGCGCAGCGGGCGTAGCTTGCTAGTTATTTATATAAAATTTCATAAGAATCCATACATACTTTCTCAAAAAATCATACGCGAAATTACTTACGGAGCAAAGTTATTTTAATTTGAATAATGAACCAATTTTTTAAAACGCTAAGCAGTTTATAAAGCATTATATTAAAAAGCCTAATCCATGTAATCAGTAGACAAAATTTCTTGTTTATACATAAAAAGGCTTTCAAAATACACTAATTCAACAATAGATTGTTTTTGTAGATTTTCGTCGCCTTTAAAAGGTACAAGACCCCCTTTTAAAACATACCTCCAGAGAAATATCATGGATTCGCAGTTCGCTTTTGGAAAATATTCTGCAATTATAATGTTCCATGAATCATTAAACTAATAAACTACATTTTTTTTAGAAAAGACACTTCTAATCATATTACTGGTAACATGTTGAATGATAGTGATTAAGCACTGCTCCTCTGTAAAAGAAAAAAAGTTTTTGTATCTAGGAAAGCTTCACGAAAATGTAGCATAATCACTTCCGAGATATTCACAATTTTGAAACGTGCTCCTTTATCATTAGAAATTTCAGAAGCCAAATGATTTCCGAGGTTTAAAGAAGCATATCTTAAACAAAAGTTACTTTTGTTGCCCGTTAAAAAAAAAAAAAAAAAAAAAAAAAAAAAAAAAAAAAAACGTTTCCGAGTAGATTTACAGTTTACTAAACAGTTTTCAGAAAACGAAATATCGGTATTGTACTCATTTATTTAACTTAATTTAGTGTTTGGATATAAAGACTTAAAATTTTAAAGGGATAAAATTTTTTATTAGATACTTCCCTTGGTAGCTAATATGTTAGAATTAAAAATAAATATGTACATAGGAGTGTTTCTGAAGACAGTACAACATTTTAATATTTGTTTAATTTAATTATAAGTTAATAAATTGATTTCAAGGTATATTTCATTTAGCCGGCTGCACGTTATAAATCCCACACTAATTTTTATGGGTACAACGTTTTACGAATTTCAAAAACAATGGAGTTAGTTATGCACCAAAATAGACCGACTGGCTTTGAAACTACAGCAGAAGTATTTTAAACACTCACAAGTAGAACATATAAAATAAAAAATTATATTTAAAAACTATATCTAATTATATATTTAAAAGAATCCTCTTTTATCATTGAATAGTTTAATAATAAATAAGTTATTATTGTACTTAGAGTAAATAACTTAGAAATCCTGAAGAAATATCTTAAATAATGCTTGTATTTTCTTTCCAGTTGTCATAGCTTCAAACAGAACCAGAGCAAAAATGATGTATATTTTAATAAAATCACTCAATATCGCTTTTTATCAAGCATAAGTCAAAGCAGCGAATTATTAATAATCCAGGCAGCCGCAAAATTAATGTACTCTAATGGAAATTCTTTGCAAGTAGTACGTGGATTTCAGACATGAAATTACACTTCATTTTTATATAAATTGTAGCTGACCTGCCTGGCGTTACCCAAGTCCGTGTAATAAACTTAAATATCTTAAAAAATGAAACCCCGTACACGGTCTCCGATGGCTTCGCCACCGCATACCGAGCATGCTCGTATGCTCCGGAAAATCTTTTATTCCCCCCTTCCACCGACAGGAGAGCATTCTGAGCTACACAGACCTCTTTCCGAACGAACCTCTGATACAGGTTTCTGCTGACTACGGCACTATATCGTAGGCATGCTACAAAATTGAGCTGGCTTGGAGAAGATGGGGACATTAATGGCCGAGTTATTGAAATAAGGGGCAGTTTGGAAAATAACCTTGAGAGAGGTGCCGGGTGGGGGGAGGGGATGTTCAAGTGTCCTTCAGAAGATGACTAATTAGAAGGACCTTTATGCATCTTTAAAAATTCATTCGTTTTGTTAAGCTGGGAATGGAATTACAAATTTGGCTTAAACTATTATTCGGAAATAGTGGTAACTGCTACTCATTAATTTACTTTAATGTTATAGAGAGTGACTATTAAGTTAATTATAATGTTTGGAATCAGTTGCAATGAAATCGGAAAGATAGTTTCTGAGTTATGGAAACTGGGCATATTTAGAAAAAAAAACCTTGAAGGAAGGGCCGGAGGGGGAGGGAATGTTCAAGTTCCTTTCAACAAATGACTAATTAAGAGGACGGCTATGCATCTTTAAAAATTTGTTCGTTTGGTTAAGCTAGGAACTTAATTACAAATTTGGCTTAACTATCATTCGGAAATAGTGTTAACTGCTACTCATATATTTAGTTTAATGTTATAGATGGGGACTATTAAGTTAATTATAATGTTTGGAATCACTTGCGTTGAAATCGGAAATATAGTTGCGGATATATAAAAACATGCTATAGTTAAAGAAAGAAAACCTTGAAGGAGGGACCGGGGGGAGGTGATGTTGTAGTGCCCTTCAGCAAATAACTAATTAGTAAGACCACTATACATCGTTAAAGATTGATTCATTTGGTTAAGCTAGGAACGTAATTTGAAATTTGTCAGAGACTGTTATTCGAAAATACTGGTAACTGCTTTCTAGAAATACTCCTTGAAGCTATAAATGCTGATTTTTACGATCATTTAGTAAACATGAAACTAGTTTGGAGAAGTTCGGACCATTATTAGCTGAGATTTAAAATAACGGTATTCTCTATTACAATCATTAATTAAACGTTACGGGTGAAGCTAAAAATGTTAAAATTGTTAAATGTAATTAGTTCTGTTGAAATCAGAGCAGTAGCATTGGATTTATTAATAAAAGGGATCAATAAATGAAAAAGCCACCGTTATGTGATGCGCAGTTAAGTAAAATAAATGCGATATTTAATAAAAAGTTGTTTATTTTTACTCATCTCCATCCCCGCAAATATAACATATAATCTGTTAAATAAAGTTTTCTGTATTAACATTATCTATCATAATAATATACGTAAATAAAAAATCTCTTAAACCCAGCTAATTAACATGAAGAAAAACTAGCCTCAAAAATGCTTTAAATAAGTGACGTATTTGTAATTTGCCGTTTGCAGGTGGCGATACATTAGCATTTCTGTACCACCTTACTGCAATCCCTATTAACAATCTTTCTTTAGTAGTCCTTATCTATGCATCGCAATATAGTTTATTTAATGTTTTCTTTGGAGACTCTATACAACCAACCAACCGAATAAAAAGAGCGTGTTTTTGATGGGAGTTCTTTATGGATTTTAATTAATATTTTAGTAAATAATTAAAATATTAAAATTCTGAGATTCAGCTGCACCAGGAAAGGGTTTGGACAACCTAAATATACATTTTCAGGCTTCTAGGTGGGCTAGAATCTGCTAGCCATCGCAGACAAACACACACACACACAGCGAAACTTTCTTTTATTAGTATAGATGAATGCTTAAAAAAATATTTTATCAAATTGCATTTTTACTTTTAAATATTTAATTATTTAGATAAACTTAGTTTTCTGAACGGCTCTAACGATTTTCATGAAAACAACGGACTAATGGATTACTTGGTCTAGCTATAGATATGCCAAGGTGTCATCTCCCAGAAAAGTTGTTTTCCAGCAGTACCCGCTCTTCTCAAGGGTAGAAAATATTGAAGAAATCATACAATTTGTGCAAGAACCTCAAAAAATTTATACGAAACATAAAAGCATTACAAATAGTATGGTCCGACACGACCAAAACAAACATTTTTAAATGAAGGAGAATTACTACAATAGTTACAAACATTGAATTAATTTTCCGTCAAACACGTGCCAAGACATTTTTCCAGGACATTTTTGAAGCCGCAATTTTACACATTTTTAGGAGACATGCACGATTTTTGTCCATAACTGATTTACTATTTTTACATATGTAACAAAAATCTGGAGTAGCAAACACTAAATAACTCTGTTACGGAACTTTATCCAAAATGTATGAACTTATGTGTATAATCCAAGCAAGAATTCGAAAATAAAATACTGAAATATTATTCTATAAAACGAGCAATGCTATAAATATCAATATTTTTACCAGGTTTCTTAAAAACGGATCTACCTATAATAATGCTTTTTTTTTTTTTTATTAAGTACATTTATCTGTGTTTCATCTGCGGGAAAAATAGTTTCCACGCAATTTTCTCACAAGTAGAATTCATTCAGAAATCATAAAAAATGTAAAACAAAATATCGTAAGTTTTTAAAATAGTTTTAAGAGTAATATAATAATTCGAGTACTTTTTTTTTTTTTTTTTTATATTTTGATTATTACACTTTAAACAAAAGAAATGATTTTTTCTGTTAACGAAGTAATGTTTGATGTCTTCAGCAGACCCGGAGATGATGTTGATCTAGCAGCCATCTACGGTGATCAACATAACTTTGTCAATGGTTATTTGAAAATTTAAAACACCTAATATCTTTACTCCGAACACTTAAAAGTAGAGAATAATTGTTCGGTTTCAGAAAAATTGATTTTGGACAAAACTGTGGCCGTTCAAATTGAACGTACTGATTTTCATCAAATAATTTCAAGTTTGATTGTTTATAAAAATAGAAAATATCATGATATCGTCAGAAGGACGAAGTTCTCTCTAAATAATACTGTTGTTAAAAATTGGTCAAAATTTGAAGAAGATTGGTTCAGATTTGTTCGAGTTATCGTAATCACCGACTTTAAAAACATTTTTTTCAGATAATCAAATTTGAAGATATTGTTTTTAATTTCTTTAATTCTCTGACCGCCGAGCAGAAGGGCAAAATTGTAATGTTGTTTTCTCTGTAATTCATTTTTAAATTGCTAAACACACATTATATTACAAACATGATATAGAAATTTTTTTCAATATAATTCTTATTGTTAATAATCATTACTTAATGTCTTAAAACTTGATTATATTTGTAGAATTATTTTTTAAATAATACAAATATTGAAGTGAAACCTACAGCATAATGAACGGATATATCAGTTCATGGAGGTCACGGAGTTCACAACTATTTATGAACATTATATTTTTTGTGATACCATATGTTTATTTCATTGCGTGATTCTTAAGTTACGATTATTTACTCGATATAAAACTCTTGAAAACAGCCAGGCTGTTTAACATTCTATAAAGGCACATATGACGAGTTAAAAAAATGCAAATAAATGTTCAAATGAAAGAAAAACTAGTGTAAGGAAAAACAGTTCATTCATTTCAAAAGCCAAGACTTATTATATATATTTTCTTTAAATTTAATAATGCTGTGCGTTAAAAAAAATAATTACCTAGTTTTTAATATAAATGAATCAAAAAAAAAGCAAGTTGGAAAAAGAAGCGAAAACCACAAAAATGCAGAATCCTATTTAGCTACATTGTTTGGTTTGAAAGAAATAATGATGTCGAAAATTAATTTAGATTTAAAAAAGGAAACGTTTGAATTTTATAATGTACTTTGTTCTTCGCTACTTTTAACATTTCAAATAAAGAATTTACTCAGCAATTCTGCGAATATATGAGTCAAAAAATATTTATAAGCAACAGCTACTATAATCTCCGCAATTTAAACTATAACCGCAATTTAAACTATAATCTCCGCAATTTAAAATTTTGACCACGATATTTTAATAGGCTTTGTAGAAGTCGAATACTCGACATGCCATTATTTTTTTATTGTTACAATATTGATTCGTTAAAGTGTGCGCTAACAATTTTGTTTGCTTCATAATAAAACAAAATAATGCAATGACATAATAGATAACAAACTTAATTTTTCTCCAACAGGAAATTGTTAAATAATTATTTACAAAATTCTACAGTAATTAATGTGAATCACAATAATCTGAAAATAATAACGTCAGCAACTGATAAAAAATGTACTAATGAAAAACAAAATATATTATCGCTAAACTTATTTTAATATCTGCCATTTTTTAATAAAAGTAAAATACGCTTAATTTATACGAAACATTATGTTGCGTTAAATTATTTTTTCTACCATGACATAGAAAAAGTTCATGAATATTGTAAAAAGACTAAATGTTACGAATAAACACTGTAGGGAAACAGAGGATTAAACAATAATTAAATAATACGGTCAAGTGCAAGTATAACTCGCACATTAAATTTATTTATTGCTATTTATTAATTAACAGATTCCTACCACCCCTAATTTTGTTATAATTATAGTTTCAGTAGATTCAGAAATATGAGTGGAGGGACATATTTTTGCAGTACACTTTCGTCGATATATCTGAAAATATAATTCCAAAGCTAAAAAAAATATTTTTTTTAAGTTCGGTGTTACGAAATCTTTCGAAAGATGCCATACACGCTATATATATATTTTTTTTTTTTTTTCAAGTAACTTAATTAATATTTCGGCTAATTACCGACAATTATTTTCGAAATTAATTATCAACTGTTCTTGGATAATTCTGCGTCGACAGATACCTCGAGCGCCCGTCAACTCCTCCGCTCACCGCCAGTGAAGTAAAGTTTGTGTGTAACGGGAAAATGCGTTTTTCTTAAAAACTACGCGACCTAGGAAAATCGCGTTAGTTTTGCTGCAAGGTTAAATAAAATCCCACTACCCCTAATTCTTTTCATAATTTTAGTTTCAGTGAATTCGGAAATAGATGTGGGGAGACATATTTTTGAAGTGTATTTTCGACGATATATCTGAAAATATAATACCTAAATTTAAAACAAATATATTTTTGAGTTCAATAGTACGAGATCTGTCACATGATATCCCACACGATATACAATAATAATGAGAATAATAATAATATTATTAATAATGTGTTTTCATGTAACTTTATTGCCCCTCCCCCTAATTCTAAATTTTTCCTAAACATATTTGTAAATGGCTATTAATCTGAAAATAGGTGGATCAACAGGCTTTATAACTTTCCCAAGTTTGAACTTTCCACGTTTCATAAAGGACGTTAAAAGGGCTCTGACAGACGGACAAACAGACACAGGAGTGGACATGTTCCATTCTTACTGGTTCCGTTTTTATTGTTCCGTTTTTACTTTTTAAGTACAGAACCCTAGAAAACGACGATAAAAATTGTTTAATTTCTATTTTTTTTTAATTCTTTACTAATTTATAAAAAATGTGAATACTGTATTTAGTATAAATCTGATATGTACAAATATGTATTTAAAGTTCTTTTTTGTAGAATTAGCACAACGTGCTATAAACGTCAGCTCAGCTAGACATGTAGAGCTTTTACTACTTATAGTTTCAGATGTATAAAGTATAAAAATATATATATTTTAATATATTTTAAGAACGCATTCAAAAAGCTTGTACATAAAGGATAAGAAAAAGGAAAGATTTGACTATTCTACATGAAATGAGTTTATTTTTATAATTCTAAAACAAAATTTTTACATTTTACTTCCCTGTAAATGAATCTGCATGAAAATAATTTCATACATTTATGCATTTGTTTTTTTAATCTATGTTTAAAACGAATTAAAACATATTTATACAACTGATAATTTAAACTAAACACAATTGAAATGATGGTATATTCTGTTAAACAATAATATACAACCAAATTGTATCGATAAGGTGCGCTGTAATGTAATGGTATTATCTTGACTTGTATTAACTTTAATAGTAATAAATTAGTTCTTTAAATTTAAAAATTTTAAAAATAAAAGTCTAGTATGTAAAGTTTTTATCGGTTCCATATATATATATATATATATATATATATATATATATATATATATATATATATATATGGAACCGATATATAATCAAATATATATATATATTATGAGCATTCGTCTAGACTCAATGCAGACATCAGTAGCAAATATAGCTTTGCTGTAGCACAGAATATGAGCACGTATTTTAAGCTTATTAAACATTTATTTGAGAGTATTTTGGAGATTAAAATGAAAAAAGTATGTTTATTGTTATTCTGAATCACAAAGTATGACGCGATTTCGAACAAATGTATTTTGCATCCTTTGACAAAAAGACTAATACACCATTTGCATTAACTGTAGTTTAAATTAATCTCTTTACCATTGTATAATAAAATCATGAATCAAATATATTCACCTTCTGGGAAATTTTTCTATGTAATATATCTCAGGTAGCTTCGGACTAATATTTTTTATACTAATTATATTTTTTTAACTATAATTTATTTAATAAATATATTTTAAAACGTTATTCTTGTTAAATTACTAAATATTAGGGATTAAACACACTTTTTCGTAAGCATATCAATATTACTTTAAAATTGCATAAATTGAGTTAAGAATATCAGTATTAATTGAACTATATATGCCTTCTTTTAAAAGTGTTAAACTTAATGTATGCGTCTATACTACCGACAAAGACAGTTTTAAGTTCAATTTATATTTAAATTTACTCCCTCCTATTTTATTTATATGAAACATATGTTACAATCAATATTGAATCAGAAATAGTTTAAAAAAACTGAACATCTATATATTTAAAACGCTAAGCGATTTCTTTCGACAATCCGTTAGAACAAACTACTGCATCAAATTATACCATTCTTTTTTTAAATGAAAGATATTAGGACACAGATTTGTTATCGTGCATTCGTTTGCTCGAAAATTTAATTAATTAGCTGTAATTTTCAATTAAACATTTACTTCTGCTTATGACGTCATAAAGTTGACAACTCCCACTTTTGAGGGCATAGAGTTTTTTCCCTGAACTCTGTGGTTCGCCAATCTTTTGACATTAACTAATATCAACTAGGTAATATTTTAACATTGTAGTATAAAATCTTAAAAAAAAAAAAAAAACTTAATTAGCTAGAATATAATCATAATAAAATATCTAAACGTAAACATATCAATATGAATAACAAATCTCACGTAAAATGTTGCAATTTAAATGATTCCAATTGAAACAAGATTTGGAGAGTTATCCTTGAAGCCCAGCTAACATAAAAGTACCTATTTTATTTTATTTATTTACACACATATTCATATTTATTATAAAACACCAGGTTTCCATACAAAGCAAAAATCGTCATTTAGGCGCCAAATAATAACCCAGGTGCGTCTGCGATATCTGTACTGATTTAATCAAAATTATTTTAGTTGCACCGCATATTGCAAAATTAATTAAATCCATGATTATTGTTTCTTTCTCAGATTAAAAAAAGTCCTTCCTGCCTGTACCGGGAGGAAAAGGTACCTTTCCTATATCTTCGTTTTAAAATTTTAGCTAATGTTACACGAAAACAGCAAGTTAAAATGCAAAGAAAACGTTTACAAAAGATTCGTTAATACTGAATTTGAATAAGAATTTCGCCAAATTATTGAGCAATAGCCAAATTGGCTTCATTTATCAAGACTTATTTTGGTCGCCAAATTTGGCGATATTTCGCCAAATGTCACAAATTTTGCCACTTTTGTCGCCAATGTCGCCAATTTTGGCACTAACGGATATGAATATATAGTTTTATGCGTATGATTGGGAAAATTATTACAACAATGAAAGAAAATAATTAGCGAGTAATCGCGTTAATGTGCTGTTTTGTTTCAAAATGTTAGCCACCCTAGAATTTCAAACTGCTCTATCTCAGCCATTTTTTAAGATAGAGGTAAACAAAAAAATGCTCTGGAATCCTTGTATCAAGGCCTAGCACGTAATTAAAAAATAAATTTGAATTTTTAACTTTTTTGTATATTTATTTTAGTTTTAAATTTTTAAATGGCCGCCATCTTGAAACAAAATGGCGGACCAAGCTGGCCAACGAACTCGGTCGAGACATTGGTGACCTTAATACACACAATTAGTTTCATCAAAATCGATTTATAAATACGAGCGTTATCGTATGACATAGGTCAGATATATATATATATATATATATATAAATCAACATTTGAACGGAGGGTGGTTTTGGGGTCTGGGGGTCATGATCGGTGAAAATATATCAAAATTTTCCGGAACTGCTTTCCTCCGAACGGCTGCAATAGGTAGCTTTATACTTTTAGGTAACTTTCAATACAAAAAAGTATAAAGTTACCTATTGCAGCCGTTCGGAGGAAAGCAGTTCCGGAAAATTTCGATATATTTTCACCGATCATGACCCCCAGACCCCAAAACCACCCTCCGTTCAAATGTTGATTTATATATATAGATATATCCATATATATATATATATATATATATATATATATATATATATATATATATATATATATATATATATCTGACCTATGTCATACGATAACGCCCGTATTTATGAATCGATTTTGATGAAACTAATTGTGTGTATTAAGGTGACTAATGTCTCGACCGAGTTCGTTGGCCAGCTTGGTACGCCATTTTGTTTCAAGATGGCGGCCATTTAAAAATTTAAAACTAAAATAAATATACAAAAAAAATAATAATTCAAATTTATTTTTTAATTACGTGTTAGGCCTTAATACAAGGACTCCAGAGCATTTTTTGGTTTATCTCTATCTTAAAAAATGGCTGAGATAGAGCAATTTGAAATTCTAGGGTGGCTGACATTTTGAAACAAAACAGCACATTAACGCGATTACTCGCAAATTATTTTCTTTCATTATTGTAATAATTTCCCCAATCATACGCATAAAACTATATATTCATATCCGTTAGCGCCAAATTCTCGCCAAAATTGGCGACGTTTGGCGAAATATGCCAAATTTGGCGACCAAAATAAGTCTTCATAAATGAAGCCAATTTGGCTATTGCTCAATAATTTGGTGAATTTCTTATTCAAATTCAGTATTAACGAATCTTTTGTAAACGTTTCTTTGCATTTTAGCTTGCTGTTTTCGTGTAACTTTAGCTAAAATTTTAAAACGAAGGTATAGGAAAGCTACCTTTTCCTCTCGGTACAGGCCGGAAGGACTTTTTTGTATTGAAAGCTACCTAATAAGAAAATTGGTACTTCTCTATTATCCCGTCGAACACTTTTCATAACAAAAAACTATCGCCAAACTGTAACGCCAAATAAACGGGAGAACGTTGCCATTGGAATATCAAAATAAATAAATAAATAAAATACATGAATTTAAGGACACAGTTGTTATTTTAATTAATGAAATAACTAATAAATCAGTAAAACATAATGAAAAATAGACGCAAATCTCGAATTAAAAACCACTTGATGACGTAACAAACACGTATAATGCTTCTGACATCAAGTAAATCGGACTGTAATTTTGGCGTTTAATTTTACAGTTTGGCGATAATTTTTTGTTATGAAAAGTGGTCGACCGGATAATCGAAAAGTACCAGAAAATTTAATGTTTAACAAAATTCAATTATTTGATCGATCGCAAATTTTGGTTCTTTTCCGTTACACCGACACCATGCCATACATGTAAATATATGCTTGGCGGCAATGGTGTCCGTATAATGGAAAGGTACTCAATTTTTTCTTAGTTCGGGCTATACCAAAAACAAACATTTTACAGGTAACAAAAAAATCGCCGAAAATGGCTACTTCATCAGCTGTTATGACAGCAAAGTTAGATAAAATCTAATAACCTGAATTTTACAACATTTATGCGAAACACCACTGAGAACACACGCTATTTTTTATATAAGTAGGGTATATTTAAACGAATAAGAGAACTAACAACCTTCAATAATATAATGCATGAAAAAGTAAACATTTAAGTGATTCAGCAAATCATAAAAATATGTATTTCTTAATATAACTATAAAATACAGAAAAATATTCTGGTACCATAAAAAATATTCATTATCCCGTCGAAATTCCGTGCATTATTCCGTCGTCCGATGAAGAAAAAAAAACTATATGCAAATTAGGTACTTTTTGGCGAGCCGGCGCCAATAAAGTATATATATATATATATATATATATACACACATAATAACAAACTCCAATGGAAAATTACTTGCAGAATCATTATCACAAAAGCCAACAAAAATGTATAAACCACATAAATTCAATAATACTAGAAAAACAAAACTGTATACATTAAATATATTTGTATATATATATATATATATATATATATATATATATATATATATATATATATATATATATTGGTGCCCTGCTAAACGAAAAGTACCTCAAATAATTCGCCAAACTGTAGCGCCAAATAAACAAACGGAAGAATGTTGCCATTAAATCTCAAAATAATAATAATAATAATAATAATAATAATAAAATAATTAAGAAAAGCCCCATTTACTAAAGTATGATTTATCAGTAACTTTTAACAATAAAATTTACAATATATTAATGAAAATAGAATCAAAAATAATCTTGGATATTTATTTATTTACATTATTTCTCTTAATTATGGAAAAGGAATAATCATCCTGATTATGTAAAGGAATGAAGAAACCATACAAATAAATTACACTTGAAAACATTAAAAATCTCCTTTATCTGCAGATTGATTTATTATTGTAAAAAAATTCTTCATCTTTACATAAAAATTGATTAGCTTAAAACAATAGATGTGTTTCAGAAGATATGGATTTAAAACGAACAATCATTAAAGAAGACATTTTAAAAATTTTGATCAAAACATTTTAAAACTTTTTTTAACGTCGAATTTCGACGGTGCGTTTGGGGAGATGCAATGCACATGCGCATAGGAGCTCATTCGGTTGTATTATCACAGGGGGGAGGGAATGTGTACCTTATTTAATATGTTCTTTTATTGGCTGAGTATGAGATGAACGTAGGGATATGCTATATTTATGATACTTCATAGGTTCAGGAAATTTTCTTTCTTGCCGTGGGGAATAGGGCGGTAATGTCAAACTGATTTCCATTTTGTTTACGGATTGTTTGTTTGGAGTTTGCATCGGAAATAATAACGTAATTCACTGGGGGAAATTTTTTTTTAAATAAAATATTTGAAAGATTGTTTCATAATCACACCTACTTATGTAATAAAGAAGCTTATTTTACTAATACTGCTATTGTAATTTTTTTCGTCAAGTTTTGACGGGTACCATCTAGTTAATATTTTATAACTTTTAAAATACGCATATTATTGAATTTTGTTTAATAATGAAATAACAATAATTTAGTAATTTTCTTAATTTATAAAGATAGAATGTGATAATCACATTTCATCAGCTATTGTTTTAAATACTCATTCATATTTCTTTATTAACCATATAAAAAATGCTATTTGAATATCTATGGAGTCGAAGTAGAGGATCTTGTCAGTAAATTAATTAAATACATCACATTGCATGTTTAATTCCATATCTATATTCGTTTTTATTATATACTAATATTTTTATTTCATATAAATTAAGGGATGTAAGGAGTCTTACTTTTTCGTTAACGGGGAATTCAGCATCATGGTGACATTTAATTTTATTTCCGATTTCCTATAAAACAGAAATTCATAACATTTTTTAACACTGACAGCTTAATATCTATTCTATGTAGCATAATTATTTCAATATTCGACAACTAATATTTTACTTCGAATAAAATGTTTAATTTTGGTAAACAATAAAAAAAATAGTTTTTTGAGTTGCATCCATTGCGCCCAGCATTTGTCAAAAACGGATGAAGCAATTGAATCGCTCCATGCAAAAAGGGCTTCAATCACCAAATTGGAAAAAATGAGTTAACCGGGGATTTTTGTTCATAAGAACATAAATTAGATATATTTAACCCTTTAACGTTCATTGGTTTCCCTAGGAAACCACAAAACTTTAATTACGAAATTCCACAATGACAACAGAATTTTAATAGAAATGTTTGCTATTTATTATATAAGTGAAATATCGCTTTTTTCATATATAGAAATAAATATGTTCATAATTTCCGGTGTCAATCATTTATTTCAACATTTTAGCAATTGAAATGCTTTTCCGTTAAAGGGTTAAACATTTTTTTTTGTCAGCAGTGTTTGATTAATATGATTCTTGACTAAAAAGGAAAAAAAAATATTTTGATTGGTTTAATATTTTTAAAACAGCAATGTTTCTTTCAATTTTCTCAAAACTGGTTTAGTTCACTGAAGGGCTTTTTGCATGGAGCGATTCAATTCACATGAAACTTGGCAGATATAATTCATTTTGATACAAGGGATAAGGATAACTTATACGTCAAACTTAATATTATAATTTCATTAGTTATTTAAAATTAGCATTTTTTTAAAATAATATAATTTATATTTAAAAAAATAATAACTTTTTAGAACTTAATGCTTTTAATTTAGAATTAATCACCACATGGGAATAATATTCCAAACATTATCTCCGCTCCTTTTTAAGTGCGTTCGTAATTATATAAATAAGTAGCACCTATTGTCGTCGTCTGTCTGTCCGTCCGTCTGCATATAACAACGCAAAAACTACCCAATCGAATGGTTTGAAATTTAAGATATATTATTTTTTCAGAATTTTGTCGAAACATTTCAAATGTTATGAAAATCGAATAAAAACTTTAGAAAATATTAATAAAAACATTTATTAAGAAATTTGATTTATTTTTTAAATCGGCGCTTTCTTGTTATAGGAGCTTCCGAGGTTTAACCGTCAAGCGACCGAGATACTTATTCTATGACAGAAATTAATCTGCAGACGATATAATTCATTTCACATAATTAAAAATAATCAAGATCTGAATATTTATATAACTAGCTATAGTACGAACGCACCTCATTTGTCACGTTTGACGTACAATTTCCAACTTGTTATTAATTATTGACGTAAGTTGTAGTTTAGCTCTGAAACGCACTTCTAATAAATTTAATATTAAATATTAAGGATGCCAATTAAACAATATATACATCTTCACGTCCACACGATAATTTCTGCACATAACGTTATTGCAACATTTTGATTTACTCTATTAAATATTTTTTAATTTATGTTTCTTCTAAAGATTGTAAAATTAGTAAAGGACTTTGTATGAAAATGTTTCAAATTTCATATAAAGTGTTAATTGTTATTTAAATAATTTAACAGCAACAAACTTCATTAAATTTTCAGTCAGCTCTAAAATCAACAAAAAACTTCGAGCAATAAATAATTTGAAAAAAAAAATAATTATTCGAATTATGTAAAATACTTAATTCTTCTTTAAATATTTACATTTTTTTTACAATTTTATAATATACGTTTCGAATGTATATGTCATTGTGCTAAATGAGACTACCCATAAATGCGAAAAAGTTCTTGTATCTCAAATCTTAATGCAAAAATCGTATATTAAGATGACATTTTAGGAATATGGCATTTTAGGAAAAACAAAACGCAAACCATGTTACTGCATTTAACGCGATTCTGCCTGGAGAATTTCATTGCAATATATATGGCTGATTACGAAGCTCAGACAATACTTCTTAAATGCGGAGCTATTATCCAGAAAACGATATTACAATTTAGTTTTAACGATTTAAAGTAAATTACACTCTAATGCATATAGTGTTGGTGAAAGTTAAATCATATAATGTAAATGAATCTTTATATAACTTTTTTAAGAGATCCTTTACGTCATTTAAAGAAAACCGCTATGTAGTTGTTATATATAACTCTTTGTTTCATTTATATCTCACATCAGCTTTTAAATAACTTAACTTCTAAGAAAACAAAACTTAAACTCTATTCACTTAAGTTATAAATTTGTAAAATAATATAATCTTGTAACGTTCGAAATCGAAGTAGGTTTTGTATTTCATGTAAACCTGAGGTTTTTTTTTTTTTGGTAACAGTTAGTATTTGAAACTTTATACAAAAATATTGCTGAAAATTTACCAGTCCTTTAATATCTAAAATGAATTGTTACATTACACATTTTAAACCCTTTCTTTGTGTGTCATTTCAGAATTATTAACTATAAGAAATATTTTTACATGTTTAAATTAAATATCAAGAATTTGTAAATACATATTTACAGTCTAAAGTTTTCTCGCTGTGTTCAATAAAATTTAATTTTCTTTTAACCCCTGGATCCAGTTGCCGTCGAAACCCACTTAGCTTCAATAACTTTAATTATGTATTGTAATCAAGAAGGGTATCGAAATGTATATTATCGTAACTAAGCGGTTAAGGTTATGTGTTTGTGTCTGTGTAACTTCTTTCATATCGTAATGAAGATGGTCATTTTCAATGAAAATGAAGATTATATAATATATATATATATATATATATATATATGCGTGTGTGTGTGTGTGTGTTTGTGTGTGTGTGTAATTTTTTTACAACATATTTCAATCAAACTGGATATGGTCATTAAAATACTTTTCCTTTCAAAGGTTATAAATCAATGAATGATCAGTTACTTGGGAAGAGTATTTAAAAAACATCTGTGAGTTTTTATTTTCTGTTACTTAAAATTATGAATATTCCTTTTGTTAAAATTTAAAACAATAAGATTTATATCTTATTTTTACGATGATATAATTTTTATCACTATATTATTATTAATATCACCATTATTTAAGATCACTAATATTAAAAGATTTAATTATCTCTAAAATTGGACATATATTTAAAATAAAATCGATATTAATTAAAGGTTTTAATAATAAATATATTAAGTTTTTAAGGGTTTAATAATAAATATATTAAGTTTTTAAGGTTTTAATAATAAATATATTAGATTCTTTCACAGATTAATCTATATTTGCCATAAGGAAAAAACCTGTCAAATATTAACTGCCTGTTTAGAAGAATTAAAGAATTTTAATTGAAGAGAAAATAAATTAAAGAATCCGGAAATGCAAGCCCAGGTAAGATTGCAAAATAACATAAATTATTTGATAACACTTTTAACTTCAAATTAGCCCACTTTCATTTCCACAGCTTCAATGTTTTCTTGTTCGCTGACCGAAGTTGTCGTCCACAATCGATGCCTTTATTGTTGTAAATGGTGCAACTTTTGTGCAACCACCTACCACAAGTAATACATGAAATCCAGTCACTGGTCGAAGTTGCCTCCTGGTACAGTTCCAGACATTCAGTGCACTGATACCCATTGCCCTTTGTTTTATTTCCATCAGTGTTTTTGTATCCTTTTTTCGGGAAGCATAAGATTTTCAGATGTTTTCTTTTCTGTAGCTGCCTCTTTTTAAGTCTTTTTTAATGTATATTTTGTGGATCAGTAACAATCGCTGCAATCTGTTCTCTTTTTGATTTCGATGACATTAAACTACTTGGAATGGAAGAAAGCTTTACCAAATTTTTCGTATGTATATTTCTGAGAGTAACATTAGACTTTCCCAGAAGTTGGTTGCTGACAAATGCATGTAGCTGCTGCAATGGGATGC
Organism: Maratus michaelseni; assembly: GCA_963931845.1. Taxonomy (NCBI): domain Eukaryota; kingdom Metazoa; phylum Arthropoda; class Arachnida; order Araneae; family Salticidae; genus Maratus; species Maratus michaelseni. The sequence continues at coordinate 391,969,703 of OZ007592.1, forward strand.
GAGGATAGGCCCAGAATAGGAGAAATTTGATTACAGTGGTTGTAACGAGTACTGTTATTGAAACAGATTGGAGATCTGTGGATTCTGGTCGTAACTCAACGGTTTCAGAAACAGTTTGTTTCATGCTTTGATTCCAGCCTAGCAAATATGCGTGTTCTGGAATCGTTTCAATATCTAAAGTCTAAACTTCAGTTGCACGAAAGGCAGAAGTGGCAAGCTAGACACCACAGTTCCCTCTTAATATTTTTCCAGTCCCACGGCGAGTTGTTACCATTTTCCCGCAAGCGTCGTTAAAATAATTTTTCAAGAGCTTGAAAACTACGCAATCCAACAACTGTAAATAAAGTGTAGTATGGTTCGGTAGACACAATGTCTTAATACCGTTATCAGATGCGACTTGCAACATGTTTGGACTTTTCATATGTGACCCATGGCCATCTAGAATTAGCATATTTGTACCAGTAAACTTTCTTAGTATAAATTATTCGGTAAGCCGGTCCATAAATAGTTAACTGTTTATATAGGTGCTCTCCTTTCTCATTTTAATTACATTCCCTTGTGATGCATCTCTGGCGTATTCAGGTTTGGCGTAGTCTCCTTTAAAAATACAGAAACGTGGTAGGAACTACCCTTCTGCGTTGCAGCATGCCAGAATAGTCATCCTCTCAACCTTTTCGGAACTAGTGACAACATGAATATCTTTACTGTCTTTTGCAGCAACCACTTTACCATGGCATTTGCTCAGCTGAATTCCAATCTCATCACAGTTCTAAAAACAGTCAGTCTTCACTAAAATATCATTCTCTGTCACTATTGATGTGAGCAGAGTAAAATAAGCTTTCACATCTAGACGGTTCATACCTTCTGCTCTAGCTCTGCTAATACCTGGAGCTTTCCTGACTATTGAAAGAGTGCTTTTTACCTAGTGCTTCAGCAACATTGTATGCCAACTTTCTTACATCACGTTGTTTTGGTGCAAATCCAACTGCCTGAAATTTACGTATATAAACACCTAATTTCTCCTTCGCTTCCGTACCTAGTTGCGAATCTGGACCCATCGTTCGCTTCGTAAAGTAAAATTTCTTCAGTCTATGTCTGAAGGTGGTTTCCAGAATACTGAATTTCCTGCACGCATATTGAATGAACCATTTTGGGCTGCCTCTATGGCTGATATTCTTCGGTCCATGATCCTTTGTTTGATTTCCTTCTCTAAATATCTGACATTGTGACCTGAAAAAATAAGGGAAAATGTATTAGCAAAAATATATATATTTATTTATTAGAAAATTTATTTTTAGTTAACAAAGTTAATTTATTAGCAAATTAATTGTTCTTAAATTATAAACAATATATATATATATATATATATATATATGTGTGTATATATATAATTTATTAACTGTCGTACTGTCGTATTATTACATTATTAACAAAAATATATAAAATTAATTTAATAACAACAGTATTATTAATTTCTTAAAAAAAAATTTTTCATCTGAAAGAGTATTGTTTAGCATATTAATCTATTGCCAAATTTAGTTTCGATAATCATGTGTTTTTTTTAAAAATTATTTCCAAAATTGATTCATTCATATGTTTTACATGTAATTTGTACTAATAAGCTGCGTAATCTCTCCTATCATGGAAAGTAATGGGAATAATGCGGTATCTCTCCTAAGTAGCAGATACGCAACCTCTCCAATTTCGGTAGGAGAGATTTGCGGCCTTTTATTTAAACATGGCCGCTTCTAAAACGAACCGTGCTGGTGAACGCACCGTTAGCCTAGGCAAGTAGCTTATGGGAAATCGTTCAAGATTAAAATATTTTGTACTACTGACATTCTATAGAAATTCTGACGATTAGTCATGAAAGATCAATAAATTACCTTGGGAAATCAAAATAAAATAGCAATGCTTTATCCAGATGCTCGAAATAATGAACTTGCACGTTCAAGTAGACAACCCACTACTGCTGTTTTTCGAATACCCGGAGTTGCTGCGCTCGCACTCTGTTCCTGCCCCCCGACCCTCTTTGTTCGCAATCTCTCCGATCGCGCCATCTTTCATGCCTTCAATTTATTTTAATGTACTAACGAATATAGTGTATGCAGTAGTGATTATTTAATTACCCGTTATTCCTTTGTTATAATAGTTATAGACATTGTTAAAATGTCTGAAAATCTAGCAATAGCCCCAATTCTTATGCAATGTAAGACAGATGTTCTTTCGAAAAAGATTTATTTCAATAAAGGTATATCATAAACTTAGGGCTATTTAAACATAATTTGTATAGTATATATGCAACCATTTTTCTCTAAAAGACATATAATAAAATCTTAGTAAACAAAACATAAGTTGGTGACAAATCAAGTTCTTTGAAAAAATATATATTAAACAACTTTCCATACTTTAAAAACAGATATAGTGACTCTATATAAACTGAAGAATTATTAGGAAACTAGTATGTTGTGGCCGTAACAAAATTTTCTTTGACATAAATGAAATCGTCTGCAAACGTAATTAAATTACAATCAATTCATTCTTGAGATATAGCTATCGTGGAAATCGCGAAAAAAAGAGCACATCAGTGTCACTTGTTGGACGGTATACTCCAAACATAATAAGTATATATTTATGTCAATGTGTAAAAGGAAATGAAGTTTTGCGAAATTCTGTGCATTAGTTCTTGAGATATAACTATTGCTGAAATAGAGAAAAATGCTGCATAGAAGCACCACCTGTTGGGCGATTTATACTAATACCTAATCAGCACCAACTTATGTCAATGTCTAACAGAATATGAAGCTTGATTATATTTCGTGCATTAGTTCTTGCGTTGGAGCATCCACAACATTTGTGTCACATATAGACAGACAGTCACACAGACAGGCAGATTCACTGACAGATATTTTCTAAAAGTTGTGAAAACAGATTAGAGTCTTAAGAGAGAAGAAGATCTTAAATGCATAAATTCTTCATAAAACGAAAGTCGAAAATTTTCACGAATCCAATACTTACTTCTTTTAAAGATAAATGAAAATGAAAAAAAAAAAAAAAAAAAAAAAAAAAAAAGTAAAATTGTAAAAGCAATACTCTATTATTGCACTAAAAAATCTTTAAATGCTTGCAAATAATCATAAAATATTGTGACTATTATGAATAATACCAGTGTACAGGAATTCTTTGTTTCCCTATTAGAAAAAACATTATAGCATAAATATTTAACAGTCATATTAAGTAAAACGTATTAACCCATTTTAGGCCAAGCATAGAAATTTTATAAAATGTGGTATTATTTGCATTGAAATTTGCTTAAATTACATTCATTAAGACATCAAAAAAGTTTCGTGCATGAAAAATAATATTTTATTTAATTTGACGTTACCATTATTAATTTATTATTAGTAATTTACCATTAAATTTAAATAAAAAAATTTAAGTTTTCTTATGGTATTTGTTTTTTTATTATTTACAGAACTTGCAACTTTACTCCATTATAAAAACATATGATTAATCTCAAGTGGAATAATTATACATTTTCAAAAAGTCGAATTTGTCAATAACCGTTTCAAGTAAAAAAACAGCGTATTTTGAAATTTTCTCAACAGAAAGTGATTACTTCAATTGAATTACTAATATTTTATAGATGTCTCCAGAACCCTTAAAAATAGCAGAAAAATAAAATTAGCGAAAAATATACGTCACAGTGTTAATAAAAAAATATTTATTGAAATGGCGCGTTTACGCACCTTTGGCCGAAAATGGGTTAATCATTTACGGTCATAACATTCCTCAGAAAATAGGTATTTTTACAATTATATTTTTAAAAAAATTGAGTAATTAAAAAATATATTGTTAAAAAAAATTTACAGACAACGAGCATAAAATCAGCAAGCCTTTATAAGATATTGTGCAGGACAAATTGCTCTTTTATGTATGAAGTGAAAGATTTTATATTTGTTTATTTTTAATATTTTTAAAACCAATTCCTTAAATGGTTTTACATGTTATGAGTGTATGCTATCGAAAAATTCTGAAAACAAAACTGTGCCGAAAATAATATAAAAAAAATTACTGTGTTCAATATAAATCTTTGAGACGAAATAGATGGACATTGTTTGCGGAAACAGGAAAGAATGAATAAAATACTAATCCGTTGATTTTCATAGGTAAAAATGAAATCAGGCCAACGGGCTCGATATACAAATTTAGGAGGTTTCGTATTTCTGGAGTACTTTCATATATCCATTGATATTCCCTTCTTTTATGAAAAATATGTAATGACTAGCATCAAAATGTTAGCCGTTATCATTAAGTATCTTCTTATTACACTCACTTGATGTACGTCTATGATATGAAGACGTGAATGAAGAACAAAAGTTTATAAGATTATATTTTGACGGTTTATTCGGGAAGGAGGATCTATGAAAATCCTTTAAAAGGCACAAATACAATCATAATATTAGATTCTAAAGAAACACGTTAGACATATGTAACACTAATATATTTTAAACAGTATATAACTGTTATAACACATATAATATTTTACTTTCTGTTATTTAAGCATAGCAATATTCAGGGAAGAAAATGCAATATAGTTTTCAAAAATTATACACATATTTCTTAGAATCGTTTATAGCTTGATAGGAAAATTCCGCAGAAATGATTATGCAATTTGATTCCACAGTTCATAATGCAATGTTAAGGAGATAATTTTAAAACAAAATGACGCGATATATTTCATTTATTCTAGTAATTTTGATCGGTATTCATTCTTACAGATTTGATTATGCATATTGACTTATTTCTCTCTCTAAGTCTGACATCCCGTTTTTTTATGTAATTATGCTTATGCATATTCCATATATAAATTCTCCATAAAATAATTTTCTCTTGTTTAATATATTTTAAACAGTATATAACTATTATAACACATATAATATTGAACTTTCTGTTATTTAAGCATAGGAATATTCAGGGAAGAAAATGCAATATATATATTTTTTAAATTATGCACATATTTCTTAGAATTGTTTATAGTTTGATAGAAAAATTCCGCAGAAATAACTGTGCAATTTGATTCCACAGTTCATAATGCAATGTTAAGAGGATAATTTTAAAACAAAATGACGCGATATATTTCATTTATTCTAGTAATTTTGATCGGTATTCATTCTTACAGATTTGATTATGCATATTGACTTATTTCTCTCTCTAAGTCGTTTTTTATGCAATTATGCTTATGCATATCATACATAAATTTTCCATAAAATAATTTTCTATTGTTCATTATTGCGTATGAATGTGACCAGTTCGAATTTCTGTGTGTATTATCCTTTGTAACGTTGTCCAGATGAGGCAAGAACAATAGCTATTATTCACAGTGCCAGAAATTTTTGTTTTTCCTCGTTGTACTAATCAAAAGTGCATCACAATATACCAGTGTAGATATGAATACCAGTGTGGAGAATTCATAAAATAAACATAAAGAGAAAATTTCCGAATGACATACTTGAAAAAATGTTGTTTCAGACAAACCGTGAAATTAATTTTTGACGTTAGGAATAAATTTAAGGGAGTCATAATATTATATATGAAATTGATAACATTTTTTTTTATTGAAAATCTCGTAACCTATGTAAATAGTTTAAAATTAAATACTTCTAAAAAAGCAACATTCCAAATTTTTATAACATCAATTATATTTGTAATGAAACAAATTATTTTTGTAATTAAAAATTGGATTTGTAATTTAAAAATGAATTTGCTGAATACCAATCTTGGCAAGTAAAGAAATATAATTCGTATGAAGTCAATCCAGATACAATATTCCGGATAATTACAATTATGAGGCCATGTAATGAATGACGCGAATAATTATTTATTACAGAATCAAGATTCGTGTGAGTTGTAGATTTATGGTGATTATACATTTATTACGGTTACACTATTTCAATCGCCTGGTTTCGTACATGTTTTTAAATTCGAATTACAAAATTTGGCAATAACATGCATGAATGCTCTAAACAGATTAAAACACTATTTATGAATCTCCTAGATGAGTTATGTATTAATATTTTCTTGCTCTTATCTTTCATTTTTAAGATATAAATTACACATTATCAGTTACATAAAGGTACATTTTCAAACAAACACAATAATTAAATAAAAGAAAATTGCCCAGTTAAACTGATGGCATTGAGCTCACAGGCTATTTACATTTGTTATATATTATACTTTTATTTCAAATAATAATACCCTCGTAAAATAAAGAAATCGATAATAAATTAAGGGGGTATTACCCCTCCCTTGTTCCTCCCTTTATACTTAACCATTGAACCCCCAAAACTAACCAGGGAAGCGCCTTATCACCATGAACATATACACAAAATTTGAAGGAAATCAGATAATTCTGCATGAAAAACCAATATATCTAACTTAAGGGGGGGGAGGGTAATCAGCCCCGTTCCCCCCCTTTATAGTTAATCAATTAACCCTCAAACTAATCAGGGAATCGCCTTATCACAAAGAATTTATATACAAAATTTGAAGCAAATAGGATAATTTTGCATGAAAAACACATTTATCTAAATTAAGGGGGGGGAATTAGCCCCCTTTCCCTCCTTTATACTTAATCAATGAAACCCCAAAACAAATCAGGGAAGAGCCTTATCACAATAAACCTATAAACAAAATTTAAAGCAAAACGGATATTTCTATCAAGAGTTATCGCGTTATGTACATCCGTACATACGTACATACATACAGAACGGGCGGGCACATTAGCTCTCAGGCTTTGATAGCCTGTGAGCTAAAAAAGTGCCCAGTTAAACTGATGGCATTGAGCTCACAGGCTATTTACATTAATTATATATTATACTTTTATTTCAAATAATAATGCCTCGAAAAATAAAGAAATCGATAATAAATTAAGGAGTATTACGCCTCTTGTTCCCCCCTTTATACTTAATCATTGAACACCCAAAACTAACCAGGGAAGCGCCTTATCACCATGAACCTATACACAAAATTTGAAGGAAATCAGATAATTCTGCATGAAAAATCATTTTATCTAACTTAAGGGGGGGGGCAATCAGCCCCCCGCCCCCCTCCCCTTTATAGTTAATCAATTAACCCTCAAACTAATCAGGGAATCGCCTTATCACAAAGAATTTATATACAAAATTTGAAGCAAATAGCATAATTTTGCATGAAAAACCCATTTATCTAAATTAAGGGGGCGGGGAATTAGCCCCCTGTCCCTCCTTTATACTTAATCAATGAAAACTCAAAACTAAACAGGGAAGCGCTCATCACAATAAACCTATAAACAAAATTTGAAGCAAAACGAATATTTCTATCAAGAGTTGTCGCGTTATGTACATACGTACATACGTACATACATACAGAACGGGCGGGCACATTAGCTCTCAGGCTTTGATAGCCTGTGAGCTAAAAAAGTGCCCAGTTAAACTGGTGGCATTGAGCTCACAGGCTATTTACATTAATTATATATTATACTTTTATTTCAAATAATAATGCCCTCGAAAAATAAAGAAATCGATAATAAATTAAGGGGGTATTACCCCCCTTGTTCCCCCCTTTATACTTAATCATTGAACCCCCAAAACTAACCAGGGAAGCGCCTTATCACCATGAACCTATACACAAAATTTGAAGGAAATCAGATAATTCTGCATGAAAAACCAATTTATAACTTAAGGGGGGGGGGCAATCAGCCCCCCATTCCCCCCCTTTATAGTTAAACAATTAACCCTCAAACTAATCAGGGAATCGCCTTATCACAAAGAATTTATATATAAAATTTGAAGCAAATAGGATAATTTTACATGAAAAACCCATTTATCTAAATTAAGGGGGTGGAATTAGCCCCCTTTCCCTCCTTTATGCTAAATCAATGAAACCCCAAAACTAATCAGGGAAGCGCCTTATCACAATAAACCTATAAACAAATTTTGAAGCAAAACGGATATTTCTATCAAGAGTAATCGCGTTACGTACATACGTACATACGTACATACATACAGAACGGGCGGGCACATTAGCTCTCAGGCTTTGATAGTCTGTGAGCTAAAAAAAAATATACTGTAAATTAGGACATAAAAAGAAACATTTTTATTATTTATTTTACTTTCAATTTATCTTGTTAAATTTTTGATACTGTATCCAAATCTCCTTATATTACAATCATCGTGGAAAATTGGAAACTGACAGCACAGTTTTTTATATTTCTTCAAGAATAAATCCTTGCAGCGAAGTTAAACTTTCAACTGTTTATTCATGAAAGTGTACACAGATAAAGAACTCAAGCAATCAAATGTACCAATGAAGCGACTAATTGCACTTCCTTTCTTTCTTTTTTCTGAATTCATTTAAAAGAAAACAGACAGATAAGTAATCAGAAGCTAAATCATTTACGTATAAATTTTTCACTAATTAACTTTGACACCTGTTGCGTCTCGGCCTGAGATAATATCTTTCAGAAAAATTCATTTTGTAATTTCTTGTTGAAGTTTGTTGTTGATTAGATGCAATCACTGATTCTGATTCATGACGCAAAGTGTAGTTAAAATTAACTAACTTATCAATACTCCACATGTGTATAATTCTGAAAGATAAAAAAAGTTACTAAACAAATATGATTAATAAAGTAAATTTCTTATTAGAAAAACTTTCCTTTTCCTTCTAATACTACTAATAATTGTGAAAACAATAAAAAAACTGAAAATATTTAATAAACGAATCTCCACGACTAACAAATGTTTCATGCATTAGTCGACATAGCGTAGGACGACATGGGGAAATATTTTTTTTAAATTTTAAATAATCTTTTAAGTAATCACGTTTTGATAGGATATAACATAATTTATTTTAAAAAATATGTGCTTCACCATATTTTTAGATACGGAACTTTTGATTAAGTCATTTTTTTTTGCAAATATTGGTCACGTTAAAATTTGGCAAAGTTGAAAATTTCGGTATTTGCTTAAGAATATTTCAAAATATTAGAATCGAAGACACATGTAAATATTTAAGAACAAAATTCAGAACAACTTTTTATATAGTTACCTGGTAATAGTTTAAACTGTTAACACTTTTTAATTTTAACTTGTTATAAATGGATTGACATTTGCAATTATAAAAATATGTAGATACATACAACATTAAATACGTAAAAATGGTTAGAAAATATTTTATTTAACGCGTTGAATTAAAAAAAAAAAAAAAAAAAAAAACGAAACTAAACAAAGTCTGATGGTTAAGTTAAAATAATAAATCAGTAATTGAAAAAAAAATTTTCTGCTGAAAAAAACTGCTGAACACGAAATCCGTTCACTTTTGAAACACATCAAGGAAAAGCAATAATCGCTTGGACATGATTTTTTTTTTTTTTAAATACACTAAATTGGACAAAAATGTTATTTTTGTGAAAAGTGTTTCGTCGGAAATTCTCGATATTTTAAGTCATTAAACAAAATTAACTATTAATAATGTCTATTTTTAAGTTGTTATGCACGTATCATATCTTCAGAAACTACTGAGGAATAATTCTTATTTCTCAAAAATAGCGTATTCTTACGGATCACACACTACTACGGTCGACATCCATTTAAAACAAAAATTACGAGTATAAAACGAATATAATAATACTTGTTTCAAATTCAAAGGTACATATAAGGACAATTGTATTTTCTAAACAAATGGGCGGTATTTATTTTTATTGACCGAAGTTTAAATTAAAAATAATGCAATATTTGATGCTAAAAAATACCCTCACAAGCAAATACTGTTTAGTTTACAAATTTTGTTTTTCAATAAATATATTTGGTTTAATAAGAATCTAACAACCTACGATTGAAGTCATTAAAAGAGAACATTCTAGAGGTGTATACTCATTGAAATTATCAATTTGATGATAATTTAATATATTTAAAATAAAATATGTATGTAAATGTTTTCTCTCTTGACACTCTTTAAATACACATCTCTCGTTTATGAGTTGAAGCAAAAGTACCCATATATATTCTCCTAATGATGATAAAGCAAAAAATAATAGAATTTTATCTATCTGATTGTGCAGTTTTTAAATAACAAAAAAAAAATCATAGATTTACAAAGATTAATCTATTTAAATGCTGTGGTATGATTTAAAGAAATTTATTAATTGGAATATAGAAAAAAAAGCAGCATTTTTTTCCTTTAAACTATACTAGTTTTAGGTTATATGCTTTCTAAAAATAAATAACTTTTTACCAACAACATTGCACTCAAAATACTATTAAAAAACATTTCCACACTTTCTCGAAAAATAAAATTCTTATTATCGTTTCAAATTTTTTGAAACTTTGTGAAATTTTATATATTATTCGTAAATACATAAAGTCATTAATATATAAAATGTTAATGACTGTGTTTTGCCCACTAAGTAGTAATCACTAAGTAGTACCACTTTTTTGTAGTAATTATATAATATTTATTTAGCAAAAAAGGATAATTTTTCAAATTTAGTTTATTATGCTGTGTTATGTATGTCATATTCTACAAATTCTAAAACACAGGATGCTATTTCTAAATAAAGGGAAATTTCATTATTTTTAACATGCATTACTGAAATAAAATATATAGACAATTATACAAAAAAAGAATAAGAAATATGAGTAAAATATTGATCAATCAATTTTGTTGTGTAAAATATGATGTCAGGAATGATGTAAAGATATTGGATATTGGGCATTTCTCAATTCCCCTCCTACAAGACATTCCATATCAGCACATTATTATCATCCCCTTTTATAAAACACGACGTACTAACTGCCGCTAGAGAGCTTGAATTATATAGTCTTTCTTATTACTTATTTTTGATGTATGAGCATGATAACGCTTAATCTCTCTTCTATTTTTTCGTGAATTTTTGAAAAATGACTCGATTGCACTTTATTTCAAGCACCTTCAAAAAATGTTTCTTTCGAACTCAGACTTGAAGTATAAGAGATTATATCATGTACTAATGCATTATTTGGATGAGTCATAGTATTGAAAAGGTGTGTCATGGGGACTCGGAATTCCTTCATTTTAAAAATTAGGATAAAAATATCAATACTGCAATTTTTTCCGTAAAATGAATTGAATCGGTTATATCAAAAAACCCATAAGTCACAGAATCAAAACTTCTCAGAAATTAAAAAAACACTGTATTATTCACAAGTAAAAGAATTTTTCTGGGTTTTTTTGTGCTGATTATAGAGTTTGGACTGCAAAGTTTGTAAATATCAAATATTTTTTTATAATTTATGAATAATAAAAAGAAGAAAAACAGAAAAACTGTTCCTGACTTATGTTGTTTTAGCAAGAAACAATGAAAGGTGGTTTTTCTTTTCAACAAAACAATCATATCAAACTTATTTTTAATCAAAATTATTGGAAATAGCACTTATACAGGAACATTTTTATAATATAATATGGCACTGCATGTAAATGGTAATAAGGTAATGTAATATGGTATCCGCATGTAATCTGGTATTGAATGAAAAACCCCTTAAGTCGCTGACTTTATGTCGTTTAAATAACGAACTGAAATTAGAAGGTATTGTTTGAAGCGGAAGGAATACACTGACTTATGTGATTATTACCCAGATCATGGCATTTGCGACAAAAAAAATATTTGAAATAAACTTGACTTATGTGGTTTTCGAAATGACCAATTCAATTTGGATAAATAGTAGTATAGTTTTACGAAGTTGTGTAAATGTCCTATAATTAAAAATATTCGAAAACTGCTTTTTGCGGCGACAATTTTCTTTACAATAAATTAGAATTGCAATTTTTAAATTCATTTTTCTCAGTTTCTGTTTTTTTTTCAATATATCATGATAAATATATATTCAATATGCATTGAATGTGAAATATGACAAAAATAATAACCTTCAACGTATTTAGTAATTCACTCGATTTATTTTAATGGGCAATCCTCACGTTGCATTTTATAATATTAAGACTGATTGATTTTCTGTAATATGTGTAGTTTAATTATAAAACACAAATGATAAGTAACTAGTCATTTTTACTGTATCTTTACATATTTCAGGACACAATGTTTCGCAAACTAATTATCCTTTGAGAAATCTGGTTCTTTAATTGCTAGAAAAAATAGGGAAGAAATTTCAAAAGTCAGAAATTGAATAAAAACATTTAGGAAACATGTACTTTCTGGATAATTTCCTTTTTTTAATTACATTTACTTATTTTTTAATTTTGCCATAAGAAATGCATTTTTTCATGATTAAATTTTTTTAATATAAAACCATTTTATAATCTGTGTGTAAGTCATTATAAAATACTGAAATAAGAAAAACAAAATTGAAGTTAACGAGCAAAAACTTCATAGTTCCTTGAAACTCGATTTTAAAAAAGTCCTTCTGGATCTTGTAATAGTATTGCATTCAAAATATTTAAAGAAATATTTTAATACAGGTACTCTTATTTATATCATTTGAAATATAAATGTTGTTTTATTGTTTAACATTCACGCAGATTTTTTGAAATGGTGTCCAGTTTTTTTAATTAAAATTCTGAAAAAGCAAGCATGAAATTTCTTTCCGTTTGCTGTTATGCATTCCACTGTTAGACATCTTGTATGGAAAACAGAAAAATTATGTGGAAATTTGTTTTCGTATTAATATAAAGCCTGAAAGTGCCAATGATATACCTGGTGCGTAGAATACGTGTATTATACTTGCAAAACATACCTATTTTATTAATATAAATAAAGAAAAAAATTATAAACGATTTACCTTTTCTTCTATTTACAAATTCTTGAATTTAGCTTTCCACTAATATTTATATTGGCTGAAAACATATTCTTACCAAACGTTATAAGAATTTATATGAAATATTATCAAACATCTAGCAGGATAAGCATCGAGGAAAGGCCGATAATGTGAGATTATACTAAAACGCTTGGTACGTCTAAATCTCGAAATACGAACACATTTTATGTGTGTTAAGGAACCTTACTTCCTTTAGTCCGTACATCATCATGATTTTGAGATATAAAGAAAAATTATATTTTTCTTCTTTATATCTGAATTAAATGTGTTAGAAAAATATTTTAAATTAGTTAGAAAATATTAATCGTCATCATTAATTTGTTTGATAACAAAAGGATTTTATTCCGTTAGAAATATTTTCCATACCAGTTCCGATGGAAGTAAAATTCGAAATAGATACCTTCCATATAATAACTAATAGACAATATCTGCAACATATGAACAGCACCTTACTGTACATTACCTTTTGGACAGTCTTAACAATAACATTGAATACTATTGTGATCGATGTCATGATGAGTGAAATCAATATTTATATGTCAGATTTTGCTGTTTATGTGTCCTAATTTTTTTTAAACTTTTAAGCTATACATTATTCATAATTTTAAATAGTAACTATTTACATGTTTGTAATACATTGTATATTATTGGTTGTCTATGGATGTGTCGTATTTAGTTGAATTAATGGATAATGACTACATTATATTTCTACAATACGTTGAAGAGATATCTAGTATACTGAAAGAAGTAAAATCAAATCACATAAGTGACAAATTCTATTAATATTCATATTGTTTTTTAATCTCTCTTTTCATATTATTTAACATGTTACAATCCGCAATTTAATTATTTATATTACATCAATACACTGCTGGCCATTAAAATTGCAACAATGGCACCCCGCACCATCACTCCAGGTTATGGGCCGGTATAATGATGTCAAATACAAGCTGGCAATGTGAATTCTCAAGGATGCCACCAAACACGAATGCGGCCTTCATGATGCTGTATACAAGGCCTGTATTAATCTGAAAAGACGGTGTGAGACGCCATTCCTGCAACAGAAACAGCATCATGATCCCCGCATCCGTCTTTGGCGGCATCGTGGAAAACGCACATTTATAGATTGCAATTGACATCGTCATACTGGCATATCACCTGGACTGTAGGTATATGACATACCATTGGATACACGTGTCGGTAACCTCTTGTTCGCATTGCCGGCAATTTTAACAGCAGCCGTTACATTTCTGATGTGTTACGGCCCGTAGTTCTGCCCTATCTTCGATGCCTCCGGAACTCTACTTTTTAGCAATACAATGCACGACCGCATGTTGCCAGTAGGGGAGACTTGGGAGAGTTGATCCCTAGGCAGACTTGATCCCTAGGTCTAAAACGAGGGAAAAAATGCAATTAAGTCTCTGAAACCGGCAACACTAATAAAGTGATTCTTTATCAACAGATCTGACAGCAGAATTTCATTTACCCATTTTTATTTTTGTTGTAAGAAAAGAATATCTGATTTCTTACAATCAAACTTCTTATTCAGTAGGTAGTTTATCTTTCTTAGTTTTTACTAAATATAAGTAAATTACTGAAGTTGATTGATATAATTTACTAACATTCCTTACTACCTAAATGCCATTATTTAAATCCAATACAGTTTCTTTACTTTCGATTTAACAATTAATTTTCCAACACATCCCCATTAGGGACACTTGATCCCCACTGTATGGGGAGACTTGATCCTGGGGATCAAGTGTCCCCGAAGTTAAGCTAAATTAATGTTAAATTTTATTAACCCCTACTTCTGATTGTGACTTTTAAGACACATTTAGACAATATCAATATTATTTAGACTATGGTTACCTTGAGTTTGGATGGTTGACAAAGCTAGAAATTTATCATATAGCTGCATATGATGGTCAGCAAGCACATGGTGACAGTGCAAGGTTTGTTTTGTTGTTACTTTTGGATTATTTTTAAGTCACAAACCTATTTATAAATTAGAAACGTATACTTCCGTTTAATATGTGTTATGTAACCAAGTCTTAAACACCCCATGTCCATATATATATTGATCTAAAAATTTAATATGTGCAATAGAGGATTCATTTTATTGCAGTGATTAAGAACTCTGTGTTTACATTTTACACTCATACCACGTATTTATAAACCTAAAGGCGTTTTCAACCCAGAAAAAGCATTTAGTGTTGCAGACTTACAGGCAACAGTGAAGGCTGTAATAGATGGATCCAGTTTTGAAAGTGCAGCAAAATCCATTCATATTAATGTGATGACTTTAAAACGTTATGTGAGAAAACAAAAATCTCAAGAAAATGACATTTCTTATGAATCAAATTATAAGCATTGCCAAATATTTCAGTTAATGATCTTTTGTGTGTATATTTTAAAACATCAAGTAAATTAGATCTTGGACTTACTCCTATACACACTAATCATCCTGCTCAAATAATAACAATTTATCGAATTTCTGAATTGAACGGAATTGCCTATCCTAATGCCAAGATGCCAACTAACATAATAAATGGATTTAAAATCACTGGCATATATCCCTTAAACAGGAATATTTTTTCTAAAGATGTTTTTATATCATCTTTCCTCACAGATCAACCATTAACCCAAACAAGCAGTAATACAATTACAGTTAAACCAAACATAGTGACTCCAGAAGATATACGAGCCTTCCCTAAAGTTTAATTATCCAAAACGGGAACATAAAGGATCTTCAAAAATTTTGACAAGCACACCAACTAAAAGGCAGATTGAAGAAGAAATACAAGATCGCCGACTGAATAAAAAACATAAATCAAGAAAAACTGATTTCATCTCAAGAAAGAAAAGTAAAACCCCTAAAAATGAAAGCCTCCGAATCTTCAGAAAGTGAGAGCTATCAGATCTGAAAGCAGAATTTCATTTACCCATTTTTATTTTTGTTGTAAGAAAAGAATATCTGATTTCTTACAATCAAACTTCTTTTTCAGTAGGTAGTTTATCTTTCTTAGTTTTTGCTAAATATAACTAAATTACTGAAGTTGATTGATATAATTTACTAACATTCCTTACTACCTAAATGCCATTATTTAAATCCAATACAGTTTCTTTACTTTTGATTTAACAATTAATTTTCCAACACATCCCCATTAGGGACACTTGATCCCCACTGTATGGGGAGACTTGATCCTGGGGATCAAGTGTCCCCGAAGTTAAGCTAAATTAATGTTAAATTTTATTAACCCCTACTCCTAATTGTGACTTTTAAGACACATTTAGACAATATCAATATTAGTTAGACTATGGTTACCTTGAGTTTGGATGGTTGACAAAGCTAGAAAGTTATCATATAGCTGCAGATGATGGTCAGCAAGCACATGGTGACAATGCAAGGTTTGTGTTGTTGTTACTTTTGGATTATTTTTAAGTCAGAAACCTATTTATAAATTAGAAACGTATACTTCCATTTAATATGTGTTATGTAACCAAGTCTTAAACACCCCATGTCCATATATATATATTGATCTAAAAATTTTATTTGTGCAATAGAGGGTTCATTTTATTGCAGTGATTAAGAACTCTGTGTTTACATTTTACACTCATGCCACGTTTTTATAAACCTAAAGGCGTTAAAAGCATTTAGTGTTGCAGACTTACAGGCAACAGTGAAGGCTGTAATAGATGGATCCAGTTTTGAAAGTGCAGCAAAATCCATTCATATTAATGTGATGACTTTAAAACGTTATGCGAGAAAACAAAAATCTCAAGAAAATGCCATTTCTTATGAATCAAATTATAAGCATTCCCAAATATTTTCAGTTAATGATCTTTTGTGTGTATATTTTAAAACACCAAGTAAATTAGATCATGGACTTACTCCTATACACACTAATCATCCTGCTCAAATAATAACAATTTATCGAATTTCTGAATTGAACGGAATTGCCTATCCTAAAGCCAAGATGCCTACTAACATAATAAATGGATTTATAATCACTGGCATATATCCCTTAAACAGAAATATTTTTTCTAAAGATGTTTTTATATCATCTTTCGTCACAGATCAACCATTAACCCAGACAAGCAGTAATACAATTACAGTTAAACCAAACATAGTGACTCCAGAAGACATACGAGCCTTCCCTAAAGTTTAATTATCCAAAACGGGAACATAAAGGATCTTCAAAAATTTTGACAAGCACACCAACTAAAAGGCAGATTGAAGAAGAAATACAAGATCGCCGATTGAATAAAAAACATAAATCAAGAAAAACTGATTTCATCTCAAGAAAGAAAAGTAAAAACACTAAAAATGAAAGCCTCCGAATCTTCAGAAAGTGAGAGCAGTTGTAGTGTTCATGTTTCAACCGAGCCAGATTCACTTGATGAATATTATTGAAGATCCACAAAATTTGTCAATTGATGGAAGTGACTTTGTCATTGTGCGATTTCTAGGAAAGAAGAAAATTAGTCATTTCGAAAAATTGTAAAGAAGATTTCATCATCTGAATACAAAATCAATTTTCAAAGAAAAAGAGGACTTAATTCCGACTAACTTATTTATTCAGAAAATGTTCACATTAGTTTTGTGGGCAATGACGAACATTGTCAAAAAGTACCTAAACCAGTCATGCTTTGTGGAACTCTTCAAAGTGCAACAATTTTAACATTTACGTTTGACTTTTAAAAATTTGAAAATGTTTTTGGATGATTAATTTTAGCAATAATAATCATTCATATGGAAAACAGTGATTTTTACCAAATATAGAAATTTTTGTGTGTTTTTCTCCCTTTTTTACATGTTAGTCAACAATAAATTTTATTTCTACAACTTAATTTGAATCATTTCAATGCATCTGTTTCAAAGATCAAGTCTCCCTTGGAAAGGGATCAAGTCTCCCTGTAAGTGGGGAGACTTGATCCTTTGTTTCTTTTTTGGAAAATAATTTATATTTATTTTAAAAATGGTTTTTCAAAAATAAAAAAATTACAACAACATTAAAGACACATAAGCCTTTAATAATAACTAGAAACATTTTTAATTTTTCTTTTTTTTCCAAAATAAAAATTAAAAACTGAAAAAGGGATCAAGTCTCCCAAGTCTCCCCTACTATCCTGACCTTCCTTGATACAGAACATGTTCGACTGTTGCCTTGACCAGTGCGTTCTCCTGATTTCTCACCATTTGAAATTGTCTTGTCAATGGCTGCTGAGCGACTGGCACGCCAGCACTCGCCAGTCACTGCGGTTGATGAACTGTGGCGTAGTGTTGAAGATGTACGGACTGCTGTATCCGTACATGAAATCCAATCTCTTTTCGACTCCATGCCTAGGCAGATAAATGCTGTTATTGCGGCCAGGGGTGGCAACTCTGCGTAGTGCTTTCTAAAGGAACTATGCCTGCAAATTTTCTGAAAGTGTAATCACTTGTTCTTCCCATTATAACGCATTTGTCCAATAAATATCATTTTGTTATTTGCATTCCTTCCTGGTGTTGCAATTTTAATGGCCAGCAGTGTATTTATAGGCTATAAGTCCAGTGTTTCGAGCGGGTTCTGTGAGTTGCGGCAGCGTATAAAACACGGGCCTGAGTTGTACTATTAAAACAGTTAAATTTATTAAACTGAATAGTTACAGAGTATAGCTAAATACAAGCCACTAGGTACCCTTATTGTTGTGGGTATGTGAAGTTTTTAGAACAGGACGTGTTGACAAAACAATGTTCATAAGGTTCATTCAAAATCCTTTTAAATCATGCGTGTAGCAGGATTGCTGACTCCTCACGACACTTAGTCTCTGTCCGCTAAAATCTCCTAGAAGCAGGGAGGAGGACTATTGCTCTTTACTCTCTAAACCAGAATGACTCCTCACTTCTCAATCTCCCTCACCTGTCTCGTGGGGGGGGACATGGGCGTTCAATGTGAAATTTAAAAAAAAAGAAAATACACGAAGATCGTTAATGCGGCGATCACTGTACCACATGTATGATCGCTTCGGGAACATGAAAACCAAACAAAAATATCACTGGATCCATGAACCTCGTTGTATTGGAATCCCCAAAAATACCAGAAATTCGTTAATGTTGCAACTACTTTACCGCATGTCTGATCACTTCGCGAACAGGAAAAAAAAATCACTGGATGCAGCAACTTCGTTGTATTGGAATCCCAACAAATACAAGAAATTCGTTGATGCGGCAATCACTGTACCACATGTATGATCACTTTGCAAACACTACTGAACAGTACTGAACAGTACTGAACAACTGATAAACAAATTAATGGATGCAGCAACCTCTTTGTTTTGGAATTCCAAAAAGGCCGCGAATCGTAAATTCCGCGATCACTGAAAAATAGTTTGAGTAATTTCGAGATCTGAAGAAACATTAGCCATGGTACGGTCCGAGTCAAGATAAACATTAATTACAAAGAAAACAAGCCATACGCGAGAAAATAGACTATCACAAAAAATAACCAACCTACTAGCGTAAAAAATCAAAAATAATGAACAGAAACACGTGCCAAGATCAGGTGCGAAGGGATCGAAGATAGACTTTAATTCTTCCCCCTTCCTCTTTTAATCTGTCCCCACCTTCAATACTGGAAATTCTAAATGGGAAAAACCGCTCCATTCTGCGTCACTCTTTGAAAGAGCCGCAAATTCAATTGTCATGTAGTAGGAAAGAAATAATGATTACTATAATTAGTAATAGTTTCTAAAATAAGTTTAGACAAGAACGAAACATCATGCGTCAAGCATAGATTATAAAACACTTTCCAACACATCCAGAAAACTGTAACGAAAGTTTATCGCTAAATTAGGTGAAAGAAGATGTGTAAGTATACAGTATAGATTACATATACACGTTTTGAAAAAAGTTGAACACGGTGAGAAAAGTTTTGTTGAATTAACAAAAATATGGTTGGCCCAACAAAACTTTCCGTTTAAATATGGGTCAATGGCAATTTTTTTTGAATCAACAAGAAAAATATTGTTGATTTTTTTTTTTGCAGTTCCAACAAAAAAATTTGTATCATCAATAAAAAAATATTTTGTTTATTCAAACAAAAATGGTTCAATTTTACTTGAATTAACAAAATTCCTTTGTTGAAAGTTTTCTCGAAATAAATATAATTATCTGTTACTTTAAGAGTTCTTTCCAGTTTCGGTAATGAGAAGCTACGGCTGCCGAAATCAGTCGTACGTCACCTCCGATTCCAGGCTCTAGTGAGCCCATACGAGTTCACGATCAAGAAGCGGGGGAAGAAGCGGGGGCGTGAGCCTACCTGCACTTCACCCCCTTTCCCAAATGAATGACGACAAGGGTCGCTGCGCTAGGATGGATTCTTAACTAGAGGACACCAGCACTACACACTTGTGTGGAACGTAGGAGTGAACAACAGCCTCGTAGCCGGAATCCCATAAGGGAAACCGGGTCCTAAGCCAACGCTGAACACTCCCACGACCCATTACTGTGCCACATCTTCCGACTATAAAACACTTACCGATCCAGTTCCAGTTTCGGTATAAAAAAACTTTTGTTTAAAGAACAATTGTTTTGTGTAATTTTAAGAATTTTCTTTGTTTTAACAACAAAAGGTTTTTGTTACAGAAACAATTATAATATTTACTTTATTTTTTTTTTTGTATTAGAACCAATCTAAACTTATCTATTTTTTAGGTAATTTTTAATTCATTTTCAGCAGTGATTTACGCCTGTAATCCTTGAATAATAACAAGTGAATTTTTATCAAGCGTAAACAGACAAAATGAACAATATCCCAAACCGGGAATAGAACCCGGGTCCTCAGAATAACGACCTGAGCCTCTACCACTGAGCTACAAGGAACGATGTCCAAACTCGAAATTTCTCACTCCTATATATTTCGGACCGGTTGCAACTGCAGCACAACATGGAAATGTCATCATGAGCACAGGGCCCTCTTAAAACATAAAAGTAGAGGAAGCCCGACGTTACTCTGAGCCCCCCCCCTCTAGCAATTGCTTTGTTATTTACTAAATCCCTTTTTGGTATGCTAGAACAATTTGAAATTCTACCATCAAAATTTCGAGTAAACAACAATTTAGAAAGAGCGAGCTTCTTAGATAAAAATTTCGTAAGGAAAGTGCATTTTTTACCCTGATTGATTTTTTTTTTTTTGTGAAAAGTTATTCTGAAATATAAATTTGGGGGTACCTTTATATTTCTTTGGGTAAGCACGGGCTTCCCGGGCCTATTCGGTAAACAGGACCTGCATGAGCATGCAAATTTCTGCGGCAAACATGGGACGATAATACAAAGCCCAGCATACGACAACATATAGTTAATTTTTAATTCATTTTCAGCAGTGAATTACGCCTGTAAAAAGCAGGATAAAAATTCTCAGATTATTATTCAAGGATTACAGGCGTAATTCACTGCAGAAAATTAATTAAAAATTTACTATGTTGCCGTATACTGGGGCCTCAGAGCGCTATTCTGGGTACGATTCCCGGCTTGGGACATTTTTCACTCTGTCAGTTTACGCTTGAAAAAAAGCAAGATAAAAATTCACTGGTTATTATTTAAGAATTACAGGCGTGAATCACTGCTAAAAAGGAATTCGTGCATTAGTTCTTGAGATTTATTTATAGCGAAAATCATGAAAAAAGTAACACAGTAGCGCCACCTGTTGGGCTATTTACACCAAAACATAATCAAATTATATTTATGTGAAGGTCTAACTCAATCTGTAGTTTGATGTAAATCAGTGCATTAGTTCTTGAGAAATCGCGAATCTATTGCGGAAATCGCGAAAATTTCAACATAGCAGCGCCACCTGTTGCGCTATTTATGCCAAAAACTAATCAGCACCAATTTTTATCTGGAAGTAACTGAATATAAAGTCTTATTAAATTCCGTGCATTAGTTCTTGAAATACAGCGCCCACAAAATTTATGTCACATACAGACAGAGTCATAGACTGTCATTTTCTAAAAACAGTCAAATCGTGTTCAGGACCTTCTAAAATCCTTCGAAAACCAGAAGTTCAAAATTTTCATGACTCCAATACGGTCCAGTACAATTCTTTTAATGATAGAAGAAAGTAATAAATGGGATAGGGGGATTTTTAAAACGACCTTGGTCCGTACCAATTAAAAAAGTTTTAATTATCCAAAAATTATGTTAATCCTTTAATTATGTAGCTATATAAGTCAAATAAACCAAGTTACGTGAAAGAGTTATGGCTACTACACAACAATTTATATTTTGTATAAATTACAAATTTAAATTACAAAATCATTGTAAAATTAAAAAAAAAAAACAGATTTTGTTAATCCAAGTAAAATTGATGAAATTTTGTTAAAATTTTGTAAGAGTGTTAACAATATTTTTTGTCAATGCGACAAAACCTACTTTTTATTTCAACTAAAAATTTTGCTTGAAACAATCAACAAAACATATTTTGTTGTTTTAATCAATTCCTTTTTCAAGGTGTAACATATTTAAAAGTCCAATTTTAGCAATTACCTTCCATAACCAAAAATGTAGATGATGTATTTTGTTCAGCCGTGTTTATGATCTACAGATTTTGATATATACTACATAGCGTCATAAAATTTAGTTCATTTAGAAAATTCACATATAGCAATTTTCGCCAATCAATGGAAATGCACTAGAAATCTTTTGTACAACTCTGTATATTCTAAAAAGTATTTTGTACACACCCCATATTGAACTAACATTTAATTTAGGTAAAAAACGCATAAGACAACTTAAAACAAACTTCCACCAATCAATAACCATAAACGAAAATGTACCTTCTCCTTAGCGTAGACCTATTTATGAATTTATTTATTTTCCACGAACTTCTATAAGTCTACTGACTACAGTTCAGCAGGAAAATGCGTAACAAAATTAAAATCTACCATAAGCAATTCAATTCCATAGTCTGCAATACTTACGAATTCCCTTGTGTTGTCCTGTATATGATCAACCAAATCCATGCACACCACGTACTATGCAACAATTTAGTTAAACTTAAAAACGCAAACCAATGTTCAAAACGCACGTCTATGTATGTATACAGTCTATGTATGATATATTGAACATATGCAGTCGTATACTGATATATTTTGTGCGTCCGGGCGAATGAACGATAAATATAATGCATACCATACTTTTAAGTGAGCAATTTATAGTGTACCTCTGTAATGCATATAAATTTCATTATGTTTTAAATAGTGAAACATCAATAAAGTACATTGCAAACATTTTCCCCGTAGTAATAAATGCAACAGAATTGCTTTGTTTGACTCAGTAATTGAATAAAATAAGCTTTGCACCCCATATTCTACAAAAAGCATGTTTTAGTGCACTTCATAATTGTATATCAATTAAACAAATTTCCCAATGGCATAGCAACATGAAAATGCACTTGAAACGATATTTTCCTATTGACTGTAATGCAACGGAATACTTTTGATTGTCCCTGTGACAAAATTGTAAGTGTTACACACTTAATTTGCAATAGGGATTATGCTATTGGAAACTACAGTAACATACAAAAAATTCAGGCCAATCCGAGCATATTTACGTGATTTAGAGCACGGACAGACAAACCGTAGTCATAAACAATTTCAAGTAGGTTGGAAAGTATTAAAAACTGTTAACATGAATAATATTATACTGTATTCAAGACTTATTGGAAGCGGTATATTTAGTATCTACATTTGCCTTTTCCAGAAAAAATTTTGCGTTTTGATTTTTTTTTATTATTGTGCAAGTGTTTTTTAATGTATATTTTCTACATTGTTATTATTATTATTATTATTATTATTGCTATGGATAATTTTAGGACGAATTATATCCGGATTTCTGGTCCGTCAGTTTTCGTATGTTTGTAATGTAATAGCAAAAAATGAGCATTTTAAATTAATAACAGGGATATTAGCACTACATGTATAAGACTTACAAGACGTTTACGATAAAATATGTAAGTCTTTCATTTTTTTATGATATTGAAACTGATTACCTATTTTTTATTCTTCAAGAATATTTCTTGCGCTGTCGTTATCCGTAAAACAATTTATTCAGTAAATTGAGCAGAAATAAATATTTAACTAAAGAAAACAACATTGCTAATGAAGCATCTAATTGTGTTTCCGTTCTTCCTCATTTTCAAGTCATTAAAAAGCAAAAGACAGCTAGCAAATTCATTTACATGTAAATTGTTTACATAAGAATCTAAAACCGTGATGCGATTCAAAATAAGATAATAATTTAAAGAGACTACAGATAATTTATTCCAGTTGCCCGTATCTGAAGTTAGTAGATAAATAGGTGTTACCATTTATTTCCGATTTATAATGTAAAGTCCAGTGGAAAAAAACGCATTAGCACCTACTAACTCGGTCGCAAAACATCATATAAAAATATGACCAATGACAAAAAAAGGTCCACTATTTAACGTTATGCTTAAATTTTGCTTAAGATGTCGTCTTTATATATAAATTGTAACAATTTCATATTTTGTTTTTATTTGCTATATATAAAGGCAGGACGAATTATATCCGGATTTCTGGGTACGTCTGTTTTTGTATGTGCACAGCGTAGTAGCGAAAGATATGCCTTTTAACCTATTGATTATGGTTCCAGGACTAGTGGCTTTTTATATTCAGTAGAATCACAATTTAAAAAAAAAATCTTCGGAGTAAATTTCTCTTGAAAATATCGTGGTGCATATTTTCGCACGGCAGATATTATTTTTCAAAAAATGTTATGAATAGAATTAGAAAATAGTCTATGGGGCGACAAATAACCGACTCAGTAATCAAAGGATTAATGTAAACATAATTGTGCACAGGATCATCCTTTATTTGGAAGGAAAATGAAAAAAAAAAAGAATAGAGGTTTTTTTTTTTTTTTTTGATGGAAGAACATAATTTAAAGTTTTAAATAATTTAGTTTTAAACAAAATATCTATAAAGGGGATGGCAACCGGTTACTGATGCAACCGATTTCTAATGATCTCCTCTACACGTTGCAGCATATTCTCCGGATAGCTGGCTGTTTTATGCTAAATAACATTCTTCAACTGGAACAGGTTTGTGGGGCTTTGTTTAGAAACCTGATTTGAAGTATCTTCATAAAAAAAAAATCACAGATCGTTAGAGTGCGAGTGTGTCTCCCACAAGATGTCACCTTGGATTGATAGAAATTGTTATTCGAAAGATAGGCTACTAAAACAAGCGCTGCTTGGTCTCTCGTCCATCTCATGCATTCTACTGAGGGGCAAAAGACCGAAAATTCCGCAACAGATGCGTTTGAGAAGTCCATCCCACTTTTTAAGAACTTCCCTCCTTTCACAATGCTACTTAAAAAAAAAACATATTTTTGGGACACATTCTGTATGTAAAACTTATACAAAATATTTAACATTGATTTAATAATATTTAATATTTGCACATATAATTTACATTGTGTTTTCATTCATAATGTAAATTGTAAATATTTAAATTAAAAATCTGCTTTTTTCTGTAATTAAATGTATGTCAATAAAGATGAATGCATAAGAGAATACATAGGGTTATGCAATTCACAGCCCATAAAGATACATTAATCGTAAATAGGTATTTTTACTTTTATTATTCTATATCCACAGATTACTTTTCTATGTGATTATTGTAATGTGTATCTTTATAGTGTTATAAAACTACTAATACTATGTTATTTTTTTTAACTCTTGAGGTTTTTCAGATAAAATGTATACGTCTTTTATTTTTTAAATCAAAATTAGAAATTTACATACACCTTTAATTTTCAATAGGCACTTAAACATGTATAGACATAACTTTTTATTCTGTTATGCGATTGAAGCACGTCTAAGTTTTAGAAATGATTACAACCCCACGAGCTAAATTAGAAATATATTTCTAGCAAACATTTGCAATTAACACATAACTGTTTTTTGAAAATATTTTTCACAATGAAGGACATAATATGAAGCTTTTCTTACATATCTATTTTGTTTTTTTCATTCTATTGACATTCAGTTTGATTCTTCTTAAAATGACAACAAGCGTGGAAATTTGGAAATGTATCACAGAACTTTTTATTTTTCGAGAATATTTCTTGTATTGCCGTTATTCGTAATCAATTTATTCGGTAAATTGAGCAGACTTAAATATTTTACTAAATAAAACAACATTGCTAATGAAGCAACTAATTGTGTTTCCGTTCTTTCTCTCTTGCAAGTCATTAAAAATTAAAAGATAACTAGCAAATTCTTTTACGTGTAAATTGTTCAAAGAAGAATCTTAAAACCGTTAAGCAACTCAAGATAAGATAATACCTTAAAGAGAGTACAGATTGTTTATTCCAGTTGCTTGTTTCTGAAGTTATTAGACAAGTAGGTGTAATTATGTAATCAGTGGTTTTTTTTTATCCCATTGGTAAAAAACACGTTAGCCCCTACTAACAACTCGACCGCAAAACATCGTACAAAATATGACTAATGGCAAAAGTAAAGACGTCCACTAAATAATGTTGTAATTAAATTTTGCTTAAAAGGTCGTATTTATATAAACAATGTGACAAACGGGAAAAATTCATATGCTTTCAACATCACTATCTAAATTACAAATATATTTGTAGTCAAGCATTTGCAATTAATATAACAGTTATTTGAAATATATTTTATAATTAATGGCATAACATGACATTTTTCTTATTTGTTTATTTTGTTTTAATTCATTTTGTTGATATTCAATTTGAATCAACTGAATGCGAGAACCAGCGTGAAAAATTGTAAACTGACAACTGCATTTTTTATTCTTCAAGTATGTTCTCGCTTGCATAATCATTTCTTTGCTGTTGTTATCTGTTAAACAATTTATTCGGTAAATTGAGCCGAGAGAGATAATTAACTAAAGAAAACAAAATTGTTAATGCAGCAGCTAGTAGCGTTTCTTTTCTTTCTCTCTTTGAAGTAATTAAAAATAGAAGACAATTAGCAAATTCATTTACATGTAAATTGCTCACTGAAGAATCTTTAAACCGTGATACAGCTTAAGATAAGATAATACCTTAAAGAGAGTACATATAATTTATTCTAGTTGCTTGTTTCTGAAGTTAGTAGATAAATAGGTGTAATCGTTGTTTCGTTTTTTTAGCCCATTGGTAAAAAACTCGACAGCCCCTACTAACAACGCAGCTGTAAAACAACGTATGAAATATGACTAATGACAAAGGTAAAAAAGTTCACTAAATAATGTTGTAATTATATTTTGCTTAAAAGGTCATATTTATATAAAAATGTAACAAACGGAAAATTTCCATATGCTTTCAACATCACGATCTAAATTATAAATATATTTGTTGTCAAACATTTGCATTTAATATATAACGGTTATTTGAAATATCTTTTATAATTAATGGCATAATATGATTTTTTTCTTATTTGTTTATTTAGTTTTAATTCAATTTGTCGATATGCAATTTGAATCAACTGAATGTGAGAACCAGCGTGAAAAATTGTAAACTGACGACTGCATTTTTTATTTTTCAACCATATTCTCGCTTGCATAATCATTTCTTCGTTGTTGTTATCTATTAAACAATATATTCGGTAAATTGAGCCGAGAGAGATAATTAACTAAAGAAAACAAAATTGTTAATGCAGCAGCTAGTAGCGTTTCCTTTCTTTCTCTCTTTGAAGTAATTAAAAAATAGAAGACAATTAACAAATTCATTTACATGTAAATTGCTCACTGAAGAATCTTAAAACAGTGATACAGCTTACGATAAGTTAATACCTTAAGGAGAGTACACATATTCTAGGTGCCTGTTTATGAAGTTAGTAAATGAGTTGGTGTGATCCTTTTTTCTGAAACATAATGTACTGTCAAGCGAAGAAAAAAGCGTTACACCGACTAACTCGGCCGCAAAATATCACATAAAAATATGAAAAATGGCAAAAGTAAAAAGTTCACTAAATGATGTTATAGTTTAATTTTTCTTAGGGGGTATTCTTTATATAAAAATTCAAGAAAAAAGTGCCAATTTCAAAAGATTTCAGTGCAGCACGAGCTAAATTAGAAATATATCTGTAGTCAAACATTTCCATTTAATACATAAAGGTTATTTAAAAATTATTCTTATAATTAATGACATAATATGAATATTTTCTTATTTGTTTATTTTATTGATATTCAATTTGCATCTTCTTAATATGACAACCTGCGTGGAAAATTGAAAACTGATAACAGCTCTTTTTTTTTATCTTCACTAATATTTATTCGATGTTGTTATGGGTTAAACAATTTATTCGGTAAGTTGAGCAGAGAGAGAGATAATTAACTAAAGAAAGAATTATTATTATAATAAAGCAGCAAATAGCATTTCCTTTCTTTCTGTTATTGAAATCATTGAGAAAAAATAGAAGACAAGTATAAAATTAATTTACATTTAAATTCTTCACGGTAGAATCATAAAACCGTGATACTTACTTAAGATAAGATAATATCTGAAAGAGAGTACATAGCATTCATTATACTGTTAGTAGATAACCACGTTTACATACATTGTTTCGAATTTATAATGTATGGTTCCGAGGAAAAAACGCACTAGACCTTTCTAAATCTGCAAAAAATTGTTGACAATATATTAGTACAAATGTCCAGTAAGTAATGTTATAATAAGCTTAAGAAAAGCGTGTTTCTAACAAATTGTAACAAACGTGAGAATTTCAAATTTTAACTAGAAATCTTGACATCGGATTTGGATTTTTTGGTAAATTTTAACTTCGAATGCAAAATAGAAAATCTTTCGATAAAATACTGGGCGAGGCAAAAAATATATACACACTTTGAGAGATTATAACTCCAGTTTCTATTCATACATAATTAATATATGTAAATTAACAAAGAATCTACATAAAATGTATAACTACTCCTCCTACAGAATATGTTCAAAAGTATTACCGTTCTGGTTAATACACTGCTTATAGCGGTGGGATATTTATTAACAATCTTCAAAGAACATTTTATTTGGTGTTGTGGCGCATTCTTGCTCAATTGCGATTCCGAAACTTTGTTTATAAACATACATTGTAAGTCGCATAAGTGGATCTGTCTGAAACTCCCTGCAATATTGTTTTTGTATTTCCGCTAGATTTACAACAGTATTTTAAAGTAAATTTACTTTTTTCAAACGTTAATTTTGGTATATATATATATATATATATATATATATATATATATTGTGTGTGTATGTGTGTGTGTGTGTGTGTGTGTGTGTATACACATATATATATAGTCGAAATTAATTTTCGAAATAAATATGAATTGTAACCAATGAATATTTTAACGAAAAAGTTTTCGAGGTGCAACAAATATCGGATATTGCAGCTCAATCTGCTAAGTAGTTTCAGGCTGCAAAAAGTTTCTGCATTTCAAATCTGTTTTTCAACGATTAAAAGTTAATTTAGTAATAAACGTATTTAAATAAAATTAAAAGTATAAAATAAAAGTTCATGTAATAACGTTTTAAACGTTAGAACTTCATAATTCTTCTATCACTTGGTCTAGTAATGCTTTCGTGTTTCGTATTCTAAGATAGAATTTACCGAATTATCCAAATGTGATGTCTGACGACAAAGCAATGGTTTATATTTCCTATGCCTTTCGCTGTTATTGACGTCTGAACATTGAATAAGTTTTATTTTTGCATAGAAAGATAAAGTAAAAATGAAATTTGTTTGAAAACTATACCTTAATTTAGTGGTTAAAAAAAATCAAGGATTATTTTTTAAATATCTATCACAAAAATAAACTACAGTAATAAACAACTACAATTTGTACAATAATGGAAATTAGCTATTGACAGATGGGTTGTCAAATTTGATGTAAAATTAAAAAGCGATTTTAAACTTTTGTTTCTATATTAATCTTGCGTAATATGGTAACTTTGAAGCGTTGTCATTATGACTACAATTTCATTTAAAAATGAATGTAAATGCCACCGAAGATTTTAAACAACACTTTTGAACCTAATGTGCTATTTGGCAAATCATTCGATTACGGAATATTTATCATAAAATCACATTAATTATACGATACGACACTAATGTGCTAAACATAAATCTGATATTAATTTTTATATGCAATAAAATAATTAAAATCCAAGAGAATTAATGAGATTGACATGAGTAAAATTTAGAATACGTAATAAAAAAAAAATCTCTAAAAACAGTTAAATTGATGAAATAAATTTTCGTTTTTATATTTTCTTTTTCTTTTTGTAAATTCTATGTTTCCCTTTCGAACAGTCCAAATATTTATTTATTTTTAAGCGACTTCTAACAAAGGAGGTTATACAAGTCGTATATATTAATAAATTAATTTCAATATATATTAATAATTGAATTTCAGGGTATTTTTAATTTTCCGACAGCAGGTGATAAATCCCCAAATAATATTTATGTTTACAACTGTTTACGAGTTACAAAGACAATGTTGTTAATAATGCGCCAAAAGAATCCCTATGTCTGAGAAACTGCAACAAAGAGATTTTTTAAACTTTAAATAGTAGAAAAAAATATATAGTGTAATATATATATATATATATATATATATATATATATAGAGAGAGAGAGAGAGAGAGAGAGAGAGAGAGAACTCTTTTACCATTTAATCGTTTAATATTTAAAAAAAATATGATAATACCTTATGAAAACAACTTAGAAATCCGGAAGAGATATGTTAAGTTTATTGTCTTTTCTGGTGCCATATCTTAAAAAAGAAGAAGAGCAAATAATATGTTTATTTTAATAAATTCCTACGATGGCGCTTTCTATCAAGCAAAAGTCAAATCGGTGATCAAGGCAACGGTTACATTAATGTATTCTATCGACATTGCAAAAGAACGAAAAATCATGCGTTAAGCATAGATTATTAAACACTCTCCAAAACATTCAGAACAGTATAACAAAACTTAACAGTTTACAAAGTATCCAAGTTCAAGATCACACTGGGTGGGGAGGTCTACGCATTCCAAATTTAAAAATCTAATTTCAGCAATTAATACAGATAGCCAAACAAAATAACCGAATTCTTTTCTGCAGCCCTATATCTGATCTATAGATTTGTATGTACACTACACAGTATGCTAAAATTTACTTCAGTTAGGAAATACATAGCAAACTTGAATTTTTTTATCAGCAATTTTTGTCAATAAAAGGAAATGTGCGTGAGATCTTTTGAGCTGCCATGTATATAATCTATAGATTTTATATGCACCAATTAATATTCTAATATTACATTTAAAAATGCGTATCACAACTGGAAGCGAGGTACCGGCAGTTATGTTTCATAGACAGTACTATAATAAATCATTTTGAGTGTCCCTAGAAATGCACGATACATTCTATACAAACCACTTTCTGCAGTACGCGCCTTTGACCGCACCTCAGTGATATGTATCAATTTGAAAATGTGTAAAATATTGTAACATAATTAAAATACACTCCAAACACTTTTCCCCATAGAGCGTGAAGTAACAGATTTTTTTTTTATTCTCCCTGTAAAAGAACGATGCATTCTTTAAGCACCATACTAAACAGTAAGCCTCTTGTAGTGCAACTCACTGGTATGTATCAATTTGCACACGTTTGAAATAGTGTAAAATACGCCATAAATGATTTTTCTCCATAGACCATAATGTACCGTAATTCTTTAGGGTGTCTCTGTAAAAGAATCATAAATACTATACACTTCATTTTCAATACCAAATATGCCAGAATAAACACCAAAAACATATATAATTTTCAAGTAAATCCGTGTATATTTACGTGATTTAGAGCATGAATAGGCGACAGACAGACAAACCGAATCCATAAACACTTTTCAACTTTGTTGAAAAGTTTAAAAAACTGAAATATTACCCTATTAAATGAGCACTTATAATGTACATATAAATATTTCTGCTCATTTTGTTAAAAACGAGAATCATATAATATAGAATCGTATAATAAATCATATAATAGGATCATAGAATAAAAGATTCAATACCAAAAACGCCGTAATAAACACCAAAAACATATATCATTTTCAAGTAAATCCGTGTATATTTACGCGAGTTAGAGCATGGATAGGTGACAGACAGACAAACAGAATCCATAAACACTTTTCAACTATGTTGAAAAGTTTAAAAAAATGAAATATTACCCTATTAAATGAGCAATTATACTATACATATAAATATTTTTGCTCATTTTGTTACAAACGAGAAATTCGGCGTATATTTATATATATATATATATATATATATATATATATATATATATAATATATATAATGTATATATATATATATATATATATATATATATATATATATATATATATATATATATATATATATATATATAATATATATAATGTATATATATATATATATATATATATATATATATATATATATATATATATATATATATATATATATATATATATATATTTAAAATAAATTTTATCTGTGAATAATCTGCGGGAAAAATAGTTTTCTACGCAAAACTGTCTGTTTGCACTAAATGAAATCAAATTTCAAAGCATACAAAAATTACAAAAACTGTCTATTTCTGAAATGAAATGTAATAATATTGCAGACAGTATGCGGTATGCGAAATAAAACAATTTATTTTTATACTTTCTGTAGTAAAATGTTTGAGATCTCGTAATCGGATCCAGAGTAAAGGTGACATAAAAAATATATATACTAGCAATAATATCATTTTAACTGTATGGAAAATTATATTAATTGTGCCATTGGCTTTAAATCCGATTACTTGAATTTTCCACAACAAAACTGCAGAAGATTTTTTTTTTGTATTTCTCTCGAGATATTCCTCTCGGTCAACTTAGTTCTATACATTAAACAAGCAAGGAATTTCTTATTGTCCAAATGATCTCGAAAACGGCAGCAGCGATTTTTTAGAAATTGGATTCCTATACTTCTTGGAGCACGAGCAAACAAAATAACTACGTCCCGAATTAGGGAAAATTTTATTTTGTCAGGTTAAAACAAATTCAGCGCTGAAAGTTCTGTTATAAAACAAAAACGGCAGTAACGATTTAAACGAAACGTGTTTCATATATTATTTCTAGCCCAAGAAAACGATATAGCTCAGTCTTAATTCTCAAAAAATCATTTTCACGGGGTTAAGCAAACTGAGTACTGGAAATTCTCATATAAAACGAAACATTTCGTAAAGTTCAAAAACAGTTTTTAGCATAATATACTAATTCAAGTTCAAATAAAATTGTCAAAACATGTCTCGAGTGCTGATTTTTTTTTTTTTTTAATTTCTTCTTGGTAGTTAATTTTTCGTAATTTAAATTATCGCCAATACTATTACTCGCCAATAGCAATACGGTAATAGAGATTTTATTACTTTATATGAGATGTAATGTATGTTTAACTTGGGGTCAGTCTGCCGGACGCTTAGCACAGGTAGCGTTGAGCAAGTCCTCCCGTTTAATAATCCATAGGCAAATTTGCCTTTCGAATGATGTATGAATTGGGAACCTGTTCGATGACATAATGCGTTTGGCGGTCGCATGTCGGACAGAAACAATTTTACATAAATGATTGATTCGAGCAATGGAGAATATGATGGCATAAATCAAGAGTACAGAAAAATTCATTTTGCTAAATTAAAACAAACTTAAAAATGAAACTTGTCGTTTAATCCGTTATTCACACCCACCTACTCAAAAGCTAGTTAAAATGAAATGCAATTGTACAAAAAATGTTGCCAATAAAAATTGGTATCACAGTTGTGTTGCATTTTTTTCTGTTTAAAATAAATAACCTTGATGATTTTTTAATCCCAAGTAGTAAATTATAAAATATTTCCATTTTAAAGCAAAAACCAAATTCAGTTTAACATTAAGAACAAATATATCCAAGACAGGATTTTTTAACATTGTGTCCGATGCAGAAATCGGAAAAGGAAACTTTGAAGTAATTATGCTAGTTTTAGCATGGAATACATCATTTAAAGAAAGGCACATTTTTTTCAGACAAAAATAAAATATTTTGTACCGAACAATTAAAAAATATCCAACCTAATTTTCCATCGAATGCCTTAGAGCCTTTTATGAATCCTTTTATGAATCATAAAAATAAATCTGAACAATCTCTGAACGTTTTTGTTTGTACAACGAAAAAAATATATATTTTCTCGAACTTTCCTAAATATATCTTAATTTTTACATAATTTTCTAATGTGAAAAAATCGCTTCTTAAAATAACAACCTTTCCAAAACAAATAATAACCAGAGTAAATGTAGATATACATATATTGTCATTATAATTACATTTACAGATAATAATAATAACATAAATGACACATGCAGTTAGATTGAGAATATGTTGAAAAACGGCGACTAGTGGCCATAAAAATAAGACAGAAGGAATTATTAACAATCTTATTGCTAAGATAATTTGCAGATTCTGTGAAAATTATTTACTTTATTTAATGAGTCTTAACTATTTTTGAGCATTATATTTCTTTGTGATAATATGCTACGTTTGTTTCTTAAGTTATAGTAATTTACTGAAGTGAAAAAAAAAATCCAGGTTTGTTAAATATTCTATAAAAGCACATATTACGAATAATAAAAAAAATGCAAAAAAAAAAAGATTGCAAAGAAATGTTTAACTCAAAGAAACACTAATCTAAGGAGGAAACAAAAAAAAATTAATTTTTAAGGCAACGACTTTTTTAGCTAATTTTGTTAATTTATTAATGCTGTGCGCAAAAAAAAAAAATTAATTACCTATGTAGTTTAAAATATAAATGACTCTAAAAGAAAGCAACTTATAAAAAGCAGACAATAGGAAGCACAAAAAACTGATTATTACGTACTTAGTTCAGTTTGTAAGAAATAATGATGTTGAAAAGTCATTTAGACTGAAAAATGTAGAAGTTTAAATTTTATGAAGTACTTTGTTCTTCACTACTTTCGACATTTCAATAAACAATTTACTCAGCATTTTAGTGAATATATGAGGTTAAAAAATCATTTTTTATGGAACAGCTGCTGAAAATTAAAGTATATTCAACAAAATATAAAAATTTGAGCACGCACTTTTTTATGGACCCTTTAGAAATCGATTACCCGACATGTCATTATTTTCTAATTTTTATATTATATTGATTGATAAAAAAAAATCCACGCTATTCTGTTACGCTTCATGATGAAAAACAGCAATAACAGTATAGATAACATTTTTCTTTTTTTTTTTTATGAAGGAAATTAATAAACAATTATTTAAAAAATTAACTACAATAATTAATGTGACTCACATTAATCTGAAAATAATAACATTAGCATCTGATAAAAATTTACTAATAAAAATCAGAATAGATTATCGATAAAATTCCGTTAATATCTACACCTTTTTAATAAATGGAAACAAAAACTGTGGTGTTTAGTTATTAATATAATTACTAGATGCCAACACCACAGTGAATTACTACGTCACCTACCTGTAAAAGTTTGTTTACTGTAAAAGTATATGTTACGTGTATTGTGTTCGATGTTGTGATTGTGATTTAAATGTAAATTAAAAGTGTTTAAAGTCCACCTCGAGTTATTAATAATGCTGCTGCTTCAATTTATTTAGTTTACGTCTTTAATATATAATAAAAACCATTAATTTATATGAAACATTATGTTGCATTAGAATAATTTATTCGATCATGTCATAAAAATAGTTTATGAATAACATAAAATGACGAATTATCACAAATAAACACTGTTGGATTAAACAATTAAAAATAAACGACGGTAAAATTTGTTTAATTCACATTTTTTTCTAATTTCAGATTTTATTGACAAATTTATAAATAAATAAGTAGTGTAGTTTGTATAAATCTACTAATTATAAATACGAGGGATATTTTAAAAGTAAGTACCGTTTTGAAATTCAGGCGGGGAGGCGAAGCGGTCGGCATTCCGCACGCGCGAGGTGTTTGCTTACATATGTTGACAAGTCACAGGCGCCACTGCGGAAACATTCGACTGCGTTGACGTTTGTTCTTGAGAATTAAATTGGCTCCGTCGATTGCGAACCTTGGCGCTCGTGAAATACGCTCGGTGATTAGTTTTCTTAGTGCTAAAGACGTGTAAGCGACTGAAATTCGTAGTCAGGTTAGTGCAGTTTACGGACAACACATTATGACAGATGGATTGGTGCGGAGATGTGTTAGAGCTTTTAAAGATGACAGCATGAATGTTCATGATGAGGAGCGAAGTTGTCGACTTCGGTCATTACTGAAGATTCGGTGCAGAAAGTTGACGACATGTATGAGGCATTCCGGACTAATGTATTTTTCATATTTTCAAAAAGAGACCAGTACATCGTTTGTATTATTTGTAATTTAAATTAATCTCTTTCAAAGTGAAAGAACTGACTCCACATATCTAGAAACGCTCTACTTTTTTTTAATAAAAAACGCGAATCATATGTCATTGTGGATATGATATTTTATGTTTGCATTCATTGTGATGATGAGAAAATATTCGATGAAGGCAGTAGTTAAGTTCAACAAAACATCTTTTATATACCAAATTAAAATTACATTTGATATGTTATATATTTTTCATTTCCGTTAGCAATCCGAAAATAAAACCTATTTAGTGGGCCAACCTATCCAATTCGACGGGGAAGGTTGTCCCAGTGACTCGGTGTCTTTCTGAGCTTCATATAAAAATTATTAATATTTATTTTTTAAACATTTTCCTACGTGGTTATGCTTTAAGATGCACTTATTACCCAAACTATAAAAATAATTAAAATTTTAATAAAATAAAATAAATAAAAAGTTTTGATTTAAAAATGGGCCAACTAGTCCTGGTCTCCCCTACTCTTACTCGCAAGCAGTAATGTATTGCTCTATAATTTCACAAATTGAGTAAATAATATAAGTGAACAATATATGCATGCTTTTAAAAGTGTTAAAGTACTCGCCTATATTAAAGTAAAACACAACTTTAAGTTAAATTTTTATTTAAATTTACTAACTACTAATTAACTATTTAATCTATAAAAATTTACGAGCGATAAAGATTTTGAAAAATATAACTATTAGAACTAAGTATAAAAATAGCTGACCCGCACGGCGGCGTTCCCCAGACCCGTGATAATTTATTTTATTAAATCCAAAAATTCTTTTATTTTATAATTTTAACCCGGTTTTGTATGAATTTGTATTTTTAATGGCAAAAGCGCGAAAAATACTCATAATTAGTAATAATATTGCTGGTAAGAAAACATTTTCTTCTTTTTTCACTTAGTGTTGTTTTGTAGTTTAGAAAATATGCCCGTTTTGTTGTCCAAACCCTTTGAAATATTTAATGGTTATAAATATAACTATTTTACAGCCCGTGTAAACATTTCGTGAAAAAATATTGTTATTTAGTTGTAAAAAAAATATGTTTCCTTCTCGCTTTTTTGTTTGTTTTCGCGTCGACTCCTTTTACATAACAATAAAAAATAGTTGTCAATCGGTTATAAATATAACTATAACTGTATCCAAGTTCTCTTTAAAACTTCGTGGGGAAATATCCATATTTAGTAGTAAAAAACATGAGTCGAAGCAGAGCAACGTCAAGTTAAAACATCCCGCTTTTTCGTTTTTTTTTTTGGATGTTTCTAAGATTATATATTTTAAAAATATTACTACACATTCGAATATTTCGAAAATTTTGTAAGTGGTGTACATCTGGTCTATTGAGGTGCCCTAAAAAAGATGTATCGAAATACAGACGTTTAGTTACTTTTAGCGTAGAAAAAGATCGTCTCAGAGAGGCGCGAAGGGACCTGCATTCGACAGTGTTTGTGAAAGGGTTAAAATCGTATTTTTGAAAATCGTTGACATTTGTCAATTAAAAGAATCTTTCAGCTTCACACTAGAAAGACGTCAAATTGTCTTTTAACCCTTTCACGCTCAAGTGAAATATATTTCCCTTCTACAAAAATCGTTATCGATTGTTCAATTATTATTGAATCGATATTTCTTTTTACTGAATGTCAAAATAAAATGTATGTCCAAGGCGGCAAATGTGTTTCTGAACGAATAAAAAAAAAGAACTGTCAAACTTTGTTGCGCCAAAACCAAAACATTCGCGGGCTGAACTAATAATATCTTGAAAGTGTTTTGGACTTGAGAAAATTAGAATACCACAACTAGCTATTTATTTTACTTTTCTGATAATTTTTATTATGTTTTTTGTATTACAAAGCAATAAATAAAATACCAATATAATAAACCTAACTCTTCGTTTATTTACTTTTATGGTCCATAGGGAAAAATATTTCCCATGAAATTATAGGAAACCTATACACCCTGCTATGTTTTTCTGGTGATATTCTCTTACTTTACACCCACAATAGCTAAAATATTGTGTTGTATTGGCATATTTAGTCTTGGACATCTTATGGTCCTGTAAGGGTTAAATAAGAAGGCGAAATAGGCCAATTTGGCCCCTCGATCATTCTTGATATCTTGACTAAGGTAAATTTTAAATAATAAGAAGAAAAATGAGGAAAATCATAGAAAATGCAAATGAATTTTATACTGACCTTTATTTCTTTAAATTTTACCCTTTATATTTTCTTAAAACAATCAGTACATCGAACTTCTGTAGAATTGCATTTGCCGCAAACTGTATTTTTTTACATTCGATGCAAGTGCCCCTTGCACAGTGTTGCCAGTGGGCTACTTTTATTTAAATCATATTACATGATTGGCACCACTTTTTTCGAAATGATACAATTCCCCTCGATTTCGCTTTATTTAATGTGTCATTAAATAAGACCAACATTACTATCTCAAAAAACTGGTGACAATCAAGAAAACTGAATAACACAAAAGTAGCCCACTGGCAACACTGCCCTTGCATGTTGTCGTTTGGAACATGTTTTGACTTTACATTTGAATCTTTTCATTCTGCTGATGTCTTTTATGTCATTTGTTGGAGTCATATTAGATGTTGTACCGCCTGGGGATGCCGTATATGAAGATCTCAGATCTTCACACAGTTGTCGTAAACAATTTATCCGACAAAGTTTCTCCTTTCCGGTCACTTATTTATATAAAATGCAAGCATTCAGTGCAGACATATCTAAAACATTATAAAAGACGTGTTTAGACCAATGACGTGTACCAGATTTGGTGGTATATAGGCGTACCATTTGGTCTACAATGTAACTCTTTGTCTGGTTATAAATCTGAACTGTCTCGGGTGCCTTTTTCACATTAGTGTCCATGGTAATTTTGTTTATAGAGACTTAGTATCAGGACATGTTTCTACTTCTTTCCTTGATACGACGTGATAGTTATATCATTGTCCTTCTTGAATAAAGCTGTAGAGTACAATATATGTTTCACTATCTTGGCCATTGGTTTCTTTACAATCTTTTCTAATTTTTCAGACTAAGCTTGTTGAGTTGGCTTTAAATTTTCACACAGTTTTAGCGATGTAAAATAATTGTCAGCAGCTATGTTTCTAACTTTTCCTAAATATCCTTGAGTGAGCCTCATCACTACATGTTAATGAACAGCTTGATTAGTAGGTCCGTTGATATCCTGGACAGTACAGGGGAATCCATTTAGGATATATTTAGAATTAAGACAGAAATATAACCAAACTTTTATACCAAATTTATCAGGTTTATTTGGAATATACTGAGTTAAAGGACATCTGGTCTTTGAATGGCAACACTTGTTCATCAACAGTGAGAATTTCTCCTGGTTTGTAGCAAGCTGCAATGACCGAATTCCACAATGCCGATGCCAATCGGAACTTATCTTTTTTCAATCTCTCAGAGCAGTCTGTTTTCAAATCAAACAGAAAAAAATCGAATGCTATCTTTGAAATGATCTTTTGGCATAGATTGTGAAAAAATTGCAGGTCCTCAAACTGATGACCTTGATGTATTTACTGGTACATTCTTTGCACTGTATAATCCTCTTGCATACATAATGGAAAAAAAACAGCGTCCAATTCATCTAATGATACAGTCTATGTGTCATTTCCAAGTTGACGGCGAGCTACTGCGTCAGTACATTGTTTACTATGGCGCCCAATTTTATGACCGAACATTAGAAGTAGAGTTGCAAAAATCCGGTTTATTTCCAGGTTTATTTCCAATAGACCCAGTTTATTTGCAGATTTATTCCCAACAGACCTGGTTTATTCCTATATAACCAAATTTATTCCCAAAAATCCCGGTTTATTCCCAGGTTTAAACCGGGTATTTTCTAGCCTTTACAACTCTAATTAGAAGCCAAGGACTAATCACATTATCTGAATTTATATTCCTTTTTGCATACGTTGTCAGCCGTTGAGGTTCGCGCAATACGTTCTGTGCGACGTCCTTTAGTCGCAGAATGTTCAATCACTTTCCAAATTGTGCCGTCGACGGCAATTTCTTTGTGTCAAATTGAAGGTGGATCAGGAAAACAAACAAATGTTTTCTGACGAAGTTTTTGACTTAGACTACGATAAAGCATTCGTCCTCGTGCCTTAGATGTAGAAGGCCGGGAATAACTTCTGAAAATATCACCATCTGGATCCCTTTCATGAATAACTTCGTTTTCTGTTGACTGTAATTTAGATGATACAGAATTATCAGAAAATCTATTTTTTTCACGTATTTTTTCTCCGATTCTTCTATCCTAACATCATTTCTACATTCTTGTGATTTTTGTACAGAATCATTATTTCGATAAATTGTTGTAATTTTATCGTAAATGGAACTGCTACTGTCTGTGTCTTCTTTTGGAGGAATACATTCTTTATCTTCATCTAAACTTCTGTCATCACTGTCACCTGACTCCACTTCATCTACTCTTTGCAATTCTTTCCAAATCTCTTCGTGAGTGAGACCACGTTTACGAGCCACCTGTTCTGTTGTTTGCCCCGGAAGCAACTGACAATATGTTATCATTCAATTGGTCACGTGGGTAAAGCTTCAGAGGCGCTACTCTGTCAGTAAAACCCTTTTTACGTGGAGGGAGGGGGGTACACAGGTTGTAAAGAAGAACAGGAACTAGAATTACTGAGAATTCTGTTTACAATGTCATTCCAAGAATGAAACGGTGAGAAGCGAACGCGAGAATTGGGATATTACTGAGGGCATGTTTGGTCCTTCCCGTCATTCTAAGTAGATTGTTCGAAATATCGATTGTTCTATGTAAGTTGGGAGAAGATTATTTCCGATATAATTAATGACTGGAAGCCAAATAAACAAAAGACATGAAATATAGAAATATATAGTTCAATAGTAGAGAAAATACAAATTTACAAACAACGATAAGGGCCATACTGGCCCTGTCAGTCATTCTAGTTTTAAATGCATATTTTTGGTTTGTCGGCACCTCTA
Organism: Maratus michaelseni; assembly: GCA_963931845.1. Lineage (NCBI taxonomy): Eukaryota > Metazoa > Arthropoda > Arachnida > Araneae > Salticidae > Maratus > Maratus michaelseni. Next base: position 392,011,003 of record OZ007592.1, read on the forward strand.
AAATTGCGCCCTGGAGGGGCGTTAGCATAATTGAGAATATGTCATTTGGGGAAATGGCCCTATTTATTTTTTTTTCAAAATTTTAACAACGATATATTTTCGAATTAATTGCGGCATTTGAGACATAAGAGTATGATCTTTTTGAATATGTCTCACAATTTTAACTGCACTGAGTGGTTTGGTTGATTTAAGCCGATTTAAAATTACAAAATAACAAAAAAAACTGCCCATTTGGTTCTTCCATTTCCTCACGATACTTAAATCGTGTTTTGGGGATGCGCGATTGTTGAAAGACGGCTCGCAAATACAAAGATAAGTTATTGATGAGTTTTTAATTATATTTTAGCAAATTATTAAAATATTAAAATTCTGACGAATCGCTAACCACATATTGTAACGAAATTTTGCTGGTACATAAAGGGTATCAACGTTTACATATCCACCAAATTTCATACGCAATCGTTACTTTAAGATGAAATACTGGGATTAGAAATCACCGTATATAAGAAGGAAGAAATGTCTTAATTGTTAGCATTCCTGTTAAATCATGTAGGAAAGTTTATGTTATTGAAATGTACAACGCTTATTATATTACATGCATTACGCTAAAAAATATATACTATTTGCATTCGTTATTAGTATGATATAACAAGTTAGATAAATCATTTGATGCAACGTTGATGGTCACAAAATAATAGTCATGCCTGGTCGTCATACATTTATAAAATGTCATAGTCTTGATAGAAAACAAACAAAACAAAAGTTTAATTCTAACCTTATTTAACAGGATAATATTTCTACCCTAAACTAACAATTGCAGATAAAATTTGCTAGATGTATATAGTATCTTGCTAGTCTACACCTGCTGTTAATAATTTCGTTTCTGTGTTTAGCACTTAATGAGGTATTTTCATACATTAAATTAAAAAAAGCTGTTTAAACGCGGGAATTGCGAATAACTGAACTTTGTAGAATTAATATACTTAGGAATTTCCGCATATTAGTCTTTTTATTTGGCTAATTATCAAATTGCTACTTTCAAATGATAATAAAAAAAATAATAAATAAATAAATAAACAAAAAACTTGCATTTATAACTATTTAATAAAGAAATGACGTATTAGTGGTGTATATTTAAGCTAGGCGTGCATAGCATATTGCCCACGTGACAACACCATTTTATAATAGAATAGTTTTCCTTGTTTAATGACTGAAAATTAAATAAGGCAGTGGTTACCGTTCGGAAATTATGATAGCAAACTACGCCGAAGATTAGTTGTATAGAGTTTATGGCACAAACTACTTTCTGAGACATGATGCGCCAAGAAAAAGTGAAATAAAAATCTTAAATTATTTAAAAGTATATCTAAAACTTTGTCAAAATAACTAAATGTGCAAAAAACAAACAACACAATTTAGTGAAAAACATTATGTACTGATATATGCAATCAAGAAGCCAGAACGATACTTAAAAACACAAAGAAAGTCTTTGCAGTTAAAATCTGTTCAAACTGTAAAGTGATGATTAAAAAACAAAGTATATATTGACCAAATAATGCAGCGTAAAAACAGGTTTATTTGAAACACAGATTTTTTTTTAATGTAAAATCACATAGGCTCAATCTCCTCAAAAACAGTATTTTCTTTATCTGCATCCGAGTCATAACTGTATGAATCTTATTCCATAGCGTCTTCCACATAGTGACGCAGCTGATTTCAATCCTTCATATTAGCAATAGATGGTCTAAGACTTATTTCTTATTTTTCACCTTTTCCACTGTGAAGATGCTTCAGTTGAGGTTTTTCATGTTTCTTTGTGAGCACATCTTTTAAATTTTTTTTCTGCATCAGTTTTTTGCAATTTGTTTGCAAATGAAAGATAAGTTTGTTCTGACTTGTGTTAGGATCGCGTTTTAGATTGAGTTGAAGCCTTTTGTGACCGACGATTAAGATATTCTATTTTAACAGGCTCTAGTTATGGTGAACAAAGTTCTAGTACAGCGTAAGTCTTCCATTTGTAGTAGATTGTACATCACGAGTTTTTTTTTCTTTATAGTGCTGGATAATATCCCAGGTGAATCATTTAGTGGAAAAGATTTCGGGTGCTTATGTGCCTTCCAGATTTTGATTCACGCTTGAGTAAACTAGAGTAAAAAGCCTAGAGAGATGGTGTTCTGGATTAAACAAATTTGCGAGCTTCAGAATAAGTAAATTTTTGAGTAATTTTAAGAGCAAGTATTTCTTTTCACGACTCCAGTTTTTACAAGAACGAGATTATGCTACATTGTCAACCTTGCAGTTTAGCAGCGTTTGGATTTTTCACAAGATTTGCTGTCATAGCCGACCTCCGCACAAAGTGCGCAGGTAACGGAACCACGACAGGTAGTTGTTGTATGGCCATAATACTGGCATTTAAAACATTGGAGATGGTTAGGAATGTAAGACCGGACAGGAGAGCTCAAATAGGCAACATTAATACATTAATTGTGGTTGGTAAATTATGGCTATTGAAAGTGAGAAGGATGTGTACCCGGCGGATAGTAGTACGGCGTACATCTATAACAGTTTGATATTTTAAATTTCGTAGAAGTTGTTCTTTTGTAGAAAATAAAGGTTCTGGTTCTGATAGTACTCCACGGCTTGGATTTAAAGTTTGATGGAAATAACAGAAACAGAAAAAGAACCTATTATGGTGCAATTCCAGAGACATTTTGGTGCTGTTTGAGAGAAATTGTGACTGTTTAGACTCTTGTGACTGTTGCTGAAGAAAAAATCAACAAGCAAATCCACAGACTGCAGTTTTTTAAGTGAATAACCATCTTCGAAAATAGATTGAAACATTTTTTCGATACGAGACGGTGAACGTCTCTTAAAAGAACTATCAGAAGAACCGTCAGCGCATTTAATAAAAAATAAATGAGTTAATGAAGCAATCTGTACCATTTGTTGCTCTCAATATGGAAGATAAATGGAAGAAAGTGAACGCCGACGTTCAGACAAAAAAGGTTGTGTAGGACTAATTTAGGCAAATAATAAAAAGTAGGATCAATGGAACAAGTTTTGAAAAACTCCACTGTTTTTCTAGAAACATGGGAATCAAGTTAATGCTCAGAATTATAACTATAATTATATTTTGTTTAAATATTAAAAATATTTTTCATTATGGCATAAACATGGATTATTTAATACAACTCCATCAATATTTTAACTTTGTTTAGATATAAATTTTAGCTAACAAAATGTTTAATGGAGCTTTTAAATATGCAGAGAAATTAAAAGATCACTGACATCGTGACAGTACTATAGGAAATTAAACAGTTCTCACTCAATAATACATGGTCAAATAGAAGGATGGAATTTGGGAGCTATCACTCTATCTTTCCTCATAAAATGCTAATTATAAAAAATTAATAATGATATTAACTTTAGAAACCATGCAATTGTTGCGTATGAAGGTGAATTTTTCCAGGAAGTATTTGTACTATTAAGAAATATAAATACGTAAAAGTAAATACAATGTTAATGAATGGTCCCAACAGTGGGATGTATGCAGAACGTTGTGATACAAAAAGTACGAACTGAATAAAATTAAAGACTAACTAACTTACTAACCTTCAGGCTCTTTTGTTTCAACTAATCCAGAAACTTTATAACATAAAATGAATTAATAAATAACCACGTAGCACGCCAAATTTTCTGTTTCAAAATTACATTGAAGTATTAAGTATTTAAATAAATGATAACAATTAAATTAATAAAATTAGATGAACTGCATGCTTAACCTGCATTATAACATTTAGGTACTTTGGTCATCTATTATAGGATTTAACTACTGTAAATGTGAAAAAATAACTAAATGTTAAAATTATATAATTTTTATTTGCTTACTAAAATAAAAAATCAGTTTCTTTAAAACAAATCAGTTACGACCTAAAAGAATATTAGTCATTCTTTACCTCATCTTATTTGTCATTTTAAAAATAATAAAATGTGAAATATATTTTAATCCATGACAAAGTTAAAGAAATCGCATTGTATTTAAATACAATGCTTATTACCTAATATACAATGCTAATGCCTTATGCCTAAAATAGAAAGAAAATATTATTTTTAAAAATACCAATTTCGATTATACCAATTATGACACATATAAATCTATTTGAGCATATTTTCCTTTTCACAAATTTCACACATCATTACAGATTATTGCAGATAAAACATTAAATAAATAAAATGTACTTTATGGTACCGCATTGGTATATATAAATAAGATTTTCCTCTAAATTCACTGAATACCAAAGAAAAGAAAAAATGATTATATGTGGATGAAATTGGGATTCTGTTTGTCTGTTGTCAACAAATGAATGTCTTTTCAGAAGAAAATGAAGATTTATGTTGTTGGTCATAAACGTCCAAAAGCTTAATAGAATATATATAGAATGAAGTACTTTGATTAATTCAATATGTTATTTATATTTCGTAAAGTATAATACAATTTAATCTTCATATGTGTCTGAAAAGGTGATATATTTCATAATTTATTTTTTAAAAATCTAATAAATATAGTGGTATTATTATTGTACAAATGAAGTATATATGGTATTATGTGGATGGATTTATGTTTCTTTTTTAGAATGTCATGAATTTCAACGTCGTTGTCAAACTTAAAAACAACATAAAATATATGCTAAATATAAAAGTGCTTATCTATAATATATAGTATAACTTTCTATGCTTAACTATTTCTGAATCAATCCATACAAATTATTTTCTAAAACTTGTTCAAATTATTATGTTTGAGTTATGTAATCTAGAAAAAATATTTGTATAGATTTTTTTATATTATCTATGTCATTATTTTTATAAGATATTTGTTAAATATTTTTCATATCACATTATCTAAATAAATAGATTTGAAAAGTAAAAATAAATAAATATATATTATAAATTTTATAGGGATCTTGTGAAAATATGTACAAAATTGGAACAAATTTTAAAAAATGTAAAACTACAATCAGTAGTTTGAAAAAGAATAAATCTATTGTGTTTTTTTAATATGTTTTTATTAACCTCACAAAGCATTCTAGTTTAAAGTTAATTTATATTTTATAATAAAAACAATCTAATTTTTAAATATCATAATATAATCAAAATGAAGAGAATCGATAAAAGTATTAATTATTATTAAGAATTTATTGAGTAATAAGCTGCCTAGGGAAAAAAGTATTAAAACAGTAACAAGAATTCGACATCATGTATAAAGAAAAAAATACTTGTCAAGCATGGATTATGAAACCCTTTCGAACACATTCCGAATACTGTAACGAAATGTCACTGTTTTATTAGGTAAAAGGTGATACTTAAGTAAACAATTTAGAAAACGCATAACACATTTGAAAATCCATTTTCAATAATTACCATCTATAGTCTAAGAAATATCATAAACTTTTTGTGCAACCCTGTATATGATATGTAGATTTGTATATATACTAGTTCTTCCAGTATGATAAAATTAATTTCAGATAGGAAACACATAACACGGGTGAAAATCCTTTTCAGTAATATCCGTCAATAAGCAAAAATGTAACGAATTATTTGTGCAGCCCTATATATGATCTGTAGAATTATACACATCATGTGATATGCAAAAAAATAGCTAAATTTTAAAGCGCTTATACAGTTGATAACACACCTATTGCAATTATTCCTTAAAAGACAGTACTGTAGCCGAAATTTCGTGTGTCTCTATGAAAATGAAAAATAAATTCTATGTACACCATATTCAATGGTAAGCATTTCGTTGTGAACCTCAATGATGTAAATTAATTTCAATAGGTTTAAATAAGCGTCATTAAAATACACTGCAAAAGACTTTTCCCCATAGATCTTGATGTAACAACATTCTTTTGAGTGTATCTGTAAATAAACAATAAATGCTACACATTTTCATTTTGAATACCAAATATTCTATGAAAAACTTCAATACCATATACCAACCGCAAGGTAATCCGGCTATATTTAGGAGAGTTATGGCGCGGAGAGACGACAAACAAATGTCCTGACTGCCAAACTGACAGTCAGGCAAACCGAATTGATAAACACTTTACAACTATGTTGAAAATGTATTAAAAAGTGTCCTTATGATATGTATATGTATGTGAAACGTATAATTTTTAAAATAACTTTTTTTTCTTAACTTTCGTTTCTTCTAAACATATTATATGTTCTGCGGCACTGTTATTATTTTTTTTTGTAAATAATTAAAACGTTCCAATCTGTAAATCGGAAAAATAAACTAAATAAACTATGACTAATATTATTTATATCCATTTTTCGCCTAAATTGTCATACCAACCATATTTTTTTCATTTATATAGTAAATTACAATTAAAGAAGTTATTCAGCTCTGAAATAGCAGAAAAACTAACCACAGAAATCCAATTATAGTTTAAAAGTTAACTTCTATTTTATATTAAAAACAATCTATTTTTTAACTATCATAATATAATCAAACTCAAGTGAATCAAGAAAATTGTTTTTCATTTTAAGAATATAATGAATGATAAGCTGCGCGGCGAGAACACAAGTTAGGATTTTTTTGTATTTCTTAAAAAGTTAAATTTTTTTTTAATACGTTTGCGATTTCAAATCATTTGGACGATTTTTGTCCTCTTAATTAAATATATATATATATATATATATATAATGATGTTAAATATTTTAAGATGTTCTTTTTTTCTAATTTTTGATTACAATTTACATTATATATATATATATATATATATTTTATCTTGTAAAAAAAAAGAAAAATTATATAAGAAACATGCTTTGTAGTATTCTTAAATAAACACGTTATGTTTAAAGATTTAAAAAATATATATTACTTTTTTTCTGCTTATTTTAAATTTTAAAACATTCGAATAAATTTTAAGGATATTAGAGTAATAATTTTAACAACATTTAACGTTACTTGAGGAAACCAATTTAATTCGTATATTATGACGTACTTGTAATTTTTTTAGTGGAGCATATTTTTTTTTGTTAAAATTAATTTATACAGGATTTTCTTTAATGAAATGCTGAATTTTAAAATTCTATAAGAAATAAACTGTGAGGGCAACCAAAAGCAGTCCGTTCGAAAAAATAACGTGTGCACTGAAAAATGAAAAAAAAAACGTTTTCAGGGATTCAACTGCAGAAAAAACAGCAATCCGGTCATTTATGGAAAAAATTACAGTCCATTCGACCAGGGGCGTGTCGTTTTACAGTAAAACAACCTTATCTAATCCAATCAAGAATTCTATTCGGAAACCAGAGAAAAAGAGAAAAATACAATACTATTGAGCCGGGCACTTTAGTATAGTAGGCGGAAGTGAAAGGGCGTGTCCAGCTGTCAATCAAAAGTGTGGATGACCGAAAGTGGGGGATTTTTTTTCCCTTACTGTTGGACAGGGGATGATATTTCTTTTCGTACTGCTGAACGTGGTCCACATGTCAATCAAAAAAGGGGCGTCTCGGAACACATACTGTTAGATGGGGTGATTTCTTTAGATGTTGTATGGGGTGCTTTTTCAGGGGCTTTTTAGTTTCGGTTTTCTTGAACGGGGGGGGAGGGATTTTTACTGTGATTGGGGGCGGAAATGGGGGGTTGAAATTTTTTCGTATTAGAGTCGGTTACTTGACACGATGCGGGATTCTAATACAGATGCGATATGCAGCAAAAAATGCAGTCCCACCTAAGTCAGCTTCCGAGAATATTTGGTTAAGAAAGTCCACCTGAAAAGGTCGCGTCTGGTTTGGGTGAAATCTTGTCAACTTACAAGATGTAAATTTGTCACAAATTACACATTTCCAACAAACTGGTCAGATTGTCACTTTCCAAAATGATGATCACAATGTCAGTCACAAAAGAGCTCAGAGACGGCCATAACGGACCCACATCCACGCCACTGCGACTATACACTGACATCAAGTGTCATCACATCGACGGTCATAGTTGGATGTCCGAGGCTAACGAAAAAGACTGGCTACAGAGGTGCATTCCACTTATCTTTTTTTTTACAGACCGCTAGAGTGTCGTAATGCTCTTTTCGTACACCTGCATTGGTGCTAATTCTTTTACGTTAAGAATATTAAATGCATCTATCCAAATCACAAAAGTTGGGGTTTACCGCATATTAAAGATTATGTCAGTTACTGAAATCTAACGAATATAGCTATTTTGCGTGCTATTCATGTGCCAACATGATATATATATATATTTTAACGTATGAAAATTCTGAAATACAACAGGAGTAATCAGGCATAACAACTTTTTAGAATTTTAAATATTGTATCACAAACTATACGATCGATGTTTTTTTTAAATTTAGAGAGCAAAGCGTATGTTTGAAAAAACAGAATTGTCAACGGGGTAAGGCGAAGTAACCAAACTTTTCTTATTATTACTAACAATGAGACCACCAAACATGGTGCACACCGATATAAATTATTTTAAAGTATGTCTTAGGAAACAAAGCTCTAAAAACTCTGGTGAAAGGTTTTATACAAATGGGTCTCATTTTTTGGGAAAATGAGAGTTAAATTTCAGCACACGTGTCACATAACCAATAGTTTGATATTCTGAGCGCGAAATTCGTGGCACACTAGCAGCGTTCGCGCTTGCTACCCATGAGGTAAAGTGTTACATCCTACATTGATGCATTTATTTTTATTTTTTTATAGTTTCGACACTCTTTTTAAGCATTATTATGAATTCTGAAATTTCAACTTTTTTATATTTTCCTAATAAATTAGAATTTACATTTTTGAATTTTTCAAGGAAATTTATATGTTTTCTGCAATATTTAAACTAACATTTTTCTTGACAAAAATACAAACTAATTTATGCCTACAGCTTTTTAAAATTTATTATTTTTTACCTTTTTAATTTTATAAGCGCAGTTCTTAAATAATACTTTTATTTATTTATTTATTTTATCTATGGAAATTTTAAATAAAAATTTATAATTTTTTGTACAACTTATAGAAAATATTTTCACGTCGAATTTTTCAAACGTATTTACGATTAGATAATTTCAATAGCATATCTTCAAAAGAGTAATAAATTATTAAAGCACAAACAATTATATGTAGTTTTTTGTAACCAATTGAATAATTTTTTATTGCCAGGTTTATATTTTATTCTGTGAAGTTTACAGATTACAATTCCAAATATTTTGTCATTTTAACAAATAAAAACAGTGTCGTGGTCATACTTAAAAATTTAGTCAAGTGGAAATGCGAAAATCGTCTGCAGACTTACGACAGATAAAATATTGTTTAAGAAATCGTCTGTTTATCTTTCATAATTTCAGAATAAATAACATTATTTTTATGGATCTCATTTCGCGTGATTTGTAGACAATTTAAAGGATTAAATAAAATAATGCTTGATATATGATATACTGCAATGTATCGCAAATAATGTATTAAAAGATGTTATAAGTAATAAAGTATTATTACCTTCCAGTATGCTTTCCAAAAACAAGGTTAAAAAGATTCATGATCATAGAAGAAAAAAATTACCGCTTGTAACGCCATTCTATGTTTTGAATGATTTTTCAAGTATCTACCCGATTAAATGTGTATTTACTTGCACTTATAGGAATGATGATTACGTATTTCTGTTTTTCAACTTTTAACATATTTTTAGTATATTTATCACAAATCAGGTATTTACAAGAAATATAATATGGGTATAAATGCGTTCGTAACAATTCACGCAATATTATATTGATATTTTTAATGCAATTTTATATTCTGAAGATGTTTACCACTTGTATCACCCGATTATTTCCATATTTACTAAACAAAAATATACCGATGCCCGTAATAATAAACATTTTTGTATTTCATCATTTAACATGTTGTAATATGTTTAGAACAAATCAATTATTAAAAATATATTTCTTTTATATATTTTTTTCTATTTAATTGTATTTTTTATAGAAAATGCAATGTATATATATATATATATATATATATATATATATATACATATATATATATATATATACATTGCAATAAAATTATAATAATATCTTAAATATAAGTTATATTTTAATTCTATACCTTTAATCAACATGTTATTTTAATTTTTATCTAAGAACCTTGTTCTATACATAGCTCAGGTAATCTCGTTGGACTGTATTTCGTTAAGAAAACTAAGATGATCATTTCGTACTCAATAAAAAGTGCAGTTAAAACTTAACTAATTACATTTATTTACAAGGAGAACAAAATTGACTGGCAGTGGTTGGTACACTGCGCTTACGTCTCAAGCAAAAACATCACTACACTGTTAAAACTACAGGTGACACTTGGCACCTCCTAGGGGTGAAAGTCTTGTCCGACTGGTGACACCCCTAGGGGAGCCAGAATGGCACCCTTAACTAGGGTGAAAGGATGGCACCCTTAATACAGGGTGCCCCAAGGGGTGAAAGGATAGTACCCCAGGGGAGAATATTCGCACCTCTACTCCAAGGTGCCCAGCTGCACTCCACAAATGAAAGCATCCCCCCCCCCCATACACCCCGCCCGTTGTCTAGCAATTGTATTGAAAAGAGTTTGTAAATTCTCATGCTTAAAAAAGGAAAAAAAAAAAGCTAAACATATATAATTATAATGCAAAATGTTTAACTTTACCTGCAATAAATTGATCAATACTTCATTTTCTCTGTTAAAATTTAAACAAAGTTAAAAGTTGATCATATCATGTCAAGGGTCTATCCTGGCAAAATTTGGGGCCTATTCAGAGTTCCTTCACAAAAATGTATTTAATAAAATGGGCCCCTTCAGAAAAATCAATTTGATAAAATGGTCCCTTCACAAAATTTCTTTTAATAAAACAAACGCCTTCGCAAAATTCCTTTTAATAAAATAGGCCCTTTCACAAAATTTTATTCCATAAAACTTATTATTTTTATTAATTATTTATTATTTTGTTATGTTTTAAAATGTGTAATTTTTTAACAATCAAGTATACCAGAAGGGAAAATTTTAGCAAACAGGACTTTAAAATGTTTTTGTTATGTTAATAAATGTTTGGTTCGTAAAATTGTTTACAAATTACACATTTTAAAACAACAAAATAATAAATAATTAATAAAAATAGTAAGTTTTTATGGTGTAGAATTTTGTGAAAGGGCCTATTTTATTAAAAGGGATTTTATGAATGGCCCCTGTTTATCAAATAGATTTTATTGAAGGGGCCCATTTTATTAAATTGATTTTTTGTGAAGGAGCCTGTTTTATTATATAGATCTTTGTGAAGGAGTTCTAAATAAGCCCCAGATTTTGCCTGGATCAACCCTTGACATGAGAAGATCAACTTTTAACTTTGTATAAATTTCAGCAGAGAAAATGAAGTATTGATCAGTTTATTGCAGCTAAAGTTAAACATTGCATTATAATTATATATGTATAGCCTTTTTTTTCCTTTTTTAAGCATAAGAATTTTCAAATTCTTGTCAATACATAATACTTTAGAGATGCTAGAGAGGGGTGGGGGGATTTTGTGAAATATATAATAAATTTCACAAAAGTAACCTATTTTTCACAAAACACCCACCAAAAAAAAAAAAAAAAAAAAAAGAAAAGAAACCTGCATTGCCCTTCCATGGTGTAGGTTAATATATATGAGAAATGTATTATACATCATCAGGTGTAAATAGCCAATAGACACTATAGATAAATAAATGCCGATTAAGATGTTAGGTTTTGTTTAAGATTATTATTATTGTTATTTTAAGTAATATGTACTACAGAGATATTTATTTATCATTATTATTTTAAGAGGGAAAAATTATTTTAGCTATCCGAATTAAATATATTTACATAAATCACTCAATCATCCAAGTCATTCTTACATCCAGTCACACTGTGAAATGTTCCAGTGATTTATTATTATTAATATGTTATAGTACAAGAGACTCACAAAACATTTTTCAAGACACACGTATAAATGTCAAAATATCAATTCAGGACTTACGGTTTGTTTATTTTGTTAACAATTCATAATATATAATGAGGTATATTTTTAGTTCATTTCATGATTAAACGCAAGCTCTAAAAATTTGGATAATAAAAAAAGTATTTGATTAATAAAAACATCTGCAGAAATTTATATTTTATCAAGTTTACTATTTCTTATGTTACAAAGTTTACTATTTCATATTATCAAATCAACTAATTTAAAATTGTCAAATATTCAAATTAATACGTTTCAAGTAAGTAAAAATCAATTCTCTTTAAAACTTGTAAATTCTTCAATTGTTTACAAATACTTTGTTTAGATATCCGAAAAATAAGAAATTAAACTATTTTTTTAAATATAATAACCTATGTTTCAACTTTTTTATTATTATTATTATAATGCATCATTAAATTTATTTCTAGATAATAAGCAAGAAAAACTGTGCGAGAAAATTCATTAGATAAAAATATGAATAAAATGAAATTATTATATGCTCTACATAAATAATAATTTATACAAGCAAATAGGTGAGGCGGCATCATTCTACTTTTACGAGATAAAAATTTCAACTTGCCACATCAAGATTATGACTTAAAATGTATTTATCTTGAAAATAATGCAATGAGCCATTTGTAATACAACATGCCTAAAATTTATATAATAATAAAACATAATATACAAATACACTGAAACACTTCACATACCTGTATATAAATTGTGATTATTCTTGTTTACTCCCCTGGTTTATTTATTCCCAATAAATTACGTTATTTAGTTATTACTACAATTGAAATCTCACGCGGCAGAAGCCGCGAAACACTCCAATTCAAAGGCAGCCATATTGTACGATCTCCCTTGTGAGTGACTTGCGAAAAGTAAAATACGTCACTGAGCATGCGCAAGATGAAAGTCGCCCGAAGGGGCTGCCAAAATTCGAGCAATAGGTTGCGAATGGCACCCAAATTAGCCGCAATCACCCAGTGAGTGGTCAAATGGCACCCCAGCCCCGTTTCCCAGCCTTAGGGTTCCAAAAGGTACCGCCTATTCACCCCGGGGAACCAAACGGCCCGGATTTGTCACCTTCAGTTTTAACAGTGTACTGGCGGGAATGGGAATCCGCTCCGCGCATCATCCCGTCTTGAGCGCTCGGCAGCGCCCCCTGGATAACAAAATGTTCTACGGAGGAAACACTCCCCCGGGGATTGAAATGCAATTTCAATATACATTCACATATAAATTTGCAAAAATTATCATAAAAGAAAAAATTATAAGATATAACAACTTACATACACAATAATAATACAATCATAAATGCACTATAATTCAATATTACATACAGAAATAATATATACCTTAAAATTGCTTAAAGAAAGAAAAGAAATCTGTTACTGAACTGGTTATATACAGACATCTCTGACATTTCTCTTATAAATTCGTCCGTCTGGTAACCGTAAGTTTACGGTTCGTATTATATTGTCCCTTCCCTTAAAAATTTCAACTATCCTTCCAACCTGCCATTTGGTGGAAGGTAAATTTTCCTGCTTTATTAGTACTAAAGTTCCTTTCTGTACATCATCCTTTTTAAATTTCCATTTCCCCCTCTGCTGCAGATTATTTAAATAATCGCGCTTCCAAGTCTTCCAAATTTGTTGACTAAATTTGGTGATTCTCTGCCATTTTGCTAATCTATTTTCATTAATGATGTCTAAAGGTGGTTCGGAGATCGAACTGATAGGTCTACCGATTAAAAAATGAGAGGGTGTCAAGGTTTCAAAATTTTCGAAATCTGGGGACAGCGGGGTAAGGGGACGAGAGTTCAAAACTCCCTCAATTTCCGCTAGTATAGTAAGAAACTCTTCTAAGGTTAATTTTTGATCACCTATTACCCGTTTTAAATGAAACTTGAATGATTTTACAGCCGCCTTCCAGAGGCCACCAAAATTCGGGGATTTGGGGGGAATAAATTCCCATTTGACACCTTCATGGGTTAAAAAATTACACAATTCCTCATCTGGGAAACTAATCAGTTTATGCAATTTTTTCAACTCTATGTCAGCTCCGATGAACGTTTTTGCATTATCCGATAGGATTTTTGCACATTTTCCCCTTCTGCCAAAGAAACGTTTTAGACTAGCTATAAAAGCCTGAGTTGTGAGATCTGAAACAAAGCCCAGGTGTATTGCCTTGGTGCATAAACACACATACACTACGACATAAATTTTATTCAATACGCCCTTCCTTTGATTTTTAAATTTAATAGAAAATGGGCCACAGTAATCCAGACCTGTCACCAAAAATACAAAATTTGGTGTCACACGTTCCCCCGGAAGATCAGCCATCAATTGGGAGCTGACAACAGGTTTATTCTTGAAGCATGTCACACATTTGTGAACAATGCTTCGGCAATTATTCCTGCCATTAAGTGGCCAAAATTTTTGTCTTACATGGAAAAGCAACGCTTGTGGGCCTAAATGAAAGTATTTGAGATGGAAGTAATTTAAAATAATATCCGTTAACTTATGATTGGCAGGCAAAACAATTGGAAACTTTGAGTTAAGCGGCAAATCTGCATGTGCTAAACGGCCGCCAACTCTAATTAATCCATCCTCTCCTACAAATACGTTTAAGGAAGATAATCTACTTTTATTGTGAACAGACTTACCTTTTTCGAGACATTTTAATTCTTCCCTAAATTCCCCCCTTTGTGCTGACCGAATTAGAAACGATTCGGCCTCTCGAACGTCGTCGAGGGATAGTGGTCCACTTCTTCTCTTCAATTTAGTTCGACAGTTGAAGGTGAATCTAAAAATAAAACTCATTATACGAATTAATTTTACAAAATTATTAGTACATGCAAAAATATGATTAATTAACGGTTTATCGTGAGAAATAGTTAATGTAACAAAATCATCATCAATAATGTTCACGGAGTCTCTTTTTAGTTCGTTTATATATATGTCCTTGTTAGGAATCACTAAAGTCTGGTCGTTGTTACACAGATCTAAGTCTTTCAAAAACTCTGGTCCAGTCCACCATTTGGAACTCTGAACGAGAAGGTCACACTTGACACCTCTTGTTAGCAAATCTGCAGGATTCTCGGACCCTGCACAGTGAAACCACCTGGATGGGTCTGTCAGAGCTTGGATTTCCTTTACACGGTTCGACACAAATGACTTCCACCTGTTCGCAGATCCTTTGATCCAGTACAAGACAATCTGCGAATCTGTCCACAAATACATAGACGATGGTCCCTTGCGATCTAGTACCGTTTTTACTTCACAAGTTAAGCGTGCAGCAAGTAATGCTGCTAGAAGTTCAAGTCTAGGAAGTGACACTTTTTTCAATGGTGCCACTCTGGATTTTGATGTAATCAAATTTAAGGAAGATTCACTTAGTGAATCAATTTGTAGATACACGGAAGCACCGTATGCTTTTGGGCTGGCATCGGCAAAGGTATGCAAAGTTAGGGTGTAACTGGAGTCATCGGGAAACTGAAAAATGTTCCTTTGAATTTTTAGATTTCTCAACTGGGGAAGTTCAGAACACCATTGTTCCCACGTCTTTGTAATATCGGAGGGCAGTTCTTCATCCCACGTTAAATTCCTACTCCACAGTTCTTGAAATAAACATTTAATTCGTATTGTATACGGAGAAATTAGACCCAGAGGGTCAAATATTCTACCTGCAACTTGTAATACAAAACGTTTTGTATTTTTTGCGTTACGCAAAAATTCGAGCAAATTATCAATATCTATCAAAAGTATGTCTTGCTTGGGTTGCCACGATATCCCCAAAACTTTATGTATTGTACTATCCTCAAAAGGTTGTGGCATAGTACTAAATCCACGATTATCCCATATTTCCATTAACTGGTTGTTATTCGAAATCCACTTCCGTAAATTCATGCTAGCTTCCTTCATTATTTTATGAGATTGTTCCGAAATGTTCACCACATCTTCGACTGTGTCTGTCCCGGTTATTAAGCCGTCCACATAAATACAATTGTGGAGTACTTCTGTCGTTATTGGATGTTCCGTTTCAAATTTGTTAAGATGATGCTTAATTGTAGCAGATAGCAAAAATGGGCTTGAGTTCAAGCCAAATGTTAGGCGTGAAAATCTGTAGACGATAACATTAAATGCGTCATTGTCGACAGGATTCTTATCTATAAACAAAAATCTAAGAACATCTCTGTCCTTTTCGTTTATGGCAATTTGTAGAATAGCCTTCTCTATATCTGCTAGAAAAGCAATTTTGTTTAGTCTGAAAAAAATCAATAAGTGAAAAATATTAGGGTTTAAATTAGTTCCTGCGTCAAGGCAGTCGTTCAAAGACAATTGTCCTGCTTCATGGGAACTTGCGTCAAAAACTATTCGACATTTAGTATAAACACTATCTTCTCTAAATACTGTATGGTGCGGTAAGTAAAAAACTGGTTTATCTGAAGGGTTTTCTAAATTGGGTACACTTTCAATTATGTTCATCTCTAAATACTCATTCAAAATATTGCAATATTGTTCGTATAACTTTGTATCACGTTTCATTCTTTTTATAAGACATGAGAGTCGCGCTTCGGCGGTTTTATAATTATTTTCTAAATGGATCCAATCCCTTGTCCAAGGGAGACTGATTTCATATCTATTATTTTCAAAACGCACAGTTTCATGAAATTTTTCTAAAATTTTCTCGTTTTTAACACTGTTTGGGTCATCATTAATTCCCAACGTCTCTAAGTCCCAAAAGGTTTTCAAATCTAATTCATCTTGATTTTCTATTAAATGGCACGTGAATTTACTTTCATTTCTATCTTGTATTGTTCCACCCGCGATCCATCCTAAATGAGAATTTTGTAAAATTATAGAAGTTTTAGGAATTTTTATTTGACCAGCTAATAACAATTCGTAATATACATCTGCTCCTAATAACACTTGAATTCGCTGAGGTTCAAAAAATCTTGGGTTCGCGTAGGTTAAATTCTGTGGTAAGTGCAGATTAGGAATGTCTACGGCGCTTGAAGGGGTTAAATCAGTGATTTTAGGAACCAAAAACATGTTGGATAATTTTTTAAAACTTCTATCCTTGTTGGAAATTTCTACATTTATTCTGCTTTTAATTTTACAGACAGAATCATTTAATCCAGTAATTAATGACTTGACCTTATATTTTTGCAACCCTAACATATCTGCTACAGAAAACGTGGCCAATGAGACATTACTCGCAGTATCTAAAATCGCAATACAAGGAAAAAGAGAATCATTACTTCCCCTTAAATAAATCACAGCTGTCGAAATCAACCCATTATAACTGGAGCAAGACAAATTTTGATCATAATTGTTTTGACAGCTCAATGTTAACGCATTTGTGGTGGGTTCTATTGAATTAGAATTTACGTTATCTTCCGTTTTCAACTGCGGTTCATTTGCAATACAATTAACTTGCCTATTTTCATAAGCAGGTTTCGAAAAATTAGCTCCATGAAGAGAACTATGATGGTTGGAGTAACAAATCCTACACTTATTATGCAATTTATTACATCGATTAACAGCGTGAGATAACGATAAACAGTTATAACATAACTTCAACTTCCTTACTTGGTTCAATTTATCTTGAACCGATAAATCTAAGTACCTTTGACATCGAAATATCATATGAGGTTGTTTACATAATGCGCAATTAAATTTGTCATTCTGTAATACTAAACTTTTTTGTTTCTGAGTAATTTCATACCTAGGTTTCGTAACGGTGTTACTTTTTTGTAGGTTTTCGAGAGCTTGAGCCCTTTTTAGTAAAAAATCAATAAAAATATTCCATTCAGGCAAGTCGTTACAACTAAGACTCATTTCAAATGCCTTTCTTGACTCGTCATCGATTCTTTGTAACACAAAATACATTAAAATTGATTCTGATAAGTTATTATTTTCTAGTACCAATTGTTTCAGAGCCCTCAAATGACTCAATAAATTATCTACCAGATTGCGTATTTCTTTCGCATTTTCAATTTTTATTTGGTTGTTACTCAATAATTCAGAAATATGAGAATTTACAATTAACCGTTTGTTTTCAAATCGTTTTTTTAAAGCTTCGAATAAGGAAGCATAAGAATCATCAATGTTTTGCAATTGTTTCACAGGGCCTGTTAAAGCCGATTGTAAATAATATAATTTTTGAGCATCATTTAATTCGTCATTGCTATCAATCAAGGTGGTGAATTGTAGTTTAAAATTAAACCACTCTGTGTAACGTCCCGAAAATTGGGGTAAATTAATTGACGGCAATTTAATTTTTGACTCATTAGCATTAATTCTATCATTATTATTTTGACATTCAACATTAGAAACACTAGGCTTTATTAAATCAAGAAGACTTATTTCGAGAACTTCTACCTGTTCTTCTATCTCCGTCAAGGAATTTTCAAATTCCGGTAAATCATCATCAGAAATTACCGAATACGACTCGTTGCGTAACTCATCTGTTTTCTTTTTTAACGTTTGAAGAGCATTTAACTTGAGTTCCAATTCTTTCTGGCCAAGTTTTGATTTTATTGCATTTGATATACGTGTAACTTGGCTGCGTATGTTTCCGCGTTTCCGATTGAGGATTACAGTACCTTTAATAGTAGCCATTATAATTATCTATAACTACATACAAAAATCCAAGGGCGATGATTCTTTACAGTGTTCTAAATGAGCGCTGGGGCTCGAAGGACCAAAACATGTTCTATACATAGCTCAGGTAATCTCGTTGGACTGTATTTCGTTAAGAAAACTAAGATGATCATTTCGTACTCAATAAAAAGTGCAGTTAAAACTTAACTAATTACATTTATTTACAAGGAGAACAAAATTGACTGGCAGTGGTTGGTACACTGCGCTTACGTCTCAAGCAAAAACATCACTACTGGCGGGAATGGGAATCCGCTCCGCGCATCATCCCGTCTTGAGCGCTCGGCAGCGCCCCCTGGATAACAAAATGTTCTACGGAGGAAACAAACCTCATTCTATTAAAATCAACACTTCTTTGTAAAAAAAAACCCTGATTTACTCCTTAATATTTTGAGACATTGAATTTTAATTTCTTTGGAACATTTCTTAATACCATTTCTTAAAATTATCATTCGGTATCCCAGCATTCATCGCATGTAACTCCTGCTTCTAATTTTTCATCTTCTTAATTTTACGCCTTTAATAAGGAGTACCTACGTTTCATCAACCTTTTGCGCGCCTCGCGCGCAAAAGGTTGATGGCGCCTTCCGTTGGCGCCTTCCGATGGCACTTAGTTTGAAACGTCAACATATCCTTCAGCGAATTGCTAGTATTTAACGACGTTACACATGTTCGGAAAGCACAATTTGTACGTTTTTCGACTTGCTAATAAAAACTATGTCACTTGGCGGAGATGTTCTACAAATCGGTGTTTCTTTAACATTTTAAAATCTTTGTTATTTTTCTATGGCGTAACATAGCCCAGATAATACCCCAGCTTTAAATGGATAACTGGTGGAATGGTCTGTGCTTTTGAAAAGTCAATAAATTCAATGTTGATGAATATTCAGCTTCCTTTTATTTCAACGGGAAAATTTCCAGTGGTTTCATAACATCGCCTTCCATCTTGTTCACTTCGACAGCAAAATATGTTAGTCTACCAATAAATCGCTTGCCCGAAGTAATATGTCTGTGGTTCTTCGAAATAATTTAATATGAAATGGAAAGCATTTCGTCAGCCCACAGGATCTGTGTTCTTAAGATTCAAATCATAATAAAAACCGGCAAAGCATTTCATTAGCCGGCATGGATAAGTGATTGCGATTTTTTTTCTTTTTCGGATTACTTCAATTTTCATCTGGAATTCATTCAAAGCTGTTACGTAATCAACCTGATATCTTCTTGCTACGGTTCTGCGGCTACTACACTTTACTATGAGCCACCTCTCGTATTCTGTTGCTACTACGTTTCACTTTGAGAACACGCACATCTCAAACTAAAACATCAAGCGTTCTTCCAATGACTCGTTATCTGACGAGTGAAGACGTGTGTGCTAAAATATGAGTGAATATATTAAAATCCTGATATCTCCCCAATGGTAATATTAGATAATGCATTGATTAATTTACCTGATTATGATTTCCAGGCAGTATTGAACCCTTCATGTCGTGGGCAGCAAACGCGTTCGCTAACTCGGTGCTACGAAGCCCACGAACAGAAGCTCAACCTAATGGATAATTACAACGTATGGTGTACTTTAATCCCGAATTTCTCAATAACTAAGTCCCATTTGAAGAAAATCTTTCACCAGAATATTTAGGGGTATGACCACTACAACATACTTTAAAATCATCAATCTCTGTGCGCACAATGTTTGGTGGTCCCCTTGTAAATGTTAAAACATAAGTAAATGCATAATAATAAATGTACAGACTTATGCATTCATTACTACATGCAAACAATATTAAAAGTAATTATTAAGACAAAATAATACTCAGTACAATGTCATTTCGTAGTTAAAAAACGCCTTATCGAACCCTAAACAGATAATATAATATTTGTATGTGTATTGTAGTATCCGCCTTTCTGTATACATTAATTAAGAATAAATAATGATTGTAGTCAATTAAAAAAATACTAATTCATAAGCACATATTATAAAACTCTTATGAGAAATAAGTATTTATCTATCGTAAGACGTACTTCAAATTATTGACAAATACAACTTATACCTCGGTATTTCTTTAAATAGCATTACTTGCCATGTTAGTGTATTTATAAACATTAGTGAACTTCTAGAAATAGCTGCGATTCTCACGCAATATAAAATAAGACTTTCTTTCGGCGTAATGTCTTGCCAAGCAGACATAATCATAAACGGAGAACGATAGAATCGTAATTTATATCTTAGATGTGAAACCACTTTTCTTAAAGCGACATTTAGTAAAAGACCCATAAACGAAGACCACTTGAGTGACATTTACTATTCTGTGAGAACAGTTAATTTTTGAATAATTTTTCGATATATTTGATATAATCTGGCTAACGGTAAATACAATAAAGGAGTTTTAGGTAAAAATGGGATTATTTATAAATAATAGTATTTTGTAAAAGAAAAGTATATTATGTTTTGATAAGGATAATTTACATGAAAATTTTCGAAAACAACACAGAGAATTTTGCTTGTTGGAATGTTTTAACGTGTACATACTATTTAAAAATGGCATATCTACACATAAATTAGTTCATAATGTAGGACGGTCGTCAACAGAAATGTCAGTTTAAAATTTTCAGAAAAAAATATAAATTTTCATGAAAAATTCATAAATTTAAATTTAATGTTTTAATAAAATATATAACAGTTCACAGCTGCAGAATTCATACATCGAGTTGTCTATTCATAAATGTTATACGTACTATGTTTGAACATTTTAATCATAAGTATTAAACATTATGTTATTATGAATTGTTAAAATGTTATAGCGCTAACTTATTTATTTATTTTATTTTATTTTGTTTTCGGATTTATCCTCGGGAAAATACAAGCTATAACATTATTTAAATTTTGTTCCACAAATTAAAATAATGTGTTCAAACCATTCAGTCAAAAGTTTATCACAATTATGTGAACGATTTGCAGATGTTTAGATGTTCTTTTATTCAGGCGTATATACGTAGGCGAAGATATATTGATGTTGATGTAGATGTGTGTATGTAGATATAAATGCAGATGTAGGTATTAATGTAACGGTAGAAATGTAGCTATAGAAATGTAGATGTAATAAAGTAGGACTAGATGTAGATATGTTCATATATCTATTTTATACTTTATAGATTTATTGTAAAACACAGCTCATCTGTTTCTGCATATTTACCCTAATAATTTCCTTGTAACTTCGCCTTGTTTAACGAGTAAATAAAATCTACCAATAAGACATTTATGTTATTACTTGAACTTTTCGTTTTATAATATTTGCCTTATATCATTCTACTAACATATTTCATAAATCTGCATTTCAAACAAAGCTTTAATCGTTTTATTATTTATCAAATTTAGAAACAAAAAATTGACATTTATATTCTATATCCTAATGATAATGAAATGCACAATACTTAATTTAATGCATAATAACTTATAATGATTATAACTTGACGGATACTACAATAATATCAACGGTAAAAAAAAAAAAAAAAAAATGCCATCGAATGCAAATTATCTGCAAAAACGACGAATAAATTATATTCACAGATAGGCAAATATGTAAGCCAATGTATTTTTTAATGACTTAAACATGTCGTTTTGTAATATATCTCTTTTGTAAATCACATTAAGCTTTATTTCTTTAAAATTGTGTTTAAATCATACGATAATTTATTTAACTACGCAAAAGAAATATTTTATCAAAAATACATTGACGACTAAATAAGAAACGCCAATATATTTTCAAATGACTTTAAAATGTCGTTTTGTAATATATTTCTGTTGTAAATTACTTTAAGCTTTATTTCTCTAAAATTGTGTTTAAATCATACGATAAGTTAACTATGAAAAAGAAAGATTTTGTCGAAAATGCATCGACGACTAAATAATAATGAAAAGTATGAAATATTCATTAGAGTAGAAACAAACTTGCGTGTTGTTAAAAAAAATGGCAGACCTTTCAAAATTCAATGGAAGTCAATCTAGTTTCTTAACGAAGAAATTTCAAAGCTAATTAACACAAAAAAATGAATGAGCGATTTCATTATAATGGAAAAAGATGAATGTTAATGTGGTTCTATATAAAGTTTGGTATTTAAATAATGTATAAAATATAATAATAAAGATTTATTGTACCTTCATTATAAGTAGTAACTTTTCATTAAAAAAAAATCTTTTTTTTGCCTTCTGTTTTGGTGTTCTGTAGTACGGCTGATTATCTACGAGAGGTGTATAGTTTGATATCTTTAACACAGTTTTTGTCATTTCGAAGACTCTTATATAATAGTACGGCATTTATGTTTAATTACAAACCCTTATAACTTCTGAAAAAAATATATTTCCTGCAAGATATTACTATGCAAGATATTACTTTTATAATTGAAGGGAGATTAACGTGCATCGGTCCGAGAAGTATGTCAATTTCGTTTTACGTTTTCAATAAATATAATAAAATAACGCAAAACTGAATTTAGATAGTTATTTTAATTATTAGTTTGTTCTATAAAATATATTTTTATTATACAATAATTAATAAAATTGGTCGAAACCTTCTCAGTTGCATATGGTATGCTATGCGCGCATCACTCTACGCCACACAATACCCCTGTAGTGCACAGCTTCTCAACATCATCTTATAATAACGAAAGCTAGGTTTTCGGAAAACATATTAAATTTGATGGCCTATGAACTTATTTTTAGTGAGACTGTTTGAAATATCGTAAAATGACAGTCGTTTGAAGAAGCTACCATTTTTTTCATCATTTATTGTATAACTTCAAAGTGGCTTAAAACTATTATTAATATTACTATTTTACATATGAAAGTTTCATGACTTCAAAAAATAAA
Organism: Maratus michaelseni; assembly: GCA_963931845.1. NCBI lineage: Eukaryota > Metazoa > Arthropoda > Arachnida > Araneae > Salticidae > Maratus > Maratus michaelseni. The sequence continues at coordinate 392,034,548 of OZ007592.1, forward strand.
TAGTGTTTAATTTCCAAAGAAAAAAACATGATTAGGGGATCCATTTAAACGCTATTTTACACGGCGAGCTGAGAAATACCATTTGAAGAAAAAAGCTTTTAAGGTTTTACTAAAGAAAAAGAGTAAGGTGATTGTGTCTAAATGCGATGAAACATAAATGCAAAAATCTTCTTTTACTTAAAATATTAACACATGCATCGTATGCTAATGCTATATAATGAAACATCTTAACTTCAGGAAAGGGACGCAAACCATTTCACTGCATTAAAACGTTTTTAAAAGATTTCGCATTACAATACACATCGTCGATAATTCATTGCCCCCAAAACTCCCTAAATGCGACGAATAATACCGAAAATGGGTCTAAATCTCCTTCAAAGGCGACAAGTTTTAAAATTGGAATTCTAAAATATTATAAACATTTTGGTTACTGATTTGCTTCAGACATCTATTAGCAATTAATTCAATCCCTCAAATGCGTAGAGACTTTTGCTAGATGTACTGAGATAAGTTTATGTGGTATTTTCGTATATTATATTAAAATGATGTTTAAAGCAGAAATTGCGTTTAATTATGTTTTGTTGATTTAATAAATTAGGAATTTTCACAGGATCATGCAATAATGCTTTTATTTGCCAGGGTACTTATGTGTGTTATATGTGTTTCAAATTGGCTACATCTGTAACTTACTACATCGAACGCCATTAACCTGAAAATATTCGGACATATCTAAACAAGATACTACTAACGTTATGAAAATAATAATATCCCAAATAGACATTATAGAAGGTACTGGGTTAAATTCTTATAGCTCTGGTGCAAGCGTCATACACTGTAGATAAGTATACATTATAACATAAATTAAAAATTTATAAAATAGTTTATACTAACAATAATAGAGAAGGATAAGTGTATTATGGTTGGAAATAAAATTGAATAATTAAAATTAATTCAAAAATGCTTCTTGTATATTGTAGTATTCACAGTTTATTATTATCCAATTTCTTTTCATTTGTTCTTAATCAAGTTCTATAATCAATCATAAAAGGTATCAAATGTGAAAGTCTATTTTGAAATAATAAGAATTATATGTCATGTAGAAAGGGGGGGGGGGTGTATCATAATTTTAGAGATGCTTAAATCGAACGTGGTTAAAAAATGTTTGGGAACCACTGATTTAGATCCACACATTACAGAAACAAAAAGAAATATTGATGACCACACGGAAAACAAAAAGCAAGAATGTGTTGATAGCAAAATAAAAATCAAAATATTTACTTCAAATATACAGTAATAAACATTGTTTTAGTAAAATTATTGTTGCATTTTTCATTCATTAGTTACGTCTTGATAATGCATGGTCAAATTTAAAAGTGTTCGAAGTATGAACGCTGAAACATTCATTATTTATTTATAATTTATCCAATATTCTGTATCCGAAAGTTATTTTCATTATGCGTCAAGGAATTATGAAAATAACTTGTTAATATATTAAGTAGTCCACTATAAACTGCTTAAATATTAAGTGTTTTATCTATTTAATTGATTTATTAAGTATTTCAAAAATGATGAATTGACATGCACAAAATGCATTGTCATATTTAGGTAGTGTGGGCAACTCATTTAGATTTTAACTATTATAAATGAGACAAAAATTATCTAAGTGCGACAATCGTAAATTAATTGTGTATATTACAGATAATTTTTCAATTTATAAACAACAAATTAGTTTTGAACAAAAGGCACATTATTCAATCATTTTCTGTTTATTAAAATACATACATATTTAATAAAATGCCAAAAATACCATAAATGCTAGAAAACTATGGAAAATCGCCTCTCATTTAGGCTAATGACTTTATAGAAATTTTAAGTCAATTCTTATATTTCGAAACTTACAGTTAGTCTGCGATTCCTGGATTTATAACTAACCAAGCAAAGAATTCAGCACTCTTGCAGTTGTGTCCCGCCAGGTCCATAATACCTTTTATTTAGCCAATCCGCGCTCGCTTTCAATTGACTGTAAATTCTTAAATATTTCGAATTTTCCTAAATTTCTTGGGGCTTATTCTAAACTCTGAAGGAGTACGAAAATACAAAAAAAATGTTTTTTTTTTCATGATCGGTAAATTCCTTTTAAGTATAAATGCTATAGATCGTTTTAAATGTACTGCATTTTAGAATGAGTTATATTTTCCGAAATGTAACAAACTACTTAAAAAATTATGAAATATTAATGCATCAATTCATGATATGTAAAACACATCATTGATTTCTATGTATGTAGTATGTCTTATAATAAATTAAAATCTGTAGTATTAAAAAAATATATATATTGTCTAAATGATATAAAACACTGATAATGTTTGCATTTCTTATAACAAACCAATCGTTGTTTTCTGTTAGACATTTTTAGTCTTTTGGTAGACTCTTATATTCTATGAACAGGATTCATATTTTAATGCCTGCTTATTGTTGATTCAATGACTATGAAACCAATTTGGTAGCTCCGTTTAATTGATGTTGTATTTTAATTAAAATTTATAAATTTTCTTACCAATCAGATACTTAGGAAACAGTTTTAACATTTAAATTAGGTTTATGTTAATATAATACTACAGTATACTCTCGATTATCCATTAGCGGATTATCCGGTTTATGGATTATCCGTGCTCATTACGGACTCACAAAAAAAATAAATATATAAAGAGAAACATTTTCACGGTTCTCATGCACGTAAAATCGATGTTGTTGTGAATTAGAATCTCGTGCGATTTAACTAATAGTATTGTGAAGTGCGTAGAGGTTAAATCGAACGCTCTGGAACATGTTTGACGGGGTAGGGTTATAGGGGAGGAAAGGGATCGGAATGTTGTTTGTGTAAAATAGCCTTTCAGGTATCCTCTCTCACTTTTGCACGTGTTCCTTTAGTTTTTGCGTCTTCTTTATCGTCAGTTATTAGCGTGGAATTTTTACTGTTAAAAATAATTAGTGTGACATGTAAACGAAACCTTTTAAATGTTAAACAAAAATTAGGGAAATCCTTCGAAAATTTGATAAATGAGAATCAGCTGGAAAATTTTCAAAGAATTGTCAAATTGGAGTACAAAATGATTTGATAATGGTGATATTACTGCGGTTCGTAAAATATGTGTCGATATACGACAAGATATGAACAAACAGTAGAAGCAAAGACGCATTACAGATTTTTTTTAAGCAGTAAATGTTAAAAGCAAAATTCCTAGTTTGATGTTATACAGTATACAAATATAAGTAATTTTTATATTTTTGTACTAACAGTGATTTCTTTAATAAAAAGGAGTTTTCGGATTATCCGTGTTTTTTTATTGTCCGTGCGACCCCTCCCGGTGATTAATCCGTTTAATTCGGACTGCACTCTACTTCTAAAGATATATAAAAGAAAACTAGACGTTACTCTGGAATGCTTCATTCCAATATATTCTGCATTTAATTAAGAGCGAATGTAATAAGTTTATCACAGTTTTATACAACTACAATGCACTTTCGTGTGTTAAAAAATTGATTTTTGAAAGTTACATCTTATAATGTCATGCGCCGAGTCCCATACTTTGGTACATCTTACGTAAAATTGCTATTTAAAGACAAGTATTTGCGTGTTACTCATGTCAACATTTAACAATGAGGAAGAGTTTACGACTCCCGAAGAATGAAACATTTATGTAACAAACGAAATTGTAAATATTTATCACAGAAGCATCATAGTACACTCGTTTGATATCTTCATAAAAAAGGCTAAAATACATAATAAATTTCTAAGAGTTAAAATATCTCTGAAATAAGATAGTTCTTAGATGAAAATAATCTCTTTTTAAATGAACAAACATCGCACAAGACTGAAAATCAGTTTTATTAATAAATTATATTGAATTACAACATCTTTCATAAATTAGATTGTTTTAGGCAAAATTAATTGTAAATCGATAGCATAAACGAGTTAAAACTGCGTACATTTTTATTTTCAAAATAATATATATTATAAAGTAAAAACATGACCGTGATTAAAGATGAGGTCATATCATTGGTGGCAACACCTGACCAATCCATATACTTAAAGCTAACTTGCTTTTTAGTTTTTCGTGCAAAAATGCCTTTTATAGGCATGCGCGAGCATTCAGCTAATCAGCTAGAGGCTTTTACTATCTTCAGACGCGATATTTCAGCCAATGAGGTGAAGGCTTTTTCCTCTCTCTAGAAGCGTATGTGGATTACTACGACTCCATTTGGTTGTTCGGTTGTTGAAACTTTATGGATTTCTTTTATTAAGGTATTTTTTCATTTTACCGTATTTATTTTCTTTTTAAGTCGTATGTATTTTATTACTTTGAATTTTTTATAACTAACCCCTTTTTTTGAGAGAGAGAGAGAGATTTCGTGGCACGAAATTCCGCGAATCGTTTCCGATGTAAACAAGTGTAAAATTTCAGTTTTTTAAACTTAATATGTAATTCTGTGTGATATGATTAAATTCAGGTTTTCTCAGCGACGATCACAGTATTTTTACCAAAAAATTTTTGTATTAATCAAGCTTTTTTGGTTATTAAGCATAGCTAAACACGAAAGAAAACTTTGTTATTTTAAGATTTTGATGTGAATTATTTGCGTACATTTATAAGGCGAGTTTCACTGAATAATTCAAGAAAAAAAAATCTCATCATTATACATATTTAGTTACGCATTATTAATTATTTACTTGGCCTTTACTTTTAATATTTCAAACTTACAGCTGAATGTAACTATTAAAACATTTGAAATACTGTATTCGTAAAATGAAATTTCAGCTTAAACACTCGACAATTACTTTTACTTATGCATTAATTATTTACTTGGCCTTTAATTTTAATATTTCAAACTTACAGCTGAATGTAACTATTAAAACATTTGAAATACTGTATTCGTAAAATGAAATTAGCTTAAACACTCGACAATTACTTTTAGTTATGCATTATTAATTATTTACTTGGCCTTTACTTTTAATATTTCAAACTTACAGTTGAATGTAACTATTAAAACATTTGAAATACTGTATTCGTAAAATGAAATTTCAGCTTAAACACTCGACAATTACTTTTAGTTATGCATTATTAATTATTTACTTGGCCTTTACTTTTAATATTTCAAACTTACAGCTGAATGTAATTATTAAAACATTTGAAATACTGTTTTCGTAAAATGAAATTTCAGCTTAAACACTCGACAATTACTTTTAGGTTAAATTCAGGTTTTCTCAGTGACGATCACAGTATTTTTACCAAATAATTAAAAGTACTACATGCATGCATCTATCTATCTATCTATCTATCTATCTATATTAGAAATTGTGCAGGTTTCTGGTCACTGTTTTGTTTACATATTTTAAACAAAAATTTCAATTTAATAATGCACTGAAAATTATAATGAATGCTTACAATTAAACACAACAACACAAAACAAAAAATTTCACAAAAACACATTATTTCCCCGATATTTTCCCACAACTAATCAATAAATTTCATGATATTTTATTGCGATTTTAAACCATGAACTTTAGTACTTTTCTGTTATACGGACACTATGCCAAAATGTATGTATGTATGTTTGGCGACAATGGTGTACGTATAACGGAAAAGTGCCTGAATTATTATTTTTATATATATATATAAAATATGAACATAATTGGCGACACAGCAAGTTTTCTGGATTTCTCCCTGGCTCTCTAACCACATTGTTAACAAAACAAAAAATTCACGAAAAACACATTATTTCCCCGATATTTTCCCACAACTAATCAATAAATTTCATGATATTTTATTGTGATTTTAAACCATGAACTTTAGTACTTTTCTGTTATACGGACACTATGCCAAAATGTATGTATGTATGTATGTTTGGCGACAATGGTGTCCGTATAACGGAAAAGTGCCTGAATTATTATTTTTTTATATATATATAAAATATAAACATAATTGGCGACACAGCAAGTTTTCTGGATGTGAAAGGCGGAGATGAATTTCATTCATTCAATGACCTTTTTAAAAGTTTCAAGTTTGGATTGAGTGCACATGAACATAGAAACCGATACCTATTTCTATGTTTATGATTGAGTTATTTGGATATCTTTTCGTATAGCACAGAAAATCATTTCTCCCGCTTTCGTAATACAGATAAATTCTGGTGTATTTTTTTTTCTTCTTTTTATATCATAAGTACTTTTCTACTTTAAATTTTTTTAACCTAATAGTAATTGTCGCGTTTCTAAGCTGAAATTTCATTTTTCGAATGCAGTATTTCAAATGTTTTAATAATTACATTCAGCTGTAAGTTTGAAATATTTAAAATATTAAAAGTAAAGGTCAAGTAAATAATTAATAATGCATAACTAAATATGTATAATGATCAGAATGACATATTAAAATGTGTACAGAATGACATGAAAATTTTAAAAAACTGAAATTTTGCACTTGCAACTTAATTGTAAATTTCATTGTTTACATTGGAAACGATTTGTGGATTTTAAGAATTTGCGGAACTTCGTGTCACCAAATTACTAAATCTCTCTCTCTCACTCTCCAAAAAAAAAAGGGTTAGTTTAAAAAAATTCAAAGTAGCAAAATACATACAACACAAAAATAAAATAAATACGGTAAAATGAAAAAATTACTTTAATAATAGAAATCCATAAATTTTCAACGACGACATCAAACGAATGCGACAGATCGACGAACATTGTGTTTTTTAAGCGACTGATCGACGAACCTTGCGTTTTTTGGGGACATATCGACGAAGTTTGCGTTTATTCCACAATCGATCGACGAAATTTTTCTTTTTTCCCTGACTGATCGACGAACTTTGCATTTATTCTGCAATCGATCGATGAAATTTGCTTTTTTCCGCAACTGATCGACGAACTTTGCGTTTTTTCCGTGACAGATCAACGAACTTTGCGTTTTTTCTGCGACAGATAGACGAACATTGCGTTTTTTAAGCGACTGATCGACGAACCTTGCGTTTCTTGGGGACAGATCGACGAACTTTGTGTTTATTCTGCAATCGATCGACGAAATTTGCTTTTTTCCCCCGACTGATCGACAAACTTAGCGTTTTTTCCACGACAGATCGATGAACTTTGCGTCTTTTCCACGATCGATCGGTGAATCTCAATCAAGTAAAATCTAAAGTCAGAAATTTATTTAACAACCTAATTGTTAAGGGTCCCTAACACATTTAATGGAACTTGAAAAATACACTGCATATATAAAACTTAACTTTCTTCCCTTTTTTATAATAAAAATAAACATTTTACATAATCATTCTCAGTTGACTTAATTTTTTCAATGGTATTTTGTCATGTCTGCATTAATGTAATTCTTTAAATAACACGTAAAATAATAGTGGGGTTTAAAATTTTTTTTTCTCCCTCCCAAACATTACAACTCCCCTCCATTTAAAAATGTTGGTAGGGAGACTCCCGTCCTTGGAAAAATTGAATTTCAAGCCCTGCCTATAATATGTTTGTGTGTATTGAGGTTTGTATAGATGTTTGTGTGTGTGCTGTTTTTAATAAAGACAGTTTCATTTTTCACACGAACCTTTCAAAAAATTCACATTCTTTGCACAATCCTTTAACAAAATTCGCATTTTTTTTCGTGATTCTTTAATGAAATTCGCATTTTTTTCTGTATCTTTTTTTTGTCGAGATTCACAATTTTTTCAGCTATCCTATGACGTAATTCGTGTTTTTTTTCAGCGATAATTTGACGAAATTTGTGTTTTTTCTGAGATTTTTTTTTTCACGAAATTTGCGTTATTTTCCACGATTCTTTTATGAAATTTGCGTTTTTCTGTGATCCTTAGACGAAATTTTCTGTTTTCGCAATGCTTTGATAATAATCACATTTTCTCTGCTGCCTTTTGATAAGATTCATGAATTTTCAGCAATCCTTCGATGAAATTCGCGTTTTTTCAGCAATCTTTGAAGAAATTCGCATTTTTCTCGCGATACTTTAATGAAATGTGCGTTTTCCAGCGATTTTTTGATAAAATACATTTTATTCCGCAATTTTTAGACGAAATTTGGCAAGAAAGCGCTATCTTTTGGTGGAATTTCCTGTTTTGCGATTCTTTGACAAAATTTGCTCATCTTTTGCGTAAATCACGTTTTTCTGTGGCCTTTTAACAAAATTCACGTTTTACATGATCCTTTGATGAAATTAGTGTTTTTCCCGTGATCATTTGACGAAATCTAGGATTTTTTTCCCCGCGAAGATTCATTATATGTTTTTAGTCTGCAGGTGCCCTAAAAAGTTTGTGACGCCAAACAAACAAAATTCATCATAAAGAATTATTGTTTCGTTTCTGGAAATGAACGACTGTCAACTCATTGGCTGAATTATTAAGGGTGAAATGTGTAGGCACTGAGTATCATCTATACTATTAACAGAGTTTCCCCCAGGTTTAAAAAGGGGCAAGGTGCTGCTGGTGAGAAAAAGGGCACTTTTTTTATTCTTAAGGGCACTTTTTGGATTTTTGAGGGCACTTTTCAGAATCTTAAGGGCACTTTTTTAATTGTTAAAGCTTAAAGGTATTCTTTTGGTTTTTAAAGCCACTTTTGATATTTCAAAGTCAAAACACTCTTTTTAAGACAACATTGAGTCAGTTTTTATTATGAAACCAAATTTTTTAATGCAAAAAGGAGAAAGGGCACTTTTTTTACTGAGAGCAAGAAGGGTGCTAATTATTTTGCTGGAGGGGCCAAGAAGGGTGCTAATTATTTTGCTGGAGGGGGCAAGAAGGGTGCTAATTATTTTTATGAGGGGCAAGAAGGGTGCTATTTTGCAAACCAAAGGGCAGGCAGGGTGCACCACCCTTCTCAAACTGTCTGGGGGAAACACTGCTATTAATGTCGGTAAACGTCTGTCTGTGTGTGTGTTAATGTGTCTGGCGTCTGTAAGCACAAAACTCTGCATGCAGACGATGGACATAAGTGCTTTTGGTATAAAAAAATTCGGAAGGGGAGTTTTTAAAATTCACAACATTTTGCGGGAGAAGAGGGGTGCGAACGAATTTAAAAAATGAGTCCGCATCAATAATTATGGCGGCGGGGGGAGTATGTTTTGCCCACACGGGGCGGAGACTTTTCTTTGCTGACACTCATATGATATATCGTTCGAAAGGCCTGCGACTGCCTTTTCATGTTATGCATCTGTGTGGTCCATCCCCCCCCCCGTCAATTGGGGCACTTTTCTAAATTTTGCACATACCACTCATGTTATATATCGTTAAAAAGGTCTGTGACCGCTTAATCATATTATGCATCTCCGGTGTTCATCCCCCACTTTGCCCCCCCCAAGGGGGTACTTTTGTAAATTTTTCACAAACCCTTCATGTTACGTATTGTTGGAAAGGTCTTTGACTGCTTATTCATGTTATGCATCTCCGGGGTCCATCCCGCCATTTCCCCCCTTTTAAGGGGGGCACTTTTCTAAATTTTGTTGACACCCCTCATGTCATATATTGTTGGAAAGATCTGTGACCGCTTAATCATATGCATCTCCAATGTCCATCTCCCCAATTTGCCCCCCCCCAAGGGGGCAATTTTCTAAATTTTGTTGACACCCCTCATGTCATATATTGTTGGAAAGGTCTGTGACCGCTTAATGATATTATGCATCTCCAATGTCCATCTCCCCAATTTGTCCCCCCCCTCCCCCAAGGGGGTACTTTTCTAAATTTTGCAGACAACCCTCATGTCATATATCGTTGGAAAGGTCTGTGACTGCTTAATCATATGCATATCTCCAATGTCCATCTCCCCACTTTGCCCCTCCCCCAAGGAGGTACTTTTCTAAATTTTGCAAACAACCCTCATGTCATATATTGTTGAAAAGGTCTGTGACCGCTTAATCATATTATGCATCTTTAATGTCCATCTCCCCAATTGCCCCCCCCCCCAAGGGGTCAATTTTCTAAATTTTGTTGACACCCCTCATGTCATATATTGTTGGAAAGGTCTGTGACTGCTTAATCATATTATGCATCTCCAATGTCCATCTCCCCACTTTGCCCTGCCCCTCCCCCAAGGGGGTACTTTTCTAAATTTTGCAGACAACCCTCATGTCATATATCGTTGGAAAGGTCTGTGACTGCTTAATCATATGCATATCTCTGATGTCCATCTCCCCACTTTGCCCCCCCCCCAAAGAGGTACTTTTCTAAATTTTGCACACAACCCTCATGTTATATATCGTTGGAAAGGTCTGTGACCACTTAATCATATTATGCATGTACCGTGTCCATCCCCTACTTTACCCCCCCCCCCAAGGGGGTACTTTTTTAAATTTTGCACACACCCCTCATGTTACATATCGTTTGAAAGGTCTTTGACTGCTTATTCATGTTATGCATCTCCTTGGTCCATCCTGCCATTTCCCCCTCCCCAAGGGGGCACTTACCATTTACTTGCACAACAGCGCTAAATGTGTCAAATGCAAGAAATTCCGCGAGTGCATGTGCCAGTGAAACTTAGCCAATTGCTGTTCTTCAACCTAGCTTTAATTCAAAGTGGGTTTTTTATTTATTTGAATTATTCTGCAAAAGTTTCAAACATTTTAAAGCAGCTATGAATTTTATTTTTATGGTACTATCAAGTTTTTTGCCGTCAAATTTTGACGGGTTCCATCTAGTATATTTTACGTTTACTCCATTTTTTTTTTTACTTCTAAATATAGCACATTTTCAATTTTTACATAGTCCAATAGAAAACAAACACTACTTTCAAATGCAGTTTCTTTGAAAAATATATATTAATTCACTGATATCTTATAATTTATGAAATAATTTTCAATCATGAATAAATTTAAAATCTACACTCTTAAAATTGTGCCTCTGATATATAAGGCACCAGCGCATATGAGAGGCACACAGACAAAGTGCACTGATTAGCTGATAAATATCAAAGGCACAAATGAAGGTCTCAAAACCTATCAGAGGCACGGATGACAGAACGAAATCTATCAGAAGCACGGCGCTAAATGTGTGCCTTTGAAAAAAATCGGTCATTTATTCAGCGGTACAGCGGGAAGCGCGCACGTACAAATGTTTGACCCATGATGCATTAAGCGGGATATTTACTTTCAATGAGCGATAGGGGTCTGGAGGAAGAATGAACCATTGACCAGAAGAAATGGCGTCTGGCGTGGTCTCTTGTAGATTATTCGAGTTGCGGCACCTAACGACACAAACCGAGTTTATATATATGTATATCCTTTTCGCAAGACGATTATTTTGACTCAAGAGGTTCTTGTTATTATTGTCGTTCAGGATTACAACAATATTAATCGCTGATTATAGGAGGTTTTCCTACGATTTAAAACGACGCCGCAGAGGAAAATGTCCCTGTGAAAAATGCAATGAATTATGTTAGGAAACATAACATTACGTACAATGGATGGTGTCATTATTATAAAGTTATTATAAAGCAGATTATTATAAAGTTATAGAAAAGCCTGCAGTAAGTAAGTATATTTATTTTAGTACTTGATTATTTTCTTTGAATGTGTAGTATAAAAATTGGCACTCAAAAAGAAATGTTTTATGTTACAAACATATGTATATACCGGGTAAATGTATCATTCCCTTGAAAAATTTAATTTTTTAATTAATAGTTATAGCTATTAAAGTCCAGTTTCTTTTGTATTATATTAATCAGTGTTGAATCCAGGGGGTGGCCGGGGGGGGGGGGGATTCCCTCTCCGGAAAATGATATCCCACCCTGAAAAGGTGTGAGATTTTATTCTTTTTAATGAACAAAAACTGGAACTCACCCTTTCACCCCACAAAAAAAAAAAAAAAAAAAAATTCCCGGAGAATTCCCCGGAATTTGAATTCAACACTGATATTAATCTGTCAACAATATTTATCTAATCTCAGCTACATTTCCCATTGTAACCGAAATTTAACTGCAATAACAAAAATAAATCAAAACACCCAAAATTTCAGTAATGGACATCCTACAAAAAATAATAGATATTATTTTTATAATCGTATTTTATTTTGAATCAAAATTCAATATAATCAACATATATACTAATGAAACAAATTAGTTATTTTCAAATAAATTTAACATTTAGGATACTTTTGAAATAGTTACTTTTTGAAATTAATTGTTGTCATTATCACAAGATCAATATTATGATTATTTTACACTGATTATTTTTAATGTTTGTCTTATTTGTTTTTAATAAAGCTTTTATACATTTTTATGTATTTTGTTATGTATAAAATAAAGTGATATGCTGACAAGGTTCTTTATTGAACCACAGGACTGACTTAGGCCACATGGACACACATTTTAATATTTATTTCAAATTTATTTCAATAAATTGGGAGTGAGCAAATTTTCTATCATAGATAGTATTCTGTCTTAGACAAAATTTAATCTATGTCTTTATATATGTCATGCTGGAAAATCTTTCTGCAGTAGACAGAATATACTGTAAAGATATAAATATAATATAAAATATAATTAAATTACATTCTGTGATTCTTATAAGGGTGGCACATGCATGTGCCACCATTATAAGAGGCACAGAATGTATTTTGAAATAAGAGGCACTTGAATATGAATATATAAATTCAGCGGCACACTGTGCCTCTTAATTTCAAAGGCAGTTACGCTGTGCCTCTGAATCTCAAAGGCACTATGTACCTCTTAATTTCAAAGGCACCACGTTCCTCTTAATATTCAGAGGCACAAAAATTCAGAATGTACCTCTTAAATCAGAAGCACAGTTTTAAGAGTGTATCTGTATCACGGGCAACCATTAACACATTTACACTTAAAACAATATAAAGTGTTCAATATTTGTTTCTAGCTAATATTTCATTAAAACAATTAAAATGCAATCAATTAATAAACAAAAAATAAAATAACATAAATAAAACTAACATCTAAGTGTTTTGCACGTAATTTTCCGAGTCCCCAAAACCACTAAAATCGGCTCTAGACAAAAATATTTTTAACAAAATTATATTCTAAGACTAGCTGACCCGCCCGGCGTTGCCCGAGCCCTTGTAATAAACTTAAATCTCTTAAAAAACGGAACTCTGGCCACGGTCTACGATGGCTTCGGAACCGTATACCCGGCATGCTCGTACACTCCAGAAAATCTTTTATTTCCCCCTACCACCGCCAGGGGAGCATTCTGTTCTAAACAAACCTCTTTACGAACGAACTTCTGAGACAGGTCCCCGCTGCCTACGTTACTGTACAGTAGGCGCACTACAAAATTGAGCTGGTTTCGAGAAGATTGGAACATCATTAGCCCAGTTATTGCAATAAGGCACGGTTAGAGAAAATAACCTTGAGTGAGGTGCCGAGGGAAGGGGATGTTCGAGTGTCCTTCAGAAAATGACTAATTAGGAGGCCCACATACATAAAATATGCATACATAAAAATTCGTTCGTTTTTTTAAGCTAGGAACTTAATTACAAAGTTGGCTTAAACTCTTGTTTGTAATAGTGGTAACCGCTACTCATAAATTTAATTTATAGTTATAAAGGGTGACTATTAAGTTAAATATAATGTTTGGAATCACTTGCATTGGAATCGGAAAGCTAGTTGCTGATATACAGAAACGGGGCTTAGTTAGAGAAAAACCTTGAAGGAGGGTCCGGGGGGGAGGGTTGTTCAAGTACCCTTCAGCAAATGACTAATTAAGAGGAGCACTATGCATCTTTCGAAATTCGTTCGTTTGCTTAAGCTAGGAATTTAATTACAAATTTGTGTTACCCAAGTATTCGGAAATAGTGGTAACCGCTACTCATAAATTTAGTTTAATGTTATAAAGAGTGACTATTAAGTTAATTATAATGTTTGGAATCACTTGCGTTGAAATCGGAAAGATATTTGCTGAGATATGGAAACGGAGCATAGTTATAGAAAAAACCTTGAAGGAGATCCCGGGGGGAAGGGGGGGAGGGGATGTTCAAGTGCCCTTCAGCAAATGACTAATTAGGAGGACCACTATGCATCTTCCAAATTCGTTCGTTTCCTTAAGCTTTGAATTTTATTACAAATTTGGCTTAAACTGTTATTCGTAAATAGTGGTAACCGCTACTCATAAATTTAGTTTAATGTTATAAAGAGTGATATATATGTTAATTATAATGTTTGGAATCACTTGTGTTGAAATCGGAAATATAGTTGCTGAGATATGAAAACGGAGCATAGTTAGAGAAAAAAACCTTGAAAGGAAGGCCGGGGGGCATGGGTTGTTCAAGTGGCCTTCAGCAATTAACTAATTAGAAGGATCACAATACATCTTTAATGATTGATTCATTTGGCTTACACTATTATTCGGAAATTCTGGTAACTGCTTTCTAGAAATACAACTTTTATCTTAAATGTAGTTAGACCCTTGCCCCTCTTCATTCCCGCAAATATAAAAAAGAATCTGTTAAATAAAGTTTTCTGTATTAACAATCTCCATCATAATAATAAATGCCATGTAAAAAAATAAATAAAAAATAAATAAATAAAATAAAATAAAATAACTTAAACTCGACTAATTGTCATGAAGAAAAATGTGTCTGGAATATATTACAATCAGTGGGACGTATGTGTAATTTGTCATGTACAGGTGGCGCGACAATCACATGGCTCCTCTACACTGATAACTTCAATCCATATTTACACTATTTAGTTATAAATCCTTATTTATGCATCGGTACTCTGGTTTATTTCATTACTTCTGTGAAGAATCGATGCAACCAACACGTGAACCAACCAACCCAAGAGAATAAATGCGTGTTTTTAATGAGAGTTCTTTGTGCATTTTAATTAATATTTCAGAAAGTAATTAAAATATTAAAATTCTGACGCTCAGGTACACCAGGAGAGGGTTTGGACTACCTAAATCTAAATTTACAGACTTCTAGGTGCGCTAAAGTTTCCTAGCCATCGCCACCAGACACACACACACACACACATACACACAGAGCGAAACTTTATTTTATTAGTATAGATATATATAAAATAAAGATATATGAAGTGTATTATTTATACCGCTAACCAGGCCCCTACCTGCCCGGCATCAATGCCTAGCTTGACAGGTTAGTACATGGGTGCGGGGCGGAAATCGTCTGATTACAGCATGGCTGTGTTCCACCTGACTATAGATTTGTTGACATCGCTGCTGTGCTTGCTCTCTTGTGGTTTGCTTCTATCTTTGTTTGCCGGTTCAAGGTTTCTGTTTAACTTTGTTGAATTGACAGATTTAATAGGTCTCGTAATTTAGAACCTTGATTAGGTGACGCGACCCTCACCTGACTAGGCACCCCCAGAGGCATAATTCACAGGTAACTTGAAGGGCTTTGCACCCACGACGGATTTTAAATGCACCAGGCGCAATTAGCGTACATAGATTTTCATATTTGTCGTCACTCTTGTCACGCTCATGGTGGATTGTCGCTATAGTGTTTATCGCCTTTTTTTAGGGGGCTGATTTCACTTTTAGTTTTTATTTGTTTCTGAAAGGGTTTTTTGCCGTTTTTTACGGGCTCACCCCTGTTGTGGGTTGTTTCTGTCTGTTATCATTCGTTGGGTTTTGTCTCTTTCTTGATATATTGACCTCTAGCTTGTGCTAGAGCTGTTTGTCACGTTTTGAAACTTGGTCTTCTTTCGAGAGTTTCACTGGTTATTATGTCACTATCGTGGGTTTTATCACGTTGTAACTTTTGTTACTGGAGATTGTCACATTGTAACTTTTGTTACCGGTGGTTGTCACATTGTAACTTTTGTTTTTAGAAACAAACGGGGAAAGAAAATTTAAATTATTTTAGGTTTTACAAATATTTTTATGAAAATGCCGGAAAGCTCTTAGACGCTCCGAAGGTTAACAGACATGTAATAGAAATGCCCTCCTGAACCACTGAAATCATCAGAAGGAAAAAGTTTGCTGCAAATAACAAAATCTTTGACGATTTTATCGGCTATTAACCTCTAGCACGCGTCTAATATGAAAGTATCGTTTTTAATATATTTTTTGATTATTTTATTGATCTTTTTCATACTAAAATGCTTTTTGATTCTGTTACTGTGCAATCTAAAATTATGTATTAAATGTAAGAAATATATGACAGTTTTCAATACAAAAATGATTTTCATCTATATTCTGTAACTTGGAAAGCACTGATTCGATATCTTAGTTAATATAACATTCAGAATTGTAGAGCTTTCCCACAAAAGCACCACATACAACTCGTTTGGTAGATTGATAAAGGACTAAAATACCGAAGATATTTATGAGGCCTAAAATGTTTCTTTATAGCCTAATATAATACTCTGAGATAAGATAGTGATGAAAGGAAATATATGAAAGTAATCTCGTTATAGTTGAGCAAACAACATTTGGCACTGAAAAGCAGTTTAACAAAATTTATAACAGTTGTAACATCTTACTTAATGTTTTGAGGAAAGCAAATTGTACATTTATAGCACAAAAGTTAAACTCACTTCATTTTATTTTTATACCATACTAAAGTTGGAAACTGAAAAAGAACATTAAATTATCTACACATAGTCGTGGCTGATAATAAATATTAAGCAAATGTATGCGATTTTTCTTGTATTATTATATTCCATTACGCTACATGAAGAAAACGATAAAATAGATAATGTGTATGAACAATAAACAACACTCACATATTCTAATTGTTATAAGAGTAATAATATTAATCCAATCTGACAGCTTTATGTAACAAAGATTTTAAGAAGAGTTTTCCTTTTTTTTTTCCTTTTTTCAAATGAACTGTCTATTACAAATTATATATCATTTGTTTAACACATCTTCCATATTTTTAAACCGTTCATCAATTATGAACTAGACTAAGAAAAATATTTGTAATCAACCATTTGTAAATAATACTTTACAGTTTAAAAAATTCCACTTGCTATTAAAGTCATAATAGGAACCTTTTTCGATTTCTTGTTTGAAGTCGATCATTTCTAATGTCATACTCAGCGTGGAAAATTGTAAAATGATTACAATTTTTTTTATATTCTTTCTAAACAAACTACTTGCACTGACGTTACACTTTTAACAATGCATTCGGTAGATTATGCTGAAAGATAAATAACTAAAGGAATCAGCATTGCTAACGAAGCCACTAATTGCGTTTATTTTTTTTCTCTCAATGAATTTACTTAAAAAGGACATCTAGAAAAGTAATTACAAGCAAATTCATTTACATGTAAATTTCTCGCTGATGAATCTTGACACATGTTGCTTCTTGAGGAAGTGCATTTAAGAAAGTATTAGAATCACTCATTCTGCTTGTTGCAGAAGTTAACTGGTAATTATCTGCAGTCATTGATTCAGGTTCACAATTTAACAAGCAAAAACGTGTACGAACGTAGCATCGGAACATAAATTCGTGAGATATTTTGTATAATAACAAACGTTTATAACTCAAATGATTGTATTAAAATATGTAAAAAAAAATGTTTTAATTAGCGCATCAGTAAAATTCAAAACTTTCAATTCAGTGGCAAACAAATTGAAAGATATTTCGCAATCCGCAAAAGAAAATATATGTTTTGTTCATTTGTTTAGAAACTAACAATATATCTTAAGATAATGTTTAAAATTTTACAACTTTGTAACTGGTATAATTGTAAGAAAAAACGAATTTAATCATATATTCATGGAAAAAAGGGGAAGATCATAATTATAAGGAAGGAATATTTTTGAAATTAAAAATTTTGTCAATCATTTAATATTGCATATAGATAGATATTTGTATTTATACAATGATCTATTCATATAATATCAGTGAAAAATACTTTATGAGATGATGTAATATATCCGAAACGTATAAGAATATATACATAATAAACATATAAATAAATAAAAAAAATAATATAATTAAAGGAACAAATGAAAAAATTAATGAATGAAATATAAAGTCGTATTGTTCTAAATATTGACATGATTTGATTATATTATAAAAATGGAATCTCTGTGTTTTTTTCTTTTGTTTTATAACATGTTTGTGCAATGTAAAGTAAATGATTTAATACCATGTTACCTATTTCGCATTTTTTTTTTATTACTCATCAGATGCTTCTTGTCGGTAACCTTTTTTTACACAGGTAAGAGGAGAGATTCGTTTTTTACAACAAGCATTCAATCACATCAATCCATCTATATGTATGTGATTCAAAAGCTTTAAAATATTATTAATTAATCTAACAGTGGCTTATTCTAACAAGATTTAATGACTACCCGTTTACGCAAAAAAAAAATAATATATATATATATATATATATATATATATATATATACATATATATATAAAACAAACATAAAATTTCTTGTGCAGATCAATAAAATAACGATTTTTACTGACATGTTTGATTATCATCCTTTTTCTAAATGTATGTCCATCTATATGAGTGTGACAATTTGGGACACTATTGTGCAATGTGCATGTTTCATAAAGAATAAAAAAAACTTTATTTTGCTAAGAAATATCCCGATTTTAATACGTAAGGAAATAAGTCCGAATGTGAATATACAAGACACATACGTTTCTCTTATATAGGGACCTAATTTTATCGGCAATAACTTTTTTTTTACTACAAATTTTGTTAATTAATAAAGTAGAAACTGAATTTCTACTGTTATTCTTAAATACAGAGTATCTTAAATTCCGAGATTTCAATTGCCTAACGTCATAAGTAATACACCCTCAGAAGAAACTGTAAATTTATGAGCGTTAGCCCTTCAGTTTTCACGAGCAACAGCCTTATTTGATGATAAACGGTCTGATCCACTAAATAAGCGTCCTTATCCCTTAGATACTTAGAAAATGAAGGGCAATCCATATATTCTTACAGACCTAGACAATCTGTTAGCAGAAATACGGTACGACCCCGACCATTTTCATCCGCTAGGGTGTAACCCTTCATTTTAGTCGTGTTTTGAAAAATAATGTCACTTAACCACGACCATAACATATTTTTTAACCCACCAAAAACGCGATTCTGTGATGCTTATCTAACGAGCAACATGCTACAAACAGTAAGTAAAGTGTTATTGTGTTTTAAAGTCCATTATATTCTGTGCAGTATAATGCTGTATCACTTTGTCCCGTAAAATTAAGAACTGTACAAAATAATGGAAATGATTTTTTTTTTTTTTTTTTTTTTTTTTTTTTTTTTTTTTTTTTTTTTTTTAACGGGGTATGACTGGAATCTCTGATGCCGGCCTCCTTGCATAATTTTACTAGGATATTTTTAACAGTGTACATAACACGAAATATAAGAATATAAACAAGCTATGTCTAATAACATAATTTCATTAGCACACTTAAAAAATACTACAGAAATATTTAGATATACATATTGAAATCTTATGACTTGAGTAATAATTTTCCATATTTGATATAAAAAGAAGGAATTTTGTCCTTCTATTAGACATACTTATGAAACAATGTGGAGAATAGAAAAAAAAATAGTAACAAATTTCTCGCATCGAAACGGTTGAGCATAAAACATTTATTTTCGCCCCTAAGTATTTTGATAGTCTCTGAAGTAATTCTTTACAATTTACACTTGAGAATAGAATATAAACCAAGGGAAAAATTCCACCATAAAACGCATAACTTCTTAAATTTTCCTAACACATAGTTATGCCTAGGCTGATTTTTGTATGCATATGTATTTTTCAAATCTATTCCAATTAATTTATTATTTCAATTCCAATTAATTTATTATTTCAATTCCAATTAATTTATTATTTCAATTCCAATTAATTTATTATTTCAATTCCAATTAATTTAAAATTTAGAATAGACAAACACTTAGAAAACTGTAAGTTTTAATTATAATTAATTAATATTTTCGGATTATCATTATTGATCCCAAATATGAAAAGACGTAAAAAGAAAATCTCTAAAATATACAGCCCAATATGTATATTTTTAATGTAAAGTAAGTTCTTGAAAAATATTAAATGTGGTCTGCGTTTAATTGAATATTTTTATGTCGCAAAAGTATGGGGCTCTTCAATAATGGGAATTTATACATGGAATTAACGTGAACACGACATTTGGTCAAACTATAACAGCAATTACATTTTAGCTGTTACACCAGCAATTCAATATCATAAATGTTACAGATTATTTTGGTTAAAATGGGGTAATATATTTTTCTCACTGCAGAATTCAATTTTGTTTTTTTAAATTATAATCCTATTGTAAACGGTTAATTGTTGAAGTGTATGTCATTATACAATTATTATTATTTTATTATATATAAGTCATTTTTACATTACCAGTTATAAAGAATATGACATGTTCAAATTTATGTAAAACGCGTAGCATCTGCCGATACGTAGCATTTTATATGTGATGTGATTAAACTGTCTATGCATTATACTTACTCTGTTATATTGAAATTCTTAACACTAAAACACCTATTATCTAAAATTCTGAAAATTATTTCCTCTATATTTTATTTAGATCTCAAATGTAATTTCAACCTGAGTTATGCATATACAGGGTTGTTATAATTAAAGTTCGCCTATTCAGAAGGCTCTAGAGCCGGTTCTATGGCTCCAAATGAAACTAAATTTCATTAGTACGTAGTTGAAGAGATGCGCTCTGCGAAAAAAAAGTTAAAATTATTGTCAATAGGTGGCGCTGCGCCAATATTTAAGCCGATATTTGCAGATTCCTTTATTTTGTTAAAAAAAAAATAATACAAGAAATTTTATTTCACAGTTGGTAAAAATAATTTTTTTCAGATTCGTTATATCAATTTCGGTCAATCCAGATGAAACACACAAAATCACAAAATTTCACCCAATACTTGTAAAAGATCACCTTTTATTCAAATTTTCGACAAACGACGTCAAAGTGACATCGCAACTTCGAATACTTGAAATACCCTTCTAACCACCTGAAGATTTAAAACTTGCTGATAAAGTGTGTCTGTGATTTCTTTGACACTGGAACAGTTGATTGTTTCTGAAAAGCATTTGAATCTACGCTTTGTGGAGAATGGTAACTTTGAAAGAAAAGGCACTTCTTGTAAAGTTATTTTATTAAAAAAACAGTAACGCAGCTGCAGCTCTTCGAGAATTCCGGAAACTAAAAGATGTTAGACGTGGAGCAATGTCGGATCGTGGAGTTCACAAAATGATTAAAAAGTTCGAGGAAACAGGAAAACTTGACATTCTTCCTGACAGGGGACGAAAAAAGGTAGACATTTCTAGCACTGAAGATATTGCTACTGCTGCCGTAGATTTAGCAAGCCAGTCATCATTTGGTAATGCAAGTGTGCAAGCTATTGCGAATGAAGTCGATATGCCGATTTCCACTGTGAGAAAAGTGATGCGTCAAATTTTGCGCTACTATCCATACATGATTCAGAGGGTGCAACAACTAGTACAGGGTGATACCGAAAGTCGGTATCATTTTCACTACAGTTTCTTACACGAATGAATGTGGACAATTCTTGGCCCTGGAATATTCTATGGACTGATGAAGCGCATTTTTATTTAAACGGACAAGTAAACACACACAACTGTCGAATTTGGGCGAAAGAGAATCTTAATGTTGTCCAAAAAGTTCTATTGCATGCAGCTAAAGTGAGGATGTGGTACGGTTTCAAAGCCCCGTTTATGATAGTGCCATATTTTTTTGAGGAACTAACATCCACAGGACCCATTACATGTTCCATAAATGGGAGAAGGTATCTCAATCTGTTGTCAAATTTTCTGATTTCCAAGCTGCAACAGCGAGGCTGCCTTCAAAATAGCGTGTTTATGCAAGACGGTGCACTACCACACATTACTAGAGCATATACGCAATATCACATTTTTATCAGACAATTAAATACATTAAACCAACATGAGTGAAAAATTGACCTCGGCCAGGACTCGAACCTGGGACCTCAACGTACCGTGCTGACGCTCTACCACTAAGCTACCCAGATCGACATCCTAGCCAGGCAACCTCTCACTTTATTCATGTTGGGAACAGTCATCGGCCACAGTTTTGCAGCATCAGATGACATACTACAATGAATAACCATTCATCGGTCCGTAATTAATTATACATAATATTTCACATCATAAACACTATGTCTGATCACTTTTTTACTTATACACAATATCACATTTTTATCAGACAATTAAATACATTAAACCAACATGAGTGAAAAATTGACTTGGGCTAGGACTGGAACCTGGGACCTCAGCGTACCGTGCTGACGCTCTACCACTAAGCTACCCAGATCGACATCCTAGCCAGGCAACTTAGCCAGGCAAATCTCCTAGCCAGGCAAGTCTGGGTAGCTTAGTGGTAGAGCGTCAGCACGGTACGCTGAGGTCCCAGGTTCGAGTCCTGGCCCAGGTCAATTTTTCACTCATGTTGGTTTAATGTATTTAATTGTCTGATAAAAATGTGATATTGTGTATAAGTAAAAAAGTGATCAGACGTAGTGTTTATGATGTGAAATATTATGTATAATTAATTACGAACCGATGAATGGTTATTCATTGTAGTATGTCATCTGATGCTGCAAAACTGTGGCCGATGACTGTTCCCAACATGAATAAAGTGAGAGGTTGCCTGGCTAGGATGTCGATCTGGGTAGCTTAGTGGTATAGCGTCAGCACGGTACGCTGAGGTCCCAGGTTCGAGTCCTGGCCCAGGTCCATTTTTCACTCATGTTGGTTTAATGTATTTAGTTGTCTGATAAAAATGTGATATTGTGTATAAGTAAAAAAAGTGATCAGACGTAGTGTTTATGATGAGAAATATTATGTATTACTAGAGTAATTCGGACTTTCTTAACAAGCCATTTTACAGAAGACCGCATCATAAATCGTTATTTTCAAACCGTCTGGCCACCACGATCGCCTGATCTAACACCATGCGATTTTTGGTTGTGGGGATTTTTGAAAGTTTCTGTATCTAAAGACAGATGTCAGACAATCTCTGATCTGAAAGACAGTATTAGACTTCATATTCGCTCAATCTCACAGGACAATTTACGCAATGCTGCAGAAAGCACAATTCCGAGAATGGAATGCGTTATTGAAAATGGTGGAGGATTCATTGAGCATGCGTAATGTTATTCTTCGTTTTTTCCTCGCTGCCGAGTGACATGTTTTATTTTTGATGATGCAGATTACAGGACATGAATTTATATTTATTTTTCTGTATTGTTTGGAGTTATATGTCAGGCTCTAGAGCTGTCTGATTAAGTGAACTTTAATTATAACAATTCGTAGTTCGTCGAAGTTTGTTGAATCTTTTAAATTTGTGTGCTTCGTCTGGATTGACTGAAATTGATATAATGAATCTGCAAACATTGCCTTAAATATTGGCGCAGCGCCACCTACTGACGAAAAATGTAACTATTTTTTTCGATTTTCGTAGAGCGCATCTCTTCAACTACGTACTAGTGAAATTTTGTTTAGTTTGGAGCCATAGAACCGTCTCTAGAGCCTTCTGAATAGGCGAATTTTAATTATAACAACCCTGTATATATTTCAATTTATATGAAGAACTTCATGTTTGTTTCTGCGCGGTATTTATTGCAATTTATTTTTGAAAAACAATTTATTATATGTGTTGTAAGTCACTTTTCAATTTTACTGTATTTTTTTTTAATTCGTAAACTAATTATGCTTCATGCGCAAAACAAAACAAGAAGCCGAATAAACATACATAAATAAGTAAGTCATACATGAATCACATATCATAGAAAAAAATTGTTTTGTACCAAAATTTTTGCTATAAAACTGAAAATATTAAAAACCCATTTTTGTTTATATAAACATAAAAAAATATTCATTAAAGTAATACTCTTTCTGTTGATCTTAAATGTCTATCGTTAGTTATTGTTATTCATAATATCTGACATTTGCGAAAACATTTGATTTTATATTAAAATAAGTGTTATACTCATCATTAATATTTAAACATATTTCCTGGAATGTAAACTATTTAAACAACGGGCACTCTTATTGCACTAATTAAATAAATGCGACTGCAAAATTGATTTTGTAAATGTTTACTTTATTCTAAAACGGACGTTCTTTTCAAATTTACACATAAAAGTTTATCTTTAAATATCTGATTAAAAATAAAGTAACTAACGTAGTATTTGAAACAAAGACAGATTATATAAGCATTCCAATGAGAATGGTTAAATGTATTATTAGAAACTAATGTAAATTACATTCACATATTTTCATTCATCCAATTCTTACAAAGCGTATACATTTGTTTGAACACTTTTATACAATTGAATATGTTACATAAAAACCCAAACGCAGAGTCTTGTCGTTTCTATAATTTTATGATGCGAGATATAAACTTTGGAAATAAAATTTAGAAATTGAAGAATTCTATTAAAACACCAAATAAAATAAATTAAGACAGACTTAAGCACAGTTTAAAAATAAAATTTATAATAAATTTACTTAAAAACAATTAAAAATACAATTTGTAAACGTTTCGCCAATGGACACGCTAGGCATCATCAGTACAAAAAATCCATTGCATACTTAACGACTGAACAAATCAGGAACATTTAAAGTTAGTTATTTTAAAAACAGACAATATTCAATAGGGACAGAACGAACTTCATTCAAAGTCTGCGATCGCAATTGAGTGAACCAACCCTCAAGGGGTAATCTACTATAATAGCTGTTGCAACCCGATTTCAAAATACTGGCGTTAGCAATTAGCGGAATGTGATTCGTTTGAAGTGAATGCTGGACAATTTTTGAATTCAAATTACCATTTTTAAAGCACCAGTATGTTCTTTTAGGCGAATTTCCAATGACTTACCTTTTTCACTAATGTAAACACTATTGCAATCTTTACAGGGAATAATATAAACAACACTGGGTAATGTAGACTTATCATATTGAAATTAATGCTTATTGAAACTAGTCGTTGGGGGCCACCGTAATACTTACCCATCATGGATATGAATAATGTAAAATATTAAAATAAAAATGTGTAAACTACTTATAAAATGCATTGCAATTCAAATAAAATCGTGGCTTGATGACGTCACAAACTTTAAAGGCTCGATTACTGAATTGCTTGAAAGAAGTTTTTCCTTATAACTCCAAAAATAATAATCCTATTAACTAGTGGTTTATTGCATCTGATTAAGCGTCAAATTTCCAATTAAAATATATCTTTGAAGTGAAATTTGGATGAAATACAGGGTCATGAAAAATCGAAGAGTGTGGAAAATAGGATTTCAAATATCTCGGCAACTAATTATTCGATCGACTTCATGCTTTATTCAAAATTTATGTTTTTTTATTGTCTTTTATATTCATTTCTTAAAATAAACAATTTCGAAAATTTTTATATACCTTTCATCAGAACGAATATTTCGAGAGTCCGAAAAAAATTGTTCCGGTTAATCGAGGTTATTGAAATGAAATAGGCTTCTTCCCATTATTACATACTAAGTACATACCAAATTGCAAGTCTCTATCTCAATTTTGTCGGGAGATAGAGCGTTTACAGACACACAGACACACACACACACACACACACAGACACACAGACGGACGGCAAAATTTTTTTTCTAAAAATATGTTTTTCGGAATCTCCAGTGTCTGAAACGTGTAAATCCGTCAAAAAAAATTTTCGATTTTCAAAACGATTACAAGACTTACCCTATACTACGTATGATGGGTAAGTAAAAGGAACTCACTTTATTAATTGGTTTAAAACAGTGGTTCCCAACCTTTTTTTAGCCGCGCCCCACCAAAACATCTCTAAAATGATGATGCCCCCCCTCCCCCTATAACATATAATTCTCATAAAATTTTAAAAGAATTTACTCCTGACAGAGTAAAAAGCATTTAACATTGATCCTGAAACGTGCCGAAGGTAATGGAAGAATCAAATATTTTTTATAATCATCTGATACTCCTCGTAGTTTACTGGCATACGGTCGCCACGTATGCGTGATGTATAGAGTGCTCAGAATCCTTGATTAGAAAAATCAATAATTTTGAATAAAACATTTTTGTCTTATTTAATCACAGAATTTCTGCGATTAAATTCTAATCAATTTCTAATCAGAATGAAACGTGATAAAAAATTCGGTAAAGGAAGGTCGTCAAGTAATTGTTAAATATACACTTAAATAGTTTCATGTGTAAAATTGATTTTCATGTGACATATTGCAGTGCGACTCATTCAATAAATAATCGAAAAAGTTGTTTAAAATTCTAAAATACTTGTAAATCAGAAAAATTATAAAGAATTTTTAAATATATAAGAGTATCTAAATATCTTAAAATGATTTTTCTTATAATTATTCTGGTAGGATTGTATTTAAAACTTTTGAATGGATACTTTTTAAAAATTGAATAAAAAACTATTTTTTTAAATTTTGTTTTTGAAATTTGAATGTGTAACTTTTATTTTCAGTCTACAATATTACTATTAGAAAAAAAATTCAGAAGGTACGGGTTCACAGAAATTCTGAATTGTCCCCTTGAAAAGTTAAATTGCCCCCCTGAAAAGTCAAATTGCCCCCCTGTGGGGCGTACGCCCCCCGTTGGGAACCACTGGTTTAAAAGAAACCCCAATATTGAATGATTTTAGAATGCCAGAAATTTTATCAGAAATGTTCTTATAATGCGGGATACAGATACAAGAGTTTGGTTTACTACGTTGAAAAGGGGGGGGGGGATATAATTCACTTTATCTAAAGTATTTTTAAAGATTTTTTTCACATGACCAATAGGATAACTATTATTAACCAAATCGCGATCAATTTTACATTTCTCAATTTCAAAATCATTACTGAAACTGCAATATCTAATGGCCCTGAAGGGGCCATTATAATAATAAATAACGGTCTTAATAACGGCTATTTTATGGCTGAAAGGGCTTATTGAATTGAAATTAGTATATTGACCCGTATATGTAGGTTTTCTGTAAACAGTTTTGGAGATAGATTGAGAGATATCAGTTGTGTGTCTGCGGATTAGAATGTCGAGAAATGGTAATTCAGCATTATTTTCAATTTCAACAGTAAACTTAATAGGGTTACCAATATAGTTAGAAATCGTGAGAATATTATTTAATCTGCTTCTTTCACTATCAAAAAAGTATCGTCGACATAACGTCTCCAAAAAAGAATATGTGGACCAAGTTCAGAATTAATATTATTTTCAATATTCTGCATTACAAGTTCAGCTGTTACAATAGAGAGGGCGGACCCCCATAGTGGTACTAGAAGTTTGACTATAAAAGCAATTATTAAATACAAAACAGTTTCAGGTAAAAAAAAAACTTAACCAATTCAACAATCTTTTCGACATTAAAATCAGTAGGCTGTGTAGGAGTGGGCCCGATATCTTTAATTACTTTACAGACCAGATCGAAACGAATTGAAGTAAACAACGAAACAACATCGAGAGAAGCCATGATATAACCGGTAAGGAAAACAAAACTTTGTAAATCATCATGAAATTTGTAAGGTGAATTAAGAATATAACTGGAGTATAACGTAAAAGGTTTAAGAAGTGCGGATAAGTAACTAGACATATTATATAAAGGGGATTTAGAAAAATCAATAATGGGGCGGAGTGGGATATATGGTTTATGAATCTTCGGTAACCCATAAAAAAGAGGGACGAGACCGGTGTAACATTTCAATTTCAAACCAGAGTTTCGGGGGAATTTTTTAAGTTTTTCAAATTTGGAAATAATAGTGTTCATCTCACGTTGAATGGAAGGAGTTTGATCTTTCTTAAGTACAGAATATGTACTTACATCGTCAAGTAGTTCATGAGCATTTGAATCATAAGCATCCCTATACATAACAACAGTAGTTCTACCCTTATCGGCTCTCGTAATTATAAACGAATTGTCCGATCTCAGTCTCTTGATAATACTCAAAAAATCTTCAGCACCAGCAGGAATGGAGTAATTAGAGTTTAATATCGATGTAGAAATAACACGTCTAATATCATGCTTTACCAATGGGCAAGAACCCATAATAGCGGATTCAGCAGAAACAACGTTAAAAGAAATACTTTAGCCTTAAAGTTTTTAAAATAAAGTTTTTCTATTTCTTTGAAAATGCAACAGAAATAATTTTTTTTTCGTAATATGTCTTCGAATGTGTATTTTTTTCCTTTTGAATTGTTCAAAAGCTTCTGAACTTCCTGAATGTAACATAAATTTACTTTTCGTATTGAAATTTATTTTAATTTCCGTTCCATGAAAATGTACAGTACGTAAAAACGTATCCTAATAATGGATATTACTTCAATTCTAATCACAGAGAAAAACTGTTCACTCAAAAGTTTCTTGTTTTTATGATTTTCTGTAATCCAATTTTAGTGAAATTTTCTTGATGCACTGCATAGGAATTTATTTTTCTACGAACTTTAAAAACTCAATACGAATTTCTATTTTTTTTTATATTTCTTCCGATTTGCCATTGATTCCCCGAATACAAAGTATCTAAGTAAAAGAGTCAGCAAAGTATTGCACTATCTTTATATGCACGCGAAATAACAATTAAAGAGTCTTCATGGTGCGCGTCAATACTATTGTGAAACGCATCTTGAAATGTTCGTGATTTTGTGCTAAATGTGTTTAAATAATGATGTAGAAATCATATTTAAATAAGAGTAATAACACTCATCTCAAAATGCGAAAATATGTCGTTTACTTACTATATTAATCTTCCATGAAGTAGCTTAAAAATACTTTTGACTGTAAATATGGCCATCCTCTTTAATAAAAAGGTATACGTTGCTGACGACTGGGATTTTCGCTAATCGTTGCCACAGATTAATCTCGGAAAATGAAACATTTGAAGTATCTGACAAAATTAATTGCTCGAAAATTATTTGTCAGAAAATTGTTAGACAAACTGCGTTAGAAAGGTAAAAAATTGTATTTTTCTTGATATAAATTTCAAATCTATAAGGATTAGACCGTTTTTCAAATATTGAATTTCAAATGTTACCAAATTTCACAATAGAGTGCCATAGCGAAAACTTCACGCGTAAAAAAATAATAATAACAGTAATGTGTCAGCACGAGTCACAAATTATAGTAACCGTATTATTCTGTTAAAATATAAAAGTGAATTATGATGTCACGAGTACATGATTTTTATTTAATTCTCGGCAAATACTAGATGCGCCATCTCTTTTTAGTTGTGAATAATATAGGTTTATTCCCGTTATTAAAAAAATGTAGCTAGAAAACATATGAATCAATGGAAAACGGTAGGTAATAAATTGTAAACGTAATAATAAACCGTATTAAAAAACATAACTTAGTGAAATAAGTATCCGTGTTTATGTTATTTTAGGATATTCCAAGTAAAGATACAGATTACTTTAAAATACAAAGTTAAATTCACCGATATATTTCGTTTGATTCAAGGTTCTTTTGGAGAAACCGACCAGCGCAGCGGGCGTAGTCTGCTAGTGTTACATATCTACTATTCACTTGACAACTTATGGTCAGATATGAAAGAAAAATTAATACTGGTGAAAGAACGGGGTGGGAGGTGTTAGACTATACGGGTTCCAATTGTGAAAAAAACATACAGTATTTCATTTTAAGAATTTTTAATATACATATATAGTCTAGGGCGTTCCAACCCTGATCTCTTACGCTCGCCAACCCCCGTGAATTGGGCCGCAATTCGCATTGAGAACGCTACGCTGTCCAGGGTCGCTTCGCTCGCTCGCCAAGTTTTGCAGCAACTCTAGCCAAAATGAGTTCCATCATAAATTATTTTAACGTATGAAATTTACAAATTATTTTAACGTAAAAAAAAAGAAAAAAAGATAATGAAAACTTCATTGAAAACCCAATTAAAAATGCATTTAGTTGGTGCTACCAATGAGCATAAATCATTTTAACAGTATGGAATTTACAAATTTTTGAAATTTAAAATAACCAACTGAAAAAAAAACCGTTGAAACGCAATTAATTTAAAACTTCGTTCATTGAGCCTATAATATTGTACAACATGTCTTAAATTCATGAAAAACTGTTAAAAAACTCTTAGAAAAACACTACATGATAGCAAGATAGTTCAATATAATTCAACTATCATCGTCTAAAGTTCGTTCCACGTAAAAAGTAGAATATCTCTCAGACGTTTGGCAAGTTTAGAAAACGTAAACAACGCGTTTTCTGCTGTATTTAAAATAGACTCTTGATCAAAAAGCTGTTTTCCTGAATGCATCATGTTAACGTAAAACGAACCAATCACCATTCATACATCAGGCGAAATTTCGTGCTGTATTTAAAAAGAGCTCCTACTCTGAATTTGTATATTCTGAATTAAAACTTAAGGGCTGAGAATATGATGCCATATTGACAAAATCATATATTAAAATATTTTAGTTTTATATAGACTCTGAAGACTATGACGACTTTGGGAGTTCCTAACAAACCATTGCTATGCATTCCCTGGTGGTTGTTACGCTTTTCCGGCAGGTAACTCCTTTACACAATGGAAAATCTACTCAGAAATCTGTTGTTTGTTTGAAACAATTCTACCGTGTGTCATTACATTTTTAGAGCATACATATGAGATTGCACCATTCCTTTCAAATCTGACATCATTTTCACCATCAGAACTATTTATCCCTGCCAAGATTAGAGCGCCATATAAGAAATTGTTTTAAAATTCCTGAGTTTCATTAAATATTTATTATAATTCATTGGAAATTATATAATTTTCAGAAATATTTTATTTTGTGCATACCAAGGATCTTTAAATAATTAGCAATTGATTACATTGTTCAGTCTATTTAGCTTCAGGAATATGCGTCAGTACGAGGCTAACGAAAAAGAAAGGCTACCGAGGTGCTTTACGCGTATCTTTTTTTACAGACCGCTGGAGTCACGTGATGCTCGAATGCACCAATGAATGTGCACGAAAAGAGCATTACGTCACTCTAGCGGTCTGTAAAAAAGGATAAGTGGAATGTACCGCGGTAGCCTGTCTTTTTCGTTAGCCTCGACGTCAGTAAATATGACGTCATCACTGAAAAAGTTCTAGTAAAATATTTTCAAGTATGAAAGTACACATTTGTTTTTCAAATTACGTCATTTTCTTCAAAGGAAACATTTTGCTTTACATATTACTTTCTATGATAGATCATTTACTGTTATTCTTTTACACGGATTTCTTAATAATATTTCTTAATAATTAATATGTGTTCTGCTCTTCTGCGATTAGTGCGTAATTAAACGGAATAATTCTAATATGCTTACATTTTATGTAAAATATTGAAATTTTTCTTTTAAACATGACGCAAGTTTCATTGATGAAATCACGCTTCTGATTGGTGGAATATAATAAAGGAAATTAATTTTATGTCACTATGATAGTTGACACACCGAAAGCTACATTTTCAGCCTTATTTTCGCGCTACGTAAAAGAAATATGTATATAGATGTTCACAAACACAAGTACATTCTTTACTTTTGCCTAATACCCATTAAATCATTTATCTATATATTTAAAACGCTAAGCGATTTCTTTCGACAATCCGTTAGAACAAACTACTGCATCAAATTACACCATTCTTTTTTTTTTAATGAAAGATATTAGGACACAGATTTGTTATCATGCATTCGTTTGTACGAAAATTTAATTAATTAGCTGTAATTTTCAATTAAACATTTACTTCTGCTTATGACGTCATAAAGTTGACAACTCCCACTTTTGAGGGCATGGAGTTTTTTCCCTGAACTCTGTGGTTCGCCAATCTTTTGACATTAACTAATATCAACTAGGTAATATTTTAATATCGATATATTTAAAACGCTAAGCGATTTCTTTCGACAATCCGTGAGAACAAACTACTGCATCAAATTACATCATTCTTTTTTTAAATGAAAGATATTTGGACACAGATTTGTTATCGTGCATTCGTTTGTTCGAAAATTTAATTAATTAACCGTAATTTTCAATTAAACTTTTACGTCTGCTAGTTACGTCATAATCGGATAACGCCTACTGTTCCGAAGCACAGAGTTTATTTTCTAAACTCTGTGGTTGAATAAAAGGGAAATAATAAATATTAAAAGCACGCGGTTTTAAGGCCGAATTTGTTAATTTACAAGTTAAATTTCGGTAAAAATACTTATCCGCGTGTTTTATAAGCGAATAAAAATTCATATTTATTGTGACGTCACGGGAATATTGTCCATTGGGTTTATTTTATCATTATGCATTATAACTTTGTTGATGCCATTTTTTCATTACAATTAAATACAAAATATAATTATATTTGTGTGCATGGTGTTTAAGCATTAATGTAAAGTATATGAAGTACGTGTGAAAAGTTTGCGCCGGTGAAAATGACGTTATGCTTAGCTTGAAGTGCATTTTAACATTGATCAAACTAAAGAGAAAAATGTATATGATTGTGTTAACGGGACATAATTTTACTGATTTTTGCATTCATAATTATAAAGATTAGAATTGGAGCCGTCATTGATTTCCTCATCTTGATTGCATACCTTGATTACATGTTACCAATTGCTTTTTTTTTTTTTTAATTATAGGATAGAAGATTTCCTTTTTTAATAAAAAAAATCACAAAAGTAAAGGATTTCAGGAAATTTAAAGTTATTAAAAATAGTGTTATGGTAGAAAAAAATCTTGAAATAATTATTGTATTTTTAACTAGAATAAACAATGTAAGACAATGTAATAAACAATGTATTTCATAGGAATTATTTTGGTAGATTTATTATAAGTTCATTTAACAGTTCCGTATTAGCGCAAAGTCCTATTTCTTTCACTGTGAATTCTCTTTCGATGTCAAAAAAAAGTTTTCCACTTTTGGACGCAAGCCAAAATACAGTGGCAATTTTTAGAAATGTACAACAGTTGTGACATCAAAGGCGCTATCGCTTTAGCTGTCATCGCGCTTACATCACTTCGAAATACTACAAATTTCTATTTTTTACTACATTTTACAATTTCAATTCTTACATCATCAATTAGAAAAATATTAGCTTTCGATTGAAATTTATTTGAAAATTGCCGATTAATTTAACGACTTTTTAAATAATTTTCAAGCATGAAAAATTTTTCAATTCTATCTTATCAATGACCACCAGTTTATGTCAATAATGTAAAATAGCCCCTGGGAAAGTTGCCACAATTGAAAATAGATTTCCCTAACCATCATAAAAAGTGAATAATAATTAAGAAAAAAAAAATTGATAAATCATAAGATCAGATTATCCATAAGATAGAACATTTTGGCGCTAAACAAAAATCTGTCAGGAAAAAAAAAAGACTATTTTTAGTTTATGTTGAACATAAAATTGGTATGTTGAATTCGTTGATAAATATGTTCCATCAGATATCAGGATGTGCTAGGAATTGCATTTTTTTTTTTTTTTTTTTTTTTACATTTGCCAACTGTATAAGAGAAAAAATATCCCCGACTGTGATGGAAAAGGGATAATCATACTGATTATGTCAAGGAACCGAAGAAACCATACAAATAAATTACACTTGAAAACATTAAAAATCTCCCTCATCTGCAGATAGATTTATTACTGTAAAAAATTCTTAATCTTTGCATAGAAATTGATTAGCTTAAAACAATGAATGCGTTTTAGAAGATATGGATTTCAAACGAACAATGATTATAGAGGACATTTTAAAACTTTTAATTTAATCATTTTAAAACTTTTTTAACGTTGAATTTCGACGGTGCATTTGGGCAGATGCAATGCACATGAGCATAGGAGCTCATTTGGTTGCATTATCACAGGGGGGGGGGGATGTGTGCTTTATTTACTATGTTCTGTTATTTACTGAATATGATATGAACGTAGGAATATACTATTTGT
This sequence comes from Maratus michaelseni, assembly GCA_963931845.1. Lineage (NCBI taxonomy): Eukaryota > Metazoa > Arthropoda > Arachnida > Araneae > Salticidae > Maratus > Maratus michaelseni. Next base: position 392,068,490 of record OZ007592.1, read on the forward strand.
ATACACTTCATAGGTCCATGAATTTTTTTTCTTGCCGTGGGGAATATGGTGGTAATGTCAAACTGATTTGCATTACACAGTTATTTACGGATTGTTTGTTTGGAGTTTGCATCGGAAATAGTAGTGTATTTGACCCTTCATAAATAATAAAGAAGCTTATTTTACTGATATTGTTATAGTATATTTTTGCGTCAAGTTTTGACGGGTTCCATCTAGTCTATATATTTAAAAGGCTAAGCGATTTCTTTCGACAATCCGTGAGAACAAACTACTGCATCAAATTACATCATTCTTTTTTTAAATGAAAGATATATGGACACAGATTTGTTATCGTGCATTCGTTTGTTCGAAAATTTAATTAATTAACCGTAATGTTCAATTAAACTTTTACGTCTGCTAATGACGTCATAATCGGATAACGCCTACTGTTCCGAAGCACAGAGTTTATTTTCTAAACTCTGTGGTTGAATAAAAGAGAAATAATAAATATTAAAAGCACGCGGTTTTAAGGCCGAATTTGTTAATTTGCAAAATAAATTTCGGTAAAAATACTTATCCGCGTGTTTTATAAGCGAATAAAAATTCATATTTATTGTGACGTCACGGGAATATTGTCCATTGGGTTTATTTTATCATTATGCATTATAACTTTGTTGATGCCATTTTTTCATTACAATTAAATACAAAATATAATTATATTTGTGTGCATGGTGTTTAAGCATTAATGTAAGGTATATGAAGTACGTGTGAAAAGTTTGCGCTGGTGAAAATGACGTTATGCTTAGCTTGAAGTGCATTTTAACATTGATAAAACTAAAAAAAAAAAATGCATATGATTGTGTTAACATGACATAATTTTACTGATTTTTGCATTCATAATTATAAAGATTAGAATTGGAGCCGTCATTGATTTCTTCATCTTGATTGCATACCTTGATTACATGTTACCAGTTGTTTTTTTTAAATTATAGGATAGAAGATTTCCTTTTTTAATAAAAAAAATCACAAAAGTAAAGAATTTCAGGAAATTTAAAGTTATTAAAAATAGTGTTATTTTAGAAAAAAAAATCTTGAAATAATTATTGTATTTTTAGCTAGAACAAACAATGTAAGACTAATATTTCATAGGAATTATTTTGGTAGATTTATTATAAGTTCATTTAACAGTTCCTTATTAGCGCTAAGTCCTATTTCTTTCACTGTGAATTTCTCTTTCGATGTCAAAAAATGTTTTTCCACTTTTGGACGCCAGTGGCAATTTTTAGCTCACAGGCTATCAAAGCCTGCGAGCTTATGTGCCCGCCGGTTCTGTATGTACGTACGTACCTATGTATGTATGTATGTATGTATGTACGTAACGCGATAACTCTTGATAGAACTAACCGTTTTACTTTAAATTTTGTTTATAGGTTCCTTGTGATAAGGCGCTTCCCTGATTAGTTTTGGAGGTTCATTGGTTAAGCATAAAGGGGGGAAACGGGGGCTAACCCCCCATAATTTAGATAAATGGGTTTTTCATGCAGAATTATCCCATTTTCTTCAAATTTTGTATATAGGTCCATTTTGATAATGTGCTTCTGTCAATAGTTTTGGGGCTTCATTGGTTTAGTATAAAGGGGGAAAGGGGGGATACCCCCCTAATTTAGATAAATGAGTTTTTCATGCAGAATTATCCGATTTTCTTCAAATTTTGTATATAGGTTCATTTTGATAATGTGCGTCTGTCAATAGTTTTGGGGGTTCATTGGTTAAGTATAAAGGGGGAAAGGGGGGGTAACACCCCCTAATTTAGATAAATGAGTTTTTCATGCAGAATTATCCCATTTTCTTCAAATTTTGTATATAGGTTCATTTTGATAATGTGCTTCTGTCAATAGTTTTGGGGGTTCATTGGTTAAGTATAAAGGGGGAAAGGGGGGATACCTTCCCTAATTTAGATAAATGAGTTTTTCATGCAGAATTATCCGATTTTCTTCAAATTTTGTATATAGGTTCATTGTGATATGCGCTTCTCTGAATAGTTTTGGGGGTTCATTGGTTAAGAATAAAGGGGGAAAGGGGGGATAACCCCCCTAATTTAGATAAATGGGTTTTTCATGCAGAATTATCCGATTATCTTCAAATTTTGTATATAGGTTCATTGTGATAATGCGCTTCTGGGGCTAATCCCCCCTTAATTTAGATAAATGAGTTTTTCATGCAGAATTATCCGATTTTCTTCAAATTTTGTATGTATATTCATTGTAATTAGACACTTTCCTGATTAGTTTAAGGAGTTCATTAGTTAACTATAAAGGGGTAACAGGGGGATGACCCCCCCCCCCTTAATATATTGTTGATTTCTTTATTTTTCGAGGGCATATTTCAAATTCTTTGAAATAAGAGTACAATATACAATGAGTGTGAATAGCCTGTGAGCTCAATGCCCTCAGTTTAACTGGGCAGTTTTCTTTTTATTAGAAATGTACAACAGTTGTGACAACAAAGGCGCTATCGCTTTAGCTTTCATCGCGCTTACATCACTTTGAAATACTACAAATTTCTATTTTTTACTACATTTTACAATTTCAATTCTTACATTATCAATTAGAAAAAAAAATTAGCTTTCGATTGGAATTTATTTGAAAACTGCCGATTAATTTAACGACTTTTTAAATAATTTTCAAGCATGAAAAGTTTTTCAATTCTATCTTATCAATGACCACCAGTTTACTTCAATAATGTAAAATAGCCCCTGGGAAAGTTGCCACAATTGAAAATAGATTTCCCTAACCATCATAAAAAGTTAATAATAATTTTTTTTTTTTTTAAAGTGATAAATCATAAGATCAGATTATCCATAAGATAGAACATTTTGGCGCGAAACAAAAATCTGTCAGGGAAAAAAAAAAAAAAAAAAAAAAAAAAAAAAGACTATTTTTAGTTTATGTTGAACATAAAATTGATATGTTGAATTCGTTGATGAATATGTTCCATCAGATATCAAGATATGCTAGGAATTGCATTTTTTTATTTTTTTACATTTGCCAACTGTATAAGAGGAAAATATCCCCGACTGTGATGATAAAGGGATAATCATCCTGATTATGTCAAGAAACAGAAGAAACCATACAAATAAATTACACTTAAGAACATTAAAAATCTCCCTCATCAGCAGATAGATTTATTAATGTAAAAAAATTCTTAATCTTTGCATAAAAATTGATTAGATTAAAACAATGGATGCGTTTTAGAAGATACGGATTTGAAACGGACAATGATTAAAGATGACATTTTAAAACTTTTGATTTAATCATTTTAAAACTTTTTTAACGTCGAATTTCGACGTTGCTTTTGGGCAGATGCAATGCACATGCACATAGGAGCTCATTCGGTTGCATTATCAGAGGTGGGGGGGGAGATGTGTGCTTTATTTACTATGTTCTGTTATTTACTGAATATGATATGAACGTAGGAATATACTATTTGTATATACTTCATAGGTCCATGAATTTTTTTTTCTTGACGTGGGGAATATGGTGGTAATGTCAAACTGATTTGCATTGCACAGTTATTTACGGATTGTTTGTTTGGAGTTTGCATCGGAAATAGTACTGTATTTGACTGGAAATTTTTTTTTAAATAAAATATTTGAAAGACTGTTTTATACGCTCCCCTTCATAAATAATAAAAAAGCTTATTTTACTGATATTGTTATAGTATTTTTTGCGTCAAGTTTTGACGGGTTCCATCTAGTTTATCTTTAAAACACTAAAATAAAAATAAATGAAATATTAGAGCATTTAATTTCTATAATTCAACATGTAACTAGCAGCATAATTAAATACTTCTTTTACTTCTTTTGAGAGTTAATTAGACTAGCGCCTCCTGGAACGTTACAAATGAATTCTCCGAAGGCGATAATTATTCAACAATGATCTCTTCGCTGAGATTATATCTTGATTGAGTAAGATTTAGCCAGAAATCTAATAATTAGGTGAACTAAATCTTCCCATTGCTTTATGTAAAAAAAGAACATATAATAATATACTGACAAACATCAGTAGAATTTCCAAATATGCAGGTAATGTATTCGGATCATTTTATAGATGTCACTTGCGCATTTTGAGGGATTTATATATAAGCAGAATACAAATAAACGACAAATGAACGAATGAACAAAAGACATAGTATATATATAAATATATATATATATATATAATTCTTTTTTAAGGTCTATAGCATAGTCGCAATATATCTTTCAACATATATTTCCAGAAAATCATTTTCTCTGTCATAATTGTTACAGACAAATTCAAATTAACATCATAATAATTTTACAACCAATTAAACTTTATACCACAGACATAATTCAAAACGTTATATGTTTTGCATTATATTTTTCAAAATTTGAAATTATCGTTACTGTTTTTCTCATTTCAGTATCATAGTTTAAATGTAGACAAAAAAACACATTTGTATACCAATAATAGCAATAATTAGTTACAAATAGTGTTTCAAAGAAATTTATTATTTAATTATCCTAAGATTGCAGAGACTGTAACAGTCTTTGTCGAATAAATTTTATTTAAACTTAAAATGAATTAATAACCCTATACAGAGCACACCGGTTCATTTTATCCGGTAGACATTCATTCACCTTTTCTAGTACCTTTTCATATTTTTTAATAAATTTTCCCGCTTTTTATCGTTATCTTACCATATACTATTCTGGTTTTTTTAGCAGTTGTTCAGTTAGCAGTTTTTTATGCATGTTCACTAGACCTCTCAATCATGACTACTTTTCAAATTTATGAAAAACATAATTCAAACTTAAAATAGTTCTAAAATATATTATTAACATTTCGCGAGCATATCTGATTTACACCTGGTAATTCGAGACTGGTCATTTTGTTACATCCATTTTTTAGCAGTTTTTTAGTTCCACAATTCAAGTTTGAAATTCCGTTTGACATTTTAAGTTATCAAATAAAAATGAATTGTATAAAAAGTTGTGTATAGTAAACATACGTATTTACTTAATGGTGTATAAATATTTATGTAAAATTATACTTTAAAATTACATCAATTTTTATACTATAATGTTTTGATGGTGTAACGGTCCAACTCAATCATTAAAAATGAATTATCCGTGAAACAATTGAGGAGGTCGGGGCAAGAGAGTGCCAGCCACATTTTTGAACTTCTGAGATATTTCAATTTGAAAATTTGATCAAATACTCAAATCAAGATATATAACATAACGTTTTTTTCCCCAATGCATTAGTAACATTTGAGATAGTCTGAGTAACAATATGACATTACTTTAATGCTATTACTATTACATTTTTTGTAAAATAGCTATCTTCATTGGGGGCATAAACATCTGGGACAAAAACAAAACCTGTCACATATGCTGCCACCAAGTGACATTAGAAACAAACTATATGTTGCATATTATAATTTGAGATATAAAGCAACATATTACAGTTATTTCACCAAAAATGTGGCTTGGCACTTTCTATATAGCTTGTTATATTTCGCGTCTGGTGGTATGATTTTCGAATCCGTAGGATGGCTAGAAAAAAAGTAATCGCTCCTCAAAAAATTCCCTAGTAGAAAAGCGATGAGAATAACCCGGAATATCTACGCAGATTTTCATTGGTCCATTTTTAAACCATTACTTATTTTTATATATAGAAGGATATATATATATATTGCCGATTTAACTTATTTCTAGGAAACTGAAAAATATTTTTTATCCACTAAAGAAGCATTCACAATTTAGATATATTTCGTAAAAAAGAACTTATGTTCATACATATGTATAGATATAATTTAATGTATATATATTTATCTTTAAAAGCAAAACAAATACATGATAAAAATTAAAAAAGGCATAAATCAGTTTACTACAACTATTGCCGTTGAAATGTAAAGCAAATAAGATTTATTTTATGACACCTCATTGGTATATATTTCCTGGAAATTCACTGAGCTCTAAATAATAGGAAAATTGATGATATCTGTAGGAAATTAGGATTCTGTTTGTCGCTTGTCAGCAAATGAAAGTCTTTTCAGGTCAGAATGAAGATTTACGATGTTGTTCATAAACGTCGGAAAATGAAAAGAAGTGATACATCGGATGACAAACTTTGATTAATTAAAAATGTGAAAGAAACTAAATTTACAATTTGTAGAATGTAGTAGTGTTTTCGTTTTATGTATGTCTGACAAGTGCGACAGTATTACGTAAGTGTTTTTAAATGAATTAAAAGAGTATGTCAATGTTTAAAATATAATAATACAGCTTTATTATCTTTGTTGTCAACATCCCTTTTTGCTTACCCATCGTATGCCGTATAGGGGAAGTCTTGTCATCGTTTTAAAAATAGAATTTTTTTTACGGATTTACACGTTTCAGACACCGTAGATTCCGAAAAACATATCTGTAGAAAAAAGATTGCCGTCCGTCTGTCTGTGTGTCTGTAAATGCTCTATCTCCCGAAAAAAATGAGATAGAGACTTGAAATTTGGTATGTACTTAGTATGTAATAATGGAAAGAATCTTATTGAATTTCAGTAACGTCGATTATCCTTTAACTATTTTTTTCGGACTGTCGAAATATTCGTTGTGATAAAAGGTATATAAAAATTTTCGAATTTGTTTATTTTAAAGGGGTGAATATAAAAGACAATAAGAAAAAACATAAATTTTGCATAAAGAATGAAGTCGATCGACTAATTAGTAGCCGAGATATTTGTAATCCTATTTCCCACACTCTTCGATTTCTTATGACACTGTATTTCATTAAAATTTCAATTCAAAGATATATTTTAATTGAGAGTAATGAAGAGTAAATGAGAGTAAATGAGACTGTTAATCAGACGCAGTAAACTGTTAGTTAACATGTTTAACATTTTTGGAGTTATAACGCTGTATCTTTTACGCAATTCAAAAATAGAGCATTTAAAGTTTATGACGTCATCAAGCCACGATTTTATTCGAATTGCAATGCGTTTTATAAATAGTTTACACATGTTTTGTTTTCATATTTTATATTATGCATATCCATGATGGGTAAGTATTACGGTGGCCCCCAACGACTAGTTCTATCAATTTGCGAAACGCAAAACACCGGATGAGGTATCATTCGAAAGGTTTTTGTAGCGGCTTCTGACATGGCACACTCACATTTCGTTAAAACCTGTTTTTTGGTTAAAATTTGCTGTTAATTGAAAATTAAATCGTTATTACTTTTATAAATGCAATGAAAGGTTTTCCTCAAATTACTGTTGCCAAAAAAATAAAGTGCCACATCATATCATGGTCAACATTTGTTATAAAAAATCTGCACGGTGTTTATTTTATAATTATGATTAAAAAACAAAATTGAAATTGAAATGTTTATATTAATATTTATTTGTCCCATGTTTTTTCCGAAGCGGATGACGTCATCATCTAATGCAGTTAAAATACGTTTTTTTTTTTTCCGCGCGTGCCTTTTGCTATCTTGAATGCGTTTTCACTGTAACTTTGATGGAATAATTGCGGTGATATTCTGGCTTCACTAATGTTGCTTGCAGATATTTTTAGTCCTTAATTTTTCTTAAAAGTTTAAATCTACATCTAAAAAATATTCGATATTGATAAAAAGCAGTGTGATTGCAGTGTGAAACACTGGTAATTATATATCTCTAAACCTATGTGACATTGAAGAACAATAATGAATGAATGTAGTTCTTACAGTTTTATTTATTTATTTGTTTATTTATTTTGCGCTGGTTCCCTCACATATATCCCTTTTGATCCTTTAATTTTAGAAATACGTATAAATTAAAACACGGAGTGATCTTTAAGGCGTATGAATAAACAGTTTGTATTATTGTTAACTTCTTAATATATTTTTTATTGTTATAGAGTGTTATTGAAACTTATAGTTTACTGTTTCAATTCATATTTTAGAAATCCATAAAAAAATATAAAAAAATAATTTCATGGGGTAAATTTTTCACCTAAAGATTTGTCAAAAGTTGTATGTTTGTACCAAAAGAAAAATAGTTTAAACACACTTGTGCGTTAGTTGAGATTTCAAATATTTATAAAAGAAATTATCAGATGGTCATAAATGAATGCGGTTTGTGTCATGTCTTTAAAAATACTCGGGATTTTTGTGAAAAACGAAAGCAAGTAAGTTTAAGAATCGTATAAGACCTTTCGCATTTTAACCATTTATAAAATAATAATAATAATAAATAAAAAGAGTGTATTGAGTGTGGCTTTCACCATAAGATTTCTAATATAGTCGGAATTTTTTTACAAAAATGTAAACCCCTATGGTCTTAAAAAGTTCATTTGCATTTCAAACATGTATAAATGTCCATATCTTAGTTTTCGCCCTAAAACGTTTGGAACAGTTTGATTTTTGTAGCAAAAAAATTGAATGAAATTTTGAACTATTTTTTTCTTTTCTCACGAAACGTTTTGGTGAATTTACACTCCAATACAAAAAATATCTTTTTTTTTTTCTTTTTTTTTTTTTCATTCTTCTTTTGAAATGTTAATGTATTCAGTGGGACATACCACATATTCACATAAAAGTTCGTTTAGTGAAGATTAAAGTATGTTATAAAAAAGTGTGACTTTTTAAACGCTTTATATGTTATTATTCTTATTTTTAAAGGCTTTTTTTTATTGAATTTGTTGTGATATATTTAATAAAGCCGAATGAAATTTTTTTTTAAAATATTTAAATTTGTGGAAGAACGTAAAACTAAGCAAACAATAATGAATACATTTGATTGGTACATAGATTATGAAACACTTTCCAACTATAACAAAATATTGTTAAAAATTGTAATTTTTATACAATGAAATGATATATTTAAATTTTAAAAAACATAAAAAACACGACGCAGTAAAAATTCATTTTCAGCAATCGCTGTCCATACCCAGTAAAATGTGCGAATATTTCGTTCAGATCTGTACAGACTCACATGATAAACTGAAATTTTTTTTATTTTAAAAATACGTACATTAGCTGAAAACGCACCTCCCTAAAGTCTATACCATACCCAGTACCAGACACGATTTTTTGTGTGCTTACATGCCCTGTATAATCTATAGAAAACGATTTGTATTGAAAATCAGTGATATATACTAATTTCATTATGTTCGAAGTATTTTAACATGATTAAAATGCCCCGTAAAGTATTTTCCCTATATATCATAATATATTGGGATGTTTTGTGCGCACGTGTAAATGAACTATAAATGCTATTTATTTCATACTCCACAGAAAGCATTCTGTAGTCCACTTAAGAGTGTACTCAAATCCAAACTGCTTATTTTCTGACTTATTTTTAAATTCAATTTTGCTCTAAAATGCATCCAGTTGGCAGGTTCTCTTATTCAGAAACTTTATAATGTGCCGTATTGGTCGATGTGTTGATAAGGGAAGAATATATTTCTAAAAATGCTGTCAAAGTGGACATTTTGAACCAAATTTCCCGAAGCGATAGTGCTGGAAACAAAAAAAAAAATGGTCGTACTGTGAAAATAAATGTTTGTAAATCAATTTCTAATTAATTGAACGAAAAATAAAATTACAGGTCGCTTATAAATCTCTTCAAAAATTGAGTTTGGAAAAACATTTTTTTAAAATACCGCTTTAAGGCGGTATTCAAAATAAATATTTTACCACGATCAACAACTCAAAAATTTGAGACACATTCTCAGACTCATTTTTAAAAGTAACAACAGGAAACTTGGCAGCGTAATTTATAAAGACATTTATAAGGGCCCCATGTCTTAGGTAGCTTTCAATACAAAAAAGTCCTTCCGGCCTGTACCGGGGGGAAAAGGTAGCTTTCCTATATCTTCGTTTTAAAATTTTAGCTCATGTTACACGAAAACAGCAAGTTAAAATGCAAAGAAACGTTTACAAAAGATTCGTTAATACTGAATTTGAATAAGAAATTCGCCAAATTATTGAGCAATAACCAAATTGGCTTCATTTATGAAGACTTCTTTTGGTCGGCAAATTTGGCGATATTTCACCAAATATCGCCAATTTTGCCAATTTTGCCAATTTTGTCGCCAATTTTGGCGCTAACGGATATGAATATATAGTTTTATGCGTATGATTGGGAAAATTATTACACCAATGAAAGAAAATAATTTGGGAGTAATCGCGTTAATGTGCTGTTTTGTTTCAAAATGTCAGCCACCCTAGAATTTCAAACTGCTCTATCTCAGCCATTTTTTAAGATAGAGGTCAACCAAAAAATGCTCTGGAATCCTTGTATCAAGGCCTAAAACGTAATTAAAAAATAAATTTGAATTTAAATTTTTTTGTATATTTATTTTAGTTTTAAATTTTTAAATGGCCGCCATCTTGAAACAAAATTGCGGACCAAGCTGGCCAACGAACTCGGTCGAGACATTGGTTAGCTTAATACACACAATTAGTTTCATCAAAATTGATTTATAAATACGAGCGTCATCGTATGACATAGGTCAGATACATATATATATATATATATATATATATATATATATATATATATACGCCGAATTTCTCATTTTTAACAAAATGAGCAAAAATATATATATATATATTATAATTGCTCATTTAATAGGGTAATATTTCAGTTTTTTAAACTTTTCACCAAAGTTGAAAAGTGTTTATGAATTCGGTTTGTCTGTCTGTCGTCTATTTCAAATGTGTTCAAATTGATACATACCAGTGAGTTGCACTACAAGAGGCTTACTGTTTAGTATGGTGCTTAAAGAATGCATCGTTCATTTACAGGGATAATTTAAAAAAAAATCTGTTACTTCATGCTCTATGGGGAAAATCGTTTGCAGTTTATTTTAATTATGTTACAATATTTTACACATTTTCAAATTGATACATATCACTGAGGTGCGGTACAAGGCGCGTACTGCAGAATGTGGTATGTATAGAATGTATCGTGCATTTCTAGGGACACTCAAAATGATTTAGGTAGCTTTAAGTAGCATTTTAGGTAGCTTACCTATTGCAGCCGTTCGGAGGAAAGCAGTTCCGGAAAATTTCGATATATTTTCACCGATCATGACCCCCAGACCCCAAAACCACCCTCCGTTTAAATGTGGATTTATATATAGAGATATGTCCATATATATATATATATATATATATATATATATATATATATATATACAGTGGTGGCCAAAAGTTTGGACATTTTTTGAAAGTTTCATGTTTTTCGAATTTGTGTGCTTGTAGAATATACTATGTTTCACTTAAATACAAACTTTTATAGATCAAAGTGAAGGCAATTTAATGTAGAATTTAATAATAACAACAGTATTACAATATCTGTATTATAAAAAAAGTTATGCTCATTTTAGTAGAACAAACAAACACAAATCGTTTTGAATAAGGACGTGTTTTGTAATAAAAGCGTACTAGCCAATCACAAACACTGTTCTGAGGACCAATCAAATGTCTGTAAGTATAGTTTAGGTTATTTGGATGGTAAAAGATTTATTGTTGTGGAAATATTTTGCGGAATGATGCATACTAGTACAATTAAATTGAGTATTGCTGTTTTTGAATATTTAAAGTCCTTTTTAACACTTTCCAACCTAGTTGAAAAGTGTTTAGGACTTCGGTTTGTCTGGCCGGATGGCCGTCTGCCGTCTGGCCGTCTGGTCGTGTTCTAACTCCCGTAAATATGCTCGGAATGCTCTGCAAATTTTATATGTTATTGTCGTTATCTATAGCATGTTCCCTATTTCAACGGAAGTGTGTAGCACTTATAGTTTTTTTACAGGGACATTCAAAAGAATTCTGTTACATTGCGGTCTATGGGGAAAAATCATTTGCGGATTATTTAAATAATGTTTCACTATTTTAAACACATTGAAATTTATATACATCACTAAGGTGCATTAGAAGATGCTTAATATGGAATAGGGTGTGGATAGCACTTATAGTTACTTTACAGATACAGTCAAAAGAATTCCGTTACGTTACTTTAAGGAGAAAAATCGTCTGCGGTTTATTTAAATTATGTTTCACTATTTTAAACGCATTGGAATTGTTATATATCACTAAGGTTCATTACAAGAGGCTTACTACAGAATATTGTGTGTAGAGCAGGCATCGTTCATTTACAGAGACACACAAAATAATTATCTACTGTCTGTTAACAATAATTCCTGGAAGTTCGTTTTAAGCTACTGAACGCAATTTTAATTTTAACTCGTTTTTTTTTCTATTGCGTGGTGTGTATAAATTCTGTAGATGCTATACAGGAAAGCACAAAAGTTCACGAACACATTTCCGTTTATGGACAGAAACTCCTGACGGAGAATTTTAAACTGCGCTACGCGTTTCCTAACTGAACAAAAATTTAGCATCCTATGTAGTATATATACAAATCTATAGATCATATACAGGGCTGAATAAAAGTATTTGGATATTTTTCCGAATATTGTATATGTTGGAAATTCCTAAAATTATGTTTTAAAATATTTTATGCGTTTTCCAAATTGTTTAATTAGATGTTATCTTTTAGCTTATTAAACGGTATGATTTGTAAGATTATTTTGGAAGCGTTGGAAAGTGTTACATAATCTATGCTTGACGCATGATTTTTCTTTCTTGTTTTAATTAAACTAATTTTAAACAATGTCATCAACAAGAAGAACTAATTGGACATCTACAAAAAGAAGCCGAATTGTCATATTGAGAGAAAATGGTCTCTCTTATGCTGAAATTGCAAGACAAGTTGTTGGTTCAGTGACCTGTTCCGGAGTACGAAAGTTCTGTTTACGTTATGAAAAAACTAAATCAGTGGAAAATAAGGCCAAATCAGGCCGAAAAAAATGCACAAGTGCTACTGCCGATAGAAAAATTAAACGCCTATGCCTTCAAGATAGAAAATTTCATCAGATGCCATTATATGTGAAATGAATGCAGCGGGTATTGCAGTAAGTTCAAGAACAATAAGAAGAAGGCTATCAGGATTTGGACTACAAGCTAGAATTCCAAGGAAAAAAACATATTTAAATCAAAACCAACGCGAAAAACGAGTTAATTGGGCAAATTACACATTAAATGGTCAGAAAATCAATGGAAGCAAGTAATCTGGAGCGATGAGAGTAAAATACCGCTCTTTGGTAGTGATGGTAGAAAATACGTGTGACGTAGAGTAGGAGAAGCACTTCATCCTAATTGCATTGAAGCAACTACAAAAAAACCAACAAATGTCATGATTTGGGCATGTATGTCTGCAGATGGTGTGAGCCGAATTCAAGTGATTTATGGCATCCTGAATGCCAAAAATTACATCGAAACTGTCCTGGAACCAAAATTGATACCTTCCTTCAGGGATCTCTTCCCCAACAACGCACCATTTATTTTTCAGCAGGATTCAGCTCCATGCCACACAGTAAAAGTATGCAAAGCATGGTTTCAAAATAAAGGGACAGATATATTACCATGGCCAGGAAACAGCCCTGATCTCAATCCAACTGAAAATTTGTGGCGACGTTTGAAAATTCTTGTATGAAAAAAACTTCCATCCAATAAAAGACAAGTTATTGAAGCTATAATTGATTATAAGAAGCTGTGAAGCTGTCTTAAAAAATAAGGGTTATCCTACTAAGTATTGATTGTGTAAGTATCACTTTTAAAAAAATGCAAATCTAAGATAGATCTTACTATTAGTTGTATAACTTTTTTTGTGATACAGATATTGTAATACTGTTTTTATTATTAAATTTTACATTAAATTACCTTCAATTTGATGTATAAACGTTTGTATTTAAGTGAAAATTAATATATTCTACAAGCACACAAAGTTGAAAAACATGAAACTTTCAAAAAATGTCCGCACTTTTGGCTACCACTGTATATATACATATATATATATATATATATATCTGACCTATGCCATACGATAACGCTCGTATTTATAAATCAATTTTGATGAAACTGATTGTGTGTATTAAGCTCACCCATGTCTCGAACGATTACGTTGGCCAGCTTGGTCCGCCATTTTGTTTCAAGACGGAGGCCATTCAAATATTTAAAACTAAAATAAATATACAAAAAAATTAAAAATTAAAATTTATATTTTAATTAAGTGTTAGTCCTTGATACGACGATTCCAGAGCATTTTTTGGTTTACCTCTATCTTAAAAAATGGCTGAGATACAGCAGTTTGAAGTTCTAGGGTGGCTTACATTTTGAAACAAGACAGCACATTACAAAAATTTTCATTGTTGTAATAATTTTCCCAATCATACGCATAAAACTATATATTCATATCCGTTAGCGCCAAATTCTTGCCAAATTTGGCGACATTTGGCGAAATATCGCCAAATTTGGCGACCAAAATAAGTCTTCATAAATGAAGCCAATTTGGCTATTGCTCAATAATTTTTCGAATTTCTTATTCAAATTCAGTATTAACGAATCTTTTGTTAACGTTTTCTTTGCATTTTAACTTGCTGTTTTCGTGTAACATTAGCTAAAATTTTAAAACGAAGATATAGGAAAGCTACCTTTTCCTCCCGGTACAGGCCGGAAGGACTTTTTATTTTTCGTTCAGTTAATTAGAAATTGATTTACAGACAATTATTTTCATAGTACGATCATTTTTTTCTTTACAGCGCTATCGCTTTTTTGAAATTCGGTTCAAAATGTCCACTTTGACAGCATTTTTTGAAATGTATTCTGCCTTTATCAAAAAATCCAGATATTATAAAGTTTCTGAATAAGAGAACCTGCCAATTGGATGTATTTTAGAGCAAAAATGAATTTACAAATGTGTCTCAAAATAAGCAGTTTGGATTTGAATACACCCGTAAGGGATTTATATTAATTTCATTATGCTTAAAGTATCGTAACCTAATTAAAATTCACCGCAAACGATTTTCTCCATACCTACAATATATTATCATTCTTTTGTGCCTCTCTGTAAAGAATCTGCATTCATCATTTTCAAAATCGCACATACTATATTGATTCTCAATTCCATATAATAATTCCGTGGTGATTCGAGTATATGTACGAGAGTTAGAGCACGAACATACCGTAGACATACGGCAGGCATACGTCAGTAAAATGGCAGACAAACGGAAGACAAACCGAAGTAGTAAACACTTTTCAACTACGTTGGAAAGGGCTCGTATTTTTTTTTTTTTTTTTTTTTTTTTTTTTTTTTTTTGAAGTGTAATAAATATGAAAATGTGAAACGTCTAATATGTGGCTCTAGTTTTCAGGAAAACAATTTTAATTAACCGAATATCATTACTACTGATAGAGTCTCTATTTTCATTTAATTAAAAACTACCACACATTTTTAAAGTAAAAGTGTGAAAGATATAATTATTTAAATCGAATTTTTCTGATTTTTATTTTTATTTTTATTTAAGCCATTTTTATTTTTTTGTAATTGAATGTTTTAAAAAATGAAAAAATAATGACCAGTTTCTAATACGTCCAACATTATGGTTTACTTAAAAAATTGTTATATTCTATAAGAAAGCTCATTTTTTAATTTTTTAATTTTTAAGCAAACATTAGTAAAGCAAAATGTAAATATTGCTTTTGAATCTAAATTTTATCTCTTGTGAAAGTAAATTACTTTCTCATGGTTAATCTTAATTAAATGTTTGACAATAAAAAAAATAACTTATTTTAAAATCATTTGCGATCAAAATTATTTTTTAACACTAGAACTGCGGAAAAATCTTACTTAAAAGGAACGGCGAAGAGGAATCATTTTGATCCCTCGATGTAACTACAGAAATAACAACGGTAAAACAGTTTTAAATGCCATACATAGGCAAAAATATGTAATTTATGTGTATTTCATAATTTATATTTAATTTGTATTTAATTTATATTTAATATTAGTTGATAATTTATTGAATTTTTAAAGCACTGTAAATGTAACGCCAGCAGGGCGATCAACTGGATCACTCTAAAACTATTCAAATCATATATTCTAATACGAGCAAATCTTGTGTGTGGTTATATATATATATATATATATATATATGCAAATTTTATCTTAAAAACGGCTCTAACGATTTTGACGAAATTTTGTGTCCTACCGCTTTGGGGCACCAGAAAACCATTGGGATGGGTCACAGATTCGAGAAAATTCGATTAGTGGGTCATTTTGGGTCATTTTATGTCATGGTGAAGCTAATTGTATCTAAAAAACGGTTCAAACGATTTTGACGAAATTTTGTATCCGACCATTTTCGGGCACGAGAAGACTATTGGGCTGGGTCACATGTTCGAGAACTTTCGATTAGTGGCTAATTTTTGGATCAACACGGGTCAAATTAATTTTATCTAAAAAACGGCTCTAACGATTTTGATTAAATTTTGTGTCCTACGAGTTTCGAGCACGATAAAATCATTGGGCTAGGTCACATGTCCGAGAAAATTCGATGAGTGGGTCAGTTCTGGGTCATTGTGGGTCAAAATCTTAAAAGCGGCTCAATTTACACTAAATTTTGCATTCAATGGTTTTCGGGCACGAGAAGACTGTTGGGCTAGGTCACATGATCGAGAAAATTCAATTAGCGGGTCATTTTGGTTTATGGTCAAGCTAATTGTATATAAAAAACGGTTCAAACGATTTTGACGAAATTTTGTATCCGACTATTTTCGGGCACTGGAAGACTATTGGGATGGGTTCGAGAACTTTCGATTAGTGGGTCACTTTTGGGTCAAAGCGGGTCAAATTAATTTTATCTAAAAAACGGCTCTAACGATTTTGATTAAATTTTGTATCTTACGAGTTTCGGGCACGCGAAAATCATTGGGCTAGGTCACATGTTCGAGAAAATTCTATTAGTGGGTCATTTCTGGATCATAGTGGGTCAAGATCTAAAAAGCGGCTCAATTTACACTAAATTTTGCATCCAATGGTTTTCGAGCACGAGAAGACTGTTGGGCTAGCTTACATGTTCGTAAAAATTCAATTAGTGGGTCACTTTGGTCATGGGTCATTATGGGTCAAGCTATTTTATCTTAAAAACGGTTCAGAGGATTTGAAATAAATTTAGCACCCTACAGGTTTAGGGAACAAGAAGACTATTAGGCTAGATCACATGTTCGAGAAATTTCGATTAGTGGTTCATTTTGGTCATGGGTTATTATTGGTCAAGCTATTTTATCTTAAAAACGGCTCAGACTATTTACACTAAATTTTGCATCCTATGGTTTTCGGGCACGAGAAGACTGTTGGGCTAAGTCACATGTTCGAGAAAATTTAATTAGTGGGTCATTTTGGTCATGGGTCATGATATTTGAACTCAAATTTAATTTTGACCGAGCAAAGCTCGGTCTTCCCTGCTCGTAACTCATTATTTGAGATAAAAAAATATTTGTTGCACAAATTAAGAATAATGCTAATTTTTTCAACAATATTTCTTATATACAGAGTGTCTCATTTATTTTGCAACCCCCAATAAAGAACAATGTACAATCTTAAATTTTTATTTTACAGAAGTGCTTAAATGACTACATAAGGTGTCGGAAGTGACCGCCGTCTTCATCTTTACATATCTGGGCCCGTTTGAGGAGGTTTAGAGACACATCCTATAATGTGTTTGTTGTGATAGCGTTTATCTCTTCCGTCATGCGAGTTTTCAGTTCAGTAATCGAGGCTACCGGTTCACGGAACACGCGATTTTTCAAATATTCCCACACGAAGAAATCGGGTGGTGACAGGTCTGGACTGCGTGGAGGCCATAGTCCTTTTGTAATTAGCCGAGCACTAAAGAATTCTTGGAGAAATGAGAGAGTGTCGTTGGCCGTATGTGTAGGAGCGCCATCCTGTTGAAACCAATCGTTTATTTGTAAAGCTAATTGTCTTACTGACGTGGCCGGTTTCTTCTTGATTTTCGTCTCGATTTCCTTCATTTTGTGGTCAGTTAGGACAAACGACAGACGGTTCTTTCTTTTCGGTTACACAGTCTATTCTGTTTGAAAATCGTCCTCGATTCGCTTAATTGTGTTTTTATTCGGCACCACCGAGTCTGGAAACTTATTTTCATATCGTTTCTTGACTGTTTTGCACGAAGACATTCGAAAATAAAGTTAAATAATTAACGCGCGTTTTTCTGCACGTAGCAGCATGACGCAAAACTACCTTTCACTTCGCTCTCCTTAGCAATGAAATGTCTCGTGCGGTTTTCTAACGTGTTGGTATTGTTGCTCGCACGTCCCTCCACACCGCTACATGCGCTAACGGTGTGCGCGTGCACTCGCGTTGTTCATTTGCTTCGCGTGTACGCGGGTTGCAAAATACATGAGACACTCTGTATATATATACACTGATGTGCAAAACTTAAGCAACAGCCACAAAAGGCTAATTTCTGAACACGTGAGTACTCAAAAGGAAATTCTATAAAGAGCAAGTGTAGAAAAGAGGTACTACCCTAACAGCACGGCCAGTCGATGTGAAGTCCCCTTGACGTCACACATGGATAGAAGTGTCACAATCGCTACGGTGAATCAAAATGTGGGATATTTCACTGTCTTATTATTACTTTTAAATGATTGTTAACGCTGAAAAGTCACTGTGACAGTCGCTTTGTGATGGGTCACCAGGTGACATTACAATGAACTCACCTTGTGATTCTCACGTCACTGTCAGTTGAAGACTGAACTTTGAAGTCATTGTGAGCATTGAATTGTGATGAGTCGCCAAATAATGTCACAATGAAGTCGAATGGGGACTTTCCGGTGATCGACACTCTATTGTGAAGTCATTATTGCACTCCTTTGTGAAAAGTCACCAGTTGATTTCATTTTCTGTCACTTGGGAACTCGTCACAGAACAGCTATCATGAAGACTTTACAATGGAGTGTCAAAATGACAGTCACATGATGAATTCATTGTAAAGTCACCTGGTGACTCGTCAAAAAGCAGCAGTCATGGTGACTGTTCAGTGGAGTGATCAAATGAGAGTAAAAATGAGAAGAATGAACGATATCTCATTTCTGTTCATTATAGAGACTGTGACAATTGTGACCATTTGTGATGTCAAGAAGACTTCACATCGACTGGCCGTGCTGTTAGGGTAGTACCTCTTTTCTACACTTGCTGTTTATACAATTTCCTGTTGAGTACTCATGTGTTCAGAAATTAGCATTTGTGTAGGTTGCTTAAGTTTTGCACATTAGTGTATATATTCAATACTTTCCAATATTTCAAAAACTATCAAATCTAGAATGCTGAATGTTTTTAGAAATATTTGTAATCTATTTAGGAAAAGTAAAAAAAAAAAAAAAAAAAAAAAATTCAAACGATTTTTTCCAGCCAAACATAAATAATCAACGGAAAAAAGTGCTCAGGGCTCAAAATGACCCCTACTGCTCCTCTAGTTTAAATAACATGAAATAATTAAATATAAACTGCGCAGTAAGAGCATGAATAAAATTTTATTTGGATTTTTTTTTGTACATCTTAAAAGGCCTCGATTTTTTTTTTCATACAAAATTGCTGATGAAATATAAAAAAAAGAAATAATCGGTATTTTAATCAATTTCTAAAATGATAAATGAATGAATTCTTAAATAATTTTATTACTTTTAAATGTAATGCATATATTTAAAACAACTGTGCAATATGAATTAATAATAACATTTTTATAGCATAATAGAATATCATTACTTGTAAAATAATTTAACTTTTTACATGAACATTATATTAAAAACTGCTAGAATTTGTTAAACAATTCTAAATTTATGAGCGGCATAATATATGCAATCGAACTGCTGTGTTTTTTTTTTTTTATTATTATCATAGTAAATTTTATTTATTTTAACAGCATACTTTTCTGAATAAAAAATTAAAAACATGTTTCCAATAAGCAGATTACTACCATAAATTATCAAACTTCTTCATTATGTTTTTCTTAAAAATTGCTTAGTCTATGAGATAACTTATATTTTTTTATCATACATTTTCAAGTAAACATTACTAAAGAAAAAAGTTGGTATGGATTTTCAATTAATTACAACCTCTTGTGTTCAAAAGTTATTACTCATGGAAAGCAAATTACAGTGGTATGGTTAACCCTAATTTAATATTTTTAAAAAAAATCGTGTTTTAAAATCATAATGTAGTCAAAATGAAGATCATCAAGAAAATTATTTTTCCTTTAAAGAACATGAAATTATTAATGATCATCTGCGCCTTGAGAGTATAAATAAAAAAAAATAGTGGGTTTTTCTGTTTCTATTTGAAAAAAAAAAGATAATTTTTCTTTCACGGAAAATTGCCGATGAAGTATAAATGCCTCATATAATCGATATTTAATTTGTCATGTCTTAAAAAATGCCTTTAAAAATGTGATTTATTATTTTATGATACTGAGTTAAATAATTTTAATCCTTTTAAATGCAATGTATATATTACAACTACGCAAAGTAAAATGGTATTACAATATTTTAGCATAATAAAGGGTTCGTCAGAAAAATTTATTTTTGCACTGTTTAACGGATTATAGCTTTCTAATTGTTTTTTCATTTCAAAGTGTAATTAATTAGAAATAGTAAGTGTACCAAGTTTAGCTTTTGAAAAAAATAGTTTATTTTTAAATACTATTATAAGAATGAAAATGTGTGAAGAAAAATATCGCTGGAAGGTTTAGGCTGGTTCACGTATGCGACATACAATTCATTGGAGATAAGTGCGAAACGAATGGATGTTCATAGACAGCTTTGCTGAACCGCATCGGAGCAAGAATGCGCCACAACACCAAATGAAAGTCTTGTAGAAGTTTGTGAATCAATACCTCGCCATATAAGCAGTGTGTGGATGAGAACGGTAATAATTTTGAAAAACTGTAGTAGGCGGAAAATTTATACATTTTATTTTAATTCATTTGCAATTTAAATATTAATTATATGTGAATAAAAAATGGATTTATAATCATTAAAATGTTTAAACATTTTTCTGTCTTCTGTATTTTTCTGCATTGAATTTTTTTCATAGAACTATTTTTCTTTCTTCATTATCTCACTCGTTATGTGTATATATGTATAGATACAAAACTATTTATTACGAAAGAAATTTATATAATTAAGAAATATTTGATGGATGACGTAATTATGAATATTTAATTGATAGTGTGTGCATTAAGAATTTTACATAGAGAATGAAAATTTTTATACTATAGTTAGTTCATAAAATAAATAAAAATAACGTTTACAATTTTAAAATATTAACACTTTAAATTCAGTCACTTTAAACTCAACACTTCAAGACAAATCAATTTAAATAACTGCAAGAAAAATTAAAAACATTTTATAATTAAAAGAAAAATGTAGAATAAAATCCCTCATTTAACATTTATTGAAGGCATATATTGTATTCAAATTTTAATTGCTTAATAGGCGTACAGCCAACATAGTGAAAAAGTACCCAAACCGGGACATCAGATTATCGCACTAACGTTCTACCAACTGAACCACTTGGGAATGATACTCAGCCTGCAACTTTTCAGCATAATATGTTGGCAAGGCTACAAACGCAGCACAAGATGGAATATTTTTTCGTGAGCCGCCAACCCTGGGCAAACACAAAATCAAAGAAAATCCAGCATCGATAATTGAATAAATTCATATTTAATACTTGGAAATTTTTCCAGAGAAAATTTCACATGCCTTGCATTCATAATATTCAAATTTTAATTGCTTAATAGGCGTATAGCCAACATAGTGAAAAATTTCCCAAACCGGTACTCGAACCGGGTCATCAGATTAGCACACTGACATTCTACCAACTGAACCACTTGGGAACGATACTCAGCCTGGAACTTTTTCACCATAACATGTTGGCAAGGCTACAAACGCAGCACAAGATGGTATATTTTTACTAGATGAATACTTTTTCATTCATTGATTTCGTGTTTGCCCCCAGGGTTGGTGGGTTTATGATTATTGTTTTAAAACCGATAATAGAATTATATGTTCGAACATTGAATCTCAAAGCCATTTAAGTTTTAATTAGTATCTATCTGAACAAATATGAGATAGCCCAAAAAATGGGGCTAATGTGAAACGTATCATATATGGGTTCGGACTTTGTATCTCAAAACCATTCAAATTTCAAATATAAATCGGAAATTCCAATGTTGAATAAAATTCTGTGATTAAATGTAAAATAATAATAATAATAATAATAATAATAATTTTCCCACTTTGTTCCTAACTATAAAAATGTATAAAGAATATATATTCAATAAATAGGGAACTTTACGAAAACAAATGCTAAACAAAATCTGTCGTTTAACATTTATTGAATTTACAATGCTAATGTATTATTTTCAAATCGTTAATAGAACTATTCAAACTTTGTTTCTCAAAATCATTCAAGTGTTACACATAAATGTGGAAATCACATGTTTCTGATATATAACTTAAACAGTGAAATTAAATGTAAAATAATAATAATAATAATAGTAATAATAATAATAATAGTAATAATAATAATAATAATAATAATAATAATAATAATAATCAAATTTCGTTTTTAATTTAAAAAAAATGTTTAGAGAATATGTATTTACAAAACTTGTTTTAAAAAATGAATATAACAATGGATTTCAGTAGCACCTTCTACAACTAAACTGTCATAATTCATTAAATACATCATTATTCTGTCATAATTCATTCATTATATTATATCATATAATTTATTTTGTTATGTTTCTATGTAATGTTTCTTTTAATGAAACAGTGATAATTTTAGTATGATCTTTTAAGATTACAATAGGATTTTGATATAGAAATTCCACGAATTCATATACAATAATGTTCACTAATTTCTGCTCTATAAGATATGGAATTTAAAAGTATTACACGCGTAATTTTTTTAATCTTTTTAAAGCAATAAATTGAAACGAGTTTGATATAATAATTAATACACAGGACATTGAACCAACAGTTATTGGAATTTTAACATTTGTATATGTATTGTGGAAACAAAATACATAAATTATTGCATATGATATAAAATAAATAAAATAAATATTGATCTATCCGCTTTGGTGTATAAAATATGAAATAAAGCATGATATACGTATATATTTTATGTTTCGCATTTCTCAGTTCTTTTCGTATAAGACATTCCATGGAAGTCCATTAATCTTCCCCTGTTTTAAAATACATGACGTAATGACTGCCGGCTTGCATCATTTAGTACCTTTATATCACTTCCATTTTCTACACGGGCATAGTAAGGGGATTTCTCATTTTTATATTTTGGAGGGTTTTTTCAGCAAAAGACGTGGTTCAAACACCGTCCAATTATATTTTACTGGATATTTATTTTACAGCTTCTTTGGGGGCGTCAATGTAGAATGCGTATTGAGTGAAAAATATTCTTTTTTTTTTTTGAAAATCTTATTTAAATATCCTTTAGTGCATGAAAAATAGTCATTGAAGATATCATGCTATCTGCAATTTAAGCAGGAAATTCGATAGTTTTAAATTTCAAAATTTAGAGTTTTATATATTTTTAATTTTTTTTCTGCATAATTAAGAATTTACTTTAATCTCGAAGGCTTTTTAATACTACATTTAAAAGTATAGAGTAAATAATGTATTTAAATCAGAGAATTGAGTAGAATTGTTTCTGAACGTAAAAGAAATCCATGTTAATGTTACGGAACCTTTCAAATCGACAGCTCTAAGTTGGAGGATAAATCACGTATTTTTTTTTTTAATAGAAAATATCATTGAGTTAAATTGTATTTTCTCAAAACGTATCATTAAATTTCCTTTTTTATGTTCTTCTTTGTTGATTTTAATTACATATTTTTCACTAGTTGTTAAGAAAAGATTCTTAAAACTTAATGTGATACAACGAGTGGAAGATTCCACAGTTTGAATATGCATTTTTTAAATTGCAAGTAATTCGAAATTATTATTATTTGCGATATATAATGTAGTTTTACGTTGCAGGTATAAATGTATATATATAGCTGTAACTGTATATGTAATATAGATATAGATATAGATATATTGATGTTTAGATGTAGATAGGGTAACTCCGTGAGAGTCGCCGCATCCGGGATAGATGCCACACCCATTGTAATTCTTGTAATAATCGATAGTTGACAGTCAGACACACATTATAGGTGCGCAATAAAATTACGTTAACCAGTGTTTCGAGTGAATCCCATTTCGATGTCTACTTGTAGCTGTACAATCCTTATTTTGAGGTAAGCGCATGATTTCACTACCCACACTTTTAAACACGTTAAGCTTAAAAAAATTATACGCTAATTAGTTAATGCATGCATGAATTCGAAGTCAAAACTAAGTGTAGCGTCTGTATAGAGTACTGTGTGTATAGTTACGCCATTTTTCTTTGCGAGGGCAGGCAACTGCGATGTGCGAAAAAAAAAGTTATTTCCCGTACAAAATGGTATATATGTCGCACTGAAATCCGCTATACGTTATATAAAGAAATTATTTCCTTCGCATTTATATCGCATTAGTCCTTTAAATTAATCTAACTTCTGACATAGTCGGTATTTCCTTAATTCTTAATAATATTTATTCCTATTTAATGTCCTTTTAAAAGTAAATATCCGTATATTAATAATTATCTTGTTCCAAATCTTTTAAGTTCATTCGTAGCTTTTATCAGCTCCCCAATCTATAAAATTCCGGGACGCTTTCTCATTTCGAAAGTTTTTTAAAAAGCCATTTTCTTTTTATTAGTATTATCCCCTGCTCTGATTTTCGCGCGCTGGGGTTTTTTCACTTCAAAATTGATGCGCGGCCAGGTGACGAACTCTTTCGTGTTTTAGCTACTCCCTCTCCCCTCATTCGCTGGGCTGGAGGTCGCCTCTCACCCATTGGTTTGTGTGCACGTGACGTCGTTTTTCTGTATGTCTACGCTGAGTGAACTCGCTCGCATCCTTCGGAGTGGAGGATTTTTGACGTGTTTGGAAGTGTAAACAGATATGTATCTGGTGTTGTAGACTCGTAGAATTTTCATATCAGCTATTTAACATCTATTAAACCATGTCGTGAGACATCGTGAAGCCTGAGGGCGATAAGTTTATACCCGTGGGAATTGTTACGGCATCGCTCTTATTCTAAATAAAAGATTTGTCTGGAAATTGGCTGGTTTTTATGGAAGAAACTCTTGTGGACTCTTTTCATTGCCTCACCTCTTCGCCGTGATTGTTGATGTCGACTGCAACTTTGTATATCTTTTAACCAACTACCATTTTCTCGTGGAGTATTGCATCTCGTGGTATCTCATCTTAGTCAAAACGCCACATACATACCGCAGTTACTTTTGTACGAGATTCCGCGATTAATAAATTTCAGTTCATCAGACATTGAAGAATATTCAAACAGTATGAAATTTACTGCACCTAAGGAGAGACAGGGAAAAATAGTGTGTAAGAAGGCGAAGAAAGATGCAAGTTAAGATGAAAATAAGGAAAAGTTGGGTGACACATGTGACGCAGACGTTCTTTGAAAGGAATGTGTAGAAAACGTCTCTAAAACTAACAGGAAGTGTGATTGGATTCGTTGCTCAAGTGTCAAATGTGGCTACATGAAGACAGTACTATTTTTTACACTTTTTGTGTAGACTGCGATTGAAAAAATAAGTCTGTTAACAAATAAAACAATGTAAACATGACTTTACTTTTTTTCTTTTCCCTCTCTAACACACTGATGTTACGTTGTTGCTGAAATAACAATTAAAATCCAATCTTTAAAAAATAAGTAGATAATTTTAGTAGTAAAGTAAGTAGGAAGACTAATATTGATTTGAACCTACTAGTGCGTTTCATTGTACTCATTTAGTTTCTTTTTGTTCTTAAAATGTTTATTATAGTCCAGATATGAATATTTGTTTGAATATTTGTTTTTGATAATTTCATTCTGTTCTTATGAGAAGTGCGGCATAACTCCCACACAAGTGCGCGTCTATCCATGAATGTCCGGGTGACGCGCTGCAGTGTAATGTTTTAGACAGAAATTGTTAAAATATATTAATTTTATTTTTATATCTTTTTGTTGCAGTACACATGTTATATATTTAACATTAAATAGCGCAGCACGATTTTTTAAGTTTATGTGCACCATGGGATTTTATACATAAATTCAAAAGAATATGCGTCATCTCACTCGGATATAAACGTTTATATAGAGATATAAACGTTTTGATACTCGTACAGTTGTTAAAAAATACTAATAAACACCTTACTGCCTTACGAACTCTGCCACAAATCATCATGGTATAAAAGTGTAACTTGTACCAATTGATAGTAAGCAAAACATCCACCAATTCATTCTATACTTAAAGTTTGTCTAGGGGACAGTCTTGAACTTAAATTGCTGCAAACTGTAAAATTTAATATACAAATGCCTAATTTAAAAATAAATAAAATTGCATTCTCTGATCAATGTCCCCCTAGCATAACAATCGGCAAGTCCTTCTATGAAGTACATTAGGTATTGTGAAGGTTTTAAGTTTGGAACTCCTAAAGTTAAAATAAATTTTCACTGTTGAAAGACAGATTGGGTAATGTGGGGAACTTTTAAAGCATAACTCAAAACGAATTGGCGGAATGATCCGTAATTTTGTATTCGTATATTTTAAGCTACAAGAAATCATTTGTGTTAAAACTTTTACAGGTTAAATTCATATTTTTTAGAAAATAATTTCGAATATATGTATATAAATTGCTACACGTAATATAAACAAATGTGTATAATGCAATTTTAGTGTGGAGACAGCTTCATAACTCAAATTTAAGTATAGTATTAACTAGTAAGCATTATGATAAACCGATTGGTGTCGCTCACAATTTCTTATGATCATTTGCGGCAGATGTAGAAGGAATGTAATAGCGAACTTATACAGGGTGATTCATAAAAGATGGGCAGAACTTTAAGGGGTTATAGTACACTTAAAGACAAATAATATTAAATAGGAGACTAAGGGTCCCAGACGTATTCCCAAGGAGATAGGGGGCATTAAAGTTTAGGGTCCGAAATTTCAAATGATTATAAAACATGGAAAAATTGGTCGATTCGTTTGCGGTTTTTGCAAAAAATTTTCTTTATGCCAGTATTTTCTTGAAA
This sequence comes from Maratus michaelseni, assembly GCA_963931845.1. Lineage (NCBI taxonomy): Eukaryota > Metazoa > Arthropoda > Arachnida > Araneae > Salticidae > Maratus > Maratus michaelseni. Next base: position 392,095,621 of record OZ007592.1, read on the forward strand.
TAAAATTTTAAAGATCAATTTCAAAAAATGCCGATAGGGGGCGCTTTAGACTTTGGAGTAACAAACAACTATTTTTTAACGTTATTTTTTGTATTTCTTTAAATGATTTCGAAAGCTTAGACTTAAACTTAAATTTTGATCTAAAAATCTGAGTCCTAACGAGTAGTTAAGTAGCGTAAACTGAAATTTGAAATTTGAAACCCTTCTCCCCCCAGAACAAAAATCAGTTATTCCCGATCTTTGTGTCGTAGATTAGGCTCTAACTACTGCCGCGTTTTGCTAAAATTATTCTTTATGTCAGTATTTTCTTGAAAATAAATTTTAAAGAAAATTTTCAAAAAATTCCGATAGAGGGCGCTTTAGACTTTGGAGTAACGAACAACTATTTTATACCGTTATTTTTTGTGTCTCATTAAATACTTTCTAAAGCTTAGACTTAAACTTAAATTTTCAGCTCAAAATCTGAATCGCTGAGCGTGGTTCAGTAGCGAGGGGAGGGGGTTCAAATTTCAACTTCTGAACATAGTTCAGTTTGCACTACTTAACCATGCCCAACGATTCTGTGCTGTGATACGAGGCAAAAATACAACTTTCGTCAAGGACTGCATAGTCGGAATTCACTCATAAAGGCACTGGCACAGTTGGAAACGTCGCTCATGCAAACGTTAAAGCTCCATTCCTGACGCTAGTCACCGGGTGAAGAAGGAAACAGAAAGTATGCAAATGTCAAATGGGGAAGAAGAAGAACACGTATGCAAAATTTCGACACGATTCAGGCATAAAAACCACTGAACGGTGAGTCAAGTGTAAGTCGCTGTAGTAATGAATCGGAAGATGGTGCCCTTCACGAATAAGGAAAAGGCTGAGATGCATTTAATTTACGGAGCGGCAGATGGAAATGGTGCAGAGGCACAACGAATGTACGGAGAGCGATTTCCTAACAGGCGGTTGCCTAACCGCAAAACTTTCGAGCGCTTGCACAGACAGTTGTGTGAGACGGGATCATTTCTCGCTTCCCGGTCGAATGCAGGTCGTGCAAAAAAGGACGAATCAGTAGTTGTTGCAGAAGCCATTCTGGATGTAGTAGCGGCGCAGCCAAGTACAAGTACACGAACAGTGGCTAGCCAGGTGGATACCTCACAGTCCACGACTTGGAGGGTACTGAAGGATGAACATTTGCTCCCGTTTCATGTGCAACGAGTCCAGAAACTGTCTCCAGGGGATTATCCAAATCGTATTGAATTCGCCCGCTGGTTTCTGCAGCAGAACGCGCTAAATCCACATTTTGGAAGAACTGTGCTTTTCACCGATGAATGTACCTTCACACGTGAAGGTACATTTAACACACACAATGCACATGTATGGGCGGATGTCAATCCACATGCTACGTATCCACATGCTCATCAGAGACGCTTTTCCATCAATGTTTGGGCAGGAATCCTCGGAGACCACCTAATCGGACCGTACCTTCTTCCTGAACGCCTCAACGGTAAAACATACCTCACATTTCTGCAACATGTGCTGCCAGACCTGTTAAACGTTGTTCCTCCACGCATCCGGCGGGTCATGTGGTTCCAGCACGATGGAGCGCCAGCCCATTACGTACGAGACGTCCGCAACTATCTGGACATCACATTTCCGAACAGATGGATTGGTCGAGGTGGTCCTGTTGCTTGGCCTGCTCGCTCGCCAGATCTTTCACCCCTCGATTTCTTTTTTGGGGGACGATTGAAGGCTCTTATGTATGAGACACCCATTGAATCCCCCGAGGAACTGGTCGCCAGACTTTCCGCCGCTGTAGGGGAAGTGCTCGAAAAGCCTGATGTTTTCGCGAATGTTCGCCGTTCCATTCGTCGCCGTTGTTCTGTGTGCATAACCTCTGGTGGTCACAATTTTGAACATTTATTGTGATTACATGTTAATAAATATGCTTTGGTAACATAATCCTAATTTGTGTCTTTTTACCTCGTATCACAGCACACAATGTGTGGACATGGTAAACTGAACTGTGCTCAGGAGTAGAAATTTCAAACCCCTCTCCCCAGAAACTTAACCACGTCTAACGATTCAGATTTTGGGCTGAAAATTTAAGTCTAAGCTTTAGAAAGCATTTAATGAGACACAAAAAATAACGGTATAAAATAGTTGTTCGTTACTCCAAAGTCTAAAGCGCCCTCTATCGGAATTTTTTGAAAATTTTCTTTAAAATTTATTTTCAAGAAAATACTGACATAAAGAATAATTTTAGCAAAACGCGGCAGTAGTTAGAGCCTAATCTACGACACAAAGATCGGGAATAACTGATTTTTGTTCTGGGGGGAGAAGGGTTTCAAATTTCAAATTTCAGTTTACGCTACTTAACTACTCGTTAGGACTCAGATTTTTAGATCAAAATTTAAGTTTAAGTCTAAGCTTTCGAAATCATTTAAAGAAATACAAAAAATAACGTTAAAAAATAGTTGTTTGTTACTCCAAAGTCTAAAGCGCCCCCTATCGGCATTTTTTGAAATTGAACTTTAAAATTTTATTTCAAGAAAATACTGGCATAAAGAAAATTTTTTGCAAAAACCGCAAACGAATCGACCAATTTTTCCATGTTTTATAATCATTTGAAATTTCGGACCCTAAATTTTAATGCCCCCTATCTCCTTGGGAATACGTCTGGGATCCTTAGTCTCCTATTTAATATTATTTGTCTTTAAGTGTACTATAACCCCTTAAAGTTCTGCCCATCTTTTATGAATCACCCTGTATATTTGTCTGAATATTTTAAAGAACTTTTATGACACGAATAATACTTACCAAAGAAGAGTATTTGTAAAATTCGCTGTAAATATCAATTTTAAATTAACAATTGTCACTTCTGAGATAACATATGAAATTAGAAATAATGTTTATATTAAATATATCAGCACTTAATAGACACTTCGCAAAATATCTATATGAGTTAATATGAGAATTTAGATCCGACTTTACGTGGCAATATTAGTTGTTCATATTGAAAAAATTAAAATTATTTAATATTTAAATACAGAGAAATTAATTATATTTAATGTAAATTCAAAGGAAACATAACTCCTAATCCAATGACAATGTGCGTTAATTTTAGCAACAGTTTCGCGATTTAAATGTATAAGATTTTTTTGGCCGAATGTACGTATACGTTTTCATTTGATCGGGATATCCTTTTATTAAATCACTTCTGAAGACTTGAAAAATGTAGATAAAATATCTTTTTTAATAAATGCATATGTACAAAGATATATATACAGATAATTTGACGGATTGTTATAAGAATGTAAATGAAGATGTTTTTCTGCAGATCTACATGTAAAGCTGTGGAATGTCTACGTGTAAGAGGTGCAGAATAGCAGATGTTCAGAAGTATCCCTTTTTACGGGATATGTTAACTTTCTTCGCAGGGGGTCAGGACATTTGTTTGTGCGCATTTATCTTTCGAATTAAAAATAAATAAAAAATAAAAAATCCGGCACGTAAAAAATGTGCAAAAAAATATTTTACATTTTTATTTTATTTTTTTATTTTAATGATATGCTATGTCGTTCTATGGTTTGTTCTAAAGTCGTTATAGTCATTTCATTATGTAAAAAATATTTACACAATCAAGGGCTTTATTTACTAATTATACGTATTATATACCAAAGTTACTAGTATTTTCCTAGCTGACTAGGAGTAGATAGTTATTTTAAAGATCTACTATTCAAGCGGTAATTCTATTTTTCTCATCAACAAAAAATGTCAATGTACCATAGGAAAAAATAGAAATTATTTAGTGCATCGCATTGCTTACGTATATTACTTCCTAGAATATTACATATTTTTTATGTTGTTTCTTTCATATTCCACGCATCCAAAATACCAAAAAAAAAAAAAAAACACAAGAAGAGGAAATTTTCAATTTTTGTAAAATATTTTAACAGTAAATTATAAAAACTGTTAATGTAGAACATAGGTAGTTACAGAATAAAAATAAAATAAAAATAAAATTACGAATTTCTCGTCCCAATGGATTAACTGGCAGAAATATGATGTGTGCGATAAAACATCAACGTGTTTAAAATAGCATAAAAATGTCATTTTGATTTATATCTCGGTTGTAAATCAGTTTAAGCATTATTTTACCAATAAATTTGTTGATTTTAAAATCATAAGATAAGTTAAACATATAAAAGTAGAAATTTATCGAAAATTTATTGACCATCAGTGAGTAATAAAAGTAGATAAATTCTTCGCAAGTCTGAAATGCTGTCTATATGCTGTTAAAAAGTAGCTGACTTGTAAAAACTGAATGGAAATTTATCCTGCGTATTTCTATATGTATCACAAAAATAAATGAAAGAAAATCCCAAATTATACATTTCCTTTTATTTTAAGTTAAATAAATTGATATATAAGATTTGTGTCTATATGCACGTAAATTTAGCTATACAGAATAGATGCAGATGTATATTTAAAGTATATCCGAAAATTAGTTTTGATTTACGCTTAAATACCAACCAATAGACCCAACAGTTTGGGAGACAATATCGTCATTGCAAAAATAATTAATTACTCAAAAATTTAATAATACCAATACTGGATATTTCATAGGATAATTAAACAGAACTCTTCTAGCGCAAATTATACTTCCCAAAGAAGAGTAATCTTTTCTTTATATAAAAAAACAATGTTTTGAATATATCAGGAATTAATTATATAGATTTCGAGTAAATATTTATTTAAGCCAACAAGAAAGTTTAGATTTGTTTTAGGTGTCAATATTAGGTATTCGTATTGAAAACGCATTGAAAGTTTTTTACTATGCAAAGATAGAGACAGCCACGAATTTTTTAATGTAAATTCTAAGGACACATGATTCCCAAACTATTGGAAATTTGTGTTTATCTCAGTGACAGTTTTTCGATTTAAATGTATAAGATATTTTGTTTTCTTTTTCGGCCGAATGAACGTATAAATTTTCTGTTGAGTCGGTAATTAGGTGCGTTCGTAATTATATAAATACGTAGCACCTATTGTCGTCGTCTGGTCCGTCCGTCTGTCCGTCCGTCCGTCCGTCTGTCTGTCCTTCCGTCTGTCTGTCCGTCCGTCCGCATATAACAACGCAAAAACAACTACCCAACCGAATGACTTGAAGTTTATGATATATTATTTTTGCAGAATTTTGTCGAGACATTTCAATTTTTTTAAAATCGAATCAAAATTTTAGAAAATATTAATAAAAGCATTTATTCAGAAATTTGATTTTTTTTAAATCCGTGCTTCTTTTTATAGGAGCTTTCGAAATTTAATCGTCAAACGACCGAGATACTTATTTTATTACAGAAATTAATCTGCAGACGATATAATTTATTTCACAAAATTAAAAATCATCAAGATCTGAATATTTATATAACTAGCTATAATACGAACGCACCTCGTTTGTAACGTTTGACGTACAATTTCCAATTTGTTTTTTCTTTATTTTCATGCAATATGTTATGAAGGCTTGAACATTCGAGATACAGTGTGTGTATATATAACTCTATATGTGAAAATGCGTATATGTAGATTTCATAAAGGTTTGTTATAGGAATGTAGAGGTAGATATATAGAAGTAAAACTAAATGTAAAAATGCGTGGTGTTTATGTGTAAGTCGTGTAGATATTGAGATATGTAGAAGTATACTTTTTACGGCATATATTATTTTCTTATGCAGTAGGTTATGTACACTCAAATGTATACTCTGTGTACATCTATTTAATACTTGAAAAATTTTCCATAGAAAATTTCGCATGCCTTGCATTCATAATATTTCAAATTTTTATTGCTTAAAAGGCGTATATCCAACAGAGTGAAAAAGTATCCAAGCCGGGACTCGAACCCGGGTCATTAGTATATGGCACTGACGTGATACCAACTGAACCACTTGGAACGATACCCAGCCTGGCACTTTTCACTCTCACATGTTGGCAAGGCTACAGTCACAGCACAAAATGGAGTATTTTTCCGTGAGCCACCAACACTGGGGCAAACACGAAACTCAAGATAATGCAGCATTGGTGACTGAATAAAACTATTTAATACTTAGAAATTTCTCCATAGAAAATTTCTCACGCCTTGCATTCATAATATTTGAAATTTTAATTGCTTAAATGTCGTGTAGCCCGCAGAGTGAAAAAGTGTACAAGCTGGAACTCGAACCCGGGTCGTCAGTATAGCGCACTGAAGTTCTACCAACTGAACCACTTGGAACGATATCCAGCCTGACACTTTTAACTATTACATGTTGGTAAGGTTACAATCGCAGCACAAGATGGAACATTTTTCAATCATCGATGCTGGATTCTCCTTACTTTCGTGTTTGCAACAGGGTTAATGGCTCACGGAAAAATATTCCATCTTGCGCTGCGATTGTAGCCTTGCCAACATGTAATAGCGAAAAGTGCCATGGCTGGGCATCTTTAACAGAGTGTACATGGCCTACTGCATAAGAAAATAACATATGCCGCAAAAAAGATACTTCTTCATATCTCTTTTTCTACACGACCATGTACATTTGAGTGTACATTTCTGTATGTACATTCAGTGTACATGACCTACTGTGTAAGATAAATAACATATGTCGTAAAAAAGATACTTCTACATATATCTTTATCTACACGACTTACACATAATACCACGTATTTTTACATTTAAATATACATCTATGTATCTACCTCTACATTCCTGTAACAAACCCTTATGAAATCTACATATACGCATTTACACATATGCATTTATATGTACACATACTGTATCTCGAATTTTCAAGCCTTCATAATATATTGCATGAAAATAAATAAAATAAAATACCGACTCAACAGAAAACTATACGTTCATTCGGCCAAAAAAGAAAACAAAATATCTTATGCATTTAAATCAAAAAAACTGTCACAGAGATAAACGCAAATTTCCAGTGGTTTCAGAATCATGTGTCCTTTGAATTTACATTAAAAATTTAGGGTCTGTATCTGTATTTACATAATAAAAAACTTTAACGTTTTCTATACGAATACCTAATATTGACACCTAAAACAAATCTAAACTTCCATGTTGTCTTTTAAAAATATTTACGCGAAATCTATATCATTAATTTCTGAGATATTCAAAACATTTAAATTATTTAGTTCATCTCATTGCTTACAAACAATATTTTGTGCAATATTACATAGTACTTTTTTCTAATATATTGTATATTATTTTTAAATGCTAAATGTGTAAAATTAACAACTATAATATAAATTAAAATAACTTTTGTTAGCTGTTTTACCTGTTTCAACTCTTTCCGAGTCATTTTCAAAAACAAAATGAGAATATTCTAAAGCTGCACGGGCTTTGAAGTTATTATTTTCATGTACATTTTTTAAATTACGCACGTTATCTATTATTTTTACTTGATTGTTTATTTTCATATCTTTGACCATGGAGTAATTCTAGCCACAGAATGTGGCTAGAAAACTAACTAGCTAGAAACTAACAGTAACTAGAAGCTAAAAAGAACAATCCACATGTGGCTAGAATTACTCCATGGTCAAATATATGAAAATAAACAATCAAGTAAAAATAATAGATAACGTGCGTAATTTTAAAAAAGTACATGAAAATAATAACTTCAAAGCCCGTGCAGCTTTAGAATATTCTCATTTTGTTTTTGAAAATGACTCGGAAAGAGTCGAAACATGTAAAACAGCTAATAAAAGTTATTTTAATTTATATTATAGTTGTTAATTTTACACCTTTAAAAATAATATACTATTACAAGGTGTTATAATTTATTATATTGTTATATTGTATGCACCATAATATATGAGAAATCACAAGAAGGTTAAATTTTTAGCTTTCGTCAAATGTTTTAAAAATAAATTATCAAAAGTGCTGAAGTAGAACACCGGTAATTCCAACAAAAATGAAATAGTTCACACACTTCGTGCCTCGGTAATTTAACTAGCAGAAATATAAGTGAACGATATTACGTCAAATTGTTTAAACTAGCATAAAACTGTCATTTTGAAATATATCTCTGTTGTAAATCAGCTCAACTATTATTTTACTCATAAATGTTTTGATTTTTAAATCATAATGTAAGTTAACTATGAAAATGTAGATATTTATCGATATTTTATTGACGAGTAAGTAATACAAAATTAGATATATTCTGCTGAAATGTTGTTTGTATGTTATTATAGACTAGCTATCAAAACGGAATGGAAATCTATCCAGCACATTTTTTCGATGGGAATCTCAAAGATAAATGAAAAATAATTCGTAGTTTTTCCTTTCCTTTTTACTTTAAGTTAAACAAATGTCATTTTCTTTCAATAATTAAAAGAATATATAGAAAAAATGTATCTTATTTTTATTTATATAATATAATATTACAAACTTTTGTATGGCATGTATACATAAATTAAATTTCAAGTGGTCGTGAATGACCATCATATTGCTATATTAGGGTAAACAATAAATATAAACTTGTAAGGTAATTTAGAATAAAACCATATATATATATATATATAAGTATACGGTACTCAAAACTGAAGTCTAAATTTTATACGTTTTGACAAGTTAAATATATTTTAGAGTTATAAAATTGTATCTATTTTTCTAAGCTTTAAATTTACCTTTGAAATAACCACTATATTGAAATGTTAAAATAAATCTAAAATTGCACTTTAGAATCTAATATTAAATGATTCTACATTCCTTATATTTTCTAAATTTTAAATCCTACTTTTCTGATTTGTCTTTTGTGGATCGGCAAAATACCGTTCACAATATCTTAACGTTTCTTATATTGTAGAATGACAAATCGATGAAGTAATTTAAATTTGAAGAGTTTAAGAACTATAATATTTGAGATATACAGTTAAAAAGAATTAGAAATGCCTCGTTTAAGTATAGAAATATGTTTAATACTTACCAATATTTTGTAACATTTAAGAATACCTTAAAACATGAGTCCAAAATATTGTGTTGATTGGACTTGGTACACTTCATTTACGAAAAATGACAAAAATATCAATTTATCAACTATTTTCTTAAAATGAATCTAGACAAACGATATACCAATGTTGTATACCTATGCAACCGATATAGTACCAACCGGTATAGCATACCAATGTTGTACGTACTAAATATCCATTAAATGACGTGTAAAAAATGTTATCCCTTTAAAAATGAACGCTTTCTGAGTATCCCGAACAATTTTCAATACAAACATTTCGTAATCTCATTGTCACTGCCAATCAAATTAAAATTTTTATCCAATTACGTATTTTTATTTATGGCAGAATAAGTTGTCTACATTGATATTTTTTTTCATGTTTTGATATTTTGTTTGTATATTAGATTTTACAAATAGATTTTGCATAATTATATTTTATGTTGGTATGCATAGCACCCGTATCAATATCGAAGCACGCATTGGGATCAATATTTCTAACAAGGTTCTATAAATGTCAAAATTATGCATGTTGAACTACAAATCCCCACACAGACTGTTTACTCCCTGAGGAAAATATTTGACGCTATAAGATATTTTCTTTTTTGCATTTACAAAAAGTTATAATTCGCATCCGTTTTATAATCACATTATTGACATAAATGTCATATTTGCCAAAGTGATCCCTAATAGAAAATAAATACAAACACTTTTTAGACTTAGTAAAGTAATTTATCTGAAAGGTCTACAATGAAGGTAATTTCTGAAGGTGATACGGCCTTTTTGGCGATTTCAGCGTTAATTTCAACATTTATCAATAAATTGCATCTCTATTTTGAAATTCCGGCTAAAAAAAGCTACACTATGAACCGAGCACAATCTATTGAATAATTAATTCTTGTGAAAGAGGTAGATTGTAAATACTTCGGTTCAATCACAATCATCGTTGTGATTTCGAATTGATGCATTTACCTTATTTTCGTTCAGTTACTGAATTCAGAAAAAGTAACGCACTGTTGAAATTCTTAGATTATATAATAATCTTTAATGTTATGTGCAACTTTTATTACAAATCATTTATTCTACTCACAAGAGTTTTCAAAAACCTTTTATATGAAAATAATGCACATTTTCAATATTCATGACAATTTTATGTCAATTTTATTTGGAATCTAAATTGTAGTTAGTAACATTTTGTCCATTAATTTTTTGCGAACATTTTGCAATATTTAAGTTTATTTTTTTATTAATTTCTTTATGTTTTTTAATATTAATTACAAATAGAAAATAAAAGATCTTAATGAAAATAGAAAATCGTTTTGTCATTATCTTTTTGCTTAAGTGGAAAGAAATTCGTATAAATTTATTTATTGAGAAAAAACAAAAATGTAGTCAAATTACTTTCAATTCTAATAATACCTTCAAAAAATGTGTATGACAAAATTTCAAACTGAAAATTAAAATCAAAAGTGAAAAAAAAAAAAAAACTGTATAAGAAGAGAAAGCGTAACGATTTTCTAATTTTTAAATCTAACACAACCATCACCATTTTAGTTTCAAATCAGTGTGGCCGTATCAACTTCATTTAATATATGTCAACAATGTTAGAAATGGGGAAAATTTTAATTTTGCTGAAAACATATCATGAGAAGTAAATAAATATAAATTGAAAATAAGAAGATTTATTTATATTTTTGAAGAATCATATGAAGGAAATCATGATTCAATATTTTCTGAGAATCATAGCAAACGCGGTAGCGTTTTCTATAATATGTTTAAGAAATAGAAAATGCAAACGTTTTTCTGAAATTTCTGGCGAACCAGTTGACATACGACAATGATTTTTTTTTTGAAAGATAGAACTCGACGAGACGAATAAAATGATAACATTCAAAAAATTATTGTAGCTTACTGTAGTTAATTATTTAACTTTAAACGAAAAAATGAAAACGAAAAGTTCAACAAAGTGTAGCTAAACTTCCACTGGCTGTATTAACTTCGTTATTTGTTGTTTTTTTTTTCCTCTTGGTAAAATGTAAAATAGGTTTTTTTTATCTTTGTATGTTTGATGGTCGCTGAGAAAATCGAATTTATGTTGTAAAGCTTCGGTTGAAACATTGGTTTTTCTTTTCTTTTTTTATCGCAGCAAACGCGCGCGTTTTCACAAAAGTTTAAATAAATATTATTATTATGTATGTAACAGAATTCATTCAAATTAATTAAATCACGTGACAAACATGCTTATTTGTTTTTATTTTCATACTAGCGTAAATGCCCGTTATAGGACAGTAATCGTAGGTAGAAATCGTGGTTTTCACATTAAATTTGAAATAATACTCACATACATCGACAATGAGGAAATATATATATTGGAAAATTATATCACCTAACAGGCTCCTGCTATTCACGTTCAAACTTACTAAGCATTTTATATGCTTATGTAAAAGAATTGTGTTTCATAATTTCATCTAATTCACGTAAAATATGTGGCAAACAATTTTCGGTACTATTATCCCGTCGACCACTTTTTATAACAAAAATCTATCGCCAAACTGTAACGCCAAAGAAAAGGGAGAACGTTGCCATTGGAATATCAAAATAAATAAATAAATAAAATATAAGAATACAATTGTTATTTTAATTAATGAAATAACTAATAAGTCAGTAAAACATAATGAATAATACACGCAAATGTCGAATTACAAACCACTTGATGATATGACAAACACGTATGCTTCTGACATCCAGTAAATGGGACTGCATTTTTGGCGTTTAATCTTTGAGTTGGCGATAGTATTTTGTTATGAAAAGTGGTCGAAGGGATGATAGAGAAGTACCCAATTTTCAATGTTCATTATTAAGTCGTTCCTATACAGCTTGTACTGTATCTTTTATTTTGGTACTTTTCCGTTATACCAACACCATGTCAAAATGTTTGCTAATGCGCCAACCACTTTAAGCACCAACTCGTCAATTTGCACGCTTCAAATGGGTATTCATTTGAACACGCCTAATATCATACCAAACGCGGTACAGTTTGCTATAATATGTTTAAGAAATAGAAAATGCAAACGTTTTTCTAAAATTTCTGGCGAACCAGTTGACATACGACAATGAATTTTTTTGAACGATAGAACTCGACGAGACGAATAAAATGATAGCATTCAAAAAATTACTGTAGCTTACTATAGTTAATTATTTAACTTCAAACGAAAAAATGAAGACGAAAAGTTCAACAAACTGTAGCTAAACTTCCACTGGCTGTATTAACTTCGTTTTTGTTTTATTTTCCGTTATACCAACACCATGTCAAAATGTTTGCTAATGCGTAGATTATTTCAACCCTAACCGAACAGATGTTGTCTACAAATCGTGTTGTCATGCAAACCGTGCCAAACATTTTGATTTGTTATTTATTGAATGTAAAACATTTTTCGGTACTTTTCCGTTATACGAAAACAATTGTCGCCAAGCGTAATAGTAAGCGCAAAATGAAATTCCCGTGAATCAAAACACTTGAAAAAAAACAATGTTGAAACGAAAGTGAGCATTTGAAAATTACAGACTTTTAAGCACTATTTTATTAAAATTAAAACACAAATATATACTTAAAATAAAAAAAAAACAAATAATTGTTATACAATAAAAGGAAAAATCCTGTGCCGGTAGATTTAGTGGGCTCTTATTGGCGATAAATGTTTGATATGGTTGTTGCGATCTTGTGAAAAACCTTCAATCATATCCACATTTACACTGTATCCATATTGTTGCTATAATATCTTTTGGTACTTTTCGGTTAACCAGCTGCCAGTGAAGTATATATATATACACACACACATATATATACATACATATATATATATATATATTTCACTGACTCCCGGCTAGCCGAAAAGTACCTAATTTTTTTGTTTCTCGCTAACATTGTCTGTAGACTCTATTACGGAATATTAGAAAATCTATCATTATTATCATCTAAACTGTCATGGATAATGTGCCATAATCAGGCTGCATATTATTACACATAATTTTCATGTATGGTTTGGTGAAACATTGAACTTTAAATTCTGTTAAAGACTGCATTTTATCTCGAAAAGGTGGACACCATGTTACAAAGTTATGTGGTTTGAAACGATCAGAAAAACAAACTTGGATCAATGATTATAATGCCGCGATTTTGTTCATGTGTTCCGCCAATATTGACATCCAGTTTGTTGGAGAACCCAGTTTGGTGTTAAATCGTAACATTACGCGTTATATAACCAAACCGAAAAAAAAAAATCGTAAGGAAGAGATTTGGAAGACCATTGACGAAAACAAAAGTCTCGGTGCCAGATTACGCGCTTTTGCCAGATAAAACTTGATTAGTCGAGAAACTGGAAGTTACAAAGCCGTAGACAAAATTCTTGGCTATAAATGTTTCTACTCATGGGAAGCTGTGCAATACTTAAATACCAGCATGAAAAAAGACCGACGAAGAAAACTGAAAGTCACCATGATTTGGTTTTATTTGCAAAAGAGGATGAACGATCTACTGAAATTTACTGTCGGAATTTTATTGATGATTATTACATGAATCGACATGACAAATAGGAAAACATGTGTTTATACGAATTGGCCACTAGGTACTAATACGAACGAAATAAACCAAAGTCTGTAGAATAGTACGAATTAAAAAATAACCACAGTCGGTTCAGAAAACGTTTGAAACCAGTTGTTTTGAAAACGCCCTATCATAACACGAAAACGGACGCTGGAATTGAGTTGTACTATCATCATTCTTTGTTGATGTTGTTCAAGCCTTGGCGAAACGAAGAAGACCTATTGGGAGAATTTAAACTCTACCGTGAATCCTTTGAGCACAATGTGAAAAAAATTTCAGAGATGGAAGAATGTCGCGAAACAAAACAACGATTACAAGCTGCAATCGACTTGGCTGAAAAGTTGCAACAAGAATGTGATTTGCACAACCAGCTTTAAAATATCAAAGAACCAAATGAAGACGTTGATATGATAGCCGCAAATTCTGATAACACTGAAACTCACCAGGAAAATGTTATTAATGAATATAAATTGAACAAAAAAATGAATGCTGACCAAAGGAAAATATTCTAATCAATTATAAAGCACATAGGAGAACAAAAGAAAGACCCGTCTATTCCACCCATAAATCTGATTGTACGCGTAGTTGGAGGAAAAAAGTAGAGGAAAAAGCTTTCTAATTTAATTAATCAGTCAAAAGGTTCGTTTAATGAGTAATCACAATAATGATGCTGCTGCAGTACTATCACCAACGAGAATTGCTGCCTTCAGCATTGGAAGAAGTACAATTCACAAGTTTTTCAAATTGCCCGTCCAACATACGAATGAAGCAGAATAATTTAAGCTTGATTCTGACGATTTGAAATTATTTAAGCAACAATTGAAATCATTGGATTTAGTAATTATCGATAAGTGCAGTATGGGTTCGAATGTACTTTAGCGATGATCAGCTAACGATATGGCGAATGTTGTAAAAACAAGCGAGATTACTGTTTGGGTGGCAAAAACATTATTTTGTTTGGGGATTTATTGCAGCTAGCACCCGTAAAGGCCCAATTTTGATTTCAGGAACTGCCTTTAAATAAAGTGAAACAATTGTTTGGTGATGTTGGTGCATTCAACTTTTGGTACGAATTTGAATACAGTGAGCTAACAAATGAACATTGTGTTATATACATAAAAAAATATATATCGCGGCATAACTTTCTTAAATAACAGTCTCATGCACCAAATAACGATGCAAAATCAAAACTCAATTTTTATAGCATCATCACTGAACTGATCGTTAGTATAATTATCAGAACCTAATATTCGGTCCCATTCAGCGATTTTAAGAAAGTCTAAGAAGAGTAGTAAGGAAAGATACCACTGAAAGAACAACTGAGCCTATAGCAGGCGACTTCAGTGCAGCAGAAACAGTCCATGGATACGACCGAGACAATTATAGAATCCAGTTTCTTTATGAGGTAATAGCTATGGAAAACCACCATTTAATTATTGATGTGATGGTCCCCTGACATTTGAGAGAGCAGGTAGACATGAAAAAATGCTACTGTGGCGATGAAAAGTCAACGATTTGGCGAGTGTTGTAAAAACAATGTAACAATAAAATTTTGACAATAGCAAAATTTTTTTGCTTTTCAATGTTCACCTATTGTTTAAAAAATCTTCAGTTTTTATCAAAAAATTTAAATGACTAGTATTAAAAAATGCTTTGAAGAGCACCAAAAAAGGTTAATATGTTTAAGTATGAAAAAGCGTTGGACAAGTGCTTCTAATTGAGCATGAGAAAGGAAAGGGGTTCCTTCTTGGCTGCAGCTCACTGTCAATGCCAACTTTTGAAAAAATCATATTCGCGCTTTTTCCATATAAATGAAATCACTCACAGTTACGATAAAAATGTATAGTTTAAAGACGCAGCCAGTAAAGATGCAGCTTGATTAGACATGAATGTAAGGCGACATAGTACCAAAAACCTTAGTTCCGGCAGCGTATCACACTCATGCAGTGCTACCAAGCATGCCTGCAGTGTAGAACTGCACAGAAAATTGATTTGTATTGTAGTGCAGAGTCTTGCAGCATTCTGAACAGGAACAATTTCACATATGCACGCATTACAGTATAATGCATTCATTGATTGAAATTATATGCAAGTGGTTGTGGCTCCACAATGCAATATGCAGTACAGTAATGCATATGTAAGTTATAAACGAACATTAGGCGCATATACCTTTAATACGGAAGTACAGTGCGGATGTGCACTGAGGCTCAAAAGTATAATAGGAGTGTACAGTGTAGTATAGTCTGTAGATCAATAATGGTACACAGTGCACGGTACAAAGTTGCATTGCAGACGCATGCACAGTACAACAGTAGAACAGTGCAGTTGAAATATAAAGCACGTTGGAAAGTTTTACTACAGTACCGCAAATTTCTTTTATATGAAAAAGCGCGAATATGACTTTTTCAAAAGTTGGCATTGACAGTGAGCTGCAGCCAAGAAGGAACCCTTTCCTTTCTCATGCTCAATTAGAAGCACTTGTCCAACCCTTTTTCATACTTAAACATATTAACCTTTTTTGGTGCTCTTCAGAGCATTTTTTAATACTAGTATAATAAAATGTCAACATTTAAATGAACTATAAAATTACAATTTTTCCTGTTATGTTTTAAAGTTTTTCAAATTTTAACTTAAGAAAACTTTAATATTAATAAGAAAAATACGAAATAATCCCAATGTATGAATGAATGCGCTTAAACAATTCCCTATTTTTCAATATACAATGTGTTCCAAAATTGGACCGTCAAGCTAAGAGGACTGATAAAAGACATCAAGAGGATGAAAACTTTGTATAAAACATGGGGTCGAAAACCAAGCTTAGTGGGAGAAAATCGCAAAAATATTTATGTATGGTGTGACGTTGAATGAAAAAAAAGGGGCTAGTAAGGAATAGAAAAACATTTATTTGACTCAAAGCATGATTGCAATGCATTAGAGTTCAAGGTCAGAAAGAAGACGACGAGACATTTTTATAGGAATATGTTTTAACGCGTCCGACTTCATTCGTCGGTGTCGGCTGTGCAATGGCCTTCGTGGCCGCAACTTCACACAATTTATATAAAAATGTGTCGCCGTCTGCTTTCTAACGTAGAACGACAATGCATTGTAATTACAATTGGCGTCATATAAATATTTTTTCTACTTATTATTCCATTTTTGTTCCACTCGACGTCACACCCTTCATAACTACTTTTGCGATTTTCTCCCACTAAATGGGATTTCCGACCCCATGTTCTGTAGTCAGTTTTCATCCTCTTTATGTCTTCTATCATACCTCTTAATTTGTCGGACGAATTTAGGAACACCCTGTATTTTTGAACACTTTAATATTTTTTTCCTCAATCCACTTACGCTTTAAGAAATGAATTAACAATAATATTTGTTATTAAATAGTTGTAATTCAAACACAACGGTTAATTAATAAAACATCTCTTGTAATTATGTTCATAATAAAAATATTTTAGATGTGTTTATTGTAATTCATACTTAGTTTGTTCATGTTGAAGTCGTTACTAGCTAATGTAACAATCAGCATGGGAATTTGGAAATTTATTTTTCTTTTCTACTTTCTTTTCAGAATAATTTCTTGCACTCTTATTCCACCTTCAACAATTTCAGCAGTTAATTATGCAGAAATATATTAATAACTAAGCAAATGACATTGCTAATGAAGCAATTAATTGAATTTATTTTCTTTTTCTGTTTGGATTCATTAAGAGAAGAAGACATATAGAAAAGAAATCTAAAGCAAATTCATTTACACGTAAATTTTTAATCGAAGATTCTTGACACTTGTTGCGATTTTTTATAAGAGAATATTTTAAAATAAGAAATACAGGGTAATTATAATTAATATATTTGTAGTAGTTTTCTCAATTGCTTCTTTGCATTTATTTATACTTTTAGAAAGAGATGTCGGTGAAATTTTAATACTGTAGCTCATGCTTAGAATTATTTCGAACAATTAGATTCCGAAGATTTTTCGTATGTTCCGGAAATCGTTTGTTTGACATCTGTTCTCCAGTATAGCAACATATGAGGACGATGTAATAAAAAATTAATTTATGTGACGATTTACCCCATGATATTTCTGCTGAAATAGAACTTTCCGTAAATTCTAAACAACGTGCAATCAAGAAATGTGTGATATAGAGTTTAATAAAATACAAAAAATTAAACACTCACTTCATAGGAATTGTTGAACTATAATAATTTTCGCAAATCTTTACCAAAATCTTCCATTCTTTATTTTTTATTTTATTTTTATATTTAGTGTTTATTTATTTATTATTATTTTTATTTTTGTGCTTTAATTTGAGCAGAAACTTTCACATATCCCTATCTATGCTAACCATTATAATGTCTCGTTTGCTCGATGATTTCGTAATATTTACGTAATGTGTCGTATTAAACTTGATCAATGAAATCATATGTATTTCATTAAAAATTGCTTACATCTGCAAAATATAAGCGTATGTGGTGCGAAAATCATATGTATTGTTTCTCCTGTCTACATCCCTTTTTCTAAGAAAACACGAAACGCAGAACGACGAATGAGATAGCATATGAAAGGATTTTGAACAGGCTTCTGACATAGCACAGTTCACATTTCGTTAAAACATGTTTTTGATTAAAAAATGCAGTTAATTAAAAATTAAATCGGCATTGTTTTCATAAATGAAATGAAAGGTTTCCTCAAATCAGTATTGCCACAAAAATAAAATACTGCATTATCAGGTGACGTCATCCTATACTGCAATTAAAATACGATTGTTAATTTCTTCCTTGCACGTACTTTTTGAAAAAATATCGCGCTTTTAATGGGGTTTTTATTAATTTTTTAGGCTTGCGTCACCTATTGTTTATTTGTTTAATCATGGCTGTGTATATGCGTACTGTATCGGATCACCACTAGATTACGTAATTTAAGGATTATCTTCCATTTAGATATACAGTTCATTAGGATTCACAAAAAGTGTAAATATTTATTTTTTACATATTTTATTAAGCTGTTATTACGCCAGCGAAGTCTGACGTCACTTAAATGGCTGCTGGATCACAAAGTTTGAACATCCCATGTTCAAGTTCACATAGGCTAACAAAAAAGTGGTGTACCAAATATTGATTTATGTATTTAAAACATTTCTGGAACATTTTTGCAAAATCTGAGGAAATGCTTTCACATGAATTAGCTAAACGTCTGATTCAATGTTTAATTTTTTTTATAATCCGTTTTTTTTTCAGTATAGGGGTCTTGGCAACCTAGAGAAATAAGTGAGAAAAGAAAATTTGGCAAAAAAAATGTCTGGTAGTCTATTCCCATTTTCTTATATACAAGCAATCATCATATATATTATTTCTGTTGTCAACATCCTTTTTTCTATATACATGCAAAACATAAAACGATGAATGAGGTATCATTCGATAAGTATTTGAACAAGTTTCTGAGATAGTACACCCACATATCGTTAAAACGCGTTGTTTGATTTAAAAAAATCAGTTAATTAAAAATTAGTGATACTTTTCGGTTAGCCGGGTGATATATATACATGTATATATACACACACATATATATACACATATATCTACACATATACATATATATACATACATATATATATATATGCACATATATGTTTGAATATATATATATATATATATATATATATATATATATATATATATATATGGATATACATATATATTTATATATGTACATATATCACTGGCGCCCGGCTAACCGAAAAGTACCAAGTTAGTGCTAAAACGTACCAGGAAATAATCTTAAAGATTTCAGTGCGAAAACTTCGCACGGGTCCTTCTGGTAAAAGGAAAATCTGGGACTAGTATTTGAATCAGTGATAAGTATTGGAATCAGTGATAAGTATTGGGTAATTAGAAAATATGGTTGACAACCTCTTACTAAATTTCAGGAGGGCCAAGAATGCTAAATTTTTTTATTGCAAGATGTTTTTAAGACATGAGATAAAATAAACGTATTTTTAGATTTGTATGATTAAAATATATTTTTATCTTTTTATTTATTGTTTTATTATTATTTGTTATAATTGAGATATATATTGTAGGCGTATGACATCAATAAAAAAATGTTAACCAACCATCGTGTGCAGTCATGTCTTTAATTTATCACTCAGGAAATTTTATGCAAATACAAATTTTACATGAAAAGAAATTAAGCAAACTGTGCTTCAAAAGCTCATATTCATAGGGGTATTCATAGTGCATTCATAGAAATTGTTGCGTTTAACCGCATATTTCAGTTTTACAGCTTATTAAATTATTCTTTTCCGGTAAATACTCCATTTCAGTAATATTCTATTGACAATTTAGTATGCATTGTATGTGAATTAATGTGAATTAATACCTACGTTTGTTCAACGTAAACTTGCTAATCTTACACATCATTAAACATATAATAGCAAAACATATAATTTACATTGTTCTTGCCTGGCTTATCCAGCTGCATATCGTGAAACTGTTATGGCATTTATAATAGCATTTTTATGTTTTTATTTTAACTGGAAGCAATGACAAAATAAATCCACCAGATTATGAAGTATGTATACCTAACTGTTGCTCAATTAAGATATAATCCCAAAGAGAGTACGTTTCTCATTAATTATCGCCTTCGGAAATTATTCTTTCTATATCTTATGAAAGCATTGCCAAAAATTATTGCACCAGATTATGAGTTATTTAACTAATTCTTACTCAATTAAGGAATAATCCAGGGAAAGATCCTTGCTCAATAATTATCACCCGAAGAGAATATTCTTCATTTTTAACATTCCGGGAGGCTTTTAACTAATTATCTGTATTTTAGCGCAAAGAAGGTTATTATTATTCTGATAGTAACTGGTTAGCTTAAATACGTTGAACAATCAATGGAATAATTTTCTAAAATTAATTATTTGTATTAAAGTCTCTTCGAACACAATATACACAATTTTTAGATATATTAAACTAGAAATATGTGTCTGCACTGCTGATAAATCTATAATATGAAATTTTTTACTTAGGCTTTGAATTTATTATCTAAACATGTTTATCTGGAATATATTTTAGTAAATTATTAAATTTATTGAAACGTGCAAAATACAATTTTATGAGATTAAGGTAATTTTTCTTTCCGGCACATTTTTCATTTTTCTTTCATTTCATAAGCACAGATTTCAAACGTTGTCCTTTTAAATAAGTAGTTTAATCTTATGTTATATTTACATTTATTTGTATTAAACATATTAAAAAAATATCGTGATTTTGCACCTGAAAATGCGGTATGTTTAATTAAAATTGCCTCAAATTATCTATAACGAGCAGGGAAGACCGAACCATGCTCGGTCAAAATTAGCTTTGAGTTCAAATATCATGACCATGACCAAAATGACACACTAATAAAATTTGCCCGAACATGTGACAAAGCTCGATTGTCTTCTCGTGTCCTAAAACCGTAGGATATAAAATTTTGTAAAAATAGTCTGAGCTGTTTTTTAGATAAAATTAGCTTGACCAACAGTGGCCCAAAAATGACCCACTAATTGGATTTTCTCGAGCATGTGACCTAGCCCAATGATTTACTCATGCCCCAAAATCCTAGGATAGAAAATTTAGTTCAAATCGTCTGGACCGTTTTTAAGATATAAATAGCTTGACCCATAATGACCCATGTCCAAAATGACCCACTAATCGAATTTTCTCGAACATGTAACCTAGCCCAACAGTCTTCTCTTGCCCGAACACCATAGGTGGCAAAATTTAGTCTCAATAGTCTGGGTCGTTTTTAGATAAAAATAGCTTGACCCACAGTGACCCAAAAATGCCACACTAATCCAATTTTCTTGGACATGTCATGGACCCAATGATTTTCTCGTGCTCGAAACTCGTAGGATACAAAATTTAATCAAAATCGTTGGAGCCGCTTTTTAGATAAAAATAACTTGACCCGCGTTGACCAAAAAATGACCCAAATACTAAAGTTCTAGAATATATGACCCAGCCCTATAGTCTTATCGTGCCCAAAAATGGTACGATACATAATTTCGTCAAAATCGTTTGAATTGTTTTTTAGATACATTCAGCTTGATCCTGACCCATAATGAGCCACTAATTCAATTTTCTCGAACATGGGATCTAGCGCAATTCTTTTCTCGTAATCCAAAATAATAGGATACAAAATTTAATCAAAATCGTTTGAGCCGTTTTTTAGATAAAATTAGCTTGACTCTGACACATGGGGACTCAAAATGACCCACTAATCGAATTTTCTCGAACATGTTATCTAGCCAAATTGTTTTCTGGTGCCCTAAAACGGTAGGATACTAAATTTACTCAAAATCGTTATATATATATATATATATATATATAACCACACACACACAATACTTGCTCGTATTAGAATATATGATTTTGCATTTCCATATTCTCAAACTATTTCCAAGAAATATATAATGCCACCAGTCTTTGATTGAAGAAATCAGCAACACTCTAACTTTAAAATAAAACGGAAATATATTTTGTTAACTTACATTGCTTACAAGAAATTGTCATTAACACGAGGAATTGATTACAAGTGACTAAATGAACAAATTTGAAATATTTCACCGGTATATGTGAATGTAAGAATTCGTATGAAGCATTATCATATAATCCAGCGTATAACGCTCACCTAAACTTCGAGTCTTCATTTTTGTTTTTGATGGTATATTTGCAAAATAACGCACACATCCTTCTTTTCCAAAAAACCTTCTTGAGATACATACACAAAAATTCTTTTATTTTAATGATGTAATGTATGACTATTAATTTTCAGGTAATCTGATAACGAAAATATTTTTTTTATTCTTTTACTTAGCCATCATACGTAGTATAGGGTAAGTCTTGTAATCGTTTTAAAAATCGAAAAAAAAAAAAAAAAAAACGTTTGACGAATATACACGTTTCAGACACTGGAGAATCCGAAAAACATATTTTTCAAAAAAAATTTTTGCCGTCCGTCTGTGTGTCTGTAAACGCTCTATCTCCCGAACAAATTGAGATAGAGACTGAAATTTGGTATGTACTTATTACGTAATAATGGTAAGAAGCTTATTGAATTTCAGTAACCTCGATTATCCGAAACTAATTTTTTCTGACTCTCGAAATATTTGTTCTAATAAAAGGTATATTAAAAATTTCGAAATTGTTTATTTTGAGAAATGAATATAAAAGACAATAAATAAACATATATTTTGCATAAAGAATAAAGTCGATCGGAAAATTAGTTGCCGAGATATTTGTAATCCTATTTACCACACTCTTCGATTTTTCATGACCCTGTATTTTATCCAAATTTCAATTCAAATATATATTTTAATTGGAAATGAGACGCTTAATCCGACGCAATAAACCGTTAGTTAATATGATTTAGTTTTGGAGTTATAAGGATGTTTGTTTTACGCTATTCAGTGATAGAGCATTTAAGGATTATGACGTCATCAAGCCCGATTTTATACGAATTGCAATGCATTTTATAAGTAGTTTACACATGTTTTATTTTCATATTTTATATTATGCATATCCATGAGGGGTAAGTATTACGGTAGCCCCAAACGACTTTTTTTTTTGTATAAACAAATAGCAAGTTTGTTAAATTAGACGTTTTAACTGTTATGGTCATATTTCTTTTTTCATAATTTATATTGTTTTAATTAAAAAACCTCCGTATAACGCGCGCCTGTAAAATTCAATCAATTTTCTTGTATCAAAAATTCTCGTTTTTCGGCGAAATATACAGTAAAACAGAAGATAAGAGAAAAGTAACAAATTACCGCTCATCATAGCGTTTGAGCATAAAATATTTATTTTTCTCTCCTAGGTATTCTGCCGTGGTCTCTAAAGTAATTATTTACACTTTACACTGGAGAGTAATATACAGAACCAGGGAAATCTTTCAACAGTATATCCCATAGCTTTTTAATTTTTTCTTAACGCACGGCTAATTTTTTATACACGTGTAATTTATTTAATCTCAATTCCATATAAGTTACTATTTAAACGAATATCAGTATAAAATATTCTAAAAATAAACTATATATTTTAATTATAAAAAATTAAATTCAGATTATTATTGTTCTGTTCCTACAAGAAAAGATACAAGAAATAAAATCTGTAAAAAAATAGCGTTTAATGAAAATATTTTTAACGTATTTTGAATTCCAGTAAAACATTGAATGTGGCTTACGTTTTGGTGACCATGTTGCAATATTGTAGATTTCTTAAAGAATCACAGTTTATTTGTGGAATTTGAAAGCGATCTTTGATGAAACTATCAAATTTCATTTCCATTGTTTCAGCATCAATTGAATATGTTAATTTCATCATGTATTTATTTTTAAAATGAAGTAAATGGTTCTGTATTCATTCAAATTTATTCAAAATCATATATATTTTATAAATGATGATGATAGTTTATTATTAGTTTAAGTGGTTTATTACATGAATATTACCTTATAGTTTTTAAGTTATTCTGACCTTACCACTTATAAAGCCTTTATTAAACACCAGTTCCTGAAAAACATGTAGTATCAGCCTTTATGTATCTTTTTTATATGTAATGTGAAAAAAGTGTTTATACACGATACGTATTCTGTTATACTGAAATTCCTAACACCAAAAATTGAAAGGAAGAATCAATTTGTATTTGTTTTAAATCTCAAATATAATTGCTTTCCACGTTATTAATATATACCAGGTGAACCAAAAATTCGTTAAAACATTAAAAATTCATAAACAAGTTGGAAATTGTACGTCAAACGTTACAAACGAGGTGCGTTCGTACGCACGTTTTAGAATTAAATTCATGATATCCCGTGCGTAGAACGGGTTAAACAGCTAGTTAAGTATATATTTTATGACACTGTTCATACAAATATCTTAACTAGTTATATAAATATTCAGATATATATGTATCAGCTAGTTATATAAATATTCAGATCTTGATGATTTTTAATTCTGTGAAATGAATTCTATCGTCTGCAGATTAATTTCTGTAATAAAATAAGTATCTAGGTCGCTTGACGATTTAACATCCATCGGAAGCTCCTATAACAAAAAAGCACCGATTTAAAAAAAAAAATCAAATTTCTTAATAATTATTTTTATTAATATCTCCTAAAGTTTTGATTCGATTTTAATAAAATTCGAAATGTCTCGACAAAATTCTGCAAAGATAATATATTTTAAATTGCAAACCATTTGGTTGGGTAGTTTTTGCGTTGTTATATGCGGACAGACAGACAGACGGACGGACAGACAGACGGACGGACAGACAGACAGACAGACGGACGGACAGACGGACGGACCAAGCGACGACTATAGGTGCTACGTATTTATATAATTACGAACGCACCTAAAAAGGAAGAAATTCTGATAATGATGTGCGGTTACCAAGAAAGGGCTCACAAGAGAGTAGGATTGTTTTTAGCAGCAAAAAACATTTTTGTTAAAAATGTCACTGGTAGAGAGCGCTGACGACCCGAAACACAATGAACAGCACAGCAGTACGCTCCATCCATTTATTCTTGCAAAAACAATTGTTCAACATGACCTCCAGACGACATTCTTCGTCTTCAGTCCTTTCGCCGTGCGAAAATTTCGCAACACGCAACAGTTGCTGACTCTCCATTCAAATAGAACAACTTCATCAACAACGCTCGATCGGGTAATGATAAAATTCTGAAAGCGAATGCCAAATCCTCGTGTATTCCGGTCTTTTATTACAGGATTAATTTGCATAATTGTGTTGAATCTCTCGCATGTTAGTGCCCTCTACCAGTGACATTTTTAACTATTTATTTATTTATTTATTTATTTATTTTTTGCTGATAAGAACAAATCCGATTATTTTGCGAGCCCTTTCAACGAACTTTTGGTTTACCCGGATATATATTGCTTTTTGCTTTTTATATGAAAACATGTATGTTTATGTGTTGTATTTACTGTAATTCAGTTTTTAAATACTATTTATGATGTAAGTTGTATTCAATTTTCAATTTTATAAGACTGCAAATCATTTTTTATGTTTTTATTCTTAAAGTAATTAAGTTTCCTCATGTGTACAACACAATAAAATTTCTTATAAACAAAATAAATAAATCATTATATACATGGATTACATTATATACAGAAAATGTGCTATGTACCTAATGTAAGGAAATTACATTATCAGGTCTTTCCCATAAGTCGCCTCAGTTGAAAGATTTAGGATGGCAAATTTATGACTAGAGACTCGCTGTCGACAATTTTAAGCCATAAAAGTCAAATAAGAAGGACTTTGATTTAAGTTGGTCTGGGAGATAATATCAAAGAACACACACGTAGTTCCGAGAAAAAAAAACAACACGCTACAGAAACAACTGATGCATAGCCATTGGTTGGGATTGGTAAAGAGGAGGTGAAACTGACCCTCTGTTATGCAAATTTCAGTTAAGACGGGAGATCAACTACCCAATGAAAAAAAAAGAAGGATGGGCTTAAAGCACTGTCATGCAAATTTTGGGCAGAACGAAGGACGGCCCACCGTGGTGATGAAAAAGGAGTTGTGAAAAAGAATGAGAACAGAACACGCATCGATCTCAGAAGCGAAAGTAAGAGGTGAAATAAAATGACGCGATGAGTTTTGTGCGGTCCGAAAGAGGAAAATAGAGTGAGTGGTAATTTGATGGTAAGAAAGCAACGAACCCGAACAACATATATGGAGAGTGGTGAAGTTAAGCTAAGTTTTGTGAAATGAACATTTTCAATAAGTGCAGCGCTATTTAGTTAGCGGAAAGAGTGTTCTGATACAAAGAGAAACCTTCTTCAATCAATGTGTGGAGGTAAATATGACTCTGACCTAAGTAATTCCCCAGTTTATTTGATTTTATCAAAATATTATAAGAGAAGCTGGTAGTGTGACCTTAGTCACAAATGGAAGTCAGAATCTTAATTGTAAACAAATAATGTTGTCAAAGATCAATTTAAATATAAAAAAAACAAATATAAGTATCCTTTGCAAGGATCAAAGTGTTAATGCCAATATTATAGGAGAAATTTTGTTAGGAAATTAAATCAGATGTGTTCTGATAAATCTTTTTTTTCTTGAGATAACTGTAAATATTGTAAATAAATAATAGTGTTAATTATTTGGAGTCTTCTCATTTAAATTATCTAGTATGTGTTTGTTTATTTAGATTTCCACTTTAAAAGTCAGCTAAGGGCAAGAATGATCATTCTCAAAAAGGGTAATGGGTTACTTCGAAATTACACAATGCAATGGAGGAACATGTCCAAAATTTAATCTCTAAGGATTCCTTTTATTATTATTTTCTTGGTAAATTAATTTATTCTATTAGCCAACCCCAGAGAAACCTTTATGTATTTAATTCTAAGCTTTAATTTTGATCAACTTGTCCCAGCAAAAGGGTTATGTTGGAATGGGCAGCAATTAGAAGGGAAATTAAAGGATAAAAATCTTAAATAAATAATATAACTGAGCCATGCATATTTCTCTTCAACAGTACCAACCTTATTCACTTATATCTATATAGTAATAATATCTTCTCTTTCTTTAAATTAATGGAATAAATATTTAATATAGTGATAGAATTGCTGTTGATATTCAATGCGTTCCATAAGTTACATTTATGCATTAATATTTGATATTTGCGAAAACATTTGATATTAAAAGAAAAGGTATTCTGAGATTTAATATTTTTAGCATATTTCCTAGAATGTAACATATTTTAACTCTCTTGTAGTCTTGTTAAATTAATGTAAATAAACTCGATGCGTAACTGGATTTGAAAATGCTAACTTTATTGTAAAACAGATATACTTTTCACATTCATACATAAAATCTTATGTTTTACATATCTTATTAAAATGAAGTAAATAGCGTAATGCAGTATCTGAAATAAGGTTAAAGACTAATTAAATAAATATTCTAAGGAGATTTTGTAAATGTATCCTTTCAAACTAATGAAATTAATTTCCGAAATATTTATTTATATTTCCTAACTATTAATTTTATAACGCCTTTTGTTCAATTGCTGCTCAAAAGTCAAACATACAGTCATATTGTGTAATTTCCATAATTTTATGATACAACATACAAAAAAAGGATAAAGAAAGAATTATAAACTTAAAAAAATATTGTCTTCTATTCATATATCTTTCATAAATGCAAATGCAAATTTTAGCTTTTGCATTAGAGCAGTATTTTAAATATCATAGTATTAGTATAAAGTATTATACTATAAGAGTTGAAAAAATACGGATTTGATATAAGTATAATTAGTATTTCTGAATAAATCTTGCATTTTTAAGTTTGCCTTGCGTATAGATAATTTGTTGCTACTGAAATAAAAACTATTAATTAAAGTATTGGGTATTACGTTTTAGTTTGTGCAGAGGTCCGTAGAAGTCAGCTCATAAAAATAATTTTTATATTTTAATCTAATCTTAGAAACCTCTTAAAACTTTGCATTTAGAAATTACGAAGGGTACAGAAAATACATTTTGGGACATATGTACAATACATGTGTTTAATACATTATTATTACAAAAGAAAATTTTGTACTAAATACCATATAGTAACAACAAACTATTTTTTTATATACTAGGAGCCTCTGTCCCCTATGAGCTACGCTCGTCAACCCCCGTTCTGACACCACAAATTCTAAAAACACGCTAATTTGATAGGCTCTAAAACGATTACGGAAGATGGAATTGTAATTTAACAACCAGCGGCGATCTCCTGTAATCCGGTTTCCATTCATTTTCCTTTGACTGAGGAATTCTAATTCCAGATCAACTGCTGTCGAAACAGGTAACAACTGATTTCGAGATTGATTAAATAAAATCAATTAAACATTTGAAAATCAACTTGTGTAAAATTTCTAAATGAATAATGTCGCTGCATCAGGGAATTTTATAGCGATGGTATAAGAAAATTGTTTTCAGGAAAATATTCGTTTCCAATATGACGTAATTTTCACCAGTTTTCTTCCTATTATTAAACGTAAAAATACAGTTTTTAATTGAAGGGAAATATTATTATTTACGCCGTTTTACAATTTGCAACAGTAGGTAAAATATATTGTCGAAATAAATGAATCTCTCGTGTAAATACATTTTTTAATGGAAAATGTTTGGAAATATTGTTATTTGATCATTTTAAATAAGGCGTAAGTTTCCCCATTCAATAGGTTGAATACGTGATTATCTAATTATTATTTTTAAGTTTAATTTCTATCTTTAATAGTCACGTGTAAATAACTTTAAAACATGGCTTTTTTGGAATATAAAATAAAGTTCAATTAAAATGATGGAATTGTGAATAAAAAATTTAAAAAAAAACCTCAAACAACTAGTCAAACTAAAAGAAATAATTATACACTGCACACCACAAGCTTATCAACTATATCCTTAGTATTAAATTCCTACGCATAGGTTTTTGTTCCTATAAAACTTTTTAAGAGAACTATTTTGACCTAATTTAGTATTAAATATCTCTTTAAATAACTGTTCGATTTAAAAACTGTCTACTTCAGCGTATTTATAAAACTATTCTCTATAAAACTACTACTTTTTATATTTGAATATGCAATAGTTTTCTGAGATCCAGGAAGACCTGGAGGCAAAAAAATTCATTGACAGATGCGGCGTCGATTTTTTTTTTTTTTAATACAGAAATATAATAATGAAAATAGACTTCTAATAGCTCGGTGTGTTATTTTTTTTTGGGGGGGGGGAGGGGGAAGGGGAGAACTGTACATTTTCCATAAAGGTAAAGACAAATATCTAAATATTTTCCAATATTATTTAAATGTACTAAAAAAAAAGAAAATATAGAATGAAACGACACGGTGTTTTTTTTATTATTATTATTTGATAAAATTGGATTTTTTATACAATGGGCTGGTACCAGTTCCTTTTCATTCCGATATAACTGTTGCATAAATAATATGATGGTTTGTATTATTTTATTTATTTATTTATTTGTGAATAAACATTTTTCATAAAAGTAAAGAAAAATTGTGCCATGAATGGCAGTTACGAAAAGAAAAATTTCGAATGATTCAATTAATACAAATAAAACATTTCATAATATCATAAATATTTCCCACTGATACCTTCATGCAGATCTACACATGCTTGAAATCTTATATGTACAAGAAGCATGCACAAAAATATAATATTTGAGAAAAATGCGTATATATGCATAGTTGATCACTTACTTAGGATCGCTTGAGTTACGGTTTTTCAGTGACAGGATAACTTAAAAATGCGTAATATATATATATATATATTTTTTTTTTTAAATGAAAGAAAGTTCTAGCTGAAAAGTTAAACGTCTCTTTATTGTAATAGAGACTTGGTTGCACTCTGGTAGCACATATCACTTACTATCTTCCGAAAATCGAAATCATAAAAATATTAAAAGCAATATAATTATGAATACTTCTTAAGAATTGATCGCAAAATAAAATATATCATTGTATAACCAGACATTGGTGGCACTGTGGTGCAATTATCGCATGCAAGGCTTAAAATAATATATGTATTTAAATTAAAAATGTCCTTCAAACTCCTTGAATAAAATTCCCTCGTTTTTCTTGAAATTTAAATAACCCCTAAACAGAGATTTTATAACTATTTTGATTACGCACACTGCTTATAAAATGAGAGACGGTTCTCTATGAGAAACGCTGAAGCGCGACCAATGGCGCTGTTTAAAAAGCCGCGACTTATAATGGGCTAACGCTTGCGAACAGGGCCCGCTTCAGACATTGAAGTAGGGGAAGCTTGACGTTACTCACAGGGGCCCCTAATAATAACCAATTGCTTTATTATTTACTAAATTACTTTTTCGTATACGGCAACATCTGAAATTTTACCATCAAAATTTTGAGTAAACATCACTTTAGAAAAAGCAAGCTTCATAATTTAGATAAAAGTTTCATAAGGGGAAAAAATGCATTTTCTTTAATGATTGAAAAAAAAAATCGAAAAAATAATTTTGAAAAGTAAATTTGGGGGCCCTTTTGTATTTTTTTGAGGGGGTAAGCACGGGCTTCCCGGGCCTATTCGTTAAACAGGCCCTGCTTGCAAATATATTCTGTAATGACAAAACAGACAATTAATTGTAGATCTTAAATCTTATCTGACCACATTATTGTGGTTACTTCTTCTTTATCGAGGAACTAAAAAAAATCATGAGATATCTATACTATTATATAAAGAGAGAACGCCTGGATGACTGGGTGACTCTTCAACGCCCAGCTCGAACGACTAAAATCAGGATCACGAAATTTGGTGAGAAGATTGCTGTCATTACCTAGGCAAGCAATAAGAAAGGATTTTGTTTAATTCCCTCACGAAGGAGATTAAAACGGGTGTCCAACATTTTAGGTCATTTTGCCATATCTCAGCAGCATTTTTAGGTAGGCCCTGGATATTCAGGATAACACATCTACTAAAAAATTATTAAACACGTGTTTCAGCGATTTTATAAATTCATCACGTAAGGGAAATAATTGGGGATTAGAACGATTTAGGTCATTTCGCCATATCTCTGCAGCAGTTTTAGCTAGTAGCGTGAATTTCAGGAAAACAAATGTACTCAAAATATAGGTAAACGCACATTTCAGCGAATTTATAGATTCATCGTTTAATGGATTAAAAGGGGGGAGATTAGAACGTTTCAGGTCATTTCGCCATATCTCAGTAGCAGTTTTAGGTATGAGCTTGACATTCAGAATAACATATCTACTAAAAAATAATTATACACGTATTTCAGTGATTTTAGAAATTCACCCACTAAGGAGGTTAAATGGTGAATTGAACGTTTTAGGTCATTTTGCCATATCTCTGCAGCAATTTTAGGTATGAGCATGAAATTCAAGTTAACAAATCTACTAAAAAAATGGTTAACACGTTTTTCAGCGATTTTACATATTCACTCACTAAGGATGTTGAACATCGAAAAACACCCGATTATAGAATATTAGACGAATAATACAACTATTGCTGATTTTTTATATAGATATTTTGCGTATGGCATTTTTAAACCGAAAAAATATTTTTAATATTTTATAAAGCTGAAGTATTTAGTATGATTGCGTCGAAATAGCATAAGTTTTTTTCTGATTGTCATTTTGACAGTTTATAGCCGTGAATGTGTTATTGTGATCGGTGTATTTTTAGGATACTACATTTTTATTATGTTACTCGGAAAGCTAAGGTTAACTCTGATGAAGCCGGGTGGTTTTGCTATATAAAAATAAATTTATTATTTTCCATGTGTATATAAATTGAAAAAAAATATTTATCACGTACTTAGAAACTTTTATTTAAAGTTTAAAATTTGTAAATACTGAACTTTTGTCTCGCTCCGGTTTTTATCCTATTTGCAATATTTTTTGTTTAAATTATCTATCCATCCCTACACCACATTGTAGTCGACACTTTGTCCACCCGCGTGAAGCCGGAACGTGC
This sequence comes from Maratus michaelseni, assembly GCA_963931845.1. NCBI lineage: Eukaryota > Metazoa > Arthropoda > Arachnida > Araneae > Salticidae > Maratus > Maratus michaelseni. Next base: position 392,127,742 of record OZ007592.1, read on the forward strand.
CTCTAGTTTTATACAGGGTGATTCATAAAAGATGGGCAGAACTTTAAGGGGTTATAGTACACTTAAAGACAAATAATATTAAATAGGAGACTAAGGGTCCCAGACGTATTCCCAAGGAGATAGGGGGCATTAAAGTTTAGGGTCCGAAATTTCAAATGATTATAAAACATGGAAAAATTGGTCGATTCGTTTGCGGTTTTTGCAAAAAATTTTCTTTATGCCAGTATTTTCTTGAAATAAAATTTTAAAGTTCAATTTCAAAAAATGCCGATAGGGGGCGCTTTAGACTTTGGAGTAACAAACAACTATTTTTTAACGTTATTTTTTGTATTTCTTTAAATGATTTCGAAAGCTTAGACTTAAACTTAAATTTTGATCTAAAAATCTGAGTCCTAACGAGTAGTTAAGTAGCGTAAACTGAAATTTGAAATTTGAAACCCTTCTCCCCCCAGAACAAAAATCAGTTATTCCCGATCTTTGTGTCGTAGATTAGGCTCTAACTACTGCCGCGTTTTGCTAAAATTATTCTTTATGTCAGTATTTTCTTGAAAATAAATTTTAAAGAAAATTTTCAAAAAATTCCGATAGAGGGCGCTTTAGACTTTGGAGTAACGAACAACTATTTTATACCGTTATTTTTTGTGTCTCATTAAATGCTTTCTAAAGCTTAGACTTAAACTTAAATTTTCAGCTCAAAATCTGAATCGCTGAGCGTGGTTCAGTAGCGAGGGGAGGGGGTTCAAATTTCAACTTCTGAACATAGTTCAGTTTGCACTACTTAACCATGCCTAACGATTCTGTGCTGTGATACGAGGCAAAAATACAACTTTCGTCAAGGACTGCATAGTCGGAATTCACTCATAAAGGCACTGGCACAGTTGGAAACGTCGCTCATGCAAACGTTAAAGCTCCATTCCTGACGCTAGTCACCGGGTGAAGAAGGAAACAGAAAGTATGCAAATGTCAAATGGGGAAGAAGAAGAACACGTATGCAAAATTTCGACACGATTCAGGCATAAAAACCACTGAACGGTGAGTCAAGTGTAAGTCGCTGTAGTAATGAATCGGAAGATGGTGCCCTTCACGAATAAGGAAAAGGCTGAGATGCATTTAATTTACGGAGCGGCAGATGGAAATGGTGCAGAGGCACAACGAATGTACGGAGAGCGATTTCCTAACAGGCGGTTGCCTAACCGCAAAACTTTCGAGCGCTTGCACAGACAGTTGTGTGAGACGGGATCATTTCTCGCTTCCCGGTCGAATGCAGGTCGTGCAAAAAAGGACGAATCAGTAGTTGTTGCAGAAGCCATTCTGGATGTAGTAGCGGCGCAGCCAAGTACAAGTACACGAACAGTGGCTAGCCAGGTGGATACCTCACAGTCCACGACTTGGAGGGTACTGAAGGATGAACATTTGCTCCCGTTTCATGTGCAACGAGTCCAGAAACTGTCTCCAGGGGATTATCCAAATCGTATTGAATTCGCCCGCTGGTTTCTGCAGCAGAACGCGCTAAATCCACATTTTGGACGAACTGTGCTTTTCACCGATGAATGTACCTTCACACGTGAAGGTACATTTAACACACACAATGCACATGTATGGGCGGATGTCAATCCACATGCTACGTATCCACATGCTCATCAGAGACGCTTTTCCATCAATGTTTGGGCAGGAATCCTCGGAGACCACCTAATCGGACCGTACCTTCTTCCTGAACGCCTCAACGGTAAAACATACCTCACATTTCTGCAACATGTGCTGCCAGACCTGTTAAACGTTGTTCCTCCACGCATCCGGCGGGTCATGTGGTTCCAGCACGATGGAGCGCCAGCCCATTACGTACGAGACGTCCGCAACTATCTGGACATCACATTTCCGAACAGATGGATTGGTCGAGGTGGTCCTGTTGCTTGGCCTGCTCGCTCGCCAGATCTTTCACCCCTCGATTTCTTTTTTTGGGGACGATTGAAGGCTCTTATGTATGAGACACCCATTGAATCCCCCGAGGAACTGGTCGCCAGACTTTCCGCCGCTGTAGGGGAAGTGCTCGAAAAGCCTGATGTTTTCGCGAATGTTCGCCGTTCCATTCGTCGCCGTTGTTCTGCGTGCATAACCTCTGGTGGTCACAATTTTGAACATTTATTGTGATTACATGTTAATAAATATGCTTTGGTAACATAATCCTAATTTGTGTCTTTTTACCTCGTATCACAGCACACAATGTGTGGACATGGTAAACTGAACTGTGCTCAGGAGTAGAAATTTCAAACCCCTCTCCCCAGAAACTTAACCACGTCTAACGATTCAGATTTTGGGCTGAAAATTTAAGTCTAAGCTTTAGAAAGCATTTAATGAGACACAAAAAATAACGGTATAAAATAGTTGTTCGTTACTCCAAAGTCTAAAGCGCCCTCTATCGGAATTTTTTGAAAATTTTCTTTAAAATTTATTTTCAAGAAAATACTGACATAAAGAATAATTTTAGCAAAACGCGGCAGTAGTTAGAGCCTAATCTACGACACAAAGATCGGGAATAACTGATTTTTGTTCTGGGGGGAGAAGGGTTTCAAATTTCAAATTTCAGTTTACGCTACTTAACTACTCGTTAGGACTCAGATTTTTAGATCAAAATTTAAGTTTAAGTCTAAGCTTTCGAAATCATTTAAAGAAATACAAAAAATAACGTTAAAAAATAGTTGTTTGTTACTCCAAAGTCCAAAGCGCCCCCTATCGGCATTTTTTGAAATTGAACTTTAAAATTTTATTTCAAGAAAATACTGGCATAAAGAAAATTTTTTGCAAAAACCGCAAACGAATCGACCAATTTTTCCATGTTTTATAATCATTTGAAATTTCGGACCCTAAACTTTAATGCCCCCTATCTCCTTGGGAATACGTCTGGGACCCTTAGTCTCCTATTTAATATTATTTGTCTTTAAGTGTACTATAACCCCTTAAAGTTCTGCCCATCTTTTATGAATCACCCTGTATACATTCAAACATATTGCAGGCCTGTAAATATTAATAATAACATATTCTTACCTATCTAACCACAATATCGTAACTGTTCATAGAAGATATATAATTTGATTTATTATTTTATTGTGAAGTTACCATGGGTCTATCGGTCTCTAACCACCTCGTAAGTACTGCAGTTCTTGCTAGATATTTTTTTGATATAATCAATTTTCTGAATTTACCAAACAAATAGTTTTTAAAGAAATTTCGATTTGGTATTATTTTCCACATTGTTAAGCTGACAGTTCTTATTTCATTTTACCTAAAATCGAAATGCGTGTCTAATTGTGAAGTTTTTGTTCATCGTATTAACCCTCTGAGCGTTTTGAAAAAGGGTAAAATTGTAATGTTGTTTTCTCTACATTTTGTTTTAAAATCTAAAAAAATATGATTCTTTCAGCATTATAAATAAAACTTAATTACAAATATGAATGTAACCCTTGAGAGCATTAATCATTCTTCAATGTTTTGAAAATTCATTAAATCTATAGAATTATATTATCTTAAACATTGCATATATTGCAGTGAAACATGGAGCTTAGTGAACGGAATATTACGTTCTACACGCTTAGAGGGTTAAAAAAAGCTGCCTTAATTTACATTTTACACTTATAACACGGGAAATCTTTAATAATGTATCTTATATAAAAATGATTTCTTGGTAACTTTATATCAGATTGTATTGAAAAACAAACCCCAGCGATGTGTACATTTTTATTTTTTCCACCTTTATCACATAAAAAGTCATATAAAATTCAATAATACTTGTAAATAAGAATAATAGATGATAAAAGTATTTTCTTTTCAAATATTTAGTTGGAAAATTCGCTCTTAACATATGTGTTTATGTTTTGAGAGAGAAATTTGTAGAACGTCTGTTTTCGGATCTCAGAAAGTACATTGTCAAAAATGTTTCCTATGTTTTCTATATTGTTTCATCGTTTCCGAAGTTCACATTCTCAAGAGAGTCTATTTAATAACAGTTAATGATGCTTCTCTTGTAAATCTTAAATGAGATTAATTTAGTAAACAGTATTTTCAAAAATTTAACATTATTTCTGCTTATCTTTTCCGTATAAACTTTTGCCATCCGTAGTGCGCCGACCAGTGGCTTAGAGGTACTACTCTCACAGCTGGTAGACGGGAGGTGCTGGGTTCAAACCCCTGTCGCGCTCGTCGACCTAACCGTTTGGAGTTTTCCGTGGTTTTCTTCGAACCTTGCCGTAAATACGGGTTAGGATCCCTTAGAAAGACCCCCACGGAGGGTACACCAACCTAGGGCCTATATCCCTCGAGTAGATAATCGGCCGTCATAAATCAACCAATCAACCAACCGTAGTGCGCCGGGTACATCTGACGCGAGATGATTTTCATCAAGCTAAATCTCAATCACTTTACACAATTTGTTTAAAATTTATTATCGTATTTTGTATCTATTGTACTTTGATATCATTTGATTAATTTTAACAGAGGATTTTATTTTAATCAAAAAGATCATTTAAATAACACTGTGCTTTCAAAAATATTTTAAATAAAATTTTTGTAAGTAAAACTAAAAATTCAACGTTTTTTAGATGAACTTAGAATATTAAAATAAATTTTAAAATTAATTTTTTGTATTAAACACCTGCTGAAAAAAGCTGCATAGTAAATGGTATGGTAATGATAAAAAAGGTGAACAGGTTAAAAAAAATTAAGTGAAATTCTACGCACAAAAACGACTCGGTGTATTCTCGAACGAGTTAATAATCCATGTCTATATCCATTGTGGACTTTATTCACTTATTTAGCTTTTATTTATGCATATATATTTAAAATATTTATGCATAAATGATACAAAATACAGAATTTAACATCTATATAATCAATCCTATATATTACGTATATTTTAGTATCTCTACAGATATTTGTGATTATATATTTATATTTATTCTACATGAAAGAAGAGAGAAGAATTAGTTCACCCTACTATTAGATTCCTACTCAAATCTTAGCCAATTAAGATACAATATCAGAGTAGGATCATTGCGAAATAATTATCGCCTTCGGAAAAATCATTTGTAACGTTCCAGGAAGATCTATTCTAATTGACTCTATCTGAATGAAAAGAAGCTTTTAATTATACACTGCTTGTTACAGGTTGAATTATAGTGATTGAATGACCTCATTTGCATTTTTAAAAAGCAGAATAGATCTAATAGGTATTAGGATACAATAAAACAAATATTTGCGTTTGTAAAATAATTAATGTAAAATCTTATTTATCCACTAAAGAGAAAAAATGAAAGTTTAGCTGGAATAAATGAAATTTTATCGATAATATAATTCCTTGACGCAATTAATATGAAGTATATACCTTGTATTTATACAAGTCATATTTTGAAAATCGAAAAAAAGTATATTATCGTTATATATATATATATGTTTTTAAGCTCTGTATCAGAAATTTTTATATGAAAAATGAATGAAGACATTCTACGTCACTACGATTCAGATGCAAGTGCATTAAACAATGGTTTAAAATACATTGTTCTCAAAATTTTAAGGAACAAACAGTTGTCTAACACTAATTATTAAAAGAATGATGATAAAGTTTAAAAAAATATGGTTCATATGAATGATCAAAAGAAACTTCGATAAACTCTTGTGAGATATTTCTACCCATCTCTATTTGCTTTAAAGAATTGGGCATTTTATGGCAGTCAAGAAGAAACGGTGAACATCTCAATTTTGTAATTTGTCTCCAATTTTTCTTACGCTTGTTGACCTTGAATTGTTGTCACTAAAGTAGTGTTGTCCATATGTAGGAGATGTTGTTTAACTGATTATTTAAAATGGCTGGAAATCGGATGAATTGAAATTGAATTATCACAAGCTGTTGCTGCTAGACATCTTAATGTGTCTCGTAGTGTGGTCGAAAGTCTCTGGGATCAATTTGAATATGAAAATTCAGTATCAAGAAGACTTGTTCCTAGAGTGGCACAGGCTAAAAAACCCTGTTTAACCTGGGAATAATCCTTGTTTTTTGGCATAAACTTGGTGTTTGGTGTTTTGGGAATAAACCAGGTTTTTTGGCAATAAACTTGGGAATAAACCGGGTCTATTGGAAATAAACCTGGGAATAAAATTTTTTTTTGCAACTAAACTTGTTTCAGACCACCCACGGGTTATATCCATGGCACAAGATCGCTTCAGAGCTTTTTTCCCTCGAATATGGAGGAATATACTGTGATTCAGCTAATTTTTCAGATCATCGTATGCAATAAGGATGTCAATATTTGCTATTGCGGTAAACAGATGTCTTCGCAATTAAGAACACTATTCAAGACAAACCATTGTATGTGTCCCGCATAAAACATCAACAATGAATTGCCCGTCTAAATTGGCCAAGAGATCACGTTACATGGAACAGGCAACAATGAGATTTCACAGAAGAGTCGCGTTTGGCATTGGAGAGTGATTTAGTTAGTGTGCTGATCAAGAAAGAACAAGGCATCAGATTATAACTATGTAACATTGTTGAAACACACAGTTATAGAAGAGCGGGCATCATAGTTTGCGTTGGAATATCTCTGGTGTTCACAGTAACCTACATAGGTGCAAAGAAAGAACTCTGACTGCTGTGAAATATCGGGGCGAGATCCTTGTTCCATTTCTCACATCGTACGGTGGTACTATTGGCGGTGAATTAATCATAATGAATGATAAATCCCGATTGCTTTGTGCAAGAGTCGTTGATAAATATGTTGAGAATCAAGATTTGGAGCAAATGGAATGACTAGCTCTAATTTTGGGCATTCATTTGATATAAAAACTTTGGGACTATCTCAGCAGACAGGTGGCTGCTGTACGTCCTCCTCGAAATCGTTAAATGAGCTGGAACAAACATTTCTCCGTGTATGGTCGTTGTTTCCCTATCCAGTGTCCGACAACTAAATTGACAGTATGGTAAGTCGATACCACAAATGCATTAAAGTAGGGTAGTGTGCATCCCTTTTAAAATACTTTTATTTATATTACTTTTTCAGAAAACATTACCATTATTTTAATCCAAGAGTGGACTTTTGTTAAAAATGCAATTTTTTATTTGTAAATCAAGCTTGATGTTAAAATTAAGTAAAATTCAATAAGTAACTGTTTAATGCACAATTCTTCTAAGTTTCATGTTTTATCATAATTTGTTTTCAAATTACACACAAAAGACTGTTTGCACCTTAACTTTTAGGCTTCATTGTATAATTGAATTAAATTAATTCAGTGAATTTGTGAAAATTTTACGATTTTTTCCTCAATTCCATTTACTTGTTATTCAATAATTAGTACATTTTACAGTAAAATTTGGGCACAGTATCTTACAAAGTACTATCTTTAATACATCGTATTGTATGTGAATTTCATAATATTTGTGAATATTTATTTCATCGTATTATTTAACCCTCTGAATACTAAAGTCTAAAAACGCAGTAGCATTCAAAGTGCGGATAACAGGCGAATTCTGAAATATTGCTGCGAGATTTTTTCTCTACTTTTCTTCTGCCTGCGTACTTCTCAGCAGCACAATTAGAACGCAGCTATCTTTGAAAGTGGAACTTGTTTTTCCTTAATATCCCTTCAAAGATCACAAGTACAAAAGGCTAATAATGTACAAGGGTGTTTTACTGAAATACCCCAACCTTTTATTGCAATAATCCCCTCATCCATCACTTAGTCTGCGACAATAGTCAGGGCTTCTGGGTCGGTTTCGTAGCGAAATGTTTAAGTAATGGAGATTTTTCTAGTTATTGTACAAAATCACTATATTAAGTATAAAAATATAAAATAAAACAGCATTGTTTTCTTTTAATTTGGGCTAACTTCACATGACAAAACACACTGAGTGTACCACGTTCGTCTAAGTTTCATGTTTTCATCTTAATTTGTTTTCAAATTACACACAAAAGACTGATTGTACCTTAACTTTTATGGGTCATTGTATAATTGAATTAAATTAATTCGCATTTGAATCAAGTAACTATCATAATTCAGTGAATTTGGGAAAATTTTACGAGTTTTTCTCAGTCGCACTTACTTGTTATTCAATAAACAGTACATTTGACAGTAAAGTTTGGGCACCACGTTCTTCTAAGTTTGATGTTTTTATGTTAATTTGTTTTCAAATTACAAACAAAAGACTTATTGTACCTTAACTTTTAGGGGTCATTGTATAATTGAATTAAATTAATTCGCGTTTGAATCAAGTAAATATCCTAATTCAGTGAATTTGTAAATATTTTTCTTTTTTTTTCTCAATTTCATTTACTTGTTATTCAATAATCAGTAATTTTTTAAATAAATTTTGGGCACAATATCTTACAAAGTACTCTCTTTAATACATCGTAGTGCATGTGAATTTCATACTGTTTTTGAATATTTATTTCATCGTATTACTTAACCCTCTGAATACTAAAGTCTAAAAACGCAATAACATTCAAGGTGCGGCTAACGGGCGAACTCAGTAGTACAAAAGGCTAATAATGTACAAGGGTGTTTTACTGAAATACCCCACCCTTTTATTGCAATAATTTCCTCATCCATCACTTAGTCTGCAACAATAGTCAAGGCTTCTGGGTCGGTTTCGTAGCGAAATGGTTAAGTAATGGAGATGTTTCTAGTTATTGTACAAAATCACTCATTTATGTACAAAAGATAAAATAAAACAGCATTGTTTTTTTAATTGTGGCTAACTTCACATGACAAAACACACTGAGTGTACCACGTTCGTCTAAGTTTCATGTTATCATCTTAATATGTTTTCAAATTACACACAAAAGACTGATTGTACCTTAACTTTTAGGGGGTCATTGCATAATTGAATTAAATTAATTCGTATTTGAATCAAGTAACTATCATAATTCAGTGAATTTGGGAAAATTTTACGATTTTTTCTCAGTCGCACTTACTTGTTATTCAATAAACAGTACATTTTACAGTAAAGTTTGGGTACCACGTTCTTCTAAGTTTCATGTTTTCATATTAATTTGTTCTCAAATTACACACAAAAGACTGATTGTACCTTAACTTTTATGGGTCATTGTATAATTGAATTAAATTAATTCGCATTTGAATCAAGTAACTATCATAATTCAGTGAATTTGGGAAAAATTTGCGATTTTTTCTCAGTCGCACTTACTTGTTATTCAATAAACAGTACATTTTACAGTAAAGTTTGGGCACCCCGTTCTTCTAAGTTTCATGTTTTTATGTTAATTTGTTTTCAAATTACACACAAAAGACTGATTGCACCTTAACTTTTAGGGGTCATTGTATAATTGAATTAAATTTATTCGCGTTTGAATCAAGTAACTATCCTAATTCAGTGAATTTGTGAATATTTTTCTTTTTTTTCTCAATTTCATTTACTTGTTATTCAGTAATCAGTAAATTTTTAAATAAAGTTTGGGCACAATATCTTACAAAGTACTCTCTTTAACACATCGTAGTGCATGTGAATTTCATACTGTTTTTGAATATTTATTTCATCGTATTACTTAACCCTCTGAATACTAAAGTCTAAAAACGCAATAACATTCAAGGTGCAGCTAACGGGCGAACTCTGAAATATTCCTGCGAGATTTTTGCTCTGCTTTACTTCTGCTTGCGTACTTCTCAGCAGCACAATTAGAAAGCAGCTATCTTTGAAAGTGGAACTTGTTTTTCCTTAATATCCCTCCAAAGATCAGTAGTACAAAAGGCTAATAATGTACAAGGGTGTTTTACTGAAATACCCCACCCTTTTATTGCAATAATCTCCTCATCCATCACTTAGTCTGCGACAATAGTCAGGGCTTCTGGGTCGGTTTCGTAGCGAAATGGTTAAGTAATGGAGATGTTTCTAGTTATTGTACAAAATCACTCATTTATGTACAAAAGATAAAATAAAACAGCATTGTTTTGTTTTTTTTGTGGCTAACTTCACATGACAAAACACACTGAGTGTACCACATTCGTCTAAGTTTCATGTTGTCATCTTAATATGTTTTCAAATTACACACAAAAGACTGATTGTACCTTAACTTTTAGGGGGTCATTGCATAATTGAATTAAATTAATTCGTATTTGAATCAAGTAACTACCATAATTCAGTGAATTTGGGAAAATTTTACTATTTTTTCTCATTCTCATTTACTTGTTATTCAATAAACTGTACATTTTACAGTAAAGTTTGGGCACAGTATCTTACAAAGTACTCTGTTTAATACATCGTATTGCATGTGAATTTCATACTGTTTTTGAATATTTATTGCATCGTATTACTTAACCCTCTGAATACTAAAGTCGAAAAACGCAATAACATTCAAAGTGCGGCTAACGGGCGAACTCTGAAATATTCCTGCGAGATTTTTGCTCTGCTTTACTTCTGCCTGCGTACTTCTCAGCAGCACAATTAGAACGCAGCTATCTTTGAAAGTGGAACTTGTTTTTCCTTAATAGCCCTCCAAAGATCACTAGTACAAAAATCTAATAATGTACAAGGGTATTTTACTGAAATACCCCACCCGTTTATTGCAATAATCCCCTCATCCATCACTTAGTCTGCGACAATAGTCAGGGCTTCTGGGGCGGTTTCGTAGCGAAATGGTTAAGTAAAGGAGACGTTTCTAGTTATTGTGCACCCATTTAAGTACAATCTATAAAATAAAACAGCCTTTTTTTTTTTGGCTAACTTTACATGACAAAACAGACTGAGTGTACCACGTAACTGACAATGTCACTAATGTGAAATGGAAAATAAAACAGACTGAGATTATGTTTTTGTACATAAGGATCTTAGAAAAATAATTATAATTAGTTTCAATTCTACATGATGAGTTAATTAGGTGTAATTTATACCTCATATTTAAAGAAATATATAAAACACCAACAAAAGAAATTGGTAATTTTAGCGTTCTAACAATAGTAATGTGAAGAAATGACCTTATATGCGAATTATTGACAATAATTATAAATACGGTTTTTAATGCAAATACCATTATGCACAAAAATAAAAGTATATTATTTAAACAGTACGGTCTGTTATAAAAAAAAAACCTATATTAGGTAGTCTGATATACTTTATTTCATGATTCATTGATTTTAAATTTTTATTTAAAATTTCAATTCATTCCATCATTGTCCTTCAGCATTTTTTCAGCAGTACAACTCACGTGAAATCCAGTTCCTTTTTGTTATTTCACTTTAAAATACCGTTGCACTGCTTCATCTTATATATTCAACATAATACAGTCTGTTAAATATATATACGTACATATTTGTCGATTTAAGTTATTTGTGGAAATTGTAAAATACGATATATCCACTAAAGGGAAATTCACAATTTAGAAATATATCTTAAAATATTTATTATTCACATGCGTATGTATAGCTAAACTTTAATTCATATATATTTATCTTTAAAAGCAAGAAAAATTGCGTGATAAGAATTATGACAGACATAAATCAATTTAAGCACAATTTTGTTTTTGTTTTACTACGACCACATTACGTTGAAACTGAATAAGATTTATTTTATGTCACCTCATTGGTATGAATTTCCTGGAAATTTACTGAGCACTAAATAATAGGAAAATTGATGATATGTGAAAGAAATTAGGATTCTGTTTGTCAGTTGTCAACAAAATAAAGCGTTTCAAACTAAAACTAAGATTTACGATGTTGTTGACAAACGTTTGGAAGTAGTAATATCGATACATTGAATGGCAAACTTTGAGGAATTAAAAAAGTGAAAGCAGCTAAATTTATAATTTATAAAATATAATATTATTTTTGCTTAAGGCATGTCTGATAAGTGAGGTAGGTAAACGTAAATTTATTTTTAAAATAATTAAAATATTATACACATGTTTTTTTTTTTTTTTTTTAAAGTAATAATATATATCTAAATCTGTTATATAAGATATTAAAAAACAGTAATGTATGAATGACTTTTTATTATTTTTAGTGTTTCGTTCATCTGACTAAACCCTATTCGTCTCGCTACGTTGTCTGTCCGCCACAGAGCCGGTTCTCAGAAACTATATAACTGACAGAATTGAAATTTTGTGTACTTTTAGATGAATACCTACTATGAAGCTGAAAATCATAAAATTAAAAATAATCGTTTTATTTTAATATGGAGAGATAAAAAACCAAAAATCTAACCGTATTTTCATATTAAATGTAAACATTTTTCTTTATAGCAGTTGCCAACAATTAAAAATCCACAATAAAATTCTTTCTACAATAATTAACTTTCTGTTGAAATATTTCCCCATGAAAAAGTGAAAATTAAATAAAACGTTTCACCAATTGAAAAAAAAAAAGATTAACATGACGTCTTATTGGTAATAAAATGGAAATTTTCAAACATTTCTCAATAATACAAGGAGTATGAGTATATATAAGTACATAAAGCAGGTTAATATGATGACATACGAGAAAATAATCTGACGCCATATTGAAAGTTTAACGGACTTTATCAAATGTTTGAGAATAATACAAAGAGATTGTCAATATGAGTAATAGAGAAATCAAGTAGATGACATCACCAAGTGATTATAACTCCATATGAGTTTGAGGAACGTATTGAATCATGATAAAAACCCTATTATGGAAATATTAGCATATTTTAACATTTTGAAGGTCTCTATACAACATGTTTAATTTTGATTTTTTTTTAATAACGCATATACTTCACATGACATATATTAATAAGACAGAGTATAATAGCGGGCTTCGCCCGCTCCCGAACCCGTTCAGCATTTCGAGAAAACGAGAAAAATAAACAGGTAAATTTTTACTTAAAAAAAAAAAAACTTTTTTTTGCTAAATGAAATTTATTTGGACTTATTAAAGAAAGGATAAAGTGTTTTGAAAGGAATGTTAAACAAAACCCTTTGTGCAATCTTCGATCACACTTAGCCACGTATTTTGTAATTAACCGTATTTCATTACCTGTAAAAATTATATTTCCATCTGAACGGGACAAAGCACTAAATGCTGCTAGATATTTTAAATACAAAATTACGAATAGCATAATACTTGAAATCGAATTAATCTATTTATTTTATAATTTTAAAAAGTTTTATATTTTGAAACGGTGTACATTTAGAATAGAAATGTTAAAAGTCATTTTTCTAATAAGCAGATTACTACCATAAATTATCAAACTTATTCATTAGGCTTTTCTTCGAAACTGTCTTAGTATATAAAAAAGCTTAAAAAATTGTTTTCAAATTTTTACATAAACATTAGTAAAGAAAAAAAGTTACTATGCTCTTGTAGTTTGCAATCTATTTTTTACCTCTTGTGTTCAAAACTAATTAATTATGGAAAGAAAATTACAGTGTTGTGGTTAACCTTAATTTAATATTTAAAAGAAAACCTTCTTTTTAAATCATAATGCAGTCAAAATGAAGATGGTCAAGGAAATTATTTTTCCTTTAAAGAATATGAAATAATTAATGATCAACTGCGACGTGAGAGAAAAAATTAAAAACAAAATATGAGTGGTTTTTTTTTGTTTTTATTTCATAAAAAAGATCATTTTTCTTTTTTACAAATTTGCCGATGACGTACAAAAGAACGCATATAATCGATATTTATTTTTTTTATATTTTTAATTTTGAAAAGGATTTAGTATTTTATGATACTTAGGCAAATGCTGTTATTCTTTAGAAAAGCAATGTATATATTAAAAAACAACTGTGTAATGTGAATTAATGTGAAAAATTTCATAGTATAATATTTTGTTCATTGATGACTATAGAACATTTTTTCTGTCTTCAGTAACATTTTATCTACCGATACAAAACTACTTATTACGATAGGCATTAATATTAAACTGGCAAAATCCGTGGCTATGCACCCGTAACTGTTGAAATACGTCACGTGGTATTTGTGTGCCCTTGAAATGGATGCGAAATTTATTAATTAACACATATTATGTAAAATTCCATAGAAATCTTAATTTACAACGTTTTTAATACGTTGTCCGCTTATTTTAAACTTTTAAATTTCGAATTTTATTAGAAACCATTCTTAGCGAGAATTTACATCTTTAAAGTAACTGCCATGCCAAATTTTAACCTTCAAGTCCATTGAGTATCACAAAAATAGTAAGTTTAGAATTTCTTTTTACTCCTGCACCCTTTTATAAACCAATTTTACAAAAAAAAAACCTGTTTTGTGCGTGTATTTGCGTCTTACAGATAGCAGACGTGTCATATTGCAATTTTCTATACTAAAAGATTCCGATTAAATGGTAATTTAGAAGCTTTTTTAGCATTTTCCACTAATTTCACCCTTTTAAATTAAAAATTTTCTAGAAAGTTTTGTTAGAGAGAATTTACATGTTATAAGTAACAGCCATATGAAATTTCAAGTTTCTAGCTCATTTAGTACCACAAAATTTGCAATTTTAGAACGTTTTTTTTACTCCTGCACCCTTTTAAATTTTCTAATGTTTTTCAGAAATTGGTGTGATACCATTATAAATTTAATACTAAATTTTATAGATTAAGTGTTTTAGATTATTTTATAAGTTTTTCTTTTAAATTCTAAATTGCAGTTTGATAATTCAGGGGAGGGATTTATTGTAATGGGTTTTCAAGAGTTTTCTGGTGGATGCGTGAAAGATTTCCCAAAATTCATTTAAAAGGAAAGGTAAAAAAATAATCTAAATAATATAGCTGAAAAATTAGACTCGGCTAACGTTGTTTAATTTTTTTTGTGCTTACAACCACTTAAAATAATGATGTCTCACTTCAACCTCGAAGCTGTTGCATGTGAGTTTCATTCTGTGAGCCTAATATGAGAGAGGGTTTTATATTTTTTTATCTTTACCTTTATGAGAAGCAATATTTTTATATTCAGAATTAGACAAAAACAAGCAAAACACAAATTACAGTATTTTTTTTTTTTTATTTAGATTACGATATTATGGTTTACTTTAATCCCACAATACTCTTGGGGTTCGGCCGTGATCTGGATAAATATATATTTTAAACCGAGATATAAATAAAACGTGAATTGAACTGGGTTATTTTAACTGCCAATTTGAATTGTGCGGGTAACAGGATAAGGACATATCTTCCGTAATAGGATCTACTTTTCTCTCAAATTTTGAACAATGGGCGATATTTTTATTTCATTGTAAAGCAAATAAATTAGATAATGTCGACTTTGAATAAAGCAAGAAAAGCAGATTTATTAAACTTATGTGATAATTTGTGCTGGTTGTTTGTCCAAATCTAAGAATCGTTGATTTAATGAAGTTGATAACGGAGTCCGGATATTATGAAGAAGTTGGCATTAAAATGCGTCTTGAAGTTATTGCTGCTGAAAGAGAAGAAATAAAAAACAAGTAGAAAAGGAAGAAAGAAGGTTAGAAGTAGAAGAAAAGGAATAAAAAAGATTAGAAGCAGAAAATGAAAACAAAGACTGCTAGAAGCAGAAATGGAAGAAGAAAGTTGGATACAGAAAGAAGACTAGAAGAAAAGAGAAGGGTGGAGTGTAAATTAAAGGTGCTACAGCTTCAAGGTAATTTGAAAAGTTCAAGCGACGGTCCTGCGACGTCTGGTTCATGTAAGCAGCAACATTTGTTTAAACTAATGACATATTTGATAGAAGGTGTGATGTTAGCGTATATATGGCTATATTTGAGAGGTGAATTTCTAGAATGAATATTGTAAAATAAAATTAGGTAATGTATCTATTAAGATTACTTCCGCTGCAAATTGTAAATACCGTAACCAGAGAATCAGACCCAGTGGCACACGATTATAGAAAAGAAAAACGGAAATACATATAATTTTGAAAATAAAACCCCCAAAAGAACTAAACCTGAGAATTCAAAACCTTTCTTTCATTCTCCATATCAAAAGAACAAAAAAAAAGGTCCAACTAATGATTTCGGGAATCATTCTGCTCCAAATTATCGAAATTATAATCAGCAATCAGCATTTACGAAATGAAGTTTACGTTAGTACAATTGCAAATGCCAATCCTAGCAGTATGAAAAAATAATTGATAATAACATTAATTAAGCAGATATATTTTTTGATTCGGTAAGTGACCTCTCCTTAATGAACTATGAGTATGTCGATATGTTGCCAAATTTGTCTTCTGATGGTATCTTATTAGTTGGTATTGGTAAAGAAATTGTGAAATCTATGAGATATGTTTTGTATTAGGTGTTTATGTTTTTCCTGATTCGAGAAATGTATATGTTTTAGAATCTCTCGCGTATGATATAGTATTTGTAAATGATGCAATCAGTGGTTTAAATTTGGCGATAAACGAACATGGAATTCAAATCGATGGGAAACATAACAATTTTCAAGTCGGTTACATTATAATTGCGAAGAATTCTGCATGAATAAAAAATAAGTGGGATCATAAATAAAATAAAATAACTTCAAGATCAATTTAGAGCTTGTTGTGGAAACTCGATAAAATCAATTCAACTGACGATACCAAATCCTAAAATGAAAAGAAAATACTGAAAACAGAAAAATTTCATAATCCAAGGAACACGAGAAAAGAAATATGTGTTAATGTATTTACATTCAAAATTTAAAGATAATATTGCATATTTTATTCCGGCATAAATGTACATGTAAATATGCAAATTAGATGTAGTTTTAGAAGTGTAGCGAGATATGTTGAAATGTTGCTATAGTTGTAGTTATACAGAATATCTGTAGGTTTAAAAGTCTAATATCTATGGTGCAGACATACAGAATATATGTTGATAGATATTTGTAGTATACCGTATCGATAAGTAGTTTTTGAGTTACGTTTACAATGTTATCAAAATACTCAACACTTTTCAGGCCGTATAATCGTCGGAAAAAAGAATAATTAATTACAAAATTTATAAGAGAAATAACGAACATACATATTTCTCAGAATATTTAAACATAACTTTTAACACAAATAAAATTTCAAATCAGCTTATTTATAAAAGTCGCTTTAAATTTCATACATAGTTAATTCACAATCAATTCAACCTTAACATAACGTATTTCACTTCTGAGAAAACAGTGTAAATTAGCAAAATGTATAATATTAAATATGCTACGACTTATTAATAAAACTGGTAGTTTAGATTCGTTTTTAGTTGCAAATATTAAGGGCTCTTATATTGAAAACATTAAACTTTGCTCTATTTAAATATAGAAAAGGGCTGTTAATTATGTTTAAAATAAATTGAAAGAAGACATAATTCCCATTCCAATGGCAATTTGAGTTTCATTTAGTTACAGTTTTGCGATTTAACTATATAAGATTTTTTTTTTCTTTTTTAACCAAAAATATGTAAGGAATTTCATTTGATTCGAGATTTGTTGTTTATGAATCACTTATGAAGGCTTGACATGTCTAGATGAAACATCTACATTCATATGTGTACATGTACATTTGTGTATCTGTAAATTATTTAATATTTTCTTCTTTTTATATTTCTTAGTAGATATGTATAATTACTTTTTTTACAATGTATATTATTATTGTATGCAGTAGGACATGTGTTTATGTACATTTATTTTTTAAAGACAAATAAAACATAAGGGATTTGGCGCATAAAAATGTACAAAAACGTAACATATTTAAACTTTTAACATTCTCATTTTAAATAATATGCTGTGACATTCAATATTTTTTTCTAAAGTTTTTATAATCTTTGAAGCTTTTGTATATATTTCTAAATTGTTTATAATCTTTCAAATCATTTTTATATTTTTCTAAATTGCTTATAACCGTTGACCGCCTTTGTATACTATTTAAATAGTAATGTTAAATTGTAACAGACATTATTTACTATATATAAATATAACATAACATATCAAAGCGATAATATTTAATAGCTGTGTAAAAGTGAATTATTATTTTAGAGATTTTTGATCCAGAAGCTAATTTTCTCACGAACTAAAAATTTTAATGTGCCATAGGAACAAAATTGAAATTCTTTAGCACATCTCATTGCTTACATACAATAGTTCTTCTAATATCACATAGCATTTCGAAAATTTGTTTCTATTTTATTGTATGCATCTATAATACACAAAAACTGCACAAGAAGAGGAAATTTTCAGAATTTGTTAAATAATATAACAATAAATTCTAAAAAATTCTAAAGTCAAACAAAGGTAGTGAAAAAAAAAACATATTACCAACTTCCCGCTTCAATGAGTTACTTGAAAGAAATATAACTTTACCATAACACGCGAACGTGTTTAAAGTAGCATGAAATATCAGTTTGAAGTATGTCTCGGTTGTAAATCAGTTTAAGCATTATTTTACCCATAATTGTGATGCTCTTTAAATCATAATATCAAATAACTGAAAAAGTTTAAATTTACGAAAATTTACTGATCATTAAGTAATAAAAAAACATATTCTTCATGAAGCGAAATGCTATCTCTATGTTAAAAAAAAGAGTTATACCAAAACTAAAAGAAAATTTATCTGCCACATTTCTATAGGTATCTCAAGGGAAAATTCAGGAGAATTCCAAGTTATTTTTTTATAATTTAATTAAATGCTAATTTGTTTAATTAGATAACAGAATAGAGAAAATCAAAATAATTTATTTTCTAGTTATTCATTTATTGAAATACTATAAACATGTGTATGATGTATATCCATCAATTGAATTTTAGGCTTATGTGATTGTCCCACATATGTATATGTTACTGTAAGAAATAAAGTACGATAAAAGAAACATAAAAGTAAAATGTAAACCCTGTTGTTTATATATACTATATCTCTTCCTACATATAGAAATAAAACACAAATATATAAATGAATCCCAACTATGTTCAGTATATTTTTTCTAAAAGTATTTATATTAATGTCACTCCCCAAGAAGATATTAACACAATCAATTGCGTTCAAATACATCGTTTCATAATTATAAATTTAATATAACATATCAAAGTTAATTGTTCCCTTACGGGGAAAAGTGTGTAACCATGTTAAAGATTATCTTTTAAGTGGATTTTTTTTCATCAACACAAATTTTAAACTAACATAGGTAAAAAAATTATATATAATATTTTGTGATTTCCATCGTTCACATATAATACATCTTGGCATATTTAAAAGCTCTATTAATAGATTACCAGAATACTCTCCATAATATATTCAAATTAAACAAGAGGATAAAAATTACAACTTCTCAAAAATATTTTAACAATAAATAAAAAAAAAATGCTGGAGTAGAACACCGGTAGTATAATAAAAAAAAAAAAATCAAAATTTGAGCATTAAAGGATTAACGGGAAGAAATTTAAGTGTACGACAATACGTTAACGTGTTTAAAGTAGCATAAAAGTGTCATTTTGAAATATATTTCGGTTGTAAATCAGTTTAAGCATTATTTTACCCATAAATATTTTGATCTTTAAATCAGAGCATAAGTTAACTATGAAAAAGTAGAATTTTATCGAAAATTTATTGACCAGTAAGTAATAAAAATATAGACATAAATTCTTCACGAGGCCGAAGTTTTATTTGTATGGTATTAAAAAATAGATGAGCTGTCAAAACTGAATGGAAATTTATTCGGCCTATTTCTATATCTATCTCAAACATAAATGAAGGATCGTTCCGAGATATACATTTCCTTTTATTTTATGTTAAATAAATGTAAGTTTGTTTCAAAATATATAATAATACAAATAATTTTAGAAAATGTATTTTCTATCGAATCATATAACATAATGTTATTAACATTTTAAATTTGTGTATGCGGTGTATTCATAAAAAAAAAAAATCAGAAAGGCGATAATAATCTACCTACAAGTATATTAGTGTTAGTAATAAACTTCGATAAAAGAAATATCCCGTTTACATCTATACTAATATTATAAAGTAGTAAAGATTGTTTTTTGTTTGTTTGTTTGTAGGGGGTAATCTCTGGAACTACTGAAGCGATTTCAAAAGTGATGGTGGCAAATTGATGGTGACAATCCCTGCTCCAACATAGGCTATATTTTATGCCGATGCCACTACCCCCAGGGGGGTTCAGAAGCGAAAAACGTTCTAAAATTTCGATTTTTTTATACTGAAGGAGCTAGAAACATGAAATTTGGCATGGTTACTTATAAGATGTAAATGCTCTCTAAGAACAAATTCTAAAAAAAATCGAAATTTAAAACTGTGATATTAGCGAAAAGCGTTCTAAAAACATTTTAAATTACAATTTCTATGGAATCTCTGGAACTACCGAACCCTTTTCAAAAGTTGTGGTAGCAAATTGATGGTGACAGTCCCTGCTGTAACATAGGCTATATTTTTTGTCGGTGCCACTACCACAGGGAGGTGCAAAAGCGAAAAACGTTCTAAAATTTCGATTTTTTTTTATACTGAAGGAACTAGAAACTTGAAATTTGGCGTGGCTGTTATTTATGAAATGTAAATCCTCTCTAAGAACAAATTCTAAAAACATTCGAAATTTTAAAGGGTGAGATGAGCGAAAAGTGGTCTAAAAACATTCTAAATTACAATTTCTATGGAATCTCTGGAACTACAGAGCCATCTTCAAACGTGATGGTAACAGTCCCTGCTGTAACGTAGGCTATATTTTATGTCGGTGTCACTACCACAGGGGGGAGGAGGGGGGGTGTAAAAGAGCGAAAAAGTTCTAAATTTTCGATTTTTTTTTACATTAATGTGGTTTAATTAGTAATTTCTGAATTATCTGTGGCAGTAAAATTTCCTCTAATGAAAATAGGCCAACGAATACCACTTGGCATTTTTCAAGAATTACGCGAGCAAAGCCGCGGGTTCTGCTAGTATAAAAAATATAAATGGACGTGAAAAGCAAAATGTCAGCACTGTTGCTAGTATTTGATGTTCTACATCTATAGATATCTCAATATACCTAGACAATATTATTTTTAAAAAATTACTATTAATTTTTCATATAAATTAATTATTTAATACAGGGGGGGCTAGTGGTCAGGGAAAAATACAGTAAAAAAATGATTTTTACCAGTATATTCTTATAGAAAAATTCCAATTGTTAATTTGATCGAATAATAAACATAAATTTTTCTATAAGAATATACTGGTGTTTATCACTTTTTTTGACTGTATCTTTCCCTGACCACTAGCCAACCTGTAATACATACTAATAACATTTATTATAATAAGATTACTTAGAAAAGTTATAAATTATATACAAGTGCTACTAAAATACAAATTTCTTAAGTCTTTTCATATAAAATGCATTTTCTTCTAGTATTCATTTTTATTCATTTAAATTTAACTTTGAAATAAAGGGTAAATTTACATTTTAAAATAAAAACTTGTTTTTGTTACAATCGAAAGAACTATTAAGAAATTAATTTTAAATGGTAATATTTATTTTCAATTATATTTTCTAAATTTAAATTCTTACTTTTCTGATTTTTCAATCATGATTGTACAAAATCACATTCACAATGTCTTAAATTTTCTTGTATTATACAAAGGAAACTCGATTAAATAATTTAAATTTGTATAATTTACGAACAATTATATTTGGAGTATTCAGTTTCACATAATTCAGAAATTCCTGGTTTTTATATAGATAAATGTTTAACCTTTATTTACTTATTAAAATTAAAATGCCTCAAAACCCAAGTGTGAGATGTATTAATTGGAATCGGTATGCTTCATTTCGGAAAATATCAATTTTCCAACTTTTTTCTTAAATTGAATTTAAACGCTTGTAGTATAGGGGTAAATCGGGTAATCGCGGCCATTCCCATTTCTAAGAAATTCAAAGTATTGCATAAATAAAGAGTTATTGTAAATGAACGCCCACTAGAGTCGAAACAAATACAGTTTAATTGCGACGTGTTTTCGTCAATAAATTTTCGTTGCGTTCGTCAAACGTTGTTGCAGGTTATTATGAAAGATTAATTAGATTAATTATATCTTATTTTTGATGATATTTGTTAGACATTAAGATTGTGTTTATAAAGATGCATCCGGTTTTTATTATAATTGAGATGTTTATAAGGCCAAAAAACGGTTGGGACACCGTTGATTAATATGTCCGGGGCAACACGCCGTTTTTTTGTGACGCCTAAAAAATCAGGCCAAACTATTTTCAGTATATTTTGTTAAATAATTCGATATTATTAGCAATGTTTAATTAAAATCATTAAAGAAATTCGTAATTTTAAGTATAAAATAAAGACAGAAATTGCATTCATTTGTTTTTAATTTGCAATTTATCCAAGTGCCCTGGGCTATCCGATCTTCCCCTATTCTAATTAAGTGTTGTGAAAATCCGACAGTTAGAAATATGGGAAACAATGCTTTTTACTCCTTTCTTTTCCATTTAAATAATTTAGACATGCATTTTTTAAATCAATTTGTACAGTCCCTGTTTTCCAATATAATCAGTATATTCGAAGTTAAAACATATTATTTTAATCCATTTTCTTCCGTCTTTCTCAAACCCTATATATTTTATTAGCTAAATTAACAATATTATCCTCTTTAATAAAAAGCTACGCGTTGCTGACAATTGGCTTTTTCGCTAATCGTTGCCACAGATTAATCTTGGTAAATGACACATTTGAAGTTACTGAAAAAATTAATAGGCCGAAAAGTATTTGCCAGAAAATTGTTAGACAAACTGCGTTAGAAAGGTAAAAAATTGTATTTTTCTTGATATAAATTTCAAATAAAATGATTATGCTGTTTTTCAATTATTGAATTTCAAAAATTACCAAATTTCACAATGGAGCACCATAGCGAAACCTTCACGCATAAAAAGATAATGATAACGCAATGTATTCTGACGTGTATACTGGCTATAGCAAGAGTCATTTCATATAAAAATGCTCTTTGGTGGTGTTAAGAGGCAATCTAAAAAAATTAATAAATGTAAAAAATCTATTACAGTTTTTAATAAAAGAAAAAAAAATGTTTTTCATATTCTCTATCCCGGGAAGCCCGAGTTGGATGCCCTAGTATTTTTATACAAAATTTAAAAATAACACGTAGCGGTCATTTAAATAAAATCTGCTGAAATTCAGGTCATAATAAAAAACAATTTTGATTTGTTTATTTTAATTCACTTTCATTTCTTGATATTGAATTTGATAATTCTAAATGCAACAATCAATTTGGAAAATTGAAAACTCATAGTTCATTTTTTAAAATTCTTTTAAGATTTCGTTAACGCACTGTCATTACATTTTCAACAATTTCTTCAGTTAATTATGCAGAGTTAGATAAATATCTAAAAATCCAACATTGCTAATGAAGCAGTTAATTGCCTTTCCTTTATTTCTCCGTTCGGAATTCATTAAAAGAAAAAGACGTCTAGAAAAGTAATCAAAAGAAAATTCATTTACACGGAAATTTTTAACGGAGGAATCTTGACACTTGTTACGATTTGCGATAAAAGAATATTAAGAAAAAAGAATTAAATAAATGTACCAGCATCTAGCTGAAAGTGGATAATTAATGGCACGCATTGGGATAGATTCTTAAGGTGAGAAGTGGACAAGAAATATGAATATGCCATCTGAACATTCATGTCAAAATTTCATTCTTTAATTAAATACACGTTACAGAATTTCTTTTAAACAAATCATTGTATTAAAATATTTAAAATATATCATTGTGAGAATAAGCCTATTTCATAAATGTCTATGTTATATACCCGAAATTTGGAAAACGTTGATTTTGAAGTAATAAATGTCGGTGATTGTGCTAGATTAATTTAAGAAAGCTGTTTTTATTAAACTATTAAACACTAATTTACGGACGTATAAATAGCTTATAATCTGAAAATTAATGCGCATAACAATGATCAAAGGTGCAATTAACCAAGTTATATATATATATATATATATTTTCATATACTAATTAGGATTTTAATAAATGGGATATACTTTAAAGATTTTTGGTTTGTGTTAAAATAAATTGGGCTAGCAGGAAAATTTGTTTTGTTGTTTTATTTTTTAATGTAGCGTATTAATCGACTATAAAGTCATACTTGCTGCAAATATTTAATATATTTGTTTTATGACAAAAGAAATGAGACTAAAAGGAAAAATAATGTTATTGTTTTATTTTTGGTTGTTGCCTATTAATTGAGAATAAACTCATATTAATATTTTACATAGACACAAACGCTCTCTCTCTCACACACACTTATATATATATATATATATATATCTTACTTATAATAAAATCCAAAGGCGAGAAAGTGTCTGAAACGGTACCGGGCTGTAAACGCCATGTTAGGCTTACTGAAAAAGATATGCTAACACATAACCACTAAATGATAATTTCTTCTACTTGAAATAATGTCTGTTCAGCATATTTTCGTATAAAACATGTATATCATATCCAGTTATAATGTTTTAAGTTTTAAATTAAAAATAACAGATTAAACATCCGATTACCTGATGTAAACAAATAATGTTGCCATGCAAAAATACAAATTCCAAATGAATGACTCTTTGAGCGTTTCATTAAAATGTCGGATTATGCTCTTAAAATATTTGTAAAAGCATATTAAAGTATTTAAATAATTTAAAGTATTTCTTTAATTTATTTCTGAAAGCATTTTTTTCTGTAAGTACTTTTTTCGCAGATAATGTTTGCGATGATACGGCAATGACTTTGACATAATTTAATTAACTTTTTGCGGAGTCTGACTTTCCAGTACTTACCAGGACTTTCCAGTCATACTAATGCATTTAATAATGAATTTATTTTGTTTTTTTTCAGGCATATTTTTAATATAAGACAAAATCAGGTTTTAATTTGATGAGTACTTTTAAAAGTTAAAGTTATATTATCTACTTTCGGCATTTAAATATTTGTAAAAGCATATTAAAGCTTTTAAATCTTTTAATTTTGTTTAAAACCTTAAGAAACTATTTCATAAAAAAAATGTATATTAACATTTCTGTAAAAAAAAAAAAAAAATTCTGTAAGCACTCTTTTTTTTCAGAAGCAGCGAGCGGTGATTTATTTCGTAGGGAGAGATTTGAGGTTGATTGAGTATAGTGTCGCCATCTACTGGCGGATTTTGAAATTGCTTCCATTGTTCCGGATTTCGGGTCCGCCCTAAGTTCACGATTATTTGACAAAATTCATGTTTTTTTTCGTGATTCTTTGACAAAATTTGCATTTTTTCTGCTGTTCTTTGACAAATATTGCGTTTTTCTTCTTCGATCCTTTCACGAAATTTCATTTTTTCGTATCCTTTGAAGAAATTTGCGTTTTCTTTTTGCGATCCTTTGAGGGATTTTGCGCTTTTTGCTATTCTTTGACGAAATTAAATTCGAGTTTTTTCTGAGATTGACGAAATTAGCGGTTGTTTTTTTCGATCCTTTGACGAAATTTCACTTTTTTCGCGATCCCTTAACGAAATTAGACATATTTTCGCAGTGCTTTGAAGAAATTTGTGTTTTTTTTTTTCTAGACCCTTTGAAGAAATTCATGTTTTTCCGCGATTATTTGACAAATTCGTCGTTTTTTTTTCTGCGTTTTTTTTTATCCTTTAACCTTTTTTTTTTTTTATCCTTTAACCTTTTTTTTTTATGTGATCCCTTGATGAAATTTTATATTTTTTCGGAGTCCTTGGAAGAAAGTTGCGTATTCTTCGTAAGCCTTTGACGGAAATCGCGTTTTTCTGCAATTTGTTAACAAAATTAGCGTTTTTTTTTTTTTTTTTTTTTTTTTTTTTTTTTTTTTTTTTTGCAATTCTGCAACGAATTTTGCGTTTTTATTTTCGGTCCTTTGACGAAATTCACGTTGTTTCCACAATCCTTTGAAGAAATTTTCTATTTTTTCGGCGAACGATAGACATAATTGATTTTTTTCGGCGACTATCGTTCAAAATTCGAGATATTTATGTTCGAAATTTTGGGCTGAAGACTTAAATTTTCGAAATCGAATGCCTTAATTTTTTTGGAAAACTTGAACAGAATCACCCCTGATGAAATAAATACATAACTATTTTTTGTTTCTAACGAATCGTAATATAAATTAATTTTAAACTAAAATTTGAGAGAAAAATGATTTGTTTTTAATTTCGGGAAGAGAAGGGGGGAGGGCGGACCGTGTTCACCCGCCACTGAAGTAACAATATTTTAGTGATTAAACATTGAAACACAATGGACTGAAAAAAAATTGGGAATCGGTAAAATTTTCGAAAAAATTCAGAAAATCTAAAAATTTAGTAAAAATTTACAAATTTAGAAAAATTTCGAATTTTTCTTTCGGAATTTTGGATTTTCGGATAATGGGTCATATACTGTAAAATGATTCTTTCTTATCAAACGTTATTAAAATATAAGAAATGCATAGTACAACGTAATTTCCATTTGTAGAAATCATTTGTCCTTTTTAAAATGTATTTTTCTACAATACAAACCTTTCAATAATAAATCTCCATGCTGTTTGTTTGTATGAAGTCTTATGAAAATGAAACGCAGATCAACAATCCGTCATTTTTGACGGGGTTATATACTAGTATATATACAAGAGAGAGAGAGAGAGAAATCTGTGCGTGTGTGTGTTATGTACTTTTTAAATAAATATTTAAAAAATTTACATTCTACAATCTCCATTTGTACAGTCGTAAAAAAAAAGTGAACACCCATACTAACTCTGCAACAAATTAATGTAGAAAAACATTATTTGTACCAAACGATTGGAAATAATGTTTGCTTTTAATTGATATATATAAGATTTTCTGAGTGGGCCATCTACATATCCAAACAAACCCAAAGTTTCTTTTTCAATGGCAAGACCCAATTTTGACAAGATATTTTAAATATTTAGTTCAAACTATGCCTAGATACCAAATTTCATGAAATGCCTACGATTAGTTTCAGATAAATTAGTTATTTTAAAATGAGCATATTTTAGAGTCTTATCAAGATTAAATTTCAGTACTCGATTGTTGAAATGTTATATGACGAAGTCTGTTCTATTAATGTATTATTTCTTGCCGATATGATCCTTTTACTCATTAATATTTTTCGGTTATTGTTATATATGGTAAAATTATTTTCAATATTTATTTTACACTCTAAAACGACATTTTCAAAACTGAGCAAAAAATACTCAAATCTGAGTATGTCACATAGTCCAAAGGGCTCCGAATCGAAATTACTCAAGTTTGAAACATTTATATACTCATTTCTGAAAACATGCACACACTCAAGAATAAAACATCATGTGCTCATATTTGAAGATGTCCATGTTTCAAAAATGAGTTTGAACTGATCCCTATCATATTTGCATATGTTTTGTTTAAAAAATAAGTATAAACTGACCTCTATGTGTTCAGTTTTGAGTATGTTCATATTTCAATATTCTGAGTATTTATGGTATTTCAGAACCGAAAGCATTGGGACGTCATATTTGAAACAAAAAGTTTCATAACAATATGAAAACATCGATTCACTCAGATTTGAAAGTGTCATTTCGTTTATAAGATTTTTACGAATTATCGTGCTTAATTTCACTGATATTTATAAAATTTCTTTTTATTTTAATTTTTTTAACTGTAAATTTTCAATATTGTAATGTTAATTTTAAGCTTGATAAAAGTTCGTTCAATCATTTATTTTATTACAAAGTTCATATTTTATTTTGGCCAAATTACAAATATATTAAAGTTAACATTTATTATTTTTTTAAATTAAAATTTGTGGGTTCTAGGAACTTTTAAATACTACATTATTTTTCAGCATATTTTGTAATGTAAAAAATAGCACTTACTATATGGGAGATAGCTTATTGAATCGTGCTATTTATTACCTTTAGGATAACTTTTCAATGGGTATGAACTATCCATTTTAAATTTGTCTTGCAAATACCAACTATTAATTTCGTTTGGTCGTCAATGGAAACTACAACTGTACAATATTTCACGAGTTTATTATGGTATATATCAACTACAGAAGAAACAAATCTGCCATCTGTCTCCTTCATTTCATTTCTATAAAAGATCGTAACTTCTTTCATGCATTTGGATACAATATTTTTAACGAAATAATATTGTAATACATAATAATATAATATAAAAAAGTATTTTAGTATAATATAAATATATATATATATATAATACAATATTAAAATTGTATAATAAATACTTTTTGAAACATTAGTTACATTATGAAGAGAAAGGCAGTGGATGATAATGAAAATAAATACACTGTTAAAAAAATTGCAGTAAAATTACTGCAGCAGAGATTCCAGTCATACCCCGTAAAAAAAAAAAGTCCATGCCCATCATTTTGTGCAGCCCGGAATTTTACGGGGCAAAGTAATAAAGCATTATAATGCACAGGATATAATGCACTTTAAAACACAATAACACTTTACTTACTGTTCCATAGCACGTAGCACGTTAGACAATCATCACAGAATCGCTGTTTTGGCGGGTTAAAATTTTCGAAACACAAGTAAAATGAAGGGTTACACCCTAGCGGAGGACAATGTATGGGGTCGTACCATATTTTTGCCAACATATGGGCTAGAACTGTAAGAATAAGGGGATTGCTCTTAATTTTCTAATTATCTAAGGGATAAGGCCGCTTATTTAGTGGATCAGACCGTTTTTCATCAAATAAGGCTGTTGCCCGTGAAAATTGAAGGGCAAATGCTCAAAGGTTTACAGTTTTTTCTGAGAGTGTATATCCAATGGTGTGTGTAGCGTATATTTGAATTTAAAGTTTATCATCTATTTGTTTCTTTTAAATCAGTCTCAATAAACATAAAAACAAATAAAAATATATTATTTTCCTTTTTAAAATATAAGGCTGAGGTGTATTTTTATTTATTTTTATTTTACTTTTTTTTTTTTTTTTTTTTTTTTTTTACAAAGTAAATGGTGTTTTCTCAATATAATCTTATGTTATTTTTACCTCCTAATGAAAAATCTATTAATTTACTATGCTTTAAGAAATGTTTTTATTTTCGCATTTATCCTTTACATAATAGGGTTTTTTTTTCAGAGATTTTGTGAACAATAAAAAATGAAAAATATATGAATTTCTCAAAGAACACGCCGTATAAAACCATATCATTGCACATTGTAAGTGAAATATGATGTGAATCAATGCCAAAAATTATAATATATAATATCGCTAATCTTTCAAATAAAATATAATTAAGCATTGTCTTTACTTAAATTATTTAACTGCATATCTGGAAACGTATATGACATTTATCATAACATTTTTACATTCCTATATTACATTAAAGTTATAACAAGATAAAACCACCAGATAATGTAGTATGCATACCAAAATGTTTCTCAATTAAGATATAACACCAAAGAGAGTATGTATTTCAATAATTATCACCTTCACAAATTATTCTTTTATATATTTTTTTCTTTCTCGCATTGAAAATAATTACTTCAGAAGTTTATGAGTTATTTAGGTAAATCTTACTCATTTAAAAAATAATCTGAAGGATAGGATCATTGCTTAATAATTATCACACACAGAGAATATTCTTCATTTATATCATTAGAAGGGTCTTAAGTAAATTTCAGCGCAAAGGCTTTTCTGATTATTCTGAAAGTGAAAGGTTAACTAAAAGCTATTAAGTATTTTGAACCACATGCAATGTAATGCATTTTTAAATTAGATATTTGAACTAAAGTCTATTCAAATATAATATAGAAAATGTATATGTTTGTAAAAGTGTTATACTATATCTATATTACAGCAGTACAGATAAATTTATAACTTAAATTTATCTTAGTTTATCTAGACATTATTTAAATAGAAGTTCCATTGAAATGTTATGCATTTATTTGGTTCTTAAATTTAATTTTTGTGGCCAGTGTAGCCAGAAAGCTACTTTTTTTTATTCAAATTTCTTGATTGGCACCACTTTTTTAAAATGATAAAATTCGCCTTATTTAAAGACATATTATTCAAGGCGAAAATAAAGGAAATTTTATCATTTCAAAAAAGTGGTGCCAATCACGATATCTCAATTAAAATAAGTAGCCCACTAGCAACAGTGTTTGTGGCTTATATGCAAAGTAGTCACAGACGTCCAAATGTAAAAGATACATTGAATGCTGCATTCGTTAATTCACGATAAGAATAAACTAAATTCATATTTTAAGCTGTTTGGACAAACAATTGGTCATGTTCTAATTAGCCTAAAACTGAATAGGCTCCTTACAATGAATCTGAAAAAAGTGAGTCAGAATGAGAAATAAATGGGCAATTTCCAATAAGCATAATCCTGACTGGCTGTTTGGAATAAGAAGGAAATATATCAGGCCGAGAAGAAAAATGGAGATGATTCTTCAATTAGCAGGTATTATTCCAACAATCTATAGAACTATATTACCCTTTGCAGAGAGCAGGGATTCTCAATTAGCCTACGACATTATATATAAATAAATAAGAGCATTTGAGCAGAAAGTGGTTTTTGTGTTTTCAGTTTCATGATCGATGAAAATGTACACAGAATGTCCGAAATTTTGAAGTATTGCCAAATTTGGCAACAAAAATACGTTGTCGTAAATGAAGCCAACTTGTTGATACTTGACTAATGTTTTGAAATTTTCATACGAAAACTGCGAATCTTATGTAATTGTGTTCCACGAATTTGTGTTTCGTATGTTTGAGTAAAGTCAGCTGAATTCTTAAATACCAGATTTAGGGAATCTTCGTTTTCCTCTCGGATCAGGCCAGAAGAACTTTTTTCCTAAATAAATACTCGTAATAAATCCCTGATTGTATTTTATGAAACAATTAATTAGATCCTCATTTTTTAGAAAAAGAAAGCTTACACCACGGATCTATATTTGATTCTCTAAAATCGGTTTTACCTTGTTTGGTAAGCCACTGTCTTCGACACATGGATTTCAATTTCACATTAAAGTGTCATTATATTTCAAACATTAGTAGTGGTGTTTGTACATGCTGAAATCTATATAATATTTAATTGATTATATACTTAAAGAATTATGAGCTACCAGAAACAAATAGTAATTTTGATAGATATAATTTTAAGATTTAAGATATAAATTGAGTTATAATCAATGTTTATTTGTTCTTCTTTCATTTAATAATGCTGTTGTTCAAAACAGCGTAAAAAAGTAACAGTCTCAGAATTTATGCAAGAAATCGGACCCGTGATAAGTTGATTATTGAGAATCATCCAATTGACAAACGCTACCTGACTGAACTATCCTTATCATGAAATTTGTTATCATTATTTATGAATAAAATGTAATCAGAAAATACAGAAATCTTCTCATTGTTTCGTCATACGTTTACGAATAAGTTTACACTTGTTCTAAACGTAAACGATATGCTTATTTCAACTTATTCTTTTATTTTAGGGTTTTCAAAATTAGGATACGCGAACCTTCAGGTTTTGTTAGCCAAAGATCAACCACAAAATTCATGTAATATTAACGTTTGAAACTGAAAATATCTTAAATTTAATCAACAACGAAAAATCCCCCATTATGCATACAGTATAAAATATTTTCAAACAGATAATCTTGAGAATTGTTACTCCATAGAATGAAACGAGATATCTAAATAAAAAATTAAATGATACACAATTCATTAAAAATTCATTTTCCGCAATTACTGCCCGTATCCAGTAAGATTTTTGAATTCTTTCATGCGGCACTGTATGTGATCTATAGAATTTATACACACCATGTAATATATCAAAAATTACTTAATTTTAAAAATACATACCACAGCTGAAAACGCACCTCGAGCAATAATCGAACGTAATTCGTCCTGTGACCGAATTTTTGTTTTTAGTATTATGTGCAGTGCGCTGTATAATCTATAGAGAACGTGTTATAGTACACCCCAGTGATCGACATAAATTTCATTATATTTGCAGTACCTAACAAAAAGCCGAATTTCTCAATTAGTCTGAGACATATATAAATAATGGTTGCCTGGAAATCTATGGAGCACTAAAGATTAAAGAAATATAATATTATAAATTATAATGTTACGATGTTTTAGTCAATAAATTTAGCAATTATATCAATGGAACGTTTCTTCTTTATACAACTGAGGAATAAAAATACAACTATGGAACATATGCATACAAATAAATCTATGTAACAGATGGACGTAAATAAAAGTAGTTTGCCTTTGTTTTAATCAGAATTGTCTGGACGAAATTAGGATTCTGTTTGTCTGTTGTAACAAATAAAGGTTTATTTAGATGAGATGAAAATTTAATGGTGTCTAATGTTCATGTACGGCAGGAAAAGAGAAGATACAAATAATTGCAAAAGTAAATTAATTAAAGATATATATATATATATATATATATATATATAAACCTAATTCTTTTGATCAAATTAACATGGGTTGCACTTACTGTTTATCCAAAAATTGAGAGAGATATTGGTTACTACATCCTTTACAGATGGAAAGTCAACTATGGAACAGATAAATATAAATAAAACTATGAAACAGATGAATACAAATACAATTAGTTTGCCTATGTTTTACTCAGAACATCCAAATTGAATATATAGAAAATAAAAAAAGTATTATAAAATTATAAAAGTTTATACTAGAATAAATTTTCATCGATTTCTTTTTCTGTTATTCTGTATCATTAAATTGGATTCTTCTTGTACATGTATTTTGAGATGAGTTTTCAGTTATTACAAATATTAGTAAAACGTATTTCTGAGAATTGTGTTTATGAAAACTTTCGTCAATAAAGTGCATTTAAAGCCCTTTACACATTTTAAATGTGTTGAAGTTTAAGGCACTCTTTTTGACTGCCATTTAATTTATGTATATACCAGCTGACCCGCCCGGCGTTTCCCGGGCCCGTGATAAATGATTAAAAAAACAAACAAAAAAAAACATTAAAGTTTTCGATATCAAGTAGAATGACCCAAACTCTGTTGGCTGAAATCGATCTCATAGAACACAAGAAAAGAATGAGCCCCCAGACGGTAGAATGTGCCCCCCCCCCAAGTAAATTTAACGAATTTCCTGTAACATTAACGTGATATTTAATTTACGGATGAAATCCTTCGCATCTCTCTAAACTTAACAACACATTTTTAATTTAAGGCCGTAGTGACTAAACGTAAGTTGATGCTCAAAAAAGAAGATTAATATTTAAAAATAAGATTGTAGTTGGGCGTCTAAGAAAATGTTTAGTAGTTTATAAAGTAGCTGAAATACCCTAGATCTACGTTAACGAAAATTGCAAGTGAATTGGATCATTTTTAAAGAAGCTGCATCGAGCGCCCCAAGAAGGAGATTTATATTCAAAATTGATGGCAGCTGAAGACCGACAAATTTTTTTAACGTGCAGATAGTTGCTGGAAGTCCTAAGAAGTAGTTAGTAAAAACTAGGGAATCAATACTGGAACGTAGAAATAGAGGAAATTCTAAATGGAGAAAGAGCCTTGAAAACATAGAGGATTGGATAAAAATTCGGCAAGTTATTAACAATTAAGAACAAAAATCTTAAAGGGGACCCAGGGAGCCCTGGACACAAATATTAAAAATCTGAGCCTCAGATGCATCAGGACCTGCCTTGGACTATTCACACAAGAATTTTCTGCCTTCTACGTGCGGTAGATTTTGCTAGCCATCGCACACAGACAAACAACTTTCTTTTATTAGTATATATATATATATATATATATATACTAATGGAATTGTAATTGTATATTTTTTATATACCTATACTTTAATCTACATAAACTATAATTCATATCTGCCATTTATTGAAATACCTGTTTTTCTTATGTTATTATATTTACAATTATGTAGATATCTAATAATTTTCCAGACATGTCTACTCTTACAAAATACGAAAAATGAGTTTCTTTCAAAATTATGTATGGCCACAAAGACATAATCATAAACGAAGGACGATAAAATGGCAGTTTATATCTTAGATGTCGAACTACTTATCTTTAATAGACATTTAATAAAAGCTTCATAAACGAAGATGACTTGGATGACAAATACAGTTTCGTAAGAGAAATGAATTGGGTTATCCATTGATATATTAGAAATACTCTTTTTAGAGCAATATATAAACTGGTCCTATTTTTAGGTAAAATGAAAAATAATAAATCAAATATAATTTATGTCATAGCTTTTATTTAAATATATATATATATATTTATCGTTTAAATAGCAGGAATACGTGGAATCAACTATCAGTAATAAACTTTGAATCTTATGAAGTACGTAAAAGATTTTCTTAGAAAGTTATTTATGGCCAGGAAGACATAATCATAAACGGAGATCAGGAGAATCGACATCTATGTATCAGATGTGAAACAACCTGCAATAAAAACATTTAAGAAAATACATTTAATAAAAGTTTCATAAACGAACAACACTTGGAAGAAAATCCAGTTTAACAGAAGATTATATTCAATAACTCATAGATAAATGATAAAATATTCTAACAATCTATAATAAGGCAGGATTTTTAAAGAAAGTGGAGGATTATACAATTTTGCAAAATCAAATACATATTGACTGAACATCCTGCAATAAGTTTTGTTTCTGATTAAAAATAAAAACGAATTTATTTCAAAAATGGCCAGAAAGACATAATGGTATTCGAATAATGATAGAATCATAATCTATATCGTATATATGAAAGAACATGCTTGAAACAGACTTTAATAAAAGTTCCATAAACAAACATCACTTTGAGTTCACTTTGTTCCATAAACAAACACACTCATCTGATCCAGTTTGATGAGATGAGTTACTTGCATAAATCATTGATATATTAGAAACATTCATTCAAATAATATTTAAAATGGTAAATTTTTAGTTAAAACAGTAATACGATTTGTATAAAAAAAGGTATAATTGGCTTGCAATTCATATCAATTCCATTAGCGTATCAATTACATGTATGTGATGATATGTGTCAATTTACATTAAAAATTAATCAACTGGAAATACTCTTAATACTATAATTTATGCTTGCGTGAATACGGGTAAGGATACCCGCACTCAGGGTACTCTACCCCGTTGGCTTATAGCCCTAGCGGAGAAAATCGGCCGTAACAAATAACCAACCAAACAACCAACTATGATTTATGGCATTTATTAACCTTTTCGGGTCTGGCACCAAAATAATGGGACATGGCTTTATGTATGTACCGATATTTTGTCTTTACAATTATTTTTATCATTATATACATGTAGTAAAGACCGTGATGTTTCTCTGTATAAATTTTCATAAATTAATGTATGGTTTCTATTTATATATCATCCTTTGGTAAAAATACAAAAAAAATCTTTATACCATTACTGAGTCAGTTTTTTTTTCACACTTGAAATTTAGAAATAGGGTTTACGGTCTGAATTAATAATTTATGATAAAACAGAAAAAGAAAGCTAGGAATAATTTAAATTTATTTAATCCTTTCGTAATACGATATTTTCAAAAGTTTATTTATTTATTTTTAAATAGCCTATTACCTTATAAGTAGTTCATACAATATTTATATTTGTCAGTTATCAGTAAATGAGATATTCCTTAAATTTACTTTTTTGTTTGGCACTTGAATTGCTCCTTTTCTTTTTAATCATAAAATTTATCCAACCTTACCCCTCCCCACAAAAAAAATTATCGAATCATACATGTTAAGTAATCTTATAAGTTAAAACACCTAAAGATAAAAACATTTATTTTCCAAACATAAGTAATCTCAATCGTAAATTTAAAAATTACTTTTTTTTAGTACTAAGCAGAAAATAATTTTCTCTAATTGCGGTGTCAGATTTTAACTAACCTTAAACCCACAAATCTTTTCAGTATATAAATTTTAAAATAAAGTTAAAAATATTGCAAATTTCATTCAAAATATTTATGAGATTTATATTTGAAGAGATTAACCAACCTCGCACCATTGGCATAACTTGTCCATTTTTAATGTTATCAGCACTTCTACTGAATATTTTCATTATTGACTCATGTTCTTGAATTTTGCTTTGTTTTCTTTCCTATTACTTGCATGGTTTTTAAAAAAGATCAAATGTCTAAACAGACGTATCCGTGGTTACACATTTCGCAATTATATCCCACCTGATAACTTTTAAGAAATCGGAAAAAATATACACAATTACTCTCGTTACTCACAGCACACGATTGAAGATATTTATACAGGAAAAACCTGCAAAAACCTTTAAATAAAAGCTTTCATTTACGACGATGAGATACGTTCAAAATAAATTGAACGAATTCTAAAATTAAATCTATACTTTAATTTTTACAAACACGTATATATTGAAATATATGCCGACTTTTTATATTCGGACAGCCATGCATATTTTAACTTTTCTCTGGTTATCAGGTAAGAATTTATTTTAGATTTTCACCTTTTAAGACAAATCACATATTTAACTATGACATATCATACAATGTTTTGGCACTAATAATGAATGCTCTGTAATAATTCTTATACCAAGATCGAATCAGCAAATATTTAAAGCAACATGAAACATAAAACAGATAAGTGGAAAAAGAAATAAGTACACTTCATGATGGATATTTAATGAGTGAAACAGAAAATTACATATTTTAGTATCTAGATTTTCGCATAGAAAGCAGAAAATAGTCATTCGATTGATAATTATGTGATCTTTAAAATTATATTGAAACATTTGCTTAGATAGCCATCTACATATTCAAATATTAGCAAACTCTAAAATGTTCAATGCTAATACAACAATTTGTTTTTATACTTGTATTTTTGAATACATTTATTTTTTAGATACCAAATGAAAATAAGAATTTTTGAAATTATAAATTTTAAATGTAGATTTAACGAAAATTAATTCAGAATATAGAGGCTATTTTCGTTTTACTCCGCTTCAATTTGGAGAAATAAATGCATAGGATGTTAATATTTTTGACAGACTGTACAATATTTTTTCAAAATTAAATAGCAATATTAATATCATTTTTATCCAAGTTCATACACGAATAACACATGAAGATTACCAATCTAAGATGATACATATGTAATAAATAAAAAATATATATATTAATTATCAAAATGAGTGTCATGTATTTTATAAATATAATCCAAATTATATAAAAGAGGAAGCTTATATTGAGTAGATAAAATAAGCAGAAATAAAAATCCACTATACTGAATCAGTCTAATTTTAAATGATACGAGGGGAGATCTAATTAAAACCGCAAAAGTATCACTAAAATTATGTTTTTCATTCTAGGGGATAGGAAATTGGCAGACACGGTCCGTGAAGTCTTCCCGAGCTGCTCGCACGGCGCATTGCCGCTATGTAGGGTTGGAGGCACTGAGTAGCTGACTAAAGATGGCGGCACCACTACGCAGTTTCAACAAAAAAGAACAACGTGTAATTATTCGATATGTATAGAGTGAATGCGTGAAACCGGTTGTTATTCATAGAAGAATTTAGACAAAATAGTGGTACGTCAGTCTGTCACAGCGCCAAGTGTACGAATGTTGCAAGAAATTCGCAAATGTTACGACATTATTGACCGTTGTTCCCCTTCCGCGTCAGGCTCATCGATTTGTGACAGGAGAGTCCATAGACACAAGAAATAGACCACATATTTGGTCCATTAAAGGATCACCTCGGAGACCAGAAGTTCAGGTCTAATAAAGACGTCCAATCTGCGGTGCATGAGTGGTTACACATTCAACCAAAAGACGCGATATCGACGCACTAACTGTCCGCTGGCGTAAGTGCATTGAAAGGGGAGGGGACTACGTAGAAAGCAGTCTACCATCAAAAATTATACCTGCACTAAAATAGTGGAAAAATTATTTGCGGTTTTCATTTGATCCTCCTTCGTATAAATGATATGTGTATGATCAATATTTATGAAATAAAAGCCGAGGTCAATGTTTTTGGGACAAGCTGTGTGTATATATATATATACACAGGTATCTATATATATACAGGTATATCTGTGACATTTGCATCATAATATAAGATAACAATGAAAAAGTATAAATTTATGGAAAATATATTTATCGCTAAATATTAACGATATATGCAATTTCTTGTGAGACAGGAATTTTGTTTGTATGTCCTTTACTAATAAATAATTTGTCGAAAGCTGATTATTATCTAAAATGTTTCTATTTGTATTTCAAAGATAAATGGAGAAATTATCAAAATGCTATAAAAGCTTATTATCTGTCGCATTTATCTGTGGTATTTTGTAATTTTTTAAACCTCAGTAAAGGGGACTGGGAGGGACATTTATATTCTACAGACTTGGTTCCTAGTCTGAGTAGTCCTTCTTGGGCAGCAAAGTAAAGAGATTAAAAATAAAATATATAGTCTTAGAATTTACAAAACTGCGGTTAATATTGCTTCACTTTTCCCATTTTTAACTTTTAAAAACTGAAGTTTAATAGTTTTTCCACCTGGTTGCATCAATGCAGAAAAAAGAATTAAACTTTCTTTTATTATTCTATTATATAAATTACTATTATTTGCCTTTCCTTATCGTCCATCATTCTTAAACCGTTTGCATTCTGAACGGAAACAAGAAAAATAATAATCAAACGTCTGTATATAAATAATAACAGTTATTTAAAAAACGCCTTTGTAATTCAGGTTATAATAACAAATTGCTTCGATGTGTTAGTTTACTTTACATTTATTTTATTGATAATTACAGTCGAATCTTATTTATACAACTACGAGCATGGAAAATTGAAAACTGATTTCTGCTTATTTATATTACTTTAAAAATATATTCTAGCGCTTGCGATGCTCTTACAAGAATTTATTCCGCAAATTACGCAAGAGATGGGTACAGAACTAAAGGAAATGACATTGTTAATGAAGCAGCTAATTGCGTTTATTTCTGTGAGATTTTGTTTTTAAAAAAAAGTCTGCAGAAAAGTAATTAGAAATAAATTCATTTACATGTAATTTTCTTTACAAAAGTATCTTGGCACTTGTTGCAAATACAGATAAAATAATATCTTTACGGAAATATAGGAATCAGATATTATCTAGTTGCTGCAATTAGTATATAATTATGTACGATCATTGATGTTATGAAATCGACGTTATGTGAATAAAATCATTTTTAAAATTTAAACATTTTAAAGATAACAAATCAGAATAATATTTATGATCTAATTAAGAAGAATTTCAGTTATGTGAATAAAATCATTTTTAAAATTTAAACATTTTAAACATAACAAATCAGAATAATATTTATAATCTAAATGAAAAGAATTTCAGTTATGTGAATAAAATCATTTTTAAAATTTAACCATTTTAAAGATAACAAATCAGAATAATATTTATGATCTAATTGAAAAGAATTTCAGTTATTTGAATAAAATCATTTTTAAAATTTAAACATTTTAAAGATAATAAATCAGAATAATATTTATGATCTAATTGAAAAGAATTTGAGTTATGTAGTTATATTTTAGGAAAGGTTGTTTTCTTATAATTTTAAGTGATAAATCTGTAAATGATGCAAATGTGTAACAGAACATTCAAAACTCTATACTTATTAGTCAAATATTTTTATAGTTTTAATAAAGAGATTTAAGACAACTACGTATGCTTTTTATTGTATTTCGTGTTTCAGCATAAAGGTATAATTACTACCCTGTCAAAAACATGAACGTTGAAAGAAATAACCGTCACGTTGCCCAAATACAATGTCTCTGAAAATTCCAATTCTCTTTCTGAAATATTTTTATAAAAGTTTACAACAACAGTATTAATAACTTGCAAAATTTCTAAAATTTACAAGAAACACTCATAAAAATTTAGTGAAAATAGTTTCCCAGTCATTGACATTTTACGCTACAATTCTTCTTTTGCATTGGTAGCCAAAAAACTAAGTTTGTAGATATTGTACAAGCAACCTGGAAAGATAGTAAGCTCACATAGTTATCAGAATAAGTTCTGGAGATAATTTTAGCGGAAAAATGTTTCAATACCCAACAAATTATATTGATTGTTCTAGGATTAGTTTTAGATACCTTTAATGGAAAAATGTCGATATTCCTATTTTGAAATTATTTACTTAAAAATTATAGGGAAACAATCTTATAAACTGAAATCAATATATATTGAAGAATCCAATGCTTGAGAGTTACCAACTGATTATGCTCTAGCCAGAGTGAAAGCGGTATTGTGTAATGGTGACAGTTTTTATTTGAAACTTTTTTACATTATTGATAATGTGGGACGTTTTTAATGGAACTTTTGGCCATGTTTTTAGATAATGTCTGAGTGTAAATTGGTAATATGGAGAATAAATAGTGAATAAATAGTAGCTTATATACATGTCTTCTATTTAAAGTACACTGATGTTTTTGTATCAACATTGTTGCAGTCTTTGGTTCGCAAAATGCAGATAATACATTTAAATTATACCGTCAGAACTCAGCTATATTCGGGTTTTGTAGGTTAATATTTATTGAAAAATAAATTATAAGATAAGGTAAAAAATTAGATATTGCATTTTAATTAGAAGAAAAAATTGCTTGTAAAACAAATTTCATATGGGAAAGCTTTTCTTCATTTGAAAACATTTTCTGTTTGGAAGTTTCCATCCCCATCTGCCAAAGACATAACACCATTACATGTATTTTGAATCATCGGGTGTGAATGAACATTTTTATTTAAATATTATCAAATTTCTTATTCTTCACAATACGGTAATATCTTACACACAATTGAACTAAATAAAATTTACGCATTTATTTATTTAGAGATAGATCAAACAATTTATTTCAAGTAATAATACAAAATGATTTATCTTAATCGAAAAAACATGTTTATTTATATATTAATACTTATTACATTATTTATATAACATATTGTCATAAATAATCATTGGCCATATTTGTTTGAAAATAGAAATTGATTAGCGGAATTTTGTATCATAAGGCTAATACATTAACTTTTTATTGAAAAGAGGTTATATTTTTACATAATGTTCTTTCGGATAAATTCGATTAATAGACGACAGTTTATCAGGAATCATTAAACCGAACAATTTGAAAAAGAATACTGTTGATTTTACAATCTTTAATATTGAAAAATCTACTATGTTTCTGCATGCGTGTAAATTAATCCTTGGAGACTCAAACAAAAATTTACATAGGTTTTACCTTTCTACAAATATTATTATCATAGGTTTCATCATGAATTCAGATATGTCCCTCTCTTTTTGTACATCTTGAAGAAGAAATAGTAAAATAACATTAAAGCTTTATATTTAAGCTATTATTATTTTTCAAGCTCTTGGTTGTGTATGACATAGAAGAATTATTTAGTATTTTTCTTATGTGTAATGTAATCTATCTATACTAATATTATAAAGCAGTAAAGATTGTTTGTTTGTTTGTAGGGGGTAATCTCTGGAACTACTGAAGCGATTTCAAAAGTGATGGTGGCAAATTGATGGTAACAATCCCTGCTCCAACATAGGCTATATTTTATGTCGGTGCCACTACCCCCAGGGGGTGCAGAAGGGAAAAACGTTCTAAAATTTCGATTTTTTTTATACTGAAGGAGCTACAAACATGAAATGTGGCATGGTAGTTACTTATAAGATGTAAATGCTCTCTAAGAACACATTCTAATAAAAGTCGAAATTTAAAAGGGAGAGATGAGCGAAAAGCGTTCTAAAAACATTCTAAATTACAATTTCTATGGAATATCTGGAACTACAGAAACGTTTTCAAAAGTGATGGTGGCAAAATGATGGCGACAGTCCCTGCTCCAACATAGGCTATATTTTATGTCGGTGCTACTACCCCCAGGAGAGAGCATGGACGAAAACGTTCTAAAATTTTGATTTCATTAAATTCTAAAATTCTTTGATTTCTAAAATTTGATTTCTGAAGGTGTTAGAAATATGAAATTTGGAATGGTAGCTACTTATAAGATGTAAATGCTCTCTAAGAACAAATTCTAAAAAAACAACGAAATTTAAAACTGTGAGATGAGCGAAAAGCATTCTAAATCTTTCTAAATTACAATTTCTATGAAATCTCTGGAACTACAGAACCGATTTCAAAAGTGATGGTGGCAAATTTTTGATGACAATCCCTGCTCCAACATAGGCTATATTTTACGTCGGTGTCAATAATTCCAGGGGGGGGGGGGGTGCAACAGCGAAAACGTTCTAA
This sequence comes from Maratus michaelseni, assembly GCA_963931845.1. Taxonomy (NCBI): domain Eukaryota; kingdom Metazoa; phylum Arthropoda; class Arachnida; order Araneae; family Salticidae; genus Maratus; species Maratus michaelseni. The sequence goes on from OZ007592.1 coordinate 392,169,950, forward strand.
AATTGCAATTTTTTTATATTGAAGGAGCTAGAAATTGGAAATTTGGCATTGTAGGTACTTATAAGATGTAATGCGCTCTAAGAGCAAATAAAAAATAATTTGAAATTTAAAAGGGTGAAATGAGAGAAGAGCATTCTCATGAATGAAGAGTATTCTAAAAACATTCTAAATTACAATTTCTATGGAGTCTCTGGAACCACAGAACCGATTTCAAAAGAAATGGTGGCAAATTGATGGTGACAATCCCTACTCCAACACAGGCTACATTTTATGTCGGTGCCACTAACCCCAATGGGGTGCAGGAGTGAAAAATGTTCAAAAATTGCGACTTTTTTATACTGAAGGAGCTAAAAATTTGAAATTTGGCATTGTAGTTACTTATAAGATGCAAATCCTCTCTCTGAATAAATTAAAAAAAATTCGAAATGTAAAAGGGTGAAATGAGCGAAAAGCGTTCTAAAATCATTCTAAATTACAATTTCTATGGAATCTCTAGAACTACAGAACCGATTTCAAAAGTGATGGTGGCAAATTCATGGTGACAATCCCTACTCCAACATCCTCTTTAATATAAAGCTATGCGTTGCTGACGACAAGGTTTTTCGCTAATCTTTGCCATACTCTCGGAAAATGAAACATTTGAAGTTACTGAAAAAGATAATAGCTCGAAAAGTATTTGTCAGAAAATTGTTATACAAACTGCTCTTAAAAGGTAAAAATTTGTATATTTCTTGATATAAATTTCAAATCTAATGATTATGCCATTTTTCAAATATTGAATTTCAAAAATTACCAAATTTCACAATGGAGTACCATAACGAAACCTTCACATGTAAAAAGATAATGATAAGGGCGACGTGTCCTGACGTGTATATTAGCTATATCACGAGTCACAAATTATAGTAGCCTTATTATTCTGTTAAAATATAAAAGTGAATTATGAAATGTCAATATTTTGTTTGATTAAAGGTTCGTTAAGAGAAATTGACCAGCGTAGCGGGCGTAGCTTGCTAGTATGCTTATAAAGTAACGCTTGGAGACATGTACAATTTAATGATTTGATTTAACCATTCTTCCTTTTTTTTAGTCGAATGTTTTATCGCAAATTCGGATATAACGCTGTTTTTTCCGAAAAGTGCAATATAAGGAGAGGCTATTGTCACATATATTTTTATATGATATTTCTTAATATTTTTAGTCACATATGTATGAAATTCTAATATATAATAATTTTGCAATCTTCGTATCTGAATTTAGTGTAGATAACGGTCTATTTTCCTTTCGTCTTTTCTTAATTCTTAAAAATAATAGTAATAATAATAATAATAATAATTCTACTTATTTCTCAAGGAAGATTTTAACTGAAACTTATTTAAAAATTATTTTCGTTCATCACACTTAGAAAGTTAGAATCAAATCACATAAAATGTTCACTTTGTTATAAAAAATGATGGTAGTGTTAACGTTAAACATTCTTGAATTTTGTAATTTTCAAGATATCATTACTTTAGAAGAAACTAAAACACGTAAGTCGTTATTATACGTCCCATACCATCTTTGAATATCAAAGATATTATCTGGATTTCCCTGATACTTTCAGATTGTACATCTCTTTAACACCTAAGACTTTTTTTGAATAATCGATATGTAAACCTAAATGAAGCCTGCTAACCGAAGAAATAAGGAAATATCTGCCAGCAAAATTTTAAATTCTGAAGTCAGAACATCATCACGATAATTAAAGGTAGACATTAAGGCAATTCGAACTTCATAAGCAATAAAATAGGTAATATTTTTTACCATCACGATTATTTCTAAAAAGTGTTGTCTATGTAAACTTTCTATTGAAATGTACAATACGCAAGAGATAGCTCGAACGTGGTTCATAATTTTAGTTGTAATTGATGAATCAGAAGAAGAAAAATATTGTTTTTTAATTTGTAAAGATTATATATAAAAGTATCTAGTCTATGATAATTAATCATCATTAACAAGATAAAACTCTGTTGCAAGGTCGTCAAATTCTCTAAGAATGATAATCAGTTCCGTGGTAATCTTACATTTCTGAGTGCATAAATTTGTTTTATATATATTTTATAAATAATTTCTTAAAATGTAATATACATTTTTATAGAGACTCAAAGTCTCTTTAAAAGAATGTATTATTTTTATATATTTTGATACGTACTACACGAAAGGGCGTGAACATAAAATATATATTCTTGAAAACATTGAAAAAAAATATAAAAAATATTTTGCATCACTTATTTTTATCACATGTTTTCTCACAAAGTCAATGAATTATATAGCATATTTCGCATTAAGTGAAAAAAAAAATCAAACAAACACTCGATAACAACTGAGCCTAATTAAACAATAAAATAAAGCAGTCGTACATTCGAAATTTTCTTACTAAATACTTACGATTTAAGTTAAGAAGTTGAATTTAAGAAACGTAATATTTGTCAGATTAAATAAAAACCACTTTCATGATTTAACTTATTCAGTATAAAATCTGAAAAGCGGAACTATAATTTCCTCATAAGTAGTTCAGTAATGATTTTTTTTTTTTTTTTACGATGTTTTTCATTGATTAAAAAATATATCAATAACCCAAAATAAAGTTTTACTCATGCACTATATAGCTAAACGGATAAACGTGGTGTCAAACTAAAGCTAAAAATATGTAATTTTCGAATATTTTGGTCATCCAGCTCCCATCTTGGTTAAAAAGGGTTTGGCAGACTTAGGGACAGACTGACATCAGTCCCCATCAGGCAGTGTTGAATTTAGGGAGTGACACGGAAGCATTCCCTCAGGAATGACGTCAACATTTGGGATATCATTATTAATTTTCAGGAAGTACCATTTACCCTCCTCACCCCGGTACTTCACAGTATTCCCCCGAAGCTGCTGCAATTGCTCTCAGAGAAAAATGTCTGAATTCAACACCGGCTTAAAGACTATCTGATGGGAAGGGGATAGTTCCGATCATGAAAATTGTTGCCGGTAAAATTTAAAACCAAAATTCAATAATTTAATGACACCGATCCATGGTCACAAGCGTTTTCCGCTAACACTTTTTTTAATTTTGGTCCTGATTCCGTGGATCAACTATCGCAGTTTTAACGAATTTCCTATTTTTAGATCACTGTTTGCGATTCAGTATCGCCATCTGGAGGTGTAACGGTTAACAAATAGTATAGAATATTAAGAAATCAATAAACAGAAAATTATTTGTGCAATATTATGCAGACAAGGAAAGATTTTAAATAATACAGTAAGAAATTTACCACCATCTTTGCTTTAAAAACATAATAAATAATAATTAGAATAGTAATCAAACTATGTTTTCGACAGAAGGTATTATTTTATGATTATTTCTAACGAATGTCATTCCTTAGGAAATGAAAATTGAATATCAAAAATCTTCTTTTATCACCAATTTACTTATAAAGCAATTCCATCAACTCAATTTATTAAACTATGCCGTTTTATTAGTGACACATTTTTAAAACTGTTAAATCTGCGTAAATGATTGATTTATGCAGTATAAATATTTTTAATTTTGCATGTATAAGCTCTGAGCGCCCAGGAAAACAAAAATCAACATCCCTGGATACAGCTAGCTCGCTGTGAAACAATATTTATACTGCAAGAAACTCGTTAAAGCCGCGGTCACGAGAGCTACCCGCCCATGAAAATTAAAAAAAAGATCTGGATGCAGCAAACTCTCCTTGCAGCAATCTCTAAAATGCACGAAACTCATTAATGCCTCGGTCACTATCGCGTGTGTGAGCGCTGCGCGCCAATAAAACTAAAGAAAAATAACTCGATACAGCAAACTTCTGTACAGCAATCTCTAAAATGTACGAAACTTTTTAAATCCACTGTCACTCACGTATGTACGAGTGCTGCGCGGACATGAAAACTGTAAGGTTGTATTTGAATCTTAAAAATAAATGAACAACGTAAAATAGCACAAATAAAAATATATAAAATGACAAACAGCTGTTTCGGAGCCCCTAAAGCTCCATCATCAGTGCCAAATTCAAAATATTTGTTCTATTTTACGTTGTTCATTTATTTTTAATATAACGGCAGAAAATTAAATCCACTTATTTTAAATGTATTAGAATCGCTTAAAGTAGGAAATTCTTTTAAACCGCAATCACTATAACGAATATTAAAAATATTAACATTATGTAAATTGTTAATATTATTTAAAATATTTTTATTAACTTAAATATTTATATTATTTATTAACTTAAATATTTAAATTATTTATTGATATAAATATTGAAAAATAAAAACTTTAAAAGTTTTCATTCAAATTATTTTTATATCTAAATATATACTGAAAATTTTTTTCCATCTTTCTAAAGTTTTTGCCACTTGATTTCGAACTCGAGTCCACATAACTGGAGAAAAATGACATACCACAGAACTATGGACACTCATTTCGAAGCAACATTTTTGAAACAACAAAATTTTAAACAAACTGCTAAGCGTGGAAGAGTATGCGCAGAGTGCTGACTGACTGGATCAAGATCAAAAGGAATCAAGAACGAAAACTCATGCGTCAAGCATAGATTATGTAACACTTTCCAACACTTCCAAAATAATTTTACAAATCATTATCGTACGCATAACAAATTTAAAACCCAGTTTCCAGCATTACCAACAATAATCGGAATAATATCCGAATTATTTTGTGCAGCCCTGTATCCGATCTATAGATTTGTATATTATATTACATAGAATGGTAAATTTTAGTTCAGACACCTAGCAGAGTTTAAAATTCTTCTTCCGGATTTTCCATCAATGAACGGAAATGTTCTCCAAAACTTTTGTACTGTCCTGTATATGATCTATAGAAATATTTACACCAAGTAATAGACAAAAAATTAGTTAAATATTAGAACGTGTTCAGCAATTGAAAACGCACTTCCAGCAATTAGTGTTAACAGACAATTGCGAATTCGTTTGTGTCTCTCTTTAAATAAACGATGAATCCTATTCACATGGTATTCTATAGTAAGCCTGTTGTAATACACAGTGGTGATACATATAAATTTAAATATGTTTGGAATAGTGAAACATTATTAAAATAAACCGCAAATGATTTTTCTCCATAGACCGTAATGTAACGGAATATTTTTGAGTGTCCCTGTAAAGAAACTATAAGTGCTATGCACACCACATACCAAAGTAATCATATTGTAGTGCCCCTCAATGATATATATCAAATTCAATGTTTTTGAAATTGTGTAAAGCTATTGAAATAAACCGCAATCAATATTTCCCCATAGACTATAGTGTAACGGATTTTGTTGAGTGTCCCTGTAAAAAACTTATAAGTGCTACACACTTCATTTTCAATACCAAAGTTTCTCTATATATAAATTGCATGTCAATCCGAATCTATTTACGCGGGTCAGACAGACGGCAGACAGACAGACAAACCGAATTCATAAACATTTTTCAACTATGTTCAAAAGTGTTAAACAGTCATTCCGTCCTGTACCAGGAGAAAAAGTTAACTTTCATATTCCATGTTTTTAAAAATTCAACTCATTTTACTCGCACACCCGAAGACAAAATGCTTGTAACCCGACTATAGAACAGCGGGTTTCGTTAATATTGAATTTTTATACAAATTTCATCATGGGAGTTACAGCAAAAATTAGATTGCTTCAAAGCATCAGTGAATCTAGAATTTCAAACAAATATATCTCAGCCATTTTCTCAGATAAAGCCAAAATAAAAAATGCTGTGTAATCCTTGTATCACAATCTATCACTTAAGGAAAACATTTTTTTTTCAATTTATAATTTTTATTCATCATTTTGAATTTTTAAACATTTGAAAACTGTTAACTGTCGCACGTTGAAACAAGATGGTGTATGAAACTAGCCAACGGACTAGGTCGAGACCTTGGTATTACCTATACACATACTCAGTCACATACAAATCGGTTCATATATAAGAGAGTTACAGTATGACAAATGTCAGATATATATATATATATATATATATACATGGATATAATTATATATATATATATATATATATATATATATATATATATATATATATATATATATATATATATATACATGGATATAATTATATATATATATATATATATATACATATATATAAATTTACATTTGAACGGAGAGTGGTTTTGGGGTCTGGTGGTCATGATCTTTGAAAATATACCAAAATTTATTGAATTACTTTCCTCCGAATGACTGCAATATGTATTTTTTTACTTTTTGTAAGAAAAGCTAGCTAAAAATGTGAGCGATAGACACTTCTCCCCGCGATCTTGGAAAGTCAAATATTCATAACTCGAAAATATAATTTTTACTAAACCATAATTTATCTAATTTTTTTCAGTCTCTCTAAAAATGACTGGTAAAGGCTCTTTATCCTGTACAGGGACCATTCTGTGAAAAACATCACTACCATGTGTCAATTTCATTGCAATAAAAATATATTCACAAATTTTAGAGGATGCACAATCAGAAATATAATCAGACGGGAGTCGGAAGCACTGACATTCAGACAAATGATTGATAGACGAAGCAAAATGATCAAAGCTTTCAACTATGTTGCAAATTTCTAACACAATTTATCGAAAAGTATTAAAAAATATCTGCATGCTTCAATACATATGATAGTAGTTTAAAATAGATCCGTAAAACTTGAATATATGTCGTCTGTTCTCCAGAAAGTTAAAGATATTGAACTTGTAGACAAAAAAAAAATATTACTTTAATTTGACACCACGATTATCTGTGAACTTGATAAAGGGATTAAGGGCCTAAAAAGTAACCCCTAAAATTCGTCTGTTCGCAGTAACAACCATTATGTGGCAGACTAGTACCACTGTAGTATGTGAAGCTCATTCTATTTAATAGAAGAAAATTTATCCCTGAACTAATTCGTATATAGTTGAGCCTGTGAGGTTACCGGAAGCTCTACTCGGCATATAAAATGTTTTAAGATGTGTATTGTGAGACCATCGTTTTTCGCATCTTTGCGTCCTCAACTATTGCTTCAAAACTACAATTTTCGTGATCTCGATGAGGTGATGATGTCTGCTGTTGTCTCACTGTCTATAAGAAAAGAAAGGTTTCTTTGTAGAAATGTTATAGATAATTGATATTACATAAAAATTATATTCGTCGTATGTCATCGCATTTTCAGTTTTGGTGAAAATGAACTGTCTCGATTAACACCACCGTCGATGTAATGCCAAAATTACGTCACAGAAAATGTACAAAAATTCTTACGTGCAAACAAACGAAAATGTGACTTACTTAAGTCATCCTATTAGAGGTAGTTTTTAGTTTCTTGACTTTTAAATCACCATGACGGATAGTGCCCTTTTTGATACAAATAATTTATTTCCCCACGTGACGTGATTGAAGATTATTAAAATGCGGCGATAAGATTTGGCATACTTTTTCGCATTGATAGAATTAAATGTCAAAGTTCTTATACGGCACGATTACTTCTCCAAGTTTTATTTTTATTTTCATAAATTTAAACTTATTACCATCATATAATTTCTTAAGTGCATCTTGAAATATCAACCTTACCAGGTATAAATCCGTTAAGGAATTACAGCTTATAAAGTATCCTAAAATAATTAATTTTAGCATACAATATGTTATAAATAAATCCAACAGTTTTTCAAAACAAAGTGCAAAAATTTATTTATCCGGTATATTTAAAATTTTATACTAAAAATCACGAAATATGACATGTGTATCTGGAAATAACTATTTCTTCTGCATGGTAAAATATATTGTATACACAAAAATGATAAAACAGAATAAATCGCAGAATTTTTCTTTCAATACTCGAAAAATATTTTTGTCTGAATATTTCATATATATACATATATATATATTATTTTAGTCTGACCTAATTAAATTAAACTCGGTGGCACTTTTTTTTACCTTTGTGAATTTCTTCCAAACAAGTGATCAGCCTGACGCAAACAAATTAATGTTTAGATTCAAAACTTTCGAATCACGTTTGGTTTTTATTTTATGGACTCCAAAAGGATGAAATGCTAAATTATCTTTGCACAAATCGTTGGATTCTTAGTGTATAGAGCAATACTCTAACCGCTTATATATATTTAAAGTAGCTTTTAAAAACAATGTATATATTTCTTATAGTGTTTACTTCTTATATTCAATAAATAAATATTATTTTATTTTAAATGGCTTTGAATTATTTTATTCACAAGCGAACTCAAATCCACGTTTACATCAGTACGACAATTCCAATATACATGGATAAATAAGAAAAAGGATTTATACATTAGGTATTCAGTAACATGGTGTAACAAAACTACTCATCTAATAATAAAGGGAATAAATATCACATATTTCTTTACATACACATAATAAATATTTAATAAACTGGTAGGATTACTTTTTCCTCTCAATGTCTTTCCTTTGTTATTGATATTCCTAATACTTGATATTATAAAAAAAACTGTTGAGATAAACATTATTTCTAGCATTAATATTTAAGTATAATTTTACCAAATAATGTTTTTTGATCATTGTAAAGTTAGACACTCTATCTACTATATATATATATATATATATATATATATATATATATATATATATACATGATTTGCACTGTTGGTTATGTAATATGTTGGGGACTGTTTTAGTATACAACATATCGTTATACGTTGTTTAGTTATAGAATTACAGGGAAAAGTTCAACAACCAGAGGATCCGATTACAAAACATTAATCTTTATGAAAAATTCTACTAGAAGGATTTTTATGCGACTTGCAGTGTTAGATATTTTTTTCAGGGATGGTTTTAGTATATTGCATTTCGTTCTTTCTCAAATTTTACTGTAAATTAACAACTAAAAGAGCTTGTTTTTACTAGCCAAGATTTTGTTTGACAGTTAAGAAAATATAATTGCGAAATAGCGTTCGTGTCGTTTTCAACAATCCTAAAGTACATCCCAGGTAAAGGTCCATAGTTCTTATAAACACAAGGTGAAATTCACTGATATATGAGCGAAAATCTCATAATTGGGATTTTCGGCTGCACGTTGGCTGTTGATATCTGAGTTTTATGTGCGTTATGTTATGCTGAATTTAAAGTTTTAATAATTACTAATATAATTCAGAATAATAACTAATAGATAGCCGCAAACTTTATTGGAAAATAAATATGATATGACATTTTTAGTAGACAAAACACAAATTGTAAAGGTACAAAAGTAACGGAGACAGCAGTGACATTTTTTGCAATTTTGCCAATTTACTTAAAAAAAGTACGTTTTTGGAATTTTTAAACTCTATTTTCAAAGACATATCAAACATACGAAATTGTTACATATTGGTTAATCTATAAATATCAATATTTTAATAAACAACGTGGACAGTATTGATGGTTAATAAAAGTACGCCTACCTTTCTCCGATTCTTTCAATTCAGAAAATCTTCTGTATGAACCAATAATAATTGATGGACTTTTTACGAACAAAATGAGCTCAGCTACTGAAAACAATACTGAAAATGAGCTACGGTATTCTGGTGGAAATATGAGGAACTTCATACACCGTGACTGCAGTTACAAATAAGTCCCGCATAGCATGCACAGTCACAGTGACGTCATTGTGACGTCAATGTGAGTCACGTACGTCACATCACATCTGTGACCAAAATGCCACCACTTTGTAACGTCACACTGTGACCAAAATGTGAACGTCTTGAAGATCTAAAGAAAACTTAAAATAAACTTTAGAACATCTTATAACATAAAGAAAATGACTTTTTGACAGCTTTAGAAATTTTTGTGACGTTGCAATGACGTCACTGCAAGTCACATAAGTCACGTAAAACCTATGACCAAAATGTCAATACTCTGTGACTTCACGGTGTGATCGGAGAGTGAATTTGAAAAAAAAAAACTCATAAAATATAGATTTGAATTATGTCATGTACCTAAATCATTAATAAAAATATTGTCACACACTATTTAAATATATTGAGTATTTCCAAAATAAAATAATAAATAAATATCTGTCTACATATATGAGGCAGATAATTTTTTACCATTTTCATGAAATTTAACAAAATATACTATATAATACACAGGTAAAAATCCTTAAATAGAAATTTAGTTATTTATCGAGTTATAAGCAATTCGTGTCACGTGACGACCAGTTTTTCTCCTGTCTTTCACTGTCACGTCGGATATTAAAATCAAAACGCCGACTTAGACATTCTTTTCTGAAAGATCTTCTGCTTTTAACAAAAAATGGAAAAGGTTTTTCAATAACATAGTTTCTGAACAAAACACGAGCCAATTTCGTGTATTTCCGAGCAAAAATGAATTAAAAACATGTTATAAAGTATATGTCATTCCTATAGCAATTTATCCAAAACTGGCCAGTGCTTAGTAAGATGTCACCTCTATTAAAAATATTGCTCTTTTCGATAGAGTGTAAAAAATAAAAAAATTGTACTTGGGAAATTTGATTGCAATTTAAATTTATATCGAAATTACTTTATAAAGCCTATTAAATCAATTATTATTTAAAATTTATCTTTACTTTTGACGTCTAAAGCAAATGCAATGGATTAAAAAATATATAAAAATGTAAATTTTCACAGCTTTTTTCTAAGAATACAAAACTTTCTCATATAAAAAAAGAATATTATAGCATCATTAGAAGTTCATTTTTCAGCCATATAAATTATAAAGGTTTTGAAATGTCTTTATTTAAATTATTTTCTTCCTATATCATTTGCGGTAAAGTTGGAAACATCTGCTAGCTGTTATTTTGTTGTGTTTAAACAATACTGCGCGCATATTGAAGGCAGACGATTTTTTCTCATTCGAAGTTAGGATAGGATTAGCGTGTGTTGCGTTCTTTTAAATTTGTAGATTTATACTGTGTAAGTAAATTAACGTTTTAAAGTGAACAATCTCCATTTTAAAGTAAATCATACATTTTAACATATCCCTGTGTCTAGCCGGGTGCGTTCATAAGGCCTGGGTGATATTTGATTTCTCAGATCTATGAACACACCTCTCTGCTGGAATAATTTGAAAATTATTGTAGTGGATGTACAGTCTAATTTTTCAATGAAAGGGAAGCAGATAAGGATCATTCAACAATAACACCTTTACCAATAGATCAGCAGTTAACTTTTAATGTCTTCGCAGTTTTGTTAATAGCGCATGTTTAGTACTAGTACATTTAATATTGCATTATTTAAAAGTTAAGATGTTTAAATTTTCTTTTAAAAAATCACTTGTATTAAATTTTATCTTTAATGTTTAAATTTTTTTTTAAATAGACTATTTGGAAAAAAGCTTAAAGTATTTACTAACAATATGTATTCTAAATGTAAAGTGTTATGTAAAAGGAGGAATTTATTTAATGTTTTGCGTTTCTTAGTTCAATTTTCATAGTCATTCATTATAATTAAAAACATTGCAATTTTTAAAACTATTAATATTTGATTTGCAATTTAATAATTTCGTTGCTAGTGTAGGTGTCCAGAAATTATTTTCCGGTATATTTGAAAAAAAAAATGTGACATTTTAATGCATTGAATAATTTATTTGTCGAGATATGTCAATGTTAGATGCACAAAAATAATAAATATTGATGAAACAATAAAATAACTGTTTAGTTAAGGTAATTTTTCCAGCTGTGTTATCGAATGTTTTTACTGTAAAAATTGATATTTAAGTTCTGCATTTAGTATTCTATCAAAAACTATAAATAAAATAATTTGTAAAGAAAAAAAATATATAATTTTTTTTTAGCATTTATGATCTTAAGTTCTATATTTCATTTACAACGAAAACTGTTTTACTGCTTGATACAATGTTTATTATTTAATGATATCGCACAATAGGTATATCTATTATTTAAATTGATTCCTAATATAAATTTTTCAGAATGCTTATTTGAAAATGTATACTTATATTTTCTTTAAAGTTGTTCTCAAATCCAAAATAGCTAATTTCTGGCATATTTCTGAATTCATTTTTATTCGGAAATACATGAAATTGGCAGGTGTTCTTATTCAGAAAAGGGTAGATGTGCCAGTAATGGACCGCCTTCCAGTAATGGGACACCTTCAATGTTTTTGGTTTATAAAAAAATAACCAATAAAAATTCAGCTTTATTTATTTCATTAATATGCTATCTTTAAATTCTAGTTTTAAATGCAATCATAATATCAATTATCTATTACTTTTTGTGAGGTGTCCATTACTGGAGTTTAGGGTGTTTTGATTTATTTTTGTTATTTACAATTAAATTTAGATTCACATTGGGAAATGTGACTATGAGCATGGTTAAATATTGTTGGTAGAGTAATATAATATTAAAAAATGTTGAATATAACAATTATAACTATTAATTAAAAAATAATTGTTAATGAAATTCCTTAAGGGTGTCCATTACTGGCACATCTACCCTATATATAATCGAATGGCGTTATCCATTTTTTGGTAACGGCAGATGATGTTTCAGAAAACACTATCAAAGTCGGTGTTTTGAACCAAATTTCCGACGCGCAGCGTCAGAAACGGGTAAAACGTGACCGACATTGATCTTAAGTATTACATTTATCTAAAAATGGAAAACGCTATTCATTCCAAATAGCTTTAATAATCAGGCATGCAAGTGCCATGCGTTTAAAAGTTTGTTCATAAATGTTTCAGAAAATTTCGTGTTAACCGGTTTCTCAATCAGATGCAAAGTTTTAATTTGAATACGAGTTGCATCAATAAAAATGATTGCCGATCCAATCCTTATCGTCGATCTTATCCGTATTTGATGAAATCTTGTTATCCGAATCTATGCGAAATCATTTATCAGGTTCGGTCGGGTTGTGGGCTTACAGATTTTTTTTGTTGTTGTTGTTGGGTTAGGGTAAGAATACGGGTTGAATCAAAATATAGTTTCAGTCAACCATCATTCATGTTCAAGTTGACATTCAATCATGTTCAAGAAGTATATAACCGGATTCGTGTATGACTCTAGATCCGAGCCGACATCAGAAATTGTATCGTAACACAATTTCTGATAAAATCTGGTTACTCGGTCGTATGCAAGATTCTATTCCAAACAAGACTTACAGTAAAAACATTATACCCGACTGGGGTCAGATCGGGTTCACGAAAATCAGATCACACGACAACTAATCGAAATCTATTCTGTAGCCAAACAAATCCAAAAAGATCGATCCGAAGTTTCTGGATTGGATTCGGGTAATATCTGGTCACCCGACCCGGTGCAGTGTCGTCACAAACTTGAACCATAAAAAAATTTGATCCGAACAATCCGTATAGGATTCGGGTAAAATCTGGTCACCCTATCCGACGCAGATTCGTCACATTTTTCACATTTAAGTCGCACGGTGACTTCACAAAGTAGTCACATTGTGAGGTCACAGAAAGCCTTGAAAACGGCCATAACGACCTCGCATTTACGTCACAATGACTTCACATCGACGTCACTTGACGTCACGACGACGGTCACAAAGTCACAGTGTGACTTCACAGTGACGTCGCCGTGACGTCACCATGCCTTACGGGTGAGGGACACAAGTTTAAATCCAGCAAAAACAAATATTACGCATTTAACTCTTATATAAATTACATTATTATGCTTCATGAGATTCATATTTATAATAAATCAATTGATTTTCAAAATTTCTTAATAATTTTTGTTTTTTTATGGTTTTAATCATAAAACTAGGGGTTGAGGACGGAGGACAGTAGTGAAATTTGAGATATTTAAATTTCATTTTAAAGATTAAGAAAAAAAGACTTTTACAGTTGAAGTAACATAATATTGTAGAAGAATCAGAGAGTAACATTTTCACATTAAATAAGAATTTATATTACAAAGAAACGCCGAGATGTATACTTGGAACGTTGAAATTGCACTTATGAGATTCTCTAGCATATTTTGTTTGATTCAAGGATCTTTTGGAATAACCGAGTATTAAGAAAATACATAAATTTAGCTATAGAATATTTTGTAAATCTGCATTTATCGTATGTACTATCGTAAAAGGGAAAATATACATATTGAAAATCGCTTAAAGAAGCTGAATGGAGCATTTTAATTACCCGCTACATGCACGACTTATTACCAGCATTAATAACACCATTAATAAAATTATAAAGATTTGGGTTTTGTTTTATATATACAAAAATTAGAATATAATATATAATAGAACTAAATTAAAATCTAAACACAGATTGGCTTTTAAATTTCTACTAAGATTGCTAAAAATTTTTAGTATAAATTAAACATCCAGTATTTATTTATTTATTTATAGTTTATTGTATGGCCATTTCAACGAATTTTTCATCACCATTTAAAATGGTTGTAGATATATGTGTGGATGTAAGATACACATTAATTTTGCTTGAGCTTTCAATCATGATATAGTTCAAAATTTTCTAAGATATATTCGGCATTTTTCCACTGTTAAAATTGTGTGATGAATTGAACTAACTTTTGGTGCTGCAACAATAAGATGGTGAATTCTTGTTCCAACATTTGTAGCTTTGGTTAAGTTTGAGCTTGAAATGTTGGAACGAGATTTCACCATTTTATGGTTACAGCTATTGCAGCACCAAAAGTTGCTGCAACCCGCCACAAAATTTTTAACAGTGTAGATGATTTACCTACATTTCCTTCTTTTACTCAATCAATTATTTTATATGTGTAAATCTGCCAATTAGAGTGACTCATGAATCTCCAAATATATTTGCAATCATATCCCATTTAGTAGTGCTTTTAAGCACAACACCGTTATATTCTATTATGTGTTTTTACAGTATTTCATATTCCGTAAAAAAGCAAGTAGTGCAAAAACTATTGTGAATAGTTGGATTGATATGCAATAAGCGAAATGAAAACGAAATGGCTTTTTGTCAATTCTATAAATATAACATATATTACTTATTATCACATAACCAAAATAATGTTACAATTCTGGACTTATTCTTTTTGCATGCTTGCGCTTCAAATTTTTGCTGCGTTAAGGGGTCAGGTACCGTTAGAACTCACAAAATACGTGAAAAAGGGACCTCTATAAGAATTACAGTAACTCTGTAACTAATTGACATTGAATTATAAAATTTAAAAAACTTATTAATAAAGGTTTACTTTTTCATTTAAGATTCTCAGAAAATGTATATACTCATATAAAGCTTTATAATTTATTTTAAAATACAATACACTTTTTACGAAAGAACACTCGGAAAACGACATTTTCAAATCTGAACGTCAAATCTGAGTATGTCTCATAGTCAAATTGGCTCCGAACCAAAATTTCTAAATTTTGAAACATTTCTGAAAACATGAACACACTCAAAAATAAAACATCATATGCTCATATTTGAGTATCCGGATTTGAGAGCATTTTGTAATCTTCTAATTATCGAATTAATAGCTTTTATTAAATAAAATTAAATAAATGCTTTTGAAAGTTACTTTAGCACGTTTATTTTCAAAATATAAATTATATAGATACAAATAGACATACATCGATATTAAACATTTGCTAATATTATTCCTGAAACAAATATGATCTCAAATAATATTTTATGAATACATCTGAAAAGCTTATTCTTATAAAAAAATTGTTGCACTTTTTTATCTCTTATATGAATTTGTTTAACAGATCAATATCGAACTTTGGACAATTTCCCAATTCTTATAAAGCTTAACTGTCTTGTAACATTAATTAAAAGTAAGTTTAACACTAGTTTTCGCGCACATCTGCTAAGACATACAGCTGCAGTTTATGCAGAATCATTAATAATATTTCATGTAAAAAATATCTATCTTCGATCAAAGTACCACATTTTCTTGAATCGTTTTTGTGCTTAACTGACCAATTGCAGATTTTTTTACGATATCTGGCGCACGTGTTTCTTCACAAATCTAATATTAATATCGTTTTTGGCTATCCATAAATCACAGATTGTAACATCGACAGATATGAGAGCTTTGCCCCACATCAATCATTTTCCTATCAAAAAGCAATGAAACTTCTGATAGAATTCCCATACCCTTAGATGAGATGTTACAAATGAAAGACATTAGAAGTAAAGAAAAGAACATTTTATCAACTTAATGTAATTTAACACGAATCATAGTTCACTAACGAATATGTACGTCAATATATTCTGTTTGAAAGCCAGTTATTGATAATACTTATTTTATTATTTCATAAGATGCATTATCTAATAATTAATAACAAAAACTATTAAACATTTCCAATTTAAAACTTTAGTATTGTATAAAGATTATTTTGTCAAAAAGATTTCTTTTTAGTTACATTCGTATAAGATTTCACACATTTTCTTTTAAAACTAGGGAAATATAACTAGTGCACTATAACGAAACGGTCGCTTTTCTACAGTGATAGCTATTAATATTTGTTGAAAATTAAAAATGCTGTTCAGAAAAATA
The DNA here is from genome assembly GCA_963931845.1 of Maratus michaelseni. Classification (NCBI taxonomy): domain Eukaryota; kingdom Metazoa; phylum Arthropoda; class Arachnida; order Araneae; family Salticidae; genus Maratus; species Maratus michaelseni. Next base: position 392,186,474 of record OZ007592.1, read on the forward strand.
AATCTTGATCTGAAACTTCTTATATACATTCTTATTATTATGAAAATTAGTCTATGTCCCATCCCCTCTTCCGAATTTCAAAATTTTACTTTGAATATCTCTGAGTATATATGTATATGTATATGTATGCAAGGGATTCCAGAAAAAAAGAACAAGACTTTAAAATTTTATATTCTATTAACTGTAAAATATATAAATGTGAAATAAGTAAAAATTTTAGCAAGGAAGATACAGGGTGTCCCAGAAAGGAGTACCTATTTTTAAAAATGAATAAGAAACAAACGAATAGAGTTATTGAATAAATTCTTGCAGGAAACGGTTGTGTGAAGTCTGGAATTTTGTTTAGAGTACTTTATTATGTTAGTTAAAATTCTTACCGACAGATGGCGCTGCGGCTACTGCATTCATCAGCAATAGTTGAAAATTAAATGACAATATTTTCAATATGTCCTCAATTCATCACAATAACATGCCGGAGTCTTTGAATGAACTTTCACTGACCACGTCTGCTTCTGTCTGGTCTTCACGCATGCTCCGTTTGTTCATATATCCACCAAAATGTGCTGTAGCACCATCTGTCGGTCAGATTTTTAACTATCATAATAATGTGTTCTAAACAAAATTCCAGACTTCACACATCCGTTTCCTGCAAGAATTTTTTTAATAACTCTATTCGTTTGTTTCTTATTCATTTTTAAAAATAGGTACTCCTTTTTGGGACACCCTGTAGTAAACTGTATGTACAGTAATTAAAAAGAAAATGTTTGAAATTTCAAGAGGTAACTGCTTTTATTTTTTTCAGTATGGAAAAAGCTTAAGTTGCGCATAAAACTAGACCGCGGTGCAAATGTCCTTTCTTCATACTGATTAACTTTTGAAAGTGGAAAATATGTTTTCGTTTTGTTTTGCATGATAGTTGAAAAATGAGTAGCTAAGTTTAAAGTTCAAAATGTTTAAGTTTGAGTTTTGAAATATAAAGTATTTTGTAAATTAATATTTGGGTACTTATATTTTTGAGGAAATTGGTATATATTGATGAATTTCTGAAATTTCTTAGAGCAATAATTTTGATTTTTCTCGAATGTTCTAAGTTGTAGTTCGCTGCAGATTTGGTGCAGCTTTCAATTGAAATTCAAATGTGTAAAATGTTTTGAATCTTTAAAATTTCTCAAAGTCTGTTTGAAATATATCAAGGAAAATGTAGAGTTTTCGATAGTTTTGTAAGAAATGTCATGGTAGTCAAAGAAAATACACTGCTGGCCACCATGAAAGAATGCAAATAACATAATGATATTTATTGGACAAATACATTATAATGGGAAGGAGAAGTGATTACATTTTTCAGAAAATTTGGAGGTATAGTTTCTGAGAAAGCACTACCCAGAGTTGCCATCCCTGGCCGCAATAACAGCATTTATCTGCCTAGGCATGGAGTCGAACAGAGATTGGATGCCATGTACGGGTACAGCTGTCCATACACCTTCAACACTATGCCACAGTTCATCAACCATAGTGACTGGCGAGTAGTGGCGTGCCAGCCGCTTAGCAGCCATTGACCAGACATTTTCAATTGGTGAGAAATCAGGAGAACGTGCTGGCCAGGGCAACAGTCGAACATGTGTTCTATCAAGGAAGGCCAGAATAGTACTGGCAACATGCGGCCGTGCATTGTATTGTTGAAACGTTGAGTTCCGGAGACATCGAAGCTAGGCCAGAACTACAGGACGTAACACATCAGAAATGTTACGGCTGCTGTTGAAATTGCCGACAATGCGAACAATATTTTACCGAGACATGTTTCCAATGGCACCTCATACCGTCACTCCAGGTGATATGCATGTATGACGATGTGTGAATGTAAGCTGGCAATGTGCGTTTTCCACGATGCTGCCAGACACGGATGCGGGCATCATGATGCTGTACATGACGCAGGAATGGCGTCTCACGTCGTCTTTTCAGATGAACCCAAGCTGTGTGTGCATAATGAAGGCTGCATCCGTGGTTGGTGGCATCCTTGAAAATTCACTTTGCCAGCTTGCATTCGACATCATCATAGAGGCCCAGAACCAGCAGTGATGGTGAGGGTTGCAATTGAATACAAGTCTTGATAACTTCTTCTCCTCCTGGCCGACAATATGAACAGCAGCCGTTAAATTTCTGAGGTATTACTGCCCGTGGTTCTACCCAAGCTTCGATGCTTCTGGAACTCTACTTCTCAGCAATATAATGCACGACCACATGTTGCTCGCAATATCCTGACCTTCCTTGATACAGAACATGTTCGACTGTTGCCCTCACCGGCATGTTCTCCTGATTTCTCACCAATTGAAAATGTCATGAAAATGACTTTTGAGCAACTGACCCGTCACCACTCACCCGTCACTATGGTTGATGAACTGTGGCATAGTATTGAAGCTGCGTGTACTGTTGTACCCGTACATGATATCCAATCTCTGTTCACTCCATGCCTAGGCAGATAAATACTGTTATTGTGGCCAGGGATAGCAACCCTGGGTTGTATTTTCTCAGGAACTATACCTCCAAATTTTCTGAAAATGTATTCACATGTCCTTCCCATTATAATGTATCATTTTGTTATTTGCATTCCTTCATGGTGTTACATTTTGGATGGCCAGCAGTGTATCAAAAACGTATTTTTTTAAATGAGTTCATTCGTGAAAAAAACAACTAACACGGTTAAATATCCGAAAACGCTGGAAATGAATGACAAATAAATTTCGTCGTAAAAATAAGATTTTTTTGTTTTACATGTTACATAATGAAAAAATATATACTAAATATAACTTATAGGGTACAACGTCCGTAGGGTCCGTACGCATTTGAGGAATCAGGGAATTTGAATAACAGATTTTTCGACACATATAAACACATAATTTCTTCATTAAGTAAAACAAATATTTCTTTACAAAAAACTGATATTAAAATTCCCTGAGGCGTAAAACACTCTTATAGAAGTTTTAATTTGTGAAATTTTACAAAAATCACTTCTTTTGATGTAAATGTTTGCCTGTAATGGAGAAAAACATTGTTTTTTTTTTGTTTGTTTGTTTAATGACGACACATTAGGTATTAGCTATTGGGGAACGATAAAGGAAAACAACCTGAATAATAACATTATTATTTAAAGCATATAAAAACCAAAAGGATAAAAACATAACAATAAACTTTTCGAAAATGTAAAAATCTGTTAATTTACAAATTATACAAAAATTTATTAATGAAATTTGCAGTTAGTGAAACATCTACCTAATTCTGTGGATTTCAAGCAGTAAAAATATAACTTAGAATGTTCGATTACCATTTTTCGTTATTATGAGGTGCGCTTATCACCAATCACCTGTTTTTTGAGTTTTATATAAGCACATCCACAACAGTACTATTTCAGCTCGCATCTCTTATCTCATCAACGATTTCCTCTTACTGTGTTTCAAAGTAATTTGTTAGCGATAAAAAATAAAACCTGGTTGATGGCATTTGCATTTGATTTATTTTCGATTTGATTCATTGTCTCCATCAGGGAACAGCTTTATGCAGCCATGCCACCTTAGGTATAAGCTATTTCAAGCTACGCACTTTGCAAACGACTCAGACCATTCTTTGTAATTCTTATCTTTAGCTGATAGTGTTTGTTATGTTGTAAACGATTGACCCAGTTAAATAACATTTTTAAGATTTATGGATGTCCATATCCGTTTAGATTTTAGTTTTTTAAATATGTTCTTATATTTCACTCATTCATAATTTCAAAATGTATGTTTTTCAATTAGTGAGAAAATATTATTATGTTTCTTGATTATTTAGTAATATTTACAATTGGTATTCATTTGGATGTACGTGGGTTATTTTGAAAGTAAGTACTGTTTTGAAATTTCTGTGTGGTGGCGCTGCGATGGTCATTTCGCGCGTTCGCGCTCTTTACGTACATATGTTGGCAAGCAACAGGCGCCATTACGGAAACATCCGACCGTGTTAACGTTTGTTTTTGAATATTTAAATTAGCTCCGTCGCTTGTGAAATACGATGGGTGATTCGTTTTCTTAGTGCTAAATCTGTGAAAGCGGCTTAAACTCAACGTCAGATTAATGAAGTTTACGGACAGCGTATTATGACCGGTGGAATGGTACGGAGATGTGTTAGAGCTTTTATAGCTGTCCGCACGAATGTTCATGAGAATGAGCGAAGTGGAAGAGCTTCAGTCATAACTTTCGTCATTATCGATGATGAGGTCTAAAGATCATGTTGCAGTGCGTGTCAAATCAGGCGGAATACTTTTATGAAGAGGGAATTAAACTACTGATTCTACGATGCGTTAAGGGCCTTAATAGTAGCAAAAATTATGTAGAAAAAAGATTGAGGTACAGGCTTTTATGTAGCAATAAAATTGATAAGAAAATTAGACTTTTTTTTTATATCACAACGGTACTTACTTTAAAAAAATCACTTTAAAATGTGATAAATAATGATTATTTAAAAATTGGCATTAATTTTTTTACATAATAATTTACGATCAATTTTAGGTTGACGAATTTTCAATCAATAAATTTGATCACTTTGAAAATTAATCGTCACTTTCTTTTTTTTCCCCTTTAAATACAGTCTTATTTCGATATAAAAATGTCTCGGTTTTCTGTGTAACTTTAACTAACGACATTTTCTGTTGAAAATTTACATTTTTACATGAATTTATGCCTTTTTAGGGTTTTGTTCATCTCACGAAACCCTATTACTCCCGCTCCGTTGTCTGTCTGTCACAGAGCCATTCTCAGAAACTATGTAACTTACAGTGATGAAACTTTGTGTATAAATATCTGAATACCAGCTATGAAGCTCAAAATATTAAAATTTGGAAACATCGTATTATTTTAATAAATAGAGATAAAAAACCAAAATTCTAACAGCCTTTTCCTATTAAATTTAAACATTTTTCGTTATAGCAGTTGCCAAAAATTAAAAATCCACAATGAAATTCTTTCTACAATAATTAATTTTATATTGAACGATTTCTGCGTGAAAAATGAAAATGGAATAAAAAGTTTCACCAATTGAAAAAAAAAATAGTATGAAATAAAAATGATTGACGTCATAGTGGTAACAAAACGGAAATTTTCAAAGATTTCTCAATAATACAAGGAGTATGAGTATGTGTAAGTACACAAAGCTGATTAATTACACGTCATTAGAGAATTAAATAGAAAATCTGACGTCATATGGGAAGTTCAACGAATTTTTCAAATGTTTGAGAATAATACAAAGCGAGTATTAATATGAGTAATAGAGATTAGTAAATATATGAGTTTAAGGAACATATTGCATCATGATAAAAATCTGATTATGGAAATATTCGCATATTTTAGCATTTTGAGCATTTTGAAGGTGTACAACATGTTTAATTTTGAAATTATTATTTTTTTTAAATACCGCATTTAGTCCGCATGACAGATGTTATTACGACAGAATACACTATCGGGCAGGTTTAGGTATTCGAATAAAAAAACGGGAAAATAGACCAGTAAATATTTACTGTATAAAAAACATGACTTTTTTTTTTTTTTTTTTTTTTTTTTGCTAAATGAAATTTATTTGGATTTCTTAAAGAAAGGATAAAGTGTTTTGAAAGGAATATAAAACTTAACCCTTTGAGTGATCTTCGATCCCACTTACCCACTTGTTACTAAATATTTTCAATTTATTTAAAGCTTTGTACAACGTAAAGCAGTCAATTTGGGAATTATCGTGTAAAGTATGAAATGCGCTCAACGAATTCTTTCTCTAGCCCATCTCTTTTTCCGCACTGGCAAATTAAATGAAATGATTCACTTTGTAGGTATAGACAGTGGAACTCAAGGACTAATCTATTTTTAATGGGAGCCCCATTGCAGGTGAGATTGGATGAGCGCAATCCCGACACGTGCTTGGGCTCGATTTTCCTACCAGTCTTTTTGCACAGACTCAAAGTAAAAGTTATTTTTATACCAGTCTTCAGGCTCAGAATTAAAGTAAAATTTTATTTATTCACAAATGAAAAGAAGAAGAAAACATGTCAATGGAAAAAAAGAACGTAGTCCATGTTTCTTAACACGTTTTACAGTCCTTTAAAAATCAGTTTGAAAGGGAATTACATTGTTATTGATAGGATATAAGATAACTATTTTTTCTCATTCAGAAGTTTTAGCGCGGTTGGTATTTGTATCATAAAGAAGCTGTGTGTTATCTTTTGCCTAACTTCGCTTTCTGTATGAAGATATTTTCCTGAATTACAGGAAAACATATCACATGTCTTTCTGAAATAGGGGTACAATGATATTTTAAAACGATAAGCATTGTTACGTTTGTATATTTCTACCAGTGGATGATATAAATAATAAATTTGCTATTCCAAACGAATTTTTAGAAACATGAATATATTGAAAGGTTGACTGGAGATAGTATGATAGACAGGGAGGCGGCAGCACAGACAATCACCTCATCGAGTTCACGGCTGAAATTCCACAATTAGTTAAAACTCGACTTGCATATTAAAACGCAATCGGTCTGCCAAGTCATATCTTGGTGGAAAACACCTTAAAAGCCGACTTAAGCGGTTGACTCGTAACTTTATCATTGTGTTTTCTTGCACCCAAATGTATGAAAACATGGAGGACTGGGAGCAGGAACACACAATGGTAAACCTACGAGCCAACCGCTAAAATCAGCTTTTCGTGTGTTTTCCACCAAGATATGACTTGGCAGACCGATTGCGTTTTAATATGCGAATCAAGTTTTAACTAATTCTGGAATTTCAGCCGTGAACTCGATGAGGTGATCGTCTGCGCAGCCGCCTCCCGGTCTATGAAGGATCAATAATTATTTATACGTAATAGAAAAATAAATGAACGAGATAACAAAATTTTAGACAACTCATATGCATTTTAATTTTAAATGGTTTACTGTAAATGATTCATTTTTATTCATTTCATTAATACAATTTATAAATATGTATTTAATTTAAAAATGCAAGTGTCCAAGGAATGGCGTTACTCAAAATCAACATGTAGTTCACAAGTGAAATATTTATTCCTAATTGAAATAAAGGATTAGATATTTGTAATGATACATAAATAACTATGTAATAATATCACTATAAAATAGTCCTGAAATAATATATATATTTAAATATTTTCCATTCTTTGTCAATTATTTTTATAGTTGCAAAAAGGATAATATGTCATATATATAATGTCGTAAAGGCGCATATTGTAATACTGACCAGAACAATCCTAAAAATTTAAATCAATATAAATATTAGTGGGTTATGTTGAAGATAAATAGATTGTTTTCTTTTCTTATGTTTTAGAATTTCCGAGGTTAAATATTTTTTACTTCTTACTTGCAGTGTTTTATTATGACGAGAATAAAACTTCTCCTGCTAAAGTAATGCATGTTATCTCCCACTCAGCCGTAATGGATGACATACTCTCCCCCGAGTCTCTTTTTAATCCACCCAACACCAATAAATTTTACCCGCCTGATAAAGAACATATTTTTTTGCAGGGTGTTCAACAAATATATCAGTTTTCATAGTAAAATACTTGGTGTCGTTTATAAAGAAATATATTTTCTAAGTGTAAGCAATTTAAATTATTTTAATTTAATTAAAAAGCGCCATATATAGTACAGAAGGTGTTTACACATATAAGGGAACGAGTTTGATATAAAATTTAAAAAAAAACGGACAATCATGCATGAAGCATAGATTATGAAACACTTTCCACACATCCAGAAAAATGTAACGAAACTTTAAGGTACTTTAGCAGACTTCATTTACAATAGGGAACATTCTGTAGTAAACAGCAATAACATACAAAAATTTCAGGGCAATCCGAATGCATTTACGCGAGTTACAGCACGGACAGACGACAGACAAACCGAAGTCATAAACACTTTTCAACTAGGTGAGAAAGTGTACGTGACAACGGGAAACAATAGGGTAAAAAATCTGGCAACATGTAATAACGTAATAACTGAAATATTGGTTGCTTTGAAAAAAAAAAGATTCTCTGCTACTGAAATGGCATGCGAAAAAAGCGAGTGGCTTGAAGGTTATATATTTACTCGTTCCGAGGAGAATTATTTATATTCCATTGTATGAACATCATTTAAAAGGTGATAAGTGGAAAGAAATTGTCACAATTGATGAAGCGTGGGTTTATCTATTAAAAGACTACAATAAAAATTTTAAAAAAAACATTGATTTATTAACGTAAAAATGGCCAAAAAGTCTTTAAAAATCTTGGTGCAAACACTGCAAAGAAAGTTTCTCTAAAGTATTTATGGTGATTACTGGAATCGGTTACAACGGAAAATTAAAGATCAGAAAAGTTGAGAAAAATATCAAAATTAACACTGATTATTTTCAAAACAGTGTTCTAATTCCTATTTTTAAAGAAAAATGCCCAAACTTTATCCTGCGGACGTTAAAATTATTGAGTTTCACCAGGATAAAGCGAGCAGCGATACATTCAAAAGTACAGTCCATTTCTCGGAAAATTGACAAGAGAAACTGAAATCAACTGTATACCGTTTAATCATATTCCAACCAAGTCCCCAGATGTTTCATCAATGGATTACTGTGCCTCTGGACTATTAAAACAAGCTCTTGAGAAACGCCGACCAACTACGTTGAGTGGACTCTGGAAATGTGTGGTGGAGGGATGGAACAAAATTCCACTTCCAGTTTTCAAAAAGCCCTACTATATACCCTAAGAATCCGGTGCAATATGATAGTCCACAACAAGGTGTAACAGACAGAACATATTAAAAATTGTTTTAATTTGTTTATTTATTATTGTGGCCCAAATCGTTCCGAATATATGTAAACATCATCTGTAGAAGAAATATTACCTGATGTTAAGTTTATAGTAATGGATTGGTTTTCATTTTTATATCTGAAATATAAAAGGTCAGTTCTTTTAATGTTTTATTATTTAAACTGTTAATGTTGGACAAACATATATTTTAAAATGTCGTCATTATGAATAATTCAGAGGAGATACAAGGCTGTTTTATTAATTCTGAATAATTTATATTATGCTGTTCTTAATTATATATAATAATATTGAAGGTATGTATTATTTGATCTGCTTGAGCTGAAAATAAAAAGATTGTTCTGCTCTCTTCATTTTAGACTTACAAAGAACTATGTTTATATTAAATATATATATATATATATATATATATATATATATATATATATATATATATATATATATATATATATATATATATATATATTATAACTTCTGCTTTTTTATGTATAGAATAAAACTTCCGTAGCAAAATTGCACACGTAATCTCACTCTCAGCAGTAAGTAATGGATGACATAAACTCCCTCGAGGGCACGTTTTAATCCACTCAACACCAATAAATTTCACCTTCCTGATATGCAGCATATTTTTCATCAGAGTGTTCAGCAGATAATATATTTGCCGGAATAATACGAAGGTAAAAACTGAATTTCATGGTGATCTAAAATATATTGGATAAACTTTTATTTTATTTAAAATTATACTGTGACTTGTGTGAATGATAGTATATGAATGATATTTCCTTGAATAATATGAAGGTAAAAACTGAATTTCATAGTGATCCAAAATATATTAAATAAACTTTTGTTTTATTTAAAATTATACTTTGACTTATGTGGTTGATACTATGTGAATGATATTTGCTTGAATAATATGAAGCTAAAAACTGAATTTCATGGTGATCTAAAATATATTCGATAAACTTTTATTTTATTTAAAATGATACTGTAATGAACATGTGGAAATCATATTGAAATAAAGGTAACTACGATTCTCTAATAAGATATATTTATCATAATGCTCGTTTATGATTTACAAAATTCAAATTGAATGAGCTGAAGATAAATATATTGTATTGTTTTCTTCCGTGTTAGCTTTTTAGAAATTAAACATTTTTTTCGTTGCAAACATATTTTATTTTGAGAAGAAAAAATATATTTTGTAATAACGATGTATGTTATTTCAATAACCGATACTAGTTACGTGAAGACAATTACAAGCTAATGTTAAACCAATAGCAGCGTTTATTTCAAATTTATCTTTTGCATTTCAATATATTTCAATATTGTTTGCATTGAATAACTGAGTTATATCTCTAATCGGATCTTTTTTTTTTAAATTTCAACATTTACCAACGTAGCTGAAAAATGTGCATGACTTTGGTTTTTCTGTCCGTCCTTTCGTCTGCCTCTCTGTCCGTCTTTCCGAACTCTAACACTCGTAAATATACTCTTATCACACGGAAATATTTATGTGTTATTGACGTTTACGATAACACAATCGCTATATAAAATTAAGTGTGTAGCGTTTATAGTTTGTTTACAGGAATGGCAAAAGTATTTCGTTACATTATGACCTATGGATTCGTTTGCTGTGCACATGTTGTTAAAATTATGTTGTTATGTTTTTATCTGTTGTTAAAATAATGTTGTTAAAATTATATCAAACGTAATAAAATCCATGGGCATTTATAAAGTGTACTACAACATGCTTTATATAGAACATGGAATGCCAAGCATTTATTATACTATTACAGCGTCACACAAATAATTCACTTACATAATGGTCTACGGAGGAATATTGTTGGAAGTATATTTTAATGTTGTTACACTATTTGAAGCATAATGAAATTTATATACATTACTGAGGTGCACTGTAAGTTGCTTACTAAAAAGTACGGTTACATTTACGGTTCATTTACAGGAACACACAAAAGTATTCGTTCGCAGTACCTTCTATGAGCGATTATTGTTGGAAATGCGTTTTCAACTTTATTTGCGTTTTTCAGTTTAATTAAATTTTTGCATAGTACGTTGTGTGAATAAATACTATTGATAGTGTACAGGGCTGCACAAAGATATTTGTAAGTCTTAAAGACTATGTGATTGAATTGCTTAAAAAGTAGTTTTCAGTTGTGTTATGCGTTTTCCTGCTGAACTAAAATTAGTATATTAATAGAAGTTTCTGAATATAAATAAATTAATATACAGACTATTCAAAGAAGAGCATATATTGTTGTTTATAATTGACAATTGCTGGATCCGCGCTTTAAGTTGTATTATGCGTATTTTGACTGAATTAAATTTTAACTTAATATGGGGTGTGTACAAAAGTGATTTGATAAATATACGGGGCTGTAGAAAATAATTCGAGTGCATTTCCATCTATTGGCGAAAACTGCTAAAAGTGAATTTTCTAACTGAATTAAATTTTAGCATGCTATGTGTTATATATACAAATCTAAATATCATATACAGGGCTGCACAAAAAATTAGGCTACTTTTTTGGCTATGGAAGGAAATTGTTAAAACTCGATTTTTAATTTTCTTAGATGTTTTCTAAACAGTTTACTTGCTTTCACATTATTTAAGGGTAAATTATTGTTTCCGTTTTCTAGATGTGATGGAAATTGTTTCATAATCTATGTTTGACGCATGATTTTTCGTTCTTGTTTAAATTTTGGTTGCAGAATGTTTTATGAAGTAACTTTCTATTTCTTTTGAAAAAAAAATTAAATTATTGAAATGCACAGGAGAAATTTTAAAGGAACTCTATTACGGGTTTAACATTTGTTTGTGAGTGTTTTCACGTTACTAGTGTACGCTGCTAACATTGATGTATGCTATATACTCTCCTACATATTAAATTTTAATACATTAAATTTTATCTTCTTGATACGGATCATAAATGGCATCGAGATGTTCAGAAGATAATATATTTGTTTGAGTAACAGAAACGTAAAACCTGATTTACAAGATCATTTTAAAAAAATGGACAAGAGGTCGTAGTTCACACTACAATAAACAATTTTATATAGAAATTAGAAAATCCCTGACGGCTCAGCCTACAGGCACAGGTAGATTTCGAAGACGCAGACCGTGGGGCACCTGTTTGTTGGGAATTGCGGAAGAAATTAATTTTTTGCCATGATGCGGCAGTTGGAACCGCCTACTTCGAAACCTAACTTGTTTGCAGGCGGAGCCAGCAGAGATTTTTTTTTTTGCTATAAGAGTTGGTCCTATAAAAAACATGTCACTATAAAAGTTTTAGATAATATTAAAATGATTTCTAATAAATTTAAGCGGATTTGAAATCTTGGGAATTGACGAAGTTATGAATTTTTTTCTTCTAAAACCCCCCTTCACCTCCCCCTTGGGGCCATTTTTAATTATATCAAAAATCTGTCATACATAAATTTTCGGCCCTTCTCCTAGAAGTAATAATAACTTCAAACGGATTCGATACGTATCATAATTAAGAAATTATGGGTTTTTTCTGTTTTCACAAAAAGCCCCCCCACCCTCCCGCCCCTTGGTTCGATTTTGCCTATTAACGAACTTGACCGAGATTTTATTCCCCTTGATTTTATGTATCAGTTTCGAAGAGATCTGTGGAGAATTATTGCAGTTATCGTGTCCATTAAAAAAGTGACATAGATAGATAGATAGATAGATAAAGTTTTGAACTGGGGGTGGTTTTGGGTTCAGAGTCATGATCGTCGTAGATCTGCAAAAATTTTTCAAAAATTCCAACTTATTTGAGAATGTAATAGGTAGTATTTCGTACGAAATCTACCTAAAAACTATGATCAAAAGCAGTGTTGTTTTCCTGTGCATGTTGCAAAGCATTGTTGTTTTCCTGTTTAACTATGCATTTTGTACCGTTTTATATATACGCATAATTAGACTTCAAGAATCTATTGGTGGCATCTATTGGTGGTATCAACTTTAAGTAATGCGGAATCACTTTACGCTATTGACAATACGGAGTAAAAAAAAAAAAAAAAAAATAAAATAAAATAAATTTTACGAGACGGTCATGACATAAGCATGAAGCTTAAATTCCATGTTCCAAATTACTTAAGTTCTATGGAATAGCCACTAACATGTTATTACTTTTTATATCAAAGTTAAATAATAATAATAAGTATTAAATTATTGTAACCGAATTCAAGCGCCAATGCTACGTTTCCATAATACAGTTCGTATGACATATATCAATGGAAATTCTACATATCAGAATTACAATTATTTTTCTACTCAAATAAGCATTTGATTTTAAAATATTTCACTACGATAAACTATCTGAAATTATTTTGCTTTTTTAAATAATAAAGGGTTTTTTAGATAAATTGCACTCAAATATTATATATTTTAGTGATTTAAATATTATATATTTTAGTGAAAGGGTTAAATGACAACTTTACAAAAGAGGACCACTTGAAATCAACTATCAACTATAATTTTGGAAACAAATTCTACGTATATATTTTGTCAATGCATTGTGATGCAGCAAATCAATTTCGCTTATGATAAAAATATGGATTTAATACTAAAACGACATTTTTGAAACTAATTTCTTTTTTTAAGTTTGCTAATTTATTTTGAATATTTTCTATTCCACATTTGATTATATTAATGTCTGGAAATATGAAAGTATAATTTGTTTTTATTTAATCGTAATATTTCTGTATATAGCAAAATAATGCCTTTATAGCGCAATATTATAATAATTTTCTAATCATCACAATTATATCTAAGACGCAAGGTAAAAAACTTTATTCTTAATGGGAGATTTTTTTGTAATTGTTGAAATCTTCATGCTTTGAAGTATATCATATGTCATAAACATTTTTTCTTGAAATAGCTTCTGTTTATGTAATTGAATATAGCATGTTATTATGAGGAAAATTAATATAATATTGTATATAAGTATATTCAAAAGTTTTATCTATCTTATTATGCATACACAGTAATCTAAATATATTACCCCCCCCCCCTTCCACACACAAAAAAAACATTATTTATATAAATAAACTTTTATTGTTTTTAACATGAAAAGTAAAATCTGTATTAAAGTAAAATACCAGTAACTCAAATATTTAACAAATTTTAATGAAAATTCACTTTTAATACATTTAGTTACTTTCTGTTTATTTCTTCTTTGAAATTTTTAATTAAAAAAAAAAGTATTCTATAATACTGAATAAATCTCAGGAAAACGTGTTTCAGAATAAATAGCAATACATAAATAATCTTTCTTGGATTTTTTTGTTAATCTTCTCATGTTAATTAATTTAAAAGATTGCAAAAAAAAAAAAAAAAAAAAAAAAAAAAAAAAAAAAACAGCGTGTAAAACATTTATTTTTTTTAGCTATATGTTAAATTCTATATTACTTAAGAAAATAGTAACTAGATTCAAGCCATCAAGTTAAAATCAATCAGTTACAAAAAACAGAAACTCTTTAAAACTTAATATATTTTATTCCTCTTTTATTATATTTCCTGTAAAATTTAGTAGAAAAGCTTAAATTATGTTGAAATTATTTGTGGAAATAGAAGCAAAAACAGAAAATGGGGAAATGTGGACATGTTTTAATGATTTTATTATTTATTTATTTATTTTGTTTTTGGTTTCAATTACTGTAAAGAACATAGATTTTTTTAACTAAGTCTAAGTGAATAATTAAATCAAATGGATTTTAAATACATGTTCTATTGACAATTTATCTTATACAATTACACACAAAAAATATATAAATATATGTTAAACGTAATATTAAATAAGAAGTGTCTAGACAGAAAATATATTTCATATGCAGTCTTGATGTTAATAATTTAAATGTTTCTTCAGTTATTAAAATGAATACTATGGTATTTATCATGTTTTTTAATATAAATACTTCATATCCACACAACATTATTAAGATATGACATAAAAGCATACTATATGAAAATAAATTCGCATAATCACTGTATTTTTAAACTACACAGTATATATAAATATGAGGGAAAGATAAAGCATTTCCTCTTTTTATGTCTAATTATTCATGTGGGTAAATAATTCTAAGACGGTAACTGTAGTAATTTATTTTGATTAAAATGAAACATTTTTTATATAGAAATGATGCATAATAAAGAATTATATCAGTTCTGAATATCGCGTTTTAAATTTTTGAAAACAATTCAATTTCATCTTTAGGGTGACGATTTTATATTTGGAAATTTTTAGCAGATTATACATAAGTTAGGGTAATGTACATAGAATCTATATATAGAGTACGGGCAACTTCAACACAAAACCCTTATCCAGAAAATGATTTCTCATGATGTATCTTTAGGCATGTAATAAATCTTTTTAAAAACTATAACAATAGTTTATTTATTTATTTTATTTTTTTATTTTTTTTTTATTTTTTTTTTTTTTACATCAGACCGTTTCTTTATGCAGGTGATTAAAAAATACCATAATTTATTACATAATTAGACGAAGATGCACGAGAAATTCCTTAATTTTACTGTGTTGTAATTAAGACATATTTGTTGAATCAAATACTTATTTCCATTTTTATGCATTTAAATGAGAAAATCAAAAAAGACTACCAGAACCTCCAAAGTAGAATTGTATCCTGAAAGTGCATGACATACTTATATATACTAGTCCTAGATGTAGCGATATTTTTTCAAGCTGATATTTATATATCTAATTTGTCTTACTTAATAAAACACGAAAGCATTCGTTAGTTCTCCCGACAGCTGTGAATGTAGCATCGCGGACCGCAACATCCTACCAGTCAAAGGGAATGGACACGAGATATCGCAATTAGTCGCGGTAATATCATACACTGTAAAAAATTGTTGCAGTAAAATTACTGCAGCATATATTCCAGGCAATTTCCATAAGAAGGCGGGTTTTAACCCTAGATAAACGAGCTTTATTCTTACATAAACGGTTTTTGCCCGTAAAAACATGAAATTAACGAAAATTGACCATTTACCTTAAAAAGGGGGCATTTCTCGTAAAATTACGGCAGCAATTCACGGAGAATGCCCGTTATTTACAGTGTTTAATATTCCGCAATTGGTTTGCAATTAATTTTCTTTTGGAATTTGGGATGGTACGATTCCCGAGGCCCCGTCCACAGCTGTCGCAATAGCTGACGGTTATTTTCGTGATTGATTAAGTAAGATCAATTTCTTATTTGAAGACTAGCTTGTAGAAAATTGAAAGCTGCACCTGTCTCAGAAACTATCAGTTACAATACGAAATGTATTTTTGGTTTGGAAAGTTTAAAATACACTTTCAGGCGCAAGTAATTCCGCTGCTGAAATTTTGAAATCTCGCCAAAATTTGTCAATAATTACATTTGAAAATATGTAAATGGAAATAATTTTTACGTAAATAGAGAAAGTTAAATTTTATAAAAAAATTCCAGAACAAATCTTCTTTAAATTAAATTTGTTTAAATAATGCAGCAAACATTCAAATGGATTACAGAGGCTGAAACAGCACAGCACCTGGTATCGTCTTATCTTTTCCATAGTAAATCTTGAAATGATTTAAATATTTAAATATTTAGATATATATTTGTCAAATAATTATCTACATTTTCGTCGTTTTTACTCAAAATACCCATTCCATTTTAGTAATTTTATTTTCCAAAAATATTAAGAAAAAGGAAACTAGAAATTGTTGTATGCGAAATCGCGTAACTGTTGAATTTATTTATTTTATTTATTTTTTTCCCGAGCGATCAGTTTATTAGTCAGCTTCTGCCAAATCTGATACAAAATATATCGAAATCACTTTAATAGTTTTTGATTTTTTGGTTAATAGGCTTTTTCAGACTTTTAGTATATAAGTTAGTAAAATCAAAAGTAATAAATAAATTATATTTCACAGATCTTCCCCTATACACGTAAATGGAATGATTGGTTGCCTTAAAACCTTGAAAAAAAAAGATAAACGGTTAGAAGATAAATGGTTTCCCACTTTTAACTTTTTTTAAACACGATTGTTCATGTTTTTTGTTTTTATTACACTGAACATGTTTTAAAACTAATAGCCGGACTACACTCGATTTTTATAAAGTACAATTTTATCATAAAAGAGTGCATGACATCCTCCAATGAAATTAACCAAATGCCTTAAAAAGTGTCTATAAAAAACATTGAAATCATAGTACACCGAATATTTTTAACTTTAGCTGTTAATAAAAATGTAGACACTTCAATAATTGTGCAATTAAAACCATTTCACCAAGTATTATCACCAGTCATTTCAAAACTCTGGTACATAGGTGTAAGTGCTCATGCACTCAAATACTGGCAAATAATAATACAAAACCTAAATAAACTATGCATTTATTTATTTTGTTATAAAGTCATAGCGTCAAATATATATATATATATATATATATATATATGTATATATATATGGTGCATTGGTAATCTTATGTTTGTACTTTTTAATTTTGCATTAACTTAATTGTACTCTGTATACACTTTATGATTACTTATCTTTAAATAGGAGATTAAGTTAGATTTGATGCATGAACTTGTTTAATGTATTTTGCAATTCTGAAATTCAAAGGTATTACAATTATTTAACATTCTATAAAATTCTGCTGCATTGCGCAAATCGGTATGGAATGTATATGTGTTCTTTTCAATATTTATCTCTGATAACATCATTCATTTTTACATGTGATACAATAATATTTAGCCCAATTTTGGCTTTTTTATTTCTATTTTGAATAGCCTCTGTTGGAAATACATAGTTAATATTGCTGCATTGCGCATTTTACTGTGTATTTATTATTTATATATTTTTATACAATAACTAACGAGCTACGCTCGCCAACCCCCGTTCTTACACCACAAACTAAAAAAACACTCTGATTTGATCAACCTTAACACGCTTGCGGAAGACTGAATTATAATTAAACGACCTGCTGTAATCGGCTGCTATAATCGGCCTTGTGTAATCGGCTGCTCGCTGTAATATCTGCTGTAATCGGGTTTCCATTCATTTTCCTTTGACCAAGAGATTTTAAAGTCGAATCAACTGCTGTCGAGACAGCTAACAACTGTTGATAAAATAAGGTTAATTAAACATTTGAAAATCAACCTGCGCAAAATGGTTAAGTAAGCAATGTCAATGCATCGGGAAATTTTATAACGATGCTAATAGAAAATTGGGTATTACTCCATTATCCCGACTACTACATTCTATAAAAGAAAAGAACTGCCGCCAAAATATAGGATTTAAAGCTAAAAGTGCATATCTGTGGCTTCGCATTCAATTGATACCAGATGCGTTACGCGTGGTAGTTATGTCATCCAGTGATCTTTAATTCAACGTTTATCTGTATTTTTATTTATATCTTAACAATTTATTAGTTATTTCGTTGATTTAAACTTAATTATTAAACGTAAAAATATAGCTTTTAATTGAAGGGAAATATTATTAATTACGCTGTTTTAAAATTTGCAATAATAGATAAAATATTTTGTCGAAATAAATCAATGTTACTCTACTTAATGCTTTGAAAACGCGGAATAATTTAATTTTATAACGATGCGTGAAGTACAGTCCGTCTATTCAAATAATGGAATTTATGAAATATGAAATAAATCTTTGTCAAAATAATGAAAATTTTGAATAAAAAATTGAAATATAACCTCAAAAAATGAGTCAAATTGAAAAAATAATTGCAGTCTGCACACCCCAACCTTGTCAACTATATCCTTACAAATTATGGCTAAATTCCTGCGCATAGTTTTCGTTTCTATAAAACTTTTATAAGAAAATTATTTTGACCAAATTTAATATTAAATGTCTCTTAAAATAATTATTCGATTTAAAAACTCTCTACTTCAGCGTGATTATCGAACATTTCTTTATAAAGCCCTCAATTTTTAAATTTTTATTTGCAATAGTTTTCTGGATATTAATCCAGAAAGACTTCAAGGCACAAAATATTAATTGACAGCGGCAGCCGCGGCGGTGGTTACTTTTTTTTAATATAGAGAGATTACTATTGTATATTGGTATCATTTGCTGATCCGTTTTATTTTCAATATTCACTTTTATAACATCTAATTTCATATTCTTTTAGTGGATTATTTACCAATATTAATTTTGAATTGACTTATTATGCTTAATGTTTTTTTTGGAAATAATTTCTTATTTACAGTATGTTTGGCTACTTGCCATCACTGCAATAGCGCATTAGTAATCTGATGTTTGCACTTTTTTATTTGTATTAACTTAATTGTATTATGCATACACTTTATGATTACCTATCTTTAAATAGGAGATTAGGTTAGATTTGATGCAAGAACTTGTTTAATGTATTTTGAAATTCAAAGGTATTACAATTATATATATATACTAGCAAAACACGCGGCTTTGCTCGCGTAATTCTTGAAAAATGCCAAGTGGTATTCGTTGGTCTATTTTCATTAGAGAAAATTTTACTGCTACAGATAATTCAGAAATTACTAAATAAGCCACACTAATGTCGAAAAGAAATCGAAATTTTAGAACGATTTTCGGTTTCCCCCCCCCCCCCCGGTGTGGTAGTGTTACCGATATAAAATATAGCCTATGTTACAGCAGGGACTGTTACCATCACTTTTGAAAATAGTTCTGTAGTTCCAGAGATTCCATTAAAATTGTAATTTAGAATGTTTTTAGACCGCTTTTTGCTCATCTCACCCTTCTAAATTTCGGATTTTTTTTTAGGATTAGAATTTGTCATTTACATTTTAGAAGTAGCTTCCATGCATAATTTGATGTTTCTAACACCGTCAGTATAAAGAAAATCGAAATTTTAGAACGTTTTTCGCTCCTGCAGCCCCTTGGGAGTAGTGGCACCGATATAAGTCATAGCCTATTTTGGAGCTTGTACTGTCACTATCAATTTGCCACCATCACTTTTGAAAACGGTTCGGTAGTTCCAGAGATTCTATAGAAATTGTAAATTAGAATGTATTTAGAAATCTTTTCGCTCATCTCCCCTTTAAATTTCGATTTTTTTAGAATTTGTTCTAAGATTGCATTTACATCTTATAAGTAACTACCATGCCAAATTTCATGTTTCTAGCTCCTTCAGTATAAAAAATATCGAAATTTTAGAACGTTTTTCGCTTCTGCACCCCCCTGGGGTAGTGGAACCGGCATAAAATATAGCCTATGTTGGAGCAGGTATTGTCACCATCAATTTTCCACCATCACTTTTGAAAACGGTTCTGTAGTTCTAGAGATTCCATAGAAATTGTAATTTTGAATGTTTTTAGAACGCTTTTAGCTCATCTCACTCTTTTAAATTTCGAATTTTTTTAGGATTTGTTCTTAGAGAGCATTTACATGTTATAAGTAACTACTATGTGAAATTTCATGTTTCTAGCTCCTTCAGTATAAAAAAAATTCCAAATTTTAGAAGGTTTTTCGCTCCTGCACAACCCTGAGGGTAGTGGCACCGACATAAAATATAGCCTATGTTGGAGCAGGGATTGTCCCCATCAATTTGCCACCATCACTTTTGAAATCGCTTCAGTATTTCCAGAGATTTCCCCCTACAAACAAACAAAAAAATAATCGTTACTACTTTATAATATTAGTATAGATGTATATGTATTGTTTTTATAATTAAAACAAATTTTGTCGCAATAAAATAGGAATTTTCGTAAATTAAGAATTATTTTCAAGGAAAGAAAATTAAAATAATATTACTGCTGAAACTTCAGAAATCAGGTACAGTTTTTGTTTTTCATCTTATTAAGGCTTTGTTCGTTTTTTTTTTCAATCGCTATCTCAAGTGTATAAAAAAAGCACTCAGGATGTTGAAATCGACATAATTTACCTTTGTGGAATAAAATATAGTATATAATTATTATTCCTTGGTTAATTTATTTCATAGATTGCTAGAGAAAAAAAACATTTTCATGTCAAATATTTTCTTTATTAGCTCCATTTTTAATTATGTCTACTAATTAAAGCAAAAAAGTAATTTGATTAAAGATATCAAGTTTAAAGCAATTAGTAAAAAACCATTAAAGCTGAAATTTTTTGTCTTTTGTACAGCGTTTGAGGGATAACTTGTTTTGAATGATTTTAATTAAAAAAGAAAAATAAATTGTTTAATAGGATTTTTTTTAATTATTTGTCTTATCTAAACAGACAGCCAATATCTTAAACCAGTAAATTAATATATATATATATATATATATATATATATATATATATATATTAAATATTTGCATTTTTTGATTTATATAAACAATAAGTTCAAATATACACTTTTTTTTAATGATTCGTGTGATTTAAAAAAATGTATTTTTAATTCCCATGGCCAAATACTAATACGTGCTATCGCTTGAATATATACGAAAATTTATTTTGAAGTCAAGCGGATGACAATATTGAAGAATATTTATTACAAGAGATATACCGACTTACTAAAATATTTGACAGTCATTATCTTACACGCATCGTTGGAGTTCATATTCCTTTATTATAGAGATACATAAATATTTTGTTGAAAATTTTGTTGAAATATTTTACAACTGATTTTCAAACTAATTCACAACTGATTGCGAAATTCTACATTGACATTTGTAGTGTGTTTCATTGAATATGCATACAAATCTATACTTTCTACTCCTGTGTTATCATATATGGTTATATAGATAGTACAATTATAAACTAAAATTCTGTAATAGAAAAGTTAACAAATATTTCGGTTAAAGAATATTCAGAATTGAGGAAATTTCTGAAGAAGGAGAAAATAATCAGAAGTGAGAAATAAAAACATGACAAAGAACTGAGAAGATTTATTAGAAAACACTACCAGATTGCATGTAAAAGCTGCATATGGGGAATTTTTTTTTTTTGTTAGTTTCAGAATAATGCTTTAAATTCTTTATATGAAAAACAGTTGATAAAAAACGTCATTTCCTAAAGACGCTTTAGATTTAACCTTTTTATTACGGGAATGGGACACCGTACTTTAAAATATGTCATTCAGATACATTATATTATAATTAAACTACACTAGAACCAGTACAAATATAATACTATAATGCTGTAAATGTCTCTTTTCTTTCAAGGTAACACATTCATGGTCCAAGTAAAAGGAATTTTATCCAGTTAGAAGGAATTACGTATGTGTTAGGTAGAAAATGGTCTAAAATTAAGTATTTTTCCAGTGTCTTGAGATTCAGACTTAGCAGGTTTTACTATATTTCACTAAAAAAGCGAAATATCATTTGTTTAACAAATGATATTTCCATCTACAAAAATAATAATTACTCACGACTGATTTTGTTTCGCTGTTGACAACACATACGTACGTAAAATATGTACGTAAACCTTATCATGTTACTGAAGAATACTTCAAATATTATGAAAAATATTTACAGCTATACTCAATTTAAATCGTACTAAATTTTCTACCAATTAATTCATCAAGTGAACATTTTCAAACAAGAAATGATTGCTGAAAATTATTTACCTTATATAAAATATTATATTTCTTTACTTATAATATTATATTTGCACATTGATAAATAAATGGTAGAAAATATTAAACATAAAACAAATGCATTGAGTATTCCATCTTATCTAAATAAACAATGCTTTAACAATAACATGATGTCGCTGTTCAAACACATTAAACATGAATTCCAATTGCTATATACAGAGCTGACTACATTGTTATTGCATTATATACTCAATTGAATACACGTCGTCTTGTAACGGAGTGAAACTGTAATTACAAGATGGAGAACGGATTGTTTACTGTTAATTTGCATCGGACTGCATAATAGAAGAGTTTTCTGTTGCACAAATATCACAGAAGTTTTAATTGAAATTATTTAATTAAAGTATTTTCTATTAATCCTTTAAATTCAACAAATTTTGAAATGTTTACAGAAAAATTTCTATCCATTTCTAAAAAAAAATAGTATTATACTAGTAAATTACATTTTACGTCAGAAAGAATGTTTCCACCAAAAACATATATTTTCTTTATTTGAAGGGAAAAAAAATAAAATGTATAAATGACACCAAAATGTTTAACTATTAATGAAATAACAGTTTTTAATAAGAGGAAAAATAAAAATTTAGGCATAAATTTTATATTTATTATTTATAAATGAAGCTTGGATTCTTAAAAAAAGGTATATAAATGCATACGGTTCCATGACCGGCTGCGGTATCTGTGCTCGAGCCATCTCGCCTCTCAGGGGGGGGAGGGGGCTGTGGTCAATTTCTCGGTAACCTATGGGTCGAACAAGGATTGCATTCTTTCCAGATTTCTTTGGGGTGGAAATTTTTGTGCGACATAAATCGCAATAATATGCATTTGTTTAAGCAGTATGTCGGAAGTTCAGTTTGATTTAACAAATTACAGAGAAATATTTTTTAAAAGCCTACTTGTACTTTTAATAAAAGTATCAAAATTGTAAATTTTTAACAGGATTTCTTTTTTTATGCTAAACTAAATTTTGTAAAATATTCATTCGAAAATAATTATTTCAGTAATCAGTAGTGTTGTTATTCCAAAAATATTTTTTTAATTAATATGCTTATGTTTTTTATCGAAATATTTGGAAAATAATTACTTTGTCATTCATGGCCAGACAATATATTTAAAATAACATACGAACAAAAACCTTGAATCTGAAATGTGGCTGCATATTACGAGTTTTGATTCAATGAAACATATTTATCTCATATCTCATAAATAAATATAAATTTTGTACACACGTAAATCTATACAAGCTACAAGTCTTTCTTAAAAAAAAAAAAAAAAGTGACAATGTAACCTAAAGATAGTTTGGATACCAAGACCACAAGTCAGTGATCTACAAGCTGTTCAAAACTAATTTTCTCGAGATATGTTTTTTCAATGTGGTTCGTAAAGCTTTAAAGTTCAATTATTTAAACTAGATATATGCATAGATTAGGCCACGTACAGTTTACCAAAATAGTTACTTTTGTGCACACTTACCTCGTCTTTCAACCAGCAGTAGCAAGTATGCACTAATTAATTGGGGTAAGTATGCAAAATCAGACTAACTACTACCAAATAACTATTCAAGCATTTTATCACGTACTCTGTTCATAATACATTGTTGTATCACTCGGGGGAAATTTATTTTATAAATACTTGGTACGGTTGCCTATGTTTATATAAACAACATGGTTATTTCTGCCAATAATGTAATAATTCGTTAAATGTGGTTGTCTAGTTTCTACGTGCAGTGCGGTAGACTTTGGATTTCATGGACGTTGGGCGCATTTTGCCGCAATGTAATTTAGTTCTGGATTTGAACGTCAAGCTTTCCACGTGATGATGCAAAGTTTCAAATTTGCAGTGTTTTATAGTATTTGCGGCTGTGAGGTTTACCATAGTTTCCATTAAACTTCGTATTGTCGAAAAAACTGTTATTTGAGTTCAATTTTATAAGGAGGTTACACTGTTTTGTAACTTTTATATTGATATTAAAATGTTTTTCTGATGATCTTGTAATAATGACATTGAAGTCATTTTGATACAATTTTAGTGTTTGAATTTAATAATGTTGGAAATTTATTTCCCTCTATAAGGCATTAGTTGAATCAAGCATAATTTCGATTGCCTATAGTTAAATCTGACCGTCCCACTGCTAATAACTTTGTTTATCGTTTTAAATGAATTGTTATGTTTCTGTAAAGATGTGTGTGATTATCCCATTTCAAGTGAATTACCCGGAAGGTAAGTTGAAGAACAAATTTTCACGTATGTTACTCATAGTCTTTCGCCACAACCTACAAAAGGAAAGCGAGTTTATACGGATGCTAAACTGATAACATCACCCAAGTAACCAAAATTTTGCGCAAAAAGCAAAATTTTGAACAAGGTAAGAAGAAACCGAAACCAACAGCGAAACACACTGCAACAGCTGCTTTAAATAAGGAACTATAATGCAATGTGCCCAGAAAGAGAAATAATTGCAAATATGATTACTATTCTTTGGAATGAATTTGTTTTAACTTACGAGGTCAAGTTTATCTGTTTTAAAAATGATTTGATTTACTGATCAAAGTCGTGTCTATTTTTCCAATTTGCATTAGACTGCAAATAGCATGAATTTTGTATTATTTCCAAATATCTTAAATTTATGATTGTTATCAATGTCGTTAAATGCCATATCAATTGGCGATGAAATTTTACAGTTGACTGTTTTTATATTTCGAAATACCTGGAATATTTTTACAGCAATAAAAAAAGTAATTATTATTTTATATATATATTTTTTTATATTCAGAATACAATTATTTTCTCTCATTCCACTTTTTAAATACAAAAGTGCAGACGAACTCTCATTAAAACTACATATACACACTTGTCTCGTAGAATGCTAAAATCCCGAGTCAAGTGTATACGTCAAGTGTATACGTGAAGTGCATACGTGTCAAATTAAGTTGATTTATTATGGCTGTTTATTAAAAAAATCAATGGGGCCTCCGTGGTCGAGTGGTTAAATCACCATACCGCTAATCGCTTGAGAGCGTAGGAATCAGGTTAGTGGGTTCGACTTCCGCCAGCTCCATTGCACACACTTTGTGGAGCCCTCGGTTGTAGTTCTCTGGTGTTTTAAAATTTCCTTGTGGCTATCTCGTCCTTTTAAATTGACGATGACTTATAAGTGGGCACTTGATGTCAAACACACAAGTCAGATTTATGTTCTTAATAAAAAAAAAATATATCAATCCAAGGTATTTTTATTATTAATTGTTTCAATAATACGTATGCATATTTACATTCGCTCTGGAATAAAAATGTTTTTATTACATAACGTCAAAGTTGTCTTACATATTTTCTTGTGCACACTTACTCCGGTGTACATTATATATTTAAACTAGTATTTTTTTGCTTCCCATACGTGAATTATTTTAAGCATAAAAATTCAAAATTTTTATAATTTTGTTTGCTTTGCTGATGCTTAAATATGCATTTGTCTGTGACTGTATTAGTAAAAACTATATCTTCCATTTAGCGTATTAATTATTTAGATATGGAAACTGTCTGAATAATACATGAAAAAATCTTTTTTTTTTACAGTTACCTTATGCCTATTAACACTATTATTCATTCAAAAAAAAACTATATCTCAAATTTCGGTTTCATAGACCGTGCGATGCTGCGACCAAAAAGAAAAAAAAACGTTTTAAAACAGTTCTGGGTCATTTTTTATTGAGAATAATGTCTTTCTTCACCAGTACCTTATAGGTAATTGCAATAATAATTAATATAGTACACTCAGACTGATTTATTTAAAACAGTTTTTATTTTGATCGCAGTAATCATCTCCTGGGCTCACGTGGAAATAACCCCAAGTTTCAATAATCGGTAAGTTTTAAATTTCTTATGGAATGTTTGGAAATATAAAAGGGTTTTGCGAATTTTTATTCATATAAACACATGTGTATGCGTGTGTGCTTACGTACATATATGCAGGATTCATAAGGGATCCTGGAATTTTCAGGGATTTAAAAGTTATCTTTTATAAAAACTCGCCATATATAATCACCTTATTACATAAGATGAGTTTTTCTATAAAAAAATAATGGTAAGTCCCTGACAATTCCAGTACTTCGTATGACACCCTGCAAATGTCTCAAAGAACAGACAAAAAATGCTGTACATGTACACATCTAAAAGAATTTTGATTTTATCTGATTTTTCTGTTTAATTTATGGCATTGAATGTATTACGTTATTTTTTATTCTATTTAAATGTATGAATTCTTAAAATTGTTTTTAATGCTAACAGCATAGCACAGTTTAAATAAAAAAAGTAGAAATAGCATTTTTCATGAATTAGAAATTCCATTACCTCGTTTCTGAAACCAAAAAATTAAGGTAATATTCATTAAAAAATTCAGAAATCTGATTAATAAAAAAGTATTTTTAATGATTTTGTCTTTCATTTTCATTTTTTATAGTCGTTATTTTGTTCATACAAAAAAGCAACCATTGTGATTAAATAACCTCTTAGTAAATTATCTCTCTGGAATAGAGAAGAGTGTAAAATTGTTACTACTTAGATTTATGTAAATTTATTAAATGGATTTTTAGAGGGAAAAGGCTATCACGCGTAAATCATATATTTTAATTAGCTTCGTTTTTAATCATGTCGATTGCATGAAGCAGAAAAATAATTAGATTAAATATATAAAATTTAAAGCAATTAGTTAAAAAAGCGATAAAGCTGAAAATTTTTAAACCTCTTTTTTTTACGTATGCCATAAAAACATCACCATTATTATTTTTCATTTAAAAGACATTATCAGACGTAAAACAGGATAAATTAATTGTATTCCAGGATATTTTTTTTTATTATTCTACTCAGAAAAACCAGAAAACAATTAATCTGGAATTCGAAAATTAGTAGGTTTTCTTTTTCTGCTACTTTTGTTAATTCCCTCTGATTTTTAATAACACTAAGTTGAAATCACATCTCATAATGCATTCAAATACGCACAAGAGACTGACAGTGGACTTCGATAAAGAATAAACTTCCAGAGTAGATAAACATTGTCTTTTTCGACAAAAAGGAATTCAAACTGGATCGAGTGAATGGTTTCATGTATCTTGTGCATGTGACTTGCACAAAACATGTATAATACTCTCATGATAAATTGTCCGATGACCTTGTGAGTTTTCGCGATGGTCATTGGGGAGAATGGTGCTAATACATAGGTGTATTCTCTTGTTTTACTAATTTATATTAATAATAGATTCAATAAGTGTCTCCTTAAGTTACGAATAAATTTCCCTAAATATTCGTTAATCATTGGTCAAGTTATCAGGCGTTGACCATACCTTTTTTTCAAACGACAATTCGATGGTGGCTCTTTCATGGTGAGGGGCAGTTTCGCAGTCAATAGAACAAATCATATTCCCTTCATTCGTTAGAATAACAATGGAATTTTTTTATGTTTACATGATCAAAAAACGACTAGCAGAAACACTACGTGTAGCTTTTGATGGCTATAAAGGGTAACTTGTTCATATGCGAGTATTTTCGCGTTTCGAAGACAGCTAAACCATGTGAGATGTAAACTTCCCAACTGAGCAAATAAGTCCAGGCGAGGATTCTAACCCAGGATCCCTCGGCTGAAGCTGCCAAAGCTCTATCAACTGAGCAATCCCGGACAAATATGGCTGAACTAATTCACCCAGTTAAACTTAATGATCATAGCATCTGGTCTGTTATCTGAATCAGCGCAACAGAATAAATCACAGGTAATGGGACCTCCACTAAATGCTGGACACGTGTTTACACTAGATTAATTTTGACACAATTATTCAAATTGGTAAATAAATCACATGAGATGTATTTATCCCAACTGAAAAAAAAAGTCCGCGCCAGGATTCAAACTTCTCCATGTATCTGCAGTAGACGTGGCTGAATTTAAAGAGATCACATTGATCCTCTGAAATTTTATGCAGTGATTTCGCTTTTGAGGAGTAGTCGTTCTAATTTTCAGGTACGAAGATATTTTAATTTACACGTCTTTAAATTCTTAGAACATTGAGGTATGATATGTTTTCTAAAAGCTTATTTTCTTTACTTTAACGGAATTTACATCAATTCTAAGAAATGTATCAAATTTATACTTCTACGTCTTGCAAATGGAGACCATGCGCATGTTCCCAAGGTGGCCACCTTATTAAACAAATGTGGAAATCAGAGTAGTAAGGGTGATTTTCAAATTTTAGACATAAATATCTAAAAAAAACATATTACCATTTATTGTTAATACCGGAGATCACTCAAAAAAACTCAGTAACTCCCAGAAGAAAAACACTCAACTACCGTGCACAAAAGTACTTCAAGGTCTTTTCGTGTTAAAAGATAAGAAGTTCATGAAGAAAACTCGAAAGATATAAAAAAAAGAAAGGATCATTAGCGCATAATAGTAAACAAAATAGTTTGCAGAGTTTTTTTTTCCATTTTAAAAGTGATTTCAATACATGGATAACCTTTGGAACACTATGCGTCAAAGGTGGACCACAAGCTACAATTTAAAACTGTATTATAAAAGTAATAAAATTTTATTTTACAAAGAAAAGTATACTTCATATGTGTTAGAAGTAAGTGTAAAATTTTACAAAGAAAAATTCAGGAACACACCCAACCACAAATATATAAAAAAATTCCAAAGCTCACTGTGGCCAGTTTTGGGTTACATACCTTATTTAGTTGGTTTAGATTTATTGTATACACGAAATGAACAGCGACCACGAAATTCTTCCAGCATTTCATCATACTTGACGTATTCACTCAAAGTGAAGTGCTTTTCAAAAGCGTCATTTGTTTAAAAAAATATCTACCTTGTGCGGGTAACATATCTAATGAATGACCTTCCTTTCTGCTGTTCATATCATCAAACCATAAATATTTGAATAAAAATCGAAATAATCCTCAACGCATTGTTGATTTAACAACATCGAGTTGATTTAAAATCATCGCACCATAAATCAGTCAAATTTTGATGGGAACACTTCATAAATCCAGCAGTCCCAATAGTACTTTTATATCCGTTTGGCAAGTTAGTTTACTGTCTTTTTCTCTCGAGTAATTAGGCTGTTGAATTTTATATATAAGTATGTGTATAATTCACAATTTACTCTAAAATATTATCATAAAAAAAGTTTCTTGGGATCTGAAACTGCCTTTGCATCTTTTAGACTGTTGCAAATTCCTGGTGTTCCACAATTAATATTGGGTTATCTCCACCACACATTTAACCTCAGAGACTTTTTTTCCTACTTGATAACATTATCCTTATCAATAAAAATCGGAGGACAATGCTAAACATCTATTTTCTCTGTTTTCCTTACCAGATTCTCCATTATCAGTTTCTTTATCCGCGTTTATAGCTACAGTAATGTTTTCCTTTGATGGACAGACTTTATCACTAATATAATACTCGTCTAAATTATCAAAGAGTTTCGAAGCTTTTCTAACCCGTTTAAATTATTTTTTTTAACAAGACATGCTAAATAGTAATAAAATGATCTATAAACATAAATTCATAAAGATAGAAATGCGAAAGAAGAAATAATTACAGTAGTGGCCAATATTGTGGACACCTTTTGGGAAAAATGCTTTTTTGAAGCTTGATGGATCATAACACCAAATATTTCTTAGTAATACCATAAAAGCTATATACCACTGGAAATATAATTTAATCAAGAACAGTAGGCAATAGAGTTGATGGTAATTATTTTTCTTTTTCTTGAATGTAGCCAATGCATATGAATGTTTGCAGTGACAGGCAGATACCATTTCATTTGGTAATGTGTCAATCAAAGCTAGGGTAGTATATAAAAAGACATATGATATTTTTGGAACTTATAGGAGGCATTTTATCACTTTTTTATGAATGCTACCAAGTTGCTAAATTTCTTTGTTACCTTTCAATTTTTGAGCTAGTAAAGCATAATAAAAGTTAGAAAACATCATAAAGAGTTTATACGTGCCTAGAAATCATTGTATAATAATATTTTTAAGTGTATAAAGCTATAATTATGAAGAAATTTAAAGTAAAATTGGAAGTAAACTAATAAAAGGATGTCTAATTCACGCAAAACCAGACTGTTACAGGTAGGAATAGGTGCAGGAGGGCAATTGGCGGTAGAAGAATAAAGTCCCTGTGTCAGAGAAAATAATCATCTCGGTGTATGCAACATGAAATTGTGCACTGCAATGGGGAACTGAATGAAAGTACAGTTCTGTAGAGAGTACAGCATTTTGGTCTAAATTTTATGAAAAAAAAAATCATGAATCAAATAAATTTTGAAAATATTAAACTGAGCTAAAAGTCATGTTTACGAGACAGAGAAATAGTAGTGTCATGTAATTTGGAGCTTTATAATGTTGTTGTTTTTTTAATACTATAACTTAGACCAAAATACTGCACTCTGCAAAGAACTGTACTTTGATGTCCCCTCATGTCAACGAATATATGAAATATGTGGTATCTTTCATTATATCAGTTTTATCTACATATGACTGCAAATATAGTTAATTTATAACGACCTTGTTCATAACCATTTAACAACTAGAAAAGAAATTTCTATCTAGTTGCATATCATGTGTAGTGTATGAGAGAAGTGAGAGAGTATGTAGTGTGCTTCAAGAAGCATAATGGTCCACCTTTATCATTTTGTTATTTTACTAGATAACTATGTTTTACATAGGTCATAAAGCAAACCAGAGCTCAGCAAGATATACTACTAAGGACATGATTGTACTTGCGGCGTTAGAATTTTAATTAAACTTTTTGATTACGAACCAGGAATGTTGACTACCACAATCAATATTCAATCAATATTCAATCGTACCACAGTTTACTAAAATGTTTCTTTGTGGTATATTTCTCTTTAAAATAATCAAGTATAAATGTATGACAGATATTATTATTTTTTTAATTTGCTATGAATATAAAATAAAATCACTGGGAAGACATATGTCCCAACCACGCAATCGAATGGTTAATCGAAAAATGTAGATATTTCAATCTTTATTATAATAATGCATAAACTTGCATTTTTAAAACAAAAAAACGCAAAGCAAAAATAAAATATTAAAGGAAATTTTAAGGATGCTTTGATTATATACATGGGTATCTGTTTTTTATATAAAAAATGAAAATAGAAAATAGACAGATTTGTGCAGTTTGTTTAATGACAACAGCTAGCTTTTTTCAAAATGTAAAACTACTTTCTTAAATGTAAAAGAATTTAAATTTGAAATGTAAAAAATTATAATACACGACATGATTTCTACCGTTCTGCGTTAATGGTTTATTGCTTTAATTTTTTAACTAAGAAATATTTTTTTTTCTAATTTATTTCGTAAAAAAAAATGTTTTATTCTGAATAACTTTCAGAAATTATTATTTTGGAATTGACAGCAGCGTACAGTTGTTGATGTTTTTCCTCTTTTTTTCTAATTTATATCAAAGAGATTTCTAAGAATGAGAAAGAAACTTACATGCAAAAAGGTTTTTCCTTTTCGGTACTTGTTAAATGTGTTTCATTTAATTATCAGAAAAAAATTGCATGACTTCAAGTTTAAAACCATTATTTTAAAAATGAATTTGGGGAAACTCATTAAAATAGTTTATTTCATAGAATTATTTTTCAGCCATAAAAAAATGAATTTTATTACTTTATATTTTAATTGAAAGGATTTAAAGAGAAAAAAATAAACATGAAATATAAATGAATTTATAAGAAGCTATTTTTACCCTTGAGGACAAGCAATTACTTAGTCATGACTGTGACTACTTATGGGTATGTGTACAGAAAGAAAGAAAAACAGAAAAACATATTTCACAATTTAGTACAAATTTTATAGGTTTTTAATAACATGCAATACACCAAGACATATTCATTTTATTATACGAACTATTAACATATTTTAATTTAGGCTGTTATTTTCGTGAATTATAACATAATTTTGCTCCATAAATGACCAATAACGAATCTTATGTTCTTTATTTAATAATTAAGAACAATTATAAATTACTGATGCATATAAAATAATTATAGTAAATAAGCTTAGTTTACTGTACACATTGTGAATAATGTCACTAGAATGCATATCTTGTACATAAAGAGCTGGAAATTGTTTAATGTGTCTAATTTTTTACGGAAAATATAGACTTGAAACCGGGAACAAGTCATCCCAAAGTTAAGTTCAATATGTAAAAAAATGGATTTGGATCATTAAATGGTTATTATATACTGATGGCTTTTCTGATAATTATGTAATTTGTAAGGCCGCATATGTCGTGCAAAAATACTTTTAAACGAAAATTCAGCAAATGTCAAATATTCGCATAATACTGGATGCAGAATATAATAATTTGAACTTTTGAAATGGATTTTCCATATGGTCGGACATATTAATTTCTCAGTCTATTTAAATTTAAAAGTCTATTTAAATTTAAGTCTATTAAATATTAATCTATGTTTATATTTAATGCTGTGCATCCAATAAATCGAGTTCGCTATATTTTTATCGCGATTTAACTTCACCTGTTTAAAGACTCCGGATTGTTTTCTAGTTAATAGTACTACATCATCAAACATATGTGATCATTAGATTTATCTATTTGTTGAAAGTTCATCAATATTTTAAGTTTAGTGCATAAAATGAATTTTTTTATATTTTTGATTTCTAAATTTGTAATTCTTACGAAAAATGACAAGTTCACTGAAATTTTAGAAATTTACAGCAGTTTGCTATGCTGAAGAAAGTTAGTGATAATACTGATCACAATAAAGTTAGCGCATGAATGATATTGGTGCAAATAAGATTATGACGTCCGTAAAGAATGAATCAATGTATATTTCCTCTTTGGAAATGTTTAAAAAACCGTGAAAACACGGGTACGACATCGAAGAAATATATTTTTATGAAAATCAAAATGTTACTAGCACTAAAAAATACGAAATGAGGGATTTTTAACCACTTAAGTTGGCTATTTATGTGCATGTTTCCAAGTTAATGATAATTATTAAATAAATTGTTATTTATGATATTAAAAACAACCATTTCTGTAGTCGTTCCAAATTTTCCTTCAACACATATTAATATCAATAAATAATTAGAAAATAACTCGCTTATTTTTCGCATCCCCAGTAATTTGGTACATAAGAAATAGCAGAAAATATGCGAAAAATATGCAAGTACATACAGTATGGCAAAGTAACGTAATCAGAAATAAAATTCTTGAGATATTTATATAGCAATTAAAATCAAAAGGAACGTAATTCGATGCTAAAATTCCACATCATATTTATTTTATGTGTAAAATATTTTTAAGC
The DNA here is from genome assembly GCA_963931845.1 of Maratus michaelseni. Lineage (NCBI taxonomy): Eukaryota > Metazoa > Arthropoda > Arachnida > Araneae > Salticidae > Maratus > Maratus michaelseni. The sequence continues at coordinate 392,220,245 of OZ007592.1, forward strand.
TAATACCAAAGCGGATTTGCATCTAAAGCAAAAATTTACATGGCAATAATTTTTACAATTGTGATATCTTAAAATACTCCATATCGTATTTCGTAACGTATTGATTTCATTAAATATTGTATATCCTATATAATAATCATGTCATAAAACACTGATCAACAGTAGTGATGCCGTATAATATCTGGTAAGTAATCGTTTTTTCCCCACTACCTACCTTCATTACAACACTGAAGTTATTCTCTTTCAATCACACACAGTTTTTTTGTGATAAGGTCAAGTTCATTTTTTAGTAGTATCGCGACAATTGTATTTGAACAGCCTCAAAGAAAGAGTTTAGTATGTGGTCAAAATGTGTGGAGCATATAGGCAGGTACTTCTTCCACTAGTTCTCCATCAAATTAAGCTTTATAAAACACTTTGTAAAGTCGATGGATCGCAATGGAAATGGACTTTTGTATTTGAAAGAGAAATTCGACAGAATTTTCCTAGGACCTAAAATCATGAAATTAATAAATAGCCAAAAATTTTAAGATAAATAAAAAGTTTTGGAAAATTCAGCAGGGTAAATCTTTAATAACGTGATTGTGAATTTTCTGGGAAACCATAAGAATTACAAATATATAGAGTTGGTTAACGAACTTCTAATAGCATATAACGCTTTGGGTTGCGATATGTCGCTTAAATTTTATTTTTTGGATACGCATTTCGATTTTTTTCCAGAGAATCTTGGGGCTGTGAGCTAAAAAAAAGATCCATCCGGATATTTCGAAGATTGGAAAACGTTATCAGGGTAGTTGGAGACCAAAGTCATTAGTCGACGTCTGCTGGAAGATCAAAAGTGACCAACTGGATGTTAATTATTCCAGAAAATCATATATATCATATGTTTATAATGTATATTTTTTTCTGCATGTTTTTGAAAACCGTTTTTTATCCTTTAAAAGTAATTTTTCTTCAACAAATAAATTTCATTGTTGATCCAAATTTTAAAATGCATATTACTTTCTTCAATCTTTACAAGAAGAAAGTATTTGATTCGTGGGAAAAATGCTAATTCCGGTTTTCGACGGATTTATATATTTTAATATACTTTGAACAAGATACGTCTGCTTTTAGACAAATTTTGTCTGCGAATCATTATGTCAGTTCGTGAGTTTGTGCGACCTGTGTGTTTGTGTGTCTGTATGTGACAAACATTTTTGGGCGCTGTACCTCAAGAACTAATGCTCGCAATTTAATAATATTACTTAAAATTCTGGTAGACCTTGATGTAAAATTGTGCTGATTAGATTTTGGTGTAAATCGACCAAATACTGACGCTACTATGCTGCATTTTTCATGATTTCTTCAGTAGCTCTATTTCAAGAAATAATGCACTTAAAATTTTAGATTCAGTTAGACGTTGACATAAATTATTGCTGATTAGGTTTGGTGTAAATCGCCTAACAGGTGGCGGTGCTATGCTGCATTTTTCACAATTTACACGATTTTAACGATAGTTATATCTCCAGAAAGGAATTTCATCAAACTTCATATTCTGGAAGACCATAACATAAGTTGGTGATGATTAGCTTTTTCATATAAACCATATAGTTGGTGGGGCTGTTATGTTGCATTTTCTTTTTTGATAGCAATATCTCAAAATGTAATGCACGGAATTTTATGAAACTTCATATTCTCTTACAGTTTCACATCAATAGATGCTTATTATGCTTGGGTGTATACTGCGCAACAGGTGTCGCTTTTATGCTCTTTGGGTTAGGACTTTTGGTTGCAGACATCTAAGCAGGTGGGAGTCAAAATTGAATGATTTGCTTGAAAAATTCGATGCTTATATCTATTAATTTTGTTACTGTGATGGAGAATTTTGCAGTAGTAACATGTTTGGCATAGCAGTAAATTATAGGATTGTCACATTCGACTAATTTTTACTGACGACACCCTATATTATTCAAGAATTCTTACATAGTTCCTCTGGCATGACAAAGCTTAAATTTTGTTAGCCAAAGTAATCAAGCATAATAAACTATATTTAAAAAATGCATACACTAACATTTTTTTTTAGATACGTTGTTAAAAATAATTTTGCATTTTTTTATCATTTATCTCATACAATCCTACTAACTCAAACATTTACAAAATAATGTATATATATATTTTTCCAATTAAGATATATTTTTTAATCTAAATTTCGGCTGTATTAAAGTAGGAAATCAATACTTCTAATGATTTCAAAAATTTTAATATAAAAAATATACTGTTTTTTTTCCGCCAATGTTAACGAATTTCCATTTTATTTTATTTGTTACAATGTAAATTTTCACTTAAATTATGAAAAAAATATATTATTCTAATTAAATCTCGGAAAGTCTTCTTTTTTTATACGGAGTGGTATATAATTATTCTTTTTTGGAGATTTTTTATGCTCATGTTTATTTATTTAAAAGATTGCCAGAAAAAATAGTTTGCGTGTAAAACATTTCAACTCGCAATTTCCTTTGATTCAAGTAAAAAACTATAGATTAAAGGTATAAAACTAAAATCAATTAGTTAAAAAAATCAAATTCTGATGAAAACTGAATGTATTTTATTCGTCTTTCATTTTAATTTCTGAAAGAAATAACATTTCAATTCAGATGGTAACTATTTCTGAAGTTGGAAACACAGAGAAAAGTCAGGGATTTTTCCTTTATTATCTTTTTAAATCTTCAGTTGTAAACATTAAAAAACTGCATTTCATTAACGAAGTCTACATAAATAATTTAATGTGCACATATTTAAATGCATGTTTTTTTAACACTTCCGCGAGAGTGTACAGGAACACAGAAATAATTTATCATGCAGTACTGTATACAAAGTACTCTCTAGTAGCAATAATTGCTTGAAATGCATTTTCATTTATTTTAATTTAACATTTTTTTTTCATAATACGGTGGGGTGTATAAATTCTGCATATCATATACAGATCATGTACGAATTCTCAAGCATTACTGAGTATGAGCGTTACTTCCTTAAAGGCGGTTTTTTATTAAGTTATTTATTTTCAAGCTGAAATATATTTAGTATAATAATATATGTTTGTGGAAAATATATAAAATCATATACAGGGCCACGCAAAGAACTAGATGCATGGCCGCATATGAGTCATAATTTGTGGAAGTGAGATTTCAGTAGTTTAAGAGTTTTTTCAGAAATTAAATTGATCTTAATATTTGGCATGTATAAAAATCTGTAGGTAATATAAAGGACTGTACAAATGAATTCATGTATGTATGTTTCAATCTACTGGTAGAAATGGCGAAATGTGAATTTCAAACATATTGTGAGTTTTTTATTAAATTATTTATTACCATACTATGTAGAATATAAAAAAAATCTATAGATTAATTACAGGGCTGCGCAAAAAAATATCAGTATTTTTTCGTCTACGGGCAGTGATGGCTGAAGTCTGATTTTCAAATGCCTTACGTGTTTTTTAAAAGGTTAACTTAGGTATCTTACTTGCTTTAATAAACAGCGAAATTTTGCTAATGTACTCACGCAGTGTTGTAATTGATTTTCATAATTTATGCTTGCCACATGTATTTTCATTCTTGCTTCATAGTTTTTCATTCAATTTGGCTAAACAAGATATATTATATAAGCATTCAATATATATACTTTTTAAGTAAGAGTGGGATTTTTTTCTTATATAATTAGTCTCTATGTAACTTAATGTTAATAAATGTTTCATCTGATATTTATGTACTTAATTTTTATTTTCATAAATTCTTTATAAACCAAGATATTTTTTAATAAACGCCTCAAAATCATGTATTGCAATATGTTCTTAAAATAACAGTTTTTTTTATGAATAAAAAATATCTTCATGCGGAAAAGATAAAAAATGGAATTTTCCTTCTTATAGATAAAGGTTTCACCAGTTACATAATTCTACCACGATATCTGAAGTAATTTATATTGATTACAATATTTTTTTAGAAGTATTGCATGTTATCTCTTTTCAGTAATTATGAATTATATAAAACCGTAGTATCACATTTAGCATCCAATTAACACAAATAAATTTCACACACCTGATAAGGAATGCATGTTTTATTATTTTTATTTTGTGCAATACATATTACTTTGGGTAATATAATAACGAATGATATATTATGCATTGGAAAGGTGAAAAAGATTAACATTAACAATTTCTAAGATATCTATACATTTTTTTGGCTTACAACAAGTAATATATTATAGTTTGAACAATATTTATATATTTATATATATGTCAATATTTATATATATGTCATATTAAAATATTACGCAACAAAAAAGCTTTTCCTAATTTTGTAATTTAAAAAAAAGCTTACTTATTAATATCACCATAAAGAAACGTTAAATATAAGAAAACAGTTTGTTTTATCATATGTTTAACATTTTCTCTGGTAAAATAATTCTTTCACAATATCTGTTGTAATTTACAGATTACTCAAGAGTTTTTTAAAGGTATTGCATCTTATCTCATTTTCAGCAATAATGAATTATATAAACCCCTTTAATCATATTTTAATCCTCTTAAAAGAAATTAGTTTCATATTCCTGATAAGGAATGTATATATATACGAGCAGGGAAGACCGAGCTATGCTCGGTCAAAATTATATTTGAGTTCAAATATCATGACCCATGACCAAAATGACCCACTAATTGAATTTTCTTGAACATGTGACTTAGCCCAACAGTCTTCTCGTGCCCGAAAACCATAGGATGCAAAATTTAGTGTAAATTGAACCGATTTTTAGATCTTGACCCACAATGACCCAAAAATGACCCACTAATCGAATTTTTTCGAACATGTGACCTAGCCTAATGATTTTCGCGGGCCCGAAACTCGTAGGATGCAAAATTTAATCAAAATCGTTAGAGCCGTTTTTTAGATAAAATTAATTTGACCCGCTTTGACCCAAAAATGACCCACTAATCGAAAGTTCTCGAACATGTGACCCAGCCCAATAGTCTTCTTCTGCCCGAAAATAGTCGGATACAAAATTTCGTCAAAATCGTTTGAACCGTTTTTTAGATACAATTAGCTTGACCACGACCCAAAATGACCCAAAATGACCCACTAATTGAATTTTCTTGAACATGTGACCTTACCCAACAGTCTTCTCGTGCCCGAACACCACTAGATGCAAAATTTAGTGTAAATTGAACCAATTTTTAGATCTTGACCCACAATGACCCAAAAATGACTCACTAATCGAATTTTTTCAAACATGTGACCTAGCCCAATGCTTTTTTCGTGCTCGAAACTCGTAGGACACAAAATTTAATAAAATCGTTAGAGCCGTTTTTTAGATAAAATTAATTTGACCCGCTTTGACCCAAAAATGACCCACTAATCGAGTTCTCGAACATGTGACCCAGCCCAATAGTCTTCTCGTGCCCGAAAATAGTCGGATACAAAATTTCGTCAAAATCGTTTGAACCGTTTTTTAGATACAATTAGCTTGACCATGACCCAAAATGACCCAAAATGACCCACTAATCGAATTTTCTCGGACATGCGACCTAGCCCAATGCTTTTTTCGTGCTCGAAACTCGTAGGACACAAAATTTAATCAAAATCGTTAGAGCCGTTTTTTAGATAAAATTAATTTGACCCGCTTTGACCCAAAAATGACCCACTAATCGAAAGTTCTCGAACATGTGACCCAGCCCAATAGTCTTCTCGTGCCCGAAAATAGTCGGATACAAAATTTCGTAAAAATCGTTTGAACCGTTTTTTAGATACAATTAGCTTGACCATGACCCAAGATGACCCAAAATGACCCACTAATTGAATTTTCTTGAACATGTGACCTTACCCAACAGTCTTCTCGTGCCCGAACACCACTAGATGCAAAATTTAGTGTAAATTGAACCAATTTTTAGATCTTGACCCACAATGACCCAAAAATGACTCACTAATCGAATTTTTTCAAACATGTGACCTAGCCCAATGCTTTTTTCGTGCTCGAAACTCGTAGGACACAAAATTTAATAAAATCGTTAGAGCCGTTTTTTAGATAAAATTAATTTGACCCGCTTTGACCCAAAAATGACCCACTAATCGAGTTCTCGAACATGTGACCCAGCCCAATAGTCTTCTCGTGCCCGAAAATAGTCGGATACAAAATTTCGTCAAAATCGTTTGAACCGTTTTTTAGATACAATTAGCTTGACCATGACCCAAAATGACCCAAAATGACCCACTAATCGAATTTTCTCGGACATGCGACCTAGCCCAATGCTTTTTTCGTGCTCGAAACTCGTAGGACACAAAATTTAATCAAAATCGTTAGAGCCGTTTTTTAGATAAAATTAATTTGACCCGCTTTGACCCAAAAATGACCCACTAATCGAAAGTTCTCGAACATGTGACCCAGCCCAATAGTCTTCTCGTGCCCGAAAATAGTCGGATACAAAATTTCGTAAAAATCGTTTGAACCGTTTTTTAGATACAATTAGCTTGACCATGACCCAAGATGACCCAAAATGACCCACTAATTGAATTTTCTTGAACATGTGACCTAGCCCAACAGTCTTCTCGTGCCCGAAAACCATTGGATGCAAAATTTAGTGTAAATTGAGCCCTTTTTTAGATCTTGACCCACAATGGCCCAGAAATGACCCACTAATCGAATTTTCTCGGACATGCGACATAGTCAATGCTTTTATCGTGCTCGAAACTCGTAGGACACAAAATTTAATCAAAATCGTTAGAGCCGTTTTTTAGATAAAATTAATTTGACCCGCGATGACCCAAAAATAACCCACTAATCGAAAGTTCTCGAACATGTGACCCAGCCCAATAGACTTCTCGTGCCCGAAAATGGTCGGATATAAAATTTCGTCAAAATCGTTTGAACCGGTTTTTAGATACAATCAAGCTTGGAGACAACGAGAAACAGTTACCCCAGAAAAGAAAACAGCCCATACATTATGTTTGCAAAATAGTCTGTGATAAAACAAATATATCCATTCGATTATCAATTATACTTTCTTTCAATATTATGTTAAAAAAGCTTAGTGGGCCGTCTCTATGTAGCAGCTTTCTATCATCAAACTTTGTAATTTTAAATTCGAGTACAGTCATATTTGGATTATTCGGTAAATTATGCAATCTCTTACCAAGTGCGAAGTAATTTGATGAAAAGTTTTGTAATTATGCGTGCATTTTTCAACTCCAAATGTTAATTTCATTTTTAATAGTGGTACAAATAGTTGTGAACTTTCATTATTTGCAGATTATGAGTTTAATTTTGGAAAAAAACTGTCCATAGTAGCTTACTATGAGTAAAAATATGTATAAAAATGAGACCTTTAAAAATTTTAACAGAAATCAAATTCTGGAATCCTTTAAGTGTGTGTGCGAATTCAAAATTTCAGCTCATTTTGCAATTGAAATTGTGAATTGTGCTAAAAATTCGACTTGAATAACTGTTTTTTTCCCAAACATTAAACATGAATGCATCATTAAAAGTCTCAGACTTTACACCTGCGTAATTTCATAAATGAATCATCAAGTTGTTTCCTGCTTCATAAACCAAGACAAAAATTTCCATAAAATCCAAATATTATGTTAATTACATGTGATTGTAATTACATATATGATGATTTAAAAGTTTGTTACAATTTCAATACGAAGACAGCACTCAAAATCGCTATCAAATGGGTCTTTTTGTTGTTTTTCAACGCTATAATTTGTCCGTTAAAATGTAAATACTATTTTTTTGTCTGATTGTATGTGGATACGCGCGTTTGTGTGTCTGAATACGTCTAAAAAGTCTACGTAAATTATTTTTTCATTTATGCAATTTTCCTGTTCTAACAGAATGTCATCATCCTAATAGAAGGTTACATAATTAAAACTATATTTTCTACTAACATATTGATCGTGAAGTTTCTTTTTTTTTCGTAACATATTATACATCTAGGTATTTCAATGAAATCTAAAATGGATCGTATGATTTATTTGTTTCTTGCAGGGATCATAACGCAATAAAACAGCTTTTTCATGTAACATAAATTCTCTTTTCACTTTTTTAATATTGAAAATTTCGTAATTAAAAAAATAATAATAATAATAAACAGTAATATTTCTTCTTAAAGTTCAAAAAACTGAAAAAAATTAGTAATTCATTATCCTAATCGAAGATAACATAATTAAAACTATATTTTCTACTAACATATTGATTGTGAAGATTCTTTTTTTTGTAACATATTATTTTAAAACATATTGTACATCGAATTATTTCAATGAAATATATTCTAAAATGGATCATATAATTTCGTTGTTTCTGCAGAGATCATAATGCAGTAAAACAGTTTTTTTATGAATGATAAATGCTCTTTTCACTTTTTTAATATTGAAAATTTGGTAATTTAAAAACAAAAAGTAATATTTCTTCTGAAAATTCAAAAAAAAAAAAGTATTTTTTTTTCTTTTTATTTTTCTAATTTTGCTAATGATTTGTTCTTTCATGTTCTTTTTGTATCAATCTCTATTTCATTTATAAAAATAAATTCTTACTGCGGTGGAAAATAAATAAATTACTTTCCAAGGTTCGGCAGCTATATATATATAATTAAAACATCTTGCACAAATCTTGTTCTCATGATAATTTATTTAAGTGTTTACAAGGCAAAAAAATAACTTTGCGTATGAAACATTGACTTTTATTAGCTGCATTTTTTAATTACCTCCAATCTTTAAAGCAAAAAAAAATAATAATAAAAATAAAAAGATATCAACTTTAAGACAATTAGCAAAAAAGAAAATTTGCAAAACTCATTATGGTTTTGTATGAACTTTTTAAAGCATTTTGGATTGAAAACGGTATTATTACTAATTTTTGTTCACACAATTTTAACAGAAATGAAACCCCAAAAACTAAAATTGTTCTCAAGGATAAATTGTTTTTTTTTCGTCAATTCTAGAATGTTGAAAATATGTTAACGAAGACATTAATACTCAATAAATGTAATCATTCTTCTTTTATAAAGTTTGTGGGTCCTCTTATGGTTTTGATTCGGAAATGGGCAAGAGAAAATAGATTAAAACTCTGTGTTTGGGTAAAAAACGGATATCTGGATTTGGACTCAATGTGAGCAGCGCTGCAGCGGTTATTGTTGAAATACATACATATATATATATATATATATATATATATATATATATATACACACACACAGAGACACACACACACGCATGTATATATATATACAGGGTGTCCCTAAACTCATGGTACATACGCTAGGGGGTGATAGAACACATCCAGACGAGTAATAGTAAATAGGAAACCAAGCGTCCCAAACGAATTCCAAACGAGATAGGCGCCATCAAAGTTTAGGGTCCCAAATTGCAAATGATGATAAAAAAGGGAAAAATGGGTCGATTTATTTGCGGTTTTCACTAAAATCATTCTTTAAATTAGTATTTTCTTAAAAAAAAGTTTTAAAGAAAAAGTTATAAAAATGACGGTAGAGGGCACTCTAGACTTTTGAGTACCGAATAACTACTTTTTACCGTTTTTATTTAACACTGTTAAATAATTTCTAAAGCTTAGACCTTAACTTAAATTTTGTGTGCACACGTGAAATCATCGGGAGTGGTTAAGTGGAGCAAATTTAACTGTGCTCAGGGGGCTGATTTTTGAACGATCGTATGCAATGAGCAAAATAATAAGTGATGAAGCAAACTTTAAGATGTGATAGTGCACATCAAAATAAACAACATTCACTAAGTAATGCATGATTTGAATTCAAACGCAAACGTGTTAGAGCATGTTCAAACTAGATACATGCAAGCGCTATAGCTACCATTATGCTGTAAGTTTCGGGAAGAATAATACGAAAATGTGATATGGGGAAGAAGAAGAACGCGTATGAAAATTTTCGCTAACATAAAAGTTACTTATTCGAGTGCGTAATTGTAAAACTGCGAACTGTTCACAGGTGCTGTCTTCATTTGCTCTGTGAATAGCCGATAATATGGTTTCGCACCCTAACCAGGAGAAGGCCGAGATGCATAACATGTACGGAGCTGCACACCGCAATGCAACAGAAGCTCAAAGATTGTACCGAGAGCGTTTTTCAACCAGATGTGTTCCTGATGCGAGGATATTTCAACGACTGCACCAACAACTGTGCGAAAGGGGTTCATTTGCAAGTTGCATGCAGGATACCGGACGTTCCAGGAGTGTAAGAACGCCATCCGTTACGGATAACATTTTGGATCGAATAAGCGAGAGGCCTGAATATTTATCCTGTTTGGACTTTTTCTTGTGGGGTCATATGAAGAGCCTGATATAGGAAGATGGTCCCGTAAATTCTGCTGAAGACCTTGTTGCCCGGATATCTGTTGCTTCGGCCACCATAAGAGACATGCCTGATGTTTTCGCCAATGTACGGCGGTCAATCCATCGACGGCTTCAAGCCTGCGTTCGTGTTGTAGGCCGCAATTTTGAACAATTCCTGTGATGGAGTACTTCGTGTTGTTTATTTTCATTTGGTTAAATAAAGTGTTTTTCTTCCTTTTGTTGGTTTCTTTTCATTCCATCTCTGTCTGTCCTGTTTTCCATCATTTTGTTATTATTTTGCTCATTACATACGATCGTTCAAAAATCAACCCCCTGAACACAGTTAAATTTGCTCCACTTAACCACTCCCGATGAATTCACTTATGCACACAAAATTTAAGTTAAGGTCTAAGCTTTAGAAAACATTTAACAGTGTTAAAAAAACCCGGTAAAAAGTAGTTATTCGGTACTCCAAAGTCTAGAGCGCCCTCTACTGGCATTTTTTTTAAACTTTCTCTTTAAAACTTTTTTTAAGAAAATACTAATTTAAAGAATGGTTTTAGCGAAAACCGCAAATAAATCGACCCATTTTCCCTTTTTTATCATCATTTGCAATTTGGGACCCTAAACTTTGATGGCGCCTATCTCCTTTGGAATACGTTTGGGACCCTTGGTTTCCTATTTACTATTACTCGTCTTGGTGTGTTCTATCACCCCCTAGCGTATGTACCATGAGTTTAGGGACACCCTGTATATATATATATACAGCAACAATTGTACGGACTCAATTAATTAAAAGTAACCACGTGCTGCGATAAAGGCAAGCACGAATTTGAAGTCACGGTATACATGAATGAAAGCGCGCAAGCATGAACGATAGTTCCATAGATCTGAGGCAAAGTAGTTAGTTGGAGTTTTGACGGAAGACATATAAAAGCTTGCGAAGTAGGTATTTATTGGAAGACGATAAGTTGTTTTTGTTATTTAGTAATACTACTTTATATGTTTAATATTCATTTGTATATTATACCTTATTATATATATTTACATTTGAATTTCTATTGTTGAAATTACACATTACTCATCGTAATGCTACATATACATACATTGCAGTTTCTAATAGGTATTTTATCGATGAACCAGTAAGTAATATAAATTTTCCTGGAACATTATTACTGCTAAACTATCTAACATTTAGCAATATTTAATAAAGATTACAACAAGATACAAAGAACAATTATTTATCTTGAAAAATACCTTATGGTAGAAGGAAGAGTCAAATAAAACAACTTTTAATAATAATATAAGTGATAAACGGTCTGCGTTGTTTTAGTAATTGTTGCAATCATTTCGTTTAGAAATACATTTCAATCACGTTTGAATAATCAGTGTATTACTATAAATTATCTAAATTATCACAAAATGTAATTAAGGGTTAATATCCTATTCAAGTTCAAATAATAGTTTTCATTAAAAAAATTATTTGTGTGTGTGTGTGTTTATTACTGATACAATGATTTTTTTATCAGGTGCAAGAACATTAAGATATGTCAATAAGTTTAACACGGATTTTATTAAATAAAGAAAAAATAAATATATATTTTTCTTTTTTTTTCAAGTAAATTAGTTTAGGAAAAGATAATTTTCTTTGTTAAATAAAATGATTTCATGAAATTCATTTTAAAATTTTACAATTTTAAGAAAAAATTAAAGTAATATTTGAAACTAACAGAAAATAGGTTCATACGTGATTCATGGTATACCCGTTGTTTTCCATATTAACCGATTTTGTTTTTCATTTTCTTAGCAAAAATATTCAATTTTGAACAACTAAAAATGCAAAGAACTACATTCAAAGTCATTAAATAAAGACTTACATAAACCTATTCATATTTCCACTTTTATGATTTATTTGCTGTAGATTATTGATGATATATTTTCTACACATTAATGCATTAAAATTGCTGTAAAGTTTGTGAAACTATCATATATTTAAACCAATATTTTATAAAATTCACAAAATCATATAAATTATGCACAATTACTTTCTATATAACCGGGGCTAGAGAAATACGGCGCCAGGAGGCCACTAACGACCAAATGTTTTTATTTGTCAACCAAACTCGTTCATCTGAAGTTTTTTACAGGTCATCCGATAGAATACATTCAACAGAAGAAACAGTATAGCAATTGCCTATGCGAGGTAATGTATGAAAATGAGAAAGAAAGCATCATCTGCAAATTTAGCAAATCAACCTCTATCACAGTACTTATTTAAGCTAGATAAGAAAAATCAAACGAATTGTAAACGTTAAGAATTAATATCCTATAGACAGACTTATGACAATATCAGATGTTTTGCGAGGTATAGAATAAGTAGTTAAGCATAAAATCAACGTAAAGACTATTTATTCCGAAATGTACTGTTATGAAAACTTTGCGTTATAATTAGAAGCAACAAATTTGTCACATCCAAACTAAACAAATGTAAAACTTAAGATATAGCAGCATCGCATGATTTTTTATTACATTTGCTGAAAGCCGTGAAGAATGAGACCATAATGTGTATGAAGCTCTCGTGCACCTTTTCATAACGTGTAAAAAAATTAAAAGAATGTTTCACGAAAATAAAATATTACCACTTCCGAGTTGCTAGCATTTCGAAAACACTTTGTTTAATAAACAACCGATTCGAAAATTATCCGACAACTTTCGCTTTTCGTGATCTCAAGACGCATTTCCGGCGCAAAAGTTTTGGAAACGTTTTCGAATTGATTTTACAGTTTTTAATCAATTTTCTCCACCCGGAATATCGGATTCTCGTAAGCTATCAATTCTCATGAAAATCTCTTCAGCTACTTAAGACAATTTCCCCATGCAAGAGTAACGAAAATGATAATTTTCATGTTAATGCTATCAATTTATAAAGTTTGTTGAACATGAAAATGTTTATTTGAGATTTGATACTATTTGATTTTGGATTGCATGTGCAAAACCGATATTAGGGGTTAAGAAAAATAATTAATACGCTGTCAAAATTACTGGGAAACGTTTTCAGATGTTGTGGATAGCAAAATAAACTTATCTTTCATAAATTCTGTTTCATAAATTTAAAACAAAAATCGTTTTATAAATGCTTTTTTTCTGAAATTAAATGAATTTTCAGGTTTTTGAAGGTAAATGAATACTTTTTCGAATCGTTGGTAATTTGAAAGTGGTTATGTTATATGTTCGTAACCCTTATGATAAGTGATAATTTTATTAAGAAATATTTGTCATTTTTACGCTACTCCACGTACATGAGCACAGACAATGGCTGTTATTTCTACTGTTGAATGTATACTTTGAGATCACCTGAAGTAAAATGAATTTAAAGTCTATTTTTCAAAAATGTATACAGACATTATGAGACACACTGTACAACGTTAAAACTGTTTTTTGATTACAAAATTTAAAAACATAAAAACTAAATTATATTCTATATAGAATATAAAATATATATTCTAAAATATATACACAAATTAAAAACATCTTTTACTTAAGCAAGGTGTCAAATACATGTAAAACAAAATTTCCAAACTTGACATATTTCGGTTTAAAGTATAAAACCATAATCATAAGCACACATACATCGTGAAAAAACAAACCCAAATGATACGGGTTTGTTTTTGACGATGTATGTGTGCTGTGCTTATGATTATGGTTTTATACTTTAAACCGAAATATGTCAAATTTGGAAATTTTGTTTTACATGTATTTGACACCTTGCTTAAGTAAAAGATGTTTTTAATTTGTGTATATACACTGTACAAAGTTCAAAATTGCGATCATTTATGCTGCAAGCATTTATGGTATGTAAAAAGAAATGTCTACAATAGACTAATAAATACACAGCAGCATCAGTATATACACACATTGAATGTATAATTTTCTTTCTAAAATCTATCCCCTTAACTTGCAAACACAATTGCATTCCCATTGAAATTATATTCACATTCAGCGGTATAGCAAGATAAATTATTGAAACGACATTGCATTTGCATTTGCATTTTTATAATCGTGTATGACGTAGTTCAAAAAACAAAATAAGATTTAATTATATCTGAGGATCAATGGTATAACGCAACCTAGACAATATGAATTTTTATTTAGTAGAAATTTTCAGATATTTCAATTATATATTTGAATCTGTATATATTAATGTAAAAAGTGTATTTGGTTCGTAATAAGTAAATCTCAACATAAAAATGTACTACATATTTTAAGGAATTTATTAAGGTAATAGCTAAACTATATAGTGTGATAGCTTCTAATCTATATATTGCATTTTACAAATTAAATAAATTATAACCAGTAGAAATTGTATTTTAACACTAACTGCTTGCCGTTTTTAACGTTCCGCAAAATATACAAAGTTAAATGTAAAATATTTTTTTTTTTTAAATATAAAGAATTCTAAAAGCAGGAATATTTTTCCCCCTCTTTCTCCACTAATGATTCATTACTTTCTTTTTTATAATTTTAAATTTACTTTTTTTAGACGTTCCATTGTAAAAAGTATATGTTATTCAGAATGATTTTCAAAAAAATATCATTTTGTAATTGACAGAAGTATACAAATTTTCCTTTTTTTTAAATTAATTTCAAAGTGATTAAGAAGAAAAAACAAGTTTATGTGAGAAACTATTTTTTGTAATTTTACGTACACGTTAAATGTGTTTCATTATATCAGGAAAAAAAATTAATTGGATGCAAGACATCAAGTTTAAAGCAATTACTTGAAAAAGAAATTTGCTGCAACTCATTAAAATAATTTGTTTCATTGGACATTTGTTCAGCTTTAGGAAGAAAAATAAATATATAATTTTACATTTTTGTTGAATTGATTTTATAAAAAATAGAGCGAATAAGACGCATGAATTCTACAGATGCATTTTTTTTTGTTTTTTTACCGAAGAATACATAATTATATAAGAAAATCTGTAAAAATGATTAAATATAGTAATATTTCATTTTTATGTTTACATGTAAGAGCAGAATCAATGTGGTGAAAAAATATCTACAATTTTCCTGACTTTTTATCAAAGGATTTATTAAGATATTTTAATTCAGTCCGTTCTTTAAATAATTAACAAAAATAATTCACTTCATAATTGAAACACTACTGGTAAACTTGTATATCTTTTATTCACTATGTCTTTATAATTTTCCTTTATCGTATATATATATATATATTGATATATTAAAAATTTAATACGATTTTGTATTTATATTATAATATAATCCCATAATAGTTATGTCACCCTGTTAAGTCGTACAATTCTATAAAACGATTATGTATCGTAATGAATACAGCATGGTGGTGCTAAATTTTAATTAGATTAACGATTGAAAACTAACGAATAAATGCGTAATCATGGCTAAAGATGACGATTAAACTTTGTTTCAGTCCTACTCATAGACTAATAATTATTAATTAATTTAATTTCACTCCCTCTCTCCTATTAACGATTAAATCAATTCTCAAACTAATTAGTAAATCTAATTAATGATTAATGATTAAAAACTGATGTTTTCTTCCGGCTTTGACCCTTTTATTTGCTTTATTTTTTCTCAAATTTCTTCTGGTTTTATTCCCTTGGGTTCGCAGGTACAGTCCTGTATCTGGTCGGTACCCAATTTTACCTGGACCAACTCACGGATTGGCTTGGGAAGGGTTGACTTTAAATATTTCGGTTTTGGTTAGATTTCGGGTTAGGTTTTGACTCTTTGAGGTTGATCTTGTGTTGACCTATTTTTCAAAAGAAAGTCCTGAATATTTATCAAATGAAACAAAGTGATTCATGTGCAGATAAAGAGTGTATATGGGCTCATATTTATACAAAAATGATTAAATTAATATTAGAGGTTTAATTGTAGACTACTTTTCAATAATAGTTTTTAAATATAGCTTAATTTTCTTGCACTTAGAGTTTGGATGTGATACTTGGGGTTCGGGTCGCGTTTCGGGTTAACATTAAGCAAAACTTTCGGGTTCAGGTACGATACATTGTTGCTAGTAGGCTATTTTTTTAATTCAGATTCTTTTATTGACACCACTTGTTTGAAAAGGTATAATACGCCTTGTTTTCTCATTAATTAATATGTCATTAAATAAGGCGAATTTTACATTCTAAAAAAACTGGTGGTAATCAAGAAAAACTGAATTAAAAAAAAGTAGCCCACTGACAACAGTGGTACGATATAAGCAAAACAGAACAAGTGTGTGAGTAATGAATGAACTCGAAGCCAAAGGGTTCTCCTAATGGATTAAAAGCCCTATTCCTTATTGAGTTAGCTGATTTGTGTGCTTAAATTAATGAATTTTTTTTTTAATTTTCTTGTGGAATCTTCTGTGCTACCACTTTTCCGACGCTTTTGAAGAAAAAAAAAGGGATGCATCTCCGTATCATACGCAGTAAAAACTTTCTATTATTTTACCTTTTAAAATCCTTTTATCGAATAAATTCAATGATTTCCTGTAAATTTTACTTCAATAAATGCTGCATCTTTAAAATATAACTATTTAATTCTGTTATATTTACATTCTTTACAACACTTTCTATTAATTTTACTCGCAGCTCAAAACCGCGTTCCAAATTTATTCGAATACAATCATTTTCAGACAGTAGGGATTTCAGAAAAGAAAAACAACAGAACCCCTGGCGCCATCTCTAGATAAGATATTCACCGAGAGTCAAACTGGGGGGGGGGGGGGGGGGGGGTCAAGGGTTTTCTTACATTTAGACTGTAATATCTAACAAAAATCATTGGTTAAGCTGTAATTTGGAAAGAATTTCATCTCGAAACTTGATGGCGTGAAAGTACAGTCAAAATGACGAATTCGCGCCACGAAAAATAATGTCCAATTCATATATTTTGAACTCAGGAATACATATATATTTCAAAATCCAAAGCTCTACGTCAACAGGAAGTTGGTGAAAAATGAGTCACAAGATTTTACTGTCACATATGCACAGAAATGTAAATTAAAAGAAAGTAAAGGTTTAAAGTTTTTGAACAAAGTGTTTTTTGTGCCCACTACTTTTCAGAAACAATTCCCAGCAGTTTTTATCTTGCATTAATGTGTTTTCTCTACCCGAAATTAGTTTTCGAATGCTATGAATTATCTATTATACATTTTCCGGTGTGTATTTGAATTTATAACGCAATATTCACAAAATCATATTACATTTAATGATAATGTTAAAGCTGTTAATTTATCATGTTTGTCTGTAAAATACATTTGTTTAACATAGAATTGTTTAGGTGAGAATTGATAACATACGAGAAAACTATATTTCGGTTGTGAAAAACTTATTAATCTATACTAATAAAAGAAAGTTGTTTGTCTGTGTCTGCGACTGTCTGTGTGTGTACCATCGCTAGCGAAATCTGATATCGTAGAAGTGTGATAATTTGGGTGCGGATAGTCCGAGGCAGGTCCTGATGCACCTAATGTTCAAATTTTCTTACGACATGGGTATCGTGGACCTTTTTAAGTTATTGTGCCCTAAATTGTTAATAATTTGTCCCCTTTTTATCTGCTCCTGTTTGTTTTTGAGCCCTTTCTACTTTTAGCTATTTCAACCCTCACATTTTTATTGATGTCCTAGTGCCCTATTTTAATAGTTTTCCCCTAGTTTTAGCGCATTTCTTTGAATTTATATTCTAATAAACTATTCATACCCTATATTTAATTTTGACTAATTGAAGATCTAAAGCGCTAAGTACTAGGACCTTCTAACATGTTTTCACCTTGGAAACCTGCTCAAAACTATCAGTTGGCCCTTGGTGCAGCTTCTTTAAAACTGATTCAATTCTTGAACATAGTTCTAGGGTTTTCCAGATACTTTTTCTCTTTAAGACCCAAGCTTTAAAAAACTGAATGACCTTAGAATCCCAGCAAAATAGCCCAAAATACTTGCTTTTTTCATACCCCCCTTTTTCACTAGGTAAGTAGTGGAAATGACTCTACTGCTTTTTCCCTTTATTCAAATTTGGACAGGTGTTACACCCCTTTGTTTATCATTCCTCCAGTTACAGAAAAAAATCTTGTTTTTCCTTCTGTACTGTCCAGAAATGCCAACACATTACCCCATCCATCACTGAGGGAGACCACCCCCTTGACAGCACCCCAACCAATTTAAAGGGGAGGAAAATCCTTTCAGCTATCCTGGGCTACTGTGGGTTTCAGAGTAACCGGCTATTTTCGGCTATCGTGGGATTCAAAAGGTTAAAAAATACTAAACAAATTCTTAGACCACAGCTACAGCCTTTATTGAATTTTAATCTTCTTTTACAACACGAACTTATGTTTACTGACTACAGCACCATTTTTGAGAATTAACGGTGCATTTTTTATCGGGTTCCATGGGCCCGCTTCAACAGAAGTTGGTTCATTCAATTTAGTTTACGATTTTGGTACAGTTTTAGTTCTACCTTCCACCGCCAGTGGGCACATTCTTATCTCGGGTTCTATGGGCCCGATAACAGTGAGGTTTTGCTCATTCAACTTGGTTTTCAATTTTCTTAAAGATTTTAGTTCCACCTTCCACACCAGGAGTAGCATTCATAACTTCGGTTCTATGTGTCCTATTACTACGAGATTTGGCTCATTCAACTTGTTTTTCGATTGTCTCCTGCGCTTGTAGGGCACTCCCGGTATACACCGACTTAGGTAGCGGGGGCAGATATCACAGATTCGTTTAGAAAGAGATTTGCTGGGAACATACTAAACACTACAGAAGTACTACTACTATTGCCAAAGGCAATAGAGCTCCAGAAACTAGATACATTTGAAAGATTTTCCGAAGATATACAAATATACAAACTTGAGTTCTGTTCAAGGTTATTATCAATGGCCCGCGCAACCTGTACACCTTAAAAACTACTCTAAAGATAAAAAACGCTTTTTGAAATTTTGTTTAACTCAGAAAAGGTTATTGTACATATATGGGCGTTGTTGTGTTACAATTTCGTAGATTAAGAAACTTTTTTAAGTACGTATAACTTTTTTATGTTTTCTGTCAAAGCTCGTGAAATATTCTAATTTTAATTTGATTAGCATAAATTTAAAGATAGCATAAATCCCAACAAATGCCTATATACATTTTTCACCGTTAGAATTTTCCGATTGTAATGTTTTCTCATTTTTTGGCGATTGGACGTAGGTGCGTGTATGTGCGTTTTAGAATACCTGTACAAAGTCACATATCACTCTATGAAAATTTTTCTTTTTTATCCAATCATCCTGTTCAAATATAATGCGGTTATCCATAATAAAAGGTACACCCAGAAAAAGGAATTGATTAAAACTACAAAACATATTTTGTTGAGTATTTTTGGTTGTTTTAGCAAAATTTTTAGTTGAAGTAAAAAAATTGGTTTTGTTGCTTGGACAAAAAAATATTGTTAACACTCTTACAAAATTTTAACAAAATTTAATCAATTTTACTTGAATTAACAAAATCTGTTTTTTTAATTTTACAATAATTTTGTAATTTAAATTTGTAATACAGCAAAATTTTGTTGTTTTTGCAAAATTTAAATTGTTGTGTAGTAGTCATAATACTCTCACGTAACTCGATTTATTTGAAATATATAGCTATATAATTAAAGGATTAACATAATTTTTGGATAATTAAAACTTTTTTTCATTGGGACGGACCAGGGTATTTTTAAAAATCACCCTGTCCCATTTATTACTTTCTTCTATCTTTACAAGACGAAAGTATTGGAATTATGAAAAGTTTCGACTTCCGGTTTCCGGCGGAATTTAAAAGGCCCTGAACAGGATTTGACTGTTTTTAAAAAATGACTGTCAATGACTCTGTCTGTCTGTATGTGACAAAAAGTTTGTGGACGCTCTATTTCAAGAACTAATGCATAGAATTTAATAAAACTTTATATTCAGTTACTTCCTGATATAAATTGTTGCTAATTATTTTTTTGTGTAAATCACGCAACAGGTGGAGATGCTATGTTGCATTTTTCGCGATTTCTGCAATAGCTCTATCTCATTTTCAGCAGTGAATTACGCCTGTAATCATTGAATAAGAACCAGTGAAATTTTATCCTGCTTTTCGCAGGCGTAATTCACTGCTGAAAATGAATTAAAAATTAACTACGGGTTGCCGTATTCTGGGCTTTGTATCATCGTCTCATGTTTGCCGCAGAAATTTGCGTGCTCCTAATGACATTTCCATCTTGTGCTGGAACAATCTCAAACAAATTTCCTTTGACCCATATTTAAAAGAAATGTTTTGTCTGGTCAACCAAATTTTTGTTGATTCAACAAAACTTTTTTCTGGGTGTAATGTAATGAAAACAGTATAATATAACAGTGAAGTTCTGTTTTTTTAAAAGAGATTATTATAATGCTATACATCTACGCATTTCAATGACATTTGTTTTAAAAACGTATTTAAAAATATAATTGTATAATTTGTTTGTTTTCTGCAGAAATCATAACGCAATAACACATTTTTTTTCCACGATTTATAAATTGTCTTTCTTCTTTAATACATATTAAAAAAAATATTTCAAAAGAAAGGTAATATTCCCCTTCTGAAAGTTTGAAAAAAAAATGTAAAAATTTTTTTTCATCCCGTTAATGACTTGCTCTTTCATGATATTTTTTTACCAATCGATGTTTCATTTATTAAAAAAGAATCTCATTCTGATGGAAGCAGAATAAATTACTTTCCACTGATAGGGACCAATATAAAATTAAAACTTCTCGCAGAAATATCGTACTCGTGATAATTTATTTAAGTGATTGCATGGCGAAAAAGATAGCGTGCGAAACATTTTCTCTTATTAGCTCCATTTTTGGATTCTGTCCATTGATTGAATTAAAAAGGAAATTAAGATAACTTTAAAGCAATTAGTAAAAGAGAAAATTTACAATACTCATTAAGTTTTTGTGTGAATTTTATTCAGCATTTTTTAATTTATAAAATGTATCATAACTAGTTTTTTCTTAAAACGATTTGAAAAGAATTAAATCACTAAAAGAAAAAAAATGTTCTTATGGATAAATTGTATTTTCGTCCATTCTAGAGGGTTGACAATATGTTTAACTAAGAATATGAGACTCATCAAATGTAATCATTTTACTTTTATAATTTGTTTAGTATCTCTGATAGTTTTGATTCCAAAATGGCGTAAGGAAAAGTCGATTAAATATCTGCAGTTTGTTGAAAAACTTATATCTGAATTTGGACTAAGTTTGAGCAGCCCTCAAGCGTTCATTTTTGAAATATTTATGTGTAGGCCACATGATAAATTTGTAATTGCGACATCTCCATACTGGTATTTATGTTGTTTCTGTATTTAACAGTTTATTTAATCACATCTACGTCTAAATATTTTCTAGTTTTCAAAATTATTAAATATTAAATTTACAGTAATTAAAACTTTACATAGTATAATGTAATGCATAATTAAAAAGAATTCCTTTACAAAAACAAAACTGTTAATAACAGTTCAAAGAACAGTTTTACGGGTTCCTTCTCGATTCACATTCACCTGTGGTAAAACCGGATTTAAGACGCGCAATAAAAATTATATTGGAAAACAATAATTGAAGATTCCGTAAATAATTTTTTCTAAGCAGTAAAACTACAGGGACAATATTGATTATGGTTTCTGAAAAGCTGATAAAGAGTTAAATTGCTTTTCATTCTCAATTTATAATGAAAATAACTATCATTTAGCTTGAGCCATTAAATCATTAGAACAGTGGTTCCCAAACTTTTGGGCTCGCAGAGCCCTTTTTGGGAAGTATTTCTAAGGCGGAGCCCCTTAACCCCACGGTATTCAAACGGTTTCAAACATGGGGTCAAGGTTCTCAGTTTCGCCCTTTTCTTGATACAGAAATTCTGAATTCATACTAGAAATTTTGAAAATCAAATTTCCTATTATTTAACCCCATAACCAGTGTTGCCAGATTGGGGACTTTTTTAATTCAGATTGTTTGATTGTCACCACTTTTTTGACATAGAAATATCCGGCCTAATAAAAAAAAGTCCTTCCGACCTGTACCGGGAGGAAAAGGTAGCTTTCCTATATCTTCGTTTTAAAATTTTAGCTAATGTTACACGAAAACAGCAAGTTAAAATGCAAAGAAACGTTTACAAAATATTCGTTAATACTGAATTTGAAAAAGAAATTCGCCAAATTATTGAGCAATAGCCAAATTGGCTTCATTAATGAAGACTTATTTTCGTCGCCAAATTTGGCGATATTTCGCCAAATGTCGACAATTTTGCCAATTTTGGCGCCAATGTCACCAATTTTGGTGCTAACGAATATGAATAAATAGTTTTATGCATATGATTGGGAAAATTATTACAACAATGAAAGAAAATAATTTGCGAGTAATCGCGTTAATGTGCTCTTTTGTTTCAAAATGTCAGCCACCCTAAAATTTCAAACTGCTCTATCTCAGCCATTTTTTAAGATAGAGGTAAACCAAAAAATGCTCTGGAATCCTTGTATCAAGGCCTAAAACGTAATTAAAAAATAAATTTGAATTTTTATATTTGTATATTTATTTTAGTTTTAAATTTTTAAATGGCCGCCATCTTGAAACAAAATGGCGGACCAAGCTGGCAAACGAACTCGGTCGAGACATTGGTTAGCTTAATACACACAATTAGTTTCATCAAAATTAATTTATAAATACGACCGTTATCGGATGACATAGATCAAATATATATATAAATCAACATTTGAAAGAAGGGTGGTTTTGGCGTCTGGGGGTCATATGATCGGTGAAAATGTATCGAAATTTTCCGGAACTGCTTTCCTTCGAACGGTTGCAATAGGTAGCTTTATACTTTTTTGTATTGAAAGCTACCTAAAAGTCCTTCCGGCCTGTACCGGGAGGAAAAGGTAGCTTTCCTATATCTTCGTTTTAAAATTTTAGCTAATGTTACACGAAAACAGCAAGTTAATATCGAAAGTAAACGTTTACAAAAGATTCGTTAATACTGAATTTGAATAAGAAATTCGCCAAATTATTGAGCAATAGCCAAATTGGCTTCATTTATAAAGACATATTTTGGTCGCCATATTTGGCGATAATTCGCCAAATGTCGCCAAGTTTGGCGAGAATTTGGCGCTAACGGATACGAATATATACATATAGTTTTATGCGTATGATAGAGAAAATGATTACAACAATGAAAATTTTTGTAATGTGCTGTCTTGTTTCAAAATGTCAGCCACCCTAGAATTTCAAACTGCTCAATCTCAGCCATTTTTTAAGATAGAGGAAAAATAAAAAATGCTCCGGAATCCTTGTATCAAGCCCTAACACGTAAGTATAAATAAATTTGAATTTTTAACTTTTTTGTATATTCATTTTATTTTTAAATTTTCAGCGGCCGCCATCTTGAAACAAGATGGCGGACCAAGCTGACCAACGAACTCGGTCGAGACATTAGTGACCTTAATACACACAATTATTTTCATCAAAATTGATTTATAAATACGGGCGTTATCGTATGAGATAGATCAGATATATATATATATATATATATATATATATATATATAAATCAACATTTGAACGGAGGGTGGTTTTGGGGTCTGGGGTCATGATCGGTGAAAATATATCGAAATTTTCCGGAATTGCTTTCCTCCGAACGGCTGCAATAGGTAGCTTTATACTTTTTTGTATTGAAAGCTACCGAATAAGATTGAAATTTCTGAAAAATAAGGCGAATTAAACTATTTAAAAAAAGTGGTGACAATCAAATAATCTAAATTAAAAAAGTCCCCAATCCGGCAACACTGCCCTTAACAGTTTTTTTTTAATATTACTAGCGGGTTGTTCGGAAAGTTCTTTCTGTTTGCGAAAGTAGGTTCGTACCGGAAAATTCTATCATTTAATTATTACATATAAATTCAGATAGCTAATGTCTAATAATTAACGGGCAGAATTTTCCGGTATGAATTGGTTTTCCCTAACGGAAGGAACTTTCCAAACAACCCAATATTATTGGACATAGTAAATTAAATATGTGGACTGAAAACTACTTTTTTGAATTAAAATATCTGCCTTGTATAATCGAGATATATCCGCCAAATAGAGCAAAAATTATAGTTAAAAAATAGTTGTTTTTAAAAGCTTTTAGTAACGAAGGAAATAAACTCTTCTTACCCGAGCGACGTGCGAGCAATACTGTTAAGGGGTTAATGACTTCCATTTTTAAAATAAAAAATATTCTTTCGGAATTTCCAGTATATACTCGGAATTTAAGATCAAAATAGTCACCCTGTCTGGGTCATGCATTGCATTGGTGCTTACTTGAAAATATTATTATTTACGGCGAAAATCACACACAAACAGAAAAAGAGGTAAGTTGTACAGTTTTCGTTTGCAAAGAGGGACTTCTGTATAATCCCAATATGCTACTCGCGAAAAGAAAAAAAATGCGTAAGACCAGTCACCCATGAGAAATTATGCAACACGTTTTCACTAGTCCCACCTAAGGCTCCTATATACCGGGCTGGCTCACGACTCCATTTAATTGCTCAAGCGGACGCCTGACTCGGCATCTTATCGCTTAGATGGCGAGTGAATTTAGTTACTTAATCACATGCAAAAATATAAGAATAATTAGCTAAGATATTTAATAGCGCCATACATTAAAAAGTTAAAAAAACAACAACAACATGTAATTATGCTTTTGTATAATAATATATTAAAATTAAAAATTCATTTTCATCAATTAATATTTATTGCTTTGCTTTACATGAATAATTAAGAATGACAATATAAATGTAACTAATTCTAAATTTGATTTAATGTGAAAATATATATTCACATGCATTGGACTCTAATATTTTTATTACTTTCAGTATGAAGTTAAGTTGTGATATAATTTGTTATTAATAAAAGAGTCTTAAAATGATGATATTCTAGGGAATAAATTTCGTGTGTGTTAGGTATTCAGTTTTTACAATTTAAACGCATGTAAAATAATCCTTGTTAAAAAAAAAATTAATGATGAAGAACGAGAACCTTCCACGTTTGGAATAATTTCTGTTTTCTTTTAATGTTATTTCAGCCCCCCCCCCCATCCCTACAATCCAAAAATTTCAACCAAACCAGTACGTAAAAGTTTAAAATTTGTAAAATTTATTTTTTTTGTCTACTCAATTATTACTTTATTGCAACAATAAATAACCAATTACCTAAATTACCAATCTCGCTTCCTCCCCTCTGTTCTCAAATCCAAAGAAACTACTTTCTGACATATTTCTAAATTCATTTTTGTTCAAAAACACATAAAATTAGCAGGTCATCTTAAGATCTTTCAGAAAATACTGTCAAAGTGGTCGGTTTGAATCGAATTTCCGACGAGGCAGCGCGAGAAAGGGAGAAGCTTGTCATCACATGACAATGATCGCTTATTACTCGATAAGTAATTTATTTGTCAAAAACTAGAAAACACTATTCGATTCCAAATCACTTCAATAGTCATTTCTGCCAATTTTATTCCCTTTCGTTTAAAAATGAGTCAGAAAATATGTCAAAAAGTTTTGCGCTCTTGAGCAGGGAATTTGAAAACCACATTAAACAAAACTCTTTCAATTAAAAATATAGAGAAAATTCTATTAAAAGCGTCAAATTCACCTTCTTAAACTTGAAAAAGTCCTTCCGGCCTGTACCGGGAGGAAAAGGTAGTTTTCCTATATCTTCGATTTAAAATTTTAGCTAATGTTACACGAAAACAGCAAGTTAAAATGCAAAGAAACGTTTACAAAAGATTCGTTGATACTGAATTTGAATAAGAAATTCGCCAAATTATTGAGCAATAGCCAAATTGGCTTCATTTATGAAGACATATTTTGGTCTCCAAATTTGGCGATATTTCGCCAAATGTCGCCAATGTCGCAAATTTTGGCGCCAATGTCGCCAAGTTTAGCGAGAATTTGGCGCTAACGGATATTAATATACAGTTTTATGCGTATGATTGGGAAAATTATTACAACAATGGAAATTTTGGTAATGTGCTGTCTTGTTTCAAAAAAGTCCATCCGGCCTGTACTTGGAGGAAAAGGTAGCTTTCCTATATCTTCGTTTTAAAATTTTAGCTAATGTTACACGAAAAAAGCAAGTTAAAATGCAAAGAAAACGTTTACGAAGGATTCGTTAATACTGAATCTGAATAAGAAATTCGCCAAATTATTGAGCAATAGCCAATTTGACTTCATTTATGAAGACTTATTTTGGTCGCCAAATTTGGCGACATTTCGCCAAATGCCGCCAAGTTTGGCGAGAATATGGCGCTAACGGATATGAATATATAGTTTTATGCGTATGATTGAGAAAATTATTACAACAATGAAAATTTTTGTAATGTGCTGTCTTGTTTCAAAATGTCAGCCACCCTAGAATTTCAAACTGCTCTATCTCGGCCATTTTTTAAGATAGAGGTAAACCAAAAAATGCTCTGGAATCCTCGTATCAAGGCCTAACACTTAATTAAATATAAATTTGAATTTTTAACTTTTTCGTATATTTATTTTAGTTTAAATTTTTAAGTGGCCGCCATCTTGAAACAAAATGGTGGACCAAGCTGGCCAACGAACTCGGTCGAGACATTGGTGAGCTTAATACACACAATTAGTTTCATCAAAATTGATTTATAAATACGAGCGTTATCGTATGACATAGGTCAGATATATATATATATATATATGGATGTATCAATATATATAAATCAACATTTGAACGGAGGGTGGTTTTGGGGTCTGGGGGTCATGATTGGTGAAAATATATCGAAATTTTCCGGAACTGCTTTCCTCCGAACGGCTTCAATAGGTAGCTTTATACTTTTTTGTATTGAAAGCTACCTAAAAGCACAATGCAAACACATTGATAAAAATTTATTTGTTACTATATAAAAACAAGGTACAGTTTTTCGACTGTTTTTTTATCCTCTGAGGATGGCTAATGTTTAGCCAAAAGCGCTTAGGTATTTTGACATCTGATTTTACATCATAAATTGTTTTAATGCTTTAAAACTGTGTTTTTAGCATTTGCACCTATTATTAACAAATAAGTTTTTATCAGTGTGTTTGCATTGTGTTTTTTCAGAATTCTTTAATTAAAAAAATTTTCTCCCCTATTTGTAATTTTACAAAAAGAGTAAATAAATAATGAATCGTCAAAATTTCCCCTTCCCGCCAAAAAAAAAAATAAATAAATAATCTGCCCCCCCCCCTCCGTTTTGCAGCTGATGAAATTAAAAATCTCATTTTTTTTCTTATGTGTCTGTTACTTTTTTCAAACAAGAAATATAATCATTTCAATCACGCTCCCCCACCCTACTCTCAACTTTCAGTTTTTTCCTTTTAACTCCCCCCCCCCTGCGCGCAAAACTTAAAGTATAAAGTGTAAAATCTTTAAATTTCGATTAAAGAAAGTCCCTTTTCTTCACTTTTTAACAACAATAAATGAATTTAACTATCTAAATATCCCCCCTGCACCTATTCAAAAAAAAAAAAAAAAAAGGTGGAGTTTCTAGACATGCCGGGTGAATAAGATTTTTCTCTCTCTTTTCTCACCCGTCCTGCAACTCTAAGAACCGGTTTATTGTATTCAAGTGATCTGGTTGGCGTGGCATTTGGCGAAATTCTTCAATTCTGATCTATTCTTCTAGCATTTACGGACAAAATATTCCGCCTTTCTTCATTTATATGGATTTTAAATACTATAAATCCATTCCTTGACAGATTAGAGCAATTTTTTGCGAAGCAACCGTCCATTTTAAGTGATTTTGTATCTTGATAATCGTTTAAACATTTTTCGCCTCATAGGCAACAATGGGCAACAAAAGGTAAGTGGGCATCAAAATGCTTGATGATTCAGCCTGTATTATAGGAGCCCTAGTCCCACCCACCCGTATTAGAATAATGCGATTACGGATTCTTTTTTCGTTTTCTTTACGTTTCTAGTACTTCTAAACATGCAACAAAAAAGAATCGCCTCTGAGCTTTTTCTCTTAAACCATTTAAAAAAAAACATTTTGAAGCAGATCATCGTTTTAGCGTTTAAATGGACGGGGCAAAATCTATAACCTGTAATGTTAGGTGCAGCACCGTTCACTTTTAGGTAGCTTTCAAAACAAAAAAGTATAAAGCTACCTATTGCAGCCGTTCGGAGGAAAGGAAGTTCCGGAAAATGTCGATATATTTTCACCGATCATGACCCCCAGACCCCAAAACCACCCTCCGTTCAAATATTGATTTATATATATATATATATATATATATACATATCTGACCTATGTCATACGGTAAGACTCGTATTTATAAATCAATTTTGATGGAACTAATTGTGTGTATTAAGCACACCAATGTCTGAACCGAGTTCGTTGGCCAGCTTGGTCCGCCATTTTGTTTCAAGACGGCGGTCACTTAAAAATTTAAAACTAAAATAAATATACAAAAAAGTTCAAAATCCAAATTTATTTTTTAATTAAGTGTAAGGCCTTGATACGAGGATTCCAGAGCATTTTTTGGTTTACCTCTATCTTAAAAAATGGCTGAGATAGAACAGTTTGAAATTCTAGGGTGGCTGACATTTTGAAACAAGACAGCACATGACAAAAACTTTCATTGTTGTAATAATTTTCCCAATCATACGCATAAAACTATATATTCATATCCGTTAGCGCCAAATTCTCGCCAAACTTGGTGACATTTGGCGAAATATCGCCAAATTTGGCGACCAAAATAAGTCTTCATAAATTAAGCCAATTTCACTATAGCTCAATAATTTGGCGAATTTCTTATTCAAATTTAGTATTAACGAATATTTTGTAAACGTTTTCTTTGCATTTTATCTTGCTGTTTTCGTGTAACATTAGCTAAAATTTTAAAACGAAGATATAGGAAAGCCACCTTTTCCTCCCGGTACAGGCCGGAAGGAATTTTTGGGATGTTTTATTTGAAGTATTTAGCTATTAATTATAGTTTGGAAAGAAACTTCCTTTCACCATTGTTTTTGCTTCTAAATAGATATACAGTTAAAAACTACACGTGTTAAAAGAATTGTAACTAGTAGAAAAAACTTTACTAACAAAACGGGATATATGGCTAAAGTTAAATTTATACTCATTGTATCGGCGGATACACATTGATGAAAAGTCTAAGCAAGGGGTGGAGCTGAACAAAAGTTTAGATTGTTAGTGCGATGACACATGTAAAGAACCAATACATACATGTATATTTTAATTGCTACAGCCTTATTTCTGATAGAAACATGTGACATCATAACATAAGAATCTTAGCCAATGCCGAGACCAATTAAAACAAAATTTTAAGAGGGGTTGTTAAGTGATACAAGATGTTAAAAAATGCATTTTCAGCAACATATATTGCTTTAAAAATTAGGTACAATTATGTAAAAAAACATAGAAAATTTAAATAACTAAGAATTAATAAAAATAAAATAAACAAATTAAAGAAATTAAAGTTACAAAAAGAAAAAAGAAAACTATATACACAAGGTATACAAATATTAAATGAATCTAATTAGAAGTTTACTAAATGATACAAAATGTTAAAAAAAAAGAAGCGTTTTAATCGACAGACATTGTTTTACTATAAAAAATAAATAAAATTTAAATATACAAATAACATAAACAGATTAAAAAAATTAAAGTTATATAAAAAAAAGAAATATATATACACAATATACACAAATATAAAATGACTCTAATGAGGGGCTTTAAATGATACAAGATATTATAAAAAAAGGTGTTTTCTGCGGCAAACATTGTTTTACTATGTAAAGCAGTACAGAAAATTTAAACAACTAAAAAATAATACAAATAACATAAACAGATTAAAGAAATCAAATTTATAAAAAGAAAAAGAAATATATAGACACAATATACAAAAATGTATAATGAATCTAGTGAGAGCTTTAAATGATGCAAGATATTATTAAAAAAACATTTTAAGCGACAAACATTGTTTTAAAAATTAAATACAATTATGAAAAATAGGATAGAAGATTTAAATAACTAAAATTAATAAAAATAAAATTCTCAGTTTAAGGAAATTAAAATTCCAAAAATAAAAATAATGCAATATACAATATACAATACATACAAATATTAAATGCCGATACAATTTTTTTTATTCTGCACAAAGTGTGACGAGTAATAATAACATACAAAATTTAGTGTGAAAAATGTGGTTGAATTGTTTTACGCAGGTTACTAAGTAAAAAAGAACTAAGTATAAAATTTTGAATAGGCGGAGCTTCAAAGAACAAAACTGTTCTCCCTTTTGTTTGGCAAGCAGAGATAACAACACTGACTCTCCTTTACTCTTTCGTTTCACGTTGTGCATTCGATTCAGAATACTATTTCTTGTAGCTTATTTTGAATAGAATTTTTAATACACATTAAATGCAGAAACATAAAATAAAGTAGTTCAAACCAAAAATATTATACAGAACATGGATAAAAGTATAAAATGCAAATTTTTACATGATTTAAAAATTTATATTATAGTATTTTCAATCCAGTGATAGATCTATTTATTTTTGATACACACACACGCACACACATTCCTACATACTTTCGAAAAAATTTCCATTGCAATATGCAAATTTCTTTCAGGTTCTGTTTATTTTCCTGGAACGCCGCGGAGCCCCTGAAAAGTATAGGCGGGGCCCCAAGGGCTCCGCAGAGCACACTTTGGGAACCTCTGCATTAGAATAATATTTCAAATGTTGTTGGTTTTGTTCTATAGTTTAAGGCGTAAAATAAAATATACTGTTTCTTTTTTAAAGAAAATTTAAGCTTTTCAATTTCCTGTAAGATTAACATATCCATGATGTTTTACCCCACCTGTGGCAAAAGACTGTATGATTTAACTTTTTAAAATAATAATCTATTTATATAAATATGTTTGAAGTGATCGTGATCAGGTATTTAAAATGATATGATGCAATTATAAATGCAGTGTATGTATGCAAAGTTACATTAAATTATGGTCGGCATTCTTGTTTCAAAAATTAATTAATAATAAAATGCGAAGCTGCCAACATTCCATTTTTTTAAATCAAGAAACATATGGGAAACCTGGAAATATATTTAATAAAGATGTGAAAGTTTCTTGTTTATGAGGTTTTTACTCCTTAATTATTTATTTTTGCTACTAATATGGGACTAGATATTCCTTGCTATTGCTTTCATGTATCAGGCTCTCGGGATGTGAGGCAAATTTTCTCAAGAACCTCAGGAAAATATCTTTGAAGTATATGGGGTGCTTATTTATTTTCATTTTGTAAATAAAAATTCTAGTTCGAAATACCTTTTTTTTTACTTAAAAAACTCGAAGGTTGGTAAGGTATGTGGTTTTATCCCACCTTCCCCTATATGTATCTTGATCGGGCAATATGTATCTTAAAAGCCAACATATTTATAATTATCATGAAAACCGACTTGCATGAGATAACAGCATTTACGGGCTATTTACAACATGCATTATATCAATTGCGAGAATTTTGCACTTTTTTTAATTATTATCGGAGGGAAGTTTTCGTATGTAAAACAGTGACAATTCGTTAATAAAGGTATACTTCTTTTCCTGTGTCAGTGTTAGAAGGGTCTTCTGCCTTGCTGAGGAGGCCGGGCTCGTTCCGGGCTGTGGTGGCGCCGGATAGTAATATTTTCCCCTCCCTAGGCTTAGGGGTTCGTCCTGGCCATTAGGTGGGCGCTTGTCTGTCTGTCAGTGTTAACAAAACATTGTAAAACAAACGCACATGGAATTACAAGAAATTTCCTAGCAAAGACAATTCCGATAGAATTACTAATTTTACTGCTTAATCAAGCAAACGTTATGTTTAGAAGCTATAAAAAGT
Source organism: Maratus michaelseni (assembly GCA_963931845.1). NCBI lineage: Eukaryota > Metazoa > Arthropoda > Arachnida > Araneae > Salticidae > Maratus > Maratus michaelseni. Next base: position 392,252,516 of record OZ007592.1, read on the forward strand.
CATTTATTGTAAATATACTTATGTATTAATTGGAAGTGTGTGTCTTTAAATTATTGAACTAAGAAAGAAAATACATACATTCGAAAAACATGTATTTCACATTGATCCTGGATTCATTAACTATTGGGAAAAAAATAAACTATTTTCTGCTAAATCGAATATTATTGTTTAATATAATATAGTTTGTATGTTTCGTGAATAGATAATTCTCATAGCGTCTATAATTACTGAAAATTAGTCACTGGACATATTATTTTGTATTTTAACATTAGAAGTAAAATTACAAAATTTCCTTATCAAAATGTTTAAACTGAAACATGTGTTTTGAGCTTATCATGTTATTTGAATAAATGGTACACGAATAATAGCATACTACAATTGTTTAATCATATGCATTATAAGTTACAATTACATATGTAGAGTTGAATATGTTATCACAGCAATATACTTGAATACACACGATGCAGAGTGAAACTGTAATTACAGAATGACTAATGAATTGTGTATTTCAAATTTGTGTTTAAATGCATAAGAACATACTGTTTATTTTGTAGAATATAATGAAACATGTAATTGAGTTTGTGTAATTACTAATTCTTGTATTATTTCTATTAACATCCGAATTTTCTAAAACTAGATTGAAATTTTCCTTTGTTCCTAAAACAAATTCAATTTTACTTTATTGCTGAAAATTGTAAATGTGTCTTGAAAGTAAAATATATAATTCCGTTGCAATACAATAATTTATCTATTTTAGTTCTAATTTGTCAGCATAATAAAATGAATAACAGAGGTTGTTTAATAAAAATATTTAAAAAGTTTCTCTTAAAATTTCTAAAAAGTTTAAAGAGCCAAAAATTTTCTAGCGTTGGGAAAATTAAAAAATAGCCATTGCTTTCGAAATTTACCAGAGTATTGCATGTTTAAAGTGGAGGAATATTTCGGTGTATTATGTAGCATCCTATCGTACAGTATATATAGTGTTCGAGAAAACTGAAAAAATTCCTGAGTTATGATAAAACATGTTCTTTGAATATATATTCACCCTGTACAATAACTACTAATTAAAAACAACATAAATGTCCAAAAAAAAAACATATACGTACCATTTCATAAAATATTTTATGAAATGGTATGTATGTGTTTTCTTGGACATTTATGGTGTTTTTAATTAGTGAAAAAATCATATTTTTATATATGCTGCTGCAATTAACTATATTACACTTGATAGCTTGTAACACTTTTTAGTGCAAAATGAAATGCAGAATTCATGGGTCGTTTTTAACTTATAGCTATTGGATTATGAGAACTCTTTAGTGTCGATTCTTAACTCTTTCATATCCCATAAACTTTAATTTAAAAAGAAAGTGAAAATGGAAAGTTTTATAAACAGTAAATGATTCAAATAATAAACATGCTTACACTAGATTCATTTCGACACAATTATTCAAATTGGTAAAGAAATCATATGAGATGTAATCTTGGGCATGTATGAGATCATATGAGATGTATTCTTCCAACTGGGCGAAAACGTCCAGGCAAGTATTCGGACCTGGGATCGCCAGACCAGATGCTATGATCATTAAGGTAAACTGGATGAATAAGTTCAGCCATATTCGTCCGGGATTGCTCAGTTGGTAGAGCATTGGCAGCATCAGCCAAGGGATCCCGGGTTCGAATCCTGGCCCGGACTTTTTCAGCGAGTTGGTACAATTACATCTCAGATGATTTCTTTGCAAATTTGAATAATTGTGTCAAAATTAATCGAGTGTAATCACGTTTCCAGCGTTTGCCGGAAGTCGCATTACCTGTAACTTTTTCTGTTGTGCTGATTCAAATATCAGACCAGATTCTATTTTCATTATGATTAACTGTGGAAATTAGTTCAACCATATTCATCCGGGATTGCTCAGTTGGTATCGCATTAGCAGTTTCGGCTGAGAGATACCGGGTTCAAATCCTGGCCCGGATTTTGTCGCCCAGTTGGGAAGATTACACCTCATAAAATAAACATGTTTGTCAGAAATGTTGAAAGATGCAAAGCATTTTATTTCCGGTCACACAGTTCATTTTCTGATACATTTAAGTTGATGGTGAAAGTTACAAATATATTCATTATAGATATTATTTGATTTTAATATGTAGTGTATAATATTAAGCATACAAACTAATTTTAAATATAAGTGTTTGCATAATTTGTTCTGTCTCCGTAAATGATTTTATTTTTTGTCTAAACTGTTTGCATTTCGCTACTCAGAATTGAATAATGTTTCAACATCTTAATATTTTTATGAACATTTCAATAATTAATTATATTTTTTCCTGAGGGTTAATTGTTAAATACAACTATTATCTGAATGATGCATTAATAAAAAAAAATAATGATAAATGATAGAAAATCTGTTAAGAAAAATATTTATTACATTTTCATTTATTGATTGACAAAGGTATATTTAAAAAAATGATAAATGTATCACTCATTCGGTGAAGTAATATGCCTGAAAATCTTACATTTCTTATGGAATATTTAAGGTTTATATATAAAATAATTTAGATTAAAAAAAATCATAGCTCACATTGAAAAAAAAAATATTTTAGCACAAATAAGAATTTGGAAGCTATAAATACTTAGCATCTATTAAGAAATATAAAACTAGAGAGGTATTCAATAAAATATGACAAACTTTTTGCATGTACTTATTTTTAGAAAAAGAGCATAATAAAGACTTTTAATAATATATGTCAATCTTTCAGGAAAGTTTGAGTACGTGACAAAAAAAAAATGAAACGAGCCATTAATAACTCACAAGATAGTTGACACACTTTGAATTTCAGTATAAAATCAAGAAACTGGCAAATAAATCAGCAAAACTCTCGTACCAAACAAATTGTTTTGAAAGTAGTTGGAGGAGGGAATGTACCTAGAAAACATAAAAATGAGTCAAAACATCACATTACCATTTATTTTCTCATAAGTAGTTACAATGATTTTGTTTCATTCATTGCAAATTTTGGTTGTGCACGCATAATTCCGTCTCCTTCTATTAACAATTCTTGGGAATGCATTGATAGTTACAAAGTTCTCCAAGATAAAAAGAGCGCACTCATTAAATTTTGCTACATCAGTACAGGCTATTTTTGTGTTTTATGTGATAGATTTTTCTATCATTATGTGTATATATGCATATACAGGTTGACGCATAATTATGTACTTTATATTTTACATAAGATAGATACCAGCAATTTTATTAACAAAAGCATAATGAAAAATTAAAATGAACAACTTAATATCAAAACATACAAATTGGCTATCTCTGTTCTATATGATTCACGAGTTTCTATGGACATTTCTCTCTCTTGATTGGAAAACACTATTACTGTTGTGAAATATTTATATTTTCCTTTGGATTGTTATCATATAGAGGTTGTTAACTCTAAACTCGACAAATATCCTCCGTTTCGCCTATACATAATTGTGTGTTTCAGAATACACATGCACACAACTTTACTATTCGTTGCTCATGAAGCAACCGATACATTACTGTATATGATATACTTAAACGGTTTCTTAGTCTAGTCACCATTATTGCCACTAACAGGATACACAGTTATGATATTTCCAAACACTTTTGTCAAGGATTTTAAATACTGCAATCAGTGAAACATCATATCAAAATATTTAGGACACACTGTATATATACCCACCCATTCACTCATATATATATATGTGTGTGTATGTGTGTGGCTATATAATATATTGTTATGAATTTTGTATATATCTGTAAATATTCCATTTGTTTAAATTTATTTTATTTATTATTGTGAAAATTGCAGTATTATTAATGTATTTCCTATTGACCATCATGTAACTCAATGCTAAAGGCCTCAGGTGGTTTGCAAAGAAAACAACCTTACAGCATCGGTTTTTATAATGGAGTCTATGGAAAAATCGCCAAGGAATGGGTTTTTAGCCAAGTTGGCGATGGTTTTGGCGACTTATTTTTGTCGCCAAATGTCGCCAAGTTGGCGACGGATTTGGCGACTTTTTGTGCAACCACACCCCCTTATACCTATACATTGGGATCCTTTCTTGCTTGGGTTCTCTATCGAAAGTTAAAGCACTTTCTGGTAATTTCTAGCATCTGAAGGCTCTGGAATAATCTGGAAAGATCTCTGAAACCTATATAAGGACCTCCATCAGTTCAGTTAGTTAGTTGTCTGTCAACTGCGATTGAATTCATACGAGAGGCTTTGCATTGAGAACTGTGTTCCTCGGATCGATTTTGTCGTTGATACGTCGTATTGAACGCATTGTTTCTGTGTGAAATTTTGCTGTGCTTTCATTGGATTTGAAGATTACTGGTAATTTTCAGAAGATATTTGTGATCGTATTGCACTGTTTATAGTGAATAAAGCCTTTTTAGTGTTCTTATATATTGCAATCAGTCCTTTCGAACCCCGAGCTCACAACATTTGGTGTCAGGAGTGGGGTTGAATGCCGATCACCAGAGCAATGGAGGGTGAACTGAAAAAATTATTGGAGAAATTAGCTGCGAACCAGGCTGAGATGTCAACCAACCTTGGCGAGATGAAAGCTGAAATGAAGAAGGATATGTCAGCGATGGATGAGAAAATGACTGCCAACCTTGGCGAGTTGAAAGAAGAAATGAAGAAGGAAATGACTGAGATAGACGAGAAAATGACTGCAAACCAGGCCGAAATGAAGGAGATGTCAACTAACCTTGGTGAGTTGAAAGAATTAATAGATAATAAAATAACATCTTTAAATGAAAGAATTGACAGCGTGGAAGACAAATTTGAAGGAAGATTTCAAGAAATAGAAGAAAATGTTCAATTGACAGCCAAAACCGTAGAAGAAAAAGTTCAAAAGATCGCCAAGACCGTTGAAGAAAGCATAGAGAACGTAAAAAAAGATTTGGAAAAAGTCAAGAAACAGAAGATAACTGCCGGAAGCTATACCGAATATGTCAAGTATCAATCTATGCTTCCTCGTTCCTGTATTAAACTCTCGACCTATGACGGAAAATCCTCATGGCCAGTTTTTAAGACACAATTTGCGATCGTAGCGGACGCCAATGGATGGGATTCCCAGACAAAGGCTTGCCAGTTAGCTGCTTCTCTACGAGCTGATGCTGCCGAAGTCCTACAGACTTTGCCTGCAAATGAACCGCTGGATTTTGAAACGCTCGTCAGTGCCTTAGAATTGCGCTTTGGCGAGAAATGCATGAAGGAATATAGCAGACTCCAGCTCAAATCTCGACAGCAGAAATCCACTGAATCCCTGCAAGAGCTTGCTACGGATGTCGAGAGACTTTCCCATCTTGCTTATCCGGACTGCCCGACTGAAACTAGAGAAAGTTTAGCTCTGCAGCGTTTTATTGATGGTGTGCGTGACCCTGAGATCCAGACAGCACTCCGGATTGCAGATCTCAATGATTTAAAAGGGGTTTTGGTTTACGCTCTGAAATTCGAGGCAGCCAAGCAAGCTACTAGGAAAGATCGACACTTTGTGCGAGCAGCCAACCTGCCTGAGACGTCGGATAGAGCTGTGGAGCGCTTACAGCAGCAGATGAATGACATAATGAGAAAGATGAACTCCTTAATGGCCAACAAACCTTACAAGAAGATCAAGTGCTGGAAATGCGGTGGAGAAGGCCATATCCAAATCGACTGCCCAAGACGACCCAGCACCGAAGGTAATATCTCACCCGCTAACGGAGGAGCAGGAAAACTGATTAATGGCCATCTTGCGGGGCGGAGGATGCCAGATTTTGAGAAGCCCCATTTTCAAGTATGTGAAATTTCTGCAAGAAGTTGCGGCGAGAACGGAGTTTTTCTAGTCGGAAGCGTGAATGATTTGCCCTGTAATATGATCATCGATACAGGAGCCAATGTGACCATCATTCGGAAAGATCTAGCTCAGCGACTGAAAGAAAAACTCTTCTGGACCCCGCCGCGTGTTATTCTTCAAACTGTGACCGGAGATAAGATCGATATATATGGAAGAATGACACTGAAAATAAAGTTTGGGAACGCCGCTTACCACCATACAGTCTATGTGGCCGATATTTCAGACCCTTTCATACTCGGACTGGACTTTTTAAAAGAGCATGGATTTACACTGGACTTTAAGAATAATGAGTTACGCTCTGCTCAAGAAGATGTCACTATTTTCAAACTTGGAAATGAGTCCGGGTCTATTCAACGGATCACAGCCAAGGCAGATATTATCATCCCTCCTCGGACCGAAATGATGATACCTGGATTAACTGGAAACGAAAAAATTTTCCAGTATGGCTTGACTGGATATCCTGAGAAGAGCCCAAAGGGAGTGCTAACAGCATCAGCGCTGGTAGATCTGTCGAGAGATGTGATACCCGTGAGAATTGCAAACGTAAGTGAAAAGTCTAGAATTATCCAGAAGGGTGAAGTGCTTGCAACCTGTGCTCCAGTCACCTGTGTATGCAAAGACCCGAGCTTGATGTTGTCGGAGCCGCCTACAAGTTTAACACCTGAAATTGGACGAAATGAAAATTTATCTCCTGAACAGAGACATGCCACAGAAAGACTGTTCCAGGAATTTAAGGATGTGTTCTCTCAAAACGAGAGTGATATTGGTCGCACTTCACTGACACGGCATAGAATTGATACTGCCGGCCATCCACCGATTAAACAGCATCCCAGACGTTTGCCGTTCGCTAAACAAGAAGAGGTGTCTAAGCTCTTGCAACAGATGCAGGATAGTGACATCATCGAACCGTCATCAAGTCCGTGGGCCTCTCCCATCGTGTTGGTCCGAAAGAAAGATGGCTCCACAAGATTTTGTGTGGATTATCGTAAACTTAACGACATCACGAAGAAGGACAGCTATCCTCTACCAAGAATAGACGACACGCTAGATACTCTTTCAGGACATAAATGGTTTTCCACACTGGATTTGAAGAGTGGATATTGGCAAGTAGAGATCCATCCTGATGACAAAGAGAAGACCGCATTTACTACTGGACAAGGACTTTGGCAATTTAAAGTTATGCCGTTCGGGCTCTGCAATTCTCCAGCAACGTTCGAGCGCCTCATGGAGACAGTGTTAAAAGGTCTGACTTTTGAAGCTTGTCTCATCTACCTAGATGACGTCATCATTGGTGGCCGTACGTTTGAAGAACATCTAGAGAATATTCGAAAAGTGTTAACGAAACTAAGAGCGGCGAATTTAAAGCTGAACCCTTTGAAATGCAAGTTCTTCCAACGAGAAGTAAACTATTTAGGACACATCATCTCAGCAGAAGGTGTTCGAACAGATCCTGAAAATGTGTCTGCAGTAAAGCACTGGAAACGTCCGGAAAATGTCCATCAGTTGCGAAGCTTTCTGGGACTATGCACTTATTACAGAAAGTTTGTACAGGGGTTCTCCAACATCGCAAGACCCTTGCATAGGCTCACTGAAAGCAAACAGAAGTTTCTATGGACACAAGAATGCGACAATTCATTCCAGCGGCTGAAAGAAGCTCTCACATCCTCTCCAGTCCTTACCTATCCAGACCCCGACAAACAATTCATTGTGGACACGGATGCCAGTCAGGAAAGTGTCGGCGCTGTACTTTCCCAAGAAATAGATGGCCAAGAACGAGTCGTAGCATACTGGAGCAAATGTTTATCGAAACCAGAGCGGAATTATTGCGTCACTCGTAAGGAGTTATTAGCTATAGTGAAAGCCATAGAACACTTCCATCACTACCTCTATGGCAGGAAATTTCTCCTTCGTACTGACCACGCATCCCTAACATGGCTGATGAATTTTAAGAACCCAGAGGGCCAAGTAGCCGGATGGATACAACGACTCCAGGAATACGACTTTGACATCAGGCATCGCAAAGGCTCATCGCATGGAAACGCCGATGCCCTATCAAGAAGACCGTGTCCCGAGAGCTGTCGCTATTGTTCCAGAGCGGAGAGCAAGTATAATCCCGAATATGTCATACGCCAGACGAAGACTTCACTATTGACGCCACCAGATCCCTGGAGTGATGAGAAGATTCGAGAAGATCAAATGGCAGACTCTGAGATCAAACCAATATTGGAGTTATTAGAATCTTCTAGCACGAAGCCCAGTTGGAAAGACATCTCGACTTACAGTCCTACGACGAAGCAATATTGGGCTCTTTGGAACTCTCTCCACGTCAGGAATGGTGTCCTGTTCCGAAAATTCGAATCGGAAGATGGGAAGACATCTCGGTGGCAGTTGGTACTTCCTCGATCCAGAATCCCAGAGGTCCTCAAGGAATTACATGGCAGTCCCACTGGTGGCCATTTTGGAGTCATGAAAATGTTACACAGAGTCCGAGAGCGCTTCTTCTGGGGAAAGGTGAGAGCTGACGTCGAACAATGGTGCAAATCTTGCGATGCATGTGCAGCTCGGAAAGGACCAAAGAAACGTAGCCGAGGAAGACTGCATCTCTACAACGTAGGAGCACCTTTCGAACGCATCGCCCTTGACATCCTAGGTCCTTTGCCAAGAAGTGCTGATGGCAACAAATACCTCCTTGTTGTCATGGACTATTTCACGAAATGGCCTGAAGTTTATGCCATCCCTGATCAAGAAGCTTCTACGGTTGCGGATGCCTTGGTACACCAGTGGATATCAAGGTATGGAGTCCCCCTTCAAATGCATTCTGACCAGGGGAGAAATTTCATCTCTGCTGTGATTGAGGGTCTCTGTCAACTTCTCGGAATGGACAAAACTAGGACGACGCCTTTACATCCACAGTCGGATGGCATGGTTGAGAGATTTAATCGTACCATCCTCAACAATCTCTCACTGCTAGTCTCAAGAAACCAACAAGACTGGGACCAAAAACTTCCCTTGTTTCTTCTCGCCTATCGCAGCGCCGTCCATGAAACAACCGGCTATTCCCCGTCTCAGATGCTTTTCGGTCGTGATCTTCGTCTACCTCGTGACCTGATTTTTGGTCGTCCTCCAGATGCGCCTTCATCGCCAGAGGGATACGTGCAGAATCTCCAGGCACGATTTGAAGACGTCCACAACTTGGCTCGAGAGCGGATCAATATACAGACGGAGAAGATGAAGACCAGGTACGACACGAAAGCCACGGGACATCAATTCAAAGAAGGTGACAAGGTTTGGTTTTATAATCCGTCTAGACGTAAAGGACTTTCTCCCAAACTGCAATCGCACTGGGACGGTCCTTATACAGTCCTAAACAGACTGAACGATGTCGTAATTCGGATCCGAAAGTCACCAAGTTCGAAGCCTAGAGTCGTTCATTACGACAGGCTGGCTCCATACTATGGCCATAGTACTTAGTTCATTGATTGTAAATAGTGTAATGTAAATAATGTAAATTAGTATGACCATGGTCTTGTATATAAGTTAATGTAAAAATTTCTTTTGCTTAGCATTATCATTATTAATGTTATTATTATTTAAATACTTGTATGTAATGATGTCTATACTTTAATTTAATTTAAATTTTTTTTAAAATAAGTGTATATTTTGTATAATTCAGCATTATGAATGTGTTTAATGGTTATTTTGAATGTTTGCTTTAAGTGTTTTGAATAGTATAGCATTTGTTGGCAACGGGTTTGCTTTCCGATCAAAGGTTGAACTGCCCGGGACGTGCAGTCCTTGAGAGGGGGGCAATGTTATGAATTTTGTATATATCTGTAAATATTCCATTTGTTTAAATTTATTTTATTTATTATTGTGAAAATTGCAGTATTATTAATGTATTTCCTATTGACCATCATGTAACTCAATGCTAAAGGCCTCAGGTGGTTTGCAAAGAAAACAACCTTACAGCATCGGTTTTTATAATGGAGTCTATGGAAAAATCGCCAAGGAATGGGTTTTTAGCCAAGTTGGCGATGGTTTTGGCGACTTATTTTTGTCGCCAAATGTCGCCAAGTTGGCGACGGATTTGGCGACTTTTTGTGCAACCACACCCCCTTATACCTATACATTGGGATCCTTTCTTGCTTGGGTTCTCTATCGAAAGTTAAAGCACTTTCTGGTAATTTCTAGCATCTGAAGGCTCTGGAATAATCTGGAAAGATCTCTGAAACCTATATAAGGACCTCCATCAGTTCAGTTAGTTAGTTGTCTGTCAACTGCGATTGAATTCATACGAGAGGCTTTGCATTGAGAACTGTGTTTCTCGGATCGATTTTGTCGTTGATACGTCGTATTGAACGCATTGTTTCTGTGTGAAATTTTGCTGTGCTTTCATTGGATTTGAAGATTACTGGTAATTTTCAGAAGATATTTGTGATCGTATTGCACTGTTTATAGTGAATAAAGCCTTTTTAGTGTTCTTATATATTGGCATCAGTCCTTTCGAACCCCGAGCTCACAACAATATTAAGGATTATGGCAAATTTATATTAATCTTTTATATGGAGTGTTCAAGACAAATTTATTTTACTTGCTAATAGATTTATTAATAAAATATTGCTATATGATATAAATGATTATACGTATGTAAATATGTATATTTACATCACATTATGTAATAGGTTATTTATCTATGAACCGGTATGTAAAATAAATTTGCCTAAAACATCATTTCCTCTACATTATCTCATATTTAGATATTTTTAATAAAGGTTACAGCAAGCTAGAAGACACTGTTATTTATCTAGGAAATGCAAGAATAAAGCATGAAATAAAGCAACTTTTTTTAAGAATATAGCTGATAAACATTCTACGTTGCTTCATTAATTGTTGCAATTAATTTCGTTGATAAGTACATTTCCATCACGAACGAATAATCAGTGTATTGCTATAAATTATCACAAAAGTTAATTAAAGGTTTGTTACCCTATTTAAGCTCTAATAAATGTCTTCATAATCATTTTCATTAAATTGTTTTCTTCGTTTTTTATTATTGATACAATGCTTTCTCAATTGCATGCAAGAACATTAAGGTATGCCTCTATACGTTTGACACGCATTTTATTAAATACAACAAAAAATAAGAAAATATCAATGTTTTCACATAAATTAGTTTATATAACTATATATATAATTTTATTAATTATTTGTATAATTGTATTTGTTAAATAAAATGGTTTTATAAAATTCATTTTCAATTTTCACAATATTAAAAAAAATAAGGTGATATTTGATATTTACGGGAAATGTAAATACAATTCATTAATGGTGTACCGATTGTTTTTCCATAAATCAAGTTTATTTTATGGGGGAGGGGGGTTAAAATATTCAATTTTGAACAACTAATAATGTAATTAACAACATTCTATACAAATAAATAAAGGCTTACAGATATGCATTTATTCATATTTCCACTATGATGATTCATTTGCGATAGCTTATTGATGATGATGTATTTTCTATATGTTAATACAGAAAATTGCTGTTACATTTTGCGAAACTGTCGGATATTTAAATTAATAGTGAATTGCTCGCACAAACTCATTTAAATTATCGATAATTTGTTTTTGTATAAGCTATAATGGTCGGAGATAAAGCATTTTTCTCAACTGACGCTTAATGATTTAATAAAATCATTTATTTTTAGAAAACGGATTTCATGCTTTTATTCTTGAAAATCTATCACACACATTCGCAACATTCTCTTAGAAATGTCTAAATTTATATAGAGCTTATTCCATAACATCATCATACGACGGTATTTTAAAAGTTACTTAAACAGCAACTTACAGTTATTCTCGCACAATAAAAATTACACTTCAAATGATTGTACGAAGAAAAAATAACTGTTTTAGACATTGGCGGATCGGGACGGATCGGGCGGATCATTCGCGGCATGGATTGGGTTGGCTACAACCCGATCCATGCAGTTCTCCACTCTATTACAATCTCAGAAAACGATAGTCCGTTCAGGTACATTTAAAAATTTCCTTGCGAAATCATAAGAAAGAAAAAGCATGCATCAAGCATATATTATGAAACACTTTCCAATACTAACAGATCATTTTAAGAACCTTCGCTATGTAATAAGGTAAATAAAATACCCAAGTAAACATTTTAGAAAACGCAAAACCCATTTGAAAACCAGATTTCCGAAATTACAGGCCATAGTCTGTAATTAAGCCTGCTATGCATAGAGAGAAATGTACTCACATTCCTTTGTGAAGCCTTGTATATAATATATAGTTTTGTACATACTCTATATCGTATGCTGCGATTTAGTTTAGTATGAGAAAACACAAAACACAGTTGAAAATTCACCTTTTACAGTTTCTACCAATAGACGGAAACATATTTGAATTCTTTTGTACAGCCCTGAAGCAATAAAACAATATTTTTAAACACGCCACGTATTAAGCTAAAGTTTAATTCAAGCAAAAACACGCTGAAACTATTGAAATCATACTTACCAGAAATTATCATACAGAGGCGGCCATGAATCCGTTTCTTTGCGTGATTCTGTATACGATTTTATTTATGTTCAACATACATCTCTTAGTAAACCAAATGTATATGTCAAATTCAACATGTATAAGTCGATTAAAAATGCCTTTAAGCAATTTACGTGATACACAGTAAGGCCAACGAATTCTTTTGTGTAGCTCTATATACGATGTATAGCATTTATGCATACCACATAATATGCACGAAATTAGTTATTCTCACACAGTAAAAAAGGAAACCTATTTTAGGATGCTACCCAAAATGAAATAACCCCCATATTAGCTTCTCAAACTCCAATATGGGTTGTAATATACCTATTTCAGGGTATCAGACCCATAACGGGTCTCAATACTCCCCAAATTGGAAGAAAACGGTTACCTAATCATAGCCACATCTTTACGATACCCAGAATGGGATAGCGTAAAACCCAAATTGGGCTACAGCCCATCTCTAAACCCGCTGTCAAGTTCAGTGGCACACACACTGAAAAACGCGCATGCGCAACAGCCATTTAACCGTCATGCATTGCGGGGCGAATTGAAGCCATGTTTGTTTTGTTCTTCATGATTCGGCGCCGGCGTTAGATTTTACTTTTGATTAAGTTTCCGAATTATTAAATGAGATTGATGTTCAGATTGTTACAATTTACTCGTAACCAGCCACCCCAACTTTGTATAAATTAATCTTTATTTTCTTCGCAACAAAATGCCGAAACGACAGAAGCGAAAAGTATGGACAACAGTGCTTTTTTTTTTGTGACCACGATAACAATATGAAGTGAAGAATGGAATAATAAGTAAGTAGTATATTTGATTTACTATTATTTTCTGAGAATGATAAAATAAAATTTAACTCTTTATACATAGTGACACGCAGAACTAGGGGAGGACGGCACCACAATGCCCTCTCCTTCATACATCCATGTATATATATTTTATGTATCTGTGTATTCTGAGTGTGCTGCTAAGTTTTTTTTTTATACGTAATCTTAAAATAGTGAAACCGCTAGGTTTTATCAAATGTGAAATACAATTTTGTATGTTTTTAAAAAACACCTTAAGTAAATGCTTTTATTAAATGATGCATATATGTTTTGTGACATTTTCTGTTGTTTTTAAATATTTATTATAGTACAGAGGTGAATATTGATTCAATTGAGTGTTGTTTTTCATGACTCAAGTTTATTTTGCTTAAAAGAGTGCAATTAGTACATATTATATAGTAAATCATTCTGTACTAATCAATATTTATTTAGTATTTGCAAAACCATAGCCAGAATTTTGTGTGTGTGTGCCGTGTGGGCAGTACCTTGTAAATTTTTAAGCTACAGTGCCTTTCTTTTTAAATAAAAATATAGAAATTTATCGTATCCAACTGATTTTGAACTCTAAAAAATTATTTGCATATTTTAAGTAAAAGTTCCTTAAAACTATATTGTTTGTTTAAAAAATATGGAATATAATCTTTAGCAAATATTATTTTTTTTTCTCAAAGAAGTAGTAAAAGAAATGAAATTAATGATTAATTTTCTGGTAATTCTGATAAAACAATACTTATCATTTTGTTATTGGTATTAGAGTCCTGCACGGGTTGGGTTGCACCCGACCCGCACCTGCAATAAAAGAACAATAAATCATGTTTTATTGCTATAAGGAAAAATAATGTATAATTATATGTCTAATACCAATTTTATATTTTATATAGAAAAATGGACAAATCTATATTTAATATAGTGAATATATATTAGATTCAAATATAGTGAAACCTCGCCATGACGGACACCTCGAGATTGTTGAATAGAATCCTGCAGCGGATCTGGTTGCTTTTATTTATTTTTTCGGGTCGGTATGACTTATTTTCTTTCTGTGAGTCAAGTTCAACCTTGAATAATTATTACGGCCCATATTTAGGTTATAGCATGTCCGATTGTTGGGATTTTCACAAAAAGTTTGAACAGAACTATGAAAATAAATTTGAATGCGAATAAGTTAGGGGTCTGAAAAACTACTTTATTTTAATAGCGAACTACAACTACTTTATCAAAAATGTAGTTAAACTACAACTATAACTTACTACTTGTGTTTAAAAGTAGCGACTACAAACAACTTTTCAAAAGTAGTCCACTATTTCGCTACTTTTAGATTTTGTTGAAAGATTCAATCTACACTTGAAATTGAGGACAAGCAATTATAATTCTTCACGGGTTTGGTTGTGTATCCGACCCGAACTTGAACATTTTGCTTAAAGTCAACTAGAAACCGACCTGAACCCCAAAATATTTATACCCGAACCAGCCCGAAACTGAAAGAACAGAAAATTAATCCATATTTCAAAACAATTATGGAAAAGTAGTCCACAAAGAAGATACCCGGTATTAAAATATTAGATATAATAATACGTTAGTATAACCGCAAGAAAATTTATTTTTTTCGTGAGTTAGCAATTTGTTTTGTTTTATCAGCAAGAGTCAATGAAAAAATCCGGCACTGCAACTGAGATTTGTTGCTGACATTCGCAAATTATTGCACAGAACACAGTTTGTAAAAAAAAAAAAAAAAACCCGAGTCATGATCAAGTGATCAGATGAATGGGCATTTTTTTTTCCTTTCCAAGTCGCATAAAAGGTCGGTTTTCGAGTGTGTCCGTTATGGAGGTCTTATTGTATACATATTTTTAACCTACAAAACTATTATGTACATTCTTTTGTACTTTTCTTATGTACATTCTTGGTCATTGGTTGGGAAAAACTATGTTTTGTAGCAAACTACTACTATACATACCTTTCAGGTTCAGGATTCTGAATCTTTCGCATTTCTGTAGATGTCTGTTTTTTTTAAAGAAAATATGGCCCCTCCCCCCCCCTTCAGCACACAAAATTTAAAATTCTTTAATTTTTTATTGTAATAATCAGTCATCTAAAATCAGTAGTTGCCAACCTTTTGGAATCTCACAGACCAGTAAATTTATAATTTTTAGTTCTGCGGATCACTATGATGATATTTTGCAGAACATAAAATAGTGCTTGCAAACTATAACGGTCAGAGAACTGCCATTTTTTAAGAAATAAAAGGCATTTGTTTAATATCTAACAAAATTATAAATTCTTATTTAATCGCAACATAAATCTTTAAAGGTTATTTAATTGGAATAAAATTTGTTTACTTATTACAATGTAATTGAAGCTTATTTAAGTATTGCATATTTAGTGTAATATTTGCTCTGGCTTGTTTCAAATAATCTGATTGGTTTTGGCTTGCATGATGTTGCAGAAAAACAGAAAGTGGTCTTTATTTCAAGTTATTATTATTATTATTATTATTATTATTAATTTTTTTTTTTTTTTTTTTTTTTTTTTTTTTTTTTTTGCTGTGACAAATGAAAACGTCTTGTTGCACAAATGAGTTTTTGAAAACTAAATTAAAATGTCGATTGCTTTTTTTCAGCAATGGGTGCTCATTTTTTATTTAGCATACTAAGAAACAAATAATATTTGTTAAACGTAATTATTATAGCCTGTTATTATTTAAAATTTCAAAACTAAACATATCTTAAACTTCATAAATATAGGAATCTCTTTGAATAATATATTTGTTTTAATATAATTAAAATCAAAAAATCAAATGTATATTCAAATGTAAACAATAAAATTGAAAGTAAAGATATTGAAACAAAAGGCAGCAAGAAACTTTTTAAACCATTTTTTACAGAAAGTTACTGCTATTTCTTTAAACATTAATTCAATGAAAATTTCAGTTTAATCCTTGCTTCTCCCTGAACCATAAATTAAACGATAATTAAATCAACAGTTTAAATATATATATACAGTAGATTTCCTCAAATCTGCATAGCTTGAAACCAGAGATTGTGCAGATTTTAGAATTTTATGGATTTCTGGTCACTGTTTTGTTTACATTTTATAAACAGTAATTTGAATGTAATAATGCACTGTAAATTGTAATGAATGCTTACCATAAAGTAAAATATTAAAATAATTAAGTAAAGTAAGAAAATTTAAAGCATGATTAAAATTTTAAAGGTAAAGGTAAAGTACACAATAATACATAACTAAAAATAGGCATAATAATGATGAGATTTTTTTTCCCTTTTAATTATTCTCTGAAACTTCCCTCATAAAGTTACACTAATATTTTACAAAAAAATCATAAAATAAAAGTTTTATTTCATGCTTAGCCAAACTTGATATCCAAAAGTGCTTGATTAATACATTAATTTATTTGGTAAAAAGATAACAATTACCACTAAGGACAGCACTGTCTTGAATTTTTTTCAGAAATAAAGTTATACTTCCTTGATGAGAAAGCATGTTCAACCATATTAATAAGAATTAGATATTAAAATGTGCATGGAATGATATAATAATTTAAAAAATCCTGAATTTTTCCCCTACATCTCAACTGTAAGTTTCATTGTTTTCATCTGTAATGATGTGCAGATTTTAGAAATTTGCGGATTTTAGGGAGTCTACTGTATTCAATTTTATCGAAGCAGTCTTTCATTTCTGAACATATTTTCATTACTTGCAAGATACAATTTCCAAACAGAAATCTAAAGTATTGAAATAAACAACAATTACATCAATGTTTCATGAAATAAAAACTAATCATTGGTCAATGTGTATTTTCATTTGTGTATTTAAATGTAACACATATGCTTATTTAAATGCTGTATATTTGATTATGCTTTCATTGTTTATTTGTATGAAATTGGTGAGCATTTTTTATATTGAGCAGATATTTTATTGCAAAACATATTTGAAATATCTTATTATCATTAAACATTCATTTATACATTAATAATCACTCATTTTGCATGTGCAAAAGAGAAATAATAACAAGTAATTAACAATAATCTTCAAAATTGTACAATTTACACGACTTTTGATTTGATTAAACTTTGGAGATTAGAGGGAATTGATTTATATAAATAGACCCTTTCTCACTACTATTAAATACTTTAATTTTTAAAAATGAAAGTACATTGTGAAAATATTTGTAGGATTTATTGTATAAAATTACCCTATATAAACATTATTTTTATATTGTTTTAATGTTAGTCCCATTCTAAGTCTTTTTTTCCGTGGTACATGTGGTAGCAAAACACTAGTTTGGATGCTTTCTGTTCTTCAAGTTTGTTTTGCAATTTGGAGTGGATAAATCCAAAATTTGAAAATATCCGCACAATTGATGCTGAACTGTATGGACTGGAAACTGGAATGCAAACACCCCATGAGTTGTACGAATTAACTTGTTATATTGGTTTTTTAAGCCTTCCCACCTATCATTGCAGGTACAGCTTAATAGACTCCAAACAAAGAGAAAATTGTACTTTTCGGTTAGCCGGGTGCCAGTGATATATGTACATATATAAATTTATATATATATATACTAGGGGGCCTACCCCCTGCGAGCTACGCTCGCCAACCCCCGATCAGACTTTGAGGCCTCTAAAAACATGACAGCGTGTTTTATTTTTAAAATATTGGTAAATCTGTAATTGGGTTGCCATGCTTTTAACGTTTTAATGGGGCATTTTTTGATTACCATGGTCTCATACACAGCTGTTGCGACAACTGACGACTGTTTTCGGGATTGATAAGTAAAATCAATTACAACTTGAAAACCAGCTTGTATAAAATGGTTATGTTTAAATTGTGGCTACCTCTCGGACTTTTATAACAACGATCTGTATTCTATTCTTCCTTTGCGTTTAAATATGAGAAAAATTCCATCTGCTTGTGAATAACATTAAGAACCACGGTATTGAAAAGTACTATGTTATACACTTTTTCATTAACAGGTTTTAATTTTCTCTCTATTTTAGTGCACCATCATGCATATTTTCATGTTATTTTAAATACGTAAATTATTTATTTTAATTAATATGTATATACGAATTTTCTAATAATTATGTATCATACAAAATTAATTAAATATTTTGCGCATGCATGCCTGCATTTATTCGGCATCAATTGATGCGATATTTAAACAAATTTGCTATCCGCGATATTTTTACACCATGTTATGTCACTTGAATATTGTCCATAAGAAAATCGGGTACTTTTCCAGTATAGGATCCTTTGCTTTTAGGTTTGGCGTAATTCGAGCTTCAAAAAGGGATAGATTCGTTAATATACATAGATTTGTTGCCAAAAGTTATGAAAACAAACCAAAGGAACTTTTGGTGCTTTTTTATTATAGGGGTCTTTGACGCTTTTTTAAAAAGCTTGGCGGAAAAACCAAGCAGGACAGAAAACCAAGCAGGATATTTTATTCTCCTTCCGTTCAGTTGGGCAATTATTATTTTATATATTCGTTTCAAATATCCGAATTAGTGATTTTATAAATTCGTTTAGTTAAATTTTACAAAAAAATAACAAAATGAAATCAATAAATATTAATTACTATTAATTCCTTTCCCCCCTTTCTTTTGCGTTTACATAAATGACGTCATTTGGACGAATTTATTCAAAATATTTTCAGTTTATAAATTAAATTAAATGCTGACAGACGATTGAATCCTGACGATAGAAATGTGATTTTTTTTTTTCAAATTTTCCTGAAAAACATTATTTAATCACAATCTTGTCTTCATTATCGATTGAAATAAAAGATAAATTCAATTTCAATTTGAAAATGACGAAAAAAAAGAAATCAATAATCCCTATCGGGATCCTTTCCAATTTTTTTCCCTTTTTTGTCACAAAAAAAACTGAGTAATTAGTTGCCATCATTACAGAAATATCATTAAAATTAGAAAAAAAATTAATATCTCGAAAACTAATTCCAATTTCAAAATTCTATTACCAGTTTTGACATCCGCGGATTTTTATGGACAATTGGTATTAATTTCACCATCAAGCGTTTAATATTTTATTAAAAATAGCCCTGAAACATAATCAGTCGTTTAATCAGTCGTTTCATAAAATCGTTTCATAAATTCGTTTCATAAAATCGTTTCACAAATTCGTTTCATTAGGATTTTATATATATAGGGTAGATGTAAGTGTATGTATATATATATTTTTTCATACATATAAGTGTATATATATATGTGTATGTATTTATATATATATTTGTATATATTAGAGATGAGTTCGGGCTCTCTTTTCAGAGCCCGAGCCAGACGATTTTAAATCCGAGCCCGAAACATTTTGTGTCATCAGAGCCTGAGCATTATTGAAAAAAATGCATAGTATTTAAAAAATGTTTTAAAAGTAATATCTCATATTTAAAAAAAATGTCTTATGTGAAAATAATTGTTAATCTCCAGCACATAATTAAATTTTATGCGAATTTACATTATTTTTTTTTCAAAAGAGAAGTTTGGTATGAAATAAAAATATACTTCTTTAAAAGATTCTCATAATTTTCTCACCCAACAAGCAAACCTGATGGGCACATTAATGAAGTACATTTTATGAATAAATGCATGCATTTTACAGAAATTACTATTCCTAAGTCATTTATCTGTTTTGTATATTAGGCGAATTTCGTAAATTGTATTCGATTCCTTAATTAAAACAATATTTCTTGTTCCTGAAAATCAGCTTAAATTTAAAATTTGGCACCGTTATCTGAGAGATCCTATGCTTTTATAGGCAAAGTGCTGAAACACTTTTCGATTGCTTTCTTATCGGAATACAATGTATGACAATTATTATGACTTACGAATGGGAGTGACTTTGTAAATGTTCAGAGCAGAGTTCATGATGAAAAATAGAATCACTAAAGTTATTTTCATATGAAGAGCCATTATGACTCGCACACAATAGAAGACTAAAAATTTCCAAATCTTAAGCTAATGCTGATTAACTACAAACAAAAAAAGTATTCACTTTGCTTTTGATATCTAAAAATAAATAAACGTTCCTATTGAAAAATATCATACTTTTACAAACAAAAACCAAAATTATTCGCGCCATATCATCCGGTCGTCGTCGCATCAATGCCGCACATAAACCTGCAAATATTGCAAATTTTCTTTTAAAGAAGTATTCTAGAACTGGAACATTCCTGCTTCCCTTTTTATTCATTCTGATCAAAATAGCATTAAAATGGAATATGTAATTTTTTAGGGGAAAAAAAGATTTTTTTTCTATATGAGTATAAATAAAATTGTCAGTTTCAGAAAGAATGAGCCCGGACCGGAAGACTGATATAAAAATTGAGCCCGAGCCCATGTCGGGCCTGGGCTCGGGCTTAGCCAGTCTCATTTCTAGTATATATATGTGTGTGTATTATATATATGTATATGTATCACTGGTACCCATCTAACCCAAAAGTACCGAAAAAAGGCTACCTGTTCTTTCCTGCAAATGCACATTCTACAAACTAAGGATTAAGCCTAGACTTACAGCCACAAACGTGATATAATATGCTCAAAAAAGAAGGGGTGCGGGGACTTTTTTATAATTTATAAAAATAAAATTTAACATAAGCATTGTTCTAAATGATTGAACTGAATTTAATATAATAAAATGAAGATATTAGATATGTAAATATTTAAAATAACAAATCATCTTCTTTTAAGTTATTGATTTAAAGAATGTTTAATTATATTGGTTTCATATTATAATTCATTTAATTACTCAGAGAACATTTGTGTTTCATATGTACAAAAACAAACATTTAGAATCATTAAAAATCTTGGTAACTTATGATCAGTCATTGAATAATGGCCACTTTAGTTTTACACAACCTCTTTTTTTTTTTTTTTTTTTTTTTTTTTTTTTTTTACATAAATTAGATAAGGCATTAGATTTTAACATAAATTAGATTGCGGTGTTTTTTTTTTTTTTTTTTTTTTTCTGTGGCTTTATAGCTCAGCATGTGTTTTTACTATTTTAAAAACTAATGATAAATTATCTAATCTTTTTCAGCTGGATATGGAAGTGACAGACTACATGACAGAACAGATGTTATTGCCAAAAGTTGTCTGTCCAGGTAGCTCAATAGGCAGAGCGTTGTCAATTTAAGTGAAAGGTTTCAAGTTTAACTCTCAACCTGAACACATTTTAGTCAGGAATCTACTGTAGTAATAGATTTTTTTTTTGAAACAGGTATTATAATTTGTTTGAATTTGTAAATATGATCAAGTATTAAATATTTAAATATTAATTATTTTCTTATAAGTTTCTCCCTAGAGTGAATATACTACTTCTCAACAGAAGAGACCTGTTCCAAGTTTTTTGAAATGACAACTTTACCCTCTGTTTTGACCAACTTGTATAATATAATTTTTAATTAGACTGTGCAACTATTTTATTAGATTTTATATTACATTTAAAATTTTATTGCATCTACATTAAAATTAATAAATAAAGTATATTTTATTTATATGTCATATTTTTGTTTTCCCATCTATTGTGTTTTATTTCTTTTAAAGCATTTAAGCTCTTAGGCATCAGTAATGACAAGAATTTTTATGTTCTCTCTTTTGTTGTAATTTTTGAGGGATAAAAGAAAACATGGGAGAAAATGGTAAAATAAACATAAAATGCTGGGAGTATATATATAAAAAAAAAAACTATTTGACATCCAGTACAAATTGAGTAAATGTGACCTCTGATACACCAATTCACTGTTGTGTTTTAATATCTCCCTACCCCCTTTTTTAGGTTAAATCAACCACAATTCATTTTTAATATGTTGAAGAATTGTTTTTATGCTTCTTAGCTTTAAAAATTATGTATAAAACAAACAAATCAAACCTTTAAAAGTTATCATTTGACGGCGGGAGAAATAGTATTAAATACTGTAACCTCTCTTCTGTCTAATGTGAAATTGATTGGGACTAAGAAAAATTTCCGTCGTATTATTTTATCTTCAACAAAGTTTACTCTATGTCTATAAATTCACTGGGACTTGAAAATCTTTCTGCGGTAGACAGAGTTTACTGTAAATGTATAATTATAAAATGTAATTATTTACACGTATAATGAATATTTCCAACTGAAAGAGAGAGAGTTAATAAATGAGGTATGAAAATTATTTAATTTGAGTAGATGGTTGATATAAAGTGATTTTTTACGATAGAAGAGTAAAAATAAGATGTTAAGATATAAGCTCTTAAATTTATTTTTTGATTAAATCTTAAACTGGAAAACATTAATTTGTAAATTAAAGACTTTATATTTTTATCTAAAAGAAAAAAAAAAGTTTTATAAATGTAAAGTTGTGAAAATAAACGTATATCATAAGATTTTTTTACTTTTGTTATTTGTAATTTCTT
Organism: Maratus michaelseni; assembly: GCA_963931845.1. Lineage (NCBI taxonomy): Eukaryota > Metazoa > Arthropoda > Arachnida > Araneae > Salticidae > Maratus > Maratus michaelseni. Next base: position 392,275,203 of record OZ007592.1, read on the forward strand.
TTATTCAAGCTGTTCCTCTTATTGTTGTCCCATACCAAGTTCCTAAGCAGCTTTAAAAGTATTATATTTCTAATTGCAAAAATGTTTCAAAATGTTCTTTATCATATTAAAAACTGTTTAAATTTTTTTTTGTAAACATTAAAAATTTTAATTTTTTGTGTGTTCCCTGCATTCTAGAGTTATATGTAGAAAATTTTCCTGCATTTCCTTACAAGTAAAAAATAAAGTCCTTTCCTTTACGGCAAAATCTTACTGACTTATTATACCTAGATTTTTTTTTAATTTTCAATATTTTTCTATACAAGAGTCTTTTTGTTTTTAGAACCTGAAAACACTGAATTTTCATAAAATTCAAAGTATCCCAATTCTGTTAGTTTTGTCATAAATAATTAAAAAAAAAGAATTAAGAGGGACACCCTGTATAAGTATTAATTTATTGACTTGGGTTACATTGGAAATGAGATGCACAATAAAAACATGTACCACTATCTTTAGAGGCTCAGAATATATTTTTACGTAAGAAGCACTATCATATAATTTGAAAGGCACACTGTGCCTCTAAATTTCAAAGGCATTCTATGCCTCTTAATTTCAAGGGCACCATGTGTCTCTGAATATTCAGGGCCGTAAATATTCCAAATGTACCTTTTATATCAGAGACACAGTTTTAAGAGTATAATTTAGCTGTTAATAGCATTCCTACATTTGTGCGGCATAAAGCAAAATATGAGCACCATATTTGCTTTTATGCTTTTTGTTTCGAACATTGTCTGTACTGCGCCAAGAACTACAAGTCAAGAAAATTGAAGTAAGTTTCAAAATATTTTGTTAAATCAAATCTTTAATCATCATGTAGTTTTTAAGCCTTATGTGTTAATTGTTGTATTATGTACTGCGGAGTTAAGCAGCTATTTACGATTTCATATTACTTTTTTTCATTGCCATTATCAAGTTAAATTTTTCTCCACTCCCTTTAAATAATTAAATGTAAAATACAACATTTTATATTTAAAAGTAACAGTTATAAAGCTATATAATATTTGTTTGTCTTGAAAAATGTCCGATTAAGTGGCACCAAATTTAATATTGTATGACCATTAAAACTTCCTAAGTTTAATTTAAGCATCATCACAGGTAAATGTAACAAAGTGGTGATCCATGGCAATCATATATATTATTTCTGTTGTCAACATCCCTTTTCTATGAATTTACGAAGCGCAGAACAACGAATGAAGTATCATTCAAAAGGTTTTTAAAGCGGCTTCTGACATATACACTTACATTTTCCTAAAACATCTTTCTTGATTAAAGATTGGTGTTAATTAATAATTAAATTGGCATTGTTTTCATAAATGAAATGATAAGTTTTCTTCAAATTGTCTTGTCACAAAAATTAAAGTCCGGATTATATCACGCTCACAATGATTATAAAAAAATAAATAGTACAAAAAAGATAAAGTGTGACATCTCTGCACGTGTTTATTTTATATTTATGATAAAAAAGCAAAATTTGAATTTCAATGTTTAGGAGAAAAAATACAATAGATTGTCCATTTTTTTTCTTTCCTTTTTTAAGGGAATGATGTCATCCTCTAATGTAGTTAAAATACAATTGTTATTTTGTTTTTTTCTCGCGCGTACCTTTTTGTAAGTTTGATGGGATGAATGAGTTGATATTCTGGCTTGACTAATCTTATGAAATAGATATCGCAGACGCACCGGGGTTGCCGAATATTTTTTTTGGTGCTATTTTGGCGAGAAAATCGCATTTTCGAATACCTGTTAGGCGGCCTAGCTTGTGCAAACATGTTAGTTTTATTTTATAATAAAGTTGTATTACAATTTTATTTTAAAACACACACATTTAATTTTATTATTACACATAGTTTTATTTAAAACACACATTATTTTTAATACACATGTATTTAATTTTATTTAGTAATTATTTTTATATTATTTTATTTTTAATTTATTTACATACACATTTCATTTTGTTATAAAATACCAAGTTGCCATATGATGCAAAAGTCACCAGGTTAGCACACCAAGCAAAAAATCACCATTTTGGTGCCAAAAAGAAACCCCGGCGCATCTGTGACATCTGTACCACTATGGTTTTGTTTCATCAGAAGTTTAAATCTATAAATAAAAAATAATATATTGCTAAAAAATTTAGATTGCAGTACGTCTTGCATGGGTCCACTTTTTTAAAGCTGTGCTAAATACACAATAGCTGAATATAAATGTCTGGACAATAAAATTTCCTAATGTGCCTAATAATATATTTGACTGTATTTTTTTTCGTATTTTTTAAGATTAATTATTACATTATTAAAAGCCGTTTTTTAAACAAAGATTTGAAGATTAAATGTAATCGTCAGCAAGAATAAAACATATAATTATTTGAAAATAATATTAGAGTAAACGTGGGGTACTATAGTCTTTAAAAGTATGATCAACTCTAACTCAGTTCCATTTTAAGCGTCGACACAAGGCCTGAATATTATATTCATATGTAAAATATCACAAAACTATGTATGTGATAAATAACAATTATGATTTCACTATTCGACATAGCAGTCAAAATAACCCCAATTGGTCTTTCTAATGTTAAAAGTAAATCTATTGCTTGTGGTGAGAATAAAATTCTATCAATATTCTAAAAAATTTAAAAAATGGGAGACAAAAATTAGTACAAATCAGTATCTTAATTATCTTTTAATGTGACAAATGAAAGAAATCATAAAAGCTGGTGGCATAACACATTTAATTTGATAGTTTATTTCATAAGAAAGTCATAATTTTGTTTCAAATCAAGATCCCGAGAAGAAGGATTCTAAATATTGAAAAAATTTCAAAAGTTGTTGAGAAAATTATTCAGCTATTCATTATTGGAATCTCATCGAAATTGAGCTAATTGCCTTATATTTCAAATATGAATAATTTTTGGAGGTACTATTTTAACTTTAAAATTTTATTGTAATGTTTTAATAAAAGCACTAAGTTATGAAGCTGTACACTAATAAACATTTAAAATAAATTCATAAATATTGTATCCAGCATTTGGGATGATTGTGCAATAGGGTGGAATGAAAATTATGGTTAATTATTTTTTTTCAGTTAGAAATTTGCTCTAGTCGGCAAAAGTTGCCTTTTGGGATTAAAATGAAGAATCTAAAATTTTGTTGCTGTACTAAAATATTTTCAGGTGCCGCAAAGAGCTTCAAAAATGACTTTTCTATGAAAAAACGATAAACATTGCCTTTTTAACAAAAAGTTCTTTTCTTGATTATTAACATAATATACATATATTTTGTAAACAGAATATTCAAAATATGATACTTTTGCAGAAAACTTGCACATTCTATGTATTGCGAATTTTTAGATGCCATTACAGAAAGAATTATTTTGTTGAATTTAGCGATTTTCACCATATTAATTTTTATTAACTTTACAGTAACATATTCTTTTAGTACTACATTGAAATGAAAGAAATGCAATCTTTAATTATCGTATCCTTGTTAAACAAATCACACTTCTTTAGAAAAACTTAAAAAAATAGTGAAACTTCTGATTAACGGACACCTATGTGACCAAAAAAAATGGTCGGAAAAAATGAGGTGAATGCAGGAGACTGGTTGTTAACGAGAGTTAAAACGAGAGGTTAATGTTTGCTGAGAAATTTTAATTTGGCCGTAAGAGAGGGGTGACCGTATATAAGGGTGTCCGTTAAAAGAGGTTTGACTTTATATTGTTTTTAAAGGCAAAACGTTATTTTTAAGAAACATTAATTTTTCGCTAATGTCCATAATAATCACATTGACACATTGTATTTTTTTTTCAAATCTTGGCATGAGCTTTTGAAAATTTATTTTGGTTTTTATCAATGCATTTCTTGAAGAAGTGCTGCAAACTGACAAGGATGACTCGGTAAGTAATTTAACAATCCTTTTAACTGCTTGTGTGTGACATAGGGAAAAATTGAAGTTGACTCTCATGATCAGGTTCTTCTGCTTGCTTTATTTACTGCTTTAGTTTGTCGTCAGCAATATACATCGTCATAGGAGGTTTTGTTACTTTAACATCATGCCATTGAATCGTATCAATATAATCCGTGACATCGACGTTTATGCATACAGGAATTAAAAAATTTCTGATGCCAACTTCATTTCCAGTCCCTGCTTTTACAATTCGGCGTAATGCAAACTCCTTAATGATTTCTAACACCTGATATCATACAATGGAGTACATTTTCATGTGCAGCAAAGTATGCATTGCTTTGGCTGATTGGATCAATTACATTTTTAGGAGTGTAATTGAGGTAACGTAAATAGCTGACACGTTTTCACAAGTGCTTGGTCCATAGATAGATGGTTTCAATTTTATGTTAAACCAAACAGTTGCATACACTTTCAAAATGTACTCAGGATTTGGCGATTTTGTGATGGATATTCTGTTCAAACGTACAAGCGAATTATTCTGTTTGCTAAGGTAAACCATGGTGAATGACAAATTTTTTCTGGTTTCTTCATAGACAAATCAGAAGAGCAACTTTTAACGAAGATTGTGTTACACATTTCTAAGAAATATATTTGGTTCATACTTAAATTATCCTTAAATTTTAGCAATGGAATGCTATTTTCAATAGGTGAAAACTCAGTCACTGGAAGTTCATAACACTTTTCCAGTTGATTCCTTATTTTCATTCGAAATTCATTTGGATGTTTAGTTTTTCCATCTAGGAAAGAAAATAGATGACGAACGGGTAGTTCATTTGCATAAAACCGACAAATCAAGCACTGCAGTGGCTTTCATAATTCTTTTTCCAAAAAAGCAACCGCACCATTATTCAATTCAGTGTTCGAGGCAGTTCCATCATATCCAATTGCAGTAATATTTAAGTATTGGTTGTTGCCATTTAAAAATGTCATTATGTTGTCTTTTATACCTTTTCCAGTGCCAGAAATCGGTTTTAAATGTCTTGAAAATTTTGATCCAAGTTCTGGAAAAAGTGATATATGTTCTTCGATCAGTTATTTTGTAAAGCTTAGTTCCTTTCTTCTCTTGCACAATAGTCTTGTCTTTTCTTACATAAAAAAAAAACAATTACTTTCTGTAGCTAGATTTACAGTTTCTTCTACATATCTTTTTCGGTTCTTTATTTGTTCTCATCTAATTTTCATTCTGTCAATACATTTCTGTCATACTTCTTTCTTCATCACTAATCAGACCAATATCCTGCAGAGCGGCGCTTGGAATTGTTGCGGCAATTTTGTCTGATACTCAAGTTCAATCGCAAGTAGAAGCTACAAATCGCAGTTTCAAGCGAATTGGACTATGATTTTGATTACTTCAGGTTTCAGACATTTTGGACGTAGAGGCAATAAAAAAATTGGGATAGTATAGTGTTCTCTTCTGAACTTTGTTCTGTTTCTACCTCATTGTATACTATTTATGTTTCATTATTTTTGTAATTAAAATGCAGTAAGTTTACCATGTTTTCTGATTAAAACGATTTAAAACTGATTAAAACTGATTTAAAAGTTAACTTATGAAAACTATAGCCTATTGAAAAAAAAAAGTAAACATAATTGCGAAATTTGTCAAAATTTGTCAAAATTTTAATAAAAACCTAAAGTTTGCCCTTCTTGCGGCACCTCTAAACATAATCCAATTACGCTGATATTTAATTTCCGTCTTTATTTTGATCAAAAGCAACTTTTGAAAACTATAGCATATTGAAATTATTATTATTATTATTATTTACATAGCTGCGAAAATTCTCACAATTTGAATAAAAACCTAAAGTTTACCCTTCTTGCGGCACCTGAAAACATAATCCAATTACGCTAATATTTAATTTCCGTCTTTATTTTGATCAAAGGCAACTTTTGAAAACTATAGCATTTTGAAATTAAAAAAAAAAAAAAAGTTTTTTCGTTCCACCCTATTGTGCAATGTTAAAAATAATAGGTACTAAATGTATCAAGAAAGGTATTTAAATTTATCCAAATTGGATGTTGAATTCATCCTAAAACAGGTATTTAAAGGCACCCAAATTGAGTATTCATGTATTCTAAAATATATATTTAAGATTGTGCAAAATAGGTGTTAGCATGGCCAAAATCGGTATTAAATATTCTCCAAAATGGGTACTTAGTTGTATTCATATTGGGTGTATATCCAAATTGGATATTAAATACTGTCTAAAATGGATTCTCAGTAGTATCTAGAATGGGTCTTAAGATATCCAAAATGGGTATTAAATACTGCCTAAAATGGATTCACAGTGGTGTCCAGAATGGGTCTTATGATATCCAAAATGGGTATTAAATACTGCCTAATATGGATTCTCAGTGATGTCCAAAATGGATATTAAATACTGCCTAAAATGGATTCTCAGTGAAGCCCAGAATGGGTCTTAAGATACCCAAAATGGGTCTTTAACAGTGTTAAAAATAGATACACAGTGGTAACCAAAACAGACATGCGTAATGACCCAATTTGGCATGAACCCAAAATGGGTAACCCCAGACCTAAGAATCTTTCAACCCAAATTGTTTTTTGTTTTTTTAACCCATTTTAGGTTTTATTTTTTTCTGTGCATATCTAATTGAAATCGCACTTCCAGCAATGATCTCTTATAGATAATACTTCGGATGCAGTACTGTATCCGGAATCTTTTCTGTGTCCCTATAAATGCTATTGCGTATAATTGTTTCCAGAGAAAAATGTCTCAATTTTGACGCCGAAATACACCAATACTCACCAGTCAGAATCTACAAGCTGAAATTCAAAATATTTATACAACTAGATATTAAAAACTAGATAAACAAAAAAATAATAAGTTTATGTTAAAAATTAAGATCGTTCAGGTATACCTCTAACAATCTCAGAAGTTGTGGGAGAAGTAGAAGAAGCAGTTACACGTAAAAGCAACTCATACACGTAAGATTTCGTTGTTCCGAATTATTCTGAATTGAAAACTATCCGTTATAAGTATAACAAACAAATTTGGCATATCCAAATTCAGAAAGCTTAAAACTTATGATTATTCAGCTTAGCATGCTACGTGTTACCATTTTCTAAAAGCTCTTTAAAATGTGTGGATAAAGTCCTCGTGTCCCTTTTGATACATTTTCAAAAAAAAAAAAAAAAAAAAAAAACAAGAACGAAAAATCATGCGTCAAGCATAGATTATGTAACACTTTCCAACGCTTCCAAAATAATCTTACAAATCATTACAATTTAATATGCTTAAAGATAACATTTAAGTAAACAATTTGGAAAATGCATAACATATTTAAAAACGTAATTTCAGGAATTTCCAACATATATTTCCAACATATACAATATTGGAAAAAATATCCGAATACTTTTACTCAGCCCTGTATATGATCTATAGATTTGTATATATACTACATAGGATGCTAAATTTTAGTTTAGTTAGGAAACGCGTAGCACAGTTTAAAATTCTCCTTCTGGAGTTTCTGTCAATAAACGGAAATGTGTTCGTGAACTTTTGTGCTGCCCTGTATATGATCTACAGAATTTATACACACCAAGTAATAGACAAAAAGTGGGTTAAATTTAAAATCGCGTTCAGCAACTTAAAACGCACGTCCAGGAATTATTGCTAACAGACAGTAGAGAATTCTTTTGTGTGTCCCTGTAAATGAACAATGACTGCTCTACACACACTATTCTGTAGCAAGCTTCTTGTAATGCACCTTAGTGATATATATAAATTTCAATGCGTTTAAAATAGTTAAACATTATTTAATTAAACCGCAAACGATTTTTCTCCATAGACGTAATGTAACGGAATTCTTTTGACTGTACCTGTAAAATAACTATAAGTACTATGCACACCATATTCTATATTAAGCTTCTTGTAATGCACATTACTGATATATATCAATTACAATGTGTTTGAAATTGTGTAACATCATTAAAATGGACCGCAAATGATTTTTCCCCATAGACCGTAATGTAACGGAATTCTTTTAAGTGTTCCTGTAAAAAAAACTTTAAGTGATACACACTTCAGTTGAAATAGGGAACATGCTATAGATAAAAACAATAACATATAAAAATTGCAGGGTAATCCGAGCATATTTACGGGAGTTAGAGCACGGACAGACGGCAGACGGCCAGACAAACCGAAGTCATAAACACTTTTCAACTAGGTTGGAAAGTGTTATAAAAAAGCGAATGGCTCTTAATCTAGCTCTTAACTTTCTTAAGGCTTATAAAAATATAATACAATCTCTTCCGCATTACAAGCGATTTTGAAAAGCGTTCCTATATCTCTAGAAGTCTCTGAAACTAATCATTTTCGATATTTCACGGAGCATTTCTAACTACAAAAATTCGGAGTCTTTTTCTAGTTTATTTTATAGCGTGTTAATCAGCTTTCTCTACCAGGATTATCGGTTTCTTGAATGATATAAATTATCAATTAAATATTTTCAGCTACATAAAGCAATTTCACATGAAAGAGTAACGTAGTAATGTTAATTTAAATTTTCAATATGGATTTTTATTATGTTTATGGAACAAGGAAATCTTTATGTATAAATGCTGGACGATTACACCATGAAACAGTACTACATTAAAGACGTGAGTATAAAATATCACAAATTTACTAAATGGTGTATACAAATGTCAAATTTAAAACTTATGCATACATTAAAATCAAATTAAAAATATCAACGTTTCGACCAATTTCTATGGTCATCCTCAGGAAATAGTTGTTACATTGCTTCTAAAGTCATTGGTTCGAAAGGCTAAAAACAAGCCATCCACAAATTAAAAAAATCGCTAGATTAACCATCAACCATCGTTCCAACCAACCACAAGCAGAAACGATGCAGAAGCACCGCCTAACGGACAAAAATCTCACAGCTTTAAATGTATTACTGATGAAGAATGGTCAGGCATCCACTGTCGGATAACCAAATTCAAAACCAACAAGAACGAAAAATCATGAGTCAAGCATAGATTATTTAACACTTTCCAACTCTTCCAAAATAATTTTACAAATCATTACCGTTTAATAAGCTAAAAGATAACATCTAAGTAAACAATTTGGAAAAAGCATAACATATTTAAAAACGCAATTTCAGGAATTTCCAACATATACAATATTCGGTAAAAATATCCGAATACTTTTATTCGCCCTGTATATGATCTATAGATTTGTATATATACTACATAGGATGCTAAATTTTAGTTTAGTTAGGAAATGCGCCGTACAGTTTAAAACTCTCCTTCTGGAGTTTCTGTCAGTAAACGGAAATGTGTACGCGAACTTTTTTACTGCCTTAAATAGGATCTACAGAATTTATACACACAAGTAATAGACAAAAAGTGAGTTAAATTTAAAATCACGTTCAGTAACTTAAAACGCACTTCCAGCAATTATTGTTAACAGGCAGTAGAGAATTTTTTGTGTGTCCCTGTAAATGAACAATGACTGCTATACACACAATATTCTGTAGTAAGCTTCTTGTAATACACCTTAGTGATATTTATAAATTCCAATGCGTTTAAAGTAGTGAAACTTTTTTTAATTAAACCGGAAACGATTTTTCTCCATAGACGTAATGTAACGTAATTCTTTTGACTGTCCCTGTAAAGTAACTATAAGTGCTATGCACACCCTATTCCATATTATGCTTCTTGTAATGCACCTTAGTAAAATATATCAATTAAAATGTGTTTGAAATTGTGTAACATCATTAAAATAAACCGCAAACGATTTTTTCCCATAGATCGTAAAGTAACGGAATTCTTTTGAGTGTCCCTGTAAAATAACTATAAGTGCTGCACACTTTAGTTGAAATAGGGAACATGCTATAGATAACGACAATAACATATAAAAATTGCAGAGCAATATTTACGGGAGTTAGAGCACGGACAGACGGCCATACGGCCAGAGAAACCGAAGTCATAAACTCTTTTCAACTAGGTTGGAAAGTGTTAAAAATGGCAAGCAGCAGTTATAACTATCCAAAGTTGCAAAGACTTGGCATGGACCACATTCGTGGACAGTGGATGCCTGACCATTTCTTCATCGGTAATACACATAAAGCTGTTCGATTTTTGTCCGTTAAGCGCTGCTTCTGCAGCGTTTGTGCTTGTGGTTGGTTGGAGCGAAGGTTGATGGTTAACCTAGTGAATTTTTTTAATTTGTGGTAGGCTTTTTTTCGCCTTTTAAACTTTAGAAGCAATGTAACAAATATATCCTGAGATTGACCATAGAAGTTTGTCGAAACGTTGATATTTTTAATTTGATTTTAATGTATGTATAAGATTTAAATTTGACATTTGTATACACCATTTAGTAAATTTGTGATATTTTATACTCACGTCTTTAATGTAGTATGGAAATATTTATCTGAGTTTTCATAGCATCTGAAAAAACGATATTACTGGTTGAAAATCTGACTAACAACTGACTCTAAAAGCTACTTGGAAACGTTTCCGGAATTTATGACTAGCAAAATAAAGGTTTGTTTCATAAATGTTTTTAAAGTCTGATAAATCTTATGGATTCTGAGATTTTTGTAGGTAAACGGATGCTTTTTTGGATCGTTGGTAATTCGGGAGGGATTATATTAATTTTTCCGTAAATCTTATGAAAATAACAGTTTCATTAAACATTTGTCTTTTTTTGCAGTGTACGGTTATTCATGTAGACGACACACTATATAAAGTTCGAAACTCCTATCAATTATGTTACGATCAGTCACTGAATGCAAAACGAAATGTCTGCTATACAGTAATAAATACACAATAGTATCAGTATAAACAGACAATGAATATATATTCTTCTTTATAAAGCATATCTTTAACTGGAAAACGCCATTGCATTTCTATTGAAATTTCACATGCAGCAGCATGTCATGCGAAACTATCGAAACGACATTGCATAACACTGCATTTGAATTTTGATATTCGTTTCTCACATAGGTCAAAAAGCAAAATAACTTCCATTTATTTCTGAGAATAGATGGTATAACGCAACCTACACGATTTAAATTAGAATTTAATATCAGACATTTGAATTTCTGTTTATATTACTTTGTAAAATATTTTTGTTTCTTGATAAATGAAACTCAAGAGCAATACGAAATACATATTTTATTTTATTTATTAAAGTTTTAATATATAACTACACTATATTGCCAAAGGTGACCGGTCACTTGCGATTTTAGACGTTTTGTTAACTATCTAGAAAAATACATGAGGAATTAACGTGAAACTGCAGGTGTCTAAACAGTATAGTATAGGTTATATATTTCTGCGAAGATTTTTTTCCGAAACCTTATAGGGGACTGTCAACAAATTGAAAAAGAACGAATATCTTTTGGATAACCCTGTAAAAACTAATTTAGCAAAAGCATTCAAACTTAGATTATTATTAGAGATTTTTAATAGGTGGCTTATTGTAATATACTGTGTTCATTTTTATGAGGATAGCATGTATATTCGTAGAGAAATGAAGGTTTTTATAAAAACAGTCCCAAATTTCGCCAAGTTTTTTGCTTATAATTTGCAGAGTTCTTAATATAAAAAAAAAGTTCTTTTCATAAAATATGACAAACAACATTGTACATAATACTCTGCAATCACAATTAAAAAATAATAAAAATTGGATGAAAAATGAGCAGGTTTCATAAAAAATGTGTCACTGCGCATGCGCGAATGCTATCAAAATAAAATATGCATAATGTATTAGCGAAGTATATAGAGCAACTTTTGTGAAAGTCTCAAAATCATAGCTGGAAAATTCTGAAAATTATCGTCGATAGAATAAGCTCGAAATCCGTTGTTCCCAAAAAGAAGCAAAAATATGAGGGGTTGTATCAAATATTTGTTGATTAGTGCCAAGATACCGTACACAATATTGCACGTACTACTATATTTGGATACAACCCCTCATCTTTTTGCTTCCTTTTGGGAACAACGGATTTCGAGCTTATTCTATCAACGATAATTTTCATAATTTTCAAGCTATGATTTTGAAACCTTCACAAAAGTTGCTCTATATACTTAGCTAATACATTATGCATATTATAGTTTGGTTGCATTCGCGCATGCGCAGTGAAATGTTTTTTAGTAAACCTGCTCATTTTTCCTCCGATTTTTATTATTTTTTAATTCTGATTGCATATTTTTATGTAAAATGCTGTTTGTCATATTTTCTGAAAATAACTTTTTTTTTTATATTAAGAACTCTGCAACTTATAAGAAAAAAACTTGGCGAAATTTGGGACTGTTTTTATAAAAACCTTCATTTCTCTTCGCGTATACATGCTATCCTCATAAAAATGAACACAGTATATTACAATAAGCCACTTATTAATAATCTCGAGTTTGAACGCTTTTGTTACATTAGTTTTTACAGGGTTATCCAAAAGATATTTGTTCTTTTTCAATTTGTTGACAGTCCCCTATGAGGTTTTGGGAAAAAATCTTCGTGGAAATATATAACCTATACTATACTGTTTACACACCTGTAGTTTCAGGTTAATTACTCATGTATTTTTCTAGATAGTTAACAAAACGTCTAAAAGCAAAAGTGACCGGTCACCTTTGGCAATATAGTGTATATATAGTTAAACTGTATAATTTGAGAGCTTATAATATATAAATTGTATTTTTACAATTTAAATAAATTATAAACAATAAAAATAGTATTTTCAGACACTAAATGTTTGCCTTTTATTTTGTTGCACAACAAAATACACTATTAAAAATAAAATAATTTGAAATGTGAAGAGTTATAAAAGCAAGGATGTGTTTTCTTTCTTCCTGTAATAATGATTTATTCCTTTCATTATTTTAAATAAAAATTTACTTTTCCTACAGTTTGCTTTGTAAAAAAATATGTGTTATTCAAAATGAGTTTCAAAAATTAGCATTTTGCAATTGATAGCAAGCAGCATACACTTTTCCTTTTCCTTTTCCTATTTTTTTTTCATTAATTTTAAAGTGATTAAGAAAAAAAAAGTTTATGTGAGAAACCTTTTTTTTTGTAATGTTAAATTTTGTTTCATTAAATCTAGCAAAAAATAAATTGATGCAAGACATCAAGTTTAAAGCAATTATTTAAAAAAGAAATTGCACATCTCATTAAAATAATTTGTTTCATTGGACATTTGTTCAGCTTTAGTAATAATATCTATATGTATATATCATTTTATATCTTTTTTTAAAAGATTTTATGAAAAATAAAACAGATAAGATGCATGAATTCACCGGATGTAATTTTTTTTTTACCCCCAAAGAGAACACATTTTTTTTAAGGAAGACTGGGAAAATGATTCATTTTAATAATTTCATTTTTATGTTTCTATGTAATAAAAAAAAACTAATGTACTGTAAAAACATATGCCATTTACAATTACAAAATTCTGACTTTTTATGAACTTATTAAAAGATTTAAATACAGTCTGTTCTTTAAACAAATAACAACAATTTCGTTTCATAATTGAAAATATTACTGTTATACTGTTTTATTCTCTATTTGTCTATCGTTTTTACTTAAACAAATAAAATACAATATTTTACACATATCATAATATGTTCCCACACCGCTCCCTGAATACTAGGCTTACGCGCTGACATAAAAATGGCGACTGTCGTAGGCGGATTTTTTAAGCGTTTGTACGGTCCACTGAATTTGAACACCAGAATTTTTCTATAAATTTTTTGACTTATTTAATCACAGAAAAATAAGGTGGAGAAAACTTTTAAAGATTATTGGTACTAAAATTCTAGTGAACGTGGAAACGCTGAAAAAAATCCGTATACGGCAACCGCCATTTTTATGTCAGCGCGTCGGCTTAGAATTCAGGGGGTGGTGGTTCCCATAAAAATTACGTAATGTTTTTTAGACGTAGTACAACTCTATTAAAAATATATATATATCGTAATGAACATTGATGCTATGCGAATACGTATTAAAACCTTCAGTTATAAAAAATGATATCAGAAATCGTGATTTTCCAACATCCTCTTTATTACACGTTTAAAAGTATCTGGATTTTTCCAAAAAACGTTTTTGCTATTTTTTTTTCGGCAGGTTTAGAAAGTGTTTGATATGTAAACAGAAAACTGTAAGCCATGCTATGTAAGAATACTTTGAAAAGAATATTGGAGTTTAACTATTCAAAACTATTCAAAAGTCATGCGTGGAAAATGGAAACAAAAAATGAAGGAAGAAACAAAGAAATTAACATTTGCTAGAAAACAAAAATGTTGAAAAATCCTATATATTTACTCTTTTCACAAAAATAAAACTTCAATTTAGAATTACTTGCTATTTGCTGTAATTTTGTTATTTGTAGTAAATATTTTGTATATTTACTTGTTAAAAATTAATTAATTTTATTATTATGATTATATGGGATATTAATCTGAAGTAAGAGATTAACTTTAAGCCCTGAATTTTATAATCCATTCAGTTATTTGTCTGCAAATTTATGTATTAAATCTATTTGTAGTGATAAATAATGGAAATTTGTGCTATGTCGCAGTGTTGCTATTTATTAAATACATATTTTTATTTATTCAATTTTACTGTAATTAATTATTTTTAATAATCTTAATACAGGATAAGCTAGAAATAAGCTATCCTCTTCAGAGGTTTCGCGTTTTTCTATATTGATAATTTCAATGATACGCTAGATATATATTTTAAATGAAAATTTTTGTACAATTAAAAATCTCCACAAATATATATATATATTTGGCTACTATGTAGTAAAAATTTATTGTGATGTTTATTTTTTTGACTTTACATACCTGATTTTCTTATTGGATTCAGAAAATGTGGTTTTGCGATCGGAGCATGTTATTGGCAATGGAGTATTGTAAGCATATTAAACATTTATGCATAGTCTTATAGGGCATTAAATCGTGCAAATTTAACAAACATATTTCGGAATGATAGAGAGCTACATTTCGAAACTTTTTCTTGAAATTTCATTTACCAGTTGCCGAGAGTTTTAAAGGAGTTATCTGTAGTTTATATTTCCTCTCATTCACATCATTGGAACGCCCTCCCCCCAACCCCCTCAAGAGTCATCTGAATTGAGTAACATATTTCTCGCTATCACTGTATATAGACGACGTAGTTTATTTACAAGTCCATTAAAAACTTTTATTTTTTATTTTTTAAAATTTACTTAAATCTCTCTAATTTTATCACTGCATACCTTTAATTTCGAACACATTTAAGAAGCATTTCGTAATACAAATATTATTTGATATATTTACTACCTATCACTACTTGTTTTTCGAGAATTCAAACATAATAGTTATAATTTTTTAGATGATCTCCTTAACAGCTTACGAATTTCCATGAGGTCAAAATTTGTTTGTGTTATAATGAAAAAAAAAATAAATAAATAAAAATCAGTGCTCCTGAAACGGAATTTTTCTTCTATTACACTCCAAATTATGTACATAATTTTCCAAAATAATACACTGAATAAAAAAGTTTACATGGCTATTTTTAAAAAGCTAATTTTTTTATAATGTATTAAAATGAAAGATAAAGTAATAAACAATTATTTACTATTTACTACCGAATTTGTATGTGGTATAAGTGTAAACTGGTGCACAAACTATTTAAAGTAAAGTCAGTTTTGTAAAATAATGAAGGCTTTGTATAATGATTTTAATGTTTACATTTAGGGTATAATTTGGACAATGATTCTAACGTATATTTAATAACAATTTTCATTAAGTAATAAGATAGATTTCAGAACATATTAAACAATACAGTCCTTAAAGTTTACAATTTAAATTTAATATTGCTCCTCAAAAGAAATTTCAGAGTGAAAGTAATTGTTTTCTGCTCTGAAAATAAGTATCTAACGTGTCATTTATTTATAAAATAAAATGTATTCATTTGTGTTATAATATGCATTTTAATGAAGAAGTTTTTTTTTTCAAGAAAAATACAATTTTTTGCATGAAAAGTTATCATTTATAAATAACAAATGTAAACTCAAGCAACTAAAATGCAACCAGATATATTAATTTGAATTAAAAAATAGTTATCATTCGACAGGTTATTATTTACTATATTTTCATCGAAAGAAAGACTAACTACTTGCAGCGAATGGTATTCTTCAGCACTTGGGCCATTAGTAAGACATTATGAGTCCGTATTTAAGGTGACAGGGTACGAAATAGAGTATGAAAGTTATTATAATATGCTGTAATAATTGGACGAATACGTAACAATCAAAATATTATATAATGACTCAGAAATCCCTTAGTCGCTATGAAAATATCACATTTCGATCTCAATTTAATCAAACTGTCTTTTGAATTCATTTAGCTGAAGATTATTTTTTTTTAATCAAAGAATGACTAACTACTTGCAGTGAAGTGTATTCCTCAGGACTTGGGTATTAGCAGGATATTATGAGTTTGTACTTCGATAAAATTGACAGGGTACGAAATAGATTATGAAAGTTATTATCATATACTGTAATAATTGGGCGAATACATAAAAATCAAAATATTATATAATGGCTCGAAAATCCATTAACTCCTGTGAAAATATCGCATTTCGATCTCTATTTAATCTAACTTTCTTTTGAATTCATTTAACTGCAGATTATTTTTTTTTTCAATCTACAAATAAACATCACAAAACTCATATGTTATATATTTCAATGCATAAATTATATGTTATATGCAACAATTATATTGAAGCATTATATGGAACCATGTTATATGCAATATTGCATATGTTATATAATTGAAATATATTTAAAGATATTTCAAATAAAACACATTTAAAAGTTTAAAATATTTAGAAAATATTTCTGCATTTTCACAGTTTAAATATGCAGTTTCATAGTTGAAAGACATTTCGTATATATTAATGCTTACTTTATACACCCATCCTTTATGTCCAATAATTGAGGGCCATAAGATGTTTGTTTCTGAAGGAAATGATCGATTTTCAAATAGAACAATTTTTGGTTCAATAGCTTACTAAAAATGAATTATAAAAAGTTACAGGAAAAAAATCGCATTTAAAAGAAAATTGAATGGTTTATAACACAATTGTAAATATATTATAACATTACCATTTCTTATATAAATACCTATTATTATTATTCTGATTCGGGAAATTCTTACAACTTTCCTCCCCGTAACTTTGGAACGTCGACGGATATAAATGATAAAAATGGCGTTTATGTATATTAAATTGACTTATTGTCTTTAAATTTTTCGATTATATCACACGTATTGGTAAAATATGAGATAATATGCTAATCTGAAAGACCATACAAAATACGAGAAATTACCCGATTGCAATTTTTAGAGGTTTAGTGCTGAAACACATCCAGGGCATGCAAATGTTAAGAATAGAACGTTATTATCATTCGAGTTGCATTAAAATATGCGTCATAAAATTAAAATATGCATCAATAATCTGCGTGTATTGTAGACTGAATAGCTGCAGTAATTGTATTTATTGAGAACTAGTTGCTCCTGTTGTTTTATAACAGGATTCATGTTACGTTACTATGTTGTAAAACATAAATTCAACAAACAATAATTTTACATGTTTTGGTTTTAGAATTTATACGTGCAAGATATCGTTTAGTAATAAACCAGTGCTGTTAATAATTTTGTAATTGACTTTTTTCTCTTATCTGGTATATATTTAGCTATTAGCACGCTAACTCTTAAATTTACAGCTAGAAGATATTGTAAGTAATATTATCGAACAGCGCATAGCTAATTTAATATAACTAAACAACAATTTTATCATTGTCAGCGTTTAAAAGTTGTAACATGACAACTGTAAGAATTTCCTTAAATTGAAAGTATAATTTGACAATATTTTTATTTATTTTTCTTAGAAACAATGGAATTTGTATATCAACATTTATCAACCAACTGTTTAGTGCAAATATTTGGAATGATACTGCTTCAAGATAAATCGGTGTTTAATAATCTCTTCGCAAAACGTTTAACACCTGCACTTATGATATTAGACTCAGGAATAAATAATGAATTTCTTTTTTTAAACCTTTAAAATAGTGTTTCCAAGCTGAAAAACGACATGTACAGCAACTGTAAGAGAAATTAACGCTCTAATATATAAATAACAGTCAATAAACGTGCAGTTTTATAAAAGCATGATAATTTACCCTGGCAAACGATTAATATATTTAAATACAAAAAGGTTTTTTTTTTTTTAAATTGAAGTATTAAACACACTTTTCTTTTATTATTAATGAATTTGCTTAGTAGTTTTTATTCATTAATTTTTTTAATGTATCTATTTAAAAAATAGCTTTTGTCATTAGTTTTTAAGAACATTATTTATGGAGAAAGGCTTTACATTTTTCAGTACGAATGGAATATATGGATAAACTAAACAGCGTATAGCATTTTGTAAGTGTAGGTATTAATAAAATTGTATAGATTCAAGTAAAATGTTTAGATATCTGAGTATTTTAATTTCAAATATATGTCCTTGTACAGACTAATATACTATTCTTGTGATAGTAAAACATTTTTTTAGAAAAAAATAATAAAATCAATTTTCACTTAGATTTTTTTTTCTATTAATACCACTTTTTGAAATGATAAATTTCTGTCTTATATTTATAATTGAATATTTTTATGTCAGATGTACCAGATAGAAATGTATTTGTAAAATGTAGTGCAACAGTATAAAAAATAGTCACCCGTCCTTGCCCGTATTCAAAGGGATAATACACATTACGAATTGTCATAAACTGTTTTTTTTTCTATCTTACAGCGTTAACACATAGGACGGTGCATAATTAAAAGTTATCAGAAAGGTAAATTTTCTAAAAGCGGTTTCTGTAATAATAATAATTTTTACAGAATAAAATATTTTGATTAAATAAGAATTTTGATGGGTAGTGTAATGACCATTTTATTGATACATTTATGCATGTTTTGAGCAACAAACATTAAGATATTTAAGAACATACAACTGTTTTACATGTTATTTACTGTTTTAAGCCATGTTCGTTAATATAATGCACATAAGAAGTCAATAAAAAATATTTGCACGTATACGTTAAATTTCTCCAATTTTACATATTTGCTCATTAGTTCATAACAAATGGCCAAAAGTGAACGAAAATCTAGCTTGGAATTTTTAGACAATGGTGACACCCACGTTTTCATATATATTATTTTTTAAATCGCATTAATGTATAATAATAATGTTTCTTAAAAGGTTAAATGAAATACATATATGTGGGTTATGATTCGACATTTCCAAAGCATTACATAAAGCAAAAACTCGAGAAATAAAGAAAATATTTTTGATGATTTATATACATTATATTTTACCTTCCTGGGTTCATATTCCTAATAAATTAAATCACGAATTAAAAAGTAGTTTTACACGTTTTTACCTTAATGTGTAGTAAGCCTTTGATCTCACTTTACAATTTTAAATGTTTTTTTTTAAAATTATTTATTTATTTATTTATTTTTATTTATTTAAAGACAACCCTATATATTTACGACAACCACACATTTTCATAAAAAAATAGGATTCAAAACAATCATTTATTTTTTTCTTGTATAATTTCTAAGTGAAATTAATGTCGGAATATTTTTTTGCAGCGTGCACTGTGCAATCATCATCGCTATATAGTTTTTATAAGTTTCAGAAATTTTAAAATAACAAACAGTTTGTCTCAATCGCTGTATGGCTTAATAAATTCCATATCTCTATAAATATAAATGTATTTAAATGCTATATATAAAAATTGTTTGCAATATATGTGGCAGAATATTTCATTCCAAAACAGAAAGCTGGACTTTTCTGAATATATACTATTTTCACATTCTATTGTTGAAAGGCAGCTTTGATATAAAGATGGCAAAAATATAAGCAGTTGAATAATCTAGAATACCATATCTATATTTAATGCTATGGACTTCGGAGAAATGTGGTGGATGGGTATTTTATTTCTTGCATTGTTATTGTGTAATTGAAATTGCCAAGGATCTCATATTTATTTTTAGGCATAAAATGTTTACGTATATTATTCGTATTCTTGTGTACAAATATTTTATTATATTTGAAAGATATTGTGCAAAATTTTATATTTCTATTGATGAATTTTATAAAGCGTTATACGTTTTACGTTATACGTAAAGCGTATACGTTTCATTATGTTAGGTTATTATCGGAAAAAAAAATCATTTCAAGTGCATGATTAACGAAATTGAATTATATAATTTTGAATTCCATATTAATGTTAAAAAAAAAGAAAGTCATATATTGTAATAAAAAAAATAGTGAGTAAGCATGATAAAAGATCGCACAAAGGGTTTCGTTTAATATTCCTTACGAAACAATTTATCTTTCAATAAATGAAAGTATATCATTAATTTATAATTATACTTATCATTTATCAATACACTTCATCAATAAGAATATAGATGGCAGCAGCTTTCAATTTAATAATAATATACTAACAAGAGAAACATATTTTTTAAATGAAATTAAAATTATTCAAGAACTGATTTTCAGATAAATTTAACAGCATATGTTTGTGTATCTGAAAATCATATTTAATTGCATGATTTAATTTTAACTTTAAAAATAAGAAACCCTTAAAAAGGAAAATAAAATACGAATGTTCTTTTAATTAAAACTAAAAATCTAAATTTCAACTTCCATCGTTCAAAATAGAATCCGGAACCTTTGAGTTAGTAGTAAAATGCGATAACACTGAACCATCTAGCATACCTTGAAATTAAGGTAGGTTCTGTTTTAAGATCTAAGAAAATCGCAAAAATGGTCGCATGTCATTGAATTAATACGTTTAATTAAAATAATATAAAACTTTTTCAATATTTTATGATTTCCTTTGTTACAAAAAGTATTTAGCTATAAGTATGCAAAATTTGAAGTATATATCTCATAAAGTTTCTGAGTACGAATTTTGTGACAGACAGACAGAGGAGTTAGTTAAACGAATAGGGCTTAGACAGATGAACGAAACCATTATGTTAACGTTTAAATTCAATAAAATATTCATTAGCATAATCTATATTCAATAACCTAGTAAGTCAACCATCGAAAGTAATTATTGTGAGACAAAAACGGTTTGTTAAAAATATATAACTCTTACATTGCTTATTTTTTTCTATCAAATATCTCTTTATTTTTTTCATTAAACGGTTTTGTTAAATATTTGAAAAGTTTGAAACGTTACTACTGTAATTATTATAACTTTGAAATATTTGTCATCACACATTCTTTTAAAAACACTTTCCATTCAAAATTTATGAAAAGAAGCTTTGAATTATGGTAAAATACCAAAATTATCAATATATACATGTGTGGTTTACTATAGCCAATATTTAAGTTGAATAAAGTTCAGAAAATGTTAATAAATATATTCGTTTATATTCTGTTGCCGAATGATGGAACTCTTTTACATTGATTTTTGTTCGTGTTGAATTTTTTATGTACTTGAATCGATATATCATGAAAGTTTCATGTATTGCAGCTTCACCTCGAAAGATAAAAAGAAGCAAAACAGAGAGAGATAAAGCTAGCAGTATTAAAATTTTAAAAAAAAATATTGACTTCGCTATTCTGGCATTGTCCGACTGTTAGCAATATTATATAAATCTCCATTTTCATAGATTCTAATAGTTTTTTTCTATATCAGCAGTAGTGTGGGTCGAGAAAATCGAAATTTTCTAGATCAACTTCTAATATTGCGTTAAAATTGCTTTTGTATTTAGAACAACAGCGCAATATTTTAAAATATATAGTCAAAATTGATGATTATAGACATTAATGATAAACTTTATAAAACTTACTTCTAATATTCAGTAAATGCCAACCTTTGTCTTTAGAATAATAACGCAAAAATTGCTCGATTAACATCTGAAGTCGCGCATCTGTCTTGCATTTTGAAAAATATTATCTAAAAGCGCCCATTTCTCTAATTTAGCAGCCGGCCTCAAAATATATTTATTGGTCATGTTACTCCTACAAGTTTAACCGGAAGAGAAAGCCTTTTCAAAGCGTTGTTTTACATTTAACTGAGAAGAACATATCCTTACATGAAGTCGTTGTAGTTGTATGTGACGGTACTTTTAACAATACAGTATTTAAAAAGGGGTTATTTGACATTCAGAAATGACAATAGGGAAGACCCTTGCAATGGTGTATTTGTCTTTTACATTTTATTTAATTGTCTTTCAGGCACTTGTTTCAACACACTGATAAAAAAAGCACAGGATCGGTATTATTTTTTGGTCCTATAGGTAATCATCTACCTGCTTGTGAAACAGTAATTATTTTCAAATTTTAATTAACCAATTACAATATCCCAATAATCACTGTTATTTACCGAAATGACTTAAGGAAATATAAAAAAAAACGATCTTCTTGAAGTATACAAAGATGTGCGATCCGGAATCTGTCCTAAAGATGTTACTGCCCGTAATCCAGGACCTTTTTCGAATTTCCAATGGATAAAGCTTGCAACAAGACTGTCAGACTGTATGTATCCACATAAACCCCTATTATCGTATATATCCACATAAACCCCTATGCATTAATTGAAACAGTTAGTTGTATTCATCATGGATGAAGACATATGTGTCTGTATGGTTTGACACTAAGATAAATCATTCTATTATTCAAGGAAGAAAGCATATGTTCAAGACAATAACAACGTCGCGTTACTTATCAAAAAATTGAGTTGGTATCGAGCATAACGCCTTCTTTTCGCATCCAGAAAACCTGTTATTGCAATTGATCGCAGATAAAAGAAAACATAAAGGGAGTTGTTATTTAGAAGGATTTAGAAAGCAATGAAACCTGTGACAGAAAGAACGAGAACTGTGCAAGATATTATGTGATATCCAAGTTAACATTGAGTGCTCAATATTATTCTAAAATTAATATTGGTCTACCTGTAACGTTACTTCACGACTTATACTGCATGGAATCATTTGAGAGAGCATTTTGTCTCTCATTGATTCAAAAGTCCTCTCAGAATTGGAACTAAACACCATAAGTGCGTTTCCGTGCCATTGCCACACAGAAGCCACGGAACGATGTGTGAAATTTGCGACTGAGGCTTCACAAAAACTATGTTGTACTTATATAAAATTGTTTCAATGCACATTGTTTAAATTTTTTTCAGAAAATTTGTTTAAAATTGTTTCAACTAATACTGTCTTTAAAATGATTTACCAGAGACGGCTATGTTAGATCAACTTTACTTTTGCGATTACTAATGCCAAAGTTTGATAAAAATCTCAGTACATGTTCTTACCTGTAATACAAGTGAAGATAAGAGAACAATAACAGTTATATAAAATTGCTTCAATGCACATTGTTTAATTTTTTTCAGAAAATTTGTTTAAAATTGTTTCAACCTATACTGTTCTTAAAACCTTTTCAAATTGAAAAATAATTTTTCTAAAAAAAATTCTAATTTAAAAACAATGCACGACCAAAAGATACTAAACTATTTTAAAATTGGTCTTATTCATGGAAAGGGAAATTGAGCAGCTTCTGTGGTCAGAGACTGGAGCACCAAAGGTAGAAGTCTGACTTAGCTCCGGTGGTGTCCGGTGGTGCTTTGAAATATACACCAAGTGTTCCACTAAACAGGCCTACCCTGATCATATCCTTGCGTGCCTCGGGCTCTCAAAGCAGGATCTTGCTAATGATCACTTGATGGTGCTGGATTGCCTTAGGGTGTATAATATAAAGGACCTGGGCTAACCCTGCTGGCCTAAGGGGATATACAATAACAACAAACCAACAAAATTGGTTTGGTTGCGTTTTTATGTTCATAAATCAATATTTTTATATTATTAGATGTTCATGCATAAAAAAAAATTATTTTCATGATTTATATGAAACTTTGTCAATTTTAATAGTATTTTCCTAAATTCAATGGCGATGATCGACCAATAGATTCTAATGGATTTCAGTTTTTCTTCTTGCGATATTCTTTAATTTTCGAAAGCAACTTTAAGAAATTAGAAATTACTCGGAATTTGTTTTAGTTTTAATCATTAATTTCATAAATTGACATTTTTTATCATATTTAACAAAATTTAAGTACAATACGCGGCCTAAAGATAGTAACCGATTTCCGATTTTCTGCGTTAGTCCTCTAATTACAAATAGCGTGTTTTTCGCACTATTAGAAGTTGATCTGAATAATTCTGATTTTTTTTCTACCCACCATAATCAGCAGTTCAATTCAATATACAATATCATATTGACTGTTAGTTCCATGCAATTTCAAACAATGTTGCACGGTATACCAAATACTCCAAATTTGCTTTAGAAAAAAAACTTAAAAATTGCCAATAGTGATATATGGGTGTATTTTAAGAATTTCTTTCTACATATGTTCTGTGTTCGAAAGTTTCACTCGCAATCTCATTGGTTGTTGCTGTTAAAGAAGTTTGGCAAGAGATGATTTTTATGAGCTTTTAAATTGGTGACAAAATGCACTGTAAGGTAGGCATATAAAAATGCCTTCAGTTTCGGTTATAGATCCTTAATGTACGATGTTTAAGTTAAATTAATTTTTAAATTAAATAGTTTTATTTTTAAAAATCAATCGGTTTATAAATAATATAATAAAATCATTTTTTGTCTGTGCTGTTTTTTTTACAACTTTTGTAAATAATGTAACATTTTCTTTCCATCTATATAAAAAATAAGAATCCCTAAAAATTTAAATATCTTTAGAGTTGCTATCACTATAACGCGTGTATGGAATCTTCGAATCCATTATAACAAAAAAAATAAAATAAAATGTTCGTGGAAATGGCAAAATCGTTGTATGGGATTCTCTAAACATTGAAAATTCGTTACAATCGTAATCACTATAAAAATATTTATATAAATTCACATTATATAAAATATTAATATTGTTTCAAATTATTTTTACAATTTGAATAAATTTTGAAAAAAAAAATTCATTTCTTGAAATTTTTTATGCTTGAATCCGAGTTTTGGTCTACAGAACTGGAAAAAAATTATATAAATTCACATTATATAAAATATTAATATTGTTTCAAATTATTTTTACAATTTGATTAAATTTTGAAAAAAATATTCATTTCTTGAAATTTTTTATGTTTGAATCCGAGTTTTGGTCTACAGAACTGGAAAAAAATTATATAATGCCACGGAACTAGTATGCACTCTTTCTGAAACAGCTTATAACAAAATTTAAAACATTAGAAGTATTTTTAGTGAAGTGTGATTATTCCCAAGATACACTACAAGGCCACATTATTCGCAATGTAAAAATGTTCAAGTTAAAGTGCAAGTTACGCTAATCGAAAAAAATGAAATTGATGAACATTTTTTGATAAAAATTATTAAGCAATAAAATTTTATAATGGTTTTCCCAAATATTTGCCAATGGACTAAACGAATTTTATTTAAATGTTTTGTAGCACATTGATTTATCGTGGACGCAATCGTAAAAGCAAACTTATGTAAAATCTCTGGTTTGTTAAATATATATGTGTGTTATTTTTTAATTAAAAATTAAGTACTGGTGTTACTGTTAACAAAAAAATTACTCATTGGGGGAACAGTTCTAAAATTGCATAACCTAAGGAAAATATACTTCTATTGATACAGTTTTTTTTCTAATGAACTTTATTTTTTACAAACTAACTTTGCGAAGGGTTCAAAATGCAATGGTGTCTTTAAAAAAGTAACAAATAAAATCAGAACGTCATAGTAACGATTTATATAAAATACTGCACTATGTCATTTTGTCTACAGTGCTGTCCTAAAACGACACACCCATAAGTTGTTATTAAATTTACTTGCATGCATCAGAAATATTTTCTTTGCACATCAAGAAATACCGACACATTCACTATGTGCTCACGTTGAACACTTAATTCATTTTATCCACTTCTCCTACCGTTTTGAGTGACTGAATAAATCACTGCAATAAAGTCAGGCTTTTTTCTTAATCAGTTGCAGAAGATCCATGTGTTTGTCGTCATCATTGGATGTAAAATCTTCTTCTTAGACTGTAGAGGTGCACGTCTTGAGTGTGAATTACGTTTTACGTCAGCTTTCGCCTTCGCTTTAGCAGTAGTAGAACTGCTAGTCTGAATTTTTGGACCTTTTTGCTTCCTCTTTTTAGAGGATTATCTAAAATGAGTTGCACAAGAATGTGGAGATACATGAAATTGTCTGATAAATGAAAATTCATTTAACAACTTGGATACAACGTCACATTATTGTGATAATATATATTTAAAGTGAAGGAATATTATAACTTGTGTTATATAACATCATGTATTTCTAGTTGTCGAGAAAACTGAAAAAGTACCTATTTTTATATATTGAATTACATTTAGTTATGTTTCACTTCATAGCATGTCATACTCACTTATTGCAAAATGAAATGTAGAAGCTGTGAATCGATTTTAACTCTTTGTTAATGAATTATGAGACCTCCCTTCCGTCGTTATTTTATCCTTTCATATTCCATACACATCAATTTAAAAATATGAAAATGAAAAGTTTTACAAGCAGTAAGTTTTGCAAATAATACACATGTGTATCAAAAATGTGGGAGGATGCATAGAAATTTATTTCTAGTTACAATTTATTTTAGAAAATTAATTTAATGTATTTTATAAATATTCTATAGCAAATATTAAAAGTTAATTAAAGTTTTCATTATTGATTCAAATGTATATCTAAAAAATAATAATTACATCACACATTCTGTAAAATAATATGCCGTAATGAATATCTTACATATCGTACAGAATTTTTAAGGTTGAAATGTAAAAGATAATTATGACTCTGGATTCAAATAAACAATTTTTCTCTAAGCTGACATTAAAAGAAGTTTTTGTTATACACGCTAGTTTTTTTTAATGTATAAATATTAAGAGTCTATTTAGACAGCGAGAATGTATTTATTAAAATATAACATGCTTTTTCTATGTAATTATTTTTAGAAAAGGCGGATCATAGAGTATTTTAACAATATTTGTTAATATTTAAGGAACATTGGAGTCTGAATACAGAAAAAATAATACATCACCGTAATAAAACACAAGGTTGTTCAAACGTTTTTAATATATTTTGAATTTCAGTATAAAATCAAGACTCTCATACAAAAAAGAAAAAAAAAGTAGCAAGTAAGAAATGTAGATCGAAATTTGGGATATGCCAGAGGAACTCACCATTACCATTTATTTTCTCCGGGTCACTTTCAATTATTTCGTTCCATTCCTTATTGTAATTTCCAATGTTTACGCGTAATCCTAAGTTTGGGATATGCCAAAAAAATCATGGAATAACGGACCTAAATCCCACCATTACCATCTATTTTCTGTCTAGCATTTAGGATTATTTCGTTCCATGCATTACTATATTTTCGAATATTAAATAATCCAGCCTCCCTCAGTAACAATTACTGAGAACAGAATAGTTAGAACGTTCTTCAAGATTGAAAGGACTCACGCATTGAATTATGATATATCAGTGCATATTATTTTATTGTATTTTATGTAATAAAGAAAGACAATTTTATATAATTAAGTATATACAGGTTGGCCATAATTATGTAATTGATGTTTCATATGATAAAGATACTAGCAATTTTATTAACAACAACATAACGAAGTATGAATATAAAAACCTTAATATAAAACTTATCAGTTTTTAAAAGAAAATAAGTGTAAACTGGTGTGAATCAATAAGAACAAAAATATATTCTTAAAACACATTCAAAAACTTTTAAATGCGCTAGGCCTTTCAAACGATCTAAGGCTTTCTTCATCAGGCGCAAAAAAGACGTGCTTCTACTATGAAAGCAGCAGCAAGACTGAAGCGAGAGATAAGGGAAAGGAAAGGTTTCTTCAGCTTGTTTTCTTTCCCTTATCTTATCACTTCAGTCTTGCTGCTGCTTTCATAGTAGAAGCACGTCTTTCTTGCGCCTGACGAAGAAAGACTTACATCTTTCGAAAGGCCTAGCGTATTTAAAAGTTTTTGATGGTGTTTTAAGAAGATCGTTCAGTTCTTATCAGTTTTTAATCTCTGCTCTCTATGGAGTGTTCCATAAATCTTGCACACTCCGGTATCTATCATCACATTCACTTTCAAAACACTAACGCTGGTGAGAAACATTTTATTTTTTCATGCGATTGTTATTGTCGACTGACCATTACCGCCAAATTTCAGTGACATCCTCTGTTTTAACACGCTGTATTTGATAGTTGCAGAATACGCATGCACACAACATGATTGCGAAGTGCCACCGATCCATTATTTTATATGGTATACAATAACAGTTTTTCATACTTGTCCCCACTAACATGTTACAAAGTGAAATATTTTAAATACTGCAATGAGGGAAACATCATATACAAAAAATTGGGCCACCCTGTATATATACATACCCAGAATACGCATGCACACAACATAATTTTGAAGTGCCACCGATCCATTATTTTATATGGTATACACTAACTGTTTTTCATACTGTTTTTCATATATTTATGTAGGATTTCAGTTTGAACGCTTCACTTCATCAAATGAACTGATACTCTAATGCTATTTATTGTCCATGATTTAAATGCGTGAGCTGAAAATACTTTGGATCACGAGTTTTGGCAAAGAGCCAGTTTTCTATTTTTTGTTTTGAAGCAAGATATAAAGGAAATTAGCCGGAAAGGGTGTACTTAGGCCTGGCTGGATTATTGTAAGCTAAATTGCTGTTATATAGTTTTAACCAAAAGTGTGTATATTAGTTGAAATTAAAGTTAGTATTCTGTTGTTCATCGACTATTTGTCATATTGGCTCAGTAAAGTGACTATTTATATATCAATTACTTACATTTTTGGGGGCTCGGATGCCGGGATTATAAAAAGTAAGAGCCACTAGTAGTGAAATGGAAACCAAACGTAAAGTATTGTAAAACGCCAGTATCAAAAGTTAAGTTACGAATTAGCAAGGTGAAACCGTAATCGTATCACTTCAAGTACAATTTTTGAAAGATGGGAACTCTAAATAAAGCCAAGAGAATTGATCTAATAAACCTCTGCGAGGAATGCGGAATTGAAGCGTCAGAAAAACCGACAATACCTGTCCTAATAAAGCTGATCAAGAGTTAGGAGAGTTACGAAGAAGATTTTATAAGAGATCGATTGGAAGTAGTGATAGCAAGTAGAAAAGAGAAAGAAGAAAGAGAAGAGAAAGAGAAGATATTACAAGCAGAACTGGAAGAGAAGAAATTACAAGCAGAGATTGAAGAAAAGAAACTGAAAATGGAAATGGAAGAGAGAAAAGGGAAAATAGAATCGGAGCAAAATTTTGAAATTTAGAAATTACACATACAAGAAAATTCAAGAGAACATATTAATGAAGACCCAAAGACAAATCCAGGTAAGCAATTTGAATTGCTTGGATTATTAACTAAATATGATAGCTCGAATGATATCAGTTTATACTTAGCTATGTACGAAAGGCAAATGGCGCAAACGGGCATTGATAAAAAAGAATGGGTAAATTATTTAATTAATCTAATGCCGTTAGATGTGATCAATATAATAACAAGGGAAAACGAACCTGAAATTCACGATTATGATTATATAAAAAATATTCTAATAAAACGCTACAAGCTATCACCAGAGGAGTTTAGGCTGAAATTTTTCTCATCTAAAAAGGAGCCATCAGCCAATTGCCGAGATTTCGCTTATGAGATAAAGGTGTATTTTCAGCAATGGATTGAAGGTCTTCAAGTAAATAGCTTTGAAGATTTAGCAGAATTAATTGTTGTTAATCAAATCAGGCATAATTTACCTACGGAAACAAAAACACATTTCATAGAGGAATTATTAGTAATAAAGAAAATTGATGACTTAGTTAATAAATTAGATAATTCCGAAACAGCACAAAGGGTTTACAATAAACAGTCAGTTAAGGATACAAGTAGCGATTTTGATGACATAAGATCGCGAGTGGCTGATTACGCCAATTTGAAAAGACGCCAAATTGACAATAGACACAGTATGAATTATGGAGGCAAAGAGTCGCATATAATCTGTTTTACGTGTGGCAACCCTGGTCACGTGAGTGCGAAATGTGCCATGACAAATAATACAGAACAAGAATATTCAAATTTTTACCCGCAACATAATCAAAATTGGCGAGACACAAAATACCAAAATGAGACCCAAAACACGCGAAGAAAAATAGTTAATATGGGCATGTTAAATGGTAAAAAAGGAAGAATCTTAGATATTAGCGGAGTAAAAACAAACGTAATAATCGATACAGCAAGCGATATTTCAATCGCCAGTTCAAGATATCATACTGCAATAAATGCGTCAAAACTAACCAGCGACAATATATACATATCAGGCATAGGTGGTGAAGAAATTAAGCCAACAGGTTTTTTCTGGCATAAAGTCTACGTGGATGAAATAGAAATCCAGGATAAATTTTACGTGGTACAAGAGACGAACTGCGATTTAATAATAGGTAGAGAAGCAGTAGAAGTCATGACGTTAAAAGTAACGGAAGAAGGTGTTAGAATAACAAGCGGTAACACAGTAAGAGTAGGATACATTAAAATAAGAGAAAAAATAAGAAAAGTAATAAAACCATGTAAGCTGAATAAGACAAAAGATACAAGATTATCCGATGAATGGAATGTTGACTATCCATCTCCAGAAGAAAATTACGAAAGTAGTAGTCCTGCACATGGTAGAAAAGACTATGTGAAAGATCGCAACAGGAATTTCGATCATAAGGGAAAGAACAGAAATTTTAATAGACCATTTGATAACAGAAGCGATAATAGATATCGCCAGAGATATTTTGAACAGTCATTTAACCGTGGAAATTACAATAAATATAGATATGGGAAACAGAGTTCTTTTAAATCTCAAGACATAAAAGAAAATACTTCACATAATTCAAAAGCAAAGTACAATATAGATTTTCCCCCTAGATACATGAATATAGGCTATTATCATGGTCAAAAAAATTATAATTATGGTGGCCAACGATCATACAAGGCTAGTTATAATGAACCAAAATATTCACAACCATCACATAAAAAATTTTCTCATCATGGATTTAAAAAAGATTATAGTGGACTTATTCAAACTTATTCAAATTCGTATCATTCCAGAAGCAACAGGTATGAAAAACATAACAAATAAAGATGCTGATGTCGAGACGCCATCATGTCAGGATGACCGATTTGTAGGATTTCAGTTTGAACGCTTCACTTCATCAAATGAACTGATACTCTAATGCTATTGTCCATGATTTAAATGCGTGAGCTGAAAATACTTTGGATCACGAGTTTTGGCAAAGAGCCAGTTTTCTATTTTTTGTTTTGAAGCAAGATATAAAGAAAATTAGCCGGAAAGGGTGTACTTAGGCCTGGCTGGATTATTGTAAGCTAAATTGTTGTTATATAGTTTTAACCAAAAGTGTGTATATTAGTTGAAATTAAAGTTAGTATTCTGTTGTTCATCGACTATTTGTCATATTGGCTCAGTAAAGTGACTATTTATATATCATTTACTTACATATATAGATATATATATAATTATGGTAAACTATGGTAAACTATGGTATATATATATATATATATATATATATATATATATATATATATATATATAATAGAATTAAAAAGAAATTGTAATTTAGAATGTTTTTAGAACGCTTTTCGCTCATTTCAGCCTTTTTAATTTCGAGCCTGTTTTTAAATTTGTTTTTAGAAAGCATTTACATCATATAAGTAACTACCATGCCAAAGTTAAAGTTTCTAGCTCCTTCAGTATCCCAAAAATCGCAATTTTAGAACGTTTTTCGCTCCTGCACCCCCCTGGGAATAGTGGCACCGACATAAAATATAGCCTATGTTGGAGCAAGGATTGTCACCATCACTTTTGAAAGTGCTTCGGTAGTTCCAGAGATTACCCCTTACAAGCAGACAAACAAAAAAACGTTATTTCTTTATAATATTAGTATATATTTAGTTATTTTTAATAAAGATTACAACAATAAACAAAACACTGTATTTTTACCTAAGAAAATACCTTATGCTAGAATTAAGCGTAAAATAAAGTAACTTATATTAATAATATAGATGATAAACATTCTGTGTTGCTTCATTAAGTATTACAATTAATTTCGCTGATAGCTACATTTACACCACGTTGGAATAATCAGTGATTTACCATAAATTATCGCAAAAGGTAATTAAAGGTTTCTCATCTTATTAAGCACAAATAAAAGTCTTCATAATAACATTACTTACTACTTCATTATACTATGATTTAATCCCATGCAAGAAAATTAACACCGCTACATTTGGCACCCATTTTTTATATAAAGAAAAATAAGAATAATATAATACTTTCAAATAAAAACAACGCTTTCTTAATAAAATAAAATTATCTTATAAAATGTATTTTAAATGTTTACAATTTTAAGGAAATATGATGTAACAATTGCGATCACAACTCATTAAAAATCACGATTCATTGTTTTTCGATAAATAATAATTTTTTGATTTCATTTTGTTCCCATAAAAATTCAATGTTGAACTACTAAAAGTGTAATGACATTTCTCAGCCAGTCATTATAAGCCATAAAATGAAATTTTCATAGCTTTTTAAGTACTAAGTTTCACGTATATTCAAAATTTCACTTTGATACTTTTTTATACATTTTCTGTATGCTAAATCATTAAATTTCATGTAAAATTTAACGAACCTCTCAGATTTTTAAATCAATAGCTAATTGCACTCAGAAAATAATCAGATATATAGACAATCGCTCTCTATATATGTATAACCATAATATTTTGAGATGGTAAACCTAATTTTGATTTTCTGCAGTTGATTGTTCATAAAAATCATACTTTTCAGAAAAATAATGTAAAGATTGTATTCTGAAATTCTATCAGAAATATTCCCCACATGCTCTTACAAATGTCAAAATTTATATACAATACGTTCTATAATCTCACCATTCGGAAGTGTTTAATTTCTTAAGGATTTTTACACAGCAACTTACAGTTACTTAAGAACAAGCTTTCGGTTTTTATTGTTGAAATAAAAACAACCACTACTACACTGACTATGACTATATGACTACGACTATGACTATAAGAATGAAACAAAAATTGTTTTAGATAGTTAAATTGAATAGCCTTTCAAATAAATCATTAAAAAATGACATGATATTTGCCTCTATCTGTGTTTTTAAAATGTAGTGGAATACCTTAAGCAAGTTCATACAATGTTTGTACAAATAAAACGAAAATATCATGCATTTAACAACGTCTAAAAATATCTTCACCATTGTTTAATAATTTTATTCTTTTAAAATGTGTTAAACAATTTATACAGATATGTTTTTCTGTCTCTTTTTAATTAAAGCCAGAGCGGAATCTGCGGAATTAAAAAGTTTTCGAATTTAAGAAGATTTTTATTTTTAAACTTATTATATTTCAAATATGTATTAATATGAATGAATATTTTATTTATTTTTTATCTATGGCAATATTTGATCATTCGGACACATATCGGTAAAGAATTTAAGATTTTTATATGTGGTTACATTTGTCTTAATTTTCATTTTCTGGCCATCATATTGAACTCTGAAATACCTTTAGTTTAAATAAAATAAATATATAACTAAACTGTTTCTTTTAAGAAAATTATTGTTACAAAATTATTTTTGTTTTCACAGTATGCTAAAAACAAATTTTCTTTTAATTTTTGAAGAACTGCATGTTTTTTCCTTTCCTTCTCTTTTCAAAGATATGTACAATAATAATGAAATTCACAATATATTTATAACATTCATGGAAAAAAAACAAAAAAAAAAACCATTTCATTAAATATTTTTATACTTTAGAGAAGTAGGTTCTAAATATTTTTTTTTCCAGGTCATCTGATAGAATACAATTTTCAGAATAAAGAATGGCTATTGCTTGTGTTTCGTCTATGAGGATTAATATGTGAATATGGGCAAGAACGAATTAGTAGCAAATTTTGAAAATCATCCTCTATTAGAAAAGCTACTAAAAACTACATAAATGAAATCAAGCAAACTGTTAGCGTTAAAGATTCAGATCAGGCAGATCTTTGACAA
The DNA here is from genome assembly GCA_963931845.1 of Maratus michaelseni. NCBI lineage: Eukaryota > Metazoa > Arthropoda > Arachnida > Araneae > Salticidae > Maratus > Maratus michaelseni. The sequence goes on from OZ007592.1 coordinate 392,309,417, forward strand.
AATCAAATGTCGTACGATGAGTACAAGAAGAGGTTACGCCTAAAAGCAAGTCATGAATGTAAAAACTCATTATTCCGAATTCGGACGTTTTTAAAACTCTACGTTATAAGTTTAACAAACAAACTTTACACATCCAAACTGTGCATAAGCTTAAAGCTTATCATTTTGCAGCTTCGCTTACTATTTGTAATCATTTGCTGAAAGCTTTGGATAGTGATAATTTAATGTGTATAACGTCCTCGTGCACCTTTTCATAAACTATAAAAAATGACACATGTTTCTTAATTTATCAATGCTTACGAAAATATAATATAACCTCTTCCGAGCTCTCAGCGATTACGAAAAGATTTCCGCTAACTCTGGAAATATCTGAAAACCAACCGACTTTCGAGAATTTAAAAAGCATTTCTGACACAAAATTGTCCTTTGCTGCCCGTAATTTTCGGAAACGTTTTTATTTGACATTACCAGTTTTCTCAACCCGTAATATCGGTTTCTCTTGGACGCTAGCAATTCTCAAGAAAACATTTTTATCTACGTAACACAATCTCCACATGCAAGACTAATAAGAAAATGTAAGTTTTAATGTTAATGTTAACGCTGCGAATTTATTACATTTGGTTCAACCTTAAAATGTTTATTCGTGATTTGATAACATCTGAAAAACCAATATTACGAGTTGAAAAAATTATTAATACATTGTAGAATCATCTCGGAAACGTTTTCAAAATTAATGGCTACCAAAATAAAAATGTATTTCATATTATGGTATTACGGTTGTTCCTGACCACAACTTGGCTTCTTGCCCCCGCCCTGAAGACCATACAGATCTCCAACAAGGAGCACGTATCAATAACGTGTACAAGTTTTATTATTATTATTATAATTTTTTTTAATAAGTGAGCATGAATTGGCGCACCAATTCACGGATGTCTCTCAGCACAATGAAGTTTGGGACAGGGCATAAAATTTTGAATGGACCCGAACTTCGGAGGGTAATAATTTGTAACAATTGAAAGAAAAAAAAAATATATTTTATATATGTTAAACTCAAAAGTCAATCCGAAAATTAAGAGAGACAGTTTGTCATTATCGTTAAAATGCAAGTGCAAATACGTCTTTAATTTATTCCAGTTTTAAAAAAAAGCATTTTTTTAGTACACTATTGAAAAGACAGAATAAATGTGAAATAGTTAACTGAAGGTGGCATTAACATCATTGTGTGTGATAAGCTTGCATTAAAATGAGCTTTGTAATTTTTCAGAGTGACATTTCAGTGTGTGATAAAAATAAAGAACTAAGTGTTATTATTATTATTATATTTTTTAAGAAACACAGTTAAAATGTTTAATATTGAGTAGAATGTTTAACACTAGCATGTAAAATTAAAAGCTTCTTTGAAGTGAGTTAAAGGGGGAAGGTTAACCTAATGGTAATATTTGTAGAAAGAAGTACATTACCAATTGCTCGTTATGTACATTTACTGTAAGCCGACATGATCAAAATAGGAAAAAGGTAATATAAGTTAAGAAATATTATGTGGTAAAGATTATTTTTTTATATGGAAAGCAAAAAAATAAAATAAAATAAATAAAACTAAAAGACCTATAGTAGTTTTTTGTATTAAGACAAATGTCATAGATGCACCATGTATCAAAAACTAAGTGTATGACCTAAAATATCACGTGCATAAATATTAATGTGTATAATGTGGTTATCCATGTGCTGAAGATGAATCTTTGCTTACCAACAAAGTGAGGCTGGCTTTAGAATGCTTTAAAATTACAAAAAAAAAATCTAAAATTATTTTACAAAAGGTGTAGGAAACAAAAATAAAATGTGTATACCTAACGAAACTAGACAAGTAGGGAAAAAAAGGAAAAGTAAACTCAACGGTATGCGTGCACAAAATCTTTTTCTGAAAAATATATCAAGTCAACAATGTACCAAAAATATAGCATACGCTATACGATTATCTAAGAGTGTGTTGTAAAATTGTGTCAATGAACAAACGATGAACTAACCTATGAACAAACTAAGACCTAACCTATGACAAATTATGAGCAAAAGTTTCGAGTATACACAAGAAACCGAAAATACTATGATCTATCCGCAATAAACTTTTAATTCTTTTGCATAACAAAAAAAAAAAAAAAAAAAAAAAAAAAAAACGAAAATATGAACTATTTGTGTCAATGTTGCAATGATCTATATGGCTTTAAAAAACAAAAAGAATACTGTTGACCACAAACATTTCTTAAATAGTGTTATGGTATACGGTAAAGACCTAGGGAGATACATATTTTTAATTATCTTGGGGGAGAATTTAATTACGCATGGTAAATTTCTTTAAAAACCGTTATAATTTTGATGTTTACCAATTTATATACAATTTTCAGAAACATTAAAAAAATATATCTCTCATTACGTTGGTTGCAAATTTTTTCAAGATTCGAAAAATATAAACACTTTGCTTCTAAATTATTTTACCATTGAGCCTTAGTACATTAAATTTAGGCAAAACATGAAAAAAAAAACGAATTATAAAATACAAAAGCAATTAGTAAAACAAAACTTACTTTGTGTTTTAAGAACTATATTTTATATTAATTTCTAATATATCAAGACTATTTTTTATATTGAACACAAAAATTTTTGCTGCCAATTTCGTTTTCGAAAAAAATGTTTCGCTTTTTACAAAAAATGTATAAAATTTTGCATTATTTGTAATTTTTTTACTATTATGTATTCTTCTTTAATTGATCATACTAAAATTAAAATGTTATTAACTGTACCTAACTTTGTAATAGTGAAATATAAAAGTAAATAAAGATGTATGAGCTTATTAAATGGCCGCTAGCCCTTTGAACTCGGGTGAATACAATTAAAAAAGCTCCTTTACTACCTGTTCGAAGTGTCCCCAAGTTCTGAAATTTTGCATGGACATTATTAAATATGTATATTATCGTTTTCTGAGATTAAAAAAAATTTGAACTTTTGATGATTTTTTGCTGAAAATAGGGGTTCGGGTCTCCCTTAAAATTTTTGAGAAAGAGGATGCCAATTGAATTTATGAAAGTATAAAATAAAATGCCAAAGTAAAAAAAAAAAGTATTAATAACGAGTATGTTTATTTTTCAAGAAAGTGTAAAACGGAAAACAATTTAAGATAAAACAATATAAAAGTTTGTATATTTAAATGTAAATGGTGAACTAGGCAGAAGAAAAATAATATATGCATATGTTTGTACAAATCCAGTTAAAATTAGTTGGTATGATAAAAATTGATGACCCACATCAAGGAAATTACCATAAAAATAATATATCAGATCATTTAACCATTTCCGATCGTTGAAAATATTAAATGAAAAGATAAACCAAAAACAGAGATTCTTACAAAAAATTTAAGAAAAACTAAACTTAAAAAAATCCATACATCTGAATACTATGAAGCTAAAAATGTAATGTTGGGTATGAACAAATGTATTAAAATAAATGTATACAAACTGATATGCATATAGCAGCTGATTTAAAAGAAAAACTATTATGGGGTGCGTTTTACAAGTGAGTGTGTAAAATAAAGCGTGTTATTAACTTTTTTTTTAATATAGACGTTGTAATGATCTTAAGTGCACTTGAAAATAATATTACTTTTTTCATGAATGGAGAGAAGTACATTCATGAGCAAAGTCTCGGAATGATTACTAATAATCAATTCCGTTCAGTGAAGAACCAACGAGCTAAAAACCACCAATTCAGGTGCTGGGCTTGCTTCTACGAAGTTTGTAAATATTTGGTCATTGATTTTTGGCGCGTTTGTTGATTATTCAAGAGAGCTGTGCTGTATTGCAAAATGAGTTTTTTAACAAGAGGATGCATGATTATGTAAAAAAAAGAGGAAATATGTAATTAGGAATGTCATTCAAAATAATCTCTTTTTTTTCGTTTTTTGAATGTTTGGTAATTCGGATGAGGTAATATCAAATTTTCGGAAACTTTATGAAAAAAAAAGAATATGATTAAGAAACATTTGTCTTTTTTTATAGTGCACGATAATCCGTGAAGACGAGCAATGGCTATTATTTCTTCTGATGAAAGTATTCTATCAGATCACATGGGAATAGATTGTATTCAAAAGCTATTTCTCAAAAAAAGCTTAGAGACTTTATAACAGACCCTATATACAATTCCGATCATTTATATTCGATCATTTATTGAAAGTAAAAGAAATGCCTGCTATAAGCTAATAAGTAGACAATAGCATAATTATAATCACACAATGAACATCTATTTCATTTTAAATCATATTCTTCTTTGGAAAAGTCAATTTTATTCCAGATATTCACACTCAGCAGGATACTAAAAGACAATGTTGAAACGACGTTGCATAATATTGCATTTGCTTTTTAATGATCGTGTCTGACATTGTTCAAAAAACAAAATACACTTTAAATATATCTGCGGATCAACGGTATAACGCAACCTACACAATATAAATTTCAATTTAATATAAATTTTCAGATATTTGAATTTTGTATACGTTAATGTATAAAGTGTGTTTGGTTCGTAAGCAATGAAACTCCATATAAATATGCACTACATATGTTAAAGAATTTATTAAAGTTACATAATTGAAAATTAATAGTCTATAACTTTTATTTTGACAGTATAATTAAATCATAATCAATAAAAACATATTTTAAGATTTTAACGTTTTGCCCTTTTTTTCCGTTGCGCAAAAATACACTATTAAATGTGAAAGAATTTTAATTTGAAATGTAAATAATTGTAAATGAAGGATGTGTTTTATTATTATTATTATTATTATTATTTATCCACTAATGATTCATTTTTTCCATTTTTTAAAAATAAACTTCAATTTTTTTAGAATTTTCTTTCTAAAAAATATATGTTATTCAGAATGATTTTCAAAAGTTAACATTTTGCAACTGACAACAGAATATATATATTTTTTAATGAATTTTAAAGTGATTAAGAAGAAAAAAAAGTTTATATGAGAAACTATTTTTTTTTAATTTTCCGTACATGTTAAATGTGTTTCATTAAATCAGACAAAAAATAAATCGATGCAAGACATGAAGTTTAAAGCAATTACTTGAAAAAAGAAATTTGCTGCAACTCATTAAAATAATTTATTTTATTGGACATTTGCTTAACTTTAGAAAGAAAAAATATATTATTTTAAATTTTTGTTGAAAAGATTTTATAAAAAATAAAACAGGTAAGACGTAGGGATACCATGGATGCATTTCCCCCCCCCCAAGAAACACACAATTGTTTAAGAAAATCTGCGAAAATGATTCAGTGTCGCAATATTTAATTTTTATGTTTGTGTGTATGAAAAGAAACGTAATGTGCTCTAAAACATATACAATTTACCATTACAATCTTCTGATTTTTAACAAAAAATGTATTATAAAATTTACATACAGTCTGTTATTTAAATAGATAACAAAAATACTTCGCTTCATAACTGAAAATATTACTTGTATATGAATTTTACTGACTATTTGATTATTGTTTTCCTTTATCCTATATGTATTGCCACATTAAAAAATAATATATTTTGTGCACTTATTAATATTTTAATGCTAGGTAACAACATTTTGAATGAATATTGAAGGATAACTATCAACTTTAATAAAATTCATACACAAAAAATAAAAATAAATTAAAAATTTTAAAAAAGGAAAAAAGAAAAAATAGACACAAATAATAGAGATTTGGAATATAAATTAAAAAAAAAATATATAACATATATACAATATTCTCAAAAAAAAACTTGCACATAGAAATAGTTTTTGTTAGTTGTAACAGCTATTTGTACATTTAATTGATAAAAATTAATTAATTTTACTCTTCTGACTGAGATATTAAACTGAAATAAGAGTGTACCTTTCAAGAATATAAATTTGTGCTATATCGTAGTGTTGTTAATTATTAAATCTTATTTCTTATTTGTTCAATTTTATTGTATTTTGTTAATTAGAGGGACCAAAATACAGGGTAAGCAAGCGCTAGAATGCTACAGATGTGCTGAGATATTCTGTTAAAAATTGCCATTTGAACACATAATATAGGATTTGTTTTATGTTAAGTAGAGGAGATTAGGAGTATTAACAGTCCGTAATGCACCCTAGGCTGAAGGATTAGGAATTTATAATATTGTGTCATACAGAAAGTTCTGCGGTATTTCAGAGCAAAGTGTGCGGTTTCGTCTAGGTATTTTGCTACCCGTAATAAAGAGGCACGTTTAATGACCCAGAGAGGTACGCTATCAGTTTTCTGCTTGTGCTACACAATTTTTGCTCGTGTTGTGGCATAATGTTTGTTTCAATACAGTCCTAAAGGTGGAGAACCAAAAAGTTTATTTTCGTCGATTATGCTTATTTATTTCAAAAATGGTAAAAATGCTATTCAGACTGCTCGTAAAATGTGTACTACATATGGACAAAGTGCTGTTTGCAAGGTCGAAGGTGGTTTGAGAAGTTTAAGAGCGAAAATTTCAGCCTCGAAGATGTTGCCGCTTTGAACGATCATCATCTGTAAAAGGGGATCCCTTAAAAGAATCTATCCCTGAAAATCTTTGCTACAATGTTCAGTAGATAAGTAAGTAGTAGTAACACACAGACTGTATATCCCAAAAGGTAGAGCGCGTGATCATTTGATAGTTTCTTTTAAGAGGTATTGCTTTACAGTTGATTTTTCGTCCAGAGCGGGAATCATCAGCTTCGAGGCTGAAATTTTCGGGCTTAAAATTCTGAAACCACCCTCGAACTGTGTCATATGAAACGTAACTTTGTCTATATATAGCACAAATTTTAGGAGCAGTCTGACTAGCATTTTTAGGTGCGTTCGTAATTATATAAATACGTAGCACCTATTGCCGTCGCTTGATCCGTCCCTCTGTCCATCCGTCCGTCTGTCTGTCCGCCGTCCGTCTGTCTGTCCGTCCGTCCGCATATAACAACGCAAAAACTACCCAACCGAATGGTTTGAGATTTAAGATATATTATATTTGCAGAATTTTGTCGAGACATTTCAAATTGTATAAAAATCGAATCAAAACTTTAAAAGATATTAATAAAAATATTTATTAAGAAATATGAATTTTTTTTTAAAGTGGTGCTTTTTTGTTATAGGAGCTTCCGAAGTTTAATCGTCAAGCGACCGAGATATGACACAAATTAATCTGCAGACGATATAATTCATTTCACAGAATTAAAAATCATCAAGATCTGAATATTTATATAACTATCTACAGTACGAACGCACCTCGTTTGTCACGTTTGACGTACAATTTTCAACTTGTTAACATTCGTGAAATAAAATAGCATAAAAGAACTTTTTGGTTCTCCATCGTTAGCACTGCACTGAAACAAAAATTATGCCACAACACGATCAAGAATTATGTAGCACAAATAGGAAAGTTCGAATGTACATGTCTGGATCATTCTAGTTCACTTATTACCAGTGACTAAAAAACCAGACGAAACCGTGTTTCGCTTTAACTGTAGGACTTTCCGGATGACCCAATATATGTGGTAAAATTACATTCCGAAATGCATTACCTAAATAAAATAATGAAATTGAATTCACTTTTTTAAACCATTGGGAAAATGGTTGTTGTTTTCTATCGAGAATGGACCCCTTGCCGTCGTCAATTTATTTTTTTAAGCGTTTTTAACGATATTCTGTGACTTTAGAAGAATTTTTTTCTGAATAGGCAATATAAATGCATAAAATCGTTACAAAAATGTTAAAGTTAAAAAAGGATAGATGCAAACTATCAGATTTGAAATAAAGCTGAATTTAAAAAAATGACGTCGGATGAGAAATCGTCTGATAAAGCAAAAAACGTGGTCTTCAAGTTTAATTTCGTAAAAAAATCTTTAGCTCAGACATAAATCTAATCAAGACTCAAATTTATTGTAGGAAGGACCCGACAAAATATTAAGGTATATTTGAAGGATGCGGTATAGTAATGGAAAATGCGTTTCAATAACTGCGGCGATGGTAATATATTTGCGAGGACAGAAAATGCCAGGATCTCTTCAACTGTGGTAATGGAAAATGTGTTTATTTGTACATGGTTCTGATGAAAATTTTGAATAATTAATAATTTTATATATATCTTAATTTTTCAGCTTTCGGAACATTTCCCAATGGTTGTTGTAATTTGTTAAATTATACTTATTATTTCTTTTTTCTTTTTAGATCTTTTCACTTTTAATGCCCCTGACACACTTAAGGCTAAAATTAAACAGATACAGGTTTAAGTAAAAAATAAAGAATATTTATTTTCATCTTTTCACATGGTTATAATAAAAGAAAATAATTTAAGTAAAAGAGTAAACTCAAAATTATCACGTGTTACACAGAACATTTTAATTAAATTGCATTATAAACTTTGCATTGATTTTTTCTTATCATTAAATTGATAAATATTTTAATCATTAACATGATTCTCAATTTAATTAATGCTTTTATTGTACTAAGATCCATTATCCTATTTACTTTATCAGTTACGCAATTTGTTTTATTTAAATTAGTTGAAAAATCATAAATTTGGATAGATAAACAAATCGGATTACAATTAAGAATTACACTTTATTATCCGTGTTGAGAAGAACAGATGATAAGTGAAAACAGTCTTTTTAGTAAATATCTGTTAACAGTGATTTTTCTTCGAGATATTTGTAAATTGCCTTTATATATAAAAAAAAAGTTCTTCAAAAGATGTATAATCAGCTGTATGTAAAGTACTAAAGTGAAAAAAAATTGAATATGTGATTACCTGAAAAAGTTGTTTGACTGATTTGATATTGTTCATTATAGAGTACACTTGATACGAACATTAAATTGAGTATTGTTTATACTAACTAATTAAGAAATTTTGTAAGAGATTTGAGTATTGTTTATAGTAATCAAGAGACTTATTTATGTCATCAGGAGCAAAACTTAATTAAACAATATCAAAAAGCAATATTTCTGTACATGAAGCAAGTAACTCAATGCTGGTGAATAAAAAAAAATATCCAACTTTTCTGGAGCATGGCTAGCACGTAAGTTATAATTGGGAAAAAATATAAGGAAAACATTACGTAACACTAAACATTAAAAGTATGCACATAATTAAGTATATTTACAAAGCCATGTATAAAAATTTGCATAAGGCATATACATCTATTTTATTTAGCTCCAAATTAAAACAAGAGTCAAAATGTGTATTGTATATAACATATAACAGATTGAACAGAGACAACGATCGTATATAATGAGAACTAATTGTTAATTTCATTTTATAACAAGATTCATGTTACGTTACTGTGTTGGAAATCGCGAATGGGCAAATGAAAAAAAACAAAACATACATTTTACGTGTTATGGTCTTAGACTTTATGTGTGCAATGTATATTTTATTACAAAATACATGCTGCTTTACAGCTTTGTAATTGACTATTTTCTCTCATCTTGTACACGTTAGCTATTAACAAGCTAACTCTTAATTTTACAGCTACAACTTGCTGCAAGCAATCATATCAAACAGCATATAGGACTTTAATATAAATACACACTGCTCAAAAGTTAGTAACGTGAAAATTGACGGATTTTTCTGAAATAGAAATTATAATTTAACAAAAATTTTATATATTTTGCTATTAGAAATTTATTTTTGAAACAAGCGTCATTCAATAATTAAATTTGTGTTTGATAAATGCTGCGCGAATTTTTTAACATTTGCACTCGTCATATTCCATTCGGCTATAATTTAAGACATTTTATTATTACATACACACTTATCGTTTTTGTATTAAAAACATTTAAAAAATTGTTTTCCAGCTAAAAATCGACTGACTTTTCTAAATAACAATCAATAACAAAGCAGTTTTTAAAAGCATAATAAATTACTCTTGCAAGCGATTAATATATTTAGATACATAAAAGTGTTTTTTTTTCACGTTGCAGCATTAAACATATTGCTCTTTCTTTATTAATGGCTTTACTTAGTCTTGTATTTTATTTTTCCAATTTTTAATCAATTAATTTAAAAAATACCTTTTGTCATTAATTAAAATATATATTTATAGAGAACATATATTACATATAGTTACATCAATAGTTACACACAAACACATACACACTCACACACACGCATATATATATATATATATATATACTAAAACACAATTATAATTATATATATATATATATATATATATATATACAGGGTGTATCTGAAATGCTTCAACAAACTTAGAGGGATGATAGTACTCATGAAGACGAACAAAAAATGCAATGGAACATGGGGTCGCAAATGACGTTTAACCCTTTCAGGGGCAGTGGTATGTTTATGAAACCATTTAATTTTAATTCCAAAACGCCACAATGGCACCAGAATTTTGCTAAAATCTTTACCATTTAATATGTATATGAAATAAAGCCTTTCTCTTATTTACAAACAATTTTTTTTTTGTAAATTCCGGTGCCAGTCCATTTTCAGACGCATTTTCTCGATTTTCATCCTTTAAGCCTTTCAGGGGCAAAGTACTTTTAGTACTAAAATGCTGAAATAAATGGCTGGCACCGGAATTTACAAAAAAAATTGTTTGTAAATAAGAAAAAAGGCTATATTTCGCACACATATTAAATGGAAAAAATTTTAGCAAAATTCTGGTGCCATTGTGGCGTTTTGGAATTAAAATTAAGTGGTTTCATAAACATTCCACTGCCCCTGAAAGGGTTAAACGTCATTTGCGACCCCATGTTCCATTGCATTTTTTGTTCGTCTTCATGAGTACTATCATCCCTCTAAGTTTGTTGAAGCATTTCCTATACACCCTGTATATATATATATATATATATATATATATATATATATATATATATAAACATATATATATATATATATTACGTGTGTGTGTGTCTGTGTGTAACTATATGTAACTATGTGTAATATATGTTCTCCATAAATATATATTTTAATTAATGAAAAAAGCTATTTTACAAAATATAATTTGTGAAAATAAACCGAGGTTTTTTTAGACAAAGGCTTTAATTTACTTGAGTGTTAATATTGGGATTTTCTCTTGTAGACAATAATCGATATCTAACATTATTTAAAATATATATTACCAGTGATGACTAAATAAACATAAATGTGAATGTGTGTACGAGCGTGTGCATCCCTTTATATACATAATTGTTATTTTTATAATGGAATACAATCTCTAGGAAAAGTCTCATTAAATTAATGTGTTCGTAAGCGCTTTCGTTGTGTAACAAATACTGCACTTTTTAGTCTGTTAAGTCTCCAGCACGAAACATTTCCTGGAATTGAAATTGTGATAGATCATGGTAAACAATGCATCATGCATCTAAATTAATCATATTGTATTATTCTGAAATATGCACCAAATCTTTAATTTGATGATTGAAAAAAGTATATGAAACTACAATTATGTTGCATAAGCCAAACATAATATTATTTAGTTTGGTTTTGGTAATAATCATTAACAATATGCACAGTTTGTAATAACATAGGATAAACACATGGTTAATGTTATATTCGTAGCTGTGTTTTCAGTGATTTTCTCATGTAACACGCGTTCCATTTACACAAAGGTTAAAATAGTAAAGCAGTAAAATCCTTCGTTCTCATCTACTGCATTTACTGCACTTGGTAACGAACTATGAATATTTTTACTATAATTGCAATTGCTAATGTTAATTTTTAGCATATATAAAAATACCCAAAACTTATTGGAACGTCACAAAGAGATTTGCTGGATTTTTTTACAAGTGCAGAGATAACACTCTGATTTAATTTCAACAAAATTATTGTTATTTTTAGTAATACTTATATACTGGGAAAAATATACCTGGTATTCCAAATGCTTTAGTAGTGATACTAGCTGGGTTCGCCCAACCTAATTACATGGGGGAGTCGAACCATATGAAAATTTTCCAAAAGACGAACCGCGAAATGGAAAATATTTTAGTTCCACTTTCTACCGCCAGAGTGCGCATTAAGTTCTAAACGAATCAGAAACGAATCACTGAAACGTAACAGAGCCAAATCACTGAAACGAATCAGAAACGAATCACTGAAACAGAAGACAAAATAAGTAGGGAGATAGGAAAGATCTATTTATGCAGACTAGCTTTGCCAGCAAAAAATTCAAAAATTGGAAGTCGGAAATTTGCTGCTAGATGCTAAGAAGTCCAAAGAGACTAAGATTTGAAAAAAAATGACACTATAAAAAATTTTAATTAGTCGACGATAGTAACTTAAGTTAAAAGAATATTAAAATATAAGTAAAATATCTAAATTTTCATGAAAGTATATCGTCATAGACAAAATCAGCAAAGATTTAAGATCTACTCTACAAAAAAGGGCAGGTTCATGAGAAATCTGAGAAAAATATTTTTTTAGTAATTACGATTGAATGCGATTGAATATAAAAAAGTGATTGAATATAAAAGACTTGGACCGGAATCAATGGTTTATTACAAGTTTTGAAATATAAATATTTAAAGGTTTTCTGTGTGTTACCTTAACAAACAGAACGTTGCATAACATTATAAGTTACAAGTTTAATTAAATTATTCAAGTTATTAGGATAGTTCAGTTTCTGACAGAGGTTTCTGTAATCATAATAAAATTGATAGAATAAATATATTTTGATATAAATATGAATTTTTATATTTAACGTAAGGTTAATTATATTGATATTTTATGTATGATTTGAGCCAAGTTATGAAAATATTTAAAACTATACAACTATTTTACATGTTATTCAAACTTTTTAGACATATTCAATGTTTTTAGACCCATTCTATAATATATTGATGTCCAAAGATTAAGCGGCAGTGACCGAACACTTTCGATTTCACACGTTTTGTCGAATATCTATGGGAATTCGTGACGAAATGCTCTTGAACTTTGAGTATGTAAATCAGATGTTCGAGTGCATGTTTTTCAGTGAAGATTTAGTACCGAGGACATTTAGGGCGGTTATAATAAATTTAATAATAAAATAATATTTGCGTCCCCCCAAGAAATAGAAAAAGCTCGAAAAGGTACGTCACTGTAGCAAATCACTATGTAGGTCAATTTCAACCATTTTGTACATTTGTGTAAGATTAGAACGCATATTCTTGAATATGTTAATGCTTCTGTGGAAAATTCTAAGGTTTTTTTGTTTATAGCATGCACAGTTTTCAACGGAATTTAACACTGTTTTCCTAAAGCTTGACAAAGATCAGTAGAAATAGTATAATATAATTAAAAGATGAACATATTGAATATTTGATGAGATATGGGTATATGTATGAAATACATTTTAACTTTACATGCACTAACTATACCAAAGATTTTTTTTCATGCTTTGGTATTCAATTCTATAGTGCAACTAATAAAAAATGTTCATTCAAATATCGCGAAAATTCAGGAAGATAGAAGCGATATAGTAAATTGCTCTCTAAAAGTATTTGGAATATGTGATTTTAGCCTAATTTTTCAATCAGCTCACTGTATTGCCGGTATCTTTTGGAGTTTTCAAGATATTTGACTGGTCTTTTTTATGTGCATTGCATTATAGAATAGACTACCAAAAAACGACAACAACTGTTTGTTGTAGTTCGCGCAAGCACAGTTAAAATTTATTTCATACAAATACCGATATCTCATCGAATATTCATTATATTAATTTTTTAATTTCAGTATACTATTTCTACTGTACCTTGTCCAGTTTTTGGAAAATGGTGTTAAATTCGGTTAAAAACTCTGTACGTATAAACAAAAAAATTTTTGAATTTTTAACATTAACGTTAACATCTTCACGAATATACGTGCTATTCTTACACAAATGTACACAAATGTTAAACAGGACCTACATTGTCATTTGCTACACTGACAAACCACTTTTAGCATATTCTGTGATTTGGATGATCACAAATATTATTTTATTATTAAAATTATTGTTGTCCCCTCTAATTGGACTCTCCACTAAACATTGACTCTAAATTATGAAGTCAAACATGTTCTTTACATTCTTGAAACAAAGGACAATTCGTAAAAAAAGCAAAAACAGTAGATTTTTGAGAAAACGTCTAAAATCGAAAGAGTCCGGTCACTACCCCGTAATTTCTGTACAGCAGTGTACAATGAACATAACAAGTCATTTTTTAGAAAGTACTTCACAACATCCTCAAAAGTGAGCGGATGCCTTAAAATTCTAAATTTTTGCACATTTTCTCATAAATTCATAACAAATGGCCAAAAGTGAACGAAAAAATTTATTAGAATCTTTGGACAATCATAATCGAATGGTAACTGACAACGAAAGTTTCTCTGTATATTAAATTTATATACATGGTGCAAAATGTTATCTATCGCAGACATTTAATTTTTCAACCGTTGGTTGTAGACATATAGTTCCAATTACAAAAGCGTTTAAAATTAGGTAAATATTCATGTTGTGGCGTTAATTAAAGTAAAAAATTATTATTTTTTAAAATTACGAAATCTAACTTTTTATACGGTCCCCCGGTCTCTATAGTTATATTTAGTAAATGTTTGCACATATCATAACAAATACAACACAAAAAGTTTGACTTCTGTACGATAAAAATTGACACAGTTATTAAATTTCAAAGTTTGAGATTTTTTCACATGATTTTGTCTTTTATTCAGGTATCAGTTAAAAAATGAATTAAGAGTAATTCGAGATCGAAATCAGGGGGCAATGTCCTTTTTACCGCAAAACTACCTTTAACCGGTATCGTTTAATCTGTGTATCACCAAAGAGGGTTATTTCATCTAAAAATTTGAGCTGACTTTGAGGGGTCGTATACAAAGCGAAGAATGAAATATTGAAATTAAACCGAAAAATAAATATAAATTTATTATCGTATTAGAAAATGGTCTACTATAAAGAATGAATACATCAAATACCGGAATCTTCTAAAGATACTGCTCAAAGTGTTCTCCATTGGTGGTAATGCACAATTGAATGCGTGACAGTACTTAGTCCTGGTTCACCAATGGAGCATAGCAGGCGTAACTGTGTGACAAGCAAGGATGATGCGCTGCTTCAGATCAACCAGAGAAGTAGGCTCAGTCACATACACCTGTGCCTTGATGTATCCCCAGAGGTAGAAGTCCATGGCAGTCAAGTCCGGTCAACGCGGTGGGCTCTCTACCGGACCACCATATCCAATGATCTGTTAACCGAATTCGTTGGTCAGATACGCACGGATGTTTGATGCTTTATGCGGAGGGGCCCCATCATATTGAAACCACACCCAGCATGCATTTCAGGCGGCAGTTCTTTTATCAGTCACGTACCGTGTTTTGTAATAGGTGCAGATAAAGTTCGGGTTCTATCGTAGAAGATGGGTTCAACAATCTGAGTTCTCCATCTACCGCACCACACGTTCGTTGACCAGCATACCTGGTGTCGTACTGTGCGGGCGAGGTGAGGATTTTCCAGAGACCAGTAATGCACATTTTGCACGTTCACAATGCTACTCCGTGTAAACGTTGCCTCATCTGTCCACAGAATGTCACAAAAGAACGATGAATTTTTCTCTATAGTGTTAAGCATGAAATTACAGCAATCAAACCGTCTTTTGTGGTCACCCAACATCAACGCTTGCACCAGTGTTGGATGGTATGGATGGGCACCATGTGCTTGTAATAACTGCCAGACACGCGGACGCATGTATCCACACGCCTCGCTTATTTCCGCCATGCTCATTTGTGGATTTAAAAGGGCGAATGCCAGCACTTCCTCCGGTGTCACTCGAACATTACACCTTGCGCGTCTACTTGTTCTGGGTCGGGATGCATCAGAGCCGGTCTCTCTAAGACGGTGTCATGCGCTGGATGTCGATCTCTAGGAAAACGCTCTGAATAAACCCTAGCAGCCGCTCTGGCATTTCTTTGACATTCACCATAAATAAGTATCACTTCGGTATATTGCGTGTACGTATAGCCTGCCATCACAAACTCTGCGCTGACTAGCATGTCCACTTCTAGTAGCCTTATCTATGGTTTTATCCCGAACACGTTGTGCTGCGGAACTATTGTAATTTGCATAATCTTGATTTTCATACTCGTTATATTTCGGTTGGTCGTTTGTATTCCGTTGCCATTTATCAAGTTGTTAGTGTGTACATTTTGTTTTATTGATGTCGATTCTATTGTTCAGTTTGGGAAACCGCGCCTAGCATTCTGGGACGATTCTACAATCGAATGGGGTGTTACGCTAATATGAGTATTTTCCGAAATTCTATTTTGCGTTCTCTTGTAGGCGGTCACTAAGATTGGCACTCAGATAACCGCAGCTAAACAAACTCGACTCAAACCCATTTTGATAAAATCAAAACAGACTGGACGCATTCGCAAAAGAGCGGAAGGTTTTATTTTCCGATAACAAACAATACCTACTTTCAGTGTTGAATTCAGACACTTTTCTCCGGCGGGGGGACTTTATAGAGTTCCGGGGAGAAATTGCACTTTCTGACCATTGAAAACACAAAATCTCACATTTTCCGGGAGGATCATTTCATTATGTCCCTCCCCCCCCCCCCTGAATTCAACACAGCCTAATTTGACTTTTGAATGTTGTTTGACCCCCTAAAAGTTGGCTTAAATTTTTAGATGAAAAAAAACCTCTTTGGTGATACCCGGTTTTAGCGATACCGGTTACAGATGGTTTCGCCAGCTATGCTCCAATGTGTCCAGGACTCAGTACGGTCACGCATTCAATTGTGCACCGCCGCCAATGGAGAATACTTTGAGCAGTATCTCTAATACATTCCGATATTTGATGTTTACATTTGTTATAGTAGACTGTTTTCTAATATGATAATAAATTGATATTTATTGTTCTGTTTAATTTCAATATTTCATTCTTCACTTTGTATACGACCCCTCAAATTCAACTCAAATTTTTAGATGAAATAACCCTCTTTGGTGATACACCGATTTAACGATACCGGCTAATAGTAGCTTTGCCGTAAAAAGGACAATGCGCCCTGTTTTCGATCTCGAATTACTCTAATTCATTTTTTAACTGATCCCTGAATGAAAGACAAAGCCATGTGTAAAAATCTCAAACTTTGAAATTTAATAACTGTGTCAATTTTTGTCGCACAGAAGTCAAGCTGTTTGTGTTGAATTTGTTATGATATGTGCAAACATTTACTAAATATAACTATAGGGAACGGGGGACCGTATAAAAAGTTAGATTTAGTATTTTTTAAAATTGATTTTTTACTTTAATTAACGCCACAACATAAATTCTTACCTCATATTAAACGCTTTTGTAATTGGAACTATATATCTACAACCAAGGGTTGAGAAATTAAAGGTCGGCGATAGATAACATTTTGCATACTGTATATAATTTTATATATATTCGCATTATTATATAATAATTAATGTTTCTGAAACGGTTAAATGAAATATATTATTGCGGCATATACTATTAAATGCCCAAAGTATTACAAAACTAAAAGGTCCTTCCGGCCTGTACCGGGAAGAAAAAGTAGCTTTCATAGTCAATGTTTTTAAAAATTCAACTCATTTTACTCAAACACCCGAATCTAAAATGCTTGGAACCCGATTATATAAGATTCAATTCCGCTTTTCATTAATACTGAATTCGAATGCGAATTTCAGCATGAGAATTACAGAATAATAAAAATCAGATTGTTTCAAAATGTCAGCCAACCTAGAATTTCAAACTGACATATCTCAGCCATTTTTTAAGATAAAGCCAACACAAAAAATGTTCCAGAATCCTTGTATCACGATCTAAAAGTTAACGGAAACAACTTTTTCACAAAATATTTTTATACATATTTCTGATTTTTAAAAAAATAAAAAATAAATAACTTGCCGCCTTATTTAAACAAGATGGCGGATGAAGCTGGCAAACGAACTCAGTCGAGATCTTGGTATGTCCTATACACATACTCAGTCACATACGAATCGGTTAATAAATAAGAGAGTTACAGCATGACATACGTCAGATATATATATATCAACATTTGAACGGAGTGTGGATTGGGGGTCTCGGATTCTTGATCGGTGAAAATATACCAAAATATTTTGGAATTGCTTTCCTCCGAACGGCTGCAATGAGTAGCTTTTTATAATGAAAGCTACCTAAAAGTCATGTAAAATAGAAAAGATAATTTATGATTTATATACATT
Organism: Maratus michaelseni; assembly: GCA_963931845.1. Taxonomy (NCBI): domain Eukaryota; kingdom Metazoa; phylum Arthropoda; class Arachnida; order Araneae; family Salticidae; genus Maratus; species Maratus michaelseni. The sequence continues at coordinate 392,327,667 of OZ007592.1, forward strand.
AAATCAATCTGCATTGGTTCATTTTCTAAATAATTTAAATCACATTGAGTATTTTTAAAAATGTCTTTCAACATTTTGAGAATGCTGTACCTTAATGTGCAACATAATTTTGATGTTTCAATTAGAATTTTATAATTTGTTTATTATTTACTATTTAAAGGACACCTTTATGGCAATATAAACCACACGTATTTATATAAAAATTAGGAATCAAAATAATCGTTTTGTTTTTACTTCCGTAATTCATAAGGGAAGTTCGTGCTAGCGTATGGATTTATTGTTTGCAATGTGCATTTATCAACGGGATATAGTTTTTATGAGGTTCTGAATTTTTTAAATGCCGAATATTTTCTCGCATTCATATTACGCTTTAAAAAATCATATTTCGGTCTTAAATATCAATGTATTTAAAGTACTATGTTGAAAGATTGTTGAGAAAATATATGCGAGAATGTTTTTATTCCTTAACATAGCTCAGACATTTTCTAAATATATTATTTTCTCATTCTATTGTTGAAAGATAGCTCTGGTATAAAAATTGCGTACATATAAATAGATGAATAAACTGGAAAGCCATATCTTTATTTAATACTATAGACTTCGGAGATATGTGGCGGATGGCCATTTTATATCTTGCACTGTATCATTGGAAATGCAGTGGATCTCATATTTATTTTTAGTCATAAAATGTTTATGCGTATATTTCGCATTCTTGTATTCAAAACATTTAGTATATTTGAAAAGCACTTACTGTACATATTTCATATTTATTTTAATGCTTTTCTGGAACTTATACGTGTTCTTATGTTATAGTTATTAATGGTAAAAAATATTACATTGCAAAAATATTCATTTAAATCGCATTTATAGGGAAATATGAATTATCATTCATATTAAAAAACTTCAATCATTCATTTTATTATATTTACAAATTCGAGCTTATACAGATAGTTTATTATACACAACTGAATTAGATAATTTACTTTCAAAACGGCGTCTACAGTTTTTCAACAAGAATGTAAAATTGAATTTGTTTTCGGAACAAAGGAAAATTTCATTCTAGTATTACAAAATTCGGATGTTCACAGAGATAACAAAAGTATCAGTAATTAGACAAACTCAGTTACATGTTGTATTATATTCTATGAAACAAACAGTATGCTCTTATGCATTTCACATCAAATTTGAAATACACCATTCATTCGTCCTTCTATAATTACAATTTCACTCTGCATGATGTGTCTTCAAGTATATAGCTGTGACACAGTATTCAAGTCTACATATGTAATTGTAACTTATAATGCATGTGATTAAACAATTGTAGTATGCTATTATTCGTGTGCCATTTATTTGAATAACATGATAAGCTCAAATCACATGTTTCAGTTTAAATATTTTGATAAGGTAATTTTGTAATTTTACTTCTAATGTTAAAATACAAAATAATATATCCAGTGAATAATTTTCTGCAATTATCGACGTTATGAGAATTATTTACATACGAAACATACAAACGATGTTATATTAAGCATTAATATTCGGCTTTTCTCATAGTTAATGAATCGTGGATCAAAGTGGAATAAATTTGTATGCGAATGTATGTGTTTTCTTTTTTAGTTCAAGAATTTCATAACTCACACTTCACACTTTATACATAAATATATTTACAATAAATGACATATATTAGTTACTAAACATAACGCTTGCTTGATTAAGCAGTAAATTTAATAATTCTATCTTAATTGTTTTTGCTGGGTAATTTCTTGTAATTTCATGTTTGTTTGCTTTACAAGGTTTTCATCACACTGACACAGGAAATCATGTGTACAGTGATCAACCGAATGGTCACTGTTTTACTTAAGTAAGCCTCCCTCTGATGATAATAATAATAAAAATAGCCAGATTCTCGCAATTGATATAAAGCCTTTTTTAAATAAATAGTAAATAAATGTTGCCATCTCATGCAAGTCGTTCTGCATGAATATTATAAATATGTTGGTTTTTGTAATACATATTGAACGATCTAGTTACATGTAGGGAATGGTGGGATAAAACTACATATCACTTACCAACCTTCCCTTTTTTTAAGAGTAAAAAAAAATATATTTTTTTTGCTAGGAAACGAAAACAAGTAATCACCTCATATACTTCGAAGTTATTTTTCTGAAGTACTTGCCCAAACATGAAGGTACGAGACAAAACATTAAGGTAATAACAAGGAATATCAAGTTTATTATTAGTAGCAAAACAAAATAATTAGAGGGGGAGGAGACTCATAAACGAGACACTTACTTAAATATGTTAATTAAATCAATTTTCAGTTTTCCTATAATTTTTCTTGATTTGAAAAATGGAATGTTGGCAACTTTGCATTTTATTATTAATTGATTTTTGAAACCAGAATACCGAATACATAATTCAATGTTACTTTGCTTAAACTACACTGGACTTAAAATTGAATAGTAAAATCATTTTAAATAAGTGACATTTTTTTATATTAGTAAATTATTATTTTAAAAAAAAGTTAAATCATCCAGTCTTACGGCACCTAGGGGGGGGGGAAACATCATGGATATGTTAATCTTACAGGAATTGTAAAAATTTAAATTTTGTTATAAAAAGAAACAATATATTTAAGTTTACGCTTTAAGATATAGAACTCAACTAAGAACATTTAAATTATAATTCTAATGAGTTACTGTCTCAAGAAAAATGATAGTCATTTTCATTAGAATTTCAGAAAGAAAAGCAGTTCAACTCTTTATCAGCATTACAAAAATCATAATCACTCTTGTCCATGTAGTTTTGACTACCGTTTTTCAAAAATTATTTGCGGCATTTTCAATTATTGTTTTACAATATCATTTTTTATCACGTGTAGGAAATCTGGTTTTATCGTAGGAGAATGTGGATCGGAAAGCAAGCCGTAAACTTCCTCTTGTAAGTATTAGAAACAGTTTTGTTTTTAGAAATGATTTATTTTTAAATATGCTACACTTCATACTATATAAAGTTTCAGTAACTGTAAATTTAATATTTAATAATTATGAAGGCTAGAAAAATGTCAGACAAAAATGCGGTTAAATAAACATTTAAACACAGAAGCTACATAAACACCAGTATAGAGATGTTGAAATGACCACTAATTCAAGTGGTCTACACCTAAATGTTTCAACAATGAGCTCTAGAGGGATGCTGAAATTTAGTCCAAATTCAGATATATGTTTTTCAACAGACTACAGGGTTTTAATCTACTTTCCCTTACGACATTTTGGAATCAAAACTATCAGAGATACTAAACGAATTATAAAAGCAAAAAGATTACATTTGATGAGTTTCATATTCTTACTTAAACATATTGTCAACCTTCTAGAATAGACGAAAATACAATTTATCCATAAGAATTTTTTTTTCTTTTATCTGGAGGCACGGCAGTGCCTCCAGATAAAAGAGAGGTCGAGAGAGGACAGCCGTAAGCATACTTTTCTGGAAGCAACTCAGGGCACTTTAGACCCCCCATATCTCCGCGCTGGAGAATCCCAAAAATTTGAAACTTCGTTTTTCTAGAGTATTTGGCACACAGGACCAAAATTTAAAATTACAACTTTCTGTCTTTTCTAGTTCAGACGATATATCAACTCAAACATTCGATTTTTTGTCACTCAGTCAATCACTCGTTCACGCGTCATCAAAAAGATTAGGTAGATCCCGTAGCACTAGAAACTTGAAATTTGGAAAAAAAAGGTAGTGTTTAGGATACAAAGAAAGGAAAAATTATAAAATTCGGAAAATTCGAAAGAAAAACATTCGAAAATTCAATGAATTCCATCAAAATTGAATATTGAAAATAATACGATCTTGTAGTCTTAGAAACTTAAAATTTGGTGTGAGATTTTTGTTGTTTATCATCCAGAAAAAGAAAACATCAAAAACACCAAAAAAATCGAAAGCAAAATTGAAAAAATCGAAAAATCGAAAAATCGAAAAATTTCAAATAATCTGATTTTGTTGCGCTAGAAACTTGGAATTCAGAATAAAGGTAGTATTTAGGATGCAAAATAAGGAAAAATAAAAAATTTCCGGAAAATTCGAAAAAAAAATTAAAAATTCGAAAAATTCGAAAAAAATTGAAAAAAATAAAATAATTTGATTTTTTAGCCTTAGAAACATAAAATTCGCAGTAAAGATAGTGTTTAGGATTCAGAATAAGTTAAAATAAAAAACGCAATAAAATTCGAAAATAAAATTAAAAAATCGAAAAAATCGGAGAAATCGAAAAATAAAGAAAATTTGAAAATAATTCGATTTCATAGCGCTAGAAACTTGAAATTTGGAATAAAGATAATATTTAAGATACTAAATAATGAAAAATTAAAAAAATATGGATAATTCGAAAAATACTCGTAAATTAGTGCAGACGATATATGAATTCAAAGTTTCAATTTTTTGTCACTCACACACTCACTCACTCTCGCGTCATCAAAAAGATTGGGTAGATCCCGCAGCCACAGAAACTTAACATTTGGAATAAAGCTAGTGTTTCGGATACAAAGGAAGGAAAAATTATAAAATCCCGAAAATGAAAAAACATTCGACAATTTAAAAAAAAATCAAACAAAATTGAAAAGTGAAAATAACACGAGCTTGTAGTCTTAAAAACTTAAAATTTGGTGTGAAGGTAGTGTATAGAATTCAGAAAAAGAAAACGTCAAAAATATAAAAAAAAATTGAAAATAAAATCGAAAAATCGAAAAAAATCGAAAAATTTCAAATAATCAGATTCATATTTCAAATAATCATATTTTAGAAAATTCGAAAAAAAAATCAAAAATTCGAAAAAAATTGAAAAAAAAAATTGATATTTTGGCCTTAGAAACTTAAAATTCCCGGTAAAGATAGTGTTTAGGATTCAGAATAAGTTAAAATAAAAACGCAATAAAATTCGAAAATAAAATAAAAAAATCGAAAAATAAGGAAATTTAAAAAATAATTCGATTTCATAGCGCTAGAAACTTGAAATTTGGAATAAAGGTAATATTTAAGATACTAAATAAGGAAACATTAAAAAATATGGATAATTCAAAAAAAAAAAAAAAAAAAAAAAAAAAAAAAGAAAGAAATAAAAAGAGAGAAATTGAAAATAATATGATCTTGTAGTCTTAGAAACTGAAAATTTGGTGTAAAGGTAGTGTTTAGGATTCAGAAAAAGAAAAAAATTAAAAACACAACAAAAATTGAAAATAAAATCAAAAAATCGAAAAAAAAACGAAAATTTGAAAATAATTCGATTTTGTAAAGCTAGAAACTTAAAATTTGGAATAAAGGTAGTATTTAGGATACAAAAAATGAAATAAATAAAAAATCTGTAAAATTCGAAAAAAAAATTCGAAAATTGAAAAAAAATCGATTTTGTAGCTTTAGAACTTAAAATTCGGCGTCAACTTATTGTTTAGGATACAGAAAAAGGAAAAAATAAAACACAATAAATTCGAAAATAGAATAAAAAAAACTCGAAAAAGATCGGAAATTTCAAAATAATTCGATTTTTAAGCGTTAGAAACTTGAAATTTGTAATAAAGGATACAAAATAAGAAAAATTTAAAAATCCAGAAAATAAAAAAAAAAATTGAAAATAATTTTATCTTGTAGTCTTAGAAACTTAAAACTTAGTGTAAAGGTAGTATTTACTATTCAATAAAGGGAACAATTAAAATATTCGTTAAATTCGAAAATAAAATCGAAAAATCAAAATATCTTTAAGAAATCGAAAATTTGAATACAATTTGATTTTGTACTGCTAGAAATATTAGTTTTAAGTTAATTGTCCTATTAGCAAGTACAACGCCCCTAATTGTTTTATGTTGTTTCCCCCGGATTATGGTTTTCTTTTCTTTCGTTTACGAATTTCGTTATAGAAAAGTTCCGCTATAAACTTGCTACGATATAGGCGATTTCTTTATAGACAGGTTTGTTTTCTTTCACAGGTTGTACTCTATTTACTTCACATATGAAATATGGATTGTTAAATGATGTTAGCACCACAAAAATTTTCACAGCTCCCCCTACCCTCCCGAAATTACTGGCTGGTTATGGCTTGATAGTCCTTTCTAAATAAAATCATAGTAACTCTAAGATTCACTTGATTTATCTCTAAATTGAACCTAAATGATCCTAAGAAGACGGATCAAATAATTACTACATTGGCATGACAATCAGGTAACTTAGAATTAAAATCGAAAAATCAATATATTTATAAAAATCGAAAATTTGAAAATAATTCGATTTTGCAGTCCTAGAAGCTGGACATTTGGCAGAAAGGCAGGGTTTAGTACACAAAGTAAGGAAAAATTAAAAAATCTGTAAATAATAAAAAAAAAAGACTAAAAAAAAAAACAAAAAAAAAAACATCGAAAAAAGGAATAGAGTTTCATTTATTGGAAATTTTAATTTTGGCTTTCTTTTTATACTAAAAAGTTCTTTTATGTTAAATATCAAGTATCTAGGGCTGCGAGTAATACCTCAGATGGATAGCACCTATCCTGGAAGCAATTGAGAGAACTTTTGACACTCCCCCTCCCATAACTTAGTGTTTGCCTAGGAACATGAAATCTCTTTTTATCTACAGTACTTTGCAAACGAAACTAAAGCTTCAAATTTTTGATACCTGTAAATAATAGGGACAGAGTGTGGGCTTAGCGAAAATCAGTGGATGATCTCCAAACAGAACCCAAAATCAAGAAAAGGGGGATTACTTACAAAAAGAAGTGAAATCTCATCAAAAAGTCACCTGTAAAAAATGCAGCCAAGTCTCGTAACTCATTTACCGTGAAAAGTACTGAGACCGTATAAAGCCAAGTTTAACTATCTTATTAACTCTGAAATTTTCATTCACAAATCACTCCTAGTCTCTACATCTTTAGTTAATTATTATTTTGTGACTTGGCAATTACGCAGCACAGGGAAGTTATTACACCTTACTATGTTATGGGATGGGATGGGATAATTTAATTAAGGCAAATTATATACGCACAGGGAAGTTATTACACTTTAATATGTTATAGTATTATTTGATTAAGACTAACTATATACATCACATTCTCGTGCTGCGTAATTGCCAAGTCACAAAATAATAATTAACTAAAGATGTAGAGACTAGGAGTGATTTGTGAATGAAAATTTCAGAGTTAATAAGATAGTTAAACTTAGCTTTATACGATCTCAGTACTTTTTACGGTAAATGAGTTACGAGACTTGGCTGCATTTTTTACAGGTGACTTTTTGATGAGATTGTTTCTTTTCTGTTAACATCGTTCCAAGAAAATCTTACTAAGATACCTTTTGTAAATCATAAAATGCTGAATAAAATTCACACAAATGCATAATGAGTTTTGTAAATTTTCTCTTTTACTAATTGATTTTTTTTACTCAATCAATGGACGGAATCAAAAACTGGAGCTAATAAGAGAAAATGTTTCGCACGCTATGTTTTTTCGCTATGCAATCACTTAAATAAATTATAATTAGTACGATATTTTTCCAAGAAGTTTTAATTTTATACACGTCTCTATCCGTGAAAAGTAATTTATTCAGTTTCCATCAGAATGATATACTTTTTTAATAAATGAAACATCGATTGGTGAAAAAATAACATGACAGAGCAAGTCATTAACGGGATGTTAAAAAAAAAAAAAAAACTTTTTGCATTTCTAAACTTTCAGAAGGAATATTACCTTTTCTAAAAAAAAAGAAAATTTATAATTCCTGAATAAAAGCTGTTTCGTTGCGTCATAATTTCTGCAGAAAACAAAGAAATTCTAAAGTTAGATTTTAAAACACGTTTTTAAAATTAATTTCTTTCAAATGCCTTGATGTATAGCATTAGAAAAATCAATTTTAAAAAAAACGAACTTCAGTGTTAGGGTGTTAGTAGATGATACTGTTTTTTTTATATTACCTTTTATTAGGATTTTGACATCATATACCGATTTCACGGAATTTATTATTTTGGGTTATTAAACGGGAAATTATTCGCTCATGTATTTTCGAATTAAACAGATGTAAAGTCTGGAACTCATAATGCTAAATTCATTTTTAATAGTTAAAAAAAAACAATGTGGGTAGATATTTACGCATAACTAAAAAACTAATTTGGTGGGATGGTGGATTCACAAATTAAATGATTCTAGAAATTTACTCTCTATTAAAATTTTTATAGATAACATACTTATACAAATTTTTATTAATAATAGGCTACTCTATACATTTTTCCTTTCGTATATTAATTTCATAATATGTAAAATATGTAAGTTGTCTACTATTTATTAAACAAATAAAAATTAATTTAACATTTGTGATTCAATACGCATAATTGCAAAACTGCTTCCCATTTCACATCCGAAGGCAGAACTTCCTGAAGAATCCAAAGATGACGGTATTCGTAAGGAAATAATTAATATATTCTTGCTATATCTGTATAGAGACGGCCTAGTAAGGTTTTTTTTTTTACATAATATTAAAACTAAGCATAATTGTCAAATACTTATCTATATTTGTTTTTTCTATATCACAATTTGGCAATCAAATGTTTGTAATTTTTTTCTTTTCTTTTGGCCAAATATATTGGATCGTCCTCAATATTGGAGATAATTGATGTAGCATTTGCATCTAAAAGTCTAGTGAATTTTTTCTTATGTGTTAAATTTGCGAGAAACAAAACTCAATACTTATATTTAACTAATACATTCTCATATTTCACGAGCTTTGACAGGATACATAACAAAAGTTATACGTTTGTAAAAAAAGTTTCTTAATGTTCATCTATACTATTAACGGCCTTATACGTCTGCGTGTGTATACAACTGTGACGCGAAAATATTTTCTGGTGGATGGAGTAGAGAAGCGCTGAATGTATCGAAAAAAGTAGAAAAATTCGATCACTGGATCATTCCATGGTAACTTACGTTACATTTAAAATAATTGACTTCAGTAATTTTAGTAGTATAACACTAAAAAATATTCAAAATGTAATGTTTATATGATTTGTTAATTAAACCTAACAAAACTAAATTTGGATAAAATTGATTTAAATTTAGTACTATTTCTGGAACGCTAAAAATTATATTTACTATGGTAACTTACATTTCTGACAAAAAGAAAGTAAGTTACCATAATAAATATAATGTCCAGTGTTCAAAAAATAACATTAAAGGTAGGTAATTTTCATCCAAATTTCACTTTGGATAGGTTTAACTAACAAATCATATCAACATTAAATTTTGAATATTTCTTGGTGTTGTATTATAAAAATTACTAAAGAAAATTATTCTAAAAGTTACTTAAGTAAACATGAAATGACCCGACTGTGTTTTTCCATGTTTCTTCAAAAAACTTATATATATACGTAGTGTCTTGTTTCCATGAAGTGCTTAATTGATTTTGTTTATTAGGTAAACTTTCTAGTTCAAAATAGATTTATTTTGCTTTAGAAAACCGGAAGGTTGGCAGTTTTTAATAAGTTATGTTGTTTTACCTCACTTTCTCCTACATGTAACCAGTTTCTACAACATGGAAAACAAGTTGGAAATTGTACGTCAAACGTGACAAATGAGGTGCGTTCGTACTATAGCTACTTACATAAATATTCAGATCTTTTCTGATTTTTAATTCTGTGAAATGAATTATATCGTCTGCAGATTAATTTCTGTAATAAAATAAGTATCTCAGTCGCTTCACGATTAAACTTCGGAAGCTCCTATAACAAAAAAGCAACGATTTAAAAAAAAAATTAAATTTCTTAATAAATATTTTTATTAATATCTCCTAAAGTTTTGATTCGATTTTAATAAAATTTGAAATGTCTTGACAAAATTATGCAAAGATAATATATTTTAAATTGCAAACCATTCGGTTGGGTATTTTTTTGCGTTGTTATATGCGGACGGACGGACAGACAGACGGACAGACGGACAGACAGACGGACGGACCAAGCGACCACAATAGGTGCTGCGTATTTATATAATTACGAACGCACCTAAAAAACCTATTTCTCACTCTCATGCCAACCGACTTGAGATGACAGCAATTATAGGTTATTTATTTACAGCGGACATTGAATCGATGGCGAGAATCTGGTTCATTTTTTGCAAATTATCTGAAGGATGCTTACATATGTTAAACAGTAAAGCCTTGGTTACTCAATGGTCATATTTTACTGTGTCCGTGTTAAGAAAACATTGTATAAGATATACACATGAAATTAGAATAAATTGCCCACTAAAAAATCTTCTGGTATAATAACTAAGTTTACGTCTTAATCAATCAAACATTATGTCTAGCAGCTATTAAATGTAATTTATTCTAAATATGTTTACGGATGAAGTGTGAAGTGTGTGGGTCTCTCATTGGTGCGCTAAGTGAAAAATCACATATTTTCGTAAAATAACTATTTCACTTCAATCCATGAGGTTTGATATATGGGGCAAAAATGAATTTGTTTTTGCTAAATTGAATATTAGTGCATAATGTAATATCTTTAGTATGTTTCGTCAACATATAATTCCCATATGTCGATAATTTTCATAACGTCAATCATTGCTAAAAAATATTTCCTGCGATATGATATTTTGTATTTTGAACATTAGAAGTAAATCTACAAAATTTCCTCATTAAAATATTTAAACTGATGTATGTGTATTGAGCTTAACATGTTATATAAATAAATTGCACATGAATAGTAAAGTTCTAATATTATTTAAACACATGCATTATAAGTTACAATTACATATGCAAAATTGAAAACTTTATCACAATAATGTACCTGAATACACATTATTCAGAGCGAAACTTTAATTATAGAATGAATAATGAATTGTACATTACAAATTTCTATTGAAAACCATAGGAGTACACTGTTTGTTTCGTAGAATATCATAGAATACGTAATTGAGTTTGCCTAATTAGTGATTCTTTTACAAACCATGTAAAATTCTGAACTTTGTTAAATTTGAACGAGCGTTTCTTTTTTTCCGATAACGTATTGGATTTTAAATTATACCTAAACAAATGTAAATGCGTATTGTAAGTAAATTATATAATTCAATTGTAATATAATGAATTGTCTGTATATGCTCTATTTTTTTAATGCAATCAAATAAATAAATGGTGTTGTTTAATATAATTATTCATAAAGTCTCTCTATAAAGCTTCGTAAACATTTCAGAAAACGCATAGCACATATGAAAACCAGACTTCATAAACCACCACCCGCAGCCGGAAATATACCCCACTTGTTTTGTGCAGCCCTGTATTTTTTCAATATATTTGTATATATTCTACATAGTACGCCAAAATTTAAATGAATAAGAAAATCCATAATGTGTTCAAAAACCATCTACAGCAATTTCTATCAATACACGGAAACATATTTGAATACTTTGGTTGACCCCTCTATATTACCTAAAGATTTTATACACGCCACATAAAAAGCTAAAATATAATTCAGGAGACAACACGCTTAAAACTTCTAAAATCACATTTCCAGAATTTATCATCCGTAGGTGGCCATGTATCCTGTTATTTGCGGTGTCCTGTATATGATTTTAAACATATCTTAGTATACTATTTATAGTTCACATTGAAAATGTATATCTTACTTAATCCATTCCCTGGTAATGGTTTGTTTTCGCACCATTCAAAATAAAAGTGCATGAAAAAAAAAAAAAAAAAAAAAAAAAAAAAACCTGCCAAGCTACCACTATTTTAAATATTGAAATATACTTTATTTAATGACAAAAACTTTGCTATCAAAGATACCTAATATTATGTTTCAGAATTTTTGGTGGCAAACGAATTTTCTGTAAAATCATCAAAGACTACGCCCATTTAGTTTCGGCAGTTAATGGGTTAAAAACCACCTTTAATCAGTTCACGCTCATACAAAGTAATGCTTATGGATTATTTTGTGTTGCCTTCTCTATGATCTACATCATTTATACGCACCACTTGGTATATAAAAATTAGTTAAATTTAAAAATAAACACTATAACAGAAAACGCACTTCCAACAGTTATCATCAAAGAAAGTATTTCGCGTACAGACATAATCACTTGAATGATAGATTATCAGAATATCTATTATGATAGATTATCAGAAATTTTGGGTATTTGTAAATGTACAAATAATTCTCTGCAGATCACATTCTTCAGGATGCATCTTATAGCGAACATCAATAATGTATATCAATTTCATTATATTTGAAATAGTGTAACACAATTAAAGTATTCTGCAAACAGTTTTCCCAATATTATACAGAATGCATGTTTTAGTGCACTTCACAAATGAATATCAATTTCATAATGTTTCAAATGTTGTAACACCATTAATATGTCATTAGAACAATTTTTCCAATTGACCATAAAATAAAGGATTACTTTCAACTGTCCCTGTAAACAAAATATGAATGCTACACCCTTCATTTTCTGTGGCAACCATGCTATAGTAAACATCAATAGCATATAACAGATGGAGAAATGGCAATCGGGGTATATTTACGAGAGTTAGAGCATGGACTGACAGACAGAGGACAAGACAGGCCGAAATCATAAGCACTTTTCAACTACGTTGGAAAGTGGTAAAACTGTAAGAAATTTAGATAAAATTATGAGGTCAAAAGGGGATTTACAAAATAAACATAGAATAAAAGACAAAACATTCACAATTACCATTATTTTTTCACGAGAAATTACAATTATTTTGTTTCATTCATTATTTTATTTTCGAATGTGCACGCATAATCCTGTCGTCTCCATTAGCAATTCCAGTAAACACCATTCAAATTTCTACAAGATAGAAAGACCTCGCACATTGAATGATAACATAGTGCATACCTGAGACCAGTGCATTTTTTTTTTTGTGTTTTATGTAAAGAGAAAATAAAGAAGGTTCCTCCATCATTATATAAATATATAACAGGGTGGCACATAATTATGTATTTGGTGTTTAACATAATAAAGAAACTGACAGTTTTATTTACAACATTTAAATGAAAAATTAACATGATGTACTTTAATTTCAAAATTACCAGTTTTCAATCTCTGTTCTCCATGGCCCGGTCAACCAATATCATGACTAATTAAGCTATGTTTAACTTGCGAAAAATTCCACTGGTGTGAAATATTTTAATGATTGTCAGCGTAGACCGCTACCTCCAAACATGACTTAACACCCGGTAATTGTTTGTTGCAGAATACAGATGCACACGACATACAACTCGCTGTTAAAGAAGCAACCGATCTACTATTCTTTGGTACAGAGAAACGTTTTCTCAGTCTGGTCAACGTTAACCCCACTAACAGGCTACACAGTTATTCTGCCTCGAAATGTTTTTGTCACGTATTTTGAATATTGCAGTCAATTATTCATCACATAAATAAATATTAGCTGACCCACCCGGCGTTGCCCGAGCCCGTTTAATAAACTTAAATATCTTAAAAAACGAAACTCTGGCGTAGAACGAACGTCTCCGATAGCTTCGACACCGCATACCGGGCATGCTCGTATGCTCCGGAAAATCTGTTATTTCCCCCTTTTACCTCCAGGGGAGCATTCTGTTCTAAGCAAATCTCTTTCCGAACGAACCTCTGAGATAGGTCTCCGCTGCCTACGGTACTATATAGTAGTCGTGCTACAAAATTGAGCAAGTTTCGAGAAGTTGGGAACATTATTAGTCCAGTTATTGAAATAAGGCACATTTAGATAAAATAATCTTGAATGAGGTGCCGGGGGGGGGACGGGATGTTCAAGCGTCTTTCAGAAAATGACTAATTAGGAGGACCACTAAGTATTTTTAAAAGTTCATTTGTTTGGTTAAGCTTGGAACTTTATTGCAAATTTGGCATAAATTATTATACGGAAATAGTGGCCACTACTCAGAAATTTACTTTAAAGTTATACAGGGTGACTATTAAGTTAATTATAATGTTGGGAATCACTTGCGTTGAAATCGGAAAGATAATTGCTGTGATATGGAAACGGGGCATAGTTAGAGAACAAAAACTTTGAAGGAGGGATCGGGGGGGGGGATGTTCAAGTGTCCTTCAACAAATAACTAATTAGAGGAATCACTGTACATCTTTAAAGATTGATTCATTTCTTTAAGTTTGGAACTTAATTTGAAATTCGGCTTATACTGTTATTCGGAAATACTGGTAACTGCTTTCTAGAAATACTACACCTTGAAGCTATAAATGCTGATTTTTACGATAATTTAGTAAAAATGGAACTGGTTTAGAGAAGTGGCGAACATTATTATCTGAGATTTAAAATAGCTCTATTCTCTATACAAAACAGCAATTAAACGCTACGGGTGAAGCTAAAAATGTTAAAATTGTTAAATGTAATTTGATCCTCACACCTCTCCCACCGCGCACATATAACAAATAATCTGTTAAATAAAGTTTTCTGCATTAATAATCTCTATCATAACAATATACAGGGTGTCCATAATTAAACGACCCTACTTTAAAGTTGTCTACAGACGAATCTATTGGTCAGAAAGTTGTGAAATTTTATGGAGAACATAATGAAGGGATGGGAATTTGTTTGAGCGAAAAAAAAATAGTTCAAAATTTCGCCACCAGATGGCGTTTTATAGATAATTTTATCGATAATTTAGCATAACATTTAACATACATTTACTATAGTTTAAAAATTTTATTACAACATATCATATTCCACATGACGGCCATCCTTTTCAGCTACCATCTGGAATCGTAAGATAGCATGTTCCACAGCCGTCCGGAGTGTGTTTTGGGAAATGCTAAGAACATGTCGCAAAAAAAGTTTTGTTGAACATCTTTTGCTGTAATAAAATTTGTAAACTATCGCAAGTATATGCTAAATGTGTAATTCATTTAAAAAACGCCCTCTGGTGGCGAAATTTTGAACTAATTTTTTTTTTCGCTCAAACAAATTCCCATCCCTTCATTATGTTCTACACAAAATTTCACAACTTTCTGACCAATAGCTTCGTCTGTAGACAACTTTAAAGTAGGGTCGTTTAATTATGGACACCCTGTATATCATGTAAAAAAATAACTCCTTAAACCCAGCTAATTTTCATTAAGAAAAACGTGCCTGGAAAATGTGTCAACCTGTGTTGTGTAATTTCTCGTATGCCGGTGGCGCTACATTAGCATGTCTGTACGCCGGTAACTGCAATCCTTATTGACACTATTTCGTTAGACGCCCATATCTATGAATCGCTTCTCTGGTTTATTTAATTACTTCTGTGAAGACTATACAACCAGCCAACAGAAGAAAAAAAATGGCATTTTTTAAGAGTTCTTTGTGCATTTTAATTAAGAATTCGTCAGAAACATGAAATAAAAAATACCTATTTGAAACTTTAGAATTTTTTTCCCTACTCGTTCGTTTACGAGCCCCATACTAGCAACCCGTGTGCTAAAATTTCCTAACCCTGCCCCCTGTGGTTTCCGAGTTTTTTTTAAGTTATATAGATAGATACGCGCACGGATTTAATTAGGGTAGATGATCCACTCTTGTATACATACACACCCAATCAGCCATTCTCCCATTTATCCATATATATTTATATATATATATATGGATAAATGGGAGAATGGCTGATATATATATATATATATATATATATATATATATATATATATATAGTTGAAAAATTTCTTATAAAACTTAAAATGTACTAAAAAATTTAAACTTTAAAATGAAATATATATATATACTAGGGGGGCCTACCCCCTGCGAGCTACACTCGCCAACCCCCGCTCAGACTTCGAGGACTCTAAAAACATGACAGCGTGCTTTGTTTTAAAAATATTGGTAAATCTGTAATTGGGTTGCCATGCTTTTAACGTTTTAATGGGGCATTTTTTTATTATCATGGCCTCATACACAGCTGTTGCGACAGCTGACGACTGTTTTCGGGATTGATAAGTAAAATCAATTACAACTTGAAAACCAGCTTGTATAAAAATGTTAGGTTTAAATTGTGGCTACCTCTCGGACTTTTATAACAACGATCTGTATTCTATTCTTTCTTTGCGTTTAAGGATGAGAAAAATTCCATCTGCTTGTGAATAACATTAAGAACCACGGTATTGAAAAGTACTATGTTATAGACATTTTTAGTAACAGGTTTTAATTTTATCTCTATTTTAGTGCACCATCATGCATATTTTCATGTTATTTTAAATATGTAAATTATTTATTTTAAGTAATATGTATATACGAATTTTCTAATAATTATTTACCATACAAAATTAATTAAATATTTTGTGCATGCATGCCTGCATTTATTCGGCATCAATTGATGAGATATTTAAACAAATTTGCTATCCGCGATAATTTTACACCTTGTTATGTCACTTCAATACTGTCCATAAGAAAATCGGGTAATTTTCCAGTATAGGATCATTTGCTTTTAGGTTTGGCGTAATTCGAGCTGCAAAAAGGGATAGATTCGTTAATATGCATAGATTTGTTGCAAAAAGTTATGAAAACAAACCGAATGAACTTTTGGTGCTTTTCTATTATAGGGGTCTTGACGCTTTTTTTTAAAAGAATGGCGCAATTCGGACATCAGAAAGTGAGATTTGGTGCCAAATGACATGAACAGCCATGGAAACAAATCCGACGATTTTTTGTTTATATGCGTATTTTAATTATACGTATATTATTATTGTTTTTTTCTATACAAATGACTTCTGATTATATATAAAATAGGATAAATGACATTTTACGCTAAACAAATTGTATAAATATGTTTTTGCTCCTTTCTTTTGCGTTTACATAAATGACGTCATTTGAACGAATTTATTCAAAATATTTTCAGTTTATAAATTAAATTAAATGCTGACAGACGATTGAATCCTGACGATAGAAATGTGATTTTTTTTCAAATTTTCCTGAAAAACATAATTTAATCACAATCTTATCTTCATTATCGATTGAAATAAAAGATAAATTCAATTTCAATTTGAAAATTACGAATAAAAAAAAATCAATAATCCCTATCGGGATCCTTTTCAATTTTTTCCCTTTTTTGTTACAAAAAAAACTGAGTAATTAGTTGCCATAATTACAGAAATGTCATTAAAATAAGAAAAAAATTAATATCTCGAAAACTAATTCCAATTTCAAAATTCTATTACCAGTTTTGGCATCCGCGGATTTTTATGGACAATTGGTATTAATTTCCCCATCAAGCGTTTAATATTTTATTAAAAATAGCCCTGAAACATAATCAGTCGTTTAATCAGTCGTTTCATAAAATCGTTTCATAAATTCGTTTCATAAAATCGTTTCACAAATTTGTTTCATTAGGGTTTTATATATATAGGGTAGATATATATATATAAACCAAAACATAATAAAATGAAAAAAAAAGTTATATAAACCAGAACATAATAAAATTAAAGATACATTAAAACCATGGAATCATGAAAACTTAACCCAAAATACAGAAATAACGAAATAAAATACTAACTTAATGAACAAAACGACCTAGGAGACTTGCGAGGCTTGCCACACACGGATGCAAGATTATAACATTTTTATGCGTGCAACGATCCCCAAATTTACCAGTCGAGACCATAAAGAAAGTTAAACGGTAAACAATAACTTATCCAAATGAATCTAATATAAACCAATTCAAAAACACTCGACACCTTTAACAGGAAACCGCTCACCATTCAGACTCACCGACTACCCCTACCGTCAGTCTAGATTAGAGGGTCCAGTTGATTTTGATTACTGCCTGTCCCGACGAAATGAAACGTCATATTACTGATCAAATTGATTGGATAATACTGATTTAAAGCAGTCTCATACCATTTAATTATTTCTTCTTTCAAAGAACCGATATTGGATGTTAATCTATTTAAACGGATTAAACCGTTTATGTATATATTTCTGAATATTGAGATATGTACATTTGATACAAAATGTAGCCTTTCAGTCGTTGTAATGTTGAAGTATTCTTTTTTACCATATAATTTAGTAATAATCTTTTTTTTTCGATTTTTCAACTAACATCTAAATAATTAACATTCTGATTGTTATTAGATGATGGTTTGAATTCTAGGTCGTGGGAGTATATATATATATATATATATATATATATATATATATATTCATGGTGCAATCTTTAAGGGTTGGTATAGGACACTGTAACAATCATTTTTTGTATAAGAAACCAGGTCAGAAATCGATTTATTTAGTCAAAAATACAGGGCGTCTCAATCTGAAGTCGCGTTTTCGTTCGTAAACTTGACAGAAGTGAAGATATTTTAACACAATTCAAAACAGATTAATCTTTATATGATTTGTATGGATATTGTTAGGATTTCGTTGAAGTATCTTAAATACTATTAAAGTTATAAACAAAAACACGACTTCGCATTGGATCGTGACGCCCTGTATTTTTGATTAAATAAATGGATTTCTGGCCTTCGTTTCCTATACAATAAATCAGAAATATAGTGTCCTGTACCAACACTTAAATTTTGTACCATGGATTCGGAATTACCCATATATATATTTATATATATATGGGTGATCCCGAATATATTATACATATATATATATATATATATATATATATATATATATATATATATATATATATATATATATATATAAATCTGTTAAATGCAGTGTTTCAAAATTTTTTTCACTTGCTAATAGACGTATTAACAGAATATTGTATACTATGATGTAAATTAATTCATGTATATAAATATATACCTTTACATTAGAGTATGTAACAAGTAATTTATCTATAAACCACTAAGTAAAATAAATTTGCCTGGAATCCCATTTCTACTACATTATCTAATATTTAGTTACTTTTAATAAAGGTTACAACAAGGTACAATGCGCTGTTATTTATCTAGGAAAATACCTTATGCAATAATGAAGCGTAATATAAGGCAATTTTTATTAATAATACAGGTGATAAACATTCTCTGTTGCTTCATTAATTTTTGCAATTAATTTTGTTGATATGGGTATTTCCACGGCGTAGGAATAATCAGTGAATTATCATAAATTATTACAACAGGTCATTAAAAGATTCTAATCTCATTTAAGCTCAAATAAAGTCTTCATAATAATTTTGTTTATTTTTTTTCCTTCGCTTTTTATTATTGATCCGATTCTTTCCATACCATATGCAAGAACAATAAGGTATGACAATAAGTTTGTCACGAATTTTATTTAAAAAAAAGTATATATATATATTTTTTCATCAAATAAATTATTTTATTTCTTAAATAAAATGGTTTAATAAATTTTCTTTTAATTATTTACAATTATAAAGAAAAATAATGTAATATTTGATACTTGCGGAAACTGTGAGCACAACACATTGATACTTTTACTATGCAACAATAACCTGATAATGTTTTTTGTTTATAATTTTTTCTCATAAGTATTGATAGGTTTTTTTTTCATTTTTATTCCGAAAATATAATAATGTAAGGAACTACATTCAAAGCCTTTAAATAAAGACTTACATAGACATACGTCTATTCACATTTTCACTTCGATGATTTATTTTTTCTTCGATGATGATTTCCATGTTGCACTGATGATGACATATGTTTTATACGTTAATGCATTAAAAATGCTGTAAAATTTCTTCAAAACTTTCAAATATTTAAATCAATAGTTTATTGCACGCCCAAAATCATGTAAATTATAGACAGTTACTTTCTATATAACTAGAATCGATTTGATTTTAAAACGTGTTAATCATTTTACTCTACCCGAAATGTCTGTTTCTTGGATGCTATTAATTTTCAAGAATATATTTTGAACTTCGCAACACAATTCTCCATGCAACAGTAACATGATAATATTTTTTAAGGTTAATGTTAATTTAATGTTAATGCGCTAAAAATATTATGTTTATTGAACATGAAATTGTTTATTTGACATTTCATAGCAACTGAAAGACCGATATTACGGAGAATGTTAATGCTCTAAATTTATTATGTTTGTTGAATATGAAAATGTTTATTTGACATTTTATAGCATTGAAAACCCGATATTACGAGTTGTGAAAACTGACTAATAGCTACTCGG
The DNA here is from genome assembly GCA_963931845.1 of Maratus michaelseni. Classification (NCBI taxonomy): domain Eukaryota; kingdom Metazoa; phylum Arthropoda; class Arachnida; order Araneae; family Salticidae; genus Maratus; species Maratus michaelseni. Next base: position 392,347,791 of record OZ007592.1, read on the forward strand.
ATACGTTACCGAAATTTACGGTTATAAAAACAAAATTCGTTCCATGATTTTTTTTTATCTCAGAAATCTAATGAGGTTCCTGAAGTTAAACAAATACGTTTTTGAATAGTTGCTAATTTGGAAGTGGTTATGTTTTATTTTCGTAAACCTTATGAAAAATAAGAGTTTGAATAAAAAATATTTTTTTAATCTGTGTACGGTTGTACATGTAGACGAGAACAAACATCGGCTGTTATTTCTTGTGTTGAAGATATTCAATGTGTATCACCTCAAAAAAAAAAAAAAAAAAAAAAAATAGAACATATTTCTCAGACGGTGCAGATACTTTATAAGACGCCCTGTATAAAATTCAAAACTCCGATCATTTATGTTAAAATTATTTATTGAATATAAAAGTAAAAAAATGCCTACTGCGCGCTAATAAATGCACAATATAATCGGTTTAAACACACAATGGGTATATATTTCATATCCTTAACACATAATAACACATAAAAACATATCCTTATCTGAAGAACACAGTTGCATTGCCAATGCCATTATAATCACATTCAGGAACATAGCAAGTGACACTATTGACGTCATTACATAATATTGCATTTGCATTTTTATGATCAAATCTCACCATGTTGAAAAATATTTACGTTTTAATTATATATGAGGATCAATGGTATGACGTAAACATACACAATATAAATTTCAATTTAATAGAACTGTTCATATATTTGAATTATATATTTGAAGTCTGCATATATTAATACATAAAGTGTATTTCTAATTAAACCTCAATACAGATATGCACAACAAATTTTAAGGAGTTTATTAAAGTCATGGATAAACAAATTATTTTAACAGCTTCTAATCACAAAATTGCCTTTTTACAATTTATGTAAATCGCAATCAATAAAAAGAGTACTTTAGTGCAGGTAAAAAAGAGCAAAATTTGAGTAAAATTACTGATGGTCATTCATTAAAATTTCGGAAGAACTTCGTTTTAGCACTAGAAATGAAGGTCCGATGAGTTCCCCCAAATTAAGGCTGTTTTAAGGTGTTTAGGAGGACAAAGGTGAACATTTTAACTATGGGGGGATAATATTTTTTTAAAATAAGTAATTTGGGATATCGTTTACTGTATAATGAGGATCCGATGAGTTCCCTCAAAATAAAGCAGTTTTAAGGTGTTTAGGAGGACAAAGGTGAACATCTTAACTATGGGGGGATAATATTTTTTTTTAAATAAGTAAATTGGGATATCGTTTACTATATAATGAGGATCCGATGAGTTCCCCCAAAATAAAGCCGTTTTAAGGTGTTTAGGAGGACAAAGGTGAACATTTTAACTATGGGGGGATAATATTTTTTTTTAAAATAAGTTAATTGGGATATCGTTTACTATATAATGAAGATCCGATGAGTTCCCCCAAAATAAAGCTGTTTTAAGGTGCTTGGGAGGACAAAGGTGAACATTTGAACTATGGGGGGATAATATTTTTTTTAAATAAGTAAATTGGGATAACGTTTATTATATAATGAAGATCCGATAAGTTCCCCCAAAATAAAGCTGTTTTAAGGTGTTTAGGAGGACAAAGGTGAACATTTTAACTATGGGGGGATAATACTTTTTTTAAAATAAGTAAATTGGGATATGGTTTACTATATATTTTGTAATTCTGAATCGAACCACACCATCCGCAAGTTGATACGATCTTTTGTTGCAAAGTTACGCGAGGTTTTAGGAATACAAAGTCAAAAATTTGAGTCAAAAAGCTAAAAGTTCAAGTCTTGGAAGTGACACTTTTTTCAATAGTGCCACTCTGGATTTAGATGTAACCAAATTTATGGAAGAATCACGTAGTGAATTAATTTGTAAATAAACGGAAGCACCGTACGCCTTTGGACATGCATCGGCAAAGGTATGCAACGTTAGGGTGTAATTGGAGCCATCGGGAAACTGAAAAATGTTCCTTTGAATTTTTAGGTTTCTCAACTGGGGAAGTTCGGAACTCCACTGTTCCCACGTCTTTCTAATATCGGGAGGCAATTCTTCATCCCAAGACAACTTTCTACTCCATAGTTCTTGTAATAAACATTTTATTCTTATTATGTACGGAGAAATTAGACCCAGAGGGTGGAGTTGCAAAAAACTCGTTTATTCCCAGATTTATTTCCAATACACCCGGTTTATTCCAGGATTATTCTCAAAAGACATGGTTTATTCCCCAAAAAACAAGTTTAATCCCAAAAAACCCGGTTTATTTCCAGGTTTACACCGCGTTTTTTCTAGCCTTTGCAACTCTACCAGAGGGTCAAATATTCTACCTGCAACTTGTAATACAAAACGTTTTGTATTTTTTTCGTTACGCAAAAATTCTAGCAAATTATCAATATCTATCAAAAGTATATCTTGCTTGGGTTGCCACGATATCCCCAAAACTTTATGTATTGCACTATCCTCAAATAATTGTGGCATAGTACTAAATCCACGATTATCCCATATTTCCATTAACAGTTTGTTATTCGAAATCCCCTTCCGTAAATTCATGCTAGCATCCTTCATTATTTTATGAGATTGTTCCGAAATCTTCACCGCATCTTCGACTGTGTCTGTTCCGGTTATTAAATCGTCCACATAAATACAATTGTGGAGTACTTCTGTCGCTACCGGATATTCCGTTTGGAATTTATTAAGATGATGCTTAATTGTAGCAGATAGCAAAAATGGGCTTGAGTTCAAGCCAAATGTTAGGCGTAAAAATCTGTAGACGATAACATTAAATGCGTCATTGTCGACAGGATTCTTATCTATAAACAGGAATCTCAGAACATCCCTGTCCTTTTCGTTTATGGCAATTTGTAGCAAAGCCTTCTCTATATCTGCTAGAAAAGCAATTTTGTTTAGTCTCAAGAAAATCAATAAATAAAAAATATTAGGGTTTAAATTAGTTTCTGCGTCAAGAGTGTCAGTCAAAGACAGTTGTCCTGCTTCATGGGAACTTGCCTCAAAAACTATTCGACATTTACTATAAACACTGTCTTCTCTAAATAATGTATGGTGCGATAAGTAAAAAACTGGTTTATCTGAAGGGTTTTCTAAATTAAGTACACTTTCAATTATGTTCATCTCTAAATACTCATTCAAAATATTGTGATATTGTTCGTATAACTTTGTATCACGTTGCATTCTTTTTATAAGACCTGTGAGTCGCGCTTCGGCGGTTTTATAGATATTTTCTAAATGGTTCCAATTCCTCTTCATTTTGCAATAAATGGCACTGAAATTCTCTGTCATTTTTATCATGCAATGTTATCAGCTACAATCCATCCAAAACAGGAATTCTGTAAAATGACCGAACTATCCGGTAATTTTATCTGACCGGACAATAGTAATTCATAAAATATATCTACTCCTAATAAGATGTCAACTCTATGAGGTTCAAAAAAATTTCGGATTCGCATATGCTATATTCTCAGGCAAATGGAGATTAGAAATTTCGATCGGACTTGAAGGGGTTACATCAGAAATTTTGGGAACGACAAACATATTCACTGATTTCTGAAAATCTTTGTTTTTATTAGATATTTCCGTTTTTATGCCATTTTTAATTTTACAGATTGATCCATTTAAGCCGCTAGTTAAGGAATTTACATTATATTTTTTCAATCCCAAAATCTCTAAAGCTGAATAAGTAACTAAAGAAATTGTGCTTGCTGAATCTAAAATAGCAAGGAACGAAAAAAAAAGAATCATTAATTCACTTAATATAAACTATATTAAAAACACTAAATGGAAAATACGTTTTGCCTTTTTTCTGACAACTCAGCGTTAAAGAAGTTGACCTAGTTTCTCCACAAGTTGAAAGTTTCGAATCTACGCGTTTTTCGGTTTTATCTGATTGAGTTTGGCTTTTATTCGACTTACTGTCATTTTCTTTATATTTCGAAAAATTAGCTCCACATAATGTAGTATGATGATTCAAAAACATGACTTGCATTTATTATTTAATTTCGGGCAACGAGAAACTACATGTTTATTTAAACAATTAAAACAAAGCATTAATTTCCGCACAAGATTTAATCTATCCTGAACCAATAAATCTTGGTACTCTTTACATCTGAAAATTAAATGAGATTGATTACACATGGGACATAAATTTCGATCATTTTGCAAAACGAAACTTTTTTGTTTATGAACGAATTCCGTTTTGGGCCTTTAAGCTGAGACATTTCTCTGTATATTTTCTAACGCTTGTATTCTTTTTAGTAGAAAATCAATGAAAACATCCCATTGTGGCAATTCGTTACAGTTTAAAGTAATTTCAAAAGCCTTTCTCGACTCGTCATCTATGCGTTGCAACACAAAATGCATTAAAATTGCTTCAGAGAAATTATTTTTTTCTAATCCTAATTGCTTAAGTGCTCATAAATAAACTAAGTAAATTGTCTACCAAATTATGGATTTCTTTAGAGTTTGCAATTTTTATTTTGTTCATATTTAGCAGTTCTGCTACATGTCCGTTAACAATCAGTCTTTTGTTTATTACTTTTAAATGCTAAATGTGTAAAATTAACAACTATAATATAAATTCAAATAACTTTAATTAGTTGTTTTACATGTTTCGACTCTTCTGAGTCATTTTCAAAAACAAAATGAGAATATTCTAAAGCTGCACGGGCTTTGAAGTTATTATTTACATGTACTTAAAAAGAAAAAAAAAATACGCACGTTATTTATTATTTTTTACTTGATTGTTTATTTAACGTACGTAAATTTACGTATTAATACGTAAGAAATTTGCACTTGTGAATGTATTAGAAAAAAGTACTTTAGATCTGCATTGGAAAGTTGTTTACTCCATTCCACCGTTAATATATGATAATTTACGAAACAAATTAGATTTTTACAGAGACATTCAAAATAACGAGAAAGAGATCGTACAACAACGCAAGCTAAATAAACTATTAAACAACAACCCAGAAAGAAGTTTAAAACCTATTTGCCAACCCGTAGATTTTCTGAATTTATCAAATCGTGAGCTAAGCAAAGAAGAATCTGATGTTTTAGAACTAGGACCTAAATGTTTCCAGTTTTACCAGATTTAAATAATGTTATTCCAGAAATAGAAAGTATAATTCAAACGACAACAGACGAGCATAGAGAAGAAATAAGGAACTTAATGTTTAATGAAATGAGAAAACTTTTTAACAAACCTATCAAACCTGTTTATAAAGAACTTAAAATTATAAAAAGTTTAAAACAAGACCCCAGTATAGTTATAGTACAGACTGACAAATCCAACAAATTAGCTGTCCTTAATAGAGATGATTATATAAACAAAATGGAAAAATGCATTAAAGATATGAATTGTGAAGAAGTTAAAAAAGATCCAACTAATTTAATCAACTATAAGGTCAATGACATCATTAAAAATTGAACTTGGCCCATATTTATGAAGAAAATAATAAAAGTACATAAATTAGCTGTTATCCCTAGGATTATTGGAAGACTAAAATATCATAAAAGCAACATGCCATTACGTCCTATAGTTTCAAAGTGCTCAGGACCGACTTACTTCTTAGAAAAAGCTTATGTTCCCTTCTTAAGAGACATTTTACCAGATTATACATTAACTATTAAATCAACGGAAGATTTCATTCAAAAAATCAAACATATACAGCTACCAGATAATTATATAATGGCTAGTCTTGATATTATATCATTGTATCCATCAATTGACACACATGTAGTATGTAATAAGATTTGTGATGATATTGAACAGATAGCAGAATTTAGTGATGATATGAAAATAACAATAAAAAGAGGACTTAATCTAATCATCCATAATAACTATTTCACATTCAATAGTAAATATTATAAGCAGAATCACGGAGCTCCAATGGGGTCACCTATTTCAGGCTTATTAGCTAAATATACTCTTCGCACATTGGAAAATAAAGTTTTTGGCACATTTCACTTAACACCTCACACTTGGCTCAGATATGTTGATGATATTTTTATAATTTAGCAGCATAGTCTTGATGAACTTAAAATATTTATAAATCAACTAAACTCAATCGACAATAACATTAAATTTACTATTGAAATTGAACATAATAAACCTCTTCCATTCCTTGATGTTATGTTAACAAGAACAAATAAATCTATCGACAGAGCTGTTTTCCGGAAAAACATGGCTAACCAATCTACCATACCAAATAACGCATGTTCTCCCTTTACATACAAAATTTCAGCCTACAGATTTCTCATAAAACGAGCCTTTATAATATGTACTGAAAATAAATTGAATAATGAATTAGATAATATTCGTAAAATTGCCTATAATAATGGTTTTACAGTACACCATATTAATAAATTAATCATATATATCACCAATAATAAGTATTCAGAAAATAAATTTGATTCACAAAAATACAAACTTTATACTCTGCAATATTATCCAAGCTTTTTCGAAAAATTAAAACACAGCCTTAAACGTTTCAATATCTGCTTAAGAGCCAAACCACCTAAGAAAGTCAAGAATATCATTTGCAGTAAAATTGACCCAATTAATTTTGAGAATTATTCAGGAGTTTATGAAATACCTTTTATTAAAGAAGACGGATCCAAGAATTACTACATAGGCATGACCAGCAGGAAATTTAATTGCAGAAAAAAAGAGCATATAGCTGATATTAAATACAATAGAAAAACTACAGCCCTAGCAAGATTATATCAAGAAGAAACCATCCAAATACATTTCAATGAAAGTAAAATAATATTTCCCTCCAGTCTACACTATCCATCCATAATAAGAGAAACCATAAAGATACTCACGCGCAAAAATACAATATGTAACGATGCGGCATCTTTTAATTTACCGAAACTGTGGATAGAATTACTCCATGCTCAAAGATATGAAAATAAACAATCAAGTAAAAAATACTAGATAACGTGCGTTTTTTTTTTTTTTTTTTTTTTTTTTTTTTTTTTTTTTAATTAAAGTACATGTAAATAATAACTTCAAAGCGTTATTTTAATTTATATTTTAGTTGTTAATTTTACACCTTTAGCATTTAAAAGTAATATACTATTACAAGGTGTTATATTTTATTATACAGTCTTTTGTTTTCAAACCTTTTCTTTAAGGCTTCGAATAAGGACTCATAAGAATCATCGATATCCTGAAGAAGTTTTACTGGGCCTGTCAAGGCTGACTGCAGGTAATACAATTTTTGTGAATCATTTAACTGGTCGTTATTGTCAATTAGAGTGGTGAACTGTGACTTAAAATTCATCCACTCTGTATAACGACCTGAAAATTGGGGTAGAGTTATTTGTGACAATTTTATATTTGAATCACGAGAACTTATTCTATCGTGAGTAGCATTTTGAGCAATATTAGAACTATAAGGTTTTATTAGATCTAGAAGACTCACCTCTATGAATTCCATTCTGTTAATCAATATCCGTTAACGAATTTTCGAATTCTTCCAACTTTCGAATTCTTCAGCTATTATGGCGTACTGGCGTACGCTTCGTTTCTGAGCTCATCGGTGTTTTTGTTTAAATTCTGAATTGAATTCATCTTGATTTCCAGTTCTTTTCGCTTATTTTTGATTTCAACGCATTAGCGATTCTTGTTATCTGTCCTCGTATGTTTCCTCGTTTTCTGTTTAGCACCACAGCTCCAGAAATTGTAGTTGCCATTTTTAGCTACGTGAGTAGGTATCACGCCTCTTTTTTTTTTAATCCAAAGGTCCTGATTCGAACTATGTTCAATTAAATATGAGCGCTGCGGCTCCACGGTCCAAAATTTGATCCGGCGAATTGTCAGCGAACTGTACTCTTATGTTAGTGATTTTCGTAAATTAAACTTCATGTTAAAACACAACAATTCATTTACAAATTAAAGATTAAGTGACAGGCAGCGATTGGTGCGCTGCGCTTACGTCCAAAGCTAATCACAGATCTGGCGGGATATCTTCCCGCTCATCATTACAGTTCATATGCGCTCTGTTGCGCCCTCTATTAAACTAATTTCTACACATGGAGGAAACAAATAGTGATAGTGCTATTATTCGGTTCAGGAAATTCTTACAAATTTCATCCCTTTAACTTTGGAACGTCGACAACTATAACGGTAAAAATGGTGTCTATGTATATTAAATTCACTGCGCGCTGTTCGATTAATTTTTTTAAACTTTCCTCCACTCACGTTAAAATAATGAGATAGCATGCTGATCTCGAAGATCGTACGAGACACCATAATGTAGTAAATTACAATTCGTAGCTATTTAATTCGTAAAAACATCTTACGTATGCAAATATTCATAATATAGCGTTATTATCGGTTGAAATGCTTCAAAATTTGTCCCGTCAAATTAAAACATGAGTCAAGTTGTGTATTGTAGATTGAACAGCTTAAACAATTGTATTTACAGTTAACTAGTTGTTCTTTTAATTTTATAGCAAAATTCATACTACGTTACCATGAAAGGAAACTAGGAAATCACGAATTCAACAAACAATTATTTTAAGTTTTGTGTTCTTAGAATATATTTGCGAAAGAAATCTTTTAATAATACATCCATGTCACTTTACAACTTTGTAATTACTTATTTCTCTTATCTTATATACTTTGATATATTTGCACGCTAACTCCTGATTGCAGAGCTAGGAGGGGCTTCAAGTAATACTATTCAACAGCGCGTAGTCACATTAGTGTAACTAGACACCCATTTGATCACTTTTAGCTTTTAAAAGTTAGTAACGTGATAATTGTAAGAATTTTCTTAACTAGAACATTTAATTTGACAAATTGTTATGTTATGATTATCAATTTTTAAGTCAGCTTCATTCAATCAACAAAAATAAATTAAATCAGTGTCTGATAATTTCTTTCCTGAATTTTTAACATTTGCACACGTGATATTGCACTCAGCTATAATTAATGAGATTTTTTATTACGTATACATTCAACATTTAAAATAGTGTTCTCAAGCTTAAAAACGACATATACTAGACCTTTAAGAAAAAGTAATATTCTAAAAAGCGGCAGACATATCTATCTAACAATCAATAAACATGTAATTTTTAAAAGCATAATAAATTACTCTGGCAAACGATTAATATCTTTAGATACAAAAATATATTTTTATGTTTCACCATTAAACATACTTCCTGCTTCTTTATTAATGGATTTGCTTAGTCTAGTTTTTTTTTTATTATTATTCATGTATATTCTTTAATTATTTATTTAAAAAATATCGTTTGTCATTAGTTTTCAGAAAATTTATTTGTTTGGAATTGCTTTATATTTTTCAGTACATATGCATTTTCGAATGCGATAAATTAAAGTGTTTAGAAAAGACAGATATATGGATAGATTATAAGGGGAATAATTTTGTGTAATTTTATGTATTAATAAAATTTTAGAGATTGAGATATATATAAAATAATTATATTTCTGTGTATTTAAAAAAAAAAAGTCCTTATATAGACCAACATACTTTTTTTCTTACAGTGTGTAGGTTGCAGATTCAGCTTGATTTCGTCTCCCCCCCACCCCCCACCCTCCCTAAAAACCCGGGTGGTTATTAAAAAAAAAAAAAAAAAAACTTGAAAAGCCCTTGGAAGGGTCCAAGCTGGTTTTTTCAAACTGCTAATTTAAAATTGCACTTACGTAATCTGTAATAAACATATTTATTTAAACTAAATATAATATACATATTATATCATAGACGTAGAGTTTTCAGAAATACTGGAGGGACAAAAATTTCTTTACAATTAAAGAAAATAAAATGGAAATTCTTATGGAAAATTAGTTATCTCATTTAAAAAAAAATTGAAAAAATTACGTAAAATTGCGCAACATCAGGAAACAAATTTAATGAATATTCTTCCTGTTTATTCAAGTTAAAAGTGACTAGGAAACTAGGAAACTGACCAGTAAAGTTTACGTAAGGGCAAATTTGTGTGAGTAGGTCAGAAAGCAAATGGAAAAGTATAGAAAAGGGAAAGAAAAGCAAATGGAAAAGGGTAATAAAACAACACATTTTTTATTTACTGATTGACTATTTATAATATTTGTTTTATCAAATACATTTAAAATAAAGATGTACATAAATCATTTTAACTCAAATTATTCTTTAAATATAAAGCTGTTTTTAACTTTTTCATTATTTTTATTTTTTTTCTAAACTGATAACATTAATGAAAACCAAGACATCTAAAAGCATATAAACAAAGTAATTTTGCCTCTATTTAAGCTTTATTGAAATACAATTTATATATTTTTAAACAGGCAAATACAATTATATATAAGAAGTAAAAATATGTCAATGCGAGCATCAGAATAATGTAGATCAACAAATGTAGTACTTACCATCACATATAAATTACAAATTAAATAACAAACTAACTTAATAATTTAACAACAAAATACTGCTAATTGGCGGTACGGCAATAATACAAACATTTGTCGGAAATATATTACATTTTAAATATCTGATACAACTAAACTAATTATTGACAATTTATTGACAAAGGATAATTTTTAACTGTACAAAAAAATTCACAAAATTTTAAAATATAAATTATTTACATATGCGTACCACATTTTTATTCTATCGGTACCACTTTTTGAATAAAATATATCTGCCATACACTTATATGCACTAGAATATTTTATGTCAAATGCCCAAGTGATTTTTTTTTCTTTTTGTGTGTGAATTATGCTGCATCAGAATATAAGAAATACTCTCAGTCCTGCCACGTAATCAAAGGATTAATATAAATTATGAAATGTCATATAACCCTTTTTTTCTTCGTAAAACAACGTTCAAACACGTTGCATAACTTTCTAAATAGCTGTATTATTGGTTAACAAGGCTAGTAAGGTTAATTCTATGAGAATGGTTCAATTTCTGAAAGCAGTTTCTGTTATAATAAAATTTACAAAATAAAAATATGTTGATTTAAATAGATATTTTCATGTTTTTACGTACGGACAATTTTATTAAGATTTTTATGCATATTTTGGGTTACAATAAAAAAAATATTTAAAGATATCCAACTATTTTAATTGATATGCAAATTTTGGGGGCCTGTTCTATAATATATAAGAAGTCATTAAACCTTTAAAATGACCTTTAAAATGTCATCAAAGATGAGCGGATACTTTTAATTTCTCATTTTTTTATATTTCCTCATAAGTTTACAACAAATGACTGAAATTGAACGAAAATGTATTTAAAAATCTTTAGATAATGTAGAATCTAATAGTTAACAACAACGCAAGATACTCTACATATTAATTTCAATAACCGCATTATTAATTATTAATTAATGTATCTGAAACGGTTAAATGAAATATATGCATGCAGGTATGTTTTGATATTCGAAAGGATTACATAAAAAATATCATGAAACAAAATATAATGATTCATTTATGTAGCAATTAGATAACATTAACTAATTTCTTTAAAATGTCATTCCACGTTCCTGAACCTTAATGTAATAAAATTATGTCGGTGTTACTTTTAAAATTTTATATTTTATTTATTTTTCAATACTTATAAAACCACTTTATGAAAGCATAAGCTACCTATATTCATAAACAAATTAGGAAAAAAAAACAATCGTTTTATTTTTATTTATTTGTTTTGCGTTATATTTAAGTAAATTCATTTTAGGATTTATTTATTTTATTTATTTATTTATTTATTTGTTGGAAAGTGCATTTATCAATGATATATGGCTTTTATATGTTTCTCAAATTTTTAAAACCAAAGAATTTGTCTCATTCACATAATGTCTTATAAATTACATTTCTTCCTTAAATTTAAATGTATTTAAACGCCATTTATTTATTTGTTTTTAATTTTTAAGAAAATATGTGACGACATTATATATCATTCCAAAACATAAAGTTAAACTTTTCTAAATATATTATTTTCATATTCTATTGTTGCAAGAAAGCTCTGGTATAAAGATGGTTTAAGTATAAGTAGGTGAATAATCTGAAATACCATATCTATATTTAATACTACAGACTTCGAAGAAATGTAGTCGATTGATATTTTATTTCTTGCATTGTATCTTTTGAAATGCAATAGATATATTTATTTTTAGCCATAAAATGTTTATGTATATATCTTGTATTCGTGAATATATTCCAGAAAATTTTCTTAGCCTTTAATATATTCGAAATATATTGTGCAAAATTGTATATTTCTGTTGATGTATTTTGGGGAGCGAGTACGTGTTTCTATGTTGAAGTTATTTTCGACAAAAATTACATTACAAAAATATCATTTAAATTCCATTTATAGAAAAATTCAATTTCATACTTTTGAATTTGATTCTAATGTAAAGAATACAGCGATATTTCGACTAACGAAGATAATTTGCTCCAGAATGAAATCTGTTAACCAAAATTTCCGTTAACCAAAGCTTGATATTTCGTCTTATAAGAGTGAAACGTAGCTGCGATATGTTCACTTATGAATCCAATAAAGTATTCGTTAGCATACTCCCTATTGGATACTATAGTCGAAAAAACATCAAAAGTAATTCTCGATAGACAAAACATCTGTTGAAAAACCGATACGTTGCAGGAAGTATTACTGTATATGTAGTAAAAAACAATGTAAATCATATATTGTGACAATAAGGTAAAAACTGTCAACATTTTGATGTGTAAATCTATATTCATTTTTAAAACTAGTGTAGAAAAACATATATGAAAAGTTAAATTGCATAATCGTTTGTAATTTTTGTACATTAGGGTTACCGTATTGGTATTATGAAATGGAAATTAATTAAAATAATTCTGTTTAAAATAGAACAAAAACTGTGACAATGCTTAATCTTTTCTGTCAGCTATTTTTGTTTCTTTTAATTAAACATTTTTAATTTAATATTTGAATGGTCATTTTTGTTACAAATTTAATGACTTCAGTCCGCAGAAATACCTTTACCACTGAAATGAAAGAATTACTAATTTCCTTTATGTCCTTCAATGGAAAATGAAAGTCAAAATGACTCATTCTTCCATTCAAGGTTTTTAAAAACAGTTTTGTTAAAAAGTTAAAAAAATAGTTGTGATAATTTACTATCAAAGTACATATAGATGTGTGGCCTCTTTTAGCGAATATTTCAGGTACATAAAATTGAGAAACGTTAATAAATATATCAGCTTAAATTATTTTGCAAGGGAATATACTATTTTTATGGTATTAACTTTTTTCCTGTTCAATTTTTATGTACTTGAAACAATAGAGCATTGAAATTTCATTTATTGCAGCTGCACCTCAAAAGATGAAAAGAATGAAATAAATAGAAAGAGTTAAATCTAAAAGAAAAAATGAAATATAAAAATAAATCAAAGTAAAGCATTTTTTGTCATCGTCTGTCATTAACTCAATATACGAATGGAAAATCATTTTCTCAATTTATATTGCTTGAATTTAAATGATGAGAATTCAATTACTGTTGAAATAGTGTGTGATTTTCCATGAAGTAAATTAGTTTGCTGATTATTTGAGGAGCTTTACCCATAGAATTGTTGAGATATATTTCCAGTATAATGTTACCTGAAAACAAAAGTAGATTATTAATCTATAATATGAAATTCAAAGATAATATAAAAATCTTCGAACAAGCGTCCCGGAAAGATTTAGAATTTATTTCAATGTATCTTTGGATATGCTACAGATCTCATTTTTATTGTGAACCTTTAATTTTCCAAGTGTATATTTCGTATTCTTACATTAATCGATTTAAATATATATTCTTAAGATACTGTTCAAAATTTGATATTATAATCTTCTGGAGTTTAATGCACACATAAATTTCGTTGTTTTGGGATGTTTATTGAAAAAAAAAATAAAACTACGTTTGGAAAATAAATTTTGTAATTTACACATTTGTATCATTAATTCTTGTTTTTGTTAAAATGCCGTAGTAAAAAAAATAAAAATAATAAATAAATAAATAAATAAATAAATAAATAAAAAGTTTAGTTTTTATATACATTAACTTTATCTTCATTGGTTCATATTCGTAACAATTTAAATCACATTATCTAATTTCTTAAAAATGTCTTTTCTCATTTTGTTTAGAAAGTTGAGCATAAATGTGTAATAAAATGTCTTTATTATTTTTAGAATTTTAAAATTTTATTTAAAATGACCACTTTACGAAAACATAAGCCACCCATATTCATAAACAAATCAGGAAATTAAAAATCAATCGTCAAATTTTTCTTGCATTATATTTAAGTAAATTTATTGTCGATAGTTATTTATTTATTTATTTATTTATTTTTACAATGTGCATTTATCAATGACATATGGTTTTTAATATTTATTTCAAAACATATTGTTGAACTTTTTTAAATGTACTATTTTCAATTCTATTGTTGAAATATAGCTCTCTTTATTATCATCTAATATACATCGAAATGTAAAGTATGCAATTAAAACGTGATCAAGATGTTTTTTGTAGCTGAGAGAGAGCAAATTGAACTGCTACAATAATTGTATTTAGAAGAACTAGCCACTCCTTTCATTTTATAACAAGACTCATGTTAAGTTACTCTATTGATAACAGCGAATTCAACAAACATGATGTCTACATGATATATTCTTAGAATTTATATGTGGAATATATCTTTTAGTACTATATAGATGCTGCTTTACAATTTTAGAATTGATTATTTCCACTTATTTTGTACACATTTAGCCATTAACACGCTAACCCCTTATTTTACCTAGACAAACTTTTTATCAATGTCAGTGTTCAAAAATTAGTAACGTGATAATTGTAAGATTTGCTTGAACTAGAAAATATAATTTAACAATAATTCTATTTTTTTTTGCAGATAATTGAATTTTAATCAAGCGTTATGCAATCAGAATTTATCAAACAACTTTCAGTACTTATATTTTGAAAGATATTGCTCCATGAAAGAGTTAAATTGGTGTTTGGTGATCTCTGTCCGAATTGTTTAACATTTGATATGGTGATATTGCATCTAGCTATAAATAATGGATTTGTTTATTACATTTGCGCTCAGTTTTTTCTCTTATATACATTTAAAATAGCTCAAGTTAATAAACGGCAATTTAATGTTTTTTGCTATTAGCAATTGATTTTTAAACAGACATCGTTCAATCAAAATTTATCAAATACCATTTTATTACTAATAATTTTGAGAAACTGTTTCAAGAATCAGTTAAATTGGTGTTCGATAAATGCTGTGAGAAATTGTTTATATTTGCACTCGTTATATTGTATAGGCTGAAATTAAAGAAATTTTCTTATTGCATATACACTCAATGTTTTTTTCCATTAAAAACATTTTATTGAACTGTTTTCAAGCTAGAAAACGAAATATACTGGAACTTTAAGAGAAAGTAATATTCTAGAAATCGACTGAATTATCTAAATTACAAGCAATAAACAAGCAAATTTTAAAAGCATAATAAATTACTCTTGCAAACGATTAATATCTTTAAATTCAAAATTTTAAAATTTTTGAGAAAATATTTCCCATAATATTGCATTTCGAAACATAACTCTTAAGTTTCTAAGTATGCAATTCTCTCATTCTATTGTTGAAAGATAGCTCTGATATAAATAATATATAAGAATGTGAATAATCTGGGATACCATATCTACATTTAATACTATGAACTACGCAGCAATGTGGTGGATGGATATTTTATTTCTTTCATTGTATCTTCAGAAATGCAATTGATATCAATTTTATTTTTTGCCATAAAATTATGTGTATATTAAGTATTCTTGGCTATATTCGAGACTATTTTCTTAGATGTTAATATATTTGAAAGGTTTTGTGCAAAAATATATATTTCTGTTGATGTCTTTTGTAGAGCGTGTACGTGTTATTATGTTAAAGTTATTATCGAAAAAAATATTACATTGACCAAATGTCATTTAAATTGCTATTTAAAAAAAAACATTGAATTTCATGCTTTTGAAATTTATTCTAATGCAAACAATACAATGATATAACGACTACCGAAGATAATTCGGTTAAGAATAGAATTATTTAGCTGAAGTTTTTATTTAATCAAAGCTTTATTTTCGTCTTATAAGAGTGAATTGTATCTGCTATATGTTACCGTATGAATCCAAAAGTATATATTCGTTAGGATAAGCTATATTCGATAATCTAGTCAGAAAAACATCAAAAGGGATTTTTGTTGGACAAGACAATTGTTAGAAAACACATTCATTACACGGAGTATTATTTATGTGCAGTTAAGAATAACGAAAATCATATATATATATATATATATATATATATATATATTGTGACAAAAAGAGAAAAAAACATTCAGCTTTTTTATGCACAAATCCAACTTCTTTTTTAAAACTGGTGCAGAAAAACATATAAGAAAAGTTAGAGTTTACTTACATAACCGTTTGTTACATTAGGATTTAATTACACGTAAAGTCATTAAAATTTTGTTTTAAATCAAAAGCTGTTACATTGTTTATTTTTTTCCGTCATCTATTTTTCTCTTTTAATTAAAAGTTTTTTGTTTAATACTTGAAAGGTCATAATTTTTACAAATATAATGACATTAATCTTTGAAATATTAGTCCGCAAAAATAGATTTAACACTAAAATGGAAGAATTACTCTTCTCCCTTATTTTCCTCAATGGAAAATGAAAATTAAAATGACTCATTCTTCCATTCCGAAGATTTAAAATACTTTTCGTTAAAAATTATAAAACATTAGATGTGATAATTTACTATTAAAATATAATTTATAAATATTTGATCTCTCTTAGCCAATAGTTAAGGTAAATAAAACTGAGACCAGTTAATAAATATAGTCTCTTACATTATTGTGCCTGCGGATAGACCTCTTTTATAGTAGGAACTTTTTTTGTGTTCATCTTTTTATGTAATTGAAAAGATAGAACATTGAAATATCATTTATGACAGCTGCACCACAAATGAAGAAAAAAGGGGAAATAAATAGAAATAAATAAATCTAAAGGAAAGAATGAAATAAAAAAGGGAAATAATTCAAAGTAAAGTAATTTTTAACATCGTCTGTCATTAACTCAAAATAGGAATGTAAAATAATTTCCTGGAATATATTGTTTAAATTTAAACCATGTGAAGTCAATTACGTTTGAAATAGCGTGTGATTTTCCATGAAATAAATCAGTTTGCTGATTATTTGAAGAGTTTTACTCATACAATTGTTGAAAGATATTTCCGGTATAATTTTACTTGGAAAAAAAAGGTAAATGAACAATCTAGAATATAAAATCCAGAGATAATATAAAGAGCATTGAACAAACGTCCCGGATAGATTTAGTATATCTTTCGATGCGGCTCTGAATATGCGATCGATCTCATACTTATTACGATTTTTTTAATTTTCTCGGTGTATATGTCGTATTATTACATTCAACGATTCAATATATTCATAAGCCATTTTGCAAAATTTGGCATTATAATCTTCTGGAGTGCAATACACACATTAATTTCCAAGTTTATTTTGTGATGATTATCAAAAACAAAAATTAAAAGGATATTTGAAAGGTAAATTTTATGAGCTACACATTTACATCATTAATTCGTGTATCAGTTATAATTCCGTGTTTATAGCAAAAAAAAAATAAGAATTATATTTTAACCTAAAATTTAATTTTAATATTGTTTTATGAGTATTACTGGAATCAGATAATGGGCTATACGAGATGTTTTCGAAAAGTAAAGATACACCTCAGACAGCAAGAAAGAGAAAATTTTAATGAGCGCGTTGACAACACATATTGTAACCTTGAAAATTTGACCTTTCCCTCTCAGTCATACGTTATTTGAACGGTGAGTCTGTTTTGTGTAGCACGTGTTTATAATGGCTGCGTCAATTCAGAATACCGCCCAATTTGTAGTACGTTCCGTTATACGTTTTCTTCATGCAAAAGATGAGTGTTCAGCGGGTATTCACAAAGAAATTGTTTCCATCTATGGGAACATTATGAATCGAGAAAATGTAACGGAATGGTGTTGTGCTTTCTCTAGAGGTAGGACCAATGTTCATGAAGACCCCAGAACAGGTAAGCCATTTGTGATCTCTAAACTTGCACTCAGCGACTACCACTTATTCCTTTACCCGTAGAAACATATTGCAAGTCAAAACTTGTACGACGGTGAAGAGATCAAAATCGAAGTTGAAATGTGCATTCGGCAACAAGCGGAAACCTTCTACGTTTGTGGAATACAAAAGCTTATACCCCGACTCAACAATTGCATGGACAAAGACAGCAACTATGTCAAAAAATAAAGCATATACCAGAAAGTAATTTATAATTGTACGTTTTATCAATAAAAGCTTTTTTTTATGAGTAAGCGGCATTGTATCCTTTATTTTCGAAAGCCCCTCGTACTTTAATGAAGTGTTTCCCAAATTCGGCGTTTGCACTACAGGCGAGCAATTTTTTATTATTTTTTTTTTCATGTGGTCAATTTCAGATGTGTTAAGTCAATCTCTGTGAATATATTTTTGGTCTTTTTTGTAAATTAATGATCAAGACTAAAATAAAAGTAATATTCTTGGAGGCAGCATCTCACTTTTTAGAAGCGTCGATCATTTTTATTTAGATGATACAATAAATGGTAGTGATAAAAAAACTGACGGTGAGTTGGAAAACCAGTGTGCTGCGGGTCAGAGGGGGTGTTGCTATAGGAATATCTAAAACAGACAAAATAAATAAAAATATATACAAATAGTAGTATAGATGAATCTTTTTTCAAAACTCCTTAAGTTCTAACATGTAAAATAAAAACCCTGATCAGCTGAGCGGACCACGGGGATACTGCACGTGTAAATATGTGATAATATTGAAAAAAATGGACTAAAAGTAGCTTCTTGGATACATGATTGTTAATGAGGTAAACTTGAGAAAATCGTCACTCGGCTGGTTTGACATCGGGGTGATCTCGCCATTTGCACGTGCAATAGTGCGAAAAAATGAACATATTATTTACGTTAAAGTATACTAATGCTTAAAGTCACAAAAGCATAACACGAAATATTTAAAAAATACCTTTTTAATGTAGATTACATATGTTTCGTTCGCTCTATCGTCGACATCTTCAGATCTAAATGTTAAATACAATATTCTCGCATATTTAAAAAAATGGTAAACATAAACCACGAGATCGCATGTCCAAAAGAAGCAGGTGCTTAAATTGGTGATAACGATTGAAAAATAATGTGATATTAACGACATGAATATACCAACGGAGTGTGTATTTTGATTTAATAGACATATGTACATATTTTATTTTTTATAATTTTAATGTATAAACTTACGTATTTTGTAAGCAATGAAACGCAATGTAAAAATAAAATGTTAAACGAAACTGTTAACGAAGTTTTGTGTATGTAACATTCGACTTTTTTTAACATTAAAAAAATTAAATACAAAATTTACAAAATTGCGTATTTTGTTTTTTAGTGTGAACAACAGCTAGTTAATTTCAAAATGTAAAAATATTATCTTGAATAAGTATTTTAATTTGAAATGTAGAAAAATATAAAGAACGACATGATTTCTACAGTTCTGCGTTAATAGTTCATTACTTTAAGTTTTTTTTTTTTTTTGAAATATATTTTTTCTAATTTATTGTGAAAAAAAATTATTATATTCTGAATAACATTCAGAAGTTATTATTTTGAAATTGTCAGCAGCGTACAGTTGTTGATGTTTTTTCTTCTTTTTTATTTTATATTTTAACGACATTTCCAAGAAAGAGAAACAAGATTATGTGTAGAAAAGATTTCCTTTTCGGTACATTCTAAAGGTGTTTCATTAATTCACATAAAAAATGGTTGCAAGCTTAAAGCAATTAATTTAAAAATAAATGTAGTAATATTCATTAAAAGAGATTGTTTTAGTGGATTATTTTCCAGCCATAAAAAAAAATGCTTTTATTAGTTTATATTTTAGTTAAAAAGCTGCTTCAAAAAAAAAAAATAACAATAAATGATTTTCTAGGACGCTATTTTTGACCCTTCAGTGCACGCCATTATTTCGTCATGACTGTGATTTCATTATATGGTCGCTATCATGTGAAACTATTGAATGTGTCAAAATGCATCTTTCATTAATTTTAGAAATAAGCCGATTGTCACCACTAAATTTTATTAGAATTGTTCGACTAGTAAGAATATCAATAAAATTTATGTGAAGAACTAGTTTGGCTTTTTTTTTTAGCTTGGCTTATTTATTCAGAGCAGGGTTGCCAGATTGAGGCCAAATTTCGCTAGTTAATTAAAAAACCAATTTTTGAAATTTCGAGGCTACATTTTGCTAATGAAACTCGCTAATTTCGCCAAATTTGGAGTTAAGGCCAAATTTCGCTAATTTGTCCCCAAACTGAAGAAATTGGCTCCGAGATTTTATTTTGGATCTCGTAGTGAATTTGGCCTCATTTCACACAAAATGTATTTTTGTTTGTTTGTTTCTTTTAAATAAAATTTCTGTTATACTTTTCTGAAAGATGACAAAAAAAAAAAAAAAAAAAACTTTTTTTTTTTTTAAATATGCTACAGTGGCAGCTTCAGTTTCAGCAAATCAAACTGCTAAACAGCAAGGCACGTGATTTCAGAATCTGGGGAATTCTAGCGTAAGCGTGCGTACATTCTAGGCGAGACGCGGGAAAGAACTAAATAGAATCCGTGTGAGAGAAAACGAGAACGTTGATCTGTCTGAACTGATTACTGATCTGATTTACACAGTTGCTTTGATTTTTTATAGTATTTCATCTGAATGTCTCCTTATATTCTTGGGAGTTAAAATTGTAACTATTAGAGTTATCAGATTTTGATTGAGTTTATGTTTTTACACAAAGCTGCATAAAATATCTAAATCTAAATGGAAAGTCAGCTATGAAGAAGGCCGAAAATATTTACCGGAATGGGAAACAGAATTCCCATGGCTGCAGGGAGACGACAGGAAAGGAGCATATTGCAAATTATGTTAAAGTTGTCTTCGATCAAAAACAAAAGTGTAATATCGAAACATTCTAGATCGACCAGTCACCTGCAATTTGAAAAAGGAGCTAATGCCAAGAAAAAAAAAGTAACAAGTTTTATCAGTATTGGAAAAAATCTTGAGTTAAAGAAAACTAAAATGCCGTTAACAGCATTCGTTTATTGTCACTGCTCCATCTCGGAGACCGCTGACTAGGCCCCTACCTACCGGGATTCGACCCAGTTTGACGGGTTTGAGTGCCTGGAGAGTGGGGCGAAATTCGCCTGATCGCCTCATGGGGCGATCCACAATGACAAGTACCCAGGACGGCTGGTCAATAAATCTTCCCTCAAAATTCTCCCCCCCCCTTTTCAAGCTAAGTTGAGTACCAAAGTTTCGGCACTAAATTGTCCAACCCCTTTCCAACTATCACGACGAGTATGTGGCGTACGGCATCAGATCTCAGAACACTGCTCCATCTCATCCATTGACCATTTGAGTGAAGTAATTAAAACGAATTCTAAAGGAAGCACAATGGAAAAAATGAAGTTGCATCGAACAAAATGCTCAAAGATCATAACTTAAGTTATATAATCTTCCATAGAGAGAGAGCTCATCAATGAGTTGAAAGATAAAAAAATATTCCATTATTATGGATGAAACAAATGACATCACTAAAGAAAATAAAGTTTGTATTTGTATTGTTTATTACAGTGATGTAAATGAATGCATCGTGTCAGCTTTTCTGGGTGTGGTATCAAAGACAGAAACTACTGGTGAAGCACTCTTTAATGCATTGAGCTCTTTTCTACTGAGATTTAATCTCCAGCTCAAGAACTGTATAGGTTTTGAAACAGACGGTGCTAGGAATGTGACCAGAAAAAATAACTCTGTCTGGTCGCGAATAATCAACGAACCGCCTAATTGCTTAAAAATGCAATGTATATGCCACAGTTTGGCATTATGTGTAAAAAAGTCATTTGACTGTTACATTTACTTTCTGAAACAATGAATCTTTATGTTGATGTAGTTGGCAATCCTCTGCCTTTTAAAAATACTTCTTGCATGCGATGGCAGGTAAGGGAGGCTGTAATTTACAATATCATAGTTAAATGGCTTGAATTGAAACTTTTTTCCAACAGGACAGCGGAAGTACCGCACAAAAAGGGAGATACAAAGATTATATAATTTTTTTAATATTTTTATTGTTACTTGAAAAAAGATTCCATTTATATTTTAATGTTATACTTTAAAGTAGTTTTCGGTAAATGAAACAAGTAAGCTATTGTGAAATTCCTCTTAAAAACATATAAGAAGTAATTTTGGAATTTTATGAAATTTTCTAATTCTTATTCTGTTTTATAGGATACATTAGTTTTTTTGTAGTCTTATTCGGCTATTTATTTATTTATTTATTTTAATTCATAAAGAAAAACTGAGATAATTAATAACATATGTTTTTTTTTTGTTGTTGTTGTTGTTGTGTGTTTTTTTCAATGGAATTAGAGATAGTTGATGAAAGACGAAAGAAAATAAAAAGTAAAATTTTATCTGTAATTTTACCTTAGCTAGAAATTTTATAATAAAATTGTCGATTAATTGAGCTTTAAAAATGCAAATTGAAAGAAATTTTGTTTTGAAGACAAATTGCCTTTTTTCTTTTTTTCCCTAAGATATATAATCATGGAATAGAAGAGCAATGAAAGCCAAATGCCAAAAGATAGAAATTGCAAAACTATCCCACCCTCCCACACTCCAAGATGTAAAGTATGATTTTTCAAGATTTAAATGTTGGCTCTATTTTGGCTTTATTATGCTAAAGTTTGGCTCTATTTGGCTCCCTTTCAGAAGATATTTGGCCTCTTTAGAAAACTTTAATCTGGCAACCCTGATTCAGAGAAGTCGAATTCATACCGTAAATTTTATAGAAAAATTTTTACTTTAAGTAATCACGAAATATGCGTGTTATTAAATAAAGGCAAAAAGGTCTGTTTCAAATTTCCCTTGTGAAGGATACTATTAAAATTTAGTGGTGACAATTGACCCACTTTTAAAAGTAATGAAATATGCATTTTTTCACATTTGATAGTTTAACATGTTACCGACGATATAGCCATATTTTATGTGTACATACAGAAGAAAAAAATGTTTAACAATTTAGCGTAACTTTTGTATGTTTTAAACAGTATGCAAAACGCCAAGTCATATTAATTTTATTATAAGATTTACTAATACATTTTAATCTAGGCTGTCCTCTAAATGAATTACAAAATAAAGTGTCCATCAAATGACCAAATATACAATTATTTTTTTTTATTTAATAATTAAGATAAAATTATAAATTATTGAAACATATGAAAATATTCGAGTAACTAAGCTTCGTTTAAATTGCTCATTGCGAATCATGTCGCAAGAATGGATAACCTGTACATAAAGTGCTAGAAGTTGTTCAACGTGTTACATAATTTATTCAGTGAAAAAAACTGTCATGAAACTGTGAATTTATCAATCCAATGATATGTAAAAAATGCATTTGTGTCTTTATTTGGTAGTTTTAAACCGATGGTTTTCTTCATAAATATGCAATTGGTAAGGCTAGTAATTTTATACGAAATTTCAGAAAAAGCCAAAGATTGGGATATATTTGCGTGCAAAAATATATTACAAATAGAATTAGTGAAGTGTATTTTCACATATGGTCTGACATATTAATTTGTATTAATATGTCATTTGTATTAATATGTCATATTAATAATAACTAAGTATGTTTAAATTTTTAAATTATGTTTACATTTAGTTCTGTGTATCGAATAAAGCAAATCAACTATATATTTTTGGTGATTTTTGTTCCACCTGTTTAAAGACTGCGTATGTTTATCTGGTAAATACAGCTACATCATCAACCATATGTGATTCATGGGACTTATCTGTTGAAAATGTATCAAAATCTCCAGTGCAGAGGATAAAATAAAAGTTCTTTAGATGTTAGAGTTCGAAAATTATATTTATTATGGAAAATAACAACTTCACTGCAGCTTTAGAAATTAATGGTAGTTTGCTATGTTGAAGAAAGATGGTGGTAAGACTGCTAACAATAAAGTTAACGTATGGAATTAAACATTCATGTCATATTGATGCAAATAAAAATTTCAAGTCAGTAAAGAAAAAAAATAGTATACTTCTTCTTTTGAAATGTGGAAAACGTCGTCAGCTGCACTATATCATCTCAAATGATTGAAATACCAGCACATAATGTAGCTTTATATCTAGATATTTTTAAGTTAATGATAATTATTTAATAAAAAATTTTATTAATATTCTTATAAACATGGACTTTTGTAAACTTTCCAAAATTTCTTTCAACATATATTATTGTCAATAAACACTTACAGATAGTAACTCTAATTTTTTGCACCCTCTGCAATTGGTATATAAGAAATAGCAGAAAAAACGCGAAAAATATTCGAGTAGGTCAAACTACCACCGTAATCATAAACAAAGTTCTTGGAATATTTATATAGATATTATTATCAGAAAGAACAGAATTTGGACACTAAACTTGTGTAAAATATTTTTGAGCTAATACTTTAAGGGATTAGCATCTAAAATAAAATTTTGCACGGAAATAATTTTCACAATCGCTGAAATATTAATAGATCGTATTTCGCAACGTATTATTTTATTAAATAATTTATGTCATAAATATTATACATACCAAAATAATCCAGCATAATAAACTATTTTTAAAAAATCGATGCAGTAACTTTTCTAGACATATGGTGTTACAAATAATTTTGCTTTTTTAAATTATTTATGTTATACAATCCTTCTAACTTACTCCCCGCCAAAATAATATATATATATATATATATATATATATATATATATATATATATATACATATACAGCGTGTCCACGTATAAACTGACCGACCTTTATTTTCGCAACCGTTGGTCCTAAATGCATACTTCCAATTACAAAAATGGTTTAAATAAGGTAAAGAATTAATTTAACGTGATTTCGATCAAGAAAAACATTTATTAAAAAATTACGAAAGTTAAATTTTTATACGGTCCCCCGGTCCTATAAGTGATATTTAGTAAACATTTACTGTGACACTAACAAGTACGACAAAAAAAGTCCCATTCATGTAACATTAAAATTGACCGAATAATAGCTGTTTAAAGTTGGAGTATATTTTTTGCTGCGAAATAGGGGTCATTCACAAATGTAGTAGAAATATAAATAATCGTCAGATATATCAAAAAAATAGTTGAGAGAAATATTAACATTGCAATCTAATATAATTGTGAAATCTATAATCATTCTGACATATTAATGCAAAATATACAATTTGTACTGTACATATAAGAGGATAAAAATAACAGAATTTTTGTTAAATAAAAGGATGAAAAACAACAGCCTCAATTCTTTACAAAATGATACAGATTTTAAAATGCTGTTAGATTACACTGTCTTTCAAATTTTGGATTGTGCCATGTTTTTTTATCTTTTGAAAATTGATTCTTATGGATTTTTTAGTGCTGAATCCGAAAATGACCTTCGTTTTAAACCATCATGTTAGGATTTTTCTCAAATCTCAAATTTCAAAGTTAAAATTGATCTCCCCTCCCCTCCCCTCCCAACCTCATCGGACCCCTGAGCTGTTTAGCTGCAAGAAACCCAGTATAAGCCAAAAATTTGAATAAACTATTGAATTAAATAAAATTAAACTGAATAAAAAAGTCTTACATCTATTTTATAATATCAGATTTTTCGCTGTTTCTTAACCTTGAAATTTACGATTTGCGAAAAATCCTGATATGATGGCTGATATATGAAGGTATTTTTTTTTTTTATTCAGCGTTAAAAAATACATAAAACGTAATTTTAAAATTTAAAAAGGACAACCATCGCAGGTTTATGTTATCTAATCTAAAACTCTTTCTTAAACTTGTTGACGATAATCTATCCGATTTTTTTTTGTGTTATCCTCTAATATAAGTATGTATAAGATAGTAAGCGTCGAAAATCATAATAATATTACATTGCCATCGGATTTAAGTCAGTATGTAAAATTTAACTTCGATCGGACATTTGAAAGTGAGTTAAACTTCGAGTACCAATTTTAAACTGGAAATACGATTGTTGCAAATTAAATAAAACCTTATGAAAATAACATAATTTTTGTTAAAAGAAATCATAGCCTCAAATCCTTTCAAAATAAAACATATGTTAAAATACAATTATTTTAACTAATCTGAAACTTAACTAATAAAAATTAACTCAATCGTAATAGTTGTACGATTTATTTCAAAGCGCAGATACCTTGAAATAAGTTTAAGTACTTTATATACGACCCCTGAAAGCATGGCCGAAATCATCTCTTTTTAGATGCAAAAAAGTGGTATAAGTCATGTATTTCAAAGTTTCAGAACTTGGTCAATTTTAATGTTAGATGAATGGGACTGTCTTTGTCGTACTTGTTAATGTCACAGTAAATTTTTACTAAATATCACTTATAGGACCGGGGGACCGTATAAAAATTTAACTTTCGTATTTTTTTAGTAAATGTTTTTCTTGACACAAATCACGTTAAAAGTAATTCTTTACCTTATTTAAACCATTTTTGTAATTGGAAGTATTCATCTAGGACCAACGGTTGCGAAAATAAAGGTCGGTCAGGTTATACGTAGACACGCTGTATATAAGATAAAAGATACAAATATATATTTTTTTGTATCTTTTTAAACCAAAATTTATGCTGTATTAAAGTAAGAAAACAATAATTCTAATAATTTTCAAAATTTTTAATATAAAACAAAATTTTTTTCCGCTTCTGTTACTAATTTCTATTTTATTTATTTTGTACTATAGAAAATTTCGCATAGATTACATATATAAAAAAAAGTATTATTCTAATTAAATCTTGCAAAGTCGTGTTTTTCTGATAGAGAGCTCAACATAATTATTTTTCCTTGTGAATTTTTATACTGCTTTTAAATTATTTAAAAGCATTCCAGAATAAATTATTTTGCGTAAAAACATTTTTACTCCCAAGTACCTTCTATTCACGAAAAAAAAAAATACTAGAATAAAGATATAAAACGAAAATCAATTAGTTAAAAAAAGTCAAAATCTACTGAAAAATGAATGCATTTTATTCGTTTTTTATTATGCTTCTGAAAAAAAAAAATGAAAAAAAAAACATTGTAAATTAGGTTATAAATATCCTTGAAGTTAGAAAAAAAAAACTGGAGATTTTTTTGGACATGTTTTAAAATCGTCAGTTGCAACCATAAAATATAAAAAACATACATTTTATTAACGAATACAATACAAATAATTTAACGTACATATATTTTAAACACATGCGCTTTTAACACCTACCGACATAGTTGAAAAGTGTTTATGACTTTGGTTTTTCTATCAGTCTGTCCGTTTGTCTGTCTGTGCTCTAATTCTCATACATATACCCCAGATTGTCCAGTAATTGTTTTAATTTATTAAAATAGGATGCTCTCTATTGAAAATGAAGTCTGTAACATTTATGATTCATTTACAGGGACAATCAAAATCGTTTCAAATTCATTACACCATTTCAAATAAAATGGAATTAATATGCATTTATGGAGTGCACTAAAACTTACATTCCGTAGAACATCGGCTGCACAACATTTATTATTCATTTTCAGGGCAACACAAAATCCCATTACATAATGGTCTACGGGGAATAACTGTTTGCAGCGTAAATTAACTAGCAAGCGTCAGGAAGAAATGTCGGAGATTTTAGTGGCATAAACTTAAAATATAACATTTTAAATTTAAAAAAAATATATTTTACATTTTATGTTTATTGTTCAATAGTATACAAGTAAGTTTGCAGTAACAGCTTTTGAATAATAATTTGTAAATGTTTATTCAATCGTAAGTAGCCTCTGGTAATTCTCAAATGCTAATCTATTAGCAAATGCTCCCATTCTTCTAATTTAGTCACGCCTATCTTATGCGAAAGGAACTTCAATGAGAACATCGTCTAAACGACGAACTCTACTAAAAGTATTATAAATTACTTCAAGTGCAACTCCTTTGGACCAATATCCACAGCAATTTCTGACAAAGTTAAACCCTGAGATGACAGCGTATGAAACTCTTAAAGGCAACTGAGTTCGGAATCATGACTGTTTTTCTTTATAAAATTAGGAATGACTGAAATAGGTAAAGGAAAAGTCTTTCAGTTACCCATGGCCCATGATAATCATCAAAATCAACTATCACAGCCCGTTGCAATCCTGTAGTACGTAGTCATGATCCTTAGACAATACCTTTTACCGTACCATAGGTATCGTTTACATATCCTCCGTCTGTTTACAGATTTCCACGTAACATAAGTCTGGAACCAATTGCAAATAAAAGTTCAGTCTGAAATCCAGATGCGTGATGATCTTCACTCCATCTTTCTATTTGATGATTGTGGTTTGTTAATATTGATGCCACCGGTCATTTGGATTTGCGAAGTATTTCTTGATTGTATTTTCAGCTTGCTTGGTAATGGAAAAAGGTGTATGGCATCTTGAAAACTTTCAATTTCAGCCGGATGAAGTATAGCTTTAAGTCGTTGCATAAGGGATATGTATTGGTTGCCTGTAACTTGGCCAATAGAAAGCTAATAAAAAGTCTCTCAAAATTGTCTTTGGTGATCGTCATTTTGCTTAATTGACTGTGTTAAGTTAATTTTTTTTTTCAAAAATTCTAAGCACTGTTTGTCTGGGCAGAGCGAAATGTCTGTTATAGAATGACTATTATATTGAGAGTTGTCTTTTGCAGAATGTATCTTATATAGAGGAGTATCTTTTACAGGCTTAAGCTGCCTGGTATATCCAATGATGTAAACAAATAATGCTGGTAAAGTCTTACTGCTAACTGTTTTGCTTTCGCGACTTCTTTTCTGAAGCGCAGATATCAGACGACATCCGATCTCGAAAATGTATCAATAATGAGAAATGACACTGGATACATGCTGAGCTGTAGATTTCTTGCTTCTTCACTTCCTAAATCAGAGAATGGTTTAAAACGCGTTTGTACTTTTAGTGGAGAGTAAATTGTCTTACTCTCGGCATTAATTGGAGCAGCAATTGTTGAAGCCAAAACCATGATATCTGCTGGTTTAACAGTTCTGTGTTTCTTTTACGAATGTATTTTATTACCGTACTATTTCCAGCTCTCGTGTCCCCTATAATAAAATTTCGTTTAGGGCAAACTATTTTTTTAGTAGATTTGTTATCCGGAATTTCCTGCTCCTCCCTAAAACTGCTGCTGAGATATGGAGAAATGACCTAAAACGTTCGACTCCCCGTTTTAACACCCCTTAGAGGGTAAATTTCTAAAATCGCTTAAATATGTGTTTTACCATTTTTTAGTAGATGTGTTAACTTTCCTTCTCCTACATAAAACTTCAGCTGAGATACAGCGAAATGGCTTAAGACGTTAGACCCTGCCCCCCATTTAACCCTCTTAGCGGGTGAATTTCTAAAATTGCTGAAATAAGTATTTAATAAATTTTTTTAGTAGATTTTGTTGTCCTGAATTTCACGCTTCTACGTAAAACTGCTGCTGAGATATAGCGAAATTACCAAAAAAAAGTTGGGGGGGGAGGGAATTAAAAAAATCCTTTCTTATCCCTGGCCTAGGTCAAAACAACAGTGTAATGTCCAAAGTTCGTGATCCTAACTTTAATTCGATCAGCTGGTTGATGATGAGTCACCCAATCAGTCAGGCGTTCTCTCTTTATATAATAGTATAAATATATATTTATACAATATTTTGTCTTAAATCATTTAATATATTAGTTTGAGCAATGTGATATAAAAATATTATGCAACATAAAAGGTTCTTTCTTAATCCTGTATTTAAAAAACGTTTACTTTTAATATCACCATGAGGAAAAGATGTACAGCTTTTCTGTTAGCTTTAACTGTTTAGCTTTATCTTATATTTATACTTTTCTCCCTTTAAATAATTCTTCCATGATATCTAAAGTAATTTACATCGATTATAAGTGTTTTGAAGAGGTTTGCATCTTATTACATTTTCAGCAATAGTGAATTATATAAACCCCCTGAATCATATTTTAATCCACTTAACACCAATTTGTTTCACACTCCTGATAAGGAATAAACATTTTTTTTATTTTTTTCCTCATTCCACAGATAATGTATTACTTTCTGTAATATAATAATGAATGATATATTATTCAAAAGGAAGAAAAACTCAACGCAAAAATATCAGAGTTATATACACTTTTTTTTAAGCATTATATATATTAGTTTGAGCAATGTAATATAAAAATATTATTTAGCATAAAAGCTCTTATTTACCCTTAATAAATTCTTTCTAATATATTTAATTTATGTTAACTATATATTTGATGTTATTTATACAATTATTTCCATAAAGATAGCCACTTTTGTTTACCTTAATTGCACAAGGAATATATAAAGTATTAAGTTCCTTTTTTTCGAATTTAGATTTACTGACGATAAAAATATTTTCCCGATACGTGTAGTACTGTAATTTTATTTCTTTTAATGATCCCTAATTGTTGCACGTTATCTATCGTACAAGAATAATGAATCAGGTAATCACCTTGGAATTATTTTTTTATCAAATTAACACTAATTATATTTGCGAAGCTTTACACACATATCGCATTAGTTTTAATACTAATAAATGGAACACTGTTAAAAATCTGCCGCAAACCGTCCAGTTATACAACTGTTTTCCATATAGTTAACGGTTATTTGATCATATGAGAAAGCGTTCTCATTGGTCATTTCTCATAGGGATAGATTGCGTTTAAATAATCATTATCAAACGTCTTTCTAAATAACGCTTACTTGATTACATTATGAAGCGTTCTCATTGATCCGGATTAAAGAAAAACACTGTTAAAAAACCGTTAACTAAAATAACTAATTTACCTGTAAAAACGGTCGAATGACAGGATATTTTGGTGAAACATTTTAACAGCACAACAGGGAAGAATACAGTAACTGGTTCCAAGACATTTTTCAGTTTCTTGCACTTCGTCACAAATACTCCGACATTTGCTTAAGATTCAAACTGACAATCTGTCGATAATGATATATACAGTATGCCCACTAAAGTCCCTTACCACCCTTTTAACTTCGAAATGACTGCTGCTATATTCATAAAAGTGGTGTCTAGGTATAGTAAAGTAGTCATGTGCTACTGAATGAAACCGCCTAAGGCGCCACCTGGCGGAAAGCTGCAAGGTTAGCATTCTTATCTTGAAAACGCAAAGAGATAGGGAAAAAAACTGATGTACAAAGTTGTAGAGCATCATCGATTTAGTACGAAGAGACACCTTGTGGACATTAATGCGAAGAATAGAACAGTTAAAACGCGCATTTGATTTTTCGCGATTTCCTACACTGTGACGTCATGAAATTTGAGCAGAAAGAGAAATGATTATATTTTGGACAAAACACGACACTGCAATGTGGCACAGTGGTATTGCTTGTGATTCCCAATCAAAACAATGCATTACGGACGCTTGTGCCAACGTGTCACCCTCTATGCTCCAAAATGTGCAACTTGAAATACAAGCAACGATCAAAATGTGCATTGCGGCTGACGGTGAGAAGTTGGAACATCTCAAATAAAGGTATATTGTTTCAACAATTTTTTTCTAAGATCGTTTTGTCACGTCACAGTGTAGGAAATCACGATAAAACAAATGCTCGTTTTAACCGTTCTATTCTTCGCATTAATATCCACAAGGTGTCTTTTTGTACTAAATCGATGATGATCTACAGCTTTGTAAATCACTTTTTCCCCTATCTCTTTCTGTTTTCGGGATAGAAATGCTAACTCCGCAGTTTTCCACCATGTGGCGCCGTATGCGATTTCATCCAATAGCGCAAGGCTACTTTGCTATACCTAGACACCACTTTTATGAATATAGCAACAGCCGTTCCGAAGTTAAGATGCTGGCAAGGGACTTTAGAGGGCATACTGTATATATGTGTATTAAAAGTGCACTTTCTTGAAACTTGTGATTTAGAAAATATCCTAAATATGCAGATCACTTCATATAATAATTTATTTTTATCAAATTAATAATAATAATAACATAAAAATATTATTTTACCTACGGAAGTCTCTCCCTAGACATGCACTAAACAAGTTATAAATTCTATGTGGAACGTGACAAATGAGGTGCGTTCTTACTATAACTAGTTTTATAAACATTCAGATCTTGGTGCTGTTGCACTCTTATGCAAAAATGCATGGATAAAAAATTTATTTTATGTGCAGATTTTGATATTATAGATATCAATGTTATTTTATGAAATTAAGTTTCAATACACTTTTACAAACAATTAATTACAATTCTGTTACATTAAAATTACACTATGCGCAAATATCCAATAAAAGACTATGTAAATAAAATCATCGTTATTATTTCAGTGAAATGAATTATATCGTCTGTTATTATGATATGATTAATTTTTGTAATAAAATAAGTACATTTTAAGTTGGTAACACTTTATCATTTCTTGACATTTACTGAAAGTTCCAATGCAAAACTTTAGCCTGGTTTGAAAATTGCAAAACTTGAAATGCATATTTAGACTCTTTTTTCACTTAATATCTATTTCTCCGGAAACATCCATCCCCCCGAAAATGTGGATAGATTATATGATTGCTATAATTAAACAATTTTAGTATACAAATTCGTTTTTTAAATTCAGTAATACGGAAATAATATGACTTAATCTTAAATAAGACGTAATCCTCATGGCAACCTAGAATCATAAACTATCATGGAATATCAATGAATTATTTATGTATGATAAGATTTAATAGAATGTAGAAAAGTTTTATTAATATCTTTTTAGCACTTTCCAACCTAGTTGAAAAGTGCTTATGACTTCGGTTTGTCTGGCCGTCTGGCCGTATGGCCGTCTAGACGTCTGTCCGTCTGGCCGTCTGTCCGTGCTCTAACTCCCGTAAATATGCTCGGATTGCTCTGCAATTTTTATATGTTATTGTCGTTACCTATGGCACGTTCCCTATTTCAACTGAAGTGTGTAGCACTTATAGTTTTCTTACAGGGACACTCAAATAATTCCGTTACATTGCGGTCTATGGGGAAAAATCATTTGCGGTTTATTTTAAAAATGTTTCACTATTGTAAACGCATTGAAATTTATATAGATCACTAAGATGCATTAGAAGAAGCTTAATATGGAATAGTAGGTGTATAGCACTTAGAGTTACTTTACAGGGACAGTCAAAAGAATTCCGTTACATTACGTCTATGGAGAAAATCGTCTGCGGCTTATTTAAATAATGTTCCACTATTTTAAACGCATTGAAGTTTATACATATTACTAAGGTGCATTACAAGAGGCTTACTACAGAATAGTGTGTGTATAGCAGTCATCGTTCATTTACAGGGACACACAAAAGAATTCTCTACTGTCTGTTAACAATAATTCCTGGAAGTGCGTTTTAAGTTACTAAACGCGATTTTAATCTTAATTAGCTTTTTGTCTATTACGTGGTGTGTATAAATTCTGTTGATCCTATACAGGGCAGCACAAAAGTTCGCGAACACATTTCCGTTTATTGACAGAAACTCCAGAAGGAGAATTTAAACGGTGCTACGCGTTTCCTAACTAAACTAAAATTTAGCATCCTATGTATATATACAAATCTATAGATCATATACAGGGCTACATAAAAGTATTCGGATATTTTTCCGAATATTGTATATATTGAAAATTCCTGAAATTACGTTTTTAAATATGTTATGCGTTTTCCAAATTGTTTACTTAGATGTCATCTTTCAGCTTATTAAACGGTAATGATTTGTAAAATTATTTTAGAAGCGTTGGAAAGTGCTACATAATCTATGCTTGACGCATGATTTTTCGTTCTTGTTAAGTTTTCATTCGATTTTGATAAAATTTGAAATGACTCAACAAAATTCTGCAACGATTATATATACGAAATTTTAAACCATTATATGCGAACAGACAGACGAACGGACCTGACGACTATAGGTTCTACACATTTATATAATTACGAACGTACCTAAAAATCTATTAATTAAAAGAGCTTGTAAAAATGAAATACATTTTTTGTTCCTTAAAATTTAAACTTAGGGAAGTGACGAAAAATATTTCCCTTACGATTGCTTGATAAGTCAGTTATCTTTATTTAACATTACTCAAAATATAAAAATAATATTGAAAAATGAAAGTTGGGCTCTTCGAATATAAAGAAAATATGAAATTTTTTTACGAATATAAAGAAAATATGAAATTTTTTTACGAATATAAAGAAAATTATGAAATTTTTTTAATGAACATTATTTTGCAACTTCATCTTATGTTAGATTTATCAAACAACTGTACCAATTTTCTAGCTTCATTCTATTTTTTCCCCGCTGATTTATCCCAAACAAATTCGTAAAAAGCAAAATCATACAAATTCATAAAAGCGAGTATATGTTAAAAATAGATTTATGTGATTTTTAATTACAATTTTTTGGTGGAGATATTGTTACCATAAACACTCCTAGCATTTTTACTTTCTTCTATCTATAATAGAAGAAAGTATTGTAATCGAAATTTTTTCCGACTTCCGGTTTTCGACGGATTTACACGTTTTAGGGGTAGGAGATTCCGAAAAACACGTTTTTACAAAATGTCTGTCTGTCCGTCTGTCCGTACGTCCGTCTGTCCATCTGTCCGTCTGTGTGTCTTCATTGTATCATCGAAAAGTGTATGAAGTTATGCTTCAAATTGAACGTAATTTTTTTTCTATGTTTTTGGCTATGGCAAGCAGATTCTATCAGAATTTAGGGATATTTCGACGAAAGGGGGCGCTGTGATCGATATTTTTGTTCCATTTTCACTATTGTACCATCTAAAAGTGTATGAAGTTATGCTTCAAATTGAACCTAATTTTTTTTTATGTTTTTGGCTATGGCAAGC
Source organism: Maratus michaelseni (assembly GCA_963931845.1). Lineage (NCBI taxonomy): Eukaryota > Metazoa > Arthropoda > Arachnida > Araneae > Salticidae > Maratus > Maratus michaelseni. Next base: position 392,382,853 of record OZ007592.1, read on the forward strand.
AGATTCTATCAGAATTTAGGGATATTTCGACGAAAGGGGGCGCTGTGATCGATATTTTTGTTCCATTTTCACTATTGTATCATCGAAAAGTGTATGAAGTTATGCAGATAATTGAACCAATTTATTCTATGTTTTTGACCATAGCCTGCAGGTCCAGGTTATTTCGGGGATATTTCGACGAAAGGGGGCGCTGCCATCACGATTTTTGTTCGATTTTCACGATTGTATCATCGAAAAACGTATGATGTTATGCAGATAATTAAACCAAAATTTTTGAATATGTTTTTGGCTGTAGCCAGCAAGTCCTACTAGAATGTGGGGATATTCCGCCGGAAGGGGGCGCTGTGATAGCCATTTAAAGATTTCAAATTCTAAAAGATGTATAAAAAATTAGAAATCCTAAAAGTTTTTTCCGTTAAATGTTCGGCCTTGATCCGGAGAATCCGGAGCAGTTTTTGTTTTATCTCTATATTAAAAAATGGCGGAGATATAGCGGTTTGAAATTTTAGGGTGGTTGACATTTTCAAACAAGACAGCAGAATTCATCCATAAACGGGTTTAATTTATGAGTTTTAGTTAACAGGGTTTCAGCAAATTTTCTTTCATTGTTGTAACCATTGTTCCTATTCTTAAATGCTTATTTATATTCGCCAACGTGAAATTCTCGCCAAGCTTGGCGGCAATTGAAGAAATATCGCCAAATTTGGCGACAAAAATAGGTTGCCACAAATGAAGCCAACTTGGCTGTAGAAGACTAATTTGGCGATATTCTCATTCAAATTCAATGTTGACGAGAATTGGGAATGAATCTTCTTTAATTGGGTTCCACGCATTTTACCTTCGTGTTTTCCAGTAAAATTAGCTAAAATCGTAAAACCAAGGAATAGGGAGGCTATCTGTTCCGGTCGGTCGGTACAGGCCAAATGAACTTTTCGTAGTTTAGTATAACATCAGTTGATTGCATCCCGGTAACCCGATGATTCGCAAGCAGCTGACGTACAACAGAATGACGAAAAATATTGATTTTATTGGCGATGTGAGGACGAAATTAGAAGTATTAACATGATTGAGATAGAAGAAAGTTTTGGGATTGGCACATCCGACTAGTTAATAATTACTTTTATAATACTTAATACTTCGTATTTTGAAAACTGCATATTCTGAGTAAGAACCTTAATACTGTACAAGCTAAAATACTATACAAATTATAATACCATACAAACTTCTGGAAAATGTATAAATTCGCATAGATTCTGTTACGTGGAATAAATCGCACAAACAAACAGTAAACGTGTATTATTACATATTGATGGGAAAACAAAGTAAATACATTTTAATGTTCGAATATTATTAGATATAACAAATATAAAAATTAAACTTTAACTGTCTGATCAAGTTATATTTGAAACAACGTATTATTTTACATCAGAGATTAAAAAAAAATATTTAGAAATATAAATATTGTTAAATCTTGTGAAATAGGAGAAGATATTAATGGAGAACAGTTATTGGGTTTTCTGAAAATTACCAGATAAGACGAAGATGACTTCATTTTTAGCGGCAAATACTACGTCAGATATCGCCAAACTTAGTGATAATCTTACGGGGTGGGCAGAAAATAAAATAAAAGAAAAACACCCCATACATTACGCCGTTTTAGTGAAAAACGCATATATACATTCGAATGATATCATGCCTTCTCTCTGCATTATGTTAAAAGAACGCTTTGGGGGCTATCTCCATGTAAATCTGTCAACAAACTTTAAAATTTTAAATATGTGTAAATTCATGTGTGGATTATTCGTAAGTTCTACCTTCGGATAGAAAATGCTAAGTCATTCGGTGAAGAAGTTTTGGAACTATACACATTTTTTTTAAAGTTTATTTTTAAAAGTGGCAAACACAGGTTCGACCTTTCTTTTTTCATTCAATTAATATGAGTTTTATTTTCGAAACAAAATATCTATAGCTATCTATTATGTATAAAAAATATATATAAATGTAAACATATAATAAGTTTTAATGAAACCAAATTCTAAAAGACTTAAAATATTCGAATTTACAATTACAGCTCATTTTGCAAATAAAATCTGCGTTATGCTAAAAATGCTACCCGACATTGCAACTATTGCCGCTTTATCAATTATCCCTCATTTCCACCATTTTTTACAACTATTAAAAATTAATCTATTATTATTAAATCCAAGATATTACACCAGAAAAATTCCTAAAATACATCACATAATAGGTTCATGTTTGATATTGAGTTTTTTATAAGCTAGGTATCTCCTTGAACACATCTCAACTGTTCAACTGTTCCAAGACAAAGTTTCCGAAAAATCCAAGAATGGTGTTAAAATTAGATGTTCGCATGTCGAAGTTTGTGATAATTTCAATATTGAGACGTCCCGCTAATATTAGAGTTCTTAGTATAAATTTAAAGAAGACATAAGGTCCAATAAAATATCATTTTTCTTTATCACCATTGTAATTTGGCGGTTAAAATGTAATGGGTGTTCAATTTTTGACCGAATGTATGTAGATGTTCGCGTGTATATGTGTCAGAATAGATCTATAAAGTGACATATTACTCTAAGTAAATGAACTGTCCATTAATCCACTTTTCATGTTCTAACACAATGACTTCATACTAATAGGAGGTAACATAATTATAACTATATTAACTACTAACCCCTCGATGTGCATCAGCTATTTTTAATAAAATATTATTTTAAATATTTTACATCAAGCTATGTCTATGATATATATTCTAAAATTGTATTAAAATAATATTTCTTTGTTTCTGCTGAAATCCTCACAAAATAAAACAGATTATTTTATGAATTATAAATGTTCTGTTTTATTAATATTGAAAACTTAGTAATATTTCATCTTAAGATTCCGAAATCTGAAAACAAATAATTATTTTATCATGATAATTACTTTCTCTATCAGGTTATTTTTTTAATCAATTGATATTTCATTTATAAAAAAAAAATCCCATTGTGATGGAAACTATATACAATACTTTCCACAGATAGGCAGCTACATAAAATTAAACTTCTTGGAGATATTTCGTACTCCTGATGATTTGTTTAATTGATTGCAAAGGAAAAAATAAATTTGAGTGTGAAACATTTACTCTTATTAGCTGTAATTTTTAATTTCGTCCATTGGCTGAAGTAATAAGAGAAATATGTATAAAAGATATTTACTTTAAATCAATTCGTGAAGAAGAAATTTTACAAAATTCATTATTAGTTTTTTCTTTTTGTATGAATTTTATTCAGTGTTTTGGGGTTTAAAAGCGGTATCATTAGTAATTTTTCTTGAAACGATTCATAATAAATGAAACACTAAAAGTAAATTGTTCTCACAAATAGTTTTTTTTGTCTATTTTAGAAGATGAAACTCATCAAATTTAATCATTTTCCTTTTATGCATTTTGAAGATTTTTTTATGGTTTCCATTCAGAAGTGAGTAAGAAAAAATAGATTAACACCCTGTAGTCGGGTGAAAAACAGATGTCTCGGTCTGACGAAATTCAAGCAGTCCTATAGCTGGTAATAGTTGAAATACTTAGCTATCTGCCAGATGATGAAGTGATCATTGCGACATATCCATTAGGATATTTATGTAATATCTGTGTTTAAAAGTTTATTTAATCACCTTTTTTCTCTAGTTTTCAAAATTCTTAAATATGAACTCTTTTACAGTTACTTAAACTGTATATATTATTACGTGTAGCATATTCAGAAAGTATTTATTCCCAACAACAAAAGTGTTATATCGTAAAAGGGCAATTTTGTGGGTTGCTTTCCGATATATTTAAAAAAAAAAAAAAAAAAAAAAAAGTAAATGGCGCAAATAATGTTTGAAAAAAATGCAGTCAAAACTACGTGAGCAATATTGATTATGATTTTTATAATGCTGATAAAGCGTGGTAATGATTTTCTGAATGAAGATAATTATTCTTTTGTATTGGAATATTAAATTAGGCTTATAATTGAAATAATCTTAGTGGATTTCCTTAGTTAAAGTTATAAAGTACAGTATATTATTTGTGAAAAATATAACAAATTAATAACAAATTAATTTTAAATTAAAAATAAAGTGCATAATTTGAAAAAGGTACCTTAAAAATTAAATTATAGTGTTTCAAATAATAACTTCACAGACCCTGCATTTATAGACTACTCTTAGTCATTTTGTTAATGATTCGGATGGAACCAAAACATGTCAACAGTCTAATAAAACTTATTTTACTATTTATAACGTTATACTTTATGCCTTTTAGCAAGTAAAAAAAATATTATTTATTTTTAAAAGAAAGTCTAAACTTTTTTCTTTCAGTAAAATTAATAAATCCATGCAGTGTTACGCCGCTGGTGGCGTAGGGCTGAATGATTTAACTCTTAAAACTAATCATTCACTAATACAAATGTGATAATCTGATCACATATTTAAATGATAATATATAATAACTGCAAAGAATAACTGCATAGTGTGTACACAAAGTAACGTAAAATCCTGTTGAATGTCGTGGTATCAAAAAGCAATTTATAACAAACATAGCTGTCAGCCTTCCTAATTTCTTTCAAGTCAAAAATATTTATTTAACCAGAAAATATTTTTTTTATATTATTTAATAACGTGTCTTGTTTACAGGAGGTACTAACTTGAATTCGTTTATAAAGTAAAAAGTCAGGTTCAAAATAGGTTTATTTGTATTTTTAAAAGTTGGAAGGTTGGCTGCTATTAATAAGTTTTTTTTTTTGTTTGACCCGACCCGATCTTCCCACTTATGTAATTGGAATATGCAATATTAAAAAGCAATAACTGTTTTTCTAATTCTCATTCCAACCAAATTAGATGTGATGACAATAGTTATGGTTTATTTACAATAGGCTTGATATCGATGTCGTCAACATGGCTATTTTTTAAATTACAGAATGGAGGCTTAGGTATGTAAAATAGTGATCCTTCGGCTAATCAAGGGACATTTGATTTCGCATCTCAGTGTTATGAAAATCTTCTACAACATACACACATGAAACTAGAAATAAATATCCAGCATAAACAATCTAGATAAAATAAATAACTTCATATCTTAATCAATCAAATACTGTATAAAAAATTATGTTTAGCTGCTTTTAAAACTCATGTTTTTGTAAATATGTTTCTGCATCCAGTGTGCAACTTTAAATTAGTAAACTATAAAATAAGGGACATGTGTTTCACTTCGTTCTAGTATATTTTAATTATAAATAGAACGAGCAGGGAAGACCGAGCTATGCTCGGTCAAAATTAAATTTGAGTTCAAATATCATGACCCATGACCAAAATGACCCACTAATTGAATTTTCTCGAACATGTGACTTAGCCCAACAGTCTTCTCGTGCCGGAAAACCATAGGATGCAAAATTTAGTGTAAATTGGGCCGCTTTTTAGATATTGACCCACAATGACCCAGAAATGACCCACTAATCGAATTTCTCGAACATGTGACCTAGTCTAATGATTTTCGCGTGCCCGAAACTCGTAAAATATAAAATTTAATCAAAATCGTTAGAGCCGTTTTTTAGATAAAATTAATTTGACCCGCTTTGACTCAAAAATGACCCCCTAATCGAAAGTTCTCGAATATGTGACCCAGCCCAATTGACTTCTCATGCCCGAAAATGGTCGGATACAAAATTTCGTCAAAATCGTTTGAACCGTTTTTTAGATACAATTAGCTTGACCATGACCCAAAATGACCCAAAATGACCCACTAATTGAATTTTCTCGAACCTGTGACCTAGCCCAACAGTCTTCTCGTGCCCGAAAACCATTGGATGCAAAATTTAGTGTAAATTGAGCCGCTTTTTAGATCTTGACCCACAATGACCCAGAAATGACCCACTAATCGAATTTTCTCGGACATGCGACCTAGCCCAATGCTTTTATCGTGCTCGAAACTCGTAGGACACAAAATTTAATCAAAATCGTTAGAGCCGTTTTTTAGATAAAATTAATTTGACCCGCGTTGACCCAAAAATGACCCACTAATCGAAAGTTCTCGAACATGTGACCCAGCCCAATTGACTTCTCATGCCCGAAAATGGTCGGATACAAAATTTCGTCAAAATCGTTTGAACCGTTTTTTAGATACCATTAGCTAGACCATGACCCAAAATGACCCAAAATGACCCACTAATCGAATTTTCTCGAGCATGTGACCTAGCCCAATGGTTTTCTGGTGCCCCAAAACGGTAGGATACGAAATTTCGTCAAAATCGTTAAAGCCGTTTTTAAGATAATTTTTGCATATATACATATATATATATATATATATATATATATATATATAACCACCCACAAGATTTGCTCGTATTAGAATATATGATATTAACGCGTTATATACTATCGTTATTATGCTTCGTCAGTAGATAATTTTTATACAAATGATCGTTGCTGAAAATTGTTTACTGCAATATGATATCTTTTATTTTAACATTGGTAGTAAAGAAAAAAAATCCTCAATAAAATATTTAAAATGAAACATGTGTATTAAACCATGTTAATTAAATAAATGGTACATGGATATTTCTATTGTTACCATCCCATATTTCTATTGTTTAAGCAAATGCATTGTAATTTCCAATTATAAATGCAGAATGGAATACAAGTTGAAAGCAATATACCTTAACACACATGATGCAGAGTCAATCTGTAACTATAGATTGATGAATAAATTATATATTGTAAATTTGTGTTGAAATGCATGACAATAATACAGTTAGTTAAGTTTGTCTAATAATTATAAAATATATAACTGATTTTGTCTAATTAAGAGAGTATTATACTATATATTTAAACATATGAATTTCGTAAAACATGATTTACAGATTTTCTCTTTTTCGAAAACAAATTAAATATTACTTTATACTTTTATTAAATATGTATATATATATATATATATATATCAACGCGTTTTGAACGTAAATGGTGAGCTTTTAGTATGTTAGAATGATTTGTCGGTATATGTTCTATTTTGTAAAATCTGTAAAATCAGTAATTAAAGTTATTTAATAGAAATATTCATCAACCCCCCCCCCCTTCTTTGAATTTCGCAAAAGTTTAAAATTTGAAACATTTGCAAACTTCACAAAAAATGAAAATAAAAATCTTCATAGCTTTCTAATTTAACACATTTGTTGAAATCCCACTATATAATTAAAATATTGTTAATGTGAAGAAATATTTACGTGTATTATCATACAAAAAAGTTTAAATCTTGTCTTCGAGAAAACTGAAATATTCCCTATTCTTATTTATGCAATTGCAATCAACTATATTTCACTTCATAACATGTCATACTTACTTATTGCAAACTGAAACACAAAAGCCTTAAGTAATTTTAAACTTTTAGCTAATGTATTATGAGAAAACACTAGAGTCGTTATTTAATCCTATCATATCCAATAAACTTCATATAAAAATAAAGAAATGGAATATTTTACAAACAGTATTTTTTAGAAATATTATACATCTGGATCAGAAATATTGTGTGATCTGCAGAATTTTATTTCTAGTCATACAAAATATTTTCTTATAAATTATAAATTTAAATTGATGGGGAAAGTAAAAAAAAAAAATACATGTATACTGGATATTAATTGTTTTTTATATGTAGTGTTTAAAATTAAGCATCCAAACTTCTTAAGCATTCTAATTTTAAATAAAAATGTTTGAATAAGTTGTTCTTTCTCCGTAAATGATGAATTAGTTTTTATCGAAACTGACTGCATTAGGCTACTCAAAATTGAATAATGGTTAACATAAAAAATTCAAAATTTTCTTTTTCGATAATGCGATTTGATTTTGTTTCCATAATTATAATTACGCTTCCTAAAGCTATTGCGAAATGTCTTTTTATTATTAGTTTCTCCTGAATTTTATTTTCTTATCTCGTGTTTCTTGATGTGTCATTTTTTTCCTTTTATGTATTTTGATTTAATCTCGTGACCTGGATGGATTTTATCAGAACATGCGACCAATTAATAAATTCTTTTTTTAAGTTTATTTTATTGCTAATACAACTTATACAAAGTAAGTGAAATATCACTTTACTAAACTATCACTAGAGTAAAAAAAATGTCCAGACCAGGGATCGATCCCGGATCCTTTGGTATAGTCCCCAAGTATGGGTTGATGGGTTGATTATTGACGGCCAAATATCTACACTAGGGATATAGGCCCGGGGGGAGTGCCCTTCGTGGGGGTCTTTCTAAGGGAACCTAATCCGTATTTACGCATGGATAAATCCACGGCTCGAAGAAAACCACGAAAACTCCGAACGATTAGGCCGACGGGCGCGATTGGGATCGAACCCATAGTCCCCAAGTACTTTACCAGTTAAGCAATCCAGACGACATCCAGTCTAGCATTCTCTCACTCTTATATGGCTACAACCACGCAGCAAAATAAGGAAAGTCACTGAAGAACGCAACACCGTTGGCATGCATGAGACAAAGTAAACCCAGTATCGGTGAATATTTATACATGAAATAGAAAGGATTTTCATTAATTTACAGCGTAATTTAAGATATGCTGAGAAATTAATTAGATACCACTTTTATTTTGCTTTTGTGAATAACTATTTGCTTCTGATATTTCTTTCTATCATGATAACTGGTAATGTTGCGGCAAGCTCCATTAGTCACTCTTCGCAGTTACCTCTGAATTGGATTGAAAGTTTTGTAGATCCAGAGTTTTTCGATACCAGTAAGTTGATGACCGGCTCCATCTAAAACACTTCGTAGCCTCCTGAATTGAACTGAAATTTCCGCATGTTTCGGGGTTTTGGTACCCTGAAGCAGAACTGAAGCTGTTTGTTTTTTCCTTAGAACTGAAATGAACTGGTAAACTTTTTAGATTGTCTTACTTGCTATGTTGAATTTGTACGGATTTGTCTCCGGTGTTTTAAATTGCATTTTTTATTATGAGGTTTTGAGTTTGTGATGTAGAAATATTATAATGCTGTTTTCTGTACATAATTTGAAATAGATAGTTTTAAAGTTTATGAGTTTAACTGGTATTTATTTAGTTTATGAGTATATTTTTTGTAGATAGAAGTTAATTGAATTCAATCATATTTGGCAGTACGGAAGAGAAACCTGGCTTGTATTTAGTTGAAAGAAAGTTTTAATAGATTTAGTTAGAAATATAATTTGAAATATATGGTAGAAAGCTGGGTTTCGACATTTAATGGCGCCCGAGCAGTGACGCCGGGTTTGATTGAAGCTTATTTGAATTAAGAATTAGGAAGATAGATAAAACTTAATGTTACTGAACAGTTATTGATGATTTCGTTTTAATATTACTTGATTGCGTTTTTAGGAAAAGGATGGTTTTGGAAGTTTAATATATTTTATAATCAATTTTGTTTGAAGTTATTGATAAATATGGCTGATATAGATAAGTTAAGGAAAAAACGTACTGTTTTGAGAACAGAGGCTACTAAATTGATTAATACGTGTGAGCAATATCTTGTGCAGACAGAACACGAAGTTTCTGTTCTTACGGAATATATTGACCAGTTGAGTGCTAAGTGTAATAATTTAGTAACTTTAGATGAACAGATACAGAATAAAATGGATGATGAGAGCGGATTGGAGACTGAATTCGAAACTGCGGAAAGTTATTCTGAGAAAATAATTTCCATGAAATCAAAGTTAAGGCTGCTCTTCAGTAAACATCCCGATTCCCCTCGCTAATGTTATTCCTACGGACGTAGGATGCATTCGTATTTTTAAAATATCTCCTCGGAAAATTAATATTTTAAACTTCTGTTTTCTTTGTACTATTCTTAAAGAATGTCTCCTTTTTTCTTAGTTGTCAAATTTTTTCTAAAATATATACTTAATTTTATATGAAACGTTAAAATCTTATTCAGTTTCGCTGAGATTTTAAAACAAAAAAAAATGTAAATTAAGCACATTATTTAGAAATATTTTGATAACTAAGAAAAAAAAGAGACATTCTTTAAGAACAATACAAAGAAAACAGAAGTTAAAAATATTAATTTTCTGAGGAGATATTTTAAAAATACGAATGCATCCTACGCCCATAGGAATAACATTAGCGAGGAGAATCGGGAAGTTTACTGAAGAGCAGCCTTAACCTATGCTATTAAGGCAAGAGTTGAACCCAAGCATTCTATTAAGGGTGTGAGTTCGGTTAATGAAAACATCGCAACGGAGAATTTCGCTGCTTGCTCTCATTCTAAGATAAAGTTACCGAAGTTGAGTATTAATAAATTTAATGGAGATCCCGCTTATTGGTTATCATTTTGGAACCAATACAATAATGCCATACATAAGAATTATAGTTTAACTGACGTTGATAAATTTAACTAGGACTTCCCTCAAAGGGATTAGTCTGGGTGATATTGCTGAAAACATAGGGTTAACAATTACAAAATAAAGAAAAAGAGCAAATTAAATGATAGAATTACAAAATATCATATATAAATTTATATACACTGATAAAAAAATAAAAAAGAAGTACCGTTCATCAGATGTGTTGTCATAATTTTTTTTTAACATGTGGCAAAGGATCTCATTTTCTTAAACGCGTATTGCGCAAAACTTGGAAAAAAAAAACGCCGGATCTTTTAAAACGCCAAGCTTTTTAAAGTTACGTAATTGGATTTCCAGCCAATAGATTATTCTATCAAGCGTGGGTTAACGCAAATTTAATTTCATTGTTGCACCTTTTTTTGTGTGTGAATTTAAAATTTTTCTTCCTTGATTATATATCTATTATTTGTATAACTGTTTATAGAAACTCTTACACTTCAAACCACATTGATAGCATGCTTTGCTACAAACCAGATTGCAAAACTATAGTCTAAATTACTATTAAGGTATACAAAAAATCTTTAGATGACTTCTGTAAAATAACTTTTACATTAAATCTCCATATCGGCAAAATTGAAAAATTATATATATTTCAAAGTTAAGCTTAGATACTTCTTTATTATTCTCTAGGAGGCTTTCCCCATTGCGCTTTTACTGCGCCAATCCGCAGACTTTTCTTTTGCCTGACTCTCTCTCTCCACAATATGTCTGTTTCCCTATCCGTTCTTCTGCCCGTCTCTCTAACCGATTGTCTATCTCTCTACACGTCTCGCTACATATCTCTATATTTCTCTACCGGTCTCGCTACCCGCCAATTTATTTATCTAACCGTCGGTCTATCCGTCTAACTACTTGTATGTCTAGCCGTGTCTCTATCCACTTCGCTACCCATTTGACTATTTGTCTCACAACTTGTCTATCTGTCTCTCTACCCGTCTGGCTATAGGCCTCTATACACATCTTCTTACCCATCTCCGTACCCATCTATTGTCTCTCTACTCGTCTGTATACCCGTCTCACTATCAGTCTGTTTTTGTACCCGACTCGCTACCAATCTCATTACCCGTCAGTCAACTCGTCTCTGTACTCGTCTCTTTATCTACCACGCTACGCGTCTCGCAACCTTTCTCTCTACATTCCTGTCTACCCGTCTCGTGACCCATCTCGCTACCCCTCTGTCAACCCTCTTTTTACCTTTCTCTCTAGCCGTCTGTCTATTCGTTTCGCTATCCGTCAGCCTACCTATGTCGCTACTCGTCTCTCTATCCTCTGTCTACCCGTTTGTTACTCGTCTTTCAACCTCTCGCCACCTCTTCCCAATATTTAAACAATTCATTTAATATACAGAAGCCGTTTATCACTTATTAAATGCAAACAGAAGTAATTCATCTAATAAGTGTAATCAGATGCAATTTTTTTTAAATACGTACATAAACCTGAATAATAATTCATCAGTTTTGAGTTCATAGTTGTTTATATTAAATGACAGTAAATCTCAACTTCTTAAACCTGAATTGTCTGAAGCTTTTTAAAAAAACCACAAGGTCTGTATAACTGCAAAGTACCCCAAGGGCTATATTAGCTACATGTTATTAAGTTAACCCTTTCCGGCACAGACAAAGTCTGTTCCTAAAATGAGAAATTACTGACTGACACCGGAATTTACAAACGACTTTGAAAAAAAAAATAAGAACTCCTTATTTTAAACTTTTATTGTAGAAACAAAATTTTATTAAAAATCCTTGGTGTCAAATGATGTTTTGGAATTAAAATTAGGTGTGCCCGGAGTAGGACCACTGTGCCGGAAAGGGTTAAGTGAAAGTTTCGTAATCGCGTTTGCAGCCAATTGTTTATGTCAGAAAGCGTGGGTTAACGCCATTTTAAATGGGGAAATTTCACGTTTTTCAATTTACCTTGCATCTGATAGAGTATAAAAATACGAACATTTTGATACCATTTTTACCTATATTTGAAACTTGTATAATCCATTAAATTAACTTTTAAAACGCAGTTTTTGTCGTCGCGGAAAAAAGCCGCGTTACGTGATAAAAGCCGTTCTGACGTCACTAGCCATGAAACAAACCCTCGGTGTATTTCTCCCTGTTATTTTCTATGGGGGATGGTTTGCTTTGCGCTTTTTTCTTTAATTAAAAATGATTAGTATAATAAATTAAAAGTATTGTAAATTGCTGTAATGAATAAATAATACTGTGAATTCCATGTGAGATTTTTATTCCATCGTGTTTCTAAGAATTTTCATTTCCAGATCTCGATGTAGAAATAAAGTATCGGTACAAGTTAATACTCGTAACTACAATATTGTATTTTATAGAATAAAGTATACTTTTTTTTGCACAATATTTCAATGCAAAGGTGCTACGTATTTATCAGATCTTAAATAATTGGATTTTTCTTTTTTTAAGTTCATTGTAATCTGAAAGCTTATATGTATTTTTTTTATTTGTTTTGTATTGTTTTCTTGAATAATAAATTGTTGCATTCATTGTCTCCGGAAAAAAAAAACTTAACTTTTTCTGAAATGATTAATCTTCCTGAATATAGTATCCAACTTTTAGCATATATGAAATTGTGAGCGTGTGCGAATTTATTTTATTATGATGTTAACATGATAGAAATGTTTTTGTAAACTTATAATCTGCTATTCTTCATTTGTATGTTTATTTATTGATTGAATCTAAATAAAATTTTAATAAATGTATTTTTTTTTCTTTTTTTTTGGAATATATGAATGAGAATAATTACATATGAAACAGAAAGAAATATTTATGTATCATACATAGTCATTCATTTTATTCATGCATATTAAGAAGTGTCTTCAAGCAATCGATAGTTCATATTTGAAATGTATATATTCATTATTCAGTAATCATAATGCAATTTTTTGGAAACCTCTAATTTTGATATCCATCCTTAATGTATAATTTTATTAATGAAAAAAAAAATGCATACACTTATGAAAACAAATTTTAACTGAAATCATACATTCTGAGCGAAGCATGTTCAGAATTTTTAATAAGTATTTTTACAATAGTAGCATAGCCAGAAAAAAAAGGGGGGGGGGAGAATGTTTGCTCTATATTAATATACAGAAATTTAAATATATTGAAGAATTCATAGTTTAGGGGGTTAGAACCTCCCTTAAAATTCTCCTAAACACCCTTGGCTATAGAACTGTTTTGGAAAAGAATATTGTTCAATGTTATGTTTATGTTGTGCGATATTATTAAATATTAAGAAATAATATAGTGAAGGTTTGATAATCTTTAAATAACTAATAAATTTCTAAAATTTGCAGGACTTAATAAATATAAATTGATAAACAAACAGGCAAACAAATTCTTAAGCAAAGAATGAATCTTCAAAATATGTACCAATAAAAAATATATGTAATTAAAAATGAGGACTTTCTAATAACTTGCCTCTGTTACATCAAACAGCACAAGAAATTTAAGCGGAGTATGCCCAAAAATGGCAAGAATAAAGTCTCAGAATCTTTAACAGAAGATTTTGTAATGAATTTGCTGACCATAAATGATAAAGCACTAACTACTGCACATATAACAGATGCTGAAATATTCCCTAGTGTTTCAGCTACTGACTATAAAACAAAACTAGTCGGATGTGACAATCCCAAAACTTTCTTCTATCTCACACTGTTTCGCATACACTAAAAATAATCAGCACCAATTTATATCAAGGTTTAACTGAATCTAAAGTTTTAGTAAGTTCCATGCATTAGTTCTTGAGGTATGACTGCCTAAAATCATGTAAATCCGGGAAAATGCAGAATAGCAGCGCCACTTGTTGGGAGATTTACACCAAAACCTAATCAACAACAACTTATGTTATCAACGTCTAACTGAATCTGAAGTTTGATGAAAATCCCTGCATTAGTTATTGAGATATGGTTATCGTGATAATAATTAAACAAGTACCATAGAAGCGCCACCTGTTGGGCTATTTACACAAAAACGTAAGCAGCATCTATTTATGTCAAGGTCTAACAGAATCTGAAGTTTGATAAAATTCCGTGCATTAGTTCTTGAGATATAGCTATCGTATAAGTAATGAAAAAAGTAGTATAACAGCGCCACCTATCGGAATATCCACACCAAAACGTAATCAGCGTCCATTTATGTCAAGGTCTAACTGAATGTGAAGTTTGATGAAAATAAGTGCATTAGTTCTTGAGATAGAGCTATTGCGGAAATCTCAACAAATGCATTATAGCAGCGCCACCTGTTGGGCGATTTTCACCAAATACTAATCAGCACCAAATTATATCAGGTACTAACTGAATATAAAGTTTTGTTAAATTCCGTGCATTAGTTCTTGAGATAGAGCGCCCACAAAAATACAGACAGAAACAGTCGCAGACTCACAGACACACAATTTTTAAAAACAGTCAAATCGTGTTCAGGACCTTCTAAAACATATAAATCAGTCGAAAACCGGAAATTTTTTGAGTATAATACTTTTTTCTTGTAAGATAGAAGAAAATAAATATAGTTTTTTTTAAATATATATATATATATACATATGAAGCAAAAATTGGTGGCTTAAAAAAAAAAAAAAACTTGAACTTTTTTTTTTTTTGGTGTGGGGGGGGGGGGATATGAATAAGTAAACATAAATGCTTTAGGATAAAAAAAAGGAAGACCATGACAAAAAAACTTTAATTTCATGGAAACTTTTGAAAGATAGAGCAAAAAGGAATGTCAAAGAATGAATGTAATATTTTAAAGTTTACAGAGAAAATTTTTACTCAGAAAATATATATTAAGTACTAACTAAATAAAAGGCCTTTCTTATTTCTCAATATTTTATTTTATAACAAATGTACTTTATCAGTATTGTAAAATAATTAAAAGTTCATTTAAACTGAAATATGATGAAATAAGAAAATAATTCATTTCAAGAACAACAATCAAGAATCGCGTACTATTTTAGCTTTTAATCATTATTATTATTTAATAAATCAAAGTAAATGTAGAACAGAAATATATACCTTTTAGATTTAACTTCTCGTATTTCTGCATTCATGAAATCAAAATTCTTTCCTAAAAATGCAAACATGGAAAGAGTATCTATTTTTGGGAGGTTGTCCGATTGCCCTTTCACATATCAGGCCGAAATCGACATTTTCTAATCAAAATTTTAATGAAAATAAAAAATAAACGATATATTTTATATTAAGATAAGTTAGATCTTACTTTTTCACAAATTTGAAGTTGATAACGTTAAATAAATTTTAAGAAACAGATGAAACAAGATTGCAAATGGGAAAAAGTATACGCGCAAAGCGTGAACATTTCAGTTTAGCGGCAAATGACGTCACAACCAATCACGTCGTGTTTTTGTATCACGTGGTTTTGTTTATGTTTTTGCATTATTAAAAACAGTAATTCAAAGTTATTTTCTATTATTTTAACGATTCTGAGTGAATTTTTGAGGATTTCAAGATAAACTTTATCAGTTACACACAAAAGAAAACGTATTCCTTCCGTGTGAAATTTCCCCATTCATTACTGTAACTTTCTTTTCTTTTCTTTTTTTTTGTTTGGGGGGGTAGGGGGGGGAAGAGTTTCAAATATATACCTTTAAATTAAAACTTTTGCCTCCATGCCATTAGTGTTGTTTGTATTATTAACTAATACCTTGTAGAGCGAGCTTCATTTGAAACAAATGTAAAAGACTTCTTCTACAGTTTTTTTAGGAGAAACTTTCGTAATTGGTCCCAAAGCCAATCGGAGCATTTAATATCACTATTGTAACTCTTATAGAGTTAAAACAATATTGTTGCTAGCTTTACACTTATTTGAGACCAGCCTTGCCTGTGTATCTGAATGGGGAAAAGTTTCGTATCCTATGTCGGTTGGCGAAAAAATTTTTAAATTGTGCCAAAAGGTAGTTTTAGCATCTTACAAAATTTTTCAAGAGAGCGGTAAAACGTGTTTTTCAAATATTTACGAACATACGTTTATTAAAGCAAGTTTTTGCACCATCTTAAAAATTTAAGCACGATGCTAAAATAAAATTTTATCGCCATATTCGATATTTTAATAAGTAATGAAAATACATAAACTTATTTAACAAATCTAAGAGGCATTTTTGTGATAAATAATTGTTATAGACAGAGGGGTAAATTGTAAACAATTAATAAACGGCTAGTAAATAATAAATAGCATTTAAAATCTAAAAATGGAGAAGTGGTCCGTATAAAAATGCAAAACATAACATTATACGCTTGATATAAGTAAATCTTTTTTTTTTTTTTTTTAATATTTCCGAAGGCACAGATAAAAAGGTAAAAATCTCTTTTCCAAATGCCAAATAGAAAATATACAAAATAGAATGCCAAATATACAAAATAGAAAAATATCTGCAAAATAATATATTTACATAATACTACATCTAAAAAAAATTAAATTTAGAAAAAGTAAGCCAAATCCTGCAGATCCCAACAATCACATCGAAACACTTATCACCAAAAAAGAACTCGCCAAATCTTACGGCACAGGAGATGGATTTTTCCCCCTGAATGCAGAATATTAGTTTTTTTTTTCTTGTACGATGGGTGATTATAATATAATTGTTTCATTTCACATGCTACATACCGTTTGATATATTGGTACTTTTATGTTACCCTGGCGCAGTTGATAAATCGCCAAATATTGTTCCTATAACATTTTCATATTGAATTCCTTTCATTTAAATATAAACCTTTCACTCATTTAATTTAAAATACATGCCTTTCATTAATCCCATTTAAAATGCTAAAAAGAGAAAAAAAAAGAAATAATTCCATAAATCGAAACCTTTTATTTAAACACCAAAGATGTTTTTTTTTAATTTACACACGCGAAATAAAAAAAGCTGCTATTGCTGAGATTTGCGCCAAATCTCTAATACCAAGTCTACCAAGTTATTGTCGGGTTTTTCTTTCAAACAGAAAAAAATCCAGATTAATTTTCGATTTCTACTAAATTGAAATATATTTTATTGTGCTGAATATTAGTGCGTGCATATTTTTTTGCTCCATGTACTCCATGAACTTTTCAATTAAGGTTGTCTACGAAAATCTCCCGCCGGTGAAAATGACGTACGCACAAAATTTTCGTATGTACTTTAATTGTGCTTTTTTATCTATTTTTTAATATAATTTCCAAACGGTTTGACATTTATTCTCGGTAATAAATAGACGTCGTTGTCTTCTTTATAGGTACCTGCTGTAAAAATGTGAACGAAATCCGTTAAATATTTTTTGAGTTGTGCTTGACGAAAGGTTTTAATATCCATCGTAGCTATACATGGGGCAAAGTAATACTGCGCTGTGTATGAGTCTTCGTTGCACTCAGACAATTATTTACATTCCCTTCTTATCGGAGCTGCTGCTAACGCAATCAGCGGATTTTCGCTATCAAGTGAAAACTATATGTCAGACATTGAACTACTCGAAAAGCGTTTTGGTCGTAAAGATTTAATTATAAATGCTCATATGGGAAAATTGTTGAATTTAGAAACAGTTAAAAAAGTGAACAATACTTTCGCATTACAGAAACTTTATGATAACATTGAAACACAAATAAGGAGTTTAAATTCCCTTAAAGTAACTTCAGGAACATATGGTACATTACTTAAGCCAATTTTACTTAAATTGATTCCTAATGAGTTAAATTTGGAGTTTCAACGTAAAAGAAAGTCTCAAGATGATCTTTTTGAGATGAACGAGTTGCTTGACTTTTTGCGGGCTGAATTGGAATGCACAGAAACCGCGATACAGATGTAGGACAGGGTTATTTTTTCAAATCCAGCGCAAGTGCACAGGGAAAGGAGAATAAATAAAAATATAGGTCCTACTGCTGCTTCATTGAGGGTTACGGTAATGCAGTGCAGTTTTTGCGGAGATTCTGCTGAATCCGTTAAGCACACTTCGGCAGCTTGTTTTAAATCGGTAGTAGAAAGAAAAGCATGTTTGCGAAAAAATGGAATATGTTACCTCTGTATGAAAAGGGGAAATCATTTGGCAAAAAATTGTTATTCAAAATTAAGATGTGAACATTGCAGTGGAAGACATAATTCTTTAATTTGTGATAGTAACAATAAAGTGGAAGAGAAAAAACGTAGTGATAAAGATTTTAATTTATCGAATAAAATATGTACGCTGAGGGTTTTGTTGCAAACTTTAATAGTAAGAATTCGTGGAAATGGTAAAGATAGATTTGTACGATGCTTAATTGATACGGAATCACAAAAATCCTATATTTCGAAATTTGCTGCAAAAATTATGCAATATAAAAGCATCAGCGAAAGTAACCTTGTTCATATTCTGTTTGGCGGAAGAGAAGTTTCTGAAATTCATCGACAATTTGTTGTGTATTTGAGTAATGATAAGGGTGATTATAAATGTAATTTTAAGGCCCTTGATCAAACCAAAATCTGTTCAGATATCCCGCAAATAGAATTAAAACCCCTGTTAAACGAGCTTAAAGAACATAGAATATTTTTGAATGACACTGTTTACATGAAAGAAAAATTGTTGTTTGAATCATCCCCCACTGAAATTCATGTTCTTATTGGGGCGGACATTGCTGGAAAATTACTTACAGGTGATGTAAGAAAATTAAAATGTGGTTTGGTGTGTGTTCAAACTTACTTAGGCTGGACAGTTATGGGGAAGGTTCCTTTGGAATCAGAGAGGAAAATTGACAACTCATTGACATTTTCCATGTATGTCTCAGATTATAAAATTGCTGAATTGTGGAATCTTGATACTTTGGGAATTTTCGATCCCTCTGAAAATGAAACTAAAAAAGAGTTACAGGAACAAACATTGCGGCATTTTCTTTCGACAGTTAAAAGAGACAGCGAGGGCAGATTTGAGGTTTATTTGCCTTGGATTGATGGCCACCACCCATTGCCTAATAATCGAGAGATTGCGGAGCGAAAGTTAAAAAATACGGTTAAAAATTTGAAAAATAAAGGTTTCTTAGAGGATTATGAAGCGGTTTTCAAATATTGGGAGGAAGAGAAAATAATAGAAATTGTACCTGAAAAGAAATATGATAAGTACTGTTATTACTTACCTCACCATGCAGTTGTTAAAGTGAATTCCAAAACTACAAAGATAAGACCAGTATTTGATGGGTTGGCAAAAATTAAGGGTTTTCCTTCAATAAATGATTGTGTAGAAAAAGTTCCGAACTTGATAGAAACTTTTCCTGCCATTATTAACAGGTTTCGTGAAAAATGTATCGGTGTGAGTTCGGATATTAAAAAGGCATTTCTCCAGATAGGTCTTAACTCTAAGGATCGAGATTTTTGGAGATATCTATTGTGAGAAAAAGGAAATCCAGAATTTTTGAAGATGTATAGACATAGAATGGTCGTCTTCGGAATATCTAGTAGTCCTTTCTTACTGAGTGCTACTTTAACAAAATTGATGAATGACGTACCTGAACATCTTAAATCAATTGCGAAGAAACTAGCTGAATCTTGGTATGTTGACAATTTGGTTACTAGTGTGAACAACGAGGATGAACTGTATGAATTTAAAAATAATTCTATTGAAATTTTGGCTAGTGCTAAATTTGAATTGCAAGATTGGGCTTGTAATTTGGCAACAAAGAGCCAAGTTGTAAGGAATTCGTCTTTTCCAGAAATTTCGGATTCAGACAATTCAGAATTTGAATGTTTTGAAGGTTCTAATGAAAATAAAACTGTTCCTATTCATGGTCTCGTTTGGAATATAAGCGATGATACTTTGAGTTGCGATACAAAGGGATTAAATGAATCCGACGATAAATTCATTTCAAAAAGGCTTATATTGTCCAAGGTACACAGAATTTATAATCCCGTAGGTTTTATTTGTGGTATAATACTGATTCCAAAACTTTTTTACACAAATGTTGGGAACTGAAAGTTACATGGGATGAGCCTTTTCCTGAGGATATTAGTAAGAAATTTATTAAGTGGAAAAAGGATTTGTGCCATTTGACAGAATTAAAGATTCCTAGGTATATGATGCTTAATTCTTAAACAGACAGGGATTTGTCCTTTCATATATTTTGTGATGCATCGCAAAAGGCATATGCTACTTGCATTTATCTAAGGTGTAAAACCAGAACAGAGGTATCATGTCAACTTGTTCAAGCTCGTGCTAGACTGGACCCTCTGAAACCTACATCAATTTGTAGACTTGAATTATTGACTTGCACTATAGGAGTTAGACTGATGGAAACTGTTATGCAAGATTTAAAGTTGGAAAATATTCCTTTATTTTATTGGACTGATTCGATGAATACACTGTATTGGATTAAGAATGATGAAAATTGGGGGGTATTTGTCATGAATAGAGTAAGAGAAATGAGAAAATATAGTAATCCGGATAATTGGAAGTTTGTTCCGGGTGATTTAAATCCAGCTGACATTCCTTCAAGAGGATGTTCTGTGGAAAACCTCAAGGTTAAGAATCGGCATGTGGGTCCGACTTAACTAAAATTTGAGCGAGGTTCTTGGCCAACTTTTGATATTGCTCCAAAAAAGGATGAGGTTGATAGAGAGAGGAAGAAATTAATTGTATCATCCTTGATTGCTTTGGATGAAGAATTTCCATATTTTACTCGAGCTTCACAGTTTCACAAGATAATTAAAATCACTGCTTGGATAAAGAGATTTATTGAAAATTGTAAAAGTGATAAGGAAGAACGAGTGTTACAAAATTTAAAATGTCAGAAGATTAAAAGAGCAGAAGGTCTTGTATGGAAAATCGTGCAAGAAAGTTGCTTTCAAATCAGAAAAGAATGGACGTTTAGGTCATTTAAAGCCTTTCGTGGATCGATACGGACTTATAAAACTTAAATCAAGAATATTTATGAGAGAAGATTCAGAAGATTTTAGATTACCTATAATTTTGACATCTGACCACCCGGTTGTCATGAAATTAATAATGGAGAAACGTAGACAATTACTGCATTGCGGAGTGCAAACATTGATGGCAGTCTTACGTGAGAATTATTGGATTTTAAGGAGTCGTAAAACGATCCGAGGCGTTTTCAAGA
This sequence comes from Maratus michaelseni, assembly GCA_963931845.1. NCBI lineage: Eukaryota > Metazoa > Arthropoda > Arachnida > Araneae > Salticidae > Maratus > Maratus michaelseni. Next base: position 392,404,340 of record OZ007592.1, read on the forward strand.
GTTGTGTAAAATGTAAAAGATTTGATGCAAAACCTCACGATGTCCAAATGCCACCTTTGCCAGAAGATAGGATTAAATATTATTCCGTGTTTGAAGTGGTGGGCGCCGATCTGGCGGGACCTTTGTTTTTGAGGAATGGATCAAAATCTGGGATTGTTTTGTTTACCTGCGCCGTGTATCGAGCTATCCACCTCGAACTTGTCACTTCGTTATCCATTGAGAATTTTTTGCTTGCATTCCGTCGGTTTATATCACGACGAGGGAGACCTCAGATTGTGTATACAGATAATGGAGGTAATTTCGTTGGTTCAAGTTCGCTATTAAAGAAAATAGACTGGGTAAAGGTGACTGAAGATCATACTGTTGAACGACTTACTTGGAAATTTAATCCTCCTGCATCTCCTTGGTGGGGAGGATTCTGGGAACGTATGATCGGATTGATGAAGAATATTCTTAGGAACGTATTGGGAAATGCGTCATTGAAATATGAAGAAATTATTACTATTCTGTGCGATTGCGAAAATATTGTAAATTCCAGGCCGTTGACATACATATCTGAAGATCTTGAATTAGAGCCTTTAACTCCTGCTATGTTCCTTTGTGACATAAAATACGGTAGTGTACCTGATCTGTACAATATATATGCAAGTTATTTTCGAAAGAGATATGAATATAGAATAAAAATGCGGGTAGACTTGAGAAAACGTTTCCGGTTGGAGTATTTGGGACAACTGATGAATTATCGGAAAAAGGCAAATCGGTATCAGAAACTCTCTGTTGGAGTATTTTAATTTTAATTTTAATGCCTGAGGAAGACCACTCGGCTGAGGGCGAACCCAGCCGTTGAGCGTTTAATGTCTTCCCCGGCTAGCTCCCCGGCACGCAGGGATTAAACGTGGCAGTACAAAATCCTGCCGGGCAAAGCCCCACACGACAGGCGGCAGAAACTAAAGACAGACAAAAAAAAAAATTACAAAACAAAAGTCTGTCGCTGTGACCAGCGTCACCACGCGACATGCAGCGACAGACAAGGTGAAGGGGGTGATGTGCAGTTCGGGGGTACGACTGTACCAGATGTAACAGTTCGAGTACGACTACACCAGGTGATTGCAGTGACCCGTATGTGATCCCCACGCGACAAGGAGCGCCACACCAAATGCGCTGAGACCACGTACGGGCGGTGAAAGCAGATGATGATATAGTTTGATGTGGAGGTGGTAGATTGGTGAGCTAATATGGTTCATACATGTGAGAATGGTATCCCCACGGTGGCTCACGATTGTTTGAAGTGTCGATGTACTGGGTACGTCTCTGTTGGTTGTTGTGTGCAAACTGTTGTCGGTGGAGTGTTGGTGGCTGCTGATGTGACTGTGGTACTGATGTAGTGTAAGATGATGTTGGGGTGAATTCCTCGTCAAGTTGGCGTCTGAAAAATTTGTAGAGTCTTCTGTACACTGTGCAGGTCGAGTCAGATGCCTGATGCTGTGTGTTGAAGTGGGTTCTTTCTTTCTTGTTGTGATCATGGCAGTTTATGCAGCAGGGTGGTTTGGAGCAGTTGGAATCATCATGATTTTCCGCGCAGTTGGCACATGTTGGTAGCTCACTCTTGCAGTGTTTTTCGGTATGCTTTAGTGACTGGTAGCGTCTGCAGCGTGGTACGGTGGTGTGTGGTTTCAGGAAGTAGGATTTGAAGCCAATGATGAGGCCTCCATCCTCTATAATTGAGTGCCCTAGTGTCTTAGGAATTAGAAGGATTAGGTCTTTTGCAGCAGCATTTCTTCTATTTTGAAGTGTTTTCAGGATGTTTATTTCTTCTGCGGTTATTTCAAATCTTGTTGTTATTGCTGCTTTGATGGTTTCTTCTGGTGTGTGTGTCGGTACATTCAGGAGGATCATTTTCTGCTGTGGAAGTGTTTTGGGGACTGCTTGTAGTGTTTTATTAAGATCTTGATGTCGGTGTATGTCGTTTTTCAGTGTGTTGAGATCGTTGATAGTGTTGCATTCTACTTCGATGCAGTTTCTTTTTCTTGAGATGTTGTTTGGCTGAATTGGAGATATATATGTGTTTTGTTGTAGGGTTTTATCAATATCATTACATGTGATGTTTTCTTTTCCTTTTATTATGAGTGTGTGTCTAATGGCGTTGTTGCGGAGTTTCTTCTTGCATTGCTGTGTGTGCGCTTGGCTGGATGTGGGCTTTATGTTTTCATCTTGTAGTGCTGGTGTGTTGTCTGTTGTGGCCGGTGTTTTCTTGGTGATGGTGTTTTGGACTGCATCAATGATTTCGGCTGTGTTGGGGAGCTTCTCCATTAATTGCTGATAGTTCTGTTGTGAGACTTCTAGATGTTCTTCCAGGCATCGAACCCGTTCTGTCAGTGTTGTGATCTCATTTTGGAGTGCTAGCATTTCTCTTAGGGTGTGTGTCTATTTGATCTACGTGATTTAGAATTGTTTTGAGTGATGGTAGACTTTGTTTTTCTGGCTGACAATTTCTTTCTAGTCTACCTGCTATCTGTATGAGGATTCCCCTGGCTTTGTTGGTGAGTTTAGCAATAGTAACGTCTTCCTTCTCCTCCTTGTAGAGGGAGGAATTGCTCATATGATGATGTTTTGATTTTAGTGAGACTCTCAACTGGTCATCTGTGTCTTCGTCAGTGCTTGACGGAGCTTCGACCGAAGGTATTTTGAAGGTGGGAAAGGAATCCTTGCATGACATTCTAGAACCTTTGTTATTTTTGGTGTTGCTTTTAGGAGTGTGGCTCATGCTAGCTGTGGAAAAATTTTGAGATGAAGTAAAATAGACTACAGACCCTTGGGCACGGGCAACACTCTTCCTGTCCATGATGTCTCCATAGGCTTGCAGCATGTTTCTAATGAGAGAAGGTGAGTGACGAGAATTTTTGGGGTGTTTGCCATGCACTACTAATAGGAAAAAGACGGAAAGAATGGGGAAAGCTGAAAAGAAGGGGCTGGAACAGAGCCAGCACTAGCAAGACGCATGCCCGCAGAGTGGCCACTCGAAAGTATTTTGCGTACTAAAAAGAGTTAAAGTTAATTTGAGTTAAGTGTTCAGTTCTAAAAAATGGTGAAAAATGACAAAGTTATTTTGTGGAGAATTAGTTAGAGTCCAATTGGGGTGTAAAAAAGTTAAAATTTATTTGAGTTAGGTGCTCAGTTTTAAAAAATGGGTGAAAATGACAGTTTTTTTTTTTTTTTTTTTGTCAAAAAAAAAGGTTAAAGTCCGAATTGTGTGATGAAAATGTTAAAGTTTTATTTGAGTTAGGTGTTCGGTTTTAAAAATTGGGTGAAAAATGACAAAGTTATTTTTTGTCGAAAATTTGTTAGAGTCCAATTGGAGTGTAGAAATGTTAAAGTTTAATTGAGTTAGGTGTTCAGTTAAAAAAAAAAAAAAAAAAAAAAAAAAGGGGGGGGGGGTAAAAAATGACAGTTATTTTTTTGTCAAAAATAGGTTAAAGTCCGAATTGTGTGATGAAAATGTTAAAGTTTTATTTGAGTTAGGTGTTCGGTTTTAAAAATTGGGTGAAAAATGACAGTTATTTTTTGTCGAAAATTTGTTAGAGTCCAATTGGAGTGTAGAAATGTTAAAGTTTTATTTGAGTTAGGTGTTCAGTTAAAAAAAAAAAAAAAAAAAAAAAAAAAAGGGGGGGGGGGTAAAAAATGACAGTTATTTTTTTTTTGTCGAAAATTTTTTAGAGTCCAATTGGAGTGTAGAAATGTTAAAATTTATTTGAGTTAGGTGTTCAGTTTTAAAAATTGGGTGAAAAATGGCAATGTTATTTTTTGTCAAAAATAAGAAGTCCGAATTGTGTGATGTAAATGTTAAAGTTTTGAGTTAGGTGTGCAGAACGGAACTCTAACGAAATAACATGAAATGTCAAAAATTTCACCAGAGTCCGCTGTTCCCGTGTGCTAATGTCTTAAGGAAATTTGCAGAGGGGTTTGGACTTGGACGGAATTTGAAACATTAAAGACTTTGACAAAAAAACAACAAACTTGAAAAATTTAAAATGAAGTTAAAATGTTATACTTTTGAGGTGTTAGAAAACATAATAAAAGAAGATAAAAAGCGAAAATTAACGTAAATAAATAGAACTCAGCCATATTTTCGAGGTGGTGAAAAAGGTAAACATTAAAAATTAAAAGTGTGATAAAACTGAAAAAAAAAACATAGAAATGTTTTAAAATTTTTGGTGTGTAATGCGAAAAATATGCTTAATATAAAAACCAGTTTGCAGGGAAAATGTGTGTGCGAAAATTGAAATATTTAAAAAGTTTGATAAGTGCAAAAAAACGCTAAAACCGTGGAAAAATTAGAATATGAAAAGAATAGTTTTGGATAGGGTAAGTGATTAAATATTGTTTAAATTGAAAGAAAACCAGTTTATGGGAATTTTGACTGAATAGTTTAATTATTATCTGTGTTTGAAGTTTGATGTTCCGTTGTACGACGCACCCATCGAGGTCGACGGTAGGGACGGCTAGAAGTCCCCGAAACCCTGTGGATGGCAATCGCCGTACTCGGAAAAAAAGTTTGAATTTTAGGAAAATATTTGGAGAGGTGAATTTAATTAAGTTAATTAGATGATCAACAAATTATGGGTGATTTGAGAGAAAATTTTTTAATTTTTGAAAAAGTGTGAAAATACGGCAAAGTTCCACTAAAGAAATTTAGAAAAAGTTGAAAAATAAGACTAAGTCATATAATTGTGCAGTAAAACAAATAAAATACAAGAAAAATCAATTATTTAAAATTTGCATCAAAAACAGTTTAGAGTCCAGATCATGAAAATGACTAAGAAAAATAAATTAAAATGATATGGAAAAAGACTAAGTTTTACTAAAATACTGAATTGATGTAGAAAACAAGTTATTTAATTGGGTGCTAAAAAGGTTAAAAAAATTCTATGTCCTAAGTCGATGAAAAACTCTAAGTATTGGAATTAAAGTGGAAAGTTGGGAACATCTGAAAAAAGTTAAAGTACCTTCATTAGATAAATTAGATTAATTAGTAATTACAAAACCCAATCAAGCGGACCTCTACTTTGGTCTTGGCCAACAACGCCGGCCATTGTTCCAGCTCCAACTGAACGAGCTCAAAACTGCAGACTAAAACTTAACACCTGGCCTCTCTAACCCGTGATGCCAAGTGGCAGACCCCTAGGATGACTGTACAAAATAGTAGTAATACATATCTTAATATATATCCCCAAAGCCCCAAAAGATGCAATTCAGAGAGGTACCATGTGGGCAAGAGAATAATTAAAAACTTTCATAAAAGGCAAAATTAATAAAAAAGAAACTAAAATTTAACATCAGCGGAAAGAGAAAATTTTTAGAACAATAATAACACTAAGAAAATAAAGTTACATTAAGATTTAAGCAATCAAAAGGCAGAAAACAAAAGATACAATTAAAATGCATGACAAACAGAATAAGTACAGTAATGAGCAATTTTAATAACTGCTCATAAAACAATTACTAAGTGGGCTAGAAACATGCTGCTTACCAAAAACAATAGTTGAGACATTCATGAACTGGATTCCAGCGAGTGCGCTCGGCCCTCAGGTCTTTGAAGGGCGCTTAGCCTTGCATTTACGGGAGCCCCTGCAACACACAACCTCTCCACACGCGTCGACCCAAAAGCATCTCTGTTGGAGTATTGTTATAATTGGTACAAAAGAAAAAAGAATAAATTGGCCTCTGGGAAAGGTAATTCAATTGTTTCCAGGAAAGGATCGGATAGTACGCCTGGCAAAATTACGCACTAAATATGGGGAAATACTTCGTCCTGTACAAAGACTGTATCCATTAGAGGCAAATTTTGATTAAAATAAATTTTCTCTGAGAAATATCAAGTGTGCTCCTACTAAGGAAACGCCAGAAAATAAATCTCTCGATCATGTTGTTCATGACGAGAATTCTCCTAGAGTGTCTAAATATGGACGAGTAATTCGAAGACCAGAACGTTTAAACCTAATGAACTTGTCCTCGACTGTGGTTGAGTTTCAGAATGGAAAAACTCAACGGAGGGAGTATGTTGCGGCAAGCTCCATTAGTCACTCTTCGCAGTTACCTCTGAATTGGTTTGAAAGTTTTGTAGATCCAGAGTTTTTCGATACCAGTAAGTTGATGACCGGCTCCATCTAAAATACTTCATAGCCACCTGAATTGAACTGAAATTTCCGTATGTTTCGGGGTTTTGGTACCCTGAATCAAAACTAAAGCTGTTTGTTTTCGTTAGAACTGAAATGAACTGGTAAACTTTTTAGATTGTTTTACTTGTTATGTTGAATTTGTACGGAGTTGTCTCCGGTGTTTTAAACAGTTTTTTATTATGAAGTTTTGAATTTGTGATGTTGAAATATGATAATGCTGTTCTGTACATTAATTTTGAAATAGATAGTTTTAAAGTTTATGAGTTTAACTGGTATTTATTTAGTTTATGAGTATAATTTTTGTAGATAGAAGTTTAACTGAATTCAATCATATTCGGCAGTACGGAAGAGAAACCTGGCTTGTATTTAGTTGAAAGAAAGTAAATAGATTTAGTTAGAAATATAATTTGAAATATATGGTAGAAAGCTGGGTTTCGACAGGTAACACACTTTAATTTTTAAACGGACTATTCTGCAATTCTAATTTAACCTACTTCAATATTATTGCGCTCGGAAACAATTTTAATTCCTTCTTCATTTATCTCCAAATTTAGAATACTAATCACATCCATTTCAGGACTATGTCATATGCAAGATATTTTAAAACATGAAAATTTGTAGAATTTGGAAAACACTCAACGCCGATTTCATATGGAAATCAATTATTGGATTCAATGCTGACATAATTTCTCTTGATTATTTTATAACAAGATAAAATTAACGTTTGTTACTATGCTATTAGACATGATGGAAGTTGAAATTTGTGTTTCATACTTTTTATCATAATTCAAATTCTTAGTTTTCACTCAAGATATTTTTTTTCTTACTTACTAACATAAAATATTACACTTGTTTTACGTTCCGGCTGAACCCCTTTAAAATATTGTGGGATTAAAATTCATAAGTGAATAACTTTACCACAACAATGATTACATTCGAAAATGAAGACGAAGACAAACGTTTAACGAGACATGAAATATACAAATAGAAGTTCAATACACAAACAATGATTACAAAAGAAATATGATGGCAATTTGCCTATTAATTAAACAATATATAGAAGAGTGCACTTAGTTTTGTTCATTTCAGAGAATTTGTTGATACGTTAGATAATCTTTATGAGGAAAGGGCTGTCATCTGGAATATTGTTAAACTTACAGTAATGCACAGCAAAACAGAAGTGCTTTTGTAGATAACCATGACAAAGAAATTCGACCTAATTTGCATATCCCACTATTAAAAGCGACGTTTTAAACGAAGTGCTTGAAAAACTGATGATGCGATAAGCGGAGTGCAATATGTGAAAAACCGCATGGGAATGGTCGGGACTTCTGAAATACGACGCAATATGCTGAGTGGCGTGTTATCCAGGCGACCTAACGACGTTTTATTGTATATATATATTTATAAATGTTTATGGTATAATTTATATTAATCTTTTAAATGGACTGTTTATTTTACTTGCTAATAGATTTATTAATAAAATAGTGCATACTGTGATGTAGTGGAATATGTATGTATAAATATATATATTTACATTACAGTATGTAATAGGTAATTTATCTATGAATCAGTAAGTGAAATATGCACTTATTTGCCTTTATCTCCTTTTCTAGTACATTACCTAATATTTAGTTACTTTTAATAAAATTTACAACAAGGTACATGCAGCTGCTATTTATCTAGGAAAATACTTACTACAAGAATGAAGGGCAAAATAAAGGACGTTTTACTAATAATATAATTCATGAGCGTTCTGTGTTGCTCCATTAATTGATGGAATTAATTTCTTTGATAACTACATTTTTACCACGTAGGAATAATCAATATATTACCATAAATTATCACAAAAGGTAATTAAAGGTTTCTTGTCTTATTTAATCTTATATAAATGTTTCCATAACAATTTTGCTTATTTCCACCCCCTTTTTTATTATAGATGCAGTGATTTCTGTATCACATGAAAGAACATAAAGAAAGGACATATGCCAATATATTTTACACGCATTTTATTAGATAATAATGAAAAATTAAGTATAATATCAGTTTTTTAAATAAATTAGTTTAGAAAATGACATTTTTATATGTTGAATAAAAAGGTTTCATGAAATTGCTTTTAGATGTTTAAAACAATGAGAAATAATGCAATATTATACATTTAAGAAAAATGTTATTACAATTAATTGTTTTTTTTTTTCATAAATACCAACTTTCTTTTCCATTTTGATCCCGAAAATATTCAATTTTGAATAGATAAGAATGCAATGAAGGCATTGCATAACGACTTATATACACTTACGTCTGTTTAAATTTTCACTTTGATGTGTCATTTGCGAATGTTCATTGATGATGATGTATTTTCTATACGTTGATTCAGTAATAGGTGCAAAATTTTGGATACTATCAGATATTTAAATTAATAGTTAACTGAACTTACTAAATCATATACATTATAGACAATTACTTTCTATATAAGTATAACCATATTGTCTGAGGATAAAACATGGATGTGTACCATAATATTGAAGTTGAAAACATAGTTATAATTTATACGTAATTAATACGTAATTAATACGTAATACGTAATAATTAATACGTAATACGTAATAATTAATATGTAACTGATATTGAAAACACGTTGTTTTTATAGGTCATATGGGGGTTTTCTTTCAGGTTATCTGATAGAAAACATTCAACATGAAAAATAATACCTATTGTCTATGTGTATTAATGTATAGATATCAGGAAGAATTCATCAAACGGAAATTTAGAAAATCAGACTTTACCTGAATAGCAATTGAAAACTAGATAAACAAAATCAAGCAAATTGTAAACGTTAAGAATTAAGATCGTTCATGCAGACCCCTGACAATATCAGAAGTGCTGCAAAGAGAAAAAGTGATTAAGTGTATATTTAAATCATACACGCAAAATTTCCTTATTCTTAATTCTTCTGTTTTGAGAACCCTACGTGATACGTTTAACAAACGAATTTGCCACATCCAAAGTGAGCAAACGTAAGGCTGGAGATTATGCAGTTTTTCATGCTTCGTGTTACAATTTTCTTAAAACCATGCAGAATGAGAACTTAATGTGGATTAAGAAGTTATGCACTTTTTAATACACCGTAAAAAAATGCGAATGTTTCTTAATCTATCTCTTACCGTTGTCAACGTTTCGAAAATATACTATAAACCCTTACGAGTTAACAGCGATCCCGAAAAGTGTACTTTTATATCTAGAAGCCTCTGAAACCAATCACTCTTCGAGATTTCAAGAAGCATTTCCGACACAAAATTTTCGGAAACGTTTTCGAGTTGTTTTTAGAGCATCTTAATCAGCTTTCTCAATCGAAAGGATGTGCATTCTTTCTTCCTCCACTAATGATTATTTTTTATTTATTTTATTTATTTTTTATTTTTTGTAAATTAAAATTTACTTTTTTACAATTATCTTTCTAAAAAATATGTTATTCAGAATGATTTTAAAAAATTAGAATTTCGCAATTGACAGCAGCATGCAAATTTTCTTTTTTTAAAATTAATTCAAAGTGGTTAAAAAGAAAAAAAGCTTATGAGAGAAACTATTTTTGTTATTTTCCGTACACGTTAAATGTGTTTCATTAAATCATGCAAAAAATAACTGGATGCAGGACATAAAGTTTAAAGCAATTACTTGAAAAAAAAAATTCTGTGATTCATTAAAATAATTTGTTGCATTGGTCGTTTGTTTAGCTTTAGAAAAAAAATATTGTATCATTTTATATTTTTCTTGAAAGAATTTTATGAAAAAGGAAACAGATAAAATGTATGAATATCCCAGATGTAATTCTTTTTTTTAATTCAAAGGACACTCAATTATTTACGGAAGTCTGTGAAAATGATTAAATATAACAATATTAATTTTTTTTGTTTGTTTGTAAAAAATAAAAAAAAGACATTTTCTATAATGTTTTATCATAGGATTTAAATACAGACTGTTCGTTAAATGTATAACAAAAATAATTTGTTCCATAATTGAAAACACGACTGGTATATGTGTTTATTTTTCACAAATTCTCTATCGTTTTCCCATGTCGTATATGTATTGAGAAATTAACATTTTATAATACAATAATGTACATATGACATAATCTGTTCTCATAACAGTTACGTCATGCTTTTCAGACGTACAATTCTATTTAAAAAGTTATAGGTTATACAGTGCAACGATGCTATGCGAGTGGGTACTGAAATCTGTAGTACTTTTCTTTAGTCATATTAGCAGAAATCGCTACTTTGCAACATTTTTAGTACACGTTTAAAAGTGATTATGAAAAAAATCTTGTGTGGATAAATATAATTCAACGTTTAACACACAATATCCTACTGTAGCACAATAAACAGACGTACGTTTCGTGAGTAACTGTGACATACATCATCAGTGTCAATAAAAATAAAAATTATTATATCCCCCTCAAAGACATGAAACAGAATCAAAAACCCAAATGATAGGCAATAAAACACCAAAAGCGCATCGCGCACGAGCAACCAATAAGATTAAGCCGGAAGTGATGCACTATGACACAGTAAATCAATCCAGAAAGGTAAGATGTAAGGTACGCTTGAAAAATGGTTGACCAAGGAGTTACCAAATCTGTGAATATAAACTGCTTCAAAAAAATCTAAATCTAAAGGAGTATTGCATTTCTTAATAATAGTGGCTGAATAAAAATTGAAATTTTGTCTCTCCCTCCAACAATGACAAGCAATAAAGGATTTTTGTAATTCCTTTTTCTTAACGTAGTTTCTGTGTTCATTGATTCCGAAACTGAGTTGTCGTTTACTCTGTCTTATATAGGACAAACCACATTGACAATGGATATTGTAAATACCCCAGAAGTTTGCTGAAGTCATTTGCTGAAGCGCACTTGAACCCTCCCCCCCCTACGGCCCCTCTTGCAAAGATTTTTCTCTAACTATGCTCCATTTCCATATCTCAGATCTTTCCGATTTCAACGCAAGTGATTCCAAACATTATAATTAACTTAATAGTCACTCTTTATAACATTAAACTAAATTTATGAGTAGCAGTTACCACTATTTCCGAATAATTGGGTAAGCCAAATTTGTAATTAAGTTCCTAGCTTAAGCAAACGAACGAATTTCGAAAGATGCATAGTGCTCCTCTTAATTAGTCATTTGCTGAAGGGTACTTTAACAACCCTCCCCCCCGGCCCCTCCTTCAAGGTTTTTCTCTAACTATGCCCCGTTTCTATATATCAGCAACTATCTTTCCGATTTCAACGCAAGTGATTCCAAACATTATATTTAACTTAATAGTCACCCTTTATAACATCAAATTAAATTTACGAGTAGCGGTTACCACTATTTACAAATAAGAGTTTAAGCCAACTTTGTAATTAAGTTCCTAGCTTAACAAAACGAAAGAATTTTTATGCATGCATAGTGGGCCTTCAGTCATTTTCTGAAGGACACTCGAACATCCCCCCCCCCCCCTCGGCACCTCACTCAAGGTTATTTTCTCTAACTGTGCCTTATTGCAATAACTGGGCTAATAATGTTCCAATCTTCTCTAAACCAGCTCAATTTTGTAGTGCGCCTACTATACAGTAACGTAGGCAGCGGGGACCTGTCTCAGAAGTTCGTTCGGAAGGAGGTTTGTTTAGAACAGAATGCTCCCCTGGCGATGGTAGGGAGAAATAAAAGATTTTATAGAGCGTAGGAGAATGCCGGTTATACGGTTTCGAAGCCATCGTAGACCGTGGCCAGAGTTCCGTTTTTTAAGAGATTTAAGTTTATTACAAGGGCTCGGGCAACACCGGGCGGATCAGCTAGTTCTTATATATTTTTTGTTGTAATAATTGAATTTTAATCAAGCGTTCTTCAATCAGTATTTATCAAACAACGTTTTGTAATCATATTTTGAAAGATATTGCTCCAAGAAATAGTTAAATTGGTGTTTGATAATCTATGACCGAAATTTTGAACATTCGAACACGTGATAATTACTCAACTATAATTAATGAACTTTTTTATTACATATGTACTCACCTTTTTTTCTGAAAAAACATTTAAAATAGTGTTCTCAAGCTAAAAACGACATACATTGCAACTTTTAGAGAAAGTAATTTTCTAAAAAGCGACTGACATATCTAAATTACAATCACTAAACAAGCAACTTTTAAAAGCATAAATAATTGCTCTTGCAAACGATTAATATATTTAAATACAGATTTCTTTTTTAAATGCAGCAATAAACACATATTTCTCTTCTTTATTAATGGCTTTAAATAGTCTTGTTTTTTATTCGTATAATTTTTAATTAATTAATTTTAAAAGATCTATTGTCAATAATTTTCAAGAAATTTATTTCTGGGAACGGCTGAGTTACATATATATTCATATATGTACAGTACGGTTGCCTTTTCTAATGCAAATAAATCGGTGTTTAAGAAAGACAGATAAATATGTATGGATGGCTTATAAGGTAAGCATTCTTTTGTTCGTGTATGTATTAATAAAATTGTAGAAATTCCGAGAAATCCTTACATTTCCGAGTATTATACATTATAATAAATGTTTGTATACATGCTAACATACTTTTATTCTTTACAAAGTGAAATAGGTGAAAATATTTTTTTTCGAACAAAAAAAAAATCAATTTACATTGACAAAAACAGGGACAACGTCCCTTAAAATGTAAGTTTTCCATTACATAACTTTTCCGTCTTATTTCTTGTTTTTTTTTCTTTATCAGAAAGGTCGTAAATGTAGAATAAAATTAAATATAATTCCATAATCAATTGTTACATTATTTTAGATAGAAACAGGCAAAAACAAAATGAATGAATGAATAACATTGATTATGTGTCAGATATGGGGTTTTCTCCTGTAGCAAAAAATGGATATCGACCATGAATTAAAAAAAAAATATATTTTTAGTGATGAATCAATTAAACTTATACATGCATATGTGAATATGCATTTATATAAATAAGTCTTATTTTTGCAATGAAATATACTTTGTAGAAATAATCTCAGTAATAAAATGTGTACGTAAGCACTTCCGTTGCGTAACAAAACAAGCACTTTTTTATCCTCTAAATGCTCAGTACTCGAAGTTTCATAGATTTATGGTTGTGATACATCGTCGGCGAGTGATATATCATGCATCTAAATTGTTCATATTATGTTATTATAAAATTATTATAAAATTTGAAGAGTTGAAGAACTGGTTTGAATATTCAATAGAGGTTAAAACATACTAGCATAATATAATATTTGGTTTAGTTTTGTGCAACTAAGTTAAAATGAAATGACCAAAAGTGAACGAAATTTTAATTTTGTATCTTTAGACAATATAGAATCTAATGGTGACAAACAACGTAACTTTCTCTTTATATTGATTTCAATAATAGCATTATTAAATAATAATTTATGTTTCTGAAAGAGTTAACTGAAACATATGCATGCGGGATATCTTGTGGAGTTTCCAAAGCTTTATATAAAACAAAAGATCATGAAAAGCAGAAAGTATTGTCAATGCTTTATATAGATTAAATATACCTTCAATGGTTCATCTATAAAATAATTTAAATCATATTAACTATTTATTTGTAAATATCTTTTCATGTTTTTTTTTAAATTTTTATTTAAACAATGTGTTTATTTTTTAATATTTAGAGTACTCATTTATGACCATAGAAACCCCCCATATCCATATTCAATTATGAATCAATTCAATCTTTTTTTTTCCTGCATAATTTTTAAATAAAGTTTTAAATAGCTGTCGGATTTATAATCGCTATATTTTTTGTAAGTTTCAGAATTTTTTAAATAGCAATGATTTTTTCCCATTCACATTGTGTCTTAATAAAATAAATATTATCCTTAACTATAAATTTATTTTAATTCCACATTTAAAAATTTTTGAGAAAATATGTTTCAGACTATTTCATTCATAAACATAAAGCTGACTATTCTAAATATACAATTTTCTCACTCTGTTGTTGAAAGAGAGCTTTGGTATAAAGAATATATAAGAAGATGAATAATCTGGTATGCCATATCTACATTTAATACAATGAACTACGGAGAAATGTGGTGGATGGATATTTTATTTCTTGCATTGTATCATTTGAAATGCATGCATCTTATATTTATTTTGAGGCATAAAATGTTTATGGGTATATTTCGCATTCCTGTATTCAAAGACTTTAGTATGTTAGAAAGGTTCTTTATAAAATTATTTGTTATTGCTGATGTAATTTGTAGAGTGTACATGTTATAGCTATTATCCGGAAAAAATATCAGACTAAGAAAATGTCTTTAATGTGCATTTATAAGGAACTTAAATTGCATAGTGTTCATTTCGGTTCTAATTTAAACAAGTTGGAAATTGTACATTAAACGTGACAAATCGTTCGTTTCGTGCTGTAACTAGTTTTACAATATAAAAAATCATCGTTCTTATTACAGTGAAATTAATTATATCGTCTGTTCTGAACGAAATGGGGATGCATTTTTTTTTTCTTATTATGTATGCCATGTTTACAGATGCGATTTTTTTTTTCGACACCAGCCAGAGCTCTAAATCACCATGGAGATCTTGCTTTGCGAATGATTACTTCCATGGTTAATATTTCTATGACTCACGATGAATGAATATTTTGTTTATTTACTTTAATGGATTGATATGTTCGGCTGTTAACCTAATATTCCCTGAAGTTATCTCAGAATCTATACATTTTTTAATGTAACTTATCTCTCAGGCAAACAATTTTTTTGAATGATCTTTCTAAAAACGTAAGTTTTACGCAATTCTATTCTAAAAATTAATTTTTAATAAAAGTGGCCGCTTTGCATATGGAAAAAGGTGTGGTTAGCCCGTATTTGTTTTCCTCGGTTACATGACTTGTGCTTTTAACATATAGATTACGTATGATAAGATTTAACAGAATAAAAAGAACTTTTATTAATATTTTTTAAAGTTTTTATTCGATTTTCATAAAATTTGAAATGACTCGACAAAATTCTGCAACGATTATATATATTAAATTTCAAACCGTTCGGTTGGGTAGTTTTTGCGCTGTTAAATGCGGACAGACGGACTAGACGCTGACTTATAGGTGCTATGTATTTACATAATTACGAACGCACCTAAAAGAAAAGAGTGATACATACACTAACGAATGGAATTTGTTCCAGAATCACATTCGTTTGTGAAATGTTTCGTTAACCAAAACTTGACTTTTTCTACAATAACAGTGAAACGTGGCTGCGTTATGTTTTCGTATGAATCAAATGCAATATTATTTAATATAATCTATAGTCGATAACTTAGTTAGAAGATTAATGAAAATATTTTTGCTAGATAATACATATATAGGAACGCGTTTGTTGCACAAAGTATCACTCTATGCAGAGCTAAAAATGAAAAAAATCATATATTGTGACAATAAGAAACTAAATCCTTCTTTCTGATCAATATATATATATATATGTAATTATTTTTAACTTTGTTGTAAAAAAACATGTATGAACATTTAGATTTCAATCGAATAATCTTTTGTCATATTTGCACAATATGTAAGGGTAATTATTTAATGAAATGTAAAGTAATTAATGTTTATTTAAAAAAATACACTTACATTCAGCTATACTTTTGTTCATTTAATTAAATATCTTCTTTTAATATTGAAATGTGAGACAAAATACTGATATAATTACTTTAATATATGAAATATTAATCCGCAGAAGTACCTTTAACCATCGAAAGGAATAATTTCCTCTTATTCCTTATCTTCTTTAAAAAATTGAATTGCTCACAATGGCTCACTCTTCCTTTACAGTGTTCAAAAATCTTTTAGTTAAAAAAAAATGAAATATTAGTTGAGATGATAAACTATCAAAGTATAATTTATAGATGTGTCGTCTCTCATTCCCAATATTTAAGTTAAATAAAATTGGGAGAAAGTTAATAAATATATTCCCTTAAATTATGTTGCCTGAGGATGAACCTCTCTTATATTGACTTTTTTCGTGTTGAATTTTTCATGTACTTGAATCGATAGATCATAAAAATTTCATTTATTGCAGCTGCACCTCAAAAGATGAAAAGAAGAAAATAAATAGTAAGAGATCAATCTAAAAGTAAGGAATAAGTAGAAAAGAAAGAGAATAAATCAAAATAAAGCAATTTTTTACTTCATGTGTCTTTAACTGAAAATAGGAATGGAAATATATTTCAGAATTTATATCGCTTAAATGTAAACTACGTGAAGTATAAACCTGTGAAATATATAGTATGTGATCTTCCATGAAATAAATCAGTTTCCTGATGATTTGATGTACTTTATTCATATAGTTGTTGAAAGATATTTCTGGCATATTAATACCTGAAAAATAAGTACATCAGTAATATCTAGAACAAGAAATGCAAATATAATATAATGAGCTTTGAACAAACGTGCCGGATAGATTTAGTATTTATTGCAATGTATCTTCAAAAATTGGTATCAATCTCATTTATATTGTGAACCTTTAAGTATTCTGGTGTATATTTCGTATTAGTTTCGTAGTCATCACAAAAAGTAAAAAACTACCTACTTTTTCGTTTGGAGGAAAACAGTTCAAAAAACATTTGATATATTTTCACCGATCATGACACCCCAGACCCAAAACCACCCTCCAATCAAATGCTGATATATATATATATATATATCACATCTGTCATGCTGTAACGCTTTTATTTATGCATTGATTTGAATATGACTGAGTATGTGTATAAGACATACAAGATCTCGACCGAGTTTGTTGGCCAGCTTCATCCACCATCTTGTTTCAAAATGGCGGCCAGTTAAAAAAATAATTTTTAAAAATTCAAAAAGATGTAAAAAAAAAATATAAATTGAACAAAATTTGTCTAAAATTTAGATCGTGATACAAGAATTCCGACCTTTTTTTTCTTTTTTTTTCTAAATTATGGAACTCAAAATTAGTATTTGTACGCACTCTGATTCCAGTAAGACGTGTTTGGAGATCTTATGTAAAAGATGACCCTTTATAGCTACATGTAGAATAGTTGCTGAAAGAAATTTCAGGTGCGCTGCCAGCAGTTTATTTTTCACCTTATTTTACCCAATTGTCATGCTGCTATATCGTCTCCTTTCCACTGTAGTGGGCCAACTGACTAACAAAGATAATGTGCTAGATATCTTTTGTATTGAGCAACATTAAGCCCGATAAAATGCCGAGCTAAAATTTGACGCTGCAAACTGGACTCTAATAGTTGCAGATTTTGAAATAAAATTAAAATATTAAGTTTTCTATTCAATGTTAAAACTTCCTCATACATTAAATCAACTGTCGCCAAAAACATTCTGCAGAATAGTTTTGATAGTATTTAAATAGCTATTTTTTATTATTAAAACTTTTTGTAGTTTTTCTGGGAAAATTAATTCGGAAATTTTCTTGATCGTTTTCGAGTAACCCATATTTAAGGAAAAGTGAATTTATGTTCGCTCTGAAATATCCCCAACTATAATAAAGAAGGAAGTTTGTGTGTGTGTCTGTTTCTCGGTTGTGTTCTGAAGAGACCGCTGCATGTAGAGATACAAAATTTGGTGAGAAGGTGCCTCTATGCATGTAGTTGTGCACCTCAAAGCCAGATTTTGGATTTTTTAATTTTTTTAATTTAATTTTTAAAGAGGTTTTTAGTTTTTTTTCACGTTTCGCTGCGATTTTTTCACATTAGTAACGGGAATCCGGTTCCAATCTTTTAGCCCAATTTAGTAAATTTTATACTCTTTTCAATAAAGTTTATGCGAAATTCGTAAAGCGATTTTTTAAGTTTTGGCGAATTTCTCTTCGACACTAAGAAATTTTGCAAGAATGCTAGATTGGTTCGGTGGTTGCGCTTCCATTTCAGCCATTACGCTCAGAATCGACATCCCCCCCCTTTATAGCTTTGAGAAAGTTGATGATTCTTTACAGATAAAAAATCATGATTTTTAAAATGCGAATTTTAGTGTTTTCTGACGTTTTGCTGCAATTTACCCACATTAGTAACCGGAATCCGGTTCCAATCTTCTAGCCCAATATAGTAAATTTTTTCCCCATTTTCAATAAAGTTTATGTGAAATTCGAACAGTGATTTTTGAATTTTCGGAGAATTTGTTCCTTTGACACTAAGTAATTTTGCCCAGAATGCTTGATTGGTTCGGTGGTTGCTCTGATTTCAGCCACACATCCGCTCAGATTCGTCATTTTTTAAAAACTCTTTTTAGATTGGAGAAAGGGGGTAATTCTTTACAGTTAAAAAATCAGAATTATAAAACGGAAGGGAGATTATTTATTATCCCGATATTTTTATTAGATTTTTTTTAATTTCATTTTTTATGCGTTTTTTAACAATTGTTTCATGTTTGCAGCGTTTTTTGTTTCAAATGACGTCACAAATCGCCCACAACAAGTCAAACACCATTGGAGGGCTGTTGTGATTGATAGTTGATAGAATTGTACGCACAGTTGGAAGTCAAGCGGACAGTTTTGATTGGCAGATGAAAAGGTCGTCAGCTGATTGCAATTCAAAAAGCGAGTTGTGAATTTTTGCAATTTGTTTTATGCGATTTTTAGAGTTTTCTCATGTGTACACCATTTATGTATTTGATTCAGAAATTAACAACGATAGCTTACTGTTTTTGTATGTAAAAAAAAAGTCATTTTGTTTCTGCTTAGAAAGTTAATGATAATTCCTATTTTTTTAACATCGTTGTTTAAATTCTGTGTGTGTGGGGAAGGGAGGGGGAGGTGCGAGTTCGGGGCTGTAGTTTAAATATCGTGTTGATGCCCTGATCGAAACTCCCTGAGTTTCGTTTGGAAAGAGGTTTGTTTAGAACACCCCCTGGTGATTGGAAATGTAACTAAAAGATTTTGCATTTAATCTTAGTCCGATTCAAACGAAATCTTTTCTGACATTCTTCCGAGATCTCCCAGGTACTAAATAAACTTCAGTATCATTTATTCAGCCTTGGTTACCACTATTTGTGAATATTAATATCCAGGGGAGGGGGGGTGATTTATTTTCTCGGGTTCTGTAGGTCCGATTTCAGTGGGAATCAGTTCATTCAACTTAACATGAACTAATTAAGATATAGCTAATTATTTAAGACATTTGGTTTGGTACTCTCTGGCGGGGGAAAGTGAAACTAACAGATTTTTCGGGCACGCCTTCTACACGGTGCCGTAAGCAGCATGAACGAGTGCCGGAGTTTCTTTCGAAAATAGCTTTATTTAGAACAGAATGCTCCACCTGGTTGTAGAAACGGGAAGTAAAAGATTTTGAAGCGCGTGTCTAGCCGGTCTGCTACTCACGGTATCAAAGGCAGCGAGGACACGTGTCGGATAATTTGTTTAGAACAAAATACATCCCCTGGTGGTGGAACTAAAAGATTTTTCTTGCGCGTGCGCCAAAAATGGCTATTTTTTATTGAAAAACCAAACGAAAGTTACCGATTTGATAATCCCAGAAAACGAAAAAGTTTCATTTTCACTCATTCTCGAGTATTAAGAAAAGTATTGGATTATTTGAATCGAAACACAGAGTTTATGTTTCTGATTCCGAAAATGCAAATTTAGTGAAAATCCGACGGTAATTTTTTTTTAAATTTTGACCAAAAACTGACCCGTTTTGAATCAAATAATACAGACACGTGAGGGGTGGTATTCAATTTACTTCAGCTTCGGGTACATGTCACTATTTAATTTCCGAAAGACAAAGAGTTACCCGAGGAAGGGTTTCGTGCAACGATTTTTAGAGTGATTTCGCGTTTCTGTTATTTTTTTAAGGGACCGTGCAACGCTGGGTGGTTCTGCTAGTGTTACGTAAAGAAACGTTTACTACAACAGAATCTACTTACGGCTTTATCGAAAGATAATCATAAATGGTTTTAAATCATAAATTTAATTTTACTGAGGAATAAAAATATATTTCAAATGTATTAAAGGATTGTATTAAATAAAATATTGAAAACAAATATATGCTTGAAAACTGCATGCCAAAGCATAATATTAAAAGTTTTAAAATTAATTTTGTAATTTATGGTAAAAGAGAACAAATGTGATCTGGGGGAATGAAGTATTAGTGCTTTATTTCTTTGTATAACGTTACCCTTTTGGTTTTATTACAAATCTAAATATACGTAGGTGTCGTTACATTTATTATCTATCACTCTTCTCTCTTGTATTTCTCCTGAACCAAGGGGGTAAAGTTAAAAAAATAATAATTAAACAATACTATCATATCTCCTCCGGTCCTTAATTCCATCCTTTTCGCGCTAGTTCTGCCATAAATATATCTTAAATATAACTAGCTTAGCAATAATGAATATTGAATCCATACTTTCTATAATGAGCCTAGCAGAAATTTGGAAGATAAATGAAAATCGTAAATTTTTTAATTTATATTTATGTATGGAACTAAAACTTAATATTTTTTTCTGGGTTATTGTTATGGTTTTCGTGAAAAGAAAGTAAAATTTACATTTATGTTTTAAAAACGTCCTCCGCTGCACATTTCTGCTATAATTTTTTATCTGTTATACACTGATAAAACTTTATTAATCGATTTAAGGCATTATTTTTTAACTGAAATAATATTTATTTTCAAAGAAATGTGATAATAAACTGCAATGATTTTAGGAGCAATTCAATTGAAATTATGTTAATTATTGTTTGTGATAAAGAAATTGACTACTATTCACATGTATATAATTTTTGGAACTTATAATTTGTTTGAAAATATCAATAGATTTATTTAAAAGCTATAAAATGTATTTTAGAAAAAGTATTTACATTAACATTTATTAATTACTGACTTAGAAAAATGTTTTATACTCCTAAATTTAAAATTGAATGGTTCAAAATTTACTGATTTCTAATGCTATTTTTAAACGATACTGCTGACATCGTGATATCATAAATGTAGCTGGATAAAAAAACTTGAACATCAAATCCTTATTTAATTCTACTACAACGAAGGTTTAATTTTTAAAGAAAGTTAATAATTTTCATGATTTGAAACCGAATTTAATTCCTGTTAATGTAGTTACCCCTACAAAGACAGATGTCTACCGCCTGTAACTCGGTTGCGATTTCAAAAAACAAAGTATCCTGCGCGCATAAGTATTGCGTTTACTCTCCTAACATTTTAATAAAAATCATTACATATTTTTCAAGAATAAAATTAAAGTTACATTAAACACTAATTGTGTTAATATATTCTATGACAAATCAGAAATGTGTGAAAAACAATAGATTGAAATGTTCGCTGTTGATTTTTTACATTGCAGATTGCTACAATTTATTGTTTTATACATTCCTCCTATAACTCTATTTACATTTGCTCACATACATCCATACGGATTTAGAACAAAGCATTTACTATTTACTCCAGGAGGATGTTCCTAGATGAAGGTGAGCGGATATATTCTTCTAAATTTTTGTACAAAAGATCAGAATTGAAAAAAAAAACTCTTCAATATATATGTATGTCACGATTTTAAGAGCGAGATGGTGAGTGGAACATCAATACCATTTTTAATAAATGATTTTTCAATATTGGATGTTCTTTTCAGAAATTAACAGAGGGAGTTTCCCTTTACTTTTAGAAAAATATTTTTTATGAAAGAATAGGCTTATGAAAAACATTCTCCTAAACTGTAAAAATATAAAAAGTTTCTTAATCTAAGAAAACATAATATGACCACGAACGGAAATATTAAATAAACTCCTTCCAGTTACCCATGAATCAGGAGCGATGAAATAAACGAAAAGACTACCGATCCTGGAGACGAACGAGGAATCTATGCTAACCGTGTCAATGTCGTGTGCCACTAAGTTATGCAGAACACGAGGACCAGCAGTTTTTGAACACTAATGAACGAGACTGAAGAATTAGACCTGATGTTTTGCCAGCGCATACTGCTAGTTGAAACACACATGCTAGTTATATATATATATATTTTTTTTTTTTAAATGAAGATGAAGAATCAAACATTGTGCGCTGGCATCAAGTCTAATTCTGAAAATATCTGATTCAAATTAATTTTAAAATAAATATAAGATAAGCCTGTGTGTTTCAAGCAGCATTCTGCCCTGGTATCAGGTCTAATTGTAATGTTTTGTTCATTATTGTGAAAAATTCCTATCAAATTGGACCGAGATTACTTTTTGTCTAAAAATTGGCACGGTTAATCAAAGGTGTCTGGTTCGAGTCCTGGCACGGTAGTATTTTCACTTTTTGAATCTACAGTTATGTATATTACTTTTAATCTAAGAATTGGCACGGTTAATCAAAGGTGTCTGGTTCGAGTCCTGGCACGGTAGTTTTTTGAATCCACAGTTATGTATATATTTTTATAACATCCCAAAAACATGATTTGAAGAGGTTTTTGTAGATACATACTTATTATCTCTGGCTCTTTTTACCTATTAAAACTTGTGCATATAGCAAACAATTGAGAAAATAATTTTGAAACTGAAATATTTACTTTAATATAATTAGGTCATTGCACAGCTTTGTTTTAAGAAGTAAATTAGTTGCAAATCGTCTGTTTTAAGTTCGTTCGTAATTAGAGAAATACTTAGTACCTATAGTCGTCGTCAGGTCCGTCCATCTGTCCACATAAAACAGCGCAAAATCTACCCAACCTAATTGTTTGAAATTTAATTTGTATAATCGTTGCAGAATTGTGTCGAGTCATTTAAAATTTAATTTGTATAATCGTTGCAGAATTGTGTCGAGTCATTTAAAATTTAATTTGTATAATCGTTGCAGAATTGTGTCGAGTCATTTAAAATATAATTTGTATAATCGTTTCAGAATTGTGTCGAGTCATTTAAAATTTAATTTGTATAATCGTTGCAGAATTGTGTCGAGTCATTTAAAATTTAATTTGTATAATCGTTGCAGAATTGTGTCGAGTCATTTAAAATTTAATTTGTATAATCGTTGCAGAATTGTATCGAGTCATTTAAAATTTAATTTGTATAATCGTTGCAGAATTGTGTCGAGTCATTTAAAATTTAATTTGTATAATCGTTGCAGAATTGTGTCGAGTCATTTAAAATTTAATTTGTATAATCGTTGCAGAATTGTGTCGAGTCATTTAAAATTTTATGAAAATTGAATCAAAACATGCACTGGATTTTATTTTAGTTGAAACTTTTAAATTGTTTATGTGTACACTTCTTATTCACTCATTCAATGATTCATTAAAAATTCCGAACGTATTGTTGAAAGAAATTTTAAATATTTTTAGGGCGTAAATTAAAAATATTTTTGCTTTATGGTCAAGCTATTAATGATATTTCCAAATATGTCCATATATTTTCTATATATGTCTATATATTTTACAAATATATCGCTCTTTAAACATATTTTTCGCAAGCTTCATATTTTTATGTTTATCACTGTTTTGGTTAATATGTTATATCCCAGTCCATTTAGCAACCAACAATAAAATTTTTTATACATCACGAATATTTGAACGAATATTTTTATTTTATTTTTTTCTATTAAAATTTTTTATATATTCCAATTTTCTACCATAAGCAGTTTCTTTTTTCCTTATTTATTTTTTTTTTGTTTATTTTAGTAGAATTATATGATGAAGTAGTTTTTGCATTTGGAATTATACATAAAATGTATTTAAATAATCGCTAATCGTTATTGTTGATGTTAAACTTTTTTTATTTGGTAATTTCAAGAAAGTTTCGAAACAATGAAAATTCATTATCCAAACCGGTGCAAAATTGTTCATGAAAAGGATATACACATATATCTTTTTCATTTACGGATACACGTCGCATAAATGTCTTGGAATGGTGCATGTTTTTTAACAATTTTTCAGAAAATAACCCATTTTTCAGTTGTAGGTGTAGGTATCATTATTCAAATGATTCTGCCTAAAGAGTGTACTTATTTATCTATTGTGATAGAAAGAAAATAGTGATAAACAGTAGTGTAATTTTCTTTAAAATCGAAAGCCGTATATAATAAAAGAATAGTAGGTTTATAAAATACTAAAGACATTTAAGGAAAACAATTTCTTACAAATCTATGTTTAATCTTGCCTTTAAGTACTGTTATATGTTTAGCGAATAATAATGATCATCTTATGATCAGCTTTATTTCCTTAAATAAGATTCTTCAATTCTGCATTTGTGGAGTAAATAATATATATATATATATATATATATATATATATATATATATATATATATATATATATATATATATATATATAATTTTAATTTAAAAGGAAATATTAAATTATTAAGTGTTATATATAACCATCAATAATACGGATTTTATTTGAATTTAAGAAAACATTTTGCGACAGTATAGTATTCTAATAAATTGTATTATCCCAGAGACATGTAAAATGAAAATATTTCTTTTAAGCTGGCTATATTTAAATACTTATTGAAATATAAATTGTAATACTAAACACACACACACACACACACACACACCCATATATATATATATATATATATATATATATAAGTCATTCTCTTTTCCATTTATAATTAATCCCACTTTGATAAAAGTATGTGTGACTATTACTTTTAAAATGAATGAAGTAGCTTTTTAAGTATTTTGATGCATAATATAATATTAATAGCTGTGATTTTCCTTTGAAATATATATTTTTAATTAAAACCTTATTAAAATGGAAATTTAGTTGGATATTTATATTCAGAAAAGAAGTATAATAACAATGTATTTTAGTGATGTCGAATATGTCAGATTACTTACATTGTTATAAGTATATGCTTGAAACGTCTCAACTGCAATTCTTTAAAGTATTTAAGAGGATTTATTTTACTAACGTTAGGCTAGCATTTAAATATCGTACTTAAATATAATCGTAATTTAAAAATAATCGTATTTAAATATAAACAATATTAAAAGAGGGGAAATCAACTTTGAAGTATTCTGTGGAAGAAAATGGGATAATTTTCCTTTTAAAGTACATTGGCGTGCAATCATAAATGAACTATAAAAATGTTTACGACAAATCAAATCATCCAGAGATAAGCTACTTTATTAATTGCTAAAATGTTGGCATTAAAACCATAAAACATTAAAAATTCTTAATAAACTGTCTATATCTTTCAACTTCACAGGCACCTTTAAGAAGATAAATGGATATTATTCTTATTCGTTAATTAAATCAAGTGAGTTAATCTTTCGTAATTAGGCTGGAAACATATTTAAAAATATTCATGCTTCAAAATTACTTTAAAATCCATAAAAAAAAAACAGTAAATTGAGGTACACTTTTCAAACAAATTGCATTTAAATGTGGATTTGGTTTCGAATCGACAGTATAAAAAATGAAATTGTGTGATATTTAGTATTTAAAAAATGCAGTAACAGCAAAATTTAATGGTTAGGTCGCTGCTACCGGCAGTATGATTTCCACATTACTCACGGATAAGTATCAGTTTTATAATATAGATAAATGCCATATAAAAGCTAGTTTCACATAATGATATGCCTTTTTTTTATATTTTTTGTCAGGTAAATCGTATATTTTTCTATTACACTCGCAAAGATAACGCGCATTCTCAGTCATAAAGTTGAATAATTTGACTATGGATGAGTCAAATTAGCGTTATTTTTCTCTGATTGTCATTTTATCAATTTATGGGCGAGAATGCACAAATCTCTGTCATTGTTATTGTCGTATTATTATATTTAATGTTAATACGGGCATATCCGGGTGGTTCGGCTAGTTTTATAATTAAAAACGATGAAAATTTCCTGCATTCTAGCTAAAAGTTTCTTTTCTGTGTATACCTACGATAAGACATTGTTCCTCTCGAAACACGAAACTTAAAATGTATCTGTATTTCTAAAACTTAACGGTCATGCTTAAGATAATTGTAATTCTTTTTATGCATAAACTAATGTAGTTCATAATTCACATTTTTGGTACTTCATTGTTATAACGGCTCAAACAATTACGATTATGCCAGTTTGTAGTCGATTTCACCAAGTTCGTAGCCAAGCACAAAAAGCGTGAACGTAGCGCGTGCCTATAATAGAGATCATCATATATATTATTTCTCCTGTCAACATCCCTTTTTCTAAGAAAATATGAAACGTGGAACAACGAATGAGATACCATATGAAATGTTTTAGAACCGGCTTCTGACCTAGCCCACTTAATAATTCGTTAAAACAGGTTTTTGATTAAAATTTGCTGAAAAACAAAAATTAAATCGGCATTGTTTTCTTAAAAGAAATGAAAGGTTTTCTTCAAAGTATCGTTGCCACAAAAATAAAATACCTCATTATATGATGCTCATAGCAATTATTATAAAAAACACCGCACGGGTTTATTTTATACTTATGATTAAAAAGCGAAATTGAAATTGAAATGTTTAGATTTATATTTCTAGGTCCCATGTTTTTCCCGAAGCGGATGACGTCATCCTCTAATGCAGTCAAAATACGATTGTTAATTTTTTTTTTCTCGCGCGTCTCTTTAGCAATCTTGGATCAGTTGTTAGTCTAACTTTGATGGAATAAATTAGATGATATTCTGGCTTGACTAACAACTAAATGTTGTTTGCAGATAGTTTTGTCCTTGCTTTTTCTTTAGAAGTTTAAACCTGCATCTAATAAATATTACATATTGATAAAAAATGATACTTCTCTATTATCCCGTCGACCACTTTTCATAACAAAAAACTATCGCCAAATAAACGGGAGAACGTTGCCATTGGAATATCAAAATAAATAAATAAATAAAATATAAGAATTTAAGGACACAATTGTTATTTTAATTAATGAAATAACTGATAAATCAGTAAAACATGATGTAAAATACACGCAAATGTCGAATGTAAAACCACTAGATGACGTAACAAACACGCATAATGCTTCTGACATCAAATAAATGGGACTGAATTTTTGGCGTTTAATCTTACATTTTGGCGGTAGTTTTTTGTTATGAAAAGTGGTCGACGGGATAATAAAGCAGTACCTAAAAAATATTAGATTTCAGTGCGAAATCCTCGCACGGGCCCTCTGGTATAAAAATAAATACCATACCACTAAATAATGTAATTTTTCATAATAAATTTATACTAATGTAGCATAACAATTCCTTACAATGCTACCCATATATATATATATTTAACACTTCTCTCATGTAACTATTCAAATGAACTGTCGTATTTTCACCCATATATAGTTGTTTCTTAAACCATTTTACGAATGTTATAGTTTCTACCTAACAGTAGGGGAGCTGGGGGTTGAATGCGACAAGACATGGGTGGGACATTCTCAATATTTCAGGCAATAAACATTTTTTAGTTGCTTCCTATCCTCATAGATGACACTATCATAGTGTGCTTCAGAGCCAACAGCACGACCACATGGTGGTTTTTATTTCCTTCAAAGTTGCATTTCCTGAAATCTTTGCTTAAAAGTAATTTTTTTCATTTGAATTTGTTTACATATTTTATGCATTATAAACAATTAAGATATGTTATAGTTATTTATTTCAAGGCTGAATATTGGTAATTAAAATGAATGAATATTAATCATTGTGACAAAATAATTTCTGAGACAAAATGTCTCACAATTGAATATATGCATCATCCGGATGATTGGGACATTTCAAATGAGGATGAATGTGACTGCCTCATTCATCCCGATAGGATATTGAATTTATTTATTAACTAAATAATATTATATAAGTTGATAAATTAATAATTCATGTTAATTATTCCTTTAAGATTTCCTCCTCATTGTAGCCACTGTCATCTTCAACCATTGGGTGTTTCTGTTTATGGGCCTTTAAAGGCACGGCTGAGATCAGTCCAAAATGATTGGCTAACAAATAATCTTGCAGAACATATTACAATTTCTAACCTCTCAGCTTTTGCCAAGGAGGCTTTTTTGTCAGCTTATAGTACTAGCAACATAGATATAATCAGTGGTTTTAGGAAAACTGCCATTTTTCTTTTAACAGCAATACATTCACTGAAACTGATTTTATACCATCTTATGCGACTGACAGACCACATTTAGAACATTTTAGGCAGACCATATTTATTGTGTTACTGATAGTTCCACAACCATGCAACTTTAACTTTGTAATTAATTAAAATTTCAGTTAAAATATATAATATAAACTACAGTTTTTTAATGCATAATTAAATGTGTTTTCAATTCTTAGATTACTAACACTGATATATAACAACCATATAAGATCATATATTACAAATATAATTATAAATAAGCTTAAAATTATAAATTTTAATTTGTTATCATTAAATACAGAGAGGAAAATATTTGTGTCCAATCTATCCCTGCAGTGGGGATGATTGGGACAGAGAGGAACTTTTTTAAATTTAATAATATATTTCTGTATAATAATAATCTTGAATAAATTTTGTGCATAAGATGTAGACAAACACCTAATGCATGAAATGCGATATATAAAATTAATAATAACTGAAATAAATATTTTGTAATATAAAATAAATATTTTTGTGAAAATGTCCAATTCATCCCCTATCTCCCCTATACATAAACATTAAAGCAGTTACGAACATCATTCTCTAACTACTAAATCAATTTCCAACACAGCCCCCTTTTCCTTTTTTACAACTTTTTACGTTGCATCTCCATAAAGCTTAATTATTAGCAACATACAGTTTCATATCATGGCCAATTTTGCATAGTCGTTTGTTGGGTAAAACCATTCGCTTTTGAAAAAAATCAGATTACATCCATCAGAATACTAGAAAAATCAAAGATTTTTTCCATATTTATAAAACTAAATACAGGCGATTAAATAAAAAACAATACAACATGCAATTGAAATAATAAAAATAAGAAAAAGATCTGGAGAATCAACAAAAAGTAAATATGAGGACAGCATAAACAAGCGCTGTTTCTTAAGAACTGCAAGCTATTTGAAGAGATTTATAATCGTACATGGTGATATATCTCTGTTATTTGGCGATTCATACTTAAGGGCCTCTATAACTTTAAGCACCATACTTTTTACGATGAATTTATTAATAATTTTCATATTTAAAAACATAATTTTAAATTGCAACTGGGCCTGGAGAATATGTTGTGTGTGTCTGTCATTGCATCTCTTTGAAAAAAAGGCATTTAAATCGGGTAATTGTTAGGGAAGATATAGCTTAATGTTTGTCGCATGCATCTAATATTAACATTATAAAAATTTTACATTTTTAACTTTATGAATTTTTTTTAAAAGTATGCAAACTATGTTTTTTCCCGACTGCCTTGATTGAAGAACTCAAATTTGGAGTCAAAAATGTGCGTCACTATTTGAAACACCAATAATAATAATTCAACTGTGTAGACAGCCACCAAACCTTTTTTGGTGCGTTGAATTTAATAGTACAAATTATTACCAATCGACGAATACCAGTAGCACTTTTATGTGTTCATTTTTAGGCGAATTAATGTGCAAATGTCATTTTTAGGGTTTCGTTCATCTCACGAAACCCTATTAGTCCAACTACGTTGTCTGTCCTCAAAGAGCCGTTCTCAGAAAATATATAACTTACAGAAATGAAATTTTGTGTACTTATAGCTGAATATCTACTATGAAGCTAAAAATTATAAAATTTGAAAAAATCGAATTATTTTATATATAGAGAAAAAAAACCCAAAAATCTAACAGACTTTTCCTATTAAATTTAAACCTCTCTCGTTATGGCAGTTGCCAACAATTAAAAATCCACAATAAAATTCTTTCTACAGTAATTAATTTTCTATTGAAAGACTTCCACGTGAAAAATGAAAATGAAATAAAAAGTTTCCCCAATTGAAAGAAAAGATTAATTTAACTTCATATTGGTAATAAAACGGACATTTTCAAACATATCTCAATAAATACAAGGAGTATGAGTATGTGTAAATATAGAAAGCAGCTTAATATGACGTCATTAAAGAATTAAAAAGAAAATTAATCAGACGTCATATTGGAAGTTTAACGAACTTTTTCAGATGTTTGAGAATAAAGAGAGTATCAATATGTGTAATAGAGAAACCATGTAGATATGACGTCAGCAAGTGATTACAACGTCATATGAGTTTGAGAATCGTATAGTTGAATCATGATAAAAACCTGATTATGGAAATAGCGGCTTATTTTAACATTGTGAAGGTCTCTATATAACATGTTTAATTTTTAAATGGATTTTTTTTAATATCGCATTTAGTCCACATGACAGATATTATTATGACAGAGTATAATAGTGGGCTTCGCCTGCTAACAGGACGATTCAGATATTCGAAAAAACGAGAAAAATAGACCGGTAATTTTTTATTTTATAAAAAACATAACTTTTTTTTTTCTTTCGAAAATGAAATTTATTTGGATTTATTAAAGAAAGGATAAAGTGTTTTGAAAGGAATATTAAACGAAACACTTTGTGCGATCTTCGGTTACACTTACCCACTTGTTTATTTTATGACTGTGCAATCTACTACAATATATGAACCTGTGGAATGAGTACCATTTGGAAGTGATTTGGAGGTACCATTTAGAGGCTACGAACAGCGTATACCTTGAAATATTGCGATAAAGTGTACAAAATAAAAGGTCTATATGGTGAATTTCTAAATGTATTATTTCTGAATGTAGTTACTTAATTGCTTTAAAAAGTTCACTTGACGTCTATGATTATCAAAAACAGTTTTCTTAAATTTATACTTAACAATATCTTGATATGAATATTATGATATTGTGAGTTATAAAATAATCTAAATATTGTTATAATTTTTACATAAAATATTTCAGTTGTCATTCATACTGTCAATCATAAACATCATAATTTTCATAATTAACTCTCGTGTTTAATGTTTATTCAGAAAATGCATTCATCCTGTGTCGTGGAATTAATTGTATTACTTGAAAACTAATATTTAATACCTTTTGGAAATTCAAATAAATCATTAATTCAAAACAGACTTCTTAGAATGAATCACAGCTCCATAAATTTGAAATTACCTGTTAAATTCTATTTTCCCCCCGGTCTTTACTTGCAAGCAATGATACAGTTGAATGGATATTAATTCAATTACCTTGAAATTAAATGCTCATAATTTATTTAATACAGATGACGAAAATTATTTTCATTACATTTTGTTTTCTTTAACATTTATTAATAGCTACTTGTAGCTTATTTAATTGCACTATATTTGATTTAACTTGGCATATGTATACAAAGATGGAATTTTCTGATAGCTTTGCTTCCTCATATGCTAGAATTATAAAAGCTGTGTATACAGGTTTAGATCTTCATGTTAGATCTTCATTGTTAATTAATAATTTAATTTTAGTTTTAGGTTATTTTCTCTAAAGCCGAGCTCATGTAAGAAATCGCAGTACAATTTATGGTTATAGCTGTATACGGTCTATTGCAACAATGAAGTCAATGATGTGCCAAATAACGCTCGCTAAATATGTCAAATGGATGTGGAGCTACAATAACGAAATACAGGGTTATCCAGAACGAATAATCCAATTACAAAATTTAATATTTTCCATAATAACAAACAAAAATTAGAAAAAAGTAAAATAAAGAGTGTAATATATATATATAAACTTAATGTAAAATTTAACCATTGAAACATAAGAAATTGACAATACACAATGAAATCACAATACTATATAGCAGACCCAAATTACAGATTAAATTATGTATATATTATATCATGTTTTAATCTCTCACTTAAATTAAGAAGGAACTCAGATTGAAAAAAAAATCTTAAACCTTTGATCACATTACTATATTTCCAATTCCAAAATAATAATAATAATAATAATAATTATATACATATTATAATAATAATAAAACATATATTTTTGATATGGCTTTTATTTTACAAGAGACTCTATACGTTTAAAAATTAAATTAATTTAATATTGCCCTTTTTCAAATAATTTATAATTGAAAAATACATTATCCGGTATATTAAAAAGAAAAAAAATATTATTTTACAATTTTTCATACTTTTAATTTTCTAATTTTTAACACTTTCCAACCTATTTGAAAAGTGTTTATGACTTCGGTTTTCTGGCCGTCTGCCGTATGGCCGTCTGGCCGTCTGTCCGTGCTCTAACTCCCGTAAATGTGCTCGGATTGCTCTGCAATTTTTATATGTTATTGTCGTTATATATAGCATGTTCCCTATTTCAACGGAAGTGTGTAGCACTTATAGTTTTTTTACAGGAATACTCAAAAGAATTCTGTTACATTGCGGTCTATGGGGAAAAATCATTTGCGGTTTATTTAAATAATGTTTCACTATTTTAAACGCATTGAAATTTATATATATCACTAAGGTGCATTAGAAAAAGCTTAATATGGAATACGGTGTGGATAGCACTTATAGTTACTTTACAGGGACAGTCAAAAGAATTCCGTTACATGACGTCTATGGAGAAAAATCGTCTGCGGTTTATTTAAATAATGTTTCACTATTTTAAACGCATTGAAATTTATATATATATCACTAAGGTGCGTTACAAGAGGCTTACTACAGAATATTGCGTGTATAGCAATCATCGTTCATTTACAGGGACACACAAAATAATTCTCTACTGCCTGTTAATAATAATTCCTGGAAGTGCGTTTTAAGTTACTGAACGTGATTTTAATTTTTACTCGCTTTTTGTCTATAACGTGGTGTGTATAAATTCTGTAGATCCTATACAGGGAAGCAAAAAAGTTCGCGAACACATTTCCGTTTATTGACAGAAACTCCAGAAAGATAATTTTAAACTGTGCTACGCGTTTCCTAACTGAACTACAATTTAGCATCCTATGTAGTATATATACAAATCTATAGATCCTATACAGGGCTGAATAAAAGTATTCGGATATTTTTCCGAATGTTGTATATGTTGGAAATTCTTGAAGTTATGTTTTTAAATATGGTATGCGATTTCCAAATTGTATACTTAGATGTTATATTTTAGCTTATTAAACGGTATGATTTGTAAAATTATTTTGGAAGCGTTGGAAAATGTTACATAATCTATGCTTGACGCATGATTTTTCGTTTTTGTTTTAGTTGTTTTGCGTCATAGAAAACCGTGTCTTTATTTTTAAAGCACCTAAATCAGTTTCTGAATTTATGAATAAATTACTTCGGAATTTCATTTTGATTTAAGGCAATTAAAAATGTTTTTTTGACAATTATGTAATTTACAGTAAGACTGAAATTTGTGTGGCGCGGAAAATTTTAAGTTACTCAGAGAGATTTTCATTGATGCAAATTCAGTTGTATGCCGAATACTGTCTACGGCGGAATCATTTAGCCATCCCATTCGAATCAGATTTAGGTAGAATTTACTGTATTTAATCTGAGATACTGATACTTTTTAAAACAGCAAAACTATTTAATTGCAAATATATTATCTGACAAGCAACATCAATATCAGAGGAAGCAATATTTCAAATTTTTACGTAATCATGAAACTTGAAGCTTGATAAATGTAAATCAAAAATTATGTTTTTTATGCATCATTTAAGTTTGTCCCATATTTTAGTGCGACATTATGACTTTCTGTAATAGAAAGAAAACGGGCAATGAAGCTGTTGAATATTTTTTCTCCTATTTTTGTATTTATTTATTAAAACAAATTAAGGCCTGTACTTATCAATATTTAGTTTTTTAATTTCACATTTAACGGTAATTTAGAATTTGAATAACATAATCTAAATATTATTATATATTTCACATTAAACACCACAGTTGTCATTAGCCTTATAAATCACGAATATCATAACTTCCATAATAAACTCTAATGTATAATATTTATAAAGGAAACGCATGCCTCATATATTTCTTGACAACTCATATTGAATACCATCTTGAAATATAAAGAAATCATTAATCCATAATATACTTCTTAGAAGTAATCAGACATTCGTAAATTTAAAATAACCCGTTCAATTTCATTTCCCGAGGCATTCGATTTCTAGCAGTGTTACATATGAATGGATATTAATTGAATTACAGTCAAGTTATACGATCATAAATTATTTAATAAGGTTATCGATAGTTATATATATATATATTTTCATTTCTTGTTTTCTTTAACTATAGATAAAAGTTACTTGTGTGTAGCTCATTTGTTTCTCACTTATGATAAATTTAATTTGAATACTAAGAAAAGCAAAATAAGACAAATAAGTAATTAGATGTATGTTTAGACTATAAGTTATAAATTTTTTCTACTATCTTTAAATACAAATTTTCTATAGTTCAAAAACTGAAAGTTTGGGACTTTTGCTAACCTTTTAAAGACCCTCTTTTCATGACTCTGAAATATATCGAAAAATGTGGACATCGAAAAATCAAATGCTGTTCGAGCGAATTTACTGGAATGTTTCTTGTGATAGTAATGCGATTTTTGTCATACGAACAGCTTGCTGTCATTCAATTTAAAGATTAGAAAACAATACCAAATACCGTATGTTCCGAATTACAACGAGCACTTTTAAAACAAAAAAATACATTAATATTTGCAATCACGCGTTATTCATTGTATATAAATATAAAAGCTTAAATGCTAAATAAGTATATAAGTATTTAGATCTCCATATTAGTGAATGAGTGAAGAAAACATGATTATTTGAATGAACGAGGGTACAATATTGTAAACGATTTCCAGGAATTCAAAGACATATGCTTGGCAGTAGTGTATGTACTCATTTCGCATTTGTTTTTTGTTTGTATTAGTTATTATATGTTTTTATACTCGTTTTTGTATTTCCATGTGACATATCTCAGGAAAGTTTGCTTGCAAGTGCGCGTAATATGTCGAATATAACTAAATATATCAAAATACAGTATAAAATTGTAAGTGCACGTCATGCGGCAGAACGCGATGATCGCTGCAATATATGATACCTTAAATAATAAGAATGGATTAAATATCTTCTCTGGTATAAAAATATTGGAAATTCGTGCCAATTTGCATATAAAATATTCTCATGTCTATTTTATATTAAAGTACATACAATAGTAACCAAACATATTAATTTCGAAGTGAAATAAAAAAATATAAAGCATTAAGACGACATCATATTGAGTAAAGAATTTACATTATACGCTTCAAGTAGAGTCAACTGTGCTTATCTTATTTCTAACAGCACGTACAAAACGAACTTTCAAAGTAAAGTAATATAAGCTGAAATTAATTCATCCACATATATTGCTTAGAATTTTTGACAGTGCATGAAATATTTTACTAAAGAATTTCCTTCTGTTGATTTTGTGATAAATCAGTTTAAAAAAATGAATATTATATTTACTAGTGGAGCGTCGCCCGCTACACTGGTCACTTTATTTAGTAAGAAAATTTGATTTAGAATCCTGCAGAAACTGCATCAATATATATTTTTTTAAAACGGTGATTGTTGATTTATTTTTTCACTGGTGAAACTCTGAACTGAAATCGGCTAGTTATATGGATATCGAGTTGAGTGAGCAGAACCTTGTCGTGATTGGACCCATACATCCCGAAATAATTTGAAATTAAATAGCAAAATCCTTAGCGTTTTATTTCATTTTCTACATAAAAATCGGGATTTTGCTAAAATAAAAAAATTACAGGACGAATTCGAAAATACTTTGAGACTCTGAAATCCCAGCCCACTTTAAGTAAGGATAATTTTCAGATCCAAATATCTGATATTTTTAAAAATTTCATAGGGTTCCGAAATTTGGCAGTATACAAATTTTCAATCTTTTTGTGAGTAGACTCAGTGTCTCGCGTCAAAGTCAGGCGTTTAGTATGTGAAAGGATGCGTTAAAAAAGCGAATCAATTAATTACAAATTAAATGTTATTTCCGCTTCTAATTATCTCATCGTTATGAAAATTGGATATTTGGATTTATCGTTGAAAAATACATTTATATGCATAATTTTCAAATCCATAAATGCAATATTTCAAAAAAATAATAATAGGGCCTTAATTATTCTAGTATAAAGTAATGTGGTCTCCGTCCTCCTTTCAGATTCAGCACAAACGAATGGGGTTCTCATTGTAAACCCGCTACCAAACAAAGCACGTAGAAGAAGACTCATCGATCGCGATCAAGACGCTAGGGGAAGGGGTAAACAAAGTAGAATAATCTCTAGGGTTTCGAGCAGTAAGTCAATAGGCGAGCTATTCTTTTCCCAGCCCTCTTGATTCTTGTTAATTCTATTACCAAATTTATTTAACATTCAACAAAAGTTGAAGCATGCGCACAGAGATTGATTTTGCGCTGAAATTTTTCTCTAGTGGATTTAATGTATAAGGATGTTAATTTGAGAAAATTTGTAAGAATACAGCGTATATTCCTATAATGTTTAATTTGATACAAGAAAACTGATAGAAAAATGCAGGTGCATGTTATACAATAATTATGAAAATAAAATATATTAAATTAAAGGGAAAAACAAAGATGATCATAGGAGTTAAGATTCATAATTTATTGAATAGTCTATTTTTTCCAAAAAAATGACTATTGTTATCTGATTACATGAAAAGTAATAGTTATTACACTTTGGAATAATCTTTAGTTTTATTTAATGTTTTGTATTTGTAAAGGTGCGCGTTATACAGAGAATATACCTAAAATTAGAAAAATGAAGTTTGAATGTTTAGGTGAGCGTTGTCATTATGTAAGAAAAACCGGATGTAAATTTCTCTGACAAGTTATCAAAGCTGTTTTAAATAATTTATTTAGTTAAAGTTTGCTCGAAAAATTTTGATAAAATCTACATTTAAAAAATGTCGACTATTTTACAAAAGATAATTTAGCTTAAAAATGCATGTCTATTTGATTAAATGCGTTACTTTTCAAGCTCATTAATCTCGGAAAATAACTTAGAAAAACTATATTTAAATAAATACCCTTCTACTAAAAAAAGCAAGTTCTAAAATTTTGCATTATAAAAATAAATTTTAAGGTATATTTGAACATAAGAATTAAAATAGAGAACATGGTAATGGCGAGTATTTGACTTTTTATTAAATAATCAGATAGTTACACCAAAATGATAACTAAATATTTGTGAAACAATAAAGCTTATGCAATGTGAAAAATTAGAAGAAATTAACAACATAGTTCCTTCGAAAAAAAGTTTTAGAACAACAAGGGGGCACAATACCAAAGTGAATACCATGCTTACTATATGTAATGTATATTTTAATTGGTAACAACGTCTTAACAAGAACTGAGGTAGAAGGTTTTTCCACAGCTACGCAAAACTCCGGATACTGTAAAATGAATTAAAATGCATGTATACGGTTTTACTCTGATGTAAACAAGTATTAGATGTCACACTCTCACATACAGGATTTCAATTATAAAATTTTTAATTTAAAATAGCATTTATAATGGTTATTCATGCTTTCATTTTTTTCTTTTAAAGATACTCCATTTCCTAAAATTAATTCATTTTTTAAGCAGTACAACTAGAACATATATAATATTTAAATTATCAGAAATCTCTCTCGCAATGCATATTTATGTATAAGGGCAATAAAAATTTTAATAACTGAACATACTTAAACAAAAAATTTAATTTTTAGATATGGATTTTTTCCACGAATAAATATGGTTCAAATAATTCGAAAACGAAAACTGATAGATAATGTTTCCTATTTTTATGTGAGTTTTTTGTAATTTCATTGATATGTAAAAACCTTTCTTAATACTGTGGTTTATACCAAATTATACTGTTTATGTAAATTAACAGGGATATTACTTTTAACAGAATCTATTATCTTTTATAAGGAATATTCCGATTACCTTAATATTTTACTTTAGAAAAATAACCGTTTATTTTAATAAATATGCTAATCTAAATGTAAATAAAAAATAATTTAAAGTGATATAAAAACGCATTAAAAATGCAAATCTAAAATAAAAAAGTAATACATATTTAAATGTGATAAAGATTTAAAACAAAAATTAATGCAAGAAACAACAATATAGAATTTAAGACATATATTTTATTTTATTAATTGTAGATATTTTTTTAATATTTAGTTTGAATAAAATTATCCCTTTCTTTCAGATGCCACAAGTTAATTTGTATAAAAAACTAGAAAAAAAAAACTGTGACGTATTACATATATGCTATGGGCAGCAATTATTTTTAGCGCTATTATTTCGGAAAATAAATATTTTTCAAATATAGGTGTAAAATTTATAGTTCGAAAAATATTTTTCATAAAATGTGGTACTGAAAAATAATTGCTGTATGTCGTTGTACTTTCATTTTATATACAGCGACTTAAAATGGGATCAACTATTGTGTATGAACTATGTTAGTTGAGTTACGTGATTTAACTTGTTAGAATTATTTGCTGACCATTAGATTTCATGCGAAGTTTTATAGGAAAATCCTACAACTACCTCATGTTGCAACGATCTTTGAGAAATGCATGCATCATATTTGCATATAAATTAGTTCCACTATATAATTTGGCGAAAAGCCTTTACCATAACATTATTTGTTAAATGTTTTCTTACTTAACAAAAGAAACCTCTTTGTAACTATTTTAAATATATATTTTTATATTTTTGCTGGTGTGTATATGTAGCCTCCGATATGTTATACTGATTATTTTTCAGATATTTTCAAAACTTTTAAATTCATTTCATATAAATGTTTGTTTTCAAAATATCACAATTATATTTTCAGGAAAAAAAGATTCTTTTGCTTTTCTTTTAATTACACCTTTATTAAAAAAAAAAAACATGTACATATATATTTTTTTCCAGGGGAAATAAGCATTTAAATTTAGTTCGATTCGAAGTTATTTTTAAATATCATTAAAAATGGTATATGATTATATTGTTTTTGTATTTGCAATGACAGTTATCATTTAAATTATTATGATTGTTTATTTATTTTTAATACTGATTCAGTGATTGTTTTTTAAATACTG
Organism: Maratus michaelseni; assembly: GCA_963931845.1. Classification (NCBI taxonomy): domain Eukaryota; kingdom Metazoa; phylum Arthropoda; class Arachnida; order Araneae; family Salticidae; genus Maratus; species Maratus michaelseni. The sequence continues at coordinate 392,443,554 of OZ007592.1, forward strand.
TAGAATTTGTTTTGTAAATTTTCAGTAATATAAACTATAAAAATTAATCTAATTTGATCTTTTTTTTCAAACCATGTTGATACATGATACTTTTTGATATTTTTATTCAAACTATGTATCTGGGAGAATAATTTATAGTTTTGGATTAAGTGCAAACTTCATTATAAATTTGGGAATGGAAAAATCTTGCCGGATCGGCCTACAGACACAGGTAGATTTGGAAGTTAAGTACAGTGGATAATATATTATCCAAACATCGGTAACCCGAACGACCGGTTAACCAAACGTGTTTCAAAAGTCTAAATTATTTTTTTTCAGTAAGAGTTTATTCTCTCAAACACTTGTTAATATAAAAATTGTAAATAATATTAAGAAGATTTATAATAAATTTAAGCGCATTTGATAAAATGTGAACTGACGAAGTTATGAATATTTTTTTTTTCTTAAACCCGTATTTTTTTCGCCCCTCTAGGCCATTTTTTATATCAAAAATCTGTCATACATAAATTGTTGGCCCTTTTCCCAGAAGTAGTAATAATTTTAAACTGATTCGATAGTTATCATAATTATAAAGTTATTATAATTTGCTCTGCTTTCGGTATCGAGATATTTCAATTACAAGAAGGGGGCAGCTCCCCGCCTTTCAAATATCGAAATTTTAAATATGCTAAAAGTTAGCTAGCTCTCAATTAGATGTAATTTGATCTCTAATATTAGATTTTGAGCTACATCCGGTATCGATGTATTACAATTACAGTTAGGGGAGCTATCCCCTCACATTCGAATATCGAAATTTCAAATGTGCCAAACTTTAGCTCTCAATTAGTTGTAATTTGCTGTCTAATATTAGAATTTGCTCATATTTTGGAATCGATATATTTCAATTACAAGTAGGTGGTCGACCATTAACTTATCCCCCCCCCCCATTTTCGAATATTAAAATTTTTAAATATGCTAAAATTTAGCTCTCAATTAGCTCTAATTTTCTCTCTAATATTAGTATTTGTTCTGCTTCGGCACCGAGATATTTCAATTGTAAGAAGAGTGGGCAGCCTCCCCACTTTCGAATATCGAAATTTACAATATGCCAAAAATTAACTCTCAATTAGGTCTAATTTTCTCTCTAATATTAGAATTTTCTCTGGTTTTGGCATCGAGATATTTCAGTTAAAATTTGGGGGGGAGATCGTTAAATTAGACCCCCTCTACTTTTGAATATGAATATTTCAAGTATGCCAAAATTTAGCTCTCAATTAGCTCTAATTTGGCCTGCTACCGGTATCAAACTATTTCAATTACAGTTGGAGGGGGGAGGGGTAGCTGCACACTTTCGAATATCGAAGTTTCAAATATGCCAAAATTTAGCTGTCAATTAGCTCTAATTTGCTCTTTAATATTAGAATTTGCTCTTTTTTCGGTAACGAGATATGTCAATTACAAGAAGTGGGGCCAGCCCTCTCCCTTCATTTTCGAATACCGACATTTCAAATATGCCAAAATTTAGCTTTGAATTATTCTAATTTGCTCTGTAATGATAGAATTTGTTCTGCTTCGGTATCGAGATATTTCAATTACAAGAAGTGGGAAGCTCCCACATTTTCGAATATCGAAATTTCAAGTAAGCCAAAATTTAGCTCTCAAGTTACCTCTAATTTGCTCTGCAATATTAGATTTTGCTCTGCTTTCGGTATCGAGATATTTCAGTTACAGGAAGGGGAGGTATTCCCTCCACTTTCAAATATCGAAATTTCCAATATGCCAAAATGTAGCTATTAATTAGCTCTAATTTGCTTCGGTTTTAGTATCGATATATTTCATTTAAAATTAGGGGCGAACGTAACCACTCCCTCCACTATCGAATATCGAAATTTCAAATATGCCCAAATTTAGCTCTCAATTAGCTGTAATTTGTTCTCTAATATTATAATTTGCTCCGCTTCCGGTGTCGAGATCATTCATTTATAGGGAATATTCATTTGCTGTTCAACATTTTTCAAATACTATCCTTTCGGTATTGATTAGTATTTTTTGCAAAAAAAATGTACGAATGAAATGTAAAAATAGTCATTTTGAAGGCTCTGTTATGGAATTTAAATACGTTTTCTCATTCATATTTGTACGCAGTTAAATATGATATTGTGGGATTAATAAATTAATGAAAAATTGAAAAACATGGATTACCTTCGAATGGTATGTGAGTTGTGAAGTATCGTTTTTGGCATACTTTTTGGAAACCTCTCAACAAATTTAAGAGATGATAGATTTATCGACGTTGAACTACAATATCGATTCTCTGTATAGAACAGTATTTCATATAATACTCTAATATATGATTGTGTTTTAGTACAATCTGATATTAAATATTAGTTTAGTATATTCTGATAGGTATCATGTCGCTCATTTCTCGTATATTACGAAAATTATACAAACGTGCGAATTGATTATGGATTTGGATAATGGATTTACGAAGAGTGTAGTATATGGTTGGATATAATGCAAAAAAATTCCAGTGTTGTCAATATGTTTTATTACATTTTATTTTCTCAACATGTTTATTTATTTATAATTATTATCTTTTAAACTCATTAATTATTCTACGTAAGAATGTTTCTTCGTGAATTACTTACCATCCTATAAAATGCAAATGTTGTAAGGACGTTGCCAGATGATTTTAGTATAAAATGACATTTTAACTTGGCGTAGTTGTTGCCAGTTGATTCGACCATCAGCCTAATACTTGTGTTATTAAAAATTGTAAAGTATCTTGAATAGAGCTATATAAAGATATCACGGATCTCCAAGTGTTATATTGTAGTAAGTTTTCTTACATTTATCTGTTCAGTTAAATTTGAAAAAAATTCTTTAGCAGGATTTGTAGAATTAGTAATTAAGTGAACTATTTTTTTTTCATTGTTCAATAATTTAACGTTGTGTAGGACTATAAGAACTATTTATCATTGACTTGAGGTTTTTTTTTTTTTTTTTGGATCTTGTTGTTTAAGGAAATAAGTGTTAACAATAGTGTTTATTCAAGAATCGAAGCAAGGTCCCTAATTTAGTTCAAATATTGACTTAATTATGCGATGTTTCATCAGGCGACTGAAGCAGTCACATCTTTAGTATTTTTCATAAATAAAAAATTACCTGTTTAACAATATTAAAGAAAATAATTTTATTCACCCGCACTAATTTTATATCACCCGCATTCCTGCTATATATTGTTGTGTTAGTCAATACCACGTTTTTTCTATCAATTAGATATCCATTAAAGCGCTCCAAACAGCGTAGTCAATAAAGTAAGTATTTTTTATTAATTATATATATTTGACACTTTACCGAAAAAAATCAAGCATTGTACCTTATTACATTATTTAAACAAATAAATTTCATTATTTGAAAATCGAATTAAATTATAATTGATTAGTTGAATTATAATTGATATTTTAGAGACATCTAAAATTAGATCAAAGTTTGTGAATTTTTGAATATGTAAAAAGAATGTACAGGGTGGGCCAAAAGTCCCGCATCATAGGAAACACATGTATTGTTACAATATGTTCTAAATACGATTGCCTCCGTTGTCAAAACACAACTGCAGGCGATCGTTAATGTTCCTCAGAATGGTGGCCACTAAAAGATTGGCGTTATGGCATGGCACTCAGTAGCAATTCGCTCACGCAAATGGTTTTATCCCTGATCTTCTCACTGTAAACTTTCGATGTAAGGTAAGCCCATACACCACACTCTACACGCTCTTCAGTAGTCAGCATTTTCACCATCAAATTAAAAAAATAAACCAAATTAAAAAATTAATACACTCCTATGATGTGGGATTTTTGGCCCACCCTGTACTTTAAGTAAATTTTATTTTATGATTTCTTACAGTGTTTTGTAAGTGCATTTCTTGACTGTTTTGTCCAGAGGTAAAAGAAACGTTTTGATATGTATATATATATATATATATATATATATTGTTAAAACCCCAAATCATATAATCAAGTTGTCGCGTGGATAATTCAGGATAATTTTAATAAACGAAAGTGATATATAATTCAAAATTCGGAAAATTACTTACCAGTAAATTTTATCTTGTTCCTATGATAGTATATTTCATCCAAATGTATTATTACTTTCTTCTATCTATAATAGAAGAAAGTGTTGTAATCGAAATTTTTTTCGACTTCCGGTTTTCAACGGATTTACACGTTTTAGTTGTCAGGATTCCGAAAAACACGTTTTTACAAAATGGCTGTCTGCCCGTCTGTCCGTCTTCATTGTATCATCGAAAAGTGTATGAAGTTATTCTTCAAATTGAACCTAATTTTTTCCCTATGTTTTTGGCTATGGCAAGCAGATTCTATCACAATTTGGGGATATTTCGACGAAAGGGGGCGATGTGATCGATATTTTCGTTCCATTTTCACTATTGTATCATCAAAAAGTGTATGAAGTTATGCAAATAATTAAACCAAAATTTTTTTTCTATGTTTTTGACCATAGCCTGCAGGTCCAGGTTGAATTCGGGGATATTTCGATGAAAGGGAGCGCTGCCATCGCGATTTTTGTTCGATTTTCACTATTGTACCATCGAAAAGTGTATGATGTTATGCAGATAATTAAACCAAAATTTTTTAATATGTTTTTGGCTGTAGCCAGCAGGACCTACTAGAATGTGGGATATTCCGCCGGAAGGGAGCGTTGTGATAGCCATTTAAAGATTTCAATTCAAAAAGATGTATAAAAAATTAGAAATTCTAAAAGTTTTTTCCGTTAAATGTTCGGCCTTGATCCGGAGAATCCGGAGCAGTTTTTGTTTTGTCTCTATGTTAAAAAATGGCGGAGATATAGCGGTTTGAAATTTTAGGGTGGTTGACATTTTCAAACAAGACAGCAGAATTCATCCATAAACGGGTTTAATTTATGAGTTTTAGTTAACAGGATTTCAGCAAATTTTCTTTCATTGTTGTAACCATTGTTACAACTCTTATTTGCTTAACACTATATATTTATATTCGCTAACGTCAAATTATCGCCAAGCTTGGCGGCAATTGACGAAGTATCGCCAAATTTGGTGACAAAAATAGGTTGCCACAAATGAAGCTAACTTGGCTATAGAAGACTAATTTGGCGATATTCTCATTCAAATTCAATGTTGACGAGAACTGGGAATGAATCTTCTTTAATTGGGTTCCACGCATTTTAGTTTCGTGTTTTCCAGTAAAATCCAAGGAATAGGGAGGCTATCTGTTCCGGCCGGTACAGGCCAAAAGAGCTTTTCGTAGTTTAGTATACATCAGTTGATTGCATCCCGGTAACCCGATGATTCGCAAGCAGCTGACGTACAACAATGACTAAAAATATTGATTTTATTGGCGATGTGAGGACGAAATTAGAAGTATTAACATGATTGAGATAGAAGAAAGTTTTGGGATTGGCACATCCGACTAGTTTTTGAAGGTATAATTATAAACAGTGTAATGTACAAACGTATAATAAAATTAGTGCAAACTATACTTTAAAAACAAATGAACAACCGAACAATTCAAATGTTTGAAGAAATGCATTGAATTTTTTTTTAATTAAAATATAATGTTACAAAAAATTATAAAATGTACATTAGAAATTTTACCTGATTTAAATTTTACACAAAATTGTATCAAATGTGAATAATTCTTTAATTGCATTTTAATTTTAAATTCACTTAAGGTAAAGCTAGGAGAGACTGCGCACAATTCAAAAGAATAACAACAAAAAATCTAAATATTAATTTTTTGCTAAACTATCCATGAATAATTTTTACTTCATTTGTTTTTTATGTATTTCCATTGCTATTTTGTGTTTATGTTGCAATTTAATAGAACAGTTGTAATAAAACCAAAAAAGTTATTTTGCGCAATCTGTCCTTACAGGGTTGGTGTGATTGCGCACATGGGTAGGAGAGATTGTTACTAACAATGACTACAGTTAAGTTGTTAACAATAATAATTACACTTAAATGACATTGTTGTAAGGTTTTTGTGAACAAATATTATTGTATTAAAAGTGAATATGTCAACCTAATGATTAAAGAATCAGAAAAAGGAAATATATTTAAAAACGATAAAAAAATTTTAATCAAAGAAAAAAAAATAAAGAATCTGAAAAAGCAAGTCCAGATAAGATTACAAAATAACATTAAGTTACTTGATAACACGTTTAACTTAAAATTAGTCCATTTTCATTAAAAAAAAATTTAATCCAAATTTACCAATAAGCTGCGTAATCTCTCCCAATATGGAAACTAATAGGGACAATACGCCATCTCTCCTAAATAGCAGATGCGCAAACTCTCCAATTTCGGTAAGAGAGATTGCGTGGCCTTTTATGTAAACATTGGCGCTACTAAAGCGAACCGTTGATGTTCACATTGCTAGTCTAGATTAGTAGCTTATGAGAAATCGTTTAAGTTTAAAATATTTTTTACTACTGACATAGTATAGAAATTCTGATGAATAGCTATGAAAATTCAAGCACTTACTTTGGGAAAACAAAACAAAATAGCAATGCTTTATTTTAGACGCTCAACACAATCAACGTGCACTTTCAACTAGACACCCCACTACTGCTGTTGTACAACTACCTGAAGTCGCTGCGCGCTCACTGTACTCCTTCCCCCTGAATCTCTATGTGCGCAATCTCTCCGATCGCGCCATCTCTCCTGGCTTTACCTTACTGTTATTTTGCAATATGTTTATATTCAAATATTAAAGGTTTTCTTATCTCACCAAGATATTTTACTAAAAATTTTTGGTTAATAAATAATTTTTTTTGGCTAACTATATCACTGTACCATATAATACTATTAAATCCAAAAGGATTTAACTAATTAGAGATTAATCAATCGAGTAATTATTGTTAGTTGCCCAGACAAATTATAACTCATAACTTATATGGATTACAAAGGAAAAGTAAAGGATTACAAATGAAAAGTAAAGTAGTACAAAGGGAAAGTAAAGGATTACAAATGAAAAGTAAAGTATTACAAAGGAAAAGTAAATTTCTCCCCTGTGCATACCGGTTGAATAACAAGTTCCGAAACGGTGTAATATCGCGAAAATTAGACGTCGGACTAAAAAATAAAAATCTGTCGAATATTTTTGAATGCTATTTAATGGTTCCAAAATTAGACACCCACCAGAACCCCCACACGGGAGCGGACAGGGTTCAAATGGGATTTTCTTTTCAAATTGGTAATTTCAAATGGGAACCACCATTTTTTTATTTTTTTATTTATTTGGCAGATTCGGATTCTACGGAACAAAACAGAGTCAGTTTTATCTAATAATTTTATTGGAGATGTTTAAAAAATAACGTTAACAAGGCCAACCTTACGACATTGTGGCGCTGAGAGAGGGAATACGCAATGCATCCAATTGGTTAACACCAGCGGTATTGGAAAGTTGACACTGTGCCAAGCGCATCGTGGTGGTCAATTTGAACATATTAAAGTATAAAGTGCTTCACAGAGTGTTAAGTGAGTGGCGAGGAGACTAACTTTGAACGAGCATCCCTAATGGAATAAAAAAAATAGTACATCTTTATTCCTGGTTTACACTAAAAGGAGTTATTTTCATTGAACTTGCGAATAGTAATCACTTTGAGTGAAGTAATCAGAATAATGGAGAAGCATTCTTTTTCCTTATGTGTAAAATGTTTTTCCGGAGATATTCACAATTGTTTGAATTTGGCGATTACAGTGCCATCTACTTTTTTTTTTAACTTTATGAATAAAATAAAGCTATTTTTTTCCGTAGAATCTGAATATGGAAAAATAAATTTGGGTTTCCATTTGAAAGTTCAAAGTCCCCCCCCCCTCTACGGGGAGGGGGTGCAAAAATTTAGCACCATTAAATAGATTTCAAAAAATATTCCACACTTATATATATATATATTTTATCTGACGTCTATTTCACGAGATATTATAAGTTCCGGACTTTTTTTTCACCCGGTGTAAACTTTTAAACTGGACATAGCGTTTTACTGCTAAATAGAACAGGCATTTTCCTAAAAAAAAATTTTACTGTAAGGATTGTTATTGGAAATGACCTATTTTCTAATTATGGGCGGAGACTTCATTGTGCATGTTGCTCTATCTTCAAAATGTATCAGTTTCCATATTTTCTTCCTAAATACCTTTATATAATTTACCTTTACAGCCAATAACTACTTATTTTAAATAAATATTTCTGTATAAAATATTAAAAACTGTTTAGAATAAGGGGTGGGAACCAATGGCACTCGTGCCTCAAATGATGCTTGCGATAGTTTTTCTGGCGCAAAAAAGAAAACAATATATTATCATTATATTAATAAATTTTATTTTCCTTTCTGTTTTAATGAATAATATTATGTTTAACAAGTATCGAATATCCCAAATAAGGTAATAGCATTTTGTTCTGTTTTTCTATGATGTTTTTTAAGTGATGTAAACGTGTAATTATTTTTGTATCTTAAAATTCAAAGAAAATTTATATATCTTCACGTATATCTTATAAGAGAATCACTGCAATAAAATGGCAAATGAATCCACGTTTTATAGGCATATTAATAAAAATAAAATATTCACCAGGCACGGAGAATTCTCCATAGAACGTACAATAACGTATATCTGATTAATAAATTATTCACATTTTTTTATGAAATTTCAATTACTCAAATTACTTATTACATTAATGATAAGTTAAAAATTATTCAAATGAAAATACATTTGTTTTTCTGATTAGAATACATGACAACATATTTCATAATGAACATTTCATAAAATTATTGTTTTATTCCAATTTAACAGCAAATACGCATTTTGTCTTTTTCTTAGTTATTTAATACGTGAAAGCAACTGATTATATTAATCTGTATTTCATATAAGCGGCATAGGTTGCAGCATTTTTGTATGTAAAGGTTTGGCACGATACTGATACTGATGTTGTCTCAGAAATTTGAACACACGCATGTAAGAAGGTTCGCTTTAGCTAAGTAAGAGTAAAATACTTGATAAGTTATTTTCATTCTTATATAGACATTTGTCTGATTTAAAACGGTATGATGCCGCACATGCGCAGCAGCGTAAATGTAATAATTTGTATAATGAAATATTTTGTGTAAGACATTTTTAAAAGGAAATTATTTTTAAATCATTTATAAAGCTGGGAGATCTAGTATGATTGCGTCAAACTAACATTTTTTTTTTTCTGATTGTCATTTTGACGGTTTATAGATGCGAATGCGTTATTATGATCGGTATATTTTTAGGATATTGCATTTTTGCTTATGTTACCAGGAATGCCAAGTTTAACTCGGGCGAAGTCGGGACGGGACGCAAGTAATTTATGTTTTAACAACTGATAATTTCCTTCATTATGTTTCCGTATGGGTTATATAATATATAGTGTTTTATTTATATCAATTATTATGAAAAATTCGTATTAATTTTTATATATAAAGAAGATTCTGAAATTTCTTAAATATAACTTATTTTCAATTTCTAATGTAATTACTTTGAAAGTTTAATTTTCTTTATTAACTCTACTTTTAACTGAAAATCTTCATTTATTACAGAATAAAAGAACTATAAAAAACATAACATTACAAAAGGTAATGTGATTGAATCATATTTTCGTTCTGAAAATGTTAGATGATTGTATAAAACAAAATTCATACCTTAAATCGAGTAAAAGAGAAGAGTGCATATATTTCTCTCCGGTACGTTTTGCTTTTAAATTGAACATACATCTTCGTAAACGATTCTTCACGGTAACCATTGTTCAAGAAAATGGCCTATTTTCTTATTATGGATGGAGATCCCATTCTGCAAAATACACTGTCTGAAGAAAATATCTATTTTCCTAAACTGGATGAAAATATCATGATAATATTAAATGAAGTTACTTTTATAGTCAACATCTCTATAATTGAAATAAAGTAATAATTTGTATTTGTAGTATAAAAAGTTATTTCGAACAAAATCTGGATAAACTATTATCTATCGTATATTGTGAATATGACGTATTGTTAATAATTTACATTCTTTTGGTAAATTTCAAGATTTTTTTCCTTAGCTATATAATTTTCGACGTATAATATTAGAATAGATGATCGTTATATCGAGCTAAAAAAAGCTTTTCATCTAAATGCGCCCAGAAATTGAAGACATTAAAAACAAACATAAAAAAGAAAAGCGAAAAATATGGTGATGACCTTTTAGCAAATGATGTTTCAGTAAAACATTCACATTGCAAATTTCTTAACTTTCTCAGTGCCACACAGTGGCGCGTTTTGATCTAGGTGGACAAAATCAATTTTTGCGATTATCTATCTCCGAATTTAACAAGACCGCGAATACTGGTAGCTGAATGTCTCTTTTCTCGAAAGCCGTAAAAAATCAGAGGTGTTGATTAACTACGGCCGTAAAGAAGGCAGTTGGTTTGAGGGAGTTTTAACGGTTGCACTAATCTCCTGTGAGGTCGAAAGCACTATTCTGTTTTATTTGAAAGCACGAGTTTACTGGACATATGTTACATGTTTGTCACAAAATTTAGCCTATTGTTGTTTGAAAATAAGTGCCCTCTTGTTTACAAACTTTGTCTTGACTTTTAACACAGTATTAAGCATTATTAAGCAATAATCATTTTTTAAAATCAAAGTGCCATGCCTAAGGTATTTTAAATATAAGAAAACTCCTGTAAAAGTTTGCAAATCATTAAGTTGTGTTACCTTGCAGTGTATGTATGAATGTTTAGTTCAAGCCTTGCAAGTGAATTTTAAACAACATTTAATTATCCGAATGGTCAGAAACTTTGAGTACATGTGTACGTTCAATGACAGTACTATATTATAATAAGAAATAATATATAATAATAATATAAATAATATATAAATAATAATAATAATATAAATAATATAAATAATAATATAAATAATAATAATAATATAAATAATGATAATAATATAAATAATTAAATAAAGACAGCTTTATCACTGTTTGAGTACTTTATTAGGGATATATTCGAAAAACCAGCAAAACCTAATTAAACTTTAAAGCAATAATTTTGTTCAACTTGATCGTCATACCGCCTCACTGTGAGGTGTTCACTAAGTTGTAGGTTTCACTGCAATAGAAGCATTATTTAATTTAATATAAATATACAGACATAATGCGGTTTCAAAATATTGAGTAATGATTAATACTGTCAAGGATTAATCATACGCGTAATGAGGTTTTACATATCATGTTCGAAATATCACCTTTTTTATCATTTTTCAAAAATTACAAAGGGAACAACCTTACAATTTTGCCCATTTTCTGGGCCATCACAGGAAAGAACATTATCGATAGAAACTCTTTTTTTATATACATATAAGATAATGTGATTTATTTATTTTACATGTAGATTACAAACGATAAAGAATAAGATATACATATATATATAAGACATATATAAGTGTTTTATCTAACACACACACACACACACACACACACACACACACACACACACACACACACACACACAGATATATATATATATATATATATCTTATTCTTATATATTTGTTGTAAACTGTGTTTTGAATGACGTGGTGGAAAATGGTTTTCTTAAAATTTAGAGTTTTTCATAGTAAATAAAAATCTCCCATAAAAGACAATTTGAATTTATCAGAAGCCTCTCGTTATACAGCACATTGCTAACACCCGTATTTCTAAATATCGTTTATTACATATTTCTCGATAAAAAATTTATCTGTTTGTTACAAACATTTTTATCGAGATATATGAACACAAAAAGACACAGAAAATGAGTGATACGATATATAACGATGGGGTTATATATATAAAAATTGTATCATATATGTCTGTGTATGGTAGAATATTATTTAATAAATTATTAATCTTACTAAACTATTTAATTTTGTTTATTTGTTTCTCTTATTTTAGATTATTCACATTCTTATCATAGATTTAATTAAAATGTTTCATATGTACAGACATTTTTGTTCATTTACTATTTAGGAAAATTTTATTTTATGAAAAATTTGGATAAATGTAAATTTTTATACATTTTTAGGAGAATAAATTTTATGATATCATTCTTGCATTTAAAACTTAATGATTTTACATCTGTTCAATATAGAATTGTATTTGTTTTATTATTCGTAAATTCTTCAGTTCTGAGAAAACAATGTGGTATATAATTGTTACTTTATTGCCATTATCATTTACTCTTGAATATTCTTATTAATTTATATCGAAAATGCATAACCTTTTTAATTAAACTCTATTTCATTTCGTTTTGAATTCATTTTAAATATATTAATTTTATTTTTGGTTTAAGAGTATATTTAACTAACTTATATCTTATTATTTAATTTAATTTTTAAACAACTTTCTGTAAATAAATATATTGACTAATAATCTAAAACTAACGTGATTCAATAATTGTATTCTGTTCGAAATCTTATATGATCGATCATGATACAATTCATACCTATGTCGAGTAAGAAACTGGAGTGCATATATTTCTCTCCGATACCTATTACCTTCTGAACTGAACTCATATTTATTTTATGAAAGGATTGTTAATGGAAATGGCCCATTTTCTGTTTATGGATGGCGACCCCGTTATGCATAATATTCTGTCTACAGATTGTTACTTTATTACCATTATCATTTACTCTGGAATACTCTTATTTATTTATATCAAAAATACATACTCTTTAACCTTTCTAATTAAACTCTATTTCATTTTAAATATATTAATTTTATTTTTTGTTTTACGAATATATTTAACTAAATTAAATCTTACTTTTTTAAAATTTTATCTTTAAGCAATTTTTTATAAATAAAAATATGGCTTAATATTCTAAAACCAACGTGATTCAATAATTGTATTTCGTTCGAAATCTTATATGATCGATCATGATACAATTCATACCTTATGTCGAGTAAGAAACTGGAGTGCATATATTTCTCTCCGATACCTATTACCTTCTGAACTGAACACATATTTATGTTATGAAAGGATTGTTCATGGAAATGGCCCATTTTCTGTTTATGGATGGTGACCCCGTTATGCATAATATTCTGTCTACAGATTGTTACTTTATCACCATTATCATTTATTCTGGAATACTCTTATTTATTTATATCAAAAATACATGCTCTTTAACCTTTCTAATTAAACTCTATTTCATTTTAAATATATTAATTTTATTTTTTGTTTTACGAATATATTTAACTAAATTAAATCTTACTCTTTTTTAATTTTATCTTTAAGCAATTTTTTATAAATAAAAATATGGCTTAATATTCTAAAACCAACGTGATTCAATAATTGTATTTCGTTCGAAATCTTATATGATCGATCATGATACAATTCATACCTTATGTCGAGTAAGAAACTGGAGTGCATATATTTCTCTCCGATACATATTAACTTCTGAACTGAACATATTTATTTTATGAAAGGATTGTTCAAGGAAATGTCCCATTTGTTGTTTATGAATGGCGACCCCGTTATGCATAATACTCTGTCTACAGATTGTTACTTTATTAACATTTACTCTGGAATACTCTTATTAATTTATATCGAAAACACATACTCTTTAACCTTTCTAATTAAACTTTATTTCATTATATATATATTAATTTTAGTTTTGTTTTAAGAGTATATTTAACTAAATTATATCGCATTTTTTAATTTAATCTTTAAACAACTTTCTATAAATAAAAATAAGTATTAATAATCTAAAACTAACGGGATTCAATACTTCTATTTCGTTCGAAATCTTATATGATCGATCATGATACAATTCATACCTTTTGTCGAGTAAGAAACTGGAGTGCATATATTTCTCTCCGATACATATTACCTTCTGAACTGAACATATTTATTTTATGAAAGGATTGTTCAAGTAAATGGCCCAATTTCTGTTTATGGATGGCGACCTCGTTATGCATAATACTCTGTCTACAGATTATATCCAATTCCCTATTTTCATTTATTTATCATATCACAAATGTATAGAGCTGCTTTTAAAACAATATCTATGTAGTTTGATGCATTGATTTGCAATTAAGATATTAAAAACATATTAGATAATAATTCTGTATAAACTTTTTAATTTAGTATTTTATAACATTTTGTCTGATGTTGTGTGATTTACATTTCTATAATATGTGTATAAATGTGGTGTTTTTTTGTACAGATAATTTTTTTAAGAGTAAAAAAAAATAAAAAAATGAGTCTTATGTAAGAATTTAATTAACTTTGAAAATTTCTCAATTTGCAATAACAATAAATATTACGTTGCATTGAAAATTAATTAATAATGTTTCAATTGTTCAGTTTGCAATTTTGTATTTACACTTTATTACTGATAGCGTTAAATTTACAACACTATACATGTTAGTAAAATGTAAAATCGTTTAAAATATGCATGTTTGATGCTCTAAACGTAATGTGATTGAATAATTTTATGATGCTGCAAATTTTAGATAAATAAAAATCTTATCATATGCCAAATAACAGAGTAAAGTGCATATAATTCTCTCCGGTACATAATATTTCTAAATAGAATATACATTTTCCTAAATGCTATTTTACGATCATTTATTTATATATTGTTCTTGGAAATGGCCCATTTTCTAATTTTATCTGGAGTCTCCATTGTGCAAAATACATCGTCTGGAGAATTTATTATTTTCTCCACATTCCTCTCAAATATCGATAAATAAATAAAATTACTTTTATATTCAGCAACTACGTACTTTAAAGATATAGTTCATATTAAAAATCATTTGAACAAAGATTTGACAGATATTTTCCTATTGTATGTTTTATTTTTTTTCTGATTTAAAATTGTATCACTTTTATATGCAAGATTTAAATAGTTAATTTCCGAAACACATATTTTTTATGTGTAATATGTATTAAATTTACGTTTTTAGATAAATTGAAATAGGTGTTAATTGTTTTTTAATGCTAGAATAAGAAATTCGATGATCCCGAAAACAATTTTTTTGCATTTGCATAATACTCCGTCTGAATAATATATTCATTTTCCTATCATTACTTTAAGTATCATGAGATAGATAAATGAAATTTTTTTATAGTCACATGCTATTTTTTAAAAGTAACGGTTTGTATTTAAAGTATTATGATGTATTAAAAACAAGGTGCTGATAAACTATTTCCTCTCGTACAATGTAATTTTTTTAAAAAAAGTGATACGTATTATTATTGATAGGTTTATCTAGAGTATTTCCTATAAACGTAATTAAAAATTTGTTTTCTGGAAGAATTTAAATACATTTTAAGATAGAAAAGTACATATATTTCTCTCCGATACATATAATTTATACATTGAGCATACATTTTCCTGAATGAAGGTTCACGATATGCATTGTTGAAGGAAATGGCCCATTTTCTGGACGAAGACACCAATGTGCTCAATACTGTTTTTAGAATAGAAACATTTCCTCTTTTTACCTTGAATATTAGGAGAGTAATAAATAAAATTTCTTTTATTGTCTACAGATTTCCACTTTAAACGAATTAATTTAACTTAAAAAATTAAGTTATTTACGACAAAACCTCGATAAACAATTCTTTTCGCACATTAAAAAAAAAAAAAATCGGATTTTAAATTATTTACAGGTGAATGATAGATTTAAACAATTTATTACCTATATCCAGAAGATATCGAAGGTATAAAATATATCGACAATATATTCGTGCATTTAAATAAATGTAAAAGAATAGAAATTTTCAAAATAAATATATTTCGTATTTGTTGAATTTTAAACTCAATTAATAATTTTACATTTGTTAATTTGCAGTTTTTTATTAATTTTTGGAAATTGATACTTGATTTTAATATATTTGCAAAATGTTTTATATATTTCTTTCTTTAATACTGTTATCAATTATTCAGGAAAATTCGTATTCAAATTTATATTCAAATAATTCTCTTACATGTAACATTAATTTTTTTAAAATTTATTTATTTATTTATTTATATATTATTTTTATTTTATTTTTTGCATTTTGTGATGAATTTACTTTAAAACTTTGATTTCTTTTGTTTTCGCATTATACATATATATAACTGAAATCTTTTATTTATTGGATAAATGAACTTTTATAATAAATTTAAATTAAAATATAGTTTAATATTCTAAAAGTGTAGTGATTAAAATATTTTATCGTGCTGCAATTTTAGATGCACGCGCAAAATGACTTTCATAGTTTGGCAAAATACATTATATTTTCTTTGGTACGTATTACTTCTAAATTGAGCGTACAGTTTCCTAAATGATGATTCGTAATAATGACTCTTCAAGTAAAAGGCCAGTATTTGGATTATGGCTGCAGGTTGTGCATCATTATGTGTGTTACTATGTTTGAAAATTACATATCAATCCATCCTCTCCCCCTTTCGCCTTAAATATCCTGAGATAATGAATGAAGTTGTTCTTACGTTCAACAGCTAAATCTTTCGTGGTTTTATTTGTATTTTCATGTACTAAAGCTAATTTAGAATAAGGTCTTGATAACTATTAATAATTGTTTAACTTAATATATATATATATATATATATATATATATATATAGGGGAAACTGGGGCACATTGATGCATGCGGCACCTTGATACATCCCCTCTACTGCTCACAAGCTCAGTACAGGAAGTTTCACAACAGCTCCAAAATATGGCACTAGTGTACACAACTACCCACAGAATGTCTCGGCGTGATTCAGTATTTTGATGAAATGAGACGGGTGATTTAGTGATTTTGTAGGCCAACAGTAAATTTCAGTTGTACAATTGCAGCGGTATTATACAGCTGTTCCAGTATTTTCAAAAGGAAAGAATACCCGCCCTCGTAAGTAAAGCTACTCTTTATCAGTTCCTCATTCTTTTTTGTTGGGTAAATTATGAAGTGTTGGATTTGAGATTAATATTATTTAAAATGGCTGCTTGGGGCACATTGATACAGCCTATGTTGGGGCACATTGATACGCATGAATGTGCCCCATGGAGAAAATGAAAGCAAGAAATGGTGAAGAAAAAGTCTTGGATCACGGTTCTAAGTATTCCTCTCAACAGGTATCTACCGCAAAACAAGAAAAATCATTAAATGAATACCTTGTTAAATCCAATGAGTTGCTGAAGCAGATGAGGCACTTGACATATGAATTTGCTAGAAAACTACGCTGTAAGTATCCTGAAAGTTGGAATGGTAATGCAATGGAAGGGGAAGATTGGATGTACGGTTTTAAAAGTAGGAATGCAAATTTAAGTTTGAGGAAACCAGAAAAAACAAGAATTGAGGTGAGTAGGTTTCCGCAGGAAGCTGTTGAGCAATTTTCAATAATTATGAGAGTGACATGAAAATATACAATTTCGCTCGAGACAGACTATTCAATTTTGATGAAACTGGGATAACCACTGTCCTTGACACTCAAAGGTTCTAGCCTCAAAACACCAAAGACAAGTAGGACAGGTGGTTTCAGGCAGAAAGGGGGAACTTGTTACATTTGGTGCCTTCATTTCTGCTACTGGAAATCAATATCCTCCAGTATTCATGTTCTCAGGGTTCATTATAACGACCACTTCATTGCAGGAAATCCAGAGGGAAGTTTCAGTTTGGCATTCAGGTGTGGTGGATGACTGCCTTTGTTCTTATTGCCTTTATTATTTATTATTACTTTATTATCATTATTCCTCTGTTCTGATTTGTTCTTAATATGCTGAGGCACATCAAACAACATACAAATTCGTCAATAGAAAACCGAATCCTGTTGCTATGTGATAATCATAAGTCACACGTTCCTATTGCAGCCATTGATTACTGTCGTGCAAATGGAATAGTTTACTTGTCATCCCTCCGCCATACATACCTCATAAACTGCATCCATTGGACGCAGCAGTGTTTGGTCTCTTTAAAACAAAACTGAAAATTGCTTTCAACGATTGGCACCTGAATAATCCAGGGAAACATCTATCACTTTATGACATTCCAAAGATTTCAAAACTTGCAAACTTAGGATAATTTATTTTGAAAAATATTGTGTCTGGTTTTGAGAGGACAGGCATAGTTCCCTTCATCAGATTGCTATTTTCTGACTCTGATTTTTCTCCCAGCACAGTTTGCATACCTCATTCGCAGTCTGATACAGTTGTTGTTCCATCCCCTCAGACAGACTCAGCAACTCCCTCAACTGTCTCTCAGAGACAAGATAGCAATGTTCCCCAAAGTGATGATGCTACCCATTATCCACGGCCAACTACTTGTTCAAACAAGCCTGTAACTCCTTAAGACGTACGACCTTACCCAACAGCTAGTGGTAGTAGAACTAACAAAGGAAAAGTACTGCGGTCTTATAAATCTCGAATTTATACTTATTCTCAAGACACTAAAGGGCTTTTCGACATGAGAAAATTTAAAGAAGAGAAACAAGCTGTAGCACAGCAAAGGAATACAAAGAACGTAAAAACGCAAAAATGCTGCTGGGGATAGAAGACACCAAACCTTTGAAGTGACAGACGAAGGGAAGGAAGGTGAAAGAATTATATTCATCACATGAATCTGAAACATCCTTAAAACAGTTGTGTGACTGTTCATCACATGATTTGAATCGAAGTGACCTACTAGGTGAAGAAGCAAATACTTTGAAAAATGATACAATGGAAAAAGCAGGTACTTCTGACCAAAATATTGTTCATGACGGCTTTGTTATACTGCGGTTTGCAAAAAAGAGATCGGTTGTTCACTTTGTAGGCCAAGTTAAAGGAAAAACTGATGATGGTGACCATCTCGTCCGGTTTATGAACAGAAAACCTGATAACATTTTCATTTTTCATGAGAAAGAAGATAATGGTGGGGCTGAAGTGCGAGATATGACAAAGTTGCCACAGCGAACAACTGGACAAGGAACAGCAAGAACATCAGGTAGTTATACATTTAATTTTGATTTTGATCGCTTTAACATTCCTTACAAATAAATTGAGGGTAATTTGAATTTCTTTAAATAAATATAAATTGGTTTGCTAACTCATTTTCTATGGAAAATATGCAGTAGCTGTTATTTTTTCCCACTTTTCCCAAACGTATCAAAGATATATGAGGTGCATCAATCTACCCCGGATATGGGGCACATTGATACAAATGACTTTTTTAGTTTTTTCTTAAATTACATGCAGAAATACTACATAAAACAACGAATGTGCCTGTTAACAACACACTACACTAGTTTTTCTGACATCGCATGGAAAAATAATTTGAAATTTCTGTTTTCTGGGCACCGAAAAAAATCTTAGAAAAAAACCGCATCAATGTACCCAGTTCCCCCTATATATATATATGCGCTGTAGAATGAATTTGAAAATTCCTAAGTTTCTACAAATATATATATATATATATATATATATATATATATATATATATATATATATATATATATATTTGTAGAAACTTAGGAATTTTCAAATTCATTCTACAGCGCATATATATATATAGGGGGAACTGGGTACATTGATGCGGTTTTTTTCTAAGATTTTTTTATATATATATATATATATATATATATATATATATATATATATCACTGGATTATTTCACTTAAAATTCATAATGCTATATAGTGATCTTACATTCATTCAATTTGGAGATTTACATAATTATTTTATTAGTGATAACGTTTTTAAATTTAGAACTCTATCAATGGTAGAAAGGCGTAGTTAAACTTACAGTAATTTTAGAAAAAATAAGTTTGATATTCTAAAAATAAAGTGACTAAATCATTTTATCTTTCGGCTAGTATTAGCAAAATGAAAATCCTTAGGCCGAGTGAGAGACAACAGTGCACATATTATCTCCGGTACATGTTACTTCTATCGTGATAAAGATTGTTGAAATAAATCGCGAATGTTTGGATCATGGACGCAGACCCCATTGTGTATGTTACAATGTGTGAAAAGTAGATATCGATCCCCCCACTCCAATTTGGCTTAAATATCCTCAGATAAATAAATGAAGTTGTTCTTACTTTCAACAACTAAATATTATGTCGAATTATTTGTATTTTCATGTATTAAAACCAACGTAGAATAAATGTCTTCATAAGATATTATTTTTTAAAATTTGTATAATTTATTATAAAGTTTTATTTCTATTTGTTAATGATTGGATAAATTGAAAAGGATAACTTACCATATACATAACAGTTTGAACGTACAATATATATATCACGAATTTTTCCACTGAAAATTCAAATAATGTTCTTACATCCATTCAATTTGAACATTTACATTTTTATTTTATTAACTAGCAAGCTACGCCCGCTACGCTGGTCAATTTATTTTAACGAACCTTTAATCAAACAAATTATTGACATTTCATAAATAACTTTTATATTTTACAGATTAATAAGGCTACTATAATTTGTGACTCGTGCTATAGCCAATATACACGTCAGGATACGTCGCCCTTATCATTATCTTTTTACGCATGAAGGTTTCGCTATGGTGCTCCATTGGAAAATTTGGTAATTTTTGAAATTCAATATTTGAAAAACGGCATAATCATTAGATTTGAAATTTATATCAAGAAAAACACAATTTTTTACCTTTCAAATGCAGTTTGTCTAATAATTTTCTGACAAATACTTTTTGAGCTATAATTTTTTTCAGTAACTTCAAATGTATCATTTTCCGAGATTAATGTGGTGCAACAATTAGCGAAAAACCCAGTCGTCAGCAACGCATAGTTTTTTATTAAAGAGGCTGTTGGAGCAGGGATTGTCACCACCAATTTGCCACCATTACTTTTGAAATCGGTTCTGTAGTTCCAGAGATTTTATAGAAATTGTAATTTAGACTGTTTTTAGAACGCTTTTCGCGCATTTAACCCTTTTAAATTTAAATTTCGTTTTTATTTTGTTCTTAGAGAGCATTTACATCTTATAAGTAACTACAATGACAAATTTCAAATTTCTAGCTCCTTCAGTATAAAAAATAAAAATAAAACTGCCCAGTTAAACTGAGGGCATTGAGATCACAGGCTATTCACACTAATTGTATATTATACTCTTATTTCAAAGAATTTGAAATAAGCCCATCGAAAAGAAAAGAAATAAACAATATATTAAGGGGGGGGTCATCCCCCTTTACCCCCCCCCCATAGTTAACTAATGAACCCCTTAAACTAATCAGGTAAATCTCTAATTACAATGAATATATATACAAAATTTGAAGAAAATCGGATAATTCTGCATGAAAAACCCATTTATGTAAATTAAGAGGGGAATTAGCCCCCCGTTCCCCCCCTTTATACTTAACCAATCAATCCCGAAAACTAATCAGGGAAGCGTCTTAACCCAATGAACCTATAAACAAATTTTGAAGCAAATAGAATAATTCTGCATGAAAAACCCATTTATATAAATTAAGGGGGGGATTATCCCCCCGTTCCCCCCCTTTATACTTAACCAATCAATCCCGAAAACTAATCAGGGATGCGCCTGAACACAGTGAACCTATAAACAAAATTTGAAGGAAAACGGAATAATTCTGCATGAAAAACCCATTTATATAAAATAAGGGGGGATATACCCCCGTTCCCCACTTTATACTTAACCAATCAATCCCGAAAACTAATCAGGGAAGCGCCTTAACACAGTGAACATATAAACAAAATTTGAAGGAAAACGGAATAATTCTGCATGAAAAACCCATTTATATAAAATAAGGGGGGATTATCCCCCCTTTCCCCCTTTTATACTTAACCAATCAATCCCGAAAACTAATTAGGGAAGCGTCTTAACACAGTGAACCTTTAACCAAAATTTGAAGGAAATGGGATAATTCTGCATGAAAACCCCATTTATATAAATTAAGGTTGGGATTAGCTCCCCCCGTTCCCCCCTTTATACTTAACCAATCAATCCCGAAAACTAATCAGGGAAGCGCCTTAACTCAGTGAACCTATAAACAAAATTTGAAGGAAAACGGATATTTCTATGAAGAGTTATCGTATGAGATTACGTACGTACATACATACATACATACAGAACCGGCTGGCAAGCTCTCAGGGCTTGATAGCCAGTTTGATAGCTAAAAATCGCAATTTTAGAGCGTTTTTTGCTCCTGCACCCCCTGGGGTTAGTGGCACCGACATAAAATATAGCCTATGTTGGAGCAGGGGTTGTCACCATCAATTTACCACCATCACTTTTGAAATCGGTTCGGTAGTTCCAGAGATTACCCCCTACAAACAAACAAACAAACAAACAAACAATCTTTACTCCTTTATAATATTAGTATAGATGATAACTTTTTTAAATTTAGAACTCTATCAATGCTAGAAAGGCGTGGTAGCTTACATAACGTAGAAGTTACAGTTCTTTTAGAAAAAAAAAATGTTTGATATTCTAAAGATAAAGTGACTTAATCATTTTATCTTTCTTCCAGTGTTAGCAAAATGAACATCCTTATGCCGAGTGAGAGACAAGAGAGAATATATTTTCTCGGTACATGTTACTTCTAAATTGATCATACATATTCCTAAACGATGCTTCGGGATAAAAATAGTTGAAAGAAATGGCGAATTTTTGGATCATGGATGCAGACCCCATTGTGTATGTTACAATGTGTGAAAAGTAGATATCGATCCCCCCACTCCAATTTGCCTTAAATATCCTGAGATAAATAAATGAAGTTGTTCTTACTTTCAACAGCTAAATCGTTTGTGGAATTATTTGTATTTTCATGTATTAAAAACTATTTAGAATAAATGTCTTCATAAGTCATTATTTTTAATGTTTTTAAAACTTATTATAAAATGTTATTTATATTTGTTTATGATTGGATAAATTGATAAATTTAAACAGATAATTCCCTATATACATAACAGTTTGAACGTGCAATATATATAATCATAGATTCTTCCACTTAAAATTGAAATAATGACTTTACATTCATTCAATTTGGAGATTTTTATTTTATTACTGATAACTTTTTTTTAAATTTAGAACTCAAGTTTATTTTTTTAATTTATTTTTTTTTTAATTTTTTTTTTTAAATATAGAATCAATGTTAGAAAGGCGTTGTTAAATTTACATCCCTTTTAGAAAAAAAAAGTTTGATTTTCTAAAAATAAATTGACTGAACCATTTATCTTGCTGCTACTGTTAACAAAATGAAAATCCTTATGCCGAGTGAGAGAGAAGAGTGCATACATTTTTTCTCCGGTACATGTTACTTCTAAATTGAGCATGTATTATTCTAAACGATGCTTCGGGATAAAGATTGTTGAAATAAATGGCCAAATTTTGGATTATGGATGCTGATCCCATTGTTCATGTGTACTATATTTGAAAAGTAGATATCAATTCAGCCCACCCCCATTTGCCTTAAATAGCCTGAAATAAATAAATGGAGTTGCTCGTGGTTTCAACAGCTAAACCTTTTATGGAATTTTTTTTTTTCATGTATTAAAACCAATTTAGGAACATTTTTTAAATAAATTATTATATTTAACGTTTCTATAAATTATTATAAAGTTATTTTTTCCTATTTTTTAATTATTTGATAAAATGATTTATAGTAATTTCCTATGTGTATATATATATACAGTGGTGACCAAAAGTGTGGACATTTTTTTTAAGTTTCATGTTTTTCAATTTTGTGTGTTTGTAGAATATATTAATTTTCATTTAAATACAAACGTTTATATATCAAATTGAAGGTAATTTAATGTAGAATTTAATAATAAAAACAGTATTACAATATATGTATTACAAAAAGAGTTATGCAACTAATAGTAAGATCTATCTTAGATTTGCATTTTTTTTAAGTGATACTTACACAATCAATACTTAGTAGGATAACCCTTATTTTTTAAGACAGCTTCACAGCGTCTTTTCATCGAGTGAACGAGTGTTTGGAGTTCATCTTTCGTAATCACGTGGTGCCAAGAATCAATTATAGCTTCAATAAGTTGTTTTTTATTGGATGGAAGTTATTTTCGTACAAGAATTTTCAAATGTCGCCACAAATTTTCAATTGGATTCAGATCAGGGATGTTGCCTGGCCATGGTAATATATGTATGCCTATATTTTGAAACCATGCTTTGCATACTTTTGCTGTGTGGCATGGAGCTGAATCCTGCTGAAAAATAAATGGTGCGTTGTTGGGGAAGAGATCCCTGATGGAAGGTATCAATTTTGGTTCCTGGACAGTTTCGATGTATTTTTTGGCATTCAGGATGCCATCAATCACTTGAATTCGGCCCACACCATCTGCAGACATACATGCCCAAATCATGACATTTGTTGGGGTTTTTGTAGTTACTTCAATGCAATCAGGATGAAGTGCTTCTCCTACTCTACGTCTCACGTATTTTCTACCATCACTACCAAAGAGCGATATTTTACTCTCATCGCTCCAGATTACTTGCTTCCATTGATTTTCTGACCATTTAATGTGTTCTTTTGCCCATTTAACTCGTTTTTTGCGTTGCTTTTGATTTAAATATGTTTTTTTCCTTGGAATTCTAGCTTGTAGTCCAAATCCTGATAACCTTCTTCTTATTATTCTTGAACTTACTGTAATACCCGCTGCATTCATTTCACATCTAATGACATCTGATGAAATTTTTCTATCTTGAAGGCATAGCCGTTTAATTTTTTTATCGGCAGTAGCACTTGTGCCTTTTTTTCGGCCTGATGTGGCCTTATTTTCCACTGATTTCGTTTTTTCATAACGTAAACAGAACTTTCGTACACCAGAACAAGACACTGAACCACCAACTTGTCTTGCAATTTCAGCATAAGAGTGGCCATTTTCTCTCAATATGACAATTCGGCATCTTTTTGTAGATGTCCAATTAGTTCTTCTTGTTGATAACATTGTTTAAAATTAGTTTAATTGAAAAAAGGACTTTAAATATTCAAAAACAGCAATACTCTATTTAATTGTACTAGTATGCATCATTCCGCAAAATATTTCCACAACAATAACTCTTTTACCATCCAAATAACCTAAACTATAGTTACAGACATTTGATTGGTCCTCAGAACAGTGTTTGTGATTGGCTAGTACGCTTTTATTTCAAACCATATCCTTATTCAAAATGATTTGTGTTTGTTTGTTCTACTAAAATGAGCATAACTGTTTTTTGTATTACATATATTGTAATACTGTTTTTATTATTAAATTCTACATTAAATTACCTTCAATTCGATATATAAACGTTTGTATTTAAGTGAAAATTAATATATTCTACAAGCACACAAATTTGAAAAACATGAAACTTTCAAAAAATGTCCAAACTTTTGGCCACCACTGTATATATATATATATATATATATATATATATATATATATATATATATATATATATATATATATATATATATATATATATATATATATATATATATATATATATATATATATATATATACATACACAGTTCAAAGTAAAAAAAAATGGAATAATTCATTTCATTTCTATTTGGAATTGCATTTAGCTTTATTTCAGAGTAGTACAATCGAAAAAGAACAGCGGTTGATGTTTTAATAAATTTTCATGTAACTAAAAAAAATTAAAACTGTAAAAGATAAAATTTTGAGTGAATATTGTATTTTTGTAAAATTATTTTCATTATTCAAAATATTAGAATACTGAAATATGTGGTTCAAAAAAGTAGAATACTAATGTATTTTCTTGATTGTTTCAGAATTTTTCATAAATTAACCATAAAATTAGCTTCTGTGGGTTCTTCTTAATTTATAACAAAGCTCTGCATCATCGTCTTCATTTTGTGTGAAGCATGGGTCTTTCGTCCGACATAACGGAAACTTGGATTTCAATCTCGTGTACCAAAGATAAAGTCCCTCATGACTATTAAGCAGAAATAGGAGAGAGTGAAGTAGTTCAAAAAAGGCTTTTATGGAGTCAGAATAATTGGAAAAAGATAATGTTTAGTGATGAGAATGTGTTTTGTGTAACATACGGTGATCAAGGTTTTCGTGTATGGCGAATGAAGCAAGAAGCATATGAGATGGACTGCCTGAAACGATCAGTGAAATTTGCAGCCAGTGTAATGGTATGGGCCTGTATGACTGCAGATGGTCCTGGAAGGCTATGCTTAGTTATCAAAATGATTAATTCCAAGATATATCAAGAAATCCTTGAGTATTTCATGATACCATAGTCAAAGGATCTGTATGGTGACGATTTTATTTTCCAACATGATTTACACAGGTCAGTGTCCACCAAGAACTAGCTTAGCCAACACCAAATTAACGTAATTCCCTGGTCGGCTGATTCACCGGATTTAAATACAATAGAGAATTTGTGGGGAATATCGAAAAAAAGACTGCAAGATATTGCGCCAAAAACAAAGTTGAGCTTATTTCTAGCATAAGGTCGACATGGTCATGTCTTGACAGAAAACATTGTGAAACACTTGTAGTTAGTTGGCAAAGCGAGTTCCTGCTGTTATAACAAGTAAAGGTGATGCTACAAAATATTAAAGGATAATTATTTTTCTTCTTTTAAAACACGTGTTATTTTCAATGCATTATTCTAATATTTTGAACCAGGTAAATGGTTATTCTAATATTTTGATTTTTTCCAAGTGCGAATATATTTTTTTTAATTATTGTATTATTTCCTTTAATTTTTATGCTAAAAGATTCTACAAATTATGTTGATTCTTACAATATTATTAGAAAATATTGCGAAACACTTGTAGCTAGTTCGCAAAGCGAGTTCCTGTTGTTATAAACTGCAAAGGTGGTGCTACAAAAAATTAAAGAATAACTATTTTTCTTTTTTTAAAACACGTATTATTTAAAATGCATTATTCTAGTATTTTGAAACAAGTAAATGGTTATTCTAATATTTTAATTTTTTCAAAGTGCGAATATTTTTTTTAATTTTTTGTATTATTTCCTTTAATTTTTATGCTAAAAGATTCTACAAATTATATAGATTCTTACAATATTTAGTTTTATCCTGTATTCCTTTTTGTATAAGCGATACATAAAAAAAAAAAATCTCAATTCTTTTTTTTATATTATTCTAATTTTTGACTTGGAGCTGTATATATATATATATATGCAAAGATATATATATATATATATATATATATATATATATATATATATATATATATATATACTAGGGGGCCTACCGCTTGCGAGCTACGCTCGCCAACCCCCACTCAGACTTTGAGGCCTCTAAAAACATGACAGCGTGTTTTATTTTTAAAATATTGGTAAATCTGTAATTGTGTTGCCATGCTTTTAACGTTTTAATGGGGCATTTTTTGATTACCATGGTCTCATACACAGCTCTTGCGGCAACTGACGACTGTTTTCGGGATTGATAAGTAAAATCAATTACAACTTGAAAACCAGCTTGTATAAAATGGTTAGGTTCAAATTGTGGCTAACTCTCGGACTTTTATAACAACCTTCTGTATTATATTCTTCCTTTGCGTTTAAAGATGAGAAAAATTCCATCTGCTTGTGAATAACATTAAGAACCACGGTATTGAAAAGTACTATGTTATACACATTTTCATTAACAGGTTTTAATTTTCTCTCTATTTTAGTGCACCATCATGCATATTTTCATGTTATTTTAAATACCTAAATTATTTATTTTAATTAATATGTGTATACGAATTTTCTAATAATTATGTATCATACAAAATTAATTAAATATTTTGTGCATGCATGCCTGCATTTATTCGGCATCAATTGATGAGATATTTAAACAAATTTGCTATCCGCGATATTTTTACACCATGTTATGTCACTTGAATATTGTCCATAAGAAAATCGGGTTCTTTTCCAGTATAGGATCCTTTGCTTTTAGGTTTGGCGTAATTCGAGCTTCAAAAAGGGATAGATTCGTTAATATATATATATTTGTTGCCAAAAGTTATGAAAACAAACCAAATGAACTTTTGGTGCTTTTCTATTATAGGGGTCTTTGAGGCTTTTTTTTAAAAGCTTGGCGGAAAAAACCAAGCAGGATATTTTATTCTCCTTCCGTTCAGTTGGGCAATTATTATTTTATATATTCGTTTCAAATATCCGAATTAGTGACTTTATAAATTCGTTTAATTAAATTTTACAAAAAAATAACAAAATGATATCAATAAATATTAATTACTATTAATTCCTTCCCGCCCTTTCTTTTGCGTTTACATAAATGACGTCATTTGGACGAATTTATTCAAAATATTTTCAGTTTATAAATTAAATTAAAGGCTGACAGACGATTTAATCCTGACGATAGAAATGTGATTTTTTTTTTTCAAATTTTCCTGAAAAACATAATTTAATCACAATCTTGTCTTCATTATCGATTGAAATAAAAGATAAATTCAATTTCAATTTGAAAATGACGAATAAAAAGAAATCAATAATCCCTATCGGGATCTTTTAAAATTTTTTTCCCTTTTTTGTCACAAAAAAACTGAGTAATTAGTTGCCATCATTACAGAAATATCATTAAAATTAGAAAAAAATTAATATCTCGAAAACTAATTCCAATTTCAAAATTCTATTACCAGTTTTGACATCCGCGGATTTTTATGGACAATTGGTATTAATTTCACCATCAAGCGTTTAATATTTTATTAAAAATAGCCCTGAAACATAATCAGTCGTTTAATCAGTCGTTTCATAAAATCGTTTCATAAAATCGTTTCACAAATTCGTTTCATTAGGATTTTATATATATAGGGTAGATATATATATGTGTGTGTGTGTGTGTGTACATATACTAAAGTTATGTTTTGCTGTAGAATGGATATAAAAATTTCTATATTTCTAAGAATACTACTTATCTTGCACTTAAAATTCAAATAATGATCTTACTTTTGCTAAATTTGGAGATTTACATTTTTATTTTATTTACTGATAAGTATTTTAAATTTCCAACTCTATCAATGTTAGAAAGGCGTACTTAAACTTACAGTTCTTTTAGACAAAATAAATTTTATATGCGGAAAATAAAGTGACTGAATCATTTTATCTTGCTGCCAGTGTTAGCAAAATGAAAAACCTTACGCTCAGCGACAGAATAGTGCATATATTTTTCTCCGGTGCATGTTACTTCTAAATTAAACTTACATTTCTTAAACATTTCTTCATCAATTTTTTCAAAAACATTTTTGAGAATAGTTTGTTTATCGTTGTAGTTTTTGATAATGACGCCATTCGAGCGTTGAAACATATGTCGATCTTTATATCTAAATGTTTTTATAAGTCTTTTAGTGATCTGTTTGCATCACTTAAGCATTTGTATCTATAGTTCAATTATTTTATTTCCTATATCAATCATTATTCTGATTTTTGATTAATCATATTCTAATGATACATCGAAATAAATTATTTCTTATACGCGCAACCTTTTATAGGTATAATACACATTAAAAGGAAGCTTTATAGAATGATATAAATAACTCTAAAATATATATACTAATAAATTATATAGTAACATGCCTTTAAATATTTATATATTTAATATATAGTTTAAGTCTTTCTCGCTTTTAAATCTCGTTTATGACATACACTTTGGTAATTTTAATTTTATTGATAAATTCTATAAATAGTGTGATTTGTTTTGAAAGCCTTATCACTTATTCTGCGAAATGTGTATTGTTGAAATTATGTTGAAATATATATTTTTAAAACACGTTAAGTGTTAGATTTTCGAGCATAATGAAATTTATACCTAATGTCGAGTAATTTGTATATGTGTGCATATATTTCTCTCTAGTTATTTAAAAATTCAACACACATTTTCTAAAATTATGCTTTACGTTAACTCTTGTTCAAGAAAATGGGTCATTTTCTAATCATGAATGGATACCCTATTGTGCATAATATTCTGTCTGAGCAAAATACCCTACTCATTTCCCTATACTAGCTTTAAATATCCCGAGAAAAATAAGTGAAATTGCTTTTATATTCAACAAAAGTGCGCTTGAAATAATTATTTACAGGTTGTACATATATAACCTTCTTTCCGTATCACGCAAAAATACATATTTAATTCGAAATGCCGTGCACATTCCTTATTTTATAGTGTATAGATTATTTTATACACACACGTCACTTTTTGTTGGTATAATAAGTGTAAAAAATCGTTTTTATGGATGAACTTAAATAAACATAAAATACTCAAAATTTCCAGCATAATAAATCTTATCACGTCATTCTTCCACAAGAAACTTAATGATTTTACACTTGTTCGATTTGAAATCTTCATTTTCGCTGTATTATTGATAACTCCTGTAAATACACTTGCTTAATTTTTACTTTAGGACAATAATTTGATATTCTGAAAAATTCTTATTCAACTTTTCATGTAAACAATTATCCTTAAAACTCCATAAATTTATCTTATTTACACTTTGTGATAAACTTACTTAGAAAACTTTAATTTATTTTTTGCTTTATTGGTATATTTAACAGGAGTCTTTTATTATCTATATCTTAAAATGACTCCTCTAGTAAAATATAAATAAAAGAACCTATTTGTAATTTGGGATATAGTTACTAAAAAGCTTTAATTTATTTTTTTTATTATTGATATACGTAGTATAAATATTTTATTATTTATAACTTAATTTAACTTTTCTAAAAAACTGTAAATGGAAGTAATGTTTCATATTCAAAAACTAAAGTGACTCAGTTGTTTTGTTCTGAAAATGACAGATTTTTGAGCAAAATGAAATTTATACCTTATGTCAAGAGAAATGCACATATTTCTCTCGGATACATATCCTTTTATAAAGGGAAAATATATTTGTTTCATGATAAGGAAAATTCAAGGAAATTGCCCATTTTCTGTCTTTGGATGGCAGCCCTATTATGCATAATACTCTTTTGGCAGAATATATCCAGTTGCCCATTTTCATTTATTTATTATAAGGTAAATAAACCGAGCGTATTTTACAATCGACATGATATATATTGTAAAGCAGTACTTTGCATTTAAAATATTAAGACCAATTTAGAAGAAAACATGGATAAAATATATTAATAAGTGTATTATATATTTTTTACTGTTTTTAAATAGATTACAATGTTACATTATATTTGAATAGGTTAATTTATGTATAGTTATGTCTTACTTCTACCAAAGTAAAAATTTTATTTTATGGAAGAATTTATTTATGCATGGATATTTCCAACTACTTAGAACAATAAATTTTTGTTTGCATACAAAACACAAATTATCAGTCTTGCATTTGTTCTATTTCTATTTTTACATTTATACTTTATTACTGATATGTTATTTAAATGTATTACTATATACATGTTAATAATGAGTAGTTAAACGTGCAATTCTTGTAAAAAAAGTAAGTATTATATTCTGAAAGTACCGTGATTGGATCATTTTATCAACCTGCTAATTTTAGCAAAATGAAATACGTACCTTACGTCAAGTAAGAAGGAGCAATGCGCATATTTATCTCTGATATATAATGCTTTTAATTTCAACAAAAATTTTCCTGAACGGTACTTTCGTTTAATTATTGCTAAGGGAAATGTTCAATTTTCTGATTATGTATAAATACCATAGTGTACACATAATTTTGTCTGAAATAAATCTGATTCTGTCCTAATAATTATCCATTTCCTTTATATTCGCCTTAAACAGCATGAAATTAGTCCTCTTTATTTCTGTGGAGATATACTTTAATCCCTTCGCACAAGCCTTATTTACGTAATTTTTAATCTTTTATCAACCCCTTTTCAAAATAGAAATATTTACCCAATTTGTACGCACACAAACTATGATTAAATAAGAAAAAAAAAATATATATATAATAAAAAAAAAATAAAAATCACTGATAAGATTTATCAATAATTCTGGGTGTTATGTGCTTCACGTATATATGACACTCGTCGCGAAGGTGCTAAACAATAATATCTATTCAGTGTATTAAGCTCTATTAAAAAAAATCTTGATAAACTATTTTGTTTTCAATGTATATATATATATTTATTTAATTTTAAATA
This sequence comes from Maratus michaelseni, assembly GCA_963931845.1. Classification (NCBI taxonomy): domain Eukaryota; kingdom Metazoa; phylum Arthropoda; class Arachnida; order Araneae; family Salticidae; genus Maratus; species Maratus michaelseni. Next base: position 392,475,645 of record OZ007592.1, read on the forward strand.
TTCACATTCTTATGATAGTTTTGTATAGAATATTTCCTACAAACATATATTTTTAAAAGTATGTTATATATAAAAATTTTGTTTTATGGAAAAAAGTAAATAAATTGGAAGTTTTAAAATTATTTGAAGAATAAATTTAATATCGTTAGTGTGGTATCCAAATCTCGAGTCCTGATCTTGAGATGTTCATTTTTATGTTTTAAAATTATTTTACTGAAATCATTTATATAACATAAAACTATACAGATGTTAATAATGCATAATTAAACAAAATTTATATTGTTAAGCAATTAACACTGACGTCTTATCGACGATGGCACTAACCTAACGCAAATAAATCACTTTTACATTATATTCTTAATTTCTAAAAATCGTAGAATTACAATTTGTATACAGTCCAGTGAAGACAAAAATTACTTTAAAAGGTAATTTCTCTGAAAACTGAATTTTAGTATACTAATTTTTATGGTTTTAAAAATAATTATTGAGCATGATTTTTTTCAAATTATCTTTATCGCCTGCATACCGATTACGGAAAAATATCCAGTGTACACATTAACACAATATACACAAATCTAACAGAAATGAAATCGATTATTTATCTACATACTTACTAAAAAGATTAGAGTAAAATCCAAATGTAAATAGTGAAATGGCTTTCAAGATACCGGTTTTTATGTTTTTACCGGTATATGTTTTTTATTAACCGTGGCAAACGGCTATTTTGCAAATCTGTATAGCTTTTAAAAATATAATTAAAAATATAGTATATAAAACAAATATAAGTGGCAAATTAAATATATATATATATATAAATAGAAAAATATATTACACTTTCCAATTAAGAATATATTTTCCTATGATTTGAACCTGTTAAGTATTTTTTGTAATCCGGGAAACAAAAGTTAACTCGTCGGATTAAAAAAATAATAATAAATTGTGGAGTTATCAAAGACGGTGGTAATAAGTATTATACAATTAATGCTTTCAAAATTTTGTTAACTTACAAACTTACACCACTTCAAATAGTAGATTTTATTTTCCCTTTTACCGCGTGTTAATTCTTTAGATATCCTTGTATGTAGAAAGAAAAATAATGTATAACTCTAATATCATTTTTATTTCAAGTATAAATACTCTAATTAGAAATGAAATATATAAAAAATTACGCAAAAAGGAAAAGGTAAGTTTATAATATTATACATTCCGTTAATATATAGGTAGTTGGAAAAAAATACGACAAAGAGTTGGAACATTAATTCTCCTTTATTTTCTTTTAGGAAAGTAAATTGTTAGTACTTTACTAAAAACTAGCAAGCTACGCCCGCTACGCTGGTCAATTTCAATTAACGAACCTTTAATCAAACAAAATGACAATTCAGATTTCACTTTTATATTTTAACAGAATAATAAGGCTACTATTAATTTGTGACTCGTGCTATAGCCAATATGCACGTCAGGACACGTCGCCCTTATCATTATCTTTTTACGCGTGAAGGTTTCGCTATGGTACTCCATTGTAACATTTGGTAATATTTGAAATTTAATATTTGAAAAATGGCATAATCATTAGATTTGAAATTTATATCAAGAAATATACAATTTTTTATCTTTCGAACGCAGTTTGTCTAACAATTTTCAGACAAATACTTTTCGAGCTATTATTTTTTTCACTAACTTCAAATGTTTCATTTTCCGAGATTAATCGGTGGCAAAGATTAGCGAAAAACCCAGTCGTCAGCAACGCATAGCTTTATATTAAAGAGTATATATTGGAGCAGGGATTGTCACCATCACTTTTGAAATCGGTTCTGTAGTTCCAGAAATTCCATAGAAATTGTAATTTAGAAAGTTTTTAGAACGCTTTTCTCTCATTTCACCCTTTAAATTTTTTTTTAATTTGTTCTTAGAGAGCATTACATCTTATAAGTAAAAAGAATTCCAAATTTCAAATTTCTAGCTCCTTCAGTATAAAAAAAATTGCAATTTTAGAACGTTTTTCGCTAATGCACCCCCCTGGGATAAGTGGCACCGACGTAAAATATAGCCTATGTTGGGGCAGGGAGTATCACCATCAATTTGCCACCGTCACTTTTGGAAACAGTTCTGTAGTTCCAGAAATTCCATAAAATTGTAATTTAGAAAGTTTTTAGAACGCGTTTCGCTCATCTCACGCTTTTAAATTTCGATTTTTTTTTTTAATTTGTTCTTAGAGAGCATTTACATCTTATAAGTAACTACCATGCCAAATTTCAAGTTTCTAGCTCCTTCAGTATAAAAAAATCGAAATTTTAAAACGTATTTTGTTCTTGCACCACCGTGTGGTAGTGGCACCGACATAAAATTTAGCCTATGTTACAGCAGAGATTGTTATCATCAATTTGCCACCATTACTTTTGAAAATGTTTCTGTAGTTCCAGAGATTCCGTTGAAATTGTAATTTAGAATGTTTTTATAACGCTTTTCGCTCATCTCACCCTTTTAAATTTCGACGTTTTTTAGAATTTGTTCTTAGAGAGCATTTACATCTTATAAGTAACTACCATGCTAAATTTTATGTTTCTGACACCTTCAGTGTAAAAAAAAATCGAAATTTTAGAACGTTTTTTGCTTCTGCACCTCCCTGAGAGTAGTGGCACCGACATAAAATATAGTCTATGTTGAAGCAGGGACTATCACCATCAATTTGCCACCATCACTTTTGAAAATGGTTCTGTAGTTCCAGAGATTCCATAGAAATTGTAATTTAGAATGTTTTTAGAGCGCTTTTCGCTCATCTCATCATTTTAAATTTCGAATTTTATTTGAATTTGTTGTTAGAGAACATTTACATCTTATAAGTAACTGCCATGCCAAATTTCATATTTCTAGCTCCTTCAGTGTAAAAAAATCGAAATTTTAGAAAGTTTTTCGCTCCTGCACCCCCCTGAGAGTAGTGGCACCGACATAAAATATCGTCTATGTTGAAGCAGGGACTATCACCATCAATTTGCCACCATCATTTTTGAAAATGGTTCTGTAGTTCCAGATATTCCATAGAAATTGTAATTTGGAATGTTTTTAGAACGCTTTTCGCTCATCTCATCCTTTTAAATTTCGAATTTTATTTGAATTTGTTCTTAGAGAACATTTACATCTTATAAGTAACTGCCATGCCAAATTTCATATTTCTAGCTCCTTCAGTGTAAAAAAATCGAAAGTTTAGAACGTTTTTCGCTTCTGCACCCCTTTGAGATTAGTGACACCAACATAAAATATAGCCTATGTTGGAGCAGGGATTGCCACCATCACTTTTGAAATCACTTCAGTAGTTCCAGAGATTACCCCCTACAAACAAACAAACAAACAAACAAATAAACAAAAAAACAATCTTTACTACTTTATAATATTAGTATAGATGACAAATTTTAAGCACTGATTAAAAAGTGCTTTATGTCCGCTCAAATTTTAACAAGAATAAAAATACTCCATAGATTATGTCATCACATTTTTTCCCTTTCGTTTCAAAGCATAAATGTGCAAAACATATATTTGTGCTTAAACATGCCTATGTATGAAGCGTATAAACATCCTTATAATATCCGGTGGTTGGAGTATCATAATTGATAGTTATTCCAACAGAGCGAAAAATACTGGGGCCAGGACAAGAAACCTGGGCACTTTGGCTTGCCGTGTCAACGCTCTTTCTACTGAGCTATCCTAACGGTACCCTGGCTGGTATATTTCACTCTTTATTTGTTGGAGAAGGCTGCGAACTGTAGTGCTAATTTCATTCATTCGAGCTAAAACTATTTCATTTTACATGATGAATCTGAAATAACACGGAAACTCTTGTATACCACCATAATTAGGCCATAATGAATAAAGGAAAGCATTTTCAACTAGGTAAATTATATCCAATGGCTGCAGTATCATAGTTGAGATTTATTTCAATAGAGTGCAAAATACCGGGACCAGGACTCGGACCTGGTAATTTTTCGCTCTAATGGAATTAATCTCATCTATGATACTCCAACCATTGGATATAATTTACCTAGTTGAAAATACTTTCCTCTGTTGGTTATGACACCTTATAATATTTCCTAGAATACTTAAATTGAAAATACGAAATTGTAAGTATATCATGTTTTATCTAAATCTCCTTAATTAAAATTAGAAAGTATAATTGATGAAATTTAAATTACTTCAATGTCTAATAATATACTTAAAATTTAACATGTTTCAAAATATTTAAATATAATTTTAAGTTTATTAGATTAATATTGCATTTATCAAAGTAACATAATTTCATTTTGTAATGTTGCCTTTGAGATTTTTAATTTGAATTTGTTTAAATTTAATATAAATCTGAAAGATTCCTCTCTTTTTATAGGATGACAAAAAAATATATTAACAAGAGTAAAACAAAATAAAGGAACTGAAGTGGTTTGAAAAGGAGAAAAAATATATTTATTATTAATATTATTCTATAAAATGTTTGACCCTTTAAGAATGTTGTACAGTTGGTAAGATAGGAAAATTTCTAAAATTATTGTCGAATGAGTAGTAAACGTTTAGTCGCACAAACAAGCTCTGGCAACGCTTTAAACGCGGTACTCGCAAAACATTGTTTTTAGAGGGTTTTACCACCATAACTTTTTATCAAATTAATGGATTTACATATTTCTTCGTTTTAAATAAAGGAAATTAAATTATCTACAAAGTATACGTATATTAATAAATATATTATTTTGGATATAATGGAGATAAAACTTTTCGACACAAAATTTAGACAAAAACATTATAAGTATAAACGTCTCAGAAATATGAAAACTTGACTACAACCCCTTGACAAAATTAGTTTTTAAAGATTAATTTTGCCCTACAATACTAATACTCTTTTTTAATTTAATAAATAATTTTTATTTCAATAAAACAGAAAATAAATAAATGCAAATAAAGTATTATTTCACGCTAATTACAAAGCTTAATAATTCTAAAATCCATTTAATTTCTTCAGTTCAAACATTTCTGGTCTCCTCAATTTCATTAAAGCCAAAACGGTTTACTTGTTTTACTAAAACTGTTAAAGACCGATCAGAATAAAATATATACCAACTGACGGACAGGAAGAAAAGCACATATCTTTCTGTCCCTTACATAGTACTCCTAAACAGAATTTATATTTTCCTAAACGATGCTTCCCAATAAGGATGGTTAAAGGAAATGACCCATTTTCGGAGTTTGGATGGATTCCTCATTGTGCATATTACTCTGACTGCTGAATATATTCCATTTGCTATATTCAAATTAATGCACGAAGCAACAAATAAATGAAGTTGCCTTTATTGACCATCTTAATATCTATACATTATAAGCTAAGGTAAGTGAAATAATAAGAAATGTTTAGAATTAAATTGCTGATAAAAACTATTTTGTCGGCAAATACTATTTCTATAATTTAAAATGACATTTTTTTAATATATTAGAATAAATTGTTACTATACAGATCGATATTTTAAGGTATAATAATATATAAGGTATGCATATATACACTATATTGCCAAAGGTGACCGGTCACTTGCGATTTTAGACGTTTTGTTAACTATCTAGAAAAATACATGAGGAATTAACCTGAAACTGCAGGTGTGTAAACAGTATAGTATAGGCTATATATTTCCGCAAAGATGTTTTCACGAAACCCCATAGGGGACCGTCAAGAAATTGAAAATAACGAATATATTTTGAATAACCCTGTAAAAACTAATGTAACAAAGGTGTTCAAACACAATATTATTAATAAGTGGCTTATTGTAATATACTGTGTTCATTTTTATGAGGATAGCATGTATACTCGTAGAGAAATTAAGGTTTTTCTAAAAACAGTCTCAAATTTCACTTAGTTTTTTGCTTATAATTTGCTGAGTTCTTAATATAAAAAAAGTTGTTTTCAGAAAACATGATAGACAATATTGTATATAATACTCTGCAATCAGAATTAAAAAATAATAAAAATTGGATAAAAATTAGCAGGTTTACTAAAAAATGTTTCACTGCGCATGCGCGAATGCAATCAAATTATAATATGCATAATGTATTAGCTAAGTATATAGAGCAACTTTTGTGAAAGTCTAAAAATCATAGCTTGAAAATTCTGAAAATTATCGTCGATAGAATAAGCTCGAAATCCGTTGTTCCCAAAAGGAAGCAAAAATATGAGGGGTTATATCATATATCTGTTGATTAGTGCCAAGATAGCGTACACAATATTGCACGAACTATTATATTTGGATACAACACTTCATATTTTTGCTTCCTTTTGGAAACAACAGATTTCGAGCTTATTCTATCGACGATAATTTTCAGAATTTTCAAGCTATGATTTTGAGACTTTCACAAAAGTTGCTCTATATACTTAGCAATTACATTATGCATATTATATTTTGATTGTATTCGTGCATGCGCAGTGAAACATTTCTTAGTAAATCTGCCCATTTTTCATCCATTTTTTTTTTTTTAAATTCTGATTGCAGAGTATTATGTACAATGTTGTTTGTCATATTTTCTGAAAAGAGCTATTTTTATATTAAAAACTCTGCAAATTATAAGCAAAACACTAGGCGAAATTTGGGATTGCTTTTATAAAAAACTTAATTTCTCTACGAGTATACAAACTATCCTCATAAAAATAAACACAGTATATTACAATAAGCCACTTATTAATAATCTTGAGTTTGAACGCCTTTGCTACATTAGTTTTTGCAGGGTTATCCAAAATATATTCGTTGTTTTTTCAATTTGTTGACAGTCCCTTATGGGGTTTCAGGAAAAAATCTTTACGGAAATATATAACCTATACATAACCTACATATAACCTATATATAACCTATATATACTGTTTACACACCTGCAGTTTCAGGCTAATTCCTCATGTTTTTTTCTAGATAGTTAACAAAACATCTACAATCGCATGTGACCGGTCACCTTTGGCAATATAGTGTATATATATATATTGTATGTATAGTATGTATATATATATATATATATATATATAATATATATATATATATATATATATATATATATATATATATATATATATATATAAACTCAAACTACAGGAAACAAGTTCTAGCAACAAAACAGGATATATGTATGTTACCGTAAAAGGCCAGAATTGGAGAAAGTCGACTTTTTTTTTAGAGTGCCAACACATACCAAAATATGTCGGTGAAAGACAGAATATTTGGTTATATTTGCGACAGTCTGTTGCCAAATCCTTTGTTCTGCCGCGAATTGAGATGACGTGGCGTGTATTTGTTATGATCTAGAACAGTCCTGTTTGTCAGTCTTATGCAAGGTTTGCTGGTGCGTACAACGTTTATTATTATTATTTTATGCGATTAATATATAATTAATCTTAATTTAATCCTTAATTGATATTGAATTAAGAGTGCAGTTTACCGATGTCTTTTTATTTATTTATTTATTTTTATTCTTTTTTTTTTCGAAAAGTTGTGTCCATTAATTGCGAGTAAACGAGAAGACAATTGTTTTTATTTTTTTCAGGAAAAGTTCTCTAAAATACTTTCTGAAGTGGTTTCTGCTAAAACTAAGTGCAGCAGACGTTTGGATTACATGCGATTAAAACATTTTGGCGTTTTAAAAATTAATGATGAAGATAAACCAATTGTACTATTAAACCCAGGAGAAACAAATATACAGTATTATGTTAACAGTGATGAATTATTCAGTATACTATCTGAAACTAGTCACCAGAACAGGCCATTAGTGAAGAACACGTTTGCTTAAGGAATTGCAAGTTAAATACAAAAATATCAGATATGAAGTTGTAATGTTTTACTTCAATTTATGTAAACAATGTCAAATAAAACATAGTGCACATAAAAAAGTTACTGTTGTGAAACAATGGTCAATGCAAAGCTAAACCAAGATGCCAAGCCGTTCTGATAAACCTGCAGCCACACAGGGATGCGAATATAAGTTCATAATGGTGTATCAGAATCATTAAGTGAAGTTTTTACAGCGACGCCCTTTGAAACTTAAGACAGTTGACGAAGTAGTGCATCACCTTTAATATTTTTAACATTTGGTGCCCCAGCTATATTGCAAACAGTTAATGGTAGGAAATTCTCTAATCAATTCATATCCGAACTATGAGCTATGAGGAAAGATGTTCGGATAGTTCATGGAAAGTCTCGTCATAGTCAAACACAAATAATATACAGAATATGCTAACTACGTGGATGAACGATAACGATACAAATAAATGGTCAGATGGTTTGTACATTGTTCAATTTGCCAAGAACTCTACATACCACGAAGGAATAATCCAAAGTGTTTTGCGTGTGGCCTCCATGTTTGGCGTTAAACCAAGAACAGGCATAGCATCGTCATCTCTGCCTGGCGAACAAATCGCAAATATTGAAACCGAAGAACAGCTCAAAGAAGATTATTGTTCAATTTGCCAAGAACTCTACATACCATGAAAGAATACTCCAAAGTGTTTTGCGTTTGGCCTCCATGTTTGGCGTTAAACCAAAAAAAGGCATAGCATCGTCATCTTTGCCTGGCGAGCAAATCGCAAATATTGAAACCGAAGAACAGGTTAAAGAAGATTGTTATTACTGTTGAAGAACATTTGAGTAGTGGGCATACTGAAAACCACATTCCAAAGGAAAATATTGAGCTGGAACCCACCACGTCTTCATATAAAGCACTGACTGAACAACACGAGTTTATTTCTATAAAAAGATATGCTGAGAAAGAGAATCTTCTACTGCAAGCAACGAAAACATTATGAACCTGAAAATGAAAATTTTCTTTTGCTGAAATTTATAATACAGTACGAATACTAATCTCTGATGTCGACCGTGGCCATACAGATGCATATGTGTTGGTGGTGGTTGTTGGAATAGAATACTCCAACTTTTATACATTAGCAAACAAAATGTACCATCAAGCAGCTTTATACCCGCAATCAGTTCGTAATTTGTAAAGAAAAGTTACTTTCCGTAGTTGATATTTCTTCTCAAGAAATGTCGTTGAGAGAAGCAGCTGCAGCTAATTCCAGAAGTGGGGGACAAAGCTATATACGCGCTGTAATTGCAAAAAAGAGTGTTCTACCACTAAATGCAATTGTAAAAGCAAGGGACTCTTGTGTAATTCAAAGTGTCATAACAGTTTAAGTTGTTCAATAAATAAGATTGTATAATGTCAATAACATAATTAGATAAATTTATTATTTTCTTATCTCATTTACAATGTACTGTTCGTAGAGTTGCAAAAAACCCACAGTTTTTGACTGACAGGAATAAACCCGGGAATTTTTGGGAATAAACCCGGACTTTTGTGGAATATTGGAAATTTTGAAAGAGTTTTGAAAGTAAACAAATCTAGTCATTTTCAATTTAATTTTTTTATTTTTAAGAAATTTCAGTCACTGTTCTGTAAAGTTTTAAATAGGTTTTAAGTATGAATTCAAAAAACTTAGAATTTTCTGCCCTAAGTTTTTATAATTTATTATAACTCATTCGTTTTACAACAATGGTCGCAGGGAATTGGTAAAAATTTAAATGATTCTTCAAAAATTAAATTTTTTAAATTTATGTTAACTGGCATATTTATTATTCAGGCATACTCTATATTAATTTTCTTGTGAGTTAGTGTATTTCTGCATTAATTTCTTTTTTGTTTACATTGTCTGAATGGAAGAACAGGTGGGATGTTCATATTCATGTGAGGCAAGATGAATCTGTCATCTTCCTCCCGCACTTTTTAACTATCTGCGATTAAAATATCTGCTTACTTCTGTTATTTTAATTTCTCTTACTTAATATTTCTACAGCTTAAGCATGTATTTCGCTAGTTTTCATGTAAACTGTGCTATTTTTCTGTATTTATGTTATTGGTTTTATTTACATTTGTAAAAAAACATTTTGTTTACAAATTAAAAAATTCTATAGCTAAAACTTTTTGAAAACGCCCGGGAATTTTTAATATTTCCCTCCCAAAAAACCTGGTTTAATCCCGGGAATAAACTCGTTTTTTCCACCCTTTGCAACTCTAACTGTTCGTTTTAAGTTCAACAATTTATTTATGTGTGCTCTTAATTAAGTATTCTCCTATTTTGACATATATCATAATATGTTTTAATAATAAAGTTTGATTTCAAAACGTAACAAATATATTTTTATTCAATATTCACTATCGATGAATGGTGAATGTCAACATTTTCCGGTGTGAGAACTGAGGTTATTTAGAAAATATTTCGGACACACACCAAGCGAGTATGTGGATTTTGACATTCATCAGAGAAAGTCGACATTCTCGAGATTTCGGTCATTCACGGTAATATATATACATATTAAAATTTTATGTTACTACAGAATTAATTTGAAAATTTCTTTATTTCTACCATAAAGAAATATGTGAATCTTTGCCATCGAATTTGCCTTACATTCGTTAATTTTTCATATTTTTACTTTATTAATGTTAACTTCTCTAAATTTATACATGTATCCATGTCCAAATAGAGTAGATTAACATACAATTCATTTATAAAAATATGTTTAATATGCCAAAAATAAAGTGACTGAAGCATTTTATGGAGCCGCAAGTGTTCTCAAAATGAAATATCTTATGCCAAGTAAGAAAGAAGAGTGCATATACTTTTCTTCATTACATAATACTTCAAAATTTAATATACATTTTCTTAAACACTTCTCCACGATAACCATTGTTCCAAGAAATGTCCCATTTTCTGATTATAGATGGTGACCTCATTTTGCAAATTACTCTTTCTGAAGAACATATCCATTTTACTACATTCACATTAAATATCATGACAAAAAATTTAAGTTGCTTTTATAGTCACTAAATATATAAATAAAATTATTTGTATCTAAAGTATTAAAAACTGTTTACAACAAAGCTTTGATAAACTATTTTATTTCGTATATAAAACATTTTTTTTCTGATTTTAGATTATCCAGATTCGTAGAATGTATTTCAATATATTATATCTTATAAACATAAAGAAGGTTTGACAAATACGCTCGCCTGGTCGCCACTGGCGACTAAGTTTTTCTGTCTGGCGACAAAGTAATTTAATCTGGCTTTATTTTATTTTATTTTTTACTTATGAAATAAGCACAAACGGCATGTTTTTATCTCCGCAACCCCTACTGGTGCGCGGCAAGCAGCGATCTTCATATTTTCTCGTACTTTTAATGAAAGAATAAAATTTAAAAGGCATTTCCCATCTTATACACAGAAAACGCCATTCTTTACCTGCCTAGCCAGCTAGAAAGTCACATAATTATAATGTGGAACGAGAGGGAGACGGGTCAATAAAACAGTTAGAAATAATGCCAATTCAACCACTGTGGCAACTAAAATTGGATACAATGATAGAAAATGCTTAAGTGTTCTTTTGTAAATTTAAAATCAGATTTCTGTATTCAGAATTAAAACTAATTAATCTATCACATGCATTTTAACGATAATAATAATATATATGTGATTATAAGTAATTCATATGAAGTAAATCTATAAAACTAAATTATGTACAATTCTAAACTATGTAACTAATAATTCTAAACCATGCGTGTTGTTATCTTTTCTCGATTAATTCATAAAAAACTTTTGTGGCTATTGAAAATCAATAAAGGGGGGGGGGGGGTAAATATTTTTTTAATGACGACTAGAATTTTTCGCTGGCTATAAGATTTTATAAAATTTGTAAAGCCCTGCACGTAAATTCTATTGGTGTAATATAGAAGAAAAGAAAGTTTTGTGAAAAATACAAATAACTCAATTTTTTTTTTTTAAATACCTTTTGATTTTCTATTTTTTTTTTCATTAAATCTAATTGATCACATACATGTTTAATGTGGTGTTTTTAATTTATGATTTTTTACTTATAACTTCTATAAGTAATGTACTGATTTATTTATTTAGTAGCATTAGTACTAATTCTCCAAAATAGGTATTGAATCCCATGTTGAATACATTATTCCTAATAGTGCTAATTTGTGATGCATTTCATTTAAAATAAATAATTTTTGTGTTTGTTTTATCACAATATTTAGATGAAATTTTGTAATATTTATAAAATAAAAAAATCTTTCTGATAAACTATAAATAATAATTTCTTTAATTTCTAAGAACAAATTATATCTATCGTTTTATTGTACTGAAAAATTAAATGGTCGAACATATTGAAATATATACCACATGCAGAGTAATAAATAAGAGTGCAGTGTACATATTTCTCTCTGGTACGAAGTATGTCTAAACTGAACATGCATATTCTAAGTTACTATAACGCTTGTTCAATGATATGTGCTATTTCCTGATTATGAGTGGAGACACTCATGTGCATAATACTCATAATATGTGTAATATAGCCAAATCCGAACACTTGCGTTAAGTAACACAAGATAAATAAAATAATTTGCTTTTATGTGCTGCAATTGTTGTCCTCTTGGAGTTTTTATTTGCGTTTTATAAAAGATAACATTTTTGGGTATGATTAGGTAGGGTGTTATATATTTCACACTTTATTAGTATTATCCCTAATTCGAGAAAATTCTTATACAAATTCATGTTGAATCATATATTCATAAAAATCATATTTTTTCACTTATTTTTATTTTGTGATGTAATTATGCTAAATTATGAGTTTTTTTTTCTATTTTAAAATTACATATAACTGAAATTGTTCATTATTTAACTGATATTTTATGATTTATAAAAAATATATAGCTTAGTATTACAAACGTAGTTATTCAGTCATATTATCTTGCACAAAATCTTTAATGATGGAGGAAAATTAAATTTATACCAAATACCGAATAAAGACAGATAAATCTACATATTTCTGTTTTTCATATATTACTTCTAAATTTGATATAAATTTTCCTCCAAAAGAAATGGACATTTTTCTTAGTATGAATGGAGACGCGTTTTGTATAATACTTTGCATGAGAATTATATAAGTTTTTGGTGATATATAGATGATATATTACATTGGGTGATATATAGATAAAATTACTTTTATAGTCAACAGATATAGAACTTAAAGTAATAATTTGTGGCTAAAAGCCTGAACAACTATTTACAACAAAAGTTTGATAAATTATTTTATTTCTGATATATATGTATGTTTCATATTTTAAAGTATTCATATTCTTATAATATATCTATACTATTAAAAACCGTTCGCGTATCTATCTATGTAACCTCAAAAACTCGAAAATCGCAGGGCGCAGGGCTACGAAATTTTGCACATGGGTAACTGGTAGTGCGGTCATGAACGATTGGGGCAAAAAATTTGAAAATTTTAAATAGATTTTTGATAGATTAAATATTAATTAAAATCTATCCACAAAGAGATCTCATCAAAAATACGCTTTTTCACAGAGTAATCTTCGGTTGGTTGGTTGTATAAAATCTCCGCAGAAATCATTAAATAAATCAAGGTAGGGATCATTGCAATTTGAGAGTCCAGTTTTTAAAATCGATGGATCAGAGATTATATGGCATGTAGACAATCAACTTAATTACAGACCGTTACCAAATGCTAAAAATTTAATTTTAAAAGATTTTATCGACTAATGAATGATAATTAGCTGGGTTTAAGGTTTTTTTTTACATGACATATATTAGTATGATAGAGATTATTAATACAGAAAACTTTATTTCACAGATTATTTGTTAAATTTGCGGGGATGGGGAGGGGTGGGGGTAAACGACTTTTTATTAAATATCACATATATTTTACTTGACCGCGCGCCACCTGGCGGTGTTTTTTTTCATTAATTGACCCTCCGTATTAATAAATCCAAATCTACTGCTCTGATTTCAACAGAACTAATTACATTTAAGAAATTTAACATTTTTTGCTTCACCCTTAACGTTTAAACGCTGTTTTATATAGATGATACAGCTATTTTAGAATAACAGTTTTCGTAAAAATTAAATTTATGTTCCTAATAAAAGTACCGTATTCAGTTATCCGTAGTACCGTATTCAGACCCGTATTCAGTTGATGCATACCAAAACAGTCAAAGTTAGTGATTTGTTGTTGAGCACTTGACCGCGCGCCTCCTCGCGGCCCCTCCATCAAGGTTTTTTTCTCTAACTGTGCTTTATTTCCAAAACTCAGAGAATTATGTTCCGAAGTTCTCCAAACCAGTTCCATTTTGCAAAATTATCATAAAAATCAGCATTCATAGCTTCAGGGTGTACTTCTAGAAAACAGTTACCAGTATTTCCGAATAATGGTCTAAGCCAAATATCAAATTAAGTTCCTAGCTTAACCAAATGAATCAATCTTTAAAGATGCATATAGTGGGTCTGCTCATTTATCATTTGTTGAAAGGCACTTGAACATCCGCTCCCCCCCAGCCCCTCCCTCAAGGCTTTTGTGTAATTGTACCCTGTTTCCATATCTCAGCAACAAATTTTCCAATTTCAGCGCAACTGATTCCAAACATCATATTTAACTTAATAATCAACGTCTATATAATTAAAATAAATTTGTGAGTAGCGGGTACCACTATTTCCGAATAACAGTCTAAGACAAATTTCTAATTAAGTTCCTAGCTTAACCAAACGAACCAATTTTTAAAGATGCATGCTGGTCCTCCTAATTAGTAATTTACTAAAATTAACTTGAACATCCGCTCCACCCTGGCACCTCCTTCAAGGTTTTTTTTCTAACTATGCCCCGTTTCCATAACTCAACAACTGTCTTTCCGATTTCAACGCAACTGATTACAAACACTATAATTAACTTAATAGTCATCCTCTATAACGTTAAACTGAATTTATGAGCAGTAGTTACCACTATTTCCGAATAATAGTTTAACCAAATTTGTAATTAAGTTCATAGCTTAACCAAACGAAATGTTTTTTTAAAGATGCATAGTGGTCCTCTTAATTAGTCATTTTCTGAAGGACACTTGAAAATCCCCTCCCCCCGGCACCCCCTCAAGGTTATTTTCTCTAACTGTGCCTTATTTTATTAACTCGGCTTATAATGTTTCCATCTTCTTCAAACCGCTTTTGTTGCACGTCTACTATTACGGTGCCGTAAGCAACGGGAACCTGTGTCAGATGTTCGTTCGGGAAGAGGTTTGTTTAGAACAGAATGCTCCCTTGGCGGTAGAAGGTGGAAATAAAAGACTTTCCGGAGCGTATGGGCATGCCCGGTAAACGGTGCCAAAGTCATCGGAGATCCGGGACAGAGTTTCGTTTTTTAAGAGATTTAAGTTTATTACATGGGCACTGGCAACGCCGGGTGGGTCAGCTAGAATAATATCTACCCTATTAAAATCCGTGCGCGTATATATGTATCCTCAAAAACTCGGAAAAACACAGGGCGCAGGGCTACGAAATTTGGCATACGGATTGCTGGTAGGAGCCAATGAACAATTGGGACAAAAAATTCAAAAATTTTAAATAGATTTTTTTAAATGTTTTTGACGAATTTTTGCCTTTTTTATGTCAACCCGTAATCTCGCGAGTTCTAACCAGTTCTAAATGTTTACTTCAATGTGAGATATACATATTATGGACGCCACGCTGCAATACTAAGAAGCTGTAGCGGGTATTACGATAATTCTTTTATCTCGCATGCAGATAATTAGAGATTATTTAATTGCGCTTCATTATTTCATTTCTTTTTTTTAAAATAAAGAAACACATTTTATCACAAACATTAAGAACATTTTAATTCTATTTATTCCCTTATTCCAAATATATCGTTTTATCGTCTGCTGCCATAGCAACATAAATTAAGTTTCATCAAAAAAATGCACAGTAGTAAAATTATTTTTTTCTAAATCGTATAGTTATTGAACAATTCAACACTTTAACAGGGGAATTAAATTCATTTTATTCACTTTTTAGAATCAAATTCATGAACTCCCGTGCGTAGAACGGGTTAAACAGCTAGTTTAAATATATTATGCTACATATAGACGTTAATTTTTTGTTGATATAATAAATATTATAAGTTATGTTTCATGGATGAGTTAAAATAAATTTGAAATATTGTAAATTTCTAGGAGAATATATTTTTATTACACCATTCTTCCATTCAAAACAAATCTGCTGGTTTTTTCACTTGTTTAATTTTGAAATTTTATTTAGGATTTATCATTGATAACTTCTTTTAATTTACTTCTTATTTATTACTTTAGGACTATTATTTGTTACTCTGGAAAAACTTTATTCAACTTTAGGTGTAAATAATTATTTTTAAAACTTCATGGATTTAGCCTATTTACGCGTTTTGATATACGTACTTTTTTGAGTCATTGGTATATTTAACAGATTTTCTTCATTATTACTAATCATGGCTTAAATTAAATTTTCTAATAAACTGTCGAAAATATTACCTTTTTTCAATTTCAAATATAGTTACTCAGAAAGCTGTAATTTATTTTTGATTTTGTGGCATATCTAGTTGAAATCTTTTGCTATTCTTGTCTTAAACTTTTGTAATAAATAATAAATAAAAGTTGTTATTTAGAATTCGTGATATTGTTAATTAGAAAGCTTTAACTTCCTTTTGGTGATTTTGATGCATTTAACAGAGATATTTTATTATCCATGGCTTAAATTAGCATTTCTAATGAATTCTAAATAAAATTATTTATTTGGAATTTGTCATATAGCTTCTTACAAATCTCTAATTTATGTTTCTTTTATTAGTATACTTAATATAAATCATTCATTATTGATGCCTTAAATTAACTTTTGTATTAAACTATAAATAAGTATACTTCTTTACAATTTGCAATATAGTTACTTAGAAAGATATAATTCCATTTTGTTTTATTGGTATATTTAATAGATTTATTTTAATTTGTGTCTTAAATATTTTTTCTTATTAACTGTAAACAAAAGAATATTTCAATATTCTAAAACTGAATTGATTCATTCATTTTTTCCTTGTGCAAATGATGTATGTTTGAGCAAATTGATATTCATGCCTTCTGTCGAGCAAGAGAGAGGAGTGCATATATTTCTCCCCGATACATATTGTTTTCTAAACTTAACATATACTTTTTTCATGATAAGGAGTGTTCAAGAAAATTGCCCATTTTCTTATTATAGATTGCAGTCCCATTATGCATAATACTTTAGACAGAATATATCGATTTTTCTACTTTCATTTATTTATTATAAGAAAAATAAACGGAGTGGATTTTATAGTCAACATCGATATAATATAAAGCAGTAATTTGTATTTAAAGTAGTAAGACCTATTTAGACAAAAATCTAGATTCAACATATTAATTACTGTATATTAGTTAATATTTATACATATAAGTTTTACTTATCACAAATATATATATATATATAACTTTAAGTAATATATATATAATCGATGAATTTATTTATATGTGAAATTTTCTATTTTTCTAGAACAATAAATTTTATCTTGCATACAAAACTCAAGTAATATTCCTGCATTGGTTAAATTTGAAGTTTTTCGTTTGTAATTTATTACTGATAACTTCCTTATGTTTACTAATATATCCAAATTAACAACGGGTAGATAAATGTACAATTATTGTGAGAAAAATGTATGTTATATTTTAAAAATAAAGTGATTGATCCATTTTACCTTGCTGCAAATGTTAGTAAAATGAAATACGTATCTCATGTCTAGTAAGAGCGAAGAGTAGATATATATTTATCTCCGATGCATAACACTTCTAATATGAACATACATTTTCCTGAATGATACATCCCTTTCAGGATTGATCAGGAAAATGGCGCATCTTATGATTATATATAAATACCATTGTGTGCACATAATCCTGATTGAACTATATCTGTCCCTATATTCCCTTTAAATAGCATGAGGCAAATAAGAGATCATGGGTTGTAATTTTCCATCTGGACGAAAAATTTCCGGTCAAGAATTCGAACCTGTGATCTCTTGGCTTTAACCGCCACGCTCTACCAACTGAGCTATCCCGGTCGAATCTGGAGGATTCTGGACTTCTGGATAACTGGATTATTCATCCAGTTAACCTTCTTGATCATAGCATCTGGTCGACCAGATTCGACCGGGATAGCTCAGTTGGTAGAGCTTGGCGGCTTCAGCTAAGAGATTCCAGGTTCGAATCCTGGCCCGGACATTTTTCGTCCAGTTAGAAAATTACAACTCGTATGTTTTCTTTACCAATTTGAAATAATTGTGTTAAAATTATTCTAGTGTAATCATGTAACCAGCGTTTACTGGAGTTCCATTACCTGCGATCTATTCTGTTGAGATGATTAAAATATCAGACCAGAAGCTATGATCCATAAGGTTAAGTGGATGAATGATGCCCTCCAGATTCGACCGGAATAGCTCAGTTGGTAGAGCGTGGCGGCTTCAGCCAAGAGATCCCAGGTTCGAATCCTGGACCGGACATTTTTCGTCAAGTTAGAAAATTACAACTCCTATGTTTTCTTTACCAATTTGAAATAATTGTGTTAAAATTATTCTAGTGTAAATAAGAGATTGTTACTTTTATTTCAGTAGCGACATACATTAATCCTTCGAGACGAGAGTCCTTTAATTTTTTTAAATATTTTATCAACGTTTTTCTCAAATTAGGCACCTTTGCCTAATGTAATAGCAGAAGTGCTTCGATAAAAGTAGAAATATTTCAATTAAAAAATACCGTTAGGAATAATCAAGGATTTTGATCATTTTAGGCGTTACGTATATGTGACGCTCGTTGCGAAGATGTTAAAGAATTATATCTATTTATCATTGTTCTATTTATTCGGACTTTTAAAACAAAATTCTGATGAATGATTTTGTTTTATATATGTATATTTGTTTTTCTGATGATTTCAAATAATTCACATTTTTATGATAGTTTTGTATAGAATATTTCCAACACACGGAATTTTTTAAAGGTATGCTATATCAAAATTTCATTTTTATGGAAGACTATCATTTAATGGAAGCATTTAAAATTTTTGGAAGAGGAAATTCAATTTCGTAAATGTTACATTCAAAACTCGATCCCTGGTTTTCACCTGTCGATTTTTACGTTTTAAATTTATTTTACTGCTCTAAATAAAGGAAATCAAATTCTCTATAAACTATACCTGGAAAAGAAACAAGAAAAATTTATTTTTTTCAAGTTATAATAAAAATAGGATCGATTAGTAGGAGCTTTCTTTTATTAATTAATTTTTTTAATATATATATATATATATATATATATATATATATATATATAATTTTGGGTAGAATCGATTGATAACTTATTAAACATTATATGTATAAACGACTCAGAAATATGGAATCTTGACTACAAACCCGTGACAAAATTTGTTTGAAAGTTTAGTTTCGCCGTGCAATATTAAAACATTTTTATTATTATTTATCAAATGGTATTTATTTCTATAAAACATAAATAATTAATGCAAAAATATATATTAGTATACATTAAATACAAGTTTAGTAATTCTAAAATCCTTACAATTTCGTCATTTCAAACCTTTCTGGGCTGTCTAAGTTCATTAAAACCAAAATGCGTTACTTATTTTACTATAAATATAAGACTAAAGAGCAAACAGAATAAAAATTTATACCTCAAGACGAGACAGGAAGTAAAGCACACATCTCTCTGTCCTTTACATATTACTCCTAAATAGAATTTATATTTTCCTAAACGATGCTTCAGAAAAAGTATTGTTAAAGGAAATGGCCCATTTTCAGAGTTTGAATGGAGGCCTCATTGTGCATATTACTCTGACTGCAGAATATATTCATTTTCCTATGTTCAAATTAATGCACGAGGAGATAAATACATGAAGTTACCTTTATACTCTATCTTAATAGCTATGTATTTTAAAGTAACACTATATTGTTAAAATAATAAGAAATGTTTAGAATTAAAGTTCGGATAAACTTCTTTGTTGGGATAATGCCTTTTCTATGATTTACATCTATACAAATTTTCAATAATAGAATCATATAAAGCGTTTCGTGTACAGATAAGTATTTTAAGGTGTAACATATATAATAATTTGATTTCAAGAAGAATACAAACATATATAACTTTTTGTTTGTTTTTATAAAAGAAATATGTAAAACTTTTATTATATTTTTTATGTATGTATATAATGAATTGTATTAAAATAACTGTAAAAATAACTTATACAAAAACACATAAAATTATACATGGATAACATTGTTGATTATAAATCACAAACATAACTACTTGCAATATATATATATATATATATATATATATATATATATATATATATTATTTGAATGTTCAATTTTAATAAAGTCTTTTATATACTGCATTGCATCAAAATGATTGAAACACATAAGTTATCTAATTATTGTTATTTAAATCAATCTATCTTTTCCCATTTTTCTATATATATATATATATATATATATATATTTATGATATTAATTCATTAACTAATAAATAGAAGTATGAAATCTGAATTATTTTCAGTAAATACTATTTGATATATAAGTAGATGGAAGGTAGCAATATGTATTATATAAGAATTCATTAACTTATTAGTAGAAGTATAAAAAATTTATTATTTTATGTAAATTCTATAATATATATAAGTAGATTACCATAGATGGCAGCACCAGCACTATGTATTAAAAGAAATATCTCTTTTACATAATATTTACTCTTGGTAAGAATCTTTGAAATACTATGTAAGATAAATTCAATTCATATAATAGGATTTTTGTACGATGTTAATGTAAAACTACAATGATATTATTATTTTTTACTATTTTTATATATTATTAAATCTAATATAATAAATATGTAAATCAAACTTAATTTTGAATAATTATTATTCCAATAGAGGGCAGCACATTTATTGTCAAATAAATGTTAATAATATTTTTAATTTACCTATAGAGGGCGCTTATCGCTTGTGTATTTAAATTTTAATTTTAAAGATTAAAATTAAATGGAAAATTTGTATATTCACAAATATAAATTTGTTTTTGAGTGTATTTATCACAAAAATAAGTTTGTGTGTTTTAAATCAACTTGTGTTAAGGTGTAATAATTAAGGTGATATTTCAAAATATGTTCTCTCAACTAAACTTTCAAATAATTTCTCTCAACTTGACTATATCATCAAGTATATGATATTTCATGATGTGCGCCATGTGGTCGTATGGGTATAAATGAAGACCTTGTGTTGTTTAAGGATTTTTGGATAATTATTGTGAGTAAAATATTTTATCTATTCTATACAAGTTTTTTATTTCCAATTTTATTATTTCCAACTGTTATCTGGTAATAATTCAGTGTTATGTAACTCGTGAGGCACAGGTTCAATCGTCTAGTTTAAATAAATATGAAACATCATGGAGCTTTTGAAGACAGTGGTAATAAAACTTCTACCATTAATGCATTCAAAACTTTGTTAATTTACTAACTTACACTACTTTGAATTTCAGATTTTATTTTCTGTTTTGTCGCTTATTAACTATCTAATCACTTATTATCTACCGATATACATGTATGTTCAAAAATATGAAAATTTCAATTGTAACACCATTTTTATTTCAAGTAAAGATACTTTGTAATTTGTACTAAAAAATATTAAGATTATACAAAAAATGAAAATACGATCTTAAAATATTACACATATTTCGTTGCGTTTCTCATTAATTGGCAAGATTCCAGGTTACCTCAGAACAAATCGCGACAACTGAGGTGGAAGCTTATTTTTCCTGTAGCAAATTCTATAGCTTGTACATTTTCAAATACGAAAATTTTTGAAATACTCATTATAATGTATTTTACTCCAAACTGTTAAAAATTTGCAGCAAACTGTCCAGTCAATCCACCGTTTTTCTTTATGAAGGTTACATAACCATATATTTAATCGATCCTGACCATAATACGATCATCAATATGGTCGTAATACCTTCATAATAATGTAAAGTAACTGCTATTTGTAAAAACTGTCGCATGACTGGATAATATGCTGCAGAATTTTAGCAGTGCAACTAAAATCGTCGACCAGAATAAAATAATCCATAGATGATATCATCGACTTTTATTTTTTAATCTTTCATTCCAAAGCGTAAATGTTCAAAATATATATTTTTGCTTAAACAACTCAATTTATGAAGAATAGAGCCATACTTATAATTTCTTGTAGAGTACTTAAATTGATAATACGGAATTTTATATATTTCTTTCATTACCTAAAATTCCTTAATTAAAAAGAAAACAATTAACGAACATTAAATTACTTCCATGTACAATACTATATTAAAAAAATAACAGTTATGTTTAAAAATTTCTAAATATAGATTTTAGTTTAACAGATCTTTTATATTTCTTTTATCAAATAAACATAAATTCAAGTTGTTTTGTTGTTTTTGACACTTTCAATTTACTTTTGCTTAAATAGAATATTTATCTGCATGATTTATCTTTTCTATGTAATAAAAGGGTGAATTTGACTAACAAGAAACAAACGTATTATTGGGTTCAAAAAGGCTTTAGAT
Source organism: Maratus michaelseni (assembly GCA_963931845.1). Lineage (NCBI taxonomy): Eukaryota > Metazoa > Arthropoda > Arachnida > Araneae > Salticidae > Maratus > Maratus michaelseni. The sequence continues at coordinate 392,498,191 of OZ007592.1, forward strand.
AGCGAAATTATTTATTTATTTGTTTATATTTGAAACGCATGTCTTACAATTATATCTATAGGCACATTTACAAAATTACTGTCATGCGAGCATTAAACGTTGAACTGCACTAATTGTCGTATCCAAAACTTCAAACTCAGTTGTCAAACGAAATTGATAGATTTACGCTTAAAAACAATTAATAAAATTTTCTACAAACTATTATTAAGGAACAAACATACATTTGTCAGTTATAAAAAAATATCTGTTTAATTTGTCTGAAATTTCAATTTTTCAATCTTTTTTTTTTCTTTCCTTTTTTTCTTTGACAATTTTTATTGTTTTGTGTATAATCTAGAGATAAGGTAAGAAGTGCAATCATATAATAAAATTACTAATTATCATTAAAGAACACTTGTAATTGCTTAAAGTGATAAAAAACAAAAAACGTAAAGGATTATATAAAGAATAATATGATAATCGATATGCTTCGAACTCACAATAAACTAACGCATAACTAACGACTTTGTTTGGACGGTCTGTTGATCAAAGCCTACCAAGGCATAGAACGTTATATGTATGGAAAACCAATAGCCAATTAATCCATTCTACCACATAATGCTGAAGTACTTTTTCCTATGAAGATTCTGCATTTAGGTATTTTATTAAGGAGAGACTTTACAGACTATACTCCGGATCAGTTAACCAATAAAAAAAAATAAACTAAATGCAATAACAAGAGACAACGGATATACAGAAAGCACTATTAATAAAGTAATAACGAGTATGTAGAAGGAGAAAAAGAAAAACTTCAAAAAATAAAATTGAAAGTTCACAACGTGTACAATATTTCCCTGGGTTCTTTGAACGATTGAAATATAATTTTAGCATATTCAACATTTGCCTTATCGCAAAACCATACATAAAATTAAAACAATGTTGTTTGTAAGAAAATAGACCCAATAGAGCAATATCATCTATCAGGTGTTTATGAAATCCTGTTCACCAGAGAAGATGGGACGTTGCAAAATTATACAGGAATGACCAGAAGGTTAAAAAAATATTATAAGAGCATATGGCAGATATCAAATATGACAGAATAACTACAGCTTTGGCAAGACTACACAGGACCAAGACATTAAATATTGATTTTAATAATAGTAAAATAATTTATCCATCAAGACATTATTTCCCATCTATTAACCGTGAATAAATATAAATTTATACGCGTAACGTGAACATATGCTATGAATTAGCCTTTTTTGAATTACCTAAAATTTGGCACGAGATGTTTTTGAATTAAAAAAATCATACGGAAATATTAATTTCCTCGTTTACAATGGATTATTTTTATGTACCTGCTTTTATTACACGTATGGTCTCGAGGTGATGTTTTTCAAGTTTATTTACAATTTTTTTTTTCAAGAATAGTTTTTTTTATCGTGTAGATCTTGACAATGGTGCCCTTTGAGCGCTCGAAAAAATTTATATATCATATTAAACTGTTTTTTATAAGCTTTTGTGTGTTCTATTTTTATCAATTTAAAGATTATTTTTTTTTAAACATTATTTTTTTAGTGTTTGTCTTATATTTAACAAATAAAGTTATTTATATGAAATATAAATAAATAAATTAAAAAAGAAGTTGTAGTATAAGCTAATTACAAACTTTCTAATCCTCCATCATACTTAAGTAGATTTCCCACATTTCCCACTTTCCCACTTCATTTCTGGCCATTTTAATATTATATCAAAACAAAAATAATTTAATCATTTTATAACTAATATCATGTTAAAGATCGAACATTATTAAATTTATACATTATGCAGGAATAAAAGCACATATCTTTCTTATCCTTACATATTACATCTAAATAAAATTTATATTTTCCTAAGCGATGCTTCACAAGAAAAATTATATTATTAAACGAAACGGCCTATTTTTCGGAATATGGATGGGGGCTTCATTGTGCATATTACTCTGACTTCAGAATCTATTCATTCTCGTATATTCAAACTAAAATACGAAGAGATAAATGAACGAAGCTACTTTTATAGACTACCTTAACAGCTACATATTTTGCAGTAAGACTCAGTAAGTAAAATAAAGGAATATATAAAATATATAATGTTAAAAATAGAAAAGAATAAACGATACAAAAAACACATATATTTCTGCATATTGCATATTACTCCTAAATACAATTTAGATTTTCCTAGACGATGCCTTACAATAAGGATTGTTAAAGGAAATGGACCATTTTCGGAATACGGATATAGCCGCCATTGTGCATATTACTCTGACTGCAGAGTATATTTATTCTCCTATATTCAAACTAAAATACGAAGAGATAAATGAACGAAGCTGACGTTATAGACTATCGTAACAGCTACATATTTTACAGTAAAGCTTTGTAATTAAAATAATATACAGGGTGTCCATAATTAAACGACCCTACTTTAAAGTTGTCTACAGACAAAACTATTGGTCAGAAAGTTGAGAAATTTTGTGAAGGACATAATAAAGGAATGCGAATTTGTTTACGCGAAAAAAATTTAGTTCAAAATTTCGCCGCCAGAGGGCGTTTTTTTTTAATTAATTACACATTTAGCATACATTTACGATAGTTTTGTTGGCCGAATGACATTTTCTGTAATTATATATATTAAGTTTTCGTATTATATATATATATATATATATATAATTTATAGACGAAATAATATAAAAACTTTATTATCATTTTTTATGTATGCATATATATATATATATATATATATATATATATATAAGCTAAAAAATTATTAAAAATAAAAATAAAAATAAAATAAAAATAAAAATAAAATCCATGCGATAAGCGCTATAGCTGCAAATAACCACACAGATTAGCTATAGCACATTATGTATGAAATGCATTCGGCAGACCAAGGATCTCGCACCATAATTAAACTAAGAATAAACAACAAACATCAAAGAAATTTCAACAAATATAACCTGAACAAGAAGAAAAACAATAAAAACAACCAAAAAGCTGTGGCGTCGTCAGCAGTGGGCATATTTTAAAGCACAGAAATGTTTCAGACTAATTACCATACAGAACAAACTATTATTCAGTAGTGGCGGTGGGTTTCAAACAGAGCATCGTTAAGCATAAATCAAATGCATAAAAACAATTGAAAGCATATCACTAACACCCCCCCACTGCCCCCGACGCCACAAATAACCAGCATATCTGGAAAATACAGTTGATTCAAAACGTATGTGCAACTTAAACTGAAACAGCAATAGAATCATTTTAACTAAGTCTGAACCACACAGCCACAAAAACTATATCCAATATCCAGTGATCCAAATTCTGTCCATTCCCGTTCCATGTCTGTTGCCACATAACTGCAGACATCCTTGTAAAACAGTCCAAAAAAGGCTTTAAGTGATACAAATCATTAACTGTCAATCACGTAGCAACTACTCAAAAATGAAGACTGTCTGTAAAACTAGTACATCTAATAATGAAATTCAAAGATATGTTATTTTTATAATTCAAAATACTAGTTAAATTAAAAAGTTCTTTAAGAATTTTTTTTTTATTCGTACAGAGTTTATAGTAGCGAAAAATCTGACCAATTATAATATTGATGTAAACACGTTTATGCATATTCGAACTCCAGTTAACTAGTTGGTTCAATTATAATATTGATGTAAACACGTTTATGCATATTCAAACTCCAGTTAACTAGTTGGTTTACTTCAAAACTGAAGTTATCCCGTTAATTGTAGATTGAAATATGCATACCATTTAAAATGTTTATTTTCAAATCTAGATAATCAGAAGCACTTTTATTTTCATTTGTTGTTTTCAAATTTAGAAAATCTGGATAAATGTCACATGATATCCCCAAAAATCGCGATCACAGTTCGAAATTATTAAATCGTCAATATATCTGAAAGCAGGAAAATTAGCATCGTTATTAACACAACAAAATTGAAATTCATAAAAAAATAAAAACAAGTTAGCTGCCATTGAAGAGTAACTAGTACCCATTTATATCCCATTATTCTGTAAATAAATATTTGAACCTGTATAAACTTAGTTGTTATAATAAACAAATTTACACCATAATTTAAATTTGTTACCAAATTAAATTCAACACCATAATTTAAATAAATTAAAATCTAAATCAGTATCAGCTATAATCAAATCGACAACTTTTAGAAGGACATCATTTTACCCTGCAATAGAAATATTTGTGAAAAGATTCTCAAAATCATGTTTGTATACTCTGTATATCTTTTTAATTAATTCATTTCTGATCTCATAACTATTTAAAAAAATCCAATACATATTACTATCTTTATATTTAAATTTTAGGATATTCAAAATCTTTTTTAGCTTTTCCTCAAATTTGCGATTAAATCCATTTCCAATACTATTTACGTTACTGCAAATAAATCTGTACTTAATTGGTATTTTATGGAATTTCGGTGTTACGAAAAGAAAAGGAAATGACTTTCTTTTTTTTTTACTTTAGGCAAAGGAATTTGAACATTTTTTGAAAATGCCCGATGTTTCTTAATCAGTGTTTGAAGAGTAGATTTATATAAACTGTAGGTAACATTATTGTTAAGCTCAATAAATATCAGATTAGCATAATAGCTTTTTCAAATAACTGCAAAATTGTTAGATGCTTTGTCAAGTGAACAAAAAACAAAGGATTTTTTCAATTTCAATATTTCCCTCTCAAGATCTGTACTTATACTATGGTAAGTGTAAGTAGGAGAGTCATTCATATATTTTGTTTGAAATGATTTAAAATCATCAAAAAAATTTAATTTCCATTCATTGAAAAGGGGGATACGTCTACTGAATTTGTAACTCAAATTGAGTATGAACATTTGTAATTCAGAATTAAATAGGCTGAAAGATTTTTTTTAAATCCATCTTCTTGTTAATCTAAATTTAGTACCATACTTCATTAACTGTTTCTACTCAATATTAGATATGAAATCAAGGACGCCAGTAACTATATGTTGTGCATTTTTATCGTAAAAGGATGATTGCTGAAACTTCCTGCACTCTCATTGCAAATTCAAGTAGGAGTCTAAATTTTGTGCAGCCTTTCTATAGTCAGATAATTTATTACCCAAGGTATTAACATATTTGTATGTTGAAATAATAGACACATTTTTAACTGGAAATATTTCATTGTGTCTGGTAACAATTTTATTTAAATATAAGTTATCAAAACTTTTAACTGAAATGTACAAACAAAGTATAATTTATCCATTTTACACTGTTGATATTTACCTATTTTATATAATAAAAAGTCCGTTAATAAATCCTTAAACTGTGTGTTATCGCAAACAAACTCTTTAATCTTCTGCTTCAATCTCCTTAAAATGTTTAATTTTAAACTGAATAAAATACTTTTAATTTCTTTAATATTATAATTTTTATTCAAAAGATTGTATAAATCATGTAGTACTATGGCTAGATTTATATTTCTATATTTGACAAACAGTGCCTTATTTGAGTGGTTGCCTCTTTTCCATCCATTGTAAAAAAATGAAGGTTTTTAATATGATTAAAAGGGATTGTAAACACATATTGAACTTTCTATATGATAGCAAATTTTAGTGTTTAACCCGTGTGGGTATAATTATTTTGCACGCAAAATATAAAAACTTTCACAACGCAACCGATATGCGTTATTAAAAATCTGTTCTAAAATTTGTATTCTGACATTTTTAAAACCATGTAAACAGAAATGCTTAATTTCGAAAGATGAACCAGCCACATTTCTGTCAGACATTGATCTATGATTATAACATGGGGATTTGGGGATATCATGTGACATTTATCCATATATGCTAAATTTGGAGAAAAAAATGAAAATAATAGTGATGCTGATTATCTAGATTTGGAAATAAACATTTCAGATGGTATGCATATTTCAATCTACAATAAACGGGATAACTTCAGTTTTGAAGTAAACCAACTAGTTAACGGGAGTTCGAATATACATAAACGTGTTTACATCAATATTATCATTGGTCAGATTTTTCGTTACTATATATACTCTGTACGAATAAAAAATTATTTCTTAACCCATTATGCGCCGCTATATATATTAAACTATTTTTTTATGGAACAGTTGTTTTTTTCTTTATGAATAGGCAGTCTTTAAAGTATTTCTAAAGAAAAAATAAAAAAGAATTTGAATATTTATGAAAAATAGCATGTTCCCAAAATGGGAGCAATGGCTCTTAATGGGGGTAATTTTTTTCAAAATTTTTACTTATGCCTCCGTGCATTTATGGTTGTTATTTCACTGTTCTTTAGCTATGAAAGGGTAATATCATTCTGAAAACGATATTTTACGAATAATTCATATAAATTTGTCCAACATCTACATTTATAATAAAAATAAAACATAAAATTACCGATTCCATAAGCATTTTCATTATCCACCTCTTCATTTTTCCCATTTACATAATTTTTGTCCTACTATTTTACATGAAAATGATGGACCATTTTTTATGCAGCGTTATATTATTTTTTTTTTTTTTGCGTTTCCTGAAATTGATATTTTAACTTTTTTTTTTTCTTTTTGCATTTTGCTTAGTTTTTCCATATTCCGATTTGAAGATTCGTCTGAGCTTTCATCTGAAATATCAAGTCTGCTTTTAATACTTTGTCTTTTTTAAACTCTAAATCAGATATTTCTTGATTGTCTGTTGATTTAGAATTTACAGAAAATTCTACTCCACCAAATATAACATTTGATAAATCGTCGCATAAATTATTTTCTATTACATATGTAATAGAAAATAATTTATGCGACATACATATGAGGAGGATATCTTCGTCGTATGTTACAATACTGCAATCAGGTAGCCAAAAAAACGATTGCTGAAGCAGCCGAAAAATCATCCAAATCTAAAAAATTGTTCAATCATCTTCCATGTAAAAAAAACAGAAAAAAAATAATGTAATGATGAAAAATATAGAGATGGATAATGAAAATGCTTATAGAACTGGTAATTTCATTTTGTTTTTTTATTATAAATGTAAAAGTTGGACTAATTTATATGAAATCTTCTTTAAATATTAGTTTCAGAATGATATTATCCCTTTTATCGCTAATAAACTGAAAAATAAATACCATAAATGCACGGAGTCATATGTACACGTTTTCAAAAACATTACCCCCATTAGGAGCCATTGCTCCCATTTTAGGTACAACTTATGCTTTTGGTAATTGTGATTGAATACATAGTAACTCCGGATTGATGTTGTTTAATATAATACACTGTTATAAACAAATTTTAACTAAAAAATATAATTTTTATTATAGTTTTTTTTTTTTTTAATATTTCTTTCGAGTACGGCCAAAAAGCTATTTTTCGCCTTTTTTAACACATTTTAAAAAATAGAAAATTCTAATGAAACTTTTAAAAAAAATTTCAGAAGTCTTCTATTATATTCAAAATTCAAATAACAGGAACCTTTTAACAATATATAAAATACTCACTTTAGAAAAAAATCATAAAACAATGTTCCCAAAATGGGAGCGATGGCGCTTAATGGGTTTAAAGAACTTTTTAATTTAACCAGTATTTTGGATTACAAAAATAAAATTCCTTTGAATTTCATTAATAGATATACTAGTTTTACGGACAGTCTACATTTTTGAGTAGTTGCTACGTGATTGACAGTTAATGATTCGTATCACTTAAAGCCTTTTTTGGACGGTTTTACAAGGATGTCTGCAGTTAGGTGGCAACAGATATGGAACGAGCATGGACAGATTTTGGATCACTGGATATTGGTTATTGTTTATTGTATTTGTGGCTGTGTAACTCGGATTTCAGTAAAATAATTCTATTGCTGTTCCAGTGTAGGTTACACATAGGTTTTGAATCAACTATATCGAGATGTTCTGTTTATTTGTGGCGTCGGATCCGGTGGGGGAGCGTTTGTGATATGATTTCAATTGTTTTTAAGCATTTAATTTCTGCTTAACGACGCTCTGGCCGAAACCCACTGCCACTACTGAATAATAGTTAATTGTGTATGGTAATTAGTCTGAAACATTGCTGTTCTTTATAATATGCCCACTGCTGACGAGGCCACAGCTTTTTGGTTGTTTATCTTGTTTTTGTTTTCTTGTTCAGGTAATATTTGTTGAAAGTTCTTTGGTGTTTTTTGTAATTCTTAGTTTAATTATGGAGCGATATTCTGGGTCTGCAGAATGCATTTCATACATAATGTGCTCTCTCTCTCTCTCTCTCTCTCTCTCTCTCTCTCTCTCTCTCTCTCTCTCTATATATATATATATATATATATATATATATATATATATATAACGATGTCTTAAAATAAAGATTGTGAAAGGAAATGTCCCATTTCCAGAATATGGGTAGAGCGGTCATTGTGCATTTTACTTTGACTGCAGATTGTATTCATTTTCCTATATTCAAACTAAAGCACGGAGAGACAAATACATGTATTTACCTTTATAGACATATGTTTAAAAGCTATATATTTTACAGCTATTTAGTTTAAAGTAAGGTTCCTTACTTAAAATAATAAAAAATGTTTAGAATTAAATTCTTGATAAAATATATTGCTGGAATAATATTTTATATGACTTAAAATTATACGTAATTTTATAATTGATTAGAATAAATCACTTCTTTTACAGGTAAATATTTTATGGTATATCATATATGAAAATTTTAGTTTAAGTGGAATATAAATAAATAATGTAAATTTAGAAGAAATTTGTAAAATTATTATTATATTTCTTAGTATTCTTTATTTGTATATAAATAAAATTGCTTTGTAAAATGTCATGCGTTTGACGTTTATGAACGGTTTAATTTTAAATAAGAATGCAGCATATTTTTTTTTTCCATAATACGAACTAATAATAAAGATAGTGATTTCAGCGAAAATTTTAATAATTATAAGAAAAAGGTATATAGTAGAATATCGTTAAAACGAATATCACTTTAACGACTTTTTAAATTCAACGACTATTTTTGGATTGTTTAGAAACGTCCTATGCTTTTACATTATAAACATATAAACTTTAATGAATTTTTCAAATTAACGAATTTATTAAAGGCTTAAAAAGAATAGTCATTTCAGTTTTACGAATGTTGAATTCGCAAGAAAAATATCTATGGAAAAACTAGAATTTGGAAGAAAACTTTAGTCGGAAACTCAACGAAGAGGAAGCAGACGACAATGAAAATGAAACTGAAGATGACTGTCCATTTAGTACCGATGATTGTGTTGTACGATCAAAAGAGGGTCTATAGAACATTGAAAATATTTAAAAATAATTATCCCAGCACATTAATGATCCGAAAACATTCTATACAATTTGTTTTTAAAAATGCATTGTCAACTTTAGTGAAAAAAAATTGTGATTTTTTTTTTGTAAAGAAATAGTTACACACGGTAGATGTAAGCAAGATTTTTTAATCTTCTAAATATGTAAGATAAGTTATAATTCCTTTATGACATCTACGATTAAAATATTGAAACTTAATGAACTTTTCAATTATCTTATTTCTAACTACTAGTAAGTACACAACAGTAATGTACTGCATATTTATTATTTACTGTATATTTATTATGTTTGCATATTAATCGAAACTCAATGCAAGTGTAGTAATAATATATTTGTTTGTTCAATGTGCATGAAAATTTCTTTGTTAAAAAAAAACGCCATATTGGAATTTCACATTAACGAATTTTTCAGTATAACGAATTTAATCTGTAGTCTCCAGGAATTCGGATAACGAGATTTTACTGTACCGACCCAAATCCAGACATTAACAATACTGGTATCAATCCTTACTCCTTTAATAGAACTCAGGAGGGTGAGTATTGTTAAGTTCTGGAATGTGGATTGCCATAGTTTGGATAGAAACGGTCCATACGCATTGTGCATAGCTCGCCAATTTTGTGTATAAACGCATTCTACCTATGCGATAACCTTCCAGAAGCAGCGACATCTATAACAATTTGTTGGTACTATTTTTTTAATTTGCTTAAAGATAATGTCTGATGGTAAAAAGCAATTGCGTCCAAACCGCACTCTTGCACACCAATTGCTTGTTCTTTTATTGAATTTTAAAATGTGCCAAGGTTTTTTTGAGACACCCTGTATAATAAATATAAAATATAAAATATAAAGTAAACCAAAAAAAAAGTATTAAATATATATAATAAAGTGATAAAATAATAAAATAGATGCAATTTTAACGTAAAGCACTTAAAACAAAACGCAATCAATAACTTTATAATATGCATTCCGTTTTAGGTAGATTTCGTAAGAAATGTTACCTATTACATTCTCCCCTATGTTGGAATTTATAAAAAATTTTTGCAGATCTACGTCGATCATGATTCCCAGAACCCAAAACCAACCCGAGCTCAAAACTTTATATATATGTATATCTATCTATCTATCTATCTATCTATCTAATTATTTTTTTTTCTTTATGGAAACGATAACTTAAATAATTCTGCACAAATCTGTTCCAAACTCATACATAAAATCAAGGGGCATAAAATCTCGGTCTAGTCCGTTAATGGGCGAAATCGTACCAAAGGGAGGGAAATGGGGGGGGGAGGTGGTTTTGAAAACAGAAAGAAAAACATAACTTTTTAATTAGGATACGTATCGAATCCGTTTAAAGTTATTCTTACTTCTAGAAAAAAGGCCGAACATTTATATATGACAGATTTTTGATGAGGGGGGGTGGGGTTAATAAGAAAACAAATTCATAACTTCGTCAGTTCAGAAGATATAAAGTCCGCTTAAATTTATTATAAATTCCTTAATATCATCTACAACTTTTATATTGATAAGTTTTTTATAGGACCAACCCTTACAGCAAAAGAAAATTAAAAACAAAAAAATCCCTGCCGGCTCCGTCCAGAGACACATGTAGATTTCGAAGTGGGCGGCCCCAACTGCCACATCAGGGCAAAAAGGTCATTTCTGATGCAATTCTCAATAAACATGTGCCCTACTGTCTGCATCTTCGAAATTTACGTGTGCCTGTAGGCCGAGCCGTCAGGCATTTTTTTTTTTTTATATTAAACATTTTACAAAGCAAGATAAAAGAGTTAATAGTGTTTTTAGATTTTCCTGCATTAAAACTTAGTTTTCGATTTTATAGAATATGTAATTATTAAAACTATAGAGCAGAGCAAACAATATGTATTCTGTTTCTGTAGAGGTTCTGCTCTTTAAATACTACGTCTGCTTTTGAAGTAACTGGGTTCGTTGTGCTAGAATAACAATAAGAACAATAATTTCGAATATTTTTTTTTTGCTTATAATGTTGCTGCATACTTAAAACGTCTCTTTATAAATGGTATTTAGCAAGTTTATAAAATTTTTTGCTGTAATATTTAAACATTTATAGACAATAATTGGAGAAAACAAGACTTTTTCATTTAACTTCTGAAATATTTTTTGGAAGTTTGTTTAAATATCGATCTATTCAAAATGAAAAATTATACTCAACACAGTTTTAACCCTTTATTAAGTCTTTCGAAGTTGATTTAATATCTTTCTAGCGTTATACAAAATTAGTGTCGTATTGAGAGTAATTCAAAATTTTTAGCGTATAAATAGGGCATAGGATAAGACTGAATGGAATCTTGCGCATATGAAAACTATATGAAATATTGATATAATCTACCATATGAATAATTAATATTGTTTTCGTATATATAAGATACCATTACGTCTCTTCCTATGGTTTATTTACATACTCAAAATTTTACATTGCACTAAAGTCTCAACGAATTTTTAGCATCTAAAGCGGAAGATGAATTCATATCTGAAAGCCTAAATATCACGTTTTAATTTTGTTGTGGATGCTCTCTAACTCTAATTTAAAGATCTGGAAACATTCAAAGTTACTGTGTACTTGGTGTTTTAACACATTAGGAATGACTTTGATGTCGGTTAAGAAAATTCAATGCGCGACATATTACGACAAATATCATTAAACCTTATAATACTTACATTTAATATAATGACTTAATGCATCGAAATTTACTTTTAAGATGATTATAAGTCCTTACATTTACCATTCATTATGGAATATAAAATGTAGTAATAAAAAGGAGATGACATTCAGTGTAAACGAGAGCAGCAGCCACATTAAGTATATTTTTTCGACATCTGAAATATATTTCTCTAAAACTTCCTTTAATTCTATCAGTAAAACCGTATAAGTAAATAATTATGTCTTCGAGATATAATTTCTTAAATTCAAATTTATAAAACTTCGCTTATGTAAAAAATATATTTTGACAAAAAATTACTAAGTAAACGCAAGATTTAACATTTAATCCAGTAAAATAAATGTTTTTTTCTCAATATTGTTTCAGTAATTCGAAAAAAGTATGAGTTTCTGTATTTCATATGGAGATTTTTAGTTTATTTCATTAGCAAGAACCAAAGAAAACTTTTTCCTTCCACAGTCGTTTTTTTTAAAATATTTTTTATGAATGTCTCATAAGATTACAAAATGCTTCCGAATAATATAATAATAGTATTTTTCTAGACAAATATGAAAAAATATTGAATATTTAACCAAACAATGTAACTTATTTGAAGCAGTCAAAAATAAACTTTACATAAACATCAACATTATGACGTGATCAAGCAAAGAAAATTGTGAATATTGCAGAGTAACACAATTATACTTCAAAAACGTTATGAATTATATATTTTCTATCTTTGAAAATACTAACTTTGCAATACTTTATCTCTAACAATTACGGATATCTCACAATAATCCACCTAATTTTTCAATAGTTTTGCTGAATATCGTTACTGAATTTTCATAGAAATAAAACAACATGAGACCCTATACTGTTTTTTTTTTTCAAGCAGCTGCAACACCATGATATCATCTGAAATATACCAAGACATTGTATTTATATGGTGTTTTCTTATAAAAACATTTTCAGTAACTGGTCTATTATAGTTTCCATCGTTTAACTGATCTTGTCCTTTTCATATATAACTACTTTTGTTTTTATTTCAAACATGCTTTTTAACAAATTTTCGATTGTCTGCTTATTAACAGAGAAAGCTTTTTATTGCGAAAGGTCGTTTCCCAAGAATTTATACAGTCGTGACATTGGAAACTGATTATGATACGAAAAAAAATTCAAAATAAATCAAAGCAGACAATCTTAAAATTTGCCAATTTCTAAAAGATGTATACAGTGTATTCCAAACTTCGACCGGCACATTAAGAGAGACGATAGAAGGCATCATGAGGACGAACACTTACTAAAGAACATGGGATCGCAAACCCCGTTTAGTGGGAGAAAATCGTAAAAATAGGTTGGAACAAACTGCCAATAATAAGTAGAAAAAACATTTATTTGACCTCAAGCATGATTACAATGCATTGAAGTTTAACGTCAAAAAGTAGACGACGACATTGTTTTATAGACCGCAGTTGCGGCCACGAAGGTCATTACACAGCCCATACCGTCGCATGAAGGATTGCCGAACGCGTTAAAACATGTTCCTACAAAAATGTCTCGCCGGTCTATTTTCTGACGTTGAACTGTAATGCATTGTAATCATGCTTTACGTCAAACAAATGTTTTTATTTATTTATTATTGGCCCTTTTTGTTCCACTCAACGTCATACACTTCATAAATATTTTTGCGATTTCCTCCCACTAAACGTCGTTTGCGACGCCATGTACTGTGGTAAATTGTCATTCTCTTGATGCCTTCTATCACCCCTCTTAATTTGTCAGTCGAACACCCTGTATATATATGCGTGTGCGCGTAATATTTTATTTCTTAAATAAAATAAAATAAATATTGTTCATCAATACCAAATATTCATCAAATGTTTCGAAATATTGATTACTTAAAACAAGACGCAGAAAGGAAAAACAATCATGGTTAAAATTTACCAAGTGAGACGAACAGAGGACTATTAATACTTGAAATACTGAGAGAAAAATCTTAATAAATGCATTTTCCAAACTATTGAAACTTCTGTGAATAATGTGCATATATATCAAAATATTTTCCTTCTCTAGCGGAACTTTTGAAATTTCTATCCCATGTGCATGATTTATAATGCATATCCAATTACCGAAAGATGCCATAAAGAATTTTCGCGCAAACTTTAGATACCGGATTAATAATGACTGCATATCAGAAGTTCGAGATTTTGTTAAAGAATTATAGAATCTCCTGCTTGTAGATGGATTTTATCAAAATGCATTTGATATTCAACAAGAATGAAAAATCATGCGTCAAGCATAGATTATGAAACACTTTCTAACACATATGGAAAACTGCAACGGAAATTCACAGTTAAATACGGTAAAAGAAGATACGCAAGTAAATAGTTCAGAAAACATATACCACATTGAAAAATACAGTTTTCAAAATTACCTTCCAATTTAAAAAAAAAAAAAAAAAGTATTCGAATTCTTTTGTGCAGCCCTGTATATGATCTGTAGATTTGGATATATAATACATAGCATGATAAAATTTAGTTCAGTTTGAAAATTCACATTTAGCAATTTTCACTAATCGATGGAATGCACTCGAAATCTTTTGTACACCCATATTAACAATTATCCATCTAAACAATTTTTTACACGCCACTTATTAAGCTAAAATTTAAGGCAGGTAAAAAACACATAAGGGAACTTAAAACTCAGTTCCAACAATTAAAAACCATATACGACAATGTATTTTGTTCTTTGCGTAGCCCTGTGTATGAATTTATTTATACTCCACAAACTTATATTAGTCTACTAAATATAGTTCAGCAAGAAAATACGTAATGCAATTTAAAACTACCATTAACCTTTTCAGGGGCAATCACGTGTGTTCCTGTAACATTAAATTCTCACCGGAATTTAGGAAAGAATTTAGTTCAAAATAAGGAAAAGCAGTTTTTCAACTTTTCCTCGTCAAAGTTAAAAAAGTAAAATTTAAGTAAAAGTTTCTGGCTCGAATCGGATTAAAATTAGGTGGGATGTAATATATTTCCCCGTCTCTCAAAGGGTTAAGCAATTCGCTCCCATAGTGATGCTTATGAATTCCTTTGTGTAGCCCTGTATAGAATCAACCGAATTTATACACACCACGTAATATGAAAAAAATAGTTAAATTTAAAAACGCAAACCAAACTTGAAAACGCACTTATCACACATCGACAGTAATTATTGCACGTATATTGTAACCGACTTCTTTTACGTGTCCCTGTAAATGAACGATAAACGCAATTCACACTTTACTTATACCATACTTTTAAGTGAGCAAATTATAATGCACCTCAGTAATGCGCATATTTTTCATTATCTTTGAAATAGTATAACATCATTAAATTACACTGCAGACGACTTTTTCCCGTAGAATAATATGTAACAGAATTGTTTTATTTGACCCTGTAAATGAACGATAAACGCAATGCACACCATACTTTTAAGGGAGCAAATTATACTGCACCTCAGTAATGCATATAATTTTCATCATGTTTGAAATAGTGAAACATCACTAAATTACACTAGAAATGATTTCTCCTCGTCGATCAATGTGTAACAGAATTATTTTGTTTGACCCTGTAAATGAATAATAAATGTTTTGTACCCCATATTCTACAAAAAGCATGTTTTAAAGCTCTTCATAAATATATATCAATTTCATCATCTTTCAAATGGCGCAGCATCATCAAAATGCACTTGAAACGATTATTTCCCATTGACTGTAATGTAACGGAATACTTTAGACTAAGGCTGTAAAAAAACTATAAGTGCTACACCCTTCAATTGAAATAGGGAACACGCTGTAGTAGACGACAACAACATACAAAAATTTCAGAAAATCCAAGCATATTTACGGGAGTTAGAGACGGCTTGACGGCAGACACCAGACATACCGAAGTCATAAACATCTTTCAACTAGGTTTGAAAGTGTTTAAAAACGCAAGTGAACATTAAATACTTGTTGACGGTTTTTAAAAATGCAGAAACATATAAAATATATATATATTTAACTTAAAAGTTTATTAACATAGCTTTGCCCGCTTCTCTGATCGGTTTTTTCCAAACTACCCTGTGGTTGAATGTCTTATCTCATTTGGCAGCATACATACGGCAGACTACGCATATTCCAGTGTCGAATCAAATGAACCTTGAATTATTGGATTTTTTTTAACGAATATATTTCCAAACAAACCGGATCATTTTACTACTAGACAATTCGCCGTGAAATGTGAAAAAAAAAATCACGAAAAATCTCATAACAAATTTCATAAGAAAACTAACCAAACAATCCATAAACGAATACCGAATAAAATGTATTCAAAATAAGAAAACATGTACTATATTTGGCAAAAGTGTTTAACCGTGTCATTTTAATTATGTGAAAAAATCGCCAATTAACACGAAAAAAAATTAAAAATTGCATAAAAAATTAAATTAAAAAAAATCTTATTAAAAAAAATCTATAACTGGGTAGGATTTTGTTTACGTATGTCAAGATACTGCCGCTGAAGCAAAAAATATTTACAATCGCATACATAATTTATGAGAAAAATATAAAAAATTTATAAAACGTAGTTCAAATTCCGAACAAAATTTATTAAAAAGAGGGTGACATTAATATGATGTTGGGATAAATCGATGTAAAACGCAAACAAACGCAAACTTTTATTATTATTATTATTATTATTATTATTATTATTAATTATTATTATTAAAATTAGACAACTGCTATCAAGCTGCATAACCTCAGACATAAAGGTTCTCAGTGGCTCCCATAAGAAAAACTCTAGGCAAGTGTCTGCTTACAAATCTTTTAAAACTTGTTGAAGGGGAGGTGGGGTTTCTTCTGTGAGAGTGGTGTCAACATTTGACAGCGGCATTAAAGATTTTCCATTTTGTTTTCGTACATCTCGTGAAGATTCACTTGGTAATAAGAAAGTCTCCAGAATCCAAGCATAGTAATAATAGCAGGAAAATGTTCATATGAGATCCGTGAGGGGTGGGGTGCGAAATTATATTAATAATAATAGTAACATTATCCTTTTGCAATTTTTCAGTAAAGGTAAATGTTTCAGACTAATAAAAGCACAAACTATTGCAATGAATTTTTTTCTTATAAATTAGATTTTCCTTGCAATTGAACCACCAATTGGAAGAAAGGAATAAATCCAAAAAATAAGAATAGAGATAATTAAAAAAAAAAAACTTTATAACTTTTTACTTTCAACTTATAGGCTCATGTGATAATGATATTGAAGAAAATATAAATTCTGATTTATTTACTAATAGAGCTGGCTGAAATATATAATATTCATTTATATATGTATATGTAAATGTGTTGGATTTATTCCCTTATTCCAATTTATCATATACTATATACAAAATAATTTGAAATAATAAACAATATAATGACAAAAACTATTTATTTATTAGTAAAAACGTAAGGACACTCTATTATTCATCTATTTCTTCACTTTAGGATCTTGTAGTTGGCCAGGTCAGAATAATATTGTAAAAATCTTTGAATTCGTCAGGAATATATTGTATTATTTTTTGCATGTCGTTAATTTTTTTCTCATTTATGGGTACTTTAGTAACATATGCCGGAGTTTCTGGTATTTTCGGGTTTGTAGAAGGTTTTCGGAGCAAAAATGTAGCTTTAATGAAACCATCGATAAATTCGGAACATGTCAAGTAATCTTTATGACTTGAACTATACTCAAAGCTTCTATATTGCAAAATCTTGAATATTGTTACCTTGTCTAATGACTTACAGCTTGTCTGGAAACATCGCTGCCATGAGTTTTTAAAATCAAGTATGTCGTTAGAAGTAAGGGGTTTAACAGAAAAAACCCTGATTTTTGCTGCCAAAATAAGGTTATTATATTCATTTGGAACGAAAATTCTGTCCTTTCTTCTAATGAGTCTTTTAGCGGTCCCGAAATTTCTGTCAGACTGTAAATACGAATGGCCACGCACAGGAAATTATTGATATATTTTCTCAAAACGATTCATTGCAACAAGAGTGCGAAAGAATCTTATAAGGGTGTTATTTCAATTTTGTCCCCCGTAAGCATCGCTAAAAATTCTTAGTTTTTTGACAGAGGGATCCATTTTCTGTATAGTTTTCCACAATAAACTGCATACTTCATCTGGGCCCCGTTTAGCTTTCCCCTCATAGTAAGTGTAGAAATCAGCAGAGTTAGTCTTTAAGTCGTGAACATAAAACACATACAGCCATAGTTTTCTTAAATAAAACATCTCTTGAACTGGGATCTTAGGAATGGGCAGATTTTGCATGTAATCAAATACAATTGCTCCTATATCTTCTCTTGTCTGACACAAGCCCAAAATTTCTTTATGTTTATTATAAAACATTTTAGCACGTTTAAGATGTATCATAATTTCCGCAAACGCCATTCTCTCCGCAATCTCATTGATAGATAGACTTTTTTATTTTTGCATCGTGTTCATCAGTCGAGCAAACGTCTACTTGCGGCCGACCGAATCTGCAGCCCTGATTATCATTAAAATATTTTCTGTAATAGTCGTATTTTACGCATTGGTATTGGGAGTATCTTTTTTTAAAGTTCATGCATTGTTTTGACGTTTAAGTTCACTTCTATATGTTGTATATTTTTGCTGTTGCAATGAGATTGTTTAAGGGGAAATGACCGGATATGTCCATAAATAGCCGTAATTGCTTCGTTTGTTACGACATTACCTCGATTACGATGCTGCCCTCGTTTATCTTCAGCTAGTTTTTCTACCGATTTAAGGGTGTTAAGGCGAAAAATTTACCTTATTTTTTATAGCGTATTAAATGGAGAAAACTTGATGGCATACTTGAACTTTTTTCATTTCCTTTCTTAGCAAAATACGTGAACATATTGTCACGTTTTTTCGGATTTTTGCGTTTTGAACGGCGGCGATTAATCTTCGCGTATTCAATGAGACTCATCATATATATGTCATGTTCATTTTTCGGTCGTCCATTGTAAAAGAATTCAAGCAACTGCTGTTTCTCTTCACTACTAAACTGCTGAGTGCAGTTTTTTTACAGACACAGTCACTATTACTGTTAGATTTAGCTGACACTAACCTCCCAGTACTTGTACTCACATAAGATTGACCAAGTAGACGCTGTGACTTCTGTTATTCTTTTTTGCACAAATGGACATTTCTAACACCTGTTATAATTTTTTTTTGGAATCGCAGCTTCTGACTCATTATCAGGGGAATCGTTAGAGCTACTTTCACTAGTCATATTCAAACTTTAATAATGAAATAATCAATTTTATAGGTTAATAATCTCCACGACGCGACGCTAAACGAATGCAGTCTCAAACACAACAAAGAGCGCATTCAGCAGATCTTACCAAAGCTACCAAAGTCACTGACCAATTGTAACGCAGAATGAAATAAATATCAAGTCGAATTGTGACGTTAGCTACAGTTCAACAGGATAGCTTTCGTTGGTGCCATTGTTGAATTGTAGCTGACGTCACAATGCGTCTTGATTTTTATTTCATACTGCCCTACAATTTGTCGGTAACTTTGGTAGCTTTGGTAAGGTCTGCTGAACGCGCTCTAAAATGGCGGCTATTAGATCGCTAGTATCGCGTCCCCCACCAATAGCGATGCATTTTTGTTTATCGAAAAAAACAGGCAAAAAGAAACACTATTTCTATACTCGTACAGTTGATAGTTGGAAGAAGGGAATAAAGGAAGAATTTGTTTCCTTCTTCCAACTAACTACTTTTATCGCCGCATTAATCTCTACGAAGCGAATGGTTTTTGTTCTTTTCTTCGAACTCATAACTAAGCGCTACGTCTAAAGAATGTAAAAATGTAGAAAAATGAATGTGTCAAAAAGTGGCATTTATTTCCTTCTTCCAATTGGTGGTTCAATTATAATCAAGTTATTGTTATAAAGTAATAAACAATATTCATTCTAAAATGCTTTTCCATTAAAAATCACAATATATTTATAGTGTTCATTTTGATTATACATGCTGAAGTACGTTATTTATTTATTTATTTTATAGTTGAAAATTTAATTCAGTTTTCCTTTCATTTTTCAATGAAGAATCCGCTCATTTTACAAAACTTTAAACTAAGTGTACATATTTTTAGTTGCAATTCTTTTTGCGCTGGTCTTAACGTGACATTGTTTCCACTATAATATCTTTAGAAATTCTCTGACAGTTTTTAAACCATTATAAGTTTTTTTGTCTTTTTTCCAAAAACTAATTGGTTTTGTATTAAAAAAGTAATAAATCTGCTTATTGTTATGTAACACTAAGACAGAAATTAGAATTTCAATGTAAGCAAAAATTTTAAATTCAGTATATATTAAATAAACCAAATAAAATTAGAAAAAAAGAAGATAATCCAGAAGCATTGACCAGTGTCTTGATGGCTCAGAAATGAGATTGGCCGATCGATTGATTGGGAGGAAATTGGCGAGAAAATTAAATGCCGGACTGTCCTGAAATGAAGTGGACTGGTCAGTCCAACCTTGCAACAAATCCGATCCTAGACCTGTTCTAAGGTTTTTGTTATGAGAGCTAGATTGTACCTTCCTGCCTTATATTTTATAGCTCTGCGCGCAGTGTTCTCTTCAGTAAATTCTGGACACATACGCAAACACGCAAACACAAAAACATTTTATCTGTATCAATATAGATAAATTAAATATTTTGAAAATGTATAGAGAATTGTAATTTTTATTTTTCTCTGGTATCCTTGATTAAAAATAAATATTAATTTATTTAAAATAAATTGTTTTTAGTATAAATTTCTTTTTATAAAAAATGAAGGTTTTTTTTTCAGTTTTTCTCTGCATTAACATACGTTTATTATAAGCATTGTAGTAATATAATTAAAATGTTTATGTATATAAAGCTTAAACATATCCAAGTTAAAAGTAGTTGATTCTATGTTAAATAAAATCGGATAAAATATTTAAAATAAATTATTTAAATTTTGCGATAAAATAGACAGTATTTAAGTAATTTGTTAAACAATATTAATTTTTTTTTCTATAATGAATTTTATGAAATATAACAGGCATTTCACATTTTTCAAAATAGTTCCTGTGTTTATTTTGTTCCAGATATTTATTTCGTATGGTTTCTATTTTCAGAAACAAAAAAAGTTGTGTACATTCATTCTTTAACTCTAGAATTGAATAGCGAGAAATTTACGAATGTTAAATTTTGAAACTACAGCTTATTTCTTTTTCAAAACAGTGTTTGTAAAATATAATTTTAATTCAAAGCAATGGTTCCTAATCCTGTGGTTTTAAAGCTGCTACCGTTTGAATTTACAGAAATGTTGCACAGTTTCTTATTATATATACAGGGTTGTTATAATTAAAGTTCGCCTATTCAGAAGGCTCTAGAGCCGGTTCTATGGCTCCAAACGAAACAAAATTTCACTAGTACGTAGTTAAAGAGATGCGCTCTTCGAAAAAAAAATAGTTAAAATTTTTGTCAATAGGTGGCGCTGCGCCAATATTTAAGCCGACATTTGCAGATTCCTTTCTTTTGTAAAAAAGGAAATTTTATTTCCCAGTTGGGAAAAGTAAACTTTTTCAGATTCGTTACATCAATTTCGGTCAATCCAGATGAAACACACAAAATCACAAAATTTCACCCAACGCTTGAAAAAGATCACATTTTATTCAAATTTTCAACGAACGACGTCAAAGTGACGTCGCAACTTCGAAAACTTGAAATACCCTTTTTAACCACCTGACGATTTAAAACTTGCTGATAAAGTGTGTCTGTGATTTCTTTGACACTGGACACACAGTTGATTGTTTCTGAAAAGCATTTGAATCTACGCTTTGTGGAGAATGGTAACTTTGAATGTAAAGACACTTCTTGTAAAGTTATTTTATCAAAATAATAGCAACGCAGCTGCAGCTCTTCGAGAATTCCAGAAACTAAAAGATGTTAGACGTGGATCAATGTCGGATCGCAGAGTTCACAAAATGATTAAAAAATTCGAAGACACAGGAAACCTCGACATTCTTCCTGGCAGAGGACGAAAAATGGGAGACATTTCTAGCAATAAAGATATTACTACTGCTCCCGTGGATTTAGCAAGCTAGTCATCATTTGCCAATGCAAGTGTGCCAGCTATTGCGAATGAAGTCAATATGCCGTTTTCCACTCTGAGAAAAGTGATGCGTCAAATTTTGGGCTACTATCCATACAAGATTCAGAGGGCGAAACAACTAATACAGGGTGATACCGAAAGTCGGCTATCATTTTCACTACAGTTTCTTACACGAATGAATGTGGACAATTCTTGGCCCTGGAATATTCTATGGACTGATGAAGCGCATTTTTATTTAAACGGACACGTGAACACACACAACTGTCGAATTTGGGCGAAAGAGAATCCTTATGTTGTCCAAGAAGTTCCATTGCATGCAGCTAAAGTGACGGTGTGGTGCGGTTTCACAGCTACGTTTATGATAGGGACATATTTTTTTGAGGAACTAACATCCACAGGACCCATTACATGTTCCGTAGATGGGAGAAGGTATTTCAATATGTTGTCAAATTTTCTGATTCCCGAGCTTCAATAGCGAGGCTGCCTTCAAAATATCGTGTTTATGCAAGACGGTGCACCACCGCACATTACTAGAGCAGTTTGGACTTTCTTAACAAGATATTTTACAGAAGACCTCATCATAAGTCGTTATTTTCAAACAGTCGGGCCACCACGATCGCCTGATCTAACACCATGCGATTTTTGGTTGTGGGGATTTTTGAAAGATGCTGTATCTAAAGACATATGTCAGGTAATCTCTGATCTGAAAGACAGTATTA
This sequence comes from Maratus michaelseni, assembly GCA_963931845.1. Taxonomy (NCBI): domain Eukaryota; kingdom Metazoa; phylum Arthropoda; class Arachnida; order Araneae; family Salticidae; genus Maratus; species Maratus michaelseni. The sequence goes on from OZ007592.1 coordinate 392,521,091, forward strand.
GACTTCATATTCGCTCAATCTCACAGGACAGTTTATGCAATGCTGTAGAAAGCACAATTCTGAGAATGGAATGCGTTATTGAAAATGGTGGAGGATTCATTGAGCATGCGTAATGTTATTCTTCGTTATTACCTCGCTGCCGAGCGACGTTTTATTTTTGTTGATGCAGATTACATCACATGAAATTATATTCATTTTTCTGTATTGTTTGGAGTTATAGGCCAGTCTCTAGAGCTGTCTGATTAGGTGAACTTTAATTATAACAATTCGCAGTTCGTCGAAGTTTGTTGAAACTTTTAAATTTGTGTGCTTCGTCTGGATTGACTGAAATTGATACATATAATGAATCAGCAAACATCGCATTAAATATTGGCGCAGCGCCACCTACTGACGAAAAATGTAACAATTTTTTTTTCGCAGAGCGCATCTCTTCAACTACGTACTAGTGAAATTTTGTTTCGTTTGGAGCCATAGAACCGGCTCCAGAGCTTTCTGAATAGGCGAACTTTAATTATAACAACCCTGTATATATATATACATATATGTTGCTATGTAGATGGCATCCATAAAAATATAAACTAATCGATTATTAGAAATCATAAATAATAATGATCTGGGGAACAGCAATTAAATAGAGCAGGCATACAAAAGGATAACCAAAGAACATACAGGCACACAGCAACATATACGCTACATACTTCAGCACGTTCGCTAAGCATTTCTTATGGACTGTACCTTATTCCGTTTGCAACAATTATGAATAGCATGGACTCATTGCTGTATATTTTAAGACCTTAATAAAGTTTTCGGGGGGAATGTTATGTCAATAGAATTGATTTCCACGCCTGAGAACTTTTTCTTAGGCAGTCAATACATTTTATTTTGTCAGTAAGATATGATATCACTTTTTTTTGTCTGAGTTTCAGGTTTACTATTTTGCGAAACCCTTTACGATGAGAAGATATTTGATGAGATAATTTCTATCTTTTTCTTTTCGTATAGTTATTAATACAGTAGAATCTCGGAAAAACAAATGTCACTTTAACGAATTTTTCAGTTTCATGAATGATATTTGGTTTAGAAAAAAATCCTATACTTCGTCATTTTAAATGTAGTCAATTTAAAGAATTTTAGACTTACGAATTTATTGGAAGTCATAAAAAGAATAATCATCTCAGTTTAACAAATGCTGAGCTTTTAAGAGAAACAATCTGTATCAAAAAACTAGACTAACTCCGTGGCCGAGTGGTTAAGACACCATTCCGCTAATAGATTGGGAGAGTAGGAATAAGGTCGATGGGTTCGACTCCCGCCAGCTCCACTGCATCCCCTTTTGGATCCTCGGTTGTAATTGTCTGGTGTTGTAAATTTCCTTGTGGCTACTTCGTCCTTCTATAGTGACGATGACTTATAAATGGGCACTTAATGTCCAGCACACAAGTCGGATGTCTGTTCTGAATAAAACAAACAAACGCCGTGATCTCCGAATTTTCAGCGCATCTCGAAGTTGTTTTTCGAGAGACAGTTGGAAATTGCTCGCCTAAGCGCATTTTAAAACTAAGAAAACTTTTTTCATATTCACATGTAATTGCTTTTCTTCTTATTTTCTTCAGTGTGCCTTACACACGTTTAAAAGAGTGCGGGGAGTCAAAAGAATTTATTTTAGCAGCAGTCCCTTATTATCGAATTTGCGGATAAATAATAATTATTAATTTCAAATCTGCAGCATTTCACATTTACTGTGAGATTTCTTTTATTTATTGGTAGAGAAAGGGAAAAGAAAGCAATCTTCACCGAAAGAAACAATTAATATTGTACAAACAATAAGTCCTAGATGAACTCAGGCTGATGTCGCGAAAGAATTTATGTTGTTATTTCTGAATTAGCATCCATTTTTTTAAGGTAAAATGTTTTTGTAGTTCTCTGAAATATCCAATATGTGTCCAAATTGGAATCACTGTTGAGCGATGCAACAAATGAAATTGTTGAAATTTTAATAAAAGAAGGATAAGCAAATGACAATGAAAATGAACATGCTGATTGTTCGCCTAGTAGTAAAAAGTAGCTCTGTCGAACATGGGAGCTTTTAAAAAACTTCTATCCCACCAAAATAGTGTGTCGGTAATATTTTATACAATGTTGGGTAATATTGAAGATTTTGCTTTGAATAATTTGTTGCAATTTCAAAAATGAGGAAAATGTCTTACTCATATTTTACAAATTGTTTATTGCTACGACGTAAATCTTGAAATTTAATAAATTTAACCATTATCTTATAACAAATAGGTTCATAATAATATACTGTATATTTATTGTTATTGGGAGATGTTGGCAGTAATTAAATATAATTTTAGTAAAAAATTATAAGTTTATTTATTGTGTATAAGTGTATTGAAATTTAACTTTTTAAACCCGGTACATTGGAATTTCACAATAAAAAACTTAATCGGCCCTACAAAGTCGTTGTAAGGAGATTTTACTGTATATTTTACTGTAAATTTTGCTGTATTTCAATCAAGTATCACTTGACAAATTTTGAAAGTCAATTTTATTAAATTTCTTTAGAGTAAAAAAAAAAAATTGACACATTTATAAATATTTAGAAATTTTTAACCTTCTTTTAAGTTGTAATAAAGATTTATTTATGTATTTTATGTTTGAAAATACAATGTATCCTACAATGAATATATTTTTATCTTCCTTAGAGTTAGTTACTCTTTTGTTGCCAATGTTTCTCCTCCAAATGATATTTGTTTACAGAAAATAAATGTTACTTTAAATTTATTTGCATATGTAAAGAATAAGCAATTTAGGCAAGTAAAAGAAATTGAAAATATATATATGTTTTTATTTTATCAAAACAAAGGAGGATTTTAGATTAGGAATGTCTTTCTTATTGATATCTTATTCAGCGCATCGTCATAAAACACATCTAAAAAAGATAAAGATTTTTCTTTGTGATGATTCGGCTTAAAAATCTTTCATTATAGTAAACGTAATGTCAGTATTGTAATCAATTTTATTTCACAGAATTTTGTTAAATTTAATAAATTTGTATTCTTTATATATTTTATATATATATATATATCGGGGGCGCCAAACGTTTTCTAAAACTGTAAAAACTCATTAAAAAGAAATAAATGATGCTAAAGAATTGCGGAATGCAGGAATGGAATTAGAGAGATATATTTTTTTATTTATTTAATAACAAAAAGTTCTGATTAAAACATTAGCTATAGATGGATTTTTTTTTTTTTAATAGCAAAAAAACTTTGATTCAAAAACTACTGATAGATGGTGCTGAATGCACCTCTCATAAACGCTTCTCAATTCACACACATTCTTCACACATTCTACAGTGTGCTATCAGTACCAGATCAAGCGATGTTGGTAAAACCGTTTTACAAGAATGGGGAATCGACAACCGGCACAAAAATTTTGCACGGCGAATTCATTGAAGACGATTAAAGGACCTGTTTCAAGTGCTGAAATACTGTAGCTTGTCAGAAGCTTCGCAGACAGAAATGGGTCTTTTACCTAATTTGTATACATCAGCTTCATATTATACATAATAGCGCCATCTATCGGTATTTTTTAATCACAACTTTTTGTTATATATATATAAAAAAAAAAAAAAAAAAAAAAAAAAAAACTGATATCCCTCTAATCCCTTTCCTGAAAGCCACAATTCTTCAAACTACAATCATTCGTTTATATTTAATGGTTTTAAATTTTTAACTAAATTTTGCCATACCCGGTATATAGTTAAATTTAACTACTATAATCGATTAAAAAAGCACTAACTTATCTTTAAATATTTAAAATACAGAAAATTTATAGAGAGAATATTCGAAGAAAAAAATTAAAAATTCTTTCCTAATAAGATTATTAATTCACACTTCCAAATGAGAAATTATACAACCTGTCCTAAAATGAAATACTCAAGATTGAAACTGCGGAACTAAATGATTGCTAAATTTCAACTCTATTGTAACATTAAGAGGACTCCATTATTTTTTAAATTTATTTTAAACATTTTACAAAACCTTTTAGACAAATTCGTTTTATCGCGGAAAAGTATTTAGACAGCAATCATTACAATTGTTATGGTACAATGTCTGAAATACAATTAAATAAATTTAAGAAAATTAAAGCATATTTCTCCCACAATTTTGAAATTTTAGTTGACAATATTAAGTTTTCATATTCTTTACAAATGTCTTCTATAATTGTAAAGATCAGATTTTGTTAAGACAAAATAAATACAATGGCATACCATATGCAAAAATGATGTAAAAATGACTATTACTTTACTTTATTATTTAAAAAATATATTTACATTTTTATAAAAATTCTATCCTTAATATTATTAAATACATCATAACTAATGTTTAATAAAAATCGTATGAATTGAGAAAATTATATCGGTTTTCAAATTATGAATATAATGATATTTATTTTTAGAAAAATATAAGCCTAAAAAAATAATTTAAAGAATGCAACTCTGAATCATTTAAATGCAAATAGTTGCAATATAGATGCTATAGAGTGTTTTTTGGCTTATTTAAATTATCGCATCTTTACTTTGTCAGAAAATATAACAGATAGTTAACTGAATTTTAAAATAAACTGAAAACTTGATATTTTTGTCTTTTTTGCAGGAAGAACGGTTTCGAATACCCAAGAGATAATATATAAATATAATTGCAGAGGCAATGGGCGAGGCATCTATGAGCATCTATTATGATGATCCATGTACCATGGCAATGTTTCTTTTTTTTTAATACTTTAATACATTCATCATTATTTATTTTACACATTTTTTTGTCTTGATATGAAATATTTATTGTTTTAGGAAAACATAAACTGTCCACATTTTGCAGCAAACTGTCCAGTTATACGAGAGGTTGAATAGAAAACGGATGCATAACCGTAATTCATCTAAATTCTGACCGTAGTTTCGTCAATAATGTCTTGAAATACCATTTATACGTTTGGTAAAGTAAACGTTATCTTTTAAAATACGGTACAATGACTGAACAGATAGTTGCAGAATTTTAACAGTGTAAAGGAAGTATTGTAATCATAATTTGTGTGCTTGTGAATGAAAAAGATAAATGACAAACAATACTTCCGATTGCGCTTGGTTTTAGAGAATATTATATAAACCACTGCCGCAAACACTGTTTAGATATTTGAATCGGCTAACTGATTAGGTATCTGTCCCATGTTTTAACGATTTTCAAACAATTTTGCTAACAACGGAACATATCCACGAAAATGTGACAGAGTACAACTGTTAAACTAGTCGTTGGGGGCCACCGTTATAATTACCCATCTTGGATATGCATATTATAAAATAAGAAAATAAAACATGTGTAAACTATTTATAAAATGCATTGCAATTCGAATAAAATCTATGCTTGATGACGTCATAAACTTTATTTGCTTTATTAATGAATTGCGTAAAAGAAACATCCTTATAACTCCAAAATTGATAATCATATTAACTAACGGTTTAATGCGTCGGATTAAGCGTCTCATTTCCAATTAAAATATATCTTTGAATTGAAATGTGTGGAAAAATAATTACAAATATCGCGGTAACTAATCATCTGATCGACTTCATTCGTTATGCAAAATTTATGTTTTTTTTTTAGTTGTCTTTTATATTCAGACCTTAAAATGAACAATTTCGAAAAGTTTTATATACCTTTTATCAGAACGAAATATTTTGCGAGTCCAAAAACATAGTTCCGAATAATCGAGGTTACTGAAATTAAATAAGCTTCTTTCCATTATTACATACTAAGTACATACAAGATTTCAAGTCTCTATCTCAATTTGTTCAGGAGATAGAACGTTTACAGACACACACGCATACACACACACACAGACAGACGAACGGCAATTTTTGTTTTCTAAAAATATGGTTTTCGGAATCTCCAGTGTCTGAAACGTGCAAATCCGTCAAAAAAATGTTTCAATTTTCAAAAGGATTACAAGACTTACCCTATACTACGTATGATGGGTAAGTAATATTGCGCGATATAACCAAGGAATAGTAGAGCAGAAGTAACGTTTAAAGTTTCAAGACGGAATGTCTAGTGTTCGAATCCAACTATTATATTCTATAAAAATGTATGTTTTCTTTTTTTCTTGACACATACACCAGTATTTGAAACATCGAGTATAGTCAACCCAGATTTTGTAAGTTAAATAACACTTCCATCGCATTTTCTCGTAGAAATTCATGAAAATACCTATACAGAAAGATATGGTATTGCTTTATACCCGTTACAAAAGAAAGTACTTTTGCTGGTCACAGAAATTTATTGTCAGTGAATTCAATATTTTTTCTTGTACTTATAAAGACATATTTTTCTATTATACTGTTTCTGCTATACAGACAGATGTTTCTTTATCTAGGAAAATATAATACATTCACGAAGGGAAACATACAATAACCTCTTTCGAATTACCCACGGTTTCTAAAAATCTATCTTTATCTTAAAAAACATCAGAAAACGATATCTTTTCGGGATTTTAAAAAGCATTTATGAAAACTGCGTTTCGTTTGCTGCCACTGATTTTCATAAACGTTTCCGAGTATTTATTATACTATCAGTTTTATCAGTTTTTTAAACACGGAATATAGGTTTTTCTGAGATATCAATTCTGAAGTAAACATCTGAAGTAAACATTCAGCAAACAATTTATGAATAAACATGATAAATTGACAACATTAATGTTAACATTAAAATTAATATTATTTTGTTACTCGTGCATGTATAAATTCAATTACGCAGCTTAAAATGTTTTATTCAGAATTAGAGGGCTGAGCTCACTGCTTCGCGACCGCTCGCCACTTTTTACAGCAAGTCTACCCAGAATAAGTACTATCATAAAGCATTTTAAGATATGAAATTTAAACAATTTCTTAATGTAAAAAAATAATTGAAAACTTTGTTGAAAACACAATTAAAAATGCATTTAGATGCTTTTACCAATGGGAATACATCTTTTTAACATTATGAAAAAAATACCTTAGAAATACAATTAATTTACCGATTGCGGTGTTGCACGCCTTTCATCTTGACTATAATATTGCACAGAACGGCTTAAATTTATTTAAAAGTTTTTGAAAAAAACCTACCCAGACGCTATGTATGACGCTAACAAAATAAAAACTAAACTTTCTTGCTGTGTCTAAAAGAAAGTCTTGATCAAAAAGGTGATTCCCTGAATGTATCACGTCACCGTAAAACGAACCAATGGGAATCATCACTGCGGAAACTAAGGATGTTCCCAAACGGCACTCTACAAATTCAGTCCTATTTTTACGCTACATAAAAGAAATATATATACAAATTGATAGCATGTTAAAAACTGATATTTCGGTTTAAAAAACTGATTAATGCCTCATAAAAACCCCTCGAAAATGTTTCCCAAAATCAGTGTTAGCAAAAATAAGCTTTGTTTTGGACCTTACTGCATTTTCATAAATATGCTTCTAAAAATAATCGTAATTTAAATTTTCATTTCCTGTTTGTTCCTAAAATACACTTCACATCTTTCTATTTTACAAATATCTTAAAGTACAACTCTCTTGAAAGTTGTTTTGCCTACAGCCAATTTAAGTTTTTTTTTCCTTCTGAAAACGGAAAAATACGACCAAACCGCCAAGAGAGCTAACCTCTCATGTTGAAGCGTGACAACTGCTGTCACAACCAACGTTTAATTGGTAAATTTTGAAAATATATATGTTCCTTAGATTGCTTCAGATAAAGAAAGCTTTTCGTAATCATGGCTACTCCGTAGACATGTAATTTTGTTTGGGGCTACAGCATATTTTCGTAGAAAAAAATGTCTTTTTTTTACTGTGTAGGTATTCAAAAGTTATGTACATTTGTATAATTATGAAAATAATTATGAAAATGCAATATAATTACTGCTATGTATTTTTCGTTAATCTTTAGACGTGTTCAAGATTTAATTATATTAGTGAAAGCTAAACCCTTTTCGTAATTGTGTTTCTGTAATTGTGTTTTAAAAGATGGATAGGTTCTATATGTTTTTAGAATACGTTATGAAGTAGAATATTTTGTTTCTTTTAAAGTGTATGTTTATTTTTTAATTGGAGTTTATATTTGTTTAAATTTAGAAAAAAAAAAACACTTATATTTGAACACTTATTTTGAACAAAATTTGCGAATGATAAAGCACACACATAATTACACAGTCCAAATTCTTGTAATAAAAAATCCGTATATTACGAAAAATGATGTCATTAACATAAACATAATTTATTTATATAAAAGAAAATCACACACTTTAGATCTTTTTTAATTTTTTTTTTCTACTCTTTACCTGCAATTCCTTACACATTAATTAGCTGTTAAATAATTAGGGAAAAAACTCTTTTTTGTAGGTGTTTTTTGTGTATTTTCGCAAATATTCCAGTTCCGAAAATTAGCAAGCTAAAACATTCTTAAAAAATTTAAATACTCTAATAGGAGATAAATGAAAATAAAGGGATAGTGTCATGAGAATTAGTAAGATAAAGCACGTATTCAACTAATTGCCAGAAGCGGGATAATGAGATACACTCGTTTTACTTTAATATAACAGATGGTTATTTGTATAAGGTTAATTGAAACAAATGTTCTTTATAAATTTTTTTATAACCAAATATTTGTACAATATTTTAGTATTTAAAACGCAGAAAATGATGTAAAAAACATTGTGATTTGTTGTAGTGCTTTCATTATTTGAATGCATTAATTTTGCTAAATAAATTTGTAAAATTATTGTCATACACTTTTAAAACCCTTTACTTCTGGTTCTTTCACATTCGTAGCTTTTTATAATTTAGAACCGATATTTTATTACAATCCCATTTTTGTTCTTTATATTTCTATAGGCTCAGATGAATGCAACTAATTTGCAATAAACCAGTTTATTGAACACGATGAAACATCACACAGACATGGACACACAAAAATATATAAGGAATACCAGTAGCTGCAGTTACAATATTATTATTCGTTCTTTTACCAACTATATTTTATTTTCATACCGTGCCAATAGCACCATACAACCTGTCACTCTGGCCTCCCACCAACAACTGCTTCCGTCTCTCCTACTCAGTAGTAGAAAAGAAAAAAAAAGGGTTGCCATAAACTTTGGCGCTGCCAGTCATGACACCCCCCACCTAAGATTGAAAAAGGGGTATGCCACTATTTCAATCTGAAATCCAGACTGGCATTGTCAATACACTTCCTCCTTTACTATTAAACTACTAATGAACATTAATAACTACAATATACATATAAAGAAATACAAAACAACAATACTTATACTTTTTCCGGAAAAATTCTGGAAACTCCTGCTAGCTACTGCAATATAAAAATACAATTAATGTTTCATAATATATAATACTAAATACAAATAACAAATAAGGAACAGAATGCAAATTAATATGAAATACATTTTCAGCTGCAGCATGCGCAAAGTGAACTATCAAAAAGTTATTATTTTTTTAAAAACAGTCATTGATTGTTCACGAAGAGTCCACAGTCAATTTATTAGTCTGTTGTCTCCAGTCTAGACAGTTCATCAGCGTTCGTCAACTTAGCACCTGGACAATGTGAAATAGTAATGTCATATTTCTGCAAAGCCAGTGCCCATCGCTGCAGTTTGGAAGATTGGGGAACATTTTTGGTGATGAAAGTCAGTGGATTGTGATCGGTGATAAGTTCCACGGGCGAACCAAAAATCCAAGTCTCGAACTTCATTAGACTCCAGATAACCGCATAGGCCTCCCGTTCAATGGTCGGCCAAGCCTGTTGAGTTTTGGTGAGCTTTTGACTGGCATAACTGACTGGATATAGTCTCTCATCCTTCTTTTGAGATAGACATGCACCGATGCCTATTGCAGATGCGTCACATTGAATGGTAAAAGGAGTCCAATAACTGGTGTATAAAGACTAGGTGCCTCTACGAGACCCCTCTTTAGTTCGTTGAAAGCTTTATCATGTTCCTCCGACCAGCACAATTTCTCAGGACTGTTCTTTTTATTAAGTTCTGTCAGAGGGTATGCTGTTTCAGCATACTTAGGCAGGTAATCGCGGTAGTAATTGCATAATCCGAGGACACTCTTAAGTTGTTTTTTTTTGTTTGTGGGACGGCTAATTTTCTGATGGCTTCCACTTTATCTGGGTCGGTTCGATGGCTGCCGGACCCGATGACATGTCCTAAATATTTAATCTGGCATTTTGCAAAGTCACACTTCTTTAGGTTGATTGAAAACCGTAATTCTCGTAATTTTGAAAATATCGTGTCAAGGTGCGTCATATGTTCAGACCACGTTTCCGAAAAAACAGCGATATCGTCGATGTATGCTCTAGCAAAGTTTCTATATTTGGAAAGCGCTTTATTTATTTCCCTCTGAAAGGTCGCAGCTGCATTCCGGAGCCCAAAGGCCATCACTTTGAAGCGATATTGAGCTCTGTGAGTCTTAAAACATGCTAAACCCTGACTTTCTGCTTCCAGCGGTATGGCCCAATATCCTTTCAGCAAGTCGATTGTAGTTATTACATTGGCCCTGCCAATATTGAACAAAAGATCCGTTGCGTTTTCCATCGGAAAATCGTCAGTTTTAGTGATTGCATTTAAAGCTCTAAAGTCTACACACAGTCGGAGGGCCCCATCTTTCTTCATCACGCACACTACCGGGTGTGGCGCCTCCGCATCACTCTCTTCGATCAGTCCTAACTCTAGCATTTCTTCGATTTGTTTGTCTACTTGTGGCTTCAACGCCTCTGGAATTCTATAAACATATGGCTTTTTCATTTCTTCGCCGTTTAATCTAATTTTGTGCACTCCTACCTTAGCTATTTGTACTTTTTTTGAAAATAAATCTTTATATTTGTATAATAAATCGAACATTTGTTTCCTTTCTACGTTTCCTAAATGCTTCAAATCTACTTCTTCTATGTCAAATAAATTTGAGTTATCTTTCACACTGGGGGTGGGATGGACTTCTCCTAATTCTTCTTCATTTTCGAAGATTACTCCCACCGCCCGTACCCTAGGAATAAATTTTCTTATTTTATTTACATGAATATTCTTAACATTCCCGTTTATTAATTTTACTTTGTAAGAATCAGGCTTACAGCGTGCTACAATTTCGGCTGGTCCCGTCCACCTAGCATAAAGTTTGTTCGTGGAATCCGGGATTAATAAATATACCTGGTCCCCTGGTCTAAATTCCTTGTAAATCGCTCTCCGATTAGCGTACTTCGCATACGAGCCCTGCTTAACTTCCGCTACTATTTTTGCTTGCTCCGCCGCCCTTTCTAAATTAATTTTTAACTCTTGAAGATATTAAGTTGCGCTCTTTCCCAGATTTATGGGTAGTGGTATTTCTCCTGACAATGTAGATTTCAATACTGCTAATGGGCCCCTCGCTTCCCTTCCGTACATTAATTTGAATGGCGGTACCCCCGTGGTACTATTCGGAATTTCTCTATTAGGCAAATAATAAATAAGGAATGTGTTTATCCCAATTTTTGGAATCGCTCCGAATTATATGGTGTAACATGCGTTTCAGAACCTAGTTATATCGCTCCACTAATCCCGAGCTTTGCGGATGTCCTGGCGTTGCAAATCTAGGAGCCGCTGCTAGCCTAGCACGAAACTCCTTTATTAAACCTGATACGAAATTTCTGCCCTGGTCACTCGCTATTACGCGGGGTATCCCTGTTCGCATAAATATTTCTAATAATGCATCGCACGTAGCTTTAGCCGTAATTGTTCTTAACGGGACCGCCTCCGGCCACCGCGAATGTTGATCCACTAAGGTAAGTACATATTGATGTCGACGCGCTGAAGGTGGTTCAATTTTTCCAATTATATCAATATTTACAACGTCGAACGGAAGTTCCGGCCTCTCAATTGGGACAATGGGTATCTGATCGCTAGCCCTTTCTCTACTCCTTAACTGACAGTCTTTACAAGATTTACAATAGTCCTCTACATCCCGTGACATATTCGGCCAATAAAATGAATAACGAATTCTTTCTTTTGTTTTTTTCATGCCGAGATGATTAGCGAAAATTGATTCGTGTGCAATTTTTAAAATTTCCCCCCTCCTTACCTTTGGTACCACTAATTGAGTAACACAATCCCCCGTGACTCTTTCTTTATGATAAAGCAAATTATCTACTATAACGAACCCGTTTTTACCTTTTTCCGCGTCTTTGAAAGCACCCTGTAACGTTTCGCAACTCTTCTGTTGCTCCCTGTATATACTCGCGTCCGATCTCTGAACCGCATTCAAATCTCCATTATTATCCTTCTTTTCAATACAACTAATCATTAATTCTCTTTCCGCGTTTTGATTTTCGCCTCGCCAACATAAATTTTCAATATTTATATCATCCCCCTCTGTTTGGTTGCTTTCCCCCTCTTTTCTTTCAATTTCATTTCCCTTTTCCGATCGCGTATCATTTACTGGCGCCAAAGAACATTTCTGTCTATCATCTTCCAAAGAACATTCCTTTCCTCCCTCGTTACTAGCTAACTGTAAAATTTCGTAAACTGTCGGTGTTATAATACATGTCCCATATAATTTATCCGTAACGGCAAACAGTACGTCTACATTGTTATTAAATATGCAACTTGACTCTCCGGATTTTAAGGCTACAGGTAGTGTCATAAGATTAGCTATTATTTTTTCTCTAAAAGCCGATATTAACTGAATTTTTGAATTTTCATTATTTCTAAATGAATCCGGTAATTGATTAGAGTTTATTACAGATATTTCTGCGGCGCTGTCTAAAATACATTTTACTTACTTCCCTTTTATCCACAAATGTTCAAATTGAAGTGGTTGCGTACTTATTGGCTCGTTTCCAAAACATTCAACCTTGGCGACTATTTTATCATCGTGTTTATTTTTCCGACAAAAGAATCTTTTTTCGTTTGATTTTGCAAACTTCCAATTTTATCTTTTTCTCTATTATTCGGACAAAAACGCAAATGCATCGTTTGTTTACAAAGTCTACATTCTTTTGACGCGTTTGATTTTCTATCACTACGAAAAGTGAAATTATTTCTAACATGGGGTGGTATATATTTTCCATTATTGTAATTTCCAGTTCCGGATTCGTCATGATTGCGGGGTTTTAACGGTTTATCATATAATTCCGAAAATGTTCTACCCTTTGACGAAAACCAATTATGACATACTTCCGCGATTTGCCTTGGTTTTAACCAATTATCTAATTGTTTTATCCTCACATAGCTTCGCGTCTCCGAATCTAGTGAACTTAATAATCTGTCGCTGACAATTAACTCATTAAGCGTGTCAAAATCATTTACTTTTCTCAATTCACAATAGAAATCCCAATTGGCTCTAAGTCTACTCGCGAATTGCATATGATTTTCGTTTCTCGATCTCTTCGCAAAAAGAAAGTTTTCTAGGCAAGCCTCTGGTGTGGGTTGAAATTCTTTTAAGATTAACGCCTTAACTTTTTGATAATCTTTCATTTCTTCCGTGTTTGCGTGCAGTAACAAATGCGCTGCTTTTTCACCCACCAAATTAAACAAAATCTCGACCTTTAATTCCTCTGCGACATTTTTAATTTCGAATGCTTTCTCGAGCGACGTAAAAAATAAATTCCATGATTCAGGCCTGCTGGAGACTGCAATAGTCAAAGTTTTGGCGCTTTTGATCAGTGTTTCTAACGAATTAGGCTTAGGTCCATCCCCTCCTGTGTCAGAATTTTTATACTCGTTCTGGATTTTAGCCATTTCTATCTGAGCTTTAACTAATTCCAGCTTAGTTCTTTCAATTTCTAACAACGTATCTTGTTCTGTCTTAGACTTTTCTTTGTCGACTTTCGCGACTTCTGCCTCACGCTTTTCTCTTTCTATGCGGTCTGACACCGTTGTATTTAAAAATTCTTTTATAAATTCACTATCTATTGAAAACTGATCGCTTCCCTCAATTAATGCTTTTAAATCAATTATCCTGTGCTCACTCTCTACTTTTAGGCCCAATTCCGTGGTAACAACAACTAAGTCTTCTTTCTTTAATCCTTTAATATTAAGCATTTTTGTTTTTAGTCTTAGCACTTATTTATTAATACTATACATATACTCTATAAATATCTATACTATCTCGTTTCAAATAAAGTTCATGCTACCAATAATGATATATATAAATCTTCATAAATATTTCTCAAACATTGTTCACTCAAGTTCTTTCTTATTACTTCAGGAATAAACATAAAAAAACATGCAACTTACTTCAATCATCAATCCAAGCTCTGATTCGAAGTACGAGAGCGTGTCATACACCTTTAAAACCCTTTACTTCTGGTTCTTTCACATTCGTAGATTTTTATAATTTAGAACCGATATTTTATTAATATCCCATTTTTGTTCTTTATATTTCTATAGGCTCAGATGAATGCAACTAATTTGCAATAAACCAGTTTATTGAACACAATGAAACATCACACAGACATGGACACACAAAAATATATAAGGAATACCAGTAGCTGCAGTTACAATATTATTATTCGATCTTTTACCAACTATATTTTATTTTCATACCGTGCCCATAGCACCATACAACCTGTCACTCTGGCCTCCCGCCAACAACTGCTTCCGTCTCTCCTACTCAGTAGTAGGAAAGGAAAAAAAAGGGTTGCCATAAACTTTGGCGCTGCCAGTCATGACAATTATTAAAAATAGTTTCGTACTTTCAAATTTAATGTAATGTGTAGTACGTAAAAGTAAAAATAATTACATCTATAATCAATACTCGAATAATAGAGAACACATAACAAAGCTGTTTTCCTTAGCATTCATAACTTACCATGTTGTAGTGAAATTTTAAGAAAGGGGCACATACATATTTATTTTTATATGAACATTGTAAATATATGTGAGAAGCCTTATATTTCTAAAATTCTTTAAATATTTCATGCCACATTTTTTCGAAAATTAATGCATATTGCAGTACATGAAACAAGCACGCCAAATATGATATAAAGATTTTTAACACTATCAAGATTAAAAAGTTATGGTATTAAAAACCTATAAAATTTACTCCATTGGGATGTGATTAAAAATATATATATACAATAAAATCTCTAAATAAGGAAAATCTCGAGACCGCGTGGTTTGTCTTCTATCTGGATCGCTAAATAGAGGTTTCTACTATTCAGGACTGTCTACTGTGGAGATTTTACTGTAATTACCAATGAATTTGTTTACTGAACTCTCCAATACATTCTTAATTTTGTAATTAAATTGAGTTCTGTTGATAGTTAATCGTATTGAGTTGTATAATTTTAAAATCAAGTAAATTACAGAAAAACTATTCTTAATTCAGAAAATAAATAAATTTGTAAATAAAGTAACTCCAAAAAATAAGAATCTTGGCATTAAACCACGAAGTTCTAATAAAGACTAATTAGACAAGTGTTGACAGCAAGAAAATTAATTATTTCTTTGCGCTAGTACTTGCTTTTAGCTGCGTATTAATGGGAAAAATCTTTGACTTCGTGCGATGCGTTGCCATGCGCTATACTTGCTGCTGAAATTGTCAAATTATTGCGCAGAGCAAATTTTGCGGAAAAAGAAGCAGGATATAGCGACTTCTATTGTAGATTGAGTAATTTTGTTTTCCTAATGTAGCGTTATAAGTAGCGCCAGTTATCGCTACAAGTTACAGAATTTTGCATCGCACTGCTCACTACAGTACATTATTCAAAATGTAGCACATTACACTACAAATTACTGGCAAAATTAGTGTCAACTGGAGTTTTGCTACTCTTAGCTACTTTAGACCCCTGTGTATATATTAATTTGACGAATCAACATTCACCACAAAATTTAGATTATTTTAAATGAGTGCATGAGTATTTATAGATTATTAGAAATGATTAAATGTATATTGTTGTGCATGAAACGGAAAAAAGAAAACATCCTTCTTAATAATACCTATCGAGTCTTAAGGATAAAAAATTAATATAAGACCTTATTTTAGGGTCTTGTTTTAAAGAAATATGGTATACATAAAAGAAAAAATCAATAAACATGAAAATATTCTTTTTCAAATGGTAATTTTGAGAAAGAGGAACTTTAGACTCAAGCATATATTGTGCTATATATATTTATACTCAAGCATATATAAATTGATAATATCACATAGAACCCAACATGTGCTGATACAAGGTATTATGAATGACTCTCTGATTATATGTGCTTATATGGCATCTCATAAAAATTTCAAAATCGCGCAAGCAGTACAAAATGTAACTTAATCTATTTCATAAAGTGGGTACCTCAAATTTTAATATTCATTCGTATGCTAGAAATATGAATCTGAAAATTTGAAAGTTTTGATAAATGGATATTGAACTTTCCTGCTTCCTGATAAATAATTTTCTTTTTTTTCGTCAATGTCCTCTCTACTTCAGATTTCCACTTTTGGTTTATGTTGACAAACCATAGCTGATCTGATCGGTTTGGCCCAAACTGGGCAGTATTTGATTATAACATTGATTATAAACAATTAGATATAACTGCCATCTAAAATTTGAAGATTTTATATCGTCCTCCTTATGACAGAAACATGAATGTGCAAATTTCAAAATTTTGGAAAATGGCGTTTTGATGTTCTCTGTACCCGCATTATTCATCTGTTTTACTTTCCTAACCTGTTATGTAATATTCCTGGAAGAGAGGTTATTCTTTGTGTTCTGCCAAAACAACAAAATACAAATTTGTTCCTAGCATAAAGAGGATAACATATAACATACGAATGATCGGAAGAATTATTTCAATTTATTAACTTGTCATTTCACTACATCATTGTCGTTAGCAGAGAATGAATCCCAACGAAAAGCGGTTCTGTTTAGGGTTTCTTTCATCTCACGAAACCCTATTACTTCCGCTCCGTTGTCTGTCTGTCACAGAGCCGTTCTCAGAAACTATATAACTTATAGAGTTGAAACTTTGTGTATATAGATGAATACTAGCTGTAAAGAGCTCAAAATATTAAAATTTGAAAAATTCGTATTATTTTAATAAATAGAGATAAAAAACCGAAATTCTAACAGTCTTTTCCTATTAAATTTAAATATTTTTCGTTATAGCAGATGCCAAAAATTAAAAATCCACAATGAAATTCTTTCTACAATAATTAATTTTCTATCAGACGATTTCCACGTGAAAAATGAAAATGAAATAAAAAGTTTCACCAATTGAAAAAAAGATAAATATGAAATAAAATTGATTGACGTCATAGTGGTAATAAAACGAAATTTTAAAAGTTTTCTCAATAATACAAGGAGTATAAGTATGTGTATGTACACAAAGCAGATCAATATCACGTCATTAGAGAATTAAAAAGAAAATCTGACTTCATAATGGAAGTTTAACGGATTTTTCAAATGTGTGAGAATAATATAAAGCGCGTATCAATATGAGTAATAGAGAATAGTAAATATATGAGTTTGAGAAACATATTGAATCATGATAAAAATCAGATTATGGAAATATTCGCATATTTTAACATTTTGAAGGTATACAACATGTTTAATTTTCAAATTATTTTTTTTAAATATCGCATTTAGTCCGCATGACAGATATTTTTATGACAGAATATAATAGCGGGCTTCGCCCGTTATCGGGCTGGTTTAGATATTCGAAAAAAAGAAAAAATAGACCGGTAATTTTTTACTTTATAAAAAACATGACTTTTTTTTTGTGTGTGTGTGCTAAATGAAATTTATTTGGATTTATTAAAGAAAGGGTAAAGCGTTTTGAAAGGAATATTAAACGAAACCCTTTGTGCGATCTTCGATCACACTTACCCACTTGTTTTAAAACTGACAATTGTCTTTTTGTTCCATATATGTTTTAACTAATTCTTCGTATTGTCCCCTTCCATCCAATGATGAATAACATAGCTCAGAACCTTAAAAAAAAATCATTATATCTTTGCGATAATGCACATGATAACGTTATTGTTTTAGCTTTATTATTTATAAACTATTTTTCTTGTATAATTAAATTCATTACTTTTGTGAAAAGAAGCATTACAGCATTCGATTTTCTTGTCCATTTATGTCAACCTCGTCATTTGTACCTTGCTTTTTTGTTGTAATATTCTCCACATATACATTAGTATATATGAAAGCCACTCATGAATACCTAACAAACTAAACATGCGGCGCTACAAACCATCAAGGATCATTACCTACAGTGACCAGACCTGTTTTTTGCACCATGGGCTCTGCCTTGCTATACAGAATATGTCCCTGTCTTGCCATATAGAATATGTCCCTATCAGGTGGTCAGTCTAACGCGGGAAACTCAATTTTATATCCCTAGCAAACCCAAGGTACTTATTTTATCTACCCCGAAGGTATGACAGTTTGGAAGACATAACAACTGTATTCTATAATTAACATTATCATTTATAATTTATAAAATGAAATTCCAGACGAACTACTCAGAATTTTTTTAACGCAACATTTAAAAATGTGATGATATACTAGATGATATACTTCAGTCTTTCCAATATAGCGATTTATTTATGATTTTTTTAGCGAATAATAATAATTAAAAAAATAAAATCAATATTTTATTATATTTAAATTTTTTATAAAACATGAGAACATTTAAGTTGTTGCCAATTTGGATCATCTGGAAATAGTAGAAATCTTCAGTAGAGTTTTCACTTATTTTTATAAGTTAATTACAAGACTAATAACTTTTATTCTGATTATTATTATTTATAAATTGTTTTACATTGGTAAATTTAACGTGAAATGTATGGGAATTTAAGAAGAGATGCTTATAAAAAGTCACAAATTATTCCTATTTAGTTGGATTATTGTTATTAAAAATCTTGATATAATTTATGTAGCAGTGTATGCCGAGAGCGCTAACACATTTTACTTTTCTTTTTGTACGTGGAGTAGAGCCCCGACGGAGCGTAGTGTAATTAATTAACTGAACGTCTACTTATCCGATACTTTATCAACCTTTTTTTTTTCAATCGAGATAAACATGGAATATTTTTTTATAAAAAATAGAAAGTGGAAGTAAAACGTAAATATTACGCCAAAAAAAATAATAAAGCGTCTGAAATTATATAGAAAAAAATATTTTCTGATTAGAGGCCGTTAAACTGTTAATCCAAAGAAAATGTTAAGAAATGCTAGTAAGTAAGGTAAAGAAAATTTCAGAGGAAATACATAAAGTGCATAACCTTTTTCGAAGGTGTGTGGTTTCCAACATATACATTTATTATTAACTTTTTATATAATCATATATATTAATTGATATATTGGTAAGTAAAATTTCTTACCTGTAAGAGATGGGAGTAGTAGGATAATGAGAGTTCACCGGCAGAAGGCGCAGCCCGCAGCTGAGCAACCGAGCAACCGATAGTGCATTGTTCAGAATCAACCCTCTTTTTCTCACTGTAATCTTTTCATCTCATTTTGTTGGTACATCTGATATTTTGTAGAAAGTTTTGTGTGTAAGAGTATGTTTTAAAAAGAATGTATGTCTTATAGTTATTATAAATAGTTCTATGTGTGTATATATGTGTGTGTGTGTGTGTGTGTATGTATGCGGGAAAATAGTTCTCTTTGTGTGTGTGTGTGTGTGTGTGTGTGTGACTATCTGCTTGTTTATCAAAGTTTTAGAATTCATGTTTTTATAACGAAAAAAAATATGCGTTAGTTAGTTAAAAAGTTTCACAAATTAAAATAAAAAAATTCTTTTAGGAAAAGTTTCACATTACTTAAAAAATTAAAAAAACGTACTCAATAATAAAATCAACAATTTTTATTATAAGAAAATAATTTACAGAAAGGTATTTACAGATCAAAATATACATCGCGATTTTGCGTTAGCAATACAAATCAACATTATCTTCTTTATTACAAACGGTATTAATGTCATAATGGCCATATGCTAAACTGCTTATTCCATCATTCAATAAGTAACGCTTGTCGTCAAAGGGACTTAAGCTAATTTTATTTTGAGTTAATGTATATAGGCGATGGTCATCTTGGGCAATCCGTACCTGTTTCACCATACTTGTTTTTTGTTGTTGGAGGCAAGTAGTCTTCATGTTTAATTTTCTGCCGAACAATCTGCGTAGATACGCCTTTTGCACGCTTCTTTTCGTCTTTAACAGATTTTAGAGAATACATTTTTGATTTCAGTCCGACAAACTCAAGGGCTAATTCACCATTAAGTTCATCCTTAAACTTTCCGAGCGTCTTCTTATTATCCTCAGAGTATAGACGATGAGATTTCGGGTATTCAGAAAAGTCAAACAACTCACGATGCTGCTCCAGATCCTTATAAATATTATTGGTTTGAATATGATACGTTAGGAAATCTGTATCCGTAAAGAGTAAAACTGCACGATCTTTGTATGTTTTCTTTATAAAATTGTAATGGAAATCATACATACAAAGTTTAGATAGTTCGAGTATAGAAAATCCAACATAGATGGGTCGGTTCATATGTATGCTAGTTTTTAATCTCTCCACAGCAGTCAAGTCTTCATCATAAGTTTTAAACAATTTAAAAGTAGGCGATGCTACTAATTTTTTGGCTCTTTTTTCACCGTTACAAAGCACAATATTTCTTCTTTTTCGTAGATTTTTCATGGTTTTACCAAAAACAGAATTGTTCATTAACTTAAAAAAGTCTTTCTCAAAAGAAGATTTTGCTTCTTTCCTTTTTTCGGTGTTGAAATTAATATATTTCTGCAACCATGGTCCCTGTTTAAATTTTAAAGCTTTATGCACAGCTGTAATTTTTAAACCAAGTTCTAAATAAAATTTGAGATTACGATAATGGGTTATATAATTTCGTTTATTATTTAAATTTGGTATAAGTTTAGGAGTTCCCACGAATTTCCTATTGTTAATCAAGCTTCTTGCATGAGAAGACAGCATCTGATCCTCCACAGTTACTCTCTCAGGGGCGACAGGGTATTCATTATTCAAAGGATGTAAATGTTTCGGGTATTCCATGTCTACCTCTAAAATATACCCAATTTCGGAGCTATCAGATAAAGATAGAACCCACTCTTCTGTGATATGACTTGTTTCACACCATTCAAAACCGCCGTAAGGTAAAAATTGGCTCATAGCCCACCCGTATAAGTTATTGGCATCCCAATACATAATGTAGCTGGGTGCCTCATTTTTCTTATAATCGGGCGTACCAGGGATGTTTGCTCGGGCATATCTTTTACTTATCATGCTAATGCCGCCTCGTATTCCATTTTCAACCATAAGCAACATATCTATATCACTGAGTAACTCTAAAGGTGTATCAGACATCTTCAAACAAGCCTGCCATGCTAGCCCAGGTGCTGTAAACAGGTGAGCAGGGTCAATTTCATAATACTGCTGACATAATTTCCTAAAGTTTTGAAACACGTCAGCAAGTAGTAGAACATCTGTCTTCACATAAAGGTTGTGATAATCACCAAGAGTCTTGATATCAAATGTTTTCCATACATTCTGGGCATGTTGGTATTCCTTTTCACCTATAGGCTCATTGGTTAAACTATTAAAAAAGGCAGAAGGTGGAGGAAGCTGTTTCTCAGTAAATTTTTCAAAACAAGTAAAATAATCATAGGGGTAAACGCATTTCCGTATAAGTAAAGATAAATTATTATTTTGGGGGAAATTTTCTTCAAGTACAGTGAATTGATCAGGTTGAAGGCTTTTAACAAGTTTTTCCAATGACGTAGGCAAAAATTGGAAAGAATCTATAAACACCATCTGAATAGGAGATGTAGGCTTTCTGATTTTAAAGGTGATATAGTTTTCCATAGAAGTAGCAATAACATCGATTTCATGATCTTTGAATTTTCCAAGCTTTGTCATAATATGATGACCATCATAGTTTTTCAAGTTATGGAATATAACAGGAATTGTTTTACACTGCTTATAGTTCAAGTTGCATTCCACATGTGCAGCTCCTCTGTACGCACCTGACAGGTGATCATGGTCACGTGTAAGTTTCTCATCTAAAGTTTTCTTACAAATATGACAAAACTCTGCTTCTCGAAATGCCTTTTCTTCCTTGGGAGAAAGCTTCATAGGTTTAATATTTTGTAACTTTTCTCCTAAAATTTCCTTTTCTTGCATCATTCGGTTTAAAAAATGATCTACACAGTTTCTACCACGATATACCTGTGCTTTCTTCACACACGTTCCATCGGGGCCAATAACCACATAGGCATAACCACATGGTAAGTGATAGGTTGTTTTCTCGGTATAGGATGCTTTAGAAGAGGGAGGGGCTGATGAAATAGGTATAAGGAGACTCTCAAAGTCCGCATAAATCGTATAGGCAACAGGATGTTGTAAATGAATACCTGTAAACTTTAATATATTATCCTTTTCATTAGGCATCTTTATAGCTTGCGCAACATGTTGAGAACAATATTCATTATGCTTATCCAATAGATCTTGTCTTGAAAATCGATGCAAACATCGATAAGAATAGTGTTGTACACCATTATGCTTGGTAAGATCACCTAAAAGTCTTGAAAAACTTCTTATCAAACAATAGTGTTGCTTTTCACCATCACCAACCAATAACAAATTAATCACATCATGTTCTTTCTTTTCAGATATATACAGGGGGCAAACTTCATCCTCTTCATAACCAAACACATTAACCTGTAAATTGTTGAGTTGTTCAATAACTGGTATCTTCTGAAGAGGTACAGGGCATTCTACATTACCTAATTTAATATCATGTTCAAAAGGTCGATAATGTGAAACACGTTCAGGTTTTTTTGTATAATCCAAGTTCAGTTTAAAAGCCAAAAGACACCATACTAACATTTGTTATCTTCGTTTTTTATATTCAACACTGCTTTTTTATCATCGAGTTTTTTAGACAAAGGAATATAGGAACTCGCAGCGAGGGGGTGATATTTAGCAATCTTGAGTTCTAAATGAAGAATTTTTCTAAGTTTCCAGCCAGAACCTCTTTGTACAAATTCTTCAAAGGATTTAATAATCTTCGAAAATCCTTCCTCAATATGTTGTGAGATAGTATCTTCTATAAGTTCGGTCATACACGAACATCGAAAATAACATTGAATTTCTTCAAACTCCTCATTATCAGTCAAACGTTCAAGTGCTATTTTTTCTACCATATACCATTTAATTGCACCTTTTTCATGAATTTCACTTATTAAACGTTCTTGTATTTCAGTTTGTACATGTCTATGAAATACCTCTAAATCATTTTCCTCACGTTCATCTGGATGCAAAATCACTGTTTTAAACACATTAAGTGCATCAGAATGCTTTATGTTTTTCGACTTTGCATTAGATAAGCTCATTTTACGTTTTACACTCACAAGAGGTGTGCGGGGGTGTTGAGTGCGTACATGTTGTCTCAGATCAAATTTTCTTCTAAACACTTTATCGCAATCACAGCAAGTAAATGTTGAATTCCGATGCGACTGTAAATGCTGCTTCAAATTATCCTTCCGGGTGAAAACTTGATCACATTCATCACACTTAAATGTAGACTGTCCATAGGCGTTATGGATTTTTAGGTGTCTAATCAAGTCCGATTTCCTTCTAAAACACTTTCCGCAAGTTTCACAGGAAAACGACTTTTCATTAAGATGAATCTTAGCATGTTGTTTTAAATTAAAATATGATGCAAAGACTTTGTCACAGGTGGGGCAAACATGCTTCTTTTCCACATTTGTAGGGGTCACAGTCTTTAAAGAAACATCCTCTTCAACTTGCTGATTAAAATTGGAAGAACTTTGAGATATAGTATCTTTTTCTGTAAGAACTTCAGAGAATCCATCATGCTGTAACAATCCAACACTATCATGTGTTTTTAAATGTCTTCGTAAGTTTGATCTTCGTCCAAAAGGCTTCTGACAAATATTGCAAGTATATAATTTCTCCCCAGAATGAATTTTCATATGTTGGTTCAGATTAGAAGTGTTCGAAAAATCTTTACCGCAGGTAAAACAGCTAAACATCTTCTTAGCAGATACAGAATCTCCCAAAGACATGACTTCATCAATAGGCATATCAACATCCATAATATAAAATCAATAAAAAAAACTTTAACTGTTAAAAGCAAACAACAATCTACTGAAACGATTCGCACGGATAAAAAGCGGGAGCAATTTAAAACACGTTTAACCACTAGCGATAGGAATCATCAAATGATGAAAATCATAATTTTCCACATCTATTTATACCGACCCGAGGGCAAAGTTGAGTTGTAGTATTGCTTGATATGATTGTTATCAAAACGCGTCATACGATTTCGGGGGCCTATAAGTTTCTTTCCCCTCTTTATAATATAGCATAATTAAACAGATAAACCCGAATGTATACAAATTTAAATTCGTAAATTATATCACAAAATATAAAAAATCCTACAAAATAAAAATAGAATTTAGCACTTACCCCAAAAACACATCCACTTTAGTTGTTAGTCTTCACTTAACTATTTTTTCTTCCTTATCTTTAGTAGGGGGAGCTGCCATCGCCACGAGAGGCACTGCCCGTCTCTTCCGGTGTGTGACGTCATTTCCGGTTTGAGATAAGAATAAACCTTAAATACACGTGCTTAGTCATTCTTCCCTCAGTCTTACTCGCTAGTAGTTGTCAGTTTCTTGTTTAGACGTGTTGGGTGACATCATTACGTGTTTGCGATAAGAACAAGGTCACCCCTTATCAACAGGTAAAAAGCTGCAGTGACGTCATAGGTCATATGACATAGCTGATAACGGTACGATTAGCTGATAAAAATTTGTACTAATCATCTATTTCTCTTCAAGTCATTGCATGAGACGGTTGAGCTCCAACAGCTGTATATAAGGTAAGAGTAATTTATATATTATAATAGGATTTTAAATTAATTTAGCAGATGTTACAATTTGATATTTAAAAATGTTCATGCTAAACAATGTGATTATATGTTGTTCATCATACTAAATCCACAAATTTTAATTCGAAAGAAATATTATTAAAATTATAATCTAAAATAAATTAGCGAAAATGCATAACAAATCTCAACAAAAAGAAGCTAATTATAAAAGGAAATGTACAAAGTTTATAAATTTGCACATGTGTTAAACGCGTTTACAAACCTTATCATAGGCAAAAGTCTAATTCGACTAGCCTATTTGTTATAAGTTTAACTATAATTCAACATGTAAGATATTTGTAAAAAGGAATCTTATAATTTTTAATTTTCCAAGTTCAGTTTCAATCATATTGTAAAAGGTTAATTCAAACTTTGAGATGATTTATAGTAAAATACTTAAATTAAAATGTATTTTTGATAGTTTAAGAATTATAAACTACAACTTTGACTACTTTTTAAAATGTTTGCCTGATAGGAAACTGTGATAACATGTCTATGTTTGAATTTTTCTGATAACATGCCAATGCCTGAATTTTTCTGACAACTTGTCTGTGTTTGAATTTTTCTGATAACATGTCTGTGCTTGAATTTTTCTGCTAACATGTCTGTGTTTAAATTTTTCTTATAACATGTCTATGTTTAATTTTTCTCTTCTTTTGAAATGTATAAACTTTTACTAAACGTGTCTTTCGATTTCATTGAAGAAAAAAGTGATCGATCAACTTTATCAAACCATTTTAATGTTAATATTTTTAAACGAACGCGATTATCAGATAAAAATATATGTAGTTAATTCATATTATTCCACTAAACATTGCATAACAAAAGAATCTTACAAAAATTTTATACTTCAACATTCAAAAATTGACAATATTCACATCTTAATACTAAAAAACAATCCTTATCTTACAGTATTTCCTGTAACAAAATCTAAAAATTTCATATCAACAAGACCCAAGTCAGAAACTTTACCTAGGAACTTAATACCAATCTTTAATCATAAAGTGATAAAACTGATATATTTTTTTTAAGTTACTTCTAAAACATCTCATAGATGGCGCTGTTGAAAAAAATTAATTCAAAACTTGTTTAAAAGACTTTAAAAAATTAAATCTAACTTTTTACTAACAAAAACCTGTAGAACAATCACTTTCAGTTAGAAATATTTAAAAAATAATTGTTAATTCTAAAACCGCTCACAGAGGGCGTTGCTGAAAAAAAATAAACTCAAAGTTGTTTAAAATATATTAAAAAATAAATCTAACTTTAAACTATCATCAAACTCCAGAAAAATTACTTTCAATTAGAAATATTTTAAAATAATTAAAACGTCTAAAACCGTTCATAGGGGGCGCTGCTGTGAAAAAATCATTTCGAAACTTATTTCGAAGACTACTTGCCTCCAACAACAAAAAACAAGTATGGTGAAACAGGTACGGATTGCCCAAGATGACCATCGCCTATATACATTAACTCAAAATAAAATTAGCTTAAGTCCCTTTGACGACAAGCGTTACTTATTGAATGATGGAATAAGCAGTTTAGCATATGGCCATTATGACATTAATACCGTTTGTAATAAAGAAGATAATGTTGATTTGTATTGCTAACGCAAAATCGCGATGTATATTTTGATCTGTAAATACCTTTCTGTAAATTATTTTCTTATAATAAAAATTGTTGATTTTATTATTGAGTACTTTTTTTAAATTTTTTAAGTAATGTGAAACTTTTCCTAAAAGAATTTTTTTATTTTAATTTGTGAAACTTTTTAACTAACTAACGCAAATTTTTTTTCGTTATAAAAACATGAAAAATATTTCTAAAACTTTGATAAACAAGCAGATAGTCACACACACACACACACACACACACACACCCAAAGAGAACTATTTTCCCGCATCCATACACACACACACACATATATATACACACATAGAACTATTTATAATAACTATAAGACATTCATGCTTTTTAAAACATACTCTTACACACAAAACTTTCTACAAAATATCAGATGTACCAACAAAATGAGATGAAAAGATTACAGTGAGAAAAAGAGGGTTGATTCTGAACAATGCACTATCGGTTGCTCGGTTGCTCAGCTGCGGGCTGCGCCTTCTGCCGGTGAACTCTCATTATCCTACTACTGATGGGGATTTAATAAGGTCAGAGGTTGTAGATAATCTATAAAGATATTTAATTATTAATGTATCTATATCGTGCGCCAGTGTAAGTCAATCATCTTGAGACAGCTCCTTCTTGTTAACTTATTATTTAATTCATATTTTTGACAAATGGTTGGTCCATAATTGAATAAAAAAATATAGCATTAATTTAAAGAATATAGAAAAATATTTAAAGTTATTTTGGGATTAATTAGTCTGTTAAATGTTCGCTGGACTAATCAGCAATGATTCTTCCGTAATGCTTAAAAGCATACATAATTTAAATTTGGGCTAAGTTTAGGCCAACGCCTAAAGAAAAAGGGAAAGGAGATGCAAAAATATATTCAGAAAGTATATAATTTTTACAAAGGATTTCAGCTGATACAGCATTTAGGTTTTTCTTTCGTTTACAACGTTCCTGTTTCAGAGTGTGTTGTTTGGTGCTTTTATCATAAAATCACACTTTTACGATCGAAGACATCGAACAGAAAGTTTTCTTTTCTCCAAAACCCCTACTTTTGATCGGAAAGTCGTGATGGTAAGAGTTTCAGTCGTGATCTTAGGCTCTCAAATTGAGCCGTGTGCAGCGGCTTCGTAAGAATATCCGCTATCATCAGTTTCGATGGACAGTAGTGTAGGGAGATTATTCAGTTTTCTTTCATGTGGCTGATGTTATAATATTTCACATCAATATGCTTCGTGCGTGATTTATGTTTGTATTTTTTAGATAATTTTTTACTTGAAAGATTTTATTCATAGATAACGATGGAAATTTCTGGCAGTTCTAAGTCTTTAAGAAGGGTTAGTAACCACTAGAAGCCGACACTATAGCCGAAATATAATCTGCTTCTGTGGAAGATAGAGCTACGCAATTTTGTCTCTTAGAACACCGGGGAAGTACATTATTACCAAGTTTAAATCTGTTTCCCGAAGTTGACTTCCTGCCAGACTTGTCACCAGCCGTATCTGAATTGCAGAATGCTGTAAGTATTGGAGGTTTGCTTTTGTCGATGATACGTTTAAGATGTTCTGTGGTTTTTAGATATCGTATAACCTTTTCTATTGCCTTCCAATCTAGCTCTCTAGGTTTCGCCTTTCGTCTACCTAATATATTTACAGTTGCCGAAATGTCTGGTCTGGTTAAAGTTGCAACGTACAACAAAGATCCTACTGCTTTCTTGTAACGTGTATTATGACTGAATAATTTTTTGTTTAGTTCTAGGTTAAAATATTATGTACGGATAAGGGTAAAAGTAGGCTTGTAACCTGTTAAATCGATTTTTTCTACTATTTCCTCTATTTTATTTTCTTGATCTACCATTAGATTTACATCTTCCGATTGTTTAACCCTCCGAGTGGTTGGATACCTTGTAAAATATTACCTTAAGAATGCCTTCGGTACAGACATCTAATGTGTCGTAAAAGGTGATCACTTTAGGGAAGGTTTATTCCACAAAAGCGCCAAAGGATTATTTCTTTCCCCTCGAGTGTGTCAGCAGATGATCGAGGGGACTGTCGAAGGGGCGGTAATGGGTGTTTAACTATTTGAGTAATGGCTTTCGAACGCCTTTCTCTGCTTTAAGCCGGTTTACATATGAAAGTAATGTCAGCTAATAGAAAAGTCTTCTAAAATACAGAATCTGTTCTCTGTGGTCTGAAATAACGTTTGAATTTTGTATAATTGGTTTTATAGTGTATGAAATTTTACCTAATTTTGAAGAGAATTGAAATTTTCTAATAATAAACATGTTTTAATTCTTATAAATGCATTTTTCAAAATTCATTTCTGCTGCATATACATATAAATTTACCCAACTTGTAACATTTTATGTCTAAAATTAAACTGGAAGTATCGATTTGTTTTTTAAGTTATCAATTTGCATTTTATTAAACGCGCATATAGTGCTAAATTTCACAATTAAATGAATCTTAATTAAATGTTTTGTACCGAGTATCAAGGTGCTCACTTTTCGATAATATTTATTCTACCTCAACTGCAATTAATACTATATTTCATTTATTAATTTTAAGTCAACAATAATAATAATTTTATTTTATACAAATTAGTGTTCTATCTACATTATGTGTTTTTCTATTTTTTAAGTCCGATATAAGTGATATATTTTATAATGACCTGACAAATACACAAACTGAAAATATATTTATGTGTTCCAAAGTTTTTTTTTTAAGAGTTTTTTATCTTGCATTATTAAATATGCATGAAAAAAAAAAATGGGGAAATTATTTATTATTTATTTTGAATGACCATTCTTGAAACTTATTTCTGCGAGCACTAAAAGAATTAAAACAAACTGTAATAAAATATTCAGAATGTGTATATTTTTGTTGAAAAAAAGAAAAAAAAGAACAAACTTGCAATTTTTTTCCAAACCTACACATATGTTTTTTGTGGATCTTGTAATTTATCCGCCGGTTAACTACTAATTTGTATTTTTATTTATTAATTTTACTGATAAAAGTTGAAGATTTAAAAAAATAAAACATCCTCTTTAATAAAAAGGTATGTGTTGCTGACGACTGGGATTTTCGCTAATCGTTGCCACAGATTAATCTCGGAAAATGAAACATTTGAAGTTACTGAAAAAATTAATAGCTCGAAAAGTAATTGTCAGAAAATTGTTAGACATACTGCGTTGGAAAGGAAAAGAATTGTATTTTGCTTGATAAAATTTCAAATCTAATGATTATGCCGTTTTTCAAATATTGAATTTCAAAATTTACCAAATTTTAAAATGGAGTACCATAACGAAATCTTCACGCATAAAAAGATAATGATAACGGTATTGTGTCCTGACGTATATATACTGACTATAGCACAAGTCACAAATTATAGTAACCTTATTATTCTGTTAAAAAATAAAAGTGAATTATGATGTCGCGAGTGCATGATCTTTATTTAATTCTCGACGAGTACCATATTTTTGTCCACCTCAGTGAGGCATATCAGTTTCATTATATTTGAAGTATTGTAAATTCTAACTTCATTCAAATCTAATTTGAATCCAACGGAAATGATTTTTTCCCATAGACACCATAATTTAGCACAATTATTCATTTTTTTTTTTATGCTGACCTATTCCATAATAAAGTATACAGAGAATTGGCCTAATTTGTCCTTACCAGCCCAAATTTGTCAGACATATTAAAAATGTAATAACGCAATAACGTTCGTATCGTTTTCAGAAATGCAGAAGGACATTCCAAGTAAAGATCCATAGGGTTTTAAAATACAAGTTCAAATTCAAAGTCAATATTTAACTTGATTAAAGGTGCGTGAAGAGAAATTGACCAGCGTAGCTTGCTAGTTTATTAATAAAATCATATAAAGTTCTGTGAAAGTTAAAAGTTGAAATAATTAGTTCGTCAGTAATTATTTCAGCCTTTCCGTTCTGTCATAGCAAGCTTTACTGACTGTCTTTGTTCATTTTTTTTAGTACAGTAAAAACAAATCTGCAAGGGATCATTTAAAAATGCTGCTTAAATAAGTTTATTTCGTATAAAGTACTTATATTTTCAATAATTATTATTTCAAGTATACTTTCTAAACCCCTGTCGTGCTCGTCGACCTAACCGTTCGGAGTTTTCTGTGGTTTTCTGCGAACCTTGCCGTAAATACGAGTTAGGATTCCTCAGAAAGACCCCCCGGAGGGCACCTTCCCCTAGGGCCTATATCTCTTGAGTAGATAATTGGCCATCACAAATCAACCAACCTATCAAGTACTTTCTTATACTTATATCGTTTTTAGATATGCTAGTATTACAGTATTACTTTTGTATTACAATATTACTTAATCAGTAAGAATTACAGTAAAACCGGTCCAAACGAGATACTACTAGTCATTAGGTAACCGAAAAAAAGTTTCAGTCTCACCAGATGCCCACTCAAACAGGTTTCAGTCTCACCAGATGTAATTACGTAATTAACTGAAATTTTTCCAATTTAAGAGTTTAAGACAGCATTTCGTTATACATAGGTTCCACTTTTACATGTTTTACTGAAATTAGTGATCGTAGTATCTCAGTATTAACCCATTCGGGACCATGGATGCATATATGCAACCTCAAAAATAGCTTACAGAATTTGTTTTAGGTACCAGTAAAAAATAAAAGTAATATTTGCTTTCTCTAATTAGAGCATTTTTGTGATAGTTTAAGTAAAGGTAGCTTTTTTTTTTTTAATGGTGCCAACCGAATAAAATTTGTGTAAAAGCCGCCGGTCCCGAAGGGCTTAATCAACTGTATGTGTAATACGTATACATAGCTATAGTATTACTGATTAATTGCAGATTTTAATGTTAATAATAGAATTCGCTAGGACGGCAAATTTTATAAAATAACAATTTTATATTTTACTTAAAAAAATAACTTATCTTTTCTGAACCAGACCCTTCCACTAAAAAAAAAATGGTAGTGCCATTTCAATGAAAAATGTTTAAGCCCACAGAATATATATATATTTTTTTTTCAAACGTTGGCACCACTGCATGCGCCATGTAATTTAAGAGCGCTGTGCAGAATTTCAATTACGCGTTGTTATTTTTCGAAGTGTATCTTCCTAATTTTGTTGCTTGAAATATTTTTAATGTTGTTCTTTCCCCCTTAATCAGGGGTCGATCCAGGCAAAATTTGGGACCTATTTAGGACCCCTTCATAAAAATCTATTTAATAAAAGAGGCCCCTTCACAAAAATCAATTTAATGAAATGGGCTCCTTCACAAAAATCAATGTGATAAAATCGGCCCCTTCACAAAATTTCTTTTACCAAAATTGGCCTTTTCACAAAATTCTATTTCAAAAATCTTACTATTTATTATTTTGTGATTTTTTAAAATGATTAATTTGCAATCAAACAAGTTCACCAAAGAGGAAACTTAAACAAAATGATTTTAAAAAGTTCTTGTTAATAAATGCTTGGTTCGAATTTGATTAACTGTATTTCAACTTTCGTTACAAGATGTTATTTTTCCAAAAAATATAGTAAATTTCACAAAAATGACCTTTACTTGTTACAAAATGGGCCCCTAGAAAAAAAACCTGCATCGACCCCTGATAATATTATATAAGAGGATAACAACGTTAGAAAAATCTTTTAGAAAACAGCTGACAAGTACTTTTTTTTAATTACTGAAGCAATTTTAGGAGTTTCTTTAAATAGTTTTGGCAACTGTTATGCAAATTATAAATTGATCCTTCGATAAGAAATGAAAACAAAGCTACGTGATTTCGAAAACTGAAAATTCTAGTTTAAAAAAAAAAAAAACATTTTATTTAAAAAGATTTCATTTTCCAGAAAAATAAGGCAAACTTCATATAGCTAAGTGTAATACAAAATAAAAGAAAATATTAAAATTGCTTCAGAAATTCCCGCTAAAACATTATGTCAATAACAAAAAACAACAAATCAATAAGTCAGCAACAAATAATTATGCCAACTTCCCTCATTGTGAGCGCCACTGTGTAGAATAAAGAGTTTGTGAAATAAAAAAAAACTATTTTTTGACAACAAGCTTTAAATTGTAGCAACTGTAAAGAACATGATAATGTTTTGCTAGGCTGCAATGTCATAACTCCCCCCCCCCTCCAAAAAAAAAATCAGTATTACTTTCAGTTCAAACATAACGGCCAATTGTTAAACCAAATAATAATAATAATAATAATAATCTGCGTTAAATTAATTCTTTATTGAACTGGAATACCGTTCTTTCCAAAAATAATCACAGCATGGTTATGCTCGGCAAATTTACGAAAATTAAACAACGACAATGCATTGCAACTTTTATGAAACAAATTTCTCTTGTTTTAATGTACACATTAATTTATGGTAAATAATAGTTAAATAACAAAACTTTATTTCAAATTTAAAGCTGATAAGTTTCTTTATTTTTTTTTAATTAACTTTATTTAAAAAGAATTAATTTTCCAGAAAAAAAAAATCGATCTTTATATAGCTAAGTATAATACAAAATAAAAATAAAATAAACTTATTGAAATCGCTACAGAAATTCCCGCGAAAATATTATGCCAATAGGTCATTGTTTTTTCGATTTAACTTTTATTTATTTTTTTTTTTGGCTGGAATTTCACTATTTTTACTGTACACACACACACACATATACATATAAAATAAAGAATATTTCACGCTCCCAAAGAAATGTGAAATAGCGGAGTGAAATATCGGAGTCAGCTGGTCTAGGTTGGAAAGAGAGATAAAAGCCGACAATGGTCATTTCCTTGTGATTGACAAAAAAAATAAAATAAATAAATAAACAATAATGTCCGTGTAAATGTTCTGCACGCATTTTCTCTTGTGATAGAATTCCCTTCAATACAGGGACATTCCTTTCAATATTTTAATCATTTTAATTATATTTTAATCATAATTCAATATTTTTTAATAATATTTTAAAGAGTTCAACTTGAGAATGTTTCTAGATTTCTCTCCTAAAGGTCATACAACACAAAGAAATACTATATTTTAGCAAAGAAGTTGTTTCCTTTTGTAAATAAGGCTTGAATAGATTTTTCAAACATTTTTTTTTCCCTTTTAAATATCATTAAATTGATGTGAATAGGCTTCAAAATAGTTTAAGCTTCTTTAGCTTTACATAATTATACAGTTTTAAAACGTTGAATTAAAATAAAAATCTGATTAGAAACGTTAAAAATAAAATGTTTACTAATTTAATGAAAAGTAATTAATTTTTTTTAAATCCTCAATTGCAAATCATTTTTCAACATACTACCAGAAATGTGGTTCGACTTATACACGAAAATTCAATTTTTTTTCAAAATTTTGCGTAAGAATTGGGGGGGTCGAGCTATACACGAGTCGACTTATACACGAGTATATACGGTATATAATATCTCTATTGCTCCCTATTTCTTACAGAACTAAATTACTTTAATCTTCTAGCTTTCCCTCATTAAATGTTAGTGCAAAAAAAAAAAAAAAAAAAAAAAAAAAAAAGAGAGAGAGAGAGTAAGGGAAAAACAATGAAAAAAGAAAGACTGAAATGAAAAATTATTATTTGTAGTCGTAATAATCAAACATTTCTGTAAATGGTATTATGAAATCTTCTAAATATAATTTAATGCAAAATCATGTAATATTTACATTTTAATATGTGCAATATTAAGTGCAGCTAACATCATCATGATCAACCATTTTCAATCCACTGCTGGATGTACATCTTTTCCGGATTACCTGAATGGAAATAAAAAAAATATTTCTTTCCTTCATTCCCCACAGGTAAGTTGCAGGAAAATATTCTTGGTAAAGAGTGGGGTTGAACATACAAAGAATCAAAGCTCGTCGAGCAATCCATCAACTTGTCAATACTATCATTAAGCAGGGGGGAGGCACACAGGCTTTTTACGTGCGAAGCACTTTAGAGACCATTAAAGGAAGTTGGAATATTACGGTGAAACCGCTTTTCGGACAAGTTTTGAGATACGGCATATTACGGGGAAGGCACTTTTCAGACATGTTTTGAGATACGGAATATTACGTGCTACACACTCAGAGGGTTAATATTGATTCCGAGGTACTGGGAGACTTTTTAAGTTTTTAACTTCATATTCACGTGACATTTTTTTTATATATATCAACCGTATCTGCTCCTTTTGCTGCGACCAAAATAGCGTCAATATACACGATAACGTAAGATATATTCTCTTTTTTCTTTCGCTTGAATAAGCACTGATTTGATGCGCATTCTTCAAATCCTAAACGTTTTATTGATTTGCTTATTCTTCAGTACCATACTCTGGCGGCCTGCTTCAGGCCATAAATAACTTTATTTAAACTACACACTTTGTTTTTTTCACCTTTTACTACATAACACTACGGTTAGGTCATTAAAATTTCCTCATCGAGATTACCGTGAAGGAAGGTAGTTTGTACGTCTAGGTGCATGATATCCAGATTTTTATATACCGCGACATTTAAAAAGGTTCTTATTGTAGTGTATGCTACGGCAGAAGCAAATGTTTCGTAGTAGTTATACCTGATGTTTTTGTGAATATTCTTTGGCTACGAGCCTGGCCTTGTATATTTCTATTTCTCCGCGACCATTGTATTTTGTTTTAAAAGTCCATCTACATTCATTTACGCATTTTCATGGAGTTGGTTTTACTAATACCCGGGTTTTATTTTCCTTAATGAGTTAATTTCTGCGTCGGTTGCCTCTGACCAATTTTTCTTAATTCTAGTATCTTTGATATTTTGCACGTCGTTCCAGGATTTTGCTTTCTCTACTTGACAAAAGTTTACACTAATTCCAAATCGATCAGGAAGTACTCCTCTGTTCTGTCTTAATGATCTTCTGGGTTCTACAGGAACCTGTTGTGGAACTACGATCTGGTACTGCTCGTCACCGTTTAAATCAATTTTAATGTTCTCCGAAGGAGTCTGAGTATTGTTTTCATCTTGTTTAATATTGTTTACCCCGTGTTCCAGAAATTTAACGGTCCCGGATATAACTACTCTATTGTTGCCAGTGTATATTCTATATCCTTTATTTCCATTGTCGCACCCCAAGAAAATGTCTTCATTGGCTTTTTCGTCAATTTTTTCTCTTTTTATATTTCAACAACGGCGTAAGCTTTAAATCTGAAAATTTTTACATGGGACACATTCGGTTTCCTATTGTTCCATAATTGAAATGGAGTTATGTTACTCGCTTTAGTGGGTAAACGGTTTGTCAGGTAAGTTGCAGTGAGAATTGCTTCGTCCCAGAAGTGTTTTGTCAAGTTTTCATCTGAAAGCATAGTACAGTGCCATTTCGACGAGCGTAAGGTTTTTCCGCTCCCCAGCTCCGAACTGGGGTGAACAGTACGGAACACTGAGCCGATAGAAGTTAAGAAATTTTCAAAATCTCCCTGAGGTATTCTCCTGCGTTTTCTGAACTGATTGCTTTAATTTGTTTAAAGAATTTTCTTTAGGTTAGAGCAACAAATTCCCTTAACTTCGCTGTGGCTCCTCCCTTATGTGGGAGCAAATAAACCATCGTCAGTCTACTATAATAATCTATCAAAGATAATAAAATACCTTTTCTCAGTAAAAGTTTCTGTTTTCATTGGTCCGCAGATGTCCCTTTGAATTAACGACAAAACTTATTTTGATGTATTTGAAGTTGTTTTTGGGTAGGACAATTTTGATAGTTTCCCTTCAATGCATTTAGTGCATACGAAGTTATATTTACATTCACTTAAGTGGACTCAGTTAAGTTCAAAGTTATATTCACTTAACCAAAACCTTACGCAAGTTTTTAGTTCACAAGACATTTAATTGATTCATAATTTTTATGACCAAGGCACCTACGCCAAATAGTTATACAATTCGGATTTGTGCAAGATACCCCTGTTTGAGCAGTGTACCCGTATGATGTGTATATTTTTGGGTTCAATTTCATACAAATTATTGCTTAAATTGGCTGTTAAAATCGTGTTATCGTCCTTGACGAAACTTCCTTACTTATCAAAAATAACCTTAAAGTCATTTTCTGTAGTCCCTTTAACGTCTAGCAGGTTAATCTGCAATTCGCGGCAATATAAAACGTCTGTTAGTGTGACCTGATGTGTTGAATTGTTGTTCAATTTGATATCACGCAGACAGTATGAATTTAATTTGTTTACGTCGGAATACTTCTGAAATTTCCTGATTTGAAGTTTAAAAAGTTTTCTCTTGCGAAGGCAACGTGTCTCGTGCAGTCTGAATCTATAACAAATGTACTTGTATTTATGGCCCTCTGATCACCCAGCAAAAGGGAAAAATTTTAATATTGTTTTCTCTGTAATTTTTAAAAAATTCTAAATATACATGATATTACAAACATGATATAAAAAACTTAATTGTGTATATGAATATAATCCTTGAGACTACTGACCATTACTTAATGTTTTAAAACTACATTATATTTGTAGAACTATATTAATTTAAATAATGCTAATATTGCAGTGAAATCTACAGCATAGTGAAAGGATATATCAGTTCACAGCAGTGAGAACGTTAATGAGGGATTATTCATGTTTGTGAAGAATCTGGACGGAGCACTCATCCGTAGCATCAACTGGGAAAGTAAGCGGGGGATGAATCATTTGAATCGTCTGCCATATTGGCGTTAGGTTCAAAACAAAAATTGGAAGTGTATTTTGAATTACCCTGATTGGTTTTGTAATTCGCAGACGTATTTTTGAAGCTACTGGGATTATTGTTAAATTTATTTCTATTCCAATCATTTTTCTGTAAGTTATTTGGTGTTTTGCTTTTAAAGTAAAAGCACTCTGATTTATAGTTATTATACCTTTTTCAGAAACTACAGAATTTCCTGCCTTTAGTTCTTTTGTTTAGAACCTTATATGCTGAGTCACGCGAGGTTGAACCAGTATCGCAATTTTCACAGCGGTGTCTATATTCCTCCTTTAATTCTTTTTTTTTTTTTTTTATGAATTCGAAAGTCAAATCGTTTACGGGACTCTCTTCCAATGCAGTTACCAGAGGGTCATAAGAATGTGGCAGGGAGCATAATAGCAACGCTCAAATGTGCGGTTCAGCTATTTCTTCACCAATAGTGAAAAGCCTATCTTTCAGCGACAAGACTTTTTTTATATGGGCATTCATGTCGCCAACTTCACTTAATTTTTGCGAGTACAGTTTACAAAATAAATATAATTTGGATGATAGGTTGGATCTCTGATGAATAGATTTCAATGCATCCGAAACATCTTTTGCAACTTGTAGATGTTTTACATGGATTATCTGCGAGTCTTCTATGCATAGATTGATAATGGCTCTCGCCTTAGCGTTTTGCTTAGCCCAGTCACTGTCTGGTGAATTTGACGGAGCAGTATGTGACTATGCCGTATAAATTTTTTAATAGGAGTATTTCCATTTTAAAGCTCCTGTTACTATAATTATGATTGTTCAATTTTTCAATTAAAGCGATTTCTTTGGCCATATTTCTTGTAGAAAAAGGGGTATTGTCACTGGTAAAAACAAAAATATTCTCTCTATATATACGATTGTTCGTATTATGCACTCATAGAGATTTATTTTCAGCTGTTATATTTATTTTATATGTATACAACATTTTCTACAAGAATCGACTGCTTTTTTATTTAATAATTTATATTCACATTATTTATTCAAGTCTTACTATATATTCATATTTATAATATTTATTTAATTAATGGGCCAATATTAATACTCATATTCCAAGCTCATCATCTTTTGGGAAGGCGTGAGATGCCCAACATATAAATTTCTTACTAAATATTTATATAATCAGATAGTATATTAATTGATAGATAGGTAAGTGAAATATATTACCTGTAATAAATCGAGATTCAATCAGGTCAGAAGTAGTAGATAAGCTATAAAGACATTTATTTATTAATGTATCTGTGTTATGTGTCAGTGGAAAACAATCATCTTGAGACAACTTATTCTTGTTAACTAATTATTTAAATAATAATTTTGACAAATGGTTGGTCTATAATTGAATAAAAAATACAGCATTAATTTAAAAAATATCGAAAGATATTTAAAGGTCTTTTTTTGATTAATTAGTCTGTTAAAAGTTTGCTGTAGTACGGACAATGATGCTTCCGTAATTTGGCACATAGTTTACATTAGGCCAATGCCTAAAGGAGAAGTGAAAGGGGATGCAAAAGTATATTCAGAGAGTACATAATTTTAAAAATAATTTCAGATGATACAGCATTTAGGTTTCTCTTTCATTCAGAGTCAGTTGTTTGGTGCTGACTCCTGTTGACATAAAATCCCGCTTTTACGATCGAAGACGTCGGTCAGAATTTTTTTTTCTTTTCTTTAACGTAATCCACTTCGCAATCTAACCTCTTCAATTCGAACTTCACCCAGCAATCAATGAATTTCACAAGATTTTTTTTAAATCCTGGTAAAGAGAAGAGATCGCACTGTTAAAAATAGCCGTTGCTTTACGGTGCTTTACTGCATAATTTACTGTACATTACCGTATTACTGTAAATATTGCCCTTACCCGTTAAAAATCAGTTATTGGCTGTAAAATTCTGTCATTGACCGTAACTGATCATTTTTACAGGATTATCCCTGGTCCAACAGTTATTTACGGCCAAGAGAGAAAGAAATACAGGTTGTTACAGTCTTTTACGGCAGATCACGGGCAATTTTAGTAAATCACCGTTATTCGCTACCGCAAACCGTAAAGGAACAGTGGATTACAGCCATCTCATCTGAGTAGTTTGATTTTGGAAAATGGCAACGAACGCGCGGCGCCATGTTTGTTTATTTTCGCACGAGGAAAGAGGAAAACGCGATGAGGAAGCACGCCTGCCCTGGCTGTACCAATACCGGATTTATTCAGGTATTTATTTATCTGGTTATCTAACCTTATTAATTTAAAAATGAATTTTAATATCAAAGTTTATGTAGAGTAGACAGTGTTCGAAATTTGCAGTCGTTAGTCGTCAAATGCAACTAATTACATTACAGCATTTGACGACTACAAAATTATTCCTGGATGTGAAATTTGACGCCTAGGCCTAGCTTTTTTAACACTTAGTTTTTGCCAATCACCCGATTTTGAAAATTTGGTCTCACACCAAACATAAATTCTAATGTGAGACAGTTAGACGGTGATTTTTAGCAGAGTGTAAAAATCCAAATGAATTTATTAATTTATGCAAACTTCTAAACTTTATAGTGAACCTGCCATTTAGCACTGCTGAATGTGAAAAGGGATTTAGTCTGTTTAATTTAATAAAAAACTAGCTGACCCCCGCCCGGCGTTGCCCGGGCCCGTGATAATAAATAAATAAATAATAATAATAATCAAGTTTTTATTATTTTACATCTTTAACCCGATTTTGTATGAAATTATATTTTAAGAAGAAAAATTCGCGAAAAAATATTGATATTTAGTGATTAGCACTCATTTTCTTGTTTTTTTTTTTTTTTTTTTTTTTTTTTTACGCAGTATCGTTTCATAGTTTTAAAATAAAAAGTTATTTTTGTCCTAACTCTTTAAAATCTTTATGGGTGATAAATAAAACGGTTTTACAGCTCGTGTACAAATTTCGGGAAAAAATATTGTTATCCAGTTGTAAAAGAGATGCTTTCTTCTCGCTTTTTTGTTTGTTTTCTCGTCGGCTCCTTTAACATAGCAATAAAAAATAGTCCTCATCTTCCGAACTCTTTGACATTTCAATCAGTTATAAATACAACCATCTCCAAGCTCTCTTTAAAATTTTGTGAAAAATATGCATATTTAGTAGTGAAAACATGAGTTCTTAAAAAAAAAAAAAAAAAAAAAAAAAAAAAAAAAAAAAAAAAAAAGCTTTAGCTTTTAACCTCAGAGCAAAAATATATTTCCATCCGTTTTCAATCAACCCTTTTCCATCCCCCTAGGCTAAACAGGTTAATCAATCAGTCTTATCGTTTTTGAGGGGAGAATCCTTCAAAAAAAGTTGACGCATGCGTAAAGAGACGATATTCGTGTGAAATTTTGACAAAATGCGCTTTCTGTTTTAAATTTATAGATGATACACGTAACCATTTATCCACTGATACTGTTAATGATTTATTAATGGCAAAACTGTACTTACCCAATTTAATAGATTTTTATCCAGATAAAGCTATAAATCCCTGTGAAATGATGCAGCTGAAGGACGGTTAGACGTCCTGATTTTAGTATCTAACTTATTAAAATTACTGGGTATTGTTTGAGATTCGGCCAAACAATACCATGATGTAGAAAAATTATTCTCCAGTCAGAAAATACACGAAGTTACGAATCATAGTAAAGGTGAATTCGTGTCAAAAACCAATAAAGCGAACACCATTAATGATCTAGAAAATGAAAATCGTTGGTTTAAAAATTCTCTAAAATGTCGCAGGAACGATAAAATATTGTCACAATATATGGCTCTTCATTTTTATCGCCGCCTCAAACTAGATCATTTAGAAACGACGGGCCAGAAAATGCAAGTCC
The DNA here is from genome assembly GCA_963931845.1 of Maratus michaelseni. Lineage (NCBI taxonomy): Eukaryota > Metazoa > Arthropoda > Arachnida > Araneae > Salticidae > Maratus > Maratus michaelseni. The sequence continues at coordinate 392,562,261 of OZ007592.1, forward strand.
TCATAAATGATATTATTCAAGTCTACCCAGGGTACGGAAATGAGGGGCTAAAGCTTTTGGATTTTCAAAGACCAACGGCAGAGTCTGAAAACATCGAGGGTGCATTACCAAAAGTCTCAAAATTTAAATTCTTTTCAGTTAGAAGGTGAAGTGCCTTACATTGACTATGTTTCAGACCCTGACTGGGATCCCTTTTGGTAAACATTAAATTATTTTAAATTAATTAATTTTTTTTTTGCAAATATTAACTTTTTTTTATGTGTAATTATTTATATATTTTTTGTATGCAATTTCCCTTTTTTCTGAATCGCCGTCTCATTTATTGGCATTTATTATATTTATCCTTTTACTTTTACTTTGAAAAAAAAAAAAAATTTTTTGGGCAGTTGTGAGCGAGATTATAAGTTAACATTGTTTTGAATTTAGTGTAATCAAGATTGACAAAAGATTTCTGGTCAGTTTTTTTTCTCTTTTTTATTGTCCAAAATGTTTTTAAAACGGGGGTTCAGGGGGGCAGAGCCCCCCTGACAATAACAAATATTCACCTGAAAAATCACATTTCTTTAGCTTGTTAATCGTTAGTTTATTTAGAATGTTGTTAAAATTTGCGTAATTGGATCGTGATAAATTTTTCAAGATGGCAGAAAAACTTAGTTTTTAAATCTTTGTTATTTATAAATCAATGTTTTTGCATCATTTTCTACTTTTAAAAATGTTGCAAAAAGCAAAATCATTGATTTATAAATAACATACAGATTTAAAAATGATGTTTTTCTGCAATCTTTGAAAATTTTTTCATGTCGCCAAAACGGCATTTTGGCGCAATTTTTTCTGCCAAGCAGCACAGGATACAGATCTCTTCCCACAAAATTCATTATCGCAGAAAAATTAAAATGTCATTTAATGTAACACCGCACTTCATTCATCATGCAGAAACTCTTAAGAATGATTTTTGTTCAGTATTATACCTTTACTATAAATAATATTTGCAATGTCAACAAACTTAGATACTTTTGAGGTAAATATATATTCAATGTTTGATACTGTAATTTTGAGTAAAAAAAATTCTAAACAATAAAATTTCTTGTTACAGTAAGTAAAAAAAGGATTAATTTTCATCTAAGTCATATGTGAAACTTTATTTTACAATATTGTTATGTCTGTGCATTTTTTAAGCACTCTTTTTTAAAATACTCAAAAAAATACCAAATGACAAAATACATAATCGCAGAAAAATTAAAATTTACTTAATGTAACATCTGTGCTTCATTTATCCTTCAGAAACTCTAAAAATGATTTTTGTTCAGTATTAATAGCTTTAGTACTATAAATAATTGCTATGTACAGCAATGTTAGGCCCTTTTGAGGTAAATATTTAATGTTTGATACTTTAATTGTGAGTAAAAAAAAATTGTAAATAATTTCTTGTTAAGCAAATATATATTTTTTTAATCATACCAAATATTAGAAAACAAGAAATATAATAATTTAAAATGAATTTTTTCGAACTTATATATAAATATAAAACTATTTAAATCTACAAAACACGGTAATATGTGGCCGTTAACTTAACAGAAGTGGATACTAAACATACAGTCTCTGCTGACCAGCCACTGCATACTAATGCAAATATTGAAATTTAACCTTTAATTGACATTATTCAAATAAATATTTCCTGGTATATATATAGATATATATTGTATCATTTTAGGTAGAACCACTCTTTCCATGAACATCGTAGCATCGCTGTACATTTTGATCATCAATTGAAGACTAATATCCGGATTGGGGGTAAGCTGGAAACCTGTTCTACATGTCTATCTCTTCCTTATTAAATTTTGTTTAATTTGACTACTCATACCAGGGGTTGATACAGACAAAATTTGGGCCTATTTAGGGCTCCTTCACAAAAATCAATTTAATAAAATGGGTCCCTTTACAAAAACCAATTTGATAAAATGGGTCCCTTCACAAAATTCTTTTTACTAAAATAGGCCTTTTCACAAAATTTTATTCCATAAAAACTTACTATTTATTATTTAATTATTATTTTGTGATGTTCTAAAATGTGTAATTTGTGAACAACTTCACCAGAGAGAAAAACTTCAGCAAAAGGATTTTAAAAAGTTTTTGTTATTAAATGCTTGACTCGAATTTGAGTAACTGGATTTCAACTTTCATTAGAAAATGTTATTTTTCACAAAAATATAATAAATTTCACAAAAATAACCTTTATTTTTCACAAAATGGGCCCCAAGGGAAAAAACCCTATCGACCCCTGCATACATCTCATTCGGTTCAGGAGTTATGACTCAAAAACCATCCTCTACTTTAGATTCTCATATCTCTAACGAATTAGACTTTTGTCAACTGAACCAGCCCCTCCCATGTAGAAATCTACAATTTTTTGTGCATTCTTGCCTTAATATAAATAGCTTGTACTTTAATGAACAATTTAAGACCTTTTTTTATGTAATTATGTCAATTACTTAATGAGTTATTCACATTTTAACATATGCTGTTTTAGTTTCTGTTTTATACCATTTTCTAAATTTTGAAAAATTCCATGTTCTTGCATATATTTTTAATACTTTTAACTTATTGAAAACTATGTAAAACATAAAAAAATTAATGAGGATTAATTTAGTATCATTGTTTTTAAGTTTTGTACATGTATTGATTATAGGTGCAGATTCACGGCCGCCAGTCGCCACGTGGCGACTAAATTTTTTGCTGTGGCCACTAACTTTTGATGTTTAAGTCGCCATGTGATTTAAAAGTAATCTATTTCTGGTATTCCCAGTCCCCATCGTGAAATGTTGATATTTTTTTTTTTTAAGATTAAGACCAAAACACACACATTATTGTTATCTTTTAATAACATTTCAGAATGATCTGTTTAACACAGCAAACTATTAAATATATTCGAATAGCAATGTTATTCGTAACATCTGATAATTTTGTTTTACATAGACTGTGATTTAAATATATATATATATAAACAAATGTTTGAAGTGTGTTTTTATTTTTATAGTGCAAAATATTCTCACAAATTCATATTTTCTGTCATATGTACTTTTGTCTGGCAAAATCAAAATAAGAAATATTGTTTTTCTGATATTCCCCGCTATCATGATTGCTTAGCTTATCTACATATTGTTTTTTAAACCGTATCTTGCCCAACTTTATCTTCTGACTGTACATGATTTAAGATTTAATTAATATTCAAATTTTGTTGTACACGTGTTTATATTAAATAAATTACTTTACACTTTGAATTAATTATTATTATTATTTTTTTTTAGTTTTTTACCCTATATAAATACTATTGTTTTTATGCATTTGTTTTACAATTGTGGCCACTGGATTTTTTGGGTTTAGGAGCCAGTGACTCCTTCCAAATGTTGGGTATCTGCACCTATAGTATTGATGCAATTTTCAAAACTTCATTTTTTCTCATGTTTTTCCAGTGGTGTTTTCATTTAACATCCTCCTTTTGTGCACCCACTTTTTAATATGTTTTCATACTTTTAACAACTTTAAACATTAATGGCATCTTAGCTTATAATACGTAGGGTAGATGTGCCAGTAATGGACACCCTTAAGGAATTTCTTTAAAAAATATTTTTTAGTTAATAGTTATAATTGTTATATTCCATATTTTTTAATATTATATTAATCTACCAACAATATTTAAACATGCTCATAGTCACATTTCCCAATGTGAATCGAAATTTAATTATAAATAACAAAAATAAATCAAAACACCCTAAATTCCAGTAATGGACACCCCACAAAAAATAATAGATAATTGATATTATGATTGTATTTAAAACTAGAATTTTAAAAAAGCATATTAATGAAATAAAAAAAGCTGATTTTTTATTATTTATTTTTTTATAAACCAAAAATGTTGAAGGTGGCCCATTACTGGAAGGCGGTCCATTACTGGCACATCTACCCTACATGGTTTTAGTATTCATTATTTTTAGTTTTGATGGGTTTTAATATGTATAAGTTATATTTTTGTAAACACTGTTTTTATTCTAAATTGCAAATGGCGCCCCATAGACTTAACATTATATTGTTTACGTTAAATTTTCATTGTTTTTATAATCTTTAATATAATCTTTTTTAGTATATATATTTTTTAATTTAGTTAGGGTAACCTTTTACTCATCTTACTTGTCTAAAATTTTAATTAATGGAACCATTTTAATATTTTAAATAAATTATTTTTTGAGTATCGCTTTGTAAAGTTGTTTACATTCACTTAACATTGATTTCGATGTTTTTTAATAAATTAATTAAAAATACAAATTTTTAATTGTTTGGTTATTTTAGGAATTTAAATCATGCTTGAATTAAACTTTTATTTTCCTTTGGATTTTTAAAAAAAAATTAATATTTTGTATTTTTAATTGTTAATTAAAATTTGTTTTGATAATTCAAAAAGGGCAACTTAGTTCATTTCTGCAATAACCAGGAGTCGAGGCAGGTTTTTTTTCTTGGGGCCCATTTTGTGAAAAATAAACGTTATTTTTGTGAAATTTATTATATTTTTCTGAAAAATAACATTTTGTAACGAAATTTGAAATCCAGTTATACTCAAATTTGAACCAAGCATTTATAAACAAAAACTTTTTAAAATCCTTTTACTGAAGTTTTCTTCTCTGGGGAACTTGTTTGTTTACAAATTACACATTTTAAAACATCACAAAATAATAAATAAATATTAAATGGTAAGTTTTTATGGAACTGAATTTCGTGAAAGGGCCTATTTTAGTAAAAGGAACTTTGTGAAGAGGTCCATTTTATCAGATTGATTTTTGTGAAGGGACCCATTTTATTAAATTGATTTTTGTGACGGGGCCTTAAAAAGGCCCCAAATTTTGCCTGGATCGCCCCCTGATAACATATATATCTCCAGTCAGATAGTTTAGTTGTTTTTTGCAGCAAATATTAATAAATATTCTATTTAAAAGAACCCGATATGTATCCAAGCACTTTTGACAGATAGAGGAAAACTTTTATGAATCTTTCCTGACCAATCGTATTCCATCTTTTCATTATTTGGGTTTTAAAGCTGATTTTTAATTGGCCATTGATAGTAATGATTTATAATATGAGTTTTAGTACAATTAGCGCTTGGACAATGGAAAATTGGGATGTATATGGTAGACATGGTAAAAAAGAGAATGTTATTTATGAGTCACAAGTAAAGTTACAGTTTAAATAGATCTTAATTTCTTTTGTTTATTGTTTATCCTGTATTAAATGTCAATTTTATGTAAAGTTATGGGCACATAATTTAATTATCTTTTATACTGGTTTGTAAGCATTCATATAGAGTATTAATACCCTTGATATAATTTACAGAGTTATAATACCTTTAAATTCAATTTAATTTTAATTTGCTTTTAATTAAACTCATTGTATAATTATTGCTTTCCTCCCAGCATATAAACAATGCATATAAACAATTTTACAGGGCTTGAAATTCAATTTTAACAAGGAGGGGAGCCTCCCTACCAACATTTTTAAATGGAGGGGAGTTGTAATGTTTGGGAGGAAGAAAAAAATCTTTAAACCCCACTATTATTTTACGTTCTCTTTAAAGAATTACATTAATGCAGACATGACAAAATACCATTGAAAAAATTAAGTCAACTGAGAATGATTATGTAAAATGTTTATTTTTATTATAAAAAAGGGAAGAAAGTTAAGTTTTATATATGCAGTGTATTTTTCAACTTCCATTAAATGTGTTAAGGACCCTTAACAATTAGGTTGTTAAATAAATTTCTTAATTTAGATTTTATTTGATTGAGATTCACCTATCGATCGCGGAAAAGAAGCAAAGTTTGTCGATCTGTCACCAAAAAATGCAAAGTTCCTCGATCAGTCGTGGGAAAAAAGCAAATTTTGTCGATCGATTGTGGAATAAATGCAAAGTTCGTCGATCTGTCCCCCAAAAAACGCAATGTTTGTCAATCTGTCACAGAAAAAACTCAAAGTTCGTTGATCAGTCATTTAAAAAATGCAAAGTTGGTTGATCAGTCATTTAAAAAACGCAAAGTTCGTTGATCAGTCGTTTAAAATATGAAAAGTTTGTCGACCAGTCGCTTAAAAAACTAAAAGTTCGTCAGATAAGTCACTTAAAAAACCTTAAGTTCGTCGATCAGTCGTGAAAAAAAATGCAAAGTTCGTCGATCTGTGGTTGAAAAACAAAAGTTTGTGGATCTGTCGCAGAAAAAATGCAAAGTATGTCGATCTGTCGCGGAAAACCCCCCACAAAGTTCGTCGATCTGTCGCGGGAAAAAACGCAAAGTTCGTCGATCTGTCACCAAAAAATGCAAAGTTTGTCGATCAGTTGCGGGGAAAAAAAGCAAATTTCGTCGATCGATTGTGGAATAAACGCAAAGTTTATCGATCTGTCTCCAAAAAACTCAAGGTTCGTCGATCAGTCGCTTAAAAAACACAATGTTCGTCGATCTGTCGCAGAAAAAATGCAAAGTTCGTTGATCAGTCGTTTAAAAAATGAAAAGTTCATCGATCTGTCCCCAAAAAGTGCAAGGTTCGTCGATCAGTCGCTTAAAAAATGCAATGATCATCAATCTGTCGCAGCAAAAACGCAAAGTTCGTTGATCAGTCATTTAAAAAATGCAAAGTTCGTTGATCAGTCGTTTAAATAACGAAAAGTTCGTCGACCAGTCGCTTAAGAAACGAAAAGTTCGTTGATCAGTCGCTTAAAAAACCTTAAGTTCGTCAATCAGTCGTTTAAAAACCTTAAGTTCGTCGATCAGTCGTGAAAAAAAATGCAAAGTTCGTCGATCTGTGGATGAAAAAACGAAAGTTCGTGGATCTGTCGCAGAAAAAATGTAAAGTTTGTCGATCTGTCGCGGAAAAAACCCCACAAAGTTCGTCGATCTGTCACGGAAAAAACGCAAAGTTCGTTGATCTGTCACCAAAAAATGCAAATTTTGTGGATCTGTCACCAAAAAATGCAAAGTTCGTCGATCTGTCACCAAAAACTGCAAAGTTCGTCGATCTGTCACCAAAAAATGCAAAGTTCGTCGATCTGTCACCAAAAAATGCAAAGTTCGTCGATCAGTCGTGGAAAAAAAGCAAATTTCGTCGATGGATTGCGGAATAAACGCAAATTTGGTCGATCTGTCCCCAAAAAACACAAAGTTCGTCGATCAGTCGCTTAAAAAACACAATGTTCGTCAATCTGTCGCAGAAAAAACGCAAAGTTCGTCGATCAGTCGTTTAAAAAATGCAAAGTTCGGCGACCAGTCGTTTAAAAAATGCAAAGTTCGTCGACCAGTTGCTTAAAAAGCGAAAAGTTCGTCGACCAGTCGCTTAAAAAGCGAAAAGTTCGTCGACCAGTCGCTTAAAAAGCGAAAAGTTCGTCGACCAGTCGCTTACAAAGCGAAAAGTTCTTCGACCAGTCGCTTAAAAAGCGAAAAGTTCATCGACCAATCGCTTAAAAAGCGAAAAGTTCGTCGACCAGTCGCTTAAAAAGCGAAAAGTTCGTCGACCAGTTGCTTAAAAAGCGAAAAGTTCGTCGACCAGTCACCAAAAAAAGCAAAGTTCGTCAATCAGTCGCGGAAAAAAAGCAAATTTCGTCGATCGATTGCGGAATAAACGCAAAATTCGTTGATCTGTCCCCAAAAAACGCAAGGTTTGTCAATCAGTCGCTTAAAAAACACAATGTTCGTCAATCTGTCGCAGAAAAAACACAAAGTTCGTCGACCAGTCGCTTAAAAAGCGAAAAGTTCGTCGACCAGTCGCTTAAAAAGCGAAAAGTTCGTCGACCAGTCGCTTAAAAAGCGAAAAGTTCGTCGACCAGTCGCTTAAAAAGCGAAAAGTTCGTCGACCAGTCACTTAAAAAGCGAAAAGTTCGTCGATCTGTCACCAAAAAAAGCAAAGTTCGTCGATCAGTCGTGGAAAAAAAGCAAAGTTCGTCGATCGATTGCGGAATAAACGCAAAGTTCGTCGATCTGTCCCCAAAAAACGCAAGGTTCGTCGATCAGTCGCTTAAAAAACACAATGTTCGTCTATCTGTCGCAGAAAAAATGCAAAGTTCGTCGACCAGTCGCTTAAAAAGCGAAAAGTTCGTCGACCAGTCGCTTAAAAAGCGAAAAGTTCGTCGACCAGTCGCTTAAAAAGTGAAAAGTTCGTGGACCAGTCGCTTAAAAAGCGAAAAGTTCGTCGATCAGTCGTGAAAAAAAATGCAAAATTCATCGATCTGTGGTTGAAAAAACACAAAGTTCGTCGATCTGTGGTTGAAAAAACACAAAGTTCGTCGATCTGTGGTTGAAAAAACACAAAGTTCATGGATCTGTCGCGGAAAAACTGCAAAGTTTGTCGATCTGTCGCAGAAAAAACCACAAAGTTTGTCGTGAAATTCGTTAATCGATAGTCGATAAATCACGAAATTCAACAATTAATAGCAGAAAACTCGCAAAATTCATCAAATTGTCTCGGGGAGGGGGGGGGGTGTGAATATCGTCGATTGGCTTTGAGAAAAAAGAATCTCAATTCGTCGAATGGTTTCAGGGGAAAAATCATGAAATTCGCCAAATGGTTTCGATATTCGACGAGCGACAGCAGGAAATAAAATCTGTTTCCATTCAATCATCACAGTTGGTGAGTGTGGCTATTAAGTTTGGCCAGTGGTAATATAATAAAGTCAGTCGCCAAATTTTCAATATTACTCGCCGGATGGCGAGTGCTAATTTTGTCCTATATTACTTTACAGCTCTATATACTTTATATTTGGCATAATAATGTTTAAGATACTAAGACAAACTAAAAACTTTGGAAAATTCCAACAAATCAAAAACTTTAATTTTTCTTTTTTTTTTTATGACCAGATCAGTTGATGGAAAATATCTCAAAATTTGCCAATCAGTTGAGGGTAAAAAGGCATGATTATGGCGAAAAAAATTTCGAAATTCTCGATTGGTACGACAAAATATCGGAAAAATTGCTAGTTAATTGAGGAGAAAATCTAAAAAATGTTGCGAAATTCGTCAATTGAATGCAAGGAAAAATCACGAAATTCTTAAATCAGTCGCATGGAAAAAATACAAAAATTGTCGATTTATCGTGAGAGAAAGTCACGAAATTTGTCAGTTGATTGTGGGGGAAAATCATGAAATCCTTTAGCCAGTTGCAAAAAAAAAAAATGCAAAATTTGTTGATCAGTTGCAGAAAAAAATGCAAAATTTGTCGATCAGTTAAAAGAACTTTTGGTCTAGTGTCAACACTATTTTCTTCACATACTTTGCAGATCTTGGTAATCAAATCAAAAAATTTAAATTCATGGTGCAGTGTAGTTGCCTACAACAAATGTTACTTATAACCTGTTAGATAACATGTATTCAGTAATGAATGAACTCAAATGAAATTTCTTACCACTTATTGAAACTAGTGGGCTATTGAGTTCTGTCATATATGCTAATTAATCCATTTTGTTCTGGCTTTAAAGATAAGAAAAACAATAAAGGGTTTATAAAGCACAAAAAGTTTTTCTTCATGAATGTTATTTTGTAGACATTCTATGCACGTGTTATTCAGGAGTTTAATATCTGCTATCTGTTATAATTTGATAATTACGAGATTAGTTGTTCATTCGATTATGGCTTGATGTATTTACAGTAATGTTATTTTTTAAAAGATGTGATACTATTAATATTTTTTTCTTTATTTTCAGAGCTTTTTTGGACATCAATCCTGAAAAAAGTTCAAAAGCAAAGAAAAATCCAAAATCATGTAATATAAATAAAGTCAGGAAGTTGATGACAAAATTAGCAGCATTTAGATGTATTGTTTAAAACCTGTCGTATCTTATGTAAAATATGTACAGAATAAATAATTTCAGAGTTCCTGAATTAAAATTTTTATTTTTGTCTGTGAATTTTTTTAAATTATTTAAAAAAATGCTTGTTTTTAATATGTGTGATGACATATTTTAAAGATTTTTCTTGAACAGTTCTTAGAAGATCATTCCTTGTTATATTAAAATTTTTCCTGAAATTAGGATTTAGAGTTTCTTTAGTTTTTGAAAATTGATGAAATTGTTCATTATTTCAGGGTGTTCTGGACATTGATAAATTAGTCACAGAACAAAAGGCAGGATGTTACTGAAATATGAAATTGATGACTCAGCATTCTATCCTGTCCTTCCCAAAACACGAAAATCTGTATAGTACTTCCCAGTATGTAAACATTCATTATTTAACCACAGTAGCTGACCCGAGTTAAATCGGGGGTAATAACACTGTTTCCCTATCTAAACGGCCGTTGAAGTGGTTAAGTTATTTGCATTTTTACAAATAGTTTATTTTGGCTGTAGTATTTTCAACCAAGAATTTTTTTTTTCTCTGGTGATCCTGAACAATTTCCCATTTTTACAGATAAATCCATGTTTTATACTATCTCCAAGTAAAATGTTTAACACAAAACTGAAGTGTTTTTGTGATTTTTTAAAAAGGCAAATATTATACTCTATTCCTGCATTATTAGCTAAAACGACATTAATCTCACTTGGGTTTGGGTAGAAACCAAAAGAACCCAGGCATCAAAATGCAAAAGAATGTGCAAGTAGATAAATACCGAAGTGATTCTCAAAAAACTTAAAACAAAAGTTATATTGAAAGAAATAGAAATAATTTTAACATTTTGATATTCATTAAATTATGTCTTTGATACATTATTATGCAAAAGTTTATTATAATCACCTTCCTCATTACATTAAAAAAAATCATGAATAAGTTCATTTGTTGTTACGAATACATAATCGTAAATATTCAGAGTATGATAGTAAATAAGAGATAAGTACTAAAAAAATTTCTGATTTTTTCTATATTTTTCAAAGGTGTGCATTGTTGAGCTAAGAGTTATACTTGATATTGTGTTATATTGTGTTAGGGTTTGGACAAATTTAGCCTGTGATTTGTAACAAATTTGATAAGTGTTTGTTACTCTGCCTGGTTAATATTGCTTAAGTTAATTTTTATTTTACTTAGATGTTGGCAAAAATTACTACACTTGTATATGAACTTTTACGTAATTTTTTTTTTCGGAAATATGAAACAATCATGTTTAATAAAACTTATACACATGTCATTTTTCAATGCTAAATATAATTTTATTTTGTAAGCTGTATAGTGTTGTAAATAGAAAAAATATGTAATATTGAGAAAGTCTCTAATTGTTTAAAAAAATTATATGCAAACCACCATATATATGTAGTGGTAGAATAATCTTAGAAATATTATCAAGTTTTAAATATACAGGCTGTCTAAAAAAAGCTATACAGTTTATTTTTGTATCTATATGAGATGGATAAATAATGTAATCTGCAAAAATGTGGATTGGTTTTAATCATCTCCAAACATTATGAAGTTGCAGAGAGTCAAAAATTGTGACTTGCTTCACTTTGCATGCAATTTGAAAAGTGAAATCTGTTCAAGCTTGGCGAATGTTTACAAACTAAGATTTAATGTGCCATCAATTACATCAACACATTATTATTAATCAATACATTTAAATATCAGATTTGTAGACATTATTCTCCAATAATGATTAGATTCCATGTTTCGAATTGCATGGCAAAGTGAGATAATTCCTGATTTTTGGAGGTACTGAAGCCACCTGTTTGGTTACAAAGAATGTATAAAAACTAATTTTGGAAATATCTCCATGGAGATGAAAAGTATAGAATTGAAATTTTGTACCTTATGGACATTTTTGCAATTTATACTATTTATCTCTTATACAGAAATAAAATGTTGCATTTCTTGACATCCTATGTATAAATATACAGTTACTGTTGGAAGTAATCATGCGAATTCTTGAAATAACTATTTCATGGTCATTTGCAGTTCTGATAACTACTGCAATTTATAGCGATATATGTAAATGAGTAGAAAATGATGGGCATTTATGCTTATTTATAATCTTGATATTACAGTCATATACGATAATTTATAATCTACAGGGTGTCCCAAAAGTCTCCGTACAACTTCATAAATTTATTTTAAAAAAAGTAATAGGCCTACAGCAAAAATAATTAGAACAGTGCATAGAGTAACTTAAAAAGTTTTTTTTTACAGCCTTAGTAAACTTCAAAATGAGATACTTGCGTAGCACGAAGAATATCAAGACTGTATTTCAATTCAATCCACAAATGTTTTTCATGCTAACATCAACAGTAGCTACTGCTGTTTGGATCTTTTGTTTCAACATTTTATTTCATCAAACAGTTGTAACTACTGTTGATGTTAGCATGCTGAAACGCACGTGAAGGGAATTGGAATATCGACTTGATATTCTTCGTGCAACGAAAGGATCTCATGTACAAGTATACTAAGGTAGTAGAAAAAACTTTTTAAGTTACTCTGTGTACTGTTGTAAATATTTTTGCGGTAGACCTATTATTTTTTTAATCAATTTTTGAAGTTGTACAGAGGCTTTTGGGACACCCTGTATATTACTGTGATTTACAGTCAGACACATTCTTGAAAGTAACGGTTATTTACGGTCAGATACATTCTTGAAAGTAACGGTTATTTACGGTCAGATACATTCTTGAAAGTAACGGTTATTTACGGTCAGATACATTCTTGAAAGTAACGGTTATTTACGGTCAGATACGTTCTTGAAAGTAACGGTTATTTACGGTCAGATACGTTTTTGAAAGTTACTGTGGTTTACGGTCAGATACATTCTTGAAATTTACTGCCATTTACGGTCTAATACAGTCTAAATAGATTACGGTACAAACTGTAATATTACAGGAAAATCTTGGAGTCTGTGCTGCCAAGCTTTTCCCGTAATCCAACGGTGAAATTTTTATCAGTGCGCTTTTTAAAGGAGAAACTATTCGAAACGGCTCTCTTTATAATATGGTTATCAGAAATTGATATTCGCCTTTATGGAGTCTCATGTTAAAACTTAAAACAAATAAGACACAGGAAAAAAAATGACTAACAATATAAATCAAAATAAAATTAACATGTTCTTTATAATAGAAAATTAAATCTATGAGATATTATGAAGAATAGATACAGTATATTCAGTTAATACGTTTGTCGTTATACGATTATTTCACAGCAGTTCGGCAATCTCTTTCTTGCGTATATCAACTTTTTTTTAATCTCGTCCAAAGAGGTTTAAACCTAAACCCGGTCTATACAATTTTGTATAATCCGCTCTATTTTATAGCAAAATATATTTATGTAAGAATTACACCAGAAGATACCATTCACATACATTAAAGCATATTGTATATTTATCGCTGTTATAATACAATAAAAGAAATCTATTTTAACGCCAAACTACTTTGAATAGAGAAAAAACAATTTTTAACATCAAAATAAGTCGAGAGAATTAGAATTTTTCATTTACAATATTGTCTCTAGTATCAGTTGAAATTTGATAGAAAAATATTTCTATAATTTTTATAATTTGTTTATCTTTATCTAGCGTATTTTTCAATACTTAAGTAATTTTTAACTATTGTCGTTTTCGTTTTTAATGCTGCACACTTACTGAACTATTGAAATTACACATTGGCTTTCCTATTTAATACCGTAAATAAATATACGGCAAACAATACGTTTAACAAATTTATTCCTTATTTTTGTTTAAGCTTATGTATAAATATTTCCGGAAAGAAATCTGATTCTTATGGCAATTATAATTACATCTCTTAAAATATAATTAGATTTATCTAACGAAGTAGGGTAATTTTTAAACGCTATATTTTATCAGCTAATGGAGAGCTTCCTGAGGCTTGTTAAATCCTTAATTAAATTTACGATGTTTGAAGTAAATATTATAAAAGAATAAAACTAAAGAAACAGAAACTTCAATTTTTGTAAATATTTTAAAAGATAAAATACTTATCGAGACGACCTGTATATTTAACATGTATTTTCTTAATAATAAATATTTCCTTAAATTATTAGAAACATGGGCATATAATGGGCACAGATGTCAATGATTAAATAAAATTCATATACGTATATGAGCTAAAACAAACGTCAAAAATAACGTGTGCACCACGTTTTCCATATCACAGTCGTACCCTACAAGACATTTTTTTCAAACGTCATTCTATAGTTGACACTGCATTTCTCTATAATTTTTTTATAATATAGTAAATTAATTATGTTTCAAAAAGACAAATGATGACACGATTAATATTAATAACATTCAACAATGTGCATTCAGACTTATTGATAATATAAAGCAATTTATGAAAAAAAAACCATAGTTTAAAAACAAAAGTAATACGAAATGTTTTCTATAAAGTACGCAAGCAGCATACAATTTTTCGTAGCTCAAAAAAGAAAAATAAATAAATAAAAATTTCGCTGTAAAAAAGTAAAGCATTAAAAAAATAAAATAATGAGCAAAAAACTAAACGAAAATATTTAGCCATTATATTTCTATTTACGCAGACTGAAAAAAATGCTATATTTTACTACGCAAGGAGTTACGGAGACAAAAAAATACAACTGTCTGGAGTAGAAGGTACTGCAGTTAATCTACTGTTAAGCAGAAAAATCTCATAAAGTTATTTTCATGTAGCATATAGTTAACCGAGTAAAGGAAAACATCATCAACAAATCAGAAAAGAAAAGCAAGACATTATTCAAATGTAATTTTCTGACTTCTTTCAAATAAGATTGTTTGCAAGTAATTGTAACTAAACATATGTAAATAATGTAAATAAACATATGTATATAACGGTAGAAAAACTAAACAACTGATATTGTAATTTATTCTCAGACATGTATTAAATAAATATTTTTCAGAAAATAATTAAATTTTTCATGAAGAAAATCTACTTTGAAATGTAATACTTAAACTTTAATCGCTTGTGAAATGTTACGGAATTAAAAATGTAGAAACTATTAAAAACATTTATTGTATTATACGACAATGTGTTAATTAACTGCAAAAAAAGGAAATATTTGAGACTAAGATGGATATTACATTTATTTATGGGGAAATATATTTATGAAACCTTGTGAAAAATTCAGATAATAATGAGCATCTTTAAATGCTTTCGTTGCCTTCAAAACGCTTTAATCATGGATATAAAAGTAATGAAAAGAAGCTCGATTCCAAAACTGTCCGATACATTTGTTTATGTTATGATATAAATTGAAATGTGATGCAAACATAAATTGTCTTTATTTTTTTCATATCGAATAAAATGTCTAGATATTTTTAATCAGTGTGTAAGTACCAAGTCTATCATTCCGCCGTATATACCGTTTTACAGATCATCTTCTATGGAAAATACTTAATAATGATACAAATCAATCAGAGAAACTTCACTTTTGGTAGATACGAAAGGAAGAAGACCTCGCCAGTTTTAAATGCTTATTGAATTGCTGCTGCCACATTCATCTTACATTTCGGATATTTATATTTAATTCTCTAAACTGTTGCTTTATGTTATTGTAGAAAACAATTTTTTTTAATACTCACGTAATAATAGATTAACAAAATCATGCTTGATAATTTGTTTGTCTTTAAAATAGGTTTTATAGATTTTTTGAAATTTTTATATCATAGCATATTTAAATGGAATCTTGCATCTTGCTCTCCGATTATTTTTATTTTGAGGTAAAACCGGATATCTTATGATGAATAATTACGGATTTTGGAAAACAATGCTGGACGAGCCAGTGAACAAAGCATGACAATTATCTGCCAAATCTACGTGAAAAGGAAGATTAGTTTCCTTCTGAAGCTGATAAAGAAGTGAAATTCGTTTAAGGAATTTAATGAAATTGTGAAAGTATGACAATTGTTATTTCTTCTTTAAATAATCTATCATTAGACTAATAATTATAATATTTCGAGTTAAGTTCCTTAGTTAATGTTGTAAAGCATAATATTTTGTTTGTTTTCCAAAGCAAGTCTAAATTTATTCATTTCTTGCAAGATTTATATCAAGCGGTCCTACGCTGTCAATGGCATAATTCCGTGTGATTTGCCTTTTTCTAAAAAACATTCATTAAAATGCCAAATAATGTACCAAAATAATTTAAAAAAAACTAAACAAATCATATGTTTATAAAGATATTATTTTAAAAAGATAAGGGCATAGTTCTTAAGAAAATTCTCATTGAATTTTGTTAGAAATTCTACCTTTAAGATGTAAGGAATGATAAGTTATCCGATTTAATTATTTTTCATTATTCTTTTTTAGTAATTTATGTGGTGTAATTACAAATGCATTTTCAGAAACGGTGTTTCGAGTACATGTTATGCAATATTACGTTTTTATAGATTTGCGGCAGAAATTACTGCTTCCAATGGAAATTTTGTCAAGCAAAATCAGCAAGTTTAACAGGTTAACGCTCTGCGTACTCATTTGATGATAAATATAAAATCATATTTACAGCACAGTTTTTCTCTTTAACAACATCTGATTCTGGTTGGGCTATAATTTTAAAACCAAAGGGTGGATTCCTTAAATTTCTCGCTTAACTTAGTAAGATCATTTACCTACTAAATTTTGGACAAGCAAAAATGTAGTTTTATTATTATTAATTTGGACGTTAACGATTAAGCAACACCGTGCTTGATTGTCACTGAAGAAATGGTTTTAAATTCTAAAAATAAAATTGTCGGGAGTTTATGAAAAATAGCCATCATAAGATATATTACTTTGGCACGAATGGACTCTTTACTGTGTGTTAATTTCCTTACATCTGATGCAGAGAATTTCCAGATTTTCTATTATAAAAATTGAACGAGATCTACATCCCATATAAAAAGAAAGGAAATGTTATATATTATCTATTAAATTACTTTATATTAAATGTAATCTATCTAAATGTTATGTATATTGACACAGGGCATTCAATAGAGAGGAATTATTAGGATTTTCAAGAGCGTTTCACATTTAATTATCAATTTAAACACTATTTATGTGCTGCTACATAATTTTCTATGCATAAAGTCTGTGCAAAATGTATGTAATTAACAAATAATAATTTCAGACCTTTATTCTGTTTTCTTTCAAATATTTGAATACAGGAGAAAACAATAAACAAAACAGCTTTATTTCCTTTAAAAACAAAATCTAATATTAATACTTTAAGTTCCAAGATTTTAAATTAACAAGTTATTTAATGCGTAAATGTATACATAGTATGTCATTTAAATCATGAAAATGACTTTTTTATGTTTGTAACTAGATTAAACTTAAATAATTTTAAGTGCAAAGTATTTAGCGTTAAACATAAAAGAGAAACGCAAACGCTCTATGCCGATGTATATATTGCTATTATTTAACAAATACCTAATTTAAAAATCTAATGACACAATACTTAAAATCTAACTTAACAATAGAACGAATAGACAAAATCATTTCTATAGCTTTTCTGAAGACACGTTGAGAAATAATTTAAATTTAACTATTTAATGCGTTTCTGATTTACACTTCAGAAACTTGCATGATAGGTAATTGCAGTTCCGGACGATTTCTTAAGTGCTTTTTTACTTCTCTCCATAATAAGCTTTCTAAAATTGTGTTTCGTAACTTTGTTTAACGCAATTAATTGAAAGAGGTAAGCTGGAAATTTGAAGCAATTCTATTTTTTTGTTGGTATTGTGAATTGCTGCAGCTATTTATTTATTCAGAAACTATTTTTATTGTTCGGAACTGTCGGAATATGTAAGCAATACAGAGAAAAAGTCTCTTATGGGTTGTCTTTATCGGATTTTGTACAAGCTTTTTATTTATGATTATTACTACTAAATTACAAATAAAAAAATATATTTATATAAACAAAAAAAAGACTAAAATATTTTTTTAAATGTATCTCCTTAAAAGCTTTCCTGGATTTCTATAATCTAATGTTTTTTATAGCTCATTCGGAAGCCTTATAGAAATATTAATAACATTTCGTTTTCAAGTGAAACTCAAATCTAGGTACACTTAACGACACATGAAAGCATTTAGTTAAACGAATAAACAGTGAATCCTACAAAGTTTAAGTTTTCGCAGGATAGTATGAAGTTTCTGGTTCATAAAG
The DNA here is from genome assembly GCA_963931845.1 of Maratus michaelseni. Lineage (NCBI taxonomy): Eukaryota > Metazoa > Arthropoda > Arachnida > Araneae > Salticidae > Maratus > Maratus michaelseni. The sequence goes on from OZ007592.1 coordinate 392,580,341, forward strand.
TAGATTCGGGGAAGAGGTTCCCTGATTACGTAAACGTGAAAACTATCCAGGAGTTCACAGCGTCCTGTACTGAAACTGAGGTAAGGTAATTTTTCTGAATGACCGACTACTATTCTCGATGTATAAATGTTTATGAAGTAATTGCAGTCCTCATAGCTAATATTTGGAATGAAAGGAAAAGAAAGAAACGACAGAGTGGAGTGAGAAGCTTTAAGGTGCTTTAAAGAGAATAAAATAGAAGTTAAAAAAGATCTCCGTTTTGTATGCCCCAAATTATAGCCAGGGGTTTATTGTGCAGACTCACAAATGTTTATACGCTTCTATTATAGTCCTATCCCATGCACGAGATGGAAAATAGAATCCTATTCGGTACTTAAATAAGACGTTTTCTAAGACGGAGCAGAACTACACTACTTTTGAACGGGAGTCAGCTGCCATAGTGTACAGTTTTGAAAAGCTGAATAACTATTTGGATTCTGACATTGTTTTTTTGTGTAGGTATTATGTTTTTCGTCTTTAGTACTTTATGTATTTTGTGTTTCGTTTAGTGCATTATTGACGTTTTACTTTATATCACAAAATTTAAACTATCACAATGTGTGACTTTTCTTGAACTCATATAAGTATATCATTGGGTTACGGAATTTTCTAGGATAGCTATTATCTGATTCAAAACTGAGTACGCGATCGTCTATGTAACCGACGTATTTAGATTAATGTGTATCAAGCATTTCAGGCACTACTGGTGCTTAGATTTTTGCAAGAGTTAGATGCTTGCTGATAAACGGAGACTATTTTTAAGTATCATCATTTTGTCCTGTGTTCTAAGATGTATGCGTGACAGCGACATCTATCTATCGCTTCTCAATTTTTCGCAAGTGAGATTGCGCATCTCGTAATCTGTTTTTCACGGTCATTTTAAGTTATATGATTAATTAGGTTGGGGACGTCAGCTGGCGAATATAAATATGAGTGTAACAGTTTGATTGGATGGAACAGCCGGATCTCGCCATTATTGATTTGTGAGGCAATTTTTTAGCATTTCAGTGTGAATAATAGTCTAGTTTAAATCGACGACTGACGTGACATACAAGAAGAAGTGTAGTTTCCCGCAATAAAAAGTGTGCCTTTGATAAGGAGTTGTTTCCCTTAATTCAGGATCCACGGGGTTCAGCCATTTTGCGACATTTCACATACCTGATAAAATAATTATGCTTAACAGTGTTTTTAGTGACTGTGAACGAAGCAGGTCTCTTTGAACAGCCGTTTTCCCGACGTAATTGAGTTTTATGATTGTTAAATCTGTATTTAGAACTTTTGAGTGTTTATTGAGGTTAAAAACTAAACCTTTTATTAATGTATTTATATTGTTGTTAGCTCCACTGCAGTCCTCATCTCTTAATAATATAGGATAAACTTTGTTTTTGATATCTTATAATAGAGTCATGTTTACGGTAATACATGTCGTAGTAGGCACGCTGGCTCAAGTTTTTTGGACCTCTCTAATGTGGTATGTTAAGAGAAAGAGACTCATTGCCTTGTTGATGTCTATATTTCCATAGGTAGGTGTATACACTGTATGATAATTCTTTAGAGGAAAGGCGCTGTGGCGTCGCCAATGAAAGTGACTGGTAAGTGTCATCAATATCCCCAATTAAACATAAAGGAAAATATTTATTTACAGATATTTACAAGATATAAAAAGAAATAAAACGGCAAAATCAATGAAATTATGTAAAATATTAAAAGAGAATAAATCATTAATAGATTAATGAGCCACTTATAGACCCTACAGAAGCACTCTCGTACTTTAAAATAATCGCACTTAACAAGGTGCGAAATAAAAAATTGTATTAAATGAATCCCTAAATGTCTATTAGTGTTATAAATATAAAAATAAAAGGTTAGACAATTTCTCTACACTTTTTATACACCCCTTACAATCCTATAACTTTTGGGTAATACACAGAAAAAACAAAGGGAATAATCAATTGGTTACCTTCACCTTCAGCGCACATCAGAACTGGATGACAATGCACTCACACTATCCGGGATAAGTACGGATCCCTTCCTTGTAAAGATATTAAGACTCGCTGTTTATATGACATCTATGGCATAACATCTACAGGGAGTCATCCTTGTTTGGACCACAAGATTGCTGCCATTTTTTTATTATACATATTTAAAATTTTTACAGAATACAATTTTTTTATGTTGCATCTCGATCGCTCTAGAATCCAATGTCCGCATCTTTCAACTTTTTTAGTCGGTTTTTTTTTCACACCCCGTCGAAAATATGGAGCTCACCTTACCCCCCATCACCGACGATCTCCGTTGGGCCTTTTTTGAACAAATATTTACTCCCCACATCTTATTAGTCTGGCTGACTTGCAATCGGGCACCACCTTAACGGGACGCGGGACCCGTTCTCATGGACAAACCGTCCCCCTCGTAAATCTGCTGTCCATGATTATGCCGTCTGCATCCGACAAGCTGTAAATTTTTAAAGTTGTAAAACTGTCTTCCGTTAGAGCTAGCATTCTTCGATTCGCAGACCAGTGACACCGAAAGTAACAAAAAACTACCATCAGGGTTGTCATCTTTTATTTTCCTTACTACTGTAGAAAAACACCATTGGAAAATGTAGATGTTATTGCTTCCGCATACAAAAATAACTATGTACATTATAATATAGGATCAACAATTCTACCACAAAAAACAGTCATAAATATGCATATTACAAAATAAGTTCATTCATTAATTCATAAAAAATCATTCATATATATGTACATTACAAAATGAAATCAATAATTAATTTTCGTAAAATAATTCGTGCAATAATGTGTTTTCATTAAGATTTGTAATCAATTTTGTTGAAAGCTGGGGGGTGGCTCGTAAATGACCACTTGTTGAGATGTCTGTTCGTATGTGAAATGAACACTAAAGTTTACACGCTACCAGAATTAGATCCAACGTGTCAGTTTGCTGACGCCACATAATATAAAATATAAAGTTTATAAAAATGTAGTATATTTAAGAAACGTGCGATATGATATATGTGTAGTAATTCGAAATCCACAGTTTATTATACCAGCAGAGCGCCAGTCAACATTTTTTTTACTATAATTCTATTATAATCTATATATTTTATAAGGTATATTTGATTTCATCGTTTAAATACATTTTCGCATTAAATCAACAAAGTAATATCTTATTCATCATAGCTAACATCAAATTTTTAATAAATTCATAGAAGCTCGAAATTCCCTTTATGATATTTTGCATAATGCAATTTATTAGTTCGGCTTAATAAATGTGTCCTCTTAGATTCCGTATCATTGTAATTGTTATTTATAGTCTAATGTTAACAGCTTTAACATGAAACGCACTCTATCTAACTATCAGACAGTTGAAACACATTTGCAGTTTAATGGACATGATAGATACTATTGTTCACATTAGCAAACCTATGCATAAATTAATGTTTAGGTTTACTGTCGCAGAAATATTTAATCTGCTCTTATGGAGTGTTTATTTAATTTTACGAAAACAAATTGCAGCAGCCATGAACCGTTTCATGTATATTACAGTGAATAATTCAAAATATTTGTTAAATTTGAATTACTTAATAACGAAAATAAATATAATGTGCCCCATTCATTTTTGGGAGATATGACACTCATACACCTGCAAAAGTTTTGTACATAAATATTTTAAAGCTTAATGTTTTAAATTACGTATAACTTTCATTCAAGTAACTTTTATTTCCTTAATGTTTAATATCGGTTTTATAATAAAATACTTATTCTATTTTGCGAATAAGAGTCACATTCGTAATATTTGATTAAAAATTATTTTTTTTTAAATTATTTTTAAAAAGTGGAACACTTTTTGTTTAATCCAATTATATAAATCCAACTTACTTTTCAAATACAAAACATGCCATAACTATCAAGACAGGACTATTCGGTGGAGAAAAAACATTTTCGGGTAAAATATTTTGTTTAATATTTTCCAGAAAAATTTGTTTTCGCTAATTTTGGAGGAAAATTACTTTTAAGTAAAGTAAATAAATAAATGTAGTTAATTTCGGAAAACATTAAGGTTTAACGAAATTTAACGAATATGTCATTTAATGAAAGTTAACGAATATAGTTATTTTTCGTACTATAAATATGATATTTGGCTAAGGAAGAATTTTTAAAGACATTTAGAAAATTTTAAATTACAACAATATTTAAATATATCTAACAACATTCCTGTGAATTTCCAATTATATTTTTCAGCAGGACTGAAATTTATTTGGAAATTTAGATATATTATCCGATGCTAGGAAATAATTCGTCTCACGTACGCCACTGAATAGTGTGCTCATGTATGACATTTCATCTTGTGCTGCAAAGTTGCAGCCTTGCAACGTAAATATAAGTGAAAATGCCAAACTGGATGTCGTCCAGATGGCTTAAATGGTAAAAGCACTTGATGCGCTATACCAAGGTATACCAAGGTAGTGCCATTTAAACATTCCTGTGTTTTATATATTTTTTCATAATTTATTGGTCGGAAAGTAGAATATATTTTAAATTTAAAGAATGAAACGTACTTTTAAAATAAAACAATCATCAAAACTGCAAATATGCCAGTAAGAATGGGATTTTACTAAACGAATATTCCAGAATAGCTGGGAATCGATTTAATATCTTTTTTTTACATACAAATGATGGGATTTGAAGTTTGTCCTATTTTTTCTGGTGAGCTTTAGACATGGTACCACGAAAACCTCAAACGTTTCGGACTTTTTTCAGTTTTTCGCAAATAAATCAAAAATTGTCCACTCTACGGAAAAAAAGGTACCAACGATAGTCTCAAAAGGTTAAATTTTGGGAAACAAATATCTTTACGTTAATAATCAGGGCCCGACTTAGACTGTCTAAAGCACTTGGCAAAGCATTATACTAGGAGGCCCCCTTCTATCTGTTAACATAAATTGTTTGTGAATTATGCTTCAGTGACACGTACTAAACTTCATACCTATTGTATATATACATAAATTTTATACCAGGTATTATTCATATTTGTATACAGGTTATCACAAGTAAGATGGTAAAAACTCTAAGAAAAATACATGTAGGAAAACTAGTAAGAAACTAGCAGAAACAATGATCGACTTGGGTGTCGAGAGTATTTCTTTGCCAGTTTTCCCATTGCTTATCTGCGTATGTTCTACGATGTCAAAAAGGAAAATCTGCCAATTGGTAAATGTTTTTAACTTGCCTCGTTAATAGAAAAAAGTCAATAATGAATTTCTCTTGAAAACAATGAACTACTAATTTGTTTTAATAAAATGATATTTATTAGTTTTATGATGACGTAGCGCCTTCTTTTTGGGGTTGTGTGGGAGAAGTGTTATTAGATACGGGAAGGGGTGGACCGCACTTCCCCTTCCCAAATATTTGAAAATATTTTTGTTCAAGAAGCATTGTGTAATTTTTGTCTAATTTTAACCCTTTTGGCACCCTTTTAACGGAAATCCTGATTACTACTATGTACCTCCAGTTGAGCACCACTATATATATTAAACTATTTTTTATGGAACAGATTTTTTTCTTTATGAATAGCAAGTCTTTAAAGTATTTCTGAAGAAAAAAAAATCGAATATTTAGGAAAAATAGCATGTTTCCGAAATGGAAGCAATGGCTCTTAATGGGGGTATTTTTTTTGAAAATTTTTACTTATGCCTGCGTGCATTTATGGTTGTTATTTCACTGTTCTTTAGCTATAAAAGGGGTAATATCATTCTGCAACTGATATTTTACGAATAATTCATATAAATTAGTCCAACATCTACATTTATAATAAAAATAAAACATAAAATTACCGATTCCATAAGCATTTTCATTATCCATCTCTTTATTTTTCCCATTTACATAATTTTTGTCCTACTATTTTACATGAAAATGATGGAACATTTTTTATGCAGCATTATATTATTATTTTTTTGCGTTTTCTAAAATTGATTTTTTAACTTTTTTGTTTTGCTTATTTTTTCCATATTTCGATTTGAAAATTCGTCGGAACTTTCATCTGAAATAGCAAGTCTGCTTTTAATACTTTGTCTTTTTAAAACTCTAAATCAGATATTTCTTGATTGTCTGTTGATTTAGAATTTACGGAAAATTCTACTCCACCAATTATAACATGGGATAAATCGTCGCATAAATTATTTTCTATTACATATGTAATAGAAAATAATTTATGCGACATACATATGAAGAAGATATCTTCGTCGTATGTTACAATACTGCAATCAGGTGGCAAAAAAAACGATTTCTGGAACAGCAGAAAAATCATCCAAATCTAAAAAATTGTTCAATCATCTTCCATGTAAAAAAATCAAAAAAAAAATAATGTAATGATGAAAAATAAAGAGATGGATAATGAAAATGCTTATAGAACTGGTAATTTCATTTTTTTTTTTAATTATAAATGTAAAAGTTGGACTAATTTATAGGAAATCTTCTTTAAATGTTAGTTTCTGAATGATATTATCCCTTTTATAGCTAATAAACTGAAAAATAAATACCATAAATGCATGGAGTCATATGTACAAGTTTTCAAAACATTACCCCCATTAAGAGCCATTGCTCCCATTTTGGGAACAACTTATGCTTTCGGTAATTGTGATTGATCAATTATACATATTAATTCCGGATTGATGTTGTTTAATATAATACACTGTTATAAACATATTTTAACTAAAAATATAATTTTTATTATAAAGTTCTTTTTAAATATTTCTTTCGAGTACGGCCAAAAATCTATTTTTCGCCTTTTTTAACACATTTTAAAAAATAGAAAATTCTAATGAAACTTAAATATAAAAAAAAAAGGAAGAAAGAAAGAAGAAGAAGTCATCTATTATATTTAAAATTCAAATAACAGGAACCTTTTAACAATATATAAAATACTCACTTCAGAAAAAAATCATAAAGCAATGTTCCCAAAATGGGAGCAATGGCGCTTAATGGGTTTAATAATATAAAATGTAACTAACCAAATTACATAAGTTAATGTTTTCCGAAATTTAATGAATATGTCATTTAGAGAAATCTAATGAATAAATTGCTTTTGGCTACTATTCAATAGGCTAACAAACAATTTTAAGGACAGTATGAAAAATGTCGTATTTACAACAGGATTAATCAGATATTACAACTTTTTATTTTTTTTATTTATGTTTCACCACAAACTATTCGCTTGCAAATCTCGCCCCTATTTAAATTTAACATGTAAAACACATGCCCGAAATAAAAGAATCGCCAACGGTGTAAAGAGAATTAAATATATATATATTATTATTATTTTAGGTACTTCTATATTATCCCGTCAACCACTTTTCATAACAAAAACTATCACCGAACTAAAGGATTTAACGCCAAAAATGCATTATCGTGGTGTCACACACACTTGACGTCACAAGCGCTAACACGTATTTGTTATGTCATCAAGGGGGTTTTAATTCGACTATAACCTGTATTTTGCATTATATTTTACTGATTTATTAGTTATTCGTTAATTAAAATAACAGTTGCGTACTTAAACGGAGGTGCCATAGTATTAAAAGGGAAAAAGCTTTGAAAAAATGTCGCGATGCATATTTGCGTACGAGCAGTTTCTCTTGACGTCACAAACATTTATTCACCAGGCGAGCGGGATAATTAAGAAAAATAATGTATTTAAATAAATACGCAAGATTATTTTTTTCTGTTTTCATTAATTATTTTAAATTTTATTGATTAAACTTACTGATAGTTGATACTTTGCTAAATAGAGCTCTTCCGATTTTTTTTTTTGAAATTTTAATGGCAACATGCTTCTATTTGTTTATTTGGCGTTACAATTTGGCGATAGTTCTTTTTATCAAAACTGGTCGACGGGATAATGGAGAAGTACCTTATTTTCTCTAAATGCTGAAACATAAATGAACTCAAAATAATAAATACATATTTATTTACTGTCAGTATTAGATGCAGATAATAGAAAAAAATTGTAATGACATAAACATTTATTATGAAAAACAATTTGAATTAATATTCTGGCTATCACACATAAAGAAATCTTATCACAATGTTTCAATTTCTTCAAACTCAACCCCATTACATATTCATAGTACTCCATCTCTCACAGATTAATTAATAGTATGTTAAACGGCTTAGATAATATGTAAATGTGTATACGTAGCAAAAACATAAGATTACTTAAATGTTTACATAATGTATTACACTTTTACAAATGTTATGATTATTTTCTATTATGATAATGACTGTAAATTTACTTCGGGTTTTGTAATTCGATGCAGAATCATATTGCTAAAAATAATAAAATAATGAAGTACGAAATTGTAAAGTTTTGATAGTTAAAAAAAATATTCTAATTGTTTCTAATGACAATGACATTTACGAAAAGGAAAAGGTCGTTGTGACGTCTTGTTACATTGCAGTGAGCTGCACTTTTACCACCACAAATACTTCGTATAGATTATTGGCATTATTGTTTAAATGTATTAAAATCGTACGCAAACTAAATCCTGTAAAAATTTTCATTGAAATATCAAGTTTTAAAATATTTATCTATTATTCCGATACTTGAGTAAGTTTCTAGTTCAGATATTTTAAAATTTATACACGGGTATGGCTTTCAGAAAATGCATATTTATATGTGCTTTGAATACCATATAGTCACGCGTATAACATTACGATATAATACCAGACAATTTATTAACATTTAGAGGTGCGTGTTATATAAAGATTATGTAAATGAAGGATTGAAAATAGGAAAATAATATTATCTTAAGTTGTACATACTGAAAGAATTTAGTTTAATATGCCTTTTAACTCATAAAGTAACATTTCTTATAATTGATGAAAGGCGTAAAATAAAACTTTATAAGTAATAAAATAAATTTTTACAGACTGTTGACATGTTTTGCTTCCATCGGAGCCAATATCGAAACAAATAAAAATATTCTAAAACCGCACGGCCTATGAAGTTATTACTTGAAATGCCATCATTTACTTGTTCATGTACTTCCTCAAATTACGCACGATATATTTCTTTTAAATGCTAAAATGTGTAAATTAACAACATAATAAATACATAGTAAAATAAGTTGTATTAGGTTATTTGACAAGTTTTAGCTCAAACAACCTAATAAAAGTTATTTTACTATGTATTTATTATGTTGTTAATTTACAACTTTTAGCATTTAAAATATATATATTATTGCAAGGTCTTATAATTTATTATATTGTTACGCACGATATTTTTAATTTTATATTGGATGCTTATTTCCATATTTTAACCATGGAGTAACTCGAGCCACAATTTTGGAAAGTTAAATGGCAGAATTTGAAAAAAGTAAAGGAAAAATTAAAAGACAACATTTCAAATAGTAGCTTCATAAATCGTGCAATTGTAGAGTACTCTTATTTGTTTTGATAATGGCTCCAATGGAGTAGAAACTTATCACCACTCTATTAAAATTTATTTTACTGTTTATAAAGTTTTTATTTACACAATTTAGTAATTATAAGAAGTATATTATTACAAGATGTTATCATTTCTTATATTTTTAGATAATCTCTCATTGTTTTAATCTATGTTCGATCATGTTTTGACTTTAATACTTTATCTTAAAAATACACTTTCGCAAATTTTTTTAATGTAGTCGTACAATTAATTGTTTATGTAAAGTGCTTTTGTGCAGCTTGCCTGTCTATGGTGTTCTGTAGTGAAGACAATATAATAAAAAGTAAACCGATTTATCACTTAAAGTTAGGTTTTGGATTATGGCATGATTTTTATGTGCATATTTAGAAATTATTTTATACATATTGCAGATAAAAAATTTTGTTTAGTTTTAAATTATTGTACTTTTATTTTAGAGTATAAATATTTTCATATAAAAATATTGATATATCAATCGATCTGAATTTCTCTAGCGTTCTGTAGGCACGCCAGGCACAGTGAATCTTCGCACCTGATTTCGTTTTTAATAATCATCTGAAACGAACAACAACAAAAACTCACATGGATTCTTAAAATACATTAAATTATTTTGATGTTCAACGTCAAATTGATAAGATATATCCAAATTTCCCAAAATAGCGGCTGTTTGAATTCTGATGCCTATTTTTAGCACAGTTTCCTTCTTTCATTTTTGAATCATTATCCTTCAACTTAAAAAGTCTAGTTAAATACAGTTGAACCCCGATTATCCAAATCCCGGTTATTCGAAAATCGACATAACCAAAACACTTTAAAACTCTTTTTATACAAGCATGTTTTTTATGAAATAATTAAAGAGTCAACTTACTTATATGGACATTGAGTCATTTTATTGCTGCCATTTTATTGCATATACACATACAACACTTCATTTCTTTACAAAATAAGTTGTGTTTTGTTTTTCCACTTTGCATTGCTTCAATGCTGTCTTATCACTCTACCTTTTAAACAACAACACATCTAATGGTGTTTTTGCATTTTCCTGCACTTCAATATATCGATGTGCCATTATCAACTCTTTTCAACGCGTTGAGATCTTCTTGCTTATAAAAACCCGTTTGCGATTTAAACTCTTTATTATGGTCTTGGACTGGCGACTATTTTTATATTCACTCGTACCACAATTTACAAAAGAATATCTTTGTGGTGGATTTCGCCTTAAATTATCTTCACATACGTGTATGGCAGGTACTGGTATTGCAAAAATGTTGAGAATAGAATAAAGAAATAGTCTCCGGGAGGACATATGTCCTAACCCTGTACTAAAAAGGTTTAAGGTAATACTCATCATAAATAAAGTTTGGAGTAAATTAAAACACGTGTAAACAGGAAGGGGAAATCCCATAGAATACGGAATCTTGCTGTTACTGTATATAAGACTATTATAGGAGCTCTATCTGCATCTAGTGCACGAGCGCGATGCCTGACTGTGCGGGAGTGAGAAGGGTGGGTGGTGTCATCTGTTAGAATAATTGGAACATATGCTTTACACTCACGCAACGATTTTTGGCGACTTTTTGGTTGGCGCGATTTTCAAGCCCGAGCCAAACCAATAACTTAATACAATGGCTAGGTTTCCATTAAAGGAAAAATTTCCATAAATTTGGAAATTTTTTCCTTTTTATAACCGATTAAAAAAAGAAAACTATGTGTGAGTGTATGACATTATAGCCGAATAATTTTATAGGTAACCTCCCGGTTATCCGAAAATTCCTATGAAAACCCGGTTAACCGAAAATCCTTTGGTCCCATGCTTTTCGAATAACCGGGGTTATACTGTATGTAAAAACCACAATGGTGTTTGTTTGAACGGTTTAAGCATGAGACCGTGCAACAATTCAACACTTGTTTAAACAAAAACTTGTTTTAAATTTTGCTTAGTCCATTTGTAAGCCTTTATACCCGTCAGTTAAATTTATTGTCAAAACTTAAATACTGGGTGTAACGGAAACGGATTTCACAGCATTTTTTAAAGACATTAAGAGTAAAAATAATTGCGATTTTTTTACGTTTTCCAGATGAACCTCCCCTTAAAGTTGGGAAGAGACAGTGGTATGGTTCGAATTTTTTTCCTACGCTATAATAACGTATGTCAATTTAACGCAGAGAGACGTACACTCAATGTCTTTATTAAGTTTTATTTAAAATTCAACAAAGTGCCAGAGGAAGAGGCCATAGAGGAAGAGACCATAAAGACTTCGACTACTCTTTAGAATAGCCACTTTAACCTTAGAACGCATGTATTTTATTTTTTCACAAAAATATGTAATTCTAATAACTGCGTATTTAACATGAAAAATATTTTTTTTTAATTCCATGCCAAATGAAATTTGCCCGAAATTTATGAAAAAATACAATGCGTTCCAGATTCTACACCATGAAAATAAACAGAGGTGTACTGGTCTTACAAAAAAGACATTTTTGTTGCAAGAAAATGCATATAAACTAATAAAATGTATGTTTTGCTTTTAAAAGAATAAAAAGGAAATTTTTAGTTTGTTACTTATTACACAATCTTATACACATAAATAGTATTTCCTAAAACATTTTTTATTATTAGATACAATTGAATATCTCATTTTAGGCATTTCATATATTTACTTCATTTCACCCAGCTAGAAAATGTTTGCACTTTTTTTGCAAAAAAGTTTCAATTGTGTACAATTTGTGCAAAAAAAGTGAATATTTTTGAATATTTCAAAAAGTGTACACTTTGTGTGCACATTATATGCATTTTTTATGCATACAAAAAAGTGCATATTTTTTGTTTTCAAAAACTGTGCAAATTTTTTGCATAAAATAACTGCCTGTTCCGTGTTCGCAAAAAGTGTGCATTTTTTATGCACAAAAGTCTTTACTTTTTATAGATGTAAAAATTTCTATATTCCAAGTTTTGATTATTTCTATGCATAATGGTGCCAATTCAAATCTGTAAATTTTTTCAAAAGTGCATGTATTTCCTATGAGAATACAATATTACCTAAAAAGAAACATTTCAACGTTCGTGCCCCCCTTCCAGCAATATTTTCCTCCCTCACCCCCTCGAGGGATGTGAAGGTGGGGCTGGGGGGGATAAAACATATTTCACACTTTCTGTTCTTCTATGACCTGCAATTTGACTAATAATATAAGATTAAATTCTTTTTCAACATTTTTTAATAATAATTCAATGGGTGGGGGGGTAACCCCCTCATTGAATTGGACGTATGTACATATGTATATATTATATAGATATTATAAAGAAAAATATAGCTTTAAAACACATATTTTACTGTACATTATTTTTTTTTAATAATTTAAAAAAAAAAAAAAAAAAAAAAAAAAAAAAACTTTTGTTAAAATTTTAAGTTTTTAAAAATTACAAACTTAAATGAGGAATATCACAAAATTTTCTTCTCGGTAAATTTTCAAAAATTTTATATATTTTTTTTAAATTTAAATTTTTAAGATTTGAAATTTTATAATTTTACCCCTCTCAAATGCACAGTTGGGGTATTCTACATCTCCCAGAGACAGTGAAAATGATCTAAATTACATAAAGCATATATTCTAAAACTAATTAAATAAAATTCCAACTGCTAATTTTTTGAACAGTGTGACAGGCCGACAGGCCGACAGGAGTCGAGGATATATTAGTTTCCATCTGCGCGTGCGCGGTGCCTTTCCTTCTGTTGTCGAGATACATGAGGCAAGCGTAAACAAGAATTGTATATACAAGATTCTAACCCAATTTTTCTCGCCTGATGTTGTCTATTTTACAGAAAAAAGGTAAATTATTCAATTTTATGTTGTAATGTTCTCTAAAAAACATTGTAAATGAACGTTTGTTTGGAATAAAACCACCCTAATCCTAGTTATAAATGTTAGGCTTAAATGCTACGGCTTTTGGGGGGGAAAAAAATCTTTTAGCTGCTTTTAGCGGTAGTGCTTTTATCAATTTTCACAGTAACTTGTGATTTTCAGTTTAACTATAGCAGGGTTCATACAGACGCCTTACACTACTTAGAAACTCCATAGAAACTAAAAAGTTTCCAAGGAGATACTTAAACTCCTTAAATAAACAAAACAAAATACTTCTTAAATTATCACAAAGTATAATTTAGCGTTCAACAATGATTAAAAAAAGTAAAATAAGTCTTCCCATGTTTATAAAAATGAAGTTCAAGTAATTACTGTCCTTCTAAGGAAAAAAAAAATCAAATTGTGTTTTTGTTTTGTTTGTACATACCCGCAAGTTTTCCCTTCAAAATTTGTTTTTTAAAATCTATCTGCATGTAATGTATGATGAGTATTTGAGAATTGACTGTCCTCTGTATCTGTAATATATGACCAAAGCTAAGATACTTGTTTTTATTTTACTTTAAAGTTAATATGTTTAAAAGAAAGCTATGAACAATATTAATATGATTATTTATTGAACTTCAACATGGGGTACAGTGGACCACCCACTCCTGGGGCACAGTGGTCCACAATCCACTCTGCTCCTGTAATGCAGAATGTTCAAAATATTTAATAATTGCTTATTTTCTATAAAGAAAGATTGTTTTAAAGTAGATTTAACTGTAAAATAAAGTAAACAAATAAAAATAACAATTTATTTAACATAGTAAGAAATATTTTGTTTTGTATTTACTGCCTTTGATAAATATAACTGTAGTCTAATTGTTGATGATTTTATTCAAGTAAGATTTATGAGACGCAAATTGAATGGAAATCAGTTTATTTCTTCTGAAACTGTAGATGAATCTGCTGTTGATGTCAATGATTTCATAATGTTGCTCTCAGACCCAAAATTATTTCTTGAAAATTCCAGGCTCAATCTTACTCATAAGTACTTAAGAATTTAATTTGCAAATTTTAATGTGAGCTGATTTTTTTGTACTTAAGTAATAACTTCAACTAAATTGCAATTGTTCCTGTATTAATCAGTTATTATTTTCAAAATATAATTTTTTTGTTTTTGCTTCAAAATTTATATTACTGTGTTATTTTGTGGGTGAACGGGCAACAAAAAATAATTAGATTAATGAAAAATAGATTTATATTGTATTTTAGATAATACCTAATAGTGGTCCACTGTACCCCGGTGGGTGGACCACTGTACCCCGCTTCCGGGGTACACTGGTCCACTTCACAAGTGTATATAATTTTTTTTTTTTTTTTGAAAAATGTATTGAAAACTATGTTGTGAGAAAATTATGATGGATGTAAGAAGGTTTAAGGAATATTCAAAAATATTTTCATACAGATCGGTCAGTCTGTTAAAGAGAAAAAAAAAATGTTAACTGAAAAAGTGGTCCACTGTGTACCGGTCTCCCCTACATAAAGTTTAGAACAGAAGCAGTATCTTATTAGTTATTCGAGCTTTTTATTAATCTTTCAATCAAGCGGTCTTGGAAACCAAAACCACTCACAGTATGTATGCAACAGTTTTTGTGACAGCAATTAAGGGTTAAACTGCATAAAGTAATAAAGGAACAGCTTTGTGATTAACCTGCTGTGTGCCATCTTGTTTCTTAAATCAAGACATATTTGTTTTGTTTCTCATTTCCTTTCATCCATATTTACTTATTATAAACACATTATTTAATTTTATTGGCTAATTTATTTATATTTAATAATATAAGTTAAAATGTTTTGATTTAAAAAATGAGATGGCTGACCGCAGGCAATATATCAAAACGTTTGTTTTGTTTCTGACCAGTGATAGAAATTGGGTAATGAAAGGTAGGTGTGAAGTGATGCTTACTGTAACTATCTTAGGCGTCTAATAAAAATTTCTAGTTGCAATTTCTAAAATTCACATAACTGTATCGTTATATGCTATTTTACAGAAAATTGTGAATATTTTGTTTTTATTTAAATTATTGAAGTTCATAATCTACAATATTATAATTATTGAAGCAACTGTAAAACTGATAAAGCTT
The DNA here is from genome assembly GCA_963931845.1 of Maratus michaelseni. Classification (NCBI taxonomy): domain Eukaryota; kingdom Metazoa; phylum Arthropoda; class Arachnida; order Araneae; family Salticidae; genus Maratus; species Maratus michaelseni. Next base: position 392,595,835 of record OZ007592.1, read on the forward strand.
TTTTAGTTAATACTACATTTTCAAATTTAACCCCTTAACTGCCAACAAAATCGGACAAGACCCCCCAATATCTTATTTTATCAGAGAATTCTGCGAATAAATAAGCTGAAGATAACTTTTCTGGCATAGTGATAACAAAATACAGATGTTACCGTGAGCTAAATACGGAACTGGTAATGAAAAATGCCTTATTGGCACGCGGGTTTGCCAAACCTGTAAAAGAAGAATATGTTTTCTAAAGGCGTATATATACTCACGTGGCAGTTAAGGGGTTAATAGAAAAATGCACTTAACCATGTTAAACAAAATTTTATCCGTTGTTGATAATTACTTAAATTTAGCAAAAAAAAAAAAAAAAAAAAAAAAAAAAATTGTTAAAATGAAATCTAAAAGGACCACATTTGTGTGTGTGTTAACCATTAAAATAATAGTACCATCTTATCTGTTGGGACTGCATTATCAATTCATGTTAAGCAAAAATCCTCATTAACCCTTTTTATCCTGACGGTACTTATAAGTACCACTTTAACCCCTTCGCGACGAGAGTCTTTTACAGAATTTTTAATCTGTTACCACCGGTTTATCAAATGAGAAATTTTCACCTAATTGAATCTCAAAAATGCTATGATTAGATAAGAAAAACTTAAAAAAAAAAAATAATAATAACTGGTGGAAATAATCGAGGATTCTGAGCATTTAAAAAGTAGCTGGAAAATTAATTCAGGATATAAAGGGTTAAGCAATTTAATGCTAACAATGCTTGACTGCATGTAGAGTGCACAGATGAAAATCAAACAATACCCACTAATTTTAATAAAGTTAGATAATAAAATCAGGATTTCTTAACCGTCCTTCAGCTACATCATTTCACAGGGATTTATAGCTTTATCTGGACAAAAATCTGCTAAATTGGGTCCACACAGTTTTATCATTAATAAATCATTAACAATATCAGTGGATAAACGGTTATGTATATCATTTTTTATTAAATTAAACTGACTAAATCCCTTTTCACATTCAGCAGTGCTAAATGGCAGGTTCAATATAAAGTTTAGAAGTTTGCATAAATTAATGTATTCATTTGGATTTGCACACTCTGCTAAAAATCGCTCTCAAACTGTCTGGCATTAGAATTTATGTTTGGTGTCAGACCAAATTTTCAAAAGCGAGTGATTGGCTAAGTTAAACAAAAAATAAGTGTTAAAAAGGGTTAGGCATCAAATTTAACTCCCGGGAACAATTTTGTAGTCGTCAAATGCTATGTAGTTGCATTTGACGACTGACTGCTAATTTCGAACAATGATTCTGACATAACCCAGTTAAATCAAAACATTTGTTTTGTTTCTGACATAACCCAGTTATATCAAAACATTTGTTTTGTTTCTGACAAAACTCCCAGTTAAATCAAAACATTTGTTTTGTTTCTAACATAACCAAGTTAAATCAAAACATTTTAACTTTTATTATTGAAAATTATTTTCGAATTAATTGAAAATAAACTAAAAAATTATTTAAAAAATATAAAAATATGCTTTGATTTTGTTTGTCAAAATTTGTTGGGGGTGGGGGGGGAACTCTGCTGCAGGAACCCTCATTCAAGGCCAAAACTAGCTCTTTTTTTTGTTCACAGGAGGTAAACATATTTTTTGAAGCCCCCCCCCCACACTTAATTTTATTGACTAATTCATTTATATTTAATAACGAAAGTTAAAATATTTTAATTTAAAAAATGAGATTTCTGACCTTGAGCGATAAATCAAAACATTTGTTTAGTTTCTGACATAATCAATAGGGTGGGTCGAAGTCATTTCTACTACCGCTGAATTTCTATTACCATCAAAATTTTGAAAAAAACCGGCAAAAATTTCAATTTTTCGTTTTTTCTAGAGTTTTTAATTTTTATTATATGTCTAGAATTCAATAAATTTACATTATAGCTTGTAATAACTTATCAATGTGTAGTAATTTTGATCATGAGCATTGCGAACCAGGGGCGAGAGAGGCCCCCCCCCCCCTAAATTTGAGAAAAAGGGGTTTTTTGAAGTGATTTTCGGGATTTTCCGGAACTTTTTAGAGATTTTTTTGTTGGGAGGGGGGGAGAAAAAGTGAAAATTGAGGGAGAATTTATGTAAGATTTCCCCCCTAGTAAAAAAATCCTTAAATTTACCATAAAATCGCAAAAATTTCTTCAAAAAGCCCTTTTTTCCAAAATTTAACAGGGGCAGGCCCCTCTCGCCCTTGGTTGGCAACCCCATCATCAAAATTACTAGACATTTATTAGTTATTACTAGATATAATGTAAATTTTTTTAATAGTAGACATATAATATGAATTTGAAAAAAAGTAAAAAACGGAAAATTGAAATTTTTGCCGTTTTTTTCAAAATTTTGGCTGCCCCTGCGGCGGTAATAGAAATAATTTCACCATAATGACATTTTATTGGAACATTACTAACATCTTGATGTAGCTTTTGCATTCTATTAGAAATTGTATTGGTATGGTTGGATAATTTAATTAAAAAAAAAAAAAAAAAAAAAAAAAGCGATTTTTTTAAACTTTGCCCTTTTTGCAGCGGTAAAAGATATTTAAAAGATATTAACCATTTGGTGTAATATTTTGTGAATTTATTCCTTATTACCAATGACAACTTTTCCGCACTATTACGTTTCGATTATATAAACTTCGGTTTTTTCGACCCACCCTAATAACCAAGTTACCAAGTTAAATCAAAACATTTTAACTTCTATTATTAAATATAAATAAATGATTCAATAAAATTAAATAATGTGTTTATAATAAGTAAATGTGGATGAATATTATTTTGGAATTATTAATTGAAAGTAAACTAAAAAATTATTAAAAATATATAAAATGTGCTTTGATTTTGTTTGTCAAAATTTGTTGGGGGGGGGGGGACTCTACTGCAGGAACCCTCATTCAAGGCCAAAACTAGCTCTTTTTTTTGGTTCACAGGAGGTAAACATACTTTTTGAAGCCCCCTCCCCCCCACTTAATTTTATTGACTAATTTATTTATATTTAATAATGAAAGTAAAAATATTTTGATTTAAAAAATGAGATTTCTGACCTTGAGTGATAAATCAAAACATTTGTTTAGTTTCTGACATATTCAATCGGGTCGAAATCATTTCTATTACCGCTGCAGAGGCAGTCAAAATTTTGAAAAAAAAACAGCAAAGATTTCAATTTTTCGTTTTTAAAGTTTTTAATTTTTATTATATGTCTAGAATTAAATAAATTTACATTATAGCTTGTAATAACTTATAAATGTGTAGTAATTTTGATCATGAGCATTGCCAACCAGGGGCGAGAGAGCCCCCCCCCCCCCCACCTAAATTTGAGAGAAATGTGTTTTTTGAAGTGATTTTGGGGATTTTCCGGAACTTTTTAGAGATTTTTTGTTGGGAGGGGGGAGAAAAAGTGAAAATTGAGGGGGAATTTATGTAAAAGGTCGCCCCTACTAAAAAAATCCTTAAATTTACCATAAAATCGAGAAAATTTCTTCAAAAAGACATTTTTTCCAAAATTTAAGAGGGGCGGGCCCCTCTCGCCCTTGGTTGGCAATCCCGATCATCAAAATTACTAGACATTTATTAGGTATTACTAGATATAATGTAAATTTTTTTAATAGTAGTTGAAAAAAAGTAAAAAACGGAAAATTGAAATTTTTGCCGTTTTTTTCAAAATTTTGGCTGCCCCTGCGGCGGTAATAGAAATAATTTCACCATTATGACATTTTATTGGAACATTAATAACATCTTGATGTAGCTTTTGCATTCTATTAGAAATTGTATTGGTATGGTTGGATAATTTAATTAAAAAAAAAAAAAAAAAAAAGCGATTTTTTTACACTTTGCCCTCTTTACAGCGGTAAAAGATATTTAAAAGATATTAACCATTTGGTGTAATATTTTGTGAATTTATTTCTTATTACCAATGGCAACTTTTCCGCACTATTACGTTTCGATTATATAAATTTCGTTTTTTTTGACCCACCCTAATAACCAAGTTAAATCAAAACATTTTAACTTATATTATTAAATATAAATAAATTATTCAGTAAAATTAAATAATGTGTTTATAATAAGTAATTGTGGATGAATATTATTTTGGAGTTATTAATTGAAAGTAAACTAAAAAATTATTTAAAATATATAAAATATGCTTTGATTTTGTTTGTCAAAATTTGTTGGGGGGGGGGGGGGGTCGGGAACTCTACTGCAGGAACCCTCATTCAAGGCCAAAACTAGCTCCTTTTTTTTTTGGTTCACAGGAGGTAAACATACTTTTTGAAGCCCCCCCCCCCTTAATTTTATTGACAAATTTATTTATATTTAATAATGAAAGTAAAAATATTTTGATTTAAAAAATGAGATTTCTGACCTTGAGTGATAAATCAAAACATTTGTTTAGTTTCTGACATAATCAATCGGGTCGAAATCATTTCTATTACCGCTGCAGAGGCAGTCAAAATTTTGAAAAAAAAACAGCAAAAATTTCAATTTTTTGTTTTTAAAGTTTTTAATTTTTATTATATGTCTAGAATTAAATAAATTTACATTATAGCTTGTAATAACTTATAAATGTGTAGTAATTTTGATCATGAGCATTGCCAACCAGGGGCGAGAGAGGGCCCCCCCCCCTAAATTTGAGAGAAATGTGTTTTTTGAAGTGATTTTGGGGATTTTCTGGAACTTTTTAGAGATTTTTTGTTGGGAGGGGGGAGAAAAAGTGAAAATTGAGGGGGAATTTATGTAACAGGTCGCCCCTACTAAAAAAATCCTTAAATTTACCATAAAATCGAGAAAATTTCTTCAAAAAGCCCTTTTTTCCAAAATTTAAGAGGGGCGGGCCCCTCTCGCCCTTGGTTGGCAATCCCGATCATCAAAATTACTAGACATTTATTAGGTATTACTAGATATAATGTAAATTTTTTTAATAGTAGACATATAATATGAATTTGAAAAAAAGTAAAAAACGGAAAATTGAAATTTTTGCCGTTTTTTTCAAAATTTTGGCTGCCCCTGCGGCGGTAATAGAAATAATTTCACCATAATGACATTTTATTGGAACATTACTAACATCTTAATGTAGCTTTTGCATTCTATTAGAAATTGTATTGGTATGGTTGGATAATTTAATTTAAAAAAAAAAATGCGTTTTTTTAAAACTTTGCCCTCTTTGCAGCGGTAAAAGATATTTAAAAGATATTAACCATTTGGTGTAATATTTTGTGAATTTATTCCTTATTACCAATGGCAACTTTTCCGCACTATTACGTTTCGATTATATAAATTTCGGTTTTTTTGACCCACCCTAATAACCAAGTTAAATCAAAACATTTTAACTTCTATTATTAAATATAAATAAATTATTCAGTAAAATTAAATAATGTGTTTATAATAAGTAATTGTGGATGAATATTATTTTGGAGTTATTAATTGAAAGTAAACTAAAAAATTATTTAAAATATATAAAATATGCTTTGATTTTGTTTGTCAAAATTTGTTGAGGGGGGGGGGGGAACTCTACTGCAGGAACACTCATTCAAGGCCAAAACTAGCTTTTTTTTTTTTGGTTCACAGGAGGTAAACATACTTTTTGAAGCCCCCCCCCCTTAATTTTATTGACTAATTTATTTATATTTAATAATGAAAGTAAAAATATTTTGATTTAAAAAATGAGATTTCTGACCTTGAGTGATAAATCAAAACATTTGTTTAGTTTCTGACATAATCAATCGGGTCGAAATCATTTCTATTACCGCTGCAGAGGCAGTCAAAATTTTGAAAAAAAACCGGCAAAAATTTCAATTTTTTGTTTTTAAAGTTTTTAATTTTTATTATATGTCTAGAATTAAATAAATTTACATTATAGCTTGTAATAACTTATAAATGTGTAGTAATTTTGATCATGAGCATTGCCAACAAGGGGCGAGAGAGGGCCCCCCCCCACACCCCCCTCCCCTAAATTTGAGAGAAAGGGGTTTTTTGTAGTGATTTTGGGGATTTTCCGGAACTTTTTAGAGATTTTTTGTTGGAGGGGGGAGAAAAAGTGAAAATTGAGGGGGAATTTATGTAAGAGGTCCCCCCTACTAAAAAAATCCTTAAATTTACCATAAAATCGCAAAAATTTCTTCAAAAAGCCCTTTTTTTCCAAAATTTAAGAGGGGCGGGCCCCTCTCGCCCTTGGTTGGCAATCCCCATCATCAAAATTACTAGACATTTATTAGTTATTACTAGACATAATGTAAATTTTTTTAAAAGTAGACATACATATAATATGAATTTGAAAAAAAGTAAAAAACGGAAAATTGAAATTTTTGCCGTTTTTTTTCAAAATTTTGGCTGCTTCTGTGGCGGTAATAGAAATAATTTCACCATAATGACATTTTATTGGAACATTACTAACATCTTGATGTAGCTTTTGCATTCTATTAGAAATTGTATTGGTATAGTTGGATAATTTAATTTAAAAAAAAAAAAAAAAAATGCGTTTTTTTTTAAAACTTTGCCCTCTTTGTGGCGGTAAAAGATATTTAAAAGATATTAACCATTTGGTGTAATATTTTGTGAATTTATTCCTTATTACCAATGGCAACTTTTCCGCACTATTACGTTTCGATTATATAAATTTTGGTTTTTTTCGACCCACCCTAATAACCAAGTTAAATCAAAACATTTTAACTTCTATTATTAAATATAAATAAATTATTCAGTAAAATTAAATAATGTGTTTATAATAAGTAATTGTGGATGAATATTATTTTGGAGTTATTAATTGAAAGTAAACTAAAAAATTATTTAAAATATATAAAAATATGCTTTGATTTTGTTTGTCAAAATTTGTTTGGGGGGGGGGGGGGGGAACTCCACTGCAGGAACCCTCATTCAAGGCCAAAATGCTGTTTTTGTTCACAGGAGGTAAACATACTTTTTGATCCCCTTCTCCTCTTCCTCCTCCACAAAGTAAATAATAGCCAACTTATTTTAATCATAAAGTACATAATATTTAACTATGTAATCAACTTTGTCAAGTATTTATTTGATAAAACCTCTGAAACCGGAATCTAAAGGAATATTAAAAAATATTGCAGTATATGGATTTCCTTCTTGGGATGTATAATTGTTGATACATATGTTTTAGCATATTAGTTAGTAATCTGTAACTTTTAAAATGTAATGACGAAAATTTTAAAAGCTTATAAAGTAAATTTAAATTACTATAAACTAAGGATGCACTGAATAGCGATTTTGGCTGAATACTGAATATTCAGCCCACAAGTATACCGAATATTCGGCTGGCCTAATATTTTCATATTTCAGACTAAAGTATTAAAAGTTAAATTATAAAACAATTTTACATAATATTTAACACAGATACTGCCATTTTATGAACCAGACCTTTTTACAAGAAGCCTTTACAGAAAAAAAACAAACTGTGCTTTAGCTTTGAGTTATAACTTAAAAAGAGTATAGTCTTAAAACTTTTTTAATTAATTTAGTTAAACTTTGATTAATTAAACTTTGTAACTTCTTCTGTGAATTAAAATAAATTTATAAAATGTTCTTATATTCAGTTATAAGCCATTTTGTATTGAGTTGTTATTGATTTTCTTCTCTTCCAGAGTGGAAGCTTAGCTGCTAGTAAAATGTGGTTGAACAGAGACTTGTTGATACATCTCATGTAAGTATTATTTTATAATTTAATAAATCTTATTACATTATATTTTATTACAGTGTCCAGTTTAATTACGCTGTTTAGGAATTTTGTTATCTTCTTGTTATCTTGCGGCCCTCACAATTACGATTATGCCAAGGTTGCAGCTATGTAGATATGCCATTAATGGATACCTCCTTCCCAATGTTTTTGGTTTAAAAAAAATACCAATTAATATTTGGCTTTTTTTTTCATCTCATAACTCCCCATTGCATGTTTTACAATCTGGAGTATTGTTGACACTCTAAAAAATCCTGAATTTCGTCGATCGACCGCGTAAAAATCCTGAATTTCGTAGATCAAACGCGTAAAAATCCTTAATTTTGTAGATTGAACTTGTAAAAATCATGAATTTCATTGATCGAACGCGTAAAAATAATGAAATTTGTTGACCGGGCATGTAAAAATAATTAATTTTATTAACCGAGCATGTAAAAATCATGTATTTTATCGACCGAACGAGTAAAAATAATGAAATTCGTTGACTGGGCGTGTAAAAATAATTAATTTTATCGACTGAGCGTGAAAAAATCATGAATTTTATCGACAGAGTGTGAAAAATCATGAATTTTATCGACCAAGCGTGTAAAAATCATGAATTTTATCGACCGAGCGTGTAAAAATAATGAATTTTATCGACCGAGCATGTAAAAATTAGGAATTTTTATTGACCGAGCATGTAAAAATAATGAAATTCGTTGACCAGGCATGTAAAAATAATTAATTTTATCGACCGAGTGTGGAAAAAATCATGAATTTTATCGACCGAGTGTGAAAAAATCATGAATTTTATCGACCGAGCGTGAAAAAATCATGAATTTTATCGACTAAGCGTGTAAAAATTATGAATTTTATCGACCGAGCATGTAAAAATCAGGAATTTTTATTGACCAAGCATGTAAAAATAATGAAATTCATTGACCGGGCGTGTAAAAATAATTAATTTTATCAACCGAGCGTGTAAAAATCATGTATTTTATCGACCGAACACATAAAAATAATGAAATTTGTTGACCGGGCGTGTAAAAAAAATTAATTTTATCAACTGAGCATGTAAAAATCATGTATTTTATCGATCGAACGTCTAAAAATCATGAATTTCATCGATCGAATGCGTAAAAATCATGAAATTTATCGATTGCTGTGTAAAAAATCATGAATTTTGTTGATTATGGACAGAAAATCGTAAATTTCTTGGAACGGGCACATAAAAGCCATGAATTTCTTCAAACGGGTACATAAAAATTACGAATTTCGTCGAATGGATGCTGAAAAATCGCAAAATTTAGGAAAAAAGGGCAATCAGGAAATCCTGCATTTGGCCAGTTTTTAAAGTTTAATCGATGAATGGCGACTGGCGAGTGCTTATTTTCACCTTTACCCTGAAAGCTGCACATTATCTTCCATTATGTTTGTTTAGAAACACTCAGTTTTGAAAAAGAAAACAATGTTCACGATCTTACATTTATGCATTATTAGTTCTTATAAATGTCATCATTAACAGTTAATTTTCTTAGTTGTTACTTTTCAAACAGGAAATACATAAATGTACAAGTAATCTCTCTTATTTGAATATAATTCTACTTCTTAATTTTCCGTTATATCTTTATTTATTAACAGTTAAAAATAAAATTTAACTAAATTTTTTGAAAATATTTTTAAAAGCCTGTTTGGTTGGGCCATATATAAAGATATTTAGCAAAACTGAATAGTTTGATATTTGGTTAGGCCGAGTGCGACCTATTTTCAGCCTAATTAAATATTTGTAGTATGGCCGAATACATACCAAATATTCTGTGCATCACTAGTTGTAATTTTCCAACTGGACAAAAAATGTCCGGGCCAAGAATTTGAATAATTGTGTTAAAATTAATCTAGAGTAAATTTCTAGTTTGAGATTTGGAAAATGTTGTTCAAAATGTTTTTGAAAATGACCCGGAGTGAGTCAAAACATGTCGAACAACCTAATAAAAGTTATATTTGTATTATGTTGTTAATTTACATCTTTTTAGCATTTAAAAGAAATACAATATGCAGTTGTTGCATCTGTTTTTTTTTTAGGGTGGGGGGGGAGGTATGAGAGGAAAAAGCCAAATATTAAAAAATATGTAGAAGATACAAAAAGAAGCTACTGGGGGAAAACGAGCAGGGCGCTTTTACAATATCATTATCTAAAACGCACAGGGTGCATCGGCAAGTTTAAAGGAAAAGGGCAGGGTGCAGCACCCTTTGAAAAACATCAAATGAGAACACTATGTAAAAATGATCTTTTATTTAAAAATTAATTGAAAATCAAATTTTTCGTTCACATTCACACACAAACATTTAAAAAAAAATACTGTTCAAGCTTCCTAAATTTTATATATTTCTTCTGACAACTACTTCTTCCCTTCCCCCCTTTCCTCTAGCGACTCTGAATATAAATTGGCTGAGCAAAAATCACAAAACATAAACAAAATTCACATAACAAAAAAAAATCTAATTAAAATTTTGGATTTTTTTTTATGGTCCTTCCTATTATGCAACTTTATTAATAATTTCTCAGCTCTGCACCCAACAGTCTGAGCCTTTGAGGTTAATATAGATACATAGTTACACACATGCATTTTTAATAGTATAGATAGTAAATTTCAAGTTTGAGATTTGAGAAATTGTTTATATGAACAACATTTTCCAGTTTGTCCATATATTACACATGAAAATAAGTGAATTTTAACTATTTTTTCCTGTAGAAAAACAAACTACTTAATAAAATCTAATATTGAATTCTTATATTTATGTAATGTCTGTAAAGTAGTTCAGTTTGCATATTTTTGCATGATTTATTTTATTTATTTATTTATTTATTTTTTTACACAGGAAACAAACAGGATACAGCTTGAAATTGATGTGATAAAAGTAAATCATCCAAAGATACACCTCCACAATGTGACTGTCAGAATTTATTTTGTTTAAATCTAAAAGCAAGAAAATTTAAGTCCGGAACATTTACTGTATACATACATTACCGGAACAGAGTACCATTAGTTTATTATTTATGTTGTGATTTCAAATAAATGCAGCAGCTGTACTGCAATGGTCATTTTTTTTGTGTGTGCTGTGGTTTCTTTCACATTTTCCCAACAGCAGCTAGATTTTAGCAGTCGTCTATCAAAGCTCTTTGCAATCAGAAAAATGATTGCATCCAGTTGCAACAATCAAAATTTTCAATGATTGGATTGGAAGTGAAATGATGAGAAAAAGCTGATCGCACTTATGTAAATAAACAAAAATAAGTAAAGTTGATTTTTTTTTTTTAATGCCTTTTTCTAAGTTCAAATACATTAGTTAAAACATTTTCAACTAATAACTAGAATTTAGTGCAGCTCTTTTCAAGTAAGTGTAATAATTTTCTCTTTATTGGGTTTTAACAATATTGGACATGTTTTTTACTGTATGCAGTGTTATATTTAATTATAAAATTTACATATTTAAATTTAATCTTATTATCTTTTTCCGCATGTTGGTGAACTTGTACCATGTCTGATAAAATTATTGTTCATAATCCTATGTATAATTATGCATCTTTCCAAAAGTGGGTTTATTATACATTGATAGCTGTAAATTTCATAGTAAGCTGAATCTTGATTTAAATATATGCTTAAAATGTTCGGTATGCAAAAAATCTACTTGAAGAAATGCACAAAATCTGAGGTGCCATATACGCTCAGATTTTGTGCACTTTATATTTTACACATTTTTTGCATGCCAAAAATATCCTAAATTGTGCATTTTTTATGCATAATCAGAGACTCTGATTATGCATAAAAAATGCACAATTTAGGAATTATTTGGTATGCAAAAAATGTGTAAAATAAAAAGTGCACAAAATCTGAGCGTATTTGGCACCTCTGATTGTGCATAAAAACTGCAAAATTCAGGGATTATTTCGTATGCAGGAAAAGTGCACAAAATCTGAGCGTATTTGGCACCTCTGATTGTGCATAAAAACTGCAAAATTTAGGGATTATTTCGTATGCAAAAAAAGTGCAAAAAAAAGTGCACAAAATCTGAGCGTATTTGGCACCTCTGATTATGCACTTTTTGTGCACAATTCAGTTTGCACTTTTTTTGCACAATTCAGTTTGCACTTTTTATACACAAGTAGAGGTGCCAAATACGCTCGGATTTTGTGCACTTTTTTTTTGCACTTTTTTTGCAAACTTTTTCTAGCTGGGCAATATTTTATATTGAATCGATTTTTTTCCATTTCAATGCTCCTGATCATATGCACAGATTTTAGGATAAAAATAATTATTCAAATATCATTATTAATTTGTGATCTTTCTCAGTATTCGTTACAGATATTTTACACCATTTTTAATGTTTTTGAATGATGAAAATGTCGACTAAAAACATTTTTATTGTAAGGGAAAATTATACTGAATATTTTACATCTAGTAATAAGCATTAATTAGTGAAGTATCTGCAAAGTTTTTCGTTTAAATAGCGATTAATGTCATAGAGTCTTATTAATACGAAAATTTAAATAAAAACTTATTAATAATTTCGAACCCACGTCATCAAATCCAACTGAAAACATATCAAATGAATATATATCATTTAAATTTGTGAAGTTGTATTATCGAATTCATTATCAAAGAACGGTATAATTTACTATTTGTTATTTGCAGAAACTAACAGTGTTACGATGTTTGATTTATTAATGATGTTTAAAGTACATTCTGTTAATCCATTTTGAGTGAATTGTGAAAGGTGTGTGTACATAAATCGTGTCCTGCTCTAATACTATCTTTATCTGAAAATATGTGAAGGATATTCATACGCAAACAATATATGTATGGACACAAATTTAAAACTTTTCAGTCTATATAAAAAGTTTATTTTTCACTGAATTCGTACACTATAGATACAACTATTTCTTAAAAGTTACAATTATATCTTCTGCTTTTATACAATATTCGCTGAAACACTGGTGAATTAAAAAGAAAAAAAAAAGAAAAACTTTTAGCGAAATTTAAACAACGTGAAAATCTGATATTCCGTCATTATGGTACAAAGCGTATTATGTTTTTCCTGTATTTTGTTTTATGAAATCACGATTTTTTTAATATTTCTATATATAACTATATCTTCATTGTGTCCCACCATTCTAACTTTGAGTCATAATATTTTATATCGAGCTTTTCAGACTCAATTTAATCTCACAGCCCACGAATAAATTTTGGATCTAATTTTCAGAATAATCTTCCCGTGGTCACGTTATCAAAATAACGGTATTTAAGTTACAGTGTATTTTATGCTAAGTACTTGTAGCAAATTGCATAACTACGCATATAAAACTAATTCCACTCCAATCTTCACACTAATTTTTCATCATTGTCAATTTTATATTTCGAAAACTAAAAATAAAATCGTGCGATATGGTTTTTATGCTAGTTGCGCCCGGTGGAAAATTGCATAAATATGCAATTATAAAAAGCTTCCCACGGTCGAAATTCGCTCTATTCTCCAGAATAAACTTCTGTAAAATGTTCAGACTAGGGATTAAGGTGGATCGAAAAGTATACAAAAATTTTGACCATTCCTCCGTTTTTCCTACATTTACCATTGCCTCAATTTCTTCGTCAGGCACATTCATCAAAAGAGGTGTCTAAACAGGTCCAACTCATTGCCAGTCAATAAGTTCACATAATACTTTGCTTTGAAGTGTATTTTTGGTACTTGAAAAATTCTTACTTCTGGTAATCCTTTATTTTCATTTCTAGCACAAAATGGTTTTCGTATTGCTAAAGACCTGATAGGCTCTGTGTTATCTCAGAACATAGATAATAAAAAAAAATTCAGGATGACAAAAGAAGCTATCTAGTTGACCAACAGCGTCTACAAACTATCTTAGATTGGGGTTCAAAAATCTATGAAATGTAATAAGTTTCCAAATATCCGCTCTCCTTCTATTATGGAGGGCTTTGTTTTGATATGGAACCATATAGGTCCATACTTTCATAACATATGTTTTAAGAATAATGAGATTCTTAGATGGATTTTATGTGGTCACCTATGACCTTAACGTTCTACCTGCAGTCGTTAGCCATCTTGAGTAAACAACTGGAACAGGGTTTTTAAATGCCAGGTCAGAACCACTTTCACCACGTGATATTTTTACACATATATCATATAAATATTGGTGATCATTGCTGAGAACCATTCTACCTTTGTTAGCTGGCATATTCTACACACTTATTGAAGAAAAGGAAGCTAAAGGAAGTTCCTCGTAGGTTTTGATTGCTATACCAATTGACCCACAAAAGGCTTTAGTACCAATTGTTGCACATCTAAAGAATGTATTAAATGTCGTAAAGGCCTTTAGCTTCTCCTGTTGCAAATGTAACGTGTCTAGTATGCAGAGAGTAAGGTTCCTTTACAAGAGTATAATGTTGCTTCTTTGTGATCTTTGTGTAGCAAATTGCGCTATTCGTCACTAGCATTTTTGCATCGTCTTTTTCATATCGGAAAATAATCCGGTTAAAATAGACAGAGACACGGCTAAATTGCTCGTATCTGCAACTAAATTTTGAGCCTTTGTACGCTATCGACGAATTTTGTTGCGATCTACTAAATTCGAAATCCCTTTTCTGTGTACAATTCCAATATCTTGTAAAACATCACTGCCAAATTGAAGCAACTGCTCTATTCAAAATTTCGTATATAACAATATAGTATAAAAATAATTTTATACATTTAATATAAACGATAAGTGATTTGTCATCCCCTGGTTCTAATAATTGCGCTATACAAATGGTTATTTAATTGTTATTTTTACTTATAATTTTAAGTTCAAAATTTGCAGAAAAATCGATTTTCGGCAAATATTTAAGTGTCTTGGGACACTCGGAAGACATTTATCGAAGTTAAAAATGTTTTGCATGTGTGCTGGTATGCTTAAAATACAACTTTCGCACCCCGAGCTAAAAGTAATTAAAGAAATAAATAAGGAATTAAAAAAACCAAAAAAATATAAATTTTCATAAAACTTTCAATTTTTAACTATTTTTGGGGCGCTTGGGCACCGGAAGATATGAATGGATTTCAATTAAAAAAAACATGTAAATTAATATGCATAACAGACAACTTTTGCACCACGTGCCAAAAGTAATTAAAAAAATAATAAAAATAATAAAATATATAAATTTTCATAAAAATTTCATTTTTTAACTATTTTTGGGGCGCTTGTGGCATCGGAAGATATGAATAGATTTCAATAAAAAAACAGATGTTCACTAATATACATAAAAGGCAACTTTTGTATCTCGAACGATTTGATTATCCACATTTCGATTTTTCGATCCATCCTACTGGGGATCGAACAGGAATCCCTTGATATCATGCACCATATATATATATATATAATATTTACCATTATATGCTCATACAAAGAAATTTATTTTAAAAAAAATGCTGCACATATACATTAAATTTATGTAAAGTATAAATATTTTTCGAATAATGTTTTATTACTTTGAAGTATCCTTGAATTTTACTGTTTAAAAATAACTTTAAAACATGTTTTCTTAATGTAGGATTTTTGTAGACAATGGGGAATTTCATTTTTCCATATTAAAATGAAAAGCAATAGACATTCGAAGTGAGTCGATAATAAAGCTAAGCTATCGAACTGAATACTAATAATACACATTATAAACATTTCTCAAACTTGCTATTAAATAAATTCCAAAAGCAACTCTGACTTCAAGGAGTTTTAATCAGATTGTCTAGCCTGCAGATCTTTTCTGCCAGTATATCTTTTAAATGAAAGCTTAATTAAAACATTTGAATATTCCGTTTACAACTTAAGTAGTCGTTGAAGACTCAACTAATTGTGTAATTACATCACATATTCAAAACAGGTTTCTACCTACTTTAATGATGCGAAATTACGTAAGAATAAATACAAATATTAAGCCAGAACATTGATAATTTACATAGTTCTTTTGTGATTTGTGTTTTTGATAAAATTCTTCGGTACATTTGGCAAAATATTATTACGTGAGTACATACGAAGAGATGAACTTTCATAAATATGAAACTAGAGCATTTATGTTTATAATATTTTAATATTTGGATTAATTTCTGTTACTGTAATTTGCTTTATAAATCTGTATGTCAATGTATCTTAAATTAATTTGTCTTCTGTAATATAAGTATCTTTTTTGTAATATATGTATAATACTTTCAATTATAAGTTCGGTTATATTTATATTTACTACAGATCATTTGACTCTTTATGCAGTCCAGTTTTAAATACATAGTACATAAATATAATATGACATATAAAATAAAATATAAACACACACACACGTATATATGTATATGTGTGTGTGATTGTGTATGTGTGTAGTCACCAGCCCTCTTGACACTTTGGCACACAAAGTATAAAATCACAGTACTCCTTACAAAATAAAAAATAATAATTACCGAAACGTCAGTTGAGGTTCACTGTGGTGACGCGAAAAGTTTTTGGTTTCCGTCTGTATGTTTGTTTATTTTCTGTCTGTCTGTCTCTATGTTCCGAGATAACTACCGTAAAAATCATCCTAATAAGTTGATTTTTGGTCGGTATGTTGGTAACGTACCCTGAATTAGCTGTATAGCTTTTAGTTACACTTGATTCATTCGTTCGAAAAATATAGAACATTTTTTTTGGTCATAATGCTTTCCTATGGGAATGCAGACAATTTTCAGATTTCATTTTTAACTAGGGATGCTTCGAATATTCGGTATCTATTCTGTATTCCGCCAATTCTGCCATATTACCGAATATTCGAATAAGCTGAATATCAAACTATTTGGTCTGCCAAATATTCGGCTCGGCCAAATATCAAAATTTTCGGACAAGCCGAATACATAAAAAAAAAAAAAACTTTTTTTAAAAATATTTTTTAAAACCCACAATTTCTACTTTTAACTATCAATTAAAAAATATATTAAAAATAGAAATTAAATCACATTTCAATGAAAGCGAATGCTTTTACATTATTTATTCTCTGTTTGAAAATTCTCACTTAAGAAAATTAACCATTCAAGATGACCTTCACAGGAATTAATGATATACAAATAAATGCAAGTCCCTGAATATTGTATAGTAAATAATCTGTTTCTTGCTTTTTTGCAAACATCATGAAAAACACTTTCACAGGCGATAATATACATCAAGACAGACGATTTTTGTCCAGGAAACAGAATCGCAACACACTTTTTCAATCAAAAATAAAGTGTATCTCACTCCAGGTCTAATTTGATTTTTCGTTTGTTACTTTAATAGTATTGAATATATTGTAACTATATTTTCAACATAGTTACTTTGACTTTTGTGAATCCTGATAAGTACTGTAAATTTCATCCATTCATATCTAAACAACGCTGAGCTAGATATTCCTTTATTCAGAGTGCAGCTGAGAGTACTACTTATGCTGTGTCACTGGCCAAAATTCAGCCACTTCCAATAGTATCATCATAGTTTCTACAATCACAATTAACATGATGGAAATATCGCTAAAATATCTTCATTGTTGTTAAAGTTTTAAACAAAAATTCAGTTTCAGCTTAAGGTGATACACTCTGTGTTTTTGATTGAATGCATTGTATTTTTGATGGAATAAGTGGATTGAGATAATGTGTCTTGCTAAAAAATTTTTTGCCTTGACCACATTATCTACACACAAAGTTTGTTCCAAGCTGTATGAACACCCTGTATGTTTACAACCTCTGAATATGATCGCCCATTCCAGACACCTGCTCTCTGGTTCATTTAAAAACTTCGATGCCAAATCAAAAGGAGCAGGAAAGTTATTCTTGCTGATTTGCCAGCATTTTAATATATTGTATTGTTTATAAACACTGCAAAATGTTTCTTCTAATTCATTCAAACGATTTCTTTGATTTTAAATTATTTGTTATAGAATATAAGAACATTTTATAAAATTTCAAGGTAGTGTGGTAGTATCTGTGTTAAATATTATGTAAAATTCTTTTATAATTTAACTTTTAATACATTTAAACTCTGAAATATAAACATATTCGGCCGAATTGTTACTTTTCAGTTGGCCGAATATTCGGTATTCGGCTTCACTATTCGGTATTCGGTTTGCTTGTGGGTCGAATATTCGGTATTCGGCCAAGATCACTATTCGTTGCATCCCTATTTTTAACTGAAATGTAAATCACATATTTGAATAATGGAATTAAATGGAAAATTATTAATGCTACATTTTAGATATGTAGGTTTTAAATATATTCAATAGCTTTCAAAATTTGCTGATACATTCATTAGAATTTAGAAATCAATTGTTTAAATTATTAGAACATTTTTTGCATCTCTTCGGGAAATATAAAACATGTGACGTTTTTTCATATTTTTCACAAATTTTAAAATGCATTTCTTTTTACTTTACTCTTTAATTTATTAGTTGCTTACCAACCATATTTCAAAGAATATTAAAATAATAAAATTCAAGTATCTCGCACTATTTTGCTGCAATATTTTATTATCAAAATTAATTATTTTTTGTATTCTATTGGCATTAATGAATTTATTTTAATACACATTTATTTTTTTTATCTAAAAAGTTACATGAATAAGAAGTTGATACGGATTTCAGAATATCATTGCATAAACCGTGTTTAATTTAACGCTTCTAGTTTCTGAAACCTCCGAAGTCTTTTATATGCCTGTAAATATGTATCTAATATAAAAAAAATTAAATTGCGAATTGTAAGATGCCAGATAATATGAAAAGTGAGATTAAAAAACACCGACTTTTAGAGCTGACGTTGAGGCTCCTGATCTGCAGATTTACTAGTAAAATAATAATCTTCTCCATTTCATAGTTTGTGTTTGTAACAAAAAGTATCAATCATCCAAATATCTCCTGTGCAATTATGACCGATGAAAGTATCGAGTATATGGAGCAAGATTACATATCGTGAACGAGACTTTAGTATTAATTTATTAAAATTTAATTTAATAATATTACCTTAATATACACAATCGGCAGCCACGTCGACTGTTAAAACACATATCCCTGGTTCCTGAAAGGTACGGGTGGTAAG
Organism: Maratus michaelseni; assembly: GCA_963931845.1. Lineage (NCBI taxonomy): Eukaryota > Metazoa > Arthropoda > Arachnida > Araneae > Salticidae > Maratus > Maratus michaelseni. Next base: position 392,614,683 of record OZ007592.1, read on the forward strand.
AAAAGGTTCTGAATAAGTTAGTGAACTATAAAATCTCCACGCAAAAAGAAATTAAAGCTATCAGGCAAAGAGCAAATTTTTTCAACCTGTATTAAAAAAATTTGAACTTTTTTTAATGAAATGTTGAAATTTTTGTATAAATAAATTCTGTTGTGATCATTAATTTCTATTACGACCTTATTTTTACGTTTACCGCTCTAAAATGCAAAAAAAAAGAGGAAGAAATAAGATATAAATTCAAAGTAATAAAGCGAGAACGTGCATTCTGAAAGAAAAAACTATCAATTTGAATTTCTCAAATCTTTAAAAAAAAATCTGGAAACTTCTTACCTGATAAGATAACTCGTAGCGTAATTTGGTGAAGCCCACATAATTGCCGAGACTCTGAATAAACATTGTACAATCAATATTGTTAAGAATTTTCTTGATGAAAATGTCTTTAATTTGTTGTCCAAATCCCTTGTTCAAATAACACCAACGTTCATTTAAGGGTAAAGTAAAAAAACTCTTATAGCTATATCAAGTGTAATAAATTCACATTACAAATCGGTGAATCTACGGACATCACTGGATTAGTAGTTTTATCAGAATTGATCCGTTATAAAGCTAACAGGATAATGTGGTCAATGGGAAAAAAATATAATATTATGGTAAAGTATACAAAATATAATTTTATTTCATAGGCAATTTACAATTGTTTCTAAATCTGTCTATCCCTCTACTCCAACACTGTAGCAATAAACCTAAAATTAATCAGCCTGTAACAATTGCTACTGTAAGCTTAATGGTATCTGTCATAGAAATCATCCTTAGAAGGATCCACGAATAAAAAAGGTTGGGATCGACTGTGTTATGTAAACGACCATTAATAAAAGTTTACGCCATTGCAAGATTTTTATTGGATGGTTTAAAAAGCTGTGCGATATACATATGGATGTTTTAATACCAGACACGCTACTTAGCAACCGCATTTCATAGTTTTCTCATTTTTTATATCAAAATGGTATAATTTTCAATGTCTCTACTAATCTCATCATGTTTTTCTTTTCTTTTTTTAAGAGATAGTTGGTAAGATAAAGTCTCGTTATAAAAATAATAAATATTTATTTAATTGAAATATTAAACTAATTAAATGGTATATTACTCACAGTCATTGATTGATGTGTGTAAAGTCTAACGACAGTTTGATGTTATATTTTACTTATGTTAGAGAAATGGTCTTAATAATTTAGGAAATAGATAATTATAAAAAGCACTAAGGTAGTAGTTAAGACGTTGATTGATTGTTGGATACAACCGTAGTTATCATTATTGGAAACTACACTTTTACAAACTACTTTCAATTCGCAATTAGACAATTTGTTGAGAAGTATACACGTTGCTGGACATGGTTTATTTTTTATATTTTTATAAATATAATTTCCCAATTAATTCCGGTATCTGTTTAAATTTAATTCACAACTATATAATTGTCATTCATAAGTTTTGCATTTATTGGCACCGATTGTTCAGATTCGCATGTATGTTTAATGTAACTTTAGGTATATTTAATGTAACGGTTTAAGTAATAAGAATTTTTACGATAGCGCAGTGCAAGACAGATGCACAATGTTCGTTCGTTTTTATATTAGAGTTAAGGTAAGTTTAGATATAGTATTTCAGGTAATTTGGTGCAGCGCCGAGCCATTCTGTTCGTGGAAAATAAAATCACTGTTTAATTTGACCATTTAACATGGTTCTGCATATTTTGTGTTCATTCATAGATGCCCTTCAATCTTATTAGTGTATTTTTAATTAATTAAATTCATTTTTTAAATTTGTCACAGTTTGTAAATTACACACATATACCAATACATTTCAACATTGAATAAATTCTAAATTCATTTTGCTTTTGTTCAAGTATATCAATTGAGACCAACATGCGTGTATGGTAATTTGTTTCGTTAAATGAGCCGTTGATTTTGAAAGTGTGCCAAGATTATTTTCTGAAGAAATTATCTAAATCTAAAACTTATAACAAATTAGCATAACATTTATATTTTCAATCATTTCTTAATAAGTATCTTAATATATGTATAATTTTTTTAGAATTAATCTATTTGGTCAACTTTATTTAAAATACATTAATTTTGAAACGGAGGCAAGTTCACTTTGAATAGAATTATTTTTTATGTTGTATACTATTAAAAAGCACATTCAAAATTTCACCATGAATACTTTGAAATTATTCACTAGCTAAATTTACAATTATAATTATGTGCATACGACTTATTTCTGAATATTTTTTTCTCATTTTTCCACATTTTCATAGAACATTATTTTTTTTGTTTTATTGTAATTCTTCTAAAGAAGAATGGAAAATGATTTTTATTATTATTATTATTATTATTATTATTATATTTCATTCAAACTGAATCAAAGTTTTATGCAAATCATTGTTTTCGAAAGTGAAACAAGTCCATTGGCGCATACCAAAATCATGATTTTATTCAGATTTCATGGAATAACCATTACTGTATATTTTATCGACACGAAATAAGACCACAAAAAATACAAAATAAGTCTACAGCTGCTTACGAATATTTTTAAACCAATTCACATGCAATTAATTAAATATCTAGTAATAACATAAAATGAACTGTCCTCACTTTCACAATCAACGGCTCATATGTTAAATAATTTGGTATTGGGGTAATTATTTCTTTGGTTTTTTTCAAAATTTTCTTTTGTATCACTTGCAGGAAATTTCTGATAAATATATTACAACATATAATTTAAAACATTTCAAAATTAATACTTTCATTTTTCTCCTAAATAACACCTACAAAGCACCCTTATATATAATAGTTCGTTTACCGAGCTGGTGTTTTAGAATAAAGTTGATCTCTTAGAGACACATTCCGTGGTCCAAACATGTGATAGTTGAATGTTCTCAGTTATGGCGTGTAGGAAGGGTGTTTCGAAATTGTCCAGTATATGTCTTCCAGTTTTTCGTAAGTTAAAGCTGTAATTTGTGGTAAACATTGTCATGAAGATGAATAAAATGCTTGATCAGGAATCCACGCCTGTTTTGCCGATATCAAGTTTCGCTTCGTTGTTGTATACTGTTGTAGCTGAAAGTTGTACACTGCATTAGTAGGAGGGTGAAATACTTTGGATGATGTCATTAGTCACATTAGTTTGAAGCTGGTTTTCCACGGATTGCCGCCTTTTCATGGCCTGCCTTTTCATTCCGCCTTTTCATATTTCAATCGAACACTTGGATTTTCTAGACACAGGGACACAGGTGTATATGTATATAGACAAATTAGTATAACCCGGAATATATACATTCATTTTTCTATCTTCACTGATAACTGGTCCTCGTTAGATATTTTTCTTTCATTGTGCACATGAGAAGTACGACTCTGCAAGTACGATTGTTATCCAGAATTATCTTCATTAATCATATTGAGACAATTGACACATAATTATTGGAATCTGAGTACCAGTAAAATTAAATATACTTTGAAAATGACTTAATACTGTGAATCATGTTAAAAATGCTAACTGTTATCTGTGGTTAAAAACATTTATTTTTGTTGAACCAAATGAGTTTGAGTCTGAAATTAAGAGACAAGTCATTTAAAATTCGTATAATATACAAGTTTTTCTAATGAGTGTTATTAATTTAAAACAATCAGTGAAGTGGAATCGCATCGCAGACAGAAGTGCGAACGATATTTAATATACCGCAAATACATTACACATGTAGTAGGTGTAAATAACATAGTTGTTTAAAACTTTTTCTCCGTCGTGAACTGATGTATCCATTCATTATGCTGTAGGTTTCACTGCATTAGTAACATTATTTAAATTAATATAAATCTACAAACATAATGTAGTTTTCAAACATTAAATAATTATTAATAGTCTCAAAGACTATATTTATATACAATTACTATATATAATTACTACACTCTATTAAGTTTTTTTAACATTTAAAAAAAATAATGAGAAAACAACATTACAATTTTGTCCTTTTTCTCGGCGGTCAGAGGGCCTGCAATAAGAACCTTTTTCCTCTAGTCTGGTATTTATACGCAGATGTCTCACAATTGCATATTATAAATATTGTTTGTAATTCCAAATGTGCACTGATTTTTTTTTTTTTTTACGTGACAAAATCCTTGGATTAACCACTATAGAAACGCAAGTTTGGAGTAAATGTTACAGCGTGGTGTAGAAGCAAATGCAAGCAAGCAAACACTATCGTCATAGTAATCTATGCATTCATTTTTGTACATGAAATGCAACTTTTAGCATACCCAAAGATCTAATTTCAATATCAGTAAAAAACTAAAACTCAATAAAAATTCTGAAAAAAATGGTATGCAGTTTGTACAATGCACATTTAGTTTGCGTTCCTGCCTCTGATATTTTATGATGTTTCTTCTTTATTGAAAACCTTTAGAATTTGCTTTCCAATGTTGGAGCACTTGCATGCTTATTCCGTATCTTTATGGTTTGATTTCTCTTAGCGAACTATTAATATCTGTATTGATTTTAAATTCTCACTAAAACATTATATGCTGTTGGAGAGGTTGCGCTCATAGAGTTTGGGGGGAAGGAGTAGAGTGAGCGCGCAGCGATTCCAGGTAGTTGTACAACAGCTGTAGTGGAGTGTCTACTTAAAAGTGCACGTTGATTGTTTTGAGCGTCTAAGATAAAACATCGCTATTTTGTTTTGTTTTCCCAAAGTAAGTGCTTGAATTTTCATAGCTATTCATCAGAATTTCTATACAATGTCAGTAGTACAAAATACTTTAAATTTTAACGATTTCTCATAAGCTGCTAATCTAGACTAACAATGCGAACATCAACGGTTCGTTTTATTAGCAGTCATGTTTAAATAAAAGGCCGCGCAATCTCTCCTACCGAAATTGGAGAGTTTTCACATCGGCTACTTAGGAAAGATGGCGCATTGTCCCATTAGTTTCCATGCTAGGAGAGATTACGCAGCTGATTGGTAAATTTGCATAAAAAATGAAAAATTCAAATGGACTAATTTTAAGTTAAACGTGTTATCAAGTAACTTAATGTTATTTTGTAATCTTATATGGACTTGCTTTTTTCTGATTCTTTATTTTTTTTTCCTGTAATTAAATTTTTTAAATGTTTTTAAAATTATTTCTTTTTTATTATTATTTAATCATTACGTTGAAATACTCACTCCTAAAACAATAATATTTGTTCACACAAACCTTACAACAGTGTCATTTAAGTGTAATCATTATTGTTAAAAATTTATTTGTAGTTATTATTAGTAACAATCTCTCCTACCCATGTGCGCAATCACACCGAACCTGTAAGGACAGATCGCACAAAATAACTTTCTTGTTTTTTTTACAACTGTTCTATTAAATTGCAAAATAACAACAAAATAGCAATGGAAATGCATTAAAAACAAATGAAGTAAAAATTATTCATTGAGAGTTTAGCAAAAAAATTATATTTATATTTTTTATTGTTATTGTTTGGAATTGTGCGTAGACTCTCCTAGCTTTACTTTATATACATATATATTTTTTCAGATATATATACGTTAATTGATTTACATTACCACGTGACCGCCAAACATGATGCGCACAGATTTTAATGATTTTAAAGTATGCTGTAGGAGTCATACCCCTAACTGTTAAGGACAAAGGTTTCCCTGAAATGGGTCTTAGTTGTTGAAAAATTCGGAGTTAAAGTTCAGCATACGTTTCAAACACCCATTAGTTTGATCTATGACACGTGGTCTCAGTGGGGCGAAGGTAGCTTTCAATGACGCTGTCCAGGCGGCTCGGGTTCGATCCTGCCTTGTACCTCTTTAATTAATTTTATATTTTTGACACGTTACAAATTTTAATCAGAATTATGAATTCGGCAGCTTTGAACTTTTAAATTTTTTTCTATGAAATTACATTTAAAATTTTGAGTCTTTCATAAAAAAATTTATTTTTCTGCATAATATTTTAAATTAATATTTCTATAGACAAAAATTAAAACTAGTTTGTTTCTAGATATTTTAAAAATTTATTGTTAGTTATATTAATATTTTTTAAGCACTGTTCTGAAATAATACTTTTTTTTAACTTTATTGCATTTTAAATGAAAATTATAATTTTTTTATATAAATTATACGAAATATTTTTCATTTCGAATTACCAAAATGTATTTATGATTAGATAATACCAATAGCATATCATCAAAAGATTAATAAAATATTAAAACAGTATTTCTCGTATGTAAATTTTGACCTGTGGCATAAATGCATTATGTCCTCTATACATATTTATCTCTAAAGTTTACATATTACATTTCGAAGTATTTTTTTTTCTTCTAACAAATAAAATCACTGCCGACGTCAATATTAAACATTTAGTCAACTGGAAATGCAAAAATCGTCGCAAATGTTTCATAAAATTTACCATGCATATATAAAATAGTTTTTTAAGAAATCATTTGTTGAATTTCTTAGAAACAAAATCAGAATAATTTAATTTAATTTTGATTCATCCTGTTGAGCTTCTTTTGTAGATAATTACAAGGTTGTAAAAGATATCTATTACATTCATTTATGCTTTTCTCCATGAATGCTAAAAAGATTCATGATCGTGAAAAAAGAAATCGCGTATTATAAATTGTGACATTTGGAATGTCATTTACGATGTGAGTGATTTCAATGTATCCCCGATTAAATTCATTTACTTTCACTTATACGAATGATGATTAAACATTTTTGTTTTCCATCTTTCTACGCATTTTTTAACGTATTTATCACAAATCAAATGTTTGAAAGAAATATAATTTGGTCATAAAAACGTTATTCCAACATTCATATAAAAATTCAGGCAAATAAATTGTTTTTAAATTGATATTTTTAATACCGTTGTATGTTGTGGATATGTACCATATGCATCATCCGATTGATTGCATATTTTATAAACTAAAAAAGTCAGTGTTCGTAAATGTAAACATTTTGGTATTTCATCATGGAACATATTGTAATATATTTAAAACAAATAAAACATCAAAAATATATTTTACTTTTTTATTTCATTTTTTAAAATAATTTTGGATATTCGTAAAAAGAAATATTAGTTAAAAAAATTCAGGAATTTTTTTTTTACAATTTTTTAATAAAAAATGTAAATAATTGCATTATTTCATAGTATTGATAAACAATATACATATTTAGATGGAAACAATAATAGTAAGATTCTAGATATAAATTAGTTTGGACATTCGTAAACAGAAATATTAGTTTAAAATTTTCATGAAAAATATAAATTTCAGTAAAATTTCATAAACGTAAATTCATTTTTTAGAAAGTATAACAAAGTTATAAAGCACAATGTAAACACATTGATAAGTTACGTTACTATCGAGATGCAATAAATCAAAATACAGCTTCAAAACATTAAAACTGTAAGATGTTAAAATTTCATGAGCTTTCGGCTAAACATTAGCCTTCCTCAGATGAACAACAAGCAGTCGAGGAGACGCTGCTCGAGACTCGACTGCTTGTTGTTCATCTGAGGAAGGCTAATGTTTAGCCGAAAGCTCATGAAATTTTAACATCTTACAGTTTTAATGTTTTGAAGCTGTATTTTGATTTATTGCATCTCGATAGTAACGTAACTTATCAATGTGTTTACATTGTGCTTTATAAATATTTTATTGGGTGAATTTGACGTTCGTATTATATAGATTTTTCTATATATTTTTATTAACAAAGTTCAAAGCTGCTGAATTACTAATTCAGCTTAAAACATGCATTTATCAATCTAGACTCTAGAGAAAAAGCCACAAGATAGGGTCGAACCAGCGCCGCCTGGATAGCGTCTTCGAACACTACCACCGTGCCACTGAGACCACATACGAAAGACCAAACTATTGGGTATTTGAAACGTATGCTGAACTTTTACCACAAACTTCACAAAAACTGGAGTCCATTTGAAGGAAACCTTTTACCTGAATAGTTAAGGGTATGATCCCTACAACATACTTTAAAATCATCAAAATCTGTGCGCATCATGTTTGGCGTTCCTTTTTTAAAATAGCTGTAACTTTATAAAAAAAAAATTAAACCGCTACCAGAAATTTGTTATGTATAGAATTTCTATTTTTAGACAAAATGATTTTCAATAAGCAAAGTGTCTGTAAGTTATGTTACAAGATGAATTATATAGCAGAGGAAAACGTTCAGAATTCGCATTTATTAATAATCTATAAAAGTGTATTTATAAAGTAATTTATCTTTTGACAAATTATCGATATTCTTCCAAAATATGCATTCTTAAAATTTACTGTTAAAAAAATTGTAAACAAAATATGAAAATGATGCTTGATATGCACGAAAAATTGGCTTTTATGTACTTAATTTATCAGGATTTTTTTTTAAATCGATATCCAAAAGGTATTTATATTTCGTATTATAAAAAGTGGTCGTTAATACGTTTTAATACGTATTGATCTATAAAATAAACAGATGCAGTGTTGCCAAATCTCGCGGATTTTTTAATCAGAAATACTTCATTTTCAACAGAAAAATTAAATTATAATTTTATTTATATAATGATAGACATTTCGTGCATAAATTAAAAAACTTACAATTAAAAAAATTCTTGTATAACTTCTGATTTTCTGAAAAAAAAAAAATCCACCATATTTTTCCACACTGTCTGCAATACAAAATTTATTTTTCCATAAACAGGAAATGTTTAATATAAAATATGGTGTAAAAATATATGAAAAATATTGTAGAAACAATAAATAAAAATATTATATAAATAAATTTATTTGGTATTTATAAAACATTTTCAAACATTATGTATAGTGGAAATAATGTAATCTATGAATCAAATGCGTTAATGACATTTTGTTAGTTTTAAAATATATACATAGATTGATAATGGGAAATTTGACACTTGATAGAAAAAAGAAAAACATGAAATATCTGAGTAAAAAGAAATTTTAATAATAAAAAAAAAGAAATGGAAACACGACATACTTGTTGCAAGAATGGAAATATAGTTTAATCAAAGAAGAAAACTCACAGCAGTAATATTGGTTTCGATTTAGCTCCAGAATTCCACGCATGCATCTGGAAAAGCTGCCAAAATGCTGTCGACGAATTCGCTCTTTGTGATACATGTGTGTTTGGTTCATTTCTCAACGGAAATTTCTTGAACCACACACTTCTATAAGACATTTTGCACACTTAGTGTATTCACCATATGCTCACGATGCTACATCAATGATTGTACCGTGTTCCACATCGTTCACGACTGCAAAAAATGTTTTGGGTCTATCGCTTATTGGACTATCTTACAATGATGCCCATTCCTCGGAAATTTTTATCTTAGAATTCAGTATTCGAGAGTCGTCTTTCGAAAACACAAAGCTAAAGATCTTGATTCTGCATTTTTTTTTGAACTAATAGGACTTTATAACGAACTGTCTTTATCACTATGAACCTACATTTTATTCTTCATAGGTTTACAAACAAGGGACAAACATTAGGTGGATAAACATCGGGATTAACACACATCCTTCACAGGAGATGCATCAAAACAACTTCATAATTTGTGTTGTTTCCTCTTCAAAGCATACCTTGCACCTCGTCATTACATATCATACATTTACTGTGGTTTTTAAGGAGCATTGAGTAGTTATCTTGACTGCGGAACTGCATCAATGGCGGGAATCACCATGATGTATGTTACATTCTTCCATTATCTTGATGGTTTCCAATTTCCCCCTTGCTTCTCTACCTTTCCTCTTTTTGATATCATGGGTGTATCATATACAGAAGATATATAAACTTATGTAGAATATATCCAATGGTTGGAGTATCATAGTTGAGATTTTTTCCAACAGAGCGAAAATATGCCGGGACCAGGACTCAAACCTGGGTACTTTGTTTTGCCGTGCCAACGCCCTCCCTACTGAGCTATCCAGACAATATCCTAGACAGGCATATCTCACTCTTATTTGTGGGACAAGGCTGCGAACTGCAGCGCAAATTTCATTCATCCGAGCTATAACTATAGCATTTACATGATGAATCTTGAAATAGTACTCCTGTATACCATGTAATTAGGTCATAATGAATAGAGGAAAGTATATTCAATTAGGTAAATTATATCCAATGGTTGGGGTATCATAGTTGAGATTTTTTCCAACAGAGCGAAAATACAACAAATACGCCAGTCTAGGATATTGTCGGCATAGCTCAGTAGGGAGAGCGTTGGTACGGCAAACCAAAGTACCCAGGTTCGAGTTCTGGTCCCGGCATATTTTCGCTCTGTTGGAAAAAATCTCAACTATGATATTCCAACCATTGGATATAATTTACCTAGTTCAATATACTTTCCTCTATTCATTATGACCTAATTACATGGTATACAGGAGTTTACGTGTTATTTCAAGATTCATCATGTAAATGCTATAGTTATAGTTCGGATGAATGAAATTAGCGCTGTAGTTCGCAGCCTTGTCCAAAAAACTTTCCTCTAATCATTATGTAGAATAGTCACATTTTTCAAAACACCCATAACTTTATAATAGTTGCTAACTGTCAAATTTATCCTGAACACCCTGTAAGTACTGAATAAAAATTACTTATCAACATTAAAACATGGTGCAAGGAAAAAAATATAAGTTTTGGTTTAAATATATATATATATATATATATATATATATATATATATATATATATATATATATATATAATGTAGTTAAAAAATGATTTAAAGAAAATTAAAAGGTAAAAGTTTGTAGACAAAAGTTAATTTGGTAGTTTTGATATTTTTTAATAACATTTCTCTGATCTTTTTAATGTCTTTCTAAGATGCAGAATACTTTTTTTCTAAATAAATGTCATAAGAATACTGAACTATATAAAATAGAAATTTCTTATTTTAACACCTAATTGAAAAATAATATTATTTGCAGTTAATTTTTTCATATGGGACCATGTTTCAATCATCAGTGGTTTAGAAGATAATCACTATTATTATCAGTTCTACATAAAAATCTCAGAATAAAGTGAAAAATTATAGAATTTAAATATGACTTTTAATTATATATTATTTCCGGAAGACAACTTAATTCGATTAGTATATAATCTGCAAGTAATATTCTTCATTAAAAAACACTTATTAAATAATTATCTTTAAGTACCTATCTTATTCAATTCACATAAATAGTCATTTATCTACTTTAAAAATTATAAATACATTTTAGTGATCTGTGATTTTATACAACGCTTAGAATTTATTTTAACGCGAAATATTAATTTAATTTATAAAATTTCCGTCGTTAATTAATCCCACGAGTAATATTTTACTTCACAGAAAGTTTAAAATTTAAGTATTCAATGAACTAATCTTTTAATGAAATTTGTCTTTTCAGTCTATCTACGTGTGCATAAACATAAGTATTTTTATGGCTTTACAAAATACGTTACAATAAACACATTAAATTGCGTTTAATCGCTTATTTAAAATTTTCTATTATTCATAAACGGTTTTTGCTTTTTTTTTCAAAAATATATGCAAGATTACAATGATGCATTTATTATCGCAAGTTAAATTTAATTTTGGAAAAATAATTTTTAAGATATGAAATAACACTTAAAATACTAATTAACTGTTTAAATTCTTTTACATCGCAACTTACGTTTTTTTACATTCAGATTGAACGAGTTAAATTAAGAGATTAAATGAACAAAATATAATTTCTAAGTCATGTCAATTAGAAAAGCCAATAAAGCATTGATATTTCTAAAAATCTATTCTACGCTATTCCGTACTTGTTAATCTGTAACGATTTATATTGTTTTTATTTGATATAAAAGAACAGTCTGCAATTTCACTTTTAAAAGTAACAGAAATGTTTAATTATTTGTTTATTGTAGCATATTGTAGAAGCTTTAGCTTATGCTGTATACTTATAAAAACTGCATTGTATAATTATACATTTTAAATGTTAGTGTAGATGCATTAAGCTAATAATATTACTTAAAATTTCCGAGACACAAATAAAAGTTTATTAAAATAGTACACCTCTTTAAAAAAGCACCACTTGCCAAAACCCTGAACACACCCAGACAAATCGAAAAGAAGAGTGTATATCTTACATTATTTATGGTGACTGGAGGATAATAAAAATAACAAATTATATTATTTCCGTACCGATTCAACTCGGAAAACCACAGAAATGTGTGAAAAAAATAGTTTTATTCTCGAAGACATAATTCTAGTTTTATACTTCGCGCTTTGTCTGGAGTGGCATATATACATTGCCATCTAGCGAAAATTTCATCTACTATTTTGCATTTATTTGCTTTGCCTTGCGATCTTGAACAGTCGTGTAATCCTGTAACAACGGGTCGCCTCAGCAAGAAGTGATCGTGATTAATCGAACATTATCTACGTGTAATTTGTTGTTTTCTTATGTTCCAAATTGTCAACAAGTTTCCTGAAAGCTTCAGTTATACAAGCCTAAAAGGAACTGTAAAAAAAGTGTGGAGACATATTTTTAAATTATTGTTTTGAGAGAAAAAAGTTATTCTTTACGGGAAAACTACAAACGGTTGAAGTATTTGTTGAGGCCTGCTTCAGACTATTTAACAAAAAATCAAAAACCTGTGAAAATGTTGCAAGAAAAGGAACTAAATAACAATTACAAAAATAACAATTGTTCGTGGGGACAACTGGGTTTTGATTACTAGCGAGCTTAACAGACGTCTGATCGCTCCCAAAATAGATGAGTTGCGGAAAAGTAGTTGTTCGCTTCTGTCCGAACGGAACAGTGGCCACTGCTTTGAGGAATATGGCCTTAATCATTGGGGTGCGTTAAGAAAAAACAATTATGCGTGTAACAAACATATCAAAAATATACGCTTGAGTTAAGAAGCATAAGGACTGGACTGGGGAACAGTGAAACAAGAACCTTTGGACGGAAAAGTCGAAAATGGGATTTTTTATCACATTGCTGGCTTTTTGTACGTTCCAAATGTCCCACCACACTGAGAAAAATGACACTTTCAAATCTGAGCAAATCGATGTTTTCATTTTGTTATGAAACTTTTTGTTTCAAATATGACTACCAAATGCTTTCAATTTTGAAATACCACATATAATCAAAATATTGAAACATGGACATACTCAAAACTTGGCACATAGAGGTCAGTTAATACAGTAGAACTCCAATTATCCGAATCAATTGGGACCGGACCCCATTCGGATAATCGGATTTTTCTTCGAAAATGGGTCTATTTTATTTAATTATTGTATGTATGTTGAAAATGAGAGAAAAAAACTATTTTTAAAGAAAAACCAATTTTCTCAGCTAAGATCTTAGCTTTTTCACAAAGAATCGGACCCGAAATTGTGTTTCCCATAGAACGTTGCTGCAAAAACCACTTGAAAATGGCATCTTCTAAATTTTTGTTTGCTGCTGCCTTCATTAATTTTCTTCAAGAACTTTCATCTTCGTTTTCAAGCACTGACACGAAGTTTAAAAGTGTACGTTTTGCTGGAGCAAACTTTTAATGTCTTTCTTTTAATGTCATCATTTTAATGTCTGAAATCGTTGATTGTTCCACACCGTACATCTCAGCCAGTTGTTTACCCGTAACGCTTTTATCTGATTACACTATAGTGTTTAGTTTATCGGCTAACGATAACACAACACGTTTTCTTTTAAAAGCCATGGTGAACGACGAAACGCACTCACAAACAAAATAACGTACCGACGCGAAAGAGTACCAACACAGTAGCAGGTTAAGTATTAAACTAGCAGGTCACGTGACACTGACTGACTAATCAGAACGAACAGTGACAGGTTGGCCGGGCCGGCTACCTGGCGACGTAAAACAGCCGATAATCGAACTGTACTATGAGACGGTGACTTATCATCCCAATAATGTTCGCCCTGCGCCTACACTAGCTTCGGGAAGGACAATAGCGCGCGTAGACAAATCATTATTTTGCGAATCGCAGTACGTTTCCGTCTTATTTTTTTTCTGAAAATCTGAAAGCGATTCGGACAGTCGGAGTTCGGATAATTGGATTTCTACTGTACTCATATTTGAAACATGGTCATACTCAAAACTTAGCACATAGAGGTCAGTTAATACTAATATTTGAAACATGGCCATACTCAAAAATGATTAAAATCAGTTCAAACTAATTTTTGAAACATGAAAATACTCAAATATGAGCACATGATGTTTTATTTTTGAGTGTGTGGATGTTTTCCGAAATGAGCATATACATGTTTCAAACTTGAGTAATTTTGATTCGGAGCCATTTTGACTATGCGATATACGCAGATTTGAGTATTCTTTGCTCAGTTTTGAAAATGTCGTTTTTAGAGTGCAGGTGTCATTTTCGATTAAAGTTTTTGTCGTGTATATGTACAACAATTTGCATTAAAGAAAACTCATAATTTTGTTTTATAATTGCGTCAAGATTATATCATTTTCGCAGGCTTTTAATTTTAGCTCCAAATTCTCAGACTGCAGTCTCCGCACACACTGGCGACGATAATAATGATGAAAAAGTACGTCATTTTAAAACGGTTATAAAATATTTTACATTATTATAATAAAATGTAAGTTTTTGACGTTAAACGTTACGCCACTGTAAAATTAAGATTCCACATCATCAAACGGCACAATTTTCTAAAATTATGTATTTTACAACATTTTGTATTCCTCTGGTACTGAGATTAAGACCAAAATATCGAAAAAGCGATTTCGAGAAAATAATATGTTTTTTTTTCTATTACACGTGATTCCGAACATCGTATTTTTATATTTAAAATACTAAGAAACCATTAGATATCATATATTTCAAAAATCATATCAGAAACAATTTTTTTTTGTCTTTTTCCAGTGTAATTTTTGGAATTGTTTCCTAGTAGATTTCACAGTGTTTTAACACACTTATTGATCAAGGTATCAGTACGTGTTGAGTTGATTATTGACGGCCAATTATCTACACTAGGGCTATAGGCCCGGGGGAGTGCCCTTCGTGGGGGTCTTTCTAAGGGAACCTAATCCGTATTTACGCATGGATAAATCCACGGCTCGAAGAAAACCACGAAAACTCCGAACGATTAGGCCGACGGGCGCGATTGGGATCGAACCCAGCACCTCCCGTGGTATCAGTACGAAGTATCGGTTTTTCTGATGCCATGAGTTCTCATGTATATGTTTCCATGGTCAACAAACATGTTCAAGAGAAAAGCTTGCTAAATTAACAGTGTAAAATTATCATAATCTGTTATTCTTTCATGTATACATTTTGTTACGAAGCTGAATAAGTTAACTTGAGAATTGAAACTATCAGCAAAAAGGATATTTCTTGTTACCATGTAGAGATAATTGATTAAGGCACTGTAAAAACTATTCGGAAACATTCCCATAAAAAACGGATAGCAAAAGAAAAATTTGCTTTACAAGTGCTTATTTAAATCTTAAAAATCTATTCGTGTCTGAGGTTTTTGAAGATAACTGAACGCTTTTCAGAAGGCTGGGCAACTTGGAAGATGTTATATTATGAGTCTTTTCGTAAATTCTCTACGTAGATCAATAATTCTTTTTTTTCCTTTTGCAGTGTGGGACACTAAATGTTGGAACAAGGTTTCACAATCTTACAGTTGCAAAATGTTTTAACACATTGCTTGGTGAAGTGTTGAACGAACGTTTCAGCAGTGTGAATGACATTTTATAAATTTAAGGATCTTTCTAAAAGTACAGTAACACTTTTCTTTATTTCATTATCGGTGTTATATGATAACACTATTTTGTTCTGAATCATAGATTACATTAGCTTAATTTAAATTCGTAATTGTCAGACATTATATTTTAGTAATAAATATTTGTTATTTCTTATCCATTACTCAAAACAAAAACAATTATGTCACTAAAGTTATATAGAAAAAATAAAGTTTACATTTGATATTTTCTTCATAAAAAGAAATTTTTACAATTTAATTCCAGCTTATTCAAATATATATACAGTCCGCGTATTTTGATGTGATCCAACTTGTATAGTAGTATTTGGTGACTGAGTAAAAATTAAAAATCAAAATAAATAAATAAAACAAAAACATCAAACAAAACGAAACGGTTAATGGTATTTCGTTTATATTAGTTATATTCAAACAATATCAAGATGACTTTCTTAATATTGATGAAGCTGAAACGTTACTTCAACATTAATAGTTCAAGATTTATAATTTAACTTTCAATTGAAATCTTTCAAGCATTAGATTATCTCAAGAAGTTAAATTTGAACTAATCGAGTACTTTACATTTCTAACTGAATCTATCTAATCTAGGTTCTTAGGAAATTATGATTTATTGTATAGTGCTAAATGAAGACGTTGTATACATAAACATTTAATTTGTAGTAGTTTATATAATTGTAGCGTTGTAGACTTATATTGATAATGAAATAAAAAAATGTTGATGTGAAACATTTTAATGACATATCACAAAAAATAATTGTTGAAGAGCAAAGGAATTTGTAAAAACTAAATACTTTTCAAAGAATAAACAATCCGTTTAAAACGATATTCTGAAAAATAAAAACATACCGTTTAAAAAAATAATTTATTGTAGACTCATAAAAACTATCAAACTGCTAAAAATATGCGTCCTTAATATATCACATGATAATGAAAAATATTATTTTCTTTTTATACATATTTATTTTGCATGAAAATGTGAAAGTATAAAATTGATTTTAAACACTGCAAAGCAGTAATGCTCTTACGTATTCGATAATTTAAAACGCATGTTCCAGTTTTCAGTTATGGGTATTTTAAAGTCGTTTCACAATATATTTTATTGAGAAATCTTTTAATAAAATTTGTTTCCCAAATTATGAACAATGCTCCAGTTGGAAACAAAAGCTTTGTTATTATTTTACTATAGTTGTCATGTTGTTTACAACCGTATACGTAGTTGCCAAGTATGTTACCCTAGGAGCCAATAGGTTTTGAAAATAAGAAAAAAAACTCTCTTTTAAAATGGAAGTTTTGTAATAATTTTATTATAGTTGCCATGTTATTCACAACTATTTACATAATTGCTAAATATTTTACTATAGTAGCCAACAAGTTTAAAAAATACGAAGAAAAATGGCAGTTTTGTTATTATTTTACCATAGTTCCCAAGCCTCGGGATTTTTCAATACCAGTAATTTCGAAGATAATTATAGATTTATTTTATTGAAAATTTCTACGAATAGTAATACGAATAGAACGTGTAATTCTTCTCTTAAATAGTGGTATTGAAAAATCTAAAAAAATCTCAGCAATCATTTTAATAATACTTTTTTTTACACTAGTACACATACGTATTTCAAAATAATGTATATTTTTGAAATTTTATCAAATGGACCAAGTAATTTTTCAACTATATTTTCAAAAACATTATTTGTGAGATATAAACAAGTTTCATGTTTTACGGGTATTAAAAAAAACTGAGCTTCGCCTGCACATATAAAACAGTATTAATATAGTAACTGTACGTAAGTTGACATGTCTATCTGAATTTTATAATAAATCAAGGAACATATGAATAATTTCTTAAACGTAAATATTTTCTAAAATAAAAAATGATACATAATTTTTAATAGAACGGCAAAACTGACTTATTTTGAATACAATTATATATTAAAATGAAAGTTTGACAGGGAATTTCATTTAACATTATTATTAATTTAAAGCATATGAATACAGAAAAACTTAAGGCAATGTAAATACGGAAGATTTGTTCTAAAATTATAAAAACTATCGACTAAAATTATATTAGGGAGAGTGTGATTTTTATTTCAATTAAGTGTAATTAAATATTGTCCATAAATAATAATTGATATACAAATAATTTCTTCCACAAAACACTAATTATCTACTAGTGCATTCATAAATCATACCTTTTCAGAAAATATTCAAAGTCATTTACATAGTCAATAAATAAAAAATACATGTCTTTGCATTTCAAAATATTTTCATCTATTAGGATTCTTAATCAAATTGCAAGAGTTCCCCTAAAACAAAATAACAAGAATCTTTTTATATGCATCTCATAAAATAAATATGACTTTCACAACTTTCACAACACAATTTTGCAAAACTGACTAATTTTGAATACAATTATATATTAAAATGAAAGTTTGAAAGGGAATTTCATTTAACATTATTATTAACTTAAAGCATATTAATACAGAAAAACTTAAGGCAATGTAAATACGGAAGATTTGTTCTAAAATTATAAAAACTATGGACTAAAATTATATTAGGGAGAATGTGCTTTTTATTTCAATTAAGTGTAATTAAATATTGTCCATAAATGGTAATTGATATACAAATAATTTCTTCCACAAAACACTAATTATCTACTAGTGCATTCATAAATCATACCTTTTAAGAAAATATTCAAAGTCATTTACATAGTCAATAAATAAAGAATACATGTCCTTGCGTTTCAAAATATTTTCATCTATTAGGATTCTTAATCAAATTGCAACATTTCCCCTAAACCAAATTAACAAGAATCTTTTTATATGCATCTCATAAAATATGACTTTCACAACTTAATTGATATTTCAAGCAAATTCTATACTAAAAAAATAACAACAATTTAAGCTTAATTTTTTTATGTTCGTAATTTATTTCCATTGAAAAATATAAAAATTCTTTACACGACTAATATCAGTCAAAAAAAAATATTTATATTTATTTAATCAATATTTTATTTTTTGTTCTAAAACAAATGAACTAAAGTCCTTTCATATAATTCTAGTAAAATATTCTGCTTCCATGTAAACCCTCTTATTCTTTATAATTAATTTTAGGAAAAAAGTACCTTACATTTACAAAAAAAGATTCATTTAATTAAAAATAATTATATGTAAGGACGAAAATATTAAATTAAATTTCTTAAAAATAAATGAAGAAGGTGTTTCAACTTAAGTCTTTTAAATTTGCTTTAAAATAAAGAAAAAAGTCAATTCCCAAGGAATTTATGATGGGTACGATGTGAAGATTTTTTGTTTTCATTCGCACCTGTATTTGTATAGAAAAAGGGAATAAGTATCGAACAAAAAGAGAAACATGATAACATAAAAAAAGAATAAATGAATAAATGCATGTTTATGATTTGTCTTGTTTATTAATTTTTTTTTTTTTTTTTTTTTTTTTTTTTTAATGAAATTAAATTCTCTCATGTTTAAAATTGTTTTAAATTGGGACGTTATCGAAAATTGAATAAAATAAAAATATATAACATGTTAAATGCTTAAAATATCTTAAAACGTGTTTAAATGTACTGCAAAATATTTAAATAAATAAACCTTAAAAAAAAAATTATATTATTCTTAAGGGGTCTCAAGACTCTTAAAATTGGAAAAAAAGAAGAAAAATCACCATTTTTAACATTTAATATCTTGAAATGTATATGATGTAAAAACACAATTTTTATTGGGATAAACGTGTTCCTTTATTTCACATATTTAAAAAATATATTTAAAACAAGATACAGAATTAATATTTATAGGGGGCTTCAAACTGTCAGACATTTGCCGAGCAGAAAATTGACATGACAGCTTACGCGCACGATTACAAAATAATTTTTACATCTAGAATAAAAAAAAATTTGAGTCTAATTATACTTTATATTGTAATAATTACACTGAACCTCAATACATTTGTATTCAAAGCATTTTTATATTTTTAATGCAAAGTTGTATTGAGCTAATGCAATTTTTTTAAATTTTCAACATTATAACTACTTAAAAAAATATTATTTTAATAATAAAAATGAAATTTTAGGATCAATTTATGTAGACTAACATGACACATCATTTTGAAAATTTGATGAAAAAATATTGATAAGTTTTTGAGATATCATGCCGTTAGGCCCAAAAACAACATTTTGAGAAAAAAATTTTTTTTGCTTCAGCTTTGAGTATGCTTCAGCTTTGAGTGGGTATAATTCTAAAAGCCATAACGTCTGTTCTAATGGGAATTTCAAGAAAAAAATTACACAAACATGTTCAGGAAAGATAGGAGTTTAATATATAAAAAAAACTGTCCTGAGACTACTTAAGCATACACATATATTACTACATATTTAAATACCTACCGTTCAACAAAATTACTCAAAGAAAAAAAAAGAATAAAAATGAATTACATAAATACTAGTGATTGAATTAAATAATAACTATTAATAACATATAATATTATAACTATTAATGGATTAAATAAAGTCCAGTGAATAAGACCCTGCCCAGCAAACACAGATCTATCGGTAAGCAATCGGCCGATTGCCGCTTTGCCGTTACCGACGGTATCGGCACGATACCAGCTGCCGTACCGGTTCCGTAACTTTTTCGACACGCCGCGCGACTGACGCCCGACAGATAGGCGCACAGTCGGTCCGGTATCGGCAACGCCGGTAGAAGCGACGGCACTCTGCTGTGCCGATTGTATACCAACAGTTATCCGCACACCTACCGAATGTGGTCCGGTACCGGCAACGCTAACAACGGCGAGATGCTGTGCGGACCGTATACTGATAACAAATCCGTAGTATTGTCGAATGTGGTCCGATATCGGCAAGCATTAAACTGCCGAAAGAATATCTTTTATTGGGAACTAGCAGCAGATTAGGGGGGGGGGGAGGGTTACTCCACTTAATGAGACTTAATTTTTTTTTTAAACTTTGATTATTTAGGTAAAAATGGTGAAATTTATTTTTCAGATGTAAGCAACCCCCTCCCCCCTCACGGATACCGGTTTACTATTAATAGCCCCTGCCATTAAAAAAAATGCTTCAAGTTTTACTTTTTTACATTATATTAGCATAGATACTTTAACAATATCTGAATCCTGTGTTTCTAAACGCAATAATGATAAAGTATTTTTTTTTTCACTTTTACAAAATGTGGTAAGTATTATAAATACATTTAATTTTTGTTCTATAAAGCTGTATAAAACAAATTTATTATACAATAAGTAAAATTTAGATACATTTTCCTTTCTAAGTGTCGCTGTAAAACTTGATTTAAAAAAATAAAATATTTTCTAGGCAACTATAAAAC
Organism: Maratus michaelseni; assembly: GCA_963931845.1. Lineage (NCBI taxonomy): Eukaryota > Metazoa > Arthropoda > Arachnida > Araneae > Salticidae > Maratus > Maratus michaelseni. The sequence continues at coordinate 392,635,838 of OZ007592.1, forward strand.
AATACATCTAAATCTTTTTCAGATTTTTTTAATTATTATTTTTTAAGTCAAATAAACTAAATTTCGTTCCGGTTATTTACTATTTATTAATAAATTAAAAAATTCGAACTTTAATTTTACACAGAAAATAAAAAATGATTTTAAATAACTTTGTTAAAAAAATTAATCTACCCTGTTTGTTATTATTTTATTTTGTGAACGCTTTAAATGAATGTTTGTGTGATTTTCTTTTTCCTTTTTTATGTCTCTTTAAAAGATAAGTCTGCTATAAATTATGTTCAATTGTTTTAGCCTTATTAAATCCATCAGCATCTCAACTAAGTTAAATATTTTTGCATAATTTAATTTAGTAAACATTATTCTCTTTCTAAAAAAATATAAAAAACAAAATTTAGAGTTTATGTAATTTCTGGGCAAGATTAGAAAAATACATTTTTGTAACTTGATTAAAAAAATATATATGAATGACATGTTACATATTTACTTATTTTTAGTTTTTACTAAATTCTTTATATATTTTTTTCATTTATACAGAAGGACAAATGTTTTCTAAATCATTTATATCTTGTATTACATCTAATTTGATGCTCCATAATTACATTTTTTTAAAAATAAAGTAACATTATTTACAATATTGTTTTTCCTTTTTCTCTTTTTTTTCTAAATCTTTCCTTTTCAAATATAAGTATACACTTTCAAAATAGCTCATGTATATTATATACATTGGAAATGTCAAATATATACATTGATTTAATTAAAATTCATTTATTTTAAATTTGATAAATTTAAAGCACAAATGAAATCATCTGCACTTGAATAGTAAGGCATTTTTATACAGCAGCGTAAAAGTTTCAGGATACGTGAAAAAGAAATCGCTTTAAGTAATTTAAAAAATGAATGAATTAGTAACTTTGAATAAATTAAAGTTCAAATACAATAAAATGCAAATTATCATTACTAAGCAATCGAAAATTTTGACTATTTTTTTTAAATACAGGAACTACACGAGTATTGTAAAATTGGGGAGCATCAAATGGACAATACATAACCAAATGTCATTCTGCATTTATTATAATAAAGAAACGTTTAAGGAATTCGTTAATTATTATCAAGATTCGTTAATTATTATTAATTATTAATAATTAAAAATATGCTACATGTCATAAAAACTTATATAATAAAAAGATAAAAACTCCATAAACATATTTTTCTAATTTAACCCTTTTATCATTTTCTACAACAATAATTCCTACGCAAAGTTAATCGTTAAAAGAGAATAAATCTTTAAACAATTAAATGTATGCAAAACTAATTAACTTAATTCAGATTAATTTAGATTTAACTAAAGCAAAATTAAGCAGACTTACCATTATTATTATTTCTTCTGCATGTGTCACTCTTCACGCATCTCAAATCAGCCAGTAACATGAAAACGCGAGCGTCTATTCTATGGTTGCAATTTCCCCTCTTCAAAACAACCTAGTTTGGCAAGCATGCGCGCGCAGTAATCTCTTCGCTTTCCCTCAAAACTACGCTCCCACCTTATAGACAATAAAGTAGCAGATAACATCCCAGATTTGGCGTGTTAGTTCTGTATTGGCGCTTTGTCATAATCAATTTTTGGTTGTGAAAGCGCGTCTCATATCATTGACCGTCATCAAATTATCCCAAAGTCCAAAACTTTCTTGATAAGTGCTAACAAGAAATGCATTATTATTTCATGTTTAATAAAAATATTATATGTCTACTTACATAATTTTATTCTTTTAAAATGACCTTTGGGTTGGGGAAAAAACAGGTTTAATGGTACAGTACTTAAATTTTTTTTAATTTTTTTAAATTGTTGTAAAATTAATGTATGATCAATCATCGAAATATCGCCCTCACACCGTGCTCGTTAGTCGGAGGGGAGGAGGAGGGGAGGGGGTGAAAAAGCAAACAATCCTCCTTCCATATATGTATTTGTCATCACGTCTAATATGTTTATTTAAAATTTGTGTAAAATATTGAATACATTTTACATTTCATTTTTAAAAATATAAATTATTATAGTTCCACAATTTTTATTAAAAAATAAATAAATAAAAATAAATAATAATATTATTTTTCGATATTGTTACAGTAATTCCTCAAAAGAAGAGTAAAAATATATAATATACATTATTTAAAAAAAAACGTGCATTTAGTAACAAAACTCAGACATAATCACAATCGAAAAAGAAGTCCCTGACGGCTCGGCCTACAGGCACAGGTAGATTTTGAAGACGCAGACCGTGGGGCGCCTGTTTGTTAGGAATTGCGGAAGAAATGACCTTTTTGCCATGATGTGGCAGTTGGTACCACCCACTTTGAAACCTAACTTGTTTGCTGGCGGAGCCGGCAAGATGTTTTTAAATATATATATAAGGGTTGGTCCTATAAAAAACTTATCCATATAAAAGTTTCAGATAATATTAAGAGGATTTATAATACATTCAAGCAGATTTAATATATTTTGAATTTGCGAAGTTATGAGTTTTTTTTCTTCTAAAACCCCCTTTTTACCCCCTTTGGAGCATTTTTAATGATATCAAAAATCTGCAATACATAAATTTTCAGCCCTTTTCCTAGAAGTAATAATAACTTTAAATAGATTCGATACGTATCATAATTAAGAAATTATGGGGTTATTTCTGTTTTCAAAAAATGCCCCCCATTTCCTCCCCTCCCTAGGTTTGATTTTGCCCATTAACGAACTTGACCGAGATTTTATGCCCTTTGATTTTGTGTATCAGTTTGGAAGAGATTTGTGCAGAATTATTTATGTTATTGTGTCTATAAAAAGTGACATAGATAAATAGATAGATCGATAAAGTTTTGAACCGGGAGTGGTTTTGGGTTCTGGGAGTCATGATCGGCGTTGATCTGCAAAAATATTTCAAAAATTCCAACTTAGGGGAGAATGTAATAGTTAGTATTTCTTACGAAATCTACCTAAAAATGCCAGTTAATCACAACTGAAAAAAAAAATGACGGCTAAGACTGAAAATTCCAAATTCGGACCGAGGCTGGCAAATGTAATCGGACCATTAACGGATACCAGATATCGGTCCAGCATCATTTGCCGACTTAAGTCGCTTGCCGATATCTAACCATAAGCGGAGCGATAACAGCAACTGGCATTTGAAAAACCACGGTTCTTTATTATCAGTAGCCGACATACAACCGGCACTTGACCGATACCACTGTCCCATTGCCGACACAAAACCGACTCTGCCGGCTGCGGTCCGATCATGTGCCGAAAGGTATGTGTTTGCTGGGTGATTTCAAAATTAAATATATCAAAATCAAAAAGAGTTATGCGGTAAAAGTAAGCTGCGCCGCAGGCGCCCTGAGCATAGACGACCAACGAAGCCAAGACCTGAGGGACGTTTATCGTGCCAGTAGGTTTTTCTCCCTACGGCGCCTCGGCCACCTAAGGACCCTCTTACCTTGAACCTAAGTGTCGACGACTTAGGCCGTTGCGATACGTGGTGAAACCACGGGGAGTCACCGCGATACACGTGGAGACGGGTCGGCGTCCCCCAACAGCTTCGGAGCTGGAAACCCAAGAGGGAACCAGGCACTAGGCCTTAAATCGAGATGTTTCAACCCGTGCTTGCTCTACCACAACTCGAGGGGTAGAGTTATGCAGTAAACGGTTTCTTTATTAGCTAAGCTGTAAAAATGTTATACAGAAGTTTCAAAATTTTTGTTTTAAAAACCGTTAACAGAGAGCGCTGTAATCGCAATGCCTATAAATTGTGCTTCGAAGTCCAGAGCGATTCGTTCGACCGTTGAATCGTGAAAGGAGAAGTGGATAAAATTATGTATTCCATTGAACAACGTGTTTTTCTCGTACTGGTGTATTACAGATTAAAACGCAGTCCTACGACAACAAGGCGCAGCTTTCAAAAAAGATTTAATCCATTCATGGTCATGAACGCGTATACGCGGTCCGAGTTTTTTCCTTCTAAATGGTTATGAACGCGCATAGACGGCCAGCAATTGTAACCCCTAAAGGGTCATGCCCGGCATAGAGCGTTTCAGATTTTCTTCTTGGAAATGGTCATAACCGTCTATATGCGTTTGTATCCCTCCCCTGTTTGTTCAAGACTGGGAGGGAAAGAAGGCGTTTACCGGTCACCCTTTCTTCGCACATACACAATAGGCTTATAGTTGGCAGACCATTTGTCAACCAGATTATTTGTATTTTATTTGAATGCCCATAGATTTGGTTAGAAAATGCCTTATAGAATTTCGTTTTGTGTAAATGGTTACAAATTACAATGTATTTCAAAACACATACTAAGGTGAAACGAGGCAACTTCATAGAATATCATTGTTTACTTTAATCATTGTTATCATTTTATTTTATCATTCTTGTCTATAAGATTATAATGTTCATAATAACAGTTGTCATTATTTTAAATGATTTTAAATGATACAGTTATTAAATTTGTTCTTTTAATTAATATATATATATAACAGTATTTTTGTTTTTTCCATTTAAATATAATACTAAATAACTATAATTGATTTAATGAAAATGTCAAATAATAATACCCAAATTAATATTACACTTTAATTATTTTCAAATTTTAGATAGTTGCTATTCTAGTTCTAGCTTACGTTTTAAAAATAATACAGTGAAACCTATCTATAACAATACTGAAGAGACTGAAAAAGTATCGTTATAGGCACGTTATCTTCATAGGTAGGCTCAAGATTGTTAATTGACTCTGACTACATGGTAGAATAATTATCATACATAAATGGAATATTAGTTTAACTTTTTAGAATTATATATAGATGAAACATTAGTTTAACATTTTAGAATTATCTACTTAAGTAAAGAAATTTATTTTATTTTACTTTTTATAAATAATCATAATTTTGCATTATTGAATAAATATATAAATAGTGTACAATATAAATAAATCTGATGAATATAATATTTTTATTATTTTTATCAGATTTGTAAGAATACCTGAACACGCAATAAAAAAAAGGTAGGATTTTACAGATTGAACTCTTAGAAGGGGAAATAAATTATAGATATTATTTATTCGGATATGAACCAAAGAAAAATACTCCATGTGCAAAAATTGTACTTGGATGTGTAAATGTAGACGATAACAAGGGAAATATTTCTTTTATTTATTGTTAGACATTATTTAACATTCAGTTTTGGTTGGACCTTTTTTATATTAAGGGGCTCTGCCCTGCAAGTTACGCTCGCCAATTTACACTTGCACTCCGCAGCCTCTAAAAGCATGCTAATGTCAATGATTTCATGCTTACGGAAGATTGAATGATATTACCAATAACAGCAACGATCTTCTGTAATCGGTTTGTCATGCTTTTCCGTTTGACTAGAACATTTTTTGGTCCTCATATTTCCGTGCATTGCTGACGCGAGAGCTGACGACTGTTTTTGGCATTTAAAAGGACTGTTTATAAAAAATTTAAGCTTATGTTTTATTTTTATATAAAATTTTAGATATTTTCAGGAACAGGTATGATCCTACGCATGAATTCTTTTCTCTATTTTAACTTACCTGAATGCATGTTTTTTTTTAAATTGTTTACTTTAAATTATAACTATATACGAATTTTCTAATATGTATTTATCGAATAGTAATTCGTATAAAATAAATTTAAAGTATTTTACGCATTCATTTACCGGCTCGGAATTTATGCTGCATCAAGTGATGAAATATAAAAACAAACTTGTTATCAACACTACTTTTACTTCATGTGATTCCCATTTCGACGTCACATGAATATCTTCATAAGAAATTGTTTTCAATGCATCTTTTCAATATATGACGTAATTTCCATCAATAAATGTGTTTCACGTGTAAAATTTAATTATTTTAATATTTTCTTTAATTTTATGACGCAATTTTCTCAATTTCCTGCTTATAACACGTGAGCAATAAATTATTATTTTAGAGTTTTTAACAGTCACGTGTAAATACATTTTTCAATTGAAAGGAAGTATTATGCTTTGCGATGTTTTACAATTTGGCAACAATTTAAAATATGACTATTTTTTACTACGAAATAAATCTTTATTAAAATAATGAAAATAATAAAAAATTGGAAAAAGTTTACCCGTCCGAGAGTGATTGACTCGACAATCAAAACAACATTGAATTTTCGATCTTTTTTTTTTTTTTTGTCATACAAAACCGTAACCAAACAGACGCCGATCCCAAAATCTTTTCAATTCAGCTAAACAAAACATTTCCTTTGTAAAACATTTTTTTTTTCTCAAACCAATAGTTGGTGAATATTGTGGCGTAGAGAATTTCTCAGGTAGCTGCTTTTAGAAATTCTCTTTTCCCCAAGGATTGAAACTACAGGCTTTAGAAAGTAATAGTGTTTAGAGATTTTTTGACTCATCCCTAATAGGTGGGTCAAGTATCCGTATACATTGGGATTCTTGATACAAATTGAAAGTTTTTGAATATTCCTATTTTACTACTTTTACAATTAATACTTCAGAATAATAATAATAAATATTGTGTAATACTTCATTAAGCATATATATACTGCATTTACACACCCATAAGTAATTTAAAAAAGAAATTAAAAATCCAAAACTAACAACTGGGTCAAGTATACCTAGTTTCCCTTAATATTGAATATTGATTTAATATACTTGATTGTTAATCTACTTATGTTTACCATCATTTTATGCCGAAGCTATCCTTCAAAAAGATAATTGCAATAAAATACATTTTGAAAATATATCTAACGTTATGTGCCTCGCAATAAAATCATTTTATAATGCAAAAACTGAAGATATATCAAATTTCTATAAAATAAATCTATAAATATTCCTTCTTTTGAAATATCTATTCTTTAAATTGAAATATTACTTGGTAAATGTTTATTATACGTAAGTTTATAATGATAATTGAATTGTTCTTTTTAATAAAGATAAATTCTTTTGTGCATGAAAATCTTAAATTAACATGAGAATGAATATGCATTATTTCTGTAGTAGAAAAGATAATTCAGAATAAGAATGAATAAAATTGTTAAAATACATTAAAAGAAAAAGTTTTAGTCAAAATTAAATTATTGTATTGATCCAAGACTCAAATAATTACAACACGATATTTCGTCATTTCAGCAATACAAAAAAAAAAAAAAATGTTTTTTTTGCGGAACTTGGCATTAAAATATAAACACGTGTATGTTTTAATTATTTTTTCTAATCTATTTAAAAGTAGAGAAAATTTATTTTTTTAAATATCTTAAATCCTGGAAATATGTTAAACATTATTTGAATGCAAGACAAAATATTTATCAAAAATCGTAAAAAAAAAAAAATATATTATTTTATTCTTAAGCATACATATATTTCACTGTATATATAACACTTACCGTTAAACAGCAATACACAAATAAGTCGTCCACTGAAATAGATGAGTTGTGCTTTTTTCATTTCCTCTAAAATTATATGAATGTTATTATGTAATATAATATGATAGCTATCTTTAAAATTTTTATATCTGGCAATACAAATGAGATCCATAGCATTTTCTGAAATTCTATACACGGAATGAAATATCTATATACCACATTTCTCTTGAGCCGATCAAGTAAAATATGGATTTAATATTCTAGATTATTCAGAAATTTATACTTACGATAATTTTATGCCGAAGCCATCCTTCTAAAACATCATTGCAATAGAACATGTTTCACAAATACTGTGCTTTCAAATTGAATTGTTTTATAATGAGAGAAGCAAAAACTGAAGATATACTAAAATTCTGTAAAATAAATATATATATATTTAATTTTTTTTAATATTTTTGTGTTAAATTGAAATAGTAAGTGTTAAGTAAATTATATACAAACGTTATATTGAAAATTGAATTTTTCACTGTTATAAAGCTCAATTTGTTTCTTATGTGTAAAAAGCTTAAAATAACATTTCCCGTAATATTCATTATGCGTTTTAGTAGAAATGATAAAGCAAAATACGAATGAATACCACAATAAAAAGTAATATCATATAGTTAAAATTAAATAAGTGCATACATCCATGTAACAATTAAATACAGCACAATAATTTGTCATTTCAGCAATACAAAAAGCTAAATGCATATTTGGTTTTGGAATTAAAATCTAAATACGCGCATATTATAAATTGTGATTTGTTTTCTAATTTATCGAAAAGTAGATAAACATTTATTGTTTCCAAGTAATACTGAAAATACCTTATATAGTATTTGAATATGCAGTGCTAAATATATATAGAAATAAACATAAAAAAAAAAAAAATTATATAATTCTTAGGCATACACATATTTTACTACGTATTTAAATAATTACCGCTAGACAACATTAGCCCTACCCCTTCCAAAAAATATACACTGAAACAGATGAGTATTGTTTGTTCCCTATTTTTACAATATATGCATGTTTTTATACAATAGGATATGTCTATCTACAGAAATGTTATATGTAGCAATAAAAATAAGATCGTAACATTTTCAAATACAATGGACGGAATGAAATATCTATCCGCCTCCTTTCTTGGAAGCCTATAATAGTAAGTATTTGATTTAAAATTCTCGGTTATTCATCTACTTATATTTACGTTAATTTTATGCCGATGCCATCTTTCAAAAACAGCATTGCAATTGAATACATTTCGAAAATACATCCTGAGTTAGGCCTTGCAATTCAATTGTTTTAATGTAAAAGCTATATATATATATTTTAAATAAATATATAAATATTCATTCTCTTAAAATATTTATGCGTTAAAAAAATATCACGTCTTAATAATTTCTATTTTGAATTTTCTACATGATTCTATATTTTCTATTCAATTTGTATTATAGTTTATAATAAAAATTGAATTGTTCATTTTCATAAAGCTATTTTTTATGCGTAAAAAGCTTGAAATGCTATTTACATTAAAAAGCATTATTAGTTACAGTAGAAATGATATTGCAGAATACGAAGGAATAAAAGCTTTATATTACAATAAACAAGAACGAAAAATCATGCGTCAAGCATAGATTATGTAGCACTTTCCAACGCTTCTAAAATAATTTTACAAATCATTACCGTTTAATAAGCTGAAAGATGACATCTAAGTAAACAATTTGGAAAACGCATAACATATTTAAAAACGTAATTTCAGGAATTTTCAATATATACAATATTCGGAAAAATATTCGAATACTTTTATGTAGCCCTGTATATGATCTATAGATTTGTATATATACATAGGATGCTAAATTTTAGTTTAGTTAGGAAACGCGTAGCACCGTTTAAATTCTCCTTCTGGAGTTTCTGTCAATAAACGGAAATGTGTTCGCGAACTTTTGTGCTGCCCTGTATAGGATCTACAGAATTTATACACACCACGTAATAGACAAAAAGCTAGTTAAGATTAAAATCGCGTTTAGTAACTTAAAACGCACTTCCAGGAATTATTGTTAACAGACAGTAGAGAATTCTTTTGTGTGTCCCTGTAAATGAACGATGACTGCTATACACACACTATTCTGTAGTAAGCCTCTTGTAATGCACCTTAGTAATATATATAAACTTCAATGCGTTTAAAATAGTGGAACATTATTTAAATAAGCCGCAGACGATTTTTCTCCATAGACGTAATGTAACGGAATTATTTTGACTGTCCCTGTAAAGTAACTCTAAGTGCTATACACCTACTATTCCATATTAAGCTTCTTCTAATGCATCTTAGTGATCTATATAAATTTCAATGCGTTTACAATAGTGAAACATTTTTAAAATAAACCGCAAATGATTTTTCCCCATAGACCGCAATGTAACGGAATTCTTTTGAGTGTCCCTGTAAGAAAACTATAAGTGCTACACACTTCAGTTGAAATAGGGAACGTGCCATAGATTACGACAATAACATATAAAAATTGCAGAGCAATCCGAGCATATTTACGGGAGTTAGAGCACGGACAGATGGCCAGACGGCCAGACGGCCATCCGGCCATACGGCCAGACAAACCGAAGTCATAAGCACTTTTCAACTAGGTTGGAAAGTGCTAATAAAAAAAAGATCTTATAATCAAAATTAAATAATTGCATTCATCCCAGTAACATTTAAACAATGCTTCGTCACAATAGTGCGCAAGCATACGCTTATTTTACTATACTAGGGGGCTGAGCCCCCTACTCGCTTACGCTCGCCAACCCCCCGTGAATTGCAAAGCAATTCACATTGAGACCGCTACGCGGTCCCAGATCGCTTCGCTCGCGCGTCCCTTTTTATTTTTCTAGTAATTCTAGCCGGGATAAGTACTACAATAAATCATTTGAACATATGAAATTGACAATTTTTTTAATGTAAGAAAGTAATTAAAAACTCCGTTGAAAACACAACTAAAATTCATTTAGTTGATGCTACTAATGGGCATATAAATCAGTTAAATACTATGAAAAAAGGATCTTGGAAACATAATTAGTTTAAAACTTATTGCACCTATAATATTGTACAGCACAGCTTAAATTCATAAAAAAAAAAAAAAAACACTACGTGGTAGGAAGATAGTTTATCTTCAATGATTGTTTAAATTTCGTTCGACATTTTACTATTCTAATTTTCTGATTGATTTCTGCAAAAGAAATTATTTTTACTTCAATAAAACAGCAACAGATGGCAGCAGGGGCACTCAAGAAAGTTTATATTTTATTATCTCCGATTTTTTGTGTGAGTGAAATTCGTAAATAAATTCTAAATAAGAGTTGAGAATTCATTTGAGATTAACAATATTACTCATAATTAAAATGAGGAATCATCTCAGACGCTTTGGATTACGTTCATATTATTTTATTTTTAATAATTGCTAGCTTGAGTTTCACTTCTCTGACACTGACGCCATATTGGAGGCGGAGCTAACACAATCTTGTCTGTTCATTGGTCTGAGCTCTGGAAACTACGGTTGTTGCCAACGATAAGGTAGAAATTCAGCCCTATTTCCGCGCCACGTAAGACAAATATATATATAGATATTTAAATACTCACCACTAATCAACATTACGTCCCCTCCCCACACACATAATATATACTGAAACAGATGAGTAGTGTTTGTTCTATTTCTTTTACATTACATGAATGCTTTTATGTAATAAAATATGATATCAATCTACCAAAATTTTATATCTGGCAATAAAAATGAGATCATAACAGTTTCCCAAATAAAATGCACGGGATGAAATATCTATCCGCCAAATTTCTACGAAGACTATAATATTAAGAATTAATTTAAAATTCTAGGTTATTCATCTACTTATATTTATGGTAATTCAACGCCGATGATATCTTTTAAAATCTGCATTGCAAAAGAATACATTTCAAAAATACGTCCTGCGTCAGACCTTACAATTTAATCGTTTTACAATGAAAAAACTACAGATACAGTAGCATTCTATGAAATAAATATATAGATATTCATTCTCTTCAAATATTTATGCGTTACATTAAAATATATTCTGTATTGAATTTTCTATATGTTTTTATATTTTCTATTCGATTTTTATTATAGTTTATAATAAAAATTGAATTGTTCACTTTTATAAATCTAATTTTTTTATGTGTAAAAAGCTTGGAAATCCATTTACCTTAATATGCATTATTTGTTACAGTAGAAATGATATTGCGGAATACGAGAGAATAAATGTTGTAGACTATATTAAAAAGAAATATCTTATATTCAAAATTAAATAATTGCATTTACCCATGTAACATTTAAAGAATATGTTGCCACAATAGTGCGCAAGCATACGCTTATTTTAATATATATTTAAATACTCACAGTTAAACAGCATTACGCCCCCCCACACAAAAAATACACTGAAACAGATGAGTAGTGTTTGTTCTATTTCTTTTACATTACATGAATGCTTTTATGTAATAAAATATGATATCAATCTACAGAAATTTTATATCGGGCAATAAAAATGAGATCATAACAGTTTTCCAAATAAAATTCACGGGATGAAATATCTCTCCGCCACATTTCTTCGAAGCCCATAATATTAAGAATTTGATTTAAAATTCTGGGTTATTCATCTACTTATATTTACGGTAATTCAACGCCAAAGCTATTTTTAAAATCTGCGTTGCATTAGAATACATTTCGAAAATCTTGCAAGAAAATCGTTTTATAAGAAAAAATCTAAAGATACATCAACATTATATGAAATAAATATATAAATATATAAATATTCATTCTCTTGAAATATTTATGCGTTAATTTAAAATATTACGTGTTAAATAATTTTTGTATTGACTTTTCTATATTTTTTTATATTTACTATTCAATTTGTATTATAGTTTATAATAAAAATTGAATTGTTCAATTTATAAAGCTAATTTTGATTATGTGTAAAAAGCTTGAAATACCATTTACCTTAATACGCATTATATGTTACAGTAGAAATGATATTGCAGAATACGAAGGAATTAAATATTTAGACTACATTAAAAAGGAAGATCTTATAATCAAAATTAAATAATTGCATTCACCTATGTAACATTTAAACAATACTTCGTCAGAATAGTGCGCAAGCATACGCTTATTTTATATATTTATATATTGTGAAATATTTATGCATTAGATTGAAATATTAAGCGTTAAATCTTTAATATGCACAAGTTTATAATGGCAATTCTTTCGTTCACTTTAATAAATGTGAAATTTTTATATATGTAAAAATATTAAAATATCATGTGCATTAATATGCATTAATTGTTTCAACAGAAATGATAAATCTGAAAATGTATTAGACTACATTTAAGATAAAAAAAACTTATTTTAAAAATTACATTATCGTATTGATAAATGAAACAATTAAACACAGCACAATATTTCGTTATCTCAGCAATACCTGCCATTCTGATATTTCATGTTGCGTAATGAATTATTAAGGTCAAATTCATTACGCAGATTCTGTAACAGAAGGATGGTGCTCCGACTACCGGAATAATTGTGAATTTTGAGATAGCTGGAAATGATAATTATAAAATATTTATTATTATTAGATTATTTACATTAGTGATCAGCAGTTCAAGAACAAAGCACGATAGAAAATGTATATGTTTCAAAGTAAATTAATATTTACACCACACAAAACTGACATTTAAAGCTAAAGTTTAAATTCATACCTATGCAAGTTTTTAAAAATAAATAGTACGCTATTCTTACTTACATTTATTTGTTTTTAGAAAATGTTTAAAAACAAATCGTTTTGCAAATAGGCAATAACTTTTTAAATTTTGAAATAAAAGTACATATCCTCAGTTTATTTCCATTTACCTGTGAAAAGTCTATTCGGTGGAATATATTAACATGTAAATTAAATTTTTATAAAATTATTAAAAACATGCCAACTGTTAATGCACATTTTAAAAACTCACAAACAGTTTTACCACATTTTTTAAATACGCAAGTGTATATTTTTTAATAAAGTAATGAAACGTTTTACTCAAACAAGTTAGAATTACATTTTTTAATAAAAATGCCCAAACCTTTTTTATTAAAACATTTTCTACACCTAATTGAAAGTCAAAAAACAAATTCTTAAATCTTAATATTATTTATAGAATTAGTGAATGTATTCCACTAAGCAAATTTTTAGATTTTATTGTTAACAATTAATCCGGTACTTAGAGCTTGAGCTTCTACTGCATGATCATAAATATCTAACACGAGCAGGGAAGACCGAGCTATGCTCGGTCAAAATTAAGTTTGAGTTCAAATATCATAACCCATGACCAAAATTACCCACTAATTGAATTTTCTCGAACATGTGACTTAGCCCAACAGTCTTCTCGTGCCCGAAAACCATAAGATGCAAAATTTAGTGCAAGTAGTCTGAGCCGTTTTTAAGATAAACTGGCTTGACCCATAACGACCCATGACCAAAATGACCCACTAATCGAAATTTCTCGAACATGTGACTTAGCCTAATAGTCTTCGAGTTCGCTAAACCTGTAGGGTTCTAAATTTATGTCAAATCCTCTGAACCGTTTTTAAGATAAAATAGCTTGAGCCATAATGACCCATGACCAAAATGGCCCACTAATTGAATTTTCTCGAACATGCGACCTAGCGCAACAGTCTTCTCGTGCTCAAAAACCATTGGATGCAAAATTTAGTGTAAATTGAGCCGCTTTTTAGATCTTGACCCACAATGACCCAGAAATGACCCACTAATCGAATTTTTTCGAACATGTGACCTAGCCAATGATTTTCGCGTGCCCGGAACTCGTAGGATAAAAAAAAATAATCAAAATCGTTAGAGCCGTTTTTTAGATAAAATTATTTTGACCCGCTTTGACCCAAAAATGAACCACTAATCGAAAGTTCTCGAACATGTGACCCAGCCCAATAGTCTTCTCGTGCCCGAAAATATTCGAATACAAAATTTCGTCAAAATCGTTTGAACCGTTTTTTAGATACAATTAGCTTGACCATGACCCAAAATGACCCAAAATGACTCACTAATTGAATTTTCTCGAACATGTGACCTAGCCTAACAGTCTTCTCGTGCCCGAAAACCATTGGATGCAAAATTTAGTGTAAATTGAGCCGTTTTTTAGATCTTGACCCACAATGACCCAGAAATGACCCACTAATCGAATTTTCTCGGACATGTGACCTCGACCAATGATTTTATCGTACTCGAAACTCGTAGGACACAAAATTTAATCAAAATCGTTAGAGCCGTTTTTTAGATAAAATTAATTTGACCCGCGTTTACCCAAAAATGACCCACTAATCAAAAGTTCTCGAACATGTGACCCAGCCCAATAGTCTTCTCGGGCCCGAAAATGGTCGGATACAAAATTTCGTCAAAATTGTTTGAACCGTTTTTTAGATACAATTAGCTAGACCATGACCCAAAATGACCCCCTAATCGAATTTTCTCGAACATGTGACCTAGCCCAATGGTTTTCTGGTGCCCCAAAACGGTAGGATACGAAATTTCGTCAAAATCGTTAGAGTCGTTTTTAAGATAAAATTTGCATATATATATATATATATATATATATATATATATATATATATATATATATATATATATATATATATAACCACACACAAGATTTGCTCGTATTAGAATACGAGCAGGGAAGACCGAGCTATGCTAGGTCAAAATTAAATTTGAGTTCAAATATCATGACCTATGACCAAAATGACCCACTAATTGAATTTTCTCGAACATGGGACCTAGCTCAACAGTCTTCTCGTGTCCAAAAACCATACGATGCAAAATTTCGTGTAAATAGTCTGAGCCATTTTTAAGATAAAATAGCTTGACCCCTAATGACCCATGACCAAAATGACCCACTAATTGAATTTTCTCGAACATGTGACCTAGCCCAACACTCTTCTCGTGCCCGAAAATAGTCGGATACAAAATTTCATCAAAATTGTTTGAACCGTTTTTTAGATACAATTAACTTGACCATGACCCAAAATGACCCAAAATGACCCACTAATTGAATTTTCTCGAACATGTGACCTAGCCCAACAGTCTTCTCGTTCTTGAAAACCATTGGATGCAAAATTTAGTGTAAATTGAGCCGCTTTTTAGATCTTGACCCATAATGACCCAGAAATGACCCACTAATCGAATTTTCTCGGACATGTGACATAGCCCAATGATTTTATCGTGCTCGAAACTCGTAGGATACAAAATTTAATCAAAATCGTTAGAGCCGTTTTTTAGATAAAATTAATTTGACCCGCGTTGACCCAAAAACTAACCCACTAATCGAAAGTTCTCGAACATGTGACCCAGCCCAATAGTCTTCTCGTGCCCGAAAAGGGTCGGATACAAAATTTCGTCAAAATCGTTTGAACTGTTTTTTAGATACAATTAGCTTGATCATGACCCAAAATGACCCAAAATGACCCACTAATCGAATTTTCTCGAACATGTGACCTAGCCCAATCGTTTTTTGGTGCCCCAAAACGGTAGGGTGCAAAATTTCGTCAAAATCGTTAGAGCCGTTTTTTAAGATAAAATTTACATAACCACACACACACACAAGATTTGCTCGTATTAGAATATATGATATGATAAAAGAAAATAAATATGTTTATCTTCAGACTACCGAAAGACATATTGAAGGGTTTATAGACATTGGCTCCATATTAAATTATAAAATACCCTGTGTCTAAGACAGATTCCGTGTAAGACGAAAATCTGTTTAAATTGGTAGAATTATAAAATACCACAGAACGATTTTCAATAGAGTATGCTATGTCTAAGGAGGAATATTGCTTACGACGGAAAATTTTCTAAGTTCTTTTCAATTGTGCAAAGTTGTTAGAACAACAGTTTTACAATGAATGTATTTATCAGTAATACAACATAATTTATATCAAGAAGAATTTAAAAATAATATTTTAATAATTAGGATATTTTTAATTATACTGTATATAACGTATATATGTATAAAGTTTGTGGTCGATCAAATAGACCTGGTTGTCGGATATTTCAATCTTAAACGATAATAATGATGTAAACAACCAGAAACCGAAACAACTATATTTAATCTCACACACAACGAAACAAATTAATCAAACTGACCAGATGCTCTAATCAGGACAATTTAGGATACAATCGGCTTTCCTTGCCCGATAAAATACTCATAGATAGGATAAATGTATATAAAAAACGCAAAAGAACAACAGTTTTAAAGTGTTTGTATTTATTAGCAATAGCATATAATTTATACAAAGTGGAAATAAAAATTATAATTTAATAATTGACGCTTAATTTGAATTACTGTTTACATAATGTATAAATGAACAAAGTTTGTGATCGGGTAAAATAGACCCAGTCTGGTAGTCGATTGTTTAAATGTTAAACGATAATTATGATGTAAACTAGCAGGACCCGAAACAACTATATTCAACATGATACACAACGAAACAAATTAGAGCCAACTGACCAGAAACTCTAATCAGGACAATTTCGGATACAATCGGCTTTCCTGACCCAATCTTAGAAAGAGTTGACTGTATTTAAAAAATATAAAAGAACAACAGTTTATACAATGTGTGTATTTATTAATAATAACATGTAATTTATATACAGTAGAAATTAAAAATTCGATTTAAGTTATTGACACTTTTTTTAATTACTGTGTGCACAAAGTATAAGTAAACAAAGTTTGCAGCAAAGTGTCGAATGAACACGGGCTTATCGTCAAATGATTAAATATTGACCAGAACCCGAAACAAGTCGATGCATCCTTTTTACGAGACTAAACAACATACCGCCAACTGACTTGATAATATGAAAACAAGTTCGGATAGAATCAGTTTTCCCGATCCCATGCAAGAATCCTCATTCATTTTAAATCCCGCTCTTACCAGTAACGTTTATATGGATGCGCGATTATTTATTAAATTTCATTCATGTCAATTTTTTTTTAAAAGTAATGTAGTATTATGTGTCATAACACCATTCTACAAATTCGAGACAACTGATAAATTTTAACGAAATTTAAAAAATATATAAAATTAAAGTAAATGGAGAGAAAAATAAACATGTCATTTCTAGATCATAATGAAATTTAAATCGGACAATAAGATTTCCGAAAGAAAAAAACAAACAAACAAAGAAAAGCTATTATTAAATCATAATATTATGTTTCTAAAATATAAATGACGTATTATTTCCTTTATTTTGCACATACATGAGTGCCAACTTATGAAAAAGTTTAGTATTAAAAAAAAAATCTATTTCTTTTTTACTTTTTTTTAATCTATAATAGTCCTTTTAATTTATTTTAACTTTTCTTGTATAGACCTATGAATTAGTCAAAATATAAATTATTTGAGGATAATATTAGTTAAAGAATTACTGAATATTTTCAAATAAGCACAATTTTAAATTTTACACTTAAATCTAATACTAGCACTTTGAGTTTTCAGTTTCTACAAAATGATCTTAATTATCTAATATAGTTAGAAAACATATATGTTTAATGAAAAAATAACTATTTACAAGGATTAATAGTCCAGTCTAGTGGATCCATGTTTAAATATATAATGTTAGAAAATTGCATGAAAACCATGGATTTACAATGAAAATATTTATTAACAATACGACATAGTTTATATACAGCAAAAAGTCATAATTGTATTTTAATAAGTATAAAAGTTTTATTATCTTAATTACTGTGTACATAAAGTATAAATCAATAAAGATTATTTTTTGTCCCAGGGATCCGATCTGGTAGTTGAAAGTTTAAATTTAAAACGATAAGTATGTAATATTTAATGTTGCAATTTGTAGCGCATTAAAAGCAACATTATCAATCAAATAATAATTTAAAAAACGAGTGCAAACAATTAGTTATATGTCATAATCCAGAACGATTACGATTATACATTTCAGCAATAATTTTTCATAATATAAATTACAAAAAAATACGAAATCTAAGGACTTGTCTTGAGTCTGTTTACAGTACTCTAGTGGTAGAAGAAGTTAAATTCATAAAATATATTTATACATATGAAAATGAACTTGAAAATTCAACTTTTTCACAATTTATAAATCAAACTTTCGCACATATTTAATAGAATTTTGTATTTGTGTGTAAAGTGGAACATAGATTAAACATGTTTTGTGAAAATGGTATTCTGAATTGATAAACTATACATTATATTAAAGTTTTAAATCTGTGTAGTTAAAATCATAATGTGTAAAATTACATATGCAGCTTAACTGTAGCAATTACTGTCTGTCAATTATACGACTAGAAGCTTTTTTTTGTTTGTATGATCATTTAGAACATAAATCGGAGAAGAGTGCACATTTTTACTAATTTAGAAGCATTTTTTGATCACACACACTCGTTAATGTTGACGTAAGCATAGTGAATTTCCTGTGTTATATATTTTCAACATTGGAATATTAAAATATAATAATAATTATGTACTCAATGCAATGAAGAAAAACATATGTAATATTTTTATGGAAAACAATTCAGAATATAACAAATTCAAAATTTAATAAGATAAATCTAAATGTGATCATACTGTATTTTACTATTTTAATAGTGCATGTATATCAATTATTTAAATTATTATCATTCTTGTTAATGAAATTGAGATACACTGCTGAAGTGCAAATATGTCTAATTCAATTAAAATTGGATCAACAACATATATTTTAAACTTCATTAGTTACTCAAACGTACTAACATTAAATCTACTACTATTTCCAGATAGTCAATTATCCTGTTCCATGATAACGAACAGAATTATACAACTTCAAACACAAATAATAAATGTATTCGAACATTCTCGTTCGACGAATTAGACATTGTGTGTTTGTAACCATTAATAAATTCTTATTTAATGTTATAGACTGCAACGGTTATCTGTCATTGAGTGCTAATTAATAATGTGAGGGATTCGGAATGACTGACGGAAGTTTATGATGAGTAAATCATAAACACAAAATGAATGTATCCTATTTGAAACTAAATTATTAACTATATTTTTAGAGCATATTTTTAGCGATAAAATAGCTATTACATATGGTTTCTTATTGAGGAATATATTGTTATAAAAATGATGCAGCACTCCGTTTCTGGAAGATTCCTTTTTACAAATATACGTGTATTTATTAATGTGTAATATGTAATTTGATTAAAATTTTCTTAATTCACACAAACGTACGCAAAATAATAATAATAATAATAATAATAATAATAATAATAATAATAATAATAATAAAAGGTTAGAGACTATCATTATCTTATTGTAATTACTTTATAATGATGTTTTTACAGACATAATTTACATTCAAATCTATAAGATACAAAGGAATTTTTATCATGCATAAAGAACAGGTATATGGATTAGATAAAGATGGTGAAATCAATCCCAAAATCTTCACAAAAGTTGCCACCGAAAATTGTAAACAAATCTGCATAAATACGGGTTTCAAAAAGTACCCACATTAAAAAATATATCTTCCTAAACAAATATTAGATAATATTTATTGATTTCAACAATATTGGCTTTAAATAAATTTCGCATTAAAGAAGTTTTATATATAGGGTATAAGTACCAATAGTCTGCCACTTAAGCGCTTTCTTTTTGTATATAACTTAAAATGGAATTTTTAATAAACAGTACAACATTTTGAAGTGCCATTTGCTAATGTATTCCTTTCCTGTAATGTTTCAGCGATATATTTTTTAATTGATTATAGTTTTTTTTTAGGAAGACTGAAATGGCCATGACTGATCCAGTTGTTGGGAATAAATGGTTTGTTATTGTTAGTAACATGACGCCGAATTATTTAACTTAGCACAACATTTTTAACTGTGACATGTGATAATATAAACTTTTCTTATAATGTATTAGCAGATATTAAAAAATTATATATATATGTATATATGTATATATATATATATATATATATATATATATATATATGTATATATATATATATATATATATATATATTCTTATGGAATGTTAAACTTAAAAGTAGCAAATTATGCAGTAATCAGGCTTTCAAATTTTGTGCCCTGACATCGAAAACCGGGCAACGTAGACAAAAATGATTATGTCATAGAGTTTCTAGATAAATTATAATGCAGGACATGATTATTAACAGTACATGGAAGATTGAGTAATCTGCCTCGGTATATCGTGTACGCTATGAACAGAAAAATGCGCCAATTCGTCATTTTGGCGTTACTATCACGTCACCGAGTTTAGGAATGAAATTTAAACACGTTAAAATATAGATAATTATAATACAAATATTTCAGTCTGCAACGTGATATATTTTTGTACGATGAGACCAGAATGGGGCACCCATATATCATTTTGGCGGTACTATCTCGTCACAGAGTTCGGCATGGAGTTTTAACACAAATGACATCGATTATTATAATAAAGATTCTCCAGCCTGCCGCGTGATAAATGAGGCGGTGACTGTAGGGGATATTGGAGGAGGACTTCAAAATTTTCAGAATCAGTTCAGTCTTCCTGTAAAGAGGAAAGTAGCTAAACTTAAGAATATTGCATATAAGAAGGGTAAATTTTGGAATGCAGGGATAAAAAAGTTTTTTAAGCATTTCATTGGTGATACCGCTGACGTCTGGGAAGGTTATATTTTCAAGTTTATTAATACCTTTAATGACAGTAGCTTTTGAAATAGAGAAAGTGGGAAAGAGGTGGTCATTGCATAAGAAATGGTAAACATTATTCATAACTTCTTTTTCGGTCTCATAATCAACAATTGGGATTCTCTGAAACACCAACTCCAAACTATTAGCAGTAGCATTTTCTTTCTCTTCGTTAGTGTGCACATAGTTTTGAAAATTTGAAAAAATGACGGGAAAAAAATTAACAGAGCTCCGGATTTTCTTCGCAGCATTCCATATGCTCGCATTCTCTGGTGAGAGAGATCCCAAATATGAACTCTAGCTGTACTGCCGTTTTTTGAATACATAGTTTTAAGGTCTTGTTGAGCTGTGTTCATAATTATTTTGTAAAAATGCTACGTGTTCATTGATAAAGTTTCCTGGCGATATATTTTTTGGTGGTTAATCTGTTGACATGAGAGTCAAAAATATAAATTCCATGGTTAATAATCTGTGTAGCATCTACCACTGCATTCTTTATTTTGGTAGTAATAATTTCAGCCAATTTTTCGATATCATGTGTTCTTCTAATATCGGGGAGGGAGGAGGGAATATCGTTAATGTTACTTTTAAACTGAGCTCGTCTTTTAAAAAGTTTAGAAGATGTGTGTGGAGGGGGGGATACAAATTCGTATTTTAAGTTTTAATTGGGTTGCGGTCAGAAAGCACTTGTAGTAGGTATGCAATGATTTTAGTATAATTAAAGACATTAATTAAGCCAAAATCGATTGTGCTACTACTATTGTCCAAGAAATGGGTGTGGGTGTCCAGAAAAATTATGCCCACAGTGGAATTGTGTCGGAAATCGAAATTAATGCTATAAGTGTGGATGGTTCTGCAGTTCCAAGAAGTATGGTGTGAGTTGAACCCCCCCCCCCCTTGATGAGAAAGGGAAAGGTGTTGACGTCATGAGCCAGAAGAGCCCTAAGGTTTTAAGATGATGTCACTCGCGCGCTTACCAGTAGGAAAATAGACCGATAAAAAGTTAAGGGAAAGGTTACGGTAAATCTAAAGGTAATACCAGTGGCGCCGACTAAATATCGATGTAGTGCAGCAGGATAAAATGTATGGGGATTTTCAACACAAATAACCGTTCTTCGGATGAGGAATGATGTTTTATGATTAATATAATCATTAGGAAGGATAATATAGCTAGGGATGTGGAAAGTCATGCCAGCTTTCAAATTGTTTTGTTGTAGCAAAAGGATATCAAAGGCGTGCTCTTGAATGAATTTAGCTCATTTAATTTTCCCCGAAGTCCATTGCAGTTCCAGAAATTATGCTAAAACAGTCCCTACTCCCCATTATGGGGTTGGGTCAGAGGGGGGGGGGGGTTAACATGCATCCACGTCTCTAAATTACATAATATTTCGTATACTTCATCCAGTTTTAATTTTATTTACAAAAATTGATAGGGACATTTTTAAACAATCAATAAAAAATATTTTTTAATTTTATTTTTTTTATTTTGCATCTATTACATTTATTTTCAGTCTACAACATTATTTTTTTAAAGAACAGGGCAGAATAGTTTAGTACCAAATTTGGAATTGCCCCTGTAAAAGAGGTAACTGCCCTGCCGACAGACGTACTACCCACTTAGGAATCAATGATTTAATCAAATAAAAAGTCCCATATCTCCCGGATTATTTATATGATACTATTAATTCTAAAGCTTTGTATCTCTTCAAAACTAACAAGGAGTTAAGTTTTTGTTTTTGTTTTTGTTTTTTGGTAGAAAGGTATAACAATGTCAAAAAAGCAGTAAGTGTCATTTTTTTGGCCTGAATATTAAATTTGGATATATGCTCGAATTGCTTGCTCAAATTTGAAAGTGCTTGCTTATTTTTTGTTTATGTGATGCGATATTGAATTTGTTTGCCACACATATGTTACAGTCCAAATTATCATCCCTACATCTAATTTTTTTATACAATTAGTTTTTATTGGTATTTTATAATGAAAACATTACAATACAAACTACTGATAGAAAACAGTACAAGTGAAAACAGTACTAAAACCTGAAATGTTAGTTTATAGTTTCATTGTAATATTGCTATGTGCATTTCTTGTAATACATTTTCATCATACATATATAAATTTCCACATATCTCCCACATACTCACATAACGTTGTTTTAAAATTAAATTTACAGAATGGTTGCTATTTTATACATAATAAGATATTTTTATAAGATATTGCAATGAATAATACTTTCAAATAAACCACAAAATCGCATATAAATTCATATTTGTTGAAAAGTTTTTCATTAAAAGTAAATAGAGATTATGAAAGAGAAAACTAAATGCTTCTGGCAGATATATATAGTCTTCTATTCGTACAAAAGTTTAGCAAACTTATACAATAATACTTAACATCAGTCGGCTGTTAACATGCAATTGGGTTTTGATTGTCTGATAGTTAGTCGATGAAGTGCAGTTGAACGGAAATAAATTAAACCTAGTTAGTTTATATAACTATGGAAGAAAATGCTATGCACGGTATGCGTGGCGTTTTATGTTTAATAATATAATAGTAATTGATATTAATGGTTTTATAAGAATCAACAAATATTCCCAAATAGACTGTCATCGAAGAAATGAGCTAATTTATAATCGTTGCAACATGCTCTCGTTATAATTAAATGAACTTTGTGTACGAGAAGATTAAATGTTTCTAGTACATATGCGAACATTAATTTATGCAAATGTTTAGTAAACTCGAACAACAGCGACTATCATCGGTCATCAGTTAAATTACAAGTGGATTTTAATTGTGAATTAGTTAGACGAAGAAGCTATTTTGTAGCAAATAAATGAACTTTAAACTCAAAATAACAGTAGATGCAATTATGAGAGGTTTTGTTAGTAGAACAACCGATATACCTGTATCGGGTAGAAATTATATTTAATTTCTGACAAAGCCTGCCACGTGATAAATGAGGCGGTGACTGTAGGGGATATTGGAGGAGGACTTCAAAATTTTCAGAATCAGTTCAGTCTTCCTGTAAAGAGGAAAGTAGCTAAACTTAAGAATATTGCATATAAGAAGGGTAAATTTTGGAATGCAGGGATAAAAAAGTTTTTTAAGCATTTCATTGGTGATACCGCTGACGTCTGGGAAGTTTATATTTTCAAGTTTATTAATACCTTTAATGACAGTAGCTTTTGAAATAGAGAAAGTGGGAAAGAGGTGGTCATTGCATAAGAAATGTTAAACATTATTCATAACTTCTTTTTCGGTCTCATAATCAACAATTGGGATTCTCTGAAACACCAACTCCAAACTATTAGCAGTAGCATTTTCTTTCTCTTCGTTAGTGTGCACATAGTTTTGAAAATTTGAAAAAATGACGGGGAAAAAATTAACAGAGCTCCGGATTTTCTTCGCAGCATTCCATATGCTCGCATTCTCTGGTGAGAGAGATCCCAAATATGAACTCTAGCTGTACTGCCGTTTTTTGAATACATAGTTTTAAGGTCTTGTTGACCTGTGTTCATAATTATTTTGTAAAAATGCTACGTGTACATTGATAAAGTTTCCTGGCGATATACTTTTTGGTGGTTAATCTGCTGACATGAGAGTCAAAAATATAAATTCCATGGTTAATAATCTGTGTAGCATCTACCACTGCATTCTTTATTTTGGTAGTAATAATTTCAGCCAATTTTTCGATATCATGTGTTCTTCTAATATCGGGGAGGGAGGAGGGAATATCGTTAATGTTACTTTTAAACTGAGCTCGTCTTTTAAAAAGTTTAGAAGATGTGTGTGGAGGGGGGGATACAAATTCGTATTTTAAGTTTTAATTGGGTTGCGGTCAGAAAGCACTTGTAGTAGGTATGCAATGATTTTAGTATAATTAAAGACATTAATTAAGCCAAAATCGATTGTGCTACTACTATTGTCCAAGAAATGGGTGTGGGTGTCCAGAAAAATTATGCCCACAGTGGAATTGTGTCGGAAATCGAAATTAATGCTATAAGTGTGGATGGTTCTGCAGTTCCAAGAAGTATGGTGTCAGTTGAACCCCCCCCCCCCCCCCCCGTGATGAGAAAGGTGTTGACGTCATCAGCCAGAAGAGCCCTAAGGTTGGCTATGATGTCACTCGCGCGCTTACCAGCAGGAAAATAGACCGATAAAAAGTTAAGGGAAAGGTTACGGTAAATCTAAAGGTAATACCATTGGCGCGGACTAAATATCGATGTAGTGCAGCAGTATAAAATGTATGCCCCTGTAAAAGAGGTAACTGCCCTGCCGACAGACGTACTACCCACTTGGGAATCAATGATTTAATCAAATAAAAAGTCCCATATCTCCCGGATTATTTATATGATACTATTAATTCTAAAGCTTTGTATCTCTTCAAAACTAACAAGGAGTTAAGTTTTTGTTTTTGTTTTTTGGTAGAAAGGTATAACAATGTCAAAAAAGCAGTAAGTGTCATTTTTTTGGCCTGAATATTAAATTTGGATATATGCTCGAATTGCTTGCTCAAATTTGAAAGTGCTTGCTTACTTTTTGTTTATGTGATGCGATATTGAATTTGTTTGCCACACATATGTTACAGTCCAAATTATCATCCCTACATCTAATTTTTTTATACAATTAGTTTTTATTGGTATTTTATAATGAAAACATTACAATACAAACTACTGATAGAAAACAGTACAAGTGAAAACAGTACTAAAACCTGAAATGTTAGTTTATAGTTTCATTGTAATATTGCTATGTGCATTTCTTGTAATACATTTTCATCATACATATATAAATTTCCACATATCTCCCACATACTCACATAACGTTGTTTTAAAATTAAATTTACAGAATGGTTGCTATTTTATACATAATAAGATATTTTTATAAGATATTGCAATGAATAATACTTTCAAATAAACCACAAAATCGCATATAAATTCATATTTGTTGAAAAGTTTTTCATTAAAAGTAAATAGAGATTATGAAGGAGAAAACTAAATGCTTCTGGCAGATATATATAGTCTTCTATTCGTGCAAAAGTTTAGCAAACTTATACAATAATACTTAACATCAGTTGGCTGTTAACATGCAATTGGGTTTTGATTGTCTGATAGTTAGTCGATGAAGTGCAGTTGAACGGAAATAAATTAAACCTAGTTAGTTTATATAACTATGGAAGAAAATGCTATGCACGGTATGCGTGGCTTTTTATGTTTAATAATATAATAGTAATTGATATTAATGGTTTTATAAGAATCAACAAATATTCCCAAATAGACTGTCATCGAAGAAATGAGCTAATTTATAATCGTTGCAACATGCTCTCGTTATAATTAAATGAACTTTGTGTACGAGAAGATTAAATGTTTCTAGTACATATGCGAACATTAATTTATGCAAATGTTTAGTAAACTCGAACAACAGCGACTATCATCGGTCATCAGTTAAATTACAAGTGGATTTTAATTGTGAATTAATTAGACGAAGAAGCTATTTTGTAGCAAATAAATGAACTTTAAACTCAAAATAACAGTAGATGCAATTATGAGAGGTTTTGTTAGTAGAACAACCGATATACCTGTATCGGGTAGAAATTATATTTAATTTCTGACAAAACAATTGTAATTATTATTATTATTTTCTAAAAATTTATATGCAATTAAAATTTTTACATACGCTATCAAAGAGCAATTTTCTTCATTTATATTTTTTCAATGTGTTTTACTTTAAAGCGAATGAAGGAAAATAAAATAAAGAAAGTAATTTTTTTTCCCTGACACGTTAACTCATGTAGGAATTAATCAAATGAGCAATATTAAATCTATAATTATTAGTTAAAAATCAAGAGAGTTTAAACTATTTACGATGAAGAGTGTTACGCACTAATAAATAAAAATTAGATTGTAAATAACAAATACAAGAGAAAGAATACACAAAATATTTTTTATTAAAATAATTAAATAATGCACAAATACGAAATTTCTAATATGCTAAGAAAAGTATTTCTGAAATAAGTGATTTGAAATTTTATAGAATGGAAGGTATATGTAATTCCGCCGTGTTAAGCATTTTTAATTATGTATTTTTCTTGCGTTAGTTGATGTATCTTTGGAGGTAAATGTATTTTCAGTAATCTCTATATATTACCCGTAGTAGTATAGTTTTAGTTGATGATAATGTTTCTTTTATAACTTTCAATCAAGATATATTATAACTAGCCATCATAGCACGCGAACTGGTTTTTCTGGAGGGTAGCGTTTAAAATAGAGAATTAAATAAAAACTAGATGGAACCCGTCAAAACGTGACGGAAAAAAATACTATAACAATATCAGTAAAATAAGCTTCTTTATTATTTAAGTAGGGCTTCGTATGAAATAGCCTTTCAAATATTTTATTTTAAAAATCCCCCACCCCCCAATGAAATGCTGTTTCCGATGCAAACTCCAAATGAGCACTCCGTAAACAAATGTGTAATGCAAATCAGTTTGACATCACCACCATATTCCCCACGACAAAAAAAAAAAAAAAAAAAAAAAAAAAAAAGTCATGGACCTATAAAGTATCATACATGTAGTCCTGTCATAAAGTATCAAACAAATTTCCTACTTTCATCACATATTCAGTAAATATGAGTTAAAAGTTTTAAAATGTCCTCTTTAATCATTGTTCGTTTCAAATCCATATCTTTTAAAACGCATCCATTGCTTTAAGCTAATCAATTTTGATGTAAAAATGAAGAATTTTTGTTAAAAATAATAAATTAATATGCAGATGAGGGAGAATTTTAATGTTTTCAATTGTAATTTATTTGTATGGTTTCTTCTATCCCTTTACATAATCAGGATGATTATTCATTTTCCATCACAGTCGGTCTCTTATACAGTTAAATATCCAACGGATCTTTAAAAAAATAATAAATAACAGTTCCTAGCATATTCTGATTCAACATATACATCAACGAATTCAACATATCTATTTTATGTTAATCATAAACTAAAAATAGTTTTTTTTTCTTTTGACAGATTTTATATTAGCGCCAAAATACTCTATCTTATGGATAATCTGATCTTATGATTTATCAGGTTTTTATTATTATTATTATTATTTTTCACTTTTCATGAAGGTCAGGGATACCTATTTTCAATTGTTGCAACTTTCCAAGGGGCTATTTTACATTATTAAAACAAACGAATGGTCATTGTTGAGATAGAATTGAAAAATATTTCATGCTTGAAAATTATTTAAAAAGTCGTTAAATTAAGCGGCAGATTTCAAATAAATTTCAATCGAAAGCTAATTATTTTTTCTAATTGAGGATGAAAGAATTGAAATTGTAAAATGTAATAAAAAAATAATTTTTTAGTATTTAGAAGTGATGTAAGCGCGATGAAAGTTAAAGCGATAGTGCCGTTTGTTGTCACAACCGTTATACATTTCTAAATATTGCCACTGTGTTTTTGTTCGCGTCCAAAAGTAGACTACCATTTTTTGACATCGAAAGAAAAATTCACAGTGAAAGAAATAAGACTTTGCCGCTAATAAGGAACTGTTAAATGAACTTATAACAAACCTACCAAAATAATTCCTATAAAATATTAGCCTTACATTGTTTATTCTAGCTAAAAATACAATGAATATTTCAAGTTTTTTTTTCCTGAAATTCTTTACTTTTGTGAATTTTTTTTTATTAAAAAAGGAAATCTTAATAATTTAAATCCTATAATTCCTATAACTTAATCCTATAATTTAAAAAAAATTAATTGGTAACATGTAATCAAGGTATGCAATCAAGATGAAGCAACCAATAAAAGCTGCAGTTCTAATCTTTAAAATTAAAAATTGAAATATCAGTTAATATTACGCCATGTTGACACAATCATATAAATTTTTCTTTTTAGTTTTATCAATGTTAAAATGCATTTCAAGCTAAGCATAACGTCATTTTCACCGGTACAAACTTTCACACGTACATTTATGCTTATGCAGCATGCCTACAAATAAAAATATATTTTGCATTTAATTGTAATGAAAAAAAAAATGGCATCAACAAAGTTATAATGCTTAATGATAAAATGAACCCAATGGACAATATTTCCGTGACGTCACAGTAAATATGAATTTTTATTTGCTTATAAAACACACGGATAAATATTTTTACCGAAATACTTAAACATTTTAACTATATTTTAACTTACAAATTAAAAAATTCGGCCTAAAAGTCAAGTGCTTTTAATATTTAATATTTATTTTTTATGCTCGTAATCATTGAGTTCAGAAAATAAACTCTGTACGTCGCAACAGTGGGCGTTAATCCGATTGCCGACTTTGTGACGTCATAAGCAGAAGTAAAATTTTAATTTAAGATTGCGGCTAATTAATTAAATTTTTCGAACAAACGAATGTACGATAACAAATCTGTGACCAAATATGTTTCATTTAAAAAAAGAATGGTATAATTTGATGTAGTAGTTTGTTCTCACGGATTGTCGAAACAAAACGCTTAGTGTTTTAAATATATAGATAAATAAGAAAGAAAATCAAATCAATCATGTATATCAAAAATACATAGTAGGCAGTAAGTGATAAAGATATTCAAAGTGACTACCTCTTTTAGAAAGGACCACAATGGAACTGTTCTGGAAGCTCTCCGTTATATGCGAACATACTATCTTATTAACAAAATTTGCAATGATAATTCAGGTGTAGTCGTAGGATTTGTCGGAACACTTCGTATCGCCATCTAACACTGGACTGAGAAATCACATAGACACAAATCAGAAGAAAATTGTTCACTACGCCTTCGAAGTGCAATTAGTAATTTATTCCAATGATCGATGTACTCAATGAAAACTTCAAAAGACCATCTATAGAGTGTGGTTTTGATCCATTCTGCATAAACAACATATCGTGCGCTCAGTCATAAACATGCAGACGTGATATGATATCAATAAAGTTTTTGTATTTCTCTGCGTTTAACGCTCCGTCGATAATGGCTAAGTCAACAACATTATGCTATGATCTTGCAAGTGACATAAGAAGTTTTCTCAGATGAATTCTTCGGACTACACTGATTCTAGGTATTTTTCTGTTCTAATAGTGATAAAATTGCTTCTTTAGACAACACACAACAAACTTAATATGCTGCTCAATAACAAAACTCAAGCTTTAAATAGTTGCACGCTAGCACGCATAAGAATGTTTACATATTGCACCTACGTTGCTTTTTAATACAAAGGTAGGTAAACTGTGCGAATTTAACAATTTATAAAAAATCGACTAATTAAATGTAACTAAACCATTTTTATTATCAAAAGATTTTTTACGGAGTTCAACATGGAAACTACCGCACGATGCGAACGACAAGCAATTTCTGGTTTTACATTTTTTGCCAAGCGATATTAGAACCCAAGAGTGGCGCCAATTTTGCATAATATCCAATGTTTTTTTTTTCTTTTTAAAATGTATTAACCAGCTACTTCAACCTTAAAATTCTGCTTTTCTTTATATGTGAATAGATAATATGAAATAAAAGATTATATGGTTTTGAAGATATTTATGTGAACATCACTTTATTGTCCAGATTTATTAAACGTGATCAATAGTAATAGTCAATTAACATTAGGGCAATTATGAAAGGATCTTAATTATTTGGTTCATTAAAAATGAAGCAGGTTTAAAAGAATAAATTAACATTTGATAGTAAATAACTAACTAGTACACCAATAGGGATATTCGAAGGAATTTTTATTTTAAGCAATTGGAGCATCTGAACTTCCTAAAATAACATAATAGTACTTTTGAAATATGTGAATTGTTAGATTGTTATGAATTACGCGATAACAGAAGACATACATACAAAGTGG
The DNA here is from genome assembly GCA_963931845.1 of Maratus michaelseni. Lineage (NCBI taxonomy): Eukaryota > Metazoa > Arthropoda > Arachnida > Araneae > Salticidae > Maratus > Maratus michaelseni. Next base: position 392,666,914 of record OZ007592.1, read on the forward strand.
AAGACTCAAATATTACGCAGCTATTTAAAATCTGACCTAAAGTAGCTATAGTTATTAAAGTGGTGTTTACAGGCCTACACATACACTATACGCCTAAAAATCACCATTTAAAACATTTTGTTAAATATCTAGATAAATACTTGAAGTATACATTTGGAACTTGAGTAATATAAAGAACATTTTTGGCTCTATATTTTTCAGAGAACGTTTGATCACTAGGGCAAGTATGAGTCCAATAACAAATTAAATGAATAAATGATATTTTTGATCGTCCTGTAAACCAAAATAATGGAAAATACTCAGCATATAATTATCTGAATTTTTCGTAACATTTGTATTTATTTGTATAATAATAGCACGTATATTCATGGAAATATAAATACTGCTTTAGAGATTTTAATAAATGTCCGCATGTTTAAAGCCTGTAGGGTTTTTAACACATTTAACGCAACATTCAGGAAAGTTAAGAAAATATGGCCTTAACAACATACCACAGTTAGAATATAAATATATTAATTTTTAATGAAATATAAGCCTCATTATGAAAGAGTTTTACACTGTGCATGCACTAAGATAACAAAACATTTTCCCCAGAATTTACCAGTCAGCCATGTAGGGCAACTTGTATACAAGAGCTAGCCGTATATTATTGTGGAAATTCAGAAAGACACCGGTTATATAGTGATTTGAAATTTAGTATGTTTCGACCAGTTCCTGGGCGATATGAGATTTTCTACAAATTGTCATTTTACTTAGCCATCATACGTAGCTATATTCGAAACTGAAACCTCCCAAAGATAGCTAGAACAAAAGGATCCCCATTCCTGTATTGCAATAATCCCTTAATCTGAGACAATAGTTGGATATTTCTAAGGGGTAGAAAATGGAACATCTGCTTTCAAGCGCTCGGGTGGTCTTGCAGTAGTTTGCTTGGCTGAGTGTCTTGGGCGGTTTAGAAGCGAAAGGGTTACAGCAATGAACATCAGTGGTAGTATAAAAATAATAATCGACAAATTGTTAAATAAATACTAATTTAATGAGCATTAATATAGCATGAGCAGTTTGATGTAACATACGTACACGAATGGAGTACATCATAAGCCAGCGGCTTTTAAATCCTAAATATCAACTTTTGATGCTAATGGACAAGAGTGTTCAATGTCTAGGGATAGTATAAATATAAAATATATTACATTTATAAAAAGTAATTCAATAATGAAAGCAAATATAATAAATTATACAAATACACAGGCGGTGTATTCCGTCCGCCAGTAGAGACTGATGAATAAAAGAAACAAATGAGAACAGAAAAAAATTAAACATTGTTTGACCATTGAAGAGTGCTTGAGATGAGGGTAAATTCTGCGTAAATGTTAATCATGTAGTGAATCTGGAATTCGCAATGATTTTTTCACCGAGTATCGCAGTCAATACGGCTTCTGTGTCTTGTAAATTCAAAAATGCCCTGATAATGTTTTCGTTTGGTATTAACCATTGAAGGGTGTTTGAGATGAGGGTAAATTCTGCGCAAATGTTAATCACGTAGTGAATCTGGAATTCGCGATGTTTTTTTCACCGGATACCGCAGTCAATACAGATTCTGTGTCTTGTAAATGCAAAAATGCCCTGATGATGTTTTCTTTTGGTATAGCGGTTCCACGGATTTTTCATACATCGTGCAACCAATAAATTATCTGAGTTTTAAAAGAATTTTGCGTTTGATTTCCAGAAAGGTGTTACTAAAGGCGATCATCTCTTTCGGGAATTGTGAAAGTTTATGAAAAGATGGTATTAAAATAAATAGTGTTATGCATTACTTAAAACATTTTGTTATATAAATGCCATATACTAACATTAGTATTCTTAATATTTTTTTTTACATTTGTTTGGCTGCGCTGTAAAAAATAAGTATTTAAATTGTGGATTTTTTTTTCTTCGATCCCCCTTTTTCGTACATAGTTTTTTGTGTCTTAAGTTTATCGAAGTATACGCGAGTACATACAATATATTGAAAGTAATAATAATATTAAAATAAATACATAGGGTGTGAATTAACACTTTACTACACAGCGTACAACCAACAGAGTTAAAAAATATCCAGACCGGGGATCGAAGCCGGATACCTTAATATAGCGCACCAAGTACTTTACCATTTAAGCCACCAGGAAAACATCAAGACTAGCATTTTCTCACTATAATATGGCAAGACTACAGTTTTGGAGTACAAGATGGAACGTCAATCATGAACACAAACTCAGTGGCATGCATGAGACAAATTAAACGCAGTATTGGTGAATATTTTACATATCTGCATAATTAAGTCTGTTTAATTTGTCTCTGCATGCCACTGAAGTCGTGCTCATAATTGACGTTCTATCTTGTGCTGAAAAAGTTGTTGCCTTGCCATATTAGAATGAGCGAATGCTAGACTGGTAAAGCACTTGGTGCGCTGTACCAAGATACCAGGCTTCAATCTCCGGTCTGGACATTTTCCCACTCTGTTGGCTGTACACTGTCTAGTAAAGTCATAATTCACATCCTTTGTATTCGTATTCATTAATTTCCAGTATAATTTCAGCTCTACTGAAAACTTAATTAGGTATATAAAATATTAAAATATCTCTCTCTTTGTAATAAATATACACTCATATGGATGAGTGTCATAAGAAGTAAAATTTGAATATTACGCGTTACTTCCGCATGCAACTACCATGCATAAACGTTTAGAATATATGTTTATTATTTGACTTAAAATCACCGATCCTAAAGGATGGAAGATGAGAACCATGGTGATTTTAAGTAATAACTATGTTTCACATCGGATATTTCTATAAACTGGAAACAGTTACATCTAAAAATATAAATATTAATTGTAAATTTATTTCGTATATTATGAAAGTTCTTTACTGAAAATGTTTTGTTGAAAACATCAAAAGTGGAAAGGACATACAATCGATATTTTTCAGAACTGCGCATTTTCAATATTTAGATAGAAAAATTAATATAAATGCATGTAAAAAAGTATGAGAGATTAATTTTATTTAACTTGAAAATGCTATATATATAGAGAGAGATAGAGAGAGAGAAGACAGTGTAGGGAGTATTGCATATTGACACATTAACAAATTTAAAGTAGCGCAAATACATATATTTATATTGTTCAAACATTCTTTTTTTAAACGTAAATGAATAATGTATTAGTTTATATATTTATCATGAAAACATTAATTTAGGCAGAGGTTTAGCAAACGTGAATAACAGTAACTATCATCCATCATCAGAGGAATTTGAAGTACCATTTAATTGTCTCGTAGTTAGATGATGAAGTGCATTTAATAGGAAATAAATGAACATTTCACTGTAAATAACATTGTCAAGAGAAGTAAAATGAGAAGAACTTATTGTTAGGTTCTGATTGATTATAACCTGGAAGTTCCAGACGAGCGATGTGTTGTTTCAATCTTATGTACACATTTGCAGTAGTTAATCATCATATAACTATCTCTTTATCGTAAATGTTTATAAGTATTTTCAGAGAAGTCTATTTAAAGCGGATTGGACATGTTATTTCAAATAAACTAGCGTGAATTTCTATTATTTTCCAAAAATTTTGCAATTTATATATTCATAAAAATCAATCATTATTTAGAAAATTAATTCTGTTACATTTATTAAACATGTATTTATACACAGTAATTCATTCAAAGGTTTTTCAGCTGTGAACAATACTTACTGTCATCTGTTACCTGTTAAATAGCATTTTGGTTTAATTGTGAGGTTATTAGTCTATGGACTGCATTAGGACGCAAATAATTACATTATATATTTCTGGAAGAAATGGGTATGTACAGTAGCATTGACGTTTCATGCATAACAATATATATTCAATTGGTTTCCCTAAGAATTCGTAATCAACAAATATCTCTAAATTATCTATAGTAGTCCAAATTGGTCCCTTTCTGTCAAATGGGCATTTTCTAATAGAATATTAAATGTTTCTGGCAGACATATATACGAAAACTAATTATGCGAAAGATTAGTAACCGGGAACAATGGCAACTATCATCTGTCATCAGTTTACCTGCAAGTGGGTTTTAATTGTGTGGTAGTTGGTCGATGCAGTCCATTACACTGTTAGTTAAATTGCAGGCGCATTGTTATTGTCCAGCAGTTAGACGATTAAGTGCAATCCTTACCAAATAAAGTTATTTTAGATTGTAAATAATGATTACAAGAAACGGAATATTCAAATTATTATTAGAAGAAATGATGCATAGTAATATCCTAAAATGTCATGAATAACTTTATGAAACCTCTAGATTTAACTATATTAATCGAAATAGATTATGTTATTAGTGCTTTATAGTTTGCTAAAAAATGCACACTTTAACAAATCGTAGTTTTTAAAAGAAAAGCAGTATAGTAAGTAAACTGTTTTGTCGTATAATTTCTATGTCCACGTATTATTTATTAGATTTGTTCTAGTATATTTATAGTGATGAAAATTCCGAATTTAAATTGCAATTTTAAATCATGTTTTGCACTTCAAACTTTGTTATTCAATAAAACGGATATATTATCACTGAATTCAAACCTTTTTACTATTATTTACTGTTAACTAGCAGCGCATGCTGCATGAGATGGAGAATTTTTGAACCTTTGAATTAATTTCAGTTAGAAACAAAATAATATTTTTCTTATACAGAAAGACGTTGTATACGTTGTTTTGTTTTTAATAATGCACATTTAACTGGTTTTATTTTAATGTTTGGTGAGGGCACTTCTGTTTTTCTGCACGTAGCGAATGGAGTAATCAATGATGAATATTTGTGTAGAGCTAAAACTATTGTGTATGCTTGTTGATCAACAATCTGGCTGTGCTATATTTATACATTTCATTTGTGATGGGGTTATTCCAATAATAAGCAAAGAATAGATAGAAAAAAACAATAGCTACTAAATTAAAAAAAAACATTTGAACCTGAGCGCAGAATCATTTTAAATATCTCAAATATCTAGTTTACACAAACAAATTCTTTTACCAGCTCTATGAAATTTTGTCTTGAGAAACATTTTATAAAAACCTTGTAAAAAAATTACAAATTATTTAGAAACTTATGCAAGAAGTTCATTCACTTATCGGAAAAGTTAGCAGATATTTTTATAGTAGACCTTCTAATACATTTCGCCGAAATGGACATACGAAAATTGATGCTTCACAAAAACTTCCTATTTACAAAGGATATATCCTTTGTAAGCTTCAGCAATATGAGCTATCTCTTTATCTGTATACAGATAAAGAGATAGCTCGTATTGCTGGAAAAGGTCAATATTAAGTTTTCTTTTTGTTATAATGATTATATTCTTACTATGTCGACGTATCTGAAAATATCTTAAACAAATTCTAATGAGTTAAAAATATCTTATGCATCGATTTTCTTGCAGAAAATCTTGGAGCTGTCAGTCTTTAGCAAGGAGAACAGGTTCAACAAGACATTAAAAAGTAATTTTTAAAAAAGGTACCAGTATCTTTTTAAAATTAGTATGATTGAAGTGATCTGCTGGATGCTACACCATGGTAATGCTGAATAATTGTATAAAAGAAAATCAAACACATTTACTTGCAATAAAAATAAATTATAAAATCTGTGACTGATCAAAATATATACATTTTAATCGATTTTAATCCATTCTCCCCCCGTCACTCTCATATATAAATATATATATGTGTGTGTGTGTGTGTGTCAGTGTGTGTGTGTGATTGTGTGTGTGTGTGTAGATGTAAATTTTCAAATGAAATCGCTCTGTTTTGTTTATTTATTATTATTATATTTAACATAATATCTGCATCAATCTAACATATGATAATACAGATTGTGAAAAACTGTAATTTGATCTACAAAACAAATTAAGGCATTTTTAGAATATGCATTTAAAAAAAAAAAACTGCATATTCTTATGAAAGGTTTCACAAAGTGACAATTTATAGACTTGTGTAATCAATATGCATATTATTTGCATAGAATGGGAAATTATAAATTTATGTTTTAAACTAAAATTTTAAACGTTAATATAGTAACTTTACTTTTTGTGTTATACATATAAGAATACACATTTTAATTTATTAATGGTTTGAGCAACTGAAGATTTTCCTTATTTTTTTATTAATACTTATAAATATCAGGTTATTTGAAAATTGTATTTATGATTTTGTGATAAAATACCTTATTTTATAATTTTTTGTTTTCGCCACACATAAAAAATATGGTTGAAATTTTATTATAAACATTTCAACAAATGGCAGCTTTATGCGTGCATCTGTTTTAGAAACTTATTGCTTAAAACTGGAATTGCATATCACAGGATTTTGGGTAGTAACAATAACTAGTTGGATATATCAACCCTAAAACTTTCTTCTATCTCATACATGTTAATGCTTCAAAATTCGCTATGAAACCACCAAAAAAAATCACATTTTTTTGACATTCTGTTTTACATTAGCTGTTTGTGAATCGTCGGGTTACCTGAATGCGAGCAGCCGATGTATTATACTAAACTACGAAAACGCCTTCTGGCCTGTACCGGCAGGGAAAGATAGCCTCCCTATCACTTGGTTTTAAGATTTTATCTAATTCTACTGAAAAGACACGAAGCTAAAATGCTCGGAACCGAATTACAGACGAATCATTCCCAGTTCTCGTCGATATTGAATATGATGAGAATATCTCTAAATTATACAGACATAGCCAAGTTGGCGTCATACATGACAACATATTTTTGTCGCCAAATTTGGCGATATTTCAACAATTGTCGTCAAAATGGGCGAGAAAATGACGTTGGCGAATATAAATATATAGTGTTAAGCAGTTAATTGTTGAAACGTGGGTTACAACAATGAAAAAAATTTGGCGAAACCATGTTCACTAAAACTCGTAAATTAAACCCGTTTATGGAGAAATCCTGCTGTATTGTTTCAAAATGTCAGCCACCCTATAATTTTAAACTGCTATATCACAACCATTTTTTAAGATATAAGCAAAACAAAAATGCTCTGGAATCGTTGGATCAAGGCCGCACATTAAAAGTAAAAAGTTTTAGGATTTCTAATTTTTTTGTACAATTTTTTTCAAATTGAAATCATTAAATGGCTATCACAGCGCCCCCTCCAGGCGCAATATCCCCAACTTCAACTCGGACCTGCAAGCTCAAAATTCTTTTAACAAAACAACATACACTTTGTATATGTCAAAAATATATACATAAAATTTGGTTCAATTATTCAATATATACTTCATACATTTTTCGATGATACAATATTGACAATAGAACAAAAATTGCAATCACAGCGCCCCCTTTCGTCGAAATATCCCCAAATTCACCTGGACCTTCAGGCTATAGTCAAAAACATAGAAAAAAAATTTGGTTCAATTATCTGCATAACTTCATACACTTTTAGATGATACAATAGTTAAAGTGGAACCAAAATCGCGATCACAGCGCCCTCTTTCGTCTATATATCCCTAATTTCAAGTAGTACCTGCTTGCAATAGACAAAAACATAGAAAAAAAAATTAGTTCAACTTGACGCATAACTTCATGCACATTTCGATCCTACAATGAGGACACACAGACTGACAGACGGGCAGACGGAAACACAGAAAGACAGACATTTTGTAAAAACATGTTTTTTGGAATCTCTGACCCCTAAATCGTATAAATCCGTCGAAAACCGGAAGTAGAAAAAAAATTCAATTATAATACACTGTTCAAAACAATTAAAGGATATTGCAGTTTTAGGTGGATTTTGTATCTGGGAAACTTTTTAGCTGATTGATACATGGTCGACAGACATAGTAGGTTATATGAGAATAAATTACACATGTTTGGCGGAAAAAAATGCATTTTATTGCGCATTTGTGTACAAAAGGAAAAAAACACAATTTGTGCATATGAGAAAAAAAGAGTAAGAAAATGTGTTTTCTTCAAAGAAAATCATTTTCAATAGGGGGTATGGTTTCCACGGGCGGCCAGCAACGTTGAACACCTTTGAGGCATGGACTCAATGAGGCTATTAATGACGAGTTGGGGTATTCTGCCCCGCTCTTCCGGAAGAGCTCTTTCCAGTTCTTGGAGAGTTTGTGGGGGTTGTTGGCGGCCAGAAACTCGTCTTCCTAGAGCGTCCCAAACGTGCTCGATTGGATTCATGTCTGGAGAACACGCTGGCCATTCCATTCGAACGATTCCTTCCTCGAAAAGGAAATCCTCCACCAGGTTTGCACGATGTGGCCTGCAGTTATCGTCCATTAAAATGAAGTTATCTCCGATTGCTGCAGCGTAAGGGACTACAATAAGCCTGACTATCTCATCCCTATATCGGCGACCAGTCAGAGCTCCATCTCGAATGATGTAGAGGGCAGTGCGCCCGTCAATGGAGATGCCACCATACACCAACACTCCTCCACCGCCAAATCTGACACTTTCGTGCACGAACGCAGGATTATTCCTACTGCCATGGTCCCTCCAGATGAAAATACGCCTATTATCCGGATGCACAGAAAAACGGGACTCGTCAGAAAACAGAATATTGCTCCATTCATTTCTCCTCCAGTTGACATGCTCGGTTGCCCACTCCCTGCGGTCGCGACGATGCCTTGATGTTAATCTAACACATACCATCGGTCGGCGAGCATACAGACCTACAGCATGGAGCCGGTTTCGGACAGTCTGAGTTGAAATCGTGGTGCTTGTAGCCGAGCGAAGGTGTTATTGGAGAAGAGTAGCGTTCATGTTTCGGTGTCTCCGAGCTGTTAACGCTAAATACCGATCTTCATTGGGCGTTGTTGCCCGTCTACGACCTTGCCCTGGTCTTCGGCCTGCACATCCACTCTCCAAAAAATGGTTCCAGATCCTTGAAATGACACTTCGTGACACTCCAATGGCTTGCGCTACTTCGGCTTGAGTTTGGCCACCTTCTAACCTACCAACAATTCTCCAAGCTTCTGAATCTGTGAAATGACTTCGCTGAGACATCGTACTCATCGAAACAAAGCAATCACTGAATGCCGATCATCCTTGTCTTCATTCCCTTTTATCCAGTTGAAAGTCAAATTTCATTCGCTGCCGCTGAAGCGACGTTTTTGACGTCGAACTCAAAATTTGCATACTCCACAGTTTGAAAACCAGAAAAATTTGCATTTGTGATTCTCTTCTTCTATTTTCGACAAAAAAAAATTCGTTTATATCTTTATTTTATATAAAACTTCAATTGTACTTTTAATTGTTTTGAGCAGTGTACTTTCTTCTATTATAGATAGAAGAAAGTAAAAATGAATTTTCACCAAATGATATTAAAAATACTTAGTAATATACTTATACATTTTAAGCTTAGAAAAAATGTAGGTTAAAATATAAATTAAAATTTTGAAACATATAGTGTCGTACATATTGGGTTGTACGAAAAGTTCCTTTTGTTTGGGAAAACCATTTCGTGACGGAAAATTCTGCCCGTAATATTATACATTAGATGTCGGAATTCATTTTTAATAATTAAATGATAAAATTTTCCGGTACGAACCAACCTTCCGCACAACACAATAATACACGCAAGAAACTTAGAAAATTTCAATTTTAATACAGAAAATAACAAATGTAATATGTGTCTAGTTTATGTTAACTTTGTTAAAATATCCTTTAGTATTAACATATTATAATTCTGAATGCATGCCATTATTACTGGTGCATGAATGTTTATCTGCATATTTATTACGGTGTAATATAATATTCATGTAACTACATTTTTGAAATTTAAAATCCCATAACAAACTCGGCAAGATTTTATTATAAAATGATATAAATTTATCTCTTGTGCAATAAAATTAGAATATTTATTCTTCAATTAATTTCGGATAATTAAAGTTTGCAGAAACCTTTTCTGAATCTCAAACGCACTTACACAATTAATTGCATCCTCAGTGGTTACTTAAGTATCTAAACGCAGCATTCAAAGAGCTTAATGAATCTTTGAATTAAGCTACATCCAGTAAGGAACATTCTGCAATCTAGAATTTCAGAAATCAAGTAAATTTTCAAGATGGAATTATTTCGTATTTAATTTGATATTTTGTTTTAAGGTATTTATTATTATTAAAATAGTCGGAATTTCTCAGGTCGAATATCTATAAATTTTGTTTATGCATGATGTTCACAAATACAGATAAAAATCATATATTTAAATATATTTCAGTAATAGCTTTATTTGATTTTAATGTTATTATTCTTTTTTTTATTGTTTTTTTTTAATTAAGGGTATTTTAATTTTAGCTTTATTTATCGAATATATATGTAAGATACCATGTCTAAGCCTAAGTAAAATGATACTTCAATAATTTATGGATTCTAAAATACATCCATAAGATATATCGTAGCAATTAAACATAATGCATTGTGTCTAAATACGTTATGCATTTAACTAATTAATTATGTTTTACATACCTATATACATGCATACATATAACATCCTCATCATTAACAACAACCGTTTTCAATCCATTGTTGGAAGTTGCTCTCCCCCAGATTTTACCATTGTTTCCTGTATAATGCTTTAGCCATTCAATTAACACCAGCTACTTTTCTGATTTCGTCACTCCATCTTACTTGAGGACGCCTTCTGGAACGTTTTACATATCTGGGATACCACTGTAGGGTGTTTGTGCTTCATCTATTATCTTCTCTTCTTGCTACATACATATGTATAGACAGAGAGAGAGGTAGGTAGATACATAGCTAGATAAATAGATAGGTATATAAATAGGTGTATGTGTGTGTATGTATGCGTGTATGCGCGCGTGCGTTTTGGAAAATGGTGAGCAGAATGCTTCATACTTCTAAACAGTCAAACATAATTTTAAAATCATTTGTTAATATGTAGACTATTTAATGGTGCTATTTAAGATATTAAAATAATTATTATTTAGTTGACACAATATATGTATTTTTATAATGACAGTATTGCTCACTTTTATAAGCAAGCAACATCTGTTAACATCAAATACAAATATGTCCATCACAGATAATACTTATTCAAGTAAAAATTTCAGTTAAGATTACATTAATGTGTTGAATTTATATTATAAAATATTAAAAAAAATTACATTTTATAGAATTGCCTAAAATTAAAATAGTTTACAAATACATTATCATACATTACGTGGTGGATTACCATACATCTGTGAAAGTATAACATGAAAAATAAATGTTTATACACTAAAACTATGTCCCAAATTTACAAAATTATTGGATTCTCTTTAGTAAAATAAATACATTTTTTTATAAGATTATTAGCTATTCGCCCGGAATTGCCCGGGTCAGTGATAATAGCCAAAAATATACCTAAAATAAGTGTTGAATGATTTTAAATTTTTAAACGAAAATTTAACAAGGAGAGCTTCCGAGGTCGGTGTCACAAATTGCGGTGAAAGTTTGTGTATCGATAGAATATAGTTAGTATATAAATATATGAAAACTATAACTATACCCAGGGGGTCTTATAAAATGTCTCAATGTTTACGTTACAATTTAAAATCGTATAAATTTCTTACTTTTTCAAGCGGCCACACATCCTGGTCGATAGCGCGCTGAATTTGAGATTTTACTGTTCGGGGGTTCCATTCCCACTTGAACCTGTTTTTCGCAGCAAAAAGCATTATCAACTACATTTGAATTACAATTCTAAAAATATGCATAATCATTGAAAGTTACGAAAAGTATAAATTAAACGAGCAGGGAAGACCGAGCTATGCTCGGTCAAAATTAAATTTGAGTTCAAATATCATGACCCATAACCAAAATGACCCACTAATTGAATTTTCTCGAACATGTGACCTAGCCCAACAGTCTTCTCGTGCGCTGAAACCATTGGATGCAAAATTTAGTGTAAATTGAGCCGCTTTTTAGATCTTGACCCACAATGACCCAGAAATGACCCACTAATCGAATTTTCTCGGACATGCGACCTAGCCCAATGCTTTTATCGTGCTCGAAACTCGTAGGACACAAAATTTAATCAAAATCGTTAGAGCCGTTTTTTAGATAAAATTAATTTGATCCGCGTTGACCCAAAAATGACCCACTAATCGAAAGTTCTGAAACATGTGACCCAGCCCAATTGACTTCTCATGTCCGAAAATGGTCGGATACAAAATTTCGTCAAAATCGTTTAAACCGTTTTTTAGATACAATTAGCTTGACCATGACCCAAAATGACCCAAAATGACCCACTAATTGAATTTTCTCGAACATGTGACCTAGCCCAACAGTCTTCTCGTGCCCGAAAACCATTGGATGCAAAATTTAGTGTAAATTGAGCCGCTCTTTAGATCTTGACCCACAATGACCCAGAAATGACCCACTAATCGAATTTTCTCGGACATGCGACCTAGCCCAATGCTTTTATCGTGCTCGAAACTCGTAGGACACAAAATTTAATCAAAATCGTTAGAGCCGTTTTTTAGATAAAATTAATTTGACCCGCATTGACCCAAAAATGACCCATTAATCGAAAGTTCTCGAACATGTGACCCAGCCCAATTGACTTCTCATGCCCGAAAATGGTCGGATACAAAATTTCGTCAAAATCGTTTGAACCGTTTTTTAGCTACAATTAGCTAGACCATGACCCAAAATGACCCAAAATGACCCACTAATCGAATTTTCTCGAGCATGTGACCTAGCCCAATGGTTTTCTTGTGCCCCAAAACGGTAGGATACGAAATTTCGTCAAAATCGTTAGAGCCGTTTTTAAGATAATTTTTGCATATATATATATATATATATATATATATATATATATAACCACCCACAAGATTTGCTCGTATTAGAATATATGATATATGTTTTGTATCATTAAGTGCAGTCTTAACTATGCCATTCTGCGTGTTTAAATGTATAATGAAAAGTAAAAGAAAAAATAGGTAATTTATATTTCTATGGGCCAGAAATTTTTGCCTTTTTTAAAATTATTTACAGTTATTTAACTGAATAATCTACTATTTTTCACAGAGAAATAAATTAAAGTACATGATATAAATCTCTTCCGAAATAGTGATTTTAAAAAATCGAAGACTTAGCCACTATGTATTTACAGATTGAAAAACAATGAAATTTGGATTCATTTTTAAACAACAAAGAAGCTAAAAGACATTTTCAAATATCACAGCCATTGGAACCCTGTATTGGTCTCAGCTTAAAATAAAAACTACTCTCATTGTTTTAATAACGTTGTTGAAAGAGAAAAATATAAGGAACAAGTATATTAACATCACATTTATATATATATATATTTAACATATGAATTTAATTTAAAAAGCCGGAACAAATTTCATGCTAAAAATGTTTGATGAATTAATGAGCTTAATTTTTCATGTAGTAACTAAACTAATCCTAAAATATTACTTAGAATTAAATAAAATTTGAAGAGTTTTGTTAGTTATTAATATAAACTCTTTCTGCAATCAAATAAAGCATATATTATACACTTCAATCCTGCAGGCAACAGTTTCACATCCCTCATTTATAATTTTGTTATATTGAATAACTTCGTTTCCTATCAATGAAATAGTAACTCTATTATCCTATATTCTTCTGCGATTTCAATATTTTAGTACTTTAATTATACATTATAAATGCAGGTGAAAACTAGTGTCAACGAAATTTTGATACTCTAAAACAGAGATGTCCAATTAGCGGTTCGTTAACCACCAGTGGGCCGTAGAAAAATATAGGCAGTGATATAACGATTTTAATGTCTCCGGAAATTAAAATATTACATTTTATTTAACTTAAGAACTCGGAAAAAGTAATTAATTTTATAACTTTTAAATTATTAAACATTTCCGAGTGGACATTTTGTGCCGCAGCTTTGTCCCATTTTTTTTTTTTTTTATGACAAAATATATATATTTTTACACGACATATTTACACAGGCTTCCACAACAGCTATATTTCAAACAGATAAAAATTTCAAAGAATTCTAATGGTAAGAACTATTATTTTTAATGTTAAGGACCCTACACGAAATAAATAGCGTGAAGTCAACACTGGTCTTTTGTAAATAAATATGAATATTTTTTTATCAAAACCGCTATATTTTTAACGGATAAAAATTTAAAGCGTTTAAACAATAAGAACTATTTTTTTAACTATTAAACGACTCAGTGAAAAAAGTATTCTTAACAGAATAACAACAGTGTAAATACGCAGATGATTTATATAATAGTAACTCTATGTTGTTATACGTAAATACATTCTATAAATGTATTTTGTTTTTCAAAAGTTTATATTGGTGGACTCCGGAATTTAAAATTTTGGAATTTAATGGTCCATGAGGTCCAGGTGGTTGACGACTGCTTGTTCAAAATATGAGATAATAAATAAAATACTACATTTCATGAAACATTAAGAGGTCTAGCATTTATTCAATTTAATGTATTATACACTCTAAAAAACGACATTTTCAAAACTGAGCAAAAAATACTAAATTTGAGTATGTCGCATGGTCAAAATGGATCCGAATAAAAATAACTCAAGTTTGAAACATATATACACTCATTTCTGAAAACATGCACACACTCAAGAATAAAATATAATGTGCTCATATTTGAGTATGTCTATGTTCCAAAAATAAGTATGAACTAACTTCTATGTGCTCATTTTTGAGTATTTCCACGTTTTAAAAATGAGTTTGAACTGATTCTAATCATTTTTCAGTATGTCCATGTTTCAAAAATGAGTATGAACTGACCTCTATGTGCTTAGTTTTGAGTATGTCCATGTTTCAATATTCTGAGTACTTCTGGTATTTCGGAATTGAAAGCAGTCGGTCGTCATATTTGAAACAAAAACTTTCAAAACAAAATGAAAACATCAATTTACTCAGATTTGAAGGTGTCATTTTTCTCAGTTTACAGGGCGTCCCAAAATGTCATGTAAAATTTTTAAGAGGTGATAGAGCAGACTGCGCCAAATATTTTCAGTTTGGGAAATCATGATCTAAATACATTTGTTCCGTCTTACAGGATGTCAAGCCGAGTCAATACCTGGTAATTAAGACGAAATATTTTATAATTTTCCTTATAAATTATAAAACGATGAATACAATTTTTAAAAATACTTATCAGAAAAAATTTACTTTGTGTATAACGTAATGATATTACGGGAAGTCCATTGTAAATGTACCAATAACATAATATACACTGTGAAATACATTACGAAATATGGAACATCTACAATTTGTATAACGCAGATAGTCTCTTTTTTCACTACTTCTCCTAATGTCATCCTGTTTCACAGAAAACAGTGTCAGTGTGGTGAACACATTATTACAATCTATATGATAGAGGTCAAACGTGTCCGTGCGTAACGCTGACGTCATTTTACGAATGGCAATACTTGGCGATGAAATTTCGGTTTTGCGATTTCTGTTACTGCAATTGTTTTAAATTCTAAACATCGCATATTTTAAATTTTTACACCGTTATATAGAGAAATAATGTACTTTCAAATGCAATTTGTTTGAAAATTGTATCGAAATTTTCTCATTTATTGTAGCATTTAAATTAAATTTCAAGCATGATTTTTTTTTTAATCTATCTCTATCGCTTGCAGACGATTACAAAATATTAATCCGTTTGCACTTTAAACAATGTAAAAAGGTCACCATTTGATTCCAATGGATATTCAATAACAAAATTAAAACTTCATTAATCAATAAATAAAATAGTATAAATAAAACACAAATTTAAAAGGCATGTAATTGAAATAAGCGCATAAAACCGCTGATATTATCAGAATTAAAAAAAAAAACTGCTGTAGATAACGAAATTTTTAGTGATTTCTTCGGCTATTAACTTCTGGAACGAGACAAATACGAAATTACCGGTTTTGATAAATTTCAAAATTTCATTTGACTATATGATTGACATATTTCATATAAAAATGCTCTTTTGTGTTATTAAGAATCAATCTGAAAAAAAAAGGATTAAAAGTAAAAAATCTATTTCTAGAGTTTTAGATAAAAAAAAAAAATGGTTTTAAGATATAATCTCTCTCCCTGGAAGCCCGAGTTGTATGCCCTAGTATCTTTAATATTAACTATGTTACAAACGAAAACGCAGATTCTACATAAAATGAGGCACCCTGTAGTTTTTTTTTGAATAAGTGCATTCCGATATTGGTTCCCTATACACAAATGATAGTTATAGTGTGCTCTGTCACATTTTAAGAATTTTACATGGCCTTTCGGAACACCTTGTATACGGATTTAATAAAGCAAAAGCCATTCATTCGTATTATGATATAAGTATTTATATGCCCATATGCACATTTCCCTAATATATGATTGATAAGTTTATGTATATATTTTATATAATATTTTAGCTAAATGTAATTTCAAATTGGAGAATTTATTCATTCTTAATTTGGTTCCATAAAATTCACAGAGACGTGTACTGAATGTGAAATGTACTTTCTTAATTAATTGAGTTCTCAGTAACTACTTGAAGATCTAAGCTCAGTATTCAAAGGGTCTAATGAAGCTTTGAGTTAAGTAATATACATGAATAAAATTTCAGTCCGCTAGATGTTCTGACTAAACTAATTTTAAATAGGATTTGTATGTTACATTTATTCCGTATTTAGTTTGGTATTGTATGTCTTAAAGTCCAAGATTAATAAAGCTCATATTCATATGATTAAATGTCTATCACGTTAGTTAATGAAGTGCGGTGTTTTAAACTTTGTGTTTAAAGAATGTTTATTATACTTAGGAACATATTGTAATTAAACATATGTATCAAACGTCTTTACAAAAAAAATGTAAAAATTTTTTCATACCGTTTGTTTTGCTGTAGATTGATTTCCTGATATCTAAATTGAATGTAAAACATTAATTGGCAATGTTAAAAAAATTAACCTTTTGTTTACGGGGCAAGACTGGCGACTATTTTTACAGTTAATCGAACCACAATTTACCAACATTTTGTTTTGTGGTACATTGCTCTTGAAAATATTTTTAAAAATCACGATTTTTACAATACGCGTGAGCTATAATGAGAAGGAAAAAGACCGGTACTGAGTTGTGCAACAAAAGTTTTGAATTTTGACAGAAACGTTTTCTCATCAAAAAAGTAAGTTTATGTAATATATTTTCGTTATATTTTTTCTTAAGTTTTGATTGTATTCATAAAATGATGTATTGCGTATATAAAAATCACAAAGTCATTACTATAAAGTGTGTTATTTCTCACTTTAGCCTCATTTTTTGGGATGTTTTATATTTTTCAGAATTAATCCTACATGAAATGCAAAAGAAAATTACACATTTTATTCAATGACCTTTAAAGAGTATTTCCTTTTTCGTCGTTGATCTTTTGTGTTTTTTCTATGTTTCAATGTTTGTCTTAACACAAGAAGTACGAATGTACATCATTGTACGTGATTCTGTATTATTGTGTATACTTTATGTATCATTATGTATACTTTATGTATCATTATGTATGATTTATGTATCATTATGTATCAATATGTATGATTTACGTATCATTATTTATAAGGCACGTCATCTCTCTCTTATGATATTTATTTATATTTCACAGATTAATATATTTTTAATGAAAACAAATATCATGAAGATACACCATTATGTATCATTTTGTATGAATATTTATTATTATGTAACATTACGTATTGAGACAAATCTTTATGTATTATCATCTCACTTGAAACTCTTGCAAGAATTTCCTTTCTTCATTACTTAATTGTATCTATTTTTTAGAGTTTACATATGAGCAGTAGAGACAAAAATACTTCAAGAAACAAAATACAAAAAATGTTTATACATTAAAACATAATGGCAATTTTTTAAATTTTCGATCTGGTAACATTGTGTGTTGTTTATTAGTCTGTAACGGGTCTTCCATGATAGAAGGGATTTTCGTAAGAATTCCATGGGTTTGTTTGCCATTCCACTTTAACTAGCATCGACAGCCCATCAATCATGGTGGGTTTTGTTTAAGATATAACATTCAACAGTCCAGTGGCACAAAAATTCATTGGTTAAAAGTCATGTAATTTTACAAGAATATCTTGAATAGGTATACATGCTATACCTGTGTGAGGCTTAATTTTTCAAGGAATACAGCTGTGGGTTTGGAAGACTGTGGCTTTGTTTTACTCCAGCTTTACTCTTCGAAAGTCGTTGCGATAAAAAAATGGAATTCCTTCTGTAAATATCGGACGTAGCACATTCATCTCACAGTATGATGAATTTATTTTGACATATTTTCCAATCTTCTTATTTTTAATTTATCATTTCAACAGAAACCTGCTACAATCATAAGAGCCTTTAATGGAACTTTCTTTTTTTTGTTTCTGTACCAGATTTTGACATTATTTTCTCTATGTTTTCGATAGCAAACATACTTTTTTTCCATTTATCTCTTGCTAAATGGTTATTAAACAACGCACTACAAAATATCTTATGTTGCTCCATATAACTCGCAAAAAGACAGTGGACATTTGTTTTAAGGCTTGGTTTATTATTTTGTTTGTTGATGCTACGGATGTACTTAAAGATTTTGCAATTGATTTCTGCGTCGGTGGATATTTCTCTTGTTACCAACGATTTCACTTTTTTTTTTTTTTTTTTAAGTATAAGATTATTTCTCCTCGAAAAGCGGAAAAACATATCATTCGTTACGCAACTTTTTTACATATGACTAAGTACTATTTTTTTTTTCAATTCTTCATAATTTGTTTACTTTTGTTTCCTTTTGTCAAAATAACTTTTATATTATACTTTAGATGCATTTTTTTAAATAATCTCTAAATAAATGAGAAAAATAAACATACATTTGTTTCTAATATTTTTTTGTTGATTAAATAAAAATAAAAACTTTTTTTGTTAAGGGATAATCAGAATTGGCACTGTAGAATTTATGCTGATATACTCTATAATTTCTATTTATTGCCAATAACTAGCTAATTTTTCCAATTAACTGTTTTAAATCGCATTCTGAGTTATTAAAATAGATATATATATATTTTTACTGCACATCCGAATGGCAACGACAGAACAGCACATCAAAAAAAAAATTTACTCATAACTATTATTAATCGTAAATCGTTATATATGCAGTTACTATATTGGTTTTTAAATGAACGTGCGAATGTGTGAATTTGAATGCAAATGGATGTGCGAATATAGTTTTTTTGCTCGGCATGTTACTCATTACTTAAATTGCAAAAAATGAATGTACACCTTGAATCAAATCATTTCATGATTTTACAGCGATTTCTTTTTTTTTAAATGTGGGTACTTGGTTATTTATTCAAGAGAGAATTTCTCATTATCCACTATGCAGCTTCAGGCAATTAGTCGAGTACGTGCTTTATCATACTAATTCTAATGACACTATCTCTTTACCTTCATTTATCTCCCAGGAGTTTATTGAAAACTTTCAGAATGTAACATTTAGCTATAGTATTGAGAATGTTAAATTGTGTTTGAAAAGGAAAAGATTTGAAGGAAATAAAGCAGAAAAGAAAAAAATATTTTTTTCTAATTTGTATAATATCTAATTATTATCTAAATATTTTTCTTATGTAGCGAAGATAAATTTCACAAAAGAATACTCAATGTTTGCATGCGAATAAAATATTTTATTTGACAGGGTTAAAGAAATATGTTAATTATTCTGATACGATAATATATATTATTTCCGTTGTCAATGAATGAAGTATTTCTCTTATTTTTCTAAAGGTTTTTGAACTGTCTTTGGCCACAATACACTCACATTTTGTTAAAATATCTTTTGTTGATAAAAAATTGTAGTAAATTAAATATTTAATCAGCATGTTTTCATAAATAAAAAGAAACGATTTTCTTAAATCCGTGTAGCCACAAAAAATAGCACATTTTATCATGTCAGCAGTGATTATAAAGAAAAATAAATAGTAGAAAAAATATAAAGTGTGATGTTTCAGCACGATTCTATTTTATATTTATGTTTAAAATGCAAAGTTGAAATTGAAATATTTAGAAGAAAACACATCATTGATCGATCGAAGCAGTGGTATTTCACCCGTAGCCTAAAAAGTACCCAAAGTACCTACAAAGTACACAAAGCCATGCTTTGTTATATTAGATTAAATTTTATTTTATATGTATTCAATTTATTTTTCTTTGTCCCATGTTTTTCCCGAAGTGGATGACGTCATCCACTGGTATTTTGATATTTTTAATCCGCGTTAATGATGTGCAGTTAAATTTTTACTTCAATACACGTGTGCTATTTCTTTAATCTGTTCGGATATTTTAAATGTCTGTTTATGGTTTTAAGAAAACACGATACCCTTTGAACTATTTTTTTTAATTTGCATGTTATAGATTTTTTTTTCTTTTGACATACTATTAATTGGTTTATTGCAGGAAAGCGGTTAATCAAGGAACAATGCAATACATATATTAAAAGTTTTAAAAAATATTTTTAAAGTAAAAAAATAGTAAACAAAACAATAATTTACTTAAAATTTTTAACTTTTTCAATTCTTTTTTTCATACTTTTCTTACAAGTAAGTTTTCATTCAATAACAGCTCGATTTTCAAAAAGTAAATTAGTTCAAGAAAAAAAAAATAAAAGATCATTGCTTATGAAAAAATGCAGTAAAAATTACTATGTACTTAACAGCTATATTTTTTTAAATATACTATTTATATTACTGAAAATACAATCCTTAATTTTATGAGATGCATTTTAAGGATCGTATATAAATAGTACCGATTCAATTGAATATATTTGTTGAAGATTTGTCACTTAGAACGTATTGATATATTGGAAAAGCACAAACTGTGAAAATTTAATTTTAATATGGTAACGTTAATTCAATGGGAATGGATACCGATTGAACTGAATATATTTGTTGAAGATTTGTCACTTAGAACATATTATTATATTGGAAAAGCACAAACTGTGAAAATATTGTTTTAATATGATAACTTTAATTCTTGAAAAGGGAATGGATATCGATTCAATTGCATATATTTTTGAAGATTTTCACTTTGAACATACTGATGTATTTTAAAAGTAGAAACTGTGAAAATGTGATTTTAAAATAGTAACTTTAAATTTTAAAAGTGATTTAATGAAGAAAACAGCCTTTTCTGTCATGTTTTCAATTTTCGCATCTTTTTGACTATTTTTCAGACAGTGCGACAGAATTATAAATAAATTTTAAGCAAAAAATTGGTATATTGAAGTTTTCAAGATTTTTTTCAAAAAGGATGGTGTAGAATCTCCTTAATCAAAGTACAATTCAATAGTTTCAATTCAAAGTACAATTCAGTCAGTCCAATCAAATATTGGAATACAAAGTCGCGGTATGATATCACTGTTAAAAATTTGCAGCAAACTGTCCAGTCATTTGACCGTTTTTATAAAAAATGGCTACATAACCGTAATTTAACTGTATTCTGACCATAATATGGGCAATAATATGGACAGAATAGAGTCACATTACGTTATATAACCGTTTTCTATAAGAACGGTCAAAGGAATGCACAGTTTGCTGCAAATTTTTAACGGTGTATGTCTAATCTGCAATGGTTTGTGATGAAGAATATATATTTTCCAAAAGAAGCTTTAATTCTAGAGTAATTCAGTTTTGTTTGGTTTAGAGAGTGTATTCAATTTTTCCACATCACCTTATTACTTTACAAAGGGGTGATTGATGCTACTACACTTTGAAAAATACCCCTGTCAACAGTAAGCAATTAGAAATTGTCTACTAGTTTTAAAAATACCTTGAATATGAAAGTTAAATACGGTTTATTAGCATTGATATTTTTTTCTCTGAAACTCAACCTGAAAATTGTAAAATATGTTATTATCTTCCCTGGTATTTGTATATTCATTCTAACAAGGAGACCGCCAAACATGATGCGCACAGATTTTGATGATTTTAAAGTATGTTGTAGGGATCATACCCCTAACAATTCAGGTCAAAGGTTTCCTTCAAATGGGCTTTATTTTTCGAGAAATTTCGTTATAAAGTTAAGTATGCATTTCAAATACCATTACTTCGCAAACCTGGACGGTGTCTCAGTGGTTCCGTGGTAGCGTTCGCGATTTGAGAGCCGTAGATGGGTGTTCTGTCCTCTCCTGTGACTTTTACCTTTTTTAACAAATTTTATAAATTTGTCGCGTTATAAGTTGTATGCAGAATTATGAATTCTGCATCTTTGAACTTTTTGAAATTTTCCTAATAAATTTCATTTACATTTTCAAATATTTCGTAAACATTTACGTTTTTTTTTTTTTTTTTTTTTTTTTTTTTTTTGTGCAGTTTTGAAATTAATATTTCTATCGACGAAATTCCAAACTAACTAATTCCAAAAACATATCTTGAAAGGGATAATAAAATATTAAAGCAATAACGATTATATCCAAGTTTTAGCCAGTTATATATATTTTTTTTTATGTTATTTAAATACATTTAACAGTAAAGTTCAAACTCACCGTCATTTTTGATTTGCACAAATAAAAAATAATGTATTACAATTATTTTTTTTTCAGTCTAACAAGTCGATGCCATACAGAAAAATTCAACTAGAAATGAAAAATCGTTTGTAAATTACAATACATATAAAAAATATCTGAAAAAAATCGTCTGCAACGACTTTTACGGTAATATCAGAATAAATAATTTTTTCTTTTTATCAATTTCATTTCGCTTCCTTTGCAGACAAATACCACGTTTGAAATAATTTCTTTTTCAAATTTAATGCATTTTTAAATATATTTATCACAATTTAAGTATTTAAAGAATATATAATATGCTAATTTATACATTCTTCCAATATTGTTAAAACAATTATTTAAAGGCGATTTTTAATGCGAAATTTGTTTAGAATATTTTTGCGATAGGTATAACACAATTAGTTCCATATTTAATAAACTAAAAATGTCGATGTCGGTGATGATATATATTTTAGTATTTCAGCAGTTAACAGTTGTTAATTTTTTCTTAATCATTAATTTTTTTTTTTAAATAGAAAATGTAAATTAAAAAAATGTATTATTTCATAAATACAATAAATAAATAAGTAAATATACATAAATGTAAACAATAATCATGGAAATGTAAATTGAATTTATTAGGAAAATATCAAACAGTTCAAAGATGCAGAATTCATAATTCTGCATACAACTTAAAACGCGACAAATATATAAAATTCATTTAAAAAAAGGTAAAAGTCACAGGAGAGGACAGAACACCCATCTGCGGTTCGCAAATCGCAAACGATACCACAGAACCACGGAAACCATGTTCAGGATAGCGAAGTAATGGCATTTGAAATGCATGCTGAACTTTAACCCGAATTTTCTCGAAAAGTAAAGCCCATTTGAAGGAAACCTTTGACCTGAATAGTTAGGGGTATGATCCCTACAACATACTTTAAATTCATTAAAATCTGTGC
The DNA here is from genome assembly GCA_963931845.1 of Maratus michaelseni. Lineage (NCBI taxonomy): Eukaryota > Metazoa > Arthropoda > Arachnida > Araneae > Salticidae > Maratus > Maratus michaelseni. Next base: position 392,690,444 of record OZ007592.1, read on the forward strand.
GCATCATGTTTGACGGACTCCTTGTAAGTATGCATGAAATGAAGACATGTTCTCTAATTAAAGAAGATTTACGTACAATATGGAATTTTTGTAACTTGTAAAATTACAGCTAAATGATAAAAAAATTTATTTTTAAAATGGTGATTAATTGTAAGTAAGTAACATGAAAGATCACATTATTATAAACATTAATCTTACTAGAAATGCATTACATCAATGTAAAAAGTTTAAAGCGTAAGGAAAAAAGATATCACTGTGACGATTGGTACAAAAAAGTAATCGAATAAAATGTAGATGTACAATTGTTAAAATACTTTATGGAAAATTTTACTAAAAAATGCCTCGAGTTTCATAGTAATGTAAATATTTAATAAAAGTACACCACTATAACTTTAAATTTATTTTTAAACGTAAGAGAATATTTATATAAATGTATTTTTAATATGAGATCTTATAATCAACTACATGCTTATGTATCCTAGGCTAAAAACAGAACCAATCGATGCGATGTCACTGTGAAGTCACATATGTCAGAAACAGTCAGAGTCACAACGGTAATCAAATGGTGACACCTCTAACTAGTCCTATGACGTTTTGATTCTAATGTTTTGTAAGTTCACTGTTAAGTCATCATGACCGATTTTTAAGTAATATGGAACTCTTCACATACACTGAGAACAAAAAAACTCCTTCAACTAGAATGAATAGTTGACTGTTTTTAAATACCTAAACTAGAAATATAGAAGTCCGAGCTATGCGAACAGGGTAAGCAACTAAACTGAATAGACGAAATGATCGAGAATTTCTAGTCTCTTGTTTTCTAGGTGAGAAACAATAATGAATCGTGTAAATTGCAAGAAATTATCACTTTATTTCTGGAATAGATTTTTAAACTAGCATTATAGTTACTAAAACTAGCGTCTTGTATTCGCATCTATTTGCAGACATTTTTAAATAAGTTGGACCACGAGAATATAGGAAAACAACCCTGAATTCTAATAGGAGACTCTAGAACTCTCTGGCAAAGGGAAATAGAATTTATAGGGATGACATGGAACCATTTTTTTTCTAGAGCCACAATTTAGATTCTAGTTGAGGACGGCAGATTTTTTTCTCAGTGTAATAGGACTTATAGACTTTACAGTGATTCTCCCCGGAAACTACACTCATGTCCAAAATTAAGGTCACAAACATAAAATTTGTGAAAACTCATGAACTATTCATTGTGTTACCACTAAATTTGGCACAGAGGTATATTACAATAGGAGAAAGAATATAGCAACATAACAATATGGAAAAGATTTTAATTGTGAATTAAAATACAGTGTATATTAAAAAGTGTTAAACCATGAATCAGAGATAAAGCATTTATCTCAGGAAAAGTATGTCTGATATGGAGTGTGACCACTGTGCACTGCTATACAAGCCTCATAACGAGCTCTCATACTGTTTATGAGGGTGTCAATAAATGTTTGTGGCAACAAGGCCCATTTTTCCAAAAGCGCGGGTTTTAACTCCTGGAGGGTCCTAGGAGTGGAGTTACGCTGTGCAATGGCTCTTCCTAGACCATCCCAAACATGTTCAATAGGATATAAGTCCAGAGATCTGGAGTGCCAATTCATACGGCGAATATCTTCCTCTTCAGGAAAACCATCAGCAATGTGAGCACTGTGTGACCCTGCATTATCGTCCATAAAAATGAAGTTTGGGCCTACAGCACCCCGGAACACCCTCACATCGGCTTCAAGGACCTCATCCTTATAGCGATGTACATTGACAGTACCCGCATCAAAGACGTGGAGTGAGGTACGGCAGCCCAACATGAAGCCGTCTCAGACAAGGATTCCTTTGCCACCAAATCTGTCGATTTATTTTATGTAGGAGGAATGATAGCGAGCTCCACGTTCACTCCAGATGAAGATTCGACTAGAAACACTTTTCGTGGTGAATCCGGACTCATCACGAAAAGAACACGCTCATACTCTTGTTGTGTCCAAGACTGATGTCTTCGGCTCCACAAAAACTGGGCTCTCCTGTTCGATGCAGTGAAAGGGACACACACGACTGGATGCCGGACGTAAAGTGCCCTCTGTGCTAGTCGTCTATATAATGTTTGCCAGGAAATTCATATTCCAGACGCAGCAGTAAGGTCACCAGCAGGCGGAGGAGTCGTTGCCAGCCTATGTCCTCGTGCGCTTAACGCCAAATAGTTATTCTGTACAGGTGTCGTTGCTCTGTGACGGTCTTGGCTGGCATTCCTGGTGACATTGGGATGGTCTAGGAAGAAGCATTGCACAGAGTAACCTCCCTGCCATGACCCGCCAGGAGTTAAAAGCCGCGCTTTTGGAAGAAACGGCTTTGTTGCCACAAACATTTATTGACACCCTCATAAACAGTATGAGAGCTCGTTGTGAGGCTTGTATAGCAGTGCACAGTGGTCACACTCCATATCAGACATACTTTTCCTGAGATAAATGCTTTATCTCTGATTCATGATCTAACACTTTTTAATATACACTGTATTTTAATTCAGAATTAAAATCTTTTCCATATTGTTATGTTGCTATATTCTTTCTCCCATTCTAATATAACTCTGTACCATATTTCGTGGCAACACAGTGAATAGTCCATCAGTTTTCACAGATTTTATGTTTGTGACCTTAATTTTGGACATGAGTGTATTATAAAAACGCAATGTAACTTACAATATAATATGTTACTGAATTCATCTTTTATCGTCACAAAAGAAACGATGCAAATAGACCGACATATGAAATACATGACTACATTCTAGTTAATAGCAAACGCATTGAGTAATAATTGAATATTTGAAGAAGCCACATTATTTTTATTATTACTGATATTAATATTTCATGGAGCAAAATACAATATATTAGAAAATAAAAAATATAAGCACATTGTGCCAATTAATATTCGTATTTGCTCGGAATAACTCTGTACACTATCGGAATTAAGAACCTATAATAGTAATGAACGATTCGAAAGCTAATGTGAAACTAATAAAAGCGATCTTTACAAAATTTCGGTTTGCTGTACAATACTTATAAATGACTCTTAGTATATCTAAAAATCGAAGTCCAAAGTTGTACGTTTATAATTTTTCGATTTTAGTTGCAGTTTTATTTTAACGATACTTTAAGTCTTGGAGCAAACAAATACTCACGTACAACGTTAGACATCGAACTGAGGTATCCTACGCAAAAAGAAGCCTTAATATATAATAATAATAAATGTCTCACTCTGTGTGTGTGTGTATTTGTACGTTAGTCTGTCTGTTGGAGATGGCTATCGAAATGTACTGGACGTAGAAGTCTGAAAATTCGGGTGGCGATATACCAAGGCAGGTCCTGATGAACCAGACGATCAGATTTTTATTTTTTTATATAATTAGTCCATATATTAATTAAAGCTCATCAAAAAGAGATCTTTTGTTTGACAAAAATAGACAGACGCGAGCGCGCATGTACAGAACATGCTTTTCGAGCAGAAATGATGAACTAAACGTTGGCGTTTATTGGCCTTTTGTAATAACCAACATCGGCCAAATCGTTCGGGATACGGAAAAACTGAAGATATGTTATTAAAGTTGATGATTTGACGTCTAAAAACCGAATCCATTCAAAAAAAAAAGTTTCTAATTCTTTGAAAAAAAAAATTAAGCCGTTTTCGCGGTTGACGCTTTTGCCGTTCAGGAACTGCTTCCCCAGGCTATAATTTTAGAAGTACCGACAAACCAAACAAAATGCTCTTAAAGCTAAGACCATCTTCTTTTCTACGGTGCAATCGGTTTTCAAAAAAACGAATTTTAACGCTTTCAAAAACATTGGCTGTCGCCGGTCACTGCGCGCCTCCTGAGACAACTTTTCTCTGGGCTAAAAGTAACTAAACGCCCATATTTCAACACAATATTTGTAAAGCATCTCAGCAGACCAAATTTAGATTCCTTACAAAAATTTGGAAACGTTTGGATGAGTATTATATTATATATTTAAAAAAAGAAATAAAAATCTGATATTTTTTATGAAAACGTCAAACCTGCTATTGTTTTCACTACTAAATATGCATATTTTTGACGAAATTTTAAAGAGAGGTTGTATACAGTTATATTTATAACCGATTAAATTTTCAGAGATTTCGGAAGATGAGAACTATTTTTTAGAGTTTTAAAAGTCCCGATTTCCAAAATATTAAAAAAGCAAAACGGAAACGCATTTATTTTTCAACTAGAAAACTAGATTTCACGAAATATTTAAACGGGTTTCTAAACCGTAATATTGTTAACATATAAAAGTTTCAAACAGTTCGGACAACAATAACTATTTATTTTTTAAACTATAGAACGACCCTACGTGAAAAATCAAGAAAATAACTTCTTACGAGCTCTTTTACAAGTAAATATCGGAACTTTCGTAAAAGTTAGATTTTACGATATAAAATCATACAAACTTGAAGTTTATTTAAGGTTATTATCACGGACCCTGGTAACGCCGTAGAGTAGGGTTTTTTGACGATCTAGGTGGACAAAATTATTACGTTGAAGATTAAATAGGTTTTGCTGGTTTTTCGAATGTGTCACTAATGAAATACTCAAACAGTGATAAATGTTTGGTTTTTAAAATTACTTATGTTATTATTATTATTATTATTATTATTATTATTAATATTAATAATATTATTATTATTTATATTATTATTAATTTTAATATTAATAATATTTTTAATATTAATATTATTATTATTATTATTATTATTATTTATATTATTTTTTTATATTATTATTATTTAGTATTTAATCTATGACCTTTCATAATGTCATTTTCTAACTTAATAATTCTCTGAACTACCTATTTTTACAGACATTATTTTATTTTTTCAACATATAGACAGGCATTGAACATTTTTCGAAAGTCCTTAAAAACATGTCTAAAATCACATAAAACCAGTTATATGTTAAAAGTTTCACAAATGTAAAATATTTTCACCTGTCGTCCGAGGCATCGTCAATACTGATGTTATGGTTTTCTGCTCGGGTCAATCGATTTGTTTGAAACTTCCATTCTGTCTTTTCCCAACAATATCTCGCGCCATCTGGTATCAATTTTGACGTGAACCATATCATTGCAAGTTTCTGAATTTGATGTATATATTTCTATAGCTTCCCTCTGTATTGCTTAGTTTAAATTATTATAATTGCTAATTTTTCAGCATTATTGAAGTCTATTGAAATTGGGGATGTATTGTTTAATCTGGCTATTGCAGTTGTTGATTTACTTAAGTTTATATCTCTTCTGTGTTCTTTCATTCTGTCTTGAATTTTTTTTTTGTCATGCCTATATATGAATTATCTTTTCCTTCGTTATCTTTGAAATTAATCGTGTATATCCCTGATGTCTGTTGATAATTAAGTTTTTCCGTATTTGTTCTGATTAAGTTGAAAATGGATGGATCTGGGGTGATGGGAGTATTTATTCCAAGTTTTATGAATTCTCTTTTTAATTTTAATGAAATGCCTTTTATAAACGGAATTGAGTTCGTAAATTTTATTTCTTTTTGAGCTGGTTGTATCCTATCATATCTTGATGTCGCTTTTTCGATTAACTTCTGTATAGTTTCTGTGGCGTATCCTGCATCCTTAGCTATTGTTTTAATTTCTACCTGTGACCTTTTTTACGCAGTGTTTATTTCTGCGTAAAAGAGGTCTTCTGTTGAACATACTTTAAGGGCTCTATGAATGTATGTATTTATTGCAGCTATCTTATATGGGAAGGGGCTTCTGAAGTATTTTGAGATTATGTGAACATTTGCATTTGGTTTTCTGAATACTGTTGTTAGTAGTTTATTTTCTGATCGAATGAGTTGTACATCCAGGAATGCTAGTGCGTTATCATTTTCTGTTTCTATGTTAAATTGTATATTTTAATCGTATGAATTAAGTTTTTCCAGTAAGGGGAGGGGGGGTTGTACTTTTCGTAGTTATTAAAAATATATCATCTACATATCTTACCCATATTTTGATTAGATCTTTTAATTCATTTATAATAGTTTTCTCAAGTAATCCCATTTTCCATTCAGCTATTGTATTTGATATTGGAGAACCCATCGGTACACCTTTAAGTTGTTTATATATCTGGTTATTAAATTTAAAATAGTTTTCTCGTATGTCTGTCTATATGTTAAAAAAATAAAATAATGTCTGTAAAAATAGGTAGTTCGGAGAATTATTAAATATTATTATTTATATTATTATTTATATTATTATTTATATTATTATTTATATTATTATTATTATTATTATTATTATTATTATTATTATTATTATTATTTATATTATTATTATTTATAATTTTATTATTATTATTATTATTTATATTATTATTTATTTGAATTATAATATTGTATTGTCATTGAAACTACACATGTATTCAAATTTTTTTGCTCAATCGGATAATTAAAAGTGGTTTAAAATTGACTACGGGATTTGAACTAAACATACATACACACATTTCAAGTTTATATAACTTAATGATTTTCAAACAATGCAGGAGTTTTCTTAAGTTTCCAATACTTTCGGAATGGCACTTTGATTATAAAATATGCTTACCGTTTAATAATGCTTAATACTGTATTAAATAAAATAACAAATCAATTATTTTTAAAGTGGCGTTTATTAATAATATAATACAATCACTTGTTAACTTTAAATTAAAGTCTAATAATGCTTAAAGTGATAAAAACATAACGCGGAATATTTAAAATACCTTTTTAAGGTAGATTACGTATGTTTCGTTCACACTATCGGTGATATCTTCGGATCTAAATGATAAATACAATATACTCGTATATGTCTAAAATGGTAAACATAAACCACGAGATCCCATGTCGAAGGCCAGAAGGTGCTTAAATTGGCCAAACTGGGAAACTATTATTTGTTTTTATTTTATTGCTTTTTCTATCTATCGATCATCGCGTGCCAAATATTAGCTAAATCAAAAGAAGCGGCTTCGTTACAAATGCAATCTTTTGGCAAATACATTTCTATAGATTCACTGATAATGGATGGGAAATAAGCTCTTGATTGAAAAATTATTTTACTATTCTTGAAATCAATCTGCAACTGCTCCTTTCTATATTGTCTGGCTAAGGCAGTGGTTCTTCTGTTCTGTTGGATATCTGTCATATGTTTTTTTATTCTTGTTTTAATTTAAAACAAGAATAAAAGCTGTATAGTTTTTAGTTACATTTTGCTAATTCGTTCAAAAATTATAGAACATTTATTTTTAGGTCTTAATGCTTTTCAATGGGAAGTCAGACGATTTTTTTTTTTTTTTTTAACATTCACCGAAAAGAAAATGTCGCAGTGGGATAGTTGTAAATGCTAAATTTACGAAATGAAGATCTTAATTTAATCCAGTCGCTTTGAAAATTTGTCAATATATGTATTAGGATTTCGAAATTAATTGTAAAAATTATTGAGAAATTTTATGCATTAATTTGAAACATTTTAATTTCTCATTTTTTACAAAAAACTCCAATGCATTTTTTTTCTCTCTCTTTCATTAAATGGTTGCTATCAACTATATTTCAAAGAATATCAACAATGGAAAATTCTAGTTAATCGCATTATTTTGAAGTGAAATTTTATTAACAAAATAGCTAATTTTCGGGTGATTTAAGTTTTTAATATGCTTTTTTTAATGAAGTAAGAGAGAATTTTATTTAACTCCTAAAGAAATATTACCAAATCGGTTTTCCAAATAAAAATAATAAAAATGTTGAGTGTGTAAATTGAATATAGGTCACATAAGAGGAATTTACATTTGTATAAGTATATTTTATACACGAAATTTTATTCATTTTCAGCAACATATGATGTTCAGTAGTTGTGATATATCTATTTTGTTAAGGATAGGATAAATTCTCTTGCATAGAGATATGGTTATTCTAATGAAATTAAAATAGTAAATACATTCAGATATATACTCAAGAAATGAAATGCCACAATTACTGGAAATTGACAATATAAAATTAAAACGACAACAGGGGCTTCCCCCCCCCCCTTGAAGTAATGTATTGTTAGTCTGAAAAAATACATTAATAAGTAGTATATCATATCATTGCATAACATTGTGTTTAATACAATACTTCTAAAATTTCCGGAACTTTAGATAAATTTTATATATTTTTAAATGTATAAAAAACTTTAAAAAAATTAATTTTAGGATATCAAATATTTCGCAGATAATGCTAAAAATTAGTGATATTAATGAACAATGATTTGTAGAGCAGATGTTGAGGCCTCTGATCAGTAGATTTTCTACTTCAATATGACTTCATTTATTTGAAATAATCAGTTTTACAAATTACTGAAAACTGGGGGAATTGTTTCCCACTCGAAATTTTTAAGGAAGAAATGGATTAAAAATAATTGTATTGGACGCAATGCTTTCTTTAATGGGGAATTTGTGGGTAGATATACAAAAATGTTTATTAACCAAAACAAATTGAATAAATACATAGAGCTATAGCTGCAGATAAATAATAATTTTAGGTATTAATATTTGTTTAAAGATTAATTTTCAAAAAAAAAAAAAAAAAAAAAAAAAAAATCCCTGACGGCTCGACCTACAGGCACAGGTAGATTTCGAAGACGCAGATCGTGGGGCGCCTGTTTGTCGGGAATTGCAGAAGAAATGATCTTTTTGCGATGATGCGGCAGTTGGAACTACCTACTTCGAAATCTAACTTATTTGCAGGCGGAGCCAGCAGGGATTTATATATATATATATATATATATATATATATATATTTTTTTTGCTATAAGAGTTGGTCCTATAAAAAACTTGTCAGTATAAAAGTTTTAGATAATATTAAGACGATTTATAATAAATTTAAGCGGATTTGAAATCTTGGGAATTGACGAAGTTAGGAATTTTTTTCTTCTAAAACCCCCTCCCCCCCTTAAGGCAATTTTTAATTATATCAAAAATATGTAATACATAAATTTTCGGCCCTTCTCCTAAAAGTAATAATAACGTCAAACGGATTCGATACGTATCATATTTAAGAAATTGTGTTTTTTCTGTTTTCACAATCCCCCCATCCCCCCCCTTAGTTCGATTTTGCCCATTAACGAACTTGACCAATATTTTATGCCCCTTGATTTTATGTATCAGTTTCGAAAAGATGCGGGAGTTGGAACCGCCTACTTCGAAAAATAACTTTTTTTGCAGGCGGTGCCGGCAGGGATTTTTTTTTTTTTTTTTTTTTTTTTTTTTTTTTTTTTTTTTTTTGCTATGACGGTTGGTCCTATAAAAAACTTGTTAATATAAAAGTTTTAGATAATATTAAGAGGATTAATAATAAATTTACGCGGATTTGATATCTTGGGAATTGACTAAGCTATGATTTTTTTCTTCTAAACCCCCCCTTCCCCCCCTTGGGGCCATTTTTAATTATATCAAAAATCTGTCATACATAAATTTTCGGCCCTTTTCCTAGAAGTAATAATAACTTTAAACGGACTCGATAAGTATAATAATTAAGAAACTATGGTGTTTTTTCTGTTTTCACAAAAAGCCCCCCTTTTCCTTCCCTTCGTTCGATTTTGCCCATTAACGGACTTGACAGAGATTTTATGCCCCTTGATTTTATGTATCAGTTTGGAAGAGATTTATGCAGAATTTTTCCAGTTATCGTGTTCATAAAAAAGTTACATAGATAGATAGATAGATAAACTTTTGAACTGGGGGTGGTTTTGGGTTCTGGGAGTCATGATCGGCGTAGATCTGCAAAAATTTTTCAAAATTGCACACTTAGGTGAGAATGTAATATGTAGTATTTCTTACGAAAACTACCTAAAAAAAACTCCATGTCTCTCGTTTATAATCTCTCGTCTAACTATGGTAGCCTTTCATCGATATATGCATCAACAATAATGATTCCGTTTAAGAATGCTTATCTGCAAATCTATTTCCATAAAAAGGGTGTTTGTAGTGTATATTATAATCTTCCATCGTCGCAAAATAAAAATATTTATTGTCTTTTTTTTCTGAACTCTGCTACATTTCTACATTTTTTTTTTCACAATGATTTCTCATGCTTTAAAGATATATAAAAATTGAGATGTTCTTATATATGGAGGTAAATTGATTCACTAGAATCAGAAAGAATCAGTCTTGGGATTTTTCAATTGCCTTCTTCGTGAAGATAGACGCGTATATTTGACGGATAAAGACCACATTACTCTTGATTTTTCTTATCAGTAATTTTTAAGTAAAAATTTTGTTTTATTATAATCGACACATTTCTCGAATTAAAATATTAGCGAACCTTTCTATTTTGCAAAACCGGTGATTAAGGATTAAAAATTCTATAACGGATGCTCGTCGCGTAGGATTATCTATACTATTAAAATCCGTTCGCGTATCTATCTATGTAACCTCAAAAACTCGAAAACCGCAGGGCGCAGGGCTATGACATTTTGCACACGAGTAGCTGGTAGGGCGGTCATGAACGATCGGGACAAAAAAATCGAAATTTTTAAATAGACTTTACATAGATTCAATATTAATTAAAATCCATCCACAAAGAGATCTCATCAAAAATCCGCTTCTTTTCATTGGTTGGTTGGTTGTATAATATCTCCACAGAAGTAATTAAATAAATCAAGGTAGCATTTGCAACTGCGATTCGAGTGTTTAAATTCAATTGATCAGAGATTATATGATATGTAGACAATCAACTTAATTATTAACCGTTGCAAAATGCTAAAAACTTAACTTTAAAGGATTTTATCGACTTAATGAATGATAATTAGCTGGGTTAAGGGTTTTTTTTGCATGACATAAATTAGTATGATAGAGATTATTAATACAGAAAACTATTTAACAGATTATTTGTTAAATTTGCGGGGATGGGAAGGGGGGGGGGGTAAGCGACTTTTATTAAGTATAAAATTTATTTTACTTGACCGCGCGCCGCCTGGCGGTGGCTTTTTCATTAATTGACCCTCCTTATTAATAAATCCAAATCTACTGCTCTGATTTCAACAGAACTAATTACATTTAAAAAATTTAACTTTTTTAGCTGAACTCGTAACATTTAATCGCTGTTTTATATAAATAATACCACTATTTTAGAATAACAGTTTTTATAAAAATTAAATTTATGTTCCTAATAAAAGTACAGAGCCCGTATTCAGTTGATGCATACCAACACTCAAAATTAGTGATTTGTTGTTGAGCACTTGACCGCGCGCCTCCTCGCGGACCCTCCCTCAAGGTTTTTTCTCTAACTGTGCTTTATTTTCAGAATTCAGATAATTATGTTCCTAACTTCTCCAAACCAGTTCCATTTTGCTAAATTATCATAAAAATCAGCATTCATAGCTTCAGCGTGTATTTCTAGAAAACAGCTACCAGTATTTCCGAATAATAGTCTAAGCAAAATTTCAAATTTACTTCCTAGCTTAACCAAATGAATCAATCTTTAAAGATGCATATAGAGGTTCTCCTAATTTATCATTTGCTGAAAGGCACTTAAACATCCGTTCCCGCTCCGGTCCCTCCCTCAAGATTTTTTGTGTAACTTTACACTGTTTCCATATCTCAGCAACTAATTTTTCGATTTCAGTCAACTGATTCCAAACATCATATTTAACTTAATAATCAACGTCTATATCATTAAAATAAATTTATGAGCAGCGGGTACCCCTATTTCCGAATAACAGTCTAAGACAAATTTCTAATAAAGTTCCTAGCTTAACCAAAAGAACGAATCTTTAAAGATGCATAGTGGTCCTCCTAATTGGTTATTTACTGAAGTGAACTTGAACTTCCACTCCTCCCCGGCACAGCCTTCAAGGTTTTTCTCTAACTATGTCCCGTTTCCATAACTCAGTAACAATCATTCCGATTTCAACGCAAGTGATTCCAAACATTGTAATTAACCTAATAGTCACCCTCTATAACATTAAAGTAAATTTATGAGTAGCAGTTACCACTTTTTCCGAATAATAGTTTAAGCCAAATGCGCAATTAAGTTCCTAGCTTAACCAAACGAACGAATTTTTTAAGATGTATAGTGGTCCTCTTAATTAGTCATTTTCTGAAAGACACTTGAACATCCCCTCCTCCCTGACCACCTCTTTCAAGGTTCTTTTCTCTAACTATGCCCCGTTTCCACAACTCAGCAACTATCTTACCGATTTCAACGCAACTGATTACAAACATTATAATTAACTTAATTGTTACCCTCTATAACATCATTTCAATCTATAACATTAAAGCAAATTTATGAGTAGAGTTACCACTATTTCCGAATAATAGTTTAAGCCAAATTTGTAATTAAGTTCCTAGCTTAACCAAACGCGCGAATTTTTAAGTATGTACAGTGGTCCTCCTAATTAGTCATTTTCTGAAAAGGGCACTTGTACATCCCTTCCCCCCGACACCCCAGAAAGGCTATTTTCTGTAACTGTGCTTATTTCATTAACTCGGCTAATAATGTTCCCATCTTCTCCAAACCAGCTCACTTTTGTAGCACGTCTACTATACAGTGTCGTAGGCAGCGGAAACCTGTGTCAGAATTTCGTTCGGAAAGAGGTTTATTTAGAAAAGAATGCTCTCCTGCCGGTGGAAGCTGGAAACAAAAGATTTTCCTGAGCGTACGAGCATGTCCGTTATACGGTGCCGAAGACATCGGAGACCCGAGCTAGAGTTTCGTTTTTTAAAAGATTTACGTTTATTACACGGACCCGGGCAACGCCGGGCGGATCAGCTAGAATAATCTACTCTATTAAAATCCATGCGCGTATATAAATCTATGTAACCTCAAAAACTCGAGGGCTCAGGGCTACGAAATTTGGCCCACGGATTGCTGGTATGGGGCACATGAAGGATTGGGTAAAAAAAATTCGAAAATTTTAAATATATATATTTTTTTAATTTTATGTGTTTGACGAATTTTTGTCATTTTTTATGTTTAACCCGTAATCACGCGAGTTCTAACCAGTTCTAAATGTTTACTGCAATGTGAGGTATGCATATTATGGGCGCCAAATGCAGTACTAAGAAACTGTAGAGGGTATTACAACGATAATTCCTTTACCTCTCATGGAAATAATTAGAGATTATTTAATTGCGCTTAACTATTACCTTTTTTAAAAAATAAAGAAAAACATTTCATCACAAACATCAACAAAACTTTTTATTATATTTATTCCTTTATTTCAAAGATATCGTTTTATCGTCTGCTGCCATAGCAACATGATAAATTAAGTTTCATTTAAAAAAATGCACAGTAGTAGAACAATATTTTTCTAAATCGTATATTTATTGAACAACTCAACACTTTAACAGGAGGATTAAATTCATTTTATTCACATATTAGAATTAAGTTCATGAACTCCCGTGCGTAGAATGGGTTAAACAGCTAGTTATCATTATTTTTTGAGAACACGCGGTCTTTTATACACATGGTTAGGATTTTTTTTTTTTTAATGCACCCGTTTATTAAATGTATCACTCAAAAATGTTTTAAAAGAACAAACAAGTAGATACAATACATTTAATATAATCTTTTTAAAGTACTTCATAATTTTTTTTATATTGGCAGCAAAAAAGTAAATTTGAATTATGCATTACAAAATAAAGAATCATGGATGATAATGCTTTATTATTTTTTTCGAAGCAGAAGAAATAATTGTTCCCAAAAGACATTTTTAAAACGCACTATACCCCAGATTAGCTTAGTTTATTTGTCTAAAAGGCAAATTGACTGATATACACAGTTCCCAATTCTTAAAAATTATTTTCAAAACCTTTGTTATTTTTTAGCAGAGAATTAATATCATAAGCATATACTGAATAAAAATTGGTTCAGGTTTCAAACTTGAGTATGACAAAAATTAAATTTTGAGACACATACATATATTTACTTGAGCCTTTTATTCTTTTTTCTTAGTGAATTTGAATGTATATATTTTAATTGAAATATTAGTTGTGCAAATTAGTTACATTATAATTATGTAATTTTCGTAATATATTTAAAAATTTTATGAGAAAGAATGTTATATAATAATAATTAAACCAGACTATGTATTTTGTTTATGTTTTCTTTCAAAACATATTATACAAAATTATACTCATAAGATAAATACGAATTCGTATTATCCTGATTAGAAAGCACAATTGTTAAAATACTTTATTTTTACTATATTTGTACAAAAATAAGAATTTTCTATTTAGTGTTTACAAATCTTGCATTCATTCGACTTTGCGCTTTATGATATTTCGAAATTGTACACTTTTCAAACTAAGAATTTTATGCTTACAAATAGAAAATTAAAAGTTTTATTTCGTAATGCTATTCAAATGAGCTTATTCAAAAATGTTACGCAATATGAAAATTTGAATTATGTTCTATAAACATACAATTTGTAGTGCAACATTACTTTTGCTTATGTAATATTAACAATGAGACAGAAGCAGTCAGTTTCAGTTTTGTTGGTTAATGCGAAATTTAATTTAACGGAAAATATAAGAGTTTCTCAATCGAAACTTTTCATTAAAATTTTGACAAATAAGATCCTTAAGAAAAATAAACATCTCTCGGCCTTAATTTATTTCATACAATATACAACTGATAAAGTGGAAATATTTTTTTTATTATTAATAAATCATACACATTGCGGCATTATAGTAAAATCATTAAAAAAAATAGTATATCGTATTAAATAATTCAATAAAATAAATATTAAATATTATATTTGGCATTTATTGAAAACTTGAACTGAATGTTAATTATTGTCTTTTATATTTTGCTATGAGATACAAGAATTTTTATACTGTTTAAAGATGCAATTACAAACAAAACTAGAATGTATTAAAAAAGTATTTAAGAATAACATTAATTAGTTTTTTTTTTTTTTTTTTTTTTTTTTTTTATTGAAAAATAATCACTGAATTTTTTGAATTAGCAATGCTTTTCACGCGTAAATATACAGTTTTTGATACTTCAATCAATTATAAATTCACAAAATGTCATAAATAAAGCAGGTTTTTTTACATTTGTTTGCACTATTTTCTGTTATCTCTCAATAATATATAAGTTAATTAAATTCATACAAACCTGTAAAGCCTTGCAACACATAATTTGTAACATTTGCATTTTTATACTGGTCTAATTTACCTCGATACAGAGAAAATATACCAGGATCAAAGAAAAGAATACCATATATTTCTATCTTTGCTAATATGAAAACATATCTAAAATGAATTTTTTAAAAATCATTTCCTAATTCTTCTTGGTAAATATTACTATTTTACGGTGAAACTTGTGAAAACGGATTCCTCTTTTAAACGGAAACATTTCACAATCTCGAATACGGAAGAATAACATAAAACAATGGCGTATCCTGCTATTGAAAACTGGGTATGTGACAGAAGCCATTTGTAGAAAAATCATATATTTGCATTATTTTGTCTTTTTTACGCTACCGGAGTAAAGGAGGAGCGGAAGGTATGTTGCCTTTCCCAGAACATTTGAAAACTGATAAAATGAACAGAAAACCTGGTGTATTAATATAATACATGATGTGTAAAGAACAACATACGTGAAAGCATAAACAGACAAAAAAGTAACCTATAAATGTTTCAAGTATTCATGATAAAATTTCTTTAGCGCAAAACGATTGAACGAGGGATTAAGAAAAAAATAACAGCAAATAACTTGTGCTACATATGTTTCTCTATATTTTATTTACCCGGTAGATTAAAAAACAGATGCTTTTCATAAAGCCTTAAAGTACCTGAATGCTAAATCTATTTCGCCTGCATGTGCTGTTCATTAGGTTAGTTTTACATGTCGCGAGTTTATTAAAATACTTCATGAACAATTAAAACAATGGAATTGTTCATTTTTCAATTTATAATTACTTAAAACTCCTATTAGGTGACACTTCTTATCGTGATTGCTCTACTGTTCTTTAAATCATAAATACTTATTAATGGACATCTTTTAACGTATACGTCTCTTAAAAAGAAAGAAAACAATATCTGACATATTCTACTTTTTTTCTTTAAGACGGCAAATTAAATTAGAAATTTGAGCAGTTTCTACCTTTTTCTCTGTTTCTGTTTTTTTTAGAAATGGTTCTTGTTTCAAAATTCAAATATGGTACATATCAGAACTTGTACAATAGGTATATATATATTATTATTTTTTATCTCTTTCTAATATTGTTTAGGAAGATATTCAGAAAATACAAGGCAATTTGAAGCGTCACTGATAAACCGCTGAGCGAAAACTGTATTCTCATTATCAGAGGAATGGAAGTTTGCACTCATAATCAAAATGACGCAACTTCCATTGAAGTCGAGAAAAATATATAAATTGCGCTGATTTGAGAGCATACCATTATTGCCTAAACTATGTAAGAACTTTACTTTCTATGAGGAAATTACAATAATGAATAATCCCTTGAAAAAGTGAAAGTCACCACTCTATAATGAGACGGGACTCTGATATTTATGGCATTCGCATCACTTACGTGGCAAGTAACGGTGCAATGAAGAGAGATTTTACTGTAACTAGATATGTAGGCATATGTGCTACATACTTCATTTTCAATACCAAACATATAATTGCATATATCAGTAACATATAACAGTGGTGTGGTCATCCGAGTACATATACGTGCGTTAGAGCACGGACAGGCAAAACGAATATATAAATACTTTTCACCTATGTTGGAAAGTGTTAAAAAGAACACACCCCCTCCCATACACGCACATGCTACCTATTTTAGCTTCATATAAACGCAGAGAAAATCGAAAATGTCTAGTCGATAGGAAATTTGTCTTCTTCAAAAGTAAGTTATATAAATAAGCTTTGGCGGTCGTCATCATAGTGATATTGTATTTTTATTTCGAAAAAAAAAAATTACTTCCTGAGACCAAATGGTAAGTTATTCGGCCAAGTAATTTAGGAAGTTTTAAAGTTTCGCACTCCTAATATTAAATTTATTTTTAATTGTTGCTAAACAGATAATAATGTGGGTAGTGTTTTAAACAAAACTGAAATTAAACAAAAAAAACTGAACAAAACTGAATAACATTTTTTAAACAAAATTGAATACTTGGTGGAATGAGCTGCAATTTTCGATTACCATATGTGAAGCTTCAAAAAATCGATTTCTATCAAAAATATGATAGGAATAACTTATATTTCGTTTGAAAATAAATTTCAAAATAAATTTCAATTCTTTTCGAAATTAACATTCGACATAAATATGAATTGCAGCTTATGAATTATGTTTTGTCGATTTGTAGAAGCTGCAATTATGCTAATCGAAATTTTCATTTGAAACCGCCAAACAGGTTTGCAGTTATGCTTAAAACACTACCTGTATTCGATCTTGTTCTTATCTTAAGAAAATTGAATTTAACTTTGAGAGTTGAATGCTTTGCAGTTGCATAAATTTCAAACTACTTCTCTAAACGGCTTCGGGTCTGTTATCACAAGATGAAATATGATAAAAAGGGAAAATCTCCATGTTTGGTGTCCGTACTGAAAATTATTATGTTTGATAAAATTTTACAATGAAGGTTTTCTTGATTAGATGTATAATTTACCCCTTGAAAAGAAGGGGTATATTATTTGTGAAAATGAATGAAAGAACTATCAAAACCAGACGTGATTTATAAGTTAATGATGTCATTTTTAGGTGTCAGAATATGTAGTGTTTTAATCTTGCATTTAACTATTTAACTATTTGTAAAATTGTAAACTAATAATAATAATAATAATAATAATAATAATAATAATAATAATGTGGATTTATATATATATTTATTGCACTATTTTACCATTAATTAAAATTATCTTAATATAAATATTTAGAAATTTAATTTAAGAGAAAGTTTCGCATTATATTCAGGTTCCAACAATTAGTTGAAAGTTTGCCTTGGAAATTTGCAGAGTAATTTCAATGACACTATCTCTTTACATTCATTTATCTCTCAGTAGTTTTATGAAAACTTTAAGAATGTTATATTCAGCTCTAAGCTTGTGTCTGTAAAGGATATTTCAAAAGAAATATATTAAGAGATAAAAATGGATAAGAACATTTTTTTTAATCTTCCATTTAACATATAATGAATATCTCAGTGTATTCATGTGTAATAAGTGATAAATTAATAAAGAAAATCTAAATTTCATGGCGATTATAATTTTTTTAATAAGCTTTGTTGCATTCATTATGTTAATTAAATTCATATGATCGTTGTTTTTTATGCACTAAGTTATTACTAGAAATGATTTTAATATTTGAATGCAATTGAGATATTATTTTAATTCTACTATAAAATATTTCATTTTGATAAAATTATTCTTACCATTATTTATGGTCCTCTACGAGAGGGAACCGTGACTACCTATGTAGGTTTCCATACCCCTCGTGTTGTGGTAGAGCAAGTACGGATTGGAACATCAAGGGCCTGGTTCCTCTTGGGTTTCCAGCTCCGAAGCTGTTGGAGGACGCCGGCCCATCTCCAAGTGTCTCGCGGTGACTCCGCGTGGTTTCACCACGTATCGCAACGGCCTACGTCGTCGACACGGGGTGTCAAGATTAGAGGGTCCATAGGTGACGGTCCTCTGACCGGCCGAAGCGCCGTAGCGAGTAAAAGCTATTGGTGTGATAAAAGTCTCTCAGGACTTGGGTTCGGTGGTCGTCTACGTGCAGTGCGCTCCCTCATGAGTGCCTGCAGCGCAGCTTACTTTTACCATTATTTAATGCAACCATATGTAGAAAAACACATACATTTGTTTTAATATATATTTGTATGACTGTTGAACTATAATGTTTTTTCAATCAAAAAGCTAATGGCATTCTAAAAAAAAATTATATTCACAAAACATTTTTCAAAGTTTCCAATTGGCATACGAATATTAAATTATATTTTAATTTTATAATGTTAACTCGAAATTGCGAGGTAAAACATTATTCTTTAAATTTTTTACTGCATAACTGTATGACAACGAAAGAACATGCATACCATATTTAGATTAATTTTCATTGATTATTATTTTTTTATTCTCCGATCTTACAAAGGTCTTTTGCAGTGAAAGAATGTGTAGTTTTTCTAGAACTGCATTTTACTTTTTTTTTTTTTTTATACCGCTAACCTTTTTTTATACCCTACCTGCCCGGCATGAATGCCTAGCTTAACGGGTTAGTACCTGGGTGCGGGGCGGAAATCGCCTGATCACAGCATGGCTGTGATCCACCTGACTATTGATTTGTTCACATCGCTGCTGTGCTTGCTCTCTTGTGATTTGCTACCGCTATCTTTGTTTGCCGGTTCAAGGTTTCTGTTTAACTTTGTTGAATTGACAGATTTAATAGGTCTCGTAATTTAGAACCTTGATCAGGTGACGAGACCCTCACCTGCATTTTACTTATTACTTAACGTGTAAAAGAATAGAGGTTTTGAAAATAAAAACATATTGCCCTATTTTACGATTGATAAAAGTTTCTGAGCATAGATATTTATGCACATTTTCCAGAGAGAATTCCTCATTACCCGCCTTCTGGCAATTATTTGAAAACGTGCGTTATCACAGTAAGCCTAATGACACTATCTCTTCACCTTCATTTATCTCTCAGAAGTTTATCAAAAACTTTAAGAGCGTAAATTTAGCTCTTGCTATGAACTTCTAAAATAATGTTTGAAGATAAAAATATCAGAATAAATATTATTGAAAAAGGAGATTTGTTTTTCTTTTGCTAAATCATGCAACATATGAATAATATCTAAATGTTTTCTTGGGCAGTAGACAATGAGCATATTTTCTGGAAATTAAAAACTATTTTATTTACCTCAACTGAATTTATTATATTGTGATAATTATTTAATCGTTTTTATTATCAGTGAAAAGTATTGTTACAATAGATATTATGATTTCGCAACTTTTAAATGACTTTACCGAAAAAACGTATATAATTCAACAGAAAAATTCGAAATAAACGAAATTGAAGTGGAATGAAATATACATTCTACAATATACAATTGAATATACATTCAAACATTCTTAAAAGGTGGTAAAAAGATGTTAAAAGACTTTAAAATATAATCATTTACACCCTGAGACCATTCGATCGCCAACGCGATCATCATCAGTGACTGCAGTCAAATGTTCCCCACTGATGATGACCGCGTTAGCGATCGAAAGGTCTCGGTGTGTAAATGATTATATTTTAACGTCTTTTAACATATTTTTGTCACCTTTTGAGCATGTTTTAATGTATATTTTATCGTATACAATTCGTCAATATATTTATTTATATGTTTGTACATGTACAGGCACAGCGTCTGATTGAATAGTCCGATTTTCAAAATTAAAAAAAAAAAAAATTCTTCCTCCAGATGATCCCGTTTGTATACCATTACTACTTTATGTTTGTCCATTTGCCTGTTTTCATGTCTTCATTTTATCTTTTCAGACTTTAACTTTAAACATTTGTCGCGAAATTTTAATTTGATGTTACTGTATACTCCAGAACTGTACGTTTTTAACGTAGCCATTATATCGTGTATATATTTTTTAGAGGATAAAATTTAATATATCATTTTTTACAACGTGTGAAAAGAAGCGATATCGACAAAAATGACATTTAAAATGTATTATCTTAAAAGGCCTGAATGATGTCGGGTAACACAATTTTACCCTGCATTGGATTCCATAATCAAAAATATGATTGACACTTTTGAAAATCTTTAAAATGCACTTTTAATCTTTATAAAAAAATCTTATAGAAACATAAAATATTTATAAACATATAACATAAAATAGAGTAAAAAAGAAACAAAAAACTTTTGAACTTATGTATCGGACAAAAGAAAAATTATAAATATACTTCAGCAGAGCTGTTAAAATTCTTAACAGAAATGTGAATATATTAGTGAATGAAAGAATCTTAGAAATGAAAGGAAGGATATGAAATTGTCATTTAAATATCCGATGATTTATTTTTTCCAGTATTAATTGTTTTTTCAATATTACTGATTCCACAATGAACTACAGAGAAAATATTTTTATTTTATTTTTTTTTTAATCTAGATATATAATCTGTAAGTGTAATATGATATTCGCAATTTACAAAATTCAAATTATTGAATATTCCTCAGAAATTATACAGGGTGTCTCAGTACAACATTTCCTGACTTCTAGCAGGGGTAGTCTGCACCACGACGACTCTTAATCAAATAACAAAGCAGGGTCGTAAATGCTTTCCTGAAGCGGTACATGGCGTGCTCGATCAACGTACCTATCATGTCTTTTTTTTTTTTTACGGGAGCATATGAAGACACTGGTTTATGACCCCGTTGACAGCTGCAAGCAGCTGGCTGCACGAATCGCAGTAGCTGTCGAGGGAACCCGAGAATATTCTGAATTCATATATATAAACTCGGTTTATGGCGTCAGATGCCGCCATCCGAAAAATCTAGAAGAGACTACGCCATTTCTTCCAGTCAAGGGTCCATTCTTCCTTCAGACTCCTATCCTTCACTGCTTTTTTATATCATCTTTGGTGGTCTTCCTCGTTTCCTATTTTGGTTTGTACTGTAATTAGATGCGATTTCCGGTAGTCTCTCGTCACTCATTTTTTTAATATGGCCATACCAGATTAATTTTTTCTTTTGGAGGTCATCTAATATGGTTCTCTTTATTTTCATCCTTTCTTTTATTCTTTCATTTCTTATTCTTTCTATTCTTGATATCCTGCATGATCTTCTTAGGGCATCAATTTCCACTGCTGCTAATTTATTTATTTCTGTCTCCATAATTCTCCATCCCTCTGCTCCATATAACAAAATGCTCTTTACTATAGAATTGTATATATTATATTTTCTTTTCCTGGAGATCGCCTCACTTTACCAAATAGAGTTTAAAAGTTTTACAACCTTTCTTCCTTGGCAGATTCTGTATTTAATTTCCTGTGAGTCTGTGCCTACTCTATTAATGTCTACACCAAGATATCTATAATGCTAACAGCTTCCTATTTTTATGTTATTATTTAAATTTAGTTTTGTCTCATTTCCTCCTATACATAGGTATTTGGTCTTACTAACGTTCATTTGCCATATTCTTCCTTAATTTTTATCGTCATTTTCTCTAAATCATTTTTTACTTTTTGCAATTATAACATATTCGGAACTGCATTCGGAATTCCATGCACCAAATACCTGAGGCCTGCATCGGTGTACGGACCTTCCGACATTATATTTGAGCCATGTTAGTTTTTTTTCATGAACATCTATTAATTTGCATGTAAATCGATCTAAATTTATCATTAAAACTAATATTCAAGAACATGCCGTCTTTTTATTTATTTACTTTCATTTCTGATGTTTCTGCTGTGCACCATAGCATCAGAAAGCACGACCCTGCTTTGCTATATGATTCAGAGTCATTGTCGTGCACCCTACCCCTCCGAGAAGTTATGAAACGTTGTGTTGAGACACACTGTATATGAATACAGGTTCTGATCTAAACAAAATTTCAACAACAGTGTAGGTATTATAAGGCCATAAACGCATCATAGCGACTTTGTATATTGTAAGTATATTTTAATAACACGTAAATTAAGTACGTAACGCGACGTTTTGCTTAATTATTTCATAAAATCATAAAACTACATCTATACGAGGACTTCCTTTATATAATGACTTCGGTAAGATGGCAGTACATCATGATAAGTGTATGTTTCATAAATAATGTTTTAAGTTATCATATTTTATTTTTTAATTTCTTCATAAATTATTGATTTATTAATTGTAAATTTTATAAAACATTGATTTTATAGTAAGTAAAAGAAGAAAAAATTTACGTGATTATATAACCACTCCAGATTCTCCCATAAAGTTTTTAAACCTTTATTATACATCTATTATATTTATATACCTCTATTATTATTATATCTCTACTTAATTATACCATCTATATATTTATTTATATATATTTGTATTTATCTATTATCCTACACATCAATTTTGATAGATGTAAGAATTAAACGTTCAAGAAAGACATAGACATATATATTTAGTTTCAATATTTAAAATATGCATTATTTAGATTTAAATTACAATTTTTAATTTTTTACACTACTTGTATAATTAATTGATGGTGGCTGTAAAATTCTTTGTACTCTATTTTAACTCTTACGATTTACATCAATATTTATACAAAAATGATTTTAAGACATATTAACTTGTCACTCTTAATAAAAGTAACACATATTTCTGTGAAATTTTTCGATATGAATCAGGTCTATAATTCATACTCATTATATGAATCAGGTCTGTAATAGATGTGCTTGAAACATGTGTTTGAAACATATATCTAATATATTACAGGACTGCACATAAAGTAGTTTTCAAGAGTTTGAGCGAAAGTTACAAAGATTTTTGTCACATAATTATAACTTATTATACTTTTCGTAAATTTCAGATGCAGGCGCTTTGTCTTAGTGCTATGCATTTTAATGGATATGAAAATGAACCATCTGTAAGATATAGCATACTTCTATTAATGATAATATTGTATTAAGCTTCTATAAGTATAAAGCTTGTACATCGTAATTGTACTATCTGTTATAAGAAATTTTAGTAATCATATATGGAAATTTTTGTAATAATGTAGAACCAGAAATATATGCTCACGGATAAAAGGAAGTATCGGTTAGTTTTAATTTTTTTTAAATTCGCAGGAGATAGAAGAGTTTCTAAGTAGCCTATAAAAATATTACGTAGAATGTAGATCTGTACATTAATTACACCTCAAAAATGATTCCTAGTAAATATTTTCGTTAATGGTGATACACTTCTAATCAAAGAGAAAATTAAGATTTCGAAACATTCAATCGAGAAAAACATCGAAAACAAGATAAATCAAATTTTGATTGCTAGAAAAAGTGTTGTATAAGATATAATCTCGATCGAAAATTTGAACTTACAACAACTGATTTACTGATATTTAATGAAATTGTTGGCATTTTTATACAGAAATTTCTTAAGGTGCCTGACTACGTACGGAGCAATTTTTTCCAAAAAAACTATTTAATTATTTTTTGAACTTATTTTTATTAATATTATGACCAGAAACTGTGAAAAAAGGCAAAAAATATTTCATTCTTTCATGAAATTTTTTAAATGGAGGATTTTGTGGTAAAGTTAAGTGAAATATGGCACAATACGCAAAACACGCTATAGAAAAATATATTGTATGTATCTTAATTTCCTTTTTACACTTCATACTTATGACATTGGTGAAGACAATGAACATAGATGAAGATATATTTTAAATGTTTCAAAATTTATAGCACATCGCACCTTTTTACATGCTGATTTTCATAAAATTCGTCGTGTTTTTAAACGAAAACATCCATAAAACAAAAAATATTTATTCTAAAATTAAATGTTTAGTTCATTGACTTCCCAATAGTGTAAATAACATGCAATTTAAATTTCATAGTGATATTCTAATAAATTTTTGAGAAATAATGTTTTGCGTAAGGAATTTTCACGAAAAATAACATTTTCCAAAAAATGCATTTAAAGTTTAGATTTATGTGTTACTAAAAGAATTTGCACAGTAATATGCATCTAAACTTCACTGTTTTTATGAGCAATGCACTTTTTTTTTTAAGAACTGAGCCTTTGTTTATTTCTGGAAGGCCATAGTTTTGCTTTCCCCCTCCTAGTTAGTACCTTTAAATAGTACTTCCGGTCCTTTAAACAGTACTTCCGGTTTGAGTGACAGCTTTTGAGTAGTAGTATAAAAACTGCTACAACTCCTGTTCCATTTATCGTACAATAAAAATAAAAGCAGTTTTGGAAAGGTACAATGCTGGGCTTTAATAAAAAGTAATAAAATCCTTTTGACAATTTTGGTCGAAAACCACTTTTTAAACGTAGTCAGATACCTTAAAAAAAGTTTCACAGGATGCATATTATGTAACTATTTAGAATTTATAGATATTGTAGCAATACATTTAATTTTTAAAAATTAAACGTTTGAAACATTTAATGTTAATTTTGGTCAATTTGTAAACTTTAAAACCAGCAGTGCAATTAATTTAAAAATGACAGTATAGTAATATCAGATAAAATTATTTTAATCAATTAAATACAGTGTACTTCTGCCACTTAATGTTTACACACTACGATATATTTTATTGATATGCAGGTAAGGTAATTATTAAAATGTGCTTTATACAGTTAATAAATTTGAATAAATTTTAAAACGATACAAATGAAGTATACATTAAGTAGCCTTAAATAATAAATCTATATTAGTTTATTATTTCAAACCTGTAAAAAGCAATAACCGTTCCAAAAAATATACTTTACATGGAATATACTTTCATTTATATTAGTAGCATTTTCCATTATTGTTGCATTTGTGCTATTTTACAGAATGACAGAACTGGGTAGAAAAACAAACAGACAGAATAACGAAATTCATGCTTTTTTATATAATGTTAGAAAGCCTTATGGGTTGAAAATAACTGCGAATTTTTATCACAAAATTAACATTAAAAATATTGTTTGAATAAAAAATTCTAAATTTCAAACTTTACTTTGACTTTGGTTACATTGTGGGAGAATACCATTTACTTTTCTTTAAAACATATAAATTTTATATATAGATATAATTGTTTAGTTGTTGTTGGCGTGTCAGAGAAAGTGCAAAGGCACTTCTCTGAAAGAAGGTGTGCCAGAGTCTCAATAGTATAGTATATGGGACGTAGGTGGGGTTGTTTGGCGGATCTCTTGGCCGCTTGGCGTCGACAGCGTCCGCGCAAGAGAGTCTAGTGTACGGGACGTAGGTGCGGTTGCGGACGCAATTTGGCCGCTCTCCGCGGCGGTTGACCCACCCAACCACCCTATTCGGGACGTACGTGGGGTCCTTCGGTATATTAAACTTCCCGAACACACCCTCCCCGCTCTATGGTGGGTTTAACTTATGCATTTTTACTTTGAATTTGTCCGGTATAAAAGAATTTTTGCAGTTTTTTATTCTATTCAGAGTGTGAGGCATACGGCTCGCACGCAGGGGTGTTTGAGGGTGCTCTTGGCCGCTAGTCATCCATAATCCTGACTTCTAAATCTCCTAATTTTCAACCAATTCCAGATGAGAGACCTGCACATGGATTGGCATCCCCAGAGGTAACGCTTATACTAAACTTGGAGGACATTGGAGCCACGAACAGATTTTACGTGCACCAGCTCCCATTAACGTACACGGTCCCACAGCAGCGGCAGTCGAGAGAGGTTGTCACCCTCCCAAACACTGACCTTGGTCGATGCTGCTTCGCTTTCGATGATATTACGGGAACCGAGCTTAACAGTCTGCGCCACTGCGGGACAATTGTTTAGTGAATATGTTTTATTTACATAAAATGTGATACATGCAATATAATTTCGGTAAAGTGACATCAATGTCGCTATCTGTTTAACCTGGATCACCTATACTACAGCCTGAATCATAACCGCCATTTAATAACCTCGCAACCAAAAATAAGCTAAAACCGGTTAGCTTACCATAATGGTGGACGGCGGGAAACAGTGAGAGGAAGGACAAACACCTGCTCTGGCGATAAACTAATACTGAACTGGGTTACAATATGGTGTTTTTTTTTGCAACAAGATGGATATACGTCATCTCCTCTTGTAGGAACCTTGGATTAACCCTATTGAATGAGAAATATTGTTCTATATTATGTTTTTCAAAGCTATTTGTTTTATTATTCCCCCCACCAACTTAAATATATTAAATATCAAGTAGTACGGCTGTTAAGAAGTCCCACTATGCTGATTATGATAACACAATAATTAGTTTAACCTTTTTGTAAGTGCCTTAACTATTATTTTTGCAAATATAGTGATTTTCTCGGATTGTATTTCTAAATCAAATATTCTTTCCGAATTTCGTTTTATGACTTTTTAAAAACTAGTTTTTGTAAGTAAGATTTTGTATGCATAGTGCAATATTTAAAAGTTTCTTTCTTAATATAAAAGATATGTCATTTATCAACTTTTATACAACAGTAAAGAATGTTTAAAAAATTGTAGAAAGTTTTTTGAAAACTGAAATTTGTTCATTAAAGTTATATTAACAATAAGATAACAGCAGCCATGTTTTGCTTTGTTAGATAATTCAAAATTTAATTTTTAGATAAATATAAATACATATTTATCATTTAAACTTTTTCTGATAAGCATTTTATGAAACACAAACATTAATTTAATTCATTTAATTAAATTAAGTCATTAATTTAATTCATGGGATGTACTTCTGATAATACAAACAAATACTTTATTGTTAATAAGTGATACACACCGCCTCATTATAACATCTTTTTAAATTTAATATATTATATTAAACTGTGAAAAGAAATCAGTAACAAAAGAATATACTTGATATTTGTTGAAATTTTTAATTTCCTTATTTCCTATTTAATTTCTTTTACATTTCATAACGAGAAAGGAAGTTTTCAGAAGAGCATTTCTAAATTAACTCAATTTCAACGCTTTAAGAAAATACAAACAATGCGTTTAATTTATAATATGATTTTTGTTAATATATTCTGTTTATTTGATTGTTTACTTAGTTACAGATATAGAGATTTTGTATTTGATTTACATTTACAAATATTCCTTTTATTTAAATTTTTCCGAACTGTTCGCATTTTAAATTAAGAATTTTAGACTTGCAACTAAAGTCTTTTAAATTTACTTTGTTAGTAATAAAGAGGAGTCATTCAAAAGGTTACGTAATTATGAAGTTTTACATTATATTTAAAAAAATACTTTATTTGAAAGGGGTGTTTGTAGTAAAGTTTTGCTTATAGTTATTTATGTAACGTTAACAATCAGATAACAGCAGTCATTTTTAACTTTGCTACGTAATGAAAAATATATTTCAAAATCGAATACGACAACTCCAAAAAAAGAATTATTCTTTTAAATTATTCAGGAAAAATTCTGTGTGTAAGTTTCTTTGTGTTTAATTTAAAACATTTAATGAACGTTTGATAATTCTGAATGATACTTTGTTGTACATACGTGCTACAAACTGCTACATTATAAAAGAATCATTATACAAAATTGTATAAAATATTTTGGAATGGAATAAGGTTGATGCAAAAATATATGTTATTTAATAAGAAATAATTAACTGTAATAGAATTATATTCCTAAAGATTTCATTACAAAAGATTTCTTTTGTATTTTGTATTTTGCAAAAGTTGAATTCTGCGGTAACGTAATTTATTTGTATCGGGAAAAGGATGTCAATATGTTTTAATGATAAAATGCATTAGATTTCATTATATATTTTAACTACAAAAATAATTACTGCATTTTCTGTATTATTATTGCATTCATCTCGTGATTAAGTATAATTTTCTGCATAAGTTAATATAGCTCTTAAAACTTTCATAAATAAAGCTTTATTCGATACATGTATACATGTGATACAAATTTACACATGTATATACAAGAAACAAATATTATCATTGACAACTAGAATTTAAAGATCGTTTTAAAGACATTTATCAGTAAAACATATTAACATTAACTTACCTCAACATAATTTTGGTCTTTACGTAGGATTCGGCAATCAAAAATTTTGCGTTGATGCTTGAAAAATATCTAAAGATATCAAACTATCGTAAGTCAGCAGCTTTTACAAGCACTTGCATAAGAGCGTTATTACTAAAATGTGCTTCATGTGCGCAATTACGTTTCTGCAGTGTTTATATGTTATAAGGAACTATTATCATACACTACGCATTAATGCATACATATTAATTTTAAAGAATGTTAACGCTATTATATTAACTTTTCTGGATAAGGCCCATTAGCTAATAGGGAGGAGATCCTGAAGGAGAGATCAAAATCTAATAGACCAGACTTTTAATACTGTACTACATACAGTGTTGGAGTTATTGATTTCAAAATATTTTATTAGAGTTTATTTTTTAACATCAGATTATTTAAGCCATCGTGAGCATTCAAAAATATTTTCGTAACAGTTTTCATTGCATCTATCACTTTAATGATATGAAATGTGATGCCCTTACGTCTAATGGGATATCGTTCCAAACTGAAATACCTTAATTATGGCCACCGTATATATATATATATATATATATATATATATATATAAAGCAACATCATTAATTTTATATTCAGATACTTATTGAGGAATATATATATACTTAAGTAAAATGAAATGGAAAGACAACAGCTAAAAATGTATTTAAAAAATAAAACTATAAAAAACGAGGTCTAATAATTTGCACATTTATATATCATACATTACTCTACATAATGATACCTTATCCATGGCTATGCTTGTATCACGTTTATTTTAATATTTTTTAATATTAAATTAACATATGCAATCTTCTTCCTATAATTTTTTATTAAAATAATTAAATCTATTATTATTATTATTATTATTATTATTATTATTTGTTTCACATAATTCTTCTTTTATTCTGATTTTACTTGTATATAGATGACTAATAATACAATTTTATTCATCGTTTTCTTACCCATTTGACAAACATATTAGATGAGAGTTAGCTATTTGTAATGTTGTTAATTATTTCTTTGTAACAATTGTAAATGACAGCACATGTTCTTTTATCTTTCTTCCTTTTTATTTTCTTTCCAACATGACACATGGAGTCATTATGAATCCGTTTGCATTTATGGCAATTTTCCTTCTTAGCGAGCTGTTCATATATTTGTCTTTTATAGTTGTTTTAAATGTATTTTTTACAATATTTTAATTATTCTGTGTTTTTTACGATATGTTTTAAGGAGCTTAATTTTGTCATTTTCAAGCCAACAATATTTGATAAAATAACATATCTTCTTTGGGAAATGTTGTTTTGATGTCCTCGAACGATTGTATATCATATCCAGAGTTTTTTCTATTTTCATCTATTTTTATCATTTATACTTGCATTTATTTTCACACATGGGATTTCATTTTAGTTATACATATATATACATCATGTGTAGTTATTTATTTGCTACATAAAAAAATGCGGATTTTTTTTTAAATAAAAATCTGACTATACGAAATATAACAGAAAAAAAAAAAAAAAAAAAAAAAAAAAAAAGTATATATCTATATACAGGGTGTCCACGTATAACCTGACCGACCTTTATTTTCACAACCGTTGGTCCTAGATGCATACTTCCAATTACAAAAATGGTTTTAATAAGGTAAAGAATTATTTTTTAAGCGATTTGAGTCAAGAAAAACATTTATTTAAAAATTACGAAATTAAAATTTTTATACGATCCCCCGGTCCTATAAGTGATATTTACTAAAAATTTACTGCGACACTAACAAGTAAGACAAAAAAAAAAGTCCCATTCATCTAACATTAAAATTGACCGAGTTATGAAACTTTGAAATGCATGACTTATAACACTTTTTTGCATCTCAAAACAGATGATTTCGCCCATGATTTCAGGGGTCGTATATAAAGTACTTAAACTTATTTCAAGGTATCTGCGCATTAAAAGAAATCGTACGACTATTACGATTGAGTTAATCTTTATTAGTTAAGTTTCAGATTAGTTAAAATAAATGTATTTTAATATATGTTTTATTTTGTAAGGATTTGAGGCTAGTATTTCTTTTAACAAAAATTATGTTATTTTCATAAGGTTTTATTTAACTTGCAACGATCGTCTTTCCCGTTTAAAATTTATACTTGAACTTTAACTCACTTTCTGAAGTTCGATCGAAGTTAAATTTTACATACTGACTTAAATCCGATGACAATGTTATCTATACTAATATTATAAAGGAGTAAAGATTGTTTGTTTGTTTCTTTGTAGGGGGTAATCTCTGGGACTACCGAACCGATTTCAAAAGTGATGGTGGCAAAATGATGGTGACAACTCCTGCTCCAACATAGGCTATATTTTATGTCGGTGCCACTAACCCCAGGGGATGCAGGAGCAAAAAACTTTCTAAAATTGCGATTTTTTAGCTATCAAACTGGCTATCAAGCCCTGAGAGCTTGCCAGCCAGTTCTGTATCTATGTATGTGCGTACGTAATGCGATAACTCTTCATAGAAATATCCGTTTTCCTTCAAATTTTGTTTATAGGTTCACTGTGTTAAGGCGCTTCCCTGATTAGTTTTCGGGATTGATTGGTTAAGTATAAACGGGGGAACAAGGGGATAATTCCCCCCCCCCCTTAATTTATATAAATGGGTTTTTCATGCAGAATTATTCCGTTTTCCTTCAAATTTTGTTTATAGGTTCACTGAGTTAAGGTGCTTCCCTGATTAGTTTTCGGGATTGATTAGTTAAGTATAAAGGGGGGGGGATTGGGGGGCTAATCCCCCCTTAATTTATGTAAATGGGTTTTTCATGCAGAATTATTTCGTTTTCCTTCAAATTTTGTTTATAGGTTCATTGGGTTAAGACGCTTCCCTGATTACTTTTCGGGATTGATTGGTTAAGGATAAAGGGGGGAACGGGGGGCTAATCCCTCCTTAATTTATATAAATGGGTTTTTCAAGCAGAATTATTCCGTTTTCCTTCAAATTTTGTTTATAGGTTCACTGTGTTAAGGCGCTTCCCTGATTAGTTTTTCGGGATTGATTCGTTAAGTATAAAGGGGGGAACGGGGGGGGGGGCTAATCCCCCCCTTAATTTATATAAATGGGTTTTTCATGCAGAATTATCCCATTTCCTTCAAATTTTGTTTATAGGTTCACTGAGTTAAGGCACTTCCCTGTATAGTTTTCGGGATTGATTAGTTAAGTATAAAGGGGGAGATTGGAGGGCATATCCCCCCTTATTTTATATAAATGGGTTTTTCATGCAGAATTATTCCGTTTTCCTTCAAATTTTGTTTATAGGTTCACTGTGTTAAGGCGCTTCCCTGATTAGTTTTCGGGATTGATTGGTTAAGTATAAAGGGGGGGAACGGGGGGATAATCCTGCCCTTAATTTATATAAATGGGTTTTTCATGCAGAATTACCCCATTTCCTTCAAATTTTGTTTATAGGTGCACTGTGTTAAGGCGTTTCCCTGATTAGTTTTCGGGATTGATTGGTTAAGTATAAAGGAGGGAACGGGGGGCTAATACCCCCTTAATTTATATAAATGGGTTTTTCATGCAGAATTATCCCATTTCCTTCAAATTTTATTTATAGGTTCACTGTGTTAAGGCGCATCCCTGATTAGTTTTCGGGATTGATTGGTTAAGTATAAAGGGGGGAATGGAGGGCTAATACCCCTTATTTTATATAAATGGGTTTTTCATGCAGAATTATTCCGTTTTCCTTCAAATTTTGTTTATAGGTTCACTGTGTTAAGGCGCTTCCCTGATTAGTTTTTCGGGATTGATTGGTTAAGTATAAAGGGGGAAACGGGGGGATAATCCCCCCTTAATTTATATAAATGGGTTTTTCATGCAGAATTATCCCATTTGCTTCAAAATTTGTTTATAGGTTCATTGGGTGAAGACGCTTCCCTGATTAGTTTTCGGGATTGATTGGTTAAGTATAAAGGGGGGAACGGAGGGGGTTAATAATCCCGCCTTAATTTATATAAATGAGTTTTTCATGCAGAATTATCCGATTTTCTTCAAATTTTGTATATATATTAATTGTAATTAGAGATTTACCTGATTAGTTTAAGGGGTTCATTAGTTAACTATGGGGGGGGTAACGGGGGGATGACCCCCCCTTAATATATTCTTTATTTCTTTATTTTTCGATGGGCTTATATCAAATTCTTTGAAATAAGAGTATAATATACAATTAGTGTGAATAGCCTGTGAACTCAATGCCCACAGTTTAACTGGGCAGTTTTATTTTTATTTTTTATACTGAAGGAGCTAGAAATTTGAAATTTAGCATTGTAGTTACTTATAAGATATAAATGCTCTCTAAGAATAAATTAAAAAAAAATCGAAATTTAAATAGGTGAAATGAGCGAAAAGCGTTCTAAAAACAGTCTAAATTACAATTTCTATGGAATCTCTGGAACCACGGAACCGTTTTCAAAAGTGATGATTGCAAATTGGTGGTGACAATCCCTGCTCCAACAGCCTCTTTAATAAAACACTATGCGTTGCTGATGACTGGGTTTTTCGCTAATTGTTGCACCAGATTAATCTCGGAAAATGAAACATTTGAAGTTACTGAAAAAAATGATAGCTCAAAAAGTATTTGTCAGAAAATTGTTAGACAAACTGCGTTTGAAAGGTAAAAATTTGTATTTTTCTTGATATAAATTTCAAATCTAATGATTATGCCGTTTTTCAAATATTGAATTTCAAAAATTACCAAATTTTCCAATGGAGTACCATAGCGAAACCTCCATGAGTAAAAAGATAATGATAAGGGCAACGTGTCCTGACGTGTATATTGGCTATAGCACGAGTCACAAATTATAGTAGCCTTATTATTCTGTTAAAATATAAAAGTTATTTATGAAATATCAATACTTTGTTTGATTAAAGGTTCGTTAAAAGAAATTGACCAGCGTAGCGGGCGTAGCTTGCTAGTATTATTATAACTTTCGACGCTTACCAACTTATACGTACTTATATTAGAGGATAGCACAAAGCAATTCGGATAGATTACCGTAAACAAGTTTAAGATAGAGTTTTAGATTAGATAACATAAACCTGCGGTGGTTGTTTTTTTTTTTTACTTTTATAATTACGTTTTATGTATTTTTTAATGCTGAATTAAAAAAATTACCTTCTCTTTTAACAATCATGTCAGGATTTTTTGCAAATCGTAAATTTCAAGGTTAAAAAATAGCGAAAAATCTCATACTATAAAATAGATGCAAGACTTTTTTATTGTTTAATTTTATTTAATTCAATAATTTTTTCAATTTTTTGGCTTTACTGGGTTTCTTACAGCTAAACAGTTCAGGGGTCCGATGAGGTTGAGAGGGGATGGGGGGATAAATTTTAACTTTGAGCTTTTTAACTTTGAAATTTTCGATTTGAGAAAAATCATGACGTGATGGTTTAAAGTGAAGGTCATTTTCGGATTCAGCGCTAAAAAATACATAATAATCAATTTTCAAAAGATAAAAAAGACATGTCACAACCCAAATTTCGAAAGACAGTGTAATCTAACAGCATTTTAAAATCTGTATCATTTTGTAAAGAATTGAGGCTGTTGTTTTTCACCTTTTTATTTAACAAAAATTCTTGTATTTTTATCCTCTTATATGTTCAGTACAAATTGTATATTTTGCATTAATATGTCGGAATGATTATAGATTTCACATTTATATTAGATTGCAATGTTAATTTTGCTCTCAACTATTTTTTTTATATATCTGACGATTACTTATATATCTACTACATTTGTGAATGACCCCTATTTCGCAACAAAAAATATACTCCAACTTTAAACAGCTATTACTCGGTCAGTTTTAATGTTAGATGAATGGAACTTTTTTTGTCTTACTTGTTAGTGTCACAGTAAATTTTTACTAAATATCACTTATAGGATCCGGGGACCGTATAAAAATTAATATTTCGTAATTTTTTAATAATTGTTTTTCTTTACCCAAATCGCTTTAAAAATAATTCTTTACTTTATTTAAAACATTTTTGTAATTGGAAGTATGCATCTAGTACCAACGGTTGAGAAAATAAAGGTCGGTTAGGTTATACGTGGACACCCTGTATATATATTTATACATATAGCAACGAATTTCAATGTTTTAATATTCATTTAACAAACAGAATGATCGATTTGAATGTAGAGGGATAAAAAAAAAAGTTACCTTAGTCACAATTTATCATTTGAAACATATATAATTTCTGGTACAAAGGAAATTGTAGTGCAAATATCCACAAATCTCAATTGGCAAAAATATAACAAAAAAGAAAGAAACTAAAATCTTATATTTTTATTTCTTTTTCAACTAATCACAATCTATAAAAAATGCACATAACATAGCGCATAACATTATTTTTTCTTTCACAATTATTCATCATACATACCAAATGATATATTCACTGTTTACGTAATGAACATAAGAACATGATTTTGTGTTAAATGCAATTGTTCAATTACAAAAGAATTTTGAAGTAGTGGTTTCATTTCTGGTGTAAATAAGTTTATTTTTTCTTTATAAAAAAATGTTATACGGGTTTTTTTAAACCATTTGTTGAAATCCATAATTATTTTTTTAAATGTTAGAACTATTTTTATGTGTAACTTTGCTACCTTCAAAGAAGTAATAATTGTGTGCTTTTAATTATATTAATATTAACATTTTTAAATTATGAAGAATTTTTTCAAATAATATGTATAGATACCACAAAAATCACATTAACACTCATAAATTGAGTTTAAATGTGTTAAAAAAGTTTCTATATATGATATGTGTTAAAACTGTTAAAAAATATAATTTGATACCACAAATAGTTTTATGTTATAATTTTAATAAATCTCTTCAAATGTTAATTATTTCAGTCTATGGCAATTTGTATTGCATTTGTATAATCATGATATAGTTCGATATTTTGTTCGTTTTAAAATCTTAAAATGCGTTGATGTTACATGAATATCGATATTTCCATTAAATTTTAGTCAACAATTTACTCTTTACACTTCATTTGTTACTAAAAGATTGTTTATTTTTCACGTATTTATATATTATGGCTTATACTGTTCCATGATAATGAACACAATTATACAACTTCACATTACATTATAAATGTTTTCAGGATGTTCTCATTCGATGAATTACACTGTTTGAATCCTTAACAATTATTTAATTGCCTTATAATATTATATACAAGAAAGGTTATCTGCTACCATTCATCTTTTTATTTCTAACTCGAAAAATCCGAGATAACTGATACAATTTTGTGATAAAAAATTACAAATAAATAATTATTGCTTAAAATTTCAAGCGAAAGCAGTCATAATACGTTTCAATATCCTTTTGTACATTCTGTTTAATAGTTTTTTTACAATAAAAAAATAAAGAAAATTACATACATTAAACGTCAAATTCACCTTCTTTAACTTGAATAATACAACGTAAATACATTGATATAATTTAATTGTTACTGTAACAGGTGCAAATACACAAAAACACCGTTTTAAAACATTAAAACTATTTATTATATTAAAATAAGATATCAAAATTCGTTAGCGTTTTCGACTAAACATTAACCATCATCAGATGATAAAACTAGTTGTAAATCACAGTTTTGAAGAATTATACTGGACAGGTAGCAAACGGGCGAAACCAACAAACTATGAAATGGAGGGAGTGAAGGAAAAATAGTTGATGTCATTGAAAGATGATGGGGGGGGGGGGGGATGTGTGAGTCAAAACTAAACACACCGTCGATACCAAGTAAATTATACCAAATATTTATGCCTCTTATCAAAATTTCCTGCGACTCTCTGTTCATGTAATTGTTATATTGTGAACAGTGTGCAATTATTTTAACATTATTGAAATATACATCGATGTCCTTAACTTGATTTAACCTGGAAAGAGCAGTGGATGATTTACTTTTTTATATCAGCTGATATGATAACAGAGAAAAATCTGACGTTTATATCATCCCTTTTAAAGTTAATAGGAGTTCTGAAATATATTCATACGTGGGTTGACAACTCGCAAATTAAAGGAAATAATCAATGAACATACAACTGACATAAAAAAGGGAAATTATCCGCTGCTCCATCCAGATTAAATGGTCATTGACGTATATTTCAATAATGCTAAAATGATTGCACACGGTTCACAATGTAACAATTGCATAATCAGAGAGTCCATGGGAATTTTAAAAAGAGGCGATAGTACAATAAAATGTAATGACGTATTATCCTATCAGATTCCGCATATTTGGTATAATTTACTTAGTATCACTGGTATTTAAGGTTTTGACCGTCCCCCCCCCCTGACACACACACACCATCTTTCAATGGCATCGCCTCCTTTTCCTTCACTCCCTATATTTCATAGGCTGTTAGTTTCGCCCGTCTGTTACCTGTCCAGTGTACTTCTTCAAAATGTGATTTTCGACTCTTTTTATCCTCTGATGATGGCTAAGGTTTAGCCGACAACGCTAAGGAATTATGACATCATATTTTACATGATAAATATTTTTAACATTTTAACACTGTGTTTTTGCAATTTCCCCTATTACAGTAGCAATTAAATTATATCAGTGCTGTGTTGTTTCAAGATTATGTATGTATTTGCTCTTAATTAAAAAACTTTTAATAAAAGTTTGTCATTAAATAATCTACATCATTTAATTATCATTAAATCATTATTAAATTATCTTTTTTTTTTTAATCTATTTAAATTTAACTTTAGAATTGGTTTCTAAATATTTTGTTTTACTTTCATCTAATATCCGATTTTTACAAGTCAAATTGATTCGATAGTTAATATCTACAATTTCCGTATTGTCTTCATCAAATTAAATAAATAATATTTACATATAGAAATCTGAAACATCATTCAAAGGTAATATTTCTCCTACTACGGCAAATGTGACAGCCGATGTCTTTAGATATTTTCGCGAATTATAAAGAAAAATAAAATATTATTTAAATTTATGATACTTTAATGTAGATTTTAAATAATTTTTATTATTCCTATTATTTCATCTCAAAATTCTTCAATGTTGTATACTTCAGCAAATGTTTGAAATTAAAACAAGTTACTGAAATTTAGAATAAAAGTTAAAATGTGAAGTCCACCGTCCCTTTAATATTTTAAATCATATATTAAAAATCATATGATTTATTTTTTAGAAAACATTTATATGCGAAATATATCATGTAAGTAGCTTTTTTGTAACATTAAGATTTCTAACTTGAACTTACAATAAACATGAGCTATTGAGAAAACAATATGTAATAAATAATAATAAATACAGTGAGCGAGAATGTCGATTCCTTTTTTCTATTTATAGTAAACCAGATAACTTCAATTTTATTTTGTGAATGGAAATAGTTATTTTGAAATGAATACTACGCAAAAAGAAAGTAGTAGGATATGAAAAGTTTTCCAGCTGGATTCACGTGCCAAGTTAGATATTTTTATTTTATTCTGTAGGTTTTGACATGTAGATTCCAAATATGCCAGATGCTATTTTTGTCTTACATATTTTTGAGGGGATTTTCAACACGGCGTCCATGATGGCTGCCATTTACTGACTTCTTCAATATTTGTGGCTTTTTATGGACCAGTATGTCAAATTATATGTGTTTTTGGGTCAGGAAACACAAATATGCAATCAAGATATGCGTAAATTGAGTTATTTATTATTTATTTATAAATTTATTAATAAATTACTAATATTGCTTGTTTTCTCTTTTGTTGCAAATGTGAAAGCTATGTGTTCCCTGGGAAATACTTACTCATACTAGTGACTGTGTTAAAAATTGTGAATACACAATAAATTGTTTAGTGTGCTTAAAAGGTAAACAGTTATGTCAAAAACCTAGAATAGACAGCCTAGAAAACCTGAAGAACGAATAAGTAAACTCTCACAATTGAGCACTTTTTGTCACGCTATCCTAGTTACTGCTACAAAAAAAAATCGTACATATTCAAAAACTCCAGAGAGCTCAAAAACGATTTTACGAATCTTCACCCCTGCCAGCAAAAAAGGTTCCTCGTTCAATGTCCTCATCAGAGATGTCTGATGGTAGTGAAAGTGCTAAATCTACCCGAAACCTTGAACTTGTTACAGAGAAGCGGTGTATATTTCAATGTACAACACCCAACGAGGGTGAATTATTTTTTGTTTCTGACAAAAATATGGGAGAGACAATCTTATTAATTAAAGAAAATACAGAAAATAATAACATTCGTTCAGCGCTGTTAATGATAAATGAACCACTTGATTGCAGTGCTTTGGATATTACATATCACCGTGACTGTCTGTGCCATGCAGAAAGGACTTGTTAACAAAAGATCGAAAAGAAATAAGTTCCTAATAGTAGAACTTACGTAATTGATGATATTGACATAGTGAATATTGTTAATTATTATTTGTCTTCTGGAGCAATTATTACAATGAAAGCAGTTAACGAAAATTACAATACATTGCTTTCTGAGTATGGAATAGTTAAGGCAATTGGAATACACAAGAAGCACTTGAAATAACTGATGAGCACACATATTCGTGTACCAGAATTTGCTAATTCTCGTCGTGTATATGAGAGTGAACAAATATTGAGCAAGTATTTATTGTCAGAAAAATTGACAGATTTCCACAAAACTGCAAGTAGAGAAGTGGTAGATATTAAATGACTTCCAAAAGCAGCAGCCATTTTGAGAAAAGTTCTTAGTTGTAACATTAGAGAAACAGAGTTTAACATGACTATCGTTTTGGCAAACGACGAGTTTCCCTTTGAAACACTGGCACATTCTACAGAGATAAATTCCTTGCAAGAAAAATGCAACTCGATACGTGAGAAATTGCACAATTGTGAAGTTGAAGCTACAATTTTCTTTGAAGAGATCAAAGCAGTAGTGGAAAAACGTTTATCTTCCACATATTACATAATTTAGTTTGTATATGAGAAAGTTTCTTCTACAGTAATATGGATCTTTGTAGCGTTAATACGTGCTAGTCGCTAGGGAGACTGGCATTGCATCTCGCATAATTTGAGGAAGAAATCAAATATTACTTTGCTCTTGACTTATTTCATTATGCAAGATATATTCCAATATACTTAACACAGATGAAGGACCCTAAAATAATAGATCCAGAAATATGGAATGTTCTTGAAACTAGTAGTTTTGCAGTATACAAATCTAATGTGCCATTTACGAAATTATTTGCAGACCAGAACTTGTAACACATAATCAAAGACCTGAAAAACACTGGTGAAGTTATTGGTTTAACTCAGAATGAAAGCAATCTCAAAAGGTATTTCTTGTGTGCACCATACATATTACGCATTGTTTCAGGTTTGTTCGAAAGGTATTACCCAAATGAAGTCTTTAAACAGCCCAGGAAACACTATGAACTTAAGAACTCCATGTCGCTAAGAATTTTTTACAATGCAGTCATCGTAAATTAGAGTATCCTTGATCATTGTGAAGGAAATACTTTCCAAAGTAATACCACACTAATGAATATTGCATCATTTATGAAGGTTCCAGTATCTGGAAAGGATAATACTCTGAATCGTGACCAAAAGATCAATTGGAATTCGTAGAATTTATAACAGATCACTAAAGAACAATTTATACACAGAGTGAACCCGCTAAACTGTCAGTTTGGCATCCAATGAAAAAAATGAAATTAAAAACAATCTGTATCTGCAACAAGAAGACTGTATTTAAGATTGGTGATAAATTGGTTAAAATTCGAGAAGATGGGCAACTTCTTGCTCGTTTTCTTATTAATATGGATTCCAGATCACAAATGTATACAAACCTAAAAGATGCAATTGGAAACATCGATTTTTCTGTAACACATAGATCATTATTTTCTTCTGATGGATATCTTCATATTCCATCAGACAAAAGTAATAGAACAATATAATTGCTCTCCCAATTAATGTGCGTTACTTAAAGAAATAGGAACATTTTACACAGATCTGTCTGATTTCGTGCAAAATATATAACTAATTTTTGAATTATTAATCTGTAGAATATGAAATGATAGCTGTACTGTGATAAATGTTCTTTGCCATGCAATTTCATACTGGAGAAGAAAATTACTATATTAATTAATTTAAAAGAAAACTAACCAAGACTTAAGCAATTTATAGTCGGCACAAATTTTTCCGATTAATAGTTCCGATATTATGTTTAAAACTTTGTGTTGAATTGCATAAGAACTTCAGAAAAACATTATTTTTTCGGACACATGCATGTATAGTATTGTGTAGAATACAATTTTGTGTAGACACAATCTTGTAGGAATGATCTATAGACTATCTGAAAACTGTGGACTCTAGAGAAAACACTGTACGCAACAAGATGTTTAATGTTTAATGCTTCTCATTTATTATATTGTTTATACAAATAAATGTTTCTTTCTGTAGAATTTTATAAAAAAACAAAAATCAAATCTTCTAGCAAAATAAATAAATAAATAAATAAAATAAAAAAAAATTGCAAATAATCTTATTTTGTTAAATTTCTTTAGGAATTCAATTTCTCCCTTCGTTAACTATTTGCAGTAATAACCTATAGAAACTCTAGATACAACAAAAAGAATAAGAAAGAAAAAATATTGACATATTTAGTGCATCTGAAAATCCGTAATATTTGCATTAAAAATGATATGTTAAACAAAAAAATTTCAAGAAATATCTAACCGTGATTTTTCCATCAACTCAATTACTTTAATATTTGAAAATATCATTTTTTTTTTTTTTATTAGAGAAAAAATTATTTTTATCACATGCATTATAGTTTAAAAAATTATTCACATAAATAACCAACACACTTAAGCCATTAGGTGAAGTATTGTTCCTCATTTCCTGCATTAGACAATTATGTGAAAACGTGCTCTTTCATACTAATTTAGAGACATCCCCATAACATTCATTTATCTTATTTTGTTTTGTTAAAAATTAAATCTGTTTGTCTTTACTTAAAAGACTAATTTGTTTGTTTACGTAAAAAACAGAAACCGGTAAATCACTCTTAAATAGATTAAAAAAGTGATTAAGTTACTTTTAGATATCTTTTAGGCACAGAGTATAATTTTCTCTAGATATATTTTAATCAGTCAATACATTGTAAGAAGGCGCAAAACATAGATAAATTAAATTTTTCAAATTTTTTCTAGTACCTTAATTACTATATTTAAACTTCACTCATCATATATATTTACGCAAGATTAATATTTATAATAAATGCATGTTCGATTATACAATACCTACTTTTTCCTCGAACATTTACGAAACGGAATGTATAATACCGAATCACTAGCACATGTGGAATCTTTGACAGACGGAATATGCAGAATATTTACTGCACATTTATAACACGTGAATAAAAGAACTGTGTAGGTATTACCAATAATTGTATCCAACATTTTATGTATAATAATTTTGTAGCACATCAATGATTTTTTTAATTTCTTCCATTATTATGCGTAAAAATTTTATAGAATGAATAAAATGCAAAATTATATTTATTAATTATATAGTTAATAACTTCCTTCCGACCCTTCTTGAACCTATCCCAGCAATTCAACCAATTTATAGCCATAACATTTTCAAAAATCTCAAAAATCACAAAGTATTTGGGTATGGTAATCGTACTAACAATGCTCTCAAATATTTACCTATTAACTCTATTATCTATAAACCCAAACTGACTAATTCTATCATTAAAATTCTGGTACATTCCGAAACCTTAGAAAACATCTATCATATCCCGCATTCTTAATCCAGCTTCTGATTATACTGATCGTACAACGTTTTAACCATTAGCCATATTTCGTCGTTAAAAGCATTTAAATGCGTCATTCACTCCCTGTTCCATGACTTCCTATACAATAATAACATTTTGATGCCTAAATAATTTGACTTCAGAAGTAAACATTCTACACAACCTCAGATGATTCGTGTTGTGGAGTTTGTAACGGACATTTCCAAATCGAATAAACCATTTGCAACACTTTTTTAGACATAACCAACGCCTTTGAGAAAGTCTGAGAGGAAGGCATAATTTACAAATTAATTCAGTTAAAAATCCCGTACAAGCTTATATATTTCATATATTACCATGGGGATAGTACTTTACATGTTTTTAATAAAAACACCTTATCCGCCCTAAATTCTACCAATTTCAGGCTAACTTCAATGGACTGAGGCCAACGATTTTTAAGATATACTTCATACATTGTTAACTTATATTGCTTTATATACAGACAAAGCTATTATATACATTATATGTTGTTATTCTGTCAGAAAAAGTGCCATGGCACTTCTCTGAAAGAAGGGGTGCCAGAGCCTCATCTAGAAAGTTTACAATGTTTTTAAATAATTTTTTTTCAGTTAAGTTTGAATCTAGAGTGCCTTTATAAGAGAGCTGTGACATATGCACTTGGCGTTTACTCATATTAGACGTTTTTGTACAATCATAGACTACACATATTATAGATTTTGATGAAAGTCGCTGCGATGCTTAGACGTGTCCGAGGAGCAGGAATATGTATTTTTTGCAATAATGACAGGCTTGTAAAGATTGTGTTCAAGCTATTTTATATCAATAACATTTTACTGTCCTTATTTCATTACTCTCTTATAAATACACTCCATTTCACAATACTTAAATTCTTGAACATTTTCAAGCATTTCCCAAGTCTTATTTATAAGTCATATTGTTAAATCTTTGTTCTAGTAAATCGGAAACTGCGTTCTTTTATGAAATGTTAATCATGCAATACATAACCACATTAGAACGATGTAACTTTAACACATTAATACTTTTATGAAAAGGGTGTAATGCAATACTAACTAAACACGTAGATAAATTTTATTTGTTTCTTGTACCAAAACACAGAAATGGAGCAGAAAATAGTATTCTAATTATGAATTTAAAAATAGCACTGCATTTTGATACGTCATTGTACAGTTCGAGAGATCATAAAAATTGCTTCAGCAAGTTTTAATTTAATTTTCAGAAAAGCGCAATTTAATTACATTGGTACAAACCAGAAAAATTCTATTAAATTTTCGATTTATAAAACTTTGATTTTTTTTTAGATTTTCTTATTATTAATTTAAAAAATATATACGTGCTTAAATTGAAAATTCTCGAATAACAACGAAACATTTAAAAATTTACTTTGTTCGTATTTCAAAGACATTACTTAGAACTTTTACGAAATATTGATAATTATATTGAAACTAGCCGCCACTGGCGACCAGCTTGGTCGCCCTTAAATGTATGTTAAGCATTGTAACAAATTATTTTTATCCATAATTTATTTTTTTCCTTAATCCTTCGCCAAACCGGAAAAATCTAATAGACAAATCAAGAACTTTTGCAATCGTAGTAGCATTTTGCATATTTTTTGTTGTTATGTATTTCATCTTTCTTGACAAAAACAAATTAACCCACTTTATAATAAATTAATCATTGTGTGTGTTTTATAATAAAATTGTGTGGTTTTTAATATAAAATAAACTATTTCATAATAAAATAAAAGTACATGCTGTTTTAGTAATCTCTAATAGGTACCTGAAAATGGGATTTTCTCGCCAAAATGGCACAAAACAAAAATCGCGCCAACCCGTGACAGCTGTTCCAATTTAAAATACATGACGTTCACATTTTTTCTTTAAAATGGAAAATAGATAAATAAGAAAAAAATTCATAAATCAAAACATTTGATTTCAAAATTAAAGTGTCATTTCTAATTTGCATACGCGAAAAATAAAAGCTGACAATTCGTTTCGAAATTTGATCCATTAAATATTATT
Organism: Maratus michaelseni; assembly: GCA_963931845.1. Taxonomy (NCBI): domain Eukaryota; kingdom Metazoa; phylum Arthropoda; class Arachnida; order Araneae; family Salticidae; genus Maratus; species Maratus michaelseni. Next base: position 392,734,998 of record OZ007592.1, read on the forward strand.
ACATAGAGTTCAACTTACGTCAAGAAAAGATCCAGAAAGAAGTTGAGTTGTATAGAACAGAATTATGGTAAACATTGACTGTCTCACTGGTGCGGATTATTTTTTTACAGCAGGCAGCGGTCCAAAAATTCATGGTTTAATATTTTAAACCATGAATTAACGTTAACAACGAATGAATCTTTTTTTTTGTTGTTTACTTTCATGGATAGAGAATTTGAACTGCGAACCTAATTTAAACTGAAGTTATTGCAGAATGTATACATAATTGAACGTAAATCATCTCTCAAATATTAATTTTTTTGAACGATCTTTCTAAAAATGTAACTTTTATGCAGTTTTATTCCAAAAAGTTATTTTGAATAAAAATGGCCGCCTAGCATATGAAAAAGTGAAGCGGGCATCCCGGAACTGTTGATGACAGTTACATGACTTACGGTTTTATTTTAGTGAATTATATTTAAAGAAACTTTTTTAGAAAAATGCTTTTTAAGCGAAGTTTTTTTTTTTACATTTATTCCGATAAGGATATCAATTAGAAACGGCTTTGTATTTCAATTTGCTAGGATATATAAAAATTAATTCTATAGAAAATATACGCCTTGTTCCTTTAAAAAAAATGCTTTGTTTAAAAGGTTAAAGAGAAACTTATTAATGTATATACAAGGTGACTTTTAATTAACCTACATCTTTAAACTGAAATAATTTCTTAGAGCCTCACTAGACGCCGCCGGCACGAATGCCTGCAGTGAAAGAGGAAATAAAAGGAATTTGTTTAGTGTCAGTTCCACGCAATTTTGAAAATGTCTCCCAAAGCGTCATATTCAACTGAAAATCGTATTTTTATTGTTAATAATTTGTATTTATGTGGTGAAAATGCAACACAATTTCGGCGGAAGTGGTATTCAACATTTAGAAGCTAGTTATCGCCTATCAATACCCAAATCGTTATCGTAGTGTATTGCATTGTACACTTTATTCACCAGATATGGATCCATGCGATTTCTATCTTTGGAGTCTTATGAAATATTTCTTGTACAAGAAGAAGCCGACAGACCTTATTAGCCTCAAAAGTTTCATATCTGATTAAATTTCATGCATCAAATATAAACGCTCCATTTTGTTACTGTCAACTTTGTGACTAATTAGCGCTATTGTATCACCTCTAAAGGTTCTGACTTTGAAACCCTTATTCATTAAATACCTTTTCCACGTTCTTCTCAATAAAAAAAAAAAAAAAAAATGTTTGTAGTGCTAGCTGCAATGACTCAAGGATTATTTCAGTTAAAAGTTGTAGGTTAATTAAAAGTCACCCTGTATATATATATCTCATATTATGTATCTAATATAATGAATACTAAATTACGGACATAAGGAAAATATGTCTTTTAAGTACACATAGTTATTAATATGGTATTTCTCATACTAGAAAAATCTCTTTGAAAATTATTATATTATGAAATATTTCAATGAATAACTGTAAATAATGAAACATAAATCCTTTGACATTTATTAATGTGTTCAAATGATTTTTTTTAATAGTCTAGAGTTTCTGAATTCAAATATATTTGTAAGTTACAAATATTTCGTATATTATTTAATATTTTCACGTAATGTATTATATTAAAATATAGTGAATTTCGGATGTTTGAAGATAGGTTAAATGCAGGTTAGATGTACCATCGGGTTAGTTGCACTAGTCACTGAATTTCAGCTATTGGGCGAGTGTTGGAGCGAGTGACATTCTTCTACTATCAATCGTTATAAAAAAGCGTAGTAGACAAAGTTACAGAGATTTATTTCTCCAAATAAATGTTTTATACATGAAAGAAAAGTAGTTTTGTCTGTTAGTGTATGCTCTTGTAAGATAGAAATAAGTTCAGGATGGAGTATAAGGAACCTAACAGACATTTTTCCTGAAATAGTTAGGGAATGCTGTTGAAACAGGTATAGAAAAATGTGTTAATTATAGTTTCCAGCCATAGTTGTTTTTACTTCCAGATCTACTGGATGGGGGCATCTATACTGGATTAAAAGGATGCATACCCATCCTGAAGCGGGGATATATCCCTCACTTGAGATTCGGGATCAAACACCCCATTTATAATTATCAAATAACTCGGTTGCGTGAGAGTTAGTTTTAAATCTTTAGAAGTGTGAGAAAAAATATGTTTCCTCTTTTGGTTGACCAAGGCGCTTCCGGGGTATCATTACCTAACAAGTCAAGGGGCGGTGTTAGTGGTGATAAATTCTCAATTTAAGTAATGATTTAAAAAATTTCCCTTGCTTCATTTGAGAATCTTGGTTCAAACGATTGCAATTCCACATTTTTTAGTGAAAAATATTCAAGTGTTTGGTATTTATAGCTTTGCTCAGAACGTTTTAATTCACACATTCCGAACTTTCCCTTTCCTTATATCAGAATATAGTCAGAAGCTCTAAATAGAAATCTAAATACAAAATAGAAATCTAAATACAAAGTAGTAATCTAAATACAAAATAGAAATATAAATACAAAGTAGTAATCTAAATACAAAATAGAAATCTAAATACAAAGTAGTAATCTAAATACAAAATAGAAATCTAAATACAAAGTAGTAATCTAAATACAAAATAGAAATCTAAATACAAAGTAGTAATCTAAATACAAAATAAAAATAAAAAATCCCTTAAGTATATCACTCTCATAGGAAATTTGGAAAAATATACCAGGGTACAATATTAAAGGTATAATCCCTCTTTATGCTTATTTATTTATTTTAATAATATTTCTTTTATTGTTGGCAAGTTTTCTGCCACCCCCTCCTCTTAATTTAAATTACATAAGTTGAACGTTCCGTAGAATATATAAAATGTTTTGAACTCATTCATTTAGAAACATAAAAATCTAGCGCATTTAATTTGAGAGTATTAAATTTGCTTCCCGAATTAGTTTTTAGAGTTTGTACATTGGATATAAGAAAAGGGGGGTAATCCTTCCTATTTTACATTAAACAAGTTTAGCTTAAGTTAGATTTTCTCGATTGGCTTCAAGTTTTGTATACCCATTTTTCGAAGAATTGGGAATAGCAAATATCTTTTGATGTAGCAGTGTAATGGAGGATTAGTATAGAGAGCCTATGAGCTGAAATGTTTTTTTTTAATCGTAAGTTTTGATGTAAATAGCATAGTAAGTCAAATGCAACTCCATATTTCTAATTATAAACGTTAATTACCCAAATTTTATACTATTTTACGAATGAGGTATCAATCCCGATCAAGTGTTGTGTCTAACCCTGATGACTGGGATAAAAGGCCAACATCATTGATTAAGTCTTTTGATAAAAACACTATTTTATATGGTATTTATATTAAATTAATATTATTTATGATGTTCTACATAGACTTTGCAGTAGATAGGTTACATGTACACTAGAAAAATCATTGCTATAAAAAAGAAAAAAGACGAGGGGCTAAAGTAGTGCAACTATCTCTGACTTATCCTATGTAAATTTTAATTTGTGCGATATTACCAAATATAGAAGAAACATTCAATGCACCTAAAATTATGTTGAATGATTATATTGAATGATTTTATATTTTTAAACGAAATTCTTTCCAAACAAAGCTGATGTTGGGAGCCCCACTGTCTGTGACAAACTACAACCTGGTATCTGCATAATTTTGTATTTTTAAAGGGAAATCTTTTCAAACTAACCTAGAGTTAAGACTCCACTGCCTTTAGCCAAATATATTGGTCATGTTACAGACGCTTTGGTTTGTTTTGTAATTATATTTTTAAACTAAAATCTTTCCAAACGAACTTGAGTTTTGGGACCTCGCTGCCTTATACTTTTAAACAAAATTCTTACGAAAAGAACAAAGCGTCCTCCGTTATAATGATTGCCGGTTTCATTTCTGATATTTAGACATGTAATACTGAAAAAAAAATCCTGATAAAATTTAAAATTTCAACTGTGCAAAAAGTTATGACTTCATATCATGCTTGACACAATCTAATATGGAACCAAATCACTTAGATAAAAACTGTTCATAATTATCCGATATCACAAAAAGTGTGGGAAAATTATGAACATTTATACAAAAAGTAAGAGGTCTACCAATTTTCAATTTAAAGTGCTACATAGTTTTTTATATGGTGTACGGAAAGTTCGTATACAAACTTTAGTAGGTGATACAGGACACTGAATCAAAAAATTTGTGTATACGAAATCATGGTCGAGATGCACTTATTGAGTATTATAAATATAAGATGTCTAACAAGGTTAATACCTGTTAACCAAGCCAAACCAGGAGTTACATTCTTAATTTTAAAACAATGAAGATAATTTAGTGAAAGACTGAAGGGATAATTTTACATTAGTGTATAATGTAATGATATCACGGTGTGTGTATTGTAATTCGATAAGTAAAACCATATACTCTGCGAAATATGCTCTGAATTACGTAACACCTAGATCGGCATTTTATGATTGCGTATGGGTCAAGTTTCACTACTTATCGTGATGGCATTCTATTCCAAATAAAGCAATGTAGGCCTCTTGAAAATACCATCACAATATCTCTGTTATTATTAATGTTACCAACGAAAATATAGTTTTCACATAGAGAAGGACAACCGGTATTATGGACCAAATCGGTGGATAGCGAAACTGTTTCCTTATACATAAATTGTTTATCTCTTTACGCTCTATCATCTCTTAAAATTTTCGCAAGATCTTTTGGGCATTTAATAAAAAAACAAAACAAAAAAAAACATCCATTTCTATCATGATACTAGCTAGACACCCTCCCCCACCCCAGAGTACCCCAACCTCTTGATAATAACTTTAAATAAACGTAAAAAAAAGTATGACTTTCTATATTTAAAACGATTTTTTAAGAATGTATCACTTTAAATGAAAATCTTATAAAACGAGCCTCGTATCGGGGGCCCCGCAATATGTTATTATGTTAAATTCAAATGTATCGTTTTAAAGTAAACTGTACGTTCTTTAAATGAGTGTTATATGCTTTTCACTATTTCGATAAAAAATAGCAGATTCCGAATTTTAAAGTGTGCCGAGTATTTTGTTTTTCACATCGGGTCAATTAAAATCAAAATAAAAAGTTGTTATTGTCCAAACTCTTTGAAATTTTATTGAGTTATAAATATAATGGTTTCAAAGCCTGTATAAACAATTACTGTATTTAAATTTAGTGTTAAAGGCTCTTATAAGAAGACTTTTTGTACATCGGGACATTGAATAGTTTAAAAAATAGTTGTTACAAGCTGACCCGTTTGGCGATGACAGGTCCGTCAAAAATTGTACGAAACTCGAAAATACTCACCAAAAATTTTAAAACCACTGCACGAATTCCGAATAACCTTTATTAAAAGGGAAAATTTTTTACTGTATTCAGCTAGAAGGTATGGCTAGAAAATTTACTATATTAGGCTGAAAGTGTTAAACCCAGGTATTTTTACGAATGTCAAAAAATTGAAGGGAAACGCGAAAAAACGCTAAAAATCGTATTAAAAATCTCTAAAAAATTAAAAATCATGGATGTCAAAATTTACTAAACTTTGGATAAAAGTTTGATACCGAAATTATTTTATGAATGTAAAAAAAAAATTGCAAAAAAAAAAAAATGCAAAAAAAAAAAAAACTTTAAAAATCGCATTAAAATACGCTGAGTAGAAAGTTAACTATAGGCTAATACATTACAACCAGAATTATTTCATGAATGTCATGAAATTTGCATTAAAATTGAATCAAAAATTGCTAATAACTGTACTATCGCGGAGTTAAAAAAATAATATATTAAAATAAATGTTTAAAACCAAATTTCTTTTATCGATTTTAAAAAATCTCATCCAAACACAAGATAAAATCTAAAAATCGCAAAAATTAATTAACGACAAATTAAAATACCACTATGCATTCCGAGAAAAAACTTTAATGGAAATAGGACCAAATGGGGTTAAAAGATTGAAATTGGATTCGTTTTAATATTGTAAAAAAATCGCCTCGAAACATTAAAAACCCTAAAAACAACTAAAAAATTTAATTAAAATATCCAAAATCCGACTTTCAGGTACATAACTGTAGATATAGAGGTAATTTCCAGCAAAATCTTAGAACTCTGCGTGCATCAATCTCTTCAAAAACAGCTTAAAGACACAATCACACACATTTGTGTGCACATTTGCACTTTTCCCTAATATGTAACAGCACGCATTTATGTATTTATTTATATATTATTTTAACTAAATGTAATTTATCCTTTTTAAAATGATTTTGAAGTTAGAAGTGACTTGTATATATATATATATATATATATATATATATATATATATATAAAATGTGCAGAAATTAGTCTTTCAAAGTGAAATTATAGAATTTATTCATACCTAAGTTGGTTCCATAAAACACACAGGAGCGTGTTCTGAATGTGAAATGTAATTTCTTAATTAATTGAGTTCTCAGTAACTACTTGAATATCAAAGCTCAGCATTCAAATGATTTAACGAAGCTTTGAGTTAAGTAATATACAGGAAGGAAATCACAATCTGCCAGTATTTCTGACTAGAGTAATATTAAATAGAAATTTGTGTGTTGCATTTTTTTCTGTAATTAGTTTCATATTGTGTGTTGTAAAATCTTTGATTAATATAGCTGACATAAGTAAAATTAAACGTGTACGACATTAGTTAATAAATTGCGGCGTTTTAATTTTTGTGTTTAAAGAAAGCTAATTGTAATTGAAAATACTACAATTTATTTCAACATATTGTATAAAATTTGTTTAAAAAAAATCTGTATATATATTTATTCATATTTACATTCTTAATATATTTGAAATACGTGTTGCTTGCCGTAGATTGATTTTTTGATTTCTAATTTGTGTAACAAAAGTAATTAGCATTATAAAAACATTTAACCCTCTTTTACGGGTTAGGACTGGAGACGATTTTAGGTAGATTTCATTACAAAAAGTCCTTCCGACTTATATCGGGAGGAAAAGGCAGATCCCTTATTCCTTGTTTTTAAGAAACTTTACTCAAACACACGATGCTAAAATGCGTAGACCCTGATTATAGAAGATTCCTAGTTTTCATATCTATTGAATTCAATTGGGAAATTTCAAACATTAGTTCGCTATTGCCCGGTCCACTGCATTTACGGCAACATATTTTTCTTGCCTAAATTGACATTTTTTGAGATTGTATCAAAGTTAAAATAATAGTTACATCAATGAAAGAAAATTTACGAGAAACCACGTTCAATAAAACTCATAAAGTAAACACGTTTATGAAAGTATCCCGTATTTTTAATCTGCTATATTGCTTGAAAATGTCACAACACTAGAATTTCAAATTGCTATATCTCAGCCATTTTTTTGTTAAAATACCCTAGGCGAAACAAAAAAGGACCCGGTATTCTTGTATTAAACCAAACACCTAAGTGATAATTTTTTTTTTTACTTTTCAATCTTTTTGACAAACAAGATAGAGGATGAAGTTGGCCAATTAACATGGTCGAGACCGTGATAAGGCAAGTAGACATTCTAAATGACATTTAAATCGGTGCGTAAATATGGGTGCTATCGGATGACAAATATTATATATATATATATATATATATATATATTATATATTCCTTAAAAAATCCCTCTGCTATTTTTTTTTTTTTTTTTTTTTTACTAGAATAGGATTTTTTTTTCGTTTCATTTTGGGACTGCGCCAGTAATTTTATTTCCGGTCTGAATTCATTTCATTTAAGAAATATTCTTTTAGGAACATAATCCTATTTTATTTTCCTTCAAGAGAAGCTTCTGAATGTTTTTTTCTCTCTTTTGAGATCAAATTACTGCAATATGATGCCTCCGCTGGTGGTTTCCTCAGTCTCCGCAGAGGGTTCCCACACTCACTTTCCCATTGCGCATTGCACATTTTGTAACTTGGCATTGTACAATTAAGAACTCACTGCACTCGGTCAGGAAGCACATATTTCGTCTTTCGTCTTACTCTGTGACTAAACGATTAGCGGCATTAGTGTTTTCTGAAACCTTTTCTATCGCAATGATTCTTTTTTTAAGTAGCTCCTTTTTAACATTTTCCAACATAGTTAAAAAGCGTCTATGAATTCGGTTTGTCTATCTGTCTGTCTGTATGTATGTCTGCTTGTCTGCCGTCTGTCGGTCTGTCTGTACTCTAACTCGCGTAAATATACTCGGATCGTCATGCAATTGATATATGTTACTGAGGCTATCTGTGGCATGTTCGGTATTGAAAATAAAGTGTTTAGCACAGATAGTTTTTTTACAGATACACTCAAAATAATTCCGTTACATTGCGGTCTATTGAGAAAAATCATTTGTGGTTTATTTTAATGGTGTTACACAATTTCAAACATATTGAAGTTGATATATATCACTGAGGTGCACTATAAGAGACTAATTGTAGAATGTGCTGTGCATAGCACTTATAGTTCCAGTGCAGGAATACTCAAAATAATTTCGTTACATTACGGTGGATGAAGAAAAATCATTTGCAGTTTATTTTAATGATATTTCACTATTTAAAACATATTAAAATTGATATATATCACTAACGTGGATTACAAGAGGCTTACTATAGAATTATTGTGCGCATAGCTTTCATCGTTCATTTACAGGGACACAAAATAATTCGGTTAAAGTACTGCTTATTAATAATAATTGCTGGGAATGTTTTATCAGTTGATGAACGCTTTTTTAAATTTAACTCATTTTCTGTCTATTAGTTGGTGTGTATAAACTGTATAGTTTGCATACAGGTCAGCACAAAATTTCTCGAGTACATTTCCGTTTAATGTCGGAAATTGTAGAAGGGATATTTTAAACTGTGCTACGCGTTTCCTAACTGAACTAAAACTTAAGCATTCTATTTAGTATATATACAAATCTATAGATCATATACAGGGCTGCACAAAAGAGCAGGGATACTTATCCGAAGATTGTTGGTAATTACTGAAATTGGATTTTTAAATATGTTATGCGTTTTCAAAATTGTTTAGTTAGATATCATCTTACACCTTACGGTAAAAATTGGCAAAGTTATTTTGGAAGTGTTGGAAAGTGTTCCATAATCTATGCTTGACGCATGATTTTTCGTTCTTATTTCATTTATATTTAATGTGTTTAAATTAAAGTATAAAGATGTTTTACTTTTTATTATTACTACTTGTAGAAGCCATAAATTTCCGAATATTCTTTCAATTCATGTTTTACCTGTTACGTGTTCAATAAAGATGTGACTAAGAGAAAATGTTTTTAACATTCATGTCTGTATCATATATTAGCGGTACATCAATTTCCTACGAAATATTATTAACATCATTGGAGCAAAGGGTAGCATTGGCATTTGGGGGCGATCACGCTCGGTGAAAGTACCAAAACTTTGCGGAATGGACTTCTTAGTGGTGTCTGGTGTTTGCAAATGGCAGCAGCTTAAATATTTCATATTTAATATATATATATATATATATATATAATTAGAAATTAATATATATATATATATATATATTCTTTTAAGTGTTTAACCTTTATACAAAAATTCAAGAGCTTTTCTTTTGCCTCTATCTTAAAAAAATGGCTGAGATATAGAAGTTTGAAATTGTACACTGGCTGGATGTAACTTGGTGATTCTTGATGAGATATCACCAAATTAGTTGACAAAAATGCATCGCCATAAATGAAGCCAACTTGGCGATAACAAACTACTTTTTTTTTATTATTATTATTCCATATCAAATTAAATTTTGGGGAAAACTGAGAATCTTCTATATTCGGATTACATGCATATTATTTTAGTGTGTTTTTATGAAATTAGTTTAATTCTATGAAGAAATAGGAAAGTTAGATTTTCCTCCCTATACAAACCGAAAGCATTTTTTATATTCAATCAGTAACATTAATCAAATATTTAAAGCAGAGATACGTTTAGTTTACGTATATAGCCCACTTCAGAAAACAAATATATTTAGTGGGAGAACTTGTGATTAATTTCTAACACATAATTAACATAAAAAATAATTTAGATAATGAAGTATCTTAGATAAAGCCTACAAACTACGCATCCACAATAGAAAAGAAATTCATTATAAATATTTTTTTTTAAAAATCCATAGTCAAATTACTATTTATATTTCAAAAGTAAAAGTAAATTGTTAAATACATTATTCAGCAATACAATTGCTGACACAGTGATTTAAAAATTATTTACACAAATTGCGTCTTCTGGACACATTCAAGTGTGTTCAATTTTAATGTGTATATCAATTATCAGTTATATGATAAATTATAGCACTAATTGCCATTGAACATATTTTATTTTTATATACATATACTTACTTAAACGTCCAGACATTAAAAAAATATATATTGACCATGTATCTGCAAATGCAATCTGTATCGAAAAATAATACATGGCAAAACAGAACATAAGAAGTTAGCAGTTTTATACTGTAACAAGTTACATACTAAAGAATTGTCTATGAATAATACACGACGCGTATTTTGAAAATAAATGACGGATACGGAATGATATGCTAATCTACTTATAATAAAATCCAAAGGCAGGAAATTTTGGCAACCATGCCAGGTTCGACCACTCCAATAGGTCTGCGATTCGACCGTGCTAAACGTCATGTTAGGCGTAATGAAAAACATATGCTGACATATGACAGCTAAATGATAGTTTCTTCTACCTGAAATCATGTCTGTTCAGGATATTTTCCTATAAAACATGTATATCATATACAGTTATAATGTTTTAAGTTCTTAATTAAAAATCCAGATTAAACATTTGATTCCCAAATGTAAACAAACGAACACTGTTGCGATTTAGAATCATAAATTCAAATGAATCACAAATAAACGATTCTTTGAAAGCTTCACTCCGATTCTGCTCTTAAAATATTTCTAAAAGGCCATTAAAGCCTTTAAATATTTTAATTTTTTTTAAAACCTTCAAAAACTATTTTAGCAGACATCTATCGGGAAATCCAAGCATATGAAAGTGTAGGTAATCATCAACTTTTAAAAGCTTCAGCTTAATGTGACTCCTTTCTTAATGTTATTTATTTTCTTAGTTATATCAATTTTTAGAACATAGCTTATATCTACCTAATTTTTGAAATTTTGCCTCCATTTTAAAAAAATGATTTTTTCATATGAAACGTAATTAACCCATTAAGCGCCGCTACATATATTAAGTTATTTTTTAATGAAACAGTTGTTTTTTCTTCATGAATAGAAAGTTTTTAAGGTATTTCTGAAGAAAAAAATCGAATATTTAGGAAAAATAGCATGTACCCAAAATGGGAGCAATGGCGCCTAATGGGGGTAATTTTTTTCAAAAATTCTACTTATGCCTCCGTGCACTTATGCTTGTTATTTCTCAGTTCTTTAGCTATAAAAGGGATAATATCATTCAGAAACTGATATTTTACGAAGAATTTATAAAAAATAGACCAACATCTACATTTATAATTATAATAAAAAATAAAATTATCGATTCCATAAGCATTTTCATTATCCACCATATTATTTTTCTTCATTACATAATGTTTGTCCTACTATTTTACAAGAAAATAACTGAACATTTTTTATGCAGCATTATATTACATTTTTTTTGTTTTCTAATATTGGATTTTTAACTTTTTTTTTTTTTTTTTTTTCCATATTCCAATTTGAAGATTCGTCTGAACTTTCATCAAAAATATCAAGCCTGTGTTTAATACTTTGTCTTTTTTAAACATTAATCATTTATTTCGTGATTGTCTGTTGATGTAGAATTTACAGAAAGTTCTACTCCACCAAATAAAACATGGGATAAACTGTCGCATAAATTATTTTCTATTACATATGTAATATAAAATAATTTATGCGCCATACATATGAGGAAGATATCTTCCTCATATGTTACAATACTGCAATCAGGTGGCAAACAAACGATTTCCGGAACATCCGAAAAATCATCCAAATCTAAAAAAAAATTTCAATCATCTTCCATGTAAAATAGTCAGAAAAAATGATGTAATGATGAAAAATAAAGGGATAATGAAAATGCTTATGGAACTGGTAATTTCTATTTGTTTTTTATTATAAATGTAATAGTTGGACTAATTTATGTGAACTCTTCTAAAAATATTTGTTTCAGAATGATATTATACCTTCTATAGCTAATAAATTGAAAAATAAATACCACAAATACACGGAGGCATATGTACAAGTTATCAAAAAGATTAGCCCCATTATGCGCCATTGCTCCCATTTTGGGAACAACTTATGCTTTCGGTAATTGTGATTGACCTATTATACATATTAATTCCGTATTGAAGTTGTTGAATATAATACACTGTTATACACATATTTTAACTAAAAAATATAATTTTTATTATAAAGTTTTTTTTTTAATATTTCTTTCGAATACTGCCAAAAAGCTATATTTTCTAACTGATGTACTGTTTTTACTGCAGATATATGTGCATTCTGTTAAAAAGCATATGAAAAATCTATTTTCAAAAAGGGAAATATAAATAAATCTGAATTATAAATCTATCTTCAAGTTACTTTTAAAGAAAACTAATTGAAATGAAAAAAAAATCATGTTATGCAATATTATTTAATAAAAGAAAGTAATATAGATTTTTAGTTTTTTGTTAAACATATTTGTAAAAAAATGCTATGAAGTTTGAGTTTTCGTGTTTGTTATTAAAATTGTATCTGCTTTTTTTTTTTTTTTTTTTTTTTGTGGAAAAAACGTAAAGATATATAAGTGACCCAGATTTTTATATATTTTGAAAGTATATAGAAATATCTCTAATTATCCAGCCATACATCTATTATAATCAAATTTTTAATTACTTGAAATATTAGTAAAGAGTATAACATTAAATTACATGCAGAAGGTAAAAAAAAAAGATTAATTTTCAATTTATAAAATTTCTCCATTCCCAAGATAGTAATTTAAATTGACAATTATAAGAAAACCTATCATTAATGAAATGTTGAGGGACTTCTGTGGAACTTCAGTAGTAAGAACAAGTAGAAACAGTATACTTCAAGAACAGGTGAAACAGTATACCGCAATTAAAATATTAATATATTGAATATTTGATGAGATATGGGCATTTGTATGAAATAATTTATAGCTGCGCATGCGCGAACTATACCAAATACATTCTTTTTCATAATTTGGCAGTCGATTCTATAGAGTAACTCATATAAAATGACCTGTCAAATATCGTGAAAACTCAGTAAGATGCCAGTAATACAGTAAACTAATTGGCAAATTGGGGGGGGGAGGGAATTCCATTTAATTATATGGAATTTCCCACCGAGTTTATCCGCGAGTGTGTGTGTGTGTGTGTGTGTGTGTCTGTGTGTCTGTTTAATTTTTTATTTACTATATACAAATTTACAACAAATTAAGCATAATAGTGAAAAGTTTTAAAGTATATATATAAAATTAACATTTCTACTAAAAATATGACTATACGAAATACAAAAATTAAAACAATATTTTTTCCCAAGTAATTTCAATGTTTTAATCTTTCAATTAATAAACAGAAGAATCGTTTTAAATGTAGAGCTGAACAAAAAGGCCCTTAGTGACAGTTTTCCATTTAAGCATATCCAATTTCATGTAAACATATACACAGTTCATAAACATAAATCTTAAATATAAAATATGTATAGCAAAAAACATAGAAACTAACGTTTTATCTCTTTCTTTTTCAATTAATCACAATCGATCAAAAAAAATCACATAGCGGTTAATGTTTTTTTTGCACAATTATTGATCATATATCGAGAAAACTTCATTTAATGTTTACGTAATGAACATTAAGACATGATGTTCTTTTAAATGAAATTGATTAATTACGAAAGATTTCTTGAGTGGTTTCATATATGGGGTTTTCTTGGGGTTTATTTTATCTTAATGAAATATATGATGCGATTTTTTTAAAAATCAATTGATGAAATCAATTTTTCTTAATTGAAATATTTGCACTAATATTACATATTATTTGCAACATTCCACATATTAATAATTGTTTGTTTAGTTACATTAATATTGACATTTTTAAAATTTAAAAAGCTTCCAAATGATATAACACATACGTCATAAAATTCCTTTTAATACTCATTAACCGAGCTTTAATTTCTTAAATATTTTCTATAGGTATCATATCTATTTAAAATATTTAAAATTACAATGTGATAACACAGGATTTTTTTAAAATTTTGATAAAATGACTCAAATATTTATTATTATAATTTTTAATAATTTATATTGCATTTGAATATTTATGATATATGTCTCAGTTATATTTATTTCAAATAATAAATTGCGTCGCTATTACACAAATATCAGTATTTCAATTAAAATTTAGTCAACAATATACACTTTAAACTTCATTTGTTACTGAAACATTGTTTAGTCGGTTCGTATTTACTTATTGTGACTTATGTTGTAATGATAATGAACACAAATATACAACTTTGGATATTAAATTATAAATGCATACAGAATGTCCTCATTCGATGAAATAGTGAGATTTCTTAACAATTAATAAATTATCTTTTCGTTTACATTTATAATGTGAGAAATTCGAGATAACTGTTAAAATTTTGCTATAAGTAAATTATAAATAAATAATTATTGTTTTCTTAAATTATTGTAATAAATAATTATTGTTTTCTTAAATTATTGTAATAAATAATTATTTCAGTAAATATTTGTTTTTAGTTTAAAGAAATGTAATTAAAGTTTGATTAAAATTCCATTAAAAATGATTAAAAATTCAAAAATTGAAAACAAAACCAGAAGTTTTCCATGAAAATCGAAAAATAACCGTGAAACATAAAAAACGCTAAAATTCGCATTGAAAACATGACAAATATCATTAAAAATAGCTACAAATTTACTATAGTAGGGTTAAAGTTTGAAGTTAAACTATTCTTATGAATGTCAAAATATCTCGAAACGCATAAAATCGACTAAAAATCGCATACAAATATTGGCGATAAAATCAAATATCGCTTTAAGAATTCCGAATAAACTTTATTAGAAAGAGGTTACAATTTACTCTATTGAGGTGAAATATTGAAATCGGTTTCTTTCAATAATGTAAAAACAAAAATTCTGCAAACGTGAAAAGTCACAAAACATCAATAAAAATATATTCATAAATAATCTAATTAAAAAATTCCAAAATCGGGCTTAACTACAGATATAGAGGTACTTTCCAACGAAATCTTGTAGCTTTGCATGCATCAGTCTCTTCAAAACACAGCGGTAAGCACACACAAACTTCGTACCTTATTATTGGTAATGTAATTATCTATATCAGTTATTGGACATCTCTTTTGGTAATGCATGGTATTTTTAGATAATATAGTATTATTGAACTTTATAGGATTCGTTTGCAACACTGCAACTTCATACACTATTAAGTATGTATTAATAAGTAATTTTATTTACACTAATGTGGGTATCTTGACTTCATTTTATATCTTCGTTATTTTATGTGTAAGAATGATTACACTGGTTTACACGGTTTATATACTTTCGCTGAAATGTGTATTTTTTCATAGATTCTAGTGCACTGAGTACAGGAAAATTATTGAAAAAAATCTGTCACGTCTAGTTTTAAAAATATTTATTAATTACTTAAAAATAATAATAACATGAAATATGAAAAGAAAAAATAGAAATGATTGATTTTACTCTTTATTTTTTGATCTGTTTCTCTTAAAATAGACCAGCAGTAATTCCCTAACATACTTTTGTCCCAAAAACCTTTGTGTCTGTCTTCAAAGAGTTTAAGGTCTTGGTGAAAACGTTCGCCCTGCTCGTCACTCACGGCGACCAAGTTTTCAGGAAAAAAATCCGGGTGTAAATGGAGAAAATGTACCTTCAGAGACATGTTCACACTCATTGCATGATAGTTTTTTAATAAAACAGCATCATGTTTTTCATAATTTTCATCTTTATGATTTCCTAAGAATCCATGGACGACTATCCTTTTGGGAGAAATAACCGCTGAAAATTTGACTTCGATTTCGGTAATTAGTTAATTTGATATTTGGTATCAATAAGTTCCACTGTTGTAGACGACAGGCAAGATTATCTGTCTTAGATCTAGATAGTTGCAAGTCTCGCACAAGATCGTTCAACTCATTTTGGTTTATTAAATGTGGCGTTTTATTATCTTCGATTACGAATTCGTCATCATTTTCATCCTCCATAAACAGATCGTCACTTTCTTGGCTACTCGCACTTGACATACCTGGACATACGAGATGTGACAGAGTTTCCGAATGCGATATCGGTTTTGAGACTGATGGAATGTCAGGATATTGAATTTTATGTTTATTTTTTAAATTAAAGCCCGCAGTTTTTGTCAAACAAAAATAACAGTCATTTTCGTGATTTGAAAGTTCTTTCCACAGAATTGGTGATCCAAATTGAAGATACTCTTTTCTTCCGAGGCCCAGCATATAGGAGTAAGCCTACAGCTTTCACAAAAAACATGTGGGACCCACTTTTTATCTTGATTAATCACTGAGAATCCAAAATAATGCACATATGTTGTTAACATTCCGATAGCGGTCTTCCTTTTTTGCGAATATAAATTGTCCACAAACGTAACAAAAACGACCAGAATTTAATTTACACACTCTATTAGACATTTTATCAAAAACAAAACCACTTTAGTTCACAAAAACACAAAAAAACAGAATATAGAATCAAAGTTGGCAATTGCGGTAACTTGAATGTGACGTGATAGATATATTATAGAATTAAAAATGTGAATATTGAAAAATGAAAAATTTTAAAAATGTGACGTGATAGATTTTTTTCAAATACCGCCTTTCATTAGTAAGAGGTAGTATAATAAGAAAATAGGTGTTTCATAAAAGTATGTAAAAAATGTTTAAATTTGTAAACCAGTGTTATTAATGATTTCTGAAGTATATGGAATCAACAAGCATATAAAAAATAAACAAGGCTAGTGACAAAGCATTTATTTATATTTGTTGCAACATGTTCTCATTAAAAGTAAATGAACACTGTTGAAGAGAATATTTAATGTTTGTAGCATATATGTAAATGCTTGCTGTTTTATGCAAAGGATAAGCATTAGTGAATAATAGTAACCATCATGCGTTATCACAAGCGGGTTCTGATTGAATCGTGGTAAATAATGAAGTGCGTCTCACAACAGAGAAATTAATCATAATCTGTAAAATAAGGATTGCAAAACGGAACGTAGAAGAAGATCTTAGTATTCTGCATTTTTTCTAAATGCAAAAAAAAAGATACTTTTGCATCATATAAATGTAACGAGCAGGGAAATGCTCGGTCAAAATTAGCTTTGAGCTCAAATATCATGACGCATGACCAAAATGACCCACTAATCAAATTTTCTCGTACACGTGACCTAGCCCAACAGTCTTCTCGTGCTCGAAAACCATAGAATGCCAAATTTAGTGCAAAATTTAGTCTGAGCCTTTTTTAGATAAAATTATCTTGACCCACAGTGACCCAAAGATGGCCCACTAATTGAATTTTCTCTGACCTGTGACCTAGCCCAATGATTTTGTCATGCCCGAAACTCGTAGGATACAAAATTTAATCAAAATCGTTAGACCCGTTTTTAAGATAAAATTAACTTGACCCGAGTTGACCCAAAAATGACCCACTAATCGAATGTTCTCGAACATGTGACCCAGTCCAATAGTCTTCTCGTGCCCGAAAATGGTAAGATACAAAATTTAGTCAAAATCGTTTGAATCCTTTTTTTAGATAGAATTAGCTTGACTCTGACCCAAAATGACCCAAAATGACCCACTAATAAAATTTTCTCGAACACGGGACCTATCCCAATGGTTTTCTGGTGCCCCAAAATGGTAGGATACAAAATTTCGTCAAAATCGTTAGAGCCGTTTTTAAGATAAAATTTGCATATATATATATAACCACACACAAGATTTGCTCGTAATAGAATATATGATAGTAGTGTAAATTAGTCGGTGATCCAATAAATGTACGTTAATTAAAATAACAGGAACATTTTATAAAGATGGATCCGAATGCGCTGCAAAATTATCAAAATCTTCTGCAACTGAATGATCTGTAGAAAATAAAATGCTGATAAATTTTGTTTGTCATGCATTTTCATATTGTATGTAAAAAAGTATATATATGGATATATATATATATATATATATATGCATACATTTATGCCAGAATTCTCAAAACGTTGTGTAATTTATAGTTTGCACACAATTTTACGATTAACAATTTTGCATTTCCGTTGAACAACTTTCGTAAATTGTATAACAACCTCGCATTTTTTCAGAAGCTCATATGTACATTTCTGTAGGATTCAATTTCGTAGATACAATCTTGCAAGTATGTGCAGTTTACTTACTTGATACAGCAAAATTTGGAAGCAAAAGTGAACATGACATTTTCCGTAGTCTTTTCATTTATTATATGTTTTAATGAATTGAAATATATATATTCATTGCACTAGAATTTTATAAGTAAACAAACGAACATTTATAACTTCCAGAAAAATACCGGAAATTATATTTTCCGGTAAAACTTCGTTAGGAATTAATTGTCTTCTTTCTTTATCAATTTTTTTCTTATAATTCTCAGAAGCTTTAGATGTAACAAAAAAAATGAAAGAAATATTTTATTAAATATTTTATACATCTAAATATCCCAATTTTTTATTTAAAATTGATAAGTTAAATAACCAAATATTGAGAAATATAAAATTATAATTTTTCAATAAATTTGTAAAACTTATTTTTTTTAAGTAAATAAAATAGCATATTTTTTTATTATTTCTGAAAATCTCTTTTTTTTTTTTTGCTTAAACAATATTTATAAAGATATTCACATAAATCACCAACATTTTTGCTGACAGATGGTGAAGTATTATTCTGAATTTCCAACATGAGGCAATTAGGTTAAAACGTGCTCTTTCATACTAATTTAAATGAATCTCTTTAACATTCATTTATCTTATTCTGTTTTCTTCAAAATCCATTTTGTTTACATTTACTTAAAATATTAATTTGTTTGTTTATGTAAAAAGAATTCGGAAAACCATGATATTTAAATTGATTAAGAATGTGATAATGTTACCTATATCAATATTTTAGGCATCAAGGGTAATTTCTTCTAGATATCTTTAATCCAACGAATACATCGTAACAAGCTTTAAAAAAGTAGAAAAATGAGGTTCCTTTCTAACACTTAATTACCACATTTAAATTTCACACATTCATTTTTTTAGGGTTTCGTTCATCTCATGAAACTGTATTACTCCCGCTCCGTTGTCTGTCTGTCACAGAGCCCTTCTCAAAAACTATGTAACTTACAGAGTTGAAACTTCGTGTATATAGATGAATAGCAGCTATGAAGAGCTCAAAATATTAAAATTTGAAAAATTCCTATTAGTTTAATAAATAGAGATAAAAAACCAAAATTCTAACAGCCTTTTCCTATTAAATTTAAACATTTTTCGTTATAGCAGATGCCAAAAATTAAAAATCCACGATGAAATTCTTCCTACAATAATTATTTTTCTATTAGACGATTTCCACGTGAAACATGAAAATGAAATAAAAAATTTCACCAAATTAAAAAAAAAAAAAGATTAATCTGAAATAAAATTGTCTGGCGTCATAGTCGTAATAAAATGGAAAATGTCTAAGATTTCTCAATAATACAAGGAGTATGAGTATGTGTAAGTACACAAAGCAGATTAATATCACGTCATTAGAGAATTAAAAAGAAAATCTGTCGTCATATGGGAAGTTTAACTAATTTTTCAAATGTTTGAGAATAATACAAAGCGAGTATCAATATAAATAATAGAGAATAGTAAATATGAGTTGAGAAACATATTAAATCGTGAAAAAAATCCGATTATGGAAGTATTTGCATATTTTAACATTTTGAAAGTGTACAATTTGTTTAATTTTGAAATTATTTTTTTTAATACCGCATTTAGTCCGCATGACGGATATTATTATGACAGAATATAATAGCGGGCTTAGCCCGCTATCCGGTTGGTTTAGATATTTAAAAAAAACGAAAAAATAGACCGGTAAATTTTTACTTTATAAAAAAACATGACTTTTTTATGCTAAATGAAATTTATTTGAATTTATTAAAGAAAGGATAAAATGTTTTGAAAGGAATATTAAACGAAACCCTTTGAGCGATCTTCGATCACACTTACCCACTTGTTTACTAATGTGCACAATGAAGTGTTTTTTAGCAAGTTTAATTTTTTTAAAGAGGCATATGCGTTTTTATACAATCCCTATGTTTTTTATCGCACCGATTTACCGATGCAAAACCGATTTACTGGCACACGTGTTACAGCAGCTTTGAAAATTGCACATCCAGTTTTTACATCCTCTATAGACCGTCATATTACATTTCAGACATATTTTTAGGCAAACTTGTTATTGTACGAATCTTAGAAACCTCATATAGAAAACACAGGTTCTGCTCTCGTAGTTTTCAGGAGCAATTCCTGCGGATAAGTCGCATGAGTTACGTGCAGGTACTGGTGTTATCAATAACAGTATCCCAATTCATTTATCCATTAAACGCTCACCCTGAAGCATTTTAACAGCTTTGACTGACGATTTCTTCAAGCTGAAGCAAAACTTTAGATGGCCCATTACGTGTTGCTTTCACCTTTCCCGTAGGCGGTACTGAATGTGCCTGAACTAGCAATGTTGTAAATGTCATTCTACTGGAATTAAATTAAAATGAAATAATTTCCAAATATTCATTACAGACTAATCAGACAATAGAACAGGAAATTAAATTTGTGTACAATAAATTATCCGAATGGAAAATTATATATTTTTTTTATTTAAAGGCCCTCGTACTTCCGGGACATGAAGATATGAAAGCCTAGAAACGCACTGAATACATCAACGGGTTTATCCAAGTTAAAGGTATATTCTCCCTAGCAACAAATGAAATATCGCATCCTGGAACTTATATGTTCGTGAATAGCTTTTAACATGAACACAGTTCACGTTCAAAGGTAATGTGCTACCACTACGTATGCAAAAAAGATAATAAATCTAAGACTCTAATAGCCTTTTGATTCTGATGTTATATTTCTGAAAATAATTAAATTTACAAAATATGTCACTTTAGGTAAAATATTAATATCTGCGTATTTACATTTTTTTTATCTGACATTAGACAGAAAATTAAGCCGATGTCGTGTTCCGGCGGAAAGTTTTAAGTAATTTTGAATAAAATGGGAACTAAAGTTTGACTCTAAAGTGCCTTTATAAAAGGGTAGATAAATATGCACTCACAGTATGAAACTTGGCGAAACTCACAGCGATGCTCAGACGTGTCACAGATGTAGAAAAATATAACAATTGCTGTAATCATAAGGTAGCGAAGCGTGCGCCAACACTGATTTACTGAAAGGAGCAAATTGTACTGATAGTATTTCATCATTATCTTATAAAGAATACTTCCAAGTATTTTCTTGATTTCTTTTAAAATTACAAATGTTTAATTGTTATTTTAGTGCACTCAAAACTCGGTTTCATTATGAAATAGGTTTTGAGGAATACAGAACTACTTTAGAATGATGTAATTTTTACAAAACAGCGATGCTTAGACGTGTCACAGATGTAGACAAATATAATAATTGCAGTAATCATAAGGTAGCCAAGTGTGCGCCAAAACTGATTTACTGAAAGGAGCAAATTGTACTGATAGTATTTCATCATTCTGTTATAAAGAGTCCAAGTATTTTCTTGATTTTTTTTAAAATTACTGATGTTTAATTGTTATTTTAGTGTACTCAAAACTCGGTTTCTTTATGAAATAGGTTTTGTGGAACACAGAACTACTTTAGAATGATGTATTTTTTACAAAATTTAAAACGCTTATGAAAAAGATGCAATACAAAAATGATGAAATTCCCGGTATCCTAATAATATGATAAATACGATTGTGCGTGTGAATGTTTGGCTGTGATAATCGTCAAAACGGAGAATTTAATGGCCCTGTATCTTTGCATGTAGATGAATTATAACCCAGAAATGAACATAGAGCAAGATTACAACTAATGTTACAAAAGCAAATAAATTTTTTTCTAACAAATTGTATTGCATGTACTATCAAGAAATGTCTCATTCTGTACAAATTGTGGGCCGAAACGATTTCCTGTTAAAATATTCTTTCGGGAACTAACAATGTATATTTATTCGGTACATCTGTCTAATATAATTGTATCTTTCAAATTACGAAAAGGATATACAAAATGCATTTATTAAAATACAATATCTTCATGTATGTCATGCGAAAAAATGAAAGTAGCTGATAATCGGCATCAAGCATTAAAGGGATAAAATGCGTAAATAATACATTTTTGCGAATGTCTGCTTTTGATAAGTTTCATGATCATTAATATATTAATTTTCTTTATAAAATATGTATTGAAATGTACTTTTTTATTGATTTCTACTTACATAACTGTATGTGTGGCTGTTGGAAAATTTCGATGATTATTTCAACAATTAATAGATGCGATATCTTTACAAAGTATTCAGTATATTTGTTTCTCTTCCCAGTAAAAAGCTGCTGGTTGAAGTTTGAATATCTACAAACTGTAAATGTTTCTAAGAACGTTTTCAACTGATGTGGGGAGAAATTTTAAATCATTAACACAATCTAAATTATTTTTATATTTATTATTTTATAAAAGGGTTAAATGACATTTAATTAACTATTTAATTAATGATTTTTTAAATAAAATTTTATATAAATATGTATTTCTTTACATCTAATTACATGTAATATTACATTGTGTGAAACCCCCAGTTATTAACACATAACCAGTAACTGACACTTCCACAGAAATCTAACTCAAATAAGCATTTTCTTGTAAATTTATGCTAAGTAATGTCATCTAGTGGTGAATTATTTTTCTTAACTGTTACAACTCATTTTTCGGCTAATGATTTTCAAAAGGCATGCTGTCAGTTACTGGAGATATTGACCACTTTCATGACAAAACTAAATTTTTAGTAATGAAAAGTACAACTTTTCAACATTATGTCAACAATAATTTTTTAATGTATCTTTACTATACTTTCAAAAACAAAGATAAGTATAAAATATATTTAAAAATTTCTAATAGTGATTTGAACAAGAAAAAATACTTAAAGTTCCAGTTACTGGGGGTTTGAACCTACGTATTTCTATTATAAAATAAAATATATATTTTGTAAAAATTGAACAAAATATTTAAGCGCATAACTTCAATTAATATAAAATTGTAAACATAGTCAAAGTTTTAATAAGTACGCTCAAAGGTTTATTATTTTAGTCCTTTTGAATGTAATTGCATATGCATATCCATGATATATCTAACGATCGTGTTTAAAATACTCAGATATGTTGAATTATTAATACACAAATATCGGCAATTCAATTAATACTGAATCAAAAATGTATTCTATAAAGTGAATATGTTATACAAACATTGTTTCGCATGCCGGAATATACTGATAGTGACTTCTGTTGTTTTATCATAACGGAGACTATTATACAAATCAAATACCTAAATAATAAATTATTTCGAGAGGTTCTGTTTCGACGAATTACTCATTGCTATTTCAAAACTTTTATTAAATTCCCCTTTAACATTATATAATGCAATGTCTCTGTGTTATGGATTCATTATTAATCAATAACACTTGGCAATTCAGATAGCTGATACAACTTTAATTTGAGTATATTATAATTAAACATTTATTTTCTGTGAATGGAATTAAAAAAAGTTTTTCGTGTAATAATTTTATTATATACACGTTTAACATAAAGAATATAAATTGCATTGTCGTTAGATAATGATAAATTTCTTACCTTTCTAACATATTATATCATTGAAAATAAAAATTCCTTTAAATAACCTTTTTAATAACTGTTTGCTAAATAATTCCAATTAAGTTTTTATTTTTTTTTAGCAATACATAAAAATATATTGTTAAAACATACATTCATCTGTCTAAAATTGCTGAAATTATAGTATTATTACATGATGTTAAATACTGTAGAAGTATAAAGCTCAATATCAACTATTAACTTCAACAAAGTCTTTGTAAAATGTGTTGCTAGTTCTATATTTTTGTTTAACATTTGAACAAAAGCATTCACTCACATGCTGAATTTAAAATAATGTAACAAAACATCTACTTTTCTACTAAAACCGCTTCAAAAACTAAATAAAGTATTTTTATCTAATAACTACGAACCCAGTTTACTCAAAACTTCCGAAACACACATTTGAACATTCGAAAGTTTGCTGTTAATTTTAATCCTCAAATTCCAAAACGACACCAGAATTTTTAAATACTTGTTTTCCTTTTATAACAATGGGAATAAAAACTTACTTATTTATGTTATACGCCTGACTGACTGACTGACTCATCAACGCCCTTGACGCCTAAAATCAGGATTATGAAATTTGGACAGTAGATTGCTATTATGACTTTGACAAGCAATACGAAAGAATATTTAACCCCCCCCCCCCCCCGATAATGGAGTTAAAGGGGGAGAGTCGAAAGTTTGGGGTCATTTCGCAATATCTCAGCAGCAGTTTTAAGTAGGAGCGCAAAATTCAGAAAAAAAAATCTACTAAAATAATGGTTCATCGTGTATTTCAGTTGTTTTAGAAATTCACTTCCTAATAGGTTTAAATGGTTTTCATTTGGTACGAATAAGACAACTATTGTTTATTTTTGATTAGATATTCTGCATAAGACATTTTTCCAAAGAGATCAACGCATTGTCCATCCGAGCAAAGCCGGTGGTCAGGCCGCTAGTTTTCAAATATGATAAATTCGTTCGTAAATCGTGGTGTCATTCAATCCTTTCAACATTTTAGGGATGGAAGTACTTTGTGCCTGAGAATTAAAAATAAATATAATTCATCCTCAAGAGGAAAAAGTAAAGTAAAACCTTATAACTTGCGTAAAAATATATAATTTTACTTATCATTATTCGTTTTAATATAAAAAAAATTAAATTAAATTAAATTAAAGATTGAAAATTCAATTGAATTTCAAACTCTTTGGGACGACAGATATTTGAGTTTATTGTAATTTTATTTTTAAAAAGAAATATATATTGAAACGAATACAGAAATGTGGAAGTTAAGTATTTCGAAAAATCAAAATTTTGAATTTTAATTTAATGATAAAAAAGGCACTACTAATTTTAATATAAATTGTTAAAAGAATGAAAGAACTTTTAAGATTTAACTATTAAGGATAAAATTATATTCATTTTATTATAATATTAAATATAAAAAAATCAATTGATATTTAATAAAAGTTATTAATTTCTTCTATAATTGAAAGTTTCTTTCAGTACATATCTTATTTCTTTTTTACAACTGACAACGATCAAAAGGAAATATCAATTATTAGATTGGAAAAGATTAGACGGCATTTGAAGCTTAAGAAGAGAAAGCTAAATATTAGATAACAGAACGAAAAAATTGAAAAAACAACTCTGGAAGAAAAGAATGAATAGAAAAAAAAATTGGTTTTATTGTATATACGCGAAGATTAAAAATGAAAAAAAAAAATAACAGCAGTTACCGGCTCAAAATCCTAAAACAATTATCTGATGTAGTTTTTAATTTCATTTTTGGGTAGATTTCGTAAGAAATACTACTTATTACATTTACTTATATGTTGGAATTTCTGGAAGAATTTTGCAGATCTAAGTTGATCATGACTGCTAGAGCCCAAAATCACACCCAGTTCAAAACTTTATATATATATATACATACATACATATATATATATATATATATATATATATATATATATATATATATATATATATATATATATATATATATATACACTGGTGGAAATTGAATTATGAAAACATGGTTTTTTAATCAAAACATTTATAATATTAACTAAAAATGAATGAGTTTTCATACATTATACATGCTATGTACAACAAATAAATTAGAAAAATAAAATTTCATACAAATTAATAAACTAAAACATAACATCAAAAATTAGATTTAAGTAACATAAAATTATGGAAATTGATTTATGAAATGTCACATTTAATTGAAATTAATAATTAGTAAAGCTACCTTTATTCATTAGAGTTTCTTTTATTCTAGATGGCATTGATAAAACAAGATTTTGGATGTATTTCTGATCAATTAGTTTCCAGTTTTGACAGATTGAAGCTTTCAAATCTACAAGTGATGTGTACTGCATCTCATTTGCATAAACCATTCGAACAGGCTGTCCCCAAACGTTTTCGATGGGGTTCAGATCAGGACTAATAAATGGATGATCTAAAAGAACAATATTCTGTTCGTCAAAACAATCTTTCATTGTATTTGAAATGTGAATACTTGCATTATCTTGCATGAAGATATAATCTAAACCATAATATTGCCATGCAAACTGAAGAAGTGAATTTTCTAAAACTAAACTATAATCAAAAGAGTTCTGGCGACCGTTTAAAAATACAATTTCACTTTAGCCATCATAAGCAATCGCTGCCCAAATCATCAAACTTCCGCCACCAAAATTTCTGCTGAATGTAGATTTGTTTCTTTTCGGAGATCTCTCCAATAATACCTCAAATCATCTGGGCCATCCAAAGTCAATTTTTTTCCTCAGAGAAAATGACTTTCTTCCAAATGTCACCCATTGTCATGTACTTCTCGCAATACTGCAAACGCATCTGCTTGTGACGCAGAAGTAACTTTGGACACGGCTTCATTTTCGACAATTTCAAGCTCCGTGAAGAATGTAAAATATGCCTTACTCTTCTAGAAGTAACAGGCAGGGATAGCTCTGCACAAATCTGCTTTGAACTGTGACCAGCTTTCGATGCAAGTTGAAGAATCCCCCTTTTCTGTCTCTTGCTTAAACGTGGATTACCTTTTTAGTTAAAATTTTTGCCATAA
The DNA here is from genome assembly GCA_963931845.1 of Maratus michaelseni. Lineage (NCBI taxonomy): Eukaryota > Metazoa > Arthropoda > Arachnida > Araneae > Salticidae > Maratus > Maratus michaelseni. Next base: position 392,762,060 of record OZ007592.1, read on the forward strand.
TTTGCTGGATCTTTTCTATACTTATATATCACACCAACAGATCTTTTAATTAATTTACGAATTTCCGGGACCGACTTTCAACATTTTAAATATGCGTCGATTTTACCTCTTTCTTCCTCAGACAAAATCTTTCGTTTACCCATCGTGAAAATTGTAAATGAAACGTACTGCTTTCACTGTATAACGCTTTTTATGTCTACTTTGCAGGTCACGTTACCTTGTTTTATGCAAATTTTTGTCACATTGCTTCGGAATAACCAATGAAATGTGATATTTCATAAATCAATTTCCATGTTCGCATATTACGAAAATTTAATTTTTGACTTTTTGTTTATGTTTAATAGTATGTGTGAAAATTTATTTTTTAACAGATTTGTCATACGTACTATGTATATCAAATGAAATTTCAATCATTTTTAATGAACATTATAGAAGTTTTTGTCAAAAAACCGTGTTTTCATAAGTCAATTTCCACCAGTGTATATATATATAGTCTAACAGAAGAAAGTTTCGCTCTGTGTGTGTGTATTTCTCTGCGATTTTGAAGTCTGAAAAATTAGGTGTGGACAGTCCAAGGCCTGACCTGGTGCACCTGAGTCTCAGAATTTTAATACTTTGAAAATTAACAAAAATATTAATTAAAAACCAATCAATAACTCATCTCTTTTTTTTTTTTCTTTTCTTTTTTTTTTTTCTTTGCTAGCCGACTTTTAGAACGTGCGCATGTTCAGAACCCGATTTGCCACAGTTTTCGAGAATGAAGAGCCATTTACATGATGAATGCGTTTATTTTGCAATTAATTTTAAATTTTATCGACTAAACCGTCTGGTTTGTTTAAAAAGGAAAAGCATATTCTGAAAGATTGCACTCTTACGCCTCCAAGAGCCGTAATCAATTTGAAAAAAAAAATCCCTTTAAAAATTTTTTGAATAAGGGTAGTATTTTCTGGGGTATAAGGGTTTTCTCCCTTACGCCAACGCCAATTAATAGCTTAATTGCAGAGATACAGACTAACCAAACATATGCTCTAAGGTCTGAAACCTTCTTCTAACAGACGGTACAATTATTTTTTTTTTAAATACGGATTTTAACCCTTTCAAAAACACCGGCGAATGCAGGTCGTTTCGCAGGTCGTTCGTATTTTTTTTTCTTACGCTAAAATTACTAAACTTTCGTATTTCGACACAATTGTTTAAGAACATCCCGGAAGACCAGATTTACATCACCTACAACAATTTCGAAGCGTTCAAACGAGAACAAGTGTCGAAAAAAAATCTGAGATAATTTCGCCGAAAACCCATAATAACGGGATGTTTTCCGCGGTCACGCTCGGGTTCGGGCAATGTTTTAACTAATTAAAATGCATATATTTTCACATAATTTTATAGAGGGCTTGGAAACAGTTATATTTATATACGACTAAAATTTCAGCGAGATTCGGACGACGAATACAATTTTTTTTTTATGTTAACGAACCCGAAAACATATTTATTTTACAACCAGATAACAACATTTCTGACATAATTTTTACACGGGCTGTAAAACCGTTATACTTATGAACATTGAAAATTTCAAAAGATTTGGAAAACACAAGTTTTTTTTTTTTTTTTTTTTTTTTTTTTTTTTTTTTTTTTATCTATATAACGAAACTACTTGAGAAAAGAATTAAATGTGTTTTACGATTTTGCAATTTTGTCATTAAAGATAGAAATTCATACAAAATCGTGTAAAATATATAAAATAATAGAAATTTGGGGTTTAGTTAAGGTTTTATCACGACCCAGGAAACGCTGGAGGGGGGAGGGAGAGCATCAGCTAGTATATAGGTTTAATTATTAAAAACTAATTTCCATCCATACTTTATGTTTACTTTTACCACTAGAGGGCAGCACTATTTTAAGTTGTTTTTTATTATTAATTTTTCCATCTTAATACTTATTTATAACATAGTATTATACATTAATACATCCTTTAATGTAATTCGATTTTCTATTTATTAATTAATTTCATTTATTTATTATTTAACTAATTGGTATCAATTAAGTTAGTAATTTGGTTGATTTATGAAACATTTATTTCCATCCTATTCCTTCGATTCAGATTATATCCACTTTTTTTTTTTATTAATAGATGGCAGCACTAATGTTCCTGTTTATTTTATAATCCATTATATTTTAACATTATTTCTGGCATCAGTGCAAAGCAATTTACATTTCTAAAATTGGCAACATGATATGATTTTTCATGCAATTCATTCCCCAGTCATGTTGGAGTTTTCATGATGGTTCATGAACTGCAAGGTATCTTATTTATATCTCTATTCATCTTTATGGATTTTTTATAAGTATGGTTTCTTTCCTTTTTTATATTGTATTTTATTTTTTATTTTATCACTGATTTGAATCATTTTATTTGAGATGTAGTCCCAATATCATATTTTTTAGCAATGTTTGGCTAATATGAAGATGAAACATCTCATTTTATTTGTGGTATTTAGGCAATTGGGACTTGATAATTCTGTCTAAATTCCACAAATTTCATTTCATTTAATTCATTTATTCCATTGATTCAATTTTTATTTAATTTCTTATTCGTTCAATGTTTTTTGATTCCATATTAAAATATATTGGCTGTGTTGGGGAATCTTTCATTGTCAACTAATTATTTCATACTTAATTTTCATGGTTTAAGTTGGTGTTATGATAATGTTTCATTTATGGTTATATATATATATATATATATATATATATATATATATATATATATTATGGACATGAAAACTCCCATAACTCTGCACAAATCTCTTCCAAACAGATACAAATCAAGTTCGGTCAAGTTCGTTAATGGGTAAAATCAGACCAAGCGGTCGGAAATAGGGAGGTTTTCTGTGAAAATAGAGAAACGTCTTAATTGTGATATGTATCGATCCCGTTTAAAGTTATTATTACTTCTAGGAAAAAATTCATAATTTCAGCAATTTACAAGATATCAAATCCACTTACTATTAACATTTTACTACTATCTACAACTTTCATATTGACAAGTTTTTAATAAGACAACCTCTTACTGAATATATATATATATATATATATATATATATATATATATATATATATATATATGTATATATATATATATATATGTATATATATATATATATATATATGTATATATATATATATATATATATATATGTATATATATATATATAAGGGGGTGGAGTGGGGGGGGGGGTGTTGAAGAAAAAAAATCACATCTACGATAATCCGCCACTAAAGCAATAAAAAGTGTCATTGGAGTGATAAAAAAATGTTGTAAACCCACAGAGCGGCTGTATATAAGGTTACATTTTTAAACGTGCATGTGGTATGAATAAAAACACGTCAAAATTTAAAATATAGTGTGTGACTCATTTAATGAATCAATCATTTATCTCTAATCTTGATTTATTTTTTGTTGGTGAAATTAGTACTTAACTTCTAAATCAATGTGCGCCTATAGGCCGAGCAGGCATGTTTATATTATTATTATTATTATTTTTATTATTTAATTTTATTTTTTCAGATATTACAAATTACAAGCTGGTACCCGACGTATTCTACATTTAACGCATGAAACATTAATGCATTAGTTATAAAGATTTTATATATTAATATCGAATTTAGCATAAATTTTAGTTAAAATTTTTATTTAATAAATTTTTACTTAAAAAAAATTTTTTTTTTTTTTTTATAAATTTATATTTACATTAACTTTTGTTATAATTACATTTATAAAAGGCAGAGACTCAAACAAAAATATTCACATGCGGAATATGAAAAGTATAATAAAAAAAAATATTGACATTTATATTTTATATTTTACATAAACAAATAAATAATATTGTACGTCAGTAACTTTGCTATAAATCTGGTTAACAGCTCACACATTGTTTCACCTATTTTAAACAGTTAATTTATTCTAAAAAAATATCATATCCAAAAATAGAAACACTTTGATAGATAAGTTAAAATTGCATGTACATATGCTTTATGAGTAACACATATTTTTTAATATAATTAACATATTTTCGCCAATAAGCCATTTAAAAAAAAAGTTATATTTAAAGAATAATCTGAAATACATTTTTGACAGTACTATATCTAACTCTCATTGACGTGTCATATATATATATATATATATACCGTAGTTATATTTAAATCTTCATTAATTAATTTAAATGAATTATTCACTACTATTAAGAATGTTTATTGATTTATTGTATTTACTTTTATGCCCATGGGGGACAATATCATATTCTAATATAATGTAATACTTTATTAAACACCAATATAATATATATTAATTCAAATTAATTTTATTCCCTAACAACTTATATCATGTGAATTTAAATTTTAACTTTGTATGCAAAAACATAATTTGTTACTATTAATTTCAATATTTAATTAATATTATTTTTAAATCCATAGTATCTTAATACACATAATTTAGTATTTTAATTTGCCCACGGTGGGCAATATCATATTAAAATATAATATAATACTTTATTAAATGCTAAAATTATATGTATTAATTTAAATTAATGTTATTCCCTATCCTATTGTATCATATGTTTAATATTAAATTTATCTCCATAGCATCTTTATTCACTTTTAGTATTTTAATTAATCATTAGTACATCCAGTTTTACTTTAATGTAATTGGATTTATTATTCATTTTATATTTAATTTCATATGTATTTATTATTAAATATTATTTATTTTATTTTTATTTCATTTATATTTATTAACTAATTACGACCACTTAAGATAGAATAAATTCATTTTTAATATTGATTTTTCCATTGTATTTCACTACATATTCTGCTCATAGATGGCAGCACCATGGCTTGTTGCTTTAAAATATTCAATATTTCCGTGTAGTTTATTTTCAAAATCATAGATGGCAGCACCATGGTTAGTGATGCTTTAAAAAAATTCCATATATCCATGTAATTCATTTTCTAAATTGGCAACTTGGTTTATAATCTTCTAAAACTGTTTTTGGCAACATTTAGTAAATTATTTTTTGCAATTCATTGCCTTTATTTGCCTTCATCTATCTGATAAGTGTTGGTAGTAGGAATCCATCTTCATCGTGTAGATTATGGCTTTTGTCGATCTATTATCCAGTTCTTCCCTTATAATTCTGGGTAAGGTTTCTCTCTTTTTAAGTATTGTATTTGTTTTATGAATTTTCAGCCTTTTTTTTAATTAGATGGTTATGGTTATTGAGTGGTCGTCCCAAATTCATATTCTTTAGCAATTTTAATGCTAATATGAAGATGAAACCACTCATTTTATTTGTGGAATTTATGCATTTGGGACTTGATAATTCTGTATAAATTCCACAAATTTCATTCATTCTATTTTATTCAATTTTTAATTATATTTCTACTTCTTTTATATTAGTATCTAATATCTATATTCATTGTGCTGGGGTTACAATTTCGTTGTCAATAAATTATTACTTCCTAAATCATAATTTCAAGTTTCAGTTGGTGTTATCGTAATGTTTCATTAATTGTTATATATATATATATATATATATATATATATATATATATATATATATATATATATATATATATATATATATATATATTAGTTAGTAACCAAGTCTCATTTATTTCACAAAAAAAATCGGCCCGACATGTGTACGTCACTTTTGGACCACTTTAAGAAAGCCATTTTTATTGCCAATGCATCATTTATACATATAGCTTAAATTCTAATTTTCACTCATATAATAGAACGAGCAGGGAAGACCGAGCTATGCTCGGTAAAAATTAAATTTGAGCTCAAATATCATGACCCATGACCAAAATGACCCACTAATTGAATTTTCTCGAGCATGTGACTTAGCCCAACAGTCTTCTCGTGCCCGAAAACCATAGGATGCAAAATTTAGTGTAAATAGTCTGAGCCGTTTTTAAGATAAAATAGCTTGACCCATAATGACCCATGACCAAATGACCCACTCATCGAAATTTCTCGAACATGTGACCTAGCTTTATAGTTTTCTTGTTCCCTAAACCTGTAGGATGCTAAATTTATTTCAAATCCTCTGAACCGTTTTTAAGATAAAATAGCTTCACCCATAATGACCCATGACCAAAATGACCCACTAATTGAATTTTCTCGAACATGTGACCTAGCCCAGCAATCTTCTCGTGCTCGAAAAACATTGGATGCAAAATTTAGTGTAAATTGAGCCGCTTTTTAGATCTTGACCCACAATGACCCAGAAATGACCCACTAATCAAATTTTCTCGGACATGTGACCTAGCCCAATGATTTTATCGAGCTCGAAACTCGTAGGACACAAAATTTAATCAAAATCGTTAGAGCCGTTTTTTAGATAAAATTAATTTGACCCGCTTTGACCCAAAATGAATCAAAATGACCCACTAATCGAATTTTCTCGAACATGTGACCTAGTCCAATGATTTTCGCGTGCCCGAAACTCGTAGGATACAAAATTTAATCAAAATCGTTAGAGCCGTTTTTTAGATAAAATTAATTTGACCCGCTTTGACCCAAAAATGACCCACTAATCGAAAGTTCTCGAACATGTGACCCAGCCCAATAGTCTTCTCGTGCCCGAAAATAGTCGGATACAAAATTTCGTCAAAATCGTTTGAACCCTTTCTAGATACAATTAGCTTGACCATGACCCAAAATGACCCACTAATTGAATTTTCTCGAACATGTGACCTAGCCCAACAGTCTTCTCGTGCCCGAAAACCATTGCATGCAAAATTTAGTGTAAATTGAGCCCCTTTTTAGATCTTGACCCACAATGACCCAGAAATGACCCACTAATCGAATTTTCTCGGACATGTGACCTAGCCCAATGATTTTATCGAGCTCGAAACTCGTAGGACACAAAATTTAATCAAAATCGTTAGAGCCGTTTTTTAGATAAAATTAATTTGACCCAAAAATGACCCAAAAATGATCCACTAATCGAAAGTTCTCGAACATGTGACCCAGCCCAATAGTCTTCTCGTGCCCGAAAATGGTCCGATACAAAATTTCGTCAAAATCGTTTGAACCGTTTTTTAGATACAGTTAGCTTGACCATGACCTAAAATGACCCAAAATGACCCACTAATTGAATTTTATCGAACACGTGACCTAGCCCAACAGTCTTCTCGTTCCCGAAAACCATTGGATGCAAAATTTAGTGTAAATTGAGCCGCTTTTTAGATCTTGACCCACAATGACCCAGAAATGACCCATTAATCGAATTTTCTCGGACATGTGACCTAGCCCAATGATTTTATCGTGCCCGAAACTCGTAGGACACAAAATTTAATCAAAATAGTTAGAGCTGTTTTTTAGATAAAATTAATTTGACCCGCGTTGACCCCAAAATGACCCACTAATCGAAAGTTCTCGAACATGTGACCCAGCCCAATTGTCTTTTCGTGCCCGAAAATGGTCGGATACAAAATTTCGTCAAAATCGTTTGAACCGTTTTTTAGATACAATTAGCTGGACCATGCCCCAAAATGACCCACTAATCGAATTTTCTCGAACATGTGACCTAGTCCAATGGTTTTCTGGTGCCCCAAAACAGCAGGATACAAAATTTCGTCAAAATCGTTAGAGCCTTTTTCAAGATAAAATTTGCATATATATATATATATATATATATATATATATATATATATATATATATATAACCACACACAAGATTTGCTCGCATTAGAATATATGATAAAATGTATTTTGCCAGAAACTAGAAGCGCGATTTAGTAATATTTTATATATTTTTGGATAATATATATAAGATTATTTTTTTAAGAATTTATCTCAAAAATTAGCATGTATTTGCTAAACTAATATAAAATAAATAGTAATTGAGTTACTAGAATTGGTAATCCATTCCCCAGAAAAAATAAGAAATGGTTATCCCATTTATTATCATTATTATTATTATTATTATTATTATTAAGGTTGCCTGATTGTCACACCTTATTTAATTGCAATATCTCAATTATTTAATGACTGATTAAATAAATTGGACATCCCCATTTCTAAAATACAGTCGCAATCAATCAGTCTGAATAAAAAATTAAATTCCTCTAAACATGAGACATCAAATTAGATAACGCATTTCCGAGTTGAACTAAAGCCTGTCAACGTAACGACAGGTTTTCATTTCATTCTGAGCATAAAATGAATATCATGTTAATGTAAAATAGCTACAACATACGCTATATAAGAATATGTTCGGGTTTGTGTTTTATATTTATAATTCATTGAACTTTATGGAGCATTTTCTCTGTTTAGATTTTACACACACATATATAACGTGTGTGTGTGTGTGTGTGTGTGTATATGTGTGTGTGTGTGTGTGTATATGTGTGTGTGTCAAAAAAGTTGTGTAACTTAATTGCCATCATTACATAAAAATTACCAATAATGAACTTTTTGGGAACTAATTTAAAAGTGGAAGTATATGATTAAGAGTATCTGGGATTCATGTGCATAGTTGACGCTAGTTTCTTTACCCAATGTGCAATATCAAAGAAGAATCTGTAAAATGCAAACAAAAAGCCATGATTTTAAAAAATCAAAGGACTATAAAATATCTAAAACAAAAGTTTGATTTAAATTTCTTTGTAATCATCACAATTTTAGAGTATCTCTTACGCATACTACAATTTTAACATTTCGTATTATATGCAACACGCAATTGATTTTCTTATATTGTTCGATTCGCCGATCAATGCCTTTAAGTAAAGAATATACTAACTGGTTATTTTATGGATTCGACCATTCAAGATTATGTACATTACTCAACTATACACTCTCAAAAAACATTTCCCAATAAAAAGTAAAAAATACAGGATTCTAGTTTTCGATGCGCCCCTTCTATTGCAAGACATGTTTCTGTTACAAGCAGAAATTTTTGTCTTTAAATGGAAAATTTCAGAATATTTTAAGCTTAGATTCGCGAATTTTCCGTATATGCATGGAAAATCCCTTTATAATGCTGAAAGTACTAAAAACACAGTTGCCAGAACAACCATGTGATTTGACGAAAATGCAGCTTTTTCTTGGAGGATTTCAAGAAATGTCTGCGTTAGATTGGGTAATTTTCGGTATTTTTAGGGGGTGAACTGGGCAAATGAAAGCGGATATATTTGTGTTTTAACGAAATATATTCAACTGCAAAATTCGTTCAATTCATTCATTTTTTTGAGAGTGTAGTTTTTGGCATGTACCGGAATTTCTGCTTTTTTTCACCGAAACTAAAATTTTGGACCGACACTTGACGAATTCAGAAACGAAAAAGTATTTTAAGATCCGTTCCTACAATATTGGACTATAGTTACGGTGTATAGAAAATTCTGCTATATTTTCAAGGAAATAAAAATATATCGACTCTTGACGATGACGGAATAGAAAACGAAAACAATTCTATATCCGCACACTAAACTTTAAGAAGAAAACAAATTAATTTCAGTGTCAATATTGGGACAGTTAGAAAAATTGTCATATATCTATGTTTTCAAACTTTGGATATGACGTATTCTTGCTTACAAGAGTAGTTTACGCAAGCAAATTTACTGCTTGAATGAACATTTCTTTTTTGTAATATATAATTGTACACGTTAATGATGTGTATTTAATGCATTTTCTTCATGATCTTTTCGATATTATTTCTTCAACTTATTTTTCAAAATATAATTTGCAAAACTTGCATTTACAAAAACTTGAAACTTTTATAAAACTGTTTTTATTTATTTATTTATTTATTTATTTAAGATAGTGTAAAAGAGCGATCACCTCTTATTTATTTGCATTTCGGTTAAAGGCTACTTTTTTGTTATGCTTTTTTTATTTTTTATTTTTCATTCAATACCCCATTCAATAAATTAATGTTTGTAAGTTTGAAACTATTATATAAATCGTTGTAAAATTTATGTTTTAAAGCTTTTATTTATATGACATCTGATTTTAATTCAAAGGGACTCTGATTCAAATATAATTATTTCGTTAATTATAGTATTAAATACATTAATTTAAGTATAATTGTCTAATATGCTAAAATAGACTGTGTTTGTATTTCACATCTGTTCTCAAAAGAATATTTTATATTGGGTAATGAAAGTAACGGCAGTTATTCAATAATCTCAGTATTTCATAACAATGAAATTCAAATTTTAAATTAGTTTCTAAGATACTGCATACATAAATTACTGACCACTGCTTGAATGAATTTCATGCATTCTAGATATTGCTATACAGCGAGTTTCATGCGTCCAGTGATGTTCTTTTTGTTAATGTGCGCGAAGCGTACAAACTATTTGAAAATATTCCTTTTTTATTGAGTACGACATCGTTACTCCAAAAAATAAACCTAATTTATTACATTCCCCATTACAAGTTGGGGATTTTATAAACTGAGAAGTAAATTTGATATATATTCAATAATTTATCACATTTACTAAGTTTAGTGGTGATTATCTATAATTACCGGTTGTTATACATAATCACCGGTTTATTACATTTACCGTAATATATATATATATATATATATATATATATACATATATATATATATTGTAATTCAACTTTCATTTGTTTTTTTTTTTAAATAAAAAAAAAAAAAAAAAAAATTATTATTTTTTCACCGGCAAGGTAGAAGGGGTACTACTATTTGTAGATGGTAAAATAAGTGATAACAATATATTGAGTATTCTTATTGCCATTTGACATCATCTATATCATACAGATATGATGATAATAATATAAAGCGCTCTAGTCGTATCAATAAGATAACTGAATAGGCTCTAAGCCGTCTCCGTAGCATGATATCTTTAACATGTTGAATTTACGTGTTGGTCTTCGTGATTGGGTTTCTCCTCCACACAGGCTTTAATGGACCTGATTCTGAATTCCCGGAATAACGATGCGATGGGGGAAATTACTAAATTACTACAAGTTAATTTACTACAAGTAATAATTTATAAAAATAAAAAATGGAGAATTTAAAACAAATATTGGGATTGTTTTTAATAATTAGAAATAACTAATCTTTCACAACATTCATGCATTTCAATAATTTTTGTAATTAGATACATTTTTTCAATTTAAAAAAAAACGGTCATTTGTACCCCGACTTGCAAAAGTATATATTTTTTCTAGTTTCGTTTGTTACAAAAATAGTGCGATTGAATATTTACATAAATAAGAAATATTTCAACTGTTATTAGAAGTATTGTTTTCAATATTCAACAAGAGGACATTAAACGAAAACGTGCTCTTTTATACTAATATAAATAAATCGTCCGTTAAATTTCATTTACGTTACTTTGTTTTGTTAAACAGTAAATTAGTTTGGATTTTCTTAAAACATTAATTTGTTTATTTATGTTTCAAAATGAAACTTTCGGCAAATCATGCTCGAAATAGATGAAGAAAATGCTGAGTACTGCTATCTATATTTTTAGTAAGTAATTTTTACCAGATGTTTCACAAACAAATAAAAGCTATTGTGAAAATTCGTAAAAACTAGCAATTTTTAGTAACATATTTTTCCATGAGACTGGCTATATCAAGTTTCGTTTATCCGACATGTTTAATGTAAAAATAAAAATGATTTTAGAATACAAATTTGAACACATTTGAATATTTTATTAAAATTCATTACGATTATTCAAATTAGAGTTCCTTTTATACGCCAAAACATGGCAAGAAATTTCCTCCAGCATTTCTTTGTACATTAATAATAATTCTTCAACTATCATAACTAAGATTAGAGTGATTTCTAGAATATCTAAGTTTAAAATTTATTTATTTTTTACATTGGTATTATTTTGCTTTGTCTTTGATCGTTGGAGTTTTTTACTACTATTTTTTACTACTATTCTTCACCTTATTTAATCACATATTTATGCGATTAACGAAGGCAGAGATTATTATTCGGACACAGTGATATCGAAATTCAAGAACGGAGACAAATCTTGTTATATCAGAAATTTTGTAGGATTTCTGATAATATAAATATCATTAATGGAGTAAAAATATGCAATGTTTTTCGCAGGAAATTGAAAACGATGATATTTTTGTTGGCATTTTTGGTTGATAGTTCTTTCAAATTCAAACATCATGTGAAAATTTCCAAGAAATACCAATAATACAGTCATTCTTTGTGATGTCACTATGTCGTTACAAATGTCACGTTATCAATTCACCGTGACAGTTTTTAAATCACTCGACTATAAAACAAACCCTATTGCAATCGTCAAACTAGTCGTTGGGGGCCACCGTAATACTTACCCATCATGTATATGTATAATGTAAAATATTAAAATAAAAATGTGTAAACTACTTATAAAATGCATTGCAATTCAAATAAAATCGTGGCTTGATGACGTCATAAAAAGGCTCGATTACTGAATTGCTTGAAAGAGGTTTTTCCTTATAACTCCAAAAATAATACGCCTATTAACTAGCGGTTTATTGCATCTGATTAAGCGTCAAATTTCCAATTAAAATATATCTTTGAAGTGAAATTTGGATGAAATACAGGGTCATGAAAAATCGAAGAGTGTGGTAAATAGGATTACAAATATCTCGGCAACTCATTATCCGATCGACTTAATGTTTTATGCAAAATTTATGTTTTTTTATTGTTTTTTATATTTACTACTTAAAATAAACAATTTCGAAAATTTTTATATACCTTTCATCAGAACGAATATTTCGAGAGTCCGAAAAAAAATGTTCCGGTTAATCGAGGTTATTGAAATGAAATAGGCTTCTTCCCATTATTACATACTAAGTACATACCAAATTGCAAGTCTCTATCTCAATTTGTTCGGGAGATAGAGCGTTTACAGACACACAGACACACACACACACACACACACACACACACACACACACACACACACACACACACACACACACACACACACACACACACAGACAGACACACATACACACAGACACACACACACAGACACACAGACGGACGGCAAATTTTTTTTTTCTAAAAATATGTTTTTTTGGAATCTCCAGTGTCTGAAACGTGTAAATCCGTCAAATTTTTTTTTTTCGATTTTCAAAACGATTACAAGACTTACCCTATACTACGTATGATGGGTAAGTAACAACGGGATATATCGAGGTCACATTGTTCTACATCAAATGATATGAATGTAACTGAACGTAACGTGTGAGTTTAATTTGGGTCACGGTGATATTAGTTAAGACTATAAATTAAAAGTACAACAACAATGACTCCCCATTAAACTTAAAAGCACCATTCATTAGTAATAATAAAGTAATTCGTGTTTATTAATCCGATCGAAACAAATGTTAAATTTGAAATTATGATTGGTATTCCATATTTTACTTACCCATCATACGTAGTATAGGGTAAGTCTTGTAATCGTTTTGAAAATCGAAAATTTTTTTTTGAAGGATTTACACGTTTCAGACACTGGAGATTCCGAAAAACATATTTTTAGAAAAAAAATTTTGCCGTCCGTCTGTGTGTCTGTGTGTCTGTGTGTGTGTGTGTCTGTAAACGCTCTATCTCCCGAAAAAATTGAGATAGAGACTTGCAATTTGGTATGTACTTAGTATGTAATAATGGGAAGAAGCCTATTTCATTTCAATAACCTCGATTAACCGGAACAATTTTTTTCGGACTCTCGAAATATTCGTTCTGATGAAAGGTATATAAAAATTTTCGAAATTGTTTATTTTAAGAAATGAGTATAATAGACAATAAAAAAAATAAATTTTGAATAAAGCATGAAGTCGATCGGATAATTAGTTGCCGAGATATTTGGAATCCTATTTTCCACACTCTTCGATTTTTCATGACCCTGTATTTCATCCAAATTTCACTTCAAAGATATATTTTAATTTGAAATTTGACGCTTAATCAGATGCAATAAACCGCTAGTTAATAGGATTATTATTTTTGGAGTTATAAGGAAAAACCTCTTTCAAGCAATTCAGTAATCGAGCCTTTAAAGTTTGTGACGTCATCAAGCCACGATTTTATTTGAATTGCAATGCATTTTATAAGTAGTTTACACATTTTTATTTTAATATTTTACATTATGCATATCCATGATGGGTAAGTATTACGGTGGCCCCCAACGACTAGTTTCATAAATAGTATTGTATTTTAAATAAGTATGCATCTATTTGTTTTTCTTTTAATCAAAAAATTTAATGAATTCAAATATATATAAATTTTGGATTAAAAACAAATTTTTACAAAACTCATTACATAAACAATCTTTAAAACTCCAAAATTAAATTCAAAAATACTTGAAAACTATAAAAATCGGCATAGATCTTAGTATGTTTCAAGTTATGAATCACATTTTTACTGAATAAAGATTTTTTAAGATTTTTTTTTTTTTTTTTTTTGTAAATTATATGAAAGCAATCAACTGAAAATTTACTATTATTCGTACGTAATGATATTGAACATAAAATGATAATAAAATGTATAAAATTTACGATACTTGGGTTTGTCTTTATTTTTTTTTCTTAAATGTAAATTATTTTTCTTTAATCTGTATATTTTTTTTATTTAGAAAGTATTAAATGTTATAGTAAATTACTAAAATTTAAAATGTTAATGGTTTTGAAGTACAAAATGAATATTAATACTCAAGACTTGCAAAATTAATACATATTAATAACTGATATAGATAGGCAAAAACGAGTCTTATGCATTACATATTATTGTGTACAAAATATAAAATTACTAATTTAAACCTTAAATTTATCTAGGTTTTAGTTTAATATAAACGTATATTTATCTCTATAATAAAAGCGTAAATCATGTGACTGTAGTCAACAGTTCCGGAATGCCCGCTTCACTTTTTTCATTTGCCAGGCGGCCATTTTTATTCAAAATTATTTTTTCGAATAAAACTTCATAAAAGTTGCATTTTTAGATAGATCTTTCAAAATAAATTAACATTTGAGAGATGATTTACTTTCAATTACGTATGTACTCTGCAATAACTTGAGTTGAAATTGGGTTCGCAGTTCAAATGTTCTATCCATAAAAGTAAACAAAACAAAACAAAAAAGATTAATTCGTTGTGAACGTTTAAAATATTAAACCATGGAGGTAATCGTTCGTAAAGCAAGTTCTCCGCGAATGAATTTTTGGACGGCTGCCTGGTGTAAAAAAGTAATTTTCACCAGTGAGACAATCAAAGTTTACCATAATTCTGTGCTATACAACTCAACTTCCTTAAGGATCTTTTCTTGACGTAAGTTGAACTCATGTAATAATATTTAATGGATCAAATTTCGAAACGAATTGTCAGTTAATTTGGTATTTATGTATTATACTTGCCAGGAAGAGAAATCACCTTAAATGATTGTTAATTGTCAATTATATTTACCATTGTTAATGACCAATCGCGTTCAAAACAGTAATTTAATATACATTTATAAAATACATAACATCATTAAGTTAAACAATTTATTATGTTGAAATATATCATTAAGTACTTTTATGTTGTTTGGGCACATATCTTGCCAATAGCATTTCTTAAATCGCCAATACCAGATTTTATTTTTCGTATGTGCAAATTAAAAACAATACTTTGATTTTGAAATCAAATGTTTTGATTTATGATATTATTTCTTAGTTATCTATTTTCTATTTAAATGAAAAATGTGAATGACATGTATTTTAAATTGGAACACCTGAGTAAAGATCAGTTTAATTTGTTCTTTCTAAATATATACATTGGTATTATTTTGCTATGTCTTTGAGCATGCAGAGTTTTCACGAGTCGTTGGGTTTTTTTACTACTATTTTTTAGTACTAATCTTCGCCTTATTTAATCACATATTTATTCGATTAACGAACGTGAATATTATTATTCGGACATAGTCATATCCAAATTGAAGAACGGAGACAAATCTTGTTATATCAGAAATTTTGTAGGATTCCTGATAATATATATCTATATTATAAAGGACAAACATGTCCTTGCGTAACGCTGGTGTCATTTTGCGAATGGCAACACTTGACGATGAAATTTAGGTTTTGCGATTTTTGCTACTGCAATTCTCTTAATTTCTATACATCGCACATTTTTAATTTTTACACCATTATATAAGGAAAAACCTTTAACCACTTTTAAATGCAATTTGTTTGAAAACTGCATCTTAATTGACTGATTTATTATAACATTTAAGTTAAATTCCAAGCATGATTTTTTAAAAAATCTATCTCTATCGCCTGCAGACGATTAAAAAATATTAATCTTTTTGCACTAACAATATAAAAAGTTCAGCATTTATCTCCAGCTAATATTCAATAACGAAATTAAAACATTATTAAGGAATAAATAAACAGAGATTTAACAGACATGTAATTGAAAGAAATCTTAAAACTGCTGAAATTATCAGAATAATAATAATAATAATAATAAAAACTGTTGTAGAATTTTTTAGCGATTTCTTTGGTGTTGTTAACGGGCAATCTAACAAAAATTATTAATTGTAAAAAATCTAAACAAAAAATGGTTTTATATTCTCTATCCCGGGAAGCCCGGGTTAGATGCCCTAGTCTATATTATAAAGGACAAACGTGTCCGTGCATAACGCTGACGTTATTTTGCGAATGGCAACAGTTGACGATAAAATTTCGGGTTTTGCGATTTTTGCTACTGCAATTTTTTTAATTTTTAAAAATCGCACATTTTTAATTTTTGCACCGTTAAATAGGGGAAAAAATCTACTTTCAAATGCAATTTGTTTCAAAACTCTATCACAATTTACTCATTTATTATGGCATTTAAATTAAATTTCAAGCATGTTTTTTTTTAATATATCTCTACCGCTTGCAGACGATTACAAAATATTAATCCGTTTGCACTTTAAACAAAAGTTCAGCATTTGTTTCCAGCTAATATTCAATAACTAAATTAAAATTTCATTCAGCAGTAAATAAATTAGTATAAATAAATCACAAATTTAACAGACATGTAACTGAAATAAGCGCTTAAAACCGATGAAATTATCAGAATGAAAAAAAAAAAATGCTATAGGTAACGAAATTTTTAGCGATTTTTTAGGATATTAGCTTCTGGCACGAAGCCAATACGAAATTACCACTTTTAATAAATTCCGAAATTTTATCTGAATATATAATTCACATAATTCATATAAAAATGCTTTTTGTTGTTGTTAGGGGGAAATAAAAAAATATATACTAACTGTAAAAAATCTTATAGAGTTTTCAAATAAATAAATTAAATAAAATAAATAAATGGTTTTTGCCTATTTCCTCTATCTCGGGAAGCCCGGGTTGGATGCCCTAGTATCATTAATGGTTCAAAAATATGCAATGTTTTTCGCAGGAAATTGAAAACAATGACATTTTTATTGGCCATTCCGTTGATAGTTTTTCATATTCAAACACGATGTAATTATTGACATTTTTTCAAGAAACTCCAATAATACAGTCATTATTTGTGATGTCATTGTGACGTTACAAAGTCACGTGATTAAATCACCGTGACAGTTTTTAAATCACTCGACTATAAAATAATATTGTATTTCAAATAAGTATGCATCTATTTGTTTTCCTTTTAATCTAAAAATTCAATGAATTGAAATATATATATAAACTTTAGATTAAAAGCATGTTTTTATAGAACTCATTCAATTACATACACAATTTTTTAGACTCCAAAAATAAATTCAAAAATACTTGAAAACTATAATAATCGGCATAGGTCTTAATATGTTTCAGAGTATGCATCGCATTTTTACAGAATAAAGATTTTGTAAGTGTTTTTTTTTTTTTTTTTTTTTTTTGTAAATTATAAACAAGCAATCAACGGAAAAGTTACTATTAGTCGTACGTAATGATATTGAAAATAAAACTATAATAAAATGTAAAAATTTTACGATATTTAGGTTTTTCCCTTAAAGTAAATTACGAGAGTAAGTTATTAAGTTACTCACAAAATATAATTAAATAAACTTACAATGATATTTGTTTCAAAGCTATTTTTATTTCTCAACATATTATCCACCAATATTTATGCACTTATATCACCGTTTTATCAGTGCTTCAACACCAGCTGCATGCAATTACTTGAGTTGCTGTCTCAGAGTTACTGTGTCAAAGACAACTTCAAGTTGAACCTACTCATCATCTGTGAACATCATCTTGTAACTTCTTCAACATCTACCATACAGCTTCGACTTAGCCCCAAGCGATTTCCATCTGTTTAGTCTACTAAAAACCATCTTGGAAGCAATATGATGCTCACAGATGATGAAAAGGTTCAACTTGAAGTCCTAATGGGGACACAGCAACCATGAGACAGCAACTCAAATAATTGCATGCAGCTGGTGTTGGAGCACTGATAAAACGGTGATAAAAGTGCATAAATATCGGTGGAGAAAATGTTGAGAAATAAAAATAGTTTTGAAGTGAATATCATTGTAAGTTATTATTTAATCACCTTTTGTGACTTATTTAATGACTTACTCTCGTATTTTTCTTTAATCTGGATCTTTTTTATTTATAAAGTATTAATTATTATATTAAATTACTAAAGTTTAAAATGTTAATGGCTTTGAAGTACAAAATTAATATTAATACTCAAGACCTTGCAAATCTAACACATATTAATAACTGATATAGATAGGCAACAACGAGTCTTATGCACTACATATTTTTGTGTAGAAAATATAAAATTACTTATTTAAACCTTAAGGTTATCTAGATTTTAGTTTTATATAAACGTATTTTTATTATGACTTATCTTTTTTTATATTTTTTTGGTATATTTTACGAAACTTTGGTTGTTAGTGAAATATTATTTAAAATTTATGTATTACAATTGTATTATCAACAATTATTAAGCTTATCTATTTAGAATAAATACATATGTAATTAACAAATATGTATGTATTTAAAAGTGATTTTATCATTTATATAATTGTTTAAGCAACTATATATATATTACAACTATATATTGCTGCAACAATATTTTAGTCTAATCTTACCATTTACATAAATATTGATGATAAGGTTATTTTTATAGTAAATAAAAATAATTAATTTACTCTATATTATGTAGTTGATAACTTAAATACATAAATTTGCATTTAGTGAGTACTGATATATTCTCTATTAATATATATATATAGAATAATATATAGAATTATATATATATATAATTCTTTCCGACATAAATATTTCTTCAACTTTCTCATATTTAGGTTGAAATTGTTTTTCAGATAAAAATAACACGTCTCCATGAGAGCAGCTAAATCTTTTATGCAAACATTTTTTTTTCCTATTAATACCTTTTCCAAGAATAAATTGCAAAATAAGCTTTTTTTTTCTATTTTCATCAGTAACGTTTTTTTGGTCATTATTTCGTTACACTAGCTCCCTTAATTGAATGAAGTAAGTCGGAAAATTAGTGTTGGAAAATGCTCAGCTTGTTTTATTTTCTAATCTACTAATGATATTTTGCTTCATTCGTTTTAGCATATGCAGCTTGTTTAACAATAGTTGTCTGAGGATTTTCTGCGTAATGTAAAATAGATTGCTTGGACTCCTAATTAGTATGTGACATTTACCGTCTTTGTGGCTATTAGAGTAGGAAAATTAATTAAGTTTCTTACTCATTCTTAAAAATGTAAATATATTTAGTGATGTTTCTGTTATTTTCTTCTAATTTATTGTAATTATTTTTATGTTTCTTCTGTTGTAGTATGATGTATATTTTTTTTATTCGATTGTATTTTCTTTTGCTATTTCTCTTAAAGTAAGTCTTTAGACCAGTGGTACGCAACGTGTGGCATACGTTCCACAAGGGGGTGGTATTTGAATGCTTAGGGGGGGGGCAGTTTATTTTTAACCATTCCCTGTAGGGTCTTTTGTTTGATTTGTTTGCTACAAAAGTAGTGTTATGCACTAAAAATAAAAATATTGCATGCAAGTTTCATAAAAAAATCTATTTAATAAATTTCAAAAAGTTAGCATTGAAAAGCTCTAAATGTATCTTTCACCGGATTAATTGTATAAAAGTGATTGAAGATATTTAATTACAATTTAAAAATAATATTTTAACAACTTTTATGTTTATTGGTGTATTTTAAAAATGTATACAACAATATATATTATCTGTTGAATGATCCTTCTATTCCTATTTGCTCTGCAATATACCATATCATCAAAAATCAGCTCTTTGGAAATTGCCTCGCCAAGCAATAATCATAAAACTTGAATCATAAAACGAAGTGATATCTCATCCGAGTTTCATTCGGAAACCATTCACTAATCATAGTTGTCACTATTCATAATTGTTGAAAATATCACGTAGCATGATGTAGTTTATGAAAACTGCTTGGCGATCTGCAGGTGTATGTAGCATATGTGAGCCCATAAAGAGCATATGAAAGCATACAACTCGCCAAGCAATAATCATAAAACTTGAATCATAAAACGAAGTGATATCTCATCCGAGTTTCATTCGGAAACCATTCACTAATCATAGTTGTCACTATTCATAATTGTTGAAAATATCACGTAGCATGATGTAGTTTATGAAAACTGCTTGGCGATCTGCAGGTGTATGTAGCATATGTGAGCCCATAAAGAGCATATGAAAGCATACAACATATGTGACCCCTTAAACAACATACAAAAGCATATACCATATGTGAGTCCATAAAATTACATATGAGTGCATAGTTGTGGATTGTATACTTGCTTTATTTAACTGTAATTTAAGACAAGGATATTCGTAAATTTCATGAATGGCAAATTTTAAATATATCCTTGAAATACCGATTAGTAAATTTTATTACGGTCATCATATTAAATGAAGAAGTAAATATATGCGGAAGAATAGTTTTGGTATGCATTATTGCTTCAAAAAATGAAAACAAACGAATTAAAGACAACATGTAGATTAATATAGATTGTAGATTATGTTTAGAAATAATAGGAAAGTAATTTCCACAATGAGTATCTACCACAGTTACAGTCGATTTTGTGCATCAATTTATAGCGTTTTATGCTTTATTTACGGATGTTTCACAAACAATTAATTTTAAAGTTTTCGGATACTTTAAAACAAAATTGTGGAAAAATTACTTTTACTTTTACGATATTAAAAGTGGTTATCCAAGCCACACAGTTTAAGGTTTATTGTAAGCTAATGACTAGAACATTTGTTGATATCTAACGAAGATAGATATTTTGTGTACGATTAATGTGACTGTAGGCTCAGGAAAATATTTTGAAGAAGTTCGTAAAATGCTGTATTACAAGAAGATTAAATAGACGTAATAACTTTCTAATATTTCTTTAATCGTAAATTATATGTTTGGAAATGTAGCATACATATTTTTTTTAAGTTAAAGAGTAAAACATATGTTTCATGTAAAAGAACCACCAACGGCGCAAAGAGATTTAAGTGACTACTGCTTATATTTGATGTTTTTCTACTAAATACTGAAACATAAATGAAGCTTTAATTAGAAACGTATAGACATATACTATCACTATTACACGTAGATAATAACAAAAATTAGTCGTGGGGGGCAACCGTAATACTTACCCATCATGGATATGCATAATATAAAATAAGAAAATAAAACATGTGTAAACTATTTATAAAATGCATTACAATTCGAATAAAATCGTGTCTTGATGACGTCATAAACATTAAATGCTCTATTACTGAATTGCGTAAAAGCAACACACTTATAACTCCAAAATAGATAATCATATCTCGGCAACTAATTATCTGATATACTTCATTCTTTATGCAAAATACATGTTTTGTTATTGTCTTTTATATTGACTCCTTAAAATAAACAAATTAGAAAACTTTTATATACCTTTTATCAGAACGATTATTTCGAGAGTCTGAAAAAAGTAGTCCTAATCGAGGTTATTGAAATTCAATAAGCTTCTTTCCATTATTATATACTAAGTACATAGCAAATTTCAAGTCTCTATCTCAATTTGTTAGGGAGATAGAGCGATTACAGACGCACAGACAAACGGACGGCATTTTTTTTTTCTAAAAATAAGGTTTACAGAATCACTAGTGTCTGAAACTCTCAAATCCGAATTTTTTTTTCGATTTTCAAAAAGATTAAAAGACTTACCTTATACTGCGTATTATGGGTAAGTAATAGTTGTTAAGACAAAATAATAGACTGACAAACATAATAGACTGACTCCAACGTATTTAAACGAATGTATGGTCCATTAAGACGCATGATCATGCCATTATTTCTAAGTATTTATTTAAAAATTTCACAACTTACACATGAATGCAAATCACATACTCTATCACACTCTGAGGTATTTGCAAGAATTGTGAATAATGATAGATTTTCAAACGGGCGTCACATATATCACTTCTTTTAATGGGTGATATTTTAAATTTATGGCTTGACGAAAGTATGAAAACGTGTTGTTTTTCGATGAGACATTACTTCTTTTTGAAAGATAATCAATGTATGTATTATATTCCATTTGTAATTCGGAAAAAACAAAATACATAAAAGAAAACAGTTTTTTAATATAAATTACACTTTATTTCACCATGATTGACTAGTCACACGCATGCTATGTTTATTAATGTTTCTCCAAACTTTTACTTGAGATTAATTTTCTGATACGAGTATCAAAATGAATATTTTGAGAAATCCATGTGTATAATTACGTAGGCATGACCAGCAGGAAATTTAATTACAGAAAAAAGAAAATATAGCTGATATTAAGCATAATAGAAAAACAGTCCTGATCTTCTTGATTATATCACGAAGAAACCCTCCAAATAAAATTCAATGAAAGTAAAATAATATTTCCCTCCACTCTATACCATCCATCCATAATAAGAGAAACCATAGATATACTAACACGCAGAAATACAATATGTAACGATGCGGCATCTTTTAATTTACCAAAACTGTGGCTCGAGTTACTCCATGGTCACAAATATGAAAATAAACAACCAAGTAAAAATAAAAGATAACGTGCTTAATTTCTAAAAAAAGTACATGGAAATAATAACTTCAAAGCCCGTGCAATTATGGAATATTCTCATTTGTTTTTGAAAAGGACTCGGGGTGAGTCGAAACATGTAAAACAACCTAATAAAAGTTATTTTAATTTGTATTATGTTGTTAATTTACACCTTTTAGCATTTAAACAAATAAATTCTATGTAAAGTTTTTGAAGATATTTAGACATCTTTTTATGTTTAAAAAGCTTAAATAATGTATAATTCTTACATTATTTTAGAATTTTACACAACGTTTTTGTATACCTTATATTTCTAATAACTCTATAATATGTCAAGTGAAGAAACTTTTACACATGAAACAACTTATGCGTATATCTGAAACTGTCGTCGTAAACATATTGAAACTCAAGAATATATTGAGATATCTAAACGAGGTACAAAAAGAATGTACTCAAAAGGAAATTACTGAAGGTAATGAGTTCTCAGTGAATTTATTCTTGATCTGGTTCTCATCTGATACGCAATCTATAAACATATATTACAACACATACATTTTGAATTTAAAACAGATTACACACCGATCAACTGGCCAAAAATTCGAAAGTGAAAGTATACTGAAATACGAGTATCATGATGGGCTACTTAAAAATGGATACTTAAAATTAATAAAATGAAAATCCAGAAATCCTTTTTGAATACAATAGAACCTCGATACAACGTTTCTCACAGGAACGTTAGAAAGAAATAGGTAAAACAATAAATGTGTGGAAAAATATAATTTTTTGCAATCTTACTGAGTCTACAAGATTAAAGCGAAAAATACAGTAATACGAACGGTACCCAACCGATAGATTTATGCTCTACTGTGTTATCCACATGCAACCCTTAGTGTAAAAAAATTTTCCGTCTGTTATTAATGAGGTACTAAAATCAATTTAAAAATATATAAATGCTATTAAATTAAATGCTAAATTAAATGTCTGTACAAGAAATTTAATGAAATAAATGAAAAATGTGACATTTTTGTTTCACACTGAGTTCGCTTTCAATGAACAACAAGACTCTTCTAGATGTAAAGGGGGGGGGAATGTGTTTCATTAATGTGACCAATGTTTTATATGTTTTTTAGCTAAGAAAATCTGAAATTACTTGCCATAGTTACTGATCTTTGAGGCTTCCTCTATGTGAATAAAACTTCTCTTTTAAAATAATAATTGTTATATGTTATAGAGGTAAATGTGTAATCGTGATTTCAGAAAACTCATGTGTGTCGCAGCGAAAAAAGGATTGGAAGAACCACTATTTTAATCATGAATCGGTCCAGACTGGTAAATAATAGGGCATTAGTAGGATGGTTTTATAATTGAAAACAATAATAATCTAATATATATAAATGTTTAAGAAAGGGAAAATTGTCTTCATAGCAGCTATAAAAAAATCCATGCAGTAAATGGTAACGTCCTTTGAGATTAATCTGAAACAAGTGGGTAAGTGTGTTCGAAGATCGCTCAAAGGGTTTCGTTTAATATTCCTTTCAAAACACTTTATCCCTTCTTTAATAAATCCAAATAAATTTCATTTTCAAAAAAAACAAGTCATATTTTTTATAAAGTAAAAAATTACTCGTCTATTTTTCTCGTTTTTTTAAATATCTGAACCGGTCATATAGCGGGTGAAGCCCGCTATTATACTCAGTCATAATAATATCTGTCATGTGGACTAAATGCGAAAAAAAAATCAATTTCAAAATTAAACATGTTGTATAGAGACCTTCAAAATGTTAAAATATGCCAATATTTCCATAATTGGGTTTTTATCATGATTCAAAACGTTCCTCAAACTCATATGACGTTATAATCACTTGTTGACGTCATATCTACTTGCTTTCTCTTTTATCCATATTGATACTCTCTTTGTATTATTCTCAAACATTTTAAAAATTCCATTAAACTTACAATATGACGTCAGAATAATTTTATTTTTAATTCTCTACTGACGTCATATTAACCTGCTTTCTGTACTTACACATACTCATAACCCTTGTATTATTGACAATGATTTGAAAATTTCCGTTTTATTACCAATATGACGTCATATTAATTTTTTTTTTCAATTGGTGAAACTTCGTATTTCATTTTCATTTTTCACGATGAAATATTTCAATAGAAAACTAATTATTGTAGAAATAATTTTATTGTGCATTTTTAATTGTTGGCAACTGCTATAACGAAAAATGTTTACATTTAAAACGAAAAGTCTGTTAGATTTTTTGGTTTTTTATCGCTCTGTATTAAAATAATACGATTTCTTCAAACTTTTATGATTTTCAGCGTGACAGTAGGTATTCAGTTGTAGGTACACAAATTTTCAAGTCTGTAAGTTATACAGTTACTGAGAACCGGACCTGTGACGGACAGTCAGAGAAGCGGGACGAATAGTGTTTCGGAAAATGAACGAAACTCGGGAGATGAATGAAAATTAAATACTTAAGGAATGTGTGAGAGATTTGCAGCATTGCTGTTATAAATAATTTCTTACATACAACAGGACGTCTAGCTCCTTTACAGGTAATCTGAAAAAGAATTTATATATACAGTAGCGCTCAAAATTATTTTGACAAGGACAATAATTGGGCTAATTTAATACAAATAAAAGACACAAATATACAACTATTGTTTATTGGAAGAAACTTGATATGTCTACATATTTTTGTAAAAGAAATTGTGGTTTGATAGCAAAATTACAAAATAAAACTAAAAATAAAGAACATGATTGATCAAAAGTATTTTGACACTGTAATTAAATGAAAATTTTAACACTTAAACATCATTTTTATTTTTAAATGAATCAATATTTAGTAGCATACCCATTAGCCTTTATAACAGCCTCACAACGAGCCGGCATCGAGTCGGCTAACTTCTGTATTCGATCCAAAGGAATTTTTTTCCACTCTTTCTTAAGAGCTTGAAATAAAGCCTCTTTATTCGAATAATTTTTACATCTTATTCTGCGATCTAACTCCTCCCACAGATGCTCTATGGGATTTAGATCAGCACTTTGACTTGGCCATTCGAGAACTTTAACTTTTTTACTTTTCAAAAATTCAGTTATGTACTTGGACTTGTGTTTTGGATCATTATCGTGTTGAAAGTACCACCCAGGTGGCATGTTCGTCTTTAATATGTTCTCATACACAAATCGATCCATATTCCCTTCAATGCGAACTAGCGGTCCTACTCCATGGCGTGAAAAACAGCCCCAAACCATAACACTGCCACCTCCATGTTTGATGGTGGGCACTTGGTATCGGATATCATATTTTTTGTTAACAGGACGTCGAATGTACTTAATCCCATCAGATGACACTAAATTAAATTTGCTTTCGTCGCTCCACAAAATACGAGACCATTCAGAACTCGTCCACAGTTTGTGCCGTTCTGCAAACGCAATTCGTACCTTCTTGTTTTTTGTAGATATAAGAGGCTTCTTTGTGGGTCGACGGCCGTGTAATCCATACGATATTAGACGACGGTTGACGGTTGAAACATGAATATCCGTGTCGTAATTTTCTTTCAGCTCGTTTTCTATTGCCACTGCTGACTTACGAACATCACTAGCGGATAGTCTTTTTATTATGCGATCAACAGTAGGACGACCACATCGGGACTTGTTTTTGATAGTCCCTCGTTTATTGAGCACTTTATTCCATATACTAACAAGCTGCCGAGACACGTTAAAATTACGTGCAACTTCTGTTTTTCCTTGTTTTAGGCGGTTATAACAGCTTTTTTAAAGTCATTGGAATATTCTTTCACCTTCGGCATGTTAAGAGAATCACAATAAACTGATATAAACACAAATCAAATAATACTACAACCGACACTTTGGAAAACTCTAAACAAAATGACTTGTCAAAATACTTTTCAGCACAAGATATGACATGTTTGTGATTCAGCGCCTACTGTGACAAACAAGTTTAGACTTGTTATTTACTTATTACCTGCAATCACATCATACTTAACGATAAACTAAAACGTTTTATATTTAGCACTATGTAACGCGTAATAATAAAGAAGTTCTTGTTGTAAAAATACTTTTGAGCGCTACTGTACGTATATGTGTGTGTATATAAAAAATAAAAATATATATTAGTTTGTGTATGAGTAAGTAATTTTATCTGTGATATAGCATGTTATTATTATTTTCGCTGATGCAGTTGGTAAAATATAAGTTACGTTTATTATTATTATTATTATTATTATTATTATTATTATTATTATTATTATTATTATTATTATATACAGTGGCTCACAAAAGTGTTCGTACACTTACAAATATCAATAAAATAGTGCTCTATTCATTAATTAAAATTAATATTCTAGAAATGGTA
The DNA here is from genome assembly GCA_963931845.1 of Maratus michaelseni. Lineage (NCBI taxonomy): Eukaryota > Metazoa > Arthropoda > Arachnida > Araneae > Salticidae > Maratus > Maratus michaelseni. The sequence continues at coordinate 392,789,526 of OZ007592.1, forward strand.
TTTAAGAATAAGATCTATAACTTAGTCCTAACAAAACTACATAAAATATTTGAAATACACAGTAAAACTTTATTTTGTAGAAATCAATAATCAAAAAGTAACAAATAAAAAGAAAACTCCCCAGTTAAACTGAGGGCATTGAGCTCACAGGCTATTCACACTTATTGTATATTGTACTCTTATTTCAAAGAATTTGAAATATGCCCTCGAAAAATAAAGAAATCAACAATATATTAAGGGGGGGTCATCCCCCTGTTACCCCCTCATAGTTAACTAATGAACTCCTTAAACTAATCAGGGAAGTTTCTAATTACAATGAATATACATACAAAATTTGAAGAAAATCGGATAATTCTGCATGAAAAACTCATTTATCTAAATTAGGGGGATTACCCCCTCTTTCCCCCTTTATACTTAACCAATGAACCCCCAAAACTATTGACAGAAGCACATTATCAAAATGAACCTATATACAAAATTTGAAGAAAATCGGATAATTCTGCATGAAAAACTCGTTTATCTAAATTAAGGGGGGATTAGCCCCCTTTTCCCCCTTTATACTTAACCAATGAACCCTCAAAACTTTTCAGAGAAGCGCATTATCACAATGAACCTATATACAAAATTTGAAGAAAATCGGATAATTCTGCATGAAAAACCCATTTATCTAAATTAGGGGGGGTATCCCCCCTTTCCCCCTTTATACTTAACCAATGAACCCCCAAAACTATTGACAGAAGCGCATTATCAAAATGAATCTATATACAAAATTTGAAGAAAATTGGATAATTGTGCATGAAAAACCCATTTATCTAAATTATGGGGGGTTAGCCCCCCGTTTCCCCCCTTTATGCTTAACCAACGAACCTCCAAAATTAATCAGGGAAGCGCTTTATCACAAGGAACCTATAAACAAAATTTAAAGTAAAACGGTTAGTTCTATCAAGAGTTATCGCGTTACGTACATACGTACATACATACATACATACATACATACGTACGTACGTACATACAGAACCGGCGGCGGGCACATAAGCTCTCAGGCTTTGATAGCCTGTGAGCTAAAAAGTTACCTCACAAAATTCTTCGTACACTTTAAAGAAATCGCTACATATTAGTAAATATTGTAACATTTTGTTAAATTAGTACTTAATATTGTATCCTTTAGCATCCACAACAGCTTTTAAACACCTGGAAATAAATTTCACAAGTTTTTTGTAATTTCTGCATCAATGCTCATCCATTCATCGATCATTACAGTTTTTAGTTCGTTTTTCATTTTAATATCGTGTTTTCGTATTCTAACCTCCAGTTCTCTCCAAATATGTTCTATTGGGTTCAAATCCGGCGACTGAGGTGGTGTTTTCAGAACTTGTGGACAATTATAAAGACACCAGAGGTGAACGTTGAGAGCCGTGTGCTTAGGATCGTTATCCTGATAAAAAACTAAGTTGTTTCCAATACCCAAATTTTGGGCTGATAATTTTAAATTGTCTTTTAAAATATTTAAATAAAGAGCATGATCCATTATACCATCAATAAATACTAAATTACCTAGTCCTGATGCTGCCATGCACCCCCACACAAAGACACCTCCACCACCATGCTTAACTGTACCAACTAAGTTCTTGGGATTAAGTTCTTCATTTTTTCTTTTCCATTCAATTATACGCTCATCGGAGCCAAAAATGTTAAATTTGCTTTCGTCTGCAAATAAGACATTATTCCAATGCGATTCGGATTTATTTATCATTGATTTTGCGAAGGAAAGCCTGAGCTTTCTGTTTTTCACACTAACAAAAAATTTTCTACAGGTAGTATACGCCCATTTAATCCAGCTGATCTCAAAACGCGTCGAACATTTTCAGGTGAAATTGAAGTAGAATATTTTTCATTAAATTCTGTAGCAACTTTTACAGCACTTAAACGAGGGTTTTTTATAATTAGAAAAAATGTAAAAAATATTCTTTGATCACGTTGTGTTAACTTTGACGGACGACATTTTCTTATTTTGTTTTCGATCCGATTTTATTCTTTAATGCGTTTTATCACATACAGCACTGTAGAATTTGATAAATTAACTAATTTAGCAATATTTCTAACTGATTTACCACTATTATGATGAAAGATAATTAATTTTAGAATGCTGTTAGTTGTTTAGTTGTTTCTTTACGATTACGAGCCATTTTTAATAATAAATAGAATATTACGGACCGATCAAGCAAAATATAAAGCCAAACTATTTTTTAATGTCACCAAAATGCAAAAATAAAAATAGAATGACAGGCGATAATTTTAATTCTGAATTTATCCGAAAATGTTTCAGTGTACGAAGACTTTTGTGGCGTGTTTTTTCTCTCGCTTCTTCTATTTTTATTTTTAGATAAAAAAGAAAACAGTCAATATTAAAAAAAAAAAATGCTGGGTGTTATTTGGAATAAATATAGAGATGGTGTGAAAAAATATTGGACTTCATATTCTAAATCAATTCCAGGGAAAATCATTTTTACTGCAAAATTTTAAAGTGTACGAACACTTTTGTGAGCCACTGTATATACATATATATAAATAGACATGTGTGTGTCCTTATATTTCACTTTGCAGCCAAAACTATCCAGCTCAGACCACTGCTGTTTGTGTGTGGTAGTAGCCTCGAGTCTCACATCGTGTACTACACACACATACACACATATGTATATATACATACATATACATATTAGCTATACATATTATTATTTATTAGGTTTACATATGGACCAGAAGGATCGAGACATTCTGGAATTTTCAAGGACCATTCTTTGGGGGTGTGGGAGATATAGTGGTTGAATGTGGTTTATCTAGGGCATTTTCATATTTCGACCAAAGTGTCCTAAAAATAAAAGAAGAAACAAAAAAAAGAAATGTATTTTAATACACGCCTTCTATATTATGCAGAAAAAAACAGCACAGATGTATAAAATAATAATAATAATAAACAGTGATCGGGTTGTCCTCAGCTAGTAATATATATAAGCAATGGAAAATGTTTTAATTTGTGTATGAATAATTTTATTTGCTAAGTAACATGTTATTTCTTTCGCTTATGTAGTTGGTTGGCAAAATATAATTTATGTAATGTGTTTCTTTTCCACTTTCGCGAACGTATGATTTATTTTATAACGCACTTAGCATATATTAATTAACTTATTTAGTTAACAAGCCTTACTTAAGAATTTATGTTTTGTAGTTTGTCTAGTTGCGGTAAATTTGTTTTGTATTTGTACGTAGTTAATTTCAAAATTTGCAGGAAACAATATATATACACACACACACACACACACACACATATATATATATATATATATATATATATATATATATATATATACACACACAAAAGAACGTGTAAGTATGTTCACTATTAAAAATATTCAGAATAACAAGTTTTTTAAAATCTTTATTAGCTGGTTTTTCTTTAGAATTTATGAAATTTTGTTATTTGAAAGGTATTGTATTGATATCATTTTTTGTAATAAAATCAAAGAACAAAAAACCCAAAAAAGAAGTTAGGGTGTATAAATATTGCATTTTAAAAACAGTAAAAAATATGTATCCAGATTTCTTTGTGCTATTGAAATTCATAATGCTACAGATAATGTCTTAAATGCAGTACTTTACAAAATTACATACAATGTAATATCATATTAGAATGTTAGGTTATATTTATTAAACATAAGCATTTCAAAATGATCTGGTAATAAATTTAAATAATTAATAATTCATAAAATAAACTTATGAAAACAGTTATGAATTACTTAATTATATCTAGAAAGCAATTTTATTTGAGCGAAATACAATATATAGAATTTTTATTGTTCCAAAATTTCCGATTTTTTATCACTGTATATTGCAGGAAAAAAGGACCTTGATACATTTAAAAATTCAATTCAGAATCAAACATTTGGCTTACAAGATTACGATTTGGGCGAAATGCGTCTCATTATCTAAAGTTTTCTTTAGGCGAATACACAAATTAATGCTAATAACTGTACATATACAAGTTGTCCACGTATAACCTGACCGACCTTTATTTTCGAAACTGTTGGTCCTAGATGTATGCTTCCAATTACAAAAATGGTTTAAATAAGATAAAGAATTATTTTTAAAGCTATTGGGGTTAAGAAAAACATTTATTAAAAAATTATGAAATTTAAATTTTTATGCGGTTCCCCGGTCCTATAAGTGATATTTAGTAAAAATTTACAGTGACACTAACAAGTAAGACAAAAAAAGTCCCATTCATCTAACATTAAAATTGACCGAGTAATAGCTGTTTATAATTGGAGTATATTTTTGTACAAATATAAATAATCGTCAGATATATCAAAAAAATAGTTGAGTGAAATCTATAATAAAATCAAATGTGAAATCTATAATAATTCTGACATATTAATGCAAAATATACAATTTGTACTGAACATATAAGAGGGTAAAAATAACAGTATTTTCGTTAAATAAAATGATGAAAAACAACAACCTCAATTCTTTACAAAATGTTACAGATTTTAAAATGCTGTTAGATTACACTGTCTGTCAAATTTTGGATTGTGCCATGCTTTTTAGCTTTTCAAAATTGATTCTTATGTATTTTTTAGCGCTGAATCCGAAAATGACCTACATTTTAAACCATTACGTCAGCATTTTTTTCAAAACGCAAATTTCAAAGTTAAAAAGTTCAAAGTTAAAATTGATCCCCCCTCCCCTTCCAATCTTATCGGACCCCTGAGCTGTTAGCTTCCAACTTTAAGCCAAAAATTTGAATAAATTATTGAATTAAATAAAATTAAACTGAATAAAAAAGTCTTACATCTATTTTATCGTATCAGATTTTTCGCTATTTTTAACCTTGAAATTTACGATTTGCGAAAAATCCTAACAGGATGGAAGAAAGTTAAGGTAATTTTTTTATTCAGCGTTAAAAAATACCTAAAACGTAATTATAAAAGTTAAAAAACACAACCATCGCTGGTTTATGTTTTCTAATCTAAAACTCTTTCTTAAACTTGTTGACTGTAATCTATCAGAATTTTTTTGTGTTATCCTCTAATATAAGTATGAATTCACATGAGATTTGCAATTTTCATGTTAGATGCATGAGACTTTTTTTGTCTCACTTGTTATTGTTATAGTAAATTTTTACTAAATATCACTTATAGAACCGGGGGACCGTCTAAAAATTTAAATTTCGCAATTTTTTAATAAATGTTTTTCTTGATGGTAAGCGTAGAAAATCATAATAATGTTACATTGTCATTGGATTTAAGTCAGTATGTAAAATTTAACTTCGATCGAACATTTGAAAGTGGGTTAAAGTTCAAGTACAAATTTTAAACTGGAAAGACGATCGTTGCAATTTAGATAAAACCTTATGGAAATAACATAATTTTTGTTAAAATAAATCATAGAATCAAATCATTTCAAAATAAAACATATGTTACAATACAATTATTTTAATTAATCTGAAACTTAACTAATAAAAATTAACTCAATCGTAAGAGTTGTACGATTTCTTTCAAAGCGCAGATACCTTGAAATAAGTTTAAGTACTTTATATACGACCCCTGAAACATGGCCGAAATCATCTCTTTTGAGATGCAAAAAAGTGGTATAAGTCATGCATTTCAAAGTTTCATAACTCGGCCAATATTTATATTAGATGAATGGGACTTTTTTTGTCTTACTTGATAGTGTCATAGTAAATTTTTACTAAATATCACTTATAGGACCGGGGGACCGTATAAAAGTTTAAATTTCGTAATTTTTTAATACATGTTTTTCTTGATCCAAATCGCTTTAAAAATAATTCTTTACCTTATTTAAACAATTTTTGTAATTGGAAGTATACATCTAGGACCAACGGTTGCGAAAATAAAGGTCGGTCAGGTTATACATGGACACACTGTATAACAACACACCTTTGAAAGCTATGCAAAATTTCATAAAAAACTGAAGATATTTAAATACAGTAAAATATTTAATTAAAAGTATCCATATTAATTACAAGTATCTCTATTAAATACAAGTATCTCTATTAAATACAAGTATCTGTATTTAAATATACAGATAATTCGACTAGATGGGCTTCCAGAGAGAGATTTAAACTAAGATCATAGAAACATAAATTGAAGAAGTTTATGAATAATAATTTTAAAAAAGGAGCAAAAATAAGATTAAAGTTTTTATAAAACTAGTTAAAACATTTTTAAAACGTATTTAAATAATAAATTATTGAATGAAACATATTTTCATTACAGCAACCAAAAACTTACAATATCGTTTTTAAAGAGCGTCAAAAAATGTATACACCAAGTGAACATTCTGAAACTCATTCTTTTGTTAATTGTATAAACAATATTTTAATCACATTCTTAATCTGTTTTAACTAGTTTTAATATTTTTTAATCCTCATCCTAGAAATTAAATATCATTTACCATTACTCTCCTTTATATCTCTATGATTCACACAAAATCTGATTCGATGTTCAGTAATTAAAAATTCTTCTTAGGCTAAATATTCGTCAAAAACGTCCATCCTTCTGAATCGCATCATCAAAAATTTTGAAAAAATAAAAATAAAAAAATAAAAAAGGTATACGTCATAAAACTAGTTATTTTAAATAGAGAATAACTGGCGCTATCTGTGAACAATTGTTTGCTATCTCAAGTTTTATTTTTTCCACTTCTTTTGTTACCTTTGGAGGCGCAACTCCATGTATGGTCAGTAATAGGAAATATTTCTTCTATTTGTTTAAACAAATTAGATCGTATTAAGTATTTTTGCCGAAGTTTGTATTCCAATTACATAATCTATTATTAAATTTTAAAGTTTGTCAAGGACTTTTGACTCAACTTGTGTATCTAATTAAAGAGCATCCTGGTCCTCTTAAGAATATAAAAGTACTTAGTATTTTAAGAAAATGAGTATGTCCTTGCATTAACAAAATAAATAAATAAATGAATAAATAACGCTAAGATTTTATGAAGATTTTCTAAAGATTTTGTGAACAATCCAATACCAAGTTTATTTCAAATAAAAAAATCTCATTTTATTAATTTATTTCTGTAAAGAATTCACCATGTATAAATATAAATAATATTAATTTAAATTCAAAAAGATTTGAATATAAATATAAATATTGTCAAAATCTAAACATTGAAGAATAATCATTAACTTCAGTTGAATATAATTATTTACACAAATTAGATTCTATTTCAAACATTATTAGTTTCTTGAATATGCGTGATATTTATTTCATATACTACATATGAATAAAATTTTTTTTATCATACAATATATCAACTTAGACTGATTTATCTCTTTCCTATGAAAAATTGTTTTGATTTAAAATATTTTTATCTATGTTGTTTGTTTGCTTCAACTCATGAATCAAAGTGAATATATAATACTCGAAATAAATGCACGCATGCTAACTTTTTAATTATGTGCTGTCAACAAAAATACTTAATTTATAATTCATATGTTTAACAGGATGATTTGTTGTTTGAATAAATAAATTATTAAACAAAATCATACTTTGTTAGGATTCACTTATAGAGTTAAGATATAATTACTTGTCTTAAAAAAATTTATATTTGTTTGTCAAGTAAATAAATATATCAAATGATGCATAACTCTGTAAATAAGGAAAAATGACTACGTAATTAATGAGTTTGATAATAGATTATAACAATGCGAGAACACGTGTGAGAATTTTGCACTGCACTCTAATATTTTTTAACAGTATCGAATATTTTTAGATGAACGTTTAATATTCTAAAGAAAAATTAAGGATAAATATAACTGCAAACAACATTATTCAAACCAGAATGTCGTGTAATTTATTCCAACAAAGTTACAGTAAAAACGGATTGAAGATAGCGAAAGGCGCGAGAAAACAACTAACAATCATATTTTAAGTGAATTTGAAGATGTCGTCATCAGCGTCATGAAAAATATGCAACAAAGAAAAAATTGATTGCTTTTAAAATACAATTTAATATAATATAATAAAACATACCTTTTATTCTACACGTGAAATGCCATTGCTTCGATCTATCGATGGTGTCTTCTTGTTCTAAACATTTGAGTTTTGCTTTTTAACCATAGATATAAAAAAAGAACTTTGCGAAGAAATCATAATTTTTTGTACTAATTATTGTTTCTTTTTAATAATAATTGTTGAACATCCTATAATGAGGTCTTTAATTTTTGTGGCAACACTAATTTGAGAAAAACCTTTCATTTCATTTATGAAAACAATGCCGATTTAATTTTAATTCACAACCATTTTTACTCCCAAAACACGTTTTAACGAAATATGGGTGTACTATGTTAGAAACCGCTTCAAAAACCTTACGAATGATACCTCATTCGTTGTTGTGCTATTCGTAAATTTATAGTAAAATGGGTGTTGCCAACAGAAATAATATATATGACCAGTGGAGCTGTGTGAAGACCAGACCACTGCAGTCTAATATTTTTTAGCAATATCTAATATTTTTTAGATCCAGGTTTAAACTTCTAAAAACAATTGAAGACTAAAAATTTCTGCAAACGACATTAGTAAAGCGATAATACCACTTCATTTATTTCATCAAAGTTTAAGTAAAAATTGACCGAAGATAGCAAATGCAAACGCAAAAAATAAAAATAAAATAAAATAAAAAATAAAAATAAAATAAAAATTACTAATTTAAATTTTGTTTTTTAATCATAAATATAAAATAAACCCATGCGGCTACTATGTCCCACTTTATCTTTATTGAAATTTTTTTTTATAATCATTGTTGCGGTATTTTATTTTTGTGCGGTATTTTATTTTCACACAAATTTAAGGAAAACCTTTCATTTCATTTATGATAACAATGCCGATTTAATTTTGAATTACTTGCAATTTTCAATCAAAATACATGTTTTAACGAAATGTGAATGTACTATGTCAGAAGCCGCTTGAAAACCCTTTCAAATGGTATCTCATCTATTGTTCTTTTTTTTTATTATTTGTTTAGAAAAATGAATGTTGACAACGGAAATAACCCCAACACTTTATTCTTTCTCATACATGTTAATGCTTCAAAATTCGCTATCACACCACCAAAAAAATCAATATTTTTGCCATTCTGTTGTAAGTCAGCTGCTTGCGAATAGTCGGATTACTTGGATGCGAGTGGCCGATGAATTCTGAACTACGGAAAGTATTTCTGGTCTGTACCGGAAGGAAAAGATAGCCTCCCTACAGCTTGGTTTTAAGTTTTTAACTAATTTTACTAAAAAAACACGAAGCTAAAATGCGTGGAACGCGATTACAGGAGAGTCATTCCCAGCTCTCGTCAATATTGAATGTGAATGAGAATATCGCCGAATAACACAGACGTATTTAAAAAATATGTATTGAACTTTGTGCCGTTATATGAAAATAAATTATCAATCTAAAAATACGACAAATAAAAAATATACAAAAAAATAAATAGCTGTTTCGGAGCCTTTAAAGCTCCATCACCAGTGCCAAAGTTAAAAAGAATAAAATCTGATTTAAAAGTTTAGGCTACGTAAGTATGCTTGTGTCGCCGCTCGTGACCAAGATGGAATGGTGGTGAGTGTCTAAAAAGAACAGCAGAGTCATAAGTCACGTGTGACGTAGGAGACCCATCAGAAGAGTTCGGCCCGTCTGGATGAGTTTAAGTACGGAGGAGAAAAAGAGGGGGAGGGGGTGAAGAGAATGAATTAAATGAAAGGTAGCCAGACATTTGAAAAATTAGGTGTACTGGACATATCATTAACTAAGTTGCCTGAATTCTATCATATATGATAAGCTTCCCAAAAATCAAGTTCTTAAATTGATGAGCACTTCTGATTTATTGAACCTTCTGAAAAATTAAAACTGTGATTGTTAGACCAGCAATGGTTAGCAATGGTTATCGCAGAGCGTTTAATATCACAATTTTTAACATAGTTTTTATGTTCCTCTAAGCGGACCATAAGAGGTTGCTTAGTTTGACCTATGTACATACTATCGCACTCTCCAGATATCTTATAAATTGCCCAATGTGAAAATCTGTCGATTGGATGGTTGAGATCTGTAAATTTCATTTTGTTAAATGGTGCATAAATGACTTTAAAATCAAATCCTTTCAAAATTCTGGATATTTTATGCATAAATGACTTTAAAAACTATTTTTTTCAACGTTCTGGATATTTGATGCCTAAATGACTTTAAAATCGATTTTTTTCATAATTCTGGATATTTGATGTAAAAATGACTTTAAAATCGAATCTTCCCAATATTCTGGATATTTGATGCATAAATGATTTTAAAATTGAATCTTTTCATAATTCTGGATATATGATGCATAAATGACTTTAAAATCGAATCTTTTCAAGATTCTGGATAATTGATGCATAAATGACTTTAAAATCGAATCTTTTCAAGATTCTGGATATTTGAGGCATAAATGACTTTAGAATATTTTCAAAATTCTGGATATTCGATGCATGTGAGACTTTATCATTTAAGACTTTATTTGAGACTTTATTGAGACTTTAGCTTTGAGACATCTGGATATTAATGATTTTGTGACTTTAAAATCATATATTTTCAAAATTCTGGATATTGTGTTTTCTGGAAATGTGTTAAGTGTTCAAAATGGTCACATTGTGATTATGTCGGTGTTTCGGGGTGTGTAAAGACATTTATTTCTGATGTATGCAAGTAAAATTAATATCAACTTTAATATCAACTTTTTGGTGTGTCCTTTTACGACAGCACTGTAGATAAAATGACATAGTGCAGCATTTTATAGAAATCATTATTATGATGTTATGACTTTATTTGTTACTTTTGAAAAGGTACTATTGCATCTTGTATACTTTGAAAAGTTAGTTTGTAAACAATAAAGATCATGAGAAAACATTTGTATGAATAAAAGCATTTTACCTTACGGTATGTCATTTTAGGACAGTTTTCCAGTTTTCTCTATATTAAAATAAAAATATTTATAAACGAATAGAAGTTATAGGATGTAAAACTTAAGTGTCTAAATTAATTATGGCATTATGTATGCTGTTGATTAAACTTAAATCCATATATATATATATATATATATATATATATATAATTTAGGCGAATGATATATGTATCGTATATCCACACCCTGTATGTTCGCACATTTATGAATGAAAAAATATTTTCTTAGAATTAGACTGGTGCACCGTTAAAATTCTGCAGAAACAGTCCATGTTTCTAAATACAACGATTATTGACTATATTATGAAGGACCATATAATTGACCATATAATTGACCATAATATGGTCAGAATGGAAATAAATTACGGTTATGTAACCGTTTTCTTTAAAAACGGTCGAATGACTGGATAGTTCGTTGCAAATTGTTAACAGTGTATGGTATATTATTTCTTTAAAAAGTTCTCACATGTTGAGGCGATATTTGTTTGAGTTTTTAACTTATTTTACGATGGCAACCTCATATGTTGTACTGAAAAACGACATCCCGCAAATTGAACAAATTTTATTTTTATTTCTGTATCAGATATAAACTTCTTATGGAATTCAATAAGGCATGTGAATTACGGCAACACACAGCAAAACCATAATCAGGTAGAAAATCTGTCTTTACCATTTTTTTGTTCAACACTATACATTTTTTTCTGAAAAAAATTCGGGTGATGAAAGTAAAAAATACTTTTAATTTTTTTACTTCGGGGTAAGGTCCACAATTAAAATTACCGCAAAAGATAATACGTAACTGTTAAAATTAATTTCTTAGTGATTGTAAAAATTGTTTCAGCGTCGTCTTTTAATTTAGTAATAAAGTGTATAATTTTAAAATTGAATTTTTCTTTGTTCTTAAAAATCTGATTAATTCTGTTTTAATTGCAAAATATAGTTATCTTCTATTTAAAAATAATGCTAGATTGCTGTTACAGAGTTAGTGGTTAATACTGCAAAGATGTTATAAAGCATACATGCCAGCCTCCAACTTTTCTGCCTTTAAATGTGGGTTCATTTAATTTATGTTAGACATGTTTGAAATAAGAAAATTTATTATATATTTATTTCATGTTTCTATGAGAAACCGTTTCATTTCATATAAAAAATTCTGATCTGAAACGTTTTTCACATTCGGTAAATTAATCCATATTATACGGAATAATAATGTAAGGTTGCTAACACATTACTCTTAATTTTCTTCATAAACAAGAGGATTGGAAATCAAATTCATAGAGCAAAATGTTTTCCACTATTTTAAACAAATATCTTTTACTTTCACCAAATTTTTCCTTTCTGTAATACTATGTTTTAATTATTCTACGTATCGTATTCGTATTTAAATTAAGTAACTACTTATACAAATCTTTGAATAAAAGTACTATATATATATATATATATATATATATATATATATATATATATTAATTAAGAATGTCAAGAGGATGCTTTATTTTTTATTTTATTCTGAAAGTAAAACAAACAAACAAACAAAAAAAAAGCTTTTAAAATATTGAATGTGAATGTATGAAACAATTTTCATTAATGAATCTCACTATAAGTCGAATTCATAAAGTGCATTAAATGCATGCTACATTCAATTCAGGTGATAAATTATTTCTTTTATTACGATAATTTTGAAAAACAACATAAAAAAAAGTGCAGTTAACTTTTAAAGAAGAGAGAGGATTCAAAAATATTTTTACATAAAGAAAGTTTGTTTAAAATATTTTTATACATATAATCATCATTAACACTGACATAAAAGGGAATGTTTCTCATTATCAACTTTAAGCAATTAGCTGAAAACGTGCTTTATCATAGTGATTCTAATGAGAATATCTATATGCCTTCATTTATTTCCCTTTAGTGTAATTAAAATTTTTAGAATGGGGAATTTTGTTTTTACCATTAAATTCTTTAATTATGTTTGAAAAGTAAAACAATTAAAGATCGCAATTTATAAAATTACGAAAAAAAACACTTATTTGTTTTTTTTTCTTTTAATACGACATTGAAAAGTAGACTTTTCGCTAAAGTGTTTGCAGATGAAATATCGGAAATTTATCCAATTATTTTAATTTCTTTATTTAGTTAATCTTCTTTTTTTCAGTTGGTCTAATGCCGTTATAATAAAGAACACTTTCATTATTTCTGAGGATTTTTAATGTACTTTTGACTATAGATAGATGTCTTTTTATGGTTAATTTTTTTAAAGTCTCAGTATAATTGTAAGCTTCATGTTAATTTAACACTTTCTAACGTTAATTTTATAGATTTTATTTATAGATATTTTTAACAGTGATTTTATTTTTATTGGAGGGAGTGCCAAGTATTTAAACGCTTATTCTTATTTATGCGCAGTATTTATTTGTAAATGTTACATTTTTAAACCCTGATATACTTATTGACACTATGCGAAATAAACCTAAATCCGTATTATGCGAAATACGAATGCGATAAAACTTTAAATACCTTTTTAGTGACAATGAAATGTAATTTTATTACTCAGTCTATGCAATTGAATTATTAATCAATTAAATGAAATTACTTAATTCCTTTTCGTCTTTTTAATTCCGTTAAGACATATCTTATTTAGGTAATCTGATGCCGCTATATTGAGGAAATCATTTATTAACATAGGGCTTTTATACACTTACTGTCAGTACATCAATAATATAGATCTCTAGTATTCGACATTATGTTTTCCAGTATAATGGATAGATGGATTTGTTCGTGTTTATTTACCATTCATTACCCTTAGTTTTAGAAGAAAATATTCATTTGGAAATATAACCAGAGACCTTAATTTTTATTGTTGGAATGTCGAATGTTCAAGAAAATAACTAATTGTTTTACCTGTTGGCAGTATTTTAAAAATGTTGGTTTATTTAAAAGTTAAAATATTTCTTTATAATTTACACGAGAAATCTTAATATGTTTAACATTGAGAATATTCAAAATGCACGAAGCTTTTTTTATGCAAAGGAAACTAAAATTAATATTTTGCGATCAGGTTTTAAATACATCAATATGTCTTTTCATTTGAATAAATATTCAAATAAACACCTGTCCTTTAAAACATATGCAACTAAAATTGCTTTTGTGGTAGATATAAAAATAAACAGCTATTTTGTATATTAAGTTCAAATTGTAAATTCAAAATAATAAAATGTTCTGTCTGGATAACATGACAGTGTGTTAAGATTATATAAAATATTTAACCTAACATTTTTTGTTAATTTTGTGTTCTGTTAAAAGAATTATTGGATGAAAATACAAGTTTTCAGAATATTTGTGTACACCTATGTGCATATTAACTGGTTAGTATAAATAAAATTCTATGCAATAGCAAAATATATGAGGAATGGGAAAATAATTTATGAAAAAGATTTCGTCAGATGACACGGAACTGATGTTTATTAGCGGTGTATGAAGTATAAACATCAATGGCTGTAAAAATGATCTTAACTTGTTGTATAACGTTTAAACAAAATTTCTTATAAGTGTTGAAACTTACTCATGCACAAGTTCAGGAAACACCTTTCGTTGAAGGTATCCGAATACATGGAAAAGGGCAATTTTTGCCAAAACTAACATTTTCAAGTTATTGATTTATTAAATGGTATTTATTTAGCTTTCCAAAACTGTTTTGATTTTGTATCTACCGCATCTAGAAGCCAATTTAGTAAAGAATTTGTAAAATTAAAAAAACCGGAAGTAATGGTTAAAATATCCATAAGTAATGGTTATAATATTGAAAAGTAGTCTTGTGTAGCTCTTAAACGATATTCAAAAACAATATTTTTTGAAAATACAATTATTAAGATTTTTTTCTTAACATTTAAAATAGTTAACAATATATACGACAATCTGGCAACGATAGTTTTAATTTAAATTTGGCAACACTTCATTTATTATTGATTCGTAACTTGATTAATTATTTAAATAAAAATCTTTTAAAAGAAAAAAATATGTATTTCGTATGTATTTTACTTTCGTTAACAAACGAATTTTTCTAAACATGATGGATAAATAGATAACATCACCGGAGACTTAAGGGTCGTCTTCACCGACATGAAAACGCCCTCTTGCTAATGTTAATCCTATGGGGCACTATTTTTTTAATATCTCGTTTGCATTTCAATATTTTTAAACGACTTTCTATGCATTGGATAGCAGAGATGAATCTCTATTCCCGCCGTTGATTACTTTTTCGATTTTTTTTTTTTTTTTTTTTTTTTTTTTTTTTTTTTTTTTTTTTTGCGGATTTTTTTTTTTTTTTTTTTTTACGATGATTCTTTCACTTTCGAAATCGGTTCCGAATATTTTCCTTTATAAATATTTCCTTTTATAACTTTTTTGGAAAAGTGAACAATCTTTAAAATTTAACGAGCTGCTTTGATGTTGCTCAATTCGAAACCTGGTTCTGGAAGAACAGACAGCATTAGTTGTTTATCGCTGTAAAAGCTATCATTATCAAATTATCGTTAATGTCAAAATGAAGATAATAATTTCCCTTCTTAGCAAGAAAATTACTATTTATTGTTGATTAATTAACATAACAATAGTTGGAAAAATAGATTTTTCGGCAAGAAACATGTCACTGCACAAATCATCGCTAATATCCTAGCACTCATCAGGGAAGTCATTCCTGGATACACCTCGTCTACAAATCCTTAATTCATTTAATTCAAGTTTGTGATTTTGTAATTTTTAATAGCGCTGAAGCGTTTTGGATCGAAAAATGATTATGAATCGATTGAATAGGAAAATGCCAGATTTTATTAAATCCATTTTAAATTTTAATGTTTTCAATTTACACAAAAATTAACGCTTGAAACATATAAAGAATACCGAATAATCACATGTATTTATTCTTTGATTAAATATACGGCGATATTATTATGCCAGATTTTTGATTAAAATGTTTAAAGACATGTAATATCTATTTTGAACATTTGAAACCCATATTTAGGTACCTAGCCATAAGATTACTGCTGTAAGCAGTGGCAGCTCGTGCCTTGATTTATTTGGTGCTCTAAATGCATGTTTGTCAAATTTATTCTTTTCTTACCCCTATAGTTTAAAAGAAACCTTTTTCTTATTTTTTAGCAAAACGTTCTGCCATTAAATAAACAATACATTTCTCTAAAAATCGTGGTACAAAAATAATCAATCTTTCAAGTATGTATTTAGTGCCCCAAAAATTGCCAGTTACGAGCTGCCACTGGCTTAATTGCATTACACTATATAAACAATATCACATAAACTTATTTCAGTAAATCTCCTAAAAGCTTCTCCGTATATAACAGATTCAATTTGTCGCTAATAAATCCCTGAGAAAATCAGCCACTAAATTAAATAGAACATAATTGAGCAACTCTAAATGAAAAAGCATCGGATTTTACAGGTTTCAATTCAGGTAGACCAAATTGTTGATCGTGGCCTTCACGTGATGTGTTTTGTTTAAGCTTCACAGTTAAAAAATCGAGACAATGATGCTTGTTTCGATATTATTTGCCGCATTTATGATGTTATGGGGACGTTTAATATTCAACAATGTGTAATCTAATCAGAAATTTCTTTTAAGAACACTTCTTCAATGCAGCGAAATGTTTCGCGTTTTGTTCTCGAAGTTTGGATGTCCCATTATATAACAATTACATAATATTCTTACGTTAAGATTTTACGTACAAGAACATCGTTGCATTGATGCGTCGTTACGTTTAGCCACAATGACCTTATCAGAAATAAATAACTAAAACTTGATACAAAATAACGCATTTTTTAAAACAATAATTCAAAACATATTATTTTGTTGCCAGTACAAACATCGTTGTTTATTTCAGCTGAAAATATTATTTCAGCTATACTCATTGGGAATAAGAAATAAAAGTTTTATGAAAGCCTGGATATTTACTTACAAAATAGGAATCTGAAATAACACGAATGAAGCTATAGGAACGCGACCTGGTTTAGATTTTTAATCCAGAAGTTACGATTCTTAAACAAATACAAATAGGAAGAACAACAGTTTTCTTTTCTTTATATATATATATATATATATTGGAATAAAATGATGCTTAAGTAACAAAGTACGTTTGAGATATGAAGTTTCGAAAGGAGACGTGTGCAAAAGTAAAAATAAAAGGATGCTTGTCATCCGTAAACAAAGACCTAATTAAAGCAAAAAATAAACATATATGTTTAAATATAAATAAACACATTTTTCTATTACAAACATACATTTCAAAATTGTCCAGTGCCTGTTTTAACAGAAGAAATTAGAAATAGTGGAATGTACTATTATCATACGATTCTAGTAGTTATTTTTTTTGGTCATACACAATATATAAAATGTTTTACTAATTAATTTAATAAATGTGCATTCGTTTAAAAGGGTATTCAAGTATTTTTGATGTATATCGATGGGAATAAAAATATTATTCAATACATTTTTCCTCCTATTCAAATGATTTCTTAAATAAAAATTTATATATATTTGCTATGAAACAATTGCATGATATTTTAAAATACTCGAATTAAATTCACGTCATTTTAGATCACAAACCATGCCAGATTAATCATTGTGATGCTTGTATCTTTTAAGAAAATTAATTTAGAATAATATTTTGAATGTACGACCTATTAGCAGAATGAATATTTTTTAAACTTTATGATATGTTTTGACACATTTGTTTAGAAAGAAATGCTTTGTTAATTAAAACAAACGGATGTTTATGCATTTCATACATTTATTATTTCATTTTCAGAAAGTAGGTATATTTATTTTTGTATTCTCTTTACATTTTAAAATATATGTATTAGTAATATTATCCTTCAGAAATTCATCGATCTACATATTTTTGAATTACTATACTAAAAAAATGTAAATCAGAAAATCATAATAAAATTATCGAACACATTAAATCAATTTATATTTGGAATAAAGAGATAAAGCAAGAAATATGAAAATTTATCAATATAAAATGTCTTGCCTTATTTTTTGCATTTTAGAAACTTTTTTTCTCCTTATGCATGCTAAAGGTGTAACTTTATGTTAGTCTGAACTATATTCTTTTATACTAAATACTGCCTACATTTTCAACAAAGTGTCAATTATTTTATCAGACGCGTTTTATTAAGTTTTATGTACGGTTTTCTTGTTGTTATTATTTTTATCTTGTTAATAATTAAATCCGGTTTTCATTAAATCACGGCTTTAAACTGTGATACGTATTTATGAATTATACATTATAAGTTTTAATAAAATGTCTTTTATTATATATCCGAGTATAGATCCACTGAAAAAGGGAACGTGACAACCTCCGTAGGTTGCTCACACCCCTCGAGCTGTAGTAAAGCAAGAGCCGTTGTGGTAGCTCGATATATGACCTAGCGACCGTCTCCCCCTATGGGGTCTCGCGAACGAAGTCGTCGGGGGTTCCATGGCGGTTCATCAAGGTCCGTCTCTGCGGAAGTTTCCTCCGAGATGCGGGGTTACTGCCGTGACGACCTATGTCACCAACCTTGGTAAAATGACCTGGGGGTCCGCAGTCGGGGAGCGGCCTCAGGCCGATCGCAGCGCCGGGCGAGACAAAGCCCTGGTGCGTTAAAAGCCCTTCAGAGGCTTGGGTGCGATGGTCGTTTACGCGCGTCGGCGACCCCCGTGGTCGCCTGACGGCGCAGGATAGTTTTATATCCGAGTATAGTCTCTGTGAATGTTTTCTAACACAAAGAGCTACCTGGCAGAGCTCATACTAAATTAATTACGATTTAAGATTTTTTTCTTTTTCAAATAATAATATTCACAATCCTGGAATAAGATATGTATAAATCAAATAAAAATTCTCTATACAGAAATAAGCATAAAATAAATTGAATGTTTTCTGATATTAAGAGGAGTGTGATTAGAGAAAAGTAAAAAATATTATATTTTTATATTTTAAAAAGTTTATTTCTGCTTGAATATTTAATTACTGATACAACTGAAATGATCTTCGTAGAAAAGTAACATTGTTCTGAATGTTGAATTATAGATTGATTTAAAGTGACTTAGATTATAACGAAAAACTTAAAAAGCATTTCTAATACGAAATGGAATTCAGTACTACATCTAGACATCATAGATTACAGATTAGGAACAGAGAAAGGTTCTAAAAGGCGAACCTGTCTGCTGATATTCAGTTTTTGTAACCAGTAGTTGATCAATTTAGAATTTTTTTTTTTACAACGCCTTTCGTCAGTGTTGGGCATAATAAAAATATGTTTAAATAAATATGTTCTTCATTTTTTATGCTGAATACAATTGTATAAAACATGTTCATCTACGACGTGTCCTTAAATCGTTATTATGCTTTATATGTAGCAAATGAAATTTCTCAAGTAGTTTATCAAAACTTGCGTTTAGTTAAGTAAATATGTTATAGAAGTTCATGATACGTCTCAGGATGTGTATAATTTTATCACTATTACTAACTATTACTACACAAACAGTAAAAAAAAACGTGCATACAAGACTTTATTTGATACGATGCAATATTAACAATCCAATACTGATGATTGATCAATGTTCAACACTTTTATTACAAGTTTTTTTAAGATATTTTTATAAACATAAGAATCTATATACTATTCCGATAAATTATTACTTTCTACAAAGTAACCGTGTGAAGATATTTTAACGAAGGGGATTAATCTTTAAATTGGATACAACAATTCTTAAGCATTTAGTGTTTTTTTTTTTTTTGCTTTCCATTCTATGTTTAATTATTCTTGTATAATTTAATTTAGTCACATCAGTAGCTATCCAGTTATGCTATTTCGCTCGAAATTAGATGATATTATATTAATATTTAGTATTGTGAAAATAATATGCGTATATAAATGAATTCTTTTTTTAGCCTAAAAACTATTTAATAACGTATATGGCAGACAAAGTTTTCCTTTAATTTCACTTTTAGGATTTCTCTAGTACCATATTTAAATATATTTCTATACATAATATTCAAATCATCAGTATAGTATTTTAATTTTTATTCAAATTATTGATAGATTTATCTACGATTGGAATTTTTTTAATCTGTTCTTAAAAATATTCAAAATTATAACAAAACTATGTAATTATATTCTAACGTTTTAGCTGTGTTGTTGTGAAATTCATTTTGTGAATTCTATTACATCTAAATTTCGATATGAGATTAGTATCATCACATTAATTATCTCCCATAATCTAGGAGATACTAATGACATTGTATCACAGATAATATGAAATCTTCATACATACAAATTTAATAATACATTTTATATACAAATGTAATCATCATAAATACAATCTAATACATTATTATTTGTTCTATAACTAGCAACTTTTCACTGACCATAATCCAATATTTAAAAAAAAAAGAGGTAATGTTGAAGTAAATCGATTAGCCAGTACACAATTCTATTTTGAAATTTTATAAAATATTTTGAAATGATACAAGAATTTTCGCTGCATTTACTCAAAATATTCGATCAAACTTTGTAATTTTGTGAATCCTATTGTGTTTGTTTTGTTTCTTAGAGACAAATTACTATTTCTTTCACCGTGAACTTTTCTGTGGTCTACAAATACCTGCTGTTCACTTCTGGAAGACTGCGAAAAGCCAGTAACTATTTTTAGTAATGCCTAACTACAATGACCGGTGTATATGAATACAACTAAAGATTTTAAACAACACTTTTGTGTGAAATCGTATTTTGTGAAACATTTGGCTATAGTCAAGATTTTAGGAGATTAATCCTAAGATAAGATTAACCATAAAATTCGGCACCTCAGCGCTGAACTGAAATATGTCAAAGAAACAAAGATTCAATATTATTTGTTTTCACACAGTGTAATTTAAATATATATATATATATATATATATTTACCTACGTATGGAATATATTTTAATTTGTTGTTAAAACTATTTAAAATTATATATATATATATATATAGAATCTTGTAATTAGATTTTAATGTTTTAGCTGCGTGTTGTGAAATGTACTTTGTGAATTCTATTACATCTAAATTATTTACTCAGGCCACAGGCTCACAAGAAATTAATTTTTAACTCATTTCCGTCTGTGTATGCTCCTTTGGGAATTTACTAATTTTATAAGATCGGTAGTACTTTGTTTAGATATTTGAAACATTTTTAGTTAAATGTCCAGATTCAGATTTACTCTAAAGTAGCATCTAGTGTAAAAGCTTATACTGAAAAGTTAATAGTACAACGTATGTCATTCAAATAATACGAGTCGAAAAAGTTGTACAAAATGCTAACTTACAAATGCTAAAAGACTAATTGTAAAGATTTAAAAAATATAACGTTTTCTATTTATTAAAAAACTTTCCCCTGCAATTATTAATATATATATACATATATATATATATATATATATATATATATATATATTAATTAGAGAGCTTCTTTTAATTTAAGCCGAAACATTTTTTTTAAAGCAGCAGAAATGAAAGGCATGAATACATTTTAATAAAATTATAATTTCTTAACAATATTTTTGTTCGTAATAGAAATTCAAAATTTTGTGTATGATTTTTAAAAATTGTTTTTAAACTAATGTAAATAACAATAGATTGCAAATGGGTTTTTTTTCAGAATGACTAATAAATAAATAAGTAAATAAATAAATAATTCCTTTGTATAAATCGAACACTTTGTGGAATTTTAATTCATACACTAAACCAATTACAACGTTGTAACGCACAAATATAAAAATGAGACAAAAAACCACATACGGCCGTTTCAAGGATGCATCAATCCCCTTCCTCATTACGAAAAAAAGAGATAAAAATTGATTCAAAGAACCCCTCGGTTATAGCCCCGAGTACTGGCTTGAATAAAATGCTAAAACAAGAGTTTATATATACCAAAGAAGTGACGTAGTTGACCGGAATTAACTGAAGAAAGGAGTCACTGCGCATGATACCTCCACACGTGCGAGAGAAAAGGGGTGCTGGTCATATCATTCACCAAGGATGAACTGTGTTTGTGAATAAGATAAGCCTCGTGAAAGTCGAGATCAATAACCGAATTACATTTTTGGATAATTTTAGCTTCTGAATAATTAAACCTATGGTTGGAATCCCAACAATGTTTAGCTATTGTAGATTTCTCACACTCCTGCTTTTTAACATAATTTTGGTGTTCTTTCAGTCTAATTCTAAGAGCACGCTTCCTCTGCCCAATGTAAGAGAGGCCGCATATACAAAAAAATCTGTAAATACCCCAGGTATTATGTTCATCAATTGGATCTTTAAGGTTGGAAAAATAAACTTTTTTGGTTGGAGAGAAAATAACTTTGAAACGAAACCTATTTAGAATACGAGAAACTTGTTCACTGATTTTATGAAAATGAGGTAAGACAATAACATTTTTAAATTCTTTATTAGCTGGAACAGAATCAGTGTCTGACGGAGGTTTAGATAAAATACGGTTAATTATATTCAAGTTAAATCCACGATCGATGGCTACATCTTTAATATAGTTAATTTCTGTATTAAACAACTCGGAATTTGAACAAAATTTACGTGCACGGAAAACAAGTGTATTGAAAGCTGCTAATTTTTGATGGGGGGGATGATTGGATCTATAATGAGGGGGTAAACTTTCTGCAAAAGGTTTAAGTTAAACTGTTGTCAAAAATTCACAATCATTACGATTTACTAAGACATCTAGAAAAGCTAGATGTTGTTGAGTTTCAACTTCGAAAGTAAACTGGATACAAGGATCAATTGAATTAAATGTATCAAGTACAGCATTAATATTGTGTTTAGATAAATCAAGTAAAGCAAAGGAATCATCTACGTAACGTGTATAAAATGGAAATTGTATTAATTTAAATAGTTTAACCTCAAAATAATGCATATATAAATCACTTAAGACTGGGCTTAAAAGGTTACCCATAGCTAAACCTTCCGACATTTTATAAAACTTACCCTGAAACACAAAAGTATTTTGTGACAAACAAATGCTGGTTAAAGCAATCAAGTTATCAATTTCATATTGAAAAAAGTGAAACTCATTCAATCTATTTCTTAAACAATCTAAAGCACCTTGTACTGGAACATTTGTAAAAAGAGATTTAACATCAAAAGAAACTATAGTATAACCTGTTGGATTAAATGTATGAATTTTATTTGCAAATTGAACCGAATTTTTAGACGTATAACTATTGTTAACCATGAGGGGGGGAAATCTGGAAACCAAATATTTAGCTAGCTTGTATGACGCAGTACCTATATTGGAAACAATGGAATATCATGTTTGTGGACTTTAGGTAAAGCATATAACCGAGCACAGTTTGCCACAGAAGGAATAAGAGTATATTTGCTGGAATCAGCAATAATAGGGGATGAATTTACCGCAGATTTTATGTTTTTCAGTTCAGAAGTAGATGGATCCTTCTTGATATTGATGTAAGGCCCTTCATTAATTAATTTAAAGACATTTTGAACGTAATTAGTTTTATTTAGTACCACAATTTGACCCCCTTTATCTGCTTTAGTTATAACGATATCTGGATTAGATTTAAGAGTTTTGAGACAATTTTTCTATGAATTATTTAAATTAGTCCGGTCAAGCTTTGTATTAAAAACGCCATTATTTTTAATAAGATGTCTAATGGAATCATTTTGCGTAGCTATAGTAAATAATCAAACTGGTGTTAATTTATCTGATATTGAGTTGAATGATAGTCATATTAATGTTTTAAAACTTAACAACAATTTTGCAGTTGGTAATAATCCTGAAATTCCAAAAATAATTGCTCCAATTGAAAGAGCTTTCAAGTTTAGTGCCTTGTCTCCTACGCAAAAAGATTCCATTAGACATCTTATTAAAAATAATGTTGATTTTAATGTAAAGCTTGACCGGACTAATTTAAACAATTCAGAGAAAAATTGTCTCAAAACTCTTAAATCTAATCCAGATATCGTTATAACTAAAGCAGATAAAGGGGGTCAAATTGTGGTGCTAAATAAAACTAATTACGTTCAAAATGTCTTAAAATTAATTAATGAAGGGCCGTACATCAATATCAAGAAAGATCCATCTACTTCTGAACTGAAAAACATAAAATCTGCGGTAAATTCATCCCCTATTATTGCTGATTCCAGCCAATACACTCTCATTCCTTCTGTGGCAAACTGTGCTCGGTTATATGCTTTACCTAAAGTTAACAAACCTGATATTCCATTTCGATCTATTGTTTCCAATATCGGTACTGCGTCATACAAGCTAGCTAAATATTTGGTTTCCAGATTTCCCCCCCTCATGGTTAACAATAGTTATACTTCTAAAAATTCGGTTCAATTTGCAAATAAAATTCGTACCTTTAATCCAACAGGTTATACTATGGTTTATTTTGATGTTAAATCTCTTTTTACAAATGTTCCAGTACAAGGTGCTTTAGATTGTTTAAGAAATAGATTGAATGAGTTTCACTTTTTTCAATATGAAATTGATAACTTGATTGCTTTAACCAACATTTGTTTGTCACAAAATACTTTTGTGTTTCAGGGTAAGTTTTATAAAATGTCGGAAGGTTTAGCTATGGGTAACCCTTTAAGCCCAGTCTTAAGTGACTTATATATGCATTATTTTGAGGTTAAACTATTTAAATTAATACAATTTCCATTTTATACATGTTACGTAGATGATTCCTTTGCTTTATATGATTTATCTAAACACAATATTAATGCTGTACTTGATACATTTAATTCAATTGATTCTTGTATCCAGTTTACTTTCGAAGTTGAAACTCAACAACATCTAGCTTTTCTAGATGTCCTAGTAATTCGTAATGATTGTGAATTTTTGACAACAGTTTACCGTAATCCTTTTGCAGTAAGTTTATCCCCTCATTATAGATTCAATCATCCCCCCCCCCATCAAAAATTAGCAGCTTTCAATACACTTGTTTTCCGTGCACGTAAATTTTGTTCAAATTCCGAGTTGTTTAATACAGAAATTAACTATATTAAAGCAGTAGCCATCGATCGTGGATTTAACTTGAATATAATTAACCGTATTTTATCTAAACTTCTGACAAACACTGATTCTGTTCCAGCTAATAAAGAATTTAAAAATTTTATTGTCTTACCTTATTTTCATAAAATCAGTGCACAAATTTCTCGTATTCTAAATAGGTTTAGTTTCAAAGTTGTTTTCTCTCCAACCAATAAAGTTTATTTTTCCAACCTTAAAGATCCAATTGATGAA
Organism: Maratus michaelseni; assembly: GCA_963931845.1. NCBI lineage: Eukaryota > Metazoa > Arthropoda > Arachnida > Araneae > Salticidae > Maratus > Maratus michaelseni. The sequence goes on from OZ007592.1 coordinate 392,814,844, forward strand.
CATAATACCTGGGGTATTTACAGAATTTTTTGTGAATGCGGCCTCTCTTACATTGGGCAGACGAAGTGTGCTCTTAGAATTAGGCTGAAAGAACACCAAAATTATGTTAAAAAGCAGGAGTGTGAGAAATCTACAATAGCTAAACATTGTTGGGATTCCAACAATAGGTTTAATTAATCAGAAGCTAAAATTATCCAAAAATGTAATTCAGTTATTGATCTCGACTTTCACGAGGCTTACCTTATTCACAAACACAGTTCATCCTTGGTGAATGATATGACCAGCACCCCTTTTCTCTCGCACGTGTGGATGGATCCTGCGCAGTGACTCCTTTCTTCAGTTAATTCCGGTCAACTACGTCACTTCTTTGGTATATATAAACTCTTGCTTTCGCATTTTATTCAAGCCAGTACTCGGGGCTATAACCGAGGGGTTCTTTGAATCCATTTTTATCTTTTTTTTTTCGCACTGAGGAAGGGGATCGATGCATCCTTGAAACGGCCGTATGTGTTTTTTTGTCTCAATTTTTATATTTGTGCGTTACAACGTTGTAATTGGTTTAGTGTATGAAATAATTCCTTTCTCTTAAAATTCATTACACTTAAAACTTTTTGTTGCATGTTTAAAACTTTAACTTAATTATTTAAATGAAACAAGCAATCCTGAAAAATAGTACATCTTATTCATTCTTATTTCTTGTAATATCGTTGTCAGGTTTCTCTCACAGCTGCAAGAGTTGAAAGCCATTCTTAAGGGATTAGCGTATTGTATCTGTATCTATTGTGTACCGTTAGAGTCTGGTTTAAGAAAAATCTTAATCCGGAGGGTGGCGAGTTGGACATAATGAAAGAGGTATTTCCATTGCAATGTGGTCTTTGATAGATAAGAAAGATAGTGCACCCTTTTATTTAGGAAGACAGATCAGTCAAGAGGGAGGAACGGTTGTCAAGCGACCCTTGGAAATAAAAGAGCAGCCCCGTAGAGAGAGAGCGGGTGCGCTGGGGAATGACCAGAGGTGAAATTAGTTGGAACGTGGTAGTGAAGGTGTAAGGTCGTTGAGAGTTGACGATCTGAACCACGTGTGTTTAACGGTATCTCTCGACAGAAAGAGAGAGCGGGTGTGAGATGAATAGAAAGCTCAGGGCGAGATGAATAGAAAGCTCAGGGCGGAATGAATTGACGTAGTCTAACGGTACACGTAGAGCGTTTTCTGTAATTGTTTTGATTTAGTGTTAAACCGGATAATTTACATCCGAGTTTAAGTGTAAATATTGTTAATAAATTGTTACTTTAACTTTAATTGAAAGAGTTAGGTTTTTCTTGAATATACATCAAGTATCGTGCCCGATATCACGTATTCATATCGGTGGTGGCAGCATATCAAAAGACCGGATTTATTTCGAAGTTGTGTGGACGGAGAAGTGGAATCCGACAATCGTTGTCTCTTTTTAGTGGATAGCGAGTATAGAAATGAATTGTACTTAAGTGTTCCAAGGCAATACAATTTTCAGAAACGTAACAAATCCTTTTACTTTGTTATGAGGTTATACTCTATTAAATATATTAAAAAACGTAAGTGTTTGTATAAATTAAGTGTCTTTAAAAAAATAATTCAAAATACTTTTCACTTTATTATGCCAAGATCCAGAAAATAACAAATCCTAAATTTTAAATAACTTTCACATTATTTAGATAAAGATATATTTTCTAAATAAATATTAATATTTCTAAAATTTACTATTTCAATTTATTTTAACGTATTTTATTCTAATTGTGTCAAGTAGGCTGCTGTTAGAATATGCAAGATCCTAGCGGTTTGAGATTTGAGCAAAAAATACGTGAACTGCGTTTCTCTCGATTATGAAACTAACATTAGTGAATTTACATTTGCTGTTAATAATAACATAACCATGGCTGCATAATATCTGCAAACAATATTGAAATTCGAGGAGATTTCCTAATTTGGTGTCTGCAGTTCACACAGTTTGTACAGTTGTTTATTAAAAACATTTTTTTTTTTACATTTTAATAAGTTTATAAGTTTGTGGGATAAAAAAAGCTATAAATCTGAAAAAGTGATAAATTTAAAAATTTCGAAATCCTTAAAATTATTTCGTTGTAAAACCATTATAATATTTGTTCCCTTTTTCATCAAGTAACAAAATAATCGGATTTAGACTAGGGCACAGCTACAAAATTTGGTGCGAAGGTACCTCTATGTACGTAGTTTTGCACCTCGAAGCCCGAATTTTGAATTTTTCAATATATTTTTTTAATTTAATTTTTTATTAATTTTTATGCGATTTTTAACCTTTTTTACGTTTTGATGTGCTTTTTCCACATTAATTGCAGGAATCCGGTTCCAAAATTTTTCCCAATGTAGTAAATTTTGTTCTCTTTTCAATAAAGATTACTCGAAAATCGTACAGAGATATTTCCTACAAGACTAAGAAATTTCCCTCCAAATGCTTTATTGGTTCGTTGGTTGCTTTCATTTCGGCCTCAATTATGCTCAAAATCGTCATTTTTTCCACTATTTTTAGCTTGGAGAGAGTTGATATTTCTTTACAGATAAAAAATCAGAATTTAAAAAGGGAAGGGCGGGTAATTGGTTATCCCAATTTGAATATTTTTATTATATATATACATTTTTTTCTTTTTTATGCTTTTTTACCGTTTTTTTCATGTTTTGCAGAATTTTTTGGTTCAAACGACGTCACAAATCGCTATTGAAAATCAAACACCGTTGTAGGGCAGTTGTGATTGGTAGCTGAGAGAATTGTAGGCACAGCTGGAAGTCAAACGAGAAATTGTGATTGGTGGATGAAAAGCTGTTTCCAATTCGAACTGAGATTTGTGAATTTTTCGCGATTTGTTTTATTCGATTTTTAGAGGTTTTTTTTTTATGTTCGTGACGTCATTTATGTATTTAATTTCAGAAATTGGTAACTATAACTTGCAGTATTTATATGTCAATACAAAAAACAGCGTGATTTTGTTTATGTTTCAAAAGTTAACGTCAATTCCTAATGTTAAAGGTCGTTGGTTTAATTTTAATTGGTGGATGGGTGAGTCCGGTTGTAATTTAAATATCGCATTTATGCTCTGACTGAAGCTTTCTCCCTCCCCTCTGCCTCCCAAATCAGACCTTTTTTATTATTAGTCTCATACAAACGAAATATTTTCTAACATTCTTCTCAAGTCCCCCAGATGCCGTATAGCAAGCATGGTCGCAGTGACGTCGTAACTGCAAGTCACGTACGGGTTCTATACATACGTAATCTAGTCACCAGACCCGGTGCTGTATCGTCACACATATAAGAAACCTGTAGCAAAAAAAAATGTCGATCCGAACAATCAGGATCAGATTCGGGTAAAATCTGGTCACCCTATCCGATGCAGATTCACCACATTTTTCACATTGATGTCGCACGGTGACTTCACAAAGTAGTCACATTGTGAGGTCACAGAAAGGCTTGAAAACGGCCATAACGACTTCACATTTAGGTCACAGTGACTTCACATCGACGGTCACATAGTCACAGTGTGACGTCAGTTTGAAGTCACCGTGACGTCACAATGCTGTTCGGGTATGTTATATAAACTTCGGTATCATTTTTTCAGCCCTTGTTTACCACTATTTCTGAACACTAATCACCAGGGGAAGGGGTTATTTTCTCGGGTTCTATGGGCCCAATTTCAAAGAAAATTATTCAACTTAACATGAACAAATTAAGATATATATAATTAATTAAGATACAGAGTTGACACCCCTTTGCGGTTTAAAGCGGAACTAAAATATTTCATAGCGCACGCGTAGTACGATTGCCATATGGTGTCGTAGGCAGCGGGACACGTGCCGGAGTTTCGACCGGAAAAAAAAGTTTATTTAGAACAGAGTGCATGCCCTGGCGGTGGGATGTGGAACTAAAAGATTTTGCATTTAAAATTTGTCCTATTCAAACAAAATCTTTTCTAACATTCTTTTCAGGTCACACATGTACTAAATAAACTGCGGGGAATTTATTTTCTCGGCTCCTATTGGCCTGATTTCAACGAGAATTAGTTCATTCAACTTAACAAGAACTAATTTAGATAAAGATTTGGCGCCTCCTGGCGGTAGAAATTAGAACAAAAATATTTTGCAGCACGTGTACAGCACGCTTGCTATATGGTGCCGTAGGCAGTTGGGACACATGTCGGTGTTTAGTTCGGAAAAAGGTTTTGTTTAGAACAAAGTTCGCCCTCTATTGGATGAAAGTGGAATTAAAAGATTTTCTATTTAAAATTGGTCCGATTCAAACGAATTATTTTCTAACATTCTTTCCAGATCTCCAAAGTACTAAATAAACTTCGGTATCATTTTTTAGCCCTTGGTTACCAGCATTTATGGATATTAATGTCCAGGTGTTTGGTTTATTTTCCCGTGATCTATGGGCCCTATTTCAACGGGAATTGCTACATTCAACTTAACATGAGCTAATTAAGCATGAGCTAATATATAACTGAGTAAGATATCGATTTCGATTTCCCTGGCGATGGAAATTGAAACTACAAGATATTACAGTGCGTGCACAGTACTCTTGCTATGCGATGTCGTACGCAGTGGGAACGAGTGTCGGAGTTCCGTTCAGAAAGAGGTTTTTTAGAACAGAACGCGCCCCATGGTGGTGGAAACTGAAATCAAAAGACTTTGTAGCGTGTGCGCAGCACGCTTTCGATACTGTGCCGTAGGAAGCGGGCATACGTGTTCGAAAGATGTTTAGAATTGGATGCACCCCCTGCGGTGGAAGTGAAATATTATCCTGAGCGTGAGCTGAAAATGGCTATTTTTTCGAAACCGTAAAAGAAATTAATCGATTTGATAATCCCAGACAATTAAATATTTTGGTTTTCACTTATCCTGGAGTATTAAAAAACTATTGGAGATATCTATTTGATACTCACAGTATATACGTAGTTTATTGTTGTGGGTTCCAAAAATGCCAATTTTGTGAAAATTGAACTGTAACTTTTTAAAATTTTGACCAAAAATTGACACGCCTTGAATGAAATGATCCGGACATTTGAGGGGTTAGTATTGAATTTATTTCCGTTTCAGGGTCCGTCTCTCTATTTAATTTCCTAAAGACGAAAGTTTTACAAGATGAATGGTTTCGTGCAGCGATTTTTAGAATGATCATGCGTTTCGTATTATTTTTTGACGGTACCGGGGAATGCCGGGCGAATCAGCTAGTATATACAGAATTATTCTAAATAATGGACCCATTTTCAAAAAAATGTATTTATTAAAGTACAAATACAAAAAATTAATTTTGAATCTTTATACCAATGAAAAAAGGAATTTTTCAAAGTTCCTTTTAAGACATTATAAATGTTCAATGTATCCGCCGTTTGCTGCACGGCAAAAAGCTATGCGATAGACAAACTCGTTCCACACACGAGAAAGCGTATCTGCTGTTACTGAGTGCACGGCTTTCAAAGCGGTGATGGTTCCAGAGGCGGCTGGTAGATGTCGCACGGCAATAGGCCACGATTTCGTTTCACTGTCAGTTGTGAGGGAGATGGCTACTGTGGAGTACTAGGCTTTCTGCATTCTTGAGTTCGCAAGAAGTGAGTCGCAAATTGCAGTGCAGCGGTCATTTCGTACCAAATTCGGTATTAAATTAAAAAAAAACTTTGAAATTTCCTCTTTTCATTAGTATAAAGATTGTTCATTTTGGATTTGTAGTTTAATAAATAATTTTTTTTGAAAATGGGTCATCATTTAGAATAACCCTGTATATATGGAGAGATATAATATACTACATATAAACTTAAACGACTACTAATATGCTACTAATATACTTAAAAGTGTTTTCTAAATAATTCAACACATTACAGCAAATAAAAAAAAATCTGCTTTATTAGGTGTTATAAATATTTTGAATTAAAAAAAAATAATGTTAGGTTAGAATGGTTTCTATTAGGAATAAATTTTGTGAATTCTACCATCTGCAAATTTCAATATAGTATTAGTATCAAACCTTAGATTATAACCTCTAATCTGATAGACGCTAATGATGTCATATAACTAATATTGTTAAATCGATCTATCTAATTTTAGCGTATTTCATCGGACTTGTAATCTAATGCATTATTATTCGATTGAAAACTGCAGCATATGCTGAAACTATTTCATATTTTTTTAATAAATATAGATGCAGTAAAACTATTAGCTTTAACATATGAATAATTAATTAAAAAACTGAGTTACTAAAATGTTAATAAATTGACCATTATAACTCAAAATTAATATGCATCAAATAAATGTGTGTTTGAATTGCGTAATTTGCAATGAATATTTAAAAATAACATGACATTATTTTAATATAGATATAAATGTAAAAGTAGAACATGTATATTTTAAACCGTCTAAAATTTCCTTATTTCGTTTTTTGTTAAAATTTTCTTTCTTTTATGAAAAATTATTTTTTATTTCATGTACTTGTTTTTTTCAAAAAAAAATATTATTTTGAAAATTATAAATTGATGTACCTTAAGTTGACTTTTCCAAATCTATCACACATCAGCTAAAATGTGTGACAAATTTACCAGATCTCCAAGTGGAATATAGCACAAAAGCCCGTTCACAGACATGTCAACTGAACCTATATATTAGGCAGAGTTCGTACTAATTTTTTCAGCGAAAGCCTAAAATGTACATCTCCCAAATAACCACATGCTGCTAATTATCATAAATTTGCAAAGTAAAAACTACAATCCAATTCTGACGAGTACTTTTACACTTTTGAAACTTAAATTTAAAAAGAATAGGAAATCATACGTCAAGCATAACTTATGACACACTTTTCAACATATTGAGAATAATGTAATAAAACTTCCCCGTTTAATAAGGAAAAAAAATATCAAAAGAAACAATTTGGATAACGCATAACACATTAAAAAACCCAAGTTCAGTAATTACCTCCATAATTCGGGAAGTAGTCGAGTTATTTTGTGCAGCCCTGTATATGTATTATAGAATCTATGCAACAAATTAGTTAAATTTAAAAACGCATACGGCATAATGTAAAGAAAATTCTTCTTACAACCTTCTTTAAACGATTTAATACCTTCTTTAAACGAAATATAAATGCTACACACTTCATTTTCAATGCATGCCATTGTAAACCTCCAATAATATACAGTATGCCCACTAAAGTCCCTTGCCACCCTATTAACTTCGGAACGGCTGCTGCTATATTCATAAAAGTGGTGTCTAGGTATAGTAAAGTAGCCATGCGCTACTGAATTGAACCTATGGGGCCACATGGTGGAGAACTGCGGAGTTAGCATTCCTATCTCGAAAACGGAAAGAGATAGAGGAAAAAAAGTGATTTACAAAGTTGTAGAGCATCATCGATTTAGTACAAAAAAACACCTTTTGGACATTAATTCGAAGAATAGAACGGTTAAAACGCGCATTTGTTTTTTCGTGATTTCCTACTCTGTGATATGACAAAACGATTTTAGAAAGAAAGAAACAACCAGTTATGAAACAGCAGGTGTATGCAACCCCTCCACAAACATTGCAAGACCTTAAACAACGCATTACGGCCGCTTGTGCCAACATGTCACAATCTATGCTCCAACGTGTGCAACGTGAAATCCAAACAAGGATCCAAATATGCTTCGCAGCTGACGGTGAGAGGTTTGAAAATCTAAAATAAAGGTATATTATTATAACTAGTTGTTTTTTGCTTTCTAAGATCGTTTTGTAACGTCACAGTGTAGGAAATCGCAAAAAAACAAATGCGCGTTTTAACCGTCCAAGTCTTCGTATTAATGTCCACAAGGTGTCTTTTCGTACTAAATCGATGATGCTCTACAACTTTGTAAATCACTTTTTTCTCTATCTCTTTCCGTTTTCGAGATATGAATGCTAACTCCGCAGTATTCCACCAGGTGGCGCCGTGGGCGGTTTCATTGAGTAGCGCATGGCTATTTTACTATACCTAGACACTACTTTTATGAATATAGCAGCAGCCGTTCCGAAGTTAAGAGGGTGGCAAGGGACTTTAGTGGGCATACTGTATATTAATTACATGAAAACCTGAGTATGTTTACGCGGGTTAATAGAGCTTCGAGAGACAGACAGATGGTCTGACGGACAGACAGAGTTACAAGCAGAATTGAAAACCATTTTTCAACATTGTTATAAAGTGTTAAATGAACAGCTTCAGACATTTTCGTACATGCGTTTTCACACAGGATTAACACGCTCACTTTAAAACGTCTCACCCGTAGCGCATGTTTACGGTTATCAGAGGATGCTTATGATTTTGCACAAGATATATTTTAATCAGTAAAATATCGAATAGCGTTGCATTCACACATATTGAAATTATTTTAAGGTACTATAATGACAGCATTCCAAAACTTTTGATAAAAGATAAATTATGATAATAATATAAAAAAAAATCAGCAATTATTTTATTCGGCATAAGGAATGTCCACATTAAAAGTACACTGCCTACAGAACTGTTAACTTTGCTGCTTGCCTGCCAAATTTTGAGAATATGGCTAGTGGCATGTTGTTTTTAATATTTTGTATAATAATTTAATGTTAATGAAATAACTTAAAATTTTGATAGTTCAGTTTTTAAAATATGTTTACTTATGTTTTTAAACATTGGATTTATTTTTAATTCTATGAAGTAGTGTTTTTAATATTGAATAAGTAAAGGTTTGCTTCAATATTGCTAATCACGTTTTTCATACAATTTTAACAACTTGTATCGTAAAGTAATGTAAAAAATATGACTTAAAATTTTGATAGTTAATTTTCTTTAAATATATTTACATTTATTTTAAAATACTTTATTTTTTGTTTTAATTTTATGAAGTATCTATTCTTGAAGATTGCTAGAAAACAAGTTTGTTTAACTAAGGTAAATATTTATAGAAACCTTTTTTAAGCAATTCCAAATGTTGCAGGTAGGTTTTCTAAAAAGTATTTTTTTTAATTGTTTCAGTGACTTAATATAAAACTTGAAACATTCAAAATATAGTTTTATTACAGGAGGAATTAAAAGACTATGACATATGCTAGATTAATTTTAACACAATTATTCAAATTGCTAAAGAAAACATATGAATTGTAATTTTCCAACTGGACGAGAAATGTCCAGGCCAAGATTCGAACCACGGATCTCTTGGCTGAAGCTGCCATGCTGTACAAACTGAGCCATCCCGGTTGAATCTGGAGGACCTAATTCATCCAGTTAACCTAATTGATCATAGCATCTGGTCTGATATCTGAATGAGCTCAACAGAATAAACCGCAACTAATTTGGAACTCCAGTAAACGCTGGCTACGTGATTACACTAGATTAATTTTAACACAATTATTCAAATTGGTAAAGAAATCATATTCCAATTTGAATATGATTTATTTACCAATTTGAATAATTGTGTTAAAAAAATAATAATCTAGTGTAACCACATATGACCTCACATGACATGTATTTCGTAAATTAGTTGTCTGAGTGCAACGAAGACTCATACACAGCGCAGTATTACTTTGCCCCATATATAGCTACGATGAATATTAAAACCTTTCGTCAAGCATAACTCAAAAAATATTTAACGGATTTCGTTCAAATTATTACAGCAGGTACCTATAAAGGTGACAACGTCGTCTATTTATTACCAAGAATAAGTGTCAAACCGTTTGGAAGTTATATTAAAAAAATAGACAAAAAAGCACAATTAAAGTACATACGTCACTAAATTTTGTGCGTACGTCATTTTCACCGGCGGGAGATTTTCGTAGACAATCGGAATTGAAAAGTTCATGGAATACATGGAGCAAAAAAATATGCAAGCACTAATATTCAGCAAAATAAAATATATTTCAATTTAATAAAAATGGAAAGTTAATCTGTAATTTTTTCTGTTTGAAAAGTATTAGAGATTAGTAAGAGTAGTATTAGTATTAGAGATTTGGCGCAAATCACACCATTAGCAGTTTTTTTTATTTCGCGTGTTTATGTTAGGAACAATTCTTTGATGTTTAAATAAAAGGTTTCGATTTGTGGCATTATTTCTTATTTTCTTTTCCTTTTTAAGTATTTTAAATGGAATTAGTGAAAGGCGTGTATTTTAAATTAAATGAGTGAAAGACGTGTATTTTTAATGTATGTATTTCAAATGAAATCAGTGAAAGATTTATATTTAAATGAAATGAATGCAATATGAAGATGTTATGAGAAAAATATTTGGCGATTTATCAACTGCGCCAAGTTAACATAAAAGTACCAATACATATGTGGGTACTTCTCTATTATCCCGTCGACCACTTTTCATAACAAAAAACTATCGCCAAATAAACGGGAGAACGTTGTCATTGAAATATCAAAATACATAAATAAGAAAATATAAGAATTTAAGGACACAATTGTTATTTTAATGAATGAAATAACTAATAAATCAGTAAAACATAATGAAAAATACACGCAAATGTCGCGTTAAAAACTACTTGATGACGTAACAAACACGTATAATGCTTCTGATATCAAGTAAATGGGACTGCATTTTTGGCGTTTAATCTAACAGTTTGGCGATAGTTTTTTGTTATGAAAAGTGGTCGACGGGATAATAGAGCAGTACCTCTATGTGAAATGAAACAAGGCACAGATGTCATATACGCACCACGTTGGCGCGATTTTTCCCTCCACCAGCTTGGGGAAAACTTTGTTTTTGAATATTAGTTACAAATAGTGTGACAAATAGTACACGTGATTTTTTATTTCAATATAAAAATAAAATAACGTAATAAATGAAACAGCTTCTATTATTTTAAAAAAGGAAATAAAAATAAATAAATAATAGTTTGATATAAATAAAGGCGCGGATGTCAAATTCGCACCACATTGGCGCGATTGCAACAAAATGGCAATTTTATGCCTCACATGGTAACCCGGTTATTTTGTTTCAATTGTTGTTTATTAACTTTTATTTTTTATTTTAATTCTATAAATTGTTTTTATTATATATATCAATATTTATTTATATCAAACTATCATTTATTTATTTTTATTTCCCATTTTTGAATAATAGGAGCTATTTCATTTATTACGTTATTTTATTTTTATATTGAAATAAAAAATTACATGCTATTATTGAATGGTATTTGTAACTAATATTCAAAAACAAAGTTTTCGCCAAATTGGCGGGGGGAAAATCGCGCCAATCTGGTACGTATATGACATCTGTGCCTAAATTAATATTGATATACATATAAAAATAATCTATAGAATTAAAATAAAAAATAAAAGTAAACAAACACAACAAACAGTTTTCGCCAAAGGGGCGGGGGAAAAATCGCGCCAACGTGGTGAGTATATGGCATCTGTGCCGGGATTTTTACCCTTTTATCTGTGCTTTCGGAAATATAAAAAAATTAAAAAATTCTTATATCAGGTGTATAATGTTTTGCATTTTTATACGAACCACTTCTCCATTTTAAGATTTTAAATGCTATTTATATCAGATATTTCTTCCTTGAGATTCCCACAAGTTTTTTCCGGTAATTTTTTTAGTTCGCTTATTAATTGTTTACAATTTGCCCCCTTGGCAATAACAATTATTTATCACAAAAACTAGCCGCCACTGGCGACCAGTTTGGTCTCAATTAAATGTATGTTAAACATTGCAACACGTTACATTTATTCATAATTTAATTTTCCCTTAATCCTTCGCCAAATCGGAAGATTCTAATAGACAAATCATGAACTTTTGCGATCATGGTAGCATTTCGCATATTTTTTGGGCACAAATGTCACATACGCACGTTGGCGCGATTCCCCCCCCCCCTCACCCGCCAATTTGGCGAAAACTTTGTTAGGGAAATTGTTGTTTATTTACTTTTATTTTTTATTTTAATTCTATAAATTATTTTTGATATGTATATCAATATTTATTTACAACAAACTATCATTTATTTATTTTTATTCTTTTTTTTAATTATGAGTATTTTTGTTAGCCGGGAGCAGATGATAATTCGCCAAATATCGTTCCCATCACCGTCATTCATACTACAATTAATTTAATTTTAAATTATAAACCTGTCACTCATTTCATTTAAAATACTTAACTTTAATCTAAAATGCTTATATTACATAAATTTAAAATACTTCACACTTTTCATTTAAAAGAGAAAATAAATAAATAAATAAGAAATAATATCATAAATCAAAACATTTGATTTCAAAATCAAAGTATCATTTCTAATTTCTACACGCGATAAATAAAAGCTGTATTAGCGATTTTAAAAATGCTAAAAATCTGATTCATTAAATATTATTACATGAGTTCAATTTACGTCAAGAAAAGGTCCGAAAGTTGAGTTGTATAGCACATAATTATGGTAAACTTTGATTGTCTCACTGGTGCGAATTATTTTTTTGACGCGAGGCAGCGGTCCAAAAATTCATTCGCGGAGAACTTGCTTTGCGAATGATTACCTCCATGATTTAATATTTTAAATTTTCACGACGAATCAATCTTTTTTTTGTTTACTTTTATGAATAGAGAATTTGAACTGCGAATCTTTCGACTGAAGTTATTGCAGAATATATACATAATCGAACGCAAGTCATCTCTCAAATATTAATTTATTTTGAACGATCTTTCTTAAAATGTAAATTTTATGCAGTTTATTCGAAAAAATAATTTTGAATAAAAATGGCCGCTTGGCATATGAAAAAGCGATGCGGCATCCCGGAACTGTTGAGGACAGTCACATGACTTACAGTTTTATTTTAGAAGATGGGTACTTCTGTATTATCCCGTCGACCAGTTTTCATTACAAAAAACTATCTCCAAACTGTAACGCTAAATAAACGGGAGAACGTTGCCATTGAAATATCAAAATAAATAAAATATTAGAATTTAAGGACACAATTGTTACTTTAATGAATGAAATTACTAATAAATAAGTAAAACATAATGAAAAATACACGCAAATGTCGAATTAAAATCCACTTGATGGCATAACAAATACGTATAATGCTTCTGGCATCAAGTAAATGGGACTGTATTTTTGGCGTTTAATCTTAGTTTGGCGATAGTTTTTTGTTATGAAAAGTGGTCGACGGGGTAATAGAGAAGTACCCAAAAATGGCTTAGTTTTGTTAAATTTGTTTGTTATGTATTTTCATTTCTTATTAAAATATCGAAAATGGCAATAAAATTTTATTTTAGCACCGTACTTAATTTTTTAAAATGGCTCAAAAACATGGTTTAATAAACGTACATTTGTAAATATTTTAAAAAACATGTTTTTCCGCTCTCTAGAAAAATTTGTAAGATTCTACAACTGCCTTTGGCACCAACCAGTACATGATACGGAACTTTTCCCTATTCAGATACACAGAAGAGGTTGGTCTCAAACAATAGTTATGCTAGCAACAATATTGTTTTAACTCTATAAGAGTTAGAAAAAATAATGATATTAAATTCCCCGATTAGCTTAGGGCCCGATTATGGAACTTTCTCCTAGAAAAAAAAACTGTAGAAGTCTTTTACATTTGTTTCGAATGAAGCTCGATCAACAAAGTATTAACTGATAATACAAACAACACTAATATTAACATGGGGGCAAAAGTTTGAATTTAAGTGTATATATTTGGAACCCTCCCCCCACCCAACCATCCACCAAAAAAAGAAAAAGAAAGTTACAGAAATGAATTTAAAATGGCGTGAAGCCAACCTTTCTGACATAAGAAATTGGCTGCGAACCCGATTACGAAACTTTCACTTAATTTAATAACATGTATCTAATAGCCCTGAGGACAATTCCCCTTCCCAGTTATACGGACCTTGGGGCTTTTTTAAAAAGCTTGACGCAGTTTGGGTTGAAGAAGTTGAGATTTACTGTCAAATGACATAAACTACTATGAAAATAAAACTGGTGAATTATTATGCTGGTTTATGTATGTATTTAAAAAAATTGCATCTGATTACACTCTTTAGATAAATTACTCCTGTTTGCATTTAATAACAGATAAACGGCTTCCGTTTACTAAATTGTTTAAATATTGGGAAGAGTTGGCGAGAGATAGATAGACGTGTAAACAAACGGGTAGAGAGACGGATAGCGACAGAGATAAGCTAACGGGTAGCGAAACGAATAGACAGACGGGTAGCGAGGCAGGTGCAAAAAAGGGTTGACAGAGGGGTAGTGAGATGGGTAGGGAGACGGGTAGCGTGGTGGATAGAGAGACGAGTACAGAGACGACTTGACAGACGTGTTGATAGACGAGTAGTGTAACGGGAAGCGAGACAGGTAGAGACACGATTGAAGAGTCGGGTAGAAAGACAGACGGATACTTATACGGGTATACAGAAGAGTAGAGAGACAGTAGACAGATGAGTTCGGAGAGAGACACAGTTAAGACATATGAGTAGTTAGACTGGTAGACACGTTTGTAGCAAAGCATGTTATCAATGTGGTTTGAAGTATACGAGTTCCTATAAATAGTTATACAAATAAACAAAGGAAATTTTTTTAATTCAAATATTAAATATTTGATTTAATATTTCAATATTTAATATTTTATTTTTTAATATTTTATTTAGATATTTGTCACAAAGAAAATGTTGCAAAAATTAAATTGAATTTGCGTTAAACTACGCTTGCTAAAATACGCTATTGGCTGCAAATCTGATTATGTGACTTTAAAAATATCGTTTTAAAAGATCCGGCGGGTTTTTTTTTTAAGTTTTGAGCAATTCCCGCTTAAGAAAATGAGATTATTTGCCAAATGTTATAAAAAAAATGCATATGAAAACATAACAGTATATGAATTTATATATGATATTTTGTAATTATATCATTTAATTTACTATTTTTCATATGTTGTATCTTTATCTATCTCTTGTCTATCATATACTGTATATTCACTTAGATTCTTGTTGATATCTTCTTTATATCGTAATTGTTAACTTTATGTTCTCAGCAATATCACTCAGACTAATCCCTTTGAGGGAAGTCCTAGTTACAACATTAGCTATTGAAATCTTTATTTGTATAATCTGAACATATGAGGAAAATGTAATATTAATTGAAGAAGTAAGCATTATTAGTCATTTTTGAATTTTAAAACATTTTTTTGTCTACGATTTTGAGAACATTTCGTGGATTTTAAACCATTCTTAACCATATATTTTTTTCAATCCACTTCACTGTTTTTATTATTATTATTATTATTATTATTATTATTATTATTATTATTATTTGATTTTTACCGATATAACTTTTAATTTCTCTATATAACACCGTTTTCTAATATTACACTATTTCCTTTAATTTGTGAAGATCCTTATTTATTTTCATTTATTTTCTTAGTAAGATTTTTTTTTTTTTTTTTTTTTTTTTTTTGAAAGAATTCTACTTTACGATCAAACAACAATGATTCTCATAAAAACAAATAACTTTTCTTCCTGTTAATTCCTTTACTGAAAATCGATTGCTCTGTGTATTTTTTTTTCTTTTTCCCCAATTCCGAACACCACATCTTAATTGAAAGGAGAAAATTGAAAATTAGGAAGAATTTATTGTATTTCTTGTATTTTTAATCGAATCTAGTTATTTTTGCACCAGTAATTTACACTTTATATAACTACATTTTAATTTTGAAGTTCGCCATAACATTACAAGACCTCATTAGAAGGATCTACAACTAATTATATTTAATCTATAGCTGTAAAGTTAATCTAGTTTATGTCATAGTCTTTTAACTCCTCCTGTAATAAAACATATATTTTGAATGTTTCAAGTTTTATATTGAATCACTGAAATAATAATAAAAAAATACTTTTTAGAAAACCCACCTGCAACATTTGTAATTGCTTAAAAAAAAAGGTTTCTATAAATATTTACCTTCTAGTTAAACAAACCTGTTTTCTACCAATCTTAAAGAATAGATACTTCATAAAATTAAAAAATAATAATAAAGTATTTTAAAATAAATGTAAATATATTTAAAAAAAATTACCCATCAAAATTTTAAGTCGTATTTTTTACATTACTTTACGATACAAGTTGTTAAAATTGTATAAAAAAACGTGATTAGCAATATTGAAGCAAACCTTTACTTATTCAATATTAAAAAAACTACTTCATAGAATTAAAAATAAACCCAATGTTTAAAAACATAAGGAAACATATTTTAAAAACTGAACTATCAAAAATTATCAAAGTTATTTCATTAACATTAATTATACAGAATGTAAAATATTAAAAACATCATGCCACTAGCCATATTCTCAAAATTTGGCAGGCAAGCAGTAAAGTTAACAGTTCTGTAGGCAGTGTACTTTTAATGCGGACATTCCTTATGCCGAATAAATTAATTGCTGACTTTTTTTATGCTATTATCATAATTTATCTTTTATCAAAAGTTTTGAATGGACAAATAGGTTTTCTATAAATGGTCTAATGTCTATTACCACTGTAAAATAAATTGTGATATTAGTATGTATTGCAATGCGTTTCACTAGCTTGAGTTGCTTAGGTTCCCTTTTTACTTAGATGTGGGTCGGTCACATATAGTTTCAAGTTGTAGCTTTTATTAAAAAACTAAACTTTGTTATTTTTTAATCCATAATAGATATATTTCATAAGACATTTCTTTTAAAAATATTTGGTGGTAAATCGAAAAATTATATATTAATTGTGAAAAGGTTAAATATCTATTAGAGTTTTCAAGGAAGTGCGATTTAAACCTATGTTCTTATTATCGGACAATTTTATCCCTAACACAGGTGGCGGGTTAAATCTCCGGATTGTTCTTATATGACATTGATTCTCATTAATTTTTCTCATTATTTTTTCTTAAAAGAAAAAGTGTGGTCCGCTAGAACACATTTCACCTAATTTCACGTTTAAAAAAATATTATGCTCAGAACTTACTTCTGATGTGCTGGGTGACTTACTTTCATCTCGTATTCTACTTTACTGGCCATATTTGTAATTTATTATATTGAAATGAATCAGGCGATTGTACAATCAGGATATTAACATTCTTAAATTGTTAGAAAACAATATTTGATATTTTGCAACGCTAGAATGTAATAATATTTATTTTGAAAACAGTTGCTGGTATGGCGTATAATCCCGAATTACTTGAACCACTTTTAAAATTAAACAGCTTGAGAATTGTTAAAGTTGGAATTCACATAAATTATGAATTGATATAAACAATTTACTTAAGCGTAATTGCATTCAACGATGTGATAAAAAATCATTCAATCTGGAAATATTGTTACCATATCAGAATTGAAAATATTCTTTATACAAATATATTCAAGTTACTCCGAGAGCTTAATAACGATTTTTTTTTTAAGATACTTCAATAAATTGTTTAACTCTGTTATTCTACACTTGGTGCTATTTTTGGAATTACTGTTACTTATAAAATTTAGGTGATTAATCCTTAAGTTCGGTGGTACAACGCGAGTACAAATCGTTTATCTACCCTATATATATAAAATCCTAATGAAACGAATTTGTGAAACGATTTTATGAAACGAATTTATGAAACGATTTTATGAAACAACTGATTAAATGACTGATTATGTTTCAGGGCTATTTTTAATAAAATATTAAACGCTTGATGGTGAAATTAATACCAATTGTCCATAAAAATCCGCGGATGTCAAAACTGGTAATAGAATTTTGAAATTGGAATTAGTTTTCGAGATATTAATTTTTTTCTAATTTTAATGATATTTCTGTAATGATGGCAACTAATTACTCAGTTTTTTTGTGACAAAAAAGGGGAAAAAATCGAAAAGGATCCCGATAGGGATTATTTATTTCTTTTTATTCGTCATTTTCAAATTGAAAATGAATTTATCTTTTATTTCGATCGATAATGAAGACAAGATTGTGATTAAATTATGTTTTTCAGGAAAATTTGAAAAAAAAAATAACATTTCTATAGTCAGGATTCAATCGTCTATCAGCATTTAATTTAATTTATAAACTGAAAATCTTTTAAATAAATTCGTCCAAATGACGTCATTTATGTAAACGCAAAAGAAAGGAACAAAAAAATATTTATACAATTTGTTTAGCGTAAAATGTCATTTATCCTATTTTATATATAATCAGAAGTAATTTCTATAGAAAAAACAATAATAATATACGTATAATTAAAATACGCATATAAATAAAAAAAATGTCGAATTTGTTTCCATGGCTGTTTATGTCATTTGGCACCAAATCTCACTTTCTGCTACCCGAATCGCGCCAAGCTTTTTAAAAAAGCGTCAAGACCCCTATAATAGAAAAGCACCAAAAGTTCATTGGGTTTGTTTTCATAACTTTAATCAACAAATCTATGTATATTAACGAATCTATCCCTTTTTGAAGCTCGAATTACGCCAAACCTAAAAGCAAAGGATCCTATACTGGAAAAGTACCCGATTTTCTTATGGACAATATTCAAGTGACATAACATAGTGTAAAATTATCGAGGATAGCAAATTTGTTTAAATATCTCATGAATTGATGCCGAATAAATGCAGGCATGCATGCACAAAATATTTAATTAATTTTGTATGATAAATAATTATTAGAAAATTCGTATATACATAGAAACATACATAAAGAAATAATTTACATATTTAAAATAACATGAAAATATGCATGATGATGCACAAAATTTTTATTAATTTTGTATGATAAATAATTGTTAGAAAATTGGTATATACATATTAATTAAAATAAATAAATTACATATTTAAAATGACATGAAAATATGCATGATGGTGCACTAAAATAGAGAGAAAATTAAAACCTGTTACTGAAAATGTCTATAACATAGTACTTTTCAATACCGTGGTTCTTAATGTTATTCACAAGCAGATGGACTTTTTCTCATCCTTAAACGCAAAGGAAGAATAGAATACAGATCGTTGTTATAAAAGTACGAGAGGTAGCCACAATTTAAACCTAACCATTTTATACAAGCTGGTTTACAAGTTGTAATTGATTTTACTTATCAATCCCGAAAACAGTCGTCAGTTGTCGCAACAGCTGTGTATGAGGCCATGATAATCAAAAATGCCCCTTTAAAACGTTAAAAGCATGGCAACCCAATTAGATTTACCAATATTTTTAAAACAAAGCACGCTGTCATGTTTGTAGAGGCCTCAAAGCCTGAGCGGGGGTTGGCGAGCGTAGCTCGCAGGGGGTAGGCCCCCTAGTATTTCATATAAAATCTACCGATGGATGGAAATGGATATAAGTAATTTTACCTTTTATTATCCCCTTATTTCTGTTATTATTATTTAAAAATTCGCTGTTATTAGGTAATTGTTTTCCGATTTGTATTGCATTTTTTTATTTACATGATAAATCGTTGATTTATATGATGAGGCGTTGAAGAAAATTTAGAGATATAAAAAACTGTCATGCCTACAACATTTGGCGTTTATAACTTGACCTAAGAGCTAATACTTTAACCACGATTTATCATGTTCAGGCTTTGTTTAGCTTCACTTCGTTGTAGTCTTTTGGAATTGAATTAAAAAAATATATATTATATTTATATATTATAGACTAAAACACAAAAGCGAGTTAAAGCAATACTGGTAAAATAAAAGTTAAACACAAACATGCATAGTCACATAGTCACAGATATGCAAAGAAGAAACATATACAAAGAAAATTAGAGTTGAATATGTGAATGTAAAAACTGATACATTATAAGAAATTATAAAAAATAATGATTGTCAAAAGACATGTATATATTTGTGAAATACACATGCAAAAAAGACATATATAAAAACAATGATAGCAAAAGGAATAAATATAAAATTATATAAGATGGAAAATATAAAAATGAATATAATAAGAATATAAAATATGCATGGAATTAAATTTTAACAATAATGTTTGGTTAAATAGCTTATTACTTATTTAAACAGAAGAAAAGGTTTTTAAGCGGCGGATATCAAAGCACATAAACAAATTGTGACATTTCCAATTCACTTGACTATTTTTATTTATCGTTGGAAAAGGTTAAAGTTTTATAATAAGAAATGTAAAAGCAATTTGCAAACAAATTGATAAAAAAAATTGAAAGTGTAAAAGAGAAATTATATCCTAGAGAGAGCAAAGCATAAATTCAAAATTGTGTGTATAAATCTTTTCAATGAAATGAACATTCCACTAAAATAAAATATTTTATTCACACTATTTTCTTTATTTTAAATATTAATGTCCCTTTGTAGCAGTTCACGCAAGGAAAAAGTATAAATATGTTTAAAAATGCTTAATCTTCCCGCAGCAAAATATATTTAAAAATATTTTTTTAGTGATGCGTTTATGTAGTTTTAAATATATAAAACATGTTTTACGTTTACTTGAATAGACATTAACATATTTAATTAGTATTTTGAAATAAATATATCAGAAAGAATATCTTTATCGTATAATGTCCAACAACTCAACAAGTTGCTATATTTGAATAATTTATACATTAATGATAAAAAAAATCTCACTTTAGAAAATATTAATCGATGTATATATTTTTCTTTTTAGTACCAATCTTACAGCAATAATATTCGGTACATAGCTATTAAAACATGGCGGAACATAACTATTTGAAATAGATATGTGAACTTCATTACAGACAACTACGAAACTCACACGAGTGAACTAATATAAGTTGGTATCATGTAAAATAATAATAGAGCCTACTTGGCAAATTAGGCTCTATTGGGAAAGAAAGAGCTTTTGGCAATTGTATGAGGTACGCAGCTATTATTACATCACGGAACATCAATCATTATTTGAAGTATCACGAGTAGATAAGTTGTGGTGGCGATGCGGGTAAGCATACCTGTAACATGAAATTAGCCCTACAATGTCGCCTACAGCGTAATATCGTTGTGTGTGAAAGTACGTTGACGAATAGCTATTCGTCAACGTAGGTCTCCAATGGAGGTTAACCAATTCTTTATTAACCTAATAAACATAAGTTTAAGAAATTTATAAAATAAAGTTAACGTGCTTTTTGCACTGCTAAAGACACACATGAGGCTACAATGTCCAGCTTGCATAGAAAGCTCTGTCATGCTCTCCAGAACTCGTTCTTGTCAATAAATCTCAGTTTAAATACAAGAGCATTCGACTGTTGCCATTGTGAAAAGAACTAATGAGTCCAGTCCTGTGAGAGATATTGCATCTTATCAACCTGCCCGATTCTGTCATCAGAGAATTCGCATCGGAAATCAGAACTATCGAAGTGGGTGTCGAGAAGTAGAGTACTTTCGTATCTCAGTTCCAGTAAGTCTCGTTGGTGAAATATGTCCACAGTCGAAACAGCTAGAGTGATTGCATGAATGCGTTGCTCGAATCTAGGGTAGTTAGACTCTAAAGTTTGTCCACAGCAGCAACAGCTAGAGAGCACTGCACGGAAGAGTCGACACAGGTACTCCCCCTCCACTCTGAAAGACGAAAAGAAAAGATTAAACAAGATCTGTGAGAGGAATTAAAAGTATTACATGTCGCCCACTGCGGGTAACACATGATGTAGGATCATCGTCCAGATCGGCGGTATTGAACAAAAAAGAAGGCTTGAGTCGATTAATGGAAATATGAGTGTCACGCCCATTAATATTGACAGAAAAATACTTGTCATTACGTTCCGTAACTGGATAAGGACCATCGCAGGGTTGTTCTAAAGGTTTACGAACATAGTCTTTTCGGACAAAGACATGGGATGACATCATCAACTCAGGATGAATTAAAACATTAATTTTGCTATGATGCGAAATTGGAACTGGTCGTAGGCGGTGCATCATCTCCTGGAGTAAAATTAAGAATCCGTGGTGTTCCGACTGTCTCGTTTTTGGGGACCGGAAAATTCACCGGGAAGGCAAAGAGGGGAACCGTAAACTAGCTCCGGGGAGGAATGCAAATCATGTTTGAATGCACTTCGCAATCCCAAAAGTATCGTTTGTAAAATTTCTGTCCATTTGTCTGTAGCGCGGCATTTAATGGCGCTTTTAAGGCGACGCCCACGATGAAAAACTTCAATCACGCCACTGGAGGAAGGGTTATATGCTCTTGTTCGAGTTTTATGTGCGCCAAGAAATTTCGCAAGTGATTTAAAAAGGTCGCTTTCCAATTGTCGACCCTGATCCGTAGTTATGAATTCTGGGACGCCGAATAGGACAATCCAGCCATTATAAAACGTTCTAGCTATCGTATCTGCAGTTACATCTGCCAAGGGAAAAACTTCTGGTCATCTGGTATATCGATCGCTGCAAGTTAAGCAGTATCGAAATCCATTCGATGGTAGTATTGGCCCTACGATATCTAGATGAATATGTCTAAATCTACATTTAGGGAGTGGGTAATGTCCTATTTCATATTTCACATGACGATGTATTTTACTTTTCTGACAGGCGATGCACTTTTGAGCATACTTTGTTACATCCTTACGTAAATTTTTCCATACAAAACGTTTTCGAATGAGGTCGACTGATCCTTTAACACCCGGATGCGAAATTTTATGCAGCATCAACAAAATGGGTAAACGAAAATTTGGCGGTATGTAAAGTCTCACAGTTCCTGTCGATGTATCACACCAAAGTTCTAGTTTGGAAGGAGAAAGTTTAAGGGGAATCATTTTGAGGGTGTCAGCATCCCGAAGTAAACGCAATTCTACATCGTCACATTGGGCTTATGCAAGATCGAGATAATAAATACTCTCAGGTACTTTAATTTCCAAAATACGGGAAAAGGCGTCAGCCACTATATTATCCTTTCCAGGGATGTAGCGAATGTCTGTAGTAACTTGGGAAATGTATTTCAAATGTCGCTGTTGTCGAGGTGAGCTATTGTCACTCTGGTTTACAAATGCAAAAGTTAGTGGCTTATGATCAGTAAATACGGTAAATTGACGACCTTCAATTGTATGACGAAAATGCGTAATAGAACGATAACTTGCAAGCAATTCGCGATCATACTATGTACTATACTTTTGTTCAGTAGGTGTCAATTTACGGTAAAAAAACGCGAGAGGTTGAATATCGCCATTAACAATTTGTTGTAATACGGAACCGATACCGATATCCGAAGCAACAATTTGTAACGAAACTTGTGCCTCAGGCACATAGTGAAATGGCAAAGTTGAGTCTGCAATGCTTTTCTTACATTGCTCAAAAGACTGCGTAGTTTCATCAGTCCAACGAATAGGAGTATTGTCATTTTTTTTTCTTTCCTTTACACAATTCGTGTAATGGAGCCTGAATAGATGCCGTTCCTTTTAAATGTTTACTAGATGGAACCCGTCAAAATTTGACGGCAAAAAACTTGATAGTACCATAAAAATAAAATTCATAGCTGCTTTAAAATGTTTGAAACTTTTGCAGAATAATTCAGATAAATAAAAAACCCACTTTGAATTAAAGCTAGGTTGAAGAACAGCAATTGGCTAAGTTTCACTGGCACATGTACTCGCGGAATTTCTTTCATCTGACACATTTAGCGCTGTTGTGCAAGTAAATGGTAAGTGCCCCCTTGGGGAGGGGGAAATGGCGGGATGGACCAAGGAGATGCATAACATGAATAAGCAGTCAAAGACCTTTCAAACGATATGTAACATGAGGGGTGTGTGCAAAATTTTAAAAAGTAACCCCTTGGGGGGGGGGGGTAAAGTAGGGGATGGACACGGAACATGCATAATATGATTAAGTGGTCACAGACCTTTCCAACGATATATAACATGAGGGTTGTGTGCAAAATTTAGAAAAGTACCTCTTTGGGGGGGGGGGCAAAGCGGGGAGATGGACATCAGAGATATGCATATGATTAAGCAGTCACAGACCTTTCCAACGATATATGACATGAGGGTTGTCTGCAAAATTTAGAAAAGTACCCCCTTGGGGGAGGGGGGGGGCAAAGTGGGGAAATGGACATTGGAGATATGCATATGATTAAGCAGTCACAGACCTTTCCAACGATATATGACATGAGGGTTGTCTGCAAAATTTAGAAAAGTACCCCCTTGGGGGAGGGGGGGGGGCAAAGTGGGGAGATGGACATTGGAGATGCATAATATCATTAAGCGGTCACAGACCTTTCCAACAATATATGACATGAGGGGTGTCAACAAAATTTAGAAAATTGCCCCCCTTAAAGGGGGGGGGGAAGTGGCGGGATGGACCCCGGAGATGCATAACATGAATAAGCAGTCAAAGACCTTTCCAACAATACGTAACATGAAGGGATTGTGCAAAATTTACAAAAGTACCCCCTTGGGGGGGGAGAGTGGGGGGATGGACACCGGAGATGCATAATATGATTAAGCAGTCACAGACCTTTTTAACGATATATAACATGAGTGGTATGTGCAAAATTTAGAAAAGTGCCCCAATTGGCGGGGGGGGGGTGGGGGGATGGACCACACAGATGCATAACATGAAAAGGCAGTCACAGGCCTTTCGAACGATATATCATATGAGTGGTGTCAACAAAGAAAAGTCTCCGCCCCGTGTAGGCAAAACATACTCCTCCCCGCCTCCATAATTATTGATGCGGATTCATTTTTTAAATTCGTTCGCACCCCTCTTCTCCCGCAAAATGTTGTGAATTTTAAAAACTCCACTTACGAATTTTTTTATACCAAAAGCACTTATGTCCGTCGTCTGCATGCAGAGTTTTGTGCTTACAGACGCCAGACACAACAACACACACACAGACAGACGTTTACCGACATTAATAGTATAGATGATACTCGGTGCCTACACATTTCACCCTTTATAATTCAGCCAATGAGTTGACGGTTGTTCATTTCCAGAAACGAAATAATAATTCTTTAGGATGAATTTTGTTTGTTTGATACACCGTGGCAGAATGAGTGCAATGCAGTGACAGGCGTCACAAACTTTTTAGGGCACCTGCAGACTAAAAACATATAATCAATCTTCATGGGAAAAAATCCTAGATTTCGTCAAATGATCACGGGAAAAACACTAATTTCATCAAAGGATCATGTAAAACGTGAATTTTGTTAAAAGGCCACAGAAAAACGCGATTTACACAAAAGATGAGCAAATTTTGTCAAAGAATCGCAAAACAGGAAATTTCACCCAAAGATAGCGCTTTCTTGCCAAACTTCGTCTAAAAATTGCGGAATAAAATGTATTTTATCAAAAAATCGCTGAAAAACGCACATTTCGTTAAAGTATCGCGAGAAAAATGCGAATTTCTTCAAAGATTGCTGAAAAAACGCAAATTTCATCGAAGGATTGCTGAAAATTCATGAATCTTATCAAAAGGTAGCAGAGAAAATGTGATTATTATCAAAGCATTGCGAAAAAAGAAAATTTCGTCTAAGGATCACAGAAAAACGCAAATTTCATAAAATAATCGTGGAAAATAACGCAAATTTTGTGGAAAAAAAAAAATCGCAGAAAAAACACAAATTTCGTCAAATTATCGCTGAAAAAAAAACACGAATTACGTCATAGGATAGCTGAAAAAATTATGAATCTCGACAAAAAAAAGATACAGAAAAAAATGCGAATTTCATTAAAGAATCATGAAAAAAAAAATGCGAATTTTGTTAAAGGATTGCGCAAAGAATGAGAATTTTTTGAAAGGTTCGTGTGAAAAATGAAACTGTCTGTATTAAAAACAGCACACACACAAACATCTATACAAACCTCAATACACACAAACATATTATAGGCAGGGCTTGAAATTCAATTTTTCCAAAGACGGGAGTCTCCCTACCAACATTTTTAAATGGAGGGGAGTTGTAATGTTTGGGAGGGAGAAAAAAAATCTTTAAACCCCACTATTCTTTTACGTGCTATTTAAAGAATTACATTAATGCAGACATGACAAAATACCATTGAAAAAATTAAGTCAACTGAGAATGATTATGTAAAATGTTTATTTTTATTATAAAAAAGGGAAGAAAGTTAAGTTTTATATATGCAGTGTATTTTTCAAGTTCCATTAAATGTGTTAGGGACCCTTAACAATTAGGTTGTTAAATAAATTTCTGACTTTAGATTTTACTTGATTGAGATTCACCGATCGATCGTGGAAAAGACGCAAAGTTCATCAATCTGTCGCGGAAAAAACGCTAAGTTCGTCGATCTGTCACCAAAAAACACAAAGTTCGTTGATCAGTCATGGGAAAAAAGCAAATTTCGTCGATCGATTGCAGAATAAACACAAAGTTCGTCGATCTGTCCCCAAAAAACGCAAGGTTCGTCGATCAGTCGCTTAAAAAACACAATGTTCGTCGATCTGTCGCAGAAAAAACTCAAAGTTCGTTGATCTGTCACGGAAAAAACCACAAAGTTCCTCGATCAGTAGCGGAAAAAACACAAAGTCCGTCAATCGGTTGCGGGGGAAAAAAAATCGAGAAATTTATCGTTCGGTTGCAGGTAAATTAAATAATGCAAATTTCTCCAAAAATGCTGAAATTTTTTGGGCGGGAGGCTCCCGCTCATGATCTTTTTTGGGCAGGATTTCAAAATTTTCCGCGCGAATCCCGCCCTGAAATTCAAGCCCTGATAGGTATAGTTTTAATCTGAAATAATATACTGAACTTGAACTAACTTTTGAAAAATCGGGTTAACCCAAATCCAACTTGCAGAAATCTACACTCAGTCTGAAATCGACTCGAACCATAAAGACAGTTAACACAACTTGCAACAAAAATAATTATTTTCTGTGGATTTTCTGATTTTTTCTTTTCTCAGAAATGCTGTAGTCATTTTGTCCCCCAATTTTGCCCTTTACAATTCAGCCAATGAGTGGAGGGGGCCAAAGGAGCGTTCCTTATCACAAATAAAAGATGAGATACGTTCGTCTGATGTCGTTGTTGAAAATTTATGGATTTCTATTATTAAAGTAATTTTTTCATTTTACCGTATTTATTTTCTTTTTGTGTTGCATGTATTTTGCTACTTTGAATTTTTTTAAACTAACCCTTTTTTTTTTTTTGGAGAGTGAGAGAGAGAGATTTAGTAATTTGGTGACACGAAGTTTAGCAAATTCTTAAAATCCACAAATTGTTTCCAATGTAAACAATGAAATTTACAATTAAGTTGCAAGTGCAAAATTTCAGTTTTTTAAAATTTTCATGTCATTCTGTACACATTTTAATATGTCATTCTGATCATTATACATATTTAGTTATGCATTATTAATTATTTACTTAACCTTTACTTTTAATATTTTAAATATTTCAAACTTACAGCTGAATGTAATTATTAAAACATTTGAAATACTGCATTCGAAAAATGAAATTTCAGCTTAGAAACTCGACAATTAAAAAATTTAAAGTAGAAAAGTACTTATGATATAAAAAGAAGAAAAAAAAATACGTATTACGAAATATACCTGTATAAAATACCTGTATTACGAAAGCGGGAAAAATGATTTTCTGTGCTATACGAAAAGATATCCAAATAACTCAAACATGAACATAGAAATAGGTATCGGTTTTTATGTTCAGGTGCACTCAATCCAAACTTGAAACTTTTAAAACGGTCATTGAATGAATGAAATTCATCTCCGCCTTTCACATCCAGAAAACTTGCTGTGTCGCCAATTATGTTTATATTTTATATATATATATAAAAAAATAATAATTCAGGCACTTTTCCGTTATACGGACACCATTGTCGCCAAACATACATACATACATACATTTTGGCATAGTATCCGTATAACAGAAAAGCACTAAAGTTCATGGTTTAAAATCACAATAAAATATCATGAAATTTATTGATTAGTTGTGGGAAAATATCGGGGAAATAATGTGTTTTTCGTGAATTTTTTGTTTTGTTAACAATGTGGTTAGAGAGACAGGGAGAAATCCAGAAAACTTGCTGTGTCGCCAATTATGTTTATATATATATATATATAAATAATAATTCAGGCACTTTTCCGTTATACGTACACCATTGTCGCCAAACATACATACATACATTTACATACATACATACATTTTGGCATAGTGTCCATATAACAGAAAAGTACTAAAGTTCATGGTTTAAAATCGCAATAAAATATCATGAAATTTATTGATTAGTTGTGGGAAAATATCGGGGAAATAATGTGTTTTTGTGAAATTTTTTGTTTTGTGTTGTTATGTTTAATTGTAAGCATTCATTATAATTTTCAGTGCATTATTAAATTGAAATTTTTGTTTAAAATATGTAAACAAAACAGTGACCAGAAACCTGCACAATTTCTAATATAGATAGATAGATAGATAGATGCATGCATGTAGTACTTTTAATTATTTGGTAAAAATACTGTGATCCTCACTGAGAAAACCTGAATTTAACCTAAAAGTAATTGTCGAGTGTTTAAGCTGAAATTTCATTTTACGAATACAGTATTTCAAATGTTTTAATAATTACATTCAGCTGTAAGTTTGAAATATTAAAAGTAAAGGCCAAGTAAATAATTAATAATGCATAACTAAAAGCAATTGTCGAGTGTTTAAGCTAATTTCATTTTACGAATACAGTATTTCAAATGTTTTAATAGTTACATTCAGCTGTATGTTTGAAATATTAAAAGTAAAGGCCAAGTAAATAATTAATAATGCATAAGTAAAAGTAATTGTCGAGTGTTTAAGCTGAAATTTCATTTTACGAATACAGTATTTCAAATGTTTTAATAGTTACATTCAACTGTAAGTTTGAAATATTAAAAGTAAAGGCCAAGTAAATAATTAATAATGCATAACTAAAAGTAATTGTCGAGTGTTTAAGCTGAAATTTCATTTTACGAATACAGTATTTCAAATGTTTTAATAGTTACATTCAGCTGTAAGTTTGAAATATTAAAAGTAAAGGCCAAGTAAATAATTAATAATGCATAAGTAAAAGTAATTGTCGAGTGTTTAAGCTGAAATTTCATTTTACAAATACAGTATTTCAAATGTTTTAATAGTTACATTCAGCTGTAAGTTTGAAATATTAAAAGTAAAGGCCAAGTAAATAATTAATAATGCATAACTAAATATGTATAATGATGAGATTTTTTTTTTCTTGAATTATTCAGTGAAACTCGTCTTATAAATGTACGCAAATAATTCACATCAAAATCTTAAAATAACAAAGTTTTCTTTCGTGTTTAGCTATGCTTAATAACCAAAAAAGCTTGATTAATACAAAAATTATTTGGTAAAAATACTGTGATCGTCGTTGAGAAAACCTGAATTTAATCATATCACACAGAATTACATATTAAAAGTTTAAAATTAGTTTGTTTACATCGGAAATGATTCGCGGAATTTCGTGCCACGAAATCTCTCTCTCTCTCAAAAAAAGGGTTAGTTATAAAAAATTCAAAGTATTAAAATACATACGACTTAAAAAGAAAATAAATACGGTAAAATGAAAAAATACCTTAATAAAAGAAATCTATAAAGTTTCAACAACCGAACAACCAAATGGAACACATACGCTTCTAGAGAGAAGAGAGAGGAAAAAGCCTTCACTTCATTGGCTGGAACATCGCGTCTGAAGATAGTAAAAGCCTCTAGCTGATTAGCTGAATGCTCGCGCATGCGTATAAATAGCATTTTTGAACGAAAAACTAAAAAGCAGGTTAGCTTTAAGTATATGGATGATAAAAATTTATCATAGCTAAAAATCTGCACAGTTACCATTATTTTCCATAAAACACGAAGTGATGTCTAATTCCTTAGCGAAGTTACACAATCCTGTACATTTTTTAGCTTTATTTCCAAATCGAAAGTGGTACCAACATAATTTCTCGTTCCTGGCTTCACGAGGACTACTTCTGGAACAATTACGTGTAGCAGGTTTGTTCTTACTCAAACTACGTGTCCGTGTAGTAGACCGAGTTAAGTCATCTAAACGCTTATGGAGTATGTCAATTTGAAGTTTTAATCCATCAAGTTCTGAGGAAATACCAGATGTTTTCACTTCAGATAATAGTGGTGCCAAACAAGGAATGTCGCAAATCTTATCAGCTGTGTTAGCTAAATCAGTTAGATTATCTTTACTGATAGACAAAATTTGCTAAATGGATACTGGCAAACGCTGAAGCCAAAGCGTACGCAGAACATCTTCTGATATTTTATCAGTAGCTAGAGTTTTCATTTCATGTAATAGCTGCGAGTGGCGTTTATCGCCTAATGGCAAATCTTGTAATAGCGTTCTCAAACGAACACTTTCAGATTGAGAAAATTGTTCCGTAATGCGAGATTTTAACGTTTCATACGCATTTGTGGCAGGGGGTGTACGGATTAGATCGCGTACATAAGACAAAATCTCTGTGTCTAATGCAGCCACAACACAATGAAACTTTGTATCATCGTTAGTAATTCCTGCCGTAACAAATCCAGATTCTACTTGAAGAGTATGTAGTATGAAACCACAAGTCTATATCAGATTTCCAAACGGGGGGTGCACGAAATGCGATACGAGAAACTTCGTCGTCAGGCATAGCGACAGCATATGGTACAATACATACTTAATGTAATAAGAATTGGAACATACTCACTCGAAAACAGATATTTTTTAGATTAGTCCAAAGCGATCAGTCGTCAAGAAAACTTCTCACTCGGGTCACCAGATCTGTGGTGGCGATGCGGGTAAGCGTACCTGTAACATGAACTTAGCCCTACAATGTCGCCGACAGTGTAATATCGTTGCGTGTGAAAGTACGTTGACGAATAGCTAGACCAATGAAGGTTAACCAGTTCTTTATTAATCTAACAAACATAAGTTTAAGAAATTTATAAAATAAAGTTGTCGTGCTTTTTGCACTGCTAAAGACACACATGAGGCTATAATGTCCAGCTTGCATAGAAAGCTCTGTCATGCTCTCCAGAACTCGTTCTTGTCAATAAATCCCAGTTTAAATACAAGAGCATTCGACTGTTGCCATTGTGAAAAGAACTAATGAGTCCAGTCCTGTGAGAGATCTTGCATCTTATCAACCTGTCGGATTCTGTCATCAGAGAATTCGCATCGGAAATCAGAACTATCAAAGTGGGTGTCGAGAAGAAGAGTACTTCAATATCTCAGTTCCAGTAAGTCTTGCTGGTGAAATTTGTCCACTGTCGAAACAGCTAGAGTTACTGCATGAATGCGTTGCTCGAATCTAGGGTAGTTAGACTCTAAAGTTTGTCCACAGCAGCAACAGCTAGAGAGCTTTGCACGGATGAGTCGCCACAAAGTAAACTATATTCCACTCCATTACGAAGCTCAAATCAGTAAATCAAGTTAGGCTGGTCCTCTGTGCTAAAGAAAGAGCTTTCGCATATGATAATTTGGACTATGCATAGCACAAATTTAGATGAATTTATTCGTTAATTAATGTAACAATGACCAACAGAAAGGCAAAATATAGTTTGCAATTAAATAACGCATTTTTTCAACTTATTGTATCTTTAGTATTTTTCTTTCTTCGTTTCATCGTGAATTTTTTCAATGTTTTTCGTCATGTTATGGCACACCCTTCGCGCTTGTATACTAAGTAAGTAGCTACGATCAGAGCAAAAAAAGATTTAACTCTAAACAATAAGTTATGTTTAAATGGCTATTATAAGTGTTCATGTGAAACACAGAATTTCACCACAGATCACTAGAAATCACTCTGAAAATTATGTATAAAAATGTAACTTACACAATATTGCAATATCACTGAAAGGGAAACCCATGGTTTTAAAGTTTTCCTTATTTCTAAACACAATATGGCATCGCTTTACCACGGTGCTGAAGATTCAACTCAAAAGAAGAGCTCAAACGGTGAGCACGAGGCAGAGTAAAACCTTCAAAATTTGGAATCAATGAACTCCAATCTAATGTCCCGTACATGATGATATCCGACTGAAATCCAAAGATGTACACTTCTACCAGAGTATTTATACTAGCGA
This sequence comes from Maratus michaelseni, assembly GCA_963931845.1. NCBI lineage: Eukaryota > Metazoa > Arthropoda > Arachnida > Araneae > Salticidae > Maratus > Maratus michaelseni. Next base: position 392,846,799 of record OZ007592.1, read on the forward strand.
GCTGACCACAGAAACAATATTATCTTAATACTGCGTAAAATAACCTCTACAATCATATTCAGTGAGATTAAACTATTCATTGGAAATGGCATTATAGGTGGCTCGTTCCCGCACAAGTGTTAGAATACCAACAGCACAGTCACAACAAAAACGCAACAATCCATTTAATCCTAGACTACCATTATAAAAAGTGTAGCTAGGCACTAAGCTACAAATTTATTGCGGGCAGACTTATACTTAAAGTTTTCGCATACTTGCTTAAAGAATGAAGTTATATACATCTCCATTCTTTAGTCTATTGGCTGTAATACTAATTTTTTAGGAAAAAATCCGATTCATGTTACGCCAAGCGACGTATTATTTGCCTGGTTTACGAACATTTAATTATTAAACATTCATAGCGAAAATAATTTTTTAAAAGTTATATTTAATTTTAAGGTCCTTGAGATATTTTAATCAGGTTTTTTACTGCATTTTTTAGTAAAAGTTTGATCGTATTTAACTTCAGTATTTAGAAAATATGTTTGCTATTTATTCTAGTAACATTTAGCGTTTCATATTATACTGAATATCGGGAAAAGAAGTTTATTAACAATCGTTTCACCTGTAAAATATATTACTAATGTTGAAAGTGTCATGTTTCAAGCTCATGAAAACGTGTCTAGAAAGGAAATGAGATCTTACTTTATATACTTATCCACGATGACAGAAAGACAAAAACTATAGAAACAAAAATTACAAAAAATGCGCTACTTAGGTTTTTATCTAATAATCTGATAATGTAGAACGGAAAGGAATGCTTTGATTTTTAAGAGAAAAAAAAAGGTGAGAAATTATTTGTGTTTGAAAAAAAAAGAAACTATTGCAACATGGGTAAAAATTGGAGAAAATGAAGAAATCAAGGCAATAATGAATGAAAATTTCTGTCTTTTTAATTTTTTTTTATTATTTTATAGCCAAAATAGTTGCACGCTTACACAAAAAAAAGAAATAGTAGAATCAAGTATAGATTTTAAAATAATGTCCTACATTTCCAGAATACTGTCACGAAACTTCACCGTTTATACACAGTAAAAAATATTCGTGTTACTTTACACCAAAAATGGTGTAAATAAACGCCACTTGTAAATGGGTGTAATTAAACACCAAAAATTAATTAGTGTAAAGAAACACCACTTTTGGTGGCAACTTTGTTGCCACCACAAGTGGAGTAATAAAACGCCATCATTGATGTGGTGTACTTTAACACCAAAATGGGTGTTCTACTAGCTAATTTAGAATATGCCACTTAGATGCAGCATCACACCAAATTAAGTGTTCCAAATCTGCTCAATAAATTCACTGTCCCTATTATCCTGATGGAGAAAAATGTTTGCACTGTTATACATTTACATAAAAATTAGACATCTTTTTCACTTTGATTCAGAAAGTGATAGTTAAAAGTCAGTTCACAAATCTGTAATAGAAAGCCTCGCAATTTTTTTTTTTTTTTATTTCAATTTTAAAAGTTTATTAATGTTTCGAAATATGTTATATTTTAATCAAAAGGGGAAAAAATACAGTAAAAAAACCTGTAGTTTTACGTAAATGTCCATTACCAGCCAATACCTGCCTAGGATAATTTGGGACGACAGATTTCCGGTCAAAGACTTGAAGAGAGCTTTAAAGAATAATTTGTTGCTGTAAGATTTATCTACAAAAACAATTTTTAAAAGTAAAAAAGCCAAGCGTAAAAAAAAAAAAAAAAGTTGTGGCTAAAAAATAGTGTGATATCAAATTTCCAAGCTATTATATTACTTATTTAACTTTTTTCCATTAAACAAGTTATCATATATATAAGTCGAGTGCCTACGTATATGTTAATATAAATCGTTTTCTCCTGTGCTAAATACATCCTAACGAGTGTCTGAAAATTCAATTTTTTTCAAATTATGCATGATGGGCTTGGCGGCCATCTTTGCGTATTATTCACAAAATTCTAAGCACCCAAATCCTTAGATAAAATCCGAAGCTCAAAATTGTTATTTAAACAAATATTTTAAGCGTTTCATTTATAGACTTGTATGCTCTGAAAATTGTGTCTTAAGATAATGATGACTTATCTTAAAGATTCATCTTATGATTTATTTTTTAGAGTAATTAATAATTTTAAACTAGTAAAAATCAATTTCTCAAAATAACAGTCTTATTTAATTTATCTGTTCGTAACTAAAATCTGAAGCTCGAAATTGTTATAAACATATTACATTGCAACCATTACATAAACATATTACGCTTTTACTTTAGAAATTTGGGTGCTTAGAAAGATGGAAAGATGGCCGTCAATCCCATCCTGCATAATTTGAAAAAAAAATGAATTTTCAGAAACTCGTTAGGATGTATTTAGTACAGGAGAAAACGATTTCTATTAACATATACGTAGGCACTCGACTTATATATATATGATAACTTATTTAATGGAAAAAAGGTAAATAAGTAATATAATAGCTTGTTAATTTGATATCACACCATTTTTTAGCCACAACTTTTTTTTTTTTACTCTTGGATTTTTTTACTTTTGAAAAGTTGTTCTTGTAGATATATTTTCTTTTTTAAAAAATAGAATACACATAATTTAAATAATCTAAACATCAGAAATAATTTAAAATTACATTTTACTCTCAGTCATTGTTTAAAGGGTTAACTAGAAATACCGGTAGATTTTTCAATTTAACTAATTACTTTTCTTAAAAACAACATACTAAATGTGGCTTGTTATAATACTTGTTATCCTCCGTTAAAAAATATCACTGACTTATCCATGAAATGAATAAAAATGGAATACGTACATAGCGTGTCAGCGCTGCAGTTGAAATCAAACGTGATATCACGCTCTTTTGTTATTAGTACTAGATGGCTCCGACCGCTAGCGTGCCCCTAATTTACATCGGGGCCTCGAATCTTGTAAAACCTCCAATAAGATAAACCTCGAACCGAAAGAACCTCCGACCTGGTTCCCCGCTGCCTTCGGCACTGGATAATCCCTTAATTTGCACATCGAATAGTATAAACCTCTAACCAAACGAACCTCCAACACGGGTCCCCGCTGCCTTCGGCAGCGTACAGCAGTCGTGCTGCGCACGCTCAAGTACCATCTTCCACCACCAGGTAGTGCAATCTGTTCTATATGAACCTCGGGCACTGAAATCGTTAAGGCTATAGATGTCGAGTCGAATGAGCTATACCCCGTCGTGATCCAGCCCATAGAACCAGAGATAAGAAAGTGCCCCTTTGTTGGTGAAAAACGAACTAAAATCGGAAAGATCTATCGATGTCGAGTCGAATGAGCCATACCCCGTCGTGATACGACCCATAGAAACAGATATAGGAAAGCGCCCCCTGGTGGTGAAAGCTAATCGCGTTTGGGGGGCAAAGTGGGGGGATGAGCACCGGAGATGCGATGCATAATATGATTAAGCGTTCACAGACCTTTCCAACGATATATCACATGAGAGGTGTCGGAAAAATTTAGGAAAGTGCCCCCTTTATGGGGGGGGGTGAAAGTGGGAGGATGGACCCTGAAGATACATAATATGAATAAGCGGTCACAGGCCTTTCGATATATCACATGAGTAGTGTCGGGGTTGGGGCGCAAAATGTGGGGATGACACCTGTGGTGCATAACATGAATAAGTGGTCACAGCCCTTTGTACCCGGCACAAAGTGGCCCTTCGGCACCGGATAATCCCTTAATTTGCACATCGAATTGTATAAACCTGTAAACAAACGAACTTCCGACACGGGTCCGAAGATACCTCGAAGATACATAATATGAATAAGCGGTCACAGGCCTTTCGAACAATATATCACATGAGTAGTGTCGGGGGGGGGGGGTGTCACAGCCCTTTGTAACATTATGTGACATGACGGATATCGTTAAAATTTAGAAAAGTGTCCTGCCCTTGTGTAGGCAAAACGCGCTCCGCTCCTCCCTATAATTTTTGACGTAGCTTTATTTTTAAAATTTATGTTATGTGTTATAAAATATCGTAAAGTTTCAAACAGATAGCCTTATTATACTTCCTAATTTTGTTCACGCCCCTCCTCATCCCCTCCCCAAAACATGACGCGCCATCCTTTTTTATAAATTTTTTATCATGTGTTACAAACTATATTAAAGTTTAAAACAGATCGCATTGGAATTTAATATATTTTCTGAAATTACTATTATATATAGAATAATATAGAAATAAACCCTCCTTTAGCTTGTAATTAAGATATATGAAAAATTTTTAGAATTTCTGAAAGCTGATTTTTATTTATTTATTTATTTATTTATTGTTTATTCATTTATTTATCTATTTATTTATATTTTGTTTATTTATTTATTTATCTATTTATTTATATTTTGTTTATTTATTTTTTTTTTTTTTGTGTTTTCCTGTGCATGTTTGGAATTTCTTAGCAATTTCTTAGATTTACATTATTTTATTGAATTAAACATTGTACTGTTACAATAAATTTAAATGCAAACTTCACTTCTAAAACAAAAATAATTTAACAACAACTGGATTTCATTAATTTATAGGAAAATGACGTGAAAAGTATTGCTGTGAACGAAATGCCTGTCCCTTACCATGTTTTTTTTTTTTGTTTTTTTTTTAGAAACAAATGAATCACATTTAATTCATTTCAAAAATTTTGTTTACGTTTGGAAAGAAATTTTAAATGCCGATAACTCTTAATGTATACATTTTAGAAGGTACATCTTCCCTCAAAAACTAATTTATTTTTAAAGATCTTTCTAAAAACGTAAATTATATACAGGGTGTTTCAGTTAAACGTTTCAGAACTTATAAGAGGGGTAGGGTACATCCTGACAACTCGAAATCATATAGCAATATGGGGTCGGAAAATCTTTCCTGAAGCGGTGTTGTACACAGAAGCACCATAAAGAAAAGAGACCGTAAGTGAGAAATCGTTTTAATAATACATGAATAGAAGCAAAAGGTACATGGATTAAAGTAAGTGTTCGAAGTTGCTTCCACGGGCTACAATGCACGCCTCACATCTCCGACGCATGGACATCCGAACATTCTGGAATACTCCAGGCGAATTTCGAGTTTCTCCGGCAGCTACTGCGATTCTTCCAACCAGCTCCTCAGCATTGTCAACAGGGGTGTCATAAACTATCGATTCCATATGACCCCAGAAATAAAAATCAAGACATGATAGGTCGGGTGACCGAGCAGGCAAATGCACGGGACCACCACGTCCGATACACTGTTGACCAAATATGACATCCAGGTAGTTACGAACAGTTCCGCTATAATGGGCAAGGGCTCCATCTTGTTGGGACCACATTGTCTGTTGCGTCGATGCAGAAATCTGTTCATCACTCAAAAGTTGTGGCAATAACTGCTGCAGAAAGAGCAAGTAGTTATCTCCGGTTAGACGACATGGTAGCAGGTAAGGTCCGATGAGGTGATCTCCCATAATACCGGCCCATACATTGACCAAAATTTGAATTTGTGCTGCACGACGTCGTATTGCATGCGGGATCTCGACCGTCTAGATATGGTCGTTATGCGAGTTGAAAATTCCTTCCCTCGTGAAGGATGCCTCATCGGAAAACAACACTTCAGCAGGAAAAGTGGGATTTGTAGCACATTTTCCAAGGTACCACTGTGCGAAAGCAATACGAGGTGCATAATCCTCCGGTTACTGTGCCTGGACACGCTGCACGTGAAACGGATGCATGTCTTGTTCTCGGAGAATCCTCCAGACGCTGCAAGGGGAAATCCCGACTACGTTTGCTAGACTTCGTGTACTCGTTCTTGGATTCCTCTGCACATGCTGCAGCACATTCTGTTTGACGGCTGGAGTCCGTGCTGTTCTTACCCTGACACTGTCAGCTCTTTCAAAAGAACCTGTCTCAGCTAACCTCTGGTGCAGTCTTGCAAAGAAATTATGACTGGGAATACGCCTCGTCGGATATCGTTCCCCGTAAAAACGCTGTGCGGCTGGCCCACTACAACTTGCAGCCCCGTACACCAAATGCATATCGGCTAATTCTGAGTTTGTGTAATCATCCATCCTACTAACTTGGCGTTCTTGTGTGAAATGAAGATTCCCTACACGAAAGCTCGGAACTTTTGCACAACGCCATCTACCGCGTCAGGAAAGCATTTCTGACTGCCCATTGGGATATGATTTTGGTTCGTCAGGATGTACCCTACCCCTCTTAGAAGTTCTGAAACGTTTAACTGAAACACCCTGTATTTAAAATATTTTTAAAGCATAAACACTACGTCTGATTACTTTATTTTACAATATTATAAGAACTCGCATTTTATCACACAATTAAATACACTAAACAAACATGAGTGAAAAATTGACCTGGGCTAGGACTCGAACCTGGGACCTTCTGCGTACCGCGGTGACGCTCTGCGACTGAGCCACCCAGATCGATGTCTTGGACCGCAATTTCTCATACTTATTCATGTTGGAAACAGTCATCTGCCACAGATTGGAGTCATATTTAATTGTCTGATAAAATGTGTGTTCTTATAATTATGAAGTTTTTTTTTATATATATATATCTTCAGCAGAAATTGGCTGACTTGCAGATGAAATTTGATGTGTTTATAATCTGTAACTGATTTGTGCTATTATAACACAGATGGTACATGGTCGTTGGCGGGTTTTATCTCTGTTTCGGCATAATTTTTTTAATCGCAAAGTTAATTAACAGTTCTTTGCTAATTAAGGATAGAAAATATTTTTTTTTACACTGGATTTTATAAAAGCACATAGATTACGTAATTACTTGTCCAAAAATGCAATCCTTTTTTTATTCTGCCGAATATTAAGGTCAGTAGGTTGATTGAAAAAAAAAGTTTGACGAAGAAAAAAGTGATCATTTTAAGTAACTCGACGTTTTTTTTTAAAATCTATATCTCTGTTTATAAATCACTTATGAAAAAGAGTTTGGTCTTAAATTGAAGAAATTTTTCATTAGATTCTTCTAGTTTTCGTTTTTTTTTTCTGCGACGCTTGGTTTATTTGATATCTGATATTTTAATCTGGCATGTTTTGCCAATTTAACATTGCGAAGTTGCTTTCTGTAAGTAAGCAGTAGCGCTCTTTAGTCCAGTTCTTGGCGTTGTTTGTGTGGCGTTTTCTTTTTAGGGTTTCGTTCTCCTCACGAAACCCTATTGCTCCCGCTCCGTTGTCTGTCTGTCACAGAGCCATTCTAGAAAACTATGTAATTTACAGAGTTGAAACTTTGTGTATAAATCAGAATATCAGTTGTGAAGAGCTGAAAATATTAAAATTTGAAAAATTCGTATTATTTTAATAAATATAGATAAAAAACCTAAATTCTAACAGCCTTTTCTTATTAAATTTAAACATTTCTTTTATTAGAGCAGATGCCAAAAATTAAAAATCCACATGAAATTCTTTCTACAATAATTAATATTCAATCAGACGATTTTCACGTGAAAAGTGAAAATGAAATAAAAAGTTTCACCAATTGAAAAAAAAGATAAATATGAAATAAAATTGATTGACGTCATAGTAGTAATAAAGCGGAAAATTTCTAAGATTTATCAATAATACAAGGAGTATGAGTATGTTTATGTACACAAAGCAGGTTGATAACACGTCATAGAGAATTAAAAAGAGAATCTGACGTCATATTGGAAGTTTAACGAATTTTTCAAATATTTGAGAATAATACAATATGAGTATGAATATGAGTAATAAAGAATAGTAAATATATGAGTTGGAGAAACATATTGGATCGTGATAAAAATCCGATTATGGAAATATTCGCATATTTTAAAATTTTGAAGGTGTACAACATGTTTAATTTTGAAATTATTTTTTTAAAAAGCGCATTTAGTCCGCATGACAGATTATTAAGACAGAATATAACAGCGGGCATTTAGATATTTAAAAAAACGAAAAAATAGACCGGTAAATTTTTACTTTATAAAAACATGACTTTTTCTTTTTTTGGTTGCTGAATGAAATTTATTTGGATTTATTAAAGAAAGGATAAAGTGTTTTGAAAGAAATATTAAGCGAAACCCTTTGAGCGATAATCGATCACGCTTACCCACTTGTTTAAGCTTGGCTTGGCAGATCGACCGCCCTGCATCATCTGGTGTTTAATTACAACAACAATGATAGCAACTTTGTTGCCACCATTAATAAAGCCTTATTCAAATACAGTTATAATTAAAAAGAATTCCATAGAAATTTAACAATATAAATATTATGATTACATAAATGTGAAAATATACTTAGTCAGGAAACTCTGTTAGACTTTGTATTTTTTCATACTAAAATACTTACATATTTAACAATGGAGCCACATGGAACTATTTGCACTTATTGTTAGTAGTTAAGGGATTTAAACTACATTCAATATAGCATTGTAGAAGTTTTAGCCATCACCCACTCTTATTTACACATAAGTTTTTATTATCCCAGTAATGAATGTTTTGTGTTTTGGTTTAAATTCTCAAATTTCTTCTCAAAAATACCCCAAGGAAAATGTTACTCACTTTAAATAAAAATAAATTTTCAAATATCATTCTTAAGAGACTTAAATGAACTAAATTTAATTACAGTATTACTTGTTAATGATATTTAACTATGGCAGCCTAACAGACCTTATATTTCCGGTTATAACTTACTTGGCCAATAGAATAATCAGGTAACCATGTATGCAGAATTTATTCGAAATTTTAATAGTAAGAATTAAGAACAAAATAACTTGTATGATATTTTTTTTACTAATATTACCTATTATACTAATTTGTTATTCATACAATATTATATCATTATCTTACACATTAATTTTTAAAATAAAAGTTCTATGAACCATAGACGTATTATAAATCATATTATAAAAATCAAAATGCTTCTAATTATATAAAATAATTCAATATATGTAATTAATTGTATATAAACATAATAGATACAAAGAAAATAAATCTAGTTCACAAATTTATTCAACTTTTTTTTTTTTTTTATTTACGTATTCATTTACTAAGAAAGAACTAGTTTTCTTATTTTATTTAAAATTTATTAATTATTAAAATTAATTTAAATTGTTTTACAAGCTATAATAATATACACATGTCCGTTCATTAAAATGAAAATATATTAATAAAACAGAAAAAAAAAACTAATTCACAAATTGACTTTCTGTTCTAATTACGCATTACTTCAAACATCAACAACTATTTTTCTTATTTTATTTAAAAGTTATTAATTATTAAGATTAAATTTAAATTATTGCATAAGCGATAAAAATATAAAAAGTGTCCTTCACAAAAAATAATTAATAACCTTATTAATAAGACCCTTCCAAAAATTACTATCAACAAAACAGGGCCTTCACAAAATTATCTTAATAAAATAGTAACCCTTCACAAAATCTATTTTTATAATAACGTACTATTTATTAATAATTTTCATTTTCGAAGTTGTTATTTATTAAAAGTATTTTTTATGTTAAATATGTAACACATTTAAAAAAAATATATATATCGCCTAAATTAATTCTGTGTTTAAATAATATGCGCTAAGATATTTATTCCACACATTTAAATAATAAATTAATTTCAAAGTAAACACGCACAACATATTTATAAATATCCACCTCAAAATCCTATATTTCACACCGTCAAATTACCTACCAACGAAAAAAATTACTGCTTATCTGATCACACTCCTCGTATGACCCCCCATGCAATCCACATATCACTAAGACCCAGTGGCTGAATGGGTAAGGCGCTCGACTTCTAAACCTGAGTCCTTCAGATGGAATCTAATTTCGGCAAGAGGGGGAAAATATTCTTTTAATATATTAACAAATGAATATTCCAATATGACTTATAGATGGCGCTACTAAAAAAAGAAAAAATAATAATAAAAAAACTAAAATTTTTGTAAAGCTGTTGTGTACTGCAGTTTATAAATTGTAGTATTTTTCACAAAAGTAGTATTTTTCACAAAAATAGTATTTTTCACAAAAGTAGTATTGTAGTAGCAATTGTAGTATTTTCACCTTCACAAAATCTATTTTTATAATAACGTACTATTTATTAATAATTTTCATTTTCGAAGTTGTTATTTATTAAAATTATTTTTTATGTTAAAATATATAACACATTTTAAATATATATATATCGCCTAAATTAATTCTGTGTCTAAATAATATGCGCTAAGATATTTATTCCACACATTTAAATAATAAATTAATTTCAAAGTAAACATGCACAAAATATTTATAAATATCCACCTAATAAAGCTGTTGTGTACTGCAGTTTATAAATTGTAGTATTTTTCACAAAAGTAGTATTGTAGTAGCAATTGTAGTATTTTTCACCTTCACAAAATCTATTTTTATAATAACGTACTATTTATTAATAATTTTCATTTTCGAAGTTGTTATTTATTAAAATTATTTTTTATGTTAAAATATATATATATCGCCTAAATTAATTCTGTGTCTAAATAATATGCGCTAAGATATTTATTCCACACATTTAAATAATAAATTAATTTCAAAGTAAACACGCACAAAATATTTATAAATATCCACCTCAAAATCCCATATTTCACACCGTCAAGTTACCTACCAACGAAAAAAATTGCTGCTTATCTGATCACACTCCTCGTATGACCCCCCATGCAATCCACATATCACTAAGACCCAGTGGCTGAATGGGTAAGGCGCTCGACTTCTAAACCTGAGTCCTTCAGATGGAATAAAAATTCGGCAAGAGGGGGAAAATATTCTTTTAATATATTAACAAATGAATATTCCAATATGACTTATAGATGTCGCTACTAAAAAAAAAAAGAAAAAAAATAATAAAAAAACTAAAATTTTTGTAAAGCTGTTGTGTACTGCAGTTTATAAATTGTAGTATTTTTGTAGTTGTATCCACCTCAAAAATTCTGTAGTGGAATCAGCCAAACCACTACATTTTTCCAACGGCATTTTTTGGCAGTTTTTCTGCAGTTCATTTTTAGCTGGGTAGGACCTCTTTCAATAAGGCTAAAAGGGATTGAAGCCTAAAAAAAGCCAGGAAAAAATATCGGAACGCTTCCACTAAGGGCCGCTCGGGCGCCACTGGAACGCTCATTTTAAGGCTTCGGAGGCCTTAGAATGAAGTCATAAACATACACTTCCATACATAAAACTGAAACAAATATGACATTTGCGTCAAAATGCAGTACCTTTTATCTTTTTACATTTCATCTTTCTGTGTTTGGGTACCTGCAATAAGGTTAAAAGTGAATGAACCCGAAAACTAAAACCAGGGATTCATATAATCCGGTTTTACATGTTTGAAATAAATTTAATAATTTTCAGTAATGACATTTTGTAACTAATAACATTCGCTTTTTTTCGGGTTTTAAAAGGGTATATAGGCAGGCCAAAACATGTAGTAACAATAAATTATGTAATGTGTAAATCTAGTAACTAGGACTTCCCTCAAAGGGATTAGTCTGAGTGATATTGCTGAGAACATAAAGTTAACAATTACGATATAAAGAAGATATCAACAAGAATCTAAGTGAATATACAGCATATGATAGACAAGAGATAGATAAAGATACAACATATGAAAAATAGCAAATTAAATGATATAATTACAAAATATCATATATAAATTCATATACTGTTATGTTTTCATATGCATTTTTTTATAACATTTGGCAAATAATCTCATTTTCTTAAGCGGGAATTGCTCAAAACTTAAAAAAAAAAAAAAAAAAAAAAAAAAAAAAAAACGCCGGGTCTTTTAAAACGATATTTTTAAAGTCACGTAATCAGATTTGCAGCCAATAGCGTATTTTAGCAAGCGTAGTTTAACGCAAATTTAATTTAATTTTTGCAACATTTTCTTTGTGACAAATATCTAAATAAAATATTAAAAAATAAAATATTAAATATTGAAATATTAAATCAAATATTTAATATTTGAATTAAAAAAATGTCCTTTGTTTATTTGTATAACTATTTACAGAAACTCGTATACTTCAAACCACATTGATAACATGCTTTGCTACAAACGTGTCTACCAGTCTAACTTCTCGTATGTCTTAGCTGTGTCTCTCTCCGAACTCATCTGTCTACTGTCTCTCTACTCTTCTGTATACCCGTCTCAGTATCCGTCTGTCTTTCTACCCGACTCTTTAATCGTGTCTCTACCTGTCTCGCTTACCGTTACACTACTCGTCTATCAACACGTCTGTCTGTCTATATACCCCTCTCTCTACCCGTCTGTCAAGTCGTCTCTGTACTCGTCTCTCTATCCACCACGCTACCCGTCTCCCTACCCATCTCACTACCCCTCTGTCAACCCTTTTTTGCACTTGCCTCGCTACCCGTCTGTCTATTCGTTTCGCTACCCGTTAGCTTATCTCTGTCGCTATCCGTCTCTCTACCCGTCTGTCTACCCGTTTGTTTACACGTCTATCTATCTCTCGCCAACTCTTCCCAATATTTAAACAATTTAGTAAACGGAAGCCGTTTATCTGTTATTAAATGCAAACAGGAGTAATTTATCTAAAGAGTGTAATCAGATGCAATTTTTTTAAATACATACATAAACCAGCATAATAATTCACCAGTTTTATTTTCATAGTAGTTTATGTCATTTGACAGTAAATCTCAACTTCTTCAACCCGAACTGCGTCAAGCTTTTTAAAAAAGCCCCAAGGGCCGTATAACTGGGAAGGGGAATTGTCCTCAGGGCTATTAGATACATTTTATTAAATTAAGTGAAAGTTTCGTAATCAGGTTCGCAGCCAATTTCTTATGTCAGAAAGGGTGGCTTCAGGCCATTTTAAATTCATTTCTGTAACTTTCTTTTTCTTTTTTTGGTGGGTGGTTGGGGGGGGGGAGGGTTCCAAATATATACACTTAAATTCAAACTTTTGCCCCCATGTTAATATTAGTGTTGTTTGTATTATCAATTAATACTTTGTTGATCGAGCTTCATTCGAAACAAATGTAAAAGACTTCTACAGTTTTTTTTTTTTTTTCTAGGAGAAAGTTCCGTAATCGGGCCCTAAGCTAATCGTGGAATTTAATATCATTATTGTTCCTAACTCTTATAGAGTTAAAAAAATATTGTTGCTAGCATTACTCTTGTTTGTGACCAACCTCTTCTGTGTATCTGAATAGGGAAAAGTTCCGTATCATGTACTGGTTGGTGCCAAAGGCAGTTGTAGAATCTTACAAATTTTTCTAGAGAGCGGAAAAACATGTTTTTTAAAATATTTACAAATATACGTTTATTAAACCATGTTTTTGAGCCATTTTAAAAAATTAAGTACGGTGCTAAAATAAAATTTTATTGCCATTTTCGATATTTTAATAAGAAATGAAAATACATAACAAACAAATTTAAGAAAACTAAGCCATTTTTGGGCACTTCTCTATTATCCCGTCGACCACTTTTCATAACAAAAAACTATCGCCAAACTAAGATTAAACGCCAAAAATACAGTCTCATTTACTTGATGCCAGAAGCATTATATGTATTTGTTATGCCATCAAGTGGTTTTTAATTCGACATTTGCGCGTATTTTTCATTATGTTTTACTGATTTATTAGTTATTTCATTCATTAAAGTAACAATTGTGTCCTTAAATTCTTATATTTTATTTATTTTGATATTTCAATCGCAACTTTCTCCCGTTTATTTAGCGTTACAGTTTGGCGATAGTTTTTTGTTATGAAAAGTAGTCGACGGGATAATAGAAAAGTACCCATTTTTTGTGATAAATAATTGTTATTGCCAGGGGGGCAAATTGTAAACAATTAATAAGCGAACTAAAAAAATTACCGGAAAAAACTTGTGGGAATCTCAAGAAAGAAATATCTGATATAAATAGCATTTAAAATCTTAAAATGGAGAAGTGGTCCGTATAAAAATGCAAAACATTATACACCTGATATAAGAATTTTTTAATTTTTTTATATTTCCGAAAGCACAGATAAAAGGGTAAAAATCCCGGCACAGATGCCATATACTCACCACGTTGGCGCGATTTTTCCCCCGCACCTTTGGCGAAAACTGTTTGTTGTGTTTGTTTACTTTTATTTTTTATTTTAATTCTATAGATTATTTTTATATGTATATCAATACTAATTTAGGCACAGATGTCATATACGCACCAGATTGGCGCGATTTTCCCCCGCCAATTTGGCGCAAACTTTGTTTTTCAATATTAGTTACAAATACCATACAATAATAGCATGTAATTTTTTATTTCAATAAAAAAATAAAATAACGTAATAAATGAAATAGCTCCTATTATTCAAAAATGGGAAATAAAAATAAATAAATGATAGTTTGATATAAATATATATTGATATATATAATAAAAACAATTTATAGAATTAAAATAAAAAATAAAAGTTAATAAACAACAATTGAAACAAAATAACCGGGTTACCATGTGAGGCATAAAATTGCCATTTTGTTGCAATCGCGCCAATGTGGTGCGTATATGACATCCGCGCCTATATTTATATCAAACTATTATTTATTTATTTTTATTTCCTTTTTTAAAATAATAGAAGCTGTTTCATTTATTACGTTATTTTATTTTTATATTGAAATAAAAAATCACGTGTACTATTTGTCACACTATTTGTAACTAATATTCAAAAACAAAGTTTTCCCCAAGCTGGTGGAGGGAAAAATCGCGCCAACGTGGTGCGTATATGACATCTGTGCCTTGTTTCATTTCACATAGAGGCACTGCTCTATTATCCCGTCGACCACTTTTCATAACAAAAAACTATCGCCAAACTGTTAGATTAAACGCCAAAAATGCAGTCCAATTTACTTGATATCAGAAGCATTATACGTGTTTGTTACGTCATCAAGTGGTTTTTAACGCGACATTTGCGTGTATTTTTCATTATGTTTTACTGATTTATTAGTTATTTCATTCATTAAAATAAAAATTGTGTCCTTAAATTCTTATATTTTATTTATTTATGTATTTTGATATTTCAATGACAACGTTCTCCCGTTTATTTGGCGATAGTTTTTTGTTATGAAAAGTGATCGACGGGATAATAGAGAAGTACCCACATATGTATTGGTACTTTTATGTTAACTTGGCGCAGTTGATAAATCGCCAAATATTTTTCTCATAACATCTACATATTGCATTCATTTCATTTAAATATAAATCTTTCACTGATTTCATTTGAAATACATACATTAAAAATACACGTCTTTCACTCATTTAATTTAAAATACACGCCTTTCACTAATTCCATTTAAAATACTAAAAAGGAAAAGAAAATAAGAAATAATGCCACAAATCGAAACCTTTTATTTAAACATCAAAGAATTGTTCCTAACATACACACGCGAAATAAAAAAGCTGCTAATGGTGTGATTTGCGTCAAATCTCTAATACTAATACTACTCTTACTCATCTCTAATACTTTTCAAACAGAAAAAAATTCCAGATTAATTTTCCATTTTTATTAAATTGAAATACATTTTATTGTGCTGAATATTAGTGCTTGCATATTTTTTTGCTCCATGTATTCCATGAACTTTTCAATTCCGATTGTCTACGAAAATCTCCCGCCGGTGAAAATGACGTACGCACAAAATTTAGTGACGTATGTACTTTAATTGTGCTTTTTAATCTATTTTTTTAATATAACTTCCAAACGGTTTGACACTTATTCTTGGTAATAAATAGACGACGTTGTCACCTTTATAGGTATCTGCTGTAAAAATTTGAACGAAATCCGTTAAATATTTTTTGAGTTATGCTTGACGAAAGGTTTTAATATCCATCGTAGCTATATATGGGGCAAAGTAATACTGCGCTGTGTATGAGTCTTCGTTGCACTCAGACAATAATATATAGTAATATGTATATATGTAATAAAATTAAATGATATTTTTTTCATATTTTTTTTAATTCAAAAAACGATCAAAAGCAATGTGTAAAAATTTAATAGAATTTCTCAAACATTTACGTTTTATCTAATTATGTGTTTAAAACTCCTTATCATTGAAATAGGGTATATACTTCTATAGATGCCATGCTTCCAGTTTTTAAAAAATCCGGTAAACACATTTAAAAAACATTTATTGTAAATAAAGTGTTGCCTTCATTATATGTAGTAGTTACTATCTTTTAAATCATTAAATAGCATTTCTGAATGAATTTTTTACAAAAGAAAACAATAGGTTTGCAGCTATATATTACACATAAACATGTTTATTTATTAAATCGCATTTCTAACATTGTCAACTTCTAATCTCCGTGCGACTTTGAAGTGGGTGGTGTAACAAAAAAAATGCTTTTAGCTCCCTGCGGCAAATTAATTTTTAAGACACTTCAAACAAACTACTCATCATTTGAAGAGTTAATTAAGTATTCAAAAGTACTTGAACATCGAGTGTTTGCTTGAATAGAAAAAAATAAATAGAAGTTTTGACGAAATGATTTCATGTTTCATTAACTATTATGTGATAAGTCGAAGGTTGAAATTTGTGATCATTAAACGGGACAATAATATCTATATAACTATCATTAATTAATTTATTTTAAAGTTTTATTAAAAGTATTATAATGTAACATTAAAATGTGCTGCTGTTAAAAAATGCTGTAGACCTATTTGGTAAAACTTTGGACCACAAATCCTAATTATATAAATCAAAACATGGAAACTGATTAAAAATGAGCTGAAACTGTACTTCTTCTTTAGTTCACCAATGTATGTATAGAAACAGCTCCAAAATCTAATTTTAAAATGCAAAAAAAATAGTTAGTGTTTCAACAGATCGACAGAAAAAAAGAATAAAGTGTAAAAACTGGGCTGCATTTGATACATTTTAAAAGCTTTTTTTTTTTTTTTTTCTTTTTAGTTTTCATAACAGGTGACCATCTTTAAATATAGATATTCGAGAATAAATTCAGGAAAATTCGCTGTGTTAAATTAAAGAAAAAAAAAGTAAAGAGATAATGTTCGAGAAATATAAGTGTCCATGTAATTTTTCTTACTTTAGCTATATGCCTGCTATATGCAAATGTTTTCGTGTTTTTTTTTTTTTTTTTTTTTTTTTTTTTTTTTTTTTTTTTTTTTTTATAAATATATATATATGTAAATTTTCACTTGTCATAACGCAAAGATCTCTAGAAATAATATATTGTTTAGCATTTTCGCGGATATATTCCTTTAATTATTCCTTTCGTTAAATCAGTCTATGTAATGTACGAGGATATCCTTCAATTACTCATGAATGGAGATTTATTACTACTATTTTGCTTTCACACAAGGTCTCTGTCATTCTTAATTATAATGGATCTTTAAACTTAATAAAATAGAGCTTCAACACAACGTTGCTAAAATTTCTAAATGACAAAAATAAATGAAATTTTTACCTTTATATACATTACAGCAGCCCTTCCCAACCTTTTTGTTTTCCCACATACCCCTTGCTTAGACTTTTCGTTATGTGTACCCCTTCTTACATAAATATGTCCCAAATATTTTTGTTTCCGTTCATGAGTAATGTTCTTATGCTAGTTACAACTGTTAGATGCGAATTTCTCTAATGAATTTTACTTTTGAAGCACTTATCCATTTTGAACTAAAACACACTCAACATAAAGTTATTCAAAACACTAAATATTAGGTAAATATGTCGAATGAAGTACTCACAAAAAAAAGAAGGGATGAAGCTACACCCATTAATACACATTAATAAATGCAAATACTGACCCGTTGAACCCGTCGTATGATGACCTGCTTCCAAACGTGTTTTAAATGAAATCAATGAAACCACAAGCACCGATACGGTTCATGATTTATCAAGATATTTCTAGAAGTACTAGAAAGAAAAGAACAATAAAAAAAAGAGTCACATGCAAAATAGGATGGAGATAATTGCAACATATGATGAAACAGCTAATAATTTTACGTATTTTCCGTCATTTTATGCGAGTGACCTATTTTTACATTTCTACAAGTCTCTCTTTATAAGGAAAAGTTTACAGTTTCATTTTTCTGTTTTCATTTTAAGTTTTATTTGTTGCGTTAGCCGCCATTACCAATATAATTTTTACGTACCTCCAACTGTTTCACCACGTACCCCCAGGTTATCCGTACCCCAGGTTGGGAATAGCTGCACTAGAAGATCCAATCAAAGCTTTCCGGAAACAGAATATAGGTAAAAACCATTTTTGAAAAATTGAAAACTTTAATAGATTTTCTACATTTAATATATATTTTTAGATTGTCAATTAACAATGCTAAAAATCATTATTATATGAAAAAATTCAATTAAGTATTCAATTAAAGTTTTGAATTTTTTAAAAAGCGATACTTACATATTGATTTCATGCCAGGAGTTAACAGCCAAAGAAATCGCCAAGGATCACTATTTACATCAACCCTTTTGATCCTGATAATTTCGGTGATTTAAACGCGTAGTTCGATTACATGTCTTAAATTTGTGTTTTAATTACATGTTATTATTTTATTTATATTGATATTATTGATGAAGTTTTAATTTTGTTATGGAATATAAGTCAAAAACAAATGCTGAACTATTTATATTAATTTAAATGCAAACAGATTTATCTTTCGTAATTGCTTGCATGCGGTAGTGATAGATTAAAAAAAGATCATACCTGAAAATTATTGTAAAAACGGTAAAAAATGAATACTTTGTGATACAGTTTTTTAACAAACTGAGATACAGATTTCAAACACATTGCATTTGGAAGTACGTTTTTTCTTATACGAAAGTGTGAAATTTTGTAAAAAAAATGTACTATGTTTAGAAGTTTAAAAAATTGCAGTAAAAGCGAAATTTCATCGTTTGGTGGTGCCAGAGTCAAAATGACGTCAGCGTTACGCACGGGCACGTTTTTCCTTTAAAAAATATATACATTACGTAGTATTACAAAAAAAAGATTGTCTATGGTTGTTTGAAGTGATGACTGACGCTGAGTTGTAATTAATGATTTGTGCAATGAGTCAAGGGCATGAAAAGTTTTTTCGCTGGTATTGTGGTAAATAAAATAAGTTCTTAATGTTTCAATGCAATGCACGGCATCTTGACATGATGGGGAAACAACTTCTTGGCATTCCTCGTCATCTCCGCTGTTGCAATGCGATTCAGATTAGGAGTTCTGAATAAGCTCATCAACACTGCAAATCGCTGGTGTTATTACATCCTCATCGCAATCCATGTATTCATCAATAGTTGTATCTGCTGTGAACAGATTTCAATCATCTTCATTGATTATTGTATCATCGTCGCTTACGTCATCCCCCTCATTATCATCGAATTTTGATGTGCAAATCCCGGTTTTATGAAACAGTTTTTTATTGTTGTCTTTGTTACCAGAGACCAAGCCAACGAAAGCATATTCATTGCATCGAGAACACTTATTTTCTTGGGATTAGGCCCTTCAATTCTTCGAACAGCGAGTTGAACTAACTGCTTTCTATAATGCATTTTTAGATTCTTAATCAGGACCAAATCACATGGCTGAAGGTGACTTGTGCAGTTTGCAGGAAAGAAGTGAACTTTTATATTTTCCAAAAAATCAGTATCCGGTGGGTGCAATGAACATCGGTCGATGAATATTAAAACTTTTCGTTTTTGCCTCTTCATAACATTATCAAGTTTTTTAAGCCATCTAGAAAAATATTTTAGTCGTCATCCACGCATTGTTATTGGCATCATAATCCAACGGTAGTGTTTTGATGTTCTTTAGACATCTAGGTTATTTTTAACACTTTCCAACCTAGTTGAAAAGTGTTTATGACTTCGGTTTGTCTGGCCGTCTGGCCGTCTGCCGTCTGGCCGTCTGGCCGTCTGCCGTCTGGCCGTCTGGCCGTCTGGCCGTCTGCCGTCTGCCGTCTGCCGTCTGTCCGTGCTCTAACTCCCGTAAATATGCTCGGATTGCCCTGCAAATTTTATATGTTATAATCGTTATCTATAGCATGTTCCCTATTTCAACGGAAGTGTGTAGCACTTATAGTGTTTTTACAGGGACACTCAAAAGAATTCCGTTACATTGCGGTCTATGGGGAAAAATCATTTGCGGTTTATTTAAATAATGTTTCAATACTTTAAACGCATTGAAATTTATATATATCACTAAGGTGCATTAGAAGAAGCTTAATATGGAATAGGGTGTGCATAGCACTTATACTTACTTTACAGGGACAGTCAAAAGAATTCCGTTACATTACGTCTATGGAGAAAAATCGTCTGCGGTTTATTTAAATAATGTTTCACTATTTTAAACGCATTGAAATTTATATAAGGTTCATTACAAGAGACTTACTACAGAATATTGTGTGTATAGCAGTCATCGTTCATTTACAGGGACACACAAAAGAATTCTCTACTGTATGTTAACAATAATTCCTGGAAGTGCGTTTTAAGTTACTGAATGCGATTTTAATTTTAAATCGCTTTTTATTAGCACTTTCCAACCTAGTTGAAAAGTGCTTATGACTTCGGTTTGTCTGGCCGTCTGGCCGTCTGGCCGTCTGGCCGTCTGGCCGTCTGCCGTCTGCCGTCTGCCGTCTGTCCGTGCTCTAACTCCCGTAAATATGCTCGGATTGCTCTGCAATTTTTATATGTTATTATCGTTATCTATAGCATGTTCCCTATTTCAACGGAAGTGTGTAGCACTTATAGTTTTTTTACAGGGACACTCAAAAGAATTCCGTTACATTGCGGTCTATGGGGAAAAATCATTTGCTGTTTATTTAAATAATGTTTCACTATTTTAAACGCATTGAAATTTATATATATCACTAAGGTGCATTAGAAGAAGCTTAATATGGAACAGGGTGTGCATAGCACTTATAGTTACTTTACAGGGACAGTAAAAATAATTCCGTTACATTACGTCTATGGAGAAAAATCGTCTGCGGTTTATTTAAATAATGTTTCACTATTTTAAACGCATTGAAATTTATATAGATCACTAAGGTGCATTACAAGAGACTTACTACGGAATATTGTGTGTATAGCAGTCATCGTTCATTTACAGGGACACGCAAAAGAATTATCTACTGTCTGTTAACAATAATTCCTGGAAGTGCGTTTTAAGTTACTGAACGCGATTTTAATGTTAACTTGCTTTTTGTCTATTACGTGGTGTGTATAAATTCTGTAGATCCTATACAGGGCAGCACAAAAGTTCGCGAACACATTTCTGTTTATTGACAAACTCCAGACGGAGAATTTTAAAATGTGCTACACGTTTCCTAACTGAACTAAAATTTAGCATCCTATGTAGTATATATACAATTCTATATATCCTATACAGGGCTGAATAAAAGTATTCGGATATTTTTCCGAATATTGTATATGTTGGAAATTCCTGAAATTATGTTTTTAAATATGTTATGCGTTTTCCAAATTGTTTACTTAGAAGTTATCTTTTAGCTTATTAAACGGTATGATTTGTAAAATTATTTTGGAAGCGTTGGAAAGTGCTACATAATCTATGCTTGACGCATGATTTTTCGTTCTTGTTTTTATTTTCCTAACACCAAAGGAATGTTCTTTGAACTTCCATTACACTTTGCACAAAGAAGCATTTTAAGGCGATCTTTTATTTTTTTTCCCTCTTTCACATTTTTCCTTTATAAGCTAAAGTTCGATTCGGCATCAGATGATAAAAAAGATCCGTCTCGCCGGCATTAAAAATGTCTTTAGGTTGGTAATCACTTATTATGCCTGGCAGAATTTTGAGCCATTCTGCGACAGAATCAACTGGAACATCTCTCTATTCACCACTTACAACTCCACACGTGATCCCGTGGCGCGCTTTGAATTTCTGCAACCATCCTGCTGTAAAGCCACAGTCTGCCAGATTCAATTTCATCGCGATTTCTTTCACTTTTTCCATCAATACTGGACCACTTACTGGAATGTTCGACGCACGACACTGATTGAAAAACTGGAGCAAAACTTTTCCATTTCAGGAAATGTACCCTCTTGCACTCGCAATTTTTTTTATGCTGAAGATCCACAGGTTTTTGCATTTTCCTCAATTTTTTGGCGATCGTGAATAATAGTCTTTAAGGTAGAAACTGGAATACCCATCATTTTAGCCAAGTCAACTTTTGATCTTTCCGGTAAATTTTTACTATCGAATTCTTCCAAAATGTCAAATTTTTCTTTTACCGAGATGGACTTACGTTTTCGAAGGCATGTCTGAAAAGAACTGTGGCCGATACAGTACGAAAAGTGAAGAAAGAAAATAAACCAATCTGTACTGTTAGTGAACTGATAAGCTAAGAATATGCCGTGTAACAATAAAACAGATCGGGAAAGCTGACCATCCCCGCAAAAAGAATGACCCCTCCCATGTAATCTGTTACGGGTAAACTGGTTTTTCCGACTAATCCCACACCAGCACACGTTGTTATCATGACTCATGAGGGGTATATTTAAACACGTGCTTTGGTGTACTTCATAGCTGCTAAATTCCGCCCGTTCTTAAAATACACAAGAAAAATAAATAAAAATAAAAGTGTACAAAATCGAAAAACCGACGCATAAACGATTTTGTGCGTCGTATAAAAGATATATTTTTACATTACAACGAATAGGAATGAATTGGGGCCACACTAAAACGTCGTACAAATGTAAACGTCGTATAAACGATCGTTGTATAAACGATGCTTTACTGTATACTAAAACTTAGTCTAAAATCCTCCATAAAAGTGCTTTGGCGTTAAATAAAATATTAGTTTATATACAAGAGTATCCATTCTTTTGACTTCCTTGTGCCACTTTGGCGGTGACAAATTGCTTCTGTACGCACTTCACGGTACAACATACAATGTATTAATAACAGCGACAGGTATTAAGAAAAAAATATTTTGTACCCTTTCAATTCTTTTCAAATGCCTTTAAAATTATTCAGTAGAATATATGAAAATGTTTTAACATATTTAAGCAGATCAAATGCATTGGCTTGGTCTTGTGTTGGTCCAACTCAATCCTGACTGACATTTGAATGTTTTATGTAATTGAACCTAATAGCTCTTAATAAGTGTCCAAATTGAGACTGCACCAATAAGTCAAAAATAGTTTACACAATTTCATTATATTATTAGGTGTTATTATGCGCGTTCTGTTTGGTAAATTAAAAAAACCGTTTTGAGCTCTATGATAGTTAATAACTAACCTGTATCAAAAATATTAAAAGCACAAACATTTTCATCAGATCTATACTCATTCAACAAAGTGATAGCTTTATATCTACAGTATTTTTTGCAAACTTTTTTTAATTTACCATGTGAAATTATTATGTTTAATGCAGGCTGACTAATCTGGATATTCATTCGAGTATTCATAATGTTTTAATTTGTCAGTTTAAGACAAGAAATACATGGAATAAATCAGCCAATATATTTATACTCGCACAATCGTGGAGAAATATTAAAAA
The DNA here is from genome assembly GCA_963931845.1 of Maratus michaelseni. Taxonomy (NCBI): domain Eukaryota; kingdom Metazoa; phylum Arthropoda; class Arachnida; order Araneae; family Salticidae; genus Maratus; species Maratus michaelseni. The sequence continues at coordinate 392,870,298 of OZ007592.1, forward strand.
ATAATATATTACAACATTCCCCCCCACCCCCGAAAATAAAACATTAAAATACCGATATTTAATGTAAATTTCAATTATATGTATACATTGTTATAAATTTTGGTCTTTGATGAACCGACTATTGATGCGGCAGTAGTTGCAATAATAAGATTGTGATATCGCGTTCCAATGTTTGAAGATCCTGTTAACCATGATCTCCCTGAACTTAAAGAGTTGGAATGAGATTTCACAATCTTATAGTTGTTGCTACTGCAGTACCGAAACTTGGTTCAACACAGCACAAACTTCGTAAAAGTATAGCTTCATGCGATCGGCCGACTGCAGGATTGCGAGGCTCGGTTTATAATCATTATTATGCAGACGTTAATGAGAATGTGCATGATTTATGTAATAGTATTATTTTTACTGCTGAAAAATCATTTTTTATTTTATTTCATCATCATCCAATGTATCATCAGCATAAGGATTGGTAAATTCCGGCATAAATTATATAATACAAATGTATTACACATGTTTTTACATATTTTAGTTTTATACCTATATTTCATAGTAATATCATGTGAAGCTCCATGATGTTTTTGAAATAAAGCAATAGGTAGGGTAAAACACTATTTTTAACACTTTCCAACAAAGTTGAAAAGTGTTTATGAAGTTTGTCTGGCCATCAGTGGTGGCTCCTGACTGCGTTTATTTGGAGCACTAAATGTATATGTGCCAAATTTATTCTTTTCTTACCACTATTTTTCAAAAGACATTTTTGCCTTATTAATTGAAGAAAGTTCTTTTGTTAAACAAACAATAAATTTCACGTAAAAATAATGGTACGGAAAGAATAAATCTCTCAGGTATGTATTTAGTGCCCTAAAAATGTCAGTCATGAGCCGCCACTGCTGTCCATCAATCCGTGCTCTAACTCTTGTAAATATACTCGGATTGCAATGTAATTTTTATATGTTATTGAGTGTTATTATAGAATATTCGGTATTGAAAAGGAAATTTGTAGCATTTATAGTTTGTTCACAGAGACACGAAAGATATTTCCGTTACATTATGGTCAATAGGGGGGGGGGAGTAGTTAAGGTGCATTTTATTGATGCTACGATGTTTTATATGTAATGAGATTGATATGCGTCACTAAGTTGGACTATGAAATATGTTTTTTCGGGAACATAGGTTAAGTAGTATTTATATTTTGTTCACGGGCACGTAAAAAATAATTCCCTTACATCCTATATAGATGAGTAAATAAAAGTATGTCACATTATAGAGAAGCCATTAAAAATGTATAACTGTAGCACATTTGTATTATGATGGAAAAGAAAAGTAAAGTTTTTGGACTACAGAACTAAATTAAATAAATCATTTAAATAGTTTTAAATAAATTCTGGTGTAAAATGTTTTTAATCAAGGTTGAGTAAAATTTCCGGTAGTTTTTGGAATAAATATACACCATTCATGAGAGGGTAATTCTATGTCGTGGTGTTTTACTAGTAATTTTTTTTCACAAGAAATTATTTCGATTTGTAAAAAACGAAAACCCAAAATATATATTCTTAATCAAGGTAATTTTTTCTATGGATTCATTTTATATAAATAAACTGCGAAGGTGTTTTTCCTTTTCATTTCTGTTTTTTTTTATACATTAATCCCTTACACTGACTCTCTTAATTGAAAGAAGTAAGTCGGAAAATTAGAATTTCATAATGTTTATTTTTTTTTCTTTCCAGTCTGCTAATGATGTTTTTATTCACTTAGTTTAGCATAAGCTGCATGTTTAACAGCAGTTGTTTAATTTTCTTCGTAATGTCAAATATATTGCTTAGTCTCTTAATTAAAATGGAGGCACTTACTGTCTTTGAAGCTTTCTATCTTGTAAAAAATAATTAACTTTATTGTTCAGTCTGTGGAATGTAAATGTGTTTTTACATTTTACTTGTATATATATATATATATATATATATATATATATATATATATATATTGCTTTCTTACATTTTGTTTTCAGTTAAATATAATGTTTTCTTTTCTCTGGAAGATTAATTTTTGTTGTTGATTTCTTAAAGTTTATTTTTGTAGGTATTTTTATCTGATTCATAATACAGGGTGTTTCTAAATTAATGTCGGGGTTTTAACGCTTTGTAGTATCTATTATAAAAAACTTAAAATTATACTTAATACAAAAAATGAAAGAGCAACTCAAACAGTTTTACCTACAAGCTTACAAGTGTTCAATGTGAACACCTTTCGTCACACGGCACAAATCAAGTCGATAGCTCAGTTCTTTTCAAACGCCACTCTACGCTCACCCGATGTTGTGACACCTTGTGATTTCTACCTGTTGGGGTTCATAAAGGATCGAGTGTATGTGCCTCCACTACCAGCTGACCTACCCAACCTAAGAAACAGGATTAAGGCAGCTGTTGCAACAATAACCCCACAAACACTAATTAACGTTTGCGAAGAACTGAGCTATCGACTTCATGTGTGCTGTGCGCTGTGTGACGAAAGGTGTTCACATTGAACACTTGTAAGCTTGTAGGTAAAACTGTTTGAGTTGCTCTTTCATTTTATGTATTAATTATAATTTTAAAATGTATGTAATAAATACTACCAAGCGTTAAATCCCCGATATTCATTTAGAAACACCCTGTATTTATTTAAACTGGCACAAGATGTAATTAAGAATAGTCTCACATAAAATTTCATGAAGGTTAGATACAGATCGAAAAGAATACAATGATATTCAAAAACCATGACATTTAAGTATATAAAGCGTAATCTTTATAAATCAAATAAACGTCTTGATAACACTATACATATATAGTTTCTAAAGTAATTTAATTATTTATACTTTTTAGCACTTTCCAACCTAGTTGAAAAGTGCTTATGACTTCGGTTTGTCTGGCCGGATGGCCGTCTGGCCGTATGGCCGTATGGCCGTCTGGCCGTCTGTCCGTGCTCTAACTCCCTTAAATATACTCGGATTGCTCTGCAATTTTTATATGTTATTGTCGTTATCTATGGCACTTTCCCTAGTTCAACTGAAGTATGTAGCACTTATAGTTTTCTTACAGGGACACTCAAAAGAATTCTGTTACATTGCGGTCTATGGGGGAAAATCATTTGCGGTTTATTTTAAAAATGTTTCACTATTGTAAACGCATTGAAATTTATATAGATCACTAAGATGCATTAGAAGAAGCTTAATATGGAATAGTAGGTGTATAGCACTTAGAGTTACTTTACAGGGACAGTCAAAATAATTCCGTTACATTACGTCTATGGAGAAAAATCGTTTGCGGCTTATTTAAATAATGTTCCACTATTTTAAACACATTGAAGTTTATATATATTATGAAGGTGCATTACAAGAGGCTTACTACAGAATAGTATGTGTATAGCAGTCATCGTTCATTTACAGGGACACACAAAATAATTCTCTACTGTCTGTTAACAATAATTCCTGGAAGTGCGTTTTAAGTTACTGAACGCGATTTTAATCTTAACTAGCTTTTTGTCTATTACGTGGTGTGTATAAATTCTGTAGATCCTATACAGGGCAGCACAAAAGTTCGCGAACACATTTCCGTTTATTGACAGAAACTCCAGAAGGGGAATTTAAACTGTGCTACGCGTTTCCTAACTAAACTAAAATTTAGCATTCTATGTATATATACAAATCTATAGATCATATACAGGGCTACATAAAAGTATTCGGATATTTTTCCGAATATTGTATATATTGAAAATTCCTGAAATTACGTTTTTAAATATGTTATGCGTTTTCCAAATTGTTTACTTAGATGTCATCTTTCAGCTTATTAAACGGTAATGATTTGTAAAATTATTTTAGAAGCGTTGGAATGTGCTATATAATCTATGCTTGACGCATGATTTTTCGTTCTTGTTTAGCTTTAAATAACATCTATATTACTTGTTTAACCGTATAGCATTGATAAAAAATTATGTAAACCCTAGCATTAAATCATGTTACAATTGAGAGGAAAGGGATTGTTATGGCATGTTAGAAATTATTTCATATAAATGTGCTATTAATGTACATAACATTTACTGTTTTATTTTAAATTGGGTTATAGAGATTACCTTTGAAACAGTTGAATATGCAAAAATACTTCTAATTGCTCACAATTACATAAATCACGTACAGATGTTAGATATTGATATTCGGGACTGTATGCATATTGTGAAATTTTTATTGTGTTTCTTGATATAGCATAAGAAAAAAAATCCTATATAAAAATAGGAAAAGGACGGTATTTTCTTATAGAAAAAAAATTGTACAGGAAAAGACGGTCTGTACAAAATTAAAATTTCATATTTTAATATGTTTAACCCAGTTGTAATATGAATTTTATATTTAAAATCTATATTTAATTTACATATATTTACAATTGGGAATATGTTTTTATTATCATCTGTTTTTGAAATAATCGGCATAACCTCTATTATGAAGCAGTCTGGAAGAGGGTATTACAAATTTGCTAAAATATGGTAGCCAGCAAAATATCTAGTCACCAGATATTCCTGACCCCCTCATTGATTTTCAAAAACCAGAAATATTTTTGTGAATAAACAATAACAAGCATAAATCAAAATTATTAGTTACATAGTCTAGAATAGTATATAATATATAAAGATAATATAATCTATGTTTTCTTTATGAAACTTATCAAAATTTTATATCTGAAAAAAAAATGTAAATAGTGAATTAACTGGCATGTTTGGGAAATACTGATTGTTTAATGTTTTAAATGTTCGGATAGTTGAGTGCTACAAAATCTTTATCTCATGAGGGGGGAATCAAGTGAAGCAGGAAAACAATTTTTTGCCAACTTTCCTGTCGAAGTCAGTCAAATAATACTGGGTCTATTATTTTAAAATTTGCATTTGATAAACTTTCTTTTTGCCAAATTAAATTTAAAACATCAAAATATTTTTTGTTTGGATAGAATTTCTAAGTTTATTTCTTAATATTTTGTAACTTTGCAACATCTATAATGAAGAAACATCTTATGCTAATTTTAATTTCACATTGTGTCTTAGATGCGGAACAGATGTTGCTCTTGATTGACATTTCAGACAAGTCATATCCGTAAACAAATTGAATGCAAAAAAAGAACTTATTTATATATATAATCCAGCTCAATAAAAATGATTAAGTGATTATAAAATAAGTCCCGATATGATAAATATCAAAACTAATTACCCTTATAAAACAACTCAAGAATAATATACATTACTAAAATAAACCATTCTTCTGCGGTCGTATTAAGCAATCGGGCACAGCCGCCGGCGGCGGCTGGGAGGGTGTGAAAACGTTTATCTTGATCCAAGAATATACGATAAGAATTTGAGAATAAATAAAGACAAAAAATACCCTTCTAAAGTACAACGAAGGATTTTTTAAAATTTATATTTACTGCCGATGATAATCCGATAGCATCTAATTACAAATTATGCTTACTTAAAAATTGGTCATTAAATTAGTAGTAGTAAAATTCTTGATAAAAATAAGGATCTAAGTTAAATAATTTCTCAAATAACGATTTTTTATTCTTAAATGAATAATTATCTTTCCTTTTTGGATAACTGGACGTTTACTGTATATCTTGCCGTGTCTGAAAAACAAATGCACAGTATCACTCTCCACAGAGAAGGAGTTCCCTCAATATTTCACGTCGTATAAAAAAATTTTCTAGTGGTCACGTAATTAAAATTTTCTTCCACACATCTCTTCACCAAAATTCTTTGAAAACCTCGAAGCAACACCCTATTAAGAAAAACATTGGTAAACAACCCAGTACCAGACATCTGTCTCCAAAACAGGGACGATGACAAATTATTGCGCAGATGTACGATGCAAACATAAATAAAGACGATAATAAAGGCCAATCATTTAAGCGAGGAAGAAATATTTAAAAAATAACTATTATTCTTTAATTTGTTAAGATTAAGTATTCTTGACATTTTAATTACGTCTTATAGATTTACTTCAAATGAATTACTTGTAATCAATTACATGTTAGTCTTTAAAATGAATGAGATTAATATGTATTAATTCTGAACATAAAAAGTTAATTTGAAACATAGAAAAAAACGAGCATTTCTTAGCATTGTGTCTAATTTTAGATGCCACAGAAGCTGGATTGGCACTATTTCTTACTTTTGAATAGAAACTCGATCTTTCCCTAATATTGTAATCACGTGATATGCTAATTGGCTATAGCGAAAAAAGAAAGGTGTTTACTGTGTATGAGATAAAAATGCCTTTTAAACTCAGTAATTCTATTAAAAGTATGATAGAAGTGTCATATCACAATAAAAATTGACGATTGTACTTAATTCTTAGGTCATTTTTTGTACACACATAAAAAAAGCCAGAAGAAATAACTTGATCTCCAGAAAAATAAACTTGGTTAGCGTCCGGCATTTGTCAAACCCTGTTTGGGAATATATAATATATGGATTTTAGATATTCATATTTTGATCTGTATGCATATTATTAAAAATAAAATGTTGTCGCTGTTGTTAGAAATGAAAAAGATCCTAAAAGTTATAGGTAAAGATATAGAATAAAGCATAAAATATAAATTTCGTATTTGAATGTTTGTAAAATGCATTCTATACATAAATTATATACTTGAGTTGTATATTTTTTTCTTGAGAGAAAGTGTCTTTTATTAGTGGTTTATGATGTAACCGTCATAACCTCTATTCTTAATCATTTTGAATATTTAATATAAGGCTTTAAAAAATTTGCTTTTTAAGAATAACTATTGACTAAGTATGTGGAAGGTGAATATATTTATTTTAAAGGGAGTGACAGGGTAATGAACATTAAAGTAAGCTCATTTTACATGTTTTAGAAGAAAAATTATTTAGCTTTAAAATAAAACTATTATGTATATTTAAAAAAACAAAAGAAAGTGCAAAAGATTTTTTTAGAAGTTTTGCCTGTCAAACAAATAGAAATTTTACAGACAACTTTAATGTTTGATCAAATAAGTCTTATGCAGCTCACACTATTCAGCTATTTGAAGTAAACAGTTAAATAATTTTTCCACAACGTGCAAAAGTTTGCGAAAGACGTATGTAAATATTTTTGGAGGAATATTGACGCTTCTGTAAGAAACGTAAATAAAAATCTGTAAGAATGAGGGTATTTTTTTCAAATCCTGACGAAGGATTTGGAAACCTACGAAGCAAGAGTTAAGGAAAAAAGTTACATTTTGAAGGTTTTACATAGGCATCAAACTTTAAGAGATTTTTCAATTCTTAAGTGAAGTACTTTTATGATTTCAGTCACACTACTATCGTTTATTGGTGTCATGTTTAAGACAGAAAAATGTTTATAATATTAGTTTTTTTTTAATACCGCTAACCAGGCCCCTACTTGCACGGCATGAGTGCCTAACTTGACGGGTTAGTACCTGGGAGCGGGGCTGAAACCGACTGATCACACAATGGCTATGATCCAGCTGACTATAGATTTGTTGACATCGCTGCAGTGCTCTTTTGTGGTTTGCAACAGTTATCTTTGTTTGCCGGTTCAACGTTTCTATATAACTTTGTTGAATTGACAGATTTAAAAGGTCTCGTAATTTAGAATCTTGATCAGGTGACGTGACCCTTACCTGACTAGGCACCCCCAGAGGCATAATTCACAGGTAACTTGGAGGGCTTTGCTCCCACGACGGATTTTACATGCACCAGGTGACTGGAGAGTACATAGATTTCCATATTTGCCGTCTCTGTTGACTTGTCACGCTCATGGTGGATTGTCGCTGTAGTTTTTATCGCATTTTTAGGGGGCTGATTTCACTTTTCGTTTTTATTTGTCTCTGATAGGGTTTTTTTGCCGTTTTTATGGGCGCACATCTATTGTGGGTTGTTCCTGTCCGTTGTCATTCCTTGGGTTTTGTGTCCTTCTTGATAAATTGATACCTCTAGCTTGTGCTAGAGCTGGTTGTCACATTTTGAAACTTGGTCTTCTTTCGAGAGTTTCACTGGTTATTATGTCACTATCGTGGGTTTTGTCACATTGTAATTTTTGTTACTAGTGATTGTCACATTTCTGGATCTTGCACACTCATTTTAGTTGTTTTTGTCACTTTATCTCACCCATGCATTATAGCTGGGGGGGGGGGTTGATTTAATTAATTTTTTTCTTCGTGAATACGCTTAATGCGATTAGTCCATTGAATCCGAATTATAATATTAGTTAAACTTAAACAAGACTACTGAACGAATCTTTTATTTACTTTCAGAATTCACACTTCAAGAGAGGCAAGAGAGGGGCTACACAGCGTGACACGGTGTGACAAGGGGTGGGCGCGGGTTTGACAACACAATTAAAATATGTAGGCATTATTTTCATTTAAAAAATAAAGCTTATACAAATTATGTATTTTTACTCAGGTGAATTGATGTGTTCATTTACCCTTTAATTGAAAGAAAAGGCATGTCTGAATTAAAAACACGCCTGATTATGACGCATTTATAGTGTTAAATCAACTAAAATAGATCTTATATAGCTTTCGTTTTACATAAAATTAACTCTAAATTAATCATTTTAAATTATGGGACGTCACATTGGCAGTGGAGAATCACTCGAATGCAAAAACTTATAAAACCGGAGGAGGCAGAAGTAGGAAACCACGAAATTTGTATTACGTATTTACTGCATGAGCCGTAATACATTTCTGACATTTTACTTGTATACAGTTTTATTTGATCAAATAAAAAAAATATTACATATAAAAAAAGGTTCTTTTTTTATTACTATTACTGCGTTTTCTGTAACGAATTGCGAATGGAATTTTCCTTTTTCCTATCAGTGTATTCGTAGATATTTTTATAACATTGGCTCTTATAATTGAAAGAAGTCGGTCGGAAAATTAGAGTTGCATAATGCTTATTTTGTTAGTTTTTTTTTCTATTTACTAATGATGTTTTCCTTCGCATGGTTTAACACATGATACATGTTGAACTATACTTGTTTAAGAATTTTCTTCGTAATGTGAATTAGATTGCTTATACTCTTAATTAAATTGGAAACATTTATCGCTTTTCAAGCTGTTTCTCATGTAAAAAATAATTAAGAATCTTCTGTTGCTCAGTCTGTGCATAAAAATTTCATTTACACTTTTTTTTTCAATACACATTCTTGTATTTATTAAAAGTAATATTATATTTATTTTCTTGTAATATGTATTTACATTTTGTAACATGCACTATAAATAATCTATCATTTACATGTTTTGTAATTTTTTTTCATTCAGTTAAAGATTTATAGTGTTTAATAAAATTGCCTCTAAAGAACTAATTCCTGACGCAGTTTCTTAAGTAATATCTACAGAAATTAGAGAACACGTTGGAAAATAATTATTGAATTTCTTGAATCATTATTATTTGGTATTAAAAGTAAATATACTAAAAATGAATTATCAGTAACACATAATATAGTTTTCTGTGTTCTTGGTAATTTTTTCGTAATGTTCATAGATTAGGGAATGCGAATATTCTATATTTTTTGTGCACTGAAAATATAACCTTTTTCGTCGTCATTTAGATTGTGATTAAATTCGCATTAAAAGAATTATATTTCTATGACAGGTGATACTAAGAAATAATACAAGTCTGACAAACATATGAATAATGTAAGGAATATACATCTTTATCTATACGTATGTGAGTGAATATCTATATCTACCTGTGTCATAAGGTGGTCATAAAAAAACTTTGCCAATATATGGACATCTAGCGAGCGGTCCGTTCAACCGATCAAGATGAGATTTCAGATATAGTTATTCAGAGGAATGAGCTCGGGAGTCCGTGAACGGCAGCAAAGTTGCGCTCACGGTGACGGTTATACGTATAGAAACTCAAAATATTTAAATGGCAATGCCCTTTTTCCTTTTATAAAATGCTCAGCGCATGCGAAAACCCTCAAGAACATTGTACCGGTACGTGTATCACAAAAAAACGGACGTGTTATTCAAGCCAGAGCTCTGCAAGTGGCCAAAAAATACACGATCGGAGCGCACGGAGGAAATTTGCATATGATAGATGCAAGACCCCAATCACTGTTTATAACACACGTCGTAGAAAATAAAACTTTTATTTGGATTACCCATTTTCCACATGGGAACCATTACAGGCAATTACGCATTGCATGCGGGAGACTGTGGATAATACATCCGAACGTAACATAGCATGAGGGATGTTTGCAATCTCACGTTTGATAGAGTCTTTCAAAGGCGGTAAAATTTACAGATTGCACATGTACGCTCTGGATTTCAAATATCCCTATAGCTAGAAATACATAGGAGTGAGGTCGGGGAATCGCGGAGGCCACGGAAACGGAAAATGACGTGAGATGACGCGGTCGCGAAAATGCTGTTCCAGGACCCTGCGAACAGACTTCGCTATATGTGAAGATTCACCATCTTGCATCCAAAAGATGTCATTTAGTGCATTTTGCTACAGAAATTCTGGTATGTCGCAATTTTGCAGCATGGCTCTATAGCAAGAGCCTATCACCGAGCACGTTACAAACCCCGTTGATGTCGTTTCCTTAAAGAAGTACTGTTCGAGAACAATTGTGTTTGCAATGCCGCACCGCACAGCATTTTTGGCGTCGTATAAATGTACTGGTGGCATAGATTGTGTAATCGTGTCTGCCGAGTGCACAAAATTTTTGTTGTTGACGTTGCCATTTAAAATGAAGGACTGGTTAATGACTGGGTATTTTGTTACAAAATGTATATACAGTTCATAAGATATGGGCACCATTAAAAATATGAAAACAGGGGTATTTTTTTAACATCTTGTATATAAAAATCTTTTGCACAATAGTTACTGGATGCTCTCTAAAAATGCGAACTTTTATACATATTATATTGAAACTATCTGCACAATTTCCAATTATCAAAATATTTTTATCTTTTTTTTTAATTTATCAGCATCGAAAACTTATTTATATACACAGTTGTAAATTTCAGAGCTCGGAGATACGACAGTAATTGAATCAAAAGGTTTAACTCTTGAAACACCCACATACAACTGATCATAGCTAAAAACTACTTTTGACAAACGTAAGCAATTTTTTTTCATAAGTTTGACCGTGGGATTTATTTATAGTCATTGAAAAAGGTAATCGGTTAGAAAATTGTATACGCTTAAATATAAAAGGCAATTATTGTCTAATGGAATAAGTGGTATTCTAGGAATGAGAAAAGTTTAATTAATATTCGAATAATTTTCTTTTGCTTCAATAACATTATTCTGCAAGTTACTAACTATAAGTTTTGTATCATTGCACAGACCTTTAGAAGGTACTAAATTTCTCAGTACCATTATGATAATTCCTGACTTTAATTTCAGTTTATGAGGTGGAATTCTAGACTGTTAAAAATTTGCAGCAAACTGTCCAGTCATATGACCGTTTTTAGAGAAAACGGTTACGTAACCGTAATTTAACCCTGTTCTGACCATATGATTGCCCATATTATTGTCAGAACAGGGTTACATTACGGTTATGTAAACGTTTACTATAAAAACGGTCAAAAGACTGGATAGTTTGCTGCAAATTTTTAACAGTGCAGTTGGTTTTAATCTGTTTAAAAATTCTGCAGTATATGCAAGTTGATCTTGTGGATCATCACTTATGATGGTACCAATGCTTTCATAAACTTGTTCAGTTCCTGCCATACATTGTAAAACACAACTATTAATTTCGATTGAAAAAATGTTTGTCACTGTTAGTATGGCTCGTACTTTAAGCTTTTGAGGTGTCATTATCTTAAGGGGTCTCAGGAGTCTTACTTTTCATCCGAAGATGCAAGTGTGCATCATGTCACATTTTATTTTATATCTGATTTCATATAACACACAATAAAATGACATTTTTACCACTAATAGGTCGATATATGCTTGATTTAACATAATTATTTCAATATTGTACAATTCATATTTAATTATTTAAAAAAAGTTTAAATTAAAAAAAAAAGTAAAAATACTTTTTGCCTGGTATCCACTGCGCACAAGGTTCTAGAAAAAATATTGCTTAAAAAATAACAAACAAATCTGATAATGATGTAAAATGTATGTATCTTGAACTTATACTTCATTTCAAGCAATTAAAAATTTAATTTCTTTTTAAATTGACATTTTTTTCAACAAAAAAATGAATTTTTTAAACATTTTACAGTTTAAATTTAAATTTAAGAATAAGTTCAAGATACATCAATTTTACATCATTATCAGTTTTGTTTGTTATTTTTGAAGCAAAATTTTTTTTCTACAACCTTGCGCGCAGTAGATACCAGGCGAATTTTTTTTTTACTTTTTTAAAAACTTTTAATTTTTTTAAAGAATTATGAATTGTACAACATTGAAATAATTATGTTAAATCAAGCTGATATTGACCTATTAGTGGTAAAAATTTCATTTTATTGTGTGTTATATCAAATCATAAATAAAATAAAATGTGACATGATGCACACTTGCATCTTCGAAGGAAAAGTAAGACTCCTGAGACCCCTTAAAATCGATGTCACTGAAAAGTTGTTGCACTGGATCTTGTATAACTGGTTAGCAAATCGGGAGAAAATTAATAGCTTCCCTACTTTGACATTCGCCAACCTGTAACAGCCAACTTGCTAACTCTCCTCTGTTTGAAGTGCACGCATATTTTCTGTAAGTTTCATAATGTAAAATCCAGACTAAAGTGCATGCTTCTTTATGTAACTTGAAACTGGTAGCGATCTTGACCCTTTAAAAATTACAGGTAGGACTTGAGGGAAACCTCCATCCAATAACATTATTTTCTTCATTTATCATTATATATTTTTTTTATTTATTGTTCAATCTATATTATAAAACTCAAATATGCGCATCAGTGACATTGACGTCACAACGATGCGGACAACAATGAGGTTAAACTGCATAAGGTACATCAATGGAGCTAATGTAATTAATAACAAAATGGTGCGTTTTTAGGGTTTCGTTCATCTCATGAAACCCTATTATCCCGCTCCGTTGTCTGACCGTCACAGATCCATTCTCAAAAAGTATGTAACTTGCAGAGTTGAAACTTAGTGTATAAATCTGAATAGCAGCTGTGAAGGGCTCAAAATATTAAAATTTGAAAAATTCGTATTATCATATATTCTAATACGAGCAAATCTTGTGGGTGGTTATATATATATATATATATCTTAACATAGTATAAAACAAAGTCGCTTTTTCTGTCCCTATATCCCTATGTCCGCTTAAATCTTTAAAACTACGCAACGGATTTTGATGCGTTTTTTTTAATAGATAGAGTGATTCAAGAGGAAGGTTTATATGTATAATAACATCCATTAAACAGTGGAGAAATACTGTTATTTTTTAGGTTTTTAATGTGATGTCGTAAATAATTTCATTTTTTCCGCTTATACATTGCAAACGCAGGCTGAACCCTACAAGATTTATCAAAATAATGTACTAATTATTGTACACATTAAAAAGGTCTACAGAAAACACAAAGAGATGAATGTTTTCAAGGTTAACCCGAAGCAAAGCGAGGGAGGGCCGCTAGTATATACATATATGCAAAATTTATCTCAAAAACGGCTCTAACGATTTTGACGAAATTTTATGTTCTACCGTTTTGGGGCACCAGAAAACCATTGGGCTAGGTCACGTGTTCGAGAAAATTTGATTAGTGGGTCATTTTGGGTCATTTTGGGTCATGGCCTAGCTAATTGTATCTAAAAAACGGTTCAAACGATTTTGACGAAATTTTGTATCCAACCATTTTCGGGCACGAGAAGACTATTGGGCTGCGTCACATGTTCGAGAACTTTCGATTAGTGGGCCATTTTTGGGTCAACGCGGGTCAAATTAATTTTATCTAAAAAACGGCTCAAAAAATTTTGATTAAATTTTGTGTCCTACGAGTTTCTAGCACGATAAAATCATTGGGCTAGGTCACATGTCCGAGAAAATTCGATTAGTGGGTCATTTCTGGGTCATTGTGGGTCAAGATCTAAAAAGCGGCTCAATTTACACTAAATTTTGCTTTCAATGGTTTTCGGGCACGAGAAGGCTGTTGGGCTAGGTCACATGTTCGAGAAAATTCAATTAGTGGGTCATTTTGGGTCATTTTGGGTCAGGGTCAAGCTAATTGTATCTAAAAAACGGTTCAAACGATTTTGACGAAATTTTGTATCCGACTATTTTCGGGCACGAGAAGACTATTGGGCTGGGTCACATGTTCGAGAACTTTCGATTAGTGGGTCATTTTTGGGTCAAAGCGGGTCAAATTAATTTTATCTAAAAAACGGCTCTAACGATTTTGATTAAATTTTGTATCCTACGAGTTTCGGGCACGCGAAAATCATTGGGCTAGGTCACATGTTCGAGGAAATTCGATTAGTGGGTCATTGCTGGGTCATTGTGGGTCAAGATCTAAAAAGCGGCTCAATTTACACTAAATTTTGCATCCAATGGTTTTCGAGCACGAGAAGACTGTTGGGCTAGGTCACATGTTCGAGAAAATTCAATTAGTGAGTCATTTTGGTCATGGGTCATTATGGGTCAAGCTATTTTATCTTAAAAACGGTTCAGAGTATTTGAAATAAATTTAGCATTCTATGGTTTTCGGGCACGAGAAGACTGTTGGGCTAAGTCACATGTTCGAGAAAATTCAATTAGTGGGTCATTTTGGTCATGGGTCATGATATTTGAACTCAAATTTAATTTTGACCGAGCATAGCTCGGTCTTCCCTGCTCGTTTTAATAAATAGAGATAAAAAAAAATATTTCTAACAGCCTTTTCGTATTAAATTGAAACATTTTTCGTTAGAGCAGAAGCGAAAGATTTAAAATCCACAATGAAATTCTTTCTACAATAATTAATTTTCTATCAGACGATTTTCACGTGAAAAATGAAAATGAAAAAAATTTTTCACCAATTGAAAAAAAGATAAATATGAAATAAAATTGATTGACGTCATAGTCGTAATAAAACGGAAAATCTCTAAGATTTCTCAATAATACAAGGAGTATGAGTATGTGTAATTGGATAAAGCAGATTAATATCACGTCATTAGAGAATTAAAAAGAAAATCTGACGTCATATAGGAAGTTTAACTAATTTTTCAAATGTTTCAGAATAATACAAAGCGAGTATCAATATAAATAATAGAGAATAGTAAATATATAAGTTTGAGAAATATATTGAATCGTGATAAAAATCCGATTATGGAAATATTCGCATATTTTAACATTTTTAAGGTGTACAATTTGTTTAATTTTGAAATTATTTTTTTAAATATTGCATTTAGTCGGTATGGCGGATATTATTATGACAGAATATAATAGCGGGCTTGGACCGCTATCCGGCTGGTTTAGATATTCGAAAAAAGGAAAAAAATAGACCGGTAAATTTTTACTTTATAAAAAACATGACTTTTTTTTGTTGTTGATGCTAAATGAAATTTGTTTGAATTTATTAGAGAAAGGATAAAGTGTTTTGAAAGGAATATTAAACGAAACCCTTTGAGCGATCTTCGATCACACTTACCTACTTGTTTGGTTTGCTTTTGCACTTTATTTTCTTTTCTATTTAGAAAGTAGCTAGTTTATTGGAATATTACAGGCCGATTCTTACAAAAATGTTATTTTTGGATGCAGAAAAAATTTCTATAATATGTGCGCTGAGTTTTAAATCGATACCTCAAATACTTTTCTTTATATTCGCAAATTAGTGAAAACAAACCACTCGTTGACATCGGCAAGAGTAAAATAATCGCTTTTTCTCGGCTACGTACCTTACCATGTTATATAAATAGATACCTCAAATAACTTTCTTAATATTCGCAAATTAGTGTAAACAAACCACTCGTTGCCATCGGCAAAAGAGAAATAATCGATTTTACTCCCTTACGTAACTTAGCGTTTCATATATATAAATTTTATTTTCTACCCGCATTTAATTTTTGGATATAGTGATTCATACTACTTTTGTGAGTTAACAATTACATATTTATTAGCTGACGATGAAATCTTAAAATTGATTCAAAAGTCACGGAAATCCAAATCTGTGTCTAAAACAAGAATAAACTTATAGAATAGATGAGTACAAAATATGCGTTTTGAATCAATTACCAAAAGTGATCACACAGTATCATTTTCAAGCTCGGGTGAAAAAATTATAGAAATCTTAGCTTATAGTAATTTCAGTTTTTACGCATCTAAGAATGCCACAGCAGGATATAATGGAAATACAAAATGGAAATTTAGAACCAGTCTTATTCATACAGCTGATTGTAAAGAAATCGATACTGGTGTAATTCTATAGAAAGTAGCATATTCTTCACTGTTAAATATCTGCATCAAACTGCCCATTTATTGAACCGTTTTACAGAAAGTGGTTACATAACCGCAATTTATCTCTATTCCCACCAATGACAACACTTCATAAAAGGGTCAAGTATCCATTATCTATAAAAACTGTTGAATGACTGGACAAATTGCTCCAAATATTTAAAAGTGTTCAAGTACTTTTGATGCGAGACAAAAGTCTACAAAACATATGCGAGAGGCCTCTGGACAGCCATATTACGTTAAATATCATTTTACTTTATAAACAACTCTGTGCATGGAGACTATTAAAAAATGAAAGGAATTAACCAATAACAGAATTGTACTAAATCAAAACATTTTGTTTTGGGTAAATTTGTATCTACCGTAATTACTTCAACTGTTTGTTATTCTAATATGCAAATAAATTGAAACACGAATGTCCAACTTAATTAGCTAATTATTTGCTATATATAACGATATATAAGGCGGAAATTACTAAATATTAATAAGTATTCTTTAAAATTAGGTTATGAGATTTTTTAAAGCATATACTATATTAAGCTAGAAAAGAAACATTTCTTTATTCATTAAATATAGGACGAACGCCATAATTCTGATCTTAAATACTGTTATAGCTAAATCATTGTCCATTCAACGAACGAGAGTATCAATTTAATGTTCCTGCATTTAGAATTTTGTTTCACATAAGGAGCCTGTTATTCTGAACTAAGATGTATTTTTGAACTTAGTAATTAATTTTCGGATTCAAAGTAGTTGAGATAATTTTTTCAACAAGTAAAACTGGAAATAGAAATTTTACTCTTATAAACAATTCATAACGATTGTCTGAAAATTGTCCATAAAAGTCATTAAATAAAATACTAGTTTTTTTTCAGGATTGTCCATATTTTTAATTTCTTGTTCCATATTGTCGGTGAAACGTTTGCCTAGGGCGGAATTCAAGGAGGCCTGCACACACGTTGTACTATTATTAATAACAGATATTAAGTAAACATATCTTGTAATCATTGAATTATTTTCTAAAATAAAAATACTTTTCAAATTCTTCAGTAGGTAAGCAAAAACATTCAGAATAGTGTTTACGTTGATTCAACATAACCATACAAAACATTTGCATTGGTCTTTGAGATGATTTCTTCGAAATGAAACTAACATCCCCTAATAAGTGTACAAAGTTGCATTACACAAACCATTGCATCAAATCTTATATTGCAGCTGATTTATAATCACATCCCTGGTTTATATTCTTAGGGTATTTTCCACGGTTACTCGGATATCTGTATTAATATATATATCTACCCTATATATATAAAATCCTAATGAAACGAATTTGTGAAACGATTTTATGAAACAAGTTTATGAAACGAATTTATGAAACGATTTTATGAAACGACTGATTAAACGACTGATTATGTTTCAGGGATATTTTTAATAAAATATTAAACGCTTGATGGTGAAATTAATACCAATTGTCCATAAAAATCCGCGGATGTCAAAACTGGTAATAGAATTTTGAAATTGGAATTAGTTTTCGAGATATTAATTTTTTTCTAATTTTAATGACATTTCTGTAATGATGGCAACTAATTATTCAGTTTTTTTGTGACAAAAAAGGGAAAAAAATTGAAAAGGATCCCGATAGGGATTATTCATTTCTTTTTATTCGTCATTTTCAAATTGAAATTGGATTTATCTTTTATTTCAATTGATAATGAAGACAAGATTGTGATTAAATTATGTTAAAATATATATATATATATATATATATATCACATTTATATCGTCAGGATTCAATCGTCTGTCACCATTTAATTTAATTTATAAACTGAAAATATTTTGAATAAAATCGTCCAAATGACGTCATTTATGTAAACGCAAAAGAAAGGGGGGAAAGGAATTAATAGTAATTATTATTTATTGATATCCTTTTGTTATTTTTTTGTAAAATTTAATTAAACGAATTTATAAAATCACTAATTCGGATATTTGAAACGAATATATAAAATTATAATTGCCCAACTGAACGCAAGGAGAATAAAATATCCTGCTTGGTTTTCTTTCCAATTTGAATGAGAATATGACATCAATTACGGTAAAATGACGAAACAGAGAAAATAGTCTTGGCGGAAAAGGAAATTTGGCAACATACTTTCTGTCCACTTTCTCATTTCGTATACAGAAGCATTTTTACAATATTTATGCAATTTGTTTAGCGTAAAATGTCATTTATCCTATTTTATATATAATCAGAAGTAATTTGTATAGAAAAAACAATAATAATATACGTATAATTAAAAAACCATATAAACAAAAAAATCGTCGAATTTGTTTCCATGGCTGTTTATGTCATTTGGCACCAAATATCACTTTTTGATGCCCGAATTGTGCCAAGCTTCTTAAAAAAGCGTCAAGACCCCTATAATAGAAAAGCACCAAAAGTTCATTGGGTTTGTTTTCATAACTTTTGGCAACAAATATATGTATATTAACGAATCTATTCGTTTTTGAAACTCGAATTACGCCAAACCTAAAAGGAAAGGAACCTATACTGGAAAAGTAACCAATTTTCTTATGGACAGTATTCAAGTGACATAACATGGTGTAAAATTATTGCGGATAGCAAATTTGTTTAAATATCTCATCAATTGATGCCGAATAAATGCAGGCATGCTGCACAAAATATTTAATTAATTTTGTATGATAAATAATTATTAGAAAATTCGTATATACATACTAGGGGGCCTACCCCCTGCGAGCTACGCTCACCAACCCCCGCTCAGACTTCGAGGCCTATAAAAACATGACAGCGTGCTTTATTTTAAAAATATTGGTAAATCTGTAATTGGGTTGCCATGCTTTTAACATTTTAATTGGGCCTTTTTTGATTATCATGGTCTCATACACAGCTGTTGCGACAACTGACGACTGTTTTCGGGATTGATAAGTAAAATCAATTACAACTTGAAAATCAGCTTGTGTAAAATGGTTAGGTTTAAATTGTGGCTACCTCTCGGACTTTTATTACAACGATCTGTATTCTATTCTTCCTTTGCGTTTAAGGATGAGAAAAATTCCATCTGCTTGTGAATAACATTAAGATCCACGGTATTGAAAAGTACTATGTTATAGACATTTTCAGTAACAGGTTTTAATTTTCTCTCTATTTTAGTGCACCATCATGCATATTTCCATGTTATTTTAAATATGTAAATTATTTATTTTAATTAATATGTATATACGAATTTTCCAATAATTAATTATCATACAAAATTAATTAAATATTTTGTGCATGCATGGCTGCATTTATTCGGCATCAATTGATGAGATATTTAAACAAATTTGCTATCCGCGATAATTTTACACCATGTTATGTCACTTGAATATTGTCCATAAGAAAATTGGGTACTTTTCCAGTATATAATCCTTTGCTTTTAGGTTTGGTGTAATTGATAGATTCGTTAATATACATAGATTTGTTGCCAAAAGTTATGAAAACAAACGCAATGAACTTTTGGTGCTTTTCTATTATAGGGGATTTGACGATTTTTTAAAAGGCTTGGCGGAAAAAACCAAGCAGGATATTTTATTATCCTTCCGTTCAGTTGGGCAATTATTATTTTATATATTCGTTTGAAATATCCGAATTAGTGATTTTATAAATTCGTTTAATTAAATTTTACAAATAAATAACAATATGATATCAATAAATAATAATTACTATTGATTCCTTTTTCCTCTTTTCTTTTGCGTTTGCATAAATGACGTCATTTGGACAAATTTATTCAAAATATTTTCAGTTTATAAATTAAATTAAATGCTGACAGACGATTGAATCCTGACGATAGAAATGTGATTTTTTTTTTTTCAAATTTTCCATAAAAAATATAATTTAATCACAATCTTATCTTCATTATCGATTGAAATAAAAGATAAGTTCATTTTCAATTTGAAAATGATGAATAAAAAGAAATCAATAATCCCTATCGGGATCCTTTTCAATTTTTTTCCCTTTTTTGTCACAAAAAAACTGAGTAATTAGTTGCCATCATTACAGAAATGTCATTAAAATTATAAAAAAATTAATATCTCGAAAACTAATTCCAATTTCAAAATTCTATTACCAGTTTTGACATCCGCGGACTTTTATGGACAATTGGTGTTAATTTCACCATCAAGCGTTTAATATTTTATTAAAAATAGCCCTGAAACATAATCATTCGTTTCATAAAATCGTTTCATAAAATCGTTTCATAAATTTGTTTCATAAAATCGTTTCACAAATTCGTTTCATTAGGATTTTATATATATATAGGGTAGATTAATTAAAATAAATAATTTACATATTTAAAATAACATGAAAATATGCATGATGGTGCACTAAAATAGAGAGAAAATTAAAACCTGTTACCGAAAATGTGTATAACATAGTACTTTTCAATACCGTGGTTCTTAATGTTATTCACTAGCAGATGGAATTTTTCTCATCCATTAACACAAAGGAAGAATAGAATACAAATCGTTGTTATAAAAGTCCGAGAGGTAGCCACAATTTAAACCTAACCATTTTATACAAACTGGTTTTCAAGGTGTAATTGATTTTACTTATCAATCCCGAAAACAGTCGTCAGTTGTCGCAACAGCTGTGTATGAGGCCATGATAATCAAAAAATGCCCCATTAAAACGTTAAAAGCATGGCAACTCAATTACAGATTTACCAATATTTTTAAAACAAAGCACGCTGTCATGTTTTTAGAGGCCTCGAAGTCTGGGCGGGGGTTGGCGAGCGTAGCTCGCAGGGGAAGGCCCCCTAGTATATATATATATATATATATATATATATATATATATATATATATATATATATATAACCAACATTAGGTGTTTGATTATAGACCGGGAGGCGACAGCACAGTCAATCACCTCATCGAGTTCACGGCTGAAATTCCAGAATTAGTTGAAATTCGATTCGCATATTAAAACGCAATCGGTCTGCCAAGTCATATCTTGGTGGAAAATACGTGAAAACCCGATTTTAGCGGTTGACTCGTAGGTTTACCATTGTGTTTTCCTGCCCCCAGTTCTTCATGTTTTCATATTTTTGGGTGGTAAACCTACGAGTCAACCGCTAAAATCGGGTTTTCACGTATTTTCCACCAAGATATGACTTGGCAGACCGATTGCGTTTTAATATGCGAATCGAGTTTTAACTAATTCTGGAATTTCGGCCGTGAACTCGATGAGGTGATTATCTGTGCTGCCGCCTCCCGGTCTATTAGATATCTCATCATATTTTGTCTGATCCTCTTTGCGCTAGAATACAAAATTTTTAAATGAATTTTTAACATACTGAATCTTGAATTTACTTGACCTTGGGATGCTAATTTGTCTGAAATAAAAGAGAAAATGTCTTAAATTGGACCTGGATCTTCCATGATCAGAGGATTGACGACATTCTTTAATGTTCTAATAAACAGGTAAAAACACTATTTATAAACGCTATACACACAAAGCATATTCTCAACATTTTATGTCTCGATCCAAGTAGTCGCAAACTGCGTCAAATAATCCTAAATTACAGCATGCATTTTTAACCTCCGCATGCATGATAACCACTTTTACCAAAATCTATACAGTATCAACCGCCCATTACATAGTGATCCCAAATGGACCAAAAGGAAAATCGCGTAGCCTTCGCCCTCACCCAAAAATCTATGTGATATAAAGTGGAAGAAACGACAAATCCGCCAAAAACACACACCTTCATATGGACCTCACCGATGGACTAATTGAAAGCCATATTGCTAAAGGGGAGACTATCTTTATGAAAGTCTTTTGGAATTGACTCGAACTATCACTTTTGTACGAAACAAAACATGGAGAAATAAACCTCCCTGACGATGTTGTTAACATATGATTAACATATGGTTAACATATGCTGTTCATTTATGGGCACCGTGCTAACTACTCAGCTGGCTTGATCCCAGATATGTGTTCAAAGATTTCGCGATCGGTGTTCGAAGACCACGGGATAAGGTGACTAATAAAATTTAAGGCTGATTCGAGGCCATCAATCCAAACAATGCCCTTGAAAGGAAGTCTATAACAGTAACGACAACAGCGTATTTGCTATAATGTCAAGGCACAGATACGGAAGCGTTCGAATGTAAAGGTTTCTGAAAAAATGTTTTTCACAAATAGAAATCCACGAGATACAATATATGATCGTTACTGTCCTCAGACCACAAAAGCATGTGGGGTCGGATCTAAAAAATCAGCCTTGGTGGTCACCGAAATCGCCATCTCACGTCTAGAATTAATTTATGTATTTGATGTAATATAATATAAAACAAGACTCAGCATATTTTATTTTACATATAAGTTTAATAATATTTTTTAAATATAGCCATAGATAGGAAAATTAATTTATTATGAATTTTTTCCCCACTTGGCTAATTATCTTTCGAAAACTTTTTTTCAGTTCATCGATATAAAATAATTTCTCAAGTAATTTCGGCGCTTCGAATAAAATAAATGTCGTTTCCGATTTACAATGTCATAATTTATATAGAGATTACTATATCACAAAATTCTACTTAATATACCTATTAAAAACATTTTATTAGTGACTTTAAATATTATATATGCGAATAGATTTATAATTTTGTAATTTTTGTAAGATTTTAATATATTAACCTTTTTTAATATTAAATATTTTTTTTAATTTATTTTATACAGAAAATATTATTTTCATCCATATAAGAATATTTATACATCATATTTTTTTTGCAGAAGAAATAATTTCTAATTATAAAATTGAAAGAATAAATATACTTTTTCATAGTGTTTTTCTTTCTGTTAATACATTTTATATTTATAAATTACGAAAGGTGTTTTTTTTCATTTCATGTCTGTTCTTTTTTTACTTTAATTCGTTACACTAACTCTCTTAATTGAAAGGAGTAAGACAAAAAATTAGAATTGCATAATATTTATCTTGTTTCGTTTTTTAGTCTGCTAATGATGTTTTTTTTTTTTTTTTTTTTTTTGTATAACTCAGTTTAGCCTATGCTATATGTTTAACAATAGTGTTTAAACTATTTTCGCCGTAATGTCAAATACATTGCTTAGTCTGTTAATTAAAATGGAGGCATTTACAGTCTTTGAAGTTGTGTCTCTTGTAAAAAAATAACTTTGTTGTTCAGTCTGTGGAATGTAAATTTATTTATAATTTTCTTTTCTTATTTTTTCTTGTATTTATATTTTTTGCTACATTCTATTTTATTTTCGGTTAAACATAACACTTTATTTCGCTTAAATATTCTTTTTTCTTTTTGTTTTTCATAAGGTAATTTTCATATATATATTTTTTTCTCTGATTCATAATCTCTATTTAAACGGGCTCAAAATATAATTAAGAAGATCCTCAAATACAAGTTACTCAAAGTTGGGTAGAGACAAAAAAAAAAAAAATTAACTGCACGGTACAATTTTAAAAAAGTCATAAGATTTAAATATATAAAGAGTAATCGCTATGATGGTTCTAATTTCTAAATTATTTTTCGGCCCTTTCGTGCTTTAAATATCTTCAATGCGACTTATTTATTCGTATGGTATCGATAACTATGTACGCAAGACTGAATATTAAATCATATTACAACTGAGAGGAAAGAGATTTTAATCACAGGCTGGAACTTTTTTCACATATTTATAGTAATAACGTGATTTAAATTAGATAAATGATTATGATTTCTGAAATGGAAGTTTTGACGCTTATATCTTGAATTATATAAGAAATAAAGATACATGTCTGTCTACAATCAGGTGCAGGTTTTAGATATTGAATTTGTTTTATAACGGGCTGTTTACATATTATACAATTTTTATTGTGTTTCTTGTTAGAGCACGGAGAAAAAGTTCCTAAATAACAGTTATAGGAAAAGGTAACATGTATGAAATTTGAATTTCGTGTTTTCATATTTATAGGACCATTTTCTCAAAGAGATTTCATATCTAAAATCTATACTTGAGTTGATAGCGATTTAATTAAAAAATGTCTCTATCATCAGCAGTGTAACCACCTCGTTTACAAAGTATAAAAAAAATATAACAACAATCATTCAGTGCATTGGTACACCTAACATTATATTCTAAATTACATAGGAAAATAATGTGCTTAGCGTGATCCTACTAACCCTTTATGTCTTGGTGATACTTTCAAGTGCCACAAAATAAAACTTTTTATAAAATGCTTTAAGATATCATTACGCTTAAGAGCTCTTAGTCCAAATAAAAGTTACTCAGATTAAGTTTTCAAATCACTTTTTTATGACTTAAATTAGATGCCTGATATAAGGCATAGGTGAGCGAGAGGATTCAGAAATAATCGCCATAACATATATATGAGTCATTAGGTATTTATAATATACGGCTTTAATACCTTTACTTTGGAAGAAAAAATATTCATTCGATATATGAAACATGAATAATTTTACTTTGAAGGGATACTATTAAAGGGATAACGGGAGTTTAAAATGTTTAACTCCCGTTAAATTAAGATCATTTAACAGGTTTTTTGTGAAAATATATTCAAAATCTATTTTCAGACGAAAAAAAAACCTTATTTTAAATAAACTATCTGGAACAAATTACCTAAAAATTGTATTGTCTAGTAGCAGTATAGTATGCTTGTTTATGTGTTGGAAAATAAAATAGTGTCTGTGAAAATAGGTAGTACAAATAATTATTAAATTAAGATCATTTAACAGGTTTATGGTGGAAATATATTCATAATCCATTTTCAGATGGGAAAAAAACTTTATTTTAAATAAACTTTCTGGAACAAATTACCTAAAAATAAAATCAATCTGATTATCAGTGTTCTTAAAATAGAAATCATTGGTAGTCTACAGAACAGAACGCTTCTCACTAATAGGAATTGTTGAATTGTAACAAAACATGGCTTTAAATATTTTCTATTGAAGGAAATCTTAGAAAGCATTTGTTTTCACAAAAAGAAAAAAAAAAAAGAAAAAAAAGCTTTGTATTTATTAGGTAGCTTGCATTACAAAAGACTACCTATTGCAGCCGTTCGGAGGAAAGCAATTCCAAAAAAATATTGGTATATTTTCACCGATCGATGACCCCCCAGGCCCAGATACAAGGATTCTGGAACATTTTTTTTTTTGGTTATAATTTTTAAAAAAAATGGCTGAGATATGGCAGTTTGAAATTCTAGGGTGGCTGAGATTTTGAAACAATTTGATATTTGTTATGCTTTAACTCTCACATTTATGAACCGATATGAATATGACTGATGATGTGTAGAGAACTTACCAAGGTCTCGACCGAGTTCATTGGCCAGCTTCATGCGCCATCTGGTTTCAAAATGGCGGTATGTTCAATTTTTCAAATTTATTTAAAAAATCAAAAAGATGTATAAAAAATTATAAATTGAAAAAGTTGTTTACGTTAAGTGTTAGACCGTAATACAAGGATTCCGGAGCATTTTTCGGTTTTGGTTTTATCTGAAAAATGGCTGAGATATGACAGTTTGAAATTCAAGGGTACCTGACACTTTGAAACAATCTGATTTTTGTTATTTTGTAACTCTCATGCTAAAATTCGAATTCAAATTCAGTATTAACGAAACTCGGGATTGAATCTTCTATAATTGGGTTCTAAGCATTTTAGCTGTGGGTGTTTGAGTAAAATGAATTGAATTTTTAAAAACATGGACTGTGAAAGCTACCCTTTGCTCCCGGTACAGGCCGGAGGTTTTTTTTTAATTTAAATTGAAATTTTTCAATAATCAAATGCAAAAGGTTTTCTTAGAAAATTTGTCTGTCAAAAGAAATGGTAATAAAAACAAGTTTAATGATTCACCGAATAAGTAATTGTCTCATGTAGCTTCCCTCTGTAGCTAAAGTCGACAGCTAAATTACTATCACACAACGTCAGATAGTTCAACAAACATAATTTTGTGAAAAACGTATTTAAACATTTAGGGAGGATTATTGATCAATCGGAAGATGACGTAAACACAAAATTCTAAGTGTTTTTTTTTATTATTATTCAGCACTGAGTAAGGTAGTATTTGAAACGGTGAAAGAAAAGTTTATATTTTGAAAGTTTTGTACAGATATCCCTTTTACTTAATGCTTCCTTTAAGGTTTGAGTCAACAAAGTATACATTATACGGAATACATATCTTTCCATAATCGAAAATGGAACATATATCATAATATTAGATAATTTGGAACCTGTCTAAAGATACAATATTTTCTTCACGATGATTTGAGAAAAGGAAAGATGTTCGAAATGATATGATGCAAAAATTAGAAATAACTATATTATAAATTGTAAAACAATTTCACAAATTAAAATACAGACCATTCATTTTAGTTATAAAATATTATGATTCGCTTTGATTAATACATGTTTGATATTTTATTTGTATAAAGTTTTATTTTGTCAAAAAATATCCCTATTACAATAATTACATGGGGAATTCAGTTATTATTATTATTATTATTATTATAAATACATTCTATATAAAATTTGCGAATGGTGTTTACTTTTTCCTATATGTGATTTCTTTGAAGTATTTTTCAAAACACTAAGTCACTTACTTGAAGTAATTAAGTCGAAAAAAATGAGTTACGTTATGCTTATTTTGTTTTATTTTCTATTCAACTAATGATGTTTTCCTTCACTCAGTTTAACACAGGCTACATGTTAAACAATAGTAGCTTAAGAATTTTGTATGTAATGTCAAATAGATTGCTCAGATTCTTAATTAAATTGGAAGAATTTACCGTCTTTCAAAGTGTTTCTCTTGAAAAACAAAATTTTGCACTTATGTATTTTCCTGTACTGTCTTTTATTTTCTTGTACCATTTATTCTGTTTATAAAAATGGCATTTATGAACATTTTTCGCATGTTACTTTTTTTAGTTACAAACATTTAGTATCTACATTTATGCAAATTCAAAATATAATTGAAACAAATGCAGATTCTTAAATAATTATGTTTGAACTTATACACACTTTGGCCAAAGAAACATTTTTTAATTTGAATCATAATTTTATTTGATATTAAAAGGAAATATGCTACAAATATACGGTAAAGCTAGGACAGTCTGCGCACAATTCAAAAGAATAGCAATAAAAAATCAATATATTAATTTTTTGCTAAACTATTCATGAATAATTTTTACTTCATTTGTTTTCTATGGATTTCCATTGCTATTTTGTTGTTACGTTGCAATTTAATAGAACAGTTGTAATAAAACCAAGAAAGTTATTTTGCGCAATCTGTCCTTTCAGGGTTGGTGTGATTGCGCACATGGGTCTGAGAGATTGTTACTAATAATAACTACAATTAAATTGTTAAAAAAATAATTACACTTAAATGACATTGCTGTAAGGTTTTTGTGAACAAATATTATTGTATTAGGAGTAAATATTTCAACCTAATGATTAAAGAATCAAATAAAAAGAAAACTACCCAGTTAAACTGAGGGCATTGAGCTCACAGGCTATTCACACTAATTGTATATTATACTCTTATTTCAAAGAATTTGAAATATGCCCCTCGAAAAATAAAGAAATCAACAATATATTAAGTGGGGGGTCATCCCCCGTTACCCCCTCATAGTTAACTAATGAATCCCCTTAAACTAATCAGGGAAGTCTCTAATTACAATGAATATATATACAAAATTTGAAGAAAATCGGATAATTCTGCATGAAAAACCCATTTATCTAAATTAAGGGGGCATTAGCCCCCCTTTCCCCCTTTATACTTAACCAATGAACCCCCAAAACTATTGACAGAAGCGCATTATCAAAATGAATCTATATACAAAATTTGAAGAAAATGGGATAATTCTGCATGAAAAACCCATTTATCTAAATTAGGGGGGTTATCCCCCCTTTCCCCCTTTATACTTAACCAATGAACCCCCAAAACTATTGACAGACGCGCATTATCAAAATGAATCTATATACAAAATTTGAAGAAAATGGGATAATTCTGCATGAAAAACCCATTTATCTAAATTAAGGGGGGATTAGCCCCCCCTTTCCCCCTTTATACTTAACCGATGAACCCCCAAAACTATTCAGAGAAGCGCATTATCACAATGAACCTATATACAAAATTTGAAGAAAATCGGATAATTCTGCATGAAAAACTCATTTATCTAAATTAGAGGGGGGTATCCCCCCTTTCCCCCGTTATACTTAACCAATGAACCCCCAAAACTATTGACAGAAGCACATTATTAAAATGAACCTATATGCAAAATTTGAAGAAAATCGGATAATTCTGCATGAAAAACTCTTTTATCTAAATTAGGGGGGTGGGTTGTCCCCCCCTTTCCCCCTTTATACTTGACCAATGAACCCCCAAAACTATTGACAGAAGCACATTATCAAAATTCTGCATGAAAAACCCATTTATCTAAATTATGGGGGTTAGCCCCCCGTTTCCCCCCTTTATGCTTAACCAATGAACCTCCAAAACTAATCAGGGAAGCGCCTTATCACAAGGAACCTATAAACAAAATTTAAAGTACAACGGTTAGTTCTATCAAGAGTTATCGCGTTACGTACATACATACGTACGTACATACAGAACCGGCGGGCACATAAGCTCTCAGGCTTTGATAGCCTGTGAGCTAAAAAAGGAAATAATTTTTAAAACGATTTAAAAATTTTAATTAAAGGAAAAAAGAATTAAAGACACAGAAAAAGCAAGTCCAGATAAGATTACAAAATAAAATTATGTTACTTAAAAACACGTTTACCTTAAAATTAGTCTATTTTCATTTTTCATTTTTATATGCAAATTTACCAATAAGTTGCGTAATCTCTCCTAGCATAGAAACTAATAGGAACACTGCGCCATCTCTCCTAAGTAACAGATGCGCAATCTCTCCAATTTCGGTAGAAGAGATTGCGCGGCCTTTTATTTAAACATGACCTCTTTTAAAACGAACCGTTGATGTTCACATTGTTAGTCTAGATTAGTAGCTTATGAGAAATCGTTTAAGTTAAAAATATTTTGTACTATTGACATTGTATAGAAATTCTGATGAATCTCTCCGACCGCGTCATCTCTCCTAACTTTACCTTATGCTCAAAAACATAATTTTTTTTTGGCAGTTGTTCTTTAGTTTTTGGTATGTTTTCTATGTAAAGATATCATATCTATATTTTTTGATGTCGCATGCAAAACGCAGAACGATAAATATCGTCGGATAACCGAAAAATATTTAAACAGGATTTTGATGGCGAAATTTTGTGAAAACACTTTGATTAAAAATTGCACTTAATTAAAATTTATTGAAAAACGTTCCATAGATTAATCTGCAAGAATTAAATGCAAAAACCTGGCACGGTTGCACTGGTTTACATAAATATAATATAAGTTATTTTGTAATTTCTTATAAGCTGTGTCTCTTTCTAAAAATAATTTAGTTAGTTCCCCAATCTCTATACAGTAAACGCACTTATCTTCTTCTATTACTTTTTGTAAGCAATTTTTGTAAACATATTTTTCACGTTTTTCTTTCTTTTTTAAACCATTATGATCTTTATTTAAGAAGTATAAAATAAAATGAAACCCTATTTCAGACTCTTAAGTAATAGTTACTGGATTTTGGATACACATGGTGGAAAGATTCATGGCACTTCTTGAATATTATAATAATGTGGTAGTAAAAGTAACTATACTACAAATGTATAATCAAAAACATATTATTTTTCAGTATATATAAACATTCCTACTAACAATTACTTATTTATTTTTTCGTACTGTTTGGAATTTCGTTAATATCAATATCGGAATTTTAATCGTTTAGTATCGATAAAACTCTCCTTAGAATTAATATTTTCAGAGATTTAGAATTATATATATATATATATATATATATATATATGTCATACTCGATACTAAGCTAATATATATGTCTAAATATTATGTAAATAATGTAAGAGTATATATGTACAGTCGAGGGAAAAAAAGATATCTCCATAAATTTTATTGTCCAATAAAAAACGGAAAACATCCATCGGACTGCGAAATAATCCTTCTTTCAATTTATGTCGAAAAAATAGCTTAAACGATCTACACCATACAGAGTTCATAACAAACTTTGAAATTTGGAATGCAAAAATAAATTTTCGAGATCATATTTCTAATTTTTGGTAAGTATAAGTTTAAAATAGCAAAACGGAGGCATTAGATGCAAAGGTTTAGAAGTTATGCAGATTTAAAATTTTGAACTAATCATACAAATCATCATTAATAGTAGCAAAAATAATATCAATGTGTAAAATTTTTAAGCATAACTGAAAATCTACTAGAAAGAACAAGGTGATATTTTGGATTCGCATATTTAAAACCTCTAGAAATGGATATTTATTAAAATTTTATAAGTTATAATGCATATTTTCTTTCGAATATTAATTAAATTACATGTAAATTATGAAATTAATATTTTATAGAATTCGAGTTATGCTTAAAAAATTACCCGCGTTGCTACCCCCTGTTTCTCAGCAATTACAAAAGATATTTAACATTAGGAGTACCAAATTTTAAATATTCATAAATCCTAAATTACTTGATCGAATGACCTCCCGTTTGGTATTCTGAGGTAGAATTTACCCAAAAGCTGAACATAGTCTTAAAATTAGGTATTCGTAATAAAAATTTTAGAGATTGAAACAATTTCAGTACGAAGACGAATATTTAAGATTATTTCTTTAATAAAAATTGAAAGTAAAATAATTTCGAATTTAATGTTTTTGTCCTTTTTAACACTTTCCACCCTAGTTAAAAAGTGTTTATGACTTCAGTTTGTCTGGCCGTATGGCCGTATGGCCGTCTGCCATCTACCGTTTGCCGTCTGTCCGTGCTCTAACTCCCGTAAGTATGCTCGAATTGCCTTGAAATTTTTATATGTTATTTTCGTTATCTATAGCACGTTCCCTATTTCAACTGAAGTGTGTAGCACTTATAGTTTTTTTATAGGGACACTCAAAAGAATTCCGTTACATTACGGTCTATGGGGAAAAATCATTTGCGGTTTATTTTAATGATGTTACACAATTGCAAACACATTGTAATTAATATATATCACTAAGGTGTATTACAAGACGCTTAATATGGAATAGAGTGTGCATAGCACTTATAGTTAATTTACTTGGACAGTTAAAAGAATTCCGTTATACTACGTCTATGGAGAAAAATCGTCTGCGGTTTATTTAAATAATGTTTCACTATTTAAAATGATTTGAAATTTATATATATCACTAAGGTGCATTATAAGAGGCTTACTACAGAATATTGTGTGTATAGCAGTCATCGTCCATTTACAGGGACACACAAAAGAATTCTCTACTGCCTGTTAACAATAATTCCTGGAAGTGCGTTTTAAGTTACTGAACGCGATTTTAAAATTAACTCACTTTTTGTTTATTACGTGGTGTGTATAAATTCTGTAGATCCTATACAGGGAAGCACAAAAGTTCACGAACACATTTCCGTTTATTGACAGAAACTCCAAAAGGAGAATTTTAAACTGTGCTACGCGTTTCTTAACTGAACTAAAATTTAGCATCCTATATAGTATATATACAAATCTATACATCATATACAGGGCTGAATAAAAGTATTCGGATGTTTTTCCGAATATTGTATACGTTGGAAATTCCTGAAATTATGTTTTTAAATATGTTATGCGTTTTCCAACTTGTTTACTTAGATGTTATCTTTTAGTTTATTCAACGGTATGATTTGTAAAATTATTTTGGAAGCGTTGGAAAGTGTTACATAATCTATGCTTGACGCATGATTTTTCGTTCTTGTTTTTTTATGGAACAATGTTGTGATTAAAGTCTATAGGGTTCTCTCTCTTTTTGTTTTGACTGAGTGTATCTTAATACGAAACGAGTAACATATACATTTGCTGTTTTGAAACCGTTTAAATTTTTTTGAATAGCTTTGAATATCAAATTAAAAAGTTCTTTCCTTCAGGATTAATATATATATAGCATGACAATTATTTCTATTGAATCTATAAATACTACGATGTGATTATTTGACAAAGAAACATATATACAAGATGCGGCCATTAATTTTCAGGACTGGGTTAACTGTGCGAGAATCGGCAATCGTCAGAACGTGGTAATTCTTGAATTTGGAAGGCCGTTTATTTGCGCATGTCCAATGAAGTCGGCGTCATTCAGAAGCAAGTGGTTGTCTTTGAAATATTTAAAACGTAGGTATAAATTTTTGTTGTCAAAGTCGATATGGAGCATAGAATAAACATTAAATTATCCTTCAAAAAAGGCAAAACTGCTATAGAAATCCATGAAATATTGAAACATGCCTACGGAGAGGAAGCATTATCCCTTTCACGCACTTTTGAATGATTTAGCCTTTTTCGGGCCGGCCGCGAAAGTGTCGAAGAATTTTGCATTTTCCTTGGTCTTGTGCCAAAATTTGTCGAACCACCTCCTTGAAATGTTCAGCGCATTGGCTAGTACTGGAATAATCAATCGGTAATCCGAAGTCATAAGCCACGAACTTTCTCAATTGTTTCTGGCGTGTGCAAGGAATGCGGCCATCCAGTGTGTGCATCATATTCGACACTTTCGCGGCCGTCCCGAAAACGGCTAATCCATTCAAAAGGGCATAAACTGGATAATGCTTCCTCTCCGTACACTTTTGTCAACATTTCATGGATTTCTGTAGAACTTTTGCCCAATTTCAAGCATAATTTATTGTTTCTTCACCACTCCATATCGACTTCGACAACAGAAATATAACAGATACGTGTGAATGCGTGTATCAACGACAACCACTTGCTTCTACATAGCTCCGCCTTTGTTGGACATGCGCAGATAAACGACCTTCCAAATACAAGCATTACCGCGTTCTCACGATTTCCGGTTGATCCTACAATTACGTCAGTCATCTATATTAATGGCCGAAACTGATATATTTATATATATATTTATATTGGGGATTATTTAATAATGTTTATTGCTGCGGAATTTATTAAAATGCAAACATTTATTTTTTTTTATTTTTTTTAAAGACCTAGACGTAGTACTAGACGTTTAAAGACGTAGACTAACAACATTGTAAAGTAATTGGAAGACATAAATTAAAAATGGTGATTTTGCGTATTGCCTTTTTTACAAAGGTTCTTTTATATATAATGTATGCTAAATTACTAATTACTTTCCGACACATAGTGTAAGGAAAGTGTTATATGTTTGTTTTATAAGATAAAATTTATTCTAGATCCTTTAACATTCTCATCGCCCTGAACCGATATATCCTTCCACTATGCTATAGGTATCACGATAAACTGTAGGTAATCTGTAGGTAAAACTGTAAGTAAATTATATGCTAATTTATTTCATGGACTTCGGTTGTATGAGCACAAAAGTTCCTTAACTGCACTGTCACTTGGACAGCTTTCCAGAGTAATTGAGCGATATGAATGAAGAGAAAGGTGAATGATTTCATCAAGTCATTGAAACATGGAACAATCTCTACCAAGGAAGACGAAATATTCATATAATTACAAATTACTGCTGGAACCTATAAAGAGACTGCCCAAACAATGTCCGTTGAAAAATGTGTCACAAAAGAAGCTTACTAAACTAATTTTCACTTCAATTAAGGTTTCTTAACGTTTATTAAGGTTTATTAACTTAATACAACAGAAAACTTTAAAGAACACAGTCTAATTTTTTTCTTAATATGTTAGTTGCATGTTATATTATATTATATATATATATATATATATATATATATATATATAATAATAAATTGATCAATTTATTATTTTAGAGAAAAAAAAATATTTCAGTCAATAGTACCTTACTGAAATGTTACCATGTTTCATACATGCAACTAACATATTAAGAAAAAAAATAGACTGTGTTCTTTAAAGTTTTCTGTTGTATTAAGTTAATTATATGCCTAATATAAAATAGGGTAACACAAATGAGACGATGTTAATATCTTAAAAATTAGATCTGACATGCAAAAATGGACGTTATATTTTAACTCAGCACACCAAATATACATAAAATCAGCTAAAAAAAACTTTGGAAACAAACCACCTGTCGGGCTATGTAATAATATCAGTTGAGTTTGAATTTTCTTATCGAAACGGCCTTTAGTTAAAAAGACTTGATGAATAGCGGAAAGTAACATTATTTGAAATGGTACTGTCAAAAGTTTAAAATAAATAAATTAACAAAAAATAGAAAACGTATAAATTTCCTAATCGAAACTTGCATTTATACTTTTTTAAATATTTCTTAATCCATTAAAAATGCAAACATATTGAAGGTTTTCTATTAAGACTATTTAACATTCCGTTAAACTTTACACCGGTGAACAAAACAGATATATATATTTGTCTATGTGGTCTTCTAATTACAAAATATTTTATTTAAAAACATATCTCTAAAACTAAATTCCCTACATCTGCTATTCCCTCAATTCTTCTTATTACATGTACTTTTTTTTTTCTTAGTATTGCTTCAAACTGCCTGTTTGGTCATGATGATATTTAGTTCCTAATAAATGTTGGATTTCGTAACATCACATATAATTATTTTCACAGTGTATAATAGATAATTATTTTCTAAACCATTTTTCACCACTTTTTTTGTTTATATAAATAATTATTTTACATTTCCTGATTTTTGGAATATCTAATGTCTGAGTTTGGTGTCCTTTTTTATTTTTTATTTTATTTGTTTTATTTTTATTTTTTTATTTATTTATTATTGCACATTAACTTGTAAACATCATTAATTTAAATAATGATCTAACTTACCTTCGGGAAAAACTCCATTTACTAATAAATAGTTCAAGTATTGGTGTTTAGACAAAACTAATTATAATTTATGGAAGATAATAAAAATTAACATAACGACCAGATTTGTATTCCCCAAATACATGTAAACAGATTCTCCTGCTTAAACAAATGGCAAATTTATCAATCAGATTAATAATTTAAATTATAAGTACATAAAAATTAAAAATATATATATATTAATTTCATACCTTTCAAGTGTTTAAATTTTGTTTAAGAAAAAAAAAATATGTTACTAACTAGTTAAAGGTATGCAAGAAATATTTTCTAAATATAAATAATGATATTGTATACTTAAATGTATGTATACTTAAATGTAAATTGAACATACATCTCTTAAAAAATGAACGGAAAATAAAAGCATATCAAGCTCAGAGCAAGATACTAGTAGAGAGCAGATTCCTTTGTTATTTGGTCGAAAAGTTGGTCCCAAGATCAGCTTAGATTTGACGCTTTAAAGACTGTCTGTTTTGGCGGTAATCGCTTTCTTGGCAACTTCGATTTTATTCTAGCTATAAAAGTAAACGTAAATAAATAAACGAAAGTGAAACTAATGTAGACTTCTAAACAATACTTGCTCTTATAATTAGATACTATAAAACCCCTTCTCAAATCCAAAATGGCTACTTTATGATTTTTTCATTCCTTTTTGATCGCAATTGATGGAATTGAATACGGAAATTCCAAGTAGGTTTTGGCGGGAGAAAAACCGGTTTGGCGCACTAAAGCAGGTGGGAAACACGTCTGGTGGGTAGGGGATCTTGGAGCCCAGAAATTTTACCAATTTGGTGCCTAGTATATTAGAAGGTGTATGATATCAAGCTATAATTATGACACTCTCCTCTTAGGAAAACGTATTCTTTTAAAAGTCATAAATTATAATTACATAAATTATAACTTCAATGCATATTTTATACTAACTATTTTTTTTTTAAAGTTCGGCAGGGAGCGACATTTTTTATTTAACCATTTCATTGAAGCTCATATAAAAATCATAAATTTATCGGAATTAACTGTCAGCTGTACTGACAGTGCTCGGAGGCAGCAACATCTCCCAGTCAAAAGGAAATCAACGAGATTTATAATGGATGTGACCGTGACCAGTATCTGTATTTCTAAAGATCCAAAAAGCTACATACGTTAAAGCCAGTTTGGGGAATGCTGTGGCGCCCGAAGACGCATCCACAGTTATCGCGTCATGTCACGGCAGAAAATGTAACATAAATAACATAGTGGAAGATAAGATAGTATGAAATTATTAACTAACTTTATCGCTGACTTTCGGACTGCAACTATGGTAACTTGGTAGATAACAGTTATTAGAAACTGACAAATTTTGATTATTTCTTAGAATATTCTGAAAAATTATTTTATTGTGAATGACACAAAGTAAAAAAAATAATAATAAAACAAAAAACTATTACAATTTATGTTGATTTCTGTATTTTGTTCTTATTTTACACATTTCTGCTTCTATATGGTTTATAAACAAAAATAATAATATATACAGACCTTGAAAAAAGGTAGAGTGTGAGTAGAACATGTTTCTTCCAGTAGTAGGAAGTGATAATCTTTTTGTAAATCTGCTGGAATTAATTGTTTGGAAATGATATGTGCACTAATTGACAGAAATAATAACGACTGTTAAATTCTATTCACAATTGCTTTCGCATATTAAAAAATAGTAAAAAATTCATTTATAAAATTTAACATGAGAATTTTGATATTTGTTTGATTTCGCTGGATCAAATCACCATTGAAAAATATATTTTGTCTGAACGTTTTCATAAACCTTTATAGAAAATGTATCACAAATTTATCAATAACATGAAAGTAAAATTTAGATCTCATATGCAAAAGTACCAGAGTTATTCTTTGTTACTGATTTATCTTAATTATTTTGATTACTATTTTGTCCCAATTAAGAGTAGACTTAAAATACATGATAGGCGCATTTCTCACAGTAGAATATTATTGTATAATAATGGCATTCACTATCCTAATTGAACTTGTAATTAATTGCTTTAGTTAAATCATATATATATATATATATATATATATATATACAGGGTGTCAATAATTAAATTTAATATTTGCGAGTATTCTGTATCAAAAACTATGCAGTAGAATGTCATGTACGTAATAGCATAATGAGATGATTGGAATTTTAGCACAAAAATTTAGATTGAAAAACAACCACAATATTGCGTATTATAACTTTATGAAAAATATAACAGAAATGTACAAATTTGAATAATTTCCTGTTTACAAAACATGCTGGATAATGTTCACCATTGTCCATCATTGTCCACCATGTGAAAGAAAAAATCGCATGTTTAACTGTTGAAAGCAGTGTCTGCCTGGGAATGTTACGCAAATGGCGTGCTATGCTATCTCTAAGGTCGGACATAGATGTGGTGGGACAGATGGTAGTCCATGTATTTGAGGCATCTTCATAGCCAATAGTAACAAGGATTCAAGTCTTGGGATCTGGGAGGCTAAGCTGTGGGAAAATAACGGTTGATGATTGCATCATCACATGGCAATAAACGGCGCAATCCCTGTTTGGTGGCGCAATCCCTTTTTCAGACAACAAAAGATGTGTGGAGGAGCATTATCCTACATAAACACTTTGTTGAAGCACATGACCTTGCCTTAAGATCGGAATCACGAATTGTTCCAATAACGATGCGTATCTTTGACGGGTGCCGCAGCATGTCACAGGAAATGTGGCGCTGCGCAATTTGAAAGAAAATGAACCAAGAATGAATGCAGCAGTAAGGCCGCACCAAAACATTAAATGCGAAAGGTGGAGCGGTATTTGCAGACAGTGATGTGGGTGTTTTCTTCAGCATAATACGGTAATTTGTCGTGATAACCACACCATACAGATGAAAATTGGCCTCGTCCGTCCACAAAATATTGCATGGTTATTCATATTGGAGCTCACATTGCACAAGAAAATGCGACTCAAAGTTTAGCCGACTAATAAGATCAGCTGGTAAGAGCTTTGGCATAAGCGACAGTTTATATGAATTGTAGCGTAACGCCTTTCGAAGAATCTTATGAACAGTGGAACGAGTTTGGCCAACAGTTTCTACAATACGCCAAACACAAGTGCTGTACATGAAACGCGAGATCTAGTTTTCCTCCACTTGCATCGCTGCATCATCCACTACCTGTTTTGCAACTCACCTTCGTCATCTTCCTGGCTGAACGACCAATGATCCCGTTGCTTCAAATTTCATAATCATGTTTCTCAGTCCTGGACTAGTGAGTGGAGCTTTTCGTAACCGCTTCAATGACCGAAAATTCGTAATGCATGAGTAACAGTTTTGGTAAAACAATTTTTCCAGTACAGTACGTTCCTTTTTATTCAACGTCATCTACCTTGACATGGAAACGGGTATGACTTCGGTTCGCCTATCTCATCTTTATATCGCGCGTCTTGCAGCGCGAACACAGGATTACAATTTTTACGACATTTACATATGCGAGAATGTTACATTGCACAGCCCCATCTAGTGGTGGTTTTTGAAACTATTTTTTTTTGTACGACATATACTTTCCCTCATTGCATTATGCTATTACCCAATTTTCATGAAATTCTGTTGCATAGTTTTTGTTACAAACTTCTTGCAAATGCTAAGTTTAATTTTTGACACTCGTATATTAGAAATACATTTGGTATATTAGAAATAATTATATCAAATACATTTTAATATTAATGTAAAGTGTTTTGCTTAAAAAAAGAAAGAAAGAAACCTACCTATTTAATTAATTTTTAATCTACTTTCTACTGCTAGCCTGATCAGAAAATTGTTTATAAAACTTATAGATTAAAGAAAAAAGAAAAAAGTATTTAGTTTTATCAAGTACTGCTTTTTAAGAATTTTACTTTAACGAAAACTTTTGAAAAAATGAATTCTTATAAATGTGTCAGTAGTTCTAATCTTTGGGACTAATTTTGTGAACGAACAAAACCATCAAACTAAAATGGTAATTTCAAAAGTATTTGTGAGGTGTATTGATCGAAAACTTGATACGTATTTTCTATTAAACATGATAAGTATTCACTTTCAATGCTCGTTTTATTTTCGTTATTGAAAATAAATAGATAAAGATAGTACCAAGCGAGGATCAAACTCATACGAGAATATTACTAGGTTATGTTATCCCTTTGGCCAATCAGCTATGTAAATTTAAACATTAAGTTCACTAACCTGAGGTCCAGTAATCACGTCTTCGTTGTTAACGGTGAATTCAAAAGTATCACTCATGGTTATATTTGGTAACCTACGACATCCGTACCGTGAGTTGAAGCGCGAGTTGAAGGTTGGTGGTGAATTGGAGTTAATTGCATTTTATTTATACAAAGTTGAACTGAGAAACTATCACCATCACAAGATTTTCCGTAAACAGAAATATCACTATATTCCCTATCGGAGTATAGTGGGCTATCGGAGTATAGTGGGCATATGTGTATACCATATATTTCCCATATGCAACTGGGAAGCACCTTAACCGATATCAACTGTTCGGTAACTATGTTTCCCATTAATAAATGAAAAAAAATATTAATAACAATATGAAAATATGAAATTCGCAAAGACTTTTCAAAAACTGTCGTTCTTTATCAGGCGCAAAGAAGAAATGACAAAAATTTGGAATACTGGTGCAAAACTGAAATAATAGGAACTTAAATTTTTATGATAGAATTAAAGCGTTTTTTGCCTTTCTTTGAGTTTCGCACGAGTTTTTTAAGAAATTGTAATAATATGGTTTACATTCACTCTAGATTTATTTCTTTGTAAATCTAGAATGTAATTAATATATAAGATAAGAAAATATTTTCTTTTAATTAAAATTTCAAATCGCGGTTTTGTTTCCATATATGGCTCGTAGATGGATTTAAATATTCCATGACATAACAATATCAGTAATATTCGAATTTGCTTATCAAAATGGCCTTTAGTAAAAAAATAATTTTATAAAAAACGGGCACTAACATTATTCTGAATGATACTGACAAAGGTTTAAAATAACTAAATTGATTAAAAAAGAAAACGCTTAAATTGTTTTGTCTAGCGTCGCATTAATCAAAATCTTACAAAACACTTTTTCAATCCATTAAAAATACATTTGGAGTTGATTCTTCAAACGTTTTGAAGATTTTCTATTCAAAATATTTTCCATTCCATTAAAAAATACATCGTTGAAATAAACTAATTTCCACATCCTCTTCCCCCTCGTTTTCTTGTTATTATAGTTACATGTTTTTTTTGTTGTTCTTATAACGCATTTGTTTTTCCTTATTATAATTTAAAATGCATGTTTGGTGGTGATAATATTTTGTTCATAGTAAATGCTTGATCTCGGAACCTCACATATATCTCTTTTACAGTGTATACCAGATAATTATTTTCTAAAACATTTTTGCCAGTATACAGTTTTTGTTTTCAAAATAATTAGGTTTTATTTCTTAATTTTTTCAATATTTAATGCCTGCGTTTCATGGCCTTTTTTTTATATTTTGCAAATTAACGTGTAAGCATCATTAATTTAAATAATGATCTTACTTACCATCGGGAAAATATCCATTTACTAATAAATAGTTAAAGCATCAGTGTTTATAACTTATGAAAGATAATAAAAAGTTTCAAACTATCAGATTTCTTTTCATTACATGTAAATAGACACCCCTGCTTAAAGAAATGGCAAATTTATCAAGCATATTCTTGTGACATATTTAAAGTTTAAATTATAAAGCCTTACAAATTTAAAAAACAATAATTATGGTCATATCTAATTTGCATTTAGATTTTGTTTAAGAATAATACTAGTTAAACTTATAAAAGAAACTTTTGTTTTAAAATTTAAATAATGATTATTATGCTTAGATGTAAATGCCAATTACAGTTGTTAAAGAATAAACTGCAATAAATGTAAACTAATTTAAAATTGACATATTTCATACACTAAGCTGTTAAAAGTCAATAAAATATAAATATTATATTTTTTGAATTACTTAAATTATAGTTTACAATGCTTGTCTTATGGTAAATATTTTTTAAGCTCGGCAGAGAGAGATATTTTCTAGTTGAACATTTCATTGCTGCTGATATACAAATATGAAATTTACC
This sequence comes from Maratus michaelseni, assembly GCA_963931845.1. Taxonomy (NCBI): domain Eukaryota; kingdom Metazoa; phylum Arthropoda; class Arachnida; order Araneae; family Salticidae; genus Maratus; species Maratus michaelseni. Next base: position 392,911,751 of record OZ007592.1, read on the forward strand.
TCACTGGACTGTCGACTGTTCTTTCAGTGCTCGGAAAAATGATTCTACGGCATATACTGATAAAGATAAAGCAGAAATACTTGCTAAAACATATGCCGAGCAGTTCTCCTCTAACCCCTATTTAGCTATCCCTGAATATTATTTTAATGTTCATGAAACTGTCAATAACTGCTTATCTACTCCACCGACCGAACCCCTCCATGAAATTCAACCCCTCATCATTTCTAATATTATTAAAAATCTCAAAATTCGTAAATCCCCCGGATATGATAATATTACTAATATTGCTTTGAAAAACTTTCTTTTAAATTGTATTTTATATCTTACCAAACTCACTAATGCTATTCTGAAATATTCTTATTTTCCTAAGCCCTAGAAAAATTATGTTTTATCTCCTATCTCTAAACCTATTTGTAATTTACAAAGTCCAGTTAACTTCCGCCGTATTTCACTCTTAGCCTCTATCAGTAAAGTTTTTGAGTGCGTCATCAGGTCCCTGCTCCATGACATTCTAGACAAAAAGAACATTCTTATACATGAACAATTTGTCTTTAAGCCTAAGCACTCTACACAATATCAACTCCTTCGTGTTTTTGAATTCCTTAGTGAAAACCTCAACATAAAAATTCAGGCTGCTGCTATTTTCCTTGATGTCTCTAATGCTTTCGATAAAGTCTGGCATGAGGACCTTATTTTCAAATTAATTAATCACGGAATTCATGCCCGACTCGTTCACCTTATACATTCATAACTTAGCGACAGCATTTTCTGCGTCCGCAAAAATAATTTACTCTCTACACTCTACCATATACTCGCAGGCAATCTGCAAGGCTCCGTCTTAGGCCCTACTCTTTTTAATATATATTTTAACAATACCCCTCGCACTTTGCGTACTCATCTTGCCCTGTACGTGGACGTCACGGCAATTTACGCTTCAGCACATCATCCATACACTCTTTATAAAATTCTCCTCAACACATAGATTACTTCACACGCTTGTGTACTCAATGGCGCGTTACAGTTAATGAACAAAAAACTGCTGCGATATATTTTTCTAAAAAACGCACTTACCCTTACCGTATTAACATCAAAAATATTACCATTCCATGGACTAACGATACTAAATATTTGGGGGTTACCCTTCATAGGAGAGTTACCTGGAATAAACATTTTAGAAATATTAGAGGCAAAGTCACAAGTATAGCTAAATCACTTTCATCTCTCCTTCAAAGTAAAACACTTTCGATCAAAAATAAAGTTATTTTATGTAACGCGTGCATTCGATCTATCCTTACTCATCCTCGTCCGATCTGGGGGTTCGCTACTAACACCAATATTAATTATCTTTATAAAGCCCATAATAAAAAATCTTAGAATTATCAGGAATGTCCACCGCTACCTAAGATCCCTACACCACATCCTTAGAAAAACGTATATGTCAATTTTTCAAAAAAAAAAAAATTATACAACTATTCTCAACATACCTAACGAAATCATAGCAGAATTGTCAGACTATGATGTCTCCGACTACATTAACCGTAAGCGCCCTAAATATGCTTTATTAATTGATGATGAAGATTGATTTTTCCTCTCTCTCCTATTATACTTAATTTCTCTTGTCTTTAGCATTTGTATATATATATATATATATATATATATATATATATATATATATATATATATATATATATATATATATAATCGTTAGCCTAATCTTTTAATGTTATTATTTTTGTAACTTTTAAACTTAATGTATGGTCTCTGAAAGGAATCTTTTTTTTCTCTTTTTTTGAGATTAATTCGACCTTCGGTAGGTTTCGTCTGTCATTTTTTGGACCTAATAGATTTTTTTTAAATTTATTTTTTTAACTATTTTGCTATACTTCTATTTCATTATTATATATTTAAAAAAAATTTAATTTTTAACTTTTTAAATTTCTCACGGCTCCATTTTGCCTCGCAAGTCAAACTACCTTTAACCTGGAAGTTCAGTTGGTACGCAACTAGGTATTTCATGCTGCTAACTACATTGTTCCATTGTTCCATTCCGTGTGGTATAGTTAAATTATTTTAAAAAGAAATTTCTGGTTCGATTCGGATTATATTTATTTGGTAACGGTCCAAATGACCGCTCATTAGCGTTCTAGTGTTAAATCTGTATTGAAAAACGATAATTTCCCTAAATATTTATAACTGTACTGGATATGTTTTTCCTGTAGACATTTTAATTAAACATAAAACTGTTACAAAGATTGATTTGCCACCTTTCAACAAAATTTTAATATTTCGGTTCTGCAAATATGACACACCACAAAAAGTTATGACGTACTTTTATTCTGAATTAAACGTAATATTTATATAATTTAGTAAAATCCATTTATGGAAAACTACTGGTTTTAATACAAATTTATTTCACAGGCTTATTTAAACACTGAAGTAACTCAACACTCAAATTTAAAATACTTGAAATACTCTAAAATGTATTCAAATTTAACACATCTGGTAACTAATTACATTATTTATGAAAAAATCTAAAAAAAAAGATTCCAACAAGATACATTTTTGTATACATATCAGAAAGATATAATAAATTAATCATGAATTGAATTATATAGCTAGGATAAAACTAGTACACACTAGTACACAGATATTCCAAAACTTACAAATGATATACAATACTATACCAGAAACATGAATAAAATGTTTTATGTTTATCTCCAAAATGCTAGCTTATAAGCATATTATAAAGGGGATGATAAAAATTACACATATTTTAATCCACTTATTTTTTTTTCTTAAAACCATTCGGTTAAAGAAAACAAAATTATAAAAATTGCAGGCACAGTATTAGACTGATATTTTCGAACAAGCCACAATAAGGATAGAAGGATAATAAGGATATAAATAAGGATAATAAGGATATAAACTGTTACCAGAAAATATTTAAACATTTTTCTATTATTATAATAGAAAACACATAAGTATGTGAACCTAGCAAAATTAAAGCAGCAATCAAGATATGAGGCTGTCATTATAGATAGCTTCAAAAGATAAATCTCAGTTAATTTTTAACCGTCCCGTTTCAACACTCTTGTATCATTCTAATATATTGTAAATCGATTGACTGGATCATTTGAATATTTCGATGGTTTTGGATTTTTGAAGCAACCAAGTCCATGAGTTGACAATTCTACTAACGGTAGTTCATAGGGGGTCTCGATACACTGGACTCTTCAAAGTACTATAGTCAATTTATTTTTCATTAGTGAAACATTTTATGACCATAAATAAATAAAAGTTAATAAGATATTTTTCATTGATTGTAACTATAAAACATTTTACTTACCCATCATACGTAGTATAGGGTAAATCTTGTAATCGTTTTGAAAATCGAAAAAAAATTTTTGACGGATTTACACGTTTCAGACACTGGAGATTCCGAAAAACATATTTTTAGAAAAAAAATAATTTGCCGTCCGTCTGTGTGTCTGTGTGTCTGTCTGTGTCTGTAAACGCTCTATCTCCCGAAAAAATTGAGATAGAGACTTGCAATTTGGTATGTACGTAGTATGTAATAATGGGAAGAAGTCTATTTTATTTCAATAACCTCGATTAAACGGAACTATTTTTTTCGGACTCTCGAAATAATCGTTCTGATGAAAGGTATATAAAAATTTTTGAAATTGTTTATTTTAAGAAATGAATATAAAAGACAATAAAAAAAATTTTGCATAAAGCATGAAGTCGATCGGATAATCAGTTGCCGAGATATTTGGAATCCTATTTTTCCACACTCTTCGAATTTTTATGGCCCTGTATTTCATCCAAATTTCACTTCAAAGATATATTTTAGATACATTTTAAGATACATTTTATAGAGAAGACAGTTTAAGAAACTCCATTTTGTGAAAAACACATTTAAATATTTTAGGTTTATTAATGAATCTCAGCCGGATGACACAAACAAAACCCTATGAGTGTGTTTATGTATTTATTAATTTTTAGTACTGCATATGACGATTTTAAAAATAGTGAAAAGAAAGTTAATCTTTTTAAGATGTTATACAGACATCACCTATTACGTGAAGCTATCTTTAAGAATTCAGTTATCAAAGTGTACCTTATATGTATCATTTGATATTTGAAAACGAAACAATTATTATAATACTAGCAAGCTACGCCCGCTACGCTGGTCAATTTCTTTTAATGAACCTTTAATACCAAAATATTGACATTTCATAAATAACTTTTATATTTTAACAGAATAATAAGGCTACTATAATTTGTGACTCGTGCTATAGCCAATATACACGTCAGGATACGTCGCCCTTATCATTATCTTTTTACGCATGAAGGTTTCGCTATGGTACTCCATTGGAAAATTTGGTAATTTTTGAAATTCAATATTTGAAAAACGGCATAATCATTAGATTTCAAATTTATATCAAGAAAATAAATTTTTTTACCTTTCAAACGCAGTTTGTCTAACAATTTTCTTACAAATACTTTTTGAGCTATCATTTTTTTCAGTAACTTCAAATGTTTCATTTTCCGAGATTAATCTGTTGCAACAATTAGCGAAAAACCCAGTCGTCAGCAACGCATAGTTTTTTATTAAAGAGGCTGTTGGAGCAGGGATTGTCACTACCAATTTGCCACCATCACTTTTGAAATCGGTTCCGTGGTTCCAGAGATTCCATAGAAATTGTAATTTAGAATGACTTCAGAACGCTTTTCGCTCATTTCACCCATTTAAATTTCGATTTTTTTTAAAATTTATTCTTAGAGAGCATTTACATCTTATAAGTAACTACAATGCTAAATTTCAAATTTCTTGCCCCTTCAGTATAAAAAAGTCGCAATTTTCGAACATTTTTCGATCCTGCACCCCATTGATGTTAGTGGCACCGACATAAAATATAGCCTATGTTGGAGTAGGGATTGTCCCCATCAATTTGCCACCATTACTTTTGAAATCGGTTCTGTAGTTCCAGAGATTTCATAGAAATTGTAATTTAGACTGTTATTAGAACGCTTTTCGCTCATTTCACCCTTTTAAATTTCAATTTCTTTTTTATTTTGTTCTTAGAGAGCATTTACATCTTATAAGTAACTAAAATGACAAATTTCAAATTTCTAGCTCCTTCAGTATAAAAAATAAAAATAAAACTGCCCAGTTAAGCTGAGGGCATTGAGTTCACAGGCTATTCACACTAATTGTATATTATACTCTTATTTCAAAGAATTTGAAATAAGCACATCGAAAAATAAAGAAATAAACAATATATTAAGGGGGCTCATCCCCCCGTTACCCCCCCCTCATAGTTAACTAATGAACCCCTTAAACTAATCAGGTAAATCTCTAATTACAATGACTATATATACAAAATTTGAAGAAATCGGATAATTCTGCTTGAAAAACCCATTTATATAAATTAAGACGGGATTAGACGCCTCCGTCCCCCCCCCTTTATACTTAACCAATCAATCCCGAAAACTAATCAGGGAAGCGTCTTAACCCAATGAACCTATAAACAAATTTTGAAGGAAATGGGATAATTCTGCAAGAAAAACCCATTTATATAAATTAAGGGGTATATTAGCCCCCCGTTCCCCCCCTTTATACTTAATCAATCAATCCCGAAAACTAATCAGGGAAGCGTCTTAACCCAATGAACCTATAAACAAATTTTGAAGCAAATAGAATAATTCTGCAAGAAAAACCCATTTATATAAATTAAGGGGGGATTATCCCTCCGTCCCCCCCCCCTTTATACTTAACCAATCAATCCCGAAAACTAATCACGGAAGCGCCTTAACAGAGTGAACCTATAAACAAAATTTGAAAGAAAACGGAATAATTCTGCATGAAAAACCCATTTATATAAAATAAAGGGGGATATGCCCCCCGTTCCCCCCTTTATACTTAACCAATCAGTCCCGAAAACTAATCAAAGAAACGCCTTAACACAGTGAACCTATAAACAAAATTTGAAGGAAATGGGATAATTCTGCAAGAAAAACCCATTTATATAAATTAAGGGGTATATTAGCCCCCCGTTCCCCCCCTTTATACTTAATCAATCAATCCCGAAAACTAATCAGGGAAGCGTCTTAACCCAATGAACCTATAAACAAATTTTGAAGCAAATAGAATAATTCTGCAAGAAAAACCCATTTATATAAATTAAGGGGGGATTATCCCTCCGTCCCCCCCCCCTTTATACTTAACCAATCAATCCCGAAAACTAATCACGGAAGCGCCTTAACAGAGTGAACCTATAAACAAAATTTGAAAGAAAACGGAATAATTCTGCATGAAAAACCCATTTATATAAAATAAAGGGGGATATGCCCCCCGTTCCCCCCTTTATACTTAACCAATCAGTCCCGAAAACTAATCAAAGAAACGCCTTAACACAGTGAACCTATAAACAAAATTTGAAGGAAATGGGATAATTCTGCATGAAAAACCCATTTATATAAAGTAAGGGGGGATTAGCCCACCCCCCTGTTCCCCCCTTTATACTCAGCCAATCAATCCCGAAAATTATCAGGGAAGCGCCTTAACACAGTGAACCTATAAACAAAATTTGAAGGAAAACGGAATAATTCTGCTTGAAAAACCCATTTATTTAAATTAAGGAGGGATTAGCCCCCGTTCCCCCCTTTATACTTAACCAATCAATCCCGAAAAAGTAATCAGGGAAGCTCCTTAACTCAGTGAACCTATAAACAAAATTTGAAGGAAAACGGAATAATTCTGCATGAAAAACCCATTTATATAAATTAAGGGGGGGGGGGGAATTAGCCCCTTGTTCCCCCCCTTTATACTTATCCAATCAATCCCGAAAACTAATCAAGGAAGCACCTTAACACAGTGAACCTATAAACAAAATTTGAAAGAAAACGAATATTTCTATGAAGAGTTATCGCATTACGTACGTACATACATACATACAGAACCGGCTGGCAAGCTCTCAGGGCTTGATAGCCTGTTTGATAGCTATCGCAATTTTATAACGTTTTTTGTTCCTGCAGCCCCTGGGGTTAGTGGCACCGACATAAAATATAGCCTATGTTGGAGCAGGGGTTATCACCATCAATTTGCCACCATCACTTTTGAAATCGGTTCGGTAGTTCCAGAGATTACCCCCTACAAACAAACAAACAAACAAACAAACAATCTTTACTCCATTATAATATTAGTATAGATTAGATAAATTTAAACATGCCTACACATGCGGAAGTTTCTTCACAATATTTTCATAAGACGAATAATGTTCGAAATGACATGATAAAAATAATAGAAATAATTCTATTATAAAATATAAAATACTTTTACAAATTTAAACACACACATTTTTTTTAGTAATAAAATAATACAAAACATATTCAACCAGTAAAAATAACGACCTCATAGTGACTAATGCCTTTTTGATATTTTCTTGTCTAAAGTTTTATTTTGACAAAAAAACAAAACAAAAAAAAAATCCCTATTATTACGTTAAGTAAATGGGGTATTGAACCCATTTTATAAGTATTATTCCATTTTCTATAAAAAAATTGCGAATGATGTTTTTTATTTCCCTATATATGATTTTGTTAGATATTTTGCACAACACTAATCTTTTAATTGAAATAAAGAACTCGGAAAATTACAGTTTGATGATGATTATTTTGTTTCATTTTGTAGTCGTTTTCCTTCACCCCGTTTAACGTATGTTACATGTTATAGAATATCTTTTTAAGACTTTTCTTCGTAATCTTAAATAGATTTCTAAAACCCTTAATTAAATTTCATGAATTTGCCGTCATTCAAATTTTTTTCCATGTAAAAATAAAGTTCCTTTCTCCATCTGTGCATTTTAAATGTACTTATTTATGTTTTCCTTAATTATTTTTTGGATTTTTTACATGTTATTTATGTTATTTTACTTTCTTGTAACATTTATCCTGTTAAAATTCTATTAAAGAATTTTTATAAACATATTTTGCCTTTCACATGTTTCAGTTACAAACATTTATAATCTAAATTTAAGCGAATTCAAAATATAATTAGAAATAAAGCATATACTTAAATAATTATGTTTGAATCTTAAATACATTTTGAAAAACAAACTCTGTATTACTTGAATCTTAAATATGAATAAAATTTGACATCATAAAGAAATATGCTATAAATATACGTAATATATTTTATTCTGTTCTAATTTAATTACTTCCATTGAACATGTAGTGAATATCATAAATATATTATTTCTGTGCCTCTACAAAACGCATAACGATAAATATGTTATGAAAATTTCTGAACAGGCTTTTGACACCCAAATTTTGTTAAAACAAATTGTTTGATATTATATTTAATATTATATTTAATTAAACTCATTGAAAAACGTCTCTTTCTTTACTTTCAAAGATTGAAATGAGAAAGCCTGGTACTGGTCCACTGATTTATATAAATGTAATATAAGTCTTTCTGTAACTTTTATTAAACTGCTTCTATTTTAAAAAGTAATTAATGTGTTTCTAAATTTCCTACAGAGTAACTGCACATATTTTGTTCTTTCTCTTCTTTTAAAAGCAATTCTTATAAAGATATTTTGTTAGTTATTCTTCCTGTAACTAACAATTATAATATTAATTGACAATTATAACAATTATATGTTAAAATATATAAAATATAATCTTAAAAAATAATCACTGGAGCTTCGATACACATTGTGGAGAGAATCGAGGCACTCCTTGAATATTACAAGTGTTTGGTATTAAAAGGCATAATTCTACAAATATATAATCAGAAAACGTATTGCAGTATAATCCGAAAACATACTAACAAGTTCTTAGTTATTTTTCAGCCCTTTGTAATTCCGATAATACAAATATATTTAGAATTAAAAGAAATTGTAATTGTAACATATCGATACCAAGTCAATATATATTTTTCATGATTATGTAAATAATGTAAGAAAATATGTACAGTCGGAGAAACATACTTTAGTAGTTATGCAGGTTTAAAACTAATAAAACTTCATTAAAAAAAGTAGAGAATCGAATTTCAATGTGGGAAGTTTTCTAAGCATAACTCAAAACTACTTGCCAGTATAAAGTGGTTTAAAACATGTAAAAATTTATATTTATTAAATAGGTTTAAGTTATAATACGTGCTTTCTTTCGAATATTAATTAAATTGTATGAAAATTATGGAATTTATATTTAAAAAATATATATGTTATTTAACATAAAAAATTCAGAGCGATTTATTTCTTACAATCTTCATATCTAAAAACCGCCTTTTTCCGGTAAATAATATTTGAGTTGTTTGACGTATGCTTAAAAAACTCGCGTTGCGATCTGTTTCGCAACAATTACAAATGCAATTCAACATTAGCAGTATCAAATTTTAGACATTCATAATGCCTAAATCATTTACCGCATGGCTTCTCGTTTTTATTCTATGGTAAAATTTGAAGAAAAGCTAAATATGATGTCAAAATTAGTTGTTCGTCATGGCAATGTCCGAGTTTGGTAATTTTTCCGTATAGGCTTATTTTTTTTAATTTAATATGAAAGAAAAAATATTTTCGAGTTTTTTGGCTTTGTCCGTTTTTGTTTTCTAGGAGCATTTCGTGATTCAAATCTTTCGGGTGTTTACGGTCTTTTACCTTCCCTTTGCTTGATCTCTACCTTAATACTTTAATGGTTAAGCTTACATTTTGTATTTTGAAACTGCTTTAATGTTTTTATAAATGTCTTTGAATTATTAAATAAAATGTCCTTTCATTCAGGGTTAATCTTAAGATAGGATGACATTTCTTTCTATTGAATCTAAAAATATTGCGATGTGATTAGTTATGATATTGCTTAAGTATTTCATACAAGTGTAAACCATTTTCTAACGATTTTGCAACATATTGTCTCAGAAAAATCACATGAAAGGTTTTTGAAAGATTATAAGTGATAAATATTGTGGGGTTGTAATAAAGCAGAAATGGCGCAGAGGTAACGTCAATTTCAAAACAGGAGTTCCAGCGTTCGAATCCAACCTATACCGTAATGTACAGTTAAAGAAAGAAGAAACAGTTGTCATAGTTTTTGTAAACATTTGAATTCGAAAAGTGTATGTACAGTATGATAAGTTGAGCAATCTTTTATAATATATATATATATATATATATATATATATGTGTGTGTGTGTGTGTGTGGCATTTTGACGAAGTTGAGATCTTATGAGGAATAATATTCGATGAGAAAATGGCAGTCCTTCAACGATATAGCAAGTTGCAGTCGAATTTAGCGAGTATGGCGAAGTAGTAAGGCAATGAAATGAGATCACAGAATTTCTCCAGTAAATCCAGCCAATCTCCAGACAAATAGTTTTATTTAGAAGACGAACAACGCAGAGACAATTCCCAAAGGTCTAAAACTTATAGCCCTCGGGCTCACGATGTTTCACTTCATTAAATTAAGATGTTACTGGGCCAGATGAATATTCTACGACATAAAATTACCAGATACATATTTGTTTAGACTTCCAAAAACGTCAAAAATCTAGTGTTCCTACCGCTGCGGGCGAGTTTTGTTCTCTCCGCGGAGATATACTGAAATTTACGTCACGAGCGCACAAACCAATGAGTGAGAGGCGACTTCCAGCCCAGCGAATGAGGCTAGAGGGCGAGGCTAAAACAGTAAAGAATCCCTTACTTGGGTGCGGATCAATTTTGAAGTTAAAATCCCAAGCGCGCGAAAAAATCAGAGCAGTAATAATAATAATAATAAAAAGAAAGTGGCTTTTAAAAAAACATTCGAAATGAGAACGCGTCTCGGAATTTTATAGATTGGGGAGCTGATAAAAGCGACGAATGAACTTAAAATTTTAGATTAAGATTTGGAATAAAATAATTATTAAGATACGTATATTTACTTTTAAAAGGACTTTAAATAGGAATAGATATTATTAAGAATTAAGGAAATATTGACTATGACAGAAGTTAGATTAAATTTAAAAGATTAATGCGAATAAATGGAAGGATACGAAGGAAATAAATTTTTTATATAACATATATATATATATATAACATTTACTAAAAGTTTTGTAAATATTGGTTTATATTTTGTAAATATAGATTTTTTAAATTTTATTTGTGTTATTAACTTTGAATAAACTATGTTGATGTTCAGTACAATTATGATTTGGAATATATGGTTACTGTATATCATTCTGCTTTGTACACTATTTAAGTATTGTCTCTGTAAAACAATGTCAGTGAAATGTTAATTTGTCAAAATTATCTTCATCGACCTCCCACTGTTACCGTCGTTGACCGAGCCAGTGGACGTTTTGTTCGGATGATCTTCGTTTTTAGTTTTTTTTTATCTTGTTTGGGGACCGCAGTTTACCGGTAGGTATCTAAGCTATAACCGTTTTGGTAGTCCACTCTATTTAGTTGAACGTGTTGAAATATATATATATTAGCCTCTGCTTGTTAACTAGGAGAAGACCCTTTAAATGCCTCAGAGGAGGACTTAAAGGAATCGACTGGGAGCAGGGACTTGATGTCCAATCCGCACCTTCCATCGGTGCAGCCTGTTAGTACCCTTGCCTAGTGCATGGGGAACGAACGCGGATGGGCTTCCTCCAACCCGCTTGGCCAGCGTGGAGGAATTTGGCCACCTCCCCCCTTATTTTACCATGAATTCACAAAACAAATCACGGCCCTCAATTCCCGGCAGTCTGCATGTTCCTGATTACGGCAGCGATCAGAAAGACATGAAGACAGAGGGTGCTAAGAATCACCGGGCTCGGTTTGGCTGCCATAAGTTGATGACCTTGGCTACGTATAATGGACGATCCTTATCTTCTGAAAGTCGTTTACAGGAACTTGAAGAAGAATTAGAAAGAATCAACTGGGACATCCTAGGATTATGCGAATTAAGAAGAAAAGGTGAAGAGAAGATTGATCTTGCCAGTGGACATGCATTGTACTACAGAGGTACAGAAGATGGAAAAACAAGTGGTGTAGGATTTCTGATTCATAAAAGGTGGAAGAATCACATCGTAGAATATGATAGTGCATCAGATAGAGTTGCAAGGTTAGTTATACAAGTGTCAAAAAGATACAAACTGCAAATTACCCAAGTTTATGCACCAACAATTAGCTATACTGATGAAGAAATTGAGGATTTCTATGAAGAAGTAGCTTCAATGCATCAAAAAGGAAAATGCTACATAAAATTAATAATGGGAGACTGGAATGCTAGAATTGGGGAAAAAAAGAAAGGTGAGTTCTCAGTAGGAATTCATGGATATGGGGTGCGTAATGAAAGAGGAAACAGATTGATTGAATTTGCAGAATGTGAACAGATGTATATCATGAATTCATTTTTCAAGAAAAAGCCACAAAGAAAATGGACATGGCGTAGTGCAAATGGCTCAACAAGTGAAATCGACTACATCTTGACAAACAAAAAGCATCTTATTCAGGATTGCAGCGTTCTCAATAACTTCAATACAGGAAGCGATCACAGGTTAGTTAGATGCAAACTGCTTTTAAATACTAAAGTGGAAAGAATGAAGCTTTTGCAATGCTCAAAGAAATCAGTCGATATTATAAATCTCCAGAAACATAAAGAAGAATTTAATTTAGAACTTAAAAATCGTTTTCAAGTACTTCAATCAATCTTAGAAGAAGAACAAGATGTTACAGTAGTGAACAAGAAAATAACAAATACTCCACAAGAAATTGCAAGGACGATAGCTGGTGAAGCACAAGTAAAGCAAACAAAGAAAATAACAGAAGAAACAAGAAGACTGATGAAGAAACGCAGAGAATTTAAAATGAAGAAAAACTATCCTAAATCAAGAGTTGAATATGCAGAATTATGTAAAACGGTAAGAAAATGTGTTACAGAAGATATCAGAAAATTTAACTGTGATCTTGTCAAAAAAGTTCTAGAAGATAACAAAAGTTTAAAATCAGCTAAGCGCAAACTGTGTGTTGGAAGAAAAGGTATTTTTGCACTGAAGACAGCAGATGGAACAATCACCAAAATCAATAATGAAATAGTACACATTGTCGAAAAATTCTATAACGATCTATATAAATGTGAAGATCAAAGGGAAATCAACCTACGTGATCCACTAGTAAACATAACAGAAACTGAAGAGATAATCCCAGTGATGACAGATGAAGTTGTACAAGCCATTAGAGGCATGAAAAAAGGTAAATGCCCTGGCGAAGATGGAATTACAATTGATCTTATCAAAGAAGCAGGAGAAGAATTTGCAAAAATGCTAGCCTTACTGTTTTCCAAATGTCTCGAGAAATCAGATGTACCAGAAGATTGGAATAATGCTGTGATGGTGTTACTTTATAAGAAAGGAGAAAAGGAAAACATTAAAAACTACCGTCCAATCAGCTTACTGTCAGTGATTTATAAAATTTTCACCAAAGTTTTAACGACAAGACTTGAATCAGCTCTGGACTCAGCTCAACCTAGAGAACAAGCAGGATTTCGAAGTGGATTTAGCACAATGGATCATATTCAAACAGTAAGGGAAGTTATAGGAAAACATAAAGAATATAATTTACCTCTCTGTCTTGCCTTTATTGATTATGAAAAAGCATTTGATTCGGTCTACACATCTGCAGTAATTACTTCTCTGGAGAACATTGGTATAGACAAACCTTATATCAATATCATAAAGAAGATCTACAAGAAAGCAACAGCCACCATCCGTTTGGACAAAGGAAAAGCGAAGATCAAGCTTGAAAGAGGAGTAAGACAAGGAGACACCATTTCGCCTAAGCTTTTTACTGCTGTCTTAGAGAGTATTTTCAAGAAGCTGGATTGGGAAAACAAAGGGATTAGAATAAATGGGGAATATTTAAGCCATCTCCGGTTTGCTGATGACATTTTAATTTTCAGTAATAGCCCTGAAGAATTGCAAAATATGCTAAAAGATTTGGCAGAAGCTAGCATTAATGTGGGATTAAAAATAAATTTGGAAAAGACTAAGGTGATGTTCAATTCATTTGCATCAAAAAAGAAAATCGTCTACAACAACACTGAGATTAAAGATGTTGAAAGTTATGTGTACCTTGGACAAGAAATATCTTCAGACAACAGTATCATGAATGAAATCAATAGAAGAATAAGAAATGGATGGAGTGCTTTTGGGAAGAACAATATTATTCTGAAAAGTAACATGCCTCTTTGTTTGAAAAGAAAGGTGTTTAACCAATGTGTTTTGCCTGCACTAACTTATGGAGCAGAAACTTGGACACTAACAAAACGGATGGTACAAAGATTACAAACAACACAGCGAAGTATGGAGAGATGTATGCTAGGCATAACCAGAAGAGACCGAAAGAGAATAACGTGGATAAGAAGTCAGACGAAAGTTTTTGACATTATCGAGAGAATTAAATGGCTAAAATGGAAATGGGCTGGGCACATTGCAAGAAGACAAGACAATAGATGGAGCACAAACACCCTACAGTGGTATCCCAGAGATGTAAAACGACCAAGAAGACGACCTCAAGTAAGATGGAGTGACGAAATCAGAAAAGTGGCCGGTGTTAATTGGATGACTAAAGCACTAGACAGGCAACAATGGAAAAATCTGGGGGAGACCTACATCCAGCAGTGGATTGAAAACGGTTGATGATGATGATGATATATATATATATTCTGAACACGTATTCAGGAAATTGAGTAGAGTCACTCTATATTTTTTTTCTTTTGAAATCTAAAACCTAATTAATATATAAGGTAAGAAAATCATTTATTTTAAGTAAAGATTCATATCACGATTTTGTTATACCTCATATACTATCTCAAGTATACCTCATAGATGGGTTTATATATTCCTTAATATAACAATTATTATACTATCAGTTAAATTCGAATATGCTTAACGAAATGCATTTAACGAAGGGCCTTTAACCCTTTAGTCAAAGAGAATTTGATAAAAAGCGGAAAGTAACATTATTCGGAATGTTACTGTCAACATTTTTAATTAAATAAATTCATTAAACTAGAAAACGCCTAAAATGCTTTCTCGAGGCTTGCGTTTAAAAGGAATCTTACAAAATACTTTTAAATCCATTAAAAATACAACTACATTATGGTTTCAGTATTTTTTTTGGGATTGGTTAGTCAAGTCTGTTCAAGTTTTTATATTCACAGCATTTACCATTCTGTTAAAAGCTACAACGTTGAACACAAGTAATATATACATGTTAAGGAATGAGGTATTCTAATAACAAAGACTTTTATTTAAAACGTATCTCTAAAAATAATTTCCCACAGCAATGGAACAATGCAACAATGTAGAGAGCTTTGTGGATCACCTAGTTTTGAAGCAACAAAATATCCAATATAACGGTAATACACTTGCAAGGCAAATGGGGAGCCGTAAAAAAAATGTATAATTGTTGTCAAGAACTACACAAAAATACAAAGAAAAAATTTAAACTAGAAGTAAAATGCGGTATATACAAAAGAAATTTTAACTATTAAAAAAAAGAAAAAAAATCAGTATCATATACATGAAAGACGGTAACCTACCGAGGGATGAATCCATACTCATCTCATCATTAAAGGCTCCTTTCAGAGACCATACATTAGTATAATAGATACATTACTAAAAAAGCAGTGTAGGAAAGTATATAAAAGAGTTTTATTATTACATTATTTTATTTTATTATTATATTAAGAGTTTTATTATTATATTATTATTATTATTAATTATAAAAAAAGACAGAACAAAACAGAAAAGAAAGTTTACGTTAGAAAAGAGCAAACTCAGCACATAAAAAGTTAAAAAGCAAAAATAAAAGGGTGAAGTAAAAATGTGAGGTTGGAGTCCGCACAGTTTGTTAACTCTACAAGGATGACATTAGTCAATAATGTGAAAAAAATCCATCAACATTTCGAAAACACTGGCGGTAAGCATCCAAACTTTCACCCTGGTGCAGAATGAAAAATTTACGAAAGCACATGAAGAACATTTTAGTGCTATAAGATTTGACAAGAAGGCAATAGTTGTTTATAAGTAATCTTTTATTATTTTTTTTATTTTAACAGTTAGGCCACATCGAAAGAAAAGTATGTATACAATAAATTTGTTTTTCAGTTTGTGAAATCCTAGGAATTACATTTGATGTTGGTGACGATGGTTGATTAGCGCTCAGGGAGTTTTTTAGGGAGGATGTGCAAAAAAGGTTTTCAAGTCAGTATTTAAATATTTTTTGTTTTTTGTAATTATATGGAAATAATACTTATGTTTTTTTTTTTTTTCAGAATTCAGGAATGATCACAGAAACTGCATGGCCTGCATGTCCAACGTTGTCTTGTCTTAACATCCTGCATAACAGAATTTCCTAAACATGGAGGGCCATGCAGAGGGCATTGCAACCACCGTTCTCGTGACTCTCTTCAAGAAAATACAAAAAAAACTGCCAGGCTGATCATGCAGTGTGATACTACACCTCCAACTGAATCCCCTAAAAATACTGCCTGTTCCACTGTGAGACGTCTATTATTCCTCGAGTCAAGAGCACAAAAGTGAACATGGAAGGCAATATCCTATAAAAAGATATTCAGCTGTAGAAATTGTGTAAAAGAAATGTAAATAATTTATATAATATATTGTAAATATTAAAGGCAAGCGCCTGAGGAATTTCTAGCGCGGGTAGCGTCTGATACGATTGTGTTTGGCCACCCACGCGAGAGATTCCCCTGGTTTTGGTTTAATTTACAATAATTACATACAAGAAAAATGTACGTATAAAAAGAAATAAAAGCAGGTATGTATAGATCAACTTAGATTTTTTAATAAGCAACTTAAAATATTTACAGTTTTAATTAATCTAATTAAATTATTCACAAATACATAAAATAAGGATTAAATAATTAGGTTTTTAAAATTAAAAGAATTAAATATTTACAGTTTTTAAATTTCGAAAGGCAATTTGCTTTCAACCGGGCTAAATGGAGATGGATCGTCAGGACTATCCGGAATTGGTTCCTCCTTAATTTTTAAGTTTTTGCGCCTATCACGGCACCTGTCCTTATTATTTACAATTTGTGCTTCCTGCTCACGTTTGATTTCACTTAACATATCAGTCATGCACATAATCGTAACATGAATTCTTATTCACTTAGAGTTATTGGCTACGTCCGTTTTACACTGAATCTTGTTTAATCCAGTATGCCTGCCAAACTGTTGTATTAAATACACTAACGCAGCCAGTGCAGCTTACTGTTTACGCGCATCGTAAGCCCGCATTTCATCCTCAGTTAGGAACAAACTGAGTAGTTGATCTCTTGAACTGTCTCTAATTTTTGAAAACAATTGTTCTTTCACGAACTTTTGGCTGATTATTATCATTACGATTCAAAGATGCAAGCTACACCATCTCTGTAGATCGTCGAAGATCATCGTATTCCACCATTTCGCCACGCTCGCCTGAAAACTTTTAGTACGATTTCAGCTGTCATATCTAAGTATTTTCCATTTTTAACCTAAAAAAATGTGCAGGATACTCGGTTAATTTTCACATGTTCATTTTGTTGAAAACAATTTTCAATATATACAGATTTTTCTCAGTATTTAGGGTCATATTCGGAATCGTCATACTCCCAAAATCATTGGATGATATAATTGTTTTTCATCATCAGGTTTGGGAACTGGAGGATTAACCTCTTTAGGAAGATCTTGAACATGAGCGATGTATTTTTTGTCCCCATCGTCCTCAGCTTTATTTTCGTCCAGATTGTTTAATTTTTTACATGGAGTGTGTTCGCAATTATTACTTTTTCGTTTTTCGCCCTTTTTGGCCCTGTTATTAGGACTATCCTCAGCTTTAATTGTTTACATGGAGGGTGGTAACAGTTATAACTTTTTCGTTTTCCCCCAACCAATGCCTCATCTTCGCTTATAATGTTATCCAAAAAGTTTGGAACAATTAAGTCAGCTTCGCTTTCTGTAGAGTCTCTTGTATCTCCATGGTGTGAAGGTTCAGTTTCTAAATTTGCTTTAGCTTCCCTTAAGTCCTAATTTTGAGTCAATTAATTTTCTTAATATATCATCTGTATTGACAGATAACTTTCTTAAGCGGAAGAACAATTTAAAGTTGAAATTTTCAGAATTCGTACCTGTTCCAGTTGAAATAAAATACGTGCCAATATATAGAATTGTTTTAAGACATATTATACCAATGCCGTCCTCGTCAATAGTTAATTTCCATTTGTTTGTACTCCATGTTACGAGTGGTAAACCCAAATGATGACTTTCACAAAAAGTTTTTTCTAACCATTGATTTTGAATGGAAGGATGAAAAGCTTTATTCCAGTGGTGCGCACTATTGTTCCAAGACATAAAATTCTTAGTACGTGCGGGTGCAGCACCATCATTTTCAAAAGTTGCTACCACTGTACCGTCGAGATGAAAAGAAAAAGAGAAAAAAAAGGAGATTGAGACTGACTTAACGTAGGTCTTCTATGTGACGTACGTCACAAGCAAACAACTCCCAAACATAAAAATCCTCAGTAGCTGCGCATTTTTTAGTGGACTGTTTTTTTTTCTCCTACGACTAACTCGGGTTTTGGTAAAAAAGATCCTTTTTTACCAATACGTTTTGTCTTCCCTACCAAACTACACGGACCGTTTTAACATTTTTATCGAATCCTCGATATGTTCGAGTACAGGCATTTCCAGTCTGCTTAAACACAGACTTTTGCAAGAATTCGGCGACATCTTTATATAATGTAACTGGACTTTTTAAATTTTTTGATATGATATGAATGTTTGTTATATTTTTCGATTTTGCAAGAATTCCGTTTTGTGTTTGTGTATTTAACAACGATGACTTTGTGTGTCCTGAAACACCTAAAAGACCCCAATAGTAGCTCTAACCTAATAGTAAGGGTTTGATTTTGTTAATCTCACTAATACTTTTGCAAGGTCAGTCCAATTTTCCTGTACTTCAATACGAAATGGATTAATACTGGGTTTAGAGTTAACAGAATTTTTATCCGGGGTGTTAAAAGAAGAATATTGATCCATACGGGTATCGTCATCAAGATTGACATACTTACCAACCTTTTGAAAGGTAGTTTTCAGGGGAATTACGGAAATCTCCACGTTATTCTTACGTTTAAGTCCATTATTCGTCTTGGAGAAGTTAAATACCTCATATAAAGTTTCATTAGTAAGTAAAGTATGAGGGGTTAATTTGAGTTTAGAAAAACATAAAAATGAAAAATAAGCGAAATTTATATGATTTTTAAGATTATAAGGCTCCCTAAGAAATTGAAAAACTTATAGGCAAGAATCTCTTACCTCCGTTTCATCAGCTTGTGATTGATGGTAACCATCTCTGTTTAAGATAAATAAAATGTATTCATCACAAAAAGAGAAGAATTCAGCCAGTATATTCCTAATTTTCCCATCAGGAAATGCAAAGGAAAGAGTTGAGCAAAAAAGTTCGGAGCAACAATCCCCATTCACAATGTTCCTAAGTATATCACTACTTTGAACCACGCTTGTATACGACATTGATCGTATATCGTCTTTGAGAAAACGATAGAATTCAAATACATCGTAAAAAAAGCACAGAACAGCGAAACACACGTATTGACATATTAAAAATTAGCCATAAACAAAAAGACTGAATTCCCCCATCCTCTTTTCCCTCAATTCCTTGTTATTATATTTATATATTTTTTACTTTTTACAATTTATTTATTTTTGCTTATTATAATTTACCCATATTTTTACAGCGTAAAATATAATTATTTTCTAAACCATTTTTCTCCAGTATACAGTTCTTGTTTATTTAAAGAATTATTTTCAATTTCCTAATTTTTTCAATATTTAATGCTTGTGTTTCATGTCTTTTTATTACTTTTGCACATGAAATTTAAACATCATAATTTTAAATAATGATCTTAAATACCGTCGGGTAAATCTCCATTTACTAAAAAATACTTGAAGCATCGGTGTTTAGACAAAACTAATTATAATTTACGATAGACAATAAAAATTAACATAATGATCGGATTTCTATTAACTACATGTAAAAAAACACTTCTGCTTATAAAATGGCAAATTTATCCAGCATATTTTTGTAACAGATTTATAATTTAAATTATGAGAAGAATAATTTATAATAAAATAATTTTATATCTTATTAGGATTTAAATTTTATTTTTAAGAAATCTTAAGTTACTATCTAGTGAAAAATTTGGAAGAATGTTTTATTTTAATGTAAATAATGATTGATGTTTTTAAATGTAAATTAAGCAGGCAGATGTTAAAGAATAAACGGCCAATAAAAGTATATCAAGAGATAATTACGACATATTCTGTTAGAAATACATTATGCTTTTAAAAGTCAATAAAAATATAAATAATTTGTGAATTACTCAAATTATAATTTGCATTGCTTTGTTTATTATAATTATATATTTCTAATGTTCAGTTGGGAGCAACATTTTCTAGTTAACCATTTCATTGAAGTTGATTTACAAATATGTAATCTACCTTGCTTAACACTCAGCTGCTCTGTCTGTGATCTATGACCGCAACATCACCCAGTCAAAGGGAAATCAACTAAATGGCTTAGAGTTGTAATTTTCCAACTGGACGAAAAATGTCCGGGTCAGGATTCGAACTTGGGATCTCTTGGCTGAAGTTGCCATGCTCTACCAACTGAGCTATCCCGCTCGAATCTGGAGGACATAATTCATAGACTGGGATAGCTCAGTTGGTAGAGCGTAGCAGCTTCAGCCAAGAGATTCCATGTTCGAATCCTGGCCCGGACATTTTTCGTCTAGTTGGGAAATTACAACTCGTATGAATTCTTTACCAATTTGAATAATTGTGTTGAAATTAATCTAGTGAAATGGATTAAGTATTCGAAAGTTACTTGTATCTGTATTTATAAACATATGTAATCGTAGATTTTTAAAACCGCTTTGACAAGGAAATGTTGTGACGACCGAGGCCGCATCCAGAGACAGCTCGATAACGGATACCTGAAAAAGTTAGATCAAAAACATATTGCAAAATCAGATTGTATGAAATTATTAACTAAAAGTTAGCGCTGCCTTTCGTATTGCCATTATGGTAACTTGTAGATAACATGTCTTACACATTCAAAGTTTGATTATTTCTTAGAACAGTGTGGAAGTTCTTTTTATTCTATGATAATACCGTCATAGTTAAAACGAAAAAATGCATTTTACGTTAGATATCTGTATTTTATCCTAATTTAAACAATTCTACTTGTATGTGGTTTATAAAAAAATAATATTATGTACAGATTTTGAAAGAAAGGACAATTTGGGTAGAAAGTTTTTCTTCCTGAAGTAGGAAGTGATAACCTCCTTATAATTCTGCTGCAACTGGTTGTATGAAAAATGATATATGTACCCGTTGGCTGGAAATAGTATTTACTGTTAAATGCTATTCATTAATATTGCTTGCACATATTAAAAAATATACCTACTTTCATGTATCCTATTTAACATTAGGTTTTGAAAGTTATTTAATTTGCTTGGATCAAATCAGCATTGAGATGTATATTTTATTTGGACGTTTTCTTAAAATTTCATAGAAAATGTATTACAGATTTATGAATAAAATGAAAATAAACATGGATGTACACGGTAATGCACCAGAGTTACTGATATTTCTTTATTTCTTATTTATCTCAATTGTTTTGATTATCATTTTATAACAATTAAGAACAGACACAAAATACGTGATAGGCGCATTTTGCACAGTGAAAAACGATTGTATAATGATAGCATTTACTATTCTAGAGAATCTTCCCAGAGACGTTTGTAAAATAATTAAAGTTTTTTTAAAGGCGCCAAGATATACGATGATGAAACAACAAAAGATTGGATCTCCTGCAAACGATATTTACAAATTATTTCACTCTTAATGAACTTGTGGATGACTTTATGCAACAGGATAACTGCATTCTCGTCGTTTTGCTCTGTTGGGCTATCTGTAAAATGTAATTTTATTTAAACATTTATATATTATTCATATTGCAAAATTAGATAGTGCTATTAACAACGAGTTTTTAATCATAGTAAAATGCCGAAATATAGTGAATCTGAAAAATTAGCAATTTAAAAAATTATGATAGAGCTAAAAATTCTCCCAAAAATCGAATTATGTAGTCCTGTTCCTTTCTAACAAAAGCTAATAAATAGGAGCATGCAAAAATGAATATAACACAATTAAAGAAGATCTGTTTATCCATTCTTTTTTTTATTTATTTACAATTCAATCAGTATTTGATAAAAATAACATTCCTAAAAGGGTGTTAACATTCACAAAGAAATGTATTTTCTTCGAAATATAGTTGTTTCTTCACGTGCTCTTTAAGTTTCCGATTTTTCACTTGAGAGGTTTCTGATGACTCCGTATGGGGAGATACTGTCGAAGAAAAAACAAGTGAGTAAGTGATCACACAAAGGGTTTCGTTCAATATTCCTTTCAAAACTCTTTATACTTTAATTAATAAATTCAAATAATTAATTTATAATTATCCTTATCTTTCATCAATACACTTTATTAGTAAGAACGTAGATGACAGCACCATTAAATTTAATAATAAAATAATAATAACAGGAAGCTATATAAAATTAAAAATATTCAAGAACTTTTTTTCAGACAATTAATAACAGCATATCTTTGTATATCTTAAAAGCCTATTTAATTATATGATTTAATATTAGCTAAAATAAATTCCGAAACCCTTAAAATGAAAAAAAAAAGGAAAGATATTTTAATTAAATCTATCGGTATATGAAATATAAAAATAGAAAATTTCAACTTCCGTCGCCGAGAATAGAGCCTGTATCTTTTAGGTTAGGAGGAAATTGCACTACCACTGAAACATCTAGTCTACGTGAAAAAGATTGAAATTAAAGTTATATTTCAAGATCTAAACAAAAATCGAAGAAATTTTCGGATGCAGTTAAATTAATTCGTTTGATTAAGATAATATAAGAACTCTGTGATAGACAGACAGACAGATTAATTGGATTTCGTCGGATGAGCCAAATCTTAAAAACTTAAGCGTCAGCTCAATTTGAGCTAGAAATTCTGATTGTAGTAAAATCCCACTGATATTTTTTAAATTGGTCTCATTTGGTTTACTACTTTTTTGTACAATGTCAGATGTACGAATTTAGGATTAGAAGTATTAAAAGTATGTTTGCCGCTCTTAGTCTGACGATGAACCTCACAGGCCGCGGAGAGTTGAAACGCGACAAATATTCTACAGTCTACAAATATTAAATATATAGTACTGCAAAAAATCGTACATCCAGACATCAGAATGATGTTCTGAATATAAGAACAAATATAACGATGGATATAAGTATAAAACACGCAAAAAGGCAAATTTTCGCTTTCTTCTTACTGTGAATATTCGATTGGTAAGTACATAAGTGTTTAAAAAACTTACAAAGAGGTAGCAATAATATGCGTGAAATTAAACAATGAGGACGAATAGAGAATTATCAGCTTATTCTGTCAGTTTGATCATCTTATAAACTATATTACACATCGTATTAGGCACAAGTTTGAATGATGTATACTGTATGTATATATATAGTTAATTTTTCTATTAAATCTGTATTGAAATAAATTAGTTTTCATAAATATTTAAAATCATCATTTATATATTTTTATTACAGATATTTTAGTTATACATAAAAATGTTATATAAAATAGATTTCATGCCTGTGAACCAAATTTTAAAATGTCAGTCCTGGAAACATGACACAGCAAAAAATTTTATGCCATACTTTTGTTCTAGATAAAACGTAATCATATGATTTTGTCATATGATTTTATAAATTTCGTTTGGGAAAGACTGCTGGTGTTAATACGAAGTTTATGTTACAGACGCCAACTAACACTAAAGAAAGACTACCCTGAAATTTTAAATATCTGAGTAAACGTAAAAGGTATTCAATAATAAAAAAATCCCTGGTATATTCTAGTACATGCTTGAACTAAGATAAAAAGGATAAAGAAGCTTTCAACAGCATGCATTTTTATATGCATATCAAAAATATGCTGTTACCATAATCATAAATAAAATTTCATGGACATGATTTAACTAATATCAATATATTTCAAATATTACAAATGATGTCCAATAATATACCTAAAGAGAAAAATGAAGAAAATGTTTTATATTTATCTCCAATATATTACTTTATAAACATATTTTTATTTACTAGACAAATAATTACAAAAATTGCAGTTTTTTTTAAGAACTTATTTAAAATGTTCTTAAAATCATTCAGTTAAAGAGAAAATATAATTATCGGGCGACATACAGAGTAAGAGACAAAATAACGATAGAAGTATTTGTAGATTAAACTAGTTCCAGAAAATATTGAAAGTTTATGCTTAATTAAATAAGAAAACACTGCAGTAATTGATCATTCTATCCAGTTCTAATCTTTTATCGAGATATGAGGCTGTCATTATAGGTAGCTTCGAAATGCTAAATGCCAGTTTATTTTTAATAGTTCAGTTTTAAAACATTGGCGATTTTGAGCTATTTATTCGATTTTCTGGATTGTTTGAATATCGCGATGTCTTTTGACTGTTGAAACGGCCAAGTATGGACTTGGTTGTTTCAACAATCAAAAGACATCGAGTTTATATTACTATTGAAGGCCACTCGACAACCCTCCCCTTCCATGTTCTGTAGTCTATTTATTTATCAATTTAATGTTTGTTTTTTTTAAATAGTGAAATTTCTTCTTACATTCAGTAAATAAAAGGTTTTTCTCATTCTAACTCGTACCAACCTAAATTAAAAATTACAAATCATATTCAACACTATACTTAAAGAAAAACATGAAGATAATGTTTTATACTTATCTTCAAATGTTACCTTATAAGCATATTTCTATTTCCTAAACAAACCATTATAACACTTACAGTTATTTTAATCCACTTATGTAAAAATTTCTTAAAATCATTTAGTTAAAGTAAAATTTATAATTATCGGGCGACACAGTGCAAGGTACATATTCGAATTAGCCAAAATAATGATAGAAATAATTGTAAACTAATACGAGAAAATATTGAAAGTTTTCATTTTGAGTAGATAATATTTTTGTATTTAATAAAGTGCAGAAACAGCAGCAAATCAAGATATGAGGCTATTATTTCAGATAACTTCTGATTGATAAATGCTATTTAATTTTTTTTAAGTCCAGTTTTAACAGTCTTGGGTGATTCTGAGATGTTTTATTCAATTTTCTAGATTGCTTGAATATGTCGAACATTTTGGATTGTTGAAACAACTCGATGTGTCATTCAAAGAGACGGGTCGCTTCGATGAGTTGATATTACTATACAAGGGCGCTCATAACGTGGCTACATCAGCTTCCCCTTCCAATGTTAGTTCTGTAGCTAATTCATTTATCAATTATTTTTTTTTCAATAGTGAAAACTGTTATAGTATTAAGTAAATAAAATATATTTTAAGACTCATTAAAGTTAATACGATTATTATGATTGATTGTACCTATCACACTTTCTTAACAAAGATTGATTCATTTGCCCGATTCTGCTATGAATTTACTGTCAAAAGTACAATGATAATTTTAGGTGAAAATGTCAACGCATTTTATTACTTTTCTAAGAATCAGAGAATACCATAGTTGATTTAATGTTGATAAAAAATTGAACCGAGGAACAGGATTCGAAGCATGTACAATTCCACCTAAAGGTATGGTCCTACTCTGAATTATATCCCATGGTGCTTGAATATTCGAAATGAATTTTTTGAACGTGAACATGTGTAACCAACAGCTTTTGTTTTCGATTGATATTTTTTATTGATAAAAGTATTACATTAAGCTTGTGACGTCTACTGCAATTTGTTGTATTGTTTGATATTAATATGTTGTTTTTGCTTTTATTAAATGTCTTTTTTATTTTAAAGTTGCTATTCAGGCGTAATATGTTTAGTTAATTTAAATACAACTGAAATATTTTAGTAATGCTTCTGAAAAAAATGTTGAATTCTTCGTCGTAAATATTGTTAGTACAAGGTAGGATTTGTTTTCTTATACAACATATATAATATCATTCGTATTTTCCCCTTTATTGCAATATCTTACATTTTTATAATTTGGTATTTGGTCCTTATTCATAGCAGTTACATTCCAAATAAACATACCTTTTTCAAATTTTAAAGTAGGGGCATGTAGTTTTTTGTAGTGCTGCAATAAAAAAAAATTTCTTGAGTGAACAATTTTGTGTGTTTTTTGTGTATGTGTTGTGTACAAGAATTTAATACTTCAGTTAAAATCAAAAAGCGGAAATTTTTAGTTTGCACCCAAGTCTAAAATTCCAAGCGGTTATAATATAGTAAAATATTTAAACATTTTCTCCTGTCAATTGTTTTCATTATAACAAGTAACGTCACAGTGTGAAAATCTCAAAATTATATAACAATGCTGTATACTTAAATCTATAATTAGTGAACGTTGATTGTTTCTTTATGAAAGGTAAGAAAAAAATGTTATAGATAAAAAAATTAAACTTATATAATTTATGGAAATATAAACATTACGTAATCATATAATAAAATCACTAATTATCATTAAAATACAGATCTAAATGCTTAAGTGATAAAAGTATAACACAATAAGGCATATAAAAATCTGTTAATGCAATGATCTATATTTTTCGAACGTACAAATGGTGCCATTATCAAGATCTGCATAATAAACAAACTATTTTCGTAAAAAGAATATATCATTATATAATATATATAAATCTCGTAATAAGAATAGTAAAATAATTTATCCATCAAGACTTTATTTCTCATCTACTATGCGTGAATAAATAGAAATTTATATGCGTAACGAGAACATATGCAATGAATCAGCCTGTTGTGAATTACCTAAAATCTGGTACGATATCTTGTTCAATTTTATAAAAGCAAAAAGAAAATATTAATTTTCTCGTTTACTCCTGACTATTTTTAAGCACCTGCTTTTATTACATATATGATCTCGTGATTTATATTTTCCAAGTTTATTTTCAACAATTTCTGCGAGAATTGTTTGTTTATCATGTAGATCTTGATAATGGCGCTGTTTGTGCGTTCGAAACATGCCAATCAGTATATTAAAATGTTTTTGTAAGCTTTTTGTGTTCTACTATAAACAATTAAGCATTTAAATCTGTATTTTAGAAGGATTACATTTAAATTTCATAAATTATGCGGCAGTATTTGATATCTAAATGATTTTTTTAATTAATTAATTTAAATATACGTAGATTATTTTGATCTAAATAACTAAGATTTAATATTATTTCGTCCGGAAAAAACATTTGATGGCTAATCCAAAATATATATAAATAAAACATGTGTAATAATTATATAACGTTTGTATTTATTTACTTAAAAAGCGATAAAATATTAAAAAACATATAAAGATGTTATGTTTACATAATATTCCGCCAGGCCTTTCGAGACGCACACGTACGCATTTTCAAGGGAAATAAGATTATGACTGGAAGAGAAACATACGAAGAAAAACAAAAACAAAACAAAATAATGTTACGCATATACAAATGAAGACAGTCTATTTCTCTAAAAGAGGAAGAGGGGCTGGAAAATTTTAAATTGAATTAATTGAACACTACCATTTTTAGATAAAATCTCAATGGATTTAGGAATTATGGAAAAGTAGTGGTTGGATGTTAGAAAAAGTTAATTTTACTTGATTTACTGAACTTGATATCCAACAAGTGTTTTTTAGCCTTTCTCTGAATTTCCGAGATGTCATACCAACATAGGATAAGCTTGTTTCATACTCAGTGCTAAATGGAATTATGTAGACGCTTGATTTATCACAATTTGTTATTGGATATTTTTTTTATGATTCTAATCCTTTGATTTAGCTGGAAGTATAGCTATTAAATTCATATTATACTTTAACAATGCGTATCACAACCTCTCAAACCGATCAAATTCCAAATTGGGATAAAGCTTCCGTCTACATAATTCCATTTAGCACTGATTACCAAAAAGGTTTATCCTATGTTGGTATGGCATCTCGGAAATTCAGAGAAAGGCTAAAAGAACATTTGTCGGATATCAAGTACAGAATTGTCCAGATTACATCAGGAAAAAAATATTTAAAAAAAAACTTCGACAAAGCTAAAGTAACTTTTTTTCCGACATCCATTTACTACTTTTCCATAATCTGTGAATCCATTGAGAATTTATCAAAAAATGGTAATGTATGCAACGACATCATTTCGGTTTTCTGGGTATGATGTCTCTTCCAGTCATAATCATCTTCCCCTTGAAAATGAGCGTGTGCGCGTCTCGAAATGTGTCTAAGATATTAAGTAAACCTAACATCTTTCCATGTGCCCTTAATACTTTATCGCCTCTCAAGTAAATACATATATATTTTTAATTAGTTTATATATCAAGCTGAAAGTTCCTACATAGCACTGATTTATTGTAGTGTTTTGATTTTATTGAAAACAGGTGTGTAACAAATTATTTGAGTACACACTGGACGCATATAAACAACAAAAAATACAACACTTTAAAAAAAAAAAATTCTAAAATAAATGTTTCATTCAAAATTCGTCGTTACATCTGTTTACATATGATGTTCCTGTCCATAATTATTAAGTATCTGGACGCTCAGTGCAAATTGAAATTGACATTCAAGGAAGAACGTCTGCGGCCCAATATTACATGCCAAAATAAGATATCACAATGACCGCCGTATAAAATGTACGTTGTTATTGTAAAATAAAATATTATCATCCCTGTAAACATTTTGGGGCAGTATTCGTTCATTAGATAATAAAAAGAATTAAGAAAATTTTATTTGAATTCGTAGCTAAATAATTTTCATATGATAAATAAAATTAACGTAACTAAAATTAACGTATAATCAAAATCGATATACCAAAAAACATTTAATATATATTTCATAACATATATATTATATCCAGTTGCAGGAGAAATATCTTTCCACAATTATAGTAATTACTTAATCACCGGTTTTGGAAAAACAGAGACACATACAAGTCAAATATGTTTAGTTTAGTAATATTCATGAACGAGGAAACAAAACAAGCAAACTTATCCGGTTATGAAACATTAATATGATGTAGTAGTAATGCAGGCTGGGGATCGGTATACATATATATGCATATGTTATTCAATTACGGTAGAAATGCAATTTGTGAGAAGATGGCTTGAGTATTCTTGAAATAATATTATTTTCTCAAGTTCATTTTAAAAATACATTTCCGGACATTGAAATTGACATTCAAGGAAGAACGTCTGCGGCCCAATATTACATGACAAAATAAGATATCACAAATTTTTGTGTTTTAAATACTTATAACTTTGGGGAAATTTTATTTTTATTTCATGCTATTCAAAATTCATAATCCTGACTTGAAAGTCTAAATTTAGTTCCGCATTAAACAAGATTTGAAACGAAAATGACAAATTGGCTAATTTAAATTTGGTACATTTCTTTTTTAACATTATAGAGATTTTTAAAAGGAAAATTTAATTGTAGCCCAGGTAGATCCCACGTCTATGCCAAAGATGGATAGTAAAACTGAATGTCAAATTTCTACATGTGCGAGATGGCAATAGTAATTAGATTGGTAACATTTAAAATAATCAAATCAACAATTACGGTAGCTGTTCCTTTCATGAATTATTTTAAGGGGCTGAACAATCACTTATGCACTTAAATTAGATTTAAAATGGGTTATTAAAAACAAATTCTGTTAAAATTAAAAATCTGTCATTCATAACAAAGTTACAAACCCACACTCATATAAAGTTTACAATCATTAAAAAATTACAATAGCTTCTGAGATGTGCTAAACAAAATCAAAACTAATAATTGCCCTCCTCAAACAAGACTTTGACTCAAAGAAAACCCCACATGAAAAGTCAGAAATGGCGCCCCTATCGAAACCTTAACACCAAGTAAAAACTTAAAAAATCGGTCAGGTTTTTGTTAAGATCCATAAGCAAAAATCTTCTCTCGTGCAGAACAGATAATGTTCCTTTTTTTTTTTTTTTTCAAAGTCGGATTTTCCAATTAAATATTCGAAAAGTGAAAGGATTATGTCTATTGCATTCGTTCATGAGTGTATTGTTTTACACTAGATGAAATTTATGCAGTATACAGGAAAAATATGCATATTTAAAGGGGGGGTCGGGTCGTTCTTTAACAAAACAACATGCATGAAATTTTCGTAACTTAAAGATAACTGATCAAAATTATTATGAATTATGTCGAATATATGCAAAAATATAAAACTGATTGGTAACCGATCATTATAAATATTATGTACTTGTATTTTATTATAGAATTTTATATTTATGTTTTAGTATACAATATCAAAAAATCATTAAAAAATAAATAAGAGTTGAAAATCACATAAATTAACTGTTATCAATGACGATATTAATATGAAACTATTTTTAATTATAGATAAATAGCATTCAAGATTAAAAAAAGATGCAATACAAGAAATCTAGATAACATTTTCGTTTAATGTAACCTTTTTATATTTTTGAATAATGAAGTTTCTTATAATTATTCCGTTAATATAAGGATAAATAAAAATTACATCTTTAAATTAATAAACTTTATTTTATAAATATTCATATGAAAATATATACATTTGTGCTTAATTATAAAATACTAGATGGAACCCGTCAAAATTTGACGGCAAAAAACTTGATAGTACCATAAAAATAAAATTCATAGCTGCTTTAAAATGTTGGAAACTTTTGCAGAATAATTCAAATAAATAAAAAACCCACTTTGAATTAAAGCTAGGTTGAAGAACAGCAATTGGCTAAGTTTCACTGGCACATGCACTCGCGGAATTTCTTTCATCTGACACATTTAGCGCTGTTGTGCAAGTAAATGGTAAGTGCCCCCTTGGGGAGGGGGAAATGGCGGGATGGACCAAGGAGATGCATAACATGAATAAGCAGTCAAAGACCTTTCAAACGATATGTAACATGAGGGGTGTGTGCAAAATTTAAAAAAGTACACCTTTGGGGGGTGTAAAGTAGGGGATGGACACGGAACATGCATAATATGATTAAGTGGTCACAGACCTTTCCAACGATATATAACATGACGGTTGTGTGCAAAATTTAGAAAAGTACCTCTTTGGGGGGGGAGCAAAGTGAGGAGATGGACATCAGAGATATGCATATGATTAAGCAGTCACAGACCTTTCCAACGATATATGACATGAGGGTTGTCTGCAAAATTTAGAAAAGTACCCCCTTGGGGGAGGAGGGGGGGGCAAAGTGGGGAAATGGACATTGGAGATATGCATATGATTAAGCAGTCACAGACCTTTCCAACGATATATGACATGAGAGTTGTCTGCAAAATTTAGAAAAGTACCCCCTTGGGGGAGGGGGGGGGCAAAGTGGGGAGATGGACATTGGAGATGCATAATATGATTAAGCGGTCACAGACCTTTCCAACAATATATGACATGAGGGTTGTTTGCAAAATTTAGAAAAGTACCCCCTTGGGGGAGGGGCAAAGTGGGGAGATGGACATTGGAGATATGCATATGATTAAGCAGTCACAGACCTTTCCAACGATATATGACATGAGGGTTGTCTGCAAAATTTAGAAAAGTACCCCCTTGGGGGAGGGGGGGCAAAGTGGGGAGATGGACATTGGAGATGCATAATATCATTAAGCGGTCACAGACCTTTCCAACAATATATGACATGAGGGGTGTCAACAAAATTTAGAAAATTGCCCCCTTGGGGGGTGGACAAATTTGGGAGATGGACATTGGAGATGCATATGATTAAGCGGTCACAGATCTTTTCAACAATATATGACATGAGGGGTGTCAACAAAATTTAGAAAAGTTCCCCCTTATGGGGGGGAAGTGGCGGGATGGACCCCGGAGATGCATAACATGAATAAGCAGTCAAAAACCTTTCCAACAATACGTAACATGAAGGGTTTGTGCAAAATTTACAAAAGTACCCCCTTGGGGGGGGCAAAGTGGGGGGATGGACACCGGAGATGCATAATATGATTAAGCTGTCACAGACCTTTTTAACGATATATAACATGAGTGGTATGTGCAAAATTTAGTAAAGCGCCCCAAGGCGGGAGGGGGGGGGATGGACCACACAGATGCATAACATGAAAAGGCAGTCGCAGGCCTTTCGAACGATATATCATATGAGTGGTGTCAGCAAAGAAAATTCTCCACCCCGTGTGGGCAAAACATACTACCCCCGCCGCCATAATTATTGATGCGGACTCATTTTTTTAAATTCGTTCGCACCCCTCTTCTCCCGCAAAATTTTGTGAATTTTTAAAAACTCCCCTTCCGAATTTTTTTATACCAAAAGCACTTATGTCCGTCGTCTGCATGCAGAGTTTTGTGCTTACAGACGCCAGACACAACAACACACACACAGACAGACGTTTACCGACATTAATAGTATAGATGATACTCAGTGCCTACACATTTCACCCTTTATAATTCAGCCAATGAGTTGACGGTTGTTCATTTCCAGAAACGAAACAATAATTCTTTAGGATGAATTTTGTTTGTTTGATACACCGTGGCAGAATGCGTGCAATGCAGCGACAGGCATCACAAACTTTTTAGGGCACCTGCAGACTAAAAACAAATAATCAATCTTCGCGGGAAAAAAATCCTAGATTTCGTCAAATGATCACGGGAAAAACACTAATTTCATCAAAGGATCATGTAAAACGTGAATTTTGTTAAAAGGCCACAGAAAAACGCGATTTACGCAAAAGATGAGCAAATTTTGTCAAAGAATCGCAAAACAGGAAATTTGACCAAAAGATAGCGCTTTCTTGCCAAATTTCGTCTAAAAATTGCGGAATAAAATGTATTTTATCAAAAAATCGCTAGAAAACGCACATTTCGTTAAAGTATCGAGAGAAAAATGCGAATTTCTTCAAAGATTGCTGAAAAAACGCGAATTTCATCGAAGGATTGCTGAAAATTCATGAATCTTATCAAAAGGCAGCAGAGAAAATGTGATTATTATCAAAGCATTGCGAAAAAAGAAAATTTCGTCTAAGGATCACAGAAAAACGCAAATTTCATAAAAGAATCATGGAAAATAACGCAAATTTCGTGAAAAAAAAATCGCAGAAAAAACACAAATTTCGTCAAATTATCGCTGAAAAAAACACAAATTACGTCATAGGATAGCTGAAAAAATTGTGAATCTCGACAAAAAAAAGATACAGAAAAAAATGCGAATTTCATTAAAGAATCACG
Organism: Maratus michaelseni; assembly: GCA_963931845.1. Classification (NCBI taxonomy): domain Eukaryota; kingdom Metazoa; phylum Arthropoda; class Arachnida; order Araneae; family Salticidae; genus Maratus; species Maratus michaelseni. The sequence continues at coordinate 392,945,148 of OZ007592.1, forward strand.
AAAAAAAATGCGAATTTTGTTAAAGGATTGCGCAAAGAATGTGAATTTTTTGAAAGGTTCGTGTGAAAAATGAAACTGTCTTTATTAAAAACAGCACACACACAAACATCTATACAAACCTCAATACACACAAACATATTATAGGCAGCGCTTGAAATTCAATTTTTCCAAGGACGGGAGTCTCCCTACCAACATTTTTAAATGGAGGGGAGTTGTAATGTTTGGGAGGGAGAAAAATATCTTTAAACCCCACTATTATTTTACGTGCTATTTAAAGAATTACATTAATGCAGACATGACAAAATACCATTGAAAAAATTAAGTCAACTGAGAATGATTATGTAAAATGTTTATTTTTATTATAAAAAAGGGAAGAAAGTTAAGTTTTATATATGCAGTGTATTTTTCAAGTTCTATTAAATGTGTTGGGGACCCTTAACAATTAGGTTGTTAAATAAATTTCTGACTTTAGATTTTACTTGATTGAGATTCACCGATCGATCGTGGAAAAGACACAAAGTTCATCGATCTGTCGCGGAAATAACGCTAAGTTCGTCGATCAGTCGGGCGAAAAAAGCAAATTTCGTCGATCAGTCGGGCGAAAAAAGCAAATTTCGTCGATCGATTGCAGAATAAACAAAAAGTTCGTCGATCTGTCCCCAAAAAACGCAAGGTTCGTCGATCAGTCACTTAAAAAACGCAATGTTCGTCTATCTGTCGCAGAAAAAACACAAAGTTCGTTGATCAGTCACAGAAAAAAGTGCAACGTTCGTTGATCTGTCGCTGAAAAAACGCAAAGTTCGTCGATCAGTTGCGGAAAAAAGCAAATTTCGTCGATCGATTGCGGAATAAATGCAAAGTTCGTCGATCAGTCAGGGAAAAAAGAAAAATTTCGTCGATCGATTGCGGAATAAACGCAAAGTTCGTCGATATGTCCCCAAAAAACGCAAGGTTCGTCAATCAGTCGCTTAAAAAACGCAATGTTCGTCGATCTGTCGCAGAAAAAACTCAAAGTTCGTTGATCTGTCACGGAAAATACCACAAAGTTCGTCGATCAGTCGCGGAAAAAACACAAAGTCCGTCAATCGGTTGCGGGGAAAAAAATCACGAAATTTATCGTTCGGTTGCAGGTAAATTAAATAATGCAAATTTCTCCAAAAATGCTGAAGTTTTTTGGGCGGGAGGCTCCCACTCATTGTCTTTTTTTGGGCGGGATTTCAAAATTTTCGGCGCGAATCCCGCCCTGAAATTCAAGCCCTGATAGATATAGTTTTAATCTGAAATAATATACTGAACTTGAACTAACTTTTGAAAAATCGGGTTAACCCAAATCCAACTTACAGAAATCTACACTCAGTCTCAAATCGACTTGAACCATAAAGACAGTTAACCCAACTTGCAACAAAAATAATTATTGCCGAGAGAGCATTTACCCTCTCTCCCTGTGCTGAAACTTTTCTGTGAATTTTCTGATTTTTTCTTTTCTCAGAAATGCTGTAGTAATTTTGTCCCCCAATTTTGCCCTTTACAATTCAGCCAATGAGTGGAGGGGGCCAAAGGAGCGTTCCTTATCACAAACGAAAGACGAGATACGTTCGTTTGATGTCGTTGTTGAAAATTTATGGATTTCTATTATTAAAGTAATTTTTTCATTTTACCGTATTTATTTTCTTTTTGTGTTGTATGTATTTTGCTACTTTGAATTTTTTTAAACTAACCCTTTTTTTTTGGAGAGTGAGAGAGAGAGATTTAGTAATTTGGTGACACGAAGTTCTGCAAATTCTTAAAATCCACAAATCGTTTCCAATGTAAACAATGGAATTTACAATTAAGTTGCAAGTGCAAAATTTCAGTTTTTTAAAATTTTCATGTCATTCTGTACACATTTTAATATGTCATTCTGATCATTATACACATTTAGTTATGCATTATTAATTATTTACTTGAACTTTACTTTTAATATTTTAAATATTTCAAACTTACAGCTAAATGTAATTATTAAAACATTTGAAATACTGCATTCGAAAAATGAAATTTCAGCTTAGAAACGCGACAATTACTATTAGGTTAAAAAAATTTAAAGTAGAAAAGTACTTATGATATAAAAAGAAGAAAAAAAATACACCAGAATTTATCTGTATTACGAAAGCGGGAGAAATGATTTTCTGTGCTATACGAAAAGATATCCAAATAACTCAATCATGAACATAGAAATAGGTATCGGTTTCTATGTTCATGTGCACTAAATCCAAACTTGAAACTTTTAAAAAGGTCATTGAATGAATGAAATTCATCTCCGCCTTTCACATCCAGAAAACTTGCTGTGTCGCCAATTATGTTTATATTTTATATATATATATATAAATAATAATTCAGGCACTTTTCCGTTATACGGACACCATTTTCGCCAAACATACATACATACATACATTTTGGCATAGTGTCCGTATAACAGAAAAGTACTAAAGTTCATGGTTTAAAATCACAATAAAATATCATGAAATTTCTTGATTAGTTGTGGGAAAATATCGGGGAAATAATGTGTTTTTCGTGATTTTTTTGTTTTGATGTTTATATTATATATATATATATATATATAAATAATAATTCAGGCACTTTTCCGTTATACGTACACCATTGTCACCAAACATACATACATACATTTTGGCATAGTGTCCATATAACAGAAAAGTACTAAAGTTCATGGTTTAAAATCGCAATAAAATATCATGAAATTTATTGATTAGTTGTGGGAAAATATCGGGGAAATAATGTGTTTTTGTGAAATTTTTTGTTTTGTGTTGTTGTGTTTAATTGTAAGCATTCATTATAATTTTCAGTGCATTATTAAATTGAAATTTTTGTTTAAAATATGTAAACAAAACAGTGACCAGAAACCTGCACAATTTCTAATATAGATAGATAGATAGATAGATGCATGCATGTTGTACTTTTAATTATTTGGTAAAAATACTGTGATCGTCACTGAGAAAACCTGAATTTAACCTAAAAGTAATTGTCGAGTGTTTAAGCTGAAATTTCATTTTACGAATACAGTATTTCAAATGTTTTAATAATTACATTCAGCTGTAAGTTTGAAATATTAAAAGTAAAGGCCAAGTAAATAATTAATAATGCATAACTAAAAGTAATTGTCGAGTGTTTAAGCTGAAATTTCATTTTACGAATACAGTATTTCAAATGTTTTAGTAGTTACATTCAGCTGTAAGTTTGAAATATTAAAAGTAAAGGCCAAGTAAATAATTAATAATGCATAAGTAAAAGTAATTGTCGAGTGTTTAAGCTGAAATTTCATTTTACGAATACAGTATTTCAAATGTTTTAATAGTTACATTCAACTGTAAGTTTGAAATATTAAAAGTAAAGGCCAAGTAAATAATTAATAATGCATAACTAAAAGTAATTGTCGAGTGTTTAAGCTGAAATTTCATTTTACGAATACAGTATTTCAAATGTTTTAATAGTTACATTCAGCTGCAAGTTTGAAATATTAAAAGTAAAGGCCAAGTAAATAATTAATAATGCATAACTAAATATGTATAATGATGAGATTTTTTTTTTCTTGAATTATTCAGTGAAACTCGCCTTATAAATGTACGCAAATAATTCACATCAAAATCTTAAAATAACAAAGTTTTCTTTCGTGTTTAGCTATGCTTAATAACCAAAAAAGCTTGATTAATACAAAAATTATTTGGTAAAAATACTGTGATCGTCGCTGAGAAAACCTGAATTTAATCATATCACACAGAATTACATATTAAAAGTTTAAAAAAATGAAATTTTACACTTGCATCGGAAACGATTCGCGGAATTTCGTGCCACGAAATCTCTCTCTCTCTCAAAAAAAGGGTTAGTTATAAAAAAATTCAAAGTAGTAAAATACATACGACTTAAAAAGAAAATAAATACGGTAAAATGAAAAAATACCTTAATAAAAGAAATCCATAAAGCTTCAACAACCGAACAACCAAATGGAAATGGAATCGTAATACACATACGCTTCTAGAGAGAGGAAAAAGCCTTCACCTCATTGGCTGAAACAGCGCGTCTGAAGATAGTAAAAGCCTCTAGCTGATTAGCTGAATGCTGGCGCATGCGTATAAATAGCATTTTTGCACGAAAAACTAAAAAGCAGGTTAGCTTTAAGTATATGGATTATATGCATATTTTATTATAAATATTTTAAATAAGTAATAAGAAACATATATTATAAAAAAAATCAAATCAATATCATGAGCTATCATTTAGATTGTATATGTGAATAAACAATTACTGATCATTTCAGTCAGCAGTTCTCCTTGATGATGCGTTTGAAAGATCTCGGGAGTAAATAAATATGTTTTAATATCTTTTATCGGCACCTTTTAAGCATGCTTTTAATGTGCATTTTATCGATAAAATAAATACCACTGAATTCACGTAAGAAGATATAAATAGAATATGTATGATAACATAATATAAAAAATATTGCTAATATAATATGAAAACTAAAAAAAATTGGTAAAATAAATCAATAATAAATAAATAAATAAATAAATATGTCAATAAATGAGCAGAAAATTTACCTGAAACTGTTGGAAGTATAAAACTTTTGATTATGTTTTAATATTACTATCTTTCAGTGCTTTTACACTGTAAAATCAACATGTTTTGTTTTGCAGTGTAACAAAGTACAAGTACAATTAAGTCCTGTTTATTTTTTTATTTGTATATTAATCAACAGTGTAAACGCCCATATTTAATGCTTTTATTGTATAAAGGAACATTTTGGTACTTTTTTTGCAATGTCCATATAAACACATAACTGCGTATAAAAGAATTTCAAACAGAAATTTCTGCATATACGATAGCAATTTTGTTCAGCACTACGCAATTGTTTGAGATTTATGCATTAATATCCTAGAGAGAACCAGTAATATTTCAATATTGTTAATTTAATATATTCAACACATTATTTATTCAATTAATTAAAACTATGTTCTTACTATCACTAATTCTAATTAAATTTCAAAAGTGATTAAAGACGAAATACATTCCCGTCTTTTCAATAATAAGAACTTCTACTTTCCTGCATGAATTTCGAGAAATTCATTATCAAAATAATCGAAGAGACTAGTTTACAGTCTTTGATTATTACTTGGCATCTAAAACTTGTACAAGGTATTTTTACTGCATCGTTCAGTAATTTTATACGAATCAAAATGCATGTTCTGAAATTAGAAACTTTCAAAAGTTTCGTTGGAAAAATTAAAGTTTCTTTGATAAATGCATCTTATTCAGAAAAGTTTAAATAGCTTGGATTATTTATATTCTAAAACTGAGATATCGTTCCTTCTAAAGCCTATTTTTGTACATATTTCTCTTGATAATTTCTATCCCTTTTGAATATATTTTTATAAATGCTTAAATTTTAAAACTTATGAATTAATATCATATTTGGTAAATTGAATTAAATATGTGCATGACTTCTAAAATACACAAAAAATAAACGACCTGCTTTACAATGTTAAAGGTATGTTTACTTTACTACGTTTCATTTTTGGAAAATCCAAATATTTGTAGTTTGTAATTTATAATATTTTTTGTTATGTCGTATTATTTACTGTAAATATTTTGGCATTTTTGTTTTATTATAGACGTATGACGTAATTAATAATTATCAAATGCCAAATTACAACACTTTTTTTAAACTTTGTTTGCCAGTAATTTAAATTTTAACAACTAACGTAAATTTTAAAATATGACTGTATGTTTGTTTTTCCATATATTTATTTAATGACAAAGTTTGGTCTTAAACGAATGTCATTTATTTGATACGAGTATGTTAAAATAACACTTGAAAAATCCAAAATTAACATAATGTTTAAGATGTTTTATTTTTAATTTTAAATGGAATTATTGCAAAGGTGGATGTTTGGTTTCAGTAATGCTGTAAAAGGGCCGTTTTAATCATAATAGATAGATAGTAAAAAAATATCAGGAATGAGTTTAGTTGTTTGTGGAATTGAATGAAAAGCAAAACATCCCATATTCAAGTGAAGCGAGTTTTGTCTACCAACAAAAGCTCATCTAGAACTCATTATATTACAGTTTTGTTTTTCGTTTTACACTCATACAATGAAATTAAACGAGTTAAATATCCTTGCATCTTGTTATGCTAGCTTTCTTGCTACTTGTGATGCTTATTGACAGGAATAATACTAATAGAAAACGCATACACTTTTCAACGAATTATCTCTTATAGATACCGCGTATATTGTGTCAATAATGGAGTTAACGTCATTTTCGCAATGCAAATATAAATTATGTCGCTAAAGAAGATAAATACTACGCTAATATTGAGGACTAAAATAACTTAAGAAGCTGTAAAAGCGAAAGTGAACACGAGAAAAATACTGAAGATTATCGGAGTTATGACAAGAGAAGGGTCGATGTTCAATGTGAACGGGGACTGGAGAAACAGCATTTGTAAATGAAAATAACCTTAAATACATCCTCTCACTTTAGTGTAATTGGAAGAAGCTACTTGGAATTTTTAGGTTGCGAGAAAAACAAATATCTCTAGAAACCTTAAAAAATATTTAACTACTTTTCATTCCAATTTCTTTTCCGCTAAGGTATAACTTTGTTTAATGAATGAGAAATGTGTCGCTTTGTACTAACAATGTAAGAAATTGGCTACTGGGCTGCTAAGGTGACCCTCTTTGCCCTGCAACAGGGCAAAATCAAAATATAACTGTGGGAGTAAGGAGTACTTGCTATATTTTAAAACTTTTCCTTTCTGTTAAGAATTCGTGCCCTGTCCTTGTTATTTGAATCACCTGCCTCTAAGTTTTGAAAACGTAAGTACATAAAAGCTGACATAGCATATTTTGCAACATATTAAATGAATGTTTTACCGTATAAGGGGAAATAGATTTAATTTTCTTATGAAAAAAAGATCGCTATGGACGTGAGATTAGACCAGTGTTGCCAGTTTGGCCTTATCTTTTATTCGGGAATTCTAAATTCATACCAGAAATTCTGGACAGCATTTTTATATTTTTTTTAATGGCAGACATTTTGGGATTAGTTATGTTAAGAATTCTTTTTCCAGTATTACCAGGATGAATTAGGAATTCTGAATAAAAATGGAGGCGAAACTAGCAACCATGCATTAGACAATGGATAAAAAATACCTTGGATAAAAGCCCAAGCGGAAGAAATTTGAATTTTTGACAAAACAAATATAAAATCATCAAAACCATGTCCTTAACCAAAGAGATGTCATGTAGGACATGTTAATTTCAAGGAATATCTACCCTATATATATAAAATCCTAATGAAAATTTGTGAAACGATTTTATGAAACGAATTTATGAAACGATTTTATGAAACGACTGATTAAACGACTGATTATGTTTCAGGGCTATTTTTAATAAAATATTAAACGTTTGATGGTGAAATTAATACCAATTGTCCATAAAAATCCGCGGATGTCAAATCTGGTAATAGAAATTTGAAATTGGAATTAGTTTTCGAGATATTAATTTTTTTCTAATTTTAATGACATTTCTGTAATGATGGCAACTAATTACTCAGTTTTTTTGTGACAAAAAAGGGAAAAAAATCGAAAAGAATCCCGATATGGATTATTGATTTCTTTTTTATTCATTTTCAAATTGAAATTGAATTTATCTTTTATTTCAATCGATAATGAATACAAGATTGTGATTAAATTATGTTTTTCAGGAAAATTTGAAAAAAAAATCACATTACTATCGTCAGGATTCAATCGTCTGTCAGCATTTAATTTAATTTATAAACTGAAAATATTTTGAATAAATTCGTCCAAATGACGTCATGTGTGTAAACGCAAAAGAAAGGAGGGGGAAAGCAATTAATAGTAATTAGTATTTATTGATATCATTTTGTTATTTTTTTGTAAAATTTAATTAAACGAATATATAAAATCACTAATTCGGATATTTTAAACGAATATATAAAATAATAATTGCCCAACTAACGGAAGGAGAATAAAATGTCCTGCTTGGTTTTCTTTTCAATTTTAATGAGAATATGACATTAATTATGGTAAAATCACATTTACTCCTTTCTATCTTTTATTCGCAGCAAGGAAAAAAATGCTCCCTATATATTAAAAAAATGCTATTAAAGTTTAATACAAATGAATTTTTCAGTAGCATTACTTTTTTAATAATGAATTATATGTTTACACATAAATAACAAAGAGAAGAAAAAACTACAAATAATTAAATTACTATACTCGAAACACAGTTAAGGTGTAAATTACGTTATATATTAAAATTATTTTCGTTTCTTTTCCAATTTAGGGGCCTTCGCGAGATACAGAAAGTGACCTTGGCGACGAATTGAAATTCGGCAACATGTTTTCTAACAATCTATTCGCTTTTTGATATACACAAACAATTATTCCGATATTTATACAATTTATTTAATATAAAGAAGCCATTTATCTATTTTTATGTACAAAAAGAGGTAAATTGAGAGACAATTATAAATAAATTGTATATATGCATATAAATACATGTATAAACAAGCATAAAAGTTCGGTGCTTTTCCAGTATATGGGGCCTTGACGAAACAGAGAAAATTGCCTTGGCGGAAAAGGAAATTTAGCAACATACTTTCGGTCAACCTATTCACTTTGTCATTTCGTATACAGAAGCATTTTTTCAATATTTATACAATTGGTTTAGCGTAAAATGTCATTTATCCTATTTTATATATAATCAGAAGTAATTTGTACAGAAAAAACAATAATAATATACGTATAATTAAAATACGCATATAAACAAAAAAATCGTCGAATTTGTTTCCATGGCTGTTTATGTCATTTGGCACCAAATCTCACTTTCTAATGCCCGAATTGCGCCAAGCTTTTTAAAAAAGCGTCAAGACCCCTATAATAGAAAATCACCAAAAGTTCATTGGGTTTGTTTTCATAACTTTTGACAACAAATCTATGCATATTAACGAATCTATCCCTTTTTGAAGCTCGAATTACGCCAAACCTAAAAGCAAAGGATCCTGTACTGGAAAAGTACCCGATTTTCTTATGGACAATATTCAAGTGACATAACATGGTGTAAAATTATCGCGGATAGCAAATTTGTTTAAATATATCATCAATTGATGCCGAATAAATGCAGGCATGCATGCACAAAATATTTAATTAAATTTGTATGATAAATAATTATTAGAAAATTCGTATATACATATTAATTAAAATAAATAATTTTCATATTTAAAATAACATGAAAATATGCATGATGGTGCACTAAAATAGAGAGAAAATTAAAACCTGTTACTGAAAATGTCTATAACATAGTACTTTTCAATACCGTGGTTCTTAATGTTACTCACAAGCAGATGGAATTTTTCTCATCCTTAAACGCAAAGGAAGAATAGAATACAGATCGTTGTTATAAAAGTCCGAGAGGTAGCCACAATTTAAACCTAACCATTTTATACAAGCTGGTTTTCAAATTGTAATTGATTTTACTTATCAATCCCGAAAACAGTCGTCAGTTGTCGCAACAGCTGTGTATGATGCCATGATAATCAAAAAATGCCCCATTAAAACGTTAAAAGCATGGCAACCCAATTACAGATTTACCAATATTTTTAAAACAAAACACGCTGTCATGTTTTTAGAGGCCTCGAAATCTGAGCGGGGGTTGGCGAGCGTAGCTCGCAAGGGGTAGGCCCCCTAGTTTTAATATAATATTTTTTTTAATTATGTTAAATGTGACATAGAATTATACAAGATATGTCGGAATCTTACGAAAATAATGGCTATAAGACAGAAAAGTATGCAAGAAACAAGAAATTTTTTTTTTTAATATTAACCGTATGGCCTCTATTTACACACTGTAAAAAAAAAAAAAAAAAAAAAAAAAAAAAAAAAGTGCCTTAATCTATGAAAATATAATATTACCATGAACGAAATCATACACGACATCTACCGAGATACCCATGGCTCCTAAAGTTTTCTTTATCTTTAGAAACCTCATATTTTCGAGATATAAAGAAGCATCTATAAAAAAAAAAGTATCTTTTATAAAAAAAAAAAGTATCTTTTCTTATCACTGATTTTCGGAAATGTCCAACTCAATTTATACATTCAAGAATAATAAAATAATTTTAATTTTAATGTTTATGTTTATGTTACTTCTGTTAATTTATCATGTTCACCTGTAAAATGTGTTAAAAATGTGTTTTTGAGAAATGATAGCTTTTTTGAAAATCCGAAATTCTGGATTGAGAAAACTGGTTAATATGCTATAGATTAATACTTGAAAATATTGCCGAAAATCAGTGGCTGCAAAAAAACTATGTTTTTATGAATGCTTCTTTAAGACTCGATAAATATATTGTCTTCTGAGGTTTATAAAGATAAAAAACAATTTTGGGAATCGTTTGTAATTCGGAAGTGATTATTGTATATTTTCATAGATTAAAAAACATCTGCCTTATTTACATTGTACAAATACGCTCATTAAACTTACCGGCATCAATTTCCAAGATTTTAAATTATACACAAAGCTAATAAGGATTCCTGAACCATTAATTATCTAGAAAACGTAAACAAACTATAAGAAATAATCATTTTCGTTTTTTTTTTTAATAGCAAAGAGATAAGTAATTGAAATATTAGAATGTATTTGTTTTCCAATCATTCATCCCAGCTAAATTACTTGAACATATTTCAAAATTTTCTGATTTGCTATTCTACTAAAATAGTTTGAAGAATAATATGCAGAATATTGCAGAATATTAATAAGCTGCGAATTATTAGAACACAACATATTTTGAGATCTTTCGAATGATACGGAAAGCTCTCATAGAAGAGTGAACTGTGCAAAACAAATCTTTCCAGATACTTCAAAATATTATTTAAAGAGCATTATTTTATTTATCAGTAATAAGGAAACACTTATCTTTGGAATTTTTAGTGATACGCATGGAGTAATCCATGAAAAATTTTGCCTTGAAATTTTGGAAGATTTTCAAGAATTCCAAATTTATATTCTTCTATTGCTGTACATCCATAAAACATACATACTCAGATATCTGCTGTAATACATCGAAATTATCAAAACATTTTCTTCCGTTGTAAATTAAGTATAAATACGGTGTTTTATTCTGCATTGTTCATATATCTGCAATATTACTTAAACATTTAAAGTATAATTTTTGACACAGTTACTATGTATAAAATAAGAAGCAATTTATCTAAATTTGAAAAATTAATGCCTGAAATGGTATATAAAAATATATATATATTATAATGCAGGGAGTATAAAAACTCCTGTCTGTTTTAACTAATAAGTATTGTCGATTTCATAATCCTTTAAAATATTAACTGAAAGTGAACATTAGACAAATAATAATTTGTAAATAAAGTTTACAAATATATTAGGACTGTTCATTTTCAATAAAAAATAAGTACACTTAAATTATAAAGTTACAAAGCATAAATATATTATAAAGTTAAAAAGCAGAAATATTTATTAAAAACAGAATTATACGTTTCGGACATTCCCGGAAGATGATGTCAGGTAAAACATGTTAATTTCAAGGAATATTTTAATATAATATTTTATTAAATTATATTAAATATGACATAGCATTATGCAATATCTGTCGGCGTTGTAGAAAATCATAGTTTTGGCCTATTAATAACAGCCGCTGCAGCATATGGACATGGATGTGACATATTATTTTTATGAAATGATATTTTTACATCCAGCATCTCTGAATGAATAGATGGCGAAAGAATTTTTTTTTTTTTTTTTATTTTTTTTATTTTTTTTTATTTTTTTTATGGAAATCGCAAAATAAAATGATATAATTTCCTTGAAAAATCAGGAAATGTATAACGAAAATAACGGCTTTAAGACAGAAAAGTATGCAAGACACAAGAAATAAAATATATTTTTAATATTAACCGTATGCTGCTATTTTTTTCTTAATTAAAAAAAAATGCGTCTTAATCTATGTAAATATATAATATTACCACGAACGAAATCATACACAACATCTACATAGTTACCCATGACTCTTAAAGTTTTCTTTATCTTTAGAAACCTCGTATTTTCGAGATTTAAAGAATCATTTATAATCATCATACCCCTCATACCCCATACATCATCATAATTATAATGATCATTAATCATGATACTTCATCAGTAATGTAACATTAAAAACAGATGTCCCCTGATTTTTTGTTTTTAATTGTACGTTACTGATGAATGGCTTTTGGGAAATCCTAAACGTATAATGATGTTTTTAATAAATATTTGTGCTTTCGAACTTTATAATTTAATTGTCTGTATAAGTGTACTTGTTTTTAATAATTTGTAATTTTTATATATTCTACATCATAATTAAACAAGATCCCTTAAAACTTTATGTATTAAACTAGTTAAGGAATATTGATGAAATATGCTTACGTAGAAAAGTCTAACAACAATCACGCTCTCCGGAGATAGAAGATATACAAACACAAATGTTTAAATCATTACAGAAGGTACTTAAGCCATACTCAATATTATATTAACTAACCGGTGTAGAATATTATTTTTTCAGATCTATACGTTTTTTCGATCATTCGTTGTGCCTGATACTAACACTGCATAAAAAATTTCAAAGATACCTTCGGTTTTGAATATATAACCCGCGACAATATCTGTGTATTAAATAATAATATAACTACATAGATTTGGAATATTTCATAAAATTTGTAAAACAATGAGTTTTATTTTATACAGAAAATAATGTTATTTACTATTTTTATAAGTTCGATTTTCATCTCCAGACAAATTCCTCAAGTATTGATTCATGATATCAAAAGATTGAATTTCGTGTTTTAATGATACTCTACGTACTGCCTCACTCGCGGAATTTAGTTAAGATATTTTAAATTCGAATATATGACAGCGCCAGTCACAGAATAGCTTTGAAAGTTTTCGTAACTTTGAAACAAAGTTAGAAAGTTCATTCAACATAAATTTAATTCTGCAGACGCACTTTCAGACTTTGTAAAATTCAGATATATACAATTAATTAAAGTATCTATGTTATGAAATCAGAGCACCAAAAAGAAGTAGTATGTTTATGTTTCTAAGAAGCGATGCAGTATAAATGAAAATGATAGTATTCAAAAATATTTCTTCTAATTACATATCCATCTTTTCTAAAAAAAAAAACAACCAACACTGCTGCTGTCGATGTCTTAATTCAATTTATTGTGGCTGTAGCTCTTTCTTGGCTTTTATTAAAAATACTATTGCATATAAAAATATGAAAACTGGTAATTTTACAGATACATTTATGATAAACATGCTGAAGTATTTAAATCGAAGAATTACTTAAAGTGCTATTTAATGTTGAAGTCTGTCAAAATATTTCAGTCAAAAAAGTTTTATAGGAACAGACACTAGGTACTCCATTTTAACCATCTTTCGCAAGCACAGACGAGAATAGATTGCGATCTGCGGTATCCAACCCTTTTTTAAAGTCTAATTTTGCATTTTTTTTTCTAAATTGAAAATCAAAAGTTCATTATCTGAATAGAGGTCATTTCATATATCAAAATAGTCATTTTTTTACCTACTCATACAAGATTTTAAAAAAGTGCAAATTATAATATTTCCAAACGTTTTTCAATCGAAAAATATATTTACACGTGTATATTAAGAGAGAAATAAAACATTAAAAACCTGCGGAAAGTATTTATTGAGGAAAGTTACTTTGTATGGGGAAAAAAACGAATTATTAATATTTCCAATCACTTTTAATTTGAAAAAAAAATTACATGCACGTATTAAAAGAGAATGAAAACCTTAAAATAATTAATATAATAGTGAAAAAAAACATTAAATATGGAAAATTACACGTCATATTCAAAATAATATATTTAACATCATATTCAAAAAGGATTTTCTTATAGCGACTAAAAGAAAACTTTTCTTCTAGATTGGTTTTCTAAAAGTCTGGGAGACAACGACCTTTTTTAGTTATCCAATTTGTACAAGATGATTTTCAAATGATAAATCATAAATCTTACTTAATGAATCACAAAAACTGTCGACAGTGCTGGATGCGGCCTTGGACTACGGATAGCCGTTATTTAACATACCAGGATAAATAATATTGCTATTGTGTTAGAACATGTTACCGCATTAATATGTTACTTAAAAGTTCCTGTTAATTAAATAACAATTTCCCGAGAAGAGCCTGCACCGTCTTGGACTGTCGTATCCAGGAATTCGGTTCAAAACACCAAATTGACATAATATTCTGAAATATATTTTGCCTTTATAGGAAAATGCAAAACACTATTCGATTTACCAATTTTTTCATAAGAACACTTGCCAAGTTTTACCGTTTACGAAAAGAAATTATTTCAGGAATTTGTCAAAATGTAGCTAATTTTGATTTGACCCTTAAAGAAAACACAGTATGCGAGAACATAATTTCCATGAAAGTAAGACAGTTTAGATAAGATTTCAAAATTAGGTAAAATTACCTACTTTTACAAATAAAGGTCTGAGGTCTTGCCTTAAAAAGAAAAAAAAAACTCGCAAGTTGAAATTTGCAAAACCCACTGACGAGGTTTTGACAAAACATTACAAAATTTTAGGGTTTTATTTTCGTTATATTTCTATCTACGCATGAGGAAGGAAAAAAAATAAAATTATCCCCAACTTCATATTTTACCCGCAACAAGTAACAGATAAATATGTTGCCAGTAACGTAATTGTCTGTTTAACCTTGGATAACTATTTCCTCTAAATGTGATTTTTAAACCGTTTGGTTGCTGTTCAAATAATCAGACTCGTTTAATTAAAATGGCGAATATGTTCTTTTGAAATTCTTTTAGCAATCTAGTTATGAATGTGCGGAAGAACTACATGTTTGTGTGAAACTTTTTGGAATAAAATATTGAAATATTCGTTTTGCAGGAGTAATAAACAAATAAGATATGATTTTCGTGTATGGACTTAAAGCGGTATAATTATTCGCACTCGCTTTGGAAGTTTTTGCTCACACTAAGTATGAAAGGGTGTGGAAAGGGAAAGGGAAGGAATGGGGGAAGATGTGCTGGATTTTTTAAAGAGGATTAAAGGCATTTCGTATTATTCTTTCTGAACTTTGAAGGCTAGCAGTTTTTTTTCCAATAGTGCTATTCTACATTTGTTAATGGAATCGTAGAATTTTATTTTGTTTTAATAAATAAAATACAAATATTTATTTTCTTTAAATCTATATTTATTTACTATTTTATAGAGCTTCAAAATTATGATATTTTAAGTAATATGTTCTCTTTCTTCTAAACTATATTATTTTTTTTTTTTTTTTTTTTACAAATTTTCATTAGAATGTGTCTATGTGATCATTAATTTTGTAATTTCGTATACAGTGGGTTGCGAACATATAATCGGAAGAATGCTGTACTTTAAAATTTTTGTATAAATATGCATGCAATATTATTTTAAAAATATTTTTTAATTGTTCGTAATGTAGCTTATTTTTACACTGGGCCATTGACAAGCAAAGATAGGTGTCCTCTGGCCCGGTATCTGAATATTTAGGCCCATGTAGACCAGTATATTTACATGACACTCCTGAACAGACGATCAATGAACAGCGGATAGTAAATTAAAATTAGACAAAATCAAGCTATATTTTATTTTATTTTATTTTGTTTTATTTTCATTTATTTATTTTATTTTTATTTATTTATTTTATTTTTATTTATTTTATTTTGTTTTATTTTTATTTATCTGTTTTATTTTTATTTATTTATTTTATTTTTATTTATTTTATTTTATTTTATTTATTTATTTATTTGGGGGGTGGTTAATCATTAACTTGTATCTGACAAGCTAAACAGAAACAGAAATGAAATATAGCTAATAGGTAGCTTTTTTAATCTATGAAATTACTCAAGCAGTCATATTATGACAGTTATAAATGAGAGAAAGACGAAATTTTTTTTGTCTTTTTCTACAATTCATGATTTAAAAATGTGTTTTATTTTTATACATGGTATCCCTTCTTATTGCTTACCAATATCTAATTCCTAAGCCGTTAGTTTTAGAGGTATAGTTACAATTACTAAAATGTTACCGTATGAAAATCTGTTTACGTCAAAATAGCTACTTTTAAATGGTACGGAAATTAAACATTTTATACGATTATGAATAAAATCTTGTGTGGATAAATATACTAAAAACACCAACATTTAACACACAATATCATCGTACAATGGACAGACGCACGTTACGTGAGCAACTTGGACTCACTTCCTCAGTGTCAATAAAATAAAATTAAACGCTATTGTATCCTTCCAAAGAAATAAAATTGAATCTAAAAACCCAAATGAAAACAACAACACACCGAGAAACTCATCACGCATGAGCCACCAATCAGATTAAGCCGGAAGTGATTCACTATGACACAGTAACTCAACCCAGAAAAGTGAGATGTAAGGTACACTTGAAAAATCATTGACCAGAGAGTTACCAAATTTATGAATATAAACTGCCTCAAAGAAGTCTAAATCTAATGGAGTGTTACATTTCTTAATAATAGTGGCTGAATCAAAGTTAAAATTATGTCTCTCCCTCCAGCAGTGACAAGCAATAGAGGATTTTTGTAATTATTTTTTCTTAATGTAATTTTTGTGTTCATTGAATCTGAAACGGAGTTGTCGTTTAGTCTGTTGTATGTCAGATGGTTTAGCGATGGGTAATCCTTTAAGTCCTTTCCTAGCAGATTTGTATATGCATTATTTTGAGGATAAATTGTTTAATCTTATTAATTTTCCATTTTATTGTAGATATGTTGATGATTCTTTTGCACTCTTAGCCCCGTCTATTTCATCCATTGATAATGTCTTAACTATTCTAAACTCAATAGATCCTGTTATCCAGTTTACATATGAAGTTGAAGTTGAAAATAAATTATCCTTTCTTGATGTTTTAGTTACTCGTCAGCCTAATACATTTGATACCTGTGTATACCGTAAACCCTTTGCAGTCTCACTCCCCCCTTCATTTTAATTCGTGTCACCCTCCTTCTCAGGAAGCCTCTGCTTTTCATTTTTTTATTAATAGAGCAATTTCCTTTTGTTCTGATAAATTAAACGGTTATATCAACCGTTTAATTTTTCGTTGTCTAAATAAAGGTATGAGTAATCTTGATTCTTCTGATGTTCCAGTATCCTTTTCTAACATCATTATTTTGCCATTTTACAATAGCATTAGCCACAAAATAGCGAATATTTTAAGACAGTATGATTTTAAGGTTGTTTTTAGGCCAGTTAATAAACTACATTTTTCACAGCTAAAGGATAAAATTTCACATCAAAACTTTTGGGGCGTTTACAATATCCAATGTCAAAGTGGTTTGTCCTATATAGGACAGAATAAATGACAACTCCGTTTCAGACTCAATGAACACAGAAATTACATTAAGAAAAAAAATTACAAAAATCCTCTATTGCTTGTCACTGCTGGAGTGAGGGACATAATTTTAACTTTGATTCAGCCACTATTATTAAGAAATGTAACACTCCATTTGATTTAGACTTCTTTGTGGCATTTCATATTCATAAATTTGGTAACTCCCTGGTCAATGATTTTTCAAGTGTACATTACATCTCACCTTTCTGGGTTGAGTTACTGTGTCATAGTGAATCACTTCCGGCTTAATCTGATTGGTAGCTCATGCGTGATGAGTTTCTCGGTGTGTTGTTGTTTTCATTTGAGTTTTTAGATTCAATTTCATGTCTTTGGGGGATTAAAATAGCGTTTAATTTTATTTTATTGACACTGAGGAAGTAAGTATAAGTTGCTCACGTAACGTGCGTCTGTCCATTGTACGATGATATTGTGTGTTAAACGTTGGTGTTTTTAGTATATTTTATACGATGTCTGGGTCCTATAAGTTTTATTCAGAAAAAGTTTATCTTCTAACAAGTAAACCAATAAAAATTTATTCTTATATGACGAAAACTTTCCGAGTTATGATACTGATACTTTTTTGGAACTCTGTAACATGTTAACCAAAAGTAACTGTATTTCCCATCTCTACCTTTTACCCGAAAAACTCCCAAACAAAGGGAATTTAATCTAAACTCGATTAGAAAAGTTCGATGCTGGTCGTGATAATATTATTCAAATAGCCTTAATCTGGTAATACTTTTTTAAAACAGAGCAAATTAGCGTGTTATTTAAGCCTTTGCTGTTTGGACGGGGGTATGCAGGTGAGGAGGAACAGTCCTCTAGTTCTATTAACAAAAGTCAATTCTAGCCTTTCCATATAAGATATATAGTTTAACTAAACTTCTAATGCACATATATTTATCTTACTTTAATCTGGTTTAACTGTCTATGTTTGTTGCTTGCTATGGTAGAAACGCCTTGTAACACATTCTACGTTTACATTATCGAATCGTCAAATATGGTGAAAAAATTTGAATTTTAAATGGTAAATGCTTAGTAAGTATCGAGTTTCAATTTTTCTATACAGAAATGATATTTGGATCTTTTTAACACTTTCCAACCTAGTTGAAAAGTGTTTATGACTTCGGTTTGTCTGCCGTCTGGCAGTCTGCCGTCTGTCCGTGCTCTAACTCCCGTAAATATGCTCGGATTGCTCTGCAATTTTTATATGTTGTTATAGTCATTATCTATAGCATGTTCCCTATTTCAATGGAAGTGTGTAGCACTTATAGTTTTTCTACAGGGACACTCAAAAGAAGTCCGTTACATTGCGGTCTATGGGGAAAAATCATTTGCGGTTTATTTAAATAATGTTTCACTATTTTAAGCGCATTGAAATTTATATATATCACTAAGGTACATTAGAAGAAGCTTAATATGGAATAGGGTGTGCATAATAGCACTTATAGTTATTTTACAGGGATAGTCAAAAGAATTCCGTTACATTACGTCTATGGAGAAAAATCGTCTGCGGTTTATTTAAATAATGTTTCCCGATTTTAATAGCATTGAAATTTATATATATCACTAAGGTGCATTACAACAGGCTAACTACAGAATAGTGTGTGTATAGCAGTCATCGTTCATTTACAGAGGCACACAAAAAATTCTCTACTGCATGTTAACAATAATTCCTGGAAGTGAGTTTTAAGTTACCGAAAGCGATTTTAATTTTAACTCGCTTTTTGTCTATTACGTGGTGTGTATAAATTCTGTAGATCCTATACAGGGAAGCACAAAAGTTCGCGAACACATTTCCGTATTATTTAACTCCAGACGGAGAAATTTAAACTGTGCTACGCGTTTCCTAACTGAACTAAAATTTAGCATCCTATGTAGTATATATGCAAATCTTATAGATCCTATACAGGGATGACTAAAAGTATTCTGATTACTCACATGTTATCTTTTAGCTTATTAAACGGTATGATTTGTAAAATTATTTTGGAAGCGTTGGAAAGTGTTACATAATCAATGCTTGACGCATGATTTTTCGTTCTTGTTTTAATTATGGATGAGTGTATTTATCGAGATATCTATCTGCTTGACAAATACGTAAAAGAAAACCAATCTGCCTAGCATTAGAAATAAACTTACAGCTAAATTAATACAATAAGAATATATTTCAAATGATGTAAGTAATGTAGAGAGAAATTTATTAACGCATATAATGAACATTGTTTGTAATTTGTACTTTTAACAAAAAAAGTATCCTTTTTATAAAGGTGTTTCTTCTCTTTTTAAACTTTAAATTATGATTTCTGGTTTTCATCTCTAAAAAATTTTTCCAAATTATTGATTTTCGATTTAAAATAATTATACATAAAATATAATCATTTATTATTTTAATCATATAATAAAAGCTCCATAACGAGCACTTTGGAATACGGAAAACTCTATTTAGAGGTAACTTTTTTCAATCATCAACACATACATTATTTGTATGATTTTGATTGCCGCATAACTCTGAATAATGGACAAATTTCGCTCTCTTGAGTTGGCCGTTTTTTAGATGTTTTACTGTGATATGATACTTCACGCAATGGTTGGTTCCTTGTATTTAGTTAAGAGAATTCAAATTCTAATACATGATGGCATTACACAAAGATGTTTCCGAAATTCTAATCCGAAGTTAGCAATCTTATTCAACATAAATTTTAATTCATCAGACGTATTTCAGACTTGCTAAACTGCTGAGAACGCTATTAATTGAAGTCTCGGTGTTTAAGAATATGAACTAACGGTATCAGAAAAGCGTATAATATTTATTAGTATTATTTTACATAAATAATGGATTATAAATGTTAATGATTATATAAAAAAAGTTTCCTGTAATTAAATTTCCTATAAAGAAAAGTCAATTAAATTCCAACCACATAAGATATATAGTTTTATGTGCAAAATATGTGTTTACCTTCCAGGCACATTTTTGAAAAATATATAATTTTTTATTTACCACATATGTTTTTAGTTAGAACAGGGAATAAAAAAATGAATTCAAAAATAATCAATGGAATGTTAATTAACTTTTCAAATTTAAGCACTATTTAGTAAAGTTTTAGTAAAAAATATCGTTAACCTTGTATAACAAAATCTACCCAATATATTTCACTTTTTTTTCAACAATATATTAGTAAATCCTTTACTTGTGTTATGAAGCAAAATATTTCTAATACGTCTTAAATTTATTAACATAATACGTCTTAAATTTAATAACACTTAACAAAAAAAGTAAAAAAAAAATGAGTAAAAATATATCTTAAATTAATAAATACATGCAAGCTATATTTTGCTTCAAAACATGTCAGTGGATAAGCAGAACCTTTTGACAAAATTTTATGCCAATATCGTAGAAACATTTTAAGAAATGAGATTTTCCGTGATTGTTTTATGTCACTACCGGATTTAGGGAGTACAGTGCCAGTTTATAATTTGGGCTAGATCTTTGTTTTTAATCATCGCTGAACTGAAAGTAAAGCATTTTTGTAATAGTAAATGTTTGACAGTGTAACAAAAAATCGAAATTTTTCGCAAAAACAGCGATTTGGGGAAACCAAAATTTAATTAAGCATATATTTATCTTACTTTAATCTGTTTTATCTTTCTGTGTTTAATACGTGTTACGGAACAAGACTTTTGGAACTCATCTTATGTTTGCATAATGAATCTTTAAATATTAAAAATGGTTTCAAATTTTTAAAAAAAATGTTGAGTTTCGCTATACATAAATTATATTTAGATCGCTATATAATTCCGGATGCACGTATGTATCTACCTATTTGTCTGTTTAAAATCTGCATAGAAGAAAACCGATCTGCCTACCATTATAAAAATAAAACATGCAAATAGAAAAACAACATGAGGACACGTGATTTTAAATAACTCATGTGGTGTATAGAGAAATTTCCTTGCTTTTATAATTTTAAACAGGATAAAAAGTACGATTTACTCTTTTTATAATATCCCTTCTATTTCATTAAACTATTAATCATGATTTGTGGATTCATTTCTAAACTTTTTCTTTAATATTAATTTTAACTTTAAAAAGATTATATATAAGTACATCTCAGTAAAAAGTAAGCCCTAATAGGGGATACCACTTATGCTATTGTTTTTTTGCGAGGAATGCCGTGAAGATAAATCCAGGAAACAATATGTAAATGCATTGATTTATTTGAGATGCAATAAGTACAATGCGCTGTCAGGTTACATGATTACCGAACATAAGCCGGGCAGAAAGTGCTTTAAAACGTACTCGTGCACACCGAGGAGGGGCGTTTTACATGTTCATTGAGCGAGGAGAAGAGCAGGAAGTGAATAACATTCTCTGATCACAGCCGAACACGAGTGAGTAGAGAATCTCGCAAACCAGGGTTGCTTGGCGATGAAATTTCAGAAGGAACATAGCATAATTAATGGTATTTATCGGGAGAGGGTGCCATTTTTGGCACAGCAAATGCATTTTACTTCAAAATATAACTCTGCCAAGGAAAGGGCTTACAGAAATGATGCTGGGAATGGAATTTCTAATAGCAAACCATTGCATAGTTTAGTGAAAGCCGGATTATTTTTAGATTAAAGAATACTGGAGATTCATTGACGATGCCATACCACAGCAGATGGACTTTATTAACTGACTCATAATGCGCAGCAAAAACGAATTGATACAAATATGTTGGGAATATGAATTAATGAGGACAAATCTATGAAGTTTCTATTCTTCTTTTTTATTATTATTTAACAGGCAGGACGTGGGATAGAAAAGCGAGAAAACAGATATGAGAAAATTTAATTAAAGGAGGGATTATTGTTTCAAGTTAAATATTACGTGTGAAATTTTGAAAACAGGGAAAAATGATTTATAAAATAAAAAGGGAAGGGGGTTAAAACTTAACATATGATTCTCATATCATACCTCTATTAAGCAAATACTTATTCACTTATTATTATCAATGGCACATATATTATTTTTTTTCTCAACTCTGAATAATGGACACATCCGAATATCGGACAAATTGCGTTCTCCCGAAGCGTTCGTTAGTTACAGGTTCTACTGTATTAAGATTAAATGATACTTAAGATGATATCTTGTTCGTTGAATATAGTTAAAAGATTTAAAATTTTAATGTATCATAGCATTGCACACAGAATAACATTGAATGTGCACCAACGTTAAAAAAATTATTTAACATTAAATTAAATTCACCAGTCGCATTTCTAGCATTGTTAAAATACGGAAAGTGCAATTAATTATGTTCTCGGTTATATGCAAATTTATGAGTATGAAATCAGGATATCTATTTTAGTATAAAACTTACATAAATGATTGATTCACTGGTATACAAATTTAAACATTTTTTATATATTTTTGATGAAACACTTATTTTCTTATTATACTACCTCTTACTAATGAAATGCGCTATTTGAAAAAAATCTATCACGTCACATTTTTAAAATTTTTACATTTTTCCATATTCACATTTTTAATTCTATAATATATCTATCACGTCACATTCAACTTACCGGCATTGTCAACTTGGATTCTATATTCTATTTTCTTGTGTTTTTTGTGAACTAAAGTGGTTTTGTTTTTGATAAAATGTCTTATAGAGTGTGTAAATTATATTCTGGTCGTTTTTTATACGTTTGTGGACAATTTATATTCGCAAAAAAAGGAAGACCGATATCGGAATGTTCTAAAACAGCATATGTGCATTATTTTGAATTCTCAGTGATTAATCAAGATAAAAAGTGGGTCCGACATGTTTTTTGTGAAAGCTGTAGGCTTACTCTTATATGCTGTGCTTCGGGAGAAAAAAAATTATCTTCAATTTGGATAACCAATGCGGTGGAGAGAACCTTCAAATCACGAAAATGACTGTTATTTTCATTTGACAAAAACTGCAGGCTTTAATTAACAAAAATAAACATAAAATTCCATATTCTGACATTTTATCAGTCACAAAACCGATATCCCATTCGGAAACTCTGTCACATTTTGTATATGCAGGTATGTCAAGTGCGAGATGCCAAGATAGTGACGATCTGTTTATGGAGGATGAAAATGATGACGAATTCGTAATCGAAGATGATAAAACGCTACATTTAATAAACCAAAATGAGTTGAACGCCCTTGTGCGAGACTTGCAACTACCTAGAACAGTGGAACTTATTGACACCGAATATCAAATTAACTTATTACGAAATCAAAGTCAAATTTTCAGCAGTTATTTCACAAAAAAAAAAAAAAAAACCGGTCAACCATAGATTTTTAGGAAATCATAAAGATGAAAATTATGAAAAAAATATTGCTGTTTTATTAAAAAACTATCATGCAATGGATGTGAACTTGTCTCTGAAGCTACATTTTCTCCATTTACACCCAGAATTTTTCCTGAAAACGTGGGTGCCGTGAGTGACGAGCAGGGCGAGCGTTTTCACCAAGACCTTAAACTTTTTGAAGACAGACATAAAGGTTTTTGGGACGAAAGTATTTTAGGGGACTACTGCTGGTCTATTTTAAGAGAAACAGATTAGGAAAATTATAAAAAGAAGAGTAAAATCAATCGTTTCTATTTTTTTCTTTTTGTATTTCATTTTATTATTTTTTTAAGTATTTAAAAAATATTTTTTTAACTAGACGTGACAGATTTCTTTCAATAATTTTCCCGTACTCAGTGCACTAGAATCTATGAAAAAATACACATTTCGGTTAAAGTATATAAACCGTGTACACCAATGTTATAAATTGTAATGATACTATTAAAACAAAATTACCTGTTGTTACATATATTCCAAAAAAATGTCAATTTAATTCCTTCCAAATAAGATATATAGTTCTATAAGAGATAGAGGTAAAAAAGACACGGCCAAAAATCTCACTTATTATAAATATAAATAGAGGAGAGTAGATTAAAAGCAGGTATGT
Source organism: Maratus michaelseni (assembly GCA_963931845.1). Lineage (NCBI taxonomy): Eukaryota > Metazoa > Arthropoda > Arachnida > Araneae > Salticidae > Maratus > Maratus michaelseni. Next base: position 392,969,640 of record OZ007592.1, read on the forward strand.
GTGTCAAATGCTGCCCTGTAGACAGCACTCGTCTTAACTACATCTCATCGCGACCCCTAGAAGTGTCCCATCGATTTTTGCAGTAAGTAAATATGTGTGTACATGCAGTGCTATTAGATTCAGATTCAGATTCAACCAAGCAGGGAGGCCTAGCATATGGCTTTAGCCCCTGCAATCCCTGCTTGGCAAGTTTATAAAAAAAAATATATATATATTTTTACATATTTGACAAAGCAGCCCAGCTTAATTTGCAGAAAAGTCCTACTCAAAAAGTCATACTCAAAAGTCATACTCAGCAGAAAAGTCACAATTAATAAGAGTTTAAAAATTATTTGAAATTGTCAGATTTTTAGAGTAAAATATTTTAAAAGTAGAGACAGTGGATTTTTTCAATAAACTTCTTCATCATCAGGAAAAGCATCATTATCATCATCACCAACAATGATGTGTACTGGTGGCATTTGGAATAACAATTGTTTTTTTTTCTATTAAGAACATGCAGCTAATTATCTTTTGAAGCAATGAGGTATTCGCCGAGATTGATTTAAACCAATTCGACAGAGATATGGTGTCTGATTTCCTCAAATATAGAGTAGCTGTCAATGGGCATGTGAGAACGTAATGTAGCGAATCCCCTCTTGCGCCACAAGTGCATCTTGCAGACAAAACTTTATTAAATTTAATTAAATAAGCCGGGAAAGGGCCATGATGATAGCGAATATATATAGGTATCGATGACTTAGAAGATAGTCTTCTGAAACTTTTGGCTTGAATGCATAGGTATATCGCCCAGTGGGACATAAATCCCAATCACGTTGCCATGAGTATGCACTGCTATTAGAAAGAAATTCACCTCAAAAGTATTAATTTTTCACCGTCTTTTCTGCTCTTCAAATAAATCCGACCTTATGGGTCGATCTAGGTAAGCCACTGTTTCATATAGATTTCACACGATATTTTGATGCTAAGTAGAAGTGTGAACATCCAGCTATACAGAAGGACGACCATGTTGCTTTTTGGTCGTGGTTAAGGGTTAAATCGGGTATCCAAGGTTTTGGATTGAATTTTGCAATGAATTGGCTTATCATGCAACAGGTGGTGAAGGATGGTCTGTTCAATGATCAGCCTGCAATGAGTTGGCACATGGAGATTGCAGTGGATAGGAGAAGTGAAAACTGCGAAAGCCTTTACAAAACATCATTAAAAATTGCAAAAAAAAACCTGAAAAAAATGTTACTAACTATATATATATATATATATATATATATATATATATGTGTGTGTGTGTGTGTGTGTGTGGGTGTGTGTGTGTTTTAAAGTTTGATTCAAAATATTCAAAGTAACATACTTTGCAAAAGTATTTCTTTGACTTTTATAAATGTATCTAATTTGTCCTTCTTCTTCAGCAAAACTAATATATACCTTTCTATAAGATTTTATTTATTAAATTATTTTTTTTGCACATAACACTGTAAGAATATTTTACTATCAGAAAAAAAATATATATATGAAAAAAAGATTTTACTAAATTAAGTAATGTTCTGGTAAAACATAGATGATGTATCAGCATAAGTAGAACTGTAGCAAGATAAATAAGTTTATTGAGGTATAAAAGAAAATGTCTATCAGTTATCGTCACAGAATGGTTGAAAAGAAGCTCAAAAAACATTTAGATACCAAACCCGGAGGACAATTTCGTCAAAAATGTATGCAGTTCTTTTGACATTCGCGTGTAACATATTTATCAAATGCGAGCTCAATCTGAAGCATAGATTGAGCACTATCAAGTTCATTCACACATATTAATACATAGCCAGATTACCAAAGACCCGCCAAAAATGTGTGATCTAAAGACGTAATGAAAGTCTAATACAGGGTTCGTACGTATCAGGGATTTTTCAGGAGTTTCACTAGTATTTTCTGTATAGAAAACGAAATCTGGTTTAAACTCGTGGCACTTCGCCTTCTTTTAAGTAAAGATTTTCTGTAAGATAATACTGGTACCGAAGAATTTCTTGGTCGCGTAATTCCAGGAGCCGTACGAACCCTGTAATATGCATGCGTAGATATACACATACATGTAGAATAGGTTTAAAAATAACGAATACTGGTTCAGGAAGCCTCAAACTGTGAAACATTTTACATAATTGTCTTTTTATCAGGATCTTAATACTTTCCTTACAGTGTATATGTATGGTAAGGAGAAAGTGTATGTTGATATAAGCTTTTAATATATCTGGTTAACAACGTACTCCCCAGGGCAATTTAAATTAATCTATGCTGTTTTTTAACACTTACGTTAAATATAGTTATACATTAGAATTCTAAACATCAAATATATTTTTTTAATACTGCAAGAAAAGAATGCGTTTTTAAAAGTATCTTAAAATGTTCATATTTCATTAAAAAAAAAAGTTTTTAATTTCATATTGTATAAGAAATCAAATTTTTATATAAACATTCATTTTTTATAAACATTTATTCTTGCATTTGATTACGCTTGAATGATTTTTAATAAATGTTTCATTTAAAGCTGTAGCACGTGCTCTTTAAAATGCCATGTTTATTATTCTATTTAAATTTCTTTAAAGCTATTTGAATAATGTAATTCAAAGTATAGATTCAGGTTTTCAATCAAGTAATAATAAATCAAATTATAATTATGATGATGTACGCTTAATTTATATGTATGGAGGTGCATTATGATTAATGATACAAGATCATTAGTGTCATTCAGATTATGTGAGATAATTAAAGGCTTGAATTTACTCTCATGTGAAAACTGAGATTTGATTGAAATCAAAAGAGACATTTTACAACAATAAAAATATACATTCAGATACATTTGTCAAAGAAAATGGTTAAAACTTCTAAAATTGAAATATCTGTAGAATATACATTATTTAAATGCAGAAAATATCGTAAATATTTTATAAAAAAAAATTATTCTGTATGTAATTTTAATCTCTCAATGGAATTATTTAATATGAACGTAAAATATGAAAAAGTATTACTGTAAAAATATTTCACTGGTAAATTTTGAAACTCTAATAATTCCTATTAAATTAAGAACTATAATCTTTTTTATTTAAATATTTCTGTAATAGTTTATCATGTGAATATTTATGTAAATATATAAAAATATTTATATAACTAATTATCTGAAACACTTGAGTATATAAATTTTTCCGAATAAAATATGTTATTTGTTTTCTTAGCTATTGTTACACGCTATTCTACACACTATACATTTATTCTCCTATCAACGAACTTTTCAGTCGTATTCCTGACTTAAAAATATAGCAGGTACTTCTGAATCCCACATAACCATTTATTTCGGCCATCGAGTCAGTGAACGGAAAAAAGGAAGATCCATTTTTTTGTTCACCACACGGAATTGCGAACAAGTGATGAGCGCGTCTCAAAAAATTCACTAACTCATGTGTTGGAAAAAAGTTTTTATGATGCGCTTGACATTTTAACGTAAGGGTTTTGTCTGAGTATATAAATCTTGAAGCATCCACTTGGCAATATGATTTTTCTAGAGAATAGTTTATTAACCCATCAAAGCCGGAATCATTTTTCTTTTTAAAATGCAAAAATTGCATTTCATACCAATTTTACAAAGTAACAAATTTAGTCTCCTTTTATTATGGAGTTTCTGTCCTCAGATAAAGATAATATTTATCTTAAAATATACTGGTATACAAGCAACAAAATGGAGAACAGCTATCCCGGCACCATATGGTACCAGTAAACGTTAATGGGTTAAAACAGGTATTCATTTATTAATGTCTGTATATTTAATATTTATTCTCCATATTACCAATTTTACTAAACTTGAAACTCTACATATACAAAAAATAGCGAACTATTAAAACCTACACAATGCTCTAATAAGGGAATCAATAGTAATTAATACATCCAAAGTAGACGTTTGCAATGATATGGTACATGCAATCATTGATTGCCGCTGGAAAAATATGTTGGAAAAATAAGACTAAAAGAGGGAATCAAATGCCGATAAAGGGATTTCTTCAACTCCCAGTCTTATATATAGCGAATAGTCAGATGCTTGAGAGTTACAACTGATGATGCTATAGCCAGAGTGAAAGCGTTTTTGTGTAATGGTGACGGTTTTATGTGAAACTTTTTAACATTTTTAATAATGAAGGACTGTGCAACTTCTAACCATGTTTTTAGATAATGTCTGAGTGCAAAAATGGTAATATGGAGAATAAATATTGAATAGTTTATTGTTCGGCATTTCAACTACAAGATCTTAGTTTTTTCATAACCATTAAATTTCATCAGATATTTGAACTATGATATACTTTCGTCTTTCTACATCCGTTCCTTTTTAAGTTGCCTAATCTTATAGTTATCTGCTTGCATCCTGAAATCATCTTCACTCAGATGTATATCAAGATTCATTCGTTTGAGTTGTGTGAGGTTCAAAAAGATTAATTTCTGTGAATCATGTGTTACTTTTTCTTTAAACATTCCTAAAAGTTAATTATCCAAAAATCTATCTGTGTCTAATTAGCTGCCAGAGTTTTTAATTTTGTAACATATCTTCAGTATAAGTGCGACGATTCATTTGTGATCTTCACCTGTGTTTCAATTAATCAGTGAGTGCTACATTAATAGAGAATCTACAGTTTTTAGTCTGAAATCAATCATTGTGCTCTTCGTTTGTATGCATGTATCTAAGAGTTCCAGTGTTGTTTATAAAATATATTATTGAATTGCTTCTGGTGTAAATAATAAATTGCTTATCGAATTCATGAAGTGAAATAGTGTCAACAAAATATACAAATGGGAAAATCTATATTTATTCAATGTAGATGCTAAAAGATAAGCAAAATGTAAGAAAAGACAAAAATATGTTTTCACCATGTGTTTCATAGGCCTAGAAATGGCTACGGTTAACATAATGCAAATGCTTATTATTTAAGCCCCAAAATGGCAATTTCATAAATGTTTTTTTATATTGTATCTAATTAATAGGGAAATATTAAATTTTATAACTTATTACATTTTATATATTTTTTTCAATCACATCTTAACTTTCATATTTGCATATATAAAATTTTAATACACATAATCAAGTTGCAGTAATTGTATTTTTATTTTCATGATTTATCTGCTTATTTTTAGTAGATATGATATGTCAAATAATTATATAATTTTTATTAATATTATTAATCAAACTTAACAACGTAAACCACGTATTATGAAATTCATTTAATTATCTATCCACCATAATAGGGAAAAATTTACTTAATTATTTTACAATTATAATTCATTAATTTATTTCCACTATACTATGTTTAAACTTAATAACTTTAAAAGCTCATTCTGAAATTCCATCCAGCCACAAGTACTATCTGAAATGAAATCTCTTTAATAAATGAATATTATCAATTAATGAATACCAAAACCCTAAGCTTCCCATCGGTTCATCTTTAGTTCGTATGGAACTTCTCAGTTCATTTAGTACTATGACTCAGTACCATAATAAACTTTTAAATTCACTTAGAATTCAACGGCAACTTATTAGTTCACTTTAGAATTCATTAGTTAATATGGTGCGTTTTCACAAAATTGTTAAAATATATAGGTATCGTTGCACAGTTTATTGTGAATATTATAAATATTATGAATGTTATATTTTTATGAAGTTCCACAATATAAACAGAAAAACAAAAAAAAACATTTTTTCAGCAATATTTACTATGAATTTGTATAGAAAAATGTTTAATGTGTATGATTTCTGTAGTATATTTAATATTTATTTTTGCTAACATATATCTTGTTTTATGTGTTTATGAGTGTTATTATAATATTTTTTTTTTAATTCAGTATATTATTTGTTAATATACAGTGCAATAGAACGTATTGGCTTAATTTAATTAATCCTCCACCGGATTTCAGAGATGAAGAACGAGATAATGTGATTTGTTTTACTTATAATATAGAAACCGTAGTAAATCTTGATGCTTGGGCAATCAGGAAAAACAAATATAAACCATTACATTTCATCTCTAATGACTCTTTTTCGTCCACGACTAATAAGTTCTATGATCTAAAATACATTTTACAAAAAACACCTCAAAACTAGGATGTTTTTCCGAACTTAAGAAAAAAATTCCAGAAGTTCGACTGAACCCTGGGTTCTTTGAAAGATTGAAATATAAACCTGGCAAATTCAAGATATGTCTTATCGCAAAACCATTCATAAAATTAAAAAGTCTATTTTTCAAGTGACCCAATAGAGCCATATCAACTACCAGGCGTTTATGAAATCCCGTTCACCAGAGCAGACAGAACATTACGATATTATATAGGAATGACCACTAGAAAGTTTAAAACCATATTAAAAGAGCATATGGCAGATATAAAATATGACAGAAAAGTACGATAGCACGATAGTACTGGCAAGACTACACAGAACCGATACAATAAAAATATACTTTAAAAATAGTAAAATAATTTATCCATCAAGAATCTATTTGAGATCTATTATCCGTGAATCAATAGAAATCTACATGCGTAACGTAAACATTGGCAATGAATTCGCCTCATTTGAATTACCTAAAATTTGGCACAAGGTATTTTACAGTTTTAAAAAAGCAATAACGAAATATTAATTTTCACGTTTACTGTTGGCTACTTCAAGCACCTGCTTGTTTTACATATATGATCTCGTGATTCACGATTTCAAGTTTATTTTTAAAAATTTGCGAGAATATTTGTTTATCGTTATATATCTGGAGAAGTTGAAGAGAAAAGCGTTGAAACGTATGCCGATCATTAAATGTTTTTATAACCCTTTTTGTTGTTTCTATTTGTATCACTTTAGCATTTTACCTATATTTTAATGAAGATCGAAGTTAAGAAAATCATTCACAGACATCTCATTCACAGACAACTCAGGCAGCAATCAATATTGAAAATGCACTCAATGATCCTGCGTTAAAATATTAACACCCGCGTCTCTTTTCAGATAAATACTCCAAATTCCCAAATTTAAACTAATTCCAAAATTCAAGAATTAACAGTTAAAATAAATAATATGATAATTTAAAAATCTGTAAATAATTTAAGTTATAATTAAATTGAAAGTAAAAAGAAAAAAAAAATAGGAGAAAGATCAAGTTATTGACATATGGCTAATTTTTGGCAAGAGACATTTGATGCTTAATTGCTGACCCTTTAAAGTCGTCAAGCAAAGCTGCATAAACTGTAGTAAAAGTTCTCAAAGTAAAATTAGTAAATTTCATAGATGAAATAATTACAAAGACAATTCCTTTAGAGGAAAATATAGATTCAACAATTTCTTGTACAAAACTCAATCTTTAAACTTATTGAGAATTCTTGTCGCAAACAAACGGAGGATTTTTACATGTAACCTAAGGAAAGAAAATGACACTCACAAAACTGAAAATTGAATTATAGAAAATTCAAGAAAAGATAAATCTAATGAATTTAATGAAATTATACTAACCTGAACTAAAAAAACCAGGAGTAAAAGTGGTTGAGACTTTAAAAGTTAAATAATAATCAATTCATGTAGCTATTTTATTTTATGTAAAAAAAGTGATAATCACTAAATGTTACAGTTAGCGTTCTTTAATTTATTAATTTATTTTGTTTTGATCACTTCTGTGATATGACAGAAAAAATAATTTAATCCCGCAGATGAAATTATTATTTATTTATTTATTAATATCCAACAGTATTTTTAAAGATTGAATCGTTGATTCTTGAAAGTCATTTACTGCCTACATTACTAATGAGTTTTAAATAAGAAAAAAAGAAAGAAAAAAAAGAAAAACTAAAAATGACTGAGATTTTTGTATCATGAAAAATAGAAATCTTGGAGGCAGAAGAAATGAAGTCATAAATGCTTTTAAACTACTGTATCCCGGCGTATAATGCACACTTTAAATACCAGGAAAACAATAGAAATTTACAGAAGTACGTTATGCACCTGTTATAAAAATGCAATATTAACAAGAGCGAAAAGTCATACGTCAAGCATTGATTTTGTAACTCTTTCCAACACTTACAAAATAATTTTACAAATCTTTAGCATTTAATAAGGTGAAAGGCATAACGTATTTGAAAACACAATTTCGGGACTTAACAACAATATTTCCAAAAATATCAGAGTTTTTTTGTGTAGTCCTGTATATGATCTATATATTTGTATATATACTATATGGAATGTTTAAATTTAGTTCAGTTAGGGAAGTTAAACCACAGTTTAAAATTCTCCTTCTGGAATTTCCACACATAAACGGAAATGTACTCAAGAAATTTGTGCTGTCCTGTATATGATCTGTAAAATCCATACACACAACGTAATAGCCAAAATATGAGTTAAATTTAGAAGAGCGTTCAGCAACTGAATACGCACTTCCAGCAATTTTTGTTAAGAGACAATACCAAATTATTTTGTGTTTCTCTTTAAATGAACGATGAATGACACACAATATTCTACAGTAAGCCTCTTGTAATGCACCTGAGTGATATATATAAATTTCAATATGTTTGAAATGGTGAAACATTATTAAAATAAACCAAAACGATTTTTCTCTACAGATCGTTATGTAACAGAATTGTTTTGAGTGACCCTGTAGAGGAACTATCAGTGCTGTACACAGCATAATCTATAGTAAGCATCTTGTAGTGAACCTCAGTGATATATATATATATATATATATATATATATATAAGTCTCAATATGATTGAAATTGTGTAACATCATTAAAATAAGCCACAAATGATTTTCCCCCATAGACCGTAATGTAAAGGAATTCTTTTGAGTGAACGTATAGAAAAAAGAGCACGTATAGTAAAAAAACTATACGTGCTACACACTTCACGTTCAATACCGAACTCTCAATAGTAAATCTCAAGAATAAGGTAAAGCCGGGAGAGATGGCGCAGTCGGAGAGATTGCGCACATAGAGGTTCGGAGGGAAGGAGTATAGTGAGCGTGCAGAGACTCAAGGTAGTTGTAAAACAGCAGTAGTGGAGTGTATACTTGAAAGTGCACGTTGATTGTTTTGAGCTTCTAAGATAAAGCATTGCTATTTTGTTTTGTTTTCCCAAAGTAAGTGCTTGAATTTTCATAGCTATTCATCAGAATTTCTATACAATGTCATTAGTGCAAAATATTTTAAACTTAAAAGATTTCCCATAAGCTACTAATCTAGACTAACAATGTGAACATCAGCGATTCGTTTTTCGTAGCGGCCATGCTTATATAAAAGGCCGCGCAATCTCTCCTACCGAAATTGGAGAGTTTGCGTATCTGCTACTTAGGAGAGATGGCGCATTGTTTCCATTAGTTTCCATGCTAGGAGAGATTACGCAGCTTAATGGTAAATTTGCATAAAAATTGAAAAACGAAAATTGACTAATTTTAAGTTAAATGTGTTATCAAGTAACTTAATGTTATTTTGTAATATTATCTGGACTTGCTTTTCTGATTCTTTATTTTTTTCCTTTAATTATTATTAGTAACAATCTCTCCTACACATGTGCGCAATCACACCAACCCTGTAAGGACAGATTACACAAAATAACTTTCTTGGTTTTATTACAACTGTTCTATTAAATTACAACATAACAACAAAATAGCAATGGAAATGCATTAAAAAAAATGAAGTAAAAATTATTCATGGCTAGTTTAGCGAAAAATTAATATTTAGATATTTTATTGTTTTTTTTTTTTTTAATTGTGCGCAGACTCTCCTAGCTTTACCTTATATGTCAATTGCATGAAAATCCGCATGTATTTACGTTAGTTACATTATGGACAAACAGACAGACAGACGGCAGAAATACAGACCGAATTAATAAACTCTTTTCAATTATGTTGGAAAGCGTTAAAAACAAAAAAATAATTCATAAGCATAATAATTGGCATTTCGAATTAAGGCACATGCAATTTTTATGTACAAAAATTATAAACGTTATGAATTTAATAATGTTAACTATCGTATTATATAAAATGTACCAGTTATTAAGATTTTAATGTTCACTTTTAGATGTTTTGCTATACAAAGAAAGAGAGAACATTTACTTAAAAAGGTTGTGCGCATAATACTGATAATATACCTGAAAATAGTATAAGGTAGTCTGGAATTCCATTTGTGTGTCATACAACGGAGCGCGCTATACGCGTTATATTTATATTTATCAAACACACACAAAAAAAAAACGCATATCGAACTCGAAATAAATGAGCCGAGTAAAGTTTTACTAATATCATAGTAACTTAACATGAACTTTAAATAAATGCATTAGAAATTGTTTAATTTTATAAATTTAACAGTATACTAGTATAAAGTTAGTAAGTTTCCATTATATCTTCTTCCAGAGACGAATGCATAATAAATGCTACAATTAACATTTTCGAACAGTTCCTCAAAAAGCTTTAAAATGTTTTCTAAATTCTCAATGTAGTGGTTAATTTACGAAACTAGAAGCAATCCTCATCACTTAAAACAATTAAAAGCATTTTCTACTAAATGTAAACATGATTTCGGTCGCTCTTGTTGAGTTTTGCTATAAGTTTGTAAAGTGAACGGTCAAATCTGCATTTGACACATACATTTAATCTTCTCAACAACCCCCATTAATTTTCAATATAAACATCTTGAAATGTATTCGAAAAATCCTGTTTAGTGAATATGGATGAATTTAATTCCCACAATTGGACGTTATGTAATCATATTATAGAAAACCTTTTTATTCTGTAGCCCCATAATTTGAAGCAAATTTATAGATTGCATAAAATATATATCAATAGTAATTCAAATAATAATAGTATTATCATTTACTTAAATTGAATTTAGTAAACAAATTCTTTAATGAAACACACTGTATTTGAATTTATTTTATAAATAAAAAATAATAATTGCATCTAAGGTTTCAAAATCTAACGTTTGTATCTATTTCTACAAGTGAGTGTTTTGGAGTAACACTATGGAATATTTCATGAGAAATTCCTACATGCACAGTTCTGGTTAATTTACGTTAACGGAAGCAAACCTCATCACATAGTAAGACAAAAACTAGGCTGTGCCAATCCAAAAACTTTCTTCTACCTCACACAGGTTTCGCATACATTACAAAGAATCAGCACCAATTTATATCAACGTTCAACTGAATCTAAAATTTTATTAAATTACGTGCTTCTTGATAAATAAAAATAGTTCTTGAGATAGGACTATTTCTAAAATCATGTACATCCTGCAAAATGTAGCCTAGCAGCGCCACCTGTTGGGAAATTTAGACCAAAACCTAATCAACAACAACTTTCTCAACGTCTAACTGAATCTGAAGTTTGATGAAAATCCGTGCATTAGTTCTTGAGATATTCTTACCTGATAATAAAAGAAAGTATCATACCAGCGCCACCTGTTGGGCTATTTACACCAAAACGTAATCAGCGTCTATTTATGGTCTGACATAATCTGAAGTTTGATGAAATTCCGTGCATTAGTTCTTAAGATATAGCTATCGTAAAAATCAGGAAAAAACTGGCATAGCAGCGCCACATTTTGGAATATCTTCACCAAAACGTAATCAGAGTCTATGTCAAGTATAACTGAAACTGAAGTTTTATGAAAATAAGTGCATTAGTTCATGAGATATAGCTATTGCGGAAATCACGAAAAATACAGCGGCGCCACCTATTGGGCGATTTTCACCAAAAACCAGCACTAATGCACCAGCACCAGCATCAGATGGAACCAGCACCAATTTATATCAGCGACTGACTGAATTTTAAGTTTTATTAAATTTCGTGCAGTAGTTATTGAGATAGAGCGCCCACAAAATATTTGTCACATACAGACAGAGTCACAGACTCACAGACAGATATTTTCTAAAAACAGTCAAATCGTGTTCAGGACCTTCTAAAACGTATAAATCCATCGAAAACCGAAAGTCTAAAATTTTCATGAATCCAATACATTTTTCTTAAAATAAAGTAAAATAGATAAAAGAAAGTAAAAAAAAAGAAACAAGAACGAAAAACCATGCGTCCAGCATAGATTATGAAACACTTTCCAACACATCCAGAACAAAAATTCACCATTAAATAAAGTAAAAGAAGATATGTAAGTAAGCAGTTTAGAAAACATATACCGCATTGAAAAATACAGTTTACATCCCATTGCAAAAAAAGTAGTCGAATTATATTGTGCAGCCCTGTATATGATTTGTAGATTTGAATATATAATACATAGCATGATAAAATTTAGTTCAGTTTGAGAAGTCACATTTAGCACTTTTCGCCAATTGATGGAAATGCACTCGAAATCTTTTGTATAGCCCTGTATATTATCTAAACATTTTTGTTCACATCACATATTAAGCTATAATTTAATTCATGTAAATAACGCATAAAGCAACTTAAAACTCACTTCCAGCAATTACCAACCATAAACGGCAATATATTTTGTCCTTTGCGTACCCCTGTACATCAATTTATGTATATTCCACAAACTTATATTAGTCTACTAAATATAGTTCAGCAAGAAATATAATTAAAATCTACCCTTAAGCAATTCACTGTCATATAAAGTAATACTTATGAATTCCCTTGTGTAGCCCTGTATGTGATCAACAGAATTTATACACACCGCGTAATATGAAACAAGTGGGTAAGTGTGATCGAAGATCGCTCAAAGGGTTTCGTTTAATATTTCCTTTCAAAACACTTTATCCTTTCTTTAATAAATCCAAATAAATTTCATTTAGCAACCAAAAAAAAAAAGGTCATGTTTTTTAAAGAGTAAAAATTTATCGGTCTATTTTTCTCGTTTTTTCGAATATCTAAACCAGCCCGATAGTGGGTGAAGCCCACTATTATATTCTGTCATAATAATATCTGTCATGTGAACTAAAAAAGTAATTTCAAAATTAAACAAGTTGTACACATTCAAAATGTTAAAATATGTGAATATTTCTATAATCGGTATTCAATACGTTCCTCAAACTCATATATTTACTATTCTCTATTACTCATATTGATACTCGCTTTGTATTATTCTGAAACATTTGAAAAATCCGTTAAACTTCCGATATGACGTCAAATTTTCTTTTTAATTCTCTAATGACGTGATATTAATCTGCCTTGTGTACATACACATACTCATACTCCTTGTATTATTGAGAAATCTTTCCGTTTCATTACCACTATGACGTCAATCAATTTTATTTCATATTAATCTTTTTTTCAACTGGTGAAACTTTTTATTTCATTATCATTTTTCACGTGGAAATCGTCTGATAGAAAATTAAATATTGCAGAAAGAATTTCATCGTGGATTTTAAATTTTTGGCATCTGCTATAACGAAAAATGTTTAAATTTAATAGGAAAAGGCTGTTAGAATTTTGATTTTTCATCTCTATTTATTAAAATAATACGAATTTTTCAAATTTTAATATTTTGAGATTTTTATATTTGGTATTCAGATTTCTGCACAAAGTTTCAAATCTGTATGTTACGTAGTTTTGGAGAATGGTTCTGTGACGGACAGACAACGGAGCGGTAGTAATAGGGTTTCGTGACATGAACGAAACCCTAAAAAATTAGTTAAAACGCAAACGAAACTTGAAAACGCGCTTATCACACATAGATTGTAATTGTCGCACGTATACTGTAACCGAATTCTTTTGTGTGTCCTTGTAACTGAACAATAAACGCGATGCACACCTTACTTTTAAGGAAGCAATTTATAGTGCACTCAGTAATGCATATAATTTTCATTATGTTTGAAATTGTGAAACATCATTAAATTAGACTGCAAAAAATTTTTCCCCGTCAAACAATGCGGAACGGAATTATTTTGTTTGACACTGTAAATGAATATTAAATGTTTTGTACCCATATTCTATAAAAAGCATCTTTTAAAACGCTTAATAAATATATATTAATTTCACCATGTTTTAAATGGCGTAGTATCATCAAAATGCACTTGAAACGATTATTTTCCTTTGACTGTAATGTAATGGAATATATTTGACTGTCCCTGTATATATATAAAAAAAACTATAAGTGCTACACCCTTCATTTGAAAAAGGGAACATGCTGTAGTAGACGACAATAACATACAAAAATTTCATGGAAATCCAAGCATATTTACGCGAGTTAGAGCATAGACAGACGGCTGGACGGCAGACGGCATACGACAGACAAACCGAATTCATAAACACTTTTCAACTAGTTGGGATGTGTTAAAAAATAAGAACTTAAAATCAACTCCAGGCATAGATTATAAACCACTTTCCAACGCATTCACAATACCGTAACAGAACATTACAGTTTACTGAGTAAAAAAATTAGAAAACTCATAACACTTTTAAAAACCCAATTTCAGCAATTACTACCAATAGTCGAACAAAATATCTGACGTATTTTGTGCAGTCCTGTCTAGGATCTATAGATTTGCATGTATATTACACAGTATTCAAAAATTTACTTCACTTAGGAAATAGTGAAATTGAAAATTTAAATTCAAACATTATTTTCAATAAATAGAAATGTACGTGAGACCTTTTGACCAACCCTGTATTTGATCTAATATGCAAAAAAAAAATTAGTTACATTTGAAAACGCTTACAACAACTAAAAACGAGGTACCGACAATTATTGTTCATAGACAGTACTGTAAGCAAATGTGTTTGAGTGTCCCTGTAAATGAACGATAGATTCACAACATATTCTACTGTTAGCGCATTGCAGTTCACCACAGTGATATTTATCAATTTGAATATGTTTAAAACAGTGCAGCATGAACCTGTATACCAGGACTTCCAACGAAATAGCCTTTCCAAGAATTAAATCGTTCCTCGAAAAAAGTCTCAAATTGGTGGCGCATGTGGTAAGACGGATTTTGCATACGTCACTAGTTCGTCTGCTTCACCGTTTGACACTGACAGTGACAGCCATGGGCGCTGCTGTAGCACGGATTCTTGCCAGCTGCGCAGAACCGTGCGCGTAGCTGTGCATCTGCCATTTAGTGCCGAAGTCTCGACACGATGTTATCACTATTGCGTTAGAAGTCCTTCTATAGAGGTTCATGCAGTGGAGCATCATTAAAACACGCCGCAAATATTTTATCCCCATACACAGTAATGTAATGAAATTTTTGAGTGTCTCTGTAAATTAACCATACATGTTACACACTTCATTTTCAACATCAAACATACCATAGTGTACCTCAATAACATATATCAATTTCATGGCAATCCGAGTATATTTACGAGAGATAGAGCACGGAATAACTGCAGACACACAGAGAAATCGAATTCATAAACACTTTTCCATTATGTTGGAAAGTGTTAAAAACACTCTTTTCTAAACAGAAAATTGATTTCGGTTCCACTTATCAATGTTTGCTGTAACTTTCACTATACTCTCTGCATTCATTTAATATTCTCAACAATTCTCATTCATTTTTAATAGTCACTTGTTGAAATAAACATCAATAATTCCTTTCAGGGAATATTCATGCGTTTCATAGCATCGTGTGGATCATTTATATAGATATGTTTAAGCATATATTATGCAGAAAAGTTATATATTACGTAAAAAAATACAATTTACAAATAACTTATTTAAAGTAGATGAATTTAATATTTATTACATTATTTCAGTACATTATAGAGCGTAATTTATCTTAAAATGTAAAAATATATGTAGTGTTAAAACATTTTTACGTTTTTACAAGTAATGTGTTTATTAATTTGCAGCAAATTCCTAGGTTATGTAAAATACATAATATCTGAGTTAACTTAAATTAGATTAATTTAGTATTAATACTGCTGTAGTTAATATATAAGACTTGAGATTCTTATTTAATCTGGAAAGTTATATGGCGTTATTTGAAAAATGAATCATTTCCCGCTCTCAATAGAGTATGTTTAATAATTACTGTATTAACATTAGCGAATAGTTGATAACGAAATATAATATTGTCTAAGTTCAATGTGTTGGTTAATTTACATAATTAGAAGCAACCATAATCACTTAGACATAACAGAATTAAAAGCATTGTCTAATAAATGGAAAATTGATTTCGGTTCATTCTGTTGGCGCTACATATTTCTTATAACTTGTTGTATGTAGTTAATCTTTTCAATAACTACCATTCATTTTTAATAGGCAATTGTTGAAATTAACACTAATAATTGCGTTCAGTGAATATGCACGCATTTCATAGCAATATTAAAAAATATCTGATATATTTAAGAATGTATTATGCAAGATATAAATATTTTATGTAAAATACATTAAAATATTTATTAAAGTAGATAATTCAACATTTTCTTCATTTCGATACAATGAATTGTAATTAATACTATAAATTTAACAAGAACGAAAAATCATGCGTCAAGCATAGCTTATGCAACATTTCCGAATATTTAAAAATACTTAAAAAATTTTTTACCGTTTAATAAGACGAAAGATGATATCTAAGTAAACAAATGAAATCACTCTCTGATGAAGATCCAGCCGTTAAGCATAGGAACTTTTCTCCAACAGGGGAAATGTTTATTGAAAATTTATATTTTAGAATACAGATGTTGAATATTGCATTAGAGATTAAAATAAAATTAGTACAAAGTTAGTTTTTACAATACTGGTTCAGATCACAACATTTTTTAATATAAAAAAATGACATAAGAAAAAGTATAATGAAAGTAATTAGAAAATTATGAAACCAATAATTAATCATGACACAACTAGTAATCTATGTAAACAATTTGGAAAACGCATAACATATTTACAAATCCAATTTCAGGAATTATTAACAATATTCGGAAAAATATCCGAATTCTTTGGTGCAGCCCTGTATATTATCTATAGATTTGTATCTACACTACATAGAATGCTAAATTTGAGCGAAGTTAGAAAAAGCTTAGCACAGTTTAAAATTCAACTTATGGAATTTCCGTCAATAAACGGAAATGTTCTGTAGGACTTTTGTGCTGCCCTGTATATGATCTATAGAGTTTATACACACCAAGTAATAGACAAAAAATAAATTTAATTTAAAAACGCGTTCAGCAACTAAAAACGCACTTCCAGCAATTATTGTTAACATACAATACCGAATTCAATTCTGTATCCTTGTAAATGAACGATGAATGCTATACGCAAAATATTTTATAGTAAGCCTCTTGTAATGAAGTTTCGTGATATACTTTAAAAAATCCATTATGTTTGAAATAGGGAAACATTATTAAAATAAACTCCAAACGATATTTTTCTATAGACCGTAATGTAACAGAATTTTTTTGAGTGCCCCTGTAAAGGAATCATAAGTGCTATGCGCACCATATTCTATATTAAGCCTCTTGTAGTCCACCATTGTGATATTTATCAATTTCAATATTTTTGAAATTGTGTAACAGCATTAAAATAAACCACAAATAATTTTTAACATAGGCCGTAATGTAACGGAATTCTTTTGAGTGTCCTTGTAAAAAAAATGCGTGCTACAAACTTCATTTGCAATTCCGAACATGCCATAGTAAATTTAAATAACATATACAAATTGCATGACAATCCGAATATATTTACATGAGTTAGAGCACGGACGGACAGACAGACAGACAGACAAACCGAATTCATAAACATTTTTTAACTATGTTGGAAAGTGTTAAAAATGGGCATAGTATATGAAATAGTGTATTTTTCTGTTTTCAAGTATGTGTTTTTTCAGTTCCTGTAATATAAAAATATCTTTGGCAGAAAGCTTATAGGTTATATAAAAAATAATACATGAGTTTAGCTTAGTTAGATTAATTTAATAATTTCTTTATCATATTATTTTTAGAACATATTAAATTTTAGTTTCTTATTAAAATTGAAAAGTGGAATAGATTTTAAGAAAGTGAATCTATTATGCATTCAATATTCAATATAATTTTTGTATTAACGTTAGCGAATAGTTCATAAAAAATGTAATGCTGTCTACATTCAATGTATCAGTTAGTTTATGTAACTAGAAGCAATCATCATGAATTCAACATCAGGCAGTTAAAACCGTTGGCTACTAAACAATGCTAGTACACAATAAACGATTTTTCCCATGTACCATAAAGTATCGGAAATGTTTTGAGTGTCCTTGTAAACAAAATATATACGCCACAAGCTTCACTTCAAATAGTGAACATTCCATAGAAATACTAATTAATATATATTAATTATATGGTAATCCGAGTATATTTACAAGAGTTATATAACAGATGGATAAACAGCAGACAGACAAACGGTGTTTTGGTCTTATAGCTTTATTAAAAAAAAATAATCATATAAAAAATAAATATTTTAACTTAATTTCATAAAACAGTTAATATATATATTACAAGCTGATATATATTTTTTTTTATCTAAAAGTAAATTTTGAACAAGACACTTTATAAAACTAAGATTTTTAGGCTGGCTTCTTAAAAAAAAAAAAAAATAATAAATAAATAAAACAAAAATAATCTGAAAGTTATAACTTCTAATACCTTATTTAATGCAATATTGTCAATAGTGTCTGATGAAGAAAGAAAACTCCATGGAGGTCGATGTCTGAAGAATCTCGTAGACAATATGTATAAGTATATATGACTAACAATAAATTTTCTTTAATAAAATTATTGCATTTATTTCTTATGGTGTAAAAAGTATATATACGAAAAATATCACATTATTAAAGAAACACATAGTTCTCTAGCAAAGAGATAAAATTTCATTTTTGGATTTGCATCTGAAAACATTTATATTGTCCCCACCAGACTTAATAATCACTTTAAAAAATAATCTGCTTTCAATTAAATTGTAATAAAAAATTAAATATAAATTTATATCCTAATTATACAAAGATGAAATGCTGGTGAAAATGGCCTCATGCTCTGAAAAAATCGTGTACTTTCATTCTTAAAGACGGAGCAGTATTATAAAATTATAATGTAATTTATTTCAGTGAATTTTTATTTCAACAGTGCTTAGAGTAAGGTCTGTCAATTAAAATAACTATTGAAACGTAATTTACATAGCCATTACAAATGGGAGATTCAAGTTGTTTAAAATGTAGATATTTTACTATTTTCCCTCAACAAAACGAAATATTTAAATATCCATATGGTTTTTAAAATTTACTGTATTATTTATTTATTTTGTTTTATTTTATTTTACTTTTGTTCAGTTATACTAAATTACTACACTTTTTCGAGAACATGATTGTTGTATCTACATAAAATGAGAGTGAATAATGACAACAAGTGGGTAAGTGTGATCGCAGATCGCACAAAGAGTTTCGTTTAATATTCCTTTCAAAACACTGTATCCCTTTTTAATAAATCCAAATAAATTTCATTAAAAAAAAAAAAAAAAAAAAAAAAAAAAAAAAAAAAGGCCATGTTTTTTATAAAGTAAAAATTTACCTGTGTATTTTTCTCGTTTTTTTCGAATATCTGAACCGGCCAGATAGCAGGCTAAGCCCGATATTATACTCTGTCATAATAATATCTGTCATGTGGACTAAAGGTGATATTAAAAAAAAACAATTTCAAAATTAAATATGTTGTATAGAGACCTTCAAAATATTAAAATATGCCAATATTTCCATAATCGGGTTTTTATCCTGATTCAATACGTTCCTCAAACTCATATATTTACTATTCTCTATTACTCATATTGATACTCTCTTTGTATTATTCTCAAACATTTGGAAAATCCGTCATGACGCGAGATTAATTTTCTTTTTAATTCTCTAATGACTTCATATTAAACTGATTTCTGTACTTACACGTACTCCCACTCCTTGTATTAATGAGAAATGTTTGAAAATTTCCGTTTTATTACCAATATGACGTCAGATTAATCTTTTTTTTTCAATTGGTGAAACTTCTTTTTTCATTTTCATCTTTCAATAGAAAATTAATTATTGTAGAAAGAATTTTATTGTGGATTTTTAATTGTTGGCAACTGCTATAACGAAAAATGTCTAAATTTAATAGGAAAATTAATAGGATTTTTGGTTTTTTATCTCTATATATTAAAATAATACGATTTTTTCAAATGTTATTATTTTCAGCTATAGTTACACAAAATTTCATGCTTGTAAGTTATATAGTTTCTGAGAACCGGCTCTGTGATGGACAGACAACGAAGCGGGAGTAATAGGGTTTTGTGAGATGAACAAAACTCTAAAAAAATAACTGAGTTAAAAAAAAAAAAAAATGCTTATCGGTATTCTCTGGAGAAAAACAGGTAGAAAAATGTTTAGATAACAAATCCTTTGTTCAATTTATACGAAAATGAATACAATTCTTGCATCAGTGGCATCAACATATTCGTCTTATGTGCGCTCAATCGAAAATACCATTCGGACATTATCGCATTCACTCACAGACACACACATATACACATCGTAAAAAGAACAAAACTGAGGTGTGGGTGGGGGGAGGAGTTAGACACGTAAGTAAATTTGAATGTGCGCACTTTCAAATAAAACCATTTTAAAAATAACGAAAACAGATTTAGTGTACGTTAAAATGTAATGATATACCCAATATTGCAGAATTGCATATTTTTTTTATAATTACAATACTTTTCGTAGACTATATGTATCAGGAAAGCAAATACATATATATATATATATATATATATATATTTACATTTTGAAACTGCATAAAAGGTTCAAATGTATTATTTTCCTTTGTATGCTTAAAGTAAACATTTCTTTGATCCACAGAAAGCGAAAATTTTATTTAATATTGTATTCATGTTTCAATTCCTAACTTAAATGTGATTTTCTAGTGAAGGCAAGTGATTAACAAGTGGGTAAGTGTGATCGAAGATAGCTCAAAGGGTTTCGTTTAATATTCATTTCAAAACACTTTATCCTTTCTTTAATAAATCCAAATACATTTCATTTAGCAACAAAAAAAAAAGTCCTGTTTTTTATAAAGTAAAAATGTAGTCTATTTTTTCGTTTTTTATTTTTTTTTTAATCTAAACCAGACCGATAGCGGGCGAAGCCCGCTATTATATTCTGTCATAATAATATCTGTCATGTGAACTAAATGCGATATTTAAAAAAATGAAAATTAAACATGTTGTACACCATTAAAATGTTAAAATATGCGAATATTTCCATAATCGGATTTTTATCACGATTCAATATGTTTCTCAAACTCATATATTTTACTATTTTCTATTACTCATATTGATACTCGCTTTGTATTATACTCAAACATTTGAAAAATTCATTAACCTTTCAATAGGACGTCAGATTTTCTTTTTAATTCTCTAATGACGTGATATTAATCTGCTTTGTGTATATACACATACTCTTACTCCTTAAATTATTGAGAAATGTTTGAAAATTTCCATTTTATTACCAGTATGACGTCATATATTTATTTTTATTTTTTTTTTTCAATTGGTGAAACTTTTTATTTCATTTTCATTTTTCTCGTGGAAATCGTTCAATAGAAAATTAATTATTGTAGAAAGAATTTCATTGTGGATTTTTAATTTTTGACAACTGCTATAACGAAACATGTTTAAATTTAATAGGAAAAGGCTGTTAGAATTTTGGTTTTTTATCTCTATTTATTAAAATAAAAGGATTTTTTCAAATTTTAATATTTTGAGCTTCATAGCTGATATTCAGTTATATATACGCAAAGTTTCAACTCTAAAAGTTACATAGTTTCTGAGAATGACTCTTTGACGGACAGACAACGGAGCGGGAGTAATAGGGTTTCGTGAGATGAACGAAACCCTAAAAACTGGTTCTGTGTTTACCGCGGCTAAATAATTGTTGGATATGCTACAAATAATGCACAAAGTTTTTGTTGAGTTTATTCAGTATTACAAAACATAAAAAAAAGTGTTTGCTTTAATGCTAACGAGTTCTTAATCAGTTCTAACTGGACAGCTTTCAAATAATCTTTAGATTTTATATGTTATCGGGAAAATGTAACAAAATTGAAGAAGATTAATTTCTTAAAATTGAACAGAAAATAAACTTTGAAGATGATTTACTATTAGGTGCCTGTGGTCGCTACCACACATCCTCGCCACATGACAGGTAGGATAAGGACAGGATTAGCTCTTACGAGCTGTTATAAATTTCTTAAATGAACTTAATAAATATATATACCTTTTTGTTATGCAAGCTTAAAAAATAATTATGTTGTTGAACAATCAGGAGCAAAATAATGCATTATTTCGAAATTATATTTTAATTCGAAGTTTCCTCCAGTAATTATAGTAATATACAATATATTAATAGAAAACAACGTAATATGAAACAAAAAATGCATGACATTTCATCGTAGACTCAACACTTCTTTAAATAAATGAAATTTAATTCTTTCAGTTCATACTCTTGTTCATCCTCACATAGACCATCGATAAATGATTTTCTAAAGGCATCCTCTTCAAATAAAATGCCTTTTATTAAGACAGTAAGTAATATGTAATATTAGTAATTTTGTATTGTTTTAAATATTTACAGATACAAAAAAATAGGGTTAGACAATTTTAAGTTATCCTAATAATATTATTAAAACCGATTGTGTGCAAATGTTAGGCTGAGGCCAGCGTCAAAATGGAGCATTTAATGATCCTGTATCTTTGCATGTAGGTTGATTATAACCCTCAAATTAACACTAGGCTGGTTTTTGTTTATTTTATTCAAATATTTTTCTTAATAATTCAAAATTTCGTTATTTTCATAGAGAATAAATGGACATTTTTTCATATAATATTTAAAAAATGGTTAAATTTACTTTACCGTTGCTAATACTTTATCGTGGCCAAAACTAGATCAAAATCCAAAATAATAATTTTTACTCAGCAGTTTAGCTTCAATTGAAAAATTTTCATGAAATAGGAAAATGAAATAAAAAAAAAATAAAGAATTAAAAAGCAGATTAAATAATATTATTAGAAATAAAACGTAATTTTTTTAGTTTTTGATATTAATACAAGGTTTTAACATGCGTAACCATAGGAAACAGGCGAATATGACGTCATACATCGAAAATAAAGTGGATATGCTTTGATGGTGAAATAAAATGATCTTGGGTTTCTTCTTTACTTTTTTTTCTTTTTTTTTCTTTTGTATGGTAACAATACTTGGCGTTTTACCGTCTGTGCACGGCTAATATAACTATACCGTATTTTTTATTTAAATTTAAAAAAAGTAAAAACAAGTTTGAAAAGAAAATAGTTAGCAAATGTCAATAATATGCTCCGCAAGTCGAAAATTATGTCATGGATAGCAAGAAATAGTTATTTTCATCCTTAAAACTAAAAGAAATAACTCGATTGCCTAAAAAAATGACGAGTGTTAATAGTTCCATTTTTGTTGATAAAACCTAAAGATTTAATATTATTTCGTGAAAGTAATATAATTTCCCCTATGCCAGTATTGAAATTAATTGCCTGGAAAAGAAAATTAACAAGAATTATGTCAATAAAAAGGGATTTCTCTGGAAAAAAGGGACGTCATATTTGAAATAAAACGGGAATTTTACAATATGTTTTAAAATGAGTGTGAATCAATTCCTTACATTAATAATACAATTATCAGTAAGTATAGAAAGCAGATGAGTTTCACGCCATATTTATAACGAAAAATTTAAATCTTTTTTTTTATCTATACTGATTATTAAGCATGTGTATCCGTTATATACAGATGAGAGTTTTCTGCTAAAAATCACATCATAATTTTAAGAAAAGGAAAATGAACACGAATTTATTATATTTAAATCTGACCGTGTGTTTGTATTTAGCAATTACTCCTAGACAATCGAACGCAACGCGATTTACTTAATACCCGTTATCATTTTCCCGAAGATGTCACACAAACTCTCAGAATTAAAAAAATTAAATTATATGCCAATATTTTTTTTTTTTTTGTAAATTTTAACGAAGTTCCTCTAAAAACGAAAGTAAATTATTCCATATTTGTGTATAAAAAAGGAGAAATAAAACAGATCAGTATATTTTTTACACCATTTTCTCATTAAAACTGAAAAACATAATTTATTTTCACTTTGAATAGATGGTGAGAACAAAATCTTGATTTCAGTAAATTATCCAAAAAATAAAAACATATTTTCACATATTCAAACTTTATGAATCAATTTATTCTGGAGAACAAAAATTTCCTGTCAACGTACTGTCATTTAGAAAACAAGATTTGTTTCAGCTATACATTAAACCAATGAGGCAGAATTGAATTTAAAGAAAAATCATATACTACTTCCAATTAATTTTTTTTTGAAGGATGGCTGTTAAAACGTTTCACAGGGGCGTTAAGAGCAAAATTGTTTATCAGGTAAAATTGACATTTGTTTTTACCCAATTCGTCTATTTCCACGATTTTATTTGTCCCTCATTTTTGCATTGGTTGCAATTTCATTTTCGCGATTTTTTGGTACAAAATTTCACTTTTTAAGACTGAGTTATGTCAAGGTCCCTATAACAAAATATACCGTATTGTCTCTTATGAAATGTGATAAATAGTTAGTTAATTATTAACGTTTTTAATTATCGGAAATGAAATATTTTGCTTAATTAAAGTATTTATTCTTATTTAAATGTTGCGTAACGAAGTCACGGGTAATAGCTAGTATTTATATAAATATCATATTTTACCGTTTCGTTATTAATTTCTGGGTACAAAAATATAAAGTCGTGTTGAATGTTATCGTTATAAATAACATCGTCGTAGAATTCTATCATTGGAGATTGACATTAGAATATTTTTAAAATTATATTAAACGACCATTTCATGTATGTATTTTCTTTTTTTCTTTACTTCAAGGTATCCCATATTTTTATTAATTAATTAATTAATTAATTTCTTTATTTTTGCAAGATAACGACAGTATTTTATATTATTCTTTTGTTTCGTAAATCGACCAGTTTATAGACTAATAGATTCATCCAAAACTAAAGCGTTCGAATTAATTTTTAAGGGTTTTATAGCGTACAAACTTTGGTACATGAATAAGTTATAGAATCAATGGACATTAATGTGATAAAAATGTCTCTGAGTTACTAAATACGAATGAAACAGAACATGTGGAGATGAAGGTATACGGATTATGCACAGATTCTAATTTTATCTAAGTAGATTTCAAGGGTTCTTGTGAGATTTTTATTTCAAAACATTAATATTAGTGAAATATATATTTACTAGCTGTTACCCGTGACTTCGTTCCCGTAACATTAAAAAAAGAATAAATGCATTAATTTAGTAAAACATTTCACTTGATAATTAACAACATATATAATTAACCAAAACTTTATCACATTTTATAGGATACCATACGGTATTTCTTTGCTATAGGGGCCTTGACATAACCCAGTCTTAAAAAAGTGAAATTTCATGCCAAATAATATATACAATCGCGAAAATGTAACTGCAACTAATGAAAAAAGGAGGACCCAGTAAAATCGTGAAAATCGAGGAATTCCTCTTCGTAAAACGAAAAACAACACTGGCAGAATTTTTCTATACAACAGTGCATTTTAGGTGGTATTTGGTGTACAATTTGTATATGTGTGCATTGCTAAATGGACATTATTATATTGTTTATTTGCATAGACATATGTTATATATTTCTTACTACATTATCTTGTTTATGTATATATTAAATTAAGTGCTTCACGCTAAGTGGTGTAAATAGTGAACAAACTGCTTGTGGATTTTATACATTGATAGATATTTCACAAAGATATAACAATCTGAGGCGATTCTAAAATGTAAATAAAGGTTGCTAGAAAGTACTTTAAATTCTGCCCAATTTAACCTCTATATTTTCTCTATCGCGTCAAGAACACTATAAGCAAATAAATACCGACGACACAAATCTGATGATCTAAATTTACATATTTTTGTTAGTATATATAAGATTATTTTAATTTATTTCATGCGCTTGAAATTTTTTACGCTTTCTCTAGGGTTAGGTGTCGAATAAATGTACTTTCTTGTTATTTTATTTTACCATTTCTATTTATTCTATTTTCCATTCATTCCATTTATGGATATTGATTTAATTTATATATTCGTGTCAAAGAATATTCTTTAAAGTTATTATCAGGATTAGGATAGGATACGATTAGGGTTAGGATTAGGAATAAAAATTGAACGACAATGGCATGACCGATTCAGGTTTAAAGTATGAAACAGGATGTCTATTTACATCATGAAGCAATAAGAAAATTAGAAAATTATCAGCTGATATTTTTTAATATGTTTTACAGTCATAGTTGACATCAAAGGCGAGCGGGGAAATGATCATCGAAAATACCATTAAGTTTTTACCACGCAAAAAACAAATCTGGTTACAACAATGTATTTAATTTTGCGCGAAATTTCACTTGATTAAATGAAAAAAAAAAGAAAAAAGAAAAAAAAAGGCAAATTGACTATGGACTTAATTTTAGACCCCTAACCATCGTATTCTCGAAAATTTTCTACCTATATGAAAAAAAAAGTTCTACTATATAGAACGCGCTTTCACGTTTATAATGTTATGAATTGGCACGATCGGCTTTTTCAAGTTTACACAATTTGGCTGGAAGAAAAGATTCATTACTTTTTTATTTCTTCTTTGCTTTTGCATTACGCGAATTTGTTGGTAAAATTTTCTTTTCGATAACATTGTTGTTTTTTAAGTTAAAAAAAAATATTGTAATTTTACTTAAACATTGCTTTAAAATCTATGCAATTTTTCTTATCTTACAAGACTTTACAAAAATCTATTATGAAACAGCTTTAAAAAAAGCTATATTTAAAAACGACAACAAAGTTTGTCCTATTTTAAAACTAAAAGAAATGTAATATTAAATTCCGGTTCGAAACGTTTATTTACAAATGTGTTTCGTTTGTGGGAAAATGATAGAGGGAAAATGCTGTTACTTCGACATAATCATATTAAATCTTTAGCTTTTATGAGAAAAGCAACTTTCTTTTAAAAATTATAGTTATTTTTATTAAGATTTTCTGATTTTCGGTAGGGATAATTTTGCGATGCATATCATTGACATTTGCCATCCAATATTTTATTATTATTATTATTTTTTACTTTTTAAAATTTAAATAAAAAATATGGTAACTTTATGTTAGCAGTGTGCAAACGATAAATCGCCAACCTATCCCATCATTTGTATTGAATTCATTAAAAATATAAATATTTCACTCATTTCATTTAAAACACAGAACTTTAATTTACAACACATACATTTAAAATACATATATTACGTACATTTAAAATAATTCCTTTCATGTGAAAAAGAAAAAGAAAAAAAAAAGAGAAATTAATCACAAATAATTTGATAACCGAAGATCATTTTATTTTAAAATCAAAACAAATCTGTTTTATTTTTCTATATATAACATCATATTCGCTTGCTTTCCATACTTACTCGTATTTATGCACTTTGTATTATTATCAAATATTTGAAAACGCACGTTTTAATTCTAATATGACATCATTTCATATTCTGTTTAATTCTTAAATAATACATTTCCTTTTCATTTTTCACATGGATTTTTTTCACGTGAAAATAAATAGTTGATTAAAAGTTATTATTCAGGGGCTTTATTTCATATTGGCAACGATAAAGTATTAGCAACGGTAAAATAAATTTAACCATTTTAAAAAAAGCTGCAAAACCGGGCCCTTTGGACCAAACCAACCAAACCAACCAACCATTTTAAAATATACGAAAAAATGTCCATTTATTCTCTATGAAAATAATGAATTTTTGAATTATTAAAAAAAATATTGAAATAAATAAACAAAACCCAGCCTATGTTCATATGAGGGTTATAATCAACTTATATGCAAAGATACAGGATCATTAAATGCTTCATTTTGACGCTGGCTTCAGCCTAACATTTGCACATAATCAGATTTATAATATTATTAGGATATTCAGTAGAAATGTACCATGAAGATGAAATTTCGGATGTAGTGATCTATAAACTGTCGCCTTTCGGGGGGGGGGGGGTCTTCTTTTATATCGATGATTACTCTGCAATTGCTAAATATTTGTATTAGTAAACTTTAATATAGCTTGAAACGATAGGAACAATACTTACAAAATATTGCCTATTGGAAACATATTGGACGTGTTCAAACTAACAATTATTTAATATTTAACACAACATTAGATAATTAGGAAAATAATGAATTTTGTTTCTTATATATATATTTTTATTATTGTATGCAATTTAATAAAATCAATATTACTTTTTTTATAAACATTAACCAGGTGCACATCATTCGCTCAGAAGCTCATCATTATCGGTAGAGATATAGAGAAGCTGGAAGACATATCATATACGCGCTAATTATTTAATAATTCACAGTTTACATTTAATTTGCATATGTGAGTAATTTTTCGAAGAGTTTTACATAGCACGGTGTAGGTCAAGTGGGGTGTGGCGAGTTCTCAAGAGGAGGTTAACAATGGTTCCATTTTGGTGCGTCTCATCTTTTTCTTTTTAATTTAAGTATGGTCCCCTAAGATTATTACATCGAGTTTTACACCGCACGGTGTATAAGTCTCGAGATGTTTGGGGGGTCAATGTAAGGAAAAGATAGTCCACAGAAGCATGTAAGATGCAGCAAAAAATAGAAATTGAATGTAAAAACATCCACAAAATATAATAAAAAAGAAAAAAAACTTTCTACGTTTTAAATACCGATATAATTTATAGAGAAATATTATTTTTTTTTCAAATATTTACAGTTTTTTTTTTTTTAAATTTGCGCTTGCAGTGTTTTTTTTTTCTTTTTTAAATATATTTTTTTTACTTTTTATTACATTTAAGTTCACCGCTGCACGTTATATTTTTACGGAAATTTGTGGTTTTTCTTGATAAATGATATCAAATATATTTCTGTAACATGACTTCGTAATAGTGGAATATAATAATATATTTAAGTCACAAAACTTTGTAATAATGGAATATAAAATAATAATTATATAATATATTTAATAAAAATAATTACGTAATTATTCATGTTCCTCTTATCTGTTGGACAAGGCTGCAAACTGCAGACATTGATCCAACAGATAAGAGTGAAATATGCCAGCCAGGATATCGTTGGGATAGCTCAGTAGGGAGAGCGTTGTTACGGCAAACCAAAGTACCCAGCTTCGAGTCCTAGTCACGGCATATTTTCTCTCTGTTGACAAAAAAATCTCAACTATGATACTCCAACCATTGGATGTAAAAGAATGGTTTTCACTTATATTCAGTAACCCGGGAAGACCGGGTTGAATCCCCTAGTTTTTTTAAATATGTATTTTGACCATTAATTCTTCATTATATTTCATGGATAAAGATATTTTTATTTATTTCAATTTAATAAGAAAAATTAATTTGATTTCAAGGAGAATTCTTCAGAAACTAAGTTTTTGAAAATTGTGATTGTTAAATTATTTTTTCATGTTTTTCTTTATTAATATGTAAATGAATAATGTACAAATAGTGAATAATCATAGCTATATGTATTATACAACTCTATCCACAAAAATGTTTTCTTTATTGCAATTTGATTGGGAAGATATTTGAAACAAATATTATCTTTTTAGTGCATATTTTTGAAAGTCTACTGTAGCGAGCACAGTAATTTGTTTCACTGTCATACTGTCCCCCTTTCTTGTCCGAAGGGATTTATTTTAAAAGGGGGCCATCCTTAGTAGATTTTTTTAAAACGAAATGAAAGTAAGAGCGTTTCTCATCCCAAAAAATTGGGGTGAAATGATGAATGGGATTCTCATTGTGTGGGTTGATCCGGTGCTGCTTAAACTTGAATCGTAATTTTCTGCATTAAAAAATTGATTTCAATTGATATGAAGTTATGTTTACTTGTACCAAAACATACAAAAACGCTATAACAAGTTGTACATCAAGAGTGAAGCCTGCATATTAAATTATAGGAAAAAGTTATTTCGGAGAAAAATGTGCTACATCTTGTTATATAACTTATTTTTTTAATTTTTTGTGAAGCACATTTACAATTTCTTATAAAATACCATGTATTAATTTTTGATATAAAACCAGCTTTGAACATTATTTTTGGAAAATATCAATACGATATATGTTCTATATCTACAAACCTTTCGTTAAAAAGTTAATTAATACAAAAAGGCAAAAAAAATGTAAAGATGGGTAAAATTCAAGCTACGCAATTACAATAATCATAAATATAATTTTATCGCATAAATATATTAACTCGTATACCATTGCGAATAATTATACCAAGAATGTAGTGAATATATATAATTTACGTCTGGAATTACTTTTAGTCTGGAAACTATTATCCTTTAATAAATATATGAACTATCAGTACGGTAACATAATAAGTATGAATGCATTTGACGAATTGAGGGAACGAATCCAAGGATGCCTTATAAATTTCCTGATACTCTACGAGGCATCGGAATTACAATTATAGCATTTAGAGTTTTACTAGATGATTGAAATAGCTTTTGCTGAGATGGAATATTATAATAAACGGACCATCACATTATTATTTTTAGAGAGAAATTTAGAAATTATTTAAATTATTGAAATATAAAATGTTTTTAAAGGTATATTAGGAATTATTTTTAAAAATATTTAATTGTTAGATAATATATAGCATGCTAAATACAGAAGTTTACGTTTTCGGTATTTTTGTGATAATCACATTGCATTTTTATAAGTTTACTATGCACAACACTTGTAAGAATACGGTAGTCAAAGCTTAAAATATTTTGGTCCGACAAACAAGGTATTTACATTTTACTGTTTTAAGATTTTTTTTTTTTTTGTGACTCTTCCCAAATTGAAATAATAACTGATATTTAAAATCTATCTTCTTTCCTCCTAATGTATAACTTTAATTAACACGTACGTTTTCAAAAGACTTGACATTATTCTATAAATACAGGCTTTCTCAAAATATTGAACAGCATTAAAGATAACGTTATCGACGTTTAGACACGCAAGAAATATTTCTGTAGAACAAAGCGTCTGAAATATAACGATTAAAAAACTCCTTAAGAACTAAGAAGCAAAAATAACCCGATACATTGTTTTTTATTCAGTAAAACATTTTTTATAGATGTTTTCTATTACTATGCAAAAAAATTCATTGCACCCACAATCGGTCGTTTCGCCAAAAGCCATTGGGCAAATTTCCAAAGAGATTAAAAAAAAAGCATTGAAGAATGTTTATACGTGATTGTCTGTAAATTGTCACGTTTTAGTTTGTTTGTGTCACAACTTCGTCACTTGTCAACAGTACTTGATATATATCTGGCTAATGTTTTTTAATGTCATGATATTTCAACAAATACGTTTCAATTGAACTGGAAAGACATTTCTAAACAAAGATGTGTGAATTGTGTTTTGTACCAAATTACATTAGTTCATTCATTCACATTTTGTATAGAATCATGATTTTTTTTTTTCAATTAGTTCTCAGAAAAAAAATACTACATGTATTTTACAATAAAATATTTGTATTTGCAAAAATGTGGTAGCGCAGTAAAACCTACAATGTTTAGTTTTAGTGTGAATTTTATTACTTATTAACAATTAGCAATATTAAAAAATATTGCGAAAAATCAATTAATATGTAAAATAAGCTAAGTGAACCAGTAACGGATTAGTAAAGGTACGAATACTGAACCACTTGTTTCCACAAATGGAGAAAGGTCTTATATATCGCACTTATAAGTATCTATAGTAATAAGTTTCATCAGATTGCTTGTCAATTTAATTGATTGTAAATGAGGTATATGAGATTTTTTAAAGTTTTTTTTATTTTTTATAATTTTAGGACGGATGTCACGTATACATTCCACATAGAATACTTATTTTATAATATTGTTTAGTACCGAAATATTTTAATCGTAATCTTTACCTTGTCTAATGGTAGAATTCCTGGATCGAATAAGGCAAAAAATACTATACAAAAATACCGATCTTCGCGAAGTGTGAGCCAGAGGCCCATTATATATTCATCGCGCAATATTGATACGCTTACCTTATATGTCATTTTTATACAATGCAATATCGCACAGATATTGGGTTACAAAATGTATGAAAAATATATTCATATAAAATTATTTCTATCAAATATTTTGTAAAAATAATCATTACCATACTACCATACTTGTGATATTCCTTATTATTTGCGTTTTGACAAAAAGCTTACGTGTTCAGTACACCAGTCTGAAAATACATTCTGTTAACATTCGTTTATCAGTATTCATGAGTTAATTTTAAATATATAAGTCTTTGATTTATTTATTAACATTTTAAAATATGTTTGAAAATGAAAAACTGTTAAATTTCAGAAGAAAAGAGTAACTGAGATAAACAAGTTTTTTCAAGTAACGGATAGTGTATGAAATTGCTTGGAAAGCAAAATACGTAAAATTTAATTAAGCAAGCATTTGAATATGCTGAAAATACTATAATATAATATGTTTAATCCATATTTAAATAAACTGAGCTCATTATGTTTTTGCAATATATTTTCAATTTTAAAATGTTTTAAAATAAAAGTTCTGCATACGCAAATAACTGATGTTTTAGCCTTTTGTATCTAATTAAAATATAATAGAAACAATTTTCTGTCATAATGTGCTTTAAATCATTGAAAAAAAGGAGAATTCCATTATGTATTTTTCAACAACACACAATACATTATGTAAATAAAGTATGGAAACAATTTTCTGAAAGTCAATGAATAATGAAACTCTACATATTGTCTAGGTTCCTTATTAAGCAAAAAAATTTGCTTATTTTGAATCGTGCACACTATTTAATAAAAACTTAATGGAATTTATTTTGTTTACATTCAGTCTTGCTAACTAATTTCTGAAAAATAAATTGACATAATGTTATATATCCAAAAAGTCAATGAATGCAATTTTATATATTGTATGCTTTACTTTTAATCAAATGAGTATCAAATATTTCATTTACAGTGACACTGAGGTAAAAATCTTTAAATACCAAAAATATTTAAAATATTTATTTATTTTTAATCAAACACACCTAAACATAAAATAATAGAAGAATTTTTTTTTTCCTTTCTTAATGTTACTCACTAAATTAAATACAGATCGTGGAAAAAAAATCTGTATCCACGAAGCCAGTGAATGAAATTTTATATATTGTATATGTTCATTTTAAATCGAATAAGTATATATATTTTTTTAATTAAGTGCATCACTGGAGGAAATATCCTATATATATACAGGGTATCCTAAAAGTCTGGAAACAGTCGAATAACTCGAGAAATATACAGGGGATTGAAGAACAGGAAATACGTTTTCAATATTTTAGAAAAATATATTTAGGGCTTCATAATACAAAGTTTTCCCCCAACTCTGCTCCCTAGGGGGAAAATGCGGCAACATTGAAATCTTAACCACCTTTTTATTGCAGATTTGGATTCTATGGAAAAAGTACGTAACTTTTGTATTTAACATTTTCTTTGGAAAATCGTAGATGGCGCTGTAATCGAGTAAAATGCAGTTTTAATCGTTTCCATTGAAAAGTCTGGAAAAAGACGAATAACTCGAGATTTAAACATAGGATTCTAAAACGAAAAAATACGCGTTCAATATTTTAGAAAATGACAACTTTGGTATCCCGAAATAGATTTTTCCAAAATATTTACCATTTATTATTCCGTTTTCCAATCCGATGTATATTTCTCGAGTTATTCGACCGTTTCCAGACTTTTCAATGGAAACGATTCTCACTGCATTTTACTCGATTACCGCGCCAGCTACGATTTTCCGAAGAAAATGTTACATACAAAAGTTACGTATTTTTTCCATAGAATCCGAATCTGCAATAAAAGGGGGGGGGGGGTATTATCATTTAAGATTTCCAAATAACCTCCTTTTCACACATTGAATTTAAGACTTGGAGGGCAAATTTAATATACCTAAATAGATTTTTCAAAAATATTGAACATATATTTTTCCGTGTTTCAATCCGATGTGTATTTCTCTAGTTATTCAACCGTTTCCAGACGTTTCAATGGAAACGATTCTCACTGCATTTTACTTAACTACAGTTCCATCTACGATTTTCCGAAAAAAATGTTAAATAAAAAAGTTACGTGTTTTTTCCGGTAGAATCCGAATCTTAAATAAAAAAAGGTGGGGGTGTTATCATTAATATTTCAATATCCCTAAATAGATATTTAAAAAAATATTGAAAACATATTTTCCTTTTTTTCAATCCGGTGTATCTTTCTCGAGTTATTCGACCATTTCCAGACTTTTTAGACACCCTGTATATATATATATATATATATATATATATATATATATATATATATATATATATATATATATATAATGCCATAACAATTAACCACCAAATTAAAAGACTTAAAAGTAGGCGTATATTAGTGAACAATGTTAATAAATAAACTTGAAACAATTCGATTTAAAAGTTAAATATTCAAACAAACAGGTCAAAGTATTGCCATTTTCTTCACCAGTGAGTTGAAAAAGCGTTAGAATATAAATAAACTAAGCCCCCGAACAAAACAACTATGTACAGCAGGTTTTTAAAGACGTGTCAATCTTACATTCCAAATAATTGAAAAAAATATATATATAAATAAATATAATCCTAAAACTTACATATCAAATCGAAATAATAAACATAATATAAACTTATTTGAAACAATATTAAAATAGTATTTAAAGACTTAAGTAGGAAAACGCATAACACAATTGAAACTTTCATGCCAATAATTAAGCTAATAGATATCGACGAAACCCTGCTGATTTGTGTAATATTTAACACATAGCTAAAAGCAATAATCGCACCATTTTCCATTTTAAAGTACATTTGAAAAGAATAAATCAATTTCATTCTCTTTATAATGATATTATGTGAATAAAATATATTTTAATTCGGTTGTACTCATAGACGAGTGTATCCGCATGTATTCACTCAAGACATAAGACTTTTTTATATATGTCTACAAAATAAACATATATAATTATAAAAATAAAGTAATTGCTTTGTTCACAATTTTTATGGGATATAAGCCATATAGAATATCAATTCCGCATATAATTTTCATGTCTTTCTTGATATTACGTATGAGCATTAGGTTCCAAACAAGTAGCAAATTATTAAACGTACTTACGTTTTAGTATATACCGAATTAGAAAATATAATTTTTGAACTATGCTGGAATTTTTTTGAAAAAATTACAATATTACTTTACATACATAAAAATTCGTTTTCTCATATTTTATCGTAAAAAATGAAACGTTTTTCTTCTAAAAGTAGTTTTTCATTATGAAAACAACTAAATCAAATCTTCAACCGCAGTTACTTTTTTCATTAATGCCTTTTCTAAAAATAAATTACGATAATGTGTTTTCTTTTTCTTGTTGTGGCTTTTTTTATATATTAATCCATTACACTAACTCACTTAATTAAAGAGAGTAAGTCTGAAAATTAAAGCACATATATTTATTTCAGACTGCTAATGATGCCCCTCCCCCCTCCCTAAAGTTTGGGGTATGCCACGTGTTCAACGACAGTTGTTTAAGTATTTCCTTTGCAAAATCAAATAGATTGCTCAGTTTCAGTTTCTTAATTATAATGATGCACTTACCCTCTGTTTCTTTTGCCAGAAAAAACAAACAAAAAACAAACATTAATTTTGTTGCTTAGTCTTAGAAACACAAGTGTATGTGTACTATGTTTTTATTTTCGTGTATTATTATTTGTAAATTATAGATATTTTTAAACAATATTTTCTGATTTTTTTTAACTAATTGCACATTAATAATTACACTGCGTAAAAAAAAAAAAAAAAATCGATAAATGATATGTGTCTGTCATGAAACCAACATCCTTCCAACCCCTTTTTAAAAAGTAATCAGAAGTGAAGAGGAGAGAGAAGGAATGGTGTTTTGTTCGGAGGAGTAGGTTGTGGAAGAGCATCCGAGTATATGTTTGTTGTTTTAAGAAATAATGTGGTTTGGGTGGAATTGTTATGAATATTAGTGAAAATGTATATAGTGTAAATATCATTGTAAATACCAGCTCTTATATTTAATAAACTCTGTATTTAAATTTTAAAAAGAAGAATCGGTGCGACATTCGGCTGTCATGATATTACAATATGCTTCTGATCTATAAATACTTACATTTAAAGATTGCCATGTTCTTAACATGTATATGGCTTTAAGAAAACTGAATTGACTATGTTTCTGTGTTTTGTTGCTGATGTTGTTGTTGTTGTTTTCTAACACTCGTTGTAATAACTACTGCATTTGAGTTACTCTCGCCAACACTCGCTCAGACCTTGCGTTATCTAAAAACACAGTAATTTGCTAAATATTATAAAGAAGATATAGCATATGTTAAAATACTTGGAAAATGAAATACCAAAAAAAAAAATAAACATGCTGAATATACTATGTTATAATAGGTTTAATCTATTCTTAAATAAATCGAGCTCATTATGTTTTTGCAATATTTTTCTATTTTTAAATATTTTTAAATAAATGTTTTGCCTATGCAAATAACAGAGGTTTTCTTCATTTGAATCTTAATTAAAATATAATAGAAATGATTTTCAGTATTAATATGCATTAAGTTATGGAAAAATAATGGGAATTTCTTTGTTTATTTTTCAGTAATGCACAATAAGTTATGTAACAATTTTATTGAAACGATTTTCTGCATCCAGAAAGTCAATCAATAATGGAAATCTATATATTGACTATGTTCATTTGCATGTCAAATCTTTGAATCATATTAGCAGTAGAGAAAAAGCCATTCGAAAAGGAATATTTGTTTATATATAATTGTGCACACTAGTTAATTAATAAAACCTTAATGAAATTTACTTTGTTTAATTTAGCCTTAGCAACTAATATATGAAACAACTGGGTAAGTGTGATTGAAGATTGTACAAAGAGTTTTGTTTAATATTTCTTTCAAAACACTTTAACATTTCTTTAATAAATTCAAAAATATTTCATTCACAAAAAAAAAAAAATAAATAAAAGAATAAATACAGAAATAAATAAAGTCATATTTTTTATAAAGTAAAAATTTACCAGTCTTTTTTTCTCTTTTTTTCAAAAATCTGAACCGTCCCGATAGCGGGTGAAACCCGCTTATATACTCTGTCATAATAATATATGTCATGTGGACTAAATTCGATATTAAAAAAAAAAATCAATTTCAAAATTTAACATATTGTATAGAGACCTTCAAAATGTTAGACGTCAGATTAATTTTCTTTTTAAATATCTAATGACGTCGTATTAAGCTTCTTCCTGTATTTACACATACTCATACTCCTTGTATTATTAATAAATGTTTGAAAATTTCCATTTTGTTACCAATATGACGTCATTTTAATATTTTTTTCCAATTAATGAAATAATAGAAACTAGATGGAACCCGTCAAAACTTGACGGCAAACAATATAATATGAATTACAAATTTTATATAAATATTGCTCGGGCATGGGACAAAAACTTTAGATATGTTTAAAATCAGTGTTGATTTCTGAAAATTTTCTCAGCGCAGAATTTCTGCAGCTATATGTAAAAAATCTAATTCATAAAGTGTGAAAATAAAAATTATTATCACTTGCGATACACCCAAGAGGTGTAGTGAACTCTAACACTTTATTAACCTTTCAGCGGCTATATGCGGTAAAAAGTTTTAGACAAAAATTGTTTTTCAAAAACTTTCCGATACTTTCCCGCTATACGGACACCATGCCAAAATGTATGCTAATGCATAATGTATATAAATGTATGTATGTAAATGTATGTATTAAATGTATGTAAATGTATGCTTGGCGACAATGGTATCCGTATAACGGAAAAGTACCAAATTTTCTCTTACAAACAGTATTGAAAATCAATTTTTACTATTGATATATGTATATAAGTGCATATTTTCAACTGACGTAGTATGGGAAGAGTTTTATATTCTGTGCTGGTTGGCGCGATTGACCACAAAAATCCAAAGTAGCGCCAAAAGGGGTGTGACGTCACGTAGATTAAGTTTATTTCAGTAGTTAAAAAAGTAACCCCAAAGACTGAAAATCGCAACAATCACATCAAACACTTATCGCGAAAATCAACTCGCCAAAAAAATCAGCACAGGATACGGAAATACTCCCTAAAAGATTTTCTTACAATTACTTTTCTTAGAAAATATAAAATAAGCAGTTTTTAGTCTTATGCTATATGAATTATTTTCACTGTACATGAATGTGTTACAAAAAATGGTACTTTTCTATTATCCCGTCGACCACTTTTCATAACAAAAAACTATCGCCAAACTGTAATGCCAAATAAACGGGAGAATGTTGCCATTGGAATATCAAAATAAATAAATAAATAAAATATAAGAATTTAAGGACACAATTGTTATTGTAATTAATAAAATAACTAATAAATCCGTAAAACGTAATGAAAAATACACGAAAATGTCGAATTAAAAACCACTTGATGACATAACAAACACGTATAATGCTTCTGACATCAAGTAAATGGGACTGCATTTTTGGCGTTTAATCTGACAGTTTGGCGATAGTTTTTTGTTATGAAAAGAGGTCGACGGGATAATAGAGAAGTACCCCAAAAAATATAT
The DNA here is from genome assembly GCA_963931845.1 of Maratus michaelseni. Taxonomy (NCBI): domain Eukaryota; kingdom Metazoa; phylum Arthropoda; class Arachnida; order Araneae; family Salticidae; genus Maratus; species Maratus michaelseni. The sequence continues at coordinate 393,008,382 of OZ007592.1, forward strand.
AATTTTTACTGTTAAAAATTTAGTATGACTCTCAGAATTTTCAAAGAAGTTTTTCTTGCTTAATTAAACGCCATTGAGGCATGAGGCATATTTCCAAGATCAACAAAAAAGCGAAATATATATATATATCCAATATGGTACTTTTATGTTATCTGGGCGCCAGTGATAACTCGCCAAATCTTGTTTCAGTTGGTATCGTTTGAATTGCAACTCTTTCAAATCAATGATTTCAATTTTGATTTCAATTCAATTCTTGAAATTTTGTTATTTGTATTGATGTGTTTGTGGTGGCACAGATATCATATACGCACCACATTGGAGCGATTTCCCCCGCCGCCAATCTGGCGAAAACTTTGTTTTTGAATATTAACGTTATAACATTATTTTATTTTTATATTGAAATAAAAAAAATCACGTGCTATTATTGCATGCTATTTGTAACTAATATTCAAAAACAAAGTTTTCGCCAAATTGGCGGGGGGAAGAAATCGCGCCAATGGGGTGCTTATATGACATCGGTGCCTTTGTGAAGTATTTCATCATGATTATATTTTATCTATTTTTAAGTAAGTTTTTGAAGACATTATATTGCAATGTTAAAATATTGGTTATTTGTTATTAGCTATCGTTAAAAGATTGTCGAGAAAAAAGGGTTGGCGAGATTTAAAAAATTTGGCGATCACTGGCGCTTGGCTAACATAAAAGTACCCAAAATGCATATAATTCAGACATTTCAGTGTCCATTTCAATGTTATGAAAAAACATTGGAGTTTTTTTTTTTTTTTTTTTTTTTTTTTGTAGTTTTTTAGTAGTTTTTTTTTTTCTTAATGGGACGACGGGATAATGAACGGAATTTCTACAGGATAATGAAGAAGTACCAGAATATTTTACTGCATTTTATACTTATATTAAGAAATACATATTTTTAAGATTTGCTGAATCACTTATTTTTCCCTTTTTCATGTATTATATTATTGAAGGTTTTTAGTTCTCTGATACTTTGAAATATCCCCTACTTATATAAAAATTGCGTGTGTTCTTTGTGGTGTTTCGCATAAACGTTGTAAAATTCAGGTTATTAGATTTTATCCAACTTTGCTGTCATAACTGCTAATAAAGCAGTCATTTTTGGCGATTTTTCTGTTACCTGTAAAATGTTTGTTTTTGGTATAGCCCGAACTAAAAAAAATTTGGGTACTTTTCCGTTATACGGACACCTTTGTAGCCAAGCATACATTTACATACATTGGTACTTCTCTATTATCCCGTCGACCACTTTTCATAACAAAAAACTATCGCCAAACTGTAACGCCAAATAAACGGGAGAACGTTGCCATTGGAATATCAAAATAATTAAATAAATAAAATATAAGAATTTAAGGACACAGTTATTATTTTAATTAATGAAGTAACTAATAAATCAGTAAAACATAATTAAAAATACACGCAAATGTCGAATTAAAAACAACTTGATGACATAACAAACACGTATAATGCTTTTGACATCAAGGAAATGAGACTGCAGTTTTGGCGTTTAATTTTACAGTTTGGCGATAGTTTTTTTGCTATGAAAAGTGGTCGACGGGATAATAGAGAAGTACCCATACATTTAATACATACATTTACATGTATGGTATGGTGTCTCTATAACGGAAAAGTACCAAAATTTGCGATCGATCAAATAATTAAATTTTGTTAAGCATTATATTTTCTTATTTTTAATCTGAGAAAGAAACAATAACCATGGTTTTAATTAATTTTGCAATATGCGGTGAAACCAAAACGATTTTTGCTTTGTATGACAACCTGCTGTTTTATAATAAAATTGAATATGTGTGTAAATAAATAAAATAAAATAGGTACTTTTATGTTAGCTTCGGCGTCAGGAATAACTCTCTAAATTTTGTTTCAATTGGAATCATTTAAATTGCAACATTTTACGTGAGATTTGTTATTTATATTGATATGTATATGTTTAGATATTTTATTATGATTACGTTGTAGCTAATTTTAAGTAAGTTTTTTTAAGATTTTATATTACAATGTTAAAATATTACCTAGTTGATATTAGCTAATGTCAAAAGATTGGCAAACCACAGAGTTTACAGAATAAACTCTATGCCGTGCAACAGTGGGAGTTGCCGACTTTATGACGTCATAAGCAGCAATAAAAGTTTAATTGAAAATTACGGCTAATTAATTAATTTTCGAACAAACGAATGCACGATAACAAATCTGTGTCCAAATATATTTCATTTAAAAAAAGAATGGTGTAATTTGATGCAGTAGTTTGTTCTCGCGGATTGTCGAAAAAAATCGCTTAGCGTTTTAAATAGTAGATAATAGGATTAATAGGAAAAGGCTGTTAGATTTTTGGTATTTTACCTCTATATATTAAAATAATACGAATTTTTCAAATTTTGTGATTTTGAGCTTCATAGTAGGTATTCTGCTATAAGTATACAAAATTTCATTACTGTAAGTTATATAGTTTCTGAGAACGGGCTCTGTGACAGACAGACAACGAAGTGGGACTAATAGGGTTTCGTGAGATGAACATAACAGTTAAAAATAATGGAAACAATTTTATATATCCAGAAAACCATTGAAGGAAATTTCATATATTGTTTATAAGTAGTTTGAGTCAAAAGTATCAAATCTTTCATTTACAGTATCACAGAGGTAGATATCCTTAAATAAAAAAAAATATTTAAAATATTTATTTAATTTTAATCAAACACACCTAAATATAAAAGAATAGAAGAAATTTATTTGTTTTTCTCCATAATGCTCATTAAGTTATATATAAAAATATTGGAAAATATTCTCTGTATATACGAAGTCAATTAATGAAATTTTATGTATTGTCTGTTATTATTTTTATTCAAATGAGTATTAAAGCTTTCATTTACAGTACCACTGAGGTGGATATTCGTAAAGAAGAAAAGTATTTATTTATTTTTAATCAAACACACCTAAACATAAATTAATAGAACACATTTCTTTTAATTAATAATGCTCATTATAATGCTCATTAAATTATATACAAAAATTGTGGAAAGATTTTCTGTATCTACGAAGTCAATGAATGAAATTTCATATATTGTCTATGTTCATTTATAATCAAACGAGTATATTTTTCTTTATTTAGTGCATCACTGGCAGAAATATCCTATTACATATATATATATATATATATATATATATATTCCACTCTTACATATACTTCGACACGCAAAACACAATTGAAACTTACATGCTAATAATTAAGGCAATAGTTATTGACGAAACCCTGCTCATTAGTGTAACTTTTAACAAATATCTAAAAACAATACTCGCACCATTTTCCATGTTAAAGAACATTTTAAAAGAATAAATGAATTTCATTATCGTTTTAATGATAGCATGTGGATAAAATATATTTTAATTCGTTTGTATTCATAGACAGCAATGTATCCGAGTATTTTATGTAGGTCTGCAAAATAAATAAATATAAATATAAAAATAAAGTTAATTGCTTTGCTCATCATTTTTATGGGATAACAGCCATAAAGAACTTCAATGACGCATAATATTTTCATGTCTTTCTAGATATACGTACGATTTATTAGATTCCTAACATGTAACGAATTATTTAACGTACGTACATTTTAATATATACCGAATTTGGAAATATAATTTTTGAATTATGGGGAAATTTATTCTTTAAACAATTAATATGTTACTCAATATATATAAATTCATTTTCTCATATGTTATTTTTAAAAGAAATATTTTGCTGCTAAAACTAGTCTTTCATTATGAAAACAACTAATTCAAACCTTCATCCCAAGTTGCATTTTCCATTACTGTATTTTCTAAAAACAAATTACGATGATGTGTTTTCTTTTTCTTGTCGTGGCTTTTTGTATATTAATTCATTACACTAACTCTCTTAATTAAACTGAGTAAGTCGGAAAATTAAAGTTGTATAATCCTTTTTTTTTTTTTTTTTTTTTTTTTTTTCCAGAATGCTAATGATGTTTTCCCCCTCTATTTTTTGCGCATGCTACGAGTTCAACGACAGTTCGACAGTTCTTCAAGTATTTTTCTTGTACAGGGTGACAAGAAATAACTTGGACGAAGTTTCAAACCAAAAATCGGTAGCAACCACTAAAGTTATAAAGTTATTGTCATAGGTAATTGATTCTAGAAAGCTAATAAACAGGTGTAAGTAAGTTAGTTGTGATAACCATTATGGTTAACAAACGATCTGCCATACTTGAATTACATGAGCAAGGAATGAAACAATGTGAAATTGTTCAACGATTGAAAGTGCCTAAGCAGACGGTTTCATACACAATCAAAAGGTTTAAAGAACTAGGACATGATGGTGGCAGGCCAGGTAGAGGAAGAAATCGCACAGTTAACACATCAAGAAACCGAGTAGTTATCAAAAAGCGCGTTCAGCGCAATCCTAGGATTTCAATGAGAAAGGTTGCTAGAGAGATGAAGATCAACAGAGAAACCACACGTTTGATGGCAAGAGTAGAGCTTGGTCTTCACCCTTACAAAATGAGAGAAGCTCAAAGGTTAACAGCAGAGAACAAACGCACAAGCCTTCGAAGGTGTAAAGAACTGCTAAAGCGGGCCGCAGGTGATCAATGGCAAACATTTGTCTTCACAGATGAGAAACTGTTTCCGATTGAACAAGCTCACAATAGCCATAATGATAGAGTTTGGTCAGCAGAAGCACCTGGACCTTCTTGTATTGTTGAACGGCGTCAACGACCCCAATCTGTAATTGTTTGGGGTGGGATATGTGCTAGTGGGAAAACACCACTTGTTTTTGTTGATCAAGGGATAAAGATTAATCAAGAAACATATCGCAAACTCATTTTGGAAGATGTTGTCTTACCTTGGTCACAAAAGTTCTTTGGAAACTAAAGATGGACCTTCCAACAGGATTCCGCACTTTCACACAGAGCTAAAGGCACTCAAGATTGGTGCAAGACACATTTTCCTGACTTCATTGGAGCTCAAGAATGGCCACCGTATTCCCCAGATTTGAACCGAATGGATTATTCTCTTTGGTTCATCTTGGATACAAGGGTGTGTGCTAAACCTCATAAAAATTTGGTATCCCTAAAGAAATCCTTATGCAAGGAATGGGATAAAATATCAGTAAGTGAGTTGCGGCCCATAGCCGAAAATTTTGTGACACGTTTAAAGCTCTGTATTAAGGCTAAAGTTAGCCACTTTAAAAATTTGTAAATATATTAGACGAAACAATGTATTCATATTTATTTGAAGTTTGGTCGTAATATTTTCATTAGCATTAAAGTTAAAATGTATCATGTGTGTCCAAGTTATTTCTTGTCACCCTGTAATGTCAAATTGATTGCTCCGCTTCAGTTTCTTAATTAGAATGATGCACTTCCGTTATTTTTCAATATGTGGAACACAAATGTATATGTACTGTGTTTTTATTTTCGTGTATTTTGATTTGTGCTTGTTTTTTCTTGTTTTTTTTATGCAAGTTTTATTTTTTATTTTTTAAATTAGTATTTAATTTTCTTAAAATTATTTGTGATAAAGATTGTTTTAGGCAGGCTGTTGTTTTTTTCTTTCATAAGTCTTCAGGAACTCTATTTACACTGATTGAATATTTTATTGAAAATTGATAGATATTTTTAAACCATATTTTCTAAATGTTTTTTACACAATGAAAACAAATTGAACACATTAAAATTATTAATAATTTTGTGAAAAAAATGATCTTCTGATCAAAATATACCTAAATTTAAAGACGTTGATGTGCTGAACTTAAATATGACCATAAGAAATCTCAATTGGCTACGTTTATGTGTATTTTTCTCTAATACTCATTGTAATACATCCTTCGAACTACTTTCTCCACCGCTCGGTCAGACCTCGCGGTGTCTTTCATCCAGGATATATATCATATTATATAAATGTATTTATTATATAAATTACTATATAAATTGTTATATTATAAGATTTATATATTATATAAATGTATGTATTACATAAATTTTATACTAAGTATACAATATATCTGTATCGCGCAAAGGCACAGAAATATTCTAAGGTTAAAAAAAAAAGAAATATATTATACGCAATTGTAGTCATTCAATAGCCAATCAAAGATAGATGCAAAATACAAATCATTGCCCATAAGCATCTATTCACGGACGCCACTTTGAGTACTTGTAGAAAATAATTAACTTTCTGAAAATATGTAAGTTTTTCTGAGCGCTTAATTTTAAGTATGACGAGATTTTCACAAACTAAAGTTTTAAAGTTTGTGATATATACATGCAAATATATGTGATCTGCTGAATATGGCGAGACTTTCAAACATAAATATCATATAATTAATGTTACATTACAATATATTCATATAAAAATATATTTTCATTTGCTTAGTTTCTTCTAAAAATATGACAACACAAAAACAAAATTAGTTAGGGTGAAAATAAAATAAATAAATGTTTAAAACATTTTTTAAAGGAAAATAAGATGAAATATATAAATGTTTCTTGTTAATCATGATATTAATTTATGCACTGTTATCCGCACTTCATAATGCAAATATCGTTATAACGTATAGAAGAAAAGTTTCTTTAGACGCCATAATGTCGTTTTAAATAGGAAGTAATTTTCGTCATCAGTCGTACGAAATTATTTTATTGATTTAAAGTTTTCTTTTTTTTACAATATTTTCGGGTAAATGTATATTTCAATTAAAAGTACGGTGTTTGTAAATATTATTATTCGTGGTTTTTAAAATCTGGCAAAATTAGGTTAAAAATGACAGTTTCTAAATATGAATTAAATTTTATTCAAATAATGAAATTTTAATACAAAATTAAAAAAAAAAAAAGCTAAAACAGAAACCAAATTTTAAAAATGATTGGACACTGCACACTACAATCTAGTCAAGTGCATAAACGTACAAGATGGTCAATTTGTTATGCGCAGTTTTTAATTCAATAAAAGTTGTATTACTGAATATTTTTAACCAAATTTAGCATTAAATAGCGCTTAAAAAATCTTGTTCAATTTAAAGAATGTCAAATTCAGGGTGGGTTTGATACTTTTGTCGACATATATACGAATTTTCATGTTTTTATTTGCAATAGTTATTTTCAAAATTATCCAACAAAGTCAAAATTATACAATGTATTTTATACCATCACCAGCGGCAGCGTTATGATTTATTTTTCAAATACAGAGATTTGGCTACATATACGCCTTAATACCTTTATCACTCTATGTAATTACATAATATTTTGAGTCGTGTGTACATTTTACATTTCGATACCACACAGGAAATCATTCGTTAAAAAATTTTAAAAGATGTAAAATTTTGAACTCCTTATGTTAAATTCTTGTTTAATATTTGCAAAACAATCTGCAATGCTGGCAGATTTTTTTAAGCAAAAATCAAAAACTATTTAGCGAAATGAGCTGAAACTTTGGATTCGCATATATGAAGCCGCTATCAATCAATTTCGGTTAATTTTTTTACAAACACAATAACTACAATTGTCATTACTATAACTGTTATATTATTTTTTTTTAAATCTTAAAGTTTCATATATGTATTTCTGAAACAAGAGTCAGTGACATTTCTCAAGCGGATATCCATGTTTAAATACACACATAATTAGACGCTTTCCCTTCAAAGGCTATTTCGTTGGTGCGCAATTTTTTATGATTTTAAGTAGAAGTTATTTGTGAATAACATACATGGATTAGAAATTACCCAAATAATAAATTCTAGCTTAATTTAAATACCAATTATATTGAATGTTTTTACACCGTAGGATACAGGTCAAATTTCGGGAGATCACCAACTTTTGTTGTTTATTTGTTGTATTATAAGTCAATTATTATTAAGAATATTTTATAATTTATATTTTGTAAGTTTTTAGTAAGTAACATTTTTACCTTACAGAAACTGTTTTACATAGATGTAAAGTACATAATTGCACAATACTTGCACTATTTATAACAAATTATACATCAAGAGTGACTAACACAAATTACTCCAGGGCTCTAGGAAAAATATATTACACGATATATTGTATAACAGAAAATTGTGCTTTATAGTTTTATATAACTCATTATTTAAAAATGTTATGTATCACATTTATAATTTAATATGCTATGATATGCATAAAATGTTCTGCTCAATATATTTATGTGAATATAATTTGCATACAATAAATTGCAGATGCAACGGGTGTCAATTTGGCAGACAGGGTGCCGGAAATTAGGTGAAATTAGCAGCTAGATATTCTGCCTTCCGGCGGCAATATATTTCACATCATTCCTTTTTTTCTGTATATTTATTTTGGAAAAAGAGGGGTTTGTCAGATTCGATAGTTATATATATATATATATTAGAGATAACTTTCAACAAAAACTTTTTATAATTATTTTTAGTTCCTGCACTAGAGTTTTCTAATAACTGCAACCTTTTATGCGATTAGTTACATTAGTATTATAATTAATTTAGTATTATTATTAATTGAAAATCATTGTTTAAAATCATATGTAAATAAATATTCTTAACTCCGTTCTCATCAGTTGTTGATATATGAGCCAGATGTATCACGATGCAAATTATATAAATATAAAAAATTTCCTTACAAAAAAAATGTTTTCTTTAAAAATAAATAAAACACATTTTTTGATATTACTGTTATTAGTTATTTTTTCTTCTTTTTCTAAGTATAAAATTCAGGCTGGATATTCTGAAAAATAATCATAATGTCCGGTCACTGTCAATTATCCGGTATATTGGCCAGATTCAGTATGTTTATTTTATATACCTTATACCGGCTATCCAGTGCAATCACACATGTAATGATATGAGGGTGATTCAAAATTCCAAACTTTTAGCAGTTGTATTGCACACAATAGCAATGCATTTTTTGCAGTGTCATAAATAATTTATCTATTCAAAAGTGGCTCACATCTATACGACTTAGTATTAAAAAAGCGTTAACGATAATTACGACATTTTAAAGAAATGTAAAACGGAGTAGCATTTGTTTCTGGGAAATAAAACTACCTTAGGATATATGCTAAAAGTGGTCCCCATACACAACCAAATAGCGATGAATTGGACGTTTGATATTTATTGATATAATCAATATTGCATGTCGTTTCATTTACTAAAATGCTGCAGACACTCATCGACTTTATAAGGCGATTGTATTTCACACAAACACACACACACACACACACACACACACAGGTTGGTCTATCCTTCCATATGGGTAACCGTGTTTGTGCATACGGTTTGAGTAACGTTAGGAATTGTGATTCAAGTGCTAAAAATGGAATTTATATATATGTATACACATTAATAAAAGATAAAGATATGACTATGTTGAAAATAATTTTTTTTTTTATAACTTTGTGTTTTATTGAGTAAAGTAGTGAGGGATATTTTGCATACCTTCAGAGTAACAGGTTCAACTTACACACACGGCGATTTGAGTAACTCTTAACCTCGAACTAAGATGATTGGAATAATTACTCAAAGAGCGGTAATTTTTACCTGTTATGTTTAGTATCGCTAGCCATCACGGACTAAGATAATTCTCTTCCTCCAAGGTCATATTTGTATAGTTTAAATGAGAGGGAATGACAGGTTTTTATATTTTGTTTTTCTCACTGAGTTGTAAAAAATTACAGCATTCGTAATAGTTTACATTTAGTTAGATTTGAAGAAGTATGCCTTTGCTGATCTAAGAGACATTGCACAGCCATTCGATTTATCATACAATAGATTGGTTTGTCCTCAATTGTTATAGATTCCAGAAAATAGTTATATCTATAATAATGAATCCAAATTCTGCTCATAAAAATAAATTAATTAAAATAAAAAAAATTAACAGACATAATCTATATAAATAAAAATGTAAATGTTCGTTTGTACAAAATCTAAAATTTCCGAAGGTTCTTCATCGATTGCTTTGAAATTTTGACACAATGTTGCATTCAAATACAAGTGTGTTTTTAAATACCTACTATTTCCCTCCCAACCCATTTTCCCTTCTGTGGGGGGGGGGGGGGGATTTAAAAAAAAATTAAGACACCCATCATGTGATATATCATTAGAAAGCCCTCGGACCACTCTTTCATATTATGAATTTCACCACCCTCCTCCCCTCAATTTTCTTACGCCCAATTTGGCCTCGGGGGCACTTTTTAAAACTTTTTCCGACATCTATCATATGATATATCATTAGAAAACCCTTGGAAAACTTTTTCATATTATGAACCTCGCTTCCCCTTCCCTCTGATTTGCCTTCCCCCTCCAATTTACTCCAGGGGGGGAGGCACTTTTTAAACTTTTTCTGACATCCATCATGTGATATATCATTAGAAAGCCCTTGGACAACTTTTTTCATATTATGAACCTCACCACCCCCTCCCCTCAATTTGCTTACGCCCAATTTGTCCCCAGGGGCCCCTTTTATTAACTTTTTCCGACATCTATCATGTGATAGATTATTAGAAAGCGCTTGGACAACTTGTCCATATTATGAACCTCGCTTCTCTCTCTCTCCGGTTTGCCTTCCACCAACCCCCCCCCAATTTATGCTTCCCCGGTGACACTTTTTTAAACTTTTCCGACACCCATCATGTGATATATCATTGAAAAGCCCTTGGAAAACTTTTGCATATTATGAACCTCGCTTCCCCCTCCGTCTGATTTGCCTTCCCCTCCAATTTAATCCCGGGGGGGGGCTTTTTTAACTTTTTCTGACACCCATCATGTGATATATCGTTAGAAAGCCTTTGGACCATTCTTTCATATTATGAACCTCGTTTCCCACCTCCCCCCCCCCCAATTTGCCTCCATCATCTTATATATAATCAGAAAGCCCTTTGGCCACTCTTTTATATCATGCACCTCCCGTCGCCCACTATATACTTCTATGTTACCGTTTTGCATTTTGACACAACGTTTCATTCGTATACGCATCATAAGTGTAGAGTTTTCTAAATTATTGCTGGGGCTCATCCAGCGTCTTACATCCAGCGTCTCTATTCAAGGGGTCTGCAACACGTATACATTATTGCCCTTAACAGGAAAATAATTTAATGTCTCGTGAATTCGAAAACAGTTAAAGCTGTTAAAACAAACTAGCAAAGAATCGGTTAAAATTCCGTTTTAGACAGGTTTCCGTATTAGCAGTTTTAATTATATGGTATTTCTTTTATTGGGACCATGAAATGTTTGACAGGTTTTACTGAACATATAACATAGATATCTATATATATGTGTGTGTAACTAGAGCAAAACCTGTTAAAATGAAACCTTTAACGGGAAAATATTTTGCTCCCGTTGAAAAGAATACTGTAAATATACATTTTCTAAGAAGGAAACCTGTCTAAAACAAAATTTTTCACCTGTCATTTGCAATTTTTTCTTAGTGTGTTTTATTGTATCTATAACCTTAAGGAATATTCTGCCCCCCCCCCCCCTCTTTCCGCAGGAAAGAGATTCTGGCTACTCTACTGGACTCGAATCGAATATTCTTTTAGATGTAAAAATAAAATATATAAAGCGTATGATATAAATAAAGATCTATTAAATATTGTTTTTAAACAGCGTTTATTGAAAATAAACAGCATGCATATGTAAAAATATTGTACTGGAATACGCTATATAAATATAAAATTGTCAGACAATGTAAAACTTTAAATGATTATACCATTCAGGCCTCAGGTGTAGCATTAAATTTTAACAGTAGATTTTTATTTATATATTTTTTTTCTAGAGAACTAGACAAGTTTCTTGAAATATCAGAGCTACGTTTTAAATATTTTATAATCATGCGTAAAATGCTAGAAGAAAGGTCTTGAAACTATAATTGTTGATTTTCTTGAGGTTAAAAAGCTTCCTTTTCTTAGATCATTCATCAAATTTGTACTTTTTGCAAATAAATAATGGCTTACAAGAAAGAATAATAAATATAGGTGTAAAACATAAGATCATGGAAAGAAACGTCTTAAATAAATCATAAAAGGAAAAGAAAGCAAAATGACACACTACCACTATGATAGAGGAGGTTTTGCTTTTGTTCTCGTAGTAATAGCATACATTTTGCATTTGGAGACGAAAGATTAATTTGAAACAAGTTGTTACCTAACTTTCTTATGTGTTAAAAAAGTCTTTTTATGGCATTAAATATTAATTTCATTTGATTATAAAATTTTCTAAATTAAATTTCGTGGAAAGGACAGATTACATATAATTTGAAAATTCTCTACTCTGAACATTCACCACCAATGCAGACATACTATCAGGGCTTGTACGGGTTAAGACATTTCCCTGACTTTAGGTGTGTTTTACATACCAGTATTCACTTAGAGAAAAACTCGCCGCATGCAATCGCGCGATTATATAAGTGGAGTTATTCTATAAGAAAATACTGGTATTATCTGTGAAACTGAAGGAACCATGTTTATTTACTTGCAATTATCTAATTGCAGGGCCGTAAAGAAAGACCGCGGGCCCTGGTAATATTCCCAATGCAGGCCACCACTATAAGCCTGATAAAATAAAACCTGCTTAGAGGAAAACGTACAGCAAATTCCATTTTAAATAGGTTTCTTTCGTCTTAAAAGGTATAAATACATGGCATTTTTTTGCATAGACAATTAATTTTTCTCAGTTTACAGCAGAATCTCACTATAAACAGCCTTTACTGTATTAGAAAATAATTATCTTGGATAGTACTTTTTAAGAAAATCTATATAGTATTTTTTTACAATTTCATTATTTTTCTTTTACAGTATCTTACAGTATGTTACAGTATGTTACAGTATATTACAGTTTATGATGCATTGGTAACACCTTTTTATATAAGGGCTTCTGTAGAAATTTAAAATATTCAAATTTTAATTCAATTTTAATTCAATTCATCAGTTAAGTCGCCGATTTATTGACGCTATTATAAGTTTTGTTATTGTGTTTTACAATTTAGAAAAGACTTGTTCCATAAAACATAAATAAATAAATGCCTGCATCTTTGCTATGTGCTTTCTGCTGATTTTTAATAAAAGCTGGATTTTGTTTCGAACGTAAAATGCCCCCTGAGCACACCCCTCCCCCTCCTAACCAGTCCGTAAAGACGTTCAAGCAACTTCTGACTTGGAATTTTATTATTTTTTAGTTATTTTAATTAAAATTTTTATGTAAAAAAATACCAGTATAATTTTTCAGGTATTTATTTAAAAAAAGGTACCGTCTGTCCAAGTGTGCATACAATCCGCAGCAATAGATTTACTGAGTTATTTAAAAAAGAATTACACAATTTTACAAGAATATCAAGCATTTTACAATAATTTATCTACATTATTTAAAACAATTAAACATGGAAGCGCACGCGCACACACGTAATATTTTTTATTTTATTTTATTTTATTTTTACATAGTCCCTTTTCTCTTTAAAATATATTTGACAATCATTTTCTCAGAGTCAAAAAAGACAAAAAAAAAAATCCCATTCTATTAAGACCAAAACTTACCTAGTTAGGATACTTTAAAATTTCTGAAATTTCATACCTTTTAAGTACTAAAACACCGTCTTGCCATTTTTGGTGCCCGAAAGATCTAAATATATTCTGGCAAATTCGTGAATGGACTTCCAGAAAGTATTTTTTTAAATTCAAGACATCATTAAAACAGGAGAAACACCAGGAATAAATGTTTCTTTCTTTCTTTTTTTTTTCTATTTTGAAAGCGGATGCAGAATTTTAAATCGGAAGAATAAAAAAAAAATTTGAAATTGGCATTTAGAAAATATATATCTTTTAAAACTAAATATAATATTTCTTTTTGAACATAGACATCGTTAGAAAGGCAAAGATACCGTGAAAAAGTGTTTTTTTCTGTTTATCATTTTTTTTTTTTCATTTTGAATTTGATTTGGAAAGCATTTTTTCTTTTTCTTTTTTTTTTTTTTAGAAGACCGATAGTCATATTTTTTTTAACTCTTTAAAGACGTAGGTAGCGAAATATTTACTACCCTTAAACCCTAACACCTGAGGGGTTTGAAATCTCTAAATGGACTCGTCTATTTCCCGTTTTTGCATTTTCTACTACCATAAACGAGAGAGGCGTGTTCCAAGTGTCATCTTGATTATGTTAGATTACTTTTCAACATCCCCCCACCTATTTCCGCTCGTTTCTTTCGGACACAACTAAGATAAGATACTAGTGTCTAACTGTTTAAAAAAGAAAAAAAAAAATCTCTTACTTTGCTTCAATTTCTATTTTTACAGAAACAATATTTTTCCTTTTCCACTCGTTTGGATTTAAATTATTTAATAAGCAATATTAATACTGTTCTCAGATCCAAGCTGATAATTTTTATACATCCATAGAGTTGTTTGGAATATAATTGGCACCAATCTTTGTTGATAAAGGAACCATTTATTCTTATTTTGAATTTTTGTAAAATCTCCCCCCCCCCCCACCCTCCCCAAAACTGCATCGGAACATATGTGCCGCGGTGCTGCGTGCACTACCTTACGCAATTCCGCTTTATTAGTCTAGGGGATTTTACCTGACAAAATTAATGATATAGTTCTGGAAATCGACTTACTTTATGTTTTTTGGGTAGCTGAATCCAAATGTTTAACTTCTTACCAAAATTTCCCCCCGCAACCCTCCCCCAAATTTTGGTTAAATTACCCCAAGATCCATAATGTCATTGATGTCATATATGACATAATGTCATATCTTATTTGATGGAAATTTTGTCTACTTTCTGAATTTCTAAATGCTTTTTCTCTAAAACAATAAAAAAATTAAATGTTTTGAAAAAAAAATCTATTTTGAGGGGGAGTTATCAAAATTGGGGGGGGGGGGGTGCCAGGGGAGATTTTGGTGGGAAATTAAAAATTCGGATTCAGCGACCAAAAAAACACAAGGTAAGCCTTTTTTTCAGAACTACCATGAATTGTTCCAGGTAAAATCCCCTATTGCCTGGACTACTAGCAGTAGATTTTTTTTGGATGGAGAGAGAGAGAGGGGGGGGGGGGATTGATCGATGATTCAGCTAAACAACTAATTTGTACAGGTATCTTATTTCCCCCCCTCCCCCCGGTAACAGAAAAAAAAATAATCGGAAAAAAAGTAAACGGAAAAAAAGTAACAAGGTATTGATAAATATTGAACTTATTGATAAATAAGTGTTAAAAGATAACAAAGAAACATATGTCTGATTTATATAATTCCCGTAGGCGGATATTTGCGAATGCTATTAGGAATTGAGTAAAATCACCACCGGAAAAAAGCACTATTGGTAAAAAGCTCCCTGATAAAAAAAGGGGGTGGGTGGGGGGGAAGTCATCACGTTAAGATGGGAAAATACCACACATTTATGAACGTTATATATTACACGTGTACAATTATATATTACACGTGTTTGAATAAACCAATTCTAATTTCGGGTAAAGCACGTGCTACCACGTGTATTTACTAACCATGTGTACTAGGAACAATCAGAGCATTATATACATCATATATTCTAATACAAGAGCAAATCTTGTGTGTGTGTGTGTGGGGGGGGGGGGGTTATATATATATATATACAAATTTTATTTTAAAAACAGCTCTAACGATTTTGACGAAACTTTGTATCCTACCGTTTTGAGGCACCAGAAAATCATTGGGTTGGGTCACATGTTCAAAAAAATTCGATTAGTGGATCATTTTGGGTCACCATCGGTCAGGGTCAACCTAATTGTGTCTAAAAAATGGTTCAAACGATTTTGACTAAACTATTGCTACCGTTTTCGGGCACAAGAAGACTATTGGGCTGGGTCACATAATCGAGAACTTTCTATTAGTGGGTCATTTTGGGGTCAACGCGGGTCAAGTTAATTTTATCTAAAAACGGATCTAACGAATTTGATTAAATTTTGTATCTTACGAGTTTCGGGCACGAAAAAATCATTGCGCTTGGTCACATGTCGCAGAAAATTCAATTAGTGGGTCACTGTGGGTCAGCGTCAAGCTAATTATATCTAAAAAACGGTTCAAACGATTTTGACTAAATTTTGCATCCTGTGGTTTTCGGGCACGAGAAGACAGTTGGGCTAGGTCACATGTTCCATAAAATTCGATTAGTGGGTCATTTTGGTCATGAGTCATTATGGGTCAAGCTATTCTTATCTTAAAAATGGCGCAGAAGATTTCAACTAAATTTAGTATCCTACAATTTTAGGGAACGAGAAGACTCTTGGGTCGAAATGGAAATTTTACGTGAATATTATTACTTTTGTAATATTAATTATTTAAATTACTTTTTAAAGAATAATATGTATTATCTTATTTGTATATTTTTCTATCGAATAAATATTTTTCAGTGTTACAAGAATTGTGTTTTTTATTATTATTTATGTATTTATTTTTTTATTTTCCTCCTAAATTTATATCATTTCCAGGGTTAACGATCTCGTTTAATAATTCTTAAATCATTCACTTCATAAATAAAATTTTTTTTTATAGTAAATAAACTGATTATTGCTTGAATACATAAGAGCAGAGTATTGCTTTATTGCTTGTATATTCAGACCCATATTTCGCAAAATTTTTCGTATTATATTTTTGCCAACAAAAATTCCTTTTTTTTTTTCTTCTTAAAATTTTATATTTCGAATTTGCAAAACTTCAGATATTGAAAAATAATATTAATATTGATTTTTCGATTACTTCTTGTATAAAGCTGATTGCAGATTTTAATTTGAAATTAGAAAAGGTAAGTGTTTTATATTATTTACTTGCATAACTATATTTTTCACATAAAATTGCTGGGGATTTTTTGTAAAGTTTATTTATGCATTTGCATGAAAGATAAGAAAATAACAACTGGGACATGATAAAATGTACTATATATAAGGAAAAATGACCTTAAAGCTAGAAAATATTTCTCCTGCCTGTTATTGAAACAAATATATATAATTTTCTAATGACAATTTAGTAACTCTGGTATTACCATCTGATGTATATAAGAGAAATTACTAACATGACAGTATAATTAAAAGTATGAAGTTATTAAATGATATTGTATTAATGTGTTTTTCAACTGTAATTTTCAGTTACAGGTATTACTGGTATGATTTCGCATATGAATTTTTATTTTTAATGACAAATCATTTAATTCTCTTACACGTTATAATTTTGAAGTTAATGTTTTCATGTTAACAAAATGAAATATATATATATGGGAAATGTTATGGACATTTTAGCTTCAGACGGGGACATAAAACTTGAAAAATAATCATAAAAGCATCCGAATGAAGTTATCATAAAATTCATTTTGAAAGCTTTACGCTATAAAAACTGGAGAAAATGTAAATTAATTTTAATTTTGATTTTTT
This sequence comes from Maratus michaelseni, assembly GCA_963931845.1. Lineage (NCBI taxonomy): Eukaryota > Metazoa > Arthropoda > Arachnida > Araneae > Salticidae > Maratus > Maratus michaelseni. Next base: position 393,025,806 of record OZ007592.1, read on the forward strand.
ATTCTTTTTTTTTTAAATAAAAAAGTTATTTGAAATAAAAAATGGAAATCAGAAAAAAGGTACAATTTAATATATTTACTTACATGCAGTTAAGATGTATATTTAAAACCTAATTAGTTTTGAAACTTGAATGAATTTTTCCTAGTGCTATTAAAAAAGAATAGATATATTTTTTAAGGACAGCTAACACTTTCTATTAACTAGCTCTTACAATTATCATCTTATTCATATAAAAAAAAATTCTCATTTGATCATTTTAATATATATATATATATATATAATATATACAATTTTTAAATGATATTGAGTCATTAAGTTCTTTCCACACAGTTACTTTGAATTATTGATATATTTTTGTATATGAATTTTTAATTTTAGTGACAGATCGGTTAATTCTCTTACAGATTATATCTTCGAAGACAATGTTTTCATGTTAACAAAATTAAATTTATGTTCGGAAACCGTTAAAAACATTGTTGCTTAAAGGGGCTTCCAAATGTACTAGCTTATCAAAGTTGACATAAGAATGAAGTGTCTCTCAATCTACATTTGATACAACCCCTCATCTTTTTGCTTCCTTTTGGAAACAGCGAATTTCGAGCTTATTCTATCGACGATTACTATCAGAATTTTCAAGCTATGTTTTTGAGACTTTCATAAAAGTTGGTCTATACATTTAGCTAATATATTATGCACAGTATATTTAGATTGAATTTGCGCATGTGCAGTGAAACAATATTTAGTAAACCTGCTCATTTTTCATACAATTTTTATTATTTTTTAATTCTGATGACAGGGTATTGTGTATAATTTTGTTTGTCATATTTTCTGAAAAAAACTTGTTTTTATATTAAAAACTCTGCAAATTATAAGCAAAAAACTTGGTAAAATTTGGGACTGTTTTTATAAAAAACCTGAATTTCTCTTCGAGTATACATGCTATCTTCATACGAATGTACCCAAATTATTACAATTGTCCACTTAATCATAATCTACAGTTTGAATGCTTTTGCAATATTAGTTTTTACAGGGTTATCCAAAATACATTCGTTTTTCTTCAATTTGTTGACGGCCCCTTATGCGGTTTCGGGAAAAAAATTTCGCGGAAATATATGACGTTTATCATGTTGTTTACACTCCTCAAGTTCCAGGATAATTCCACATGTATCTTTCCAGATGTTTAACAAAACTTCTAAAATCGCAAGTGACCGGTCATCATTGGAAATATAGTGTATACTTATATAAAATGCTTTATAATTACTTACTTTTCATATTGAAATCTGATGTTTAAAGAGTAAAAAGAATTTTAGATTTCTTATTCCAATAAATTTTCTTTCTTTTCATATGCAATATATTGGACAGTAATCTTGTGACGTCAAAGCAAGTAAAATGGGGCATGATCGTTTGTTTACGCTTTACATTCTCGAAGGTTTTTTTCGCTATTTCTCTTAGTCACGTTATTTTATTGTCACACTTATGAGCTCAGAAAGCCAATTAATGAAAACGAATATATATTCTTTCATTATTTAATAATTAATTAATGAAAAATTTGATAAAAGCCTGATTTGCAAAATTTAAATAAAAAATTGTCTGAATATTAAAAATTAACATTAAATCAAGAAATAAAAGCATGTTTAAGTAAAATAAGTTTATTTTACATAATTTATAAACAAACCTCAATTTAAATACTTGAAATTTCACTCATTTTTATAGACATTGGCTATAACTTAATTTGTTTAAACGTTATATTTCTAATAAATTCGATAATTAACACAAAATTAATCTAAAATTGATTGAATATTCCGGAAACTCATTTTGTCACACATTCTCAAACACTTGTCAATGCATTAAAACAGATTGGAAAGTGTGGCGTTGGACGCTTTGGACTCTGACTTTGATTCGTTACGGTTACGGAAGGGAAAAGACAGAAAAGGGCGCATGCGCAATAAGCATTCAGTTACAGGTATTTTCTTTGTAACATTACTAGCAGCGATTGCTTACACTTACAGGTGATTTTCTAGTAATTGGTACAATATCTGTAATGATACTAAGTATTTTTTAGTAAAATCGCGTAATTTTTTTTACAGTGTGGGAAAATTAAAAAAGTCATATTGAATAAGATTCTAAATAAAGAATCAAAATAATGTGGAACTAAATAAAGATAATTGAAAAAATAAAAAAAAGAGTGGTGGTGGTGGTGTGTGTGTGTTGGGGGGGGGGGGGGGGTAGATAAGAACCATGTTTGGCCCATGGCAAAGACAAATATTTTGTTTTCATTTATGTAATAAAATTTAGGATTGATTAAATTGGTTCTTTTTGTATAACTATTTAAGTATGCTATGTACAAGATAAAAATAAAAGTTGTTTAGCAAATTTTAATATACTCTTAACATTTTTACGAAAAAGAAAATCTTTCTCATGTATTTATTTATTTTTATTTATTTATTTATTTTAATAAGAAGGTCTCATAACACCAGCATGGTTTTTATGGATGTTCATATTTGAATAAAAATATAAAACATTCAGAAAAAGAATGAAAACTTGATTTATTATTATTATTATTATTGAACTATTCTATTCAAATGTTAAAATAATTTAAAGCATACTTAAATTATAGAAACTTGTACTTTCTACTAAGAAAATGAACTGCAAAATGAATTTATGCAGTTACATTTTTCAATAGCGGATACCTCGGGACTGCTGGGTTTGTTCTCTATATACCTCTATTTAGCGAACTATAAATCAGGTTTGGGTTGCTTACAGAAGCAGGACCTGATTATTGCAGGGGCAAACTCTTCCACGGCTTTGACCCCCTCCCCTTTGATTTTAGGTGCCTCGCAAATTTGACATTTCTTTCAATATTTTAAACTTATAGAGTAGGATAAGATTAAAAACACAAAAAATACATTTATCTAAAAACAGTAAAACCTTTCAATAGCGGACATTTCGAGAATACAAAATTTGTCTACTATTCGGGGCTGTCCACATTTCTGATGTAAAAATATTCAAACATGTATGTGTTGTGGATTGAAAAGGTGGATTTTCGCTAACTAGAGGTATCCGCTTTTACCTCTAAAACCGGACACTTCCGAATAGCGGAAAAATTCTGTGGTCCCGAAGTATCCACTATTGAGAGATTTTACTGTTTTTAGATAAATATATTTTTTGTTTTCAATTTTATCTTACTGTAAAAGCTCAAAGCATTGAATATAATCAGTACAATGTCGAAAGAGATTTAAAATATCAGCTTTACGAAAATTGCATTCTAAATTTTGGGCCCCATAAAATCGGGGGGGGGGAGGGGGAGGTTGTGCCATGGGCCAGTTTGCCCATGCTTTAATCAGGTTCTTCTTCTTAAAACATTACCAGCCCTGCTTTGTGTTCATATATAGTCCCATTTATTGAGGATGCAATGTGGTCAAATATGGCTGCATTTAATGCTTTAAAAAAATGTAATCAGAAATGGCTACTTAGTGCCGACAGATCAGGGCACGAAAATGGCCGCAATTCAGGCGTTTCAAATGTCTTAAATTCAGACACAAATAAGTGTCTTAAAAAGTTAAGACACTTTAAAGTGTCTCTTTTTTGAACCATCCGTTTCCGTCCGAACCGTCCGTCCTACTACAACTTAAGTGTCTGAATTTCAGACATTTCGGTTTACAGTGCAGTTTTAACAACTTTATACCTGGTTAAAAATTATTTTTATTAATACTTAATATTATCCCAGTGTTTTGAAATATATGTAAGATTTGAGAATCATGATTCATGATAAAATCATGATAAAATTAACTTAACCCGCGTTGACCCAAAATGACTCACTAATCGAAAGTTCTCGAACATGTGACTCAGCCCAATAGTCTTCTCGTTCCCTAAAACTGTAGGATACTACATTTAGTTCAAATCCTCTGAGCTGTTTTTAAGATAAGAATAGCTTGACCCATAATGACCCATGACCAAAATAACCCACTAATCGAATTTTCCCGAACATGTGACCAAGCCCAACAGTCTTCTTGTGCCCGAGACTGGTAGGATACAAAGTTTAGTCAAAATTGCTTGAACCACTTTTTAGATACAATTAGCTTGACCCTGACCCACAGTTACCCAAAAATGACCCACTAATTGAATTTTCTTCGACATGTGACCTAGCACAATGATTTTTTCGTGCCCGAAACTCGTAAGATACAAAATTTAATCAAAATCGTTGGATCGTTTTTTAAATAAAATTAACTTGACCCGCGTTAACCCAAATATGACCAACTAATAGAAAGTTCTCGAATATGTGACACAGCCCAATAGTCTTCTCGTGCCCAAAAATGGTAATAAAAGTTTAGTCAAAATCGTTTCAACCGTATTTTAGATACAATTAGCTTGATCCTGACCAATGGTGACCCAAATGACCCACTTACCGAATTTCCTCAAACATGTGACCCAGCCCAACGGTTTTCTGGTGCCTCAAAACTGTAGGATACAAAATTTTGTCAAAATCGTTAGAGCCGTTTTTAACATAAAATTTGCATATATATATATATATATACCCCCCCCCCACACCCCCTCACACACACACACAAGATTTGCTCTCGTAGTAGAATAAATTATGTATATAATAATCTGATTGTTCCTAGTACACGTGGTTAGTAAATACACGTGGTTAGCACGTTCTTTACCCGAAATTATAATTGGCTTATTCAAACACGTGTTATTCATAAATGTGTGGTATTTTCCCATCTTAACGTGAAGCCCCCCCCCCCCCATTTTTTTTTATCAGGGAGCTTTTTACCATGGATGTACTATATAGTAAATCCATGCCTTTTACCGACGGTGCTTTTTTCCGGCGGTGATTTTACTCAATTCCTAATAGCAATCGCAAATATCCGCCTACGGGAATTATATAAATCAGACATGTTACTTCGTTATCTTTTAACACTTATTTATCAATAAGTTCAATATTTATCAATACCTTGTTACTTTTTTTCCGTTTACTTTTTTTCCGTTTACTTTTTTTCCGTTTACTTTTTTTCCGATTACTTTTTTTCCGCTTTTGTTGACTCAGTTACTTTTTTCCGTTTACTTTTTTTCCGATTACTTTTTTTCCTAGATTGCCTCCCCCACCCCCAAACTCTTATTCTATATAAATATCCAAAGCTGAATAAAAATGATATTCTAATAAAGTTTATGAAGACACAGTTATGTAATGAAAGAATGTAGTTAAAACAGAAAATAAAAAATGAAAATTCAAAGTAAATTTATTAGAAGATTAAATGAAAGAAAGGAAAGAAAAAAAATGTGCCCTGGCAAGAGATGAATTTATCAACTATCAGTTGTACAAATAAGTTTTAAGGTTTGTTTTCTCAATTTATTCTTATTGTTCATTTTTTTGTTAAGTTGTATTTAGCATGTTAAATAGCCACTAAAATAACTAATTTTAAGCTCGTAACACATATATATTTTTTTTCTTTTTGTGCATGCTTTCAAAAGTAACCTATAGTAAGCTATAGTTATACAACAAAAGCATATATTGCTACAAAGTATTGTAACAAAATCATATATGGCTGCGTTTGCCTTTTATACAATACTGTTTTGACTATACGTCTTTTTTACAACATCAAGATAATTGTATGTTTCTGATTCTTATTTTATCTCCTAAACGAATGACAAAAGTAAAATAATCCCTTTGCCGCATCTTTTCAAAATGTTTACAAAAGATAAGACTGACTCTCATCATGGCAACTCAAGTCAGTCCTCATTTCATAGGAAGCTGGGGTTTCTTTCATATCACTATTGATCGATGGGTTAACGCTGTTCTAGTGATTATTTTAGTCTTTGAGACGGTACTATAAGAAAAAACAAACTTAACCATTTCTGAAAACTTGAGAAGAAAAAAAAATCTGACTCATGAAACGCCTTACTGCGGCATAAACTAACTGTAAAATGCATGGCGCGACCCTGAATTCTATTTCTAATGTACCCAGTGCCTGATTTACGGCAGGGCATTCGGGGCACGGGCCCAGGGCCCCCGATTTTCAGGGGCCCCCCCAATGCTACTGAAGATTTTTTCAATTATTGGCCAAAATATTTTTAACTGTCAAAAAACAAAATTATAATGGAAAAAAACTGTTTGTCAAAGATTGTCTATGATTTGTCAAACTAATAATATAAGTAACTTCATTTTTTCCTGATTGTTTTTTAAAAATTTATATGCAGAAATGTACAGAACTCCATTTTTGGGATCACCATATTATTTCATTTTTATTTATTTTACCTGTAAGGCCCTCACGGTTAACATGGACAAAGCCATGTGGTTCTGCTAGTTACTTGTATAAATTTAGTTTTTGTTTTTTCAGTCAAAGTTTGTATTTTAAGAAAAAGTTATTTGATATATGGTAATATTTTAAATAATTATAGCTTTTACTGCGGTAAATTTATTATTAGTTGTTGCATACTTTATCATTCCAGATATATGGACTTGTATAGAGAAAGGTAATCAGCACCACACAGTTTATTATAAAATTCAATTAAAAATTCATAATTATCAAATAATTATTTAAAAGTAAAGTAATGATTATCAAATTTAATATTTTAAATTGATATTTTAAAGAAATTATCAAAGTCGATAGTGGTTATCTTAATAAGTACTGCTTTCGATACTATATATATATATATATATATATTTAAATTCAAGGCCTCTGTAAGCATTGGTACAAGGGGGCCCCCATACGCATCTGTGCCCAGGGCCCCTAAATTTGTAAATCGGTCCCTGATACCTATTCTCAAATACATATTTTTTCCCAGTCACACTCATGAAGTAATTTTTAAAAGTACAATATTCGCAAGCATACAAAATGAATTGATTTGGAATCGAATAGCGTTTTTAACATTTTCCAACATCGTTGAAAAGTGTTTATGAATTCGATTTGTCTGACAATCTGTCTTTCCTAGCACTAACTATCCTAAATGTTGTCGGATTTTTAAGTTGTTGATACATGGTATTAGGATTTTCTGTGGAATGTTCTGTATTGAAAATGAAGCGAGTACAATTCATAGATCATTTACAGGGACACTCAAAAGAATTCTGTTACATTATGGTCTATGGCAGAAAATCGTCTGCAATGTATTTTAATAATGATGTTAATTTATTATAAACATATTGAAATTTATCTATATCACTGAGGTACACAACAAGATGTTTAATGTTGAATAAGGTGCGCAAAGCACTTATCATTCGTATACATGGACCCACAAAAGTGTTCGGTAGCAGTCCTGTATGGGAGCGGTAATAACTAGAAGTGTATTTTCAGTTGCGGTATGCTTTTTCAAATTTAACAAATGTTTTGAATATTACTTGGCGTTTGTAAAATATATAGATAGTACAGTTTACGTTACCGAAGTAGTACTGCACGGTGCATTCGTAAAATGGATAGCTCACAAAACATAGATTTGCATAGGTGAAATATGGCACTACACACTGCGAAATGATATGGTCTATATAGAAAACATGTACATGGCGAAAACAAATGTTGTCGCAATTAACAGTGTAGTTCAGGGATGACCTACTGTGCACCCGGGGCACATTTGAATACACAGACCATTTTATATACACCAACAGATGATGTATATGTCGAAATACATATTTTGCACTCATGGGCAGTAAAAATTCATTTTGCTGTGATGACATATATTCTATGTGTATTAATAAAAGTAAATATAAAACAGACGTTCTGCGCGTGCTGTACGGAAGGGCAGATCAGATATTACACAAAAGAGTAAGTAGAAAAGAAAAGGGATATATAAGGGGGGAGGGGGGGTTAAAGATAACTGTGTTTTAATGAAGACAATGAATGAATCATTTAACGCGCCCTAGAAATTTTTTTGAGCAGTTGGGTGGGGGAGGGGGATTTCTTAATTTTCTTTTTTTTATGATTAAAAAAATGACGGAACTTTAAAGTTTGGTGAATTAAAGGATTTTCCTTTTTATTATTGTGGGCCCTCCATGACCAACCCGCTATGAAAAAAAATTATAACGCCACAATTTTTTAAAAAGGCCAGTAGGTTTGATAATATTAATATGTAAATTAAACGTATTAATATGTATGTTAATGTTTATGAATTTTTATTCGCTTATCAAAATCAAAATAAAGTGCATGCGAATAAATATTTTTACCGAAATTTAACTTGGAGATTAAAAAATTCAGCCAGAAAGCCACGTGTCTGAAAATTTTCATAATTTCTTTTTTATCCTAGTATCAATAAAAGTAATGCGATTGCCACCATTTTAAAGAAATTAAAATAAAAATATTTAAAATTAAAATTCTGCTAATTAATAAAATTATTGAACAAACGAATGTACGATAACAAATCTGTGGCCAAATATTTTTCATTTAAAATAAGAATCATGTAATTTGATGCAGTAGTTTTTTCTAGTGATCTCGTTATGACTAGTCTCACTGTAATACTGTAACCATGGAGTATTACTGATTAATTAATCTATACTAATAAAATAAAGTTTTTGTCTGTGTGTCTCTCTGCGATGGCTAGCCAAATCTAGCACACCTAGCAGCCTGGATATTTAGATTTAGGTTGTCCAAAGCCTGAACTGGTGCACATGAGCCTCAGAATTTTATTATTTTGATAATTAACCTAAAGATTAATTTAAAATCATTACACATCGTATCAAAAACTTATTAAAATGTTCTTCGAAAATGGCTATTTTTATGGAAACCGCAAAAGAAATTTCCGTTTTGATAATTCCAGACATCGAAATTGTCACTTTTTCACGCATTATCGAACAATAAGTAAAAAAATACCGGAGGTATCGATTCGAAACTCGCGTAACATACGTAGTCGATTTTTGTCATTCCAAAAATTCAATTTATTTTCAATTCGGACCGTAACCTTTCTTTATTTCAGCCAAAAACTGACCGGTCATTCCAATTGGACACACACATTAAAGAGGGTTACTGAAATTCGGGTTTGCCACGTCCAAATTCAACTCACTTTTTCAAAACACGTCAAAATAATTGCGCTACGAACATAAAAATTTGCATACTCAGGTAAAAAAAAAATCGTGAATTTAACGAATTAAAATTGAATACCGTATATACTCGTGTATAAGTCGAGGAATTTTAGACAAAATTTGGGAGCTGAAAATGGGCGGTCAACTTATACACGAGTAAAAAAGAAAAAAACATAGCGGAGGGAAATACCGGAGTCCTATTTTTTTCGCAGATAATTGGTGAATGTTTAATTAATCACATATGGCTCTAGGTTGGAGAGACAGATAAAAGCGGACATGATGATGGATAAAAAAAAACCTCAACAATAATGTCTCTGTAATTGTTCTGCACTCATTTTCTCTTGGGATAGAATTCCCTTCAATGCATTCCTTTCAACATTTAATCCCCCTTTTTTAAAAGAGTTCAACTTGAGAATGCTTCTAGATTTCTCTCCTAAAAGTCCTACAATACAAACAAGTACTATATTTTAGCAGTCTAAGAAGTTGTTTACCCTTGTAAATAAGGCTTGAATAGATTTTTCAAAAACAAACAAACAAAAAAAAAGTAAGTAATCATTAAATTGATGTGAATAGCTTTCAAAATAGCTTAAGCTTCTTCAGTTTTACATAATTATACAATTTTAAAATGTTGAATTTAAAAAAAAGGAAGTCTGATTAGAAATGCAAAAAAAAAAGTTTACTAATTTAATGAAAATTTATTATATTTTTTTTATCCTCGATTACAAATCATTTTTTCAACATACTACCAAAAATGTGGTTCGACTTATACACGAAAATTCAATTTTTTCCAAAATTTTGCATAATAATTGGGGGGGGGGGGGGGGCGTTCGACTTATACACGAGTCGACCTATACACGAGTATGTACGGTATGTAATTTTCTAGGGTAAAAAAAGTTATTTTTATTTTTTCTATATGAGAATAAATAAAATTGTCAGTTTCAGAAAGAATGGGCCCAAGCCCGCCCGGGCCCGTAGAAAGAGCACGAACCCGTGTACAGCCCTTTCTGAGGATAAGGCTTTCAGGTTCGGGGCTGAGCGCGACGGTCTCATCTCTAGTCCGAGAACCTGACTAGTGAACGCAGGAAATCATATATCCTCCGGCAAATCTCCCTGCTTCAATCTTATGAATAGAGTCTCCAACTGTTTAAAAGTAATTACTGAATCTGGGATATAGCAAAGATGCTTGCCATTATTCAGAGCATTTTCCCTGACAAGGCAAGTTATTTTCTAACCGCAGAAGGTTTTAAATACAAAAAGAAAAAAAAATGAAAACAAACTGCATTTTTTAAGAATGGAGAAACTATTTGAAACTTTATCCTCCCTCCCCAAGTCTTCTACAATAGGGATTGGGAAGATGTCATCCATTTCCCATGTGCCTGATACGAAAGTTAATCCTAAAATTCCAAGACGACTTCCATTTTTCTGACTGAACTGACTGAACTTCAACTGAAACTACGAATTTTTATACATAGTTGATATTTTTGACGATTTGGAAATTAATTATTTTTAGGAAATTAATTTCCTGATTCTCCTTTCTGAAATGGTAATTCGTGAGCAAACACTTTTCTTTCTTTCTTTCTTTGTTTTTTTTCCTTTCTTTTCTTTCTTTCTTTCTTTCTTTCTTTCTTTTTTTTAAAGATATTTTAAAAAACCGTTTAAGAATAAGATATATTTTCATCTGAACTTAGTTTACAGTTTATAGAATATATTTTCGATTAAAACAGATAGTAGGCAATTAAAGTTTACTTGATAAAAAATTCTGTTTGTGAAAATGCATATAATATATATACATATATATATTACTTTACGAACATTTGGCACTCGAACTTCATTTTATTTTCTCCAATTTTGATTATTAAGGGGATCTAGGACACATTTTTTTTTTTATATATAAGCACGATTTTTTGTTATTGTTGTTGTTTTAAAATAAGAAAATATTTCTGAAATAAAAATCACAAACATTATATTTGTCATATATAGAATCCAAAATATCTTTAATTGAATCTTTAAACATTCAACAAAGTCGAAAATTTTGAAACTTTAAACACGTTTTTCTATATGATGAGTTTTCACTATTCTTTTATTTCCAATTATCATGACTGAAAAACGCTTGATGGTAAATGCTTGAAAGTTTTTACAGTTCTTTATCAGCCTTGTTATTAGGTGCGTTCGTAATTATATAAATACGTAGCACCTATAGTCGTCGTTTGGTCCGTCCGTCTGTCCGTCCGTCTGTCTGTCTGTCCGTCCGTCTGTCTGTCCGTCCGCATATAACAACGCAAAAACTACCCAACCAAATGGTTTGCAATTTGAAATATATTATCTTTGCAGAATTTTGTCGAGACATTTCAAATTTTATTAAAATCGAATCAAAACTTTAGGAGATATTAATAAAAATATTTATTAAGAAATTTGATTTTTTTTTTTAAATCGGTGCTTTTTTGTTATATGAGCTTCCGATGGATGTTAAATCGTCAAGCGACCGAGATACTTATTTTATGACAGAAATTAATCTGCAGACGATATAATTCATTTCACAGAATTAAAAATCATCAAGATCTGAATATTTATATAACTAGCTGATACATATATATCTGAATATTTATATAACTAGTTAAGATATTTGTATGAACAGTGTCATAAAATATATACTTAACTAGCTGTTTAACCCGTTCCACGCACGGGATATCATGAATTTAATTCTAAAACGTGCGTACGAACGCACCTCGTTTGTAACGTTTGACGTACAATTTCCAACTTGTTTCAATTTGTGTTCAGGAATAGTTTAAAAATGTACATGAATTTTATTATTATTATTATTATTAAAAAAGCTTACCGTAAAAAATGATGGTTTTGAATTTAAGTTTTTTATTTTTTATTTTTATTTATTATGATTTTTTGAATGCAAATAACAAAAAAAATTCTGCTTCAATTCGTCGCTTACAATTCATCATGGCGCTAATTTATCGTTGCGAAAATGTTTTTGAAGACAATAATGATTTTTTAAAAAAAATGGTAATTTATAAAAATTAAATAAAAAATTTGTTTACAAACATTTTCGGATGTAGCGAGTTATGATAATTAATATTTTACAGGCCAATTTCAGATGCAGGTATATTTTTAATTTTTTTTCCTTATTACTTCGCTTTCTACTGCTTTAGTCAAAAATTATCAATAATTAAAATGGAGAGAAATTTCTTTTTGTATATGATTTTGGTGACGTTTCCAATTGAAAACACGAATATTTAATGAATAGGAGAAGTTTGTTTCTTATTTAAATTTAGAATAGATGTTGCTTTCGATCACCATAAAAAGGACGTCAAATTTATAATAAAAGTATTCCAATCATGAAAAAATGGACAAAGAACAATGTTAAAAAAATTACCAAAATATATCAATTGCCATGGACGTATTAAGGAATATGGGGCAAGGGGGCCGTCCTTACGTTTTGAAAATAAAAAATAAAAAAAGTACAGACAGAATATAAAAACAAAAATCTATTTTGATTGTGATTGAATGATTACATGATTACTGCATGATAAAATGTCGTATCTTAACCTTTTTTTAATGTTTTTTTCCCCTATAATTCATTACAAAAGCAAACAGATATTTTATTATAACTTCATCCTTTTCTTTCATCAATTTTGATTAACATAATCAGTGTATGTTTTAAATTTTTTGCTGTCTGTTATTTTAAAAAGCTTAGAAAACTGAATTAGTTAAACAAATTCAAGCATGTAGACAGGATATTTTTTTTTCGGGAAGGGGGGGGGGGTGTTCAACTACATTGTATTTCTTTTCAATAGAGAGTGCCTTGCACAGCTCCTACAGCCTCGTTTTGTCATAGACTTTATAAAATTATATGCTAATTTAAAAATATTACTGCCCCTCCTCCCCTTAAATAACTGTCCTTGTTGTTGAAGATAGTTATATTTCACTACCCCTCTCTACCTCCCACAAATTAAAATACAGCATATATTCATGGAATTTGAAATATTTAAAGTGAATACTATCTCCAAATTCAAAATACCCACCAACAGGCCAGGGGCGTAGCTTGAAATTTTTATTGGGGGGGGGGAGGACCTGACTTCGGCGCTCCTTATATAATTTTCATTTTCTACTCTCCACCCCCTTACTTTCCACATTGTCTGCAGCCGAGCTAGAGGTCTGCAGGTGCTGAAATTTCCAGGCACAGGGCCGGCCCGATCCGGCATAAAAGCAAACATTTCGGCCCGACCCGTTCAAAATTATTTTGGCCCGGCCTGGTATAAAACCAAAAAGTTCGGCCCGAGCCCGGACCGGCCTGCCCTGACTGAATGTCTTCAAAGTATACCGATATTTCTGAAGCAACGTTAACCTAAACTTAAAATTACACTTACTTATTCAAAAAGCACGCTTATGCGTAGATTTTATTTTCAGATTATGCTCAAAATGCATGGAATGCAAAATATCAGCAATATTTATGATCAGTTAGACAATTAAACACTGATTAAAAAATTTACTTAGACTATTACATTCAAATCAAGATTCAGTAAGAGAAGAAATATCCGTTAAAAGCAGGTTCCATTCTTAGCAGGTACATCGTCTGTTGTATGTATTATATTGTTTTTGTACGAATCAAGACATTTTTCCATGTAAGAAAGGTTTTTGTCATAGATTGTTTCCATTTCACAGGTTTTACTGTATTTTAATTTTTTTTTTTTGCTTAGGATGTACTAACGAATTTTAATTGTAGAATAATGGCCATTTAAAAATAAGAGCAGGAAAGACCGAGCTATGCTCGGTCAAAATTAGCTTTGAGTTCAAATATCATGACCCATGACCAAAATGACCCACTAATCAAATTTTCTCGAACATGTGACCAATCCCAATTGTCTTCTAAAGCCCGAAAACCATGATATAAAATTTAATCAAAATAGTCTCAACCGTTTTTTAGATAAAATTAGCTTGACCCACAGTGACCCAAAAATGACCCACTAATTGAATTTTCTCGAGCATGTGACCGAGCCCAATGATTTTCTCGTGCCAAAAAACCGTAGGATACGAAATTTAGTTCAAATCGTCTGAGCCGTTTTTAAGATAAAAGTAGCTTGACCCATAATGACCCATGACCAAAATGACCCACTAATTGAAATTTCTCGAACATGTGACCTAGCCCAATAGTCTTCTCGTTCCCTAAAACTGTATAATACTAAATTTAGTTCAAACTCTCTGAGCCGTTTTTAAGATAAAAATAGCTTGACCCATAATGACCCATGACCAAAAGGACCCACTAATCGAATTTTCTCGAACATGTGACCTAGCCCAACAGTCTTCTCGTTCCCGAAAACCATAAGATACAAAATTTAGTCTAAATAGTCTGAGCCGCTTTTTAGATAAAATTGGCTTGACCCAAAAATGACCCACTAATCAAATTTTTTGGGACATGTGACCTAGCCCAATGATTTTCTCGTGCCCGAAACTCATAGGATACAAAATTTAATCAAGATCGTTAAAGCCGTTTTTTAGAAAAAATTAACTTGACCTGCGTTGACCCAAAAATGACCCACTAATATAAAGTTCTCGAACATGTGACCCAGCCCAATAGTCTTCTCGTGTCCGAAAATGGTAGGATTTAAAATTTAGTCAAAATCGTTTGCACCGTTTTTTAGATACAATTAGCTTGACCCTGACCCATGGTGACCCAAAATGACCCACTAATCGAATTTTCTCGAACATGTGACCTAGCCAAATGGTTTTCTGGTGCCCCAAAACGGTAGGATACAAAATTTCGTAAGAATCGTTAGAGCCGTTTTTAAGATAAAATGTGCAAAACCACACACACACAAGATTTGCTCGTATTAGAATATATATATGATATTCATTTTTCGCAAAAATTGTTGTACCAGGCCTAATTTTCTGATTTTTACGCTGGCCTGCAAATTTTGGTCCATACAGATCTCTAGGAAGAATAACGTCCAAGCACAGTTTGGCCCAGAAAAAAAGAAGTCTGGTCCGTTTCGGCCCAAGTCTGCAGAAAAAAGGTTAAGCCGGACCGCGCAGATCTCTAACTCTAAAGCCTATTTAAAATATCAGTTTTAATTTTTACAGAAAAATTACAATACTATTTGATTGATTAAAATTGATATCCTGATCCTATTTGATTGACCTGATTAAAAATATATGAAATTTTATAGACAAGCAGGTGATAATGGTTTTATGAATGTGTCAAACGTACTGTTTTGAAATGGATTTGAACGTTAACTAAATCAAACATTTGTACATGTTCTTGCATTCTGCTCCATCATCAACAATTTGAAACCTCTCGTTCATAAATGAAGTTACATAATCTGCTTTCTTCTTAAATTCATTTATTGTTTTTATTTTTGTAAAAGGTACCTAGTTTATTACTTTTATTTATTTACTTTAGCAGAATTCGTGCCTAGGATATAAGTTTTCAAAAAAAATATACAGTACATTCATTTCAAGAAATACATGCCTCTAAACCTCCAAATGAACGGAATATCAATATCTGTTGTCTCGTTTTGCAAAAGAGTGGATTTCAAAGAGTTCAAATGTCAGGGTGGAGGAAATTTTTTGTTCAGAGGATTCTTTCAGAAAAATGCCATATGACCACCTTAGAGTAGAGGTCTTGCACGGGACCGTACCCGGACCAGCAAAATAAAGGTCAATTTTCAAACGGACCGGTCTGGCAGAATGAAAACAGTTTTTTAACGAGTCTGGGCAGGCCGATGAAGAATAATAAACGGGTCGGGTCGATAAAAATATTAAGTGAGCCGACTGGCCTGATATAAGAAATTTAAAAGGATCAAACTAAGCTGATAAAATATGAACAATTTTTAATGGATTTGTCTGGGACGAGAATAGGTAAATGTACTGCATGAGCCGATCAACATCAATACAGAAATATGTCAAGCATAGAAATCGGCACCATATCTGAGCCTGGGCTTAATTTTTTCAGCATACTCGGGCATGATGGTATCAGGCTTACATTATTTTCTATGTACTCATTCCGGCTGGAAACTGGGCTTAATTGTTCCTAGGACGTGTCGAGTTGTTTTGTAACAAATAGTAATAGCGATAATGGACTTCTGTTAACGGAATCTTTGGAAGTATATTTTAATAAATTGCAGAGAAACATTTTTTTTTTTATTATTATACAGCAACAAAAGTTAGGATGTTTTTAACCATTTCTTTTCTTTTATTCTTACATTAATTTTTTTAATGTCTTTATTTGAATGTAATACTCTAAGAATCTAAGTGATCATTAATAATACTATTCTGTATTCTATGGCATGTATAAAATATTCTAAAATATACTGTAAATTTTCCCCATAAACATGCATGCAGTCTTCATTAAAAGAACCTTAATCGTAAGTTTTTAAAATTGGAATTATTTTGTAGAAATCGAGTTGGTCGGGCCGGTCCTGATTTCATTGTTTTTTTAACGGTTGGGCCTGCTTTCACTGAATTTTCAACGGGCCGGTCCGAGCCCATGCAAAACTTTTAGCTTTTAGACCAGACTGGGCTTGCCCAAGATAGCTTTCGTTCGGGCCGGGCCTGTAAATTCTGGTCCATGCAGACCTCTACTCTAGAGATCACGATCTGCACGACCCGATTCCCACACCCGGCCAAATGAAGTCAAGCGTTCAAACGGGCTGGGCTGATAAAGAAAAAATAAACGATCTAGGCGGCTGTTTAAAAAAATTAAGAGGGACTACCGGCACCGATATACCAAATTTAAAAGGATCGGACTAAGCCGATGAAATATGAATAATTTTCAATGGACCTTGCTATGCCAGAATACGTTATAAATGTGTTGCACAATCCGATACTAGTTTGACAACATCAATACAGAAATTTAATATGCCTAACATAGATTTTCATAGGACAGTTACATTGTGTCTGAGCCTGTGCCTAATTTTCCCTGTCGACTCCGGCCGTGTTCAGGCGTATATTTTTTCTATATACGCGGGCCGGGCTGGACCTGAACTTAATTATTCCTAAGACATGTAGGGCAAACTTTTTATTAAACTAAAATTGATAATAGATTTTTGGTAACAAAATCTTTCGAAATAAACTTTAATGAATTCCGAAGAAATATTTGTTTTAATCTAATTTTTTAACTATAAAGCTTCAAAATTTATGATGTTTTTAAACATTTTTTTTTAAATTTTTACTCTAAAGTACATTATTTTTTAATGAATTTTTACTTGAATGTAAAAGTCTAGAAGTCTACGCATTCATTAATGTTGATATTCTGTATTCTGTGGATTGCCCACATATAGTCTGAAATATACTTTAAAATTTTCACAAATAAAAAAGGAGTATTCTTTAAAAGAATCTTAATTATATGTTATGAAAAATCGGATTTTCTTTTGTAGAAATTGAACCATTCCGGGCCAGGCCGAACTTTTGCTGTTTAAAACTGACTGGGCAGGACCAAGATAGCTTTCGTTTGTACCCGGGTGGGTCCGATCCTAGAAATTTCAGCCCGTGCAGACCTCCAGACCATCCCCATCCTCTCTGAGCCGTTCTGTAACCTCTCTCCAGTCACTTCCATTTCTTTGCACTTTCTTTCGATTACCAAAGGTGACCAAAAACAACTGAGATAAGGAAATAATTGTACTTTTAAGAATTGAATTACATTACTGCTCTGCAATTGATTGCAATTCCTGTTTTCAGAATTTTCTATCTGTAGGCATAAATTGCTTTTGTTAGGGAATAGACATAGTAACAGTTCTAAAATTAAATGTCTTATACAAATGTTGTATGTTAAAAGTAACGTACATTGTAATTTAACATTTAAAGTAATGTTCTTGTATAATTACTTGCAACTACTATTTAAACACTTTTTTATGAGTGCCTGACGGCGCCCTTAAACCTTAATTTGACCCCTTACATGAACGTATTGGAGAACCGTTCTAACCCCACAAATCAGTTCCACATCTTCACACTTTCTTTCTACTACAAAGGGTGGCCAACAAGGTAGGCGGAAAAAAGCGCACCGGAAAAAAAAAGCGCACCGGAAAAAAAAAGCGCACCGGAAAAAAGCGCACCCGGAAAAAAACGCACCGGAAAAAAGCGCACCGATAAAACGTCCACCTAAAATTGCCGATATAGAAAACCGATTCTATGCTTTTTCAAGTAAACCATGTGCTATTTAAGCACATGTATCTGTACCCTTAACGCATTAAAAGCATTATATTACGTTACTGCACTGAACATAAAATTGCGATACATTATTTATTGAGATACTTATATGTTCAGTTATCGAAAACCGATTCTATGTTTTTTCAAGTAAACCATGTGCTATTTAAGCACATGTATCTGTACCCTTAACATTAAAAGCATTATATTACGTTATTGCACTGAACATAAAATTGCGATACATTATTTATTGAGATACTTATATGTTCAGTTATAGAAAACCGATTCTGTGTTTTTTCAAGTAAACCACGTGCTATTTAAGCACATGTATCGGTACCCTTAACATTAAAAGTATTATATTAGACATATCTTTACACTAAAGCATACAAATAACAAATAAATAGGTGTTGTGCATTTCAAAAGTATTTGCTGACCGGTGACGTCAACTATTCGTTAAGGGGTCACTGGAAGGGGGGGGGGGGTGGAGGGGTTTTAAGTAGAAAGTACAATCTACACTTTTTTTCCACACGCTACGTGGATAGCTTATTTATAAAGACAACAACTTTATATATTTACAGAAAGTTTGACCGAGGGGAGGAAGAGGGTGTATACTTGAAATTAAAAGAAATAAAACTTACATACAGAGATTTTGAGGGGTTGAAATAAAGACACAGAAATGAAATTTTTTGAAAATTGAAATTTTTTCATTATCTTTACCTTTACAAAGGAGGAGGGGGTAAAGTTAAGAGAGCAACAGAAAATATGAGTCAAAATTTGGAGATTTGGAACAAAAAAACATAATTTCCCAGCCAAATTAAAAAAAAAAAAAATTCTAAAAATAATTGTTATAGTGGCTCTAAAAAAAAAAAAGAGAACATTTTACTTGGTCGACAACGACTCTAAAAGCACAAAACAAAATGATAAATGCAAAATCACAAATGCAGACAAAACTATGTAAATAATTTGGGATCCAATAGTTCTTTTTTTTTCACTTTTTTTTGACAAATGAAGTCTTGAGTTATAAGCACATCTTGAGTTATAAGTGAGTTTTTTTTCATGATGACATTTATCGGGCTGTCGCGTGCAGAAGTTATATTCAAAACGATAATTTTCACAGCATTTTCTAAAAGACCGCTTGCCTTTTTCGAAAAATGGAAAAAACTGTTCGACTTCATAGTTTCTAAATAAGAGCATTTGTCGATTCCATGTGTTAATGAACGAAACTGAATTCAGAAATCTGTTATAAAATAGTCAATTTGGATTTCAAAATAAAAGATTATACGATTTCTCTATGGGCAAGTGGGGCATTTGCCCAGAGCCCCCATAATTGAGTGTCCCAAAATCAGAAGTAGTTGCCATTTTAGTAGCATACTTATTTTCCTCTACTTTATTCGAAAAACATAAAAGCCTTTATAATATGTTTTATGTGATCTCTACGGAATCTCTTATAAAAGTATTTTTTTAGTCATATTTGTTATATAGTATTAGTACTAATTCTAACCCTGAATTGCATTTAATAAAGTTCTTTTTTAGGTGCGTTCGTAATTATATAAATACGTAGCACCTATAGTCGTCATTTGGTCCGTCCGTCTGTCCGTCCGTCTGTCTGTCTGTCCGTCTGTCTGTCCGTCCGTCTGTCTGTCTGTCCGCATATAACAACGCAAAAACTACCCAACCAAATGGTTTGCAATTTAAAATATATTATCTTTGCAGAATTTTGTCGAGACATTTCAAATTTTATTAAAATCGAATCAAAACTTTAGGAGATATTAATAAAAATATTTATTAAGAAATTTGATTTTTTTTAAATCGGTGCTTTTTTGTTATAGGAGCTTCCGATGGATGTTAAATCGTCAAGCGACCGAGATACTTATTTTATGACAGAAATTAATCGGCAGACGATATAATTCATTTCACAGAATTAAAAATCATCAAGATCTGAATATTTATAACTAGCTGATACATATATATCTGAATATTTATATAACTAGTTAAGATATTTGTATGAACAGTGTCATAAAATATATACTTAACTAGCTGTTTAACCCGTTCTACGCACGGGATATCATGAATTTAATTCTAAAACGTGCGTACGAACGCACCTCGTTTGTAACGTTTGACGTACAATTTCCAACTTGTTCTTTCTTTGTGTGTGTCGATTACTTTTATCTTCGAAATGTTAATGCTTGGTCATATATTTATTTAAATATTTAAAAGGATTTATAGTTGAAGATTATATCATATGTAAAAGATTTAAGAATCGGATTTGAAGTAGAATTTTATTTATTTTTTTTTTCTCTCTCTCACTCTCTCTTTAAATTTAAATATATTATCATTGGTTATTTTTTTTTCTCCTGCGGTTGCGTTGCTTTTTCCTAAACTCTATTAGACAAAAGCTATCCCTTAAGGCTGTTCTCAAATCTAAAAAAAGCCACTCTCTGACACATTTCTGAATTCAGTTTTGTTCGTAAACAAATGAAATTGGCCGGTGCTCTTATTCATGCACTATAAAATCTAACAGTTTTTTCCATTCTTCGATAAAGGCAGGAGGTCTTTTAGAAATTGCTGTCAAAGTTGGCGTTTAGGATAGAATTTCTGCACGCAGAAAGGTCATCATGAGAAAGCATTCACTTATAATTTATTCGTCTAAAAATCAATGAAATTGGAAAATATACGCCAAACGTAACAAATGAGGTGCGTTCGTACTGTAACTAGTTGCAGTGAAATGTATTATATCGTCTGTTATTATGAAATGATTGATTTACGTAATGAAATTAGTACATTTTAAACTGGCAACATTTTATATTTTGTTGATATTTACAGAAAATTCCAATGGGAAGCTTAAGCCTATCTTTGGAAATTTCAGAACTTGAAATTCTTATTTAGAATCTTTTTTTCCATTTAATATCTATTTCTCCGGAAACATCTATCCAAAAATCTGTTGGTAGATTATAGGATTGTTATAATTAAATAATTTTACACAAATTTTATACAAATTTTGTTTTTAAATTCTGTAAGACGGAAATACTAAGACTCCATCTTAAATAGGACGTAATCACCATGGCAACCTAGAATCATTACCACTGAATTAATTGCGTATGATAGGATTTAATAGAAGGAAGAATGCGATTATAACTTGGACATAAAGTTTATAAAATGTCATATACGTCATATATGATTATGACGCCATAATTGTCAGATAACTTGGCGTGAAAATTTAAATTTTTATATTAATTACATAATATAGTTTTAATAGTCAAACTGAAAATATAATAATTATATAAATGCCTATATAGAGTAGTTAATTTAACAATGAAATAATGGATAATAAATAAATATTTCTCTGAAAAATGCATTAAAAACATTTCGAGCTTACAAGGGAATATTTTTCGGATTTGCGCACCTGTCTAGTGAATAATATGACAATATGAGACAAAGTTTTCTTCCGCTCCCCTTTACATTACAAAAACAAACTTATTTAAAACCTTTCTCAAGTTGAATCCAACAGAAGAAAGTAAGTAAAGAGTGGAAAGTAAAGGGGAAATAGACAATAGAAACTTCTGTTGCTAACTTGTTTGCAATACCTTTCACCATATTTGGAACATTGGAAATGCAGTTACATGCAACCTCCAACTTGTAAATAGTAATGTTAGGGTTACAGATACACGTTATTAAATAACACGTGCTTTATTTGAGAAAACATAGAATCGGTTTTCTATAACTGAACTTATATACATATGAATAAATAATATATACCAATTTTATGTTCAATGATAACTAATGTATTATCTTTATTTTGACCGTTGACCTTTTTACCTGTTGACGTTTTTACCCTAATTCGAACCTGCGGATGCAATGTCAGACGTGATAGCCTGTAAGCTAAAAACTTACACGCATTTAATGCATTTCGTTTTTGTGAGAAATTGTGTCAAATTCACAATCAAAACATAATTTTGTGCTTTCATATTAATTAAAATAATTAATATTTTAATTTACAGTGTAATTCTTTCCAAATGAATTTTTTTCTGATGTAGGTAAGCTTTCTTCAAGCTGCGATTTCTTCAAGGTGTGCTTTCTTCAAGGTGCGCTTTTTTCCGTGCGCTTTTTTCCGGTGAACTTTTTTCCGGTGCACTTTTTTCCGTGATTCGGCCAAGAATAACAACTACTCGGATAAGAAGGGAATAGTTGTACTTCTAAGGATTGAATTACGCTTACCGTCCCACAATTGATTACAATTCCTATTTTCAGAATTTTCCTTTTTGCATGTATATATATATATATATATGTATATATATATATATATATTTTTTTTTTAATATATTTTTTTTTGCAGGGCGTGGGGGGGGGGGAAGGAAGGATAGAAGTAGTTACAAATCTAAAATTAAACCCCTTATGCAAATTTTGTACGTTAAAAGTAACTTACTTTCTAATTTAAGATTTAAAATAAAGTGTTTGCATAATCACTTATTACTACTAATATACCCTTTCTTTATGTTAGCCTGACGGCGCACTTAAACCTTCTGTGACGCCCACTACTTGAACTTATTGGGGGGGGGGGGAGGCTTCCCCCCTCCCCCCTAAAGCTACGTCCTTGCAACAGGCAGAATATATCTTAGAATATAAATGAAAAATATTTATTAAATTTAGCTACTCTAGTGTGTAGATAAAATAAGCCAATAAGGCAATTTTCTTATTATTTTTTTCATTTTATACTACTTATATTCCATGTTCTTCTAATATTGTGAATCATGTTAAATACGTCTACCGATGTAATTTGAAGTATTGGATCATTTGCTATTAAATATAAATATTAGGCACTGTAGGAAATAGCCAAAAAAAGTATTGTATTAACTTGTGAGAAATATTATTTTTATAATTTTTTGTACATGTCCCTTTTTATGACATAAACTTAATTTCTAAATCAGATACAGAGATAATGAAGAAATATATTTTGACCTAATAAATTACAAAGAAACAGTTGTTTAAACAGGTTTTTTCTTTTACAGAGCTTGTGATACTTATTTATTTTTCACTTCCTTGTATATATTAATAACAATAATATATTCAGTTCGTGAAATTTTCAGCTGTTTAATAAATTTCAGT
Organism: Maratus michaelseni; assembly: GCA_963931845.1. NCBI lineage: Eukaryota > Metazoa > Arthropoda > Arachnida > Araneae > Salticidae > Maratus > Maratus michaelseni. Next base: position 393,049,069 of record OZ007592.1, read on the forward strand.
TTTCGGATGACTTTCATAAGATTTGACTTCTTTTTTTTTCAACTGATTTTGGGCCAGTAAAATGCGGACTCCTGATAAAGGGGCTCGAAGGGGAGAAAGAAAAAATAATAAAATAAATGATTATAACTGATTGCATTGATTGAAATAAACCTCACTTTCTTTTTAATTTATTAATAAAACTAATATCAATAAATATGCATTAATAAGCATTAATAATGCAATAATAATAATAATTAATTGTTATAAATATTAGTTTGTTTCTTCTTTCTGCATACTTACATTTCTACCATCTGTACTAGCTTTAAAATCCTAAGAATATTATTATCCTTTGTTCCTTCTAAAGAGTTCTAAGAAAGCACGGCACGCCTATAGCATGTCTGGGGGATATAACAATCAGTTGACATATTTCACACCTGGGAGGGTTGTCGACTTCATTGTATACAGAGTATTCTATATCGTCTGTGACAGAACCACTGACTGACTACAAAAACAATTTTACTTTCACTTTGTTTTCAGAAAAACTCAACTTATCTGAAACCTAACTAAATTAAGACACAAGCCAAAATCTGAGATCTGGGTACATATTTAAATATACTGGAGATATTGATTTAATATATTCCTATTTTATTCCAGCTTGACTAATTCGAATAAAATTATTAGCATTGACATTGATAGTTTAAATTTAAAAGAAATTTTCTAACTTAAAAAGCAATTTTTGAAATGGAAATTATGTTTAATAATTTCTGCACTATTTTGATGATTTATGAAGCACTTTCGATTCGAAATTCAGATTTTAAATGATTTCATAAAAATCTCACTCTTTTTTTTTCCTATTAAAACTACCATTGTATTCAAATAACAACAACAACAATAAGAAGAAGAAGAAGAATGATAATGCATTTGAAGATAAAAATTAATGATCTCTAAAACTAATTAATTATCAAGAATTTTTCGATTTGCATCATATATATATAATTTCCTTTTAATTTATATCTCCATGCTGAATAATTGACATATACGTCGCTAATACCAGGAATTATTATAATTTATAGATATTACTACAGCAATAATAGCGTTTTGTTAAGAGAAATATCATATGAAGTACGATTTTCTTTATACAAGGTTATATTATATTTTAAAAATTCATCTTCTTTCATATTAAATTTAATCATTTTAACTATTACAAAATACTTTGTTTTATTTTAACAATTTTGAACAATTTTATTGTTAACAATTCAAATAAAATAATTTCATAGCACTTTTTACTACCATAAATTTCTGCATTATTAAATGCAAAAATATATCACTTAAATCATTTTCGTTGCATAAGAAATAGTTACAAAATATTTTGCCATTTATGTAATTAATTTTAACAATGCCTTGCACACCTCATTTAGATAATTGCCTTCTAATCCTTCCATTCTAATACATAATATATTTGTAAATATAAGTAGAACATTTTTAATTAGACATTATAGGCGGGGACAATATATAACTGTTATGGATTAAGTAATATTTATTGAGCTGAGAGAGCTTAGTGAACGAGAAATAACTGAATTATGGGTGGCCCGCCCAACTTTAAGAATTTAATGATTTGGCAATCTGGAGTAACAGGTTGAAGGTCTGTATATTATATAAACGAACACACTTGGCTACCTTATCTATTAACTATTCAGTTATCCAGTGCCTGACTAATACTGGGGCATGCAAGGCAAGTTCACTGGGCCTATTATTTGAAGGGATCTCCAATGGGCTTAGTCAGGATTTTGTTAAGAGGGTGCCAAATGGTTAAAATTGACCAAACTTCTAATATTTTCAAAGATTTATAAAGGGCGTGTACCTTTTATTTTCTCTCTACCCGCTTTACCTTACCCCCCCTCCCCCCCCGATAAAATGTTAAGAAATATTATACAAAATTTCTTTAGTAGATAAGGAATACTGTAAAAATATAAAGTTCGGAAATTTGTTGCTATTAGCATAAAAGTACGCTTGCATTCGACTCGCTGTATTATGCAATCATCCAAATGCATGTTAATGTAATGCAAATGTTAAATTTTATAATGTGGTAGAAATTTTTATGATATTATGACAAATAGCCAAGAGTAACTGAAAGACCTGTTTTTAAACTTCAAAGGCTCACATGAGCCCTTGTATTCCTATATTTCTATGCAAACAAAAATAAATAAATAAAATAAAATAAAATAAAATAAAATAAAAAGGTCTATTCTAACATATTTTATAGTTGTGACCACTTTTTTTGATGTCCTGTAGACAGATGTAAGTAGTACCTGGTTTGAAATTTATGTTTACATACAGTAGATATGAAGTTTAGTATTTATTAATCACTTCAGCATGTTTCTCTAGCAATTTTTTGGACAAATAGAAGGATAATGCTTGTCCTGGAACCCTAGATAGTCTAAGTATACATAAAAGATTGGATAACTGCAGGGCCGACTTTAACTGGACTCGATCCGGTCAGATTTGATTCATATACGCTACTTTATTGCTTAAATTTACTCTTTGGCATAAAAAAAGAAAGAACAAAGAAAAAACAAAAAATGTGTAAAAACTTTCTTTTCTGCCCATTACTCCAAGTTTTGTGTATGTATTTTTTTACTGCTTTAACCCCTTGGAGACGAGCGACACGTATACGTGACGCATAAGATGCTCAGAATCCTCGATTATTCCCACCAGTTATTTTCTATTGGAAGATTTGACTTATTAAATCTTAGCATTTCTGCGATCCAATTAGGTGAAAATTTCTGTTTTGAAAAACCGGTGGTAAAAGATTAAAAATTCTGCAAAGGACGCTCGTCGCGAAGGTGTTAAAAAAACATCTCTACTTTCTTATATTTGGTATTATTTAGTTGACTAATCATTAATAGATAATTTTTTACTATTGTAAAGTTTAAACCCTTTTTCTCCATTTTTGGCCGATGGACATTGGCGGTTTTATTGGAGATATACAAGAAGGGGTGGAGGGAGGGGGGGTGAGTTATTACCCTTTTCAAACATTTGAAATTCAGTATATTTTGTATAAGAAAATATATAAGCCATGCAAAATAATCCCTGTCATCGGAAAATCTTTAATGTAGTTATTTTATGTGGCGGGAGTGGAAAATGGCACCCGGAAAAAGGCACTTTTAATATTATGGCACTTATAAAAGCGCATTTATTTTATCTACTATTATGCAAATTTTCCGACACTCCATTTATCTGTTCATAGTAAATTCTGTAAATGCGATACCTGTATTAAACGAAAACTTTGCCTTAAAAGAAAAAAAAGTCAAAGTTCCGATGGAAATTTCTAAATCGGAATTATTATACAGTCGAACCTCGTTAACACGAACACGCTTAACGCGAAATACTGTTTATCACGAATTGAAAAGGATCGGCCGTTGAAATATTTCCTTACTCGTAGTAAGAACGAAGCAAGTTTTCCCAAATTTTCAGTGCAATTGTACTAAAATCAATTTTTTTAATTCCAAATTTTTGAAAGAATGTTAGTCTGGGAAGAAGTATGTCTTTTGCTTTTATAGCTGCAGACCAGCGATTGTAAATTTGTCAAGAGATCCCTCCTTCTACCCACTCAAAAGATAAAATTCTATTCTAAAGATTGTATTGAGGGGTGAAAAAAAGTTTGTGAAATATCTGGGCAGGAAATTCAAGAGTCTGATCTGGTCACTTAGCTGCGATTAGTGACATCCTTAGCAAGTCGTACTAAGATTGACTTAAATCAAATACCTTCTGATTCTTCTCGAATCATTTTGTGGTCATCGATCGGTCAAAAAAAAGGGGGAGTTTCAACATGAGAAAGAGATGTTTTCCGAGCTGTCAACGACTCCCGGTCTGGACCTCTGACCTTTAGACATACTAGAAGTGTCATAAAAGAGGAAAGGAAGAGCTTCACCACATACGAGCTTACCGCAGACTGGAACGTATTCTGTTACTTTTATAAATTTTAATAGTAGTTAAGTCAGAAACACTCTTCGTCCTATTTGGCACTTTAAAGCTTGTCTTCTTTGGCGGTAATTGCTTCCTTAACAAATTTCTGATTTCATCCTTGTAAATTATTGTTACATTGAATATGTATAACATTTTTAAAGTATGGATAACGCGAACTACTTTTAACACGAACAAAAAAAAATTTCCCCATGAGTGTTTGCGTTAACGAAGTTCGACTGCACAGTCCCTTGCCATTCCATCTTAGCAAGTTTTACCATAAAGATTCAAATCTGAAATTAATCACCATTTGTTATATATGTATACGTATAACAAATATAATAATACTGCGATACTACGATCACTGATCTTAACCCCCTGACAGCCGAGCAAAAGGGCAAATTTATAATGTTGTTTTCTCTTTAATTTTTTTAAAATGCTTAAAAAATCTGAATTTTCAAACTTGAGAAAAAAAATTTAATTACGTATATAAGTATAATCCTTGAGAGTATCAATCATTACTTGCTGTTTTAAAAATGCATTATATTTGTAGAATTATATTAATTTAAACAAACCTTGTATTGCTGTGAAACCTACAGCATAGTGAACGGATATATCAGGACGCGGCGGTGAAAAGGTTTTAAGGTAACCGCAAAAGAAATTTCCGTTTTGATAATTCCAGACATCGAAATAGTCACTTTTTCACGCATCATCGAACAATAATAAAAGAAATACCGGAGGTATCGATTCGAAACTCGCGTAACATGCGAATACGATTTTTGTCATTCCATTTTTTTTTTAATTCGGACAGTAACTTTTCTTTATTTCAGCCAAAAGCTGACCAGACATTCCAATCGGACACAGACATTAAAGAGGGTAGCTGTAATTGCGGGTTTGCCACGTCCAAATTCAACTAACTCACTACGAACACGAAAATTTGCATACTCAGGTAAAAAAAAATCGCGAATTCAACGAAATAAAATTCATAAAAATCGTCAGATAACTTTTAAAAATGCAAATTAAAAAATGATAAATGAAAATGGATTTCAATTTATTTCTATTCGAGCAGAACAGATGATAGATTTGCAGGTGTTTGGATAATTTCAGTTGACAAGAATTTCTCATTTTAACAATATAAAATGTCGGACTAAGGACATTCGACTTGCTCTAACCCGTCTTTAAAATTTTTTGAAGTATTGCTGTCGGATTCCACTTCTCAGTCCACACAACTTCGAAATAAATCCGGTCTATCGATATGCTGCCACCACCGATATTAAAACGTGATATCGGGCACGATCCGTGATGTATATTCAAGAACAACCTAGCTCTTTCAATTAAAGTTAAAATAATAATTTATTAACAATATTTACACTTAAACTCGGATGTAAATTATCCGGTTTAACACTAAATCAAAACAATTACAGAAAACGCTCTACGTGTACCGTTAGACTGCGTTGATTCACTCAGAACCGAGATTTCTCTTAATCTCACACACGCTATCTCTCTTCCTTCCGAGAGATCCCGTTCCATACACGTGCTCAGAGCTGCTCTCTGAAAACCAACCTACACACCTCGCTGCCACGCTAGAACTACCTTCCTCTCTGGTCATTCTTCAGAGCACCTTTTTGTCTATGGGGCTACTGCTCTGTTTCCAAGGGTCGCTTGACAACCGTTCCTCCCTCTTGACTGATCTGTCTTCTTAAATAAAAGGGTGCACTCTCTTTCTTATCTATCAAAGGCCGCATTGCAATGGAAATACTTCTTTCACGTCGTTCCCCTTCGGATTAAGATTTTTCTTATAAAGCCTTCAACGGTACACAATAGATACATATACAATACGCTAATCCCTTAAGAATGCTCTATGCTCGGCCAGGCACGCTGAGCCCCTGATAATTTCTGACTAGCAAAAGCTATCGGTTTAAACTGACCCATTTCATCTTTTTGAGTAAGGCAACATCCTACTGCCAAGTCTGAAGCATCGGCGTGAAGCTGATATTCCAGGCCCACAGTAGGTGTGGCCAACCGTGTCACCTTACATAATTCGTCTTTAAGAGTATTAAAAGCTTTTTCTGCCCTTTCATCCCATGGTACCGTATTATTAACCTTCCCTTTCGTTAGTTCAGTAAGAGGTATGGCAATTTCAGCATAATTTGGAACATAACTTCGGTAAAATCCCATTAATCCCAAAACAGATCTAACTTCCTTTTTAGTTTTTGGTCTCTTTAAATCCCTTATTGCTCCTATCTTCTCCTCATCCGGTGCATGGGTTCCACCCCCAATCACATGACCTAAAAACTTAGTTAACTTCTCTCCAAATTTACATTTATCTAATCTAATTGTCAAATTTCTATTTTTAAGTTCCTCGAAGACCGCTCTAACATGCTCGCAATGCTCTTCCCAAGTGTCGGAGAAAATTATGACATCATCAATATATGCTTGTGCATATCTCCGATGAGCCTGCAGAACCTCATTCATATCTTTTTGGAAAGTAGCTGCCGCCCCTGACAAACCAAAAGGCATAGTTCGCCACTGATAAGTCCCATTATGCGTAGTAAATGCCGTCAAGGGTTTACATTCCTCCGCCATTTTAATTTGCCAATAACCCCTCAATAAATCAATCGAAGATAAATATTTGGATGCCCCTGCAGTATACATGATTTCCTGTGAATCTTTCATAGGAAATGTTGGAACCTGCGTTACTGCATTTAACGCCCTGTAATCTATGCAAAGTCTAACAGTTGTATCCTTTTTTGCTACACAAACAATCGGATGACTAATTTCGGCATTTGACACTTCAATAAGGTTTAATTCTAATAACTCTTGCACTTGTCTATCTACCTCCTCTTTATACGCCACCGGTACACTGTACAATTTTGGCTTTTTCCTTTCTACACCCGGTTTCAAATCTATTCGGTGCTCACCTACTTCTGCTGGTCGCACTGGACCCATAAATACTTCTTTATTTATCCTCAGAATGGTCTTTATATCTTTGACCTGATTATTAGAAAATCCTTTTATTTCAAAATTTTCTATGTCTCGCTCTACCTCTTGTTCACGGTTTAAAATAGGGATTTCCCCAACTTCTCCAAATTCCTCATCACTTTCAAAAACAATATTTACAACATTGCTTCTAGCGATAAACTCTCTAATTTTATTTTGATGCACATGTTTTCTATTCCCGTCGGCTAATTCAACTAGGAACGAATGCTGGTTTCGTTTTTCAATAATAGTCGCTGGGCCTTGCCACCGAGAGTATAACTTATTAGTTGAGTCGGGGATTAGCAATATTACTTTGTCGCCTACATCAAACGTCTTTTCTTTAGATCTCAAATTGTAATGATAGGCCATTCTGCCTTGTTGTACTTCAGACGATAATTTTGCCTCATTCGCGGCTCTTTCCAAACGTCTCTTAAGCTTATTCAAATACTCATGAATAGGCATAGTATCTAATTGAGCCCCCTTGTTCTCTCCTGCCCAGGATGCTTTTAGAACTGACAAAGGGCCCTCCGGCGCTCTACCATATAACAATTGGAAGGGTGCGATTCCTGTCGTAGAGTTTGGGACTTCTCTATAGGCCCACAGCATAAATGGTATTTGCTCATGCCATTTCCGTCCTTCTTCTCTAATAGTATGATGCAACATACGTTTGAGCGTCTGATTAAAACGTTCTACAAGACCGTTAGACTTTGGATAATGTGGGGTTGAAAATCGTGGACTAGCACCTAATCTTTTCTCAAATTCTGTTGTTAAATCTGCCGTGAAATTGGTTCCATTATCACAGGCGATTACGTTCGGGATTCCTGTCCTCGTGAATATTTGTAGTAATGCATCACATGCCGTTTCGGCAGTTAAACTTTTTAGAGGTGTCGCTTCCGCCCACCTGGTATGTTGGTCAATAAAAGTTAAGATATATTGATGCCCCTGTGAACTTTTAGGTTCAATAGGCCCAATTAAATCCACATTGACTACCTGGAACGGAAGTTCTGGGCGTGCCACCGGGGAAATGGGTGCTCTATCATTCACTTTAACCCTTCTGGTTAATTGGCACTCTAAACATGCCTCACAGAATTGTTTAGTTTCTTTCGCCATACCATTCCAATAAAAAGAATACCTGATTCTCTGTAACGTTTTCTTGGCCGCATGATGCCCTCCAAATACTGAAGTATGGGCTAGTTTTAGAATTTCTTCCCTTCTTACTTTAGGCGCTACTAATTGCGCTATAGTTTCGCCTAACAATTTCTCTTTATGATATAACAATCCATTTACAATATAAAAATCCCCTTTTTCCACTTTAGCTAACTCCCAAGCTCTCTCTAAATCTTTACATTCGAATTGGGATTTCTTAAACATATCTGAGTTACATATGGTAACTTTGCTAGTATCATTTTCCTTTACCTCCGTCTTCTCTTCGTCTTGACTTTGTAAAATTCCCGATCTAGTTTTTATTGCATAAACATTACAACTATCCCTACTGATATTTTCCTTTTCGCTCAGGTTATCAATACAAACTTCCGTGCTTTCCAATTCTGGAGATTCTAGCAATAACTCCTCGCAATTGACTCCTGACAACTCATTAATCACTTCGGGATGTAAAATTACTTGCTCACTAATATTATCAGTTACTGCACAAAGCACTTCCTGGTGAACAACATTAGTTTGCCCAAATTGTGGAATAGCTAATGGCAATTTAACCAACGGTGATTTAACTGGTTCACCGAACAGTCCTTGTAAATAAATACTCCCTGCTCCTATTAATTTCTCTTCCGGTACCAAATCTTTATGAACAACACTGATCTCACATCCTGAATCTACCAATCCTTTCGCTTTTTGTCCATTTACACTAACATCAATTTTTTCGAGTTTATTTAATTTCTCACCAATAACATTAGTTCTCTGTTCTTCCTTTGCCGATATCCTCGCCACAATAGCTCCTTTAGGTAACTCTTTGTCTTCTTTCACGGAAATCTTATGTACACCCGCCTTTGATTCTCGCCATTTATTGGCATTATTATATCCCTCATTATTCACTTTAGTACAAAAACGTTGGTAATGACCTCTTAAACCACACTTGAAGCATTTAGGAGCGGAATCATCATTTGGTTTCTTAGAATCAGTTTTCCTACCCGAAAAAGAATTAGTCTCATTACTCCCGTTTTGCCTCCAGTTACCACTATGTTTGTTCTCCTCCTTGGGTCTAAATTTTTCCTTGTTTACATAACTATCTTTACCCTTAAAACTTTTATACGTAACCGCATAAGATTTGTGCTTAGCATCGAAATAATTATCACATTCTTTAGCGATTTTAGAAACTTCTAACCAATTATTTTGCTGCGTTAAGCCAATATGCGTCGCGGTTTCGTCATCTAAAGTATTTAACAACTTATCCGTGACAATTAACTGATTAACCTTCTCATACGTATCTGCACCTCTAATCTTACAGTAATTTTCCCACGTTGCTATTAAACGTGACACAAATAATACATGAGTTTCATTTTGATTCCTTCTAGCCTTCTTGAAATTTTCCAAACACGCCTTCGGTGTCGGCTCGTGTTCCCTTAGAACTAATTCCTTTAACTTCTCATAACTCTCAATTTGTTCTCTAGTCGTGTATATTAGCAAATTATCGGCCTTATCCCCTAGCATATTTAGTAAAATTTCGGCCTGCTGGGTTTCCGGTACATTTTTTGTTTGGAATGCTCGTTCTAAACTGCTAAAAAACAGATTCCATCCCTCAGTCCCTTCTGGAACTTTGATAGACAAAGTTTTAACACTTTTAATCAATTTCTCTAGGCTACTCTCATGATTAGATTCTCTAGTCCCATTAGAGTTATTTGCTGAACTCTGAATTTTTATCCTTTCCAACTCTAATTCATGTTCCAATCTCAATTTTTCAGCCCTTTCTTCTCTATCTAACTTTTCTCGTTGTAACTTTTCCTCCCTTTCTAAAGTTTCTCGTTGTAACTTTTCCTCCCTTTCTAACTTTTCTCGTTGTAACTTTTCCTCCCTTTCTAACTTTTCCCGTTCTACTACTAACGCTTCTTGTTCTAAGCATTCCGTAACAATAGTGCTAGATAATTCCATAACGGCTCCCTCTTCATATTCGTCGCTCTCCACTATCTTTTTCTTAAGCTTAAACCTGGTATCATCTTCCGAGACCTCAATTCCTAACTCTCCACATATCGCCTGAAGATCCACCCTTTTTAATTTTAGTAAGAAAGCCATACTTTCTACTGATAACTATTACCACCCTACAATAATACTTAATCACAATATCAAATTAATACTTCCTCAAATCCTACCCTCATAAGTTACCTCCATATATTATACTATTTAACATATTTCAAATAAGTAATAATACAATAATAAATTTCCTTAAACAATGATACCCCACAATTTGCTTCCAATAACAAAGTAACAATAATCTCAATTTTACTATTATGCAATACAGATTTTAAATTTATACCATTAAATAATAAAATACAATTTACACAATAATACTGATACGTTGCAATTTGAATAAAACACTGATGCCAATCACTACATAAAAATATCCACCTAACAAAAATTTGCATGAAATACACATAAATTCCTAAATTTAATCTCAATAAAATATTTCAATTTCAAAATTAGTTCTCACATTAAAAAGTAAATCACAGCACTTTTTTTTTTTCTCTGGGCCTTCAGTTCTTCCTTGAAGGTTATTTCAATTTAATTTAAATTCTACACAAATTTGCTTTCCTCATTTACTATCAATATTTCAAACTTAAAGCAAACAATATCACTTAATTTAAATATTACTTTAATAATAATTTAAATTTAAGAAATTTCAATTATTCCTTCCCACTATTAACACAATGCATTAATTTTAATCATTAATCTTATCCGTTTAAAACAATTAGAAAATCACTTCTAGTAATTAATATAAGATCCTTTTCTTAAAACAATAGTGTAAAATGATTGTTAATATCTCATTTGATTTAGACCAATTATTATATTGCACATAAATTAACATAAATTATACACAATAAAAAACAGTAGGTTCGAGAATGTCAGTAGAGTAAAATGATCAAAACACCTTACCTCGTACTTTATTCGCTGGGCAATTCTCTGCTCACTTTTCCACAGGGTAAATCTTGCACTCTCGGGCCACAATCACTGTACCTTGCTTCACAATGCACAAAAAACACTACGCACAAACACTGGAACTAACACTACACACCGCACCAACACTTCCACTGGACGATCCGGCAAGGCACTCTGTAACAAGGCTAGCTGGCACTGGTCTACGATGATAGGGCACACACACTTCCGCTAGCCGATCCGGCATAAACTGACTGTAACACGGCTAACTGGCACTGGTTATCTACGACGATAGGGCACAAACACTTCCGCTGGGCGATCCGGCACAAACTCTCTGTAACACAGCTATCTGGCACTAGTCTACGACGATAGGGCACGAACACTTCCGCTGGGCGATCCGGCACAAACTCTCTGTAACACGGTTAACTGGCACTGGTCTTCGGTGATTCAGATCCCGTCGCTGCCAACATTGTCGGATTCCACTTCTCAGTCCACACAACTTCGAAATAAATCCGGTCTATCGATATGCTGCCACCACCGATATTAAAACGTGATATCGGGCACGATCCGTGATGTATATTCAAGAACAACCTAGCTCTTTCAATTAAAGTTAAAATAATAATTTATTAACAATATTTACACTTAAACTCGGATGTAAATTATCCGGTTTAACACTAAATCAAAACAATTACAGAAAACGCTCTACGTGTACCGTTAGACTGCGTTGATTCACTCAGAACCGAGATTTCTCTTAATCTCACACACGCTATCTCTCTTCCTTCCGAGAGATCCCGTTCCATACACGTGCTCAGAGCTGCTCTCTGAAAACCAACCTACACACCTCGCTGCCACGCTAGAACTACCTTCCTCTCTGGTCATTCTTCAGAGCACCTTTTTGTCTACGGGGCTACTGCTCTGTTTCCAAGGGTCGCTTGACAACCGTTCCTCCCTCTTGACTGATCTGTCTTCTTAAATAAAAGGGTGCACTCTCTTTCTTATCTATCAAAGGCCGCATTGCAATGGAAATACTTCTTTCACGTCGTTCCCCTTCGGATTAAGATTTTTCTTATAAAGCCTTCAACGGTACACAATAGATACATATACAATACGCTAATCCCTTAAGAATAGCTTTCAACTCTTGCAACTGTAAGAGAAGAACCTGACAATTGCAGTTATTGTTTTGAAAATTATACATCTAAGCTCAGAATTACGGTGAACACAGGAATCTAATTTTCATAACGATCGCATTTTTAGAACCTGGATTATTTATTATTTTTGATTAATCTGTTTGCAAAAGGAAAAAAAAATCACTTTAATGCGTTATTTTACCGCCGATCTTTTGAAAGAAAAGAGATATAAAACAAACAATTAAAACTTTAAGCAGGGAATTTTAATTATTCACAAACTTTTGAAAATGAATAAGATACAGATTTGAAAATTGGTTTATAGACGAAAAATGGTACACTGAATGAGATTTTTTAAAATTCGATAAAATCCACCGACAAGTTTTTATTTAATAAAAATCCCGATTTTTATTTATGTAAAAAAAAAGCCGATTGATAATGATAGAATAGCTAAGAGATTTAAACTGCATTATGGGTAATTAAAATTTATTTATTAGAGAGCAGGGTTATATAGTTTTGGAGAACCGGCTCTGTGACAGACAGACAACGTAGCGGGACGAATAGGATTTCGTGAGATGAACGAAACCCTAAAAATATGAATATAATATTAGTATGCGAAAATTTTTTATGTTAACGAAGATTTTTTCCGGTTTTCTCTGTCTTAGATATTGGCTTAAAACACCAAATTTGACATCATTTTCGAAAAGATAATTTACTTTTATAGAAAAAAGAGAAACAATGCTCGATTGTCATTAGTATCTGAATAAGAATACCTTCAAAGTTTGCGCTTTCAGTGATACAAAAGTGTTCAGATATCTGTCAAAAAATGGCTAGTTCGAATTTTAAAAAAATCTTAAACTACAGTTAATAGAATAGCGATTAGTTCTGCAAAATAAACGTTACATTTGAAGTGTAGTACACATATGCAGTAAATTATGAAACTTATATTAAAAAAATTATATCAAAACTGATTTTTAAAGTCAGGTGTCAAGTTTAAAAAATTTAATGTTCTTTTTTAAGATTACAAGCTAGATTTAATTTATAAGATATAAGTTTTTAACAGTATTATATTTTCATCAATATTTGAAACTAAAAAGTAGTTAGAAAGTAGTTTATTTTTTTTTTTATATTCAAAGACAGACAAATATTATGTAACATATACCACAGACTCATTTACAGCACAGTTTATGTTAGAAAAGTATTACGGCACGGTGCACTCGAGAAACTCACAAAACATAGCATTGCATAGCTGCTGAAAAATAACTTTGTAATTCAGGGATGACCAACTATGCGCCCGGGACACCCTTGCATACACAGATAATTTTATTTGCACTCATAGACAGTAAATATTGATTTTGATGTCAAGACACACTCACTGCAAATATTTATACACTTTTCAGAACACTTTTTAGAACACTTATTTTGTCCCCTTGTTTAGCACACTTTTTGGAACAGTTTTTAGAACACTTCTGAGACTTTCTAGCACACTTTTTGAACACTTTTGGGAACACTTTTCGGAACACCATTTTGTCCCCTTTTTCAGCACACTTTGTAGCGCACTTTTTGGAACACTTTTCGGAACACTTTTGAGAACACTTAATTTGTTCAGCACACATTTTGAACACTTTTGGGAACACATTTGAGAACACTTTTCGGAACACATTTTGTCCCATTTTTCAGCACACTTTGTAGCGCACTTTTTGGAACACATTTCAGAACACTTTTAAGAACGCTTAATTTGTTCAGCACACATTTTGAACACTTTTGGGAACACATTTGAGAACACTTTTCGGAACACATTTTGTCCCCTTTTTCAGCACACTTTGTAGCGCACTTTTTGGAACACATTTCAGAACACTTTTAAGAACGCTTAATTTGTTCAGCACACATTTTGAACACTTTTGGGAACACGTTTGAAAACACTTTTCGGAACACATCTTCCATATTTTATAGAAATTTTTATGTCCTTAAAATAACATTTATAGGACCAAAAAAGAAAAATAAGGTACTTTGCGAGGACAACCTTATAAGGGACAGATACATTTCGGCATCTTTTTTTAGCACTTTCCAACCTAGTTGAAAAGTGCTTATGACTTCGGTTTGTCTGGCCGTCTGCCGTCTGGCCGTCTGGCCGTCTGCCGTCTGGCCGTCTGGCCGTCTGCCGTCTGCCGTCTGTCCGTGCTCTAACTCCCGTAAATATGCTCGGCAATTTTTATATGCATAGGCGTAACTAGAGGGGGGGCCGGGTGGGCCGTGCCCACCCCAGGTAGTTCCAGTGCCCACCCCAGAATTTCAAGTTCACGGAAAAATTTTATGACTGCGATATAGTCAAAATTTTAATTTTCAAATATTTGAATGATTATACCAATAAATTATACTATATATTTCTGATTTGAAAACTAATGTAAAGAAAACGGCGCGCCCGCATATGTAAGCGTGTGTGTGTGTGGTATAAAAGAAGCAACAGACAAAGAAAATCCTATTAGTCTTCTACATTCTTTGCAACAGTTATGTGACCCGGAGTCTATAGGGTTCCAAAAGGAACAAAGTGAAATATTATCTGAAAGCTCTAAATCTGAACGAGAGTTATCTATTTTGTCATGAGGTGATGGGGAAAAGATCAGTTCCAGATGCCCAGTTCCGGGGATAGTTGGGGGGGGCACAGGTGCCCGAACGGTTTTTTTCTTACAAAATAACGACCAATTTAAAAAACAGAATGTAATTGACAAATTACTCATCAATTAATCGTCTGAGTGATGAGACACGGCAAAAGTCGTAAATGAGAACATCACTGCAGGGAGCTTTACTTTGAGGGTTAAGGTGGGGCGAATTTTTTGCAATTTGCCTGCAGCTGTAAGCGTGTGGGGTTATTTCCGTTTTCCAAGTTTGCATGCGTAATTATCAGTGCGAAAATAAATTCTGTAGTTTTGGAAATTTTTGTTTGTATTGCTGCATGCTGCTTCATGGATCGAGGCTCTTTGCTTCATGTTTCTCAATGTACTTTTTGTGAGTAAATTTTTCCTTATCAATCTTTGATATTCTGAATAAATAGAAGGGCTTAGTGAAATAAGATGTTACGTAACAAAAATAAAATTCTGAGACAATTTAAATGAAAGCTTTTAGTTGCAATTTTTACTTTATTTTTGTTCTTGTACCTTGTATTTAGTAAGTTAACGAATAGTACTAAGCTCTCTCAGAAAAACTTAGCAACATTTAATTTTCTAATATAAAAATTATTAATAATATTTAAGTTATTTTTATTAAAATATTAACTTTTAATAAATAATATATCAGATTTTAAAGATTAATTAAAATATTGGTATTTTACCTTTACCATATGACAGATTGTCTCATAACACCCTCATCGAAAACATATACTGTATTTTGAGAAAATGTAACATAACATGTTCTTGCTCGAACCTCTTTAATTAATGTCATTTATTATTTAAAAAAATGGTAAAGACAGAATTTTATTTTTGAAATTGTCAAATTTAACCTTAAAAAAAATACTTGAAATTTAAATTGCTGTAGTAGTATGAAAACAGTAGAGATGTTAATGACGAATATTTACACAACATATCGAGTTAAATTATCATAGAATCTTTCATTGGGAAGCAGAATTTCAATTCATCAACACTAGCAATCAGGGCGCGCTTAAGACATAAAAGTAGAGGAAGCCCGACGTTACTCTGGAGCCCTCCTCTACCAATTGCTTTGTTATTTACTGCATCCATTTGAAATTTTAACATCAAAATTTCGAGTAAACAACAATTTAGAAAGAGCGAGCTTCTTAGATAAAAATTTCGTAAGGAAAAAATGCATTTTTTACCCTAATTGATATATATATATATATATATATATATATTTTTTTTTTTTTTTTATTTTTTTTTTCTAAAAAATTATTCTGAAAAGTAAATTTGGGGGCCCTTTTGTATTTGTTTGGGTAAACACGAGCTTCCCAGGCCTATTCGGTAAACAGGCCCTGCTAGCAATTCAAATACCAATTCAGCTTATGTCCCAATCTGGTGAAATACAAATAATTTTTCAAACGATTTTGAGTGTGGGAGGGACCTATTTCTTCAGTTTTAATATCTTGTGCAGATTAAAACAAATTCACTGCACCCGACTTGGTTTATGAACTATCTTTGATGGGATGAAATTACTCAATGTATGAACGCATATTTTGCTTGCAAGTTTTAGTGGATTTTAAAATAATCCGTATTCGGGCTATTTGGTGATACTATAGAATATTTGGTCAAACTGAAGATATTGTAACAATATTTTCAACAGGCTTAGTTTTGCTTTCTGTGAAATATGATAGCATTACGAGAAGTGCTGGAAATTGACAAATTTCACATCAAAACTGTAAGCTAGACATTTCATTATTCAAAATGCCAGTTAACGCTACATAAATTGAGTCCTAACCGAAATTCAGTCACTTCCAATCATTTCATATTTCATAAAAAGCTTGTTAACATAACGTTAACATATCTTCATTATTGTTAAAGTTATGAACGAAAATTCGGGTTCAGTTTGTAGTGGGTAATTTGTATTTTTTTTTTCACTTTGCTGTATTTTAATAGAATAAGTGGATTGCGATGATGTTTTACTGTAGAAAAAGTATTTGTCTTGACCGCACTATCTCTCCTGAAAGTTTCTTTCAAAATTTTAGGAAAATACTGTATGTTTGCAACTTCTAAAAATGATCGCCCGCTGTGGTGCATCTTTAAAAATTTCATTGATAAATCAAAAGGAGCAATAAGTTTTTTTTGCCGAGTTGCCAATTGAATAGAATTTTTTTTCCTCACTGACTTACTGTTTCTTTCTGACAAATAACACTATATAACGGTAAAATTTTCCTTCTATGTCCTTAAAAATTTCTTTTCAATTTTGGAGTATTTATTTTAAAATATAAGGAACGTTTATATATATATATATATAAATTTTTTTTAATTTAGAGAAGGAATTATGGAATTTAATGTTTCATTAATTAAAAATTTTTAAAACCATCCTCTTCTTAAAAAATAACTCAGCTTTTTTTTTTTTTTTTTTTTTTTTTTGTGTGTGTAAAGTTTACTTGTAAAATAACTCATTGTTGTACTCATTCCTCAAAACACAAGTATTTGTGTTAAATATCTTTCTATATTAAAAAAAAAAGTAATCTGGAACTGAGCCAAAAACGAAATGGACCAATCAAATTCTGCGTAGATATTTCGGGTTATTCTCATCCTTTTTTTAGGGACTTTTTTGAGGAGCTATTACTTTTTTTCTAGCCATCCTACGGATTCGAAAATCATACCACCAGACGCAAAATATAACAAGCTTTCAGAAATTAAAAAAAATTATCACGGTCGGACAATAAAAACTCAAAAAATCCTTAAAAATCGAGTAAAAAATCTTTTATTGAAAAAGTCATTTTTAGGGTTTTGTTCATCTCACGAAACCCTATTACCCCCGCTCCGTTGTCTGTCCGTCACAGAGCCATTCTCAACAAGTATGTAACTTTTACAGAGTTGAAAATTAGTGTATAAATCTGAATAGCAGCTGTGAAGAGATCAAAATATTAAAATTTGAAAAATTCGTATTATTTTAATAGAGATAAGAAACCAAAATTCTAACAGCCTTTTCCTATTAAATCGAAACATTTTTCGTTATAGCAGATGCCAAAGATTTAAAATCCACAATGAAATTCTTTCTACAATAATTAATTTTCTATCAGACGATTTTCACGTGAAAAATGA
Source organism: Maratus michaelseni (assembly GCA_963931845.1). Taxonomy (NCBI): domain Eukaryota; kingdom Metazoa; phylum Arthropoda; class Arachnida; order Araneae; family Salticidae; genus Maratus; species Maratus michaelseni. Next base: position 393,066,956 of record OZ007592.1, read on the forward strand.
AAATGAAATAAAAAGTTTCACCAATTGAAAAGAAGATAAATATGAAATAAAATTGATTGACGTCATAGTCGTAATAAAACGGAAAATGTCTCAGATTTCTCAATAATACAAGAAGTATGAGTATGTGTAAGTGGACAAAGCAGATTAATATCACGTCATTAGAGAATTAAAAAGAAAATCTGACGTCATATAGGAAGTTTAACTAATTTTTCAAATGTTTGAGAATAATACAAAGCGAGTATCAATATAAATAATAGAGAATAGTAAATATATGAGTTTGAGAAACATATTGAATCGTGATAAAAATCCTATTATGGAAATATTCGCATATTTTAACATTTTGAAAGTGTACAATTTGTTTAATTTTGAAATTATTTTTTTAAATATTGCATTTAGTCCGTATGACGAATATTATTATGACAGAATATAATAGCGGGCTTGGACCGCTATCCGGCTTGTTTAGATATTCGAAAAAAGGAAAAAATAGACCGGTAAATTTTTACTTTATAAAAAACATGACTTTTTTTTGTTGTTGCTAAATGAAATTTGTTTGAATTTATTAAAGAAAGGATAAAGTGTTTTGAAAGGAATATTAAACGAAACCCTTTGAGCGATCTTCGATCACACTTACCCACTTGTTTTATATTGTTTCCAATTTCTAAATAAGATAAGCGCAAAGGATTATGTTTTATCTCAAATAAAAAATGTATTTGCGCGAGACTATTAAAAATAATAATGAAAGTTTAAAATAATAATTAAATGATCACATGTTGAAAGCAGAAAATAAAGAAAATTACGTCATAAAAATTGTGTTTAGACATGAATATTAAAAATGAAACAGATGATTAAATGAAAAAGCATTATAACCAGTTAAATGAAAAAGCATTATAACCTGATTACAGAAGAAAGTCGCCGTTCCTGATATCATCATCATCTTTTTAAAACAGGATACATTACCAGGTTTTAAGAGACTGTGAAATCAGAACGGGGGTTGGTGAGCGTAGCGAGCAGGGGGCAGAGCCCCATAGTAGTGTACAATTTACTTTGAAGTTTATTTTTTAATACTTTTAAATCTTAAAAACAGGAATATTAGGCCTACCGAATTTTCAGCATCTGGTTTACAGATGTCGAATATTCGCTATTGGATCAAAATCACTAATCGATGCATTTCTATAAGTACCTTTCAAATGCAATAGAAATAATTTTGAAGAATACTTTTGTTTTCCCATGAAAAAAAGGTAAAACTTAAGTTTATTTATTTATTTATTTTGGGCAAAAATTATTTTAGGTAAATATGTTTTCCATGTGAGTTATCTTTAATCAAATCTATTTCTGCTGAATTCTGATGGAGCTAATTAAATTTAAAATCAATCCACTACTATAGAAATCATCGTAGTTTTACAATTATAATGTACTATTAAAATTTAAGAATATATATATTTTAAAAATCTTTAAAATACTTCTGATTTCTTTTTTTTTTTTTCAAGATTTTATACACTATTTTATGTGATATGTCAACTTTTGAAAGGACTATAACTTATACAGTATCGAATTTAAAAATTGTGTTCTTATAAAAATATTTTGCACATGTTAAAAATTGAAGATTTTACGCAATAAAACAGTGGAGTATCGACTGAATTTTAATAAAAAACGGATCGTTTTCAGTACCGGTTTCAAAGATGAAAAAATCCTCGGAAAAAAAACTTCAAATACATAAGAAAAAGTAAAATGCGGTCTATGTAGAGATTGACCTCAACTATTCAATGCAAAAAATAAAATAGAAAATCATTTTAAAAATATGAAAATGCAAACGAAATATTGGGTGTTTTCGCGTAAGTGAAGTACCCCCCCCAATCCCCTTAAGAGCTCAATCATACATCCTCCCTTTTCATTTAAAATAAACGATTTATGTGAATACTGTAAATTAAAGGCGAGTCAAATTGAAGTCATATTTTAATTTTTCTTGTCAGAATCTCAGGCTGACGTATCATTTTTACTGCAGTTAAAGGAAACATTAATTGTCTTTTGCTTATTTAAATGTATTCGTCCCGCAAAATGAAAACTAATCTTTTCCTTCCACTCCTCAAAATATTCTTTTTCACATTTTAGAGTTTTTAAGCAAATTTAGAGTTTACATTAATGATTTCAAGAAAAATTTTCTCTAATTTTTCCGTTTATTCATTCTTAAAATAAATAGATTCAGTTTACTTTACCTGCATAAAATTACAGTGATCGGAAAACTTCTACATTTTAGACAGGTTTCAGTTTTATACATTTTTCAGACATGTATAAATTATATCTATATGGTATTCGTTCTATCGGAACCACGAAATTTTTCTCAAGACAGTTTTCTGTAATAGACACAGAGTGAAGTATTTCAACATTTTGTTGTTGAAGTGGAATTCGGTGAGAATCAAAACATTCATTTTTTAAATGAATTTTGGAGAAGTGATAGTTTAAGTGATGTGTTTAAAACCGGGACATTAAAGAGATGTATTGGGACACCCGGACATTATGCCTATACAATTGGGTCTCTCTCTGAACTTCTAGTCATCTTAAAAATTTCAATGTCACAATGAATATATGGGTTTTGAATATATCACTGCCGACTTATATGGGCCCGTGGGGCTTTAGCGTCGAGCCCGTCCAATAATTTGCTCCCCTAACCCACCTAATTTCCCTTGTTTTATTTCACTACGTATTTATTTAAATTTTTAAATCTCGAAAACAAAATTTCATTTTCTATTTGTTGGACAAGGTTCGTTACTGCAGTAGCGAAATATGCCAGCCCATGATATCGTCGGATAGCTCAGTAGGGAGAACGTTGGTACGGCAAACCAAAGTACCCAGGTTCGAGACCTGGTCCCGGCATATTTTCGCTCTGTTTGAAAAAATCTCAACTATGATACTCCAACCATTGAATATAATTTACTTTGTTGAATATACTTTCCCCTGTTCATTATGAAAATTTCATTTTGTTGACGTTGAAAAATAGCATTGACATCCGTAACAGAGACATCTAGAGCACTAAATGTTCTTCAGTACACATACACATATAATTATTAAATTTCTCTCAACAGTTCAATTTCCTATATACTTGATCAGCAGTATTGTTGTCGTATGTAAACCAAAACGTAAATGCTAGAATCATGTGAACAATGACTATGCTATAGATTTGTTTGAGAAAGATAATGTATACGGAGCGTTAAAATAAAAAAAAAAGATCTAAAATGTATACGGCGAGTAACTTCGTATGCCCTCTACTATACGCCTTTTGATCAGCGAGTATAAATCAGTGAGTGAACATTATCTATATTTTAGTGTCCCAATTCTGATAATTATAAAGCTCATAAATGACTGAAATGCCTTGCTACTTGTGTTTTTTATTTTGTATTGATATTTATGATATTATAGTAAATATTAACGTTATTATGCAAAAGAATTGACGAATAACATAAGCAAATAATAAAACGTGCCGTGCTATTTTGCTTAAAAAATTTGGGCCCATACAATATATTTCAAAAGTTGGCTCCATTGATCAATGGCATTCCTAACTAATAACCTTGATAATAAGTTGTTTCTAATTTTAAGTCAAAATTTTCATTAAATTAACGAGTTTGGTCTCAATGCAGTTTTTTTTAAAATATTCTTGCACGCATCAGTCGCGCAGCCAGAATTCGGCTTTATGGGGAGGACTGGTTGAATTGTTGATAATGGTGGTCGCTGTTTACTTTAATCACCGGCTAATCGAATCAGTTTTGCTAATGAAGTGATAATCATTTTTTTCCCTCGGAGAGTAGAATCAGTAGTTACGTTGACCATAATTCATTTCAGCACCGTTTACGATATAAGAGTTAGAAAACATAAAATGCACCAATGAAATAACAAAAAACTGTTGGATTAATATAGTGTTTGAAAAATGAGGAGGCAAACTTAAGAAATGGAAGGGCAACAAGGGTACAGCAAACAATTTTTTGTAAAGAAAATCGGGAATCTATTTTTAAATTAGAAATACATAGGATTTCATTCCAAGACAATCCCGAATTCTTTTTCTTAACTTTAGTAATAATAAAGCAATTTTAGCAAAATTTTCAATAGACTTACTTTGCTTTGTGTCAGATCTAAAGTAACACGAGAAGAGGTAGAATTTATTATAATCCGCGTCCAAACAATGCCAAATTAAGTTTCCATATTTTAGGATGTAGTTGACATTAAACGCGGTACCGATGACTGAATTGCTGTGCACTTCCAGCATTTTATATGACATCTAATTTCGTATACAGTATATTAAAAATTTCGTTAAAATATCTTCATTATTATTAAAGTTCTCTAAAAATACTTGGGTTCGATTTGACTTCCTATATCCTATATTTTTTACTGAATAAATGGATCGCGACCTGGTTTCCTATACAAATATCTTTAATTGTAGTGTGCTCTTACCACCTTTTACAGATTGTTTTACTTTTTTTTTTTTTTAACACATTACTTATGTGTTAAGTATGTGTGCTTTCTAATATTATTTATTTTTAACCTTTTTCATGATGTTGGAGAATATTTATCTATTAAAACACACATAAATAACGCCTGCATTCAAGTCTAAACATACACACATACAAACTATAAATACAATAAACCCAACAAGTGTGAAAAATTAGCCAGAGCCAGGAATCGAACCTGGGATCACAACATACAAGACTAATGTTCTAACCACTGAGCTACCCCGGCCAATACCTGGGTCTGCAATTTCAGAGCCAGTTGCAAAACTAGACAGAGAAATTGCAGACCCAGTTATTGGCCGGGGTAGCTCAGTGGTTAGAGTATCAGCCTTGCTGTGGTCCCAGGTTCGATTCCTGGCTCTGGCTAATTTTTCACACTTGTTGGGTTTATTGTATTTATAGTTTGTATGTGTGTATAATATTTGTGTGTATGAATATTTATCTATATTTAGTTTTCTGTTAGAAACGCCTATGCAGAATGAAAGATAGGTTGTACCTGCCTTCGGGCGTGGAAAAAAAAATGAAAAGACATTACAATAGCATTTTTGAAAAAAGAGGGAACTTTTTAACTTTCTCTGCCCCTCCCTGAAAGTAGGGGCGAAAGGATCTACTTATATATAATTTTATTTAAATGAAATAAATTATAGCTAAAACTCTAAAAGATATTCCAGTTTTTACTTCTTATCTAATTTAAACACGACTGTAATTTTGTCCACATGAAAAACAATGTCATAATTTTGATGATATAGAGGCAGCATTATTTAAGATGTAATAAGTGTAGATCAATGTATAACTAATTTATTACTTATTAATTTCAATTAATGCATAATTAGTATAAGTTTGTGTGTAATTATAGTAAATTTTATAAATTCTATGAAAATGCTTCATATTTAACGTCTTTCTTTTGAAAACCTTGCTCATAGGCATGTATCTGTATGTCAAAGTCAATAAAATTGCAATCAGTGCTTCTTTCCTCCGGGAAATTCGTGGCAATGCCTCCCCGAGAGCAAAACCGCCTGAAGAACATTTCGAGCTACCTTACTAGCTAATGAACTACACTCTTTAAATATATAGCCCCCTCCCCCCAGGAACAAATTGTTCGAATGAAACACTACAATAATCTGTTCAATCAAAAACACATTTTACATTTATATCTTTATAGCACATTTTCTTAATTCTTACTTGTCAAAGATTTTTACCTGCATTACTCACATACCTTGTCTTAGAAATAACTGAGAGCAAAAACACAAAACAAGATGCACATGCAGAGGTCTGTTTGGGCTCGGTCCTGGCCCGAAACCGGACCAACCTACGGGCCAGTCTTCGGCCTATTTTCATTTGTGGCAATCGAACTGGGCCTGGCTTCCTTTTTTCCAGGCCGGGCTGAAACTGGAATTCATTCTTCCTAAAGGTCTAGACGAGTTGAAATTTTCGGGTCCTGTTTTTATCAAGCCCATATGAAAATAATTGGCCCTGTCAACCCTGACCTGATCCATGCAAAAATCAGCAAAATGTCGATCGGCCCAACAATTTCTGCAAAAAATGTATATATTTTTAAACTGTCATTGTTCTAGAATTAAAATTTTCAATTTATTCTTTTTAAAGAATAGTTAATTTTCTAGGCAATAAAATTAAAGTACAATAAAGCGTGTGAAAAAGAACCTGCCCATGACAGAATCCTGTTTCAAACGGAAAAATGTATTTATCCATGCAAAATGAACATAATAATACGTGAGAAAAGAATGTAATATATTTACAACCGACAGTGTGTATGCTAAGAAGGTAACTTTCCTATAACGGATATTTCTGTTCTCCTATGCGATTCCGTCTTAGAAATTTTTACGATACTATAAGAATTTTCAGGTTTTTAAGTCTCCAAGCCATGGAATATGGATTAAAATTATTAATAAAAACTGAGTCATTTGCATACAAATCAAGATGCAGTAACAAAATAAATATCTTAGCACAAAGCGTTTTTTAAAAAACAAAGAATACAACAACATAAAAAGAAAAACTAAAATAAATATTTTTGTCAGAACTCCTCGTAGAAGACAATTTTTAACCATGCCAATGTAAAAATATGTTTTTTGTTGAAATTCAGGCGAGCTGGGAAGGGATAATTATGTTTTTGTATGAGCCGGGCCGAGATTCTAGCTTTTATACTAGGTCGAGGCAATAAACTATGTGCATGGACCGGACCGGATTCGAGTCTAAGTTTTAGCCTTTTTTTTTGCCAGGCCGGCCTAATTTACACACATATATTTTTTACGATCCGGATCGAACTTTTAACTTTTATACCCGGCTGAGGGGCAAAAAATTTTCTACAAGTCGGGTCGCTCTCGAACCTAGAAATTTCTCCGGTGCAGACCTTAACAGAAAGTCTGAAACTGAGAAAGACCTATAAACATATATTTCATGGGGTTTTTTTTTCTGGAAATTGATGTCCATTATCCTTTTGAATATGGAGCAAAGACAGAAATTCAATTTAAAAACTATCCACTGTATAATATTCAAAGCGTATGACGGCCGAAATGATCATTCTTTTACTCTAAGATGTCTCAAAAATGTAATTGCTACCCTTTTTCAAAACAAATGACAGTTTTCACTTAACCAGTGCATCTAAGATCTAATATACGCTTCCACAGTTTAAATATAATATTCGCGGTCTAATTGAATCACTTTGTTGAACATAATTTGATTCAACAAAGCTGCGAATTTCAAATAAACTAAAAAAACTTAATATTAACTTTAGTTTTGATTCATAAAAGTGTCTAATTTGCTTAACTAGTGATTCATATAAGTGGCAATTATAATATTTTTGTTTGCTCTGGAAGGGGTTTTACCCTTTAGCCCCCCCCCCTTGAGCTGTGCCACTGGACGCGTACACACATACAAAGGACTTATGAAGTTGGGGGCCTGTGCCCACCCCACAAAATAGCTCTAGTTACGCCTATGTTTATATGTTATTATCGTTATCTATAGCATGTTCCCTATTTCAACGGAAGTGTGTAGCACTTATAGTTTTTTACAGGGACACTCAAAAGAATTCCGTTACATTGCGGTCTATGGGGAAAAATCATTTGCTGTTTATTTAAATAATGTTTCACTATTTTAAACGCATTGAAATTTATATATATCACTAAGGTGCATTAGAAGAAGCTTAATATGGAACAGGGTGTGCATAGCACTTATAGTTACTTTACAGGGACAGTAAAAATAATTCCGTTACATTACGTCTATGGAGAAAAATCGTCTGCGGTTTATTTAAATAATGTTTCACTATTTTAAACGCATTGAAATTTATATAGATCACTAAGGTGCATTACAAGAGACTTACTACGGAATATTGTGTGTATAGCAGTCATCGTTCATTTACAGGGACACGCAAAAGAATTATCTACTGTCTGTTAACAATAATTCCTGGAAGTGCGTTTTAAGTTACTGAACGCGATTTTAATGTTAACTTGCTTTTTGTCTATTACGTGGTGTGTATAAATTCTGTAGATCCTATACAGGGCAGCACAAAAGTTCGCGAACACATTTCTGTTTATTGACAAACTCCAGACGGAGAATTTTAAAATGTGCTACACGTTTCCTAACTGAACTAAAATTTAGCATCCTATGTAGTATATATACAATTCTATATATCCTATACAGGGCTGAATAAAAGTATTCGGATATTTTTCCGAATATTGTATATGTTGGAAATTCCTGAAATTATGTTTTTAAATATGTTATGCGTTTTCCAAATTGTTTACTTAGAAGTTATCTTTTAGCTTATTAAACGGTATGATTTGTAAAATTATTTTGGAAGCGTTGGAAAGTGCTACATAATCTATGCTTGACGCATGATTTTTCGTTCTTGTTCATTTCTGAGTAAGTTCATAGAATTTAACTAACCCTTCCAGCGAGCGGATTCGAACCCATAATGTCCCGTGTACTAACCCGATGCCCTAGACCACAGCGCTATGACCGCTCGCGGTATTCGCTCAAATGCTGTAACTTATTTGAATCGCTTTTTATGATGCAAAAATTGAGTTTCATCTGTAGATGGATTTTTCCAGTGTTTTTAATATTTTCTTTTCATAATTTTCAATATTTTGCTGTATTATTTGGTGCCTTATAATAGATAAATTTTAATTTATCATGTATTATATGCATAAAAAAATTGTATTAAGAGTAATAATTGCTTCTTTTTGCAACAGTACTAATCATAATTTTCAGTAATTTGCTGTATTATTTGGTGCCTTATAACAGATAAATTTTAATTTATTATGTATTATATGCATAAAAAAATTGTATTAAGAGTAATAATTGCTTCTTTTTGCAACAGTACTAACTAGTGTTGAATTCAGACATTTTTCTCCGGGAGGAATTTCTGCTCTGGGGGGGAGGGGGGATTGCACTTTTTGATAATTAAAAGTATAATATCTCAAATCTTTCAACGGTTCTGTTAAACATTATTTTTTTAACATTACATTTAAAAGAAAAAAAAATTAATTAATGACTTTGGGATAGGTAAGTTTAAATATGGACTAACTGATTTAATTTAAATTAAATTAGTTTAATTTATAAAAATATGAACTAACGAAATAAATTAAAAACGTTATAAAATTAGAAACTTGATTTTTATAAAAGTAAAGAAAAAACATCAACTAATTTTATAAATTTAAGTAAAAAATTGTAAACTTTGTAAAATTATAATTTAGAAAATAATAAATTTTAGCGTAATTCATAAATTTCTAAGCCAAAACAGTTTAGTTTAATACCAATTTGCATAGCTATAATTTGCAGAGATATTATGTTATGAAACCTTTAAATAACACAATATTGCCTCACATTAAAAAAGATAAATTAAAAAAAATAGTGAAAAAAAAATCATAAATTGGAAGTACTATCAGGAAAAAAAATAAGTAAATTAAAAAAATAAATAGATTAGATTTTTTTTTTTTTTATTTAAAAAAATTAAATAAATTTCTAAATATTTCATTAAAAAATATAAATATTACTATTCTTTTCACAATAAATTGACATGGCCTCGGTTAGAATGAGCCAGCGGGTCGAGCCGGGCCAGGCCTGTATCCTAGAAGAACTCTAGTAAATATAACAATCTTAATTCGCATTTCAAAAAAAGCGATTTCTGTACTCAACCTTTAAACGACATTTACGGAAATTGCACTGTTTTGCAAGAAATACGGACATTGTACTGTTTTGAAAGAAATACGGGAAAAATCCATTAAATTTACGGAAAACTTTCTGCATATTTACGGATGTAAAGTCTCTTTAACGGAACTAATGTTATTTACGGAAATTGTACTGAAATTTTAGAAAAATGAAACTTCTCCGTAAAATTTTATGGAAAATCTCTTGTATTTTCACGGATTTTTTTTAGAATGTATATCGATCAAAAGACAATCACTATACCGGTTCAATTGGTTGGTTGATTATTTGTTACGGCAAATTATCTGCGCCAGGGATATGGAACGGCGGGAGGGGGGGGGGGGTGCCCTCCATGACGGACCTTTCTAAGGGATCCTAACCCGTATTTACGCAAGGTTAGAAGAAAACCCCGGAAAACTCCGAACGGTTAGGTCGGTACAGTGGTTTGAAACCAGCACCTCCCGTCTACCAGCTTTGAAAGCAGAACTTCTCAGCCACTGGTGGGGCCTCTATAATAGGACCCTTAATATAACGAGCTCATGTGCGCTGTAAAATAAATTTTAAAATTTAACTTACCCAAGTAATAAAAATCAATCTTGAAATCCACATTGATTGCGATCAAGGTTTCTTAGTAACAAAGTAGATTGTAACAAAGCGTCGTTGTAACAAAGAAAGCGATGATTTAACAAGTGCGTCAAAATGTGTTCCCAAATGTGTTCTCAAATGTGTTCCCAAATGTGCTCCAAATCTGTTCTCAAATGTGTTCCCAATCTGTTCTCAAATGTGTTCCCAATCTGTTCGCAAATGTGTTCCCAATCTGTTCGCAAATGTGTTCCCAATCTGTTCTCAAATGTGTTCCCAATCTGTTCTCAAATGTGTTCCGAGTTTAGATTTAACAAATATCCTGAACAGAACACTTTCGGTACACTTTTCGGAACACTTTCTTTATAGCGGAACACATTCGGAACACATTTCAGTACACTTTGAGGTAACTGGAACACATTTTTTGAATCAAAGTGTTCCAAATGTGTTCCCAATGTGTGCTGGGAATTTGCAGTGCTCTCTCTATATATTAATTAAAACCTGTTGGAAATAAATATGGAATCACTTGTACTAAAAGCGACGGCATTTTTTTTTTGGGGGGGGGAAAGGGGAGGGGGATTAGTTTCATTATTTGTGTGCCTAATATTTCTGGTAAAGCTTTGTTACTGTTTGTACAATTTCATTTATGTATTAAACTCATTACTTATGAAAAAATTTTGGACAAAACATTCTTCATAAATACACACCTTTATTCATCCAGCATCTATGTTTGTATAAGCAGTATGCCTTCTACACAAGCGCGCGTATGTGTGAGGGGAAGAGAGAGGATGCACCCATGGAGGTTGTTAAGGTGGAGTGTTCCCAAATCCAAACTGGCTAATTTCAGAACACATTTTTGTCCTATACGTATGAAATTGTCATGAGCTCTTATTCAAAAACTATGTACTTGAACAGTTTTAAGGCAGAAGATCCTTTAGGAAATGCTTCTAAAGTGAGCATTTCGAACTTCATTTTCTGAGGCGAAAAGAAAAAACTGCCGTCATGAGACAACCATCGCTTGTAACTCAAGATGTAATTACTTTATCGATAATTGGAAAAACCTGTTCGATTGCAAATTACTTCAATAATCCTACTTTGCCTGCAAGTGTCACGATTTTACGTTTAAAATCGAATCCGTAAATGTGTCAGAAACCTTTGGATTTTTGAGGGAGAACAATTTTAAATTCTCCGTGAAGGTAAAATGACTGGTTATCAGTCTTGAATTCCGACATTTTTCTCCAAGAGGTAGTTTTGCTGCTCCGAGGGGTACAATAGACGCTTTCAGTCATAACGTTTTGCTTGGTTACAGACTACAAACAAACGGTTGCTATGTTTCATTTCTTATTAAATATAAATTGTAGAACATGTTACCACTGCTTATAAAGTATTAAAACACTTAGCTGTGAGATATATCTATAAATTATAGCTATAATATACAAATGAAATAGAAAATAGAACATAGCAACCGTTTGTTTAGAGTCAGTTTCCAAGCAAAACGTCATGATTGACGTCACACTGTAAGCGTCTATAGGTAGTTCTAGAGTTGAGGGAGGTTGAGCATTCGCCACCAATACCAAACACAAAATTTAAAATCTTGATTTCAAAATTTTCATGCTCCGAGAGTAGGGAGATAGCGAAAGTCTCAGCGAGTCACCTTCTGAATTCATCACTTTTGGTGACTGATGTATCTGTTTGTAATTTAGTTTCACTATTCTTACTATTAAAAATATCATTACTTTATTTTAAGCAGTAATTACTAGCTTCAGATGTTGCTGACGTGTTTAAAAGTGTTTCGCGGAGAATTGGGGAGGAGGGATGTTATTTATTCATTCGATGTTACACAATTTGAAATTATAGTTTTAAAATTGTTTTATAATATCCCTTCACACTTTATCCAGGCTTAAGACTGGCAGTAATTATTGCTGGCGTATTTTAAAGTGGCTTTTCTAAAATTAATTTATTTTAATATTAAATTTTATATTACTATTTAATATTTTTGAATTAAAAATAAAGTAAAAATCTAAAAACTGAATCACGGAAAAAAGCGCACCTACATCAGAAAAAAGGTTTCACTACAAACAAAACAAAACAAAGCTAAACAAAACTTAACTAAAGACAGAGCACAGCAGAACAGAACAAACTTGTCAGTGGATATTATACTAGAGAAAAGTGTACGCCTGCTAGAAGAAATAGTTCTTTACTGAATTTCAAAGAAAAAACGCTTTAAAGCAATTTTTTTTTTAGATTTTTCCATCGAAAAACGATTTACTGACTAAACAAATTTGATTTAGCTTATAATAATTTTTATGATAAATACCTGTAATATTAACTTAATTTGTATCTCTTCACGAAATAAGTTTCTGGCGAAATTTTGGCGGTTGGAATAAATTAGTGGGTAACCCTAGGACCCCCGCAGGTTAATTGGGGTTGATCTGTGACAGAAAATTCTCCGGCGATTGCGGGAAATTTTAAATTTTTGAAGTCCAATCAAATGTTTAATTTTTTAAACAATTGTAGATAGCGCAAAATTTCGACGGATTTGAATTTTTCGGAAAATGTCAACTCAAGTACATATCAAACATATGGATAAAATATATAATATAACAAGAATTTTCTTTTCTGTAAAATAAAACTTGGCATGAAAAAAGTTCTTTATTGACGAACTTTCAACGTAGTCCATATTTCCGTGTTCCTAAGTTTAAAGTATTCTTATTTTAATTACAAAGAGATGATCAGCAGTTAATTTAATTTGTCTTTTCTGATATAGTATATATTCCGTATATCCAGAGTATTTTAGACTCAGGAACTAACAAACAAACAAAAAAAAAATCACCAGTATCCACAGTTTATATTTTAGTTTTATACATTAATGTAAGTTAATTTGATAGGTTTAATTATAATTTAAATTGATATAAATCAATACCTTTATATCAAATAACATAGAAAAGAGATAGTTACTATTTAAAAGTATTTAATAATACTTTATTGTCACATAATTAATGTATTCAACAGTAATGTTGTCTTTTTGCATATGCCCAAAGTAGAAATTCTTATCAGCAAAACAAGTGGACAACATTATTTTTCTTTCTTTACTATTCTAGTAAACACAAGTATCATTTCAGACATATTTCACACCTGATTTCTCTAATAGCGAATTGTATGCGCATATGACAGAAGAACAGTAATGCCGAATATTGGGATATTTCATATTTTGGTAGGCAATGATTTTATAATTACTTAATGGCTTTAATAATAACTTTATAAAAAAAAATAAGATAAGACTAAAAATATAAGATAAGAGATTATTTTGATGTAAAGAAAAAGTTACAAAAAATTTTAGTTGGATCAAAAATAATAACGATATCTAGTGTTGAATTCAGGGGGTGGCGAGTTTGAAATGTCTCCACCGGAAGATTTGAGATTTTAGGCTTTCAATGGTCAAAAACTGGAATTACCCCCCCCCCCCCCCCCCACGGAGCCACAGAAATCCCTCCCGAAGAAAAGTGTCTGTGTCTGATTTCAGCAATGACGATATCAAAAGACGAAACCCCTCTCCCTCTAGAGATATCAAGTGCCCGACCACTCACCTCCCCCCTAAAGTGATGACGTTCTATATGCACAGCCCTTTTCCTCTTTGCAGAATATCCAATTTAGAAAATATTTATATCGTTTACCGATGTTCGTAACCTTAAGGATGTTCTCAAATCCAAACTGGCTACTTTGACATAATTTTAATGCAGTTTTTTTGTGCAGTTTTTTTTAAATGCAGTAATTTTTGTTTGGAATTGCATGAAATTGATAGATGTGCTTATTCAGAAACTTTGTAATCGAAAGACATTTTCCATTTTTTGATCAAAGAAGAAGATTTTTCAGAAAATACTGTCAAAGCCAAAGTTTTGAATCGAATATTCAACGCCGCAGCACGAGAAAAAGGAAAATGTGTCGTCACGTGAGACGAATCGCTTATAAGTCTACAAGTAATTTATTTATTAAAAAATGGAAAACTCATTTCGGTACTTCCAGCCTTTAGTTTAAAAAATGTAGTTTTCTTTACGGCTGTTTGTCAATATAAACTAACTAATTTCTAACATTTTTATGAAATCCTTTTCTTTCGTAAACACATAAAATTTACAAAAATTCTCATTCAGATATCAAGAAATCGAATAGAGGTTTGTATCTTCCTATAAAGGCGAATAATCTTTCAGAAAATTGTTAAAAATTAGCCTTTTAACCTGATGAATGCCGAATAACATTCAATGAAAAGAGAACAAAATTTACTATATTCATCTAGAATACATAAACAGGATTCTTTTTTGCTCATGTGGAAAAAGCACGCAAAAACGCTAAAAATTGCTAAGATTTCAAATATTGCAGAGGAAAAAAACTTCTTTTTTTGGACTAAAAGACAAAGAAGATTCCTTTTACGAATGTGAAAAAATCGCCTCGCAAACCCATAAGTTCTATAAATTCAAATAAAAATATTCGCATAAAATTCAAAAATGTACGTACGAATTCCAAATAAACTTTATTGAAAAGAGGATAAAATTTACTAAATTGTACTAAAAGTTTAAAACCGGATTTATCTATACAATTATATAAAGAGGAAACGGTGACTGACTGACTGACTAGTCAGGGTCATGAAATTTGGATTGTAGATTGCTGTTATAGCCTATGCAAGCAATAAGAAGGGATTTTTTGAAATTCCCCCCCTCCCCGAAATTGTTTAAAGGGGGTGTTCGAATGTTTTAGGTCATTTTGCCATACCTCAGCAGCAGTTATAGGTAGGAGCGTGAAATTCCAGAAAATAAATTTACTAAAATAATAATTGAACACGTGTTTCAGCGATTTTAGAAATCCCCCCCGAAGGGGGGTATCGAATCTTTTAGGTCATTTCCCCATATCTCAGCAGCAGTTATAGGTAGGAGTACGGAAATTAGGAAAATAAATCTACTAAAAAATTATTAAACACCTATTTCAGCGATTTCAGAAATTTCCCTCCCGGAGGAGGTTAAAGTGGGGTGCTCGAATGTTTTGGGCATTTCGCCATATCTCAGCAGCAATTTTAGTTAAGAGCGCAAAAATCAGGAAAAAAATCTACTAAAAAATGATTAAACATGTATTTCAGTGATTTTAGAAATTCACCCCCCCCCCCCCCCGAAGGCGTTAAAGGGGGTTGGCCGAATCTTTTAGGTCATTTCCCCATATCTCAGCAGCAGTTATAGGTAGGAGAGCGAAAATCAGGAAAACAAATCTACTAAAAAAGGATTAAACATGTATTTCAGTGATTTTAGAAATTCACTCCCCCCGAAGGGGTTAAAGGGGGTTGGCCGAATCTTTTAGGTCATTTCCCCATATCTCAGCAGCAGTTATAGGTAGGAGAGCGAAAATCAGGAAAACAAATCTACTAAAAAAGGATTAAACATGTATTTCAGTGATTTCAGAAATTCCCCTCCCGGAGGCAAATATCCGAACCCTATAGCTTACAGCGCATTGGCGAGCGCCAAATGAATTGGCGAGAACAGCTCTATTTCGCGCGTGCGCATAACCTAGCCAAGCAGTTCAGTGTTTAAAACGCCGCTACGCTTATGCAAAGCAATGGCCGAAAGTGCAATGTTTTGATCAAATTATTTTGCTACGAGAAACTAGAGATCAAAATAAATAAGAAAATAAATAACTAGCACCACCACCAGATACACGGGGAAAATACAGGTATGTGAAATAATTTCAGTGTTCTGTACATTAACGTAATATCCTTTAGATATTGACTAATTTTCAAGATAAGACAGACATGATTCAGGTCATTAGAATATCGATGTTGATAGTTGAGACTTTAATCTTGTGAAAATTAAATTAATGTCGCACCAATTAACACTATCTGTAAGATACAGTTACTTTTATTTTTGGTTGCGAAAGCGTCTTTGAAGACGCCAATTTGGTTATATATATTTTTTTAGTTTTTGTGATGAAAGGCAAAAATCTTGATAATTACTACATTCCCCAAAAATATCGCTTTTTTTTTTAAATGCATTAATATTTGAAACTACGTCATGCGATCGCACAAACACAACGATAACAGTAACAAGCTTTTTGAAGATAACAATCTAGTGTTAAATAACTTTGCCTTTTATCGAATTATGATGCATCTCTGCAGCTTATGATAACGTAATATTATTCAGAATTCTTATCTATTCGTTTTTTTCGCGTCACTTCATAGAGTTTACCTTACTAATCACCCAATAATAATTTAGTGATGCTACATATTAAGAATTATTAACACAACATTTTGACATTAATAAATGTGTCTTATCTTGAAAAAAAAATGTTTATAGAGATAACAATAATAATACAACACTGAAATTATTTCACATTGTGGTTAAATGAGAGTTTGTATGCAAGAATGTATGAGTATTGAGTGAATGAACAACCATTAACATGAATAAAGAGTAACCTAATGTTTCAATGCAATTAATTTCTGTAACTGAAAGTATAAATAAATGTATCATTATGTATAAACATGTACAACAGTCTTAACAGCATAATCATATCCCCCCCCCCCCCTATTTTGAAAAAAAAAATAAAGTTAAGTTTAACCACTGTTTATATTATATTATTTATTCATTTATTTATATTAGTAACATCCACCTCCCCCCCCCCTCTTTATTTTTAAGTGAGAGTCAAACCATTTAGAACATAAATTTAGGTTTAAAAATTCGATCATAAATTGCAATGGGGGTTTTATTGAAAGTTGAATATTCATTTAATGTTTTCAACTTGTCAGTTAATATTACTATGGAGACTTTTAAAGCGTATTTCTGGAAATGTGGAGTTTGATTTGAATTTGGAGACTTTTTAAATGGAAGAATTGCACTTTACCTGACATAATAGAAAGTTGTGACTATAACATTTTCTCATATTGCTGCTTTTGTTGATAGTGGCATGGTTTAGCCAAAATTTGTTAAAATATATTTATGTATAAAAATAATATGAGTTATTTAGCAAAAACTTTTTGGTACTTTCGTCTTATGGCGTCCCTCAAAGATAAATCACCAGGCGACCAAGATTTATCGCTAAATTATAAAGCATGTGGGACATAATAATGTATGATCAATATAGCATTTTGTGACATATACACCGGTCGATCGAGGAAAAATTTGGGGCCTATTTAGGGGACCCTTCACAAAAATCAATTTGATAAAATGGTCACCCTTCACAAAATTCTATTCCATTAAAACTTACTATTTATTATTTTGTGATGTTTTAAAATGTGTAATTTGTGTAAACAAACAATATCACCAGAGAGGAAAACTTCAGCAAAAGGATTTAAAAAAGTTTGTTTATAAATGCTTGGTTTGAATTTGATTAACTAGATTTCATCTTTTGTTACAAAATGTTCTTTTTCACAAAAATAACTTTACATTTCACAAAATGGGCCCCAAGGTAAAAAACCTGCATCGACCCCTGATATATGGCCAAGTTATATGTGATGTGTATATGTGTTATATATATATATATATTATGTGACATGTGTATAAGTGACATAAGATGTATAATAGGGTGGGTCGAAAAAAACGAAATTTATATAATCGAAACGTAATAGTGCGGGAAAGTTGCCATTGGTAATAAGGAATAATTTCAGAAAATATTACACCAAATGGTTAATATCTTTTGCCGCCGCAAGGGGCGCAAAGTTTAAAAAAATCGCAAAAAATTTTTTTTTTCAAAAAAAAATTAAATTATCCAACCATACCAATACAATTTCTAATAGAATGCAACAGCTACATCAAGATGTTAATAAAGTTACAGTAAAATTCCATTATGGTGAAATCATTTCTATTACCGCCGCAGGGGCGGTCAAAATTTTGAAAAAAAAACGGCAAAAATTTCAAATTTTCGTTTTTTCTAATTTTTTTTAATTTTTATTATATTTCTACAATTAAATACATTTACTTTATAGCTAGGAATAACTTATAAATGTCTAGTAATTTTGATCATGGGCATTGCCAACAAGGGGCGAGAGGGGACCGCCCCCCCCTAAATTTGAGAGAAAGGGGCTTTTTGAAGGGATTTGGGGGATTATCCGAAACTTTTTAGGGATTTTTTGTTGGGAAGGGGGGGGGGGGCAAAAGTGAACAATGAGGGGGAATTTGTTTTAGCACTCCCCTACCAAAAAATCACCAAAAAGTTCTGGAAAATCCCCAAAATCCCTTCAAAAAGCCTCTTTCTCTCTAATTTAGGGGGGGGGGGGCTCTCGCCCCTGGTTGGCAATACCCATGATAAAAATTACTAGATATTTATAAGTTATTACTAGCTATAAAGTAAATTTATTTAATTGTAGACATATAATAAAAATTTAAAAATTAAAAAAAAAAAAAATTTGAAATTTTCCCCCCTTGCGGCGGTAAAAGATATAAACCATTTGGTGTAATATTTTGTGAATTTATTCCTTATTACCAATGGCAACTTTCCGCACTATTACGTTTCGATTATATAAATTTCAGTTTTTTCGACCCACACTAATGTATAATGATCGTCGTTCAGGAGATGATGTCTGTCAATCATTCATGACATAGTAGTGGACGAGTCCATTAGCTCTCGAACGGTCAAACTGTTATCGCGGTAAATTGTAGTTTTCCATATTTAAAGCTCTGCCGGTTTTTTTTTCTTTGGTAGCGCAGTGTTTTTTCTAATTATGTTGTTCTAATCTTTATGAATTCTTTAGTTTCTAAGATTTAGTTTGTTTATTTCAGGTTTGTTGAAATAACATTTCTTTGTAAATTTACTTCATAGTTAAAATAAATAATAAAAAAAGTTTCAGAATATCAATGATAAAAGTATGCACATTCTTTGCCTAACAGACCCCATAGTATTATAAATTTTTATATCTCGAATTTCAACGTAACAGTGGGAAAAATATATAAAAGATTTGGGATATCAAGATTATTATTATTTTTTTAAAAAGAATAACAATGTAAGCAAATTATGACATACATTGTAAGAGAAATATGAAGTATTATCTAGATTCATATTTTTAAATTATGAGATTCATTAAGTTTCTATGGGTCAGAGTAATTTTTTTCGTAGTGGATTGGTTTGAATATATATTTGTTTCGGGTTAACCCGATATTTAAAAAAAAAAATTCAGAATATATTTTTTTTCAAATTCAAAATTATATAGTATTTGAATATAAATGAGTATTTATTTATTTATTTTTTAAATAAATGATAAAAATGATATTGAGAATATAATTGTTGACTATTATTCTATAGTTAGGTTAGAAAAAGGGAATAATTTTCTTTTAATTTGGATTTTGGGTTGGGTCAATGAAATTTTTTGTGGGTTTCGATTGACTTCAAATAGAATATTCAGATAATCGAACCTGTATATATATATATATGTATATATTTTTTATTTACACGGGATATTTGTTTAATGTTTTTTTTCATTATGTCAGCAAAACTTTATATTAGATAACTATATATTTACTCAGTAATTTTTTTCTTTCTCTTTTTTCCCGTTTCTTTCGTATCAAAAGTAGATGGCTTGAAAAATACATGATTTTTTTAAAGTTTAAATTGTATATATATTTTTTTAAGTAAAAATAGTTTAGAAAAAAAGACCCACTTTTTTTTACGCATGCAATGTTTATCTTGAAAAAAGCATGTCTAATTTCATAACTGCAATTCATGTTATTTTTTTTTTCAAACGTTTCCATTATAATACACTATTTGGCATGGTCACTGAATTCAGTTAAGGAAAATTGACTTTTTTTTTAAGTGCGAGACAGTGAATTTGTTTTAAAATATTTAATTTTTGATCTATTTCTTTTTTAAGATCATAATTTAATAGACTAAATTATTAAAGAGTATACATATTTTTAATTACACTGTTAATTTGTTGCACTCTTTCTTATTTATATTATGTGATTTTTAATATTTAAAATATTTTGTGTACTTTTCGGTTAGCCGGGCGCTAGTGATATATGTGTGTGTGTATTATATATGTATATATATATGTGTGTGTGCGTTTTGATGTTCATAGCTACTCGTTTTATTTTTATATTTTCCATATCTTCTACCTGCCAATTCGCCATTTCTATTTTACTCAAAAAGCAATTTAAAAAAAAAAAATGTATAGTTTTCTTTTTTAATGCTAAGCAATTTTGACAAATGAAAACGTAACAAATAATCGTAATGACAAGCACACAAAATAGTTGAGAGTTAATTTACAAAATATCAATCCAATCTAAATAAAAAATATAGAAAACATTCTTTTACTATTTATTCATCTCCATGTTGATATAAAAAGATAAGTTAGATTTATTGATTAGAAAAAAATACTCAAAAGTTTATTAGAGGAATTTACAGTCTCAGAAAATTTATTACAAAAACAGTAGTATATTTTGCTTACTGCCATAACTTTGCCTTTCCTTCTAACAAGGCAGGTCTCCTTAAAGCACATACTCAGAATATTTTTAAAAAAATAGTACTCATGAATCATACAGGATCAGTCAAATTTAGATGCAGAATCCCAGTAGAATATCGGTAAAAAAATAAAATACTTTCAAGTATTTGGCATAAAAAGATGCGATTTGGCAAGCAACCCTTTTTACTCACCAAATGCAAGCGATTTTAATGCATTTGAAAATTCCTGTTTAAATGTGTAGTACTTTATGAATTTAAACTAAAACAATTAAATAGTTTATTATTTTTTTCATAAGTTTGTATAATATATGTAAAAGTTGCGTATTTCTGAAGTTATTTAACTTTACACTGTTTCGCTAGCTGGATAGGTTTTACGTGTATTTTAACAATAACTACCCAATTAAGAATGCTCTCAGTATGTATTACAGTATTTAGTAAGTCGTTATTGTTATGGCAACAATACTTTTCTTTAGTTGTCAGGGGCGTGCCAAAGGCTGTTTTAGTGACGGGGTGTGAACTGAATTTTGCCGAGTACAGGATCGAGGGTGAGAAAGGCTTTGTGATAGTTCCCCCCCCCCCCCCCCCCCTCAGCAACAGAGTCAACTGTTCTACAATATTGTGAATTTAAAAAAAGTCCTAGGTGCTCACATGCATTCTGCCTAACCACAGTCAAAATTAAATGCTGTTATTCAGTATGTGTAGAAAAATGTTTAATCTTTTACTATATAAGTAGAGTTGAGATTCCTGTTATTAATTAGGATTCTGCTTACGATTTAAAAGGAAATGCGTACAGATGTGCCGTACATTAACCAGTTCTCAAAAGTAACAATTTAAGAATGTTGAAGTACTTCGGAAGTTATGTTTGTATAAATAAAATCGCATGCTGTTGTGTTATGTAAGTGTATACATTTTAAAATACATAAAAAATACAAATCTTGCTTGTTAAAAATAAGATATATATTAGTATAAGAGGCTAAAAATTATCCTTCTCTACATTTTTAAATTACCACCCACCTATCTTTCAGAATAGTCCATTTTTCTGTTAAATTGTCTAAATCCAACATGTCAGTTATGTCTGCTTCGCAGGTTAATAGCATCAGTTCATCCAGTCGCTCTTCCAACATGGTGGTACGCAAGTACCTTTTACCAAAGTCTCAAATTCTCAGAAAAGCGATACTCTATCTTAGCCATGGACATCGCCCAACGACCTACACTGGAGTAGGCCATGATCACCCCCCTCCCTCCTACACAGAATCATATACAATCTTCCATTCTGTGTGAGAAACTCTTTCTTTTCCCCTTTAAAGACAGACAACAGAGAATTGAAATGAAACTGACGACAGGGGAGGGAACTTTTTTGCAGGAAGTGTTCTTAACTTTCCGATTATTCTAAATTTTACCAAATCTTATAAATAAGTAGGGAGGTGTTACACGCCCCCCCTCCCCCCCCCACACACACTTGTTGTCTCTGATACTAACAAAATCGAAGTCAAATTGACAGTGCTCAGAATTGGACATTAACCTTTAGTTTAAAACATTTTTAAATTTTGTTCTAAACTACTGAATATGATCGTTATTTTTCTTTATATATTACATATAAATGTATATGGCAAAACAAAAGTTATAAAAGTGTATTTAAGTTAAACTTACTCAGTATGATGCATAGAAAAAGTTTTTCATAAAAGAGGATCATAAAAGTGTATTTTTTTTTTCATTGTATCGCCAACCAGCAATAAATCGCCAAAAACACAAAATTTTTATAATTTTTTACGGACATAAGACTAAAAGAGATAATAAGATTTCCTTTCCTTCCTGAACTTGAACTTCAGACCTTTTTGAAATTTTTGTTTATCTTTATTTACAAAATACATATTTTTACAATCCTATAAATTTGGTAAAAAAATTCAAAATTGCAATTTCCAAACAAAATTTTTTTTTTTTTTAAATAGAAATGTTTTGCAACTGGATTTCATAAATATATTATATATATATATATATATATATATATATATATATATAGGTTTTCACATATAAAGAATGGAAAAAAAATTCAATGGTGCAACAAGACACTGTTTGTTAAAACGAACCGACTATTTCTTAAGGCTGTTTTGAAATCCAAACTGCTTACTTTCTGACACATTTTTTAATTCAATTTATTTCGGAAACACATGAAATTGGCAGGTGTGCTTATTCAAGAAACTATGTAATTGAATTATGTTTTCCCATTTTTGGTAAAGGCAAAAAGATCTTTCAGAAAACACTGCCAAAGTTGGCGTTTTGAACTGAAATTTCGACAACGCAGCACAAGAAAGGAGAAAAACATGTCACGTGACACAAATCGCTTATAACTCGATAAGTAATCTATTTAGCAAAGAATGGAAAGCTCATTACAATTCTAAATCGCTTCAATAGTCAGGCTTGCTAATTTTATGCCTTTGCATTTAAAAATGTGTCAGAAAGTTTTGCATTGTCGAGCAGGTCATTTCAGAACCACCATAAAATTCTGCAGAATGACTTAAAAGCTAAAAATAATTATTGTTTTTTAAAATGTTTCAACATGTTTTCCCATTGCCCCATTTTCCATCGTAAAACTAGCAGTGGTTAGAAAAAAGAAATTTTGTGTGTGTAGCGAACTACAACTAGTTTATTAAAAAGAATAGTTAACTACAACTAACTTACATGTTTTAAAAGTATCAATTACAAACTACTTCAATACTTTCAGATTTTAGACTCAATCTACACTAAAAATTTAAGACATGGGCTGAGTAGAAAAGGTTTCCCTGGATTAATATGTGGTTAATTGATCTTTTGCGATATTACCTTACTAACAAAAACACATGAGGCATTCAATGAGAAAAACTACAATAGATAAACTGAAATCTTCCTTAAAACCCAATATACGCAAACAAAAAATATAATAAAGTACTATGATACTGTTTTTGATGTGTATTATTGTTAGAAAGTACATATTGCTGCTTGAAGCTTTTAAAATAAAATTATCTGAGTTTCGTGAACTTTTATTAAATGACAATCAAAAATCATTTAAACTTAAAATGCAATAGTCTGAATGAGATAAATTCAAGGACATTAAAAAATTATGAACTTGGTAATGGCACTATTAAATTTGTTATTAAATAATATATACTATTAAGAAATATCAGTGGAATTTTCTCTTTTTATAACATTATCTCCTTTTGACCTTCTTTTAGTCCTGTGTCCTGCTATATAGGTAAAAAGTCAGTACTTTTATGTTATAGCAGCCACTAGAATTACGATTATGCCAATGTTGCAGTTATGATTTCGCCAAGATCATCGCAAACCTTATATATGCATATATATACTCTAAACACTCATATATGTGCCATATACGTCATTATTTACATCTTATATGACATATATAATCTAATACACATGGCATATATATATATAGCAGTAAGTAGTAGTGTTGCGTTATATTAGTAGGTGCTTGTTGAAGTTAATGTTGAATTTTTAAACCTAAATTTATATTTTAAATGATTTGACTTCCAATTAAAATAAAAGGGGAAGAAGCAACATTACTATAAAAAAATATATACAAAAACAGTAGTTAAACTTTACTTATTTTTTCAGGAGTAGGGGAAAAAAGTGATTATGCTGTTGATAAGACTTGTACATGTTTATGTATAATGATACGTTTATTTACATTATTTACAAACATTATATATATTATATACATCTTATACACATGTCACATAATAAAGATATATATGTTGTATATATATATATATATCTATACAACATATATACATCACATGACTATAAATTGGCCATATATGTCACAAAATGTTATATTGATCATATATTATTGGCGCACATTTGGCGATAAATCTTGGTCGCCTGGTGATTTATCTTTGAGGGACGCCATAAGACGAAAGTACCAAAAAGTCTTATTGCTAAATAGTTCATATTTTTATACATAAATATATTTTTAAAAATTTTGGCTAAACCATGCCACTATCAACAAAAGCAGCAATATGAGAAAATGTTATGGTCACAACTTTCTATTATGTCAGGTAAAGTGCAATTCTTCCATTTAAAAAGTCTCCAAATTCAAATCAAACTCCACATTTCCAGAAATACACTTTAAAAGTCTCCATACTAATATAAACTGACAAGTTGAAAACATTAAATGAATATTCAACTTTCAATAAAACCCCCATTGCAATTTATGATAGAATTTTTAAGCCTAAATTTATGTTCTAAATGGTTTGACTCTTACTTAAAAATAAAGAGGGGGGGTGGATGTTACTAATATAAATAAATGAATAAATAATATAATATAAACAGTGGTTAAACTTAACTTTATTTTTTTTTTCAAAATAAGGGGGGGGGGATATGATTATGCTGTTAAGACTGTTGTACATGTTTATACATAATGATACATTTATTTATACTTACAGTTACAGAAATTAATTGCATTGAAACATTAGGTTACTCTTTATTCATGTTACTATTTACCAATAGTTTATGTTTACCTAACTTTTCTATGTATGCTAATGGTTGTTCATTCACTCAATACTCATACATTCTTGCATACAAACTCTCATTTAACCACAATGTGAAATAATTTCAGTGTTGTATTATTATTGTTATCTGTATAAACATTTTTTTTGTCAAGATAAGACACATTTATTAATGTCAAAATGTCGTGTTAATAATTCTTAATATGTAGCATCACTAAATTATTATTGGGTGATTAGTAAGGAAAACTCTATGAAGTGACGCGAAAAAAACGAATAGATAAGAATTCTGAATAATATTAAGTTATCATAAGCTGTAGAGATGCATTATTCGATAAAAGGCAAAGTTATTTAACACTAGATTGTTATCTTCAAAAAGCTTGTTACTGTTATCGTTGTGTTTGTGAGATCACATGACGTAGTTTCAAATATTAATGCATTTTAAAAAAAGCGATATTTTTGGGGAATGTAGTAATTATCAAGAATTTTGCCTTTCATCACAAAAACTAAAAAAATATATATAACCAAATTGGCGTCTTCAAAGACGCTTTCGTAACCAAAAATAAAAGTAACTGTATCTTACAGATAGTGTTAATTGGTGCGACATTAATTTAATTTTCACAAGATTAAAGTCTCAACTATCCACATCGATATTCTAATGACCTGAATCATGTCTGTCTTATCTTGAAAATTAGTCAATATCTAAAGGATATTACGTTAATATAAAGAACACTGAAATTATTTCATATACCTGTATTTTCCCCGTGTATCTGGTGGTGGTGCTAGTTAGTTATTTTCTTATTTATTTTGATCTCTAGTTTCTCGTAGCAAAATCATGTGAGCAAAACACTGCACCGTCGGCCATTGCTTTGCATGGTTAAGCACTGAACTGCTTGGCTAGGTTATGCGCATGCGCGAAATAGCGCTGTTCTCGCCAATTCATTTGGCGCTCGCCAATGCGCTGTAAGCTATAGGGTTCGGATATTAGCCTCCTGGAGGGTTTAAAGGGGTAGTCGAATGTTTTAGGTCATTTCGCCATATCTCAGCAGCAGTTATAGGTAGGAGCACGAAAATCATGAAAACAAATCTACTAAGAAAATGATTCAACATGTATTTCAGCGATATCAGAAATTTCCCTCCCGGAGGGTGTTAAAGGGGGGTGGTCGAATGTTTTGGGCATTTCGCCATATCTCAGCAGCAATTTTAGTTAAGAGCGCAAAAATCAGGAAAACAAATCTACTAAAAAATGATTAAACATGTATTTCAGTGATTTTAGAAATTCACTCCCCCCGAAGGGGTTAAAGGGGGTTGGCCGAATCTTTTAGGTCATTTCCCCATATCTCAGCAGCAGTTATAGGTAGGAGAGCGAAAATCAGGAAAACAAATCTACTAAAAAAGGATTAAACATGTATTTCAGCGATTTCAGAAATTCCCCTCCCGGAGGGTTTAAAGGGGTGGTCGAATGTTTTAGGTCATTTCGCTATATCTCAGCAGCAGTTTTATGTAGGAGGTCGAAATTAATTAAAACAAATCTACTAAAAAATTGGTTAAACACGTATTTCGGCGATTTTGGAAAATCCGCCCAGAAGGGGGTTAAAGGGGTGGTCGAATGTTTTAGGTCATTTCGCCATATCTCAGCAGTAGTTTTAGTTAGGTGCGCGAAAATAAGGAAAACAAATCTACTAAGAAAATGATTAAACATGAATTTCAGCGATTTTGGAAATTCCCCCAAGAAGGGGATTAAAGGGAGGGGGTCGAATGTTTTAGATCATTTCGCCATATCTCAGCAGCAGTTTTAGGTAGGAGTGCGAAAATTAGGAAAATAAATTTATTAAAAAAATTATTAAACATGTTTTTCAGTGATTTTCGAAATTCACCCTCGAAGTGGGTTAAAGGAGGGGGGGGGGGATGTTTTAGGTTATTTCGCCATATCTCAGAAGAAGTTTTAGGTAGGTACGCGAAATTAATGAACATAAATCTACTAAAAAATTGGTCAAATATCTATTTCAGCGATTTTAGAAATTCATCCCCTGAAGTGGCTAAAGGGAGGAGGTCGAATGTTTTACGTCATTTTGATATATCTCAGCGAGCAGTTTTAGGTAGGAGCGCAAAATTATGGAAAACAAATCTACTAAAAAAATGATTAAACACCTATTTAAGCGATTTTAGAAATTCACCCCATAAGGAGTTAAATGTGGGGTCGAATTTTTTTTGTCATGTCTCAGCAGCAATTTTAGGTTAAAAAAGAATTAATCTAGCAACAATATAGTTACAAAAATAAAGTCAGAATGCTAGTTACAATGATGAAGTTATATCAATAGAATTACAACAATGAAATTACAACAATGAAATACATAAAATATATAATCCAATCTCTTAACAAAATAGTTAAACATGTATTTCAGCTATTTTAGCGATTTCTTCGCCAAAATTCGAAATGAACCCGATTACGGAAGATTAGACGATTAATACAACTATTGTTGATTTTTTATTAGATATTTTGCGTATTGTTCCAAGGATTTTAGACGATTACTTACCCATTGTCCATCCGAGCGAAGCCGGGACGGGCTGCTAGTATTTATAATAATGTGGAAAAATCGCCGCGAAACGCAAAAAACCCCGTTAAATCGCATAAAAATCGCTAAAACTCGCAGATAAAAATCGCAGATGACAAAATTTAGTACAGTGTGTTAAAACATTATAAGGAATTCTTTAACAAATATAAAAAAATCGGCTTAGAACATAACAGTAACTCGTGCAAATTTATTCCTCCAAACAACGATAAACTGGCGATTCAAGGATTTACATCAAAAATAAACAAATATTATAAATTAAATCCGAAAAGAAATTTTCTAAGCGCCAAATCATCGCCTATCTCCCAGTATGGGAATCTACTAGCACAAAAGTAAGTGATCAAGTCTTATTCGTAGCTTTTCCTCTACTGCCAAGAGACCTCTGCCGCGACATTAAACTAAACTAAACTAAACTAAGCTAAGCTAAACTAAACTCCGTGCAGCAATCTCTACAATGCATGAAAGTCATTCAAGCAGAGGTTAGTAACTTATATATGTACGCTTCGCGTACATTAACCGAAAAACCCACCCTGGATTCATGAAACTCGCTGTGCAGCAATCTCTAGAATGCATGAAACTCTTTCAAGCAGCGGTTAGTAACTTATATACGTACGCTTCACGTACATTAACAAAAAAACCCTCGGTGCATGAAACTCGCTGTGCAGCAATCTCTAGAATGCATGAAACGCATTTAAGCAGCTGTTAGTAACTTATATATGTACGCTTCGCGTACATTAACCAAAAAAAAACCTCGATGCATGAAACTCGCTGTGCAGCAATCTCTAGAATGCATGAAACTCATTCAAGCAGCAGTTAGTAACTTATATATGTACGTTTCGCATACATTAACTGAAAAAAACCCTGGATGCATGAAACTTGCTGTGCAGCAATCTCTAGAAAACATGAAAGTCAATCAAGCAGCGGTCAGTAACTTATATATGTACGCTTCGCGTACATTAACCGAAAAAAAAACTCTGGATGCATGAAACTCACTATGCAGCAATCTGTAGATGTTATATATATATATATATATATATATATGTACATATTTATATTGTAATACTTACTTACTGCTTGCTTAGGTACCTGAAACTTCTTTTTATCTAGAGGAATTTGCAAACGGAACTACTGCTCCAAATTTTTGGAACCTTCAAATAATAGGGACAGGGTGTCGGCTTGGCAGAAACCAATAGATGATGTTCAAAAGGAGCTCAAAATTGGGTAAAAAAAGGATTGCTTACAAAAATAAGCAAAATCTTATCAAAAAATCACATGTAAAAAATGTAGCGAAGTCTCGTGATTCTTTTACCGTAAAAGTTCTGAGATCATGTATAGCCAAATTTAGATGTCTTATTTACTCTGAAATTTTCATTCACAAACCACTCCTAGTCTCTAAATCTTTAGTTAATGATTATTTTGTGATTTGGTAATTACGCAGCACAGGGAAGTTATTACATCTTACTATGTTATAGGATGGGATGGGATTAATTGATAAAGGGTAATTATATACAGCCGTCACATTCTCGTGCTGCGTAATTGCCAAGTCACAAAATAATAATTAACTAAACATGTAGAGAGTAGGAGTGATTTGTGAATGAAAATTTCAGAGTAAATAAGATAGCTAAACTTGGCTCTACATGACCTCAGAACTTTTTATGGTAAAAGAGTCACGAGGCTTGGCTACATTTTTTTACAAGTGATTTTTTGATGGGTTGTAAGTTTACACGTACATACTCTTTTCCTATCTTTATGACTTTCTAAGAAATTAAGGTATCACGTTTAAGCGTTGGCAATTTTTGAAGACCTTAAAATTTGTCGTTGCGGAGATATAAGGGTTCAACAAAAAATTCTACGAGAAGTTCACTTTTGAATATCATCGGAATTTAATGATTTTTATATTTTTATGGAAATGCCAATGTTGATGTACTCTCTCTTTCTATCTATCTCAATCTCTTTCTCTTTGTGCAATTTGATGTAGAATTAGCTCATATATTTTTTGTTTTCACTAATATCACATTTTACCCTGGATCATATTTGAATATTTTCTCTGTTTCATAATCATACTGAGCGGTTCTTCAAATGGATAGATGGTAATGGATATGTACGAATAGTTTTTGCCGACGAAAATGACATTAAATTTAGTAAAAAATGCATGTTTTAATTTTTTTTTTTTTAATAGCACACTTTTTAATGATTTTAGTTTCAACAGTTAATGAGATTAAAGCTTCGTAAAACCTTGCAGTAAAAAAAAAAAAAAAAAAAAAAAAAAAAAAAAAAAAAAAAAAAAAAACATGAAACCACGAATGTCTTAAAACTGAATAGAAAT
The DNA here is from genome assembly GCA_963931845.1 of Maratus michaelseni. Taxonomy (NCBI): domain Eukaryota; kingdom Metazoa; phylum Arthropoda; class Arachnida; order Araneae; family Salticidae; genus Maratus; species Maratus michaelseni. The sequence continues at coordinate 393,097,014 of OZ007592.1, forward strand.
ATCTGTTAAGTGAAGTGTAAAAGGAAAGTAATAAAAATGTAACAAATAAAAACTATTTGTAGATGAGCTGAAGAAACACAAAGCATATAAATTATTCAGTTCAGCTTGTTATTTTTAGGGTTTCGTTCATCTCTAAAAGCCCTATTACTCCCGCTCCGTTGTCTGTCCGTCACAGAGCCGTCCTCAGAAACTATATAACTTGCAAGCATGAAAATTTGTGCATTTATAGCAAAATACCTACTATGAAGCTCAGAATATTAAAATTTGAAAAAATCGTATTATTTTAATATAGAGATTAAAAACCCAAAATCTAACAGCCTTTTCCTATTAAATTTAAACATTTTTCGTTATTGCAGTTGCCAACAATTAAAAATCCACAATAAAATTTTTTCTACAATAAATAATTTTCGATTGAAAGATTTCCACGTGAAAAATGAAACCGAAATAAAAAGTTTCACCAATTGAAAAAAAATATTAATATGACGTCCTACTGGTAATAAAATGGAAATTTTCAAAGATTTCTCAATAATACAAGGAGTATGAGTATGTTTATGTACAGAAAGCAGTTTAATATAACGTCATTAGAGAATTAAAAAGAAAATTAATCTGACGTCATATTGGAAGTTTAACGTATTTTTCAAATGTTTGAGAATAATACAAAGCGAGTATTAATATGAGTAATAGAGAATAGTAAATATATGAGTTTGAGGAACGTATTGAATCATAATATAAACCCGATTATGGAAATATTCTCATATTTTAACATTTTGAAGTTGTACAACATGTTTAATTCTGATTTTTTTTTTTTAATATCGCATTTATTCCACATGACAGATAGTATTATGACAGAGTATAATAGCAGGCTTTGCGCGCTATCGGGCCTGTTCAGATATTCGAAAAATGGAGTTTGTTATAAAGAGATTTACATATGTCTTTAATTATCGGTGGTGAAACATTTTCCTTAATTAATGCATTTATTTTTCTTTTAATGTTACTTGAATGGTGTCACGGGTAACAGCTAGTAAAATATAAAATAACTAATCTTCCGTAATCTGTGGGCAAGGTTAGCTCCAAACATGGGCGTTTGCTAGCAACAATATAGTAGTTTAAAATCAATGTAGATACTTTTAAAGAACTGTCACAAAAAGTCTCACTTTCTAAAATACGCAATTTGGCAGTAGGACCTGGATTACAGAGGATTATACAATAGGTTTAAATATCTATTTTATATAAACTATTTTTTTAAAGTATCGCATTTAGTCCACATGATAGATATTTTTATGACAGAGTATAATAGCGGGCTTCGCTACCGGGCCGGTTCAGATTTTCGAAAAAACGAGAAAAATAGACCGGTAAATTTTTACTTTATAAAATCATGACTTTTTTATTTATTTATTTATTAAAGAAATAATAAAGTGTTTTGAAAGGAATATTAAACGAAATCCTTTGTGCGATCTTCGATCACACTTACCCACTTCTTTTTATTTGATACTTGACTTTTTGTAGAAGTCTAGTATGCCGCATGGCAGACTGATTTACAATTTTTATATAATTCAAATTAATCAAGCTGAATCATCCTTATAATATTTATCAACAAAATACTAACCTGGAGGATAAAGTATAAGGTAAGGCCAGGAGAGATGGCGCGGTCGGAGAGATTGCGCACATTAGAGTGAGCGCGCAGCGGCTAAAGGTATTTGTACAACAGCAGTAGTGGAGTGTCTACTTGAAAGTGCACGATGATTGCTTTGAGCGTCTAAGATAAAGCATTGATATTTTTTTCCCCAAAATAACACAGTTCGCTAGGAATCCAGTGCTCGTTGTATTCTCCTTCAAGAGCCGGATTATATACTTTAACAATGATCTCATGAACCTCCCACAATTATACAATCGGATCACAGAAATTCTATTGTTAATCACATACGGAAGTTTTACAGAAAAAGAAAAATATATATCAGAATACAGTAATTTATAATAATGATTAAATATAATTAATTAAATTAATTAGAAATATACAATATAGGTTCTGTTAAAGTCAGAAACCTGACAGTTACTTAAACATGGGCATCCTCAGAAATTATCTCTATACTGGGCACAAAACTGAAAGTATGTTAAATTTCATAAGAGTTATAACACTATACAAGGCTGTCAAAGAAGTAGCGTTTATGCGATATTTATGGAGAAAAGATCAAAATGACGGTTTATAGAATGAAACTATTTTATGCGCTGATATTTATGCTTCGTTTCAATTTTTAAGATAGCTTAGTTTGATTGTTATTATATTTTTTTCTTAAATCAACGAATATGAAACAATGTAAAATACGATCTCAGTTATGTATTTAATTTACATTTGCTTTATCACTTAATTTCGATGGCCATGTAGAAATTTTACAAAACACTCGACTTAATTCTTGTACTCCCTCCCCCCCCCCCCCTCACCTGACCTTTTTACGATAATACCAGTGTATTTTAGGCTATGTAAAATATCGTATCATCGAGTAACTTCGATTACTGTGTGAACAGATGGGCAGAGGATCGCATTATCGAGTAACGAGAGAGTTGTGTATAGAATTGGTAAAATGCCGTATCATGGAGTAACTCAGCTTGCTGTGTGAACAGATGGGCAGAGGATCGCATTATCGAGTAACGAGAAAGTTGTGTGTAGAATTGGTAAAATGCCGTATCATCGAGTAACTTAGATTGCCGTGTGTACATACGGGCAGAAGGTAGCATTATCGAATAACTGAGGTAGTCGTGTGTAGGAATTGGTAAAATAACGCATCTTCGAGTAACTTCAGCTTATTTTTGCAGAAACCATTTCATCTGTGAGCGATATGGGGTTCGAGATTATCAAAATACACACCCTCAGATGGCGCTGAAACCAGGAGCAAAAAAAATTTAACACACGGTGTGTATTCGTGACGGTAATAAATCGCTTCTCCGAGTAACCTCGAAAAAGTGCAGATTTGGCATCCTGGTTATTAAAGAAGCGTAAATCCGCTCTCAGATGCTTTCAGTAACCACCAAAAGTTACTCAAAGCGTCTGAGGTTACTGACTGTGTTGGTGTTTAATCCGGCGAAGTTACTCATTTTGAAGAGTAGACCAACGCACACACACACACACACACACACACAAAAAAAAAAAAAAAAAGGACGGCCTATTCATCATTTTTTAAATATCTTTAATTTTGTTAAATTTATCAAAATATTTATGGTCAAATTGGAATGAGACATTCTATATTTTTCAGAAAATAAATGGTTTGCGACACTTTTTTTGAATAAAAATTGTTTCTTGCTGTATGCTTTACCACACATCTGCAGAAATTTTTGTATCAAATTGTATATTCCATGACTCCAAACATTTTGATTAGAAAAGAATTCGGCGAAAAAAACACATAAAGGCAATTTAGAAAGGTGCAATTTTCAAATACACGATATTCACTCTACATAAGTATAGTCCTCTGCCGAAGCTCATCTTGACACCTTATTAAATATAAATATATTTTGATCGCGAAAAAAATATTAAACCATAATCGATTTCACATCATCATACCAGCAATATTCTTCATATATATAATGTATGGCTTAAATTAATTCTTTTATGAGAGAGAGAGACAATGTAGGAACGATCAAAATGGTATCGTATTAAATAAAATATCATACGGTATCATATTAATACTGCATCTCACGATTCAGTTATCCGAAGAAAGCTTATAAGTCCATTTATATGCTTTAGTCAGAATAAATATATAATATCAGCTCAAGCGATGCCGTCATATTGAAACAGAATTATTGACAGCATAAATTACGATAATAATTTGAATAAGGAGTATTAAAATTTGTCATTTTGTTTCATTTTTGAAATGAATAAACATTTAAAATATAAAATATAATTAATTTTTAAATGATAATCCGATGCACTCTTTTAAAATACTTAAATTTAAACATAAAATATGTATTTTTAATCATTTAAATTTTCAGATATGTAAATGTTTCGGTCTATTTTTATGTGGTACCCTCACTGTTTTTTAAGATTTTTTTAAAAATTCACTATGCTAATTTTTTGGGGAAAATCTAATGTATACATAAGACTGTAACTAACTTTTACATATAGACACGGTATTTAATTATAGAGGTTTCGATATTTCAGGAATTTAAAACTTATATTTATTAGATCTTGTCCTCTATATTTTATTATCGTTTGACGAACTTTATTTGAAATGCAAATAAAATAAACCAATATCCAACTAATCTATGAAATATATCATAAAACGTTTACATTTTGTAGACTCTTTATGCAACAATATAATTTCCATTCATAAAATATAAAATACTCTTCCCGTTTAGTCATACGCCATATTTTAATGTTTTTTACCAATATTTTCCTGCAAATATGAAATATAGTGTGTAAAAAATAGTCCAATAAGTTTTAACATACCTTTTATAGGCAGGCATGAGATATTATGGTTATAAGTACATAAAATTTACTTTAGAGTATTCGGATCAAAGCGAAAATTGAAGTATAAACTAATTCAATTCTCTAATCCAGTTCCTACAGAATTTGTTAATTAAAAATATATCTCAGCATATTTCTAACAAATCTCTTCAAACATTAAGTGCACACAACTCCTTTCAAGAAGTGAATTTTGATGTGATTCATCTTCGGGCATAGTTTTCATTGGCTGATGTTATGAAAACCACCGCAGAAGCCTGTTTACGTTCATTGATTATTAATCATGTATCTGGAGATCACATAAAATATTTGTATGGATTCTTTCAGTAATTGAGTATGCGTTATAAATATGCACCGAAGATAGAAATTCTGAAAAGTTTCGCTTCAAAAGGGAAATTTATTTGATATATGTATGAAATTCTATATCATATGAACATATTTCATTAGAATGTGGCTCATGAAAACTTAAAAATAATTATCTGTATCAATTTGTTTGGTGAATATTTTTGATATTTAGTTATCTCAATGTATATTTCCTGTATGAAGCAAGTACACATAGAATTGTTTTGTACGTTTTTATTATTGAAAATTTGAATGAATAAAGGCTATTTGGCAAATAAAGGCTTTCCAATGACTAGTTTTGAGTAAAATTAATTTTTTTTATTCCTTTATTTTGCTCAACATACATTTTTATACGAAAAATCTCTGTCTCTTTTTTTTTAATATTTATTTACGTATTTGAGTTACGAAGATTAATAAACTTGGAGTGAATTCTTAATAACCCATAGTTATAGCTACAAACAATGTACTGTTTTTTGTTAAATTTATTCAGTATTACAAAAAAAAAAAAAAAAAAGTGTCTGCTTTAATGCTAAAGTGTGCTTAATTAGTTCTAACTGGACAGATTTCAATTAATCTTTAGATTTTATGTGTTCTCGACAAAATGTAACAAAATTGAAGAAGATTAATTTCTTAAAATTGAACAGAAAATAAACTTCGAAGATGATTTACCATGAGGTGCCTATGGCCTCTACCACACGTCCTCGCCACATGATAGGTAGGATAAGGACAGGATTAGCTCTTTCTAGCTGTTATAAATTTCTTAAATGAACTTAATTAATAAATATATGTATATATTTTTTGTGATGCAATCTTAAAAATAATTATGTTGTTGAACAATCAGGAGCAAAATAATGAATTGTTTTGAAATTCAATTTTAATTCGAAATTTCCTCCGGTAATTACAGTAATAAGCAATATATTAATAAAAGGCAACATAATATGAAAGAGAAAATGCATGACATTTCATCTTAGACTCAACAGTTTTTTAAATAAAATAAATTTAATTCTTTCAGTTCATACTCTTCTTCATCCTCACATAGTCCATCGACAAATGATTTTCAAAAGACATCCTCTTCAAATAAAATTCCTTTTATTAAGACAGTAAGTAATATTAGTAATTTTGTATTGCTTTAAATATTTTCAGATACAAAAAATAGGGTTAGAAATGTTTAACTTATATTTGTATAAATAGCATACTTTACAGTTTCGTTCGACATTTCTGGGGACAGAAATATGAAGTCGTGCTGAATGCTATCGTTATAAATAACACCGTCGTAGAATTCTATCATTATACATCGACGTTAGAATATTTAAAAATTGTATTAAACGGCCATTTCATGTAGATTTCAAGGGTCCATGTGAGATTTTTTTTTTCAAAACAATAATATTAGTGAGATATTCTCTTTTATAAAAAGCTACGCGTTGCTGACGACTGGCTTTTTCGATAACCGTTGCCACAGATTATTCTAGGGAAATGAAACAAATGAATTTACTGAAAATAATAATAGCTCGAAAGTATTTGTCAGAAAATTGTTAGACAAACTGCGTTAGAAAGGTGAAAAATAGTATGTTTCTTGACATAAATTTCAAATGTAATGATTATGCCGTTTTTTAAATACTGAATTTCAAAAATTACCAAATATCACAATAGAATACCATAGCGAAAACTTTCACGCGTAAAAAGATAATGATAACGGCAATGTGTCCTGACGTGTATACTGATTATAGCACGAGTCACAAATTATAGTAGCCTTATTATTCTGTTAAAATATAAAAGGGAATTATGATGTCACGAGTGTATGATTTTTATTTAATTCTCGACAAATACTACATGCGCCATTTCTTTGTGGGCCATTTCCAAGTAGTTAAGTTTAGAGAGGGGGAAATTTCATTCGTAAATTAAATATCCCGTGAATGAATGTTAAAGGTAATTCGTTAAATTTACAGGAAGGGACATTCCAACGCCTGGGGTGTATTCTTTTCTCAGTTTCTATGGGACCGATTTCAATAGGATTTGTGTCATTAGACTTGATATAGAAAAATTGAGTTTTTATTTATTTATTTATTATCGCGGTCCCGGGCAACGCAGGGCGGGTCAGCTAGTATACTTATATTCAGTAGAAATGTACCAGGAAGTTGAAATTTTGAATGTAGTGATCTATAAACTGTCGTCTTGTGGGATGTCTTCTTTTATATCGATGATTCCTCTGCAATTGCTAACTATTTGTATTGTTAAACTTTAATATAGCTTGAAACGAAGCCTATTGGAAACATATTGCTAGTATTTAAACCAACAATTATTTAATTTTTAACACAACATTCGATAATTAGGGAAATAATGAATTTTCTTTCTTATATTTTTTTTTATTGTATGCAATTTAATAAAATCAATATTACTTTTTTATTAAATTTAACCAGGTACACATCATTCGCTCAGAAGCTCATCATTATCGGTAGATCTAGAGAGCCGGAAGACATACATATCATATACGACATAATTATTTTATAATTCACAGTTTTCATTTAGTTTGCACATGTAAGTAATTTTTTACATTAAAATATTGATTTCCATTGATATTCAGTTATGTTTAATTGTACAAAATATGCAAAAAAGCTATAATAAGTTGTGCACCAAGAGTGAAGCCTGCATACTAAATTATATAAAAAAGATATTTGGGACAAAAAGGTGCTACATGCTGTTATATAACTTATTTTTAAAAAAAATTATGAAGCACACTTGCAATTTATTATACAATTCCATGAACTAATTTTCGATATAAAATCAGCTTCTAACCTTATTTTTGGAAAATATCAATACGATATATTTTCTATATCCACAAATCTTTGTGTTAAAATGATTATGGATACAAAAAGGCAAAAAAATAAAAATAAAAGCAAAGACGGGTCAAATTTCAAGCTATGCAATTACAATAAATGTAAATATCATGTTGTCGCAGACCATATATTAACTCATATACTATTTCAGATAATTATACCAAGAGCGTTGTGAGTATATGTAATGCACGTCTGTAATTATTTTTAGTCTGGAAAGTATTATTCTTTAATAAATATGTGAAATATTAATATGGTATCAAGATAAGAACGGATGCATTTGACGGATCAGTTATCCAAGGATGCCTTATGAGTATCATGATATTCTACGAGGCATCGGAATTAGAATTATAGCACTTAGAGTTGTGCTAGATGATTGAAATAGCTTTTGCAGAGATAAAATATTATAAGCGGACCATCACATTACAGTAAAACCTCTAAATAACGGACAGCTCGGGAGCGCAGAAATTGTCCGCTATTCGGAGGTGTCCGCTATTGGGAAAACTTCAGATATTCACAAAATCGCTAAGAAATGCTTAACGTTTCATTAATTGGCTTTTATATGTCCGAGAACTTCTATTGTATGATTAATCAGAAATTAAAATTACTTTTTTAAGCAATAAAACTGAAATTATGATATTGTACATACATTTTTTCCACTGTTTATTACATTCTTAAGGAAAAAATCTGTTACAAATGTTTGCTTTTGCTTGCGATTACATGTAGTTAGTTTTTCTATGCGACGTTTTAATGCTATCAGTAGTTTTAATCCTTCCGAATCATCCTTTTTTGGAAAAAGAAAAAAAAAAATATGTAACTGCGCACTGTGTTTTGCCGCTTATTGGAAATTCTCGATATTGCAGGAAACATCCCCTGGTTTCAGTATCTGATTCATATCACTAATAGAGTCAGCTTTTGTCGAAGATTCTGAAGGAAATTAATCGCCTACGTCAACTGATTCTTTTTCAGTAGGCCATCATCAATGTTGATGGAACTTTCGGCATTTCTTCACTCCTTGATACATTTCATTAATTCACTTATTGCGATAGTTCTTCATTTCTATCGGAAATAAGTGTTTCATTTTTTTTAATATAAAGCCTGCTTTTCTGAAACATTGTCGTACGCATTTCGGTTATGTTTTTTACAGCTGAAGAAATCCGAATTTGAAAGCATGGGCACATTAACTAATTTGAGGCTGTTCTCAACTGTATTCATAGAATAAAACTTCGAAAGAATATGGCTTAATAAAAGCTTTCTCTACTAGGCTTTACAATTGTGTATAATGCCGTGTTCAAGGGGCTGGCATACGGAAGTTGTCTTTGGGGGAAGGGGGGACACAGTTTTAACATTGTCCAATTTAAAATGTTTTGGATGAGAAGTTGCGCTGTCCAAAAACAAGAGAACTTTTCTTTGTTTTTTCATCCTATTATCAAAGAAAGTTAACCTTTTAATCACTAAAAAACTGGTTATCCACGCTTTTTTATTCGCTCTATAACACCAATTTTTTTAAATTGGATGTTCTTTGAGGAACACATGGGTTTCAGAGATTTTCGAACTATAAGAGGAATTTAAAATACCCTTAATACTCGTCATAACCTTCACAAATTGACTGCAGTTATTCATGCCAATCCTCCACTTTTTTCAGAGCTGCAGATTTTGCTTTTCCACATATTGTTTTGAAAGAGATGTTGTGCCGAGACAGGAACTTTTCCAGCCATCTACCCAAACCCTTAAAATAATGTAATACGAGTTCTTTGGCGACTTTTAACCCTTTAACGGACATGTTTCCCTATGAAACCACAAAATTTTAATTACGAAATTCAACAATAATAGCGGAATTTTAATAGAAATGTTTTCCATTTATTATGCATGTGAAATATCGCTTTTTTCTTATATACAAATTTTGTTCATAATTTCCAGTGTCAATCATTTATTTCAACATTTTAGCAATTGAAATGCTTTATCCGTTAAAGGGTTAAAGCCTTTTCCTGAATTAAAGACCCACTGATAGGAATTTTTTTGAACGAAGTGAAGTAACCCAATTCAGAAATATAGAATTAATTTTAATGGAATCAGTATACTTCAATTTCACATTTTTGGTGTTCTCGTTAGAGTTAATAATCCACAAATTCTTTATTTCGTAAAATCTCTCCCACTTGTGTTTTACCTATTTTAAAACATTCGGCAAGTATCCGTAAACTCAATTTCTGTTTTTCAGATTCACTTACACTTACAAGTTCAAATTTTTCAAGAAAGTTAATCACTTTCGTTTTGAGGTCATTCTCGAAACATTAATCGCAAACAAGACACTAAATTCAGAATACGCAGAACTCAATATATTCAGAAAACGATAACAATAGTTTTAACATATTTTTAAGCTTTGAATATTGTATGTCAATTAAATCTGAAGAATCAAACAGTAATCGATACAAAATGCATACGATATTGGGGGATTACCCATGCCATTGAGGATTTTCAAGAGACCACCCCCTACATTTATCTATGGTCAAAAAATTTGTGACACATTGCTTTGATAAATTTCGAGGCTTTTTACTTTTTTTTCTCATTTTCTTTCTCGTTAAAAAATCTTTTTTCATCCTTGATCGCCAAAACTACTGTCCGCTATTCGGAATGTCCGCTTTTCAGAGGTTAAACATACAAAAATTTAGATTTTGGGAGTGGGGATTTGAAAAGTGTCCGTTAAATAGAGGTGTCCGCTATTCGGGAGTGTCCGTTATGGAGGTTTTACTGTATTAGGTGTAGAGAAATTTAGATATTATTTAAATTATTGAAATATAAAATATTTTTAAAGTTGTATTAGGAATTTTTTAATAATATTTAATTGTTAGATAAGTAATCATCGATAAAATATTATAATAAGTGGACCTTCACATTATTAAGTGTAAAGAAATTTATAAATTATTTAAATTTTTTAAATATAAAATGTTTTCTAAGTTGTATTGGGAATTAAGTTTAATAATATTTAATTGTTAGATAAGTTATCATCGATAAAATATTATAATATAAATGTTTAAATATAAATGTTTAAATATAAAATGTTTTTAAAGTTATATTAGGAATTATTTTTAAAAATATATTATTGTTAGATAATATATAGCATACTAAATACAGAAGTCTTTGTTTTCGGTATTTTTGTGATAATCACTTTGCATTTTTGTAAGTTTACTATGCACCATACTTGTAAGAATACGGTAGTTATAGCTTTAAATATTTTGTCAGACAAACAAGATATTTACATTTTATACTGTTTTGAGATTTTTTTTTTTTAATTTGGGACTCTTACCAAATTGAAATAATAACTGATAGTTATAATCTATCTTCTTTCATCCTAATGTTTAACTTTAATTAACAGGTACGTTTTTAAAAGACTTGATATTATTTCATATATAGGCTTTCTCAGATTATTGAACAGCATTAAGGAAAACGTTATCGAAGTTTAGACAAGCAAAAAATCTTTCTATAGAACAAAGCGACTGAAATATAACGATTAAAATATTCCTTAAGAACTAAGAAGCAAAAATATCCCGATACAATATTTTTATTCAGTAAAACATTTTTACAGATGCTTTTTATTATTATGCAAAAACTATTCCAAAGAGACTTAAAAGAAAAAGGCATTGAAGAATGTTTATTCGTGATTGTCTGTAAATTCTCACGTTTTAATTTGTTTGTGTCACAAATTCGTCACTTGTCAACAGTACATGACATTTATCTGGCTAATGTTTTTAATGTCATGATATTTCAACAAATACGTTTCTATTGAATTGAAAATAAATTTCTAAACAAAGATAAGTGATTTGTGTTTTGATCCAAATTACATTAGTTCATTTATTCACATTTTGTGTAGAATCATCAATCTTCTTTTTCAATTAATTCTCAAAAAAAAAATTAACTAGATATATTTTACAATAAAATTATTGTATCTGCAGAAAAGTGGTAGTAGTAAAACCTAAAATGCTTAGTTTGAGTGCGAATTTTATTACTTATTAACAAACAGCAATATTAAAAAGCATACGGATTAGTAAAGGTATGGATAATGAATCACTTGTTTTCACAAATGGAAAATGGTCTTATATATCCCACTTATCTATAGTAATAAGCGAAAGGTTTCATCAGATTGCTTACCAATTTAGTTGATTGTAAATGCTGTATATGAGATTTCTTTAAGTTTTTTTTTTATCACTTTAGAACGGGTGTCACGTTTGCATTCCACATAGAATACTTATGTTTTATATTGTTTAGTACCGGAATATTTTAATCGTACCTTGTCTAATAGTAGAATTGTTGAATTTATTATGGCAAAGAATACTATAGAAAAATACCGATCTTCGGAAAGTATAAGCAAGAGGCCCATTATACATTCATCTCGCAACACTGATACCCTAACCTTATATGTCATTTTTATACAATGAAATATCGCACAGATATTGGGTTACAAAATGTATGAAAAATATATTCATATAAAGAACATTTTTATTAAACATTTTATAAAAATAATAATTAATATACTACAATAATTGTTATATTTTTTATTATTTTTGTTTCGATAATAAGCTTATGTGTTCAGTATACTAGTTTGAAAATACCATCTGTTAACATTCATTTATCAGTATTTAAGAGTTAATTTTAAAAATATAATTATTTGCTTTATTCATTATCATTTTAAAGTATGTTTGAAAATGAAAAATTGTTAAATTCCAGAAGAAAAGAGTAACTGAGAAAAACAGTTTTTTCAAGCAACAAATAGTTTATAAAATGCTTTGAAAGTAAAATATGTAATATTTAATTAAACAAGCATTTGAATATGATGAAGATACTATGTTATAATATGTTTAATCTAAATTTAAATAAACTGAGCTCATTATGTTTTTGCAATATCTTTTCTATTTAAAATGTTTTAAAATCTAAGTTCTGCATTTGCAAATAACAGAGGTTTTAGCCATTTTCATCCTAATTAAAATATAATCGAAACGATTTTCTCTCATAATGTTCTTTAAATCATCTAAAAACAATGGAAATTCCATTGCTTATTTTTCAATAATGCACAATACATTATGTAAAAAAAAAATATGGAAACGATTTCCTGTACTATTCAAAAACTCAATGAATAATGAAACTATGCATATTGTCTATGTTCCTTGTTAAGCAAATGCATATAAAAATTTTGATTTATAATAGCACTTGAGAAAGTAACATCCCAAAAGTATATATTTGTTTATTTTGAATCGTATACACTATTTACTGAAAACTTAATAGAATTTATTTTATTTATATTCAGTGTTCCTAACCAATTTTTGGAAAAAAAATCGACATTATATTATATATCCAGAAAGTCAATGAATGCAATTTTATGTATTGTATGTTTTACTTAAAATCAAATGAGAATTAAATATTTCATTTAGTGTCACTAAGGGTTTTTTTTTTTTTTTTGTTTTTTTTTTAATCAAACACACCTCAGCATAAAGGAATAGAATTTTTTTTTTCTTGAATGTTTCTCACTAAATTTTATATAAAGATCGTGGCAAAGTTTTTCTGTATCCGCGAAGTCAATGAATGAAGTTTTATATATTGTCTATGTTCATTTAAAATCAAATGAGTATATATATATTTTCGTGCATCACTGGGATAAATATTATATATATATATATATATATATAGGAAAACGCATAACGCAATAGAAACTTCCATGTCAATAATTAAGCCAACGGATATCAAAGAAACCCTACTTATTACTGTAACATTTAACAAAAAGCAAAAAACAATACTCGCACCACTTTACATGTTAAAGTACATTTGCACAGAATAAATAAATGCCATTATCTTTTAATAATATTATGTGAATAAAATATATTTTAATTCGTGTATACACACAGACGAGTGTATCCGCATGTATCCACTCAATGCATAATAATTTTTTATGTATGTCTACCAAATAAACATGAATAAATATAAATATACAGTAATTGCTTTTCTCATAATTTTTATAGGATACAAGCAATAAAGAATATCAATGCCGCATATAATTTTCATGTCTTTCTAGATATACGTATGAGCATTAGATTCCAAACAAGTAGTGAATTATTAAACTTACTTACGTTTTAGTGTATACCGAATTAGAAAATTTAATTTTTGAACTATGGTGGAATTTTTTTTGAAGAAATTAAAATATAACTTAATTTGTACAAAAATTCGTTTTCTCATATTTTATCGTAAAAAACTAAAGGTTTTTTCTTCTAAAAGTAGTTTTTTATTATGAAAACAACTAAATCAAATCTTCAACACCACAGTTATTTTTTTCCATTAATGCCTTTTCTAAAAATAAATTACGATAATGTGTTTTCTTTTTCGTGTTGTGGCTTTTTTGTACATTAATCCATTACACTAACTCTCTTAATTAAAGTAAGTAAGTCGGAAAATTAAAGTTGCATATATTTTTTTCAGAGTTCTAATGATGCCCCCCCCCCCCTCTAGTTTTTGTGTATGCCACGTGTTCAACAACAGTTGTTTAAGAATTTCCTTTGTAATGTCAAATAGATTGCACAGTTTCAGTTTCTTAATTAGAATGATGCACTTACTTTCTGTTTCAATAGCAAGAAAAAAATCAATTTTATTATACACAAGTGTATGTGTACCATGTTTTTATTTTCGTGCATTTTTTAAAATATTGTATTTTATTTTGTTATATGCATTCTGTATTATTTTATTATTTATATTAATATCTAATTTTCTTAAAATGATTTTTCATAAAGATGGTTTTAGACAGTCTGTTATTGTTTTCATTCATAACGTGTCAGGATCTCTAATTACACGGGTTCAATATTTTATTAAAAAATTATAGATATAAACAATATAGATAAACAATATTTGCTGAATGTTTTTTACACAGTGAAAACTAATTGCATATTAATAATTACACTGTGGGAAAAATCGATAAATGATATGCCTCTGATATAAAAGTACTTACATTTAAATACTTCGATGAGCTTAACATGCATATGGCCTTAAGAAATCTGAAATGACTATGTTTCTGTTTTCTTTTTTTTCTAACATTCGTTGTTAAAATTACTGCCTTCCAGATACTCTCCTTAACACTCTGTCCGACCTCGCGTTATCTAAAAACACAGTAATTTGCTAAATTTTAAAGAGAAGAAGTAGCTTATGTTAAAATACTTGGATAACGGAATACAAAAAAATAAATAAATAAAAATAAAATAAAAAATAAATTAAACAAGCATTTAAATATGCTGAAGATATTACAATGTGTTTAATCTATTCTTAAACAAATCGAGCGCATTCTGTTTTTGCAGTATTTTTCTATTTTGAAATATTTTGAAATAAAAGTTCTGAATACGCAAATAACAGAGGTTTTCTCCATTTGAATCCTAATTAATATACAGGGTGTTTCTAAATGAATATCGGGGTTTTAACGCTTGGTAGTATTTATTAGATACAACTTAAAATTATAAATAATACATAAAATTAAAGAGCTTACTCTAAGTTTACAAGTGTTCAATGTGAACACTTTTCGTCTCACAGCACACATGAAGTCGGTAGCTCAGTTCTTCCCAAACGTTAATTAGTGTTTGTGGGGTAATTGTTGCGACAGCTGACTCAATCCTGTTTCTTAGGTTGGGTAGGTTAGAACTCAGTCTTAGGGTAGGTCAGCTGGTAGTGGAGGCGCATACACTCTATCCTTTATGAACCCCAACAGGTAGAAATCACATGGCATCAGATCGGGTGAGCGTAGAGTGACGTTTGGAAAGAACTGAGCTATCGACTTGATGTGTGAGGTGTGACGAAAGGTGGTCACATTGAACACTTGTAAGCTTGTAGGTAAAACTGTTTGAGTTGCTCTTTCATTTTATGTATTAAGTATAATTTTAAGTTTTATATAACAGATACTACAAAGCGTTAAAAACCCGGTATTCATTTAGAAACACCCTGTATAATAGAAATGATTTTGAGTAATAACATGCATTAAGTTATCTAAAAATATGGGAATTTCTTTGTTTATTTTTCAGTAATGCACAATACGTTATGTAACTATTTTATGGAAATGATTTACTGTATCCAGAAAGTCAATCAATTATGGAAATCTATATATTGACTATGTTCATTTGCATGTAAAGGTGTATCGAATCTTTGATTTACAATAGCACTAGGGAAAATGCCATTTCAAAATGAATATTTGTTTATTTTTAATCGTGCACACTAGTTAATAAAACTTTAATGGGATTTACTTTGTTTACTTTTAGGCTTGCAAACTAATATATGAAAAAAATAATGGAAACAATATTACATATCCAGAAAGCCATTGAATGAAATTTCATGTATTGTCTATTAATAGTTTTAGACAAATGAGTATCAAATCTTTCCTTTACAGTATCACGGAGGTAGGTATCCTTAAATAAGAAAAATATCTAAAATATTTATTTATTTTTAATCAAACACACCCAAATATAAAAGGATAGAAGAAATTTATTTGTGTTTCTTAATAATGCTCATTAGGTTATATATAAAAATATTAGAAAATATTCTCTGTATCCACGAAGTCAATGAATGAAATTTCATATATTGTCTATGTTCCTTTATAATCAAATGAGTATATCGTATATATTATTTCTGTAGTCAACATCCATTTTTCTAAGAAAATACAAAACGCAGAACGATGAATGAGATGCCATATGAAATGATTTTGAATAGGCTGCTGACATAGTACACTAACATTTATTTAAAACATGTTTTTTCATTAAAAATTGATGTTATATAAAAATTAAATAGACATTGTTTTTATAAATGAAATGAAAGGTTTTCTCAAATTAGTGTTGCCCCAAAAATAAAATACTGCATTACCAGATGACGCAATTAAAATACGATTGTTAATTTATTTCTTGCGCGTACTTTTTGAAAAAATATCAAGCTTTTAGTCGCGGTTTTTTTTTTAATTTTTACGCGTGCGTCAACTATTATTTGTTTGTTTTCATTTGTTTAATCATGTCTGTGTATATGCGTACTGTATCGGAGCACCACTAGATTACGTAATTTAAAGATTATCTTCCATTTAGATATACACTTCATTAGAATTCACAAAAAATTGTATGTATTTATTTTTTAATATTTCATTAAGCTGTTAATAAGCCAGCGAAGTCTAACATCATTTAAATGGCTGCTGGACCACAAAATGTGAACATCCCATGTTTAAGTTCTCATAGGCTTGCAAAAAAGTGGTATACCAAATATTGATTTATGTATTTAAGACATTTCTGGAATAGTTTTGCAAAATCTGAGGAAATGCTTTCATATGAATACCCTAAACGTTTGATTCAGTGTTTCAATTTTTTAATAATTGGTTTTTTTTTTCAAGTATAGGGGTTTTTGTAACCTAGAGAAATGACCTTGGCGAGAGAAGAAAATTTGGCAAAAAATTTCCTGGCAATATATTCCCTTTTCTTATACACAAGCAATCATCATATATAATATTTCTGTTGTCAACATGAACTAGTTTCTGAGATAGTATACACCCACATTTCGTTAAAACGCGTTGTTTGATTTAAAAAAAAAAATCAATTAAAATTTAGTGCAAAGACGTACCAGGAAAATATCTCAAAGATTGCAGTGCGAAAACTTCGCACGGGTCCTTCTGTTTTTTGTTTATTTAGTGCATCACTGGCAGAAATATCCTATTACATATATATATTCCACTCTTACGTGTATACTCCGACACGCAGAACACAATTGAAACTCCCATGCCAATAATTAAGGCAATAGTTATCGACGAAACCCTGTTCATTAGTGTAACATTTAACAAATATCTAAAAACAATACTCGCATCACTTTCCATGTTTAAGAACATTTGAAAAGAATGAATCAATTTCATTATCTTTTTAATAATATCATGTGAATAAAATATTTTTTAATTCTTTTATATTCTTATAATATTCATCCGAATATTTTATGTAGGTCTGCAAAATAAATAAATGTAAATATACAAATAACGTTAATTGCTTTGCTAATCATTTTTATGGGATACAAGCCATAAAGAACTTCAATGACACATACAATTTTCATGTCTTTCTAGTAACAAATTATTTAACGTACGTACATTTTAATATATATCGAATGGGGGAATTTTCTTTAAACAATTAATATTTTATTCAATATATACAAATTCATTTTCTCATATGTTATTGTTAAAAGAAATATTTTGCTTCTAAAAGTAGTTTTTCATTATGAAAAAAACTAAATCAAACTTTCAACCCAAGTTAAATTTTGCATTAATGTCTTTTCTAAAAACAAATTACGATGATGTGTTTTCTTTTTCTTGTCGTGGCTTTTTTGTATATTAATGCATTATACTAACTCTCTTAATTAAAGTGAGTAAGTCAGAAAATTAAAGTTGTATAATCCTTATCTTGTTTTTTTATTTCTTTTTCAGACTGCTAATGATGTTTTTCCCCTTCTATTTTATTGCGTATGCCACGTGTTCAACGATAGTTGTTCAAGTATTTTCCTTGTAATGTCAAATTGATTGCCCAGTTTCAGTTTCTTAATTAGAATGATGCACTTACCTTATTTTTCTATTGTAATAATAAAACAAATCATTACTTATATTGTTCAATCTGTGGAACACAAATGTATATGTACTGTGTTTTTATTTTCTTGTATTTTGGTGTTTTTTTTTTTTTTTTTTTTTTTTTTTTTTTTTTTTTTTTTTTAAGATATTGCTTTTTTATGCAAGTTTTAATTTTAATTTTTATATTAGTATTTAATTCTTTAAAAATTATTTTTCATAAAGACTGTTTTAGACAGTCTGTTATTTTTCTTTCATAAGTCTTCAGGATCTCTATTTACACGGATTAAATATTTTATTGAAAATTGATAGATATTTTAAAACCATATTTGCTGAATGCTTTTTTACACAGTGAAAACAAATTGAAATATATTCTGTAAAAAAAAAAATTATCATCTGATAAAAATATACTTAAATTTAAAGACGTTGATGTGCAGAACATAAATATGACCATAAGAAATCTGAAATGGCTACGTTTCTGTGTCATTTTTTGTAATACACATTGTAATAATACTTCCTTACAGCTACTTTCCCCAACGCTCGTTCAGACCTCGCGGTGTCTTTCATTGAGGATATATATCATATTATATAAATGTATTTATTATATAAATTACTATATAAATTGTTATATTTCTAGGATTTATATATTATATAAATGTATTTAGTATATAAAAGTATATATTATATAAATTTTATACAAACTATACAATTTATCTGTATCGCGGAACGACGCCGAAATATTCTAAGGTTTAAAAAATATATATATATTATAAGCAATTGTAGTCATTCAATAGGCAATCTAAGATAGATGCAAAAAAAAAATAATAATTGCACATAAGCATCTATTCACGGACGCCATTTTGAGTACTTGTAGAAAATAATTAACTTTCTGAAAATAGGTAAGTTTTTCTGAGCGTTTAATTTTAAGTATGGCGAGATTTTCCCAAACTAAAGTTTTAAAGTTTGTGATATATAAATGTGAATATGTGTGATCTGCTGAATATGGCAAGTCTTTAAAATGTTAATATCATATAATAAATGTTGCATTATCTATATATTACTATATATTATTATATATACATATCAAAATATATTTACATTTGCTTAGTTTCTGCTAAAAATATGACAACACGAAAACAAAACTAGTTATGATGAAAATAAAATAAATAAATGTTTAAAACATTTTTTAAATGAAATTAAAAAGAAAACCATAATTGTTTCTTGTTAACAATGAGATTAATTTGTGTACTGTTATCCGCACTTTATAATGCAAATATCATTATAACGTCTATAGAAGAAAAGTTTCTTTCGACACCACGATGTTGTTTTAAATAGGAAGTAATTTTCCTCATCAGTCGTACGAAATAACTTTAATTTTTTAAAGTTTTCTTTCTTTTACAATATTTTCGGGTAAATATGTATTTCAATTAAAAGTGCGGTGTTTGTAAATATTATTATTCGTGTTCTTTAAAATCTGGCAAAATTAGGTTAAAAATGGCAGTTTCTAAATAAGAATTAAATTTTATTCAAATAATGAAATTTTGAATAAAAAATTTTACAAAAAGCTAAAACAGAAACCAAATTTTAAAAATTATTGGACACTGCACACTACAATCTAGTCAATGCATACACGCACAAGATGGTCAATTTGTTATGCGCAGTTATTAATTCAATAAAAGTTGTATTACTGAATTATTTTAATCGAATTTAGCATTAAATAGCGCTTAAAAAATCTTTTTCAATTTAAAGAATGTCTAATTCAGCGTGTGTTTGATACTTTTCTCGACATGTATACGAATTTTCATGTTTTTATTTACAATAGTTATTTTCAAAATTATCCAACAAAGTCAAAATTATACAATGTATTTTATACCAGCACCAGCGGCAGCGTTATGATTTATTTTTCAAATACAGAGATTTGGCTGCATATATGCCTTAATACCTTTATCACTCTATATAATTTCATAATATTTTGAGTCGTTTTCCTTAAAAATAAATAAAACACATTTTTTGATATTAATGTTATTATATTTTTTTCCCCAAGTAAAAAATTTAGGCCAGATATTCTAAAGAATAATCATAATGTCAATTATCCACTATCAATTATCCGGTATAGTGACCAGATTCAGTATGTTTATTTTATGTACCTTATACCGGCTATCCATTGCGCATGTAATGTTATTTTGATGATTCAAAATTCCCAACATTTAGCAGTTGTATAGCACACAACAGCAATAAATTTGTGTGCAGTGTCATAATTGATTTATCTAGTCAAAAGTGGCTCACATCTATACGAACTAGTATGAAAAAAGCGTAACGATAATTAAGACATTTGAAAGAAATTTGAAAAGGAATAGCATTTGCTTCTGGGAAATAAAACTATCTTAGGATATATGCTAAAAGTACCCACCATACACAACCAAATAGCGATGAATTGGACGTTTAATTTTTATTAATATAATCAATATTGCATGCAGTTTCATTTACGAAAATGATGTAGACACTCAGCGATTTTATAATGCAATTCTATTTCACACACAAAAAAAAAAAAAAAAAAGGACAGCCTATTCATTTTTTTAAATATCTTTATTTCTGTTAAATTTAGCAAAAAATATTTATGGTCAAATTGGAATGAGATACTCTATATTTTTCAGAAAATAAATGGTTTGCGACACTATTTCTTTGTACAAACATTGTTTCTTGCTGTATGCTTTACCACTCTTTAAAGATTCTGCAGAAATTTTTGTATCACATTATATATTCCATGACTCCAAACCTTTTGATTACGAAAGAATTCGGTGAAAAAAATCCCTGACGGCTCGGCCTACAGGCACAGGTAGATTTCGAAGACGCAGACCGTGGGGCGCCTGTTTGTCGGGAATTGCGGAAGAAATGACCTTTTTTACGATGATGCGGCAGTTTGAACCGCCTACTTCGAAACCTAACTTGTTTGCAGGCGGATCCGGCAGGGATTTTTTTTTTTTATTATTTTTTTTTTGGTATAACGGTTGGTCCTATAAAAAACTTGTCAATATAAAAGTTTTAGATAATATTAAGAGGATTTATAATAAATTTAAGCGGATTTGAAATCTTGGGAATTGACGAAGTTATGCATTTTTTTCTTCTACCCCCCCCTCCCCCCCTCTTAAGGCAATTTTTAATTATATCAAAAATCTGTCATACATAAATCTTCGGCCCTTCTCCTAGAAGTAATAATAACTTCAAACGGATTCGATACGTATCATAATTAAGAAATTATGGGGGTTTTCTGTTTTCACAAAAAGCCCCCCCCATACCCCCCCTGGTTCGATTTTGCCCATTAACGAACTTGACCGAGATTTTATGTCCCTTGATTTTATGTATCAGTTTCGAACAGATGCGGGAGTTGGAACCGCTTACTTCGAAAAATAACGTGTTTGCAGGCGGAGCCGGCAGGGTTTTTTTTGTTTTTAATTTTTTTTTTGCTATAACGGTTGGTCCTATAAAAAACTTGTCAATATAAAAGTTTTAGATAATATTAAGAGGATTTATAATAAATTTAAGCGGATTTGAAATCTTTGGAATTGATGAAGTTATGAATTTTTTTCTTCTAAAACCCCCCGTCCCCCGCTTAAGGGAATTTTTAATTATATCAAAAATCTGTCATACATAAATTTTCGGCCCTTCTCCTAGAAGTAATAATAACGTCAAACGGATTCGATACGTATCATAATTAAGAAATTATGGGTTTCTTTTCTGTTTTCACAAAAAGCCCCCCATCCCCCCCCCCCTTGGTCCGATTTTGCCCATTAACGAACTTGACCGAGATTTTATGCCCCTTGATTTTATGTATCAGTTTCGAAAAGATGCGGGAGTTGGAACCGCCTACTTCGAAAAATAACTTGTTTGCAGGCGGAGCCGGCAGGGATTTTTTTTGTTTTTAATTTTTTTTGCTATAACGGTTGGTCCTATAAAAAACTTTTCAATATAAAAGTTTTAGATAATATTAAGAGGATTAATAATAAATTTACGCGGATTTGAAATCTTGGGAATTGACGAAGTTATGAATTTTTTTCTTCTAAAACCCCCCTTTTTTCCCCCTCTTGGAGCCATTTTTAATTATATCATAAATCTGTCATACATAAATTTTCGGCCCTTCTCCTAGAAGTATTAATAACTTTAAATGGATTCGATACGTATAATAATTAAGAAATTATGGGATTTTTTCTGTTTTCACAAAAAGCCCCCCCCCCCACCCTCCCCCCCCTTGGTTCGATTTTGCCAATTAACGAACTTGACCGAGATTTTATGCCCCTTGATTTTATGTATCAGTTTGTAAAAGATTAATGCAGAATTTTTCCAGTTATCGTGGTCAGAAAAAAGTGACATAGATAGATAGATAGATAGATAGATAGATAGATAGATAGATAGATAGATAAAGTTTTGAACTGGGGGTGGTTTTGGGTTCTGGGAGTCATGATCGGCGTAGATCTTCAAAAATTTTTCAAAATTTCCAACTTAGGTGAGAATGTAATAGGTAGTATTTCTTACGAAATCTACCTATAAGCACATAAAGACAATTTAGAAAGGTGCAATTTTCAAATACACGATTTTGATTGCGAAAAAAATATTAAACCATAGTCGATTTCACATCATAATACCAGCAATATACTTGATATATATACTGTATGGCTTAAATTAATTCTTTTATGAGAGAGAGAGCCAATTTAGGAACTATCATGATGGTATCGTATTAAATAAAATATCATATGGTATCATATTAATACTGCATCTCACGATTCAGTTATCCGAAGATATCTTATAAGTCTCTTTATATGCTTTAGTCAGAATAAATATTATAATATCAGCTCAAGCGATACTGTCGTATTGAAATAGAATTATTGACAGCATAAATTGCGATAATAATTTGAATAAGGAGTATTAAAATGTGTCATTTTGTTTCACTTTTGAAATGAATAAACTTTTAAAATATAAAATATAATTAATTTTAAAATAATAATGTGATGCTCTATTTTAAAATACATAACTTTTAAATATAAAATATGTATATTTAATCATTTAAAGTTTCAGATATGTAAATGTTTCAGTCTACTTTTATATGGTACCCTCACTGTTTTTTGAGATTTTTTAAAAAATCACCATGTTAATTTTTTGGGGAAAATCTAATGCATACATACGACTGTAACTAACTTTTACATATAAACACGGTATTTAATTATAGAGGTTTCGATATTTCAGGAATTTAAAACTTATATTTATTAGATCTTGTCCTCTATATTTTATTACTCTTTGACGAACGTTATTTGAAATGCAAATAAAATAACCAATATCCAACAAATCTATGAAATCTATACTAATATTATAAAGTAGTAAAGATTGTTTGTTTATTTATTTATTTGTTTGTACGGGGTAATCTCTGGAACTACTGAAGCCATTTCAAAAGTGATGGTGGCAAATTGATGGTGACAATCCCTGCTTCAACATAGGCTATATTTTATGTCGGTGCCACTACCCCCAGGGGGGTGCAGGAGCAAAAAAACGTTCTAAAATTTCGATTTTTTTTATACTGAAGGAGCTAGAAGCATGAAATTTGGCATGGTAGTTACTAATAAGATGTAAATGCTCTCTAAGATGAAATTCTAATAAAATTCGAAATTTAAAAGGGTGAGATGAGCGAAAAGCGTTCTTAAAACATTCTGAATTACAATTTCTATGGAATATCTGGAACTACAGAACCGTTTTCAAAAGTGATGGTGGCAAATTGATAGTGATAGTCCCTGCTCCAACTTAGGCTGTATTTTATGTTGGTGCCACTACCCTCAGAGGGGTGTAGGAGCAAAAAACCGTCTAAAATTTCGATTTTTTTTATACTGAAGGAGCTAGAAACATGAAATTTGTCATGGTAGTATCTTTTAAGATGTAAATACTCTCTAAGAACAAATTCTACAAAAATTCGAAATTTAAGTGGGTGAGATGAGCGAAAAGCTTTCTAAAAACATTCTAAATTACTATTTCTATGGAATCTCTGGAAATACAGAACCGATTTCAAAAGTGATGATGGCAAATTGATGGTGACACTCCCTGCTCCAACATAGGCTATATTTTATGTCGGTCCCACTAATGCCAGGGGGGTGCAGGAGCGAAGTATTTTCTAAAATTGCAATTTTTTTTATACTGAAGGAGCTAGAAATTTGAAATTTTGCATTGTAGTTACTTATAAGATGTAAATGTTATATAAGAACAAATTCTAAAGCAAATTCGAAATTTAAAAGCGTGAGATCAGCGAAAAGCGTTCTAAAAACATTCTTAATTACAATTTCTATTACAGAACCATTTTCAAAAGTGATGGTGGCAAATTGATGGTAACTGTCCCTGCTGTAACATAAGCTATATTTTATGTCGGTGACACTACCACAAGGGGGTGCAAAAGCGAAAAACGTTCTAAAAATTATTTATTTTTTATACTGAATGTGATAGAAACATGAAATTTAGCATGGTAGTTATTTATACGATGTAAATGCTCTCTAAGAACACATTCTAACAAAAATCGAAATTTAAAACTGTGAGATGAACGAAAAGCATTCTAAAAACATTCTAAATTAGAATTTCTACGGAATCGCTGGAACTAACGAACCGATTTGAAAAGTGATGGTGGTAAATTTTTTATGACAATCCCTGCTCCAACATAGGCTATATTTTATGTCGGTGCCACTAATCCCAGTGTAGTGCAAGAGCGAAAAACGTTCTAAAATTGTAATTTTTTTATGCTGAAGGAGCTAGAAATTTGAAATTTGGCATTGTAGTTACTTATAAAATGTAATGTTCTCTAAAAACAAATTTAAAAAAATTGAAACTTAAGAGGGTGAAATGAGAGAAAAGCGCTCTAAAAACATTCTAAATTATAATTTCTATGGAATCTCTGGAAATACAGAACCGATTTCAAAAGTGATGCTGGCAAATTGATGGTGACACTCCCTGCTCCAACATAGACTATATTTTATGTCGGTCCCACTAATCCCAGGGGGTGCAGCAGCGAAATATTTTCTAAAATTGCAATTTTTTTTATACTGAAGGAGCTAGAAATTTGAAATTTTGCATTGTAGTTACTTATAAAATGTAATGTTCCCTAAAAACAAATTTTAAAAAATTGAAACTTAAGAGGGTGAAATGAGAGAAAAGCGCTCGAAAAACATTCTAAATTATAATTTCTATGCAATCTCTGGACCACAGAACCGATTTCAAAAGTAATGGTGGCAAATTGATGGTGACAATCCCTACTCCAACATAGGCTATATTTTATGTCGGTACCACTAACCCCAATGGGGTGCAAGAGGGAAAAATGCTTAAAAATTGCGACTTTTTTTATACTGAAGAAGCTAGAAATTTGAAATTTGGCATTGTAGTTACTTACAAGATGTAAATGCTCTCTAAGAATAAATTAAAAAAAAAAATCGAAATTTAAAAGGGTGAAGTGAGCGAAAAGTGTTCTAAAAACATTCTAAATTACAATTTCTGTGGAATCTCTGGAACTACAGAACCGATTTTAAAAGTGATGGTGACAATCCCTGCTCCAACATCCTCTTTAAAATAATGCTATGCGTTGCTAACGACTGGATTTTTCGCTAATCTTTGCCACAGATTAATCTCGGAAAATGAAACATTTGAAGTTAGTGAAAAATAATAATAGCTCGAAAAGTATTTGTCAGAAAATTGTTAGACAAACTGCGTTTGAAAGTTAAAATATTGTATATGTATTGATATAAATTTCAAATCTAATGATTATGCCATTTTTCAAATATTGAATTTCAAAAATTACCAAATTTCACAATGGAGTACTATAGCGAAACCTTCACGCGTAAAAAGATAATGATAAGGGTGACGTGTCCTGAAGTTTATATTGGCTATAGCACGAGTCACAAATTATAGTAGCCTTATTATACTGTTAAAATATAAAAGTGAATTATGAAATGTCAATATTTTGTTTGATTAAAGGTTCGTTAAGAGAAATTGACCAGCGTAGCGGGCGTAGCTTGCTAGTATATCATAAAACGTTTACATTTTGTAGACTCTTTATGCAACTATATAATTTCCATTCATTAAATATAAAATACTTTTCCCGTTTAGACTTACACCATATTTTAAAGTTTTTTACAAATATTTTCCTGTAAATATGAAATAAAGTGTGTAAAAAAAGTCCAATAAGTTTTAACATACATTTTTGGGCAGGCATGAGATATTATGGTTATAAGTACATAAAATGTACTTCATAGTATTCGGATCAAAGCGAAAATTGAAGTATAAACTAATTCAATTCTCTAATCCAGTTCCTACAGAATTTGTTAATTAAAAATATATCTAAGCATATTTCTAACAAATCTCTTCAAACATTAAGTGCACACAAGTCCTTTCAAGAAGTGAATTTTGATGTGATTCATCTTCGCGCATAGTTTGCATTGGCTGATGTTATGAAAACCACCGCAGAAGCTTGCTTACGTTCATTGATTATTAATCATGTATCTGGAGATTACATAAACTATTTGTATGGATTCTTTCAGTAATTGAATATACATTATAAATATGCACCGAAGATAGAAATTCTGAAAAGTTGCGCCTCAAAAGGGAAATTTATTTGATATATATATGAAATTATATATCATATGAACATATTTCATTAGAATGTGGCTCTTGAAAACTTAAAAATAATTATTTGTATCAATTTGTTTGGTGAATATTTTTGATATTTAGTTATCTCAATGTATATTTCCTGTATGAAGCAAATACACATAGAATTGTTTTGTACGTTTTTATTATTGAAATTTGAATGAATTAATTCTGTTTGGCAAATAAAGGGGACGACTTTCAAATGACTACTTTTGATTAAAATTAAAATTATTTTTATTTTTTTTATTTTTTTTTAATCTGACATTATTTATACCATTTTTTTAATATATCTTTACGTGTTTGAGTTACGAAGATTAATAAACTTGAAGTGAATCCTTAATAACCCGTAGTTATAGCTACAACCAATGTATCGTTTTTTGTTCAATTTATTCATTATTACAAAAAAAAAGTGTTTGCTTTAGTGCTAAAGAGTGCTTAATTAGTTATAACTGGGCCTCTTTCAATTAATCTTTAGATTTTGTTTGTTCTCGGGAAAATGTAACAGAATTGAAGAAGATTAATTTCTTAAAATTGAACAGAAAATCAACTTTGAAGATGATTTACTATGAGGTGCCTAAGGTCTCTACCACACATCCTCGCCACATGATAGGTAGGATAAGGCAGGATTAGCTCATACTAGCTGTTATAAATTTCTTAAATGAGCTTAATTAATAAATATATGTATATATTTTTTGTGATGCAATCTTAAAAATAATTATGTTGTTGAACAATCAGGAGGAAAATAATGAATTATTTTGAAATTCAATTTTAATTCGAAATTTCCTCCAGTAATTACAGTAATAATCAATATATTAATAAAAAGCAACATAATATAATGAAACAGAAAATGCGTGACATTTTATCTTAGGCTCAACAGATTTTTAAATAAAAGAAATTTAATTATTTCAGTTCATAATCTTCTTCATCCTCACATAGACCATCGACCAATGATTTTCTAAAGACATACTCTTCGAATAAAATTCATTTTATTAAGCCAGTAAGTAATATTAGTATTTTTGTATTGCTTTAAATATTTTCAGATACAAAAAAATAGGGTTCGAAATGTTTAACTTATATTTATATAAATAGCATACTTTACTGTTTCGTTATCCATTTCTGGGGACAGAAATATGAAGTCGTGCTGAATGCAATCGTTATAAATAACATCGTCGTTTAATTCTATCATTATACATCGACCTTAGAATATTTAAAAATTATATTAAAAGGCCATTTCATGTATATTTCAAGGGTACATGTGAGATTTTGGTTTCAAAACAATAATATTAGTGAGATATTATCTTTTATAAAAAGCTACGCGTTGCTGACGACTGGCTTTTTCGCTTTGCCATAGATTATTCTCGGGAAATGAAACAAATGAATTTACTAAAATTATTAATAGCTCCAAAGTATTAATCAGAAAATTCTTAGACAAACTGCGTTAGAAAGGTAAAAAAATTTATGTTTCTTGATATAAATTTCAAATGTAATGATTATGCGGATTTTTAAATATTGAATTTCAAAAATTAGCAAATTTCACAATAGAGTACCATAGCGAAAACCTTCACGCCTAAAAAGATAATGATAACGGCAGTGTGTCCTGGCGTGTATAGTGGCTAAAGCACGAGTCACAAATTATAGTAGCCTTATTATTCTGTTAAAATATAAAAGTGAATTATGATGTCACGAGTGTATGATTTTTATTTAATTCTCGACAAATACTACATGCGCCATTTAAATGCGCCATTTACATGCGCCATATACATGCGCCATTTCTTTGTGGGGCATTTCCAAGTAGTTAAGTTTAGAGAGGGGGAAATTTCATTCGTAAATTATATATCGCGTGAATGAATGTTAAAGGTAATTCGTTAAATTTACAGGAAGGGACATTCCAACGCCTGGGGTGTATTCTTTTCTCAGTTTCTATGGGACCGATTTCAATAGGATTTGTGTGATTAGACTTGATATAAAAAAATTGAGTTTTTATTTATTTATTTATTATCGCGGTCCCAGGCAACGCAGGGCGCGTCAGCTAGTATATTTATATTCAGTAGAAATGTACCATGAAATTGAAATTTTGAATGTAGTGATCTATAAACTGTTGTCTCTTGGGAGGTCTTCTTTTATATCGATGATTCCTCTGCAATTACTAACTATTTGTATTATTAAACTTTAATATAGCTTGAAATGATATGAACAATATTTACAAAATATTGCCTATTGGAAACATATTGCACGTGTTTAAACAAACAATTATTTAATTTTAAACACAACATTAGATAATTAGGAAAATAATGAATTTTGTTTCTTATAAATTTTTTTATTGTATGCAATTTAATAAAATCGATATTACTTTTTTATTAAATTTAACTAGGTACACATCATTCGCTCAGAAGCTCATCATTATCGGTAGATCTAGAGAACCGGAAGACATACATATCATATACGCGCTAATTATTTAATAATTCACAGTTTACATTTAGTTTGCACATGTAAGTAATTTTTTACATTAAAATATTGATTTCAATTGATATTCACCCAGATAGAAAAAGTTTGCAAAAAAAGTTTAAAAAAAAGTGCACAAAATCTGAGCGTATTCGGCACCTCTGCTTATGCACAAAAAATGCAAACTAAATTGTGCACAAAAAATGCAAACTGAATTGTGCACAAAATGTGCATAATCAGAGGTGCCAAATACGCTCGGATTTTGTGCAATTTTTTTGTACACTTTTTTGCATACCAAATTATCCCTAAATTGTGCATTTTTTATGCAAAATAAGTGGTGCCAAATACGCTCGGATTTTGTGCACTTTTTTTGCATACCAAATACGCTCAGATTTTGTGCACTTTTTATTTTACACATTTTTTACATACCAAATAATTCCTAAATTGTACACTTTTTAAGAAAAACAGAGGTGCCAAATATGCTGATTGTGTGCATTTTCTTTTTTGTAAACATTTTTTACATACTGAACATTTCAAGCATATATTTAAATTTAGATTTCAGCTTTTTTTCCCTCCCATTTTGGCAAAGTTGTACCATGTCTGATAAAATCATTGTTGTTTATAACTATGCTTCTTTCCAAAAATTGGTTTATTACTTATGGTGATAACAATAAATTTCATAGTAAGCTGAATCTTGATTTAAATATATGCTTGAAATGTTCAGCATGTAAAAAATATTTACAAAAAAGAAAATGCACAGAATCAGCATATTTGGCACCCACTATTATGCTTAAAAAGTGTACAATTTAGGGATTATTTGGTATGCAAATAATGTGTAAAATAAAAAGTGCACAAAATCTGAACGTATTTGACACAACTGATTATGCATAAAAAGTAAATTTTATAATTATTAATAACATTGCACACAGTAAAAAACAAAACAAAAAACATGTTCAATATTATTAAAACCCAAGAGAAAATTATTACACTTACTTGAAAACAGCAGCAAAATAAATATATTCGTTATATGTTGAAAATGTTTCATAACAACTTCACTTTATTTACAAGTGTGCAATCGGCTTTTTACCAGCATTGCACTTCCAATATATAGTCATTGCAAATGACTGCTGCAATTGAATGCAATCATCCTTCTGACCGCAGAGGGCTTTGATATAGATTATCACTAAAATCAAGCTGCTGTTGGGAAGAAGCAAAAGAAAACAGTACAAAAAAAAGACCATTGCGGTTTAGCCGCTGCATTTATTTGAAATCACAACATATATAATAAACTGATGGCACTTGTGTATAGTTTTAATGCCCCGTTAACATTTAGTTTTCAAAACAAGACATTTGAAAAACTTTATTGTC
The DNA here is from genome assembly GCA_963931845.1 of Maratus michaelseni. Classification (NCBI taxonomy): domain Eukaryota; kingdom Metazoa; phylum Arthropoda; class Arachnida; order Araneae; family Salticidae; genus Maratus; species Maratus michaelseni. Next base: position 393,127,702 of record OZ007592.1, read on the forward strand.
CCATGACTTGCTTTTGTCAATAAATTTGCAAACTCTCATCTCTATAAAATTTTAAACATCATTGAAATAGGATTCCTTCCACCGGGTCGGTCATCTTCACAATGTTCAGATGTTCAGCAGGAACTTTATGTTTTGCACAGGCTTCTGTATAGTTTTGGATTGCTTCTGTAATTTTAAAGCTGGATCCAGTTTCTGTTTCCTGTAAAAAAAATATATATTTAAAACCATACAGAAATATACAAAGTGAACAATTTTAAAGACATTACATAAATATAAGAATTAAACATTAAATTTTATGGAGTAGTTTGTTTTTCTACAGGAAAAAAATAATAGTTGTAATTGATTTACTTATTATCTTGTGCAATATAGGGACAAACAGGCAAATGTTGTTCATATGAACAATTTCCCAAATCTCAAACTTGAAATTTACTTTTCTATCTATACTATTAAAAATGCCCTATGCGTAACTATGTATCTATCTATATTAATCTCAAAAGCTCAGAGACTGTTTCGCGCAGAGTTGAGAAATTTTTAATAAAGTTGCATGATAGAAAGGATCATGAACAACAAAAAAAAATTCAGAAATTTCAACTAGATTTATTGTTTTTTAAGTTTGGTGAATTTTACTTAGCCGATTTATTTTCAAAGAGTTGGTACAGGAAAAAAAAAAGGGGGGGGGGAGTAGTTGTCAGAAGAAAAATAACAAATATAGGAAGCTTGAACAGTTTTTAAGAAAATGTTTAACTGTGAATCTGAATGAATGATTTTCAATTCATTTTTAAATAAAAGCTCATTTTCACATATTTTAAAAAAAAAACAGGCACATACATTTGACGTCAGGTTTGCATGCTGTGAAAATTTATAAAATTTTTATACTGAAATTTTTAAAAGCTGAATGTTGTCCATGTTAAGTTATTTTTGATTTATAGGCGAGCCTCGGAAAGCCAAGAAGTTTAACTTACTTTTGGAATTTATATTAAAACAGAAATATCTATACACAGAATGGGTTAAGTAGCTAATATTAAATATATTTTTTTAACGCAACAGCTTAAAAATCATTGATTAAAATATCACATTTTTGATCTAACTACATACATATTTTTAAAGATTAAAAAGAAACAAGAACGAAAAATCATGCGTCGAGCATAGATTATGAAACACTTTCCAACACAGCCAGAAAACTGTAACGAAACATTCGTTAAATAAGACGACAGAAGATATATAAGTAAACAGCTTAAAAAACATATAACACGTTGAAAAATATAGTTTTCGAAATTACCTTCCAGTGTCAAAAAAGTAGTCAAATAATTTCCAGTTCAAAATATCACTTTTGGCATGACTCAAGAGACTGCCCTTTAAATGATTGAGCAATTAAAAATATAACATTTGAAAAGTACAGACTTTCACAAACTATTGTATTAAATCAATACAAATACAGACTTAAAATAAAAGAACAAATAAATATTATACAATAAAATAAAACCCAATTTAAACTACAGGCAAAGAATTGTAAATATCTCTTAGCATTGCAGTAAATATTTCACTTTTTGAATAAAGATGTTCATTTTTTTTTATGTATCCAAAGTCCTGAAACAATTTTATTACAGCTTCCTCATCATCTGGTAATTGCCAAATGGTAAAATTCTTATCAGTGTCAACAATAAATATAAGTTACAACTTAATATTAAATATTTTCTATTTGAAAAATAGCAAACTAAGATGTTTTACAAGGCTACGATTAAGTAGTACTAATAATTTAAAAGATTCACGTTCAATAAACAGCAAATCATAATGTTTGGCACGATTTGCAATAAAATTCCTTTGCATGTTGAGGGTTAAAATAAATGGCATATTAGCATACATTTTGGCATGGTGTTAGTATAATGGAAAAGTAATATTTATTTTATTCAGGTACACAATGATTGGGAAGCTTTTGACAGGTGTGTGACCTTGGCTAAAAAACTGGTGTAATTTTCAATTTATCATATAATTAAATTTTTATCAGTCTAATTAAATTTACTTAAGGTTATCTATTAGAAAAATGCATTTATTTTTAGTGCATCTTACAAAGTAGCAACTTATATGGTAAATTCTTATAGAAAAATAGTTTCTTCCATTTCTTCCGGCCAATTTTTTCCACTTTGAAAAAAATTTGCCAACCCTGAATTCAAGTTATGTATAACAATAATTGATATCTAGTAAAGTATTACTGTTGCATGCAATTTTTTCTTCTTCAAAAATGGGGCATTTTAGCACGGAAAGAAATGTTCTTTCTTGACAGATACACATACAAGTTTCTGTATTTTTTTCGCGACCTACTGACAAATTTCTGTATTTTTTTCGCAGACTGACGAATTTCGAGATTTTTTCCGCAGACTGACGAATTTCGCGATTTTTTTTGCAGACAGACGGAATTTGCGATTTTTTTCGCAGACTGACGGAATTTTGTGATTTTTTTAGCAGACTGACGAATTTTGTTATTTTTTCCACAGACCGACGAATTTCGTGATTTTTTTTCCTGCGACCGATTGAAGAGTTTCGTGATTTTTTCCTGCAACCGACATGAATTTTGAGATAGTTTTCCACGATCGGTTTACAAAATTCGTGATTTATTCCTGCTACTGATTGACGATTTTTGAGGTTTTTTTTTTTCTTGCTAGTGTTGCCAATTAAATAACCCTTCAAAATTCAAATTACTAGACTGCCACCACTCCTTTGAAATAGAATTATTCACCTTATTTAATGACAGATTAAATTATGCGAGAATTATGACTGATTAAATAATGCGAGAAATGGCAAATTATAGCATTTTAAAAAGTGGTGAGAATGAAACAATCCTAATTTTAAAAAAGTAGCCCACTAGCAAAACACTTTCTTGAAATCGATTGGCGAATTTTCTGATAGAATCTTTTTCTGCGTCTTGCAGGTGAAACTCGCGGCTTTTTGTTTATGCGATTGTAGACTAATTGAGTTTTTTTCCCCTGCAATCAACTTAAGTATTTTGCAATTTTTCCACACAACTTAACTGATGAATTTTGCAGTTTTTTATTTTTTACACACAGTTGAACATTTTTCGCATTCAAAAACTTGATAACTGTTTTCATTTCACAGCTAACAGGCTGATCTATACTTTTAAGCAAGATTATTGACAAACAATGACTTCAAAATGTTAAGGTAATGAAACAAAATGGCTCGGCTAATTCACTCTCAAGCTGAAGGATGTAAATACAGATCCGTGACTTTTGTGCTGTCAGATGCATAAGAGGGGTGCACAAATACTTATTTTCTGGATCAGCTTAGTAGATTACATGTAAAATGTTTTTAAGAAGCTATAAATAATACCATCACTCCAAAATAAATTCTAATTACACTAAATATATAAAACATTTGTTTAAGACTGTACATATTTCATGGAATTATCACAGGAAAGTACAGTTCATATATTCTAAACAGAATTTATAAAATAAATGATTAAACATGCAGTGATTACAAGTTTAGATGATGGAATTGTTATTCATTGCAATATATATATTAAAGAAGCAACTTACCAATAGATGCAATGAATTTTATAACTAGCACATATTCACATATCTGTCCGTATTTTATCATCCTGCAAAAATGAAGAAATAAATGAACAAACATAATTACTTCAAGCATAAAAAAAAGAAGAAAAGAGAAAGAAAAAAAAGGGGAGGGGGGGGACAAGTTGGCAGCTGTGCATTATTTTTTAAAGAGAAAAGCAAATAAAAGAAATTTAAATTATTTGAACTTCTCATGTTTCTTGTCTGTTAGAATTTGCTACAATACAAATTTTGCATAATGCATGTAAAACTGAAAAAAAGTTAAAGATTTATTTAGATTTCATTTCAACTAAATGAAATGTTTTAAAGTTGCTTTAATATCATGTTTCAAATTTTAATTTAATTTTTTAAGATTATTGAACAAGATTTAATACAAAAATGTAACATTATTGTAGCATTGACTAAATAAAATAACTTTAATATCTGTCCCTTCTCGAACTTAACAATATGGATTTTTTTTTCTTTTAATATCTCAGGTTTTTCAATAACAAATTAATACGAAGCAGATCAGATTCACATGAGGCAAGTAGTAAAAGACTGCACAGATCAAAATCAGTATTAGCAATATGAAATATACAGTTCAAACATTCATTATTCTATAAACAATTAAAATAAAAGTAATTTTTAACCAAAAAAAAAAAAAAACATAACAGACTTCAAAGGATTGTTTCTCATCTTCATAATAATATTAATATATGAATCATGTTCATTTTTGCAAATAATTTTATTCCATTGCGCAAAATACGTTTGCAACCACTTTGGAAAGAGACACTAGTAAGCGGTGTGTGAAAGCTATCGATAAAATCTTATATTGTTTTATCACATAAGAAGTATAAGAATAATAACGAGTATATATGAGCAGAATGTTTTTGAATATAAATGTAAACAGTGAATGTGTCAAGAGTTTTTGTTATATAATACCAGGGATCTGTTTAGGAAAAAATTGGGTCCTTTAAAGGACCCTTCACAATTGTTTTTTATTTCAAAACACGACCGTTCACAAAACTATTTTCCCTAAAACAGGACCCTTCACAAAACTATTTTTCCTAAAACAGGACCCTTCACAAAATTCTATATCTTAAAAATAGGTTTTTCACAAAATTTTTTCATCTTTAAACTGAACATTTCACAAATTAATCGTTTAGAAGTAAAATCTGACCTGTCACTTTTACACATATAAAGAAAATATATGTATTTTACATTCATATATCTTCTTAAAAATGTATAAACAAGAACCTGAATATAACGATCATTTCGAATTCCAAAATTATGACTAAATTTTTCACAAATATAAAAAGCTGTTCACAATTTCACAAAAACAGGACCCTGGGAAAAAAGTCTGGACAGACCCCTGAATACAAATAATAAGTAAATTTCAGGGAAAAATGGCCAAAAATCATAGAAATATGCTATTTCAAACTAAATTTAAAAAATTTGTCTGAAAATGAGCTTTGGCAGTACAAAATTTACAGTTTAAACATTGACTGACAGTAGTAAGCGGTGTGTGAAAGCTATCGATAAAATCTTATGTTGTTTTATCACATAATAAGAAATATAAAAATAATAACGAGTATATATGAGCAGAATGTTTTTTAATATAAATGTAAACAGTGAATGTGTCAAGAGTTTTTGTTATATAATACAAATAATAAGTAAATTTCAGGTAAAAATGGGCAAAAATCATAGAAATATGCTATTTCAAACTAAATTTGAAAAATTTGTCTGAAAATGAGCTTTGGCAGTACAAAATTTACAGTTTAAACATTGACTGACAGTAGTAAGCGGTGTGTGAAAGCAATCGATAAAATCTTATGTTGTTTTATCACTAATAAGAAGTATAAAAATAATAACGAGTAAATATGAGCAAAATCTTTTTGAATATACATGTAAACAGTGAATGTGTCAAGAGTTTTTGTTATACAATACAAATAAGTAAATTTCAGGTAAAAATGGGCAAAAATCATAGAAAAATGCTATTTCAAACTAAATTTGAAAAATTTGTCTGAAAATGAGCTTTGTCAGTACAAAATTTACAGTTTAAACATTGACTGACAGTAGTAAGCGGTGTGTGAAAGCTATCGATAAAATCTTTTGTTGTTTTATCACATAAGAAGTAGGGCTGGGCGATATATCGATACATCATGAAATATCGATTTTTATAACATATCGTCTCAACCGATTTCAATCTTCCTTAAATATCGATATATCGACTCTTGTTATATTCATTCATTAGTCAACACAATTTCTTATTCTCAAATTAATTCTTGAGTGTAAACAACGAAACTGCCAAATAAGAGGTATTTTTCACCTTTGTCTCCTCTTCTCCCATATCTAGAGACCATCCATTTACTATTATGCTATTGAAGTGATTTAGAAATGAATAGCATTTTCCACTTTTCGATAAAGGTATTGCATTTTAAGTTATAAGCAAGTTCTATAAGCTGACCATCTATAATGACCATTTCTGGGGTGTCGCGTCACGAAAATTGGTTCAAAATGTTTACTGTGACAGTTTTTTTTTTTTTAAATAGACCCTTTATTTTATTGAGAAATGGAAAGCGCTATTCGATTTCGCCGTTTTTAAATAAGTGCACCTTCCAATTTTGTGCGTGTAAGTTTAAGATTGACTTCACAAATGTGTCAGAAAGTTGAGAGCTTAGATTTGAGAACTGCCTTAACAATATATTATACATATTTCTTGAATTTCAAAAGTATAATATATTTGCCAATCTTTTGCATCCCCCACTCCCCCCCTCCAAAAAAATAACCTTAACTTGAATAGTTTGCGATTTTTTTCATTTTCAAATCTCTATAAAGAATCAACATCTCATTCAGTAGAATAATCTACCTTCATTAGAATAGCTTAAGATTTCTGGCATTTTAAAATTCTAGTAAAAAAATAACATCGCATTCCTAAAGAATTGATTTTATAATCTTTAATAATGAAGTACCCGCACTGAAAGGCAAACGCTTATTCATATCGCAATCGTGCCACCTAGAAGAGAAGGAATATCGATAAACCAAAACAGCCACTCGCTACGTTTCACTCACCGCATATCGGTTTACCATGGTTGTACTCGCGAGTATATTCTAACATTCAGATATCACGCCGTTTCACTCACCGCATATCGGTTTACCATGGTTGTACTCGCGAGTATATTCCAACATTCAGATATCACGCCGGTCGCTTCAGGACTGGCATGATATCTGTGAATATTTTAATATACTCGCGAGTGCGCGATTATAATCCAGCATTCGTGAGTGGAAAAAAAGATATTCTTGACATCGTCTATATTTATTGGACTCGCTCATTCACAAATCCATTTACGATTTTGATGTATTAAGTGAAACTCCATGAATAGGTAGTTATATTAGTGAGCCTGAGTCTAACATTTTTCTATAGGCTCGGGCCGGGCCTAGTCATCACTCATTTCGGGTCGGGCTAGGCCAGATTTTTTCCGGACCAAATTGGGCCTGGACGTTATTCTTCCTAGTGGTGTGCGCGGGCCGAAATTTTCAGGCCCGTGCAAAAATCAGTAAAATGAGGCCCGGCACAATAATTTTTGCAAAAAAATGCATAGATTTTTAAATGGACATTATTCTACAATTAAAATTCTTTTTAAAGAATAATACATACATTTCTAGGGAGAAAAAAAAACTACAGTAAAATCTCTTAAATAGAACCTATCTATGATGGAAATCCGCCTTAAATAAAAAAATGTCTTGCTATGTGCTAAATGAAAAAATACAACAAACGATGTACCTGCTTGCTAAGAATGGAACCTGTCTATAACGGATTTTTTTTTTCTTTCCTGATTTTTCTTCTCTTACTGAATCTTTATTTCGTTGTAATTGTCCAAGTGAATTTTTTTAATCAGCGTTTATGTACTTAATTGTCTAAATGGTCATAAATATTGTTGATATTTTGCATTCCATGCATTTCGAACATAATTTGAAAATAAAATCTATGTACAAGTAAGTGTGCTTTTGTAATAATTTTAATTCTAGGTTAATGTTGTTTCAGAAATATCGGCATTGTTTTATAGAAATTCAGTCGGGGTTAGGCTCGGGCTGAACTTTTTGTTTTTATACCGGGCCAATAAAATTTTTATATGGGCCGGGCTAAAAAACAATGTGTGGTTCAGGCCGGCCTGGAAATTTCGGACCGCTCAGACCTTTAAGTTGAATATGAGTATAAATGAATGTTGGTATGTTAGTACCAAACCTAAACTGTAAATAGAATAAAAATTAGGAAAAAAAAAGTATTTTTTTTCTTGTGAATGGGTAACATCAGTGGAACTGTTTTTAAACAAAGGAATAGGACTTAGCGAAACTGGATGGTCGGCTATGTTATAACGGGATGCACGCCTTTCAATATGTGTTTCGTATTTCTCTCTCTGTCTCTCTCTCTGTGTGTGTTTGTGTGTGTGTGCACGCGTGCGTCTATCGCCGGCGAGGGAAAAATGCTTATTTGGTATTTGGACAGGAGGACTCATTAAAATCCTTATCTGCTATTGCATAAAATTATTTATTGCGCTTCATATATACAGCATACATGAGCGTCGACCCGTCGACAGAACGAAATCAAGAGTGAGATAAATTTTGAAACACGTGGGACTGTGGCTCGCAATATCGGCCGAGTTTTTATTTATTTATTTATTTAATGGAGAATATAAAAATCAATTAAAATAAACTAAGAATTTTTTTGTCGGAGACGTCGTACAAGACAATGTTTAAGCATACCACCATTAAAGCAATATAGAAATTTAACAAATATAAAATATAAACAATTCGAAAATAGACCTTAGCCGGATTTTTTTTTCCGTCTGTCAACGGTAAAGTTTAATTTTTTATTAGAGTTTAATTATTTCAATTCGCTCCTAAGAAAGAATAAATTGTATTTTTTCCATATATTAAAGAAAATTAATTTACTAAATTTCAGAATCCAGGGTGGAGTAATGGCCCTCCTTTACATCCCTTTTCCGGTGCCCCATGGTATCATATATTACATTAATACAGCAGCTACACGTTATATCTCGCCTATTTATATTGCTGATCTGGATATATTGCCTTTTCACGTGTACCCCGAAAACTAATGCATTTTACTTTAGCGGCAATTATAAATAGTTATGTAATTCGATTATAATAAGTGCATTGGTTTATCGTTATTTATTAAAATATTGTAAGATGATTATAAAGTATTATTTGGGAGACAAATATAAAAATTTTCTTGTTTGTTATCATATTTTTTAATGTTTTCTCGGTTATATCGCACTTTCTTCCCGTGTCTTTCAGAATGCGCCATGTAAGGTCTACTGTATTTAGAATTTAGACGGGGACAATAAACAAATTAAAAAAGAGAGTATGGAATTCGCATCTTTTACTTTTATTACTAGTACAGGCTAACGAACGAATGCGGCATTTTCGGTTTTTTTGCGTTCTCCTCTCTCTCTCTGAAAACACATCTGAAGTCACCCGATACTTTTTGCAGGTGTTATCGGGGGCGAAGGGTTCAGATCCGAAGAGGGGTATAGTTCAGATTTGTTAATGATGCTATTGGAGATAGACGGATTTTATCGGAGAGAAACGAAATTGTTTTTCAGCTGATCACGTATAAAACTGCAGTGATTGTCTAACGCGAAATAGACTAGAAATATTGGTTGCGCGTTTAATTTTCAAAATTACGAAATATTCTTAAATGTGGCATGGCAGATATGAATTATCATCATTTAGTGCCAAAGAAAAAAACAAAGAATAAGGTTTGGGAACTTTTGGTTTGCCTGCCAATGAGCATGGTACTATTCTTAATTATATTCTTAATCAGTTTGTAAACTTTGCCAAAAATCTGTATGCAGTAAAGGAGGGAGTACGACAAATTTACTTTCTAATTTGAAAGTGCCCCATCCTCTGAAATTCACAGAAATTACTTCGAAGAGCAAAGCTTCTTCAACTTCGTCTTCACCTATTTCTGCAGTAAATGATCCTGACAATCCACCGACAATGAATACAGCCAGTACTGCTGATGAATCTCTTCCCGCCCCCTCATTTAAAGCGCAAAGAACTATGATGAATCTTGAAGTATGTTGTTAATTATACATTGGAAAGTTTTTAATCTCAAATAATTTTTCATAACGAAATTTTTTTTAATATACTGTAATATCAATCATTTTCATTAGTTTTTTACATAACTTGATATTTTACTACTTTTTCTTTGTTCATGTATCACAATATCGATATATCGGAATATCATGATATAAAGATGCCGATTTATCATGATATTGAATTCCAGACATCGCCCAGCTCTAATAAGAAGTATAAAAATAATAACGAGTAAATATGAGCAGAATGTTTTTGAATATAAATGTAAACAGTGAATGTGTCAAGAGTTTTTGTTATATAATACAAATAATAAGTAAATTTCAGGTAAAAATGGGCAAAATTCACAGAAATATGCTATTTCAAACTAAATTAGAAAAATTTGTCTGAAAATGAGCTTTGGCAGTACAAAATTTACAGTTTAAACATTGACTGACAGTAGTAAGCGATGTGTGAAAGCTATCGATAAAATCTTATGTTGTTTTATCACATAATAAGAAGTATAAAAATAATAACGAGTATATATGAGCAGAATGTTTTTGAATATAAATGTAAACAGAGAATGTGTCAAGAGTTTTTGTTATATAATACAAATAATAAGTAAATTTCAGGTAAAAATGGCCAAAAATCATAGAAATATGCTATTTCAAACTAAATTTGAAAAATTTGTTTGAAAATCAGCTTTGGCAGTACAAAATTTACTGTTTAAACCTTGACTGACAGTAGTAAGCGGTGTGTGAAAGCTATCGATAAAATCTTATGTTGTTTTATCACATAATAAGAAGTATAAAAATAATAACGAGTAAATATGAGCAGAAGGTTTTTGAATATAAATGTAAACAGTGAATGTGTCAAGAGTTTTTGTTATATAATACAAATAATAAGTAAATTTCAAGTAAAAATGGGCAAAAATCATAGAAATATGCTATTTCAAACTAATTTTGAAAAATTTGTCTGAAAATGAACTTTGGCAGTACAAAATTTACAGTTTAAACATTGACTGACAGTAGTAAGCGGTGTGTGAAAACTATCGATAAAATCTTATGTTGTTTTATCACATAATAAGTATAAAAATAATAACGAGTAAATCTGAGCAGAATGTTTTTGAATATAAATGTAAACAGTGAATGTGTCAAGAGTTTTTGTTATATAATACAAATAATAAGTAAATTTCACGTAAAATGGCCAAAAATCATAGAAAAATGCTATTTCAAACAAAATTTGAAAAATTTGTCTGAAAATGAGCTTTGGCAGTACAAAATTTACAGTTTAAACATTGACTGACAGTAGTAAGCGGTGTGTGAAAGCTATCGATAAAATCTTATGTTGTTTTATCACATAATAAGTATAAAAATAATAACGAGTAAATATGAGCAGAATGTTTTTGAATATAAATGTAAACAGTGAATGTGTCAAGAGTTTTTGTTATATAATACAAATAATAAGTAAATTTCAGGTAAAAATGGGCAAAAATCATAGAAATATGCTATTTCAAAGTAAATTTGAAAAATTTGTATGGGGGGACCCGCCCCCCAAAATTTTTTTAATCACTTTCTGAAGAATTTTTCTTTTGGAAACAATCAAGTGGGAAAATCTTTCCATATAATGATATGAAACCCTGAAAAAGAATGTATAACACTCTAACATTTGACTTCTTAAACAGGAAATTTTCCATTCATGAAATTTAAGATATTTTTACTGTGACCGAGTGATGATTTTCACATTACTTTTCAGTGACTGATCAACAAATTTTATGAAGTATTTTCGCACGGCAGATCCACAAAATTTACAATTTTCTCTGTGACGAATTTACAAATTTCGTGCTATGTTCCAAGATTGATTAGTAAATTTCACGTTTTCTTTTTGCGACAAATTGAGAAAATTCCCAATTTTTCCTATGACCAATTTACAAGATATTTTCCCACGACCATTCCATGAATTCTCAAATTTTCTTTTTTCCTACTATAGATCAGTGAAATTTGCAATTATTTTTCATGTGACTGATTGACAAAATTCAGTTTTTTTTATCAAAGACAGATTAATGAATTTAGCGATTTTTTTCCATAACCGACTGAGAAATTTCGAGATTTCCTCTGTAAACGATATGCAAATTTTAAGATTTCTTCTTGAAGTACATTGGCGAAATTCCCGATTTTTTCCTCATGTTGAAAATTTTTTCAAGCATCCGATTGTCGAATTTTGCGATATTTTCTAACAATAAATTAAAAAATTTTGTTATTTTACCCCCATGGTCAATTGGTGAATTTCTGGATTTTTCTTAGAACCAATTGTTGAAGTTTTTTTTTTTTTTTTTTTTTTTTTTTTTTTCCATGATGGATTGACAGAGAAATATTGTGATTTTTTTTATTATAATGCATAAATGTAAGATCATGAACATTGTTTGATTTCGCAACTGAGTGTTTCTAAACATAATGGGAGATAATGTGCAGCTTTCAGGGATTATAATAAAGCAGACCTGCCAACCTTTGAAAATTAAAAATAGTAGCATACAATATTCACATTAATCTGGAGGTTGGCTGTTGTTATTTTTACACCAATTTTAAGCGAACAAATACTAATCAATTGAACTGGAATTATGGTATAATAATATCCGGTGCTATGTACAGAAAGTAGTAGACTCTTCTGTTTTCATATATGTACATATAAACACCTATTTCCAGGTATGCCACTCAGAAAATAACAAAAAAGAGAAAAATACGCATGAAAGAAAAATCAACAAAGAAAAACAACATTTATGTGTGAATTTTGTAAACTATATTGTATCATATATAAAATAAATTACATTTGAAATTTTCTTGTATTTTCTATAATAAATATATTATATTTTCATAGTTGAGTTAAAGAATATGAATACCTGTCAACTTGTACGGTTTAATACTGGCAGTAAGTACTGGAACTTAATTTTTATAAACATGAGAAGACTTATTTTACTTCCTTTAATCATTACTCAACGCTAAATTATATTTTGTGGAAGTATTTTGTTTTGTTTATTTAAGGAGTTCTAAGAAGGAATTCCTTGGAATTTTTTTAATTTCTAAGGAGTTTCTAAGTAGTGTAAGAAGTCTGTATGAACCCTGCTATAGTTATTAGTTAAACTGAAAAACGCAAGTCACTGTGAAAATGGAAAAAAAAAGCACTGGTCTGCCAGACAGCAATGAGCAGCTAAAAGGTGGGTTAAATTTAAGTATTTTTTGAGCAGCACGCCACAGATTTATATGACCGACGGGTAAAAATACTTGAAAATAACAACATAAAATTGAATAACTTACCTCTTTCCTTAAAAATAGACTTGCAGCAGTCACAATCTTAAAAAATATCGTTGTTTACAATTACAATACAGCGTTTATACTCTCGCAACAGAGGCAGAGGAAAAGGCACCGCGCACGCGCAGACTTAATATATCCTCGACACTTCAACGAGTGCGTGTTCGTAGCTGTTCAAAATAAATTAGCAATTGCAGTCTGTCTTCAAATGCGATAATTATCGCATTTCAAAATTATAATAAATATACGAATTTATTATAATGAATATATATTTAAATCATTTTGACTGTCTCTGGAACATGTTGAATATCCCAATTGTGCATTTGTCAGAGGTTAAATTATAAAATTTCAAATCTTAAAAAAAAAAAAAAAAAAAAAAAAAAAAAAAAAATTTGAAAATTTACCGAGATGAAAATTTTGAGGTATTCCACCTTTAAGTTTGTAATTTTTGAAAAAAAAAAAAAAAATTGTCAAACTTTTTTTTTTTTTTTTAGAAATAATTAAAAATTTTAAAAAATAATTTACAGTAAAACATGTGTCTTAAGCTATATTTTTCTTCATAATACATGCACTTTTAATAATACATGCACTTTTGAAAAAAAATACAGATTTTGAATTGGCACCATTATGCATAGAAATAATCAAAACTCTGAATATACAAATTTTTACATCTATAAAAAAATAAAGAGTTTTGTGCATAAAAAATGCACACTTTTTGCGAACACGGAATAGGCAGTTATTTAATGCAAAAAAATGTGCACAGTTTTTGAAAACAAAAAATATGCACTTTTTTGTATGTATAAAAAGTGCATATAATGTGCACACAAAGTGTACACGTTTTGATATATTCAAAAATATTCACTTTTTTTGCACAAATTGTGCATTATCGATACTTTTTTGCAAAAAAAGTGCAAACATTTTCTAGCTGGGCAGTTATGTTTAATTGCACAAAACATGCAAAAAAGCTATAACAAGTTGTGCACCAAGAATGAAGCTTATATATTAAATTATATGAAAAAGTTATTTCGGAGAAAAATGTGCTACATCCTGTTATATAACTTATTTTTAAAAATTTGTTGAAGCACACTTACACTTTATTATACAGTTCCATGTATTAATTTTTTAAATAAAACCAGCTTTGAACATTACTTTTTAGAAAATATCAATACGATATATCATCTATATCCACGAATCTTTGTGTTAAAATGTTCATGGATACAAAAAGGCAAAAAAATAACAACAAAGCAAAGATGGGTCAAATTTGAAGCTACGCAATTACAATAAAGATAAATATAATTTTATCGCAGACCATATATTAACTCATATACTAATTTAGATAATTATACCAAGAGCGTTGTGAGTGTATATAATGTACGTCTGTAATTATTTTTTGTCTGGAAGCTATTATTTTTTAATAAATATATGAAATATCAATATGATATTAAGATAAGAACGAATGCATTTGACGAATCAGTTATCCAAGGACGCCTTATGAGTTTTCTGATATTCTACTAAGCATCGGAATTACAATTATATCATTTAGAGTTGTGCTAGATGATTGAAATAGCTTTTGCTGAAATATAATATGATAATAAGCGGACCATTACATTATTATGTGCAGAGAAATTTTGAAATTATTTAAATTATTGAAACATAAAGTGTTTTTAAAGTTATATTAGGAATTATTTTTAATAATATTTATTTGTTGGATAATTTATAGCATACTAAATACAGAATTCTTCATTTTCGATATTTTTGTGATAATCACTTTGAATTTTTGTAAGATTACTATGCACAATACTTGTAAGAATACGATAGTTAAAGCTTAAATATTTTGTCCCACAAAAAAGATATTTGCATTTTACTGTTTTGATTTTTTTTTTCAGTTGTGACTCTTCCTAAATCGAAATAGAAACTGATATTTAAAATCTATCTTCTTTCCTTCTAATGTTTAACTTTAGTTAACACGTACGTTTTTAAAAGACCTGTCAGTATTCCATATATACAGGCTTTCTCAGAATAAGAGAAGTTTAGACATGCAAAAAATATTTCTAGAGAACAAAGCGTCTGAAATATAACGATTAAAAAATTCCTTAAGAGCTAAGAAGTAAAAATATCCCGATGCAATGTTTTTTATTCAGTAAAACATTTTTATAGATGTTTTTTATTATTATGCAAAAACTATTAACTGCACCCATCATCAGTCGCTCCGAAGAAACCCTTTGGGCAAATTTCCAAAGAGATTAAAAAAAGGCACTGAAGAATCTTTATTCGTGATTGTCTGTAAATTCTCACGTTTTAATTTGTTTGTGTCACAAATTCGTCACTTGTCAACAGTGACATTTATCTGGCTAATGTTTTTTAATGTCATAATATTTCAACAAATAAGTTTCTATTGAACTGGAAAGACATTTCTAACCAAATATGTGTGAATTGTGTTTTGTTCCAAATTACATTTGTTCATTCATTCACATTTTGTGTAGAATCATGATTTTTCTTTTCAATTAATTCTCAAAAAAAAAAAAAAAAATAATAACTACATGTATTTTACACTAAAATTATTGTATTTGCAGTAATGTGGTAGCGCAGTAAAACCTACAATGCTTACATTGAGTATGAATTTTATTACTTATTAACAAACACCAATATTAAAAACCACACTTTGTGAAAAATCTTTTAATATGTGAAATAAGCTGAGTTAACCAGTAACGGACTATAAAGCTACAAATAATGAACCACTTGTTATCACAAATGGAAAATGATCTTATTTATTCCACTTATCTATAGTAAAAAGCGACAGGTTTCATCAAATTGTTTGCCAATGTAGTTGATTCTAAATGCGGTATATGAGATTGTTTAATGTTATTTTATCACTTTAGGACGGGTGTCACATATACATTCCACATAGAATATGTATGTTTTATATTGTTTAGTACCGGATTATTTTAATCGTAATCCTTACCTTGTCTAATGGTAGAATTCCTGGATTGAATAAGGCAAAAAATATTATACGAGAACAAGATGGAACCCGTAAAAACTTGACGGTAAAAAATTACTATAACAATATCATTAAAATTTTATTACATAAGAAGGGGTGCGTATGAAACAGTATTTCAAATATTTTATTTTAAAAGTTATTTCCCCAGTGAAATACAGTACTATTTCCGATGCAAACTCCAAACAAACAATCCGTAAACAACTGTGCAATGCGAATCAGTTTGACATTACCGCCATATTCCCCACGGCAAGAAAGAAAATTTCATGGACCTATGAGGTATCATACAAATAGTATAACAGTACTTTTATCTCATATTCAGTAAATAAAAGAACATAGTAAATAAACCACACATCACCCCCCGCCCCTTCCCTGTGATAATGCAACCAAATGAGATCCTATGCGGATGTGCATTGCATCTGCCCAAAGGCACCGTTCAAATTCGACATTAAAAAAAGTTTTAAAATGTTTAAATTAAAACTTTTAAAATGTCCTATTTAATCATTTTTGTTTCAAATCGATATCTTCTAAAACGCATCCATTGTTTTAAGCTAATCAATTTTTATGTAAAAATGAAGATTTTTTTTTTCACAATAATAAATCAATCTGCAGTTGAATGGGATTTTTAATGTTTTCAAGGTGTGACTTATTTATATCGTTTCTTACGTCCTTTTACATAATTCAGAGATTATTTTTTTTCCATCACAGTCGGGGATCTTTTGCTTCTTGTACAGTTAAATATTCAATCGATCTTTAAAAAAATAATAAAATACAGTTCCTAGCATATTCTGAAGCAACATATACATTAACGAATTTAACATATCAATTTTATGGTAATCGTAAGCTGATTTTTTTTTATTTGACAGATTTTAGTTTAGCGCCAAAATGCTTTATCTTGTGGATAATCTGATCTTATGATTTATCAGGTGTTTTTATTATTATTTATTTTCACTTTTCATGATGATTAGGGAAATTTATTTTCACTTGTGGCAACTTTTCTAGGGACTATTTTAAATTATTAAAGCAAACTGGTGGTCATTGTTGAGATAGAATTGAAAAACATTTCATGCTTGAAAATTATTTAAAAAGTCGTTAAATTAAGCGGCAGTTTTCAAATAAATTTTAATCAAAAGCTATTTTTCTTTCTAATTGATGATGTAAGAATTGAAACTGTAAAATGTAGTAAAAAATTGAAATTTGTAGAATTTAGAAGTGATGTAAGTTCGATGAAAGCTAAAGCGATAGCGCCGCTTGTTGCCACAAATGTTATACATTTCTAAAAATTACCACTATTGTTTGTCTGGCGTCCAAAAGTAGACTACCATTTTTTTAACAAGTGTGTTTTGTAAGTGCAGTGAAAGCTAAAGCGATAGCGCCGTTTGTGGTCACTAATGTTATACATTTCTAAAAATTGCCACTGTGGTTTGCCTGGCGTCCAAAAATAGACGACTTTTTTTTGACATCGAAAGAGAAATTCACAGTGAAAGAAATAGGACTTTGCCGCTAATAAGGAATTGTTAAATGAACTTATAAAAAACCTACCAAAATAATTCCTATAAAATATTAGCCTTACATTGTTTATTCTAGCTAAAAATATTATCAGTATTTCCCTTTTTTTTTAATTCTAACATTATTTTTAATAATTTTAATTTTCCTTAAATTTTTTACTTTTGTGAATTTTTTTATTAAAAAATGAAATCTTCTAACCTATAATTTATAAAAAGTAATTAATAACATGTAATCAAGGTATGCAATCAAGATGAAACAACCAATAAAGGCTCCAGTTCTAATCTTTAAAAGAAAAAAAATGAAAAATCAGTTAAAATTACGTCATGTTGACACAATCATATAAATATTCTTTTTAGCTTTATCAATGTTAAAATGCATTTCAAGCTAAGCATAACGTCATTTTCACCTATGCAAATGTTTCACACGTATTTTGTATACGTTACTTTTATGCTTAAACACCATGTATGCAAATAAAAATATATGCTGTATGTAATTGTATTGAAAAAATGGCATCAACAATGTTATAATGCATAATGATAAAATAAACCCAATGAACAATATTCCCGTGATGTCACAATAAATATCAATTTTCATTCGCTTATAAAACACGCGGATAAATATTTTTACCAAAATTTAACTTGCAAATTAAAAAATTCGGCCTAAAAGCCACTTGCTTTTAATATTTATTATTTCTCTTTTATCAGCGCAACCACAGAGTTTCTCGTTACTCTGTGCCTCGCAACAGTGGGCGTTATCCGATTGCCGACTTTATGACGTCAGGTTAAAAGTTTAATTTAAAATTACGGCAAATTAATTAAATATTCGAGCAAACGAATGTACGATAAAAAATCGGTGGCCAAATATCTTTCATTTAAAAAAAGAATGATGTAATTTGATAATTTGTTCTCAGGGATTGTCGAAAGGAAACGCTTAACGTTTTAAATATGTAGATACCGATCTTCGGGAAATGTCAGCAAGAGGCCCATTATACATTCATTGCGCAACACTGATACGCTTACCTTATATGTCATGTTTATACAATGATATATCGCACAGATATTTGGTTACAAAATTTAAGAAACATATATTCATATAAAGAACATTTTTATCAAACATTTTGTTAAAATAATCACTAGTGTACTGCCATAATTGTCATATTTTTTAAATAATTTGTGTTTTGATAATAAGCTTATGTGTTCAGTATACTAATTTGAAAAAAAAATCTGTTAACATTCATTTATCAGTATTTAAGTTTTAATTTTAACACACAGACACACACACACACGCAGAGCGAAACTTTCTTTTATTAGTATAGATATATGATATATATATAGAAAACGCATAGCGCAATCGAAACTTCCATGCCAATAATTAAGCCAATATATATCGACGAAACCCTACTTACTCATTACTGTAAAATTTAACAAATAGCAAAAAACAATACTCTCACCATTTTACATGCTAAAGTATATTTGAAGAGAATAAATATATATCATAATCTTTTTAATAATCTCTTATCTCTTTAAAAGAGTAAGTGTCTGTCGGCCTGCCCGCGGATTTCTCCGTAATTATAACACCTATGACTCTAAATTTTTGTCATGTGTAGATGTTGTCACCGGAAAGTATACCTCGGCGCCGAATTTTTAAATTTAAATTTAGATTTTTTAAAAATTAAAACGTGTATATGGAATTTTGGGTTCGAGGCTATTTCAAGCTCCTCCCATGAAATAGCCTCGGCAACGCCATCCGTGGCAATAAAGCAGCCAGCCAATGACAGCAGGTGTGATTATGTCATGATTCAGGATCTAGCGACGAGACGACAGTTTATGGTCGTACCAAAATTTTTTTTATTTTTTGGATTTATTTTAAAGAAAAGGAATATATTTTTGACTGATTATCGAGATTAAAATAGGTTAGTTTTGATTGTATTCATGCTTTGTATGTTTAGTTGTCCCCATATATTATGTTTTAGGTAATAATATAACTTGCATTTTACTGAATGGTTTCATAGCGTTCATATTCTGAAATGAAACAAACTGTTTTCAATAACAAATCTTAATGAATTAAATTAATCTTACACTTTACTATAAAATGTACAGTTCTACAATTTATCGCATGTTACAACGTTCTCGGGAACTAAAAATGTAGTAAAAAACTCTTAACAGAAAGATTGTAAATTAACAAACTCATATATATAAGATATAACTTTAAACTGATATGCCTCTTCAACTGTTGTCGAAATCAATGTAATGTAAATATTTCTTAAATATTATGATTTTGTTTAAGAATTGGAAACATTCAGTTAAGTGTAGATTGTATTTTTTCATCAAAACAATTTGATTTGTAAGTATGAGGTAAAAAAAAATTCACCGTTTTCTCACATGATGAGTTTCATCAGAAAGTAAAACAATAAATAAATATGAATGATTTGCGGAGCTGTTTCAAAATAATTATAAAGAATAAGTCTTTAAAAATGTAAAATCAATGTTATTTCTGGCCGAGTTTTTTATAAAAATAATTATAAACCATTTTAATTTGTAAGCATGTTGTAAAAAATCACCATTTAGTGACAAATTTTGTGTTTTATAAGAATCGCCCAAGAACGGACATGCAATGTGATATAAAATTTATGTTGTCATCGCACTCTTTATAATTATTTTTGTTGAGGGTTTTTGGGTGATGTTATTGAATTATTGATGGAAACAGCTCCGCAAATCATTCATATTTACTTATTGTTTAACTTGCTGATAAAACTCATAATATGTGAGAAAACGGTGATTTTTTTTTTTTACTTCATACTTACAAATTAAATTGTTTTGCGGACTTTAAGTATGAGGTAAAAAAAGTAACCGTTTTCTCACATAATGAGTTTCATCAGAAAGTAAAACAATAAATAAATATGAATGATCTGCGGAGCTGTTTCAAAATAATTATAAAGAATAAGTCTTTAAAAATGTAAAATCAATGTTATTTCTGGCCGAGTTCTTTTAAAAATAATTATAAATCATTTTAATTTGTAAGCATGTTGTAAAAAAATCACCATTTTGTGACATATTTTGAGTTTTATAAGAATCGCCCAAGAACGGACATGGAATGTGGTATAAAATTTATGTTGTCATCACACACTTTATAATTATTTTTGTTGAGGGTTTTCGGGCGATGTGATTGAATTTTTGATAGAAACAGCTCCGCAAATCATTCATATTTACTTAATGTTTAACTTGCTGATAAAACTCATAATACGTGAGAAAACGGTTATTTTTTTTAATTCATATTTACAAATTGAATTGTTTTGCGAATTGTAAGTATGAGGTAAAAAAAAAAAATAACCGTTTTCTCACATAATGAGTTTCATCAGAAAGTAAAACAATAAATAAATATGAATGATTTGCAGAGCTGTTTCAAAATAATTATAAAGAATAAGTCTTTAAAAATGTAAAATCAATGTTATTTCTGGCCGAGTTTTTTTTAAATAATTATAAACCATTTTAATTTGTAAGCATGTTGTAAAAAAATCACCATTTTGTGACAGATTTTGAGTTTTATAAGAATCCCCAAGAACGGACATGGAATGTGGTATAAAATTTATGTTGTCATCACACACTTTATAATTATTTTTGTTCAGGGTTTTTGGGCGATGGGATTGAATTTTTGATAGAAACAGCTCCGCAAATCATATTTACTTAATGTTTTAACTTGCTGATAAAACTCATAATATGTGAGAAAACAGTGATTTTTTTTTTTTACTTCATATTTACCAAATAAATTGTTTTGAGGAAAAAAATACATCCTACACTGCACTGAATGTTTTAATTTCTTAGCAAACTCATAATGTTTAAGAATGATTTACATTATATTGATTTCGACAACAGTTGATGAGGCATATCAGTTTAAAGTTGTATCTTATATATGATTTGTTAATTCAATGATGTGAAATTTATGATTATTTATTTATTGTTATTTACAATTTTTCTTTCTGTTACTGTTATTGGACTACATTTTTAGTTCCCAAGAACGTTGTAATATGCGATAAATTGTAGAACTGTACATTTTATAGTAAAGTGTAAGATTAATTTGATTCATTAAGATTTGTTATTGGAAATAGTTTGTTCCATTTAAGAACATGAGCTGATATGTCTATCGCTATGAAAACATTCAGTAAAGTGCAAAATATATTCTTACCAAACACATAATATAAGGGGGCAACTACGCATACAAAGAATGAATACAATTGAAACTAACTTATGTGAACCTCAATAATAAAAATAGCCAAAAATATATACCTTTTCTTCAAAATAAAACTCAAACATAAACAAAACAATGAAATCTGTGGCTAGGCGCTTTCAGCTGTGAACATGAACTGCCGTCGCTGGATCCTGGATCATCCCATATTCATACCTGCTCTCATTGGCTGTCTGCTTTGTTGCTGTGGATTGGCGGAGAGCATGGAATAGCCTCGAATCCAGAATTCCGTATTTACGTTTTAATTTAAAAAAAATCTAAATTGAAATTAAAAAATCAGGCCTAGGTGTTATAATTACGGTGGCAATAAGACAGAATAGGTTTGTTTGTATATGAGGTTTGTGTGTGTGCTGTTTTTAATAAAGACAGTTGCATTTTTTCTGCGACCCTTTCACGAAAGTTTTTTCTGCGAACCTTTCACAAAATCAATATTTTTTCCACAATCCTTTGACGAATTTCGTACTTTTTCTGCAATCCTTTGACTAAATTCAAGTTTTTCCTGCAATCATTTGACGAAATTTGCTTTTTTGTGATCCTTTAACGAAATTCGTGTGTTTTCCACATATTTTTGTCGAGATTCATGTTTTTTTCAGTGATCCTACGACGTAATTCGTGTTTTTTTCAGCGATCCTTTGACGAAATTCACATTTTTACTGTGATCGTTTGGCGAAATTTGCGTTTTCCCCGCGATCCTTTGATGAAATTCGCATTTTTCCGTGATCCTTTGATGAAATTTGCCTTTTTAATGATCCTTTGACAATATTCGTGTTTTCTCTGCTGACTTTTGACGAGATTCATGTTTTTTTAGCGATCCTTTGACAAAATTCGTGTTTTTTTCAGCGATTATTTGATGAAATTAGTGTTTTTCTCGCGAACCTTTGACAAAATTCACGTTTGCCAGCGATTCTTTGATAAAATAGGCTTTTTTCTATTATGATAGGGAAAAGCGAATTAGGATAGGTAGATAGGGAAACCCCATTATCGGATCGGGTCATTAGATGTAATTTAGAAACAATTGTATATTTGTAATAATTAGCGAAAATGGCGAGATAAAGGGGGTGGGGGGGGGAACGACTTTTTATTAAATATCGCATTTGTTCTACATCAACATCCTCTCACCACCAGGGGGTGCTTTGCTATCTCCGTTTCTATGGGCTGGATCACTACAGGGTATGGCTCTTTCCACTCGACATCAATAGAGCTTACTGATTTTAGTTCGGATTTTCACCACAGGGGGCGCTTTCGTATCTCTGGTTCTATGGGCTGGATCATGACGGGGTATGCCTCATTCGACTCGACATCGATAACCTTAATGATTTCAGGTATGTTCGTATAGAACATATTGTGCCCCCTGGCGGTGGAAGGTGTGACTAAAGGATTTTGCAGCTAACTCGGGTTCTATGGGTCACATTACGACACGGTTTGGCTCATTCGACACAACATCAATAGAGCTTACCTATTTTAGTTCTGAATTTCACCACCAATGGGTGCTTTCCTATCTCTGTTTCTATGGGCTGGATCACAATGGGGTATGGCTCTTTCCACTTGACATCGATAGAGCTGACTGATTTTAGTTCGGATTTTCACCACCAGGGGTGCTTTCCTATATCTGGTTCTATGGGCTGGATCACGACGGGATATGGCTCAGTCGACTCTACATAGATAGAGCTTATCGATTTTCACCACCAGGGACGCTTTTCTATCTCTGGTTCAATGGGCTGGATCATGAAGGGATATGGCTCTTTCGACTCGACTTACGGTAATACATGGGAGTGTGTATGGCACGCCTAGTGTTTGCTGTCTAAGGTAGTGGGGCCCCAACATTAGATTTGTTTAAAAATAAAAAAATGTTCAACACTGATTTCAGGTAAATTTAAGGTTGTTGGCACGGGCAACGCCGGGCGGGTAAGCTAGTATTATGTGAATAAAATATATTTTAATTCGTTTGTACTCACATACGAGTGTATCGCATGTATCCACTCAGTGCATAATAATTTTTATGTAGGTCTACAAAATAAACATATATACATATAAATATACAGTAATTGCTTCGCTCATCATTTTTATTGGATACAAGCAATAAAGAATATCAATGCTGCATATAATTTTCATGTCTTTCTAGATATACGTATGAGCATTAGATTCCAAACAAGTAGCGAATTATTAAACGTACTTACGTTTTAGTATATACAGAATTAGGAAATATAGTTTTTGAACCATGGTGGAATTTTTTTGAAGAAATTAAAATATACTTAATATATATAATAAATTCGTTTTCTCATATTTTATCGTAAAAAATGAAAGGTTTTTCTTCTAAAAGTAGTTTTTTATTATGAAAACAACTAAATCAAATCTTCCAAAGCAGTTACTCTTTCCATTAATGCCTTTTCTAAAAATAAATTACGATAATGTGTTTTCTTTTTCTTGTTGTGGCTTTTTTGTATATTAATCCATTGCACTAACTCTCTTAATTAATGTAAGTCGGAAAATTAAAGTTGCATATATATATTTTTTTTCAGACTTCTAATGATGCACCCCCTCCTCTAGTTTTTGCGTTTGCCACGTGTTCAACAACAGTTGTTTAAGTATTTCCTTTGAAATGTCAAATAGATTGCACAGTTTCAGTTTCTTAATTAGAGTGATGCACTTACCTTCTGTTTCTATAATAAGAAAAAAAAAAATCAATTTTATTGCTTAGTCTGAGAAAAACAAGTGTATGTGTACTATGTTTTTATTTTGTGCATTTTGATTTTATAGTTTATTTTATTTTGTTATGTGCATTCTGTGTTATTTTAATATTTATATTAATATCTAATTTTCTTAAAATGTTTTCATTCATAACGTTTCAGGATCACTTACACGAAGGCTCAATATGTTATTGAAAAATTATAGAGATTTTAAAACAATGTTTGCTGAATGTTTTTTTACACAGTGAGAATAAATTGCACATTAATAATTACACTGTGGGCTAAATGTCATGCTTCTGATCTAAAAGTACTTACATTTAAATACTTCGATGAGCTTAACATGTATATAGCCTTAAGAAATATGAAATGACTATGTTTTTTTTTTTTTTTTTTTTTTTCTGACACTCATTCTAATAACTACTGCCTTCGAGCTACTCTCTTTAACACTCGTTCCGACCTCGCGTTATCTAAAAACACAATAATTTGCTAAATTTTAAAAAGAAGAAGTAGCTTATGTTAAAATACTTAGAATACGAAATACAAAATAAAAATATTTAAACAAGCAGTTAAATATGCTGAAGATACTATGTTATAAAATGTTTAATCTATTCTTAAACAAATCGAGCACATTATGTTTTTGCAGTATTTTTCTATTTTGAAATATTTTGAAATAAATGTTCTGCATACGCAAATAACAGAGGTTTTCTCCATTTGCATCCTAATTAAAATATAATAGAAATGATTTTCAGTAATAATATGCAATACGTTATCTAAAAATAATGGGAATTTCTTTATTTATTTTTCAGCAATGCACAATACGTTATGTAACTATTTTATGGAAATGATTTTCTGTATCCAGAAAGTCAATCAATAATGGAAATCTGTGTATTGACTATTGTAATTTGCATGTAACGGTGTATCGAATCTTTGATTTACAATAACAATTAGGAAAATGCCATTCGAAAAAGAATATTTGTTTATTTTTTATCGTGAACACTAGATAATTAATAAAACCTTAATGGAATTTATTTTGCATACTTTTAGCCTTGCCAAGTAATATACGAAAAAAATAAAGGGAAAAATATTATACACCCAGAAAGCCATTGAATGAAATTTCATATATTGTCTATAAATAGTTTAAGTCAAAATGGTATCAAATCTTTCATTTACAGTATCACAGAAGTAGATATCCTTAAATAAGAAAAATATTTAAAATATTTATTTATTTTTAATCAAACACACCTAAATATAATTTATTTGTTTTTCTTTATGATGCTCATTAAGTTATATATAAATATATTAAAAAAGATTCCCTGTATCTGCGAAGTCAATGAATGAAATTTTATGTATTGTCTGTTATTATTTTTAATCAAATGAGTATTAAATCTTTCATTTACAGTACCTCAAAGGTAGATATTCATAAAGATGAAAAATATTTACTTATTTTTAATCAAACACACCTAAACATAAATTAATAAAAGAAATTTCTTTGTTTTCCTTAACCCCTTGGGGACGAGCGACACGTATACGTGACGCATAA
This sequence comes from Maratus michaelseni, assembly GCA_963931845.1. Classification (NCBI taxonomy): domain Eukaryota; kingdom Metazoa; phylum Arthropoda; class Arachnida; order Araneae; family Salticidae; genus Maratus; species Maratus michaelseni. Next base: position 393,153,636 of record OZ007592.1, read on the forward strand.
GATGCTCAGAATCCTTGATTATTCCCACCATTTATTTTTCATTGTAAGCTTTCCCTTATTATATCTTAACATTTCTGCAATTCAATTAGACGAAAATTTCTGTTCTAAAAAACCGGTGGTAAAAGATTAAAAATTCTGTACAAGACGCTCGTCGCGAAGGGGCTAATAATGCTCATTAAATTATATACAAAAATTGTGGAAAAGATTTTCTGTATCCACAAAGTCAATGAATGAAATTTAATATATTGTCTTATGTTCATTTATAATCAAATGAGTATATTTTTGTTTATTTAGTGCATCACTGGCGGAAATATCCTATTATATATATATATATATATATATATATATATATTAGTTGCATTAGTATTAAAATTAATTTAGTACAGTAAAACCTCCATAACGGACACTCCCGAATAGCGGACACCTCTATTTAGCGGACACTTTTGTGATCCCCAAAACCTGTATATTTGTACATTTTTAACTCTCAATAGCGGACACCTCCAAATAGCGGACAAATTCTGTGCTCCCGAGGTGTCCGTTATTCAGAGGTTTTACTGTATTAGTATTAATTTAAAATCAATGTTTTAATTCATATGTAAATATATATTCTTAACTCCGTTCTCATCAATTGTTGATGTATGAGTGAGATATATATGTATCACGATGCGAATTATATAAATATAAATTTTTTCCTTACGAAAAAAGTTTTTTTTTAAAATAAATAAAAACATTTTTTGATGTTACTGTTATTAGTTTTTTGTGATTATTTTTCTTTATCTAAGTAAAAAATTCAAGCCGTATATTCCGAAAAATAATCACAATGTCCGGCCACTATAAATTAATCGGTATATTGGCCAGATTCAGTATGTTTATTTTATATACTTTATACCGGCTATCCATTGCAATCACACATGTAATGTTATGTGGATGATTAAAAATTCCAAAATTTTAGCAGTTGTACAGCCCACAACAACAATGCATTTGGAGTAGTGTCATAATTAATTTATATAGTCAAAAGTGGCTCACATCTATACGAACTAGTTTTAAAAAAGCGTTAACGATAATTAAGACATTTTAAAGAAATTTGAAATGGAATAGCATTTGTTTCAAGTAAATAAAACTATCTTAGGAAATGTGCTAACAATGGCCGCCATACGCAACCAAACACCGACGAATTGGACGTTTAATATTTATTAATATAATCAATATTGCATGCCGTTACATTTACAAAATGCTGCAGACACTCATCGATTTCATAATGCCATTGTATTTCACACCACACAAAAAAACACCCTATTCATTTTTTTATGTATCTTTATTTCTGTTAAATTTAGCAAAAAATATTTATGTTCGAATTGGAATGAGACACTCTGTATTTTTTACAAAATAAATGGTTTGCGACACTATTCTGTTTTGTACAAATATTGCTTCTTGCTGTATGCTTTACCGCACTTTAAAGATTCTACAGAAATTTTTTGAATCACATTGTATAATTCCATAACTCAAAACCTTTTGATTAGAAAATAATTCGGCGAAAGAAGCACATACTGACAATTTAGAAAGATTCAATTAAAAAAAATAATACGATATTCACACTACATAAGTAAAGTCCTCTACCGAAGCTCACGTTGACACCTTATTAAATAGAAAGATATTTTGATCGCGAAAGAATTATTAAACCATAATCGATTTCAGATAATAATACCAGCAATATACTGGATATATATATATAATGTATATCTTCAATTAATTCTTTTCTGAGAGAGAGAGACATTGTAGGAACTATCAAGATGGTATCGTATTAAATAAAATATCATACGGTATCATATTAATACTGTATCTCACGATTCAGTTATCCGAAGATAACTTATAAGTCTCTTTATATACTTTAGTCAGAATAAATATTATAATATCAGTTCAAACGGTGCTGTCGTATTGAAATAGAATTATTGACAGCATAAATTCCGATAGTAATTTGAATAAGGAGTGATTTGAATAAAGAGTATTAAAAGGTGTCATTTTATTTCATTTTTGAAATGAATAAACTTTTAAAATATGAAATGTAATTTTAAAATGATAATGTGATGCACTCTTTTAAAATACTTAACTTTTAAATATAAAAAATATATATTTAATCATTTAAAGTTTCAGATATGTAAATGTTTCGGTCTATTTTTATTTTTGGTACCCTCACTGTTTTTTGTGATTTTTTTTTTAATTCAGTGTTATTTTTTTGGGGAAAATCTAATGTATATTTAAGACTGTAACTCACGTTTACATATGAATGCGGTATTTAATTATATAGGTTTCGATATTTAAGGAATTTAAAACTTATATTTATTATATCTTGTCCTCTATATTTTATTACTTTTTGACGAACGTTATTTTAAATGGAAATAAAATAAACCAATATCCAACTAATCTATGAAATGTATCATAAAACTTTTACATTTTGTAGACACTTTACGCAACTATATAATTTCCATTCATGAAATATAAAATATTATTTCCGTTTAGACATATGCCATATTTTAAAGTTTTTTACCAATATTTTCCTTTAAATATGAAATACACTGTGCAAAAAAAAGTCCAACTAAGTTTTAACATACATTTTATGGGCAGGCATGATATATTATGGTTATTAGTACATAAAATTTACTTTAGAGTATTTGGATCAAAGCGAAAAGTGAAATATAAACTAATTCAATTCTCTAATCCAGTTCCTACAGAACTTGTTAATTAAAAATATATCTAAGCATATTTCTAACAAATCTCTTCAAACATTAAGTGCACACAAGTCCTTTCAAGAAGTGAATTTTGATGTGATTCATCTTCGCGCATAGTTTGCATTGGCTCATGTTATGAAAACCACCGCAGAAGCTTGCTTACGTTCATTGATTATTAATCATGTATCTGGAGATTACATAAACTATTTGTATGGATTCTTTCAGTAATTGAATATACATTATAAATATGCTCCGAAGATAGAAATTCTGAAAAGTTTCGCTTCAAAAGGGAAATTTAGTTGATATACATATGAAATTATATATCATATGAACATATTTCATTAGAATGTGGCTCTTGCATATTTAAAAAATAATTATCTGTACCAAATTGTTTGGTGAATATTTTTGATATTTTGTTATCGCAATGTATATTTCCTGTATGAAGTAAATACACATAGAATTGTTTTGTACGTTTTTATTATTGAAAAGAAGAATGAATTAATTCTGTATGGCAAATTAAGGGGACGAAGTTCAAATGACTACTTTTGCGCAAATTTCCTTTATTTTGTTCAGCTGACATTTTTTATAACAATTTTTTTATATTTTGTTATCGCAATGTATATTTCCTGTATGAAGTAAATACACATAGAATTGTTTTGTACGTTTTTATTATTGAAAAGAAGAATGAATTAATTCTGTATGACAAATTAAGGGGACGAAGTTCAAATGACTACTTTTGCGCAAATTTCCTTTATTTTGTTCAGCTGACATTTTTTATAACAATTTTTTTTTTCTTTTTTGAAAATTTTACGTATTTTAGTTACGAAGAACAAGCCTAAATTAATAAACTTGAAGTGAATTCTTAATAATCCGTAATTATAGTTAAAAACGACAGACAACTATAAACATTTCATAATTTGTGAATTTGATAATATTTATTTATGTCTAAATAATAATAATAAAAAAAAAACACTTGGAATAATTTTTATAAGTTTGATTATTGAGTAAGATATAATATTATGTTTTCAAAAAATAAAATAAAAAGTAACCTTATGTTTTCAAACAATAAAATAAAATAAAAAATAACCTTATGTTTTTTTTTTGAAAAACTTGTTTTTTACTAAGTTGGGTTTGTAGTGACTTTGCTAACTCAAAATACATGGTGTTCATAAATGATTGTCCGGTTTACTTACCTCACAACTTTTGACTTAAAAATATGACGAAAAATATTATTACATATTCGTAAATTACAACTCAAAAGCTTTTTTAGTAACACAAACAAAGTTACATATGCGTAATGTTGCAATTCAAAACGCTATTAATCAAATAACGATTATAATTTATAATAATTAATATTAAAATTTTATCAAATTTATCAAAAAATTATTAATGAATTATGTAATATCTATTTACCTAACTTTGTACTCATAATTCATAAATTGTTTTTTGATAAATTTTATAAAATTTCAACATTAATTATTATTTGGTTATAATCGATATTTGATTAATAAAGTTTTGAGTTGCAACTTTAGCCATATGTGACTTTGTGTTATTAAAAATTTTTTTTTGAGTTGTAATATATGAATATGTAATAATATTTATCGTCATATTCTTAAATCAAAGATATGAAGTAAGGAAACCTAGATAATCATTTATGGACACCTTGCATTACGTATCGTATATTCCGGCATGTAACGTGCATTGGTGCATAAGACACACCTATGATTTCAAACTGTATTTTTCTACCTTTAGTTATATTTTCCATTACACGCACCTCCTTTCATGCACATTTTAACTCACATGATTTATGTCGCATAAAAACACTATAAATAACATTATAAAATATAATAATTAGTACAGACAGAAAGAAAATAGGCAATCGCCAAATCTATCTGTTTGAATACCCGCAAAACGTTTACAATTTGTTGTACTGCCGTTAATTAAAAAAATCAAGTCTTCTTCTGTTGTTCATTGATAGAAAAATCTCAGTTCTTACGCTAGTTTTTAAAATTTTATTTTTATACCCACGTATAACGCGAACCTGCACATTTTGATAATTTTTCTTTCTTTCAAAAGTACACGTTATACGCTGGAATATATGGTATGTAGTCTTACGTCACTTTCTCGCGTTGATTAGTACATGTTTATTTGTGATATTAATTAGATATAATGTTCTGTGATCGAAACTGTTTATTTAACAGGCGTTTAAATAGCAAAAATCCGAAATCCCCTTCATTTGGATAAAACTCAACAAATTTCAGTAATTTTGTTTAAATATTTCAAAATTTTTATTCATTAAAATTAATTCTAAGGCGAAATCCAGCGACGTATAGATATTTTATGTATTTGAGCAATCCTCTTTTGAATTTCGTTAAGATATATATAATGTATGTAACGATGTATGTATTTTGGTAGCAGTAAAAACTAAACTTGTGTATTATTACGTCAATCGTTAGTAAAAAATCAGGAAATGAAGATTTCATTTAATTTCTCAGATCTCTCTAAGAGATTTAAAAACTTAGTTTTAGTCTACTCTATCAATTATATTGGAAGATTGGTTATACCGTTAAATATTAAATTTTAATTATATTAAAAAAAAATATTTTTTTTAAATATTTTTTGGACAACTTAAAATAAACCATCTTTTTGAAAAGCGACAAAAATAAAAAATCTATGCATTCATTTCATTGTTGTTTTTTGTCTTGACGGATTACTTTCACATCATCGTTGGACATTCTATTTCCTTCTGGTATTATTCGTTGTACATTCTTAATATGCTCATAACAAATAATAGGCAGGTTGATGAAAATATGAGTAATTTAGGACACTATAACTAAATAAATATTTATTTTAATTATGTAAAATGCAATATTTACTCAGTGTGCCATTTCTTCTAAATACGATAATAGCTACGCAGAGTGATTTCATGTGCTTTATGATCGTTTATGGATGTACTTATTTAATTATTCTTAAACTATATTCTTTTAAATTTTTCAGACAATTTAAAATAAACCAACTTTTTGAAAAATGAAAGAAATAAAAATCTATGCATTCATTTCATTGTTGTTTTTCGTCTCGGTGGATTCCTTTGACATCAGCTTTGAACATTCTATTACCTCTTAGCAGTTCACTCTTACTAGTAGAAATTATGCCCAGATAAAATGTACTTAGGTTGAAATTCTAATAATATCTAATTTTAATATACTAATATCTAATCTTCCTATACTAATGCTAATATTCCGATATGCATTGCAAAGATTTTTGTCGTTGTTTAAAGATACATATTATCATGATAGTTAGATTTACCTTACGTATGTTTTTTTAGAGTATGTTGGTTATGGGTAAACAGACAGAATGTAGCCAAACATTAGTCAAAAAACAGCCAGAATATATTAAAGACATCCCAAAACGTGTACATCCATCACAATCCAGAAGTGGAAAACGTTCATAAACCAAATATATTTTTCATGTGAATATAGAATAAAGTAAGAAATATTTCTTACTTTATGTGTGAGTACAAAAAATATATCTGGATTAAATAATGCAAAAGTACGTAATAAATATAAATGTATTTATTGTTTAATGAATACTAATCTTGTTTGTTTCTTTAAACTTAAAATATTTCTCAAGCTATTACCATTGGGGATAAATAATCAAAAGAAAAGTAGTATTTTAATGTGATTGTCATCATTAATTCTCTTGCAATGCAAATTCTGAAAAATATGCTTGCGTATAATTTTTTACGATAGGGGAATTGCTTCTTTACATAAAAGATGCTAAAATAAGTTTGTAAAAGTTTTGTTTCGAATTTCAAATCATCAAATAATTACATTGAAACTGGCACAAAAAAGATAATATATGATTTTTCATAACAATTATATGATCAAATATTATATCGAAGCCATAATGTTTAAGATACAAAATTGGTACGAGATGTTAAATATTAAAAATATATATATTATTTACAAAATTAATTTTTAAATAAATAAAACAAAATAATAAATATTTCTTTTATTAAAATATAGCACTTTTTGTCATGATGACTATATTTTTTATTTGTCGTGTCAGGAATTTTTCAGCAGGGCCCGTTATAAGAAAAATGTGTTGAATATAAAATTTCTTATGTTCACATACCTCACATTTATACAATAATCAGATAAATGTTTCTAATTAGCAGTTACATTAGGTGAAATGTATTAAATGTTCTCCAAATATATCTTGACAAAGAAAAGTTTTTTTTTTTTTTTTTTTTTTTGTCAATTTCAATAAATTTCTCTTGAAAGGCACTTAAAATATTTATTGATATTTTAATCGATTCTTAGGTAGTAATTAGGTAATATTCCTATTGAAATTTCCATTATGTGATTATTGAAAAAATTATCGCAAGTAATTTAACATCTCTATCAATCCAGGCATCTGTAGTAAATGAGACAAAAAATCTCAGCCTTTTGGCTTTTTAAATATCCATGGACGTAAGCGATGATACAATTATAATGTAATACACTATGCTATCCTTCAGTCAACGTTATGAAGATAAATTTTATAATTTTTTACAAGTATATACCATGCTAGATTAATTTTTAACACAATTATTCAAATTACTAAAGAAATCATATGAGTTGTAATTTTCCAACTGGACGAAAAATGTCCCAGGTTCGAATCTTGACCCGGACATTTTTCGTCCAGTTGGAAAATTACAACTTATATAAATATCATGCTCTTTAAATTTGAAATCTCAACGATTATGCTAATTGTTTTCTTGTTTTGTTTTTAAATAACGCATTTAAACATCTAGTATATAATATACAATTGTCAATTTCTATCACTTTTCTGGTATAAAAATTGTGTGTTATACACCGGGATATAGAGTAGTTTAAAATCATTTATGACTTTATTTCGTCTTCCTTCAGGGTTTATCATATATTCTAATACGAGCAAATCTTGTGTGTGGTTATATATATATATATATATATATATGCAAATTTTATCTTAAAAATGGCTCTAACGATTTTGACGAAATTTTGTGTCGTACCGTTTTGGGGCACCAGAAAACCATTGGGATGGGTCACATGTTCGAGAAAATTCGATTAGTGGGTCATTTTGGGTCATGGTAAAGCTAATTGTATCTAAAAAACGGTTCAAAGGATTTTGACGAAATTTTGTATCCGACCATTTTCGGGCACGAGAAGACTATTGGGCTGGGTCACATGTTCGAGAACTTACGATTAGTGGGTCATTTTTGGGTCAACGCGGGTCAAATTAATTTTATCTAAAAAACGGCTCTAACGATTTTGATTAAATTTGTGTCCTACGAGTTTCGAGCACGATAAAATCATTGGGCTAGGTCACATATCCGAGAAAATTCGATTAGTGGGTCATTTCTGGGTCATTGTGGGTCAAGATCTAAAAAGCGGCTCAATTTACACTAAATTTTGCATCCAATGGTTTTCGGGCATGAGAAGACTGTTGGGCTAAATCACATGTTCGAGAAAATTCAATTAGTGGGTCCTTTTGGGTCATATTGGGTCATGGTCAAGCTAATTTTATCTAAAAAACGGTTCAAACGATTTTGACGAAATTTTGTATCCGACTATTTTCGGGCACGAGAAGACTATTGGGCTGGGTCACATATTCGAGAACTTTCGATTAGTGGGTCATTTTTGGGTCAAAGCGGGTCAAATTAATTTTATCTGAAAAACGGCTCTAACGATCTTGATTAAATTTTGAATCCTACGAGTTTCGGGTACGCGGAAATCATTAGGCTAGGTCACATGTTCGAGAAAATTCGATTAGTTGGTCATAGTGGGTCAAGATCTAAAAAGCGGCTCAATTTACACTAAATTCCGCATCCAATGGTTTTCGAGCACGAGAAGACTGTTGGGCTAGGTCACATGTTCGTGAAAATTCAATTAGTGGGTCATTTTGGTCATGAGTCATTATGGGTCAAGCTATTTTATCTTAAAAACGGTTCAGAGAATTTGAAATAAATTTAGCACCCTACAGGTTTAGGTTACAAGAAGACTAATAGGCTAGGTCACATGTTCGAGAAATTTCGATTAGTGGGTCATTTTGGTCATGGGTCATTATGGGTCAAGCTATTTTAACTTAAAAACGGCTCAGACTATTTACACTAAATTTTGCATCCTATGGTTTTCGGGCACGAGAAGACTGTTAGGCTAATTCACATGTTCGAGAAAATTCAATTAGTGGGTCATTTTGGTCATGGGTCATGATATTTGAACTCAAATTTAATTTTGACTGAGCATAGCTCGGTCTTCCCTGCTCGTTTTTTCATGAAAAGCTAAATACAAATATCTCAGTCATTTTTGAAAATATTTTTTTAAACTCAAAACTCATTAGTACTGTAAACAGAAAATTACTTTAAAGAATTAAAGTTTCCATATTTAAAAAAAAAACTGTGTTATTGAGTGATTTCTAAATAAACAATATGTTTATCAGCAGAGTGACATTATTTTTTTCTGACACAAAAAAAGAAGTAATCAAAATATATGTATAATTAAAATTGAAAGACCCTCGCTGAAAATTTTTATGTTTAACATCAACTAAAATACCAGCGCGAATTTTCATTTCATTTTATTTTATTTATTTATTTATATATTTAGTTATTTACATAATTTGTTGGACTGACGAATCGATTTTGTTTTACGTTTATCAACTATTTTCTTCCAAAATAATAAGTAAATTACTATTTTGGCTCAATAACCATTAATTTTTATTAAAAAAATAAATCACATTTCTATTTGACGTAAGATAGTTTCACTACTTTGTTGTATGTCTACATATTTAATTTTAACCTTATTTCATTAACATGATGTTGTAATGATTCATGTACTGCAGTTGAAATAAAAGAAAGATCCCCATTTAGTTTTACAGAAAATCATGATACAGATCTACTACCGGTATAAATAGACCGGATAATGTCTAGTGTAAAGCGGCATATATGGAATAGAGGACTTGGACATGTACAATACACATTAAAATTTAAAATATATTTTAAAATTATAGTCAGAGCAATCTATTTGGACACATATATTTATTCTATGTTTAAAGTTACGCCGGATTCCAATTTTTATAGAATTAGAACAGAGGAATCCAAATATGACACCAAAATTAGGTATTAGTGTAGATAATTACTGTTAAAATTCTTGTATAGAAATAATCAGTAGACGTAATTTATAATTGAATAATACCAGTCACAGTTTTATACAATGATTTGGGCAAAGTTACACTACAAAGAAAAAAAAATGTTGATTTTACAGTATTATACTGGCACTCCAGCTGCCAGGATTATACCGTAACATTAACATTAATAAACGGTAAAATAAGACGTAATACGCTGCGGCGCATGCGCGGTAGCATATTACTGCTTATTTTACTGTTTATTACTGTTAATTTTACGGTATAATACTGGCAGCTGGGGTATTAGTATTATACTGTAAAATTTTTTGCAGTGTAGTAGGGGTGATTTTTTTTTCTTCTTGAACGATATTACATCGCAAATTTGAAAGTCCTTATTAACATTACAAACTTTACACAACTTAAAAAACGTCTTTTACTTAAGTAAGGTGTCATACATATAAAACACAAATATCAAATTTTAAGTTTTTAAGTTTGATATTTGTGTTTTATATGTATGACACTTTACTTAAGTAAAAGAAGTTTTTTAAGTTGTGTATTTATTTTGAAAAGGTGAAGTTTTTTGAGTTTTTAAATTTTTGGTAATTTAAAAACAGTTAACGTAAATTACAAACTTTATTTTAAATATTTTAACTTTACCATCAAACATCAATATTTGTGAAAAGAAATACTCTTTATCGGTCCTTAATTACCCATTTCCTGAAAAGAGGTAATTTCCAATTTTCTTTCTTTTTATATTTTTCTTAAAACAGTATCTTACACAAAACAAATAAACAGTATTTCAGACATGAATAACTTGTTGATGCTTGTGCTTTGCTATTTTTTAAATAAAATTTCCATCATTTTCTATCCTCCCATGTTTATGTAGGGAAGACGGTGGCTAATAAGGCATGGGGACTAATGGACGTTTTTTTTTTTTTTTTTTTTTTTTTTCATTAGCTCGTTGTAAAGTAAAAAAGCATAACACTCCTAAGCCTAAATTTGATGGATAAACTTGTTATGATAATGTATTAACTCTGTTTATAAGTATTGCCTGTGCATGTAGAATTTTTAATTAACGCTATTCATTTGCAATTTTTCTTTTGTTTTTTAATAGTGATAGATAGTTAATTGAAAATACGCTTAATGCAGTTCAAAATGATTTGGGGACTAATGGAACATGCTGGATTAGGGGACAAGAAAATAGCTATAATAAGCGTTGTTATGTTATTGCATCTAAAGTTTTTTTTAATACATTTTGTATTCAAAAACCTTAACGTGACTTATTTCATATCTCTGTAAATAATGCCATTATATCAAGTTAATTTTCAATTAAAAGCATGACAAAGTAATAAAGGCCTTAGTACTTTTTTTAGTAAAGTTTACAAAATTAGAAAGAAAATTTAATTTTTAAAGTAAAATATGTTCAATTTAAGAACATATTAATTTAGACACAATTAGATACAATAACACAACATGAGTGAAAAATTGACATGGGTCAGGAATCGAACCTGGGATATAACATGATGTATGTTAATTGAATTTTTAATAGTGCTGATACAGCTCTCGAATTCGCCTATTTAGGAAACATATATTTCCCCCACTAGGGTTATAATTTGGGTCTAATCCGACTTTAATTTATAAATTAATGATAAATATCTTTCATTACTTAAGCTATTTCTAACTTTTTATTCTTTGGTTAGAAAACTGATTAACGTAAACTCTCTGTCATAAAAATCTGGGATTTTTATAAATTAAACTTTATGCTGTAAATAATTTACCAATATCCTCCCAGTCTCCCCTATTTTTAAATGTTATACAGGACTATACATTTGAGTCACCTACTTCTTAAATGCTATTATGATTATTAAAATTTTTTGGAAGCTTTTATCCTCTTTACATTTCTCTAGTCAATACCGTATTTCCAAGGATTACTGATTTCCTTTAATTACTTCTTTTTATTCATTTTATGACTTACTTTATTTTTTTTTTTAAACTCAGGATACAAAAAAAAATATATATATTTAATTATTTATGATTCTTTTATGTAAAATACTATTCTTTGTTCGAAAAAGTTTTGCATATGGCAGTGTTAAAGCAATATCAATACAAAGGCCGTTACAACAGAATGGTGTTTCTTGATGTTGGCGTTAGAAATATAGTTATAAGGGATAGTTCACACAGTTTAATTCTTTATAAAAAAAAATCTAGCAAAACTAGCGGTTTTGTTCGCGTAATTCTTGAAAAATGCCAAGTGGTATTCGTTGGCCTATTTTCATTAGAGGAAATTTTACTGCCACAGATAATTCAGAAATTACTAATTAAACCACACTAATGTCGAAAAAACATCGAAAATTTAGAACGATTTTCGCTTTTTTACCCCCCCCCCCCACCTGTGGTAGTGTCACCGATATAAAATATAGCCTATGTTACAGCAGGGACTGTTACCATCACTTTTGAAACTGGTTCTGTAGTTCCAGAGTTTACATAGAAATTGTAATTTAGAATGTTTTTACATCGCTTTTCGCTCATCTCACCCTTTTAAATTCCGATTTTTTTTTAGAATTTGTTCTTAGAGAGCATTTACATTTTATAAGTAACTACCATGCCAAATTTCAAGTTTCTAGTTCCTTCAGTATAAAAAAATCGAAATTTTAGAACGTTTTTTCACTCTTGCACCTCCCTGTGATAGTGGCACTAACATAAAATATAGCCTGTGTTGAAGCAGAGACTGTCACTATCAATTTTCTACCATCTCTTTTGAAAAGGGTTCGGTAGTTCTAGAGATTCGATAGAAATTGTAATTTAGAATATTTTTAGAACGCCTTTCGCTCATCTCACAGTTTTAAAATTCGAATTTTTTTAGAATTTGTTCTTAGAGAGCATTTACATCTTATAAGTAACTACCATGCCAAATTTCATGTTTCTAACACCATTAGTATAAAAATAAAATCGAAATTTTAGAACGTTTTTCGTTCCTTCACTCCCCTGGCGATCACTGGCTTCACTCCACACCCCCCGACATAAAATATAGCCTATGTTGGAGCAGGGATTGTCACTATCAATTTGCGACTATCACTTTTGAAAACAGTTCTGTTGTTCCAGATATTCCACAGAAATTGTAATTTAGAATGTTTTTAGACCACTTTTCGTTCATCTTACCCTTTTAAATTTCAAATTTTTTAGAATTTGTTCTTAGAGAGCATTTAACTCTTATAAATAACTACCATGCCAAATTTCAAGTTTCTAGCTCCTTCAGTATAAAAAAAAATCGAAATTTTAGAACCTTTTTCGCTCTTGCATTACAGCAGGACTGTTACCATCAATTTGCCACCATCACTTTTGAAAATGGTTCTGTAGTTTCAGAGATTCAGAAATTGTAATTTAGAATGTTTTTAGAACGCTTTTCACCCATCTCACCCTTTTTAAATTTCATTTTTTTTTTACAATTTGTTCTTAGAGAGCATTTGCATGTGATAAATAACTACCATGCTAACTTTCAAGTTTCTAGTTCCATCAGTATAAAAAAAATCGAAAATTTAGAATGCTTTTCGCTCCTGTACCCCCCTGGGGATAGTGGAGCACCGACATAAAATATAGCCTATGTTGGAGCATAGATTGTCCCCATCAGTTTGCCACCATCACTTTTGAAATCGCTTCGATTACCCCCTACAAACAAACAAACAAGCAAACTTTACTTCTTTATAGTATTAGTATAGATAATGTAATCGTTCACAATGTTACTTTTCAAATATTGAAAATAAGTAAAAATATTACATATTTATAAGTATTAGTATAATTATATTATATTTACATTGAATAGTCATTTAGAATTTGACCTTGAAAATTTTTTAATGTTAATCGTCGAAAAAAAAAAAAAAGTGTTAGTTGTAAAAGAACTTTTATCTTTTCTTTGTAAAATAAATTCACTTTCCCTGTGCAGTTCACTGTAATTATCATACTAAATCTGGTGGATTGCCAAAAAAATCCAAATAATTGTCAAAGTCACAATATAAATAAAGATATAAATGTTCGCAAATAATACTTTTTTTAGCTGTAATTAAAAAAGAATACTTTATAATACATATTACATGATAAAAACTAATTCAGATAGAAAATAGTCTACATCCCTTTTTCTTGACGGTAAATAGCACACGTATATATTTATTGTAAATATTTAGAACAGTAACTGCGATTTGACATATTTTATACTTTCAAAATATTTTTGCGATACTTTGAAAGATGTATATTCTTATTATTCTTCAAAAAATGAATTAAAAAAAAAACTGACAACGCTAACAAACTAAGAAATATTTTATTTGATTTGCATTTTCAAACATTAAATTTAGTATTTATGTTAGAATAGGAAATACTGAGAAATATAATGTTAAATCCTACTTTTTTTATGATTTTAAAACTTTAGTGTTCTGCCGTAAGTGGATGAAGAGTAATTTAAAAAAAAATTTAAATTGCTTGCAGCAAAACAACTTTTGAGACACTTCAAACGAAGTATTCACTTTGTGATGAGTTGATTAAGCATTTAAAAATAGTAAATACTTCAAGTGTTTGAGTAAATGAAAAAGAATCTTTAATTAATTCTGTCGCAGAACTTTCAAGTGTATTTTTCATTTTTTCTCTTCAGAGGCTGAGAGTACAACAAAATTTAAGTGTTGATTAATTTCCTTATTATTAAAAAGAAAAACTATTTTTGAATAGAATGTCTTTATTATCATTTTAGTGAATAAAAGTTTACGTTCTTTGGGAAAACTTTAGTCATAATTTTTTGAATCGGCCTACAAACATCAAAAATTGCAATTATAAATCGCTCAAATATACTCTTCTGAAAATTAATGTAATTTTCGTTACTAATTCATTGACTATAACGCTGACTTTTAAATGATATCCATAAACCATGCATTGCCGGCCGTCTCCATATTACATGATCAACTCACCTTCAAATTTATAACACTTCCCTATTTTGCGTAAAATTTCTCTTTGTGTAGATATTTACCTAGGTATATATATATATATATATATATATATATATATATATATATATCATTCTTTGAATGATTTTTTTTTTAATTTTGATATTCTAAATTTTTTTACATATATTTTTTTATTCCATCTTACACTAATTAATTACTTTCAAAGTTTTTGTGATTGTACTGCTACAAAGTCCATGCAGAAACAGTTTAGATTAATAATATTCTGTGTTATATTTTATATTTTGTATTTTATATATTATTATAAATAATATATTTATTTAAGGTATTGTTGAAGGAATTAAAATTTATTAAACAAAGACTAGCTAAAAAATATATAGCATTTTATTAATAAACGCCTTCAGTTTTTCAAAATATAATTACATTTTTTATATCCGAATAGTTTTCTTTTTATTGTTAACAAATCCTCATAACATCGGGTTTAGATATGATGTACACTGCATTCTTGAAAATAAGATTTATTTTTAAAATGGAACCCAGAATGTTTGTTTAGGATACTCGTACCTCTTCTAACTTAAAAAATATCTCGTTTCAATTTCTTAAATTAGTCAAGATCAGAATGGTTAAAATGACTGAAAAAGTCTCTGCCTTCAATTAAGAGCAATAGTAATCGTGATACGAATTTTAAAAAAATGTATATTTAGTTTGAATTTATGATTTAAAATATTTTTCCTTCAGGAATATTTATGTATTTACGAATGAAAATCAGTTCCTTGAGTGTATGAGAAAGCGCATAAACTTTCTGGGCTGACTAAAACGTGAAAAAACTTCCCCTATACCCATTTTTAAAAGTTTTAATAATGATTGTTTTCTTTAATCACGACACCAATTCGCTTGTACGAGATTTGGTACAAAATTGTGTCGTTGAAAGATTCGAAATCTAATTTCACGATGATTGAATGCTTCAATTAGTAAAAATTAGGGTCATAAAATTATTTTATACTATTATCGAAAACGTTTTATAACTGCTCCAAATGACGTCTTTTATAGCCACAGTACTCAGTCAGATTTGGACCTCTGCTCTGTAATTTGGAAGCTATGGTAGAATTGAAAGTTTATGAAGATAATATTATTGTGACGCATGTTTAAAAAAAAAAAAAAATATATATATATGTATGGATTTTATGAATTAAAATCTACGTAACAATATAGTGATATAAAAGGTAATCTGTAACAAAATAGGATCACATATTTATATAAACATTCAACATGGCATGAAGAAGGACACAAAAAGAAGAAAGAAATAAGGAAGTCGTGAAAGAAATGCTATATCTCTGCTTACTCCTTCGATAAACTTAAAGGAAAAAATATAATGCAAAGAAATTTTTTGGCTTTTGAAAATAAAAATATTAGCATTCTATTGTTTTCAGAATAGTCCTTGCAATTTTATAATATGTTTCTTAAACTATGAAACTTTAATATATATATACATTTAATAAAACATTCTAATATTGTATAATAGTTTTGCAGATGTGATAGCTTTATTTCTCTTCTTACACAATTTAAAAGAAAATATGAAATACAGGTATGCCCTGTATTAAAAATAAAATCTAAATTCGGTTGCAAAACTATAAAAATTGTAATTCAAGACTGAAATTGTAAAATCGCTGTTGATTTTCCATTAACGTTTCAACTCCATTTCAAACGCTAGGATTTCTTTACAATATTGACATTTCTAAAACTTCTGTATTATTGTAATTTAATGCACACACATACACACACACACACACGCGCATATATATATATATATATATATATATATAAACTTTTCTTTATTATATATGAAACCGTGTTGCATAAAGAACATATAACTGATCCTGAAGCAGTCGTGTTTAAAGCACATTAAAAACGTGTTTATTAAATAAATATGATCTCTCTTCTTTTTCAGATTCATCCACCATGATATGAAGCCAAATACAAAGTAAAACAAAAAAGAAATCTAAGAAAATTGCTCTCCATGTCTTACTACCACAAGAAGCTTATGAAAACGTGTAAATGGAAGAAATATTTGCGTCTTCTGAAGTAAAAGAAATAGCATTTTATTTTTTATTGAACAGTCCATGCATTTTCTTATATGATTGTTAAAATCATGGAATGTTTAAAAAATGTACTTAATAAATTTATTTAATAATAAATTTAATTTTTAACGCGTCTTATTCTTTAATTTCTTTATTTAATTTGATAGCTGTCACTTTGAAAAATAATATGAAAGAGATTTTTTCTTAAATATAAAATAATCTAATTCGTATCTGGAATCGCAAAACTTTGTTATGCAAGACTGACCTTGCTAAATCGGTAATGATTTTCTGCCCATATTTTATCTTAATATTTACACGTAGTATTTTATTACAACATTTAAATTGCAAAATCTTCATAAATTTCTGTACAAACAACAGTTTGCATTATTCCATGTTATTCCATGAACAATTGTAACGTCTTTAAGACACATAACATATCTTGAAGGTTTCATGTGTAAAGCATAGAAAATTCAGCCGAGGAAGGAAATATTATCTCTTATCTATATATTTATCAATTATGACAGGAAGTCAAACACGCACACACATACAAAGAAAATATATTGGTAGTCTGATATTGAAAAAATCTATCATATTAATTCAGAAAAAATTCTTAATTTTTTTGTAGAAGTAGAAACTCATTCAATTTTATCAAAATCTACCATTTCATACTTTGTAGCATAAATAATATCAGAAAAAAAAATTGGAAGAATAACTTAACTGCATTTATTTGTAATATTTTTGTAACTGTTCCCTTTAAAAACATTCAATATTCACAACCTTCATCCATTTAAATATATTTTAGAAAACATGTATTTTTTTTTAATTGGAAACTATTTAAAATATATTACAATTTAAAACTAATAACCAATTACTAATATATTTCATTTCTTAGGCTTTCTTTTTCCTTGCATTTTTAATAATATATGAAACAGATGTGGAAAATTCAAAACCAAACGTTCAATGTTCTGCACATGAACAATTCCGTTTTAAGGAAAAATTTGTAAAAATTACGAATAATTACACATAAATTTAAAAATAACATTTTTTTTTGTTTTGCTCTCCATTATTAAATTTACAATATGTACCTTTAAAATTCCACAATTAACTTTTGTATAGACGTGATGTGTTATATTTGATTAGTACTATATTGGCAACAAAGTTATACGCAGTTGTGATAGAATTCCAAATCGCACTAGTCTGGGGTGCGCAACTTAATCACGTCCAGTTTTTGTGAGTTTGTTATGTACAATACTGATAAGATTATGGTAGCTAAAGCTTTAGATAATTTTATAGGACAGACACATGGTATTTGCTTTAATTCTGCGATGTGAGTTGTTCAAGTCGTAAGTCTTGCCAAATCAAAATCATATCAAGTATTTATAATCCAACTTCCCTCCTCCTGATTTTTGACTTGAAATGCAACGTATTTCATTGAAATACTTGACATCATTGCATAAATACTGGCTTTTATTAATAAGTAACACGGAAAAATTACCCAGTGTTTTATTTTCAGTAAAACCAATTATATAGAATTTTTTGAATACTCTAAAAACATACAATGCACGCATCACAGGTAGCACCGAGAAAACACATTTGGTACATTTACAAATAGTTTCAAAGAATGGCATTAGAGAATTGGCATACTTGTCATTACAATTTGGCGTTTTAGTTTATCTATGTAACAAATTCGTAATTTGTTCCACTTATGGCGTTACCGTATTCTAAATTCGTGATATTTCAACAAAAAACTTTCTGTGAAATTGGAAAGCTACTTCTAATCATACATGTGTGGGAAGTTTTTTTTTTTTCATTAAATTAGTTCAGTCATATTTTGTATAGATGAATGTCATTATTTTATAATATAATAAAATTCTCACAAAATGTGTACTACTCACGCGTATTTTTTTAAAGAAAATTACTGCATTTGCAGAAAAGTGATAGCGCAGTAATACCTGTAAAGTTTCAACACTGAGTATGGGGCAATTTTATTAATTTCTAATGTGAACCAATATAAAAAATACACGCTGTGAAAATTCGTTCGATGTATAGAATAAGATAAATAAACCAGTAATGAGACAGGAGAGGTAACAATAATGGGCCACTTATTTTCAAAAATGAAAAACACGCTTTATATCCATCTTATTACTAACTATATAGTAACATGCGACAGGTTTCGCCTGTCATTTTCACCATTTTCACCAATCGCCTCTTATTTTCGTTGCTTGTATATGTAGTATGTAAGCTTATTTAAACGTATTTACTCCTTTCAGGACTACACGTTCCATACAGGGTGGTTAGATTGATTTTGTTTTTTAGTACCAGATTATTTCAGTCATAATATTTGCTTTGTCTAACGCTAGTATTCACAAATCGAATAAGTTGAAAGATACTATGCAAAAATATCAGTATTAAAATATCATTAAATGATACTTGTGACTCGTGAAGGGTTTTAGCAAGTATCCAATTATAGTTTAATCACACATCACTGGTGGATTTACCTTATTTGTAATTTTTTATACAATAATACTTGGTTATGTATGAACGATATATTTACATGAAGAACATTTCTAATCAATTATGTTGTAAAATAATTATTATTTGTACTGCCATAATGGGTGTCTTTCATATTACTTCTGTTTTCACATTAAGCTTGCGCGCTTCTTTATACTAGTTTGGGAAAACAATTTTATAAAGCTTCATGTAGCTTCATTTAAGTGTTTCTCTTAATTTAAGAATATAACTCTTTAATTTATTCATAGGCACATAAAACTATTTCGAGAATAGAATCTTTATTAATTCCTAGAAGGCAAAATAACTGACAGTTTACAATTAAGTTTACAATTTATGTTAAACGTCTTGGAAGGTGAAATGTGTAAAATTAATTAAAAATGCATTTAAGTATGCTGAAAATGTGTCATAATATATTTATATTATACACAAACAAATTGAACTCATAATGATTTTTCAGTATTTCTTCTATTCTAATAACAAAGGTTTTCACAATTCGCATCCTAATTGAAAATATAATGGAATCAATTTTCTGTAATAACAGGCATTATTTTTTCAAGAAATTGAAATTTTGTTATTGATTTGCATTAATGCATACTAAATTAAATACAAAGATTTATGGAAACTATTTTCTGTATTAATGTCATTCAATAATGAAACTCTACGTTCATTTTTAGTCAAATGACAATTAACAGTAACACTAGAGAAATTTGCTTCGTTAAAAAACCTTTGTTTATTTTTAATCGTGCACACTAACCAATAAAACATTAATATAATCTTCTCTGTTTATTGTTAGTTTTGCAAACTAATTTATGAAAAAAAATAACGGTCTATATTATATACACAGAAAGTCAATGAATGAGAAATAATCTATTGTCTTTTATTATTTTTAATACAATGAGTATTGAAGATTTCACATGCAGTATCACAAGGGAATATATCCTAAAAAAATAAAAAAATATTTATTTATTTTTAATCAGGAACAACTAAACATAAAATAATAGTGGAAATTTCTTTGTTTTATTATTATTATTTTTTTTAAATCCTGGTCACTAAATTATGTACAAAAGTAAAGAAAACATTTTCAGTATCCATGAAGTCATTGAATGAAAGTTTATATATTGTGTATGTTTATTTTTAATCAAATGAATATAAAGTCTTTATTTTACAATATTAATAAAGGAAATATCTTTGGATTTAATATTTTTTATGTTTAATCAGGCACAATAAAAATATTGATTGATAAGAAAAATGTTGGTAACAATTATCTTTATACGGAAAATCTATGAATGAAATTTTATTTATTGTCAGTGTTCATTTTAAATCAAATGTGTGTAAAAGTTTTGATTTATTGTATTCCTGGAAGAAATAAACTTGGATATTTTTAATCATGCACAAGCAGTTATAACAAAAGGTAATTGAAGTAATTATTTATGTTTCATCATATTATATGAAAAAAGGAAGGGTTACATTATATTGTTTCATGTAGTTATTTTTTCTTCTAGGTGCAATTACAGGAAAACAAGCTCTAAATGTAATATTTAACTTACTTGCACCATGTAACAAACGGGTAAAGGTTATAACTTTGTCAAATATTTGATCAATATGCCTTTTATTTGCACTAAATTCATACAATTGATAATATTACCAGTGGATTAATTGTGCAGGTGTACAGCAACAATATTTCACATAGGTGAAATCTGTTTTCGTAATATTGAAACTGATTGTTTCTGTTATGGCAATGAAAAACATATCAAACAACATAGATAGTGGATGTCAAATTATTATGATCGTTCATATGAAATATGAAATATGAAAGTTTTTAATGTGATACATAGTATAATAATTTTTAAATTATTAATCCTTGGATTATGGGACAAGACCTGAGAATATTTTAATATTAAATCGTACCAAACTTATTTTGTTCTTTCTTTGGTGGTTGATTTTGTCTAGAAAATATCCCACTATAAGTGTATGGTAGAGAATATTTTTCCAAATGTGGTAGGAATAAATAAAACAATATTTCCCTGGCACGCATATCACCCATCCCACAGTATAAGGGGTTTGCAACAAAACGCGTAATACAACATACATTCTTCCCTGGAAATAAATACATACGTAGAAGCCGATGAAAGCCTACTCTTTTGTGCAATATTTTTAACAAATGACTAAAGAGGATACTCGCACCGTTTTCTATGTTGATGTAAATTTGAAAAGCATAAAGCTATTTCTTTCTCTTTATAATATTATAACGTCGAAAGACTATATACAGGGAGATTATAATTAAAGTTTCACTTTCAAAAGGCTGTAAAAAAGGAACAACTGCTTATAATGATATGATATTTCATCTAACTAAACGTAAAGCAATGATTTTTTTTTTGTGAAAAAAAAAGAAGTTCAAAAGTTGACCAATAGATGGAGCTGTACTCGTCATAAGATGCTAATTAAGAGACGTTGCATGCTGGTGTGTCACTGTTTGTTCAAACAGCATGACACGTCATTTAATTAGAATCTTATGACGAGTACTTTTCCAACTTTTTTTTTCTTTCGCAAAACATTGCTTCACGTATTGTATTCCCGTTGCTTCACGTACACTCAGATGAAATATCAGGTCATTGTGAACAGTGGTTCTTTTTTCACAGCCATTTGAAAGTTCAACTTTAATTATAATCACCATGTATATTTCGATGCGATTCTACTCTTAGACGAAAATATACCCATATATTTTACGTATGTCTGCAAAATAAATAAATAAATAAATAAAGTAATAAAAAAAAATCCCTCTATCGCCATTTTTATGTCCGATAGAAGCCATAAAGAACTCCAATACTGCATACTAATTTTCATTTTTTTAATATAATTACGAACATTAATGTCCAAACTAGTAGCAAATTATCGAGCATACATACGTTAAAACACGTACCGAAAAAGGGTACATATTTTTAAACTCGGTTGGAATTTTCTTGAAAAAAAATATTATTTAATACTCATAATTTTATTTTCTCATTTTGTAATGCTAAAATAACATTTTTGTCACTAAATGTAGTTTTTCTTTATCAAAACAGATAAATCACTTATTGAACCAAAGTTACATTTACCATTAATACCTTTCTAAGAATACATTACGAATACGTATTTCCTTTTTCTTGTCTGTTTCCTTTTTTGTATATTAATTCATTACACTAACTCACTTAATTAAAATACGTAAGTCGAAAATTAAAGTTGCATGATTCTAATCTTCTTTTGTCTCTATTTTTGTTTTTTCCAAGACTACTAATGATGTTTCCCCCCCCTCTGGTTTTTGCGTATGCCACGTGTTCAATGGCAGTTGTTTAAGTATTTCGGTTGTAATGTCAAATAGATTGCTCAGTTTCAGTTTCTTAGTTAGAATAACGCACTTACCGTCTGTATTAAAAAAAAAAACTTTATTGCTTATTAATTTTGTAATTTTAATTAATTTTGTAATTAATTTTGTAATTTTATAGCTTATTAATTTTATTGCTTAGTCTAAAAAACACAAATGTGTCTGTGCTTTCTTTTTATTTTTATTCATTTTTGATTTAATAATTTATTTTTGATGTCTGTTTTAAGTTTTAATAGTTATTTTAGTATTTAATTTTCTTAGAAGAATTTTCCTTAAGATTATTTTAGATAGTGTGTTTTTTTTCAGACATAATGCTTTATTATCTCTATTTGCATGCCTCAATATTTTATATTTTATCGAAAATTTATAAGACATTTTTTAAGCAATATTAGCGGAAATTGTATTACATCGTGAAAAAAAAATTAGACATATTAGAATTAATAATTACACTTTGCATCCAAAATTGATAACATCAATGCTTCTGGTATAAAAAATAGTTAAGTATTTATTAATTCGATGTGCTGAGCAGAAATATGATCATAAAAAATCTGGTTTGACTAAGTATTTTTTTTTTTTTTTTTTTTTTGTAATACTTGTTCTACGAACTAATATCGCCAACCCCATTCCAGACATCATGTTATCTAAAAATAGGCTAATTTATCCTGCTTAAAAAATAAGGAAAAATTATCTGTAAATGCATAAACTCAACAGCCGTTCGAAGATAAATGAAAAATGACTTATTTACTTATTTACTTATTTTTTTTTTTTTTTAATGTGATTACTCGCAAGGAACTACGAATGGATAAGTTTATTGTATTTACTCTATTTTGAATAATCGTAATAAAATATTTAAATTTCTGAAAAATGTAAGTTTTTCAGCCGTTCAATTTTAAGAATGACGATATTCGCAAGCGGAAGTTTTAAAATTCAAGATTTATAACTCGAAATACACGTGTTTTCTGAAACATGGCGCGACTTTGAAAAAAAAAATAATCATTATATATTATTTCTCCTGTCAACATCCCTTTTTCTAAAAAAATACGAAACGCAGAACGACGAATGAGATACCATATGAAATGATTTTGAACAGGCTTCTGACATAGTACAAATACATTTTCTTAAAACATGCTTTTTGATTAAAATATGCTAATAATTAAAGATTAAATCGGCATTGTTTTCATAAATGAAATGAAAAGTTTTCCTCAAATTTATGTTGCCACAAAAATAAAATACCGCATTTTATCGTGCTCAATAATTGTAAAAAAAAAAGAAAAAGTAAAATAACGATTGCTGCACGGGTTATATTTATGATTAAAGAGCAAAATTTAAATTCAAATGCTTAATTTATTTTTCTTTGTCCCATGTTTTTTTTTCCCCAAACAGATGATGTTATCTTCTAATGCAGGTAAAATACGACTGATATATATATATATATATATATATATATATATATATATATATATATATATATATATATTATATATATATATATATATATATATATATATATATTGCCTTAGCTACTAGCGATCAGTTTTTAATATATTTTACTTTGATGGGATAAATGAGGCGATATTCTGGCGACTAATGTTGTTTGCAGATATTTTCAGTCCTTATTTTTTATGGGTACTTTTCGGTTAGCCGGGCGCCAGTGATATATGTACATATATGAATATATATGTATATACATATACATGTATATTCATACATATATGTGTGTACATATATGTATGTATATATATGTGTATGTAGATATTTTTCTATCTACATATATATATGTATATATACATGTATACACTCTAAATAAGAAAGAGTGACTATTCACTCCGCAGGAGTGGATATTCACTCTATCGCAGAGTCAAAATTTGCCCAACCTCTTTAGAGTGACTATTCACTCTAGGAAAAAGTGAAATTCTTGACTCCCTGAAAGAGTGAATACTCACTCCTGAGAAGTGAATATTCACTCTGAACAGGAGTGGATACTCACTCTTTCAGAAGAGTGACTATCCACTCTTGCAAAAGGAGTGAGTTTTTTCACCCCTGATAGGAGTGACTAAAATTCAAAAAAAAAAAAGGGAAACTCATTTTTACACACGCTTGTTCGTAGGCGGTCACCTTCCCAATTACTTACCGAGCTCGTTGCTGCTTGACTTCTGCGCTCGGACGAGAACTGGTATACCTACAGCATGCTACAGCCGCTAACATTTAAAATAACTCTTATTACATTATTTTAGCTTTGTTTCTTTTGTGATATTCGAGCACACTTATTAAATTTGTGTAGAAATCATAAATATTACGGTCTTTCTCAACTGTGTAAATAAGAAAACTGAAACCTTCTTTTTGTATCATAATACAGAGACTGTTCGCACATGTCTTAGAGAAATTTGATAATTTTTTTAAAAAAATGGAATTATTTTAGAGGAAAAAATTCTGACAACAACTTATTATGTGTAATTTATATTATCGTCTGATACTTTCAAATTTATTCTTATTTCAAGATTGCGCATGCAAAAAAGCTGTGAATGGGAAGATGCGTTTTTTTTTCTTCCGAACAGAAGTATGCTAATTCCACAGTCTAAAATGATTGCAAAGCGCATAATATAAAAACTTTTTAGTGCGAAATAAACGTAACAATTGATTGGAAAATGCTATTCCAAAAATCAGTACATATACATAGTAAACAGATACCAGATAAAAAAAAAAAAAAAAAAAAAAAAAAAACAGGGAAAAAAAGAGCCCATTTCAATGCGGAAAACGAAGTTTCATGTAAGGATTTATGACTATCGCAAATTTATCTTACAATGGGAAAATAAAAATAAGAATATTGGACAAAAATGTTACAATCAATTCATTATATTATTAAGAGAATGTGTTACATCCGATATTTATAGAAAAAATGCCATTTTCTTTATTACAATGACTTTTAAAGGGTGAAACTGCATCAAAGCAAAGCTACTGCTCATACTTCAAAAACTACCGCTGTATTCGTTGAAAACATTAAAAACTCACACAGGTATTGTATTTATACCTTTCAACATATTCCTCCAGTCACCTGACGCTTCTCTTATGGTTTATTGTTCATTGGGTCTGCTGAAAAGAGCTATTTCAAAGGGCAAAATCACCACGATCGATTGAATCTGGAAAGTTTTTAAAGACGCATGGGAAGCAATAATACTGTAAATTTTACAAAAAACCTTCTACCATCGAAAGCATTACGCAGAATGTAAATAGTGTAATGTAAATAATGTAAATTAGTATGACCATGGTCTTGTATATAAATTAATGTAATTATTTATTTTGCTTAGCATTATCATTATTATTGTTATTATTATTTAAATACTTGTATGTAATAATGTCTATGCTTTAATTTAATTTTATTTTTAAAAAAGTGTATATTTTGTATAATTCAGCATTATGAATGTGTTTTGAATAGTATAGCATTTGTTGGTAACGGGTTTGCTTTCCGATCAAAGGTTGAACTGCCCGGGACGTGCAGTCCTTGAGAGGGGGGCAATGTTATGAATTTTGTATATATCTGTAAATATTCCATTTGTTTAAATTTATTTTATTTTATTATTGTGAAAATTGCAGTATTATTAATGTATTTCCTATTGAGCATCATGTAACTCAATGCTAAAGGCATCAGGTGCTTTGCAAGAAAAACAACCTTACAACATCGGTTTTATAATGGAGTTCTCTTGGAAAATCGCCAACGAATGGGTTTTTCGCCAAGTTGGCGATGGTTTTGGCGACTTATTTTTGTCGCCAAATTTGGCGATATATCGCCAAATGTCGCCAAGTTGGCGACGGATTTGGCGACTTTTTGTGCAACCACACCCCCCCCCTTATACCTATACATTGGGATCCTTTCTTGCTTGGGTTCTCTATCGAAAGTTAAAGCACTTTCTGGTAATTTCTAGCATCTGAAGGCTCTGGAATAATCTGGAAAGATCTCTGAAGCCTATATAAGGGACCTCCACCAGTCCAGTTAGTTAGTTGTCTGTCAACTGCGATTGAATTCATACGAGAGGCTTTGCATTGAGAACTGTGTTTCTCGGATTGATTTTGTCGTTGATACGTCGTATTGAACGCATTGTTTCTGTGTGAAATTTTGCTGTGCTTTTATTGGATTTGAAGATTACTGAATATCTTGTAATTTTCAGAAGATATTGGTGTTCGTATTGCACTGTTTATAGTGAATAAAGCCTTTTTTATTGTTCTTATATATTGGCATCAGTCCTTTCGAACCCCGAGCTCACAACAATATTCTTCTTTTTTTTGCTATAATAAATGGTATAAAATCAGTGATTAAATGCAACGTTTTTCATTTCTCTTATGTTTTACATTTTAATTTCAAACGTGCTAAAAATAACAGAAAATTTAATCTGTATAGTTATATTTTGTTTAGATTCATAAAGAGGTTAGAACTGATATAATATATGTAGAATAGGTTATTTAAATAAAGAGGAAAATAATTAGCATTAAGAGATATTAAATTTCTGTTTATAAAATAGAAGCAAAATTGTGTTGCAGCTAAGCATAAATTTACTTCAAATATTTGTTTTCCCTACACTGTTCTTAGTACTGGCAAATCCTGCAATTTGTAAAGCATAAAACATATTTCCTGTCCATAATTCTATTGATTCATTTATTATTTCAATGCCTTTTTCAGTTTTTTTTTTTTAAATAGTGCTACTATATATAAAGGATTTCATTTTAGGCGTTTCGTTTCGATAACGGAGTATCCGAGAACTGGCGCCATCTTGTGGTTTTATTGGAAAAAACTGTTTTTCTTCACTCTCAACGGAGTGAACTACTCACTCTTGCCAACGGAGTGAGACAGTCACTCTCGACAATGGAGTGAGATATTTCACTCCTTTCTAGAGAGTGGTAAATTCCACTCTTTAAAGAGTGCATATTTATAAAATTCACTCCTAAAAGATTGAAAATGCCTCTCACTCTTCCAAAGAGTCAACTTCTCACTCCTTCCAATTTTAGAGTGTATAAATCACTGGCGCCCGGCTAACCGAAAAGTACCTTTTTATGTATATAAATTTAAACTTGCATCTAAAAAATATTAAAATGCAGTGCGAAATCTTTGCACTGGTCCGCTGGTATGAAATTAATGTACAAACATATCATATTTATATCAAAGTTTATTTAATCTTGCTTAGTTCCTTTTAAAAAATAGCAACAGTTTTGGTGAAAATAAAATAAATACATATTGCAAATCATCTTTTAAATTAAATAAGATTAAAAATTAGATTATTTATTGTTAACCATGACATAAGTTTCGACTTAAAACATTTTTTTATGTACTGTTATCCGCACTCCATATATAAATAAAAAATACTTGAACGCAGAAAAATGCGCGTATCGTTATAACGACTATAAGAAACTATTTTTAAACGCTATATAATTGTTTTAAATATGCAGGAATTTAACCATCATTTGCACGAATTTTTTTTTTTTAAAGATATCTTTATTTTTTCAACATTCTCGTGTATTTATATATTTAAATTAAAAATCCAGTATTTGGAAATATTATTATGCTTACGTTTTAAATTACGGCTACAGAAGTAAAAAAACATCTATTTCTAAATAATTTGATTCAAATATTGAAAATTCAAATAAAATATATAAAATAAATGGACAAATTAAAAAAAAGGATCACACCACAAATAATCAAGTATATGCATGTAAAATATGGTTAAATTGCTATACACAGATTTCGATATAAAACTTATATTGTTGAACCATCTTAACCGATTTCTAGAATAAATAGCGTTTAAAAGATTTCTTCCATTTAAAGACTGCTGGACTCAGCTTTTTTATCATACATCTCTTTATGTAACTACCAGTTTTCATGCTCTATATGCAATAATTTGTTTGCGAGATAAACCGAGAAAGTTAGAAGGATACACTACATTTTATACTGGCACCGGACCAGCGGCAGTGGTACGATTTTTTTAAGTGAGAAATATGAGCACATGTACCCTTTAATATACCTGTATTGATCTATATATTGCTTGTATTGCATTAGAGTTCTATGTAAATAAATACAATACAAACTATAAATGTAAATGGATTTACTAAAAAAATAAACTGTCGTTATACAATTAATTTTTTTTTAGATATAAGTAAAGTAATTCTATTTTAACAATTTTTGGTTTGTGATATGCGTAGTCGACAAGCAAAAAAAAAAAAAAAAAAAAAGAAAAAATCCCTATGAATTTTTATCCCCACATTGTCACAGAGTAAAAACAGAAATATAATAATTGAATGATAATTATGTATTCTTACAATTTATGTTAAAGAACCGACCGCATAGAATACCGTGTCTATATTGAAATTGTAAACAAACTTTGTTTTTTTTTTCTTTACTAACACATAATTTTGCATATTATTTCGGTTCCGTCTCCAAATTTTACCGCCCCACCAGTGGCTGAGAGGTTGTGCTCTCGAAGCTGGTAGACGGGAGGTGCTGGGTTCGATCCCAATCGCGCCCGTCGGCCTAATCGTTCGGAGTTTTCGTGGTTTTCTTCGAGCCGTGGATTTATCCATGCGTAAATACGGATTAGGTTCCCTTAGAAAGACCCCCACGAAGGGCACTCCCCCCGGGCCTATATCCCTAGTGTTGATAATTGGCCGTCAATAATCAACCCAACCCAACCCAAATTTTACCTTCGGATAGCCAAAGGGATGTAATACCCTTTAAATCCCTTTAAATCTCCCCTATTGTTTTCCCCTTTTTTGTAAAAAGAAGTTTTGGAGTTATAAAGATGTGAAATTTAGAACACCCAATGTTAAAAATTTTTGTTTAAATAGTTACAAAACAATCTACAATGCGGGTACAGAAATCAAAAAATTACGGAATGAGCAAAAATTTTGGATTCGCATATTTGAAGATTCCATCAATAAATTTCTGTTAAAATTTGTATAACTACAATAGTTGCAATTGTCATTACTGTAACTACTATATTACTAAAATGCAAAAAATTTTAAAGTGGCATATGTATTTCTGAAACAAAAGCGAAGGTCATTTTTCATTGCGATATCCAGGTTTATTGGGTTAATCCCATACAGAATCGCACAGTTTTACTTCAAAGGTAATTTCGTTGGTGCGAAGTGTTTTATGATTTTAAGCAGAAACTATTTGTGAATGAATTACACGGATAATAAATTATCTAAATAGGAAGTTTTAGCTTAATTCAAATACAAATTTATTGAATATTTTAGAACTTAGTGTACAGATAAAATATCGGGAGATTACCTATTTTGCTATGGATTTAACAACTCTGAGGCTATTAGCAATAAGAAAACATTATCATTCATATTTTGTACGTTCTTAGTAAATAAACATTTTACATTACAGAATCTGTTTTACATAGATGTAAAGTGCATAATTGTACAATGGTAGTACTAGTTATGACAAATAACACATCGCGTATAACGAGCACAATATTTCCAGGACTACAGGAAAATTATATTACACCATATATCGTATAAGAGGAAATTATGCAGAATATGCAGCAGCTGCATATTCTGCCTCCGGAGGCAGTATATTTCACACCGTTCCTTTTTCTCTGTATATTTTTTAAATATATTTTTTTAGATTAGATATTCCTACTTATATCTTTTTGACCTCGTTAAAACAAATTTTCAACAAAATTGTCTTTGATTACTTTTAGTTCTTGTATCAATTAACTATAGTAAGTAAAACATTTTATATTAGTAGTAACATTAGAATTATAATAAAAAAGAGTTTTGTTTAAATTGGAATGAGACACCCTGGAGTTTTGAGAAAATAAATGATGTAAGACACTGTTATATTATATATATATATATATATATATATATATATATATATATATATATACAGGGTGATTCATAAAAGATGGGCAGAACTTTAAGGGGTTATAGTACACTTAAAGACAAATAATATTAAATAGGAGACTAAGGGTCCCAGACGTATTCCCAAGGAGATAGGGGGCATTAAAGTTTAGGGTCCGAAATTTCAAATGATTATAAAACATGGAAAAATTGGTCGATTCGTTTGCGGTTTTTGCAAAAAATTTTCTTTATGCCAGTATTTTCTTGAAATAAAATTTTAAAGTTCAATTTCAAAAAATGCCGATAGGGGGCGCTTTAGACTTTGGAGTAACAAACAACTATTTTTTAACGTTATTTTTTGTATTTCTTTAAATGATTTTGAAAGCTTAGACTTAAACTTAAATTTTGATCTAAAAATCTGAGTCCTAACGAGTAGTTAAGTAGCGTAAACTGAAATTTGAAATTTGAAACCCTTCTCCCCCCAGAACAAAAATCAGTTATTCCCGATCTTTGTGTCGTAGATTAGGCTCTAACTACTGCCGCGTTTTGCTAAAATTATTCTTTATGTCAGTATTTTCTTGAAAATAAATTTTAAAGAAAATTTTCAAAAAATTCCGATAGAGGGCGCTTTAGACTTTGGAGTAACGAACAACTATTTTATACCGTTATTTTTTGTGTCTCATTAAATGCTTTCTAAAGCTTAGACTTAAATTTTCAGCCCAAAATCTGAATCGTTAGACGTGGTTAAGTTTCTGGGGAGAGGGGTTTGAAATTTCTGCTCCTGAGCACAGTTCAGTTTACCATGTCCACACATTGTGTGCTGTGATACGAGGTAAAAAGACACAAATTAGGATTATGTTACCAAAGCATATTTATTAACATGTAATCACAATAAATGTTCAAAATTGTGACCACCAGAGGTTATGCACGCAGAACAACGGCGACGAATGGAACGGCGAACATTCGCGAAAACATCAGGCTTTTCGAGCACTTCCCCTACAGCGGCGGAAAGTCTGGCGACCAGTTCCTCGGGGGATTCAATGGGTGTCTCATACATAAGAGCCTTCAATCGTCCCCAAAAAAAGAAATCGAGGGGTGAAAGATCTGGCGAGCGAGCAGGCCAAGCAACAGGACCACCTCGACCAATCCATCTGTTCGGAAATGTGATGTCCAGATAGTTGCGGACGTCTCGTACGTAATGGGCTGGCGCTCCATCGTGCTGGAACCACATGACCCGCCGGATGCGTGGAGGAACAACGTTTAACAGGTCTGGCAGCACATGTTGCAGAAATGTGAGGTATGTTTTACCGTTGAGGCGTTCAGGAAGAAGGTACGGTCCGATTAGGTGGTCTCCGAGGATTCCTGCCCAAACATTGATGGAAAAGCGTCTCTGATGAGCATGTGGATACGTAGCATGTGGATTGACATCCGCCCATACATGTGCATTGTGTGTGTTAAATGTACCTTCACGTGTGAAGGTACATTCATCGGTGAAAAGCACAGTTCGTCCAAAATGTGGATTTAGCGCGTTCTGCTGCAGAAACCAGCGGGCGAATTCAATACGATTTGCATAATCCCCTGGAGACAGTTTCTGGACTCGTTGCACATGAAACGGGAGCAAATGTTCATCCTTCAGTACCCTCCAAGTCGTGGACTGTGAGGTATCCACCTGGCTAGCCACTGTTCGTGTACTTGTACTTGGCTGCGCCGCTACTACATCCAGAATGGCTTCTGCAACAACTACTGATTCGTCCTTTTTTGCACGACCTGCATTCGACCGGGAAGCGAGAAATGATCCCGTCTCACACAACTGTCTGTGCAAGCGCTCGAAAGTTTTGCGGTTAGGCAACCGCCTGTTAGGAAATCGCTCTCCGTACATTCGTTGTGCCTCTGCACCATTTCCATCTGCCGCTCCGTAAATTAAATGCATCTCAGCCTTTTCCTTATTCGTGAAGGGCACCATCTTCCGATTCATTACTACAGCGACTTACACTTGACTCACCGTTCAGTGGTTTTTATGCCTGAATCGTGTCGAAATTTTGCATACGTGTTCTTCTTCTTCCCCATTTGACATTTGCATACTTTCTGTTTCCTTCTTCACCCGGTGACTAGCGTCAGGAATGTAGCTTTAACGTTTGCATGAGCGACGTTTCCAACTGTGCCAGTGCCTTTATGAGTGAATTCCGACTATGCAGTCCTTGACGAAAGTTGTATTTTTGCCTCGTATCACAGCACAGAATCGTTGGGCATGGTTAAGTAGTGCAAACTGAACTATGTTCAGAAGTTGAAATTTGAACCCCCTCCCCTCGCTACTGAACCACGCTCAGCGATTCAGATTTTGAGCTGAAAATTTAAGTTTAAGTCTCAGCTTTAGAAAGCATTTAATGAGACACAAAAAATAACGGTATAAAATAGTTGTTCGTTACTCCAAAATCTAAAGCGCCCTCTATCGGAATTTTTTGAAAATTTTCTTTAAAATTTATTTTCAAGAAAATACTGACATAAAGAATAATTTTAGCAAAACGCGGCAGTAGTTAGAGCCTAATCTACGACACAAAGATCGGGAATAACTGATTTTTGTTCTGGGGGGAGAAGGGTTTCAAATTTCAAATTTCAGTTTACGCTACTTAACTACTCGTTAGGACTCAGATTTTTAGATCAAAATTTAAGTTTAAGTCTAAGCTTTCGAAATCATTTAAAGAAATACAAAAAATAACGTTAAAAAATAGTTGTTTGTTACTCCAAAGTCTAAAGCGCCCCCTATCGGCATTTTTTGAAATTGAACTTTAAAATTTTATTTCAAGAAAATACTGGCATAAAGAAAATTTTTTGCAAAAACCGCAAACGAATCGACCAATTTTTCCATGTTTTATAATCATTTGAATTTCGGACCCTAAACTTTAATGCCCCCTATCTCCTTGGGAATACGTCTGGGACCCTTAGTCTCCTATTTAATATTATTTGTCTTTAAGTGTACTATAACCCCTTAAAGTTCTGCCCATCTTTTATGAATCACCCTGTATATATATATATATAATTGTTGTATACTTTACCACGCTTGAAAGTTTCTACATAAAATTTCGAATCACATTCCATGGCTCCAAAACTTTTGATTAGAAAAAGAATTTGCCGAAAAAACAGAAAAGTCATATATATATATATATATATATATATAATGTATGTCTTTAAGCAAAGCAGGAAATTTCAAGATGGTATCGCATTAAATGAAATATCATATGATATCATATTAATGCTGCATCTCATGATTCAGTTATCCGAAGATGACTTATAAGTCACTTTATACACTTCAGTCGGAATAAATATTATAATATAAGTTCAAGCGGTGTCGTCTTATTGAAATAAAAGTATTGGCAGTATAAAATGTGATAATGATTTGAATATGGCCGCTGGGCGGCGATTGGAATAAAGATTATGATAAGTAGTCATTTTGTTTCACTTTTTAAATGAACAAAACTTTTAAAATATGAAATATATTTTTAATACAGATAGTGCTGCACATTATTTTTTGAGTAGTTAAATTTCAAATATACAAAAATATATATAACCATTTAAAGTTTCATATCTGTAATTGTTTTGGTCTATTTTTCTATCGTGCCATCACACATTTTTTTGGGATTTTTGAAAAAATTCGCAATGTTAAACTATTTGGGCAAACTCACAGTAAAAAAAATAAATAATGGAATTTTAATTTAATAATATTATTGCGAGACATTAAAATTAAAATTAAAATAGACGTTTCGCGCTATAAACATATTACCTCTTCATTAACAATTACAAAAGAATCAGTCATTCAGAATTAAAATTAAAGTTACACATCGAGCTAAACTGTATATTCCTCTGGAAAGGTACAAGTGGTGATTTTTCTTATCCTAATCCTATCCTATCCTAATAATATTATAAATCTGATTGTGTGCAAATGTTAGGCTGAAGCCAGCGCCAAAATGAAGCATTTAATTATCCTGTATCTTTGCATATAGGTTAATTATAACCCTCATTTGAACATAGGCTGGTTTTTGTTTATTTTATTTAAATATTTTTCTTAATAATTCAAAATTTCGTTATTTTCATAGAGAATGAATGGACATTTTTTCGTATAATATTTTTAAATGGTTAAATTTACTTTACCGTTGCTAATACTTTATCGTTGCCTAAACTAATTCAAAACTCGGAATAATAATTTTCACTCAACAATTTAGTTTCAATTGAAAATTTTTCACGTGAAAAATGAAAATGAAATAAAAAAATCAACGAATTAAAAAGAAGATTAAATAATATTATTAGAAATAAAACATACTTTTTTTAGTTTTTGATAATAATAAAAGGTTTTAATATGCGTAACTATAGGAAACAGGTGAATATGACGTCAAATATCCAAAATAAAGCGGATATGCTTTGATTGGTGAAATAAAATGGTCTTGGGTTTTTTTCTACACTTTTTTTCTTTTTTTTTCTTTTGTATGGTAACAATACTCGGCGTTTTACCGTCTGCTCACGGCTAATATAACTATACCGTATTTTTTATTTAAATTTTTAAACAGTAAAAAGAAGTTTCATAAGAAAATGGTTAGCAAATGTCAATAACATGCTCCGCAAAATTATCCATGTCGAAAATGATGTCATGGATAGCGAGAAATAGTTATTTACATTCTTAAAACTAAAAGAAATAACTCGATTACCTAAAAAAATGACGAATGTCAATAATTCCATTTTTGTTGATAAAACCTAAAGATTTAATATTATTTCGTTAAAGTAACATAATTTTCCCTATGCCAGTATGAAATGTGATTCACGTGAAAAATGAAATGAAAAAGAATTCAAAAGAAGATGAACTTCCGTGATATTTGAAACAAAAATATGGAGTATTTGTTATTATACATGATGTATGAATATCGGTTACATTAAAAAGATCTTTTTCTGTCAAAAAAACTGCGTTATAATTAGAAGGAAAAATGAACAATAATTATATTCTTAAAAATAGATTTCGCTTGGACCATGGAACTATGAAAAGGATCCTCCTCGGCTTGGACAAATATGACGTCATAAATAAAACATGCATTTTCAAATAGTCGTAATAATACAAGGAGCATGAATATCAATGTATACTAAAAGTAGATAGATAATGGACGTAATATTTAAGATGAAAAACTGAAATATTTTTTATCGATACTGAATAATAATTAGTTTGAGTACCACTTACATATAAATGTGAGTTTTCCGCTAAAATTTACGTTCTGATTTGCCAGACAAAGAAAATTAACAAGAATTATGGCAATAAAAAGAGATTTCTCTGAGGATAATGTGACGTCATATTTGTAATAAAATGGGAATTTTCAAATGTGTTTTACAAGGAGAGGGAATTAATTCCCTACATTAATAATACAAGGATCAGTAAGTATAGAAAGTAGATTAGTTTCACGACAAATTTAAAACGAAAAATTTAAATGTTTTTTTTATCTATACCGATTATTAAGGATGAATATCAGTTACATACAGATGAGAGTTTTTTGCCAAAAACCACATCATGATTATTAGGAAAAGAAAAATAAATACGAATCTATTATATTAAATTCTGACCGTCTGTTTGTATTTCGCAACTACTGTTTTCAGATTGTCGAACGCAACGCGATTTACTTAACACCGGTTATCATTCATCCGAGGATGTCATAAACTCTCACAATTAAAAAAAATGATTTAAATTCCGAGATATTATTATTATTATTTTATTTTATTTATTTATTTATTTATTTATTTTTGTAAATTTTAACGAAGTTTCTCTAAAAATGACAACTAATTATTCCATTTTTGTGGATAAAAAAGAAGAAATAAAACGGATTAATACATTTTTTCTCATTAAAACTGAAAAAAAAATATTTTCAATTTGAATAGATGTTGAAAGAAAAAAAAATCTTGATTACAGTAAACTTTTTTAAAAATAAAAACATATTTTCACATATTCAAACTTCATGAATCAATTTATTCTGGAGAACAAAAATCGTCTGTCATCATATTTTTATTTAGAAATAAAGATTTTTTTTTCAGTTATAGATTAAATCAAGGAGGCAAGTTTAAGCTCCTTGCGTTTAGGTCTACAATAATTGCTCCCTATTCACAAGAATTTAATTTAATGAAAAAGAATATACTATTTCCATTATCTTTGAAGGATTGCTATTAAAACGTTTCACAAAGGCGTTAAAATAAAATGGTTTACCAGGTTAACTAGACATATTTTTTTTATATAATTCGCCGATTTCCACGATTTTATTTGGCCCGCCTTTTTTCATTGGTTTCAGTTTCCTTTTCGTGATTATTTGTCACAAAATTTCACTTTTTTAAAATTTAGTTATGTCAAGGCCTCCGCAACATAAAAATACTGTATTGTCTCCTATGGAATGTGATAAAGAGTTAGTTAATTATTTACGTTTCTAATTATCGGGAATGAAATATTTTGCTTAATTAAGGCATTTATTCTTCTTTTAATGATACGTGAACGAAGTCACGGGTAACATGTGGTATTATTATAAATCTGATTGTGTGCAAATGTTAGGCAGAAGCCAGCCTCAAAATGGAGCATTTAATGATCCTGTATCTTTGAATACAGGTTGATTATAACTCTCAAATGAACATAGGCTGGTTTTTGTTTATTTTATTCAAATATTTTTCTTAATAATTCAAAATTTCGTTATTTTCATAGAGAATAAATAGACATTTTTCCATACAATTTAACCATTTTACTTTATCGTTGCTAGGGCTTTGATTGTTGCCAATAAATAAAAACACGGAAAAATTTTTCTTCAACAATTACTTTTCAGTTGAACGATTCTCACGTGAAATCTGAAAATTAAAAAGAATTCAAAAGAAGATGAATTTCCGTGACATTTGAAACAAAAATATGGAGTATTTGTTATTATACATGAAGTATGAATATCGGTTACATTAAAAAGAACTTTTTCTGTCAAAAACTGCGTTATAATTAGAAGGAAAAATGAACAATAATTATATTATTAAAAATAGATTTTGCTTGGACCATGGGACTATGAAAAGGATCCTCCTCGACTTGGACAAATATGGCGTCATAAATAAAACATTGAATACCAGTTACATACAAATGTGAGTTTTCGCTAAAATTTACGTCCTGATTGCCAGAGAAAGAAAATTAACAAGAATTATGCCATTAAAAAGAGATTTCTCTGAGGAAAAAGTGACGTCATATTTGAAATAAATCGGGAATTTTCAAATGCGTTTTACAAGGCACGTGAATCAATTCCTTGCATTAATAATACAAGGATCAGTAAGTATCAAATCCTAGAAAGTAGATGAATTTCACGCCATATTTAAAACGAAAAATTTATTTATATATATATATTTTATCTATACTGATTATTAAGCATGAATATGAGTTACATACAGATGAGAGTTTTTTGCCAAAAACCACACCATGATTATTAGGAAAATAAAAATAACTATGAATCTATTATATTAAAATCTGACCACCTGTTTGTATTTCGTAACTACTCCTTTCAGTTTGTCGAATGCAACGCGATTTACTTAACACCGGTTATCATTGATCCGAGGATGTCCTAAACTCTCAGAATTTAAAAAAAAAGATTTAAATTCCGAGACATTATTATTATTATTATTATTTGTAAATTTTAACGAAGTTTCTCTAAAAATGGCAACTAAATAATTTTAATTTTGTGGATAAAAAAGATGAAATAAAACGCATTAATATATTTTTTCTCATTAAAACGGAAAAAAGGAATTTATTTTCAATTTGAATAGATGGTGAAAGAAAGAAAATCTTGATTACAGTAAAATTTTTGAAAAGTAAATACGTAATTTCACACATTCAAACTTCATGAATCAATTTATTCTGGAGAACAAAAATCGTCTGTCAATGTATTTCCATTTAGAAATAAAGATTTTTTTTCAGTTATAGATTAAATCATGGAGGGAAATTTAAGCTCCTTGCATTTAGGTCTACAACTATTACTCCCTATTCACAAGAACTGAATTTAATGAAAAAAAAATATATACTATTTCCATAATCTTTGACGGATGGCTATTAAAACGTTTCACAAAGGCGTTAAAAGTAAAATGGTTTACTAGGTAAACTTGACATATGTTTTTACACAATTCGCCGATCTCCACGATTTTATTTAGCCCGCCTTTCTTCATTGGTTGCAGTTTCCTCTTCGTTGTTATTTGTCACAAAATTTCACTTTTTTAAAAATTAGTTATGTCCAGGCCTCTATAACAGAGAAATACTGTATTGTCTCCTATGGAATGTGATAAAGAGTTAGTTAATTATTTACGTTTCTAACTATCGGGAATGAAATATTTTGCTTAATTAATGTATTCATTCTTCTTTTAATGATACGTGAACGAAGTCACGGGTAACAGCTAGTTCAGTATATCATCCTTCCAAAAATAATCTTCTTCTTGCATACATGTTGACGTCTGATCTCAAAATACTAGCATTCTTAAACTCCAGGGTGTAATCTGTATCCAGTGCACAAATGTTGATTTTCGAACTTAGGATGTCTTTCCTAAAGCCATGTTCATGTTCTTCTAATTTTGTCTCTAGTGATTGACTACTTTCACCAATAGTTTCATAAACCGAATGACTTATTGTTTTGCAATTGTTTGTGATATTGGTATTTTTACCGATGTTTTGATATATTTATAGCACGAAACGTATATTTTAATTTTAATGTATCTTCATGTTATATAGTGTTTTTAAATAAATGTTTGATTATTTATTTTTATTGTGATATTTAAGAATTCAGAATAGAATATTAATATATTTAAAAAAGAATATTATTATATTTAAAATACAGGGTGGTCATAAAAAACTTTGCCGATATATAGAGCTCTAGTGGCCGGTCCGTTCAATCGATCGAGGTGAGATTTCAGATATAGTTATTCACAGCTATCAGATAGGGATTATGTGAACGGCAAGAAAGTGGTGCTCACAGTTACGGTTATAGGTACAGAAACTCGAAATTTTCCAATGGCAATGCCCATTTTTTTTTGTCGCAAAATGCTCAGCGTATGCGAAAACCCTAAAGAACGTTGGAACCGTACGTGTATCGCAATAAACGGCGCGTTATGCATGCACAAAAATCAGCTCTGCGAACGGCAAAAAAGACACAATTGGCGCGCACGAAGGAAATTTGCATGTGACACAGAGTTAGTGCACCAATCACTGATTACAACACAGATCGGAGAAAAGAAAACTTTTGTTTTGATTCCACATTTTCCACACGTGTGCCATCACAGGCAATTACACATTCATGCGGGCGACTGTGAACAATACAGCCGAATGTAACATCGCATGAGGGATGTGTTTGCAATCTCACGTTTGATAGAATCTTTCAAATCCGGCAAAGTTTGCGGATTGCACATTTACACTCTAGATTTGAGATATCAACAGAACCAGAAATCCATAGGAATGAGGTTGGGGTAGCGGGGACCACGGAAATGGAAAATGGCGTGAGATGACACGGTTGCAAACATGCTGTTCACTGTAAAAAAAATCCAAGTAAAATTACGGACAAAGGCCGGCAGCAGAGATTCCCGACAACATCCGTAAAAAAATATTTAGACCGTAAATCAAAAATCACCCGTAATTTTACATTGAAGCAAATGCATAACCAACCCGTAAAAAAGTAGTATTGCCCGTAAAATCACACAAATTCTGCCTGTGAAAAAAGGGGCATCGTCCGTAAAATTATAGAAATTCTGCCTGTGAAAAAAGGGGCATCGTCCGTAAAATTATAGAAATTCTGCCTGTGAAAAAAGGGGCATCGTCCGTAAAATAATACAAATTCTGCCTGTGAAAAAAGGGAAATTGTCCGTAAAATAATACAAATTCTGCCTGTGAAAAAAGGGCGATTGTCCGTAAAATAATACAAATTCTGCCCGTGAAAAAAGGAGGATTGCCCGTAAAATTAACCCAGTATTACCCCATTCTATTTTGGATTCTGGGAAAAAAAAAAAAAGAAGACACAAACCATAAAATTGTGTCTTTTAAAATTTTTGATGGGGATTGCCAAGATGCTCCTTCTGAAAATCCATAGTAGATTTAACAGGGAATATGGATAATTCAGAACACTAATAGCCAAAAGCCTTCACAGGAGTATTTATATGTTTTCGTAATGCTTGAATGAAACATTCATAATTTTTATACGATATTAAACTCGCATATTTAAAACCTAATTTTCTAAGATTTTAAGGTATACTTAACTGGCAGTATGTAGTTGATTTTTATTTTTTAAATAAAGATTTCATTTTATTAAAGGAGAGAATTCTCACCCATTTCCTAAAATAAACTTAGTATGTTTATTGAATTAAAAGGTTCCCTTTTTTTGGTGTTGCATTAATAACTTATGTAAAAATACTTTAACATGTATTCAGTGGTAGTACAGTATTTAATCTACTTAACACATTTTTAGCTTTCCAAAATTTACCATGAGGGTGGGGGAGCAATTAAAAAACTGGTAGATTAACAAACTCTCTTGTGTTTGATAAATGTGTGACATGTAAAATGAAAATGGAAAATTAGCTACTTCAACATTAAATTGCAGGGGTCGATCCAGGCAAAATTTGGAGCTTATTTATGGCCCATTCGCAAAAATTTATTTAATAAAATAGGTCTCTTCACAAAATTAATTTAATAAAGCATGCCTCTTCACAAAATTCCTATTAATAAAATAGGTCCTTTTCATAAAATTCTTTTTTATAATCTAATTTGTAAGTAAAACCAGGTCAGGAAAAACGAAAACTTTAGC
This sequence comes from Maratus michaelseni, assembly GCA_963931845.1. NCBI lineage: Eukaryota > Metazoa > Arthropoda > Arachnida > Araneae > Salticidae > Maratus > Maratus michaelseni. The sequence goes on from OZ007592.1 coordinate 393,195,039, forward strand.
AGAGGTATTTAAAAAAGATTTTGTTATTGAAATCATGGTTCGAATTTGAATTTCAACTTTCATTACGAAATGTTATTTTCACAAAATGGGCCCCAAGAATAAAAATCTGCATTGACCCCTGAATTAATCAAAAAATTATGAGTAATATCAGTAAAGTAGCTGTATTGCTATTGCTCCCTCTCCTCCCCCCTAAACCCCTTAATAATGGAATCAAGTTAAATCTTAAACCAAAATGTTTTCGTCTAATGCCAATTACATTCTCAACTATTACCCTTTGGCTAGAAAGAACCCCATTCTTTTTTTTTTCTTTGCTTAATGGATTCTTTTTCGTTTTCTTGTGCGGTAATTCAACATTTTTATGTATCTTTCGCATTCCTCTGTAGCAAGTATGCATAGATAGATTTTAACAGTAATATTACACAATGGTGAAAAAGAATGCAATTGCTGTTTCATAAAATTATCATTAAATAAATTAAAAAAAAACATGAGTTTTAACAAATTTATTTAATATATTTCCACACAGTATTACTAGTAGTAACAAATTTTAAATAAATTACACAATTTGTCAACAATCTTCTGCACTATGACATTTTTGTTAGGTCTTTTAGATTTTTTGCCGATTTTGTACCTTTTTCTGGATTAATAGCCAAGCATGCCCTAAAATAAATAAATAAATAAATGTTACATAAAAGTATATACAATAAATACAAATTGAGTATAGTAACAATCTCAGTTATCCCAGATGAACAGCAAATACAGCAGTTATGTGTCTTGATAGATAATTGTTTTGTTATGAAGATCCTATTCAAACAGTGAACAAAAAATTAATGAATTAGAATTTATTCCATTTTAATACAGAATCTAACATACTTTGGTAAAAGCATTGGTATTTTCATATTATTCATGCCAGAAATGAAATTTATATTTCTGGAAAACAATCTCTAAATTATTTTGAATCTGTTAATACATTGCACATTTGATTAAAAAACAAACTATATTAAAAATTAATTAGCTCTGGACAATGTGGAGTCATTTTTGGTTGAAAATATTTTTTTTTCTATGAGCAAAAATAATAGACCCTTTATTCTAAACAAGAATAGGAATGTGTTAATTTGTCATTTTTCAGAAAGAAAATTCTTTAAAAAGGTTAAATTAATTTTGCCTCTCATCCCCTTTTTTTGCATCCCCCACCCTCTTATAAAATAAGAAGGGTAATATAAATAATAGTACCCATTCAGATGAGCAATAATTACCATAGAATATAGGGTCACATTCCACCTTGAGAGGCAGAAAATATTAAAGTCGAAATGTGTCAAACATGAACAAATCACTGCCTCCGATATCATTTTGTACTTGTCTATGTAGCATATGTTAAGCAAGATGCCCTGGTTGGTAGTGCACTGGCATCCAGTACAGAAACACTGTCAAAGTCCACGTTTTGAACCGAATTCCTGATGCTTCAGTGCCAGAAAGGAGAAAACGTGTTGTCACCTGACACGAATCGCTTATATAACTTGATAAGTAATTTATTTATCAAAAATTGTAAAACTAATTTTGATTCCAAATTGCATCAATAGTCAGGCCTGTCAATTTTATAACTTTGCATTTAAAAATGAGCCTGAAATTGTTTCAGAAAGTTTTTCGTTGTTCGGCAGATCATTTGATGATACAAATACTGAAATACGATTACTGAAATGTAGTTTACAATTATATCTCTAAAATCAATATTTTTTTCTTGTATAAAAAATTAACACATTTACATTCATTCAAATATATGTTTTTTTTCATTTGCAAAATATTCACACCTTTCTTTTGAAAAATCATGTTAACCTTAAACCGATCTGAAAGAGTCAAAACCCAACCCAAATCACACCCATGCCCAAAACGCGTAAAGTTGACCCGACCCGCAACTTCAACCTGACCCAATATGAACAGCGGGTTGGGGTAAAATCCGGTTACACGACGTAATGCAGGACTCTAATCTGCAACAATATTCTGGACACTTTTTTGAAAAAATCAGGTAATTCAAACATGACATGATGGGAAGAATCGAAATTCAACTCGAAACCGAAACAATTGCAGTCAACCCGACATGCAAAGAAAAAAAAATTAGCGCCAACCTAACCCATGGGTCGTTTATTTTAAAAACACTAACCTTGAGTCATTTTTTAAAAACTAACCACCACTCGACTGTCGGGTAGTGTGTGGGAAAATTAGGTTACCCGACTCAATTCTACTCCGAAATCAAAATATTTCATTCTACAGCAATTAAATTAACGACAAATTTTTTTGTCGACCCGAAATTCGAAATACTTCTATCCTAATCCAAGCCAAAAAAAATCTATAGTTTAATGTTTAATACAATTATGAAAAAATAATCTACAAGTTAAGGAACAAGTTAATAAACAAGTTAAGGAGTAAAAATATCTAAATAAATAAAATTTTAGAAACCACAACAATTCATAAATATGCTTAAATCGAAAGATATAACAAATCAAAGAAAAATATAAAACGACATGCTTTCATTAATCTTATTTTTAAGAAGAAATAATAATAATAAACAAACATACCACTGGTTAGTGTTGTCCACTGCAGACTTCTTTCCAGCATTTAGCTCAATTTGCATCAGAATTTTTCAAAAGTTGCTTGCATGGTCACTAAAATAAAGAAATAATGTTGATAATGAAGCATGTATAAATAAACATGTCAAATTAACATTTTAAAAACCAAGTCTTCAATAGAAATGTTTTCAATTTTTATTTATTTATTTGCACTAGGATTTAATTGTGATTTGAAATGAAAATGCCTGACATATCTGAAATTAAGGAAAGTAACAGTAGAAAGAAATTTTATTCTCTTTATAAAAGTAATTTTACATAGATTGAATTTTATAGAACTGAATTTGGAAAAAAGTAATAATAATAATGTACCAATTCCGGCTAAAAGTATCAATATCAATAAAATATATAAAGCAGAATTACAAAGAAATCAGCTTGAAATGTTTAAAAAGTAGTTTTTTACTAATTTTAGTTTTAACCGCCATTAGCTTTTATATTTTGAGGCATTTTACTTTTAAACCACATCAATTATTTAGGTAAAAGATTTTAAAACTTAACTAATATACATACATATATATTTATTTAAAATGAAATATATATATATATATATATATATATATATATATATATATATATATATATATATATATATATATATATATATATTAGGCATTTTAATCCACTAGATGCTAGAATTTAATAGCACTATTTATCTATAATGAAAACATTAGTATTAAAATAGTGCATGTATAAGAAAAACTCATAGTCAATGTAGGAAAAAAAATTTGCTGAATCTTAAAAAGGCATACCAATTTCTTAACATAGTTTTAACTGATGTCTAACATTTGTTTTTTCTTCTTTAATGTTTTTTATGCAAAAATTCTGGGCAAAATTTAATGATGAAATATTTAAATTTTGAATAAAATTAAGGTACTTGTGTGATAGTGGCCCGTATAGTTACAAATACGTCAAGCTCGTGAAGCATTAATGTATAATAGAGGTATAAAAATAAATTGCATTGCATTGAATATTATAATATTTTATATTAATAAGAATATATTACTTTCTAAACAAATTCATAACAATTTGCTACAATGTTTCACAAGAATAACTTTTTAATATTATCCCTTACATTTATAGGCCATATTTTCAAAATTGCTTTAATAATTTATCAAAAACATTTTTTTTCCTGGTATTTTCTCCAGACAAATTCTGTTAAGATACAATTCGAGGTGGTGGCAAGCAATTCTTTTAACATGTTGTGTATGCAGGGCCCACTTAAGACTTAGAAGTAGGGGAAGCCTGACTTCACACAGGGGGCCGCCCCTGTACAAATCATGCTTCAACAATTTGAAATTTTACCATCAAAATTTCGAATAAACAGCACTTTTAATACTAAATTAAGACTAACTACCTTTATACATATGAAAAAATATTTATTATAAACATAATTATGCATAAATTAATTTTGTAAATGAATTTACAAGGAACGGGTGCAAATATTTGTACTTCAAAATATATTTTATGCTTTTCAAATTGCAGGATTTGCCAGTGCTAAGAACAGTGCAGAGACAACAAATATTTGACATAAATTTATGCTTAGCTGCAACACAATTTTGCTTCCATTTTATAAACAGAAATTTTATATCACCTGAATGCCAATTACTTTCCCCTTTATTTAAATAACCTATTCTCCATATTTTATATCATTTCTCCACTCTTTATGTTATGTATTTAAACAAAATATAATTATACAGATTAAATTTTCTGTTCTTTTTAGCACATTACAGTCTTAAACATTTGAAATTAAAATGTAAAACATAAGAAAAATGAAAAAAGGTTGCATTTAACCACTCTTTTTATACCATTTATTATATCAACAGAAAAAAAAATGGAGTATAAATGTGTCAGTAATAGTCAGAGAGAAAATTTAGTAACTCGCTTTTGAAAAAATGAGATCGTAAGTACCTCAGTACTCAGTAAATCAAAGATTGTTTCAATATTTATAAAAACAAATGCAGGCGATAAAAAAAAAAAAAAAAAAAAAAAAAAAAAAAATGCAACAAAAAATTTGCAAAACAAACATGTAAAATATGTTCTGGAATATCAAAGAAAATTTAATATGATGATAGCATATAATTATGATGATAGCAATTTAATATGATGATACATTCAAGCTGCATTTTTAAGACTGCAAACATTTGACGAGATTTTACACCCTAACTTGCCGATATGGATATATTTCTGTCACTGGGCAATTCATTGTTGGGGCCGCTTATAACTCAAAAGTACCAATAAATGAAAATGTAATCATGACATATTTCAATTTGAGTAAACTGCTTAATTTAGTGATACTTTAATTTTTATATACAATTAAAATACTTCTTAATATGATATAAAATTAAAAACTGTATTTTATTTTAGGATTGGTTGGTTATTTGTTATGGCCGATTATCTGCACTAGGGATATAGGCCCTCCATGGGGGTCTGGGTTCTAAGGGATCTTAACTCGTATTTACACAAGGTTCAAAGAAAATCGCAGAAAACTCTGAACAGTTAGGTCGACGAGTGCGACAGGGTAATTTACTTTTAGGAATTTTTAAAAAATCTCACCAACCAATGATCTTTTTTTATAGCTAGCAAGATGAACTTATTTTGAATTTTGTAATTTTTTTTCACCAATTTTAACATTTTTCTTATTTTTATATATAGTATTATATATCATATAACATTCTTCTTTATTGTTTAAAATGAAAGCACATTTAATTAGTGTATTATTTTAAATATTCATTTCTTCATACAATACTTGTAAAATACAATTTGAACTTTTGTGAATTTTTTTTTAAATGATAAAAAATCCTTACTTAGACAATATATTTTATAATTTATTTAAATCGTAATTATAAAATTGAGAAACACAAAAAAATACATATATATTGCTTTTGAACTCATACTTAAAGATAAAATTCAACACTATAAACCAAATGTCTTAAAACAGACAACAATTGATGTCATATTTAAGAAATTTAAAAAATAATAAATTATTTTTTACATAGTTATTACTTTATGTATATATTAAAATGTGTAATTTATTTATATTTTAGTATTAGCAGTCTAAATTTTTCCAAAATATGAATTTAAAAAAATGTAAACAAAGATTAAAAAGACATGGCCTGTAATCCACAAAAAGCCTCCAATCCGCACAACACTTGGAACCAAGCTTTGCGGATTAGTGGCTTTCTACTGTATAACCAATGAATAAAAAAATATGCAATTTTTAGCCCGAGTACTTGGTATATATACTCAGTATTCAGCATTTCACTTAAACTTTGAGAACCAGCCTGATTCAATAATCATAAACTGTGAGTCAAGAGGTAATGCAAATCAGCTGTGAAAAGCCATGAGTGTGTTTTTAACAAACCCACAAAAAAAATTATGTTTACGTATTTATTAGAAAATTGGGTACTTCTCTATCATCCCATCGACCACTTTTCATAACAAAAAACTATTGCCAAACTGTAAGATTAAATGCCAAAAATGCAGTCCCATTTACTTGATGTCAGAAGCATTATTACGTGTTATGTCATCAAGTGGTTTTTAATTCGCCATTTGCCTGTATTTTCATTATGTTTTACTGATTTATTAGTTATTTCATTCATTAAAATAACAATTGTGTCCTTAAATTCTTATATTTTATTTATTTTGATATTCCAATGGCAACGTTCAAGTTTATTTGGCGTTACAGTTTGGCGATAGTTTTTTGTTATGAAAAGTGGTCGACAGGATAATAGAGAAGTACTGAAAATTGTCATCACACACATATTAATAGGTGCTATTAAGTGATAATTTATTTGGTCAATTACTTATTCCCCCAAATGCTTAGTAAGGCTTTATAGAAAACTAGTGTCAGTTTTGCCACTCATCGACATTGATACATCTTCCTAATAAGCCGTGAAAGTAGGGTTCATAGTAAAAACTGACTCAATGTTGTCTTAAAAATAGTGTTTTGACTGAAATATCAAAAGGTTTTAATTAAGAATGTATCTATATTAACAATTAACACAAAAAATTTTAAAACTAGTATCATGCCCCCACCTCCCTTAAAATTCAGGCTAAAAAATTTATACATTAAACATACATAAAAACAATATATTTAATTTTCCACCTACCTAAAAATGGGAATCTATCAGTCAAGTATTCGTCTCTGCTGGATCCGCTGAAGCACACACACTGAAAAATGATAAATATATTTTATAAACTGATCGCATTATTATTATAGATACAATAATTACTATTTTTAAAAATTCCAACAATTTCTCTGACAGAATTGTCATTTAAGAATTAAAAAAATCCTTAATGAATATGAGACATCATGAAGCCAGAGGCGGATCAACTACCACCCAGGCCCCTAGGCTTGATTTTTTTTTGTCGCCCCCTCCTACAAAGCAATATATACAGGGTCATTCAAAATACACGTTTGCTCATTCATCTCTAAGACCATTGATGATAGAAACATAATTCCAATTACAACAAGTACAGAATTTAGACATGACATTTGTTTTACAAAGAGCTTTATACATATTAACAGACTTGTATAAAACCAAAAACTTTCTGCGCACATAAATATTGCGTCAAAAACTTTCTGTAAATTAATTTACTGTTTAATAAAATTACGTGTTATATTATTTTGACGATATGGATTAAAAACAGTAGTTTAAAATAATTGCCATTTAAAATTAATTAATATTAGTTAAAGAACAATTATTTTGGTTAAAAAAATAATAAAACTACAAATCCATGATAGGAAGAGCTGAATTCTTATCAAATATTTTGTCAATGCATTTAGAAACAGCCCAATTCTTAACATTTTCGCACAAAGTTTTGCATCTTTAAACTTTGAATTTGACAGTAAATAAATCGTACATAAAATTGGGGAACATTTTTAAAAACTTTTTAGTATCTTAAAAAAAAAAAAAAAAAAAAAAAAAAAAAAAAAAAATTGCAAAGATTATAATTTTGCAGGAAATTTTCTGCGCACGCCTATGTTATACAACTCTGCATATTAAAATACAAAATTTAATTTTTATACGGCCCCGAAAAAAATGAATCTTAGCCCAGTGGCCTTTTTGTTTCGGGCCCCTAGGCCTAGTCGGTAATCTGCCTCTGCATGACGCATACCAGACAGTAACAATTGCTTGTTTTTCCCAGAGTAGCTGTTTGTTTTCAAGATTTTTAGATATAGGGTAGATGTGCCAGTAATGGACACCCTTAAGGAATTTCTTTAAAAATTATTTTTTAATTATAATAGTTATAATTGTTATATTTCACATTTTTGAATATTATATTAATCTAACAGCAATATTTAACCATGCTCATAGTCACATTTCCCAATGAGAATCGAAATTTAATTGTAAATAACAGAAATAAATCAAAACACCCTAAATTCCAGTAATGGACACCCCACAAAAAAAAAAATAGATAATTGGTATTATGATTGTATTTAAAGAAAGCATATTAATGAAATAAAAAAAGCTGAATTTTTATTGTTTTTTTTTTTTATAAACCAAAAATGTCGAAGGTGGCCCATTACTGGCACATCTACCCTATTTTCTTTTTTACCATCGCCTAAGATTTTATTACCTACATTTTTCATTTTTCAACGGAGACATTCCAATTCTATTGAGGCACAACCCCCCCCCCGCCCCCCTCTGCTTTTTTTTTTTTTTTACTAATACTTCCCATTGTTGTAATATCCCTGCAAGCATCACCGAGAGACATACTTCTGAAGTTCACAACTTCAACACCATATAATCCCAAAAATAATTTTTTCTTCAGTTTCAGATAGATTTCCAAAACTAACAGGAAGGCAATTAAATTTTAAATGAAAACAGTTAGAACAAAAATTCTAAGAAGCAACCTTCAGCAAGGTTGCACAAGTTTTTTTGCTTTGTTTTGTCGATCAAAATTATTAGTAAAAAGCACAAATATAAAACTGTATTAGCAGTAGATTAAAAAAAATAAAAAAATCATACCAACTGTATCGTGTATTTGCTATAATGACAGCATATATAATTAACATACGAAAACAAAATAAGCATATCAGAAATAAAAAAAAAAAGAAACATTTTATCTTAAAACAAATCTTTTGTCATCTTTTTAAATTATTTTTAAAAACCCTTAGTCATATATCAACATAAACCTTTTTTTATCTTTTAAAAACATTTTTTTTTTTACTTTTAAAAACACATTTTTTCTTAATAAATATTTTTACTTTCCGAAACAAACAACTAAAGGATTGTTATTATCTTAAAACAACATAAATCTCTTCTTTCAGATTTTAAAATCAAACCGTTTATAATGTAAAAACTACGATACGATGACCAACAAGCTCCAAAAATCTAATGGATGTAATTTTAAACGAACTATACAAAAAATACATACACATAAAGAAAAAATAGACACGATATATTTATTTTTTAAGTATGCAAGACTGTTTAAAACCGATGTATCGTCTTCGTAGCTTTATTTACATTATATGACGCCATTAACGAAGTCTAGCCAAAGATACAAATCATGTTAAAGTGTCATAAACGATGTCCCAAATATAATATTTCATTAACATTAAAGTAAAAAGAAAATAAGAGTACTTACTGGGGTTTAAATGGGGAAATCCACCGCTTTGAAACATGTGATGAGCTGTATTTGGCCGCCATTAAAATCAACAAGTTCGAAGGTCGAAGCGTAGAGGTCTTGGCGCGGGGAGGGACGGATTCCTTGTCGGTAGTGCGCAGTTTATTCTTCCTTCACTGCCCATGCGCACAGACACTCTGTGCGCATGGGTTTGAGAGCGTTGCGTCTCTCAAAGATACAGATGAAGGAACTTGTCCGTAAAAAAATTGTTCGGTAGCAAACCCCGTAGATAAACGGGCTTTGTCCGTAAGAACAAGCTATATTCCAAAATTATACTTCCATGAAGTAAATTTACGGAATTTGACCGTTTAGTTTGAAAAACGGACATTTACAGTAAAATTATACGGTCAATGTCCGTGAATTTACATATTTTTTTTACAGTGTCCAGGACCCTGCGAACAGACTTCGCCATATGTGGAGGTTCATCATCTTGCATCTAAACGAAGTCATGCATTTTGCTGCAGCAATTCTGGTATGACGTAATTTTGCAGCATTGCCGCATAGCGGGAGTCTGTTACAGAGCAAGATACAAATCTCGTTGGTTTCGTTTCCTCAAAGAAGTACGGCCCGAGAATAATTGTGCTTGCAATGCCGCACCACACAGTAACTTTGACGTCGTATAAAGGTACTGGTGCCACAGCGTGCAGATTCATGTTTGCCCAGTGCACACAATTTTTGGTGTTGACGTTGCCAGTTAAGGTGAAATGTGCCTCGTCCGTCCATAATATGCGAAGAGGCCAGTCGTTATCTCCATAAGAAATTCATTAGCAAAATCTATACGTTGTTGATTGTCCTCCACTTCCAACATCTGGACGCGCTGGTACCGGTAAGGAAACATGCGGATTACAGAGCGCAGTAGCTTTAGGAACGTTGATTTCGGTATATCCAATACACGAGATGTACCTCTTGCAGTTTGCATGTGGCCTGTGGTCACTATGTGATGCACTTCCATAACAGTATCCTTAGGAACATTTGGTCGTCCGGATCGCGACCTATCACAGGTGCAGCCAGTTTCTTCGAATTTCCTAACTAAAACACGAAGAGCTTGCGGTCTACATGGAACACGTATTTGGCGATGGTTTCGACGGTAAACACGCAAGGTTTTAGCAGCATTCATCCCATTTTGATAATAGAGTTTTACCAATTCTCCAAGAACTGTCGCTGAAAGAGTCATTTCGTCGGGATGTGCGTGCTCCCGACTGAAGAACTAACATTCCCACCCCACTTTGTATCCGTTTTCTACGCTGACTATCTGTCGAACGGCGTTTCGTGATTATTGTTTTGCCTCTGTCATATGCAAATTTCCTTCGTGCACCCTGATCGTATTTTTTTGGCCGTTCGCAGAGCTGTTTTTGTACGTTCATAATGCGTCCGTTTATTGCGATACACGTACCGCTCCAACGCTCTCTAATGTTTCGCATCAGCTGAGAATTTTGCAATGAAAAAATTGGTCGTTGCCATTTGAAAATTTCGAGTTTTTGTAGCTATAAGCGTAACTGTGAGCGCCAATTTGTTGCCGTTAACAGAAAACGAGCTCATACCTGTGAATAACTATATCTGAAATCTCATCTCGATCGGTTGAACGGACCGGCCGCTAGAGTTCGATATATCGGCTAAGTTTTTTTATGACCACCCTGTATTTGGAATAATGTAATGTATGCTTAAGACTGTAACTTACTTCTACATATAAGTACGGTAATTATTTAGAGTGATTACTTGATTTCAGGAATTTAAAATTTATATTTATTAGCTACTGTCCACTATATTTTATTTCCCTTTATCGAACGATTACACTATCAGAAAAAACTGTAAATTTATGAGCGTTTTCCTTTCAATTTTCACGGACAACAGCTAAATAAGCGGCCTTATCCCGTAGATACTTAGAAAATTAAGGGCAATCCACATATTTTTACAGTTCTAGCCCATCTGTTAGCAAAAATACGGTACGACCCCATACATTTTCCTCCGCTAGGGTGTAACCCTTCATTTTAGTCTTGTTTCGGAAAATATTGTCACTTAACAGCGACCGTAACATATATTTAAACCACCAAAATGATTATATAACGTGCCTGTGATGATCCCCTGTGCTGATTATCTAACGTGCTATGTGCTACGGAACAGTAAGTAAAGTGTTATTTGGTTTTAAAGTGCATTATATCCTGCGCATTATAATGCTGTATTACTTTGCCCCGTAAAATTATGGGTTGGACAAAATGATAGGCATGGATTTTTTTTTTTTTTTTACGGGTATGACTGGAATCTCTGCTGCCGGCCTCTGCCCGTAATTTTTTTAACAGTATATTTGGAATGCAAACAAAAGAAACCAATATTCAAATAATCTATGAAATTTATCATAAGACGTTTACATTTTTTAGACAGTTTATGCAACTATACAATTTCTATTTATGGAATATAAAATCATTTTCTTTTTAGACATAGGACATCTTTTTAAGTCTTTTACCAGTAATTTCTGAAAATATGAAGTACAGCATGTAAAAAAGAAATTCAAATAAGTTTTATTATGCACTTTATGAGGGGAAATGTGATATTATGTTTTTTAATACATAAAATTTACTTTATCTAATTTATTCGTATCAAAGCGAACAGAGAAGTATAAAATATATCAATTCTCTAAGCCAGTTCCCTACATAACTTGTTAATTAAAAATATATCTAAGCAAATTTCTAACATATCTCTTCAAACATTAAGTGCACACAAGTCTTTTCAAGAAGTGAATTTTGATGTGATTCATCTTCTTGCATGGTCTACCTTGGCTGCTGCTATCAAAAATGCAGCAGTAGCTTGTTTACGTGCATTGATTATTAATCATGTATCTAGAGATTACATAAGGTATTTGTATGGGTTATTTCAGTAATTGAATATGCATTATAAATCATGCGCCGATGATAGAAATTTTGAAAAGTTTTGCTTCAAAAGAAAAATTTCTTTTACATATATATCTGTGTGTATAATTTAACAGAATTTCACCATATTTCATTAAAATGTGGCTCTTGCATATTTAAAAATAATTGTCTGTACCAATTTATTTCGTTATTATTTTTAATATTTTCTTATTCCAATATACATTTCCTGCACGAAGCGAATAAATAGAATTATCTTGTACGTTATTGTTACTGAAAAGAAGAATTTATTAATTCTCTTTTGCAAATTAAGGTAACTACCAACGTTTAATTGATTTTTTTCACATAAAATATAAAAGTTATTTATTTATTTTGTTCAGTTTTTGATTACTATATAGTAGAAAACTTAATCATTTTTATGAATTATTGAATGTACAATGATATTAAAAATGTCTAAGAGGTGTGTAATGTCAAACTTTACAATTAATTTTATGATCAGTAACTCTGATGGACAATTGGTGTAATATTCAGTGACTTTATGGACCTTAACTTCTCATTAAGGGAAGTCATTACAAATTTTAATTTTAATTGTTTGGTAAAATGTTTTGAACTTTCAGAAAAGGATTACATTTTGCTAAATTTTCAAGCGAAGTGGTATAAGGTATGATAATTCGTACTCCGTGAATGTGTAAACTTATATTATTGGCATTATTGATATTATTTATATTATTATTCTTATTGTTTTTGCTGTTTTTATTCCGTATTATATACTGAAAAAATGTAAGTGTTTGATGTATAACTATACTCTTGTATTATCTTTAAAACATTCCCACCGCTTCCCTTTTTAGGGTGTAATTAAATTATTTTACGTTAATTACATTTTTTTAACTTCGCTACATATTTTAGTCAAATAATCAGATCTTAAAGATCACTTTTATTTACTTCCTGACAGCAATCTTTTAACCTGAACTCATGTTTCTCTTTTTCTTTAATGAACTTGTAGATCATAGAAACTCCAAGATAAATTCAGTGTTTTGAGAAGGGGTCATATATTACAAAATTTAAATGTCCGCAGTTCATTAATAGTATTACGTAGAAAATTTATGTTCTAAATTTATTCTACAACCTTAATTATGCAATTATTTCCTATCTTAAACAATAGCCCATTTATTTAATTTGTCTAAATTATTTTCTATTTAAAATGCGTGTTTTAATATTTTATTTCCTTTCAAAATATTCTAAAAAACAAACACCTCCCATATTGTCTCTGAAAACCTTTTTATTTCTCAATTATTAAATGACGATATTTTATTGTATTTCGTACATTTTTTCTTTTTTATTTCGTTTTAAAAATCTATTCGCACGGTTTTTCCTGGGAATCGCATCACTCTAAATTCCTACCGAGACTAAAAAAGAGTCTGGACCTGTTGCGCCACTCTCATTGGATACCTCATTCACCGCATTGCTGTAGAAACACTTGCATCATCCTGATATTTTACCGAATGTCACGAGTCAGGAGTTCAGATTTGTCCGTGTTTTCGGTTGTCTACAAAACCCTTCTGGTGAGAAGTGATACTATTGCATATATTCGAATGTGCGATATTACTTATCTAAGTAATATAATGTAGTTGAGACAGTAAATCGGTGTTTTTATTCTGTACGATTGTCAAGCTGCACAATAAACTATGTTATCTTGTGATATTTTAAATTGGGAATCTCGAAAATTACGAACACCATTCCATATGGTTCAATACTGACGGCTGTTAATTTACTATCATAATATAGTGATATTCAATTATCGACGAGTTGGAGTACAGTACTGGAAAATTGTCACATATATATATATATACACTGCTCAAAACAATTAAAGGATATTGCAGTTTTAGGTGGATTTTGTATCTGGGAAACTTTTTAGCTGATTGATACATGGTCGACAGACATAGTAGGTTATATGAGAATAAATTACACATGTTTGCAGAAAAAAAATGCATTTTATTGCGCATTTGTGTACAAAAGGAAAAAAACCCAATTTGTGCATATGAGAAAAAAAGAATAAGAAAAGGTGTTTTCTTCAAAGAAAATAATTTTCAGTAGGGGGTATGGTTTCCACGGGCGGTCAGCAACGTTGAACACCTTTGAGGCATGGACTCAATGAGGCTATTAATGACGAGTTGGGGTATTCTGCCGCACTCTTCCAGAAAAGCTCTTTCCAGTTCTTGGAGAGTTTGTGGGGGTTGTTGGCGGCCAGAAACTCGTCTTCCTAGAGCGTCCCAAACGTGCTCGATTGGATTCATGTCTGGAGAACACGCTGGCCATTCCATTCGAACGATTCCTTCCTCGAAAAGGAAATCCTCCACCAGGTTTGCACGATGTGGCCTGCAGTTATCGTCCATTAAAATGAAGTTATCTCCGATTGCTGCAGCGTAAGGGACTACAATAGGTCTGAGGATCTCATCCCTATATCGGCGACCAGTCAGAGCTCAATCTCGAATGATGTAGAGGTCAGTGCGCCCGTCAATGGAGATGCCACCATACACCAACACACCTCCACCGCCAAATCTGACACTTTCGTGCACGAACGCAGGATTATTCCTACTGCCACGGTCCCTCCAGATGAAAATACGCCTATTATCCGGATGCACAGAAAAACGGGACTCGTCAGAAAACAGAATATTGCTCCATTCATTTCTCCTCCAGTTGACATGCTCGGTTGCCCACTCCCTGCGGTCGCGACGATGCCTTGATGTTAATCTAACACATACCATCGGTCGGCGAGCATACAGACCTACAGCATGGAGCCGGTTTCGGACAGTCTGAGTTGAAATCGTGGTGCCTGTAGCCGAGCGAAGGTGTTGTTGGAGAAGAGTAGCTTTCATGTTTCGGTGTCTCCGAGCTGTTAACGCTAAATACCGATCTTCATTGGGCGTTGTTGCCCGTCTACGACCTTGCCCTGGTCTTCGGCCTGCACATCCACTCTCCAAAAAACGGTTCCAGATCCTGGAAATGACACTTTGTGACACTCCAATGGCTTGCGCTACTTCGGCTTGAGTTTGGCCCCCTTCTAACCTACCAACAATTCTCCAAGCTTCTGAATCTGTCAAATGACTTCACTGAGACATCGTACTCTTCGAAACAAAGCAATCACTGAATGCCGATCATCCTTGTCTTCATTCTCTTTTATCCAGTTGAAAGTCAAAATTCATTCGCTGCTGCTGAAGCGACGTTTTTGACGTCGAACTCAAAATTTGCATATTCCACAGTTTGAAAACCAGAAAAATTTGCATTTGTGATTCTCTTCTTCTATTTTCGGCAAAAAAAATTTCGTTTATATCTTTATTTTATATAAAACTTCAAATATCCTTTAATTGTTTTGAGCAGTGTATATATATATATACCCAGACAACACAAACACATCCTAAAAACATCCAAAAGATGTCATATTTAGGTCAAGCTGATATCCTGTGGACCGATGAAATGGTCCTCTCGACAGTTACAGGACATCCCCTAAGTTTCGAAATGTCACACCTTTCAACGTCCTATGGATGTCATCTCATGACACATTTTGGACGGTTATAGGACACTTGCATTACATCCTCTGGATGGTCCTATTGATATCCTAAAAGCATCCACATAATGTCATATTTAGGATAAGCTGATATCCTGCGGATGGATGAAATCATCCTGTAGACAGTTATAGGATATCCCCTGGGTGTCGAAATGTCACACCTGACAATATCCTATGGATGTCATTACACAACACCTTATGGATGGTTATAGGGCATCCTCTGGGTGTCAAAATGTCACACCTGTCAGCATCCTGTGGATGGTTTTCATGATATTACTGCCTTCAATTTGCATTTTTGAAATTCATATGTACATAAACATATGACAATGCATAGATCTATTGTTACTGAAAACATTTATTTAATAAATTTTATAGTTTAAAAATATCTTCATTTATTAGATTTATTAGACGGAATAAAAGTTTTTATTTTTTAAGAAAGGTTATTGAATAATCTTTCTTTTAAAAAAAATATCCAATCTAACAAAGATCTCATACACTATATAATTTATTTAATAAAAAATGTTTTCAGTAACAATATATTGAGGTATATATGAATTTTAAAAATGCAAATTGAAGGCAGAAGATATCTTATATTCTCGATAAAATTCAAGAAAATTTAAGATATTTTGTAAAATTCCTTACTTGTATATAATTATTTTTTACATATTTTATTCTTAATTTGAGCAAATATTATATAAAATGATGCAATTTAAAAATTTTTCATGACCTTTTTTTAAGTGCTATGTCTGAAGTGGAACTTCATCATTCTTGTCGTAAGAAGTCATATAAAAACTTATGGCAGTATTCAAAAAAAATATTTTTCCATGCTCAACAACTCAAATTTTTATGACACATTTTCAAACTCATTTTTAAAAGTAAAAACATGAAACTTGGCGGCGTGATTTATGAAGAGATTTATAAGGGACCTACGTTTTTATTTTTCGTTCAATTAATTAGAAATTGATTTACAAACAAATATTTTCAAAGTACTTTTTTTTTTTTCCAGCGCTATCGCTTCGGGAAATTCGGTTCAAAATGTCCACTTTGACAGCATTTTTAAAAATATATTCTGCCTTTATCAAAAAATCGAGACAACACGGACGTTATAAAGTTTCTGAATAAGAGAACCTGCCAAATGGATGCATTTTCGAGCAAAAATGAATTTAAAAATGTGTCTCAAAATAAGCAGTTTGGATTTGAATACAGCCTTAAGTTTTTTTTAAATAACAATTTTTTTTTTACTTTGCAATTATTTGTTTTACTTACTAAAAAAAGCATGTAAATACCTGATCCACTTTAGGAACACCCGGTATATACAACAAATGTTATGCATTTGATTGTCCTCTGATAAGGTGCCACATGAAATTAAAGTATCGTTTTGTCCCTCTGATGATGGTTTTACATTGTTTTTCTAGAATAAAGCTACTGCATAAGTCATCTGTTAATACTTTTGCATTCAAAACAAATAAAGGACAGAAAAGTATGCCCTTTCATATTTAGTGACCGAAGCACACATTTACTGCTGTGATAATTTGGCTATACAGCTTCAGATTCAATTTGTTTTACTTACCTTTGTACTTAAATACATTACCTTACTTTAACAAAATGAGACAGTACCATGATTATGTAAATGCTAATGGCCTAGAAAGTGCATTTGATATATGTCACAAAGTACTAACACAAATTTGAGCAATATTAAGATATTGTTTGCTTTCATTGTTCTAACTTTAATGAATAAACAACTTCTGTATTTTAAATAATTGCACATATTACACTAAGTGCTCAATATAAAATAATAAACTTAAATTATATGACATACAAAAATTAAATCTTTATGCAAAAGTCATCAGAAGTGAATACCTGAAAATTTTAAAATTTTACTCCCAATTTAATTGGAAATCAGTAAAGGAATAAAAATAAAAAAATATATTTCACAATGTCATGAAACATAGTATGGGGAAAATGATAACCGCTGTTGAATAATCTTATTATTTTTAAAAAATTCTTTAATGTTACAAATTGCACAATAAAAAAATTCACATTAAAAACAAAACAAATATTTATTTACAACTTTCACGATAAAATACAAAACAAATATTTATTTATAACTTTCCACAATAAAATACAAAACAAATATTTATTTACAACTTTCCACATCACAAAACATAATTTTTTTTTCTTTGCAACAATCTGGTTTCTTCCACCTTGCTGTTGTCACAGAAATTTCTGCTCGGCATACGTCTGTAAAGAAGAAAAGAAAAAATATACATTTCTACCTAACTTTATAAGTGCATCACATTCATTCAAAATGAATAAATCAGCATATATACGCAAGATATACAATAATTTCTTACCGTTTGTTTCTTCAAAAGATCTTACAGTAAAATTTATTAAGTTATTTTTAGGAACTTTACTATTTAAGCCTTATGGGATATTTGAACAACTATGAAAAAGTAAAAGCACATCTTATTTTATGTCGAAAAACGTCATACAGCATGAAAGCACCCGCCTTGTTTTGTGTCGAATAAAAAAAAAAAATATTTATAACTGATGATAATGTCATATTTTTAATAATTAAAAATGATGGTAATTACAAGCAAAATGTACTACAGTAGACTCCCCAAATCCACATGAGTCCATCATAACACTGAAATTGTGCAAATTTTTGAATTATTTGCAGATTTCTGGTTTATTTACATTTTTCAAGCAGTAATACGAATGTAATAATGCATTTGAAATTACAATGAATATGTCTATAATAAAGTAAATTATTAAGTAAAACAATAAAGTACTAAATATTAAGAAAATGTAAAACTTGATTAAAATATAAAAAGTAAAGATCAAGTATGTATTTAGTAATGTGTAAGGCGTAAGTATGCTAAATAAAGATTAGATATCATCATCATCAACAACTGTTTTCAATCCACTGCTGGATTCTCACCCAGATTTTTCCATTGTTTCCTGTCTAGTGGTTTTAGTCATCCAATTAACACTGATCACTTATCTGATTTCGTCACTCCATCTTACTTGAGGTCATCTTCTTGGTCGTTTTACATCACTGGGATACTACTGTAGGGTGTTTGTGCTCCATCTACTGTCTTATCTTTTTGCAATGTGCCCCACCCATTTTCCATTTTAGACGTTTAATTCTTTCAATGACGTCAAAAACTTTCGTCTAACTTCTCATCCAGGTTATTCTCTTTCTGTCTCTTCTAGTTATGCCTAGCGTACATCTTTCTATACTTCGCTGTGTTCAGGTTCGGATACCGGGTTGCGTTAGTGAAGGAAACACTTGATGGAGAAGTTTCTGTAGAAGCACGATTTTAGTCATCAATATTGGTTTGACACTAAACGGTATTTGCCGTTCCGCTGCACCAGATTTAGTACAGCAATCCTATACTTTACAGAATAACAAACTACAACTTGTGTGTTCAGGGGTCGATGCAGGTTTTTTTTTTCTTGGGGCCCATTTTGTGAAAAGTAAAGGTTATTTTTGTGAAATTTATTATATTTTTGTGAAAAATAACATTTTGTGGCGAAAGTTGATATCCAGTTAATCAAATTCAGACCAAGCATTTAAAAACAAAAACCGTTGAAAATCCTTTTGCTGAAGTTTTCCTCTCTGGTGAACTTGCTTGTTTACAAATTACATATTTTAAAAATCACAAAATAATAAATAAATAATAAATAGTAAGTTTTTATGGAATAGCATTTTGTGAAGGAGCCCATTTTATCAAATTGATTTTTGTGAAGGGGCCCATTTTATCAAATTGATTTTTGTGAAGGGGCCTGTTAAAAAACCCCTTTCACAACTCAGTCAAAACATTTATTGGTACGGAATCGCTATTTCGATCAGGTTTAGGAATTTAACTTGTGTTCCCTTTTGAACATTTAATCGTGTCCACCTTTAGTTTATTTTTATTTTGCACCATGAAGCCTTTTTCCATCAGCCAAATTTATCATCATTTTTATCAGGGCCCATTTTATCAAATTGATTTTTGTGAAGGGGCCGATTTCATTAAATAGATTTTATTGAAGGGGCCCTAAATAGGCCCCAAATTTTTCCTGGATCGACCCCTGGTGTTTCATTTTAAAATGCTTGTTGCACTTATGCTGAATTGGTGTTTGTTATGAGAGCATAAGATTTATTTTTATAAAAGCTATGATTTATCAAACTTATAAGTTATAATGCTCTAAAATAAGACTTATTTTTGTATGGAGTAAAAAATTCAAAAAGAAAATAACAATGAGTGCAGTATTTGAACACACGGCAAATATGTAATATGGTGAGAAAATGCTTTTTTAACCATTAAAATAATGTCAGGGCTTAATATACTTACATATCTACCGTATTATTGGGAATATCAGCCGTACCAATGAATATCTGTTTCAAAAAAAGTATATCCACGTAAGCGGCACACCTGTAAAAATCTCTTTTTTAAAAATGTATAGTGCCGCACCCAAGGAACTCAAATTTACGTATAAATATTTTCACTTAAATGCCACACACAAAAAAATTTAAACTAGTAATTAAATATAAAGAACTATTGTAATATTAGTATAGTAATATATAAATAATTTAACTTAAGTGCTGAAAAAAAAATGTATATATATATATATGGATATCATATAGAGACTTTGTGCCGAAACTACTGTAGCATAACTAGAGCGGTGTTCCTGTAATTTTTTTTTTTTTTTTTTTTTTTTTTTTTTTTTTTTTTTTTTAAGGGTGGAGGGAGATTTTTTTTGACAAAAGACATGTTAGATTTAAGGTATGCAAATGACAAAAAAATTTAAACAAGCAAAATATTACTGAAAAATGTTATGTAATAAACCATTATGAAAACATTTTTAAAATATGTAGTTTTATGTTAACTCCCCTGACTACTGCTAAAAGCACCTTTTCGTCACCGAAGCAATAATCAAACAGAGAAAAATACAGCATTTAATCTATACCATCAGAAGCTGATGATCTTATTCTGATAACGTTCGGCGACTTCCGACTGCAAATAGTTTAATAAACAAAACAAAAACCACAGATAGTTCTCTCCTTTTTCTTTGCAGTTGCTTTTTTGTGGGGATGCTCTCATTTTCTAATAATTGATTATTTTTTAATAAAAGTTTGTTACACAGCTTAATTTACTATTATTGAACTTGCTGAAAACTTGAACAAATTTCGTCAATTGACGATGGAGATATCAATTATTTTTTTTAATAGTAAGGTAAAAACAGGTTTTGCTTTTCATTCTTTTTCTTTTAATTATTTTTTCCGTTTGCTTTAAGCTCAATTTTTTTCCCCATTTGGCACTAACTATTACGCTTGACGACAATAGTGTTGATATAACACAGTTTAGAGATACCTAGAATTTAAATATTCAGGGCCGAAATTAGCTTTTTTTTCACAAGGGCAAACAGGGATTTTGGCACCCCCACTAACCCTACCTTTCTCGCAAAGTAAATTTACAAAGATAATTTTACTAAGTTTTTAATAGCTGACTTATTTTAAACTGAAAAATATGTAATCATAAAATACGTAATAGTGAACTCTGTGCTTTGTCAAATACTTATTCAATAAAACCTGTGAGTACAGAATCAAAAGGAACAAGACAAAATTCAGTTTTATACAAGTTTTCGTCTTAGCAAATAGAATTGATGCTATTGTTACTGTTGGATCCGTGTATTTTTTTCATTTAAGACAGGATTCTATTACAGAAAGATTTTACTGTAGTTATAGTATTACATTACAATTGAACAGATGTTTAAAGTCCTAGTGTTATAAGTCACAATGTCTTAAGAACTGAAAAACCAGAATTTTCTGTAAGAATATAACAATGAATTCTAATACTGTAAAACATCTTTGTATGTTATCTACATACAGTTTCATGGAGCTGTCATTTATACTGCACTTCCTATTTATAGACTAATATGTTTAGATACTTTCCTGAACCTAAATTCCAAATTATAATAGTGACTCGGAACAACAAAAAAAAAATTAAGTTTTTAATAAGTATTTCATTATGTGAATTTTCTACCTTTTATTTTTTAGTGTCCCATGAATTCTCAGTTTTTCTTTTGAATTTTCCAATTTACAAAACATTTTTGCCCAAATTTCATATACTTTTTTTTGTATCAAGCAACAAACCAAATGGTCATTTGTCGTCCCCCATGCCTTCCATTCTGGCGCCCGGGGCACATGCCCCCTCTGTGCTGCCTTTAGTTTCAGCCCTGAATATTAATAATCAAAAAGTGCTGCAGAATGTTTGTTTACATTTAAAATAAATGTCAATATACTTAAAATCTTGGTACTTTTCGGTTAGCCAGGCACCACTAATTAGAGATCTGCACAGGCCGGGCTTGGGCCTATTTTCCTTCACTGCACTCGGGCTAGGACTGGTCTCCACTCGTTTTGGGCCGAGCTTGGGCCTAGTGATTACTCTTTATGGCCCAGGTTCGGGCCTTTCTTTTTTCCTGAAGGATCAGGCCGTGTCTTAAATTATTTTTTCCGTACAGAGCCGGGACTGGTTTCATCCTTCCTAGTCTTCACACCCCAAAATTTTCAGTCCTGGTTTTGACCCTATAAAAATCATTGCCTCGGCTTGGCCTGGTCCGTTCGAAGGTCAGTAAAATAAGACCTGGCACAAAAATCTTTGAAAAAAATGCAAATATTTTTAAATTGCCATTATTCTACAATTAAACATTAAAATTTATTATTTTTAAAGATAAGTAGATTTGTACACTTATTAAAATATGGCTAAATTAAAATATAGTGAAACGTGTGAAAAAGAACCTGCTTATGACGGAATCCTGTCTTAACTGAAAAATGTGTTGATCCATGAAAAATGAATATACTAATACGTAAGAAAAGAATATATAATATATTTACACCTGCTAAGAAGGCAAATTGTCTATAACTCATTTTTTTTTCTCTATGCAATTCCGTCTTAGAAGAAGATTTTAATGTATAGCATTTTTCTGATTTTTAACACTTCAATACATGGAATATGGATTAACAATATTAATGATAACTTAAACACATACATACAACAAATAGAGATTTATTAAAAAAATAAATATCGCAGACTGCGGCGCTTCTATAAAAATGAAGATTGTAAACATGAAAAAAAAAAGAGCTTAGATAGGAATTTTTGGTTAGATCTACTCCTACAAGGCAAATTTTTAACCAAATCATCGTAAAAATCAATGTTTTGTGGAAATTAACTTGGGGCGGCCTTTTAGCTTTTATACCGGGACGAACTTACTTTTAAATCGGGCCGGGTCAGGCCAATATTTTTTTTTGCTCGGGCCGAACTTTTGATTTTTGTATCAGGCCAAGCCTGGAAATTTCGGCCCGTGTAGACCTCTACCACTGATATATGTACATGCATATATATACCATATATCTGCAAATACATATTATATATATGTATATACATATGTATTTATATATGTACATATGTCACTGGCACCCGGCTAACCGAAAAGTACCAAAAAATTTAACATAAAATTATGGTTTATTTCTTCTGAAAAAAAATAGTTTGAATTAAATGTACTTTAAGATAAAATGAAGATTTTCTATACTTATATGACTGCTAAAAAGATATTTATTGCCTTTTGACAGGTATACTAGTAGAACTTTTAATTTTTCTATCGGGCCGGGCTGAATTTTTTTTTGTATGGGTACAAATACAAAAATTAATTTGGGTGATCTATCAATGTTAACTGAATATTTTAGAAATTACCGAAAAAAAAAAATCAGTTTTCAAAAACCAGCCATAGAATATAAACATTTGGGCAATTCCAAGCCAATTTACCATTTCTAGAATTTTATATTTTAGATCAAATAGGTAATATATATTTTTTCTGATAGTATTATACCTATATTTTTTATATTTGCAATGCATTTTATAAAATTTTGAATAGTCAAAATCAATAAATTCATTATAATCGCTTCTGTTTACGTGTTTATTTGTTTGTCTGTTACATGTTAAATGTTGGTCTGTTACAGGTAAGATTACATATTTTTCATGACTATCTTATGGCAACAGTCAAATTTTGAGAAAGATATATGTTTCAGAACGCCCTCTGAATGAAAATACATTTTTATAATAATAAATTGTAAATTATTTTATAAGTAATATATCGATAAACATCAAGGTATCTGAAAAGCATGGTAATTCATGTTTGTCTGTTACATTAACATTTTTTTAACCATAATTATTTACATTAAATAATTTATTCATAATAACTATATTAATTTATCTTCTAATAAATATCATCATGCTAATTGTAGCCCTTGTTGAATTACATAATTATTATTTTTCAAATGAGATAAAGCCTTTTTTTCCGCTATGTCAATTAGTCTGTTACAATGGAATTGCCCATTTAAATAAATAAATAAGTAAAAATGTTCCAAAGCACAAGAGCACAACAATTCATAAATATGCTTAAATGCAAAAATATGACAATTCAATAAAAGCTATAAAACTACATGCTCACATATTCTTTTATTTTTAAGAAAAAGAAATAATAATAATAAATCAATTAAACATACCACTGCTTAAGAGTCCATTGCAGACTTCTTTTCCAGCATTCAGCTCAATTTACAGCTGGATTTTTCAAAAATTACTTGCATAGTCCCTAAAATAAAGAAATAACTTTGAAATGAAGCATGTGTAAATAAATGTGTCAAATTAACATTTTAACCCGTCAGCACACACACTGGGATAAAATCTACCCCAGCTCAGAACTATTACTTAAAAATGTGCGTAAATCGTTCGGATCATTCTGAGCTTTACAGTACCTTTCAAGCTGAAAGAGATCAAGATGTGGCCAAAAAGAATTTACCTCCGGTTGTGAGATTTTCCATTCTTTTGTTATAAAAATGTCACGTGGGAGGAAATTTACCCCACGCGTGTTATAACGTAACCATAATGATAAGAAAATGTTAATGCAAATGTTTATGTAAAAAATATAGTGTGCAAATAATAATATAATTTTTCTTTTAAACGTTAACAACTCTTGCACATACAGTTTCTATATATCAGTTTTATATTTTTTTGTATTTTTATGGCTAAATTTGGATTGAAAAAACTTTGTATGTAATGATATGCAGAAAAAAATCTTAGTGCTAGATTTTTTTTTTTTTTTTTTAATATGAAAATACCTCTTATTTTAAGTTAAATTATTTTCTTTATTGATTTACAGTTTATTTCAAAATATAAATTTTTGCTTATAATCAAACCGGGGGGAAATTGACACAAGAAAACCCATTGGGGTAAAATTTATCCTGCGCGTGTAGTAACGTAATGGAAAGGGGCGCATGTGCTGACGGGTTAAGAACCAAGTTTTCAATAGAAATGTTTCCAATTTTTATTTAATTATTAATTAGCACTAGGATTTAATTATGATTTGAAATTGAAATATCTGAAATTAAGGAAAGTAACAGAGTTCTCTTTATGAAAGTAATCTCAAATAGATTGAGTTTTATAGAACAGAATTTAGAAAAAAAAAAAAAAGATAAATTAATACATAATCTTTTTTAATAAAAAGCTACGTGTTGCTGATGACTGGTTTTTTAGCTTATCGTTGCCAGAGATTAATTTCAGAAAATGAGAGATTTGAAGTTACTGAAAAAATTAATAGCTCGTAAAGTATTTGTAAGAAAATTGTTAATTCTCGACAAATACTAGATGCGCCATTTATTTTTAGTATATATATATATATTAAATATAAAAAATCTGTTAGAATTTTAAATAAAAAAAAACAGTTTTCAGCGATGTTCTGTAACCCGGGAAGCCCGAGTTCGATTCCCTAGTATTATTTAATAATAATGTACTTGTACGAATTCAAAAACCAGCTCAGGCTAAAAGTATCAATTTCAAATTAGTTGTGTATTATATAAAGCAAGATTACAAAAAAGTCAGCTTGAAATGTTTAAAAAGTGGCTTTTACTAATTTTAGTTTTAACTGTCATTAGCTTTTACATTTTAAAGCATTTTACTTATAAACTATAATTCTTTAGATAAAATTTTTTATAGCTTAACTCGGGGGTCGATACAGGGAAAATTTGGGGTTATTTAGGGCCCCTTCACAAAAATCTATTTAATAAAATGGGCCTCTTCACAAAAATCTATTTGATAAAATGGGGCCCTTCACAAAAATCAGTTTCATAAAATGGTCCCCTTCACAAAAATCAATTTGATAAAACATACACTTCACAAAATTCTATAAATAATAATTCTATAAAATTCCATAAAAACTTACTATTTATTATTTATTTTTTATTTTGTGTTGTTTTAAAATGTGTAATTTGAACAAACAAGTTCACCAGAGAGGAAAAATTCAGCAAAAGGATTAAAAAAAAGTTTTTGTTTATAAATGCTTGGTTCAAATTTGACTAACTGGATTTCAACTTTCGTTACAAAATGTTATTTTTCACAAAAATATAATAAATTACACAAAAATAACCTTTACTTTTCACAAAATGGGCCCCAAGAAAAAAAACCTGCATCGACCCCTTAACTAATATATATATTAGGCATTTTATTGCACCAGAATTTAATAGCATTATTTATCAATATTGAAAACATCAGTATTAAAGTCACACATGCATAAGAGAAACTCATAGTGAATGTAGGGAAAAAAATTAGTAAATTTTAATACCAATTTCTTTATTTAGCTTTAAGATGCTACTTCACTTAGGCCAAAACACCCACTCACTAATGCTAATTCTATGGGGGAAATAATTTATGATATCTCGTTCGCATTTCAATATTTATAAATGATTTTTTTCGCATTGGATAGCTGAGGTCAATCTCTATGCACACTCCTTTATACTTTTTCGATTTTGATTACAAGTTTTTTTTATTAAGATACTTTCACTTTCAGAAATTGTTTTGAAAGCGAAAGAAAGGAGGGGGGGGGGGGGTGATCTTTTAACTGTTTTTCAAGTGTTTGAAGTTTTAAAAAAAAGAGAGAAGTGGGATATATAATATATCTGCGAGTCACTTTTTGACTCGCTGTTGTAAAATCTGAGTGATGGTTCAAAAATTTTCTACGATTTCTGTGTAAAATACAAGTAAACTTTAACCCTGAAAATTATGAAAATAAAAAACAGTTAAAGGATAATAATGTTTTTAGTGTGATCATCAGAGCATCTTCTGTTTTAGCACTATCTCAAAGTAAAAATTGCTTATTTAAAAATATGTTTGTTCATTTTTCCCAAAAGTTGCATTCCAAAATTATAACCCCATAAACAAGAACATTTCTGACATACAATGGTTATATAGTGCTTTGTTAAACTCTAAAACTGGTATTTGTTTACAGATATATGGCAGTTCCCACTGCCAATTTGTTACCAATTTCCTAAATAATAGTACCATGGGTGACCACACAATTGTTAAAGAAGACTTTCATTTGTTTCTGGAAATTGTGTTCAAAGAAATGTTGATGCTTGCTACAAACAAACAACTAAATTTTGTATTGTGCTATTCGCCCCATTCACTTTTATTCAAAAAGTAACGTGTTACACAAAACTAAGAAAATAATTAGCAGCTACAGTAATTTCACTATTTTTGATCACAAGCTATTTTATATTCAAATTGCAGAGTTTCCTGTAGGCAGTTTCAGGAAGGTGCTGCACCCTGGCTGCCCTTTGGTTTAAAAAACATCCCCCTTCTTGCCCCTCATCAAAAAATTAGTGCTCTTCTTGCCCTTCAACCAAGAAAATTAAGCCTTTACAGTTTTGTAAAAAAAAAATTATTTGCATAGTAAAAATTGACACATTGTTGCAATTCGATAGGAGTGTTGTAACATTTAAATATCAAAAGTGCATTTAAAATTGAAAGAATGAATTTAAAAAATATAAAAAGTGCTCATATGGATCTAAAAAATACCCTTCAGAGTCAAAAATCTGCCCTTTTCCAACTACCAGCACTCTACGCTTTTCTAAAACTGTGAGAAAATCTGACATTGTCATCTAAGTTAAAACATATTAACTGTTACGTTTAGAAGTATGTTTTTCTTTTTAAGTGACAATAATTTTAAAGTGGTTAAAAATGTATTAATTTGTTAAGATTTAATAAATATAATTAAAATGTTTAGCAAATACATACATATATATTATATATATATTTGAATATATACATTTGCTTTAATTAATATATATCAATATGCATTAAAATCTATGTAAAGAAATAAGTATTTCTAAAGTAATGGGAATTAATTGTAAAAGAAAAAAGAGGGGGGGGGAGCATTTTTTAATTGCTTTTAAAGTGTTTTAAGTTAAAAAGAATGAGGGAAAAACATATTTTTGGTTTTTTAAGTGTTTGAAGTTAAAAAAAAAAAAAAAAAAAAAAAAAAAAAGAGTTCAAACTGGAGTTGTAAGTAAATCTTCATTTTCACACAGAAAATGTAATCTAAACTTGAAAATTCTCAGAAAGTACTCAAAGTGGTTGTATTTTCTTTAATAATTTATCAAACTGTTAAATACAAATCACTACTGTTGCGTTTGCACTACCATCTCTATTAACATTTACCATTAAGCCTACATGAATAATTAGGTCTGATATACACTTCGCTTTTACACAAGAAAATATAAGTATATAAACGGAAGTTATAAAGAATAGAATTACAAATGAAAAAGATAATTCTTACCTTTATTGACATCAGATTACTATTTATTAATCAGATTCCGAAAAGCCGATCACGTTTCTTCATTCACAAAAAAAGCAAAATAAACTTGTCTGGTAGGTAGGTTGGTTGATACGTTAGCGTAGCGTGCAGAGGAAGGAAGCCAAGGAAGAAAGTCAATTTGCGGATGTGCGTTCTATGACATTCGCCGGCTGCTTTGTGGACAATGTATTCAGACGGTCCGTTGTCAACTATCTTCCGGATATTCACTGGATAGTTTTATAGGATATGACAACTACAGGATTTTCAGGATCATTATAGATCGTCCGAAGGACGATTGTGGTTGTCTGGGTATATATATATATGCTCTTACGGATATTACATGTTTTCTAAATAGCTACTTACATTACTAACACAGTGATAATATAGATCATTATATAAAAATATATAAACTTTTCGCTTATGTTAATACAGTAACTATTAACATAATTTTTTTAAACAAAAACAAATAATTTTATTTTCTTAATGTGATAGAAATTGACAGAAATTTCAATTTAAAGAAGAAATTTGAAATCAAATAAGGTAAAGCCAGGAGAGATGGCGCGGTTTGAGAGATTGCGCCCATAGAGGTTTGGAGGGAAGGATCAGAGTGAGCGCGCAGCGACTTCAGGTAGTTGTAAAACAGCAGTAGTGGAGTGTCTACTTGAAAGTGCACGTTGTTTGTTTTGAACGTCTAAGATAAAGCATTGATCTTTTGTTTTGTTTTCCCAAACTAAGAGCTTGAATTTTCATAGCTATTCATCAGAATTTCTATACAATGTCAGTAGTGCAAAACATTTTATACTTAAATGATTTCCCTTAAGCTACTAATCTAGACTAACAATGTGAACATCAACGGTTTTGTTTTAGTAGCGGCCTTGTTTAAATAAAAGGCCACGCAATCTCTCCTACCCAAATTGGAGAGTTTGGGCACCTGTTACTTAGGAGAGATGGCGCATTGTTCCCATTAGTTTCCATGCTAGGAGAGAATACGCAGCTTATTGGTAAATTTGCACAAAAATATGAAAAATGAAAATGGACTAATTTTAAGTTAAACGTGTTTTCAAGTAACTTAATGTTATTTTGTAATCTTATCTGGACTTGCTTTTTCTAATTCTTTATTTTTTCCCTTTAATTAAAATTTTTTAGTCGTTTTTAAAATTATTTCCTTTTTCTGATTCTTTAATCATTAGGTTGAAATATTCACTCCTAATACAATAATATTTGTTCACAAAAACCTTACAACAATGTCATTTAAGTGTAATTATTATTATTAACAATTTAATTGTAGTTATTATTAGTAACAATCTCTCCTACCCATGTGCGCAATCACACCAACCCTGTAAGGACAGATTGCGCAAAATAACTTTCTTAGTTTTATTACAACTGTTCTATTAAATTACAAAATAACAACAAAATAGCAATGGAAATGCATAAAAAACAAATGAAGTTAAAATTATTCACGGATAGTTTAGCAAAAAATTAATATTTAGATTTTTTTTTTATTCTTTTGAATCGTGCTCAGACTCTCCTAGCTTTACTTTATTTTTATCTAAACAAGGTACTGATTAAACAAAACTATTGAAGGCATTCATCAAGGTATTTTATAACTGTATTTTATATAATACATTTATTCGCTGCAAATAATGTGTTTATTTTTCCGCAGATTAATAAAAGCATACTTGTAAAAACAAAAAAGATTATTTTTTTTAACACTATACACGTTGTTAAATAAAGTAAATTACACTCCTATGCTGCACTAAATGAACTGTTAAATATATATAGTTTGAACCATTTAATGTAAATTATATATCATATGACTCTTCTGCATAATATATGCATAAATGTATCTCTTATTTTCCAAATTCTATGAAATGCATGCACATTTACTGAACGTAATTGTTGATGCTCATTTCAACAAGTGGCTATTAAAAATGAATGAAACTGCTGAGACGATTAAATGCATACGGCAAGTGCATTGGAATCTATAGCGAATGTCAACAAAATGAATCAAAATTCATTATCCGTTTATTAGATAGTGTTTTAATTGTCTTATGTTTAAGTGATGAAAATTGTTTCATGTTGCATACATTAACCAACACTGTGAATACAGACAACATTATATGGATTTTTATCAACTACTTACTAAATTTAATCCAACATGCAGTTACACAAAAAACAATAGGTGTTTAAACTTAATATGTATTTATAAAATTATAATCTATAAAATAAATTAAATGCCAATGTATTTAATTAAAGAATTTGTTTAATAAACCTAATTTAATTCAAATAGTATACATTTTAAATTAACTTATTTATTTGCTACATAACATGTGCCTCTTTTACAACGCATCTTTAAACACACATTTGTGTAATAAGAAAAAAAAATGATAGCTTTTATTATTATCTATCTTATGCTTACATGTTTCCCATTCTGTTGAAATGTTGTCACAAAATGTGCAATGAATAGATACATCTTCCAATGTACGGTATTTTATCTTTTTTTTTTTTTTAACTCTTTCCAACCTAGTTGAAAAGTGTTTATGACTTCGATTTGTCTGGCCGTCTGCCGTCTGTCCGTGCTCTAACTCCCGTAAATATGCTCGGATTGCCCTGCAATTTTTATATGTTATTGCCGTTATCTATAGCATGTTCCCTATTTCAACTGAAGTGTGTAGCACTTATAGTTTTTTTACAGGGACACTCAAAAGAATTCCTTTACATTACGGTCTATGGGAAAAAATCATTTACGGTTTATTTTAATGATGTTACACAATTTCAAATACATTGTAATTGATATATATCACTAAGGTGCATTACAAGAAGCTTAATATGGAATATGGCGTGCATAGCAGTTATAGTTACTTCACAGGGACAGTCAAAAGAGTTCCGTTACATTACGTCTATGGAGAAAATCGTTTGCAGTTTAATTAATTAATGTTTCACTATTTTAAACGCATTGAAATTTATATATATCACTAAGGTGCTTTACAGGAGGCTTACTACAGAATATTGTGTGTATAGCAATCATCGTTCATTTACAGGGGCACACAAAAGAATTTTCTACTGTCTGTTAAAAATAATTCCTGGAAGTGTGTTTTAAGTTTCTGAACACGATTTTAAATTTAACTCACTTTTTATCTATTACTTGGTGTGTATAAATTCTTTATTTCATATACAGGACAGCAGAAAATTTCGCGAACACATTTCCGTTTATTGACAGGAACTCCAGAAGTAGAATTTTCAACTGTGCTAAGCGTTTCCTAACAAAACTAAAACTTAGCATCCTATGTAGTATATTTACAAATCTATAGATCATATACAGGGCTGAATAAAAGTATTCGGATAATTTTCCGAATATTGTATATGTTGAAAATTCTTGAAATTACGTTTTTAAATATGTTATGCTTTTTCGAAATTGTTTACTTAGATGTTATCTTTCAGCTTATTAAACGGTAATGATTTGTAAAATTATTTTGGTAGCGTTGGAGAGTGTTACATATAATCTATGTTTGACGCATGATTTTTCGTTCTTGTTTAATTTGTATTACATTGCGGGCCAAATTTTAGGTAATTGAAAAGAAGCTGATTCGTTGCAAATGTTCTCAATTCGCAAATATACTTCTATTGATTGACGAATGCTGAATGGGAAATAAACACTTGACAGTAAAAATATAGCAATAAAAATATTAATTTTCACGGTTTTCAGTTCAACCAACTTAAGTACCTGATTACATTAGATACGTGATCTCGAGATTTATGTTTACCATTTTCAAAAACTTAGCGAGAATATTTTATTTGTCATTTTGTTCTTGAAGAAGTCGCTTTTGTTGACTTTTGCAATACATTTTTAGAGTTAACGTTCAAATCTGCCTTATTCAAATTATCGTATGTATTTAATCTTCCCAACTACTCCCATTATTTTTTTTACTTTAAGCAGTAATTACACTTTAATTTACAATTACTAATGTATTTATTTAATGTTTATATTTCATTTCCATAATTTTATTTAAATTTAGACAGTTAATTTATTTAAAGTTTGGTTTGCAATTTTTTATAGATTGATAAATATAAATATACTGCGTATTGCGGCGTATAATGCGCATTTACAATTTCAGACTACATTTTTCTATTTTAAAGTAATATATTTCACGTGTTACGTGCACCCATTCTTTGAAAAAGAACTTTCATTAAATGCGTTCAAAAAAGCCCAATAAAGAGCATTAGAAAAACATAATAACTTGTACTTTTTGTATAATCCGGTAATGAACATTATTAAGCTCATAACGTTTATATATTTTCGCAAATAAATATAAGGCTGTTTTAAATTAAAATCTCAATTCATATGCTAATTTTTTAATAACGCATAATTGTAAATTCCTATCACTTTTTTGTTATCAAAATTGTGTGTTATACACCGGCATATACGGTTGTCGGAATACGTTTGACTTGATTTCGTCTTTCTTCAGGCTTTATTTTTGCATGGAAAGATAATTTCAGAAATCTCAGATATCTTTGATTTTTTTAAAAGTAAAATTCATTATTACTGTAAATAAAAAATTACTTTCATGAATTAAAGTTTTAATTTTTAAAAGGTGCGTTGCATAGTAATTTCTAAAGAAACAATATTTTTATTAGCCGGAGAAAAGTAATTTTTTCGGACATAAAGACAGAAGTAATGGAAATACATGTATGATTAAAACTAAAAAAAAAAAAATATATCGCTGAAAACTGTAATGATTAACATAAAAATAAACCTGCGTGGATTTACTTTATTTTTATTTACTAGGGGGGCTCCGTCCCCCTGACCGCTACGCTCTACAACTTCCAGCGAAATCACTTCGTGATTCCGTTCGGTATCGCGCAGCAATCTCTATTTTATAAAAGAAAAGAAAAAAAAAAAATCCGGAAGATCTACGCAGATTTTCATTGGTCTATTTCCAAATCGATACTTTTTTTTAATATGGCGAGATTTATTTATTTATTTGTATAATGTTCTTCACTTATGCATGTTTTTTTTTCTTTTTTTTTCACTTATTTTCCTCGAAAACATTTCAATAATACCAAGTAGATTACTGGTATGGCTCAATAATCATAATTTTTACATTTTACATTTATTACATTTTACATTTACATTTATTATTTTACATTTTGACTCAATAGAATTTCATTGTTTTGTTGAATTTCTACAAATTTCATTTTAACATTTTTTCCTGTAACATGATTTTGTAAAGCTTTCATGTACAGTCGTGGAAATAAAAGAAATATCCCCAATTAATTATAAATCAAATCCTCGTACACATATGATATATGTACAGATAGACTAGAAAATGCCTACTAAGAATAGAATACGCCTACATAGTACAATTTGAAATATTTTTTGAAGTTCCTATATCAAAAACCTATTTAGAAATGCATATTTATTATTATTTAAAGTTACTCATGATTCCAATTATTATATAGTTTGCACCTAGTAATCCAAATTTCATATGTGCATTAGGTACTATTATTAACAAGTTTAATAAATTAATTTTTGTAAATGGTCCGCTTAGAAAACAATTGTACAATAATAATTAGTAGATGCAATTACTAATCGATTAATCGCAGTCCCATTTTTCTACGATGTTTTGCGGCAAAATTAGGATTGTGGGGTAATCGTATTATTATTATTATTATTATTATTATTATTATTATTATTATTATTATTATTATTATTTACGATTGTACATCGCATTTTTGAAAGACTACATCACAAACTTAAATTTCTATTAAAGGTTTTAATTTTATCAACAAATATCAATATTTACGAGATCAAATCCTCTTTTTTTCTCTTTATTTATTCATTTCCTGAAAACAGATATTCCAGAATTACTTTTATTTGTACTTGTTTCTTAAAACAAAATCTTACACCGTTTCCAAAAATGACTTCAGGGTGGTTACGCACGGACAAGTTTGTACTTTATAATATAAAATTACATTGCCTGTGATTATACAGTTTTTAAGCAATGTTACACATTTCTAATTTTTTTTTGTGATAATGATAAATAGTTAATTTACAATACGCCCGCCTAATGTAGATCAAAATGAGAAGGTGACTAATGGGATATGTCACAGTACAGCATAAAAATTAGTTATATAGAAACGTTGACATGTCATTATATATAAAATTTTTTGTTACATGACAAATTTTGTGTACAAAAAAAATTATTTTTCCTACTTTTATGTGCTAAAATTAATGTAATTTTATCATATTAACTTTGAATTAAAAGAATGATCTCAGTGATTTTTTCTTTATTAAAGTTTACAAAATTAGAAAGAAAATTTAATTTTTAAAGTAAGATATCTGCATTGTATTTATAATAGTGCTGATCTACCTCCTGAATTTCCCTATTTACAAAAAAATATAAATTTAATTAATATATCCCATTTTATGTCCCATTAGACCCTGGAGTGAGGATGAAATGCGACAAAGTTTTATTTCACAAATTAAGGCTATCTCTGATTCAATAATTAAGTTCTGAGCAGTTTTTATATCTATAAATAGAAAACTATTTAACGCAATCCCCGGTCATAAAAATATGGAGTTTTATAAATTACACTGTCTGAAGTATGAAATGTATATCATTTCGCATTATCCCCCAGTCTTCCCTACTCTTAAATATTAACGTCTACTATACATTGTAATGTCTTCGTACATTTAATTTTGATTGCTGACATTTTGAAAGATTGTATCTTATTTACTTGTGCATTATTCTTGTAAATACCGTTCTAAGTTTCGGAGTATTACTGATTTCCTTTAATTACTTCCCTTTATTTATTTAATTACTTTGTTTTCATAATCTCAGGATGTAAATATTTTTTTAATTATTATTTATGATTGTGATATGTCCAGTAGTACGTTTTGTTCGAAAAAGGAGTTGAGTAATGCAGTGTTAAAACAGTATAAATACAAATGTGAGCACTACAAAGTAGAAGTATTTACCTATGTGGGCCTATGAAATATCTATAGTATCTGAAGTTTGTTAAAAGTATAATTTTTGCAGTGTAATTGTTTATAAAATAATAATTCAAATGTATAGAATGTTATTTTGAAAGATTGAAAAGAAGAAGAAACATTGTATATTTATAATTAAAAAGTGTATTTATATTAAATTTACAAGAGGATTATTTAGAATTTGACAATAAACAGTAATTTAATGCTAAAGGTAACGAAAAGAAAACACAGATGTGTTAGCTGTATCAGTGCATTTATTTTTTCCTAGTGAAAAAAAATTAACTTTGTTTAAAAATTCTTATAATAGTCATATTATTTCCGGAGATATTACCAAAAAATTCAAATAGATGTCAAAGACACAAATTAAAATATAAATGTTCATACATAGTTCTTTATAATTATAACTAATAAAGTATACTTTATAATACATATTACATAATACAAATTAATTCAAACAGGAAATGCTGTACACCTCTTCCATTTGACAATACATATAACACTTATATATTTATTTTAAATATTCAGAAATGTAGTAGTGATTTGACGCATTTTACATTTCCAAAATATATTTTCAATATTTTGAAATATATATATATATATATATATATATATCTTTATTATTCTTCAAAAAAGCTGAATTATTTTTTAGAAACTAATTTAAGAAACTGAAGCATATTTTATTTCATTTTAATTTTCAATAATTAAATTCATTATTTAAATTAGAATAATCAATCCTCGGAAATATAATGTTAAATCCAATTTTTTTAATATTTAAAACTTTAAAACTTTTATCTCTTGGCGTGAGTAGATGAAGACTAATTAAAAAATGTTTTTGATTTGCTTGCGGCAAAACAACTTTTGTGGTACTTTAAACAAAGCACTCACTTTGTGATGAATTTATTAAGCATTAAAAAATTCTAAATACTTCAAGTGTTTGAGTAAATCAAAAAGAATCTTTAATTAATTCTGTGGGAAAACTTTCAATTGTCATTTTCAGTTTTTGTCGTCAGAAGCTAAGGGTACAACAAAACTTAAATGTTGATTAATGTTCATATTAACAAAAAGAAAAGCTATTTTTTAATGTCCGTGTTACAATGTTCATGAATAACATTTTTCGTTCTTTGGGATAGGCTTTGTGTTATTGAATCGCTCTACAAATTATCCAAATTTTGACTTATAAATCACTCAAACGTAAACGTCTTAAAATAAATATATTGTTCGATGATAATTTTGGCATATAATCTATCGTAAAGAAGCAATTTTAACAACCAATTCATTCAACACAGCATTTATTTTAAAATGCTATGCATAAATAAGACATATCTGGCCATTTTCATGTTATAATATCTATTGACCTTAAAAGTTTCAACAACACTTCTCTGTTTACAAACTGTTTTTCTTTCTTCCTATAACAACAACTAGACAAAAATATTCTCTTGTTAGAATGAAGAACTATTTAAAATGTTGATAATCTAATTTTATTTTACATATTTATTTCGTTATATTTCTGTACTGCTTCAAGATGCACGCAGTATACGTTAGATTAATAACATTTTATCTTATAATAATTTATGTTGTTTGCGATTGAATTACAAATTATTAAATAAACTAAAAGTATCATATATTAACTACAAGAAATATGGTATTTGATTCTTAGACGATTGTTGTTTTTCAAAACATAATTTAAAAAACAAATTATCCGAATAGTTTTTTTTTATTGTTAAGATATCACCATGATATCGGGTATAAGACTGATGTACCCTATTTCCCTGAAAATGTTCCCGAAATAAGACCTACACTGTTGTTTTTAGGATACTCATAATATAAGTCGTACTCACAAAACAAGCCCGTCTCACTTTTTTAAATGAATCAAGATCATACATTTTTCAAGCTTGACTGACAAAGTCTGTGCCTTGACTTAAAAAAGCCAGCAGTCGTGATATGAATTTCAAAGAATGTATATATTTTAAAGTAACATTTTTTTTTTTCTTTCTGGACAATTTAAGTATTTAAGAAAGAAAATCAGTTCACCAATATATGAGAAGGCAGTGAAGCTTTCTGGGCATGAATAAAACGTGAAAAATCCTTTTACCGCCATTCTTGTTTTGTTTATATCAATTTTCAGAATGATTATTTTCTTTAATTATGATAGTATTTCACTTTTACGACATTCCTGCTTGCACATCAGTATCAATCAATAAAACAAATGAATAATTTAGATCATTTTACAAAATCGTGTCGTTGAAATGTTGGGACAGTAATTTAAGAATGATAAAACACCTCCACCAGTAAAGTGCAGCGTCAGAAACTTATTTTATACTAGTATAAAAAAAAAAGTTTTATAACTGCGTCAAAATGTAATCTTTTATATGTAATGTACTCAGACTAGGACCTTTGCTCTGTAATTTTGAAGTTTGTTGAATTACAAGTATGCAAAAATAATGTTATTATGCCACGTATAAAATACATATATTGGTTTTATGAATTAAAATCTACGTAAAAGTTTACTGGTAGAAAACATATTCTGTAAGAAAATGCAACCAGTTATTTCTATAAACACACACACACAAAAATAAAGAAAAAAGAAAAGAAAGAAAGAGAGAAGGTTAGCCTAAAAAATGCTCTATATATATTCGCTTTCTCCTCCGATAAACTTATAAAAAGTATATGGAAAGAAATCTTTCTAAAATAAAAATATTTGCGTTCTATTCTTTTGAGAATATTCCTTCAATTTTCTAATATGTTTTAAAAACTGTGCAACACGTTTAAAGATGTTTAATATTATTTACTACTTTTGCAGCGGTGATATTTTTAAAGTCTTTATTTCATTTCTTATTTCTTATTTCTCAATTTAAATTAAATATGAAATGCAGGTTTGCCTTGTACTAAAAATATCGAAATCTAGATGTGGGATTATGCAAATTGTGTATTACACGACCAAACTATTAAAATAGCTATTGATAAAACAGGTAACTCCATTTTAACCACACAAATTTGTTTGCAATATTTAAATTTATAAAACTTTAGAATTTATTATAATTATATATATATATATATATATATATATATATATATATATATATATATATATATTAGATATATATAACAGTTTTCCTTATTTTATATGAAGTCGTATCATCTAAAAAAAAACATAATTTATCGTGATGTATTTATATTTAAAGCACATAAAACAGACTTTAGTAAAGAAATGTGATCTCTTTTTGGTAGATTCATCCACCATGACAGGAAGCGAAACACAAAATTAAGCAAGAAACAAATTACAGCAAAAAATGTTTTATATGTCTTACTACCACAATAAGGTTAAGAAAATCCTAGAATTAAAAATACTAGAATTTAATTTTATTATTTTTATTTATTCATTTATTTATTTATTTATTTATTTATTTATGTATTTTTATTTATTTATTTATTTATTTATTTATTCATTTATTTATTTTTATTTATTTATTTTTTTTTTCGGAGGGGGGGGGGGGACGTATAATTTTTCATACTACTGTTAAAAAATATATAACTTACAAAAATGTATTTAATAAAAATTATATTATATTTTAATTTTTTAACTGTCTTTTTATTTAATATACTAGGGGGCCTACCCCCTTCGAGCTAGGCTCGCCAACCCCCGCTCACACTTCGAGGCCTCTAAAAACATGACAGCGTACTTGTTTTAAAAATATTGGTAAATCTGTAATTGGGTTGCCAAGCTTTTAACGTTTTAATGGGGCATTTTTTTATTATCATGGCCTCATACACAGCTGTTGCGACAACTGACGACTGTTTTCGGGATTGATAAGTAAAATCAATTACAACTTGAAAACCAGCTTGTATAAAATGGTTAGGTTTAAATTGTGGCTACCTCTCGGACTTTTAATCTGTATTCTATTCTTCCTTTGCGTTAAGGATGAGAAAAATTCCATCTGCTTGTGAATAACCTTAAGAACCACGGTATTGAAAAGTACTATGTTATAGACATTTTCAGTAACAGGTTTTAATTTTCTCTCTATTTTAGTGCACCATCATGCATATTTTCATGTTATTTTAAATATGTAAATTATTTATTTTAATTAATATGTATATACGAATTTTCTAATAATTATTTATCATACAAAATTGATTAAATATTTTGTGCATGTATGCCAGCATTTATTCGGCATCAATTGATGAGATATTTAAACAAATTTGCTATCCGCTATAATTTTATACCTTGTTATGTCACTTGAATATTGTCAATAAGAAAATCGGGTATTTTCCAGTATAGGATCCTTTGCTTTTAGGTTTGGCATAATTCGAGCTTCAAAAAGGGATAGATTCGTTAATATGCATAGATTTGTTGCCAAAAGTTATGAAAACAAACCCAATGAACTTTTGGTGCTTTTCTATTATAGAGTCTTGACGGATTTTTAAAAATCTTGGCGCAATTCGGACTTCAGAAAGTGAGATTTGGTGCCAAATGACATAAACAGCCATGGAAACAAATTCGACGATTTTTTTTTGTTTATATGCGTATTGTAATTATACGTATATTATTATTGTTTTATCTATACAAATTACTTCTGATTATATATAAAATAGGATAAGTGGAATTTTACGCTAAACAAATTGTATAAATATTGAAAAACTAGCCGCCACTGGCGACCAGTTTGGTCTCCCTTAAATAATATGTTAAGCATTGTAACATGTTACTTTCATTCCTAAATTTATTTTTTTCCTCCATCCTTCTCCAAATCGGAAGATTCTAACAGACAAGTCAAGAATTTTTGCAATCACGGTAGCATTTCGCATTTTTTTTTTGTTGCTATGTATTTAATTTTTCTTGACAAAAGCTGTTTATCCCATTTAAGCATTTATGCTTCATGCTCGTTTGCTTATCATTTGCAATATGTTCGCTAATGCAGAGATTCTTAAACATATTAAGTAATTTTCCGTATTTGAGTCCATTGTCAATTA
This sequence comes from Maratus michaelseni, assembly GCA_963931845.1. Lineage (NCBI taxonomy): Eukaryota > Metazoa > Arthropoda > Arachnida > Araneae > Salticidae > Maratus > Maratus michaelseni. The sequence goes on from OZ007592.1 coordinate 393,235,341, forward strand.
ACGAATTTTAGTTAATACGAGTTGATGCAATGAAATCCATTTTGTGAAAGTCTTTAATGATATCCACATTTACACTGAACCATATTGTTGATAATATTTTATTTTGTTTCTCGCTAACTTTGGCTGTAGACTCGATTACGAAAGATTAGAAAATCTATCATTATTCTCATCTAAAACATCTTGAATAATGTGGCATAATCGGGCTGCATATTATTACACGTAATTTTCGAGTATGGTTTGGTGAGACATTGAACTTTTGGAAGTGAGTTTTGATAATAACATTCCCTTTAAACCATATTTGCTGTCAGCACTTTTGACCCGTGGCGTATAATCTGATTAAAATTCATGAACCTCCTTCTAGATGCCGATCGTTGTTCGACTTTGTTTTTCTCTGCTCCCCTTTCTTGATATAGATTAGGAGTTTTCATTCTTGCGTAATTACCTAACTTCGGCATTTCTGCTTAATGTCTACTAACTATTAAGATCGGTAACATGTAAATACGCCACACAACATTGGCGCCTATAATTCTAATTACACCAACCCGTTTTTTCTCTGTATATTGTAACTCTATAGTTAATATTATGTAGTACAAATATAAAAGACAATTGAAGACTTTTTATTGATATAGTAGATATAGATATGTATATTATATTCATAGGTACATAGTATGGGATTAGAATATTTATATCATATTCATTCCGGCGGATATAAAATACCGTCAATAAAATTACCATCGTAAATATCTTAGCTGAAAATCATCAATATGATTTTATGTGTTTTATAAATGTACACTAAATTATTTTTTGTATTATTTTACTTTGATTTTATATTATTTACCATTTTTAATGATGGGTCCTTTTGGGTACAGTTGTCGCAGACGCACTGGATATCATTTTGGCGATATAATTATTGGCTGAATAAATTAACCTTTGTGTGTGTTTTATAATAAAATTTTGTGTTTTTTAATATAAAATAAACTATTTCATAATAAAAAAAAGAATCATGCTGTTTTAGCAATCCCTAACATGTACCTGAAAATGGGGTTTTCTCGCCAAAATGGCGCAAAACAAAAATCGTGCTAACCCCGGTCTGTCTGCGACAGCTGTTAGAATTTAAAATACATGCCGTTCACACTTTTAGTTTAAAATAGAAAATAGAAAAATAAGAAATAATATCATAAATCAAAACATTTGATTTCAAAATCAAAGTATCGTTTCTAATTTGCACACGCGAAAAATAAAAGCTGATATTGGCGATTTTAAAAATACTATTGGCGAGATTTACGCCCAAATAACATAAAGTACTTAATAATATTATGTATTTCATAAATGTATATTAAATTACTGCCTTGAACGCGATTAGTCATTAACAATGATAAATATGATTGGCGATTAACGATCATTTTCGGTGATATCTCTTCCTGCCACGTATAATACATAAATACCAAATTAACTGATCATTTGGAAATTTGATTCATTAAATATTATTACATGAATTGTATTTGTTTACATTCATCTTACGTCAAGAAAAGAATTGGAAGCAGGTTGAGTTGTATAAGCACTTCATCAAACGGAATTATGGTAAACTTTAATTGTCTCACAGGTCCTGGTGATTTTTTTATTTATTTAATTTTTTTTGACACCAGGCACCGCTCCAAAAAATCATTCACGGAAAACTTACTTTACGAACGATTATCTCCATGGTTTAATGGTTTAATTATTTTAAACCTTCACGACGAATGAATCCTTTTTTTTTGTTTACTTTCATGGATAGAAAATTTGAACTGCGAAGCTAATTTCAACTGAAGTTATTGCAGAATATATACATAATTGAACGTAAGTCATCTCTCAAATATTAATTTATTTTGAACGATCTTTCTAAAAATGTAACTTTTATGCAGTTTTATTAGAAAAATAATTTTGAATAAAAATGGCCGCCTGGCATATGAAAAAGCAATGCGGGCATCCCGGAACTGTTGATGACAGTCACATGACTTACGGTTTTATTATAGAGATTCTTCTGTATACGAAATGACAAATTGAATAGGTTGACAGAAAGTATGTTGCCAAATTTCTTTTTCCGCCAAGGCTATTTTCTCTGTTTCGTCATGGCCCCATATGCTGGAAAAGCACCAAACTTTTATTCTTGTTTATACATGTATTTATATGTATATGTACAATTTATTTATAATTGTCTTTCAATTTACATCTTTTTGTACATAAAAATAGATAACTGGCTTCTTTATATTTAATAAATTGTATAAATATCGAAATAATTGCTTGTGTATATCAAAAAACGAATAGATTTTAGAAAACCTGTTGCCGAATTTCAATTCATCGCCAAGGTCACTTTCTGTATCTCGCGAAGGCCCCTAAATTGGAAACGCAAAGAAAATAATTTTAATATATAACGTAATTTACACCTTAAATGTGTTTCCAGTATAGTAATTTAATTATTTGTAGTTTTTTCTTCCCTTCGTTATTTATGTGTAAACATATAATTCATTATTAAAAAAGTAATGCTACTGAAATATTCATTTGTTTTAAACTTTAATAGCATTTCTCTAATATATCGGGAGCATTTTTTTTCTTGCTGCCAATAAAAGAGAGGAAGAAGTAAATGTCATTTTACCATAATTGATGTCATATTCTCATTAAAATTGGAAAGAAAACCAATCAGGATATTTTATTCTCCCTGCGTTCAGTTGGGCAATTATTATTTTATATATTCGTTTAAATATCCGAATTAGTGATTTTATAAATTCGTTTAATTAAATTTTACAAAAAAATAACAAAATGATATCAATAAATAATAATTGCTATTAATTCCTCCCCCTCTTTCTTTTGCGTTTACATAAATGACGTCATTTGGACGAATTTATTCAAAATATTTTCAGTTTATAAATTAAATTAAATGCTGACAGACGATTGAATCCTGACGATAGAAATGTGATTTTTTTTTTTCAAATTTTCCTGAAAAACATAATTTAATCACAGTCTTGTCTTCATTATCGATTTAAATAAAAGATAAATTCAATTTAAATTTGTAAGACGAATAAAAAGAAATCAATAATCCCTATCGGGATCCTTTTCATTTTTTCCCTTTTTTGTCACAAAAAACCTGAGTAATTAGTTGTCATCATTACAGAAATGCCATTAAAATTAGAAAAAAATTAATATCTCGAAAACTAATTCCAATTTCAAAATTCTATTACCAGTTTTGACTTCCGCGGATTTTTATGGACAATTGGTATTGATTTCACAATCAAGCGTTTAATATTTTATTAAAAATAGTCTTGAAACATAATCAGTCGTTTAATCGGTCGTTTCATAAAATCGTTTCATAAATTCGTTTCATAAAATCGTTTCACAAATTTGTTTCATTAGGATTTTATATATATAGGGTAGATTTACTTCATTTCTTATCTGTCACTTTAGAAAAGAATGTGAAATGCAGGTATGCATTCAGAATATAAAATAATACAGTTCGGATGTTTAATCGTAAAAATGTGTATTGCAAAACTAAAGGCCAAAACTTCGTAAATCGGAATCGATTTTCTCTCCATATTTACATTTAGTAATTCTTTACAACTTTCAAAAGATTTACAAATACTGCAAAAATAACAGTTTTCATTATTCCAGGACAATCGTAACGTCTCTAGAACACATAACTAATCTTGAAGGTGTCATGCATAAAAAATCGTGCCGAGGAAGGAAATGTGATCTCTTATTTATAAGCTTAACCACTATAACAGGAAGCGAAACACAAAATAAAACAAGAAAGATATCGTGAACAATTTTTGTTATACTCCAATAAACATATTAAAAAGTAGAAGGAAAACAAACATATTGTTCATCGAAAATTAAAAAAAAAATTCTAAAACATTTTTGTATAAAAATATCATTATAGTCTTTATAGTATATTATATTATGTTATATTATATTATATTACATTATATTATATTACATTATATTATTATTATTATTATTATTATTATTATTATTATTATTATTATTATTATAAATATTACATAGCCTTAATTTTTGTTGTATTAATTTGTTGTAGCCAATAATTTTTGTTGTCCGTTGTTTTGCTACCGTTGAAAAGCAGTCCATTCTTCAAAATTTGCCTTTGCATATGTTACAGTATAAACAAATTAAGAAAAAAAAACAAATTTTTAGAAGGAATAACTTGGTTGCATTTATTTGCAATATTTGTGAAAGATTTTCCTTATAAAACATGCCACATTCACCCCTTTTATCTATTTAAATATGTATTAGGAAAAATATTATTTTTTATTTTGGGAAAATCATTTAAATGTATTACAATGTAAAACTGATGAATTTTTACTAATATATTTCATTTCTCAGGCTTTCGTTTCCATTGCATTTTTAATAATATATGAAACGCATGTGGACAATTGAAAATTATACGTTTAGTGATATGAATATATACAATTCTGTTTTAAGGAAACATATGTCAGCCATTTGTTGAAATTACAAAAAAATTACAGATAAATACAAAATTAGCAATTTCTTTTTGTATTTTGCTTTGCATGATTAAAATTTATAATATGTGTCTTTATAATAATTGGCAAAAAGATAATATTTTCTACCGTAATGAAGCGCAATACAATAAATAATTGATAAATACCATGTAAAACAAAGTTTTTTTTTTTTCATCATCACATCAGAAAAATCATCACATCATTATACTTATTTATATTACTAACCTTGAAATATATATATATATATATATTTGTCCTACAGAGTGTAATATAAAACTATCATTTAGGCCGCAGACTGCATCATCGTATACCCATTGTAAGTTGAATAATTGAAACTAAAATTGTACCAGCAGTGTTTCTGATAATAAGAATTTTACACATTACGTTTCATGAAAATTTCTGCCATAGATGATAAGATGTAGCTATTATGCATAAGCATGAAAAAACATATTATACAGAACTGTATAACCAGATCTTGTCCGTTATTCATCAAAATTTAACCCATGTCAAATTTAAACTAATTATGAAGTTTCATTAAATTTTCGGTATTTATTCTATAATTTCTTTTCCCACAAAAGTTCGTTTAACATATAGATAGACAGGCAAATAGACATTAGCCAGACAGCTGTCCAAATATATCCGAATATATTAAATATATTACAAAACATGTAGATCCATACAAAACCGCAATTTGGAAATTTTCACAAATCCAGTATTAATTTATTTTGAGTATAGACTAAAGTTAAACATATTTCATACTTCACATGAGGATATAATTTAGCATATCATGATTAAATATTCTAAGATTACTTAAGTGTAAATCTGTGAATAAATAAAGACTCAAAAGATTTTCTTTTTTTAAATACTAATATCGTTTTTTCTTTAAGTTTAAAATACCTTTTCTGGTATCGCCATCGGGGACACAAAGAAATAAGTAGTTTTATTTCATTATTTTCGTCTTTCTATCAAAACGAAAAATTAAATATATTCTAGCGTATAAAAATGGAACCTTAGGGTGATTGGTCTTCATTACAAATCATTCTAAAATTAAATTGAGAATGATTTGTTTGGAATTTCAAATCAGAACGTAGTTGTGTTGAAACACAAACGAAATATAATAAGAGAACGTTTTCTGATACTTCAAAAATATAATGTTTTAAAAAAAATGGGCAAGAAATAGAAAATTAAGGGTAAAACTCATTATTATTACTAAGAAAATAAAATGAAAAATAAATAACAAAGTAAGAAAACAACAACAAAAGTTGTATCTTTTTTTAATTAAAAAAAATGTTTCTTGAAATGACCCCCCTCCCATTCTTCTTTTTCTTAATTTGCGAGTAGTTTAATAGCAGGAAGTAAGCAAAAAATAGAATGTGTAAAAAAAAAAATAAAATTTAGGAATAAAATTTACATTTTTCGCAGTCACTTTTTACATGTTATTCCGATTAAATTTACCAAATAAAAATCTCTTTATGTTAAAAATAGTATTATTATTATTATTATTTTGCGAGAAAATAATTAGGCAGAAGAAAATGAGGATTTTTCTTTTCGCTTTTTTAATTTACTTTTCAAATTACGAAATTTGAAACATTTACATATATATACACGGGATGTTTACAACTCGTATGATTTATTTACCAATTAAAATTATTGTGTTGAATTAAAGTATATATAGATAAACACCGTCAATATTTAATGATGGCTGAGAATTCGATTATTAGGTAATATTCTTATTTCATTTTCTATTGTGTTCATATCTTGAAGGTACGATCAAAAGTAATTTCAAATGTCGATAAATGTGGGCATCTGTGTTACATGAAACAAAATATGTGCGTTTGTTTTGTTCGGAAGACCGATGACTTTGAATATAAATACCAAATGTGATTGAAAAAGTTTGAACACTTAAATAAAGGAGTCCAGACAATGCAATATAAGTTTAGATTTTGAGAAAAATGGAAAATACCAGATGTAAGACATTGCCCATTCAGACAATATACTAATATGGAATAAAAGTCTTTTGTATTGCAGCTATTAATTTGTAATATGTAAAACATGGGAAATTTATATTGTAACATATAAGTTGTAGAGAATTTGCTATAGTTTGTATTTCTTACGAAGTATGAAGTACACAATCTATATGTTATTTTGATATTTTTTCTCCCTTCTGGTACATTTAATTATACGTTTACAGTTTCATAGAAGGTTTGTACACTAATGTATAAATAGATTCGGAGGCTAAACTCATCAGTATTATTTTTGATTTATTTTTATTAATCTTCAACAATAAAAATACTCCTACATTTCAGAACATTACATTTTAAAAATACCCCTACATTGTTTAAATTGAATCAAAAAATAAGTTATTTATATAATTTTGGTTTTATATCAGGTAAAGCTAGGATAGTCTGCGCACAATTCAAAAGAATAGCAATAAAAAACCTAAATATAATTTTTTTGCTAAACTATCCAAGAATAATTTTTACTTCATTTGTTTTTATGCATTTCCATTGCTATTTTGTTGTTATGTTGCAATTTAATAGAACAGTTGTAATAAAACCAAGAAAGTTATTTTGCGCAATCTCTCCTTACAGGGTTGGTGTGATTGCGCGCATGAGTAGGAGAGATTGTTACTAATAATAACTACAATTAAATTGTTAACAATAATAATTACACTTAATTGACATTGCTGTAAGGTTTTTGTGAACAAATTTTATTGTATTGGGAGTGAATATTCCAACCTAATACTTAAAGAATCAGAAAAAGGAAATAATTTTAAAAACGATTAAAAAAATTTAATTAAAGGAAAAAAAATAAAGAATCAGAAAAAGCAAGTCCAGATAAGATTACAAAGTAAAATTATGTAATTTAATAACATGTTTAACTTAAAATTAGTCCATTTTCATTTTTTTAATGCAAATTTACCGATAAGCTGCGTAATCGCTCCTAGCATGGAAACTAATGGGAACAATGTGCCATCTCTCCTAAGTAGGAGATGCGCAAACTCTCCAATTTCCGTAGGAGAGATTGCGCGGCCTTTTATTTAAGCATGGCTGCTACTAAAACGAACCGTTGATGTTCACATTTTTAGTCTAGATTAGTAGCTTATGATAAATCGTTTAAGTTTAAAATAATTTGTACTATTGACATTGTATAGAAATTCTGATGAATAGCTATGGAAATTCAAGCACTTGCGTTGGGGAAACAAAACAAAATAGCAATACTTTATCTTATACGCTCAAAGCAATCAACGTGTACTTTCAAGTAGACACTCCACTATTGTTTTTGTACAACTACCTGGAGTCGCTGCGTTGTTACTGTACTCCTTCCCCCCGAACCTCTATCTGCGCAATCTCTCCGACCGCGCCATCACTCCTGGCTTTATCTTACTATGCTAAACGTTCTTCTAAGGGGATTTACAAGCAAATGTTAAATAATATGCTAAAAGAAGGTTTACATTAGACTTGAACTTTTTTCTAAAAATAAATTATTTTCTGTAGTACTTGAATTATATCGATTAATCCATATTTATATATAAATCAAGTATTATGTATTTTACATAACATATGAATTCAGTCCAAAATATATGTTTCGACATACGACATGTTTACCCAATTCTTCAATGAAGTGCATACATGTTCACACAATGGAATTATTGAAGTTTATTTCAACATCGTTCTAATAAAAATAATTCGAAATTTTTGAGAAGGTTAAATAAATGTGGCGAATGCATTCTTCACAACTAATATTTCCTTAGTTATTCCAGACATAAACAAGAAGACCCGAAATCCATTTTCCATTTTTTTAAATTATTTTTTTAAGTAATTCCAGCTTGTTTCATCTTTTGTTTCCTTCTAAAATGATTATAATGTTTGTAGTGGTTAAATCTTAGAACAAGCGAGACTCTTGACGGCGTCGAATTTGGCGAAGCGGTAAATGAGTTTTTGTTGCTACCGGTTTGTTTCTTACGATTTTTTTCATTCCTTTTGTGCTTGGTTCTGGCACGGGCAGAATACATGGTTCTGTGAATTGAGCTTGTTTTTGAGGGAATTATATAGGATTGGTTGGTTGACAGATTAGAATAGGGTTCTATTGTTTGTGGGTTGGTTTGTTGTGTGTCAGATTTGTTGAATTACGTTTGTGAAACGTGTTTTATGAAGTCTAATGGTTTGACTTTTAGTCGTATGTCATAAAGGATAATTCCTGTGTAATATTAAAAAAAAAAAGAAATAAAGGTAAGTGCATTTTTGTTGATTTTTTTTGATAAGATGTATTTTATGTACTTTAGAGATTGCTGTGAACCGATTTTTGTGCGAACATTACTGACCGCAGCTTGAATGGATTTTATGCATTCTAGAGAGTGCTAAACAGCGAATTTAGTGCATCCAGATGGGTCATTTTCGGTTAAAGTACGCGAAGCGTACATAAATATAAGCTACAAACAGCTGTTTGAAGGAATTTCATGAATTCTAGAGTGCGTTGAACAACGAGTTTCGGGCATGCAGAGGGGTTTATTTTCAGCTAATATACGCGAAGCGTATATAAATATAAGTTATTAAATGCTGTTTGAATGAATTTCTTTCATGCATTCTAGAGAGTGCTGAACATCGAGTTTCGTGAATCCAGAGGGTATTTTTTGGTTAATGAATGCGAAGCGTACATAAATATAAGTTACTAACCACTGTTTGGATGAATTTCATGCAATTTAGAGAGTGCTGAACAGCGAATTTCGTGCATCAAGGGGGAGGGGGAGTCGGTTAATGTACGCGAAGCGTAAATATATATAAGTTACTAACCGATGCTTGAATGAGTTTAGTTCATTCGAAAAATCTGAAATCTCGAGATTCTCCCCAATAATAACTTGTTTTCTTTGTGGCAGATAAATCACTACTCGCACAGTTTCTATGAAAATTTCATTCACGAAGTAAACATTGATTTTATTCCGTTTTGTTCCGTTTGTGTTCTAAAGTCTAAGCAAGAAGGAAAAAATATCTAATTATTAGTAAAAATAGAAAAATCCGGAGGAAAAAATGGCTATATGTTTGTAAAAAATCGAAATATCCAGAGGAAATATTGCAAAAGTTTGTAAAAATAGAAAAATACGGTGGAAGATATTGCTAAACGTTTGTATAAATAGAAAAATACGGAGGAAAATATTACTAAAAGTTTGTAAAACTTGAAAAATCTAAAACTTTGTATATAGTCGTAAAACGAAATAAAATTCATGTTTACTTTGTGTAAAAGTTTGCCGTAAGAAGTGTGTAAGTATCTGCTTGCTTGCCTGATTGGGTAGAATTTGGAAGTTGCCCATTTTTCGGTTGGCGAGCGTCAAAAAAATTGCCAAATCGGGTGTATCGCTTGTTCTAGGATTTTGCCATATACTTAAATGTATAAAACATAAGCATACATTTTGTAGAAATTAGTAATGTGTAGTTAATCTTTAACAGATGTTACTATGACATGCACTTATTTAAGGGCATTTCAAAATGTTTCTATTAAAAATGAATGGAAGTTGTTGAAAAAATTAATTGCATGGGCCACATGATGATATAATTATTAATCTTCACAAATATTCTTCAAATGTGATCAAGAAGTACTGAAAATTGTTATTTTTGTAGACAGTGTAATTGTCCTTGTTACATTGATGATTTTTTATTTAAATTATGTAGATGAGCCCATACCGTAAATGGAAAATATATTTTAAATGATTTTTAGCTCACAGGCTGTCAAAGCCTGAGAGCTTATGTGCCCGCCGGTTCTGTATGTATGTATGTACGTATGTACGTACCTATGTATTTACGTAACGCGATAACTCTTCATAAAAATATCCGTTTTCCTTCAAATCTTGTTTATAGGTTCACTGTGTTAAGGCGCTTCCCTGATTAGTTTTCGGGATTGATTGGTTAAGTATAAAGGGGGGGGGAACGGGTGGCTAATCCCCACCTTAATTTATATAAATGGGTTTTTCATGCAAAATTATCCCATTTGCTTCAAAATTTGTTTATAGGTTCATTGGGTTGAGACGCTTACATGATTAGTTTTCGGGATTGATTGGTTAAGTATAAAGGGGGGGGGGACGGGGGGCTAATCCCCCTTAATTTATATAAATGGGTTTTTCATGCAAAATTATCCCATTTGCTTCAAAATTTGTTTATAGGTTCATTGGGTTAAGACGCTTCCCTGATTAGTTTTCGGGATTGATTGGTTAAGTATAAAAGGGGGGGGGACGGTGGGCTAATCCCCCCTTAATTTATATAAATGGGTTTTTCAAGCAGAATTATCCGATTTTTTTAAAGTTTTTTTTAGGTTCATTCTGATAATGCGCTTCTCTGAATAGTTTTGAGGGTTCATTGGTTAAGTATAAAGGGGGAAGGGGGGGCTAATCCCCCTTAATTTAGATAAATGGGTTTTCATGCAGTATTATCCGATTTATTCAAATTTTGTATATGTATATATTCATTGTAATAAGAGGCTTCCCTGATTAGTTTAAGGGGTTCATTAGTTAACTATGAGGGGGTAACGGGGGATGACCCCCCGCTTTAATATATTGTCGATTTCTTTATTTTTCGAGTGGCTCATTTCAAATTCTTTGAAATACGAGTATAATATACAATTAGTGTGAATAGCCTGTGAGCTCAATGCCCTCAGTTTAACTGGGAAGTTTTCTTTTTATTAATAATCATCTGCTAATAATAATACAATCATTATTAAGCAAGAACTTAGGGTAACGTATGAAATAAATAGATTCTAAAAAAAATATGTCGTTTGATTTATTAAAAAAAATGATATTCAAACTTATTTAGCAAAAAATAAATAAATCTAGTAGTAAAAAACAGCCTGGGCTTTGATACATATTTTACGGTGACATCCTGAACGGCAGATGATCGAATATTCCTTGGAAAACAATGAATTCTTGTCGAAAACACATCGAATATGTCTCACCGAGAGAAGAACTTATCGATATCAGATAGCTAATCCACTTATGGTTAAAATCAGATGGGTTTCCGATAAACGTAGATTTCCTTTGATGAGCATCTGGAGGGTATAGTATTAACTTAATAGTACATTTTGATTAACGTAAGTGTATGTGTGTTAATAGGGTGGAGTGAAAAAACGAAATTTGGAATTCTGATTGCGGATAGCTGTCAAAAGTTGTCTTTTAGTATCTATAATATACCTGCAAAATTTCATGAATTTTGAAAACTCCTTCAGGGCTCTACCAGGTTCTTTATAATTTCATTATTTCACACAATATTTTCTTACCATAAATTGTACATTTACAGTGTTTGTTGATAATCTCTTTTGAAAATTTTATATTTAAAATGTTTAGTGTAACTTCTTTATCATTTCTAAACAGTAAGTCTTTAGTTTAAAATATTTGAAGCTTTTCTTGAGTTTTACAATTTTTTTTCTCATTTATAGTGTCAACATGAGTGCGAGTAGAGGCAAACCGAAGTTTACCATTACTAGAAGTAGAGTGGAATGTCCCATATTTGGTGCTCCTTAATAACTAAATGAAGTGGTTTTGCCAATAATATCAGACGTTATGAAATGTTACTCATATACCAGAATAATTAAAGCACCGCACAATGGTAAAGTTCCACCGAAGTCAGAAGTAATTTAAATCTTAAGAGAAACGATCAAAAATATTTAGAAGAAAGCAGCAATTCCTGTAGTTTTACAGAAGCATATTGATCAACAATTTTTCTGAAAACCAGAAACTTTTTCGATTCCCCAAATCCAAAACAAATGATAATTACATGAAGAAAGTTCAGTTTTTTAAAGCTGAAGTTGTAAGTAAACTTTTAGACATTTCGCGAGTAAGAGTAAGCCAATTCCTAAGTGTAGTTGTGAAAAATCAAAGAACATTAATTTCTTCTTGACCAAAGGTCAACAAGAAAGATTGTTATTGGCACGCTAGATACAGCCGAGACAAGTAAATTGAGACAACGGGAAGACAGGAAATCAAGGGACTCGATGAGGGCGGAGAAAGCAAGTTTAAAGTCTCCAGCTAATCAGGACAGTACAGTTGTTATGTACTGTGACAGTGGTGATAAAGAAAGAAGTAGTAGCTCTTCATTAGGGTGTGAAGATAATATCCGTACCACAAGCATATCTACTTCTAAAGAAGAGTCACGAAGACAAATGAAAACACTACCTACGGTTTCAAAGGTTTCAGATGAGTGATGGGGTTTCTGACAGATGCGTCGCAGGAATAGCTTTTGCAACTCTACAAGATGTTGACATTGTAACAGAACGCAATCCATCACTTATAATTGACAGAAGAAAAGTACGCAAAGAACGAAACAAAACTAAAGAATGTGCTAAGGCATGTTCTGAAAGCTTTAGACGCAGGAAATACATTTTGATAGATGAAAAGCTAAAACACTACATCATGAGAAAATTGAAGATAGATTACATCGAAGAACTATAAGTGAAGAAAATGTATCTCTGATTGAAGAGCCAAATTCACTGTATCAGGGACACCCACTTCTGGTTCAAGAAATCCTATTTTGGAAACCATTTTAAAATACTGCACTGAAAACAACTTAAACCTTAACATATTTCTATCTATAGGCTGTGACTAAACAACTGTAAACACTAGGAGCGAGAATGCTGCTATTAGATGTTTTGAAACAAAGATTAGTCGTACCTAGCAATGGTTACTATCCCAGCTTCACGTAAACAAATTGTCATTGCGTCAATTATTAAATGAACTTTATGGACAAACTACAGGCCCACGAGCCTTTTCTGGTCTTATTGGAAAGTCGTTGGATCAATGTGAACAACAGATAGTTGTGGAATTCAATAAATTCAATTCTCTTGTCTCCCAGAACAGACCAAAATTATATTTACGACAGGTGTCAAGCAGTTTCATCTGGCCAGTGCTCCTTAAATCTGGCAAAATGGCTCACTGTAGAAGTAGATGGTTGACAATTGCCTATACATTGGAAGTCAGAATCTTTCCCAAAAGCTGAAGATTATGGGTGAATTTATAATAAAAGTATATGCGCCTATGTGATTTCACATTAAGAAAGATTATCCCTTCAAAAATGGAGAAAGTCACGAAAAATAATGTCTAGTTTTGATTCCAAAGGCCGATGTAAATTACAGTGAAATGTCAGATCGTTTTACAGTACATCGTATATATTCTTTTTACTGTATTTCTATATATTCATAAAACTATTTTTCATATACAGGGTGTCCCAAAAAGGAGTACCTATTTTTAAAAATGAATAAGAAACAAACGAATAGAGTATTTAAAAAATTCTTGCAGGAAACGGATGTGTGAAGTCTGGAATTTTGTTTATAACACTTTATTATGATAGTTCAAAATCTGACCGACAGATGGAGCTACAGCACCGAAAATTACCCGAAATTAACCGGCAATGGTATGAATAGGCCACCTTACTCACCAGATTTAAATCCGTGTGATTTTTTTCTTTGGGGCCATCTGAAGGATGTAGTTTACTGCCAAAATTCCACTTCGCTAGCTGAGCTCCAGCGATTAATCGCTCAAGAGTGTACAGCAATTTCCGTGCAGACGTTGCAGAAGGTGTGTGCTAATTTCATTCTAAGACTCCGACATGTTATTGTGATGAATGGAGGACATATTGAAAATATTGTCATTTAATTTTCAACTATTGCTGATGAATGCGGTAGCCACAGCGCCATCTTTCGGTAAGAATTTGAACTAACATAATAAAATACTCTAAAAAATTCCAGACTTCACATATCCGTTTCCTGCAAGAATTCTTTTAATAACTCTATTCGTTTGTTTCTTATTCATTTTTAAAAATGGGTACTCCTTTTTGGGACACCCTGTATATTCAAAAAATAAAACTGTGTATCTATTTATTGTGTTTTTCTTTAACTTCTTTGCAAACAATTCGCATTTTAGGATTGCCTTTACAGTTAAAGATTTCAAAACATGATGGCACTGGGATTGATCACAAGAAATACTTTCATCCGTCATGTTTTATGGGCTATTCTACTGAAATCAGAGAAATTCTGTAGGAAATTAATTTGCATAAATTACACTACATAGTTAAATCTTGGTTTTTCACGATTAAAGGGCATAATCTTTATGAGCGGGTAAAGCCCTAAAGATGAATTCCAAATGAAATGAAATTTTAATCGAATATACAATGAGCCAAAATGAAAGTTTTCAGACCAATCCAAATAAAAAAATCTAAAATAAAATTTTATGGTCATTTACACTCCACCCTAGTGTGTTAATGAACATAAGTGTATTTAACATGAGTATATCAGCAACACATCGTTTTTTATTAAAGAGGATGGATAAATAGGCAATTTTATCAAATTAAAGACTCATTTTTATGAATATTTTTCGAAATGAATAATTTTACATTTAAAGCTTATTATTACGATCCTAGTGAACGTATAGTTAGTATACTAATTTTCATCTATAATTACTTACATATCATATTTAAAAGTAGTAGCAATGAATTAGCTACATGACATTTTATTTCCGAGAACATATATTAATTAATTGCATTAAAACATCTCGGTGCCAACAAAACTAATAATATATTAAATTTATAATAGTATTTTTGCGTTAAATGTCCACTGAGACGATAAATAATATGGATATTTTAAACGATTTAGAATAAAATTATTACTTTTAAGATTTTAAAGTGTTCAAGAATATAGAATGCATTATGCATTATTCGATAAATTGAACATAATTATTAATATTTATCTTTTCCCGATGGTTTGGATTTTCAACTCTTTTAATTTTTCATAAACACATTATAAAACTTATCACATTTGGTTAAAATCTTAAATCTTGTGTGTTCTTATATCCAAAACACATTTTCTTCCTTTTGAAAATCTACATGCATGTTCGATATCCATGAACTTGAAAAAAAAAATCCCTGACGGCTCGGCCTACAGGCACAGGTAGATTTCGAAGACGCAGACCGGGGGGCACCTGTTTGTCGGGAATTACGGAAGAAATGACCTTTTTGCGATGATGCTGCAATTGGAACCGCATACTTCGAAACCAAACTTGTTTGCAGGCGAAGCCAGCAAGGATTTTTTTTTTTTTTTTTGCTATAAGAGTTGGTCCTATAAAAAACATGTCAATATAAAAGTTTTAGATAATATTAAATGGATTTATAATAAATTTAAGCGGATTTGAAATTTTGAGAATTGACGAAGTTATGAATTTTTTTCTTCTAAAACCCCCCTCCACCCCCTTAAGGCAATTTTTAATTATATCAAAAATCTGTCATGCATAAATTTTCGGCTCTTCTCCTAGAAGTAATAATAACTTCAAACGGATTCGATATGTATCATAATTAAGAAATTATGGGTTTTTTTCTGTTTTCACAAAAAGGCCCCCCATCCCCCCCCCTCTTGGTTCGATTTTGCCCATTAACGAACTTGACCGAGATTTTATGCCCCTTGATTTTATGTATCAGTTTCGAAAAGATGCGGGAGTTGGAACCGCCTACTTCGAAAAATAACTTGTTTGCAGACGGAGCCGGCAGGGATTTTTTTGTTTTTAATTTTTTTTTTGCTATAACGGTTGGTCCTATAAAAAACTTGTCAATATAAAAGTTTTAGAAAATATTAAGAGGATTTATAATAAATTTAAGCGGATTTGAAATCTTGCGAATTGACGAAATTATGATTTTTTTTTCTTCTAAAACCCCCCTTCCCTCCCAACCTTAAGGCAATTTTTAATTATATCAAAAATCTGTCATACATAAGTTTTTGGCCCTGTTCCTAGAAGTAATAATAACTTTAAACGGATTCAATACGTATCATAATTAAGAAATTATGGTTTTTTTCTGTTTTCACAAAAAGGCCCCCCATTCCCCCCCCCCCCCCCTCTTGGTTCGATTTTGCCCATTAACGAACTTGTCCGAGATTTTATGCCCCTTGATTTTATGTATCAGTTTCGAAAAGATGCGGGAGTTGGAACCGCCTACTTCGAAAAATAACTTGTTTGCAGACGGAGCCGGCAGGGATTTTTTTGTTTTTAATTTTTTTTTTGCTATAACGGTTGGTCCTATAAAAAACTTGTCAATATAAAAGTTTTAGAAAATATTAAGAGGATTTATAATAAATTTAAGCGGATTTGAAATCTTGCGAATTGACGAAATTATGATTTTTTTTTCTTCTAAAACCCCCCTTCCCTCCCAACCTTAAGGCAATTTTTAATTATATCAAAAATCTGTCATACATAAGTTTTTGGCCCTGTTCCTAGAAGTAATAATAACTTTAAACGGATTCAATACGTATCATAATTAAGAAATTATGGTTTTTTTCTGTTTTCACAAAAAGCCCCCCCATCCCCCCCTCCTTGGTTCGATTTTGCCTATTAACGAACTTGACCGAGATTTTATGCCCCTTGATTTTATGTATCAGTTTCGAAAAGATGCGGGAGTTGGAACCGCCTACTTCGAAAAATAACTTGTTTGCAGGCGGAGCCGACAGGGATTTTTTTTGTTTTTAATTTTTTTTTTTGCTATAACAGTTGGACCTATAAAAAACTTGTCAGTATAAAAGTTTTAGATAATACTAAGAGGATTAATAATAAATGTACGCGGATTTGATATTGTTACGGTTGGTTTCAACCAATTTTTTTTTTAATCTACATTAATTATTTAAATCACTTTCTCTACATTTATTTAAAAGCACTCCTTTTTCTTCTGTTTCTAATAAAAATTTAAATAAATAAAAGTAATTGTAATAATAATAATAAAATCAGTTTTTATTTTTTCTTCTTTCTTTTTCTTTTTGCAAAGTAAATTCAACGTTTATAGTCTAGCTTTGCTTCCTGTTTTCAAATACGAAATAGCAGGGAGGGAGGTTTCTCAGTAAAAGACCACACATAGTGTATTGGGCAGTCGTGTACGTTTTCTCCCATACCCTTGAATCATGTGTTGTAGTCACCTAGTCTAGTTTTGGTTAAAAGAAAGACCGTCCGCCCTGTATAGGAATTACGTTATCTTATGAGTGTACTATATACGCAATTAGGCTTTGTAAGCTTACGACAGGCTTCAATGGGCTCTGCTATCAGGCGGATAGCTGGCGCCCAGGTCAACAGAGGCTCACAGGACCCCCTTCAGCACACGCCATGGGGGTGAAAGACCGTCCGCCCTGTATAGGAATTACGTTATCTTATGAGTGTACTATATACGCAATTAGGCTTTGTAAGCTTACGACATGCTTCAATGGGCTCTGCTATCAGGCGGATAGCTGGCGCCCAGGTCAACAGAGGCTCACAGGACCCCCTTCAGCACACGCCATGGGGGTGAAACATGGCTGCCTTCCCCCATGAAGCGGCTGGCAGGGTGGAACGACAGGCTGGTGCCTTCAAGGAGAGTCCATTTTCCCTTTTGTTTCCATTCCCGTACCCCTGGCAGAGTGGATCGGTCCCGTTTTTCAAGCAGCGCGGGAGAATGAATGTTTACGACACTTGTTGCTTGGCCGATATACCTCTCGTTTGGCTCGTAAGGATTCGACTTATTACGGAGCTCGAAGACTGGCCTGTGGGCTGGATCGCGAAGTTGTTGAAGGCGGACAGGTTTCTGGAAGATTTTTTTTGAGAGTGGGGCATTGATGGCCCTACATTAATTATCGTAAATCATGATGTTATGATGAAAAGAGGCTATAAGGGCATTTTCGAAGTAAGGATCTGTATCTGATAGAGGGCGAATGAAAAGAAAATATGTTTGACCCATCATGTAGTAGCGGCGTTCCTAGAAAAAGTGTTGTCTTGTGTTGACTTCTTAAGCGGCGGTTGTTATTGATGCCTTGACGAAAAATGAATTAATGATTAGACGAGCATCATTTCTGGAGATGGGGCATTATTAATCCTAGACTAAGAAGGCTGGCGTGACTAGCTGAGTAGACTTGCCCGTTTTACAAGGTATCGGTGATGTGACGACGTTTTGAATCGGGAATAAATCAAAATCTCCAAGTGATGTATGGAGTAACGGTGTTGACTCGTAGAGGCAGCTGAAAAGAATAGGTTGATAAAAAAAAAAGAGATTATGGCAAACTAACATATATGCAAAGAAGTGTGCCCACATTGACGGTAGTAAATATCAAAGTATATTGTAAGTAACCCATATTTCTTCTTTATTACATGTTGTCTACTGTTGTAATATTTATAAATACCTGGAGAAACAAAAAAATATAATTATTGGTATTTTAAGATGATTAACATGTAACCTTTTTGTTTATGATTGAACGACATTTGAATTGTTGGTTTGTTAATAGTTTAAGATTTATGATATTTAATTGAAAATTAATCAATAACTAAATTTTGAAAAGTTGATCCATCTTTAAATCATGGTATTGTGGTAATTTTAGGGGCTTTGCTGCTTAATGTAAAGTGTTATAATAAGTAATTTCAGTATTTTTTTTTTTGATCAACTTTGTTATTGTGTTATTATATTTTGTTTGAGAACTACCTTACTTTTATAATTTTTAATTATTCAAATAAAGAAAGTTTTTGTTTATTCTCAAATATGGTATGTTTTTCTTTATATATAATTTTTTAAATAATTAATATTCTTATAATTACAACAAACCTATAAGAAGGAATTAACCTCTCAGTAAGTGTGATTAAAGATATGAAAGCTATAATTTTGCTAAATTAATACTTTTAAATTTCTTAAATCTAAAATTCATAGCAATAGTTTAAATGAACATTAATTGGGGTTTACGTAAGGTTATTAGATGTAATTATTGTTCCTATCTCAGTATTGAATATACTGATAATTGTTGCTAAAGTAAAATTAAGTCTAATTTTATAATTGATTAATTTAATTTTTAATTATCCTTTCTTTGTAGTATTATTCAAAACAAACAACAAAATGGTTGTTTTTTAACAAAAAAAAATGGGGTTTTCAGTTATTTTATACCACTATACGATTCTTGGCTAACCGATCTGATCTTGTTCAGAATCTCCATTGTTGTTCTAAAATTTTAGTACATCATCATATCCCTATTCTATTAACGGATTTAACTCTTTCTCCTTTTGGTCCTCATATTGGAGGAATTTCAGGTTGTCTGCATTTTTCCAAATTATATGATGATTACACTTTTGTTAATTTAATGTGTATGGAGATTTGAGCTTGATCGGGTTGGAGTGGAGTTGGGTGTTCTTTATGCAATTCAGTATGCTACTTGATTTAGAAATCTGTTGCCCCTTACTACATTTAATATTGTCTTAAAATGATGAGTTCAAAATTATCATTGTTGTATTAACCTATTCGGATTCTTAAGTTTTGATATTTTGATTAGTTTAATATAATTTGCTTCCTTTTCCATGGCAACAGATTTCAGTGGAGCTAATCAGGGTATACTTATTTTTTTTTAAATATTTAATTGTCAAGTGAAGATTGAGTAATAAATGAGCTTTTTAAGTTTAAGTAAGTTGTGTTTTAGAAAGAACCCCAAAACCCACAACAATATCTTGTGAATTGATGAAGCTATGATTTTTTTTTCTTCTAAACCCCCACTTTCCCCCCCCCCCCCTTCGGGCTATTTTTAATTATATCAAAAAATCTGTCATACATAAATTTTCGGCCCTTTTCCTAGAAGTAATAATAACTTTAAACGGATTCGATACGTATAATAATAAAGAAATTATGAGGGTTTTTCTGTTTTCACAAAAAGCCCCCCATTTCCCCCCCCTTGATTCGATTTTGCCCAATAACAAACTTGACCGAGATTTTATGACCCTTGATTTTATGTATCAGTTTGGAAGAGATTTATGCAGAATTTTTCCAGTTATTGTGGTCAGAAAAAAGTGACATAGATAGATAGATAGATAGATAGATAGTTAGATAGATAGATAGATAAAGTTTTGAACTGGGGGTGGTTTTGGGTTCTGGGAGTCATGATCGGCGTAGATCTGCAAAAACTTTTCAAAATTTCCAACTTAGGTAAGAATGTAATAGGTAGAATTTCTTACGAAATCTGCCTAAAACTAGATAAAAGTATGTATTTTACCAATTTCTATGTTTCAAAAACCGAACGGACAACACTATTTCTCCCTGACTCGCTTGAAGGGGAGATGTTCAATGCTCGTGACTTGATAAATAATAGAATGGACAATTACAAAGCGGGAGGGTTTTCGCGAATTCTGTTTTGGAATTTTAAGGGGTTGAAAACGGCAAAGCAGAAAGAGAAAATTACGATAAGTTTATCTGAGAGTTTTTCATCCGTAAAGATACAGGAGATGTCATTTTTACTCGATCGGTTTTCAAGATCGCGATGATAGACTAAGGAGAATCCGATGTTGTTTATTCTACTAGGGATTAAAATAATCTAATTTATGTTATCTCAAATACTATACACTTCATCTATCCTTTACATTTTCTCCAAAGTATATGATTAATTTACATTAAATTATGATTTTTTTAATTTACACTAAAATATGAGTAGTTAAATTATTACACGTACACCTTACGGTAACAGCCAAAAAAGTCCTTCCGGCCTTTAAGTGGCCGCCATCTTGAAACAAAATGGCGGACCAAGCTGGCCAACGAACTCGGTCGAGACATTGGTGTGCCTAATACACACAATTACTTTCATCAAAATTGATTTATAAATACTAGCGTTATCGTATGACATAGGTCCTATATATATATATCTATATATATAAATCAACATTTGAACGGAGGGTGGTTTTGGGGTCTGGGGGTCATGATCGGTGAAAATATATTGAAATTTTCTGGAACTGCTTTCCTCCGAACGGCTGCAATAGGTAGCTTTATACTTTTTTGTATTGAAAGCTACCTAAAATTGTAAAATAATAATAAAAAGCTTTTATGCCTACATCGATCACATAATTTTGAAATGTTACAATGATATTATTTCATATTCACTGAGCGAAATTAATGTGGTCCATTTCAAAATATTTCTATTAAAAATGAATCGGATTCGTTCCGCATATAAATGCATATGATGTCACCGTGGAAATTTGCAAAGCATTTGCAGGCATCAATAACAAGGACCGAAATCAATTGTCGCTTCATAAGCCAGGGCTTTAAACTGCCTGATATTTAAGTGATGAGGGTAGTTACATCAGTTAACCAACACAGTTAATATGGACAACATTTTTAGTATCTTTAAACAACTATTCTCCAACGTTAATGCATTAGTTATAAGTATTGAATATGTAACTGATTAATAACTTTATCTCGTGTTTGTTTTCAAATATACTTTGTAAATTAGATAGTTTTGTTTTATTTGTCTTTCTCCTAAAGTCTTTTAATAATTAACCCTTTAAGCGTCGCAACCGGGTTTTTCCGTCTTTAGAAAGAAACACGAAAATCGTCGAAGCCTGGTTTTCCTGCCACAACTTTTTGCTTTCAAAAGAGGCCCAGGCGGGTTTTTCCACACTCCAAATACGTCTCGTAAATCGGTCAAGCCGTGTTTTTTCTCCATATCCTTCCCCCCCCCCCCCCCCCGAGCAGAAGACATGTTGACAATGGAGGCGGGTAAAGGCGTAGGGTACTTGTCACTTTGCTTGTACACTAAAGGATTAATGTACAATAGGTAAAACTTTTAAGTGGGAATTTGTTTATCTTCAGATGGGAGATGTTGTTGCAAAAGATTAAATATATCGTCCGGTTATATACAATGCTGTGCATTAGAAGAAAAAAATTTTTTGTCGCGTTCAGAATAGAATAAAATTAAATTTTTACAGAGAAATAATACGTTTCAAATAAACAGAAGTAATTAGAACTACAATGTTTGTAAAAACCATGTAATATCATGCAATATTTGTTTTAAATTATGTTTGAATTTAAATATTGTAATAATGTAACTAGTTGAGATCTAAAATTCATTTTTCTTTAATGTTTTTCTAATATAAAATAATAGAACGAAATTTTAAAAGATATTCAAATAGTTATATTTTTGAAAACCAATAATAGAATATTCAAAATAACGTTATTTAAAAATTTTAACATACTGTCCATTAAGGGTGAATGGATTTTTTCTTGATATGCATGTATGTTAAAAATATAGAAGATAGTACATTTTAAGTAACATTTTATTTTTCATGTTTTGATCCACAAAAAGGGTACCTTAAAAAACGAAAGCATACACAGCATCAGTTTTTTCTTATAATACTTTTGCTGTCAAATGTAACATTTCTCACTTTGTAATAAAGAAATAAATACATAAATATATAAAGTAAAATTATTAACGGGATAGTAAGGAATAAGTGCCTTGTGATAATTTATAAAAGGATTTTGAGATTTAATTGTTACTATTTTAATGTAACTAAGAATCCAACTTCCCGAGTTCCGTACACAGATGAAAAACATTTACTTCTAACTCTTTTTATCTATTTAATATATTTTTTAAGTTTCCCATTAATAAAAAAAGGGCTTTTTTGTATCAAAATATCAATGTATTTAAATAAAAGTCCAGAAATTTATTAAAAGCTATACTTTCGTATTAGCCGCATGACAGGAATTCAAAGATCACACTACATATTGCAGCATTTTTCATTGTTATAATTTCAGCGGTTTACGCGCGTAATTCAATTGCATGTTAGTTAAATTTGTGTTTTATTTATATGTTCATTCATGAAGTTTTAAGTTCGATCTAGAATATTAGCCGTATACAAATGGTAAACTATTTATATTGTTTTAAGTGCATATAATTAATCTTTTGTAATCGGGCTGCAAACCATAGAAATAGTTTTTAAAATAAGACATGCTTGAAAATTATTTTAAAAACCATAAACGACAAGTAAAGTGAGATGCAGTTTTCAAACAAAATATACTTGAAAAAAAAAATTTTTTTCATCATTTGGCAATGTAAAAATTGAAATTATTCTGTTACATATTTGTTAAATTCGTGCTTTAATATTTTTATATATTTATGGATGCAGTTTTAATTTCCTTACGGAAAATTTCTCACAATTCTAGTTAATAAAACAGCCCCCTTAATAAAAATTAATTTAATAAAATGGGATCCTTCACAAAAATCAATTTGATAAAATGGATCCCTTCATACAATTCTTATAAAAAAACAAATCCCTTCACAAAATTTCTTTTAATAAAATCGGCCCTTTCACAAAATTCTATTTCATAAAAGCAACTATTTATTATTTATTTATCTTGTAGCGTTTTAAAGTGTGTAATTTGCAAACAAACAAATTTAGCAAAGAGAAAAAATTCAGCAAAAGGTTTTTAAAAAATTTTTGCTAATAAATGCATGGTTCAAATTTTACAAACTGGACTTCAACTTTCGTTACAAAATGCTTTTTTTTACGAAAATATAACCAATTTCACAGAAATAACCGTTACTTTTCACAAAATGGACCCCCCCCCCCCCCAAAAAAAAATAAATAAATTAAGCAATACTGATTTGCGGATGCTTACGAATAACAGAAATATACATGATTTAACAGATAGCCCTACTTGTCTGGCAAAACTGAAATTGGTCTGAAACATATATATATATATATATATATATATATTTAAAGACTGGTACAAAGATCAGAAAGTGTTTTAACTTCTACAATTGCAAAGCAATCTCTGATTGTGGTACTAAGCAATCGAATAGCATTTCGCTTTCTCATACACAGACGACAAAAGATTTTATAGGAAAAAAAAAAACAGAGCTGCTACTTTAAACCAATTTTCGAGATACGTCTGTCGGAGATGGATCTGATAAAATATAAGTTATAACCCTAATCTATATAATAAATGTGCAAGTCATGTCACTGCCATAAAAAATTACAGGCTGGCCGCTTTCCTATCCGCATGCTAGATGGCCATTTTATTCAAACTTATTTAAAAAAAAAAAAAAAAGTAACGTTTTAAGAAAGATCGTCAAAAAAAATGAAAAATTTGTAGATGAGATACATTAATGTATACACTCTATTATACTCTGATGTATATTATTGTGTGTATATATATATATATATATATATATATATATAAATATGTATATACTCTAAGAAAGCTTCAGATGAAATTAGGCAGACAGCCCAATATCTCATTCCATCAAAGTAAACAACCACAAGAGAGTTGTTCTTCTTGAACCTTGAAAAAATTACACCAATGATACACTATTGATCAGCAAAATGTCTTTCAATACAAGAGTAACCGTGACACTAAAAAAAAAATCAATTTCTTAATTTTAAGAGCTCTTTAACTATAGATGATGAGTTGTTGGAATACAGCAAATATTTCTAAAGAAGAATGAACACATATTAAAATTTAAATAATGTACAAATAAAGATTAAATTCGGTGATTCAGAAAATCCTTTCTCTAGCAGTGAGTTGAATTACTATTAAATCTTTGTAGAAATTGCTTTTAAATTTTTTTATATATTGAAATGATTGAAATTATGTTACTAACACTCGTAAAATTTGCCAATATTTATAAAACATAAATCTTAATAATGTGAACTTTATTAAATTATTACATTTTTATAATTTTTTTCTCAGTTTATTAGTTATATTTATGTTTACAAAATATTTTCTTAAAAATAAAAAAATAGATATTTTATCTTTAAATGAGAATCTTTATTTAAATTGGATTGTATTACATCATAAGAAAATATATTTTTTAAATTACACTTAAGATTAGATACAAATTAAAATCAGCTATGTATTTCAGTTATTCAGTACTTAAGTTTTTTTTTTTAAACTATAATTATTATAACAATTACTACAACAAACTATAATTTTTTTTTCGAAATTCTGTCTAAGGGATAATCGGTCTACCATCAAAAAGAACTGGCAAGTGTAAATTAGGTCTATATTATATTAAAAATATTTTACTAATTATTATTATTATTTATGTACAATTTCATGAAAAATACTTGCCTAATTTTGGACCGTTTCGTATTTAAAGTGATATAAAAATCCTTAAAATGTATCCGTTTAAAATATTTTCGCAATTGTTTAATTTTTTTGTCGATTAACGAACGGCATATTGAAAGTAAAGAGATTTTAATTTTTTTTTAGGTTGTTTCAGTAAATTTCTTTGCTATCTAATGGGTAATAAAATCTTTAACATTTAATGGGATGTTCGAAATTTAAATGAAATAAAATAGGCATGACCAGCAGGAATTTAATTGCAGAAAAAAGAGCATATAGTTGATATTAAATACAATAGAAAAACTACAGCCCTGTCAAGATTATATCAAGAAGAAACCATCCAAATAAATTTCAATGAAAGTAAAATAATATTTCCCTCCAGTCTATACTATCCATCCATAATAAGAGAAACCATAGAGATACTCACGCGCAAAAATAAAATATGTAACAATGCGGCATCTTTTAATTTACCGAAACTGTGGCTAGAGTTACTCCATGGTCAAAGATATGAAAACAAACAATCAAGTAAAAAATAATAAATAACGTGCGTACTTTTTAAAAAAGCACATGAAAATAATAACTTCAAAGCCCGTGCAGCTTTATAATATTCTCATTTTGTTTTTGAAAATGACTCGGAAAGAGTCGAAACATGTAAAACAAATAATAAAAGTTATTTTAATTTATATTATGTTGTTAATTTTACACCTTTAGCATTTAAAAGTAATATACTATTTTACAAGGTGTTATAATTTATTATATTATTATATTGTGAAATAAAACATTTTTATACCATTGAATTATAAAATTATGATAAGGAAAATAAAAGCATTTTATTAAGCACATGAGAAGTATGATCTGATCAACAACCCCCAACATCCTGAGACGTTTTCTCGCTCATTTTTAGACACAAATGCATAAAATTGGCAGACCTGACTATTGAAGCGATTTGGAAGCAAATCGGGTCTTCCATTTTTTTTATAAATAGTTTACTTACCGAGTTATAAGCTATTCATGCAATGTGATGACCAGTTTTTCTCCTTTTTCGCGCTGCGGCGTCAGAAATTCAGTTCAATACGTAGACTTTCACAGCATGTTCTGAAAAATCTTTTGTTTTTACCAAAAAATAGAAAACGTCTTTCGATTATAAAGTCTCTGAATAAGAACACCTATCAGTTTCATGCGTTTTTTGAACAGCAATGAATTAAAAATTATATCATAGAGTAGCCAATTTGAGAACAGACTTAAGGTGGTTCTCAAATAACCTCTGCTCAACAACACGAAACCTTTTGACACAATTTCTGACTCATTTTTAAACGCAAAGACATAAAATTTGCAGGCCTGACTACGGAAGTGATATGGAATCGAAATGAGTTTTCCATTCTTTAGTAAATAGATTGTGATGACGTGATGACACTTTTTTCGCTCTTCTCGTGCTGCCGCGTCGGGAATTCGGTTCAAAACTTCGACTTTGACAGTGTTTTTTGATAAATCATCTACCTTTACCAAAAAATGGAAAACGTGTTTCGATTACATAGTTTCTAAATAAAAACAGTTGCCAATATCATGCGTTTGCGAATAAAATTGAATTAAAAAATGTGTCAGAAAGTACTTTGTTTGGATTTCAGAACAGCCTTAAGAAATTTCCATTTAAACCACCCATAAGAAATCTCATGGAAAGCAATAAGGATTATAGGAAATATAAGAGCTAAAGTGTTGATAAACCTATTGCACACTGCTACATTGATAAAAGGAAAACTTTCATAACTTTCTGAAAAAGACGTTTTAGAAATACCTGACGGATTTTCCCAATCCCTACATTTTCAAAATTTGATCAATTTTCGATCTTTGATTAAAAAAAATGAATAAAAATAAAATAATATTATTAAATATTTAAAAAAGTAATAATTTTAAAAGTTAACAAACTTTATTATTCGGCTCAAAGGTTTGTAATAAAGCTTACTACTGGGCCCCTGATTTTGCTGACCCCCCCCTCCCCAAATGGCCCTGTTTACAATCACACATTGCTATAAATCATAATAGAATATAATTAAAGCCAAAAACAATTTTTATATATGTATGTATATGACAGAAACAGAAAAATGTTCTCTTTATTTGCTTATTTGAAACATTAGGTTTCTTTTCTGTCCATCCATCTCGTATATCAGGAATTATTAAAGATAAAAGAGAAAAATTAAAAGAAGAAAATGTTATATTTAATTATAGTAACACTTTTAGGGAAACTGAATGAAGTATCTGGAAAAGTTCTTTATTTGTTGTCTGAGGTCAGACTACGTTCTGACGTCTTCTGTCTTTTTTTAAGACATAATTTATTTATTTAAATGATTAAAAATGAAAAAAAAAAATTTAACAATTTAACTGAATCCGACAAAATTAGTTCTTATGTTTTGTAATACTTATATTACATTATGATTAATTATATTTTATAATCCAGAAACCTTTTGAAACAGTTTTAGCGAGCAAATGCTCGTTACGGATTCATTCTCACTATAAGTGGTTTAGCTGTTCAATTATTTAATGACATCTCAATTTTAGAAATATTGCAATTTGCGTCCTCTTAAAAAAAAAAAGGGAGGGGGGGGGGTTTAACATGAAACTATTAAAATGACAATTTACTTTTTGAACTTTGTATCAGAACATACTACAACTTTTAAAACATAATTTATTTTTATTTCAAAATTAAAAAAAATATATAAACAAATGAAAATAAAGTTTGTATTAATCTTCGTACATGTAACGAGAATATTAAAAAATTTTGTAAATGTAAAACTACCAATAAAAGTAAACAGAGGAAATTAAAACAAAAAACAATTATTAATTTGCTTTGACTACTCATTCTTACAAAAAATGAAATACGACACTATTTCTGTACTCTATCCTTCTAAATTTCCAGGTACAAGTTGATGTCTTAGTATGTCAAAAGAAATATTTCCCCCTCAGGAAAGGTTGAAAGCATTTGCTATACAAAAGGGTTTTATTTTGCTGACCCGCCTACAGGACAATAAGGAAAAGCTTATCTTTCACTAGAGATGGGGGAAAGAAACCTCGCCTTTGAAATTTTTAACGTGCATTTGAAGATCCGAGAATGCTTTTTTTGAATGGAATTTTTGCTAGCCGTGAGAATTTTTTGGGGGATAATTTTGAACTAGCATTAACCGCTTAAAGGGTACATTTTAATAAGTAATATGACGTATCAATTTACTTCTTCTTCACATATTTTGCTAATATTGTTAATGTACATTGTCACTGAATGGGATTATTCTAAATTATTTTAAATGTTCCTATTTAAAATTAATGCGTGTTTTTATAAAGATTAATTGCATGTGATAAATGTTAATGTGATCATGAAGCTTTAGGAAGTTACTTCAAACGCCATCAACAGCTTTTGAAATCAATTTTCTGTTTCGTAGACAGAGATTTTTGTTATAGTATGTTAAATTATAGTTAAATTACAGTTAAATAAAGTATGTTAAGTTACAGATTTATTCTAGTTATGTAAATGAACCAATCCAATAAATATAGACATCATTATAAATATTTTTCTTGAAGTATTCTTTAAAGTTAATCTAGTGCTCAATGTTGCACACACTTTTGAAAACAAACAAAATTAAAGATTTTTTAAACGTTCTATAATTAACACTTTCCAACCTAGTTGAAAAGTGTTTATGACTTCGGTTTGTCTGCCGTATGGCCGTCTGCCGTCTGCCGTCTGCCGTCTGGCCGTCTGGCCGTGCTATAACTCCCGTAAATATACTCGGATTGCTCTGCAATTTTTATATGTTATTGTCGTTATCTATAGCATATTCCCTATTTCAACGGAAGTGCGTAGCACTTATAGTTTTTTTACAGGGACACTCAAAAAATTCCGTTACATTACGATCTATGGAGAAAAATCATTTTCGGTTTATTTTAATGATGTTCCGCAATTTCAAACACACTGTAATTGATATATACCACTAAGGTGCATTAAAAGAAGCTTAATATAGAATAGGGTGTGCATAGCACTTATAGTTACTTTACAGGGACAGTCAAAAAATTCCGTACATTACGTCTATGGAGAAAAATCGTCTGCGGTTTATTTAAATAATGTTTCACTATTTTAAACGCATTGAAATTTATATATATCACTAAGGTGCATTACAAGAGACTTACTACAGAATATTGTGTGTATAGCAGTCATCGTTTATTTAGAGGGATACACAAAAGAATTCTCTACTGTCTGTTAACAATAATTCTAGGAAGTGCGTTTTAAGTTACTGAACGCGATTGTAAATTTAACTCTCTTTTAGGTAGCTTTCAATACAAAAAAGTATAAAGCTACCTATTGCAGCCGTTCGGAGGAAAGCAGTTCCGGAAAATTTCGATATATTTTCACCGATCCTGACCCCCAGACCCCAAAACCCCCCTCCGTTCAAATGTTGATTTATATATATAGATATATCCATATATATATATATATATATATATATATATATATATGACCTATGTCATACGATAACGCTCGTATTTATAAATCAATTTTGATGCAACTAATTGTGTGTATTAAGCTCACCAATGATCGACCGAGTTCGTTGGCCAGCTTGGTCCGCCATTTTGTTTCAAGATGGCGGCTACTTAATAATTTAAAACTAAAATAAATATACAAAAAAGTTAAAAATTCAAATTTATTTTTAAGTAAGTGTTAGGCCTTGATACGAGGATTCCAGAGCATTTTTTGGTTTACCTCTATCTTAAAAAATGGCTGAAATGAAGCAGTTTGAAATTCTAGGGTGGCTGACATTTTTCATTGTTGTAATAATTTTCCCAATCATACGCATAAAACTATATATTCATATCCGTTAGCGACAAATATTCATAAATCTTCATAAATGAAGCCAATTTGGCTATTGTTCAATAATTTGGCGAATTTCTTATTCAAATTCAGTATTAAAGAATCTTTTGTAAACGTTTTCTTTGCATTTTAACTTGTTGTTTTTGTGTAACATTAGCTAAAATTTTAAAACGAAGATATAGGAAAGCTACCTTTTCCTCACGGCACAGTTCGAAAGGACTTTTTGTTTATTACGTGGTGTGTATAAATTCTGTAGATCATATACAGGGAAGCACAAAAGTTTGCGAACAAATTTCCGTTTATTGACAGAAACATTACCGTTTATTGACAGAAACATTACCGTTTATTGACAGAAACTCCAGAAGGAGAAATTTAAACTGTGCTATGCGTTTCCTAACTGAACTAAAATTTAGCATCCTATGTAGTATATATACAAATCTATAGATCCTATACAGGGCTGAATAAAAGTATTCGGATATTTTTCCGAATATTGTATATGTTGGAAATTTCTGAAATTATGTTTTTAAATATGTTATGCGTTTTCCAAATTGGTTACTTAGATGTTATCTTTCAGCTTATTAAACGGTATGATTTGTAAAATTATTTTGGAAGCGTTGGAAAGTGTTACATAATCTATGCTTGACGCATGATTTTTCGTTCTTGTTTTTTGATTTAAAAAAAAATTATCTAACATATAAAAATGAAATTTGTTTGTCTGTACATTTCTATGCAAATCAACAGTTTAGAAATAAGAGTTGTGACATTTTACGTATAGGTGTATTAAAACACGACCAAGGCAACTAAAGTAATCCGGGATCAAAATAATATACAGTTAATTTTTAATTAATAAAAAACCAAAACTCTCACAGCCATTTCCTATCAAATTTAAACATTTTTCGTTATAATAGTTGCCAACAATTAAAAATTCACAACAAAAATTTTTCTACACTAATTAATTTTCCCATTGTAAGATTTTTTATTCTAAAGTCTTTTTATTCTAAAAAGTTTTAATAATTGAAAAAAAGACGTCATATTGGTAGTACAGCGTAAAATTTCAAACATTTCTTAATAATACAAGGAGTATGAGTATGTGTAATACAGAAAGCAGGTTATTATGACGTCATTATATGATTAAAAAGAAAATTAATATGACGTCATATTTGAAGTTTAACGGATATTTTCAAATGTTTGAGAATCATACAAAGAAAGAATCAATATGAGAAACAGATAAATTAAGTAGATATGATGTCAGCAGGTGAATATAACTTCATATGAGTTTCGGGAATGTATTGAATCATGATAAAAACCCGATTATTGAAATACTGGCCTATTTTAATAATTTGAAGTACTCTATACAACATGTTTAAGTTTGAAATAGATTTTTCTACACAAACATCCTTAAAATCCCGGACAACGCCGGTTACTTCAGATAACAATCAAATAGTTAACTGAAGAAGACCATAAAATAACGTAATTTATTTTATATTATTTATACAATTTTGACATATTTTTTTGAAATATATTTTGCGTTTATAGAAAAGATTCGAAACACTATTCGAATTCTTAATTTATAAATAAGAACAATTGCAAAGTCTTTGAATTTATGAATAAAAACGACTTCAAGAATGTGTCAGAATGTATCTAGTTTGAGGCTTGGAAACAGCCTTAAAGATAACACAGCATGACAGAACATAATTTCCACGAACCTCGGACAGTTTAGATGAAATTTTAAGCTATATTTCCATTTTCTTACAAGTAAAAGTGTAATACATTGCCTCAAAACAGGGAAAAAAAAAAACGTGAGTCGAAATTTTCAGAAGCCACTGACGAACTTTTCTTATCCCAATTCAAGCATCGGGAAGAAAAAAGTAAAATTCTCCCTGCAGCTTTATATTTTCCTCACAGTGAAGTGCTTGAAGCCTTTTGAGTAAACTAACTGCTTAGCATTTGATGGTTTTTCCTTAGTAACTGTGTTTTTTTTTTAATCATTTGGTTGCTGCTAAAACAATCACACTCGTTTAATTAAAAATATAAATAATGTTTTTTCGAATTTCTTTTTTGTCCACTTATACAGGAGGACTACACGTTTGTCTGAAGGATTTTGTGTTAAAAAAAATAATGAAATATTAATTTTGCGGTTTAATAATCAAATAAAAAGATAGAATGGTGTATGAGTATAAAAGCGGTTTAATGATTAGCATTCGTTCGCTTTGGGAATAACATTCGCATTTCACTCGCACTGAGTTTGACTAAATGGGAGTTGCAAGAAATAGATGCATTTATTGATAATGTGTGCATAGGCAGGGGGGGGGGGGGAGTGGAGATAATGAAATTGGTGCGTTAATATTATGATTTAAATCTTTCGCAATAAAAAAATATATTATTAAATTATTCGGGATTGTCATCAAATAAGATACGCTAGTTGATTATAGAAGGTATTTTTTAGTCGACTGTAATAGATAGTAGTTTATTTTATTTAGAGCGTGTACAGTATTATTAAAGAATCCTGCAGTACTTTATTTTATTTTTGTTTTATATCTTGTTTTATCCTTGAATTTTAATTTTTTGATAATTTTTTCCAAATAATTATAATATTTTTTAAAATATGAGTCAAATAAACACAACTCTGCAACTGGCATTTTCTAAAGAAATGTTACGTTACTGTAAAAAAATTCATAACTAAAATAATTATTGTGATTTTTGCATACAATGTTTAAATTTTCAGATTACAATAAATATTTGTTTAAGCATATTGAAAGATACCATCCAGAAATCTATTTTTTTTAAATCATCTTAATAAATCTTAAAATAGAAAAAAACATATATGTTGAGAAAATATTATTTCTTAGTACTAATTCATTTTTTTTTTCACAGTGAAGTATTCCTATCATATTCCATTTGCCTACAAATCGTGCTTTTAAAAATGTTTTAATTTTGTACAGGGTCTCTTTTCTTATCGTTGACCAATAGCTAATTCCTAATCTGTTAGTTTCAAAAGTATAGTTTTAATTGAAAAAAGGTCTCAAATGTTGTTCTTCGTCATTGAATTGGTTAAATTGATTTAAGTCGAAATAAGTTACTTTTTTAAATAGATGGGAAATAAAAACAAATTATACGATGCCTGGGTCGTATGAGTTTCATTTGGAAAGGTTTTTCCATTTTCTAACTAGTAAAACAGTAAAAATTCTTTCTTCTATGACCAAAATGTTTACCGCGTTATAATACTTAAAATTGTATGAATTTTCGACGTTTTATGTCACTAAAAATGGAAAAAGAAAAAAAAAACGTTTCTACTATCAGACAAGTTGGAAATTGTACGTCAAACGTTACAAACGAGGTGCGTTCGTACTATAGCTAGTTATATAAATATTCAGATCTTGATGATTTTTAATTCTGTGAAATGAATTATATCGTCTGCGGATTAATTTATGTCATAAAATAAGTATCTCGGTTGCTTGACGATTAAACTTCGAAAGCTCCTATAAAAAAAAGCACCGATTTAAAAAAAAATCAAATTTCTTAATAAATGATTTTATTAATATTTTCTAAAGTTTTGAATCGATTTTTCAAAAAATTGAAATGTCTCGACAAAATTCTGCAAAGATAATATATCTTAAATTTCAAACCATTCGGTTGGGTAGTTTTTGCGTTGTTATATGCGGACGGACGGACAGACAGACGGACAGACAGACAGACGGACAGACTGACAGACGGACGGACCAGACGCTGACTGTCAGTGTTACGTATTTATATAATTACGAACGCACCTAAAAACACTAAAAATTCATGAAATCCAAGGTATCCTACTAGGTATAGTTTTGTCTCGCAAAAATTGAATATGTACCATGTAAACAGATTTTAATGGTATGGAGTCATCTCAACAGAAAACATAGTCTATACTTCCTTCCCAAAATAATTTAAAACTTTCTTTTTAAAGGACTTATAATTAAAGCGTTCGTTGGCAGCATATATATATAGATTGGTAATACGTTACAAAAATAACAGGTTATTGGAACGTATTGCTAATACTATTGTGGAACAATGTTACATGATATCCAAAAATAACTTTAGTTTCCATCTAGTTCTACATAAGAATAAATACGTACGTCAAATTCAGATATAATCCTTAAGCTTTACAAAGTTACGAGGATGGATAAAAAAATGAAGGTTACAAGGGAAATAAAAAAATATTTATTAACAATAGACAGAAAATACATAAGGGAATTACGAGGCATACCTGCCGATCACTTTTCTACATAATCGCCAAATCTATTTAGGCATTTATATTTTGGAATGACAAAAAATAATCTAAATTGTTTAAAAGTGAGTGGGGGCTTATAATCGGGATTTTACGGTAATTTGTTTTGATATTTTCTAATGCGAATAATACTTTGTTTTACAAAGCAAGCTTTAGTCATATTTGTACTGAGTCTGAATCTTACAATAATGGTTTTGGGATCATTTTCACAATGCTCCCTCTTGTACTATCATATAAATCACAGAAAAATGTGTATTTATACAATATTCTCTGTACTTTATAGTGCCGAATTTGGGATCTACAACGGGTATTTTTTTAGGGGGGTGGGGAGGGGAGGTAATTTAATATGAAAATAACTTCGCAAAGAAAAAAAAATAAACTAACAAACAAAAGTAGATGTTTTTCTCAACTGAAAGATTCCTTTAATTTTCCTACTGATATTTCTAACGGAATTAGTTGTAGGTTTATAATTAATTTCTTTACACAACTCACAATAGCAAATTTCATCAAATAGTGTTATTTTATGGAAGTGTAAAAGTAAATTAATTTCGTGTATTTATTGACCGAACATTTTTGAAAATAAAAGAACAGTTTTATTTCTAAAAGTAGCCAAATGTATAGAATTAATCTTGTTGTAACAGTAAGATTAGAAACTATTGTTTTTTGTGATTATAATTTAACTAGGTTCGGTTGAATAAAATTTTTTTCAATTAACATAAGGAAGAAAATGTGAAAAAATTGTGAATGCTGGTGTTGAAAACCTACTTATACATTCTTTCTGAATCATCAAATACTAAAAATTATCAACCAGAAACATTAATTTTCAGAGTTTTGTTTTGAACAATGAAAATAATTAATTTGCAAGATATTCAACAATGTTTCAGAAAAAAAAAACTGTAATGTTATTCAAATTATGTGCGATAAACACACAATTGCCAGACATTGATATACACTATACAGTTATGCAAAGTTGTGCTTAGAAAGAGTATAACTTTTGTTTTCCAGATTTAGCATTTAAGAATTTTCGACAATGTGCGTCTTCATTTAATTTTGAAATAACTTTGTTTTTAACACTGTAAAGTTGCAACAAAACACGAGAAATTTTTGCGAAGGTTAATTTTTTTTTCAATGTCCTGAAATTAGATAATGCAGTATTTCTATTATTTTTACATTTTTGTTTATTTCTTGTGTCCATTATTAAAGCGAAATTTTACAAAGTTTCATCATAGTATTTAAACGTTTGGTGCATTTTAATAGCCCATATCATGTATACACATTTGGATTTTAGTTTCGTTATTTTAAAAACCAAATATCAGTTTTATGTATACAGTATTTTTGAAATATCCTGTTTATCAGCAATATGAGCTTACCATTCTTTTAAGGTGCCTGACTATGTACGGAGCAATTTTTTCCAAAAAAGCTATTTAATTATTTTTTGAACTTATTTTTATTAATATTATGACTAGAAACTTTAGAAAAAGCAAAAAATATTTCATTCATTGGTGAAATTTTGGTAAATAGGGGATTATGTGGTACAATTTAGCGAAACATGGCCGAATACGCAAAATACGCTATAGAGAAATATATTGTATGTATCTTAATGTCCTTTTTACACTTCATACTTATGACTTTGGTGAAGGCAATGAACTAAAATCTAAGAGCTATTGTAAATGTTTCAAAATTTATAGCTTTTCGCACCTTTTTACATGCTGATTTTCATAAAATTCATCAATTTCTTTCCACGAAAACATCCATAAAACAAAAAATATTTATTCTAAAATTAAATCTTTAGTTCAGTGCCTCCACAATAGTGTAAGTTACATGCAATTTAAATTTCATAGTGATATTCTAATAACTTTATGAGAAATCATGTTTTGCGTATGGAATTTTCACCAAAAATTACATTTTCCAAAAAATGCATTTAAAGTTTAGATTTATGTTTTACTACAAGAATTTGCACAGTAACATGTATCTAAATTTCACTGTTTTTGTGATCCATACACATTTTTTTAAGAACTGAGCCTTTGTTTATGTCTGAAAGGCCACAATTTTACTTCCCCCTTCCCAGTTAGTACCTTTAATAAGTACTTCCGGTCCTTTAAACAGTACTTCCGGTTTGAGTGACAGCTATTGAGTAGTATAAAAACCGCTAAAACTCCGGTTTTGTTTATCGTACAATAAAAATAAAAACAGCTTTGAAAAGGTACAAAGCTGGGCTTTAACAAAATGTAATAAAATCGTTTTGACAATTTTGTTCGAAAACCACTTTTTAAACGTAGTCAGATACCTTAAAGTTTCTATTTTATAATCGAATACGATCAATCCTTGCGAAAATAAATCCTAATTTTTATGCTTAAATACATTTCCTGAAAATAGATAAACTAGTCATTTTGGAACAATACTAGTCAAATAAAACTAGTCAAACAAAACTAGTCATTTTTAATTTTTTTTAAATTATTTTTTAAAGAAATTTCAGACACTCTTCTGAAAAGTTTAAAACATGTTTTTCATTATGAATTCTCAGAACTTAGGATTTTGCGCTCTAAGTTTTTATAATCTAGACACACGGCAGTGTGTCAGCCAAGTTCGTTTGACATTCTAGTGTGTTATATTAAACGAACCATTTCGAGCTGTTTTCGCTAAAATTCGACACTCTACTACTGAAAATGTATTTGACCTACGTACTTGTAATTTTAGATGCATAATAAGACCTCCCTAAGTACACAAAATCCAAACTGTTGTAAACAACATATAATTAGTTTCAGAAATAATGATATTTGAAAATGTCTGATAATCGATAATTTTATCACTGACTCCCTCACTCATCAAAAATATCTCATATATCTACTGCACCTACACCTCAAATTTGGCACGAAGTTCGTTTAGACTATAAAACTAAAAACTAAAAAAAAAATGTAAAAAATTGTTTAATTACCCACTTGGGAGTGTCCATTTTTATTTTAACATTACGTCTATTAGGCGAAAATTTAATTTGTCAGAAAAGTGCCAAATGTTGAATCTGGGCTGACCATGAAGCAAAATCACCTAAATAAACATTACGTCTATTAGGCAAAAATTTAATTTGCCAAAAAAGCACTAAATATTGAATCCGGGCTGACCATGCAGCAAAATCACCTAAATAAACATTACGTCTGTTAGGTGAAAATTTAATTTGCCAAAAAAAGCGTCAAATATTGAATCCGGGCTGACCATCCAGCAAATTTAGGTGATTTTGCTGCATGGTCAGCCCGGATTCAACATATTGCGCTTTTTTTGGCAAATTAAATGTTCGCCTAATAGACGTAATGTTAAAATAAATATGGACACCCCCAAGTGGGTAATTAATCAATTTTCACAATTTTTTGGGATTTTTGGCTAGTTTCAGAGTATATATTTTTTAATAATGGTGCATAAAATTTACCTTTTTAGGCACATTGCGAAAAAACAAAAACACCTTGAGAGAATACATATATCGAAATACGCAAATATTTCGAGACATCCGCAGTTGAAATTCATGTAATCCCAGAAGTAAAAATGTAAACACAAGAGAATCATTCCTATGATGCAAATAAATATTGATCATGGATGTTTTTGCTACCATGGATCTAGGCAATGTAGTTGTGGAAAACCTTGTAGTGCCACGGATTCTCAATGTCAGTGCTACTGGTACTCTACCGATTTCCGCTGTGTATAAAGGTACTCTACCGATTACCGCTGAGTATATAGGTAATGCTTGCAGGGGGACTATCAAGTATCATTTCGATGTCGTTCGATAGCGACACGAACTTTCAAACTGTTGGATACGGAAGGTTTTGTAGATGCAAAATTCTTGTTATACTTGAGCACGTTCAGCAGACCTAACCAAAGTGACCAATGTGACCGGTTACTTACCGGGGCGGCAAGTAACCTGTTTCTAACCGGTCGACAGTCCTACTGGATGAACTGGTATTATTTACTAGCAGCACCATCTGTATTACTTCATCGTAATTATAGTTGCCAATTCATTTGAGATAAATTTTCATGTAACCGATCACGTGATCCACCTAACCAAGATTTTTCTTCGTTTAGTTCGGTCTCTTATTGGTCACTTCGGTTACTTCCGCTGAGCGGCGTTGGTTGCGTATCGGTTAACAGCACTGAATGGAGGATATTCCATCTACGTCATGATCACATGGTCCCGGCGAAGAACTTCTTCGGTAAATAAGGGAAGGTTCCGTAAATGTAATGTGAATCCCCGACAGTCAACGAAACAGTTCATGGGATAAAGCAATAATAGTTTCACTTCTTATCAGTTAGAAGTTATTTCGATAAATTAACGGTACCACGTGACCTGTTTCATCCTCGAACCAGGATTTGGAATATCGTCCATGCTCTGGACATGCTCAACTAACCGACCTTACCGGTTACGTACCGGTGATATTACTGGAGGCGCTCACTGTAGTTTCGGTGGACGAATTCGAATTTGAATAATCATTGTCTGTTTACTTTCAAGTTTATATGCTGTGTGTCAAATAATTGTTATAATTAAGCAAAAGGTGCATTAGCATAATGTTTTTAATTATAGTTTGAGCAAATACTTTCTTTCACCAGACGAAAAACCTACATTCATAAAAGTTAGCTGGATTTTCTTGTTAGTGCTTGTTTAAATTTTATAGTATTTGTTTGATATTATTTGGATAGCTTCATTTTATTTGTAAATATGAATACTGCTAATTTGCATGTTAATGAGTCTGCAATGGTAAAACATAAAATAATGTAAATATGATTATTGTTGTTTCAGAAACAATAAAAAATTTGAATCAATACATTTCATTTCAAAACATACATTTAACCCATTAACGCCGACTTATTTTACATTTCTTTTAATACTTCGATACCAGTTGACACCAGTTTTCCAATACTGTTATTTTAACTTATTGAATCTCTGATTGTTTCACATTAGATAATATGAATTTTTTTTTAGAAAGATACTGGTGTTCATATTTAAAAATTTCGTATCACTTAAATGGTAACTTTTCGTACCAACCGGCATTAATGAGTTAATACAGCATTATTAAGATATAGATTTCTGCCGCAAATTGACACCCAAATATTTTGTTTCAAATTAAATTGAGTGTTCCCTCGTGATTAAAACAATCACTTGTTAAAAACCATTAAGTAAAGTATTAAAGTATTTTAGAACTGTACAAAAAGTAATGATATCTAACAAAAATTTCAAAAACCTACTTTTAGAACTGTACAAAAAGTAATGATATCTAACAAAAACATAACTGTGAAAAAAGGGAGCCAAGTTCTGTAAAAAAAAAATACCAAGAAAAGAAGTGATCATAAGTGAATGTCAAGTTCAAATAAAATTCACCCAAACTTACCTAGTGAAGTATAATAGCATTGTTTAAATTGTTTAAAAATAAAAATTATTGATAGCATATTAAAAATAAATGTAGAACGTGGCATGATATTGATAAATGCTATGCCTATCATTTTCATGTCTTAAAAAATGATGATGATAATATTAATAAGAATGTCTTTATAATAATTTTAATATTGTTATTATTATAAACAAATGACTCCTGTTAAATATTTGATAAACAAATATACACACAGATACACTTCCACTAATCTTTGATTATCACTCTAGCGACCCGTCGCCAACCCCGGAAACCTCAATACAAACAGACCTTGCAGAAAGACAGATCCACTTACGCCTGTCCTTGGCCACCACTCTAGAGACTCCACCCCTTTCAGGAGCCCCAACACACTTAAATTAAGGCCTCCAAACATGATATAACAAGTTTTGATATAATAATGTCATTAATAAAAATAAATGACTCTTAAGTAAAAACTTGCCAAGTTCTAGATTTATTATTAATATGCTATCAATATTTTTTTTTATTTTTAAACAATTTAACAATGCTAGAATACTTCAGTAGGTACGTTTGAGTCAATTGTAATTGAACTTGGCGCCCACTTACATATCACTTCTTTTCTTGGCATTTTTTCACAGTTATGTTTTTGTTAGATTTATTATAACATATCATTTGCTTTATACCAATGGAGGCTGTAAATCGGTAAGGATTTGCATGTCTCTTTAAAAATTAAAATTGTTTAATTTCTGTTACCTGGCATATTTACTATTCAAACATACTCTATATGAATTTTTTTGTGAGTTACAGTGTATTTTTCTATTGATTTATTTTAGTTTTCTTTGTTTTCTTTGTTGTTTGCATTGTTTGAAACGAAGACTAGGGGGAATTTAATTTCTTTAAATTTTCCTTAAATTAAAAAAAAAAATTGCGCATTTTGAAAATCTATTACGGGGGAGGGTAATATTTTTGTCTGGCAAATAGAATTTTTTTTAGCTGGCTATCAGATTTTATCAAATTGGTAAGGCCCTGCTTAGAACTAAATCTGAATGAAAGGCAATAAACCAAAAAAATCAGAAGTCCTTACTTAGTTCATCTTTTGAAACTTTCCAACATAGTTGAAAAGTGTTTATGACTTCAGTTTGTCTGGCCGTCTGGCCATCTGTCCGTGCTCTAACTCGCGTAAATATACACGGATTGCCCTCAAATTTTTCCATGTTATTGTTGTTTACTATAGCTTGTTCCCTATTTCAACTGAAGTGTGTAGCACTTAAATTTTTTTACAGGGACAATCAAAAGTATTCCGTTACATTACAGTCCATGGGAAAATCGTTTCAAGCGCATTTTGATGATGCTACGCCATTTGTCAATGGTCAAATTGATATATAATTATGAAGCGCATGAAAGCATGCTTTTTGTTGAATATGAGGTGCGCATTTATTATTCATTTACAGGGTCAAAGAAAAGAATTCTGTTACACATCGTTCTATGGGGAAAATCATTTGCAGTGTAATTTCATGATGTTTCACAGTTTCAATCGTACTGAAAGTTATATGCATTACTGAGGTGCATTATAAATTGCTCGCTTAAAATTATGGTGTGCATTGCGTTTATCATTCATTTACAGGGTCAAACAAAAGAATTCTGTTGCACATAGTTTTACGGGGAAAAATTGTTTGCAATGTAATTCAATTATGTTTCACTATTTGAAACATAATGGAATTTATATGTATTACTATAAATTACTCACTTAAAAGGGCTACCCAAGATAATTTGTAAGTATTACAGACTGTGGAAGTGAATTGCTTAAGGGCAGTTTTTAATTGTATTACGCATTTTCTTGCTGAACTATACTTAGTAGACTAATGTAAGTTTGTGGAATATGAATAAAATCATATATAGGGCTACGCAAAGAACAAAATACATTGCTGTTTACGGCTGGTAATTGCTGGAAGTGAGTTTTAATTTGCCTTATGCGTTTTTTACCTAAAGTAAATTTTAGCTTAATATGTGATGTGTACAAAAGTGTTTAGATAATATACAGGGCTGTGCAAAAAATTTCGAATGCATTTCCATCGATTGGCGGAAATTGCTAAATGTGAATTTTCTAACTGAACTAAATTTTATCATGCTATGTATTATATATCCAAATCTACAGATCCTATACAGGGCTGCACAAAATAATTCGACTACTATTTTACAATGAAAGGTAATTTTGAAAACTGTATTTTTCAATGTGGTATATGTTTTCTAAAGTGTTTACTTATATATCTTCTTTTACGTTTTTTGACGGTGAATTTTTGTTACAATTTTCTGGATGTGTTGGAAAGTGTTTCAGTATCTATGCTTGACGCGTGATTTTTCTTTCTTGTTTACTTTTAATTCACACCTATTTTTCTGGCGTTTAGGACGATTGCTTCTGTACAAAATGTGCTGGGTTCCAATCAGGACTCAGGCATGGAAGTTTGCAATCGGCCGGATTCCAGTTTAGCCCCCATGTGCAAAAAAGGAGCGTAGCGCCCGAACCAACCAACCAACGAACTTTCTACTTTTAATAAATTGACGCTGCTTTCACGCAACTAATCATTTCTCTTTTTTTTTAATAAATACCCATGGACTGTTAAATGTTATAATGAACCTTTCCAAATCACTTTGCTCCGATAAGTTACTTTTATTGTCATATTTATGGAAGTTTGTTGTTTATTTCTGTCCATTATTAAAGCAAAATTTTACAAAGTTTCATCCTGGTAGTTAAACGTTTAGTGCAGTTTAATTGCTCATATCATTTATAAACATTTGTTTTTAAATTTCGCTGTTTTGAAGTCCAATTATCTTTTTCACGTATACAGAATATTTTAAAGACCTTAGTTATCAGAAATATAAATTACCTTTCTTTTAAAGTTTCCTATTGTATTAGTCACCATCATTCCTTGCAAAAATAAGTCCTAATTTTTATGCTTATTTATGCATTTCTTTAAAATAGATATTAAAGTATTCGTGTATTTTTTATTATTTTTTACTGCAATGCATTCGTAGCGCCAAAATTAACCAACCAACTATCAAATATACTACTTTTGATCAACTAACGTTACTTTTACGCAACTAATCTTCTTTTTAACACTTTCCAACCTAGTTGAAAAGTGTTTATGTCTTCGGTTTGTCTGGCCGTCTGGCCGTCTGCCGTCTGGCCGTCTGTCCGTGCTCTAACTCCCGTAAATATGCTCGGATTGCTCTGCAATTTTTATATGTTATAATCCTTATCTATAGCATGTTCCCTATTTCAACAGAAGTGTGTAGCACTTATAGTTTTTTACAGGGACACTCAAAAGAATTTCATTACATTTCGGTCTATGGGGAAAAATCATTTGCGGTTTATTTAAATAATGTTTCACTATTTTAAACGCATTGAAATTTATATATATCACTAAGGTGTATTAGAAGAAGCTTAATATGGAATAGGGTGTGCATAGCACTTATAGTTACTTTACAGGGACAGTCAAAATAATTTCGTTACATTACGTCTATGGAGAAAAATCGTCTGCGGTTTATTTAAATAATGTTTCCCTATTTTAAACGCATTGAAATTTATATAAGGTGCATTACAAGAGCCTTACTACAGAATATTGTGTGTATAGCAGTCATCGTTCATTTACAGGGACACACAAAAGAATTCTCTACTGTATGTTAACAATAATTTCTGGAAGTGCGTTTTAAGTTAATGAACGCGATTTTAATTTTAACTCTCTTTTTGTCTATTACATGGTGTGTATAAATTCTGTAGATCCTATACAGGGAAGCACAAAAGTTCGCGAACAGATTTCCGTATTATTTAACTCCAGACGGAAAATTTTAAACTGTGCTACGCGTTTCCTAACTGAACTAAAATTTAGCATCCTATGTAGTATATATACAAATCTATAGATCCTATACAGGGCTGAATAAAAGTATTCGGATTTCTTAGATGTTATCTTTTAGCTTATTAAACGGTATGATTTGTAAAATTATTTTGGAAGCGTTGGAAAGTGTTACATAATCTATGCTTGACGCATGATTTTTCGTTCTTGTTTATAAATATGCATGGGCTGTTAAATAGTATAATGAACTGAGAAATCACCTTGCTCCGATAAGCGTGCATTATTTTAATTCCGAAAGACGGTGTAACAAGTTTATTTCTGGTGTCCATACTTAAAACCAATTATCAGTCTCACGTATATAGTTTATTTATATTTTATACTAGCTAACCCGCCCGGCGTTGCCCGTGCCCGAGATAATTACAATCTCAGAGAAAGGCGTTAACCCCTCTCCCTCCCCATACCTGCAAATATAATGAATAATTTGTTTAAGAAATCCACCGTCACCTACATTAACGTGATCTTTAAAAAAGGAATTATATTTTTCTGATAATTAGAACATAACGAAGACGCTACGCTAAAATAGCCGGCAGATGACACCCCTTCCCGACCTCAATTTCAAATCTATATCTTAA
This sequence comes from Maratus michaelseni, assembly GCA_963931845.1. Lineage (NCBI taxonomy): Eukaryota > Metazoa > Arthropoda > Arachnida > Araneae > Salticidae > Maratus > Maratus michaelseni. Next base: position 393,279,642 of record OZ007592.1, read on the forward strand.
TTAGTTACCTAAATTTTTGTTCTATAGTAAAAATTTTCAATTATTTCCTTTCATTTTAGCAAACTAAATGGAGGGATCGGCCAGAGAAACAGATCTCTTTGTAGTTCACTTTTTTATGAAAGTTTTAAATGAAAGCAGATCCCTGTCTGAAACGTTCTCGGATTGTTTTCACTAGCGCCGCAGATTTTTGGCAGCTTTTTGCATAAATAAAAAAAAAATTATCGACCGAATTTTTAAAAAATCACATAGTCAGATGCAGAATATTTTTTTTACATGTGCTCAGAAATTTTCAAATTGATATCTCAATTAGTTTTCTTAAAATTCGCTAATTAGTAAAATAATTTCGAATTCGTTCATTTCCGCTTGCAAATTCAATACGCTGCGCTGGTTCGTTGTTTCGCCATTTTTAATTAAAAGATGTCATTTTAGAAGCGATGATTAATGGCAATCTAATTAATATCTAGGCTAATTATCAAAATATTAAAATTCTGAGGGTCAGGTGCACCAAGAGAGGGACTACCTAAATCTAAATTTACAGACTTCTAGGTGCGCTAATTCCATAACCATCGCCAACAGACACACACACACAGAGCGAAACTTTATTTTATTAGTATAGATTACATAAAATTACATTTAATTACCTATTGATATTTACCTATCTCTTGTCCATACTATGTATTTCTATGTCTCCAATGATTACTTAGTTCATTTAAATACTCTGATCGATTCCTTTGATAACTCTTAACAATACATAAACAGCATATTTAAATTATTTTATTAAAAAAATATTAGAATGTCAATGAAATGAAATACTGATTTCTAGTGATCTTGTCATACCAAAAACAAGAACGAAAAATCATGCGTCAAGCATAGATTATGTAACACTTTCCAACGCTTCCAAAATAATTTTACAAATCATACTCTTTAATAAGCTAAAAGATAACATCTAAGTAATCCGAATACTTTTATTCAGTCCTGTATAGGATCTATAGATTTGTATATATACTACATAGGATGCTATATTTTAGTTCAGTTAGAAAACACGTAGCACAGTTTAAAATTCTCCGTCTGGAGTTAAATAATACGGAAATGTGTTCCCAAACTTTTGTGCTTCCCTGTATAGGATCTACAGAATTTATACACACCACGTAATATACAAAAAGCGATTTAAAATTAAAATCGCGTTCAGTAACTTAAAACGCACTTCCAGGAATTATTGTTAACATACAGTAGAGAAATCTTTTGTGTGTCCCTGTAAATGAACGATGACTGCTATACACACAATATTCTGTAGTAAGTCTCTTGTAATGAACCTTATATAAATTTCAATACGTTTAAAATAGGGAAACATTATTTAAATAAACCGCAGACGATTTTTCTCCATAGACATAATGTAACGGAATTCTTTTGACTGTCCCTGTAAAGTAAGTATAAGTGCTATGCACACCCTATTCCATATTAAGCTTCTTCTAATGCACCTTAGTGATATATATAAATTTCAATGCGTTTAAAATAGTGAAACATTATTTAAATAAACCGCAAATGATTTTCCCCATAGATCGCAATGTAACGGAATTCTTTTGAGTGTCCCTGTAAAAAAAGTATAAGTGCTACACACTTCCGTTGAAATAGGGAACATGCTATAGATAACGATTATAAGATATAAAAATTGCAGGGCAATTAGAGCATATTTACGGGAGTTAGAGCACGGACAGACTGCCAGACAAACCGAAGTCATAAACACTTTTCAACTAGGTTGGAAAGTGTTAATGATTACTTTAAAAATGAATAAAGTTTTGAAAAATAACATAAATATATACTATAAAGCAAAAACATGTTCATCAGTAACGTTGTCTTCATATCGTCGTGATATTTTTATCAAAAATTTAATAACTTCTAAACGTCGCAAAATTTAAATTTTTGTACTGTTAAATAGGGAGAAACATTCTTTAAAATGTCATTAAAAAAATCTGTATGTCAATTTGATCATTTTTTATGGTTTTAAATTAATTTTCAAGAATGATAAAAAAATAAATAATAAAATCTCTATCACGTTTTGCCCAATTAAAGGAGATTAACTAGATTTCACTTAAAACAATATAAATAGTTCAGTATTTGTTTCAGGCTAGTATTCCATAATGATATTAAAACTAAATAAATAAAAAATAAGAAAATAAAATAAATAAAACACAAATTTAACATGTATGTAATTGAACTACACTGTTAAAAAAAATTCCGTCAATTTATGGAAAAAGGACTGGCAGCAGAGTTGCCGGAATGTTTCCGTTTTTTGAGGAAAGTTCCGTCTTTGTGGTCCGTAAATTCCGTAAATGGCGCGATACAGACGCGAAAGAGTTGAAGCGCATGCGTGGCGATAAAAAATACTGCAATCCCATTGGATGATAGAGTTTTACAGTAATAATTCCGTATTTGATACTCTGTAATCTTTAAATGGCAACAGATATACGGTAGAGATTCCATTTATCTAACAAAACGGCAAATTTCTGATCAAAATTCACGGAAGACAACCTGTCAATAAACGAAAATTTTTAACAGTGTACGTGCGTAAACACTGACATAATCAGAATAAAAAAGACTGTTACAAATATTGATTTTGTTGGCTTTTAATCTCTGGCTTGTGGCTAATATGAAAGTTTCGCTTTAAATAAATTTCAAAACTTTATTTGATTTCACAATTGATGCTTTCATTCAAAAATACGTTTTTTTCTGTCGTTAGAGAAGCCGAATGCAAAATGCAATGAGTATTTAATTAAAAATTATTTTATCTGTCTTCTGTACCCCGGGTTAGATCCCACGGTATACATAATACAACAGTATTGTGTACATTTATCTCAGACATAACTTTCATGAAATAATAATGACAAATATTTGAAATGAGTAAACGTATTTAATTTTATTAGTATTAGACAAAATATAAATGTATTTACAGTGGAATATGTAGATTTATAAGTTGAAGGTAAGCAGTATTTTAAAGTTAAGCGCAGGAAGGAAAAAAAAGATTGTGTAAATGTAAAAAAAAAAACATTTGTGATTTCTTTGTCAATATATATATATATATATATATATATATATATATATATATAATAATAATCCAGACATAACCCATACCTTGTGGCAGTATGGACAAAAATAAATTTAAAAGCTGCCGAAGCATTAAAGTAAAAAAATAGATAAATGTTCAGTATTAACATTATAATTCTGAGAATAATATACAAGATTTAATAATAAATAATATGTAATAATTGGAATAAATGACACTCTTCTTCTATTTCTTTGAAGACACAGATTAAAAGTGTCTATCTATTCGTAAATATTTTAAAACAGTGGTGAAGATGTGACACATTTTGCACATTTAAAAGATTTTCGGGATAATATAAAAAAAATAATTGATTGTTATTCATCAAAAAAGAAGAATTGTTTTACTGAACAAAAGACGAATAACAAGCTAAAACATTTTTTATCTGGTTTCTACTTTTAAACATTATATTCAAACATGTAATTCAAATAAACAATCCTCAGAAATATAATGCTAAATTTTTTTAAGCTTCTATGTATTGTTGTAAGTAGATGATGAGTAATTAAAAATGGTCTTCACCAGCCTGCGGCAAAATAAAATCTCAGGCATTTGCAACAAAGCACTCACTTTGTGATAGAATCATTAAGAATTCAAAAATAGCAAATACACGAAGTGTTTGCGTAAATGGAAAAATAATACTGAATTAATTCTGTCAAAAAATTTCTAAATGTCGGTTTCATGTTTTGTCTTAAGACGCTAAAAGTACGGAAAAACTTAAATGATGTTTAATTTCCCTGGTATGAAAAATATTTTTTTTTAATAGAATGCCATTAATATAATGTTTATGAATATCATTTGACGTGCTATGAAGCAACATTAGGTGTTGTGATGTGGAATAGTAAGACAAAACTTCGAACACTTGACTTATAAATCACTCGAATGTACACTTCTGGATATAATATAAATCATTTATTATGTCTGCCTAAAACTCATCGTATATAAGGAATATTTGCACTAACGCATTGAAAACAGTATTCACTTTTATCCACCGTCTTTATAGTAGAATATATACTATATTTTACATTTTCAACAGCAATTCCATATTTCAAAACATATTGCATTTTTTTTTATATATTTATATGGATGCCAAAAAGTTTATAAGTTAAAAAAGTGTATACTTTTATAATAAAAAAATTTTAAATATTGGATTTGTACAATTTCTTTTATATAGTAGTTTACGTTCAATGAAATATCAATTGTATCCTTCCAATTTCTCGTACAACTATACTGATAAAAACAGTATACAAATCCGTATACAAAAATATTTATACAAACACAGTTTGGAGTTGTAACTTCCGTGACATTATAGTACAAATTGAAAATTATTCTATAATTATTTCAAATAATATATAATAAAAAACTTGTAGAAACGTAACAATGATTTGGATTATTATTAAACACATCCAATTTGCTTAAATATAATTTAAATTTTTCTATCCAAACATAATTTTTATTTATAATTGAAAAATCCCCACAGTGTGAGGTTCAGTGTTTAGATGGTAGTAGAGTGTTTAGATGCTAGTAGAGAATCAAAACGGACTTTGCATAGTCATGATTTCATATTTTTCAAACAAAACGTGTTTCCTTTTATGTATAAGGTATGTATATAAGGAATTTTAGTGAAGAGATCTTGCTGCATTTCCAATATGTAATGTTTTAATTGCAATATTTTATTGTTTCAGAGTATGAAAAATAGTTTCCTTAGAGTTGAAATAAATTACGCTTAAATTAACTGATTTTAAAATATCTTCATCCAATAAAATACCTAAATTTTCACTAAAGTTGTATTTTTTTTTCGGTACTAAAAATTCTGCAAAAAACTCCGTACAAATCTGTAATTCTTGTTATCATCACCAAAGCTTCTGTTAATGATAGATTGAAATTGGGAATTTAACCTGAATTTTAGAATTTTAATATCTTAAAGATAATTTGAATTTCTATATCCTCTTTGCATTGGCATATTTATGAAATAAAATTCGTAGGGATTAAACTTAGTAAAAACACGAAAACTGTATTGATGTTTTTTCCCCCTTTGTTTTGTTTTGTACAATATACCTCTAAAATCTGACATGGAATCTTAAAATTTTGTATTCTAAGATTGATCTTTTAAAATCCCCATTGATTTTCTTATCACGTTTTCTCTCCATATTTACCGCTAGAATTTCTTTAGAGCATTGACATTTCGAAAAGTTCACAATTTATTGTAACTTAACCTTTTTTTTTCTTTTTTTTATTAGCAATCGTGTAGTGTAAAAAACATATAACTAATCTTCAAGGTGTCATATTTAAAGCTAATAAATACGTGTTCAGGAAGGAAATGTGAGAAATATGATCTCTTTCTTATATAGTTGCCTATCATGGCAGGAAACCAAACGCAAACTAAAAGAAGAAAGTAATCGTGAAAAAAATGTACAACAAAAGAAAAAAAAAAAAAAAAAAAAAAAAAAAAAAAAAAAAAAAAAAACGAAAGAATGATCTTGTTGCCTTTAGACAGAAAATATTAGGATATTTTATTTTTTGGAAAACTGCCCTCCAACCTTTCCACATCATTGTTGACAATATGCGGCTTAAAATATACATAGTATATACTTTATTTTATAATATATATATATATATATATATATATATATATATATATATATATATATATATATATATATATATATATATATATATATATTATTTTTTAATCTGACGTATCCTTTAATACCTTTATTTAATTCCTTAATTGTCATTTTTTAAATAAAATATGAAGGAAAAGTATATATTTTATTTCAAATAATATCTAAATTCCAATGTGGAATCTTCAAATTCTGTATCATAAGATCTACCTTGTAAAATTACCTTTGATTATTCAATCCTGTTTTTCTTCATTTGTACTCCTAGAATTTCGTCTAAAAATTAACCTTTCTACAAGTTCCACATTGTATTGTAACTTAGCATTTAAAAAACAACAGTTGTCTTTATTTTATTAGCAATAGTGTCGTATAAAATATACATAGCTAATCTTGAAGGGTGATATTTAAAGTACATAAAAACGTGTTCAGAAAGGAAATGTGATCTCTTATTTATCTGCTCTTCCACTGTGACAGGCAGCCAAGCACAAGAAAAATATAAAACAACATTAGACAAAAAGAGTAAATAAAACAATAAAAACAATTATTACAAATAAAATTCGCCATGTCTTACTACGAAAATAAACGGAAAGAAATGTTTTGATCTTCGAATATAAAAATAATTAAAAATATTTTTATTAGCCTTATGATTTTAAAACAATGTTTATAGTTTTTCATATAAATATAGGTTTACCAAAACCTATATTTGTTTATTTTATGGTATAACATATGAGAAATAATTTATGGACAACATAATTCACGCGCATTTCTTAGTAGTTAGTTTTCTAATCCTGCTTCTAATACAATTTCTATATTCATAACCTTCAGTTATTTTTTTAAATATTAATATATATATATATGTTCTACTAAGAATATATATGTTCTACTAAGAAAATATTCAAAATATATTATAATATAACACTTGTGTATTTTTACTAATACTATATTTATTCCATTAGAGAATGTTGCTCATTATTTTTATATATGAAACACAAACGGACAATTTAAAATGTATTCTATTTTTCTCTAATTATTCTTTTCATAAAATATACTTATGCCTATTGTTATGCTTGCTATCAGTTGTATTGAAATGTTAATATATTGCTAAAATAACGAAATATTACACATGGCAAAAATTTACTATTTTCGTTTTGTATTTTGCTTCTCATGATTCGAATCTAAATAATAACTGGCTGTAAATGATTCTTCATAATGAAAATATTTTAGTATTTCTTTTTTAAAACATTTAATAAAGCTACAATATACATATTTATGTGCTAGATAAATATGGGATAATAATTAAAGGTCATTTGATTATGTGATATGTACTAGTCACTTTTATTTTTCATTGCCAAAAGGTACATTTGTATATTTATATTAAATGTATTTTTTTAATATTTTGAATACATAGATTTGTAAATTAAACTTTACTTATCCAAATAATCAACTTACTAAATATTAAAAGACGTAATGCACTTTTAATCTCGAATACATTCATTTTTGGCGCTTATAATCCTCTCTATCTCGAAAGGAAAATCGAAATTTTGAATAGAATATTCTCAAATACGCATCAGTACTCGTCTAAATCATTACATAACGTAAATTAGCAAAATGGTAAAGGTGCTTATTAATTAATAAATTCCTACAAAGCTTAACTATAATTACAACTATATGTTTACTCTTAACTCCACATTAGTTATAATTATTAAATCAGACTTTTATATTTGGGCCACATATAATGGATTATATATTAATGAAGAAATCTTAAAAGGGGAAATCCTGTGTTTAGAATTTTTTCTCATTACACTGCTTGATGTAATTAACGTCATTCAGCGTATTATATAAGGTACTAACTCAATATTACCATGTCAGACCTTAAGAACTATATCTTCTGTAATTGAATTTAACATGGGTGTTAAGAATGTTGAGCAATTTAGTTTGTCACTGCTTATCAACAAGGAAATGATTATTTTTTTACACTATCCTGTGAAGCATTAGCTGGATATTACGTATAATTGATTCGCTTATTTTAGAATAGGCACAAGTCATATTTTTCAAATTTTACACAAGAGATTTAAAAAAAAAACTGTTTATTTGGCAGTATTTTTTGTTTTTTGCACTTCTTTGAATGGCATGTTAGAAAGTATAATAAAATTCACTTTTGTTTGATGTAATTAACGTCATTCAGCGTATTATATAAGGTACTAACTCAATATTACCATATCAGACCTTAAGAACTATATCTTCTGTAATTGAATTTAACATGTGTGTTAAGAATGTTGAGCAATTTAGTTTGTCAACAAGGAAATTATTATTTTTTTACACTATCCTGTGAAGCATTAGCTGGATATTATATATAATTGAATCATTTATTGTAGAATAGGCACAAGTCATATTTTTCAAATTTTACACAAGAGATTTAAAAAAAAAAAAAACTGTTTATATGGCAGTATTTTTAGTTTTTTGCACTTCTTTGAATGGCATGTTAGAAAGTATAATAAAATTCACTTTGCACACGCTTTTCAGATTATTTGAATAAAAAGAGTGATTTCTGTGACGTTTATTTAGTCTTAGACATGCGCACTTTTTAAAATTAAACACAGGTAAACTGAGAGTTCAAACAGTGAACAGAGGAAAAATCAATTCTTTAATAAACAATAAGGGCACAAAATAGTGAAAAACATTGAAATATGTCTCTTTTGTCACCTTTCCCATTAAAAGCTTAATTCTGTACTGTCTAGTGTTGTAGTCGGTCAAATTACAATGCTGCCGTAAGAAGTACTTTGCCTCTTCGCTTACATATTTCAGAACTTTTTAGGTATCTTCCGTTTTCTTTATCTATACTAATATTATAAAGGAGTAAAGATTGTTTGTTTGTTTGTTTGTAGGGGGTAATCTCTGGAACTACCGAACCGATTTCAAAAGTGATGGTGGCAAATTGATGGTGACAACCCCTGCTCCAACATAGGCTATATTTTATGTCGGTGCCACTAACCCCAGGGGGTGCAGGAGCAAAAAAAGTTCTAAAATTGCCATTTTTTAGCTATCAAACTGGCTATCAAGCCCTGAGAGCTTGCCAGCCGGTTCTGTCTGTATGTATGTACGTACGTAATGCGATAGCTCTTCATAGAAATATACGTTTTCCTTCAAATTTTGTTTATAGGTTCACTGTGTTAAGGTGCTTCCCTGATTAGTTTTCGGGATTTATTGTTTAAGTATAAAGAAGGGAACGGGGGGCTAACCTCCCCCTTATTTTATATAAATGGGTTTTTTTCATGCAGAATTATTCCGTTTTCCTTCAAATTTTGTTTATAGGTTCACTGAGTTAAGACGCTTCATTGATTAGTTTTCGGGATTGATTAGTTAAGTATAAAGAAGGGGCTCGGGGTGCTAATCCCCCCCTTAATTTACATAAATGGGTTTTTCATGCAGAATTACTCCGTTTTCCTTCAAATTTTGTTTATAGTAATTGGGTTAAGACGCTTCCCTGATTACTTTTCGGGATTGATTGGTTAAGTATAAAGAGGGGGGGAACGGGGGGATAACCCCCCCTTAATTTATATAAATGGGTTTTTCATGCAGAATTATCCCATTTCCTTCAAATTTTGTTTATAGGTTCACTGTGTTAAGGTGTTTCCCTGATTTGTTTTCGGGATTGATTGGTTAAGTATAAAGGAGGGAACGGGGGGCATATCCCCCCTTATTTTATATAAATGAGTTTTTCATGCAGAATTATTCCGTTTTCCTTTAAATTTTGTTTATAGGTTCACTGTGTTAAGGCGCTTCCCTGATTAGTTTTCGGGATTGATTGGTTAAGTGTAAAGGGGGGGGAACGGGGGGTAATCCCCCCTTAATTTATATAAATGGGTTTTTCATGCAGAATTATCCCATTTGCTTCAAAATTTGTTTATAGGTTCATTGGGTTAAGACGCTTCCCTGATTAGTTTTCGGTATTGATTGATTAAGTATAAAGGGGGGGAACGGGGGCTAATACCCCCCTTAATTTATATAAATGGGTTTTTCATGCAGAATTATCCCATTTGCTTCAAATTTTATTTATAGGTTCACTGTGTTAATGCGCATCTCTGATTAGTTTTCGGGATTGATTGGTTAAGTATAAAGGGGGGAACGGAGGGCTAATCCCCTCTTATTTTATATAAATGGGTTTTTCATGCAGAATTATTCAGTTTTCCTTCAAATTTTGTTTATAGGTTCATTGGGTTAAGACGCTTCCCTGATTAATTTTCGGGATTGATTCATTAAGTATAAAGGGGGGGAGAACGGAGGGCTAATACCCCCCTTAATTTATATAAATGGGTTTTTCATGCAGAATTATCCCATTTGCTTCAAAATTTGTTTATAGGTTCATTGGGTTAAGACGCTTCCCTGATTAGTTTTCGGGCTTGATTGGTTAAGTATAAAGGGGGGGAACGGAGGGGGCTAATCCCGCCTTAATGTATATAAAAGGGTTTCTTCATGCAGAATAATCCGATTTTCTTCAAATTTTGTATATATATTCATTGTAATTACAGATTTACCTGATTAGTTTAAGGGGTTCATTAGTTAACTATGAGGGGGGTAACGGGGGGATGACCCCCCCCCTTAATATATTGTTTATTTCTTTATTTTTCGATGGGCTTATTTCAAATTCTTTGAAATAACAGTATAATATACAATTAGTGTGAATAGCCTGTGAACTCAATGCCATTAGTTTAACTGGGCAGTTTTATTTTTATTTTTTATACTGAAGGAGCTAGAAATTTGAAATTTGTCATTGTAGTTACTTATAAGATGTAAATGCTCTCTAAGAACAAAATAAAAAAGAAATTTAAATTTAAAAGGGTGAAATGAGCGCAAAGCTTTCTAAAAACCGTCTAAATTACAATTTCTATGAAATCTCTCGAAATACAGAACCGATTTCAAAAGTAATGGTTGCAAATTGATGGGGACAATCCCTTCTCCAACATAGGCTATATTTTATGTCGGTGCCACTAACATCAATGAGGTGCAGGATCGAAAAATGTTCGAAAATTGCGACTTTTTTATACTGAAGGGGCAAGAAATTTGAAATTTAGCATTGTAGTTACTTGTAAGATGTAAATGCTCTCTAAGAATAAATTTAAGAAAAAATCGAAATTTAAATGGGTGAAATGAGCGAAAAGCGTTCTGAAGTCATTCTAAATTACAATTTCTATGGAATCTCTGGAACCACAGAACCGATTTCAAAAGTGATGGTGGCAAATTGGTGGTGACAATCCCTGCTCCAACAGCCTCTTTAATAAAAATCTATGCGTTGCTGACGACTGGGTTTTTCGCTAATTGTTGCAACAGATTAATCTCGGAAAATGAAACATTTGATGTTACTGAAAAAAATGATAGCTCAAAAAGTATTTGTCAGAAAATTGTTAGACAAACTGCGTTTGAAAGTTAAAAAATTTTATTTTTCTTGATATAAATTGCAAATCTAATGATTATGCCGTTTTTCAAATATTGAATTTCAAAAATTACCAAATTTTCCAATGGAGTACCATAGCGAAACCTTCATGCGTAAAAAGATAATGATAAGGGCGACGTGTCCTGACGTGTATATTGGCTATAGCACGAGTCACAAAATATAGTATCCTTATTATTTTGTTAAAATATAAAAGTTATTTATGAAATGTCAATATTTTGTTTGATTAAAGGTTCGTTAAAAGAAATTGACCAGCGTAGCGGGCGCAGCTTGCTAGTTTTTTTATAAGTTAATAGGGTTTTTTGTCTTTAAAAGCTCGTTCATTGAGAAAAATGATACAAACACTGATTAGTAAAAGGACAGATATACAGATTATGTGCACTTACTTAAAAATAAACATGTGTTTCTAAAGTCCATAACAAGGAATGGAGTCGAGATAGAAATATTTTCGTTTTGAAAACAAAATGCGGCTAACCCCGTAGAGTATATTTTTAACAGAACATCGATTTCCAAAAAGATAGATGTGACTTATACCCTTTCTAAAATAAAGGATTTAATTTCTTAATCTACATTGAATCAGTAACTTATGCATTGAATCACTGGCTATAATCCAAGTCGTACACCACTGTTCGAAGTAGAAGACTTCTGCATTGTGAAAAAGAAAACAAAAATTCACAAAAACGCGGAAATTGGATGATAATCAAGTTACCAATATAATTTCTTTATTCATCTCAACTAGGTTTCTCACTAAATGTGTGATATTTTTTGCAATATTATCATTAACATTTTATTCCGAAAACATAATTATGAATTTAATCAATTACCTTTATTCAGTAGCAAGCAATCATATATAAGAAATTTGTATCTTATTAAATATGTTTATATTTTATTTTAACTTTTTCATAGTTTTTTGATTAAGTTTGAGAACAATAATATTTTGATGCTAGATCATTTACGTTATTATGGGAAGAATATTTTTTATTTGATTGAAAAGTAGTTCCTTGTGTTGTATGAAGCACATTTTTTTGAGTCATATTTATTTGATTAACCATTTATCGCTCAAAAAAAAAAAAATTGTTGACATAAAAATGGTCATTACATATATTTAGGAAACATAAAATTACGCAATTCCTACAAATATCGTAAATGTTTTTAAGAAAATTTTAAAGAATTTCAAATAATCTTTGCGAAAAAGCTATTTCTAGATATGTTCAGACTTTGTGTCTTAATTTCACTGAAATTGACCTTTATTTGATAAATTCTCTTACAACTGCTCAAATGATAAACAATTTAGGACTGAAATTTGACTCGGCATCACTGTAAGATTGGATTCCTACGAACTTACATTGCGTTATTAAGTGAACGATTTGTGTTAAGGAGAGATTCCACGTTGTTGGCTCAAAAATTGATTACTTATTTTCCATTTTTACATCCTTGAAGATTTTAGGTTATGGGCCTTAACAAATTTTGGTTATTTAATTTATTTAAGAAATAACAGAATTTTAAACGGAGCTGTGGTTTGTTTATCCTAATGAGGTATTTTCAAAGCAATGTGTTTTTACACGCTGTGCAGCATAGGAATTTAACAGTTCAACAGGTTATCAAACAATCCATTGGGTTTCAAATATAATCGTTGTTTGGGGTCTTTTGATGTAAAAAATTTCTATTTCATGTTAAAAATTATTTATTTAATGTTTTCTTTCAAGTTAAAGTTGTAAAAACGTGGAATCTGTATGTCGATTTACAAACAAGAGACAATTTGTTTTCTGTGGGACAGTAGGGTCACTTAACTAAATTGGCTTTTATAACTCATATCGTTTTCGTGTTTCAGATGTCAGAGATTATGCGAGGTAAAATCCTGCATGACATACAATTGCCCACGCTGCGTTCATGTGTTTGAAAAATATAAATACTTCAACCATTCTACATACTTTTTACACAAAACCATGTCAAAATAGGTAAAAGTTTAGTCCTTAAACAGCTTTGTATTATTTATCCTTCACTGATAAAACATTGTTACAAACAACGTCTAATTTTGGGGGTTTAAAACTGGAATCCTCTCTTAACTGCAGTGATGCAAGATATCAAAAATCAGTAACATATTTTTCCAAAGCTCATTGTGGAAACTACATCTGCACATTCTTATATGTTCCAGATATGCAACATCGTGATACGGAAGATTAACTCTTTAAATCCCAAGCTTTAAAAAACTGAATGACCTTAGAATCCCAACAAAATAGCCCAAAATACTCACTTTTTTCGTTCCCGTCTTTTTCACTAGGTGAGTAGTGGAAATGACCCTACTGCCTTCTCTTATTCAAATTTCGACAGGTTTTACACCCCTCTGTATTAATTGCTCCAGTTACTGAAACAAATTCTTGTTTTTCTTTCTATACTATCTAAAAAGGCCAACACATTACCTCATCCATCACTGATAGGGACCACCCCCTTAACAGCACCCTGATCCATTTAAGGGGAAGGAAAATCTTTTCAGCTATCTATGGCTAGTGTGGTTTTCAGAGCTTTGGGATGATTTCGGCTATTACGGGGTTCAAAAGGTTAAAATGGATTAAAAAAAAACAATTTTCCCAAAATGAACATTTTCAATTCTTTATTTTCAAATTTTTACATTATTGATTATTACATGCATAATAAACGTGCACTTTACATAAATATTCTTACGTAAATCTTGAGCGACTTTTATCATTCTATATCAGTTTCTTAGGACATTAGTTTGCAGTTCATTAAATAACGATGACTTTTCAATTCCATTTTATGTACAGTTTTCTTCATAGTAATGAGCGATTAAATTGTCTTTTTAAAATTATATTCTAAAGAGACTTTCGCTCAGTCTGTTTTTGTTTGTTTATGTTAATTGACGATAGTTCATAATTCATTTGTCGCCTTTCTGACAAAGCTGAAATTCAGAGAGTACTGCATTGTAATCTCTGAGGCGTTGTCGTCAAAGCACGGTTAAAGCACCAAATTACAGAAGTACCATTTCTTCTAAGGTAAGAAAAATTAGTAATTTACTCTCCATATGTTCTATATTACATGTCCATGATAAAATGCGTTGCTTGTCACAAAATATTACTCCATATTTCTTCACGGATTATAGGTGTATCAAGGTATTATAAATATGTTGTTTTGCTGTGTATTTCAATTACATATTTAAAAATGAATAAATACATACCTGATAGAGATGTGATTTGATAATTTAAACGATCAAATTTGAAGGTAATTCACATATTCTTTTTAAAATAATATTTTACTCAGTGATATCAATACTAGAATTTGTAAGAAAACATTCATTTTTATATTGAAATATCAAAAATTGATATCAAATATACGTATGTATCTCTTAATAATATTGAGAAAATGTTTGCAATCAATTATTTCTATTATATTTTATAGGTTTTTACTTTCATCCTTTCATAGTTTTTAGAATTACTTAATAAATTATCCCACCATCCCACTTAAATATGTTAAAATGTAAAACATATATCTTGAATCATCAATTTTGACACGTATCCACACAATTGTAGGTTTACATGATTTTACTATAATATACAGTGTGAAAAGAGGACTAAAAACTTATATCAAGACTATACTGAAAATCAAAAAGAAAAACTATTTACTGTACATTTTTATGTTTGTCAAATTAAGATGCGCGGAAATTGATGTCTGTACTGAAAAAGTAAATAAATCTTCGGCTGATTGTTTATCTCGCAAATCATATATCTCAAAGCATAAGATATTAACAGTTTTGTAGACTTCTTAAACATGACGTAAATACTAAAATTTTAAAAATAACACATTCATAAATTTCTTCGGAGTAATTCCAATAAGTATATTTCCTAACGACATCAGTCCGTTTCAGATGTTGCTAAAAAAGTCCAACGATTCAGCATTTTGCCTTGTAGAGTTTGTATTATTCTACAAATTAAAGAAGTTGTAACACATAAGATGCCTTTCTAAAGAAGGTCACCTCAATATTAGAATTATTAGTAATATAAACCACTGAAACCACTGATGTGCGTGGAGTGGATTTGAAACAGAATGGCCAGGATTTGCGTCATGCTGCATAGCTGCAGGTTTTTCCCCTGAAAAAATAATGAAATATTAGTGGACAGAATAACTAACAAAAGGCACATTTCTAGATATTCATAATTTAAATATAGGAAAAACTATTTAATAGCACCGTAAAAATAAAAATAAAATATGCAAGACTTTTCAAATGAATTTCATATTTATTAACACCATAAACATATTAAAAAAATGTGCAAGACTTTTTAAATTAATTTCCTATTTAATGACACCATAAAAATAAAAAATATGCAAGAATTTTCAAATGAATTTCGTATTTTTCATTAGGCTCTAAGAAGAGTGCTTCGACGTTAAAAATAGGACCAAGATTTAAAGAAGGACCAAGAGTAAGAAAAAATGCAGGATTGCTTTCAAATTGGCAGCATGTCTTCTTTACATTTGGTGAAAAAACACTATCATCTTTCGAAATTCCTAGAACATTTCTATTTTTTCTTGTGCTATTAAGAATGTTTTTCCTTTGCTGTTTATTATTGTATTCTAAAATTCAATTTTTCAGTAAAAAAAAAAAAATATATATATATAATCAAGACAATTTTGATTGCTTATACTGCAAAGCAGAAGATTTGTTAAGATTAAATTTTCAGTTACGTATGTGTAGTATTTTTCTCTGGTAGATTTTATTTTATTGGATTTATTGAATATTTATAATAAACACTCGCATCACTTGTGAAAAATTTATCTGTGATTACGATGGCACAGGTTGGGTAATAAATAAATCCTGTATTTTTAAAAATATGTCAGGATGCCGTTAAATACGTTTAGACGAAAATTAGTAAAAAAGTCAAAAATACCAATTAATATGATTTATACTCGAACCTTTATATGTGAAAAATAATGTATCCATAATATGTCAGAAGATTGAAAAAGTACTTTTTTCGTAACGTTGATCTCTATTTACTTAAGAATGTACGCTTAAATGTGCAACAATGTAGTTTGTATAGCTAAAAAAAAATTATGATTTTAACTATTTCATAATATGCTGCACGAACAATTATTTTGCATAATGCAATTAAACCTTCCTATACCATCAACCATTAGAGACCAAAACTTTTATAATTATATATATATATATATACAATACTTAAATAAAATTCTTAGGTTAAACGTACTGAAGATTACATTTTCTCTTTTTTTGTAAATTCGGCTGCTTAGATTTTTAAAATATCAGTAACAAGCATTTAGTTTCATAAACTTAGCTACTTTGTCAGGAAAAATGTAAATATATAAAATAATTTTATTTTTAAAATCGTAAGGAGGAAAGACTTAGAAATACATGTGGAATTATGTATTTCTGATATATATTCATATATATGATACATAAAATATCACATTCATATATACGTTATACATCCATGCATATATTCATGAAATAAGATTTTGAAATTATGATTTTTGAAATTATAAGGGTAAATGAAGATAATTTTTCTCATTATATAATAGAGAGTTAATTATTTCCTGGAATTTATACAACCGAAAAATAAATTCCACCATAATACATTAAAAACTTGGCAGTCTTTTTTATCGTTTAAGCGTTAATTTATTTTACGGTACGAAACTATTTTTATCGTATTTCTGGTTAAATTGTGAATACCTAATATGATAAATAGTTCATATTTATAAGAAAATATAATGTCTCTTTTTATATTTATGTACAATTAGATAATACATGCATGTTAAATAACTGTATAAGTTTACAATATTTGCATTATTATCAGAATACTATCCTAACATCATGTCAAAATGAATACATTACCGGTAAAAGGAATTTACCGCTGTTAAATATAATGTGCGAAAACTGAAAAACAAATCTAAAAAAAGATTGCCATCTCCTGTATGTATACCAATAAAAGACACAAAGTAAATTCAAACGTAAGCTGGTTTTCATGCAGCAGTTGTATTTAAATTGTAAACATACTCATTGCGGTCATGTAAAGCAGATGTTCGATTCCTTTGTGCACGGAAATGGAAGCTTTATATGTAAAGAAAATTCATCCTCCATTGATGTCATCTGATTATTCGCCACAAAACGCTTAAACACCTGAATTAAATTTCTTAACATATATATATATATATATATATATATACATAAATTTATAATTTTATCCATTTAGTACCGGGTAAAAAATATCCCTAAAAGATTCACAAATTTATAAATACAGTAAAACCATGGTACCGAAGGATTTTCGGTTGACCGGGGCTTCATAGGAATTTTCGGATAACCGCGAGACATCCTGATTTTATTCTACCAGATGACACTACTTACCGTTCTCACTCTCCCACAGTCAGGTAAAGCGTTTGTATTTGCAGGTGCAGCAAGTGTCCGTATTCTGTTCGATTATCCATTCCTGTTTACATGTGTTTTAATTTCCTCCAAACTTTATTTACGATGAGTAATACTTTAAAGCACAAACGTGTTTTTATAAGCATGAAGAACTTAACAAGTTGAAACAGTTGATACTGGCACCTCAATATATTGAAGTGCAGGAAGATGCAGCAGCGTCAGATGTGTTGTTGTTTAAAAGGGGGCGTGATAAGGCAGCATTGAAGCAATGTAAAGTTGAAAAACAAGAAGAAAAAAATCGCAACATATTTTGTAAAGAAATGAAGTGTTGTATGTGTCTATAAATTAAAATGCCTGCATTTTCGCAATAGTAAATAAGTAAGCCAAATAAGTAAGTTGACGCTGTTTATTTATCCCATAAACAGCATGCTTGTTTAAAAATAAAATTTTTCATATTAAACAAGAACGAAAAATCATGCGTCAAGCATAGATTATGTAGCACTTTCCAACGCTTCTAAAATAATTTTACAAATCATTACCGTTTAATAAGCTGAAAGATGACATCTAAGTAAACAATTTAGAAAACGCATAACATATTTAAAAACGTAATTTCAGGAATTTTCAATATATACAATATTCGGAAAAATATCAGAATACTTTTATGTAGCCCTGTATATGATCTATAGATTTGTATATATACATAGGATGCTAAATTTTAGTTTAGTTAGGAAACGCGTAGCACAGTTTAAATTCTCCTTCTGGAGTTTCTGTCAATAAACGGAAATGTGTTCGCGAACTTTTGTGCTGCCCTGTATAGGATCTACAGAATTTATACACACCACGTAATAGACAAAAAGCTAGTTAAGATTAAAATCGCGTTCAGTAACTTAAAACGCACTTCCAGGAATTATTGTTAACAGACAGTAGAGAATTCTTTTGTGTGTCCCTGTATATGAACGATGACTGCTATACACACACTATTCTGTACTAAGCCTTTTGTAATGCACCTTAGTAATATATATAAACTTCAATGCGTTTAAAATAGTGGAACATTATTTAAATAAGCCGCAGACGATTTTTCTCCATAGACGTAATGTAACGGAATTATTTTGACTGTCCCTGTAAAGTAACTCTAAGTGCTATACACCTACTATTCCATATTAAGCTTCTTCTAATGCATCTTAGTGATCTATATAAATTTCAATGCGTTTACGATAGTGAAACATTTTTAAAATAAACCGCAAATGATTTTCCCCCATAGACCGCAATGTAACGGAATTCTTTTGAGTGTCCCTGTAAGAAAACTATAAGTGCTACACACTTCAGTTGAAATAGGGAACGTGCCATAGATAACGACAATAACATATAAAAATTGCAGAGCAATCCGAGCATATTTACGGGAGTTCGAGCACGGACAGACGGCCAGACGGCCAGACGGCCATCCGGCCAGACAAACCGAAGTCATAAGCACTTTTCAACTAGGTTGGAAAGTGCTAAAAAAGAGAGTTTCAATGACTTTCGGTTAATCCAATTTTCGGATAATCGGGGTTTTACTGTATTTAAGAATAAAAATGTAATTACACACACCAGTTGCATTTTTATTGATCCTAGTTGTTAAATATTCTCTTAAATCTAATACCTATAAAATTATATATGTATGTAGAATATATAGCGGCTTTTATTACCGTTTAACAAAAACAGATATGCAGCTTTGCAAATCTTAACTACTGCATTTTTTTTAAAGTGACTTTTGATAATATAATTACTTTTATATTTCGTAATTCGTGGTTGTAAAAAATTTTTGCCTTTTATAATAAAGCACGCTTTACGTACCATTAAGCACATGTAGAGTAATACTTGTTGCTTCTGCATTTGAAGGGCAACATGTGTAGTTGCCTGAATCAGCTGGCTGTACATCCTTTATGAACAGTTTTGATAGCGCTGTATCTCCCACTGCTTTCTGAATAGCTATCTGACCTCTCGACGAATCATAGTTGATCATTCGATCGTCGTGGTACCAAAAAACAAACACTGGTGGAATGGGACTTTGGGTTATGACGCAGGTCAGATTGATGGAACTTCCACTTTTTACATATATATCAGGTGCTCCTTCAATCACAGCTTTAGCAACTGAAAGTGATAAAAAAGAAAAAATAATAAATAAACAGCATAGATACTTTTTCGTCTGAATAACATTATTACTAAAAAATAAAATATAAAAAAAAAAGTTAAAATGTATTCAAAATTGTTCGAGTTTTTACTAGTTATACTGATTACTACTAGTTTTTACTGATTTATAATGTTTCTGCTAAAAAGAGAAATTGTAAGTCATCTATAACATAAATGTTTTTTCCAGAAATTATCATAATCTACTTATTTATCATGACAAACAATTTGCGCGAAAAAGTTTTTGGCTGTTACAACGAATTCTCGTTTAAATACATTTGGACTATCTAGTATTTTGTCTTCTACTCATTTATGCAAGTTTTGGCTTTCTTTCCATTCATAAAATAATACATATTTAGTCAGTTGACTATCAATGACCATACTTCAAAATATGTTAATAGTTTATATTTCAAGTGTTTTAGAAGAAATATGGATCAAGAAATATGTATTCATACAATACAAACTTTCCCTTCTAAATTCAAACAAATTTAATAAGGAAACCTCATTTATTTTACAATCATTATATTTGGTTTTGTTTAATAATTACATGAAATGTTTAGAAGTAGTTTTTTTTTATTTGGTATTTGTTATAAATAAGATTCTATTTTGCTTAGTAAAGTTTGCATCCGAAAAACGAAGATAGAGTTAGACATCCACACATCTAATAAATGAAACGAAATTCAAAATTTAAGGAATGTTTATATATACATATTATCAAATATGCGTCAGGCAGTTCAATGAATTTAAAAAAAAGAATAAAGATAATATTAAATTTATAAAACAGTAATAACAGAAAAAGTAGTAAAACATATTATATTTGTGTTGGCAGATTAAACATCTTTTGTAATAAAGAATGTTATCATCAAAATTTCCATCATCAATGAATATAACAAAATTAATAGGACCCATTTTCCCCTACCTGTTAGTAAATCTGTGTCCTTATTCATTCACTTTTCAAACAAAATTTCTTACAAATTTCCATTACGTATTAGGAACAATACTCACTACTTATTGTTATTATGATATATATACATTATAGTAGAAATATAGCACAAATAATTGCAAATTCTGGTCGAGAAGATAGAGATTTTTTTTTATTATTCTTTTAATTATACTTTTAAAAAATTTCGAACAACATGACATAACACTGGCATAGAAAACCTAACTTGGCAATCTATTTTTGCATTTAGGAAAATAATATTAAATTTGCGTATTGTTAACAAATTGCAAGTGCTTTTATTGAGTTTTCCAACTGTTTTAAGACCTTTCGTAATGAAATATTTGAGTGCAGTTTTGAGCAGTTAAAATACATAGTTTTGGCTAATGTGTACAACATTAGTTTTTATGTATCATAAATTAGTTTCAATATTCTTGATTGGAAAATTTTTAAATTGACGCTAATTTATGGCTTCACGCGTGTTATATAAAACGATCTTGACTGTCGTATATAGAAAGCTTCAACCGTACCATATAATTACATCAAATATTGCCAAGTTCACCTCTTCATTTGAGCACACTTCTAATTACATATTTATTAAAAAAAAATCAATTCAACTAGTAATTTATTTCCTAATGTAAGAAGTAATGTATTTACATTTCTTTTAATATATATATGTACTGTTATTTATAAGAAAAAGTGTAAATACGATTTTTCAGAATCATGTTTCAAACAGGTTTTATATTATGAATGTTTACTCGTATATCTATGATGGAAACCCCCATCTTGGAAACGACTGGCAAAGTCTCACGTTGAAAACTTAGCAGAATTTACGAACATTCTAATTTTAAGATAAATATATGACATTTTTAATTATTTCCAAATAAATTATATAAGCAAAAAACAAAAAAAAATCTAGTATAAATTTCGAATAAAATAAAGTGTTAGAAGTATATAACACCGTTCTTCAAGGAATTATAGATATCTTAAACTATCTTTTTAACACCCGTCTACCTTCATTTTTGCCCCTATTCCAAGTTATTAAAAATTAGTAAGTCTCGCAAGCTAACAGATGATACCGCCCTCCCAAATGTTAGAAAAAAATTACTATCAACGTTGTTCAACATGAAGATTCAATTTAATTAATAATAATAATAATAATAATAATAATAACAATTCAATATTGACAACCCCAATAAAGAATAATAATCAATATTGGTATAAATTGGAGAAAAAGCTTCACGTGTGTATTATAGGTAATATGAAGGGTTGAGTGTATTAGGGAGAACTCGCAAAACAAAAGTTTTGGTAAACAGGATGATAAAGTATACATTTATCAATATCGTTAGTTTGTTAGTTTGTATTCTGAAGCAAATTTCAGAGTATTAGAGGTAAATCGGACACTTTCAAGATATTGCGGCTGTTACGAGAGTCTTTCAAGTGATGTTTAATAATATACAAACAATCGAGTGAACTTTTTTGAGTTCGTCTCTAGTATCCACAACACCTCGTATATTTAATAAACTTTTAGCAGAATTTGATTAATCATACGTTAAAAGAAATTATACTCACCGAGTACTGTAAGATGGACAAAGAAACTAATTTTAGGATCCGAACTAACTTGACACTCGTAAGGTCCTTCGTCCCGAAGTTGAGCGAACCGTATCTGCAACGTCCAATCGTTACTGTTGTGTGCGTGGATGGCTTGAAAACGATCGTCGCTGGTATATATGTCAAGGCCGACTGTCAGCACATGGAAGTCTTTCCTGCGAATCCAGGAAACCTGAAATATATGAAAATACAAATGAATGAAAAACATATATATATGTGTGTTCAAAAATCACGTAAATATTTATCGAAACTTCTTCGAAAACTTCAAAATCAGAACACTAAATTTAGTAAAATCTGCTTAAATTGCAGACGAAAATTAGAAAGGACAATTATAACCTTATACATCCTTATTACAGAAGTAAAATTTCTTTTCAAACTTGTAGGCTTTCCGATTAGCCATAAAGTCTTCTAATTTAGAATCTACGAAGCTAGCTACACCAGAGAAACTTTTCGTAATTTAATAGTTTTTTAACTCTCTAAAAATCGTAAAATATATTACATTTACTATTGAGTGTTTAGGGAGGTTTCGAGACAAAGATGAATCTTATTATATGTATGAAAGCTGACTCATTAAGTATATTCACTAATACTTCAAATGTTAATTAACTAATGCGCGAATTGTAGGATCAACACGTGCACAAACACATGTTTGTGCATGTGTTGAGGCTGTTATATACACATATATAATAGCCTCCAGTTACAAAAAATTCGAACTCTTATATTCGAGACATAACCCATCATATTTTTTATAAAACCAAATGAACTTAACTTACTATAAAACTATAAGAAGATATGTTGTTTCGATTCGTCACATTCACCCTTGAGATTTAGAAAGGTTCATAGAGGTTGGGTTGGGTTGATTATTGACAGCCAATTATCTACACTTGGGATATAGGCCCGGGGGGAGTGCCCTTCGTGGGGGTCTTTCTAAGGGAACCTAACCCGTATTTACGCATGGATGAATCCACGGCTCGAAGAAAACCACGAAAACTCCGAACGGTTAGGCCGACGGGCGCGATTGGGATCGAACCCAGCACCTCCCGTCTACCAGCTTCGAGAGCACAACCTCTCAGCCACTGGTGGGGCGGTTCATAGAGGACAGCTAACTATTTCAAGAATAACTTAAAGTTAAGTAAGTATCAAATATAGCAGCAGTTATTTTCATCCTCTATTTTTTGTTCTTTTTATTAGAATATGTTTTGTGAAAGAATGTGATTTTCTAAAGTATTTTCAGCAATAAAAATGAGTTTGAATTAAACTAATAATTAAACCCTCAACTGTCAAAAAGTGTAAGTTAATTGATTTGAAGAAGATAGCACTTCCTCGACATTATTTTAATATAATAAAAATATCAATTCCTTGTATAAAGCTTTAAACGTCTGTTTTAATTGTATTGAATATTTGATATTAATTTTGCTTTATTAAAAATCTGATTTTAAACTATGTTTTTAATTTTAATAATTTGATTTAGACGTAAAATGTATAGTTATTTAAGATTAAACATATTCCTCCGGAACACCAAAGTAACATTTGGAATAACTACGTTAATGATAGATGTTATACTAAAAATAAAAAATACATCTACATTTTCTGAAAAAAATATAACGATTATTATATATTTTTTCATCAGGAAAAAGTAACCGAAATGAAACAGATCAGCGCAAAATATTGTAACAAGAAGGATAGAAATTAAACTTTTTAAAGAAATATTTTCAAATAACCTTTGACAATTGGTATCATTTTCATTTTTCACTTTCATATATAAGTACTTTCAAAATACCTTTTATAAAGACTCAATCTTTTACAAAATTTACGCTCGAGTTTTCCAACTTCTTTCAATGTGAACAAAGTTCAATCTTCAGATTTATTCATTATAAACTACATTTTACCCTTCCTATTCCATTTGCTGCCACTTTCATTTCCTTTATACATCCAAGCACTTTCTACCCAATAGTCCATCACTTAAATGACCAACCTTTATATTACGACAGAAAAGTAGAAATCCTTTCACAAGACTTCAATTCCCTGGAACATTTTTACTTTTCCCTTTTCACTAGCTATTTATCAGGTCCGTCAACTTCTTCTTAAAAGAAGATAATTTCCGAAATTGTCCCAACCCATTAGGAAATGTTTGCATTTGTTCTAAAAGTTATGACAAATATTTTCTTTTTCTCCTATTCAACCTGTGAATCTTTTAGATACATTATGGTACATAGTAATTTTCGGAAAATAAAAATCTGTTCTTCGCTAAAGTTTTCCCAGATATTATTATTTTTTATTATTTTTTGAATTATTTGTGTACTTCGTTGTTGTAAAAGGGGAGGAAATATGGCTCAAAACTTAATGCAATTTTAAGGTGAAGTTAAAGGAAAAACATAAGTGCATGTTAATTGAAATAAGGTGATTTTCTAATATAAGTTTTCTTTAAAGAATATATAAAATACATTAACGATTTTTATAAATTGTTTTGTATGGGATTTTTTCAATACACTAATGCCATTTTCTAACGTACTGCACTAGGATTATTTGTAAATTTGCTATCTGAACAGTATGTGGACATAGATACATATATTTATTAACTATTGCTATGCATTGCGCTATTATTCTATATAGTCACCTGAGCACATAACACATTAAGATATTTATTCCAAGAAAATTCAAGTGTTTGTACGTCAACATACAAGTGCTTATATCACGCAAGTTGGCTGCCTATGTATGAGTAATTATGTTAGGGTATCTTTAAACTCATCATTGTCAATAAAATGCTGTTAATCCATTAATTCCTTCAAGTAAAGGAAATGTGAACGTCACTATACTAACAAACTTATTATTTTCTCTATTTAAACGCAAAATCATTTATCTAAATCGTCAGATGATTTATGATGGTATGTAGTCTTTTTAGAAAATTAATATTTGTTCTTCGTTAGAATTTTTGCAGTTGTTATTGGTTTTTAGTGTTTTTTAATATATTTTTGTACGCTATTGATGTAAGTGGCAGAAAATATATCTTTTTTTTTTTCTCTGTCTCAAAACTTAATGCAGTTTTAATGTGAAATAAATGGAAATATAAGTGCCTTGTTAATTGAAGTAAGATGATTTTCTAACATAAGCTTTTGTAAGAGAATATACAGGGTGATTCATAAAAGATGGGCAGAACTTTAAGGGGTTATAGTACACTTAAAGACAAATAATATTAAATAGGAGACTAAGGGTCCCAGACGTATTCCCAAGGAGATAGAGGGCATTAAAGTTTAGGGTCCGAAATTTCAAATGATTATAAAACATGGAAAAATTGGTCGATTCGTTTGCGGTTTTTGCAAAAAATTTTCTTTATGCCAGTATTTTCTTGAAATAAAATTTTAAAGTTCAATTTCAAAAAATGCCGATAGGGGGCGCTTTAGACTTTGGAGTAACAAACAACTATTTTTTAACGTTATTTTTTGTATTTCTTTAAATGATTTCGAAAGCTTAGACTTAAACTTAAATTTTGATCTAAAAATCTGAGTCCTAACGAGTAGTTAAGTAGCGTAAACTGAAATTTGAAATTTGAAACCCTTCTCCCCCCAGAACAAAAATCAGTTATTCCCGATCTTTGTGTCGTAGATTAGGCTCTAACTACTGCCGCGTTTTGCTAAAATTATTCTTTATGTCAGTATTTTCTTGAAAATAAATTTTAAAGAAAATTTTCAAAAAATTCCGATAGAGGGCGCTTTAGACTTTGGAGTAACGAACAACTATTTTATACCGTTATTTTTTGTGTCTCATTAAATGCTTTCTAAAGCTTAGACTTAAACTTAAATTTTCAGCTCAAAATCTGAATCGCTGAGCGTGGTTCAGTAGCGAGGGGAGGGGCTTCAAATTTCAACTTCTGAACATAGTTCAGTTTGCACTACTTAACCATGCCCAACGATTCTGTGCTGTGATACGAGGCAAAAATACAACTTTCGTCAAGGACTGCATAGTCGGAATTCACTCATAAAGGCACTGGCACAGTTGGAAACGTCGCTCATGCAAACGTTAAAGCTCCATTCCTGACGCTAGTCACCGGGTGAAGAAGGAAACAGAAAGTATGCAAATGTCAAATGGGGAAGAAGAAGAACACGTATGCAAAATTTCGACACGATTCAGGCATAAAAACCACTGAACGGTGAGTCAAGTGTAAGTCGCTGTAGTAATGAATCGGAAGATGGTGCCCTTCACGAATAAGGAAAAGGCTGAGATGCATTTAATTTACGGAGCGGCAGATGGAAATGGTGCAGAGGCACAACGAATGTACGGAGAGCGATTTCCTAACAGGCGGTTGCCTAACCGCAAAACTTTCGAGCGCTTGCACAGACAGTTGTGTGAGACGGGATCATTTCTCGCTTCCCGGTCGAATGCAGGTCGTGCAAAAAAGGACGAATCAGTAGTTGTTGCAGAAGCCATTCTGGATGTAGTAGCGGCGCAGCCAAGTACAAGTACACGAACAGTGGCTAGCCAGGTGGATACCTCACAGTCCACGACTTGGAGGGTACTGAAGGATGAACATTTGCTCCCGTTTCATGTGCAACGAGTCCAGAAACTGTCTCCAGGGGATTATCCAAATCGTATTGAATTCGCCCGCTGGTTTCTGCAGCAGAACGCGCTAAATCCACATTTTGGACGAACTGTGCTTTTCACCGATGAATGTACCTTCACACGTGAAGGTACATTTAACACACACAATGCACATGTATGGGCGGATGTCAATCCACATGCTACGTATCCACATGCTCATCAGAGACGCTTTTCCATCAATGTTTGGGTAGGAATCCTCGGAGACCACCTAATCGGACCGTACCTTCTTCCTGAACGCCTCAACGGTAAAACATACCTCACATTTCTGCAACATGTGCTGCCAGATCTGTTAAACGTTGTTCCTCCACGCATCCGGCGGGTCATGTGGTTCCAGCACGATGGAGCGCCAGCCCATTACGTACGAGACGTCCGCAACTATCTGGACATCACATTTCCGAACAGATGGATTGGTCGAGGTGGTCCTGTTGCTTGGCCTGCTCGCTCGCCAGATCTTTCACCCCTCGATTTCTTTTTTTGGGGACGATTGAAGGCTCTTATGTATGAGACACCCATTGAATCCCCCGAGGAACTGGTCGCCAGACTTTCCGCCGCTGTAGGGGAAGTGCTCGAAAAGCCTGATGTTTTCGCGAATGTTCGCCGTTCCATTCGTCGCCGTTGTTCTGCGTGCATAACCTCTGGTGGTCACAATTTTGAACATTTATTGTGATTACATGTTAATAAATATGCTTTGGTAACATAATCCTAATTTGTGTCTTTTTACCTCGTATCACAGCACACAATGTGTGGACATGGTAAACTGAACTGTGCTCAGGAGTAGAAATTTCAAACCCCTCTCCCCAGAAACTTAACCACGTCTAACGATTCAGATTTTGGGCTGAAAATTTAAGTCTAAGCTTTAGAAAGCATTTAATGAGACACAAAAAATAACGGTATAAAATAGTTGTTCGTTACTCCAAAGTCTAAAGCGCCCTCTATCGGAATTTTTTGAAAATTTTCTTTAAAATTTATTTTCAAGAAAATACTGACATAAAGAATAATTTTAGCAAAACGCGGCAGTAGTTAGAGCCTAATCTACGACACAAAGATCGGGAATAACTGATTTTTGTTCTGGGGGGAGAAGGGTTTCAAATTTCAAATTTCAGTTTACGCTACTTAACTACTCGTTAGGACTCAGATTTTTAGATCAAAATTTAAGTTTAAGTCTAAGCTTTCGAAATCATTTAAAGAAATACAAAAAATAACGTTAAAAAATAGTTGTTTGTTACTCCAAAGTCTAAAGCGCCCCCTATCGGCATTTTTTGAAATTGAACTTTAAAATTTTATTTCAAGAAAATACTGGCATAAAGAAAATTTTTTGCAAAAACCGCAAACGAATCGACCAATTTTTCCATGTTTTATAATCATTTGAAATTTCGGACCCTAAACTTTAATGCCCCCTATCTCCTTGGGAATACGTCTGGGACCCTTAGTCTCCTATTTAATATTATTTGTCTTTAAGTGTACTATAACCCCTTAAAGTTCTGCCCATCTTTTATGAATCACCCTGTATAAAATGCATTACCGATTATTACAAGTTTTTTTCGTATTTTATTTTTTAATGCACTCATGCAATTTGCTAACGTAATGTACTAGGGTTAGTCGTGAAATTTTGTTGTCTGCATTAGCAGAACAAAATACTTTAAATCATTTCTATGTTTACATAGATAACAGACTTATGAACTATTAATAAATATACATTAAATATTTTTTCTCTATATTCACTCAGCATCCAACACATTAGGACAATTGCCGTATAGAAATACAAGTGTTTGTATGCCACCATCACGTAATGTACCTCCTATATCTTAGTTATGACATCTTTAATAAAGCAATCGTCAATAAAGTTCTTGCAAAGTAATAATTTCTTCAAGTAAAGGAATGGCAAACGTCACTATACTGAACAACTCTTTTTATCTATTTAAAGTCTAAATCTTTTACACAAGTTACAATGCTATATTGTAATTTTCAGAAAATAAACATTTGTTCTTCGCTTAAGTATTCACAGATATTACTATATTTATCATTTCGTGATTTTGTTTTCGTACTTTGTTTTTCTAAAAGGACGGAAAATTGGACTCTAATCTTAAAGCAATTTTTATGTGAAATAAATAAAATAATAAATGTGCATTTTATTTGAAATAAGATGATTTAGTAATAGAAGCTTTCTTAAACAATATACACAAAATGCATTATCGATTAATCTGAGTTGATTTGTCTGTGATTTTTTAATGCAATCTACAATTTGCTAAGTAGTGTACGAGGTTTATTTCTAAGTTTGTTCACGGGATGGATTAAAGAACAGGAAGTGCACATAAAGAAATATTTATTAACTATAAATATTCATTACACTATTTTTCTACGTGATCACCCTGCACCCATTAGATTAAGATATTTATCGCAAAGGCATATTAGTTTTTGTACGCCAGCATACAAATATCTTTTGTATCAAGCAGGGTGGCCGCCTGTGTATTAGTTTTGATGTTATGGCATCTTTAACTCTCATCACTCTGAATAAAACGCTGTTAACACAGTAATTTCTTCAAGTAAGGAAAAAGTGAACGCTACTATGCTGATCAACTTTTTGTTTCCGCTATTTAAAACTCTAATTATTGTAGGTGTATTATAATGAAATATAGCAATTTTCAGAAAATAAACATTTGTTTTTCGATAAAATTTTCGAAGTTGTTTATCTTTATTATATATTGAAAATATTTGTGCACTCTATTAATGTAAGTGAGGGAAAATATATCTTAAAATTTTAATTCTTTTTCTCAAAGTTTAATGCAGTTTTGATGTGAAATAAATGGATATATAAGTGCGTATTAACTCAACTGAGATGATTTTCTAGTGTAATAGGATTTCTTAAAAATATATTTAAGGCACCGTAAAAAGGAATTTACGCTGTCTAATCAAAGATGAAGACAGAAAATTTAATTTGCTCACCAGTATACACACTTTAGAAGATTTTAAAAATAGATGTAACAGATAAATATCACAAATTTAATTATTTTTACAATATATATCGCATAATGTAGGAATTACGAATACACTCAACATTTAGATTTATCTTTAAAATAATCTTAAGGAGTTAATATTCTTATATATATATTGTAAGAATAACTTACGTTAAATTATAGGTGTTATTTTCTAACTGAATGGATGCAACAGTCAACAGTAATTCCATAAAATTATTTCAATAAATACTGTGGCGCCCTGTATTAATTTGAAAGGTAACACTGAACTGGATATATTTATGTTGAAAATTTTAATTCATTTCGATATACTATTCAAAACTTCCGGAATCGCAAAAGAAACATTATCATTACTAACATCTATTCTCCTTAAAGTAATTTCCGATACACGCATTTCTTTGGCTGCATTGTTTTGAAATTGTCAAAATCTATTTTTGAAATATTACCTTTAAGAAATGATCTAGATAAAGTTGTCGAAAGTTTGCTGTACTTTAAATCATTTTTATGCTCCTTCGATCTTTCAATGTGACGACGCTTTGCCATCCCAATATACGACGAATCTTTACCATCAGTATGTTTAAAGGTTATCTCATAAATCGAAGAATTATTGGCAAACCAACTTAATTACATTGTTAATTTTGATACAAGACATGGATATAGACCACAAATTATTCTTAAATTAATTGATAAATAAAAGAATTCAGATAATTATACTACTAAAATATGAATAGAGAAAAATATCATACTTTGAAAGGTTTAGTAATTTCATGAACTATAATATTCGACTCGTGGAATCCCAATCAAGGACTTTATTTAGTGTTGTTAGCAAAAACATTTACTCTATTGCACCGAGATTTTTGTCTAGAGTTTATGAGATGGAACTTTAAACTTACTGACGGTAAAGATTCGTCGTTATTGAAATGACAAAGTGTCGACTCTTTGAAAGATTAAAAGGATATAAACATGATTTCAAGTACAGCAAACTTTCTACAGATTTATAGAGAAAATTTCTTAAAAGTAATATTTCGAGTACAGATTTTGACAATACCAATATCTTTTCAGAACACTGCAATCCGAAAAAATGCATGTATTCGAGATTACATTAAGGAGTAAAGATGTTTGTAATATTAATATTTCCTTTTTAATTCCGGAAGTTCGAATTAGTATATTGAAAGAAATTAGATTTTTTTAAATATAAATATGTCCAGTACAGTGTTTTAATTTATGTTCGAATCAATAGAGCTTAGAGCTTGCCAGGGTAATTACTGAAATAATTTTATGGGATTGCTCTTGACTGTTGAAACCATTCAGTTAGAAGATAACATCTATAATGGAACGTGAGTAAATGCTGTCGTAATACAGTGGTGGAAAAAATTATAAAGCCACTTGAAAATATGATATGATTAAAAAACAAATATAGAACATTTAAGAAATTTCATACATATATATTATATGCTACAAGGAAGTAAAGAAAAAGAATAAATTCTTTAATAACTGCATTAATAAAAGATTAATAGACTTAAGAAAATTTTCTGTACAAAGAAAGTTGGAAATAATTATAAAGTCGATACATGTATTTCATCAATAATCGATGTGAGACCCGATTTTTTCGATGACTTTGACTAGTCTTTTGTTCATTGAATCTATGAGACCACACAAAGTACTTGCATCAGTATTATTCCAGCAGTTTTTAAAAGCATTCATTAAATCTAACTTTAAATTGAATTTTCGTCATTTTTGTAAACATTTCGAGCTAAAATTCCCCAATGATTTTCTATTACATTCAGATCGGGTGTATGAGCTGGCCATTGAAGGCATTTCACCTGATTAGCTTCCAACCAAGATTTAGTTGACTTCGAAACATGAACGGAAGCGTTGTCCTGCTGAAATGTCCAGTCTCCTGAAGTTATAAGAGGAGAAAATGGGTAATAAATTATCTCCTAACATTTCTTGATACATAACCCAATTCTTTTTGTTATGCATGAAAACAATTGGAGTGGTTCCACAGGCAGCTAATGCAGCCCAAACCATTACCGAGCCACCTCCAAATTGACGCTTTGAAAAAATATCAGGCTCCTGTCGTAAATCAAACCAAAAACATTTATAGCCGTCGGGTCCATCGAAATTAAATTTCTTTTCATCGGAAAAGACATCATCTCTCCAATTTTTGCCTTCGGTTACATGTTTTCGTGCAAAGTCTAAGCGAGCATTTTTGTGGTACTTAGAAAGAGATGGTTTTGCTTTAATTTTTTTAAATTGAACAATGGGATTGTTACTTAAAACATTTCTTACCGTTCGGATTGTACATGGTAATTGTAACTGTTCTTGAATTTGGGCATACGATATTTTTTGTCCGCAAACTAGCTTCCGGATTTGTCTTGATTGCCTTACAGTAAAGGATTTCGGTCTTCCTGTATGCTTCTTACTGCCGTAATCTTCGAGATTTCTGAGAAAACTGTTTACTGCAGCCTTGGACCTTCCTATTTTTCTTGCAATATTAGAACCAGACATTCCAACTTCATTTAAAGTTAATATTTTAATTTGTTGACCATCGGATAACTTTTTTCCTCTTGGCATTGTATTAAACAAACCAAATACAAAATGAATGCACGTAACGCGTTTACATTTACCTAAACTTTCATGGCGACCTATTTTCTCAAGTCTGGCATTATGCCAAATGAGGTTAGAACCCTCGGCTTTATACTTTTTTCCAAGTTGTTTTTCATTGGTTGTAAGAAATTAGCATAATTTATGTTCCCCCTTCCGTTTTTCTAAATAAAGTTTATGTGTATTATTGCAATGTTGATCATGCAAATGAAAATATAATTTGCGTTATCAACAATTCCATTACTTTTTGAATTTGAAAAATTTTCTATCGGCTTTATAATTTTTTCCAGCACTGTATATTTAAGAAAATTAACCCCTGAAATTGATTTGAAAGATAAATTTAAACGTTGAGTGTATTAAAAAAATGTGATTTTGAACTTTTACATATAGTTTTAAAATATTTTAATAAATTATGTATATTAGCAACTTACAGTTTCTGTTTTCATATTATATTATAAACATTAAATTTGTTTTTCGGAAGTCTATTGAGGTAAAACAAAATGTATGTCTGAAGTAACGCAATTTTTAAATATAATTTTTTAGGGTTATTACTAAAATATGTTCTATGACTGCATGAAAAAACTTGATTCAGAAGTGGCAAGATATACATATTTATAACTTTAGAAATGTATTATATTGTTTTTCTACGTAGTCATTCGGCACAAAGCCCACTCATGCTATACTATGAATAATCATGGTTAAGTTATACTAGGGGAAGTGTGACTAATATCGCACTCCAAGATTTCTAAGTGAAGTACCTACTGAATTCTGAAAGTCGTTGTCTAAACTTTATCCTCCATTAGTAATTTTAGTATTTAGAAAAAAATATTAGAAAAAATAAGAATTTGTAACGCATGAATTTCTTAACATAAAGGGATTTGTAGAAGCTTCAAATAAGCAAATACAAAATTTCAGCCAAGATGTTAATAAACCTTAAAAACTATACGTATTGTGATTTGTTTTGCAACAAAATAATAAATTTAACGTTTAGTAGTTGAAAATTAAACATGAGTTCCAAACTTTAAACTTTCATAATTTCTAAACTAGGTGAGTGTCTCTGATATAGTCATGCTAAATTTTAAGAAGTTTCCCTGTCGTGATTTTGAAAAAATCAAAATCGTTTTATTTTTTTTAACGTTCTCAGGTTAATGAACTTTCTTAAAAATAAAAACATTGCATTCCCCATGAAAATAGTTTTACTAGTTCAAAAAAAGGAATTCCAAATGTCTACCAAGTGGCCATATCAAAAACATGTGCACATGACATGGCCACCATTGTTCTATGCTTCACAAATCGTGATTGTTTTCAATTTAAACGTACTTTTCTGCTAAATTAAAATTGGTGTAAAATAAACAAACATGATACTCAATAATTATTTTTGTTATTCAAATGGTGATTTGAAACAGGATTTTTAATCAAAAATGAAGTTGTTTACAAAATTGACATTACAATTTAAGTTTTTATTTAGAAAAAAAGTGAAATCCTGTTAAAGTTTACATTTTTTTAAAACAAATTAATTATCGCAATTGAAAGAAATAAAAAGGTCTTTATGCTTGGCCTGCATGGTACACTTTATATGGTCACCTGGATGGCCATATCAGGAGCAGGTCAGCTTTCACGAAAATCGTTTGATATTGAAAAATTCGTAAAATATACACCATAAACGACAGCACCAACTGATAGAGTATTAAAAACTGAACATAGTATGATGATATTAAAAAAAAATTATTTTAAGAACGCGCATACAAAGGAGAATTACCAGACAAAAACAAGAAGCGATTACACCAAAAACATAAAATAGGAAATTGGCGACAAATCCAACAACCTAGCTGAATGGCAAGGGATCACATGATACACTAGGAGGCCATTGAAAGGTATGCTGAAGTCATTTAGCGATTTTGTTTAGTTAGATAACGTATAATAGGGGATGGCCATATCAAGAATATAGCCATAACAGAGACACTTACTTTACTTCCCCGAATTACTTCTCGTTTCAAATCCGAAGGTAAAACTTACCAAAGAATTCAAATATGATATCAAAACTTTGTATTATTATTGAAATGTTAACTTTTGGTATCATTTCTATAGGTAGATGTATAATAAAGCAAGATTTTAAGGTTAGCATTAAATTAGAAGCAGTTATTACGAATCTAATGGTACCAGGTACATTTTTGTGCCAGAGTTTGATCACATAATTTTCCACCACGTTTACTTTTTAAGCTGATTTTTATATTATGTTAGTAATGCATAATTTTAATATATTAATGTAATATAATGATATTTAGACTTCTATTGAAGTACATGAGTTCATGAGTTACACTGTTTTTTTTTTTTCGAAACAGAATTTTATGTCTCAGAATGCTAATAAAATAACAATTTATTACAATAACATAAGGTAATGAATTTAATATATCGATAGCAATACACTGGCCTCCAAAAGTTAAGGTACAGCCAGTTTTTTGACGCTCACTATTAAAAGAATGAAAGTAAAGGTAAAAAATATTGTTTGTATAAATGATCATAAGTAACTTCAATAAAACCTTATGAAACAATTATGTCCATATCTATTTTTTTTAAGAATTGAACATTTATATAACAGTCCAGGGGAATTGAGAATATCCCACTTATCATTATTTTTTATCACCCTATCTTATCATTAAAGAAAATGATAAGCCGTCAGTGTTCCTAATACATGTAATAACATTCATTATTTAAATACAGATATGTAAATATCTACTCAATAGTTTTACAAATAATTAAAAATAATTAATGCATAAAATCTCTAATTAAAAAGATATTATTTACTAAACTCTATGACAGTAACATTTTTTTTAAACTATTATTATTATTATTATATTTTGCTAATACGAACATTAGTGTAAACATTTCTCATTTCTTTACCAAATTTCAATAAAGTTAGGGTCGTTACCTCAGAATTACCTGTTAATACAATTGTCTTTATTATATTTCCTACAAAGACATTTAATAAAAGAACTTTTGCCGAATGCAATTCAGTATTTATAAATGGGAGAACCTTTGTTTAAATAAACTTTCACTTAGTTAACTATATTTATATAGAAATATTTCCTCATGAATGTCTCAAAGAAATAATTACAAAATGCATTTTTTATTGAAAACCGTATGACACTCACAAAATTTCGAAAACCTTCTTATTTGTTGCTAATAATTTAACAGTAGCAATTATTTTTCAATAATAATAATAATAATAATCATTTGCTAATAAGAACATTCCTGTATGCATTTTTAATTCTTTACCAGTTTTCAATAAAATCAGGGTCGTTATATAAAAAATGCCTGTTAATACAATTTCTTTATTATATTTCCTACAAAGGCATTTAATAAAAGCTATTTTTGCCGAATGCCATTCAGCATTTGTAATTGGTCGAACCTTTATTTAAATAAACTTTCCCTCAGTTAAATATATTTATATCGAAATCTTTCCTCATGAATGTCACAAAGAAATAATTACAAAATACATTTTTTTTATTAAAAACCGTATAACACTCACAAAATTTCAGAAACATTTTTATTTGTTGCTAATGATTTGACAGTAGAAATTTTTTTAATAATTATTTTTATTATTATAATTCGCAAATAAGAACATTACTGTATATAATTCTTATTTTTTTTTTATCAGTTTTCAATAAAATTAGGGTCGTTACCTAAGAATTGCCTGTTAATACGATTTCTTTATTATATTTTCTACAAATACATTTAATAAAAGCGCTTTTTGCCGAATGCCATTTAGTATTTGTAAAAGGGCGAACCTTTATTTAAATAAACATTCACTTAGTTAAATATATTTATATCGAAATCTTTCCTCTTGAATGACACAAAGAAATAATTACAAAATACATTTTTTTTTGAAAAACGTATGACACTTACAAAATTTCAGAAGCTTTTTTATTTGTTATTATAAAATATAATACGTTAAAGCTAATAAATACATTATAAGGTATATCTTCTATTATTTTTAATATTACTGTAATCTCCAAAACTTTAGTATTCCCTGTTATTATAATATTTTTCCATTGAAACTTCCGGTTGGAAAGAATCATGAATAAAAGTGTAAAGACCAATATTAAAAGTATTTAACTATTTGGGAGAAAATTTAGTTCAGTGAACATTTTATTTATTTAAATGTACTTCTTTGAATTTTTCATAAATAATCTTTTGAAACTTTAATTTTTAATAACTTCTCCATTAGATGTTTTATGATATTTTCTAAGCTTCGGAAATATACACATTGGTTACTAACATATACATTATCTTCTATTTCTTTTTAAATTTACTGTAATGTATAGTACTTTACAACCCATATACATATTGCTATGACTTACATTATAACCGTTGATAAATGAAGCAATTTTTCTCGAATATTATAAAATATTTATTTTCGAAAAATTCACTATAAAAATATTTTATTTATTACATATTGATATCCTTATCTCTCTTTATAAACAATACGGAGAAACAACTCAAACTAAACTCTCCAAAACAATTTATAATAAACTCTTCTAAACAGTCCATAATAAACTGTTCCAAACAATTCATAATAAACTGTTGAAAACATTTTTTTAATAAATTCTTGATTCAGAATCTTCTGATACTAGCAAAACATTTGAAACATTCTTATTTGTTACTAAAAAATACATTATAGGACACATCATCTATTTAACTCCATATAACAACTAATATTATAATAATCCCTATAACAAATATTTATAAACAATACGGAGAAACATTACATACTAAATTCTCCAAAACTATTTATAATAAACTCTTCAAAACAGTTCATAATA
Organism: Maratus michaelseni; assembly: GCA_963931845.1. Taxonomy (NCBI): domain Eukaryota; kingdom Metazoa; phylum Arthropoda; class Arachnida; order Araneae; family Salticidae; genus Maratus; species Maratus michaelseni. The sequence goes on from OZ007592.1 coordinate 393,316,906, forward strand.
AACTGTTCAAAACATTTTTTAAATAAATTCTTGATTCAAAATCTTATGATACTAACAAAACATTTTAAACATTCTTATTTCTTACTAATAAACACATTATAGGACACATCATCTATTTAACTCCCTATAACAACTAATATTATAATAATCCCTATAACAAATATTTATAAACAATACGGATAAACAATACATAGTAAATTCTCCAAAACTATTTATAATAAACTCTTCAAAACAGTTCATAATAAACTGTTCAAAACATTTTTTAAATAATTTCTTGATTCAAAATCTTCTGATACTAACAAAACATTTGAAACATTCTTATTTGTTACTAATAAACACATTATAGGACACATCATCTATTTCTATTTTCAATTTACTGCAAATCTTTAGGGTGTTACATTAGAATTCCCTACTATTACACTCTTCTTCATTATAACTCTTGCCAACACATATAAATATGGATAAATACACTCGAGGCATCAAATGTATATTGGTTTTCTAATACCCTTAATATTAACTTGGAGTAACAAGCCAAATCCCAGTGGAAATCCTTTACGGAATCAACTAGCTAGAAGACATCATTTCCGAAAATTCTCTTATGTGTCATTAAGCTTAGGACTCTAATCCTTAAACTCCTTATCTTTTCTCCCCTGGAACAAGTTTGCTGGTACGTTGGTAGACGATAACAAAGAATAGTTCGGCATTTATAGCTATTGGTGTTTCAGTTCGAATTTCAAATATCTGAAATTGGTTAAACTATCTCCGGGGTATACTTTAATATTTTGTTTTGATTTATATTCTTTTAAAAGGCGATTATTATTTTTTTTATTTTATTAATAAATATACATTTAATGAAAAACAAGAATAAAAAAACTTACATCTGACATAGATTGCGAAACACTTTCCACCGGTAACAAAATATTGTTAAGGATTTTCATTTTCCATGCAATGAAATAAAATATCTAAATAATTTTTTTAAACAAAATTCAGTGCAAATGACTTTTTTCCATAAACCTGAATTTAAGAATTTTTTTGTGTATCCTTGTAAATAAACTAGAAATACTACACAATTTATTTTCATTAGCGACATTCTATAGTGAACTTCATTAAGAAATGAACATTACATGGCAATATATTTACATGCTTTACAGCACGGACAGATAGAAAAGACAGAAAAATACATAACCTACATTCATAAGCACTTTTCAACTGTGTTGAAAAGTTATTAAAAATTGGCAATACTACTACTGTGAAAATTTTATAAGAAATAGTTTATTTTATGTAAAATATTTGTAGAAAAAGTTAAAATATATTCTGTAAGTTAGTGATTTCATCAGAATAATTGAAGGATGTTCAACCGTACATAGTCACATACTAATATACATTTTATATTTCGTGTTATTATAACTAATAATTATAAAAAAACTTTACCAACTGAAACAGGTTGCTTTTTAGTATAACTTAATTAGTGGTTTATAAGCATAAAATGTATGGAATTATACTAATAATTCATTTAAAATAGGTGGATTGAACTTTGTGTCGTTACATTAAAATAAATTATCAACGTCAAAATAGCACAAATAAAAATATATACAATGACAAACAGCTGTTTCTGAGCTCCTAAAACTCCATCACCACTGCCAAATGTAAAAGTTTAAGCCATGTAGGTATGCTTGCGTCTCCGCACGCGACGAAGTTGGTATGGCGATGAGTTTTTTTTAAAAACAACAGCGGAGTCAGGAATCACATGTGACGTAGGAAAGCAATAGAAGCGCTCGGCCAGACTAGACGAGTACGGAGGAGAAAAAGGGGGGGGGAGGAAGAATCGAAGATAAAATGAAAGGTAGCCAGACATTTTAAAAATTTGATGTACTGGGCATATCATTAACTATGTTGCCTGAATTCTTTCATATATGATAAGCTTCCCAATAATCAAGGTCGTAAATCGATGAGTATTTCTGAATTATTGAACCTTCTGAAAAATTAAAACTGTGATTTCTAGACCACAGTGGTCTGGCTCCGCTGTGGTTTGGAAAAAACCCACCGCCATTCTATATTGGTCGCGTGCGGAGACGCAAGATTACCTACATGGCTTAAACTTTTGGATGAGTTTTTAATCTTTTAAATTTGGCACTGATGATGGAGTTTTAGTGGCCATTTTTTATATTTTTATTTGTGCTATTTTTACGTCATTTATTTTAATAATTCATTATTTTTATTTCACAATTTTCATAATTGTCAAAAATTATATAAAAATAGAACTTCGTATTTACTTTTAATCTGTAGAAATGATATTTTTCTGCTAACAAAGTATTTTAATCATTCGTATGTAAAATTTTTAAAAAATATATATTATATTACATTTACTACATTTAGTGTATAGTAAAATGAAAACATATTATGGTGTTGTCCTACTTCTACTTGTTCTTTCCTAACATTTTTACCAGTTATTTTGAGTCTATTTATATGTAAAAGTGCACCTAAAGAAAGCTTTAACTTGAATTGAATTTGAATGTCAATGCGCTCCATATTTTTGCCATTGTGTGTACTTTAATGCATTATTTTCCTCCTACAATAAGTTATACCTCAAGAAAAATCCCAAAATCGATTTTTCAAAAGATCTTTGACAAGGAAAAAAAGTCTTATTTGCATTCCTCTATTGTTTTATTCATATGTTCAAATTAAAATATATATATTTATTTTTTCTAAGATAAAAGTTACACGTAGATTAGTTTATGAACCGTTTAAGGTATGTTTTAAAGTTTACTTTTAATACAATTAGATATTTAATATAACCTAATTAAATTATTCTACTCTTAAAAGATATCTATGTCTCGAAAAAAAAATGGAAGTTCCACGTTCTTTTAAGTTCAAAGATCTCATATAAGAGATCATGTCTTCATAACAAATACCCAACTCATCTTTAATGCGGGAGAAGGTGCGCTGGGTATGTCATACCCGCCGTCGGTTTTAACCTTTAAATGTCATGAAATGCAAGTCACATACTTTCTATAAAAAAGAAATAAACAAAAGAATTTTTAATAATGTCAACACGTAAAATTGACAAGCAAGCACTTTTATAATACAATAAAAATACACATACATTTTTGAGGCACCTTCCTCACATCCAGACATACATATGTATTTGTCACATTTTTGCTTGTGTATTTAGTTTTTCTGTCTTTGTTACATGGACATACACAGTCATTTCACCATTTTAACTTTTAAAAAAATAACGCTGAAGTCAATACGCGAAAATTAGTTTACTGGATAAGTCGCACGTGTATCTCACACGCATTGAATACAATTGCGAAAAAACTATTTTTGCAATTTCCCTTCATTATTATTTCTCTTCAAAATGATGAAATTCAAGTTATCTACACGGGGAGTTATTTAATCCCTTCGGGACGAGCGACACGTATACGTGACGCATAAGATGCTCAGAATCCTCCATTATTCCCACCAGTTATTTTTTAGTGAGCTTTGCCTTATTTAATGGTAGCATTTCTGCTAATTAATTAGACAAAAATTTCTGTTAAAAAAAAAAAACGGTGGTAAAAGATTAAAAATTCCGTAAAGGACGCTCGTCTCGAAGATGTTACCCCATTTGGATTGTGCGATAAGTAAGAATAAAGTTTGCTTTGTGCATGACATACCCTCAGCGCGTGCGCTAGGTTTAAAAATATGTCCGTCGGTAAAAGGAAGCAAGGTAATCTTACATACCTACTTTTTACTTTTTGCTAAAATCCAAGAGAATTTATACATGTTGTACCAAAAGCATTGAAACGCACTTCAATTTTTACCTCTTTCAGATACTTCGAGAATGCAAATTGCAAAAGTGTTGAAATAATGTAGGAGTTGGGAATATATATGAACAAAATAGTCTGCCAGTAATTCAAAAATTACACTTTTTAATTTTTAATAAAGGTCCTTGGATATTATAACATTTTTAGAAAAAATATCCATGCTCTGGTAGGTAAAACATTAAAAATTCCATCTTTCTACGACCAGAACTTATTGATGATGCTTTGATTGCCCGATACTTTGAATTTTATAAAATTTTGGTGCTTCCCACTACTAAAAAATCATTTGTTCATTTTTAGTGGTAGCAATTTTCGAAATATCAGATAATTCAACGTACCGTAAGGCGGTAAGTTCTGAACGGAGTAAAATACAATTGTTACTGTTTTACCTGTCACAGCTGGAGAAACATTTTCTGGATTTAAATTATAGGCTCCCTGGGATCGAATAAAAGCTTTAAATATGTAATGTTTTCAAAATCAATGACATGACAATTTCATCAACAGAATTTTAAAGCTCAACCTTTATTTTTAACAGTTTTGCAATTTATATTGCCTGCATATTCTCAGCAGGTAAAAAAAGAAATATTAAAGAGCGTTTCTATCTTTTTAGGACACTCTGTATATGAAGTGTATATGTACAATTGGGAAATGATTAGTTACTTTGAACAAATCAAATTATGCATTTAAAATTTAACAAACTTATGTGTATCTTTCGTTTCATTTACATTTCATGTGGTGCAGTCATTTTTCAAGGATGCATTCATAAACGCAAAATTATACAGTAGCGAAGCTAAATTAAGCTAAGAAAAAGCAGCTAAGAAAAATCTGTATAAATTTTGTATTTATTTTAAAAAATTGTACACGTCGTTTTAAAATTTTAAACTTAAACACTGCGAGCCCTTATTAGAATAATAAATGTTCAAGGCGAATAAATTCTGCTTATTTTTAAATAAACAATTTCTAAAGTGTACATTTGTTTAAAAGTGACATATTATTAATTATGTCTATAATATGAGATATAGTACATACCATATGGATATTCTGCATTTCCTGTTATATATATTTACCCCTTCAGTTATAATACATGTTCACGTGAACCGTGATATAACAACGTAGCAGTACGAAAACGTTCCTCTAGGGTATGTTTAAGTGAGATTGGATGGTTGTTACTAATTTCCCTTATACCTGGAGGAGACTGAATATCTTTATAAGGATGAGTGTTACTAAAGTCCAGAAGCTGTATGTATAAGAGCCTGAATTAAACTCATGTTATACAATTAATGGCTATTTCGAATTGATAGTCATGTCATTTTCGTCAAATTGAAAAGAAGAAGATGAATTTTAACAGAAACGATCAGGGTTGGTAAAAGTATGCAGGTGGTCCATTCAATGTTGGAAATGAAACGTTGTCGTTTTTAGCTCACAGGCTATCAAAGCCTGAGAGCTAATGTGCCCGCCCGTTCTGTATGTACTAGGTGTACCGGTTAATTCCCGCTGTTTTACTTAATAGATGGAAGCAGCGTTCAATCATTTGACATATAGTGTGTTTTGTTGTACTAACATAAGGCTTGAAAACCATAAATGTCAAAAGTTCTCAAAGTAATAACATCATATAAATATTCGTGCTCAAAAATGTCGAATTTCGTTCCTTCCAAAGAGCATTTGCGGACTGTGCTTTTTTTTCTGCTTCATTCCAAGAAATCGGCTGCTGAAAGTCATAGAACTCTTGTGAAAGTTCATGGTGACAATGCATTATCAGAAACAACATGCAGAGATTGGTTTCGATGATTTAAAAGTTGTGATTACAGCGTTGAAGACAAAGAACGTCCAGGTCAGCCAAAAAAGTTTGAAGATCCGAATTGAAAGCTTTGCTCGACGAAGATCCGTGTCAGATCAGTCCGAAACATTTAATGGCAAACGCTACCGACAACAAATGATGAATTTGAACCATGAATTGATCGAAAAACGGCCAGAATGGGCTAGAAGACATGGAAAAGTGATTTTGCAGCATGACAATGCTTCGGCTCATACCACAACTTTGGTCACGAACACCGTAAAAGCGCTCGGATGGGAACTGCTGCCTCACCCGCTGTACTCTCCGGACCTGGCTCCGTCCGACTACTATTTGTTTTCATCAATGTCGCACGCATTGGCAGAGCAACACTTCGATTCGTACGAAAATGTGAAAAAATGGCTCGATGACTGGTTTGGCTCAAAAAACGAACAATGTTTTTGGCGAGGCATCCACAAATTGCCAGAAAGATGGGAAAACGTGTAGCTAGCGATGGCCGCTGGTTTGAATAATCCATTTGTATTATTTCCTATGTATTTTTAGCTTCAAAAATCAATAAAAAACAGCGGGAATTAACCGGTACACCTAGTATGTACGTATTATGTATGTATGTATGTACGTAACGCGATAACTCGTGATGGAATTATCCGTTTTGCTTCAAATTTTGTTTACGGGTTCATTCTAATAAGGCGCTTCCCTGATTAGTTTTGGGATGTCATTGGTTAAGTATAAAGGGGGGAAAGGGGGGGTCTAACTCCCCCTTAATTTAGATAAATGGGTTTTTCATGCAGAAGTATCCGTTTTTCTTCAAATGTCGTATATAGGTTCATTGTGATAAGGTGCTTCCCTGATATTTTTGGGAGTTCATTATTTAAGTATAAAGGGGGGAAACGGGGGGCTAAACCCCTTAATTTAGATAAATGGTTTTTCATGCAGAATTATCCGATTTTCTTCAAATTTTGTATATAGGCTCAGGCACTTACCTGATTAGTTTTGGGGGTTCATTGGATAAGTATAAAGGAGAGGCTATTTTGAAGGCTATTTTGTTTTCATGATTTTTCACAATTATTCTGATTATTCGAAACAGTGTGAAATAAGATATTATTTCGATTTTGATATACGTTTATATAAATACAGGTAATTTATAAAAGTTGAAATAAAATTGGTATCGAGATACAATTATACTTGGTTGGGATAGAATGGTAACAGAAATACAGTTTCACAATTTTTTTGATATTTTTTCACAAGTATGCAAGTTAAAATATACAAATTACCAAAGTCAATCTGTTCAGAAAAATTGATCAGTTTAACATTTGCTTTGAAAGAAAATATACTATACTAGCAATAAACCCTTGTTTACTGCTAGTATCTACTATTCGTTTAGAAAAAAATATATATATCATTCGCACGAAAAAAATGAAAAAGAAAGAAATACTTATCAACACTAAGCATAGAAAGACTCATTTGTATCGATGAATATGACACATGTAATAGTATATCGGTAATTTCATCTATACAAATTGAACATATTACAATGATTGTTTAAATTAGATGCACTTTTCACTTTTATTTTCAGCCAAGACTTAGATTAAAGTCCCATATCACAAATACAAATAGCTTTAATATTCTCCGATAAACCAAGCAGGGAAATTATTATTACGGCTAAATAAAAATTTCCGTCATATAAATTGAGTCATATTTAAAAGAAAATGTGCATTTTCATAGTTGAACTAAGCAAAAATGCAGGCCTCGGAGCTCCGTGAAGAGTTCTGTCTTGCAACTGTCATGCAAATGCACCGCCAAAAATATGTTTTTAAATTAGTCGTGGAGCGCTCCGAGGCCTGAAAATGATATAAACTATATGAAGTTTATTGAAGCCTTAATTCATATTGTCATTACAAGTCATGTAAATTATTTCGTTAAAAAATAAAAAAAAAAATGTTTTATTAAAATATATACATTGTACAATTACAATTGTTTTATTAAAATATATACATTGTACAATTACAATTGTTTTATTAAAATATATACATTGTACAATTACAATTGTTTTATTAAAATATATACATTGTACAATTACAATTGTTTTATTAAAATATATACATTGTACAATTACAATTGTTTTATTAAAATATATACATTGTACAATTACAATTGTTTTATTAAAATATATACATTGTACAATCAAAATATGTCATTAAAATATATATATTGTATAATCAAAATATGTCATTAAAATATATACATTGTACAATTAAAATCACGTGAGAATGTCAGATGCTCGAAAGTATCTGGTTTTGATATTTTAATTGTACAATGTAAAAATTTTAATGAAACACCTTTAAGTACTTTTAAATGATTTTTTTTTGTTTTAACGAAATAATTTATGTAACTTCATTATAAATTTTATAACTTAAATTTGACGCATATTATTTATGACTGCTCAAAAAGGAATGTATTTTACAGTTAATTTTCAGAATTCTTACTGCGCATTCATGGTTTTGCATTTATTATTTTTCCAAAATTTAGAAGCAAAAAACAAATCTTTATTGGTGTCTCAAATTCGTGCAAAGAAACAAAATAATCGTTTGCCGTTTCACATTTAATGAAATTAAAAGCAAACAATTGCATGTTACTTTTGTAAAATAAAAAAAATAATTTAAAACTCCGCAAATTATGTTGCATCTTTACCCGAAAGCGCATTTTTTGCTGCATTCTGTGCTGTAAAGACTGAAATTATGTGATATGAATAAACAAAGATGCGAATGGTGAAAAAAATATTCAGTGTAAATATTCTTCAAAAAGTCTACTTAAGTTAAAAAAATCTAAATTGAATTTTGAAAAAATCTCTTCTAATTGGTACAGGTACTCTTTGGAGTGCCTTTATGTCCAAAATTTTAGCTCTGGTTTTAACAAAATATGGACTTTCGTAAATTTATTTATTGAAATACAATAATATGTTACTACAATAAGCACAAATAATAATAAAATTTTAACAAAACTGCCAAATGAAAATGCATATTATTAATTTATTTATTCATTTTCATATCTTCATACTTTCAATGAATAAAAGTCTTTAAAAAGACAGATTTCTCCTCATAAAACAAAATCGCTGTAGATGATTTCAACGCTCTGCAATCTTTGTCGGTGTTATAACAAAATCCAAAGTCCATTACATACATAAATGAGTAGTTGTGTTTTTTTTAATTACCTTCCACAACAATATATTTTTTCTAATGACAATAAGATAGTGCGAAGGCATTTGTATTAACCTGTTACTTTTTCTCATAACTTTTTTATTATTTATTTATTTATTTATTTATTTATTATTACTGCTTGCGTCAGTAAAAAATAATTTATTAATCTCTTCCATTAACTTAATAGAGATAAGATTCGTAAATGTAGGGCAAAATTATACACAAATAAATAACCAAGCAAAGAAATCTTAATTAATGTGAGTCACTTTAATGAAGGCGATAATGAAAATAAATGGATGAGATAAATAAGAATAATGGAATACATAAGCATAAGAATCCTTTAAATTATCTCCTTAATTTTAATGTTAGTTTGGAAAAACTGAGTTTAATGTTATTTGTGTGGAAACAAAACATACCATTTTTATAAATAAGTTTTTTAATCTTACTTTTCGTATTTCACGTTTTAATGTATTATTTTTTAACATGCGAAGATTCTAACCCAATGCCAGCTATTTAGTTTACGGTTTTGCCTGCTTCTCTTTCAAGACATATTCGTGAAATTTCTACTAATATTCCAGGTAAATTATTATTTAATATAAATAGTGGTAGGAACAATAATTAAAAAATAGTCACAGGCTGCGGTTCTTCATAGACAGTTCTTACAGAATAAAATTACTTTAATTTAATTTCTAATTATGCATACATTATAAAAATTTTAAGTTATGGATACATTAAAATTAAAAAACAAATAAATTTCTTGACAAATTATGTACAGTTTTAATTTAACAAATCAAAATTTTCACCACATGTGATTAGAATAACTATAAATACTAATGAAATCGTAACAAAATTTGCCTAGATGTTAAAAAAATATATATTCATTTACTTATTTGTCATCTTATATTTAAGGAGTACAAATTAAAACAATATAGAATTCGGCAATTGTAAAAATATGTTTTATTAAGAAAAAACTTCAGAGTGTAACATTTCTGCCCTTTGTAACATTCGTCTATGTAAAACAAACAAAACAAAACTTCAAAGGCAAAAATAATTGTTTTACTTTTATTATATAAGTTTTCAAGTAAATATTCATTACGTAATTTATTTTATTATGTAAGTATATTTCTCCCTATTTTATTTTCTCCAATGACAGCTACATAGAGAAACGGGAGATTTTATTAACATTTTACTTTTATTACAATATTATTATTCTTAATGTATGCTTCCATCAGTAAGATGCAATCAATCAGTTTCTTTTATTATCTTTATACATATAAGATTCGTAAATGCTGAACAAAATAATACGTAAATAAGTTACCAAGCAAAGTAATAATAGTTAATATAAATGACTATTGCACAGGCTATAAGAAAAATTAATGGATAATGTTCGTTCCCGATAGAGTATTTTAGAAGAAAATGTATGAATTTGTATATTTTCTTTATTTTTGTCTTATATGCAAGAATTAAAAAAATAGAATTGTACATTTCAGCAATACTAAAAGTATTTTTTATTAGTAAAAAATAAAGGAGTGTAAAATGCCTATTATCTGTGAAATACATGTGTGTTAAAATAACAGAGAAATTAATTAAATGTAAAAACAAAATTAATTGCTTTTTTCTATGTATCTTCCTTCATACTGTCTTTACTCTAATGACAGCAAGATAGAGAGGAAGACGATTTTGTTAATATTTTACTTTTCCTCACACTGTTTTTTTTTTCTTATTTATCAGTTTCTTATTTATCTCTTATATATCAGTAAAACATAATCGATTAGTTTCTTCCATAAATTTAACACATGTAAAATTCGTAAATAGAGAACAATATGATAAATAAATAAAGTACTAAACAAATTAATGTTATTTAAGGTGTATCACTTTAGCAAAAGCGATAAGGAAAATAAATGGATGGGATAAATTAGAATGGAATGTACTAACTACATATGTGTTAAACGAATCGAAAAACTCATTAAATGCAAAAACAAAATTAATTGCATATTTGCATATATTCTTCTTCATATGTCTTTCCTCTAAAGACAGCAATGTAGAGCGGAGGTAGATTTTATTATAATTTTATTTTTTCTCACACTGTTGATTATTTATCAGTTTCTTATAAATCTCTTCTGTACCAGTAAAAGATAATCGATTAGTTTCTACCATTAACATAATACAGATGAGATTCGTAAATAAAGAACAAAGTGATAAATAAATAAATTACTAAACAAAATAATGTTATTTAATGTAGCACTTTAGAAAAGGGGATAAGGAAAATAAACGGATGTGATAAATAAAACTAATGTTCATACACTGAATTACTTGTTTTAATAAAAATTCAAAAATCGAATTTAATGTTCTTTGAATGTAAAAATATATGACAATTTACTAAATCTTATCGTAACCTTGTTCTTTTTTTTAACAGAAAATATTTTTCTCAAATTATGTATTTTGAATTATTTACATTTGAATTTTTTGTCACATAAAGTATTTAAGTAATAAAACCAATTAAAAATATAGCATTTTTATGTATACTTCATAACTGCATTTTAAATGAAAAAAAAAATAATACAATTGGTATGAAGAGGATAGATTTTTATACTTAAATAATTCAAAATAACACCACGAGTGATTAGACTAAATATAAATAATAATATCATCATAACAAAAAGAACTGCTTTTAGTAAATAACTAAATTTATTCATTTCTTTATTTTGCTTTTATGTTTGACAAAATAAACTTAAATAATCGTACGTTTCATCAAACGTAAAAATATATTTTACTAAAAACAAAAAAGAAACAAAAAAAAAAAAAAAAAAAAAAAAAAATCAGAGAGTGTCAGGTTTCGTGGCCTTCTAATCTACGTATGTGTTGAACAAAATCCAAAAATTCAACAAATGTGGAAAACAACAACAAAAAAAAAATAATTAAAACAATTGCATTTCCGTTATCATCCTCCATAATGTCTTTTCGCTAATGCGAATGATAAAAACTGAAGATATATATTTTTTTTACATTTTACTTTTCCTCACAATTTTGTTTTTGTTAATGTTTGTTGATATTATTTTTTACTTGCATCAGTAAAAAATATGTGATTAATGTCTTCTATTAACTGAAATACTGATAAGGTTCTTAAAAAAATGATACTTAAATAAGTTACAAAGTAACGTAATATCCATTAGAGTGCATCACTTTAGCGAAGGCAATCAGTAGATGAGGAAAATAAGAATGTTCGCTTCATTCTTCGATTTCTAATAGAGAAAATATATAGATTTCTATATTCGTTTTTTTTCTCTTCTTAACTTCAAGGGATAAAAAAATATTGCACATTTCAGTAATCGTAAAACAAGTTTTTACTAAGTGTAACATTCATGCTCTTTGTAACATGTCTTAAAAAATCGAAAAATTCATCAAATGTGAAAATGAAATAATTGGATTCTTGCAATACCTTCCTCCATAACGTCTTTGCTGTAAAACCAGAAAGATATTGCAAGAGCCTTTTATTTTACATTTTTGTACTTTAGTTATTATTATTTTTTTATTATTACATAAATAAAAAATAATCGGTTAGAGTCTTTCATTAGCTTTATAAAGATAACACTGGTAATAATGAACGAAAGTATGCATAAAGTAGTTACGAAGCCAAATAATCTTAGTAAATGTTTATCACTATCGCAAAGGCGACAAGGAAAAATCAATGGATGAATTAAAAAAGTTACGTTCATTCTCAGAGTTATTTTAATAATTTTAAAAATGGGTTAGAAAATTGACTTTAATGTTCTTTGAATAGAAGACAATTTTAGGACAGTTAAAAAACATCATATATTTTATTTACTTAGGGTTATACAGGGTGATTCATAAAAGATGGGCAGTACTTTAAGGTGTTATAGTACACTTAAAGACAAATAATATTAAATAGGAGACTAAGGGTCCCAGACGTATTCCCAAGGAGATAGGGGGCATTAAAGTTTAGGGTCCGAAATTTCAAATGATTATAAAACATGGAAAAATTGGTCGATTCGTTTGCGGTTTTTGCAAAAAATTTTCTTTATGCCAGTATTTTCTTGAAATAAAATTTTAAAGTTCAATTTCAAAAAATGCCGATAGGGGGCGCTTTAGACTTTGGAGTAACAAACAACTATTTTTTAACGTTATTTTTTGTATTTCTTTAAATGATTTCGAAAGCTTAGACTTAAACTTAAATTTTGATCTAAAAATCTGAGTCCTAACGAGTAGTTAAGTAGCGTAAACTGAAATTTGAAATTTGAAACCCTTCTCCCCCCAGAACAAAAATCAGTTATTCCCGATCTTTGTGTCGTAGATTAGGCTCTAACTACTGCCGCGTTTTGCTAAAATTACTCTTTATGTCAGTATTTTCTTGAAAATAAATTTTAAAGAAAATTTTCAAAAAATTCCGATAGAGGGCGCTTTAGACTTTGGAGTAACGAACAACTATTTTATACCGTTATTTTTTGTGTCTCATTAAATGCTTTCTAAAGCTTAGACTTAAATTTTCAGCCCAAAATCTGAATCGTTAGACGTGGTTAAGTTTCTGGGGAGAGGGGTTTGAAATTTCTACTCCTGAGCACAGTTCAGTTTACCATGTCCACACATTGTGTGCTGTGATACGAGGTAAAAAGACACAAATTAGGATTATGTTACCAAAGCATATTTATTAACATGTAATCACAATAAATGTTCAAAATTGTGACCACCAGAGGTTATGCACGCAGAACAACGGCGACGAATGGAACGGCGAACATTCGCGAAAACATCAGGCTTTTCGAGCACTTCCCCTACAGCGGCGGAAAGTCTGGCGACCAGTTCCTCGGGGGATTCAATGGGTGTCTCATACATAAGAGCCTTCAATCGTCCCCAAAAAAAGAAATCGAGGGGTGAAAGATCTGGCGAGCGAGCAGGCCAAGCAACAGGACCACCTCGACCAATCCATCTGTTCGGAAATGTGATGCCCAGATAGTTGCGGACGTCTCGTACGTAATGAGCTGGCGCTCCATCGTGCTGGAACCACATGACCCGCCGGATGCGTGGAGGAACAACGTTTAACAGGTCTGGCAGCACATGTTGCAGAAATGTGAGGTATGTTTTACCGTTGAGGCGTTCAGGAAGAAGGTACGGTCCGATTAGGTGGTCTCCGAGGATTCCTGCCCAAACATTGATGGAAAAGCGTCTCTGATGAGCATGTGGATACGTAGCATGTGGATTGACATCCGCCCATACATGTGCATTGTGTGTGTTAAATGTACCTTCACGTGTGAAGGTACATTCATCGGTGAAAAGCACAGTTCGTCCAAAATGTGGATTTAGCGCGTTCTGCTGCAGAAACCAGCGGGCGAATTCAATACGATTTGGATGATCCCCTGGAGACAGTTTCTGGACTCGTTGCACATGAAACGGGAGCAAATGTTCATCCTTCAGTACCCTCCAAGTCGTGGACTGTGAGGTATCCACCTGGCTAGCCACTGTTCGTGTACTTGTACTTGGCTGCGCCGCTACTACATCCAGAATGGCTTCTGCAACAACTACTGATTCGTCCTTTTTTGCACGACCTGCATTCGACCGGGAAGCGAGAAATGATCCCGTCTCACACAACTGTCTGTGCAAGCGCTCGAAAGTTTTGCGGTTAGGCAACCGCCTGTTAGGAAATCGCTCTCCGTACATTCGTTGTGCCTCTGCACCATTTCCATCTGCCGCTCCGTAAATTAAATGCATCTCAGCCTTTTCCTTATTCGTGAAGGGCACCATCTTCCGATTCATTACTACAGCGACTTACACTTGACTCACCGTTCAGTGGTTTTTATGCCTGAATCGTGTCGAAATTTTGCATACGTGTTCTTCTTCTTCCCCATTTGACATTTGCATACTTTCTGTTTCCTTCTTCACCCGGTGACTAGCGTCAGGAATGGAGCTTTAACGTTTGCATGAGCGACGTTTCCAACTGTGCCAGTGCCTTTATGAGTGAATTCCGACTATGCAGTCCTTGACGAAAGTTGTATTTTTGCCTCGTATCACAGCACAGAATCGTTGGGCATGGTTAAGTAGTGCAAACTGAACTATGTTCAGAAGTTGAAATTTGAACCCCCTCCCCTCGCTACTGAACCACGCTCAGCGATTCAGATTTTGAGCTGAAAATTTAAGTTTAAGTCTAAGCTTTAGAAAGCATTTAATGAGACACAAAAAATAACGGTATAAAATAGTTGTTCGTTACTCCAAAGTCTAAAGCGCCCTCTATCGGAATTTTTTGAAAATTTTCTTTAAAATTTATTTTCAAGAAAATACTGACATAAAGAATAATTTTAGCAAAACGCGGCAGTAGTTAGAGCCTAATCTACGACACAAAGATCGGGAATAACTGATTTTTGTTCTGGGGGGAGAAGGGTTTCAAATTTCAAATTTCAGTTTACGCTACTTAACTACTCGTTAGGACTCAGATTTTTAGATCAAAATTTAAGTCTAAGCTTTCGAAATCATTTAAAGAAATACAAAAAATAACGTTAAAAAATAGTTGTTTGTTACTCCAAAGTCTAAAGCGCCCCCTATCGGCATTTTTTGAAATTGAACTTTAAAATTTTATTTCAAGAAAATACTGGCATAAAGAAAATTTTTTGCAAAAACCGCAAACGAATCGACCAATTTTTCCATGTTTTATAATCATTTGAAATTTCGGACCCTAAACTTTAATGCCCCCTATCTCCTTGGGAATACGTCTGGGACCCTTAGTTTCCTATTTAATATTATTTGTCTTTAAGTGTACTATAACCCCTTAAAGTTCTGCCCATCTTTTATGAATCACCCTGTATACCTTTTAACTAGCTATAATACTAATTTAAAAAAATAAAATTATTCGAAAAACAATAACTTTTACAATTTTATGAATCAATATATCAGCACATATCATTAGACTAAACATATATCATAATAAAATCATAACAGAAATTTACTGAGTGGAATTTTATACTAAAACGATTATTTACTCATTTTTATTTTTTTGCATTCAATGAATATATAATTGTAATGTAGCTTTGAACGAACATTTTTTCCCTCATAACAATTTACAGTGCAAGATTTAAAGGATGTTCTATCTAAGTCTGGGTCCTAAATAGACAAACTTCATTGAACGTAAATAAAATGCGTTTTCGCAAATATCTTAGCATATATCCTAATTCTAATTCGAGCTATATACTGCAAAGGAAATATTTATTGTAATTTTTCTTTTGTAACACTTCGCTTATTCGTATTTTTTTGCTTACACCAGTAAAAGATAATCGATTAGTTTCTTCCATTAACTTAATACAGATAAGGTAAATCCAGAACAAAATGATACATAAATAACTTACAAGCAAAGGAATCTCGGTTAATGTGTATCACTTTAGCAAAGGCGATAAGGAAAATAAATGGATGACAAAAATATGAAAAATGTTCATCCCTCAAATTGCCTTATTAATTATTTATATTAGTTTAGAAAACTCACATTGATTGGAAAAAAAAATATTATATTTTAGTAAAATATTTTTTTTTTTTTTAACTTGATATTTTCAAGTTATAAATCTTCTTGAGTTTTTCTCTTTGAAAAATAATTCTCTTACAGCAATTAATTACCAAGCATAATAAAAGTTAAAATAATGTAAATTAAAATAATATATATATATATATATATATATATATATACATAATATACACTGCTCAAAACAATTAAAGGATATTTGAAGTTTTATATAAAATAAAGATATAAACGAATTTTTTTTTTGCCAAAAATAGAAGAAGAGAATCACAAATGCAGATTTTTCTGGTTTTCAAACTGTGGAGTATGCAAATTTTGAGTTCGACGTCAAAAACGTCGCTTCAGCGGCAGCGAATGAAATTTGACTTTCAACTGGATAAAAGAGAATGAAGACAAGGATGATCGGCATTCAGTGATTGCTTTGTTTCGATGAGTACGATGTCTCAGCGAAGTCATTTGACAGATTCAGAAGCTTGGAGAATTGTTGGTAGGTTAGAAGGGGTGCCAAACTGAAGCCGAAGTAGCGCAAGCCATTTGAGTGTCACAAAGTGTCATTTCTAGGATCTGGAACCGTTTTTTGGAGAGTGGATGTGCTGGCCGAAGACCAGGGCAAGGTCGTAGACGGGCAACAACGCCCAATGAAGATCGGTATTTAGCGTTAACAGCTCGGAGACACCGAAACATGAACGCTACTCTTCTCCAACAACACCTTCGCTCGGCTACAGGCACCATGATTTCAACTCAGACTGTCCGAAAACGGCTCCATGCTGTAGGTCTGTATGCTTGCCGACAGATGGTATGTGTTAGATTAACATCAAGGCATCGTCGCGACCGCAGGGAGTGGGCAACCGAGCATGTCAACTGGAGGAGAAATGAATGGAGCAATATTCTGTTTTCTGACGAGTCCCGTTTTTCTGTGCATCGGGATAATAGGCGTATTTTCATCTGGAGGGACCGTGGCAGTAGGAATAATCCTGCGTTCGTGCACGAAAGTGTCAGATTTGGCGATGGAGGAGTGTTGGTGTATGGTGGCATCTCCATTGACGGGCGCACTGACCTCTACATCATTCGAGATGGAGCTCTGACTGGTCGCCGATATAGGGATAAGATCCTCAGACCTATTGTAGTCCCTTACGCTGCAGCAATCGGAGATAACTTCATTTTAATGGACGATAACTGCAGGCCACATCGTGGAAACCTGGTGGAGGATTTCCTTTTCGAGGAAGGAATCGTTCGAATGGAATGGCCAGCGTGTTCTCCAGACATGAATCCAATCGAGCACGTTTGGGACGCTCTAGGAAGACGAGTTTCTGGCCGCCAACAACCCCCACAAACTCTCCAAGAACTGGAAAGAGCTCTTCTGGAAGAGTGGGGCAGAATACCCCAACTCGTCATTAATAGCCTCATTGAGTCCATGCCTCAAAGGTGTTCAACGTTGCTGGCCGCCCGTGGAAACCATACCCCCTACTGAAAATGATTTTCTTTGAAGAAAACACCTTTTCTTATTCTTTTTTTCTCATATGCACAAATTGTGTTTTTTTCCTTTTGTACACAAATGCGCAATAAAATGCATTTTTTTCTGCCAAACATGTGTAATTTATTCTCATATAACCTACTATGTCTGTCGACCATGTATCAATCAGCTAAAAAGTTTCCCAGATACAAAATCCACCTAAAACTGCAATATCCTTTAATTGTTTTGAGCAGTGTATATGGATATGTCAGCATAGCAATAACCAGACGCATATTGTATCTTATTCACTAGCTTTCGGTGATTCAATTATATCATCAATTTTTAATCTTACAGTTTGATTAGAATCAATTTTACCAATATCATTAAATTATACCAATCTTTATGATTTTAATAGTTGTTTGGACCTATTTTAATATGAAAGGTCAGCAAAAACAGCAATAATTATTTTAAATAAGAATAATAAATGATTTGACAGAAGCATAATTATTTAAACGTTGGTGAAACATAACTACAAAAGTTAGTCAGCTCAAGTTCTCTACTTTTCAAGATTATTTTCTGAAATTAAATATTTACCAAATGTAATTTAAAATATTAAAATATTATATGTAAATATTTAAAATATTAGCTCATAAAATTTTCATTTGATGTTGGACATAAGAGTAACATAAAGTTAAATGAAATTGGTTAAAAAAAAAGATTTTTCAGAATATTTTCGGAAATGTATTTTGTATTTTTTTAAATCGACTATTTCAAGTTAAAACGAAAACAAAAAATCATGCATCAGTTACAGATTATGAAGCGTTTTTCAACACTAAAAATATTATTAAGAAATTTCATTTATTATACAGTGAATCTTCCTATAATCGAAGTACATTTTGAGTCTATGTAAACGTACAATAGATACTACATACTGTATACTCCTGAGAAAGTATGTTTTTTCCACCTCAGTGGTGCATATCAATTTCATGATGTATGAAAAATTGTAGCATTAGTGAAATGCGTCAGAAACGATTTTTTCTCCGTAGACTATCATGTAGCGAACATTTTGTCTGTCCCTGCACACGAACTATAAATGCTACACTGTCAGAAAAACTCGTCTTTATACACTAAATTATTCCTCATTTTTTAACGAATAATTTCCGTTCTCCCAGAAACATGTTTTTTCAGCGAATTGTTCCCTTAAGTCTTAAAAAAGGGGAAAATTCCATTTATTCCCTGCGCGCATGGGTACTGGCTCTATCAATACTGAACTTATAATTTATTTTAAAAATAGAAAAACAAAAATTCTATAAATTAGGATTTCTTATTTATTTAAATACGGCAAAAGAAAACAAAAAAAAAATGTTTTCGAATAATAATAATAAAAAAAACTAGTCGTTGGGGGCCACCGTAATACTTACCCATCATGGATATGCATAATGTAAAATATTAAAATAAAAATGTGTAAACTACTTATAAAATGCATTGCAATTCAAATAAAATCGTGGCTTGATGACGTCATAAACTTTAAAGGCTCGATTACTGAATTGCTTGAAAGAGGTTTTTCCTTATAACTCCAAAAATAATAATCCTATTAACTATCGGTTTATTGCATCTGATTAAGCGTCAAATTTCCAATTAAAATATATCTTTAAAGTGAAATTTGGATGAAATACAGGGTCATGAAAAATCGAAGAGTGTGGAATATAGGATTCCAAATATCTCGGCAACTAATTATCCGATCGACTTCATGCTTTATGCAAAATTCATGTTTTTTTATTGTCTTTTATATTCATTTCTTAAAATAAACAATTTCGAAAATTTTTATATACCTTTTATCAGAACGAATATTTCGAGAGTCCGAAAAAAATAGTTCCGGTTAATCGAGGTTATTGAAATGAAATAGGCTTCTTCCCATTATTACATACTGAGTGCATACCAAATTGCAAGTCTCTATCTCAATTTTTTCGGGAGATAGAGCGTTTACAGACACACAGACACACACACATACACACAGACGGACGGCAAAAAAATTTTCTAAAAATATGTTTTTCGGAATCTCCAGTGTCTGAAACGTGTAAATCCGTCAAAAAAAATTTTTCGATTTTCAAAACGATTACAAGACTTACCCTATACTTCGTATGATGGGTAAGTAAAAATTTTCTAAAAATATGTTTTTCGGAATCTTCAGTGTCTGAAACGTGTAAATCCGTCAAAAAAAAATTTTCGATTTTCAAAACGATTACAAGACTTACCCTATACTACGTATGATGGGTAAGTAAAAAGAGTAACAATTAATTTTCTCATTCATTCAAAAGTATTCATATTTTATTTTTTAATATTATAAAAAAATATTTGCATTTAAAATAAATTCTAAATGAACACATTTAATATATATATATATTAGTTACAATAAAAATATATGAGAAAAATCGGCTTCACTCAAAAAAAACAAACATTTCTCCTCTTATTTAATTAAAACTTTAATATTCGTATTTTACATCTAAATTTCAATTATATGTATAATTCATATTTTTTATCCTTTATTAATACTAAAGTGTTAAAACCTCAATCTTATATCGGCTAAATCTTCGCGAAATTAACTTCAAAATTCACTGTTTTCTAAACAACAAATTTATCAAATCATATCCATTTCAAGAAAGCACGATATATTTATTTCAAACTCCTCCATTGCCGAACATCTGATAGCGCAATGGTTAACATACGAGACTCATAACAGTTTGGTCCCGGGTTCAAATCCAAATCGGCGACATGTTCTTGAAATTTATAGAATAATAAGTACTTTGGTGAGAGCTCCTAGATAGCAGGCAGCACCGAACAAGTAATTTTTTTATCTCCTCTTCATTCTTCAATTGAGGTATATTTTACCTCCTGTAACGGAGGAAAAAGAAACGGACATTCTTCAAATAACAGAGATATAGCGGCAGCACTGCTGGCGGTTAAATTTCCATGATTTGAAGAAAGTATTTCTGAGAGTGTACGCACTTCATTTTCAATACCGGACATTTTGTAGTAAATATCAAATACATAGAAAAATCGTGGCAATCTGACTATATTTACGAGAGTGCTTAAAGATTGCTGACGGACAGTCAAACCGAATTCATAAAGACTCTTAACTACGCTGGAAAGTGTTAAAAGCACCTCTATTTATATTTCTGTATTTCTTTTATAGCTTAGTATAGTGTATGTGTTTTCCAGTAGTTGAAACGAGTGCTCAATTGCGCCGCAAAATACAAAAAAAAATGAATTTACTATTCTAGATTGTTATTAAGAAATAAATAGAAACAAATTTATTCATCATCTTAACCGGTTTGGAGAATTATTTGAATTGGTAACAACTTCTTAAAGTTTTACATACTGCCCAAAGTAGTTGGACAATTAACAAGAAAAACGAAAAAAAGAGTAAGATAAATAACGTTTGTTTGAGGGAAAAAAAAAATATATATATACGATATTTTATAAAATTATTGTTGTGTACTTTTTTTTCACCTTTTTGCGCGTGCATCAGTAAAATGTTATGGATTATTTTGTACCATTCTATTAGCTTTACAAATAAAATGTTTTTAAATACACGAATAAATAATAGAAAATACATAAATAATACGATTTATTTCGAATAAAGAAATTTCAGTAAAGGAGTAATGTTTTCATATTGATTTTCAATAAGATATTGTTTTTGTTGTTTTTTCCTCATAAAAGCTATTTTCAAGATATTAACATTTTCATTATCATTTTCATTGATGCCGTATATATTTAAGAAAAAATCTCACTTACATATATTTGTATTCGTTTCATAGGAAATAAAAATTAAACGCTACTTTTGCTTCTAATATAGGTTTTTTACGTTTCAGTAGAATAAGAATGTTTAACTTTCCTCATTAATTCAATTTACTTTCTTTTCTTGTAAGAAATGTTATACATGTCCCATATGTTAAAATCTCTCGTATTTGTGAATGTGTGTATAAAATACATGTAAATGATATTATTCCATGCATAATATTTTTGTGTGTGTGTGTTTAAAAAGTTCATGCACATTTATAAAATCTTTCCTACTTAAATACTCTTCATGAAAGGCAGCATAAAATTGTCTTTTATTATTCATAATGTACTTTCTCTCTCATTTTAGTTTATTTTTGTTGCTTGGATCAGTAGAAAAAAAAATCGATATGTTTCTCCATTCACTTAAACTCCGTAAATACATAACATGCATAAATAAGTTAATAAAGCGACTATTCTTACATTTTTTTTAATATATAAATTTGAGAACAGATAAGAAAAATAAATCGATAATATAGATAATGATAACGCGAATATCCGAGTTTTTTTATTTATTTCATTATAAGCTTAAAAACTTACTTAAAAACTAAATATAATATTTAGCTAGAGTACGTTTTACGTCCCTTAAATAACACAGAAATGTATATTTTTTTGTGAAAAATATTGCTTTAAATGTATTTTATTTCCTTTAAAATATATTTAAAAACTTTGATCTTCTTCTAATTTGTAGTATTTGAACATTTCTTGAACATAAAAAAAAATTAAGCTAAACACAATAGAAAAAGTTAAAGTAATAATTATAAACAGACATAAAATATTATTATTAATATCTGTTTAGAAATTTAATAAATCCAGAAAATTAACAGTATTTCAAATATGATAAATTTTAATAATTTTAAAATCTCCATTATTTTATTTCTCTTAGTTTTATAATGTTAGGATAATATCAAAAGTATATATTTCAAAAGTAAAAATGAAGGATTTCTTAAAATGTTATATGGTCTTGTAATTTATCTTGATTTAGATACTTTTTAGTTTCAAAAATCCATTCTTTTTGAAGAATTGTTTATTTCTAGCAATTATTTTTCTTGAGACAGAAAAAGAAAGAAAGAGAGACAGATAATAAGTCTATATGAAAGGTCATTATGAGTAACAGTAATGATTATTTTGAATCATTTAATATAAAAAATCATTATAAGTAACGGCAACGATTATTTTGAATAACGATAGTAAGTGATTTTACAAAAACATAACTATTTAACCCTTTGATTACGGGATTGCAACATACATCGTCCCAACTAGTACTATTTCTTAATTCTATTCGTATCACTTTTTCAAATATAATCTCTGCCATGCACTTATACTACGATACTTTTCAAAAGAAATGTACCACAAAGAAATTTGTGTATAAATTATTGTGTGTGGTGCAAGTGAATATAAAAATAGTCATCACCTAGCACGTAATCAAAAGATTAACCATTAGTGAAACATAATTATAAACATTAAGTCTCTGCTCAAGTTCTTTACTTTTGAAGTTTGTTTTCTAAATATTTGCCAAGCACAGTTTAAACTAATAAAATATCAAATCATAAAATTTTCATTTCATGTTGAACATAAAAGTAATATCAAATTAAATTAAATTGAAAAAATAAGCTCAATTAGAATGTGCTCAGAAATGAATTTTGTATCTATAGATATTTTTTATATATAGGTCATTTCAAGTTAAAACAAATTTGGTAAGTAATGTCCTAGGCATAGATTAAAAAACAGTTTCCAACACTAACAAAATATTCTTAAGACATTTTATTTTTTAACACAATGAAATCCATCTTAGTCTGTCCAATCACCGAAATTTTTTGTGAGTCTATGTAAACGAACAATAAATGTTACATACTCTAAACTCCTGAGAAAGCAAGTTTGCGTCCAGCTCAGTGATGCATATCAATTTCAGTATATCTGAATAATTGTAACATCAGTGAAATTCATCTACAACAATTTTTACCAATATACCATCCTGTAGCAGAAATTTTGTGTCTCCCTCTAGACAAACTATAAATGCTATAAATTCCATTTTCAATAATGAACATTCTATAGTAAATATAAAAAAATAAAAGATTTCATGGCAATCCGAGTATATTTACGAGAGTTAAGGCACAGAAAGTGGACAGAAGGAGAAACAAACCGAATTCCTAACCCGTCATCACACGCGTTGGGATAAAATCTACCCCAGCTCACAACTATTACTTAAAAATGTGCGAAAATCGTTCGTGATCATTCTGAGCTTTATAGTACCTTTCAAGATGAAAGATATCAAGATATGGCCAAAAAGAATTTAACTCCGGTTGTGAGATTTTCCATTATTTTGTTATAAAAATGTCACGTGGGAGGTAATTTACCCCACGCGTGTTATAACGTAACACATAATGATAGGAAAATGTTAAGGCAAATGTTTATGTAAAAAATATAGCGTGCAAATAATAATATAAATTTTCTTTTAAGCGTTAACAACTCTTGCACATACAGTTTCTATATATTAGTTTTATATTTTTTTGTAACAGTTTCTATATATCAGTTTTATATTTTTTGTAACAGTTTCTATATATCAGTTATATATATATATATATATATATATATATATATATATATATATATATATTATGGCTGAATTTGAATTGTAAAATCTTTGTATGTAATGATATGCAGAAAAAAATCTTAGTGCTAGATTTTTTTTTCTTTAAATATAAAATAACCTCTTATTTTAAGTTAAATTATGTTCATTATTGATTTATAGTTTATTTCAAAATATAAATTTTTGTTTATAATCAAACCGGGGGAAATTGGCACAAGAAACACATTGGGGTAAAATTTATCCCTCACGTGTAGTAACATAATGGAAAGGGGCGCGTGTGCTGACGGGCTAAACACTTTTCCACTATTTTGGAAGGGTTAAAAAACAACTCTATTCAGAGTTTGTAATTCTTTAAAAGCTCAGCATTATGTAATTATTTACCGGATGTGGAATGATTGTTCAATTCTGCCGCGAAATACAAAAAAAATATAATTTACTATTCTAGAATGTTATTAAGAAATAGAGAGGAACACGTTAATTTGTCATCTTAACCGGTGTGATGAATGATTTATTATCGTAACAACGTATTAATGATTTGCCTATCTTACATACTGGCCAAAGTAATTGGACAATGAACAAGAAGAAAGAAATAACATTTTAGAGAGTTAAATACCACGTGTTTAACACTCTAGCCGCGGGTAACGCTCCTATCGCGTTTCACTTATTCTATACAATTCCGCGAGGAATGCTATTTTGGCGTTGCCTACAATTTTTATAGTACTTAAGCATCGGGAGACTCTATTTCTTCGTTAAATCTATCTTATTTTATTTAGAAATAGAAAGATTCGTTTACAAATTATAATACATTTATCATTTCATGTACAGGGTGATTAGAAAATGAGTATACATTTGAAAAATTAATAATTCACGGAATAATGTAGGTACAGAGGTAAAAATTGAAACACATGCTTGGAATGACATGGGGTTTTATTGTAACCACACAAAAAAAGGTTAAAAAAAGGCCGACAGATGGCACTGAACAGCAAAACGTCAGTGACTCTGCCTGAGAATCGTGTATAAAAGGAGCTGTAATGAAAGAGAGAATCAGATGCCCCAGCAATCGAATCATGTTGACGTTACCAGAAAAGACAATGTTAGAGAAGCTGTACTATCAAAATGGGAAATCTGCCGCGATCGACCGACATCAATAGGCATGCTAAAGGACAACATCCAACGCCAATTTCTCATCATAACTATAGATATGCTGCACAGTGCTGTGCACAACATTGTCCCTCGGCTACAGCTATTGTTGCGGGATGACGGTGGACATGTTGAGCATTCGTTCTTAAGGACATCGTCTTTGCTTTGTCATAATTTGTCATGCTAATTATTGCTTTTCTTATCACACGAAACGACATCTGTCGGCCATTTTATAAACTTTTTTGTGGATACAATAAAACCCCATGTCATTCCAAGCATGTGTGTCAATTTTTACCTCTGTACCTACATTATTCCGTGAATTATTAATTTTTCAAATGTATACTCATTTTCCGATCACCCTGTACTATGTCATTCGGAAAGTTCTGCGGTTTTTGAAATAATTTGAATTGATAAATGCCACATTCTCACCGGAACTTTGAATTAAACTTTGTTTTTATAATGTATATGAAGAAACTGCAATTACTTATTTAGAAATAAATTTGTTTTTAAATTTCGGTGACATTCAATCCTTATAACTATTATAAGTGGCGAATAAAAATAGGTCGCGGTTTTATATAAGAAAATGGAAACATCGCCCGCAGCTAGAGGGTTAGAAAAAAAATGTATATTAATGGAAGACGTTATAAAATTAGTGGTACAAAATTTTCCTTATTATTTTTGTTTTCATTAGCATCTATAAAAGTTAATCGATTATTTTCTACCATTTTATAAGGTTTGTAAATACAGGACGAAATTATAGTTAAATATGTTTCCAAACAAACAAATTTCATTTATTGAGTGTCATTACAGCAAATGTAACAAGCAAGATAAATGAATATACGCAAAATGGACATGTAGAGATTTTCATATTAATTTAAATAATTGTTTAGAAAGCTGATTGTAGCTTTCTTCTACTTAAAGAAAATTCGAATTATATTAATATATATGTATATATTAATATAGTTAGAATTATTTTAAGTAGAAGAAAGCTACAATCATTTTATATATATGTTTTCATCTTGATTTTCAGAAAGATATTTTTCGTTGTTTTCTTTTTCTCATAAAAGATATTTTATCTTTTCTCATAATATATATATATATATATATATATATATATATATATGTAACGAATTATCCGGGGACGACTTGGGAGACTAATAATCGACAGAAACATACAAATAAGTTGGACTCGGGACCTCTAGACAGATCGAACTCGTTTATTGAAGCATTTCTTCGTACAGACTTCTTCGCGCGTTCAGTCGGAGGTCCCGTGAGCCATTTACGTTAAATTTTGAGAACTACACGACCGAGGGTTTGGCTGACCGCTCAAATGTGCCAAAATTCTGTCTTCTTCGTCCTTGCATGTGGTTTTAATCAGAATTTAGGATATTTTCCAGCAGAGGGAGAAAGAGTCAAATTGGGAGGATCATTTATTTTAATTGGTCAATTAGCTTTTGATTGATGTCTGGGGTCTTATGCCGACACCAAGGCTTGGCCGGGCCTGGGAGCCGCACCCAACAGACTGCTGCAAGAAATGCTAACTCATCACTTTTAAAACTTAAAGAGATGTCGAAATTGATAGATGAAAGTAATATTTGTGAGGATGAGAAACAAAGATCACAGGGGCAAATTTGATTTAAGCATTAGATTTAAAAGTTAGAATAAATGTTTTGGGATTTTAAATTTTAATTTTGCATTTTAAAAGGGTTTATTTTTATCCTTTCACATCCCCCCCTCCAAGATGAGATCCACCAGATTTGCCTGCAAAACTGGGGGAACTCTCCTGGAAGACTGAGAATGCCAAAGTGAATTAAAAAGAAGTGTTTAATTGAGTACGGCTTCAAAATAAGTTAATGTTAAAGTTAAATTCACAACTAAGATTGGTAAAAAGTGAGGGCTGAATTTTGCTGCTGCAAAAAATATATTTAAAATTTAAATTTCAACACATAAAAATTAAGGAAAATGTAAAGATCTTATGGTTTTATGCTAAAAAGCTCTAAATTTGGGATATGGCTCTCGGGACAATCTGACCGAACTCTACATAATAACTTGAAAAATATAATAATTATACCACAAAACATACGGAATCTATGAAAACAATAATACAGTAACATTACCACAAAACTATATGAAAAAAATATACTAATAAGATAAAGATTAAAATAATAGCCATAACTTTGTTGTTTGTCTTTTGGCCATAATTGTATGATTAAAAGTTTTTTGGCCATTTTTGTTCAAGTCCTTACAGCACAAAATTTCAAAATATTTTATAAAAAATATATAGTTCTGTGAAAATTATGACTTTATGGTAAAAAGTGCAAAAATTAAATATAAAAAATAGTTATGTACAAATATATAAACATATGGTATCCATATAATAAAATAATAATAATAAACGTAAGAAATTGGTGTGGAAAATATATGTTCTTTATATGTAATATATTCACATTAGACAACTAGTTAGAAATGTGAAATTATGGAAAAACTTGAAATTGTTTATTCACAATTTTTCAAAACGTGAAAATACTAAAATCGCAGTAAGGTAAAATTGTTAAAATTAAAAGATTATGTAAATATTTAAAAATAATGGAATATACTGTAAAATGGACAAAACAGGTGTGGACATAACAAGTGCAAGATATAGAGTT
Source organism: Maratus michaelseni (assembly GCA_963931845.1). NCBI lineage: Eukaryota > Metazoa > Arthropoda > Arachnida > Araneae > Salticidae > Maratus > Maratus michaelseni. The sequence continues at coordinate 393,344,876 of OZ007592.1, forward strand.
TATTTACAGGGACTACTGGTTAGGTAAGTAGTTTTATTTGTATCCTAAACCTTTGGAGGTTTTAGCAGATCCTAAACCTCAAGGAGGTTTTAGCAAAAAAAAAAAAAAAAAAAAAAAAAAAATTGAACATGATATTTTTATTTTGGATGTAGATGTAGATGCAATTTAATTGTAAGCAATGGAATTTACTGTTTTGCAGACTGAGGTGTATTTGTTTTCCCCAGTGGCATCAATAAATCTGAGCAGCAATATAATAAATTAGAACTACATCTCACTGTTAGCTCAAAGAAAAAATAAGTAAATTCCTGCTCTACACAAGTATAAATCACAGAACATTTTTCCTTTAAAATTGAGGCCAGAACGCTCCGAATTTTCCTTGCTAGTTTTTACGCAAATAGCAAAATCTTTTTATTTTTAAGGGTTTTACTACTGGCAAAGGAAAAACTAATTAATAAAACAAAATATAATAAACCTGGTATGAATAAAAAAGGACAGTGTTTCAGAAGTGCATGGCAACCTGGTGATAATTCTGTTTACTAATGGATCTATTCTTACAAAAATATCAGCAGTCGCCACATTTGCACATGCACATAACTGAATCCTCTTTGATTGCACAGGGGTGTTTTTGGTTGGAGTTTAACCAACTCAAAAATTTAAAAAAAATTGTGGGCTTAAAGATTTAATGGAATGGAACCACGGTCATCTTTAAAAATTGAATGGGTGGATTCAGACACTATTCGACTTACCACGGTAAAAGTGGGTTCACCAAGGTCATGCCTAAACCGATTGGTTAATGAATTGAATTTATTTTGAATATATAAAATGGTAAGGACGGGGCCTTCAAATTTTTCTTTAAAAACTGATTGGTGTTTAACCAACACATGGGGGTCGTTTAGTGAATGATGAGGCGCGACATTTTAATTAAAAAAGTGATAGATATAATAAAATTGCACAAGAGGAAATTGTAAAAATAATAATATAACATCTAAAAATATTGAATAAATGTACGGAAAAACACAACATTAATGTTTATTTACATGAAATATAAAAAAATACTGGCAATTGGAATTGTATGGCTACCAGTTGTGTAAAAATATATTTTCATATAAAAGAAACAAACTATAATAACGAATAAGTAAAATAGGTAATACTTACTAAACACACACAAATTCTAAAAATAATAAAAAAATATATTTACAAATTTTAAGAAAATCACCTGAAAACATTGGGAAAATACTTGATGAAAAATACTTGGTGAATAAAATGCTAAAAACATTGAACGATCACTGCGTAAATGTATCATTTCATATCTTTATAGCTATTTTCTTTTCTGTTTCATTCATATAAAAAGGAAAGAGTTGTAAAAATAAACAAAAATGTTGTATGTTTAAGTCTTCTTACTGGAAAGCGTTCATAAAAGTAACTAGTTCAACCCATTTATTATAACACCATAAACATTAAATTCAACTGCAGTTATTTTTTGGTGATCGCACGTATGCTTCACCTCATGAAAAAGAAAAGAAAACTACTGTTATCAAAACTTATCACAATTAATGTGCATAGCTGGTCATTCCCCAATTTCTTATAACTTTAATAACTTTGCACTTTACAAAAAAAAAATAAAACTAATAAAATGTTAAAATAATAAGTTTAAATTTGCTTAAGACTTCTAAAATCCCTTTAACCCAACTGTGATATTTTAGAAAAATCTACTTTTGAACTTTCAAAAACTACACATTGAAAACAGCATTTTTTTTTTTTTTTTTTTTTTTTTTTTTTTTTTTTTTTTTTACTTTTGATATTTCCAGGAATAACCTTAATATTAATTCTTTAAGCAAATAAATAAAGTAAAATATTGCTTCATTTAACAAAATTGATTTTTAATAACACCTTTTCATAAAAGAAATAACGTAAAAGAAATCTGTATTGTGGCTTAATTACTTTTAATACAAAACTTAATAAAATATTAAAAAATTTAAGCTTCAATTAAAAAATATCAGTTACTTTCAAACACTTAAATGAAGAAATTAAAAAGAATGTAATCAAACTTTATACTTTTTTCTACAAAACCATTAAGACGGAAATTTATATAGCAATAAAACTTACCTGTGGTTTAAAATATCCAATTTTCTTTAACACACCCACACATACAAACAAAATAAAATTAAATAAAATAAAATAAAACACAGGACTTTTTCTGACCCAGATCATTAACGTTATTTGTTCACTAAAGGTAAATAATAACATTTTTCGGTAGTCAGTTCAGTTCATGATGAATCACTTTAGTTTAACTTGTTCAACTGAAAGAAAAAACAAGAACGAAAAATCATGCGTCAAGCATAGATTATATAGCACTTTCCAACGCTTCCAAAATAATTTTACAAATCATACCGTTTAATAAGCTAAAAGCTAACATCTAAGTAAACAATTTAGAAAACGCATAACATATTTAAAAACATAATTTCAGGAATTTCCAACATATACAATATTCGGAAAAATATCCGAATACTTTTATTCAGCCGTGTATAGGATCTATAGATTTGTATATATACTACATAGGATGATAATTTTAGTTCAGTTAGGAAACGCGTAGCACAGTTTAAAATTCTCCGTCTGGAGTTTGTCAATAAACAGAAATGTGTTCGCGAACTTTTGTGCTGCCCTGTATAGGATCTACAGAATTTATACACACCACGTAATAGACAAAAAGCAAGTTAAAATTAAAATCGCGTTCAATAACTTAAAACGCACTTCCAGGAATTATTGTTAACAGACAGTAGAGAATTCTTTTGCGTGTCCCTGTAAATGAACGATGACTGCTATACACACAATATTCCGTAGTAAGTCTCTTGTAATGCACCTTAGTGATCTATATAAATTTCAATGCGTTTAAAATAGTGAAACATTATTTAAATAAACCGCAGACGATTTTTCTCCATAGACGTAATGTAACGGAATTCTTTTGACTGTCCCTGTAAAGTAACTATAAGTGCTATGCACACCCTGTTCCATATTAAGCTTCTTCTAATGCACCTTAGTAATATATATAAATTACAATGCGTTTAAAATAGTGAAACATTATTTAAATAAGCCGCAAATGATTTTTCCCCATAGACCGCAATGTAACGGAATTCTTTTGAGTTTCCCTGTAAAAAACTATAAGTGCTACACACTTCCGTTGAAATAGGGAACATGCTATAGATAACGACAATAACATGTAAAAATTGCAGAGCAATCCGAGCATATTTACGGGAGTTAGATCACGGACAGACGGCAGACGGCAGACGGCCAGACAAACCGAAGTCATAAGCACTTTTCAACTAGGTTGGAAAGTGCTAAAAATATTTAAAAAATAAATGAAAACTGAATGTTTTTTCCTTTTCTTACTCAGTTCTAACCACAAAAATTTAAAGTCGGGATCGCACAGATAGCGAAGGACACAGATAAATATTTCAGTTCTGTATCAGAGTTTGCGCGATCTTGAAAATCAGCTGTCTCTTTGACCTACATATGTTGAGGTTATAAAAGAGTTTTTCGAAAGATTCAGTTTGATCTTCAGTGAGTCTAAAGTTAATAATTGACGTGGTTGCAAATAGATAAGTTTCTTTTTGACGGTAACAGAGTGAGAAAAAAAAAGTTTCTTGGTTGAGGACCGGAAATATAGCAAATAAATTTCAGCATAAAGGATGTTTATTTTCGTTTTTTCTCAGATGAATACGAAAATTATTTGAGTGTTATCTGGCGAGTAAGAACACTAAGTAAAATAATTTGATGTTGGAGAAAAAAAAAGTTCTTTTTTACCGGCCATGGGGGGGGAAGTATTTTTCTTTTCTAGATGAATATATTCAGTTTTTATACACAATAGAAGTTCTTGATGGTAAAATGCACTTTCTTGAAAGACTATAAGGACCCGGTACTCATTAATTTTCAGCAGTCTCATGATATTTCCGAGTGTAGCCAGGCGACGAAACACGAAAAGGGAGTTTTTATCCGCAAAGTTATGCGCAAAAACATCGTTCTCTTTCTCCAATCGAATGTCACATTAATTACAGGCAATATTCTAAGATTGTTCGTGGGCCTATTGCGCCGGCACAACTCTGAAACTATCCGAATTTTTCATGGCACAAGTGGATTTTGTCCTTTATCAAGTTCTGGAAGAAAGGCTGGGATTTTCCCGAAGTAGGCGACCGTCATGCCGACTTTATAAAATGTAACGAATTATCCGGGGACGACTTGGGAGAAATAAGTTGGTGACACATAAATAAGTTTGACTCGGGACCTCTCTTGCGGATCTAACTCGTTTATTGAAGCCTTCCTTCTTACAGTCATATTCGCGCGTTCAATCGGACGTCCCGCGAGCCATTTACGTTGTTTTGAGATCTACATGGCCGAGGGTTTGGCTGACCGCTCAAATGTGCCAAAAATCTGTCTTCTTCGTCCTTGCATGTGGTTTTAATCAGAATTTAGGATATTTTCCAGCAGAGGGAGAAAGAGTCAAATTGGGAGGATCATTTATTTTAATTGGTCAATTAGCTTTTGATTGATGTCTGGGGTCTTATGCCGACACCAAGGCTTGGCAGGGCCTGGGAGCCGCACCCAACAGACTGCTGCAAGAAATGCTAACTCATCACTTTTAAAACTTAAAGAGATGTCGAAATTGATAGATGAAAGTAATATTTGTGAGGATGAGAAACAAAGATCACAGGGGCAGATTTGATTTAAGCATTAGATTTAAAAGTTAGTATAAATGTTTTGGGATTTTAAATTTTAATTTTGCATTTTAAAAGGGCTTATTTTTATCCTTTCATATATATATATATATATATATATATATATATATATAAATATATATATATATACATATCTATATATATATGTATATATACATATTACGCTATAAGCTTTCTCATATTCGTGGTTATTAATCTGGTAATGTAGTATATATTAAAAAAAAACTACTTACTTATATTTGTATTCAGTTCATCTGAAATAAAAATTAATCCCCACCTTTGCTTCAACCTAACATAATTATTTGGTTGGATTTAAAATAGAATAGAATCTGGAAGATTCCTCATTAGTTCAAATTACTTCCTTTTTATGTTATATATGTTGAACATGTTAAAATCTGCCGTACTGCTGAATGTGTGTATGCTATAAGATATATGCAAATAATATAAATCTGTGCTATTTTTTATGTTTAACAGGCACATGCACTTTTACAATTTTTTCCCTACTTAAGTGTTTTTCTTAAAAGGTAGCAAAGATTAGCATTTATTATTCATAATTCAGGTTTTCACTAATTTTTGTTTATCTGGGTCGCATGGATAAATATAAAAATTAATCTAAATATTTCTCTATTAGCTTCCTTCACTTAAGTTTCGTAAAAAGATAGCGTACATAAATAAATTAATAAATGGACTAATATTAGAAATTTTTATACACAAATTCATTGAAGCTCTAAGATAAATAAATTTATAAGACAGATTACGAAAACGCGCATTTTCAAATATTTTGTTCATTTATTTTTAAGCTTAAAATAGACTTACAAACTAAACATAATCTGTGACTAGAGGAAGTTTTGTTTCCTTTAAATAAAACCAAACAATAACCTTATATTTCTATAAAACATTGTTTTAAATGTATTTTCAGAACTTGATCCTTCTTTAATTCGTAACAGTTGAAGATTCCTTGAACATAAAATTTTAAACTAGCGATAAAATAATAACTTAAAATATTAATTCTGAATATACATTATAGATAAATATTAACATCTGGAAAGAAATTTTAAAAATGTAGAAAATTAACAGAATTTTGAAAATGATAATTTTGAATTATTTTAATATATCTATTAAATTGTTTCTTTTAGTTTTACAATGTTAGAACGTTATGAAAGTTAATAATGCTGTGTTAAAAAAATAAAATATAACGATTGCTAAAAAATGCTAACTTTTTTAGTTTTAAAAAGCCATTCTTTGTGAAAAATTGCTCATTTTTAGAATTTTTATTTTATTTTATTTTTTTATATTTATTTTATTTTATTTATTATTATTATTATTATTTACCATAATATTTTTTGAAACAGAGAAAGAAAAATAAGAAAGGCAGATAGTAATCAATTTTCATTTTCTTTCCTGCTTCAGTTATGCCTTTGTTTATTATTTGTATCAGTTAAAGCTAATCGATAAATGTATTCCATTAGCTCAATACATATATGGTTTGGAAACACAAAACAAAATGATATATAAAGAAGTTACCAAGCAAAGTAATCTTATTTTATGTGTATCAACTAAGCGAAGGTGATAAGCAAAATAAATGGATGACATAAATAAAAATAATATCCATTCGATTTTTAAAATTAATTAATTTTTTTCAGTTGAGAAAAAAAATTGGCTTTAATCCTCTTTGACTGAAAGAATTTTTTACAAAATTTTGATTAATCATATATATATATTTGCATTTTTATTTATATTTTATAAAAGATACCTTAAGTTTATGACTCTTTTCTGTTCCTTCTCAAGTGAAAATTATTTTCCTATATGAAGATTCTACCCAGAACTAAGAAATATTTTAAATATAAAATCTAAATAGTCATAACTAAGCAAAGGTAAGGATAATTAACATCTCAAAAATTAAACGTTTTTAACAAACAATAAACATTTATAATTTCACTAATGTAGTTTTAATAAAGATAAGCAAAAATTAATTCTGCGAAAAAAATAGTAAAATGTAGATTTTTGCAATCTTAATTATTTTTTCAATATATAAGAAAATCGTAGAGTACATTATTTCAATGTCTGTGTTTAAAAATATCGAAAAAATAATTAAATGTAAGAAAAATATAAAAATAAAATGTAAAAATTTTTTGACATAATATATTTACTCTAATGACAGCAAGATGGCAAGCGAAGTCATTTTTTATTAATTATTTAGTTTTTCTTGCACTTTTCTTATCCTCGTCTTTTGCTTGTATTAGTAAAAGGTAATGGATTATTTTCCTCCATTAGCTTAATACAGGTGAAGTTTGTAAAAATAGAACAAAATGATGCCCAAATAAATTGCCAAGCAAATAAATCTTAGTCTGTGTGATCCTTTAGAGAAGACTATAAAAAAAATAAAGGTATGGAATAAGTATGAATGATTATTTTTCTCCGATTCATTTTTAATTATTTTAATATTAGTTTAGAATACTGATATCACTGTTTTTTGATTAGGAGGAAACATAAATAAATTTTATTAAATTAAAATAATCTGCAACAATATTTTATAAAAATTATTATCTTGTTATTATATGTATTTTTATTTTTTGTTCTCATAAAATACATTTTAAGGGCTATGCATCTTTTAAAATTATTTCAAATAGAAGATTTTTTTTTCAACCATTGCTTGTATCAGTAAAATATAATGGATTATTTTCCTCCATTAACTTAACACAGATAAAGTTTGTAAATATAGAACAAAATGATGCACAGATAAGTTGCCAAGCAAATAAATCTTAGTTAATGCGAGTCACTTTAGCGAAGAAAAAAAGAAAGAATGATTATTACCCTCCATTTTTTTATTATTATTATTATCAATTTTAAAATTAGTTTAGAATACTGAATGTAATGTTCTTTTAACAGTGGGAAACATGACTAATTGTAATTGAATTAAAATCTTCTGTAAAAATATTTTATGAAAATTATTATATTGTTTTAATTTGTATTTTTGGTTTTTTTTTTTTGTATTTTTCTCGTATAAAATATATTTTAGGGGCTATACATCTTTACAAATCCTTTCAAATAGATGATTTTCTTTCAATTTTGTATCATTAAAAGATAATGGATTATTTTCCTCCATTAACATAATACAAAAAAAATGTAAATATAGAACAAAATGATGCACAAATAGGTTGCCAAGAAAAAAATCTCAGTTAATGCGCGCCACTTTAACGAAGAGCAGAAAGAAGAAAAAAATAAAAATCAAGAATGGTTATTACACTCCGTTTTTTAGAATTACTTATAATATTACTTTAGAAAACAGACGTTATTGTTGTTTGATTAGTAAAATGTAACTAATTTTAATTAAATCAAAAACACCCACAAGCATATTTTATGAAAAATATTACCTTTTTCCCCTTATAAAATATTTTTATGGGCACTGCCTCTTCTCAAATTCTTCAAATAGATTTTATTCCATCTGTAATACGATATAAAATTAGAGGGCGTTTGTGTGATTTTCAGAAAAACACCAATTTCTAAGCTCACTCTTCTGTTTAGACGACGACGCGATTTATAGCCAAACATAACTTTTGTTTGTTTCTCTGTCGGTGTGTTTGTCCGGAATACGCTCAGAAACACTTCCATTAAAAAATCCACTAATGTTATTTGAAGCATATGAAGAATGTTTCTGCCTACAATATGCAGCTTGCCGCATTCCGATATCTAAAAGAGTTTTTTTTTAGAAAACAGGAAGAAACTGGGAGAATTTATCCATCAACCAATCGTTAACCTTTTTAATAATGAAGTCTAAAACTGCAATAGCCATGAACATAGAACTAAAGGAAGACATCTAAAGAAATAGTGTTAATATCGTGTCGCGATTTTGGAACGAAATGGCAGCTGCACAGCTAAGCGCCTGTTCTGCGCAGGCGCGGAGAATCCCTGCTAAGACAGCGCCACCTGCAACATCAAACCGAAACTGTATATCAGATACCCACCAGACGACAGACAGTTTGAAGAAGCAGACGAACGGGTGACGTATGGCGAAGCTGTCCTACACATGCGCCACCTATTTGAGACATTTTTCCAGAAATAATTTTCTTCTTGGAAATACTACTTCGTTAGAAGTCCTACTTTAGATATATGTTCATGGCAATAGCATTCAATATACAGCAAACTCAAGAAAGCTGAAAATTCCAGGGAGATTTTTTTCTCCCCCTTTCTTCTTCCTGCCTCTTTGTCAGCAGCACAATAAGAATGCAGCTATCTCCCAAAGTGGAACCTCCCTAAGATCACTAATACAAGACTTCAACACCCGTTGATTGCAACAACTGAAAATATTCTGCGGCAATAATTGGATATTTCCAAGGGGAAGTTACTAGAACACCTGTTTTAGAGACCCTTGGGCGGTTTGGTAGTAGTTTGCTTGGTCGAACGTCTTGAGCGGTTTAGTAGCGAAATCGTTAACTATTAAAAAATTCCGGAGCTAATTGATCAATTGTAAGGAGATTTACGACGCTTAGAAGATCTAATTCGAATTTATAAGTATTATTTATGGTTACAATCTGAAGCTTGTCGCATTCCGATATCTAAAAGTGTTTTTTTAGAAAACAGGCAGAAACTGGGAGAATTTATCCATCAACCAATCGTTAATCCTTTGAATAATGAAGTCTAAAAACACAATAGCATTCAATACACTGCAAACTCAAGAAAGCAGCAAATTCCTATGAAATTCTTTCTCCCCCTTTCTTCTGCCTGCCTAATTGTCAGCAGCACAAAATAAAGGAGCTATCTTCCAAAGTGGAACCTCCCTAAGACATTGACATCTCATATAAAAAGGAGATTTACTACTATTAGAAGATCTAATTCGAATTTATAAATATTATTTATGGTTACAATCTGCAGTTTGTCGCAGTCTGATAACAAAAATTGTTTTGAGGAAAACTGGGTAAATCCAACAATCAACAAATCTTTCAATGATTAAAAACTCTAGAACTCATTGATGAATTTGAAGAAAGTTTACTGTAATTGTAAGGTTATATTAAAATTTATAAATGCTAATAGTTATATTTTTAGCTTATGATTTAAAAATATTCATTTAAAAACTAGATTGGAAAGTATTTCCACAAAAAACTCGAAAGATCTTATAAAATACAAATTCAACACAACGAAATGCTTCGCAGCTAGTAATAAATATATACTAACCATAGTTATAATATTTTAAAATATGAATTCTTATTTTAAAAGTATTATTTTATTTGTTACATGTTGTTGAATGTTATTGTACAAAAAATATTTATGAAGATATGTACTGTACGTACGTAATATGGACGATGTAAGCATTATGTGAGTACATGAGACGTACATAAAAATGTAAAATATATGTATGTAATGTATTCAATATTCAGCATTAAGGTAACTGAAAAAGTAAAATATATTTATTAATTTTTTTGTTTCTCCAATTAATTTAATACAGAAGAAGATTAGTCGTAAAAAAAGTTACAAAACAAGGGAGTAGTATCTAATGTTCCTCATTTAGGGAAGGCGACATAGAAAATAAATGAATGAGAGAAATCAGAATAATGCCCTAACACTGAATAATTTATTTTAATAATCTTTTTTTAATAGCGTCGTGTTCTTTAACCGAGAGAAAAATTGTACATTGTTTCAATAATCTAAAATATATATTTATTTTTTCTTGTTGTTTTTCTTAATATATATTCTTAGTTTTTGTGATAGGGGTCTATAGGACAGGCCCTATATGTTTTTAATTATTCACAACTACTATTTTCATAAAACATTTTTTAAAGTAGCTTGCCATTGCACATGTTAAATAAATATACTAAAAAAAGTAGTAGTTTAAATATAGTCTTAACAGGTATATAAACAAAATGTAAGAAGGTGCGACCTGAGTACTACGAAACTTGTCGAGCTCGTAGCATTAAATTATTCCTTGGCAATAGAAAGTACAAACAAAGCATAGTAAAAGTAATTAAAAATAAAGAATTAAAATATTCTAAAAGAAGTGTAAATTTCAATAAAATAATTGTATAAAATATTAGAACTGAAAAAATAGAAATTGTTTGTTAATGTTTAAACTGTTTTCTTCGAATCAAAATGTCATTACACGTGATACGAATAAAAATAAATAACAAAAATATACTAACAAATGTTGTTTATATAAAATTTATTCATTCATTTATTATTCTTTAAAAATTCGGGGAATAAAGTTAAAGAATATTTTAGTAATGATGGAAAAAGTTATTTTTCCTACTAAATCTCACAGCACTTTGGAACGTACGCCGGCTTTAAAAATTCACAATATATATATATATATATATATATATATATATATATATATATATATATATATATATATACAAGTTTTTTATTTCCAATTATTTTCTGGTAATAATACAGAATACCTGGATGAATATACTGATCTTAGCATAAATGCCAGTATATTTATGAAATACTGTATTATTTTTAAAACACATGTGGATACATCCAGGCTGATGATTATATCTACACGTGTTTTTTCATATCCAATTCTAATTTAAATCTCTTGTTATCCAATTTTCCATTATATTTAGTTCATATTTCATTTCAAAATCCATTTGTATTCACTTGATATCAACTTCAAATTATTAACATTTTGTGGTTTATTATATATATATTTTTTTCTCTCTCTCTTTTTTAAAAAATATTTTTCATATTTTCAGTATTTTTGGCCAATTACCATTGAAGCAAATGCTATGGTAATATTATGATTGCACTTGTTAATTTATTAACTATGTGGTATTCTGTCTACACTTTATTACTAATTATCTCTTAGGAGATTTAATTAGAATGTTACAAGAACATTGATATGTTTTTTGAAATTCAAAGATATTATAATTATATATATATAATTGGACTGTGATAAACAAAATACATCCGCTTTCTAAATATCTTACTCCATAATATATTTTCTTAATGACGTAAATATTGCACGAAAGCGTTTATATTTTTTCTTAAGCTATCGTTATCTTTATTAGGTGCGTTCGTAATTATATAAATACGTAGCACCTATAGTCGTCGTTTGGTCCGTCCGTCTGTCTGTCTGTCTGTCCGCATATAACAACGCAAAAACTACCCAACCAAATGGTTTGCAATTTAAAATATATTATCTTTGCAGAATTTTGTCGAGACATTTCAAATTTTATTAAAATCGAATCAAAACTTTAGGAGATATTAATAAAAATATTTATTAAGAAATTTGAATTTTTTTTTAATCGGTGCTTTTTTGTTATAGGAGCTTCCGAAGTTTAATCGTCAAGCGACCGAGATACTTATTTTATGACAGAAATTAATCTGCAGACGATATAATTCATTTCATAGAATTAAAAATCATCAAGATCTGAATATTTATATAACTAGCTGATACATATATATCTGAATATTTATATACCTAGTTAAGATATTTGTATGAACAGTGTCATAAAATATATACTTAACTAGCTGTTTAACCCGTTCTACGCACGGGATATCATGAATATAATTCTAAAACGTGCGTACGAACGCACCTCGTTTGTAACGTTTGACGTACAATTTCCAACTTGTTATTTTTCACTTACATCAATAAAAAATATTCGATTAGTTTTTTTTTTTCTATTAGCTTAATACAAATACTTTTTATGAATACAAAATAAATTGATAAATAAATAAGCTAACAGATTAATCTTATTTCATGTTCAGCACTTAAACGAAGTCGATGGGAAAATGAAATAAATGGCACTTTTTCGTTTACACCAATAAAATATAATCGATTAATTTCTGCCATTAGCTTAATACAAATTATGTTTATGAATACAAATTAAATTGATGCATAAATAAACTAACAAATTAATCTTATTTAAGGTTCATCACTTTAACGAAGGCAATGGGGAAACGAAATAAATGAGAAAATTTCGGTTACAACAGTAAAATATAATCGATTAATTGATGCCATTAGTTTAATATAAATAATTTTTATGAATACAAATAAAATGGATACATAAATAAGTTACCAAACTATTCTTATTTAATCTTCATCACTTTAACGAAGGCGATGAGAAAAATAAATAAATAAGACTTTTTTACTTACACCAGTAAAATATAACAGATGAGTTTCTTCCATTAGCTTAATACAAATACTTTTTATGAATACTAATCCAATTGATACATAAATAAACTATCAAATTTATCTTATTTAATGTTCATCACTTTATCGAAGTCGATGGGAAAGATAAATAAATGAAACTTTTTCGCTTACGTCAGTAAAATATATAATTGATTAGTTTCTTCCATTAGCTTAATATAGACAATTTTTATGAAAACAAAAAAATTAATACATAAATAAACTACAAAATGTATATCTTGTTTAATGTTCATCACTTAAATCCAGGAGATGGGGAAAAAGAAATAAATGCAAAAAATAAGAATAATTTTTATTATTGTTTTTTAATTTTCTTAATATTAGTTTGGAAACCGACTTTATTTGTATATGACAGAAAGTTTTTTAATTTATTTTCATAAATTAAAATTATATAACCTGTACTTCTGTACCTGTGCATTTAATATATGCCTATATGTGGCGTACACATGTAAAAACAAATATTAATGAAACCGTATACTCAAAATAACCTTATTAATGTAAATTTTTCGTTTACAAAACTGAGTTTATTAATTATTGACTTCAATGAAAATTTCAACATTACTTTACAATATTGTTCATCTAGTTCTTCTGAATGTATGCTTTGACACATGAATAACTGCTAACATCGTGGGTTTTTCCGGGTCAAACAAACTCATTTTAAAGAAGAAAATTTATTTTACAAATGTGGTTTGTTTCGATTTCATAAATATATAAAGACAGTTGGTAAAAAAAAAATTATAGTTTGAATGATGTTTATTTGAAAAGAAGAAAACAGACAGTTAGCTCATATGCATATGTAGACTTCCACTTTCACTTTCAAGGAAATATAAAAGCTATAAAGAAATCGTGAGAGAAAAAAATACAATGTAAAGATATTTAAAGATTGATCACTTATCTTCTTCTATAAGTTTAAAATAAATGTAAAAAATGTTGATTTATTCAATCGAAAATACCATTTTTTCCCTTACATTTCAACTCTCTGATATTTACATCAGCATTTAAAAAAATCATTAAATGTGAAAAAAGAAATATTATCTTTTTTGTAAATATCTTCTTTCTTAATAACATTTCCTTAATGACAGCAAGATAGTGCGAAGAAAGTTTTTATTAACATTTTATTTTTTTCTCACACGTTTGTTATAATTATTTTCTTGCATCAGACTAAAAGATAATCGATTCGTTTCTTCCATTAGCTTAATACAGATAAGGTTCGTAAAATGGAGAACAAAATGGTACATAAATAAGCTACCAAACAAAATAATCTTGGTTAATGTATATCACTTTAGCTAAGGCGATAAGAGAAATAAAAAGATGAGATAAATAAGAATAATGTTTGTTCTGCAACATTTTTTATTAATTTTCATATTTTTGTATACACCAATATTATTTGTTAATGAAACGTATGAATGAAGTACATTCTGCAAATTTTATTTTTAATTTAAAAATATTAGTTTAGAAATAAGTTTGTTAAAACTTTAAAAATGCATTAAAAAACATGATGCAAAAGAATTGTTGTTTGCAGGAATGGAATAAGAGGGAGATCGGATTTTTTTTAATAACTAAAAATTTGTTGAAAATTACGGATAGATGGCGCTGGCATGCAAAATATAAAGCAGATGTATGCAAATTAGGTTTTTAGTAAAATACCCATTTCTGTGAAGCGTCTTAAACCTTCAGTATCCCAGCACTAGCAAAAGGCTCTTTCTTCGTCTTTAGTCATTCTGCCGAACGGAATTTTCACAAAGCGCCAGTTGCTGATCCCCCTGTTCTTGTAAAAGAGTTTAACCAACAGCGCTACATCTGGTAGTGATAGCATATTGCTGGCTTCTAATGAAGAATCTGAGTGAATTCAGTGGTTTTATTGACAGCCTGATTTGCATAAATCAGCATCATATTATGCATTCAGCGCAAATCTATTGGTATTTTACGATCTTTTTAGGTGCGTCCGTAATTATATAAATACATAGCACCTATTGTCGTCGCTTGGTCCGTCCGTCTGTCTCTCGGTCTGCCCGTCTGTCTGTCCGTCCGTCCGCATATAACAACGCAAAAACTACCCAACCGAATGGTTTAAAATTTAAGATATATTATCTTTGCAGAATTTTGTCGAGACATTTCACTTTTTTTAAAAATCGAATCAAAACTTTAGGAGATATTAATAAAAATAGTTATTAAAAAATTTGATTTTTTTTTTTTTAATCGGTGCTTTCTTGTTAGAGGAGCTTCCGATGTTTAATCGTCAGGCGACCGAGATACTTATTTTATGACAGAAATTAATCTGCAGACGATATAATTCATTTCACAGAATTAAAAATCATCAAGACCTGAATATTTATATTATCTGAATATAATATATATAACTAGCTATAGTACGAACGCACATCATTTGTCACGTTTGACGTACAATTTCCAACTTGTTTAACACTTTCCAACCTAGTTGAAAAGTGTTTATGACTTCGGTTTGTCTGGCCTTCAGACCGTCTGGCCGTCTGTCTGTGCTCTAACTCACGTAAATATGCTCGGATTGCCTTGCAATTTTTATATGTTATTGTCGTTATCTATAGTATGTTTCCTATTTCAACTGAAGTGTGTTGCACTTACAGTTATTTACAGGGACAGTCAAAAGAATTCCGTTACATTACGGTCTATGGGGTAAAATCATTTGCGGTTTATTATAATGATGTTACACAATTTCAAACACATTGTAATTGATATATATCACTAAGGTGCATTACAAGAAGCTTAATATGGAATACGGCGTGCATAGCACTTATAGTTACTTTACAGGGGCAGTCAAAAGAATTCCGTTACATTACGTCTATGGAGAAAAATCGTTTGTGGTTTAATTACATAATGTTTCACTATTTTAAACGTATTGGAATTTATATATATATCGCTAAGGTGCATTACAAGAGGCTTACTACAGAATATAGTGTGTATAGCAGTCATCGTTCATTTACAGGGACACACAAAATAATCCTCTACTGTCTGTTAACAATAATTCCTGGAAATGCATTTTAAGTTGTTGAACGCGATTTTAAATTTAACTAATTTTTTTGTCTATTACTTGGTGTGAATAAATTCTGTAGATCATATACAGGGCAGCAAAAAAGTTCGAGAACACATTTCCGTTTATTGACAGAAACTCCATAATGAAAATTTTAAACTGTGCTACGCGTTTCCTAACAAAGCTAAAATTTAGCATCCTATGTAGTGTATATACAAATCTATAGATTACATACAGGGCTGAATAAAAGTATTCGGATATTTTTCCGAATATTGTATATGTTGGAAATATATGTTGGAAATTCCTGAAATTACGTTTCTTAAATATGTTATGCGTTTTCCAATTTGTTTACTTATATGTTATCTTTCAGCTTATTAAACGGTAATGATTTGTAAAATTATTTTGGAAGCGTTGGAAAGTGTTACATAATTTATGCTTGCGCATGATTTTTCGTTCTTCTTTTTTGCTTTAAGAAACATCCGTTTTTCTTCTAATCCCATCCCTGCAAACCGCAATTTTTTAGAATCATTTGTTAATTGTTTACTGAATTTTTAAAGTTTTAAATCAGGAGTCATAAATCCATTGATTTATGACGCACCCGCTATATATATATATATATATATATATATATATATATATATATATATATGTTATGGTCAATATGATTAATCCGGTCCTTAATAATAATAACCGGTTATTATTAACAATAACCGCATCATTATTAATAATAACTACTTATTATTAATAATGACCGGATTAAACAAATTGACCGTAACATATATATATCTCTTTCATGAATACATTTGCTTCCACTTTTGTGGAAATTTTCGGACGTTCTACATTTATAATAGAGCTATGGTGAGAAAAATTAGAAATTACAAGTCTCTGAGAAACTATATGCGCTTTTGTAATTTTAATAATGCACTTATTCTAAGTGTTAAGACATTTATTATTTCACTTCCACTCGCACTTTAGTTTGCTTATTTTTATCGTTTGGATCAGTGAATGATTATTAATAAGTCACTCTACTTAATGTATTTAAAGATGGGTAATATAGAATACGGTGATGCATACATACCTTACTAGACAAAGTGATCTTAGATAATTTTTATCACTTCAAGGAAGGCAGAATAAAAGTAAATTAATGAGATAAATCAGAATGATGCGCATTAATCGCATTTTATTATTACTTTAAAAATATTAGTTTAGAAATTTAATTTGAATGTTCCTGCTCTAAAAGTATGTTTTATAACATTTTAATATATTTTTTCATCTTGTTGTCTTGAAGAATACTTCAGGAACTTTTCTATTCTAAGCGATGATTCTACTCAAATTTTCATATACTGAATATTATTTTCCACAATCGATATATCCGTAGCATAGTAAAATAATTTAAAATATATATTCCTAATAAGTATATGAAATAACTCATAACGTAATTAATAGTAGACAACAATAACATTCAGAAGCTTAGGGTTTCTGATTAAAAAACTTTCGCAAATAACAAATACTATATATATATATATACCAGTGGACCCGTGCGAGAACTTTTCACTGCATTCTAATATTTTTTTAGCATTATCTAATATTTTTCAGATCCAGGTTTAAACTTCTAAAGAAAAAGTAAGAATAAAAATATTTGCATACAACATTAGTCAAGACAGAGTACCATCGCATTTATTCCATCGAAATTACAGTAAAAACTGATCGAAGATTGCAAAAAAATAAGCCGAAAAACAAAGTAACAATCGTTTTCTAACTGCATTATGATATGACGTCATCCGCTTCGGGAAAAACACGGGACAAAGAAAACTAAATTGAATACTAATAAAATACATTTTAATTTAATACAACAAACCGTACATTTTAAGCTATACCTGAAATATCACTGCTTCGATCGTTCGATGATGTCTTTTTCTTCTAAATAATTGAAGTTGAATTTTGCTTTTTAGTCATAAATATAAAAAAGTCCTTCCGGCCTGTACCGGGAGGAAAATGTAGCTTTCCTATATCTTCGTTTTAAAATTGTAGCTAATATTACACGAAAACAGCAAGTTAAAATGCAAAGAAACGTTTACAAAAGATTCGTTAATACTGAATTTCAATAAGAAATTCGCCAAATCATTGAGTAATATCCAAATTGGCTTCATTTATGAAGACTTATTTTGGTCACCAAATTTGGCAGTATTTCGCCAAATGTCGCCAATTTTGCTAATTTTGTCGCCAATGTCGCCAATTTTGGTGTTAACGGATATGAATATATAGTTTTGTGCGTATGATTGGGAAAATTATTACAACAATCAAAGAAAATAATTTGCGAGTAATCGCGTTAATGTGCTGTTTTGTTTCAAAATGTCAGCCACCCTAGAATTTCAAACTGCTCTATCTCAGCCATTTTTTGAGATAGAGGTAAACCAAAAAATGCTCTGGAATCCTTGTATCAAGGCCTAACACGTAACTAAAAAATAAATTTGAATTTTTAATTTTTTTGTATATTTATTTTAGTTTTCAATTTTTAAATGGCCGCCAGCTTGAAACAAAATGGCGGACCAAGCTGGCCAACGAACTCGGTCGAGACATTGGTTAGCTTAATACACACAATTAGTTTCATTAAAATTGATTTATAAATACCAGCGTTATCGTATGACATAGGTCAGATATATATATATATATATATATATATATATATATATATATATATGGATACATCTATATATATAAATCAACATTTGAACGAAGGGTGGTTTTGGAGTCTGGGGGTCATGATCGGTGAAAATATATCGAAATTTTCCGGAACTGCTTTCCTCCGAACGGCTGCAATAGGTAGCTTTATACTTTTTTAGCTCACAGGCTATCAAAACCTGAGAGCTTATGTGCCCGCCGGTTCTGTACGTACGTATGTATGTATGTATGTACGTAACGCGATAACTCTTCATAGAAATATCCGTTTACCTTCAAATTTTGTTTATAGGTTCACTGTGTTAAGGCGCTTCCCTGATTAGTTTTCGGGATTGATTGGTTAAGTATAAAGGGGGGGGGGAACGTGGGGCTAATCCCCCCCTTAATTTATATAAATGGGTTTTTCATGCAGAATTATTCCGTTTTCCTTCAAATTTTGTTTATAGGTTCACTGTGTTAAGGCGCTTCCCTGATTAGTTTTTGTGATTGATTGATTAAGTATAAAGGGGGGATCGGGGGGGGCTAATCCCCCCTTAATTTATATAAATGTGTTTTTCATGCAGAATTATCCCATTTGATTCAAAATTTGTTTATAGGTTCATTGGGTTAAGACGCTTCCCTGATTAGTTTTCGGGATTGATTGGTTAAGTATAAAGGGGGGGGAAGGGGGTGCAAATCCCCCCCTAATTTAGATAAATGGGTTTTTCATGCAGAATTATCGGATTTTCTTCAAATTTTGTATATATATTCATTGTAATTAGAGACTTCCCTGATTAGTTTAAGGGGTTCATTAGTTAACTATGAGGGGGGGGGGGTAACGGGGGGATGACCCCCCTTAATATATTGTCGATTTCTTTATTTTTCTCTTATTTCAGATTCTTTGAAATAAGAGTATAATATCCAATTAGTGTGAATAGCCTGTGAGCTTAATGCCGTCAGTTTAACTGGGCAGTTTTCTTTTTATTGTACTGAAAGCTACCTAATAAACCCGTGCGTAGATGTCCCACTTTATCATTTTTCTACTATTATTTTTTTATAATCATTTTGGAGCACAATATAATGCCATATTTTGATTGTATGGCAACATTGATTTGAGAAAAACCTTTAATTTCATTTATGAAACAATGCTGATTTAATTTTTAATTAACTGGAATTTTCAATTAAAAACATATTTTAACAAAATGTGAGTATACTATGTCAGAAGCTGTTTCTAAAACCTTTCGAATCATACCTCATTTATTGTTGTGTTTTTTTAAATGCATATAAAAAGGGATGTTGACAACAGAAATAATATATATGATATATTTTAATAATTTTTTCATGAATACAGAATCTAATTTTGTGAAACATTTCGAACGATAGTCAGTAATACTAGAGCTATGCTAACAAACATTAGAAATTACAAATCTTTGTATTTATATATGTGTATTTTATTATGTATATATTGTGTATTTATATATGTGTATTTATATATGTGTATTTATTATGTGTTTTATATATATATATAAAACACAAATATTCACAAAGATTTGTATATATATATATATACAAATCTTTGTGAATATTTGTGTTATATATATATATATATATATATATATATATATATATAAAACACAAATATTCACAAAGATTTGTATATATATATATATATATATATATATATATGCATGAAATATATAAATTATTTCATGAATATATTTTTTTCTACGTTTGTGGAAATGTTCGGACATTATGCATTTAAACTAGAGCTATGCTAAGAAGAATTATAAATTACAAATCTTTGAGAAACTATATGCGAAAAAACTATATGTATTTTCTTAATCACATAATAACATTTGTCAAAAGAAAACTTGATCGAGTAAAAATACTTATTTTAAGATTCAAGGCCTTTATTATTTCACTTGCACTCGCACTTTAGTTGCTTATCTTTATCATTTGGATCAGTGAATGATTATTTATAAGTCACCCTCATTTACTTAATACGTTTAAGGATATGTAACATAGAATATGGTGATGAATAAATAAGTTACAAGACAAAGTGATCTTAGATACTTTTTATGAATATTAGAAAGGATATAATAAAAGTAATTTAATGATGTAGTTCAGAATGATGCGCACTAATATTATTAGTTTAGAGATTTCATTTGAATGTTCCTACTCTAAAAGTATGTTTTATAAAATTTTAATATATTTCTTTCATTTTGCTTTCCTGAAGAATATTTGGGAAATATTTCTAAACTTAGCTATGATTCTTTTTAAGTCATCATCTAGTGAATAATATTTCTCACAAGCGGTATATACCAATCATAGTAAAACACACACAAACATTATAAATTGAAAAAAGTCCTTCCGGCCTGTACCGGGAGGAAAAGGTAGCTTTCCTATATATTCGTTTTAAAATTTTAGCTAATGTTACACGAAAACAGCAAGTTAAAATGCAAAGAAACGTTTACAAAAGATTCGTTAATACTGAATTTGAATAAGAATTTCGCCAAATTATTAAGCAATAGCCAAATTGGCTTCATTTATAAAGACTTATTTTGGTCGCCAAATTTGGCGATATTTCCCCAAATGTAAAAAATTTTGCCAATTTTGGTGCCAATGTCCCCAATTTCGGCGCTAACGGATATGAATATATAGTTTTATGCGTATGATTGGGAAAATTATTACAACAATGGAAGAAAATAATTTGCGAGTAATCGCGTTAATGTGCTGTTTTGTTTCAAAATGTCAGCCACCCTAGAATTTCAAGTTGCTCTATCTCAGCCATTTTTTAAGATAGAGGTAAACCAAAAAATGCTGTGGAATCCTTGTATCAAGGCCTAACACGTAATTAAAAAATAAATTTGAATTTTTAATTTTTTTGTACTTTTATTTTAGTTTTAAATTTTTAAATGGCCGCCATCTTGAAACAAAATGGCAGACCAAGCTGGCCAACGAACTCGGTCGAGACATTGGTGACCTTAATACACACAATTAGTTTCATCAAAATCGATTTATATATACGAGCGTTATCGTATGACATAGGTCAGATATATATATATATATATATATATGGATATATCTATATATATAAATCAACATTTGAACGGAGGGTGGTTTTGGGGTCTGGGGGTCATGATCGGTGAAAATATATCGAAATTTTCCGGAACTGCTTTCCTCCGAACGGCTGCAATAGGTAGCTTTATACTTTTTTGTATTGAAAGCTACCTAATACGTATAAGTCGTAACTCTTAACTTAATTAAAGGTCGACAACAATAAACTGCCGAAGCTGAATAGGGTATATATATATATATATATATATATATATATATATATATATATATATATATATATATATATATATATATATATATTGTGGAAATATTCGGACATTATGCATTTATACTCGAGCTGTGCTAACAAGAATTAAAAATTAGAAATCGTTGAAAAACTATATGTAATTTCTTTCTCGCATAACAACATTTCTCTAAAGAAAACTAGATAAAGTAAAGGCACTTATTTTAACAGTCGAGGCCTATATTATTTCACTTGCGCTCGCACTTTAGTTGCTTATCTTTATTGTTTGGATCAGTGAATGGTTATTTATAAGTCACTTTTAATACATTTAAGGATAGGTGGCATAGAACAGGGTAATGCATAAATAAGTTACTAGACAAAGTGATCTTAGATACTCTTTACAATGTTAGAAAGGAGATAATAAAAGTAATTTAATGATGTATATCAGAATGATGAACACAAATAGTATTAATTTAGAAATTTTATTTCAATGTTCCTACTCTAATTGTACGTTTTATAACATTTTAATATTTTTCTTTCATCTTGTTTTCCTGAAGAATATTTGGGAAACATTTCTAATATTAGGTATGATTCTTCTCAAGTCTTCATCTACTGAATATTATTTTCCACAAACGGTATATGCCAAGCACAGTAAAAAAAAATAAGTAATAATAGTTAATGAGATTTAACTCATAATTTAATTAAAGGTACACAACAGTAAAATTCAGAAGTTGAATAATGTATTTGAATCATGAACTTTTGTAAATAATAATTTAATATATATATATATACATATATATATATATATATATATATATATATATATATATATAAATTATCGAACGTCACAAAAGAAAGTGATGTTAGATAATTTTTTTCACTTCAAGGAAGTCGATAATAAAAGAAAATTAATGGGGTATAGATATGACTCTTTCAGGAATACATATCATATGTTCTACTTTTATGGAAATTTTCGGAAGATAGTCATTTATATTAGAGCTATGCTAAGAAAAATTAGAAATAACATATCTTTGAGAAACTATATGTGCTTTTACAATTTCTTTCCTATATAATAACATTTCTCGAAAGAAAACAAGATTAAGTAAAGGAACTTATTATAAGAGTCAAGGTCTTTATCATTTCACTTTCACTCGCATTTTAGTTGCTTATCTTTATCGTTTGGATCAGTAAATGATTATTGATAAGTCACTCTCATTTACGTAATGTAAGTAAGGATCGGTAATATAGAGTTCAGTGATGCATAAATAAGTTACTAGAGAAAGTGATGTTAGATAATTTTTATCACTTCAAGGAACGCGATATTAAAAGAAAATTAATGGGTATATATATGGCTGATGCGCATTAATAGTATTTTTTTTTTATTATTAATTTAAATATTTGTTCAGAATACTCAATATGTACTGTCTTTGACTGAAAGGATTTGAATTAAAAGTTACTTTATTGAATCAAGAAACATCTCTATATATTATTTTATTAACTTGTGAAAATGTGGTAGTTGTGTGATTCTCGTGAAACATGACATTTTCCAAATGTGAAACTTTATAACAATGAAAATAAAATGTTTAAGTTGACATTTTTGCATTTTCACGGTTTGTTTAATCATCCAAGAATCATCCAATTACACAATTCGAGAGTATAATTTTAATAATTATTATATTAATATTTTATATTATAGAGTCAGTAGACAAATAGATTCGCCTGTGCTTTACACACGCAAATGTTATTTTCATATTTAAATATTAGCAATTATTATATTTTAAACTTTATTATTGTCTAAAATTTTAAATGGAAACCAAAATTAGGTCTCATTAGGTAACCAAATTTGCATTAAATAACCAAAAATCGTTTATTTCATTATTAAACAATAAAAAATGGTGACAGAATAATTTCCGGAATGAGTTAAAATAAATAATAAATAATGTTTTTTTCTTTATTATTTAACCCTCCTAGAGCACACTGTCTCAATTTCAACCTTGGAGTATCACTCACCTATTTTTATGTTCCTTTTCATTGTTTTTTTTCCTTTTTGGCATTGCCTTAGTATTTGTCATTTACACTTTTTAGCAGTGTTTAGTATCAGTATCAGTACAGAAACCCTTAACGGTTTAGAAATTTATGACGCAGCACTTTACCTTATAGTTTCAACAATTTTAAATAAGGGTCTCAAAAGTAATTATATCAAATTTCAGTGTCGCAATGTTATTAATTAAAAATTTCGTTTTTTTCATCATTTTCTTTTTCGTTTTATTTATAATCACAGGTGAAAATATTATTTTTAACGTGGAAATATATATAAAATAAAATCGCTGATGCTTTTCCATGCAAAATATAAATTCAAAATATGGGTTTTAAAAGAAATGATATCAAAATTCGAGTGCGCCTTGAAGTGAATTTAATAGGATTGTTTTAAAATTCAGTTTAAATTATTTTTTGGTTTGTCTTTTAAAGTATATTTATGCATACAAATAATACTTTCAATTTTCCAATACACTGTTAAACATATTACTTTCACTAAGCCTATATTATGCATTTAAATGTATTTATTTCAATAAATTGATTTATCTTTTGTGCCACGCTATCCAAAATCGTAAGTATCATTTATGTAAATGATTAATTTGCGTCATACTATACATACATTTCCTTTTTTTGTTTGAATACTGGAACTTTTTGATACTTTGTTGTTTGAAACATGTGCTCTTATTAAAAAACTATGAAATGGAATAGCATTTTACATTTTTAAATAAAAATATCGAACATATAATCATTACACTTTTTTAATACAATTTTGTTTTTCATTTTTAATTGTAATTTAATTAAAAATTGTAATTTAATTACAAAAATTATAGCTGAAGAATGAAAATCTAAAATAAAATAAATTTATTATAATCTAAAATAAAAATGCAAATCTAAAATAGAAAATGAAAATATTTAATTCTATCAGATTTAAAATCATCATGAGGAAAATTTTAATATGGCTTCAACAATTATGGCTTCAACAATTTTAAATAAGGGTCTCAAAAGTAATTATATGAAATTTCAGTGACGCAATGTTATTAATTAAAAATTTCGTTTTTTTCATCATTTTCTTTTTTGTTTTATTTATAATCACATAACGTGAAAATATATATAAAATAAAATCTCTGATGCTTTTCCATGCAAAATATAAATTCAAAATATGGGTTTTAAAAGAAATGATATAAAAATTCGAGTGACGCCTTGAAGTGAATTTAATAGGATTGTTTTAAAATTCAGTTTAAATTATTTTTTGGCTTGTCTTTTAAAGTATATTTATGCATACAAATAATACTTTCAATTTTCCAATAAACTGTTAAACATATTACTTTCACTAAGCCTATATTATGCATTTAAATGTATTTATTTCAATAAACTGATTTATCTTTTGTGCCACGCTATCCAAAATCGTAAGTATCATTTATGTAAATGATTAATTTGCGTCATACTATACATACATTTCCCTTTTTTGTTTGAATACTGGAACTTTTTGATACTTTGTTGTTTGAAACATGTGCTCTTATTAAAAAACTATGAAATGGAATATCATTTTACATTTTTAAATAAAAATATCGAACATATTATCATTACACTTTTTTTAATACAATTTTGTTTTTCATTTTTAATTGTAATTTAATTAAAAATTGTAATTTAATTACAAAAATTATAGCTGAAGAATGAAAATCTAAAATAAAAATGAAAATCTAAAATAGAAAATGAATAGAAATCTTTAATAAAATAGAAATCTTTAATTCTATCAGATTTAAAATCATCATGAGGAAAATTTTAATACATGCCTTTAAATTAAAACATTGTAAAGTCTTAATTTTTTTTTTCTCTTTTTCGTCGTAAATTAATAAGAATTGATACACGATGTAAAGAACAAAAATAAACAAAGTTTTTGGAAAATACGAGCGCTGTATGTCCTCTTTAAGCAGCACAATCATGCATACATAAGTTTTTTTTTTTTAAACTGCAACTGTTTATGTACTAAATTTGCAAACTTTCTTAGTCTAACATGCATCTGATCTATCTGAATAAGATATTTGGATTCTAGAAATTCTGGATAAGATATAAGCAATAATTTTTCTTATAATCTATTTTTAATTATTTTTAGAATATTCTGGTAAGTTTGTTTTAAATAATTTGATTCGATTTATATAAATTTCTTACTTTATCACCAAAAACATTTCTATGAAAGAAAATTAAATTTATAATTTACTTCAATAAAATTAACTTTCTTTGCGATGAAAAGCATTTAATAAAAATAAACTCCCAAGTTTCAAAACATAAAAAGAAATAACACACAATTAAAAGTTACTTAATGTATATTTACGTTATTAAAAATGATGTAAAGTTAAAATTTTAAACACTTGCTTCCAAAATGTAATTGTAATATTTACCGGGCGCAAATATGGAGAAAAAAGTACTTTAAAACTTTATTAACAAAATATCCTGAACTATAAAACAATCAGGAGCTAGGCGTATGTTTTATACTTCGATATCCACTGAAGAAAAGCTTTTACAATAATTTATTTTCATTTGAATGGTGTCAAGTTTGCTTTTAAATGAGATCCTTTTTCACTTTCAATATTGAGTACAGATGGCAGCACTAAAAATTTAAATATTTCAATTTTTTTTCATAATCTTTTTAGATTTACATTATACGTAGATGCATACAATTTATAACAGATTATTGAAGCTGTTTTGGCAATAGTGGTTTAGTACAAATCGATTTTTTTTCCCTCTAAGCAGTGGCATAGTAATTCAAAACTAAAGTATAGAAGAAGCTCATAGAGTAATTTTAAAGTAATTTGTGGAATTAAGATTAGCAATAATTAGCTGTGTGTTTATAAGAAAATAGGTAGTTAAAACTAATTACCAATTTTACTTTTACAAAATAAATATTTTAATTATTTTTCATAGATGATTCAAAGTATTGCATTTCAGAAAGTTATGACTATCAAACAAAAGCAGCAACGTTGGATTAAGGCGGGGATCTACCTACGCATACGTGATAAAGATTTTTCACAGAAAATAAATATACTTGGTTGACTTTATGACGGCCGATTATCTACTCGAGGGATATAGATCCTAGGGGGAGAGTGCCCTCCGAGGGGGGGGTCTTTCTAAGGGATCCTAACCCGTATTTACGGCAAGGTTCGAAGAAAACCACGGAAAACTCAAAACGGTTAGGTCGACGAGCCCGACAGGGGTTTGAACCAAGCACCTCCCGGAGCAGAACCGCACAGTCACTGGTGGAGCTAAACATACTTGGAGTAGCCGTGCATGTAATTATATTTGCACGGATAAGGATGGGGGATCCCCCTAAACATACGTAATAAAACGTTTTCATAGGGGAAAAAAAAGATCCGAGCATGTAATTATAATTTTCGATACAGTTCGCAAGACTTAAATTGTCTGAAACAGGTTAGTGATAAAAATATAAATGAAGTGAAACGACTACGGTTGAAAGTTTGTAGTATAATTATCACGAATTTAAAATAAAAATAGGACTTGGAGAGCTGATGCTAAACGTCATATTTATCAGAGAAAATTATAATTAATATCCATATTACTTTGTATGTACATTTTTTTTCTTAGATGAATTAACAAACAATGAAGGTGGAAAATAATAGTTTTAAGAATGTCTTGTGTCAATTTTTTTTCTTCATTTGTACGGAGAATGCTAGAGTGACCTAGGCTCTACATGTTTGTATGTTTTCTACATGTGAGTTTGTATTTGTATACCAATAGACCATTAATATTTTAAGTAACGCTTTGCAATCTTTCCTTAATGTTTATTTTTTTTTTATCTTATATTCCCTCTGTTTGGTTGTGTTCATGTGTGGTTCATGTGGTGCACAGGTATCTTTTTTAATCCAAATGGAATATGTACGTTATGACTCTATTTCAAGTTTTATCTGTATATTATAGGTATGGTTTCTTTCCTTTTTAATATTGTATTTACTTTTTTTATTTTTTCACAGGTTTGATTCATTGTTGATGAGTGGTAGTCCCAAAAGCATATTCTTTAGCAATGTTATGGCTAATATGATGATGAAACCACTCATTTTATTTGTGGTATTTAGGCATTTGGGACTTGATAATTCTGTCTAAATTCCACAAATTTCAATTCATTCATTCAATTTCATTTATTCAATTTTTAATTTAATTTCTTCTTCTTTTAAATAAGTTTTCGGTATCTATATTCAGTGTGTTGGGGAATACTTTCATTGTCAACTATTTATTACATACTTAATCATTATTTAATAGTTTAAGTTGGTGTTATGGTAATGTTTCATTCATGGTTATATATATATATATATATATATATATATATATATATATATATATATATATATATATATATATATATATATATGTCTAAGATAAAAAAAAATAAACATTAACCAAAGTTATATATATATATATATATAAATATATATAAGATAAAAAAAATAAACATTAAGGAAATATATATATATACAGGGTGTCCACGTATAGCCTGACCGACCTTTATTTTAGTAACCGTTGGTCCTAGATGCATACTTCCAATTACAAAAATGATTTAAATAAGGTAAAGAATTATTTTTAAAGCGATTTGGGTAAAAAACAAACATTTATTAAAAAAATACGAAATTTAAATTTTTATACGGTCCCCCGGTCCTATAAGTGATATTTAGTAAAAATTTACTGTGACACTAACAAGTAAGACAAAAAAAAGTCCCATTCATCTAACATTAAAATTGACCGAGTTATGAAACTTTGAAATGCATGACTTATGCCACTTTTTTGCATTACAAAACAGATGATCTCGGTCATGTTTTCAGGGGTCGTATATAAAGTTCTTAAACTTATTTCAAGGTATCTGCGCTTTGAAAGAAATCGTACAACTATTAGGATTGAGTTAACTTTTATTAGTTAAGTTTCAGACTAGTTAAATTAATTGTATTTTAACATATGTTTTATTTTGAAAGGATTTGAGGCTATGATTTCTTTAAACAAAAAATTATGTTTTTTTCATAAGGTTTTATTTAACTTGCAACGATCGTCTTTCCAGTTTAAAATTTGTACTCGAACTTTAACTCACTTTGAAATGTCCGATCGAAGTTAAATTTTTCATACTGACTTAAATCCGATGACAATGTAATATTATTATGATTTTTACGCTTATCATCTGATACATATTTATATTAGACGTTAACACAAAAAAAATCGGATAGATTACCGTTAACAAGTTTAAGAAAGAGTTTTAGATTAGATAACATAAACCTGCGAAGGTTGTGTTTTTTAACTTTTATAATTACGGTTTATGTATTTTTTTAACGCTGAATAAAAAAATTACCTTCACTTTTAACCATCATGTCAGGATTTTTCGCAAATCGTAAAGTTCAATGTTAAAAAATAGCCAAAAATCTGATACTATAAAAAAGATGTAAGACTTTTTTATTCAGTTTAATTCTTTTTAATTCAATAGTTTCAAATTTTTGGCTGATACTGGTTTTTTACAGCTAAACAGCTCAGGGATCCGATGTGGTTGGGAGGGGAGAGGGGGATTAATTTTAACTTTGAAATTTGCGATTTGAGAAAAATCCTGACGTGATGGTTTAAAATGAAGGTCATTTTCGGATTCAGTGCTAAAAAATACATAAGAATCAATTTTCAAAAGCTAAAAAACATGGCACAGCCCAAAATTTTACAGACAATGTAATCTAACAGCATTTTAAAATCTGTATCATTTTGTAAAGAATTGAGGCTGTTGTTTTTCATTCTTTTATTTAACAAAAAATCTGTTATATTTATCCTCTTATATGTTCAGTACAAATTCTATATTTGGCTTTAATATGTCAGAATGATTATAGATTTCACATTTATATTAGATTGCAATGTTAATTTTGCTCTCATTTATTTTTTTTTAAATATCTGACTATTATTTATATTTCTACTACATTTGTGAATGACCCCTATTTCGCAGCAAAAAATATACTCCAACTTTAAACAGCTATTACTCGGTCAATTTTAATGTTAGATGAATGGGACTTTTTTTTGTCTTACCTGTTAATGTCACAGTAATTTTGTACTAAATATCACTTATAGGACCGGGGGACCCTATAAAAATTTAAATTTCGTAATTTTTTAATACATGTTTTTCTTGACCCAAATCGCTTTAAAAATAATTCTTTATCTTATTTAAACCATTTTTGTAATTGAAAGTATGCATCTAGGACCAACGGTTGCGAAAATAAAGGTCGGTCAGGTTATACGTGGACACCCTGTATATAACAAAATTAATTATAAAATAAGTAGTGACGTATTTTTAAAGTATTAAATTAACTGTATTTGTGAATTTTATCGAAGAAATATATAAGAATATTTGCAATTAAAGTGCACAGTAGCAAGAATCTATTAATATCATATTTATATCTTCCATCGAAATATACAAGCATAGCCTCACAATCATAATATTTATTTTGGGTAAAGTCCCCTTAAACACTGCCGAGTAGGTGTAGATGTTCTCATTGAATTTTCAAATACATAAATAAAAGAGAAATAAATTGTACCATTTCTTAAATAAACTTAAAGACAAATAATATTTCAATACTGAAACGAACAAATCATAAAGAATTAACAAACCTTAAATACAAATTGTTTCACTACATAAGCTTTGTGAAATCTTAATCAACAGCCCTCAATGTTTTCGGTAAAATGTAAAATAGTACATTGCGGTATATAAGCATACTTCTGACTATATAAATTAAATATTTAATTAAGTAACAATGTACATCAATCAAGCAATTTTGAATTTCAATTATTCTGATTATAGAACAACAGTCTGGATTTGAGTATATTTGCATCTAAAAATACTCATCTAATTAAGAAAAAATATATATATATATATAAACTCATATATAAATTGCGGAATTTCTAGAAATCCAAGGAACGTTATCGGTTTATCCTGTAGGTTAAGTAAATACAATCTTCATTTAAATGTAGAACGCTAAAATTTGATCCTGTACTATATTTATACAGTATGTTTGAATGCAGTTTCATTATTATGTTTGTTTAATAGCAACATATAAATCAGAACTAAAAAAACTTAATAGTAATAATTGAACATTACCAATTGCTACACATATATGTTTTTTCACGAACAAATAATTATGGCAGGCAAATAACAAATATTTTTCATGTATGAATATGTGTTTTACTTACCCTATATTCCGGCGTATATTCGCAATTTTTTAAGCAAGAAAATTGGTCTGATTTTAGAGGTGCGGGTTATATACCGTGTATAAAAATGAAAGCTGAAAAATTAAGCATGATAATTGAGCCTTCCATATTAATGAACACGGTATTCAGATGTGATTATTTAATTGAACTGGAGTACGATTCCAAACGCTTTTTGTGGATTTAAGCAGATAGGCTTGAGGATAGTCTGTCGTAACTTCGCAATTGCTTATTTTCTTTTCTTAAACATTATCAATTACTACATATATTATTTTTATCAAAAACAAATATTAATTAATTATTACGACTTGTTGTACTTTTACATGCTCTTTGTTATTTTTCATGCGACATATCTCATGACGGTTCCTTTACAAAAAGTGCGTGTGGGGGGGGGGGGTAATAATACGTCGGATGTACATAAAAAAGTAAAAGAACACAGTCGCAAATATCGTATGTTAGCGTTATACGTCTGCGAACGTCAGACACCAGATTATACGGCATTTGTTTTCTAGTTATATATATATATATATATATATATGTTATATAAAAATTTATTACCTTCGTATCCTTCCATTTTATTCGCATTAATATTTTAAAATTAATCTAACTTCTGTCATAGTCAGTATTTCCTCAATTCTTAATGATATCTATTCCTATTTAAAGTCCTTTTAAAAGTAAATATCCGTATATTAATAATTATTTTATTCCAAATCTTAATCTAAAATTTAAGATCATTCGTAGCTTTTATCAGTTCCCCAATCTATAAAATTCTGAGACGCGTTCTCATTTCGAATGTTTTTTAAAAGCCATTTTCTTTTCATTATTATTATTATTATTGCTCTGAATTTTTCGCCCGCTTGGGATTTTAACTTCTAAATTGGTCCGCACAAAAGTATCTTTAATGTTTTAGCCTCGCCCTCTAGCCTCATTCGTTGGGCTGGAGCTAGCTTCTCACTCATTGGGTTGTGCGCTCGTGACGTAATTCTGTGTATGTTACCGCGGAGAGAACAAAACTCGCCCGCACCGGTCGGAGCAAGAGATTTTTGACGTTTTCGGAAGCTAAACAAATATGTATCTGGTATTTTTAATTCCGTAGAATATTCATCTGGCCCAGTAACATCTTAATTCAATGAAGTGAAGCAACGTTAGCCCGAGGGCTATAAGTTTTAGACCGTTGGGAATTGTTTCTGTGTTGTTCGTCTTCTAATAAAATTATTTGTCTGGAGATTGGCTGGATTTATTGGAAAACTTTGGTGGAATCATTTCATTGCCTTCTACTTCGCCATACTTGCTAATATCGACTGCAACTTGCTATATCGTCGAAGGACTGCCATCTTTTCATTGAATATTATTCATCGTAATATCTCAACCTCGTCAAAATGCTACATATATATATATATATATATATATATATATATATATATATATACATTTGTTAAAACACTTATAATATAAATTTACCATTTATATTTTTCCTTTATTTTAAATTTCATGTATACGTTTTAAGTATTTCTTTGTTCAAGTAGTAAGTCACACAGTAAGTCCGGTTGCACCCTTTTACAGTTGACCAATAGCTAATTCGTAATTACTAATTCTAGGAATAAACTTCCAGTTTAAAAAATGCTTCAAATGTTGTTATTCAGCATATTATAGAAGCCATTTAAGAAGAAATAGTTATTTCTGTAAAAGTTACGAAATTTAAATTGTTGTATCGTGCTTGCATTCTTTAGGTTTTACTTGGAGAAACATAACCCATGGTATAGCAAGTAATAGAAAAAAATATATATATACAATTATTTTATTACTAACAAAGTCACGATACTTTTAATTTTGTCTATATTTAGATGTTTAAAAAGAAAAAAGCTTAGAATTAATAAAATTCAAAGTATCATAATTTGAAACGGTTTAGTCACAGATTGTTTTTTTTTTCCACATAAAAGAGCATGACAAATGTTTTCCCCAAAAATAGCTTACAGTAATCCTGATCATATATAAATGTAAATTTTGTTGGATTTGCGTAAATGGATTTAATTATAATGGCGAATAACATATTAAAAGTTTGCAATTAGAAAAATACATCTAAACATAACGGTTGAGGAATTAGCTAATGTTCACGTTCAGGAAAAACAGTTAATATATATATATATATATATATATATATATATATAGTATATAATAAATGAAAAAAAAATTGCAGAATAAAAAATCTGATTCTACTATGTTCTCTGCAGCTTGGAAAAACTTGTTCATTTCAAGCATATACTTTTTTTCTATTAACATTTTTTTTTGTTTTGTTTTTTTGCATATATTATTAATTTTTAATGTCTATTGCATTTGCATTTATTTTGTATTTTTACTTGAGTTGGGTTGGGTTGAGTATTGACGGCCAATTATCTGCACTAGGGATATAGGCCCGGGGGGAGTGCCCTTCGTGGGGGTCTTTCTAAAGGAACCTAATCCGTATTTACGCATGGATAAATCCACGGCTCGAAGAAAACCACGAAAACTCCGAACGATTAGGCCGACGGGCGCGATTGGGATCGAACCCAGCACCTCCCGTCTACCAGCTTCGAGAGCACAACCTCTCAGCCACTGGGTATTTTTACTTGAATTGTTATTATATCTAATTTGTTGTTTTTTTTTTTTCATTTATTTTATATAATTTTTTATATTATTATTTTTTTAACTTTGTTTTTTTTTCAAATTTTTTACAACTATCCTTCTGCCCTGTGTTCTACTGATTGAATAATGATCTTGTGTGATTGGATTATGCTTTCTTCTTTCGTGTTAGCAGTTTTCATTATCTTGTCTCTTTCAATTCCAATTCATTTCAGTCTTACTCCTGCTTTCAAAGTGGTAGCAAGTGTTCTTTGCGCCTGAAGAAAAAGGATACAGTTTTTTCAAAAAACCTAGCACACTTCCTAATTTTATGATGTTATAAAGAAGTGCATTTCGCTTTAAATTAGAATAATATATGGACATTATACATAAGCAGAAATTGAAAGCCTCTCTGTGCAAGGAAATGTGAGAATATGACAAATAAAACAAGATATGTTTTATTTTATTTTAGATAGCCAACTCATTAATTTATATCTGCGGTTCTCTTTTTTATGCATTACACATCAATTATAAAACTAACTTTATACATAAAAGGACAAAATTAAATTGTGTATGAGTCTATTGCTTATAAAGTTAATATCCGAAAAGAATTTTTCTCAAACAACCTAATGTAATACAATATGTATAGAAAAAAATATATATATCATGATTTTTTTACAAATAAATCTAAAACAACATGCGGCAGTGCAAACAAAAATTTAATTTGAAAACTACTGTTTAACAATGATGATAAAAATATAGGAATTACACCGAAATTCAAAAATTTTACCTCAGATTTCATCCCAATTTTATTATGTAAATATATCTGTTAATCCTACAAAATATATTACTGA
This sequence comes from Maratus michaelseni, assembly GCA_963931845.1. Taxonomy (NCBI): domain Eukaryota; kingdom Metazoa; phylum Arthropoda; class Arachnida; order Araneae; family Salticidae; genus Maratus; species Maratus michaelseni. Next base: position 393,379,431 of record OZ007592.1, read on the forward strand.
ATATAATACTTTCTTAAACACCCCACAATGCTATTTTGTAATAATCTTCTTTATTATAACACGTGCTTGCTTTATTAGAGAAAAAATCTATTTCAGGAATAAATCTTTAACATACTAATTACCGTTTTACAAGGGGATAACATCGTCAGCATTTTGCAATCCCATTTTGCATGTAACGTCTAATATAAATGAAGGTACTAAGTGCTTCATTAAAATATCACAGGTGTTTCTAATTCACATAAAAGTGTGATGGTAACGGTGACGTTAAAAACTTGTTTTTACGCCTTATTTAACGTAGAAACAGTTTCACGGTCTTTATGAACTTAATTTTTCGGCGATGTAGACATATATAACTTATTTTTCTGACGGTTACTGAAAATTTATTTTGTGCTTTAGTTATGATGCTAATTCATCAAGTGAGCTAATACGCTAATTTGCAAAAAAAAAAAAAAAAAAAAAAAAAAAAAAAAGCAGATTAATTTAAATTAATTTTTCTGTGTGTATATAAGAGGTAGTAATTAATTATACTTGAGATACGTAGTACCCTTCAGCTCCAGACATTAGCGATGCTTAAAGGAACATTTTAAATAGGTTGAAAAGGCCAAAAACAAATCTATTACATATTTATAAAATTATTTTTATCTGATTTTGAATTAAATTGTTAAAATAAACGAACTTTTATATATAAAAATAAAATTTCATCTAGCTGTACAAAGAAATATAATTATATATATATATATATATATATATAAGTTAAATTGTCTTCTCTTTCAGAAATCCCGCAGTAGTGAATTTATTTAAGGTATTTATTTACTAACTCATTCATTTTCTAATTTATGGTATTTATTTATAATATAAATTTTACATTAATAATAATGTTTCTTTTTTTTTAGGTATGGATAAATTCAAATTATTCATATACATATTCTTTTAACCCCTTGACGGGCACCGGTATATTATATATACCACTTAATTTTAATCCCAAAATGCCACAATGACACCAGAATTTTATAATCAAATTTTGAATTTATAAGGTGCACGAGGAAAAGCTTTTACTTACTTTTAAAATAAATTCGTTCGTGAATCCTGGTGTCAATCAATCATTTCAATATTTTAGCTACAAGAGTACTTTCCCCCTGAAGTGGTTAAAAGTTAGTATAACATACTATTATTGTGATCTTACTATAATGTAAATAAATACAAAATAAAGAGAAGAGAGACAATTATTATAAATCAACAATTTTTAGCATAATATATATCAAAATTCTATTGAAGCGGGAATGATTTTGATTGGGAAATAACTGCTATTTTACTATGCGAAAAACAAATGTGAAATAGCATACAAAATCGCAAATTTTACCTAGTATTTCCTTTCTATTTTATTATAAAAATATATCTGTTGTTTCTACAAAATATAGTAAATATCCATATTTTAAATATCCATATTCCTACCCTTTTTAGCTCACAGGCTATCAAAGCCTGAGAGCTTATGTGCCCGCTGGTTCTGTATGTACGTACGTACGTACGTATGTATGTATGTATGTATGTATGTATGTACGTAACGCGATAACTCTTGATAGAACTAACCGTTTGACTTTAAATTTTGTTTATAGGTTCCTTGTGATAAGGCGTTCCCTGATTTGTTTTGGAGGTTCATTGGTAAAGCATAAAGGGGGGAAATGGGGGGCTAACCCCCCATAATTTAGATAAATAGGTTTTTCATGCAGAATTATCCCATTTTCTTCAAATTTTGTATATAGGTTCATTTTGATAATGCGCTTCTGTCAATAGTTTTGGGGGTTCATTGGTTAAGTATAAAGGGGGAAAGGGGGGATAACCCCCCCTAATTTAGATAAATGAGTTTTTATGCAGAATTATTCGATTTTCTTCAAATTTTGTATATAGGTTCATTGTGATAATGCGCTTCTCGGAAGAGTTTTGGGGGTTCATTGGTTAAGTATAAAGGGGGAAAGGGGGGCTAATCCCCCCTTAATTTAGATAAATGGGTTTTTCATGCAGAATTATCCGATTTTCTTCAAATTTTGTATACAGGTTAATGATGATAAAGCGTTTTCCTGATTGGTTTTGGGGATTCATTGTTTAAGTATAAAGGGGGTAACGGAGGGCTGCCCCCCCTTAATTTAGATAACTGCGATTTTCAGGCAGAATTATGCGATTTTCTTAAAATTTTGTATATAGGTTCATTGTGATAAGGTGCTTTCCTGATTAGTTTAGGGGGTTCTTTGGTTAAGTATAAAGAGGGTAAAGGGGGGGGGGGGCTTATCCTCCCCCCTTAATTTAGATGAATGTGTTTTTCATGCAGAATTATCCGATTTTCTTCAAATTTTGTATATAGGATCATTGTGGTAAGGAGCTTCCCTGGTTAGTCTTGGGGATCATTGGTTAAGTATAAAGGGGGATACGGGGGTAATCCCCCTTAATTTAGATAAATGGGTTTTTCATGCAGAATTATCCGATATGCTTCGAATTTATTATATATGTTCATTGTAATAAAGGGCTTCCCTGATTAGGTTTAGGTGTTCAATTGTTAACTATAAGGGTGGGGGAACGGGGGGATGATCCCCCTTTAATATATTGTCGATTTCTTTATTTTTCGAGGGGCTTATTTCAAATTCTTTGAAATAAGTGTATAATATACAATTAGTGTGAATAGCCTGTGAGCTCAATGCCCTCAGTTTAACTGGGCAGTTTTCTTTTTTATTAATATTCTTTTTTATTTTCACACTACTTTACTTTAGAGGAATAAAAAGTATTTCACAAATAAAGGTATTACATACTAATTATCGTTTCAGTGGAAGAAAACATCGTCAAAATTTTTCCAACCCATTTTACATGTAATGTCTACCATAAATAAATGCACTAAGTGCTTCGTTAAAATATCACAGGTGTTTGTAATTTACATAAAATTATGATGTTAGCAGTGGCGTTATAAAAAATGTTTTAACACGTTATTTAACGCAGAAAATGTTTCAAGGTCTCTATGAACTTAATGTTTCAGCAAAGTAGGCATATATATTGTATTTTTCAGACGGTTAATTAAAAAATATTTTTGCTTTACTTTTGACACTAATTCATCACGTGAGTAAATCTGCTAGTTTTATATAAATTAGAAAATTAATTAAAAATAACAGACTTGCTAGTGGTGGTAATTAATTATACTTGAGATATATTGAATCATTCAACGTGATAGATTCGGGATACATAAAATAACATTTTAAATATGTTGCAAATGGCAAAATAAAACTATAAATATTTACAAAATAATTGTATAGTATTTTCAAAAAGTTTATCTCACATACTTTTTAAGTTAAGTTTTATTTTATTTTAGAAAATGTATTGGTATATTTAAGTTAGGTCTTATAATGAATGATGCTGTCATTTTATAATTTCGATACTTGTATTTTTATTTTTATTTTATATAAATAATGTATTAGTACTAATGCATTTTATACATAAAGATAAATTCAGAGTAGTCGTGTATATATCATTTTAAAATTTCGTATAACGTACTATTATTCAATGCAAATTACGTAAACAAGTACACAATCACTGGAAAAAATATATTAATATAAATCAGAAAATTTTTGAAAATATTTATGAAAATTATGTGGAAGAAGAATCGAATTTAACTTGAAAATAACTGTTTCTTTCAGAAATACAGGAAAATTACATACGAAGTCATAATCGTTACTTAATATTTCATTCCATTTTTAATAAAAAAATATATCCGTTAATCTTACAAAATATATTACTGAATAAATTTTCTTTCTTAAATACCCCATAATGCTAATTTTATTATAATACTCTTGTTTATTTTCACACTTGCTTGCTTTACAAGGAAAAAAAAAATCTGAAATAAAGGTTTAACATACTAATTATCGTTTTAGCAGAGGAGAACATATCAGAATTTTTCCAACCCATTTTGCATCTAACGTTTAGCATAAATGAAGGCACTGAGTAATTCATTAAAATATCACAGGTGTTTCTAATTCACATAAAAGTGCGATGGTAACAGTGACGTTAAAAACATGTTTTTACGCCTTATTTAACGTAGAAACAGTTTCACGGTCTTTATGGACTCAATGTTTCGGCGAAGTAGACATGTATAACTTATTTTTCTGTCGCTTACTGAATATATATTTTCTGCTTTACTTAATGTGCTAATTCATCAAGTGAGCTAACACGCATATTCTCAAAAAAAGGAAGATAATTAAAATTAATGGTTATGTGTATATTAGTGGTGGTAATTAATTATACTTGAGATACATGGTACAATTCAGCCTCAGATATGAAGAATGCTTAAAATAACATTTTAAATAATTTTACTATGCTCAAAGGAAATGATATAAATTTTTATATAATTTTATGATAGTTTTGAATTTAATTTCATTATAAGAGAATAAGAGTTTAAAAAATTAACAAATATTACATTGACTAAAATTATTTTATTTATATATAGAATACAATTGATGTGTGCAGACATATATATATATATATATATATATATTTATAAACAAAAACTTTTTAATTTTTTTTATAATATGAAGGTTATCTATATTTTAAACAAGTGGGTAAGTGTGATGGAAGATCGCACAAAGGATTTCGTTTAATATTCATTTCAAAATACTAAAAAGTAGTTCCCCCCCTCTCCTTCATTTATTAATAATTGCTATTTGCATTATTAATTACATCATTGTCTATTAGCGTTTTAATTGTTTTTTCAATACAAAATCTGCATTTTGTGATAAGTTCGGTTAATATAACTTCGGTTCTAATAAAGTCATCTTTATGAAAATTAGATTGTTGGGTTCACCGTAAAATTTGCAAATCATCGATAAATGCAATGTAAAAGAAACATAACAGAGTTTTTAATCTCTTACTACTTTCAAAATCAGATGTTTTTTTTTTTTAATCTTCCTGCTTTAACAGTTCGAAGACGAAAAGCGGGGATGTCTCCCTGGTATAAGTCTCCGATTTAGCCCTCAGCGACCTCATATAGCGACCTCAGATGCAATATAAAATCGATTTTTGTTTAAAAGAAGGATTAAAAATTTGTAACTGATATTTTCAAAGTTCTGGTTCGAATTTTTCGATTTTTTTTTTTAAATGCGATTTTTTTTAAATCCCAGAATCCTAAATTTAGATAGACAGATTATTTGAAGTGTTTCAGAAAAGGGGATTTCTTTGAGAGTTCGGACGTGCAGCTCTTTACAGAAACCCAGAACTTTCGTCGAAATCGAAACAGGTGTGTTATCAGTTTGGATCAAAATATTCCTTTTAGCTGAGTTTCTGCAAAATTTTAACCAGTTTTTAAAGGTTTTAATTAATATCTCCGGTAATTAACACCGTATTCAATTTTTATTTGTAGTGTAGCAAAGGTATTCAGCTGTAAGTATACAAAATTTCAAGTCTCTGACTTATACAGTTTGGGAGAAAACGGACTCTGTGACGGACAGACAAACAGAGAAGTGAGACGAATAGGGTTTCGTGAGATGAATGAAACCCTAGAAAGCATTTTTATATTACAAACCGTAAAATTAAGAATTGGGTTTTTGGCTGTTAATGTTTTTAACATTTATAAAAACACTAATATGACTAATTCGCTACTGCTAATATGCAAATTAGACAGTAACTATGCAAAATATCCAAACATGTCAGAAAACTATGGGTTATTTAATTAAACAACGCTGGAAATAATTAATATGCGGGTAAGTTCCTATAAAATTGCAGTTGATTTTATAAAATGAGCAAATGAATGACAAAATACTTCTCCATTTGTTTAACCGTATGTTAGATGGTTTTCTAAAATAAGCATACAAAATCTAATGTCATTATTAACATTTATTAATTCTGCGTTGTCATATTCGCTGCAATCGTGCGGCAATAAGCCGAAGTAATTTTGAAATTGAATGCATCCTAATTTAATACGTGATGCAGTTTTTTCCCGGATATCATAAATGTATAGGTGCCAGTCCTCTTTCGCAAAAGAACATGATTACGAATCTTTACTATGGTGGATGTTAGTTATGAGTATGGGTGAAAGACAAAACACTATATTTTGCATTGCATGCATGATGATTTCTTTTCTGAGTCTTAACATACGAGTGCTTAAATAGTTACATTCATCAGCTTCATGACTACAACACACCTAACAGATTATAGCAGATATATCCATTCTGCAATAAAAACTTTCCTTATAAAAACATTCCATGATTAACAGTAGCGAAGAGGTGATCCTAAGTGAAAAGAAAAAAAATCAATAACTCTTAAATTATTATCAATAATAACAAAATATAGTTTTCACTGATTTACAAAAAAAACCTGTGCTACAAGAACACATTGTTGATAATGTCATCTACCGTCATTTCGTGTTTTCGTGGTCTGCAGGATCATCCGAATACACTTCAATCGGTTTTTGTCTCTTGGATTATTTAAAATTCTAGGCAGACACATCAAAGCCGATAAGTGAATCTGACGAGCAAAATGCCATGAAATGGATTCTGCATTTTCTGCATACCGTAATTTATTGTTGCACATAGATTCTCGCATGCGATGTGTCATCGTCTGTGATCATAAGCATTCAGAATTTTGTAATCTGAATAAAAAAGTTTGTTTTTTGTCACCTGTAAAAACGTATTTGTTTTTCTCATTGCTTTTCTTTACATTTCTTTTATATACCCACTTGCGCTAAATTTTTAAATGTCTTTTTTTTCTTTTACCGAGAAGATCATTTTGTGATGAAACATATTTTGTACTTACATTTGAAATTTTCAAAATTTTGTCACTGGACTCATAATTGTAATATCTGGATTGTTGATTTTTATTAGCTCACAGGCTATCAAAGCCTGAGAGCTAGTTTCCGCCCGTTCTGTATGTATGTATGTATGTACGTATGTACGTAACGCGATAACTCGTTATGCTTCAAATTTTGTTTATAGGTTCATTGGGATAAGGCGCTTACCTGATTAGTTTTGGGGGATCATTGGTTAAGTATAAAGGGGGGGGACGGGGGGCTAACCCCCCTTAATTTAGATAAATGGGTTTTTCATGCAGAATTATCCCATTTTCTTAAAATTTTGTATATGGGTTCATTGTGATAATGCGCTTCTGTGAATAGTTTTGGGGGTTCATTGGTTAAGTATAAAGGGGGGAAGGGGGGATGATCCCCCCTTAATATATTGTCGATGTCTTTATTTTTCGAGGGGCTTATTTTAAATTCTTTGAAATAAGAGTATAATATACAATTAGTGTGAATAGCCTGTGAGCTCAATGCCCTCAGTTTAACTGGGCAGTTTTCTTTTTATTTAATTCTCGAGCCCATGGAATAAAATAATCACATCTGAAATGCCATCCCTCTTCCTTCAGAAGGTCGCTAGGTCACTAGGGGCTCATATATCAGCAACGTCTTCTTTACAGTAACCCTGTATAGTCAAAAGCGAACAATAATTTTTAATTTTAATAATCTCATAACTTTTTTCTTTTATTTGACAAATTGCAAAATTCCCAAACATAATGCGTATTTGTATGCTCGAAAATATTCCAAGTATCATTTTAAAATGATTTTTTCCCTTTAGTTGTCAAGTAAATATGAAATTAGTAAAAGCAGCAAATTTAAGAGACCATGAAAATTGAAAATAATTTTTCCGATTGGACCGATAATACCGATAGGACTCAAGATGCGATTTGTTTACAGGGACATATATCCTGAACAATTTCAACTCATATTTAGAATATTTATGAAGATGAAACAATTAAAATTACATTTAAAGTAAACGTGACATGTCAAACAGGTAAAAATGAAAACATATTGTGGTTTCTTTCTTCGAATTTCCTATAATAATATACTTGTAATTGTTGCTTCAAAATAATTTACTGATGATTGTAGTTTATAAATTGATAAACAAGGAACTTAAATATATAAAGCTTTATCTTGTTCTAATAAGAACAGCCGGTATGCCTAATATTCGAGCGTATTTTGTCTGCAATATATAATGCAAAACATAAACTTAGATCATAAATTTAGAGAAAGCATCTTTATTTGCACAATTTGTGTAATGTTAAACATTTTATAATTTTTGTTGTTGATTATACTAATCTCTTTTCTATTTTGTTTTTGCTATTTTTTAAATAACATTAAATTTAATATATTTCTTTAAAAAGTTTAATTATTTATTTCCAAAATGTTTAACAAGTTTTTAAATGAGATTGTTACACATTTATCTTTTCACTTTCATACAGAGGCCTGATAATTAAAATCAATACTACTAAATAGTTAAACACTATTTAAATTTTCATTTACATTTTGAACGTCGTAAAAATTGCTTTTCAAAGGCAATAAGATTCTTTAAGTAAAATTAAGTATAGTATAGATTTGAAAAGTGTTATTTCACAAACCATAAATTGAGTTTAAACTAATACATGATACTATTTATGCACTTTTAAAATAGTGATTCAATACTTTTCAGTTACCTCATACGAGTCTATATTAATAAAAGAAAGTTTAGCTCCGTGTGTGTGTTTGTCTGTCTGCGATGGCTAGCAAAATCTACCCCACCTAGAAGTCTGTAAATTTAGGTGTGGATAGTCCAAGGTCTGACCATGTGCACCTGAGTCTCAGCATTTTAATATTTTGATAATTACCCAAGATATTAATTAGATTCTCATTGACCATCGCTTCTAAAATGTCATCTTTTAAATCAAAATGGCGAAAGAAACGAACAGACGCCTTGGATTTGCAAGCGGAAATGAACGAATTCGAAATTATTTTACTAATTAGTGAATTTTAAGAAAACAAATTGAGATATCAATTTGAAAATTTCTGAACATGTGTAAAAAAAAAAAAAAAAAAAAAAAAAAAAAAAAAAAAAAAATCTGCATGTGACTATGTGATTTTTGAACAATTCGGTAGGTAATTTTTCTTAATTTATGCAAAAAACTGCCAAAAATCTGCCGGCGCCAGTGAAGACAATCCGAGAAAGTTTCAGACAGGGATCTGCTTTCATTAAAAACTGAACTATAAAGAGATCTGTTTCTCTGGCCGATTCCTCCATTTAGTTTGTGAAAATGAAAGGAAATAATTTCCAATTTTTACTAATGAACAAAAATTTAGGTAACTAATTAAGATATAGATTTGAAATTGAGTTCGGGAAATGGTGTCATCTGCCGGCTATTTTAGCGTAGCGTCTTCGTTATGTTCTAATTATCCGAAAAATGTAATTTTTTTTTAAATGATTGCGTTAATGTAGGTGACGGTGGTTCTCTTGAACAAATTATTCATTATATTTGCGGGTATAGGGAGGGAGGAGGTTAACGCCTTTCCCTGAGATTGTAATTATATCGGGCCCGGGCAACGCCGGGTGGGTTAGCTAGTATTTAATAAAGTACGTATGAAAGCGATAAGTTATGCTTTTTAATCATTCTTTCACTAGAATTCATATTTAAATTTTATTTTATAAACACGACGTCATAGTTGTTGATAAAACCCTGAACGTCCTTAAAACTTAGTTTTTATGTTAACAAAAATAAATGGCGAAAATAAAACTTTCGATTTAAGTTCTTAGAAAAAAAACAGCGACAGAAGCAAATTGTGAAAACTATAGAGAAATAAGAAAAAAATATTCTCTAGTGTAGAAGAAAAGGAAAAGAAAAAGAAAATCTAAACTAAACACAAAAGAAAGAGCAAGGAGAGAATTTATGTTTTTAAGCTTGACAAGGTTTGGGACTTTCTTTTGTACAACTATATAATTGCTTCATAAAATGAAGTTGTTCTGCCATTGTATTATTCGATGTGCTAAGAAAGTATATTTTAGAAATTATATTTGATGATTTCGCTAAACGTAGATGAAAAGTAGATATTGAAGTATATTATATAAATACAGTATATATTACATAAATACGACAAAAAATATATATTTTAAAAGAAATATGCATTTATTTAATTGAAATATTGGTGGATATCAAAATGTACTTTTCTAAAAATCAAACATTTTTATATGATTTTACTTCTATGATTTTAACAGTGAAATGTTATTTAAGAGTGATTCAGACTTATATAATTTATCATATTTTGTATGTTCTGTTTCCCGAGAATCGAGGGTTGAATCCCCTGGTAGTAATTTAAAAATATTAATTAAATAGTTTTTTTATATAAATGAATGGTTTATCAGATTTCTACAGTCAGTTTAAAATTTTTGTTTTAGATAAAGTACAGTCGGTCAACAAAAAGAGACAATACTCATGTATTCTAATCTCCAAACTATCACAGATAAAAACGGAAATAACCTTTCTTCTGAAATTTTTTTTTAATTCAATTTATGCTAAAAAATTAGCTTAGGGGTAGTTACAATACTGAAATTGAACCAAACTCTGAAATTGTTTATACGAACATATAATTTTGGCACTATATTTCACTTTGTTTGTACATTTTAGCTTCGGATACCAAACAAAAAGTCAATTAGCCTAGTAATTATGGTAGTTTAAAGTTTGGAACTCCCAATATTTAATCCATTTGTAATTGTTGAAAAGAGATTGTAATGCGAGTATAATTTTAAGAGTAACTAAAAAACTGCTTGAAGGAATAAACTGTAATTTTGAGGATAAAACTTAAAAAACCATTGGACTGAAAATTGTCTTTTGTTCAATTTATTCTAAAAAATCATCTTAGGAGAAGTCACCATACTGAAATTGTACCAAACTCTAAAATTGTTTATAGGAACATCTAATTTTGACATCATATTGAGCTTTGTTTTAAAATTTTATCTTAGGATACCAAACGGTAAGACAATTAGCTTAGGAATTATGGATGTTTAAAGTTTGTCACTCCCAATATGAAATTCATTTGTAATTGTTGAAAAGAGATTGAATTGTGAGTATAATTTTAAGAGTAACTCAAAAGCTGCTGGAAGGAATGAGCTGTAATTTTGTATTCGAATATCTGAAGGTTCTAAAAATTGGTTTATGGTAAAAATATTCAGAGACTGCATACAATTCATATTTTTTCTAAAATTAATTTAAAGCAATACATAATTAGATAGTTTGAAATAAATTTTCGAAAAAAAAATTGATTTGTAACCTATAATGTTTTTAACATACCTCGATTTTCAAAAACTCCACATGTGCGAATCGAAAATTACAGATCATTCCGTCAAGTAGTTTTTGAGAGAACAGCTGAATTGCAGTCTGTTTTGCAGCAATTGCAAATTAATTTAACAATAAGAGTTTCAAATTTTAAACCTTCCTAATTCCTAAACAACTTTACGGTTTGAATTCCCGTTTAGCGTCGTTAAGTACAATCTAACAAAAAAACCAAATATGATGTAAAAATTAGGAGTTTGGATTAAACTTTTCAGAATTTTGTATAATTTCAGTATCAAGATAATCCCGTAATTCTTAGTTTTAAAACATAAATTGGAACAAGATATAATTACCGGTCTTATTACTATTTTTTTTTCTGGGACTAATTGTTGATTAAATAGCATGAGGTATTTGTTCTTTTTTTGCGGACTGAACAATTTTCTTTAAATTCTATTGTTATTTAAACGCATTCCAAATATTACCAAGAATTTGAAAGTTTCTATTATTCACCATTATATGTTCACTTTTTAATAATATATATTTATATAACACGTAATTATTTTTGTAAAGCTTTTTTTTTAAATCGAGAATTATTTTATTTTGAAAAAAATAATAATTTTCTAAAATTAGAGTTCACGCTTTTGTTAATGATAAATAAATATAATTTTATCTAGATTTTGAAATAAAGTCGAGAAATATTTCGGGTTTTCTTTTTAAGAATATGTTTCTTTTACGAAACAAAACTTTATAACATTTTTGAACAACTAGAAATAAATTTTCTCATTGAAAAGAACGTCTCGCTTCTTGATTTATATAACACAATAAATACAGAATTCTGAAACATTTCGAGAACAACAGCTGCAATAACCCACTTTCATCATCGCTGAAGTGTAGAAATTTAATATAACTTATATATTTTTATTTTGTTCATGCGTAAAAAAATCATTGTTCAAAAATAAGTGATATCTTTTGCTCCCGGATGCAATTTAAAAAATAATCAAAGGAAATTTTTATCTTTCCGGAATAATTTTTTCAAGCTATATTTTGATTATCAATCTAAGAGATTTTAATAGTCAGTTAAAAAATTTAATAAATAGATTTTTCTTATAAATCTGTGTAAGAATTATTTATGTTAAATAAAATTTCCGATGATAAAAAAAAGGATTATGTAACTATTACTTTTCTTTCTAAAATTTAATTTACTTAAGGTGTTCAGATTGAAAAATGTGTATGGTTATAAAGTTCTCAGATTTTTACATTTGAAATTAGCGTACAAAAAATCTTTTTTAAATTGGTTCCAGATTACAATCAGTGATTACGAAAACTACATATGTTCAAGATTTTTCTGAAATCACTAAAAACTATGCTACACAAACGCTAGATATTCTAAAAACTCAGCATGATTTTTTAAAAATCTTACATACGTTTTTTCCGATTATAACTCATTTATTTATTTAAAAAAAAAAAAAAAAAGAGAAAAAGAAAAAAAACTTTAAAATAGTCTTTGGATTTTTATTGTTATTATGTTAATGATTTTTAATGACAATCAAATGATACAACATAAATCGAACAAGTGTGAGTATAACTCGCGCTCAAAGGGTTCCGTCCACTGAATTCATTAATTACAATATATTAATTCATAAACTCCTACAATCCCTAATTTGTTCATAATTTTATTTTCAGTAAATTCGAAAAAAGGAGGGGGGGGGGGCATATTTTTCCAGTACTTTCGACAATATCTCTGAAAATATAATACCTAATATAAAACAAATATATATTTAAGCTCCATGTTACGAGATTTTTCAAACGATAAATGAAATATAATTTTTTTTTCAAGTAACACATTTAATATTCAGGTTAATTTTTGACTTTGTTTTCCGAAAATCATTATCAAATATCCTCGATAAATATCTCGAGCTCCCGTCAACTCCCCCGTTGATCGCCCGAAATGTAAAGTTTGTTTGTAACGGAAAATAGTTTTTTTCTCAAAAACTATGTTATTTAGGAAAATCTCGTTTTCCTGCAAGGTTTACATAAACTTCGACTACCCCTAATTTTTTTTTTATAATTTCAGTTGAGTCGATTCGGAAATAGAGGATGGGGGATATATTTTTGCAGTGCATTTTCGACATTATCTCTGAAAATATAATACCTAAAATTAAATCAAATATATTTTTTAGTTCGGTGCCACGAGATCTTTCACACGATATAAAAAAGAGAACGTTTTTCCAGTAACTTATATATGTAATTAGCTCCCTATTTTTTTTCCTAAACATATTTGTGAAAGGCTACTAATCTTAAAATATATGGGTAAAAAGGCTTTATAACCTTCCCAAGTATGAACTTTCCACGTCCTATAGTTTACGAGAAAAGGGGCTCGGACAGACAGACAGACAGACACAGGAGTGATCTTATAATGGTTCCGTTTTTACTTTTTAAGTACTGAACCTAAAATAAATATTAATCATTATTTGTTAGGTATTTGATAAAATAGATGTAAACCATTTGCGTCTGTAATTTAACCCTTAAATACCCGCACAAAGTCACACACCATAACATTTCTTTCGGCGTATTTAGTCTTCATATATTCCTAAGTCTCTTGTAAAATAAGTTACCGCTTTATAATATTACTTTAAGTCAGATACAATTACCATATATTGCAATATTATAAAAATCCATGAACATAGGCATTTGTGACAATATATTCGAATAATACGAATTTATAACTTGCATATTTCAATTGGATTTGATTTGATTTGATAGCCTAAAAGTGACAGCTCAGACGAGGATGCCAAGTAAGTGGAGCATAATGTCTCTCCCAGATTGCTTTATTAAGGTACATAAAAAATACAATATTCAAACACCTGCCCTGCCTGGGATGAACCCACACGCGAAACGGTGCAAGGTGGCTTTTACTGGCATAAAACTAAGAAAAATACAAATATATTCCTCACTGCCGGAAAACAGATTTCCCACGCGACATAGGGCAGTGAAGTTGGTTCTGGATTTAGTTCACAATGACATCAAATGAGATACCTTTGGTACTTGTACTACTTGAGCCTAAATGTGTTTATTATTCCTTGGTGTTTATTATTCGTGAAACAGAGTGTACTCCAGGCTACTAGTTTGATAAGTGGCATAGGTCATGGGAAAATATGTGAATATTTTGAATTTTTGATAGAAGTGTGGTGCGTGTGAGAATGGTGGGAAGCCAATTCTTAGGGGGTTTGGATGGGCGAACGATATGCCAGCGCTGCGTGAGAGTGCAGTGATGAAAAGTATGAGTAGCAGTCCATAGTTTATCACACTCACAGCGAGGGGAATTGGCACATTTGAATTTGTGCAGATAGGTGTTAAAGGGACCATGGCCTATGAGAAAACTCGTGTGAGTGTAAGTAAGTTATGAGATACTTTGGCAATGATGCCACATGTATGCCTGCCATTGATTGATGTGGCCCATTACTCCTGTCATTTGGATAGGATCCTAGCCTTCAAGTCCCTCTTTATAAAGGAGTGAGGTATTGGGATGTGATGATCAACAGTAATGTTGATTGTGAGACGCTTGGGCAAGGTCCGCGCACTCGTTGCCATGCCTTTGTGCGCGGAGACATGACCAAGACTAACATTGTGTACTAGAAGTTTCAATTTAAGTTTTATCTGTAGTATTAAGGGGTTGTTTGTTCTTGGAGTTTGTATATCCTGTAGGCCAGACAGACTGTTACTATAAATGTGCACATGATTCTTGATATGTTGAATGGCTCAGTCTTCTAGAGCGGACATGGTAGCAAATAACTCTGCCTGGGAAACAAAGTTGTTATCGTCCAGCCTTCAGGCCCACTGATGGGTCACCACACGTCCTTCCATGAAAGGCTACAGCCATGCCGGTATCTGTGCGGTATCCATCGGTGAACATTGTAAGACGCTCGGTAGGGGTGTAACTGTTAAGTGTGATGTTGACTTCGAAGGGAGATCTCTCCTCTGCAGGATGATTCTGCCAACTGTGGGTCATATGTTGGATGACCATACTAGGGAACGGAGAGTTGATAAAAAGATCTTGTTTTAGGTGAAGAATATTACTTTTAGTAAAATTCATATTTAAGTGTTATCACTATTGGTTGTATGCCTGTGATGACATTGAGTACGTATGTAGATATTCTTCTGTAGCCTTTGATATTTGTAATAAAAAGGATCAGTTGAATAGATGTATTTTTTAAGGCTTGTTTCGTGACATTGCTTCACCAGATTACCTGGTCCATATGTGATTTTTCTTTCTATTGTTATTCTGTGCATATTTTAATTTGTAACATCAGCGCCATTCTCTTACTTCAAAATGTATTTAAATTATTGTGCTGAGCTTCCTACTTGAGTATTAACATTTCAATAGACTGTATAAATATGAACATTGTTCAGTGCGTAAAATTGTGTGTTAATTTTGTACTTAAATTTTCGAAACCATGAAATATATAATACTCTGTAATTGTATTATTCCATGTTAGAATTCAATATAATAAAAAAGAAAATATGTTTGAAAATCTGTTTGAAATAGTTTTAAAAGATTTGACGTTCCAAAATGCGGTATTAAAAATCAGAGTTTGTGTATAGTGCGAAGTCGCTGCGAATAGTAAAAGTAAGGAATGAAAACTTATGGGAAAAATATAAGGAGGAATGTTTTGAATGTATGTGAAATTCTATTATTTCCAAGAACCTAATGTCAAATTGACATAACATACCCTATTCTTGACTTTCAGAATAAATTACTTTTCCAGAAAATAACATTCCCAAATAAATGCTTTCGAAATAGGACATTTCATGCTCTTCCAATTTAGACACAAATACCCCCTTTCATCTTTTATCCTTTAGTAAAAAATGAGTATTATCGTACATTTACGAGACATACAAAAAATGCATTGCCATATAACTGAATTCCTTTGAGCTAGAGAATTTTACTTTATCCATACAAGCGTCGTTGATTGTTTTAGACATTTTCTATTCAACAATTGAAGTGGAAATTTTCGAAATTGTATTTACTTTCCTGTAATGCAGAACAATTGTCATGCTACTTGCGTCACACTTGCTTTAATGAAATGCTTTCAACATTCATTAATTTTTTATCATTTAGAGTTTTCTTAACGCAAACCTCTTTTAGCTCAACTTAGCGTTAGATTTATTTTTTTTACTACGTTTGATTAATTTTTTTGTCTAGTGTTGATTTCATCATATAGCTAACGAAATTAGTTTAATTTAATGGTTCATTTAATCTGAAAACAGCTGTTAATGGATATTTAAAAAAAAAGTATAATACATATAACATTTCTGGAAACTTGATTTTACTGTACATTTAGAGAATCAGAATATTTGCAATTTCAAAAGTAATTTTAAAAATGTATGACTTTAAAACTAAGAACAACAGGTAAAATAAATTTGTCCTTATACATATCTTTTACTTTAGATATTTTAGGTTTATCACAAAATAATAAAAAGAGCTGATACGCAAAGAAATTTTAAACTAGATAACTTAAAATAAAAAATAATCGTTGTAGTTAAAGTACAAACATCAAACGTTCGTTACAAAATACAAAGGTATCAAAGAAAATTGAAAAAAAAAATGCAATAGATTAATGCAATTCTTTCATATACACTAGCCTGAAAATGAAGGAAACACTACTCCGAGACGTGCTGCTTCTTTATTTTTACTGAGTATTTGTAAACTGTGTGCTTTAAAAATGTGTTTCGTACCATTTATTTATAATTTATTTCCTTATTTCATGCGTAA
Organism: Maratus michaelseni; assembly: GCA_963931845.1. Taxonomy (NCBI): domain Eukaryota; kingdom Metazoa; phylum Arthropoda; class Arachnida; order Araneae; family Salticidae; genus Maratus; species Maratus michaelseni. The sequence goes on from OZ007592.1 coordinate 393,396,298, forward strand.
TTTGAAATGAAAAATATTTATCAAATAAGAATTACAAATAAACTCATTAAATAAACTTGTAATATAAGAAATTAATTTATTTCACAATTAAACGCCAATATATGTTGTTTATACAAAATATTTATTAATTAATTTTATGAACGATTACTCTCTGTTAAAAACAATGTTTTCCTTAGTTGATACTTTTATGGGCTCGAAACAGCAACAATAAAATAAAATGAATGTCAACACAGCTATTTTTTTTTATGTACACCGAAGTAGCTAGTTTTATAAAGACAAAAATTACCTTTTATCATGAATTTTAGTTGTTTCTGGCAATTTAACACCTACTTTTAAAGAAATGAAAAATAAATTACGAGAAAAAAAAAGTGTGTTACATAATAATTAGAGTTTTAAGAGAAAAGCCGTCAGCAATTTTTTCTTTCTGTTTTTAGTTCAAAACTCATTTTGCTAATAACGTGTAGCGAAACCTAACTGTGCTAAATGCTTCATTAAAACCTCACAGGTGTTGGTAACTCACGCAGAAGTTTGGCAAACATGATCATTAAAAACAGAAAATGTCTTGCCTTATTTAACGCAGAAACCGTTTCACGGTCTTTTATGGATTTAATGTTCCTTCTTACTTGCAAAATTTTCTGACTTATTTTTCTGGTGATTACAAAATATATAAAAGGTTATTTCCCTAACAACGTGAAAATCATATTTCACTACGTCATACTATCCGAAAGTTTAAGGAAATGTTAGATATCAAAAATTTTATATTTTCTTTTCATGTTTAATGATGATTGTTAATATCTAAAGAAAGATACCGTTTGCGAAATTGTTCCAGGGCTTTCCAGATAAATTGGAATGCAGTGCAAAGCAGAAAATTGCTTTCACGTTGTTATTTTTGGATTGTGTTTCTCAGGGGAAATTTAAATATGGTAGTGAACTGAAAATTATCTCTTGTATAATATTTCTCAAGAAAAATGAACTTTAAGAAAAATGTTTGATGTAAAGCGTATGTAAATATTTTAATTGGAAAAAAAAGCAATACACTTCCTATTTAATGCATTATTTATAAATTTCAACAGATTTTAATTTCAGATAGAAAGTTTCAAATTTTTCTTCCAAAAGCGTTCTAATTCTTTTGTAGTAGCGTTCTTGAAAGTAGTAATAATTTACAATTTCAAACTTTAATTACATCGTCAGTAACAAGTTTCTGATAAAAATTATGTTTCAAACATTCTGCTATCAAGAGGCTATTGAATGAAGATTATCGGAAAATATTCAAAGCGTATCATCCGCAATATATTTATTTTTTTTTAAATGCAATATATTTCATGTCGAATTAAATTCCTTTTTTAATTATTTTATTAGCCGAATGATTAGTTTATAAAAATGAACAGTAGTGTTACCTCCATGCACTAGATTACAAAAGCGAAAATTTTAAATTTCAATATTGATATATTTTTTTAATTTTTAAACGAAAACTACAATGACATATTTTCAAATGACATGTCCCAAATGTTACGTGGTACATAAGTCTAGTTAATTTTCTACAACCTCCTTTAGTTATATATTTTTTAAATTATCTTCTTGGGATTTTTATTTGAGAGAAACTTCAAAAATGTGGATCACATTATTAAGCATTAAAAAAAAAATTCAAAAACCGAAATACTAAATTTTTGAAACATTAATTTTCTTTTGTAAATTCAAAGAAAACATTGAGGTGTTTTTTTTAACCATTGGGTAAATTGTTGTTGCTTTCGGTCGAGGATGGACCTCTTGACGTCGTCACTTTATTTTTTAAACGTTTTTGACGAAATTCATTATTTTAAAAGAAATCGTCTGATAAAGCAAAAAACGTGGTCTTCAACTTTAATTTCCTTAAAATACATTTAGCTCAGACATTAATCTAAAGTTATCCAAGTATCTAAAGTAGTCTAAAGAGTTAACGTTATTGCAGGAAGAACCAGACAAAATATTAAGGTATATACTAAGGATAAGGTACTTTATAGTATTGGAAAATGCATTTCAATAACTACGGCGATGGTTCAAACGAATATTTTTCCGAGAACAGAGAATGCCAGAATCTCTTCAACTGTAGTAATGGAAAATGCGTTTATTTGTAGATGGTTCCGATGAAAATTTTTGAATAATTAAAATTTTTAATTAATTTGATTTTTTTAAGCTTTCGAAAGATTTTTACAATGGTTGTTGTAATTTGTTAAATTATAATGTTTTTATTTATTTAATTTTCTGCTGTTTCAGCACAAAGCAGAAGTCTGCTAAAAGGACTTTTGTTCATGCATATACAATGGTGGCCAAAAGTGTGGACATTTTTTGAAAGTTTCATGTTTTTCAAATTTGTGTGCTTGTAGAATATATTAATTTTCACTTAAATACAAACATTTATATATCAAAATGAAGGCAATTTAATGTAGAATTTAATAATAACAACAGTATTACAATATCTGTATTACAAAAAAAGTTATGCAACTAATAGTAAGATCTATCTTAGATTTGCATTTTTTTAAAGTGATACTTACACAGTCAATACTTAGTAGGATAACCCTTATTTTTTTAAGACAGCTTCACAGCGTCTTTTCATCGAGTGAACGAGCGTTTGGAGTTAATCTTTCGTAATCACATGGTGCCAAGAATCAATTATAGCTTCAATAAGTTGTCTTTTATTGGATGGACGTTTTTTTCGTACAAGAATTTTCAAACGTCGCCACAAATTTTCAATTGGATTGAGATCAGGGCTGTTTCCTGGCCATGGTAATATATGTATATATGCCTTTATTTTGAAACCATGCTTTGCATACTTTTGCTGTGTGGCATGGAGCTGAATACTGCTGAAAAATAAATTTTGCGTTGTTGGGGAAGAGATCCCTGATGGAAGGTACCAATTTTGGTTCCAGGACAGTTTCGATGTATTTTTTGGCATTCAGGATGCCATCAATCACTTGAATTCGGCCCACACCATCTGCAGACGTAAATGCCCAAATCATGACATTTGTTGGTTTTTTTGTAGTTGCTTCAATGCAATCAGGATGAAGTACTTCTCCTACTCTACGTCTCACGTATTTTCTACCATCACTACCAAAGAGCGATATTTTACTCACATCGCTCCAGATTACTTGCTTCCATTGATTTTCTGTCCATTTAATGTGTTCTTTTGCCCACTTAACTTGTTTTTAGTGTTGCTTTTGATTTAAATATGGTTTTTTCCTTGGAATTCTAGCTTGTACTCCAAATCCTGATAACCTTCTTCTTATTGTGCTTGAACTTACGGCAATACCCGCTGCATTCATTTCACATCTAATGGCATCTGATGAAATTTTTCTATCTTGAAGGCATAGCCGTTTAATTTTTCTATCGGCAGTAGCACTTGTGCATATTTTTGGCCTGATTTGGCCTTATTTTCCACTGATTTCGTTTTTTCATAACGTAAACAGAACTTTCGTACACCAGAACAAGTCACTGAACCACCAACTTGTCTTGCAATTTCAGCATAAGAGAGGCCATTTTCTCTCAATATGACAATTCGGCTTCTTTTTCTAGATGTCCAATTAGTTCTTCTTGTTGATGACATTGTTTAAAATTAGTTTAATTTAAAAAAAGGACTTTAAATATTCAAAAACATAAATACTCTATTTAATTGTACTAGTATGCATCATTCCGCAAAATATTTCCACAACAATAACTCTTTTACCATCCAAATAACCTAAACTATAGTTACATTTGATTGGTCCTCAGAACAGTGTTTGTGATTGGCTAGTACGCTTTTATTTCAAAACACGTCCTTATTCAAAACGATTTGTGTTTGTTTGTTCTACTAAAAGGATCATAACTTTTTGTGTAATACGGATATAGTAATACTGATTTTATTATTAAATTCTACATTAAATTACCTTCAATTTGATATATAAATGTTTGTATTTAAGTGAAAATTAATATATTCTACAAGAACACAAAGTTGAAAAACATGAAACTTTCAAAAAATGTCCAAACTTTTGGCCACCACTGTAGATCAAATGAAATAAATGTTTTATTTTTTTAAAATAATTTGTTATTGTTGATAAATTTTTACACATGTAAAGACATTTAAATAAAGACATTTTTGTCGATAGAAAGACTCACTTTATACAATTGGATAACTCAGGCAATTCAGGCGAGGAAGATGTCGTACTAAAAAATCTGTGGTTGTGTCGCTATGTAATATGAAAAGAAGTATTAAAAATATTTAATTTAAAATATTGCAATGTTTTGAACTTTCACCCTTTTAAGATTTCTCAACTAGAAGTGGAGACTATAGTTATATATTTAAAACAAGAAATTTTATATATCTGTATTTACTATAAAATTAAAATAACTATACTAATTTAAATTTTAAAAAAATCATGATATATATAGAAAATATTTCCTGAAGTTTTACTTACCCATCATACGTAGTATAGGGTAAATCTTGCAAACGTTTCAGACACTGGAGATTCCGAAAAACATATTTTTAGAAAGAAAAAATTGCCGTCCGTCTGTCTGTGTGTGTGTTTGTGTGTCTGTAAACGCTCTATCTCCCGAACAAATTGAGATAGAGACTTGAAATTTGGTATGTACTTATTAAGTAATAATGGGAAAAAGCTTATAGAATTTCAGTAACTACTTTTTTCGGACTCTCAAAATATTCGTTCTGATAAAAGGTATATAAAATTTTTCGAAATTGTTTATTTTAAGGAGGGAATATAAAATACAATAAAAAAAACATAAATTTTGCATAAAGTATGAAGTCGATCAAATAATTAGTTGCCGAGATATTTGGAATCCTATTTTCCACACACTTCGATTTTTCGTGACCTTGTATTTCATTCAAATTGCAATTCAAAGATATATATGTTAATTGAAACTAAGACGCTTAATCCGACGCAATAAACTGTTAGTTAATATGATTCTTATTTTTGGAGTTATAAGGATGTTCCTTTTACGCAATTCAGTAATAGAGTAATTAAAGTTTATGACGTCAGCAAGCCACGGTTTTATTCGAATTGCAATGCATTTTATAAGTAGTTTATACAAGTTTTATTTTCATATTTTATATTATGCATCTCCATGATAAGTAAGTATTACGGTAGCCCCCAACAACTAGTTATTAATGGCCGTAATCTTTCCAGATGTTTAATATGAAGTGGTGGCGGTGGCCTTCAAATGATCCACTTTCATATATCTTAAAAATGAATTTGTTAAATTTAACTCGTCAAATAATAAAAAAACATATTTCTGGATTAATAAGATTACACAACAATAAAGTAATATGAGGGTTCTTGTAGCTTATAGTCATGAATCAATTGCGGGATAATACAGTAATTCTCAAAGTCCGTTGTTTCACTGATGTTTTACTGAAGTCCACTTTAAAATGGGCGCGAAAGACGTGAATTCTCGCTAACAGTCCCCTTCCTAAAAAGGGTCTAAGATTGATAATCTCTTTGAAAGGGGGCAAAAATAAGTATCTTAGGCGTTCTAACTAAACTGGAAACTGTCAACACTTAGTACACATGGCTGTCTTGTAACAACCTCAAACGTATAAGTCAGAGAAAAGCCTTCTCTACCCGGGAATTCTAGCAATCACCCAAAAATATTCCACCAGGAGTTATGACTCTATCGCCTTAGGTTCAGTTGTCCTGCAATCTATATCGATCCCTAATTATTGTATAGAAAACACAATAATCAGAGCATGATTTTCAGTAAAGGTTGACCGGCTGATTAATGTGAACTCAAATATATTTATCTGGAAACTTCCCACATATTTTTTTTTATCCTATATATTCTAATTAATCTCATATCTTGTACGGTTTTCTATATATATTGTTGCTAATAGAAAAAAAAAGCGTTAATTAATTGCAACATTATTTCAGTTTTAAGTAATATATTGATTTATCTTAAAACTTACATTAGTAATTAAAATTTGTTCTAGTATAGGCAACAACAAATAGAAGGTGTATTTTAGTAAAATACATTTCTATATGAAAAATGCTTTGCATTGGTAAAAGGTTAAATTTCACATTAATTTTCGTTTTAATTCATACGAACAAAAACTGTCCTGATGTTTCATTTTTTATACAACATATTTTAAACTTTCCGAAACCGTTAAAAATATTTTGCGAGTGATTTTCTTTTTAAAAAAAAATTGTTTTTACTCAGATATTAAAAGCGTTTTAATTATTTTATCTTTTAGTACATATTTTCATTTTAGAGATATTTATTTAGAGATATTCTCATAACTTTTTTATGAATATCATGAATTGTTTAAGTCATGACATTGATTAAGACTAAATTAAATAAAAAATATAAGGTAAAGCTAGGAGAGTCTGCACACAATTCAAAAGAATAACAATAAAAAATCTAAATATTAATTTTTTGCTAAACTATCCGTGAATAATTTTGACTTCATTTGTTTTTTATGTATTTCCATTGCTATTTTGTTGTTGTGTTGCAATTTAATAGAACAGTTGTAATAACACCAAGAAAGTTATTTTGCGCTATCTGTCCTTACAGGGCTGGTGTGATTGCGCACATGAGTAGGAGAGATTGTTACTAATAATAACTACAATTAAATTGTTAACAATAATAATCACACTTAAATGACACTGTTGTAAGGTTTTTTTGAACAAATATTGTTGTAAGAGGAGTGAATATTTCAACCTAATTATTACAGAATAAGAAAAAAGAAAAAATTAAAAAACGATTAAAAAAAATTAATTAAAGGAAAAAAAATAAAGAATCAAAAAAGCAAGTCCAGATAAGATTACAAAATAACATTAAGTTACTTGATAACACGTTTAACTTAAAATTAGTCCATTTTCAATTTTCATTTTTTTATACAAATTTACCAATAAGCTGCGTAATCTCTCCTAGCATGGAAACTAATGGGAACAATGCGCCATCCCTCCTAAGTAGCAGATGAGCAAACTCTCCAATTTCGGTAGGAGAGATTGCGGGGCCTTTTATTTAAACATGGCTGCTACTAAAACGAACCGTTGATGTTCACATTGTTAGTCTAGATTAGTAGCTTATGAGAAATCTTTAAAATTTAAAATATTTTGTACTACTGACATTGTATAGAAATTCTGATGAATAGCTATGAAAATTCAAGCACTTACTTTGGGAAAACAAAACAAAATAGCAATGTTTTATCTTAGACGCTCAAAACAATCAACGTGCATTTTCAAGTAGACACTCAACTACTGCTGTTGTACAACAGCCTGGAGTCGCTGCACGCTCACTCTACTACTTCCCCCCGCACATCTATGTGGGCAATCTCTCCGACCGCGCCATCTCTCCTGGCTTGATCTTACTATTATTGTAGGCAAAGATATTCTAATAGCATGAGATCGGAAAGAAAATTATCGCTAAAGAGGACCGCACTAGAGAATATTTTGATTTTATATATGCTTAGTCATTATAACGTGAGTATAACACAAGGTTAAAATTACACCGAGTGATTTTTATTTATTTTTTTAAATATTTAAAAAAACTATTAATGTGATTTTATTTTAAATGTAAACATGCCAATAAGAATACAAATAAGTAAAATAAGGGATATAAGGCATGAAACGCATTGCAAACTACTAGTTATAATTCATTCGCCTATTTACATTTGGTTTTGAAAGCTAATGGAAACTACTTCTGAAGTTTTATTAATGGTTGTATAGAAAATGCAATTAATCGAACACAGATTTCAGTAAACTACGCCAGACTGTTTAAATTAAATTCAAGATCATTCAACTGAAACTTTCTCGGTAATTTTTTTTTATCTCATATATATAGCAATTAATTATGAACGTCGTATATGTTTCTACATATTTTGTTGATGAAGTTAGTAAATACTAATGAATGAAATATTATAGTGTAAATTTATGAAATATATTGATTTATATTTAACATGAGGATATTTAAATGTGTATGAAAAGTTTTAATAGTTTAAAAGAATTTCAGATAAGACACGTTTTATTTTTATTTTACTCTAATTTTTATTTTATTTTTTTCTAACCAAGAACACAACAAAGCTTTGATAATATTCAAAATGTTTGTGTGAAGAAAAGTTTTTAAAAGTATTCAATAAACATAGTTTAATGGCCATAATTCAATTTGACAAGAATTTAATGCCTTAATTACAAAAAATCTTGTTACTTTTCTTTAGTATATATTTCTGTAATATCAAATGTTTATAATATAATAAAATATAAAGTTTCAAAACCGGTAAGTAGTAACTATGTACTTACAGCTCGTTATTATTATAAGAATCCGCAAGCATGACTACGGAGAGTTTCACCGTAAATAAGGAATGAAATGGGGACATAAGGATCCATGCCCTGCTCAGATTGGGGGGGACCATACTGTTGCTTTCCATAACATAGCATAAAACTAGCAGAACCATATTATTCGCATTTCAATTCTTGCTGATATGTGAGCTAACAATCTGTTTAAACCTTAATATGTGTCTTAAAAAAGCCTCACTAGTATATAATTATTCCCTATTATATTTATACTTTTAAAATAAATTTCAATCTGAAGATTATCTTTAATATAAAATAAATTAACATTTATTTTATACAATATAATATCATTACATTTTTCCAAATGTTAATAACACAACAAAGATTAAATATTTGTAGTTTTCCGTGAAACAAAACAGCGAAAGAGTCCAGTGTTTCAATAGGATTCCAAATTGCAATCAACTCCACTCCCTGTATATGAGTATATCTATATCACATCATAGAGGAGCCGGGAAATAAAATATAAGTGTAGCACCTTTTCACTACAATAGAAAAGAAAAGTAAGGGATTTGACTGATAACTTCATCAACCAATCAGGAGAGAGAATCAACCAATCAGGAGATAGAAAATACATTAAAATAGATTTTTTAATATAATTTCAAAATTATGCATTATCTGTGAAACAGTAAACAGGTATCATTTCAAGGGGATACCTAGTTGCAAGCAACTCCACTCCCTGCATATGAGTAGTTGTATATCACATCTTAAAAGAGCCATGTAAAAAAAAAATACAAAAATAGCAAAACGGAACTGAAAACAGAAAAAGAAGCTACGGATTACACTGTCAACTTCAACAGCCAATCCGAAATTAGTAAGCTAGCCAATCAAGATTTAGCTTGCGTCAAGCAACCAATCAGAAATTACTTGTGATTTAAGATTGAAAGAGCATGATAATGAGCAGGATGAGCAAATTGAATTAAAAAAAGGATAATTTTGAATAGAAACAAGTGAAAAAATGAAGAAAAAAGTATATTTAACTGTTAAAAAAGGAGATTCATGAATTGTTAAAGAAGATGTTTGCATAAATTTTCTTCTGGCAATGTTTAAAACAGAAAGCAAAATCGTTTTATTTAGTTTATCTTTCAATAAAATCTTACAGTGTCATCCAAATATATTCCTCATTTAATGTGTGAAAGATAAGAACTGTGTACAATATAATATTCATTGAGCCTACTACATTTATTGTGGGCAAATGTTTTGAATAACATACATAAGAAAGATTTTGAAAAGCGCGCTAAAAAGCGACGCCGAAACTTTTTCATAAAGTCAACAGATTTTTTGTTGTTGTTACAGCGCTAATGCTAAATTCTAATTTCATATTCTTGTTCTACTGTGCTCTAAGGCTTTCCAGATGTGAAAATGTTATCTAAACAATGTTGCTCGTAATGGTAAGTCTGATTTTCTGCCAGCTAGTTGTAAAAATGTACCATCTACAAATTGCGAGAAGTACGTTTGAGAAAAATCAAACAACCAGGATTTACAACGTTTAAGAAAGTGTATCAAATAATAATTATTGTATAAATTTTACTTACTTATTTAGAAAAGAAATCCACATTTTTATGTAGAGTGTCTAAATGTATCACTACTATTTTCATTATTTAACGGATTTTATTTGTTTTGTTTGTGGTTTCACCGCGTCCTCCGGGATTTAAATCCATTTACCTTATAAGTTATGTTTCAGTATTTATTATATTTATATTTATATATCTAATTTTCTATGAAACATAATGTTACAAAGATTTGCACAATGGTTTCGTTATATATTTTCTATAAATTTTCTTTGGAACTTTTAGCTTTGAGGAAATTTTTTGAAAATTTGATTATCGTAATAAGACATGCTTTTGTAAAAAATAAAAATATTTTTTTGTTATTTTGAAAATTAATAAATATAAAAAAATATTTTTGTAAATCTCGAATTTAATCTAATATTTATTTTTTGCTACATTCCAAAATGGAAAAAAAAAATTATGCAAAAAGATATTATTTCAGAAGATATATAAAATAATAAACATGGCTAAAATTTTCATTTTTACAAAATTGAACTTTATTTTTTTAATTAAACTTTAATAAACTTAAAATTAGCGTAGTTATTTCATGGATAACAAACTGTCAAAATTATGTTTTTTTTTTAAATGAATTTTTCCGTAGCACTTTTTCAAAAGTCTTTATAGGATCACTGGTTATTTCGAGTATATCACCCATTTTGTAATGTCTTATACTTTATGGATGATTTTAATTTTTATTTCGAATATTATCCTTTTTATTTTTACAGTTTTTGCTTCTTCAGTACAAAACGTTAAACAAAAGTAAGTTGATGATATATTTTAAAATACGTTAGATAATTTTACCAAGTAACTTTGAGAAATTAAGTAAAATGTAGATAATAAAGATTTTTATGACAAAATAGTTTTTAAATATTATTTGAGATTTCCCGACTTATGAGATATTTGAATGTTTATCCTAGTTCGACAACAATCTTTTAATAGAGTGTTTTAATGATGTGATAATGACATAATGTATTTCAGTTTTTTTAGATCAATGTCTGTTATTTCCCCCGTTTTTTATTTTTATTTAAAGGAACTACAAATACTGAACATACCATTTATACTTCTTGCATTTTAAAATCAGGGTTTTTCTGTTTTTGTCAGTTTAGGGTGAGTTTATTTTTTGTTGCATATTTACATAAAACTAAGGGGCTCAGCCCCCTACTCGCTAACGCTCGCCAACCCCCCGTGAATTGCAAAGCAATTCACATTGAGAACGGTACGCGGTCACAGTTCGCTTCGCTCGCTCGCTCCTTTTTTACAGCAATTCTAGCCGGAATGAGTTCTACCATAAAACATTTGAACATATGAAATTGACATTTTTTTTTAATGTAAAAAAGTAATTCTCCGTTGAAAACACAACTGAAAATGTATTTAGTTGGCGCTACCAATGAGCATATAAATCTTTTAAATACTATGAAAAAAGGATATTTTGTACAGCACAACTTACATTTATTTAAAAAAAAAAAAAAAAAAAAAAAAAAACTACGTAGAAATTATTTTTTACTTCCTCAATACATCAACAGATGGCGCCAGGTGTAATCTACTAAGTTGATTTTTTTCTTCTCTTTTGAGTGAGTGAAATTCGTAAATGAATTCTGAATAAGAGTTGAGAATTCATTTGAAATTAACGATATTGCTCATAATTGAAAAGAGGAATCATCTCAGACGCTTTGAATTACGTACATGTTATTTTATTTTTAATAATTGCTAATTTGAGCTTCATTCTATGGTTTCAATGCTCTCACTCTGACCGCCATATTGGAGGTGGAGCTAATCTAACACAATCTAGTCTGTTCATTGGTCTGAACTCTGGAAACTACGGTTGTTGCCAAACCATAAGTTACAAATTCAGCCCTATTTTCGGGCCACGTAAGAAATATATATAGAGAGATATTGCGTTCTTTTCATATGTGTGTATGTAGAACAAGACAATATGTAAACATTTTTCAGCAATTTGTTTAGCTTTGACATTGCCAGCTTTTGAGCACATTAAAACCATAACGTTATAGATATGCGCTATAAGCTTGATAAGTCTTATTACACTCTTATACAGTATTTATATTCATAAAAATATATAGATTATAAGAGTGTAAATTACATTATTATTAATACTTTGATTAAATGTAATAGAATCGAAACTTCGTCAAGGACATAAAACTGTTTTATTATCATTATTATTATTATTATTCGATTGAATTTTAATTAATAATTTATGCATTTTCAATAAATCCTCGATAATCTTTGAAAACCTCATATTCATAAATTTATATTTTTATTGTATAATATTTTATTATTTGATTTTAAATCTGTAATAAAATGTTGATAATAGTTCATCCTCATACAGATAGTTTTTTACAATTGAATATTTTGATTTATAAGATTGACGAATTATCGAGTTTTCGCGAAAATCCATTAGGAATTTGCAATATTTGGTTCTGTAAAAACGTAGTTTTTTTAGAGCGTCAAGTTTTAGCCTTCCTCATGAAAGCAATAGTGCATTGAATAAATAGAAGAGTTCGAGGTTTTAGAGCATATGAATAATTATTTAATGATATGCGTTTGTAAAAACACAGATCTATTAGATCGAAGAATCATCCAGGTTTTAGTATTTATATGTAATATTTAGTAGTAAGTAATTTCATGTAAACAAAATGATTAATGAACAAGTCGTTTTACTTATAAAATAGAGCATTATAAATGTTGAATATAAATTATAATTTATTTATTCATTTACAGGTGGTTTTCTAAAGCAAAGAAAATAGTTCGTGGAGTTTTATTAATGATTTTATGCAGAATGCAATTAATCGAATACGCTTTTCAGTAAACGATGCCAAGTTGATTAATGTGAATTCAAGAATATTTAGCTAGAAGTTTCTTTATTATTTTTTTGGTATGTATATTAATTAAGCGGGTACGTTGTACGATTTTCTATATATTTTCTTAATAAAAGATAAAAATAATAATGAAATCTACCATTAGATTGCAATTTTGTGAAGCATATTGATTTAAGCTGAAACTGAATTATTTTAATAAAAATATGTTTTAGAAATATTGAAATTTATTTAAAAAAATAAGAATATTGAACATGTTTCCGAAACTAATTTTCTCAGTTTTCCCATTTTATTAAAATACCGTCATTTTTAAGAAAATATAATTCTTTAAGGCTATTAATGCACAAAATTGGCTTTTAACCTGCATGTTAAAAGGCAAATTGGGAACTTACATTATTATAAATACGATGATGAAGTTTGTGATGTTAGTTGCATGTGCTATAACATCGATATTATGATTTATATATTTTTTTCAAATAACATCCCAGATGAAAACACCACAGTTTTTAATGTGAGCTGAGCTATTTAGGCGTATAATGTTGTTTTGTGTGACGTATGTTTATTCGAATCGGAAAAATCGCTTCTGCACATTACAATTTTAAACATATTTCGACGATTAAATATTTAATGCCTTAATCAAACATAGTCAGTATCATGTAGGGGTACATATGAACAACATCCATTTCTTTATTAAGATCAGATACACAGCGATACCTCGGTTTTCGTCGATAATCCGTCCGAAAACAATGGGCGAAATCCGAAACCGACGAAAACCGATTCAATTATATGCATACGAAACCATGTAAATCCAATTATTTCGCTCTAAACACTCCAAAATATGTATCAAAAACACATGTTATATAGAATATGTATAGCGTTTAATACTGAAAACATGAAGAAATTAATATAGTGTTCTTGGCGTATGGTATCAAAGCACTGTATCTGGGGTCACTTCCCTTTTTGGTCTTTTGGCAGTAGGACTAGCTTCAGAGTTAGAGGACCTATGTCGCTTAAAAAAGCTGCCCAAAGTGCTTCTTTAAGCTTCTTTAAGATTTGCCTAAAATGGAGCAAGACATTATTATTAAACAACTTGCTTACAAGAAACTTTCTTTGGTTCCATGATGGAGCACTCGCAATCAATAAAAACAAAGCACAAAAATACACTGGAAATAAACGAAATCCGAGGCAACCGACGAAAACCGAAACAATTTTTTCGCGGAAAAAATTGACAAAAAGCGAAAGCGACGATAACCGAAGTCAACGAAAACCGAGGTATTACTGTGTATCTTTTAAAATATGTGAATAGTTGATTTAATTAATATAAACGACTGAAAATTTTTTAAAGAATTTTATCGGATATCAATTATAGGAAATGGACGCAGCTCCAAGGTGCTCCCTTTTCCTCTGTAATACATTTTATTAAGATCTTTTCATGCATCATCGTCTTCTCTTGTGATACATTTTCTTTTTATCTTATAATAGTAAGAATATATAATTTCTTATTTATTTCAAAAATTAAAAATACTAGAAACAAATAATAGAGAATATAATATTTCGAAAAATGTATATATTTACTTGCATTATTATTTTAAAGTAATGAAATAATTATGGTACTTCCCCATTATATGGGCCTTCTGGAGAGAAGGAAATCAGGCAACCTATTCACTGTTTCATTTATACATGCAATGTTTTCAATATTTATACGATTTATTTAATATAAAGAAGCCATTTAATTATCTTTATATACAAACATTGTATCTAAAAAAATGTATATAAAAAATAACAACACCAATAATAATAATAATATAAAAGTTCATTAGGTTTGTTTTCATATCTGTTTTATATAATTTAACAATAAATCTCACTTTCTAAAGCCCGAAGTAAGCCAAGGGCGACAGAAAAAAAAGTCAAGCGGGAAAATATCGTAATTATTTATACGTAAACTGTTTTCGTGAATAATTTAGGACTTGTATTGCAGAAATTTCTAAAAAGCAGAATTCCACTGTAGCAAAGGGAAAATTGTGGCAGTGCATAATATATCTATTAAAAGTTCTTAAAATCTTGATGCACAAATGTTTCAACGGCAAAAAAACTGCGAAGAGCAAATAAAAATTAACCTGATACCTAAACTCAATACGGGAATATTATAAATTCTCTAAATATTTCAGTACCTTCTACCATAACAAGCAGTGTGTGATACATAGAACTTTCTCTAAAATATCGTGATATAAATTTATATGTTTCGGATATTTGTCTACACGCTTCATGGGAAATTGAATTATCATCTTCTTTTATTATATATATATATTTTTTTTTTACTATCTAAGACTAAGAATATACGATATATTTCTGACTTATTTTTACTTTGAAAAAAGTACTAGACGTCAAATAATATTGAAAATACTATTCTCAAAAACAATTCTATTTACTCACGTTTTAAAATTGAAACAATGAAAGAAATCTGAAAGGTTTTTGTCATACTTTAGCATTTTGAGTCACAGATTTATTTAGAGTATATTTCTATACATCCAAATTAGGTGAATATTCATTGACAATACATAATAAATTTAACTATTATTATTAAAATAAAAAAAGGATGCACAAAACATTTTATGAACGAAAGAATGCAGTTAGCCAATATAGATTATCCTGGTACCTGCACACATTACTAGAAGAATATATTTTTTGAAAATGCTTTAATTATTTTGACCGTAACTGCATGGTTTTTAATATTCTCTACGGAATATCACTGTGAAAACTAACATGTTTCAAATACGTTTCATAGAAGCTATAATCATAACCTTCTGTTTTTGTTTTCATCCTATCTATTTCTATGAAAAAATAACTTATTTTCAGATTATTTTTTTTTCTTTACACTCAAAAATAGTAAACAGTAAACGATAAATAAAACATTATTTTTAAAGCATCTTTATTCGCCCATATTTTCACTTTAAAAGAATTAAATGTATATTACTCTCAGGAGTATTTGTAAATATTTTGATGCGCAAAGTTATGAAATGCAAATTTCTACTAAATCAAAATATTTTAGAAATCTGTGTATAAAATACATTTAAGTAACATCCTTAAAATACCAGTATATGTAAAAATAAAATAAAAATAAAACATGAATGCTATATGTTATTTTAGATACATAACTACTTTTCCACTTAAAATAATCCGAAGGTTTTATAATTATCGTCAATTCCAGCATTTTCTTTTATTGTAAAAATTGCATAGTTATACATTAAATGTGTAGGCGGTAAAACTTGATAAAATCGTGATATTAGAGACAAGACCTCTTAAACTACAGGAAATAATTAAAAGTAAACACCTGCTCAACATCTGGATATAAAATACATGGATAATCCAAACGCATAATAATTTTAAATAATAGCCTACACGAAAATTTTATTGAAAACAAGGAGGCTATAAGCAATTTTAAATACGTATTCTTAACTGTATATGTGAGGATTATAAAGTTTGTAATTTGTTTCATTTTCATGGCTCGCATCAAGAACACGGAGACACATAGATTTTTTTTTTATACCTTATATATTTCGGAGGTAACTCTTTGCGTTTCATTTACAAATAATAGCAACGTCTGTTGTGCGTTTTGTTACTCCTATCTAATAATAAACTTAGAATACCCATTTTTTTACACCATAGTACGTGATTAATCCAGGCGACTATATATATATATTTCCCTACATTGCTTACAACTGTATTAAAAAATAATCTTCGTGATAGATTTCTAGCTGACATATACATCAAGTAATATTTTTCAATTCCTACTATTAGTTTACACTTTACCTATATATATTTTTATTACTTGTTCAAATTTTCAATCGTTAATAAAATAATTTTTATCCATCCACTCAAGTTCAAAGAAATTTTTTTTAAACTTGTAGTGGGTGACACTTTATGTTAATACAGTTTTTTCAAATATTAATTCATTAATTAAATTTAATTAATTAATTTTAGTTTTATATGGGAGAAAAAATATCAACACGCAGTCGACTTATTTCAGACAATAGTTCCATTTAAAAGCGCTCATTCACAAGTCTTGATAGCGCAGTCAGTTTAGCTCTGGGCTCGTAACCACAAGGTCCCAAGATCGAGCCTCACCTGGGAAGGAAGGAAGTTCTCCCATACTCGAAAATAATTCAAATATAACATAATAACAGCAATAAATATAATTCTAGAAATTATGGGTATTTTTTTCACCCATGGTTTATGGTTACTCTTATATAAGATATTTAGCAGGAAATAAATTTAGGAATAAATACCGTCAGTGGCGAAGCGTGTAGATCGCTGAAAAAAAAATTATTTTTGACCTAAGTAGGAATTGACTTTAATTTATTATTATTATTATTATTATTATTACTTGTTTTTTAAATAGTGGTACACGAAATAATAATAAAAATAAACTAGTCGAATTTAAAATTAATGTAAATATATTGCTTGAAGGGGAGTAAAAACATATTAACTTTTCCTTGAATAGTCGCATTTAGCAAAGGTATTGGTACACATGATAGTCAAAGAGTTAAGTCAGAATGTTATATACCTACTTTAATTCCCCACTGTGAGAGATATTAATCGATAAATGATAAGCGATAAATATAATTCTAGAAATTATGGGTATTTTTTTTTCAGTTTCATATTCATTAAAAGAAGAAAATGAATAATTAATTAATTTTACAGCTAAGAAATTTATGTAATTAGAATATATTTAGGTTTTGCTTTTAAGACACGATCCCGGTACAGTGTTTCAAGGAAATTATTGATATAAATAAAAAAAACATTACGTCAAATATAAAATTGGTAATTTTAGATCATTCTTTCTGCATTAAAAATTCGAGAATGTTGTATTCTTGAAGAAGTACATTGAAGAATTGGTGGTAAAATCTTTACTTTGATCAACGCTGAAGATTTAACTAAGGAATTGATAAACATAGATACAGTGCGAAGAAAATCTGAGCGATGGCTATCACTCTGCTTTTAATTGATGCAAGTAATATGAAGAAGTATATTAATATTTAGAACAAAAACCTTTATAATTGGACATCGTTATTTTATTTTATTGGATTAGGATTGAACCAGTGTTAGAAAAATTCAAATGAAACACAGCAATTTCTTATTAAATATTTAATTTCAACACGCTAAAAAAGAGATAATCATTTTTTGTCCAATTTTGAATGATTAGCTAAAATTATAAAATTATTTGAAAATTAACTAAATAATATTAAGCATAAACATACATTGTTAATATAACTCGAACTTCTTTTTGTATTGCATGATTTATTGCTTTTCTCAGACGTACGTTACATGGCTAAAAGTCAACGGACACTTTCGTTTTTAGACGTTTTCTGGAATATCTAAAGAAATACTTGACGTTTTTTCTGGAAAATCAGGATTGTAAATAAACGTGTTTTACGTCATATTTTTCATTTAAGGTATAGTCAATTATGGAACCAACAACAACAACAACAAAAACAATGTTTGAGATCACCTTGTAAAAGAAAATGCTCGAAATTATCTGCAGCTGTGGCATTTTTATCTATTTGTGTAAGGATAGCACGTATATTCGCGATGATATAAAATGTTTTTTTGAAATGAAAAAAAAAAAAAAATCAGCATGTTGTTTGATTATATCATGGAGAGTTTGCACTCAATTTTAACGCCACTTTCAGAAAAACTGAAATAGTGAAGTAGAAGCAACATACTATAATTAAAATATGAATATATTAAACAGTTGGCAAAACTGGAATATTTCATATGTAAGAAATATATTTTAACTTAGCATTGCGAAAGATAAGATATATTATTTATCTGATCTGGTAGTCAACAATGTACGGCATCTTATATAAAAAGGCCAAAGGAATATCTTGAAAATTCAGAAAGATGTCAGCGACATAGTTAGCTGAATTTCATTTTCTTTATAAAGCTGGATGATAAGTGTTTTTCCACAAATTGTAATTTTCCATTAAATGACATAAAACAAAGGACAATGTATTTAACGTGTGGGAATTGTAGCAAAGAATTGTACAGAATGTATGAATATATTATGTAGGAATATTCCATATAAATAGTTTTGAAATATTAGTTATAACATTTTATTGCAAAAATATGATTGTTAATAATTTATAAATTCATAAATAAATTATATGTTGGATCCACATCGGTGAAAATTCAGAAATTGGCTTTTTGTTCAGATCTGACTATTTTTTCTGTAGTTATCAGAAGAGATATAGTTTCCGTAACAAGGAATCTTGCATCAGAAAACAGATCAAAAGTGTCATCGGTGATAAGTATTTTATATAATAGGATTATTGTAATTTTTAGTACGAAAAATAGTAGCAAGTGTGTAATATATTTAGAATTTCCAAATACACGCCGTTACTGATGTAGTAGTAAATAATTGTTGCATGATTATTTAACTCATTTTATCTCTCTCTGCAGTAATACTTATTTTTAAAAATTCTATTTTTGATATTTTCAGAATTATGTGCATTAATTTAAAGCAATAATTAAAGTGTTCGAACGTTTCATTGCGGACGCGGTTAGCAAGTTCATTCTTTGCTTTATTAAAAAAACCAAGAGCGGTTCAGAATTTTTATTAAAAAATAAAAAAATTAAAAAGATTTAGAAATTTTATTTTAAGTTTAACGGAATATAAATCATAAAATGTATAAATTTTAAAGTGTCTCTAGAGGCTTTTTAATTATAACAATTGTTTAGATAATGACAAAAGATGTAACTTTCGTCCAAACAACTTCATCTAGTTACTTCTAGAACCGCTTTAATATCTTAAACAAGGATATATTTTCTGCACTGTACATTTTCTTTATACATTTTAAAACCCGGTTTATTATTAGCACCATTGTCGGGACGCCCTGGTGTGCGATATAATAAAAACTACCACTTCAACATTTCAGTTATGTGGGGATTAAGATCTGTTTGTACACATATTTAAAATTTTAATTCTTTAAAGATGAATTTTATTTAAATATGCATTAATTATTTTCATTGTTATATTAAATTTCATGTAAATATTTTGTTTTCATTTTAAGGTATTTTAAAAACTAATTAAGAAATATTTTAGATATTTGAAAAGTTTTTTCTTCTATTAGACATTTTCAGTTTGTATATCGTACCTAAATTTTAACAATGGAAATGAAATTTTAGAAATGCCTTGTTTAATTAATCAAAACAACACAAATAACTGCATAATATCAGTATATCTTTCACTTTAATAGAGATTTTTTTTTTTTTAATTTATGGTGCTTTTAAATTTAAATGCTTGGTGTTATTATTTGTTTTTTACGATTAGACCACTAAAAATTTAAATTAAAAAAAAGCTGTATGATTGAAATACATGTCTTGAAATAAATACTGAATAAAAACAAGAAAAGTATTACGAATTTTAAGAATTTTATGTTGAAACACATATAAGAAACAATCTGAGATTAATAATGTTAAGAACATTGTGCTACATTATAATATGCGACGTTGTGTTTTTTTTTTTTTTTTTTTTTTTTTTTTTTGTTAACTTTTATATAAGTAAATCACTACATTAATTGTGAATTTTTATTATATTTGATTTCAATTATATTCGAAAATATATGTTAAATTTAATCCAAACAGGGTATTTTAATGGATTATATTAAACATCTAGCCTTTAATTTTTTTTCCGAAAATCGCATGAAACATTTTACAAATTTTACATAAAAAGGCATATATCGTAGACTATTTGAAAAATCCGGCTGTTTGCAAAGAGAGTGTCTAAATGGAAAATCAACTTCTTTTTTTCCAATCGGCCTGATATTTTTCAGTCTTATTGCAAATTTCCTAAGCATCTTTAGTCTAACTCAGCCAAACTCAACCTGCGCCCCGCGGACCGCATGTGGCCCGGCGACCTTTTATGTGCGGCCCTAGACACGTAATCAATAATCCCTATTTATAAAATTAATTGAAGATGTGTATAAGAAGTTTTTAATATTTTCACTGTCCTTTTATATAATTTTGTGGAAAGACAATTTCCTATTATTTAGAATTACTAATTTAAAATTAACTTAAATTATCTTAAATGACGTTTCCTTAGTCAAAGCTCTTTTTACATGTAGTTTTACGTGTGGTATAGCAGTGTATATGTTACGGTCAATATGATTAATCCGGTCATTATTAATAATAACAGGTTATCATTAATAAGGATCGCGATTATTATTAATAATGGTCGGATTAATCATAATGACCGTAACATATACATTTCTTAATCCTGAAGTCTAAAAAAAGAATTCCAAATTAATTTAATTTTCACTGTATATTTCTACATAAAAAAAAAAAAAAAATTGCATTTAGAAAAAAAAAATTATTATAAAAAAATCCTTTTTTTTTTTTGGAATCACTTCATTGTTATATTGTTGCATTTTGTACATATCATATAGCTAATAAGGCTTATTAGGGTTAAATATTTGTCGAAGAAACAATTTGCAGCAAAATGTTTTATACCACTATTTCAAAACAACAATCTTTTCGGCATTTACAATAGAAATCTATGTTTTTTTTTACATTCTTACACAAGTGTGTTGCGGCCCGCCTAACGTCGCAAATGTATGTTTGTTGCCCGCGAGAAAAAAAAGGTTGAGAACGGCTGGTCTAACTGTAAGACGATCATTTGTTTCTCAATCATCCTGAAAATTTGCAGGCTTATTGCAAAGTACCTGTGGAGAGTTAGGCTAATTGGGAATAGACCATTTATTTCTCAATCAGCCTGATTTTATTTGAAGACTCGTTGCAATCAGCTGTGCAGTTTTAGGATTATTAACTTAAATCCGAATTAAATGAACTACTAAGATATTAAACTGAGAAAAGCCAATTATTTAAAAACCCGAAAAGAAGAACATAGAACTATAGTTCCATGTATTATTACACAAAAAAGTTTAATTAGATAATTCATTGAAATTTTAAAAAGTGGAAGGGGAGTGTTAAATGATAATTTATCGTTCAGTATTTCAGTGATTTGTTTGGATTTATTGGGTATTTGAGTAATGGGTTGTTTTTTCAGTTTAAAAGGGAGTGGTTGGTTAGTTTTTCAATAATTTGCTTCTTTTCGGGTTTTTTAAGTAAATGGTTTCTTGGTTTAATATCTTAGTAGTTTATTTAATTCGGGTTTAAGTTAATAGATGGCGTTCCCTGTCCAGTATATTGTTTCATTGTGTTTAAGGTGATTGGTTGAACATTCGGATCTTGAAATTACCAACAACAGTTCAGTCTGTGAGACATTATGATTGACTATTATCCTGATGATTACCTCAGAAGAAGGTTGAAACCTGTAGATATGTTTTAAAGTATTTTATATATTTTTGGAATGTTGCATTATTTTAGCAGTGTTTTATAATTATTTAATATTAAAATTTTTATAGTGTAAATATCCAAGATTTTCCGATATGTAATTAAAATTCTGTATTAATGAAATCTGCAGATGAGGATTATTTTTAATGTTTTCCCTGCTTTACGTAATGAAAAGGTACGGCTTTATGTAGTGAAAAAGTCCTGCTTTACGTAGTGTAAATGGGTTAATAATTGAAAATGTTTATATAAAAAATAAGTAAAAAAACTGCTGTGGGAATAAAATATGTAAATTAGGCGATTTCTATTGTGTTTTTCCAGTATTACCTAAAGAAGATGGGTTGCTCAATTAAATTAGTCGCAGCGAATATATAACTGAAAACTGCTGTATTGGGAGATATGATTTATGATCCTGGTTACCCGAGATTACTGATTAATTTAATTTTAAGTATGTAGTGCATTTTAAGTCTAGTTGAATGTGCCAATCCTATAACTTTCATCTATCTCATACAGGTTTCGCATACACTAAAAAAAATCAGCACCAATTTATATCAAGGTCTAACTGAATCTAAAGTTTTATTAAATTCTGTACATTAGTTCTTAAAACATAACTATTGATAAAATCATATAACTCCTGCAACATTTAGCTTAGCACCGGCACCTGTTGGGAGATTTTGACCAAAACCTAAACAACAACAACATATATCAACGTCTAACTGAATCTGAAGTTTGATGAAAATCCGTGCATTAGTTCTTGAGATATAGTTATCGTAATAATGATGAAAAAAGTAGCATAGTAGCGCCACCTGTTGGGCTATATACACCAAAACGTAAGCAGAATCTAATTATGTAATTATCTAGGAGAATCTTAAGTTCGATGAAATTACGTGCATTAGTTCTTAGGATATAGCTATCGTAAAAATCATGAGAAAAGTGGTATAACAGCGCCACCTGTATCAATATCTACATCAAAACGTAATCAGCGGCTATTTATGTGAAGGTCTAACTGGATCTAAAGTTTGATGAAATTAATTGCATTAGTTCTTGAGATAGAGCTATTGCGAAAATCGCGAAAAATGCAGCATAGGAGTGCACCTATTGGGCGATTTTCACCAAAAACTAATCAGCATCAATTCATTTCAGGGACTAACTGAATATAAATTTTTATTAAATTTCGCGCATTAGTTCTTAATATAGAGCGCCTACAAAATTTTTGTCACAAACAGACAGACAGACTCACAGACTCACACACAGACATTTTCTAAAAACAGTCAAATCGTGTTCAGGACCTTCTAAAACGTTTAAATCCGTCGAAAAGTGGAAGTCGAAAATTTTCATGAATCCAATACTTTCTTCTTTTAAAGATAGAAGAAAGTAATAAACACGCAATAGGCCTGAGTGCCTGCAGATTTCCTTTTTCCATAAAATGTTTTTATGTATTTTTTGTTAATTATTTTCTTTAGCAACCCACCCTCCTTTTGTAACGTTAAGAAAACATCCAAAATCTACCTCAGCTGTAGCTGTTATTGAGACTTTTGTACGGGGTGTTTGCAAAAAGTATACCCTTAACATAAATATCAAGTAAAAATATAACAGATTATAACACCTTGTAATAATATACTTATTTTAATTGCTAAAAAGCTTAAAATAAAAACATTATAAACAGTAAAATAAATTTTATTAGACTATTTACATGTTTCGGCTCCATCGGAGCCATTATCGAAACAAGTAAGAATTATAGAATATTGTTATTTGTTTAAGCTGTTAAACTAAGCTGTTTAAACAAATAGATGATGGGTGGTAATTTTCTAATTAGTCTAAAACTGCATAGTCTCATTTCGATAAATCTGAAAAAAAAAAAAAAAAAAAAAAAAAAAAAAAAAAAAAAAAAAAAAACCAGACAGATTGTGAAATAATTGGCTAATTTCCGATTTGTCCAAAACTGTTTAGGCTTTTTGAAATAAGCCTAAACAAGTAATAAAAAACTTTTTTTTTTAAGTCAATTCCTACTTAGGTCAAATAGAATTTTTTTTCCAGCGATCTACAAGTTTCGCCACTGACGGTATTTATTCCTAAATTTATATCCTGCTAAATATCTTACAGAAGAGAAATTTTTGAAATTTATTAAAAATTAAATAAAAAATAAATAGCTAAAATATCAAAGATTAATAGCTCGAAAAGTATTTCTCAAAAAATGGTTAGACAAACTGCGTGAGAAAGATAAAAAAAGTTGTATTTTTCTTGATATAAATTTAAAATATAATGATTATGCCGGTTTTTAAATATTGAATTCAAAAATTACCAAACTTCACATTAAAGTGCCATAGCGATGTTACAGTTAACGATAATACAGTTTTTTCAAATATTAAATAATTAATTAAATGTTATTATTTAATTTTAGTTTTATACTTCATTTCTGTTCAAGAGTATAGACTCACTCCACATTTGTAGTCTCCTTCGCCCGCGAGCCGCCTGATCGTCGTACGTGAACAGCCCCATTATCTTTTTACGTGTGAATGTGAAACTATAAATATGGAGTGAGTCTATACTTTTGAACAGAAATGAAATATAAAATTAAAATTAATTAATTTAATTTAATTAATGAATTAATATTTGATAAAACTGTATTAACATCAATTGTCATCCAGTACAAGTTTAAAAAAAATTATTTGAACTTGATAGGATGAATAGAAAATATTTTATTAACGATTGAAAATTTGAACAAGATATATAAATATATAGAGAGTGTGAGCTAATAGTAGGAATTGAAAAAATATCAGGCCGATTGGAAAAAGGAAGATGATTCTCCAATTAACTAGTCTGTTTGCAAAATGCCGAAGACCGGAAAGCGAAGACTAGCCTCCGGCACATACAACAATTCACAACCACAAATGTAAATCTGTAATAATTTATATCCCTAATAAAAACTAATTCCAAACTCTAGTCAGTTAAAAATGAAGTCAGACAATGTTTTCTATAATATCCAATACATAATTTTACTCCTACTATTTAATTAAAAGTACTTCCTTTTTTTCACAAGTACATTTAGAAAGCATTCGAACTTACTGTTTTGTCCCCGAGGTTATTTACGATGCAGTGCAAATACGCTGTCTGTCCAAGTTGCGTCGTAACATTTCTTGGGGTACTCTCATCGAATGTCGGGGAGACACGATTGGTCTCCCCCGTCGTCGAATCGGGATCGATAAAGTCCTCCGGGGGAACATAGCTGGGTGCGTCATAAAGCGAACGATGCCTTATTCCTGCAGTACTACTTTCTGGACTAGGACGACCCGTCGTGGTTTTTCCATCTGGGCTTACTAGTACTGCAATAAAGAAAAAAAAATACTCACAGTAAATGGATAGAAATACATATGCATATAAATACATGCGTATATTTACATATATATTGAGTTTGAAACACATTAACATGGATTTATTACTGAAAATTACAGCATTCATCTCCATAATTTGATGTTTACAATTTTTATTTCTTTGTTAAGGGGGTCATGAATTTCAAAAAGTATTTTTTTAATTGTGTATGTTATTCCAAGAATAAATAAAAATCCTTACAAAATTGCAGCATTCATCTCCATAATTTGATGTTCACAATTTTTATTTCTTTGTTAAGGGGGTCATGAATTTCAAAAAGTATTTTTTAAATTATGTATGTTATTCCAAGAATAAATGAAAATCCTGAAAATTGCAGTATCATCTCCATAATTTGATGTTTACAATTTTTATTTCTTTGTTAAGGGGGTCATGAATTTCAAAAAGTATTTTTTTAATTATGTATGTTATTCCAAGAATAAATGAAAATCCTGAAAATCGCAGCATTCATCTCCATAATTTTATGTTTACAATTTTCATTTCTTTATTAAGGAGGTCGTGAATTTCAAAAAGTATTTTTTTTTAATTTTGTATGTTACTCCAAGAATAAAAACTTCATGTAATAAGAGTTTTGTAGCCTGAATTAAAAATTCAATTTAATGAAACTTCAAAAATATTAAAGTTGGTAAAAAAAAATAATACTCCACCAGATCTAATTTTTAAAATTTCATTTTTAGGTGCGCTCGTAATTATATAAATAAGTAGGACACATATACGTTGTCTGGTCGGTCTGTCTGTCCGCATATCACAGAGCAAAAACTACCGAATCGAGTGGTTTAAAATTTTAAATATACATAATCGTTGCAGAATTTTGTCGAGTCATTTCAACTTTTATGAAAATCGTATCAAAACTTCAGAATATATTAATAAATTATTCTTTCTTCTATTAAATCCTATCATATGTAATTAACTGAATGATATCTCATGATAGATTATGATTCTATGTTGCTATGGTGATTACGTCATCTTTATGACGGAGTCATATTATTTCCGTATTACTGAATTTAAAAACCAAATTTGTATACTAAAATTGTTTAACTATAGCAATCATATAATCCAATAACAGTTTTTTTGGATAGATGTTTCCGGAGAAATATATATTAAATGGAAAAAAAAGTCTAAATATGGATTTCAAGTTCAGTAATTTTCAAATCTAGGCTTAAATTCCCCATTGGAATTTTCAGTAAATATCAAAAAAAAAAAAAAAAAACTGTTGCAATATAAAATGTACTTATTTCATTACAGAAATTAATCATATCATAATAACAGACGATATAAATATTTTTTTCAGTGAAATAATAGCGGTGATTTATTTTTTACATTGTCTTCTATTGGATATTTGCTCGTAGTATAATTTTAATGTAACAAAATTGTGATTAATTGTATGTAAAAGTGAAACTTAATTTCATAAAATAAACTTAATATCTATAATATGTAAATCTGCATATAAAATAAATTTTGTATTCATGCATTTATGGATAACAGTGAAACAGCTATTGCACCAAGATCCGAATATACTAGTATAAAACTAGTAGTACTTTATAAAATTAGTTATAGTACGAACGCACCCCCATTTGTCACGTTTGACGTATAATTTCCATTTTTTTCTATATTAAAAGTGTGGTAGTCCAAAATTAAAAAAGAAACTTGTCGCCTGTGGCAATCCTCTAATAACTGGTGGAAAAAATATTATTGTAAGGTTCATTACAATTATCATTACAATTATTATTATATTTTTTCATGTTAATATACAACAACAAATTTCAGAATGGATGCACAGATGTATTTTAATTTATTGCATTTTAAACATCTGGAAATAAATCCATAGGTATATCATTTTCATACAAGTATTTTATTTTCAATACTTAGTTTTCAAAAGTGCACAACACATTTTCTGCAAAATGTAGTGCAATATATTGGTAAATTTTATAAATTTTAACTAGACATTTAACACAAATTCAAAAATTTATATTTTTGGTAGATTTTTTATTTTTGCAATGTTTACCATCCCCGAAGTATCATTGTTGATTCTTTTATAATGTTTTTTTTTTTTTTTCATAAACACACAAATAAATTTCTTGATACATATATGCTATGTTTACATATTAAATTAAAAATTTATATGCAAATTAATTTTCAAACGCTAGTAGCCATTTTTAGTTTGCGTATTTTGCGACAATGCTATTAGAGTTTATAGTTAATTAGTTTGTCAGGTTTACATATTTTTGTTGTTATTTCTAGATGTAGATTTTTTTTTTTTTTAATATACAAAATAACATTTTTATCCTTGTATAAGAGCTACAGTTCCAAGAGTAGCATGTTTTCAAATATTGTACATCAGTAGATCAAAAGTCATATACATGAAAATAGTTAATACGGTTAAAAACAGAATAAATGCGATTTTTATTGCCATAAAATGATAAAGATACATAAAATTGATAGTATGAATCTCGGTAAGATTTTCTCGAACAAAAATTATTTTTTTACTACTTTATTCAGCACAGCGTGTAAGAAGTTTCGCTAAATATAATTTATGTAATCCCTATAAATATAAATCTTATTAAAATAATGAAAAAAAAAACGAAACATTTGAAACAAAATAATTTTTTTGTCCAATTGTTTAACATGACTTTTGATAACAAGAATAATATAATTTGAAATTTTTTGCGTTATAAGATGCAGTTCTGCATCGGGTCTGGTAAACCTATTTTACCCGAACACGACCCAAAATGCTTTTCAGATCGGGTGAGGTTAGAGCTATTTTTTTCGTTGCGGCTTGGGTTAGAATTGGGTGGACTCTGATTATTTCGAAATTCAGACTTAATCCTAGTGTGTCGGCTTCGTATTAACCCAATTTTTTGAAATAAAAAAAGTCAAAAATATTGTTTTATATGAAAAGTAATATATTTGAATATGAATGAGTCTGTATATACTTTGGACAAAGGAAAGAGGGAGCATACAGTATGCATGTTATGGGTGTGTGTGTCTACATAAGAAATACATGATGATATAAGATTTAGTTATATGAAAAATAATATATTTGAATATGAATGAGTCTGTATATACTTTGGACAAAGAGAAGAGTGAGCATACATTATGTATGTTATGGGTGTGTGTGTCTACATAATGAATACATGAATGATATAAGATTCAATTATATGAAATACAATATATTTGAATATGAATGAGCCTGTATATACTTTGGACAAAAAAAAGAGGGAACATACAGTATGTATGTTATGGGTGGGTGTGTCTACATAAGAAATACATGATGATATAAGATTTAATTATATGAAAAGTAATATATTTGAATATGAATGAGCCTGAATATACTTTAAACAAAGAAAAGAGGGAGCATACAATATGTACGTTATTGGTGTGTGTGTCTAAATAAGAAATACATGATGATATAAGATTTATTATGAAATACTATTCGTTATAGTCATATGAGAAGATGAGAAAATATTACTTAAAATATGAATTCTAAATTTCAAAATAAATATAAAATACACAAAGGAATTTGCTAAAATCTTTTTCAAAAATTGATACATTTCATAGAATATAGTCTTATTTCTCTCACATGTAGCTTAACTATAATATATTTTGATTTCACTAAAAAAATATCTTTACTAGGATATTTTGTGATTATGTAATATCCAATAGTATTATTTCACTGTTTTATACTTTGTATTAAATTTTGCATTCTTATTTTCATAAACAGAAGTAAATACATATATATTGTATATATGGCTCTAAAAATCAATAAATATTGTGCAGTTGGCACAGCATCAAGAAAAGCATAAAAAGAGGACGCCGGTTAAGAAATAACTAACTAAATTTATTTATCATGGAACCGAATACTATGGAAATGTCATTAAGCCTTTTTCAGACAGTAATATGGCACAGATTTAAATTATTCCATTTTGTCTTTGTATTGTGTTTTATATATTCTCCAATTAGTATATTTTTTAAATCGTGAAATAAAATTCGTAATGAAAGAGATGATTCGCTCGATTATATTAATAATAATACAAATATAAGAACTCTTTAAACAATTTATATATTTTATTATTATTCAAAAGATTTCTTAACAAATTTCCATTTCCATAATGATTTTAATAATGTGAAGAATCACACTAATTAGTTGTTATATAAATTAAAAGGGAACAAACTAAGCAAATAATAATAACGTAGAAATAAATGTTAATTGTAATATTAACTTCAATAATTTATAAAATAAGTTAATAATAAGATAAAAAGATTTGTCATTCAGAAAATCCAGAAAAAACATTTAATTTTTTTATACCAAAAGATATTTATAAGAAATTCACTGTAGAGTGACTGGTAGTTTTATTTCTTGTGATTTGCTATTTTTGTGAAAAAACCTGATATGTGTTATATCGGCTACCAGTGTGCCCAAACAATGTATTTTCCATTATTAATACAAATATTTCATTAAGGTTAATTAATAAATCTAAGCATTTATAAATAATGTTAGAAAAATGTTATCGACTGCATTTATTTAATATAAATAACATCAAAGAAGCATATTATATGTCTGTAAGCATTATACATTCGTACCTTTATACTCACAAGTCTGTGATTTTAGCTAGCAATATGGATATATGTACATGTGAGTATATTTATCAATTTATATACACATTAGAACTGTGATAGTGGAATTTCAAGGAATATGTTTTAGGGAATTACATTTTGGATAAGTTTGAGCTTTGGTAAGCATAATTTGTGTGGTGTTTTTTCTACCGGGCCCTTGATATTTTTCTGTTTCAGGCAGAATTACGTTATATAAAAATGCAATTTTACAGATTTTACTGTATTTATTGCTCTCTGTATTTTAATAAATGTTTATATATGCATAACTATTTGAGCTATACATCGCCATACTCACGTTCGTGCGCACACACAGTAACACACCTGTGAATGTGCGTGTTTAGACAAGCATATTTGTATGGAAATAATATTGCTGAACACGGGGCTTATAGTCCAGTAGAAATAGCGCAAAAAAGGGCCTTGCCTTACAAAAATTCGGGTAGTTCCGATTTTTGGGTATGCTGTAAAGGTTGACCCTCTAATAAAAAAACCAAGTTTTCGACCTTCTAGACCTTGTGCGTTTTTCACAATATTGAAAAAACCAATATTTTTCGGCACTTTTTTCGAGTTTTCTTAAATAACTCAATTTTAGTGCATTTTACAGAAAAAAGCACTGTTACCATTTTGTAGAGCATAAAATTCTCTACAACATGCAGTATTCAGGTTTTTAAATTGTCCAAATAGGGGGTAAGATACAAGACCGGGAAAATAGGGTAAAATTTGGAAAAAATGTAAAAATCTACAAATGACGTTAGTTTTTGCTTAATAACCTACTTTTAGTGCGTTTTAGAGACAAAAGCACTTTCAGAATTTTGTAGAGCATAAAATTCTCTACAAAATGCAGCATTCATCTTTGTAAATTGTCCAAATAGGGGGTAAGATACGGAGTCGGGGAAATAGGGTGAAATTTGGAAAAAATGTAAAAATCTACAAATGACGTTAGTTTTTGCTTAATAACCCACTTTTAGTGCATTTTAGAAACAAAATTGACATAATCAACTTTTTAGAGCATGAGATAGTCGATAGTTTCATTTATTAGAGGTTGACCCTCTAATAAAAAAACCAAGTTTTCGATCTTCTAGACCTTGTGCGTTTTTCACAAAATTGAAAAAAACCAATATATTTCGGCACTTTTTTTTATTTTTCTTAAATAACTCAATTTTAGTGCATTTTACAGAAAAAAGCACTGTCACCATTTTGTAGAACATAACATTCTCTACAACATGCAGTATTCAGATTTGTAAATTGTCTAAATAGGGGGTAAGATACGGAGCCGGATTCTCTACAACATGCAGTATTCATGTTTGTAAATTGTCCAAATAGGGGGTAAGATACGGAGTCGGGAAAATAGGGTTCAATTTGGAAAAAATGTAAAAATCCACAAATGACGTTAGTTTTTGCTTAATAACCCACTTTTTAGAGCGTTTTAGTGACAAAAGCACTTTCAACATTTTGTAGAGCATAAAATTCTCTACAACATGCAGTATTCATATTTGTAAATTGTTCAAATAGGGGGTAAGATACGCAGCCGGGAAAAGGGTTAAATTTGGAAAAAATGTAAAAATCCACAAATGACGTTAGTTTTTGCTTAATAACCCACTTTTAATGCATTTTAGAAACAAAATTGTCATAATCAACTTTTTAGAGCTTTTAAGTAGGTTATTAAGAAAAAACTAACGTCATTTGGGGATTTTTACATTTTTTCCAAATTTAACCCTATTTTCCCGGCTCCGTATGTTACCCCCTATTTGGATAATTTAGAAACATGAATACTGCATGTTGTAGAGAATTTTATGCTCTACAAAATTCTGAAAGTGCTTTTGTTTCTAAAACGCAATAAAAGTAGGTTATTAAGCAAAAACTAACGTCTTTAGTGGATTTTTGCAAATTTTACCCTATTTTCCTGGCTCCGTATCTTACCCCCTATTTTGAAAATTTACAAATCTGAATACTGCATGTTGTAGAGAATTTTATGTTCTACAAAATGGTGAAAGTGCTTTTTCTGTAAAATGCACTAAAATTGAGTTATTTAAGAAAAATAAAAAAAGTGGCGAAAAATATTGGTTTTTTCAATATTGTGAAAAATACACAAGGTCTAGAAGATCGAAAACTTGGTTTTTTTATTAGAGGGTCAACCTCTAATAAATGAAACTATCGACTATCTCATGCTCTAAAAAGTTGATTATGACAATTTTGTTTCTAAAATGCACTAAAAGTGGGTTATTAAGCAAAAACTAACGTCATTGTGGATTTTTGCATTTTTTCCAAATTTCACCCTATTTTCCCGGCTCCGTATCCTACCCCCTATTTGGACAATTTACAAACATGAATACTGCATGTTGTAGAGAATATTATGCTCTACAAAATGGTGAAAGTGCTTTTGTCTCTAAAACGCAATAAAAGTAGGTTATTAAGCAAAAACTAACGTCTTTAGTGGATTTTTGCATTTTTTGCAAATTTTATCCTATTTTCCTGGCTCCGTATCTTACCCCCTATTTGGACAATTTACAAACCTGAATACTGCATCTTGTAGAGAATTGTATGTTCTACAAAATGGTAACAGTGCTTTTTTCTGTAAAATGCATTAAAATTGAGTTATTTAAAAAAAATCGAAAAAAGTGCCGAAAAATATTGGTTTTTTCAATATTGTGAAAAACGCACAAGATCTAGAAGGTCGAAAACTTGGTTTTTTTATTAGAGGATTAACCTTTACAACATACCCAAGAACCAGAACTACCCGAATTTTTGTAAGGTAAAATGCTATTTCTACTGGACTATTAACAGTGAAGCAGCATTAAAAGGCCTCATAGTTGCATCCATCTTCAGGCTCCGTTTGTGGGTTAAATGTTGTGCTATTATCTGAAACATTGGATAGGGGAAGTTCGGGTAACCTCAGACACTTGGATAAATTGCAAATAAAAAACAAATGAATGAAATTTCTGTCTTTATTTTATACTTAAAAAAAATTACGAACTTCTTTAATTATTTTAATTAAACATTGCTAATAATATCGAATTATTTAACGAAATATACTGAAAATAGCTTGGCCTTTTTTTTTTTGGTGCCTCAAGAAACGGCGTGTAGCCCCAGACATATTAATCTATGGTGTCCCAACCGTATTTTGGCCTTACAAACATCACAATTATAATACAAATCCGATGCATCTATATAAACACAATCTTCATGGGCCCAGTCTTTGCATTCCTGGCACTGAATCCAATCTTCTTCAAATTTTTCTCCGCATATGATGCATTCTGTCTCGTTTTGTCGAAAATTTATTGACGAAAACAAAACACTCACTCACGACTAACTTACTCGGCGCCCACGTCGCAATTAAACTGTATGTGTATCGACTCTAGAGGGCGTTCATTTACAATAACTCTTTTTTTACGCAACACTTTGAATTTCTTAGAAATTGAAATGTCCGCGATTACCCGCCGTCCGCAGCTACCCGATTATCCCCTAATAGTATAGCTGCAGTTTTAAAACTACATATAGAAGTTAAAATAATATTTCTACATGTTAGAATAATTAAAATAGAAAATATAGTAATTAATATATATATATATATATACGTATTCATATATAAGTTATTTTTTAGGAAAAAATAAAAATTCTGCTTGGCTGTTATTTGAGCCATTGGGTAATAGTATAGCTGTGATTTTAAAACTACATGTAGAAGTTAAAATAATATTTATTCATGTTAAAATAGAAAATCTATATATATGACTTATATATATAAGTTATCTTTAAGGAAAAATAAAAATTCTGTTTGTATAAGTGAATAAGAAATTAAATTAAATACGCTAGATTTAAGAAAAGTTAGCTCTACACTGTAAAAAATGACGAATGTTTCTGAATGTACGAAAATATAATATAATGACGAATAAATTTATAATATAATCTCATCCTTGTTAACCATGATTCTGAACAGTGTTTCTTTATCTTTAGAAACATCAGGCATCAATGTCATTTCGAGATTTAAAGAATCATTTAGAAAAACAAAATTTTTCTAGCTGCCCGAAATTTTCGGAAACTTTTGCGAGTAGCTTTTAAAGTGTATTAATCAGTTTTCTAAACCCGTAATATAGTTTTTTCCGATGCTATTCATTCTCAAGTAAACATTTTCATGTTCAACAAATATGTTTAACAGACAAATATGCAAAATTAACAGCATTAACATTTACATTAAAATTAAGATTATTTCTTTACTCTTTCATATATAAATTAACTTATGCAGCTGAAAACGTTTACTTGAGAATGGATGACATTCGATAAATAGGTATTCCAGGCTGTAGAAACTGATTAATACACTATAAAAACTATTCGGAAACGTTTCTGAAAAATACGGGCAGCTACAGAAATTTTGTTTAATAAATAATTCTTTAAATTTTGGAAACGTATTGGTTTCTGGGGATTCAAAAGACAATTCCCAGCTAAAAATGAACTGCAGTGAAACTACAAAAAAAATGCAGTTGGAAAACTGCGGTGATTTGGCACAAATCCCTGCAGTTTTTTTGAAGTCGACATAACTACAAATTTACTGCAGTAAATTTGTAGTTATGTCGACTTCAAAAAAACTGCAGAGATTTGTGCCAAATCACCGCAGTTTTCCAACTGCATTTTAACTGCACACTTACTGCAGTAAATTTGTAGTTATGTCGACTTCAAAAAAACTGTAGGGATTTGTGCCAAATCACCGCAGACTTCCAACTGCATTTTAACTACACACTTACTGCAGTAAATGTGTAGTTATGTCGACTTAAAAAAAACTGCAATGATTTGTGACAAATCACTGCGGTCTTTCAACTGCATTTTTTTGCAGTTTCACTGCAGCCTTTTAGAAATTTATTACAAAATATGTATATATATAAAATATTAATTTTTCTGTATGAAAAAATCAGCACTAAAATCTAATTAAATATTTTTTTTTCATATCTCAATTTATATGCAATCTGTGCATAAAATATATCATGCATACAACGATTAATCATCACTGAAAAATATTTTTTGATCATGGCTGACTTATTCAATTATTATGGTTACCTTTTGAAAAATGAAAGAATTCAAGAAATTGTATGAACGACTTTACTCAAAATAATAATATTGAAAGATGAGTGAAGTATTCATAATAATCATAGTACTTCAATCTTCAAGCAATGATTTTTTTATGGTATTGAGTTGTTTTTATTTTTTCAATAGTTTCATTACTGGGCAATTTCTTT
Source organism: Maratus michaelseni (assembly GCA_963931845.1). Taxonomy (NCBI): domain Eukaryota; kingdom Metazoa; phylum Arthropoda; class Arachnida; order Araneae; family Salticidae; genus Maratus; species Maratus michaelseni. Next base: position 393,431,562 of record OZ007592.1, read on the forward strand.
GAAATCAAGGACACATGGTTATTGGCTAAAAATTAAAATCTTACTTTTAAAATTTTGTAATAAAAAGTGCAATTTTATAAATAAATTCAATGTGAAGAAGAAAATTGATAATGTGTATTTAGTAATTCCATTGCAACAATAAAAATTGCAATTAAAAATAATTGTATATGAATTTTAAAAAATTAAATTATAATTCTTTATATAATGGCATATCTTTTCAATCCTCTACAGAAATTTCAAATTGATAAAGCAAATAGATGCACAAGAATTTAAATCAGAGTGGACATAACTTTTTCTTTGTCCATTGTAATTTTGTTACCCAAGCATTTAAACATTTTTATAAGATATCCTTGTTTTTTTAATTGCTGTAACTGTTTGATTATTCAATATGTACTTACTGCCTCCCCCCCCCACCCCTCCACAAAAAAAAATGATTTTCTTTGTAGCTTGTGAGAATATATATTACGAAGCTTGTGAGAATATATATATTGTGCGAAAGGGATTACAAATTTTTAATCTCATAAGCAATTCATAATGAAGTCTATTGTGGCAGATTTAGATGATAATTTTAAATATTAAATGTAGGGGAGACTGGTACACAGTGGACCACTTTTCAGTTAAACTTTTTTTTTCTCTTTAATGGACAAACCGATCTGCATAAAAAATATTTTTGAATATTCCTTAAACCTTTATACATTTATCATAACATAGTTTTCAATATATTTTTCAAAAGAAATTTTTTTATATGCATCCGTAAAATGGACCGCTATTAGGTATTATCTGAAATATACAATATAAGTCTATTTTTCATTAATCTAAGTCTTTTTTATTTTCCCTTTACCCACGAAATAACATAGTAATATAAATTTACGAGTAACATTTTGAAACAAAAACAAAATGAATTATATTTTGAAAATAATAACAGATTAATACCGGAACAATTGCAATTTAGTTGAAGTTATTACTTAAGTACAAAACAATCAGCGCACATTACAATTTGCAAGTGAAATTCCAAAATACTTATGAGTATGATTGAGCCTGGAACTTTCCTGAAATACTTTTGGGTCTGAGAGCAATATTATGAAATCATTGACATCAACAATAGATTCATCTACAGTTTCGGGAAAAATAAACTGGTTTCCATTCAATTTGCATCTCACGAATCTTACTTGAATAGAATAATCACCAATTTAGACTACAGTTATATTTATCAAAGGCAGTAAATACAAAACAAAATATTTCTTATTATATTAAATAAATTGTCATTTTTCTTTGTTTACTTTATTTTACAGTTAAATAACTACTTTTAAACAATATTTCTTTATAGTAAATAAGCAATTATTAAATATTTTGAACATTCTGCATTACAGGAGCAGAGTGGATTGTGGACCACTGTGCCCAGGAGTGGGTGGTCCACTGTGACCCATGTTGAAGTTCAATAAATAATCGTATTAATATTGTTTATAGCTTCCTTTTAAACATATTAACTTTAAAGTTAAATAAAAACAAGTATCTTAGCTTTACAAAAAAGCTGTTTTATCTTATTTATCTACAACCTTTAATTACTAAAAAAATTCAAATATGATGAAAAATTTTACTTTTAGAAGCTCAAAACAACCAATCAGGATAAAATAGTTCAATCTGAGCTAAACATATTTTCTGAAGGCTATAAATAATCAGTGCAGTGCTGTTGTCTATTAGGATATGAGAGAAGCTTTTAAAAAGTTTAAATAAATAAAATATTAGGGGGTGGTCCACTGTGCCCATAGGTCCAGTGTGTACCGGTCTCCCCTACACGAAATTTAAATGCAAAAATTAATTTTAATTGCAACTAATTTTTCCACAATGTAAATTTCAAATTTGAATATTTTTGCATCTCTTAAAGAAATTATCTATATGTGCATTGAATATTTATATAATTTTGAATATATAAAATAAATTATATGAAAGGATATACATACATATATGTAAATTTATAAATTATATACCATTTACTATGAAATAAAATGTATTACATATATTACAGCTAATAAAAAATAACTGTATAAAATTCATATTAAAAGCAAAACAAATATATGCTTTTCTGTTTTTCTAAAAAAATGCTAAATTTTACAAAAATTACTCTTACCTGCGTCCTGATTTGTCCTTCCAATTTTATCTTGTATACAATTATGGTGCAAATAAGGTTTAAATTTAAAAAAAAACATTTTATTAACATTTGATGTTTATGCTTTATAATTTACATAGTATTTAAATACCAAATGTATTTACAAATTCTTCTCACATTTCACAGCCTTTGCTGCCGAATTTAGCTTGTTTCGAATAGTGGCACGTACAAGGTGATACATTTACAACAAACTTGCAGGCAACATGGCCCTGAATATCCATTATCCTGGATCCCATTACCATAGTAGACCGCGAAAACACTTATATAAATGCAAATATATGCAATTATCCGTTACCGGATTAAGCAGGTACATTAACCGAACATTAACTCCGCATACATTAACTGAAAAAAAAACCCTGGATGCATGAAACTCACCATGCAGCAATCTCTAGAATGCATAAAATTCATTCAAACAGCAGTTAGCAACATATATATGTATGCTTCGCATACATTAACTGAAAAGCCCCACCAGTGGCTGAGAGGTTCTGCTCTCGAAGCTGGTAGACGGGAGGTGCTGGGTTCGATCCCAATCGTGCCCGTCGGCCTAATCGTTCGGAGTTTTCATGTTTTTCTTCGAGCCGTGGATTTATCCATGCGTAAATACGGGTTAGGTTCCCTTAGAAAGACCCCCACGAAGGGCACTCCCCCTGGGACTATATCCCTAGTGTGGATAACTGGCCGGCAATAATCAACCCAACCCAACCCATTAACTGAAAAAAAAAAACGTGGATGTATGAAATTCACCATGCAGCAATCTTGAGAATGCATGAAATTCATTCAAACAGCAGTTAGTAACATATATATATAGATATGTACGCTTCGCCTACAATAACTCCCCCCCCCCCCAAAAAAAAAAAAATAAAAAAAAATAAACACTCCTGGATGCACGAAACTCACAATGCAGTAATCTCTAGAATGCATGAAATTCCTTCAAACAGCGGTTAGTAACTTATATATATATGTGCACTTCACGCACATTAACTGAAAAAAAAAACCCACAAATTGAATTTCGGAAGAAAAATTACAAATTTCACCATTCAAGAGTGCAAAAATCCTGAATTTAATCCATAGTGCGTGTAAAATCATGAATTTTCTCAATCGTGTGCGTAAAAATAATGAAGTTTGTCGATCATGCTCAGAAAAAGTAATGAATTTTGTCGATCGGCTACGTAAAAAAACTTCGCCATTCAGGAGTGTGAAAATCCTGAATTTCATCGATCAAATGCATAAAAGTCACGAATCTCGTCGATCGGGCATGTAAAAATCATGATTTTTAGCGACCGAGTGCATAAAAATCATGAATTTTATCGATCGGCGTGTAAAAATCATGTATTTTGTCGATTGGCTACGTAAAAATCAAATTTCGTCATTCGGCAGTGTAAAAATCTTGAATTTTGTCGATCGTGTGCATAAAAATAATGAATTTCTTCGATCGGCCGGAGAGAAATAATGAATTTTGTCGATTGGCTACGTAAAAATCAAATTTCGTCATTCGGCAGTGTAAAAATTCTGAATTTCGTCGATCAAACGCATAAAAATCATGAATTTTATGGATCGCCACGTAAAAGTCATGAATTTCTTCGATTATGCACGGAAAATCGTAAATTTCTTCAAACGGGCGCGTAAAAACCATGAATTTCTTCGAACGGACGCATAAAAATTATGAATTTCGTCGAATGGACGCTGAAAAATCTTGAAATTTAGGAGAAAATGGTAATTGGGAAATCCTGCATTTGGCTTGTGCTTTCCACATTTTTAATCGCCAGTTTTTAAAGTTTAATCAACAACTGGCGACTGCTTATTTTCACCTTTAGGGGGGGGGGGGGGATCGCAAAATTAGTCGCTCAAGGATTGCCATGGAATGTGTTACCTGAAAGCAGAGGTGGTAAACAATGACAATGTTTTAATTGCCGTTTTACAACTTTAATGGTTATGTGGTGAATAGCTACTGCTAATTTTCACCTGTTTACATTTTACATGCGACTCTCGGCATTGAGCAATAAGTGACAGCGTTCGTCCATTATTTTCTGTAATTCGCTAACTTTGTCAATATAATAATTAACACCTTAATTCATTTTTTAAATGTTTATACATAGCCATAAGATAGCTAAAAATATGTACCGACAGACACTTCTTCAAAACTGGTTTCTCTTTAAAAAAAAATTAGATAGATTCAACGTATTTATAAAAGCCTTACTAGAAAAAATATTTCATAGGATATTTGTATTTTCAAAATTTTGTTCATATTATCTTATTTTAAACTTTTCTTTAATAGTGATGGAGTTAATTTAGAGTTTGTTATTGTGAATTCAAATAACTCATATTTATTACAAAATTAAATTAAATATTTGAGCCTTTTATCGTTACAATGAAATTTATAATATTGTTTAGGTTGTTCTTGACTGTACTTAGCCTGTGTGTCAATACAATTAATGGTTTCTCAAGGTTTTTACATATATTTTCAATTGCTTTTAATCAAAGTTTACAAATAATATACCAGGAGGAAAATAACTTTATAAAAATTATAATTTAATTTAAAGTAATGCTATTTTAAATATTGTCCTCCTGAATGATGATATGTTACATGAAATGTGATTAAAAGCTTTTTCTTCTTTTTCCAAGATAGTTTGCCAAATTGGTATGTTACAGGTGTCAGTTAACATTTTTCAATTAATGACAAAATATTTGTTGCTATATTTTTATACTTGATAGCAGGGGTGTAAAAATCTAGTCGCCAATGGGTAGATTACTACCACTAAATTTTTAATATTCTTCGACTAATAAGAATACTGATAAAATTTAGGTGAAGTATAATAATAAAATTTAGCTGAAGAATACTAATAAAATTTACTGGTGAGAATTGGCCCATTGACTCCTAGATTTTTACACCTCAGCTTGATAGCTTATTTTAAAATTTTGGATGCTGTTACTTGTTTGTAATAATAAAAACTTTGGATTTAAAGAAAATAATTTTTTTTAGCTTATTTATCCATTGAACACCATAAAACACATTTCAGGATTCATTTTTTGCATTTTTTATTACAAAATAATGTAAAATTAATATAAGAAAAAACATCTAGTGACCAAAATTTATCAAATTATAAAGCATATATGACATTATAATAATACTATATGTGTTCAACATTTCGTGATTTATGTGGCCGAAAGTTATAGTCATATGATGCAAATAATATATATATAATGACGTATTAATTACGCATAATATGAGTGTTTGGTGTGTAATATATATATATTCATATATACGATGCATATGTAAGCTTGGCGATGATTTTGATAAAATCATAGCTGCAACCTTGGCATAATCGTAATTGTAGGGGCAACAAACTTTAAATTAACTCCATCGCTATTACAGTATTAAAAAAAAAGTCTAAAATAAGACAATATGGACGACACATTGACAATACAAATCTCCTCCGAAATAATTTTTTTTGGCAAGACAACGTGGTACTTTATAAATACGTTGAATGTATCTAATTTTTTAATCTATCTAGATTTGTAGAGGTGTCTGTCGGTACATATTTTTAGCCATCTTATGGCTATATATAAACATTTAAAAAATTACGGCATTAATTATTATATTAACAAAGCTAGCGAATAAGAAAAATAATATACAAACGCTTGCACTTACCGCTTACCGCCGTGCCGTCGCCGTCAAAATGTAAACAGAACGATCAGAATCTGAGTTGAGTTGAGATGTAGCGTTTCTTCACATAGTCAGTTACGAAAAAAAAAATCAAATGTTCAAAAGGTGATTTACATTTTTCACTTGTTTTTTGAAGTAAAATTTTCTTAAAAACTGGAAGTCATCATGCCTGTAGTTAATAAGTGGAAAGGCAATTTCCGCCTCCCTCGATTTTGAAATTTAAATAACTAAATAATTAAAATAACTAAAATAAATAATAATAATAATAATAAAAAACTTAAAATAAAAGAACTAAGAATTTTTCGTTGTGTGTAGGGTGTATATATGTGTGTGTGTGTGGGGGGGGGGGGTGTTCAATTACTACTTTCTTCCTGAATTTTAAAGTTTAAGTAACTAAAATTACGTTTTCTCCGTTTTTGAACAGCATAATAAAATTGGTTCTTTTGAGTAAATTAAAAGAGGAACTAAAAATTTTCCGTTGGAGGGGGGGGGGCGTCATTAACCCTCCCTGGATTTTAAATTTTATTTAATTTTTTATTTTGACCGATTTTGTAAAACAGTAAATTTATTCTTTTTTCGAGTAATTTAAAGTACAGAGATTAAGACTTTTAAACACTAAGAGAAAGTACAAATTTCCCGTTGGGGGGGAAGGGCGGACTTTCCCCCCTTAAATTCCCCATGAAAGTTATTTATTTGTTATTTTTTATATTTATGTGTTAAAAATTTATCTCAAAAGGGGTGGTTCAAAGCAGTGTCCGCTGCTTAACTCGCTGTTCCTCGCTTAACTTAAAAGAGGAACTAAGAATTTTTGTTGGAGGCGGGGGGGGGGGGGTTGCGTCAATAACCTTCCCTGGATTTTAAAATTTTATTTAATTTTTTATTTTGACCGATTTTGTAAAACAGTAAATTTATTCTTTTTCCGAGTAATTTAAAGTAATTAAACACTAAGAGAAAGTACAAATTTCCCGTTGGGCGGAAGGGCGGACTTTCCCCCTTAAATTCCCCATGAGAGTTATTTTTATTATATATATATTTATGTGTTAAAAATTTATCTCAAAATGGGTGGTTCAAAGCAGTCCCCCCCCCCACCCCCCGCCTGAGGATTTTGATTTTTGTTCAATTTAGTCCCATTAAACTAAAAGTCTTGAAAACAGTGTTAATTATTAATAACAGAGTAAATACGCAATATTGTCAAAAACTGAAAGACTATAATATTGCTTAGCTTTTAAAACTGCAGATAAATTGCAGAAAATATCTCACAAACTTACTAAAATTAAGTTCTGTAAAATTACCTTAAAGTAACTGCAGTTATACTGCAGATACATCAGAAAATATAATACTGAAATAATGACTGTAAAAATACTTCAAATTTACTACAGTTTTACTACAGATGTAAAGTCTCATTATTTTTTTCATTTATGAATATAACATAAATTCACGTAAACTGCAGTATTTTTGCAGATAAAAGCTCACAGTATTTTTGAAATAAATTACTGCAAAATTACTTCACATTAACTGCAAAATAACTGAAGTATTTTTACAGTCAAGATTGCACTACAGAAAATCTACAGTTGCCTGTAGAAAAACTTTAAAAATACTTCACTTCTGTAGAAAAACTGCAGTTCATTTTTAGCTGGGTTGAACACACTTTTCGGAATGGCGGATAACTCAGAAGATTATATTATATTTTCATTCGTGGTTATAGTATACTTTCATGAAATAAGAAACCTTGATCATTTTTTACAGTGTAGTTATGCAAACTATACTAATAAAAATAAAAATAATATTGATTATTGTTAAATTTGTAAAACAATGTTTGTAGTTTAGTTCAAAATAACCTGGGGAAGAGCAGTTAAAGCAACAGGACGTGTCAAAAACCACAGGATAATGACAAAGGCGCTTTTCAGAATGGCAAGTGGAAGAAACGATTAGCTGTACGATTTTCATAGTTGTTTAAAATTTTTTTAATAAACAAAGATTCACATTAAACACTATTTAATACTTGCAGGTCAAAATTAAACAATTTTTTTCAACATAGTAAAAGTATCTAGACCAAGATTTTCCACTCTGTTAGGCATATTATATATATATACGTATATATATATGTGTGTGTGTGTTATCTACTTTTAACGTCAATATACAGAGCATATGTAATATCTTTCTACAAAATAAATGAATGACAGTATCAAACAATAGGCGCCGTTTTTTTTTTTTTGTAGGAGACCATGGCTGAAATTTACTCAATTTGTCAAAAAAAAGCATGTCTCACTCCAAACCGCAATTGGATTTTCTTTCAAAAATTTACCATTAATAAAGAGAGGGTGATAGGTTAAGAAATATATTTGCATTCTTTTTTTGTAAAATGTGATAATAAAGCAAGACGTTAGGTAAAGGGACCACCATTAACGACCGATCTACAATAAGTTAGTCAATCTATATTTTAGAATGCAGCTAACGGTACATATGTGCATACGGTACATATTTGAAAAAGGTGGAAAAAGTATTTAACATTTACAAATGACAAATGACGATGCACTTCGATATAATTCATTACTTTTTTATATGAAACCCTGCTTGCAATCAGCTTAATTTATCAAAAATACAGCACGTCATACTCTTCATTTTCTTTCATAAATTTACCAATAATGAAGAGAGCATAATGGTGTAATACTTATATTTACCTTGTGTTTTCTGAAATGTGATAATACAGCAAGGTGTTGGGCAAAGAAGCCCCCATTCATGTCCAATTAACATTAATTGAGACTCTGTATGGTTTAGAGTGTAGCTAAATGCACATATATGTCACCGACTAATGATACACTTTAATCATTCGTTATTTAAAAGTTCTAAAACCGCTCAAATACAAGATAATCCCAGAGAATAATGTATAATTTGAAAAAGGTGGAAAATGTATTTAACATTTCCAAATGCATATAAATCGTACTATAATAATTTCAAAATGAGGAAAAAAACTGTTATATATATAGTATATATATATATTTTTCGGGATATTGAAAAAGTGTAAAATCTGAAAATGAGCTGCGTTAAAAACTTTGCTTCATTCAAATAAGTGTATATTATATGATAAATGAATCACAGAATACAAAACGGTTAATAAGATATTATACAATTAAAATAGTTATGTTTGCATAAAAAAAATCCCTTATCATCATGATCATCTACTTACAATGATTAAATTTGTAAAATATCATTATATTTGCCTTTACAGAAAGTCATATTTAACTGTAAGAAACGCCATTGCATTTAAACTACATTAAATCTAATTTCTAGTTCCCTTGAATCTGTACTTTCAATAAGTGATGAAATATAATTTTGCAAATAACTTTCTGAACAAAATATCGTTTTCTGTTTTCTGATATCCATTTTCTGGAAAGCAAAATGCACTTTACTTGAACATATCAGGCATCTATCATTTCTTTTTCACTCTCGTGATATCGTTTTCATGTAAATCAGCAAAATTAGCTTTATTCAGTTTCCATATTGGAATATTTGATACGCACTTCATGATAATTTGGAGCATAATTTGTGAAGAGCGCTTCTTTTGTTGGTATTTGCGAACTGCACTGAATGCTTTTCGTACTATTTGAAACCATCAATAACATAAATTGAAGATGTTTCATCTGAAGTTGATATTAAATACTTACATAATGTAGGGAGTAACTAAATTCGAGATATTGAATGAAAAGTGGCCTTTTTTTATGTAGGTTGATAAAATATTTCATTGAGGCTTTTGGTTATTAAAGTTAGGAATTTATTTAATAGAATTCTTTAGACTTCTATCATTGATTGTTGCATATATTCACCAGCCATTTGATTTATGAAAGTACCAATAGATTATATTTCAGTTGGAAAAGATAAAAAAATATCCTTCCATATCTATTTTTCATATACTAAAAGATACAATTTCCAAAATACGTACATAATCATGCAAACGTCTAAATAAATTTGTATATCCACATGTGTCACATAAGCATACGTACATTTATGTGTAATTATACAAGCATATTAACAGCTTGCCAGCATTTGTCTGAAGGCATGCGACGGAGTATTTCTTTGCAAAATCGACCTAACTTGGCATTTTCTTACGCATGAGCAAGTTTTAAGTACATATAACATATATGTATTTTTTAAATATACAAAATAGGAGTAGAGAAAAAAATCAAATATCAAATTTACCAGTTAAAACTGTTTTATTAACTACAGTAGCTTAATAGAGGCATACAAATAAGACTGTTAAGAATGGAAGATGGTATGAAAGCACTAACAAAAAGGGCCATCATATTTGGAGTTATCTAAAAACTATGGTCGAAATAATCCGTGCGAGAATAGTCTTCGTTTGCCATCAATACGTATATTGAATTCTCAAAACATACACGTACAAAAAAAAATGAGAAAATTTTAAATTCAAATAATTATGTTCATGATTTATTCTGTATTTTCAAATATTCAAAATATCATATCGTACTTAACTAAAGCAAATTATATATAATTAAATTATAATATTTTAGTTTTAGTTTACATAATTAACTTATAATCCGCATGTACTTGTATACGCGATAAGTGATTAAGTACCTTTTTGGAAATCACTTTCTAAACGAAATATCATTTTCTGTTTTCAGGTGTGCTATCTTGTAAGCAAAATATATATATATATATATATATATATATATATATATATATATATATATATATATATATATATATATATTTTATAAGATACACTTATTATATCATTTATTTTCCTCTCTGGAAGTATCGTTGTCATGTGAATCAGCAAAATTTGTTTTATTCAGTTTTGATGTTGGAATATTGTATGCATAATCTATGCTAATTTGCAGCTTACTTTATAAAGATTTTTTTTTCTGCATTGACGAACTCTACTGAATGCATTTCATGGGATTTGAAACTATGAATAATATAAAATGAATATGATACATCTAATGTTGATAATAAATGTTTACATTATGTTGAGACTGTCTTAATACAGGATATATAGCGAAGAGCGTTTTTTTTTCATTATGACTGTAATCTGCTTGGTTAACATAATTGCTAATTTATATTTAAGATTCTTCTTCCAATTCATGCTATAATTCAAAAGCAACTTAAATGCTTGAAAATACCGATGTGTGATTTTTGATTTTATAAATGTAAAAATAGTCATTATAAGTCCATAAATTAAATAAAATCGAATGAAAAAAACTATAATATTTTTAAAAAAATGTAATATTTCGTTTTCAAATGAAAATATTTTTAAATATTTCGTTTTATTTATTTGAATTTTTTGTATTTGAATCAGTGTATAAAATTTTGTATGGGCATATAACAACCACCACTATATATCCTGAAACATTTATGTTTCTACCCAAATGAAAAAGCTATAAAAAAACCGTTAAAAGCATCTTCATGAAAGCTGGAGGTAATTCTGACAAAAAACCTACAATTCCCTGTATGTAAAAATCCTGTATCTATACTACATGTCTTTTCAGAGATAACTGCAGTTTTCCTAAAGCTATGAAACCTGTGTATAAACAGCAGTTTTTATGTAACAAAATTACATCTTTCGTAAAGGTTTTTTTTTTCTTTGCAAATCAACATACAGCTATTGCTATGTGATTGATTTTAAATAATTATGAAATGTGTGATGATAATAACTGTGAATGTACACAAATTAAGCATAAATTGGAATAACGGTCTAAATCTGAAATGTTGCTCAGAGAAATACAGAGAGACAATGAGGTGTTATATCTCTTTAGGAGTTTTATCATCTTATAGGAGTTTTATCATCTTATAGGAGTTTTATCATCTTATAGGAGTTTTATTAGTAAATGTACAACTTTCTGGTAATTCAACACTTCTGTCTGCGATTATTAACTTAATTGGGCCAGTGACAAATATCCATAAACTGACATTTTAGGCTTTTAGGTATTCTGATATGTTTATTTTTACATGCAAGTTATCATTTCATACTAAATGGAAGACGTTCTACTAATTTGTAAATGACTTTTTCTCCGTATCTGGTACAATTTTCAATATACGAACGTTAATAGCACCATTTTTCGCTAGGTAGCGCTGCATGTCATTTCAGCACATAACGCACAGCCACTTTACAATATTTTGACGGCACATTTATAACACAGTTGTCGCCATTCTGAAGTTAATGTGGGTGGATAGGACTGTAATTGACATTCTGTATTTTTTTCTTTTAGTAATGCAAAAAACTGAACAAAGTATTGTAAATTAATTATCAAATGCAATCTTTTCCCAAACGTTATTAAAGTAATTACAGTGTATAACAGCAACAAAAAACTAATTACAGTACATAACAGCTATTAAACTGTATAAATTATTTTGCTAAAAAGAATTCATTTAAATTCAACGAAAACAAAATATCTAAAATATTCTCCTATTAAAGATTTTTTAAGTACGTTTCTTGTTTTGATTTATAAAATCAATAAATAATCATTTATTAATACCATTAAAAAAAACTTAAATAAACAACATATGTTCCCTTTTCCAATATCTGCTATATGTAAATCAAAATGCACTTAACTTAAATATATCAGCTATCTATCATTTATTTTTTTCCCTCTCAAGATATCGTTTTCATGTAAATCAGCAAAATTAGTTTTATTTCTTTCTGTATTTGAATATTTGTTATGAATTTCATAATAATTTGTGAAATGAGATTACCTTTGTTGGTGATCGCAAATGGGCATTGAATGTTTTCTATGATATTTGAAACCACCAAAAATATAAATTGACGATGCGGCAGCTGAAGATGGTATTAAAAGTTAATGTTAGGTTGAGAATGACTGGATACACAGTATTGGATGAAAAGTGTATTTATTTCCTTTCAAGCTTGTTTATAAAAATACTGTGGAGTTCTTTTTAGTTAAATTAACTATTAATGTATATTCAAATTTACTCGATGGATTTTGTTCATGGGTTATTGCAAAAATTTAAAAGCCACTTGAATAAATGAAAAGAGTAGAAAATCCAAAGAACATTCCTGTAACTATATTTTTCTTAATTTTTGAACGGTTTTATTACTGGATTAATGTTCTTTTATTGATTTTAAATGAAGTATTACGATGTGCATTTTAGTTATATTAACTAGTAAATTGTATTCGTACTTCTTTCATTCTTTTAAATGTTTCTAGGAGGATTTAAAAATCAATTCAATAAAAAGCTGATGATGAACGAAATACTTCCATCATACTTGATTTTCATAATTAATTAGGTTTTTCTGATGAATAAAGATATAATAGAGAGTGCAATTTTATCTAACATACTTTTCTGTAAGATTAAATTATATTAAATAATGAAAACGTAGAACAATATTTCAAATAAATGTGTTTCAAGAATCATATTTTCTTGAAATCATGATTAATATTAATTAAATCTAATGCGCTTTATGATATTTGAAAAAGTAATATTTGATTTTATAACTAAACAAGAACGAAATATCATGCATCAAGCATAGATTTCGTAACACTTTCCAACGCTTCCAAGATAATTTTACAAATCATATCGTTTAATAAACTGAAAGATAGCATCAAAGTAAACAATTTGAAAAACGCATAACATATTTAAAAACATAATTTCATGAATTTCCAATGTATACAATATTCGGAAAAATATCCGAATACTTTTATTCAGCCCTGTATATGATCTATAGGTTTGTATATATACTATATAGGATGCTAAATTTTAGTTCAGTTAAGAAACGCGTAGCACAGTTTAAAATTCTCCATCTGGAGTTTCTGTCAATAAACGGAAATGTATTCGCGAAATTTTGTGCTTTCTGTATATGATCTACAGAATTTATACACACCACGTAATAAACAAAAAGTGAGTTAAATTTAAAATCGCGTTCAGTAACTTAAAACGCACTTCCAGGAATTATTGTTAACAGACAGTAGAGAATTATTTTGTGTGTCCCTGTAAATGAACGATGACTGCTATACACACAATATTCTGTAGTAAGCCTCTTGTAATGCACCTTAGTGATATATATAAATGTCAATGCGTTTAAAATAGTGAAACATTATTTAAATAAACCGCAGACGATTTTTCCCATAGATGTAATGCAACGGAATTCTTTTGACTGCCCCTGTAAATCAACTATAAGTGCTATCCACACCCAATTCCATATTGAGCTTGTATTGCAATACACCTTAGTGATATATATCAATTACAATGTGTTTGAAATTGTGTAACATCATTAAAATAAAACGCAAATGATTTTTCCCCATAGACCGTAGTGTAACGGAATTCTTTTGAGTGTCCCTGTAAAAAACCTATAAGTGCTATCCACACCCAATTCCATATTAAGCTTCTTGCAATAAACCTGAGTGATATATATCAATTACAATGTGTTTGCAATTGTGTAACATCATTAAAATAAACCGCAAATGATTTTTCCCCATAGACCGTAATGTAACGGAATTCTTTTGAGTGTCCCTGTAAAAAAACTATAAGTGCTACACACTTCAGTTGAAATAGGGAACGTGCTATAGATAACGACAATAACATAAAAATTGCAATGCAATCCGAGTTTATTTACGGGAGTTAGGGCACTGACAGACGACCAGACTGCAGACGGCAGACGGCCAGACGGTAGACGGATAGACGGCAGACGGCCAGACAAACCGAAGTCATAAACACTTTTCAACTAGGTTGGAAAGTGTTAAAAAGATTTCCATAAAATTTAATTTGAAATATTTTGAGAAAATGCTGTAAAATTATTTTATTTCCATTACAAGATACTAATTTAAATTGGCTAAAAAAAGGTTTAATATTAAAGATTTTTTAATAACAACTGATAGTTTCCTCGACAGTCTAAAACCAAAAATTTGTTCAATAGCTGTCAAAAAATACATTAATAAATGAAATAGTATTTTATGTATTTTCATCGCTTATCAGTGAAAACCAACATGCACTTAACCTAATGTTATCAGTAATATATCATTCATTTTTTTCTCTCTCAAGAAATACCATTTTCAAGCAAATTAGCAAATGCATTACAATCTCTTTCCATATTTGGAATATTTGATATGTATTTCATGATAGTTTGGAGCCCTATTTGAGAAATGAGTTTCCTTTTGAATGTTTTCACGAATAAGACATGAATGTTTATGATGATATTGCTTATGATGAAACAATGAATAACATAAGTTCATGATGACGCAGCTGAAGATGATATTATAAGTTCATGTAAAGTTCAGGCTGATTGGATACATGTTGTTACAGAAAAATAAGATTTCATTATTTTTCTGCATGTGTATGCGCTGTTTCTTAAATTAGCTAGTAAATTATAATCCTGTATTATTAAAATTTCATTCATTGATTATTGCAAAAAAAAAAAATAATAATACATGTAATTTTCAGAGATTCAAAATACAATCCGATTACATTAACTTTTATTCCATTTTTAAAACTCTTTAGTACTTTATCCGGTTTATGTTCATTTAGATAACACTAGTTGGATACCTTGCATAATGTCATAAATTAACTTCAAAATAAAATAAATTTATTTAAAATATATGGTTATCTTTATTTTATATGAAATTTAATACATTTGAATTTAGTTTTGCTGTAAAAACTATTTTTGATTTTTTTTAAACATAAATATATTATTATTTTGTTCAAATATTTATTATTTGAAATTTCTCATACACACGTTTATAGAGTGTTTGATATATTTTTTATTCATTTATTTTTTAATTTATTTTCAAATATCTGATTCTATTCTAATTATATATATTCACACATATTATATATATATATATATATATATATATATATATATATATATATATATATATATACTCACACACACACACACACACACGTACATATATATACATACATACATATATATATATATATATATATATATATATATATATATATACTTACACACACACACACACACATATATATATATATATATATATATATATATATATATATATATATATAATAACCATTAATGAAACATTACCGTAACACGAACAAAAACTATGAAATTATGAATTAGTATGTAATAATTAATTGACAACGATAGTGTTCCCCAACACTCTGAATATAGATACCATATACTTATTTAAAAGAATAAGAAATTAAATTAAAAATTGAATGAATTAAATTTGTGGAATTTAGACAGAATTATCAAGTCCCAAATGCCTAAATAGCACAAATAAAATGTGTGGTTTCATCATCATATTAGCCATAACATTGCTAAAGAATATGATTTTGGGACTACCACATAATAACAAAGAAAAAAACCTGTGAAAAAATCATAAAGTTCAAAAAATAAAAACAATATTAAAAAGGAAAGAAATCTTACCCATAATAAAGAGAAAAAAACAGTGAAATTTAATCGTAAAGTTCGAAATACAATTGGATTAAAAAGGATATTGGGGCACATCAGTAACCAGATATAGAAGCATCACTAAACACAGGCAATGAATTGCAAAAATTCCTTACATGTTGCCAAAATAAGTTTTAAAAGTTGAATATTGCATTTTTTTAGCAGGAGCAGGGTTCACCCAGATGACTCGGAATCGTCTAGCATCGGAGTCTCGAAAATTATTTCTTTTACGGAGTGCAAGAGTTCCGAGCGTCCTCGCAGGGAAGCGTCCTCTCTCACACGGACTCAGAGGTAGTAAGTGATTATAAGGACATAGCCGATATTCTTCTACCATACAGGGTTGCTGAGTGCACTGGGTGAACAGCACAGTGCTTATACGCGGAACTGTATCTGATCAGGCGCATAGCCAGCCATAAACTCTTTGCACGCCTGCACCAGGAGTTACGGGTTCATTCCAAAAAGCTGTCATATTAATCTAGATGTAACTAAAACATTTTTCATATTAAGTAACATTTAAGTAGAACTTACAGCATCCTTGTATTTTGAAAACAGTTATTTTATTAAATATTATTTAAAAAATAAACTAAATATTATTTCTTGTATTGTGATAGCCACGCTCTTTTAAACAAAATTTATTGAACTTAATGATATGAACTGTCACTCATTTCTCAAATATCGTTACTATGTAAATCTTCAAAATTAGTTTTATTCTATATTCACACTGGAATGTTTAATATGCTCTTCGCGAGAATTTGTAACATAATTTCGGAAGCGAGATTCCTTTTGTGTGCTTTCGCGAATTGGTACTGTATATTTTCCATGATGTTGAAATCTATCAGTAAAATAAATTGACGACACGGCGAATGTTTATGTTACGTTGAGGCTTACTGGATATATATTAGATGCAGAGTTGATTACTTATTTTTAATGCACGTTTGAAAAAAATATATGTTATAACTTTGTAGTTAATGTTTCTAAAAAGCACATATCTCCATTTATTTAATGTTCGTTTATGAATTTTCGCAGACAACAATATTTTGTTTGTCTGGTTGAAAACTTTCCAGATTCACAAAAATCCAAACTAATTTCTATTTTGTATTTTAATTAAAAAAAAGTAGTGCCTTAAACCACTACATATTTAACGGGTTCGCTTGATAATTAAACTATTTATATTTTGTAAGTGTTTTTTTTAACGTAAATTACTTAAATATGAATGTTTATAGAAAAATGGAGACATTTGCATCTTGTCAAAAAATATCTGCAAGCTATTACTATCCCATTTATTTTATGAAGTTTTATACGCATTTATGAATTTGTTACGACACAATTAATTATGTTTAACAAAAAATATTTTCCCATGAAACAATTTTCAAATATAATTTTTATTTTCCTCGGAAAATAAATTGCTAATTTGAATATTATTTTATTTACTCTGATAACCACTCCTTGTAATATAAAACGCACTTAACTTAAAGATATTTGGAATCTATTATACCTTAAATAGCGTTTCTATGTAAATCTTCAAAATTAGTTTCATACTGTTTCCATATTGGAATATTTGATATGCACAGCACATCATCATAATTTGGAGCTAAATTTGAGAAACGAAATTCCTTTTGTATGTATTTATAAATAGATACTGTGTGTTCTCCATGATATTTGAAACCATCCATAACATAAATTGACGACGGGACAGCTGAAGATGATATATTAAATGCGTATATTATGTTGATGTTTACTAGATACATAATATCGAATGCCAAGTGGATTTCTTTACTTTTATTAAAGTTTGTAACACGATGTAATGTGTGTTTTGCTTTAAATTAACGGGTAAATTAACTTTTTTGTGTATTAAATATTCATTTAAAGATTGTTTCATAAATTCAACGCCATTTCAATACATGCATGTTTGTCTGATTCGTAGAACGATCTCTTTGTTATTTTTTTTCCATATTTTTAAAATATGGAAGTATTTTTCTAGTTTATATATAGCAATATTTTATTTTATGAATATTTTAATTAAATGCGTATTTAATTAATGATACAATAAATTTAAAAATAGCATTCAGTTAAATATTTTCAGTGAAATTTAATATGTCTTTAAGTTTGTAGATAAAACTACGTTTGGTCAATTATACTTGAATAATATTTCCATTTTTTTTAACTGATATTTATTTTTATATTTTATTACATGTATTTTTTATTTCTTCCATGTGTATTAGCATTTATCATTTTGTTAGAAGAAATAAAATATTCAAATTTTAATGGCCTTAAAGACGCATAGTCAACATAGTGAAAAAGTACACAAGCCGGGACTCGAACCTGGGTCATCAGTATAGCGCACTGACGTTCTACCAACTGAACCACTTTGGAACGATACTCAGCCTGGCACTTTCGCACTATAACATGTTGGAAAGGCTACAAACACAGCACAACATGGAATATTTTCCGTGAGCCACCAACTCTAGGGCAAACACGAAACCAAAGAAAATCCCGCATTGATAAGTGAATAAATCTATATTTAATACTTGGAAAAATTTCCATAGAACATTTCTCACGTCTTGCATTCATAACATTCAAATTTTAATTGATTAAAAGGTGTGTAGTGAAAAATTACACAAGCCCTACTATCTAATCACTATATTGGCAATACGCCTTTTAGGCAATTAAATTTCAAATATTATGAATGTAAGGCGTGAGAAATTTTCTATGGAAGTATTCAATATAGAAAGATAATATATATAAAGTAATAAATATGATTTCTGTTGAAAAACTTTTACGAAGAACTCTTTGTTTACTTAGTATATTTAAAGACAGTAATAATTATATGTCAGTCACAAATGTTTGACAAAACTAAATATCATTGTTTGAACTCTGATATTAACACTGAGGAAATCAAAATGAATTTAACTTACAGATATCAGTAATCTATCAATTTTTGTCTCTCTTTCTTTCTGTTGATATCGTTTATATGTAAATCAGAAATATTAGTTTTAATCTGTTTCCATATTGGAAAATTCGATATGCATTTCTTGATAATTTGAAATATAATTTAAAAACGAGATTTCTTTTGTATAAAATCACGAACCGGCACTGAATATTTTCCATGATATTTGAAGCCATCAATCACAGAAATTCACGATGCTGCATCTGATGATGATATTAAATGCGCATATTAGTATGTTGAAGTGGGAGAGTGGAATTATTTTCAAACATGCTTATGAAATGATGGAATGTCTCTTTTCGTTAAATTGACTAACATATTATTTTTCATCTTTATTATGTAAATCAGAAATATTAGGTTTATTCTGTTTCCATATTGGAAAATTCGATATGCATTTCTTGATAATTTGAAATATAATTTAAAAACGAGATTTCTTTTGTATAAAATCACGTACGGGCACTGAATATTTTCCATGATATTAGAAGCCATCAATCACAGAAATTCACGATGCGGCATCTGATGATGATATTAAATGCGCATATTAGTATGTTGAAGTGGGAGAGTGGAATTCTTTTCAAACATGCTTATGAAATGATGGAATGTCCCTTTTCGTTAAATTGACTAACATATTATTTTTCATCTTTATTCAATTCTTTTTCCATAGGTTGTTTAATAAATTTGAAGTCATTTGAATAAATGAAAGTTACAGTTGATTTGAAAAGCAATATCTGGATTACATTTTTGTCAATTTTAAAACATTTGATTAGTTTTTCTGATTGTCATGTATTTAAAAGCATCATATATATATTTTATTAAAATTGATATGAAGTTTAATACAGTGATACATTAAAGTTTGGATAAAAATTATTTGGCTAAAGCATTTTTGCTGAAATTTAATAAAGTTAATGTTTGTAGATAAACATCATTTTTTTTAAATTTTATTCTCTTTTATTTTTATTTTTTTATAATTTATTTACTCAGATTTATTATTAACTTTTTAACAGCGGCATTGACATTTATTATTTTGTTACGAGAAAAATAAAATACAGTTTCAATGTAACATAATATGTTGTTTATTAGAGGACGTTTACGGAAAACATATTAGTTTAAACAGTATCCATAAAACCAGTAATTATTTAAATATCAGTCTAACAGTATATTTCAAAACTAATAGCTATTTTCCAAATTCAGATAGAAAAAGGTAAAATACCAAAATGCGCTTAATTAAAAAAAATCAACAAATTATTATTTATTCTTGTCTCTCGTATAATCGTTTTCTATTTAAATCAGAAAAAAAAAGTTTTATTATGTTTACGTATAGGAATATTGTGGGTGTTATGCACTTCAGGTGATAATTTGAAGCTTTATTTAAGAAAAAATATTTTATTTTCGTATATACATTCACGGATGGACTTTATATGTTTTCATTGATACTTCAAACCATCAATAACATAAATTGGTGATACAGCAGCTGAAAATTATTCCAAATACATGTAATGTGTTAAGGCTGACTGGAAACATCATATTGGATAAAAAGTACAGATATTTCTTTAATGCGTGTTTTTCAAATGATGCAAAGTGCTATTGTGTTAATTTAATTAGTTTATTATATATCTTATTTATTTCATTTCATGCATATGTTGTTTCACAAATTTAAAATCATTTAAACGTACAGTTCACGAAAGCTTCCGTTCGTTTGCAATATTTTAATGTTTTTTAGAGAGTTGACAGCCTAAAAAACCTTTTGATTGTATATCAAAATTAACACTTTCGCAATTGGGAACTTTAACCTTTAACTTAATGTCATCAACAAATGAAAAACGCAGACTCGTATGGTACAGTTTTACACTTTTTGTATGATTAGTTATTTCACATTGTATACAAAAGAGTGTGCAGTTTGTACTGACTATTCTTCGAATATCTATTTCACTAGCACACATATCCACACGAGCATACTTTAGAAAGGAGTTTATTTTTAAAATTTTGATTTAAAAATAAATACCATTTTAAAAAGTATTTTATGCAGTGCAATTGAAACATATTTAAACATTTTTGTTTGTTGACAAACATATCGTATTTTTAATTCTTCTTAATTTATATCTTTATATTTCTTATATTACTGATACAAAATTGGTGAAAAAGTTTATGTTCTAGTGCTCTTTCAAAAATTTATTAGTTTTTTGAAGATTTCTCATCTTTCTCTAGGAAATATATGGCAAACTATTATCATATCGCAATTATATTTTGTAGAAAACTAATGGAATATAATAAAATAATATAACAACAACAATAATAATAAAATAATGTAAACTATACATACGAATATACATTTTTTTTCATCTCTACGTCATTTGAAATTATGTGGCATATAAATCCTCGTTGACAAGAATTTTATGTTTTAGAATAAAAATGGTTTATGTCATGACTATTCACCACATTTAACACACAAGTAAAGTTTTTACGTAAATAATATTATGTATTCAGTGAATCTTGTTTATAGTATGGTGCAATAATGCAAACAGATGTGCGATTAAATATTTAATTTACCTAATTATTTCAGTAACATCAATTAAAAAAAGGTGAATATTAATGTGCATCATCGATGCCCGAATAAATAATTTTTAAAAACTATGAAAAAACCATGTATTTTGAACTATCTAAAAATAACGGTTTAATTAATATGTATATAAAAAAATCATTAACATATTTCGATTTTACTTACTTCTTTGTTTGCAAAACACTTTGCACCGTATTACATAACTTTGGAAATTTGGAGAACATTTGCTAAAAAATTAAATGGAGGCATAATTCATGGTTTATTGCACTTATTCCAGGGTAGATAAAAGAAAGGGTATGCTATATTTTCAATATAATATATTTTAGTTTTGAACTTTTTTATACTGATTTCCTCTTTTCATTTTCTCTATTTGTTAAGCATTTTAAAGCGTGACAAAAATTACTTTTATGTTTCCGTTTATAGATGTTGATTTTCCTTCAGTAAACAATTAGAACAGCCTATATAAACATTAAAGATGTGTTAAATAAATATTGTATAATGTTTAGCGCTGAGGTTAATGTAAATATAATGTAATGCGATAGTTCCTTCTTTCCATTTTTAGAACAAAACTGTAAATGTTTATTCTCAAAAGAATCTATTTAAACTGTGTGGCATTTCATCAATATTTAAAACCTTTAGAATTAATGAATATAATTCATATTCAAGTTGATGTAAGATAATATTTGTTTAAATTTTCCCATTCGAAATCAAAATTGTTGTTTTTAATAGAAAAGACTTGGTTTTAAACTTAAAAATAAATGTTTATACCAAACAGGTATGAACGCATTCTGATTTTCAGAAATATTTATTATTATAAAACCAATAATAAATGATTTCACGTAAACGTTAGGGGCCAGCGTAATACTTACCCATCATGGATATGTGTAATATAAAATATGAAAATAAAACATGTGTAAACTACTTATAAAATGCATTGCAATTCGAATAAAATCATGGCTTGATGACGTCATAAACTTTAAATCGAGGCTAACGAAAAAGAAAGGCTACCGCAGTGCTTTACGCAGATCTTTTTTTACAGACCGCGGGAGTCACGTGATGCTCGAATTCACCAATGCAGGTGCACAAAACGAGCATCACGTCACTTTAGCGGTCTGTAAAAAAAGATAAGTGGAATGCACCGCAGTAGCCTGTCTTTTTCGTTAGCCTCGCTTTAAATGCTCTATTACTGAATTGCGCAAAAGAAACACCCTTATAACTCTAAAAAATATGTGCATCTATTAACTAACGGTTTATTGCGTCGAATTAAGCGTCGCACTTCCTATTAAAATATATCTCTTAATTGAAATTGGATGTAATACAGGGTCAGGAAATATCGAAGAGTGTGGTAAATATGATTATAAATATCTCGGCCACTAATTATTCGATCATCGACTTCATTCTTTATGCAAAATTTATGTTTTTTTATTGTCTTGTTAAATAAACAATTTCGAATATTTTTATATACCTTTTCTTAGAACAACTATTTACAGAGGCCGAAAAAATAGTTCCGGAAAATCGAGGTTATTGAAATTCAATAAGCTTCTTTCCATTATTACATACTACATACCAAATTTCAAGTCTGTATATCAATTTGTTCGGGAGTTAGAGCATTTACAGACACACAGACATACATACACAAAGACGCACAGACAGACAGACAGACGACAATTGTTTTTCTTCTAAAAATATGTTTTTTTGGAATCTCCAGTGTCTGAAACGTGTTAGTCCGTCAAAAAAAAAATTCCATTTTTAAAACGATTACAAGACTTACCCTATATTACATATGATGGGTAAGTAATAAAAGAAAGTACAGGATTTATATATTTGAGAAATGTTTCATAAAATATGAAAATGAATAACGAAAATATGAATAAAATTTAAAGTGCACTTAAAAAAAATGTGTGCTCGCTTGAACCAACTTTTACTACAGCAGTAGTTGCAACCGTAAGATAATGAAAGCCCTTTCGGACATTTGGAGCTCCGGTTGAATCATAGCTCCGAACGACATTTTACAACCTTACCATTGCGGCTAATGCAACGGCAAAAGTTGGCTCGACTTAGCAAAACGTGGGCATTGTCTTAGATGTGTTATCTAAATGTATTTGCCTATTATTAAATAAATGTTAATAAATAATTATACTTTTTAGATATTTATTGTGTTAAGTTAAATAAGCATACAGAATATCAAAATATTTTCAGATATAATTGCATTTTGATTATCTGTGAAAACAACTTAAAAAAATAATTATACAATTCTGATTAAGTACATGTAGTTGCGTGTAAAAATATCATGCGAGAGCGAGTGAAAAGAAAAATCCTCCAGAAAAACATTATTGTCAAATGAGACTGTTATTTCATATATTTGTCAACCTGTGCGCATTGACATGGTATTTCGCAATTAAATTTGAGCGAAAATTTTTCACTAGAACTCTCATCTGTGGTTCTCATAATTTTTAAAAATTAGATAGAAATTAACATAAAAATGTATTTATTTTATAGTTTTAGTGAATGAAACATCGTTAATGTCAAAATATTATGTTGTTTTCAATATGAAAAAAAAAGTGCTATGCATTTAAATAGGAATATTTATATTAAAGCACTATTAAGCTCATAATATATATATTTTTTAAAGCTTTTGAGTTCTGCAAAGATTTAAATAAATAATAAGGGAATAAAAAAGGAAAAATACGCGCGCTAAAAAACCACATGTAATTGCAACTATACCGGTCATCTCATATAACATCGCAGATTTAATTTATTTTCTTAATTTGGGACTTCTATTTATTCGAAAATTTATGGGAAGGATTTTAATAGAAAAATAGTCAGATGTTTACTATTTACGATGGTTTAATTATTTATTAAGAATTACAGTTTGGACACTATTTTATGAAATGAAATAAAGATGGACAAAGAAGTTAATATCTAAAAAATGGCACTTAATTATAAAGGTATCACTAAAATCCTGGATTATTAGAAACGTAGATTTGAAGCTTTATAAAAACTTAAAATACAAAAATAATAAAAAAATTAAAAATAAAGTGAAATTAACTATCTGTTAATGAAAAAAATCTTGTGTGGATAAATATACTAAAAATATCAACGTTTGACACACAATAACATCGTGTAATAAACAGACGCACGTTTCATGAGTATCCTGGACTCATTTCCTCAGTGTAAATAAACTTAAACCCTATTGTAAAAAAAAAAAAAAAAAAAAAAAAAAAAATTAATTTTTTTTTTTTTTTTTTTTTTTTTTTTTGGGTTTTTAGATTCATTTTCATGTCTTTGGGGGGATACAATAGGGTTTAAGTTTATTTACACTGAGGAAATGAGTCCAGGATACTCATGAAACGTGCGTCTGTTTATTACACGATGTTATTGTGTGTCAAACGTTGATATTTTTAGTATAACTATCTGTTGTTTAAAAAATTCTAATTCGGATTACGTTGTACGCATTTTTTAACTATAATACAAGAACGGAAATTTTCAAAAATCGAATTTCAGAAGAAACAAAAATCAATGTTTTTTTTTGTTTTGTTTTTGTTAAAATTTTAAGTTTATTTTTCACTGCTCATGTTTTTTTTTAACAGACATAACGTTAAACGTAATTCAAGGTATGTTAAAACATTATTACTTATTACTTACCAATCATATGTAGTATAGGGTAAGTCTTGTAATCGTTTTGAAAATCGAAAAAAAACATTTTGATGGATTTACACGTTTCAGACACTGGAGATTCCGGAAAACATATTTTTAGAAAAAAAAAAAAATTGCGTCTCTGCTTGTGTGTGTCTGTAAACGCTCTATCTTCCGAAGAAATTAAGATAGAGACTTAAGATTTGAAATTTCGTATGTACTTATTATGTAATAATGGAAAGAAGATTATTGAATTTCAGTAACCTCGATTATCCGGCACTCTTTTTTTCGGACTCTCGAAATATTCGTTCTGATAAAAGGTACATAAAATTTTTTGAAATTGTTTATTTTAAGGAGTGAATATAAAAGACAGTAAAAAAACATAAATTTTGCATAAAGAATGAAGCCGATCGGATCATTAGTTGCCGAGATATTTGTAATCCTTTTTGCCACACTTTTCGATTTTTCATGACCCTGTATTTCATACAAATTTCAATTCAAACATATATTTTAATTGGAAATGAGACTCTTAATCTTACTCAATAAACCGTTAGTTAATATGATTATCAATTCTGGAGTTATAAGGATGTTTATTTTACGCAATTCAGTAATAGATCATTTAAAGTTTATGACGTCATCAAGCCACGATTTTATTCGAATTGCAATGCATTTTATAAATAGTTTACACATGTTTTTTTTTTTCATATTTTGCATATCCATGATGGGGATGTATTACGGTGGCCCCTAACGACTAGTTTTTAAAGTGATGGAATATACTGAAAAAACATGTAAACAATTTTATCATATATGTACTATGAATCTTATTCTTTTTATTCATTTTTATTCTTATTTAAGTCTCATAAATATTAGCTTTGAAATTTTATAAAACCTGAAATTTCAAGATTGGTCTTAATAAGGAAAACAAATTATTATTTTTTGTAAATCTCAGTTCTCTGCTGCAAAATGATTTACGATTGTGTCTAATGTTGCGCACTTTAGTTGACGATTCATTAGAGTTATTTTTATTTTACCTCAAACACCGTTAAAAATAAAATGTGATGCATTAATGAAGTTGATTAACCAAAAATTAAAATAAATTCATATTGTGTCAATATATCATTACATATCACATTACATCAAATGTGTTGATATGATACTTTTCTTATCAAAATTCAGGATGTTAATATGGTCGTATTTGAAATTTTGTAAAAACATCTGTCCTCCGTAACTTTACTTTTAAACAAAAAATGAAATCAAAGGCAATTTTTGCGAAAAGTTCATTTAATAAAATATAATGTTAATATTAAAAGTTATTTTATAATCCCTTGGACAATTCTGAGCTTTAACTGAATATTTAGAAAACAACCATGCAGCATTATTAAAATTTGGTAGCCTTTTATCCTCCGAAATGTAAAATACAACATTTTACTTACATTTTCAAAGTGGTTGATTTTTACCAATAATGCGAATTCTGAAGTTTAATTCTCCTGGAGATTTTAAGCTACAGCAAAATTAATAAATATATTACAGGAGGATACAAAGTCTCGTTATTCAAACAGATTTGCTGTTGTCTTCTATAGGGACTTTTCATGTAAAAACATAAAATTAGGTCTTCATTTTTATGAATAGTGAAGATAACAAATATTACTGGCTTTAATTATTCAGTATATGTATGGAGGCGATATATTAATAATAAATTTTAAAGTATCACGATAAGTTTTAATGTATGGAACTAATTTAAAAATGTGAAAATATATTGATCTTAGTCCTTTCTTGCAGATATATAAAACATAAGAGTTTTTATCATCATAAAACATAATGTTAATATTCAAAATTATTTTTAAATCCCTTGCAGAATTCTGAATTTTAATTGAATATTTATAAAAAAACCGCGCAACATTATTAAAATTTGGTAAACTTTTATCTCCGAAATGTAAAATACAACATTTTATTTACAATTTCAAAGTGGATTTTTACCAATAATGCAAACTCTCCTGTTTAATTCTCCTGGGGATATTCAGCTACAACAAAATTAATGAATATGTTTCTTGAAGATTCAATTTTGTCTTATTCCAAAAGATTTGTGATTGTCTTCTGATAGACAATTTTCATACAATAGCATAAAATTAGGCCTTCATTTTTGACACTTTCCAACCTAGTTGAAAAGTGTTTATGACTTCGGTTTGTCTGGCCGTATGGCCGTCTGGCCGTCTGCCGTCTGCCGTCTGCCGTCTGGCCGTCTGGTCGTGCTCTAACTCCCGTAAATATGCTCGGATTGCTCTGCAATTTTTATATGTTATAATCGTTATCTATAGGATGTTCCCTATTTCAACGGAAGTGTGTAGCACTTATAGTTTTTACAGGGACACTCAAAATAATTCCATTACATTGCGGTCTATGGGGAAAAATCATTTGCGGTTTATTTAAATAATGTTTCACTATTTTAAACGCATTGAAATTTATATATATCACTAAGGTGTATTAGAAGAAGCTTAATATAGAATAGGGTGTGCATAGCACTTATAGTTACTTTACAGGGACAGTCAAAAGAATTCCGTTACATTACGTCTATGGAGAAAAATCGTCTGCGGTTTATTTAAATAATGTTTCCCTATTTTAAACGCATTGAAATTTATATAAGGTGCATTACAAGAGGCTTACTACAGAATATTGTGTGTATAGCAGTCATCGTTCATTTACAGGGACACACAAAATAATTCTCTACTGTATGTTAACAATAATTTCTGGAAGTGCGTTTAAAGTTAATGAACGCGATTTTAATTTTAACTCGCTTTTTGTCTATTACATGGTGTGTATAAATTCTGTAGATCCTATACAGGGAAGCACAAAAGTTCGCGAACACATTTCCGTATTATTTAACTCCAGACGGAAAATTGTAAACTGTGCTACGCGTTTCCTAACTGAACTAAAATTTAGCATCGGATGTGTATATATACAAATCTATAGATCCTATACAGGGCTGAATAAAAGTATTCGGATTTCTTAGATGTTATCTTTTAGCTTATTAAACGGTATGATTTGTAAAATTATTTTGGAAGCGTTGGAAAGTGTTACATAATCTATCCTTGACGCATGATTTTTCGTTCTTGTTATTAATGGTGAAGATAAAAAATATTACTGGCTTTAATTGTTCAATATATGTATGGAGGTGATATATTAACAATAAATTATAAAGTATCACAATAAATAGTAATGTATGGGAATATTTAAATTTTTTTAAATATTTTCCCTTAGTTCACTCTTGCACATACATAAAACATACTAATAAGACTTTTTATTTAATGTTTATATTTTTATATGAGATTTTTCTCTTAGGCAATTTGAGATTTAAAAAAATATTTCTTTTATATTCTTATTATAATTCCATACGTTAATTTAATCAAATTTAATTTTCAAAACCTGAATTTTCAATTTACGATAAGACATTACTAATAAGAAAATATTCACAAATATCACAGGAGTATATTTATGCAAGTTTTTGTTTGTATAACAAAAGAAATACATATATTATATGTAAGCGTGTATTCTAAGGACTACTTTAAAGAATTATTTTGAGAAGATTTTCCTGAATAGTAACGCACATATCTATTAAATAAAATATAGTTTTATAGAGTTTTTGTTTTCAAAAAATTATTCCTTTGACTTTATGCCTTTGCAAAAGAAAATATTATTTGTTTTAGAAAACGTATTTCCAAATGTAAAACCTAAAACATAGATTTTGTAAAATAATTCCACAATATATTTCACAAAAGTATTTTCAAACATTTTTTGGAAAGATTAAGAGTGAATCTAAAAATTTGTACTTCTAGAAAATGTAAAGTAATATATATATTTATATTCGAAAGAAAGTCTCGTATAAATGTTTTCTTTGCCAATTTAGAATATTTCAAATTGTTATTAGTTAAGAAATTTCGAAGGAGACTTTGGAAAAAGTAGCTATTTGTATTGAAACTTTTATACCCATATTTTATTTTAGAATTTCTTATATTCTCAAAGTGCTACTTGTGAGCCCAAGTAAGCAAATAGAATATATAGTGCACAAACTTTCTCAATAATAATAAAAATATTCATTAAACCGATAAAGAAAATGAAGGCATGAGTGTATTTCCAAATGTTAACAAAAATGTACAATGTTGAATTCTGTTGTTTTTTTATACTTTCCGTGTTAGAATCAGAACATTTTAACATTAATATCTTATGCTTTTATCATTTATGTTGTAAAATGTGGTTGTTAAAATTAATATTGAATCAATGCGAAGAGTTATTCTTCACAAAATTGTAGTAATTAACATTTATTTAGCTTTTTTGAGAAAAAGTAAATAATTTTAAGGCACAATGGACTTTTTATGAAATCTTGATATTTGTTTTCATTTAAATGGACAAGAAATCTTCAAAATTAAAATTTCCAACCTACGTTTTATGTATATATATATAACCAGACCACACCAAAAAGTATTGGTACTTTATGTCCGTAGGCATATTTACAAGAATGCTGAAACAACTTTAAGAATATATCTGGCAACGAATGTTTTGGCAAACAGGGGTTCTTTATATATCTTTTAAATGCTAAAATTTGTACAATAACAACATAATATACAATAAAATAACTTTTATTAGATTGTTGACATGTTGACATCACTCCGAGCCATTTAAAAAAAACAAATGAGAATATTCAACAATTGCACGTTCTTTGAAATGTACGTTTTAAAAATTACACAAGCTATCTTTTATTTTTACATGGTTGCTTATTTTCATTTTTTTTTCTTTTAAATGCTAAAAGGTGTAAATTAACAACATAATATGCAGTAAAATAACGTTTATTAGGTTGTTGACATGTTTCGGCTCATTCCGAGCCATTTTCAAAAACAAATGAGAATATTCAAAAATTGCACGTTCTTTGAAATTATTATTTAAAATGCTATCATTTAATTTTCATGTACGTTTAAAACATTACGCACGCTATCTTTTATTTTTACATGGTTGTTTAATTTTATATATTTTTTCTTTTAAATGCTAAAAGGTGTAAATTAACAACATAATATACAGTAAAATAACTTTTATTAGATTGTTGACATGTTTCGGCTCACTTCGAACCATTTTCAAAAACAAATAAGAATATTCTATAATTGTACGGTCTTTGAAGTTATTACTTGAAATGCTATCATTTAATTTTCATGTACTTTTTAAATTCTTTATGTCCATATGGCTATATAATGAAATTATACATCGAACCACCAACGTGTTGGATAACGAAAATTCTTTTCGCTGTACCCTGACTCGGGTAAAGAATTTGTTTTATTGTATTCGTCCGCTCGCATAGGACAGACACGTTACTATATTAATTGGAATAAAAGTCGTTTTTCGACTAACAAATCTTTTGGCTGGCGAATGTGATTCCTGAACGGATCATCTTCGTTAGCCTTGTTATCAAACTGTAACCTCATTTAAAAATTCTCCTTGCTCCTTGGTCTTTATAATTGAATTTTTTAATCTAAATTCATACCATATATACAAACGTCAAGTTTATGTAATTGTGTTTCATACCCAACATTTATTATACTTTCAAACTCGCTTTTTCCCCCTTTACAGCTATTTATGCAATGCTATTCCATTCAAGAGTTTATAACTGTAATATTTATATTATAGTTATAATAATTATATTATATTTTGTAAATAATCTCGAAAATTTTGACGGTAAAATGTCTAATTCATATTTTTAATATATTTTGCGTAGTTTCCTAATATAATAATACTGTGCAATTATTGCAACTATTAGATGACATTGTACCCCATAGGAGTTGATAATCCGTTTATATGTGTTGTAAAGTTAAATATAATTTGAAGTTCATTTTTAGAGAATATGTTTTGTACTCGGTGTCGATTAAAATTTTCAAATATAAATCTGAACTAAGATATCCAGTTGTATTTAAACTTGATTTACAAACTATTTGATCCGTCCGGCGTTGCCCAGAAATCATTAACTTTCTTTTGCGGTTCCAATAAAAAACATCCTTTTCGGCGCGCATTCGGTTCTAAACAAACTTAAACACGAACGAAACTCCGGCACTCGTTTCGGCTGCCTACGGCATTGTATAGCAGGTAGAGGGAGTGTTACGCACGTGCTGTAATATCGTTTGTTCCAATTTCCACCGATAGGGAGGGTGAAATCATCTTAATTAGTTATCTATATCTTAATTAGTTCATGTTAAGTTGAAAGAACCAATTCCCCTTGAAGAATATTTCAAACATTTTTTAGAACACTTTGGTCGAAATATGAAAATGCCCTAGGTAGACCACTTTCAACCCCTATATCTTCCACACCCCTACAGCTTCACTGTTAAAATTTTGTAACAAACTGTCCAGTCATTTGACCGATTTCGTAGAAAACGCTTACATAACTGTAATTTAACTATATTCTGATCGTATTATTGTTCATTTTATGGTCAGAATATCGTTAAATTACCGTTATGAAACCGTTTTCTATAAAAACGGTCATATGACTGGACAGTTTGCTGCAAATTTTTAACAGTGTACCGACGTGCAACTGCAATAGTGCACGACGGGAGACTTGAGGCTACTACCACTACAAACACCAGTGGTCGGCGCTGGGTAGTTGTGGATGCAAAGTCATATATAGCAACATACACGTCTCTCTCTCTCTCTCTCTCTCTCTCTCTCTCTCTCTCTCACTCTCTCTCTCTCTCTCTCTCTCTCTCTCTCTCTCTCTCTCTCTCTATATATATATATATATATATATATATATATATATATATATATATATATATATATATATATGTATGTATGTATATATATATATATATATATATATACTAGAGGGCATACACCCTGCGAGCTACGCTCGCTTATATATATATATATATATATATATGTATGTATGTATATATATGTATATATATATATATATATATATATATACTAGAGGGCATACCCCCTGCGAGCTACGCTCGCCAACCCCCGCTCAGACTTCGAGGACTCTAAAAACATGACAGCGTGCTTTATTTTAAAAATATTGGTAAATCTGTAATTCGGTTGCCATGCTTTTAACGTTTTAATGGGGCATTTTTTGATTATCATGACCTCATAGACAGCTGTTGCGACAACTGACGACTGTTTTCGGGATTGATAAGTAAAATCTATTACAACTTGAAAACCAGCTTGTATAAAATGGTTAGGTTTAAATTGTGGCTACCTCTCGGATTTTTATAACAACGATCTGTATTCTGTTCTTCCTTTGCATTTAAAGATAAGAAAAATTCCATCTTCTTGTGAATAACATTAAGAACCACGGTATTGAAAAGTACCAAGTTATAGACATTTTCAGTAACAGGTTTTAATTTTCTCTCTATTTTAGTGCACCATCATGCATATTTTCATGTTATTTTAAATATGTAAATTATTTATTTTAATTAATATGTATATACGAATTTTCTAATAATTATTTATCATACAAAATTAATCAAATATTTTGTGCATGCATGCTTGCATTTATTCGGCATCAAATGATGAGATAATTAAAGAAATTTGCTATCCGAGATAATTTTACACCATGTTATGTCACTTGAATATTGTCCATAAGAAAATCGGGTACTTTTCCAGTATAGGATCCTTTGCTTTTAGGTTTGGCGTAATTCGAGCTAAAAAAAGGATAGATTCGTTAATATACATAGATTTGTTGCCAAAAGTTATGAAAACAAACCCAATGAACTATTGGTGCTTTTCTATTATAGGGTTTCTGACGCTTTTTTAAAAAGCTTGGCGGAAAAAACCAAGCAGGATAGAAAACCAAGCAGGATATTTTATTTTCCTTCCGTTCAGTTGGGCAATTATTATTTTATATATTCGTTTCAAATATCGGAATTAGTGATTTTATAAATTCGTTTAATTAAATTTTACAAAAAAATAACAAAATGATATCAATAAATAATAATTACTATTAATTCCTTTCCCCCCCCCCCTTTCGTTTGCGTTTACATAAATGACGTCATTTGGACGAATTTATTCAAAATATTTTCAGTTTATAAATTAAATTAAATGCTGACAGACGATTGAATCCTGACGATAGAAATGTGATTTTTTTTTTCCAATTTTCCTGAAAAACACAATTTAATCACAATCTTGTCTTCATTATTGATTGAAATAAAAGATAATTTCAATTTCAATTTGAAAATGACGAATAAAAAGAAATCAATAATCCCTATCGGGATCCTTTTCAATTTTTTTCCCTTTTTTGTCACAAAAAAACTGAGTAATTAGTTGCCATCATTACAGAAATGTCATTAAATTTAGAAAAAAAAAATATCTCGAAAACTAATTCCAATTTCAAAATTCTATTACCAGTTTTGACATCCGCGGATTTTTATGGACAATTGGTATTAATTTCACCATCAAGCGTTTAATATTTTATTAAAAATAGCCCTGAAACATAATCAGTCGTTTAACCAGTCGTTTCATAAAATCATTTCATAAATTCGTTTCATTAGGATTTTATATATATAGGATAGATATATACGTATATATATTGATGACGAATA
This sequence comes from Maratus michaelseni, assembly GCA_963931845.1. Lineage (NCBI taxonomy): Eukaryota > Metazoa > Arthropoda > Arachnida > Araneae > Salticidae > Maratus > Maratus michaelseni. The sequence continues at coordinate 393,465,499 of OZ007592.1, forward strand.
GTCGTTAATGATTTCCGCTTTCAACGTTTTATACAAAAGAAGTATCATCGTAAAGAAAGAAGTAATACACAGGTTATGTTAGCATAAGTATATATATTAAATAACGTTTTATTTTTTCTATTAACACCGTAATTTTGTGAAAAGCATCTCACTAGGAAACAGCTTCACGCAAGTGAAACAAAAATATATATCACTCTTGGAGATAAAACGATGTCCATATCTGTATTAACAATCAACAGTATAAATATTAGGCAGCCACCTGTTTCTTGCATACAACAATTTATTTAATAGACATAAGATACTTTTTAAACCGGACAGGTGCAAATAATGTGTGTTGAAAAAATTACAAATTATAATTTACAGAATATAAAGATTTAAAAAAATAATAATGCGTTTTTACGAAGCAAATTATAATTTTTTTGTGAATTTATTTTTAATATACAGGCAGGTTTACCATTTCGAAACTTTTCCGAGGTGGAAAGAAATTTTCAAAAGGGAGTTTCCTTCTAGAAGGGGCAAAAGTTGGTTTTGATCTTGCTGTACAAACTTGTTAGTTACACACAAATTTACATGCGTACTTTTCATATTCGTATTTACTATCTTAAAAATATTTTAACGTGTAATAGATTATTGATATATGTATTTCCAAACTTGATGTCGCATTTTCCAGTACCAGCAAAATCCGCAAATTATATATTTTTAGATGCGTATTCCTAGTAAAACACTTAGATATTTTCACAGTATAAGGGCCTTGGCGAAACAGAGATAATAGCCGTGGTGAGAGGAAGGATTTGGCATAATGAGGGAAAATGCGTGTTTTGAACGGAACGTCCTTTTCTATTCACATTAAAACATATTTACATATATTTTTAATTGTAATGAGGAGGTGGTATCTGTAAATATATAGTAATGGAAAACAGGCATTTCTGACGGCCTCTCACGTCTCGATGACACCTTCCGTTTATATAACTAATCAGCGCTCGGAGTTTTCCCACAAACGTTAGCCAAGAGCCAATCAAAAACAGGAAATTCCCCACAAGCATTGCGATATTCGCCCAGTGAGTGTGGTCCATTCCCATTATTTCCTTTTCGCTGTAACAATGGAAGTAACCCAATAGCCTCCATTGTGAAAATTTCTAAAAAACTTATAAAATTAAAATTAAAATATAACAAGAACGAACAATCATGCGTCAAGCATAGATTATGTAACACTTTCCAACGCTTCCAAAATAATGTTACAAATCATACCGTTTAATAAGCTGAAAGATAACATCTAAGTAAACAATTTGGAAAACGCATAACACATTTAAAAACATAATTTCTGGAATTTCCAACATATACAATATTCAGAAAAATATCTGAATACTTTTATTCAGCCCTGTATATGATCTATAGATTTGTATATATACTACACAGGATGCTAAATTTTAGTTCAGTTAGGAAACGTGTAGCACAGTTTAAAATTCTCCTTCTGGAGTTTCTGTCAATAAACGGAAATGTGTTCGCGAATTTTTGTGCTTCCCTGTATATGATCTACAGAATTTATACACACCACGTAATTGACAAAAAGTGAGTTAAATTTAAAATAGCGTTCAGTAACTTAAAACGCACTTTCAGGAATTATTATTTACAGACAGTAGATAATTATTTTGTGTGTCCCTGTAAATGAACGATGACTGCTATACACACACTATTCTGTAGTAAGCCTCTTGTAATGCACCTGAGTGCTATATATAAATTTCAATGCGTTTAAAATAGTGAAACATTATTTAAATAAACCGCAGACGAATATTCTCCATAGACGTAATGTAACGGAATTCTTTTGAGTGTCCCTATAAAAAAACTATAAGTGCTACACACATCCGTTCAAATAGGGAACATGCTATAGATAACGACAATAACATATGAAAATTGCAGAGCAATCCGAGCATATTTACGGGAGTTAGAGCACGGACAGACAGCCAGACGGCAGACGGCCAGACGACAGACGGCCAGACAAACCGAAGGCACAAACACTTTTCAACTAGATTGGAAAGTGTTAAAATTAGGAATATAGAAATTAAAAATATATTTTGTGCAGGCACATCTAAAATTAAACTGATTTCACTTAAAAGAATAATGATCAAAATTGGTTAGGTAGAAAGTTCAGGGCAGATGACTAAAAACAGCCTTGGATTTGAAATATGTAGATTATAGTTTATATATCGTCCGTCAAATGATGCTTATGGTAGAAGGCATTGTAGAGTAACCATATGTTGTGAGAGCTCAGGCCTCTTCATGACAAGTTTTCGGACAATCGATGGGTAGATTTTGAGTTGTGTGCCTACTTTAAGTACTCTGAGGAATATATCACCTTCTTAAATATACTCTATACAGTAGTAACTACAACTACAGTTCGACCTATCCTTTCTGTGGCTCCAAATAATAGCGAGACTATCTGATTTACAGACTGGGTGTAAAGTTGCAGAAAACCCGGAAACCCCTCAGTCCATACGGCTTGAGGAACTGATCGTTATTATGTAAAACAGAAAATAATGTACAAAAATGTTGGAAGAAATGAGAAATAAATAGTGAACTGAAATAAACAACGCAATTTATTTTCAGTAAAAAATTAGATGTCTATAATACGATTTTTTTTTCAGCTATAAGTGTAAATAACGACTTAATCATCACATTTGTAATCCTTATCTTCAAATTTAAAAACGATATAAAGATGTATGCAGATTCATTTTTATGTTCCGTTTTCTATTTTTTTTTCTTTTTACTTTAACACACATTTTTATACGTATATTTGCAAATTTTTATATAACAGGATTTACTTTAATGTGAAGAACAACTTAAATAAATTCAAGTATAAACTAATGGGATTTTCGAAACGGCTCTTACGCATGCTTAAAACAGATTGTTGAATGTTGAAATAGATCCTACTGATGTGAAGGCTTTCATGATAATTTATTGCCACGTGAAGCTGCTAACAGCAGATAACATTAATAGCTAATTGCTCTAATCTTTATTTCATATTTCATCAGAATTTACAGAATGTGAATGTGGTAGGAAATTTATACGGAACCTTAATATGTGCTCAGCGTTAATTTGAATTATGAAATTATTTATTTCTGTAAATTTACTCCTAATGTATGTATAAATTAAATTTTAATTTTAATTTTAAAATATTTTGCAATCCGTAATGGCGAATAAGAGTAATTTATTGCAATATGCATTTTTATTTTTTCTATACAACTATTATTAAAAAGCAATAAGAGAAAAAGTTAAACATTGAAAATTAAATTTAAAATAGTTATTATTTTTATTTTATTATTGTTATTTCTAGTTAAACTTCCTTTGCCGCAAATAGGATAGGTATTAAAGTAATATGATAATATCATTTGCCAAATTTGTCCTGTAAAATTTAAAAGTTTTATTAAATACCAGTGGGCCCGTGCAAGGATTTTGCACTGAAATCTAATATTTTTTATCAATATGTAATATTTATTAGATGCAGGTTTAAACTTCTAAAGAAAAAGTAAGGATGAAAATACCTGCAAACAACATTTAGTTTTTAGTAAAGCCAGAATATCATTCAATTTATTCCATCAAAGTTAGAGTAAAAACTGACCCAAGATTGCAAAGGGCATGCGCGAGAAAAAAAAAATAACAATTGTATATTAACCGCAGTAGAGGATGACGTCATCCGCTTCGGGAAAAACATGGGACATAGAAATATAAATCCAAACATTTCAATTTAAATTTCGCTTTTTAATCATAAATATAAAATAAACCCATGCGATGTTTTTTATAATCGTTGCTGAGCATCATATAATATGGTATTTTCTTTTTGTGACAACAGTAATTTGAGAAAAACCTTTCATTTCTTTTATGAAAACAATGCCGATTTAATTTTAATTATCAGCAAATTTTAATCAAAAAACATGTTTTAGGAAAATGTATTTGGACTATGTCAGAAGCCTATTCAAAATCCTTTCATATGGTATCTCATTCGTGATGATCCGGTCTGCGTTTTTTATTTTCTTAGAAAAAGGGATGTTGACAAGAGAAATAATATATACGATAGATAGATGATTTAATAAATTATTTAAAATAGTGTAAAATTTTTATAAAACCCAATTATAATGAGATATTTACTTAATGAAACCGATATTTAAAATGAAAAATGTAATATTCATAAAGAATCGTGTCTCTTTTTAACACTTTCCAACATAGTTGGAAAGTGTTTATGAATTCGTTGTGTCTGTCTGTCTGTCCGTATTCTCTTATGTATAGCCGGATTTTCATGAAATATTTATACTTTATTAAATTTTACTATAAAATGTTCGGTATTAAAAATGAAGTGTATAGCATAATTACTTCATTTTCAGAGACACACAGAAGAATTCCATTACATTATGGTGTATGGGGAAAAACCGTTTGCGGCATATTTTATTGATGTTACGATGTTTTAAACATAATGAAATTAATATGCGTTACTCAGGTGGACTACAGCATGCCTTTATCAGAGTATACAATTAGTAGAATTTATAAATCAATTACAGGGGCGTATAAAATAATTCCCTTTGCATTATGATCTACGGGGGAAATCGTTTGCAGTACATTTTGAATATGTCATGATACTTCAAACATAATGAAATATAAAAGGATCACTATGGTTCATCATGACTTATTTTATATAGATTATGGAGTGCGTAGGATTATCGTTCGTTTACAGAGACGCACAAGATAACTCTATTAAAGGGCTGACTATGATCGGTATTTACTAGAAATGTTCATTCCGCTGAGATATGCCCCTGCACCACAATCACAGGAGCGAGTTCGGGCCCTTTTAAACTTGTTTAGATATGACCCAAAAGGACCGTGTTCCGTTAGGAAGGCAGTGGTTCAGGGAGTTAAAGTAAGAAGATTGCAATATATCACCGGGACTATGTCATAGGTATATCTAAGTTTCTCTGAGTAGTCCCAGTGTTCGTGCCACTGCTGCAATATGCGCGTTTTAAAGATCTTTTGATATAGGAGTGGGGCGCAGGAAGCAAGATATCTATGGATGTTTTTGTTGTTGCGTTTCCTTTACTAGCATGTCCACAGATTCATATACGAAGTTCCCCTTGTGTTTTGTTTCATGTCCTAGGTTTTATGTAGCAGGTTTCTAAGTTGGGATTTAATTTTGTAGATTTGCAGATTGGAGGTTTTAAAGGCGTAGATGTCCTGCAGACTGGATAGGCTATCACTATAGATGGGAATTTCAATGGTTGATTGTTGTTCCGAAATCCATTTTAGAGCTTTGTGGATGGCGATGAGTTCAGCGATGAGTTATCTCAGCTTGGCGATGAATTATCTCAGCTTGATATATTGAGTTGAAGTTGTCCAACCTGCAGGCCCACCGGTAAGTCAACAATCTGCCTTCCATAGTGCAAAAAGTGCACGAGCCGTCGGTGAAGACTGTTATGCGGTGGAAAAGGGAGTAGGAATTGCAGTTAGAGTTAACTTGGAAGAGGAAAGTTACATCAGCTGAGTGAGTTTTCCAGACCGGAATATTATGTTGAAATGTTAAATGTGGGAAGTGGATTTGTGTTATAGCATTGTTATGTAGGTGTAAGATGTTGTTTCGTTGAAATTCGCAGTGGAGGGTAAATGGGATAGGAGGGACGCCTGTAATTACTGCTCGTGCATCATCACATACAGTTTTATATCCTCTAGGAATCTGCAGTAGGAACATGCTTTGGAAATATAATAATTTTATTTGTGCTGCTTTGGTAAGGTGGCCTCCTTAAATTCCTTCCCCATATGCTATGATTTTTTTCTGTTTTTGTCGTGTACCAGATTTTTAACAATAAATGTTTAGCACCACAAGATTTAGATGTTAATTTAGTGGAGTTGTGGTAGTTGTTAATAATCTTATGTTTAAAGTAATTTTTGTGTGCAAACTGATTTTGGTGTTGGTCTATAGTTAGGCCTAGAAGTTTTAAGTTGGGTACGTGATGTACACTGGTGCCATTAATTCTGATAATTGGTTTCCTTTTTAGTTTGTGTGGTTTCGCGATTGTGAGGGCTTGGGATTTTGCAGCTGCTAGCTGCAGGTGTAGAGACACCAGGAACTGGCAAAAAAAGGGAGTGTCTGAAACTGCCTCTAATTCTAAATCCAGACGCCTTCGGCCAGAGAAGATGAAGCTGAAGTCATCCGCAAAAGCAAAGAGACGAAAGGCTAATCGATCTGATTCTTTAAGAATCAAGTTTGCTACGAGATGCCAGAGGATTGGCCAAATGATGAAAAAGTGCTTTGATTTTCAGATTTTGAACAGAAAAAATTCCTTGTCGGCATTTTTTCTGTTGATTGTGACTGGATGTACCTGCTCCCCAGTTGACTAAGATGCTTCTATTCGATAGATAGGTGCGGATGACTTCAGCGACTTTGCCTGAGCAGCTTAGGAGACAGAGCTGTTGTAGGATATCTCTCCATTCGACATTATCGAACGCTACTTTGGTGTCGAGTGAAACAAGAGAGGTGTATTTTTCTACTTTGATCTTTAATCGCAGGAAGATAGAACTACATTCAATGCTTTTTCACATGATCGTGAGCTATCTGAACCCAAATAGCCGGTCATGTAGAAGATTGTTGGATTCTAAGAAGAAAGATAGTCTGTTAACTATTAGCTTATCTAGTAATTTACCTAAGGTGTCTTCTGCTTTTTGTAATTATGAAGATTGAAGTTCCACATCCGAAACTATAAAAATATTTAAAATATCAAAATTCGTTCATTATTCATTAAAACTCATGCACTCTAAAAAGGACATTTTTCAAATCTGAGCGAAAAGTACTCAAATCTGAGTATGTCGCATAGTCAAAATGACTCAAAAATCAAAATTACTCAAGTTTCAAACATGTATATACTCATTTCTGAAAACATGCAACCACTGAAGAATAAAACATCATGTGCTCATATTATTTTCGTTTCTCAAAAATGAGTATGAACTGACTTCTATATGCTCATTTTTGAGAATTTCCATGTTTCAAAAAGGAGTTTGAACTGATTCTATTCATTTTTGAGTATGTCCATTTTTCAAAATTGAGTATAAACTGACCTCTATGTGCTCAGTTTTGTGTATGTTCATGTTTCAATATACTGAATATTTCTGGTATTTCATAAATCAAAGCATTGGAAAGTCATATTTGAAACAAAAGGTTTCGCAACAAAATGAAAACATTGATTTACTCCAATTTGAAACTGTCATTTTTCTCAGTGTGCGCAGTCTCTATCACATAAGTGCGGAGTGAGAAACATGTAACCAGTTTCGTTTCATAGTAAGTAATATACGTTTCTCATTCGACAGATTAAATGTGATTTATACTTTTATATTTGAATCTGCATGTACTTTGCAATTACTCTATTCACTAGATCTCTAAAGCCAGAACATTTCTATAAAGTATATTCAGATATTGAAATTATCAGAAAGTGAGTCTGTAATCTTCCTTTTACAAGTACATATATATATTTTTAATATTTATGTATTACGTGATTTTATATGTGTAAATGGATTTATATTTATGTTGTTCTGAGTTTTCATATATATCGGTTTTCAATAAAACTTTTAATATAAACGCACCCCCGTGCAAAAGTGTTATTTTAAAATAGCAAATATGTCTGTTAAATAAATGTTAAAATTTGAATAATAAATATCTGCAAAAACTACAGAATCATTTCAAAATATTTATTTTAGAAAAAATTAAACACAGTTCGCCATCATTATGTATTTTTTCTTTCTACATAAAACTTTTGTATTCTTTTTTTAAATTCCGTCGTAGAATTTTATTTCAAGTACATTTTTACCGCAGAGTTGATTTAAAGTGAAACTTATTCGTTTTTCTGTACCTTCCACCAGAAAAAGTTGTTAAAAAAACTTGAAAAATGTTTTCTTAGCCATGAAAGCACCTGGAATTTCTTATTTAAATTCCCTGCAACGTATTCGAGTTGGAAAATATTTTCCATAAAAACGCACTTACTTCCTAACTTTCTTTTTATACTTTTAACCCTGTCACTTTAAATGAAAAATGACTAAAATATACTTTTTACTAGAGTAAATATCCGGATTTTTTTAAACTTTTAAAGTAGTTTAGAAAAAAAAAAGATTTTTTACCGTCTGTGTAAGTTATTTAATTGTTTTGATCTGAAAATATTTAAATATTTCCTTTTAAATAATTTTTAATTCACATCGTCATTAATTGAGAAAAAAATCGTATTTAAATGTGTGACTTGTAAGTAATTTTAAAACATAATAAGTACTACAGAAGTACTTTTGGAATGTACATTAATTACAAATATTTATTGGCATTGACTCATTTAATATAACTATTATTAGCTATGTGGAATAAACACTTATACTGTATAGAATAAACACTTATAGTAAAAGTGATTATTGACTTATATTATATGACTAAAAGAAAATATATCTAAAAGTAATCGGCATCCATTGCTTTAGATATGTAAACAGATAAATATTTTTTTAAATACTAAAAGTAATGTAAAATTATCATTTGTGAATACTTAATGAAACGAGAAATGAACCTTTTTTCCGTTTTCAATGCCAAAATCCAGCAAAAATTCATAAAATTCAAAATACAGGGTGTTTCTAAATGAATATCGGGGTTTTAACGCTTTGTACTATCTATTATATAAAACTTAAAATTATACTTAATACATAAAATGAAAGAGCAACTCAAACAGTTTGTTGGTACCTGTGCATGCACATGCGTAGGAAATGTTTCTTCCGTGATCCGTTAGAAAGCGCTCGTACTGAAAATGGCGACTAGTGAACAAAAAGCATTTTGTGTTCTGCAGTTTGCAAAGACGAAATCTGTAGTTACCGTGTAACGTGCGTTCCGGATAAAGTTCAGATGTGATCCCCCAGCCAACTGTTGCAACAATTACCCCACAAACACTAATTAACGTTTGGGAAGAACTCAGCTATTGACTTGATGTGTGCCGTGTGACTAAAGCTATTGGAGTGTTTCTATATTAAGTTTCTATATTAAGCTATATTAAGTTGTTCACATTGAACACTTGTAAGCTTGTAGGTAAAACTGTTTGAGTTGCTCTTTCATTTTATGTATTAATTATAATTTTAAGTTTTATGTAATAAATACTACCAGAGAAGTTTGGTCGTAGAAGTATGGAGATTCTATTTCATTTTACTAGTTAAAGTAAGGAGAAATTTTGTCTAAACATAACGGTAGGTCGCAGAGACCATATAAAGTTTCAAATTTAGTAACTTTTTAAAAAATTCTCTTTTCACTTAAATGAATTTCAAAATAATGAATAATATTATTTGAAATACTTTAGCAATTGGAAATATACTTCTAAACCTAACGGCTTAAGAATTAGCTATTAGTCCAGAATAATAAGGTAGAGGAGAAAGAAATAGAAAAAAACGTATGGTTTTGTATATTTCCTGCTGAACCACAAGACACGATATTTATATTAATTGACAAGAGAAATCAGGAGAAATAATCTTAACATGCGTCGGATCATCTTTGAGATTCAAAGAAATGAAATTATAGTATATATAAATACATGTATCACTTGGATGATAGAATAGAATCCAACAGTCTTATAACACAGTAGACATTGGTTATAAAGGACTCTCATGGGACTTTTAACTGTGGTATGTTATAACCAAAGTACGTTATAGGTACACTGATAAAAATTCTCAGTTTTTGCTGCATAGTCACGCTACCGCTGTTATAGAATATCTCTATTTTGGCCAATGAAAATGCTCCATACTATAGTAAAATAACCGTTTTCTCTAAAAGTGGTGAAGTGTGTCTGCAGCAAAAGCTGAACATTTTTAACAGTGTAATACTACCTACAAAATGCATTACATAACGTAGATGAAAAAGTAGCATAACAGAAAATGTAATAATAAATAGTTTAAATACAAAAATATGTATTTCTCCAAATTAATATTTAAAAAATAATAATTTATATTTTATCTTAAAATTAAATTTTAATATGCATTTCTCAAAATTAGGTAAATAAGAAAAGAAAATGACAATATACTTATATATATTCACAGAAACAATTAGTTTTAGGATTTCAGTCGGGACCAAAAACTCCGAATACATTATGAGCTATAATTATGTCGTTATCCAATATACGTTATTATCGGTTTTTATTGTATTTTATTTTCCTTATATATATATATATATATATATATATATATATATATAATTAGTAGATTAAAATTCAGATATTTTGCATTTTCTAAGACCTGAAATAAAGGTGTTGCAACGATAAATGACAGATAATTACGAATGCCCCCCCCCACCATTCTCACATACACACACACACCAAATAATACAGAATTGTAAAGAATTAGACTGCTAATTCGTTACCTAACCAGCTTTAACTCAAAATAAATTGTTAAATAAACGGATTAAAACCATAAAATCACTTTGTAAGACAAATTATTTTTTTTTTTAAATTAAATTCAACTGAAAAGAACATTTTAAAACATCATGGAAATTTTAGTGAAATAATTTATCCAAAGCAAATACATGCTGTAAAAAAATTAATTTGGAAAATTATTTTAGAAACAAAGCTGAATCTTTGTATTTCAATATTTAACAATTGAAAGATAAACGTTCCTTTAGTTGCTTTTTTTGTATTAAATAATTTTATTGTATTACTTTTTTTTCTTATTTTTCATCAGAAAGCTAGAAAAAAGGACTTTCTTTATATTATCTGAATTCAAAAAGACAAATATTTAATGACTTGATTGTAAAATATGTCGATAATATATTTAACAGATTTATTACTTTTTTTATCGGGACCATTTAAGCTTAAAGTTAAAAATAAATATTTGTTTAAATCTTCTTTTGTAAATTATTTTCATGATTATCGTGAAAGCTTCGTTGTCGTTAAGGTATAAAAATATATAAAATGTCAGCACAAAAGTATTACTTATAAGTGCTATATGATGAAGTTTTCGATGTAAACTATGCAACGTGACTCGTCGATTATATTCGTCTATTCGTCTATCGCATGCGCGGTAGCGTATTACTGCTTGCGCGGCAGCGTATTACTGCTTTTTTTACTGTTTAATACTGTTAATTTTACGGTATAATACTGGCAGCTGGGTGCCAGTTTTATACTGTAAAATCAACAGTTATTTTTTGCAGTGTACATGAGATACAATGTAACCTATGAGTTTTTGCGGTTTCTATTTGTCGAAAAGAAAATTGTAAATTTGAGATTTTAATATTTAATCATGGTTTAGATCATGACAGGAGAGGAGATCCGAGACACGGCCTTAAGCATAAATATTATAGAGTTCTTTTCCTGTGGCTGAACATGCTATATCTAATTACATGGAAATTACCGTCAATAATCTGGTATTAAAAATTAACTAGGAAAAACATATTTTTTCTTTGGCAGCAATAAATGCTGATAGTGAATTGAGAATTATCAAAGACAGTTCCTATTGATGAAAAATTGTATAATACTACTTTTAATTCTTACAAAGAATAAATGCTATTATGAGAATATCTTATCAAATGCAAATTATTCTAAAATCCAGTGTTCCCCTTCTTGGATTGACTACTTTATGGAAATAATACTTATGTATATATTAGTCATCACATTAAAACTTATTATAAGCAAAGTAATGTTTGAGTAACTTTAGTGAAATTTAGCACTTGTAAGATAGTGATTAGTGGGTGATTACCTCAAAATATATTAATTTAAAATAATATAAAATACTTATCAGAACAAAAGATAAATAAAATATATGTACGAAAATCGATAAAAAGAAAAAAAAATGACAAAGCAAAAATCAAAAAGGCAAAAAGCTATCAGGCGACAATCCAGAACGTAGTGTAAACGTGTAGTTTGAAGACCCCAAACACATATTGTAGAAATGCGTTCTCTGACGACGTCGTAGAAGTATTTCTGAAATACGGCATGGTTTCTGAAGACACAACAAGTAATATAAAAACTTTTTTTTTAAAGTCAATTCCTACTTAGGTCAAATAGAAATTTTTTTCCAGCGATCTACACGCTTCGCCACTGACGGTATTTATTCCTAAATTTATATCCTGCTAAATATATAACATAAGAGAATTTTTTCAAATGTATTAAAAATTAAATAAAAAATAAATAGCTAAAATACCAAAAATTAATAACTCGAAAAGTATTTCTCACAAAATTGTTTGAAAAACTGCGTTAGAAAGGTAAAAAAACTGTATTTTTCTTGATATAAATTTAAAATCTAATGATTATGCCGTTTTTCAAATATTGAATTTAAAAAATTACCAAACTTCACAATAAAGTGCCATAGCGATGTTACAGTTAGCGATAATACAGTTTTTTTCAAATATTAATTAATTAATTAAATTTTATTGTTTAATTTTAGTTTTATACTTCATTTCTGTTCAAAAGTATAGACTCATTCCACATTTATAGTCTCCTTCGCCCGCGAGCTGCCTGATCTTCGTCCGTGAACAGCCCCATTATCTTTTTACGTGTAAAGGTGAGACTATAAATATGGAGTGAGTCTATACTTTTGAACAGAAATGAAATATAAAATTAAAATTAATTAAATTTAATTAATGAATTAATATTTGAAAAGACTGTATTAACATCAATTGTCATCCAGTACAAGTTTTAAAAAAATTATTTGAGCTTGAATGGATGAATAGAAAATATTTTATTAACGATTTAAAATTCCAACAAGATATATATAGAGAGAGAGTGTGAGCTAATAGTAGGAATTTAAGAAAAAGCAGTAATTACGAAAATTAAAATCAATGGAAACTCAAATAATATGTTATGGAAAAGCATCCTCTGTTATCATATTCGCACTTGTGCTGCAAATCGATTTATGGCACAATAATAAACAAATTTATTATTTTTTTTTCTAGGGGGCTTTGCCCCCTGCTCGCTACGCTCACCAACCCCCGTTCTGACTTGACAGTCTCTTAAAACCTGGTAATTTATCCTGTTTTAAAAAGATGATGATGGTGATATCACGAACGGCGACTTTCTTCTGTAATCAGGTTATAATGCTTTTCCATTTAACTGATTATAATGCTTTTTCATTTAATTCATCTTTTTATTTTTAATATTCATGTGTAAACACAATTTTTATGACGTAATTTTCTTTATTTCTTGCTTTCAACACGTGATCATTTAATTATTATTTTAAACTTTCATTATTGTTTTTAGTAGTCTCGCACAAATACATTTTTTATTTGAGATAAAACATAATCATTTGCGCTTATTTAGAAATTGGCAACATATAAAAAAATGACTTTTTCAATAAAAGGTTTTTTACTCGATTTTTAAGGACTTTTTGAGTTTTTATTGTCCGACCGTGATAATTTTTTTAATTTCTGAAAGCTTGTTATATTTCTCGTCTGGTGGTATGATTTTCGAACCCGTAGGATGGCTAGAAAAAAAATAGCTCCTCTAAAATATCCCTAGTAAAAAAGCTATGAGAATAACCCGGAATATCTACGCAGAATTTGATTGGTCCATTTCGTTTTTGGTTCAGTTCCATATTACTTTTTATTTAATATAGAAGGATTTAGAGAGGTTACATTGCTATCCTGAATATTTTAGTGTGCCTTATATTGTCAATAAGCACAAAGCTTTTCATTTAAAAACACTGATAATTTAAAATTCGGTGGATAGAAATGAAACAAAAAAATATATAATAAATATAATAAAGTCATATGATAGCCTTAAAAGTGTTCCGTAACAGTATATGAATGTTTTCTGCTTTTAACGTAGATAAAACAGATCTTTTTACAATTTCTTGTATTGCCTTATCGCTTTAAGTAGTATTTTTCTTGCAAACATAACACATACAATCCTTCTCATTTTGAGTTTTATTTCCTGTCCATAAAATCCAGTTTAATGTTTTTATGTGACTGTAGTTTGTATTTTCTTTGTCTGTTTAGATATCTTAGACATTTTATGCCTTTTATACTAAAAAGAAAAACAAAACTACCAAGTAATATTATTAACTGAAGAAAATGTGCATATTGATAAGTTTTCCATGGGAATATGTAGTTGTGATTTACAGCATAATTAAACAAAAAATCTCTTGAAATGTTCTGTGTGAATATCTTTAATCCTAGTGTGGCAAAGAATAAATATTACATGAAACAAATAGTATGCGATCAATATATTGTGTTTTATTGTTTTTCAAATGAATTTTTAAGTTATTTATACAGATCAAAAAGCTTCTTAAAACTTTATCAGAGTCTTTTTTAATTTTTAAATCAAGAACTTTTACATGATGTATTATGTAAAAATTTTTAACAAATTAATTTGCCATTATATCTTGCATCCTAAAATATTTCTTTAAAAATGAAATATACGTTTTTTAATGTTATGCATACATATTCCTTTTTTGTTTGTTTCTTTGTGTGTGATTTAAAAAAAATCAAAATTGGAATATTCAACAAACAGAAGAATGTCATTTCACTAATACAAAAAGAGAAAGAAAAATAATGTGTCAAGCATAGATTATAAAAAAAAAGACCTTCCCAAAACATTCAGAATACTGTAACAAAACATCACAGTCTATACTAATATTACAAAATAGTAACGTCTGTTTTTTTATGTAGGGGGTAATCTCTGGAACTACCGAAATTATTTCAAATGTGATCATGACAAATTGATGGCGACAACCTATGCTCCAATTATATTATATGTCGATGCCACTACACCCAGAGTGCTGCAGGAGCGAAAAACTTTCTAAAACCGTCAAAATATATTCGAAATTACCATTAACTTGGAATTAATTTTAGCTCTTCTCATTCATTTAATATGCAACTCAGTATAAGAATAAAGTTTGCTCAAAATGTGGCTTAATTAGTAATTTTTGAATTATCTGTGGCAGTAAAATTCCCTTTAATGAAAATAGGCCCACGAACATCACTTTCATATTTCAACAATTACGCGAGAAAGCCGCAGGTTTTGCTAGTATAGTGTAATGACAGATGATTTCTATGTAAACAATTTGGAAAACTAACAACACATTTAAAAATCCAATGCCAGAAATTATCGTCAATAGTCAGAAATGTGTCCGAATTCTTTTGGGCAGTCCTATATAGGACCCTCTATAGACTTATATATTTACTTCATTGTTTTCTTAAAATTACTTCAATTAGAAAACACATAGCTCCGTTGAAATATTCCCCTACTGAAAATTCTGCCAATAAGTGGAAATGTACTCGAGATCTTTTTTGAAGCTCTGTATATAGGATCTGTAGAACTTATATATACCAAGTAATATGCAAAAACCGAGCTTACCAAAATCTTACCACAACTGAAAACGCACTTACAGCAATTATTATTCAATTATTATGAATAGACATTACTGAAACAAAATACCTTTGTGTATCCCTGAAAATGAAAGATGAATGCTATGTACACTTTATTCTATAGTAAAAGCCTCTTCTAGTGCGCCTCAATTATTTATATCAATTTAAATGTGTTTGAAACAGTGAAACGTTATCAAAGTATACCGCAAATGATTTTATTCCATAGACCGTAATGTAACGGAATTCTTTTGACTGTTCCTGTAAATGAACTATAAATGCTGTCTGTTTCATTTCCAATACAGAAGAAGCCATAGTAATAGTCAATAACATTTATCAGTTGTATGACAATCCGGGTAATTTTAAGAGAGTTAGAGCACCGACAGACGGCAGACAGATAAATTGAAAAAGCAAAGAAACAAACAAATAATAAAAAGGAAAAATTAACTCGCAAAATGAATCCTTACTGTATAACAGTTCTTCGAAAAGCGGATGTCTACAAAATCTGCATTGTAATTTTCGATGCAGGATATCTGACACAAAATAAACTGATATTTCTACATATTCACAGCCCTGGCAATATTATATAAAAAAGAAACGATCCAAATAAATTTCAGTTAAAGTAAAATATTTTCCCTCCAGTCTATACTATCCATCTATAATAAGAGAAACCATAGAGATAGTAACACGCCAAATTCTATTTGTAATGATGCAGCATCTTTTAACTTATCGAAATTGTGGCTCGAGTTACTCGATGGTTACAAATATGGAAATAAAAAACCAAGTAAAAACAAAAGATAACGTACAATTTTTTTGAAAAAGTACATTAAAAAATAAATGATAGCATTTTAAATAGTAACTTCATAGACCGTGGAAATGTAGAATATTCTCATTTATTTTTGATAATGGCTCGGAGTGAGCCGAGACATGTCAACAATCTGATAAAGGCTATTTTACTGTATATTATGTTGTTAGTTTACAACTTTTAGTATTTAAAATAACTATATTATTACAAAGTGTTATAACTTAATATATCCTATGGTATTGTTATAATTCAACTTATAATATTCACAACTATTTTCTAAATAGACTGTAGTTTTCTTGAAAACTCGTAATTCGTAGTTTTCTATTGAGTCCAGTATGTTTGGTGTCGAGAATAGCGGTAAAAATTAAAAAAAATGATTTACTTGATTAGAGATTGCTAATAGAAAAACTAATGCACGAAATTCCATGAAATTTTGTATGTGGTTGGACCTTTATTATATGATAAAGCGCTGATTAGGTTTGGTTCTATATTGCATAACACGTAACGTTGTTATCCTGTAGTTTCTTGCAAGGTGTATCTGGACATTTATTGGTTAGAATTGAGCCAAATGTAATATGTAAAATGTTTATTATGTAAACTATATTGAGTCAATTTTGATTTTAATTATTCCACTGGGACATTTTTTTTTTACTATGAATGTTATAGATAATCCGTAATTTGTTTTATGTAGAAATGTACCATATTTTAAATTTGAAGTTACATTTATGTGTATTATATATGTTGGTCCAATTATAACTTAAAATACGTAATTTAAAAATTATTATTGTAAATAAATATGCAATATGAAAAAATTTAGAATAAATCATATTTGTTAATATACACCTGCCCTATTTAAATTAGTGTATATAGAAGAGAGTCTTATCATGACGATATCATACAAGTTTGCTACATAATCGATAATAAATTATATAATTTACTAAAACATAGTACTGTCGAAATTTCATTTGTATGCAACTTCTTTTAATGGAATAAAAATTCTTAATGAATGGGGAATTACTTTCCATTAAAAACAAAATCCTGTTGAAAGTATTAATGGGAAATGAAACCAATGAAATTCCCCAAATTTACATTTCTTTCACTTGAGTACTTCGATGAAAAGAATACTCATTTTTAAATTAAAAATTATAGAAGTAAGGCTGATGATGAAAAATCTTTTTAAATGTTTTTTTTTTTTTTTTGTCTAGAATTTTACCCATTTATAAATTTTAGAATATATATCACAATGAAGGGAGTTTTATATATTAAGAACTCTTTTTCATTTCCTTCAACAAGAATAAATGTAATGGGATTTTATAGATTTTCGATATAGGTTTATTTTTATCGATATCATTAGCGTGTTAGATGATAATGAAAACAATGTTACCGAATATGAAGGCATTCTTGATTTATATTCGAAAGTTTAAAAACAGCTGTTGGTTGAAAGATTTTAACCAATGAAATAGCCATTTTTTTAAACCATCGATTTAAAAAACAAGTTATACTGCTAATGTATACATTAACAGAATATTGAAAATATTTTACCTTTCTGGATGAAAGATGTACAAATTCATGTAAATAATATATATATATATATATATATACAGTAAAACCTCTGAATAACGGACACCTCGGGAGCACAGAATTTGTCCGCTATTTGGAGGTGTCCGCTATTGAGAGTTAAAAATATACAAATATACAGGTTTTGGGGATCACAAAAGTGTCCACTAAATAGAGGTGTCCGCTATACGGGAGTGTCCGTTATGGAGGTTTTACTGTATATATATTTAAGTCTACACTGACTTCCATACTAAATTATTTTACAGAACAAAGCATAACCAGAATAATTAAAAACAAGCTGGAAATTGTACGTCAAACGTGACAAATGAGGTGCGTTCGTACTGTAGCTAGTCATATAAATATTTAGATCTTGATGATTTTTAATTCTGTGAAATGAATGATATCGTCTGCATATTAATTTCTGTAATAGAATAAGTATCTCGGTCGCTTGACGATTAAACTTTGGAAGCTCCTATAACAAGAAAGCACCGATTAAAAAAAAAAAATCAAATTTCTTAATAAATATTTTTATTAATATCTCCTAAAGTTTTGATTCGATTTTAATAAAATTTGAAATGTCTCGACAAAATTCTGCAAATATAATATATCTTAAATTTCAAACCATTCGGTTGGGTAGATTTTGCGTTTATATGCGGACGGACGAAAAGACACACGGATAGACAGGCGGACGGACCAAACGACGACAATAGGTGCTACGTATTTATATAATTACGAAAGCACCTAATGATTTGCTGTAAAGAAAATTAATGTTTAATGAATAATTATCGTTCGAATTTGAGAGTAGGTTTTATAAATAAGGTTAATTTAATGTAATAGCAATGTTATTAATTAAAATATCTATAGATCATCTCAACTTTATTTATTTGTAAGAAGATTGCAAAAGCCACGATTCCATATGTTGTATATTATGTTCAAGACTGAATGGCAAATTTAAATCCCCCTTAAATATACTAGGACTTCCAACCTGGACTTTCCGGGATAGAGGATATAGGTGAAAACCATTTATTTATTTTTCTATTGAAAACTCTAATAGATTTTTTACATTGATTTTTTTATATTGCCCCCTAGCAGCAACAAAGAGCATTTTTATATGAAATGTTTCAATTACATATTCAAATAAGATTTTGAAATTTATTAAAATAGGTAATTTCGTACACTGTAAAAAATGACCGATGTTTCTTATTTTATGAAATCATGCTATAACTACGAACGAAAATATAATATAATCTTCTGAGTTATCGGAAATTCCGAATAGCGTGTTCCATTGTCTTTTGAATCTCCAGAAACCCATACATTTCCAAAATTTAAAGAATTATTGATAAAAACAAAGTATTTTCTGCTGCCCGTATTTTTCAGAAACGTTTCCGAAGGGTTTTTATAGTGTATTAATTAGTGTCCCCAGCCTGGAATACCTGTTTTTCGAATGTCACCTATTCTCAAGTAAACTTTTTCAGCCGCATAAGTTAATTTATACATGAAAGAGTAAGAAATAATCTTAATTTTAATGTTATTGTTAACGCGGTTAATTTTGCATGTTTGTCTGTAAAACATATTTTTTGAGCATGAAAATGTTTATTTGAGAATTGATAGCATTCGAAAAACAGGTATTCCAGGCTGAGCACACTAATTAATACACTATAAAAACCCTTCGGAAACGTTTCTGAAAAATGCGGGGATGCGAGAAATACTTTGTTTTTATAAATAATTCTTTAAATTTTGGAAATGTATGGGTTTCTGGGATTCAAAAGACAATGGAACACGCTATTCGGAATTTCCGATAACTCAGAAGATTATATTATATTTTCGTTCTTGGTTATTGTAAATTTTCATAAAATAAGAAACATCGGTCATTTTTTACAGTGTACTGGCCAGAAATTACTCGAAAATACTCGAAAATACTCGAAAAATTTCTGTAGGGAAAATTAAAAGAGAAAGCTTACCCATAGAACCCACTAAGTTTAGCGGAAGTGGAACATAAAATCTGTAAGACATGTGATGTCATTCCTAGTCACACATACTTACAGCTATCAGCTAGTTTTTTTTTTATGTTCACTGTGTAATGTTGTTGCTGCTAATGATGTCTATTTCGAAAATATTGTCATTTATTGTTTTCAGCTTACAGACTCACCTATAGCAGAAATTACAAACTAATTTTAAAATCATATTGTTAAAAAATTATTGCTTTGCTAATAATGATGCAACGAACGGGACATTTCTATCGTTAACGGTTTTCAAATTATTTAATTTAAAAAAAGTTCTTCCGGCCTGTACCGGGAGGAAAAGGTAGCTTTCCTATTTGTTCGTTTTAAAATTTTAGCTAATGTTACTCGAAACATCAAGCTAAAATTCAAAGAATCCGATTACAGAAGATTCGTTAATAATGAATTTGAATAAGAAATTTTGCAAAATTCGTCAACAAGAGCAAACTTGGCTTCATTTATAAAGATTTATTTTTGTCGCCAAATTTGGCGATATTTCACCAAGTGTCGCCAAGTTTGGCGAGAATTTGGCGGTAACGGATATGAATATATAGTTTTATGCGTATGATTGGGAAAATGACTGCAGCAATGAAAGATAATTTGCGAGAAATTGCGTTCACTAAAACTCATAAATTAATCGGTTTTTGTAATGTGCTGTCTTGTTTCAAAATGCCAGCGAACCTAGAATTTCAAATTTCTCTATCTCAGCCATTTTTTAAGATAGAGGTAGAACAAAAAATGCTCCGGAATCGTTGAATCAAAGCCTAACAATTATACAAAAAAAATTGAAATTTTAACTTTTTTATATATTTATTTTAGTTTTAAATCTTTCAGTGACCGCCATTTTGAAACAAGATGGCGAACCAATCTGGCCAACGAACTCGGCCGAGACATTGGTGAGCTTTATACAAACAATTAATTTCATCCAAATTGATTCATAAATACCAGAGTTATCGTATGACATAGGTCAGATATATATATATATATATATATATAAATCAACATTGGAACGGAGAGTGGTTTTGGACTCTGGGCGTCATGATTGGTGAAAATATAACAAAATTTTCCGGAATTGCTTTGCTCCGAACGTCTGCAATAGGTAGCTTACTTTTTTGCATTGAAAGCTACCTAAAAGGTCCCTCCTTTTTCGGACACCCGGTAGCATAATATTTCTTTATTAGTTCAGAGTGTGATATACGGAATCACATTATGACTCTAAATCAATGTATTAGCATTAAATGTAGCGGTATAAACGTAGAAATATTTTTAAAAAAATATTCATAAAACCGCACATGTTTTGAATTGATTTGAACATTCCTTGGTGCAATATTAATGGATGGAACCACACAATAAATTTTTATTTTTGGATATTTAAATTTTAAATATTATTACTACTTACTACGCTGACAATTTTACTTATATAAATGTGAGCATTTTCTCTGCTAAAAACGTGTATATTCACATATTCATTCAGACATCAGTATTTCACACAGAAAGATTAAAGTTCAAAATATTCAGTAGTGCAACGCCATCTATACACAGAAGATGGAACTATTTTAATAATTAACGTACAGCGGGTTAAAAAAAAAAAAAAAAAAACCATGCCACACAACCATTCATTTAAATAGCCAAATTGTGACAAAGAAAATAGCCCTTTGATTAAAAATTATGCTTTCTTACAATTTGTATTAAAATATTAGTCTTTGGAGGCCATCTCCATATCGAAATTGTAACAAACTTTGACATTTTCTAATCGGACACGCATTTTTAAGATTATGTTTATAAACTTCTGTTAATTTCACCTTCGGATACAAAACAGTATGTCATTTTCAGAACTAGTTTAGGAATTATGTAAATGTAAAATTTGAAACCCTTAATGTTATATTATTGTTATTAGTTTTATTAGTTATTTTCATAGAAAAAATTCTCAATACGGATGGTTTTTAAGTATAACCCAAAATCCTTTTCGCTGTAATTTTAGATTCGCATGTTTAAGGCAAATATTTAAAATCTAATCATATTTTATATATTTTTAATTAATATTCCAATAATGTCTATAATTGTGACCATTAAACATTATAATAGAAATCAATATCAAGAAGCTCTAAATCTGTGACAACATATTTACAGCTCATTACAAAAAACAATGATCCTGGTTCTTTTTAAGCACATCTCAAAGATTTCGTAGTAGTAGATTGATCATACAAAATTACATGAGATGTAATTTTGGACTAACATAATTTCATGCTTCCTTCAAGAAATAAATCTCTGTTATAATTTGCATAGTGTTAGCATAGTGTGTTTGCGTAGTATGCAAATTCTTTTTCGAATGATAATTTCAAAATATTTAATTTATAATTTCAATTTAAATACTTTTTTTTAAATATGCGAATACAAAAATACAGAACATTCCGACAAATATTTAGTGAGTTATACCACCCGCTAAACGAACCAATCGCATTGTATTTTATTTTGAGATTTTAAAAATAGAGTTTTTTTTATTTAATATCTTCACATTTTACATTTTCATAATTCCTAAATTTCATATTCGGCTAACATACCATTTGTCTTCCCTATGTGAAATTTATCGAAGAAAAAATAGATGATGTTGAAATTTTGTATTCGTATTAAAACATTTAAAGTTTGTTACAATAAAATATAGAGACCGCCTCGTAAACTTATTTTTTTAACTAAATTTAAAAAATATATTATTCGCAATCGAATACCTACTTTTATTTAGAAACTTTTTTGATTAAAATGCACGAAGTGTTTATTTCGTGACACCGATTGCGCACAAAATTATCGAGCATCTAAAGAAAATTATTCTTGTGTTAAATTTAATTAAATATTCTGCTCATTTGATGTTTTTAAAATACAAATTAATGAATAATTACATTTTGATAGTTTTGCGGGGTTTTTTATACAATGTTAATATACAAGCATCTTCTATATGTAATCTTATTTTAGTCAATCAAAATTCGCGACATTGTGCCTTACACATATGACCTGCGATCTACTATTAAATAAAAACCCCTTCTATATCATGTCATTGCAACAGATTCAGAATTTAAAATACGGCTTTCTTCATTTAATTAGAATGCTAGACGTGCATCCTGCAAAATGAATGAGAATTATGCATTGTCTTTTAAATAATAAAAAAGCCTCGGATGTCGTCCTCTGTTTAAGATTCTGGCAGCGAACAAGACTAATTCTGTTAAGTTAATATTTTACAGTCTAAATTAAGATCTTAATATAACTTGAATTATTTTCCATACTTTGCTTTCTAATGTTTCAGATTAAAAATAATGTCAAACATTTAAATGAATAAAATTTTAATATATTCTTTCCATGAACACAAACTGTTATCATAAGATAACCGTTGAAGATATGAATGTAAAATATTTATTATTGAATAACCCTAACACGATCTATATTATAAATCAAAAATGTTTCCGTCACTAACGCTGACGTCACATCGACGGTGGCAACGACCTGAACAAGTAACAACGACCTGAATCGTTTTATCGCAATTTTCCTTTAAAAACTGTATCTTAGTTTATTGTTTTTTTTCCAAAAGAAATTAAAACTTCACACATAAATAAATAAAACTCAAATTCAACAGATATGTAATCGAACTATGCGCTTAACTTAAACAACTTAACCTACGCGCTTAAAATAAACACTGTAACAATCAAAATAAAAAACGGTTGCTATAAATACAGAAATCTTTCGGTATTAACCCCTAGTTTGTCTTTTTTTTCGAATAGATGGAAACTATTTATAAACGTAAGCAGTGATTTAAAAGGTATTTTTTAACGAGATTTCTCTGATGAGGGTAAAAACACAATGCAAATTGTGGTTCGATAAAACAAGATCTCTGTTCAATCTATTTTCAGCAGGTATTTATACATTGTTGCGAACGCAATATGGCAGCTGTCAAAAGCATAAATCAATGATGTGAAAAATTTTAAACAAGTGGGTAAGTGTGATCGAAGATCGCTCAAAGGGTTTCGTTTAATATTCCTTTTAAAACACTTTATCCTTTCTTTAATAAATCCAAATAAATTTCATTTAGAACCCCCCCCCCAAAAAAAAAAAGCTTTTTTTTATATAAAGTAAAAATTTACCGGTCTATTTTTCTCGTTTTTTCGAATATCTAAACCAGCCCGATAGCGGGCAAAGCCCTCTATTACATTCTGCGATAAAAATATCTGTCATGTGGACCAAATGTAATATTTAATAAAAATAAACATGTTGTACGCCTTCAAATGTTAAAATATGCGAATATTTCTATAATCGGGTTTTTATCATGATTCAATACGTTAAACTCATATATTTACTTTTCTCTATTACTCATATTGATACCCGCTTTGTACTAATGAAACCTTTGAAAAATCCGTTAAAATTCTTAGATATAAAAAACTAATGTTTTATCTGAAAAGAAAATCTGACGGCAATCAGATTTTCTTTTTAATTCTCTAATGACGTGATATTAATCTGCTTTGTGTACATACACATACTCATACTCCTTGTATTATTGAGAAATCTTTCCGTTTTATCACCACTATGACGTCAATGAATTTTACTTCATATTAATATTTTTTTCAATTGGTGAAACATTTTATTGCATTTTCATTTTTCACGTGGAAATCGTCTGATAGAAAATTAATTATTGTAGAAAGAATTTCATCGTGGATTTTTAATTTTTGGCATCTGCTATAACGAAAAATGTTTAAATTTAATAGGAAAATGCTGTTAGAATTTTGTTTTTTTTATCTCTATTTATTAAAATAATACGAATTTTTCAAATTTTAATATTTTGAGTTCTTTATACCTGGTATTCAGCTATATACACAAAGATTCAACGCTGTAAGTTACATAGTTTTTGTGAATGGCTCTGTGACAGACAGACAACGGAGCGGTGGTACAAGGGTTTCGTGAGATGGACGAAACCCTAAAAATGGTAGTGATGGACACTTTCCAGGAAGTTGTAGGCTAGGCTGTGTGACTAACATTCTCCGAAATGCAAAAGAAGCGCATACGGAAATGTTTCTAACAGGATTGGTCTTAATATAAACACATCAATAAACTGCGTCGCAAACAATTTTTCCCCATAGTGCATAATGTAACGGAATTCTGTGTCTCTGTAAATGAAGCATTAATACTACACACTTAATTTTCAATACCGAATATTCTATAGTAAAAAAAAATCATGACAATCCGAGTATTTTTACGAGAGTTAGAGCACGGACACACAGACAAGCCGGATACATAAACACTTTTCAACTATGTTGGAAAGGATTAAAAATGGATCAATGCCTGGACACAGCCTTTAATTTCCATCCTGGTACATTCAATCCAGAGGTAGTACTTGTCCTGAAATTCCTGATATTCCTGAAAAAAAAATAAAAACGTCCTGAAATGTCCTAAAATATGGTAGTCTGTCCTAAAATTCTTGAAATTTTGCGAGTTTTGCGAGTTTTGAAGTTTGAAATCATCAAATAGGAAGTAAGTGTACCTTTTTTCTGATGCAAAATGATCTCGAAAGCCGTAATTTTCTTCAATCTATCGTTAAAAACAGTAATTATCGCCGATTTGCACAAAAATCACAATGTTTGGCGATCAGTTACCAAAAATCACAATTTTTATCGATTAGTCATTAAAAAAAAGGTTTGCTATTTTTGTCTTTCAGTAACAAAAAATCGTAATTTTTACCAATCATTTATAAAAAAAGAAAATCTTTTGCAATTTTCGTTGATCAGTGAAGAAAAAAAATAGAGATTTTCGTCCTTGAGTAATGCAAAATTCACAATTTTTTAGCTGCTTGGTCAAAGGGTTCCAGTAAAATTACTTTTCTTTTAAATGTATACTTTTAAAACAAAAAAAAATGTATTTATTATAATAAAATGCATTGAAGAGGGTGTTAAAAGTTTTTTCGGTTAGTATGCCAAACAAATATGTCCTGAAATTGTCCTGAAATGTTGAAAAAAGTATGTCCTGAAATATTGCCTAGGGCTAGTACCACCTCTGATTCAATCCCAGTAATGCCCCAAAAATGTGCATTTTAAGCCTTTATGTTTATTTTATTATTATACTGTTTATTATATTGTTATTACGTTATTTTAAGCCTTTTTGCATTTTAGGATTCCAATGACATCTGTAGGAAATATTTGTAACTAAAAAAGAAGCGTAGTAAAATAATTCCACAGTTCACGCATTTTTCTCATGCAAGAATGATTTAAATAATTTTCACTATTTACTCGTTATTTGAATTTCCAAAACATTCAATTCATTTTATAACAGCTTGTACCGTTTTCTGGTTGATTGATCAGAGGCGCTGCTGTCATATTGTTCACACGATGGATAGGCAGATCGGCACCTCTATTTAAAGTTGAATGTGACTCACTACACACATCCATGCATAAATTGGGTTTCAACATTGCACATCTTGTCTACTAGACAGCGCTCTAATCACTAGACAAGATGGTGGACAGGATATTTTGTCTATTGGTACATAGAGGATGGTACTTTTGCATTGTTTTAGTACTTGAAACTAAATGAATACTCATTTTTAAATATCTAAAAAAACATTCACCATTCCTCTCATTAATGAATTTATTATTGTATAACCATTTTTTAATATTGTGAAATATATTTGAATAATGTAATTAAGTGCTTTATTTAATTATGTATCATACAGATAAATTTATAAGTATTGGACAGCTTTTACCATTTTCTTCATTTGATTTCTGTCTTTTCAGATTTATACTTACATAGAAAATTCAAGAAAAACTATAGATTTTAACTTTTAATTTGTAATTAACTTGTATGTAATTCATATATTTATTTTGTAGCGTATTTCTAAAAAGTATCCGATTTATGTTTATATTGAAAAAAATTAAGCTTATGTTTAGTTAAAGGTTTTTATTTTCATTCGATAATTCAAATGATTATTAAAAGACATCCAATTTTGTCATACCCAATATTTTTCTCTTTTAAAGAAATTTTAAATTACTCAGTTTATTATTTTTGAAAGAACGTATTAACTAGATAAAGATAATTTAGGAAGAATACTTTAAACAGTAAAAATTATTTTTCGCTTGAATTCCAATAGACGTAATGAGGTTGTATAGATTTCCGATCTACGCTCATTTGTAGATATATATCATTAGAGAATAGAGAAGATCAGTAATTTTATAATTCTGTGTCTTTTTATAAAAAAATTTTGTTATTTAAGTTATGATAATGAAGTACTATTTCTGTTAGTTTTAATTTAATGCCAAATGTAAAAATTCAGTACGAGAATACAGTTGTATCTGATGAATATGTGCAGTATTTTTAATAATTATTATTTAAATGTACATTTTGTATAACAATTTATTTCTGTTTTTTACCATTAGAGTCCAAAAAAGAATGATGAAACTGATATTACAGTATACCTAGTTAATGTATCTTTCAATTAATTAATGTTTAGTATTTGAATATTTAAAAAAATGATTTAGATATTACATTTTAATTTAAAGGGAAATAATGTGTTCAATATAACAACGTATTTTTTTTTTTTTTTTAATGTATCATGAATGTTTAAAATTAGTTGTTTATAATTAAATTGCATTTTCTTGTACTACATATTTTTAATCTAATTTTTACAATACATATCATTCATGAATGTATTAAAAACTGTGCGTAGGATATTTTATAAGGTTTTATTTTCTTTGAATAATTCGAAGCATTGTTAATATAGTATATCTATAGTTTATCTTTATTACTTCTCTAAAATTGTTTTCATTTAAAAGAAATTTTAAATTTCTAAAATTATTAATTTTCAAAGTAAATATTAACTAGACATATGTTATTAGAACAAAATAATTACTGAATAATTTTTTTTCGCATTAAAATACAATAAATGTAATGATATAATATAGATATCCGTTGCATATTTATTGGTATATATAACATACGAGAATAGAGAAAAATACTAATTTGTATAATGGCATATCCTTGTAAATGGATCTTTTTGTTATTTAGTCTAAGATAATAAGGGAATATGGTATGACATTTTCAGTTTTTAGTTCAATGGAGAAAATTTGCCAAATAATACAATTCTACCTAAAGAACACAAATTTTTAATAGTAATATTTTTAGTTAAATTCGTTTTTCCACGAAGAATTATCTGTTGTCATAACATTAAAGTGTAAAGAAAAAATAAATTGGATAGTAAACTTATATTTCGTTATTTATGTTTTCTTAGCTAAGTATTTCGAATATAGTGTGAGTATAAAATTTTTATTTAAGGAGAAAAGTAAAGCTGTTTGAAGTGACAGTTAAATGTTTAAAGCTTACATTATTTAATTGTAAAGCCATTTTTATGGCATGTTTTATAATTTGAGAGAATACGTCTGGGAAATTCCCATATTACTTTGAAAAATAATCAGACATTACGGTACTTGAAGTCCAATATAAAATTGGTTACCGTTATTCATTAAATATTACACGTCTATTAAAATTTATAATGAGTCCAATTGACTGTTAAATGTTTAGTATGTTTCGTGAATTACAATTATTAAGGCTATTTTATTTTACTGCAATTTAAATAACTCCCGTTATTGCGAACTTTCAAGGCAGACTATTTTTCGTCTGTATTATCCGAAGTCTGCATTAAAAGTTTAAAACATGTAAATCGTAAAAAAATAACCCTTTATGTTGAATTAATTGATTTAAATCTTTTAATTAAATCTGACTTTATGCTAAAAGAACCAATGTTCTATATAGTTTAGTATTTTTAATAAAACTTAATGCAAATTAATGACAGTATTGATATCACAAAAGACCTTATTACTCACGAAAAACTAGCTATAGAAAAAATGACGGACGTACATGATACGTTCGTTCTATCAGTCACTCAGGACGACATCTCAGTCCCCGAACCCCATGAAATTTACCAGATGAGAAGATATATGTTGGCACAGTCGAAGTCAACGAAAACCATTTCATGGCATTTGTTGACGGTATTATTTAGATTTACTTAAACGGTGAAGACAAGTCTCTGAGTACAAGCCACATTTGAAAAATGTAGTGTAGGTGCAATCGTAATCGAGCGGAGTAGAGGCAATGATTTCAAGAAGAGTTTCTAAAAAAGCATTGAGAAAGACATTATTGACGAGTAATAGTTTTATTCGACAACATATATTAAGATCAACTCCACGTAATTTCACTTCATTAAAACTTGAAACACATTTATATATATTGAAGAACAACTACCGACGACCAATTTAGACAATCCCAGCGACAGCATCTAGTTGACAATAATAATTCGTGTAAAAAGTCTCTCTCCTAAGCCAGTGCAACCGTATAAATAGTACAAGATTTTGCTCAAGGTTACAGAAGCGCGTAATTGCTAGTCCAACGACAGCAATGTTCGGTGGGAAACAAGGGGGTAGAAAAGGCGGGGCTTGCTCGCTAATGGTTGAAGAAATGAGGTCAAGAGGGTATGTACCTGACGTATTGTCAAAACTCTTTCTTTAGACGCGGTATATTAAAAAGGTAAAAAGCCTTCAGCGGGAAGACGCGAGGGATTATGGGATGCCGAATGATAATATTAAATAGAAATAAAAAATGGTATTACAAAATGTTCCAAAAGAATAAAAATTCAATGTCTCAAAATAAGAAGAAATTAAGCAGGTGCTTTTTAGAAGCAGTGTTGCATTTAATAGAATAAGGTTTTTACAAATACGTGTAGCATTTAACAGATTAAGATTTTTAGAATGATAATTAAAAGAATATTTTGAATAAGCTATGGAATAAAATATAAATTAGATTTAAGAGATATTTTAAAAGAGAGGGAAAAATTAGAATTGTAAGAATTTGGAATAAATTAATTAAGGAAAAATGGCGAAATTTTTTTTATTATTACATACATAATATAAATGTATATAAATTATTAAGTCACTTTTCTTAAAATAGGGAAACAAGTGATTTTTTTTTAACGTCTTGTTTTCTAATTTTGCGACACATTCCCAAATTGGGTGCATTACATCAAATTTCGATTGTAAAATATACAAAGAAATGACGGATGTACATAATTGAAATGTATTTAAATTATTAAGTCATTTTTCTTACAATAGGGAAACAAGTGATTTTTAAGGCCTTGTTTTATTTTGCGACACATTCCCAAATTGTGTGTATTACATCAGATTTCGATTGGTACTATCGGCGAACAGCCCGAAGCATTTTTTTTATTGTACGTTGTGGAATGTCATCTTTCTCTTCATCAATGTTATAATCAATTTCTTAATATAATTCTTGGTACGTCAATAAAATATACACTCTCAGAAAAAGCTGTAAATTTATGAGAGTTTGCCCTTCAATTTTCACGGGCAACAGCCTTATTTGATGAAAAACGATCTGATCCACTAAATAAGCGGCCTTATCCCTTTAGATACTTAGAAAATTAAGGGCAATACACATATTCTTACAGTTCTAACCCATATGTTAACAAAAATACAGTACGACCCCATACATTGTCCTCCGCTAGGGTGTAACCCTTCATTTTACTCGTGTTTCGAAAATTTTAACCCGCCAAAAAAGCGATTCTGTGATGATTATCTAACATGCTACGTGCTACGGAATAGTAAATAAGTGTTATTGTATTTTACAGTGTATTATATCCTATGCATTATAATGCTGTATTACTTTGCCTCGTAAAATTACATGCTGCACAAAATGATGGGAATAGTTTTTTTACGGCGTATGACTGGAATCTCTCCTGTCGGCATCTCCTCGTAATTTTACAGGATTTTTTTGTGTGTGTATTGTACCGAAATTACTTTCACTACAATTAATGTGCAAAACGAGTGGCTTTCGATTCTTACCAGTTAACTGTGAAAAATCTGTCAGCATTATCCGATGCGCAGTACGCAATAAGCGATGTCATTAACAATAATTCCAAATAGAAAATGATCGGAAAAACGAAATTGTCTTCATTATCCGGAGATACGTCTTGGTTGGAGACGCATTAACGATAGTCCGCTGCATAGGGATTCTTTGTGATTAACAAATTTACTTTACTAATTCTAAAATACAGCATTTGTAGGCATAAAACATTACTCCATAGTTTAGAAACGGATTTGTTTTTTCAATTGACCATTTTTTACAGTCTTCTTATTTTAATAGAAACCATAATTCGCATGAGGCATACATATATTAGGCGTTTATAATCAAAGTGTATAAAGTCTATAAACCAGTAAACAGAGATGTTTGGAGGTACAGTTAATGGCCTGTGCCGCGTTCAGTTTAAAACCATACGAGATTGGTGTTATATGTTGTTCACATTTTCAACATCGGACTTGGTTTATTACGACATTGAAGAAAGTATTGTCTAAAAAACGAAGCATTCATCTCAAACTCAATTACAAAAAAAAAAATGACTTGACAGACTTTGGTTCAGTAGGCCTCAGATGTTGAAATATCTTCCAAATGTGGAAAAATAATTTCCGAATACTAAAATTCTGAGTAAACGAACCGTTTTTGTAACGAAAACTTGTTTAATTTGTCTTATTAAGAATAAAATGTATTATTTTTTCTAATTTTACGAAAAACAGGTTTTTCTCCTGTATTGTAAAATAAGTTTGCAAAACGCAATTGCATTCATGCATATAATGTAATGTATAACCTTTTTTCGGAAATTTGTGATTTTTTTTTTTTTTTTTTTTTTTTTTTTTTTTTGGAAAAAGCAGATATAAAAGGAAATTGCCAAATATATTTAATATGCAACCGCATTTTTTTTAATCCAAGAACATTATGTATATTTTGCAGTAATTAATTATTTTGGAGAGATATAAATAATATATAAAACTAAGTCATATAAATAATATATAAAACAAAGTCATTTCAAATAGAATCATTATCACAAATACACCTAAACAAATTAACACATTTTCAAATATTTGTAAAAATTAATTACAGAAATTTAATTAAATTATTTTGCTATATCCAAATTGTAGATGCCAGCGGAATCTATCGGTAACTTTTTGAACCAAAACTTTTTTGTTATTAAAAAAATCCTGTATTTCTCTAATCTCTTTTGTGGAAAACACAGTTTCTTAGTACCATCTATTCTTTTTTAATGAATTTTAAAAGTTTAAAAGAATTTATGGCGCACGTGGTTTTTCTGATATATAATCGATTTTCTCAAACTAATCATACCCTTATTCCATTTAAAAAAGAAATTCGTGTAATGTTCGTGTACATCAAATTATGTCATTTTTTTACACTTGAAATTCTGAAGTACGCATTTGAAATGCATTTAAACTTATTCATTGAAATTCTTATTTATTACAACAACAACGTTAACTATCTTTAAACAACATTTCTTTCATTTTCGTAATTTAAATAAAATATTTATTCTTAAAAGTGACATTTTGATTATATTAAAACCAATTAAACTTTATGTAAAATCGATGTGAAATAAAAAGAAATTTTTGAAATACATTTACTCCCGTTTGTAATAAAAATTGCAGAATTAAATTTATTTTATGGCCATATATATTCGGTGTCTTGTCAAAATATGCCATTTCATCCTACAATTAAAGTACTTGTTCAAAATTTTCTTAATTTATTTACCGTAAATTTTTAAATCTTACCCCAACAATTACGAAATATAGTTAAACAAATGCAATTTGTAACTACTTTAGGAGATAACTCGGCTGGCGAAAGTGACATTTTGATAATCTTAAGTGTTTCTTAATACATTATTATAAGAATAATGCAATTAAGTGCAACTTTAATACGCTTCTTTCATTATTAGAATAATGTTCTAAATATAGGTTTCCCTCTTTACAAGCGTACATTAATTAATAATCAACTCAAAGTTACACATTCTTTTATTTTCTTGCTTGACATTTTCGGCTAACAATTCTTAATGACCAAGGGGGATGTTGCGACAAATGACATTCCACAAATGTCACGTAATGTGAAGTGACAGAAGAAAATATTCTTGTATTATTAGAAAACCTTAATGAAATACTCTGTAATCTCTTTGGAGTAAGTTGTCAAAGAATAAACGCAGTTCTTTTGTGCCTTTATAAGGGGTTTTGATGTTTCATTTCTCTATTATCTAAAAGTTTTAGGTATGTTTAAAATCCAGGAGATTTTGGATTATATATGACAGTATATTAATCATTATTAATTTATTGGATTGAATTGTTATGCAGATGAATGTTTTAATAATAAATATATTCTCCATTTATACATATAATTGATAAAATGGGAAAATAAGAAAATAAGAAGTTGGAAATCCTTTATAAAATGTAACCATACAACTTTTTTTTAAAATTATTATAAATGTTCAAATTACGAAAGTAAAATAATATTGTAAAATACTACAATTAAATAAACTAATTTTTAAATAGAATTGCTAAGAGAATTAAAAAAAATCAACTTTTGAAATAAGTATGCTTTTAGTTTGTAATATATTCTTACATAAATATAGTTAAATAACATTGCGAATAGTTTCTGATGTAATAATGATAACCGTTGATTTAATACAGTTTTATATACAAAATACATCTGTAAGTATTAGATGTCATTTAAAATTCTTTGTTAATTGAAGTATTTGTGTAATCTGCGCCAAAACCCATTTAATATAATTTTCAAAACATGCATTCATTATTTTAATTTATAATTAAACAAATACAGTATTTTAATAATTTAGAGAAGAAAAATGATTTTCAAAAGTTAATTATGAATATCCTTAGGTGTTTCTTTATACTTCATTGTAAAAATATTGCAATTAAGTCTAAAAAATTTTATTAGTATAATAATATAATTATAGTTATTCCTCTTTACGAGAGTACATTGATTAATAATCAGATCAAAATTACTCATACTTTTGAACTTTTCTTTTAGCTAACTTTTAATGACCATGTTACGACAAATGACATTTCGCAAACGTCACCAACCATGAAAGGAAAGAAGAAGAAATACATGCATTATTAGAAAATTTGAATGAAAATATGTATATTTTTTTATCAAATAAATTATCAAAAAGTAGCCTTGATAAGCTGAAGTTCTGTTTGATCTCTATATAAATTGTATGCTATAGTTTTCATTCATTTAATTTTTCCTATGAGTACTTTTAGTTAATCGCAAACATGTTTAATCTATATATGACTGGAGTAATCGACTTGACTGGAGTAATTTTCTTATATTTTCATACAGAATTTTGTTGTCATTTGTTTTTTAAATATATATAGAAAAAATTTGGGACAACTTTTATTTGGAAGTATTAGTAATTACGCACTAAATTAACACATGGGCTGATAAGTTCCCGGTCTGGCACACAGATGGCGTTGCAATCGCCGAACCGATGTTTTTTTTTAGTAAATACTAACCTTTAAAAGGTAGTAGAAGAAATGCCATGATGATTCGCCCTGTGGATAAAACGTTAGAGTTGTTTTAGTTGAACGACTTTGTTGATAAACAAAAAAATGGATAACAAGAATTTTATGAATTGTTATTTGGTGGGGAAAAAATACCGTTCAAACAAAAGCTTGGCGAGATAAGCGTTATCCGGACACTGCACCAGGTAAATCAACCATTATTGACTGGTTTGCTGAATTTAAACGTGGTCGTACGGACACCAGTGATGCACCACGCAAAAGAGGTGGTTACTCCGGAAAATATTAAAAAAGTCCACAAAATCGTTTTGGGGAACCGTAAAGTGAAGTTGCAGGAGATAGCTTAGACTCTGAAGATATCCAAGGAACGTGTAGGTTTTATTTTGAATGAACAGTTGTCTATGAAAAAGCTGTTGTCAAAGTGGCTGCCGCGCTTGTTGACTTTTGACCAAAAACAACAACGGGTTCTTAGCACTCTTTGGAGCTTTTTCGTTATAAAATTATGTTATTTATTATTAAATTATTATTATTAATCATTTATTAAATAATTATTATAAAATTATTTTTAAAATTATTATTATTAAATTATTATTATAAAATGTATTATTTTTAAAATATTATTATTATTATTAAATTATTATTATTTATTATTAAAATTATGTTATTTATTAAAGTTATAAAGTTATAAAGACATAAAGTTATAAAGACATAAAGTTATAAAGCTTTGTTAAAAAGTTGTGTTTTCTTTATTAGACAGGGAACTTATCAGGCCATGTGTTATAAGTACACATATGTCACGTATATGTTCCATATGCATGTGTGCGGTATGAGTATGTATGTAAGTTCATATGATAGCATACACACACCATATATATATATATATATGGTATATATATGTCATTGTATGTTATGTTGACAAAAGTAATAAATTGGATAAGGTCATTTTCTGAATTTCTCCTGCATCATATAAATTTCTTTATTTTGTCTGTATGGAAAAAGGAAAATACACATTTATAATCGCGTACGTTATAATAGAATATCACATTATAATACTTTTTGTAGTAATAAATATTTAAAAAAAAAGATTGTAGTGTTTTAAAAGAGTACAATATTTAGACTATGAAAATTTCAATTCGTTAGAATATGCTGTTAATATCTATAATATTATACACCGCGTTTCATAATGATATGACCACCTTGTCTGATGTAGAATAAAAATACAACATAAGCAATCTGAACAAAATTATGTACATTATATTTCAAAAAGTCAGCAGTTACCTAATGTTGAAAATCATAGGAAAAATGTGAGAATATAATAAGTGATTATTTGCGCATTGTACAGAAAGTTTATTGTTTTCTAATGATGTAAGCACTTTCCATCAACACTATATATGCCCATGAAAATTTTTAATAATAGCAAAATTACCATGTGCAAAAAAGTGAACGATTTTTGTAAGCACAGATTGTATTATATTTTCCCATTTTAGAGGGCAGTAATTTGAGAACATTTAAGTGGTGTTGTCTTTTGGTTTTAACCTTCTCGAACTAATCAAATCTGAATGTTCGCTATGAGGTATAAAAAAGGCGATACTCACGTCCAGTTCATTATTTGAACTCCAAGATACATAAACTACCCCTAGGTACTGCTGTCTGTATGAATGGAAGCCTTTTCTGTTTGAAGTATTTAAGATAACCCTTATTTAGTTTTAGAAAAATACAATATGTGAACTGCCAAAGATCCTGATGACCCATAGCGTTCATCCGAGCTTTTGAAAACTGTGGTATTTCCTCATTACACCCAAAGTCTACAAACATCATCAAAGAACCTCTGTTTTTTTTCGTTTTTGAAAAAGAAAATCAAGTTAATTTCCTGCTACTTTCTCTTAGTCAGAGAAAGTTACTCGTTCAAAGTCGACTGCTAAGGCATGTGATTTTGGTCCCAGGACAACCTTTGAACGTAGTGTCACACAGTCATTCTTGGCATAAATATGTCTTTAATAGTTTTATATTTACTGAGTTTCTAACTATTCGATATATGGCTGAAGGTGAAATATAAAATCCTTTTAACTTGATAATTCTCGAATTGCAGTTTTTGTGTTGGGAAATATATTTTAAGGCAGTTCTTTTCCGTTTTGAAGGGAGTTCGGTTAGGTGACTTTTTCACATCTTAACAACACCTTAAGATATACCCTGCTTAAGAAAATTTAATGTAACTCCCAAAACTTTCTTCTATTGCTCTCGCTATAATAAGCCACATTAATTGTGAGCAGAAAGTTTCAGGCACCATTTTATTTTCATTTGGATGCATTCAAAGAAATTAGGTTTAAAGTTTTACCAATTTAATTGACGTTCGTTTCTGTATCTCAGTTTTATTTCAGATAATTCTTCGAAGCCCAATCCTTCACCGGGCAATTTCGTGCACTCTGCGCGCACATAATTTTTTCAAAAGTTATCGCCACCATTTTATATATTTTTTTTACAGAGAAAAATTGACAAAATAGACAAAAATATATATGTTTATTGGGAAAGGTCTAGATTCGTGCCACTGATTCTTCATTGAGCAAACAATATTAATAAAAGAACGGCTATTTTTATATATATATATACAGTGGAATTTCACGGATTATGCTTCGCGCGTATATCATGTTGCACTTTTTTACACCCTTATATTACATTGCGAAAAATATATCGATGCAAAGTTATAATTATGCAACATAGCTATTAAGCTCTTTAAGAACTTTTTAAAATTATAATCAATAATTCAAACAAACGAGTTATTGTAAATGGTTCCTACATTACAAAACCGCTAATCGGATTATTTATTTAACGACATAATTGACCAGACAGTAAATAAAACATTCATTTTAACATATCTTGTTTACAGAAATTTGTGATTATTGCATTAAGGGATAATGAATGTTGACATAATAATCCTTGTGTTAATAAATGGAATAACTAAAAAATTATTATAAGAATATAACTAGTTTAAATTGTTAAAACTTTTTGGAACTTATTTGATTTCTATAAATGAACCAGGAACATGATTTAGCAGTTACACCATGGAGGAAGTTTTAAAATAAAACTTTTTAAAGTTTATTTTCGTATAGAAAGATGTTTTGAATGAGAGAAAATTCCCGCATTCATTTTTTCACAACATGCCCCTATTATCTACTCATTGTATTTTAAAGGAAAATGTTGATTGGGAGCAAGCTAATTTACAATGTATTAATCTAATTTACATATAGACCCGCGATTGCAAAGCAAATACCAAACTGATCGCTACATAAAATATATTCACTGAAAGATGTTAGTATGTAACAGAATGTGAGATATGTAATTAAAATGTTTGAAATTTTAACAGCTATGTCATCAATAAATGTGTTCAAAATTCAAAAATATATATTTTGAGGTCAAATGGTATGTTAACGTACATTTTATTCAGATCATTAGCTCAACTCGTTGAATACCAACTATAAACATCTGTGTACAAAGGCGATTTTATTTTACTTTTTCCAACCAATATTTCCAAAAAATAATCTGATTCGTAGATCTCTGTTGTATATATAGCTAAGAATATTTTGGGGAAATAATGGTAGAAAAAATAGTAAAATTATAGCCACCTGTGACAACCCTGTACCAACTGGTGGAAAAAACAGAACATTCGAAAGAATAAGAACATTTTCTTATTTACGCAATACTTTTGCTTTGGTCTAAATTTTATTTGAAACAATGAAATCTAAAACGTAACGAAATAAACATAATTATAGAATATATTTGTCAATAGCTATTAAATTAGCAGAATTTAGCGATTTTCAATGTAAACAATAAACATGAATATGTCTTTTGCATACTTTTTGATTAAAGCATTTTTTGTTTGAGAGTGGTGCATGTAAGCAGAAAAACAAATTATTAACATTTAAAGGCTCTTTTCAAATCTAGGAATTGTTACTCTCCAGGGCATTGAATTGGAGAAATTCCTTTCCTTATATCCTTTTTTTCAACACAAAAGTTTCCTGTACTTATTCAAACTACTTAAAAAAATTATTATTACCATCTAATTAACTTTTTACAAATGTGTCCAGATCTATCACTGCCTCATCAATTTTGATCTAAGTAACGTGAAAAATATTTTTAAATAGAAAATATTTATTAATATTTTAGGTACAATTGTGAAACAAATGAGAGAGCCTCGTATTTAGTAAATGTTAAAATTTCGCAGGGTAGTGGTGGAGGAACCAATGTACTGGGAAATATCTCTACATTACGAAGATAAATACAAATTTTGAAATATGGTTGTTATTATATATTTTGTACATATTATAAAAATAACAAACATTGAATTTTAGCACGTTTACACCCCTTTTTGACATTATTTGAGTTCCTTGGACCAAGACAGTCCTCTAAAATTACAATTTATGTACTTTGTCTTAAATATCCATAGAGGTATGAATGATAATGCGTTAGTGGTTTATTTATATATATCCAAAAATCGAATTAAGATCTCACGCGGAGAAACAGCGAAAACATTCAATTGGTTATTAGAAAACTTTAAAAGTATTTAACTTAAGAACTCTTGTTAAGAAATGAATATATATTATACTTATTTTAAAAGAAAGAAAATTCAGTAAATTATTTTTCTGTGAGTGGTTTATTATTATTGTTTTTTTTTTTCTTTGTGTGGATGACATCAATAACAGAAGACGGCCCATTTAAAATAACGTTTTGGGAAGGAAATTTTATCAATATCTCAAAAATTTATTTCTGAAATGAGTTTACTGCATTATAAAATAGTAGTATACTAAGTAAGTTTAAAACTGCACGACATTTTTGTGTAAATACTTTACACAAAAATGTCGTCAAAACGTGGGGTTTGATTATGATTACAATTTATTAAAAACAATGAACTTTTAAAAGTAAAAATAATATATCTTTATTAAATGCATTAATCTAAAAATATAAGTATATTTAAAAGCATATGTTTTACTTATATTAGTGAAATTAGTAAAACCTCTGCATTTTTCAATTTGAATAAAGAACTTGATTTAGTGGATATGTTATTTACATACTTTTGAATTAGAACCGTGTTTTGAGTGGATTTTCTTAAGTAGGGAGAAAAGCTTATTTCAAAACAGAAAATGTTCTCTCTAAGACTGGCGAGATCCTACTCTATAAAGTTTTGAATGAAATATATTCATTCAATTCTATATTTCTCTTTTGAGACACTTTCCTATTATATGTTCAGAATATTCTCCACCAATGGTCACGCAATCCTAAAAGATAATAGAATTTTTAAGTTAACTAAGGCATGAGAGAAATTTTAATTTTTCTTCGGAAATGGCTAATTGAAAATGACTTCGGTTTCAGTAACTTTAACTGCTCGAACAGTTTTCGAAAATCTTTTTTCTCAATTAATTGTCCTAAACAGTTTCTGAAACTTCAGACCGAGGTAAGATTTAAAATTTGATTTAATATTCCAAAAGAATTCGTTTCTTTAAATATCATTTGCGTTTCTATGTCTCACGAGAATAACATTCATTCATGTTTCTTTTCAGATTTTACGATTCATTTGAAAATTTTCTTTTTTCACTTTTTATGTACATAAAAAAATTGTTTCAATAGAATTTTCTTAAAGTTTCACACGTATGGTATAGAAAGTTAATGAGATGTATTACAAGATTTGAACTTTTTTCCTACTACAGGGATAAATGAGTTTTACATACAGAAAAATAACTTTAAAAGAAGTGATATAAAATAACTGTAATAAAAAAAAAAACAAGCAAACATACAAGTTGCTATATAAAGTCGTTCTATCAAAATGCGATGCAACTTCTAATAAATTTGTCACTTATAGTTTATATTACGCTCTTTTATTAAATATAAAATGCCTAAGATATTTAACAAATAATTGTTTATTACACTCTTAAGTCAAAACTAATTTCTTTTGAAGAAATGAATTATGATCAGTGGTCTAATCAAAAAAATATAATTGTCACATTTAGGCCATTTTAATCACATTTACAGCAGTTCAAGCCTAAATGAAAAGTCCAAAGTGTCTAAATTTGACAATGTATCTTATGCACGTGAGTTCATATTAATTTTGTTAATTTAATTGTAATTAGTTTAATAAATAATTAATACCGTTTTATTATTACTTAATGAATCTTTTAGCATCCATATATTAAACACTTTTAGCTTTGGCAATTAATAAACAAGAAATAAAAAAATGAATGAGCAATACAACATTAATTTTACCAAAACATTATTTATTACTGCACAACAATTTCATAGACTGAATTTTTTATACTTAGGAATTGCGGGGACGTTGCAGCTGTTTATGGAATTTAACAATCGTGGCTGGAATTTAATAAATGATACTTCCAAACTTGCGGTTTTTAAAGTCATATAAATATAATTGTTACCAGAAACAGTACTTAATGAAACGTTTTATTATTCATACTTATAAACAATTTAAAAAATTCTAAAATAAAAAAATATATATGCTAACCATTTGCTTATCCTGAAATTTCCGACTTTTATTTGTAATACTTTACTTAATCGTTCGTGTTAGTTATTGTGTTTCTTTTTTAGCTCACAGGCTATCGAAGCCTGAGAGCTTATGTGCCCGCCCGTTCTGTATGTATGTATGTATGTATGTACGTAACGTGATAACTCTTGACAGAAATAACCGTTTTGCTTCCAATTTTGTTTATAGGTTCCTTGTGATAAGGCGCTTCCCTGATTAGTTTTGGGGATTGATTGTTTAACTATAAAGGGGGGAACGGGGGGGCTAACCCCCCTTAAATAAGATAAATGGTTTTTTCATGCAGAATTGTCCAATTTTCTTCAAATTTTGTATATAGGTTCATTGTGATAAGGTTCTTTCCTGATTAGTTTTGGGGGTTCATAGGTTAAGTATAAAGGGGCTAACGGGGGGGGAAGGGGAATCCTCCCCCTTAATTTAGATAAATGAATTTTTCATGCAGAGTTATCCTATTTTCTTCCAATTTTGTTTATAGGTTCCTTGTGATAAGGCGCTTCCCTGATTAGTTTTGGGGATTGATTGGTTAACTATAAAGGGGGGGGGACGGGGGGCTAACCCCCCTTAATTTGGATAAATGGTTTTTTCATGCAGAATTATCCAATTTTCTTCAAATTTTGTATATAGGTTCATTGTGATAAGGTTCTTTCCTGATTAGTTTTAGGGATTCATAGGTTAAGCATAAAGGGGGTAACGGGGGGGTTAATCCTCCCCCCTTATTTTAGATAAATTATTTTTTTCATGCAGAGTTATCCGATTTTCTTCAAATTTTGTATATAGGTTCATTGTGATAAGGTTCTTTCCTGATTAGTTTTGGGGGTTCATAGGTTAAGTATAAAGGGGGTAACGGGATGGTTAAACCTCCCCCCTTATTTTAGATAAATTATTTTTTTCATGCAGAGTTATCCGATTTTCTTCAAACTTTCTATATGGGCTCCTTGTGGTAAGGGATTTCCCTGATTAGTTTTGGGTGTTCATTGGTGAAGTGTAAAGGAGGGAAACGGGGGCTACCCCCCACCTTAATTTTGATAAATGGGTTTTTCATGCAGAATTATCCAATTTACTCCAAATTTTGTATATAGGCTCATTGTGGTAAGGCACTTCCCTGATTAGTTTTGGGGGTTCACTGGTAAAGTATAAAGGGGGGAACGGGGGGGGGACTAACCCCCCTTAATATAGATAAATGGGTTTTTTAAGCAGAATTATCCGATTTTCTTCAAATTTTATATATATGTTCATTGTGATAAGGCGCTTCTCTGATTAGTTTTGGGGGTTCTTTGGTTAAGTATAAAGGGGGGACGGGGGCTACCCCCCCCTTAATTTAGATAAATGGATTTTTCATGCAGAATTATCCGATTTTTTCAAATTTTGTATAGAAGTTCATTGTGGTAAGGCGCTTCTCTGATTAGTTTTATGGGTTCATTGGTTAATTATAAGAAGGAGAAACGAGGGGTGGTTCCCCCCTCTTAATATATTGTCGATTTCTTCATTTTTCGAGGGCTTATTACAAATTCTTTGAAATAAGAATATAATTTATAGTTAGTGTGAATAGCCTGTGAGCTCAATGCCGTCAGTTTAACTGGGCAGTTTTCTTTTATTCTATTAGCTCAGTTTTTCTATTTTTTCTGGGTACCTTTGCTTATTTTAACTCCTGTCCTATTAGCTGGGTAATAGTCCACCCTGTTCATACCACTGATTTGTTATTGTACCACGGATGTGTGACATTGGTCACAGGTTCCTCGAATTAAAATGTATTTGAAGTCACTATCAACGTCTCTACTTATTTCTAGTTTGTATACTTCCTTTTTCTATGACTACATTTTTTTTTCCAGTGTTGTATTTAGATCTACTTTTTCCCCCCGTATCCATTGATACCAGCTAGGTAATTGCTAACGCATATACCACTATTTTGGGGGCCGGGGATGTGTAGCATTGATCACAGACTCCTTAGAATAAATTCATTTCGAAGTCTATAAACTACTTTTGTTGTATAGGATTTCTGGTTTTAGCTGATTTGAAAGAAATCGGAAAGTTGGCGGATATGTCTTTAATTTAAAGTTCAAAAAGTGTTTGAACTCAATGTTTTGGACAGTTTTAACTTTTTGAACCACTCATTACTATCGTGCTTTCTTCGATTTATTAATCTGTTCTCCTAGTAACAATAGTACTTGGAGAAATACACTCCATTCTCGTCAGTTGCATAGCTTCTAAACTTAATGTTAATATAAGAATCTTCAATTAGTCTTTAATCAGATAAGCTAGACTGATTGTCAGCAAATCTTCATCTTTTTACTTGGTCTCGAATTGACGAGTGAGGAAATTATGGTCCTGCCATGATATCAGTCGACCAGTTTTGACATTCTAGGACTTTTCAGAACCTCTCTTGAGAATTTTGTTTCATAAGGTAGTATTGGGGAAGTCTTATATTTGTTCATGTATACTGCAATGACACATTGTCCTAGAAGAAACGCATTGAGCGCGATAACACGTTTCATGCTTTGTTTCCGAAATGCGAATTTTTGATTATGTGTTATGTCCCATTTCATTTTTGCAGATAG
Source organism: Maratus michaelseni (assembly GCA_963931845.1). NCBI lineage: Eukaryota > Metazoa > Arthropoda > Arachnida > Araneae > Salticidae > Maratus > Maratus michaelseni. The sequence continues at coordinate 393,508,687 of OZ007592.1, forward strand.
AGATTATATATTTAAAAATATCTGTTGATAACTACATGAATTTTTCATAAATATATAATTCTGTTTGTGTTCTAAATTGACGAGCCGTATAATGATGAGTACTGCATTCAAAAAAGAAAAGAGAACATTCTGTTTTAACAAAATTGTGTGAGATTACAATTTTTTGGGAACAATGAATTCTGAAATGTATCGATTTATTAATATATGCAATATCAGGTGAAATGAACGTAAAGATAAAAATATATTTTCGATTTTTTTTTTAATTTATCAAAGATTCAGAAATGTTAGTTTGAATTAAAAATCTTATTTACTAGATGTCTCTTTCACATGCTATAAATCTTTCATTGAATTTAAGTGTTGCACATAAGAAGAACAGAATGGTTACAAACCAGTATTTTCTATTTCTTAACTTCGTGAAATCCTACTGTAAGGTTTAAAAATTCTTAATTTATTTGTTTTTCTTTTTTTAAAGAAACAGCCTCCCTCTCAAAATATTTTTTATCTGCTCAAAATGTTTTTTACCAAAGTTCACGCCATCTAAAAGATGAAATCTAACAGTATATCAGTTTGTCAATCTAAAAGTGTTTGTATACAAAACTCTTGAGAGAAATTAAAATTTTTGTTTGGAAGTGTCTAATTGAAAATGGTTTCGCTAACTGCTAAAACTGTTTTTAGAAAATTTAGTTTTACAATTACTTATTCTACATAGTTTTGGAAACTTGGGATTGCGTTAACAGTTTAATTTTTATTTAATATTCCGAAGGAATTCTTTTTTAAAACATCATTTACTTTTCTATGTCTCACGAGAATAAATTTCATTCATGCTTTTTTTCAGATTTTTATGAATCATTTGTAAATTTTCTTTTTTACTTTTTCTAAAAACTGTAACACGTATGCAGTGGAAGCCTAATGAGGTATGTAACAACATTATTTTTTTTCTTTAAAGATAGATGTTTACAGTAAAGATATGTAAAGATAGATCTTACATAGAGAAAAGTAACTCTTGATGAAATGATATAAATAAACAGTAATTCGAAATAAAAAATAATATTTAGTCAAATTTATGATATACATTTTTTTAAAACCCTTATTGACACTTATATTATTTCTGATATAATATGTTTTTTTATTTTTATTTTTATTTTTTGTATGGATAATTAATGCTTATGGGTTGAAATTTCCCACTTGTGCGAAAAATGTACGGCTGAGGATACGAACCAGGAATCTATTGGCTGAAGCTGCCCATATTCTTCCAACTGACCAGATGCTATGATCATTAAGGTTAATTGGCTGAATTAGGTCCTCCAGATTCGTCCGGGATCGCTCAGTTGGTAGAGCATTGCAGCTTAAGCCAAGAGATCCTAGTTCGAATCCTGGCCCGAACATTTTTCCCCCAACTGGGAAATTACAACTCATAATTTCTGTACCAATCTGAATGATTTTGTTAAAATTAATCTAGTAGAATTAATGAGTGTTACGTTAAGAATTAATGTATTTGAAATGATATAAAATAAGCATTTTCTGTGTAAATTAAATACAACATTTTGATCCTGTTCATAATACCTTAGAATAATTAAATTTGATATGTGAGTGTTTGCTTTTGATTGAGTCTGGTTCAGGAATATATACAGTAACATAGAAAATGAAAATATGTATTAAAATAATTTTTCCTTTAAATTAATATATTTTGCAGGATTTCGTAATTTGTTATTATGAAGAAAGGAACTTGATTTAGGAGATGTGTTTTTTTTTTTTTTTTCATTCCTTTGGATTTAAACGTTTCTTTGCGTGCAAATTATGCATACGTAAGTGGGTTGGGAATCTATTTTATATATGTGAATGTCTCCCCAGATATGACGAATTGGCACTTTGCAAGGATTTAAGATAAATAAATCAGTAATTAACTTTTTACAATCTGACAGTGCAGAAAGGAAAACTTTCATCGTTGTAATTTTTTAATTAAAGCTATCTGAGGAACATTGGTAGCGAAATAACCACAAATTCTACAAAATATTTTTTTATACGGTGTCGTTTCGTATTTAAAAAGGTAGTGACAAAACTTCCATTAAGTCGAATTGAATTTCGAGCTATGGCATATTATTAGTTTTATTAAGATTTGACACAATAACAATCCGTCTATGGAATGAATTTGACGTCTTAAGTATGCAAAACTGTATGAATTCCATCATAAACGTAGGGACGGCAGTGATGCATTCATTGAAGGTCTACCAAAAACGTCTGTGATTCCAGAAAACATCGAGGATGGGAAAGAAAAAAAAAATTCTGCAGATAATGTATGTATCATATGACAACAAATGAATTATCTTTGATCATTTCAAAGCCCAAAGTACATTCAATTTAAATTAGAAAACCTATATGCAGTTTGGTTTGTGTTCATTAAATTTAAGCTCAACAGAATATTCGTGTCAAGTGGTTCAAGAAGTAAAACTCAAAATATTGAAATCCGTTGCCTTGCCTAGTGATAACGAAATAACGGCAAATTCTATAAAATTCATTTTACGGCGTTGTTTGAAAGTGAATAAAAAAGTAACAAAATTTGCATTAAGTCGAATGGAATTTCGAGCTATGGCTTATTATGAATTTTATCAAGGTTTGACACAACATCAATCCAACGAATGAATTTGTCTTTTGGTGCTGAAGCCCCATCAACACATGTCTATGTTATTGCGATGTCGGATTTATTGCTATGAACACAAAATAAAACCAAGATCGGTTACGATAAAAGTTGTTCGCACACTCAGTGCGTTAAACAGCATAATTGCATCATATTTGCTTAAATCCAGCCATGTTAGAAGTACTATTTTGTAGCATCATAAAACAACAATTTTAATGTGCACGATAATTTGTTTAACATAAATGATTGTTGAACTTCGAAAACAAAACATTGTTACAATTTTACATTTTTTATAAACATGACACTGTGAGCTCAAACACTGTATTTCAAGTTATCTATTATCTTATTACACAAAAATTTACTTGATGAAATATTTTCAATTTTCGCATGATTTAAAACTCATTGATTTCTCCTTATTCATATTTATTAAAATAAATTACGTGATTGACCAATTTAGAATGCTAGAAGGTTCAGTTAAATCCTATAAATAGAAATTTCTCAATGACATACCTGTTTTGAAAATTTATTTATTTGGATGAAACACTTTCTTTGATTATGCAGGTCTTTTGTGTATTGTTCTATAAAAACGTGCCCTCGTAAAATAAATAACTTAATTCGTTCACTTAATTATCTTTCTCTGTTTCAAAACTTTTCACTATTATCTGTTCAGAATAGTTCTCACCAAAGGTCGTGTAATCCTAAAAGATAATAGTATTTTAAGTTTGTTAAACTTGAGAGGAATGTAGGTGTTTTACTTATTTTATTTTATTTTTTGTTTGAAGTTGTCTGTTTGGTAAAGATTTTAGTTTCATTAAATTTAACTGTTCAAACAGTTAAAAAAACATATTTTCTTTCAACTGATTCCTCTAAATGTTTTCTAAAATTTTCAAATCCAGGTAATATTTTAAATTTGATATACTATTCCGAAAGAATTCGAACCCTTAAATATCATTTACCTTTGTACACCTCAAGGGAATAAAATTTTACCGTGTCTGTTTTAAAATTTTTTTTATTCATTTGAAAATATTCTTTTAACTTACTTAGATCATAGAAAAGTTTTTTTTTTTTCATACTTATGCAGAGGAAACTTTATGAGGTGCATTAGAAGATTGAATTTTCCTTTTATTTAAAGATACATGAGTTTTACAGTAACATATATCAGTTTCGAAAAACTAATAAGTATAAAAGATTCGTAATTCTAAAAACTTATAATTAGTAAAAGCTAGAATGTATATTTTTAAAAATCTGTGTTGATACTTACATTATTTCTAATACAAAATATTTTGTTCATTTTTCTGTATAGTTTTTTTTTATTTAAGAATACTTATTTGAATTGATATAATGGGTGTATATCATGCGTTTACACAAACTCAAATTTTTATCGCGATTACGTAATTTTAGAAACACAAAAAAATCTGAAATACAGTCATTCATTGATATAGTTTTCAGTAACATAAATTGAACACAACTAAAAAAGCATCTTTCCGCTAAATTATTGGATATTTTTTTTTTTTTTTTTGAAATAAAAACATTATTTAGCGTATGTGTTTTTTTTAAACATTAGGATTAAAATCTTTCTTTACATTCAAACTATGCATATAAAAAGAAAGCCTAATTTTAAAAAGCACTAAATGTTCTCGAAGAAATTTTACTATCCAATATTTTCAAGTGGTAGAAATTCATTATACACACACACACACACACATATATATATATATATATATTTTTTTTTTTTCAAAATACTTCTCTATTGACAGTCCAGAATATTATTCAATATCCCCAAATTGTAAAATATATTCTAATATTATACAAAAATAACGTTTGCTTGCTTGTTTGTTTGTTTGCTTGTTGGGGTAATCTCTGAAATTACAAACCCGATTTCAAATGTAATGGTAACAAATTGAGGATGACAGTTCTTGCTCTAACATAAGGTATATTTTATGTTGGTGCCACTACCCACAGGTAGGTGCAGAAGTAAAAAATGTTCTAATTGTTTTTTTTTTTTTTTTTTTTTTTTGTGATACTGAAGGGGTATAGAAACTTGAAATTTGACATGGTAGTTACTTATAAGATGTAAATGAAAGTTTCTAAAAATTTGAAATTTAAAAAAGTGAAATGAGGAAAAAGAGTTTTAAATTATGATTTATATGGGATTGTTAAGGATCAAAAATTGAAATTTGTGTTGCTGCTACTTGTAATCGGCAAATAATTGCCCCGAACAGTTTTTTAAAATTAGAAATTTTAAAAAGTACAGGAGCAAAAAAACGTTCTAAAATTGCGATATTTATAATACAGTTGGTATAGACTACTGGAATATGGCATGGTGGTTACTCTTAAGCTGTTAAATGCTGAATAAGAACGGTTTAAAAAAACTCGAAACTTAAAAAGGTGACACGAGCGGAAAACGTTCTAGAATTATTCTAAATTGCGATTTATTTTTGAACTGTTAAGGATAGAAACTTGAAATTTAGCATGAGCTTTACTTTAGAGAGCGAAATGCTTGAACGAACAGTTTTCTAAAAATTCGAAATTTAAAAATGTGCAGGAGCAAAAAACGGTCTAAAATTGCAATTTATATGATGCAGTTGGTATAGTAACTTGAAATTTGGCATTGTGGTAACTTTTAATATGTAAATGCTGCTTAAGAACTACTTCAAAAAATTAGAATATTAAAAGGTCGAAATAAGCGGGAAATGTATTAAAAACTTTCTAAAATACGCTTTAGTTTCATGTATTCGGGTTAGAAGCTTGAAATTTATTATTGTGCTTACTTTTAAGATGCTATAAACAGTTGATTGAAAATTCGAAATTTAAATGTGTGAAATGATCGGAAAACAATCTAAATTTTGTTTAAGCAGAATTGTTAGGGATAGAAATTTAAAATTTGACATGTCTGTTATCTGTAAGGCGTAAAGGGTCACAGAGAACAGTTTTTAGAAAATTCGAAATTTAAAAGGATTTAGAAGCAGAATACGTTTTAATATTGCGATTTTTGTGATGCTGCAGGGCTCAAAACTTGAAATTTGGCATGACGGAGATATTTAAGATTTCAGTGCTTGCTAAGAACGATTTCTAAAAAAATTCGAAATTTAAAATGGTGAAATCAGCGGGAACTTTCTAAACACGTTAGAAACTAAGATTTATCTGAAATTGTTAGGAATAGAAATAATTTTACATGGTTGTTACTTTAGAGACATTATTGTATCCACAGAACAGTTTTTTTTTTAAATTAGAAATTTTAAAATGTGCAAGAACAAAATATGTTCTAAAATGCGATTTATCTAATATAATTGTTATAGAAGCTTGGATAACAAAGATTTTCGAATTTGAAATGGTGGTTACTTATAATATGTAAATGCCCGATAAGAACGGTTTCTAAAAAATCTGAAATTTCAAATAAAAAAAGAAATGAATGAAAAATACATTGTAAATTAATTTTACTTCTCTTCATTTATGTAAGTCTCATGTTTGCCTAAAGCAGTACAAGAATAACGTCTATTGAAAATGTGGCCTAATTTGTAAGTTTTGAATTATCCGTAACAATATAATTTACTCTAATAAAAAATGGCACACGAAATACCACTTGGCAAATTTCAACAATTACGCGAGCAATGTATAAATAGATAGGTTATTTAGAACGGGATAATTTAGCAGTTACGACATTTTAGCAATTAAGAGAAGAATTTAGAGGGATTTGATATATACGGCAAATAATAGTGAAATTTAATAGGGATTTAAATAATAAAAGTGTTTTATTTAAGTAATATAAGTAGTTAGTGTCATTTTTAGATTTAAGCAAGTTGGAATAAATATTATTAGATGAATTAAAAACTTATACCTTCACATATGGAGATAGATAGACTAGTTTTATAATAAGTTTTAATATAATAACCCGATATAATATATGGAATTTTATTAAAAGGAAAATTTATATAGACTAATCTTAAACCTTGGCTGAGCAAATTTTTAATTTTGTAATATAAATATATATATATATATATATATATATATATATATATATATATATATATATATATATATATATATATATATGTGTGTGTATAATGTATATCGTGTATTAATACAAACACAACATCTGCACACGTTCATATTTAATATATGTATATATAAAGACGTGAGCATTGTTTTTAATATTAAATAGAAACAATGAAGTCTGGAATTGATTCATTGATAAATATATTCTGTAAATAAGAATAAAAATATTTAGCGGATGTTTCTCCATAAATTGAGGTCAAAATGGGATTCCATATAAATTATGGGAAAAAGAAGAAAATTTTATTTTAAACCAGTAAATGTTCTATTAAAATCTAAAGAAATTCTACTGTCTACGGATTAGAAATCAAAGATAGTTTTTATTTCTTTCGTTTTTTCAAAACACTTTTTTGGTAAACATTCAGAATAATCTCCAATAATTGTCATGTAATCCTGAAATATAATGGTTTTTTTTTATGTTAAAATCTTGAGAAGAGTTTTAATTTTTCTTTGTAAGTGTCTAAAATTGGAAATAACTTTGGTTCCACTAGCTTCAACTGCTGCAACAGTTTTTGGAAAACTTTCTCTTTCAATTAGTTTTATTAAATATTTCCGAAAACTTCACATCGAAGTAATATTCTAAATTTCATTTAATATTCCGAAAGATTTATTTCTTTATGTATTTTTTGCTTTTTTATGTCTCACGAGTACACAGATTTTATTGATGTTTGTTTTTGAATTTTAATATTAATGTGGAAACTTCATTTTTCACTTTTTTTTGTCCATAAAGAAAGTTTTTCTGAAACTTTCATACCTGTGCATTGGAATCTTAATGAGCTCTATCAACGGATTTGAACTTTTATCCCTTTAAATATAGATGTGTTTTATATTCTGTAAGATCAATTTTGGAGAATTGATATTGTTGAACTGTAATTCGAAAAACATACAACTGATTAAAGTTGCGATCTAGATTTAAAAATTCATGATGATAGTCATATGATTTCAAATACACAGTACGTCCTTGTTTATATATATATATATAAGTTACATAAAAGAAGCACATCCTTTTGTTGACATAAACAACACTTTTCTCCGCAATATGCTTTATTAGACTGAAATGCATTAATTTGTTATTATATGTGATAGCATAAAAAATTAACATAAAGATAAAAATGTTTTTTTTTCTGATTTATTATTAAATTTAGTAGTTTCAAGAATTTTCAATTTAGATGAGTGTTTCCTATGATTTGGATTAAAACCTTTCTTCGCATGAAAATGATGTACATAAAAAATGCTGTAATTCAAAACAACGCTATTTTACTTCTTAACTTCGCAAAATCTTACTATCTAAGGTTTTGAAGTGAAAGAAATACATTGTATTATTTTCTCTTTTTGAAAGCACTTCCCTGATATCTGTTCAAAATAGTTTCCGCTAAAAGTCACGCAATCCTAAAAGATAATGATATTTTTAAACTAGCTACAGCTTGAGAGAAATTTAAAATTTTCTGTGGAAGTGTCTAATTGAAAGTGATTTCGGTTTCAGAAACTTTAACTACTCATACAATTTTTAGATTTTTGTTTTTCAATTCCTTCTCCCAAATAGTTTCCGAAACTCGAGATCTAGATAAGATTTTAAATTTCATTTTCTAAAGTATTCGTTTCCTTAAATATCATTTGCTTTTTTTTTTTGGTCTCACGAGAATAAAATTCATTCATGTTTTATTTCAGGTTTTATGATTCATTTGAAAACTTCAGTATTTTACTTCAGTATTTTCAGTATTCACTTTTTTCAGTATTTTAGTTCATGAAGAAACTGTTTCGAAAAGTTTCACACATATTTAGTGGAAACTTAATGAGGTGTATTACGATATTTGAACATTTTTCTCCCTTTGTGGATAGATGGGTTTTACATTAAGAAATATAGCTTTCGAAGAACTGATTTAAAATAACCCTCTTTCTAAAAACTGACAGTTAGTGAAAGTGGTTATATATATATATATATATATATATATATATATATATATATATAAAATCCATATTGATATTTATATTATTTCTAATACAATATATCATTTTAGTTTGTTTTATAGAGTGTTGAGCTTTATATTAAATAATATCGCTTTCGAAATTATATAAAAAAAGTTTTTTAAGTAAAAATGCAACTATATAATCAAAAAATGTATTTTATAATTCGGCGTGTCTCTATGTTGTATTTCTTTTATTTCCTTCAGTAAAAACAAAATCCGATTCATATTATTTTTTAAAACAATTTTTCAAATATTTATAACATATTTTAATAGAAAAAAATGAACTTTCAAATTTATCCTTTCATTAATATACACAATAACATAAAAATGAAAATAATTATAAAAAATTTATTTCAAATAAATGAATAAATTTAGCTGTTTTTTTATAATAAAGGACGTGATTTTGTGGATATGTCTTTCACATACGTGAGGATTAAAGCCTTTCTTTGTATGTAAATTACACATATAAAATGAAAAGAATTAAATCACTAAACATAGTTTGTAGAACTGGGGAAATCCTTTACTGTTAGGTTTAGAAATGAAAGAAATTCTTTTCATTCTTCTAGTATTTCTCCAAACACTTTGCTACTCTCTTTTCAGAATATTTTTCACCTAACGTCACGCAATACTAAAACATAATAGTATTTTAAGCAAGATAAGGCCTGAAAGGAATTGTAATTTTTCCTTAGAAGTGTCTTATTGAAAATGAATTCGGTTTCAGTAATTTCTACTGAATAAACAGTTTTCGAAAATCTTTTTTCGTCAATTAATTCTCCTAAATGGTTTCTAAATCCAGGTAAAATTTGAATTTCATTAAAAACTCCGTAGGAATTTGTTTCCTTAAAAATTATTTGATTTTCTATGTCTCATAAGGGGAAAAAAATTTCATGATCCTTTGCATATTGTATGAGTTTTTTATTTATTTATTTTTAAGTTTTTATGTTTATGAAGAACGTTTTTCTAAGACTTTTACACGAGTTCAGTGGAGACTTAATGAGTTGTATTACAAGATTTAAACGTTTTACGTAAAATATAGATGAGTTTTACATACATTTATATGATTTATAATCCGATATGATCTTAGATATGTCCTTTAAAGATAGATGAGTATTTTATTTCTAATACTCTATTTGAAACAATGTACAAATGTGAGAGAAATTTTATTTTTGAGTATAATACGTTTTCAAGGGAAAAGAGTTCACTTAAAACTATACTTTTTATAACTCCTAAATTTTTATTTAAATTGGTACGAAATATGTCTTCAAAAGTTCTTTAAGTACTCAAGCACTCGTTATTTACGTATTAAGAAGTCTTATTTTCTTTCTTTTTTATTATATAGACTAACAGCTTATATCTTATTATATTTTATATAAATTAAAATAACTGATTTTTATCGCTATAATAATTAAGCTTCGGTATTGTCATTTATATTTTGTGGCATTGATACTGTTTAACTGTTTTATATGTGCAGATTATCACACATAGTTTCATATTAACTTAATGCGGCCTCATTCCTTGGTTTCTGTCTTTATCAACTGTACATAACAATAAATAAAATAAATCGAAGATTTCAATAATAGAAAAATTAATAATTTCTAATATACAAAACATATCAGATATGTATTTCATAAAATTTTAAACTAACATTTTTTGCATTTTTCTTATAGAACCAGATCAGCAAAGCTTAAATTAGCTGATTTCAATATGAACAAACGTTATTATTCTGTAAGATTTGTAATGATTTTCTATGTGTGAAATGAAATTTTATTTTCCTTAGTCATAGAGAATCATCTTTTGAGACATTTTAAATATAAAATATTTCCCAAGAATTTACTTTTGCTTAAAAACCATTATCTATGATATTATCTACAATTTTTAATTTCATTATAAGTTATATTTGCATTTTTAGAATGTGTCAATTTTTTTTCAGCATCGCTTTTTTTAAAAATATTTTATGAATTATTTTATGTAAAAAACTGAATTAAATAATAACATTATCTGTAAATATATTTCTTATAAAGCCTAGAAATAATGATACTGCATAGTGTAGGAACTCTGAATTAACTCACAGTTTGAGAATAAAATCCAATTTAAAAACATTGTAATTTATCTACAAATGTACAGAGAAAATGAAAATGTTTGCAATGAGACATCTAGCTATTTAAATACTTCAAGTAATAAGAAGCGATAAATACTTCCGTTGTTTCATTTTATTTAATGCAAACGCACACACACAGACAGCAAACATGAAATGACAACTCATTGAGATCCTATTATAAAGTCACTATATTTAATACACATATCAAGGATCATCAGATATTCTCCCTAAGGTGCACTTTCACCCTTCTTGAGTATTTCTACCCTTACGAAACCTTGAAACATGTATGTTTTGCATTATTACATATATATTATAACCATGGCAATTCTTGTACTTGGCATTTGTGTCGATTCAAAGAAAGAAAAATTACTTCATTTGTATAGTGTTTTCTCACGATATATGTGGTGAGAAAAATATTGAAAGATCAAATTGTACAATAAAGAAATATAGTTGTGATTATTTCATTTCTTTGTGCCCTTTGAAGATATTTTTCGGAAATATATATGTTTAAATTTAGTTCCGAAAACAAGATGAATATAACCTATGAATCTTTTTTTAACATAAATCAAAATTTAGAAGATTTAAATATAGTAACGAATACGAGATTATAGATTTTTACAGGAGGTAGTTTTGAGTTATGTTTAAAAAATTAATAAATATTCCTATCGCATCCTTTTTTTTTTTTTTTTTTTTTTTTTGCAACGCCTTCAAATGTATTTCACATTATCAATTCCAAATTTTAAACTTTTATTATTAATGAACTATATGATCGAATTACTTCCGATTTGGTATCATAGGGTAACATTTACCAAAAAAAACTAAAAATTAGGTGTTCATGTTAAAAATTTCAGCGTTTTGTTCAATTTCAGTATGCACACGAAGCCTAAGATTATTTGTTCAACATAAATTGAACGAAGACATAATTTCCAGTTGATGGCTAATGGCTATTCCGTCCCCCTTTGTTGTTGTTGTGACAATTTAAAAATTAAAATGTATGAAGTGTTCACCCTTCTGTTTGCGGGTGGAGGGGGATTGTACAAAGATTGGTTAGCCTTGCTTTTCATCTTTATCCTCACGATAAACAAAATGATTGAATAAAAATTGCATTAAAAACTTTGAATGAGCATTAAGCAGGCAAATGATGTCTAGCGACAATCTTCTAGTGTAGTAAGGGGAGAACACACGGTGATGCAAAACTCCTTAATAGAAAAATAGATTCTACGTAGTGTTGTTCAGATTCTTTTACCTCAAAATATTATGAGCTTTTGCATGCGATTCACACCGGAAAAACTTTCTCATTCGATGGAGAAATAAAGCATGTCATAGACGGAAAACCTGCAAAATTGTCATTTTTTTTAGACAACGGACAATTGTACAATAATAAATTGTTTTTCACAATCATAAATGGTCGTTACAGTGTGGTCGTACCATTTTTAATCTTATTTTTTATCTGCAATATATTTAAAAATTAATGTTAGTAAAATATAAACAGTTTTGTATGAAATATTCCTAGATTTATAGAAAACTGCGTGTATTTCATACAGTATAATTACAAGAAATTCTGCTGATATTTAATGATTTGTGTGGCATATAAATAGAATTCCTAAAAGCGGAGTCTTTTAATATCTATTTACATTAACATTCTTCAATACATTATACATTTTTGTTCATAATATAACGAATAGAAAACAGCAAAAATCACCCTTTAAACTTTCCCATTTAATTAACTTAATAATAATACAATGAGCTATAATTAAATACATTATTATTTTAACAAATAGTTTGAAAAGCTTAATGATAGTAATTTGTGTTTTAAAAGTTAATAAATGCCTATGCACAAATTTGTTGGAAAATTTACTGAAAGTATAATCTACTCATTTTAAACTTTTAGTATATGCATTTTTTTACGTTAGTAATTTATTAAAGAGGTCATCGTAGATAATTGAGTGATTTAAATTAGTTACTGAATACCTATCCCTGGCCAACCCAAAAATGTGTAACAGTAGCTGATCCCAAAGGTACTAAAGGATTATGATCCCAAAAGGGTGTGTCGCTATAGCTCTTCCTCTCAGTTATAATGATTAATGGACATTTTCAGACTCTAGATTAATCGGAATTTATTTGTGTTAAATATGAAAACTCTCTCTAGATATCTGCACAAAATCAGAAGCACAATAGCATTTATAATACTTTTATGATTTTTTTAGAGAAAATTAAAGTCATATTTTTATCATCACAAAAGAATAGTAAAGCTACATTTACATGATTGAGATGAAAGAAATAATTAGCAGATTGAATTAGCTAATATATCGTGCTTCAATTGCTTTTCTAGAGAGAAAAGAGCGCAGTGACTTATCCACAATATATTGATAAACCTGCATGATATAGCTTCTGACAAATTGTCTCCAAATTATGAAAGGGAAAAATTCCAAAAGGATGATTGATTGCCTTGTAATAAAATTACTTTTTATAATTTCTGTTACTACAATTAACAAATGAACTTTTTCTTCTATTTCTGTAAAATACAATTTAAGATAGAAAAAATTCATTATAATATTACAGAATGATTTTAATTTATCTTTGAGGTATGATAATTACACCACTAAAATGTGCACATTTTATATAAATAATTCAAGTCTGTGTTATTTAAAATATCACATAAGTAATATTTTTTCTTGTTTCTTCATAATCCATATTCGTTCATAAGTCATAATTTAAAAAAATCAAATCCTGCTATATTAGAACATGGCCCCTGATTTTTTTTTAAATAAAGCGAAAATTGCATTTTACTTTTATTGATATTTCACATATAATAATAATAATAATAAAACCTCAAGAAAATATACAAGGATGAATAACAGCATTTTTACATGCCTATTTTGTGATACATCATGTGTATAAGGTTAAAGTCAATTTAAGACGATTAAAACTTTTATTTTAATACGTTAAAAGGAGTTTTTAGAATACTTTTGTTTGTCTCAAATTTTACTTCAATACAATGTTCGTATGCTTTATATATTTATTCATTTATTATTTTAATACAATTTTTTAATGAAGAAAAGCTATCTCTGAAATGTATTTTCATATTAATCTTATTTCTAGAAAAAAATAATAAAAGGAAATACTAGACAGCATGTTAAATAACACGAGATTGAATTCTTCGTACTTCCTGTGACTTTTGTATTTATACAACTGACAACAAGATGCAAGGAAATTTCCATTAAAACCCTTTCTGCTATGCTGTAGATTCGTTCGAAAAAAGTTAATAAAACATTTGAAACAACTATTGCGTGCAAGAAAGAAACAAAGGAATAGTCATTTTGTAATAAAGATAGACGAACGTGACTTAAGTTCTTCAACAAAAAGCTGTGTAATCTTAGAGAAAAATCTTTTATTTAAAAACTTTTATTTAAAAACGTTAAAATGAGTTTTTAGAATACTTTTGTTTGTCTCAAATTTTACTTCAATACAGTGTTCGTATGTTTTATATATTTATTCATTTATTATTTTAATACAATTTTTTAATGAAGAAAAGCTATCTCTGAAATGTATTTTCATATTAATCTTATTTCTAGAAAAAATAATAAAAGGAAATACTATACAGCATGTTAAATAACACGAGATTGAATTCTTCGTGCTTCCTGTGACTTTCGTATTTATACAACTGACAACAAGATGCAAGGAAATTTCCATTAAAACCCTTTCTGCTATGCTGTAGATTCGTTCGAAAAAAGTTAATAAAACATTTGAAACAACTATTGCGTGCAAGAAAGAAACAAAGGAATAGTCATTTTGTAATAAAGATAGACGAACGTGACTTAAGTTCTTCAACAAAAAGCTGTGTAATCTTAGAGAAAAATCTTTTATTTAAAAACTTTTATTTAAAAACGTTAAAATGAGTTTTTAGAATACTTTTGTTTGTCTCAAATTTTACTTCAATACAGTGTTCGTATGTTTTATATATTTATTCATTTATTATTTTAATACAATTTTTTAATGAAGAAAAGCTATCTCTGAAATGTATTTTCATATTAATCTTATTTCTAGAAAAAATAATAAAAGGAAATACTATACAGCATGTTAAATAACACGAGATTGAATTCTTCGTGCTTCCTGTGACTTTCGTATTTATACAACTGACAACAAGATGCAAGGAAATTTCCATTAAAACCCTTTCTGCTCTGCTGTAGATTCGTTCGAAAAAAGTTAATAAAACATTTGAAACAACTATTGCGTGCAAGAAAGAAACAAAGGAATAGTCATTTTATAATAAAGATAGACGAACGTGACTTAAGTTCTTCAACAAAAAGCTGTGTAATCTTAGAGAAAAATCTAACAACCTCATTTGAAGCTTTAGCGTAAATAAAAGATTCTTCGTAGCAGCTTGACTTCATGTGCGTATATACCTGTCACGAAAAGCAAATACCTCTTTTCTTCTTATTCTGGATGTTCTGAAAATATATAGAGCAGTAAAAGAGCTTTTTTGAAATGTAACTTTTTTTTTTCTTTTTACATAGAAGTATGGAAAATATCTTCGAAATATTGGGCGTAAAATATGCTTGTGATAAAGATGTATATATATATATATATATATATATTATAACACTTATTCTGGCAACATAATAAATAAATAATTTTCTAAAACTAAATTTGACAACATGTAATGATTTTTTGCAATTCATTCCCTCTGTTTGGTTGTGTTCATGTATGGTTCATGTGGTGCACAGGTATCTTAGTTAATCCAAATGGATTATGTACTTTATGACTCTATTTCAAGTTTTATCTGTATATTATATGTATGGTTTCTTTCCTTTTTAATAATGTATTTATTTTTTTTTTTTCACAGGTTTGATTCCTTGCCTATGAGTGGTAGTCCCAAAATCATATTCTTTAGAAATGTTATGGCTAATATGATGATGAAACCACTCATTTTATTTGTGGTATTTAGGCATTTGGGACTTGAAAATTCTGTCTAAATTCCACAAATTTAATTTCATTCATTCAATTTCATTTATTCAATTTTTAATTTAATTTCTTTTTCTTTTAAATAAGTTTTTGGTATCTATATTCAGTGTGTTGGGGAATACTTTCATTGTCAACTAATTATTACATACTTAATCATTATTTCATAGTTTAAGTTGGTGTTATGGTAATGTTTCATTTATGGTTATATATATATATGGTGCGAAATTCTGGGTCTGCCGAATACATTTAATACATAATGGGCTATATATATATATATATATATATATATATATATATGTGTGTGTGTGTGTGTGTGTGTGTGTGTGTGTGTGTAAAATATATATAATATATATGTATATATAATCCACAGTCGAACCCGGTTAAGAAGCTCACGTTTAATACGCGATCCCGCTTAATACACAAGGAAGTTTCGTTCTCTTGAGGCAAAATATCTTATTAATACGCGAATTTATAGATCGAGATCCAAATTTCTGCCTTCTTCTCCAGTGTTTCTAATTTAGTGAGTTTTTTTCTGATATCTAACACTATTAATCGGGAAACTATCAATCGAAAATAGTGGTAGCTATTAAAATAAAATAAAAAATATCGCTAAATTAGCAACACTCGAACTCGTCTTTGTTAACGCGTGCCAATATTCTTTGTCTCTCGATTCGTGCATGTTTTAACTGATGTAGAGAAAGACAGACAAATATTTGTCACTTTTTGTTATTTATTCTTCATTCTTTGCACGGTGTATGTTTTCAATTTATATTTTTTCTTCTCGTACAGTGTAGTAATTAAGGCCTCCCCAGCACTGTGTGCTTTTAAACGTGTTTCAACAGATTTCGAAACTTATTTTTTCGGTTTCAATTCTATTTCTTTGCTACTTTCTGCTGATTCCTGTTATTCATGTCTGGTGAATTACTTGCACTACGAGTTTATGGAGTCAAATTGTTTCTGATTGTATCCATGGAGCAAGTTTTCTCTTAATATGGAGAATAGTCATAAAATCAAAAGGAAGGCGTTACTCATTATCACAAGTAATAAAAATCATTTTAATAACGGTATTTTTCTTAAAAGATTTAATACTTTTGTTGTGTTAAAGAAAATAAAATAAGCTAGAAATTATTATTGTTGTTGTATTTTTGGTTGTAGCGTAAACGTTAATGTATTATTATTAACATATTTGAATCCAATTTTTTTCAGTTATTCAGTCAGTCAGTTCTAGAAAAATACAATAAATTAAACTTGAATACTGTTAAAGTTTTAGGTTAAATATTCTTAAAATATACTATTTTTAAACGTATACATATAACCGAAAACTCTAAAGTTTATTTATTTATTTAGAGGAATATATGTGTAAATAAGCTCAGATCCAGCAACATTATACAAATCAAGTTTAATAAGCGATTCCGCTTAATACGCAACTTTTTTCCAACCCCTTGAAACGCCTCTTAACAGAATTTGACTGAATATATATATATATATATAGACAAACACCCAACAGTGGTATACCAGAAATGTAAACCAACCAAAAAGACTACTTCAAGTAAGATGGAGTGACGAAATCCGAAAAGCGGCCGGTGTGAATTAGCTAAAACACTAGACAGAAAGCAATAGAAATATCTGAGGCAGACCTACATCCACAAGTGGATTGAAAACGGTTGATGACGATGATATATATATATATATATATATAGAGAGAGAGAGAGAGAGAGAGAGAGAGAGAGAGATGGATAGGTAGATAGAAATTTATAGGTGCGCTTTGCATGCCGGTTATAAAAATGGAAGATTAAAAATTCAGAAAAAAGATGATTATATGAAATAAGAATTTTAATTTAATAAACATGCTATTTTTTATAAAAAAGGTAATTTTAACTATCAGTTTTTTTGAAAATAATAGTTATTATACTTTCAATAATCTTATTTTATTATTAGCAAAGTATCTCATGAAGGTTATTTTGCATAGAAAATGCTCGTTATACACCGAAATATTTGGTATATATGTTATAAATAGTATTTAAAAATAATACACTTTATAGAGTAAATCTATTTAGTATATTGGTATGTAATTGAAAATGTCAGCATTAAAATAGTTTTTGATCTATTCTTTTGTGGAATATTATGTCAGTTAAAGAAGATTGGTTATTGTACCTAAACTGGTAGCAAAAAATACACAAGGCGATAAAAAAATTAAAGAATAAGGAGTAACCGATATATAAAGATAAAATTTGACGGATTACAAAATGATAAGATGTTAAAATAAAGATGTTTAAGAATGACAGGATTTTAAAATATCGCGGCAAATTAATATAGTAAAAGTGAATAAAATATTAAAAAAACAAACTATTGCGTGCAAGAAAGGAATAATGTAAGTATATTTTTATATTAAACCCAGACATATATCGTTCAAGTTCTTCCACTAAGAGAGTGTAAATTTTGAGAAAAATGTAATAACCTCATTTAAGGCTTTAGCAAAAATAAAAGATTTTTTGTAGCAGCTGGATTTCTGTGCATATAGAATGATCTAAAATGGGATGACTATTTTAGACAAGTTGGAAATTGTACATTAAACGTGACAAAAAAAGGTGCGTTCGTACTATAACTAGTTTTACAATGTAAAAGAATCATCGTAATTATTTGAGTGAAATGGATTATATCGTATGTTATGAGCGAAATGCGCATGCCTTTTTTTTTTCTTATTACGTATTCCACTTTTACAGACGTGAATTTTCGTTTCGAAACCAGACAGTACTGCAAAATTCACCATGGAGATCTTGTTTTACGAAGAATGATTACCTCCATGGTTTAATAATTCTATGATTTACGATGAACGAACTTGTGTTATTTACTTTAATGGGCTGATATATTCGGCTGTTAACCTAATTTTCACTGAAGTTATCTCAGAATTTATACATTTTTGAATGTAACTCATCTCTCAAGCAAAAAATTTTTTAGAACGATCGTTCTAAAAATGTTACTTTTATGCAATTTTATTCGAAAAAATTAATTTTTTGAGTGAAAATGGAATATGAAAAAAAGAAGTGGATAGTCCGTATTTGCTTTCCTCAGTCACATGACTTGCGCTTTTATAATATATATATTACGTATGATACGATTTAAAAGAATAATGAAAATTTTTATTAATATCTTTTTAAGTTTTCATTCGATTTTCATAAAATTTGAAATGACACGAAAAAATTCTGCAAAGATTATATATATTAAATTTCAAACCATTCCGTTGGGTACTTTTTATGCTGTTATATGCGGACGGATGGACATACCAGACGACGACTATAGGTGATACGTGTTTATATAATTACGAACGCACCTAAAAACTAACAAGCTGAAAAAAGTGTTAACTATTGAAGAAATTCTTTCAGGAGAGTAATGTATGAGGTCATAAATTACTATACCTTGATTCCTGGTTTTAGTTCCTTTGTTGAGCAATAGATGTCGCGGAGATTTATTGTTACTTCATCTAGTCAGAAACAGAAATCCCCTCACATGTTGCCAGCCATGGAGGTTTAAAAAATGTAATAAGCCTTATTCAAATATCCAATCGTAGGAGCATGAAGCCTACTACACTTAGTCATTATCAAAAAATATTTATGGACTCTTAGGGATGTATTGTAAAAGCGTTGCATGAAATAAAATAAAAAAAATTTAAACAGCAGTATTTGATTTCGGGGATGATTTTCTGGAATTTTACTGATTTCCTGAAATTACAATTGTTGATATTATTTAATCACTCTGTTATTTTTAAAATCAAATATCGACAAGCGATGTCGCTCTTGTAATATCTAAATGTTGTAACATGCATTTTTAGTTTCATTTTTGTATTGATTAAATATAGGATTTATATATTTATCAGAACGTCTATAATGTGATAAAATAATGACAACAAAATTTTTACTGCAGTCATGTGAATTTCAAAGATATTTTACTTATATCCATATACTAATTTGGAAAGTGTGGCTTGGTATACTGCGCATAATTTTATACAAATTCTGAAAAATAAAGGTAAGTATTTTTTTTTTTAATTATGTAATGTCTTCTTCGGCTTATACTCATTTTTTGTTCTTATTTTAATTCATTATTTATGCCTATTATGTCCTTTACAAAAAATTCAAAACTGCATTGTACTTTATAATTTCGTTACAATAACTTAACAGCATAAAAGACCCTAGTGTAATGTCTAAATTTTGTAGCATATTTTTCTTACTTTAAATTTCTGAAAAAAGAGATATTATAAACATATTCTTATTTCGAACACTTTGCTTAAATGTTTACTGGTAACAATTTAAAACTAATTAAAAAAGTAAGTAAAATTTAGAGAAAAGTAATTTAAATAGATTTGATTTGGATAAATTGTGCCACATCATTAAAAACCCATTAAAAATTTATCATCATTTAGTTGAAAAAATAATCACATTCATTGCTTTTCTTCAGTTTTTATCACCTTCAAACACTTTTTTTCAGCAATCCATACAAATTCCTTCACTGCCATCGATACAGGAATGAAAGAACAGCAATCTGATTACATAATAAAATAATTTACCAAATTATTATGTTAATACTTTGAATTGTTTTTAAATCTCTATGTCATAATTGTAAAGATGATTTATATGGTGATGAAATGATCCGAAAAAATTATTTCCAGTTTTTATATTTTTTTAATGGATTTTTATATAATTTGTTTTTTATTGTCATTCTATTTTTCATAGATCGAATTACAATTTATCTCCTCATTTTTTAATTCCTTTAATCTCATTCTTCAATTTATCTCACAAATTTAACCTTTTTACATGATTTATAATCATTTAACTGGTGTCAGGAGTCTTACCTTTCCTTCGAAGATGCAAGTTTGCATCATGTCACATTTATTTTATATCTGATTTCATATAACACACAATAAAATGAAATTTTTACCACTAATAGGTCAATATCTGCTTGATTTAATACAGTTATTTCAATCTTGTGCAATTCATATTTAATTATTTAAAACAAGTTTAAATTAAAAAAAAGTAAAAAAAAATTGCCTGGTACCCACTGCGCGCAAGGTTGTAGAAAAAATATTGCTTAAAAAATAACAAACAAATCTGATAATGATGTAAAATGTATGTATCTTGAACTTATACTTCAATTTCAAGCAATTAAAAATTTAATGTATTTTAAAATTGGCATTTTTTCAACAAAAAAAATGAATTTTTTAAACATTTCACAGTTTAAATTTAAATTTAAGAAAAATTAAATTTTTAATTTCTTGAAATTGAAGTATAAGTTCAAGATACATCAATTTTACATCATTATCAGTTTTGTTTGTTATTTTTGAAGCAATATTTTTTCTACAACCTTGCGCGCAGTAGATACCAGGCGAAATTTTTTTTTTTACTTTTAACTTTTTAAAATAATTAAATATGAATTGTACAACATTGAAATAATTATGTTAAATCAAGCAGATATTGACCTATTAGTGGTAAAAATGTCATTTTATTGTGTGTTATATGAAATCAAAAATAAAATAAAATGTGACATGATAAAAACTTGCATCTTCGGAAGAAAAGTAAGATTCCAGAGACCCCTTAATATTTTTTTCTTTTCAAAATTATTTAAAAACATTACTGCCAAATCTAACACTTGTAGTAAACATTTTAATTTTAAATTTACTAATATGTTAAGCATATATATATTTTAAAATTATGCTTACGAATTGTGTGGCTATATGGTCGACGTTTTGCAGAAATCTTCCAAACAGACAAAATATAAAGTAAAATAAATTTAGTATAAAATAATTGTAATACATTTAATTGGCTTATATTGATTCTAATCATTAAAATCCCATTAAAAGTTTCCCCTAATTTTCTTTCAAGAAGTCAGCAAAATTTTCACTCTGCTTCTTTTTGTCACCTTCAAAAACTTTTTATCTTTCTAATCCATACAAACTTTTTTAACGGCATCTAGAAAGAAAAAAAAAGCAAGCGCAAAGTATCAACAAAATATTTTTTCCACTTATGAATTATTTCTATAAAAATCTTTACTCTCTTAACTTTTAAGAACTCTTAAAGGGTGATGACATTTCCTGAAGCAATGATTTCTATTTTTTTATTGTCATACATTCATCTATATTCTATCTCTTCCACATCTTTTTTTTTTTTTTTTTAATTCTTTTTATTCTCCATTTTCTCTCACTACTCTGTCTTCCATACATCAAATGTCATCAAGCCTTGTACTCGCAGTAATGTGAATTATCGAACAAGAAAAATACAATAGAATTCTCGTTAGAGTGGGAAGTACAAGTTCGAAGTCATTGAGAATTCTTTTCTTAAAAGATTTTTTTTCTCTCTTGATTTGCAGGTCCTTTTGGGATTGGAAAATTGATAAGAGACCATTGATTTTTCTACCCACGTCGTTTTCTGCGCTTATTGCCGCCTATGTAGTTCACATTACTTTTTGTTAACAGGGTTATAGCTCATTTACTTTATGCGCGTGTGAGTATTTTTAGTAATGTATCCTTTGTTAAGTTTGATGAGAA
Source organism: Maratus michaelseni (assembly GCA_963931845.1). NCBI lineage: Eukaryota > Metazoa > Arthropoda > Arachnida > Araneae > Salticidae > Maratus > Maratus michaelseni. The sequence goes on from OZ007592.1 coordinate 393,530,940, forward strand.
GGGGGAAAAATAAGTGCAATTATAAATAATTGATGAGAAAAAAGTGTGTTACTGTAATGAAGCTGAAACTTGCCGCATTGATGATCATTTAAGAATAAGCCATGATAAATATATATATTTATATTTAAATAGAGTTTTAGAAAATTAATGATTAGCTATAGTAGGATGATTAAAATATTTTTCCGGAAATTTATATTAATTATTCATATTGTTTAATAAAATATTTCGCATTTGTAACCCACTGAAATTATTTAAATGGTGTTTTTTTACTTTGGGATGAAAATAATACCTAGAAAGTAGGTAAACGTCTGTATTAAAGCATTATTTAAATTAATAAATAATAGTTACCATATGTATATCAAAAACATACATTATCTCCAGTGTTCCCAACCTCTACTAAAGACATCACACAATATTCCAATTAAAATTCCCCTAAATTCAGCCACCCCCTCCCTCCAAAAAACAGTAGCACCACCTATAATATTGTTGTAATAAATGATGCGTGACTGCCGCTATGTAGTAAAAAAAAGAATTATTGGGCATATGTTCCTATCTAACATGGGTAATTTCCGATCAAAAGCAGACAGTTTGCAAATATAAATATAAATAAAAATAAAAATAATACTTTTATTTTCTTTAAGAGTAAATGCAAAACATGCGAAATAAATGTTAAAATCTGATTGGATTTCTCCCCCAACAAGCCCTAAATCCTGCGGGAGGGGTTGATAGAATTCAAGTTGGCAACAATGTACGCTAAGTGAGTGTAAATTATTGCTGAGGAAAATTGTGCTACTGAATGAGGGTGAAAGTAAAGATGCAGCACTGGTGATCACTTATGAATTATTAGCGGGGAAATAGAATTCTATGTGTTTTAGAGAAAATTGCTCAGTTAATTTTTTATCTCTTTAAGGTATTATTCTTCTTAATTAACCCCTTATACACTGCCAATATTATCATAATTCTTTTGTGTGGACAAGTCGACAAAATTTTATTAAATAACCGTTAAAAATGACCGTAGGAGTTCTCTAGGGCAGGTTGATGAGAAACATATTATTTATCTTAAAGTCTGAATTAGATCTTATCTTAATTCTCTTAATATTAATATAGGTCTTATCTTAATTAGGTAAATGCTTTAATTTAATCTAAAATAATTAAGGTCACTACACTATGATATAACTAGTGGTAACCTGATATCCGTTTGCAAAACTCGTACCTTGTTCAATACAGAAATGTAAAATAAGCTTTGAATAAGAAAACACATGTAATGCCATAAAGAAAAATTATAGTCATTTAAATTTAAACTACATTAGTATTTATTTACAAATAAAATATTTACAAAAGAAAGAAAGAAAGTTAATTTTCAGAATTCATATAACAAAAGGCTAACAACATAACCCGTTTATCTTTAACTTGAATCAATTCCATATTTGATTGAATTCTGAACATAAAAAAATAATATCATTAATTAATTCTGAATCAACACTCAATTGATTTACATTAAAACGACTAAATTTTGGTAAATCATTAAGTTTTAAACAGTAATTCTTAATAATTTAAGGCCTTCCAGTACCAGTTGATCTTATGACATATCTGTAAAACATACATTAGGGACATTTTGAGAACACACAGAGATTACCTCCCTAATTCTGGTACATGCTCGGCTCCTGGTAGTGAGCACTTTCACATGAAAAATACTTTAATCCTTAAGGTGGATACCCTTAGATATAGATCTTCGTTATATATAAATAACTGCACAACCTGTTCAGCTTCAGTATACTTCGCCGAACCTATTTTTTTTTTTTTAAAGCTGGATTTTATATGGTCATAAGACCCTACTAGCGAGCATACCGCTTACAACCTTCCTCTGATGCTGCAAAATTGAATTTAATCTCTTTTTTCGCATATACAAATGCTCTCCTGAAAAGAAGTGGAAAAAATATGTTATGGTCGAACATTTACATATGTATTCGCATACTCCTCCTCCTTGCGTTCCCATTTGTGCTTTTGACTTTCATATGCTTATTTTTTATAGCATCTCTTAATTGTAATATGTCACATCTACTATCTCTCTTCTCTTACTGTCCAGACTATCCTGGGAAACTGATCTTTGGCACCACTGAAATTTTATGACCATGCTTAAATTTTTGTCATCAACCAAATTCACCTTGTATTGACATAGCCCGTCACATAAGGCGCCAGGATTTCTAAAGCCATAAATAGTCTGTCAACCTGCTGATTTTTTACCACCCAAGATTGTTGTTCTATTAAACAATCGAGACCACCTACTTATCTTATATATAACACATGTAGATATAAATAAGAATAATTGTAAATTAACATATATTCAATGTACACTAATACCATATTGTATCTTATGATCTCATGATTAAAAATATATCAAAAATGAACAATGTCCGTCCATTTATTTTGTGCACTCATTGTTCATAAATGTTCTGTAAAAATACATATAGTGTTTAGACTCTATTCACTAAACACAGATAATGTAATTTCGTTACATTACCATGTAACAAGGATTTGAGAAGAAAATAATGGTTATGCGTATTGCAAGTGTTACCCAGTGTTTTATTTAAGAAAGTGTAAACTATAAACTCTTTTTAGGGACTTTCAAGATGCATAAGTTAAAAACCGCGGAACTTTTAACATTTGGCAGGCTATAATCTATTGCCATAAATTGAAAAGTCTTACCAGAAGATTTAATAGCAGAAAACGTAGGAATGCCCCGTTACTTTAAAAAAACAATGTAAACATGCGACAATATTTTGGAAAAGTAGAATTCAACATACAAATAATATACTTAAGATTTTCCAATTTATATTTTCTAAATCATGATGTTTTGACGACGTTGTCGAGGTAATAAAAAAACTCAGATATAGCCCCGTTTAGGGTCATAAAGTCATAACAGAAATCCTTGAAGCAGGTCTTTTAAACGGGAAAGGGGATATTTTCCTGTTATCTTTAAAAACTAATAACTCACACAATTACAAAAGTAACGCATAGAGTGTGAGTTGTAATGATTGATATGCAAAGAGTCGAATTTTTTATTTTTATGATTTCAAAAGTATATAAAAATATATTAATTGTAAAGATTAATTAATCAACTATTGAAGACTAATGTTGGAATAATATTGGATTAATTCTAAAGTAATTATTTTAAATTTTCAATATACAGAAACAAAACTACATTTGGAAAATAGTCATTGCATAAAAAAACCTATCACAAAGCTTCAAAACATTTTGCCTTCGTTGCACGAAAAATAAATTGAAATATTTTCAGCAATATTATTAGAATGTAATTTACTATTTATATGATGAACTGAAAAAATGACGTTAAAGATTTGTAATGCAATATATTATGTCATCAAGATTAATATGATAAAGATAAAACTCTTTATAAAAATTAAGGAAATGCAATTTCAACAATATTACAGAAGGCGGCACATTTAAAAATTCTTATATACTTGTTAAAAGCTAAAGGCCGTGATCTTTTATACAAATTCTTTTCAATTTTTGTCTCTGAAAGCATTTAAATGTTATCTTTGTCTTAAATCTCTCTTAGATGCATTAGTGTAAAGTTAATTTGAAATTCTAAAGCTTGAATTCATATTTTAATGGTCGCTTTAGAATACTTGAAATTACGCGACTATAACTTACAGATTTTAAAAAGAATTGGAAGTTAAAATATATTTATTATTTTTCATACAAAAATTCAATTTTGCAAAGCGTTGCCATCTGTCTATATTAAAGAAAGTCCTCACGACTTTTCTTAGCAACTTTAAACATACCAAATAATAAAAAAAAATTATAATTATTTAAATATATTTTTTACATGGAGAATTTAAAAAAAAACGTTTCATTCTCCCCCATATGATTCCCTGTAAACTTTTTAAAACTTTATATAGAAATCAGTAGTTGATTTGATTTTCCAAATCTTTCAAAATGACTCTATGACAGTTTAAAACTGTTTTATACCCATTTAAATTATTCCGATCTTATAAAACAAGCACATTTTATCAATATTTTGTTTTCAGTCCCTTCATTAATTTAAAACCTAGTTAGTTGGCCGAGACTCTTTTAAAATCCAATTTTTACTAAGACAACATCAATATTATTTATACAAAACTCCCAATTTGCTCCAATGTCACATGCTGGATTTAACAATTAGCAAGTAATATAAAAAAAATTAAGTCAATTCCTACTTAGGTCAAAAAGAAAATTTTTTCCAGCGATCTACACGCTTTGCCACTGATGGTATTTATTCCTAAATTTATACCCTGCTATATATCTTATATAAGAGAAATTTTTTAAACATATTAAAAATTAACTAAAAAATAAATAGTTAAAATATCAAAAATTAATAGCTCGAAAAGTATTTCTCACAAAATTGTCAGACAAACTGCTTTAGAAAGGTAAAAAATTGTATTTTTCTTGATATAAATTTCAAATCTAATGATTATGCCGTTTTTCAAATATTGATTTTCAAAAATTGCCAAACTTGACAATGAAGTATCATAGCAAAACGTTCACGCGTAAAAAGATAATGGGGCTGTTCAGGGATGAAGATCAGGCGGACTAAAATATGGAGCGAGTCTATACTTCTGAACCGAAATGAAATGGAGTGAGTCTATACTTTTGAACAGAAATGAAATGGAGTGCGTCTATACTTTAGAATAGAAATGAAATGGAGTGAGTCTATACTTTTGAACAGAAATGAAATATAAAACTAAAATTAATTAATTAAATTTAATTAATTAATTAATATTTCAAAAATCTTTATTAACATCAATTGTCAACCAGAACAAGTTAAAAAAATGTATTTCAACTTTAATGGATGAATAAAGAGTATTTTATTAACGATTGAAAATTTGAACAAGATATATAAATATATAGAGGGTGTGAGCTAATAGTAGGAATTGAAAGAAATATATAATTATTTATTTATAAAAATATTAACAATTAAGGAAATTTATACTCTCCGTATTATTGTATCAGTTATAAACTGTTAGTGTAAGTATAAAGGAAATCATTTTCAATACCGAAACAAATGCAATAATTAAAAAGTTTATTAAGATATTTTCAATATTTGTTTACGGTTCAAACAAAAGTATTATCTCTCTCTCTCTCTTATATATATATATATATATATATATATATATATATATATATATATATTTAGTAATTGGTATTGTGTACACTGTTAGAGAGTCCTTCTCAATTTCAGAATTTTCTAATTACTGATTGAAATTATCTTAAAAAAATTATAGGTTTACGTACCTCAACGAAAAAAATAATATTTTGAAAGGTAATCACTTCATTAGGTTTTGCCATTTATAAACAAATTAAATTATTTTTTAGTCTGGAAATTTAATTAAATGAGAATTTATAAGAGTTTGAGAAATTCTTACTGGGCAAAAATATTTTTCAGTTAATTAGCTTCGTCATTGTTTTTTTTATTCACTTAAATAGCTAGCCATAAATTAAAACAAATTCGTATAAAGATGACTTCATTTATAAACAAATGTTGCTTTAGAAAAAGGGTGTATAATAATATGCTGCACTTCAGGTCAAAAATTTTAAGAGTCAGCAATTGTTTTAAGAGTTCGTAATAGCACTTTTTATATAGTTATATCATTTTGTAGAGGAAAGTAAGTGGTTAAGAAAATTATTTCCATGAACAGCTACTTTTTGAGGACAAAAAAGTTTTTTCTAAAGCAAATAATAAGTTATTAACTTAATATTCTTGGTCAGAGTTCTTTCTGTTATAATTTAAAATGTATTGATTATGCAAAACATGTTAATTAGAAAGCAAATATATATTTATTTTTTAAAACGTTTTTAATACTGATAGTTAACTGTTTTTCAACAAAATTTTCAAATTAAAAGCATTGAAATATTTTTAAATGAATTTGTAATTATTCTTGTGTGTGTTTAATTACTTATTGCTTAAAAGTTTACAAACCTTCCCCCAGAATTTAAATTGATTTCAACCAAACCAAAGAATATCCTCCGCAATTAGATTAGCACGAAAAATTATTATAGAAAGGTTTATGTATGTCCTGAATACTAAAAAATTCTAATTACCGTATGTTTCAGCGTATAGAATTCACCTGAAATTGGAAACATTATTTAATTACTTCTAAGTAAGTTTAATGGTAGACGTACCTGCATCCCTACAAAACAAAACAAAAAAATCAAGAAATAAGCACAGAAATGCAATAAAAAATCATTAAACATTATAATAATCACTAAAGAAACAAACAGAAAAATAGCAAATGCGTGGCGAAGATTTATATACGATATTACCAAACCCATTTGCCACTTGAAACATCTACTAAGGTTTGATAAATATATAATCTGTCTATAGAAAATATGCGCCAGTGAATATAAAAGACATTTTATGAAATAAAACACGGTAAATTTCAAAATTTATAAAACAAAAAATATGCTGCTTTATCCAAAAATCAAGAAGGAACTGACGATGACTATGTATGCATGGATGATAGCATCACTGACGGTAAAAAGGAATCAGAAATCTAAAACGCGCCTCGATCTATAAAGGTGGACGAAGAGTAAAATGAGATTCGCATACTATCCGATAAGAATGACATTATTAATTAATATATATATATATATATATATATATATCTGTGTGTGTGTGTGTGTGTGTATGTAAATAAATAACATGCTCATTAATGAAGAACTCTCAGGTCTTAAAGCCATCTTTGCTGTATATTTAATCTTCCATTTTTTCACCCCACGTATAACGCGCACTTCTAAATTTTTTCTTAGTATTTTTTTATATGGAAAGTTATACATCGAAATATAAGGAACATAAAATAATGCTGGGATATTAAAAGCTTAATTTTTTTAAACATTGAATTTTTAATGAAAACAATGGTTAAAAAAAATGGTTCATTTTAAAAAATCAATTATTACAAAATAAAAAAAGAATATGTATATATATATATATATATATATATATATATATATATAAGTTTTAATTTTTATTTAACCTGCGAACACGCGAGTTGGGTGTGTTAGACCCGGATCTTGAAAGAAATACAACGCAGTAATCAACCCTTTCAATCAAAATAATCCCCTTGCTTTAGCTTCTGTAAATGTTATCTTCGTAGCAAATATACGCATATACGGTTTACATTTCTGCTATTATCAGATAAAATAAAATTATAGGGCCACTTAGACGAGCTATGCGTATGTTTCTACTATCCACTATATAATTTTAAAATGCATCGTTATTTCAATTATAAAAATGAAATGATGTGATTACAGACCTTATTAACTGAAATGTAAAGTGATGAAGAACCGCTTAAAGAAAAAGAGATTAAAATACTGTTTATGAAGATTTCTGAAATGGAATTAGATCTAGAAGAACTGGGCATTTGTGAGTTTTCTGGATTTTATATTAGTAGTGCTGGCATTACAGAATGGAGTATAGATGTAACAAGATTGACTGTGAAAACACCTGCATTCAATATTTTGATTTAAAAAATCATAATTTTCTGCATATTTTGTGAAAAAAAAATAATTTCGGGCCTGAAAGACCCGGCGATGGCCTCCATGTAACAAAAGAGGTACGTGTACCCTTGGGTTAATATATTTTAATTTTTTTAAAAGCTTCATGTCAGTTGTTTTGTAAAATATATCATTAGATTAGTGTGACAGATATAGAAATTGAAAACATCAAGCTACAATTTTTCTTTGTGAAATATCTTGCCCAAATTTTATCTATAAGTATAATGAATATATCAGTATGGCTTAAATTTTGATTTCATTATGTCGTATTAAAATATACAAATTGTGTTTTAAAACCGTAGTAAAAGTTCGATACCGAAATATATTCATATAAAAAGTTCTGGACTTTATTATTATTATTATTATTATTATTATTATTATTATTATTATGACGTTAAGTCTGCATGATTAGTCCCAAATCATATTAAAATCTTAAATTTCAGACTATAAAAAATATTGTTAATAACACATGGGCTGATAAGTTCCCGGTCTGACACACAGATGGCGTTGCAATCGCCGAACCGATTTTTTTTTTAGTAAATACTAACCTTTAAAAGGTAGTAGAAAAAATGCCATGACGATTCGCCGTGTGGATAAAACGTTAGAGTGATTTTAGTTGAACGACTTTGTTGATAAACAAAAAAATGTATAACAAGAATTTCAAGAATTGTTATTTGATGGGGAAAAAATACCGTTCAAACAAAAGCTTGGCTAGATAAGCGTTATCCGGATACTGCACCAGGTAAATCAACCATTATTGACTGGTTTGCTGAATTTAAACGTGGTCGTACGGACACCAGTGATGCACCACGCAAAAGAGGTGGTTACTCCGGAAAACATAAAAAAAGTCCACAAAATCGTTTTGGGGAACCGTAAAGTGACTCTCAAGATATCCAAGGAACGTGTAGGTTTTATTTTGAATGAACATTTGTCTATGAAAAAGCTGTTGTCAAAGTGGCTGCCGCTCGTGTTGACTTTTGACCAAAAACAACAACGAGTTCTGAGCACTGTTTGGAGCTTTTTCGTTATAAAATTCTGTTATTTATTATTAAATTATCATTATTAATAATTTTTAAATTATTATTATTAAATTATCATTATTAATAATTTATTAAATTATTATTATTAAATTATTATTATTAAATTATTATTATTAAATTATTTTTAAAATTATTATTATTAAATTATTATTATAAAATGTATTATTTTTAAATTAAAGCGACCGAGATACTTATTTTATTACAGAAATTAATCTGCAGATGATATAATTCATTTCACAGAATTAAAAATCCTCTAGATCTGAACATTTATATAACTAGCTATAGTATGAACGCACCTCATTTGTCACGTTTGACGTACAATTTCCAACTTGTTTAAAGTTTGCTACCTTGAATACTCCTGATCGCAAAGATTCTAGGAGAAAAAAGTTTGATCGAAAACGAGGCTATTCCTAAAACTGAGGGAACCGAAACTCTAATATATATCTGTCATTATATGTAATCTCATCATTCCGTTATTTCATATCATGCTATGTACAAAATGAGTCGCGTGGACTAATGTTAGCGGGTTCGAATCGACCGCGTTTTGGACGGGAAAACCGTTCACAGTTATAAGGTTTCTCTTTGCACGAGAACGATATTTTGCTTTATCTTTCCATTCAAATATCTTCTCTGAATTCATACTCCTTATAACAATATGAATAATTATGGTCGCTGCGTAACAGCTTTCATCTTCTTATCAACTTTAAAGTTTTTTTTTTTTTTTTTTTTTTTTTTTTTTTTTTTAATAAAAGTTATATTTATACATTTCAAGCACTTTAAAAACACTTATTAACACTAAATAACACTTTTCTGATAATTTTAAATACAAAATTATCATTAATTAAATTTTATTTAGTTATGTAATAAACAAACGTCAGATTTTTATTAAATTCGAACAGTGACAAAAATAATATTTCAAACATTTAGTTAAAAATCAACTACATTGTAATTTTCCAACATGTAGATAGTATACTCAGATGATGAAACCATTTTAGTTCATAAATTATATAAAAAATCTTATACATTTTATTTGTGAAACGTTATCCCTTTTTTACCTATGCATGGAAGTCCATATATTGATATAATTACTGATTTCAGTTATAATGTTATAAGTAACTTAAAATAAAGTTTTATTGTAAGTACAAAATACTTTTCTCAGTTTTTTTTCGAACTACTTTGATATTATTCCTTTGTGCACAATTTCAAGGAATTGTGTTTCAACACAAGTGTATCAACACACTTTTCAACACACGTGATATTAAATAATATTTTTCAATGTATTAGTTATAAATTTACTTTTAAATCTATAAGAAAACAAATAAATGAATGTAATTTTTTGTTAATACAAACTAAATATTATCAATTTTTGCAAAATACCTTGGCATTATATATTTGTGCATAATTTAGGTACTATTTTTATTCAGGTAATATTAGATATAGTTTTCTTTGTTTTTCCTTTTTTAATAATTTGCAAGAGTTTCAATGTATATTTTTATTTTTCATAAAGAAATTAATATTTGCAAAACTTGTTTCGTTACCACAGCGGGTGCGGGGGGGCGGGGGGGGGTCATTTGAGATGACTATTTGTGACAAAGGGAAGGGGGTGTTTCAGTAAGCCACGGTATTTGCCTGTCGTAATTAATAAATGACCCTTAATTGGTAAATTTTCAAAACGTCTGTTTTTAGAAAAAGATAATTCTGAAGAAATTATGCATTAAAAAAAGACAATTAATAATATTAATTATGTAAAATGAGAAAGATATAATCTGAAATTCTAGTTATTTTTCAGGTTTTGTCCATTACCAGGAATTTAATTTAATAAAATAAGATAAAATTCGATAAATGAGGAAGTATATTGAAAAAATTGTTTTAAAACTATGTATAAATAAATTTTAGTATTACCGCTGAATCTCAAAACAGTTGATTTAATTTAAAAGCTAATGAAATATATAAATGATTAGCCATATTTCATTTTAGTTTATTTCATATACTTCAAATGGAAATAAATAAAACCCTGGTGTTAAAGCCATTAATTACAGTTTTCTATTATTGATTAGGCTTTAAAATTACAAACACTTTAGTTTAAAAAAAATGCAGACATTTCAGAAAGAACTACAATAAATATATTTTATTCAGTTTCAAATATAAGTCACAGCTTTCCTTTTTAGTGTTTTTTTAAATTATTTTAAAGCTAAAGATATACAAAAGGAATCTCTTCCAATCACAACAATAAAAAGATGTTTCAAAAACAAAACAAACATTAAAGATTATATTTAACAACATTTTTTTATCAGCCTTTCAATGATAGTTTAAAGATTAAACGCTAATAAGGGAAATAAAGACACAAAGACTTTTCCAAACTTTGCTATATATATTTTTTCTACATTCAATTTTGCATACTTAAATTAATCCGCAAAATAAGATAAAGGCTTTAAAACACACAAAACAAAATATGATTAGTGGTGGCACAAAAAGAGCAAGCATTTTTACAAATATATGTTTGAAAATTTTATCTTTTATTATTATACTTCTAAGAATTAAAAGGCGGAATTTCTTTTTTACATTTTTTAATTTAAATGATTTTTCTATGCTTTGTAAAAGTTTGATCATTGTGTCTGTCTTTTTTATTTCTGAAAAATAAAGTGCTATATATTGAACCTTATAAAATGTAAAGTACATTTTGTTTTTAGCTAAACCTATATAAATGTATAGCTAAGTATTTTATGAGAATGTAAAATATTTTTTTGGATGCAGATAAATGTTTAAACAAATCAATATTTTGTATTATTGAAATATAGAAAAAATATATACTTGATATAGCAAAAGGGTCTACAGAATTTTTTTTTTGTAAATAAATATATTTTTATTTTCTAGATTATAATATATGACATTATACTGCGTGTGGAAGGCATCACTAAATCCCTAAAATAATCCTAAGTATGTATTTTTGGGGTCGTACTACACATTTATAAACGCGCTTTTCTACGCGTCAGGAGATATTCACGTAAAATGTTAAAAATATGCAGCAAACCGTCCAGTTATACGACCGTTTTCTTTAAGAAGACGGTTACATAACCATAATTTAACTCTTTTCATACCATAATATACGCAATAAAATGGTCAGAATAAAGTTAAATTACGGCTGTGTAACCGTTTTCTACAAAAGCAGCCAAATGACTTGCTACAAATTTTAAACAGTGTAGATAATAATAATAATAATAATAATAATATATATATATATATATATACCCCCATTAACACAACACTGACCGGAAATTTTACCAATGTAGCACGTTAATTTATTTAAAATAGCAACATAAATTATAATCTTCGCTTCATTTAATGAAAGGCATTCATTATTAAATAAATAAATGTTCCTTCTGAAGAGTTCTCATAGACGTTTTGAATAAGACAACGCGCTGAATTTGTGATAAGTATATTTGGTACCAATAAACAAAGTATTAACCAACCACCGTAATGTTGCAATTGTATTAATCCCCACTGTTCTAAATGATCGCTAAAAAACTCTGTGAAAATTTATTCTACAAATCAGAGTAGTAATGTTTGCCACTGACAGTTGGGAATTTGTGGGCTTGGAGCTGCTGCATGTTGCTATTGAAACCCACATGTGGTAGGCTTTATATTAGAGGCCCTCTTCGATAATCTGTAGAGTTCATATTTGTTACCAAAACCAAAGTGTTAGCACAACTCCGTAATATTGTAATTGTATTAAGCCCCATTGTTCTAAGTGATTTCTAAACAAAACTTTGTGCAAAAGTTACAAATTAGAATAGTAACATTTGTCACCGGCAGTTAGGTTTTAGTGGTCTTGAAGCTACTGCATGCTACTGTTGAAACTAATATTTTTCAGGCTTTATAGCAGAGACCCTCGTCGACACTTTGTAGAGTGTATTCAGTATCAAAACATAAAATTTTAATACGGCGCTGTAATGCTGCCCTACTGTTCTAAATTACCTCTAAACAAAACTTTGTGCAAACGTTACAAATCAGAATAGTAACATTTGTCACCGGCAGTTAGGTTTTAGTGGGCTTGAAGCTACTGCATGCTACTGTTGAAACTAATATTTTTCAGGCTTTATAGCAGAGGCCCTCGTCGACACTTTGTAGAGTGTATTCAGAATCAAAACATTAAATTTTAATACGGTGCTGTAATGCTGCCCTACTGTTCTAAATTACCTCTAAACAAAAATTTGTGCAAACGTTACAAATCAGAATAGTTACATGTGTCACCGACAGTTTGGTCTTCTTGGAGTTGGAGCTGTTGCATGCTACTTTTGAAACCAACAGATGGTAGGCATTATAGTAGAGGCCCTCGTCGACACTTTGTAGAGTGTATTCAGTATCAAAACATAAAATTTTAATCTGGGGCTGTAATTCTGCCATACTGTTCTAAATTAACTCTAAACAAAACTTTGTGTAAACGTTACAAATCAGAATAGTTACATGTGTCACCGACAGTTTGGTCTTCTTGGAGTTGGAGCTGTTGCATGCTACTTTTGAAACCAACAGATGGTAGGCATTATAGTAGAGGCCCTCGTCGACACTTTGTAGAGTGTATTCAGTATCAAAACATAAAATTTTAATACGGGGCTGTAATGCTGCCGTACTGTTCTAAATTACCTCTAAACAAAACTTTGTGTAAACGTTACAAATCAGAATAGTTGCATGTGTCACCGACAGTTTGGTCTTCTTGGAGTTGGAGCTGTTGCATGCTACTTTTGAAACCAACAGATGGTAGGCATTATAGTAGAGGCCCTCGTCGACACTTTGTAGAGTGTATTCAGTATCAAAACATAAAATTTTAATACGGGGCTTTAATGCTGCCGTACTGTTCTAAATTACCTCTAAACAAAACTTTGTGTAAACGTTACAAATCAGAATAGTTACATGTGTCACCGACAGTTTGGTCTTCTTGGAGTTGGAGCTGTTGTATGCTACTTTTGAAACCAACAGATGGTAGGCATTATAGTAGAGGTCCTCGTCGGTACTTTGTAGAGTGCTGTGGAACGTTTAACGGCCATTCTTATGAATGGCAGTCTTTACAATGAACATTTATGATTCTAGCTGGTGTACAAACTTCTGACACAGCTGCAGCGTTGCGAGTTGATGATAAATTAACTATACTGACAGTAAGTTTTTCGTTGCGAAAAAAAAAATCAAAAGAAAAGAGAGAATTGTAAATATCTGCATTTAACGTAATATATAATATATATTCAAAATTCTAAGCAATTATTTTATTATAAAAAAAATTAAATTTTGTAGAATTGTGTTCATACTACTAATCATTCAGCATGTTCAACATTCGGGAAGATGGTTTTACGATATGGTGTTACTATCAAGAAATAACTTAAAGGCGTCATGATGCACAGCACATTAAGGGTACAGTGGACATTCAAAATCATGAAATGCGACTGAAAAATTGATTTTTTGTATTTGAAGAATTATGAAACTAGATGATCAAATTTATCTGATGCAAAAATAATTTTTCAATTCTGAGGCTTCTTTGCACAGATATGATTTTTATTTTTTTTTAACTCTACATATTTATACAGTTTTTTTAAAATTAAAATGCTGTTTTATCAAAAGTGAAAATTTTGCACATTTCTAACTTCGAAACGTTCCCTGCGCATTCCTAATTATCAGATTATTTTGAAATTTATTCTGCATACCTTCTATATATTAATGAATAAATGTTAGCAGAAAAAAAGTATCTCAGGAGTATTTCAATTTTCAAGTATGTGCGCATATGAAAAAAATAGCTACCTTTTTTAGAGAAAAAACAAGGTATAATTATGAAAATATATTTTTTTCTGATTATACATTCAGCGAACATTGACAATTCATGCCAACTTCCATTCTAATATATAAAAAGTGCCTCACAAATAAATATTGTCTTATTTTATGCAAAAGAAATGCGCATGGGCAGTTTAAAATACGATAATTTTTTGTTAATTTCAAATTTAAAAATTAAATAATTTAAAAACTTTTTATTATTTTAACACCAAATTTTGAATATGACTATTTGATCTTGTCATTAATTAGTCGGCCAATTTTCAAATGAATCCATTCAAAATTCTAGGATTTGTTTTTTAATGTCCACTGTCCCCTTAACACACCTATATTAAATATTAACTTTGATTTACGATATAGAATCAATTATATATAGATATTTTGTTTTTTAAAAACAATTCATTATTATAAATATCAAATAAAAGAAGACATAATTTTTGCTCATAATAGCATTAGAAAATATCATTGTTTATTTTACAGTCTTGAAGTGATTTACATGTTCTTCGATTCTTTGAATAGTTTGGATAATACGATTCGTTTATACAAGTAAGAAAAATTGAATATAATTTTTCAGCCAACAAATTATACTTTCAAAATTTCTATTCACATAGCATTAAACTCCTCGAATGTTTAGACATTTATTTTCCATAAAAATAAATTATTTACTTGCGCCGTTTTATGTTCGCGGTATAAGCCAAATAGTTATTGCTTGGAAATAATTTATAATGCTATGGCGTGACAAGAATAACACAGGAAAAATATTATGTTTCGCACACTATTACAAACCTAAATAAGAAAAGAATATTTCAACGATATTTTTTTTACAATACACCGCGATATAAATAATCAAGAAAAGAAATTTATATGCGTATTTGTTTATTTTTTGACAGCAATAATAAATTTATATGTCTAATTCAAATATATTTTATTAATAAATGTAAACAATGAATAAAATATTTCAAATACTTCTTTAATTAAATATAGTTATCCCTTTTTTTAATTAAAGTATTTGCAACATAAAAATTATTTTATTTTATTTTAAGCATAATTAGTTGTTTTTTGTAACAGGAAAATATATCAGAACATTAAAAAAAAAAAGCCTCCTTTTTCACCTAGCATGCACAAAGCATCTAAATAAAACAAATATAATTATTGTTTAAAAATAGCATTAATTTTTAAACTTATATTATGAAAGAAATTTTATTATACAGCTTTTGTGTATAACTTTCGAGATTTAAGTTCAAAATGCAGATGTTGAAATGATGCTTATATATGAAATGAGGGTATGACTTTCATTCCTTCAAAAACGCTATTAAGTTTTAATAAATGAAATCATACTTTCTTTGAGGCAATGATAAATTAGTAATAATTAATAAAATTTCCCAACAAAGAAACAATATGCGGTAATGGGGACTGTGGATCTATTTAATTTATTATAATTCCGGTATAATTGAAATGATGTTGAAATGATGCTTATATATGAAATGAGGAAATGATTTTCATTCCTTCAAACACGCTATTAAGTTTTAATAAATGAAAGTACACTTTTGTTGAGGCAATGATAAATTAGTAACAACTAATAAAATTTCTCGTAAAAGAAATAATATGTGGTAATGATAACTCTGGATCTATTTAATTTATTATAATTCCAGGATAATTGAAATGTTGTCTTGCTTTATAGTGCAACTTTAAACGTGTTAATTAAACACAGTACAAAATAGACTATGTAAGCAACGGATAAGTAATTTTATTTATTTGAATTTAAAATAAATCATCTTGTAATCATCATATTGCTTAGTTAGAACTAAATTATCAGAGCTTGTGTTTAATGCTTGCGAAGTATGATGTTTAAATGTTATGAATACTCCTTATGTTAAAAAATTGCAGACTATGTTATCCTTAATTTAATGATAAAACAAAATATGATATATTAAACATTTCGTGTCTTAATAATGTATCCCATAAATGAAAGGCTCAACTGTAAAACGTGGTAACTGACATTTTTGAAAAATATGTCTTATTTTCATGCAAAATTGTTTAAATGTACCCTAACAACATTTTAAAAGTACAATGTTTATTTTTACTCAATATACGTTAAAATAATCAAATATAAATTTTAGAAATTAATTTTAATAGCGAAGAATCTTTGTACGAATGCCCAATAAAATAAAATCAGACAAACAAAGTTGCACGTGTCCAGTCTTAACAAATCAACTGTTTTAGAAGAGGCAATCACAACAGTTTCGTTTGTCGTTTACTAAAAAAACACATGAATTTTGAATATCGTGAACACTCGCATTTTGTTACTTAAACTTTTTTACAACCGAGTCCTTCAAATAAAAGCATACATAATTATTATTAGAAAAAACATTTCTTGTGAAAGAAAAATCAGAATATACATGACTATTTTAATGACTTTCAATGTTCGATAATCATAATTAAATAATGTTTAACAGAATGACCAAAAATGCCCGGTATGTTTTTGTTGGTACCTGCACGTTTTAATTTACGCGCAAAAAGTATATTTACAAAAACTGACGTATACGCTTAATTCGGAAATTACCCATAGAAAATGTATATAAATATGTATGCACAGTATAAATATGCATATACAAATACCCGAGTTTGTACATACATCAGCAAAAATGTGGTATATAATTCATAAACGTAATAAAATTTTGTTTTGTATGAATTGTATACATACACACATATATGTATATAGTATGAAGCAAATGCATACATATATAAAGTGTTAATATGTGTAAGCATACAGATGAAGTTACAAAATCCATTCTACATATATTGTATCCTTCTTTCCGTTCTTCTCACTATTTTACGTACGTAACTGTAAAACATGAACTGTATTTTTTTTATTTTACCGATTTGTGCATCAGAAATCCTTGATATTATATGTATGTAGAAATATTTTCTACAGTTCGTAAATATTTATGTTTCCGTTCAGGAAAATATGTACATAAGGATCGCACTGTTCTTAAATTTTCTACCTTTGATACCACTAGACTAAATTAATTATCTTTGTTGTAGAGTTCTTTAACACCTACAATAGAAAAGTACGAGGACCATTATTGCTTTTTTAAAGTACAAGCAAAGGTAGAACAATATTAAGAAAGCTGAAAACCTTGTTTACATATAATTATGTAATACATACCTAGAGTAAAATCTTTTTACACAATTTGTAAACATAAACGTTTTTATGTTTCGTTTGCGTATATACGTATCTATAAATTTAATCATAAAGCAAATAAAAACAATTCATAAAAATGTAAATGATTTATCTTTTTATTTATTTGTAGAAATTGATAAATATTTTTGGTATTTCTTGAATGAATTCGTTTCTTCAGATAACTTTAAAATGAATTGCAAATAAATAAAAGATTCTCATTTTAATGTATAAATACAAATACTCGAATACATAAATATGTGTTTATAAATACATAATATGTGCATGGTGAAGTTATTTGACACATTTGACATAACGACATATTCATGCATGTATTTCCTATGTTGTAAATATTGCATGTATTAGCATACACGCAATAAAAGAAAAAAAGGAAAATAAAAACACTTTTTTTATAAGCATATAAGTGAAATCTTGAAAATCACGCTTAATTTTTTTGTTACTGTAATTCTTCTTATTTCCCCAAAAAATGTCTTTTAAAATACGTTAATTTAGTGTGGGTACTGAACGTGATTATGGAAAATTATCTTTTTATATATTTTTTTGTATTTTTATTATTTTTTTTACACTTGCTAGAAAACGCGAAAAAGTAAATTTATTAATAAAATTATAATTTTTGTTCTATTTATTTTTTAAGATATGGCAGCAGTTAAGGAAAAATGAAACATTATTTGCACATTATTTAAGAATGAAACATTATTTTCTTTTTAGGATTTATCCCCGTAATATCTTAATTTAATTAATATAAATCTATTAATTGAGTAAAGCATATCTTTAACTATATATATGTTATAGAAAAAATTTATTTCTTTCGCATTTATTTCGCATTAGTCCTTTAAATTTATCTAACTTCTGACATAGTCAGTATTTCCTTAATTCTTCATAATATTTATTCCTATTTAATGTCCTTTTAAAAGTAATAACCCGTATATTAATAATTATCTTATTCCAAATCTTAATATGAAATTTTAAGTTCATTCGTAATTTTTATCAACTCCCAATCTATAAAATTCTGAGAGACGCTTTTGTCATTTCGAATGTTTTTAAAAGCCTTTTTTTTTATTTTATTCCATGCATTGCTTCGCGCGCTGAGTATTTTTCACTTCAAAATCAATGCGCCGTTGTGTTGGGGATTCTTTCGTGTTAAATCTTCTCCCTCGCGCCTCATTCGCTTGGCTTGAACTCACCTCTCACTCATTGGTTTGTGCGCTCGTGACGTCGTATTCAGTAACCCTACGCGCCTTGAACATAACTGCCTTGCACGCTTTTGGAGAGCAGATTTTTGTCGTGTTTGGAAGTGTAACCAAATGGTTATCTGGTGTTGAAGTCACGTAGAATTTTCATATCAGCTCTTTAAGATCTTTTAAACGATGTATTGAGCCATGGTCAAGCCTGAGGGCTATAAGTTTATACCGAATACTGTGTGGAACAGTTACTTGCGTCGCTCCTGTTCATAAATAAAATATTTATCCGGAAATTGGCCGCTCCTTATTGACAAAACTCTTGTGGTGTCTCATCATTGCCTAAACTCCGCGCCATGATTATTGATTACGACTGCAATAATGCACCATCTTTTACAAACTGCCATTTTTTCATGGAATAAAAAACCATCTTCGTAAAAACTTCACATATATATATATATATTACACTCTCTATTTTTTTATTTACTGCTTTTTAGGTTTTAAATATTTCGTTGTTTGAGTTTCACAGTGGGTTGATTTAATTTAGTGCCGAATTAACGAAATTATTTTTGTAACTTGTATACAAGTGTAACGAATTGTAACAACGAGAAGAACATTTGGAGATTTATCACCTTTGGCAGGCTATCAGGAACATGCCTTAAGATTAACTTATTAATTTATAATTAAGTTCTAAAACTGCAAAAATATTGTATTGCCATTGGATACACACCTGTCAACATATACATTTTATAATTCTAGCATATAAAGAAGCCAGTGAGAAATGGATTGCAAAATTGCAACTTTACAAACAAAATCGAAGTCGAGTTAAATAAAAGACTATAAAAATATAATAATCAAATTTTAATTGCTTAATAGGTGTAAAGCCAACACAGTGAAAAAGTACCCAAGCCGGGACTCAACCCTTGTCATCAGCGTAGCGTATTGACGTTCTACCAACTGAACCACTTGGGAACGGTACTCAGCCTGGAACTTTCTTACTATATGTTGGCAATGCTACAAACGCAGCACAAGGTGGAATATTTTCCGTGAGCCACCAACCTGGGGCAAACACGAAATTTAAGAAAATCCAGCATCGATAATTGAATAAATTCATATTTAATACTTTGGAAAATTTTCCATAGAAAATTTCACACGCCTTGCATTCATAATAATCAAATTTTATATGCTTAATAGACGTAAAGTCAACACAGTGAAAAAGTACCCAAGCCGGGACTCGAACCCGGGACATCAGCATAGCGCATTGACGTTCTACCAACTTAACCACTTGGGAACGATACTCAGCTATAGCATATAGTGAAAAAGTTCCAGGCTGAGTATCGTTCCCAAGTGGTTCATTTGGTAGAATGTCAATTCGCTATGCTGATGACCTGGGTTCGAGTCCCGACTTGGGTACTTTTTCACTGTGTTGGCTTTACGCCTATTAAGCAATTAAAATTTGATTATTATGAATGCAAGGCGTGTGAAATTTTCTATGGAAAATTTTCCAAATTATTAAATACGAATTTATAAACTAATAAGTAAAATATTTGCATTTATATATACATGATCTCTATAAAACAGAAGAATAAAATAATAGGTTATTTAAATTCCTTTTATTTTCTATATCTCCCATATTTCGTTTCCGTAGCTACCTTAAAAATCATTGCTTCTAAATAGAAGTTTCTAATTTTAGCTTTCCGTGGGAATTCTCAAGAGTCACGTTCTAATCCCCCACGCAGTAATAACTTTCAGATACAAAATTGAATTTTATGTTTACCTCCTCGGAGATGCCATTAAGTTTTGCACCATAAAAGTACACTTTTCTGAAGCGAGCAATAATTTACTAGAATAATAAAAAAGTCTGCAGAAAATTTAATGATATGATGTGCAGCACAGTTTCCTAATTTATTTATTAATTAGTTTCAGCGTAATTAAAAATTTAATTACCTTATTTTATGTTAGTACATTAAAAGTGAAATTTAATACGTATCGAAATCCCAAAACACCAAAGCTTTAAATTTAATCGCTTACAGAAAAAAATGTAATTTCAATAAATATAAAATTGTTTAATTGATATTAAATCCCTCAGTGCGAGTACTTAAGGTATTATCGGATGTTTATATTCCATGAATGCATCACATTTTAAAAATATATAAACAAACTGTTGGTGATTTTATAATTCATTTGCGAACTATGTTTTAATCTCATGATAAAGCAACATTATACTTGAACAAAAAATATAACTATTTGAAGTGTATATGTTTATTTTTAAAGTAAAAAAAATCACATTGTAATAAATGGGAAGGAATAAATTGTTAAACTGACAAATAATCTTCAAACATCATAGTCAAAATCTCTCTAAAAGTTGATAAAGCTTGTCCTTTTTCATTTATTTAAATTTTAAATAAAGAAAGACCTTTCCATCAAACTGCCAGTCATCCTTTTTCGGGTTAGCAAAAAAAAAAAAAAATCCATCGCATAAATGTGAGTTATTTAAATTTCTAATTGAATTTCTGTACTAAAACGAATATTTTTTTTATTATTCGAAGGGTTTTCAGAAGATTAAACGTAATTATAGACGATAATATAATAGACGAGAAAAAACTGCACCTATTTATACCATTTGGTGTGTACAAATATCCTTAGTGGTAGTATCCTCGGTATCGACGAAATGTAAACAATGAAAAACAAATATTGGCTTATATACTATAGAGTAAATTATCAAAAACTAAGGAACACACATTAAAAATTTATTTTCTCAATATTTACTATTATATCTGTATCCATTGTATTCCCTCTATGTCTTCAGATATACGCGGTATTTAAAACAAAAGACACACTTAGAAATTAACGTAATGCCAGTGTAAAAAATAAAGGCTTTAAAGAAGCTGGATGATTTGTTAGCGTACTTCATAACTATTCTGAAGGGCTTCAGTCACTCCCACATAAAACATCCAAGTAACAGTTCATCTCACGTCAGATCTTCCGCATGCTAATGCATTGAACAGAACGCCTTGTATGGAGATATGTCACGTATGCCTAACACTCTGACGAACTAAAACTCATAGATATTATAATGACGTCTCAGACCTGCTTTTAGGTGTTTTTATCTTAACGAAAATCACTTTTAATATTTTTCCTGCGTGCACTTACGTTCTTGGGACAACCTCCTTTCCAACATCCCCAGTTTTCAAAGAGCTACTATTATTTATAGAGGAGGTGAAGGGGTGATTCGCCTGTTTTGCGAATAATGGCGGCCTGTTTCTCGCGGAACAGGCTTAATTGTGAGCGCTTTCAAGTACAGACCTGATCTATGAAGATCTCATCGAAGAAATGTAATACAAAAATTTAATACAAATATAATATTCAAAATTAAGACATCGACCAGTGTGTTAGGTAGGGTTCGGATGTTTAATACTACGTATGACCAGGACAACTTACAGCAGTATCTATAAGAACATTCTTCTATACATTCTTCTATGTTGTGAAAGGTCCATCCTCATGGGTGTTTTTTCATCTCTAAATGTAGAAAATTAGAATTATTATGAAATACCCAAACAAAAGTTTGAACTTTCTTCTGTGCTGCGATTAAAGAGTTTATTCTAGTGATTGCTGAGGAAGAAGTCATATTCATTTGTAATAGTTTCATTTTTTTTAACTTCCTGTAAATTTATCATTTGTGTCCGTGCGAATAAAATAAAATTTATTTTATTGAATGAAAAAGTAATAAACTGTAGTTGACACGACTATCGTTTCATGGCAAAAAAGTTTATTCCATTAATTTAGTATAATTTAATTAAGTATATTCCATTAATTTTTACTAAACACGTCATAGATGATTTTTTTTTACTTTCAGATTTCACTGAGAAAAGATCTGAGGGCTACGTAGCGCATAATTGGAAAAATGAGGCAAATCTCAACAATATTGTCAAATATTTTGTAACTGCAAAATAATTTGTAAACACCTGTATTACAGTAAGTATTTAGAATTTCAAAATCCGTTTCTATACTCAATATCTACAGCCCTTCGGCTTCCACGTAGGGGATTTCCTTTTTTTTATTTTGTGCTCTTTTATCTAGCTTCTTAATGTGATAAATATATACAATTTTAATGTTTTTGTTTTTGTTTATATTTTATAGAACCGTATATTGAAGTGTGCATTGCGCACTGAAAGAGTCAATTTTACTACACAAGATTTCTAAACCTTTTACACTCACGTAAACATTTCATTACTCACATTTTACAAATAATAATAAACCCAAAACTATTAGAGTTTAAAGAAGTTTTAAAGAGTCTTTAAAACTTTTAAAGAGTAAGATATCATAAATCATTTATGTTATATATCTTAAATCTTTGATTTTATATATCCTAAATCAGTGATGTTATATATCGTAAATCTATAATAATTTATTCTGTTCACCAGAATGCAGATATTTTTAGATTTCTACGAAATAAAGTAGATCGGTAAAATCGTAATCTAGAAGTATTAGCTTATGTTTAAATGAAACTAATCCAACCTATTGTATTTTTTTCGAAAAACTTAAAATTGTGTTACAGCTTTGAAATTTTTATATGTAATGTATTACATTCTTATTTAAAAACATTCTTAAGCAGTCTATATTAACTTTTGGTGTATGTAAATCATTTCTAAGGGTTTAAAGAGCTCAGTTGTATATATACTATATATATATTTCACTTTTGTTAACATTATACCTATTTTCAACTTTCTTTTTAAATTTAATATACCTAAAATTATGTCTGTGTTTTGAAATTTTAATACAATTTAACAATTATAAATCTTTTGCTTGGGAAATTTTCGTTAAATAATATAATTTTTTTATATAGTTTATATATATATATATATATATATATATATATATATATATATATATATATATATATATTTCGCAATCGTCCTTTCTTTCTGAATAACTTAAAGTTGTTCTACAGCTTTCAAATTTGAATATGTTAAATAAATTATTTTTAAGTAATATGTGTTAAATTTTTGTGTATTTAAAATGATTTGTAGGGTACGAAGAGCGTGTTAAAAAATACTTATTTTTGTTCTAGAGTTTTCAAAATTATATATATATATATATATATATATATATATATATATATATATACAATATATTATACAAAATATATCCCACGGCTACATATAATTTTGGTGGGGGAAATATTGTTATTCAGGGTATAAAAGAACAGTTTGAAAAAAAAAATATTTTATTTTAAATTTTCTTTTTCTTCGAAAATCATTCGTTTCTTAAATTCTGATTCAGCTTTGAAATTTTTCAGTGTCCATTAAATAATGTTAAGTAGTTTGTGTTATATTTAGGTGTATTCACAATTATTTTTAGGATATAAAGGGCTCGATTTTCATCCTCCCCTTGACAACTTTATATCTGGTTACAAATTATTTTATTTAAAAAACTTCAAAATATCTCAGTGTTTTGGAATTTTTCTATGATTTGATAATCTTTATTCCGCTGCTTGGAGGCAGTAACGAACTTAGCAATAGTATATTATGCCAATTGGTTTGCTTAGCTCATCTGAGACCGTGAGCGTCACGTGCCTACTCTAAATTGGAGAAGAGCGGTAGCCCGTCTTTCTCGTTAGCCCCGTATCTGTATCAGATGACGTATGTAGATCACATCAAAATAATTGTTATGCGTTTTATTTAAGTGAAACAACATTTTAACACTTTCAAGGGCAAAGTAATTATTTTTCTAAAAGGTTGTAAATGATCGAAAAGCACCAATATTTACGAGAAAATTTATTTGAAAATAGATAGATAATTTTCTTCTGGTGCATTATAAAACGAAAATTTTATTAAAATGCTCTGGGTGCCATTTCGCAGTTTGAAATAAAGACTATGTTTTAAAAATAATATACCACCGGCCTTTCAATGTATAAATAAATTTAGTTATACATTTCCTGTTACTGGAATTTGTTTTGTAATTGAAAGAACATTCGTACAAAAAATAATTTGTTATTCATATTTTATAAATTGAGTAAGAAGTGATTTCTCTTTTCAAAGTCTTCAAAGCTAGTCAATTAAGAGCATTGTTTTCCGTACAATTTGACATTTATTGGTTACGTAAAACCTTAATAAATCTAATACACATTTATCCGATTTTAATTTAACAGTATTTCTAATGAAAGAAGTCCGTGGTAGGTTTTTACCATATCTGTAACGAAAATAAACATCGCTGTAGCCTTCTACAAAATTTGCAAGGAAAATCTAAAAATAGACTTTTCTTAGAAAAACGCATTGTTTAAAAAATGGACTGAATGTAGGCTCTGTAATTTCTGATAAATAACTAATTAATATATCTACAATTATCTCAATAATTTTACATTATTTTTTAACTAAGTAAAAGAATTGAAATAACTATTTTTTGCATGGAAAAAAAAAGTTTGTACTTCAAAACTCAATAGCAAGGTAGAACTGATTTTATCTAACGTTTCGTTAGACGTGGCGTCATCTATGAACATGCCTAATAAGAAGTGCATATTAAAACAAGTGGGTAAGTGTGATCAAAGATCGCTCAAAGGGTTTCGTTTAATATTCCTTTCAAAACACTTTATCCTTTATTTAACAAATTCAAACAAATTTCATTTAGCAACAACAACAACAAAAGTCATGTTTTTTATAAAGTAAAAATTTACTGGTCTATTTTTTCGTTTTTTCGAACATCTAAACCAGCCAGATAGCGGGCCAAGCCCGCTATTATATTCTGTCATAATAATATCCGTCATACGGAATAAATGCAATATTTAAAAAAATAATTTCAAAATTAAACAAATTGATGTATACCTTCAAAATGTTAAAATATGCGAATATTTCCATAATCGGATTTTTATCACGATTCAATATGTTTCCCAAACTCATATATTTACCATTCTCTATTATTTATATTGATACTTGCTTTGTATTATTCTCAAACATCTGAAAAATTAGTTAAACTTCCCATATGACGTCAGATTTTCTTTTTAATTCTCTAATGACGTGACATTAATCTGCTTTGTTTACTTACTCATACTCATACTCCTTGTATTATTGAGAAATCTTAGACATTTTCCGTTTTATTACGACTATGACGGCAATCAATTTTATTTCATATTTATCTTTTTTTTTTTCAATTGGTGAAACTTTTTATTTCATTTTCCTTTTTCACGTGGAAATCGTCTGATAGAAAATTAATTATTGTGGAAAGATTTTCATCGTGGATTTTTAATTTTTGGCATCTGCTATAATGAAAAATGTTTAAATTTAAAAGGAAAAGGCTGTTAGAATTTTGGTTTTTTATTTCTATTTATTAAAATAATAGGAATTTTTCAAATTTTAATATTTTCAGCTCTTCACAGCTGATATTCTGATTTATACACAAAGTTTCAACTCTGTAAGTTACATAGTTTTCGAGAATGGCTCTGTGACAGACAGACAACGGAGCGGGAGCAATAGGGTTTCGTGATATGAACGAAACCCTAAAAAACCAAATATCAATAAAAGCCACTAAAACATAATTTTAAAAAATATTATATTTAACAATTACTTTGTATTTAATATTATCTCCTATAATCTTATTTAATAAATTATATTTACTAATTAATAATAACTTCAGTGATATCAAATGACCCCTCTACACCGATATTAACATGTTAAAAATACGCATCTAAAATTCAATGATGATAAATGCAATGTAAAACTAATTAAAAATTCAGTATTACAAATGCATTACTAACATTTTAATTAAGAATTTTTGTTAATATTTATTCTCCTGGTTGATGCATAGAATTTTCTTTACTTTAAGGAATATTTCAAAAATTTTCGATCCGAAACAAATGAACTAATTAGAAATTCAAGGATCAAATTTTAAAACATTCACGTGCCACTTTTCTTAATGATACTTCAGCACCGAAGGATATTTCGTTGCTAAGTGTTTTCTACTATCGCTAATATACTATTAGAATTTTAAATTTTTCACTCAAACGCGTGATATGTTTAGAGATGCATGAAATTCTGCATGCCATCATGAATTTTATGCATACCTTATGCCAGGGGTTTTTGATATTTAAAGATTGGAGTATTTTAACTAATGAATTTTGTCTTTTGTTCAGTTAATGCAGATGCACTGCAGAATTTTAATGCGTAAATTTAACATATATACTTTGTTTATTTTTTTTTATTTGTTTATTACGTTACAATAATTATGAATTATGATGTGATATGAATAAAATTTATTATGAATTAATGAACATTAATAAAATATCAATTTTCATTCTTGAAACATTAGAAAGTTAACTTAAAATGGAAAAAGAAAACTAAAATAATGCAAGTTTAAAAATGCAAGGGATTATTTTTTTACACTATTAAATGCTAGTGACTAAAGACCAGACGTTTTCCTGCAATTTCCTTTTTAATGTTTACTTAAAACTTAAAGAATAGTAAAAATGCAATTATAATAAATAAAAAATAATAATAATAAATGCACAATGATCTAAATATTTTTAAAATATCCATCAAAAATATCGCAAAATTCCAATAATTCTTTTTAATAGGAAAAAAAAAAGATCTGTACATGTAAATTACTATACCAAGACAAGATACATTTAGTCTAGCATTAAGAAAGAATGTATTGTAAAAATTTCATAATGATGCATAAACTTTAACACTATTTCAAAAGTTAGAATTAAATAGCTAATTAACATTAAAATTTTAATTAAGAATTTCTGTGCATAATATTTTCGTATTTGTAGCTCAAAATTCTCTTTCCTCTTAGGAATATTTAGAAAATATTCGATCTGAAACAAATGAACAAATTAGGGTTTGAAAGATCCAATTTTAAAACATTCACGTGTCACTTTTCTTAATGATACTTCAGCGCCGAAGGGTATTTCGTTGCAAAGTGTTTTCCACTATCGTTAATAATCTATTTGAAATTCAAATTTTTCACTCAAAAGCGGAATATGTTTAGAGATGCATGAATTTCTGCGTGCCATTAGGCATTTTATGCATAGCTTATGTCAGGGGTTTTAGATATTTAAAGAATGGAGTATTTTAATAAATGAATTTAACTCTAACTTTTGCCTGTTGTTCAGATTTTGCATAATAACTGTAAAAATTTTAAGAGTAAGTTTTACAGGAAAAAAATTAAAAGTTTTTTTTTTTTTATTACATGTTAACAAATATGTGATATAGTATAATAAAATATAACATTAAGAAAAACTATTTATAAACAATGGGTTCAAGTTTAAAAATATAACAATTGAAAAAAAAACTGATTTATTTTTTTATTTAATTGATTTCTGTATCCTTCGAAATTTTTATAAAAATAAATTTTTTCTACAATTTCAAAGTAGATGTCATTTCAATGAAAAATAAGTGCAACTAGCTTCTGTTATTACAGTTCAATACGTCAAACAAAATAAAATCTAACAAAAAAGAAATGCACACGTTTTAACGATTCTGTGGTAATTACAGAGGAAACAACTATAATGCGATGGGATCGCTTTTAAAAATTATGCTTTTTGTTGTAAAATTTAAAAGAAATTTTCGACTTATTTAATTTGTGTACTTTTTCCCGATGAAATAAGTTAAAGTTTACATTTAAATTTTAGTGGTTAGAAAGGAAGCAAAAAAGTTGTCAAGTGTAGAATGGTTTTGGGTTGGTATTTAGAAAATTTGAATATTGAATAACTCGTTATCTTGTTTTAAACTCGGTCTCTTCAGTTATTTGTTTGACATTAGATAATTAACAGAAAATTTAAAAAAATGAGGGAATGTAACTTAGAATTGATAGTTATAATCTAATATATTTTTTTACATAATGTTACGTATTGGGGATTTTTGGGGGTAATTTATAGCAATTGATTTTTTCTTTGGTTTTAATAAAGCAAAACCCCAGTTTTCAAGTAATTCCCGAATCGTTTAGAACTCCCAAACAAACGACCGTTAAGTATAAATAAAATAACAAAGTAAAATATTTGTAACTGTATACTAATGAAAAGCGAAATTAAATCAAATCTAAAACTAAATTCTGTAATGTTTCAATAAATTACGAATCACTTTTTTATGACCATAAACAATAAGGTAATATACAGCACACAGTGTAGCACAAAAGTTTATGCACAAGTTAATCGTTTTTATAAAATGAAAAATATACAACGCAATTATTTGAAAATTTTACTGTATCTAAACAAAAGGATTTAAAATTTATGTTTCGAATTCAGAAACAATTCATTTAAAGAAAAATAATAAATTATAAATGAATCAAAATTATGATGCCACAAAAGTTTATGCACAAAAACGAAATATTTACGTTTCACAAAGTACGAAAGTCTTTTAGTAGTCTGTGATTTTTCCATTGCACCTGATGGGATCGGATACGCGATTTTCCATTCATAACAGGAGGGTATGAAAGGTTTCAAGGGGGAGTCTGTACCAGGATTCCTCGATCGCTGATTTAAGCTCTTGCATTGAGTAATACTGTTCCCCATTCTTGTAGACGTCACGTGAGAGGATTCCCTAGATGTTCTCAATCGGATTGAGATATGGGCTGAGTGTTCGCCAGTTCATCACACTCATATTCTGAGATCTAAGCCCTTCTTTTGTGCAACAGAAAGTGTGTATCGATGCATTATCTTGCTGAAAGGTCCAGTTGGGACCACCTAGGAGTTCACCAAACGGCAACAAATGCTCTCTCAGAGTTTTCTGATAGTTTTGTGAATTTTGTCTGCCATTTAGGAAGCAAAGAGACGTTTGTCCATTGTAGCCAAAAGCATTGAGATACCATGAGCTAATCACGACGTTGTTGCCTGCTCAATATGCTCTTCGAATCTTTCCTCAAGTCACGTTAATAGAACGAAAACCCATCTGGAAAATCCAAATTCCATTTTATTCATGGGGAAAAAACACTAATACATTTTTTACGATAATACATGTGCTGTTTGCCTATTGAAGAGTTGCTTGCTTGTGACACTGCTGCAGAAAAGGCTTACAGGCTAGTTTCTGTTTTTTTTTTTAACAATCAGGATCATAAAAAAAAGACGGTTGTTCGTCTTCCAAAAAATGTTGTTCGTCTGCGTATGGTGTCATGTGATATTTTTTATTCAAGTCGATTTTTTATCTGATTAAGAGACAAATTGCCAATTACAGCTTTCCTGAGCAATACGCATTTTTGAATTGTTTTCCATGTTGCAAAACACTATAAATACCACGTTTAGTACGATTTAAAATGAGAGAAGTTTGCAAAACGGATTTACCATCTGCTTTCAGCTTCCAAATTTCCACAACTTCTTCAGGTGAGAACTTCAGAGCTTTTGGCATTTTGATAATTCGTACAACGATCGCTGCACTTTATAATCTAGGATATTAGGTCTCGCCAATCCTCCACCTATCACGTTTAAAGAGATATTTGCATAAAATCTCATTTGTACATAAACGTTTGCGACATCACAAAAAATGTTTTTTTGTAATTTCTGACTTTTTTCCAAGCTTGAGCTATATATTTATGATTATAGTAGTCATCTACAGCGCACTGTTAAAAATTACGTCAAATGTGTCAAATGAGGTGCGTTCAGACTATAACTAGTTTTATAAATATTCAGATCTTGGTGCAATAGCTGTTGCACTCTT
Organism: Maratus michaelseni; assembly: GCA_963931845.1. Classification (NCBI taxonomy): domain Eukaryota; kingdom Metazoa; phylum Arthropoda; class Arachnida; order Araneae; family Salticidae; genus Maratus; species Maratus michaelseni. Next base: position 393,561,364 of record OZ007592.1, read on the forward strand.
ATGCAAAAATGCCTGAATAAAAAATCTTACTTATGTGCATGTTTTCATATTACAGATATTAATTTTATTTTATGAAATTAACTTTCAATACACTTTTACAAACAGTTAATTACAATTGTGTTACATTAAAATTATACTATGCGCAAATATCCAATGCAAGACAATGTAAAAAAAAAAAAATCATCGTTATTATTTCCGTGACATGAATTATATCGTCTGTTACCATGGTATGATTAATTTTCGTAATAAAATAAGTACATTTTAAGTTGGTAACATTTTATCTTTTGTTGACATTTACTGAAAATTCCAATGGTAAATTTAAACCTAGATTTGAAAAATTATAGAACTTGAAATCCATATTTAGACTCTTTTTCCATTTCATATTAATTTCTTCGGAAACATCTATCCAAAAAAACTGATAGTAGATTATATGTTAGCTACAATTAAACAATTTTAGTTTACAAATTCGGTTTTTAACTTCAGAAATACGGAAATAGTATGACTCCATCTTACATATGACGTAATCGCCATGGCAACCTAAAATCTTTACCTGTCATGATATATCATTGAATTACTTACGTATAATAGGATTTAAATAAATGAAGAAAACTTTTATTAATATATTTTTAAGTTTTGATTCGATTTTCATAGAATTTGAAATGACTCGACAAAATTTTTCAACATATATATTAAATTTCAAAATATTCGGTTCGGTAGTTTGTGTGCTGTTATATGCGGACAGACAGACGGACAAGACGACGACTATGGGTGCTACGTATTTATTTAATTACGAACGCACATATAAAAGTTTGTGATAGCTTTTTGGCAGGATTTAAAAATATATATATATATTCTTTAAAAATAGTGACAGGGGCAGAATTAAAAGAAAGCCGGTTTTGATTATCATAAGTAGTACATATGTGTATTATTGGTAACCAACTGTCTAACTCCTACAGGGGCAGTAATATATTTTAATCACGATTTGTACAAGAATTTTTGAAAAAAAAAAATATTTTTTTAACATTGGTAAGAAAAAGGTGTAAAATTGTATTTTCTTAATTTCAAAGAAATGTTTTCGAAAATTCTGCTATGAATGTAATGTTATAGAAAAATGCATTACGTACACATTACTAAACGATTTAAACAGAAATACGTTTAAACCTTTGACTTCGAATAGGGACATATACATATCCAAGTAGACTATTTTTATTCCATTCGTACTTCTTTTTGAAAAATAATCTCTGCCATAACCTTATACTAGGATATTTTAAAGATAAATCTACCACAAAAATGTTTTGTAAATTGCAGCACGATTAAATATAAAAATAATCGTCCACTCCTGGCCAGTAATCAAAGGGTTAAACATAATGAAAGAGGAATGTTTTATAATCAGGTAAATCATATTATAATGGTTGGAGTATCACAGTTCAGGTTTATTCCTTCAAATTATATTATTCCAGCCAGGATATCGCTCAAATAGCTTAAGAGCGCTGGCACTGTAAGCTAAGGAATCAAAGTTCGATTTCTGGCCTTGACACGATTCACTCTGCAGGTATAAACCTCAACTATGATATTCAAACCATTTAAATATGATTTATCTTGTTGTAAAACTCCCCTCTCTTCATTATGACCTAGTTACATGGTATATAGCAGTTTCCATGTTATATCCTACTTCCATCACGTAAAATGCTATAGTTACAGCTCCGTTGAATGAAATGAGTACTGTAGTCCGCAGCCATGTCGAACAAATAAGAGTGAATTGTGCCAGCCGGTATATCGTCCAAATAGTTTAATAGAAAGAGCGTTGACACGGTAAGCCAATGTATCCAGGTTCGACTCCTGGCCTTGACACTATTCACTCTGCAGGAATAACCTCAATTGTGATACTCAAACTATTTTAATATAATTTATCTGCCTGTAATACTTTCTTCTCTCCATTATGACCTAGTTACATGGTATATAGCAGTTTCCATGTTATATCCTACTTTCATCCCGTAAATTTCTATAGTTATAGCTCGGTTGAATGAAATGAGTACTGTAGTCCGCTGTCATGTCCAATAAATAAGAGTGAATTGTGCCAGCCAAGATATCGTCCAAATAGCTTAATAGGAAGAACGTTGGCACGGTAAGCCAAGATCTCCAGGTTCAACCCCTGGCCTGGACACTATTCACTCTGCAGGAATAACATCAACTGTGATACTCAAACCATTTGAATATGATTTATCTGGTTGTAAAACTTTCCTCTGACCTAGTTACATTGTATATAGCGGTTTCTATGCTATATTTACTTTCATCACGTGAAATGCTATAGTTATAGCTCGGTTGAATGAAATGAGTACTGGAGTCCTGGATCCATGTCCAATAAATAAGAGTGAATTGTGCCAGCCAAGATATCGTCCAAATAGCTTAATAGGAAGAACGTTGGCACGGTAAGCCAAGATCTCCAGGTTCGACTCCTGGCCTGGACAGTATTCACTCTGCAGGAATAACCTCAACTGTGATACTCAAACCATTTGAATATGATTTATCTGGTTGTAAAACTTTCCTCTGACCTAGTTACATTGTATATAGCGGTTTCTATGCTATATTTACTTTCATCACGTGAAATGCTATAGTTATAGCTCGGTTGAATGAAATGAGTACTGGAGTCCTGGATCCATGTCCAACAAATAAGAGTGAATTATGCCAGCCGGGATCTCGTCCAAATAGCTTAATAGAAGAGCGTTGGCATGGTAAGCCAAGGTACCCAGGTTCGATTCCTGACTTGAACATTATTAACTTTGTTGGAATAAACCTCAACTATGATACTCCAGCCAATTGAATCGAGTTAAACATATCTTTAAATCATGAAATTTTTTTCTACACCTGAAAGATATCCGATGGAAATATTAATTTAAAAGAAACTAGGTACATTGCATACAATTTTTTTACAATATTCATCTGAGAAAAATACATATATTATACCTGCATTCTAATAAATAACTTTTAATACACCTGGAGAACTAAATAAAATGTATTGTACATATGTACATTTGATAATTTTATAAATTGTAAAACATGGAAGAACAGGTATATACGCAAAACTTATACGCATATCTAGCAAAATTTCAAAAATGTTTACATATAGATATATGCAAATTTCGCTCATTGAATTTCGGACATGTATACATCATGTTTCGCAAAGAATTTTAAAAATAAAGTTTTGTTTCGCGTACAACGTTTTTTTGTGAAATTTAAAATTCAATAAATCATTATGTGCAATCATACATGAAAATCTAAGTATCATTTATGTAAACTTTATCTATTTTCCGAAACGTTTGTGATGTAGAAACATAATTAATATTTTTTTTCAAAGAAATAACATCAGCGTTGATGCATTTCTTTTGTTTGTAAATTATAAATACAGCACACTATGAAATAATGAACATTGCAGCAGGAAAAGTTATATTGCGAAATGCTATACTTGGAAACTTGGATTTACATTTGATTTTAACTAAATATACTTTTTAAAACACTGAAATAAGTTTAAAATATTACAATGGTTGTGTTTGAAAGTACTATTTCACCAAAGTATAGTAGATGGCTCAACATGAATATTCATCTATTCCGAAAACAAGTTTTATCTTTTTATGAATTAATTCAACTTTCAAATTTTATTACATTTACATAGTATGTATTTGTATTACATTTACATAGTTATTTCATATGTTTTTTTAGAATTTGTCTCTTAATAATTTAGTATGTATAAACAATGTAATATTTATAATGGTGGAAATTTAGTGATAAGACATTTGTAACCATATATATGTGTTCAAAAAAAAAACAAAAACAAAAAAACATATATTTTTCGATACACTTTCCTTGTTTACTTTTTTTACGATTTGTAATATTTTTATGAAATTATTATATTTTGATATTACTATAAATATAACATAGAATTATTTCATTAATCCAGTCAGGAAAAAAATTCATTTAAAATAATTTTTATTACACCCCATTTACTTCTAATTTTAGAAATATTTGGCGGAACAAGTAAGATTTCTAACTTTAAAACTGTATAATTTAGATTTTTTAAATCGACAATAATACAGATTCAAATTTTAAACACATGCATTTAACTGTAACATTACAGCATTTAAAGTGCGTTAGGGTTATTTTCTATGATACTCACCCGAAATGGATAAACGAATTGAAATTTTTCACATAGATAAATTCTAATCAACGAAATAGATACCGGGATTTTGGTAATTTTCCGTACTCAATTTAAGCATGTTTTAAACGGAACATTCTATTTAAAATTAAAATGTAATTAATGCCGTTGGAAATAATTATACATTTCATTAAAAACATTTTCTTCTTCAAATCATGTTTGGTTTCGGTCAGACTCCTGAAAAACACAAATATGTTTTTAACTATGGCTATATTCAAAGGCCTTAAATGAATTCCTATTATTTTGTGCTGCTTGGATAGAAACTATATAATATATATACAGTATTTTTTCGAAAAAAATGTCTAATCTACTTCAACAACATATTTTAGTTTTGATATTTTTGAAGAATAAAAATTTGTGATTCATTAAAATATTCTTAAAAAATAAACATTAATAGATGGTGTTAAAGTACATCAGTAACATTGTACAAATCTCTAAAAACTTGTTTGTGCTTGGCCTACTTTTTCAGCAAAGAAATATGAAGTCGTACAAAATATCTGAAATACTTGAGGTACACTACAGAATTATCCAAGCATATTTATGGATGCTGCAGTGCGAAAAGTCGAAAGGATAAATCGAAGTCATAAACATTTTCCAACTATGTTGTACAGATAAAAAACTAATATTTAATCGTACTCTTTTGTGCTGCTTGGATAGTACCTATAGATTCTATATACAGTATCGTTTCAATAAAAAATGTTTAATCTACTTCAACAACATGTTTTAGTTTTGATATTTTTGAAGAATAAAAATTAAATTTATTAAAAGTTTCTTCAAAAATAAACTTTAATGGACGGTATGAATTCACCTTCTCACCGCCGCGACCTGATATATCCGTTCACTATGCTGTAGGTTTTACAGCAATACAAGGTTTGTTTAAATTAATATAATTCTACAAATATAATGCATTTTTAAAACATTAAGTAATGATTGATACTCTCAAGGATTATACTTATATACGTTATTAAGTTTTTTATCTCAAGTTTTAAAATTCAGATTTTTTAAGCATTTCAAAAAAATTACAGAGAAAAAAACATTACAAATTTGCCCTTTTCCTCGGCGGTTAGGGGGTTAATGGACGGTATGAATTCACATCAGTAAAATTGTACGAATCTCTAAAGAACCGTAGGAGTTTGGCATACTTTTTCAGCAAAAAAATACGAATTCCCACAAAATATATGAAATACTTGAAGTACACTACAGTATTATTCAAGCATATTTATAAATGTTGCAGTGCGAAAAGTCGAAGAGGTAAATCGAAGCAACTATGTTGCAAAGAGAGAAAAGTCATATTTAATCGTACTCTTTTGTGCTACTTGGGTAATAAATATAGAATCTGAATACAGTATTTTTTCGATAAGAGAAACATAATCCACTTCAGCAACATATTTAGTTTTGTTATTTTTGAAGCATAAAAAGAAACTTTTATTGAAATTTGTTTCAAAAGTCTAAGTGTGCGTTATTCTGGTGCACGCATACAGCAAAACGTCGTTAATCGAATCGTCATTCGTTAACCAAGACAGACAAATATTTAAACAATTCATCGTTAGCCAAGTTAATACTGCACGATTTTAATTACACGTAGATGTTAACAATCTATTTTATAAAAAGGTAAATGTAATATAACTGTTTCGTAAGATCATCAGAACATTCGTTAACCAAGACTGACAAATATCGAAAGAAATCTTTGTTAGTCGAATAATTATTACGCTTTTAATTACACGTACATGTTAAAAAACTATTTTATAAAATGGTAATTGTAATATTACTGTTTAATAAGATCACCAGAACTTGTTAATACCACAGGAACAAATTGAATGTGAATTCCTTTATATTTCGTTTTTAATTACACGTACATGTTAAAAATCTATTTTATAAAATGGTAATTGTAATATAACTGTTTAATAAGATCACCAGAACTTGTTAATACCACAGAAACAAATTGAATGTGAATTCCTTTATATTTCGTTTTTAATTACACGTACATGTTAAAAATCTATTTTATAAAATGGTAATTGTAATATAACTGTTCAATAAGATCACCAGAACTTGTTAATACCACAGAAACAAATTGAATGTGAATACTTTTATATTTCGTTTTTAATTGCACGTACATGTTAAAAATCTATTTTATAAAATGGTAATTGTAATATAACTGTTTAATAAGATCACCAGAACTTGTTAATACCACAGAAACAAATTGAATGTGAATTCCTTTATATTTCGTTTTTAATTACACGTACATGTTAAAAATCTGTTTTATAAAATGGTAATTGTAATATAACTGTTTAATAAGATCACCAGAACTTGTTAATACCACAGAAACAAATTGAATGTGAATTCCTTTATATTTCGTTTTTAATTACACGTACATGTTAAAAATCTATTTTATAAAATGGTAATTGTAATATAACTGTTTAATAAGATCACCAGAACTTGTTAATACCACAGAATCAAATTGAATGTGAATTCCTTTATATTTCGTTTTTAATTACACGTACATGTTAAAAATCTATTTTATAAAATGGTAATTGTAATATAACTGTTTAATAAGATCACCAGAACTTGTTAATACCACAGAAACAAATTGAATGTGAATTCCTTTATATTTCGTTTTTAATTACACGTACATGTTAAAAATCTATTTTATAAAATGGTAATTGTAATATAACTGTTTAATAAGATCACCAGAACTTGTTAATACCACAGAAACAAATTGAATGTGAATTCCTTTATATTTCGTTTTTAATTACACGTACATGTTAAAAATCTATTTTATAAAATGGTAATTGTAATATAACTGTTTAATAAGATCACCAGAACTTGTTAATACCACAGAAACAAATTGAATGTGAATTCTTTTATATTTCGTTTTTAACATGAACGCATTAGGTAACAAGAAATTAACTGTTAAAAATTGTGTTTAAAATGACACTTTTATACATAATTTAGCTTTCAAGATTGTTTTCTATCTCATAAGCTTATAGCATAGAAAGTAAAGTTGGTGCTTTGGCGAAAATTCTCGTGCATCATAGAAACTTTTTACGATCTTAATGACAAAAGCGATTTTAGAGAATTTAACTAACATATTAAGGACTCCAAGTATAGATAAAATGCATGTTAAGGAGAGATAAAATTTAAATTCCCCATTACGCATCTTATGTAGCCTCGAGCTCCGTTTTCGTAAATTCTTTTCTAAACAGACTCATAATGGATGCAAATTAACGAATTAGAGCTAGAATTTTCCAATTTTAAAACTCCCAAGTGTCATTTTTCTTAATGATATTTTATCGCCAACGGACCCATTGATGCAAAATCTACCCTTAAGCGCCAAGACTTATTTGAAATTCAAATTAACAAATTCTGATCCGAAATTATTCATAGGGAATTTTTGTTTGCTAAGACGGGAAAATGCAGTATTTTTACATACTGAACGCAAATCACAAAAATTAAAATTTGACTTTATGAAGGTGATTAATTTATTGTTTATTAAATTCACAAATTCTACATGAAAATTAGAAATTAAGTTTAATAATAAAACTACATTTGATATTTCTGTTATAATTAGATAAAAAATTAAATGTGACTCTAAAGTTATAAATTTGCAGTTTATTTAAAATAGAACTTATTAATATATAATATAAAAATAAAACGAACTAAATACCGATAAAAATGTTATACATAAAACTTAAGGGTTTTTAATTTCAATTGCACATACCCAACAAAAATAATGAGATTTTTTAAACACTTTCCAGTACAGTTAAAAAGTGTTTATGAATTCGATTTGCCTATGTGTGTATCTCTCTGTCTGCTCATGCTATAAATCGCGTAAATATACCCAGATTGCTATATAAATGTCATATGTCATTGAGGTTTACTAAGGCATGTTCGCTATTGGAAATGGGGTGTTGAGCATTTATATTTCGTTCATAAAAACACTCAAAATAACTGTGTTATATTATGGTATATGGGGGAAAATCCTTTGCGGTGTATTTTAATTATGTTACACGAGTTACAACGTAATGAAACTGATAGGCATTACTGACGTACACTACAAGATTTTTAATATAGGACACCATGCTTATAACGTTTATTATATATTTACAGGGCCACATAAAATAGTTCAGTTTCTCTACTGTCTATGAGCAATAATAGCTTGAAGTAGACAATAGACACCATTTTTCACCTTATAAAACGGGTAGTTTTATTATAGCAATCTGAATGTGTTTGAAAGTGCTTTATAATCTATGATTTACGCATGAACTTTTCTTTATAAGACTCCGTGGCTTTATTTTATGATATCTATTAAAAGCCATTTCTAGAACATAGTCTTTGCTGCTATTGGAAAATTTAGTGAAGTATGAAAAGTTTATATAAAATTATAATAGACTATCCAGATTATTTAAACCTAAATTCTAACATTCGGAACGCGAATAAAATAACTCATGACGATTACAATAACAACATCATCATCAACAGCAAACAGTTTAATTGGATAATATGTATAATACCTTCTGCAATGCATTCAAAAACATGTAAGGTATTTTTTTTTTCTGTTTGTAATCCATTTTAACCGCATCGATAAGATCTAATTACGATGCAGAGTAATTATCAGAAACCAGATTACCAGATTTATCCAATTTTAATTAAAAAACTTAAAAAAATAAATACTTTATTAATATATATTAAATTTAAATTACTTTACCAGAATATGTTGATAACATCTGGATATTACATTTTAGCTAAATGAGGTGCGTTCGGTGAGTAAGTCCTAAATAAACATATTTTAAAAGCCACATTATATCCAAATTACGAAGTGATTATTTTTTTAATAGTATTGATATACGTAAAAAATGTGAACTTTTAAAAATATATGAAAATCCATTAAATTAATTACTTCCTATCTATTCCGAATATCCAATGTAAAAATTTATTTATGAATTGGCGGGCGTTTTCTTTTAAGTTTCAAGAATTTTGAGAAGTCTGTGGCATACTCTTTTTTTAGTTAAATATTAACTTAAAACACTCTTTTAGTATAGATTTCCCAGATTTTATTTTATATTATTTCTTTACATAATGCTATACTATTTACTTTCATTTTATATTTAAAAATCCATAAATGTAAAATAAATAAGACGTTAACTTTATCTTTAAATATGTTTAAATAATATTTAATTAGATATAACAATAATATGATTGCTAATTACTATGATGTTAAATAAATATTGTTAAATACTACGCACGCTTCGCTGGTCGATTTTTCCAAAGGGACCTCCACAACACATGGAAACACGGGTGAATTTCACATTCCACCGTCATGAGGTTCGTTTTGTTCTACACAAACCCCTTTCCAAAAGAACCTTCGGAACAGGCCGTCGCTGCTTATATGACTAACCGTATAGCAGGCGTGCTGTGCACGCGCAACAAAAATAAATAGTCCCACCTTCAACGGTTAGGTGCGCTAGATCTATAAACCTTTAACATTGACGCGATATTTAAGTTCCAACGGAATATCGCGTTTTCACCCCCCCCCCTTTCAAAACGTAACCAATGACCTCTAACATTAAAAAATATCACTAACTTTTGAAACAGTAACAAAATGACGCGTTTTTGGTTTAATTTCGAACTTTATTTTATTTCCTTTTCAGAAAGTAGCTAGTTACTTTTTATATTTTAAGAAAAAGTAACGGTCGATTTTTTTCAAAAGTTGGATTTTTGTATACAAAAAAATTTTCTACACATGTGTGGTGAGTTTTAAATCGATACTTCAAATACTTTTCTTAATATTCGTAAATTAATGAAAACAAACCACTTGTTGCCATTGACAAAAGAAAAATACAGAAGCAAAATGAAACGTTTCTGGTTTGACTTTGCACTTTATTTTCTTTCTTTTTCAGAAAATAGCTAGTTTTTTTTTCTTTTCTTAATAAGAAAAGTTACTACCTACAATAATTTTCCTAATATTCACAAATTTGTGAAAACAATCCACTTGCTGCCATTGGCTAAAGAGAAATAACCATTTTTTCAACGCCACCTACGTTAGCGTTTTATATATATAGATATTGCGGTAATATATGTTTAAAAATACGATGTATAAGTATAAAAAAACTTTTTCTAGAGGATAAACTGCAAGCAAAATTAAATATTTTATTTTATTTTTTGGAAATATAAATATAAGTTGTTAATTTATTATAATTTATATAATCTTAAGGTGTCAGGTAACTTTTAAACTGACGAATTAAATGTTCACCCATGTTAACACCTGTTCGCCCAAGGTAACAACCAAAATGTGATGTAACACGCCAAAATTTTGCGTATGTTTCCAAACTGGAAACTGTTGGTGTAATAAGATCATTTCTTTTTTACTATTGCAGAGAAATATGGGAGATAACTTCAATGAAATTTAAATTCAGTAAGTAGAGATTTTTATAAGTATATATTCTCTTTGTTCTGAGTAATTTATTCTTTTGTATTAAAAAAATAATCATTAACTTGACGTTTTTACTAAAATAACTAAATTAATAAAAAATATATTTATTTTAGCATAAATTTGGTAACCTATTTAAACCTAACATTCTAGTCGATAACCTGTCAAAAACTGAATTCAATTCATTCAACGCAAGGGATTATTTTACACTATTCAAATGCTTGCATCATTTAATGTGGACGAAGAAAGATGCTGCAGACGAAGACTCTCGTCAGCTTCCTTGAAAGTTCGTGCTGATAAGAGTTAATTGCATTTGTAGGTAATGTTAAAATCTCAAAATATGGTTTAACTGCATTGTGAATGTTTACTTACAAGACTTCTTCATTTAGTAACTTTCTGTAGCAATAATATTTTGATGTTTATATATAAATTTTAATTTTACGAATGCAGCTCTCATTAATTATGAATACTATTACTACACTTTCCGAATACTTTAAAATTGCTATATAGATTACTTTCATTCTAATCGGATGCGTGTAAAATAATTAAAGTCAATATAATTTCTTTACATAAACTTAACTATTACTTTATGTTTAATATTTAATACATTTACATTTGGAACCAGAAATACATATGCAGTAACATATGATTTTTAAGCACTTATTACCTTTAAAAGAAAATTGAAATTATATAGGAAATTTTTATTGAAAATATTTTGAACACTTATTTGTTGTTTAAAAATATCCACAATTTAGAGGAAATACCTTAAAATCAGAAACTGAATAATTTATACTGTTCTATATTTAGATTAATGAAACAGATGAAACGGGTAAAAATAAAATGACAGATGTCATTTTAATCTTGTAATTAAAAAAAAAAAAATACCAAAACGTTTTGACGGGATTTGGAATTTTTCGCGACCTTTTATTAATTTACACATACAAATATTAATTTTGGAATATACTTCCAGCACTTTCTTACAAAGAAAGGAATGCTATTCATTACATAATTTAAAAGAGTGATAGTTTAAAATGTATTTTATATATGTGTAGATACTTTTTCTATTTTAGATATATTACATTTATGATGCATTTACGATATATATTTCAGTCGTAGGAAACATTGTATATTACAAATAAATATTCTCTTGTGTTCTCATGTTTACAAAACGTAATAACCTTTAATGAGTGACTTAATATTGATTTGAAGATTTACGCATCAATGGTCTCTCAGAATACATTTTCATGATTAGGCATGCAAAGAAGTACTAACGTTTAGCAAAAATTGTTGAGGCATAAATATGTTATATTCCCAGATGAGAAAACAATTACTCAGATTGCCTGGACAACGTATGTTTTGGATTAGGAACATATAGTTTAAATACACTACAGTTTAAAGAAAATTGAAATTATATAGGGAACTTTTATTGAAAATATTTTAAACAATTATTTGTTGTTTGTTGTTTAAAAATATTCAGAATTTAGAGGAAATACATTAAAATCAGAACCTGAATAATTTATATTGTTCTATATTTAGATTAATGGAACGGGTAAAAGTAAAATGACATATATATTCATATTAATCTTGTAATTAAAAAATATATATATCAAAACGTTTTGTCGGGATTTTGTTTAAAATGATAGTTTAAAATGTTTTTTTATATACAGGGTGGTTATAATATAAGTATCTCCGTTTGGAGCTGTCTGTAGCTCGAAGGAATGATCCGAATGGAACCAAAATCAGTATACTTACTATTCGAGAAGGGGGAAGATGAATGAAATAATAAATAAAAAATAATCGCAATAATCACCGACAGATGTCGCTACGGATTATACAATGTAATGTGTAATACAAGGACAAAAAATTAAGGCGTCCAACCAGATGGCACAACTATTTTTTTGGAAAATGTCACAGCGAACGTTACACTTTTGCATGGCAGTGCCGATTATGTTCAGATTCCACATAGTCACTGTGCTGGAGGTCACAATCCAAACGATGCACGAAGTGCTCAACTGTGGAATGTAACGCATCAGGAGTGATGTTTCGCACATGTTGTGATATGCGGTAACGTCATTGAGGTTTGCGACACCTCCACGGTACACAATATTACACATTACATGTCACACTCAAAAACGTCATCTGTCGGCGGTTATTGCAATTAAATTTTTAATGTTCCATTCTTCTTCGCCCTTCTCGAATAGTAAGTGTACCGATTTTGGTTTAATTCTGGTTATTCCTTCAAGCTACAGGCAGCTCCAAATGGAGATACTTATATTATAACCACGCGGTATTTGTAGATATTTCTTATTTTAGATATATTACACTTACGATGCATTTTCGATATATATTTTAGTCGTATGAAACATTGTATGTTACAAATAAATATTCATTTGTGTTCTCATTTTTACAAAACGTAATAACCTTTAATGAGTGACTTAAGATTGATTTGAATAGTTACGCATGAATGGTCTCTTAGAATACATATTCATGATTAGTTATGCAAATAAGCACTAGCGTTTAGCAAAAATTTCTGAGGCATAAATATATTATATTCTCAAATTAGAACACAATTACACAGATTGCTTGGACAACGTATGTTTTGGATTCGGAACATACAAAAACATTTACATAGACAACCTCTCCCCTACCGAGAAAGCTTGCATTACCTGAATAGAAAAAAGAATTTCATTCGAAGAGTTATTTATTTATTAGAATTCAAAACAAATTGCGCATCGTAAGAGAATTCTTTTATGAAAACTATTATATTTTTAATACAATTGCATTATAATTTAATATTTTTTAAATTGGAAATTACATTGAACATATGGTTGATATTAATATATCAAGTCCGAACTAACAATAATTTTTCAAGTAATATTGACCTTCGTATTTATTTTTCATTAGTGGAAATAATAATACTGATTTTACGTAAGATAAATGGATGGTACTTTTGTATTTTAGTGATCCTACTTAATTACGTTTATGTCCAATGTACTAGAATGATAACATACGTATAGTCATTTTTTCGTAGATATGCAGTTAAATGCGCTTCATAAAATAAATAATTTTTAATTTTCAGTTACTAGTCTTTTTAAAATAAAAATTTTTATTAATAAAGATCAATGTTTTAATACGCATATAATAAAGTGTATTAAATTTATCCGATAATTCTATTTTATTAAACTAAATCCATTTTTGTTGTAATTTTGCATGTTAATAACAAATAAAGGTAACATATTTTGTCTTTTTTATTTAAATTATTCATGTGATAAACAGCTGATCGATATCGTTTCAAAATATTTATTACACAATTATGACTAGCCAGCATTAATTTTCAAACTAGATTTATTATTTGAATGTCTACTATGAAAACTCAAATATTTTAAATTGTTAATTACGAGCCGATTCATGAATGTATTAAGCATTCAACAATTCATTTGCATGTTTGGAAATTGTATTTCTAATTTTAGACAATTTCCAGACAAAACCAGAAAAACGTGTTCCACCTTTTTTTTTAAAAATCAAAATTACAAACGGAATCTGATGTTATGAAGTTGTTATGAGAATCAAAGTATACATATGTTTATCTCTTGAATACGCAGTTAAACTAAATTGATATTAACTTCAACTATGATAATATTTTGCTATTCTATTAAACGTCTACTTCGAAAACACATTTTTTTTCACTGTGACTTTACTCCTCAGTTAAGAGCGGTTCGTGCATATGTGTAAATAAAGAATTCGTAATCTAATACGCTGTATTTTGTACTTTAATATTAAAGGATAGAATCGAGTTTTGCTAAATGATGAAAAGCAGTTGAAAATGAGAGAAAAAAGGAAATATATTTCTCAAAAAAACAAAATACCTTTCGGCAATCCACAGTAACAACTAATTATCTTAGATTTAAATAATTAAAGATTTTTATTAATCAATGGAATTAATGCACAAATTACAATAATTGAGTTAATTATTCTAATTTGCTAGCAATTAGTGTGTAATAATGAAATTATTAAAAATAAGTGACTTAAAATTTTAAATTAATCGAAAGATTACAAAAGACTATAACGTAAAATGGCAAAATACTATTATCTAGAGCATAATAAAATTACATTTTTTAGTTAAGCAAACTCATCAAAGTAAAAAATAAAAGTATATTAGTTTTCAACTGGAATACCCCCCCCCCCCATATATTTTTTATTAATACTCCAAATATTTTAACTTCATTTAATTTAATACATTACTCTATAAAATTCTCCAGTACAAATAACAAAAGGGATTTTTCTATACCCATTCTGTTTTTCAAGGCATTTTCCAGTAATAACAAAGAATAATTATATTAATTCTGTCTCTTGAACTTAAATATAAACTTTTATTTGCATCTATTGTAATTTAATCATTTCCCTCCATTGTATAGTCTCTAATACAAATTGAAAATTATTTCTGTCATAGAATTCATTATTATTGTTTTTTCAAAAACAGTCAGCAATCTAAGCATGAATAATAAGCTTACTATTGTTCAGTTATAGCATAGAGAAATTTAAATTTTCTGAACATTAGATATTTCTCTTTCTTTTGCAAAATAATCTTAGTTGTACTCTAAACAGCCTATGTACAGACAGCGAAATGACTTCTTTCTAAACTGTTATATTTTCCAAGTTTATATTTTCATAGAATTTTGCTTCTCTGTAAATTTCATAATTTATATTTATACACATGTTTAATTTGTATTACTGTAAATTATATGCCGGTGTCTATATTATTTTCTAATGTGTGTCATTATTACCAATTTTCTTCTTGAATAAAGCTTTCGTGGTTATTATAATGTTTTATTTTATAATTATTTAGTATCATCCATTAAGTGAATTTGTAAATAAGCTTATTATTATTATTTTTAAACGTAATCGTTCAACAGTTTATTTTCTGCTATTTCGTATATCTTTTAACATTTCACTTAATATTGTAACTTAGTTACTTTATATTCTGAATTCAACGAAAAACGTTTTAGAGTTAAGTCTTCAATATAATCAAAATTTCTTCATTCCTTTAACTGAAAATAACTACTTCTTAAAACATTCAGTGTAACCAATTTGGCAATTTTTTTAATAATTCAGATTACTTGATTACTACTACTTTTTTTGAAATAGTATAATTTGCTTTATTTTCGCTTTATTTAAAATTTTTCTACAATATTACAGACAAATATTACTAGTTTCAAACAGTAGTAGAAATCAAGCTACCTGAATAAAAAAAAATAGCGAACTGGCATCAATAAATACCTCCAACAGAAAGGGTATTAAATTATTTGCTGAGCACGAAATAACATTAATGTAAATACTTATAACTTAGACATAATATAACTTTACGGTCAGTAAAATAAACTATTTCATTGCAATAAACATTAGGTTTTCGAAATTTTAAAATAAATTAATTAACTATACTTCATGTTATACCACCGTTGACACGCAATATTTTTATTTAAAAAAATATTTTACTTTTAAAATAGTTATTTCAAGATCTTAAATTAATTAACAGTTCACTTCAAATTGTTTGAAATGAAATAGTAATATTAATTAATTTTCAAACATTTCAATTGCAATAAAAGCAACAGATATGTTTCAACATAAGGAATGAATAATTATTTCATTTTAGTCAATTGAACTTTGCTTAATAAAGACTGATTTGTAATTTAATCATTTAACAATGGATTGCCTGTAAAACACACTGCTCTACATATCATTTAAATAAAATCTCAGAACATACGAATCTACCAGTACAACTCGCTAATCATTTCGCTCAACGCTTAATCACCCACGTTTTATTATCGAAGGGGTACAACTTTCTAATTGCTTCAACAGAAAATGTTTCTAGATTAGCTGAGCAGAACATAGCATAGAAGTTAAAACGTGTCTCTAATATAAACTTTTCAAAAAAAAAAAGAAAATAAATTAAATTAACTACACTAAACAAATTTTAGTTTTTGTCAAATTAAAACAATCAATAAAAGTTAAAGTAATTCAAGATTCCAAATGTTCAAATGTAAAGGTAATAATTTTAACATAGTTATTCTACGTTTGAAAGATCTAGTTCCACTTTAAAATTTTATCTCTGATATATTTTAAACAGTTTGCATTATTGTAACAAAGGCAGTTGTCTTGAAACGTTTCAGTATCAGTATAAGGAATGAATAATTAGTTTAGATTAGTCAGTTAAACGAGACATAATAAAGTCCGTTTTGAAAATAGATAATTTAGCATTGTATTGTCTGTAAAGCTTACTTCTCTAGATATCTTTCAAACAAATCCTCAGATTTGAGGAAACTAGTTGTACAATTCCCTCATTTACAGAAGGGGACTGATTTGTAATAGGATCAACAAAAATGGTCTAGATTATCTGACCAGTAAATAATATTAATTTAATATTTATAACACAAATGTCAAAAACAAACATGAAGAATGATAATTGAAATTGCTTAATTTATGTAACCAACACATTTTATCAAAAAATTGGAACAGTCATATTAAATTACTATTACTGTAGATTTTTTAAAGTTGAAAATACAATAGCAAAAAAATAACAATAAAGTTCTTATTATTTTTTTAACGATTTAGTTCTACTTTTTGATTTTATCTCCGACACATTTCAAACAGCTCGCACTCTAGTAACAAAAGTAATTATTTTCAAACAGTTCGCACTCTAGTAACAAAAGTAATTCTTTTCAAACATTTCACTAACATTATAGAGAAAAAGTAATTATTTTACTTCAGTCAATTGGACTACGCTTAATAAATTTCGCTTTTTTATTTAATAAATTCTGCTTTGTAAATTAATCCTTTAACTATGAGTTGTACGTAAAACATAATTATCTACATATCATTAAAAAAAGTAGGAGTTTCGGAAACAAACTGTAGAATTCGCACATACATCCATAAAGATTTTCATGTCAACGTTTAATCACCAGTATTTATTATCGGAAATACACAACAATCAAATTAATTCAACAGAGAGGATACTAAAATGTGCCAGCAGGAAATAACATGAAATGCATTCCTATTACCCAAATCCAAAGGAAAATTTAACAAACAAGAAAGGAAATTAAATTAATTACAATAATACTAATTTGTCGGAATATTAACAGAGTCAAATTCCATTAAAATTATTGAAGATTCCATAAAGTTAAAATGTAACAATAATTTAAAAAAATAAGTTTTTATTCTAATTTGAAAGGAGAAAATACAAAATTTTATATTCGATGCATTCAGAACAGCTTGTATTCTATTAACAAAATTAACTGTTTTCAAACATTTCAGTTGTACCATAAGGAATAATTAATTATTTTAGTTCAGTCAATTGAACTAAACTTAATAAAGTATGCTTTGTAATTTAATCATTTAACATCTTATTGTGTGTAAAACACACTTCTCTACATATCATTCAAATGAAACCTCAGAGTTTAGGAAACTAGCTGTACAATTCTCTCATCTATTCATGGAGAATTTCATGTCAACGTTTAATCACCGGCATTTTATTATCTGAAGGGAACAACTTTATAATTGCTTCAACAGAAATGGTACTAGATTAGCTGAGCAGGAAATAACACTGAAGAGGGTTATCGAAGGGGAAGCCAAGGGGGAGAGAATTGTCGTATTGTTCTTTGTCCTAGGCACTACGCGGTTCCTAGCATTTACTTGGCTGCGTTCCAACACTCAGCTATTTGATCTCGATCAGCTTTGGGATACGAGAATTGAAAATCCGATAACATAAGCGTCGCGAAAAACTTTTCCTTGTTATTGGATTAGAATGTACTCTAATCTCAAAATACATCTGAAAAATCTAATCAAATTTCGGAAGAGGAAGAGAAAAAGTCAGATGCTCCAGAAATTCAATTTAATCAGCTTACATCTTAATGATTTTTGAATATCGCTTAAAATCAAAGCTCTATAAACTGATGTAACAAAGTTAGTTCTACACTTCAAGAAAGTTTTCCTGAAGTATCGAATCTTGATGTACCCAAATGAGGATTTAAAAGTAATCAGGAACATAATTTCCATGCATCGACAACATGAATAAAGAAAGTTTTACCGTTCTTTTTTAATTTTTGTTGGAATTAGTACAGTAATTTTAAAAATGCACAAAACA
Organism: Maratus michaelseni; assembly: GCA_963931845.1. Taxonomy (NCBI): domain Eukaryota; kingdom Metazoa; phylum Arthropoda; class Arachnida; order Araneae; family Salticidae; genus Maratus; species Maratus michaelseni. Next base: position 393,580,138 of record OZ007592.1, read on the forward strand.
AAAATTTTCATATAAAAATATTTTTCTTAAATGATGTACAGTTTTTTATTAAGATTTATGGGATCTATTTTATTCAGACGTATAAACTTTAAAAAAAACTTATAATAGGCTTCTAATCCTATTCTTATCTTTATTATTATTATTATTATTATTATTATTATTATTATTATTATTATTATTCAATCTAAGATACTATTATCCTTTAAAAAAAATGAATTCAAGAAAGCTTAAAAAAATAAAAAAAACAATTTCAGATTTTTTTTAAAAATGTCACAATAATTGAAAATTTTTCAACTAAGTATAAAAGCATCCAGGTCAGGAATCGAACACAAAAACTTCGGCTTAAATTGCCATCGCTCTGTCACTAGGCCTACCTGGACAGACAATCCACCGACAGACATATTTCACCCAGATAACCTTATTGACATATGGACTTGGCCTTGGCATATGGCCTTGGCATATGGCCTTGGCATATGGCCTTGGCATATGGCCTTGGCATATGGCCTTGGCATATGGCCTTGGCATATTGGCATATGCCCTTCCATGTAGCCAATTCAACTGAATATACCACAGATAATATAACTCAATTAAAGGATGGATAGGTATATACACATTATTTATTTAACTTTCTAAAATATGTCAAAGTTGTAAGTTAAAAATAATAAAAGTAAAAGTGTATCTACGTATCTGTCGTTAACCGTAAATACTTCACCGATGAGTACGAATGATATAAAAATATTAAAATCTGTATGTCATACTTTTATAATTTCATTGTTTTTTTTATGACATTATATGTATTTTAGAATAAAATTAATACAATATTCAGTTCTTATCATTTTAAAGCAAGCAAAAAGAAATTGAAAACACATTAATGCAGGAAATGAAATTAAAATAATAAATTTATTTAATACTATGTCCTTTACATCAGTAGTTGTACGAATGTCTAAAATTGTATCAAATTATAATGAAAATTCTTTGCGCAATGTAATACAACACAATTTAGCAAACATTTTAAACTTTTTCAGAAATATTGCAGCAATAAACATATTATCACGAAAAAGTTATAATCAACATGATTGCACCATTTTACACCATTAGCACAATTTATCTGAATTGGAATGAAAAATATATATATATATACGGTTATTTGTCTCATACCAAATTAGACCAACGTATATTTTTACAGCAATGTTTAGTACGGGTCTTGCCAAATGTCAATCACACTTCGCTATAACAGAGTTATTATAAAAAGTTATGTCAGCAAAACCATAAGTGAAGTAGCGTTCAGCCATTATGGCTGGACGTTGTTTGAATATGCTGTATAGTATTATTTATAAACCGCTTATAGTACTTTGTCATACTATCCACGCATCATATGTTTTATACTATTACCCCATAACAGGTTACAATCTCGACCTTCTTTTAAGAGTATGTAAATTATAAAAAGATTGAATAATGTGAGCGATATATTTTTGCTGTTGCTCAACAATTATAAATGTATGGGTGCGTATATATATGTTGTTCGTATTGGACAAAAAGATTGCCCGTTTTTGATGAAAATGACTATTCTATTATATTGATGGACCTGATTAATTTTCTATGAATTAAGAAGATTTAATATTTGGAAAATTGAGATGTGTCTATAAACTTCTGTGATACGATGTTCATACTAAAAAAGGGAACTCGGCTTTTTTTATAGTATGTTGCCTGCAATATATCAATCAAGATATGATGGACTCTAATTCGGTTTATATATTTTGTGTTCTTAAACGATCGGATTCCTCTCTAAAGAAAGATCTAGGACTATGTAGAGTTGCAAAGGCTAGAAAAAACCCGGTTTAAACCCGGGAATAAACCGGGTTTTTTGGGAACAAACAGGGTTTTTTGGGAATAAACCAGGTCTTTTGGGAATAAACCTGGGAATAAACCGGGTCTATTGGAAATAAACCGGGGAATAAACCGGATTTTTGCAACTCTAGGTCTATGTGCACTCGTGGGCAAGATTTGGTACCCCATATCAACCAGTTACTGAAATAATTTTCATTCCATGAAATCAAAGTGGCCCTTTTTAATTTGTATATTAAAATTTCTCAAACATTGCGTATCTATGTAAACTATTTGTAAGTTAACAAAATACATTCAAATGCAGTCTGACTACGTATGTCGTATATATGTGTACAGCAAATTTTTTAAACTATTTTTTGCTTATCTTCATCATTTTTGTTCTCTTGCATTTGCGAAAAATTTAATTAAATATTTATTAATATTTATTTTATTTATTATTAATAATATACTAACTAATTCAGTATTATCTATTAATATATTTAAATAACAGTATTAAAAATCCTCATCAATTTTTTAAATGCAGTTACAAACATTTTTAATTAATACATTTAAGAAACTCAGGCGGTATTTAGACAATAATTAAACAAATTGCTTTCTATGAAATACAAGAAATGGTGACAACTAAATTCACAAAAGATAGAAAAAAATTGTCACTCAAATTAAACAAATTATATTTTTAAAGTACTTGAAAATACTATCTACATTTATGTATTAATTCTCCTAACAAAATATTCCTTTCAATCAGTTTGCTTTGTAAAACAAAAGAAACAAAATTGATGCACTAAATTTGAATAGCCAGAATAATATTTCTCGGAACATAAATTTGGGAATAGCATGTCACAATAACTTGAAAGGAACATTCATTCTAATTACTACCAGAGAATTGGTACTTGATTAGTTTAGTTTGAAGTTATTTTAGAGAAGGACATTGTAGTAGTATAGCAAAATGTATTTATCATCGGCGGAAATTCCAACTCTGTACGTTCACAAGCATTCTCGACGATATATTGCAAAAATAATAATGTCGTTTTCATTAAAATATATTTATTAAGTCGCAATACTTAATTTTACAATGTGTACATGCGGTTATATGCAAAATTATAATTAACAGTAAAACCAACTTATATTTATTCAAAGCTTAATAAAAGAATTTTGTTGAAATAAACATAAAAACACAGGGATAGAGAAAACAGACCATTTAAAGGTAAAAACTAGAGAGGTTTTTGCATTAAGTACGTGTTTTACGGGTTTTTTTTTTTACAATATTGCATACTTTCATGTTTTCAAAAATATGTAATACACAGCTGAATATATGAAACAAATTGTGATAAAAAGTTTTTTTCTTTTGTATTTTGGTGTGTTCTACTTTGAGTTTTCCTTTTCGAGTTTTAAAACATATTGTCTTAATAATGAAGATATGTATGTGGTAATTAGCAGCCAGTATAATTATATAATTGTGAAAACATAAATTTCATTACAAATTAGAATTTCATTATCAAAAAATTATTTTGGAGAAAACATCCATATTTACAAATACGAAAAGAAGAAAGTTATGAAATTATAAAGTTATGTGCAAATAGATGTTGTTTAAGTAACATATTTTACGGTATTATATCATATTAAACATGTTTCAAACTGGAAACAAAAATATGTATCGTTATGTACTTAATTTCATGTTTATAGTGAAAATTTTTAAAACATATTTTCCTGTTTCGAAATGTTTTTAAAATGGGTCAACGTATTCTATATTTTACGGAAGAATAGTATTATACAGGGTGTCCATAATTAAACGAACTTACTTTAAAGTTGTCTACAGACGAAACTATTGGTCAGAAAGTTGTGAAATTTTGTGAAGGACATAAAGAAGGAATGGAAATTGGTTTAAGCGAAAAAAAAGCAGTTCAAAATTTCGCCACTAGATGGCGTCTTTAGTGAATTACATATTTAGCATATATTTACGATAGTTTACATATTTTATTGCAACAAAACATGTTCCACATGAAGGCCATCATTTTCAGCTACCATCTAGAATCGTAAAATAGCATGTTCCACAGTTCACCTCAGTGTGTTCTGGGGAATGTTAAAAACATGTCGCGAAAAAAGTTTTGTTCAACATGGTTTGTTGTAATAAAATTTTTAACCTATCATAAATATATGCTAAATGTGCAATTCCTAAAAAAAGTCCTCTGGCGGCAAAATTTTGAACTATTTTTTTTTCGCTTAAAAAAATTCCCATGCCTTCATTATGTCCTTAACAAAATTTCACAATTTTCTGAACAACAGTTTCGTCTGTAGACAACTTTAAACTAGGGTCGTTTAATTATGGACACCCTGTGTATATACAGGGCGTCTCTATTATCGTGGAACAAACTTGAAGCCGTGGTACAGGACACTGTAACAAACAATTTTTGTAAGGGAAAGCAGTCGGAATTACATTTACTTAGACAAAATTACGGGGCGTTTCACGCTAATTCGAAGCTACGTTTTCGTTAACAGTAGAAAAGATAAATTAACAAAATTCACAACAGACTCACAGACTCATCTTTGTATGAATCGTAAGTATATTGTAAGGATTTGGTTAAAATATCTTCACTACTTTTAAAGTTATGAACGAAAACGCAACTTCCGATTGGAGTTAGACGCCCTGTATTTTTTGACTATATATATGGATTTCCGACCTACTTTCCTATAAAAATTTTTTTTTTTGATACGTTGTTTGATACGAAAATTGATTGTTCTTTGGTGCGAACAACCAGCTACAGAAAACGAATTAGAACAGATCAAATTTATGCTACTTGAAATAGAGTAAATAATAGAAAACAAATTCGTTGTAAAGGGGACGTATTTTATATTCAGAGCTTTTCAAAAATATATTCGATTAAAATAAGTGCAAATATTTTTCTGCTAGAAATAATTATAAATTAACAGATCCCCCCTGCTTCTTCCGGAGAATATTGATACGTGTTTGGTTTAGGGATTCACTTCCAGATAAAGGAATGAAATTAATTTTAAGAATTTCCCCAGTGTATACTGTATACTTATACTGTATATTTATACTGTAATTCTCCAATGCATGTGACCGAAAATGCAGTTTGAGGCTCTTAAAATTGCAGGTATTTTTTTATTATTATTTACTAACATATGTAGATTTATCTTTTAAAATCTAAAAATGGTTCAATTTAAATTTCGAAAACATATTTTTATATGCATAAGCCTGTTATAATTATTGCATAATATTTGTTAAGGTTCAGTTTAGGTTGTGCAGTGGAAAAAATATATAAATTTTCCTAAACTGGAATTTAAAATAATTATATTGCAAACATATTTCTTCAGAAAAATAAGTTAATTTAGTATTCCCGCAGACTACTATTACATGTATGACGCAATTAAGCTAATTATATAAATATAACATACATTGCGCTATAATTCTCAAATGAGTTTATATTCTTTAAAATAAATTACTGCCATAAATATGATATACAAATTTAAATATCCAAAATGGGACTAGAAGTCTTTCTTTTTACATTAAAACTTTTCATGAGCTATGTGTTTGACATGATTTTGTACAATTTCGTTATTTGAAATGAAATTTTCCTATGAATAATGCTGAATCTCCAACTCAAATTATGGAAATTTCACTATAGGAACGAAATGAAAGTATTCTGTTTTAACAATTTTCATAAACTTAAACTTTTTAAATTAAATTATGTTGCGATATTCTATTAAACATAAAAATTCAGAGCTAATAATTGTACAGCTAGTTTCGCTGCTTATTGTATATGAATTGACTTAGTTGAATATTCAGAGTAGTACATTTTCGTTATTCAGGTTATAATTCTATTAATTCTTCTTTTGAATGTTAAATATATAATTAATTATTATTTCATATATGACACAGCGAAGAATTTTAATCACTGGGAATTAAAAACAAAGAAGATATAAATTTAGCAGTCAATAAAATATAATACGTTCATTTAAAAATTTTCGCCCTTATCTTTGGTGACCAAAAGTCTTCAAAATTCAAGGACGTTTGAAGGACATTCCTCCAATTTGATACGAGGATGTTCTTCAAATTTGGAAACTATAGTTCACGTTATTTACTAATTATCTTTTAAGATAAGGATAAGTTCCTAGCAAGAAAAAATGAATCTTAAAAAGTTGTAAAATGGAAAGTTTTAGAAGTTTGTCAAAAAGTTATCTTTTAAAACCATTCCGACATTTGGTCAGCCTATTTTCATTATCTCCATTTTCTAATTGATGAAGTTATCTTTGGAAAATGAACTAAGACATTATTACAGTATCATAAAGGAATATATATTACAATATGCTACGATGATTGCTCAAAGAAAAGAAAAAAAATACATTTTTCAATGGTTTTTGACGTAGCAGGTAAGAGTATAAGGCCTTATTTAGTAGTCTCATATTATTTTATAGAAGGAAGATACATTTGCCTGTTTATAGGATGAATATTGTAACAGAACTCTGTCAATTCATCGCGCACAATGCATCGCGGGACAATGCATCGAGCACAATGCATCGCAGAACAATTCATCGCGCGCACGTCATGGCAGCTTCAATTCTTCGCGTGGTCATTTCGTCGCGGCCGCAATTCGTCGCGGCGTCAATTCATCGCAGCGTCAATTCACCGCAGCGAAAATGTTTTTGAAGACGATTATAATAGGAAATCACTTGCTGACAAGTGCATTAAACATTTATTTATTTATTGAGAACTTCTCAAAAACCGCATATATGAAAAAAAAATCCACTATATTTTAATGATTGGTATGTTTAGTGTAAAACGGTAAAAGGAGAAATATATCTATATAAATATTTCAATCTGCATATAAAATTGGCAATTAAAATATTAGTAAAAATTCTCTATTTCTGAAAACAAAAATTAAATAAATTATCACTAAATAATTTTACTAAAATAACTTTTTTTTTTATTATAATCGCCTTCAAAAAATTTTTGCTTCGATGAATTCACGCCACGACGAATTGCACTGCGACGAATTGTGCGCGATAAATTGTTCCACGATGAATTGACGCAGAACCCAAAATTCTTACCATGAAGTTTTCGGAAAGGATAACTGTACAGTCTTCATTTCTATTCTGTCACAACTTTTCACTAAATCTGTTTGGCTCTGGGGTTGTGTGGCAGTAGGCCACTTGGCAAATCAGTTCGAATTGTGTATCACAACATTTCATTACATTTTGTTCAATGTATATTTCATAATATAATTTTTTAATATATATTTGTGTAACATTAAAATTACCTTTCGAATAGTTTTCTAAACATATTTTAAACTTAGAATTATATAATAAAAATTGACATTGTTCAGTTTACTCAGTTTTAATTACAAACAATTATATAGTTCTATAGAAATTTGTATTGTTTCCCTTCGTTTATTGTGAAATATTTTGGATGAAATTTGCTCATTTTACTTTAGTTTGAGAATAACACGGGTTTTCTAATTACTTCAACAGAACAAATCCTAGATACGCTTAGTGAGAAATAATAGGGAGATGATTTTTGAATAGTATATAGAATATACTGTATTGTTCTTTGTTCTAACTATTCTGCTTTTCAAGTATTTTTCTGGCTGCGTTCCAAAAATCAGCTGTTTGATTAAACTCAATTTAGAATTCTTGAAAACAAAGCTCACTCCAAAAATAAAATATATGATGAAGAAAACATCCCATTTGGGGAATAAATAATAATCTTTATCCGAAAATATTGAAACTTTAATATATTAAAATACAAAATCTGAAATCTTACAATCCGCATTCTTTGTACTAGTAGAAATTTTCATTATGAAGTAATTTTTGTTTAATGAATAAATTTTTATATTAGTTTAAAATATTATTTTTCTCGTGTAGTCTTAAATCTTTATTTTAATACGATAAAAGTTTTGTACAAAGATCTGTTTGCCATATCTATAGAACACACGAGTTTGTTTTTATTGTATATATTATTGTCATTATTACAATTATTTTCTAACTGATAGTGTAAAAGATAGAAAGCAAATTGAGAAAAGTACAAAACATATCGATTTTCATGTTGTATTTCGGAGAGTTTGATTTTAACAGTGCTAGAGGATAAACTAAAATTTAAATAACGGAAAAAACATAATTTATTCAACAATAAAATATAATTTATTTAACGAAAAAATATAGTTTAACTATTATATAACTATAATATCGTCGTATTTAAATTAATATTTAACAGCGTCTCATTTTAATATAATTTATCAGTGTCTGCTTCATAAGATGTATGCAGACTAATTAGTTATGAAACGGCACATTCAAGTAAATCGGAATGTTATTAAATATGTAACATTTAATAAACAATTCATTTTACTTCCATGAGGGAATCTAAAAAGCAAATTTTACTTACTACTCTTAAAACGTATTTCTCCACTCTAACGTAAATAAAATCTGTTAATAAGCCGTATTGTTTTTTCTAATTACTTACCCAAATTTGTTTTTATATGGTTAAAATAATGTTTCGAGTAGGGGAAGGTGGACTAAAATGACCCTAACCGGCAAAACGATCCACATATATTTTCTTCCAGACAGTTCGCGCTATCTACAGGGTAACACATAAACTAGTTGTGACAAGTGAAGAAGAACCAATGACTCTATTCAAACGATCGCAGTATTACGCGTCTGAATAGAATTCTTTGAAAAGTTGTGTTTTATAACATCTGTTATAAGGTAAGCACTAATTTTAATATTTATTTAGATATACAGTATTTCATGCACAAAGAAATGACTTGGTTTACTTAATGGAGTATATTTTTAGATGTGAATTACACATAAGTATTGTCATAATTACTTTTATGTCGTTTATTTATCCGATAAAAAACAATTTACAATTATTTTTAAAAGAAGGATCATTTTGCCCTTGGGTGAGGGTAAAATGATCCTTCGGACACGTTTTAAAAAATCTATTTTTTTGCATTACTTAATTTGGGTTTTAAATATTTTTAAATATGTTTATAATGCCAAATATGGTGTAAAACATATTATCAAAGGGCAAAAGTTTTATTTAAACAGTTATGTTATTTTACGCAATTTTTTTCTTTAAGGGGGATCATTTAGGCCACCTCCCCCTATTTATGTCAAGTGAGTCTTAAACGGATGTTGTGTTAGGAAAACGTATTATTTAAACAACTACGTCTTCTTATTCTAATGAAGTTTATACTATTCCTCCCTCAATTTATTGATAAGTAACTTTGATTTAATATACTTGATTTACTGTATTATGCGAGATAAACATTTGTTTTCTAATTACTTCCGCAGAACATATGTTTGATATCCCCACTGTATGAAACAAACCTTATTGATACGATAAATGATTATTAAATTGCATGCAGTACATGCAGTATTTTTCTTTATTCTAACATGTGTGTTTTACTATTTTTTTTTGTATTTCTGCGGCCACTTTTAAACATTCTGTTATTTGATTAACTTCAATTTTGAAATTCTTCGAAATGACACAGGAAATAGAAATAAAATATGGTATAGACGTAATGATACCGCAATAGTTTGAGGATTCAAAATTCTCTTTTCTACGAATATTCAGACATTGAATCCAATAATATATCTTGAATTTGGGAATCTACAAAAACAATTATGATTAGGTGGATAGGAGTCAGCTGTTGGACAATACTAAATTCTGTCTCTTAAACTAATCGTTATCATTTATTATTAAGAGGGAGGGCCTATAAATCCATATTATATATGCAGTTGAAATAAAATGACATGTGTGAAAAACTAAGAAAGAGACAGTATAAAATTAAAATGAAATGATACTACAAAATTAAACCAAATAATATGAAAATCAAAAATTAAATGCTATAAATAACTTATGAATTCATTAGATGAGTAAAGATAAGTAAAGATATGTTGTTTCCTCGAATACTGTCAACATTAAACTTAATAATGACAATATAAAAACGTAAAAATGCCTTTTATAACATATCAAAATGAAATTTCATTTTTGATTTTCATCTTATTAGGCATAATTATGTACTATCATTTCATTTGAATTTTATACTGTATCGTTCTTAGTGTTTCACTGTGATTTCATGTGTTCACTGTGATTTCATGTGTGTTCATGTGATTTCATTTTAACTATTCATTTTAACTCATTTTAACAAAACATTTTACTGTGTTTCACAAATTCTCCTCGTCACACTCGAATACACGTTGCATGCGGCAGATGGTGGATAGCACTGAACAATAAAATGTTTTACTTTCTGTTGCTTCTCTGTCCTTTATTGGTAGTTTTCACTTTTCTTCTTAGTCTCTCTAGCGCCGGCAATTTTCATGTTACAGGTACCGTTTCAACGCTTTTTATGGTTTTTCACTATGAAGATCACATTCCAATGAAAAAAAAATAGATGTTGTCATTTGAAATTTTCAAAATTTTGTCACTGTAAGCGAAACTGTTAGAGTTTAACTGTTGTTTTTCATACGATTCTTGAGCGCATACCTCAAAATACTTAAACCCAAAATTTCAGTCAGTTTCTGTGAACGGTGTGACAGTTAAGGACTCATATATCGGGATAGTTATTTTATAATAACCCTGCATATATATATATATCTGTAGTAGGAATATATATATTTTTTTTCAGATCAAAAGTGATTTGAAATTGATTTTGCCGTTATTAAATTTGTAAAACAAGATAAATGATTTATTACAGTGAAGCTATCTATTATGTGCTGTGTCTAAATATCACTAATTTAGTTAAAACTAAAGAACATTCTAGTTAACTTAATAAGCTATAAACTATATATACTACTTGGAAAGAATAATGGGTCATTGAGAGGGGAGGGGATATGGAACATATTCCCTTTTTTTACTTCTGTGTTCTCAAACAAGTACAATATTTAAATTCATAATTTTAAAGTATTTCTGTAATATTGTACAATTTTTGTAATAGTATTTATTTTGTAATAAATATCAAAATCGATTTAAAAACTGAATTCCCATCCTAATTTTAATCATTGTAAAAGACATTATACAATTACAAATGTGTTTAATCTTTCAGCTGCAAATTTTGTTGTACACATAGCAATAAATAAAATCCAGATCACCGTTTTAATTTAGCTTAGATGTGTAAAAATAAAATATTTTTAAAAATATAATTTCCTCATATTTTTCTCTAATTTATATGTATGCCTCACTTCTCAACAAACATGTGTCCCATTCCATATCAACTTGAGGAAGGAGCGGTACAAAACTTTCACAATTTTTTAATTGTTGGAAAATGAACATATTCAGATATTTTGACTCATTTTATTTTGTTTTTGTTTCAGGTATATAACTTAAACATCTATTCTAACACAATTCTATTTAAAATTAAAATCAATATTATGAATGAAAAAATATTTTTCGGAAAAATATCACATTCTTGTATCCTCTCCCATATTATTTAAATATTGATAAAATAACTTTAAATTTATAGTTTAACTATAAATTTTAAATGTCATATTCACCTTGAATATTAAACGAAATGTGTAAGGATATTTATTTTTTTCTGAAAAGGTGCAATAAAGGTGCATATAAAGGTTTGTGAAACATAAAATTCCGTCAAAAGATGTTAAAAAGATGTTAAAAAACACGAACTCTTTCAACTGATCTAAACAGTGATCATCAGGGGAAGTTTTCAGAGGTGTGAATGTTATCAATATTCGTTGGTTAAATATTCCAAGACGAGTCTTATTCAAACACTGTTAAAAATTTGCAGCAACCTGTTTAGTCATTTGACCGTTTTTATAGAAAACGGTTACACAACCGTAATTTAACTCTATTCTGAGCCTATTATTGTCCATATTACGGTCGGAATTGAGTTAAATTACGGTTATGTAAGCGTTTTCTACAAAAACGGTTAAATGACTGGACAGTTTTCTGCAAAATTTTAACAGTGAAGGAGGGGAGGATACGACAGTTACGTTGCAAAATCGCCATAGATGTTCATTGCGCTGTACCAGATACTGGATATATTGTAGGACAGCATATCCTTGCAGGTTTTCTTTGCTTGAGGTGAAATCTCTAAAGATTCTCTTACTATTGATGCGTCGTAATGTGAAGTACGAGCTATGGTTATTGCTTTACTGAAATCTATGTCGATATCTTGTCTTTTGGTTTAACCTTGATAGAGCGGTTGAGGGTTTACTATACTTTATATCTGCAATATGCTCTTTGAGACAGTCTTTAAATTTTCTAGATGTCATGCCTATGTAATTGAGTTTTTCTGATTTACTTTAGCTGTAAAAGGTATCATATATACGAATGAAGTTTTGTCATTAGGAATGTTTCTATTTTCTTGTGTGCAAGATCGTTCAATTTAGCAGATGGTTTTGCTATTACGTTGATATCATATATCTGTAATGTATGTTTAATTATTTCAAATAATTGAAGCTGTAAAATTTGAGATTATTTTTCAGATTATTTGTAATGCCACTTTTAATTGACTTTTATGCTGGATGTCGAAGATTAATTAATAAATATGAGGACGGGGAAACCCTTTTCTATAGCAATTTTCTTAATAGTGAGTAATTCTTCATGCAGGTAATCTCTTGTATAGAATTCGATGGTTCTTTTTATGTAAATAATGTAAGTTGCAGATTTGAATTTAAATGCAACATTGCTATTGTAGGATATTATATTATTTGTATTGCATGGTTTTCTATAAACCTTTCTATCTATTTTGTATGTTGTATTGTTCCTTATTAACTCCATGTCTAAAAATAGTAACGATTCTCTTTGTTCGATTTCTAAGGTGAATTGTATGTTTGAATCATTGTTATTAGCATTATTTAAATATTCATTCAATGCAGGGATACCATGGTTCCAAATTAAAATATATCGTGAACATAACGCCTCCATAGCTTAGGTTTTAAAACTAATTTAGATATAATACCTTTCTATAGGGGTCAAAGTTTTATCTCCGCGAGTAATCATGACATGGGTGAACCCATCGAGGCACCTTCAGTTTGCTTATTAAATTTCCCATTAAATTGGAAGATGTTACTATTTGTAATCAAACTAATGCTTTTCATGGTCTTTCACACTTTACAAATTTCCCCTGACGATGACTGTTTAGAGCAGTTGAAAGCGCTCGGGTTTTTTAACATCTTTTGACGGGTTTTTATGTTTTAAAAACATTTATATATATACACTATATTGCCAAAGGTGACCGGTCACTTGCAATTTTAGACGTTTTGTTAACTATCTAGAAAAATACATGAGGAATTAACCTGAAACTACAGGTGTGTAAACAGTATAGTACAGGTTATATATTTCCGTGAAGATATTTTCACGAAAGCCCATAGGGGACTGTCAACAAATTAAAAAAGGACGAATATCTTTTGGATAACCCTGTAAAAACTACTGTAGCAAATGCATTCAAACTCGAGTTTATTAATAAGTGGCTTATTGTAATATACTGTGTTAATTGTTATGAGGATAGCATGTATACTCGTTGAGAAATTAAGGTTTTTATAAAAACAGTCCCAAATTTTGCCTAGTTTTTTGCTTATAATTTACAGAGTTCTTAATATAAAAAAAAGTTCTTTACAGAAAATATGACAAACAACATTGTACATAACACGCTACAATCAGAATTAAAAAATAATAAAAACTGGATGAAAAATGAATAGGTTTACTAAAAAATGTTTCACTGCGCATGCGCGAATGCCATCAAAATATAATATGAATAATATATTAGCTATGTATATAGAGCAACTTTTGTGAAAGTCTCAAAATCATAGCTTGAAAATTCAGAAAATTATCGTCGATAGAATAAGCTAGAAATCCGTTGTTCCCAAAAAGAAGCAAAAAGTTGAGGGGTTGTATCAAATATCTGTTGATTAGTGACAAGATAGCGTACACAATATTGCACGTATATTTGAATACAACCCCTCATATTTTTGCTTCCTTTTGGGAACAACGGATTTCGAGCTTATTCTATCGACGATAATTTTCAGAATTGTCAAGCTATGATTTTGAGACTTTCACAAAAGTTGCTCTATATACTTAGCTAATACATTATGCATATTATATTTTGATTCCATTCGCGCATGCACAGTGAAACATCTTTTAGTAAACCTGCTCATTTTTCATACAGTTTTTATTATTTTTTAATTCTGATTGCAGAGTATTGTGTACAATGTTGTTTGTCATATTTTCTGAAAAGAACTTTTTTTTATATTAAGAACTCTGCAAAAAACTAGAGCAAAAATCTAGGCGAAGTTTGGGACTGTTTTTATAAAAATCTTAATTTCTCTACGAGTATACATGCTATCCTCATAAAAATGAACACAGTATATTACAATAAGCCACTTATTAATAATCTCGAGTTTGAACGCCTTTTGCTACGTTAGTTTTTACAGGGTTATCCAAAAGATATTCGTCCTTTTTTAATTTGTTGACAGTCCCCTATGGGGTTTCGTGAAAAAATCTCCGCGGAAATATATAACGTATTCTATACTGTATACACCTGTAATTTCAGGTGAATTCCTTATGTATTTTTCTAGATAGTTAACAAAACGTCTAAAATCGCAAGTGACCAGTCACCTTTGCCAATATAGTGTATTTGCACATTTTTAGTAAAAATAAATATTTTTACACATTCCGTTTACATAGGATATCATGTCATTCTGAAGTAGTATATTTTCTATATTAATAGTATTTTCATATATTATTGTTCTCTTTATAAAAAAGTTTTTTAAAGTGATTAATAAGATTTTTTTAAGTGAAGTTAATAAAGTGATTTTTATGCGACGAGAGTTTTTCTCTACAACTCTTTACTCTTATTATTACATATCTACCCTATATATATATAATCCTAATGAAACGAATTTGTGAAACGATTTTATGAAACGAATTTATGAAACGATTTTATGAAACGACTGATTAAACGACTGATTATGTTTCAAGGCTATTTTTAATAAAATATTAAACGCTTGATGGTGAAATTAATACCAATTGTTCATAAAAATCTGCGGATGTCAAAACTGGTAATAGAATTTTGAAATTGGAATTAGTTTTCGAGATATTAATTTTTTTCTAATTTTAATGACATTTCTGTAATGATGGCAACTAATTATTCAGTTTTTTTTGTGACAAAAAAGGGAAGAAAATTTAAAATGATCCCGATAGGGATTATTGATTTCTTTTTATTCGTCATTTTCAAATTGAAATTGAATTTATCTTTTATTTCAATAGATAATAAAGATAACATTGTGATTAAATTATGTTTTTCAGGAAAATTTGAAAAAAAAATCACATTTCTATCGTCAGGATTCAATCGTCTGTCAGCATTTAAATTTATAAACTGAAAATATTTTGAATAAATTCGTCCAAATGACGTCATTTAGGTAAACGCAAAAGAAAGGGAGGAAAAGGAATTAATAGTAATTACTATTTATTGATATCATTTTGTTATTTTTTTGTAAAATTTAACTAAACGAATTTATAAAATCATTAATTCGGATATTTGAAACTAATATATAAAATAATAATTGCCCAACTGAACGCAAGAATAAAATATCCTGCTTGGTTTTCTATCCTGCTTGGTTTTTTCCGCCAAGCTTTTTAAAAGAGCGTCAAGACCCCTATAATAGAAAAGCACCAAAAGTTCATTGGGTTTGTTTTCATAACTTTTGGCAACAAATCTATGTATATTAACGAATCTATCCCTTTTTGAAGCTCGAATTACGCCAAACCTAAAAGCAAAGGATCCTATACTGGAAAAGTACCCGATTTTCTTATGGACAATATTCAAGTGACAGAACATTTTGTAAAATTACCGCGGATAGCAAATTTGTTAAATATCTCATCAATTGATGCCGAATAAATGAAGGCATGCATGCACAAAATATTTAATTAATTTTGTATGATAAATAATTATTAGAAAATTCGTATATACATATTAATTAAAAAAATAATTTACATATTTAAAATAACATGAAAATATGCATGATGGTGCACTAAAATAGAGAGAAAATTAAAACCTGTTACTGAAAATGTATATAACATAGTACTTTTCAATACCGTGGTTCTTAATGTTATTCACAAGTAGATGGAATTTTTCTCATCCTTAAACGCAAAGGAAGAATAGAATAGAGATTGTTGTTATAAAAGTACGAGAGGTAGTCACAATTTAAACCTAACCATTTTATACAAGCTGGTTTTCAAGTAGTAATTGATTTTACTTATCAATCCCGAAAACAGTCGTCGCAACAGCTGTGTATGAGGCCATGATAATCGAAAAATGTCCCATTAAAATGTTAAAAGCATGGCAACCCAATTACAGATTTACCAATATTTTTAAAATAAAGCACGCTGTCATGTTTTTAGAGGCCTCGAAGTCTGAGCGGGGGTTGGCGAGCGTAGCTCGCAGGGGGTAGGCCCCCTAGTTATAGTGTAAAAAAATAAGGTTTTATTTAATTTTCACAAATGTTTTACCATAAAAAAACTCTATGCATGAAGATAGTAATTTATAATAGAAAAAGTCACAAAACTTGCAAAAAAAAATCTATTTTTGTTAAAAAAAAAAAAAAAAAAAAAAAAAAAAAAAACATGGACAAATTTAATAAAAAATGATCATTTTTCTGAAATTTCTTTTCAATTTTTTGTTGCAAAATATTTTTATATGTTTAAAATACATCGAATATACATATAAAAAAAATTCTAATTACAATTCAAGTGTCTGCACTGCAATTTATTGTTTAAATTAGAAATCTGTCTTCCAATTCTATAAAAATTCCTGTTTTTCCTCTGTTAAATTATTCAGGAATAAGTTTGAAAATGTTTACTTGCTTTATTATGCGAGAGAATAGAAGCATTCCGTTTACTTCAACATAACAAATCCTGAGTACGTTCAGTGAGAAATAATAGAAAGACGACATTTGAAAATAACTATAAAAAGCTTAACTACTGTTCACTGTTACAACTAGTCTATTTTTCTAATACTAGGCTGGACTCTTTCGGAAATTTATTTGCTTAAAGTCAGTTTTGAATTCATGGAATTGAAACTGACTCTAACAGAAAACAAGTTGGCAATTTTACGTCAAACGTGACAAATGAACTCGGACTGTCATTATTTTAGTAAAATGAATGATATCGTTTATTATTATGATATGATTAATTTCCGTAATTACATTCTGAGTTGGCAACATTTTATCTTTTGTTGTCATTTACTGAAAATTCCAATGGGAAACTTCAGCCTAGCTTTCCAAATGTCAAAACTTGAAATCCATCTTTAGATTATTTTTTCATTTAATATCTATTTCTACGGAAACATCTATACAAACAACTATCGGTAGATTATATGACTGGTATAATTAAACAATTTTAGTATACAAATTCGGTTTTCAAATTCAGTAATTTGGAAATAATAGGACTCTATCTTAAATATCACGTAATCACCATGGCAACCTAGAATCAATGCATATCAATAGATATCATTTAATTAAATACGTATGATAGGATTTCATGTAATGAAAAATGTGACTATACCTTTGTCGTAGAGGCTATAAGATGCACTGTTAAAACTTTGCTGCAAACTTTCCAGTCATTCGACTGTTTTTAAAGGTACCAGTTACTTGACCATATTATTAAGTGTATGCGAACATATTATTGACCATATTATGGTCAGAATAAAGTAAAATTACGATTATGTAACCGTTTTCTTTATAAACGATTGAATAACTGGACAGTTTGCTGCAATTTTTTAACAGTGTGTCATATACGTCATATAGGACTATAACGTCATACATGTTAGATAACTTACCGATAATACTCGGTCTTGTGACGATTAATCCTCGGAAGCTGCTATACCAAGGAAGTGCCGATTTAAAAAATCAAATTACTTAATAACTATTTTTATTAATATATGTTTAAGTTTTGATTCGAATTTCATACAATTTGAAATGACTCGGCACAATTATGCAGCGATTATATATATTAAATTTCAAACCATTCGACTAGGTAGATTTTGCGCTGTTATATGCGGACAGACGGACGGACCAGACGATGACTATAGGTGCTTCGTATTTATATAATTAGAAACGCATCTAAAATTATAGAGAAACCATCTCAATTGTGTGATAAATGTGCCTTCACATCTACTTAATCTGGGGATAACATTTTGTGAGTACAGTAGAACTCCAACTATCCGAACTCCGACTATCCGAATCGCTGATTATCCGAATCGCTTTCAGAATTTCAGAAAAAAAAATAAGACGGAAACGTATTGCGATTCGCAAATTAAGGATTCTGTCTACGCGCGCTATTGTCCTTGCGAACATTATTGGGATGATGAGTCACCGTCTCATAGTGCAGTTAAATTAGTTAAATTATTGGCTGTCGTCCGTCGCCAGGTGGCCAGCCCGGCCCACCTGGGTTTCAAAATGTAAATGATGATGAACTTATTGAAAGTGTCGAGGAAGAAGATGACCTTAGTGTCGAAATTGAAGCAGACACGGGACCATCAGCTAGTGAAGCATTTGCCGGCCTTGAAACTGTGTTGAAGTGGATGTAGCGTCAGCCTGAGTGTGACCACATGCAACTTCTCACAGTCAAGCGGATGCGCGATTTGGCTGCCCGAAAACGGATGAAGACTGTCAAACAGCTTACCTTCACCGAGATGTTCAGCAAGCAATGACTTTCATTTACAGTACGGTACGTACATATTGTACTAATGTACAGTACTTGTAAATACGTTTAACATGTAAAAGTGTTGCATTTTCATTTAATTAATTAAAAGATATTTTTATTCAAAAATAGTGTTTCTCTACCGTTTTCATCATACATACAGTAATTAATTAAAATAGATCCTTTTTTCGGAAAAAATCCAATTATCCGAATTTTTGATTATCCGAATGGGGCCTGGTCCCAATTGATTCGGATAATTGGAGTTCTACTGTATTCATTTTTAATAAAAATTTCCTTGAATTTTCATAGAGGCACTGTAATTGTTAAGTAGAAAATATATTTTTTAAATATACTTTCATGAAGTCTGACTGGCTAAAAACTCTCACAGACTTAAAAAAAAAAAAAAAAAAGCTTGAATTATTCGATTCTAAAGAAAGAATGGATTTTCGTGATATTACTAGAGACAAAATCAAGTAAATATCTAACGACAGATTATAATACCTATTTTGAAATTCAAAATGTTTAAAAAAATTTAACTATAAGAGCATGATATATTCAAAATTGAAATTATTTGAAGCATAATCATAAAATGCAAAAATAACTCTTCTCTAGCTTTTACATCCCAGCATGTCTTACGGAAAAATTCGACATTTCCCGCATTTTCCGAAACAACAATAAATAAAACAATTTCTAAAAATTATTCTACGAACAATAGAAGTAAACAAATGATATCATTATTAACTATCTTATGTATCTACCAAAAATACTAATGAAATCAATTACGAACATTTTAATTATATAATTAATTAATATTGAAAAATCTGTGTCGTTTTCGCGCAGAGTTGAATAAGCAACTTATGTTCTAAATACCTGCACGACAGTCTGTCGCCAACCCTGGCAGTTAGAAGAGATTGTGAGCAGAGGGAAATTATGAACTCAGATATTGTTTAACCATAAAACCGACTAGACATTTTACAGCATGTGACTTGTGAACTCATGGGAAGCAATCACTTGTAAACAAGGTCTACATCTTAATTTCAATTATCAAAGTATCTAAGGATACCTCTTGGATATTCAACACAAGGCTAACCAATGACAATATTGTGATATTTTTTGGACATCCTTTTGGAAAAGAAGGAGATTTTTACATTAGTAAAAAATATGTATTCAGTCTCAGTTCAGTTTAAGTCTGAGTTCGGTTTAAGTTCAATAAGAAGTATGACATCAACTCTAGTCAACACTAGAATCTTTTCTACAAGTCTAAGTTACCAATGTAAATGTTTACAGATTGACTTGCAACAATTTTAAGTTCAGTTCCTAATGGAACTTTTGTATTTTTTTCTAAATTATACGTGAGAGGATTAAATACTGGCTATAATTTATATTACGAAAATATCATTTAAGTGATAGGGGAAAGGGGGGCACAGTGGGACACTGGGCACATTGGGACAAAAGGCATTTTTCCTACCATTCAAATACTCAACAATTAGAAAAGTACGCATCATTTAGTTAACCTGTATGGCAACACTGTATAAACTAGTCTCAGTCACATTTCATTTTGTAGGGAAATTACAGCCGTTTTTGTTTTTACTATCACTGTTGGAAAAATCAGATAAATTTTACTTTCTTGGATTTGAGCAATAAAATATCATCCAATAATGAATATCATTACATTAATTTAAAGCTTAAACTTTCTTCATTACATGTGTGTAATGTTCTTAATTCTATTAATAAATTTTGTGAAACTTTTGATTTTGGATTTAAAAATACACCTTGGGGGGTACAGTGGGACATGTTGATAGGGGCACAGTGGGACACGTCCACAAGACCATTCACAGGAGAGCCACAACCAGGGTGCTCCAATTTAAATTTATCTCTGGTTGAAAACAAGAAAGTTGATGAACCTGTTTTGTCACCAGGACTAATAAGGCTTCTACCAAAATGCCATACACCTGATAATTCTAAGAGGAACCGAAGGAAGAGAAAATCAGAAGTATTGACTGATACAACCTGTAAGATTTAGAATAGAGCAGGAAACATTTGAAAGAATTGAAAAGCAAAATAAAGGTAAAAAGAAGTATTCTTCCAATGTTTCGAAATTGATAACAAAAAAAAAAGAAAAAAAAAGATTGTAAATAAAAATTTATGGGAAAAACGAAGATTGGAAGCTCTCTTCAAGTGATAGTGTTTCTGACGATGAGGTGGAAGAAAGAGAAAGTATTTTTCAGGATGATATGGAAGAAAAAGAAAGCGCTTATATATATTGGAGATTTTGTATTAGTCAAAGTGTGTGGGAAAAAGTAAGGAGCCATATGCTATTATGTTGCAGAAATCATAAATAAAAGTGAAATTGACTTTGAAGTGAATTATATGAAAATACTTTTACCAGCATACAATTTTGTATTTGATGATGAGACAACACATTCAGCTGTTCTTGCGGACATTGAAATGAAATTACCAAAACCAATGGCTTGCGGAGGGACAGAAAGAACAATGACACAATTATCATTTCTTGTAGATTTCCAAGGATATTCCAAGATAAAATGAACTTTTAAGAACTTTTTGTTAGTCTTTAATGTTTAATTTGATGTTACTTTATTATTTTCAACTCATCATACATTAGTTTGCAAAGAATTTTTCAACTCTTAAATGTGTTCCATTATTATAACTATTTTTAAGTCTTATCATTTGAAAATGGCTTTCATATCTTCTATGTTCAATATCTAAACCTGTATTTAATAATAATAAATGTGCTGTGATAATACAATTAATTTTGTATGTACCTTACTCACCGTCCCACTGTACCCCATTCCCTGTCCCACTGTGCCCCGTCAGGGGGCACAATGGGACATCTTGAGTAGCTTTAGAAAATTACATTTTTTAAAGAATAAAATAAGTATAAATTATGAAAAAAATTACAATGAAAGCTAAAAGTTGCCAAAATATTGCTCTGCATTTGTTTTATTTTTTTAATTAAAAGGGAAGAAATTATCGTAAAACAAGTGAAAATTGTCCCACTGGGCCCCCCTTTCCCCTATATTTAGACCCGATGTCGCATTTTAAGTAAATAGTTTGTGTACCTGCAACAACATGGAGAATACTTTGGATATCTGCTACACCCGATCTCAACCAGGTATTAATTCAAAGTATGTATCACGCAATAATTAAGTTCAATAAGAAGTATGACATCAACTCTAGTCAACACTAGAATCTTTTCTACAAGTCTATGTTACCAATGTAAATGTTTGCAGATTGACTTGCAACAATTTTAAGTTCAGTTCCTAATGGAACTTCTGTATTTTTTTCTAAATTATACGTGAGAGGATTAAATACTGTCTATAATTTATATTACGAAAATATCATTTAAGTGATATATTTAGATCCGATGTCGCATGTTAATTAAATAGTTTGTGTACCTGCAACAACATGGAGACTACTTTGGATATCTGCTACACAGGATCTCAACCAGGTGTTAATTCAAAGTATGTATCACGCAATAATTAAGTTCAATAAGAAGTATGACATCAACTCTAGTCAACACTAGAATCTTTTCTACAAGTCTAAGTTACCAACGTAAATGTTTGCAGATTGACTTGCAACAATTTTAAGTTCAGTTCCTAATGGAACTTCTGTATTTTTTTTTTCTAAATTATACGTGAGAGGATTAAATACACTCTATAATTTATATTACGAAAATATCATTTAAGTGATATATTTAGATCCGATGTCGCATGTTAATTAAATAGTTTGTGTACCTGCAACAACATGGAGAATACTTTGGATATCTGCTACACCCGATCTCAACCAGGTATTAATTCAAAGTATGTATCACGCAATAATTAAGTTCAATAAGAAGTATGACATCAACTCTAGTCAACACTAGAATCTTTTCTACAAGTCTAAGTTACCAACGTAAATGTTTGCAGATTGACTTGCAACAATTTTAAGTTCAGTTCCTAATGGAACTTCTGTATTTTTTTTTTCTAAATTATACGTGAGAGGATTAAATACACTCTATAATTTATATTACGAAAATATCATTTAAGTGATATATTTAGATCCGATGTCGCATGTTAATTAAATAGTTTGTGTACCTGAATCAACAAAGAGACTACTTTGTATATCTGCTACACACGATCTCAACCAGGTGTTAATTCAAAGTATGTATCAATCAATAATTAAGTTCAATAACAAGTATGACATCAACTCTAGTAAACACTAGAATCTTTTCTACAAGTCTATGTTACCAATGTAAATGTTTGCAGATTGACTTGCAACAATTTTAAGTTCAGTTCCTAATGGAACTTCTGTATTTTTTTCTAAATTATACGTGAGAGGATTAAATACTGTCTATAATTTATATTACGAAAATATCATTTAAGTGATATATTTAGATCCGATGTCGCATGTTAATTAAATAGTTTGTGTACCTGCAACAACATGGATACTACTTTGGATATCTGCTACACCCGATCTCAACCAGGTGTTAATTCAAAGTATGTATCAATTAATAATTAAGTTCAATAAGAAGTATGACATCAACTCTAGTCAACACTAGAATCTTTTCTACAAGTCTAAGTTACCAACGTAAATGTTTGCAGATTGACTTGCAACAATTTTAAGTTCAGTTCCTAATGGAACTTCTGTATTTTTTTTTCTAAATTATACGTGAGAGGATTAAATACACTGTATAATTTATATTACGAAAATATCATTTAAGTGATATATTTAGATCCGATGTCGCATGTTAATTAAATAGTTTGTGTACCTGAATCAACAAGGAGACTACTTTGTATATCTGCTACACACGATCTCAACCAGGTGTTAATTCAAAGTATGTATCAATCAATAATTAAGTTCAATAACAAGTATGACATCAACTCTAGTCAACACTAGAATCTTTTCTACAAGTCTATGTTACCAATGTAAATGTTTGCAGATTGACTTGCAACAATTTTAAGTTCAGTTCCTAATGGAACTTCTGTATTTTTTTCTAAATTATACGTGAGAGCATTAAATACTGTCTATAATTTATATTACGAAAATATCATTTAAGTGATATATTTAGATCCGATGTCGCATGTTAATTAAATAGTTTGTGTACCTGCAACAACATGGAGACTACTTTGGATATCTGCTACACCCGATCTCAACCAGGTGTTAATTCAAAGTATGTATCAATCAATAATTAAGTTCAATAAGAAGTATGACATCAACTCTAGTCAACACTAGAATCTTTTCTACAAGTCTAAGTTACCAACGTAAATGTTTGCAGAT
This sequence comes from Maratus michaelseni, assembly GCA_963931845.1. Classification (NCBI taxonomy): domain Eukaryota; kingdom Metazoa; phylum Arthropoda; class Arachnida; order Araneae; family Salticidae; genus Maratus; species Maratus michaelseni. Next base: position 393,603,932 of record OZ007592.1, read on the forward strand.
TGACTTGCAACAATTTTAAGTTCAGTTCCTAATGGAACTTCTGTATTTTTTTTTCTAAATTATACGTGAGAGGATTAAATACACTCTATAATTTATATTACGAAAATATCATTTAAGTGATATATTTAGATCCGATGTCGCATGTTAATTAAATAGTTTGTGTACCTGAATCAACAAGGAGACTACTTTGTATATCTGCTACACACGATCTCAACCAGGTGTTAATTCAAAGTATGTATCAATCAATAATTAAGTTCAATAACAAGTATGACATCAACTCTAGTCAACACTAGAATCTTTTCTACAAGTCTATGTTACCAATGTAAATGTTTGCAGATTGACTTGCAACAATTTTAAGTTCAGTTCCTAATGGAACTTCTGTATTTTTTTCTAAATTATACGTGAGAGGATTAAATACTGTCTATAATTTATATTACGAAAATATCATTTAAGTGATATATTTAGATCCGATGTCGCATGTTAATTAAATAGTTTGTGTACCTGCAACAACATGGAGACTACTTTGGATATCTGCTACACCCGATCTCAACCAGGTGTTAATTCAAAGTATGTATCAATCAATAATTAAGTTCAATAAGAAGTATGACATCAACTCTAGTCAACACTAGAATCTTTTCTACAAGTCTATGTTACCAATGTAAATGTTTGCAGATTGACTTGCAACAATTTTAAGTTCAGTTCCTAATGGAACTTCTGTATTTTTTTCTAAATTATACGTGAGAGGATTAAATACTGTCTATAATTTATATTACGAAAATATCATTTAAGTGATATATTTAGATCCGATGTCGCATGTTAATTAAATAGTTTGTGTACCTGCAACAACATGGAGACTATTTTGGATATCTGCTACACCCGATCTCAACCAGGTGTTAATTCAAAGTATGTATCAATTAATAATTAAGTTCAATAAGAAGTATGACATCAACTCTAGTCAACACTAGAATCTTTTCTACAAGTCTAAGTTACCAACGTAAATGTTTGCAGATTGACTTGCAACAATTTTAAGTTCAGTTCCTAATAGAACTTGTGTATTTTTTTTTCTAAATTATACGTGAGAGGATTAAATACACTCTATAATTTATATTACGAAAATATCATTTAAGTGATATATTTAGATCCGATGTCGCATGTTAATTAAATAGTTTGTGTACCTGAATCAACAAGGAGACTACTTTGTATATCTGCTACACACGATCTCAACCAGGTGTTAATTCAAAGTATGTATCAATCAATAATTAAGTTCAATAACAAGTATGACATCAACTCTAGTCAACACTAGAATCTTTTCTACAAGTCTATGTTACCAATGTAAATGTTTGCAGATTGACTTGCAACAATTTTAAGTTCAGTTCCTAATGGAACTTCTGTATTTTTTTCTAAATTATACGTGAGAGCATTAAATACTGTCTATAATTTATATTACGAAAATATCATTTAAGTGATATATTTAGATCCGATGTCGCATGTTAATTAAATAGTTTGTGTACCTGCAACAACATGGAGACTACTTTGGATATCTGCTACACCCGATCTCAACCAGGTGTTAATTCAAAGTATGTATCAATCAATAATTAAGTTCAATAAGAAGTATGACATCAACTCTAGTCAACACTAGAATCTTTTCTACAAGTCTAAGTTACCAACGTAAATGTTTGCAGATTGACTTGCAACAATTTTAAGTTCAGTTCCTAATGGAACTTCTGTATTTTTTTTTCTAAATTATACGTGAGAGGATTAAATACACTCTATAATTTATATTACGAAAATATCATTTAAGTGATATATTTAGATCCGATGTCGCATGTTAATTAAATAGTTTGTGTACCTGAATCAACAAGGAGACTACTTTGTATATCTGCTACACACGATCTCAACCAGGTGTTAATTCAAAGTATGTATCAATCAATAATTAAGTTCAATAACAAGTATGACATCAACTCTAGTCAACACTAGAATCTTTTCTACAAGTCTATGTTACCAATGTAAATGTTTGCAGATTGACTTGCAACAATTTTAAGTTCAGTTCCTAATGGAACTTCTGTATTTTTTTCTAAATTATACGTGAGAGGATTAAATACTGTCTATAATTTATATTACGAAAATATCATTTAAGTGATATATTTAGATCCGATGTCGCATGTTAATTAAATAGTTTGTGTACCTGCAACAACATGGAGACTACTTTGGATATCTGCTACACCCGATCTCAACCAGGTGTTAATTCAAAGTATGTATCAATCAATAATTAAGTTCAATAAGAAGTATGACATCAACTCTAGTCAACACTAGAATCTTTTCTACAAGTCTATGTTACCAATGTAAATGTTTGCAGATTGACTTGCAACAATTTTAAGTTCAGTTCCTAATGGAACTTCTGTATTTTTTTCTAAATTATACGTGAGAGGATTAAATACTGTCTATAATTTATATTACGAAAATATCATTTAAGTGATATATTTAGATCCGATGTCGCATGTTAATTAAATAGTTTGTGTACCTGCAACAACATGGAGACTACTTTGGATATCTGCTACACCCGATCTCAACCAGGTGTTAATTCAAAGTATGTATCAATTAATAATTAAGTTCAATAAGAAGTATGACATCAACTCTAGTCAACACTAGAATCTTTTCTACAAGTCTAAGTTACCAACGTAAATGTTTGCAGATTGACTTGCAACAATTTTAAGTTCAGTTCCTAATGGAACTTCTGTATTTTTTTTTCTAAATTATACGTGAGAGGATTAAATACACTCTATAATTTATATTACGAAAATATCATTTAAGTGATATATTTAGATCCGATGTCGCATGTTAATTAAATAGTTTGTGTACCTGAATCAACAAGGAGACTACTTTGGATATCTGCTACACACGATCTCAACCAGGTGTTAATTCAAAGTATGTATCAATCAATAATTAAGTTCAATAACAAGTATGACATCAACTCTAGTCAACACTAGAATCTTTTCTACAAGTCTATGTTACCAATGTAAATGTTTGCAGATTGACTTGCAACAATTTTAAGTTCAGTTCCTAATGAAACTTCGGTATTTTTTTTCTAAATTATACGTGAGAGGATTAAATACTGTCTATAATTTATATTACGAAAATATCACTTAAGTGATATATTTAGATCCGATGTCGCATGTTAATTAAATAGTTTGTGTACCTGCAACAACATGGAGACTACTTTGGATATCTGCTACACCCGATCTCAACCAGGTGTTAATTCAAAGTATGTATCGATCAATTTACAATTGTGTTGTTTTATTAAAGATGTATATCAAATTGTCAGGGACAGACTTGACTGCAATGGTACAACTTAAAAATGATACATTTGCCCGATGTAATAATGAGATATTTAACTATTAAAATTATACAAAATAATTTTACTTTGAATTTACGTCAACATGGCATATTTATTTAATGAAATTCTTAATATTTTAAGAAATAAAGTTTAATCAGTGATTCGCTGAATTTGATTTTAATGGAAAATAATGTCTTTTTTTATAATTTGTCTTTTTTCCCTTTTATTTTACTTTTAGATATTAATGTTTATCTTTGTAAATAAATAATTAATTTTAATATTTTTCTTGCTAGTTATTGATCATCATGAATGTGTGTTTTTCTCATTAAGTTAATTAATTAAGTTTTCCTTTTCAGGTAATTGATAATTTACTTCTCCCGTCATTTTAATTTTAGGTTGTATAGAAATTTATTAATGTTAATATTAATTAAACATAATTGTGTTGGAAAGTTTAAACACAATAGGATTTTTTGAAATCACACAATGCATTCTTTTAATTTACTTATTATTAACCACTTAATTATTAACGTGAGCGTTGTTGTTTTAATTCTAAAAGCTCGCGTTTTCCTATTGACAAAAAAATATTTTATGGTTTACAATCACATTTATTTAAATTTAAAGTTTACTAAAGTTTCCAACATGACTTTATTGTGGTTTTTAGTGTATGATAGACAGAATTAAGCATCATTACCACCAATTAAGTCAAGTTGTTCATTACTGTCCAACAAAAGTCTTTCCTTTATCGCAAATATAATCATAATAATATATATAACACAAAATAAATTTGAAATATGCCATGAACTAAACATTTTAATTAAAAAAAATATTGTTTAAGCCTGTTATTCAAAAACCGATTGTTGTAAAAAAATAACCGGTTAAGTTCTGCTAAATTGTTGTCTGTGCGTTTTTCAGAGAATCTGTCTTTTTCAGATAAAGATTTCAGTTATTTGTTTGCTAAATGCTTTATCTAAATATAAATATTCAAAATATGAACAGAAAACATTGCTGAGTTCACATTGAGACTTTTACAGACGCTAGAAGTCACATTTAGTGTTATCATCCTAATTAGTAATGCTTTCTGGCATTTTTTTTTGTTTTGTTTTGATAGTTTTAATACAGTATTCGACACTTCATGTATCAAACATTTCCAAATTATTATCTACTGCTATAACTTTAGATATGGTTACATTTTCACAGTTAAACATTTCACTGTACATGAAAATTCTGGCATGATGTTCATGTTATTTTCAAAATCTTTTGTCGTGGATTTTTCATGTTATACCGTAACCAGAAACTTTCAAGAGTAGGCCAAACACTAAGACTTGCCTTATTGTGGTAATTTCATGATTTTGAAATGTTGTCTTATCTGTTAATGAAGAAAGGAGTATTTTGTGTGTATATATAAAAAATATATATATAAATATACATTTACCATTTTCACTGCGCGTAGCAATTTCATTTGTATATTTTATTTTTATTTTGAAAAAAAACTTTCAGATTTTTAACTTTTTTCTTTCGAAGTAACCATGTTCGATATTTTGAGAGTCCGCTGTATTTATAAAAGCAAATTCCGCATATGAAAATCTTTCTTACCACCAAAAAAAACAAAAAAAAAACAGATGACTTAGTAAATATACATGTAATTTAGACTAATAGATCTGGTTACATTTTTTATGAAATATCTAAATATTTAAGTGTATTTTTAATTGGATTATCCACACCTTTAAAATTTCATAATTAAGTAAGTTAAATTTTAAAACGATTTTGTTTCTAATACAAATAATCAATATGTAAATTATTAATCTTTAATTCGAAAACAATCTAGTTCCACATAAATTTATAATGTTATTATCTCAATTTATTTAGAAATATTTTCTGTAAAATTTATTCACTTTACTTATTGTGTTAGAGAAACGCGGCTTTTCTAATTATTTCAGCAGCACGAAAGTTAGATGATAAGCTTAGTGAGAAACAATAGAGAAATGTTTGTTGAATAATTTTCAGAAGATGTTGTATTGTTCTTTGCTCCAGCTAGTTTTCTTTTGTAGAAATACTTTGACCGTTTTTTTTTAGATATTCTTTAAATTGAGTTATTTCATTAAATTCAAATTGGAATTAGTCAAAATAAAACTGACTATAAAATTAAATTATAACGAAGAAAAGACAACATTTTGGTAATAAATGTACCTTTATCCAAAAAGTTGAGATGTGGATGTAGTAAAATAAAATTTTAAAAAGAAACGGTCAAGTATGAGTTAAACTCGCGCTCAAAGGGTTCCGTACATAAAATTTATTAATTAATTTTTATTAATTAATAAACTCCTACTACCTTATTTTATATTTCAGAATTTTAGTTGGAGTAGATTCTGAAATATGAGGGGTAGGAGGCATATTTTTCCAGTATACTTCCGACGATATTTCTGAAAATATAATACCTAAAATTAAAACAAATATATTTTATAGTTCTGTTTTACGAGATATCTCAAACAATACCCTACACAATATAGAAAGGAATGTTTTATTTTTCGAGTAACTTAATTAATATCTCGGCTAATTACGGATAAGGTTTTTCGGAAATCATTATAAAATATCCTTGGATGATTCTGCGTCGATAGATACTTCACGGGCCGGCAACTCCACCGATAATCGCCCGTAAAGTAAAGTTTGTGCGCAACAGATACATGCGTTTTTCTCAAAAACTGTATTACTAAGGAAAATCGCTATAGTTTTCCTGCAAGGTTTAAAAATACTCCTACTACCCCTAATTTTTTTATAATTTTAGTTTCAGTAGATTCGGAAACTGAGGGGCTGGAGTACATATTTTTACACTGCATTTTCGAGAATATCTCTGAAAATATAATACCTAAAATTATATCCAATGGTTGGAGTATCATAGTTGAGATTTTTTCCAACAGAGCGTAAATATGTCGTGACCAGGACTCGAAACTGGGTACTTTGGCTTGCCGTGCCAACGCTCTCCCTACTGAGGTATCCCAACGATATCCTGGCTGGCATATTTCACTCTTATTTGTTGGACAAGGCTGCGAACTGAGCGCTAATTCCATTCATCCGAGCTATAACTATAGCATTTTACATGATAAATCTGAAATAGCACGGAAACTCCTGTATACCATGTAATTAGGGGTTCGAGTTCTGGTCAGGGCATATTTCCGCTCTGTTGGAAAAATCTCAACTATGATACTCCAACCATTGGATATAATTTACCTAGTTGAATATACTTTCCTCTGTTCATTATACCTAAAATTAATACACATATAATTTTGAGTTCGGTATTACGAAATCTTTCACACAATACCCCACACGATATACAAAAGGACAACTTATTGTTTCAAGTAACATAATTAGCCCCCTAAATTTTTCCTAAACATATTTTTGAATTGCGAATAATCTGAAAATATGTAAGTAAAAATGCTTCATTACTTTTCCAAGTTTGAAATTTCCACGTCACATAGTTTACGATAGAAATGGCTGTGACAGACAGACGGACAGACACAGGAGAGATCTTAAAATGGTCCCGTTTTTAATTTTTAAGTACAGAACCCGGATAATGTCTAAATTCTTACTATCTGCATCCTTTATGTTAATAAATGAATCCTTAAGTTTATAGAAGATAAGGTATGTAACATTGTGAGGTTGTTTTTTTCAATAAATATATATATTTTAAAAAATTAGTATAAAATGCATTCTTTCGTGTAGTCTTAAATATTAGATGAACAGAAATTTATGAAAAAATGATGTATGTTAATGTTGATTCCTCATATTCACCAGGCAAAATCACAAAAATGTAATACATCTCAATTTGATCAATTAACATTGTTTTAAAAAATACCTTTATTTTTTTCGATAATCGTAATTTTATTATTCATATCGCTAATTTTTTTGGAACATTTGATGCTTAAATTTATCTTGTTGTCCATACAAATAGCATTTTTATTAATAACGAAGCTTCGATTGAAAAACTATAATTTAGTTATACATAAATTTGTATTGATCATTTCTTAATTTAAAAAATATAACATATTATAACAGCTTGCAATAACATACTTTTTTTAATTACTGAAACGCGTAAAAGAAAAACCTTATAAATAGTAAAAAAAGTTTTATTAGACTGTTGACATGTTTAGGCTCCATCCGAGCCATTATCAAAACAAATCATAATATTCTATAATTTCACTGCCTATGAAGTTATTGTTCTAAACTCCATCATTTAATTTTTCACGTACTTTTTAAAATTACGCCCGTTATTTTTAATTATTAACTGGAAGTTTATTTCAATATTTGTAACCATGGAGTAACTCGAGCCACAATTTTGGTAAGTTAAAACAATACATCCATTATAAGAAACACTATAGAGATTGTATCACGTAAAAATACAATATGTAATACTGCAGCATCATTTAACGTACTAATATTCTGGTTCGAGTCACTTCATAGTTACAAATATTAAAATAAATATCCACGTAAAAATAGAATATAACATGCGTAAAATAAAACGTTAAAATAAGTACGTGAAAAATTAAATTATAACGCTTCAAATAATAACTTCATAGGCCGTACAGTTATAGAATATTTTCATTTGTTTTGATAATGGCTGAGATGGAGCCGAAATATGTCAACAGTCTAATACAACTTATTTTACTTTTTATAATGTTTTTATTTTAAGTCTTTTAGCAATTAAAAAAAGTAGATTTCTTAATTTATTCAGAAGTACAAATAAATATGACAATGTTTACTGGATTTAGTTTTCTGTTTGAGAGAAACTCGAAATTTCTAATTACTTCAACAGAACAAATCCTAGCTGAGCTTAGTGAGAAATAATAGGCAGAAAATTGTAGAAGAGCCCACAGAAGATGCCGTATTGTTCATTGTTCTAACTATCCTGCGTTTCTACTATTTGTCTGGCCACTTTCCACAAATTGTGTTATATGATTAAAATAAGTTTGACTGACTTGATATGATTAAAACTTATTTTACAATTTTTAATGTTTTTATTTTACGCCTTTTAACAATTAAAAGAAGTACATTTCTCAATTTATACAGCAGTACAAATAAATAGGGCAATGTTTACTGGCTTTAGTTTTCTGTTTGAGAGAAACTCAAAATTTCTAATTACTTTAACAGAACAAATCCTAGCTGAGCTTAGTGAAAAATAATAGGCAAATGATTGTAGAAAAGCCCACAGAAGATGCCGTATTGTTCATTGTTTCAATTAGTCTGCTTTTCTAGTATTTGTCAGGCCGCTTTCCACAAATTGTGTTATATGATTAAAATAAGCTTGACTCATTTGATATGATTAAAATTATTTTATTGTTTATAATGCTTTATTTTACGCCTTTTAGTAATTAAAAGAAGTATATTTCTTAATTTATTCAGCAGTACAAATAAATATGCCAATGTTTACTGGCTTTAGTTTTCTGTTTGAGAGAAACTCGAAATTTCTAATTACTTCAACAGAACAAATCCTAACTGAGCTTAGTGGAAAATAATAGGCAAATGATTGTGGCAAAGCCCACAGAAGATGCCGTATTGTTCATTGTTTCAACTAGTCTGATTTTCTAGTATTTGTCAGGCCTCTTTCCACAAATTGTGTTATATGATTAAAATAAGTTTGACTCATTTGATATGATTAAAATTATTTTATTGTTTATAATGCTTTATTTAAGCCTTTTAGTAATTAAAAGAAGTATATTTCTTAATTTATTCAGCAGTACAAATAAATATGGCAATGTTTACTGGCTTTAGTTTTGTGTTTGAGAGAAACTTGGAATTTCTAATTACTTCAACAGAAAAAATCCTAGATGAGCTTAGTGAGAAATAATAGGCAGATGATTGTAGAAATGCCCACAGAAGATGCCGTATTTTTCATTGTTCCAAATAGCCTGCTTTTCTAGTATTTGTCTGGCCGCTTTCCACAAATTATGTTATATGATTAAAATGAGTTTGGAATTCTTGGAAACAAAACTGCCTACAAAAGTATAATCTGATAAAGGAAGTTCCAAATTTGAGGAATTAAAATGTCTCTGTAAATAGAGACTGAGACTTAATCCTTTAAGCGTCTTAACGGTGTTTTTCGGTCACGCAAATTTGTAATTCAAAGTCTCATTTAACAAAAAAATTATATTAATGTGATTTTTTTGCACTGCATATGATTAAGACATATGTTAAGGTAATTAAATACAAATTTCCGTACCAATTCTTTTCATAGCTATTATTTTACGAATATTTAAACATACATGGAAAATTCTGCGAGATACTTAAAATTTTAAATAAATTATATTGAACCATGTAATCCAGGAATAAAATTTTATGAATATTCATAAAGTATCAACAAATAATTACAAAACAAAATCCTAGATCAGCTTAGAGATAAATAATAGGTAGAAGATTGTTGAAGAGCGAGTAGAAGATTCCGTATGTTTCATTGTTTCCACTAGTCTACTTTTTAGTATTTGTCTGCCCACTTTCAAGAAAGTATGTTATAGGATTAAAATCATTTTGGAATTCTTGGAAACATAACTGCCTACAAAAGTGAAATATGACAAAAAATGCATACCGTTTGAAGAATTAAAATGTCCCTATACTGAGGCTTAAATGAAATATATATTGAAGCATCCATACTACGATTAAATTGTATGAGTATTTATTAAGTATGAATGAAACCCTTCTTAATTCTACTGTATATGAAGTGTAATTATTAAGTATTATATAATTTTTTCCAATGTACTTTTATGTTGAATTACAGAGTTATTTTAAACAATGATATAATACTTTTTACTAAGATGGCACAATTAATTAATCTTTTAATACAACACTTAATTTTGGACACCATTAGTTCCAGTTACCGATTTTTAAAATGACTACAAAATTAAAATAAAATAAATCAATGACTCAACTTGGGTTGTAAAATTGTATTTATCTATGAATACTCTGATTTAACAATTTGAAAGTCGATGGTATTTTAAACGTACTAATTAATTATTATATCCAACAGCCACAATTTTCGAACAAAAATGTCCTTTTTTAAATTATTTGAAAAATAAGTTATTTATATTTAATGGAATGCGGTAAAACAAGACAGACGTTTCTTAATCTTAGAAAATAAAATATAATCAAGAACGACATTATACAATGGCATCTTTCGAATTAATAACGATTCCAAACTACTTTTTTCTGCGTTTAGGAACACCAGAAATTGTTGTATTTTTGAGATTTAAAGACGCATTTATAACAACAGAGGTTTTTTTGCTGCCACTACTATTTGTCAGCTTTTCCTAATATTTTTTTATTGTATGTTAATCACTTTTCTCAAACCGGAATATAGTTTTTTTTGGGAAGCTATAAATTTCCAAATAAACATTTACAAATAAACATGATAAATTAACAGCATTAACATAAATAATAAAATTAATATAAATTTGTTGCTTTTGCATGTGTAAATTGAATGGCATAGCTGAAATGTTCAATTTAGAATTTATAATATGTTATGCATAACATGTGCCTCCCAATAATGGGAATAAAACACTATTATAAAGATGCCGCTACCCTTTATTGGGTTTATGAAAGAATACTCTGTAGCCAATTTTACTGTTATTTGTTGAGGACGGTTTTGTTGTACTTAGCGTATGTCCCAGTGTATAATGCGCTGTTTTGGTTCTAAAAAATTATAGAAATTTACAGGTGCATGTTATACTCCGGTTATAAATTTGAAAGAATAAAATTTAAGAAAATCAGATGAACATAAGAATTGAAATTTTTGCATAAAAAAAAACATAATATTTATTTTCAAAAAAATTGCATACGTTGTAATGCTTGCTATCGGATTAAATGGAAAATATTAGATAATTTTTTTATAATTTTTCTTTTTCTTTATTATTATTATTTTTAATATTACAAATATTTATTTTGTAAGAAGGAAGTGCGTTGTATGCAGCGAAAATATCAAAAAAATTAAAAAATATAATAAGAAACTTTGGATGTGCGATGTACATCAGAGCGTGCACTGTATAAAAATTCAAATGTTTCTTAATCTACGAAAATATAATGTAACAATGGACAAAAATATACAATAACCTTCTCGCGTTACCCATGATTGTCAAAACAGTTATTTATGTTTAGAAACCTAAGAGAGCAATATATTATCGGATTTTAAAGAAACATTTGTAACAATATATTTTCTTTTGCTGGCACCGATTTTCGAAAACATTTCCGAGTAGTTTTTGTAGTATAAGTAAAAAAAAATTCTCAAACCGGAATATATGTTTTTAGGATGATACCATTTCACAAGTAAACATTTTCAGCTGTGTAATTGAATTCATACAAGCAGGTGTAACAAAAAAATATAAATTTGAATGTTGATGTCAATTCTGTTTATTTATCATGTTTGAAATATATTTGTTGAACGCAAAAATATATATTTGAGAACTGATATCATCCTAAAAACCTTATATTCCGGGTTGAGAAAACTTATACATAAAAAAAGTACTCGGGAACGTTTCCGAAAATTAGTGGCAGCAAAATAACTTTGTTTCACTAAATTTTTGTTTAAATCTCGAAATATATTGGTATAAAGTTTCTAAAGAATGTTTTTCAGAATCGTTTGTAGGTCGGAAGTGGTTATTCTATATTTTCGTTCGTGATGACAGAATATACGGTAATTATGTATTGAAATGTATTGTATACAACTATGTATGTATGTATGTATACGTGTTAAATACATAATATGGATGTAAGTATACAATCGAATATATGAGTCGACTATATGAGTGTAATAGGTGTGCAAAATCATTTATGTCTGAAGATAATGTATTAAGTATGACATACTGAAGATGAATACACCGTATTTACTCATGTATCATTTTTTCAAAAGTTTCCAGCCTGAAAATTGGCATTATGCACGGATTAGTTAGGAAAACTTTATGAAACAACACGTTTTCAACAAGTCCCCGAATATGACATGTTAATTTTCCAACTATGCGAATACAAAATTAGCAAGCATAATAAGTTAAATAATTTCACAATTACGAGCCGTAGTTTCTATATTATGCGAGGAGTAAGGTATCGATTTCCGATCTTGATAAGTATTTAAAATAAATTACAGAGATAGAAAGATAATCATTCCAGAGTCCTTTATTTTATGCTATTATAATAGGGGGACAAAATATAGCTGTGTAAATAATATAATTTAGGGTCAATGAAAAAAATAATAAACATAAATAAGGATTTTTACAGTTTGTTTTTCAATTCCCCTGCTGTACAAATAGCAAGGTGCGTGTTATACAGGAGGCCCATTTTACATCAATATTACGGTACAGAATTTTAAATACTCCTTAATACAAATCATTTTTATCACTCGTCTCGTCAATAAAATCTACTAGTGAGCAGAATAATTATCATATTTTTGCCAAATTTTATTTTCATATGGTTAAAAAAGTATTTAGACTTAACTTAAGTAAATTAACTCTGAATGGGTGTTGCTTCGAAACAAATGATTTATTTAAACTGCTAAGTTTAAATTACACAACAATCTTCTAATTCTACAGAAATCTGTATCCTTCCTCTCTCAATTTATTCAGAAATAAATTTGACGAAGTTTACTCGCTTTACTTTATTGTCTGAGAGTAACACGGGTTTTCTAATTACTTGAACAGAACAAATCCTAGATAAGCGTAGTGAGAAATAATAGGAAGATGATTGTTGAACAGTACGCAGATGATGCCGTATTGTTCTTCGTTCCATCTAGTCTGCTTTTCCAGTATTTGTCTGGCCGCTTTCCAGAATTCAGTTATTTGATTAAAATCAGTTTTGGAATTCTCGGTAAAGAAAGCGACTACAAAAGTATAATATGATAAATAAAAAGGCTCCTTTGGGAAATAAAAGTGTCCTTATCTATGATTATTGACGCTTAAATCGAATAAAATAAATATCTGAAACCTTGTAATCTACGAATATATTTTTATGAGTGTTATTTTATTATAAGGGAAAAAATTCTTTAAATTTACAGAAGATAGAATGTATTTTTTCAAGTATATTTCAAATAATTTTTCATGTAGTTTTAATCAGTTTTCATGTTTTAATAAATTTTACGCACTGTAATGTTAATCGTTCTGTTTTCGCGATGATAGTTTTGACAACGAATATTATTTTATAGTTAAAATGAGAAAATGTTTATTATTCTTTATAAAATATTTATTTTTCTTCATCCTACTAAAACACACATGGCCAACCGTTTTACATTCACCGGACAAAAATTTAAATACAATATCTATCAGCTTTGTAACATGACAATCTATTTCATAAAAAACTTTGCTACATAGAATGTAAAAAAGCCAATGTTTCTTAATCTACAATACAACCACGTATGAAAATAAACAATGTCTTTCGCGTTACGCACGTCTCCGAAAAGCGTATTTTACTTTTGGAAACCTGGGAAATTAGTATGTTTTTGACATCTAAAGAAGTATTAAAAAATAATAATAAAATAAAAAAGTTTATTTAGTTGCCACTGATTTTCGGAGACGTATACAAGTAGTTTTTATATTCAATTAAAGAAACTTCTCAAACTGGAATACAGGTTTTTTGAATGCTATCAATATTCTCAAGTAAACATTTTATTGTTCAGCAATATTTTTTACAGACAAACATGATAAATAACAGCATTAACATTAACATTAAAATTATAATTATTTTGTTACTATCGTATGTATAAATTTAATTACAAGGCTTAGTTTTTTTCTAATTGAGAGTTAAAAGAATCCTAAAATCCGAAATTCCGATTTAAGGAAACTGTTTAGTACACTATAAATACTACTCGGGAACGATTTCGAAAAACAGTAGTAGCAAACAAACCTTGCTTTTTAAAAATTAGTCTTTAAATCTAAAAAATAATTAGTTCCTGAGGTTTCTAAGGATATTGAACGTTTTTAAGAATCTTGTGTAGCAAGGAAGATGTTATTGCATATCTTCGTTCGTGGTTATAATATATTTTCGTGGACTAAGAAATATTTGGATTTTCTTAATACTGTATGCTGCTTATACGAAAAATTAACATCAGTTTATTTTAGGAATTAACTACGAACGAAAATCAAAATGCGATCTTTCAGTATATTGTAATCAGTGTTTACTTGAGTTCCAAATTACCTGTGATTTATGCTGTTGAGCTGATTCAGATATCAGACGAGATGTTATGATCAGTATCAATAAGGTTTACTGGATGAAATAGGTCCTCCAGATTTGACTGGGGTGGCTCAGTTGCAGCTTCAGCCAAGAGATCCCAGATTGGAATCTTGGCTCAGACCCCCCCCCCCCCCAACACACACAACTGGGAAATTACAACACATATGATTTCGAAAATACTTTTACAAACCTTTACCTTTTAATAAAGTGAAATAAACAATATGGAAAACGCATAACGGATTTGAAAACTCAATTTCAGAAATCACGAAGAATATTCGGAAAAATATCCAAATTATTGTGTGCATTCCTGTATATGATCTATAGATTTATATATTACATAGACTGATAAATTTTACCACAGTTAGGAAAAAGATAGCAAAGATTAAAAATCTCCTTCTGAAATTTCCGCCAAAAAATGGAAATGTACTAGAAATATTTTGTGCTGCACTGTATATGATCTATAGATTTAATACACACCGAATAATAGTCAAATATTACTTAAGTTTAAACGTTTTGCTCAACTGAAAACGTATTTCCAGCAATTATTCTTAACTGAGTGTATTTTAACCGCATTATTTTTTATATCCCTGCGAATGAACGATTAATGATACACACATCCTGTAATGCACCTCATTGATATATATCAATTTCAATATGTTTGAACAGTGAAACATTATTAAAAAAACTCGCAAAGGAATTCTTTCTAGTTTCCTTGTAAAGGAACTATACATCTATTCACACCATATTCTAGAGTAAGTCTCTTGTAGTGCACTTAAGTGATATATATCAATTTGAATATACTTGTAATACTGTATAATCATTAAAATAAGCCTCAAATTATTTTTCCCCATAGTCCGTAATATAATGGAATTCGTTTGAGTGTCCCTGTTTAGGAATTATAAGTGCTACACACTTTATTTTCAATACCGAACACGCCATAGTAAAGTTCAATAACATATATCAATTGCATTACAATCGGAGTATATTTACGCAAGTTAGAGCTCGGAGAGACAGACAAACCGAATTCATAAACACTTTTCCACTATGTTCGGAAGTATGAAAAAGCTTTACTTATATGAATTAAAAATAAATGATGATAACTTTAAATTATATAGAAGGATACATCAAGTTTACGATCATTTCTCATTCGATGAGACTGCTTCAAAATTAATGGCAAAAGGAATGTGCACATCCACGTCTAACAAAAGAAATTAAAAAAGGATTTCTCAGGCCTGTGAATATTTTTATTAAATGGCAAAAGCTACTCCAGTTTCGAAAATCTTGCACATAATCTTATCGTAACAGTGTGTACATGAAAAGCTAATAATTCTAACTCAAGCATGATTCTCGAAAAAAAGTTCTTATAAAGGAAATTGTACAGAAGAAAAACATACATTAATTATTTAATAATATCATTATTTATCAGATTTTCAAAAGAATTTATACTGATAGAGAAAAATAGGTGTAACACTCAACGGAAGTATAAACGTACACCTCCGTTCATTGAAAAAAAAAATATATATATAAATTCACAAATCATCATTTTATATGAAAAATATGTTTATAATGTGTAATTTGATGTAACAATCCCAATGAATTAAAAAAAAATATATTTTTTTAATGCTTTACGCACCGACGCGACGGTACTTTAAAGTACCATTAAAAGAAACTTGTTATAAAATTCATTTAACACATCTATTGTCAGTAATGCAAGTTAGCATGAGTTCTTAACTACCTTTATCTCTTCCAAAAGCATTATTCGCTGTACAAATTAAATATATATTTAAATGGATATTTTCTTTTTCCAATTTTAATTGCTCATCTTTTTTTGGTGTTGAAAGACAATCAATTGAAAGGTTTAGTTTCGAAAAACGTCTATGTCTATATGTAAGGATATTACTTTTGCACATTCCCTAATTCTATAAAATGCTAAAAAGAATATTCTGAATAAATGTTTTGAGTAGTGTTGTAAATTGTCTGCAAAATATCTGCAAATAATGATTTAGTTAATTAAACTTTAATAAAAGAATAATTTCAAAAATTTATTTAATGATTCTATAAATCTACTAACATAATTTCAAATATTCAGAGAAAATGCTTTGAAAGGTGAAATTTTCATTAATTCATAATTTGGTGCGTAAAGTGTTAAAATAGTCTGACAAAATTAAGTAACATGTACCGAAATAGTAACTTTTTTCTCTCTCTCTCCCTCTCTCTTTTTATATATATGTATAACTCTCTCTCTCTCTCTGTATATATATATATATATATATATATATATATATATATATATATATATACATATATTATAGATAGATGTAGAAAAATATATATTATATATATATACAGCGTGTCCACGTATAACCTGACCGACCTTTATTTTCGCAACCGTTGGTCCTAGATGCATACTTCCAATTACAAAATAAGGTTTAAATAAGGTAAAGAATTATTTCTAAAGCAATTTGGGTCAAGAGTAATATTTATAAAAAAAAAATACGAAATTTAAATTTTTATACGGTTCCCCGGTCCTATAAGTGATATTTAGTAAAAATTTACTGTGACACTAACAAGTAAGATAAAAAAAGTCCCATTCATCTACGATTAAAACTGACCGAGTTATAGCTGTTTAAAGTTGGAGTATATTTTTTGTTGTGAAATAGGGGTCATTCACAAATGTAGTAGAAATATAAATAATCGTCAGATATATCAAAAAAATAGTTGAGAGCAAAATTAACATTGCAATCTAATATAAATGTGAAATCTATAATCATTCTAACATATTAATGCAAAATATACAATTTGTACTGAGCATATAAGCGGATAAAAATAACAGAAATTTTGTTAAATAAAAGGATGAAAAACAACAGCCTCAATTAACATTTTAAAATGCTGTTAGATTACACTGTCTTTCATATATTGAGCTGTGCCCTGTTTTTTAGCTTTTGAAAATTGATTCTAATGTATTTTTTAGCGCTGAATCCGAAAATGACTTTCATTTTAAACCATAACGTCAGGATTTTTCTCAAATCGAAAATTTCAAAGTTAAAAAGCTCAAAGTTAAAATTGAAGATTGTTAAAATATCTTTTTAGATGCAAAAAAGTGGTATAAGTCATGCATTTCAAAGTTTCATAACTCGGTCAATTTTAATGTTAGATGAATGGGACTTTCTTTGTCGTACTTGTTAGTGTCACAGTAAATGTTTTGAGTTGTGCCCTGTTTTTTAGCTTTTGAAAATTGATTATAATGTATTTTTTAGCGCTGAATCCGAAAATAACTTTCATTTTAAACCATAACGTCAGGATTTTTCTCAAATCGAAAATTTCAAAGTTAAAAAGCTCAAAGTTAAAATTGACCGCCCCCCCCCCTCTCTTCCCAACCTCATCGGTCCCCTGAGCTATTTAGTTGTAAAAAACCCAGTATAAGCCAAAAAATTGAATTAATTATTGAATTAAGTAAAATTAAACTGAATAAAAAAGTCTTACATCTATTTTATAGTATCAGATTTTTCGCTATTTTTTAACCTTGAAACTTACGATTTCCAAAAAATCTTGACATAATGTTAAAAGTGAAGGTAATTTTTTTATTCAGCGTTAAAAAATACACAAAACGTAATTATAAAAGTTAAAAAACACAACCATCGCAGGTTTATGTTATCTAATCTAAAACTCTTTCTTAAACTTGTTGACGATAATTTATCCGATTTTTTTTTTTGCGTTATCCTCTAATATAAGTATGTATAAGATAGTAAGCGTCGAAAATCATAATAATATTACATTGTCATCGGATTTATGTAAAATTTAACTTCGATCGGACATTTGAAAGTGAGTTAAACTTCGAGTACAAATTTTAAACTGGAAAGACGATCGTTGCAAGTTAAAACCTTATGAAAATAACATAATTTTTGTTTAAAAAAATCATAGCCTCAAATCCTTTCAAAATAAAACATATGTTAAAATACAATAATTTTAATTAATCTGAAACTTAACTAATAAAAATTAACTTAATCGTAATAATTATACGATTTCTTTCAAAGCGCAGATACCTTGAAATAAGTTTAACTACTTTATATACGACCCCTGAAAGCATAGCTGAAATCATCTCTTTTTAGATGCAAAAAAGTGGTATAAGTCATGCATTTCAAAGTTTCATAACTCGATCAATTTTAATGTTAGATGAATGGGACTTTCTTTGTCGTACTTGTTAGTGTCACAGTAAATGTTTACTAAATATCATTTATAGGACCGGGGGACCGTATAAAAATTTAAATTTCGTATTTTTTTAATAAATGATTTTCTTGACCCAAATCGCTTTAGAAATAATTATTTACCTTATTTAAACCATTTTTGTAATTGGAAGTATGCATCTAGGACCAACGTTTGCGAAAATAAGGTCGGTCAGGTTATACGTAGACACGCTGTATATATATGTATATATATATAGAGAGAGATAGATAGACAGATAGATAGATAACCAGGCAGATAGATAGATAAATACATATGGTTATTACAACTGGAATATACTTTTCATATTTGTTTTAACAAATGAAGTACAGTATTATTTTTAAGCAATGCTTAAATGCTGTATTTGACTAATTTGAATCATAAAATAATTGAGTATTGTTGATATTTTTAAACATTCTAACCTTATATGTTTTAATCATCAAAACTACCAAATTTGTAAAAGAAAACAACATAATCTCTGTTTCTTTCAATTTATGCAGTAATATTTTTGACAAATCGTGCTTATTTGTTATTTTATAAAAGAAGCGAGGATTTTCTAATTACTTCAACATAACACATCCTAGATAATCTTAGTGAGAAATAATTGGGTTATGATTGTTGAATAGTACACAGAAGGGGCAGCATTGTTCCTTGTTTCAAGTAATGCTGTTGTAGTGTATATCTGGCTACATTCCAGAACCCAGCTAGTTGATTAAAATCTGTATTGGAATTCTTGAAAATGGATCAGGCAATAAAAGTAAAATATAATAAAGGGAATACTCGATGTTGCAACTATTATGAGTGGTAATAGATTTTCACAAGGGACTCGAGTGAGATAGAAAGTATTTTTATGCGCTGGTATTTTTAACATTTTATTTTTGCTAACATTGACGACTGCATGGCCGACAAATAATCACACTAACTAATAGAATTCATAATCATATTGCAAGTAAATATTAAAATTTATTTTAATTTTGCTGATGCATAATGCCTAGCTCTAAAAGAAAATATATTGTAGTAAATTTCCTTGTCATGGTGAATAGAATGTCGCTAGGATTAGTGTATTTATCCTACAGTAGAATTTATGCTGAATGGTTTTTGCGTTATTCTTTCACATAAATATCAAGTGCATGGTATCCTTTGATAATACACGTAACAAGGATTTCTAATTAGACCACCCTGTATTGAAATAAAAGATGGTGATCTATTGAAATACATGCAATATAATCGAAAATTTTTTAGTATAATCTTTTTACAATGATAAGAACCATTAATGATTTTTTTTCTATATTCATATACAAGTATCGGTCAAATTCTAGAACTAATCGTTGTGTATATTCTCCAAAAAAATTTAGATTAGAAATTTAATAAAATCCAAAACGGATAGTTGCGTATATTTCCCAGTAATTTTCACATTTGCTAAGAAATTATAATTTTTAGATTACCTTTTAGATTTTACTGTAATTTATTAAATTAATTAATAAATTTAGTTTTATACGTGCTAGTCGAATAAAAAAATAATCATTTAAAAGTAAAATAAAATATCTTAAAGATATATATTAAAAAACATGTTTATTATAACATTCGTGAAATATCAGAAATGTATAAAAAAAAAATTACCAGTTAACGATCTAAACAATATCGTTATGTTATTTATTGAAACTTTCTTTTTACTAGTAATAAGAAAGGTGTGTTCTCGTATAATATGTTTTAAAAGAGAGGATATACATAAATGAACTTATACTTCTCCCTTATTTGTTTCTTTATGCATAATGTCGCAGCAAAGTGATCACATAACTCATAAAGAACTGGACTCGTATTGGCAGTATCTATACTTTTCTTGATCCTTATGGCAAGAGCTTTCCAACGATACCACGCTTGATGGAATCCTGTTATTTTTATTTTTATTTTATTATTATCTTTTAGCATTTCAAAGAAGGAAGTGTCCCAATGTCGTGAACAGATAATTTCAGGTAGGGTTATATATTTTTCATTCCTTTGGCAAGATCTCTCCAACAATACCATTCTTAACAGAATCAAAAATTGATAGTTGCGTATTGTCCCCAGTATTTGCTAAGACATTACAATAAAATTTAATGAACTTTTTTTCTAATTAAAATAAAGTAAAAAAAATCTTTGTTTAAAAGTAAAGTAATTAAAATCAGTTAGAAAGACAGCTGGATCTTATTAACATAATTGTCACAGACAAGCAATTAAATGCTTTGAATGAGACGTGTAATTAAGTCCAAAATAATAATTATTGAATTAATTGATAAAGCCTTGAATTATTTCTAAAGTAAATGACAAAGATTTTAAAAATATATATTAATTTACATTTATAGAATTCGTTAAACATACACTAAATCAACAAAATAATTAATTATGATTCGAATCATATTACGTTTTGCGTCAATCACTTTGTCAATTTAATTTCCTTTTCTATTTAACGCAAACAAATTAGAGACTAAAAAATATCCCAACTGTAAAATATTGCATTTCATATTTATCTGCTATGCATGACGCAGTGGTATTAACTACTTTAGTTTTAAATTAGAAATATTCATTTTTGAAGTAAAAAACAAATTCCATTAATTACTGTCGTTTCAAAATGAGAAATACTGTCGTTTCTAATTAACATATGATTCATTTAAAATCTTATTTCATACTGCTTTAAAACAGATTATGCGTCTGTGTTTAGTATTTTAAAAATTTATTTCAAAAATATCTCTGTGTTTTGTTTAATTACGTTTTTCTCACATTAAATGAATAATAAATTTATTACGCTTTCGTAAGTATAAAAAGAAATAAACTTGTATAAGTAGAGGCAATTGTTGCCAGTTTTGTAGCATAAACTTTTTCATACCGAAATTAAGATTTAAATTATAAATTTCACTGACACTTACTTGTAGGTAATATCATTAACACTAACTCCATAAACAATATAATATCTCGCTAAATGAACAATTTAGAAAAATTCCAGTTGTAGTATACACGATACGGCCAAAAGCCACTTGACAATTTTGAATTTTTATACGCATTTTTGGGGATATTTCTTAGACTGTATCAAATGTATTTTCGTTTCTGATTGCTTTTATACTAAAGCCCGTAGCTTGCATTTTCTCATTAAAATTGTTGAACATAAAATGTTATGTAAGGTTATATATGTAAATCTATATTCTATAGCACATACAGGATTCTTTCTTTAATTTTTAGATCACTTAAATAGTATGCCTGGCCTCCAACTGCAAGAGTTTTGAGCACAGCTTTATTGGTTTTAAGGCCTAGTATAAAATAATGCCTTAAGATGCATACAATCATAACAATTGTATCACTGTGTATGTGATCATAAAACGAAAGAAAGAATCCTCTATGATTATAGAATATAGAGGAACATGTATCCTCTTATATAACATTTTATGTTCAACAATAGGGGTAAGAAAGGGCAAGCTATATGATTTAGTATAAAAACATTCAAAAAAACGAAAATGCCTTTGATACAGGATAATAGAATTATAAAGAACGTGTATAATTTCGTATGATAGCTGGTTTGGTCACGGTGTTAATTAGGAGCCAATGAACAAAGTAAATAAAAAAATATATTTCTGATCACACTGTAAAATAAGATAGTCCAACTAATCTCTTGCTGAAGACCATGACTATGTGAGCCCTGTACAACATTTATGTTCATTTATCCTCTTTAATAAAAAGTTTGTGTTGCTGACGACTGGGATTTTCGCTAATCGTTGCCACAGATTAATCTCGGAAAATGAAACATTTGAAGTTACTGAAAAAATTAATAGCACGAAAAGTTTTTGTCAGAAAACTGTTAGACAAACTGCGTTAGAAAGGTAAAAAATTGCATTTTTCTTGATATAAATTTCAAATCTAATGATTATGCCGTTTTTCAAACATTGAATTTCAAAAGTTACCAAATTCTACAATGGAGTACCATAGCGAAATCTTCACGCATAAAAAGATAATGATAACTGTATTGTGTCCTGACGTATATATACTGACTATAGCTCGAGTCACAAATTATAGTAACCGTATTATTCTGTAAATATAAAAGTGAATTATGATGTCGCGAGTGAATGATTTTTATTTAATTCTCGACGAGTACCATATTTTTGTCCACCTCAGTGAGGCATATCAATTTCATTATATTTGAAGAACTGTAAATTGTAACTTCATTCAAATCCAATTTGAATCCAACGGAAATGATTTTTCCCCATAGACACCATAATGTGTAAACCCCATAGACACCATAATTTAACACAATTATTCATTTTTTTATGCTGACCTATTCCATAATAAAGTATACAGAGAATTGGCCTAATTTGTCCTTAACAGCCCAAATTTGTCTGACACATTAAAAATGCAATAACGCAATAGCGTTCGTATCGTTTCAGAAATGCAGAAGGACATTCCAAGCAACGATCCATAGGGTTTTAAAATACAAGTTCAAATGCATGTCAATATTTAACTCGATTAAAGATGCGTGAAGAGAAATTGACCAGCGTAGCGGGCGTAGCTTGCTAGTGTAAGAATAATACGTATATTCAGGGGAAAAAAATGTTTCTTTAAAAAATTCAACAAAATTCTGCACTTTTTTTGTTTCTAGCAAGACGCTTTTCCAACGAAATTTAATGGGATTTTCAGGAATTTTGACAAACTATAGTAGTAACAATATACCGCAATTAGATTATAAATATAGTGATTATTTTATTAAATATAATCAATTGTATGAAATTATTTTTAACTGTGCACGTGTGCGCGATATTAAAACATTTTTCGGCATAATTTAGTAGTCATCTGTAAAGGGCACCTTATATAAAAAACCCAGTTTAATATCGTGAAAGAAATATCGACTGAATAGGAATATGGATTTCAGTTGCTTTCTAAATGTAGCTGGTTGATAAGGGATTTTCTATAAATTGTCAATTTTTAATACCTTACTGCTGGCTTAGGCTTATGTATTTAACGTATGTCCAAGTGCTAGCTTCTGAGCGGAATTTCGATTTTTTTTTTTTTTTTTTTTTTTTTTTTTTTTTTTTTCGGAAGGTTCAGTCAAGAAGAGATAATATATCAACATCAAATTGACTTGGAAAAAATATAAAAGTCGTGGAAAATCCCTTATAGGTCAAACTCCTTGTAGAGAGCAACTGAAATTAAGTTAACTAATAACTTTACCTAATAACTAATCACCAATGACTTTATGGATTTACACAATATTCGCCTAGCCTTTTTTTCCAATATAGTTTACAATGAATAATATAAAAAGCGTTCGCTCTTGTGTAGTTAACAAAATCCTACAAATGCGCATATTTAATCAAACATTTTATATATTTACATTCTAATTGCAAGCGTTTTGATTCTACTGTACTTTGTCAATCTTCCTTAAAGAGTCGTAAAATTTGGTTGAAAAACGTGTGTGCTATTAAAAAAAAATGCAAATATTTCTTAACATAAAAAAACCCTTTATATCTTCATGAATATTCTGAATTATCTTACACAAATGGACGCAAATGATGCAAAGTGACTACATAACAATGTGCTGCAGCTACAGATTATTTCGAACATTTTAATTACAGGGTGGTCTCATGTATTTTTTGTTTCTTCAATTTGATGTCGGAAAAATTGCTTCCGTGATAAAACGTTTACTGAAACACGTTTTTTTTTTCAACTTTAAAAGTTTAAGAATAATTCGTCAAGTATATTTGGCAAATAATCTAAAATCGAAAGAGTGGGGTGATATTTCGTCAGATAGTGAATATAAAATCATATTTTTGCAATTTAACGGTTCTGCTATATATGCCTCTTGTCCTGGTTAACATAATCGAAAATCTGCACCACAGCATATAAAAATGCCTAATTATTATTATTATTTTTTTTTAAACAGTAAAACAAAAACTTATATTTATTTATTTATTTATTTATTAGTATTTTTAAGGTGCATGGAGATGAAGATGCATCAAAATTTAATGTAATCATTTACAAAAGAATTTTAAGTCATAAAAAAATTGATTACACAGTCTTTGAAGGAATAGGTTATACTTTTTATGTACGTTTATTATCCAACTTCCAACGAAAGAGGTTATACAATTCGTTTGAATATTTTATTCTACGTATGTCCACACATACTTTTTAAATGCATGAACTTTCATACTTTTTTTTTTATTGGAAAGGTTTCCTGTCTGCAGATGGTTACGTTTCAATATCATTAGTATCTAAAAGTATTATATTTGTTTTTATGCTTTTTCTTGTTTTATAAGTTTTATATTCATATAAAAAAAACTAATTGTCACGAATATTGAATATGGTGTTTAGGTACATAGTAATATTTTTCATGTTAGTCTTCTTATCATGTATCTATATCTTTTAGAAGGAAACATAAAAAAATTAAAATACAACCGTCAACTCTGCGTAAAACAAACCTATTTTACAAAAATAATATTTAAATTTAATGTAGATTACAGTCCAGAATCCAATTGGGCAATTTTACACTTAACCCTTCTCGACACAGCACGTGGGTCAGGTTGGTAATAAACTTTTCGTGCGATACCGGGTCCAGTCGAGTGACACTACTTATTTTGTTTTCAGGATGGTTTAGAGTTGATGTGTGACTCCTGATATAAATCAGGTTTGGATCCAATTTTGAAATAAATGTCCACGATATTTTTTATCATAAGGAAACTTTACATTTGGATATAAATGACTATGTCAGCGATCCTGTTTCTAGATCAAAGATAAAATTGACATTATGATTAATTACAGAGTATTTGTTCATAACTGTATTGAAATATGGATAATGATTTTATTTAGGTTTGGTTCTGAGTTGAATTACGTTGGGTTTTGGATGGATTTCATTTTGAGTTGAAATATAATTTCCCTGTTTAAGCTTTTATAACCCGGAACTTGCACAACTGATATCTGAAAAACAGTACAAAGTTTTTACAAAATGAAATTTTAAAATTCCCTTTAATTCGAATATGGTTTTTTGAATAAACATTACTTGCTTTCATTTTTCTTTTTACATTAGGAACAAAATACAATAAATATAGATATTTTTAATTTTATTTAAAATTAAAAACTAAACTTTTACTTCCACTTAATTTACTTTTCCATTAAGCTATAACACTTACTAGGTAAATTGTTAGTACACTCTAACGTTTGGTATTTCTTTGTAGAATGAATTTTTGCACTTCATTACACTTATTTCAGTCGAAGTTGAATAAAGAAATTTGATTAAAATACCGTACATCTTTAAGAAATAACACTTTATTTAATGAAATCAAAAGAATTCTTACGGAATTATCTGGAAATAAAATCAATAAATTTGCAGATATGAGATCTCATCTTGAAAGCTTTTTGTAAAGCTATAGACGCTAACAATTTTTAAAAGTTTGGAACATTTTTACGATTAAATATAAGAAATCCCTTTGGAGTATTCAAAAGAAACGATTCGTAAATAAACTCTTAAACATTATTATACGCAATTTTTAGGAACTAGTTTTTAGAAGAGAATAATTCCTTTAATATATATAATTCGGATCTATCGTAAACTCTGTCGTAGTTTTATTAAACAATAAAAGAAAACCAAAGTACATTTAAATTAATGGAAATATTAACCAATGAATATCGACATTTTAGACATAGTACTATGTTGTATAAATCATATACATTTAAAATTAACTACAGTGATGTAACGTGGTTATGAATAACAACAAAAAATCGTGTAATGCAGAAAAAAATCGCTACTGTTACTTTTTATATTTGTGCACAAGGTTAAATAAAATTATTTTATCATGAATAAATTACTCACATTTATGTATGATGGAATACGTATTTCTGACGAAATAAGATACCAAAATCAAAATTTATTATTTATAATTTTTTTGAAAAACCAGTTTCTTGAAGATACACTTAAATACATTGTACAAAAAATATCCTGATTGAAATTTCAGAAAAAGAAAGTTTTTGTTATTTTGAAAATTCTCCATCACAAAATTAGTATTCCACCGTTAAAAGTAGAAAGTTCATAAACGAATATGAGTTTTCTTTCAAATGAACGCATTTTGATTTAATATAGAACATAGCTTTGTCTAAATAATTCATGAATTTTTATAAAATACAGTGTAGTAATTTTTTTTTATATGGCACAGTATATTTTATCTATTTCCTTCTTCTTATTATTTTTTTAGTACAAAAATGAAGTTGACAATTTGAATATATGTAATCTTTATAAGAATCAATAATTAATAAATCTCACAACTTACAATACATACATTCATTTCATGAAAGACTCACGCTTTAGTAATTTTTAGCATTTTAAACATTTGCTATTCATTACCAAGAAATTAAGTTTTTTTTTCCATTACTTTATTTTTAAGCATATAAAATGTACAATGTAGAAACATAAGCATGTATCACATAACATTTAATATTAAAATAAATCGAAAAAAAAATTCAAATCTGTAAATAAACTTTTGATACCCTTACATTCTGGATTTATTAAATTTAAACTTTATTTTGTCTTAATTGAATAGTGGAACATTCTCGCTCCCCATATGTTTAAAGGCGAAATAAATCATCTTAGAAGAAAATAAGTAAAATTGCAGAAGAATTTTTCTCAGCGTTACATTTTCTTCTCAATCTCGATATTTGGAAGAGGGCCAGGCTCTAGTAATTGGGTCAGATAGATTTCATGAGCGCCATAAATGAGTTAATCGAATCTCTCTATAGAAAGGAGGTAGTCAATAAGTCTTTGGAGAATTTCTTTTTGAAGAATTTGGGAATTTAAATCTGAGAAATTCTATAACGTAATAAAGAGTTATTTAAGAGTGTGTAATATTTTTTTTAAGTATTGATTTTAACAAAATAATGTTATGTTGAATTTCCAAAGCTTATCTGTAATAAATCACATATTTTTTTTATTAATTGTTGGATATAAACGGCAACGTTCAAGTATTGATTTTGGTGCAAACCAGAAACCAAGTTACGATATTCTAAAGACATTTTTAAATTTGAATATATTATATTTCTAACGGATTAATTACAACATGTAGTTATATACATATCAATTAAGTGTAGCATTTTCGTCCAGTTCCTTCTCACCCGCGCATCATGCTTTTATTTTCTATTTTTCCAATATCGGGAAGTTTGTATCAGGAAATTCCTTGAACTAATTAATAAGTATAAATTAAGAAGTATATGGAAAATACCTGAAGATTGATTTTAGCAAAATAATGTGAAATATCGACATTTTTTTATTAAAAAACATGTATTTGATAAATTATTGGGTATCAATGTTGTATTTCGAATATTGGTTTTAATACAAATAAAAATTCTAGTTCTGGTTTTAGTGCTGAATAAAAATATATTCTAAAATATAACAGTTTTCATTCCTATGTTATATTCCCTTTTCAGTATTTTTTAATCCAGCTGTTTAAAATCTCATTGAATAATTATCAGTCTCTTAAGAGTTAGCAGCAATTTTTTTATTAAGATTACTGTGACAAAAATACTGTGGAATATCAATAAACATTTTCATGCATGTATTGTATGATTTTAGAAATCTTTAAACCGATAATATCGCGATGGGCAAGATTTTAATGTTTATGTGTAAATATATATATATATATATATATATATATATATATATATATATAGGAATATATGCCTTTATTAGGAATATATGCCTTTGTTTTAAAATAAAATGTAACAAATATTTTCAATTTTTTTTTTAATACCTATTCTTTTTTATCATATAATTATTCGCGGAAACGTATTACTTTATTGTTAATGTAGAGTAACATGCGTTCCTATTAAATGGTAATTATACCTTTAATTTATATTATTTATGATCGAAAAATTCCTGAACTAAAATATATATGAAACCAATGATATTTCCAGAAAAAAAAAACATTAGCAGTATATTACATAATAAATATCAAACTTAAATATCAAAGCATGGAAATGTAATATTTAATTATTTTTATGTATGATTAATAAAATCACACTGCATTACATTTTAAGAACTATAGAAATGTAACACATATTTATAAAATAAATTATCTAATTCAAATATTACATGTAATTAAAATAGTTAAGAAGAAATAATAACATACTATTTACACATCTTGATCCAGACTAGGATCGAAAAGTTGGAAAGATTTCCTACAATGATAAGTTAACACTCAACGTTATTCTAATTCAGAATATTGTCTGTCACTCCTAAAATAATCATCCTGTTTCAATAATACAGCCGCTAATCGTTACAATGATATGATTTCGCAGCTGGATTACATTTGCTTTTGACATATATTTTTTTATTATTTTTTTTAGGTATTTTCTTTCATTTAATTTTCCTCGTTGTTATGTATAAGCATGTCAACACTTAATATTGAGAAGATATACAAATATTACAAAATAATATTATATGTATACAAATATATATTTTCGTGTTATTGTCATCCGCTTATAAGTTACTCGCGTAATCTTCGAAAACTCTTTTCCAAGTTAGACAGTAAATGTTGTCTTTCCTATTTAAATCCAAACTATAAATCACAGAAGAATTCTGACGACAACATTTGGTTTAGTTCTATGTCCTTATTTACCATGTATAACAAACGCATGTTTCCAAATTTAAGTAATAAAAAAAAATTAAACATTTTGAATGTATAAAGACAATGCATTTATCTAATAGCACAATTGCATACAATTAACTACATTTAATAATTTAACTGACAAAAACCTGTTCATTGAAGAACTGTTTTTTTATTTTTCTAAGCTTGTTTCATAGAGTTTTAAAAATGCAGGGGTAAGTTAACATACCTTCCCTTAATTCTTATGATATCAACTGTCGAAGAAAAATCTTCAATCAAAATATTTTTTTTTTACTATATATATATATATATATATATATATATATATATATATATATATAGGTAATGTTTAATCAGAAAAAGCGAAATAATACATATGACAATTTTAGTTTAAATAATTTGTGTTTAAACGTTTTCTATTTAACAATTTATAATGCCTATGTCGCTATGTGCTAAAATCCCAAACAGATATACAGATTGGGTGTAGCATACACATTTACGGAGAGCTTATGCAGAGTTATTGACACAGGACCGTTTATATTATTACAACCATTTTTATAGTGAGTGTTGGTAGAAACTTTATGGAGAGAGAGAACACACGTGGATAGTGAAAAATCACCAGACAATATCGTCAAATCGTGAAAAATTAGAAAGCCCTTCTCACTGTAGAATGAAACCTGTTTACTACAAAATATCCAGTAAATGATTGCTGATGTTGATGATTGCTTATGCCTGTTTTTTTTTCTAATCCGAATGTTGATATGAATGACGATTAGAGAAAATCAAGAAATAGGAAAGTATTGACAATTTGTTTGACAGAGAACTGCAATAAAAAGATGGGATAGAAATTTAAATTGGCGTTTTAAGAAAAACTGACAAAAAATTTTGTCCGACATTGACCTTTTGAAAACAAAATGACTGGAATTCCCAATCATGTGTAACATTCTTGAAAGAATGACAGTATAAAACACAATGGTTAAAATGTATAATTTAACTAATTCAAAATTATGATTTTCTCTTATTTTTTTGCGGAATCTTAAGTTTTATTGTTACAATTTTATTTTTAATTTTTTTGCTAACAATAAGCAAATTTGAACAACTATGTGGTACAATGTATTGCGTAAACACGTATTTTATCGCAATTGCAAAGTTACATCTAGCCCTTCACCGCTTGAGATAGCAGACCTAGCATTGTAAAGGGATATGTTCTTGTTTAGGTATATTTGGGCTACTTTTTAAGAATTGTGAATTACGAAACACCCTATATGTGCATCAGTTTCCTTATGAAGAAGATTACGAAAAGTATGTGACGCAGCTTTGATAAAATGTAAACGCTAAAATGTAAGTATCAATTCTAACTATTTCTATCTTAGCTGAAAGTAAGCATACATTTTCGAGATCTTGTAACATAACGTATTGTCATCTATTAAACTAAACAATAATTTTTATAATTAATTTGCTAGGAAAAATTCCCAAAAAAATCCTAAAATAATTCTGATTTCTAACACTTGTTATGAAAAAATAAAGTTAAATGATAAACTACTTACGAACAATCGTACAATATTTAAAATATTGCGCGCAAAAATATAAATAATGTATATGTCCTCTCTGAAATTAGAAACTTTAATTTAACTTTTATTTTAATAGTCAAAAGATAAAGTTACTGACCGTTTTTATTTCAAAACTCTCAGGTTTATAACCAGCATTCTGTTACGACGATTGTTTATTTGTAGAATTTATAAGAAAAAATAACGTGTTTACTCCGAATGCATTTTAAGTACATAGCATGTTTGTATTTGATACATTTTACCGCAGGTTATAATCGCTAAAGGATATAGCAAACTCTATTTATTTAAAATATTTATTTCTATTGAATAAAAGCGTTTTTCTTTACAAATAATGTTTTTTTTTTATTTCCAATTTTTTAGGTATATATGAAAATAACAGTATTTTTATGTATTACATGTATCAAATTAGAAATCTGCTATTGTAGCTATAAATGCATAAAGTAAATGATAGTTCTAATGTTTGCCGATACAATCTACAGCACATAAGTTTGGTGAATGATATTTATTTTGTAGAAATGTACTACAGAATAAATATGAATTATGTAATAAAATATTTGAAATTATTTAAAATAAAAAAATAAACGATTTCTAAAAATATAATATATATATATATCATAATATAAAATGAAGTCTCTGCTACTATCAACACAATATAAACTTAATGAGAACTGAACGTATTAGACATTGCATTGTATCCGTATATCTGAGACTGCTTAACGAAAGTTCTAGTTAAAGGGGGGATTGTAAATTGAAGGATAAATTGCTTGTTCCCCTAATATGAATAATTAAAGAAATTTTCACCAAAAAAAAAATATCATCGAGATTATGTGACATAGTTTTAAAAAAAAAATCAATTATAATCAATATGATTAATGATATGCACGATCAGTTTTATAATACGAGTATATTTATTTGTATCCTTTCTTGCACTTACCAAATAAAAACTCAGTCGGCTTCGGGTTATTGGAAAAGTCGCATAAGTAATATGATGAGACCCTTTGTGTGCGCATTGTTACGACCACAATTATGTTTGAAAACCGGCTGGGTACATTTTTAAGTAAAATTTGTGATGAAATGATGATGAAATTTGGTGACAGAAATTGTCGAAATCCCAAATATATAAGACACAAGCTTTTAAAGAACAGCCGCGTTAACATCTAAGGCGAACCATGCGAAGGGCACCTTCAACAAAGGAGAGTGCCGCGAGTGGAAGTCAGTCCGTGATTCAAACAGATGTTTAAGCAAGCAATTAATATCGGAAAGAATAAGCCTAAAACAGCTCTTGGATCCACACTAATTTCTTGCTGATGGTGCGGATTGCTATCGAAAAAATTTCAAACCACATTGTCAAAGCTTGGGACTTATTTCTGTACCCCAAAAACTTTTTAAAAGCCATCCTTTATGCACGGTACAATTAACTCACAAAAACATGACAAGATGACTGCGGAGTACCTGTAGGAAAAATTGGGACACTAATAATAATAACAATAATAAAACGAAAAAAAAACCACTACGCAATATTGACTATCATGAGTACTGTTTTGATGTGGAATTTGAATGTGGCTCAAATAACATTCTTTAATATATATATATATATATATATATATTTACTTCTGGAATGCACGCCATATATTTATGCATTTTCTAATACAATTATTTTAGCTCAGTATATTGCTTAAATTCAAATCTATATTACATTTTAAATTCAACATCTGCTCTTGTATTTGTTTAGAAAATGAAACAAGGTTATTAATTATTTTCCGTTCTTAAATGCTTCACATAATTTATCTTTTTTTCGATATAGAATCCCATTAATTTATAGATTTTTCTGAAAATATTCTTTTCTTAAAGGCCTTTTATTTTACTTTTAAATCGGGAACATCAATACTAAGTAAAGAAGGCAATTTTTCAGAATATTTGTGATTAATTGATGCAAAATGCAGCAGCGGAAAATGTAGCAGATGCAAGAAATCTTCAATTAGTCTTAAAATTTTTCCAGACTTTGACCCACATTTAAAGTTTTTTTTTATTATTTTTTTTAATTTCTAATCTTTCGCTAATGGATGATAATCTGGCAAGTGAACAGCAAATAGAAATTTTACGCCGGTTTAAGTGTTCAGTGATCTGTAACTTTAATGCCTACTGTTCAAGCAAAGAAGATTAATGGACTAGCGACAGAAAGTAAAGATGAAGATTTATTTCCATTAGAAATTTAGTTTATTTTAGATTTTCTATACGTTAGAAAATATTAAGTTTATGAATATGAGGTAAAATATATATTTTTTGTGAACTATTTTTTACAGCTTTATTGTACTAATTTTTATAGTTTTAATACGTAGAAAAGTTCCATATACATATACAGATAGATATAAACTTCGCTAGTATTTATTAAAACAGTAAAATGACGTGAAATTTGTAAAAGGTGAATTGAAGAAAACAAAATAAATCAGAATCGGTAGTGAGTTACAGAACTAAAGTTCTGTAACTCACTCCCGATTCTGATTAAATTTAGGAAAATATGCAAGATAAAACTAATATGTAATTATATTTTTAATCTATTTAATATTTCATATATAGATACATTGTTTGACATATTTGTGCTTGTTTTCAATATTTTTGCACATAACTACCATTACTGAGAAACTTTGTAAACTTCTGGAATAAGGGTTAATTGTGAAGTTTTCTGTAACGTCCCATTTATAAAAAGACATTGTTAGTCTAATTTTCCTGATATTGTTGGAAATAAAATTCATGGCTAGTATATTTTCAAATTACAGTTGTGTATTCTCAGTACACAAATTTTCTTTATTGCTCATTTGCATGCCAAACGCATCTCAAAAATGAATATATCTTCAGGAAAACTGTAAGAAAAATAAAAATTATTCATTAGAAACAACAACTTATATTACATCCAAAAGTATTATATATATATATATATATAAATATATATTTATTTATTTATTTATTTATTTATATTTATTTATTTATATTTATTTATTTATAAATATCTTTTCATTTAGTGATTTTAAAAATAAAATCAAAGATTTCGCAATACTTCCTAAAATATATACTTTAAAAAAGAGGAAAAAATGCTAAAGCACCACGAATTTATGTTCTGAAAAATGCAAGTTTTGAAATGCATTATAAAATTGATTTTATGTATTTGATAGAATTCTGGGTTCAATTTCATTTGTACTGTAAAAGAATTTTCTATTGAAATATCCAGATCATTTCAAAATGATTTATAACCCCAAAGAATTGGCAGTTTTCTCTCTGCTATTCTAAAATATTTGTTTTCTGACATTTTTCTTGCGAAATCTAAAAAAAAGAAAATAAAACATCGTAGGATTGTTGTAAGAATAATATTTTTGTGACCTTGCATGAAAAGGGAACTGGGTGTATTAAACATTTGATATATTGTCTTCCTACTTCAGAGATATCATATTACAAAAAATACAATTTTGTAATGCATATTGGACAAAAGAAACAGTATAGTATGTGGAAATGAGGGATGAAGAAAATATAAAAGGAAGATCGCTATTCAAAGGTTTCATCACACTGTAATTTAAAGAGATACGATTGAAAATAAAAGAGAAAAGTATCCTGAAATACTTCTTTTGGAACACATTCTAAAATATATTGAACATATAAAATAAATTGTGTTAGGATTTTAGTAAGAATAATGTTTTTGATACCTTCAATGAAACATTGTCTGTGTGTATTATACATCTGCAGAGCAGCTCGAAGCGTATAAGAAAAACAAAATTATTTTTCCTACCAGTATTCCCAATAAATAATCTTAAAAA
The DNA here is from genome assembly GCA_963931845.1 of Maratus michaelseni. NCBI lineage: Eukaryota > Metazoa > Arthropoda > Arachnida > Araneae > Salticidae > Maratus > Maratus michaelseni. The sequence continues at coordinate 393,638,658 of OZ007592.1, forward strand.
ATAACAGCTTAATTGTTTTGTTACTGTTTAATCACTGAGGCGACTTTTACAGCCCCCAAATTTCCTTATCGCTTTCTATTTTGATTTTTAACTAATATAATGTGATTTTCATGCATTTAAAATATGCGTGTTGAAATGACAAAAAATAATTTCGAGATTTTAAACGGGGAATTTTTTTAAACATCTTAAAGATTGTAGGTCTCCGCGAGCCTTTTAGTGATAATATATTCCCGAATGTACTTAATGAAAAAGAACTAGTGTGATTGACAAATATTAATTTTACAAAATACCTGGCCCAAATAGGGGTATAAAGTAAATCTTAGTAGATTTTTTTATTTATTACATTTTTCAATTTTGTTTTGTAATTAATAACACGAATGCTTGTTAAATTTAAACCACCTGGATTTTGAAACATTATTGTAAAGATGAAAATGTTGAGAAGGTAAGTAAGGCATTGGATGAAGATATTACCATACGTCAATGGATTTTTATTTGTGTATCGTAGTCAAACATACTTTTTATTACATAAATAATTAAAAAATAAAAATATAAAGGCGTTCATCACACAGGTATATATACATAGTAGTACATTCCGCATTTATAAATTATGTGGAAAAGAGTTACACATTGGGTGCATGTTGTTACGTTCATTAAAAACATTTTTATCCTCGTAAACATTGTTACTTAATATCAGTGCCGGTAAATTAGCATGATTGCTTCAATATATACTTTACATGAACCTACAAACATGTTGACTTATTTTAGTTTTAAACGACGTGGAATTTGAAATATTATTAAAAACCTGCAAATGTTGAGAAGATAAACAAGGAATTGGTCGAATATTTTCTTACACAAATGCATGCCAATTCGTGTATCATAGCCAAACATAAGTTTTACTACAGAAATAAGAGAAAAATTATAAAATACATATAAAATACATACACGTTCTTCACACAAGTATATATAGACAGCAAAACATTCGGTATTTATATCAAATTATGTGACAAAGAGTTAAACATTGGGTCCATGTTGTTACTTTGATATAAAACATTTTGAACATCGTAAACAAGGTTACTTAATATTAGTAACGGTTAATTAAGTTTCTCGCATCAACATATACTCTACATGAACTTACCAACTGGCAACATATTTTAGTTTTAAACGACGTATAATTAGAAAGTTATTGTAAAGTTGAAAATGTTGATAAGGTAATCAAGGAATGCGGCTAAGATGTAACCTTACACCAATGTATTTTAATTTGTGGATCATAGTAAAAAATAAGTTATAATACAGGAATAATAATTAAAAAAAACATATAAAGTTATTCATGACAAAAGTATATATAGAGTAATACATTCTGCCTTTATGTCAAATAATCTCTCAAAATGTTTATATTGGGTGCATATTGTTACGTTGATTTAAATAGTTCTGAACCTCGTAGGTTACTTAAAATCAGTAACGGTTAATTAGCATAATTGCATAAACATATACTTTACATGTACCTACCAACATTGGACCTACCTTAGTGAAGGATAGGATTTAAATAATTTCACTGTTAAAATACTGCTAAGAAATTTGTTTTTACCTATTCACAAGTGCTAACCTACGGCATATATACAAAAAAATAGGCAGGAACGAATTTTATCAAATACTTATTTTCCTGCAAAAAAATTACATATGCAATGACGAAAGTTTAAAAAATGAAAAGAATTGAAAATTTTAAAATATGCTGATTTTACAATTTTGTATTTTATGTTTTTTATCCATAAAGAAAAGCAAGTATTTTTCTTTTAAATCAAAATAATTCAAACATACCATTTTATATCCTTTGAATACCATATTATTATTTTTTTTACACAGTTCCAAACTATCAATATTTTAAAAATTCAGATGTGCGGTATTCATTGTGGCTTTTAGATATATTATAATAAATAACGCTTTTCTTTGAGCAAAATACAGTATAAAACTTTAAGAATATATATTTGTTAGTTTATTTTTCCTATTTTCTATTTTTTTATTCAAAAATGTGTTTTAGTTGAGTTTAATTTTTTTTTTAAATCATACGTTAACTTCATATTAATCAGTCTACAAATTAAAACTATATTTAAGATTTTTAGCAAAACAACAAAAAGAACAAAAAAGGATTTTTTCTCTTCATAAAAAGATAATATACCAATATTGGAAAAAATCAGATTTATTGTATTCATGTTAACTTTTAGATTATTTATAATCTAAAATCACCCTCCATGACATTAAAATTGTCTTCTTTGCATGGAATTATATAGAAAAATGGATGTAAAATTATTTCAAATCAGTTTTCTTCTTTTTAGTTACAAATTGAAAAAAAAAATAATAAAGCAAAAGAAATAAAACTGCATAATTTAAATTAAAATCTTGACAGTTCTTACATACACAAAAGAAATAATAATAAGAAAAATATGGAAACTCTGAAAGAAAGATTACAAGATGGAATGGCACTTAACACCACATGCACTTAGTTTCAAAGCTAAAATTAAATGTCAGACATTAATTAATCGCCCTTTAACTAAAATCTCATTAAACTTAAAACACATTTTTCTTTCCTGCACGAATTTGAGAAATATAAAGAAATAATTCAATTTATATATAGTTTGTTAAAAATGTATTATTTTAATAAAAGAGAAAAATGTAAAATACTGTATTTACAATTTACATGACATATAGGATTTTATTTTGTTTAATTCTTAACTTGTCTCTGCATTTTAATAAAAAAGAAGTGCGATTGTGTTTAACCAATGTTCACGTGTTTGTTGAATTGTACAATTAAACATACAGAACGTTGTTTAGTAAAAAATAGTGTATATAAAAAAAGTTAATTACATATATTTATTTAATCATGTAAAACAAATAATATAGATTGCAAAACATGGTGCAGTTTCTGATGATTCAGCCGGATATGGTAAAAATATACCATTGGAGATAGTTTATGGTTTGGAAGTAGCGGAACTTCTAAGAACTAGCATTGCTGTGTTGTAACATTACTGGTCAACGATTTTGCTCATTTTAAGATCTTATTTCTTCGATATTTTCTGCTAGACGACTCAAATGAAGGATGTAACGTTCGTGCGCAATAGTTTTTCCTGGGTTGCGGAACTTGTAATGCAGCATGTTCCGTTCACCCCATTCATTACAACATTTAAATCTAATTAAATATTGTTTCATGAATACGGTCATCTGTATCCACTTGTACAAGATTGATTAATTGTACGTAACTGCTTTTCAGATAATGTCTTCTATTCAAAACGCGTAACTTTTTTGTAATTTTTAAATTTTTTAAAAATATTTTAGCGATACGCATTCCAATTTGTATTTACTAAATAAAATGTAAAAAGTAATTTTTTAAAAAACCAAATTGACATCACTTTAGTGCAACATATCATATTTAATTGGAAAATGGGAATGATTATTGAAACTCAGTGAACAATTAAAAAATAATGAAAAAACATTTTAAAGTTTTATAAATATAATACACAAATTGAATTTAAATACATTTTATGCAACATGTCTCAATTTAATGAAAAAAAAAAATAAGACGGTTATTGAATTAGAGTGAAAAACGTAAAATATTTGTAAAATAAATTCAATCTATATGTCATAAAATGAACGATCTCGATGAACAAAGAAATAGGAATTCCACTCAATGATATAGACAGAAAAATATTTTTTTTTCTCCATCCTACCCGAACAAAGCCGCACTATGACACCGTGCCAGATGACACAATCGGCGCAGATGAGAATGACTGCCCACCATTTGCCGAAGAAGGTCTTTGGAAGATTTTTTTAACATTCAGTGATATGGCAATATATATTTATTAAGTAAAAACGGATTCGATGAACAACGATTCACTATAGTATTAAATTAGAATGTGAAAAATGGAAAATTTAAATCTGAATGAATAACGTAGCCTGACATGTAACACGATGTAAAGTATGTTATGTACCATTATGAAGCAGAATGGCATTATCTGAAAGTATAGAGTTTTACAATAAATATATATGTTATTTTAACCTTACGAGCGTCTGGTGCTTTACCTCTATTTTTATAAGAATGGTTGCAAATCCAAAGAAATATATTTTTTTTATCACGGTTTGATGATATAATATCTTCCATATCCGTTCCTTCCATACACCTTTTCCTTTGTTCTATATTTATATTTTTTATGATATTGGTTTAATATGACATTTTCTGAATAATTTTTTGTTTTCTTGTAATTTTTATTTTGGCGCAGCTTTTTCTTAAAGTGATATTGTGCCATTAAACCATATACAACCAACCAACCAATACACTTTTTGAAACATAAAATATTTTTGTCTACAGCCATTTTAATATGATTTCTGGAAACGGAAAAACACAGACCAGTCGCCTATGGGTTCATTTATTCATTTATAATTATTTAATTTATAATTATTTAATTTATAAATATTTAATATATATATTTCTTATACTGATATACATTTTTAATATATATTTTGCATGATAATTTAATATGTATGTTATATATTAGACAATTGGTATATATAAAAGTACATCTTATGAAAAAAAAAATCACAACGCATTGTACTCGTATAATTTGAAAATGTAAAGCATTACATTATTTATGTTCTCATTTTGGTTTCATTATAACACTTTGTAATTAATTACCAGCTATTAATTATTTTTGAATAACACTAAAAAACAAATTACATGAAATTTAAAGAATGCTTCATGTCTGACAAAATGCATACTATTTCGGTAAATTGGATTTTTTTTTTAAATATTTATCGAAATAAAAAGAGAAATATTAATTATATTTCTTTTAAATAAAATCAAATTTTATTTAAATAAAATTTAAATCAATTATATACGAAATAGCATAATTTAGTTAGGGAGATAGAAAGGATAATTAAAACACAAAGAAAATAACACTTTTTAATTTAAAATTTTCTAAATATGATATACGTCAAATGTAAATAACGTCTATGAAATATGTCACAATTTAATAGAAAAATTAGGATGATTATTGAAACACAACGAAAAAAGTAAAATATACGTCAGTTAAATTCAATCTATATGTCATAAAATGAACGATCTCGATGAACAAAGAAACGGAAATTCCTCTTTAGTATATAGACTAATGAAGATTTTCTCTCCATTCTTCCCGAAGAAGGCCCTACTATGACACCGTGCCAGATGACACAATCCTGACATCTGAAAATGACTGTTCACCATTTGCTGAAGACGGCCTTCCGAATAACTTTTTAACGTCAGGTGATATATCAATATATGGTTATTCAGCAGCGGCGCATTCGATGAGCAAGGATCGAATATAGCGTGAAATTAGAATGTTCTCTGCAGATGAAAAAGTGAAATCTCAGCGAATAATGTAGAATGATGTATAAGACAATGGGAAATATAAATATTATGAAACAGAATCGCATAATCTGAAAGTATAGGGAATTTTGGAATAAATATGTATGTAAGTATTAAATAAGTATTTTATATAAAATACATGCGATGAAATATAAAATCACTGTGATTTTTACTCGTATAATTTAAAAATAATTCAATGTGCATTTCTTATTGATTTCATTATAGCCCTTTGCAATTAACTGCAGCAATGAAGAAAGACACCAAAAGAAATGTAATAATGTTACATAAAATATAAAGGATGCTTGAATTGTGTCATAATGCAAACTGTTTGGGGAAAAAAATCCTTTTACAGAAAGAAAATAGAAAATATTGATTTTTTTCTGTTTGAATAACATACATATTTACATAAATCCAATTTAAAATAATTGTATACAACATACCATAATTTAGTTACGAATGTAGAAATGATTATTAAATTACAGTGAAAAAAGATGTTTATTTTTAATGATACTGACTTTTTTTCAAAAAAAGATAACGCATTTTTTTACACTTTTACGCAAAACAAAATTAAATAACTTTTATACAACATGTAATAATTTAATTGGAAAATTGAAATGTTTATTGATGTAGAGCGAAAAAAAAAATAAAAGTAACATCGAGAAAAAAAAAAGGAACCGTTTTAGCATAGAATGAATGATATCGAAGATCATAGAAATATAAATACCTATCTCCAGTACAATGTTTCTAAAAACGATTTTTCGCCATTCATTCTCAACAACTTTACTATGAGATCGCGCCAGATGACACAATCCTGACACCTGAAAAAAATTGCTCGCCTTTCACAAGACGACCTCTTCAAGAATTTTTTTAACGTTCCGTGCTACGACAATAAATGCTTATTCAGTTGCACAACATTTCGGTGAGTAAGGATTAACTATAGCGTGAAATTAGGATGTCCTCCATAGATGGAAAAGTCTTTTTTTCCATTTACGGAGAATGCCATAATAATAAACATTATAGAAAGAAAAGTATAAATGTTTTCTATAGAATAATGGGATAGTCTTAAAATGTACTGTTTTTTTAGATTAAATATATTTCTTATTAATTATTTTTTTTATCTTAAGTTTTTATACATGCAAATGGACGTGCACGATTGTACGGATAGTACGGATATCAGGTTGGCGTAAGTTTGTTAATTTCATTAATATTAACATTAGAAAAAAAAAATATTGAAATTAAAATATACCATTATAAATTACGAATGTACGGTTATTTGCGTATGCTTGATAATCTTAGAAATCGTGAAAATTAAAATGAATATTTTATGCTTAATATTACATATGGATTACATCAAATCGTGCCTTATTTTATTAAAGATAATTTAGAATACTTTTTCCAGTAAAAATGAATACGAAAGTAATAGCAAGGCTTTATACTTAAAAACAGAAATTCGATCACATTAAAAAAAAGTTTTAAATAAGATTCACTTTTTCATATGAGGAGATTAGAATGACAGTGGGATAAGTGAAAATTTTTAAAAAATTAAATAACCATATTTTTACTAAACTTATTTTAATTTATGTTCAGTGCGATAGTCAAATCAGTCATAGTTCATTTTGGTAGTCGCTAGAGGCAAAACAAGTTGGACCACTTAATGTAACGGCAATACGGCAAGTTTCACAAAACCCTTCATTTTTTAAATTGCTAAATATTGACTTACTTCACTGTCATTCTAACCCCCACATATATGAAATGTAAATTGTCTTTATACAATATGTCATAATATAACTGTAAAATGGAGAACGCTATTGAAACACAGAGAATAGAATAAAAGCGACGCCAAAGAAAATTCAATCTATGAGTTTTAAAATGAACGATCTTCTGAACAGAGATATAGAAATTAGATATTCTTCTTTAGGATACATCTATATAATAAAAGCGCAAAGCATTTGTCATCGACAATTACGGGATTTCCCTTCGCTTTTTCATATGCCAGGCATTTGTACTTTTTTGTACCATTGTTGTGTCCATTATGGTTGTTAATTTTGTATTGTTGCACCCTACAGACATATACTGTTACATCATCATTATAAACAATGTTAACACTTCTGAAGATTTTCTGAAAACAAAAGATTCATTCACCATGGAGGTAATCGTTCACGATATAACCTGATGTAAAAAATAAATAAATAAATAAATAAATAAATAAATAAAAGCGAATGAAATCGGCAGGGAAGAGTGTCATGCGTGACGTCAAACGGGGTAGACATGTATCGTAAAAACATTTATTTTTTGCATAATTTGATACTTATTAGAATTTGAAAAGGCGATTTATGTATTGATACTCTATAGTGCTTTTTTTAATGCTTGAGACTTCTGCATGTAAAACAAACAAAGTTTTTTTTTCCTTGAAAGTAGTTTGTGAATTTACTTTTTAACAAATTAATTAAAATGTGTTTAAAGCATAGTTTCCGTGTTATAAAATCTATTGTTTGTGCTTCTACAAATTAATTTACTTTTGCATCAAATGACGTAATAAGATTACGCCTTTCGTTTTTTATAATGATACGATGAAACGCCGAGTTTGTATTGTTTCCGGCATTTAGAGAGTAATTCAGATGAAATCACGTGCGTTCATCTTCTTTCTGGGAGCCTAGGAAACGACCGTCTAGACGGGCGTACCCCGGCACTGTAAAAGGTTTTCTTTCCAATGTTACAGAACATAACCTACTATGAAATCGTGCTAGGTGACAAAGTTCTGACATCTGAAAAGGCCTGCTTACAATTCGCCGGTGATTGCTTTTAAAGAATGTTTTAACGTCCCGTAATACGACAATATATGCTTATTCAGTTGCACACCATTTCTGTGTGTAAGAATTAAGTACAGCGTGAAGTAATGATGTTCTCTGCAGATGGGAGAGAGAAATATCATAGAATATTGTATAATAAAATATACGTCAAAGAAAAGTATAAACGTTTTCTATAAAAGAATACGATAATCATAAAGTACACAGAATTTTAGATTAAATATATTTGTAAATTTCTTATATTCAATTTTAGAGCTTTTAAAGTACTTTTTCCAGTGAAAAGGGCATCGAATATATTTTCGAGGTTTCTTTCTTAAAAAAAGAAAAAAAAGAGACTACAGTTTAATTTTTTTAAAATAAGATTCAACTTTACATAAATCAGATTTAAATCCCTTTTATACAACATGTCATAATATAGTAGAAATGTGGAGAATTGTGTTGGAACACACTAAATAAAGTAAAACCGCCGTCAAACAAAATTGAAGTTATATGCCATAATATGAACGATATTATTAAGCCCAGATAAAAATATAAAGTTCACAAACTTTTAGATTATATATGCTTGTTACTTGTTTTTTTTATCTTCAATTTTTACATACATGTACATCAATGTGCACGATTTCAAATCAGATTGGCTTAAGTTTGGTAATATTATTAATACTAAATTTGAAAAAAATATTAAAATTAATATATATCCTTATAAATTTGAAATTTATGAATAATACGTTGAGCGTATTTTTTATCAATGTATCAGTAATAAAATTACAATTACTATTTTATCTTAATATACACATACATGTAGATTACATCAAATCTTGGCTTATTTTAGTACAGAGATTTTCCAGTAACACTTTTTCCAGTAAAAAAGAAATTAACAAGGTATTAACAAATTTAGTTCTTAAAAAAAAAGCCAAGAAAAAAGACTGCATTTAAAAGTGTTTTAAATACGATTACATTTTATATAAATCAAATTTAAATCACTTTTATACAACATGTCATAATATAATTGAAAAATGGAGTATGTTACTAGAACATAGTGAATAATTTAAGCCGAACTGATTGAATAATTTAATAATTTAAACCATGTCAAACTAAATACAGTCTATATGATTTAAAATGGACATTCTTGCCCAGCCCAGCTACATAAATTAGTTTCCTCTCTCGACCCTAAAAGATTTTCTTTTCATTCTTCCTGAACAAAGCGCCACAACTATGGCACAGTACTATATGACACAATCATGACATCTGAAAATGACTTCTTGTTTTTTACCGGAGAGTGTCGTACATGTTCAAGCACTTTTGAATGTTCCGTGATACGAGAATATATGCTTATTCAGTCGCACAGCATTTCATTGAGTTAGTATTGAATATAGCGTAGAAATTGAATGTTCTCTTCAGATGGGGGAGAAAAATATCATACAATACCGTATTATGAAATGTAAGACAAATACAATTATAAACATTTTTTATAAGAATGCGACAGTGTAAAGTATTTTAGATTTGTTTGTTATTAGCTATTTTTTATCTTCATTATTAAAACACATGACCATCGACGTCCACAACTATAAATTGTAACCGTATAAAAATCAATTTGGCTGATGTTTAGTATTATTATTAGTATTACAATTGAAAAAAAAATGTATCCCAATATAAATTACAGATGTATGGAAAGTAGGTTTCAAGTATGTTTGATTATCTTATTCGGGATAAAATTACAACTAATATTTTATGCTTCATATTACGTGCAAGGTATATCAAATCGTGCCTCATTTTATTAAACAGCTTTTAACACTAAAACAACCGGAAATTTTACTCAAGTTTTTAAAAACTATTTCACACCAGAAATTTTATTTAAAACTACTTAACTTATTCTTTTAACGTATTTCTTTGAGTTTTACATTTAATTTATTTTAAAAAGAAATTTCTGGTTCGAATCGGACTATATCCATTTGGTAAACGTCAAAATGACGGCTCGTGGTAGTTGTAGTGTTAAAACAGTTTTTTTTTTCGAATGAAAGAAAATCTATAATATTTTCTGAGTTTCATTCTTTAAAGAAAAATAAAACTGCATTTTTTTAATTTTCTAAGTAATATTAAATTCTATATAAGCCAAATTTAAATCAAATTTATACAACATATATCATAATTTTATTGAAAAGTGTAGACGGTTAATGAAACACAGTGAAAAAAGTAGCATCGACGTCAAACAAAATTCAATCTGTTTGTTATGAAATGAGCAATATCGCTGAGCATATACATATAAATACCTCTTTAGGATAAAGGATGAAAAATTTTTCTATCTATTATTCATGAGCAAATCCGTACTGTGAGACCGTGCTAGATGATACAATCTTGACATCTGAAAATGACTTCTTGTCATTTGCCGGAGACGACATTTTCAAGCACTTTTGAATTTTCCGTGATACGAGAATATATGCTTATTCAGTCGCACAGCAATTCGTTCAGTTAGTATTGAATATAGCGTGAAATTCGAATGTTCTTTTCAGATTAGAGAGATAAATATCATACAATACCGTATTATGAAATGCAAGACAAATAAAATTATATACATTTTCTATAAGAATGCGACACGGTACAGTACTTTTAGATTAATTTTTTTTGTTATTAGTTATTTTGTAACTTCAATATTATAACACAAGCCCATCGATGTCCACAATTGTAAATTGTATACGTATGGAAATCAAATTAGCGTATGTTTGATAATCTTATTAAAATTAAAATTTGAAAAAAATATTGAAATTAATGTATACTATTATAAATTACAAATGTAAGAATACAAAGTTTGACGTATGTTTGTTACTCTTATTAGCTTTAAAATTAGAAGTAGTATTTCATGATTAATATTACATGCATATTACATCAAATCTTGCCTATTTTATTAAACACATTTTCAAGTCAAAATAAATCGAAATTGTTTGCAATGTTTATATTCTTAAAAAAAGAAAAAAAAGAATGTATCTTAATATTTTTTGAAAATAAGATTCAATTTTATGTAAATCAAATTTAAATCGCTTTTATACACCATGTCATAATTTAATTGAAAACTCGAAAACGTTATTGAAAAACAGTGCAAGAAGTCAAAACGACGTCAAAACAAAATGTATGCCAGGGAATAAACGATTTCGCTGAGTAAACATATAAAAATTACAAATTCTTCTCTTGAATATAGAATGAAAAAGATTTTCTCTCCATTCTTCCTGAACAAAATCTAACTATGAGATCGTGCTAGATGACAAAATTCTGACATCTGAAAATGACTGCTCGCCATTCGCCGGAGATGGCCTTTTCAAGAATATTTTAATGTTCCATTATACGGCAATATATGCTTATTCAGTATTACAGCGTTTCGGTGAGTAAGGATTGACTATAGCGTGAAATTATAATGTTCTCTGCAGATGGGGCAGAGAAATATCAAAGAATACGGTATTATGAAACATAAGACAAACAAAAATATAAACGTTTTCTATAAAAGAATGGGATACCCTTAAATTGTACAGGTTTTTAAATATGTTTAATATATATTTAAATAATACATATCATTATAAACTACAAATGTATGAATATTAGTATTAGCGTATGGTTGAAAATCGTCTTAGTGACAAAGTTCAATTAAATATTTGATGCTTAACTGATGATTAATTTGATGATTTTTATAAAATCATGCTTCATTTTGTTAAACACTTTTTCGAGAGGAAGAAAATCAAACTTATTTGCAAAATTTTATTCTTAAAAAAAATAATAAAGTGTAACTTAAAGATCCCTAAATAAGATTAAATTTTATATAAATAAAATAATAAATCCAATTTATACAACATGTCATAAAGCGGAGAAAAAAAAAAATCGAAAAATTGAGATTGTTAATGGAACACAGTGAAAAAAGTAAAAGCAATGTCAAACAAAATCTAATCTATATGTCATAAAATGAATGATCTCGCTGAGCACATATATTGAATTTCCTCTCTAGGATATAGAATGAAAAAGGTTTTCTCTCTATTATTCGCGAACAACGACCAACTATCAGACCGTGCTAGATTACACAATCCTCACATCTGAAAATGACTGCTTACCTTTTGCCTGAGACGGGCTTTTCAAGAATTTTTGAACTTTCTGTGATAGAACAATATATGCTTATTCAGTCGCACAGCAATTCGGTGAGTAAGGATTGAATATAGCGTGAAATTAGAATATTCTTTGCAGATGGAAATGACTAACCTCAAAGAATGCCGTCGCATGGCATACGAAAAAAAGAAAAGTGTAAAAGAATCAGTATTTTTTCTGTAAAAGAATTAGTAATCTGAAAGGGTATGTGGATTTATATTAAATGGGATTGTCACTAGTTATTTTTTTTTTTTATCTTTAACTTTTTCGCATACGAAATCTAGTTTGAATTCGAGTAGAAGAAAATCAAAATTATTTACAATATTTTAATCTTAAAAAAAAAAAAAAAAAAGAAGAAGAACTGTAACATAAAATTCCCTAAAAAAATTAAATTTTATATAAACCGAATTTAAATCCAATTTATACAACATGTCGCAAAAGGTAGGAAAGAAGCAATCGAAAAATTGAGATTGTTATTGGAACACAGTGAAAAAAGTAAAAACGATGTCAAACAAAATCTAATCTAAATGTCATAAAATGAATGATCTCGCTGAGCACATATATTTAATTTCCTCTCTAGGATATAGAATGAAAAAGGTTTTCTCTCTATTATTCGCGAACAAAGCTCTACTATCAAAGCGTGCTAGATGACACAATCCTCACATCTGAAAATGGCTGTTCAAATTTTGCCTGAGACGGGCTTTTCAAGAATTTTTGAACTTTCTATGCTAGAACAATATATGCTTATTCAGTCGCACTGTATTTCGGTGAGTAAGGATTGAATATAGCGTGAAATTAGAATGTTCTTTGCAGAGGGGAAAAATAAACCTCAAAGAATGCCGTCGCTTGACATACGAAACAAAGAAAAGTGTAAAAGAATCAGTAATTTTTCTGTAAAAGAATTAGTAATCTGAAAGGGTATATGAATTTATATTAAATGAGATTGTCACTAGTAATTTTTTATCTTTAACTTTTGCGCATACGATATCTAGTTTGATTTCGAGTAGAAGAAAATCAAAATTATTTACAATGTTTTAATCTTTAGGGAAAAAAAAAAGATGAACTGTAAGTTAAAATTCCCTAAATACGATAAAATTTTATATAAACAAAATATTAAATCCAATTTATATAACATGTCGTAAAATGGAAAAAAAAAAAACAATCGAAAAATTGAGATTGTTATTGGAACTCAGTGAAAAAAGTAAAAGCGACGTCAAAATAAATTCAATCTATATGTCATAAAATGAACGATCTCGATGAGCACAGATATTGAATTTCCTCTGTATATAGAATGAAAAGGTTTTCTCTCTATTATTCGCGAACAAAGCCCTACTACCAGACGGTGCTAGATGACACAATCCTCACATCTGAAAATGACTGCTCAACTTTTGCCTGAGACGTGGCTTTTCAAGAATTTTTGAATTTTACGTGATAGAAGAATATATGCTTATTCAGTCGCACAGCATTTCGGTGAGTAAGGATTGAATATAGCGTGAAATTAGAATGTTCTTTACAGATGAAAAAAGATAAACCTCAAAGAATTCCGTCGCATGACATATGAGAGAAAGAAAAGACTATTGGTTTTCTGTAAAAGAATTAGTAATCTGAAAGGGTATAGGGATTTATATTAAATGGGATTGTCCGTAGTTATTTTTTTTCCTTTAAATTTGTGAAAATGAAATCTAGAATGTACTATTATAAATTACAAATATACGAAAATCAGGTTTGTTTAATATATGTTTTATAATCTTATAACTATTAAAACTGCAATTAATATTGTATGATTATTATTATTTGCAGCTTATGTAAAATCGTGTCTTATCATATAAGAGAACAGATAACTTCCTCTCTAGGATATAGACTGAAACAGACGTTCTGCCTTTTCTTCATGAACAAAGCTCTACTATGACACCGTGCCAGACACAATCCTGACATTTGAAAATAAGTACAAACCTATTACCGGCAATTGGTTTTCAAGATTTTTTTTTTACTTTTCGCGATAAGACAAAATGGGCTTATTGTGTTGCACAGCATTTAGTTGCAAAAATCTAAATTCTAAAATGCATGAAAGACAGTTTGGCGTAATCTTGTTAATCTTGTAAATATTACAATTGTAAAAGAAAAATATTAAAATTGAGAAAAAAATATATAAAAACTGTTATAAATTACAAATGACTATAAATTAGGTTTCGCGTATGTTTTATAATATAACTAGCGTAAAAAAATACAATTTATATTTTATGCTTAATATTATATGAAGCTTATGTAATATCTTGTCTTATTTATTAAAGAACTTTTAGAAGACTTTTTGGAGTAATGGGAAATCGAAAGTATTTACTTTATTTTCTTATTTTAATAAGGAAAAAAAACTATTTTTTTTTAAATTTCGATAAATTAGATTCAATTTTACGTAAACTAAACTTAAATATGATTTATACAACATGTCAAAATTTAATTTCAGAATGGACAGGGTGATTAAGATAAAAATAAAACATAAAAAGGGGCGTCAAATAAAATTCAATCTATATATCATAAAATGAACGCTATTGCTGAGCAAATGTATAGAAATGGTTCTGTAGGATATAGCCTGAAAAAGATTTTCTCTATATTCTTTCTGAACAAAGCCTTAATATGAGAACACGCTAGATGACACAACCCTGCCATCTGAAAATGACTGCTCGCGATTTCCCGGAGACGGCTGTTTCAAGATTTTTCAGAACTTTCCGTGATACGACAATATATGCTTATTCAGTCGCACAGCATTTCGTTGAATAAGGATTGAATATAGCGTAAAATTTGAATTTTCTTTTCAGATGGGAGAGATAAATATTAAGAATACTGTATTATGAAATTTAAGACAAAAAAAGTATAAAAGTTTTCTATAAGAATGCGATAGTTTACAGGATCTTAGATTAAATTTGTCCGTTATTAGTTTTTTTTATCTTCATTTTTAAAATGCATGGCTATCGATGTACACAATTCTAAATTGTAAAAGTATGAACAGCAAATTGATGTATGTTTGGTAATCTTATTAATGTTAGAATTGGAAAAATAAATATTGAAATCAATGTATACCGTTATAAGTTACAAAAGTATAAAAATTAGGTTTCGCGTATGCTTTATTATCTTATTCGTGATAAAGATAAAATTAATATTAAATTTAATATTGCGTGCAACCTATATTAAATCGTGCCTCATCTTATTGAATAGCTTTTAAAACACTTTTTTTCTAATCGAAGATAATGTCTACTAATTCCAGTGCTTCATTTTTTTAAGGAAAAACAAATCTCATTTTTTAAATTTTCTAAATAAGATTAAACTTTATATGAGAGAATTTAAATCAAATTTATACAACATATCATTATTCAATTGAAAAATGTAGATGGTTATTTAAATACAGGGGAAAAAGTAGAAGCGAAGTCAAGCAAAATTCAATTTGTATGTTTTGAAATGAACGATATCGCTCACCATATACATAGAAATTCATCTCTAGGATATAGAATGAATAGGTCTTCTCTCTGTTATTCATGGACAAATCAGTAAACCGTGCTGGATGACACAATCCTGACATCTGAAAATGACTTCTTGTCATTTGCCGAAGACGGCATTTCCAAGAACTTTTGAACTTTCTATAATACGACAATATTTTCTTATTCAGTCGCACAGCATTTCGGTGAGTAAGGATTGAATACAGCGTGAAATTAGAATGTTCTTTGCAGATGGTACTGAGAAATCTGAAGGAATACCCTAGCATGACATACGAGACAAAGAAAAATAGAATCGTTTGTTATAAAAGAATTAGTAATCTTAAAGTGTACAGGCAATTAGATTAAATGTGAATATTATTAGGTTTTTATCTTTATCTTTTGTTTATACTAACACTAGAATACACTTGTATTAAATACAAATGTACTAAAATCAGGTTTGGAATATATATGTTTGGTAAAATTAAAACCATTAAAACTACAATCAATAGTGTATCATAATTATTTTTTGCATCTTATGTAAAATCGTGCCTTATCATATTAAAGAGATGCCAACTTTTAAATAGCATACGAAATAACATACCACGAAGGCAGCAATAATCTGATGTATTGCAGCTATTTATTTATCAATTTCAATGTGAGTTATAATTTAATATTCCCCGAATCTATGTGATGCATGTCAGTGGCTACTCTTTATTGATTTTACTTACCCATCATACGTAGTGTAGGTTAAGTCTTGTAATCCTTTTTAATATCTAAAAACATTTAGTTGACGGATTTACACGGTTCAGAAAACGATCTATCTCCTGAACAAATTGAGATAGAAACTTGAAATTTGGTATGTACTTAGTATGTAATAATGGAAAGAAGGTTATTGAATTTCAGCAACCTCGATTATCCGGAACTATTTTTTCGGACTCTCAAAATATTCGTTTTCATAAAAGGTATATAAAAATTTTCGAAATTGTTTATTTTATGGAGTGAATATATATATATATATATATATATATATATATATATATATATATATATATATATATAACTTTTGCATAAAGAATGAAGTCAATCGAATAATTAGTTTCCTAGATATTTGTAATCCTATTTTCCACACTCTTCGATTTTTCAAGACCTTGTATTTTATTCAAATTTCAATTCAAAGATATGTTTTAGTTAAAAATGCGACGCTTCATCCGGCACAGTAAACCGTTAGTTAATATGATATCAATTTTGAAGTTATAAGGATGTTTCTTTTTCGCAATTCAGTAATAGAGCATTTAAAGTTTAGGACATCAAGCCACGATTTTATTCGAATTGCAAAGCATTTCATAAATAGTTTACACATGTTTTATTTTCATATTTTATATTATGCATATCCATGATGGGTAAGTATTACGGTGGCCCCCAACGACTAGTTTCTTTTTGCGAGGTATAAGCGAAAAGATTTATTTAGCAAGCTCTAAATTGAGCGATATATAAGTTTCGTTAGCGATTAATACTTTTTAATACTTTCGAAAGCATTTTTTAATTACAGAAGAAATGCTCGTAAACAACATAATTTTTTTTAGAAGATATATTTATAGTTATGAAAACTCAATGCAAAACATGTAGTAAATAGTACGAAGTTTTCTTAAAACAAAATAAGACATTTTAAAATTATTGTCAATAATTTAATTTGGAAAATTCACGCAAATTAAACCAACATTTACTCTTGTAATGATATATATGTTTTTAAAATATACAGCTTTTATCTATACAAATTTTATCCAGTGTTTCTCCAATTGTAGAACAGTACAAATAGAATTTAAATGTTATATTATTAATATTTATTTTTATTATAACCAAATCGGTTAGAGAACTGTTAATCATCAATATTTTATGTCTTTCAAAGCTTTCATAGTAGAACAGAATAATTGTTTCACAATTCATTTAAAAGTATATATTTCCGTTCCATGCATACTTACAACTGTCAATATCATCAGATTGCATAGATTATAAACAGAACTGAAACTAAGTTTCAAATATCAAAATTCGAATAGTCCCAACCAACAAGCATATTTATTGTGAAAATTTAGAATAGGACAAAAATGCGTAAAAAAATCCTTTCTATATACAGGGTTATCATGAAAGAATCATCCAATAGCAAAGTTTAATATTTTCCATAATTACAAACAGAAAATTATAATTAATATGTCATTGTAAAAAAAAATATATATATATCTTTTTACAAGTGTTCGATATGACTTCCTTTAGTCACCCATACAATATATTTGTGATACGCCAATCCTTGCCAAACACAATGGAATGTTTCACTATTAACAGTTTCTAAAGCATCACAAATGAGTTTTTTAAGTTCAGGCAAACAGGTAAGCAAAGGTGGAATGAACACAAGATCTTTGACATATCCCAAAAGGAAAAAAAATCGCAAGTCGAAGGAGTCTACTTTACAGAGTGAGGTCACCTAAGAGGGTAGCTGTGTAGGACCAAATCAACGGCTGCACTGCGTCCAATCCAATGATGTGGTAGTTTTCTGTTTAGAAATTTACGAATCTTCAAATGCGACTGGGGCGGTGCACCATCCTGCTTAAAAATGAAATTTTGCATATCTTCCTTCAACTGAGGGAAAAACCAAATTTCCAACGTATCGAGTTAGATAACACCACTCGCTGATTTTTCGAAAAAAAAAACGGTTCGTACACCTTTTATGAACATACAATGTTGCAAACTAAAAATTTAACATTTTTCCTTTACAATAGCATATTAAGTATAATTTTCTGTCTGTAATTAAGGAAAATATTAAATTTTGTAATCGGATGATTCTTTCCCGTTAATCTGTATTTGGTAGTATATTAGCAAACAAAAATGAAAAGTTAGGTACAATGTTTCCAGTTTCAATGCCACGCTATTTTGTTCGTGGTGATTATGCACAATTTTTATTTTTATTTTTCTGAGTATGACAATAAAAATTCGCTCACATTTTCTACATCATGCATCATCCCTGACGGTTTATTGCAAAATAGTCAAATCTGGACAATATTTAATAAAATCCCGTCTCTCCATGCAAAAAGACATTGAATAACCTACATATAATTAATGGAATATTTCGCAAATCCTCTATAACGTAAGAGTATTTTACATAGTTATGCAAAAAAATAGTAATTCCTCTAAAATATATTTCATGTTAAAAGGTTCTTGAATTTTCTATTCACAAAAATTCATGAAAATCACACCATTACTCAATCAATACCGAAATATAAAATTTTCCTACCCAATCACTTACAAATGATCATTAGTGAACCAAGCAATCCATCATTAGAACAACGAAATCAATATTCTAACAAAGTCGAAAGAAAAAATTTCACCTCTTTTTCGGCGAGTTCATTCACTGATAAATGACATCGGATATGAATATACTTAGAGAGAAGAAATGCATTATATATTGAACGATTTATGACCTTTGTGACACGGCCATTACTGGAAACCGATCGAAAGCCAATTTATAGGGGATGTTCGAGGATGCGTTATTGAGCTTATGATGAATACCGTTGGAAAGAAACAAAAGAATCACTGTTCTATTCCGCATTTTTCTGGTAACATTTTTCAAAAATTTTTGAATATCAAAGGAAGTATTATATAAGTTTTATGTTCCCGATACCATACAAAGAGTAATTTTATTGTAATATTTCAGTTTAAAATATTTGGACACATGGTTTGAGATACATAAAATACTTTATTTAGGAAAGTTTATTGTTGACAAACACTTTTTTCTTGTTTATTCATAAATTTATAGTGGTTGCTTAATCTTTTGAAAAGGCAATTTTCAGAAACTCATTTTAAAGCATGGCAGATGCTGTCAAAGTCCCCATGTAAAAGTTAAAATATAAGTTTTGTAGATTAAACCACAAGACTTAGAAACATATTTTCGACACACAGAACGTAGCAAAATCATATTTAGTTATCCGATATGGCCTTTATTGTATAGGGACTGTATATATATTACAAAATTATACATTTTTATACGGTTTTTGTCATATTTTAATTTTATGACCTAGAAACGAAAAATTCAAAAGAATATATTATTATATGCAGAAAATTTGTGTTATATATTTTGTATATGCGCTACTTTTATGAAAATGTTTGAAATAGAAAAGACAATGAATTACGCTGTTATAAATAAATCCGTAAGTTAAAGGTAAAACTGTTGGCAGCACAGTTGCCGGACATTTTCCGTTCCATAAGTAGATATTCCGTCTTGAGAGATAAAAGAAGGAAAAACTCCAATTGAAGAAACGGTAACATTCCGTTACGCTCTCAGAAATACTTCTTACAAATCACGGCAACATTCCTGGCAACGAAGCCAGGAAGGAAAATTTTCCATTATGATTAACCTCGGTTTTTAAAAAAATACATCTCTCTTTGTGTTGCCATCTGAGGGCGATTACAGGAGTATTTATTATTTAATAAACTACAAGAACATTTTCTGGCTGAACGTGTGCTCGATCTACGGACCGCAGTGCCTTGAGTCAAGCGTCTTACTGGTAAGACCAACGGGCACTTACTAGAGAGATTGAAACGATGATACGGGATTTCTTCAAATGGCAGCTTTGAACTTAAACAATTTGGGGAGTAGAAACCAAGTAATTTTGAAGTTACTTGTGGGGAGATTTCGTTATGAGATGATGGTTGAGGTTTTAAAATTTTAGTATTAATAGAGGATAAAAAAATGAATTATAAAAATTCCAATTTGATATTAGATGTAAAATATGAATATTATAATTTGAATTAAATTCAATAAAAATGTTTGCTTTTTTGAGAAAATCGATTTTTTTTCAACTATTATATATTTTTCAGTGCGAGTGTTTTTTATAACTTTACGAAATAAATTGCGAATAATTTTAAAGGAATGAGAAAATTATTTGTTATTTTTTTTATTCGAAAACATTATTTTTGCTTGTTGCTTTTTTTGAGTAAAATCGATTTTTTTCTCTTAATTTAACTATTTTATATATATATATATATATATATAATATGTTTGTTTAGAAAATATTTTAAGAGCGAATGTTTTTTTATAACTTAAAAAAAATAATTGAAAATAATTTTAAAATTAAGGAAAAATTTATTTGTTACTTTTTTAATTTGTTACTTTTTTTTAATTCGAAAGCGCTATTTTGTTTTTGTTGTTTTAAATAAATTCGAAAATTATTTTAGTGAATTTTTAGTTTTTATGTGCAGAAACATGTCAGTTTTTTAAACATTGAAAATAAATAAGCAGCAGATAACGAAATATATCTCGTTCATCCCTTTCGTCTCCGTCCGTTCCGTTGTTTTCAGGAAATATGAAGAAATTAACGGAAAATGTACTTTTGTCGTGAAAAGTGACTTTTTTTGTGAAATTCAGGAATAAAAATATCCGTGAATTTCAGATTATTTTTTAACAGTGTACCAATACATATTTGTTAGAACAAATACTTAAAAGTGTAAAAATGAAAGTAAACGTTAACACACAATTTTCACAGAAAAAAAAAGCACATTGATATAAAAAGAAGGTGTAAAACATCTCCCTACACTTTTTGTTACATATTACTAAACCAATATTATCAAACCATTGTCAGAGTTAGAACTTAGAGTTTGCATATTTTTCAAAAAATAGGAATCTATTTAGACTACTCAATATTATTTATGAAATAAGTAGTAATGATCAGTGTTTAAATTTAATTAAAACAAAATATAAACTGAAAATATCTTTTCCCGTTACTTATTTAAACAATTTGATGCATTGTAAATATTATATTCGATATTTTATCAGATATTGTGGACGCGTATCCATGTCCTCATCATAGATGGCGACACCATGAATTTTCTGGCGAGTCTTTTCTTTCAGTCACATGTATAAATCTGAAAACAACTAGATTGAGCTGATGAAACTACGCTTTAGCGATGAGAAGTTGTCCAAGAAAAAGCTTATTCTACAAAGCCATAATAGATGATTTTGAGGTGTTATAACATGTTGATATTAACTACTTGTGATGCTATATAATATAAACATTTTCCAACCAACTAGTAATTACACTCTCAAAACAATTGTGTCAAAAAATGTAAGAAGTGTAGGCAACCTGTTGCAACCTTTCTGATTGGAAGCTATTTTTCTGTAATTTGAAAAAAAAATACGTATTTTGACTGAAAAAGTTTGCGAAAGTTTGAATGTAAGTTTGCGAATTTTTTCGTACTTTGAGGTAAAAAAGGCATGCACAAGAAGTCGGTTTCTAATACGAAAAAGTACTCCGTAGCACAGTTGCGATGGACTTTCCTGTGATTGAACGAAAACGTAGCTTTAGTTTCGGCAATTTCATGTAATGTTTACGTTAGATTTAGGTTACTGTATTTTGGAGAAAAAGTGGCGGATTATAGCGGAAATTGTAATGCTTTAACGAAATATAAACAATCAAAAATTTCGGTCAATTCGCATATTTTTTGAATGTGTATATTTATATAAATATTAATATTTCATTATAATTCTAATTTAATCCAGAAGTACATATTATCCCTAGTTATTTATTTTTTTTAGTGTCAGAGATCTAAAAATTGCTGACAGAAAAGCTTCATCTATTTTCATCTCTCACAAAGACATAAATGATGAATCGGACTAGATCCTATGTGAAAAGCCAAACTTAAGCTGTACACTTACGTGTTGTGTCTAAAGAATAAGTAGAAAAATAAAAAGTTTGTTTGAATTTCCAGAAGACATATATGTTGTTTTTTGAATTATTCAGAATGTCAAGATCAATTACAAGTGTTATGCAACTGATTTAAGGTATTAATTGTGCCCGTATTTGAAGTTTGAAATTCTCCTGTAGTTTCCTCTTGAATCACTACACAAATAGCAATCAACTACACAAACAAATAGCTATCTTGACCCTCACCAATCCGTTAAATCTTGCTTGAGCTTGATCCGTGTATACATAAACTGATAATAATAATTAAGTCAAAACTTTTCCAACTGTTTATGTGAACATATTTTAGTTCTATGAGCAAACAAATACAAGTAATGCTTCTCTGCGTAACAAATATGTAATCTATATAAATCTAACATTCTTAAATATAAATATGGCATGAAAATTGTTCCAACACGTATCATTTTGTTTCCAGAGAAACAGTTTTCTAATTAGTAAATCTTCAGATTAGGGGCATCAAAGACTATTTTCAAAAGCAGTTTAATTTTCAACTCACTTCACACAATATTTAACGTCATGAAATACGCAATTTTATATTTTTTAATTTATGTATATTTATAAGCATATAAGATTTTCCAATGATTTAGAAAATTCAACTTTTATAAACTGTTATATTAAACACAATTCGATGCAATTCTGCTTCTTCAACTGCTTATTGTTCGAATTGTTTAGGTTAAAAATGTGCAACTCTTCATGCGGGGATCGCTTCAGGGGTTAGCTATTTTATATTTTATTTAAACATTTTGTCAAATCTTTCGTAATCGGGAAAGTCACAATAAAGAGTTGTTAAGTAACTGGCAAAATACAAAATAAAAAAATAATAAATTATGACAACAGATATATAAAATTAAAACTTAAAAATTATTTGCACTTTTCAAACAGATGTATAACATTCCATCAAATAATACATAGATAATTTGGAATGTCTGACATATATATTTCCAAAATGTCGAACTAATCGGAGTAATCAAATAAACTCATTGGAAAATTTTAGCATTCTTAATTTAACTTTTAAATCAATTGTCTAAATGCGCCATTTTCTTTTAAATGAATGGTTAAATTTTAAAACCGCTTGAATTCCGATAGAAAAGCATTATGACGTAAAAGAAAATGTTCTATATTTTTCGAACGAATGAATCAAATTTAATGACAGAACTGCTCAGTTAATTTCGAGTACCGCGCCAACATACCTCCATAAACTGATCGGAGGCTGTTTGAGGCAGTTATCGCGAGATATGCACATAGAAAAACAAACACACAGACACCAAAAGCTTTTCTTGTCTCTACTAAAGAGTCTCAACTGACGTTTCAGCAATAATAATTAATAATGAAGGATTCAGGTATTAATTTAGAATTCTGGATAAAAATGAAAACATGAAAAAGTTATTTTCACTGTCTTGTATATCAAATGAAGAAAATATAGCATAAAAATATATTTTGTTGATATTTGTTTCGTGCATTGCAATTTTGGATGTCGCCCTCTTTTTGTATTCACCAGTATGCACTAAATCAATTACTAATAAGTTAATAATTAATCAATTAAGATATTTTAAATGGTTTTGTCACTGTATATTTGTTTATTTTTATATAGCATTCACTTATATGTTATTTAGATATTAACATATTTATATTTTTGTTTACGCAGTGCCAACTTATGTTTTATTAAGACAAATTACATTAATTAATATTCATGAATTATTCATTCCATCAGAATCTCATTTAATACAATGAGTAAGCTGATCGCTTGGCCACGGAGGGTTGTTGTCAACCTATATCTTCCTCTTCAGCCCTTACCTACGCAGAGCATCAATCTAGAGTTATATCTGAAATTTCAAACGATTGGAAGGTCCCTCCCAGCCATCACTGGTACGCGGGCAAAGAGCCGGGCTCTTCGTTCGCTATCAACTGTGACAGAGCCTCTAGAACGGCGATTTCAAGATTGACAAGTGGACACACGAAAAGTCTCTCGTTCTTTGAGGGCAGAAAGATCTTCAAAATCTGCACTAAATGTCAAGATCAACAAGCCACTGCAGAACACATCCTGGACTGCTTAGGTCTTTCCAAAGAATACTTATATGCTTCCCCCCTTCTGGTTCTGGACTTTCTTAGGATTAACGGAATTTTGGATCTTGTCTGACTTCGTCAGACAGTTGGAGGATAAGCCACAACAACCACAACAACAACAACATTAATTAAAAAAACAGTCGTCCCACCTAAAAAATTATACGCGATTACAGTAATTGCAATCTATTGATTGTGTGAGCTGAAATCTATAAGTATCAATCATTATTTTATAAGAAGGATTTTAGTGCCCAAAAGTATTAGTGTTCTTTGTGATACATCAATACATACTTTAGTCATGTATGAAAAGATAATTCAGTGATAAAAACAAAGTGTTATCTGAAAAATATGAATATTATTATTTAAAAAAAAAAAACATTTAATACAATTATTTAACAGTGACGATATAAAATATAAAGTTTACTTTTATAAATTTACATTTATATTGAATGCGCAAATCTTTAGTGAAATATGAAGAACAATCAAATAATCTGTATAGAAATTAATGTTATATATCTTCCAACGCTCCATATTGCTTCATCTAATGTTCATTCGCTAGCACACAATATTTGTCAATGTGTTATATTTCCGTTTGACTTCTCATATATTTAATGTCATACACGTCAGAAATCCTCCTAAGTTTATTGATCTTCTCTTTGCCTAGATAGTTAATATATAATTCTATTGTTAATGATTGAGATAAGACATATTGGACTTATTGTCTTTAAGGTATTTAGAGAAAGTATTTCTATTTGAATTGTGGGGAGTAGAAAAGAAAATGTAGATATTGGAAAGTATATCACCACAGAATTATAATATTAATAACATTGTTTAGTTAAATATTATGAATTATTTTCAAACCAATGCTCGCAACAACCATCATTTTTCTACATTTTTTACCACTATTTTAAAACAAAAATCTTTATGCCAGATTCTTTAAACATAGAAAGTTCATGTATAATTATATTGTTACTGATTGAGATAAGACATATTAAATTTATTATGTTTAAGATATCTATAGAAAGTATTTCTATTTAAATTGTGTGAAGTATAAAAGAAAATGTAGATATTGGAAAGTAAGATATAATATTGATATAACCATATTATATCATATATAATCTTTGCCACATAAAGATATAATGTTAATAACTCTTTTTTTGACCAATACTCGCAGCGTCCTTAAATTATCTTGCTTTTCTTCAATTAATATAAAACAAAAATATTTTTGATAGATTCATTAAACTCTTTTTGTTCGATTCATTCATTTGCCAGATCCATTAAAAATATTTTTGATAGATTCATTCATTTTTGCTAGATTCATTTGTAATAAGAATATACCAGAAATTGTATTGTTCCATTATAGTAGTAGCATATATATATATACAGGGTGGTCATAATATAAGTATTTCTATTTGGAACTGTCTGTAGCTCCAAGGAATAACCCGAATGAAACCAAAATCAGTACACCTTACTATTCGAGAAGGGGGAAGAAGAATGGATCAATAAAAAACAATTATTGCAATAATCACCGACGGATGGCGCTACTGAGTGTGAAATGTAATGTGCAATACAAGAACAAAGAAATAAGGCGTCAAACCGGAAGTCACACCTAATTTAAAGAAAAATGTCACAGTGAATATGGTTACTCTTTCACATGGCAGTGCTGATGATGTTCAGTTTCCTCTCGGCCATTGTGCTGGAGTACACAATCTAGGCGGTGCAGGACGTGCTCAACTGCGGAATGTAACGCATCAGAAGTGATGTTTCGCACATGTTGTGATATACGGTAAAGTCATTGAGGTTTGTAACACATCCACGATACACAATATTACACATTACATTTCACATTCAAAAGCGCCATCTGTCGGCAATTATTTTTTTTTTGTTGTTGTTCCTTTCTTCTTCCGCCTTTTTGAATAGTAAGTGTATCAATTTTGGTTTCATTCCAGTTATTCCTTCAAGCTGCAGACAGCTCCAAATAGAGATACTTATATTATAACAACCCGGTATATTAGAAACGCTGTAATACACTGTAAAAATAAATTCCATATACATACGAGGGAATTTATGTTAAATATCAATCATTTAACGGATCTTTTCTATTTTGTATACAAATCATAAATTTTTCAGAAATGTCATTTTTATCCTTAATTGTTGAATTTAAAAAACAGAAATGTTCCATCCAAGACACACAGACGGAAATGTTCCTTTTGAATTGAGATAAAATGGAAAAATTTCAGTTAACCTTTCGTAATTGATGTTTTGATCTAAATACAAGTAATTGGATGTAGCCAGCTGGTGTAGGTGATAGAATATTTATCCGCCAATGGGGATTATCGAGGTTCGACTATATAGAACGACCAGACAATTAAAACGGATGCGATACTATTCAATACAATTACATGTTTCATGTAAATATGGTTCAGTATAAATAATATTTAGATTTTTAAAATATATATCGCGCTATTGTTCACACTTATTTCTGAAAACAGAAATCTCCCGTCTTGAAAAAATGCAACATTTCTATCTTGAAATTAAAAGAATACAAAATCGAAAATTTCTGAAAAAATGGATAATAGCCGATAACGTTGCAGCCAGTAAATTTTCCGGTTTATCACGGAATTGGTTTACAGTGTAGTTATTTTTAAAAAATAAACAAAATTATATTTTTATACATATTGAGATATATTCAGATATATATTATTTATATTCAGAACAAATTTATTGATGCTGTGAGAAGTAAAACAGTAAACATTTCTTTCATCTGAAACCTAAACTTACCGAGTTATAACACGTGAATTAAATGTATTTTGGGTATTTACTTGCACCAAAATTAGAAAACCTCATAACATGAAGCATTGATAATAACTGTTTTTCCCTAAAAGTAAGAATTAATAGAATAAATTACACAAATACACATGCAGCGTAATCAGTACGTCAGTACAATAAAGATAATGAAAGGTATCATAAGAAATTCCTACGTTTACCTTTAAACATGAGGGGTCTTTAGGAAAATGGTAAATGAGGCACATGTTTTAATCACGTAATTATTTGGAATTGAAATATTTTTTTTTTCCTTGAGTCATGGACACAGTACGGCGTCCGTGAAAATTGAACTATTTTTAAATACTATAAACAAACTTCATTAGTTTCGTTATAAACATACCATTTATCCCACCTACATCAATTTCAAAGTTAAGAAATTACTGAATATTACAGACCATTGCAAGCTTTTTGTGATACAGGGTGATTAAAAACATTCTTTATTTATTTCAGGAGTTCGTTAATTGTTCTCGTTACTGTATCTGCATTGAAAATGGAAGCCCATACATGTTTTTAAATGTTAATCCAATTTAAATTTAAATTAAAACCTTATCATTCCTAAGACGTTAAAGGTAAGTTCATTTATTAGTGATCGTAATATTAATTTAAGTAATATGCATGCCTATTTTTATTTGAACATTGTAGCTTGTGATAGATCAATGCAACGTTCAATAAAACTTCATAATAAAAAGGTGTGATACAGCTATTGGCACAATTTTCGAGTATATATAAATAAACTGACTGAGAAAATCACACTCATTAAATATAACTTATATTATTATTATTATTATTATTATTATTATTATTATTATTATTATTATTATTATTATTATTATCAGATATGTTAGTGTGCTTTACTACAAAGATAATTCTATACATTAATAAAGATGATAAAATAATTCTCAAAGCTTAATGAGTAAAAAATAGCAATTCCAAATTTCTGGAGCATAATACGGAAAGTTGATACGCATGATGTGAGTTTATTAGTAATCATTTGTAGATTATTGAATTCCTTTGCAAAAATTATCTATATTTATAAACTGAGTAAAAAAATGCCCTCTGGGCATCTGATATAATCTCAGCATAAAATGAATCAAATTGATATTCCGTTGATTCTCGTCTTTGGGTTTTACGTCTACTTATCAATCATATATTTATCTCATTGTAATCGGTATAAAAAAAAACAAGTTCAAATATTCTGATATGTTCACTATTCTAATATATTAAAAGAAATAACTGTGATAAAGGAAATACTGGAGTATTTAAGTATTTGAATCTATTTTGTGTCATCCAATGAATAATAGGAGAAGAAATATTTCTCCAAATATTTTTCATACGATATTATTACAAAAAAATATGTTTGCTTAATGTAGTTTCGATCACATAATTAACACATTATTAAAGCTTGCCAATAAACTAGTCTTATCCATATTTATTTTTATTTTATTTATGTCACAGATATCAGGATATTTCATATAGGTATTTTCTAACTGTCAGTCTGATAGGTTATGACAAGTAAAGGTAGAATAAATGTATGGATAAATAGAGATACAACATCTGAATAAATATATAATGCTAACTTTTTTAGTTATACATATTTTCATAACACTATTTGAAATATTCGAAAAAAATGCTAAAAAGAAAACTAAAATGTATTTTATAAATAAATTTATTGGACACTCTAAATTGCAAGTTAGAATAAAAATAACATTGACAAAATAGTTCATAAAAAACTAATTAATATAAATGGATATAGTAATTTAATTAATTTAAATGGATATAGTAAAATGGATACCGTGTTTTAACATTTATAAAATAACATTACTTGAAGTAATAGTAAAGAATAGTAAACTAACTGTAAAAAAATTAAAACAATACATATTCTAACAAAATTGCGTTTGTATAGTAATAAAAATAAAATACGTTTTTGATATTATTAAAAGTTCTATAAGCAAAACAAATATAAAAATATTTTTTTATTTAATTTAAAGTAAGAAGTCAAATAATTCTTGAAAAACACAATGTATTACATATCAATAACATTAATAGAGGACAACTTGTGCTTACAATTGAATATAATTGCCATTTTATATCCTAGCGCTTTCGGCTCTAGGAGAGTTATGTACTACTAAGATCTTATGTTTTAAAGTTTTTAAGACATTTGTGCATTTTTTTTTTTTTTTACGTCTATTTTAGTAACATCTAAATTAAAATAATTTTTCATAATGTTTTTCTTATAGTGAATAAACAAAAGCGAATCTTTCGTTTCGAATTTTCTCTTATTGTTTAAGTTATTTTGGAAAATTAAGATGATGCCGAAATTCTCCTGGGGGAAAAAACCACAGGAAGACCTTTGACAGATGTATTTTCAGAAAATTCGTCCGGCCGTACGAAATATGTTAATCGATGAAAATTTCTGATACCAGATGATACAGAAGGAACTTCACATTGGATCTCGCACCTATACGTAAAATTATTCATGAAAAACTGCATATTAAATAAATAAATAAAATAAAAATAAATAAAGCATACAAATACATTAAAAAACATGGAAACACATGAAAATTAAGAATTAAATAAGTAACCAAAATATATAAATATATATTAAAAAAAACAGACTAAAATTAATTAATACAAAATTAATTTTGTATTAATTAATTTTAGTCTGTTTTTTAATATATATTTATATATTTTGGTTACTTATTTAATTCTTAATTTTCATGTATTTCCATGTTTTTTAATGTATTTGTGTGCTTTATTTATTTTTATTTTATTTATTTATTTTTTATTTATTTATTTATTTATTTATTTATTTATTATTATTATTTAATTATTTATTCATTTTATTTTATATATTTATTTATTCTATTTTATTTATTTATCTTTTATTTATTTTTTTTTTCACTTCCTTATTCCCCTTCTATTTTGTATTCTCTATTGTTTTGTTTTTACTCTTCTGTGATTGGCTGTTGTCTTCTGTTCTCCTATTGGCTGTTGTTTTCTACTTTCCTATTGGCTGTTGCATCAGCTTGTTTCCTCTCCCTTACCTCTCATTTCAGTCTTGCTGCTGCTTTCATAGTAGACGCACGTCTTTTTGCGCCTGACGAAGAAAGACTCAGATCTTTCGAAAGGCCTAGCGCATTTTAAAGTTTTTATGGTCTTTTAAGAAGTTATTTTAGTTCTCAGTGTTTCACACCAGTTTCAACTTATTTTATTTTATTAAAAAAATAGTTTGACATTGGGTATCCATTAATTTAGAGGACAAAAATGAAAAGCGGAGAGTGTCAGAATCAGTAAAGAAACCCAAAATTACATAATAAATGAGGGTTACATCACTATTTCAAAATTAACAACTGTACATTAGGGTGGAACGATTTTTTTTTTCAATGTGCTATAGTTTTCAAAAGCTGCCTTTAATTAAAATAAAGACGGAAATTAAATATTAGCGTAATTGGATTAGGTTTAGAGGTACCTCAAGACGGGTAAA
Organism: Maratus michaelseni; assembly: GCA_963931845.1. Lineage (NCBI taxonomy): Eukaryota > Metazoa > Arthropoda > Arachnida > Araneae > Salticidae > Maratus > Maratus michaelseni. Next base: position 393,669,557 of record OZ007592.1, read on the forward strand.
GTTTAGGTTTTTATTAAAATTTTGATAATATTCGCAATTATGTTAATTTATTTATTTATTTAATTTAATAATTTGCTATAGTTTTTAAAAGTTGCTTTTGATCAAAATAAAGACGGAAATTATACATCAGTGTAATTGGATTATGTTTAGAGGTGCCGCAAGAAGGGTAAAATTTAGGTTTTTATTAAAATTTTGACAATTTTCTCCATTATGTTAATTTATTTATTTTTCAATATGCTATAGTTTTTAAAAGTTGCCCTTGATCAAAATAAAGAAGAAAGTTAAATATCAGGGTAATTGAATTATGTTTAGAGATGCCACAAGAAGGGTTTTTATTAAAATATTGACAAATTTCGCAATTATGTTGAAATTCACAACTGAGTACTTGAAAACACTTGTAGTAAAAAGATTGTAAAAGGTAAAGCCTATAAAACACTTGTAAAAGGCAACTTTTGCCGACTATAGCAAATTTCTACATGAAAAAAAAATAATAACCATTATTTTCGTTCCACCCTGCTGTACATACATTTCTTGACGTTCCAATACGTCAAAAAAGTAAAGTATGTGTCTTTGGATATGACTCCAAACAAACAATAATGAAAACACAACGAGCAATGAAAAAAGAAATGTATGTCGTGATCTTCAGAAGTACACGGCTGGTCAAAGCCATATATCTATAGTGATGGAAGCCAGTTATAGCTAACTTGTAGAACATTTAGTGTCTTCCCAAAATTCTTCAATATATGAATATTAGGGGGCTCATGCTTCACCATGGCAATACATATTCTCATTCAGCAAGGAATACAGTCGAATGTTTTGAACAACAGACATCAAATGGATAGAACATACATTTTTTGTCCAAAATCCTGCTGTCCAATTAAGCTTTATTGCCCGTAAGGCGCCATTACTTTATAAAGGCATTCTAATGTATTTCTATTAAATTCAATTAATTTGAAAAATCCAATTTTCTTAATTTTCAATTAATTTGCATTGTACATATACTTTCTTACTTATAAATAGAAATTTAATTACATTAATATTATAAATATTTTGAATATGTAGGATAAAATTATATTTATTTTTCTCGAAAAAACAAAACATTTTATACAACGCACATGCAACAAACCGCGCTGCTATTCCAGCCAATAATCTTTGTATTATTTATCTTATTCTCACTGGACTATGTTGAAAGTCTGACGTAACGAATGTAAACATTTCCTGATTGTGTGAAAAAACTTTGTTCTGGTGCTCTGGCACTGGGAGGTATTTGCATAAGTTGTGGATTGTGACCACATATATAAATGAGAACTGTTATTATTTGTCTTCTTGAACCATGCTTATATTATTATTATTATTATTTAAATTTTCTGAATGGAAATTGAATTTTTTCAATCATTTTTAGCCCTGATAGCTAATGTGCCCGCCAGCTCTGTATGTATGTATGTATGTATGTATGTATGTACGTATGTATGTACGTATGTATGTACGTAACGCGATAACTCTTGATAGAAATATCCGATTTGTTTAAAATTTTGGTTATAGGTTCATTGTGATAAGGCGCTTCCCTGATTAGTTTTGGGGTTTCATTGGTTAAGTATAAAAGGGGGAACGGGGGGCTAATTCGCCCCTTTAATATAGATAAATGGGTTTTTCATGCAGAATCATCCAATTTGCTTCAAGTTTTGTATATAAGTTCATTGTGATAAGGCGCTTTCCTGATTAGTTTGGAGGTTCATTGGTTAACTATAAAGAGGGGAACAAGGGGCTGATCACCCCCTTAAGTTAGATAAATGGGTTTTTCATGTAGAATTATCTGATTTCCTTCAAATTTTGTATATAGGTTCATTGTGATAAGGCGCTTCCCTGGTTAGTTTTGGGGGTTCACTGGTTAAGTATAAAGGGGGGAACAGGGGGGGGGGGTAATCCACCCCTTAATTTATTATCGATTTTTTTATTTTTTGAGGGCATTATTCTTTGAAATAAGAGTATAATATACAATTATTGTGAATAGCCTGCGAGCTCAATACCATCAGTTTAACTGGGAATTTTTCTTTTTCTTTTTATTTATATTTGTTTAACAGTGGGAGATATTTGCATGTATAGATGATAGTGACAATGTATAAATGAGATTTTTTTTATTTCATCATGTATATATTATTTCTTTCTAATTCTATGAATGAGAATTGAATTTTTTTCTTTCAATTTTTTTCGTTTTTTTTTTAATTAAATTCCATTTTTATTTTTTCCATTCCTTTTGAAAACATAAATTTATTATTTTATATTTTTGTGCACATATGATGCAATGCATGAAACATTAATATTTTTAAATTCGTGATACATCTTTTAGATTTTTTGGTTTCAATGAAGGATAAAAATTGTTATTTTAAAAACATTCATTTAATATAAATTACATTTTAATTTATCCGCATACATATCCATATAACAATCCAACATTTCCAAAGCAACCGCAGATGCAATTGCCTACATGCATGTACTGTTGTATGCGCGTATTTTAAATGTTTAATGCAATAGGCAAATATTGTTGTAGCATTTTGTTTCAGAAAAAAGTAAACATTGTTTTTTTAAGAAATATTTTTTATTGCTTTTAAAAATATTTGGGTATTTATATTTCTAACACTCTATTTCACAAGCATCCACAAATGCAAATGCGCCTATATATATACATAAGAACATATACAATCATACACAAAGATAGAGTTATCAAAAAATATAAATCACACATTCGTGAAAAATTAACCAAAAGTCTTAAAAGTTAATATTGAGAAGAACTTGGATTATCATTACTACAGTCACATACACACACATGATACTTTTAAGAACTTCCTAACAGTTAATGAGATTTCTTCAAGAAAGAGCTTTTATATGCATATTTTGTTTCACACATGAAAGAAATTCTCTTTTATGGTAAGCTCATTTAAGAAAGTAGATAGGTTTTCAAGGTTTATAAAGGTCACAAAGTTTCTTGATCTATGTAAGATACTATGTAATATACATTCAACTTTGATAAAAAGAACATTATTTATTAACTTTTATTTCGAAATAATCTCTTTGTATTATTTCTGCATTCTTTCCCTTAAAATATATTGATATCTAAATTGAAAATTCGCGCTCCAGAAAACTCGAAAGAAGTCTGTGCATTGAATTATATTTCATTAAAATAAAATATATAATAACTATATTTGTTGAACGAAAAATTAAATGATTTTCTGTAATTAAGGCATTATATCTATGATGGATTTGAATGTTAATAGATAAATGTTTATCGGTTTGTGTGAGATGGCCAAAAAACTTTTGACCTTTTTTTATCTTTTGAAAAATAAAATTTCGTTTTGTTTAATGAGAAAAAAATTACTTACAGTAATAATTTCTGAAAAAAAATAAAGTAATCACAAAAAAATTTTAATAGAAAAAAATGTTTTATAATTAAAAAAAACGAGTAAAAATTTCGAGAGTGTAAAATGCGTCAGTGTTTTCTAGAGCGCAAATTTTCAATTTAGATATCAATGCATTTTATGGGAAATAATTAAGAAATAATACAGATTTTTACTGTTAATACAGTTAATTTACCAATACTGTTAATTAAATACAATTGAAAATAATTGCAATCTTTATTACAAATAATTATTAGGAAACAGTTTATAGTATGTTTCTTTAAAAAGCAATAAAAAAAAAATTATACGCACACACACATATTTATACATCTGTGAATTTGTATTTATTATGTAAGCTTTTAATGTGATTAATGTATCTGTTATACATGTGAAAATTAGGTATATATATATATATATATATATATATATATATATATATTCTGGAATCAAATACATTTCTTCATAAATGATGCGTAGCAATGCGTCTTTTCAAATTAAAATAGTTTTTAGCACTAATGAAAGATTATGCTACAAAAGTTATATGCGTACATCACACTTTTCTTTCTAGTTAACTCTTCCTTTATACCTAAAATTATTCATACTAATAGCTTTAGTTTTCGTAAATTACATCACGCTTTTTTCATTTTAATAATCCAAATTTGAATGCTGTAATTCTAAAACTTTTAAAAACACTTTCAGTTTATAAAAATGTATTCCTACTTCTGAGTATAAACTAAAATAGAAGAGATAGAGATGAATTAAAACAAGAGGCAGGTATATTATATGGAATAATCTAACCAGGAAGATATAAAAAGATATCTAATGACAACATATATCACGGTAAACATTGATTCCTACCGATTTAATAAGAGAAAGTATGTGATAGTATGCCTAGCTACTCTTTGAAAAGGGAAATCGAGTGGATGGGTGAGTTTTGCTTCTAATCGCATAGTTTTGCATTTCTAACATTCTGGATAAATGAGGAATTTTTTCTTTCTACAATTTTTATATAATGATAATGGGTCGCCGGAATTAGGGTGACAATGATATTTTGTAAAGATTTGTTAATTAGCTATTGTAGTTTTGCAGAATGAATATATATCGACATTTTAGCAAGCAAATGTGGATTTCCAACTGATGTCAAATCATCGAAGTGTTTTTAGCATCAGAAAAAGACTTCCCTTGATTTTCTTCTCGCCACCTGAAGATTGATTTGAACTGAAATTACAAATTTACAGTTCTTCGGTAGCACATGCATTAAGGAGGATACATAAAGAAATACCGCGATTTACGATATTCTATTAAAATTTTACAGTTATCTTCTAAAAGATTTTTTTTTTAAGTTCTACTAAAAAGACTTTTAAAGACTTTGTGATTATTAATATTTTACATTGTGTTAGTGCATAGTTAAAGTATAAACAATAACATTACGTTAGCGTTTATACTTTAATAAGGTCTGGAAAAGGATTTCACCTCTGTTATCTATTTTAATTGAACTTAGATTTCGAACCATCTGAATTAAGTCTATCCACTCCGCTGCGTATATTTTCTGCTTATTGTTGAAAAGGAATCGTTGATTTCTCAAATTTGTAAGCTTACTTACAAACCTTAACAATACTCCTTTCAATCTAATACTCAGGGGAGGGGTGTTACAAATAGGGTAAAACTTCATTATTATCAGTTGCTTCTTGAAGCAAGAATTTCCAACATAATTTATTTTGGTTCCTACTCTGCACTTATATTGGTGACATAATATCATTTTAAATATATGATTAGTTCATCACATTTTTAAAAAATAAACAATATATATATAAAATATTACATTTTATGCTATTACCCACTGATGAGGTGAAACCTCATGCATATGTTACAATGGATCTCTTACATGAAATGAAAAAGTTGGCACCTTCCTTTATAAAGAAACAAGATGTTTTAATTAACATATTTAACTAAAAGAACTAAACTAATATTATTTGAATTATAAGTATAATAATTTAATATTTAAAGACAAAGTGATAATTATTTTCATTACAATTTAAGAAATTCCAGACTGAATGTTCAACTCTTTATCAGCTTTACAAAAATCGTAGTTTCTCTTGTACATGTCGTTTTGACTGCTTTTTCTTGAAGAATTGTTTACAGTATCTTTAATTATTCTTTTCCAATATTCCTTTTTTTTTAAATCCCCCTGGTGTTCTATAAAAGAATGTGGTTCGGAAAGAAAGCCGTAAAATGCCATTTTAACTGATAGCAACAGGTGCATTATGGTAAATAAATCCTTCTTAAGTATGCTACCTATAATATTGTTAAAAGTTTCATTACTTAAACTGTGTTCATGTTTAAGAATTTTTAAAACTGACAATTAAAACTGAAAATAAAAGTAATATAAACTGTTAATCACAGTAACCATATAAGTGCAAGTATGGCTATATCATAATAACTGCTTTACCATCTGGCCTAATGCTAAGCATTTCAACCATTACCCACTAGAGAGCTACGTAAATTATGTTAAAATTCACATTTTTCTGAAGACAAAACGATTTTACACATTTTTCCCCCATTCGATACATTTTTTAAAAGCACCTGCATGCATAAAACGTGAATCTAAAATAATTTTTAATTATTTATCAATTTAAAGAAATATCCATTTCATTAAAAGTATGTCGTACATAGAGATTTATTTTTAAAAAAAGTACTTACGAATTTCTCTATTATTAAATTTCACTTATTCTTTCCTAATAATCATTAATAACTTAATTAATTGAAAGCCAAGTAAACTTCAACCTTTAAAAAGTACAGTGAAAAGAGCTTTAATAAAGTTTTCAAGTAAGTATTTTGTGTCACGCTATTTAACAATTCTTGAAACTTAATATTCTTTTGTTACATTTTGTTTTGTACTATCATTAATTTGACAAAGTATTTAAAGTTGAATATATTGTAACTCGAAGAAACAGGTTCAAAATAATGTTGAATAACTTTTTTCCTAAAAGAAGTTATAAGTAATGATTTACTCTATACGATAAACGTTCTGAAATATAAGATGAGTGATGAACATATTGCGCGATTAATTCTCGGAGAAACGACCATAGCACTGTTCAATCAATCACTGAGTGAATTACGAGAGCGTGTCGGCCAATGAGAGCGTAAAGCCGCTGAAATAACATTTTTAAAGAATGAGGAATAATGGGCAGTTGTCACAACACGAACATTTTAGAAGTTACTTATGTTAGTGTTTATAACACATACTATAAAGACATGTTAGATGTTTTAAAACAACACAGAAAATGAATGATATATAGCATTTTCTAAAAATAATTATAATATTGTTTTAATTTTTTGTTCGCACAAAATAGCCATTTCTTATATTTAAAAATTAATTCTATTTTCTCTTGAACACTCATTATATAATGAGATTTAGAGAGGAAACGGTATTTTTAGTAACAGTCAATCGCTGTGCAAATTACGGGATTACGCTATTATATCTTATAATAATGAGATCGTGCAGTTACTGGAATACTATTTTTAAATAACTAAGAATAATGTATGCTTCCCATAAAAAGAACCTACAAGACATAATGTATAATGTATTTGTAAAGGCTTAAAATCCAAACTAAAAATATCAATTAACTTTTAAAAATTGCAGTATAGACAAAGATATATAATATCCTGTAGAGGAAATATGAGAAAAAATAGTTTTAACACTTTATTCTAGAGCCAGAAATAAGTCGATAAACATTTGTGATAACAATCGCATTTTACATGAATATTTTTAATTGTAATTTATTTCCTTGAATTATGTTTTGCATCATATTTAAAGATCTGTCATATTCATTACACATTTGTATGAAACTGTTTAATTTACTATCGATTGATTCACTGTAGCATGCAGTAACCTATCATGTTTCATCTATCACTCAACATTGGGGCTGGACGATATGAGAAATTTAATATCGCAATATATCAACGAATTAATATTGATATTGGTGATATATCGCGATAACTACCTTAAAGTGTGTGGGAATAGAAAAAAATGTTAATTTTCAAAGATAAATGGTATGGTAGCAGAAATTTAAGTACAAACAGGTGTAGAAAGCAACGAATCAACTCTCCTAACCTATTTGCTCACACAGCATCCTTTAAATATTATAGTTTCATATTTATACAAAACAGAAATATTTTAGAAAATGGGCACATTGTGCGATATATATTTGGCTCATACCATTGCTTGGATAGTGCTTTTCTTTCAAAATAGTATGCTCCCTATTCTTCCTATTTTCTGCACTATTTTGACTATTTAATATCCTCGTGTATAACTAAGAATATTATAAAAAAAGAAACTAAAATAAAATGTTCTTAAATTTAGGACGTTGCTGATTTTAATATTATTAAAATAAGTAAAAATCAACAACAAAAACTGAAATTAGTTTAATGCCACATGTCGTGCTAATATACTTGTAATTAAATTGCTTTCAATGGATTACAGATGCTGCAGAAATGTTGTTTTTCAATCTTTCTCTTAGATATCAATGCATTCTTAATAGAAAAATAATTAAAAATTTTCACTGTATTTACAGCTTCCTATCTATTTACTATACATAAATACAGCATTGAAATCTTTTTTGAAATATAAATATTCAAATCACATTTCGGAATAGTTTTGTACTAATTAAAATGTACTTTTTTGACTTCGTTTTAAGCTAAAGTATCAAGACAGCATATATTAAAATCAATCCGATTCGCGCGCTCTCTAACAATAAAACAACAGACGAAATAGGAATAGAATAAGCACTGGCTGGCTATTCAGTGCTTGCAATATTAGACGTTAATAGCTAGGAAGCTCCTCTCAAAAGAAACGAATCACAGTGAAAGAATGTGGAAGCTTAGCTTCACCCAACGTAGCCGAAAGGCGAAATTTTACCATTTCGCACTCTGATTGGTTGCTCGCGAACCGAGCTTTCCAGCTGCTAAGCTCTGGTAATATTATCGACTCCACAACTAACTCGTACGTATTTTAAGCGCTTCTTTATTCGTTTGAATTTGGACATATCAATATGTGGGATATATTGCAATATGTCTAAGCAGCGACGAAAACACAGACGATAACAGTTTTATTCAGTAACAAACGAACAGGGGAATATGCGGTTTGTTTAAATAAAAGTAAAGCATAGATTGTATCGGGATATATTGGAATAACAACGAAAAAAGATAATCATTAGAAGGGATATTTGGCTTTGAATGAAGCAGGCAGGAATAAATAAATGCTGGAAAATGATTATTCCGATATTAGTACTGCAATTTCGGTGCTTTTTCTAGAATTTCGAAGTCGCGCTGCGGGAAAAAAATGTTATTGGGATACATTGGATTACAGTCGCGCTGCGGAAATATTTTTTTTTATTGGGATACAATGATTATTCCGATATTAGTACTGCAATTTGGGTGCTTTTTCTAGGATTTCGAAGTCGCGCTGCGGGAAAAAAAATGTTATTGGGATACATTGGATTACAGTCGCGCTGCGGGAAAAAAATGTTATTGGGATACATTGGATTACAGTCGCGCTGCGGGAAAAAAATGTTATTGGGATACATTGGATTACAGTCGCGCTGCGGGACAAAAAAAATGTTATTGGGATACAATGATTATTCCGATACTATTACTGCAATTTCGGTGCTTTTTCTAGGATTTCGAAGTCGCGCTGCGGGGAAAAAAATGTTATTGGGATATATCGGTAGAGTTTCAGCTTAGCTATCGTTATTGGGATATATCGTCAGAATCAGAGCTCAGGTATCGGTATTGAGATAATTAAAAAATATCAATATTTGACCGATATATCGATAAATAATCCAGCCCTACTCAACATCAGTAACATCTATTTTGAAAAGTAGCAAAACACCAAAATTTGAGATCAGGTTTTTTGAAAATGTTGATTCCTACTGTAAGAGTTTAGTAAACTAGATCCGTAACATTATTCCAGTAAGCAACCTGTCAGAGAGATAAATTTCAATACGACGGAGGTTGCGTGCAAGTACATTGCATGTACGTGGTCTGACACTTTGCAGTATTCCTAGATACGCATAATTGCATATAGTATATGTTCATCCTACTAGTGTGAAATTGTTTAATTTACTATCGAGTGAATCACTGTAGCGTGCAGTGACCTATCATGTTTCATCTATCACTTAACATCATTAACATATATTTTGAAAAGTAGCAAAGCACCAAATTTTGAGATCAGGGTTTCAGACAATTTTGATTCCTACTGTAAGAGTTTAGCAGACTAGATCTGTAACATTCTCCCAGTAAGCAACCTCTCAGAGAGGGGGATTTCAATACGACGGAGGTTGCGTGCGAGTACATTGTATGTACGTGGTCTGACACTTTGCAGTATTTCTAGATAGGCATAATTGCATATAGTATATGTTCATCCTACTAGTGTGAAATTGTTTAATTTACTATCGAATGAATCACTGTAGCATGCAGTCACCTATCATGTTTCATCTATCACTTAACATCACTAACATCTATTTTGAAAAGTAGCAAAGCACCAAATTTTGAGATCAGGGTCTCAGACAATTTTGATTCCGACTGTAATAGTTTAGCAAACTAGATCTGTAACATTTTCCCAGTAAGCAACATCTCAGAGAGGGGAATTTCAATACGACGGAGGTTGTGTGCAAGTACATTGTATGTACGTGGTCTGACTCTTTGCAGTATTTCTAGATAGGCATAACTGGATAAAGTATATGTTCATCCTACTAGTGTGAAATTGTTTAATTTACTATCGAATGAATCAGTGTAGCGTGCAGTAACCTATCATGTTTCATATATCACTTAACATCACTAACATATATTTTGAAAAGTAGCAAAGCACCAAATTTTGAGATCAGTGTTTCCGACAATTTTGATTATTACTGTAAGAGTTTAGCAGACTAGATCCGTAAAATTTTCCCAGAGAGAGGAATTTCAATACGATTCAGGTTGCATTCAAGTACATTGTATGTACGTGGTCTGACACTTTGCAGTATTCCTAGATACACAGCAAAAAAAAGTGTTGATTTTACAGTATAATACTGACATCCCAACTGCTAGTATTATACCGTAAAATTAACAGTAATAAACATTAAAATAAGCAGTAATACGCATGTGCGGCACCGTATTACTGCTTATTTTACTGTTTATTACTGTTAATTTTACAGTATAATACTATCAGCTGGGATGTTTAGTATTATACTGTAAAATCAACTTTTTTTGCAGTGTATGCATAATTGCATATAGTATATGATCACTCTACTACCTGCCTTCAGTATATGTTGCTATATGTTCATCCGTTCATAACAGAACAATAATCACATTTTACACTATAATGTATGGTAATAAACGTATTGAACTATATTACCTGTTAACTTTGAAAAAATTATTTACCTTTGAAAGAGACATTTAACAGATTATTTCTGGGATATTTTCGCAGTATATTAGAATTTTTTCAGTGATCTTCTGACAATATTAAAACATGAATTAAAAAAAACTTTTATAATAATCTACACGCGAAAAAAAAAGCTTCTTTGATGCTATATTACCTACTAACTTTGAAATAATTATTTTCGTTTGAAAGAGACATCTTACAGATTATTTCTGGAATATTTTTGCAGTACATTAGAACTTGTTGCTGTCATCTTTTAAGAATATTGAAACATGAATAAAAAAAAACTCTTATAATAATCTACGCGTGAAAAAAGAAAAAAAAATTCCCTGATCTCGGATTTATTGCTAACGTAATTGAACCACCAATTGGAAGAAGGGAATAAATCCAAAAAATAAGAATGGATATAATTAAAAAAAAACTTTATAACTTTTTACTTTCAACTTATAGGCTCATGCGATATCAATGATAATGAAGAAAATATAAATTCTGATTTATTTACTAATAGAGCTGGCTGAAATATATAATATTCACAGCTATATACATATTCTGTATATGTAAATGTGTTGGATTTTTTCCCTTCTTCCAATTTATCATATACTATATACAAAATAATTTGAAATAATAAACAATATAATGACAAAAACTATTTATTTATTAGAAAAAACATAAGGACATTATTATTCATCTATTTTTACACTTTCGGATCTTGTAGTTGGCCACGTCAGAATAATATCGTAAAAATCTTTGAATTCGTCAGGAATATATTGGATTATTTTTTGCATGTCGTTCATTTTTTTCACATTTATGGGTATTTTAGTAGAATATGTTGAAGTTTATGGTATTTTCGGGTTTGTAGAAGGTTTTTGAGCAAAAATGTAGCTTTAATGAAACCATCGATAAATTCGGAACATGTCAAGTAACCTTTAAGACTTGAACTATACTCAAAGCTTCTATATCTATATTGCGAAATCTTGAATGTTATTGCCTTGTCTAATGACTTACAGCTTTTCTTGAAACATCGCTGCCATGAGTTTTTAAAATCAAGTTTGTCGTTATAAGTAATGGGTTTAACTGAAAAACCTCTTATTTTGGCTGCCAAAATAAGATTATTATATTCATTTGGAACGTAAATTATGTCCTTTCTTCTAAAGAGTCTTTTAGCGGTCCCGAAATTTCTGTCACACTGTAAAAACGAATGGCCACGCACAGGAAAATATTGATATATTTTCTCAAAACGATTCATTGCAACAAGAGTGAGAAAGAATCTTATAAGGTTGTTATTTCTATTTTGTCCCCCGCAAGCATCACTAAAAACGTGTAGTTCTTTGACAGAGGGATCCATGTTCTGTATAGTTTTCCATAATAAACTGCATACTTCATCCGGGCCCTGTTTAGCTTCACCCTCATGGTAAGTGTAGAAATCAGCTGAGTTCGTCTTTAAATCGTGAACACAAAACACATACAGCCATAGTTTTCTTAAATAAAACATCTCTTGAACTGGGATCTTAGGAATGGGCAGGTTATGATGTAGTCAAATACAATGGCTCCTATATCTTAGCTTTCCTGTCACAAGGCCAAAATTTATTTCTGTTTATTATATAACTTTTTAGCACCTTTAAGATGTACCATTTTTTCCGCCGCAGCCACTCTCTTCGCATTCTCATTGAGAGATGAACTTTTAATTTTTGCACCGAGTTCTTCGCAAACAAACAACTTTGTTAGCTTTAGTAAGGTCTGCTGAACGCGCTCTAAAATGGCGGCTACTAGATTGCTAGTATCGCGTCCCCCACCAATAGCGATGCGTTTTTGGTTTTTGTTTATTGAAAAAAAAAAAAAAAAAAAAAAAAAAAAAAACAGGCAAAAAGAAACACTATTTCTATACTCGTACAGTTGATAGTTGGAAGAAGGAAATAAAGGAAGGATTTGTTTCCTTCTTCCAACTAACTATTTTTATGGCCGCATGAATCTATACGAAGCGAATGGTTTTTGTTCTTTTCTCCGAACTCACAACTAAGCGCTACGTCTATAGAATGTAAAAGTGTAGAAAAATGAATGTGTCAAAAAGTGGCGTTTATTCCCTTCTTCCAATTGGTGGTTCAATTATAGATATCGCTTTTATAATTATAATAACTGATGAGTAAAGTAATATACATTTAAGTCACAGAATTATTTAATGGAATAAAGAGTCGTTTCATAAAATATATTTTTAAAAGGTAATGCTTTTTTTTTTTCAGAAATGCAAATTTCAAAGTTTACTTCTTTGTTTTTAAACCAAATGAACCACCCCTGATTTTTGCTGCCAAAATAAGATTATTATATTCATCTGGAACGTAAATTCTGTCCTTTCTCCTAATGAGTCTTTTAGCGGTCCCGAAATTTCTGTCACACTGTAAAAACGAATGGCCACGCACAGTGAAAGTATTGATATATTTTCTCAAAACGATTCATTGCAACAAGAGTGAGAAAGAATCTTATAAGGGTGTTATTTCTATTTTGTCCCACGCAAGCATCGCTAAAAACGTGTAGTTCTTGACAGAGGGATCCATGTTCTGTATAGTTTTCCGAAAAAAAAATTGTTTATCGAAAAAAAAAACAGGCACAAAGAAACACTATTTCTATACTCGTACAGTTGATAGTTGGAAGAAGGGAATAAAGGAAGGATTTGTTTTCTTCTTCCAACAAACTATTTTTATGGCCGCATGAATCTATACGAAGCGAATGTTTTTTTTTTGTTTTTTTCTTCGAACTCACAATTAAGCGCTACGTCTAAAGAATGTAAAAGTGTAGAAAAATGAATGTGTCAAAAATGGCGTTTATTCCCTTCTTCCAATTGGTGGTTGAATTATTATTGCTACCGGATTTACTGTAATTTTATCATACTTCAACTGAATCTCAAATAAATTACTAATATAATTATATATCTATATAAGGTAATAAATGTGGGAAAATGTTTGTATATATAATATTGTATGAACAGGAAAATTAAACCTAGCTTGTTATTTATTTATATCCTATTCATGCTGTTGTGGTCAGAAAATTGTTTGTTAAAATTGTTTGTTAAGTTTTAAATTTATGCCAATAAGTAAAGTTAAAATACTTCAATTTATGTTTAATAATGCCGGAATTTTATGTGTAACAGTTATTTATCTAAAAATTAAACACATCAAGTATCTACTTTCAATTTTCGCTTTTTTTAATTATTTTAAAGAACCAGACAAAATTCATGCGAGACTAGTCAAAAATCATTACTAGATCATATGATTCTTTATGCCAACTGACTGATGATGAGTATTCTACTCAAGGTTGAGCTACCTGCGCTGGAGTAAATTTTCTTTCCAAATTAAAGGTGAAATGGAATATTATGATTCCCAATTAAAATTTCTAAGCTGTGCTTTCTCAAATGGGTGTTAAACGGTCAGTTGAAGATTAGTGGCGAATTTGCCGGCAAGAGAGCCATGATGGGATGAATTAAAAAAGTCATAATTCGCACACCGTTATGAATGTGAAAATTTTGACCAATTTGACTTCAACATGGCGTTGCATTGCCCGTCCTTACAAGTTACTACTGTTTTTTTTAATATAACACGAAAATAAAATATTTATTTAGAACAAACGCTCATAAAATACTATTGCTTTTCTTTTCTTGATTACGTCAAAAACACAATTGAACCAGATATGATATATATATATATATATATATATATATATATATATAAAAGGAAGAAAACTCAATAGATGCAATTATACTTTAATTTTATTGAAAATTTTAATAGCATATTTCGGAACATAACAATAAGGATATTTTACATATCAACATTTTATGAGCATTTTTTTTTTCATTTAAGTAATAACGGCAAATGTATCAATGTTTTTTTTTCCTTAAATTTAGAAATTGTCGGAATTTTTAAAAGAAAAATGGAAAAATAATATCCTATGAAGAAGTTATTATTCTTTTTGGCTTATATCCAATGTACATACATTGTGATACTTTAAAAACAGCGATTTCATTGAAATGAAATTCATGAACAGGAAATAAGGATCAATGAACCATAAAATTAGAAATATTCGGTTAGCTGAAGAGTTAAAGCAAATGCACTGTCTAATTAGAAAATATTTATATGACTCGAGAATTTAATTATCTGACTTTATTATGAATTTCTTCAGTTTTATTATCCCAGAATGTCATTAATTTTACTAGCTAAGGAACCATAATTACTTTAATAAGAAGGGAGTAAGTAATCACGCAACACAAAAAATTAATCAGCTCATTTTTTTTTTCTGGAGTTGAAAAAATAATTTTTTGCGGCTCAGGAAAATAAAATGTGATTGCAATTTTTTTCTATTAAGTAGTAGCATGAATCACAGATTTGAATTAATTCGTTTTTTGTTACTTCTTGTGAAATACTTTTTTATTTTATGGGTAGGAACGAAACCATTTTAAAACTCATAAAATATTAAACTTTAATTACTACACACACATGCAAAAATTTATTTAAGGCTTTATTTGCTAAGTTTAAAATATTTCTAATTAAAATATAATATGGTGTAAAACCAATTTACAAAAATAGAAATTATTAAAATGTTAGAATATATGATTTTGTAACTTCTGTTAACAGATATCGTAAGGCATACTTTTAAAATCCAACTTAAATTTTCATTTAATAATCCTTATGATAGTAGAACTTTTAATGCTATTTAGCTTATTACTTTTTTTTATACCGCTAACCGGACCACTATCAGCCCAGCATGAGTGCGTAGCTTGACGATTTAGTACCTGGGCGCGGGCCGATATTCGCCTGATCACGGCATGGCTGTGATCCACCTGGAAGGAGGCATCGCTGCAGTGCTCTCTAGTGGTTTGCTACACTCTTCTTTGTTTGGTTCAAGGTTTCTGTTTAATTTTGTTGACTTGACAGGTTTTAAAAAAGCAAAAATTAAAGAAGTGAAAAAGAAATTTCTCTTATTACTAAAAAATCTACTAGCTTAATACAGAAATTTAAGAAAAAAATATATACATTTCCGATTAATTTAATTTTTTATGTCTCAGTTATGCTTGAACTTTCATTTTGTGACTATTCTATTATCGTTCACATGTAGTGTGTAAGAATAAGAAAATATATATTTCATCGTTTTTTAAGCAGTAGCAATGTTTTAGAAATATGTATGTATTACATTACATTATTGTTTATGCATTTATCTATATTACCATAATAACTAGAAACAAAAAGACACCAAACAAGGTCACACCTTAATTTGTAACCTCAAAATAAAGGATTTTTTTTCTAAATTCGTACATAAAAAAAAAACAGTAAAATGTAAAAGAAAAAAATTAAGATGCTTACGAAATATGCTAAATTATATATATTTTTTTTCTCCAAATCTATCTATATTAGAAAGAAAAAAAACAAGTCCATGAGTATAGCTGACGTCATATATGTTAAGGTAGAGATGAGTTCGGAGATGCGTTCGTAGACATGAGTCCGGACTCTCTTTTAAGAGCCCGGGCATGCCCGAGCCCAACGATTTTAAATCCGCGCCCGAAATATTTTGTGTCTTCGGAGTCCGATACCGAAAATAATCGCATAATATTTAAAAATTGTTTTAAAAGTAATATCTCATTTTTAAAAACCTTCGTACATGAAAATAACTATTAATCCCGTGGACATAATTCATTTTATGGAAATTTATATTCAATCTTATCAAAAGAGAAGTTTGGTATACAATAAAAATATACTTCCTTAAAATGATGTTCATATTTTTCTCTCCCAAGAATCAAATCTTACGGACACATTAACGAAGTGCGTTTTATGAATAAATGCATGAAATTTGCTGAAAGTACTAGTTCTATGCCGAAGAATAGAACAAGGTTTTCTATTTCTGTAAAAGTGTATATCGGAAATTATAATTTATTCCTTATTTAAAACAATATTTCATGCTCATAAAAATCAGCATAAGATTAAAAATTGACACCGGAATCTGAACGATCCTAAGCTTTTATAGGAAAAGTGAAAACACTGTTCTACTGTTTTAAATCGGAATAACAATACATGACAATGATATATCTACTTCGATCGATATCGATTCGATTATATATCTATATCGAATGAAAGTGACTTCGTAAATGTGCAGAGCAGAGCTTTAGCAGGGGAAGATTTCATGATTAAAAATAGAATCAAATAAAAAATAGAAATTCAGATGAAGAGCGATTATGAAACGTACACAATAGGAGACTAAAAATTTGCAAACGTAAGCTCATGCTGATTGACTAAAAACAAAAACAAAATTAAAATATTAATTCCGCATTAGATCTCTAAAACAATTAAATAAAATAAACGTTCCAATTAAAAAATATCCTACTGTCGCAAACGAAAATTTGCCAACGAATAGTATTTTCGTCTTTTCTCATTGGCGCCATATCACCCAGTCGTCAGTCGCGTCGCAAATATCGTAAATTTTCGTTTAAAGTAGCATTCTAATACATGCTGTACTGGAAAAGAAAAATAAGATTTTTGCTTCCCTTTCTATTCATTCTGATCAAAATAACATTAAAAGGACTTTAAATGGACTATGTAATTTTTTAGAGGAGAAAAAAAAAAGTTTTTTTTTCTATATGAGAATAAATAAAACCGTCAGTTTCAGAATGAATGAGCCCGAGCCCGTGTCGGTCCCGTCTCATCTCTAAGGCGGTGACAACACCTCACGACTTTTACATTTTTTTTTTTTTTACTTCGAAACATCGCAATGCAATTTGTTTTAAAACTGTATCTCAATTTATTAATCTTTTATGGTTTTTAAGATAACTTTAATGCATGATTTTTTAAAATCCATTTCTATCGCATAATCGTGATTACAAAATATTGATCCGGTTGCATTTAAAACAATTTAAATAATTCAGCATTTGTTCCTAGTTAATATTCCGTAAAGAAATTAAAACTTCATCAATAATTAAATGAAATATTGTAATAATACAATAATATAAATGGAACGCAAATTTAACAGACATGTGATAGAAATGCTTAAACAACTGAAATTATGAGAACGAAAAAGCTGGTGTAACTAGTGAAATCTTTTGTCATTTATTCGTCTATTAACATCTGAGAGGCGGCTAATACGAAAGTACTGTTTTTAAAATTTCCACACATTATCTGAATGCATTACGAGCGTTTTTCATAATATTTTTTTTTTCTTTCTGTTAGGAATTTGCGGGAAAATGTCTACTCATTTGACCGGTTTATAGAAAACGGTGTTCTAATATTGTTATAAAACCGTAATTGAGCTTTATTCTGACCATAATAGGGTACATAATATGGTCAAGTAACCGCCATCTGTAAAAACGGTCGAATGACTGGACAGTTTGCTGCAGATTTTTTGTCTAGAACAATCTGGTACAATATCTTAAATGCAAAAGAAAAATCTATTAGTTTTATTTTTTAAATAGTGGTTAGATATTTTCTGTTACCTTTGTGTACCAGATTGGATACTCTCATTATTTGCAAATAGTCCAGGATAGTTGCCCTTCTTAAGCTACCCTTCATTTTCATTTCTTATAGCAATGATTTTTGTAATGCACATATGACCCATGTACTCCAAAATGTATGTAGAACATCAAAAATAATTATTTTTTATATCATTCATTTAAAAAAACAAATAACTCGAGAACATTTTCTGTGGGCAGTTCCAAATTAAGAGAACGGCATCTGAAGAAATAAAAACTGCAATGCAAACTTCAGTTTGAAAAAAAAAAATCAGTAATAAATGAAGGATAATGAAATCATGATAGCCTTATGGAATTCATCCATACAATAAAATAAAATTTCAAAAATAACATTATATATTTCCCGTTTTATAATCATCACTTTTAATATAAATTGTCTAAAGATGCACAGTTTTATAGATTCATCAACATACACTTCTTAATTTGTTACAGAAATAAAAAAAAATGACTTCCATCCTTTAATATGTTTATAAAAGTTTCATAAATCCAGAAAATATTTAAAGTTTAGAAAATTAAATTCCCTTCTCCCTCAGACAATTTAAAAATAAAAACTCGAGAACATTTACATTGGACAGTTCCAAGAAAAAGAACGTCATCTAAACAAATAAAAGTGCAATACAAACTTTAGATGAAACTTTTAAAAAGACAGAAATAAAGGAACGATAAGGCAATCATCATGGGCCATCTGGTATTCATCCTTATATTAAAATTAAATTTCAAAAAGTCACATTATACATTTACTGTTTCATGAACATTACTTTTAATATAGATGGTCTAAAGATGCACAGTTTCAACGATTCATCAACACATGCTTTTTAATTTGTCACAGAAAAAAATGTCTTCATCCGTTAGCATTTTTACAAAAGTTTAATCAATCCCAGAAAATATTTAAAGTTTAGAAAAATAAATTCCCTTCTCCCTCATGCAACTGAAAAATAAATAACTCGAGAACATTTACATTGGGCAGTCCCAAGTTAAAAGAACGGCATTGAACAAATGAAAACTGCAATGCAAACTTCGGAGGAAATAAAAAAGTCAGAAGGAAAAGAAACGATAAGGGGAATGAAGATAGTCATCTGGTTTCCATGGAAACAGAGAGAGATGCAAAGCTTTCGAGGGAAAATGAACGCCTCTGCGTGATGGTAGTTGTGGTGATTTTGGGGGTCAATCGATGCTTTGGATTACCCTATCAAAGTGTATTTCAGAAGATCTATTAAGATCTCTGGAACGAGATTACTGCAGATATCCCATGCATATTTCGATAAAATGCAAATGGAGTTGGAAAGCTTTATCTGTATGAATAATATTATTTTTGTTGGTGTAGAATAAAAGAAAAAGTGTCTTTTTTTTCATATGATATCATAGATAATAATTTTGTTTTTGAGTATTATATGCATGCTTGGCATAATTTAGTAAAATAAAATGTATGAGGCTTATTTTGTAGGGTTATTTTGTTTCTATTTATATGCATAATTTTTGCATTATGTCTTATTTTTACTCTTAATATTATAGTTATAAAAGGTATATTTTGAAGAGATTTCATTTTCAAAATGAAAGCAAAAATCTGGATAGATGCTTGGTTTTAAAATGTGTTTCACTCATTAGAAAGTAATGGAATTACTGGAAATAGAAGGAATGTTTTCTTTTTCTTATATGGAATAACATACAATAATGTTGTTTTGTTTTTAATATTATATTTATTAATTGCGTATTTTATGTCTCAATCTTATTCTGTACATTTTTTCATTATATTTTCTGTGCATAACATTTTTAATTGCAGTAATGCATTTCTTTGGAGTAGAACATAAGAAATATACTGTTTTTATTTGTAATTATTTTTATGGCTGTATTTTCAAAACTTTAGAAGGAAAAATTGAATAGATATTTGGTTTACAAAACATGCATTTTGTTAAAAAGGGTAATGAAATTACAAGAAAATATGAGCTTAGGATTTATAATGCAGTTAGGAATTTACATTGATTGAATTTACATAATTGGATTTATATAATTGATATACATATATTATTCAGATTCATCTAATTTTTCAGAGTGCTCTAGTACACTTTTTAAAAAGTTTTTAATATTTAAGGTATAACAATTAATGTTTATAATACCGCCAGATATAGAGGAATATTATATTACATAATCACATTTTTGCACATTTATTTTTCAATTCTAAAATTTCTGCACATATAATTTTTCCTTTGCATTTTTAAAGCTAATATATAATGTTAATTAAAAATATTTTTTAATTCGTATTTTTTTTAATTTTGAGTGATAAGACATACAAAACATTTTTGTTAACATTACAGACATTTGTTGATTATAGTTAATTATAAAAAATTTTTGTTAACTTTAGACTGTGAGTAATGTCGTTCAGTAAGTTGTTATTTTACTCAATTAATAACGAAGAAAACTGCTGAAATGGACACATTGTAAATAAAATACTTATGTTTACAGTAATTATATACATTTCTTTTAAAAATTAGTAGTCCTTAATAATATAAGAACTTGGGTGTAAAATTATTCATATGTAGTGCGTAAGATATGAAAAAAAAATCTGGACGTGATTAATTTGGTTTAAATACATATAAGTAAACTTTAAAATTTACATAAAAAAACAAAAAAATAACATTACTTTGTAAAAAATATTTTATGAAACGACGCTCTTTTCAGTGACATAAATGTATATTATTTTACTCATCAGTTATTATAATTATAAAAGCGATATCTATGATTACAAAATGTATGATTTACATATTTTGTAATGATTTCTAGCACAGGGTTAAATTAAGTTTTATTTTACCACTTTAGAGAAAAAAAGCAATATACAAATTCCATTTTAAAGTATTAAAAAAAGGGAAACAAAAAGAAAACTTTAAACTTTCCAAACTCACTACGACTTTGTTTCATTGAATAAATTAAGGAATCATAAGAAATGAAATCTCAGCAGTATTTTATTTTGATAATGTTTATCTTATATATGTATATTTGAAACAATTTTTACGTAATTAAGTATTAAAACATGCCTGTATATTTATCTTACTCCATATATATATATACACACAAATATTTGATACCTTATACTTTATGAATATAATCGAACAATTATGAAAAAAGGGAGAATTATATATTTAAATATAATTCGTATTGTCTATACAATTAGTTACATAACTAGTGTGTTACGTTACTGTATATAAAATAATATAATTTTATAATGGTTGAAATATTAATATAGATAAATAGTTTACAACAACAAGGTATTGTAATAGCTCACCATTAAACAGTTTAATTTCTATTCTTATATATGTATATGAATTTTGTTATATATATAGCTTGCATATAATCAAATATTTATGAATATGTGCTCATAATAATAAAAAAATACTTCCTTTCATTGTCTAAACTATAACAATTCTTCCGACAGAACTAAGAAAAAAAAATTCTTACAAAAAAGTAGATTTTTTATTTATTTTTCTTCTTTCGTTTTCTTATTTTAAGCATCTTAGATTTTTTTTAACCAGTTTTAAAAAAAAAAAAATCACCTTTTCCTTAAATTTCAAAAATAATCTATTCTTTTTTTTTTCAAACGATACAAAGTGTGTTTTCGTCATTTCCTTTTCTAACTTCTAAATGGATATCCATTAAAATCAAGAAGTCGTGAGCTTTTCTTTTTCTACATTCATGGTGCTAATATTAAGTCATCTGCAGAAAAGGACTTGTCATTTGCTTTGCCATTAAATATACAGGAAAGTGTTTATACAGGGAGCTTTATCTAATGGCCTTCTATTTCCTGACTCTAAAGCATTTCGAAGTCGAATCATTATCGAAAATCCTTCTGTTTTTAAACCTGAAGAACTACAAAGGACATTAGGTCTTTTTTTCATTTTTTTCTAACTGCATTCAGGAATTTGTGGAATTCCATTAAAGTGCCAAATAGTTAAAGAAGATATACAAGCTTTGTATTTTAACGCTTTTTATATCAAATGACATTTTTTTTCAGGGGAATAAAATACAGTGCTTGGATGTATGAGATTTTTCATTATAGCATGCTGAAAAAAAGAGGAAAAATAATAAAAATGCTGATGTAAATATCGCAGCTACATTAATAAAATACAGTAAATAGATCTAAGCATATTATTATTATTATTTTTACATTAACACGTAAATAGATTATTATTTTTTATTACACATACGTTTTCTTGTTTGAAATCCTTAGAATTCCTTTCCTTGTTTACAGCTATTTAGCGTCTTGTTTTTAAATGAAATGACTACTTTTTATGTTATTTTGATAAGTTAAAAAAATACTAGAGAGGCGTCAACATTAATTATTTAACACTCTAAAACATTCAATTATTCAACCTAAAACATGAATCATTACATGTTTCAGAGTGGTTTTTTTTTTGTTTTTATTTATTTATTTTTTTTTTGTTCCAGAATTGTTTACAAATGCACATAGATAACTATTGCAAATTAATATGAGCTAATAAAATATGTTGATAGTAGCAAAATAAATTTAACTATAGTTAGCATTTTAAGATAAACAATTTAACTAGTGTGTAACATTTATTAAACCGAAAAATATAAATTCAGTATTTTGAAACGCAAACTACTTTGAAAATACTTCATTTCATTGTCTAAACTATAACAATTCTTCCGACAGAACTAAGGAAAAAAAATTCTTACAAAAAAGTATACAAAGAACCAGACACGCGCCTCGATCTTCATTGGAGATTAGGATAAACACACAACCTTCAACAACAACAAACAATACTTTTCTATCAAGACCAACAGATGGCAGCAAGAAATAAATCATCTCCAGTCTCCAAACTCTGTGAAATGCCCACAGCACATAGACTTACACGCCGCACACTACACGTGAGCATGACAGTAAAAAGTCTGTCATGCAGCGCTACACACATGCGCACGACAGCACGCCAGCAACGCCCACGAGTGCATATCATTCATCGGACATCAACATGACGTCTTCCTCACTGGGGATGGAGTGTATAGCGATCTTATCTCACTTAAATAGTATAAAGCGACTTAATAGCTTAGAGTAACTGGGACTAAATTTTGTTTTCACTTAGATCCTTTTATTTAAGAAATTTAGGATTGTAATCCCGCAAGATAACACAGTAGTCGTAAACATAAAACTTAAAAAAATAATAATAAGGGATTTCAAAAGTGGTATAAACGACAAATGTACTTACCTATGTTCCATTGACATGCGAAGTTATATCACAGAAATTTATTTATCAAATTGTTTCAGAAAATAGCAGAGTAAAATATATAATTCAATTTTTAACAAGAATTTAAGTAATTTTTTAATCAGTAAAATTATTTCAAATTCATTAGAATAATTGCTCAGGTAGCCGTTCCGCGTATTTAGACTCTGATCACTTCTAGTCATTTCATCTTCAGCTCTCGGAGTGTTCACATGAGTGCGATGTGTCAACGGGATTGGCCTTTTTCACGACCAGTTTCTGACCGTTGGCAGTACTCCGCTGCTTGTGTGCCTTAGGTTGTGTTGTAACATTTTCTTTCCTGTAATTTAGTACTATTTTTACATTTATATGTGTTACATAAAGTGCTACTGTTAGACATTGGTCTATGCATACCTATGATGTGTTACAGAATTACTCATACCTCAATGCTTGTGTGCATTAGGTTGGGTTGTAACATTTTCTTTCCTGTAATTTAGTACAATTTTTACGTTTATATGCGTTACATAAAGTGCTACTGTTAGACATTTGTCTATGTATACCTATGATGTGTTACACAATTACTCATACCAGGACGCGGAGTTCCATAGCAACTAGGATGCTTATTGAATGCATATTATGTTTATCCAGAAAATTCGTGAGTTTTGAGTCGACTACGTCATCAACATACATATTTAAAAAATATATTTCACGTTTACATACAGATTAAATCGGCGGGGTTTCGCTGAAAAAAAAGAATTGCTTTATGTAATCAATTATATAAAAAGTTTTAAAGTTCTAATACATCGAATGTTTTCCATATACTACTTTCAGATACAGGAAGTACTATTAAAATTGTCTGATAATATATTACTTCTAGACAATACATTGAAGGACTATAAAATAACTCATAAATATTAGTAAGGATGAAGCTATGTCAAAGTAATCTTTCATGGATAAGAAAATAAAATATTTTTTTTTTTTTATAATTTAGAAATTATTTCTTTAAACATGTTTTTTTTATTCTTATATTATTTATATACTTATTTATATTCTTTTATTATCACACTTTTTTTATTATTTTATTTTCTAAAATATTAAGAACAAATTTTTAGAATTTATATATTTATATACATATACCAGAAAATAGAAAAAAATATTTCAGAGATGTTTATAAAAGTTAAAGCTTAAAAAATATGACTTTTAAAAAAGGTGATATAAACTAGAAAAAAATGAATTATTTTGATAATAAATTAGAATAACAAATTAGAATTCTTCTTCTTCTTACTAAGAATTGTTGTGCTTTATTTTATTTTTATATTTACATCAAATATCTTTGAATTAATTTATTTTATCTGACAATATTTTAAAAACTAATTAAATTATGCTATGAAGAATGTAAAACACGAACTTTAAAAATCAATCTCTTCGTAAAACGCTGAAATATGTTTATCTAAATATACATATTGAAAAATGATCGCAACTGAACCTTCCCAGAAAGTGACGTAGAATGTTAGAAATAAATCAAAACGTCTAAGTATTTAAATTAATTTAAATATTTTAGATTAATTATAATTAATTAGAAAAAGCCGTTCGAAGCTGCGAATATAAAAACATCTATTCTTTAAGGGGAATAGAAAAATATTATTCTTATTATAGTAAATGGTTTTTACGAAGCAGATTTGTTGACAGGCATATTAAATCTGTCGTAAGGGTAGAATAAAAATATCCGTTAAAAAAATACTTATATTCATTTTTTTTAAATGTGCAGAAAATTGTTCAGTCATTGTAAATAAAGGTTACGAAACCATAACTGATATGAGACGAGTTCTCAAATGTCAAGATCGATTAAGAGAACGGTTATGTAACCGTTATCTATAAAAAACGGAGGAAAGACTGAACAGTTTCCTGCAAATATTTTTCAGTATATGTACAGTCGGCCAAAGAAAAGTTAATAACCAAAACATTTTAATCATCGAATATTTCCAAAGAAAAACACACAAATAGATATTTAACTGGAAGTTATATCATCTTTCATTTTTTTGTAGAAGAAATAAACTAAGGGGTCGTCCTTGTGATAAAAAATGTACCAAACTCTGAGATTATGAATGCGAAAAGCTTAATTTTGACATCCAACTTGACTTTTTTGGTAAATTCTACCTATAGAATTCAAACAAAATGTCAATCGCTCAATTTGTGTAGGAATTGTGAAGGTTTAAGGTTTGGAACGCCTAATATTAAATTCATCAGTAATTATTGCTAAATATGTTTCGATGTGGATAGTTTTTATCCCTTCTACTGTATTATTAATAGTTATTACTACTTTGCAGACATAGCAATAATTTTAGATTCGCATATTTGAAATTTCAAGAAATAGTTTTCTGTTAAAATATGTATAGGTTAATATTTTTTTCGAAATTTTGTTAAAAAACACACATATTCCGAAAACAAATTCCGTAACTAATCTGTATTTTTCTTTTTTTAACATTTTCCTACATAGTTGAAAAGTGTTTATCGGTTTGCCTGGCCGTCTGGTCATCTGTCTGGCCGTGGTCTAAATAAATATACTCGAATTGGAATGTACTCGAATTGCCAAGCAATACATACATATACATACATATACATACATTTCATACATATACATACATACATTTCTATACAACATACTATAAAGAGTATATACAAATCTACAGATTATATACAGGGTTTCAGAAGATAATTTGAGTACTTTTATCGCTATAGTATGCAATTGGTAAAATCTGGTATCAAAATGGGATTTGCGCTTGTTAAATTATTTACTTAGGTATCTTATTTACCTTATTAAACAGCGATGGTTTGTTAAAGAATTCTGGAAACGGTGGGAAGTGTTTCATATTCTATGCTTCATTCATGATTTTTTTTTATTTATAATTGAAATAAATTTTCAGAAGATTCAAATATGCGAATCCAAAATCTCAGATAATTACGACAAGTAGATTTTGAGTTCTGTTTAAAAAACTACATGCACTGTCATCCGTTTTGTAACAAGTACAAATTCATTTAGCCTTAGAAGTTCTAAATTTTAAGCATTTTTAGTTCCCAAACTACTTTATCACATGACTTACCGATTGGTATCCTAAGGAAACCTGGATTAAGTTAGTATTGCTAGACAGCCAAAATCTGAACAAAATGGTAGATATATGCAATTAAAAATGAAACTACAACGTGGTGAAGCCTAAAACATTAAAAATGTAAATTGTAAAAAAAATAGTGAAAATTATATTTATGTAACTTTCCTTTATTTATTGCTATTTATGTTCCGATGAGTTTGAGTGCTTTATTTTATCCAAGAAAAGTATAAACAATATATCGATCACAAAAGACTTTCAAGTACCAAAGTTTATCATTTTTGCTTGTTATATATATTTTTTTATGAATTTATTCTCATTATGAATCCTATTTTAATTTTTATCAATTCGAATAAATATTGTACATAATAAATGTTTAAAAACAACACAAAATGTCGCAAAAACATATATGTATCATTTATTAAAAACTTTTACTTTAGGTGTTTTAAAAATATACAAAACTGCATTTCACATTAAAAACCTAGCGCTTTCGAGCCGTCCTGGTTCATCATCAGGGTTAAAACATCACCACGCAGATACACACAAAAAAAACACAACTAGTCTTAACGGGTTTTTAATGTGAAATGCAGTTTTGTATATTTTTAAAACACCTAAAGTAAAAGTTTTTAATAAATGATACATATATGTTTTTTGCGACATTTTGTGTTGTTTTTAAACATTTATTATAGTACAGAGGTGAATTTGATTCAATTGAGTGTTATATATATATATATATATATATATATATATGGAAACATAATATTTACATTTAATACAGACCGAAAATAAATTATGATAATCTTGTACATTCAACTTGTACATTAAATGATTTTTATTGAAAATCATAAGACAATAATGCAATCTAAGATTTATTCTCCCCAGATATTTTAAGCATAAACCGGATATCTTTAACATAGCCTTTCAATAGAAAAGGTAACTGTCAAAAATTAGTTTACAAAGTTTTCCAATTCCGGCTAACTTGATAGAAGATTTAAATAAAACGATCAACGAACTAACGGAATCTAATTTTCGTTAATGCATTTTCTGATAAAAGATTTACTAATGATCTAGAGCTATTTTTCAGTAAGTAACTTTTAATACTAAAAGCGAATGTGATAAATTTAGCATTTCTAAGTGATAACGGATTTCTGTTCATTAAACCTTACTGGAATAATTGTTTTTAACAAAAAGAAAATGTTCTTGTATAAAATTTTTCTTTAAATGTATCGCAGTTCATTGAGTATTTTAATTACTGGCCCATGTCAGATAAACTTTAATTGATTTTTTGGCATACATAATTTAAAATATAATAATAATTCAAAATAAATACTTTGTATTATAAAATTTAAAATAAAATGTTTTAAAATGAAACTTTGTATTTTTTTTACACGTTCATATTTTTCAATTGTCTAAATAATTACTATACCATCATTTAACATATTACATTAAATTTTTAAATTTTTATAAATATATGACAAAATAACATTACTTTTAAAATACATGTAATTTTTTAAATGTAATGTAATATATTTTTAATTCATAATGTTTGTATGTGTTAAATATAATTTTATTAGATCCAAAACATCTTTGTTTTTAATTTTATGATTGCAATATATCTCTAAAAGTAAAATACAATTTTTCTAACAAGACAATCAGCGATTGAAATGAATTCTTTTTGTAATAGCTGAAAAAGGAAGATTAAACCTGCATTTGGAAATTTTGAGCACTGTAGACAATATAAGCGTATGTGATAAATTTAGCATTTCCAAGTGATAACGGATTTCTGTTCATTAAACCTTACTGGAATAATTGTTTTTAACAAAAAGAAAATGTTGTTGTATAAAATTTTTCTTTAAATGTATTGCAGTTCATTGAGTATTTTAATTACTTGCCCATGGCAGATAAACTTTAATTGATTTTTATGCATACATAATTTAAAATATAATAATAATTCAAAATAAATACTTTCTAATATATAATATAAAATACAATATTTTAAAATGAAAATTTGTATTTTTTTCCACGTTCATATTTTTTAATTGTCTAAAGAATTAATATACCATCCTCATCCTTTAACATATTACATTAAATGTTTAAATTTATATATATATATGGCGAAATATCATTATATTTAAAATACAATATGTTTGTATGTGTTAAATATAATTTTAATAGATTCAAAACATCTTTGATTTTAATTTTATAATTGCAATATATATCTAAAAGAAAAATGCAATTTTTTCTAATAAGTCAATCAGCGATTGCAATGAATTCTTTGGTGTCACAGCAGAAAAATGAAGAGAAAACTAACAGTTGGAAATTTTGAGCACTTATATAATACGTAACCGCTGCGTGGAGACGGGAGACAATATACTTGTTTGTACATTTGTCTTTAAATTATTTGTAAATACATGAAATCGTTTTCTTGATAATTCAAAAATAAAATGCAGGAGAAAAGGCGGCATACACATTTCATCTAATTAACATGACGTAAAAATATATTATACACTGTCGATATTTGATAATTAAACTATTATTTAAACGATTGATAATTTTGTAACTATTTTCTATGTTAATTAGATAGAACCTACGTTTTTATATGGGTCCCCTTTTCCGCTATAATTCTTACATGATATATATTGTCGAGATACGTTTTGTAACATACGTTTTAAATATTGAGATCCAAAACTACAAAACTTGAGCTCTGAACATTTTTTATGTGTTTAAACATGTTTTGTAAACCTACAATAACTAAGAATTAAAATAAACTATGACATTTTATTACTATAAAAATATTATTTAACATATTTCTTTTTTTAATTATCATTAAAACATTTTAAAATAGTACTTTCATTTAATATTAGCTTAAAATAAACTTAAGAAAAGAGTTCTTTAATATACTCCTAAAACCTAGATAGGTTTGGTGAAAATAGTGTATCAAACACTGTATACCTTGGGAACCTGTTTCCCAATATAAATCCTCCACATTTCTGAAAATCTCATTATTTTTTATTTTAATTTAGTTAGTAGAGAAGTTTTTTGAAAAACACTGATATGTAGTGCTTCGACAGACTAAGTTAGATCATAATTATCCTAGGGATATATTAAAGCGAATGACTGATAATGACTGCATCTCATTATTAGCTTTCGAAAAATGACAAAGAATTTGGGTAATAAATCATAATTCACAAAATTTCTATGTTAAAAATCAATTTTGTAATGTCGAGCATGTCAAAACCAATATCTGGTACTTAAATTTAAAATATCGATTTTGCTGTTTTAGGAGAGTTAACTCACGGGAGTCTGCAAAACTATAATTAATTTTTCTCTGAAATATTATAGATCGTACGGGTATTCTTCTTTAAAGGAATACGTCAAAATATTCTCTATTAATCAATTTAGTGACGTTTACTGGAGTAACAACTAATTTACGACTGCAGAGTGTAACACCTATTCTTGGTGAAATAGTTGAAATTATTTTCAAAACTCTGTAATTGAACTTGTTGAGATGGTTTTAGAAATATTTAAAAAATTAAAGTAGCGCTTATTTGACATATCTGGATAGCAGAAACAACATGAAAGAATTTTAAAAATTGTTTTGAGATCTGTATATTTTTAAAAACTGATTATTTTTATACAGTTGAGACAGAAATCTAAAATTCTTCAAGGACTTAGTTTTTAGTTCGTTATACAGAGACAGCAATGAAATAATTACTTGCTAAATTGTATTTTTGACTGTTTACTGAAGGATTTCCTGTGCAAAGGTCCACATATGAATAAAATTTTAATTTAATTTTTAAAAAAATCACTAAACACCTATATTTCAGCAGTAAATAATTCCACAAGAAGTTAACAAAATATAGAGTACTTCCTTGGGATTTGGTATCTTTGTTTAATGAACAGGTGCAGAATTTTTTGGTGGAAAATGCCATTAAGGATATATACGATTAAAAGGTATGTGGATAATTTTTATCTGATTAGCAATACGAAATACATATTTATAAGATTAATCCTCTGTTTTACATATATTCTTGTCGAGAAAAGTTTATGACAGGTAATTTTTTCCACTTATATTAAGTGAATAATTGTGAAATTGTATTCTTCATAATATCATTGGATGAGATTACATGCCAATAATATTCGCCAATATATGCATGCTACTTTCAACATAAATTTGTGATATTTATAAAAGCCGAATATTGTTAAATGATACTTTAAAACTCATAAAACTGAAACTCATGCTCAGTTTTTAATCCTATAATTTTTCACATACAATTTGAGAAATTATGGTAGTTCAAGTAATAAGGTTAATTTGTCAAACAGATTTTGAATCGTAGGAAAGCTTTATTTAAAACTCTATTTTATCTATAAAATTGTATAATATTTTATTATGCATAAACCTATTGTTATTTAAATGAATTTAACTGCTATTTGCATCATAATAATATTAATTTACGTTATATTTATTCATCTGTCTCCGTGATTAGATTCCTTGTTGCATACTTTGTTTAGATTCTTTGTTTTACTGTACATTACCATATTTACAGCTAGGAACATGGACGGTATTCATTTTAAAGCAATGAAATATAAAAACAATATCTTTCTAAATATGTGTATATTTTCTTTTAAAAGAAAATAAATTTAATTTTAAATCCAAATATTAGTTTCCGTCTATATAATTTTCGTTCAACTATTATGAAAATAACTTTTCATATTTTAAAATTAAACAAAATGTCTGAGTTACTTTTAGTTGTAAATAACTTATATTACAAAATAAAAGGAAAGTAAATATATAGAGGAGACAGGAAATTAATTTATAATTTCAGGACACTGAATAATTTTCAAATATTACTTGAAAAATGTAAAATAATATCATAATTTTATTAAATAATACATATATTTCTAACTAAATGTCTGCTTGGGGTTTCTAGTATGGTTAGACATACTACACTACGCAACTAAATATTTCTCTAGCTCTATAAAGGGTTTGTTTAATTAACTATTCTATAGTTATAATAAATGCAATTTGGATATGTTCCATTCATTTCAGTTGGGAGAATAATATGAATTCCGTACTTTTATTCAATTAAAATGAAAGCCAAATTAATCAAGCGAACTGGAAACTAGAAAGGAGGAAACATGGCAGTAGAACGTGATGAAAAGGCTAGGGATACATCAAAGGACTGGTCTTTAAGAAAATTTTCGATGTTGACTGATTTTCCAAATTTTCCGAATAATTGAAATTCATAAATTGTGTTTATATGCTCACAATGAATTGAATCCGTCAATGAATTCACTAAAATAAGCATACACAATTGTTTCGCTTTTGCTACTACAAATTTGTATTATAAGTTTAGATGCTGCGAAAAAAATTACTCTTCCAAAATGGTTTAAGCATTTAAAAATATATAAATACATATTAAATATAAAAATTTTAAAGTTGCATAAAACCTTAATTATATTGAATATAAACATATTTTCAAATGTATATAATTTGATGACTTATATATGTGTATATGAATTTACATATTTCATTATGGAAGAAAATATTTCTATAGCTTTGAAAACGGTTTGTTTAATTAACTGTTCAATAGTTATGGCAAATATTCTCTGAACATTTTCCAATCATCTGAGTCGGGGGAATAATATGGTTTGGTAATTTTATTCAATTATAGGAAAGCTAAATTAATCGAGCTATCTGGAATATAGAAGGGGAGGTGGCAGAGCAGTAGAACGTGATGAAAAGGTTATAGACACATCAAATGAAATTTCAAATAACTTTTCGACGTTTCCAGATTATTTTTAAGTTTACGGCTAAGTTAGATTCATAAAATGTGTTTTCATGTTTGCAATAAATTTAAACACACAGTGCATTATTTGAAAAATACACCAAAGACTTTGATGCTTTTACAGAACTAGGGTAATAAAGCTTAATTTTTTTTTAAATATAATTTGTAATGTTGCATTCTTATAAATCGTAAAACTTCTGTTATTCATGATTTTTTATAACACAATAACATCATTCGGTTTGAAATAATACATTCGTTTAGAATAGTAGATTTGCTTTTAAAATATAAATATATATACTGTAATGCTATATATATATATATATATATATATATATAAAGAAATATTTCTTGATCTATCGAGAATGTTTACAAAATATAATATAATCTCATCCGAGTTTTCGACAATTCCGAAAAGTGTTTATCTTCAGAAACCTGGGAAATCTATATATTTCCTAGATTTAAAGAAAAATTTATTATGCAAAATTCTCCTTTACTGCTATTGATTTTCAAAATCGTTAAGAATTAATTTTTATTGTGTAATCATATGATTTTGAACCTGGTATCTAAACAAAATATAGTTTTCTGAATGGAATCAGTTCTCACCTGTTTTTTGCAGATTCAACTGTCCCTTAAAAATAAGGACTTTATATCCCCTTAAAAAATGTACATTTACTTAATCAGACATTTTTTCAATCGAAAATTACTGACATACTAAACAGACTTTTGTTTCACAAATGCTTCTTTAAATTTCGGGGAAATGTTGCAATTTGAGGTTCCTCATGATAAAGGAGCGTGTTTCAGGTGTAACTTCTAAATGGTTACTTCATATTTTCAAAAACCTTCTTCATAGGTCAAGAAACATTTCTCATTTTTCTACAATGTATGGTGATTGACAACTAATGATTCTTTTAAAAATTCTGACATTTTCTAATTTTATCACCTAGGTAGTTGCATTTAAATTTAATATTAATAGAGAATAGTTTTTTTACTCATGTTAAATAACTCTCAGAATACCAACCATACATATCAATGTCTAATTGTGTCACCTAGGTAGTTGTATTTAAATTTAATAATAATACAGAATATTCCTTTTACTTATAGTAAATACCTTTTAGAATACCAACACATTGAATGACAGCACAAATTTATATCGGAAATATCGACCGAAAATTGATAAGCATTCAACATTTCGTCCAGATGCGGTTAAGAGGTAAAAAATCAATATCAAAATTTACCTCTTTCTTTCGTTTTCAGAATATTTCAATATAAATGGTTGTATTTTTATTTCCTTTGGATTTCCTGTGACGGTTAAAACTATCGGGAATATTTAAAATAGAAATTGAAAAAGAAATTTTCCTTGATTGATTGCCGAATCAAACAAATATATACCAGAAGCTTTTAAAATCTGTTATTATTTTCTGTAAGATTCAGAATAAATCCTTCCCAATAAGAATAGAAGTCTAACTATAAAACCAAAGACAATTGAAAAACTGCAAACCTTTGGTAAAACGGTCCATAAAGAGATTAAAAAAATTGTAGGATTAAATGAGTGTCCATTTTATTGAAGGGATATACAATGATTTATCAGTGACCAGGAAATCTGAAAATTGTCCGTTAAAAGGTTCATAGATGTCAAGTTCTAAGTAATCTTCCGTAATACGTGGATTAATTTGACCCAATGACGTTTCAAACCAGAAAGTTTATTAGATGAATCTTTATTTATTTAATTTCATATGTTTACGTGGAAAATATTTAATTTCATGTCTTAAAAAAGTTTCTGGTGTGAAACGTGTTAAACTTGAGTCAAATTAACCCACATATTACGGAGGATTAGTGATTAATTTTATATGTTTATCTGGAATATATTTAATTTCATGTCTTAAAAAAGTCTCTGGTGCGAACTTGTTAAACCTGGGTCAAGATAACCCACATATTACGGAGGATTAATGAGAGCTTGGCACCTCTGTAAACATTTTATAGTGATGTTCAAAAGGCGAGGTTTCACTGTATCAACATTTCATCTTGACACAACTGAGATTCAGTCTTAAAATATTTTGAACAGAAAATGCTTAGAACAAAGCAATTTAGAATTTAGAAGAATGCAACACTTTTGCCTACATCAACAGAAGTTAAAGATAAAATCCACATGGTTGCGAAATACGATTTAGACTCATTGTCTAAAGTTGAAAATGACACATATGACTGACACTACCTTTTCGAACAATCACATAGTTGCAGTTTCTGAACTTGGGTGTTCGTTCAGTAAAATATTTATGATTGCGAAAAATAAGATTGTTTTGAGATTTTTTTTTTTTTCAAAATAAGAAAATACTTCCTCAGTTTCTATGCAGCTACTTTAACAAAATAGATATGTGTATTTTTTTTTTTTACATATATATATATTTAATAAGGATGGTGCGTTTCTTTATTTGGTATTTCTCGGCTTGAAAAACCACGCTTACATATGCTTTCAGGTTCAAATAGTCTAAAGCTTTAAATTATCCATACAAAGTTCATTTTACTAACATTTACTTTTAGTATTTAGAGATTATATTTAGTATTTAGACAATTAAGAGAAATCAACTGAATTAAACAAAATCAGCATTCTCTTTTTCGAATATAAAATAAGATATCCCAATGATACGAAATCCGCATCAACTTGCGCTTAAGAGTTATTTTATTGTCCTGGGAAAAAAAATTATCATAGTATGTCTAAACCATTTTACACGCTTAAAGAACCTACATTTAATTTAAGTTTCGTGTAGAAAGTTTTGATTAAACTATTTTATCGTATTGAAAAGGGAAATAAATTGAATATAGATAACCACATATAGTAATAACATAATCGTTGACCTATGAAATGTCCTATTACTAATGTTTGAGAAAGGGAAATGGATTGTTATACAGATTCATTTTCCATAGGACAGTTTATATACAAGGGAAATCATAGAGTTACTCTCAATGCTGTCAATTATGGGTGACATTCTGAAGCATTAATTCTACAGTTTTAATGCTTTAGGTGTGTAATGTCATATTTTCTAAATTGCTCTACAGTAATGGTTTTTCGTGGAACTCTCACTTATACTGATTATTCCGTTAGTAGTATTATCCCTAGATATCCCCCATTTTAGCGGTTTGTGACTTAGACCAACATGACAATTATGAGGCACTAACCGCTGTATCCATGAAAATATCTTACTCATTTATATGTGACCTTTTTTTTTATTGTGACACTATACAGGCAAAAATCACTGGACTATGTTCATTTTACAAGTTTTGTGAAATATCTAGAGAAATACATACCGCATTTTTCATATGCGTCGGAAATATAAAGAAATTATTTGACTTAATATTTGTCAGTAAAGGTTTAATCACCAGGGAAATTAAGGGGTCAACAAGAAATCGAAGAAAAAAATAATATTTGTGATCACATTGTAAAATAAAATACTTGAAGTCATCTGCAGTAGTCGCACATGGCTATGTGGATATTGTAAAACATTTGTGTTCATTCGTGGATGAATATCACGTATTTTAAAGAAATAAAAATGTTTCTCTGAAAATTTCAAAATATTTGCGGAATTCTTTTGTTTAAAGCATGTAGGCTTTTCAACCAAATTTAATGCCATTTTCAGAAAACCGGACAAAATACTCAAGAAAAAACATATTACAATCATATTACAAATAGAATATAAATATATTAAATATTTGATGAAATATGAGCATTTGTATGAAATAATTTTTAACTGTGCATGCATCAAAGATACCAAAGAATTATTTCATAGTTCTTTTGTTAGTCAACTGTACAGAGCAGTGGTTCTCAACGTGTGACATACGCCTCATAAAGGGGAAATTTAATGTTTAAGGGGTATAATTCCAGATTTGTTACTAACCGATTCCTGGTCAGTTTACTTTTGTCTTTTTTTGGAAAAAGTAAATGTATGTTGCAGATTAAATGTAAAAGTAAAATATGTAGATTTTTAAAATAAAGTAAAAAATATTTTGTATTCAATTTTCAATAAGTTTCTATACAAAAGTCGTTATAATAAAATTATCAAAAATGTCTTTGATAGTTACATATATATGAATATTTTTTTTATTTAAAAACTTTTATAATTTTTCTATTTATTAGTGTATTCTGGAATTTTTGTAATTTTTTTCGAATATTTGTATTGAATGAGAAATATATTTTTATGCACTCTGAAATATGACACTTGAAGAAACCTCTTAATGATACATGAAATTACTTAAGGCTACACCTAAAACGTATTGTCTTGAACAAAAATCCCCTAAAACGCATTTGAAATATTCTAACGATGTACTAACAACCACAAAAATTTTATAAATTCGCAAACGACATCACAGTAGGTAATTGGTGTACAGTTAATTTTATATGGCTCTGGTGCAGGCTTCGAACACCGTATGAAAGTATACGTTATGGTGTATACATCTGTAAGTTTTAAATCATTTTATACATTTCGATCAACCAGTGATAAATGGGAAAGCCCACAGGCAGAGAAGTGTGTTATGGTAGAAAAGTAAAACTACTACTTAAGATTGTTAAGGATAATATTCCAGAAATATTTCTTGTTGATTTTGTTTTTCATAGAGTTAGGTTAGTGTAGAAAAAAGTTTCAAATGATCTTAACCTTTTGATGAGTAACGCTTTATATATACCTGCTAGACACATATAGTATGCCGAAAGTTACTCTTCGAAAGGTAAACTGAGTAGTAAAATTGATAATAAAATGTACCAGTGCGTTCAAACTTAATGTCAATGAGTCTCTTTAAAACAGATTTATAGATAATGCTCACCCCTCTTAGCTTTTCATGAACGATATATCATGTCATTTCTATGTCAATTTCTTTTTTGTAATTTGTTATGTTTTGCCTCTTTTAATTTAGGATCTGAGTTTACTGTTTATTTTATAGATCTTTGTTCAAAGCTTGTTTAAATGTGCTATACAATTTTAGAAACATTTGTTTATTTAGCCAATCAATATATTTCAATTACATCAATTTGATTTTTTTTATATGAAGAGCTCATAACACCTGCTTTTCGAAAGCAACCAAAATTCAGCTCACTATGTTTCCGACATATTTATGCATTTTCAAGACTTTCAACTGGTCTTTTTATATAAGCTTACAGTTTACCTCCAAATTACTAAAAAAATGTTTGGTACAGTTTGCGCCTGTGCAGTTAAAAAGTATTCCATACAACTGCTCATATTTACTTAATTATTTAATACATCTATATTATAAATTGTACGGTGATGTTTCTATTATGTCAAAATTTCTCAAACAGGTGTTAAATTTGGTTGAATTCCGGCGTGCTATAAAAAAAATTATGAAAAATAATATTGAATTTTTAAAGGAATATTTATATTTCTATAATTATACGTTCTATCCTTACACAAATGTGCACAAATGTTGTGCATCATCCATATAGGCATGTGCTGCAGCAACAGAACATTTCGTGCATTTTGTTTTACAAGGGATCCCAAATATTATATCTTTCCTTCAAATTGTTGTTTTTTCTCCTTATTGCCGTCGTTATCAAACCTCCAATGTGAAATAAAAGGTCAAACATGTTCTTTATATCCTCGAATTTCCAGAAATGTTAGTCAAGTATTTTTCAAGGTGTCTGATAAAACGTCTAAACTCGGTTGTGCCAGGGGAGTTTTTACTATATAGTGTATATTATGCATTAATGATAGTATTCTAACTAAATACCTTTTAACTGAATTTTTACTCGGATGAATCAAGACGAATTTCCAGTTGTAGAAGACGTATTTTCTGTTTCGGATATTGTTACAATTGGTTAAATGATGGTAAGTTACTATTCTAAAAAAAACTTTGTATGTTGTTGTCCACAATATACTAATCAACACTTTTTATAGTTACTGTGTGGTCATCCATACTTACCTCAGTAATTTCATAAAAAAGGTTGCTTTAAAGTATTGTTTTTTCCTATGCAGAAAATTTAGTGTACCTTGTGTTTCATTTATGAAACAAATTAATTTTCTGCTCAGAAAAAATATTCAATTGATATAATTTTCTAGGAATGTTTTAGGAATAAATGCGAGTTTAGTTCTACAAATATTGTGTCTATGTATTTCCAGATCATTAATAGAAAAAACTATACTATTAATTTTAAATCGTCTTATTCATTTTAAACTGTCTTGGTAAAATATTTAAAAAAATATTTTGTATGAAGTTGTGAAAAAATGTTTTTACATATTCCGCCTTGTCTCCCGTGTATTTCTCCATATACTTACATAAATGTTCAGGTGTAAAAAATTATGATAATTATCGATAATTACTTATTAAATATGCATTGTTCTCTATTTTAGCTACATGATTACTAGGGTAAAATGGACTATTAGTTTTAAAATGTCATGAGCCGTAGAATATTTATAGAAATATTTTGTTTTTAAAATTATTTTTTGTCTGTATTTCTGTTAAATGCAAGGTTAATTGTATAAACATTTTGCCATTGCTTGTCAAATAATTAATAGAAATGGCTGTACTATTCATATTAAAATGCCATGAGTCATAAAATATTTAAAAATCCTTTTTTGAAGTTATTTAAAAAAAGGGATTTACATATTCCGTTTGGTTCTTTTGTATATTTCCCCATATACATTTATAAAGTTTCACGTGAAAAATTATGATAATTGCTGACGATTAGTTATAAAATACACATTGGTCTGTGTTTTAGAAGCACGATTAATGGTGTAAAATAGACTTGTTTTTAAACTGTCATGAGTCATAGAATATTTATAGAAACATTTTTTGTGAAGTTGTTTAAAATGTTATTCATATTTTCTGTCTAATCTCTCTGTTTCAATTCCCCAATATATTTAAAGGATGGTTCACTGTGAAAAGTGATGACAATCACTGAAAAATTAGATGATAATTATTAATGTTTTTTTTAAAGCGTCACCATTTCCACCGCCACTCTTAATACCAATCTTCATCTGTGTTTTTAAAGTATTAATTTCATTTGTCCTTGGATTTATGGTGGCGAAACGATAGTATGCCTCCAGGTTACACATGGTACTATCTTCGAAATTTTTACAAAAGTGCGCTATCATCATTTTCCCCTCGTTCCTACGTATTCCTTCGTATATATATATATATATATATATATATATATATACGTATATATATATACGGTTTTCCAAATATGTCTTTCTTCTCAGCGTTCATATAAAGTACGCTGCATAAAGGTATAATAGACTTTCATTCTGGAAAGTGATAAAATTATCGTAGCCATCAAAATGTGAATTATATTGGACAGGTGATACATCACACCCATCCTTACCAGGCTTAATATTTCTCCAACATCAATAATGAGGAAGGACAATTTTGAGTGTGTCGTGCGAACAGCGACAACTTATGTGCAGTGCTCTGCAATTCCGTTCCTTCAAAAACTTCTACATGAAGAAGATGGATGCCGTTGACGCCATGATAAAAATAACTTTAATCACATTTTGAAAGTATAATAAATTATAATTGTAAAGTATGTCAAATGTAATGTGAATAGTTAATGCACTCTGATAAACTTGAAAACGAAATGTTAAAGTTATAATAGAATTCGTTTTGTCAGGATGAATTCTTAAAGCAAAATATTATTCCATATATACGTCTATAAATAATACATTATACAGGTCCATTTGATGGTTAACTAAAAGCTAATTTCTAAAGACTTAGATTTAGAAATATGATTCTTATTGGAATTTTTTTTCAAATATTGTTCTGCATCTTACTAAATGCCATTTACGTCAAAATCATATTTTTAGGTTACGGAATTATTTTTTATAAGGTCTCTGCTTACTATATCTACTAAGTAGAAAACCTTTATACGTTCCATAGGATTATAAACAGTAAAAAGTCTGTTCTTTCATTATCAAAATTTACCGAGTTATAATGCTTTGAATTTTATGAATTTTCAGCATTTTCCCATTAAAAATGGCAAACGTATCTTAATGTTTTTTTTTCATGAATTCTTTATGAATTAAAAGAAGATAAAATTAACTCTATCATAAACCTATTTCTAATAAAATATTTTAGACAAAACATTAAAATAATCTATGTGGTCCCTACAGATGTTATAAATTTTATATTTACATTTTTTATTATACTATTTATTTTACAATACTGGTGTAATGGTTGTAATATAATATGATATAATATGTAACAAGAAATCTGTAATTTACAAATAAACAGTATTATTATCATATAAATGTAATTATATGTAAATAATATAATATAAAATATATTATGTAAATAATATAGTATAAAAAATTATAAAATGTATTTTAAAACATTAAATAAAATTCAATTTTTGCTGATAAATAATTATTCTTTAACATGCTTTATATTTGTAATCTAATTCGAGAGGTAATTAGAAATTCTTTCCACAATAAATCGACATTAATATCTTATAAGCGTGAGGAAGTGTAAATTATTCGTACGAACAATGATGTGAACTTTGACATTGTAATTAACGGTAATGTTGCGAGGATATTCGGCATACTTATGTTAAGTAACACTTAGTGAATGTTGAGAGATTCTTTGGATATTATGTAAGATATTATAATCTTAATGGTTGGAATTTCGTAATTTTCTAGTTTATTTTCTGTCAGTTAGAACATACTTTTAGTTAATGGAACTTGTAAAAGAGAATAATAATGAAATCCTGAAATAAAATTCTAACTTAGCATGAACATTGATAAAATTTATAATATGTGTATATTTAGAAATCTCGACAAAATAAGAACCATCTTATTATATGTTATTAATATAATGCTAAAACTTTTTACTGGGGATACTTAACATTTTTTTCAACATTTTACCGGTAACTGGTGTCAACATATTTCCAATCAAAAGGTTTTTAAAACATGTTCCAGTGTTTGGTGATCATGTTTTATCAAAATCTTGAGTATGTTAAACCGTAAAATGGCTACACTTGCATTTTAATTGAATATTTTAGATATTCATTTCAAACAATGGTTATCAGACAGGTAAATTCGCTTAACAGCACTTTACGTTCTTTTAAGTGTGTTCCTGGAATCGAATATGGCATCGGTTGACTTGTAATTTGCAGCACTACACAATCAGGTGGATATCATAGTGCTCTAATGCAACAGACTGAGAGATTATAGATAAATTATCTCACAGAGGTTGTCACATATTGATATGGAATGTTGAAACGTTTACTATTATTAATGTTTCATAATAAGGAAGTTTTGTAAAAAGACGTGGACGATGTTTTGTCACTTCTCATTCCACTAACTTTTTAACCATCAAATGCTTAAACGTTAAACAGAAATATCAGGAGTGGAATTGTTTAAATGCACCGCACAACGTTAAAAACACAATGCGTTTTAAGTGTGTTCCTTGAATCGAATATGGCATCGGTTGACTTGTAATTTGCAGCACTACACAATCAGGTGGATATCATAGTGCTCAAATGCAACAGACTGAGAGATTATAGATAAATTATCTCACAGAGGTTGTCACATATTGATATGGAATGGTGAAACGTTTACTATTATTAATGTTTCATAATAAGGAAGTTTTGTAAAAAGACGTGGACGATGTTTTGTCACTTCTCATTCCACTTACTTTTTAACCATCAAATGCTTAAATGTTAAACAGAAATATCAGGAGTGGAATTGTTTAAATGCATCGCACAACGTTAAAAACACAATGCGTTTACCAAACATAATATTTTTGAGGCACAGAACTACG
The DNA here is from genome assembly GCA_963931845.1 of Maratus michaelseni. Classification (NCBI taxonomy): domain Eukaryota; kingdom Metazoa; phylum Arthropoda; class Arachnida; order Araneae; family Salticidae; genus Maratus; species Maratus michaelseni. The sequence goes on from OZ007592.1 coordinate 393,711,720, forward strand.
TGCTACCACTTTTAGAACAGCAAAAAGACGAAAGTAAATACACGAGAAAGGAAGATACAGACGACAGTTAAAGGGATACCACGAAACAAATTGATAAAGGAGTTCTAAAATACATCATGAAAAATGAAAAGACACAATGCATTTGGTAAAAACATGTCATCAAAGCATATTTCTTTTAACAAATGAAATTCTTATTCTCTTTCTCTTTGCCGCTTTAGCCGCAAAGTGGCTGAAGAAGAAAGATTTATTCATTACAAAACTGCTGGTATTTTATTAATGTTTTAAACACAAACTTAAAAATTTCAATATCAGGATATATATATATATATATGTGTGTGTGTGTGTGTGTATACTTATATTGCATTTTTAAGAGTATAGACATTGTAAAAATTGATATGATTATTAATTAAAAACAAAATGTATTAACTGAAATAAAAACTGAATTTCTACTACAAACGGTTAATTGTATATTTGTGATTATTTGTTTAAATATGTTTTAATTTTTTTCAACTTCTAAATTTTTTGCTTTATATTTTTCGGAAAGTGATCGAAAAAAAAAAGTAATTTTCTTGTTTAAATCATTTTACACTGCGTGTGGTAAAATATTTTCGATTTTCGCGTGGTAATTTATTTCTAATATATATTTAGTTTTTTGTTAAGAAACCCAACCACGAGTAATGAATAATTAGTAATACAACTCCTACAAGCATTAACGTACATTAACATATGTACGATTTTCTTTTGGTAAAAAGTAAACATTCCGTACCCATTGATCTTCGAAACAAATGATACATTCTATCTATACGAAGAACGGGACATTTGATTACTCAATAAAAAGAACAAGGACGGTAAACGAAATACAAGACACGACGTTCTATTAAGTAATAGAAAGGAGAAATAAGAATGTCATGCAACTATAAAGGAAGAAAAGGATTTATGACTAAATAAAAATATCCCTTCAACCGAGAAGCTATACATATTGGGGAGATACGATTACAATACATGCATTCCCATATACATGTGAATACGATGCTCTTGTAGAAAGTCTGGTAGATAAAAGCATTGGAAAGATAATTCTAAATAGTATAATCAATAGCAGAATTTATATTCAGAAATCAGTATTAAAATAAACAATTACCTTTTACAGATCTAAGCAAGCTAAATTTAAAATACAAAATGAAGATTAGAGCAATATGAACCCTACATGAATGAATGGATTAATGCCCAATAAATAAGAGTTACAGCTATAATAGTTTTGAGAATCTTGAGATGAAAAAATTCATTGAGGCAGGTCAAACATTTATTGCATGGATTCAGTAAATGGGAACGTGTTTTTGCATACATTATTCCTCGTACATACTGATACGTGAAAGTAAATTCATGAAAAATTATTCTGGGAATACAAATATAGTTATAAACAAATATAACTTCTTTATTACCATAGAGGATTTATAAAATATGTCCTCGTTAAATTTCACATGCTGATTGTCAATTCATACATAGATATATTATATCTGCATGATAAAAGAAACACGAAAAAAAGAAGTAAAAATAATTGAAAAGTTCTTTTAAGGAATAGTAAAAAAAATACGAATGGCTTGAAACAGTAGGGAAAGAAATGATTTATGAATGGAACGATAATAACATCCCAACAATGGGGAAAAAAACTATACACATTTATTGCCTCATTACATTTAAATGAGAAATTTCAGTAAGATAAGTACATACAACGAAAATATTTAAAGAACATTCAATAGCTGAATCAATATTGAGAAATAATTTTCTATTTATATTGTTTAATGTATGCAGATCTAAAGACACATGTCTGCCTATATGTTTAAATATATACTGCTAATAAGGGTTATCATATAGCTTCAATATAATCAAGATAGAAAACGAATTTGAAATTCTTAAATTTTTCTCGAAATTTATAAGATTATTTAACAGAGAGAAGGAATGTAACATATGATAATTCAATAAAAAAAAACTGAAACGATCGATGGGGATCGCATTCCTTTTACAGAATACAAACTAGAAATTAGGCCAACATGAATCATCAAGGAAGAAATGGATTTATATGCCAATAAATAACAATGAACGCCATAACGGAAGATTTATGTATCTTGAGAAGAAGAGATTTAATGAAGAACGTAAAACCTTTATTATATAAATACAAGTGACTAAGAAGCATTTCTTCGTTACCTTATTTTTCATGAATATTCGTATGTGAAAAGAAATTTCTTGAACATTATTATTTGCACCTCTGTATTGATTTATAGTGTAGATAAGTATAACAACTTAATTATACTTAATTATAATAAATGATTTCTAGCAGATAGCCTCAAATGATAAAACGTCCTCGACGTTCTTTCAATTGGAGGATATATGCTATTTACAGGTTGAACAAAACATATGGTAGTTGAATTAAAACAAAAATAACTATAAAATATACCACATAGAAAGTTGTTTTGAGTTATGGAGAAACCAAAAGAACGACGGCAGGAAACATTAAGAGTGGCAATGCATTTATGATAGAAGAAATAAAAATTCTCACCAATGCTTAAACGATACATCTTGTGCGGAAGAGGTTGAATGAAAAAAAATATAACAATTCTTGCCATTACATAAGAAAATCGGAAGAAAATTTTCTAAATTAATTTTTATATTCATATTTAGTTCAATGTAAGTTTCTACTAAACCATTTAAATAAATACTGCATTCGGTCTCTTATATAACACAGGTGTAAACGTAATTGAACTCGAGACCAACTTTTTCATTCTTACTGAATTGGTAGAAATTTCCGTAAATAAAACGAATGTGACATGAGGTAATTCATTATAGAAAATAAAACTATACATTAAATACAGAAATTGAATGCCTTTTATATAATGCAAAATGGTAATTAGGGTAGTATGAATAACCCAGGAAAAGAATGGACTTATATACAAATAAATGTCAATGAAAACTATAACAGAAGAAATATGGATCGTGAGAAAATGAGATACACTGATTTAGGTAAAAACAATATGCCCTATATACAAGTAAATCAGAGATATGTTTTTCTCAAAATATTTTCGATAGATACTTGTATGTGCAAAAAGTATCTGGAAATTATAAGTGAAGCTATGAATAATTATATAGATACAAACATGTCTAACTGTTTAACTATAAAACAGGATTTTCTAATAGGATCCTTGAATCAAAGAACATAATTTCTTTTTTTTTAAATAGCGACGTGTCTTATCTACAGGATTAATGAAACATAAGACGTCCCAATAAAAAAAGAAATAAAAGACATTTACTAAGAAAAAATTATTTTTAATTAATAAGGACTTTACGTTGCACATATAAATACTAACATCAAACATTTGCTTCAAACGTAAATTTCGTTTAATTTAATATGAGTTACTTTAAAAATACATACATAAGCAATTCTCAACGTTTCGGTTATTCTTTATAATCATCTTCAGGAGATTACATGATTGAGTCAAATGTTCTAACTGACAAGACGCTAAAATAACGAAATTTACAAAAACATATTCAAAATAAGCCAGGTGGCGCCCTCTATGAATCAGCAATGTAACTGGAAATCATGTTCAACGAAATTAAAGTTCCTTCAAAATGCATTTCCAGATAGCCGGAACAGAAAATGATGAGTTATCGTTACATTTCATGTCTTCTTAATGAAATTTCTATAGATTCACGGATGTAGGCTTTGAAAGGATTGTTTTCTCTGGAAATAACTTTAACGTTGTCAAAATCAATAAACCTAATCTGTCCATTAGCAAAAGTCCTTGATAAGGCAGTGGAAAGTTTATTGTATTTCAAATCACTCTTGTGCTCTTTAAGTCTCTCTACGATACGACGTTTTGGCATACCAATATATGCAGAATTTGTACCATCGGTCTATTCAAATGGAAACTCAATAATGTAACACATATTTAATTTTTTGCTGTTCATATTTATGAAAATTTTCTCCTGAAGATGGTTATAAAGAATAACCGAAACGTCGAGAATTGTTTATGTATGTAGTTTTAAAGTAACTCATATTAAATTAAACGAAATTTACGTTGGAAGAAAATGTTTGATGTTAGTAAAAATATTTTTGTTTAATAATACAAAACAAAAATATGGACAACATGTATGCATGAAATATCGATTAAGGGAAATGATTTTCGAATGCCGAAATAAAAACATCCCCATAAAGGATAAAATAATATACATCACATATAAACGAAACTGAAAGACATATATAAAACATTTAATGTCGTTATAGAAATATATAAGAAAATTCGAGACGTTATCTCTATTATGAAGGTCAAACGTGTCCGTGCGTAACGCTGACGTCATTTTTCGAATGGCAACAGTTGACGACAAAATTTTGGTTTTGCGATTTTTGCTACTGCAATTTTTTTTAATTTTTAAACCTCGCACATTTTTAATTTTTACACCGTTATTTAGGGAAAAAATATACTTTCAAATGCAATTTGTTTGAAAACTGTATCTTAATTGGCTGATTTATTATAGCATTTAAATTAAATTTCAAGCATGTTTTTTTTTTTTTTTTTTTTTTTTTTTTTTTTAATCTATCTTTATTGCTTGCAAACGAATGCAAAATATTAGTCCCATTGCACTTTAAACAATATAAAAAAGTTTAGCATTTGTTTCCGGCCAATATTCAATAACGAAATTAAAACCTGATGAAGGATTAAAAAAAATAGTATAAATAAAACACAGATTTAACAGACATGTATATGAAATAAGAGCTTAAAATTTTCTGAAATTATCAGAATTAAAAAAAAACTGCTGTAGATAACGAAATTTTTAGCGATTTTTCAGCTATTAACTTCTGGCTGGAGGTCAATGCAAAATTTCCGCTTTTAATAAATTTCGAAATTAAATTTTATTTGAATATATAATTGACATATTTATTATAAAAATGCTCTTCGGAGTTTTTAGGGAGAAATCTAAAAAAAAAAAAAAAAAAAAAAAAAATGTAAAAAATTTATTAGAGTTTCCAATAAAAAAAAAAAAAAAAGGTTTTCACATATACTCTCTATCCCGGGAAGACCGGATTGGATGCCCTAGTATACATAAAAAACAAATTCTCTATATTATATTCAATAGCTGAATATGTATTAAGAAACGAATTTTTCGATAATTAGTGAATTATGTCTAAAAAAGCATTGCTGTTTTTTGCTTTAATGGAAACTGTTAATATGAGATCTCATATAACGCGAGTGTCACACATAATGCATATCGAAATAAACCTTTTTTATTTTTTTTTACCATTGTTACTAAGTTTGAAATAAAATTCGTTACTGGAACGAATGTGACATGAAGAAATAAGAAATGATCTATTAGGAAACTAAAACGGTCGATTTAAAACGCGAATCGAATTCCTTTAATATAATACAAAATGAAAATTAGAACAACATGAATTATCCATCGAAGGAATAAATTTATGTGCCAATATATAACAATGAATACCATAAAGTTATAAATATGAATCTTGAGAAGGAAAGATGCAATGAATTACGCGAAACTTTTATTGTACATGAACTTTTATCGTACATGAATAAGAAGCATTTTTTTATTTAAAATATTTGTGATGGATCGTTGTATGTAATTAAACTCTAGTAAATTATTACGTGAACGTATATAAAGCTATATGTATGTAAACAAATCTAACTGCTTAATTATGCTAATAAATTCTAACAGAAGCCTTCGTATAAACTGAAACGGAAAAATGTTTAACCTATTTACCGGATGAACAGAATAACAGAAAGGTTAGTAGAAAAAATATATGAAGTTCTTTTAAATAATGGAAATCATAAATATGGACGACATATATATGTGCGTAATATGGAAGGAGGGAAAGGATTTATGAATGAATATATAAAAACGTCCCCGCAATGTATACCTTACACATCATGGGAGGGAGGGATTTAACAAAATATGTCAAGCATTTATTGCCTACATACTATTAAATGAGAAAATTCTGAAAGATAAAAAGAGAAAAGTGAATTCTAAAAATTATATACAATTGCTGTACTGAAAAATGAAATTTTAGATGCGCATTTAATTGTATACAGACCCGAAAAATCATGTCTGTTTAATTTTTTTAATGAAGATTAATAATATGTGTTATTTCAAAATGTGTCTTATGTGTGTCAACATAATTGTGTTCAATCTTCAATTTTTACATTGATGCTGAAATTTGAGCGAATATTTCGTAAATGGGACGAATGAGACGGAAGATACATCAATAAGTATTCTGAAAGGATCAATGAAATACGGGAATCGAATTCCTTTTATATAATACAAAATGGAAATAGGACAACATGAATCATCCGTAGGAGGAATAGATATATATGAGGAAAAAAAAGAAGGGAGACATAATAGAAGAATTATGGATCTTGAGAAGAAAAGATTGAATAAAGTAGGTAAAATATTTATTGCTCATATACAAGTGGACAAAAAAGCACTTTTATTCGAAATTATTGATAATGGATATATGAAAATAAATTTCTTTTACATTATTAAAATAACCTGATTATAGGTATATCGACGTAAGGAGTAGCAACTGCAGTATTTCGAAGAAAAAAAAAACTAATACAGATTATAAAGAGAAAGTCTGTATGTCTGACAATTTTAGTAATTTTTTCTTTCATTTGATTTGAATACTTTGATACTTTGTATACAAAGTAGAAATAGGCATAACATGAAATATCTTAGGGGCAAATGGAGTAATCCGCCTTATAATTTAACAATTACTCTTACAACAAGAACTGCTTATCCAGAGAATTAGAAATTACACAATGTACATAACGTATGTATGGAATATATACAAATATTCATGAATTATTTTCATTTCCAATTTGAGGTAGAACAATACATAAAAATTAAGGTGACCGAACGTTTTCTAAATTTGAGGACGCCCTCAATTTTTTTGCACTGTGTTTACGAAGTTCACGCAGTATTTTTTATTACATTTTAAGAATTGACAAACTCTTGCAACCAAAAAAAAAAATCAAAATAATAACTTTCAAAATTACGAAAGCTTAAAAAAGGCCGTTTTAAAACCCATAGAAAATTTGATCACCATTATATAAAGATGTTCTAAGCAAATATTCTCTAATCAGACATAAATAACCAAAACAAATATAATAAATTTCACTAACAAATGTAATAAAACGTGTCCTTTTTAATTGTAAATATTTGATATGCCTGAAAATACTATGAAATTAAAGACATTTTTTTATTTTTTGAAATTTTCTTTTATAAGGAAGATATACTATTTAAAATATACATTTGTGTAACATTCTTCGTATATATGTATAATATATATTTAATTTCAGACTAAACTAATATTTTTACTCTTAAAAAATATAACTTGATAACCTCTGAAAAGTATTTTGATTTTTGCGATTTTATTTCATCTTAAATTATTTCACTGTACTATAATTGAAATGCATTTTGATTGCACAAAAAACATCGATCTCCTAATTATCTAGCATGCATCAAATTATAATTATAATTTGATAAATACACAGACTTCCCTATCGTGAACCAATTAAATAAAATCACTTTACATAAACAAAGCTTTTATTTGTTGTGGCTATACATTAAATAGATAAACAAAACTCGATGGCGCTGCTACGTTTTCTCTATATTTCTTTAGTGTCAATCAAGTTGACCTAACGATATTCTGATCGAGTACTTCAAACATATTATTATTATTTTTAATTTTATGGGAAACCTTTTTTCCATTAAAAGCGATTGTTTAATAAAAATGACAACTGTCAATAAAAGTTGCATTTTTATTTCAGAAGTGGTTATTTTACTATAAAATAAAGCGAATATCAGTATATCAATATATATCATAACTAAATAAATATAAAAATGTGCATTGCCAAAAAACTACTAATGCGAGTTCTGCTAAAACAACATCTGCAATTCTAAGCATAGGATATACCTGAATGCGCGGTAAAATTAGTCTTTTTTTTCTTTTTTTTTCTTTTTTTTTTCTTTTTCTTTCTTTTTTTTCTTGCAAATATTTATTTTATACTAAAGATAAATATTTGTGTAGTTTCCTTCAGATGTTCATTTATTTGAGTCTTATTTGACAAATATTTTCATTTATTAAAAATACATTTTGAAAATTTCTAATAAGTATATTGGATGTTTGAGATTTCATGTAAAATGTGCTGTTTCACCATAATATAAATTAAATGTATTTTGCTTATTAACGCTATCGATAAAACAATGATCTAGGAAGTAATATCGATACATTAAACTACAAATATATTTTGATAAATACACAACATTTACGGACCCAGTTAGATAAAATAGTCCCATAAACAAAGATTTTATTTGCCCCAGCTATACTCTGAAACAAATAGAAAATTGAAAGACGATGTGACGCATTTATATATCTATATTATAAAGGACAAACGTTTCGTGCATAACACTGACGTCATTTTGCAAATGGCAACACTTTTGACGATGATATTTCATTTTTGCGACTTTTGTTACTGTAATTTTTTTAATTGTTTAACATCGCATATTTTTAATTTTTACACCGTTATATAGGGAAGAAAATCTACTTTCAAATGCAATTTGTTTGAAAACTGTATCGCAATTTACTCCTTAATTATAGCATTTAAACTAAATTTAAAGCATGATTTCTTAAACTATCTGTCTCCTTCGCTTGCAGACGATAACAAAATATTAATCCGTTTGCTTGTTTACCATATAAAAAGTTCAGCATTTGTTTCCAGCTAATATTCCATAACAAAATTAAAACTTCATTAAGCGATAAATAAAATAGTTTAAATAAAACTCAAATTTAACAGACATGCAATAGAAATAAGCGCATAAAACCGGTGAAATTATCATAATATATATATATATATATATATATCTTTTAAATGCTGTAGATGAAGAAATTTTTAGCGATTTCTTCGACTGTCAACCTCTGGCACGGCCAATACTAAATTACCGCTTTTAATAAATTTCAAAATTTTATTTGAAGATATGTAAAAAACCTATTTAAGTTTTCAATTAAAAAAAATAAATGGTTTTCACCTATATTCTCTATCCCGGGAAGCCCGAGTTGGATGCCCTAGTTAATTTTACTGTGAGAAAAGCTACTATTTTCCGATCGAGTATGTGAAACAGTTAAAATTCATTTTACATTTGCATAGGATACCTATTTTCCACTAAAAAATAAAATTTTAAACGAAAAATGAAATTAACAATAAAAATTGCATTTGATTTCAGAAGTGCTTTTTCACCGACTGTTCTTTCATTTTGCCTGAATACATTGAATGACTGAATGACTGTTCTTTCATTACGGTATTAGAATATAATATAAGGTTACGTATATAATAAAAGGTGATTGTAAATATATCTACATGATACTGTGCTGAGTTTTAACCTAATAAATGTTACGATATATTTTAGCTTCCAGGAAAACACATTTAACGTTTCCTTAACATGAAAAATTGGGATTTATGGCTCTTTTTTCACTTCAGAATATAAAAATACTCCTGTATCGTGTAATAAGTCCATTTCCTCTCTATCCAAAATAATATGATTAAGGAGAATAAGGATTATCAATTTCATCGAATAATTTCTACAAGTGTTATGTACTTTTTAAATAAGGTTATAATTTTTAATATAAATCATCAAAAGTTTAAACGACCGGAAAAAAGTATTGGTAGTATATAATATGATATCATGATAAGTATAGCCTACATATGAGTATGATTGATGTTTGATAATAGTACATTGTTCTTTATACATAGTACATACTTAAAAAAAAATTTAAAAAAAAATATCTGGATCTTGAATTACGATATTAGAATATAATAAAAGTTACGGATATAATAAAAGGTGATTGTAAATATATCCACATGATACTGTGCTGAGTTGTAACCTAATAAAGAGTCACGATATCTTTAGCTTCCTACAAAAAGCATTTAACGTTTCCTTAACATGAAAAATTGGGATTTATGGCTCTTTTTCATTTCGGAATGTAAAAATACTCCTGTATCGTGTAATAAGTCTATTTCCTCGATATCCATAATAATAGCATCGTTTGAGGTAAAAAAGTGCCGTGTGTCTAATACGAAACATGGAAAAATGTTTATTGAAATGTATGAAGCTTATTATATTATAAAAAATTATTCAGTCTCTAAAAAATCACGCGTGTGAGTTTCGAAATTCCCAAATCAATATTTATATAAAATGAAACATTAAATTATCATTATTGAAATAAAGTAGTAATGATGTAAACCACTCTAAATGTTTTGATATAGAGATGTATTTTTTAATTATTTAGTTGATATAAAGTACATTTCAGAATATTAAATAAAATGGAATTCATGGTTATCATATATTGAAATTAGTAATTTGATATAAATCTTGAACGTACCTGTTGTTTTATACACATCTGATACTTATAATTTTCCTCAGATTTGTTCAAAATTATTTATGTATTACCGCCCTTAATATATAATTTCTCATACTTTTCTGTTGAACACCTTCGCATTTTAGATTCCTTCACGTTTATTTTAAAAATTAAGTTTGTATTTATCACTAATATAATAACTCCGAATATACATTTTTTTTTCAAATATTCCAAATTAAATATTCATCAAATTTTGCTCTATTTTTTTTTTACTCGAACACGAAAAGAATATATAATTTACAGATATGTATTTTATCTTCTAAATTGCATTAGGAACAAACCTTCTAGTGAATGACATTTCAACAAAATAATTTCTAACAAATTTCTAACAACACTACTTTTATCGGTAATGAATACAAATGAAATCTGGAAATTATCGCTCTTTCTAAAGCACGGCTCTTTAAAAATTAAACGTAACGAAAATTTTCATCATGAATAATACAACATTTAATAAAATATTTTTCAGATGCTAGAATTAACAGTTTTCAATCGAATACAAAGAACATAAAAAGTATAAAAAAATCATCCTTCATTTATTCACTTAATGCGAAAGAAGAATATGCGTTGCATTTAAAACAAGGAAAAATGAAATTGGAATACTAACAAAGGGTAACATTTGAGCGAGATACAGAATACAAAGTAATTCGCATTGCCGAAAGGAGATATGAAAATAATTTTAATAATCAAATATAAAGTTAAGCTCAGAATGATTATTAATTTACAAATAAGTGCATCTCTGAATTGAATGTAAATGAATCCGCATAAAATGATTTTTTAAATGAGTAATTTATGTCTTATAAATAATAATATGTATGTAAAAACATCTTTTTTTACGTTCTAAAACATATTAATATTTACATTATTTGTATTCTGTTAACATTTACGTAGAATACGTTTTTGCATTGTTTGGAAGAACAAAAATACTTTTTTTTATGCACCTTTAGATAGTTGAGTTCTAAAATTAAATGTATATAGATATATATATATAAAGAATATTCAAAGTCAAAAACAATAACTACATATTTGAAAATATTTAAAATCAACAACGTTATTAAGAGAACAAGTTGGGAATTGTACGTCAAACGTGACAAATGAGGTGCGTCCGTACTATAGCTAGTTATATAAATATTCAGATCTTGATGATTTTTAATTCTGTGAAATGAATTATATCGTCTGCAGATTAATTTCTGTAATAAAATAAGTATCTCGGTCGCTTGACGGTTAAACCGGGGCCTCCGAGATGACGCTGTGTGTTTTCTGAACCGGGCCTGCTACAAGTATTAGTGACGTCACAATAGTGATCCACTTTGGTCAATGTATCGCAGCAGAAAGATGTAATAAAAAGAGCATTTCAGCTCTTATAATTTGTGATTACATAAATAATATTAAATTTCATAATCGTGAAATAAAAGGGAATTTATACACTTGTTTTATAAAAGGAAATTAAAAGTTTTAAATAAAAAAAAAATGCTAAGATTAATAGATCAGATTGAACCCATTGACTTACCTTTTCCTAAAAACATTATTTTACAATAAATATACCTACAAAAAATATAATAAATCTACCAAAAACTTTACAAAATTCATTACAAAAACATTCCTCCCTTTTACAACTACATACCATAATTTAACCACAAAAACACAATAAATGTCAATTTAAATAGAGAAATCGACATTTTTTAACTATATAGACCTTGGCACTTTTTTTAACGCTTTGGCGTAATCCGGGTTTCATAAAGTTAGATATGTTTTAAAATTATATACACAATTATGAAAACAAACTTAATGAACTTTTATGTTTATTTATATATAAAATTATTTATACATACAATTCTGTTCTACCTGTATATAAAAAGAGATACATGGCTCCTTTATATTAAATACATTATATAATTATTGAAAAAAAAATGCTTATTTATATGAAACTACGAATAGGGCGCCAGAAAATATGTTACCAACTTTCCTTCTCTCGCCATAAGCCCTTTTCGGTACTTTTCGGTACTTTTCGGTTAGCCGGGCACCAGTGATATATGTACATATATAAATATATATATTAATTCAAACATATATGTGTGTGTAGATATAAGTGTATATATATATTTGTCTGTAGATATATGTGTATATATATATATATACATGTGTGTGTGTGTGTATATATGTATATATATCACTGGCGCCCGCGGCTAACCGAAAAGTACCCAATTTTCTATCTTAACTTTGTAATTGATTTGTAATATTTTAAAAATTGTATATTTATTGTACTTGGGTATAGGACCTAATAACCACTCAAATTAACTTATCAAAAGATTTATTTTCATAATATATTTGTACACGTAAGTTAGCTAAAATGTTAAATGGAACTACGTAGAACTACTAAGTTGTGTAAATCAGTTACTTTTAATTTTATAAACAAAGCACACTCACTTCTAACTAAATGTATCCAGATTTCATTCAATTTATTACAGTATTTCTTTCAAAATCATTTTTAACACTTTCCAACCTAGTTGAAAAGTGTTTATGACTTCGGTTTGTCTGGCCGTCTGGCCGTCTGGCCGTCTGGCCGTCTGGCCGTCTGCCGTCTGCCGTCTGTCCGTGCTCTAACTCCCGTAAATATGCTCGGATTGCCCTGCAATTTTTATATGTTATAATCATTATCTATAGCATGTTCCCTATTTCAACGGAAGTATGTAGCACTTATAGTTTTTTTACAGGGACACTCAAAAGAATTCCGTTACATTGCGGTCTATGGGGAAAAATCATTTGCGGTTTATTTAAATAATGTTTCACTATTTTAAACGCATTGAAATTTATATATATCACTAAGGTGCATTAGAAGAAGCTTAATATGGAATAGGGTGTGCATAGCACTTATACTTACTTTACAGGGACAGTCAAAAGAATTCCGTTACATTACGTCTATGGAGAAAAATCGTCTGCGCTTTATTTAAACAATGTTTCCCTATTTTAAACGCATTGAAATTTATATAAGGTTCATTACAAGAGACTTACTAGAGAATATTGTGTGTATAGCAGTCATCGTTCATTTACAGGGACACACAAAAGAATTCTCTACTGTATGTTAACAATAATTCCTGGAAGTGCGTTTTAAGTTACTAAACGCGATTTTAATTTTAAATCGCTTTTTGTCTATTACGTGGTGTGTATAAATTCTGTAGATCCTATACAGGGAAGCACAAAAGTTCGGGAAAACATTTCCGTATTATTTAACTCCAGACGGAGAATTTTAAACTGTGCTACGTGTTTCCTAACTGAACTAAAATTTAGCATCCTATGTAGTATATATACAAATCTATAGATCCTATACAGGGCTGAATAAAAGTATTTGGATTACTTAGATGTTATCTTTTAGCTTATTGAAGAGTATGATTCGTAAAATTATTTTGGAAGCGTTGGAAAGTGTTACATAATCTATGCTTGACGCATGATTTTTCGTTCTTGTTTAAACTGTTTATCGTCTGCTTCTTCTTCATTATTTTTTTTTCTAAAGATCATTTGACTCTTTTCGATTTGGAAGTACCAATTCATTCAAATATGCCAGAATATTTTCATTACAGTAGGATAGACATTCGTTGTTAGGGTTTTTTTCCTCTGCACAAGAAGTTCAATACCATCATATTAATTCTAGCTTCACGAATTATGAAACGTATGTCGAAGCATTTAATGCAGACCACTTCTGTTGAAATGTAAGTAAAATTATCACAAGGTAATTTTCGTAGCTAAAATTTCTTCTTTTCATTATCAGTAGCGAATTTGAAGACTTAGATTATAAACTAGGAGAACAACATTTTCTTCTCATTATTTTATAGATATAATCTACACTTTCTTTAATAATTATAATCAGTAATTAATAATTATAATCAATAATTATTGATAGCGTTATAATATAAATACACTGAAAAAATATTATTAATTACTATATAAAACAATAAATAAAATCAAAATACTATCGTAAACAATCCGTACAAACGAACAAAGTACATGAAAAATTTTAAGTTAGTATGGATCACTGTTTTGACGTCAGCAGGTTGTGACGTCACTTGTCGCAGGCCCGGTTCAGAAAACACACAGCGTCATCTCGAAGGCCCCGGTTAAACCTCGGAAGCTCCTATAACAAGACAGCACCGATTTTTTTTCTTTTTTTAAATTTCTTAATAAATGTTTTTATTAATATATTCTAAAGTTTTGATTCGATTTTCATAAAATTTGAAATGTCTCGACAAATTTCTGCAAAGATAATATATCTTAAATTTCAAACCATGCGGTGGAGTAGTTTTTGCATTGTTATATGCGGACGGACGGACAGACAGACGGACGGACGGACCAGACGACGACAATAGGTGCTACGTATTTATATAATTACGAACGCACCTAAAACACACAAAACAAAGTCAGAATGTGATATTTATTTTTGATTTTAATGCCTCTTAAATATTTTTAATGTGCTAAGATATATTGGTTTCTTGTTTGAGTAGTATTACTTATTTTAAAATATGGCAAGATTTTGTTACAGAATTTTGGAAATTGTCCACTTCTCAATTACAAAAACTTAATAAAAATAAATTTAAACGCAATTTGATTAGGTATATTTACGCGGGAAATCTTCAGAATCAAAATATCGATTTATTATTTAAAATTTCTAACTTTTTTTACGAATTTGGAGCAGAAATCACACTAAAAAAACTGCTTGATATTCACGAAGATTAATTCTCAAAGCAGCGTTTTTTCTGCACTATAAAAACTTTTTTTAATCATTTTTTTCTGTGAATGTGTTTTAAAAGACATCTCATTTCCGCCACTTGTAAAAAAAAGGAAATTCTGAACTTTTGCAGAGAACTTTTTCTCATATTTTTTTAAAACTTTACAAATTGAAGTTTCATTTGTCATTAAGGATACAAATGGTAACTGAGGCGTTCTACCATATTATTTTTTAGTCATTTCTCAGTATTTCTCTTTTTCTTCTGAATACGTAAATGTAGAACTTTTTTACGGTTTATACGGTTTATGTGGCACAATTTCTTTAAATATAATTTATATAGTTCCATTAGACATATATCTAGATACTTTGATTTGTAGACAGTGGATGCACATGACTTGGAATTAATATTATGTATCTGACATATTTTTGTATACAGTTCATTTATGACTTATTCGTAATGTATAGAAACAATGTGTCACTTAAAAATTATAAATAATGTCGCAATAATAATATACATTTTGTTAAGAGGGCTACAACAGTTACAAAATCATTTATAAAACTGATGGTGTTTATATATTTTTGTCTCAGGTATGATAACCTATACATTAAGAAACATGAACTGTGCAACATATAACTACAGTGCTTACATATCTTGGAAGTTCAATGAATCTGGTACTATTAAGAAATCTTCTATTTAATATTTAGATCGTTGAATTCTTAATCGTCTTTTTTGACAGCAGGAGTTTTAATATATCTTCTATATTAAATTAGACACTAAATTCTATTAGGAATTTCAGGTAAATTTTACGAAATCTGAGTTTAACATATCTTTTTATAAATATTAAGTTGCTTCATTCTACGCCATTATTCGAGAGTTTTTAAATATATGCTCAATTTTTTTATAGTTTTGAAATTATGAATTATAAAATTTACACTAAGTGTTTTTAAATCCATTCATGCGGAAAATGTATTTGTACGTATGGCGGTTATTCTACTGCTCTCTTCAATGTTAAACGAAAAAAGTTTTTTTATTTGCTTAATGGGAATTGGTACCTATTGGTACATTTGGTGAAAAAAATTACGAAAATAACAAATTTTCGAATTATTGTTTTGTATATAAACATCCTTAGTGTACTCTGGAGTTACGTAAATCGTTATTATAAGTACGTGAGAAAGGCCTTTTAATGAATCCATTTCTCTTTAAATGATAAATTTTGCAATTTTTAAATTATTTTTTTTAGCACTTGTTTCATGATTATCCTAGTATTTTAAAAATGTTAAATTTCAGCATATATTTTTCAACTGCACGCAATTTCTTTGGAAGAGCCTTGAGAAAAATTTCAAAAAAATAATAACCGGAGTCTTGGTACTATAAATAGTTCAATTGATTATAATAAAAAAATTACGTAAGATATCATTTTTACTCACTTGTACATATGTCATGGAATTTTATTATTTTTTTATCAAAATAATTATTATTTTTTTTAATCTGACCCGTACATTTACAGAACACAATTGGAAGAGAAACGTACAAAAATGTTTCAAGAAGTTCAATTTTCTAAAAATAGGAATTTTATATTTTATTATTATTATTATTATTTTAATTTTACCAGAATAACTTTATTTTTTCTTGATTGAATCATTTTCCTTCCATAAATCCAGTTAATAATTTGTAAAAAATAAAAACAAAATTATCAAATAAGAAATAAGTGCGCGCGTAACAGTGGTAAAAGTATGAAGTGACGAGACACATGACATTCTTTTGTTCTATGACCTTCTGAGTTTTGATATCACAAAATCTATTTACTATTAAATAGTTCGAAACTGGGATAACTGATTGTTTCAAAATTGGTGTTATCTATTTACACGATGCAGAACTAATGTCGAAAGATCTAGACACATTTCAATTATCGTTGTGTAAATTGTTACAAAGCATTTCTTAGAATATTCGTTTGGCCATGCCAAAATTGCGAAGGATACGTCTGGTCATATATGGGAACTAATGTTACTTAATAATACACTGTTACAAAGTTTCAGAAAACTGCCCAGCCATTTGTCCAGCAAAACTGTCCAACCGTTTTTATTAAAAACGGTTATATAACAGTAATTAAACTCTTATCTAACCATATTAATGGTCATATTTTGTTCATAATAGTTTTAACTTATGGTTATGTAACCATTTTCCATAAAAACGGTCAAATGACTGGACAGTTTGGTGCAAATTTGTAATAGTGCATTTAACATATACATATATAATCCGATTAACAAGCCACTAGAATTACATCTATCTATCTACGTCCTTTAATCGCTAAGTGTTTCAAAAATATTTTTGTAGTATTCATGAAAACAAATTTCAAATTCAAAAGAATTTAAGAATATTTTACAATTGCACGGTCTATGGAGTTATTATTTGAAACGTCATAATTTATTTTTACTTTCTTCTATATATAATAGAAGAAAGCATTGTAATCGACATTTTTTGCACTTACGGTTTTTGAATGATTTACACGTTCTAAGGGTCAGAGATTCCGAAAGACATGTTTTTAAAAAATGTCTGTCTGTCCTTTCTGTATCATCGAAAATTGTCTGAAGTTATACTTCAAATTGAACTAAATTTTATTTCTATGTTTTTGGCTATGGCCAGCAGGTTCCACTTGAATTTGGGAATATTTCGACGATAGGGGGAATTGTGATCGCGATTTTTGTTCCATTTTCACTATTGTATCATCGAAAAGTGTATGAAGTTATGCAGATTATTGAACCAAATTTTTTGTATATGATTTTGACTATAGCCTGCATGGCACAGTTGAATTTGGTATATTGCGCCTGTAGGAGGCGCTGTGATATCCATTTCAGTTTCAAAAAGTTGTACAATAAAATTAGAAATCCTAAAAACGTCTTGTGTTAAATGTCCGGCCTTGATCCAAGGATTCCAGAACATTTTTTTGTTTTCAATCTAACTTAAAAAATGGCTGAGATATATTTGAAATTATAGGGTGGCTGACATTTTGAAACAATACAGCATGATTCTTCCAAGTCGGGTTTAATTTATGAGTTTTAGTAAATATGGTTTCGCCAAATTTTCTTTCATTGTTGTAACCATCGTTTCAACACTTACATGCTTAACACTATATATTTATATTTGCCAACGTCAAATTTTCGCCAAGCTTGGCGACAATTGGTGAAATATCGCTAAATTTGGCGACAAAAATACGTTGCCATATATGAAGCCAACTTGGCTATGCCTGCCTAATTTGGCGATATTCTCATTCAAATTCAATATTGACGAGAACTCTGAATGATTCTTCTCTAATCGGGTTCCGTGAATTCTAGCTTCGTGTATATTCAATAGAATTAGCTAAAATTCAAAACCAAGCAACACGGAGGCTATCTTTCCCTGCCGGTACAGGCCAGAAGGACTGTCCGTAGTTTAGTATAATACATTGGCTGTTCGCATCCAGGTAACCGGATAATTCGCAAGCAGCTGGCGTACAACAGAATGACGAAAAATATTGATTTTGTTTGTCGTTGTGATAGCGAATTTTGAAGCATTAACATGTATGAGATAGAAGAAAAGTCTGGGATTGGCATATCAGACTAGTTTCACGTATTTTTGAAATCCAAAGAAAAAAAAGTTAAAAAATAGCATGTGTAATTTGTAAAAGTACGTGAAAAATTAAATGATGACGTTTCAAATAATAACTCCATATACGTG
Organism: Maratus michaelseni; assembly: GCA_963931845.1. Classification (NCBI taxonomy): domain Eukaryota; kingdom Metazoa; phylum Arthropoda; class Arachnida; order Araneae; family Salticidae; genus Maratus; species Maratus michaelseni. The sequence goes on from OZ007592.1 coordinate 393,730,629, forward strand.
AAATTGTAGAATATTCTTATTTAATAATGGCTCCGACGTAGCCGAAACATGCCAACCGTCTAATAAAACTTATTTTATTGTTTATAAAGTTTTTATTTTACACATTTTATCAATCAAAAGAAGTATATGCGGAATATTTATTTAATAAAATATCGATCTTTAGTTCTTTTCTGTTCAGAGGAAATACATTGTTAATAATACATTTCACACTAGTCTTATATTTCTTCAAAAAAAATTTTAATTGTGATTCGAAACCTAAAAATTAATTTTCGAAGCATTCATTCTTACAATTTAAATTTTAAATAATGTGATTCAGATGTCAGGAGGCTCCTTTAAATTTTATAGAAATACTTGAATCTAAATAATCGTTATATTATACAACTAAATGCATAACTAATAAAACTTAAACACAATAAATGCAAATCTTATACATTTGATTGTGACTTTAATAGCATGTAAGATAGTCATTATTTACACAGAAAATAAGCAAAACCAAATCTCTTTCTAATATCTTAATAATTGCGCTTTTCTAAATTTTTTGATATTTATGTTAACGAACACACGATTCGTTTTAGTAAATTATTGATATTCAAAAGCGTTCTATTCGACGCAACCAATTGTCCGGGGAGAAACATCATTAATATTGTACTTTGGAAATTCGTCTTTTACTTCGAAGAATTCAATTTAAATTATAGTTTGGAAATTTCAAATTAATGCATGTGAACATCTGATTTAATAAAATTTTAATTATAAACTAGCTTGCATAGATGGGTTCCCATAGAATGTGTTCCATCTGCATTCTATGAGGTATTTGATATTTTTTTGTAAAATAAAGAAAATAAAGAAAAGGTAATTTTTTCTACATATAGAAAATATTTATAGTATTAATTTTAGGAAAGGTTTTATCACAAGCATAAAATCATGTTTCCAATGAAAAAAAAAATCACATTTAAAAATTTATTTGATTTTGAGGCAAATTACTTAATATATATTTTTTTAAATGGTGACATATTGTCATAAAGTTCAACTATCACACTCAGAAAAAGGAATTGATTAAAACTACAAAACATGTTTTGTTGAGTACATTTTGGTTGTTTTAGCAAAATTCAAGTAAAATTTAACCATTTTACTTGAATTAACAAAACATTTTTTGCTGACGATACAAACTTTTTTTTTGAAATTGCAAAAAAAAAAAAAAAAAAAAAAAAAAATATATATATATATATATATATATATATATATATATATATATATATATATATATATATATATATATATATATATATATATATTTTTTTGTTGATACACACAAAATTTTTTTGTTTAAATAGGTCAATGGAAATTTTGTGTGAATCAACATTTATTTTTTATTTTTTTCAATTCAAAAAAAAAAAGAAACGTTTTGTTAATTCAAGTAAAATGGTTCAATTTTACTTGAGTTTTGCTAAAACAACCAAAATGTTCTCAACAAAACATGTTTTGTAGTTTTAATCAATTCCTTTTTCTGGGTGCAGAAGACATTTTGTGCTAAAAGTTAATGAGCTTGCCACTTTCGTCAAGATAGTTTTTGATTAATTATCTAATTCATCTAAGAGATTTGATCAGTGGAATATGACCAAGTTTAGTAGCATGGTTACTATATGGTTTGGACAAGACATCCAATTTTAGCATACGCTTTGTGTTTATGTGCAGACTCCATGTTCTATAAAAGTCCATCCGCCTACATGTTAAACATAATAATGAAAATTCAGCATATTTTACGAATGGATCAATTTGAATGCTTCCAGCTTTTTGGTTAGGCATAAAATATACTAAAATTGAAAGAAAGTAATATTTTTCACATAATTTTTTTTTAATTGAATATAAACAAAAATCGTTACATATATACAAATAAAATGGAGATAATATTCGTTGGGATACCAGTCGATATTTCATTATTTTCATTTGTACTTTTTTCTTTCAACTTTTTTGTAATTTAATTGCCATCATTATAGAAATGTGATTACAAAAAAGTAATATTTCGGAAGCAATCTGAAAATCCCAAATTTAAAGAAAAAATATGGGATAACTCGGTTCCATACGAATAATTAACGTTATTTTTACTGGCCAATGTTTCATATTCTTGGAAGAGTAGCTGCAAAATACAAACACACAGTCATATTTTAATATAATAAATAATGTATTTCAGTTGTCGGGCATCATATTAGTCTCCCTAGTGGTAAATATCATAGAATATTTACATTTATAAAAATATTTTATTTATACTTCATATTTTACAATTATTAAAATATAAAAAGAAATCTCCAATGAAAGTATGAAAATTTTCTTTTCATTGGATAAAATAAATTAAGTATTCTTTTCTTATGGATAAACGTTTTTATACCTAAATCAAAAGTTTTGAATTTTCTTAAATATTATTGTTTGAAACTGGGTGAACAGAAATATGTCAAATGTGTTAACATTAAGCAACTAAATTTTCCACGTTAATACGTAACATTAGCATTATTCTATGTACGCTAATGGCACCTGGTGCATGTAAAATCCGTCGTGGGTGCAAAGCCCTCCAAGTTACCTGTGAATAATACATTTGGAGGTGCCTAGTCAGGTGAGGGTCTCGTCACCTGATCAAGGTTATAAATTACGAGACCTATTAAATCAGTCAATTCAACAAAATTCAACAGAAACTTTGAACCGGCAAACAAAGATAACTGTAGCAATCCACAAGAGAGCAAGCACAGCAGCGATGTGAACAAAACTATATTCAGGTTGATCACAGCCATGCTGTGATCAGGCGATTTCCGCCCCGCACCCAGGTACTAACCCGTTAAGCTAGGCATTCATGCCGGGCAGGTAGGGGCCTGGTTAGCGGTATAAAAAAAACATTAGCATTATTAACGCATATTAGTTATCGATCATTTTTATTTTTTAATTTATCGTATAGGATGACTCTTACTAAACAAAATTTTTGGTTCAAAAGCTTCACTCGTTTGCTTTTTTAAAGAATGTTCAAATAATGATTTTCTTAGTTATTTAAGCTGCATAAAACTATGTATTGTATATACGTATATGCTGTGTTTTTGAAACGTGATTTTACTCTAAGTATAAAACATCATGTCTGGCTAGTATTTCATGACCAACTAGTCACTCCTAGAAGTAGGCAGAATTAAGGCTAACTCTGCAATAACAAGGCAAGTGGAGTTACATTGATATCCATTTTCAGATTTATGTAATGTATTATTCAGCATAGAAGGAAATATAAATTGTAAGATCATAATCAAAGAAAAGATACTAGAAAACTCTTCTTGATAGGAATGTGTGAAAATAAGTTAACATTCAAAATTAATATGTTGAAAGTAAATTTAAAAATTTTGTAGCTGTAAACTCCATTTTACTAGCTTTGTTATTGCAGAGGACCTCTTAACTTTATGCCTCATGCAGTGTATAAATATAACTAAGCAAGCAATAAAAACCGTATGTACAAGATTTCATTGGATACGATATATATTTCACTGATGAATAAAGGAGGATTGATCAAGGACTAGTGCAGTCACCCAATATTGCAATGTTGATATCTTATAATTTACAAATTTATCTTCCTTAAAAAACAAACAATTAATTTTAATAAATTTAGATTGTTTAGAGAAAAAACATCATTAACCCATTTTAAGCCAAGCATAGAAATTTTATAAAATTTGGTATTATTTTCATTGAAATATGTTTAGATTACATTCACTAAGACACAAAAAAAGTTTCGTTCATGGTAATTAATATTTTAAGAAATAAAATGGTGCGTATTCGCACCATTGGCCAAATCAATGAGCAAATCATTTAGTTGAAAAATTGTATTATTGTCGAATTTTTATATTTTTATGGACATTTTCGAAACGTTTTGGATGCAAATGGACTTGGCATTTGAGGCACAAACAAATCGCGTGGGTTTTGCACACTTTATATCGTTTAGAGGATTTTTTTTTCATGTTCACTTATAGTATGTCCGATTCTATCAGTCCGTATTTCTTTCAGTAGAACTGTGGATGATGGACGACCTTTATTAGGATGTGTCATTTGTAATGTATTTTCACCAGATAGACTGTTCTTTCATTCAGATTTTAATAGGACTATCGCTATATAAGATCTAGAGTCTATAAGTGCAGTTTTTGTGTTAGTAGAAATTCTATGCAGCTGCCATGAATTTACTATAACGCTATCAATGGCATTTGTAAATAATGGACACCACTATTTCGTACCTTGAATCATGATGCGGTAATTGGCTATGTGATATAGGTCAACACCTCTCATATGTTTATTGTAATCCTTTCACAACTATTCAACTATTGTAAATCGCAAATTCCTTTCTTTCTTTGCGACTGTATTGTTGGATGAAGGTTTTTTTTCCCATTTAGGCAATATTTTCGATTTCATTAGCTTCTTATTATGTTTAGTAGTTGTTTTTCTACACTCATTGTTCATTATTATTTGTTTACCTTCGCTATAAATTTAAAAGAAGCCACACTAAATTTGCAATAAAACTCTGAAACCTTGCATAAAAAGGGAATTTCCAGTGTTTGCCTATTTTTCATGCATTTAGCCAATGGTGCGTCAACGCACCATTAAATTTAACTTAAAAATTTTAAATTTTTATATGACATTTGTTTTATATTTATTTTATTTACAGAACTTGCAACTTTAATAACATAAAAACATATGATTAATTTCAAGTGGAATAATTATACATTTTCAAAAAGTCGAATTTGTAAATAACCGTTTCAAGTTAAAAAAAAAAAAAACTAGCGTATTTTGAAAATTTCTCAACAGATAGTGTTTACTCTAATTGAATTACTAATATTTTATAGATGTCTTCAGAACCCTTAAAAATAGCACAAAAATAAAATTAGCGAAAAATACACATCGCAGTGTCAATAAAAAAATATTTATTGAAATGGTGCGTTTATGCACCTTTGACCGAAAATGGGTTAATATAATACTCTACAAATTTACTACAGTATTTTAAAATTCAAAAACAAGAAATTAGCGTGCATTTTTAGACTTTACAGTATTAGGTAGCTTTCATTACAAAAAGCAAAATTCTACATATTGCAGCCGGTCAGAGGAATGCAATTCCGGAAAATGTGGTATGTTTTCACCGATCATGCCCCGCAGACCCCAAATCCACCCTCATATATATATATCCTATCCTAATAATATTATAAATCTGATTGTGTGCAAATGTTAGGCTAAAGCCAGCGTCAAAATGGAGCATTTAATGATCCTGTATCTTTGCATATACGTTGATTATAACCCTCAAATGAACATAGGCCGGTTTTTGTTCATTTTATTCAAATATTTTTCTTAATAATTCAAAATTTCGTTGTTTTCATAGAGAATAAATGAACATTTTCCAATAAAATTTAACCATTTTACTTTATCGTTGCTAGGACTTTTATCATTGCCAATAAATAAAAACACGGACAAATAATTTTTCCTCAACAATTAATTTTCAATTGAACGATTTTCACATGAAAAATGAAAATGAAAAGAATTCAAAAGAAGATGAATTTCCAAAAAAAAATATGGAGTATTTGTTATTATACATAAAGTATGAATATCGGTTACATTAAAAAGATATTTTTCTGTCAAAAAACTGCGTTATAATTAGAAGGAAAAATGAACAATAATTATATTCTTAAAAATAGATTTCGCTTGGACCATGGAACTATGAAAAGGATCCTCCTCGGCTTGGACAAATAGGACGTCATAAATAAAACATGTATTTTCAAATAGTCGTAATAATACAAGGAGCATGAATATCAATGTATAATGAAAGTAGATAGATAATGGACGTAATATTTAAGATGAAAAACTGAAATATATTTTATCGATACTGATTAATAATTAGCTTGAGTACCAGTTACATACAAATGTGAGTTTTCCGCTAAAATTTACGTCCTGATTGCCAGAAAATAAAAATTTACAAGATTTATGGCATTAAAAAGAGATTTCTCTGAGGAAAATATAAGATACACGTCAAATATACGTCATATTTGAAATAAAACGGGAATTTTCAAATGTGTTTTACAATGCGCGGGAATTAATTCCGTACATTAATAATACAAGGATCAGTAAGTATAGAAAGTAGATTAGTTTCACGACATATTTAAAACGAAGAATTGAAATGTTTTTTTATCTATACCGATTATTAAGGATGAATATCAGTTACATACAGATGAGAGTTTTTTGCCAAAAACCACACCATGGTTTTTAGGAAAAGAAAAATAAATACGAATCTATTATATTAAAATCTGACCGCTTCTTTGTATTTCGCACCTACTCTTTTCAGATTGTCGAACACAACGCGATTTACTTAACACCGGTTATCATTCATCCGAGGATGTCATAAACTCTCAGAATTTAAAAAAAATGATTTAAATTCCGAGATATTATTATTATTTTATTTTATTTTATTTTATTTTATTTTTGTAAGTTTCTCTAAAAATGGCAACTAAATTATTCCATTTTTGTGGATAAAATAGAAGAAATAAAACGGATTAATATATTTTTTCTCATTAAAACTGAAAAAAAAAAATGAATTTATTTTCAATTTGAATAGATGGTGAAAAAAAATTGATTACAGTAAAATTTTTGAAAAATAAAAACGTATTTTCACATATTCAAACTTCATGAATTAATTTATTCTGGAGAACAAAAATCCTATGTCAACATATTTTCATTTAGAAATAAAGATTTTTTTTCAGTTATAGATTAAATCAAGGAGGCAAATTTAAGCTCCTTGCATTTAGGGTTACAATAATTGCTCCCTATTCACAAAAATTGAATTTAATGAAGAAGAATATACTATTTCCATTATCTTTGAAGGATTTATATTAAAACATTTCACACAGGCGTTAAAAGTAAAATGTTTTACAAGGTAAACTTGACATATGTTTTTATATAATAATTCGCCGATTTCCACGATTTTATTTGGCCCGCCTTTTTTCATTCGTTGCATGCAGTTTCCTTTTCGTATTATTTGTCACAAATTTTCACTTTTTTAAAACTTAGTTATGTCAAGGCCTCTATAACATAGAAATACTGCATTGTCTCCTATGGAATGTGATAAAGAGTTAGTTAATTATTTACGTTTCTAACTATCGGGTATGAAATATTTTGCTTAATTAATGCATTTATTCTTCTTTTAATGATACGTGGACGAAGTCACGGGTAACAGCTAGTATATATATATATATATATATATATCTGATTTATATGTAATACGATAGCACTCGTTGGCCAACTTTGGTCCGCTATCTTGTTTCAAAATAGAGGCTACTAAATGATTTTAAATTAAAAAAAAAATATGTACCAAAAATTAGAAATTCAAATTTATTTATTTTTTAAATCTTAGGACTTGATACAAGAATTCCGGAGCATTTTTTTGTTTTGCCTCTATTTAAAAAAAAAATGGTTCAGATACAGCAGTTTGAAATTCTAGGGTGACTGACATTTTGAAACAAGACAGCAGATTACAAAAAGTCAGAGATTAATTTATGAGTTTTAGTGACGATGATTTCTCGCAGATTCTTATCTTTCACTGTTATAATCATTTTCCCAATCATACGCATAAAACTATATTCATATCCGTTAGCGTCAAATTCTCGCCAAGCCCGGCACACTTGCCCGGCGACACAAATTTGGCGAAATATCGCCAAATTTGGCAAATTTCCTATTCAAATTCCGTATTAACGAATCTTCTGTAATCCGGTTCTTTGAATTTTAGCTTGCTGCCTTCAAGTAACATTAGCTAAAATTTTAAAACAAAGATACAGGAAAGCTACCTTTTCATCCGTTTCAGGACGGTAGGACTTTTTAAAATGTGTTTCTGATGCTAAGTGACTCCTTATAATTTGTCATACTTTTTGAATAATAATAAAAAGCATTTTATTTCCTGAGAAAATATATTTTGATTCAAAATATAATATATTCGAATTATTAAGCAATAAAAAATCACCTAATTTTATATTTTAAACTGTCTGAGATAAGTTACATTATATATGTGAGATGAAATTCTTATTTGTTAAAATGTAAGCTTCAGATTTACTTATTAATTTAATATATGAACAAACAAACAAAAAACACATACTAAAAGGTACAATATTGAAGGGCTTTTTTTTTTTCATAATAATAAATATCACCACCAGATCCATTAGCAATTTAAATTTTTATAATTTTATTAAATAGCCTACTTTCATCTGAATATGTTTACTGTATTCATATAAAATTATTTTATAATGGACTTTCTAAAGAACAATACAGGGTATTTAATTACCAAAACATATCAAAAAAGTATTAATTAAAATTTTATTTTAAGATTAATTTTTATTCTGCAATATACGTATATACTTTTGTTACACGTATTTAATTCTGAAATTTACAAAATGTATTTTTGAATTTTTAACTTAAGCATATTATTATATAAATCAAAATTAAATTCATTCTATCCACATCAAATTAGAATGATTTTCAATACTCATATTGTAACCTCGCGTTAAATTTTTATTTTTTAAATAACATGTGATTAAATTTAGTAAATAGTTGACCTTTAGAAGAATTCTGATTAACACATCCAGTTACCTGTAGATAATCACCATGAATATTATTTCTTAGTGATTTTACGCTTTAATGAATAAATTATAAACATATATTGCAGCAGCAAATGGTTACGCTTGCAGCTTATATAATATTTGAATTTTAATTTTGAGCAATATGTTCCTTGTTCTAGAATAATTATTTTATTATTTCTAATTCATAAAAATAATTGTATAGCATAACATACTAATTTTCTATTTCAAATTTTTACTATACGTTTTCTCCTTTATTGTTCTGAGCTTTAAATATTGTTCTAATAAAACATTTTTAATGCTTAATGAGCTCACTGATTAATAGGAAATTACAAACTCTTAAATAAAATCAAATTAGTAAATTCATTCTGTAAAGGATAAATCGAAACAGGTACCTATGTATTAATTCATCCGCCCTTAACTTCGAAGACTACAGTAACTACTTTTGTAAGAATGTATACAGCTAACTTCAGTAGATTGTTGATTTTAAATGATTGCATCAATGCAGTCAATTGCCTAGAGAGTTCGTTCGCAAACATTTACGGAATCAATTTAAATTATAATTCTTAAGTTAAACGTGATGTTCGTAAAGCAGTAAATACAATTTTGACTAATAAAATCCAAGTGTTTGGAGGAAGATATTTAAATGACCATTATATGGAAATTGAAAAAGAATCTTATTCGTTTAAATAAATTATAAAGATGTGCTAAAAAATACTGTTTCATAATTGAAATCGGTTTTTAGGATGCTCCAAAAATAGGAGTAGCTGTGTCATATATATATATTTGCTACCACTATTTTCAAGTTTAACATGTGGATCAGGAAAAAGGCCACGTTGATTTTATTTTGCAAATAGAGTTATAAGATATATATATATATATATATATATATGTATATATATATATATATATATATAGGCCGTTGTGACCCCATAGGAAAAGGTAAAAACGACCTTTTTTCAGGTAAGTAGAACAATGTAAATTGCAAAAGTGTTCAAATTTAGGAAGAAAATACGATTATGTTAATTAAATAGATCCTGACATAAATTAATAAAATGTTACACTAAAGTTCTATACAAAACAAACAAAAAAAAAAAAAAAAAAAAAACAATTTAAATCAAAAAAGCTAAAACGTTTTGTCCGTTTAAAATACAACGTTTCAGTAAATGGTGCCACAGAAGGAATCACCTAACACTTTCTAAATATCAAATTACTATCATTGTTACTTCTATCATTGTCATATACTATCATTGGTAATCACAAAATGCTCTTTAACGTCGTGAAGTCACTGTTTTTTATATTTATTATTATCATTTTATTAAATAAATCGAAAGTAAATTGCAGATTAAATTAGGGTGCGCGCAGCAGTAAATGGTAAGTGAGACATAAAAACTGCTAAAAAAACAAGAATTAATGATTATATATTATAAATTTGTTTATTAAAAAATTTATCTAAAATAAAAAATAAAATGCATTTTTAAAAGTTATAGATGAAACGTATTTTTGTAAATTTGTAGAGTATTGTGTTTTAAGATATTTCCCGACTATGTCTTTTAGCAGGGCATTTTAATAAGAACACTCATATTTTGATATTTACTCACAAAATGATTATGCCAATTATTGGTGCTAACACATTTTCTAATTAATGCTGAAAATATTTGCAATGTTAGAAAAGAAAATGGGAAAATGTTTCTGGATTATACATCTACATACTTTACTTAGTTGTTACAAAAATCTGTTGAACAATCTGTCAATAATTTAATTAGAAAAAGAAACCTGAAGAAATTCCCAATTAATGGTCAATTATTGTTGCACTAACCTTGTATTTTTTTTCCTGTTTGACGTTCAACATTTTATTTTTCTTGCAGAAATCGATATAATATTCTAATAATAGTCGATGTAATTCTATAATATTCGATATAATATTATAATAAATTATGAAATCTGCCAAGTAAAACCGCCATGTTCTCCTAAAAATTTCAATCTTATTATTAAAATGTACGACTTCCATTACCATATTTATAAGTATCTCACTTTTTAAAGTTTAATTTTAAAGTATTTATGACATATGATGTATATAATATATGAAATAATATTTATAGCACTTATACAGAACTATGTTTTCCTTCTCGGAAGGGAGTTTGATGTACAAATTTCAGATTTACATGTCATACATTTGACATGCATTCTGTACAATATAATGTGTTGATAGGTTAAAAAAAATCATTGATATTGTTCTTTACAAAAATGTATTTTAGAGAAATTAATTTAAAGTATAGTTTTAAAATTTCAATCAATATAATTTCTGCTAACAATTCTGAATAGTGTACTGTGAGTATTTTATTTTGGCAATAATTCGATTATTTTTTGCCCATTTCAATGTTTATATTTATTTAATTTGATTTCATGAAATAATTCTTATTAAACACGCTGCATTAAATTCATGCACATTAAATATTATTGTCGTTTACTTTTTTTTAAATTTAAAATGTATTCTGTTTCATACTATCATTAAATATTTATAAGCTGAAAGTTACTCACCATTACACATTAGTCATTTTTGGAAGTTCACTACAGATTTATATGTAATTAAAAGTAAACAGTACTTTTCAAAATCCGATTTGGCGTACTTTTTAGCGTATAAAGATATTTTAAAAAGAATAAGTTGCATTCCTTTAATAGAGGGTTTGTATAGAAAGTAATGAGACAGATTCGGAAAAAATAAATGCATTGAAGTAATCGTTGTGATGCTATTCCGGGACAGGTAGTCATTGACTACGAAGCTGGTGTTGCTTGATGCATTGCCATGATGTTGCTTCCAATTGATGGTAATGCTTGTCCTCACTCGATTGACTCTTCCATTGTTTCTTTTCAGCACTTGCATGAAGCACTTCCTTCAGAAAGAACCCTTAGCGGTCTGTCCTAGGGACAACCGAGCCTAGGGTCAGGGTCCGCTAAAAACACGACATGTACTGCACAAAAGATCGTAGGCGACTGGCGTTCGGCGCGTGTTGATCCTGACTTCCGCCACCATTGAACCCTCCAGGAGCATGCGCACTACGACGTATAGTCACGTCAGAAAAAAAATTGTCTCATTACTTTTTATACAAACCCTGTATGAAGTGTGTAAAACTTTTATTAAATGTGCATGTTTCTAATTTTTTAAATAAAAAAAATATTTCGAAAGTGTTCTTATAAAAATTTGAGAGCTAATAATTAGTCACTATTTGAAAAAGAAGAATGCTTGGATACGGGATTTATTCAATAATAAGAGAAACCCTGTAGGTCAGTAATCCTGGACATATATAAAATCATTTTTTAATTACTAAACTTCTCTACTAATTGCAAAATTTTTACCTACTCTAAGTATTTCTAATGCGGTTTTAAAACATTTTTACTAAACATAGTTACTAAAACATGTACACTTACTAATTTAATTTTAATATGGGAATGCTTACAATTTAAAATATATTAATTTCAGACACAAAACAGCTGCTACTGCCTTATTAGTAAAATAATAAAAAAAAAATATTTCCAAAGTCATTAGACAGTGTCATTGCCGGGATATGGATCATAAAACATAATTTTAAATTTACATAGAGAAAGTTATATTGCGTGAAATACGGTGATCGTTGAAGCAATCTATTACAGTGTGATGTATTATTATTTAGTGTTTACTGCGTTTCTTACTTAAGATTTTCTGTACAATCTCTTTAGTGTGTTATGTATTCTAAATAAACAATTTCGTATGAAGATCCCTTAGTAAAACACCGGCTGAGTATATTTGTAAATTTTCCTCACAATTATAAGTATTTCAAATATGGATTTGGAAATAAAGAACTGTAAAATATCTTTTATATCTTTCAAATATCTTCATTTGTAACGACATAAAAAACAATAACATCTAGTGCTATACCAGTTTTGTAATATTTAGAAAAAGTAGTTAATTTCAATTGCCAATTTTTTTCTCTTTTTTTGTTTTGAGTGTGTGCGTCGTCCATCATCATTTGTATACTTAGTTTTAACATATTGTTAACCGTATATTTTAAATTACGTTTATGTTGTAGAATACATTTTTTATAGCAAAAAGTATTTAGCCCTATTAATAATTATATTAATAATAATATATAATCATAGAATAGTATATAATATATATATATAATATATATAAATATACATAATTACATAAAATAATATGTAATATATATAATCTATATAATAATATATAATTAATACAATAAAATGTAAAGACAATATTAATTTCATTTGTTCTATTACAGAAATAAACCTAGGTTCAATATGTCAGATACTGCTTTTCTGTCAACAAATTTGTATTCACACTTTTTTTTTTACTATCTCGAACTTTATCTCTGTATTAAATAAAGAAAACAGTACATTTCATTTTAGTCATCAATAGGTGTTGAGTAGATAGAACTTCTTTATTCGAGAGAACGAGACACAAACAAAAATAGTAACGAAGAAAATTGATTTGAAAAAAATGAGCTTATTTCAATTTCTGAGATTTTAAAATGCAGAAATGTAATGAAATAACATTTAATAAACAAACACGCCTGTATAGTTAACAAAGGGAATTAATAATATTGCCTAATCTATTTTTTTCTAAAGCTTTAAAATCTATTTTTGAAATACGAAAAGAAAAAAAGAAATTTATTTTTATGCCATATGATCTAAAAAATCAGAAGCATAAATTACGCTTCTTTAGGAATAAAATATTCTAAGTTATGAATAAGAGTGCATGGATAAGATAAAACTATAAAAGGAAAAAATGGGTTTTAAAAAAGCTTTGAAACAGATTTTGAAAACCCTTTGAGAGAATAAATAATGAATCAGCAATTTGTAAGCCAAAAAGAAAATAGGAAAGGAGGAAATAGAATTTTTCTCTATTCCATCAAGGTTGTATTTTTTAAATATGTATATTCAAATGAAGTAAGCTTCAAAATTTCTCGAATAATTTATATGTCTAAGTGGATAGGGAAATGCTTACTACATAAAAGAAACTGATTTGATGCCTAGCATGAAGAGTAACACATTGATTTTCAAACACACACACACTCATTCCAATATTCATGACATATATATAGAAATACATATATATATTAATACATAATTAATACATATAAATATATAATATATATATATATATATATATATATATATATATATATATTACTTTACATATATATATTTTAACTTTTTACGAAGATGATTTAATATTTCACGAGAAAATGACAGTTGGTTACAGATGAAGAATTATGGCAGTCGTTATCCAGAATCATGGCGAGGAGGTTAGGCAATGATGAAACACCATATGAATTTCTCCAATAATGTGCAGCCAATTTCCAGATAAATTGTTTAATAACGAACAGGAGCGATGCCAATAACAGTTCCCACACTATCTAGGTGTAATCATATAGCCCTCAGATTTGACGTTAACTCACTACATTATTTAATGATCTTAAAATGCTGTTAGAAATTCTATGTCACCGAAACCAGATCTCCGCGTAAAGTTACAGAAGCTACGTAACGTATGCACGCACCAATGAGTGGGAGGCGGACTTAAGCTAAGCGAATGAGGTGCGATGGAGAAGAATTAACAAGAAATAATCCGGATCACAGCTGCGCATTGATTTTGATGTGAAGCATGGAATAAAAAAAATTAAAAAATGGCTTTTAAAAACATTTGAAATGACAACAAGCGTCTCTCAGAATATTATAGATTGGGGAGTTGATAAAAGTTACGAATGGACTTAAAGTTTTAGAACTAAAATAACTTCTTAAAACACCATCAAAAACTTTAAAATGCGCTAGGCCTTTCGAAAGATCTGGGTTTTTCTTCGTCAGGCGCAAAAAGACGTGCGTCTACTATGAAAGCAGCAGCAAGACGCCAGTAAGATACAGTCTTGCTGCTGCTTTCATAGTAGACGCACGTCTTTTTGCGCCTGACGAAGAAAGACCCAGATCTTTCGAAAGGCCTAGCGCATTTTAAAGTTTTTGATGGTGTTTTAAGAAGTTATTTTAGTTCTTAGTGTTTCACACCAGTTTCAATTTATTTTATTTTAAAATTATAGATTAAGATTTGGAATAAGATAATTATTAATATACGTGTTATTACTTTTAAAAGGACATTAAATGGGAATAAATATTATTAAAAATTAAGGAAATAATGAATATGTCAGAATTTAGATTAATTTAAATGAATATTGCAATGGATAAATAAAAATTTTATATAACACACACACACACACACACATATATATATATATATATATATATATATATATTACTTTACATGAATATATGTTGCTTTATTACTTATAATATAACAGACGGTTTCAAGCATATTAATCTTATTAATATTTAAATGTTTGAAAACATTAAAACATATATTTACTTTGATGTGCTGCACAAAGTGAAATTTATACTGTTCTTTACGCAATTTAATTTCCTGATGACTTATTACTGTAAAATAAATGTGCAAATAAATATGCAGAAGCACGTTCTAGACGAAGAATAGTCGTTTAAAATCCTTTGACGTGAATATAAATTATTCGAATGTAGTAAGGATCGTGGTCGTACAGTATACATTTTTTTTTCGTATTTTCCTATATTATAACCGCTAATAATATTTATATAATGATTTACTCGCATTAAATGAGGTTAATACATTTTATTAAAAAATATGAACACATATTTACAGAATTATGAAAAGGTATGCATACATATGATTACTTTCAATGCTTAAGCATACAAGTATTCTTTTTAGATAAGACGCACATATTGTACGGATTCTTGCAAAAGATGAAAGCAATATTTTATAATGCTCCTTTCATATTTACATGCTCAATCAATAAAATAATATATTTCCTAAACAATATATCGGGTATATTGTAATAATTCTACAATATGATATATATTTACATTTTTGAGCTATAAAAATGAACTTATATTGAGCTGTATAAAATGTTGAAACATTTTATTCAATCGTTTGTTCAAATGCTTTTTTTTTTTTTTTTTTTTTTTTTTTTTTTTTTTGTTGTTGTTTTTAGAAACACAAAAACAGATCCTCCTATACTTTGAATATGAATTGGAGGCCTATCAGAAAAAAAATGATATGAGTATATTTTCGATTCATTTTATAAAGTATTTTATACAATTTCCATCTATTGAGGAATGAAATATAACTTTAAGTTAAGCAAAATATTCCTAGCT
Organism: Maratus michaelseni; assembly: GCA_963931845.1. NCBI lineage: Eukaryota > Metazoa > Arthropoda > Arachnida > Araneae > Salticidae > Maratus > Maratus michaelseni. The sequence goes on from OZ007592.1 coordinate 393,746,474, forward strand.
TTAATTTCTTTTAGTAATCTTTTAGATAAGAATTTCATTAATTTTCATAGTATTAATTTCTTTTTAAAATATATTTAAATATGTTTAAATTTCCAAAATCATTTCTAAAGAATAAATAAAAATAACGATATACATTAAAACTCAGTTATAAAAGAGAAATTAAAAAAAAAATCATTGAATATGTGAAATAATTTTTTGCAATGTGGAATATAAATATGCGTAAATTTCAAAACTCTAACGAGCCTTAAGACTTTTTCGATAGTCATTTATCTTTTTGGAAAGTTGTGGTATTTTCCCTTAATCATAGAGTAGCTAATAGTTTCAAATAGATTTTTAATGGAACTCTAAACTTGAAAAAACCTTTGTTACAATTATAAATATATCTTTTTGCACGACACGTTGTAAATTTAATAATATATGTGTGCATATAGCATATGTAGGACAAAAATATACTTTTGTACTGTAAGTCTTATAGTTTAACTTTATAAACGACATTCAGAATTACTAGTAAAAGTGAAAAAGAATGATTTGGTGTTTAATATAAAAAAATCATTAAAAGTATAATTTTTTGCTAATTTTATTTACTGATAGAACTATTTAATAATACACTAACATGTTCTCTTTTTTTGTTCAAGTCGAACACTCATATTGTTCTGGAGTACTATATTAACAGTGTTAAAAAATGCTTATCGACAAAGTGCAATATGTAACGGTCAATTTTATGTAATCAGACCAAATGGCGTACTTGAGTAAACATAATTCGTTGTTTTTTTTTTTTTTTAAACAATTAAATGTTTTTTACATTAACCTTTACTATTATTAACGAACACTCATAAACAAACCATTGAAAATAAACTACACATATATGAGTGCATGTACAGTGCATGACAGTGTATGAGTGCATGAACCAAACATTTGTCGATTTTGGTAGAGGTCCAAAAGTAGACGACACATTTCTAAAGATGACAGAAAAATGCGTAGCAAAACAAATAGGGCATTATCACTAAAAATACATAAATATCTTTGCTTAACAGACATAAACAAAATGAAGTCTTCTTTAATTTTTTTATTGTTTGCACTATTCTCATATCCAAGGTTCATATCCAAGGTTTGTAGCAGTTTGACATAATTTCTGCCAATTATAACTTTTAATTAATGCATTAAAATTGCGAAACAGTGATATTGATTTTTTTATTAGCATCTGTCAGCATCGCTTATCTTGGCCCGATTGAAAACTACCAATTTATATAGTTTTATTAATTGTTTACAGCATTTCTTTGCGCATGTGTTTCGCATAGGGTGACTGACAATTAAAAAAAAGTTTTGGTTTTCAGAACTCTTTTTTTTCTATCCTGCTTAAAATACAAAAATATTAAAAAATTTTTTTTATTGTTTTTATACTGAATAACACAGCGTTCAGTTCTTCAGTTTACTCTGTGTAGTTAACTTGTGATTCCCAAGTAGCACAGATTGTTGGACCACCATTGACAGTGCGTAAAAATGTCTAATGGTTCGGAATCTAAAATTTAAAGCCAAGAGAGTGATGATTGGATTTACCTAATTTGTGAGAGAAATAAAATAACAGAAATGATTCAGTGTTCAGATTGTAAATATGATTCCATGTTGTGTGTTCTGGAGTAAAAAATGAACAAAAGAAATTGATGTGTGCGTAACCCTTGCATCACTTCTTACATGATATTTAAGTAACTGACAATTAATTCCATAATCTCTATTCTTAGTTACTTATAACATTGATTTATATTTTGAATACATTTTAGTTTAAAACAATTACTCTTGCTTTCAGACATTTGGATTTCATTGTATTTCATTGCTCTTGTTTCATTTGATTGTTTCATTAATCGCAAACTTTGCTTTTAATAAAATTAGTTATATTCCCTACTCATTAAACAGCCTAATATTGTTTGGTCCAATTTAGGAGACTGGGAGTCTAACTTTGTGGATCAGTCGTGAAATTTGGACCACTTTTGACATTTTTTAAAAAAGAAAATAAAACTTAAGATTTTCAAAAATAAATTGTTCTAAAAATGTATTTAGTTAGTAGAGGAATAGATTTACAAGTGTTGTGATATTTTGTAGATATTCCAACAATAAAGTGAGTTACACCTGAAAATAAGTGAAAAGGTCCGAATTCGGCTACTTTCCCCTATACGAAAACCAATCCCTGAAAAAAAAAAATCGACTAAAAGTACACGTCCTATCAAATTCCACCGGAACAAAATTTTATCTGTATAGTGCATATTTTTTTCTTATAATCAATCGATTCTTGATTTTATCCTACAGTGCTGTGAAAATGTGATTTTAATTTTAACAATCCTTTCTTTTAAACTCAGTACGAAATCAAACCACTACTGAAGGATTTTCTTATTCTTTTTACATAAATTTTTATATGTTAAAATGTACAAATTTTTTATGTATTTAATTCGAAGTATGAAAAAAATGTAGTTTAGGATTATCAGTAAATCTTCAATTTCATTGTCTTAAAACATAATAAGTGTAAAATTAATGCGTTTGAATACAAAAGTGTACTTGTATACATTTTTGAGACATCAATTAATCATATAACAAACAGTATTTTCTATACTTATCTAAAGATGCAAACATGTAATATCACTGAAAAAGCTAATTTATTAACCTGAATATTAATTCTAATGAATTTTTATTGTATGAAAACATTTTTTAATCTCTTTTCCGTTTCGCAAATCATAAAAAGACATCTCATTTCCGCCACTTGTAAAAAGAAAAGTGAAATGATCTTTTTTCAGCAATTTCTCTCTGATTTTTTTCAACTACATAAATAGAGGTTTTTCTTTGTAAAAGTAAAAAAAAAAGTAACTGAGACACTTTACAAAAACCTTTTCTATATTTTTCATATATATATATATATATATATAATGAGAGAGAGAGAAAGAAATGCATGCATGCACATAACTGTGAATTTTATGCATAAAGTACATTATTTATATTTATATACAATTTCCTTCACCTTTTACTTATAATGTCTAAAATTAATGTTTTTTAAATAACTAATATCAAATATACTTATTTTTTGTATTTGTTTAAAAGCTAAATAAATACATGTTTTCCTTTAGTTGATTGGAATTTATAAGGTTAAGCTATATTGTTATATTTAAGCATTCTTAAAATTGTAAACAGTTAGTTTACAAATAGTTAGCTTTGCTGAAAATAATCCTGCTAAGTATTAAGAAGAATCAAATTGTGCAATGTTTTATTTCCCTCCAAGGCTATATATTCTACTTCATTTTATGTTAGTCTTTGCGATACTGTTTCAGTTGTATACGCAAAATAAATTTTTATGGTTTGAAAAAAAAATACCTCCAAGGATTAAATAAGAATTTACGAAAATTGTCTACCAATGTTGTTTATAATATTACAGTTTTGCAATTTTCAAACAGACGGTTTGTGTATTCTCCGTTTGTCTACTAATTTGTGCAATTAGTAAATGATATTTTTATATAAATAATAATAAATATTAAGAGTGAAAAACGTATGTAATATTTTATGTTTTTTTTTAATTCATTTTATTTTACTATTTAAACTATTTTAATTATTTATGTAACATAAATTTTACTTTTTGAAAAATGATAATACATTCTAACATGGTTTTAATACAAAAATACCAATTTTTTCAAACAATCCTCTTTATTTAACAGTTAGAATGTCAAGAATAATACATCCAGTACATCAAGTACAGTGTTGAAAATAACGGTTTATGAATTTTGCATTTTTTAAGTAATATGTACAATTAGAAATCTACATTTTGGTGCTACAGATATTCGATGCGCTTTGTTCGTAAAAATGAACATCTTGTATATAGTAGGCATTGCGAATATATGTAGCGAACTCATAAAACATAACTTTTGAGAACAGTTTAAAAAACACATTCATCGTTTTCGTCGACTTTTCAGTTTGAATTCTATTAGCGATGATCATTAGCGACGATCTGGTCTCTTGTGAGATATTGTGTCAATTACTGCATTTTTACTTATTATGTTTAAAAGATATAAAAAAACGAAAATTATCATGATTGTTCCTAATATCTGGAACGGTGGTTCAAATTTTCCAATTATCGTGAAGTAAAATTTTTAAAATAAATCCTTATGAAGAGAACGATAAACAGCAATTTACATTTATATTTGCTTTGTACCCTGTGTTTTGAAGCCACCTCATGAAATATCGCAACTAAATAAAATTGTAGGTTATATAGGATGCAAATTAATACGGTGGTCCATATAATGAACTACAGAACGGATACAACTAGATGAATGATTGTTTACCTATAGTAAAAACAACTATAAACCATTACATTAAAAAATTCTGTTGTACCCGTAGAGGGAAGGTTTTAATGTTACCATATCGCGAACATTACGAGAAATACCAAAAATAGTATAAACGTGTAATACTTTTTCTACTGTGGTTGAGAGGATTTCTTATATGCTGAAAAAGATTTATTAGAAGTTCAAAAAATAAATCTTTCGCCAACGAATTACACTTATTAATACGCCAAAAAAACTTATACTACGTTTTTCTTACTATTTCATACAGTCAACTCCGAAGCAATGCACGACACGTAAAATATTTCAAATCGTCAGGAAATTCATCATCAAATGCAATGATTCCTAGTGTCTATTGAAAGATTCAGAGCAGTTGCCTCATTGTTCTTGTATTCTACAGAGAAACCAACGGACAGTGCTACTTGGAACTCTTCGTAACAATAATACAGTTGGCATTGTGCATTAATGTTCTTTACGGTTACAGGCTTACAGCATCCCACTATAAAAAACGACCTCTGTGGAAATCTCCTTGATGATCATTTATCAGATATGGATAATGTGGAGTTCAGACACAGATTAACTGATCTAAAAAAAAAAAACTTTGTTTTGGGGATAAGTAGAAATTCAAGTATACAACATACCACTACGCTGTTTGTTATGTAAGATACCGTATTATCGAAGCATACCTCACTATAACATGCAAAACGACGTTGAAAGTCCAACAAAAAGCCTCAGTGCAGATATGTAACGCTTCGAAAGTGCACATATTGAGCATACTTAACTTTATTATGTTATTTAAATAAATTGTATCTTGTTTATATCGTAATTTTCAGTAAATCTACTTTCCCCTTATAATTTCATATTTCTACACGCAATTATTGTTGAATATTTAAGCCGCTGTCCGAATATAGAACGATTCTAATTTTATGGTTTCTTTAACAAAATTTAAATATTCGACATAATTTCATGCTAAATTAAGATTGTTCTGCACTTTTGTAATTGACATTTGACATCTCTCAGTTTTTTGGTAAAATTTCTTGTTTTTCCTTTTTTTTTTCTCTCTGTGTGTGTGTTTCTGCGAGCTTTCTTTTCCAAATTCTCCAAAAGGAGTGCAGCAGCTAATGTCATACGATAGCGCATATTCATTTTTCTATAAGTTCTAAGAATCTAATTTTTGTGCACCCTGTTAACTTTTTTAAGTAATCAGAATTTCAGAAAGAAAAAGGCTGTTAACTTCTATTTATAATATTAACACGAAAATATCCAGATGAAATAAATAAATTGACTTTTTTCACAAATGAATTTTCCAAATACTTTCATTAGAAAAATTGAAATAATTGCTTAAAAATATGTTTTACTGTCTCTAAGGTTGTAATATATAATACTTAGCGTTCATGTGTATAAATATCACATACTTTTTAATTTGTTATCACAAACTGTTATGCAGAATGAGGATATATGTTATGCTCTCATATGCGTTTTATAAGAAATCAGTATTCAATATTTTATTTGAGTATCTCACTTTACTGCTGGGGAAGCTGAATCTTTTAGTAACTCAGTATCGGCATTGGCGCTGAGACTTCCATCGGCAACAGGTATCCTGGGGGTGCCTTTTCGTAGAATTCAGGGAAGAGGCAACCTTCTTTTGTCAAATGTAGAGAGAGAATGACTTTTCCATGCCTCTTTCTCTATGGGTCCCAGTTATTCTTATTAAAAAAAAGACTGTCATATCGTAAGGAACTGTATCTTAACCATTGGTTGACCTAATGACCTATGTATTTTTTTTACTCTAGGCTGTCTTCCATTGGTGACCCCTCTTGATCGTTCGGAATAAATTTTGACCTGGTTAGTCTGCCACATCTATTACCGTTGTGAGTGTCTTGGAGAAAGTGGTCGGGTTTTAACTGCAGCTGTGTTCTCTCCGAAAGTGTGGTTATCTGGCTGCAAAGTACCTGAGTGTGCCGTTGTACGATACAGTTTTCCATTTCCTGGCTAAAACTGCTTTTACATATTTACTAAGTTAAATACACATATATACTTATTTACAATGCACTAATTAATGTATGGTTTATCTATATACAGTAAATAATATTAAGAAAATAGTATAGCATATATTATATCAATGTTTAAGAAACACTAAGACATAATATTATTTTTATGAAATAAAAATCAGTATTTTATAAGAATTAGTCCGTTGGATTTGTGAGGTAATATTTTTAGTTCGTTTTTTGAATGATAGAATACAATAGTTCCATCATTGAAAAGATCAAACTAAATAAATATATTAATTATGCATTTAAAGGCATAAGGTAAAAATAACTCTTAAAACATATTTCTAACGCATTTTTTTTTACAATCCTAATGCACTTCCACCTATTAGAACACTTAGTTAATTACTTTACTACAGCTTAAATTAAGATTTATACATTTGTTTTCTAATAAGCATAGCAAGACTGAAAATATTTTATTTATTATATTTGCTTCAATGATAAAAGAAAAAAATACCAATTTAATTACTCAACGGAAATGTAGTTAATAAACTATTCCTCGAGAATTTTCTTATGTTTTATTCGGAACCTCTTTGTATTGCTACAAAATCTGAAAAATAAACAAAGGCTAAAAAAGAACATTTTATTGAAACAAATGAAACTGATACTGTTGAATTACCAAATACTACAAAGGCTTACATAACAATAAGTTAGCACTTTTTCCCTATTGAATAATCAAAAGGGATTTCATATCCGCTTCTTTTGTTAACAAAGAACATTCTGCTATTCTTGTGTTTCCCCATTTCTGCTACTGTTTTATTTATTTTTTTATTTCACAGCATAAGAGTGTCAAGGGAAAGTAACAATCTAGTTATTTTATGTAAAGGTAAAATTATTTTAATTTCTTTTGAGAAAATCCTTTTAAATTTGTAACAAGATAAATAGAAAGTGTTAAAATGTACGCTTTGGAATTTACATCTTGATATGGAGTGCATTTTATTTAGAATTCCGCTTTTTCTATGTTGTTTGTTACTGTAGAAAGAAACACCAAGGAGTATTAAAATTTCGTTCTTTTAATATTTTTAAATTGCTGTTTCATATCATTTGATGTATTTTCTCGCATAGAAAAGTAATTTACAAGTACTGTGAGCTGTAATAACTGAACACAAAATCTCTCAGGTTGTACCAACAGAAAAATTTAACATTAAAAGAACAAACCGCAAGGAGGACAAATAGTTGATTGGACTTCTTTATGATATTACATATGGTCACAAGTGTCGCAGTCACAAAAATGAAAATAAAAAAGACTTTTTCAATTGGTCACATAATATTTGTATGGTTTCACTGTCATTCAGGAAATGCAAAGACAAGGCGTCGTGACCTGTATTTAATCATTTGCACCTCATCGCGTAATGGGTCATAGTAATGTCAGATTGTCTCTTCATCCTCGTCATGTTATGGCAAAGTTAGTTTAACTTTAGCCACATTCATATGAAGAATATTTCAAACTCGTCATATTAAACAAATATTGAAAATTAAACAAAAATAGAAATAAACTATTACAATTTTGTTAAATATTTTCTTACAGCAAGTAAAAAACTTCACGTCATTTTAATAAATTGTAAAATTTACAAATTGCATTTTTACTTCTGAATAATCTGAAGCCAATCAAATGCATTTTTACATTTAAACATTACGTGAGTTTGGTCATTGGGACTCTGGGGTGATATTTGGGCCAAAGAGAAAAAAATAAGTTTTAAAAACTGTTAAAAGTATTTACTAGTCACGCGACGATACTCACTAACACGTTTCCGATAGCATTTCAATAGTTTAAATGATTTTTGCTATAAGATAGCTTAAGTCAATCTGTAACATGATACTTCTTTTATATTTTGTTTTTGGATAAACTACATAAACAAGAACATCCGAAACATAGCCCAAAGCTTTAAGCCTATTGAAGTGTACTTCCTACGGTCAACGGAAACCCATCTGTTAATTGTGATACTGCGGACAACCGCACCTCGATAAACCAACTTGTAGGAAGTCCCTCCTTTGGTTAGCGACTTTAAGTTTTACAATGTATACGATAATTTATCGTTTATGTTGTTCTCAATAGTATTAGACGTAAATGCATTAATTTATTTTTGTCTTGTTAGGAAAATGTATTATTTTGCGATGATAATGTCGTATGTAGCTGTATATTGTTCTAATTTCCATTGTTTCTTTTCTTGAAATGACCCGTTTGTGGTAGGGATGTCTATGGAAATAGAAGTTGGCATCATTATGATTATTAGTCTGACTAAATATATTTACGTCATTGAAATAGAAGTTAGCATCTTTATGATAATTATTCTGACTAAATATATTTAAGTCACTTTGATATGTCTTTAAAAAATCCTGTAAGATTCGTTTTAGTATCTGCCTGGTAGTAGCTGATAATTTATAATACTATATACTACTGACCGATGCAAAACTTGAATATAATATAAACTCTAGAATATAAATAAGAAAACAAACCTCAGAACTAATTCCAAACTCTTTTTTTTTTTTTTTTTTTTTTTTTTTTTTTTTTTTTTTTTAAGAGGGGGGGGGGGATAAACTGTACACTCCTCTTAAATTAAATATTAATAAATATCAAATGTAAGTTTCCCCCTAATATCTAATTAATTTACAAACTTCTGAAGAATTTGAAATATATATATTTATTTAAGAATACATTATTATTCTTATTGAATATTTGATCTTCAGGTGCATTATTTTCAATCATTGTGAGAGAAACATCGATAACATTATTATTTTAAAATCTACCTTATGCTTCTGCGAAATAAATTAGAATTATAGTTCGGAAACGTATATAATTTATAGGTTTTGAACACATGGTATTATTAGAATTTTAAATATAAATGATGTACTTCTTTCGCCAATATCCACCACTCAATATAAATGGAGATGTATTTTAAAACTATGCATAATCTTAATATTTCATGCTAAAAGATTTATTGATTCAAACTTCATATTTTAGAATCATTAAGCTATATATATTTTTTATTTATTTATATATTTTTTTCTTTTTCAGTTCAGATGCAATGTGTTACATCTATAAAATACAATTTGCAGATAAAATGAAGTTACGAATTTGCTTTAATAAACAGCAAGGTATAAAAGAGAAATATATACTAAGGAAATGATGTACGTCCACATTAAGAATTTTCTGTTTCATTTTAAAACTCTGCTTGACTTTTTAAGCGCAATAAACTGTTATTGAGATCAAACAAGCATGTAGGCGATGCCAGGAAAGCATGTTTCTAAAGCAGTTATTCCCAAAGTATCCCTACAGCTTAATGTTGATGCGTGTAGAAGGTTGGCGAAAAAAATCCCGAGCGATGTAAGTTAAACTAGCATCTTTTATTAACCTAATAAACACAAAATGGAGAATCATATAAATAAAAATATATTGCGCTTCGCACTGGAATCATGTACTAAAAACATATCATTTTGTTGAAGTTGTAGAGATCTCTGTTTTCACAACAGACACCCCCAGCTTAAATACAAGTCCTTTAAACTAATGCCAGTCGTAGAAGAATCTAAAAGCTGTGTCCAGTCCAAAAGAACTTGCATCTTTTAAATTATGCGCATTCAACATTGTGAAGGTTTCGCATCAAAAATCGTACACATCGAAGTGGGAGTAGAAAACTCGACAGTCCACTGTCATGTACGATAGAGTGCGTTTATGCTCAGATATATAGTAGGTTGAGCTTATGTGAAATTGTCCACAGCAGCCGCAGCTAGAGTGTCTGGACGAATGTGTTTCTACAGGTACTCAGATCTAGAGAAGGTTAAGTTAATGAGAGATTATCCACAGCAGCAGAAGCTAGAGTGCCTGAACAGATGGATCGCCACAATCATTTCCTGTGTGTGTTTCAATAGCGTGTTTCGAAATAAAATGCATGAAATAATTTGAATAATTCATCACGAAAAATGTTTGTAATTGAGCCACCGGTTTTAAATATTCGATTTTGTTTTCTATTTATACGATTTTAAATCAAGCATAACAAACTGAATGAAAATATTTAAATTAGAATCGGTTCAATAATAAATTGAAAGTGGAACAGATGTGTTACACTCACGCACCGATATTTTGCGACTTTTCGATTGGCGGTATTTACAAGCCGACTCCAAACCAATAAATTAATACAATAGCCAATTTACCATTAAAGGAAAATCCCAAAAATGTGACGACTTTTATCCTTTTTATAACCGATTTTTAAAAAATGGTGCGTGACTGTAAAACATCATACCCTTTGAAAGTATCCACTTTAACCCATTTTAGGCCAAGCATAGAAATTTTATAAAATGTGGTATTATTTGCATTGGAATTTGCATAAATTACATTCATTAAGACACCAAAAAAGTTTCGTGCATGAAAAATAATATTTTATTTAATTTGACGTTGCCATTATTAATTTACCATTAATAATTTAACATTAAATTTAAACAAAAAAAATTAAGTTTTCTCATGGCATTTGTTTTATTTTTATTTTATTTACAGAACTTGCAACTTTACTCCATTATAAAAACATATGATCAATCTCAAGTGGAATAATTATACATTTTCAAAAAGTCGAATTTGTCAATAACCGTTTCAAGTAAAAAATCAGCGTATTTTGAAAATTTCTCAACAGAAAGTGAATACTTCAATTGAATTACTAATATTTTATAGATGTCTCCGGAACCCTTAAAAATAGCAGAAAAATAAAATTAGTGAAAAATATACGTCACAGTATTAATAAAAATATATTTATTGAAATGGTCCGTTTACGCACCTTTTGCCGAAAATGGGTTAATAAGGACATTAAATGATTAAATGACAAGAAGAATGTGATTCTGTTCAACAGCTTTCATTAAAACATATAAGAGATTTAACAACAAGAAAAATAGTGTCCTCTCTGAAGCAAAAGAAAAATTTGAACTTTTTTCTTAAAATGTACACTTACAATACTGTACTTTGGTTGGTTGATTCCTGACGGCCGATTATCTGCACTTGAGATATAGGCCCTAGAGGGGAATGCCCTCAGTGGGGGTCTTTCTAAGGGATCCTAACCCGTATTTACGCAAGGTTCGAAGAAAACCGCGAAAAACTCCGAACGGTTAGGTCGACGAGCGCGACAGGGGATTGAACACAGCACCTCTTGTCTACCAGCTTTGAGAGCAGAACCTCTCAGCCACTGGTGGGGCTCTGTACTTTGGATTTCCTGCAAATTTCTTTGATCACTTTATTCCTTGGTTGGTGTTCCTTTCTTCTTGTTGTAAGCATTGTAGTACAAAATACATAATACATATGTGTGTTTATTATCACTGTTATTTGCTTCACTATGTTCATATAACTCTTAATGTTTTTTTTTTCCGAAAAAGATCGGTTATCCAAAATCTTGTTTATCCGAACACCTACGGTCACCTATTAGTTCGGATAATTGATGCTCAACTGTATATTCGTATTCCTGTTGAATAAATTTTATGAACGATGTTATTCAATATACCACATGCAAACATTACGTGGTGGTAAATATATTAATATATATATATATATATATATATATATATATATATAAGCCATAATCCATGTACTCAACCAAAAATACAGAATGTCAAAGAAAGAATTTCGTTTCATAATTTGAACAATATGAAGATGTGTTAATGGAATGTGAATCAAAGTTACCATTCTATATGTGAAATACAACGACAATTCGAGAAGTGGTAAAAAATAGCCACCATACACATCCAAGAAGCTCTGAAGTAGAAACTTCGAATGTTTTTGACATTACAAACAATATCACTGAACGTAATACTGTACATTTCTAAAATAAAAATCAATGTAAGTCAGGAAAATTTCGTTAAAATATCATTATTTTTGTTGAACTTAGGAACGTTAGTTATCTTCGCCACGGGAGAGAGCCACGTGGTATTTGAACCTTAATAAATGGTCTACGACCATAATTATTTGCACGAAAATTGTTTGATTTAGTGTGTTCTGCCACGTTTTAAAACAATACGATAACCAGCGAATAACTGTACTCTTTTTTTTTCTTTTTTGGTATTTTCGAAATTGTTATAGACTGATTTTACAGAAGACTTTATTCAAAAGTTCACGGGGATTATAAAAAAAAGAATCATATCATTATGGGATAATATGTTAATGTAGTTTAAAAGGAATTACAAGATATTATTTAATAACTAAATATCATAAGAAAATTTTAATTAATATTACTTTTTGAAAAAAGTTTTTTGCAAAAATTTACTATATGTGTATATAATTTTGAATCAACCTAGTGTTATTTAAATTGTTGAAATGTATTTTTTAAATCCTAATTTGAATATATTTTTAAATTAATAAAAATTAAATATATTGTGTGCGTAGTAAATGTGAAAAAGATTCAGTTTTTATAGTATTTCATTCTGCTCATTTTATATTTCTTAACTTCTTCGATATTTAAATGCGTTCTGTTTAATGTATTCTGTTGCCTGGAGATAATCACTGTGAATGCCGTTTCTTAGAAATGTTACGCTACAATAAATCAAACTACATAATAACTATGGAATTACAAATTACTATGCTTGAAGCTTATGCAATACGTGAATTTGAATTTAAGCAATTTGTCTATGTACTGGAAAAATTATTTTTAATATTCTAACTGAATTTCTTTTACAAAAAAAATATATATGTCAGAATACAAAATTTTGTAATTCAAATCTCATAAAATATAACTTCAATAATCATTGATGAAAACATTTCAATTAAACATTTTTACAATTGGATTATCATCCTTAAATAAATATAATTATAAACTCTTAAACAAAATTAAATCAGTAATTTTATTGTTTAAAGAAGATATATCAAATGGAATGTAAATTCTCATTATCTGCACATTTCTCTAAAAACTACAACACACATTTTTCTAAGAGAATTTAGGATTAATTGCAGCAAGTAGATGATGTTAAATGGGTCGCTTTAATGCAGCCAATTGTCTAGAGATTAGTATCATGTTCACTAGTTTTCAATTACATTTGCGAAATCAATTCCAATTATATTTCTTAACTTGAAATTAATGTGCTTTATGGACATTGATTCTGACATCTTCTAATTTAAGTAATTTAAATTTAAGTAAAATTTTAAGTAACTGCATGTAATGCAAGTATTAAGATAGGTGGCCTATAAACAAATTGCATATAATTTTACTGCTTGAAAGAAACATTTCAGATGACAATAACTTCTAACAAAAATTTATAATCACTGTCAAATGAAATAAAAATGTACTCGTCTCTTTCCTTTAAGTTTTGTTATAATACAAATCATAAAATTTGTATTCATTATTTATTAAATTTTTCGACCTTTGTGTAAGGAAGAGTGACTGTGAGCCAAATATGTTTCTTCTTTTCGTGTAGTTGTTTTTAATTTTTTTATATTATCATACGTAAAATACAAATTGTAACATTTTCAACACTAATACATATTTTTTTCTTTTCAAGAAAATCTTTGTGTATTTTTAATTCTGATTAACAATACCATATTTTTTTTTAATTATATAAGTAAATTAGTAGAGTAACGTATTACAATTAAACAAATTTAGCCTGAATTTGGATCAATGGATAAATTAAAAATATTGAGTGAATAACGCTTTATATTTTGTATTCTAGTTTTTGCTTCTTCGAATTTTCCGAAATTTATTTCCAAATTAAATATCTGAACAAAGTTGGTTGATTTTTATTTTGATAGGTGTCCGTTTATCCACAAGTCTTTCGCAAATATTTGTCGAATTTTTAATACAAAGAAGCCGCTATAAATATATTGCTTAAGATATTTTATATCGGGTTCTGCAAAGTCATCAAGTTTTATGCAAATGCAGATTTCTGGGATATTTATTACATAGAGACCGTTATAAAGAACATTTCTTCTTAGGATTTTACCAATTATATATGTAGTAATACATTTTAAGGCATGTGCCAACCTTCTGGACAGTTGCTTTGAAAAATGTGATAGTTCTTTTAAACACATTTTTAGTTAAAACACACTCAGAAAAAGAAACTGATTATCACTACAAAATATGTTTTTGAGTACATTTTAGTTGTTTTAGCAAAATTCAAGTAAAATTGAACCATTTTACTAGAATTAACAAAACATTTTTGCTGACGATACAATATATATATATATATTTTTTTTTTATTTGTAATTGAAAAAAAAAATGTTGATTCAAACAAAATTTTTATTGACCTATATTTAAACAAAAAAAATGTTTAAATATAGGTCAATGGAAATTTTGTTTGAATCCACAATTTTTTTTTTTTTTTTTTTTTGTTTGTTGAAAACCATTTTTTTTTTTTTTTTTTTTTTTTTGAAATTCCAAAAAAAACATTTTGTATCGCCAGCAAAAAATGTTTTGTTAATTGAAGTAAAATGGTTCAATTTTACTTGAATTTTGCTAAAACAACCAAAATGTACTCAACAAAAATGTTTTGTAGTTTTAATCAATTCCTTTTTCTGAGTGCAGGGTATAAACCAATGAGTTCATAAAGCTTTAATGGAATTTTAACGTTTAAATTTATGGAATATTTAGTCAAATCTGAGTAAAAATCAACGTTTACCTCAAACTTTCTATCACGAAATCTTACCAATATATTTCCCTTTTTTCTTCATAAATATATTTTTAAATCATTTACCTGCGTTAAGAATCAAAATAATACATCTTAAATTTACTAACATATACCAAGTTTTGTATACACAACATGATTTTTAAATATATATATATATATATATATATATATATATGTGTGTATATTACAAACAAATCTCTTAAATTAACAAATACGTATTTAAAAGATATATTTTGCTTCATAATATACGAAAAAAATGAGCAGAACCTTGTGAGATATTTTTTTTTTCAATTTCTTAAAAATCTTTTAAGAAATGACATTTACCGTTATATTTTTTAGATTAGTTCCAATTTTAAAATATTTAGTTCTGGTTTATAAAGTGGACTAGACCTTTGCTTCTAATTATCGCCGAACAAAAAGTAAAGCATTTTAGAATCCAAAATGTTTTAAATTTAATTTAAAATAATTTTAAAAAATCCAAATGATTCGCAAAAATAGCGATTTGGGGATAAGCATTAAATGTGTAATGGGCTCAAAATAGATTTTTTGCTCGTTCACTTATACCGCTATCTCCTTACATCTTACAAAGAAAGCTAATCTATATTCATTGTTGTGACCAGTGCTGGACAAATACGGTTGTCAGGTCACTTTTTTTAACTTGTTTGATAACTTTATATATAGAGATATAAATTGCACTAAAAATAAGCACAAATGGCATACTCGCCCTACCTAACCACTACTATTGCACGTCAAGCAGTGATATTCCTCTTATCTCGTACTTTTAATGGAATAATCAAGTTTAAAAGACATTTTCTATCATATGCACAGAAAACGCCATGCTAACCAGCTAGCATATCATGTAATTACAATGTGGCGGGAGGGAGAGGCATAGGGGGAATGAGCAAGTTTCAATAACACAGTAAGAAACAGTGTTAATTCAGCCTTTATGGTATCTAAAATTAGGTACAATGCGAAACAATGCACACGATCTCGTATCTTTTTAAACAATTCAACTCACTTTTGTAGCTACTCGGACATTTGAAGGTTTCGGCAATCAGCATTTTCCGAACATAAGCCTTTACAATATTTCAGATATTTTACAATATTTCAGATATTTTTTTCCAGAGATATATAGTTTTGATAATTTTCGATACGAAACTTAGTTTATATTATCTTTCAAAATTATGTACTATTCTAAACTATGGAATTAGTAATTCTAAACTATGCTTGTTATTATGTTTTCCTCAATTAATTCATAAAATTTTATTTTGCTTTTTGAAATCGAATAAAGACGGTGGGAGGGGGGGGGGGGTAAATATTTTTACTGGTAACTAGATATTCCTGTTGGCTACCAGATTTTATTAAATTTGGAAATCCCTTGGTATGACTATCTAGAAAAATAAATTTTACCTATTGCAGCCGGATCAAATAAGTCTGAAATTTCCAATATGTCAAATGTACTAATTAATTCAGCATCACTTTGATAAGTTTAACTCAAGCAAACCGCTTAGTAAAGATATCAAAATATTTGACAGATTTCCAATTAACATTTTTTTACTTAGTTGGAAAAATATCTAATCGTTCAATTCAGAATCCAGAAATATCTGTTTAAACTTATAAGATGCTATTTTTACATGCATAATGGTGCTGTTACATCAAATTAATCGATAGTAAATTCATTTTATGAACATCAATTGATGATTTTTTTTTTCATTTTCTCTTGTGTAATATCCTGCATTTTCTCCTACTCTTGAAATTGATGAATGATCATAAAATTTAATAAACATAAGCATGGCCAAATCCAAAGAAAATGTAATATGATCTCACTGAACATGCTTGAATTACTGAGTAGTTTCATTGCTATTATAAACTTCTTCGAATTTTGTAGCATTTCTTTTTGTTCCCTCACGGCGGGACATTATTCTACATTTTTGGTAATGTATATGTCTCATGCAATATTAATAATATCCTATTTATCAGACATATAGCTTCCTTCCGTACAGAAAAAAAAGAATTATAACTTCCTGCATGTACATTATAAATTTCTGCATGTGTTTTCTCAATGGTAATTAATTTAAAAAAAGAACGGCTTAGTTGATATTTTTTACTTTAACCTCTCCAGAAATCACATATATTTTCTATATAGTGTGCGTATACATTTTTTATTCATTAGTAACAGAATCTATTAGTCGTAATATTTTCCTTGTCTAATTAAAATTGTGAATTAAATGAGGCAAAAAATACTGTATAGCACTACTAGTATTAAACTTAGGATGTCATTAAATGAATTGCTTCCTGGAGGGGCGAAGAAATAAAATCAGTGACAACATTTAACCTTCCTAGTATCACTCGAATCTCTTTCGACCCCGTTTATGTATGTTTCTAAATGTTTCATGTATGAAACCAGAAAAAAATAGTAACTTAATGATAAATAAAACATGATAAAATCAGACACTCCAGACAAAATTTAATAGAATTAATTTAATTTATTTCTGGTACAAATCCTCCAAAATTAAGAATTCTCATCAAATATAAAAACTTGGACGGTTAAAGATGTAGTTTTGAAAGAGATTAGAAAATAGTACTTCTAAGGAAAATTTTCAATAGTATCCCTTCGAGTATCCCGCATTATTTTTACATCCTTTAACCTTTTGCACATCCGAATGAAATCTTTCATGCAAAGTAACATATCTGATTCTGCGTATGAAACAATTTGTATTAAATATATGTAACATAAATAGTTTTCTCAAGAACATTTCAGTTTTAAACATAATTGTCTTATTCTAGCACCAAATATTTATCAACTAAATGTTACGCACTTTTACATTTTTTGGGGAATTTCTCTTTTATAACGCAGATTTAATTGCAACCAATAAATACTACTAAAAATTAAAATCTTTTTTTTTTCTTTTTTTTTTTTTTGTCAAAAAAGTTGGGTTTAAAAATACATAAGTTAAGTTTTTGGAATCTGCAACGTGTAATATATGTTATGTTTACTCATATAGTGTATTGCTATAAAAAATAAGCATCTTTCAAAATATTTAGAAATATATTGTAATATAAAAAGCAGAAATATTTTAGTATTTGAATCATTTAATTACTTAGCTATGCATTTTCTTTTTTAATGTACATCAGTATATATATATATATATATATATATATATATATATATATATTTACTGCCATACACAAAACACCCATCCAATAAAGGATTTCATTCATCTCCTTTCATATAAATAAATTTTAAAAATGTATTTGTGCACTTTAGCGTTTATAATTATAATTTTATAAGAATAATATTAAAGTAAAAAAATAAAATATCATTTGTTTAACTAATTTAGTTTAAATGATAGAAAAAAAAATATGTAATATTTTATTATTTTAGAAATTTTGCAATCCTATAGTACTATATTAATATTAATATTTTATTATTTCATTATTTGTTTATTAACGATGCATTCATCCTTGTCAATTGGAATCAGGAAATGTAAGTATTTCAGTCGTATCACATTATCTGTAAATGCTTAAGAAATTATTAAACTCCATTGTGTAAACGATTTGAAAAATTATTTCGGCAAATTGTTTATTATTTTTTTCTTTTTATGGGTTATAATCAATTACAGAGATAAAAATATCATCAATGTTTGATATGCTATTGAGAAACCAAATTAAATATAATTCAAATATAAAATGTTTGGATGTGAAGTATAGTTTCGTAATTTTTAGAATTTCTATTTTAAATAATGATTTTAGTCTACAAAAATTTTGTAACAAATCCAAAAAGATACACTTGTCTTAAAACATCACGTAATTTGCGATGTAGAATAGCGCTTAATAGTATTTTGACACAGATAATAATTGACTTAATTAAAAACAGTAATAAAATACAAAAAATAATCATTTATTTTATTTAACCATATTCAATGTTTTACAGAATTTCGGTAAATTAACTATCATTTGCCAGAAAATAACATAAAACCGAAGAAAAATCAGAAAAATGATAAATCAAATGAATTTTGACATTATAATAAGGAATTGTTTTAACACAATAATTTTCAAATATAGTAATGAGTCAGTCAATATTTAATAGCATATACTTTGGCCTTTATGACAGCCTCACAACGCGCGGGCATCGAGTCAACTAACTTTCGTATTCGATCTAAAGGAATTCGATCCCACTCATTTTTAAGAGCTTCGTATAAAGGATCCGTCCTTATTTGGAGAATTTTGGTACTTTCTTTACGATCTAATTCCTCCCACCTGTATGGTGTCCAACTCCGAACTTAGGCCAACTCCGAACCACTCTACAATTTTGACTTTTCTGCGTTTCATAAAATCCCTTAACCCTCTGACAGTCCAGCAAAAGGGCTAAATTGTAATGTTGTTTTCTCTGCATTTTATTTTAAATGGTAAAAAAGGTGTTTATTCCAAAATTACCTAAAAAACTGAATTATATATATGAATGTAAACCTTGAATCTATCAATCATAACTCAATATATTAAAACTGCATTATATTTGTCGAATTATATAAATTTTAAAATTGCTTGTTTTGCAGTGAAACCTGGAGCTTAGTGAACGTATTAACACGGGCTTGTCAGTCAGAGGGTTAAGTACTTGGATTTGTGTTTCAGGTCATGATCTTGCTGAAAATACCACTTAGTAGATATGTTTTGTATAGCGTATGGTAGCATATGAGTCTTTAATATATCATCATACATGAACCGATCTATATTCCCGTCAATTCGATCTAAGGGTCCAACTCCAAACCATCTCATTGCTGCCTCGATGTGTATTTGGTATCGAACATAGTATTTTTTTGTTTTGTTTTTAGGACGTCGAATGTATTTTATTCCAACAGATTACACTAAATTAAAATTGATTTCATCGCTCCACAAAATATTAGACCACTCTACGCTTGTCCACGATTTATGCATTTTTGCAAATGTAAGTCTAGCCTTCCTAACCTTAGCAGATTTTTTTTTTGCTCTACTTCGACCACGCAGGCGTCGTTTGACAGTTGAAACGTGTATGTCTATGCCGTAATTTTCTTTCAATTCATTTTTTATTACTACAGCCGACTTACGTCAATCCCTTTTAGATAGCTTTTTTATAATATGTTCAACATTGCAAGTTGGTTTTGTCGGGCGGCTACTTAGAGACTTATTTTCGATAGATTTCCAATAATTAGAAACTTTATTCCATGTAAAAACAAGCGGCCGAGGGACGTTAAGCAACTTCTGCTTAATTCCTTCCTTCTTTAAGTGCATCTATAGCGGCTTTTCTAAAATCACTAGAATATTCTTTGCATTTCGGCATTTAAAAACAATCACAATAAGTCAATATAAACACCAATCGAAGTTATAGAGCAACTGACACCTTCAACAATCAAATGCAAACTAATTGTCAAAATACTTTAGAGCTAAGTAGGAATCATATTTCTTCGGTGGCGCCGAATGTAAACAAACAAGTTAAAACTTGATGCCTTTGAATAGGTGTCGCATCAATTCGTCGCGTACAATTCATCGCGGAACAATTCATCGAAACACAATTCATCGCAGCGTCAATTCGTCGCAGTGACAATTCATCACAGCGTCAACTCGTCGCAGCGTCAATTCGTCGTGGTATCAATTCGCGCGACGTCAATTTGTCGCAAATAAAATGTTTTAGAAGGCTATGATGATAAAATTTAAGGTAATGTAGTCAAATTATTTAATGATAATTAGTTTTTTAGATATAAAGGATTATAACTAACAATTTACATCATTAAATAATTTTATTAAATTATCTTTACTTTTATCATCAAAGCCTTCAAATATATTTTCATTGCGACGAATTGACACCACGACGAATTGCCGTCGTGACGAATTGACACCACGACGAATTGACGCTGCGATGAGTTGTCGCCGCGACGGATAGATGCTCGGAAGAATTGACGCTTTGATGAATTGTGCGCGATGTATTGTTCCGCGATGAATTGTTCCGCGAGGAATTGTTCCGCGAGGAATTGCGCGCGATGAATTGTTCCGCGACGAATTGTGCGCGACGAATTGACGAATAACCCTTTGAATAACTGCAGTCATATTATTCCCAATGATAGGGAATATATTTTCGTTTATATATTTTTATTTTTTTATCTTTCAATAATGCAAACTTTTCACAATTAGCGTTGAATTTCGGAACATTTTAAATTCCTGTGTGAGTTTTTAGAGATGTTTTAAAGGGCGTATGTTTAAGATCTAAATAAATACATTAAAAAGTTCAGCTTTAGATAATCTTACACATAATTACCTTCATAGATGCATTTTATCTTTAAAATAGGCTTCACATTCCTTTCTCTAGTTCAAACATTTAAGGTTCAGACTTTTGAAGAAAATGATTAAAGTTTATCATGAATGAATGATATTTTAATATTGTTCGTTAGACATTTTATTTGTCTTGTTTATTCATTTGTCTGTATTCTATTTTTCAAATAAATTTTGTTATCGAATAAAATTTTGACATATTTCTCATTTTCAACGATTTCTTTCACATAGATATTTGTTTTGCGCGAATAGTTTAAAAAATGTATATATTACGGAATGATTTTGAATACTGATTAGTATATATTTTACTTACTCTCTACATTTTAAAATTAAAAATTTATAATTAAAAGTGTTGTTAGGCTTTTTGAAATTTGTTTTTGATTCACTAAGTCAAAGACATTTTCTCCCTGTGTCGATCGGTCTACATAAGGAAGCTCATCATTTTTTTTCATGCTGATGAAATCCCAAGAGAAATGCGAGCAGTTTAACAATCTTTTTAAAAAAAATGAAAAAGGATTTTAATGTCAAAGTTAATATAACCCCTATAAGTTAATAAATAAATTGTGTCACCTCCTACACCACTTGCCTAAAAAAACGCTAAATAAGTATTTACAAAAACACTTTTATATTAAATCTTTGAGCATGTAAATTTACATTAAAAAATAATATATTACTCATGTTCATTTATTTAATAATATACAAAGTGCGCATAATTCATAAATTAGAAAAATATGCAAGTTGTATATATATTTTTAATTTACTTCTTAAAGTGAGATACAGAATAGTAATGCTTTAATTGGTTTGAATAATTTATGGAGCTATAATTATATATATATATATATATATATCGCACAAATTCCGTTACTTTATCGCAACGAATAGTTTTCTCATGGGAAAATGTTTTTATGAAAGCAATATTGTATATAATTCATAGTAAAATCATAGTAAAAATGTTTAGATTTTTTATGAGACTATTTTTATAATCTACTAAATACGCATTTTTTCTTTATTTTTCAACTGCTTCTTATTTAACACTAGAATTATTTTAAGAAAATGGGATATTTATTTTGTAATCACTAAATATTTGTTGAATATTACAATTTTAAGATAAAATGAAAGAAAAAATATTATCATATTTAAAAAAGATAGATTTTTCTGGCCTTTTATTTATATTCTTAATATTCTTAATATATAATTTATTTTCCACTGTTTTATTATTTAATGCTAGTATTAATCGAAGAAGTAGGACGTTCATTTTAGCCATAAATGAATATTGGATGAATATTTTACATTAGAGATAAATAAAAAAAGGTTGAATTTTATTTGAAAAAGGTATGTTTCAAATTTCTTTTATTAAAAATTCTGAAATGCAATAAAAATTATTTATCACGGCAAAAAAAAAAGTAAATAAATAAATAAAATCTAAAAAATACAACTTTATCTAAGCTGTATAAAAAGAGCTTAAAAAATATGTTTTTGAAATAGGATATAAAACTTTCTTCTAATGGTATATCGCCTGAAATATCATAAGCATAAATTTTGGTTCTTTAGAAATAAGCTTTTTGTAGTTATAAAGCAGAGTGTATGGATAATTTAAAAACTTAAAAAAAAAAACACCAAATGGGTTTTCAAAAAGGTTTGATAGAGATTTTTGAATCCATTGGGAAAATAAATAGTGAATCAGCATTTTACGTGTCAGGTAATTGTCTTTCTGTATTCCATCTTTTGCTCTTTCACTTAACGTTTGTGTCCGTTTTTCACTTTTTTCTTAAAATATTCATTTGTTTTAAATATTTTGATATTTCTCTCAGCATAAAATGCTTCATAAACTGTATACTTGAATAGGCCTAAGGTGTATTCAAATGAGGAAAATATTACAATTCGTAGAATAAATATGTAGAT
Organism: Maratus michaelseni; assembly: GCA_963931845.1. Taxonomy (NCBI): domain Eukaryota; kingdom Metazoa; phylum Arthropoda; class Arachnida; order Araneae; family Salticidae; genus Maratus; species Maratus michaelseni. The sequence goes on from OZ007592.1 coordinate 393,769,626, forward strand.
GTGTGGGGAAATATTTTCATTTCAGGAAATTTCGATTGATGTTTGAAATAAAGATCAACACTTTGATTACGTAAAAATATTCTAATACGATATAATATCTACCATCGTACAGATATTTTAAATTCCAGAATAGTAGTATATTTTAATAGAATGTGTTTGATTAAACTGCTGAGAGTAATATATCGCTTTAATACACCCATTTTGGCTACATTCATAGTATAGTTAAGTGAATATTGGTGTTTACAATTACAAAGAATATAGAGAGGTAAACACTCCGGCATTTCGTATAAATACTATTTACATTTTGGGGAATTAATCAGTATAACAAAGCTCATATTTGTTTACACTAGTGGGCGGGGGAGGCTTTGTTGCTGTAATATCGACATCTGACTTCATTTTAGAATCATATTGCAGCGTAACTTTTGTACCAGTTGACGAAAATACAAATTACTATCTCCCTTTATAAATCGTTGTCTCATTGCCTAAATAGTACGTATACGAAATGGTGAAATGTTTAAAAATGAAATAAATATGAAAATTCTGATTGTACTGTATCAATTTAATAAATATACAAAAAATCATCCAGTACTTTTGATTTTGTATTATGATAGAAAATGCTTTGAATGGAAAAGGGGACATTGTCGCTGATTGCACATTTCTAGAAAAAGAAATACTCCTTATGTTAAATCTCGCAATTACGCAAAATGATTTGCACAACTCCGCTACTTTACATCTCATACAAAGCAGTTTTAATGTTAAATTTAATTTCAATTTTTTCGTTCAATTGAAATATATAAAATATTTAACATAAAAATATATATTCAATAAATTATGGGGACAAAATTAAACGGAGAGGTCGATGCTAATTTGAGGGTATTATGATTCCGCATCATAGGTCATGCCAAATATTTAACGCTAGCTGTTCAATGATGATTTAACAACCGGTTGGCGCAAGTGTATTTCTCGTGTAGGGAAAGGTGGCGTAAAATGATACCCTTTAAGGGAAAAACGTGTGTAAAGTAACTGTTTAAATAAACCTTTGGCCCTTTGCTAGTATATTTTACACTATATTTTGCATTATAAACACATTTTAATAATATTTTAAACCCAAATTGAGTAATGAAAAAAATAGATTTTATAAAAAGTGTCCAAAGGAAGGATCATTTTACCATCACCAAAGGGCAAAATGATCCTTCATTTAAAAATAATTGTAAATTGTTTCTTTATCGGCAAAATAAATGATATGAAAGTAACTATGACAATACATAAGTGTATTTCACATCTAAAAACATACTCAATTTAAGTAAACCAAGTCATATTTCTGTACTCTAAAGACTGTAATCTAAATAAATATGAAAGTTTAGTGCCTACCTTATTTTTCAAAGAATTCTGTTCAGATGCGTAATATTGCAGACAGCGCAAGCGCTATGGAAGAAAACAAACGTGGATCGGTTTCTCCGTTAGGATCATTTTAGGCCACCTTCCCCTAGATATCTATTGAAATATTCCTTACTTCTTGAATTATCTATAGCTTGAATTAGGAAGTTTGAGAACTTATATCCCAATTTAACATATAACATTTTAATATTTATGATATATATGGTAATGTTCTTCTCAAATAATACATGTTACAAACAACTGATTCTTACCTCTGGTTGTAAACTTAGCTCAGAAAATACTTACCTCACTCCAAACATTCCAGGAAATATTTTTAAAGTTTAAAATATGTTTTAAAATTATTAAAATAACGAAAACCCTATAGACGAAAATGCGTGAATACGTAAAATTATTTTCTATAAATGAATGTAACTACAAATTAAGCATTACATTGTTCCACTGCAAGAAATAGTTGCCGACAATTCAGTGTAACGACATATAACGAGTGATTGTATACAATTATAAAACAGACACATCATAACGACGCAAATTGAGCTTTGTCGATCGAAGCCGAAAACTGGATTACAAATTCCATCGTTACATACATGAATGCAGTAAAGATAAATAAAATAGTCTAAAGAATAATAAAAGCAAATATGATCTTTCTTTTAAATTTAATGAGTGATACGGTATTTTTGATTTATGTTATTGTTACGTTTTCATCAGTCTCGTTAAAATATAAGTTTACGAAAAGGAATGAAATAATCCCCATCGGAGCTCACGCGGGAATTAACCATCTCGATTTTATTTTTGTTTCATAACTGCGTATTTCACCATGATGGGCTGTAGTTGATTATATAACATCCAGTTGATCCACAATAGCTTCTGGATTTTTTATCAAAACCTCCGTATACCTTCTTTTTCTCAAGTAATACTACAAATAAAAGTTGCTTTTGAAAAATGATTGCCAGGATTTTTAAAGTTATTACTTTGAACAAAATTATTACTTTGAAACTGCTTGCAATCTTATTCTTACCAGAAACTCTATTATAAAAAAAATAATCCAAAACAGACAAAAAAAAAACATTAAATCAGTTTTCACATTGAAGGGTTTCAGTTTAGCTCCAATGTGCCATGTGCCGTATTTTACGTTTTTACTAATACAAGGATAAAACTTTCGTAATCGTGTCTTCAGGTAAATGGCGTATTTGAGAAAATGTTCTTTGGCATCCAAAAGTATTGTTTTACAACATTAAAGGTGTTCACATCCATTTTAAAGGACATTTTCCCATTATAGAAACACTTGGAAGTGGACCCAATTACGTGAGATTAATGTAAAAAACAAATGGAGACCCTTTTTAGGTGCGTTCATAATTATATAAATACGTAGCACCTATTGTCGTCACTTGGTCCGTCCGTCTGTCTGTCCGTCCGTCCGCATATAACAACGCAAAAACTACCCAACGGAATGGTTTGAAATTATCTTTGCAGAATTTTGTCGAGATATTTCAAATTTTATAAAAATCGAATAAAAATTTTGGAGATATTAATAAAATCATTTATTAAAAATCTGAATTTTTTTTAAAACAATCGGTGCTTTCTTGTTATAGGAGCTTCTGAGGTTGAATCGTCAAGCGACTGAGATACTTATTCCATGACAGAAATTAATCTGCAGACGATATAATTCATTTCGCAGAATAAAAAATCATCAAGGTCTGAATATTTATATAACTAGCTATAGTACGAACGCACCCGGTTTGTCACGTTTGACGTACAATTTCCAACTTGTTAATTTCTTCTGGGGAATCAATAACTAATTGTGGCAACGCATTTATTACTAGCTACTTTACAATATTGAAGGAAACAAGTGTTCACTTTTCAGATAGATAAAACGTGCTTAAAAAGTATTTAAAAAATCCTAAATCGTTCTACAGTGTTAAATAAATTTTGTTCAAATGTACATTTTTCCCTATTCCATGACGTAAAAATTGAAATTATGCGATTTTCTGAATTGTTGTAAAGACAATAAAATCAAAAGTCATTGCGCCGTTAGTCGCGACCAGCATTTTACATTATTCAACAGACTTACTGTGTTTTGACAGTCGCCAATAAAGTGAGTAAGCATTTTTTGGAGAAAACCCAGGCGTCTATAGGACTTCGACATAACGAAAAACAAAAAAAATTAGATCTTTACCTAAGGAAAATAGTCAATTATTTTGATACATTAACATGGTATGTAAATTTAATATATATTGAAGAAATTTCTTTCATAAAAATATGCGTACTAAACGCAAAAACGTTTATTCCTAGTAATTCTAATATCAATGCATAACTAATAAAGGAAAAACATTTTCATCATAAAATATCTAGAACAATTAGTGACAGTCCGCCCAATGAGCGTCATAAAAGACATTGAAGTGATAAAAATTCACGATTTATAATACAAAAAATTATGAAATATTTCATTCAATCGTGTCAACGAAAATGGTTTTCTTTCAGAAACCAGAAGATATTCTTTCAGGATTTTTTCTACTTTGTGCGGAAGTAAAATGCGAACAAAATAATATAAAAAACACTGGAATACGTTTTCCTTTCCTTTTAAAGTGTATTTAATTTAAATTCATGTATTGAGAAACGAAATAAAGCCTACTCCATGTAATAGAATAATTATTATTTGCCAATAAAAATATTCTAATAAGCGGATATTTCCCTTATTCGAGATCACATTGATATACTAACAATTTTACAAGTATCCAAGAAAAACTATGATAACATTAAAAAATATCTACCAATATAATTTATTTTATTAAATTTAGCAAAGTATGAAACAGAAATAAGAAAATACATATACTACAAAAAATTCAGGAAGAAAGATTTAAAAGGCAAAATTTATTTTATTGTAGAATACTTGCTTCTCCTAAGTTTCGAAAAAGAGTTTTAAGTCAGTGAATCATTCTTATAAAATAAGTCAGATATTTTCGGCTGTTTATATTTCTATATATGTAAAGAAATTGTGATATAGTTTTCCATTTTATAAAATAAGTTATAGTCTACGCTGGATGTCACCTCTAAGAAACGTTGTATAATATCAGAGGCATTACTGACTTTTTAATAATTACTTCATGCAATTGATATTCAATGAGAGAAAACGTATACCGCCTTCATCTAGAACGAATAAGTAGTCATTTTCTAAATCTCTAAGCTAGAAATTTAGATTTCCGAGTTATGTGAATAACATAAACAAATAAACTAAATAGACGAAATGATTGAGATAGGTTATGAAACGATACATTATATTATGAATCGTTTGAATTGCGAGAAATTATCGCTTGATTTCTAGAATAAATTCATAAACTAGAATTATAGTTACTAAAACTAACCTCTTGTGTTCACATTTATTGGTAGAAACGTTTAAATAAGTTAGACTACTGTAATATAGGAAAACGCGCTTGAATTTTAATAGGGGAGACTAGAACTCTCCAGCAAAGGGAACTAGAATTGATAAGGATTACTTGGAACTATTTTTTCTAGAGCCACAATTAAAAATTTGCAGCAAACTGTACGGTCAGTCGACCGTTTTTATAGAAAACGGTTACATAACCGAAATTTAACTGTATTCTGACCATAATATGGGAAATAATATGGTCAGAATAGCGTTACATTACGGTTAACTAACCGTTTTCCATAAAAAACGGTCGAATGACTGGACAGTTTGCTGCAAAGTTTTACAAGTGTAGATGCCAGTGGCAGATTTTTTTCTCGGTGTTCTTCGCCATTACTTTGTATTTGAAATCTCGACGACTGATTCTAAGTGTTTATCAAAATCCACATATCTGGAAAACTATTCCTCGTCCATACCTTCTTGTGACAAATCATTCACTTTTGGCATTAACGAAGAATTTGATTCATCATTGCTTACGTGATTTGTAAATTTTCCTTTACTGGTACAGTTTTTAATTGATTCAGAACAACTGTTATCCTACGGATCCATAAGAGGATCTTCTGAAAAAACTAAATTTTGCTATTTTTTGTTCAGGGTAATTATTACAAGCAAAATTCATAGTGAAGAAATTCTGCTCACAAAATTCTATGCAGGCTACACTCTTTTATACGACTTCTTTTCAAAAAAAATTTATTAATACACATACAGTTCCATGGTTAATAGGTTGTATAAAATGTGTAGTATTAGGCAGTAAAAAACGAACTGCTACATTCTATAATCTTAAGTTCACGCTATGAGCGACAAAACTTTCAATCACAGTAGTAGATTTCAATTTCGTATTCTTCAATTCAATGTGAAATAGCATTAACCACTTCTGAAATAACGTAAAAATAATTTACTCGTTGTCATTAACTCCATATTGGAAAAGGATAATTTTTATATTTCTAAAACATCCTGAGCCTTTTGGTTTTCGATTGAAAAAAGTTTCATTTTGTGATTGCCATCAGCGTTACTGCAAATTAAAACAGTCAAACTGTCTTTCGGAATGTTTCAACCAACAACTCTCTCTCCTTTTAAACAACAAAGTACCATTAGGTACCACTAATGGTCTATAATAAAGAACTGTTTCGTCACAGTTAGAAATACAAGATGTGCTGTTGTCCTGCAATAAAGCAGGGAATGCATAATTATCCTATTGTTTTCTATGAGTGTATCGGCATTACTTGCTTCAACAGACATTATTTTAATGAAATGTAATTCATTTCTTTTCGCCTGCACAATAAGACATTTGTAGCTTTGAATATTTGATTTTGAATTTTCTTGCCAAGACCTGAGCTTTCTAAACCAATATAAATCCACTGTGAGGAAGATTGTCCGCTCGTGTTTCAGGGATTTTCTTTAAAACAGCATATATATTCTCAGCTTATTTTCCAGAACGTTTTTTTCTTGTTGTTGTTGGTTGAGATTTTTGTTGTATTTTGTGTCATTTTAGATTTTTTCTTTATTTTTTTATACTTCAGAACTTGAGTTTGGAGTATCGCAAATTTTTGGCAAGGTCCAATTGCATGCATTTATTTACATCTGCGTATTCCATAATTCTTATATTTTCTTTTCAAATGAAGTATATTCGTCTAGAAGAAATTGTAGAATAATCACAAGAACATTGCACGTAAAAAACTTAAATATTTTAAAGATTCTAAAGAATTTGAGCTTACTGTTTACTCTTAATATTGTAGAATGTTTTTCTGAAAAAAAGTGAACAACTGTTTATCTCCAATTAGAACGATCATAGAGTTCACAAGCACCTAAGATATGATTTGATCAAATAAACATAAAGATCATGATTAGATGTACAGATAATGCAGAAAGCGGTCATTCCAATTCTCCAAGTTAAAATTTAGAAGCCCCCAAAACCTGGAGGTATCACAAGTTTTCTTTAGCCAAAAAGGGTTAATTTGTACTTAAATGACAAATCCTCCAAGAAAATCGGGAATGAATTGGGACGAAGTCGGAAATATCATTATTAAGAATTATTCATTTAAGAGGGACTGCTTCACTGTATAGTTTTACGTTGACAGGAGAATTATGACAGGAGGTTATGCAGTTACATAGGTTTAGTACATAGAGCGATTATTACAATGATCTGGATATACCATTAATCCAGAGCTGCCAAGTCTCCGGATTTTTGCACACCATTAATTTTTTAGAGAAAATGTTGTTCTTTTAAATCGCAAAATGCTTCGATTAAATAAAACAACATTTTCTGTACTAAATTACGGGTGTCCAAAAAGCCGGAGACTTGGCAAGTCTGCATTAATCGTTTTCCCGTTTTGTGGTTTCAACTGTATATTTCAAGGTTGATCCTTAATCCAGTCTCTTCATAATTGTTTTAAAAAAATTTTGTGGATACAATTTTATAATTTATCAAAATTTGTCATACCTATATATATATATATATATATATATATGACTGCTTATGGTGCTGCAAACTCAACACGGAGGTCAAAGATTCTTTCGGAACAATTTGAAAGTTTGATTGTTCTCATGGTCGCAATAAAAAAATGGCAGTAAAGGAAATTGGAAGTCATCATAAAAACGTCAACACATCACAAAACGTCATCATAGCGTCATAAATTATAAGAATATAAAAAAAATAATAATCAGGAATCATTATATATGTAAAACTAAATTGGTATCTGCGTTTAATATCTGGCCATAAAAAATCCCCCTTTCAGCTTGCAGAGAAACATTCGAAGTATCAAACTAATTTGTCTAAACTTACTGTTAGTGATGAAAATAAGTCTAATTTAGATGATCTGGATGGTATTTTTTTCATAATGTCCTTGAAAAACCATCCGAGGCTCTACCACTGAGCTACGAGGACAATACCCAACTTGGCATCTCTCACTCACATGTGTCGGTAAGATTGCAACCGCAGCGTATGACATTGCCATCTTGCGCTGCTGTTGCATCGCAAGGTAGTAAGTATTAATATGTATAGAATTCTAGGTAATATATTAATATGCATAATTTCTTTAATCAAACTATTAAAAGATATTAATGTTATCTCTTTATCTATTATTTCACTATACACATACTCACTTTTTTCAATATATTAGTAGTAAACATTCAATTAAATTAACTTTCTACAAATGTCTACGCTAGTAACGTCAGTTAATAACACAAATTACAGCAAAAAAACATTTGCCAAATTAGTGCTATTTGCAAAATGTACTAGGATTTTACAAAATTACTGTAATATGTTTATGATAGAAAATACAACAATTAATAAAGGCTATTTAAGACTATATGTTCAGCGGAGTTAAATTAAATGTATCGAATACAAATATTTATTTATGTGTTATTTATTCATTTAATGCGAAAGAAAAATTTGTGTTTCATTCAAAAAGCAGGAAGGAAGAAAATTGATAAATCTGAGAATCGCTAACGGCTGAGTGAGATATAGAATACAAAGCACATTCGCATTGCAGAAAAGAGTAAATGGGATATGATTCAAATAAACAAATAGGAAGTTAAAAGACGAATGTTATTTAGTTTATAAATAAATGTATTCTAGAATATAAAAGAAATATATCGATCTAGATTAATTACTTTAAAAAAATACATCCTTACAATTAAATATAAAATACCTAAAAAAGCGTTTACATCATTTAAAAATTTTATGTAACTGTTTTATGTGTCAATTAAACTGTTAAAAAATATGTATAGAAGAATTATGTTTATAAAATATAAATGTAATTTGCGTTTTTGCATATGTTTCTTGTACCATTACATTTCGATTTGTCATTCGAGTTGTTTAAATTATGTTTAAAAGTAAAAAGGAATGGTCTAAAGATTTAAATACAACATCATTAAAAATGTATTACCAGTAATGTAGTTTAAAATGATTCAAAACAAAATCAGTACAAAATGTTTTTGTTCCAATCGATGCATATATATCTTATATCTTAATGATTTCGGGACAGGGAAACTCTTACTACTTGTATAATGCTTATTACCATTAAAAGCGGAAGTAAACCCAAGCAATTGCCGCAAGCTTTTCACATTAAACATCGATAACAAAAGAAATATTTTTTCAAAATATTAGTTATGTAATCTAATCTGTAGTTTGAAATAAATATCTATGCTATAACATTGCGACGGCAATCAGGGTCATTGAATGGACGGTAACTAATTATGCTGAACTAGAAACTGTATTTATTAAAAGGTAATTTTAGTTTAAGTGGTATAAATTTTCCGATAGTAAAAACATTTTCCGATTTAAGTCATGTTTATTTTATGAGAGTTGAATTTACTACCTGCCATTCTAGAGTGAAAACAGAAAAGTAAAATACTTTAAAATTTATCATTACCTTTGTAAACTAGCCGTAGGGGGCCACCGTAATACTTACCCATGATGAATAGGCATAATAAAAAAACATGAAAATAAAACATATATAAACTATTTATAAAATGCATTGCAATTCGAATAAAATTGTGGTTTGATGACGTCATAAACTTTAAATACTCTATTACTGAATTGAGTAAAAGAAACATCCTTATAACTACAAAATTGATAATCATATTAACTAACGGTTTACTACGTCAGATTCAATGTCTCATTTCCAATTTAAATATATCTTTGAATTGAAATTTGAATGAAATACAGGGAGACAAAAATCGAAGAGTGTGGTAAATATAATTACAAATATCTCAACAACTAATTATCCGATCAACTTCATTCTTCATGCAAAATGTATGATTTTTTATTCTCTTATATTCACTCCTTAAAATAAACAATTTCGAAAACGTTTATACACCTTTTATCAGAACGAATATTTCGAGATTCCGAAAAGAATAGTTCCGGATAATCAAGGTTACTGAAATTCAATAAACTTCTTCCCATTATTACATACTAAGAACATACCAAATTTCAAGTATATATCTCAGTTTGTTTGGGAGATAGAGCGTTTACAGACACACATACACAGACGGACGGACGACAAATTTGTTTTTCTAAAAATATGTTTTTCGGAATCTCCAGTGTCTGAAACGTGTAAATCCGTCATTTTTTTTTTCGATTTTCAAAACAATTACAAGACTTACCCTATACTACGTATGATGGGTAAGTAATAAACTGGACGTAACTTTACTGTAGCCAAGAAAGAGACCGAACGCGATAATTCAGTCTTCGGAACTTCTAATTTCGGAACAGAAAAATTAAATCAACATCTCTCTTTCGTCCGATAAATCTTAAAAAATGACCTTTGCATAAGGAAACATTATATAATTTGCACATGAATTTATTGTCAGTTGGTTTTCCTCTAGCTTTGCAGTCGCTACAGTGTCTTTTTTTAGATGTCTATTTCTTTCCAGATTATGTTATTCTACTCAACTATTATCTTCTCATGCCATTTTAACGCCTTTAAGGAGGACCAAGACGAGTCATTTGCGTTATTCCTGCTGAGCCGGTTGGTGGCAAATTTCCGAAATACTTATACCCAGTATCACTAGAAATCCACTGTTATACCAGAACTAGTAATTTTTTTGAATCGGTTCTATCTGTATGTGGATTGAGTTTAAGATATACAGTTAACGATTTGGAAATACCACAGTATACAGCAAACACGAATTTGTTTGTATATTTGATTAATATTTGAATGAATAGAATGACATATAAAGTTAAGCAAGTTTGAAACCTTTTATAATCTTTGAATTTTAGTATAAGCTACATGTACTACAAAATGTTTGTCCAGTTTCTTTTTAAGTTTATTAGTCTCCTTTATATATTGTTAATGTTCATGTATTGTTATTAATGTATGTACTGTACCTCTTTTATGCATTGTTAATATCATTCCAAAATCGCATTTAACCTTTCATTTTACAGTAAGTATATTAACTTTCCGTCGAAAACCAATTTATTTTTTTCCAATTTTTATAGAAAATATCTGTTTTTATTATTGTACTACAACTTACAGTTTTTAAGGTTTCGTTCATCTCACGAAAACCTATTCGTCCCTCTACGTTGTCTGTCCGTCACAGAGCCGGTTCTCAGAAACTATATGACTTACAGAGTTGAAAATTTGTGTACTTATGGCTGAAAATCATAAAATTTCAAAACAATCGTATTATTTTAATAGAGACAGATAAAAAACCAAAAATCTAACAATCTTTTCTTATTAAATTTACACATTTTTCGTTATAGCAGTTGCCAACAATTAAAAATTCCCCAAAAATTATTTCTAGAATAATTAATTTTCTATTGAAAGATTTCCATGTGAAAAATGAAAATGAAATAAAAAGTTTCACCAATTGAAAAAAAATATATTAATATGACGTCATATTGGTAATAAAACGAAAATTTTCTAACATTTATCAATAATACAAGGACTATGAGTATGTGTAAGTACAAAAAAGCAGGTTAATATGATGTCATTAGAAAATAAAAAATTAAATTAATCTGACGTCAGATTAATTAATAATTTAGTCAGAACATATCTGACGTCAAGTTTAACGACTTTTTCAAATGTTTGAGAATAGTACAAAGAGATTATCAATATGAATAATAGAGAAAGCAAGTAAATATGATGTCAGAAAGTGATTATACCGTCATATGAGTTTCAGGAACGTATTGAATCATAATAAAAACCCGATTACGGAAATATTAGCATATTTTAACATTTTGAAGGTCTCTATACAACATGTTTAATTTTGAAATTGAATTTTTTTAATATCGTATTTATTCCACATGACAGATATTATTATGGCAGAATAAAATAGCGAGTTTCGCCCTTTATCGGACAAATGGATTTCAAAAAAAAAAAAAAAAAAAAAAAAAAAAAAACGAGAGAAATAGACCGGTAATTTTTTACTTTATACAAAACATGATTTTTTTTTTTTTTTTGGAAAATGAAATTTATTTGGATTTAATAAAGAAAGGATAAAGCGTTTTGAAAGGAATATTAATCGAAACCCTTCGTGCGATTTTCGATCACACTTACCCACTTGTTTGAATTAATTTTCAGCTATTTAAAAAGTGTTATAGTAGTTATTCATCTAGATATGATGTCAGAAATTTTCTTTTCTATTTAGCACAAGTAAAATAATTGTTGCTAGTTTTTGTTTAATTGTCGAAAATATATCCGCTACCTATCCCTCAAATCTCTCTGTTATTCTGTACGTTGTCATTTTTACAGATTTACAGATACTTTAATAATAAGTCATCAAATATTCACTCTAAATAGTACTGTTTAGATTTGTACTGAATGCTGAATTTATTTTTAAAATAATTGATTAAGGATTCATTTTTAGAAAATCTGTTTAGAAATCACAATTTCTAAATTACTGAAAAAATGCAATAATTGCTATTCTTCTAGAAGCCGATAACGCTTTATTACTTCTGAAAAAAAAAGGGTGTTGAAATTGAATGACGGGTCAAATAATACTCGTATATAAAACTTTTAGTGTACTTTGCGTATAAAAATGTTTATTGGTTAAAGTTATTCATCTCGGATGCCGTAACACCGATCATTTTGTAGTATATGTGATTATAATCCGAGTTTAATACGATCATTTTTGTAAAGTCATCTCCAGTAAATATTCGAACAATTTCGCTTATACCTCGTGGATCTTGTGGATGTTTTGCTCTTTTAAGAATAGCCGCTTCTTCTTCTTCTTCTTCTTTTTTTCTTTTTTTTTGGGGGGGGGGGGGGAATAATATTTTGTCCCCATTATTCCTTTTTTTTCGCTAAAACTAAATTCTTTGTCATAAATTAACTGCGTTAAATTTCTTTATTTATGTTGCATAAAAATAGAAATGTTCGCGTAAGTGTCAGGAGAACGTTCATAAGACTCATCTTCCAAATTGCATTGGGACCAGAAATAAAATCTTTAAAGACGAGAATTCACGTCAATGGTAACCAACTATACACTTTACATGAATTGACATCAGTGATTGCAAATGTGTTAATATATATAATTTATTTCTACGATCTGTATATTTTAATTTCTGTTTTGATAAAATGCATCCACGCATTAGTTTTACACATACTGTTCTTTGATAAGACTCCATGAGTGCATTTTAAAAAATAAACTTATCTCTATATTAATTGCGTATTTAGAAATATTTTTTTTAAATGATCTGAAAAATGGTCAGGAACCATTCCTACAGAAATAACACTTCATGTTCTTGAAGTTTAACACATCTTTCACAATTTTTTATAGTCTAAAACAGTTTTTATTCCTTTTCTCTTCCGTAAGCCATAAAAGAAAATAGAGCTCATTCCCGGTATCTAGAAAAATGGATTATTCAACTTTTTCAAAATTACACGTTTCATTTTTTCAACCTCATAAAGTGAAGTTTTACTTTATCATTAGGGCTACGAATAGTAACATTTCTCGCATATCTACAGCATCGTTCTGCTTCCATATAAAAAAAAAGTTTTATTTTGTATGTCACGAAAATAATTGAAAATATATTTTTTTAATAGTAACATATAAATATACAATCCAATGAACATGTATATATCTGAAAAGAATGAAAGCTTTTTTTATACTTATATAGCATTATGTATTAATTTTTCTTTTGTATGTATGCAGTTTCTTTCATGTTTTAGATTTATTGCATAGATACATTGTTTCTTATAAAAATTCGTGTATCATTTCCATTATACGTTTTAAATATTTAGTATAACATTTACAATTAAAGTTTCAGGATTTTTCAAACAACAAAAAAGAAAAACGACGCGTTAAACATAGATTAGGAAACACTATCCTATACTTCGAAATAACTGTAACGGAATTTTACAGTTTAAAAAGGTGAAAACATATATCTAAGTAAAAAACTTAGAAAGCACATAACGCATTTAAATATCGTATTTGCGTAATTATCTTCCACAGACGTAAATGTACTAAAATAGATTTTTGGTATAGCTGTGCACGATCTATAGATCTGCATATATCCTACATAGCTTTCTAATATAAGCTTAGTTAGAAAACGCATAACGCATATGAGAATTTCCACTCAGCAATTTCCGCCAAAGGGCGGAAATGTCCACGAATGATTTTATAAAGAATGTACAGAATTATACAGATTTTTATACGTGCCTCATATTAAAATAAAAATGTTTTCAGGAAATAAAATATATAACACAATTGAAAATGGATTTTCAGAAATTACAATATACAGGGTGATTATTAAAAAACTATCCCGATATATGAGCCCCTAACTGTCATACCGTTCACAGAAACTGAATGAAACGTTGGTTTAAAGAATTTTGAGGTATGCGCTCAAGAATCATATGAAAGACAACAGTTAAATTCTAACAGTTACGGTTACAGTGACAAAATTTCGAAAATTTCAAATGGCAACACCTACATTTAGTATTGACATGTGATTTGTATTTACATGCGGCAGATGGTGGATAGCACTGAACAGTAAAATGTTTTACTTTCTGTTGCTTCTCAGTCCTTTATTGGTTGTTTTCACTTTTCTTCTTAGTCTGTCTAGCGCCGGCGAATTTCGTGCTACAGGTACCGTTCCAACGCTTTTTATGGTTTTTCACTACGAAGATCACATTCCAATAAAAAGAAGTAGGTGTTGCCATTTGAAATTTTCGAAATTTTGTCACTGTAACCGTAACTGTTAGAATTTAACTGTTGTTTTTCACATGATTCTTGAGCGCATACCTCAAAATACTTTAGGCCAGAATTTCATTCAGTTTCTGTGAACGGTATGACAGTTATGGGCTCATATATTGGGATAGATTTTTATAATCACCCTGTATATACATCAATTGTTTGCATAGCACAATATGTTAACTTACTTTTATTGAACACATACAGAGTGTCCGAGACGAAACGCCCTAATTTTAAACTCTTATACTGAAGATACTAATGAAACAAGACAATTTTGTTAGGTGGTACATGTTAGCTTACAAGTGGACACTTACAATATGTAATAACAATGATTTCTATTTCAGGTGCTGAAAATTGGAAAACTTTTAAATTGAAAAATTACAATAAATTCAGAAAAAGCACAAACTGTACAGTGGTATACGGAATTGGGGTAAATTGTTGTAGTTCAACGACGTTTCCTTGTAGTATTACAGAGTATTAAAGAGACACTTCCGTTGCTAAGATAATCAAGGCGTGGAAAGCAGCGTTTTGAGCAAAGATCAAGTATCGATTAAACATCCACCTTATCACTCGTGGGACACATGTAGAAATGGTGTGATTACGCAAACAAAACTTCATAACTATGTGTATCCATTGCTGTTTCAATCGTCTTAATGCAACGATTACATGTTTTATTACACATTATTCCATTTACAGCGTTCCGTCTCGGACATCCTGTATATCTTAGTATACAAAATACAGTTTAACTGGA
Source organism: Maratus michaelseni (assembly GCA_963931845.1). Classification (NCBI taxonomy): domain Eukaryota; kingdom Metazoa; phylum Arthropoda; class Arachnida; order Araneae; family Salticidae; genus Maratus; species Maratus michaelseni. Next base: position 393,784,832 of record OZ007592.1, read on the forward strand.
AAATGCATAACTCAATTAAAAAAGACCCTCATACACAGCAATGTTTAAGAATTATTTTGACAGGTCGTTTCAAAATTCCTGGCCGTGCTTTTTGAAATGATTGAAAGGAAATTTAAATTATGGTTGACCGCTGGCTGAGTATTATGTGATGCACTATAAAGGCTTTACTTTACTTAATACTTGAAATGGACTACTCAGACGAAGAACCAAGTCTGTAGAGCATAGTTGTCCCTCCTGGTCCCTCTTATTGAGGTTATAAAAAATTACAAAACCCGCCTTTAAGCGCGAAAGAGGGCGGAGTGTTGAACAACAGATAAACAGTGAGCAGAGGATGAGGAAAATAATGCCGTAATAGAACAGCAAGTGACGGTCTGACAGTTTGTAGCACCAGACTATGCATTATAAACTGTTTTCAAAAGATAGGGACACTGTCTTGAAGTAAACACATGTTAACTTAAATTACTTTAGCATAGCGACACAAAGAGGAATACGTCTAAAACTCGGAGGACAAGGAGTATATGATGAAAAAAAGAAGATTACGCGACTCTAGGAATAATTACAAAAGCACAACTATAGATGCGAAAACAAACGTAAAGGTGAAAATGAATAAAATTCAGAAGACTAGAAGTATACGATGGAGATCCCAAAGTACAATATAAGTAAAATATGTTGCGTAATAGATGATAACGAGACACTATTTATAGAAATACGAACAAGTTTCTGCAAAGAAATATATTTGAAGAAAGCTATATAGATATATATTGGAACACTATCTATTAATGGAAGCTTATACAAACATGAGTTAGGTCTTTTACCTATTGAATAATCAAATAGGATTTCATAACGTGGACAAAAACCATCCTGCTACTTTTGTATTTCTATATTTATATTTGTACTTTCCGTTGTTTCACAGCAGGAGTATTTTAAGTGAAGGTAATAATCATTTTTTTAAATTTAAAGGTAAAACTGTTCTGATTCTTTTTAATCTTTAAAAGGTTAGAAGAAAATTATAAATAGTTCAGATTATTATTATTTTTTTTTTTTTTTACACTTTGCCTATCAATAAATTTCATGTTTTGTAAACAAACAAAATAATCTTAGTATACAAATAAACATATAGGCGTACTAAAAATTAACACTGTTAGTATATGAAAACGAGTGCTTCATAATATCTTAATTAAACATGTCTTTTAAATTGAAAATAAAACATGTACTGCATGAAAAGAAAAAAAAATTATGTAACTGCATGTATAACTTGGTGCACTAAGTGACGGAAAGTAATTTCACTATTGAAATATATGAAAATGGCTGCTTCATAATATCTTAATTAAACAAGTCTTTTAAATAGAATAGAAAGCAGGTACTGCGTGGAAAGACAAAAAAAAGATGTACTGCATATATAACTTGATAAATAGAATAGAAAACAGGTAATGTGTGAAAAGGCCAAAAAAAGTATGTACTGCATGTATAAGTTAGTGCACTAAGTGACGAAGAGTAACTTCACTATTAAAATATAGCTATTGAAATATATAAAAACGATTGATTCATAATATCTTAATTAAACAAATCTTTTAAATAGAAAAGAAAACAGGTACTGCATGTAAATTTAAACAAGAACGAAAATTCATGCGTCAAGCATAAATTATGTAACACTTTCCAACGCTTCCAAAATAATTTTACATATAATTACCGTTTAATAAGCTAAAAGATAACATCTAAGTATACAATTTGAAAAACGCATAACATATTTAAAAACATAATTTCAGGAATTTCCAACATATGCAATATTCGGAAAAATATCCGAATACTTTTATTCAGCCCTGTATATGATCTATAGATTTGTATATATACTACATTGGATGCTAAATTTTAGTTTAGTTAGGAAACGCGTAGCACAGTTTAAAATTCTCCTTCTGGAGTTTCTGTCAATGAACGGAAATGTGTTCGCAAACTTTCGTGCTGCCCTGTATATGATCTACAGAATTTATGCACACCACGTAATAGACAAAAAGCGAGTTAAAATTAAAATCGCGTTCGGCAACTTAAAACTCACTTCCAGGAATTATTGTTAACATACAGTAGAGAATTCTTTTGTGTGTCCCTGTAAATGAACGACTACTGCTATACACACACTATTCTGTAGTAAGCCTCTTGTAATGAACCTTAGTCATACATATAAATTTCAATGCGTTTAAAATAGTGAAGCATTATTTAATTAAACCACAGACGATTTTTCTCCATAGACGTAATGTAACGGAATTATTTTGACTGTTCCAGAAAAGTAACTATAAATGCTATGCACACCCTATTCCAGATTAAGCTTTTTGTAATGCACCTTAGTTATATCAATTACAATGTGTTTGAAATTATTTAACATCATTAAAATAAACCACAAGTGAGTTTTCCCCATAGACCGTCATGTAACGGAATTCTTTTGAGTGTCTCTGTAAAAAAAACTATAAGTGCTACACACTTCAATTGAAATAGGGAACATGCTATAGATAACGACAATAACATATAAAAATTGCAGGGCAATCCGAGCATATTTACGGAAATTACAGCACGGACAGACGGCAGACGGCCAGACGGCAGACAAACCGAAGTCATAAACACTTTTCAACTAGGTTGGAAAGTGTTAAAAAGTAATGTAGTACATACTTGGTGCAACTTGGTGTAATTTAGTGTAACTTGTTGCACTAAGTGACGAAAAGTAACTTCACTATTTAAATATAGTAAATTTGAAAAAGAAATAATAATTCATTTATTAAAAAAATAAATTAGATAAAGAAAATATCATAGGCACAAAAACGTATCATCATTAAAATTGTAATCAAATGTTTGAGAAAGATTTCTATAAAATTAAATCAAAAAATAATGTCAAATAAGAAATTTCCTAAATTTAATTATATTCATTATGAAATATGTGAATTCAAAAATCAACTTTTCAAATTCTGTATTATATTACTAATTAAAAAGGTTTATTTAATCTCGCATCATATTACTAAAAGTCAAATTTACAAATGTATTTTTACAATTGAACGTTACTGTAATACTAAATTAAATTAGAGATTATCCAGTCTTTACAGAGCAAATGAACAAATATATGATTCTTTGTAATGTCTTTGTATTTGCACAAGTCTCGGATGACTTCAAAATATATTTTTCTTAACGAACAGACGATTAATTTTAGCAAATTGTTGATATTCAGAAGTATTTTGTTCAATGCAGTCAATTGTCTGGAGAGGAACATCGTTAATATTATTCTTTAGAAAGCTATCTTTTGAATTTGCGAAATAAAGTTAAATTTTAGTTTGGGAACTTGAAATTAATGCGTGTGGAACACATGCTTCCATGGCATTTTAATTATAAATAATGTTCTTCTAGTGTCAGGAGACTACTTCACATTTGTCTCACTATTTTTAAAATTCAAGGAATAAATTTTATTCATAGTAAAATATTGATTAATTAGAACGTCGTATTTTTCGATTATTAAATCATAAAATAAATTTAAAACAAATTTAATCTAACTTTTATGCGATGAGAAAAAATACATGATTTATATTTTCTTCATTTATATTTGTCTCACTATTTTAAAAATTGAATTAATATTTTTATTTATTTATTATACAATATTGATTAATTCGAACGATATATTTTACGGTTCTTAAATCATAATATGAAATTCAACCTAAATTTTATGGGATAAGGTAAATTACATAAGGTAAAGTTAGGATAGTCTGCGCACAATTCAAAACAATGGCAATAAAGAAATCTAAATATTAATTTTTTGCTAAGCTATTCATGAATATTTTTACTTCATTTGTTTTTTATGCATTTCCATTGCTATTTTGTTGTTATGTTGCAATTTAATAGAACAGTTGTAATAAAACCAAAAAAGTTATTTTGCGTAATCTTTCCTTACAGGGTTGGTGTGATTGCGCACATGGGTAGGAGAGATTCTTACTAATAATAACTACAATTAAATTGTTAACAATAATAATTACACTTAAATGACATTGCTGTAAGATTTTTGTGAACAAATATTATTGTATTAGGAGTGAATATTTCAACCTAATGATTAAAGAATCAGAAAAAGGAAATAATTTTAAAAACGATTAAAAAATTTTAATTAAAGGAAAAAGAGACCAGGGAACTAACAAGCGGTACCTGTGGATTGTACGAAATGGAAGTCTCTTTTCCCGGTCAATTCCTTTAATTCCTCTTTCAAGCTAACTAATGTGGCTTCTGTTAGATAATAAACAGAGGCTGTTACTTATCCTATATATATATAATATGGTGTTTTATAAAAGCTATAATAAAAGCTATTTTATAAAAGCTATAAATAAGGGCAAAACTTAAAGAGGCGTTAGTACACATCGAAGCAAACAACTTTCATCAAAGAATGCAAGGTCGGAAATAAAATGCAAAGATGCTGGTGCATTTGAACACTTGGTCCATGAAAAAGTTAAAGTTCCATTCATGTTGCGAGTTATCGAAAGAAACAAAGTACTAATAGCATGCAAATGTAATATGGGAAAGAAGAAGTACGCGTATTTAAAATTTCGCATCGATTAATACATAAAAGCCAATGATCCAGACGTGCAACTGTAAATCGCGGTGGGCACGTATCGGAAGTTGTCTCCCTTTACAAATAGGAAAAAGGCTCTTATGAATTTTATCTACGGAACTGCAACTGGAATTGGCTGAAATGATCAACGATTGTACGGTGAGTGGGTTTCTAACAGGCGGTTGCCTGACCGTAAAACATTTGAGCGCTTCCTCCGACAGTTTTGTGAGACGGGATGCTTTCTCGCTTCCCGGTTAGATGCAGGTCGTGCAGATATGGACATAACGTTAGTAGTGGAAGAAGCCATTCTGGACATAGTGGCTGATCATCCAAGTACAACTACACGAGCAGTGGTTAAGTAATTACATATATCACACTCCACGACAAGGTGAGTACTGAAGGACAAACGCTTACAGCCTTATCATGTTCAACGAGTACAGGAACTGACTCAAAGGGATTATCCTCATCGTGTGGAATTCGCCGGCTGGTTTCTGCTGCAGAACGTGGTAAATTCAGATTTTAGGGCAACGGTATTTGTCACGGATGAAAGTACCTGCAAACATGAAGATGCATTTAACACCCACAATCAACATGTATGGGCGGATGTACATCAACATGCCACTTATTTGTATGATCATCAGCGACATTTTTCTATCAATGTTTTGAGCAGGAATAATCAGAGACAACCTTCTCGGAACTTAACTTTTGGCAGAACGCCTTGAAGGAAAACAATTTCCCACCTTTCGGCAACATATGCTTCCAGACATGTTTAACCCCGATAGCCAACCAATCCGGCGGGTAATTTTGTTCCAGCTAGATGGAGCACCAGCCCTTTCTGTTCGAGAAATGCGAAACTATCTGGATATAATATCTCCCTACCGATGGATTGGGTGATGAGTTCCTGTAGTTTGGCTACCGCTCTCGCCAGAACTTTCATGTCTCAATTTATTTTCGTTGAAAGAGCTGAAGGATCTTATGGATCAGAGCCCCATTGAATATACGTAATACATCGTCACCAGACTTCTGACTACTGCAGGGGAAGTGCGCGATATGCTTGTTGTTTTTCAGTAAGTTTGTCAATCCGTTCTTAGCGGTTGTACCGCAAACGTAGACATCTCCGGTCACTGTTTTAAACACTTATTGTAATCACATGTCATTAAACTTGCTTTTGTCGCTTAATCGTTCTCTGTGTGTTTTGCCTCGTATAATAAAATCCCTTTCGAAGCCCTCTAACACCTTTGCGTTTTAATTCCGTCCATTTATTCTTTAATGAATGTTGTTTGTTTGAATGTGTACTATCTCCTCTTAAAATTTTGTCCATGTTTTATGAAACACCCTGTGTAAGCATATACTTCCAAAAGCTATGATAATTTATCCCAAGTTGTCATTTGCTACATTGTGATAGATATATAAATGTACTAAACGAATTCAACACCATATAAAGTGCAAATAATTCATAAATAATGAGAAATTATCAGTTTAAATGTAAACTGCATCTTTTTCTTAGATTGAAAACATAGATACATGTACAAAGCTTTTTTCATGTTAGACCTAAAAAAATGTGCTATGATTTTTTAACACTTTACGGAATTATAATGAGATTCGAAATATAAGTAAGAGTACATATTTGATAATTTTTAAAGAAGAAAAACACTTTCTCACACATTTTAGAGGTTATTGAACCATTAAATTCCATATGTAACATTATTTGAATGAAAATGTATATACCATGTCATTTATTTGCATTTTAAATAAATATATTATTTTAGTTCTTGTCATTTTCTACTATTTATAATTTAATGCGGAAAATTATAAAATAAAAATAAATAAAATATTTTACGGCTGAATGCATAGAGATTGGATATTTTCCTTTGAAAAGAAATGCAAAAATAGACATGTATAAGAAATAATATATATATTATCTTAAATGCTGCTGTTTTGAAATACAGAAATTTTATAAGAAAATTTTTTTAAAAAATATCACGAACGAAATAAACTAAATAATAAAACCTTACTTTAAAGTTAGAAATAGATTAAAACAAATTTCTGAACTATGAAATAAAACTTTATTTTTATGTTATATTATTTCAAAGGTCATAAGTAAAAATTTAACTGTTAAAAGAATATATATATTATTAGGAGTGCATGGATAAGATAAAGCATGGATAAGATAAAACATTAACAAAAATTGTATTCTCAAAAATCATTGAAACATATTTTGAATAGTTTTGATAAAATAAATTCTGAATCAGCAATTTATAAGAATTTATAAGAATTTTATAAGAAAGTTTATTTTGTTCTATAATATATTTTTTATTATATAAAATTTCGAAGCAATTTATATATGCACATTTTTTCATGTGCCAAAAAATGGCTTAGGATATCAAAAATACTTAGTATAGATCTAAAATACATTCAAATGAGGTAAGTTTCAAAAAGCTTAAAATAAATGTAAATATCTACGTGCGGATATTTTTATAGTAACAGAACAGAACATTTATAATTAGACATTTATATCAGAGCAATATTTTAATTTATATATAAACATATACACATATATATATATTTAAAAATGAAAACACATGTAAAAAACAAAGGAAAGGATACTGCTAGATTTAAACTTAATAAAACGAAAAATTAAAAATGGAAAACTATGAATATCTTATGGAATCGTCAGAGGAGCTTCATAAGAATATTCATAGTAAATATATGTTATTTCATCAAATATTTATATATATATTATACAATGATACATTTTCTCAAGAATAGCCACTAACTAAATTTTTATACTTTCTAAAACAGTGATTATTTGATTCGATGTGCTATGAAAAATATTATGAAATGATTTATGATACTGAAGTATCTGGAGACTCATTATTTTAGAAACAACATGTTTTTTAGAAAAGAAATTTTGCAGACATAATTTGAGATCTAAATTACAAATACTAATAAGAAGGAACAGAAGGAATTTTTGTTCCAGAAGTAACTGAAATGTATTAAAGGAAAGCATAAGTTAGAATCCATATGAAAATAAAGTTGTTAAATTATAAAATTATTCCATGATGTTGGCATTTCATTTATGAAAATTTTGGATTTAAAGAAATGTATTCAAGCCTGTATAATGCAGTACATAAATATTGCCGATGGGAAATGTATCGTCGTTTTTCAAAGTGAATACATCGTCAAATATTAAATAAACAATCCTTTTAAAAATAAAACACGGGCAATGTATCATAGGTTTAGATACACAAATAATAGGGTATATATATCTTAGTATCTTTTCATTGTATGACTTTCAATTGGAATTTTCTTTCTACGAGGGACAATTTATTTTTGTCCATTAATTTGCTTTTTACAGTGCGTAAGCAATTTTATCTTAAATTTCTCTTCACACACAGTGATTGTTTTTTACACCTACTGTTGATAATTACAAACTACTTTCTAAAACAATAAAAATTCTCTGATCTAAAAAGTATTTTCTATAACTTTTCATATGTCATGACAATCCCATGTACCTCGAAGCATCCCATTCATTATTACGGTAAAAGTACAGATGAATTATTATTTTAAGTTATTAAATTAGATGTATAAGAGTATATTTATTTATAAGAAATATATATTAACACAGGATAATTTGTGAAATAATATACTGATAGAAAAATGGACGATATTTACTATCAGTGTTTTAACAAAAATATACTTTAATGTTCTTTCGATATTTTATTTTATTTATTTCAATTATTACTGAAAAAATAATATCCTGCATTAAAACATTAAAGAAATGCCATTCCAAATATTTCTATGAAAATTAAGACGTTCTATGAATACACGAAAACATATTTTTTGACATTGAAACTTTTTTTTTACGAAGGAATTGTGACCTAAGTAAAACGAGAACACTCTATACATTATAATCAGCAAATTATCAGAGGAAAAAGTCATTGGACAATATGACACTTTTCAATATATGCTTAAAAAATAAGGTTAAGGGATCGTTATCATACCTAAATTGTACAAAAACGTAATATTTTTTCACTAATAACTTATTTTATACATCATTAAAGAGCCTTTTTCGATAAATTGTAATCTAAGATTTGAAACGTAAATTATTCGGTTTGTTAGTTTAGGAATTATGAAGCTTTAATTTTCAGAACTCCTATTGTTAAAGTATTTTTTGATCGTTGCAAAACTGATTACAATGCAGATTATTTTACATTACCCAAAAACTACTTATTGGAATTACTTGTAATTTTGGTTCTCATATATAAAGCTTTAAGAAATAGATTGATGTTGAACACATTTATGTTGCAATTCACATTGTTTTCGCAAATTAATTATATATATATATATATATATATATATATATATATATATATATATATATATATTGGAATAGATATTTTCGTTGTTTTTCTTGGACAATTCGGTAAATAAATTCAACGGTTTATTCTTTTTGTTTTTGGTCGATTATTTTTAATGGTTTATTTGAACTCTCATCTCATGTTAATGTTTTTTTTAAATCTAGTATATGAAATGAAATATGGTTTAAAATAACTAACCTACCTTTCTAAGAGAGTTATTCAATTAAGTTAAAAAAATTGTAGCTATTATTTAAAAATATATATATTGTAAATTTATATTCATGAAAGTACACCACACTTTTTATTCGATTGTTATATTTCCATAATACATAAATCTATACATAATAAATGCAAAAACCATAATTTACGTGACTAAACATGTAAAATATCTTCTATTTTGTGTTATAAACAAACATCAAAGTGATAAAAGGAAACATGTGTAAAGTGCTAAAATATTTCTTTCAATCACCTGAAAGAAAATGTTGTTATTTTAGAAACGTGAAAGAAGAATTTCATGCATTTCTTTTCCTGTTGTTTGGAAGGAAAAAGAAAGTGTATATATATATATATATATATATATATATACATGCAGGTAAGTTTTTTTTTTAATTTACATATGTGTTTTCTGTTACTAAAAATGTTTAAAATTATTTTTAAAATGTTATAAGCATAATATTAAACATAATAAATATAAAAATACCCTTTAAAATAAAAAGTAAAATTTTCTGTATTGAAACTTGAACATATTAATGGAACAATATAAACTTATGACTTGAACATATAAATTTTCAAGATTGTTTAGGTTAAAAAATGTGTATAAGTAAATTTCACACTCAGTAGCGCCATCTGTCGGTTATTATTGCAATTATTTTTTTACTGTTCCATTCTTACCCCTTCTCGATATGAACTAGTCGCATCCTCTCTCCCTAGGATTTGATATTCGAAAGATGTGGTACAGTAATGGGTCGTGGGAGTGGTCAGCGCTGGCTTCAAACGTTCAAGTGCAAGCACAGAATACAAACAATGATTTTAAAGGGTATTTTTATATTTATTATTTTATACCCGTCTCCCCTTATGGGATTCCCGCTACGAGGCTGTTGTTCACTTCTACGTTCCGCCTAAGTGTGTTGTGGTGGTGTCCTCTAGTTTGGGCTCCACCGTATCGCAGCGACCCTTGTCGTCAATTCATTTGGGAAAGGGTGAAGAAGTGCAGGTAGGCTCACGCCCCCGCTTCTCCTCCGGCCGAAGAGCACCACCTTGGAGGGGTCCGGGTAAACCGGCTCTTTCTTGGTCGTGAACTCGTATGGATTCACTAGAATCTGGAATCGGCGGTGACGTACGGCTGCCGAAGACATCCGTAGCTTCTCATTACCCCTTCTCGATTAGTAAGTATATCGATTTTTGTTTCATTCAGGTTTATCCTTCGAGGTACAGACAGCTCCAAATAGAGATACTTATATTATAACCACCCTTTATATATATATATATATAAAGGGTATATATATATATACATATATATATATATATATATATATATATATATATATATATATATATATATATATATATATATACACTAAGTAATCGCACACTTTTTTTTTAATCAATGAATTAATAAAACAATTGTTATCACCTAGATTAAAAAAAAAAAAAAAACGTTCAAGTGCAAGCACAGAATACAAACATTGATTTTAAGTCATTCATTTATGTAGATGAAAATAAAAAATATGGGATACACTTAAAGCTAGAAAAGAAGAAAATTGACAAATATAAAAACAGCTGAAGATTAAGTGGGAGTTAGAATGCAAAGTGCATTCTTATTGCACAAACAAAATGGGAATAAGTTCAGAGTAGAATGTTTATTATTTTTTAGTAAGATTATCCCCGAATTGAATACAACTGATTTCATATAGTCTGATTATTTGTAAAAGTAAAATAATGTTTAAAAATCCATACGAATTATGGTAAAACAGTACACCATTAAAATGTCCTGAATTGTTTTTTTAAGAATATCTCCTTATTCTTTAAATATTTACGTGCAAAAAATTATTTTTTGTACACAGGTGCAAAAGCACTTGCAAGTTTCCTTTGTTTCTATTTATGTATTTTAGTATTTTTCGTCTATATGTGCACTTGATAATAGTTTTCTAGCATGATGTATAATTAAAGAAAAATATTTAATGAAAATAAATGGAATAACTTTCTGTTTTATCTCAAACTTTGTTTTCAGTTCATTGATTCCTAATGTATAATATTTTGTCATTCAAAATTTCTGTTACGAGCATCATTTTGCAATTTGTGCTATTTTTAAAATAAATGCTTACTATTTAATTATTTAATTACAGAATTATATATGGAAAAACCATTTTTATCATGGAAATAAATCTGGAGGAGCTCGGTTATTATGTAATGCTATTTGAATTTCGGGAAATACAACATCCCGAAACTGTTTAAAACTCAAAAACCAAAAACAACTGCAAACTTCAACTATCTGCAAGGAGTTTTTCAGATAAAAATTATTTTGCGAAATTTCAATATTAATAATAATACTAATAAACGTATTATGAGAGTATTGTGATATATTCGGTAAATATGGAATAGGGAATTCAAAATCAAGAAACCGAACTAAATTTGGCAAAAAACAGGTGTAGTGATATCAACAGAGCATGATCAAAAAGTAGTTACTAGGTACTTATCCAATATACTACAGTTCATACTTCATATTTTAAGAAATCACAATTATAAGGATCTGTCTTTGCCCCTCCATAATCATTGAGTATTATAAGATATTGGTATTCCACATATCCCGACACCGCCGGTTTGAGAAAAAATTACGCTATGTATATGCATTTGAATAGCGAGCTAGAAATCGAGTACACAGGATAAGCTATTAGTATTTAGGTATACATTAGGCTTAATTTCAATCTAGAGCTATTTCTTCTAATAATGAAAAAATATATATATTGAAATATTATCTCCTGAAACATTCCCTAGTGTTAAAAATAATCTACTTAAAAATGAGAACTTCCATGTACTCGTTTTTTTTTTTTTAAGTAGAATTGCTTCAGAAACGAGTACATGATGTTTTGAAATGCAAGTGACAATTCGGACTGAAAAGTAAGCTTGTGAATAAATATTAATATAATCTCTTGTTATTCTATGTGTGTTTCTTATATAAATACTTATGTTCGAGTCCATGTATGTACTCAAAAAAGGAGTACACGCGTTCCTCAAATTTAAGAGTTAAGTACTCGGAACTATTATAACATCGGAAAGTACTCAAAAATGAGTACATTTTGCTTATCTTTTAAGTATCCAGTGTTAACAATGCAAAGACTTAAAATAAATATTTTTCACACAACGTGCCCTGACGTCGACCGACGAACTGCGCATTCTGGGGGCATTCTGAAAAAGTTCTTAAGTAGTTTATGATACTGCTGCTTGGTGGCAGTACTTTAATAAGCAAAAACGTTGGTATTCCATATTACTTGACTATTCCATAATATTCGAAATTCCGCTATATATATATTCTAAAAGTGAGTACATGAATGCTTATAAAACCTTTTTATGAACAGACCTACTAGTTACGTACATACGACCAGATTCTCAATATCAGTAATGATAAAATAAACTATTTTCGCCCCCCAAAATTAAATATGTACTTGATAAAACAAGTTCATATTATATCATATATAGCTTCTATCAAGTTCATATTCAAACTTTTTTTCAAAAGTATATTTTAACCTTACTGATCTAGAAAATGTCATCGGTTGTGTGCACGAAACTAGGAGGTATGTAGTTAAATATATTTATATGTTTTTATGTTTATTGTAATCAATTTTAGCATGTAAATTTTTATTTCACTATTTAATTGACAAAACACATTATCTGTATTATTTGTAAAAGTAAATGCTATTTGATTAAATTATGTGAGTGTTTATAGATAAAAATACGTTATTCAAAAAATATTGATTTTTTTTTTTTTTTAATCAAAATTTTCTTTGTGTGCACTTGAAGTAGAAATCACTTATCATTAGTAAACAAACTACTTCATGTTTTTGAAGATTAATTCTCGTAATAGCTTTTTAATATAGCAAAACATTTTAAATCTCCTTTTCGTCGCTGATAAATAAATGTAATATTCAGCTTTCTGAAACACTTTTTCTGAGCTTTTTTCAACTTCATAAATTGAAGTTTTCTATAATTATTAAAGTTGCAAATAGAAAGTGAAGTTCTTTACAAAAAAAGCATCAAAAATGTTTTCAAATAAATTGTGTTTTCTTTTAGCACAAACATACATGCAAACAGACATTCGCAAGAACATATTGATATATAGCGAACAAATAGATTTATTCTCGTAACCGCTTTTTGTTAATATTTCAAACCATTTTCCTTCTGTAATTCATAGCAAGTAATATGAAAAAAAAATGTATAAATTAAAGTCAATTCCTACTTAGGTTCCTACTTTAAATTTCCGTTTCATATCAGATATCTTCCGCATTTTTTAGAAATTTTTATAATGTTAAAATAAACATTATAGGAACAAAATAAACCGTTACTTCTCAAGAACAACCATATGTACAATCTAGATATATTTCTGTTTTTTTTTTTCTTTTTTCGCATTTCTGAGTTAGTTTTGTGTAAATAACAAAACCTTGACACGATGAGAATCGAACCCGCAATCTTCCGTATACTGAGCAGGAGGTCCCAAGAACTACGCCATGACTAGACATTCTGCTGTCTTAAACGTTGCTACTTATTTTAGTAGCTTTTTATGATGCAAAAACTGAAATTAATTAATTTAATTAAATTAATGGATTAATATTTGAAAAAACTGTATTAACATCAAGTATCATCCACTACAATTTAAAAAAATGTATTTGAACTTGAGTGGATGTATAAAAAATATTTTATTAACGATTGAAAACTTGAACAGTAGTGAGTGAACTAATAATAGGAATTGAAAAAGAGATCCCATTTCCGAATCTCAGATAACAAACTAGTATTTTCAGCTTTATGGAACATTTTCTCTCTCTGCTTTGTTTTGAACTTCACAAATTGAAGTTTCGCTTACTTATTAAAGGTACCAATATAAAGTGAGGTGCTTTACGAAAGAGTTTCAAAAATGCTTTAAAATAAACAGGATTTGTACGAATAGTAATTTTCCCATCTGAGCCCAATGTGTCCTTGCTGGAACTCGAAACCAGAACGTTTGGCTTAAATTGCTAGTGCTCTTCGAATCGATTATTATGAAGGACTTTACAGCCAACACAATATTCGCTAAGAACAAAATGGGATGATTGGGAAAATTACTACTCGTATAAATTATTTACAACTTTTATGATTGTGTTAAAAATAATTAAAGTGTGAAATTAACTGACTGATTATAAAATTTAATAGCTTCTAAACAGTGACAAATATTTGATAAATACTTGCAGGAGTGTAATGTAGGATATCAGGAGCATTTTTTTCATTGTGATTCCCGATTTTATTTGGAATTACCAACAACAGATGTCGCTGCGACGATAGGAGTGCAATCCAGGCCAAAACTGGCCAGGTAAAATCACCCCGCATTGATCCGAAGGAAGGAGGTTCAATACATGGAGTGGGTCTCATTCGCTAATACAATCGTGTTCTTAGGGCCCGATTCTGAATGAGGTTTTATTGGTGAATTTGACCCACTCAATTTATTGAACCTCCTTCCTTCCATCAATGCTGGATGATTTCTGCTTTTGTCTCGATTGGATGTGTATTGCTCGCTATTGTTCATAATTCGAACTAAAATCAGGAATCGCAGTAAAACAACTCCTGATAACATACATTAATATCCTGCAAGATATTAGGTAGCTTTCAATACAAAGAAGTATAAAGCTGCCTATTGCAGCCGTTCGGAGGAAAGCAGTTCCAGAAAATTCCAATACATTTTCACCGATCATGACCCCCAGACCCCAAAACCACCCTCCGTTCAAATGTTGATTGATATATATAGATATATCCATATATATATCTGACCTATGTCATACGATAACGCTCGTATTTATAAATCAATTTCGATGAAACTAATTATGTGTATTAAGCTCACCAATGTCTCGACCGAGTTCGTTGGCCAGCTTGGTCCGCCATCTTGTTTCAAGATGATGGCCACTTAAAGATTTAGAACTAAAATAAATACACAAAATAGTTAAAAATTCAAATTTATTTTTTAATTAAGTGTTAGGGCTTGATGCAAGGATTCCAGAGCATTTCTTGTTTTACCTCTATTTTAAAAAAATGGCTGAGATAGAGCAGTTTGAAATTCTAGGGTGGCTGATATTTTGAAACAAAACAGCACATTACAAAAATTTTCATTGTTGTAATCATTTTCCCAATCATACGCATAAAACTATATACTCATCTCCGTTAGCGCCAAATTCTCGCCAAACTTCGCGTTATTTGACGAAATATCGCCAAATTTTGCGACCAAAATAAGTCTTCATAAATGAAGCCAACTTGGCTATAGCTCAATAATTTGGCTAATTTCTTATTCTAATTCAGTATTAACGAATCTTTTGTAAACGGTTACTTTGCATTTTAGCTTGCTGTTTTCTTGTAACATTAGCTAAAATTTTAAAACGAAGATATAGGGAAGCTACCTTTTCCTCCCGGTACAGGCCAGAAGGACTTTTTTTAATACCTGTCACCGTTTGGATCTTATTGAATTTTAAAATCAGTCACTCCATCTTAGGATACCCGGTGTATTGTCTGATTTGCGTTATAAATTTCCTGATAATTATGCATTAAGTACTCTTTATAAATATGAAATGTAAGTTAAGAAATAAAATCACTTTTAGAGGCACACTATTAAGTTGGGCATATAGGACACCGATGGTATTCCTTTGAATATTGAAAGTTGAACATTGAATCAATTTATAAGTATTAAATTGGCATATTTAACAACATTAAATTAGGAACACCAACTATGTAAATTTATTCTGTCAAAGAGAAAAAAAAACAAAGGCCTATGTCTTGTTTCATATGCAAAAGCATCCAAAAAATAATCCTTATTGTTTTCCTATGTTAAATAAACGACGAATTGCATTAAATTATTGGTTTCAAAATGTTATGTAAAATTAGACAATTGACTAGAAAGTAACATTCTTAATGCTCTTCATGTACATTTCAAAAATCAATTTAAATTGTAATTCTTAACTTGAACCTAATGTGTGTAAAACACGATCGTTCATAGAATTTTAAGTTTAAGTAATGTATTTCATGTTGTATTAGTTATTCTGTTTTGAATGATCGTGAGATGCAAATTTTACAAAATCATATCATTTCCTAGACATTCTACGTGTTAGTTCTAACTGCATATTACAAAATTTAATTTTTATGTAATAAAACGAAAGGGTACATAGATCAAGATCTTATTGTAATTTTCATGTTTGATAAATTATTAATCGGATCTGTTATAAAGTAAATATCCCTGAATATTCAAAGATAAGTTTAATATTGCAAATGTTTTTTTGTTAAAAAGATCATTCAGGTTGTTAACAAAAAATTTCTTTCTTTCATGTGGAAAAAAAAAAATTAAATGATCATCAGTTCTCTTTGCGATACAGGATGTTGCATTCTCATTGTAATAATTCTCATATTTTTAAATATACTATGATGCAAAAGCGTTTACCAAAAAAGAAAGTATAATTTCTCTATATTTTTTATCAACCCATTTTCGGCCAAAGGTGCATAAACGCACCATTTCAATAAATATATTTTTATTAACACTGTGACGTATATTTTTCACTAAGTTTATTTTTTCTGCCCCTTATTAAGGGTTCTGGAGAAATTTATAAAATATTAGTAATTGAATTGAAGTAATCACTTTCTGTTGAGAAATTTTCAAAATACGCTTTTTTTTTATTTTAAACAGTTATTGACAAATTTGACTTTTTAAAAAAGTGTATAATTATTCCACTTCAGATTAATCATATGGTTTTATAATGAAGTAAAGTTGCAAGTTCTGTAAATAAAATAAAAATAAGACAAAGGCCATAAGAAAACTTAATTTTTTTATTTAAATTTAATGGTAAATTATTAATGGTAAATTAATAATGGTAACGTCAAATTAAATAAAATATTATTTTTCATGCACGAAACTTTTTGGTGTCTTAATGAGTGTAATTTAAGCCAATTTCAATGCAAATAATACCACATTTTATAAAATTTCTATGCTTGGCCTAAAATGGGTTAAGAAGACAAAGTTTCTTTGAAATGTATATAAATGTACACATTTCTTTATTTAAATTTATCAAAACGAATTTCACTCAAATAATTAAACTTAATATTGTGTAATATGTGAGTAACTTCACAGATTGAAAATGGGCCAAATAACCATTTTTAACCACAAATTTCAGCATGTTTCTTTTAATTCTTGGCTTTATTTATTTTTTACTTTTGAAAAGTTGTTTTTGTAGATATGGCTTATACAGCACACTATTCGTTGTTATATTTAAATTTCACAAGTTTCGCAGTGTACATTTTTTGAACATCTCATTATGAAGGGCATATGCAGTTTGAGTCTACGGATAGTACTATTTATAACATAAAACATAGCTTATTCTCCCAAAAAAAGTAGTTTGCATTAGAGTTTTGTGTATGTACATTTTAATAGTTGAGTTATCTTCTGTTCAATGTAGTTGTTGTGAGAAGTTAGGTATCGCTAATGTTCTTCTTTTAAAACTAATTTAACGCTTCAACAAAATAAGTAGGAACATGTAATTCTGAAGCTTAAAATAAAAGTGCTTAGAAATGGGAGTTCTTCTTGTATATAAATGAGTTCTTCAAATGATACAAGGGTTTTCTTCAAATGATATAGAATACTTACAGCGTAGCAAATTGCACACTTATGATATTCGGAGATTTATTTTAAATTACGTTACTCTTTGCACATTTTAGTGAATCTTTCCGTTTATAATAAATATCCGAAGATTTGGAATAAACACAATACATTAAATATTTACAAATTAATTAGTTTTGTTTAGTCTTTTCCAGTTTTGAATATATTTGATTCATCCTAGCATAAAACTCGAAGTTACGCACCATTAGGCATTAGTGAATTTATGTCATTGCACTTATTGAAGATACGTAAGTATTTCAGAAAGAGATACCTTTTGGTATTTGTTAGATTATAAATTTAGATTCAAAAAGGAAAGTTTCTGCAATGTATAGAGAACAATATATTTATATTTATTTATAGAGATATGTTTTTGAAAGTGTTTTAAATAAAGAAATGTATTTACTTTTAAAAATTCCATAAGAGAAAATATTTGGTATTTCATGCAGGAAATTTCTGAGACACGTAGTATCTCTTATTAGTGTATAGCTGTATGAGAATATTAGAATATATATTTAAATATCTATTAAATGAACAATACTTACTAGGATGTCTGAAAGAAAAAAATATTGAAAAATTTTGAATCAGACATTTTCTTAGTTATTAATACATAGAATTGCGTTTTCCATTAGAATAGTGCGGACATAAAAATAGGTTATAAGAAAATAAAATATTATTTGTCAGACTGGTATATTTTGAAAGTCCAATAAATTATTATTTATTACTTTTATTATTATAATAAATTACTGTTATTATTATTATTATTATTATTATTATTATTATTATTATTATTATTATAAACTGAAATATAATGAATATTGGTATTACGATTATGCAAAAAATGACTATTTATTATTTGTTATCATTTATATACTTTTGTGATGTAATAGGAATTAGAATTTTATCTTATAATTCCTATATGCATTAATAATTTATTCAACGATTCATTCACTTTTAGAAATCGAAGTCTGATAATATTGGTCTCTATGTATTATATCAATATCTCCAAATGTATTTGATGCATTTAAAATTTACTTCGTTTCGAGATTTCACGATTGATTTTCAGAAATTAAATATTTTCATCATTCTATTTCATGTAATCAATTGCCTCAAAATAAATACATCGCCAATATTATCTATGGTAGCTGAAAAATATATTTAAATTATATTCAATAACGAAAAAAATTACAAGGTAACATTGAAAACTGTTTTGAATAACTTGTTTTGATTATCAGTTTATGTGAGTCCGAACTATTTTAAAACATTGAAACATCCTTCGAAGGATTTGAACTTTGAAACTTATATTTGTAGACAATATATTATGTAATTCAAATTACATGTCATAAAATTTAAAATTTTGAACAAAAGAAATCTTTAATGAAATTGTATTACTTTCTTTATTGTGATGTAATAATTTAGCTTAATTTATTTAATAAAAATAGCATATTTCAAATAAGACAATTAAATCTTTTTAATTACAGTATTATTTGAAAAATTTAATATCTTACACTAGCATTTACGCTATACGTGGTCTTTAACTGACAAAAATAAACATTATTTACACATTGCACATGCTAAAGATTGCAAAAATATCAGGATGCTGGGATCACTCCACCAATATTTCTTTTAAATATAATTACTTATACACTGATGGAATCCCGCTTCTGACTGGTCGGATGTCAGACGGCAAATTAATTTATAGACAGAACATCTTAACCTTTTGAAAAAAAGTTTTTAATTTAAAATTAAAATATACAAATGGGAATACTTTTAAAAAGGCTAGTGCAAGAACATCTACAATTTAACAAGTTTCATTTAAAAAAATAATAATTTTCAAAATTATTTCAGTAGAAATATCAGGAAAGATGACAAAAATAACAACCTTCTGTTTTAAATATATAAAATATTTTTCGCAATTAATGGAAATATAATACCTATTAAAATGTTATAAAACAGATTAAAAAATGAAGTTCAGATTATAATATTTTTGATATAATTCATTTCAAAATACAGTTTATATTAGACGGTTTAATTTTGTTTCTGTTTTTTTAAGTATTATTTAAAGTTATAGTTCGGTTTTTTCCCCTACAATTTTTCACAGTTAGGGTTACAAATTCTTTGAATGGCTGCTTGAAGTGTTCGAATTTATTTAAATTTTATGTACGTATATTGCTTAAAGTGCGTTTTATTTAAATTTTAATAAAAAAAAATACTTAATACGTATCTTATTATTTATTACATATTATAGGTTGTGTACAGTCTTTACCAGAGTTTTTCGCCTTATTTAACCGCATTCTGTGAATAAATGAGGCAATTCGAATTTTAAGATTTAATATTAATTATAAATTTCCTTACATTAAAACTAGGAGAGAGAATCCTTGGATATGCAGAGCAGTGTACGCACGCTGGTATTAGTATGTGGAATAAATGGCCAGCACGCCTAAGTAATTACCCCTCTAATGTGCGAAAAAATATACGAGAATCCCCTAAAATATACGAGAACACACCGGAACACGAACATTTAAATTTCTTTTAACATGTTTTAACCATCTGACTGTCCAGCAAAAGTGAAAATGTGTAATGTTTTGTCTCAGTATTTTATTGTAAATGCTAAAAAAAAGATAATTATTCTAACATTAAATAAAAAGTTGGTTAATGTAGTTATATTTATGAATGTAATCCTTGAGAGTATTGATCATTACTCAATACATTAAAACTGCATTATATTCGTATATATTAATTTAATTAATCCTTTTATTGCAGTGAAACCTGGAGCTCAGTGTACGTATTAACACGGGTGTGTCTGTGAGAGGGTTTTAAATAGTATTTAAACAAACAATTGATAAAATATAGACTTAAGAGCCACGCGCGAAATACTCGAAGGCCAATGCTTAGCAAATGGCATAGTTCATTTCGAATTTATCGTTTGCAGTTCAATATTTTGAAGGATTTATTTTGTATACGATATTAGCGGTCGTGTGGCTAACGTTGTAAGTTTCTACTTTTTCGATTTTGATTGATTTTTTTTTCTGGTGGTACTTTTAATTTTGGAACGTTGCCGAATATTATTATAATTAATTTTAATTTTAGTTTTTAAATACAAGTGCAAAACCAGTAAAATGCACTCAGATAATGTTAAAATACGTTTGCTTAAAATAAAAACAAAATTCTGTCATTTTTAATTTACTTCCAATACATTTAGATATATTCAATTATGAAAGGTTTTGTGTTTGTGCGACTCACGAAAAATAAATTAAAAATCTTAAATGGGTAATATAGCAAAAGGTGATTAAACAGGAAAATAACAGTGAATTCTACTACAGTTTATCATTTATATGGTGTAATATGGGTATCATTTTTTACAGTCAGTTGACTGAAATGAAAATTTTTAATAAACTATAATGTGTAGCCACTTTATAAAAAAATAGAAAATAAGACAACAATTTTCAAAAACAGACTTGAAATGAAAGATGCATTTTTTAATATTGAAATTTTAGCTATTTGTACTTTAATTTTAAAACCTTAATTCAAAATAGTTGTATTATAAAGCATTTGTTTATTTTATTGAGTGCAGTTAGTTGGAAAATTTTAATGATTGCACTAGTCCAATTACTTTAAAGAAGCAGTAATCTTTTCACGGCGTAAAATTTAATGATATGAACAGTTTCTATTTTTTTAATAAATTCAATATTATGTATTATTAATTGATTAAAAAAATGGCTTTATCTGTATTTTCTGCCGTTTATAATTTAATACTGGAATTAATCAAAATAAAAGAGATATTTCCATTAGTGATCAATGAATAGAGATAGGAAATTATCTTTTGAAGGAAAATATAAAACGAAATTTATTGAGAAAGACTTAATTTGAAAAAAAAAGCTAGCATATTTCAAATCCTCTGATTTAAAAATGAGAAAATCTAATAAGATAAAATTCAATAAACGAAAAAGGATCTAGAACGAGCAAAAAAAAGTAAATAATACTACCTCATCTAAGCTTCAAAACAGCTTTAAAAATAGAGTTTTTAAACTACGATATAAAATTTTCTTCTTATGCCATATCATCTAAAAGATCAGAAGCATAAATTTCGCTGCTTTAGAAATAAAGTCTTCTTAGTTATGAAACAGAGTGCATGGATAAGATAAAACTTTAAAAAGGACAAATGGGTTTTCAAAAAGCTTTGAAACAGATTTTGAAACCCTTTGAGAGAATAAATAGTGAATCAGCAATTTCTAAGACAGATATATTTTTTTCTCTATTTCATCTTTTGCTTCTTTTTTTAATCTGTTTAATTTTTTTCTGTTTGTATATTTTTTTTAACTTTACGCATTTTTAAATATTCCACGCACTCTAAAGAAAAGTGCTTTTGTAAAATATTTGAATAGACCTAAAGTATAATCAGAGGAGAAAAGAGTCACAAGTTTTAGAAAAATAATTTAAATTATCTAAGTGTATGTGGAAATAATAGCTACTTTAAAGAAACTACAACTGAAGAATTAATGTAGACCAATACTTTGATATATATATATATATATATATGTGTGTGTGTGTGTGTGTGTAACAAATGTAATTAATTTATCAAATCCAAAAATAATTATTTTATCAACTTTTTTTCTGTATTATTCATAAAAACTGTATTATGTAGGGCATAATAAAGCCTGTTTCATTCGATATGACTGCTTCTAACATGACAAAATGCTTCAAAATTGTGTTTTATATGAGAATACATAGATTGAGAAGACTATAATAGTTACAACAACTTGGATTGCTAAAATTATTCGGACGAAAAATTATTGAGATGTAATAAAGAAATGGACCACTTTATGTCGATAAAAATAAACAAAAAATAAAAAAAAAACATACATCGAGCATAGATTATAAACATGTTAAAATGTTTTTGGGATACTGTAACAAAACTTCACCGTTTAATAATATGATATAATATATCATAAATAATCAGTTTTGAAAACTAAATTTCAGCAAGTTCTGTTCATAATCAGAAAGGTACTCGGATTCTTATGTGCAGTCCTGTATATTGTCAAAACATTTATATATATACTAAATAATTCAGTTCAGACATAAAAGGCATAGCACTGTTGAAATATATCCTTCAGCAATTGTCACAAATAGACGAAAATATACTCGGGTATTTTTGTACTACTATGCATGTGTGAAAAACATATAACTCATCCAAAAACGCATTTCCAGCAATTATCATGCATGGTTGGCGATGTATCCAATTTTTGCGTACCCCTGTATGCTATTGTTTTAACATAACACTATTTCAAACATAAAAATAATGGTATAAATTTAGGAAGTGCAGTAAACCATGCTGTTTTTAGAATACGGAGTGCAAAAAATGCCATTCATTCACAGGACCACACAAAATAATTCATTTAAATAATGGTCTACAAGATAAATTGTTTAGTGTACAAAATACAATTCATCTGGAAAATGCATTACACAATTAAAAAACACCACTTAGCAATTTGCGGCCATGGACGACAAAGATCACGAATTCTTTTATACCGCCTTGTCGGCTTCTATACGATCCATAGCATTTATACACACCTTTTCAATATGCAAAATTTAATTAATCTTATAATCGCAAACTAAATTTTAAAACGCATTTCCTGCAATTATTGTTCATAGACAATATTGTAACCGAATTATTTTGTGTGTGTTCGTAAATGAATGATACATTCTATGCACTCTATATTATACATTAAGAATCTTGTAATGCACCTCTGAAAGGCATATAAATTATTTTATGTTTGAAATACTCTAATATCATTGTACTCTAACATCATTCGTAAATAAATTTGAAATGCTGTGCAACTAAAAAAATACTGGTTTCCCAAATCGATTGCAGTAAACGGTGCGTTCATATGGTTTTCTGCATTTCTTTATTTCCATTTTCAATTGCAATCGTCATTTTTGGGCAGCATGTAATAACTAATCTATAAAGTATTATAGAGCATTCCTTTCTTCAAACGGGTAATTCATTTTTAAACCCCAATATCTTATCCCGAAAGTAACAATTTCTGATACCATTTGGCGAAGGTGTATATCTAGATACTATTTAACGTTACGATCGGTGTTCAGCACTCCGTGGGCGTTCCTTGAGAGATATGCGGAGATATGGCGTATATGATATCTATCCCGAAAACATCAAATATGAAAATACTTAAATAATCTTACCACTAATTAAGTTTGAGTAATTTGCGAATCACAAAAGGTTACCCAAATACCCAGGTTCTGTTTACCCAAATGAATAATTATTTTGTTGCTAAACAGGTGTCATCTGAATTCTGTGCTTAGTTTTGGGGCAGTGATATTTTGCAACATTTAATTTATCTTATATCCGCAGAATGCCATATCGTTTTAAAGTACGGGTTTTATACAATCTTATCATTTTCAAGCATATATAATTGGCATTTTCTCCAAATATATATTGCTTAAAAATTCGGTATGCGATAGATATGGAATGTGTGACGAAATAGTAAAATCGCACATGATTTCGTTATGTAATTGCACAAATTGACAACATCAATTCCTTACATCCAATAAGTACAACAAGCAGATTTTGCGACAAAACTGTAAGAATAGAGGAGTTTAAATTTAAAGAGATTTGATATCACGAGGACCTTTCATTTTTCTTTGAAAAACAATATTTGATGGATTTGGAAATATTTAATATTTTCTTTATTCGTTTAACACAAAATATCATAGAGTACGTAAATGGGTGAGATAATTGCAGCTACTAAAATGAATTGTTGATCAAATTTCGTGTATTCATATTTTTTGAATATGCTGTCACAAGTCAGCTATATTTTCTCAATTTTAAACTCAGTTTATTAAAAATTCAATTTGAATATGTGAAAATTAATTCGCCATTTCTATCTTTCCCGCTGCATATTTTAAATAGATCTTTTTATTTATAAAACTGCAGCTGTGGAGTTTTCAAATTTCTTAAAATAAACTTGCTGATAGTAAAATTGTGTGTGTGTTCCATGAACTAGAAGTCATATATTTGTATTTGGAAATTAAAAATTGCACATATATGAAACTTTTTAGAGGGTGCTGGAAAAGTATTGCTATGTTGAGCACATATATATACAGAGAGAGAGAGGGGGGGGGGAGGCGGGAGAGAGAGAGAGAAATGAACGAGTTTAATCTATATATATCCAAACAATCTGCTAGACAATGTTCATAATAATGATAAAAATAATTGTACGTCATACGTTTGGCAGCCGTGGCAGCAGTTTTTAGGCAGAATGCGTTCAATTCAATTCTCTAAGTAAGTTTTTTGGTAATTTTTATACGTGAGTTTATGTCCAGGTACATAAACATCAATGTGATAAAGAAGCGTTGAGACATTCTACAAAAAACTCTACTTTCGGAGTAAATTAAATAAATAATTTAAGGTTTAAAATATTTATTTACTAATACCCATAGTTTATGTTTCAATTGTTTAAAGATTTCTATAGGTGGTTGTACACTTTTTAAATTTTTAGATAGTTAATTTATATGATAACGGTTTAGACGGTAATTTCATCAATAATATATTAACGGAGGATACAGATACGCAAATTTGTGTTTCATAATGCCATGATTACTATTTGCAGTATATAAACGATGTTTACATTTTAAAGCAAGAGCGGAGGAAACATAAATTCCGCGACCATTCCTAGCTATGTTACAAAACTTTAAAAAAAAAAAAAAAAAAAACGATATGTGTGTTTGTGTGTGTATGTGTGTGCGTCTTCTCCCGGGATTTTTGAGGGTGAATAAGGCTACTATAATTTGGATATTTTTGCGCATAATATCCTCGTAACGGAATAGACGCGAAAAACAAGTACCAGTACTTAAAAGATATTTTTTGAGAGAAATGTTATATATTTTATAACAAAATTTAAGTTAAGTTTAAAGGTGTTGTAAGAGAAAATAATTCATTGTTGAATGAATAATAGATTTCTGTCATTCGCATAAAAATGTAGATAATAATTTTAAAAAATGAGATGTAACACGTAGCAATAAATCCATGGAAACACCCATTTCTTAAAAAAAAAAAACTGAAATAATCCCTAACTATCAATTCTCCTCAAATATATGCTTTAAATGTGTTTTAATATGTAAAAAAACTGTAATTATATATATATATATATATATATATATATTACGTCAAAAATTAACTGCCATGTAACAAAAGAGTAACTTTTTTCTGTAGAATTACCTAGTTACGTAAGCATAAATAAAACGAAATACCTATAGTACAATATACTTTTTTAGACCGTTTTACGTTATTTGCCTATTGTATTCAATTTTCTTATTTTATATTATTTTCTGCCCCCCATGTTTTCTGATTTATGGCATTTCATTGTTTATAAACGGGGGTAATATAATTTATGATATCGGTGGAACTCACGTATCAACTATGAAATATGCATAAAAAAATTCTCTAAAACATTTTATGTTTTTTGAAATACAGATTCAGGTACTAAGGGTGAACTTTCGATAAATTTTAGCAAGTGAATAGCGAACATTTATAGTAAAAAAGGAAATATGTTTAAAAAATAACATTTGAAGCTACATTTACCTTTTTGTTACTAGGAAAATACGGTCAAATATAAAATTATTTGAAGATAAAATGAATTATGAAATGATGTTTAAATGCTTATAGAAATCCTCTTTTTTATGTAATGGGTTAAATCAATCAATGAAACTATATTTCTTGTCATTAAATTAATAATTATAAAACATAAATCTATTTTTCGATATAAAAAACGTTTGACCCAAAAATAATTATGTTGATAGAATAATCGCTTTTGGAATATTTAATACTGAAATGAAAACGATGCATTAGGAAGATTAAATACCTTAATACACGCACACCACATTCTTGCGTTTATACAAAAGAATAAGTACACATCTTTTTATAAAGTGAATCGACGCAAAATATAATTTTGTTATTTTTTGTCCAGTTCTCTAAATTTTACGTTCTCATTAAATTTAACTCACTATTTGTTTTTCGTAAATCATTAGTATAATCAAATGCTATGCAATGCTATGTTAAAAGTGCAGTCAAGGCGATCAAACCTTTGTCTATTGGACGGAGCATTTGCAACCCAGAGCACTATATTTTATTTTGTTCGTACTAACTTTTAAAAAAGAATTTCGATTGATTATAAATAGTTTCCCGTCCTAGCCCATAATCAAAAGGTAAAAGAAATCACTCCATGTTTTTATTTTTTTTTCTTTCTTTCTTTTTTTCTTTCTTTCCTTTTTTTTTTTTTTTTTGTCGAAAACAGTTTTAAAAACGCTGTGTTTTGTTCTGAAATTTAAGATACTCATATGAGGTTCAGGTGACGCCAAAAAAAAAAAAAAAAAAAAAAAAAAAAAAAAAAAAAAAAAAAAAAAAAAAAAAACTTAATTTAAAATGTTACTTGTGGAAAATTTAATCACATTTATCCATATAGTTCGTTACAAGTGGGATATATGCAGTAAATGAACGGCCAGATTTATTTTTATTTTTCAAAACTATTTTGCATATTATAATAATTGATACGTGAAAATAATGAAAAACTTTCCATTATTTTTTTCAGTTACAAATGTTCGATGTGTGAACATTTCGTAACACGAGATTCATCTAATCAGTAATGAATTTTCATTTCATACATTTTGAAGTTTTACTCTGTCAATGGTTAATACAGCAATGATGCGTTCTTTCAGTTTTTTGAGTGTTTCATAAACATTAGCTTTGAAAAATAAATCTCCACAAAAATAAATCACATGGCGTAAGATCCGGAGATCTTGGTGGTTATGTGAATAACATTTAAAACTTTGTTATCAGCAGGACCAATGCAGAGTTGAACGATGGAAAAAAAGTTTAATGTTTTTCATTATTTTCATATATCACCTCTATAAAATCACGTTTTGGAGTTAAATAAAATACTACAGTGAAACAACAAATGTAACTGAAAATTTAAAAGTATCAATGAATACAAAAAGCATTTACGCGTATAACATAAATAACCATTATTTGATTATATTTGAAATAAAACTCCTTCTATACGCATTTATATCAGAATCACCAATACCGATACCTATACCTATGGTATACCTGCCGATACCGCATACCTATCAGAACCGCCAATATGAGTTTTTATCACATTAAAAGTACACATAACTTGAAATGCCAAACTAACAGATGCATGCAATGTGGTTATTTTAGCACAAACAATATTGCTTAAAATACTGCAAAAAATCATGATTCATTAAAATATACATAAAAAACAAAAGAAAAATTATGAAATTTTCTTCTTTCAGTTTACTATGCATAAACACTAAATGCAATACTTTAACAGCGTGAATTACATCACTAAAAAAGTATTACTTTTCCTAGATATATGTTATAAGAAAACATTTATGCGATAAAAACATCTATTAAGCAATATAAAATGGTAAAATATTTCTTTCTATCGGCGGAAAGAAAATGCATTCCGTTTGGAAATGTAAACAGAGAATTTCGTACATTTGTTCTCTTATTGTCCGGAAGTAAAACGAAGACATTCCGAAAAAAGCTTTGAGTATATATTCGTTTCATTTTACGCAGTATTGTATTTTTAATGCATGTACTGGGAAATAATATATAGTTCAAGGTTCATGCCGAACTAGACACTATAATATGGCTTTAAGTATTTTTAAATAAAACATCATACATCTTCATTTAATATTTTTCTCTCTTAAGATATTTTCGATATAAATTAAAATTACTAAGAGCTTATTTCTGAATGACAAAAAACACAAATAAAACTTGATTATTAAAACGAAATGCATGTTTTGTGAAAGTATATTTTACAAGAATTCTTCCGAACACAAATACTGGGTATCTATTAACCCGTTTACGTTTCAAAAGTGTATAGAAATTTACAAATTTATGTATAGGAGTGTGGAAGAGACCTAAAGTAGTATTCAATATTTTGTGAAAAATAAACTAATTAGTTCAAACCTTTTTTAACACTTTTAGCCACAAACGCAAGCCTTGCGGCTAAACGTCACCGTTCTATGACAATTTGTTACATTTTTATGAGTATTAAAAAAAAAATTATAGGACACATTAACAATTTTTTGTCTTTTACCATGACAGTTCCCACTCCTTTAGATGTCTTATGTTGCAAAACCGTACTCATATAGAGCAATTTGTTGATATCTTGTGAAATTTTAAAATCTGAACAGGTATTGCTTTTTTTAATGCCCCAGAATGCTTCAGATTTTTTACAAGTCCAGTGTGCAAAATGCTCTCTGATTGTATGTATATATGCGATATATGCTATAAAACACGATAAATTCAATAAAATAATCGCTGTGTATAGTCTAAATTTCTATGTATCAACAGCCAATGATGGAAAACTGAACAAAGTAATGGATAAAGAGGAACAGACAGCGCAACATGTCCGTGAAACTTTGAAATATGTTTTAAGACACGATACACCCAATAAAATAATATTTGTATGTAATCGAAATTCCTATATATTCCTATACCAAGTGAGTTATTGAAAACCGAATAAAGTAATAGATAAAGAGAGATATGAAACGATCACATGAAAAAAATATAGATAGCTTGAAACGTTTTTATTCCCGTTGTCACTCATTGACATGGAATGTTTGGTATTTGCTAAATAGCAGCTCGAGAGTGGATGCGTTATTTTGATCCATTGGACAAAACTTGTTTTTCTATGTTACTTTTGATGAAAGTGTATCATCAGGAAATAATTCTGGAAAATATTTTGTAAAAATAGACAAATATGTTTGGCAAAAATGCGTATGTACAATGCGGCATAATGTTAGAATGCATAATAAAAAGGATATTGCAGGATAGTTTAATATATATTTTTAAATTCCTCTATTATTTTAGTTAAATTTTACCATGACGGGTTATTATTGGTTAAGCAATTTTATTTATAATGGTTCTACACATTCAAAATACAAATCATTTAAAAATCAAAAGGATGACCTAGAATTTTTAATTGCATGGTGAGTGAACTAATAAATAATCTTAATATAATCTAAGAAATGTGAATGTATCATTATATTAAGAAGACCATACCGTCACATAGTCTACGTAACTCACTCTATGTCTATTTTTAAAACTTTTTAAATTTTAAAACGTTGATACATTCTTGCCATTTTAATAGATATAAAGCTTGAAACATTGAACAGAATCTTTATCGTGTTATAAAATTAGTTTAGCTTATTTTTGATATAAAATGAAATAAACGTCTATTTTGTCGTCCAAAATAAAATAAAAAAGCATGTAAATGTTTTGTCGGTCATATAAATGGTAATTTATTGATATGTTTCAAAACATAACTACGAGATAATGTTCAAGATTTTTAATCATTTTTGTTGCAATATGTAAGATATCATGTGAGCATTATCAAAAATAAATAACAATTGCGACATCACAGAGTATATTTCTCTGATATAGCAGATAGTCTAAACTTCACTTTTAAAATTATTTTTTTTAAATGAAAGATCTCTGTAATAATGATATGAAGTTACATGAGTCAAATATTTTAAAATTTGTCTTAAAAAAATCATTTATATTTTGTATTAACCATAATCTCCGAAGTGGTAAACAAGACTGTTTTTGAAGATTTATCATTTTGTGTCTTTATCATTTTAATGTCTTACATGCACATATATTCATCAATACGTATATGTAGGCACATGAATTTGTGTGTGCATAATGATATATAATATGTCTGAAAAAAGGCTTTATATAAATATATTTTTTCAGATTAACATTAAATATATATCGATTATAACAATATCCATTACAGCTGCAACATAATATTTTATAATTGAAATATTCTTTAAAATACACAGACATAGATTATTTTTAATACTATTATTAAAACGAGTGTTTTACTTTGCATACAAAAATGTCAAGAATATCTAGAAAGCGAATGATTAAATAGTGTTTTTCTTTATTTCAATAGCGTTCAATAATTATGATACAATCCCCAAATCTTTTACTGATTTTTTCACACGATATTTTTGATACATAAAAGCTTACATATCGAAAACCTAAAATAATAACACTATAACTTTTCAAATGTTTCACAATTCCATTTCTTTTAAAATTTTAACAATTTCTCTGTAAGAATCTACAAACATTGTAAAAATATGTATTTTAAAAATTTTATAAATAAAAAAACTAAATTACATTTACGAAATGTAATATAATTTTTTAATTTATAGAATTCTTATGCGCAGAAGACTTCTAAATGAAATCAGATATTCGATACTATTATTTCTTCTTTTATTTTTGTAACGGAAATTTTGAAAAGATTGTATTTATTACAAAGCTTACGAAACTATATAATAAATACAATATTTTTAGAAATGACGTATTACGAACGTACTCGCTATCACGCACCGTTAAATAAAATGGACGCATCGGATTTATTTTGAATGCTATTATTATTCAGAAATATTTCAGAATTATACATATATTTATAAGAGGCAACTATATCATAAGTAAAAAATATATTTTTTGTATTAAAAAAGAATACAATACGGTATCCGAAAAAAAATGATTTTATTTTTATTTTACGTTCTTCGAATGTTTAAATTTATCATTTACATTTTAAGAACATTAAATTTAAAAAAAAAGGATAAGTAACATATAATTTTTGAATCAATGTATAATATCTTCAATATCTTAAGCAAATTTTAATTCTATACTCCTCTGTTAGATTGTTGCAATAGTATACAGTGTTTTAAATATATTGTAACAATCGGTTTAACACAATAAATTCAATTTAAAAACTCTAAACAAGAGAATTTATTTCTAAAAGAAAAAACAATAATGATACAATTTCCTATTTTCTCTATTATTTCGAGATCATAAATTCTGATTTGAAACTTTAAATGTTCATATGGATAATTCAAGAATTTGGTGAAAAAGATAGTATAGTTTTTTACTCTTAGACACAACTATTTCTTTAATTTTTAACATCTGACATCAGTGTTGTGTGTGTTTTGTTTATCTGATAATATTGCCATTAGTAGTAGTAGTAGTAATGTTATTATTATGTTGAACGACAATTAGAATTTCACACCTTTCCTGAAAATTATGAATAGAAATATAAAACAAAAATACATCGTATGACATGGAATTTAAAATTTATCTTATTAGTAAATAGTAATTGATTAAACATATTAATTACGCAAAATAGTTTCTCTTAATTTATTATTAAATAAAATTTTGTAATTGAAAAATCAACGTTAGTCTTTATAAAATTATCAAATGTAAATATTACAAACAAGAAAATATACCCATGTATGTTTTTGCTTGATTTTGCACTTATAACATCTCAACTCTTTTAAACTTGCTTAACAGCATTACAACGTTTCTATCATCAATGAAACTCTGTTTAATACACAAAAATATATTGAGCCATTAAAAATTTTTCAGATTCTTCATCATCTGCTTTTAGACAGTTTTTTTTTCTAACATTGAAATTTAATATTTGTATTTTCGACATGCGCTCATAAAACTTGTCTTTTATAGTGATTATTGACATAAATACTCAAAGTCTATGTGTCTAATACTTCAGAAGATATGACTTTGCTAAATCTTTGCTAAATAAATTTATGTTATTCATATACAAAAAGTTTTATATTCGAATAGTACATACGTATGCGATTTGTCTAAACTCATAAAAAAAAGTATGTGTTTTATTTGTTTATGTGAAATTATATATAGAATTCTGTTCAAAAATTAAGGGGCATTGACCAAATGCTATCACTTTTTACAATTTTTGTCGAACATCCACTGAAATTTTTGACAAACTGGATATAAAAACCAGGATATAAAGCACATGCTTGACTCTTCAAGAACAGTAGAAACAATATACTGCAATTAAAAGATTAATATATTGAATATTTGATGAGAAATGGATATTTGTATTAAATAATGTATAACTGCGCATTCTCGAATTATACCAAAGATTTGGTTTCGTGATTTGGTAGTCAATTCTATAGAATAACTCATATAAAAAACCAGTCAAATATCGTGAAAACTCAGATAGATACCAGCAGTACACTGAGCTAATTGGCAAATTTTGAAGGAAATCCCTTATAATTCGTACTATGTATATTATAAGATGACACATTTTCAAGAATATCAAATAAATGAAATATCTTAAACAAACAGAAGATAAATGTCAATTACTCTATTTGTTGTACTTTGTGGTAGCAATTAAATTGATTTACGTTTATGAAGTTTTCGATTACTCTTTATTTTATAAACAACTGTACCTAACGTAAAGAACCGATTGAGACGCACATTTTAATTCCAAATTGTTAGTAGTAAGAATCGCCACTAGATATTTTCTAAGTAGTAAATGAAATGTATTAACGTGTGTCTCTATTTTGTTAAAGTCCTTCGAAATATGTATTTGTTAAATGTATTTTCATCTCTTCTAAATTTTCTCAGAAATTTATTTGAGACAGCACAATCTAGTATATCTCTGAAAAGGTCTTTAAAAAGAGAGTTTTATGGTTCATTCATAAGAAAAAATTATAGGCATACTTTAAATAAACCAAGTCTTTTTTAATACCCTGCATATATGTCTTCTGTAGTTATAAACGGTGAAGGAATGGATGCACGATTGGGTATGAACGTCTGATTATACGATGTTTTGTTCAATTTAAATGTAGGACTTCCATTACTTCTTCACCTTCGTTAAATTCTTCAGATATGAGGTACACAAATGTAGACCTCTCTCTTTTCTTCATAAAAACTAAACTGGTTGATTTACTTTACATTTTTACTTTATTTCTCTATAGCTGAATGTTTTATTTTTCTTTGAAACAAAACCAATAAGTGGCAGCATTAATGCTTATTTTCTGGTAAAATAAATGTTATTTTCATCTTAGATTGTAAACTGTCTTTAATACAACGTGTGAAAGAAAGTAAGTAATTTTTATAATTATTTAAATTAAACCCCTTAGAATTAAAAAAGTGAGGATTTGAAGAGCATTCACATGTTTAAAGTCCTTAAGTTACTTATTGCATGAATGTAGGTTACTGCTAATTAAATTGAAATTTAATGGGACTAGTAATTTTATATACATATTTTTTAACCTAAATTACCAGTCCTCTAAAATCTAAAGTATCAATTTTAGAAAAAAGGTTCTTTCTGTCATCTATGGTGTCATTTTGTTTATGCAAAAGCAATGAATGTGTATGTTTATTATTATTTTAACTTCAGGGTAATTTGATTACTATAAAAAATTATATGCACAGGATTCTGTGTAGGTTATTGGTAATTAAATTGAAATTTAATGGGACTAGTAATTTTATATCCATATTTTTTAACCTAATTTACCAGTCCTCTAAAATCTAAAGTATCAATTTTAGAAAAAAAAAGTTTATTTCTGTCATCTATGGTGTCATTTTGTTTATGCAAAAGCAATGAATGTGTATGTGTGTTACTATTTTAACTTCATGTCTCAAGAGATTAAATTGTACATTTTTGGAAACTAAGTTGTTTCACAGAAGGTTTCTCAACACCGTACACCGATATTCTCTAATCCTAGTGCTGATGATTACAATCCTTTATTTTATAACACATTTCTTCTTGGCTATTAAGTCCTCAAATTTCTGATAAGTATAGGGTTTTCGAAACATCTCATACTTTATAATAGTAAAATTGCAAATACATTAACAGTTGTAATTTGAAAATCACACGAAATTTGGCGCAACTGAAATAATTTGATTACTATAGAAATTTATATGAACAGGATTCTGTGTAGGTTATTGGTAATTAAATTGAAATTTAATGGGACTAGTAATTTTATATCCATATATTTAACCTAAATTACCAGTCCTCTAAAATCTAAAGTATCAATTTTAGAAAAAAAAGTTTCTTTCTGTCATCTATGGTGTCATTTTGTTTATGCAAAAGCAATGAATGTGTATGTGTGTTACTATTTTAACTTCATGTCTCAAGAGATTAAATTTGCCATTTTTGAAAACTAAGTTGTTTCACAGAAGGTTTCTCAACACTGTACAACAATATTCTCTAATCCTAGTGCTGATGATTACAATCCTTTATTTTATAACACATTTCTTCTTGGCTATTAAGTCCTCAATTTTCTCATAATTAAAGGGTTTTCGAAACATTTCATACTTTATAATAGTAAAATTTCAAATACATTAACAGTTGTAATTTGAAAGTCACACGAAATATGGCGCAACTGAATTCATTTGATTACTATAAAAATTTATATGAACAGGATTCTGTGTAGTATACTAAATAGTTTAAAAATGGTCCGCCGTCCATTTATGTTCATTTAAGAAAAAGCTGCTTTAATGCTATTTGTGTATTTTTTAATACTTAATAAAAAAAATTGTTTTATTAGAGGAAAAAAAAATAAATCAGGACATTCCTATTATTTCTATGATTGTTCTGAATTGACTTTGTTGCATAGATTAAAAATTATTATTTTGGGCAAAGACCCTTTTGCTACCAAGTTACATTTATTACGTTTTTTTTCTAACTGGCTACCCCTAAGATGGATTTCCTTTAATCTAGTATAATAAATAAAACATGACATTAAATAGCCGAACATCCTTACTATCAGTTTTTATTTCAGTTAAGCTGGCTTAGAATTATCCTTGCATAAAGATTATTGTACAATATATCATAATGAGCA
The DNA here is from genome assembly GCA_963931845.1 of Maratus michaelseni. NCBI lineage: Eukaryota > Metazoa > Arthropoda > Arachnida > Araneae > Salticidae > Maratus > Maratus michaelseni. The sequence goes on from OZ007592.1 coordinate 393,820,362, forward strand.
AATTTATATTCATGAAAATATGCAAACTGAAATCAAAACATTTTATCCAACTTTCATATTTCCATGCATATCTAACAAATGTGAAAACCATAATTTATCTCACTAAAAAGTTAACAATTCTTCGATTTTATTTTATAAACAAACATCAAAGAGATAAAAAGAAACATGTACAAAGTGTTGAAATATTTCTTTCAATCGCCTGCAAGAAAATTCTTTTCTTTTTGAAACGTGAAAACAGAATTTCGTGCATTTTTATCTCATTGTTCTAAAAAATGAAGACATTTCCAAAAAAATTGTTATGTGTATCTATTGTTTTATACAACATTTTATTTAAAATTTCTGTATTAGCAAATAAAATGGAGTTGAAGGTTTTGTCTGAACAAATAACTTTAATATTTATTTATTTAAGCATTTGTCAGATATGATTTTCTAAATATACATAATATGCGTGTCCTGTTAGAAATATTTTTCTTCGTTGTTTCTTTGCAATTCTAGGAGTACTTTTCTTAACTGTGCATAATATCAGTTTACATTAAAATTCGAATATTTCAACTAAATATATTTGTTACATTAAAATAAATTATAAAAGACGTTTTGAATAAACAAAATGTGTCTATATCTTCTCATAAGTTGCTTTAGGATTTTGTTTTAAATTCTGTAGAGTTCATTTGTAGGTGGAAAGAAGCAATAATAAATGTAATTCAAATATGTGAAGATAACATTTATTTTAAATCCGAACATAAACTAGTCATTGGGGGCCACCGTAATACTTACCCATCATAGATATGCATAATGTAAAATATTAAAATAAAAAAATGTGTAAACTACTTATAAAATGCATTGTAATTCGAATAAAATCGTGGCTTGATGACGTCATAAACTTTGAAGGCTCGATTACTGAATTGCTTAAAATAAACATCCTTATAACTCCAAAAACAATAATCGTATTCACTAGCGATTTATTGCATCTGATGAAGCGTCTCATTTCCATATAAAATATATCTTTGAATTGAAATTTGGATGAAATACAGGGTCATGTCAAATCGAAAAGTGTGGGAAATAGGATTACAAATATTAAAATAAATCCGTCAATTTTTTTTTTCGATTTTCAAAACGATTACAAGACTTACCCTATACTACGTATGATGGGTAAGTAATAAGTTGCCTGCCGTGAATACTTGAGAAGGGCAAAGGAGGTGCTCATTTCACCCAAAGAGCGTAACAAGTTGATAGATATTAGTCCTATTAAAAGAGAAGGTGTGATAAAATGTTTCTACTTCAATTTGAAGCATTGCCGTGACACAATACAAACAAGTTGGAAATTGTACGTCAAACGTGACAAATGAAGTGCGTTCGTACTGTTATTATTTCTGTGAAATGAATTATATCGTCTGTTATTACGACATGATTCATTTCCGTAATAAAATAAGTACATATTAAGTTGGCAACATTTTATCTTTTGTTGACATTTACTGGAAATTCAAATGGCTAAAATAGCCTAGCTTACAAAAATTCAGAAATTGAAATCCATATTTAGACTCTTTTTTCATTTAATATCTATTTCTCCGGAAATATCTATCCAAAAAACTGTCGGTAGATTATAGGATTGATATAATTAAACAATTTTAGTATACAAATTCGGTTTTTAAATTCAGTAATACGGAAGACGTAATCACCATGGCAACATAGAATCATTACCTATCATAGGATATCATTGAATTAATTATGTATGATAGGATTTAATAGAATGAACAACGTGACTATCATTTAGTCATAGAGGTTATAAAATGTCATATACGTCATATATTACTATAACGTCACACACGACAGATAACTTGACGATACATCTCTGTCGCTTGACGATTAATCCTCGGAAGCTGCTACAACAAGAAAGTAACGATTTAAAAAATAAATGTAAATTACGTAATAAATATTTTTTTTAATATCTTTTTAAGATTTGATTCGATTTTTATAAAATTTCAAATGACTCGACAAAATTCTGCAATGATTATATATATTAAATTTCAAACCATTTGGTTGGGTAGTTTTTGCACTGTTAAATGCGCACAGACGGACGAACGGATCAGACGACGAATATAGGTGCTACGTATTTATATAATTACGAACGCACCTGTTAAGTGAGATATACAGGGTCACCCAAAAGTCCTTGACATATTTTTAAATTCAATAAAAGGTAAAAAAAATGGCGTACGAGAGTGAAAATTTTGTTTAATCGAATAGAAAAATTAGTTCAAAAATCTTTTCATAGATAGCGCTGTTTCTGGAAAGTTATCGAATAGGTACAATGTCTTCATACATAACAATTGCGAAAGACTCATAATGCGTATGCACAGTTTTTGTCCAAACTATGGCAACCCACATTCCATATGTTAACAATACTCGCATACCCATCCTCACTCGTCTAATCGAACAATGGAAAGCGATTATTGTTATTTTATGGAATATAAGTTGCCATATTTTCGATAAAATCTGTGCATATGCATTGTTCGTCTTTCGCCATTGTTATGTATAAAGGCATTCAGCCTAGTCGATAATTTTCAAGAAACTGCGCCATCTATGCTAAATTTTTGGAACTATTTTTTTATTTTCTTAAACAAAATTTCAAATCATAAGAAGGTTTTTTGTCCAAATAGCACTCTCGTACGCCAATTGCTTAATATTTTATTGAATTTTAAAATGTGTCAAGGGCTTTTGGGACACCCTGTATGATACAAGGTGCATTCGCATAACACAAATCAGAGATGAGAGGAATTCTGATAACCAAATATGATGATAAGTTTAGAATGTTTATTAGGTTTTAAATAACTGTATTTCGGAATGGAGGAAAACTGATTTTGTATATACTGATAATTTAAAAGAAAAAATGATTATTAATATTTTAAGAGAAATATAAAAAAATAACAAATCTTTACAAATATACAGAAAAATCCGGTTAATTTATTATTTTTAAGTAAAAACATTTTATTTATTGTATGTAAGTGGAAAAGTACCTTTAGGTTTTTATTTACTTTTATTTTCCATGTATCAGTTCCATTAATCTTTGTCTTTTATCATTACAAATAAAGAAAATAAGAGATTTTCAATAATATATATATCTATATATATATATATATATTGCTCCATATATTGCTTTATAATACATTGAGATATATACTTATCTTTTATAATTTGTAATGATTAAATAAAATCGGCGTATGAATGTATTACACACTTTTAAATTGACAAAATGTAATTTTAAACTTAAATGCTATATGGTTATACTCTGTGAAAGCTTTCAGACAGGAGAATTTTTTCTTCTAAATATATTAATTGATGAGCTACAAAATGAAGATTTTTTTATATGCATCTGAAATAGAAATCATGCGGCATTACTAGAAAAAAAACTACTTTATGTTCTTGATGATTAACTCCCGTAACAGATTTTTTTTATATATATTTCAAAAACATTTTTAATCTCTTTCCCTTCCGTAAGTCATAAAAAGAGATCTCATTTCCGTCGCTTATAAAAAAAAATGGAATATTCAGCTTTTTCAACCTTTTCTATCTGATTTTTTTCTTTTCAACTTCATAAATTGAAGTTTTCCTTTATCATTAAGGGTGCAAATAGAAAGTACGGCACTTTAGATTTTTTATCTTTTAAAAACGGTAGACATTTTTATATTTCGTGTAAAAAATAGTTGGAAAGAAATTGTATTAGAATGTAATGCGCATATGTGTATATATGCAGACATTGACACGAAAAGAGAGTACGCTCATAACTGTGAATGTTATGCATAAATATTATGTCTCTTGTTTGTGATTGAGAGATATTTAATTTTCGTGTCATAAATTTAATGAAGATAAACTATACTTACACTATCTTTTATCACTTTTTTACTATCTTTACAGGAAAGGTGTATAGCATTCAGAAAACTTTTAAATTCTCTATGTGATCAGTCCATTTATATCTTACGAGCAGAGAAGACCGAGCTATGATCTGTCAAAATTACCTTTGAGTTCAAATATCATGACCCATGACCAAAATGACCCACTAATCAAATTTATCGAACATGTGACCTAGCCCAACAGTCTTCTCGTGCCCGAAAACCATAGGATCCAAAATTTAATCTAAATAGTCTGAGCCGTTTTTTAGATAAAAGTAGCTTGACCCACAAATACCCAAAAAGGACCCAGTAATTGAATGTTCTCGGACATCTGACCTAGCGCAATGATTTTATCGTGCCCGAAACACGTAGGATACAAAATGTAATCAAAATCGTTAGAGCTATTTTTTTAGATAAAATTAACTTGTCCGCGATGACCAAAAAATGACCCACTAATCGAAAGTTCTGGAACATATGACCCAGCCCAATAGTCTTCTCGTGCCCGATAATTGTAGGATACAAAATTTAGCCAAAATAGTTTGAACCATTTTTTTAGATACAATTAGCTTGACCCTGACCCATGGTGACCCAAAGTGACCCTCTAATCCAATTTTCTGGAACATGTAATCTATCCAAATGGTTTTCTGATGCCCCAAAACGGTAGGATACAAAATTTCGTTAAAATCGTGAGAGCCGTTTTAAAGATAAAATTTGCATATATATATATATATATATATATATATATATAACCACACACAAGATTTCCTCGTATTAGAATATATGATATTAAAATGTCAAATCTTTATTTCAGGTGCATTGGAATAATTTGAATATGTATGTATTTATATAAAATTATATAAACAAATCACAAAATTTAATAGCAATAATATATTTATTTTTTTCAGTTATAAATATTTTAAAATATTTTAGAATGCTTAGAAATAGATATAAAGTTATACAGTATTACATTTAAAAGAACCTTTTACATATAGAAGATTTGAAAAATGTAGTGAAAATAGAAAATTTAAGAAAGATAAAAAATTACATTTCTTTGAAAAGATTCTGAAAAAGAGTTTTCCAAATAGCAGTAGTTTTATTTTTTATTTCATTTCTAAATCTAGTGGGATGTTTGAAAAGACAGGATTTACTAAATGATCTTACAAATTACAAATATTTAAAGTAAAAAATCACAGATTCAGAAATAGTAGATGAAACTATTTATAGTAGAAGAAACATCAATTCTTGTACAATGCGAAAACTATGTACTATGATGTTTTTTTTTTTGTTGTTGTTGTTTTTTACGTATTTCCTTGTTTCTACTTCAAATATAAAAGAAAATGATCAAATAATATAATAAATAAAAAATCTTTGCATTGCTAGCACAATTCTTAACTAAATACCTTAGATAAAAAATCAGTAGAAAGTGTACTACACGATTGTTGTACACTGGCCTCCAAAAGTTAAGATACAGCATGTTTTTCAAAGCTCACCAGACAAAATATGGCAGTCAGATTAAACTTCATAGTTTATATGAATGACAATAATAAGCTTTAAAAAAACTTACGCAAAAATTACAGCTGCCACTTTTATTTTATAGAAAAGAATAGGTATTTGTGAAAAATATGCAGAGAAAAATATGCAATTAAGAAGCTTTCGTAATTTCGCGTGTAAGTTTTGTTGTATTCGAACTATTGTTGTCAGTTTTATTCACAACAGCCAGTAGAGTCTAGAAATATTTAGAAGAAGTCGTTTGCCCGATTCCTTAAGGTGGCGGGCGGTAGGATGGATGTAAATGGCGTTGTCACAGACCGATACTGCTAGACGGCTCAGTGTGTCACGCAGTGTAGTCCAACGACTCTGGGATCAGTATGAATCCGAAGATTCTGTGTCCACAAGACATGTTCCAGGCCCCCCACGTGTTACAACACCTGCAGAAAACCGGTTTCTAGCTCGTTCGGCACAAAGGAGAAGACGCACTACTGTGCCGCAACTCGTTGCAGACCACTTTGCAGCATCAGGGAGAAGAATCTCTTCTACTACGGTGCGAAGACGTCTTCACAATGCAGGTCTCTATGCAAGGCGACCAGTTGTGTGTGTCCCCCTCAACAGACGACAGAGAAGGGCCCACTTATGTTGGGCAAGAGAACATGTGTCCTGGACCAGGCAACAGTGAGTTTCTGTACTCTTCACATACGAGTTCAGATTCACACTGGTGAGCGATTTAGGACGTCTTCTGATCTGAAAAGAACAATGCACTCGATACCATCAATAAAACACTGTCGAAACACTTAGGTACAGGAACGGTGGAATCATGGTTTGGGCAGAGATCTCACTTGGAGGCCACACTGGCCTGCTTGTATTGCAGGGAGGAACTGCAACTGGTGCGAGATATCGGGATGAGATCCTTGATTCATATGTGCACCCATATGTCGGTGCTATTGGCAATGGTTTCATTCTAATGGATGATAATGCGAGACCACACCGAGCTGTGGTTGTTGAGGATTATCTTGAGGATCACGGTTTGAAGAGAATAGAATGGCCAGCTCACTCTCCAGACTTGAATCCGATATAACATCTTTGGGACTATCTTATAAGACATGTTGCGGCTTAAGTCCTCCTCCAAGGTCATAGAACAAGGCTTACTCCAAGTCTGGTCAGCGTTAACTATTTCGGTGTCCGACAATTGAATTGAGAGCATGGAAAGTCGATGCCGCAAATGCATTCAAATCCGGGGTGGACATATTACGTATTAGAACCAGTTTTTTAATGTTTCTGTCACATTTTACTGCATAATACTGCGATGTACAGATTTCTCCAAGAATGGAATTTTCCACCATGAGTACCTTTTTGTTGTAATTTCATTTATACGTTTAACTTAAGTAAATTTCTATGTCGCATTTAATAAATAACATTTTAGCGCACATTTGCTCCAAATTTTTTGTTTCTATATTCATTCATTTGCAAATTAGACGCAAAAAAACGGTTGTACCTTAACTTTTGGAGGCCAGTGTACATTCAAGAACTTCATAAATAAATTATTATTTTATTTTTTTTAATTTTAATGTAGTGTGCTATTACATTCCACTTTAAAATACAGGAAAAAATATTAAAAACATTACTGAGCACTTAGGAATGTCCAAATAAAAGAGTAAAATTCAAAATATGTTACAATTTTATATATATAAATATATTTATACACTATATGGCCATTAATGACCGTCAACTTTCAATTTTAGACATTTTGTCGAATATTTAAAAATATACTTGTCAGATTCTTCTGGTATTTTAGGATTAAAAATAACAAGTTTAATTTCATATTTATCAACGTCGATTTGATAAGGAAGACAATTGGAGGGATAAAAAAACATTAAAGAAAAAAAAATAATACTTGGTTCTCACCCTGAAAAATAAAATGCACGAAATGATCTATCACTACAGAATATACATAGGCAGACATAGTACAATATGTGTATAAATTTGTGTAAGAATAGCATGTATATTAATAGAAATATAGCGATTTTTTTTATTTAAATCTTGCATGGTCTTTGCTTATAACATACAGGGTTTTTAACCAAATTTAACGCGAGCTTCAAAAAATTTACAAAATGTAGTAGAAACAATACAGTGCAATTGGAATATAAATGTATTAAATATTTAATAAAATATCGACAGTTGTATACAATTATTTTTATCTGCGCATGCGCGAAAGATAACAAGGAACTTTTTGCATAAGTTAATAGTCAACTCTATGGAGCAACGTATTAAAACAATTTACTCAATTATCATAAAAATTCAGAGAGATATCGGCGTTACAGTGAGCTGTTTTTTAGTTTCTCACTAAAACTCGTTGAATAAAAAGGGATTTTTAACAAATTGTCATTTTTTATTTTCATACTATTTTCCAATTTTTAATGATACTTTAGTTCTCTTTGAAAAACTACTCTAACGAGCTTATTCGAACTAAAAAAGAATAATCAAAATCAAAGGATTCGTTCCAAAACTATTATAACCTGGTGAAATAATGTTTTCCAAGCCGAACTAAAATATCAATAAAAAATGAAATATACTTTAAAAATTAAACATGACAATTTGTGGACAAATTCCTTATCATTCAACAAGTTTTAGTGAGAAGCTAAAAAACAGCTCACTCTAACTTCAATATCTCTCTAAATTTTTACGATATTTGACTGATTTTTTAAATAAGTTGCTCGATAGATTTGACTATTAAATTATGCAAAAAGTTCCTTGTTATCGTTCGCGCATGCGCAGATAAAAATTATTTTATACAACTGCCCATAGTTCTTTAAATATTTATTATATTTATATTCCAATTGCACTATATTGTTTCTACTACATTTTGTCAATTTTTCGGAAACTGGCGTTACATTTGGTTCAAAACCGTATATGTTATAAATAAAAAACATGCAACACTTTTTTAATAAAAAAATTGCTATATCGCTATTAATATACATGCTATTCTTACACAAATGAATACACATATTATACAATGTCTGCCTATGCATAATCTTTAGCGATAGATCATTTCGTCCATTTATTTTACATGGTGAACTAAAGTATTCTTTTTTTCTTTAATATGTTTTTAGCTCCTTAATTGTCCGCCTTATCAAATCGACGTTGATAAATATGAAATCAAACCTTTTCTTTTTAATCCTAAAATTCCAGAAGAATCTGACAAGTATATTTTTAAATATTCGACCAAATGTCTAAAATTGAACGTTGCCGGTCATTAATGGCCATGTAGTGTACATATATATTTCTAATATTAAATACGTTCGTTTGCACTATATTTTAAATGTTTTCTACGCCGTTTTTTATGGAATATTAAATATAAATATTATATAAATCACTATCCAATCAAGAGAAAAAGTAGTTTTGTCAGGCAATTTTTTTTTCGTTTAGCTAAAATATAACTAACGCCAATATAGTAGACAATAATATATAAATATATATGTGTGTGTATATAAGTGAAGGAAATAATTTATGAATAAATTAATAACAGGTTGTATTTTTAAATGCATGTACATATAAATCTATAAATTTATAATAACTTATATTACAGACAAGACAAATATTTAAATGCAAAAACAAAGCACTAGCATTTTATCTTCATTGAAATTTTATTGAAATAACACTTTTTTCAGGAATCTATTAGTAAATCACTTAATAAAATGTTTAATTGAGTTTTGCATAAACAAAAATATTGATTATTTCCGGATATAACTATTACATATTTGTGAATTTCTTTTGCATTAACTATTATGAACAATCTAGATATTTATTACGATTCTACAACTACGCAACATAATGCAGTATTTGTTGACGATTTTATTCGTACGCACATATCGGTGGTAAGTTTAAATATATAAATTACATAAAACTCATGATATGTGTTTTACCAGTTACTTTTTTGATTATATAAATAATTTTCAATAACAGGTTTAACTTAATAAATTAAAACACACAGAATTATTTTTTATATTATATTATCTATATAATAATTACCACTATTAAAGTAATTTTCTTATAAAATTAAATTTTATTAGATTTCATAAATTAAAAAACTTCAAATAGTACTGAAAATTTGTTAATATATTGTTTCTTGTATGTTATTTGGATCGTATTTGTCCTACAACAAACTAAAATATAAACAAATGCTGGAAAAGTTTCCTTTCTCGAAACAAAGGTATCTCTTACTATTGAATTAATGAAACACTACAAAGGCTTACACAACAATAAGTCAGGTCCTTTTCCCTATTGAATAATCAAAAGGGATTTCATATCCGCTTCTTTTGTGGACAAAGAACTCTCCGGTATTCTTATATTTCGACATTTTATTTCTGCTTTCCTTTTTATTTCACAGCATGAGAGTGTCAAAAGAAAGTAACAATCTACTTATTCTATGTAAAGACCAAATTATTTAAATTTTTCTCCGGGAAAGTGTTTTTAAAAATTTTATCAAGATAAAAATTAAGTGGTAAAATGTTCACTGAAGGCTCTTATTCTGAATATAGATTGCATTTTATTTTTTAAACTATTTTTCATGCAATATATATATATATCGTTAAAATATAAAGTATAACTAAACAACTTACAAATTAATGTAATCGGAGACAAATGTAACATTTAATGAATAATAATTAGTTTAAACATAATTTTATATGTGTAAAAACACAGTAAATGGTACAATAAATTGCACTAACAACAAAAATTGCCATTCCGTACAGGAAAACATTTACATTTGCATTTACAATTAGAAACGATTGTTGAAAAATTAAAATATGCATTTATTCGTGTATGCCACGCCTTTTTTTACTAAATATTTATTTAAAAAACTAAAATGTACGTGATGCACGAGAAATTGATCTTTGAAGACAACCTTTGTTCCGCTCTTCATATTATTACATAATTATTGGCCTATTAGTGTTGGGCGATATTTTTCTACTCCAATAGAGGAAATTATGAAATAATATTTTGTAAATATTGGGCAATACTAATTACGAGTTTGAAATCTATTTCTCATATTTTTTTATTAAATATTATTTCTTCAAATAAGGTATTTAAACTCTAGGTGCGCGTGTTACACGAGGTTGCGCTAATCACGAGTATATGCGGTATTTAATTTTTCAATATTTAAAAATTAAAAATTATATTGAAAATAAAGAATGTGGAAAAAGAACATCAGTATAAAAGCTATTGTCACTTAAAATGACGATCTCTGAAATAATACCATTTGTTCAAAATTACCAATTTACAGTAAAAGGAATAGCATCAGGATTTAATTTAAACTGTTTTATAGTGTCATAAATAAAGTCCAGTAGATATCTATATCGGAAAGGCCACAGTCCTTTATTTTTTTTCTACATACTTTTGCTGCGTTGGGTCACGATTTATTTTTTTACTGGACTTTTTGGTCCTGATTTTTAAAATTATTTTTAATTAATCACTTTATTACTTTATTATTTTTTTGGAAATTTACTTTGTTTTGATGAATTACAAGGAAATATCTTATAAATAAACATGTTTATTTTCCGAACACATAGTTTGCAATTATGGTTTGTATCTATGAGAGTTACCACAATAACTATTAAACGGTAATTCCGATTGCGCTCCCAATTATCGAATATTTTATAAACCACTGACGCAAGAACAGTATAGTTTTTCGTACAAATGGGATTTGGTATTTAATTAATTTACATTTTCAAAACATTTTGTAATATTTTCTTTAGGGAAAATCATGAGTGAAAAGGTACATATTATAAGTGATTGAGGCGGCAAAAACAAACATTAGTAGCTCAGAAGCAACGTCTCCCGTTTCTAAACATTAGGTCCAGCATCCGAAAAGTTTTCAACCATGTTTTTCCTTTACTCTAATATACATTATTTTTTGTCTGAGCCTTTATTCGAATGTATTAGTCAAACTGACCATTAAGTTGCTACTCTATATTCCATCACATGTGAACAAATTTTCTGTAATGTGGTGTAACATATTCGCATAAATATGTGTGCTAGCCAAAGAATAAGAATCTTACGCTAATGCTCGCGCGTTCGAAACCAGCATGGTCTGGGTGGGTTGATTTTTCACGGCTTTCACTGTTTTTCGTGTATGAGAGTGATAATTCGGATTACTTGATCTTTAAAAGTTCTATGTATATGCATTTCTCAAATAGCCTATAATGTAAAGCTAGGATAGTCTGCGCACAATTCAGCAGAATAATAAAATTACATATAAATATAAATTTTGTGCTAAACTATGCATGATTAATTTTGACTTCATTTGTTTTTTATGCATTCCCATTGTTGTTTTGTTGTTATGCTGTAATTTAATAGAACAGTTGTAATAAAACCAAGAAAGCTATTTTGCGTAATCTGTCCTTACACGGTTGGTGTGATTGCGCACATGGGTAGGATAGATTGTTACTAAAAATAACTACAAATAAATTGCTATTAAATTGCTACTAAATAATATTAAATTGCTACTGCAATTAAATTGCTGTTTTGCGCAATGTGTTGCGCACATGGGTAGGAGAGATTGTTACTAATAATAACTACAATTAAATTGTTAACAATAACAATTACACTTAAATGGCATTGTTGTAAGGCTTTTGTGAATAAATATTATTGTATTAGGAGTGAATATTGCATCCTAATGGTACAATTCCCGACATTCAGTTCACCCGTCCTCATTGCCCAGTATTTTTTAACAAACGAATTTATTGCCAAATTTAGTTTCGATAATTATGTGTTTTTAAAAAATTATTTCAAAATTGATTCATTCACATGTTTTACATGTGATTTGTAATATATGCAAATTTACCATTAAGCTGCGTAATCTCTCCTAGCATGAAAACTAATGGAAAACAATGCGCCATCTCTCCTAAGTAGCAGATGCGCATACTCTCCAATTTCGGTAGGGGAGATTATGCAGCCTTTTATTTAAATATGGCTACTTCTAAAACGAACCAGTGGTGTTCGCACCGTTAGTCTATGTTAGTAGCTTATGAGAAATCGTTTAAGTTTTAAATATTTTGAAATTCTGATACTATATAGAAATTCTGAAAAATAGTTATGAAAATTCAAGCACTTACTTTCGGAAAACAAAACAGAAAATAATGCTTTATCCTAGACGCTTGAAACAATCGACGTACACATTCAAGTAGACACTGCTCTACTGCTGTTGTACAACTACCTGAAGTCGCTGCGCGCTGACTCTACTCCTTCCCCCCGAACCTCTTTGTGCGCAATCTCTCCGACCGCGTCATCTCTCCTGACTTTACCTTATGGCAAAAACTGACCGATGATCGGCCCTTTCCTCTCTTAAAATTAATCTCGTTATGTAAGAAATATAAGCTGTTGCGGACACTGAATCGGGTTGAGTCGGGACAAAAGATGTCTTCCACGTGCATACCCCTAACGTAGAAGGGTCTGAATAATGTTTGCAACGTAAAAACATTATTGCAAGTGTTTCGTTTGCATGTAACACATCTTTTCGATAATTTTGCGACATAATGGTATAAGGTATGGGTATGAGGCGACTAAAAGGGATTGATATAAGGTTTGTGAAAGTGATGCCCGTTAGTCAAATTAAACGGAAAATAAATAGTTACTCGACTATGATAGACTCATGATTGAAAAGTTAAATAATGTTTATTTTGTGTATTCTTCAAATTATTAATTTACTCTTTTTCAGGGTTGGTACGCTTTTACCACAATTTTTAATAGAATTTTTCTATTTAATACTTAAATAACAGAAATTATAAACAATGTGCTTAATTTCAGTTTTTGTAGTACTTCTGCACTTAAATAAGGCTAAAAATTCTATTAAAAATTGCTTAAGAGGCGTACGAATCCTGTTTCTGTTACAATGTTACCAAGTACTGAAGTTTAACATTTTATACAGTTATGACTAATATATATTATTATCCAAATGCTGAAATATTTATGATTCGTTTTGTAATCTTCAAAATATTAATTAACATACATTAAAAAATTAACAAATAATATTTTAAATTTATATCTAGTGACACATGTAAAGATATTTTATTATTTACAAAACTATCAAAAAATATTTATTTTTAAGACACATTCAGTTTTCAGATTTCAGTTTAACTTTTTTTTTCAGATTTCAGTTTAACTGCGTCGAAATCCGTATATAATTTTGCGTCATAAATGTAGCTTTGGAATGTATGAAATGTATTTCTATGAATTTATTATTATTAATATATTTAATATTTCAGATATGAATTTATACTAGGAATAGAAATTAGTAACATTCTGTTTAATTTTAATGTCTCATTAAATTCAATTCATGTTTTTAAGAAGAAGAAATTTAAATTTACGAAATTTAAAGATGCATCCTGTCGAATGTGGTTATTTACTTGAAATTGAAATCTGTTTCCTAGAACTCTTATTCTTCAGCAAATTAAAGTACATAATAAGATCATTATGCTTAAACATTAAACAATGTTTACTTTTTACTTTTAGAAAATGTACTTACCAAATACTCGAAAAATACTTTCAATTTGTCTAACTATTGCAAACTTTATAAATATCTTCTTTTAAAAATTAAATGTTTTGTAATTATTATATATTAGAATATATCTTTTGTTTTTATTGACTGTTCAATTAAAGAATTTCTGACAACTCAATTAGTATACTTAGAAAAATAAATTTATGAGCACTTAGTGTTTATTCTTTAAAGGAGAAATTAAAATTTTCTAGAAACTATGCCATGTTTCATCAAATCTATTCAAAAAATTACAAAGCTGTTTGCAGAAAATTGTTGAATTTCCATTTAAAATCAGTCAGTTAACTAGGGAATACCATTGTTAGTACTTTTCATGTGTATTTGTAAACTCAATTAAAATTATAATTCTAAACTTGAACGTAATGTATGTAAAACACGGTCATTCTCGGAATTTTAAGTTTAAGTATCTGTTAAGCTGTTTCAAATGATCGTCAAATGCAAATTTTTCAGAATATTATTATTTAAGAAAACCCTCCTAGCGATTCTAACTTCATAAAAAAAGAAACAGAAAATTATTTATTTTGTAATAACATTAAATGGTGCAAATCTCACGATTTTTTGTAACTTTCTCTGTTTGACCATTCATAAATTAAATCTAAACACAATTAAATATTTTAATCTAATAAAAGATTATTTAGAAGCTAACTTTTTAACACTTTCCAACCTAGTTGAAAAGTGTTTATGACTTCGGTTTGTCTGCCGTATGGCCGTCTGTCCGTCTGTCCGTACTCTAACTCCCGTAAATATGCTCGGATTTCTCTGCAATTTTTATAGGTTATTGTCGTTATTTATAGCATGTTCCCTATTTCAACGGAAGTGTGTAGCACTCATAGTTTTTTTACAAGGACACTCAAAAGAATTCCGTTACATTACGGTCTATGGGGAAAAATCATTTGCGGTTTATTTTAATGATGTTACACAATTTAAAACACATTTAAACGCAATTTTAAACAACATTGTAATTGATATATATCACTAAGGTGCATTACAAGAAGCTTAATATGGAATAGGATGTGCATAGCACTTATAGTTACTTTACAGGGACATTCAAAATAATTCTGTTACATTACTTCTATGGAGAAAAATCGTCTGCTGTTTATTTAAATAATGCTTCACTATTTTAAACGCATTGAAAATTATATATATCACTAAGGTGCACTACAAGAGGCTTACTACAGAATAGTGTGTGTATAGCAGTCATTGTTCATTTACAGGGACATACAAAAGAATTCTCTACTGTCTGTTAACAATAATTCCTGGAAGTGCGTTTTAAGTTACTAATCGCGACTTTAAATTTAACTCACTTTTTGTCTATTACGTGGTGTGTATAAATTCTGTAGATCATATTTAGGGAAGTACAAAAGTTCACGAACACATTTCCGTTTATTGACAGAAACTCCAGAAGGAGAATTTTAAACTGTGCTACGCGTTTCCTAACTAAACTAAAATTTAGCATCCTATGTACTATATATACAAATCTATAGATCATATACACGGCTGAATAAAAGTATTCGGATATTTTCCGAATATTGTATATGTTGGAGATTCCTGAAATTATGTTTTAAAATATGTCATGCGTTTTCCAAATTGTTTACTTACATGTTATCTTTCAGCTTATTAAACGGTATGATTTGTAAAATTATTTTGGAAGCTTTGGAAAGTGTTACATAATCTATGCTTGACGCATGATTTTTCGTTCTTGTTTTTATTCATGTTGCTGTTGAAAAGAAAAAACAAAACATTATTTGAAGGGCGTATTCGTTTCAGTATAATAATTCTGATTTTTTAAAATATATTATGACGCTAAACATTTTACCAAAAGTAAAATGTTTAATTTCTGTATATTTTATGTAACGAATGTCAATCAATCGCCGCGGAACGAGGAAAATTTCTGAAATTATCATAAAAAGTTAATAAAAAATGAAGAAAATTTCGAATAGTTTTATGAAACAGAGGGCACAAGTTTCCACAATGGCTAAAGGGCTGAAAGCGGATTCCGTTCTATAAACGTGGAAACATCTAAGCTAAACTCACACATGGAATGAAACTATCTAATATAAAAAATTAAAAACTGCCTCGGATATCTTTAGAAATATCAAAAAATTGCTACGGAACGAAAAAAAAAACCGCTAATAATCACAGAAAATATAAATGAAAAAATTCTCGCTTTCCAAAACTAAAACATTGCCCTATCATTTTTAATAACACTAATATTCGAAACTTAACAAAATTCAACGAATTATAACTCGGTGAGTTTTAGTTATAGAAGCATAGTAGTTTTACTTTTACTCGTCGCAAATTCTCAGATTCGCATGGAAAAATTATTTCTAAATTTTGTTTAAAGGACTCAGAGTACATATTTAACTCTTATACATATTTAAAAAGTTTAACCTTTTGAAAATTAGCATTCATCAAAAGAATCTTAATTTTTGCCTTATTTAGAGCAATGTTGCAATTTACGCTGCTTACATATTTCAAACAGGTAAAAATTAAAAGCGCGTTTCAATCTTTTTGGGAAACACTGTATACCATATAATGAAAGATATATCTTATTCCTCTGATAACACAAATTGATTTAATGTTTTGAGCACGTAAATTGTTAAACTTCTGTTCAGTGTAAACGTTTTCAGAAAAGAGACATCGTTAATATTGTTCTAGATCATCTTACGCTGCAACGGAATAAACGTAAAATGAAGTTTTGAAACTGGAAATGAAAGTTCTTATAATAGGAGTTCTTCAAACTATAATGTTAAATAACGTACTTATATTATCAAGAGGATTTACTTTAAATTTCATTATTACTTGTACAGTTGATGAATCTTTTTTGCAATAACAAAATATCTAATGCTTTAATTAAAACAGGATACTTAACATATATGTAATTTTAATAGTTTTGCTCAAACATTTTCCAGTTCAAATTTATGTGTTTCATTCTTGCATAAAATTACGCACCATTAGGCATTAATTAGTTTCTGCCATTACATATTTGTATTTAACTACAACTTGACAATATTTAAAAATATATATCTTACTAGCGGCCCTCCCTCGCTTTGCTTCGGGTTAACCTTGAAAACCTTCATCTCTTTGTGTTTTCTGTAGACCTTTTTAATGTGTACAATAATTAGTACATTATTTTGATAAATCTTGTAGGGTTCAGCCTGCGTTTGCAATGTATAAGCGGAAAAAATGAAATTATTTACGACATCACATTAAAAACCTCAAAAATAACAGTATTTCTCCACTATTTAATGGATGTTATTATACATATAAACCTTCCTCTTGAATCACTCTATCTATTAAAAAAAACCGCATCAAAATCCGTTGCGTAGTTTTAAAGATTTAAGCGTACATAGGGATATAGGGACAGAAAAAGCGACTTAAACCTCAAAAATAACAGTATTTCTCCACTATTTAATGGATGTTATTATACATATAAACCTTCCTCTTGAATCACTCTATCTATTAAAAAAAACCGCATCAAAATCGTTGCGTAGTTTTAAAGATTTAAGCGTACATAGGGATATAGGGACAGAAAAAGCGACTTAAACCTCAAAAATAACAGTATTTCTCCACTATTTAATGGATGTTATTATACATATAAACCTTCCTCTTGAATCACTCTACATATTAAAAAAAACCGCATCAAAATCCGTTGCGTAGTTTTAAAGATTTAAGCGTACATAGTGATATAGGGACAGAAAAAGCGACTTTGTTTTATACTATGTTAAGATTAAGAAGATACATTTGTTATGCAAGACATTTGGTTTGACAGAAGAAAGTTTCTTTAATGAGTATTATGTAATTTATTCACAGGTGTATGCATCTGAAAATATTTGAAATTAAAGAATTAAAAATTAGTCATGGAAAATTTCCAGATCTAAAAAGAATTTTAGTATTTAAATCAGTTACGTTACGAAGACATACTATCACTTATTAACAGTTATTCCATAAGAACATGCGTAATACATACGATATAAATATCTCTTTAACAAGCAATCACTACCAACTTTAGATAAAATTTGTGTTGCAATCTTTTGTAAGAAATGGGATTATGCATTGTGATATATATATAATTACAATTTTTATTAAAATAGTATGGAAATATGAATTGTTTATAATACAATAAACTATTATTTGTTAAACTAATTAAGTTAAGATTTTCGAATATGGATTGATTAATCTTTAGTTATTTACATACTGATGCAATCTGGAAATAATACTTAAGGAAATTATTGTAGTATTGCGTTATACATTTATTAGTTATACATTCATTCTGAACAATAGATGTCACAGAATATATGTTTCTGTATCCTGTATAGTTATTTGCAGATATATCTGAAGACATTTAAATATATTTTTCTTAGCGAAATGACGAGTAGTTTTCAAAAGTTAATATTTTCCAGCTTTCTATTTCCTAAGATCAATTGTCTAGAGAGAGACACGTCGCCAATATTGTATAGGTGCTACTGTGAAATTAATTTAAACTAGATTTAAAAACATTGAGTGTCAAACACATGGCTGTAGTAATTTTATTTGTAATAAAAATGTGTTTGTAATGCTAATAAACTCATTCTAAAGGTCCAAAAAAGCAACTTTATACATAATAAGAATAATAATACAATCACATATGAAAACACATTAAAATACATGTAAGGTGCTTATTGTGTCTTATTCTTCAATGATGTATATTTGTACTTCACTTCAAAAAAAAGAATACATTTTATGTGTTATACCTGATATGCATAGTTTACGGAAATTTACACTGTTAAAAATTTGCAGCAAACTGTCCAGTTAATTGACCGTTTTTGTAGAAAGCGGTTACATAACCGTAATTTAACTCTATTCTGACCGTATTATTGCTCATATTATGGTCAGAATATAGTTAAATTTTTGTTATGTAACTGTTTTCTGCAAAAACGGTCAAATGACTGGACAGTTTGTTGCAAATTTTTAACAGGGTAATGAATTGGAAAATTTCACTAATCGCACGTTTTTACTATCTTTTAAAAGTAGAACAATTTTCTCTTTGTAATAATTAACAATATTTAGAGATTTCATATATTTATTTATTTTTAATACATTGCGTACGTTTTGTTGTTTTATTGAAGAAAAGTGTATCTTTATGTCTGTCAAGGGTCAAGTGTCTTTTTTCTATGAACCACTTTGCTTTCTAATGTTCTGTTATTTCCTGCAATTTCTGAATAATTACTGGAATTAATCAAAATAAATAAAAATAGTTTTTCAGAGATCAATAAATAATGATTTAATTTTATCTTTTAAAGTAGAACATAAATATTTTATATATATGAATAATATTGAATTTGTAAAATAAGTGAATATTTAAAATTTTATTATTAAAAAATGCAGAAATCTAATAAGAAAATTTTCAATATACAAAAAAAAGTTGCATCATAAGAGAAAAAAAGAAAATTATACTGCATCATCTAAGCTTCGAAACAGCCTTAAGAATATATTTGGTAAACTGCGATATAAAATTTTCCTTTTATGCCATATCATATTAAAGATCAGAAGCATAAATTTTCCTTCTTTAGAAATAAACTCTTCCTAGTTATGAAGCAGAGTGCATGGATAAGATAAAACTTTCAAAAGAACAAATAGGTTTTCAAAAAGCTTTGAAACAGATTTTGAAACCCTTTGAGAGAATAAATAGTGAATCAGCAATTTGTAAGGCAGATATATTTTTTTCTCTATTTCATCTTTTCATCCTTTTTTTAATCTGCGTGTAGATTTTTTCTCTTTACTTATTTTTTTTTCAACTTTAATTATTTTTCAAATATTTGAGCCATATTATAGGATTCTGATTTGAAGAATATTTAAAATACCTAAAGTGTAATTAGATGAGAAGAATTTCACAGATTCTAGAATAACTTGTAGTAGTATCAATGTGTATGGGGAGAATTGTAGCTTCAGAAAAACTACAGTTGAATGTTAAACGCTTATACCGAAACTTTAATAATAAAAAAAGTATAATAAAATGACTTATTTTCCAAAGATATTCAATTTGGTAACTGTTTTCTTTATGATTCATTAGATCTCTTTATCGTATTAATGTATATACTGACATGATAAAATCATTATAAAACAATTCATTTCAAGGTGACATATTTTGTTCGTTACGACTGTCTCTAACCAGACAAAACGATGCAAACTTGCGTTTCATTTCAAAAAGGCGAAGCGATTGAATATAAAATGCGTATAAGAAAAGGTTTATACCTGTAACCCATGTATAAATACTTTTTCCCCCTATAAAAGGTGTCATGTGAAGTTTGACGGAATGTTTTCAGCAGTGAAATTTTATAGCATATAGTTTAATCTTATATCACTATAATTCTATATCAATATAAAATACTGAATTTAGTAAAGCTTAGCACTTCTATGCGCATACAATTCACATTTTTCCCAAAAATGTATTTTTATAAAGTTGGCTGCCAAGAATACATGGAATTTCACTCAGTTATGTAACATCGTACATGCTTTCTATATTTCACTTCAACATTTCAACACATGGATGCAGTGCCAGAAGAACATTTTTCGATTAAACTATATTCATATTTGAATATTAAATATTGAAATAAAAATGAAACGTTAGAATAATGACATACCTTATTACACACAGAAATTCCCTCGTGTATGCATAACCGTGGTTCTCAAATGTATGTTTTGAGATATTGTACATATCTTACCCTAAACGCGGGATACGCTAGATATAAATAACTTTTTTCTTCATTAATTATGAATTTAACCCTGTGACTCAAAATTTTTTCACAAATAACGATTTATATTGAGTTAATTATAATATTTAAACTTGAACTGTGATATCCGTCAACACACTTAAATATAAATTTATGAGAGATTACAGTGGTATTCGGAATTATGTTAAAAATTATTTAAACCTTAAATAAAGCCTAAATGATTAAGATATATCACTCTAAATAAAATTTAGTCGACAACAGTTTTTAAAACGCAGCGTTTTAATATTAAATTTTTGAGTTCGGGTGAGCGAGAGGGTTGATTAGAATTTAAATTTATACTAATAGAAAAGGTCATTTAAATGATTGAAAAAGTTACATGTGAGATATATGTAATCTAAATTTTAAAAAAATGTGTTTATTTGTTTCAATAACATTGCATATTTATCGGGAATGCACATAAAAAATCACATGTTGTTTCACACGTATATAAAATGGATTTTGTGTTAGATAAAGTAACAATGGTAAAACCACAAATTTATCCGAACAACATCAATGACTACGCCGATCATTACCTTTACTGGAAACAATATGTTTTCACAATTAATTGTTACGCATTTTTATTGGTCATAGTGTAAGAGAAACATCTTCAGTTGTCACAAAAATAAAAATAATTAATTTTCAGGAATTCTGATATTATCTTATAAAACGTGCGCTCTTTGAGTCGAAACAATCATATTTAGTCAGCAATTTTGTTTTTTAGATTGACAGACATTTTGGTAAAAATTCACTTTTTGCAATTTTGAAAATTTGGGGAACTATTGTGACAACTTGTCCAAGACATGGATGGTTGTAATAAGGAACGGCTGTTGAACTTTGGCAGGGATATTTGAATGTAAACAGTAGCGGTTAATGACGTCCTTTTCGGGTTACTACCTGTTCTTCGCAGAAGACGTCCTGCAATCTTTACTTTTGGGACATTACTACCATTTCCCTCCCTTATTTTCGTCTTATTTATTCGCAGAAAAAATATATGATTAAATAAGCAAAGGAAATTGTATACAGAACAAGTTGTAGCAAATTTCTTACATAAATGACGAGCACTGCCGCCGAAATAGGCAGTCATAAATTGCTACTGAATATAAAGTTTCAGTTTGATATAAAATATATCATTTCTCAAATACGTTATTACTCACATCACACAAAGAAAGTAGGTATGCAGTAGTGCAATATTAATAAAATAAATGATAATAAAAACATTGAATTCAAATTAAAAGTAATAATCAACAGAAAAATCATCAGAAAATTGGTTAGATATTCAGTTTTAAAGCATGTTTAACTTATTTGGTTCTCCTATGTTATCTATTCTCTTTGTTAGTTATTTTGGATTTACACGTTTGTAAATGCTCGATGTATGCAGAAAATAATTCACAAGCCCATCTTCTGCTTCAGCTGATAATACTGGTATATTTTTCCCATACATTATGTGTATTAATGGATATCAACATTACATTTTATGTAAGCTTGTTCAATGTTCTGTACATATCTAGATAACTTACAATAATTAATGTTGAAATCATAGTATGCTTGGCACATTTTTTATTCTACTGCTTTCAAAAAAGTATCATAAGAATTTCCTCTATGGATAGTATCATATTTTTAAGTTCATCGACGGCTTAAGATGGCAAGTAATTTGCCTTCTGAAATGAAATAGAATTTATGTTTCTACAACTAGGGTTGATTTTCTTATAAGACAAAATCAACCGATCATCCTGTGACAACCAACGCCTTTTTTTTATCTTTAGAGCTTTATTATTATTTTTAAAACTATAATGACAAATAAAAGGTTAGCAAGTAGTGCAATATAAGTAAGATGAAATCAATATTTAGAACGATGGCACTTAAATATCCATTCAGCAAGTAAATAACTATTAATTCAAACATTTTTTTACATACAACAATGTTTTTTGAAGAAGGAAGCCAGACTAACTAATTAATGATATTATAAATCATATCTACTGAACTGCATCATCAACATCACGTACTGATTATGATGAAATGTTACAGTTTATACGAGGAAGGAAACGCTCTTTGTTACTAAACATCCATGTGGAAACTAACCCCAAATTACCCTTACTGATACAATTGTCTAAATTTTATTTATTTGTTAAAATGTCATGTTAGAAACATTTATTTGTTTTTTTACTTTTAAATAAACCAATATAATACAAATGACAATAATTTTATTTTTTTAGAAGTAAAATTGCTTATATAATCTACCAAAATCGCTAATACGTGCTTTTATCACATTTTAAGTATACTTAACTTGAAATGTCTAAAATACAATTTTACGATAATTTAATAAAAATGCATTTATTGTGATCATTTTTGCACAAACAATATTATTTAAAATATCGTAATAAAATCAATTCTTCAAATCATACACACTAAAAGCAAAAAATACAAAACTTCATTCAGTTTACTATGCATAACAATTTAGTGTAATACTTTTACAGTATAAATTCCCTCACAAAAAACAATTGTTTCTCGTACACACGTGTCATAAACAAACATTTGTGAGATAATAACACGTATTAAGATATATAAAATACTAAAATACTTCTTTCAATTGCCTGAAAGAAAATGCTTTTCTTTCAGATGTGTCAAAACAGAATTTCCTGTATTTTTTCTTCTATTGTCCGGAAGTAAAATGAAGACATTCCGAAAAAAGCCCTTGAGCATATTCTCGTTTCATTTTACGCAGTACTTTATTTAAAATTCATGCATTGGGAAATAAAATATAGCTGAAGGTTACTGCTGAACTAGTCGCTTTAATATGCCTAAAGGCATATTAGAATAAAATCTAATACCTTTTCGTATAATATTTTTTCTTATTAAAAATATTTTCCGTATACATTTAAATTACTAGTTGTATATTACTTAATGAGAAAAGAAATTAATAAAAGTCAAATATTGAAGCGTCTATGTGGAATCATTTTGTGCAATATATTTTTTTCGGAATAAAGTTACAAGGCCTTACAAGGAGATAAGTAGATACAAGGAGGTAAGTCCTTTCACGATTCACAATGTCATACAAAATCAGCAAATTGCCGTATCGAATGCGGTTTGCATCATAGAACCTGACAAAAAATAAAAAATAGTTCAAATTTTCTTAGAACTACTTTTAGCCACAAAATTTCGACTATTTGACAAGTCTTACCATTTTATGGTTTTATGGCGCAAACAGCACTTTGCTAGGATTTGTTAATTTTATGATTTGTTTATGAAAAAAAAACATACTTACGGGATTCCTTGAAATATTTTTGTTCTTTTACTACAGCGAATCTCACTATTTTGCATTTCTTATGTTTCAAGCCACACACTGATACGTCAATGTGTTAATTTGTTATGATTTATTTTAAATGAAAACGAACTTATTGTCATATTTTTGTTTTTTTTATCACAACAAATCGCACTCTTTGTACACGTTTCATTTTACAAGCCGCAACTCTCACACGAGAGTTTGTTATTTTTTAAGGATTCATTTTGAAACAGATTTATGAGGCTTCGGAACCTATTTCTATTCATTTACCACAATAAATCACAATGTCCCGCAGTGGCACGGACGGTTTAAGCTCGGCTCTCGTAAGATCGCCGAAAGCCAAGCAGCATCGACCAAGGTCAATGCTTGGGAGGGTGCATCATCTATCCTCTCTCGTCTGCCGCTGCTGTGGGACCGTGTACGTTAATGGGAGCTGGTGCACGTAAAATCTGTTCGTGGCTCCAATGTCCTCCAAGTTCAGTTTAACGTTACCTCTGGGTGTGCCAATCCAGGTGCAGGTCTCCCATCTGGAATTGATTCAAAATTGAGAGACCAGCTCTAGAAGTCCAACCTCTCTTGAGGCTCTGGCACCCCTTTTTTCAGAGAAGTGCCTGGGCACTTTCTCTGACACGCCAACAACAACAACAACAATAAATCACAATATTTTACTACTCTTACGTTACAAGCACCACTCCGATATGACAATTTGTTAAATGTTATTATTTATTTTAAATGAAAATGGGCTTATTAGGCACATTGTCCTATTTTTGATATTTTAACATAACAAATGTCACTCTTTTACAAGTCTTATGTTACAAAGTATGTTCGATACGGAAATTTGTTATTTTTTTGACATTTTGAACTTAATTATAAGCTTTTTTGAACTATTTGTTTTCTTTTACTTCACAGTATCTCACTTTTTAACACGTCATATTGTGCAAACCGCAATAAGACATGACAATTCGTTATTAAATTTGCATTATTTTTTTTATGTAAAAGAACTTACATCCTATATTCATAAGATAGAATTATGCTTTGAAACATTTTGAAGATGCACCCATTACAACATGGATGTATTCAAAATACCTGTATATAACAAGTCAGTGATGGAAAATCGAATGAATAATTAGATGAAAAGAGATCTTAAACGCTGACATGAAAAATGATAGATAGCATGAAACCTTCTTATTGCTGTTGACACTCATTGACATGGATACGTTGGTGAATAGCATATCTAAAGTGAATGTGTTAGTATGATGAATTGGAACAAAATTATTTTTTGCAATCCTACTTTTAATGAAACCAAGTCCTCGAAAAGACGAAATATTTAACAAAAAATAGAAAATATGTTAGGGTAAAATATGTATAGGTGAATATACATTATGGTATATAGTCAGGATGTAAAAATAAAGATTTATACTCTCGGAATATTAAAGGGTGGTTTGTAAACTTTTTGATTTCTCTAAATTATTTTAGAAAAATTAAACCATGACAGAGTTTTGCAGTTTAAACTTTTTGGTTATGATTTCCAACGCATCTCAAATACAAATCCTCTCGAATTAGAAAAACTAAAGATCTCATTTCTTTAATTTGAAGTTGAATAACTGCCCGAGAGGGACTGTTCATACTAAGAACCGAATCTATGGAGAATGGTTGTCCATCCCAGTCCTTGTTTTTTGAGGTTTTAAAAAATTACAAATTCAGCTAAAGCTGAGTCATCCGGTAAGCGTGACAGAGAGAGGGGTGGTGAGCAATAGATAAATTAATATATGAATAACGAAAACAACATGTGTGAAAAAGACAATAGTAAATAATATCAGTGCCCGAAATGTAACTCCACAAAAGGCTAAGAATAAAGGGGAACCAGAGTCCCTGGCTCAGTGATGGATCAGAATAAAAAGATCGCATAGAAAGTGAAAGATGTTTTTATGCTTTAACAACAAAGCCGGACACGATAAAATATTAGGCAGCCAACCGTGCGGATGAACAGATGAACCGCGAATATAACAGCGATCTTTTCAAAGTTTACAGGCGTAATTCACTGCTGAAAATGAATTAAAAAGTAGTTAAAATTGCATATTTAGATATGTTCATTTAACGAAAGTTTTTGTAGTATAAACAAAACAATATACAAAACAACGTAATATAATATATTTTATTATTTAAACAAACAAAATATATTATGTTGAAAAAAGAAAATAGATTGTTAAAATAACACATAGGATATATCTATGTAACAAAAATAATTTTGTTAATTCAAATAAAATTGAACCATTTTACTTGAATTAACAAAACATTTTTTTGCTGACGATACAATTTTTTTTTTTTTGGAATTGCAAAAAAAATCAACAACATTTTTTTTTTGTTGATTCAAACAAAACTTCCATTGACCCATATTTAAGCGAAAAGTTTTGTTGGGTCAACCAAATTTTTGTTCATTCAACAAAATTTTTTTCTGGGTGAAATATCTTTCAAATTCCACTCTTTATAATCCAATTTTACACATTTTCTTCCTAATATTTCCATTTCCGATTTCGCTTTTATATTTTCTTAGAGAATTTTTAATGTTGACATAGACATGTGAAAAGCCCGGTGCTTAATTACTAAGGAAATATTTTTTGTAAACAAATTGAATCCGCGTTACATATGGGCGCAAGTATTTTATTTTATTTTTTAACTTTTGACATTATTGTTGTCTCCAATTTGCTTATCTATCTCTTACTTATTGTGTTATATTTTTAAGAATAAATATATATAAATTCTTCACATTTCTTGAAATATTATGATCGGAAATATATTACGAACTCACAACTTTTGACATTAAATTTGTAATTTTGTCTTATTTGTAATAAAATAATTGTAAAAATATAGTAAATACATAAATTTTGTTCTCTTAATTCTTTATTGGCTAAAAATTAGAGAATTAATAACAACGGTAGTGTTTATAGAAACATCAAGATTACATATTATAAGCATAAAAATATATTCATGTACATTTTTACTTGATATTTTACATGCAATTTCTTACTTAAATCACATATGTTTCATTTATGTTAATGTACAAAACAATGTTCAACATCTTAGTAAGATTGTAACACCACTGTATCATTTCTATCGCCAAGGTCAATCGGCTTATTACAGTAAATCAAACTTAAATTCTATCAAGCCATAAAACCTTTTGCAAATACTTCATAATCTACTTTTAGACAAAATCCTTCTAACATTGAAGTTTAATATTTCTCTACTAGATAGGGGCTCATAAAAGTTGTTTTTTTCTCCGAGAAGTTTAAATATTGACGTAGGCAGTTGAAAAGCTCGTTGTTCAACCCTTTAGAAAATATGACTTTTTTCAACATAAATCTTTAACTCGTTGACAGGATTTTTTAATTTCTCATTGTAAATATATTTGTGGTTTGTTTGATTTTTTTTTCCTTTTAAAAGACAAATACATATATATATTTTTTTTCATGTCAAATTATATATATAGATATTTACTTATGTGTGCACAATGAAAAGTCTTCATATGACATGCTCGTTTTAAAATATTTTCATTGGTTAATAATAAATGAATAAGAAGATAGGGGCTACTAGATAGTGTCTCATAAAACTTGTTTTATTCCGAGAAGTTTAAATATTGACATAGGCAATTGAAAAGCTCGTTGTTGAATCCGTTAGAAAATATTACCTTTTTCAACACACATCTTTAACTCGTTGACAGGGATTTTTAATTTCTCATTGTAAATATACTTGCGGTTTGTTTGATTTCTTTTTCTTTTAAAAGACAAATATATTTTTTTTCCATGTCGAATTATATATATATATATATATATATATATATATATAAATATTTACATATGTGTGTACAATGAAAGGGCTTCATATGACATACTCGTTTTAAAATATTTTCATTGATTAAAAATAAATGAATAAATATTAAATGCATTAAATATTTTCACTTAATTTGGTAGTAGATACTACTTGAATATGTCAAAAAGAATAATAGACTTTAAATAAATTCGAATTTTAATATTACAAATATGCAAATAAGTTAATGTGTGTTCGTGTTTGATTTTTGAATGTAAAATTTCATGATAATTTTAAGTTAAGCTGAAATCTTATTATCTTCAATTTTAAAGTTCAAAAGAATTATACAAATTGTAGAAACATTGCAAATAGAAACGCCATCCTGTCGCCAATGTCAATCGGATTAACACAATAAATCAAACTTATATTCTATCAATCATTTTTTTTTCAAAATTCTTGAAATCTAGTTTCTTATTAAGATAAAAGTTTAATATAAATCTACTGGATTAATTCTAATAAAACTTGTCTTTTCTTAGAACTTTAGAAAATTAAAATGTTGGCATATCCACTTCAAAAGCTTGCTAATTTATCAGTAAGTAATTAGTTCTTTCCTACTACGCAACAAGTCAAGATTTCGTGTCTGGACTTGGGAAAGGTTCATCCAACCTTTCATCGATTCGGGGTCGATAAAATGAGCTTGCTTGGATACTAAACTTTGAAGGTCGTACATTAGCCTAACCACCTAACCGTTACATATGCTGTATATATAGGTAGCTACATTCCATGTAGAATATTTCATGTGTGCACTTAGCTATCAGTGTACCCATGTTCAAGAAATCGGAACTGGGCATTCTAGTTCACTATCCTTAATGGATGGTATCGCCACAGTTTAGTACAGATTTTAATAAATACTTTGTCTATTTACTTAATGCAATAATCTGTGTCATTTACTCAATGACACGGATTTTTAACTTATTACATAATTCTTACCCATGTTTGGTTGAAGGTTTTAAAGTCAAAGAAAAAAATATATACACAAAACAAGTTAGGAATGCTTAAATTCATCTTTGTGAAATTAAAATAAAAGTACACACAAATAACCATGTGATTACATTACCTAAAAGATGACTAAAACATTAAAACATTAAAATAAATTGAGCACTTTCGGCTGCGAACCCAGCCTTCATCAGAATTTATAATTAAATTTGTTGTTAAAACAAACGTCCAGATAACATTCTTGTAAACAGTAAGTTTCTCTACTGCGAGCCTAGGAGATAGTTCAAATCATTCGCATTCGTCCAACGGCCGGTACCATTGCTTAGAAAAAAAAGGATTAGGAAAGAAGGAAAGAGTGGAAAAAAATCACATTTTACTGTTTCTTGATTAAATCAAGCCACATAGTCGGAATATTGTAAGACAGTACGTCATTGCATACTTTTATTTGCTGATTTATAATTTCCACGGATTCTCGAATTGTTAAATCATAGTAATGCTAAAGTAATATGCCCCATGCGAAATTACTATGATTTCACAATTCGAGAATTCGTGGAATTTATAAATAAGCGTGGAGAAGTATGCAATGACGTACTGTCTAACAATATTCCGAATACATGGCTTAATTTAATCAAGAAACAGTAAAATGTGATTTTTCCCCCTCTTTCCTTCTTTCCGCACCCTTTTTACTTACTCATCATACGTAGTATAGGGTAAGTCTTGTAATCGTTTTGAAAATCGAAAAATTTTTTTTGACGGATTTACACGTTTCAGACAATAGAGATTCCGAAAAACATATTTTTAGAAAAAAAAATTTGCCGTCCGTCTGTGTGTCTGTGTGTGTCTGTGTGTCTGTAAACGCTCTATCTCCCGAAAAAATTGAGATATAGACTTGCAATTTGGTATGTACTTAGTATGTAATAATGGGAAGAAGCCTATTTCATTTCAATAGCCTCGATTAACCGGAACAATTTTTTTCGGACTCTCGAAATATTCGTTCTGATGAATATAAAAGAGTATATAAAAATTTTCGAAATTGTTTATTTTAAGAAATGAATATAAAAGACAATAAAAAAACATAAATTTTGCATAAAGCATGAAGTCGATCGGATAATTAGTTGCCTAGATATTTGGAATCCTATTTTCCACACTCTTCGATTTTTCATCACCCTGTATTTCATTCAAATTTCACTTCAAAGATATATTTTAATTGGAAATTTGACGTTTAATCAGATGCAATAAACCGCTAGTTAATAGGATTATTATTTTTGGAGTTATAAGGATGTTTCTTTCAAGCAATTCAGTAATCGAGCCTTTAAAGTTTGTGACGTCATCAAGCCTCGATTTTATTTGAATTGCAATGCATTTTATAAGTATTTACACATTTTTTATTTTAATATTTTACATTATGCATATCCATGATGGGTAAGTATTACGGTGGCCCCCAACGACTAGTTTGTTAAGCAATAGTTACAGGCCGTTGGACAAATGCGGATGATTTGAACTATTCCGTAGGCTCGCAGTACAGGAACTTGGATCTTGATAAAGAGGATCTTGATGAAGACTGGGTTCTCTGCCGAAAGTGCTCGATTTATTTTAATGTTTTAAAATCTAATTAACGTTTTAGTCATCGTTTAGGTAATGGAATCACATGTTCATTTGTGCGTACTTTCATTTAAAAAAATATATATTTGTAATTTTTTTTTTAAATTTATAATAAAAGCGTAATATGAATAGGCTTTATGTGACACAGGATTTTTAAATATTATTATTTATAAATAATAATTTTATATACATTAAATACAGCAAATATTTATTTGAGTTCGTTATTACATAATATTTAGAGAATTATACACAGCATTAGATCTTCTAAAAACTCAATGTGTAAATATGTGTAAATGTACACAATTTAGTTACCAAATTAGTGAATATGTGTTGTTGCTTCAGTTTCACATATAAAACCTATTCACAATTTTAAACTGACATAAATCACATATGTTTTTCTTTATTTTAGAAAGATCTTAACAGTTTTACATCCTTGAGATCGCAAGTGTCAATCGATTTAATACAATATATCAAACTTAAATTCTATAAAGCCATAAACTCCTGTTCAAATTTTACGTAATCCACTTTTAAACAATTTCTACCAAATATCGAAATTTAAAATTTCTCTACTAGATACGCGCTCATAAAACCTGTCTCTTCTCAGAGAAGTTCAAATGTTGACATAGACACTTGAAAAGCCCCGTCTTCAATCCCTAAGGAATTAAGACATTGTCAACACATCTAATCTCTTTAAGTCATAGACACGAGTGATTCTCAAACTTTTAAAATCTGATTTTATTATTATCTGTGGTTTGTTTGGTTTTTATTTTAAAAGACATATATACAGAATTCATTTTTCTTGTACAAATTTTGGAACAAACGTAATAGGTAGAGGCTTCAGATAAGATGAAAAGTCACATGTAAATTGTTGGAAAACAAATTAAACAATTTATCAGTATTCCTTTCATATCAGATATAATAAATTAACCCCCTTCAGCACCAGGACGTACCTGCATACGTCATGAGCTCTTCTATTTGAAATACAAGGCCGTACCTGCGTACGTCCTAATTTTAAGTCCAGACACAAGTTTTAAGCATCTGGTTTTTCACAAAAAAAAAACAAAAAACAATTTGGAAATTGTACGTCAAACGTGGCAAACGAGGTGCGTTCGTACTATAGCTAGTTATATAAATATTCATTCATGATTTTTAATTCTGTGAAATGAATTCTATCGTCTGCAGATTAATTTCTGTAATAAAATAAGTATATCGGTCGCTTGACGGTTAAACCTCGGAAGTTCCTATAACAAGAAAGCACCGATTTCTTTTTAAAAAAATCAAATTTATTAATAAATAGATTTATTAATATCTTCTAAAGTTTTGATTCAATTTTTATAAAATTTGAAATGTCTCGACAAAATTCTGGAAAGATAATATATCTTAAATTTCAAACCAATCGATTGGGTAGTTTTTGCGCTGTTATATGCAGACGGACGAACAGACGGACAGACAGACGGACGGACTAGACGACGACAATAGGTGCTACGTATTTGTATAATTACGAACGCACCTAAAAAAAAAATCATTAGTTTTCCTGCTGCGATAAAGTTCGGAACTTCAAGCCTTATTTCTGTTTGTATAATATAAATAAACTTTTATTTCCTCTTCTTACATTACATATGTAATTAAATAAATCACATGTAATTAAAAATAATGACATAAAATATTTTTGACGAAATTTGATATATCTGGTATTCAGCATAGTATAACTAAGTTGAATATAGTGCTTACGGCGAGATGTTGCTAAGGTTGAATATGGTGCTATATGGTATTCTATAAATGGCATAATAGGGATTTAGTTTACTATTTTAATATTCCTCATTAAAATTCATTACGGTTTAATTTCAAAGCAATCTGAAGTCTATTATAGACATATTCCTGGGAAAAGGCTTCATAATTTTTAGGTAGATAATTGCACATATGCAGGATAATTATTCATGCTAGAATAACCTTCCGTTTATAAGTGCAGATACAAAATTATATCATAATTCTATGTGATTTCTTTTTTAGGATCGAAATATCATTTTATTACAGATAACCACGCATAAAATCTATTTTTAATTTGCAAAGTTTAAAGAGCGATAAAGATACTTGTAAATATCAGCGTTGAATTAATAAAGAATTTGTACATTGTACAAGCTTCAAAAGTTTTCTAATCATAGACATAAGCATTTATCAATATTTCAACTTTTCACTTTATTCTTATATTTGATTTCTTTGGAAAAAAAAAAAAGCATGAATATAACGTACATAGAATTTCCGTTGTAAAAATCTGAAAAAAAGCAAGTAATACGAAAATTCTTTGACTGACACAAAATTAAAAAAAAAATGTCTCTTTTAAATATTCATTTCTTAAATAAACAAGAACGAAAAATCATGCTTCAAGCATATATTATGTAACACTTTCCAACGCTTCCAAAATAATTTTACAAATCATACCGTTTAATAAGCTGAAAGATAGCATCTAAGTAAATAATTTGGAAAACGCATAACATATTTAAAAACATAATTTAAGGAATTTGCAACCTATACAGTATTCGGAAAAATATCCGAATACTATTATTCAGCCCTGTATATGATCTATAAATTTGTATATATACTACATAGGATGCTAAATTTTAGTTCAGTTAGGAAAAGCGTAGCACAGTTTAAAATTCTCCTTCTGGAGTTTGTCAATAAATGGAAATGTGTTCGCGAATTTTTGTGCTTCCCTGTATAGGTTCTACAGAATTTGTACACACCACGTAATAGACAAAAAGCGAGTTAAAATTAAAATCGCGTTCAGTAACTTAAAACGCACTTCCAGGAATTATTGTTAACAGACAGTAGAGAATTCTTTTGTGTCTCCCTGTAAATGAACGATGACTGCTATACACACAATATTCTGTAGTAAGCCTCTTGTAATGCACCTTAGTGATATATATAAATCTCAATGCGTTTAAAATAATGAAACATTATTTAAATAAACCGCAGACGATTTTTCTCCATAGATGTAATGTAACGGAATTCTTTTGACTGTTCCTGTAAAGTTACTATAAGTGCTATGCACACCCTATTCCATATTAAGCTTCTTGTAATGCACCTTAGTGATATATATCAATTACAATGTGTTTGAAATTGAGTAACATCATTAAAATAAACCGCAAATGATTTTTCCCCATAGATCGCAATGTAACGAAATTCTTTTGAGTGTCCCAGTAAAAAAACTATAAGTGCTACACACTTCCGTTGAAATAGGGAACATGCTATAGAGTACTACAATAACATATAAAAATTGCAGAGCAATCCGAGCATATTTACGGGAGTTAGAGCACGGACAGACGACCAGACGGCCATACGGCCAGACAAACCGAAGTCATAAACACTTTTCAACTAGGTTGGAAAGTGTTAAAAATGAATTAATGAATACAATTTCTTAACGATATTAATCTTATTCAAAACATAAGGCCCTGTTTCGTTTTGTAAAAAAATAACCAACATTTTATATATATTCTACCAATTTTAGATTTTTCTTCAAATACTTCGGCTGAGTTTATTATAATAAATAAATATTAAACTCTCTAAGCCATATATTTCGTTTCTTATTTTTCATAATCTGCTATTAAAATAATTCTTTCTAAGATGGAACTTTAATATTTTTCTACATACGCGGTCTCATAAAGTCTATCTTTACTTTAGGAAGTTTAAATGTTGACAAAGACTCTTGAAAATTTTGGTGTTCAATCTCTAAGGAATTAAGACTTTGTCAACAATTCCAATCTATTTTACTCAGAGGCACAAGTACTTCTCGAAATTATAACTTCTGACTTTATTTTTATCTGTGGATTGTGTGATTTTTTTTTTCTTTTTTTGACAAACATATAAAATTTATTTTCTAGTAATAATATGGATAGAAATAAAACATGAAAATATTCTATATCGCAAAAATTAAACAGTTTTTTGTTTATAAATTGCAGTTATTTAAGTGATAAATAAATTAAACACTTCTTTCACATTCATTACTTTATGAATGAAAAATTAACGACTTATTTTAAAAGTATTTTATTTTTCTTACTCGATTTGTTTCGTTTTTCCTAAAGATTTTCTGAATTAAAAACTAGTCGTTGGGGACCATCGTAATACTTACCCATCATTGATATGCATAATATACAATATGAAAGTAAAACGTGTAAATACTTATAAAATGCATTGCAATTCGAATAAAATTGTACATTGAAGACGTCATAAGCTTTAAACGTTCTATTACTGAATTGCGTAAAAGAAACATCATTATAACTCCAAAAATGTTAATCATGTTAACTAATGGTTTATTTCGTCGGATTAAGCATCTCATTTCCAATTAAAATAGATCTTTTAATTGAAATTGGGATGAAATACAGGGTCATGAAAAATCGAAGAGTGTTGAAAATAGGATTACAAATATCTAGGCAACTAATTATCCGATTGACTTCATTCTTTATGCAAAATTTGTTTTTTTATTGTTTTTTATATTCACTCCTTAAAATAAACAATTTCGAAAATTTGTATGTACCTTATATCAGAACGATTATTTCGAGAGTCCGAAAAAAATAGTTCCGGATAATCTAGATTACTGAAATCCAATAAGCTTCTTCCCATAATTACATACTAAGTAAACACCAAATTTTAAGTCTCTATCTCAATTTGTTCGGGAGATAGAACGTTTAAAGACACACACACGGACTGCAAATTTCTTTTTCTAAAAATATATTTTTCAGAATTTTCAGTGTCTGAAACGTGTAAATCCGTCATTTTTTTTTTTTTTTTTTTACGATTTTCAAAACGATTACAAGACTAAGTATGATGTGTAAGTAATAATCAATACTTTTAATACAAATCTATCTATCTATCTATCTATCATTTGTCATATTTAAAGTAGTTTGCACTCTCCTACCACGACAATCCATAATACATTTTTGGATTTATTTGTTTTATGCTGGTTATTATTTTACTCGTACTAATACTACATGCAACTCACAAGAGGAATACAGATCCATACAATCAACTTAAAGTTGATTTTAATGACATAATCAAATTCCGAAATATATGTCGAAACCAGTAATGTCCAATAACACTGGTTAAATTCTACTAATTGTTATTTTATATAAAGTTCCCAAATGAAGTCATAAAGAATTCCTAGATATTACAAAAAAAAGAAAAAAAACATAATAAGTAAAAAAATAATACTAATACTTGAAAAAATAATTCTGATTATGTATTAATACTTGCACATATAAACGCCTCCTAAATGCTATAAGATTTCAGAGACACTGAAAGCTAAATACGTATTTTCCAATATATGGAATTAAATATATATATATATATATGCAGTTTTTCATGTATTTTTAAAAGCATAAACGTAAGATGTGTAAAGTTATTTTAAAATATTTACATACATATCATTATTAAAATAAAATTTTAAACGAAATCTTATAAAATTTCCAACATATACTTAATGATTTAATGTATAATAATAATTACTGTGTAGCACAAAATATGTCATTGAAAGGAAAATTATGACAAACATAGCTTGCGGCATAATTTATAAACAATATGTGACACTTTCTTTAATTTATACATTATGCCATTAATCTCGCCGTTACCCCTACAAATTCTGCACTCAAGGCATTTATGAAACTCAACTCTAGCGTAACATTTATGTCAGATCCTACGAGCTCCATGTAGGTGGTTGTCAGTATCTATTTATAAAATTTTCACTCTGCGCATACATTTCCATTGCGTAATGTAATTACGTAGCACTTAAATTTGTCATTAACAAGATGGGGATGCACGTATCCCAGATTATATGAAACTTTAATATGATATTAGGCTTCTGTAATTGACAAATATTTGCACGCAACTTATTTGATTAGATAGGTGCAAGGATTGTTTTCGAGGATATTCGGTAATGAATGTCATAATTGGGAGTATTTTGTTAAAATGAAAGATGCAAGTTTCGAATAAATTACAAATGGCGTATTGATTACAGCAAAGTATATATAAAATGCTTACTTTATTAATATCGTAAAAATTAAAAGAAAACATTTTAAGGTATTTTTAAAAGAATATTAAAAAAGTTTAAGAGCAGATAATATTCAAAATTGTTTTTCACATGGTTTATCCAGGAATGATTATTCATTATTTTCCAACTTCAAATAATCATGTATATTGACAATAGTACGAGGGAAAGCCATTAAGTAAGTCACAAAATATAATTAAATAATACAATGATAGTAACTTCAAAACTATTTTTATTTTTCAACATATTTTCCACCAATATTTATGTACTTATTCACCGTTTTATCAGTGCCCCAACAACAGCTGCATAACATTTTTCGGTTGTTGCCCCAGCAACATTAGGACTTTAAGTTGAACCTTTTCACCATATGTGAGCATCATCTTCCTTCCAAGACGGTTTTTAGTGGACTAAACAGATGAAAATCGCTTGGGGCTAAGTCGAAGCTGTATGGTGGATGTTGAAGAAGTTGCCAACCAAACTTTTGAATTGTCGTCTTCAACTTGAAGTCCTAATGTGGCTGAGGCAGCATCCCAAAGAATGTTAGGCAGCTGGTGTTGGGGCACTGATAAAACGGCGATATAAGTGCATAAATATTGGTGGAGAATATGTTGAGAAATAAAAATAGTTTTGAAGTGAATATCATTGTAAGTTATTATTTAATTATATTTTGTGGCTTATTTAATAACTTTCCCTCGTAATAACATGCTTAAATTTGAATGGAACGTTTTTCAGGGAAATGTAATACTGATATGTACATTTCATGGCGATTATAACATAGATTTAATGTATTTCCTAAATATATATGACTCTTACATTAATTCGCATATACGTTCCAATATACACATATTAATTTGTAAGTACGCAGAAATTTCCTATTACATAAAAACAATAACTTGTGTTTTCCCTACCTAAGTACATAATTAATAACATCTGATTACCAAAAAAAAATATTTCACATGGCACATCTTTAAAAAAAAAGCCTATGCAGGAATTCGTAATATCTTTACTAATTGATTTATCTATGTTATTATTAAATGTTTTCATTAATTAATCGTAAATGACTGAAATGTTACTGATTACACTTAGGTATGCAAATTGAATTTCGGAAAATTAATAATCTAAGCAGATTGATAACTTTTATAACATGCATACATAACTTTACATTTTGAAGTAAAATGAAACAAAAAAAAAAATACTATTTATACTCCTAGTACCACGACCGTCGTAATTTTTCAGCGTTTTTAGATTTTTCTGTTTTGTGTGAAAAATTGAATTCAAGCTGGTTTAACATCTATCTAAAAGTTTATTTTATTGATTTTGTTAAATGTATTCTTTTTATTTTCCTGGTTTGAAACATAAATGAAAAGCTGAATAGGTTTAAATCAATATTAGTAAGAAGGTTCAGCATAAATTAAAGGTCTTCCTAAAACCATAATGAATTTGATGAAATAACAAATAGGTACATCATGTATGAACTATTTCACTATTTTTTTTCAGTTGAGACCAGTTCAAATATTTATTTATTTTCTGGTTTCAAACGTAAATGAAAAACTGAATAGTCTTAAAAAAGACGTCAATATTAGTAAGAATATTAAGCATAAAAAAGGGCTTCTTAAAACCATAATGAATTTGATGAAATAACAAATAGATACATCATGTATGGAATATTTCACTATTTTTTGTCAGTTCAGACAAATAATTGTAGTTCGAATATTTATTTATTTTCTGGTTTCAAACATAAATGAAAAACTGAAGAGTCTTAAAAAAGACGTCAATATTAGTAGGAAGATTAAGCATAAAAAAGAGGCTTCTTAAAACCATAAGGAATTTGGTGAAATAACAAATAGATTCATCCTTCATGAAATATTTCACTATTTTTGGTTAGTTGAGAATAAGAATTACAGTTGAAATATTTATTTATCACGAAAGATATTTCACCAATACTTCCTATAAAAAATCGAAACAACTAATTAAACACGATGTTAAAATTAATGAATAAAAATGGATTAATTTTCATGTTGGAGGATTACATTTTTTGTTAAAATAGATATAGGCTAGATCAGAAAAAAGTATTTAGTGTCTTTAGATTTTACGAATATTGAAAATTCAGTTTTATAATCATATTTTTGTAATCATTGAATAATTTTAGGGAATGCATATTAAGTATTAAATGCTGTGGATAAATTCGTAGTGCATTTTAATTAATTAAAAATCATTTTAAAACACGATTTATTTTTCGATAACATTATCCATTAAATTACGAAATATATCTAAATTATTCAGTAACAAATATTCATATTTGTTTTATTAATGAAATATTAGCAATAGAGAATCGCATTTATGTTTAAATAGTATTCTAGAAAATGTATACAAGTAGGTGTGGAAGTTTTTTTTTTAATGTTTTGGGTGAGTTCACAGTTTTTTATGTTTTTGATATTGAAACTAACATGATAATTTATATTCCATAAAACTATACTACAAATTACACAAAACTTCGGAAATCCATAATGCAACAAATTTATATACTTACCTACTAAAGTTATCGTTTTTCAATATATATTATACAAGTGAGTATAATTTTTTTTTTTTTTTGTGAGTTTACAAACCTTTTATGTTTTTGATATTGGAACTAATATGATAATTTACATTCCATAAAACTATTCTACAAATTCCACAGATCTTTGCAAATCCATAATGCAACAAATTTATATACTTGCCAACTAAAGTTATCGTTTTTCAATAAATATTGTTTTAAAGATTTAATTTTCAATACAAGCGAAAACACGAAGTAAAGTAATTTTCGCTCTGAGTTTTCTCTTTAAAAATCTCAATAAATAATTAAGCTTTACTCTCAGTTGAACGGTGGGACCGACGACGCTTGTCACTAATACTATTTTACAATTAAACATTGAATATTTCCAAACAGCAATTCAAAACAATATATTTATAGTATGTTTCTAGAACATTATAAATTGAAATCTATAACAAATAATTTTGTTCAAAAATAGTGTTTGACTGAAAAGTTACCCCTATTTTCAAACAATAATCTATAACGAGTGCAAAGGGTTGGCAAAAATAATGCTGGATAAATTTTTTATACTAATTTGTAAAAAAATAAAGGATATATTAATTGTTGTATATTTTGAATTTTTCGTGATTTCCTAAACTGTAATTAAACAGTCATTTTTGTTGCAAATACCCATATGCAAAGCACTTCCTCTAGTAATTTGTTATCGCTTTTCTTTCAAATAATGTATTGAAATCAAACCCCATGGGAAATGTTTTATGAATATTTATGAGTAGAATTTTGCGTATTCTTTGAAAACTTTAAAATTTTTAAAGTATTCATAAATATTCATTTCAAGTGTACTTCATAATAGAGTAAAATTCTTAAAATATCTTTGTGCAGATATGTTTCAAGCAAACAGTCATGTTTCGGATTCACAGGCATATAAATCCTTTTCAATGTAAAACGTTTAAAATATAATTATTATTTGAAAAACGTTCAGAATGCTAGGAAAATTAAAAGTAGACCTTTTGTTTTAAATGTGATTGAAATAATAATTTGAATGGTAATATTTTTATAATTGTGGCTAGTTTAATAATTTATATGATACTATTAATGTTTATTTCTTTATATTTCCTTACAAATTCATTCAAAGGTTTGAATTTAATTAACTAAATGCATTTGAAATAGATTCTAAATGTAGAATCATTGTTATACTATATATTTGATGAGAATATAAATGTGAGAATGATCGCATGTGTTTCCATTTGAAAACTATCGAAATCTATATGTTATTATTTATCATTAATAATTTTATCAATTTAGTATGTGATGCAAAACACATATAGCAAAACTGAAATCAAATGACTATTTTAAACCGAAATGTATTGTTTTTTCTTTTTTTCATATACTCTACTTATATGTATATCCATAAGGTAAACAGATATTTAAATACTAATTAAAACCAACGGAAGCAGTACCTACTAAATACAAAAAAAAAACTTAATATATGAAAATAAAACTTCATTTGAATGAATATTCAATAAACTTCGATATGTAGAATCATATATATGTAGTATGTATGTAGCTATATATGAGCATTAACACGATTTAATATTTTTATATTATTACAGATTTTTTAATTAATAATATAAATTAGACACCAAATAATTATGCTTTAATTTATTTTAAAGTAAATATTATTCATGTGGTCATTCATGTTGAATGGGTAGATAGTTGGTCACCTATTGTACCCAAGAGCTAAGTTGACTGGTACCTCCATTTAAACTGAAATTTTGGCCTGTGTCAGGATTCGAAGTCGGCACCTTTCCTCTAGTAGCTGGCACTTTAACCACTAGACAAACAGGTGGGCCATTAATTGTTCAGAGTGCTAGATTTCATCAGGTCAAAACATATATTTCCTGAAGACAACAAATGCGCAGTAAAAGTTCTTTTTATTGTCTCACATGTATTTTAATATTAACTTAAAATTTTGATACATGGTATAATATTTTTCCTTTAATGTTTTTTTTTATTTATAGAAAATGACTAAAAAAAATAAATAAAATATGCAGGCATTAATTTCTAAATTTACATAATGTATTAGAAAATTTCAAAACATAATAACGATAAGAAAAGTATAATTAATTATAAATAAATTCATTTAAAGAAACCTCTTTCAAAATATAGTTAAATGCTTTTGAAATATTTTGTATCTTTCTAAATTTCTAGTTCTAAAATAGATAAGATGTAAATATAGTGAAATGAAAGAAAAATTTCATATTGCATACAGAAAATTGTTCAGTCATATGACCGTTTTTAAAGATAGCGGTTACTTGGCCATATTATGAGGAGCATCTGACCTCTATTATTGATCATATTATGGTCAGAATGAACTCAAATTATGATTACGTAATTGTGTTCTATAAAAATGTCCAATGAGTGGCCAGTTTTCTGCAAATTTTTAACAGTGTACTACTTTCTTGCTAAATATTGAGAAATAACATGTTTCCACTCTTTCATTTAATTGTAAAATGAACCATTTATTTGTTTTGTTATCACAAAAATATGTTTAAAATATTCTTCCTGAAACCAACTTTATCAACTCTCAAGGCAACTTTACTCAAGGCATTCGGTCACGTAGTTTATGAAATATGAACGCTTGAAGCTTGGAACTTGTAATGATCATTTCATGATCATTTCATTTGTAATCGTTGTAAAACCGTTTGTAATGCAGATAGGTTTTTTTTTTTTTTTTTTTTTTTTTTTTTTTTTTTTCAGCGTAACTGCATGGCGAAATGAGCGATAATTTCGGATTCGCATATTTGAAGCTTACAGAAATCGCTTTCTGTTAAAAATTGCATAGGTTGCAATTTATGTATTTCGCGAAAAATAATTTCGAAGAAATATCTATAGTGAAGTTAATTCTGAAAATAAAATGTGAAATGTAACATAGGATTTTTAATATAAATATATTTGTAGAAATATGCGAATGCAAAATTACACTTCATTCCACCCAGTAGTTCTTTAATTATGCTTAGAAAACGTCCCTCATTACAATTATCTTCTAAAATAAAACCGTAAGTCATGTGACTGTCCTCAACAGTTCCGGGATGTCCGTTTCACTTTTTCATATGCCAAGCGGCCATTTTTATTCAAAATTATTTTTTCGAATAAACTGCATAAAAGTTACATTTTAAGAAAGATCGTTCAAAATAAATTAATATTTGAGAGATGACTTGCGTTCAATTATGTATATATTCTGCAATAACTTCAGTCGAAAGATTCGCAGTTCAAATTCTCTATTCATAAAAGTAAACAAAAAAAAAGATTGATTCGTCGTGAACATTTAAAATATTAAATCATGGAGGTAATCATTCGCAAAGCAAGTTCTCCGCGAATGAATTTTTGGACCGCTGCCTGGCGTCAAAAAAATAATTCGCACCAGTGAGACAATCAAAGTTTACCATAATTATGTGCTATACAACTCAA
This sequence comes from Maratus michaelseni, assembly GCA_963931845.1. Lineage (NCBI taxonomy): Eukaryota > Metazoa > Arthropoda > Arachnida > Araneae > Salticidae > Maratus > Maratus michaelseni. The sequence goes on from OZ007592.1 coordinate 393,862,760, forward strand.
CTTTCGGACCTTTTCTTGACGTAAATTGAACTCATGTAATAATATTTAATGAATCAGATTTTTAGCATTTTTAAAATCGCTAATACAGCTTTTATTTATCGCGTGTACAAATTAGAAATGATACTTTGATTTTGAAATCAAATGTTTTGATTTATGATATTATTTCTTATTTATTTATTTATTTTCTCTTTTAAATGAAAAGTGTGAAGTATTTTAAATTTATGTAATATAAGCATTTTAGATTAAAGTTAAGTATTTTAAATGAAATGAGTGACATGTTTATAATTTAAAATTAAATTAATTGTAGTATGAATGACGGTGATGGGAACGATATTTGGCGAATTATCATCTGCTCCCGGCTAACAAAAATACTCATAATTAAAAAAAAGAATAAAAATAAATAAATGATATTTTGATGTAAATAAATATTGATATACATATAAAAAATAATTTATAGAATTAAAATAAAAAATAAAAGTAAATAAACAACAATTTCCATAACAAAGTTTTCGCCAAATTGGCGGGTGAGGGGGGGGGGAATCGCGCCAACGTGCGTATGTGACATTTGTGCCCAAAAAATATGCGAAATGCTACCATGATCGCAAAAGTTCATGATTTGTCTATTAGAATCTTCCGATTTGGCGAAGGATTAAGGGAAAATTAAATTATGAATAAATGTAACGTGTTGCAATGTTTAACATACATTTAAGGGAGACCAAACTGGTCGCCAGTGGCGGCTAGTGGTTAAAAATAATTTAACATTTTGAGTTCCAAATTTTAAACCTTCATTGTCCTTAAACTACGTGACCAAATGACTTTCCATTTTATATTATACGGTATAATTTACCAAAAAGTCTAAATACTGTATCAAAATTAGATTTTCGTATTGAAAAATTCAGAATTTGGTACAATAATAGTATGAAGACGACCCCCTAAGCCTATTTTTGTAACCTACATTTAAAGGACACATTTTCCAGTCGGATAACTATTTATTTTTTTCTTGCAGAGGGGAAAAATCGGTGTCGAAAATGTGGGAGCTGTTCCACTCTCTTATTATTATTTATTTTTCTTGACCGACTGTACATATTTGATTCAAATGATTATAGAGTTTCCTTAAAACAATAGTAAGAAATAATTAGAATCTTGTTAAAATAGCTATTTATTTTTAACTAAAAATTGTGTGTTATCATGCTTGTTCTGTTCATTTATTTTATTTTATTTTATTTTATTTTATTAGAATGGAAATGCATGAAGAAAAATCCATTTGCTTGTTTAAATTCAATTTCCAGAATTATGCAATTCATTATATACAGTATTCATAAAATGCAAATTTTGTACGTACTACGAATACAAAACGTATGCGCAGTACATTTAAAAAAATTATTTCTGAATTGCAGAAGCATTTCTTTTAATATCAGAAACTGATATAAAATGTGAAAATATTGCTTATAATATTCTTTCAATGAAGCTTAATTAAAAAAAATATGCATTGATTTTTTTCAACAATAAATACTTTTTTTATATAGCTGTGGCAGTTTTGACATTGACACAAAACTGCAGATATAAGACTGTTCTTCAAAGGAAATCCTGGATCGTTATATAATTGCACAACAAAATAAAATCATACATATAATTTCAGTTGTTAATATCCCTTTTTCTATGAGTTTACGAAACGCACAGCAAAGGATAAGGTATCATTGGAAAGGTTTTTGAAGCAACTTCTGACAAAGTGTATTTCGTTAAAACACGATTTTTGATTAAAAATTTTTGTTCATTAAAAATTAAATTGGCATTGTTTTTCATAAGTGAAATGAAAGGTTTTCAATGAAATGAAAATTCATCAAATTAGCCATAAAATAAAATACTGCGTTATATGATGCTCAACAATGATTATAACAAAATAAATAGTAAAACCGAGGCATACGTAATAAAAGTATATTAAAAAATTAACTTTTGAGTTTATATGATAAATTTTACCATTCTACTCATCTATTTGCTTATTTAAGAGTACATTAATTACGTAATACGTAATAAGTACGAAAATGATAAAATGTTTTGTCTTCGCACGAATTTATTTCATATTTATGATTAAAAGGTAAATTTCTAATTCTAATGATTAGAAGAAAAAGACACTATCGATCGTTCGAATCAGTGATATTTCACGTGTAGCCTAAAAGGTGTGCTTTGTTATACTTGATTAAGCTGTATTTTATATGCATTTAATTTATTTTTCGTTGTCCCATGTTTATCCCGAAGCAATTGACGTCATCCTCTAACGCAGTTAAAATACAATTGTTAATTGTTTTTCGCGTATATTTTTGGCTTATCTTCGATCAGTCGTTACTGTAACTTTGACGGAATAAAATTAGACGATATTCTGTCTTGGCTCATATTATTTGAAGATATTTTTACTCTTATTTTTTTTCTTTAGATGTTTAAACCTGCGTCTAAAAATATTAGCTATATGCAATCTATATGCAGTCTAATATGCTTATTACTAAAGCATATTAGACTGCATTGCGAAATACTGGCACGGATCCACTATTATATATGTATAACTGAACTATTTCACTACGTGTCGCAACATATGCGTCCCAGTGGATTGTTATATCTCCAAAATAAAATATCAAAAAATATCTGAACCTTTTGACTAAGCGTAAGGACATATACGTCCCAATAAACTATTCTATCCGTACCACCTTTTGAAAAATAAACCCTGCATACACTGAAACTAGGGTATTTCTAACAGAAATTTACCACAAAGAAAATATTTTGTAAATTGTGGGCAATTGAATATAAAAATAGTTGCCAGTCCTGGCATCAGCGGGGTAATAATTATTTGAATTATTTATAATTTTTGTGTATCAAACACAGTCTGTTTATGTCATAATGAATAGAGGAAAGCATATTCAACTAGGTAAGTTATATCCAATGGCTGGAGTATCATAGTTGAGATTTTTCAAACAGAGCGAAAATATGCCGGGACAAGGACTCGTAAACTGGGTACTTCGGTTTGCCGTAACAACGCTCTCCCTACGGAGCTATCCCGAGTATATTCTGGCTGGCATATTTCACAATTATTTGTCGGACAAGGCAGCGAACTACAGTGCTAATTTCATTTATCAGAGCTATAACTATAGAATTTTACATGATGAATCTAAAATAGCACGGAAACTCCTGTATACCATGTAATTAGGTCAAAATGAATAGAGGAAAGCATATTCAACTAAGTAAATTATATCCAATGGTTGGAGTATCATAGATGAGATTTTTACAACAGAGCGAAAATATAGCCGGGATAGCTCAGTAGGGAGAGCGTTGGTACGACAAACCAAAGTACCCAGGTTCGAGTCCTGGCCCCGGCATTTTTTCGTTCTGTTGGAAAAATCTCAACTATGATACTCCAACCATTGGATAGTCTATTTATTTCACTATATTCACAAAACATAATTGCAGTGAAAACCATAAAAAGTAACATAAAAAATGCTGGTTATTATTTTTAATATCCTTTCTCGAGTTCAGAGAATTTAACAAAACAGGATATCATGATTTTTTTTCTTTAGTTAAAATATGTTTCTTTTAAGTTCTAACTTTGTTTAGAATTAAGAAAATAAGTTTAACACAGGCTTCTTCTGAAAAACATGGAACTACATTTTTCCAACTGAAGCACAAACACAAGAACAAGGAAAAAATCGTCAAAAAACTATTTATAATAAAATAACAATAATGTGCATTTGCGAAGGCGTAGAAACTATTTTATTTGATATCAATAGAAATTGTGAAAAAATATAATATTTTTTGTTTCACCTATCTTAGAGATTTTAACTGTAACAAAAATAATGACCTTATTTTTAACTTTCACGTTTCTGTTAAGTAGAAACATTGAAATGAAAAGAAATCTTCCTTTAACTCTTTCAGGGGCAGGGGTATGTTTATGAAACCAATTAATTTTAATTCTCAAACTCCACAATGACACCAGAATTTTGCTAAAATCTTTTCCACTTGATACATATGTGAATCATAGCCTTTCTCTTATATCCTTTTTTTTTTTTTTTGTAAATTTCGGTGCCAATCATTTATTTCAACATTTTAGTACTGGAAGTACTTCGCTCCTGAAAGGGTTAAATACTGTTTTTGATGCAATCTTGAAGCTGCATATTTTTAAAAGAGGAAGCGAATTGATTTAATTTTCTAAAACAGAAGTAATTTTTCAGAATCAACAATTTTTACCCATTTTTCTCTTGAATGTACGCTGTTAAAAATTTGCAGCAAACTGTCTAATCATTTGACGTTTTTGTACAAAACGGTTACGTAATCGTAGTTTAACTATATTTTGACCATAAAATGTGCACATATAATACAGTGAGAATATAGTTAAATTATGGCTATAGAGCCGATTTTTACAAAAGTGGCCAAATGACTAGACAGTTTGCTGCAAATTTTTAACAGTGTAATACTAACACAGCACTTCATTTAAGCATAAACCTAATTCAAAATGAACAACATTTCCTTTGTAATTTCTTAATGATATATATTTAACGTTATTAATAGTCAATATTATTTTTCAATAATACATTAGGACAAAATATAGATACATTAAATTATATGCATAAAATTACAAAAATATTTTATTGCAAATGCAAGTTATGCACATTGAACGTGTCGTAAATGTACTTTATATAAACTGCATTAAAAAAGAATGGTCCATATGTGTAGATATTGGAAATTATTTCATTTGTTATCACAAAATGATGTTAGTGGAGGGAATGATACTTTTTATATTCCTGTTCTAGGTTTGGAATATTGAATCATATAGATATTCACTATATTCATAATGAGAAGAGATATGAAAGAGATATGATAATAAGATATGAAATTCGTACATAATACTCATAAACATGTACGCATCATACAGTAAAAATAAATATTTGTATTTACTACCTGGCACAATGTTATTTATTATCACAAGGTGATTTGGAAATTATAAAATAATACTTTTAATATTACTATTAGATCACTGAAACTTGAACATAAGATACTAATTTTAATACTCAATAACTTTTAAGTACACTCAGAAAAAGAAACTGATTAAAACTACAAAACATATTTTTGGAGTACATTTTGTTGTTTTAGCAAAATTGGAGTAAAATTGAACCATTTTACTTCAATTAACAAAACATTTTTCTGACGATACAATTTTTTTTTTTTTTTTTTTTTTGAATTGCAAAAAAAAAAAAAAAAAAAAAAAAAAAAAAATGTTGATTCAAACAAAATTTTTATTGACCCATATTTAAACAAAAATTTTGTTTAAATATAGGTCAATGGAAATTTTGTTTGAATCAACAAATTTTTTTTTGTTGAAAACCACTTTTTTTAAATTCCAAAAAAAAAATTGTATCGTCAGCAAAAATGTTTTGTTAATTGAAGTAAAATGGTTCAATTTTACTCCAATTTTGCTAAAACAACCAAAACGTACTCAACAAAAATGTTTTGTAGTTTTAATCAATTGGAAGTGTAGGAACTTTGTTTGATATTTAAAGAAAACTTTATTTGTAAATTTATTATCGGTAAAAACCTTGAATCTGAATATTTTCAAAATACTTTTAGGTGAGACGTGATTCTTAAAAATGTGGTATATTTCAATTTCTCACTTCTAACTTTCAATTATTTCGATATTCAATAACATCTATACACACAACCATTATTCCAAATAACAAACACAGCTAACCAAATCTTCTTAAGGATCTAGAACCTACGTTATTAATTATCTTTAATATACAAACTAAAAATAGTGGAGTTTAATTAGATTACATTCTCAAAACATTTTCATCGAAATACAGATTTTACATTTGGCGAATATTGTTGAAAATGTACTTATCTTAAATTTACTATTATTAGGAAAATTATGTGCATTTCCTAAAGCGTAGAAACTATTTTATTTTATACTAGTTAACCCGCCCGGCGTTGCACGGGCCCGAGATAATTACAATCTCAGAGAAAGGCGTTAACCCCCTCCCTCCCCATACCCGCAAATATAATGAATAATTTGTTCAAGAGAACCACCGTCACCTACATTAACGCGATCATTAAAAAAAAAAATTACATTTTTCTGATAATTAGAACATAACGAAGACGCTACGTTAAAATAGCCGGCAAATGGCAACCCTTCCCGACCTCAATTTTAAATCTATATCTTAATTAGTTACCTAAATTTTTGTTCATTAGTAAAAATTGGCAATTATTTCCTTTCATTTTCGCAAACTAAATGGAGGGATCGGCCTGAGAAACAGATCTCTTTGTAGTTCAGTTTTTAATGAAAGCCGATCCCTGTCTGAAAATTTCTTGGATCGTTTTCACTGGCGCCGGCAGATTTTTGGCAATTTTTCGCGTAAATTAAAAAAAAATACCAACCGAATTTTTCAAAAATCACATAGTCAGATACAGAATATTTTTTTTACATATGCTCAGAAATTTTCAATTTGATATCTCAATTAGTTTTCATAAAATTCGCTGATTAGTTAAATAATTTCGAATTCGTTCATTTCCGGTTGCAAATCCAATGCGCCAGTCCGCTTCTTTCGCCATTTTGATTTAAAATATGATATTTTAGAAGCGATGGTTAATGAGAATCTAAATAATATCTAAGCTAATTATCAAAATATTAAAATTCTGACGCTCAGGTGCACATGGCCAGACCTTGGATTATCCACACCTAAATTTCCAGACTTCTAGGTGGGCTAGATTTTCCTAGTCATCGCCAACAGACACACACACACACACAGACAGACAGACAGACACACACACACACACACAGGCAGACAGACAGACACACACACACACACACACACACACACACACACACACACACACACACACACACACACACACACAGAGCGAAACTTTCTTTTATCAGTCAAGATTTCAAAATGATGCGAAAAAATATCTTGAATAGAACAGAAAATAAGCAACTTGTTTTTAAGTTAAAATGCGTTTTTCGTGTTTTAAGTAACAACTTTGTTTGAGATTCGTTACTTTTATACAGCGATTTTTAAAAAATATTGGATCTACATAGTTTAAAAAGAAAGAAATAGTCAGTTATTTTTTTAGAACAGAAATGTAGTCCTCGAAAAAAAGGGTTTACATATTTATCCCTTGTTAAAGATTACATTTATGCACAATACTAATCCTGCATAAACAACACAACACCGCGAATATTATTGATCATATAGAACTTATGTTTATGATATGAATTAATTATTACATATGTTTTCAAAATTTATTTTTGAAACAAAGTAGATTTACAATGACAAAAATATTTCCATTGAATTGTAAATTTTGCACATTGAAAATATTCTAAAAATGTATTTGTAATACATTGAAAACAGCTATGTGTGTTACAAAAGTATAAAAAATCTTATTTTATTATATAATAGAATAATAATAATAATAATAATAAAAACATTGTATTTTTGTTTATCTTTTCTAACATAAAGGTGTTGAAAATTCAGCAGAAAATAATTATCTTATTTTTAAGTTAAAATATGTTTTGTTTTTTTCTAACAGTGTTTGGGTTCGTAGTTTCTACAAGATTTTTATTTGATCAACAATTCACGTAATCAATAATATGCTGTTTCAATAATAAAGTGTGAAAAAATAATAATTCATCAGATTAAAATTATAAAGATAGTTTCCTTTAAATTGGAATTTTCCGCATTTAAAATATATTAAAACTTGTACTTGCCAAACATTAAATTAAAAAAAAGGAATTTTTGTAAAGCATAAAAAATATTTTGCAAGTGATTCTTATAAAAAATGATGCGAAAAGAAATATATATATATATATATATATATATATATATATATATTACTCTAGAAATTTTCACTGGATCAGAAAATAAGGAGCTTATTTTTAATTAAAAAAACTGTTTCTTAAAGCAGCAACTATGTTTCGGATTCCCCGGAAACATTATTTTCATAACAGATTTCTGCTGAAATATTGGATCATCATATTTCCAAATGAAGAAAATATTTTTCTCTGAATTATTTTTAACACGTAATTAGGCACAAATGTAATACAAAATAACAAACGAAATTCTCAAAATCATGTTATCAATATACAACCTACGTTCTTAATTAATTCATGTATTTTTGAAAAAACAAATGTGTGAAATAATACGTTTTCAATAGCTGATAATAACAACAATATGTCCATTGAAATTCAGATGCAGTAAAAAATATACTTATCATTGATTAAAACCAAATATATGTACGTGCAATGTCTAGAACGTATTTTATTTAATATAACAAACTGATGTAAAAACATATAAATCGTTGTTCATGTTGCAGCTTAAATATTTCAAGTGGAACATAAAATAAGTTACCGATTTTAAAGAACATGTATTTTTGTATCTTTTTATTAGTAGTTTCTCTTTTTAGTAACAAATTTGTTTAGTGTTGATAATAAACTTTATGTCTATCTGTATTTTTTTACTAAAATAGTGTATGTACGTGTTTACAAACACGATATAGGACATATTAGTTTTCTAGAACAGGAGTGATTGTTAGAGAAACAAATCGTCTTTAGCTTTTTCAAGAAATTAACACTAAAAATTTCAAATAGAAAACACAATGTCCTAAATCTTATTCATGATCTATAAGCTATGTAATATATAAATAAATTATTTTTCACTAATGAAAAAAATAAAGATATTATTTTTTTTTTCGAGTTTTGAGAATTCAGCTGGAACAGAAAATAAGCAACACATTTCAAATGAAATTTGTAATTATTAGGGTTTCTTTTTATAAGCAACTTGGTTTAGCAACGAGAGGGATCTTTATTTCTATCAGTGTTTACTAGTGAAATAATAAACTACATATTTTCAAACGAAATATTCAATCTATTAACAGTTTAAACAGAAGTGATCCTTTCGGAAACACGTATTTTCAGCTTACTATTGTATGAAATTAATCCAAACATATAACTACATTTATACACATCTGTAATTCCAAATAACAACACGACTACACACACACAAAAAAAAAGAAAACGTTTAAACACACAAATTTCAAATGAAGCAGAAATGGAAATACGAACAGACGTACGTTTCGTGAGTAATCATCAGTGTCAATAATGACCAAAATGATATCTCACCTAACACATGAATCTAAAACTCAAACTCTCTGATCCCCAACACTAAAAAAAAATATTAAATAAAAATATTTTGGTTTGCGACTTTCAGTTTCATATGTTAGGGGTTATGTCATTTTGATTTTTATTGACACTGATGATGTGAGGCACAGTTACTCACGAAACGTAAGTATGTTCGTTTTCATTGTGCCTCACTTGGATATTCTGAGTTTAAAGGGTTTTTTGTGTATAATTTGTCACATAAGTTTTTAATTCATTAACAACACGACTGTCATCAAAGATAAAGTATTACTATTTTGTTTTGTTTTCCCAAAGTAAGTGCGTGAATTTTCATAGCTATTCATCAGAAATTCTATACAATGTCAATAGTACAAAATATTTTAACTTAAACGATTTCTCATAAGCTACTAATCTAGACTAACAATGTGAACAATAACGGTTCGTTTTAGTAGCGGCCATGTTTAAATAAAAGGCCGCGCAATCTCTCCTCCCGAAATTGGAGAGTTTGCGCATCTGCTACTTAGGAGAGATGGCGCATTGTACCCATTAGTTTCTATGCTAGGAGAAATTATGCAGCTAATTGATAAATTTGCATAAAAAAATAAAATAAAGAAAATGGACTAATTTTAAGTCAAACGTGTTATTAAGTTACATAATTTTATTTTGTAATCTTATCTGGACTTGCTTTTTCTGATTCTTTATTTTTTTTCCTTTAATTAAAACTTTTTAATCGTTTTTAACACTTTCCAACCTAGTTGAAAAGTGTTTATGACTTCGGTTTGTCTGCCGTCTGGCCGTCTGTGGTCTGGCCGTCTGGCCGTCTGCCGCATGTCCGTGCTCTAACTCCCGTAAATATGCTCGGATTGCTCTGCAATTTTTATATGTTATAGTCGTTATCTATAGCATGTTCTCTATTTCAATGGAAGTGTGTAGCTCTTATAGTTTTTTTACAGGGACACTCAAAAGAATTCCGTTACATTGCGGTCTATGGTGAAAAATCATTTGCGGTTTATTTAAATAATGTTTCACTATTTTAAACGCATTGAAATTTATATATATCACTAAGGTGCATTAGAAGAAGCGTAGTATGGAATAGGGTGTGCATAGCACTTATAGTTACTTTACAGGGATAGTCAAAAGAATTCCGTTACATTACGTCTATGGAGAGAAAAATCGTCTGCGGTTTATTTAAATAATGTTTCCCTATTTTAAACGCATTGAAATTTATATATATCACTAAGGTGCATTACAAGAGGCTTACTACAGAATATTGTGTGTATAGCAGTCATCGTTCATTTACAGGGACACACAAAAGAATTCTCTACTGTATGTTAACAATAATTCCTGGAAGTGAGTTTTAAGTTGCGAACGCGATTTTAATTTTAACTCGCTTTTTGTCTATTACGTTGTGTGTATAAATTCTGTAGATCCTATACTGGGAAGCACAAAATTTCGCGAACACATTTCCGTATTATTTAACTCCAGACGGAGAAATTTAAACTGTGCTACGCGTTTCCTAACTGAACTAAAATTTAGCATCCTATGTATTATATATACAAATCTATAGATCCTATACAGGGCTGAATAAAAGTATTCGGATAACTCAGATGTTATATTTTAGCTTATTAAACGGTATGGTTTGTAAAATTATTTTGGAAGCGTTGGAAAGTGTTACATAATCTATGCTTGACGCATGATTTTTCTTCTTGTTAAAATTATTTCCTTTTTCTGATTCTTTAAGCATTAGGTTGAAATATTCACTTCCAATACAATAATTTTTTTTCACAAAAACCTTACAGCAATGTCATTTAAGTGTAATTATTATGGTTAACAATTTAATTGTAGTTATTATTAGTAACAATCTCTCCTACCCATGTGCGCAATCACACCAACCCTGTAAGGAGAGATTGCGCAAAATAACTTTCTTGGTTTTATTACAATTGATCTATTAAATTGCAACACAACAACAAAATAGCAATGGAAATGCATAAAAGGGAAATGAAGTAAAATTTATTCATGGATAGTTTAGCAAAAAATTAATATTTAGATTTTTTATTGTTATTCTTTTGAATTGCGCGCAGACTATCCTAGCTTTACCTTATGGAAAATATCGTAAAAAATGAACTTATCATATATTACAAGTTATTTTGTGTATGTGTGAAGTGTACAAACTATACAATTATTTTGGTGTTTTTCTTAGTTTTTTTAGTAGCATCTTCTTTACAGTTTCGAGGATTATTTCTTTTTATAATAGTGGTTCCAATCGAAATCGTAGATCTACATATTTCCAACCGAGAGACAGAATCGACTAATTTTCTAAACAAAAGTGACTCTTTCGGAAACAAGTTTTGTACGTTTATTTTCATATAAAAGTAATTCGAATATATAATTACAGTTATAAATGTCCATAACTCTAGCCAACCAACACAACCTCCCAATTTCGTATGTTGATCTAGAATTCATATTATTATTTAATTTATTTATTTTGTAACAATAATGTAACACCTAATATAGTTTATTAAGTTTAAAATTATATAAATAGTTTCTTTAAAATGAAAATTTCACGTATGGAAAATATCGTATGAAATACACTTATCATACATTACATAAAATTATGTGTAATCATGCGAAATGTAGAAATTACAGGATTTTTTAAATCTTTTTGAACAGCAGTTTTCTGTATAATTTAGATGATTATTTTAAAAAAAATTAGTGGTGCGTACTGAAATTGTAGATCTACATATTTCCAAAACAAGAGATAGAATCGATTAATTTTTGCAAAATAGGTGAATCTTTTGGAAAAGAATATTGCAGCTCATTTTCGGATGAAAGTAATCCAAACATATAATTACATTTATACAAATCCAACATTCTAACAAACAAACAAAATTTTCCAATTTTGTTTATTGATCAAGAACCTACGTTATTAATTAATAAATTTGTTTTTTAACAATGATGTACAGCATAATACAGTTTTTTAGCTAATATTTTCTTTGAAATGCAAATTTCACATAAGAGAAATGTCGTGAAAAATGCTAATAAAATACATTAGAAACAATGATGTGTATATTTGAAATATAGAAATGAAAGTGTATAGAAGTGTGAAGTATCTTGAAAATACATAATTATTTTCTAGTTATTAAAAAAAATTGGCGTATTTTTATTTACAATTTAGAGAAGTATATTTATAACAGCGATTCCAACTAAAATCGAAGATCTGCATACATCGAAATAGAGAGAAATATTCGATTAATTTTCTAGAACAGAAGTGACTATTTCGGAAATAAGTATTTTCAGCTTACTTTCACATTTAAGTAATCCAAACATATGATTACATTTATACACATCCGCAATTCCAAATAACCAACACAACTCCCAAAATCCTCTTAACGATCTAGAATCCACTAAATAGCCATTAATTGCAAGAGAGTTTTTTGGAATGATTTCTCCATTATTTGGATCAGGCTAATGGAAAACTGAGTGGAAGGAAATGTATAGATTCTGTAATTGTATGTTGGTATGTGTCATTGAATTAAATAAGTTCAATCTTGATGAAATGAATTTTTTATGTATAAAAAATTAAGTTGCTTCAAAATAAAATGGAGTATATATTTGATATATTTATAAATAAATAATAATACGCAATGGAATACAATATTTACTCAAATTATTTTCATATTTAATTTCTTTTTTAGTAACGTTTAAAAGTATACATAAATACATAGCAGCAAACGTTTACGCTTTTACGTTACCAATAAAATTTAAAAGAAATTTTTGACTTAATTAAACGTAGAAAGCTCGGCGATTAAATAAAGTAAAGAAAAAAGGCGTGAGCGTGTGCAGCTATGGATTAATATCAAACTTTTATTTGATTAACTCGATATTTCAAACATAGACTAGCCGGATGTGCCAATCCCAAAACTTTCTCTTATCCCATACATGTTAATAATGCAAAAAGCGTATTTTTATTGTTTTTAATTATGCATTTTAGAATCCAAAAATGCAGTATAACAACGCCACCTGTTGGGTGATTTACGCCAAAAAAAGGCTCCAAACTATATCTAGGTCTAACTGAATCGAAAGTTTTATTAAATTAAGTGCATTAGTTCTTGAGATATGACCATCACTAAATTCGTGTAAATCCTGGAAAATGCAGCATAGTAGCGCTACCTGTTGGGAGATTTACACAAAAATCTAATCAACAACAGCATATGTCAACGTCTAACTTAATCTCAAGTTCTATGAAATGTTGTGTTTTACTTCTTGAGATATAGCTATCGCGGAAATGAAGAAAAACTGCAGCAAAGCAGTGCCACCTATGGGGCTATTTACAACAAAGTGTAATCAGTGTATATTTGTGTCAAGGTCTAACGGAATATGAAATTTGATGAAATTCTGTGCATTATTTCTTGAGATACAGCTATCGTGAAAATCATGAAAAATGCAGCATAGCAACGCCAAATGTAAGGCGATTTACACCAAAATATAATCAGCAGCAATGTATATCAAGGTCTAACTAAATCTATTAAATTGTGTACTTTAGGTTTTGAGACAGAGTGTCCATAAACTTGGAACGCATGCACAGAGTGGCGGACAAACAGATATTTTCTAAAACAGACAAATCGTGTTCAGGAAAAAAATATAAATCCATCAAAAACCAGAAGTCGAAAATTTTCATGAATCCAATACTTTATTCTTGTAAAAAAGGGAAATAAAGAATAAATGTGGATGTTTTGTGTTTTTTTTTAAATTTCGTTTACTCTCTAACATGGCGGATTTTACTAGATCGTGATAAAATATTGTTTATTTATTTTTCATATGTATGTTAGTTTAAATAAAATATTCATGACGATATATTTCGATTTATTTTAAAATATTTTCACGTAGTTACCAGACAGTTTTACCGAAAATAATTTAAATAATAAATTATTTATTTTACTGCTGAATCTGCACATTAAAACAAAAAAATCACTATTAATATTTTCGAGTTTCTGAATTATTTATCATAGAGTAATTCCGCGTGAGATGCCGCATATTTCTATGAATTTGTGTATAAAATCCCATAGTGCTGTGATATTTAATGTAAAAAATACAATATGTGTACTGTGAAAAAAAATAGAAAAAAATAATTAATATTTTTCAACAATTTTTATCTAAAACATTACACTGTGGCGCGTCACCCGTACATTCACGGTGAAACGCCGCTCTTGTGCTGCAGTTATGCCACGCTAGTCATACGAACAGAATGAAATTATAAATAAGAAAATATTCAAACAAATATTCATATCTGGACTATAAATAACTATTTAAGAACAAAAATAAACTGAATGAGTACAATGGTACGCACTAGTATGTTCAAACTAATATTAGTCTACCTACTTTGTTCACTACTAAAATTATCTACTTATGTTTCAAAGATTTTTATTTTAGCAACAACGTAACATCGGTGTATTAGAGAGGTAAAATAAAAAAGTAAAATAGTGTTTACATTGTTTTATTTGTTAATATACCTGTTTAGTCGACTGTAATCTACACAAATAGTTTCGAAAATAGTACAGTCTTTATATAACCACATTTGACACATGACGCAACGAGGTCAATCACACTTCCTCTTAGTTTTGCAGTGGTTTTCTACACATTCCTTGCGAAGAACGTCTGCGTGACATCCAACTTTTCATTATTATCATCTTGAATTGCATTTTTCTTCGCCTTGTTACCTTTAATTTTTTCGTTTTACTCCTTAGATATAGTAAGCTTCAAACTGTTGGAAAATTGCTTAATGTCGGATGAACTGAATTTTAGTAATCGCGCCATCCCGTACAAAAAGCAATTGCGGCATGTATACCGGATCGCAGTGCGGTATGTATCCCATTTTGTACGGTACATACGTACGTCGCACATCACAGTTGCCTACTTTCACAAAGGATAATGGCTTAATGATACACACAGAACACTATACAGACCCTACACCTAGTTTTGACTTCAAAATCATGCATGCATTTAGTAATTAGCGTATAAAAACATTTAAGCATAACGTGTTTAAAAGTTTGTTTAGTGAAATCATGCGCTTACCTCAAAATAAAGATTGTAGAGCTACAAATAAACATGGCAATGGGATTCACGCTACACACTGGTTAAAGTAATCTCATTGCACACATACACTGTTTGTCTGACTATCAACTATCGATAGTTATAAGTAGTACAAGGGATGCGGCTTCTATCCCGGGTGCGGCGACACTCCCGCGATTAACCTATATTTGACAGTTTTCTCAATCATAATCTTGTCATTAAAAAGTGTTCAGGATATCAACTTTCTTTTTTCGTTGATGAATAATGTATTTTTGTATATTTCAAATATAAGTCCCAAGTAATATAGAAAGTTTGATTACATTTGATACCTATTTCAATTACCATTATAGGTATATGGGTTCGAAATAATACCACAATACGAATGCTACAATTTCCGCTATTTATACTGATATTATTTTTGAAAATATTATTCTTATAAATTGAAATATATTTATGGTTAAATAATGTCAAATTATCGTGTTCTTGATAGAAATTATCATAATTAGTACACTCTCAGAAAAAACTGTAAATTTATGAGCGTTTGCCCTTCAATTTTCACGGGCAACAGCCTTATTTGATGAAAAACGGTCTGATCCAATAAATAAGCGGACTTATCCCTTAGATACTTAGAAAATTAAGAGCAGTCCACATATTCTTACAGTTCTAACCCATATGTTAGCAAAAATACGGTACGACCCCATACATTGTCCCCCGCTAGGGTGTAACCCTTCATTTTACTCGCGTTTCGAAAATTTTAACACGCCAAAACAGCGATTCTGTGATGATTATCTAACGTGCTACGTGCTACGGAACAGTAAGTAAAGTGTTATTGTGTTTTAAAGTGCATTATACCCTGCGCATTATAATGCTATATTACTTTGCCCCGTAAAATTACGGGCTGCACAAAATGATGGGCATGGATTTTTATTTTTACGGGGTATGACTGGAATCTCTGCTGCCAGCCTCTGCCCATAATTTTACTGCAATTTTTTTTACAGTGTAAGATTTATTATTCATAAGGAGACTTTACAAAAACAATTAATTTCACAATACCTTTAAATGCTTTATCTTGCTCTCATTGTTCTTAATATACTGTTATTGTTAATAGTTTTTATTATAGTTAGACTGACATTTTTTTTATTTAAAAAAAAAAATCCTTGTTTCTAGGATTTCGTACTTAAAAAGTATAAACGAAATCATTATAAGATCACTCCCGTGTTGTCTGTCCGTCTGTTAGAGCAGAGTCATAAAGGCTATGGAAACACATGTCTATCTATAGATCAATAGTCATTCACAAATATTTTTATGAAAAATTGAGGGTGGATAATTCAGTTACTTGAAAAAATAAATGTAATAGGTGTGGAGTATCGCTCAAAATATCTCGTAACACCGAAGCCAAAAATATATCTGTTTTAATTTTAGGTATTATATTTTCTGAGACATCACCAAAAATGTACTGCAAGAATATGCCTCCCTCCACCCTATTTCCAAATCTACTGAAACTAAAATCATATGGTGTTATGAGTTTATTGTAGTAGGAGTTTATTTAAACCTTGCAGGAACATTTTAGCGATTATCCTAGATTACACAGTTTTTAAAAAAATCGCATTTTTTCGTTCCACACTCTCTTTACTTTGAGTGCTCTAGAGGTGTCTATCGACATGGAATCATCCGAGAACTGTTGCTATATTTTTCGAAAATATTTGTCAGTAATTAGCCGATATGTGAATTAAACAACCATCTAGAAAAACGCGGCACGGACTAAGTCAATGTTGCAACTTTGCGACCTCCTTTCTATGCGCGCTGGTCTCAATGGCAATTTTAAACTTTATACAAGGTCTTTGCTTTTGGTAAGGAGATTCATAGTGATAAACAGACAATGCTTTTCATTCCAACTTTAATTATTGAAAAATAACTCATAGAATAATTCTAACTCATTAAACGACAGTAGTTTTGAGACAACAGTTACTTATAACCCAATATGTAATTCATTTATAATGAAAAATCTTTTTCATTAAAATTCACTTTTATAATCCTGTCTGCAAGTATCATGTTTTTATGTTTAAAAATGAGTCAGAAAGTTTCGCGTTGTTAAGCTTTTTTTTGTTGTTGTTGTTATTTTTAAAATCGCTTTAAAATTGTCTACTGTTATTGACTCCGTGCAATGTGGCGTTATTCATTCATTTTTAGATATTATAAACCGATTTGGATAATGTTTAAAATAAGTCATACAAAATAACGACACTTACTACAGTATAGCGATACTTACTACACAATAGCTATACTTGTTATAGAAAAACGATAGTTACTACAGAATAGCAATACTTACTCCAGAATAGTGATACTTACTACAGAATAGCGGAGTTACTAACCTGCATATCTCTATGAATGTTCATGGTATATCCATCTGTACTTTGTTAGTAGACATAAGTAGCTGTACCCAAACTTAAATTGTATAGTTTATAGTTTTTTTACAAAATATTATTATTCTATTAGCAGCCATTTTTTGTAATATTGCAGTTGGAAATTAATAAATTTATTGTACGGAATCCTTTGTACGCGTGTAAAACTCGAAAACTCGTACTTGACCGATTTTATGTTATATTTTTTTTATTATCAAGAGTGTGTGACATTCAATTTTGTCTATAATAGATAACATCTATTAATTTGTCTGCATTAAGTATTAGTTTTATTTTTTTAAGCCATTAAAAAGACATCCTTTTCTCTGGGTTAACGTATTATATCCAACTGCAAACACAATGGGGCAGCAGCTGAATTGGATTTTGTCTCCTGTTCTATACCGTTTGGTAGAAATAACAAATGCCAACTGTAAAATTTTAATATATTTACTGTGATTGAAACACTTTAGTTACATTATGGTTACTAAAATACAACCAAAAGTTAAAGCTAACAACTATTCTTATGACAGAGATATGAATACTGTAAATGACTTCATCAAAGTTCGCGCATTAATTTATGGTGGAAAAGTAATATGGTGGAAATCTTCTCTTATTATATTTGAAAAAGTATTAATATTTCACTATGCAACATTAATAAAAAAAACAAGTACCAGCACTATGCATTATGTTAGGAGAAAATACATACAAGCGTATAACACGCACTTGTGATACAAGAAAATATGTCGAAATTTACAGATGTTTGTTATACTCTAGTTATAAAAATAAAAAAAACAATAATTAAGGAGAAAACAAATGTTCATATCAATTATGATTTCTAATTTAATGAACATGCTATTTTTTTTACATAAAACACATTAGATAATTTTCTTTATAAGATTATATGAAATAAAAATATTTTACAATAATTCTCCTACTTTTTTTTGGTTGTGTATCTTATTAAGGTTTCTTTGCAAAGGACCCAAGTCACAATTCATGATGGTATTTGTTTGCTAGACTAGCATTAAATGCTGTATGGAAGCAATAAAATAGCATAAACTACCATAAACATTTGCTGGTTCCACCAGAATTACCAGCAAGTCATGGTGTGAATTGACCCACTTGATGCTGGCTAGCATTATAATGCATATGATAGCAATAACTAGCCTATTTTTGTTGCTGGTAGTTGCATAAAAATTTGCTAGTTCCACCAGAATTACACAGCAAGTTATGGTGTGGATTGATCCACGTGATGCCGGATAGCATTATAAAGCATATAATAGCATGAAAATCTAGCAAACAAAGTAATACATAGCAATAACTAGCCTATTTTCTGTTGCTGATACTAGCATGAATTTCGACATGGGGAGAAAATGCGAGTTATACGGCAAATATACCTAATCTTAGAAAAATTAAGTTTGAATGTCTCTGTGCGCGTTATACCACTAGGGTTTTCATACACAGAATCGAATTATACTACGTAGTATACGGTACTTATTTCTTTTAAAAAACCGTAATTATATAATCCTAAGTAAAAATCGTTAAATTTTGCTTTCATCTCATATTATTTGAAAAATTAAAAATTTATATAAAATTTCCTCTGAGATTATTTTTTTTCCTTTAAAAATATCCAAATTACACTAAATATACTACAAATTTATCTGAACAAATCCTTTTACCTTAGAAAGTGCATAAATAGGAGCTGCCTTTCGAGAAGATTAAAAATTCTTGTTACGTGAAAAAATTAAAAAGAAATTCCTTAAGCTTCAGCGAAAAAGGAAAGAGTATTAATATTTAATTGGAAAAAAATTGATTCGGAAAAATTAAAGAAAAATCAATATCAGAATGTTAAAGAAAATTTACGCTGTACAGATATTCATGATTATTGTACTTTCCTTTATTTTCCCATGTGCTAAAAAGTTATTTTCTTCATTCAAACCTCACTTATTTTCAATTATTAATAGAAAATAAATGCATGATTGCATTCCTTTTTGGTGTAAATGAAAATAAATGCTCATTAAACATGAAGAAAGATATGTAATTATAGAAATATTAATTTTATTTGCAATACTGCATTTAGTAATTATATAAAAGTCTGAAATTACGTAAAATGGAGTTATTGTAATTATTATTTACGTAAATTGAGATTTTAATTAATTTTTGATCATTTTTCGGCATTTTACTTACCCATCATACATAGTATAGGGTAAATCTTGTAATGGTTTAGAAAATCGAAAAAAAAATGACGGATTTACACGTTTCAGACACTGAAAGTTCCGAAAAACATATTTTTAGAAAAAAAAATTGTCGTCCGTCTGTCTGTGTGTCTGTAAAAGCTCTATCTCCCGAACAAATTGAGATAGAGACATGAAATTTGGTATATACTTAATATGTAGTAATGGAAAGAAGCTTACTGAATTTCAGTAACCTCGATTATCCGGAACTTTTTTTTTTTTTTTGACTCTCGAAATATTCATTCTGATAAAAGGTATATAGAAATTCTCGAAATTGTTTATTTTAAGGAGCGAATATAAAAGACAATAAAAAAAGATAAATTTTACATTAAGAATGAAGTCGTTCGGATACTTAGTTGCCGAGATATTTGTAATCCAATTTCCACACTCTTCGATTTGTCATGACCCTGTATTTCATCCAAATTTCAATTCAAAGATATATTTTAATTGGAAATGAGACGCTTAATCCGACGCAATAAACTGTTAGTTAATAGGATTAACATTTTTGCCAGTTTTTTATAAGCGCAAGTAGTTTAAAGTGTATTGGAATTCCCTAGTAGTGTTCCAAAGTATATTGAAATATAAAAATTAAAACCATATAGGGATGATGACTTCTTTGAAAACGGTAAGATGTACTGTATAATTTTATACCATATTCTTATTGAAAATTGTTTAATCTTATGAAAGTTAGCTTGGAGAAATAAACAGACAGAGAAACAGACATCCATACAATCTTTGAATTCTAATAAATAGTGTAAGGGTACTCTGTGAAAACCAGCTTCTTCCAATGTGAAACGAAGTATCAAAATCGGTTCATCAAATCTAAAGCAACGTGTAGACAAATACTTAAATATACACCATATACATAAAAGAATAATGTAACCCACTTTTAATAATCCGGTTTTAATTTAAGAAATTTGTATAATCCTATAATTTTTATACAGGTAGTATTTTCCTTCATTTAATCTATTATACCTCTAGAGTTTCCACAGAAATCCTGGATGTTTAAAATCGTGGAGGCATCTCTTTAACAGAAGGTCTGGTTTACACTGTTCTCTGTAGTAGTTTACCATACTATGATTTCAGACTGCAGACCATGCACTCTAAACACGACATTTTTAAAACTGAGCAAAAAATACTCAAATCGGAGTACGTCGCATAGTCAAAATGGCTCCGAATCAAAATTACTCAAGTTTGAAACATACTCATATACTCATTTCTGATATCTACTCATATACTCAAAACTCATAGACTCATACTCATATACTCATTTCTGAAAACATGCACACACTCAAGAATAATACGTCATGTGCTCATATTTGAGTATGTCCATGTTTCAAAAATGAGTATGAACTGACTTCTATGTGCACAGTTTTGAGTATTTCCATGTTTATGAATTCGGTTTGTTCTGCCGTCTAGCCGTATGTCCGTCTGTGCCCGTGCTCCAACTCTCATCAATATATTCGGATTTCTCTTTAATTTTTATATGCTATTTACGTTTACTATAGCCCCAATACTACTGAAAATGAAGTGTGTAGCATTTATAGATCGTTTAAAGGAACAGTCCAAAGTGTATCATTATTTTACCATCAATTTAAAAAAAACGTTTCAGGTGCATTTTGAGGATGTTACGCTATTCCAAACATAATGAAATTGATATGGAATTATCAAGTGCTCTAAAACAGGCTTTTTTTAGAATATGGGGCTGAAAGCCTGCTATGTAGTGTATATGCAAAATCTATACATCATACACAGGACTGCACAAAATAATTGGACTACTTTTTTTTCATAACTATGGATGGTAATTGCTAAAACTGGATTTTTAAATGTGTTATATGTGTTCTAAATTGTTAAATTACATATCTTCTTTCACCTTATATAACAGTGAAGTTTCGTTGAAGTTTTTGGATGTGTCGGAAAATGTTTCAAAATCTATGTTTGAAGCATGATTTTTCATTCTTGTTAAATTATATATCAGGCTTTAAAAAAAATCTCGCGCACCTGTGCTTAATATGCATGAAAAGTTCATTTTCTCGTTTAATATCACAAACAAGTGGGTAAGTGTGATCGATGGTCGCACAAAGTGTTTCATTTAAT
Organism: Maratus michaelseni; assembly: GCA_963931845.1. Taxonomy (NCBI): domain Eukaryota; kingdom Metazoa; phylum Arthropoda; class Arachnida; order Araneae; family Salticidae; genus Maratus; species Maratus michaelseni. Next base: position 393,884,704 of record OZ007592.1, read on the forward strand.
ATTCCTTTCAAAACACTTTATCCTTTCTTTAATAAATCCAAATAAATTTCATAAAAAAAAAGTCATTTTTTTATAAAGTAAAAAGTTATTGGTCTATTTTTCTCGTTTTTTCGAATATCTGAAACAGCCCGATAGCGGGAGAAGCCCGCTATTATACTCTGTCATAATAATATCTGTCATGTGGACTAAATGCGATATTAAAAAACAAATCAATTTCAAAATTAAACATGTTGTATAGAGACCTTCAAAATGTTAAAATAGGCCAATATTTCCGTAGTCGGGTTTTTATCCTGATTCAAGACCTTCCTCAAACTTATATATTTTTCTATTCTCTATTACTCATATTGATACTCTCTTTGTATTATTCTCAAATATTTGAAAAATCCGTTATGGCGTCAGATTAATTATCTTTTTAATTCTCCAATGACGTCATATTAAGCTGCTTTCTGTATTTACACACACTCCTACTCCGTGTACTATTGAAAATTTCCGTTTTATTACCAATATGACGTCATATTAATCTTTTTTTTTTCAATTGGTGAAACTTTTTATTTCATTTTCATTTTTCCCGTAGAAATCTTTCAATAGAAAATTAATTATTGTAGAAAGAATTTTATTGTGGATTTTTAACTGTTGGCAACTGCTATAACGAAAAATGCTTAAATTTAATAGGAAAAGGCTGATTAGAGTTTGGTTTTTTATCTCTATGTATTAAAATAATACGATTTTTTCAAATTTTATGAATTTGAGCTTCATACCAGGTATTCAGCTATAAGTACAGAAAGTTTTATGCCTCTAAATTATATTGTTTCTGAGAACGGCTCTGTGACGGACAGACAACGGAGCGGGAGTAAAAGGGTTTCGTGAGATGAACGAAATCCTAATAAAAACGGAAATGTATGGGATTGCCACGAAAATAAGATGTAATATATCTAATGAGCAAATTGAACATATTATTTCAAAGGGTGTATTATTGAAGTATAGTTTTGTAGCGCCCAAAGATGAAAGACCAACGCGCGTGCTCGCAGTTTAATGATAGGAAATTCATTACATTTTTGTTCTTAAATAAAATTATTATAAGTATATGGTATTCTCTAAACAAATATATCGGAAGACGGCATATTTTAGAGTCTCTCCCGAACTCGAATTATTGGTCATGATACATTTTATCTTCCTTTTTTAAATAAAAATTGTATTAAATCGTATCAAGGAAATAACTATTAAATAAGCTATTTTCTTTTAAAGTTTGTTGTCAATTGAATACGATCATGAAAAACTAATAAGTAAGAAAATAGTTCCAACAAATTTTCTAGTTTTAATGTGAATTCAAGAAATGCTCCTCAAGATATAATTAAGAATTTTACCCAGATCAAGTTTTTATACACCGGTAGTATTTTATTATTAAAGAAAAAAGTAATAAACATATTTCAGGTTAGATTTATTTAATTCACCTTCTAAACAACTCTAAATTTGATTAAATTAAATTAGGCGTCTTAAAAAATTCTAACACGTATATTCTTAATTAAGGAGGATCAGTAGTGAAAAGGTTAAATTTTAATTTTATTAATTCATGCAAAATATTCTCCTATATTATGTTTAGAAAGCTCAGCCAATTTTACAAAGCCAAATTTATTAAAAAGTCCTCAACCCAAACGTGGGCCATTCACATTTCCATACAATATTTATTCAAACTATAAATTTACATTAATGATCGAGTCCATTCTAAATTTTCATTTTATTATTATTGCGTAAAATTCCTGATCTATTTTAAAATATTAGGAGAAAAATGTGTTGCTGTTGAATTTCACTTAATTCAAAATTTGGGAAACAAAGAGTTGAAAACACAAATATAAAATGTTAATCATTCTTATTATCTAATGATTATTTGATGTTAATGTTTACTATGTAAATTATCTGAAGAAACTTGATAGATATAAAATGAGTCCCGCATCTATCGCATAAGTATATACAAATGCTTATCTGATTTGCTCAGCTCCAAACAAAACGACAAAAAATATATTATTAATAATAAATTCATTGCTTTTTTATTTATAGATTTAAGAACTTAGTGTAACTTATACTCTTAAGAATATATATAGAAAGACATATTTTAGAATTCTCACCAAATTCGGATAGATGCTGAGATAAATATAAAATAGTACATTTTATCTGTCTTATTTAAATACATATTGTATTAAATCGTCTCATGGAAATAACTTTTCAAAATACTTTTCTTGTATTACAATTTAGTGCTTTACTGAATTTCGTATGTAGTATTTCAACGCGTATATAAGAAAATTTATTAGTTTTCACAGTTCCAATTCTACATATTTATAGAAGTCATTACTTCCTGATACTTATATTTAAGAGCTTATTGTATTTGATTGTCTCAGGCATATTTCAAAAAATATTTCGGAATCTTCCCCGAGCTAGGATTATTCCTTACATAAATATAAAATGATGCATTTTATCTTTTTTATTTAAATAAATATTGTATGAAATCACCTCGAGAAATTTTTTTGAGTAGGTTCTCTTAAAATTTCGCTATTAACTTTTGTATCATTTCAACACACATATCAGAATATTTATTAGATTTTTACAGTTGCAATCACATGTGCAATTTCCTATTTAAGGATGTCATTATTTTCTGATACATATATTTAAGAACTTATTGTAATATATTGTCTCAAAATATTCTAAGAAAAAATTTAAAATCTTTTTTTTTTAATCCAGATGATTCCGCAGAAAAATATAAAATGATAGTACATTTTATCTTTTTTTTTTCATTTAAATACATATTATATTAAATAACCTCGAGGAAACAACTTTTGAATAGGCGTTTCTTCTCTTAAATTTTGGCTGTAAATTTTTTTAGCGAGAGAAAATAACACATACAAGGAATATAATATTTCTTTGAAAACGCAACCTCAGAAAATTTTCCAAAGAACAAAGCATAAACTATAATAAGAAATAGCATAAAATAGAAAATATTTTTCTCCAATAACACGATTCTGAAAATATTTTACTTTATGATATAAAACAAAAAAAAAAAGAGTATCTTTGGAAATTCTTATTTTTGTGGTGTAGAAGATTTAAATTGAAACTCAGATTTGTTATAAGTTGGAATATTTTTATAAACATTGAATAAAAATCTAAAATATTAAACTGCATCTGTTTTTCACTCTGTTTTAATATTGTTTCGAAGAAGGAGCACGGGAATATTTATTTTTATTTATTTATTTATTTTATTTATTTATTATTTTATTTTGTGCTCTGTAATTATTGGTGAAAATAATGATTTCAGTTTTAAAACGTATATATATTTTTTTTTATTTGACATGTACAAATTCGCGATAATATATACAGGGATATTTTTATTTGCTATTTCATTAATACTCTGGCAATGATTATTTTGGTTTAGAAAAAAGTAAAATTTAAGTTAAGACTTGGTAAAAAATATTTTTGTTTATAAATTTAAAAAATGCTTTTAAACAAAACATATTTGTATGCAAATCATTTTTATTTACATATGTTTGCTATATTTAATTATTGAGTATAATACATTAATATTATTTCACCACTCTTTAATTTAATTTATAATTGAATATATTCCTTAATACATTTACAGAAAAAAAAATTACATCACTTTTTTTGAAAAATAATAATACACTTACTCAAAAGATAAAAATGCATTAACGAATCTTCGTAATCTTCAAGCATTTCTTAGTTTTAAATAAGTGGCAGTAATTCAATAATAGAAAATGAATTGATTTTACTTGTAAAGAGTACGTACGTAATTTACGGTATTCATCTGTTGTTTTTCTTAAAAACTTTATAAAAAGTATAAGAGAAAGAAATATTTTTCTTAAATTGGTAAAGGACAATATATGGTTGAAAGGGCAAGAAAACGAGTAATGATTCTAAGTAAAATAAGATCAAAGGGGAAAAATAATTAATTATTTTTTTAATTGGTAACGAAAGAAGTATAATGTTTGCAGTAAATAAAATATTTGAAACGTAAATAATATGATTTGAAATCAAAATAGTTGTTTTTCATTTTATGTTTAATTTAAAAACGAAGTGTCAGTAATAGGTCGAAAAAACTGTCTTGAGATCACTGTTGACATCTTATCTCACTTTTTATTTAGATGTAGAAAAATACCATTCAAAAAGATTTTTTGTATAGTAAATTTTGTTTTATTTAAAGGTTAAATAAATAATTTGTCATTAAATAAAACAAAACAATTATTATACATTAATTATTAGAAAATGGTGTTTTTTTATATAAAAAAAAGAAGCTACGTTGACAACACAGATTGATATTTCACACACAACGCTTGAATAAATAGTACAATATACATTTTTTTCGTAAGGTTTTCGTTGAAAATAAAAATTAAAAGAAGGCTTCATAAAATGTATAAAATGAAACGGGTGACAAAATGAGCAGGAGAAGAAATCAATGACGCAGATTCTGAACAAAGATTGATGAACACAAAGTTTGAACTGTTCTCGGAAACTCATTTGTTTAAGTTTTATAAATTTTTCCTCCACGTATGTTTGAAAATTTCGAGCATGATAAATGAATATTATTAAGTCACTTTAAACAACGGAGCACTGTTTATAATTGTATGGACACCATTTATATTTTTAATTGAGAACATACATCAGAGTTGTTTGCTTGACAAATATGTCTGTTTATAAGCATTCGTTGAAATGAGGACTAGTTAGACATCACATAAGAATACAGCCGAGAATGTCCCAAAAGGTGTGAAATGAATATCCCCCGGGAGTCGAACCGCGCGCCTTCCTCTGAGATTGCAAAGTAGTGTCATAAAGTGCGACCATAAAGGGTCCCTATTTTTTAAAAATAAATGAGAGTAAATATAAATAATGTCTGAACACACTTTTTTGTCTGAACATTACATTTAGGAACTTACATTTTGACTATTTTCATGAGCAACATTCTTAAAAAAGGAATAAGAATAAATAGAAACAATGTATAAACTTATATTTTGCATACACGTAATAGGATATATTGTAAACAATAAAAAAACATAACAAATAATTTACTTTTAAACTTTCCGAAGAAGTAAAATAATCATTAAATCTTACAAAAAAAAAAAAAAAAAAAAACATATCTAAACATACTCATTATGAAATACAATTAAATTACTGGATAAAATTATTAATTCTAGATCATCTGTTACTTGCAGTATGGTTAAAAATATATAAGTATTTTTCAATATTTTTATAGTTGATTTTTTAGTTTTAGTTTCAATTATTTAAATTTAAATTACTAAATATTGATACCGTAAAAATATGCAAGTAATTTGTATTCAAATCAAAATCCATTACCGGTGTAATAAATAAATGTCTTTGCATTTACATAAGAAAATATTTAACAATTGGACACCAGGAATATTTTTTTTAAATTAGGATAACTAATCTTTTTCAAAATGCTTGAATAGTTTGAAAAGGTAATCAGTCGAACAAAGCCTAATGTTGAGAAATATAAAGAGTAATAATATTTGAAAATTAATACATTTTATGATATTGGATAACCACTTGGATGTAGAATGATCTTAAGTAGGTGCATAGACAATAACGATAACATACATATGTATTGAAGTTTTAAAACGAAGTGAGATTTATATCTAACGGCGTTTCTCCTCTATGAATGTTTTACTTTAAACTGTCTAGTGAAAAATATGCCAGAAATATGGAAAATATAGTCTGCAAACTTATCTGCATGAATAATCTGAACCAAATACTGTAAGAGTATATTTAGCTGGTACTATCCTGTTGATTTAAAACACAGATTACAAAATACTTTATAATAATTTTAAATGTAAAATGTTATATTGATGTGGATTTATCTTTTATTTCCTTATCAATCTAATCATATATGTATTACTGGGGATCTTTGATTTTGTTATTGTATTTGATAATAAAATACCGTAACTAATGTAGTTAAATCATTTTATTAATGTAGTTATATCGGGTTTATTATATAGAAATGATTTATTACACCATTATCGTGTTTTGTTTATGTAATTTATAAATTATTTATTTTTTACATTCTGTATTTTATTTTTATATAAAATAAAATACAAAGAGAAAATCTTTGTTTCGTTTTTAAAAGTTATCTCCATTCAAGAGTTATTTTCTCATTCTACATTTAAGTTTTATATTCTTTATATTTTACTCTTATTGTTATTTTAAAATAAATTTAACTTTCATTTTTAAATTTAAAACAAGTTAACACTGTAAAATACTATTAATTTAGATATAAAATAAATTGATATATTTACCTTACAAAAAGCTCTTAATTTATGCAGTTTAGTCATATTCAGTCAATTTAATTGATTACATTAATTTATGCGTCAAAATACAAATATATTAAGTAACTTTTAATGTTTTTTTTCTCCCACAGACAGGGATATTTTTCTGCAGTATACGTGTCCATATTCAACGACACTTTGTTAATTTATTTCCATGGTATATATAGAAAACTCGGAGCGATATACGGAATATTACGGTACGATACCAAGAATGAAGAAAAATATATTTTTACAAATATTTATTAAAACCATCATTGGAACTTATATTGTATTGGAGTTTTTGGAGTTATATTTATATAATTTCAAGTTGATATTTCAACAATTTCATAAATGCAGTATTTCTCATACTCTAAGAGAATTTGAAGCACTCACTGGTATTTTATTGGCTGGGAAGTGAAAACTGCATACATTAAGCCTAACGTTTTATTTTAAAAAATCGGTTTTAGAGAAATTTTTTTTTCCCAATGTTATATTTTTTTTATTGCTCCAGTTATCCGGATTTCTGCATAAACGGACTGTTTCCAGAACGCATTGGTCCGTATAATTGGAGTTTTACTGTATATTACAAGGCTTATTAAAAAAGTAACTTTTAGAGAATTTTTTATGCCACATTATAATATTTTTATATATATATTGCTATAATTATCGAGATTTTTGTATAAACTTACTGCTGCTGGAACTCATTACTCCGTATAGTTGCAGTGTCATTGTATATTACAGATCATATTAAAAACAGGAGGTTTTAGGAAAATTTTCATTTCACATTATAACCATTTTTCATTGCTCCAGTTTTCCGGATTTCTGCAGAAACGAAGTACCTCCTTCAGAACTCATTAGTGAGGATAATTGGAGTTTGACTGTATTACAGAACCTATTAAAAATTAAGTTTTAGAGAATTTTTCATTTCACATTATAATCGTTTTTATATTTCTTATAATCATCGTGATTTCTGCATAAACGGACTGCCTCCAGAAATCATTAGTCTGGATAATCGCAATTTCACTCTATATTACAGAGCATATTAATAAAAGTTGGTTTTACAGAAATTTTCATTTCACATTATAACCTTAATGTATTTCTCCAATTATCCGGATTTCTGGATAAACCGACAGCCTCTAGAACGCTGTCCGATATCCGGATATCTGGAGTTTCACGATATGTTACAAAGCCTTATTAAAAATACAGAAAACTGGAATACTGCGTATGTTTTACTGGAATATGTTTAAAAAAGTCATTGTGAATTTTACATGATAGATATTTGAAAAATATTGTTTTAGATAAGAGGTTTTTTTTTCTTTTCTTTTTTGGACGTGATTTCAAAATGTTCTTCGAAATTCTTAAAATAAAAAAAAATAAAATATTACCGACAAAAATATTTATGCGTATACGTGATAAACGTATACTGGTTTCACTCTTTTTCCATATTTTGTCTTACAAATTGAAATTCGAATAAATAGGAAATTTACTTAAAAACGTGTCGTTACATAAATTTATATATATATAAACAACACATCACATAAAAAATAATCTTAAAGTTTGAACATGATTTATGATTATTTATTTTAACGTGGTTTTAAAAGATTTTATTAGTTATCTAAATAAAAAATACTTGTTTTGTTAAATACTTTTATGTGTTTTTAGAAATTGATGATTACAAAACAAAATCTGTATATTTATACATACTCAAATTATTACTATTCGATACAACAGTAACGATATTTGATTGATAAAAATCTTTTAACCCAAGAATATATTACAATTTTATTATTCTACAGTTTTATTAAATGCATTTTTCTCATATTAAAATGTAGTATTTTTAATTAACTGTAAACTCGCTTTATGCACGGTCTGTCATTGATCAGAACACTTGTTTATTAAAAATATTCTTTAAAATATTCTTTTCAGAATAGCGACCAAATTTTTTAAATTGTTTTTTTTTGTTTTATTATTTAATACAATTTTAATTTTAATTTATACGTCAAATATATGATATTAAGAAAATTTGAATATTACAAGCAATCGCATATAAAAATTCACATGATGTTAGAGATACATATTTTTTTTTTATTATTATTTAAACTGAATGTATAAATCGGAAAGACAAATATATTGTATAATATAAGTTAAGAGAAAATGAGTTATTTGTAATACAACTTAAGAAAAAGTTAGTTAATATTTACTGATATTTTTAATTATGTTTCTCTAATTATTAAAATCGTTGGAGAAACAGTAGTAGTATCATAAGAAAATCACATTACGATTTTTATTTATAATTTATTCATCTTTAAAAAAATATTTCAATAATTAAAAAAAAATCATAATTTGATTTTTTTAATTACCTTTTTCTTCCATTTTTTAAGATTTTAGTATTATTTTATATGTATTTGTTGTTTTTATTAACTTATTTTTAAAGGTAGAACCATACATATATGTGATAAATTACACACTTTTAACTCTAAAATATATTCAAGAATGAATTAAGGTAAACAATTAAATAAATAAACAGATACACAAACAAAATATACGGATATTCTATAAATCATTTTCTTTCTATAGAATTGTACTGGTATTATTCAGTTTTATGGATGTCGAAATAAAGTGCATTTATATGAAACTGATCATATTAAAATATAAATGAACTTACCCAGTGTAGATTTTACTTCAACCGTTGTTGCTATAAATATGATTATTCCACTTATGCAGAAATTGCACATCATGTGTATTAAAAATCCTAAAAATCCTGATTGGTGTCTTTTTATTACGTATTTCTTCATTCTAATTCTTTTTACATCGCATAGAGTAGCACAATTATTTTTTGTAATTTATTATACTCAGTTTTCTTTACTGCATTGCAGTTTTTCGTTATACTCCATTATATATTTTTTAAATAAATATGAAACTTCATATTTCATGTTATATTTTCAGATGAACGTTAATACACAAGGAAATGATAGATATACTCCATTAAAATTTATATATAATGAACAATTACTTTGTACATTAGTCACTTAGAGCAATATTATATTTCCTAAAATGCACATTCACAAAATCTTTTCACATGGCACCATTCACATATTAATTAATCACTTTAACGCAAATACTATTCCATTACGTAATATTTTCTAAATAAAACCATTACTCTGAAAAATTTACGGTGGAAACTATTTTTTTTAATTATTCTAGCTATAAAATAAATGCACTCACTATTATAAAGTATTAGATCATTCGCGTGTAAATAAATCCAAAGTTTGTTTACAGTTTTCCGAATGTAAAACTATTCACAGCATTTGCAAAATCCACGAATTAAAGCATAAAAAAAAAGTTAATAAATCCAAAACAAAGCGGCAACAAGTTTTACACTCTCTGAATGACTTATCAAATAACCCCCACGCACAGCTTAGAAGTCACACAGACAAACGGACTTCTCAACCTTACAGTAAGGGAATCTGCAAGATGGGAGAAATAGGCGAAAGAAACATATCAAAAGACGGGAAACGACTATCTTGCTGGGGCGATAGCAGCGCCTCTGAAAGGGCCCAGGAACTGACGCTGCGCCCCTGCTTCTCGCGGTCACGTGGTGTGAAGACTCTTGGAGGTCATGTGATCGGATGCAGTTGCAGTTTAGTTTTCTCAGTCTTGCTGAATATAGTTAACAATAAGTTGAATTAAAAAGCCTCATTCGCGAGAATAATTGAAATGCGCTTGAAAATTATATGAATATGATTAAAAGTAGCATTGTCTTTAAAATATATTTAAAATTTTATTCGATTAACAAATCATTTTCAGTTTATTTTAAGCAATTCATTATAAAGGTAAAGTTCTAAATAATTATTTTTTTTTCTAATTCTTTCTGCGTGTTAAATTGACAATTAATTTATAAATTAAAATTAATTATTTTTAATTACAAGAGCACTGCCGATTTATATAAAAATATGCAGTTAAAACGAACATTATTTTTAATATTTAATGCTACAAAAATACAGATACATTTCAAAAAAAAAATTCTGTACGTATCTATGAATGAAACGTATTAAAATGTATTAATCAAGAAAATTAGTATAACGTTTTTGAAAGAACCAGTGTCGATAAAATTTTTAAACAAGCGTTTTTCATTGTCGAACATAATGAATAGTTTCTTTTGCAAATATATATTTATATATTTTTTAATTATGTGTTATTTGAGTTTGAAGTATTATAATGTGAATATCATCTGCAATTGTTTAGAAAAAAATCAGGGGTTGAACATGGGTATTTATTGCATTTTTGTTATATTTGAACAAGTAATTTATTTATTCCACGCAGAATAAACGAAGGTACAATTCTAAATTATATATAAAAGTTTACGTTAAGAGTAAAAGCGTTCTTAAAATCTTAAAATAAAATTGGTGCCTAAACACATGAATCCTTGAATGTTTATATAAATATATTTATATCTATGTAATAGTAATAAATTAATTAAATTTGTGTAGTATTCATAAATAAATAGTTTTACTATTATATCAATCCAGATTAGATTATTTTGAATAACTCATATATATTTAATACTTAGCTTAAATAAACATGTATAAATGCGAATTAGTAGTTAAGATTTGTTTCGTGATATACTTTAATATTAACATGAATATCGCAAGTGAAGAGATATTGATTCTAAGCGTTTAATTATTTGAAGAAATTAAATTTCCAACACAGCGTAGTTAAAGAAAATATTTCAAACAGACACAATCTTTATTTAATTAAGTTATTTATTATTCTGTTCAATAAATAAAAAAAGGACACCCAGATTTTTTCCAGAATCATCAGTATTATTTTGAAAAATAATTTTTTAGTGGGGAAATGCTTAGAAATTAGAAATTTTTATTTTAAAATATCATAAACAATTAAAAGTGTATAATTTTTGATAAACTATTTTTTATAGCTAATTCGTATTTCAAATACAATGTGAAAAGTGCAACTCGTTACAGTGATAATTGTTTGTGAATTTTTTCCCACTTGACCTATATTTTATACAAATAACATGCGTATCCCCGTTTCCAAATAAAATTTTATATATTGCTGAATCTTTTTATTCTTCAATATGCATATACTTTAGAGCAGCACTTCATATTTCGATCTTACCATCCATGTGTAATAATATTTAAAATCTTCAAAATCATAAGAAAAAAAAAATATTTTTTATTAAATGATAATCATATACGGGATCTTTTAAGGCATCGGAAAAAGTTTAGATTTTTTAATTTTTGAAACAAATTAAAAATAAATAAATAAATAAATGGGCAGGGCCACGTTATAAAACAACGTAAGTTTAATTTTTGTGATATTTGACGTGATGCTACAATATGTTAGATTGAGGAATGTGCTACCATCGATTGGTAATATTGGAAAGAGGTAAAATGAAGACAAATCTTTGGAAAATACCGTTAAATGTAGGCATGAATATTAAAGATCAATGCATGTCCACGTTTGTAAGCACCTAATTACGAAGGGTAAATGACTAGTCTGTAACTGTCGCCATTTGTCGTCATCGACACCCCTCCATATATAATTTATTGTGGAAATTAAATTTCGACGCAATGATGTTATTTTTGTTTTTGATGTCTCTAATTTGACATAAATCCTATCCAAATGATGTTCATACCCTCTATGTTCCAAGAAAATTTGGTATATTGGTGAGTTAAATCTTTTCATTCCTCAAAATACACACTGTAAAAAAAAAAAAAAAAAAAGGTCGATCTACTAAAAAGATTTTAGTTTTTCTCATTGATATTTGCAATTACTAAAAATTTTTCTGTATTCTTATTCAGTCACAAGAAAATCTGTAAGAATTACTAGAAAACAGCTAGCAACATTACTAGAAAACAGCTAGCAACGATTCCGGTTTTTAGTACCGGTTACTTGATATATATATTTACATTACAAATTCATCTAACTATGTAGTTATCTATATATCTATTAAATATAAATATATATATATATATATATATATATATATATATATATATTTAATACCAAAATGGAGTGCAAATATACAGTTGCTTCTTACACTCCATTTAAAATAGTTTCAGATTACATATGTACCGAACATTTGTTCTTTGTTTAAATAAATAAAGACACCAAATTTTTCTACCTTGGTAAAAAGGACATGTACTGAGCAACTGCTTTTATATTAAAAGAAATAGAAAAATTACAAGATGCAACAACCATAGGATAAGCTGAAAGATTATTTCCTTTTATTCTGACGATTTGAAAAAAAAAATCCATTCTTCAAGTTGTAACTTTGTCGCATTGATATTGATTCGATGTCTTGATCTTTGATAAAGAAATCGCTATTCACGCTTGGATAAAAAAGTGGAACACAATTGCGATTTTTCTGCATGGAATGATATATACCTATAGTTGAGTTTTCTATAGTTAGTTTCGTTTTATTTTTAATTAATCCCATGTGTCTATTTCAAAAGTTGTATAATGATTATTATGTTTGAAAGTTATCAATAATTCTGAATGTAATGAATATTTATTAATATTAATAATTTATGCTTGGTAACCGATGCCTGAAAAACACTAAATCTTACAGTCAAAATGTTGAAAATTATTTTTTGTAATACCTTTTAATTAATCGGGAAATTTCTTTTACAAATTAATTGCACCTAAATAAGTCTTAGATAAAAAGCTGTCAATATGGAAGTAATTCCTTTTCATAGATTTCCATCTCCATTCATACTTAATAATTAATTTAGTTTAATTTTTCTATGACATGCTATTACATAAATAGGAAAAAACACTTTAATGGTAATTCTTTATCAAAAATAAACTAAAAAATGTAGAGAAAAAAATGCCAGATTCATTATATAAGCATATAATAGGATTTACTTTTGATATTTGGTGTTTTGGAAAAAATCTGTTACGGAAATTGACGCACTAGGATATTGATATGGACTAGGTTTCGTGAATGGTTTCCTTTTTAGAAATTTTATAAAACAATATTTTCTAATTCTTCTGTAACATTTTGGAAAACTGCAACAAAATCACTATTGCCATATCACTGAACGGAAATATCGTATTTATGAGTATAATTTGCGCCTTCACGTATTTTACGCACCCTGAAAAAAAAATTGGCTAAAAGATTAGCATATTTTTTTTTACTTAATTTGAGACAATAAAACTGTATGTATCCTCATAGTTTTAATTTTTTCATCCAATATTTTGGTTATGTAGAATACAGTAATTCCTTAACGTCCGTTACGCTCGAGAAAACCTTGCGAATATCAAAACCGCGAATGTTGAGTCTATTTTTCTGTACAAAAAAAGGAGTGCAAATAGTTCTATAAAATTATAATTAGAGTGTTACAGCATTTCAAAGAACAAAAGATATGATACGTTATAAATAACATATATGTAGAGTGTGGATGTACGCACATATTCATAAATATGAAATTTATTTATTGAAAATAATTTAAATTAACTGACTGGAGAAATAATTAAAGCTTTAAAAGCACATCATTTTGTATAAAGTAATTTCGACTCTCTCTATTCGCAAATGGATGATAATGTATTAGTGCGTAAGTTTACGATACAATATTAAAATACCATATTTAAATACAGCTAAATGCTTCAGAAATGCTGTTATTTTCTAAGAGCAGCTTCAGCTCAATCTCTACAAAAAAAAATGCACATTTTAAATTAATAGATTTAAGATGGCTTTACCTTACCACTTCTAGTATCACCATTTTAATGGGTATTCTTCTGTCATTATTTTGCTTTCTTACAACACTAGTTCCTTTTTCAGTTAATAAGTGAATAATAATTTGTTAATAATTTGTAAATAGATACTATGAAAACACAGATGAAATAATCTTTAACCACTATAAATTCGAAAAAAAAAAAAAACGAAAATTCAAGTCAGATTGCAGCGAATGTTAAGTTTTCCCGCATTTTAATGTTCGCGAATATTCAAAACTCGCGAATATTAAAACCGCGAATTTTGAGGGATTAAGATTATATTGTTCCAGTTAAAAAATTACCTACGGAAATTTGAAATTGCACTGTTAAAAATTTGCAGTAAATTCTCCAGTCATTCAATCGATTTTATAGAAAACGGTTACATAATCGTAATTTCACTCTATTATGACCATAATCTTATCCATATTATGATCGGAGCTAAGTTAAAGTATGGTTATGTAACCGTAATAGATAAGGTCATTTATTTCAATTAGCCCTTTGATGAAAATAAAAACTATAAAAACTCGTGTATAATTCTCATCCCCTACATTTAGAAACGTAGAAATGGTGGAACAAAATTGTGTAAAATACGGTATCTACAGTTTTGATTGCAGTAGTCAACAGCAAATATCGAAGTGCACTTATTACTTTCAAAACTAATAAATATTTATTTTGATTATTATCTATATTTTTCTAATATTCGTATTGAAATTTGGAGTTAATATCTGAACACCATAACATTTTTAAAAAAAAGAATGGAGATTCATTGATTCTTTAAATATATTTTACGGCATATTTATATATCTATCAGTTCTGAAAATGTAAAGATATTGAAATATGTATTTTGTCTTCTCAGTTTTGAAGTATTATTTACTGTTTTTATTCATACCATTTCCTGATGCTATTTGTTCAATAGTTCTTTTCAGCTTGTAAGCTTTCCCTGTTGTATATATGTATATATATAGTGAGATATTGTATTTTGGGGTATATACAGTCTGTTACAAAATTAAAAGACCAAAAATTATGACCATAATCTTATCAATATTATGATCGGAACAGAGTTAAAGTATGGTTATGTAACCGTTTTCTATAAAAACGGTCGAATAAAGAAACACTTTTAAGCAAATAATTTACAGTGTGTTATACATCCTGTTTAATATTAATTATTCAGTCATTAAAATGTCATATAGGTCTTATAGAAAGTAATTTATCTGTGGTCATTTCCCTCTGATAGAGAAGGTCATTTATTTCAATTAGCACTTTGATGAAAATAAAAACTATAAAAACTCGTGTATAATTCTCACCCCCTACAATTAGAAGCGTAGAAATGGAGGAACAAAATTGTGTAAAATACGGTATCTACAGTTTTAATTGCGGTAGTCAACAGAAAATATCGAAGTGCACTTATTACTTTCAAAACTAATAAATGTTCATTTTGATCATTATCTATATTTTTCTAATATTCGGATTGAAATTTAGAGTTAATATCTGAACACCATAACTTTTTTTTAAGAATAGAAATATATTTTACGGCATATTTCTATATCTATAAGTTCTGAACATGTAAAGATATTGAGATATGAATTTTATCTTCTCAGTTTTGAAGTATTATTTACTGTTTTCATTCATTCCATTTCCTGATGCTATTTGCTCAATAGTTCTTTTAGGTGTTCTTTTAGGTTTCCCTGATGTATATATTTATATAGAGTGAGATTTTGTATTTCGGGATTACATGTAAATATAGAAATATTTTCTATAAATTAATATATTCAGATAAGTAGGTTTTTTCTGATTTGAAGTATTATTTCTAGATTCCATTTGTCCAATATTTCTTGTATTTTTTCCTGGTATCAATATATAAAAAAATAGTGTGGGATTTTCGTGGTATGTGACTGAAATTACACTAAAATAGCTCTTCTCCTGAAAGTATATTAAAATTCTTGGCTTATACTATAAAAAATTTTACTTCGTTATTGTTACATATATATATATATATATATGTATAGAGAGAGAGAGAGAGAGAGAGAGAGAGAGAGACTTTTTTTAACAATATGCAAGTACTTTTACCAGAACCAGAATTCCACATAATATTTAAACATTAATTAACATGAAAAACAACAAAATATCAAAAATAAACAAATCAAACGAGAACAGAATAATGAAACTAAAAAGGCTGTGGCCTCATCGGCAGTGCGTATAATATAAAAACTACAGCCTTTAGCTGTTGCCAGCTAATCAGCCATTGGCTCTTGTTTTTAAATATGTTATATAAACATTTTATTTCGCAATATTCCTTTAAATTATTCTAAATTCTGACGTATTCATTATTTCTCTATTTCTTAATAATATTTATTCCTATTTAATGTCCTTTTAAAATTATTAACACGTATAATTATAATTATCTTTTTCCAAAGCTGACTCTAAAACTTTAAGTCCATTCGTAACTTTTATCATCTACCCAATCTATAATATTCTGAGAGACGCTAGTTTGTCATTTCGAATGTTTTTAAAAGCCATTTTGTTATTTTATTCCACGGGCTCGCTTTGCGCGCTAGGTTTTTCACTTCAAAAGCAATGCGCCGCTGGGTACGGGGATTCTTTCTCATTAAAACTTTTGCCTCATTCGCTTAGCTCAATTTCTCCTCTCAGTGATTGGTTCGTGCACGTAATACGTCGCTTGTGTAACTTTCCTCGTATTTAACAAAAAGCCTTTGCAATCGTTCGGAAAGCAGAATTTTGACTTGTTTTCCAGTGCAGAACAAAATGTTATCTGATGTTCGAATGACTTAGAATTTCTAAACAGCCTCTTAAGATGCATTCAATGGTGTAGTGAGTTATAGTCAATTCTGAGGGCTTTAGGCTTGTATCTGTATCCACTAGGAATTATTCCTGCATCTCTCCTGTTCCTGAATAAACTATTTATTAGGATAACTGGCTGAGATTTTATAGAGAAACTTCCAATTGGGTAACTTTTTGCATTCACTCAGAGCCATGATTCACGATCTACTGACTGCAATCGTTCACAATCCTTAACCAGTTGCCAGTTTATCGTGATATTTTTAATCCTATGTTTAAAATCTCACACACACACACACGCACACACACATATATATATATATATATGAAATATATGTATATATATACTATATATATATATGTATATATCTACATATATATATATATATATATATATATATATATATATATATGTATATATCTACATATATATATATATATATATATATATATATATATATATATATATATATATATATATATATAAAACTTTAAGTAAAATTTAACCATTGAAACATAAGAAACTGACCACATACACTGAAATCCCGATACCAAAGAGCCCTGTCAATTTACAAATTAAAATTGTAGTCCTAATAAAAGTAACATTATTAATTCAAATTAAGAAGAAGAAAAAAAAAAAAAAATAAATAGAAAATAAGGAATGAAATATAAACCACACGAGTATATACACAAATAAATATATATATATATATATATATATATATGTATATGTGTGTGTGTGTGTTTATGTATGTGTCTTTATATTAATATGTATATATATTTTTTTTCAGCAGACAAATCAAAAATATTCTTTTCTTGAAAATCGTTTTCTCTTTTCCAAATTTCATAACCTTTTATTAAGGGGCTACTTCACTCAGACGAAAACACCCGCTCGCTAATGTTAATCCTATGGAGGAAATTCTCGTTCGCATTTCCATATTTTTAAATGATTTTTTTGCATTGGATAGCTGAGGTCAATCTCTATGCACACTCCTTTCTACTTTTTCGATTTTGATTAAAAGTTTTTTTTTTTTATTAAGATACTTTCACTTTCGAAACCGGTTTTGAAAGTGAAAGTATCCTCAATAAAAAAAACTGCAACAAAAATCGAAGAAGTAGAAAGGAGCGTGCATAGAGATTGACCTCAGCTATCCAATGCAAAAAAAATCATTTAAAAATATGGAAATGCGAACGAGATATCTTCAAAAATTTCCTCCACAGGATTAATATTAGCGAGCGGGTGTTTTCGTCTGAGTGAAGTAGCCCCTTAACAACATCTTTTATAACAAAAAACTACACTCTATTTAGACAGAAACGGAATAAATATTCGAAGGAATTAATATAAGAAGTTTTTATTTTATTCTAAAATTGACAATTTTTTTATGTCGTCAAAGTTAAAAGGCTCGACTTTTTAAAAAGACTCAGTCAAGTAAAAATATAAAATCCGTATATATCAAATCGCGACTATTTTGTTTTGAAGAAAATGTATATATATATTTATGCATGAGTAAAGTAATTAAATGCAACTGTGTATAGAAAGTGATACGCAACTTTCCTGTTTCTTTATTACAGAGAACAGAATAAAATCCCGACATCTTTTGTCATTTTGTTATTCACAACATCTTCACTTTCAGAGCTGGGATACTGATTTCCTGTTGAATCAGTTTCATGAACAGTTTTTTCGCAACTTTTTCTGGGACATTTTATAAAAACAATAATACACGCTATTTAGAGAAAATAAATAAATAATATTTACTTTTGGAAACAATTACAGTAGCAAATGTTCATCTCATTCTAAAAATGAGTTTGTTTGTTGAATTGAGATTAAGTTTGTACATGTTAAGAAGTTGATTTTTTATAAACAATGCAGCAGAATAGAAATATAATAGAGATACGCGCGATCATATAACGCGAGGTTCGCGTTGTGCTTTGAATGATATCTTCTTAGTCAGTTCGCAAAATCTTTTGTTTTAGAGTTAGGAACTTATATTTATATTGAATCGATATGACGAATGTTTTCCTCCCTTAAATTTCACTGGGATATTCCACGAAAAACATAATTCACTCTATTAAAATAATGAAATAAAACTCTTTGAATAAATGCCTATAAAAAAAGTAGTACCAAACTTTCATCCCATTCTAAAAATGACATAATTTTAAATTTGTACACGTTAAAAAGTAGATTACATGTAAACAATGCATTAGAATATAATGCAGTAAAAAAAGAAACCAACATATGTTCATATCATTCTGAAAATAAGATCATTTTAAGTTTGTATAATTTAACTATTTGTTTATTTATAAACAATCCAAAAGAATATAATGTTGCATAAAAAGTAGAAGGAAGATTTCCTCTCATTCTAAAAAATACATAAATGTAAGTTTGATCACATTACTGAGTAGATTATTTATAAATAATGCAAGATAATAAATATCTAATACAGATATGTTTTAAATTCTGCACATTTTCTCGCCAATCAAATTTTTCTATTCTACGTTTTCTTTTCTAATTTCAAAGAATAAGGACATTAAATGCTACGATGTGACAAGGAAGTGATACACAACATAGCTTCTAATTCATTATAAAGAACAGAAAAAGCGCATGATGTATATCCATGATGTTTATTAAACAAGAGTTTCATATTATTTTTGTGGTTCGTAAAAGCTAAATTATTAGAGCTTTGGTTTTTATGTTGAGATAGTAAATCGATCTCATAATTTTTTTTTTACTTTTCAAACGCATAGTTTGAGGTAAGATTTGTGTGAGTTTGTGACTGAACACGATAACTCGCTAATGGTACTCCCTCTTCAGATGCCATTTGGCGAATATGTTTCAAACCATTGTTGCAAGAACGGTATTTAACAGACAGATTAGGCATTTAATCCATTTTAAATCATTTTCACACCATTTAGAAACCGATTCTATAATGAAAAAAATATTACATCTTATAAGTGATTAATATTGAGGCTATGCACTAAAGCATTAGTAGCTCAGAGGCAACATTTACAGTAAAAAATTACATAACAATTAAATATAAATATTTAAAACAATGAAATATTAAAATAAGATAAGGCTAAAAAACTGTCCGTCTCTGTTCAGTGGACGGACAGATAGAACTAACTATATCCCCCCCGCCTCCCTTCCCACGAGAAAAACTTGCATGTTTTGAAACACCAGCTAGCATTACATTCAAAACAATTCTTTAAAAAAAAAAACTAAATTTCTTGATCAGAAAACAAAGTAAAAGCAATTTAAAAAACTAAATTACTTTATAAGAAAACAAATTAAGAACATAATAAAAAATGCGCAAATTAAAATTTAAAAACAGTAACTACTTTAACATAAACAAAGTTTTAGACAATAGTAAAAAACATGATAGCCAAGTTGAGTACGGAATTTAATTTTTCTGTTTCTTTTTCTTTTTTTTTCTTTTTCTTTCTTTTTTTCTTTCTTTTTTGTTTTTACCAGGCAGAGGACTTCTTACTAATTTGTAAGATTTTTTTTTTTTCAATTCACCTTTTCTTGTAGGTATGGTCGGAGGTTGACTGTCTTGCATTCAGTTTTATTTTATTATTATTTTTTAAAGTTTCATTTACATACCTTCGTTTAATTTAACTTACGTAGCTATCATGTTTTATATAGTAATTGTTTAAAGCTTTGTTTAGTTTGGTTTATGTTAATGCAGTTACTGTTATTGCATTTTATTTTCCGCATTTTGTATCATGCTTTTAATATGATTTCTAATAAAATATTTTAGTGTTTTAAATTGATTTTAATTTCTTTTCGAGTAAAGTGATTTAGTTTTATAAATTGCTTTTATTTTGTTTTCTAATAAAGTAATTCGGTGTGTTTTTTTTTTATTTGGTTTGAATGTAATGTTAGCTCATGTTTCAAAACCTACAAATTTTTATAGCGAGGGAGTTACTTAATTCTGTCTGTTCGCCCACTGAAGAGAAACAGGCAGTCTTTTAGTCTATTTAGTTTCAATATTTTATTGTTTTAAATGTTTATAGTTAATTGTTATGGATTTTTTTATATATGCATTCTTTCGAAGTGTTTAATGAATTCAAAAATTCATAATAGAGCGTTTACAGAGACACACGCAGACAGACGAACGGCAAGAAAAAAATTTCTAAAATTTTTTCGGAATCTCCAGTGTCTGAAACGTGTAAATTCGTCAAAAAATTCTTTTTCGATTTTCAAAACGATTACAAGACTTACCCTATATGATGGCTAAGTAATATATAGGCATGTTTGATTTTATAAGATATATTAATAAAAACAGACTGCTTATAAATAATGTAGTAGAATAAAAAGAGAACATATTTTTCAAAGTATTTGATTTATATTTTGCTAATCTGTCCGTCATTGAAAAGTGTCTGAATTCATTATATGCTTATTATCTGGATTTAATGTATAAGTGCACTAGCTGCTACGGATTGTACATAAAATGATACACTGGTAATGTCTTATTAATTATAGAGACCTAGAAAAAAAACAAGAAGCGAGGAGTACAGGGCATGTTGATTGAGACTTTCTTTCTTTTTCATGTGGATGTGAAAAAGTCCATTGTTGAGGCCTAGACTATATAGAATTGTTATCAAACGGATCTGATGAACGGTATTCTGAACAAACTTTCACAGAGGTCTTCGGTAGACATCATCCGGGCGCAACCTAAAACTAAATTGAATAAGAGTAACATCAAATATTTGTGAGTGAGAAATAATAGTTAGACAAAATCTCATTCTGAAATTGAAAACGTTTAATGTCTTACAGTACTGGAAAACAAAACACGCATACTAGTTTAACATCATATTGCCGCATACAGATCCAAGAATTACCATTAGACTTGGAAATTGTATCTATTTTCAAAATATAAATACAATTATTGAAATACGAGTCGCGCAGTTATTAAACATAGTACAAAATTTGAAATTTTAAATGGTAACAGTCTAATTTACTTCATATTTTAGTTCATTAGATTAAGGCAGCGCGGAATAAGGCAATGTTTATACATTTTTAATTGAATCTTAATAGATAAGAAGAGAACAAAGTTTGAGGATGGTATCACACGACATTTTCTTATGTTCCAAAAAAAATTGTATCTGATTGAAATTCGGTTTTTAATGAAATACAAATAATAAACAGAAATATATCATATAATTTTTTTCTTCTTTCAAAAAAATAAGTTTCATTATAAAAAATATTAAGAAATAGAAACAAGTAAGAACTGAAAAAATGAACATAAGAATATTACACTGTAAAAATAGCTCAATATTACCCATATTATGGTCAGACTACTGTTAAATTATGGTTAGGTAACCGTTTTATATAAAAACGGTCGAATGACAGGATACTTTGCTGCAAATTTTTTACAGTATATGGCCTGCATTTATTTTTACAGAAAACAAACGCAATCGTCAAAAACATGTGTCCATAAATTTAAACTGATTTCAATCAGACATTTTTTATATGTAGATGCATTTTATACTTCGAAGTTATTAAGCAGAGGTTTCAAACTGTACCCCGAAGGATACTACACTGTTAAAAATTTGCAGCAAACTGTCCAGTCATGTGACCGTTTTTATAAAAAATGGTTACATAACCGTAATTTAACTCTATTCTGTCCATAATATGGGCAATAATATGGTCAGAATAGAGTTAAATTACAGTTATATAACCATTTTCTATAAAAACGGTCAAATGACTGGACAGTTTGCTGCAAATTTTTAACAGTGTATTATTTTTAAAAATAGACCTCGTCGTAAGTACATTTAATAGCAGAACTTCTGTGAGTAATAAGGCGAAAATTTCTCATGAAACGTTGTGTTATACCTCGGGTCACAGTTTCACAAGCCTGGTCTAAATCGCCGCCATCTGCTATCGAAACATCAACAGCAAAGAGAAAATCTTACACTGTTAAAAATTTGCAGCAAACTGTCTAGTCATTTGACCGTTTCTGTAGAAAACAGTTACATAACCGCAATTTAACTATATTCTGACCATAATATGGGCAATAATACGGTCAGAATAGAGTTAAATTATGGTTATGTAACCGCTTTCTACTAAAACGGTCAAATGACAGTTTGCTGCAAATTTTTAACAGTGTAGAAAATTATTTTTAAAAATCTTTTTTATACATTTGATTTTATATTTCGAAATTTATGGGCAAACCATAACAGATTTTCCTTTTAACTCTATAAAAAGTTTAGAAAAATATAAACATAATCTTTTTCCGTGCTTCTCAATCTAAGAAACGTGAACAAATTATCAAAAGTGGGTGTTCCCTTTTGAAACATTTGTGAAATATTTAATTGTAGACGACACCAGTATAAAAAAATTCCATCCCCATTCAGAAAGTATGTACAAATTCCAGTCGAACGCATCTCTCGCTTCTCTCTGTGACAGTTTGTTGATAAAACAGCATGCGCGGCAGCGTGTTATTGCTTATTTTACTGTTTATTACTGTTAATTTTACGGTATAATACTTGTAGCTGGGATGCCAATATTATACTCTAAAATCAACACTTTTTTTGCAGTGTAGTCAATGGGATGTTCTTTTGATTTTTTTTTCAGATGGGAACTTATTCATTATTAAAGCTGAAAGCTTACTGAATTAACGTACAATCGATCTCATGAATAGTATTTTTTAAATTGTTATTTTGGTGCTATTTTCTATCGACCATCTTATATAGTGGTATCTTTAAAAAATAATAATAAGATACATACTGTGTTATGGATGTAAAGTATGAGACATCTCACCCTCAAGAAAACCGACACAACTTTAAAAGATTCGTTTTGTACATCATTGCACTAATATGTCCGCCTTAGGTGCATTTTGATAAAGGAAAAAAGTTTCATAAGTTTACCTTAGTTATGCAATATATAAATTTACTGTCACAAAAGAGGGGCAAACTGCGTGTGGTGGTTAATTTTACTCAATTCTCCGTACTTCTTCTACGTCTCGATTCTTAAGAACGCTTTTATGCAAGCAATTACAGCTGCATGCCGAGCTGAATGCTGTACTTTAATGTTACAGTAAAAAGATGTGAATCTTCTTTGTCTTTTCAATTAAATTTAGTATTTTTTAGTTAAATCGGTTTTCTTTGGCGTGAACGATATGTCCTGTGAAGTTTATTGTAATCATTTTGAAATACAAAATTTCATTTACGTGTGTATTAAACGTATGATTAATTTAATGCTTCCGTAAGTTTCTTGAGTTTACTAAGTGGAAAGAAAAAACGAAAAAAAGAACATAATATTTAAAAATTATCTAATTTCAATATTTAAAAAAATAACAAAATAAATTGTTTTAAAAAGTAGTTTAAGAGACCTTAGTATTATTTCAAAGTACATTGAAATGCGTTAATGTTTTTTCGTCATGGTAACATTATAATTTTTGTTTACACTTTTTTTTCAAATTTTAGGTAAATATTATTTAATATATTTTTTCCTTAATGAGACTAATAGACTTTCTTAAAGAAAAATGAATGCAATTAATAAAATAAATACTCTTTAAAAAAATAGCAAAAAACCATCTTATGCTAAAATTAACATTTTAAGTTTGTGGGAAAAGTGGATTTTTTTATAAATAGTGACTTGGAATCAAGAAGAAAACACATAAATTTTGAAACACGGATACTTCATTTTTATAAAAAATTTCTGGCTATTCAAAATGTTCCTGACGACATTCATGCCAAACATCTTTTCTCGCTTCAATAAATAAGGACATTAAGTGCTGCGGTGTGGATAGAAAGTTATACGTTGCGCAACTACTTCTTTATTATAGAGAAGAGAAAAATCATAGGAGGCGAGATGCATGTTGTATATTGAATGAGACTATCTTTAAATATTTGAGGTTCGGAAAAATAAATATCCTTATATAAGGAAAAATAACAAAAAATTATCTCATTTTACAAATGCAAACATTCTTATAAGCGACGTTAGCAAAGCATACGTCTTATATAATTTAAAAAAATAATAAAAAAAAAGAAAAAAAACAAATATGATAATAAAAGTGTGTTTTATGTAAAAATAATTGCAAAATGTGATCTTATATTAAAATTGATAACATTTAAAATTATAAACTCATAAATGAAATGTGTGTCTATGAAGATTTCGACAAAATGAAAAACAATGTTTTGTTTTGTTTTGTTTTTTTTCTAAAGAGGGTTTTTTTAGAACATATATCAGCCTTTGAATTCTCTCTTGAATACATTTATTTCCAGACTTCTTTTCTCGCTTCAGTGAATAAGGACATTAAGTGCTGTGGTGTGGATAAAAAGTTACACGTAGCGCAACTGCTTCTTTATTGTAAAGAACAGAAAAATCACATTAAGGGAGATACGTGGTGTGTACTGAATGGAACTTTATTTTGATTTTTTTGCCATTTTGAAATAGTCATATATCATATATCTTATATATTATATCAGATATAATATCAATAATTCATCATATTTTAAAATGCAAAACATTTAAAAATGCACGGATTTTGACATGGGAGATAATACAGTAACAGATATATATATATATATATATATATATATATATATATATTTGCACACATACATGTTTTAATATTTTCTTGTAATATTATCAGAATTTTTCAGTTATATATATATATATATATATATATATATATATATATATGATTCTCATATATCTCATATAATCATTCTCATATAATCATATATATATATATATCATATATATATATATATATATATATATATATATATATATATATATATATATATATATATATATATATATTGTTATCACTTTTAGAGTAACAAAAATGGAAATACTCTCATGGTAGAGAAAATAAAATTTCATCTAATTTTAAAAGTCATTTAAAAAAAGTAAGTTTTTACACGTTAGAAAGTGGATTCTTTATAAATAATGCAACACAATAAAAGCAAAAAATGCATTTACTTCAAAACGACTATTTACATTTTAAGAATGTTTTCCGCTATTTAAATCGATCTGGAATCCATTTATTTTAACTTTCTTTTTTTCTTGCTTCAATAAGTAAGAACATTAAGAGCTACATTGTGCATAGCAAGTGATACATTCAGCGACGCCTTATTTATTATAGTAAACATAAAAGTTACACGATGTATATTGAATGAGATTTCCTTTTGATTTTTTGTGTTTCGGAAAGGCTCTATTATTAAAGTTAACTCAACATTGATGCAACTTGCACAACAAAGCTGCATTCATATAGAATCGATCTAATGAACGATTTCTTTTTAATTTTGTTATTACATTGATTGGTTCAATACATCAAACACTGAAGTGTGACATTGTGCATAGCAATAAATACATTCAGTGACCTCTTATGTATTATAGAAAACACAAAAGTTACGCAATGTATATTGAATGAGTTTTCCTTTTGATTTTTGTGTTTCGGGAAGGCTCTATTATTAAAGGTAACTCAACATTGATGCAGCATGCACAGCAAAGTTGCATTCATATTGAATCGATCTAATGAACACTTTCTTTTTGATTTTATTATTACATTGATTGATTCAATAGACCAAACACTGAAATGTTAGAGTGTGCATAGCAAGAGATACATTCATCGACGTCTTATTTATTATAGAAAACATAAAAGTTAAGCGATATACATTGAATGAGTTTTTCTTTTGATTTTTGTGTTTCGGAAAGGCTCTATTATATAAGTTAACTCAGCAACGTCGCAGCATGTACAGCAAAGCTGAATTAATATTCAGTAGATCTAATGAGCGCTTTATTTTTAAATTTATTATTACATTGATAGGTTCAAAAGACCAAATACTGAGTGCCGAGATTCTACAGAATTATCCTTTTATATATAGTTTTAAAAATAACACGCAACATTAATATTAAAATAGAGTCTACACACGGTAATTAAATAAGTGTAATATTTCTTTTTTTTTTTTTCATTTTACGATTTTGTAAGAGATAACAACTGACTGATTATTTTGAAACTATATTCGTTTTAACGAAACATGCATTTTGTTTTAATATATGTGTAAGTAATTTTCCATTATGATGGCACAAAGTTTAGTCATAACTTTTTAGATTTTTAATGTTTTCTAAAATAAAATAAAAAATGAGATTAATATGAAGGAAGAGATAATAAGATTTCATATCATAAAAAAAAATCATTAAATTTCAATTCTGTAATGTGAAAACGATGACTCTTTGCAAATAAGGTAACAGAATAATAATGTATCTAGCATTTACTTTATAACTGCTCTTTATTTTTTAGGGAATTTTCCCGCCATTGAAATCGTTCATGAATGCCTTTATTTAAAAATCGTTTGCTGCTTCAATGAATAACGACATTAGTGATACGTTGTGAATGGAATGTCACATATGTCAATTTCGTTTTTATTACATAGAAAAGATAAAGCATATGCGGTGAGATCCATCATGTATAATGACTGGTATTCCCTTTTGATTTTCGTTTATTGGAAAAGCACTATTATTAAAACTGCTTTACAGTGATATTGGATCTATATATATATATATATATATATATAACATATACAAACGGCGTACTGAGCGAGCCACTCAGTGAAAAAACAGTTTCGAATTCCAAAATAATTAAGTGATTAACATCTACACTTTTTTTACCCGATTTTAAACACCTTTCAATATTCAAACAATGTTCGAAATTCAAGTTCGCAATTTTACTGATGTATTTCTTATTTTTATTGGTAAATCACCATTATCTTACGGAATATGTATTTGTGAAATTTATTGTATTTACTTTCTTAATAATTTTATTGCATTTACTTTCTTAATTACATAATTTTAAATTAAAAATGTAATTTTTGCTTAAAGTGATAAACACATTACACAAAAACCTTAAAAATACCTTTTAATATATAGACACATGTTTCACATGCTCTAACGGCGACTTAATAAAGATCAAAATGATAAATATTTTTTTTCGCAATGTTTTTGAAAATTATAAGCATAAATCACGGGATCACATGTATAATGCAAATAGGTGCTAAAATTGGACAAACTGGTTACGTGAAAATTATTATTTTATTGTTTTTTTTTTTATTTGTAAATTAGCACGTGCCAAATTTTAGGTAATTCAAAATAGGCTGATTCTTTACATATGTTGTCCTTTTGCAAATAAATTTCTAATCAGTCACGGATAATGGATGGGAAATACACCCTTGTTGGATAAAGTAATTTACTATTCTTGAAGTCAATATCCAAAACCTCTATACTGGCCAAAGCGGTAGTTCTTCTGTCATATTTGATAACTGTCATATGTTCTTTTATTCTCATTTCAAATTTTCTGTTTGTCATGTACTGTAATCTTTCATTTGCCCTGGTGAAGGGGTTCTACTGGATCTATTTTTCTACATACTATGTTTTTTTTTTTTTTTTTTTTAATTTTGTGGAAGGTTTTGCGATAAGACAGATATTGAATTTACTAAGTTTATATTTTAATATTTCAAAGAACCTAGAAAAATATTGTAAAGTTGATAACTTTGAACTTTGTTCATTGCAGATTTTCTCCTTTCTCTTATCCATGCTCGTAACTAATTTATTAATAGTGCTGTCTTTGTATCCGTTATTTCTTGCGATGTCGCGTATTTTATTTATTTCATGGATTAATTGATCGGGGGTACAGACTGTAAAGCCTCTTCTAATAAAATGTCTAAAGGCAGAAACTTTATACGAAAAATGTGCTTGAGCATTATTTGGAATAGTAGATTGATTAGCTATTGATTTTCTATAGACGGTACGTCCTATGCGTGGGGGGTTTGATTAACCACACGTCCAAATAAGGGAGTGTATCATTTTGTTCAACTTCCAACTTTTTATCAATTTACGCAGAAATTAGATCTTTAATTTAACGTTAACAAATAATTGTATTATATTATTTGTAAAGTATTACATTTTATAAATGTGATGTTAATTACTTTTATGCTATTATTAAACATTATAAGCTATTTTTCTTAAGCATTAAAGTTGATATTTACGCTTTAAAAAAAGGCGTTGGCGCATTGAGTACATCGTATTTATGTTACTACAAACCGTCCGTGTTGCATTAATTGTAATTAAATTAGTTTTTCTATTTTTAAATAATTTGATACTTATTATTTTTATACTGCTACTGAACGCTACATGAAACAAGTATATCATTATTTATGAATTTAAAAGCCGATGGCACATAACGTCTGCTGCCCGTGTCCTTCTGTTAGTGGAAACCAATCCAGTCTTTAAAAGTTAATCCATTCCTATTTTGGACAGAATGTGCTGGACCTTTATTGAGCACTGAGTTTCTACAACAATATTATTTCATTTTCTGTGTATGGTTTTAAAAACTAAGGGCAAAATAAAAATAAAAATAGTATTTACACGTGCTATTGAAAGACGTTATAATAACTCATTTTTATATTTTCATATTTTATAAGCGTATTACATGAATATACAATTGTTTGATTTTTTTTTAAATTCACAACATATAGACTTTAACGAAATTTACCTTCTGTATTAATACGTGTTTAAGTAATCTTGTATAATGAAGACAATGAATGATTTTTTTTTCATGATTAAACAAAAATATAAAAAAATATATATATATTCTAATACAAGAGGTAATAACAAGATAACGTCTCATTTTAAATCTTAACTTTTAAAATTTAAACTTTTTACACGTTAAAATGTTGTTTCGTTAAAAAATAATGCAAAGGAATAAAAATATAAAGTGCAATCACTTGAAAATGACTATTTACTTTTTAGAAATATTTCTTGCCATTCAAATATGTCTTGAAAACATTTATTTTAAACATCTTTCTTCCTATAATAAATAAGGACAATAAGTGCTACGGTGTGGAATGCAAGCGATACATTCGGCAACTCCTTTTTTATTATACAGAATTGAAAAATCACATGCGGCGGCTTTTATAATGTACATTGAATGGGACTTTCCTCTGCATTTTTTTTAAAACCCCTATATATAGGCACTGAATAGATAGATATGTAGAAAGTTTTCTTTTCAAATTTTCATTGAAAGGTTCGATTCATAAAAGATTCTGTGCTAAAGACAAATATGAAGAAATAGTCTGACTGGTTTGTTGCTGTAAAGAATTGGGCGAAACTTAGGTTCCATTTTCTGTAATCCCTATTAAAAACATAGTTTTGTACGCAAATGTGTTTAGAGGAGATATTTGTATTCTACTTTAATATAAAATGTATTGTTTCTTTTGCAATATTTTAATATAAACCTATAATCAATAACAATGTTTACACAAAAGTTAACTTATATAGTAAAAAGTTCTAATGGGGAACTTATATTGAATATAAGTAAATTGTTTTTAAATTATATAGTTTTTCGAAAAAAAATTTGTATATTGCATTTTTTCTAAATATTTTTTATGTATTTTTCACCATGGTGTCAAAAATATTATTTTTTTATTTTATTAATTTTTGGAAAAATGATTCTAATACTAAAAAAATATTATTATTCACGGATAAGATTTAAAATCCTCCCTCAAGAAGGAAGGATTTTAAAACCACCGCCATACACTAAATATGTTATATATGTATTAAGTTTTAAATACGAGTTAAAAATTTTCAGGGAATGAAAATTGCTTGTATTACTGAGTCAATATATTTTTTGTATTACACTTTACCGCTGCTCCATATCCCTCTAAAAAGCTATTAATTGCTATTATTAACCCCTTGATAATGAACATTTAGCTGAAGTTATTATGCAAAATTGTTTAATACTTTGTAATAAAACTGCACATTCAATACCTATTAAATTTATCTGACGTTATTGATACCAAATATATTTCTTTCTATAGTTACAATTCATTGGATTAACTATATATTCGAATATATAGATATGTGTGTGTGTATGTATGCGTGTGTGTATGTATGTGTGTGTATGTATGTATGAATGTATCCATATTTCATGTATTTCAAATACATTTGTGTTTTTTCTTAATAGTATAAGAGTATGAATTATTTTATATCACTGTACAATTTACACAATTCGTCGTCATTTTATATTTAAACGTACATTTTCATAATATAAATAATCAATAGTAATATTCCTGAGTTAACTATAAATTTATTTTAAATTTTCTTATATTTTGTCTGTTAATGCGTTGACATCGAAACTTTGGTAACAATGGAATTAATAAAAACTCAAAAATTTTAATGGAAAAATAATTAATATGCTCGAAAAAATCTAATACTTAAATGCTAAACAAGTCTAAAACGCATGCACGAGATATAAAGAGCCAAACAAGAGCTTTACATCTGCCTAGTGTTCTTTTGGGATTGTAAACAACTACTAATTTTTCAAAAACATGTTGAGAATCGTAACACTCAATAGTATTTTTCATTCACTCTCGTTTAAAGTGCTTATTTTAGTAATTATATATGTATATACCTATTTTATTATGTACCTTATTGCACAATTAAAAGCATTGCTCTAACAGATAGAAGAATTTATTTTAAATGCTAAAAGGTGTAAATTAACAACATAATACAAATTAAAATAACTTTTATTAGGTTGCTTGACATGTTTCGGCTCACTCCGAGTCATTTTCAAAAACAAATGTACTATTTCATAATTGCACGGGCTTTAAAGTTATTATTTTCATGTACTTTTTAGGGTTTCGTTCATCTCACGAAACCCTATTACTCCCGCTCCGTTGTCTGTCCGTCACAGAGCCATTCTCAGAAACTATATAACTTACAGAGTTGAAACTTTGCGTATATATAGATGAATACCAGCTATGAAACTCAAAATATTGAAATTTGAAAAAATCCTAATTATTTTAATAAATGGAGATAAAAAACCAAAATTCTAACAGCCTTTTCCTATTAAATTTAAACATGTTTCGTTATAGCAGTTGCCAAAAATTAAAAATCCACAATGAAATTCTTTTTATAATAATTAATTTTCTATTGAACTATTTCCATGTGAAAAATGAAAATGAAATAAAAAGTTTCACCAATTGAAAAAAAACAAGAACGGAAAATCATGCGTCAAGCATAGATTATATAGCACTTTCCAACGCTTCCAAAATAATTTTACAAATCATACCGTTTAATAAGCTAAAAGCTAACATCTAAGTAAACAATTTAGAAAACGCATAACATATTTAAAAACATAATTTCAGGAATTTCCAACATATACAATATTCGGAAAAATATCCGAATACTTTTATTCAGCCCTGTATAGGATCTATAGATTTGTATATATACTACATAGGATGATAATTTTAGTTCAGTTAGTAAACGCGTAGCACAGTTTAAAATTCTCCGTCTGGAGTTTGTCAATAAACAGAAATGTGTTCGCGAACTTTTGTGCTGCCCTGTATAGGATCTACCGAATTTATACACACCACGTAGTAAACAAAAAGCAAGTTAAAATTAAAATCGCGTTCAATAACTTAAAACGCACTTCCAGGAATTATTATTAACAGACAGTAGAGAATTCTTTTGCGTGTCCCTGTAAATGAACGATGACTGCTATACACACAATATTCCGTAGTAAGTCTCTTGTAATGCACCTTAGTGATCTATATAAATTTCAATGCGTTTAAAATAGTGAAACATTATTTAAATAAACCGCAGACGATTTTTCTCCATAGACGTAATGTAACGGAATTCTTTTGACTGTCCCTGTAAAGTAACTATAAGTGCTATGCACACCCTGTTCCATATTAAGCTTCTTCTAATGCATCTTAGTAATATATATAAATTACAATGCGTTTAAAATAGTGAAACATTATTTAAATAAGCCGCAAATGATTTTTCCCCATAGACCGCAATGTAACGGAATTCTTTTGAGTGTCCCTGTAAAAAAACTATAAGTGCTACACACTTCCGTTGAAATAGGGAACATGCTATAGATAACGACAATAACATATAAAAATTGCAGAGCAATCCGAGCATATTTACGGGAGTTAGAGCACGGACAGACGGCAGACGGCAGATGGCCAGACAAACCGAAGTCATAAGCACTTTTCAACTAGGTTGGAAAGTGCTAAAAAGATAAATATGAAATAAAATTGATTAACGTCATAGTGGTAATAAAACGGAAAATTTCTAAGATTTCTCAATAATACAAAGAGTATGAGTATATGTATGTACACAAAGCAGATTAATATCACGTCATTAGAGAATTAAAAAGAAGATCTGACGTCCTATTGAAAGTTTAACGAATTTTTCAGATGTTTGAGAATAATACAAAGCGAGTATCAATACGAGTAATAGAAATAGCAAATATATGAGTTTATTGAATCGTGATAAAATCCGATTATTGAAATATTCGCATATTTTAACATTTTGAAGGTGTACAACATGTTTAATTTTGATTTTTTTTTTTTAAATATCGCATTTAGTCCGCATGAAAGATATTATTATGACAGAATATAATAGCGGGCTTTGCTCGGTACTGGGCTGGTTTAGATATTCGAAAAAACGAAAAATAAGACCGGTACATTTTTACTTTATAAAAAAAGCAGGACTTTTTTATTTTGTTATTGCTAAATGAAATTCATTTGGATTTATTAAAGAAAGGATAAAGAGTTTTGAAAGGAATATTAAACGAAACCCTTTGAGCGATCTTCGAACACATTTACCCACTTGTTTAAAAATTACAAACGTTATCTTTTATTATTACTTTTTTGTTTATTTTCATATCTGTGACCATGGAATAACTCGAGCCACAGTTTCGGTAAATTAAAAGATGCCGCATCGTTACGTATTGTATTTTTGCGTGTTAGTATCTCTATGGTTTCTCTTATTATGGATGGATAGTATAGACTGGAGGGAGATATTATTTTACTTTCATTGAAATTTATTTGGATGGTTTCTTTTTGATATAATCTTGCCAGGGCTGTAGTTTTTCTATTATATTTAATATCAGCTATAAGCTCTTTTTTTCGGATGCCCGATGCTTTATGATCGAGTTATTTAGCATTTAAAATAAATTTATTATTAAGTGGTGTTATAATTTATTATAAAGTTAGATAGAATAAAATAAAATAAAACGTTCGCTTGAGTAATTTCAACATAATTGTCAAATTTTGATGATTTTTTTTATATATTAGAAATGTTAAATTTACTTTTACTGTACTAAAATTTCCAAATCATGAAATAAGATCCACTACTTTGTTACTATGTGTAAAGTCATGCTAGTTCAAAATTTCATATGCATTCAGTTAAATACCTCACACATATAGTTTCATTTGCTTTACATTTCTCATTTATTCTGCCGAAAATTGAAGTGCATAACAAATATCCATATATCATCTTTATTGATCTCTCCTCTATAAAGAGAAAAAAATCGCTTCTGCAGTCTAATGATTTTTTTTATTGAACTGAATACTTGATATTGGTTAATTAAAAAATTCAAAATTATAACTCTTAGAATAAAACTTCAAAAAGCGTTTAGTCGCTTTTGGCATGAAATCTAATAAAAAAATCTATATGTGTAGTTATTTTATCAATTATAGAGCATAGGAATCAAAGAAGACATTTCATAATTTAGCAAAATATTTCAATATTGATACGCAAATGTTTCATAAAGGCTTGAGATTTAAAAATATATAATCAGATTTTATTAAGAGTACATTTTTTAAATGTGGGCAAAAATCAGCTGCGCGGATGTGATTGTTAAATTTAAATTAAATAAAATGAATTTAGATTTGTTCAGCGTCTCATAAGTTTATTATTTTTTTTCCTGTGCAAACAAAAGGTAAATTGCAAAATACGCAAAGAACTGTAAATTGCAAAACTGCAAAAATTTTACATTTAAGTTATATTTCTCGTTTAAAGACATATGCTGACTCCTTACAAAGAACATTAACAATATTATATATATATATTATAAATATATATACTGTGCGTATGTTCACGCATATCTTTGAACAGATGCATTAAATTTGGTATTTTATTTTTGTTAAAATATTTTTTCTGGTGGTGGGCTTCTATAAATTTTATCACTATGTTGTTTTGATAAGTCCATTTTCATGTTAATTTTTATTTTGAAACATTTGTACAATGGACCAACTGGCGCATAAGATAATTAGGTTGTCAATATTCACAGTACGTCTATACAAATAAAAAAACATATATATATATTATCGCAGATACATTAATTTTCAGAGTGATACGTCATACGTTTTAAAATCGTTTTAAAATATGATCCCCTATTGCGCGTCAAACCTGGTGCTACGTTAGCAACAATTCTATTTAATGCGGTTCAGGGTAATAACAACCTCTTAAAAATAACTTACTGCTCTACCAAAGAAATAATTTTTTTCTAATTATTGAGCAATTTGTAAAGAAACAAGAATGAAAAATCATGCGTCAAGCATAGATTATGTAACACTTTCCAACGCTTCCAAAATAATTTTACAAATCATACCGTTTAATAAGCTAAAAGATAACATCTAAGTAATCCGAATACTTTTATTCAGCCCTGTATAGGATCTATAGATTTGTATATATAGTACATAGGATGCTAAATTCTAGTTCAGTTAGGAAACGCGTAGCACAGTTTAAAATTCTCCGTCTGGAGTTAAATACTACGGAAATGTGTTCGCGAACTTTTTTGCTTCCCTGTATAGGATCTACAGAATTTATACATACCACGTAATAGACAAAAAGCGAGTTAAAATTAAAATCGCGTTCAGTGACTTAAAACGCACTTCCAGGAATTATTGTTACCATACAGTAGAGAATTCTTTTGTGTGTCCCTGTAAATGAACGATGACTGCTATACACACAATATTCTGTAGTAAGCCTCTTGTAATGCACCTTATATAAATTTCAATGCGTTTAAAATAGGGGAACATTATTTAAATAAACCGCAGGCGATTTTTCTCCATAGACGTAATGTAACGGAATTCTTTTGACTGTCCCTGTAAAGTAACTATAAGTGCTATGCACACCCTATTACATATTAAGCTTCTTCTAATGCACCTTAGTTATATATATAAATTTCAATGCGTTTAAAATAGTGAAACATTATTTAAATAAACCGCAAATGATTTTTCCCCATAGACCGCAACGTAATGGAATTCTTTTGAGTATCCCTGTAAAAAAACTATAAGTGCTACACACTTCCGTTGAAATAGGGAACATGCTATAGATAACGACTGTAACATATAAAAATTGCAGAGCAATCCGAGCATATTTACGGGAGTTAGAGCACGGACAGACGGCCAGACGGCAGACGGCCAGACAAACCGAAGTCATAAACACTTTTCAACAAGAACGAAAAATCATGCGTCAAGCATAGATTATGTAACACTTTCCAACTCTTCCAAAATAATTTTACAAATCATACCGTTTAATAAGCTAAAAGATAACATTTAAGTAATCCGAATACTTTTATTCAGCCCTGTATAGGATCTATAGATTTGTATATATACTACATAGGATGCTAAATTTTAGTTCAGTTAGGAAACGCGTAGCACAGATTAAAATTCTCCGTCTGGAGTTAAGTACTACGGAAATGTGTTCGCGAAATTTTGTGCTTCCCTGTATAGGATCTACAGAATTTATACACACCACGTAATAGACAAAAATCGAGTTAAAATTAAATTCGCGTTCAGTAACTTAAAACACACTTCCAGGAATTATTGTTAACAGACAGTAGAGAATTCTTTTGTGTGTCCCTGTAAATGAACGATGACTGCTATACACACACTATTCTGTAGTAAGCCTCTTGTAATGCACCTTATATAAATTTCAATTCGTTTAAAATATGGAAACATTATTTAAATAAACCGCAGACGATTTTTCTCCATAGACGTAATGTAACGGAATTCTTTTGACTGTCCCTGTAAAGTAACTATAAGTGCTATGCACACCCTATTCCATATTAAGATTCTTCTAATGCACCTTAGTGATATATATAAATTTCAATGCGTTTAAAATAGTGAAACATTATTTAAATAAACCGCAAATGATTTTTCCCCATAGACTGCAATGTAATGGAATTCTTTTGAGTGTCCCTGTAAAAAAACTATAAGTGCTACACACTTCCGTTGAAATAGAGAACATGCTATAGATAACGACTATAACATATAAAAATTGCAGAGCAATCCGACCATATTTACGGGAGGTAGAGCACGGACAGACGGACAGACAAACCAAAGTCATAAACACTTTTCAACTAGGTTGGAAAGTGTTAAAAACGCGTTTCATTTATATCTTTTACAGCTGGCATCAAGTCGTGGGCTAAGGAATGATCATTGAAACTGATTTTATTTTCTGGTTAAATATTGCATACTGTTTTCTTCTGACGACTATTTTTATTTTCTCTATGTCATAAAAAACTCAATTTTGTTATTTTAGCCCAAAGTCATTAATATTTTTTTCAGTTTCATGTATTTTTTTCAAAGAATTTAAGTGGTTAGAGAGTATATTTTATATCGCTGTTGGAAAAACATGCACAATATTTGCACTTCATTAACCCTAGAAACGCCAGAGCAATCATTTTGACTGCTTTCATCATTTCAGGTTGGATTCCTAAGAATCTAAGAATCTATCTTAGAGAGTCAAAATTGCTTTTTAATTTTCCTAAAAAACCTCGAAATTTATTGCTATTAAATATGAATCGAAATAAATTAAAATTAACAAAGATATTTTTAGTTATACCTAAAAGCGGCACGAGCAGTCAAATTGACTGCTAGTAAAATTGGGTAGATTCATCTTATTTTCTCGCTCCGAAAATGCTTTTTCTTGGAAAAACATATTTTCAAAACATTTTTTTCATTCACTATTCCATTAAACAAGACCCCAGCAGTGGCTGAAAAGTACTTATCTCAAAAGCTGGTAGACGGGTGGTGCTGGATTCAAACCCCTGTCGCGCTCGTCGACCTAATCGATCGGAGTTTTCCTTGCTTTTCTTCGAAACGTGCCGTAAATACGGGTTAGGATCCCTTAGAGTCACACCTTTGTAAATCACCCCCCCCCCGATGACCTCTATTCCTCAAGCAGATAATCGGCCGTAACAAATAACCAACCTACTATCCAACCATCCATACAACAGGAAATATGTCCCATCTGCCCCCCCCCTGCTTTTCTACTGTCCACCACTGTTTTTCTAACTGTAACAAAACTCATTCCCCAACACATTACCCCACCCACCCCTCTACATGCATTTTTTTGCGAAATGTAACAGTGAATAGTTTGAAGCAGTTGAGTCAACTTTTGTGATATTTCATTCGTTCAAGCACACTATAATGGTAGTTCAAAGACCGCGATATCTTAGTCCAGAGGGAATTGTGAAACTTTTACAGGATATATCTGAAAATGAATCTAATGTCGAATAACAGGGTAATGATGATGATATGGATTATACAAGCATCCGCAAAACTTTGAAGCAAAAATATTTCTAGTTATTCTTAAGAAAGCATGGACAAGCAATCCTCAGGCCAAAATATTCAGCCCGTAAGAATTTGTCCGCAGCAAATGGTTCATCATCAGTTTCTAAGGCATCCAAATCCACCAAAACAGTTTAGAAACATTTATGCTTCTACATGTGTACATTTATGACTGATATTTTTGTGACAGTGAAGTGCTTGCATTTTTTAAAAATATAATGCATCATTTATTGTCAAAAA
Organism: Maratus michaelseni; assembly: GCA_963931845.1. Taxonomy (NCBI): domain Eukaryota; kingdom Metazoa; phylum Arthropoda; class Arachnida; order Araneae; family Salticidae; genus Maratus; species Maratus michaelseni. The sequence goes on from OZ007592.1 coordinate 393,923,178, forward strand.
ACATACATGTTCTATTTTTTTTTATATTACAATAATAGACAACGTAGAGCATCAAAGAGAAAAAATATCCGAAATCACGAGGAAGGACATATATACGTCTCGAAAGATAGAAACACGTGGGTTTTGACAGCTATTTCACACACTACAGCTGGGAAATATGGACCACAGAATGTGGTAAAAGGAATATCGGGTGCAATGCCAAATGCAAAAAGATATTCTGGGGACAATGTGTTCAATGCTTGGAGGTTGTTTATGGATGAATCCATGTTATGCCATATAAAAAAATGCACGGAAGCAGAGACAGTTTTCAACAATGAAGAAAACTGGAAATATCTTTGGAAGAGCTTGATGATTTTATTGCTATTATTTATGAAATAGGAGTATACGGTTGCAGTGTAATGGATTACGATTTTCTGTGCGATAATAAAGTCCTCCTTTTTTCCAAAAACTGTCGATTATAATAAAAAATCTAAGGATTTACTTGAAGTCATCTAGGACTCAGCGTTCAGAAACTGATAAGTTTGCTATGGTTTCAGATATGTGAAATACATTAATAAAGTATTGTGCTATTTCCAATAAACCAGGTGAAAATGTAGTTGTGGAAGGTAGTTATCTCCATCCAAAGTCAGATGTAAGTTTATACATTATATGCCGAATATACAAGACAAATTCGGTATCACATTTTGGATGCTAGTTGATGTAGACTCCAAGTTTAAGTGCAACGTTTTTCCCATTTCTTGGAATAGATAAATCAAGAAGCGAAACTGAAATCCTTCTTGAAAATATAGTAATGTGTCTTCTAAACTCTTATCTGAATACTGGTAGAAATGTGACAGCGGACATTATTTTTCTTCACTATCAGTATCTAAAAGACTTCAAATGAAAAACGCAAGTTTTGTAGGCATACTAAGAAGATATCGAAAAGAAATTCCGCATGGAGTGAGTAATTATAAAACCCAGCTGTATGAATCTGTTTTACTAAAGAATAGAGAAAATACTTTGACGGTTAATCAGGGTAAAATGAATAAATATGTGCTGCTACTCAGTATCTTGCATCCAAATGTAAATGTTGAATTACAAAATAAGAAGAAACTTCCAGAAAAAGTGGAGTTCTAATACAAAACCAAATGTGGAGTTGATATCGTTGACCAGATGACACATAAATATTATGTTCGGGCTGTTTCACGTAGATGGCCAGTCCATGTTTTCTGTAATATGCTGGATTTTGCAGGAACAAATCCCTACGTTATATATCAAGAATTGACTGGTAAAAATATTTCAAGGTCCTATTTTCGTTTGCGGAGGAGTTACGACAGCATCATTTTAATATAAAAACAAGCTCAAGATTGACCCAGAAAATTTTCAGTACTAGCAATAACTCTGAAAGAAAAGACGTCAGTGCCAGATTGGGCTTAGTATCAACAATAAAACAAGTTGTGTATATAAAACTTGTTCCTAATATGTATATGGAAAATGCTTTCCCAGCATTGAAAAAGTTGTGTTGTGTAAAAATTGTGAATAGCAATAAAATGTGTTTTATTAAAGGTAAGTAGAAATTTATTACAAAATTATCTATTTTTTATAAAAATAATCTGTTGTTTTGAAGAAGTTCTTAAAATAAATAATCAAAAGTAGTTAAAATATTATAAAAAGTATTATAAAGTAATATAAAACATATACAATATAAGATATGCATTTAATTCATCGAACAATCAATTTGACTGCCGTTGGCGCTTCTAGGTAGGACGAAAGCTTGGCGATCCTAGTGCTAAAACAAAACATCTTAGATTCCATAATAACAATTTTTGCGTCTTGATATTTCCGTATGTAAAATTATATTGATAAGGTAAAGCCAGGAGAAATGGCGCGGTGGGAGAGATTGCGTACACAGAGGTTCGGGGGGAAGGAGTAGAGTTAGCGCGCAGCGACTCCAGGTAGTTGTACAACAGCAGTAGTGGAGTGTCTACTTGAAAGTGCACGTTGATTGTTTTGAGCGTCTAAGAAATTGATATTTTAAGATTGTAGATATTTTAAGATTTATCTTAAGTCATTGATATTTTGTTTTGTTTTCCCAAAGTAAGTGCTTGAATTTTCATAGCTATTCGTCAGCATTTCTATACAATGTCAGTAGTACAAAATATTGTAAACTTAAACGATTTCTCATAAGCTACAAATCTAGACTAACAGTGTGAACATCAATGGTTCGTTTTCGTAGCGACCATGTTTAAATAAAAGGCCGCGCAATGTCTCCTACCGAAATTGGAGAGTTTGCGCATCTGCTCCTTAGGAGAGATCACGTACTATTCCCATTAGTTGCCATGCTAGGAGAGATTACGCAGCTTATTGGTAAACTTGCATAAAAAGAAAGTAAAAATGAAAATGGATTAATTTTAAGTTAAACGTGTTATTAAGCAACTTAATGTTATTTTGTAATCTTATCTGGACCTTGCTTTTTCTGATTGTTTAATTTTTTCCCTTTAATTATAGACCGGGAGGCGGCAGCATAGACAATCACCTCATCTAGTTTATGGCTGAAATTCCAGAATTAGTTAAAACTCGATTCGCATATTAAAACGCAATCGGTCTGCCAAGTCATATCTTGGTGGAAAACACCTGAAAACCCGATTTTAGTGGTTGGTTCGTAGGTTTACCATTGTGTGTTCCTGTTCCCAGTCCTCCATGTTTTCATACCTTTCGGTGAGGAAAGCACAATGGTAAACCTACGAGTCAACCGCTAAAATCGGGTTTTAAGGTGTTTTCCACCAAGATATGACTTGGCAGACCGATTGCGTTTTAATATGCGAATCGAGTTTTAACTACACTGCTCAAAACAATTAAAGGATATTTGAAGTTTTATATAAAATAAAGATATAAACGAAATTTTTTTTGCCGAAAATAGAAGAAGAGAATCACAAATGCAAATTTTTCTGGTTTTCAAACTGTGGAGTATGCAAATTTTGAGTTCGACGTCAAAAACGTCGCTTCAGCGTCAGCGAATGAAATTTGACTTTCAACTGGATAAAAGAGAATGAAGACAAGGATGATCGGCATTCAGTGATTGCTTTGTTTCGATGAGTACGATGTCTCAGCGAAGTCATTTGACAGATTCAGAAGCTTGGAGAATTGTTGGTAGGTTAGAAGGGGGCCAAACTCAAGCCGAAGTAGCGCAAGCCATTGGAGTGTCACAAAGTGTCATTTCCAGGATCTGGAACCGTTTTTTGGAGAGTGGATGTGCAGGCCGAAGACCAGGGCAAGGTCGTAGACGGGCAACAACGCCCAATGAAGATCGGAAACCATACCCACTACTGAAAATGATTTTATTTGAAGAAAACACCTTTTCTTATTCTTTTTTTCTCATATGCACAAATTGTGTTTTTTTCCTTTTGTACACAAATGCGCAATAAAATGCATTTTTTTCTGCCAAACATGTGTAATTTATTCTCATACAACCTACTATGCCTGTCGACCATGTATCAATCAGCTAAAAAGTTTCCCAGATACAAAATCCACCTAAAACTGCAATATCCTTTAATTGTTTTGAGCAGCGTAATTCTGGAATTTCAATCGTGAACTCGATGAAGTGAATGTCTATGCTGCCGCCTCCCGGTCTATTAAAAATGTTTAATCGTTTTTAAAATTATTTCCTTTTTTCTGATTCTTTAATCATTAGGTTAACATATTCACTCCTAATACAATAATATATGTTCACAAAAACCTTACAACAATGTCATTTAAGTGTAATTATTATTGTTAACAATTTAATTGTAGTTATTTTTAGTAACAATCTCTCCTACCCATGTGCAAAATCACACCAGCCCTGTAAGGATAGATTGCGCAAAATAACTTTCTTGGTTTTATTACAACTGTTCTCTTAAATTACAACATAAAAACAAAATAGCAATGAAAATGCATAAAAAACAAATTAAGTAAAAATTATTCATGGATAGTTTAGCAAAAAATTAATATTTAGATTTTTTATTGTTATTCTTTTGAATTGTGAGCAGACTCTCCAGCTTTACCTTACATGACTTAACATACCATAAAACGTACCACAAATATTTATTGTAGCATAGATTAAAGAAGGAAAATGTCTCCCAACGATTACAAATATGCTTATTACCATGCAAAATCATATTTAAATCAAACATGTAATTAAAAATTTTATTCGAATTAAATCCATGTAATTGAAAGTAGAGTAGGATATAGGATATCTGTAATGGGTGCAAAAAATAACTGTTCATTAATTTGAATTTGTAATACAAATTTTATTAAATGCATACATCTATATATTTTTTTCTTTTTAATTAAACGAAGCATACATGTTTTATATTGTGAATTTACGAGTGAATGTGTTTAAAATTTCTGGCTGTTCTCCATAGCTTCAGCAGTAGTTATTATTATATGACAGCGATTTCTGAATTTATTATCTTTGAAAGCATTATTTACAAAACACTGTTAATTTATTAAAATTGTTAATAAATATTCTTATTTTTTATTGCTTACGGTTATTTAATAGTACCTTTATTCGTTTAAAAACCGCTATAACTTTAAACATTATCACAAAATAGAAAAACATGATGTCTGAAGTTTGTTTTTAAATGGATTGCGAATATATTTTTAAAAATATCATTGAATAAATCGTAACATAACCAGGAATGTAACCAACAATTTAATCCGACTTGGCAGATAAAGCTGATAATTCTATATTTATGATTCATTAAAAAAAATGCATGTCAACTTGCATAATGGAAAAACATCTATTCAATAAATAAGACTAAAATTTCCAAGTCTGTACGTACATGTTTGTATTATTTTAGAAATAGTTAATATATTTGTGATAAGTAAATATTTTCAATAATTTTAGTAATTGGTTAATTATAAGTTCAATATATATTATATATATTGCTTTTTTAAATTTGGATGCATTTTAAACTATGCTATTTCAAAGAATTTCTTTGTTATTAATTCATTCTGTAGAATACAGATCAGAGGTGATTTGAATAGAACTTGTATGTTAGTATATACATTCTCAGTTAGTTTAATATATGTATAGTGGTACAAATGGTACAATATTTTTTTTGGTATTCCCTCATAAAAATTGTGCAATATAAATTTCATTTTAACAAACTGGGAGAGCTTCTTTTAAATTTGCTCCTAAATACATATTGACAATATGTTAAGTTTAAACTTCCATTGAGGTCATTCATTAAAAAAACGTATTCTGCAAAGTAAATGCGTAATATATCATTAAAATGTACTTAAAAAAATCAGTATTTAATATTTCGTGCTTATTTTAAAATACATTTACGAATTTAAAGTTTTCAAATAGTTCACCATTTATAATAGTAATAATAATATATTTTTTAAAACGCATTTTAAATTTATGTCAAAGAAGTGTCTCTAAAAGAATTTTCATCCCCCAGAATAATTTTTCTTAACTATCGATAAGGAATTTAACCTACAAAGAACTTACATATCCTTTACTTTCTAAATCAATAGCAATTCCAGAGCCAAGTAAAGAATCAATGAAAACTGTTGAGACACCTAACGCCACCTGTATTCGATATCCAAAACTAATTTCCTGATATTTCTTTTGCATGATTTGCGGATATTTTAAAGAATCAAATATTGAATGACGAATATTGAAGTATGCAAGTTTTTCTGTAAAACTATAGTAGCAAGTGTCAAGTTCTTTAATAAAATGGAAATTGTAGAGAAGGAAATTATTTTCGTTAATATTTAAAGAAAGATAAAAAAATAATACAGATTTTAATAAGAATTATTGATTTTACAAAAATAATAATGCATTATTTCGGCATTGGTGGATAATAATTAAAAAAATACGGTGGGAGACTTAAATTATTCGAACAATTTTCAATTTCAAAGATTAATAATATATTTATAGAAATAAATATCCATAGAAATTACTTATTGTTGCATTTTTCACAAAATTCTTATGTTTATTACATTTAAAAGCAAATATTTATGATATCGAATGCTAGAGTGTCATAACTATCATATTAATGAGAGAATGGAAGTTTTAAAGGATGGGACACCCCTGATGTAAAAATTTCAAAGAAATAAGAAGTCCTGGCTCATTAATGCATTAAATCGTATTTCGCGGTACAATTCAAACTAGTCGTATGGGGCCACCGTAATACTTACCCATCATGGATATGCATAATATAAAATATGAAAATAAAACATGTGTAAACTATTTATAAAATTATGTTGTTAAATTGTTATTTGAATAAAATCTTGGCTTGATGACGTGATAAACTTTAAATGGTACATTACTGAATTGCGAAAAAGAAATATACTTATAACTTTAAAATAACGATAATCATATTAACTAACAGTTTACGGCGTTGAATTAAGCGTCTAATTTCCATTTAAAAAATATATCTTTGAATGAAATACAGGGTCACGAAAAATCGAAAAGTGTGGAAAAGATGATTCCAAATATATCGGTAACTAATTATTCGATCGATTTCATTCTTTAGGCAAAATTTATGTTTTTTTTTTATTGTCTTTTATATTCACTCCTTAAAATAAAAAATTTCGAAAATTTTTATATGCATTTTATCAGAAATAATATTTTAAGAGTCCGAAAAAAAATAGTTCCGGGATAATCGAGGTTACTGGAACTCGTTAACCCTTAATTGCATAGTGATGTAAATTTCCATCACTTTTTATTTACTTTTTAATAAATAAATCAACTTCTTCGCCACCACTATATTTATATAGAAATATTATTCCAGTAAATTTCCCGTGAACTATGTTGCTGAACAAATTTAAAAATCTATCTTAAAATTTCTGGTGTCTAATATTTAATTTATACTAATATTATAAAGAAGTAAAGATTGTTCGTTTTTTTTTTTTTTTTTTTTTTTTTTTTTGTACGGGGTAATCTCTGGAACTACCGAACCGATTTCAAAAGTGATGGTGGCAAATTGATGGTGACAACCCCTGCTCCAACATAAGCTATATTTTATGTCGGTGCCACTAACCCCAGGGGGTGCAGGAGCAAAAAAAGTTCTAAAATTGCGATTTTTTAGCTATCAAACTGGCTATCAAGCCCTGAGAGCTTGCCAGCCGGTTCTGTATGTATGTATGTACGTACGTAATGCGATAACTCTTCATAGAAATATCCGTTTTCCTTCAAATTTTGTTTATAGGTTCACTGAGTTAAGGCGCTTCCCTGATTTGTTTTCGGGATTGATTAGTTAAGTATAAAGGGGGTAACGGGGGCTAATCCCTCCTTAATTTATATAAATGGGTTTTTCATGCAGAATTATTCCGTTTTCCTTCAAATTTTGTTTATAGGTTCATTGGGTTAAGACGCTTCCCTGATTACTTTTCGGGATTGATTGGTTAAGTATAAAGGGGGGAACGGGGGGCTAATCCCTCCTTAATTTATATAAATGGGTTTTTCAAGCAGAATTATTCCGTTTTCATTCAAATTTTGTTTATAGGTTCACTTTGTTAAGGCGCTTCCCTGATTAGTTTTTCGGGATTGATTGGTTAAGTATAAAGGGAGGAACGGGGGGGTTAATCCCCCCCTTAATTTATATAAATGGGTTTTTCATGCAGAATTATCCCATTTCCTTCAAATTTTGGTTAAAGGTTCACTGTGTTAAGACGCTTCCCTAATTAGTTTTCGGGATTGATTGATTAAGTATAAAGGGGGGGGGGAACGGGGGCTAATACCCCCCTTAATTTTTTTAAATGGGTTTTTCATGCAGAATTATTCCGTTTTCCTTCAAATTTTGTTTATAGGTTCATTGTGAAGGCGCTTCCCTGATTAGTTTTCGGAATTGATTGGATAAGTTTAAAGGGGGGAATGGGGGGGGCTAATCCCGCCTTAATTTATGAAAATGGGTTTTTCATGCAGAATTATTCCGTTTTCCTTCAAATTTTGTTTATAGGTTCACTGTGTTAAGGCGCTTCCCTGATTAGTTTTTCGGGATTGATTGGTTAAGTATAAAGGGGGGGAACGGGGGGGATAATCCCCCCTTAAATTATATAAATGGGTTTTTCATGCAGAATTATTCTATTTGCTTCAAAATTTGTTTAAAGGTTCATTGGGTTAAGACGCTTCCCTGATTAGTTTTCGGGATTGATTGATTAAGTATAAAGGGGGGGAAACGGGGGGCTAATACCCCCCTTAATTTATATAAATGTGTTTTTCATGCAGAATTATCCCATTTCCTTCAAATTTTATTTATAGGTTCACTGTGTTAAGGCGCATCTCTGATTAGTTTTCGGGATTGATTGGTTAAGTATAAAGGGGGGAACGGTGGGCTAATCCCCCCTTAATTTATATAAATGGGTTTTTCATGCAGAATTATTCTATTTGCTTCAAAATTTGTTTATAGGTTCATTGGGTTAAGACGTTTCCCTGATTAGTTTTCGGGATTGATTGGTTAAGTATAAAGGGGGGGAACGGAGGGGGCTAATCCCGCCTTAATTTATATAAATGATTTTTTCATGCGGAATTATTCTATTTGCTTCAAAATTTGTTTATAGGTTCAATGGGTTAAGACGCTTCCCTGATAAGTTTTCGGGATTGATTGATTAAGTATAAAGGGGGGGAAACGGGGGGCTAATACCCCCCTTAATTTATATAAATGTGTTTTTCATGCAGAATTATCCCATTTCCTTCAAATTTTATTTATAGGTTCACTGTGTTAAAGCGCATCCCTGATTAGTTTTCGGGATTGATTGGTTAAGTATAAAGGGGGGAACGGAGGGCTAATCCCCACTTAATTTATATAAATGGGTTTTTCATGCAGAATTATTCTATTTGCTTCAAAATTTGTTTATAGGTTCATTGGGTTAAGACGTTTCCCTGATTAGTTTTCGGGATTGATAAGTATAAAGGGGGGGGACGGAGGGGGCTAATCCCGCCTTAATTTATATAAATGGGTTTTTCATGCAGAATTATCCGATTTTCTTCAAATTTTGTATATATATTCATTGTAATTAGAGATTTACCTGATTAGTTTAAGGGGTTCATTAGTTAACTATGAGGGGGTAACGAGGGGATGACCCCCCCTTAATATATTGTTCATTTCTTTATTTTTTGATGGGCTTATTGCAAATTCTTTGAAATAAGAGTATAATATACAATTAGTGTGAATAGCCTGTGAACTCAATGCCCTCAGTTTAACTGGGCAGTTTTATTTTTATTTTTTATACTGAAGGAGCTAGAAATTTGAAATTTGTCAGTGTAGTTACTTATAAGATGTAAATGCTCTCTAAGAACAAAATAAAAAAGAAATTTAAATTTAAAAGGGTGAAATGAGCGAAAAGCGTTCTAAAAACAGTCTAAATTACATTTTCTATGAAATATCTGGAACTACAGAACCGATTTCAAAAGTAATGGTGGCAAATTGATGTGGACAATCCCTACTCCAACATAGGCTATATTTTATGTCGGTGCCACTAACATCAATGGGGTGCAGGATCGAAAAATGTTCGAAAATCGCGACTTTTTTATACTGAAAGGGCAAGAAATTTGAAATTTAGTATTGTAGTTACTTATAAGATGTAAATGCTCTCTAAGAATAAATTTTTAAAAAAATCGAAATTTAAATGGGTGAAATGAGCGAAAAGCGTTCTGAAGTCATTCTAAATTACAATTTCTATGGAATCTCTGGAACCACGGAACCGATTTCAAAAGTGTTGGTGGCAAATTGGTGGTGTTAATCCCTGCTCCAACAGTCTCTTTAATAAAAAACTATGCGTTGCTGACGACTGGGTTTTTCGCTAATTGTTGCAACAGATTAATCTCGGAAAATGAAACATTTGAAGTTACTGAAAAAAATGATAGCTCAAAAAGTATTTGTCAGAAAATTGTTAGACAAACTGCGTTTGAAAGGTAAAAAATTGTATTTTTCTTGATATAAATTTCAAATCTAATGATTATGCCGTTTTTCAAATATTGAATTTCAAAAATTACCAAATTTTCCAATGGAGTACCATAGCGAAACCTTCATGCGTAAAAAGATAATGATAAGGGCGACGTGTCCTGGCGTGTATATTGGCTATAGCACGAGTCACAAATTATAGTAGCCTTATTATTCTGTTAAAATATAAAAGTTATTTATGAAATGTCAATATTTTGTTGGATTAATGGTTCGTTAAAAGAAATTGACCAGCGTAGCGGGCGTAGCTTGCTAGTGTATAAAAAAACACAATTGTAAAAGAAAAACTTATGCAAAGAAGGGTTAAGCTTCTTTCCATTATTTCATACTAAGTACACACCAAATTTCAATCTCAATTTGTTAGGGAGATAGAGCGTTTACAGGCACACAGACAGACGGTCGGCATTTTTTTTTTTTTTTTTTTTTTTTTTTTTTTTTTTTTTTTTTTGTAAAAATTTATTTTTCGGAATCTCTAGTGTCTGAAACGTGTAAATCTGTCAATTTTTTTTTTCGATTTTTAAAACGATTGCAAGACTTACCCTATACTACGCATGATGGGTAAGTAAAACGTTAAATATCCATATATTAAATGTAATAACTGATATAAAAAATAAGTGATACTACATTTTATGACTTTCAACTATGAAGTAAAATGAGTTAAAGAAAAATAGATGTGACATGAATAGCTTGCGTTGGGGTCATCCATCTTCAAATTTGCACGTAAGAAATGTAATAAATAATTTTTTCCATGGTCTTAATTATTATATTATTAGATATTGATTACTTTATGGCTTTAATTCGATTGTAGAAAAAATCAACAATAATAAAAATGCTATAAATAATAAATTTAATAAGAAAGAAATTTAAATTACATATTCAAGTAAAAAACACATTTATCGACTTAAAATTAGTTTTTAACGACTGCCTAATATTGCATTGAAATTAACTGTGCTCAAAATTATAGAATTGGTTTCAAGAGGTTTTTTTTTTTTTTTTTTCAGTAGTTTTTCATAAGGTAAAACCTTTAGTTAATAAAAAATTATTAAATGTTTAGTTGTAATTATTAGCTTTGAGAAATATTAAACACTTGAGGATTTTTTATATTATTTTCAGAATTCTGCATTTTGTAGAATGATCAAAATTATCATACACATATTTATGCGTAAAAAGATATATTTTACTTACAATAAACAAATGCATAAAATAAATAAAACATCTACATTAAATAATAGTAAAATTGGTGTAAGGAAACTAAATTTACGTTTTCTTTTCATTATATTTAGTTGTGAGATACTATAAATAATTCTAGTTTTGTGATGAGATATTTCCATACTTCTTTGAATATTCATTATTATAAAACAGATTTATATTTCAAATTTTTTTATCTCTATTATTTTTTCTTTCTATTTCTGTAATATATGTTATAGTCTCTGAAATATTTTTCATGTTTTCACAAGAATGAATTTATTTACCTACTGTATTAACTTTTCATAAAAAATGTATTTGTGGATATAAATTCTGAGAACTTATTATTGTATTTGCCTGTCTATAATAATAAAAATAAATACGCAAAAGTAAAGATATCTATATCCCCCTCTTTCAAAAACCTTTCAAGTAGTGCTTAAAATATGTGTTTTATTTTTTTTATGCTAACGAAGAATATATATATGTTATCCGCATAAATAAATAATGTATCACGAATAAAAGAACTCAGCATATATGTTTAAAAAACTGTTTGTAGAGGATAAAAACGTTCTTTTACGATTTTAATTTATTTTCTTGTGGTTTAATCAACTTTATAAAGTTAACGTTAACGATTATAAAACATTAATTGAATGGTCTTCATTATGGTCGGAATAACAGAAAATTAATAAAAATCGGTATAAAAATGTACATTTTACAAAATTAACTTAAAATTTTCGTGTTAAAAAAAAATCATGAGAAAAAAAACCATGAAAAAATATATTTATTTTCCTTTAAACATATTTTCTTTAAAATAATAAAAAAAATTATATTAAATTATAGCACAATACATGGGAGAGGTTATACATAGTGCTGCAGATTATTTTAAAAACATTAATTAAAAAGTACATGTTATGGACTGAAGCTATTTTAGCTTTCTGTTTAAGCAACTTGTATATGAAATTTGGTCGTACAGTTAAATACAAGGGAAAAAAAGAAGAAGAAGTATAATCAGGGTGCAAGAGTTGTTCTAAGAATTTTATCACTTTGTGGCGAATATTTTATACAGATAATAGCCAGGAATTGGAATATTCATATGTGGATATAGGTTTATGTGCAGGTTTGCGACAGGTAATTATAATTTTTTTTCTATTGAAAAATGTTCGTATTTCCTTTTCTATATTTTTTCTATCCAAAGTATATATATTTATACATCTGCAATAGAAATGTACCAAAAACGATATATATTTTTAATAGCGATACGACTGGACTATAATAATAGTCATCCGTGCCAACCCTGCGTGAGGTATTTTCCTATATTAAATTGAAATGATAGCTAAAATCAGAAATTGTGAATAATTGAAATTTGTTGACTTAATAAATTTAGGAATTTCCACTTAGGGATATATTAATGGGTTTCTTTGGCAACGTACTTAATTGCGTATTTCAAGTGATTCAACATTTTGTGAATTCCATGCCATTAAAAAAAAAATATTTTTTTTTTTAAATGACGCAGTGCTTACGGTGTATATTTAAGCAAAAAATAAAGAAATGTGATCAATGGAACAAGTTTTTATTCTAATGGGTAGCAAGTAATGCAAAAGGGGCCTTTCCCAATTTCCCTAGAAACAAGGGGATTAAGGTAAACTGTCAGAATTCATTTTATACAATTCAATCACCATTTTTACTTTACTTTCCCGATTGGATTTCTAGCTAACAAAATGTTTAAGCATGTTTTAAAAAGTCCTTGGTGTTAAACAAGCCGTCGAGGTTGTTAAAGCTGGTGGTCTGACATCATGGCAGGCAGGTAGGAAATTTAATATTCCTCAAACACCATTACATGGCCTAGTATAAGAATAAACTTTTGGACGTAGTCTCGTTGGCTTATCGGAAAATAAATTTTAATTAAAGAGTCTAATGGTAAGCTTAAATTTGGCAGCTATCTAGTTGTTGAGTGTGAGGGTGAATTTATCATGCAGATAGCAAATTAAATAGTCTTTAAAAAACATTACATGATCAAGTAAAGGGATGTACTTTTGGAGGCAGTCACTGTAATTTATCCGATAAAATGCTAATTGAAGTGTCTAATGATAATATTAAGTTTAACAACTAGGTGATTGGTGAGTATAAGAGAAAAATTCTGAATGTACTCTTTTTACTTTTAATTTTAACATACAGTCGAGAAATTCGAAGTACGCAAAGATAAAGAGTGGAAAATTTGGAAGTGACCAGAACAGTCTAATAAAATAGATTATAAACTGAACAAAATTAGACATACCCGCCAATCTTCCGGGTATATTTTTTTCAAATTTACTAAACCCAGAATTTTTATAAATAAAATACTTTATGAAAACATAACACAGAAAGCAGAACCATTTTTTTAGTAATTTTTCTTGTCCAAATATTATGTTTATTTGATTTGAAAAAGAAATATATATGCTTGGAAAATATGTCATTACCACAGTTGTTAAACTCCAGAAATTTGTAAGTTAAAAAAAAAAATATTTCATGAAATATTTATTAAGCATATGCGATAATAAACATGTTTTGGTAAAATTAATCTTGTATTGGTCATTCATTAGTTATCTCCCGTTTATTAATTGTAAAAGAAATTAGTGTTTAATGTTTGAATATATTAAATTAATCATTCCATATTATAATATAGTATCAAGTATTTAAGAAATTAATTGTAGGTATATAATTAAATTTAGGATTAACATTGTCACATTTAAATAATTTGGGCATTTCATTTAGGTTTTAAGTGTGATACTAATGAACTAATTGTGACTAAGGTATATTTGAGATTAGATTACAGATTATAATTCAATTTATTTAAAAAATATATTTTTTTGACTTAAAAACATAAATATCAATCATGTTTTGCTTTTATTTGTCGTTTTATATTTTTAAAAATGTAAAATATACACTAAATGTGACAAACGTGAAAAAAATTTCATGTAAGAGCAATGATCTTAGAAAATATCAGAAAATAAATTTCAAAGTTTAACACACACTATGTACTTTTATAAAAATATGTATTCATATATGGTACAATAAACTATAAATTAAAAGGGTGATTAATCATTGCAATAAGAATGATATTCTTAAAATATTTGAATTTTCCATAATATATTTTAGAATATCACTTATAAAAAATATGTATATACTAGAATGAAACACAGTACTATAAAAAAAATTCTAACGTCAGATAACTAAATGATAAGATCAATATCGTAAATTACAAGAAAAAATCCAATGATCCATCTTCATCCATTACGTATACGTCAGGTGTCCAATCGTTGTCGTTAAATACAAGCAAAAAGTTTGTACTGAATGAATAGACATCAAGATATTTCTTTATCTAGACATCTAAAAATGAACTAAAGAAATGGGAAAAACTCAAACGAAAATCATTCTGAAGCTATAAATATATATTTTTTTTCCCAAAACAATATTCTCAGAAAGATGTACATACAGAACCTTATCTTAAAAAGTATACATTTCTTAGTATTTGATTAGAAGATTTCATTTTTACTATTTCAAGTAAAATAATGTTTCTGTGTATATTTTTTAGAAATAATAATAATAATAATAATTCAATGAAACGAAATAAAAAACATCCCAAAACACATAAGTCAAAAACTTTGCTGTTTTTAACATTTTTGACGGTAGTTTTAATAATAAATACTGGTAGAGAACTAATTTACATTAAAGTCATTATGCATAAATGCGACGCGATTCCCCATAGTTTTGTCGCATTTAGGGTATATTTGGCATTTTTTAAAATAAATAAATATTTATTTTTTTAAGCAGAAAATGAATTAATACTCTTCTTTTATTTCAAAAATTACCGGTTTTATAGAAATTTAATAATTATCTGATATATGTACAAACAAGATATGACTGTCGCATTTAAGTAATTTTTCTCACATTTACAGTAGTTGAAACCTAAGTGAAACGTCCAAAGTCCTTAATGCGACAATGCATTTTATACATCTGAGTTCATCTTAAAATATTCATTTAATTCCTGAAAATTTTTAATTACTTAATAGAAATTGAAAATATATAAAATTGAAAGTTGAATTGCTGATTATTGAAACTGCTCCATAAACTAATAACTTTATTTAATAATAACTTAAATAATACAAAAAATAACTGTGATAAATAATCTTGAACATATTATAACTAAACAATGCATACTTTACGCCCTACACAAATCATTGCGCCCTACTTACGCCTTTTACAATTGAAGAAAAACAAGAAGCAAATAATGAATGATACAACATAAATTTTACTCATTTTCTTGCTTCTCAGTTTGCTTTTAACTCATTTTTACATTCTTCTATTTTTTCAAGAAGAAAGTATTGGATTCGTCAAAATTTTCAACTTCCGGTTTTCGACGGATTTATACGCTCCTGAACACGATTTGACAGTTTTTAAAAAAATGTCTGTCTGTGAAGCTGTGACTCTGTCTGTCTGTCAGTCTGTCTGTCTGTGACAAAAAATTTTTTGGGCGCTTTATCTCAAGAACTAATGCACGAAATTTTATAAAACTTTAGATTCCGTTAGTCCCAGATATAGATTGGTGCTAATTAGTGTTTGGTGAAAATCGTCCACACAGGTAGCGCTGCTATGCTGCATTTTTTGCGATTTCCGCAATAGCTTTATCCCAAGAACTAATGCAGTTATTTTTATCAAACTTCAGATTTTGTTAGACCTTGAGATTAATAGACGCTGATTACGTTATGATGTAAAAAGCCCAAAATGTGGCGCTGCTATGCTACTTTTTTATTATTATCACGATAACTATATCTCCATAACAAATGCACGGATTTTCATCAAACTTCAGATTCAGTTAGACGTTGACGTAAGTTGTTGTTGATTAGGTTTTGGTTTAAATCTCCCAATAGATGGCGCTGCTATACTGCATTGTACAGGATTTACACGATTTTAGCGACAGTCCTATCTCAAGAACTATTCCACGAAATTTAATAAACTTTAGATTCAGTTAGACCTTGATATAAATTGGTGCTAATTCTTTTTAGTGTATGCGAAACCTGTGTGAGGTAGAAGAAAGTTTTGGGATTTGCACATCCGACTAGTTGGTTTTCTTCTTCCGCGTAGGTCTGAATTTTTTATTTTTGGTTTCTGAATGAAATGGAATCTCGATGGGTTTAAGGATCAGGTTTCTTCATTACTTTTGTTTCTGATGCACCTTTACTTCCAGATTGTTTTAGCGACTGATTTTGAGTTTTTGCCGAATTCCGTTTTTAAAGTGCCGTTTTTGTTTTTTTAAGCTATAATTGGTCATTCTTTTCAATTTATTTTCTTTGTTTTGCTCTTTCACTTCATTATCCTCTTTTAATATTTTCATATATGTTTCATTTGTTAAGCATTCAGCAAAGTTTGAAACTTCCTGCTTTTCGCTTTTGGGCTGGATTTTCATTTGTTGGTGAAACTGTTTCTAACAAACAACTTTCGAAAGCATGAGTTGGATTAGTTTGAGGATTTGTGAGAGTGATTCTGGCTGAAATCTAGACTGGTCTGGAATATAGTCTGGTCTGGTTCTACACGCTAGATTTTTATAATATGCATTCATTGTTTGAAAAATTTCTAAATATTCGTTATTTATATTTCTACGCAATCATAAATTTATTTTATCATGTGCTTACAGAACAGTCAGCATTTGTATTTAAGTTCTCATTAAAGATATTTATCAAATCATGCCTAATTTCAAAATTAGGAAAGATATTGCCATCTCTAGCAGGAAAATTATCCTTAATACTCGATTCATTAACATGATGATCTTCAATAAAAACTGATTTACTGGCAGAAAGCAGCTTAGTACCGAAATCATTTTTATCAGTTAAATTTTTATTACCCAAGGCATTGGAGGGTAAAACTTCTATAGAAGTATTTAATTCATATTTCTGAATTTTGTAAAGTTTTATAGCATTGAAAGACATTAGGATCGGATGATTGTTCTGGAACAGCACACCGACTGAGTGGAAAATGCAATTTTTTATTACAAATTTTAAATATATGTATTTTTTGTATTTTGTTGGTGTGAAACACGGATTTAAGAACTTGGTCAAAGAAAAACTCCATTGGCGGACATATTGAAATTCCTAATTTATTAATTCGACACAGCCTAATTACACACAATTTCTTATTCAAACGTAATTTTAATACAATATATGAAAACACCATATAAAGTTACCACAGTTAATCTTTTAAAAGTAACGCCACATTTAGGTCATTCAGTTTGTCTTTAATAGGTCTCTGAAGGACACCAATCATCAAAACGAATAAAATATTTTAGAACTCTATTTTAAGACTTGTCAACATTTCCGGAGCTTACACTTTAGGTAAATGAAACACACGTCCTAGCCTGACATCCATAACCTTATTTTATCTTCAAAGTTAAAAAATAAAAATCGTGATCTATTTTCGGGTTTTTTCGTCGCATTCAGGGAATAGGGGGGCGCTATATAATGAACAATGTGTAATGTATTGGGAATTTTTTTAAGAAAACGTTTTATTCGCAGAAAGATGTTTCGCGTTTTGTTCCTGAAGTTCGGATGTCTGATTATATAGGATTCATGCGTTGAGATTTTAAGTACAAGAATATTTTTGCATTTAGGCACAATGACCTTATATTAAGCCTAAAATGCTACCTTTGGAAAAACTTACGGGAATGATAACCTTTCGTCTTTCGGACGATGGGTGGTTTAAATAAATTTAAACAATATTTAAATAAAACCTAAAGTATCTGGAAACGAATGAAAAATATCCAACTTGTGTAAATGCGTAATAATTAATGCTAATTTAATCTCAATTATTGATCTCTTTCCTTGGGCTCATTGGCATACAGTAAAAGCTTCGTCATCGAAGGAGAAAAAAATACCTCTCTAAGCTTTTTCGCAAAATCATTCAGAAATGTTTATACCATTGCAAATCGTATCGCACATATGTAATGCTTGCATTTATAAAATAAAACTAAATAAAGCATTTATGATCGTATTAAAAACATGTGCAGACGCCAAAGATGTTTCTTTTAAAATATATGAAATGTCTTAACTAACTGCGCTACCATTATATTCATCATCAACATTTTAATAGAATTCCAAAGTAGTACCACTTCTATCCGAAAAACATGCTTATTGAAAAAGTTTCAATATTTTTACAAAGGTTTGGAAACAGAACTGAGACTTTAATATATTTGACATAAATACCAATCGTTCGTCTGACAGACGACTGTCACTTTAAAAAGGCAATATGCGAAAATATTTCAGAACAAAGTTGCCAGTTTGGCCATTTTTCTAATTCATAAATTTGAAATTAATGCCGGAAATGCTGAAAGAGGAATTTTTAATTTAGGTATTCATGACTTCGAATTCATAGATCTTTACATGAGGATCATGCGACAAACTGCCACACATCCCTCCACAGAACAAAATGGTGAAATAAGTTGTTAGGGCGTTTCATAGCTGATAGAAACTGGGTAGGGAATTAAACCATAAAACAAGAGCATAACTGGAGAAAATGAGCTCATAGAAATAGGAAACACAAGAGCTAATAATAAGAAAGAAAGGTTAAGGAAAGCATTACAATAACAATACATATTTGTTATATTATATAATTTTATTTGTTGATTTTTTAAATTTTTTTTATAAATAAATGATATAGAAGTAGAGAAAAAATAGCACTGTTAATTAGAAAACAGAAAAAAAATAGAAAGAAAGTTTAAGGAAAGCATTACAATAACATGATATATATTTTATATTATATAATTTTATATGTTGATTTTTTTATTTTTTTTATAAATAAATGATATAGAAGTAGAGAAAAAATAGCACTGTTAATTAGAAAACAGAAAAAATTAGAAAGAAAGGTTAAGGAAAGCATTACAATAACATTATATATATATTTTATATTATATAATTTTATTTGTTGATTTTTTAATTTTTTTTATAAATAAATTATAGAGAAGTAGATAAAAAATAGCACTGTTAATTAGAAAACAGAAAAAATTAGAAAGGATAGAGTGACTGCATATTTAATAATTCTGTGCCAGTATACAAATGCGGCTTGGAATTTCGATAAGAGATGGCAGAAGTTTGATTCCGATAATAAATGAAAGAAAAAATATCTGTTCGTACTGGTAAGTGTTTGGAATTTCTGAATAAAAAAAGGTCAAGCTGTCAACCATATTTAAGAATAAAGAATGAGCCTTATTTGTATTTCCCAATGTTGCATACACAAACTGAATATCCCATATTATTTCCTTGTATGGGATAAAACGCCTTTATATGTCACGAGTTTCGTCCATGAGACACAAGGTTATCATTCTAGGGCTGAACGCAATGCTGGGAAAAGAACTGCACTGTAATATATATATATATATATATATATATATATATATTTGTTCCTTAATCTATAAAATTAAATATAACCACGAACGAAAATATAGAGCAAGTTCTTTCGAGTTATTATTCACTATTCCAAACAGCGTTCTTTATCTCTACAAACCTGAGGAACAAATATAGTTATTTAAAAATACATTTAGGAAATCAAAGCTATGCTGCCACTGATTTTCAGAGACGTTTCCGAGTGTTTCTTATAGTGTATTATTCAATTTTCTGAAAACGGATTATCGGTTTTTAGGATACTATATATTATCAAGTAAGCGTATATATGTTTAACAAACATATTGTGCAGACAAACTTGATAAATTAACATCATTAATATTAACATTAAAATTAATATTATTGTGTTATTCCTATATGTATAAATTCAGTTACGCAGCTGAAAATGTTAAATAGAAAATTGATTGTATTATATATATCTATATAAGTAGGATTCCAGTTTGAACACTTCATGTAAATGATATGAACTGACACTCTAGTGCTATTATCCATGGTTAGATATGCGCGAGTTGTAAATAGTTTGAATCGTGAGATTTGGCTGAGAGCCAGTCTTCTAATTTTTGTTAGGAAGCAAGATATAAAATGGATATAGCCGGTAAATGCACTATTAGGCCTAGTTGGATTATTGTAAGTTAAATTTGTTATATAGTTTTAACCAAAAGTGTAATAGTTGAAATTAAAGTTCGTATTTTGTTGTTTATTGATTATTGGTTCAGTAAAGCGACTGTTTACATATCATTTACTTACATATATATATATTCCTGTTTGAGAAAACTTTTTAATGCACTACAAAAACTACGCGAAACTGAAGTTGACTTTACGTGAAAAGATAAATCTATTAATTCTTCTTCACTATTACCATAGATAGGCGGAAGGATGAACCATTGTTTAAGTTTCATCGTTATCAGGAGTTATTTAGTCCGTTTACCTATTACATACAATCATAAATACGCGAAAATATGCATAATTCTTGAAGTTTCATCGTTAACAAGAGTTTTGTAAATTGATTTTACCATGTTTTCATGTTTCTACATTATATGCAACATCAAACGCTTCAAAGTGAAATGGATTTGCTTTAGAGCGTAGATTTTTGTTTTGCAAAATACTTGGCTTATTCATGTTAAACGAAATGTACGAAGTTAAATATTTTTAAATAGATATTCTTTCAACCATTTACAAATAGACATTTTTACATTAACTAGTGCATTTCTCCACTAAAAATATGTAAAGCTCAACTAATATTCGAACAGAAAAAAATGACTATCTTCGAATTAAAAATATAATTATTATTATTATTCTATAAGAATGGAGAAATTTTCAACAAAATTATATTTGATAATTAATCTACATTAATTTAGAATTAGTGGAATTCCTTTCAAAAAAGCTCATTAACTTCTAGGTAATAAATTATTTATAATAAGCATTTTTTTTTCTTTAAATTATTATATCCATTTTCTCATCTATCTTTAGACATTAAGAAAATTAAGTTGTATTTTCTTGTTATATTATTATTTGCGACAAGGAAAGAAAATCTCCTGATGTCAATTTTTAATCTAAAAATCACAAACCTATTATAATAAATTCCACCTAGTGTATCAACGTAAATTAAAGAATAATTAAAATCCCATTATACAGTAAAACACCTTATTGAGATAGCTTCTGGCAATTTACAAAAAAGTGTGTCGGTTTAACACTTTCTCGTGTTGTTAAAAATAAAATACTTTGATCCAGAAAAGCAGTTGTTTGAACATATTTACGGTTTCTACTTTGAAAAATAAGTTTAAACAAACGGTTTGTTTTCCACTTCAGTAATTCTTCCTGTGGCTGCATTACACGTGTCATTAAACACAAAACGTATGGATATTTGCTTTGGAAATAAAATAATGGAATGGTTAGCTAGAGTTTTTAAAGATTTATTCTGATTTGTTAATAAAAATAATATGTGAATAAAAAGAGTATATTGTTAATCAAAAGCGTAGATGAAAGAAACTAAGAAATAGGGAAAATATTATGTTTCTGATTTTTAAAAATAAATAGTTTGCAAATTTCAGACCTGAATTTAAATAACGTATGCGTTTTTATCGTGTGTGCTATTTATATAATATATCATGTATTAAAACATTCATTGTAATGTGAATTAAAACTAAAATACTTGTTGATAACACTAGCCAACAGTGAAAATGCTTCTGACACGAGAATAGTTTTTTCTGTATAATTCGGTCATGGGAAAACGAATATGACATTTAAAATGCTGATATAGCTAAGTATTATGAAATATCCAATGGTTGGAGTAACATAGTTGCGATTTTTCCAACAGAGCGAAAACATGCCGGGACCAGGACTCGAACTTGGGTACTTTGGTTTGCCGTACCAACGCTCTCCCTACTGAGCTATCCCGACGATATCCTGGCTGGCATTTCTCACTCTTATTTGTTGGACAAGGCAGTGAACTGCAGCTCTAATTCCATTCATCTGAGCTATACTTATAGCATTGCTAGCATTGAGCTATGCTATAGCATTTTTACATGATGAATCTGAAATAACTCGAAAACTCCTGTATACCATGTAATTAAATCCTAATGAACAGAGGAAAGTATATTCAAATAGGTAAATTATATCCAATGGTTGGAGAACTCCAACCATTGGATATAATTTACCTAGTAGGATATACTTTGCTCTATTATGAAATATATTGAAATTTCAATGAAAAAATATGGCTTTGATTTATGGATTATAAGATAATATATATTATATATCATAATTATAACTTAATTATAAATAACCTGTTCATTTAGTGGATTAAAAGTAATGCTAACTCTGACTTTATCTTATATATTCATACCGTATAGGTTTTTACTACATAAGTTCGTATACCAATAGTACTATATATTACAAAATTAAAGCTAACAACAAAATTCTAAGGTCATATTCGATTTTATCAACCCAAAATAAGTAAAGGTTGCCTATAGACTACAAAAAGGAAAAACTGAATTACAGATATCATAATAATACCGTACGGGCTTTTAGGTGCGTTCGTAATTATATAAATACGTAGCACCAATTGTCCTCGGCTGGTCCGTCCGTCTGTCTGTCTGCACGTCCGCATATAACAACGCAAAAACTACCCAATCGAATGGTTTGAATTTTAAGATATATTATCTTTGTAGAATTTTGTCGAGACTTTTCAAATGTTATCAAAATCGAATCAAAACTTTAGCAGATATTAATAAAAATATTTATTAAGAAATTTGAATTTTTTTAAAGAAATCAGTGCTTTCTTGTTATAGGAGATTCCGAGGTTTAATCGTCAAGTGACCGAGATACCTATTTTATTACAGAAATTAATATGCAGACGATATAATTCATTTCACAGAATTAAAAATAATCAAGATCTGAATATTGATATAACTAGCTATAGTACGGACGCACCTCATTTGTCTCGCTTGACGTACAATTTACAACTTGTTACACAATACGTTCGTATAGAAGTACTAGTGTATCTTAAAAACCAGAGATAAAAAAAAGGGTTTTATTTGGTTTTCTCGACTCCCAATTAGTAACGATTGACTATTCTCATTAAAGAAGCAAACAAAAAGGGGGTTTTGTTGGCTAAAAATTTTAACTTTTATTAATTATAATATTTGTTAAAAAACTGAATAAACTTCTGTAAGTTATACAATTAAATATTGTCACTCTGTGCTTTAGATCAGTATATTTATGTAGAATTTTGAAACTTGTTCATTTTGATGATAAAATCATATATTTGTTTGTTTAATTTGGTTTTGATTTTTTTTTTTATATAAAGCGGTACAATTAAATTGTTGCTCTGCAGTGGAGTACGCAATTAATTATTGCATTTCACTCAGTTAGAAACAGAAATTGTCTCATTTCCAATTTTCACAAAAAACTTTGTATAAAGGATTTTATATATTCACAATTTCCTTGACTTCAGTAGATTGTAAGATGTTAATTGCAAATCACCTTATTGTATCAAAATTAATTACCTAATAATGATTCCTAAAAAATATGAGATAGCTTCCAGCAGTTTACATAAATATTTGTCAATTTAACACCAACTAATGATGCTATAAATAAAATTCTTTTTTAAAAAAGAATATTTTTTATTTATCATATTTATGTTTTTTCTTTCAGAAATAAGTTTAAACAAACGGTTTGTTTTCCACTTAAGTAAGTACCTTCATTATATGAATCATTTTACGCAAAACGTATTGATATTTACTTTTTAAATAAAATAATAGAATGCTTAGCATTTTAATATTTTTACTGTGATTTATTAAAACACGCATCATTATGAAAAGCGTAGAAGAAACAAAAACAAAAATAATGAAATATCTTTGTTGTTTATTGCTTTTTCATGTTTCAGTTACTGGATGTAATAATGATCTATTTACTTTCTATTTTTAATATTCCGTATTTTAAAATATACAGTGAATAACGAAATTAGAAATATAACGTTTATTTCGTTGTTGTAATGATGTTGTATATATATTTATCAATACAGCACGATAAAAATTTTGTTACAATAATCAAAATGCTATAATGAATGATATGTTTTGTTCATTTAAATTTGGTTTTGATTTTTTTTTTATAAAGCGGTATAATTAAATTGTTGTTTTGCAGTCGAGTAAATCATTTCAATTAATTATTGCATTTCACTTAGTTAGAAACGGAAATTGTCACATTTCCAGTTTTCAGGAGAAACTTTGTATAAGTAATTTTATATATTCAAATTTCCTTGACCTCAGTAGATTGTAGGATGTTAAGTTCAAAACACTTTATTGTATCAAAATAAATTAAATAATAATGATCCCTAATCAAATAAAACACCTGAATGAGATAGCTTCTAGCGATTTACAAAAATATTTGACAGTTTATCACCTACTAAGGATGCTATAAATAAAAATCTTTGTTAAAAAAGAATATTTTTAAGTATCATATTTATTTATTTTTTCTCTTTCATAAATAAGTTTAAGATAAGTTTTAGATAGTTTAAGATAAGTTCATAAATAAGTTTTGATTTCCACTTGAGTAAGTACCTTCATTATGTGAGTCATTTAACGGAAAACGTATGGATATTTACTTATTAAATAAAATAATAGAATGCTTAGCATTTTTAAATTTTTACTGTGATTTGTTAAAAAAACGTATCATTATGAAAATCATAGAAGAAATAAAAACAAAAATAATGAAATTAAACATTTTTGTTTTTTCATGTTTCAGTTACTGAATATAATTAAGACCTATTTAGTTTCTATTTTTAATATTCCATATTTTGAAATATACAGTAAATAATGAATCGGAAATATAACGTATATTTATTTCGTTGTTGTAATGATGTTGTAAATATATTTATCTATACAACACGATAAAAATTTTGTTAAACTAATCAAAATGCTATAGGAATGATATTTTTTGTTCATTTAATTTGGTTGTGATTGTTTTATATAAAGCAGTACAATTAAATTGTTGTTTTGCAGTCAAGTAAATCATTTCAATTAATTATTGCATTTCACGTAGTTTGAAATGGAAATTGTCACATTTCCAATTTTTACGAGAAACTTTATTTACGTAATGTTATATATTCAAATTTCCTAGTAGATCGTAAGATGTTAAGTGCAAAACACTTAATTGTGTCAAAATAAATTAAATTATAATGACCTAATCAAATAAAACACCTGAATGAGATAGCTTCTAGCGATTTCCAAAAATATTTGTCAGTTTATCATCTACTAATGATGCTATAAATAACAATCTTTGTTAAAAAAGAACATTTTTAATTATCATATTTATGTTTTTTTTTCTTTCATAAATAAGTTTAAACAAACGGTTTGTTTTCCACTTGAGTAAGTACCTCCATTATGTGAGTCATTTAACGCAAAACGTATGGATATTTACTTTGGAAATAAAATAATAGAATGCTTAGCATTTTTAAACTTTTACCGTGATTTGTTAAAAAAGTATCATTATTAAAAGCATAGGCGAATTAAAAACAAAAATAATGAAATTAAATATTCTTGTGGCTTATTTTTTTATATTTCAGTTACTGAATATAATTAAGACCTATTTAATTTCCATTTGTAATATTTCGTATTTAAAAATATACAGTGAATAATGAATTAAAAATATAATGTATTTTTTACTTCGTTGTTGAAATGATGTTGTATATACAGGGTGATTATAAAAAATCCATCCCGATATATGAGCCCCTAACTATCATACCGTTCACAGAAACTGAATGAAACTTTGGTTTAAAGTATTTTGAGGTATGAGCTCAAGAATCATATGAAAGACAACAGTTAAATTCTAACAGTTACGGTTACAGTGACAAAATTTTGAAAATTTCAAATAGCAACACCTACTTTTTTTTATTGGAACGTGATCTTCATAGTGAAAAACCATAAAAAGTGTTGGAGCGGTACATATAGCACGAAAATCGCCGGCGCTAGACATACTAAGAAGAATAGTGAAAACAACCAACAAGGACATAGAAGCAACAGAAAACAAAACATTTTATTGTGTTTCATACATTTTCCATTTTACACACGACGACACTTTACATGCGGCAGATGGTGGATAGCACTGAACAATAAAATGTTTTACTTTCTGCTGCTTCTCTGTCCTTTATTGGTTATTTTCACTTTTCTTCTTAGTCTGTCTAGCGCCGGAGATTTCCGTGCTACAGGTACCGTTCCAACGCTTTTTAAGTTTTTTCACTACGAAGATCACATTCCAAAAAAAAAAAGTAGGTGTTGTTATTTGAAATTTTCGAAATTTTGTCACTGTAACCGTAACTGTTAGAATTTGACTGTTGTTTTTCACGTGATTCTTGAGCGCATACCTCAAAATACTTTAGGCCAGAATTTCATTCAGCTTCTGTGACAGGTTACGGGCTATGACAGTTATGGGCTCATATATCGGGATAGTTTTTTTATAATCACCCTGTATATTTATCTATAAGCATGATAAAAAGTTTGTTAAAATAATCAAAATGCAAAAATGACCATTGGTTACAATAAAAATAATTAGTCTTAGGCCGTGTATAAACATGTTTGCATACAGTTAAAACATACGAAAATGAAGACCAAATATGAGTCTTGTCATGATTTAATTGGGTTTGGATCTTATACAAATAATGTATAATCCGTTTAGGATTTCGGAATGCGGCAAAACATATCAATTAATTACTCTACATTATTTATTAAAATAATTTAATGTCCAATTTTAAATTTATAGGTAAAACTTCAAGTTTTTCGTATCCTTGAAAAAGTAATTTTAGCCATCCGAACTTTGCTGGACATTTTTTTTTCACCATATTATGTTAATGTATTAGACTGAATTAAAGTTTATTTAAATGATCATTTATGAAATAAATCACTTCACGCAAATCGTTTATGGTAATTTACAAAAAAAACATTTTGGTTTAATTTTTTTTATGTTCTTAATAAGAGAATACAGCGTTATTAAGAATTATGTTGCACACTTGAAGAGGTTCTAGATTGTGTTTTGCGGTTACAGAAATTGTTGACAATAATTGATCAATAAAACACATCATTGAGCATTTGTAGCAGAATTAATATATATATATATATATATAAAACGATACAGAACATTAAAATGATTAAGCTTATTGCACATTTAATTGAGTGTTACAGCAATATATTTCGGCAAATTGTTGTAGTAAATAACTTAAATAATAAAAGCACGAATTTTGAATTGTTTGTCGTTTTAATTTCGTTTAAATCGGAGCTGTGGAATTAGCCAGAGCATTTAGAATTGGAAAATATGTTTCTTGCTAAACCTGTCCTGAATTTATACGTATATTTACGAATTTTCCTTTCAAAAATTAGTTTAAACAAACGATATGTTTTCCAATTGAGCAATTATTCCTGTGCCATGCGTCTTTAAGCACAAAACCGAGGCCAACGAAAAAGAAGGCTGCCGCACTGCGTGACATGTTCATCTCCTTTCGGACAGCTTGATTCGCGTGATACACTTTTTGTGACGCAAGCGGAGGATTAGCAGGATTACAGATGCACGGAAACAGAATCAAGTGACTCCTGGTGGTCCTAAAGGAGAAGAACCCAAAAGTTAGTGCGGCAGCCGATCTTTTCCGTCTACTTCGATACAAAATATATGGGGGACACTAACCTTCAAAATAAAATAATGGAATAGTTAGCTAGCATTTTTTCTAACATATTTGAAAATTGTTTATGAAATCGGTTTGTCTGTCTGTCTGTCCGTTCTCTATCACGCATGAATAAACTCGGATTGCTATGAAATTGATATACGTTATTGAGCTTTACCATGACATTTTCGGTATTGAAAATGAAGGGCGTAGCATTTATAGTTTGTTTACAGAGATACGGAAAAGAATTCAGTACGGTCTATGGGTAACAATCGTCTGCGCGTTCCAATCGTCTGCGTATTCTATGGGTAACAATCGTGTATTAGAAAAGTTCCTAGATTTTATTTGCATGCTATGCTAAAAAATGTATTCAGTGTAAAACATGTGTTCTTTATTTATATCTTTTTCAGAATTATTAAAATGAAACACGTTATTTTTACAGTGCGCACAATTTAACTCATAAATAGAACACATTCACTTTTCATTTGTATATAACATTGTAATACTCTATTTTTTTAAGGTAAAACTATATAATCTGTGAAGGGTCTCTGTATTTTTTACCTTAATGTGTCCATTCAATATTCAATATATCATTTTGAGTCTCACAAGATTGAGCCATGTGACATTTATTTAAAAATTCCCTATGTTCTCTGTTAAGAGAAAAGTATATATATCTCAAAGTGTGCATATGAAAATAACTAAAAGTATAAAAAGTATGCGTAGGTTTGTGCGAGTAAAATAAATGCTATCAGTAAAATCTATATACAAACTTTAATAATGGTAAAAATATTATAGTGTAAATGTAAATTATTTATCAAGTTATAAGCGATTCCTGTTGCTTGATGAGCTGTTTTTCGCGCACGACGTACGTCACCAACGGATCAGAAAGTTGTGCATTATGACACAGTAAGAAGCTTATAATAGCCCCCGGCACTGTCCGTCCGTCCTAGTGTAAAAGGGAAAAAAGTGTTTACTTATGTGTTTATGTGTTATATGTTAAAAAAAAGGCCCAGGAGCAATCCAAAGCCACCAAAAAAATGATAAAATGTCTATGTGTTTTGTCTTAGTAGCAGTGTGCGGTAGTAGCACAATATCAGCTGGCACCATGGTCCGAAACAAGAGCCCCGTAATCACAGTATTACCAACACGACGCATGTCATCAACGGTCCAGCAAGTTGTGCACCATGACACAGTAAGAAGCTTATAATAGCCCCGGCACTGTTTGTCCGTCCTTGTGTTAAAAAAATACAAAAAAAATAATAATAGAAAGAAGGGAAAGAAGACAGATGAGAAAGAAGAAAAAGAAGCACTGGAAGGAAAAAGGTGATAAGTATAAAGGATAAGTATGGAAAGTAGACCGTGTACGTTAATGGGAGCTGGTGCACGTTAAATCTGTTCGTGGCTCTAATGCCCTCCAAGTTCTATATAAGCGTTACCTCTGGGGGTGCCAATCCAGATGCAGGTCTCTCATCTGGAATTGGTTCAAAATTAGGAGACTAGTTTCACAGTTATATGAATCCTGTCAGCTGTATAGAAATGAAAAGCTGCAAAACCTTGGGCCATACCAACAACAACAACAACAACAACCCATTGGGCTTATGGTTTAGTTAGTTAACGACAATAGTACTTATTTTAAATTGCAAATAGTTAATTATTTAACAACCTTTCATGGGCCCAAAGGACGGGTAGCCAAGTCAATTAGCACAATAAAAGTAAATTAATTTCAGTAATGTAGTTAAAGTATAATTCAGAATAAGTTCAGTTTAAAATGTTACTAACATTTTTCTCTTCCAGGTTCCCCTTGCAGTTCCTCGTGCCGCCGGTTGGGACGGGCCAATGGCCGGCCCCAACTGGTAGCACAAAGTTTTTTTTTTAGCAGCAGTTTTTTTACTCATTTTATTTTTGAGTGTTCGCCTCTTTATTAGGTGCAAATGGACATTGTCCGCACAAGCTACCGGACCCTCTCCAATGGGACAGCCCACAGAGCCAGTTTTTACCAGGTGGGGTACGGTAGAAAGGCGCAGTCCCGTCAGCCCCCGCAGCGTTTTCGTCTGCCTTGCTATTCGGCCCCAAAATTTTCCTTGCTGGCACGACTTAGCTATCAGAAAAAAATAAATAATAATAATAATAATAATAATAATAATAATTTCAGTGGTTTTAATTGTCTTCCCTCAAAATTCTCCCCCCTTTTTCAAGCTAAGCTGAGTACCATAGTTTCGGCACTAAATTGTCCAGTTCCGTTCCAACTATCATTACGAGTATGTGGCGTGCGGCAACAGGTCTCAGAATACTAAAACCTAGGAGTGATCAACTCAGTAAAATCCGGACTTTATTGGTCAGCCGACCTGTATACTTGTCATTGTGGATCGCCTCATGAGGCGATCAGGCGAATTTCGCCCCACACTCCAGGCACTCAAACCCGTCAAACTGGGTCGAATCCCGGTAGGTAGAGGCCTGGTCAGCGGTCTCCGAGCTGTTTTTCGCACTTTTCTGTTTTGCCGCTTACAGAATTCGGTTCAAAACGCTGATTTTGATAGTATTTTCTGAAACACTTTTGACTTTCCTAAAAAATGAAAAACATGTTTCGATTACATAGTTTCTGAAAAAGGAAATCTGTCAATATTATGCATTTGCGTACATAAATGAAATTAAAAATGTGTCAGAAAGTAACCTGTTTTGGAGTTGAGAACAGCCATTAAACCGGGCTTTATAGAATCTGTTATCAGAAACTCAGTATTGGGGATTAACTCCGATGCCTATAACGAAAAGAAAGCTTGTCTGGGCTTGTGTAGCATGGAAATGTTAGATAATCTAATTTTCACATATAAAAAACTAGATACTATTAATTCTGAATGATTTTAGTATTTCCAAGTAACTACAGAGAAATGCTTTTTTAAAAGAATATTTTTTTCAGTTAAAAAAAAAAAAATTATAAAAATTGATAACAAAAAAAAACTGAATTATACAGGCTACCTTTTTCATTCTATGTAAAATGAATGAGCAAGTCTCTCTAAATTTTAGAAAAAAGGGCGGGTATTAAGTAATGGATTGATATTATATTTAATTTTTTAGAAAGGGGTCGAGAATTAAGTAACGGATTAATATTAAATCCAATTTTATTTATTCTATTTTTGTTATTATAGATGTAAAAAAAGTTTTCCGGAATATTTTTGGTGATTATTTATTTTAAATATGCAATAGTGTCTAAAAACGAAAATGTGTGTTTTGCGAAAGGCGTTTTATTGAATAGAATTTAATCCTTAACAAACTTAATTTAAATTCTTATATACCTAAACGTTCGTATCTCGTTTAATAACCCTACCGTTATAAAAAAATAAAAAATAAAATATGAGTCTTGCAAGTAATTCTTAGCGGTTATTCGAAGCGTTCCTATATTTTATTTTTGCACGCTATACTAAAAATGCACATATTTGCATTTGGGAATAGCACTCCTTACATTAGTTCTTAAAGTACCTTTACAATCATAGTATTTTTTACAGAATAAATATGCTCCAACAGCCTCTTTAATAAAAAACTATGCGTTTCTGACGACTGGGTTTTTCGCTAATTGTTGCCACAGATTAATCTCGGGAAATGAAACATTTGAAGTTACTGAAAAAAATAGTAGCTCGAAAAGTATTTGTCTGAAAATTGTTAGGCAAAGTGCGTTTGAAAGGTAAAAAATTGTATTTTTCTTGATATAAATTTCA
Organism: Maratus michaelseni; assembly: GCA_963931845.1. Taxonomy (NCBI): domain Eukaryota; kingdom Metazoa; phylum Arthropoda; class Arachnida; order Araneae; family Salticidae; genus Maratus; species Maratus michaelseni. Next base: position 393,954,574 of record OZ007592.1, read on the forward strand.
AATCTAATGATTATGCCATTTTTCAAATATGGAATTTGAAAAATTACCAAATTTCACAATGGAGTACCATAGCAAAACCTTCATGCTTAAAAAGATAATGATAAGGGTGACGTGTCTTGGCCTGTATATTGTCTATAGCACAAGTCACAAATTATAGTCTCCTTATTATTCTGTTAAAATATAAAAGTGAATTATGAAATGTCAATATTTTGTTGGATTAAAAGTTCGTTATAAGAAATTGACCAGCGTAGCGGGCGTAGCTTGCTAGTCTGTTATAAAACATTTGTCTCTCTTTCTGGTATTAAATATAATTGCGTTCTTACTTTCTAATGCATTATTGTGACATTCTTATTTTTAAATATTGAGTGAAAGTTATGTTTTCTAGTCCAAATAGAGCTAAAATGTCAATCATAAAAAAGACTATTAATGCTTTTTGGGGATATTAATAAAATGTTAAAAATACTCAGCCAAGGAAAAAATAACACCTCACAAAACCATACAAAAATGCCACAAATCATCATATAAATACTTGACTCTTACCAATAAATTTGTAATAAGCTCTAGAAATTCATGCTCAACTTTGTGTATCGTCTACATATAGAAATTGAAACAAACTTTATAATTTTCAATACTAACACATACTGTAATATAGTATTTCGATTATTTGGTAAAGTTTACCTTTGGATACCAAACGGAATCTTTTTCGGTCAAGAAGTTTTGTAATTATGAAAGTTTAACGTTTGCAACTCATAACGTTAAATTCATTTTTAATCGTTGCTATATGTTCTTAAATATATATTCTTAAAAAATATGTATTCTTAAAAAAATATATATTCTTAAAGTTTTAGCATTTTTATGATTCTGATACAACGTACACTGTTAACATTTTGCAGCAAACTCTCCAGTCATTCGACCATTTTTATAAAAAACAATGACATAACCGTAATTTAACTTTTATTTTACCAAAATATGGGCAATAATTAGGTCAGAATAGAGTTAAATTATAGTTATGTAATCCTTTTCTATAAAAACGGTCAAATGACTGGACAATTTGTGGCAAATTTTTAACAGTGTACTTGCCATCCTCCAGCTTTGTAAAAAAAACATACTTTGAACCAGAAATTGTTTTTATCCAAATGTGTCTTCCTTCTATATAGTAGGGATTTGATAGCTAGTTGATATAATTAATAACATGAAATTCTGGTATAAAGTATGTTTTTTCTTTCTTATAAAAGCGGGAGACTGGCAATTGCGGTATATTAGAATCATCAAAATGTTAAAACTTAAGAATATATATATATGTTTAATTTTCTTGATTTTTAGTTGCATTTCATAAAATTAAGTGTTAGATTTTCAGTACTATATATATATATATATATATATATATATATATACATATTATTGTAAATAGTATACACATATATATATATTATTGTAAATATTTATTTATATTGTATTTGCACATATATCATGACATATTATTCATTTTTTTCTTAAACTAACTAGTATTTTTTTAAAGATCACTTATACGAAAAGTATATAAAAATAAATAGTTGCAAAAATATCAGAATTTTAGAATTATGTTTTCCAATATTTTTTAGAATTAAAAAAAACTAAATTTAACCGTGTTTCTTAATTATTATTATTATAATTTTATATATAAATAAGTTTAAAAATTCATCAAAAATGTCGTATAAAATTCTCAAAAACTAGTACAGATTACTTTATAATACACTATCTTTAATTGATTTTTTTCTGGAATTACAATAACGACTGAATGAGCATTTACTATTTATAAATATGTGTTCTTAATATTTTTTTCTAAGTAAGAATATTCCTTATAACAAATGTATTTTAATTTTGTTACATGAAATAAAAAAAAATCCGATATTTTCTAAGCTTTCACTTTTAATATAACGTATAAACTATTTTAAATAAATACCATTAGTTTGTGATATACAACACCGCCTCCTGAATGCTAGATTTGCGCGCTGACACAAAAAACGGCTGTCGTAAGCAGATTTTTTTTTTTTGGCGTCTGTACGGCCCCTCGAATTTGAACACCAATTATTTCTATAAGTTTTCTTCGCCATATTTGTCTGAAATCAAATAAGTCAAAGAAACGTTTAGAATTTACTGTTTTGTACTGGTTGTACAAACACTTAAATCCGCCTACGATAGTCGCCATTTTTGTATCAGCGGACAGGCTAGTATTCAGGAGTAGTATATATACAATTCCTGATGTCAACATCAATTTTTCTATGCACATAGAAAATGCACAACACAATAAATCATAGAAAGAATTTTTGAAAAGGCTTTTGAGATAGTGCAATTAGATACCTTTAAATCACGTAGTTTGATTAATAATTTCGGTTAATTGAAAATTAATGTTAAAATTTATGGGCAAAAAAATCTCAAAGATTGCGATGCGAAAGCCCGGCATGGACTTATTTACTGGTCAATAAATAAATCAATAACTTGTTTCATATGTGTTACGTTCAAATATTTTAGCATTACAAAAGTGCAATTTAAAATTTTAAAAGAAAATAGAAATGTAAAATAAGCAATTAGAAACGTTCACGCAAATATGTCTTGTATTTTTCTTTCTAATTATATTTCTATAATTATGTCATTAATATATCTTTAAATTATCTCACTTGCAGTAATTAAATTTATCCCATCTTTCCGCATTTACTCCAGTAAAAGTTAACTTTGGTAACTGATATGTTTTTTTAATCAGGTTAAAACATGTTTTAGAAGGAAAAATCTCGAAAATTCATTAATTGTGTTTCCAAAAGCATTATATAATATTTTTCAAAAATACTGAGATTTTAATAAACTTTTTGTAATCAAATTAATCAAATTAAGTAATTTAGTTAATGCAGTCTTTTCTCTGTTATTATAAATATAAAGGTTAGTTTTATTCTTTATTTTAATTATTATAAATTTAAAGGTTAGTTTTATTCTTTATTTTAATTATATATTTAGGAAAAGAAATTCAATTAGTATTGATTATAATAAAGAGAAACTGATAATAAAAACTAAGTTTAATTTGGATAATTATATTTTGATAATCATTGTCGTTATGTTGCTGACTTATTTTGAGAGGGTATTGTATTATTATATACCATTCTAATTATTTTTGTAACGGTACATTTGGTAAAAGAGAGTATTTATTTGTTAACAGCTGGATTCTGGATGGACGGCCATGATCTGAGCTAATACGACGAGTCTCATTTAAATTTCGTATTCATGTAACACCTAAGTTTCTTTCGGGCATTGTAAACGTAATAGATTTTTTTTGTTCCGCTTGCCGTTTTATATATATATATATATACATTACTCTGTTTATTTATCTACACACGCATACATATATATACGTGTGTATGTGTGTGTAGTGATTCGTTATCGATGTTGCCAGATTTAGAGAGAGTTCACATCACATCACATCACATCACAAAAACAGCTGTCGGAAAACTAGGAGATCCGTGTCTTTAATTTGGAATTAACTAGATCATTGAGAAGATATCAAAGGTCATATCCAACAGAAAAATTGCTGTCATATTCTAAAAAGTTCGATAGCAGGTTATCAATCGCATGCCAATAGGAAGTTTAAGCTAGGATTGAATTCGAATCGAGATTTACCCGGGTATGTGATCAAACATTATTTACGTTATAAGTAACGATAAGTAACTTTATTTACTTGTAGAAAGCATAATGCAGTTAAAGAGGTTCCCGGGCATTTTCCCAATGGTTCAGATTTACTATGAAAATAAGGCTTAAATACTTACAAATTAATTAAACAGTTACATGACTACGAGCCTCAAGATAAGTAACGTTTTGATTCCAGAGGATATTTGATGTTCTGCATAGACTTTGAAAAATAGGAATCAGCGAAACAATCTCTCTTCTAAGGATATGCATATTGTTTATTGGTGGATGTGAAGGATAAAAAAAATAAACAACAACATTGCTGTCCTGTGCACCAGCCAATCAGCTAACGTAACTGCACCTATGGCACACAGCACTTAATCACATATGAAAATAAATATGTAATAAGATACGAAAAACGTCGGGAAAATATTATAATGCGTCAACGTAAAAATAAAAAACTTGGATGATAAAAGAAAGAGATTATTCGAAATGGAATTATTTTAAATATGGAAAAGATAAGATACTAAAAGAATTTTTGAGATGGGAAATATAAAAAAAATTTAAAGGGGAAAAATAAATTAAATGTTGAAAGTTATAGAAATTAATACATTTATGCATATATATATATATATAGTAAGGTGGGTCGAAAATAATAAATATATATATTTTTTTAAACAATTGAGTGCGAAAAAGTTGCCTATAGTAATAAGAATAAAAATGAATAAAAATTAAAATCGGTTAACATCTTCCGTTTGCGCATCGTACTTAGAGTTAATGAAAATTTGCAAAAATCGCGCTTTTGTAATTTTTTTTAATTAGTCAAACTTTTAAAATAAGTACGATTTAGTTTTTATGTTTGTTTTATGGTTTAAATAATCTAAATATTTTTAATTCCTATCAATTATCCATTTTTTCTGTTCGTGCAATGTCTTCAAAGAAACTGCAATTTTCCAATATTTCACAATTTTCACTGTGCAGCTCTTCGTTCTTTTTGCTAGAACAAAACGAGCTAGAACGCATTTGAACTAGATTAAACTGGTTTGAACTAGATTGAACTTTCGTGGTCCCTCTTTTCTGTACCACACTCCTCCCCACCACCGACTCGGGCTTCTATTCTCGAAAACGCCCTTCACTTCAGTTTTTCTCTGTCTCTTACAACTGGTGCATTGTTTTGTGTTATGATTGTTCAAAGGCTTTTATTTAAAGATAGGTTAGAAGACTTTAAACTTAAAGCTAGATCACTTTTTGACGTCGTTGCTTGTAAATGCGCAATGACTGTGAAGCAAAACTGACCAAATGCATGTAAATGTGCATGTCTAATTAACTGCTTATGCGAAAAAAAAATAAAAAAAATTCCTGTCATCGAGTAGAGGTTCATGATTGTTTAAAGAAATTACAAATTTCGGAAAATCGGATCTATTGACAAAACAGTTATAAAAAAGATAAATGTGAATGAAAGCCGAGTGTAGAGATCGCGATCTTCAGCAAGCACTGAGAGGCAAAGGAGTTTCTAAAATAGGAGAGTATTCGAAATTTGATGAACACAAACACAGTTATATTCAAGATTGAGTATGAAGAAGATGAATCATTGACCGGGAGGCGGCAGCACAGACAATCACCTTATCGAGTTCACGGCTGAAATTCCAGAATTAGTTAAAACTCGATTCGCATATTAAAACGCAATCGGTCTGCCAAGTCATATCTTGGTGGAAAACACCCGAAAACCCGATTTTGGCGGTTGGCTCGTAGGTTTACCATTGTGTGTTCCTGCTCCCATTCCTCCATGTTTTCATACATTTGGGTGCAGGAAAACACAATGGTAAACCTATGAGTCAACCGCTAAAATCGGGTTTTAAGGTGTTTTCCACCAAGATATGACTTGGCAGACCAATTGCGTTTTAATATGCGAATCGAGTTTTAACTAATTCTGGCATTTCAGCCGTGAACTCGATGAGATGATTGTCTGTGCTGCCGCCTTCCGGTCTATCATACATCGACAGAAAATCACAAATGGCAGATGTCAATTAAAATTAGCGCCCACAGCGCTAAACAGTGATCGGGCAACAGTTGTCCTAGCATCAAAAGTTCTTCAAGGCGTTAGGATGTTAACCGGCACAAATTATTCTTATGTAGTTAGCTCACACATCCTGGGGAAAGTTGGGGTGTTTTCGAACGAAAAGATGCTATTAAAAATAAATGAACAACGTGAAATAGAACAAATAAAAATATATAAAACGGCAAACAGATGTTTCGGAGTCCCTACAGCTCCATCATCAATGTCAATTCAAAAGATTAAAACCGATTTAAAAGTTTAAGCCATGCAAATATGCTTGCGTCTCTCGCACGCGCCCGAGATTGAATGGCGGCGACCTTTTCAAAAACAACACCAGAGTCAGGAAACACATGTGACGTAGAGACCAATAGGAGCGCTCAGCCAGACCGGGCGAGTTTAAGTACGGAGCAGAGAAAGGGGGTGAGGCAACGAAAAGAATGAATTAAATGAAAGGTAGCCAGACATTTGAAAAATTTGGTATACTGTACATTTCATTAACTAAGTTGCCTAAATTCTTCCATATATGATAATCCTCTCCAAAAATCAAGGTCGTAAATAGATGAGCATTTCTGAATTATTGAACAATCTGAAAAATTAAAACTGTGATTGTCAGACCAACAATGGCTAGCATTTGCAGAACGTTTAATGTCGCAATTTTTAACATAGTTTTTATGTTCCCCCAAGCCTAATAAGGAGTTTAATTTAATATAATTTTTAAGGAGTTAATAATTAAGGAGTCTCTTGGTTTGACCTATATACATTCTATCACACTTGCAAGATATCTTATAAATTCCGCAATGTGAAAATCTGTCAATTGGATGTTTGAGATCTGTAAATTTGATTTTGTTAAATGGTGCATAAATTATTTTAAAATCGAAACTTTTCAAAATTCTAGATATTTGATGGTTTATTCCTGGAAAAGATGGAAGTATAATTAATTTTTCATTGCGAACATTGTTAATGTTGGAATGTGTACTTATAATTAGTTTATTATGAATTGAATCAACGATTTCAACAGGATAACCCTGGTCAATGGCTATTGATTTAATGTTGTCTAACTCTGCTTTGAATAAACTCCCAGATGAACAAATTTTTAAGGCGCGATGAACATAGGTATTAAAAGTAGCCAATTTTTGATTAGGGGGTGTGAGGAAAGACGATGTGGCTGTATGAAACTGCGAATGTTTTACCATAAACAGTGGTTTGGAATGAGTCATTTTCGCGGTAAACCATAACATCTAGGAAAGGTGGGTGGTTATTATTTTCAAATTCTGATGTAAACTGTATATGTTTATCTACAGAGTTCATAATAGAAAGGATATGAGGTATATCTATATCACTAGAATCTAGTAAAGCAAATCAGTCATCGACATAGCGGGTGTGAAATTAAAAATTTAACTTATTGAAAAAGTTTGACTCGGAATAATGCATATAAAAATCACTGAGAATTGGTTTAAGGGGCGAGCCCATAGACAAACTAATTAAACTAATAAACTAATTAAACGTACGCATTCCAACGTTAACAATGTTCGCAATGAAAATTTTATTATACTTCCATATTTTCCGAGAATAAGCCGTCAATATCTAGAATTTTGAAAAGATTCGATTTTAAAATATTTTATGCACTATTTAACAAAATCAAATTTACAGATCTCAAACATCCAATTGACAGATTTTCACATTGGGGAATTTATAAGATATCTTGCGAGTGTGATAGAATGTTTATAGATCAAACCAAGAGACCCCTTAACGTCCGCTTGGGGAAGCATAAAAACTATATTAAAAATTGTGACATTAAACGTTCTGCAATTTCTATCCTTTGTTGGTCTGACAATCACAGTTTTAATTTTTCAGAGAGTTAAATAATTCAGAAATGTTCATCTATTTACGAGCTTGATTTTTGGGAGGCTTATCATATATGGATGAATTTAGGCAACTTGTGATGATGTGTACAGTGCACCAAATTTTTCAAACGTCTGGTTACTTTTCATTTAATTCATTCTTTTAGTCCCCCCCTTTTTTTCTTTTCCGTACTTAAACTTGCCCGGTCTGGTCGAACAGGGTCTTTGCGTCACATGTGTTTTCTGACTCCGCTGTTGTTTTTGAAAAGGTCGCCGCCATTCAATCTTGGGCGAGTGCGAGAGACGCAAGCATAATTACATGACTTAAACTTTTAAATCGGTTTTAATCGTTTGAATTGACATTGATGATGGAACTTTAGGGGCTACGAAACAGCTGTTTACCATTTCATATATTTTTATTTCTGCTATTTCACGTTGATCATTTATTTTTAATATAACGGCACAAAGTTAAATCCACTTTTTTTGAAAAGATGATACTTTGTTCGTCGAAAAATTTAATGCCAAGGCAATTTTGAAGGAGTGTGAAAGAAGAGCACTGTTCTCTTATCCAGGATCCTGGATCAACTTATATTGGACATGTATATCTTTCCTCTAGTTCATCAAGTGATTTAACTCAACGCATTATCTCTCGGTTGTCTGAACTATCATTATCACTAGTAAAACTAGAGCAGTATGGTGTGATGACCTGTAACCAACACTAGATGGAAGAACGGTGTCATCCACTGACTAAAATGTGAGGTAACACGCCTGCTACAGGAAGCATATGCCTCCTACATTTTAATGAGCTTCCTTTTCGCCACATTTTCCAACTTATCGGCTGTCAAACTGCAGAACCTATTTTTTTTAGTGTGCCGGTTGGGCACTCGTTTAGGCTCGATTGCTGTAAAAAAAAACCTGTGGTCGATTATGAACACATAGATTCTTTGATTTCTGATATGGACAGTGTTTGAGGGACATTTCGAATGCAATCACCTTGAGCATTGTCCACAATACTTGTCAAATCGGGACCTTTCTCTTTTTTAATTCCAGATGGCTAACTACGGCCAACCGAGGTATTAGATTGTATATAAGTTCATCCGATCCATCCGAAAACTTAAATGAAATACTTCTCTTCATCTTAAATCATACATGCATGTGTGGATTGCCATAAAAAACAATTATTTTACAAACGGACCAAAACATGTCTTTCAAGCAATCCAAACACCACGCTATTTATCCGATGAATTACTTCAAGTTGTCGATCCAATAATAGAACGAAATGCGCTCTTTGTGACCCCAGAGAATGTTTTCTTTGATATAATTGTCAATGAAAGAAAACATGTTCGGGAGCTCGGTTACCGATGATCTTAAAAGCAAGACAAACCGTCCCAAAAAGAAGACTGTTACAAATTTTGTACCACCGAAGATAAACATTCAAGCTTCCGATTACATTGAAATTATTAATTGTAATGCTTGTGTGGTGTATCCTTCTTCAATGCATAGTGACCTATGTGAAGATGACATTAAATCACCAATCAATTCTGACACTACGCTCATCAGAGAATTACAAAAGTTTCCCTGTCACCCCCGGAGGAGTGCGTCAAACTTGTGGCAGGAGGTATTGAATTAAGTATGTGGACTTGAAGCTAGATATGCTTATATCCAAACAACACCGAAGTATAGGTCGGTTATGTCTCATTTCTCCAAAAATTCGGGCTTCAAATGTGTAGTAGATATAAAAAATAAAAAGTAACAAATACAGTAAGCCAAAGAATTCTGCTCTATGAAAAATCTTTCCAAATAGTTATAAATATAATTCAAATACCACCCCCAGCAATTGAATGTGACAGAGACTCACTTGTAGGGATGTGAGGTTACGCTGTGATTATGTAAATGCCATGTGTCACTGTACACAACTTTGTTAAACTGTAACATGATATAAAAATCAATCAACATATTAAAATAATAAACATAATAAATAAATATGATGTATAACAGCTGGTAAGCAGCCTTTTCCCCAAATCCACACTACACTGGTGACTGCCGTAATCGAGTGTGTCGAATGTTTTTCGCTGAGGTCTCTGTGTGTCTCTATACTTGGCCAAACCAAGCCAAACTTTCGACAAACAGGAGAACGCTTCTCTGCTCCACTGAATGAACTGAATTATGCTTCAGCTTCTACTTTCGGATAATCAAATTAACATCGCCACACAATTCCCTCGCCAGTCTCAAACAACCCGTGGGAGACAAAAACGAGCCTTTCTTCCGGACCTGCTTATGTAAGTCCGAGGATCAGGCGCACTATCCGTACAACAGAAAATCAGGTTTTAAACGATCAATATTTATGATCTTTTCCTGATCCCCAATAGAAACTACAAAATCTTTCTCAGGTCATTTTACGACTTTGAACGGACCTTCATAAGTCGGTTGTAAAGATCTCTTAAAAGGACCTCTCCGAACAAACACATGGGCGCAGTTCTTTAGTTATTTTGGAACATAGATATATTGCTGCCCGTGCCTTAAAGGCTGACAAGGTCTCAAAGCACACATAATTTTCTGTAGTTTAGAAATATAAGTTGGTGGATCTGAAAAGGGGCATCTTCATACAACTGGAAGCGGTAACGTTGTTCCATATGTCAGTTCATCCGTAGGTTGACCAAAGTCTTCACTTAGTGTAGTCTGTATCATAGCAAAACCAGGGGGAGAGCTTCCAACCAATCCACCATACAGCACATTAAGGCTTGCTTTAAAGGTCGATGAGGTCGCTCCAACAAACCAGTCTTCCTGGGTCTATGCGAGGCTGTCCTAGCTAGATCACTGCCTAGCATCTTTGTTACACTTTCAAAAAGTATGGATTAAAATTGTTTACCCTTCGCATGTTTTCCTCTGAGGCGTACGAAAACGGGAAACTCATGTCAGAACAAAAACCTGAGCAACAGTTTGAGCAGTCATATCCACATTGGGTACAGACTCTGACCACCGAGTGATCCTATTAATCATGGTCAGGCAATATTCTGAATTCACGTACTAGAGAAAAAGTACCAATGATGTCTATATGTATATGCGCAAATCTCTCTTCTGGAAACAGAAATCGCACCAAAGGAGACTTAGTAAGAAAATGTACCTTAGTCCTTAGACAAGGTATACACGCTCTAGACAACACAGCAACATCCTTATTTAGTCTTGGACAAATGTATTTCGCACAGATCAGCTGCCTTGAAAACCGTATTCCTGGCAGCGACAACCCATGTATTTACTCAAATACCTTATATCTCAAGGTCTGGGGGACATAAAATCTATTCACCTCACCAGAATTTTCACAATACAATATCGTCTTAGCAGCCGGCATTTGCACTTTAGCTAACTTTCTGCTAAATTCAGCATTTTCCTCGAAAATAGCTTTAGCTCATCATCCTCTGTTAGCTAACTTTCTGCTAAATTCAGCATTTTTCTCGTAAATAGCTTTAGCTCATCATCCTCTGTTATCTTCTAGATAAACTGTCAGCAACAAAATTTCCCTTCCCTGGCAAATAACGTATATCCGTAGTAAACTGAGATATAAAGTTTAGATACCGAAGACTTCTAGAGGAACATTTCTCATCTTTCTACTGAAATGCAAAAATTAGGGGTTTGTGATCTACGTACAACGTAAATACTCGGGTCTCCAACATATGCCTAAAATATTGGATCGCAGAATATGCTGCCAACAATTCCCGGTCATATGTTGAATATTTGCACTGTGCAGGGGACAACTTACAAAATATAAATCCAAGTGGTTTTGGACCATCATGTGTAACTTTCAGTAATTACCTCACCCATAGAAAAATAACTGCAGTTAGTTATAAGTGTAAGCTTTTCATCTTGAGAAGGGTGATATAGCAAAGTCGCATTAGATACAGTTTGCTTAACCTGTTCGAAACTACTTCCTACATCCGCATCCCACTGAATTTCTCTTTTATCCCTCTTTTTTGTTCATTTAAGGACACATTTAGTGGTCTTAATATTGCTGCAATATGGGGAACAAAACAATGGTAGTAATTCACCATACCCAAAAATCTCCTGAGATACTAACAGATTTTGTCTTTGGAAATTCAAGAATCGCTCTCAGCTTGTCTTTGTGTGGAACACAGGCCTGGCTATATATACGGTGGCTCAAAAAATCAATAGTTTCTTTACCAAACTCACATTTCGATTAATTAATTATAACCCCGTAATCACTAAACCGCTTAAAAATTTCCTCTAAATGCTATATATCCTCAGCGTGAGTTTCACTCGCTATTAAGATGTCATCGAGATAAGTAAAACAATAGTCCAAACCTCGCAGTACCTCGTTTATGAAGCGTTGAAACGTTTGCACTGCAGAGCATAACCCAAAGTTTAAAAATGAAAAAAAATAAGAAGTTATAATAGCAGTTTTTGGGATATCGGAAGGATTAACCGGAATTTGGTGATATGCCTAGACTAAATCCACTTTAGAAAATTTTTTTTCCTTTTAACAAATAAGTAAAATCTTGAATATGAGGAATGGGATATCTGTCTTGTACAGTAATTCGGTTAAGTGCCCTGTTATCCTCTGTTGGTCTCCAATCTGAAACGCCTTTAGGGACCATATGCAATGGACTAGCCTAATTACTTTCAGATGGCATACAGATACCTTTCTCAAGCATGTATTCAACCTCTTGTTTACGTATCTGGAGCTGTGCTGGATGTAATCTCAAAGCTTTAGCTGTCACAGGCGGGCCAATAATAGGGATAAAATGGACTGTATCGTCTTTTACATCTCATTTGTTAGTATTATTTAACTCCGTAATCTCTTTATATTTTCTTAGCAGTTCTACATATGCAGTGTCTCCAAAAAAGTCTTAACCACTGGGACATCTAACAGATTTGCACGACAGAAAAGTTAGTCACAGGGTCTAATAAACACCGCTTCTTTAAATCAACCAATAAACCAAATTGTTGTAAAAATCAGCGCCAATAATTGGTTCTGTTATCTCAGCTATGATAAATGGCCATTGTAATTTACGTTTCAAACCCAAATCCATTGTCAATAGTTTAGTACCGAAAGTGCAAAATTTTGTGCCATTTGCGGCATATAATGTGAAATATCTCTTTCTAGTACTTTTAACTAAAAATGACTTCGAAAAACATGAAACATCGCTGCCTGTATCTATCAAATATTTGGATTGGGTGCACTTATCAGTAACAAACAGCATGCCACTTAAGTCCATACGTGCAGTAGCCGTCGCTAATCTTGCGATCGAGGTCGTTATTTGATTGGTAAGAGCATGGAGGTACACATTTTCGAGCACTTTCCTTAAATCGAAAAAGATACCACCCCTCTTTGTGTGACCTATCCTTTGAATTAAACGAGTTCCGCCGTTAAGTCTTCCTAGCTGACTTGGGACAAGAATCCGCTATAACCAGCTTAAAAATTGTAGCGACTCCAAGTGCTTCTTTTGCTGAGTAAACTGAGTTTGTTTATCCCTTCCCGATTCCAGAGAGTTAACACCAACCTGTGTACATTCACAAATCTTATCCGCCATCTCCGCTAATTTATTTACACCCTTAAAGTTGACAGACAAAATTGTTTGCGCAGATACCGGTAACCTGCGAAGACATATATTTTTTTAAAAAGTCTTCGTCAACATGACATTCACTTAACTCTCTCATCTTACGCAACAACATTGAGGGTTGGGGGGGGGGAAGCTATCATCCAGTTCTAAATATTCAAGTAGTGTTTTAACCTTTCGATTCTGAGAAACTTCAAATTCCAATAATAACCACGATTTAAGAGCACCATACAGTTTTTTTGGGTGTTTAAAGACTACATTGAAAGCAAAAGACAAAGTTTCAGCATCCAGAAACGCCACCAAATGATCAAATTGTGATTGTTCTACCGAGGCTGCTGAAACTAGCCTCCAGTTGTACAAATAACAACTTTGCATTACCATGCCAAAAATTGGGAACTTTTATCGATACTCTATTACATCCTGTAATCTTACTCCCCCCTTGAACAGTTTCATTAGGGATATCGTCAGGCATCCCGTATTATATCAGTAAACAAACAGAAATCTCAAAATCCCGAACCAAACGACCATTTAATCAATACTGAAAGAAGATTAAAACATTTTAAAACATTAAAACAGAAATATCAAATTCTAACCAACCAACTATTTTAAACCGGAACAAGTTTAAATAATCTAAAAGTCCCAGAGTATACATTCAAAAGGGAACAAACAAAATGAAATCTCATACCTTAAACTTGAAAGATATCCTTATATCTTTGACGAGAACTCGCTAGAAAAACTTTTTTTTATTGACTCTTTTTAATCACAGCTTCAAGCGTCTATAAAGGGTTAACACTTGTAGGGATGTGAGGTAGAGTAAAAGCCATGTGTCACTGTACAAAACTTTATTAAACTGTAGCCTAATATATAAATAACTTAATATATTAGAATAATAAAACATAATTATCAAATATGATGTATAACAGTTGTCCAGCAGCCTGTTCCCCCAAAAGCCACGCTTCACCGTTGAAGTGTGATAAGCAAGTGTGTCGAAGGTTTTTCGTTGAGTTCTCCGTCTGTCTCTATACTTGGCGAAACCATGCCAAACAGGAGAACGATTTTTTGCTCCGCTGAATTATGCTTCAGCTTCTACTTTAGGGTAAGACAAATTAACGTTGTCACAGTTGGTTGGTTAGGGTGTGGGTGGAACTTAGCGTGCAACCACCTCCACGTGGTGAGTTCTGGGTCGTTTTGTTCTAGCAACGAATGGAGGGTTGCACAGTGAAAATTACGGAAAGATGGAAAATTTATGTCTGATCTAAGGAGTTGCGAGAATAAAAAAATTAGGAAAGATGGAAAATTTATGTCTAATCTAAGGAGTTGCGAGAATAAAAAAATTAGATTATTGATCAGAATTTAATTTATTTCGGTTTTTTAAACCATAAAACAAGCCTAAAAACTAAAGTTAAACTTATTTTTAAAGTTTTAATTAACTTTAAAAAATTACAAAAAAAGGCGATTTTTGCAATTTTTCATTAACTTTTAAGTATGATGCGCGAACTGAAGATGCTAACCGATATTATTTTTTATGCCGTTTTTAGCACTTTCCAACCTAGTTGAAAAGTACTTATGACTTCGGTTTGTCTGGCCGTATGGCCGTCTGCCGTCTGCCGTCTGTCCGTGCTCTAACTCCCGTAAATATGCTCGGATTGCTCTGCAATTTTTATATGTTATTGTCGTTATCTATAGCATGTTCCCTATTTCAACGGAAGTGTGTAGCACTTATAGTTTTATTACAGGGACACTCAAAAGAATTCCGTTACATTGCGGTCTATGGGGAAAAATCATTTGCGGTTTATTTAAATAATGTTTCAGTATTTTAAACGCATTGAAATTTAAATATATCACTAAGGTGCATTAGAAGAAGCTTAATATGGAATAGGGTGTGCATAGCACTTATAGTTACTTTACAGGGACAGTCAAAATAATTCCGTTACATGACGTCTATGGAGAAAAATCGTCTGCGGTTTATTTAAATAATGTTTCACTATTTTAAACGCATTGAAATTTATATATATATATCTAAGGTGCATTACAAGAGGCTTACTACAGAATATTGTGTGTATAGCAGTCATCGTTCATTTACAGGGACACACAAAAGAATTCTCTACTCTCTGTTAACACTAATTCCTGGAAGTGCGTTTTAAGTTACTAAACGCGATATTAATTTTAACTCGCTTTTTGTCTATTACGTGGTGTGTATAAATTCTGTAGATCCTATACAGGGCAGCACAAAAGTTCGCGAACACATTTCCGTTTATTGACAGAAACTCCAGAAAGATAATTTTAAACTGTGCTACGCGTTTCCTAACTAAACTAAAATTTAGCATCCTAGCATATACAATTCTATAGATCATATACAGTGCTGAATAAAAGTATTCGGATATTTTTCCGAATATTGTATCTGTTGGAAATTCCTGAAATTATGTTTTTAAATATGTTATGCGTTTTCCAAATTGTTTACTTAGATGTTATCTTTTAGCTTATTAAACGGTATGTTTTGTAAAATTATTTTGGAAGCGTTGGAAAGTGCTACATAATCTATGCTTGACGCATGATTTTTCGTTCTTGTTCTTCTTATTACAATTGGCAATTTCTTTTGCACTAAAGTGTTCCGAAAATATAATATTTATTTTTTTCTACCTACTCTAATATATAGTTTCATTGCAAATAGTTTTCTAATTTATGTGCACTTACAGGTCTCGCAACTTATAGGAGAAATTTTATTGTTCCTACCACTACTTCGAAAACTGCAACTTCATGATATATTTCTATTGGATACGTTAAAGAAATTTAAACAGAAGATTATTAATTTGTAATACTGGTAGGGATAAGAAACAATTCCTATATACTGCGATCCCTGCACTTATGATTGCTTTCAAACTGTATGCTTGGCGGATTTATTTTCTAAAAGTAATTACAATTAAATGACATTGAAAAATTTGTTTTAAAAACAAAATTCTAAAATTTATTGCTTTAAGTTTCAAAAATAATGTCGGTCCATTAAATATTTTATAATCAACATCTCCATAATAAAATTGGAGTTAAACAAATATTTAAATCAAACATTTCAAGTTTTTTTTTTTTTTTTAACTAACATGCAAAATCATTGGTGTGAGAATATTTTCATTTAAACAGCATAAAAAAGTACATAATATAAATTATGTATACTTACAAAATAATAAAATTTCCTACTTCCCATTAAATTGAATATTGATTTTTATAATTGAAAAAAAATGCAAAAAGAAATATTCACGTCAATTGTGAATCGATTTCACAAATATTTTTCTCTTTTGTTTATTTTTACTTTAATGAAGTGTTTTCACCCAAATATATATATATATATATATATATATATATATATATATATATATATATATATATATATATATATATTCGTTAAAATTAATATCTGTTCGTATTCTTCAAAAAATATTGTAATATTAATTGGCTAGAGATTTGTTTTCTTTTTTTTAAACAAAGTTTTCATTGAATTGTGAAAAAATAAAACAATTTTGTAAAATTGAAAATATAAAAAACTTACATATTTATGCAGCGCTGCTTTTGCATATTTATTCGTCGATTAACAGTGTGTATACAGTTTCCATTTTCCATATTTTATTTTAGAATATAATAAGTAATTGTTTTCTCGAAAATTAAACAAAGCTTCATAAATTTGTAAGCTTCTCAACGAATTTATTAAATATATATTTTTGTTATATATTCATGGTAATAAAATGGAATTTAAATGATATAGATTATGAAAATTTGTACAATAAAACAATACCTATTATTTGTTTGCATAGCTTCTACTTTGTTTCTTAATTGTTTTTTATTATTATTATTCAGCTGAATTCTTTCTCCATTAAATTGGAAAAACCTGCTAATTGCAAAACTTTCTTTTCATATACTGCCTGTACAAACAAATTGAATTGTACAAACAAATAATTATTCAAAAAAGGAATATGATAAAAAAGTGTATTAAAGAGCATATTGCTATTTTTGAGCAATTTTCAAATATATATTTTTTTTTATATAATATACAATATTTTTTTTATATATACAATTTAATACAATTTTTCATTGCGATAAAGCCGCAACACCAATCCTTGTCTGATAAGGTATTAAATTATTCAATATCATATCTTTAAAAAATACCGTCACGTATTTGAGAAATAATATGACAGGATTGCAAGAAATATATTTTCTACATTATACAATTTTATTTTAAATAGAATGTATTAAAAACATTTTTAGTTATGAAACATTTTTAGTTGTTTAGCTTTTTTGAACGTTTTTTGTATATATGGTAACTGTAACCTAAAACATACAAAATTATTTACATCTATAAATATGCAGAGCGAATTATTTGTAGAAATAATGCATTTAAATGTTATTGTAGTCAAAATATTGTCAACTAATGTATAATTTGAAAGTTGTTACTGTTGTAATATGTTTCAAAAACATTCTACGTTCATTTGGAATGAAACCAATTCTGCAAAATAGGGTAAACTCATTGACCAATAAATAATATTTCATGTACTAAAATTTTTTTTCATTGAAAACAACTAGCAAACTAAAACAATGTAAGTTATGTAAACTGTATCTTTTACCACTTTGTATAAATAAAAATATATATATTTAAATCCGATTGGCAATCCCTCGTTTTGTTTATATTCTAATTTAGTGAGTATTCAATAAAACTTTTGTGACAGAATATTTGTTATATAAAACTTTCAGACATACATAAGTAATGTATATACAGTGGCGGCTAAAAAAACTGCATCACCTAGAAAAATTAACATTTTATAACGTTAATGACTTATTTCGTTCAAATAAATTCGTTCAATTTTTAAAAAATAATGCGGCAAAAGGGAAAAACGGGCATTTGTCTTGTTCTTTAAGTGGTCAAATGATGGCTTCGTATGTTCAGTTGACGCAAGAAAAAAATGTGTGATACTTGCTTTAGTTAAAGAAGGATATTCGACACGTATGATCTCTAAAAAAATTGGTTGCAATTAATCGACAGTTTGGAGGACGATTAAATTAGAACGTGAACCTGGTAATGTTTGGAGAAAGAGGGTGACCACAATTTCTGATGATCGATATAAGAAACGGATGTCTCTAATTAATCGTCATGCATGTTCTCCTGACTTAAAAGTCGAATTTGAGAAAGTCTCTGGTGTTAATTTAAGCGCAAGAAGTATCCAAAGACACCTTGTGGAATGCGGTTTGCATGCGTATCGCCCAAAGCAAAAGCCATTCCTTAAAAAAAATGATGCAGAAACGACTTTCTTGGGCAAAAGAACATGTCTCATGGACAAAGGCTCAGTCGTATTCAGTAATTTTTTCGGACGAATCTAAGTTCAACCTACATGGATCAGACGGTAAGCGGTATGTTCGGAGACGTAAAAGTGAAGCTTATCATCCAGACTGCATATCGTTTACTGTAAAATTCCCAGTCAGCCAAATGGTCTAAGGATGTATATACAGTAAAGGCGTTGGACGTCTGAAGCTTATTACTGGAACTGTGAATGCATCCGATCATACCGAGATTTTGGAGGAGTGTTTAAAACCAGCTTTTAAGGATCATTTTAACGGTGCTAGAAATTGTATTTTTCAACAGGACTTTGCACAGTGCCATACAGCAAAATCGGTAAGTACAACCTAACTTATTAATGAATTATTTTGTTGCCTAATTTACATGTTGTAACCTCCATAACATTATGGATATTGGAAAAGTAATTTTCACCCAATTTCCCCCCTTTAGGTGACAGCCTATCTGACAAAATCTGGCATTAAAGTTTTGGAATGACCTGTGAGTAGTCCTGGCAAAATCCCATTGATAATTGTTGGCATATAATGGGTAAAAAAATTGCTGCTCAGAAGTCTGCTACTAACATAAAACTGCAGAAAAGCATTACTATTGTCTGGTTGCATGAAATTGGCCTGTATTACATTCAGGAGTTTATATATTTTATGCCGGATCGCTGCAAGGATGTCATCGCAGCTGGTGGAGGATACACTAAATACTGAAGTGATCCTTATGCATACATACACATCTAAATATATATAATATGATTGCAGTTATGTAGAATTTACATTAACTACAGAATTTGTGCATCTATTACTTTGTTCCAAGTTTTTTTTTAATTTTGCGTTTTTCACTTTTTTCCATTTTTCCAAATAAGTATGCGTAAATAATTTATAAATCCCTATAAAATTTAATTGAGATTAATCCTACAACTGTATTTTTCGTAAAAATATCATCCTTCCATAATACCTGTCCTTAAAAAACATTATTTGCAGTGTTTTCCACTTTTTCACAGGTGATGCAGTTTTTTTGTCCGCCACTGTATATATATAACAAAAAATATTAATCTTAGGAAGTAATATAATGGGTTTATTATTCAAGTTTTAAAAAGGGTAAATTATATCATAATGAAAATTTATCATTATATATATTAAACATTTATTACACGATGTCTGTAAATATGTGTGCCTTAAATTTCATATGAAATAAAATACCGTCTTTTTTCTAGTTTAAGTAGTTTTTTTTTTTGTTTTTTTTTTTATTAGAATTAAATTTAGAAATATTTTATTGTTTATTTTTTTATATATTTATTTGTTTTATTTTGTTATTAATTTAAAATTTCCTTTCAAATACTTTGTCGGAATGAAATAAAATTTTAATTATAGGATTAAATATTATTCAAAAAATCTCACACAACTTAAAAATATAGTTATTATATATTTTTTTTAATTTTATGTGAAAACTTCCTAGTGCTTAATTTCAAAATTTTCATTTTTACATGTAAACCAAACAGTACGGAATTTCATATGCGAGTTGGAAATTAAACTTAATATTAAATTTTTAACACGGGCATACGTATTTCAATTAGTAGGTAATTAAAGTTGAAACGTTCGTAAAATTTTTAGATTATTTTTTGTAGAATATCTTTTTAAAAATATACTTTATCATGGAAATTGCAACATGCTACATAACCTGAAAATTAAAAATTTTATCTACTGAATTCTTCTAACAAATAAAACAAAGATCTCGAATAAATTTTCTTAATTGATTGTAATAATACCAAATTCACCCGAGAATATAAAATTTTGAATTAATTTCGAATACGATTATTTCTACAGGAAATTGAACATATGAAAACATATATTCTAGAATATAAATTGTCGGAAATGTGGAGGATACATTTCCGGAAGGATAAAATTATGCTAATTATTTGCAGGAAACAGAGAAAATACTTTATTTTCAAAATGTTTTATAGATTATAATTATATTAAAGCACTGTTATACGAAATATTTAAATAAGTATTATAATTTCCGCACTAATTTGGAATTTTATAAAGGAATGGTTTTTGTTTTTAAACCACAATGACGTGGGAGGAAATAAGATAAGTCAGAATTATTTTTTGTGTCTTTCACTCAAGATTAATCTTTTTAAACTAATAAAAACTATCAATTACCATTGCGTCATAGCTAGAGTACACTTTTTACTTTCTGAAGTGATTTAATACAATAAAGGAGCATTTTTGTATGTTTATTTTTGTAAAATACTTTAAAAAAGTGTTTGTCGAGATATCACTAAATTTGGTGGTACATTTTCGGAAAATATTTACTGAGAATTATCTTAAATGGGAACTTTGTACATCCTTTCCTTGTATATGCAATATTGATTTGCCCCAGCCATGGGTCATTACCTTTTAAAATTGAATGAATGAATGAATAAAATTAGCTCTTTTTTCATACCATTTTAACACAATATGTGAATTGGGCCATTTTTAAATTTCCTTGTGCATTAAAATTATTTATAGATGTCGAAAGTACTCAATTTCAAATACATTCGCTGCCTAGTATCTTAGAGCAATTTATCTGAGATTATTATCATTTTAATTTCTGTTCCTAATTGATTTAATTAGCGGAAGGTGACCTAAAACGACCATTGCTTCGTCTTTGCATATCACAACTAGTTTGTCTGTTACCCTGTAGACAGCGCAATGTGTATGGAAGAAAACATATGTGGATCGGTTTCTCCGTTAGGATCATTTTAGGCCACCTTTCCCTAGATATCTATTGAAATATTCCTTACTTCTTGAATGATCTATAGCTTGAATTAGGAAGTTAGAGAACTTATATCCCAATTTAACATTTAACATTTTAATATTTATGATATATATGGTAATCTTGCAAATAATTGTATTCAGACACGTAATACTGTAATCGCTTTAATACCGCCATTGCTTCTTCTTTACTTATCACAAGTAGTTTATGTGTTACGCTGTAGATAGCGCGACCTGTCTGGAAGAAAACATATATGGATCGTTTTGCCGTTAGGATCATTTTAGGTCATTTTCCTCCACTTTTTCTTCTTTAAATCTGATAAATTATTTTTGTTTTTATTTGGCATAAACATTACTGTATAAATTTTCCAAATATATTTACTAAGTAATTTTATGAATTATAACTTTTGATTGTATCATTACTTTTGTTTTCAGTAATATTATTTTTAATAGTTTCTATTAATTGATTTTACTGTTAGCTTTTCAGCGTTTATAAAATCAATTTAGTACGTACCTCCATATTTTTAACGGCTTGTTTCAATGTTATCTTTAATCATAACTTGGATTACGTCACATGTTTTTTTTTTTTTTGTTCCATTACTTCGAAATTATCTAACGGACAACACAAGTCTTTTTTTTCTTTTTTTGTCATTTGTGTTATGGTCCAACTTCAATTCCTATTTCTCTTCTGTTTTTTGTTTCATATATTTGACAAGTAATTGGTCAGCCTTATGAAAAATATGTATTGCGAATGCGATTTTTCACTGTATAGAAATTATCCGTATCTTGCTATTTGCTTGTAAATTGTAGATGGTGGCCCCCGAAGAAATATCCTACTTTGAAAGTTCTCAACATCTTTAAATGTAATTACATCATATATATATATATATATATATATATATATATATATATATATATATATATATATATATATATATTATAATTTTTACTTCATTTAATTTTTTTTTTCCATTTGGAATCTTTATTTGAGTATGATTTATGCAACTTCGCTTATCTCAATACAATATGTTGATTAAATGATTTTTTTGCAAAATTTCATACATACTTAGCTAACGCTCGCCAGCCCTCGTAAATTTCGATCACTCGCCCACCCCTTTTTGTTTTTGTAGCAATTCTAAACGCAATAAGTACTACCGTAAATCATTTTAACATATGAAAATGACAATTTATTAAATTCAAAATAAGTAATTGAAAAATTCGTTGAAAACACAATTAATAAAAGAAAACTGCCCAGTTAAACTGACGGCATTGAGCTCACAGGCTATTCACACTAACTGTAAATAATATTCTTATTTCAAAGAATTTGAAATAAGCCCTCGAAAAATGAAGAAATCGACAATATATTAAGAGGGGTGAACCATCCCCCGTTTCTCCTCCTTATAATTAACCAATGGACCCATAAAACTAATCAGAGAAGCGTCTTACCACAATGAACCTATATACAAAATTTGAAAAAATCGGATAATTCTGCATGAAAAATCCATTTATCTAAATTAAGGGGGGTGTTAGCCCCCCGTCCCCCCTTTATACTTAACCAAAGAACCCCCAAAACTAATCAGAGAAGCGCCTTATCACAATGAACATATATATAAAATTTGAAGAAAATCAGATAATTCTGCTTAAAAAACCCATTTATCTATATCAAGGGGGGTTATTCCCCCCCGTTCCCCCCTTTATACTTTACCAGTGAACCCCCAAAACTAATTAGGGAAGTGCCTTACCACAATGAGCCTATATACAAAATTTGGAGTAAATTGGATAATTCTGCATGAAAAACCCATTTATCAAAATTAAGGGGGGTAGCCCCCGTTTCCCTCCTTTACACTTCACCAATGAACCCCCAAAACTAATCAGGGAAGCCCCTTACCACAATGAGCCCATATAGAAAATTTGAAGAAAATCGGATAACTCTGCATGAAAAAAATCATTTATCTAAAATAAGGGGGGAGGATTAACCCCCCCCCCGTTACCCCCTTTATACTTAACCTATAAACCCCCAAAACTAATCAGGAAAGAACCTTATCACAATGAACCTATATACAAAATTTGAAGAAAATCGGATAACTCTGCATGAAAAAAATAATTTATCTAAAATAAGGGGGGAGGATTAACCCCCCCCCCGTTAACCCCTTTATACTTAACCTATGAACCCCCAAAACTAATCAGGAAAGAACCTTATCACAATGAACCTATATACAAAATTTGAAGAAAATTGGATAATTCTGCATGAAAAAACCATTTATCCAAATTAAGGGGGGTTAGCCCCCCGTCCCCCCCCTTTATAGTTAACCAATCAATCCCCAAAACTAATCAGGGAAGCGCCTTATCACAAGGAACCTATAAACAAAAGTGGAAGAAAATCGGATAACTCTGCATGAAAAATTCATTTATCTAAATTAAGGAGGAGGATTCCCCCCCCCCGTTAGACCCTTTATACTTAACCTATGAACCCCCAAAACTAATCAGGAAAGAACCTTATCACAATTAACCTATATACAAAATTTGAAGAAAATTGGACAATTCTGCATGAAAAACCATTTATCTTATTTAATGGGGGTTAGCCTCCCCGTTTCACCCTTTATAGTTAAACAATCAATCCCCAAAACTAATCAGGGAAGCGCCTTATCACAAGGAACCTATAAACAAAATTGGAAGCAAAACGGTTATTTCTGTCAAGAGTTATCGCGTTACGTACGTACATACGTACATACATACATACAGAACGGGCGGGCACATAAGCTCTCAGGCTTTGATAGCCTGTGAGCTAAAAAAGAAAACTGCACAGTTAAACTGACGGCATTGAGCTCACAGGCTATTCACACTAACTCTAAATTATATTCTTATTTCAAAGAATTTGAAATAAGCCCTCGAAAAATGAAGAAATCGACAATATATTAAGAGGGGGGAACCATCCCCCATTTCTCTTTCTTATAATTAACCAATGAACCCATAAAACTAATCAGAGAAGCGTCTTACCACAATGAACCTATATACAAAATTTGAAAAAATCGGATAATTCTGCATGAAAAATCCATATATCTAAATTAAAGGGGGGGGGGTGTTAGCCCCCCGTCCCCCCTTTATACTTAACCAAAGAACCCCCAAAACTAATCAGAGAAGCGCCTTATCACAATGAACATATATATAAAATTTGAAGAAAATCGGATAATTCTGCTTAAAAAAAACATTTATCTATATCAAGGGGGGTTAGTACCTCCCGTTCCCCCTTTATACTTTACCAGTGAACTCCCAAAACTAATAAGGGAAGTGCCTTACCACAATGAACCTATATACAAAATTTGGAGTAAATTGGATAATTCTGCATGAAAAACCCATTTCTCAAAATTAAGGGGGGGGGTAGCCCCCGTTTCCCTCCTTTACACTTCACCAATGAACCCCCAAAACTAATCAGGAAAGCCCCTTACCACAATGAGCCCATATAGAAAATTTGAAGAAAATCAGATAACTCTGCATGAAAAAAATAATTTATCTAAAATAAGGGGGGAGGATTAACCCCCCCCCCCGTTACCCCCTTTATACTTAACCTATGAACCCCCAAAACTAATCAGGAAAGAACCTTATCACAATGAACCTATATACAAAATTTGAAGAAAATTGGATAATTCTGCATGAAAAAACCATTTATCCAAATTAAGGGGGTTAGCCCCCCGTCCCCCCCTTTATAATTAACCAATCAATCCTCAAAACTAATCAGGGAAGCGCCTTATCACAAGGAACCTATAAACAAAAGTGGAAGAAAATCGGATAACTCTGCATGAAAAATTCATTTATCTAAATTAAGGAGGAGGATTCCCCCCCCGTTAGCCCCTTTATACTTAACCTATGAACCCCCAAAACTAATCAGGAAAGAACCTTATCACAATGAACCTATATACAAAATTTGAAGAAAATTGGACAATTCTGCATGAAAAAACCATTTATCTTAATTAAAGGGGGTTAGCCCCTCCGTTCCCCCCTTTATAGTTAAAGAATCAATCCCCAAAATTAATCAGGGAAGCGCCTTATGACAAGGAACCTATAAACAAAATTGGAAGCAAAACGGTTATTTCTGTCAAGAGTTATCGCGTTACGTACGTACATACGTACATACATACATACAGAACGGGCGGGCACATAAGCTCTCAGGCTTTGATAGCCTGTGAGCTAAAAATGCATTTAGGTGGTACTACGTGATAGGAAGATAGTTTATATATATCATCAATCGTTGTTTAAATTTCTTTTGGCATTTTACTGTTCTAATTGATTATGGATTTTTGCAAAATAAATTATTTTTTACTTCATCAAGACAGCAACAGATGGCAGCAAGTGCATTCTAGACAGTGGATATTTTTATTATCTCCTATATTTGTGCGATTGAAATTCGTAAATAAATTCTAAATAAGAGTTGAAAATTCATTTGAAAATAACGATATTACTTATAATTAAAATGAGGAATCATCTCAAACGCTTTGGGTTACGTACATGTTAGTTTATTTTTAATAATTGCTAGTTTGAGTTTCACTGCTCTCACAATGGGAGCCATATTGGAAACAGAACTCATATTACCCAATCTAGTCTATTCATTGGTCTGAGTTCTCGAAACTGCGGTTGTTGTCAAACTATAAGCTGGAAATTCAGCCATATTTTCAGTGCCACGTAACAGAAATTTATATATATATTTCTGAATACAGAACAGGAAAGTGAAAAGATGTAATCTCGATTGATAATAATAATAATAATAAAACATGTTGCATACATTTCACTAACTTTAGATGCTTCGTACAGTAATTTTCCAGAATATCAGTTTATACTACGCATAAATTCTCTAAATTATATGATAATTAAATAGGCCTATAAGTAATACAATACAATCACTTGTTAACTTTAAATTAAAGTCTAATAATGCTTAAAGTGATAAAAAACATAACACGGAATATTTAAAATACCTTTTTAATGTAGATTGCATATGTTTCGTTCACACTACCGATGACATCTTTGGATCTAAATGATAAATACAATACTATCGCATATTTTTTAAAATGGCAAACATAAACCACGAGATCGCATGTGCAAGGCTAGCAGGTGCTTAAATTGGCCAAACTGGAAAACGTAAAAATTATCATTTTTTTTTTTTTTATTGCTTTATCAATCTATCGATCAACGCGTGCCAAATTTTAGCTAATTCAATGGAAGTGGCTTCGTTGCAAATGTAATCTTTTCGCAAATATATTTCTATAGATTCACGGATAATGGATGGGAAATAAACTCTTGATAGAAAATTTATTTTACTATTCTTGAAATCAATCTGCAACTGTTCCTTTCAATATTGTCTGCCTGAAGCAGTGGTTCTTCTGTCATGTTTGATATCTGCCATATGTTCTTTGATTCTTGCTTTAAATTTTCTGTTTGTCATTTCTATATAGTATTGTACTGTTCTATCTGTCTTGGTGAATGGGATTTCATAAACACTTGAAAGTTGATCCAATAGAACCTGATCAACTTTCCGATGTTTATGAAATTCCATTTACCAAGGCAAATGGAACAGTATAATACTATATAAGAATTACAAACAGAACATTTAAAACAAGAATCAAACAACATATGGCAGATATCAAACATGACAGAAGAACCACTGCTTTAGCCAGACAATATAGAAAGGAACAGTTGCAGATTGATTTCAAGAATAGTAAAATAATTTTTCTATCAAGAGTTTATTTAGCAACCATTATCCGTGAATCTATAGAAATATATTTGCGAAAAGATTGCGTTTGCAGCGAAGCCGCTTCCTTTGAATTGGCTAAAATTTGGCACGCGATGATTGATAGATTGAAAAAGCAGTAAAAATAAAAATAAATAATAATTTTCACGTTTCCCAGTTTGGCCAATTTAAGCACCTGCTAGCCTTGGACATGCGATCTCGTGGATTATGTTTACCATTTTCAAAAATATGCGAGAATATTGTATTTATCATTTATATCCGAAGATGTCACCGATAGTTTGAACGAAACATATGTAATCTACATTAAAAAGGTATTTTAAACATTCCGTGTTATGTTTTTGTATCTCTTTAAGCATTATTAGACTTTAATTTAAATATGACTAATTACGTATGAAACATATACGCACAGTATTCTAAATAAACGACTTGACATATAATCGTCAGTAAACTTAAATAATTAATAAAAAAAATAACATCTGCATAAACACAATAAACATTATAATACAGTTTTTTAATTTTTCTTTTAAGAAATTAAAAAGAAAATACATATAACACACCAGTTTATGATATTTGATTTATTATTTCCTGATATAAATTTTTGATGTAAACTGTTATTTAAAAGCATAAAAAATATCTGAAGAAAAAATACATTTGAAACTTTTCCCTACTGATATAACCTTTGTAAAAGATGAGACAAAAACGTGATAGATAAAACAAAATCGTGCCAGGTATATGAAAAGCCCTTTAATGCGTTTGAAACAGGCATCATCTGAAAGCTTTGAAAATCTCCTGTTAACGTCGAAGACTGAAAGGAGATACGTATATATTTTTAAGTTGCTTGAGAAAAAGAAAAGTTGAATATATCTCGAAGGACACTTTTAAAATGTTACATATCATATATATAATATGCACTGCATACGTTACCCATTCTTTTGACTGTATTATTTAGGCATTATAATGTAATAGTATGTTTAAAAAATGAAAGAGAAAATAAATTTAATAAAAATTAATATAATGTATTTCTATTATATAACTTATTATTAGATGCGCGTTTTACATTCAGGGAAATATAAATAATGCTGAAAACAGCTGACAGTACATATAGTATCACTGACAACATAACAGTGTACTTCCAACACTGTCCTGTATGCTATAACTATATAAGTATTGTCTAGCTTGTATTTTTACTCTTAAATAATCGATATGTTTCAGATATCATATATTTCTTTAAACCTGAAACTTTATTTGCATGATACGCATCTAACTAGTCGAAAGCATCCAAGAGCAAAGGAAAATGACGTCATAGTTAAACAAAGAATTCTAATTCCAGATCCCTTGATCAAACATTTTAAAACGGTTATGTTACACGATACATTAATTTAGAAAGGGCAAGATGACCCTGGTTGTAAATTTGGCAACACTCTAAAAATAAATTATAAGTGATATCAGAAAATAAATAATTTACTATGATTGTATCAGTATGACGACATATTCACTGACTTAAATTTCTGTGCCGAAAGAAACTAGACCTCATACGATTTTCTTAGAAGATATTTGGAATGAACGGAACAATATATTTCTGAAAATTTCTAATTCATAGTTATTCAATTTTGTGAATAGATTTATATATGATAGATATTTTTCATTTTTTTTTTCCACAAATAATGATGTTGTTATTATTGATGGCGGAAACTATTATTATACATTTTCAACAAAATCCTTGATTTGAAAATATTTTATTTTACTTGGCAATCACTTTGGTAACTGTTTTTTAAAAAATCTAGGGAGCTTATGAGGGATCAAAATTCGTGTAATAGCGTCTATTAATATATAATAAGAATGATATGGAAAAGGATAGAATATGTTATAATAGGCTGTATTCATAATGTACCAAACAGTAAATGTGTCTGATTAGTAGAATGTATTATAATAATTAAGCTTTCTATATAAAGTTATTATTCATTAAATTGAAAATTTGTCAAATTTTCCGATTTTAAAAATTTGGTTCATTGAAAAATGTTTAATTATACAATTATTTACGATAGACGGACGATTCTTTACGATTCGTACGATGAAAATAGATTTGGAAATGGCTGCATTTTAACAAGATTTTTGTTAAAGTCGTCATGCAAGTCATCATGCAATGTAGCATTTTAGCACTAGAAAACGAAAAAAAAGGAAAAAAAATCCACGGTCATTGCTAATACTTGTTCAATAATTATTAGATAAAAACGATTAACATATTTTTATGGTGCGTACATATTTTTTTTAAACAAACGTTACAAACATAGGAAAAAGAATTCTCCGTTTCATGACAGAGCAGGCTACAAAGTGTGCTTCATCTGTGGAACTATAACACAAGATATTCCATGCACTATAAGACTTATCCTATAAGACAGATAATATGAAACTTTAACCGTTTTATACAATAGGAAATTTTTTGTACAGTTGGTTTACTTAAGTTGTTTTATAAAATTATTTCTGTAAAATACAATAAATATTTAAGGTACCTGGGCCCAATATAGCCAACGTCGTATATTTCATTTACTTAGATTCAATAGATAGCAGTATACATTCGACTCTCATGGCGATAGAAAGGGAAAAAAAATAAAAAAGGCAAAAGTCCTATCACGTGGGCGGCGCTATTTGCCGAGGAATTAAAATTTTCGGACAAAAAAAATTGTGTTATTATTTCTTAAAGGTAAGGAATATTTCGTATTATTATTATTTGTTAGTATTTAATACAAAGTAGAAATGAATATAATAACACCGTTAATCTACTTTAAGATACTAACAATATTTTTATCATTACTTATTATTATATCCGTTTTTGGGGGCAAAATAAAAAATGGCGGAGGTTCCCATTATGGCCAGGGTGAGCCATATTGGGAGCACGTTCCTGTTATATTTGTTTTTTTTTTTACTAATTTAGCTGCCTTTTATGTATATATATTTTAATTGACTAAAGTATGATATAAAATAAAATAGTACCATAAATTAATATATTTAAAGCTTTATATAGCCTATAAGTAGACTACATATTCAGTTATTATTTTTTATCTTCCATTTTTATTTTTTTTAAAATCAAAATTTCAGTACTTTAAGCATTAATACAAATCAAGACTTCAAATATTTATGAACAAATAAGATGCACAAACATTTTATTTTATTATTACATTATTGAATAACTTATAAAAGACAAATTTTTCACGAAATTGCTTCAAACGTGTGAAACTCATAACTTTTTCTTTTTATATAGACTCCTGTTGGCAATCAGAAAGGTAAACGTGGTAAATGGGAAGGTCAAAATCTGCAAATGGCTCTAAAGGAAATATAAGAAAGTGCAACGTCAGTAAGAAGAGCAACAATAGAGTATAAAATTGCTCGCAGAAACTTATGAAAATATTTTGATGAAGGTAAAACTCAGAAAAGTAAACTGGGGCGCAAAAGTACTTTATCAGCTGAGCAGGAGAAAATTCTCTGTGAAAGGATTAAAAAAATTGCAGAAATTGGTTATCCATTGACATGAACATTTGTTCGTCGTTGTGTATACAAATTTTTTGTTGCAAATAATATTCCACATCAGTTATCTACCGATCGAAACACCTGCTGGAAGAAAGTATATGAGTAAATTTCTTATGCGTAATCCTGATATCTGAACGAGGAAAGCTCAAAATTTGAATCCAGGACGAGCCCAAAAAATTAATAAATCCATAGTTTCTGACCATCTTGAGAAATTGAAACAAATTATGCTTCCTTTAAATATCTTACAAAAACCTCAAAGCATATACAACATTTATGAAAAAAGATGTCATTTGAGCTTACACAAGTCCCCTGTGGTTTTGGCTGAGAAAGGAGCAAAAAGAGTGCAAATTACTGCCAATGAACATGGTGAAAGTGTGACAGTATTTGCGTGTGGGAATGGGACGGGCACAAAAATTCTACCTATGATTTTATTCAAAGGAAAGAGAGTGAAATTTGAATTTGCTGATAGCCTGCCACCATCTTCTTCTTGCCAAATGACGCTTAAAGGGTCAATGACGACGCATTTATTTATTGATTGGATTCATCATTCTGCTCAGCGCAAAACACCAGGAATTTGTTTATTAATTTTTGATGGAGCCAAATGTCATTTGGACTATGAAATTGTTGATGCTGCTACCTAAGCTTTATACCGAAGCTATATCACTTTATATTGTCTTCCAGCTAACACAACACATGAACTGCAACCGTTTGATAAAGCAGTATTCAGGGTCTTTGAAGTTTATGGGGATCCGGACGTTATGCAATATTGGACCAACCATTCGGAGCGCAAAATTACGAAGCATTTGTGTGATATTTTCAAATGTAATGGACAAAGCGATCACCCCTGCAAACGTCAAATCAGAGTTTAGAGCAACGGGAATTTTCCCTTTTAACCCGGACATTATACTGGATATTGCATTTGCTCCAAATAGAGTAACAAGAATCCTTTTCAACAATGTCTGTGAACCAACACCTTCTGCATCTGGGATATCTTCAAATTCAAAAAAGTCTTCTGTTAAAGTGCTTAATTTCGAAGGACCTGATGATGTCTATGATACTCTAGATTCCTCAGACGAAGGTCCCGTGGATGATGTTGAAAACGCGTCATTTCAAGAGCTATTTAGTACCCCGAAGAGGAAAATAAATATTCGTACCAATAAATCAGCGATCAACAAAAATAGAATTGTTTTAAATAAAAAACTGTTTCCTGTTAACGAAAAAAAGAATCCTACTCCTACTCCATCAACTTCCAAAAATGTCAAAAATGCATCTGGTCCAAGCAGCAGATTTCTTGTGGGTCCATCTCTTCACAACTTACTGTTTCCTTTCTTTTTTTATATCTTTGAGAACTTTTGCTATCACTGATGTTTTTCTTCCAGACTGTTTGTCTGTGTCATTTTCATCATTTTTTTTTTATTTTCTTAATTTTAGAATGTTTCATGATTGCTGACTCTTACTCCGAAATCTCACAAGCAGGAGAATCAACGGTTCTATCTGTGGTGCCTATCTCCTCGTCAGGAATAAGTGCAGAACAAAATGTATTGCATAAACATGTAAAATATATTTTTTATGTTTATATAGGCGCAAACTGTATAAAGAAATTGATCCGGTTATACAAAAAATAAATAAATAAATGTTAATTATTCACAAACTTGCATGGAGATAGTAATCCATTATGAAATATTAAAAGTAAAATAAAATAAATAGTGTCCAAAGCGTACAGCCCTCGAAATTCATTACCTACTTTTCAAATTTATTATCGTATTTAAACGTAACATTAATCGCCTTATTAGTAATCGTATTATTAGTATTAGTATTAGCATTAAACGTATTTAATCGTAACATTAAGTAAAATGTATTATACTAGGCAATAGCTAACCGGGAATAAATATAAAAAAATCAAAAAACTTTGTTACATATACATTACTTGTGATACACGGTTTTCCTCCTTATTTATTCGTAAGAAGAAAAATATTTTAGATTTAGAATTACTTTTTAGCTGTCTCTTCTGCTGTTTCAAAATATCTGGAACCTGCACAACATTGTCGATCAATGCAATAATTGTTATTTTTTGCTAAGAGATGTTCCACATAC
The DNA here is from genome assembly GCA_963931845.1 of Maratus michaelseni. Lineage (NCBI taxonomy): Eukaryota > Metazoa > Arthropoda > Arachnida > Araneae > Salticidae > Maratus > Maratus michaelseni. The sequence continues at coordinate 393,987,133 of OZ007592.1, forward strand.
TTGTATTCACACATTTAATGTAAATCATGCATTATGTAAATACACCAAGAAGTTTTTTTTTTCGTTAAAATAACACAATAATATAAAGTAATAACGTCATTTTACAGTCTTCTGTTATTGAACAGGTTGTGAACTCACCGATACCTTAAAAAATATTTGAAGCAAATTGGATGATTCTGCATGAAAAACCCATATCTCTAAATTAAGGGGGGATTAGCCCCACTGTCCCCAACCTCCTTTATACTTAACCAGTGAACCCCCAAAACAAATTAGGGAAGCACCTTATGGCAATAAACCAATAAACAAAATTTGAAGCAAAACGGTTATTTCTATCAAGAGTTATCGCGTTACGTACATACATACATACATACATACAGAACCGGCGGTTAAACTGATGGCATTGAGCTCACAGGCTATTCACAAAAATTATATATTATACTTTTACTGTAAAGAATAATGCCCCTCGAAAAAGGAAGAAATCGACAATAAATAAAGTGGGAAATTAGCCCCCCGTCTCCTCCCCTTTATGATTAACCAGTGGACGCCCAAAACTAATCAGGGAAGTGCCTTATCTCAATGAACCTGATTACAAAATTTGAAGAAAATCGAATAATTCTGTATGAAAAACACATCTATCTAAATTAAGAGGGAGGGGGATTATCCCGCCGTTCTCCCTTTTATACTTAACCAATAACTTAACCCCAAAACTAATCAGGGAAGAGCCTTATCACAATGAACCTCTAAACAAAATTTGAAGCAAAATGGATATTTCTATCAATAGTTTTCGCGTTACCTACATACATACGTACGTACATACAGAACCGGCGGGTACATTAGCTCCCAGGCATTGACAGTCTGTTAGCTAAAAATGGACTAATGATAATATATGCTTTAAAAGACGAAATACACAGTTACTAATTTTGAATGCAACATTATCTTCGGACCCATATGAATGATGATGAATTAATAAATTATTTTTTATAATATTATTATTATTCTGGAACTTTAAAGTTCCGTCAGAACATAAATTATAATTTATTTGCATTAACAAAATTTAGACAGAATTTTATCTATTTCTATTGTTTTTGTAGAATTTACTAAAGTGAAATTTTTGCAACATAAATGAAATACGGTCAATTTGAGACTGCACAAACAGACTTTAAACATGTTTGCAAGCAGTCCAAACAAAATTTGTTTTTTGCATAGCTAGTGTTTTTAGCCTAAATAAACACTAGATTCAATAGTTCGGTAAATGCAGTAATGTTGTAAAATAGTGAAACATTATTATTTTTAAATGTGTTTCATATATAATCTATAAACTATAAATTATCCATATAGTGAATCTCTATTAAAGTTCTCAAACTAATAAAAATTAAATATGTATTTTATTATAAAATGTATACCAAATTATTTTCATCCAGATTAAAAACGTAATTTCAAAAGTTATCTAAATAAATTTGTAATATTATATAAGAAACATATAAAGTAAGAATATATGAAAATAAGAAACCAATATAAGTAAGTTATGCTAAACTCTAAAATTATTCATATAATTATATGTGATTTATTTACATTTCTATTTGATACACTTTGACATATTACCGTGTGTGAACATTCATTTTAAATTAACTGCATATTCAAACAGCATCTTTACTTTTTTAAGTTTTATAAAATTGTATAAAGTTATTTTTCAAATAACTGATATCTTGTCGGAAATTTGAGGAAATATTTTGTTCACAAGTGTGTTTAATTTCATGCATGATTCCAAAGTATGTTATTACCCGCATTAAAGTTACCATGTGGATTTTGTCTATCCTTAAAGCTTGATCCATGATGATTAATTCAAAAAATGTATTCGTAAAATTTCAGGAAATTACCAGATATTAAAAGATTACCAGATAGTTTACAATACCCATTATCACACATGTTATAGGCGTTTGATTTTATAGAAATACTAGCTGATCCGACCGGCGTTGCCCGGTCGCGTCAAAAAATAATACAAAACGCGAAATGACTCTAAAAATCGCTGCACGAAAAAGTTCCTCTGGTAAATCCTTGTCTTTCGGAAATTAAATAGACAGATAGACCCCGAAGCGAAAGTAAATTTAATACCACCTACTCAAATATCTGAATCATTTGATTCAAAACGGTCAGTTTTTGGTCAAACATATAAAAAAAATACCGTCGGATTTTCACAAAATTTACATTTTCGGTATCAAAAAAATAAACTACGTTCAGACTGAGAGTTTTGATTCAATACCTCTAATAAGTTTCTTAATACTCGAGGATAAGTGAAAATGAGACTATTTCGTTGTCTGGGAGTATCAAATCTGTCCCTTTCTTTTGCGGTTTCAATAAAAAAAAGATATTTTCGGCGCACGCGCAGGTAAATATTTTAGTTCAACCGCCAGTGGATGCATTAAGTTCTAAACAAATATTCCTACACGTGTCCTCGCAACCTAAGATACCGTGTATAGCAGACATGCTACGCACGCTCTGCAAAATCTTTTAGTTCTACTTTCCAAGGGTACCAAATCTATGTCTTAATTAATTAGCTATAATTTAATTAGTTCATGTTAAGGTGAATGAACCAATTCCCGTTGAAATCGGGCCCATAGAGCCCGAGAAAATATATCGCCCCCCTGGATAATAATATTCTTAAATGGTGGTAACCAAAGGCTGAAAAAATGATACAGAAGTTTATTTAGTACCTAAGCGACCTCGAAAGAATGTCATAAAACATTTCGTTTGAATCGGACCAAGATTAAATGCAAAATTTTAGTTATATTTTCCACCGTCAGGGGGTGCACTCTGTTCTAAACTAACCTCTTTCCAAACAAAACTCCGGCACTTGTCCCCTCTGCGTATGGCAAAGTATAGAAGCCGTGCTGTGCACGTGCTAAAAATATTTTAGTTCCTCTTTCCACCGCTATGGGGCACCGCTATGTGTCTTAATTAGTTGTCTATATAATAATTAGTTCATATAAAGTTGAATGAATCATTTCTCGTTGAAATCGGGCACAAATTTTTAAATGCAAAATTTTTTAGTTCCACTACCGACCACTAGAGGGTGCACTCTGTTCTAAACAAAACTCGTTATGATCGAAATTCCGGCACGTGTCCGTGCTGCATACAATACCGTATAGCAGGCGTGCTACGCACGCGCTGCAAAATCTTTTAGTTCAATTTTCTACCGACAGGTGGTGCGAAATCTGTATCTTAATTAGTCATCTATATCTTAATTAGTTCGTGTTAAGTTGAATTAACTAATTCTTGTTCAAATTGGGCCCATACAACTCGAGAAAATACTCATCCCTGGTAAATAATGTTCAGAAATTGTGGTAACCAAGGGCTGAAAAAATGATGCCGAAATTTATCCAGTATCTGGGGGACCTGAAAAAAGTTTTTGTTTGAATCGGGCTAATAATAAAATTGTTCTGACTTTGGAAGCAGGGGGGGGGGGGAAGAAGAGGGTTTCTATCAGAGCATAAACGTGATATTTAAACTACAACTGAACACTCAATATATTAAAATAATATTTTAAATAGTATATTATCTGGATGTGAAAACTAAGTGAAATCGAAAATAAAGAATAGAAAAATGCAATATCTCATGTCCTTACAGCACCAAGATGTACAAGTGTTGCCTTATTTAGACTTGCCACTGGACACGATTGTCTACCTGATTTGGCATTTTTCAGATTTGGTATTCTTAAAAGTCCAAATTACCCTATTTGTGGAGAGAATGTAATCTTAAATGTACAGCATTTACCACTGTGCGTCGCACTATTAAGTAACATTATTTCTGGCAGATATTGGGAGGCCAGGGAACTAATGAGGACCTTAGAACATCAGTCTAATTGATTGTATCCCCTGTTTACAGTTGACTTTTTGTTTTCTCTAAATTCTCTATATGTCACTCTTGTTTCGTTCATGTTTCTGTTTATTGTTCAATTGTTCTGGTGGCATATAATAGTGTATAGATGTTTATCTAAGTGCTATTGCTTTGAAAAAAAATATCTGGATGTAATTTACTGTATATTCCGGTTTATAATGCACATATTTGATACAAGAAAAGTCATCAAAATTATAGTTGCGCGTTATTCTCGTTTGATAAAAATTAAAGATTAAAAAGTAAGAAGAACAGGGGGCATAAGAATTGAGATAGATTTTAATTCAATGAACAAGCCATTTACTTACAAAAAAGTGATTTTTGTTATGTATTATATGTAATATTAGTTATACGTTACAATAACCTTTACTTTATTTTTTTGCTATGTACCCTATGCAAAAGTTTCTTCGGTTATAAAGTCGTTAACAGTCTTCAAAACACGTATAGAAACATTGATTAACTCATCTGTTAAATTAAATAAAGAGGGTATGAATTTTTATTTTTATTTTCAACTAGCAGAACCACCCGGCTCTGCCCGGGTTAACATAAATTAAAATACAATAATACGACAATAACAATGACGACAAAATGATTTGTGCATACTCAAGCATAAATCGATAAAAAAGACAATTAGAAAAAAAAGTGTTACCATATACTCAACCATAGTAATATTTCTCAACTGTATAAATGAGAATGCGCGTTTTCTTTGCGCATACAATATAAAAATATATACGATTTTCCTGACATTGAAAAAAAAAAACTACCAAATGTCGTAACATTTTGCGAAATTCGCTTTCATATGGCATCTATCTATATTATAAAACAAAAACATATCCGTGAATAATGTCGCCATCTTATGGACGGTAGCACCGACCTAACCATTAAATTTTGCTTGAACTGCACATTTGTAACTACTAAATATCGCATAATTTAATTTTTTAAACTATCAGTTCGAAAAAAATGCACTTTCAAATGTAGCTTGAAAAGTTTATCTCAATTTACTGATTTTTTATGGATTTTAAAGTAATTTTAAAGCATGTATATTTTTAAATCTGTGTCCAATCCAATTACGAAAGATTAACTTGTTTGATCTTGATAAAGTAAAGACATTTATTTCTAAACATAGCACATTCAATTTTTATGCGGTCGAATAAAATAAATGTACTCTCAATGTTATTCGTTTGAAAAACGTATCTCAATTTACTGATGTCTTATGGATTTTAAAGTAATTTAATATTCTGAAAAATTGTACGGTAAAAGGATGTTAAACTTATACTTTTGCGACCAATACATTCTGTGGAAATTACGCTACTTTGTGTAATTTCTATACAATACTAATATTTTGTGAATGAAAACCGGCACATGATTTAAAATATGACGACACTTTCACCGGGGTAGATTTTCCTCTAAACCGATACGTGTCTACTTAAAACAAATTCTTTCACTTCATGAATCATGTAGAAATATTCACTTATATTTATAGATAATGTGCACGTTTGTCAACTTAACGTAGAGAAAACGTTGAGCTAAATTGCTTGAAGTTTCGCGAAGTTTCTCGTAATTTTTAAATAGTTAAAATACATTATATTATGTGTAGGAAATAATAAATTATGAATTACTAACTCCCCAAGAATTGTTACTTTTCGCCTACAGTTAATTGGGAAAAACGACTTTACTTGAGTGCGTGACGTCACATGCTCATTTGTATTTAAAACATGAAAGCGATTAAAGAAATCCAATACTACTGTACTCATAGAAAAATTTTAAACAATATTCTTAAATACTAAATTTAACTCCGAAATTATATTTACAATGTAATTTAAACAGAATTTGCTAAAATTGCGTTTTGAAATTATGTGATTTTTGATGCAAAACATTATTTTTCAAAAATATAGTGTTCTCTTAAGAATTGGATAATAATTTCGAAGCTGGTGAAATAAAAATGTCGCCACATTGTTGAACGTATACATATATACATATATATATATTTATTAAAATAAATGTTTTATATTTAAAAAAATGCATTTAAAATTTTGGTACTTCTCTATTATCCCGTCGACCACTTCTCAAAACGAAAAATTATCGCCAAACTGTAACGCCAAATAAACGGTAGAACGTTGCCATTGGAATATCAAAATAAATAAATAAATAAATATAAGAATTTAAGGACACAATTGTTATTTTAATTAATGAAATAACTAATAAATCAGTAAAACATAATGAAAAATACACGCAAATGTCGAATTAAAAACCACTTGATGACATAACAAATACGTATAATGCGTCTGACATCAAGTAAATGGAACTGCATTTTTGGTGTTTAATCTTACAGTTTGGCGATAGTTTTTTTTTATGAAAAGTGGTCGACGGGATAATAGAGAAGTACCAAATTTTTTTTTTCCCGATAAACCATTTTACTTTTAATCCCATTTGTTTTAACACCCATTTTTGAAGAAACAATATTGGAAAATACCGTATAGTTTTCTTTAAATTCAATTTAGGACATCTACTGTCCACCTACATCCAAGGAATTTAAATATGCCTCCTTGGTTCAGGCTCAAGCTGAAAAAAGTTACGATATAATGATTGCTAAATGTCAATAATTGACAGACGATTTTTGATTATGTTGAATAAATTGAATCATGAAGTTTGAATGCGGAAAAAATATGTTTTTATTTCTTAGAAAATTTACTTTAATGTTAACAAACCAGTGGAAACAATTTGCCTTTGTAAAATTAGGAGGTAAGTTATTTATTTTTCTCCAAACACATTTAAATATATATACTATGTCGTTTAAAGCACAAAAAATCACAACAGACAAAATTGACGTCACTTTCAGATTTCAAATTATAGCGAGTTAATCTGAAATTGGTTTATAAAAATATTGTAAATACGCAGTTCCTTTGAATGGCAACGGGAAAGAAATTGAATTAGAAATTGAGGGAAAAAAATAGATTTCTGTAATGATAAACTATGGGAAACGTTTGAAAAAAGTGGTAAAGAATGGTCTGAGAAATTTTTAAAGTTGACAGTAATTTTACTCGTGTTCTAAAGTATATGTACATCGAGTTTCGTTCCAATCGGACAAAAACTGTAGATTTGCATAAGGAACATACATACCAAGAACGGCTTTTATATATATAGATTTAACATTTTTTCCGGTATGTAACTTTAAATCTTTTTCACTACAAAATTAATACAACATACAGGAACAGATTCAGTATTCCATATAAAGATTTACAGACGTTCGCACCAATTTGTTTTTTGGCTTTATTGATCTTTGTGGCATACTTCATTTGTTCAGCCGTTAGTGTTTGGTAAATTAAAAGGAATGACCTTATGAAAAACATTCTTAGCAATTTTTGCCAATATGACATATTATTATCTAAAATTGGATTTTCGTAATTAAAAAAAACATAATCTATATTCAAATAATATTAAAATGAATACGTCATTTTAATAAATTTTCGAATATTTATGTTTAATTATAGAAACTTTATTCAAAGTATACCTATATGTATTCAATATACTAAATTGAATATTATCCGGATCTAATAAACAGTATATTCCGGTTTGTAATGCACACATTTGATACAAGTAAATTCATCACTAATTACAATTGCGTGTTGTTCGTTGGTTATGAAAATGGTTATAAATCTTCAATAGTCTTCAAAAAACTTATAGACACTTTGATTAACTCACATATTAAATTAAATAAAGACGGTTATGAATTTGTATTTTTATTTTCAATTTAGCATTTTTTACGGTGTATATATTCAAAATATTTTTAAATTCCTACTATTAGCTCACACTCTCTCTATATATATCTTGTTGGAATTTTCAATCGTTAATAAAATATTTGCTATTGATCCATTCAAGTTCAAATAATTTTTAACTTGTACTAGATGACAATTGATGTTAATACAGTTTTTTCAAATACTAATTCATTAATTAAATTAAATTAATTAATTTTAATTTTTATATGGGAGAAAAAAAATTCTCCCATTGTTTTCATAAATGAAATGAAAGATTTTTCTCAAATTAGTGATGCCAACAAAAAATAAAATACCGCAACGATGATTATAAAATAATGTTCAATAAAGATAACGTGGGACATTAATGATGTACGGGTTTATTTTATATATTTATGATTAAAAAGTAGGAATTGACTAAATATATATATATATATTACTTGTTCTGTACAAAATGAGTACAACTTACAGGAACAGATTCTATATTGTCGCTATAGATTTCCAGCCATTCGCTCCGAGCCGCACAGAATAGTTATGTTGGCTTTATTGATCTCTGAAGTATACTCCATTTCTTCAGTTGTCAGTATTTGATATATTAAAACGATTGACCTTATGTAAAACGTTCTTAGTATTTTTTGGCAATTTTATCTAAAATTGGATTTTCCTAATAAAGAAAAATTAAAATCTATATTTAAATATTATTAATATGAATTTGTCTTTTTAACACTAGAACAGCGGGAACTTTTACTAAAGTGTTTCATTTGGTGCGGTCAAAATGTCCCTCATCGCCGTTCTAGTGTTAATAAATTTTCTGATATTTTAAGCATTTACATGCTAGATGCTTAATTATAGAAACTTTTGTCAAAGTATGTATCCATATCCTATATGTATCCATGTATTAAATCGTATATTATCTGGATGTAATTTACTGTATATTCCGGTTTATAATGCACACATTTGATACAAGAAAAGTCATCAAAAAATATAGTTGCGCGTTATTCTCTTTTTATAAAAATGAAAGATTAAAAAGTAAGAAGAAAATAAGCATAATAATTGAGATTTTTAATTCAATGAACAGGCCATTTATTTACAATAAAGCGATTTTCGCTATGTGTGATATGTAATAGTATTTATACATTACAATAATTTTTACTTTATTTTTTTGCTATGTATCCGATGAAAGGTTTCTTCGGAAAGAGTGAGGAGCGTTATTAACGGCAGGCAAATTTTACTGTTTCATAATAATGCTAGCAAAGTGGGGAATTTTAGAAACGCTTCGGGCTGTGCATAAACTGAATATTGTTACGCATAGAGCAACATTTTAATGTTAAAATATTACTTAATAGTTGAAAACCCCCTGTTTCTATAGAAAAAAAAATGTTGTAATTAAAATGCTCCTTGTGCATTTCTTTTAATCCAATTTTTTAAAAAATATTTGCGAGTGTCACTTACTGTGAATTAATTTAAAAGACAATCAATATTACTAGTGTTACAAACATGCAAATTCTAAAGCAAGAGAGAAAATCTGATGTAATGGTTTTGAATCCGAGAGATTATGACATAGGGTAATATTTCTTGTTTTTAAAATCAATGCAAAGTTTTGTGATAATAAAGGAAACTAACACACGTATTTTTCAATATCTTTGGATTAAAAAAAAATTTCAAGAAGCATTTTTAATGGGGTATTTTATTCTACAAGAAAAGTATTTTTCTCTCCTAAAGTTATATGTCATCTTTTAAAGCGTGATGCATGAATAAATAAATACTCACTTTATGCCAATACATGGTTATGACGATGTAAAATGTAAAATGGGAAACTTTACTTCAAACGTCTCTTGTTCTCTTACTTTTTTTACATTTTTCTTTTCAAGTTCTTCACTAATTTTTATTGACAGCAACCTATCATGGGATGGTCTCAGAGATTTGTAAATAATGTATAAAAGTGACATAGGATTACAAATTCAAAAATATCCTACAAATCTTATAGCCGTACTTTTCAGAGTTTACATTTGCTCGTAAATTTAGAAGAAAGAAACTTTGACTGAATGAAGTATAGAAATATTTGATTTTTGATTTTTTGTTTATTTTGTAAACATATATGATATTTTGTTTGATAATGGTAAATTTTCTTCTTCCTAGATTACGTACAAAATTTTGCAAAAAAAAAAAAAAATCTTCGAATGAGTTTATTTATTTTGATCATGTATACATTTTTGACGAACTGAGAAAAAAATTTTGTGTGAAGTCTAAATTTATGAATGCTTTTAGAATAAATAATTTCATATAAGAATCTACACATTTCCTTTGATAAGAATATTTTTGTTCGCTAGATTTTACAACACGTATCTAAATATGTAACTTTGAATTTTTTTATAATATATTTAATCGTTATTTTCGTAAAATCTTTCGGGTATCAAATCTAGCAAAAAAAAAAAAAAAAAAATTGCAATTGAAGCTGTTTTTAAATGTTTAGGACGCTTTTTAAAAACGTAGTTTGAGGAAAAAAAAGTTAAGAGAATCATATAACTCTAAATTTATTATTTTTCATTTTACAAATAAAAAATTTTCTTTATAAATTATTATATTTCTATATGTTTTTATTTGCTAAATATTGTATAAAACAAAATATTCACTCTTGCATATTCTCTGCTATCACATTTTTATATACGTAGAAATGTAGTTTTAGATATCATATTTTTCTAATTAAATTTATTTTTTTGAAAAGTTAAATAATTAATTTAACATTTCTCTTTTATGTTCATTTTATATATTATGATTTCAAATTGATGGAGAAATTTCTATTAATCTTGTAGATATCAGAAATATCTATTATAATACATAATTTTTTAACGTTCTATATCTAACAGTGTCTTATCTTCTTTAAACCAAGGAAGAGTATAATGTCAATGTGCCTAAATGTGATGGCTCATAAACAATGCTCTTGTACTTAAAATACTTAAATATTAAGTATAGATGGTATATAATAGTTACATAATCTAACATATACATTTCAGGAATAAAAAGCAAAGCGTGTAACTGTATTTAAAACGACTCTTCTAGGAGAATTTACCATTGCAATACACATTGTTAATTATCAAACTCTAGCAACATTACCTAAATGCGAGGCATAACCCCAACATCGAAATTATCATTTCGTTTTTGTTTTTTTACTCTTTAAATGCTGAATAACCTCATAGACGTCGGAACATTGACGGTATATTTCATCTACTGCAAACACACGTTGGAAATGACTACACAGCTTTCAATAGATGTCTTAAGGATAGTTTCGTGTAGCAAATTAAAATGATGTTTAAAATCAGAACTTGTTAATGAGTGAACTTTGTTGAATTAATATAGTTAATAATACGCATATACTGATATGTTGGTGCTTTCTTTGGCTGAACACATAATTAAGTATATCAAATTATCAAAATAGGAAAGTTGAAGATTTAAACAAAAAAAAAAGTAATTCAAACTTTCACGTAATAACAGCAGCTTATATTCAAGCAAAAAATGAAGAAATGCGATCAATGTATCATGTTTTAGAATCTAAGTGGCAGAGGACAGAGCAAAAGAGTAAATGGTGTTTCGGCCTATAACCAAGTCATTGGATGTGGTCAGTTGATGCAGAGAACAGAGGGTTTATCCTTTAATGGCGAGTACAGAGATTCAAATTCGGAGGTAAACAGGGCGATAAAAAACAGTTGCGATAATATGCAACACAAATACCTGTTTCGTGTAAATATGCGTCAGTTTATGGAACTGAATCGGTCATTTCAAAATCCATATATGTCACAGAATAAGAATTTTTCAGAAATAAACAAAAACTGTATTCATAAGTAAACGAATTTTTATGTTTTTTGGGGTTAATTTTAGAGTTTGGACTTCAAAGTTTGTAACTATCAAATAATTTTTATAATTTATGACTGATAAAAAAAAGAACACAAAAACCGTTGCTGACTTATGTTGTTTTAACAAGAAACAATGTTAGGTGGTATTTAATTTGAACTAAACAGACATTTTAAACATATTTGTTTATCAAAATTAATGAAAATAACACTTATACATGAACATTTAAAATAAAATATCATAAATAAAAAAAGGTGTAATATATATATATATATATATATATATATATACCCTTTTATTTATAAATAAATAAAATAACAAACCTTTACAGTATGAACTTTCAATGATTCGTTATTCAAGTTTTCAAAAAACTAATAACAATTAAATAAAAAAAGTTAGTATAAATGTACATTCATAAAATCCATTATCACATTTATGTACTTTGTATTTTGGACATCTCATTCTCATATAAGTTTTAACTACTCTAAATGACACTAAAATTACCTAAATGATACATTAATACATTAATGAGGCAATGATACATCATAGCATTATGATTTCAAAAATTTAAACTTGCATAATTCCTACACTACTTGTCATATTTACTTCCCGTTCGATATCCTAAAGTACATTTTAGAGATAAATCAGAATATGATGTCAGAATTATGTATTAATCTTGAATTTTTTTTTATGTTACAGTAACTATCTGTGGACAACCCCCTAAGCAAAATGTAAGTATTAGTAATCGTTATTGCTAATCGATTTGTACATGTCATATTTTTATACAATAATTGAAGTCACAGTTCGTACGGATGTATCTTATTTACTTTACAACGGTTGTGCAACACAAAAGTCTTATGTTAAATAGAAATAAATCGTTCATGTGCGAATATAACTCGCGCTCAAAAGGTTCCGTACATTATCTTTGTTAATTACTATTTATTAATTAATAAACTCCAGTACCCCTATTATTTTATTATTTTAGTTTAAGTAGATTCGGAAATAGGAGAAGGGGGTATATATTTTTCAAGTATACTTTCAAAAGTATATATCTGCAAATATAATACCTAAAATTAAAACAAATATGTTTTTGAGTTTGATGTTACGAGATCCTTCGAACGATACCGTACACGATATATAAAATTATTTTTTCAAGTAACTTAATTAATATCTCGGCTAATTACTGACATTTTTTTTCGAAAATCATTATCATATATCCTTGTGTGATTCTGCGTTTGTAGATACCTCGAGTACCCATCAACTTCCCCGCTGACCACCCGAAAAGTGAAATCTGTGTGTAACGGAAAAATATGTTTTTCTGAAAACCTATGTTACATATGGCACTGCACTATAGTTTTCCTGCAAGGTTTAGATAAACTCCTAATATCCCTAATTGTTTCATAATTTTAGTTTCAGTAGATTCGTAAATAGATAGTGGGACGGACATATTTCTGAAGTGCATTTCCGATGATATCCCCGGAAATAAAATACCTAAAATTAAAATAAATAAATAAATATTTATTTTTTAATTTGATATTACAAGATCTTTCACACGATACCCCACATAATATACAAAATTATTTTTTTAGTAACTTAATTAGCCACCTAAATATTTCCTACACGTATTTTTGAATTGCTAATAATCTGAAAATAGGTGGGTAAAAAGGCTCTATAACTTTCCCATATTTGAACTTTCCACGTCCCATAGTTTACGAGAAATAGGCTCTGACAGACGGACCGACAGACTCAGGAGTGATCTTATAATGGTCCCGTTTTTACTTTTTAAGAACAGAACCTTAAAAAGAACAAAAAAGTATACAGGTAGTAAAAGGTTTCTTGGTCTCGCTAAATAAAGTTTCCTTCCACATCAAAGTGTATAATTCTGTGATTTAAAACAAATATGCCGTATTACGTAATGTATCTCTCTTTCTTTTTCCAATCACTCTCAGAGACCTGCATCAACAACATTCACGTAATGACAGTAGAGTAATAGTCAATAGACCGATAATTTTAGCAATGTCAGAATAATTTCTAATCTTTCTCAGAATATTCTTTAAATATTGTATGAAATCAATAAATATATAAAAGAGATGAAATTTAACCAGGGAAGAAGTCAATAATAACTATAATAAACTACAGTAAATTAAGACAAAAAATGTAAATGAATAAACTACAATGTTAAAATTATATGCTGTCATTATTATAGAAAATTACGAACTCGTCTTTCAACAACAGTGTAAATAAAGAAAAACATTCAGACGGAGAAATAAAAATTTATAAAATGAAAAGAAAGATATGTGAGTGATTGCTTATTAAAAACTCTTTAATAAATACACTCTACAAAAAAAAAAAAAAAAAAAAAAAAAGAAGAAGCGTATAATGAATGAATTTTTCTGTTTGCTATATTCCGTTAAAACACGAAAATTTCCCCTTCGTTTTGCCCGTTTTCCCCCAAAATACAGAAAGGTCTCGAATCTAACGTAAAAAATTACCCGAAAACCACCAATCTACAGCTTCATTATCGTTAAATCACAGAGTTCTTCCAGCAAGGGTTCGGTTTAGTAATTTTTAACACTTACCAACCTAGTTGAAGTTTAAGACTTCGGTTTGTCTGGCCGTCTGAGGTCTTCCGTCTTCCGTTTGCCGGCTTCCGTCTTCCGTCTTCCGTCTGTTCGTGCTAACCATTTCCGTGCTAACAAACCATTTGCGAAGAAAGGCCCAACTGCATTCCCATAATTAGTTGCTCAGATTCGCTCCAAATTAGTGAGACCTATGTGCCTACCATTGTCCCACCTTTTTATCTCAATCCGTACCGTTTCTCAACTGTTTTTATGCACTGTAAATGGTGGTCCAACAATCTGTGCTACTTGGGAATCACAACTTAATTACACAGAGTAAACTGAAGAAATAAACTCAGTTTTATTCAGTATAAAAACATTAAGAAAACCATTTTTGAATATTTTTAACACTGTAGAATATGGGGTGCAAAGCATTTATTATTCATTTACAAAGTCAAATAAAAGAATTCTGATACACATCGTTCTACGAGGGAAAATCGTTTGCAGTGTAATTTAGGGATATTTCTTTATTTTAAACATAATGGAAATTATATGCCTTACTGAAATGCATTATAAATTGCTTTCTTGTGTGCATTGCGCTTTTTTACAGGGAAACACAAAATATATTGGTTACAGTACATCTGCTATATTTACAGTCTATGTTTGATAAGTGCGTTTTCTACTTTGGTTTGTGTTTTAAAGTTTAACTAAATTTTTCCATAGTACGTGTGTGTTTATAAACTCCGTTGATCATTTACAGGGCTACACAAGGGAATTCGTAAGTATTACAGACTATGGGAGTGAATTGCTTAAGGGTAGTTTTTAATTATGATTACGCATTTTCCTGCTGAACTATCTTTAGTAGACTAATAAAAGTTTGTGGAATATAAATAAATTCATATACAAGACTACGCAAAGATAAAAGTACATCGTCGTTTACATTTGGTAATTGCTGTGAGTGAGTTTTAAGTTGCCTTATAACTTAATACTAGGGGGCTCAGCCCCCTACTCGCTAACGCTCGCCAACCCCCCGTGAAATGCAAAGCAATTCACATTGAGACCACTACACGGTCCCAGCTCGCTTCGCTCGCTCGCCCCTTTTTATTTTTCTAATAATTCGTGCAGGAATAAGTACTACAATAAATCATTTGAACATATGAAATTGACAATTTTTTAATGTAAAAAAGTAATCGAAAACTCCGTTGAAAACACAACTAAAAATTAATTTAGTTGATGCTACCAATGGACATATAAATCATTTAAATACTATGAAAAAAGGATCTAGGAAACATAATTAGTTTAAAAGTTATTGCACCTATAATATTGTACAGCACGGCTTAAATTCACTAAAAAACACTACGTGGTAGGAAGATAGTTTATCATCAATGATTGTTTAAATTTCGTTCAATATTTTACTATTCTAATTGATTATAGATTTCTGCAAAATAAATTTTTACTTCATTGAAATTGGAGAAAAATCATTTTTACTTCAATAAAACATCAACAGATGGCAGCAGGGGATTCTAGAATGTTTATATTTTATTATCTCCGATTTTTTGTGTGAGTGAAATTCGTAAATAAATTCTAAATAAGAGTTGAGAATTCAATATTACTCATAATTAAACGACAATATTACTCATAATTAAAATGAGGAATCATTTCAGACGCTTTGGATTACGTTCATATTATTTTATTTTTAATAATTGCTAGCTTGAGTTTCAGTGCTGACACTGACCGCCATATTGCAGGTGGAGCTAACACAATCTTGTCTGTTCATTGATCTGAGTTCTGGAAACTACGGCTGTTGCCAACGATAAGGTAGAAATTCAGCCCTATTTCCGCGCACGTAAGACAAATATATATATAGATGTGCTGCATACAATAGTCTTCAGATAATATACAGGGCTGTACAAATGATTTCGAGTGCATTTCCATCGATTGGCGAAAATTGCTAAATGTGAATATTCTAACTGAACTAAATTTTATCATACTATATATCCACATCCATTGATCATATACAAGGATGCACAAAATAATTCGATTACTTTTTTGACACTGGAAGGAAATTTCGAAAACTGTATTTTTCTATTTTTCAATGTGGTATATGTTTTCTAAACTGTTTACTTAAGGTAAAGCTAGGACAGTCTGCGCACAATTCAAAAGAATAACAAAAAAAAATTAATATTAATTTTTTCCTAAACTATCCCTGAATAATGTTTACTTCATTTGTTTTTTATGCATTTCCATTGCTATTTTGTTGTTATGTTGCAATTTAATAGAACAGTTGTAATAAAAACAAGAAAGTTATTTTGCGCAATCTGTCCTTACAGGGTTGGCGTGATTGCGCACATGGGTAGGACAGATTGTTACTAATAATAACTACAATTAAATTGTTAAAGATAATAATTACACTTAAATGACATTTTTGTAAGGTGTTTGTGAGCAAATATTATTGTATTAGGAGTGAATATTTCAGCCTAAAGATTAAAGAATCAGAAAAAAGGAAATAATTTTAAACACGATTAAAAAATTTTAATTAAAGGGGAAAA
Source organism: Maratus michaelseni (assembly GCA_963931845.1). Taxonomy (NCBI): domain Eukaryota; kingdom Metazoa; phylum Arthropoda; class Arachnida; order Araneae; family Salticidae; genus Maratus; species Maratus michaelseni. Next base: position 394,003,732 of record OZ007592.1, read on the forward strand.
AATAAAGAATCTGAAAAAGCAAGTCCAGATAAGATGACTAAATAACATTAAATTACTTGATAACACGTTTAACTGAAAATTATCCATTTTCATTTTTAATTTTTTTATGCAGATTTACCAATAAGCTGCGTAATCTCTCCTAGCATGGAAAATAATGGGAACAATGCACCATCTCTCCAAAGTAGCAGATGCGCAAACTCTCCAATTTCGGTAGGAGAGATTGCTCGGCCTTTTATTTAAGCATGACCGCTACTAAAACAAACCGTTGGTGTTCACATTGTTAGTCTAGATTAGTAGCTTATGAGAAATCGTTTAAGTTTAAAATATTTTGTACTATTGACATTGTATAGAATTTCTGATGAATAGCTATGAAAATTCAAGCACTTACTTTGGTAAAACAAAACAATAGCAATGCTAAAAAGAATACCAAAAGAAACGGAATTTTTATCTATGTCTTTTTTTTTCTTCCAAAACACGAAAAATGTGCTAGCCTCATAATTCCCCAGTCAAAATACGGAAATTTCTTGAAATAGCAGAAAAATCTCTTCCAATCACATGGGTGTCCCGGAAAACTATAGCCTGTAGTTTGTATCTACAAAAAATAACTTTTCAAAAGTAAAAAAAAAAAAAAAAAACGAAAGTTGTGGCTAAAAAATGGTGTGATATCAAATTTCCAAGCTTTCATTATAGTACTTATTTAACTTTTTTCCATTAAATAAGTTATGATATATATAAGTTGAGTGCTACGGATATGTTAATAGAAATCGTTTTCTATTGTACTAAATACATCCTAACGTATTTCTGAAAATTCATTTGTTTTCAAATTATGCATGATGGAGTTGGCGGCCATCTTTCCATATTATACACAAAATTCTAAGCACCCCTATCCGTAGTTAAAATCCGAAGTTCAAAATTGTAACTTAAGCAAATATTTTAAGCGTTTCGTTTATGGACTTGTATGTTCTGAAAATTGTGTCTTAAAATAATGATGACTTATCTTAAGGATTCATCTTATGATTTATTTTTTAGAGTAATTAATCATTTCAAAGTAGTAAAACTCAATTTATCAAAATATCAGTCTTCCTCAATTTATCTGTCCGTAGTTAAAATCTGAAGTTCGACATTGTTATAAACATATTACATTGCAAACATATTACGCTTTTACTTTAGAAATTTGGGTGCTTAGAAATATGGAAAGATGGCCCGCCAAGCCCATCATGCATAATTTGAAAAAAATTGAATTTTCAGAAACACGTTAGGATGTATTTAGTACAAGAGAAAAAGATTTCTATTAACATATCCGTAGCACTCGACTTATATATATCATAACTTATTTAATGGAAAAAAGTTAAATAAGTACTATAATAAAAGCTTGGAAATTTGATATCACACCATTTTTTAGCCACAACTTTCGTTTTTTTTTTTTTTTTTTTTTTTTTTCTAACTTTTGAAAAGTTATTTTTTGTAGATATCATTTCTTTTTTTTTAAATAGATTATACATATATAAATAATCTACTCTATGAAATTAACATGAGAATGTTATGTAAAATTACATTTTACTTTCAGTTATTGTTTAAAGGGTTAACTAGAAATACCAGTAGATTTTTCAATTAAACTAATTTCATCCTTAAAAACAACATACTAAATGTGGCTTGTTATAATACTTGTTATTCTTCGTTAAAAAATATCACTGACTAATCCATGAGATGAGTAAAAATGGAATATGTACATAGCGCGTCAGCGCTGCTTTTGAAATCAAACGTGATATCATGCTCTTTTATTATTAGCATCAAATCCCATTGATTGGCGAATCTTTATAAAACGTAGTTAATGGGGAAAAGTAGCAAAATATCTTAGCAATTTCTTAGATTTACATTATTTTATTCAATTAAACATTGAACTCTTACAATAAATTTAAATGGAAACTTAACTTCTAAAACAAAAACAATATAACAACTGGATTCCATTAATTTATAGAAAAATGACGTCAAAGGATTTCAGACTGCGAACGAAATGCTTGTCCTTTACCGTGGTTTTATAGAAATAAATTAAACATATTCAATTCCATTTCGAAAAGTTTGTTTACGTTTGGAAAGAAATTTTAAATGCCGATAACTCTTAATCTATACATTTCAGAAGGTACCTCTTCCCTCAAAATTAATTTTTTTTAGAGATCTTTCTACAAATGTAAATTTTATATATATTAAAAGCATGAACACTACGTCTGATTACTTTATTTTACAATATTATAAGAACACACATTTTAACAGACAACTAAATGCACTAAACCAACATGAGTGAAAAATTGACCTGCGCCAGGAGTCGAACCTGGGACCTTCAGCGCACCGTGCTAACGCTTTACCACTACGCTACCCAGATCGATGTTCTAACTCGGCAATTTCTCGTTCTTATTCCTGTTGGAAACAGTCATCGGCCACAATTTACAGTCACATTTAATTGTCTGATAAAATGTGTGTTCTTATAATTAGGAAGTTTTATTAAAAAAATATATCTTCAGAAAAAATGGCTGACTTGCAGATGAAATTTGATATGATTAACCCGTAAATGATTTGTGCTATTATAATACAGATGGTACACGGTCGTTGGCGGAGTTTTATCTCTGTTTTGGCGTAATTTTTTAGTTGTCAATTTAATCAACAGTTTTTTGCTAATTAAGGATAGAAATGTATTTATTTTTTTTCACTGTATTTTATAAAAGCACGTAGATTAGGTTATTACTTGTCCAAAAATGCAATCCTTTTTCATTTCTGTCCTATATTTAAATCTGTAGGTTGTTTGAAAAAAAAAGTTTGACGAAGAAAATAGTGATCATTTTAAGTAACTCGACGTTTAAAAAAAATCTATATCTCTGTTTATAAATCACTTATGAAGATGAGTTTGGTCTCAAATTGAAGAATTTCTTCATTAGATTCTTTTAGTTTTCGTTTTTTTTCTATGACGCTTGGTTCATTTGATATCTGATATTTTAATCTGGCATGTTTGATCGATTTAACATTGCGAAGTTGATTGCTGTAAGTAAGCAGTAGCGGTCTAAAGACCAGTTCTTGGTGTTGTTTGTTTGGCGCCTTTTTTTTAGCTTGGCTTGGCAGAGCGACCGCCCTGCTTGATGTTTTTTGACAAAATTAATTTTTGGAGTGTGTAAACTAAAATGCCAAAACTTAATTGACATTACTAAAACTATATAAAATTTATTATAAATTAGTTAGACAATACTGTGAATTGTGCTAATACCTATAACGTTTACATGTGCAAACTATAAATCGTACATAACATGTTGCATTTATAAATTAAGAAATTTACTAAATAAATTAAGAAGAAAAATATTTTAAATATTATTTTTGTACTCAATCAAATGTGTAGCAAAGTGAAACTGTATAAGAGGAATTTCACTATATCCATCCTCCATATTAGTTCATATTTTTATTTTATTTTTTATTTTTGCATTTTATTGTTTATAATTAATTGCATTTTTTAAACTACAATAATTCGTCAAAAACGACCTATTTTCAATGAATATGTCCAGTAGCAACTTTATATTCAAATATAGTTCGTTTGCTTCTATAAAATACGTTACATTGAAAACAAAAGCCATTTTTTATTCAGTCCCCCGAAATTTTGAGTATATCCATATTATTATAGGTATCTTTATTTTTACGAGTATATTTTAACTGTGGTTAAAGAAAATATCCCTATATTTTTATACAAACAATATATTAATAAACCTTGTATTTTCATATCGAAGATCTGTAAAACATTTTCGATGTTTCCACTAACACATATTTCATTTCTATATTATATAGTGTATGTATCGAAAGTAAAAATGTTCGTTTTTCTTAAGATTTTGTTCTCAGAAACTATAAACATTCAATATCTTCTTTTTTGTTTAGTTTTATATTATCTAGATTTTTTTGAAATACTAAAATTTAATGTTTAAAATTTTTACTAGTAAAGATTTATCTTTATTCCGAAATTTATCTGTCCTATTTTTATAGTTTCTTTAGATTTCCTACATATTTTTAGCCTTTGTTAAAAATTTATGTATTCTGTACTGACTTGATATTCCTAAAAATTTATATTTTCATTTTTAATTCTCAAATTCCATCTTTTCATTTTTTACGGCTTGGGAAAAAAGTATTTTTAAACATGCGAATTTCCTAAAATATACAGTTTTAACAAATTTTCCTTTTCTATTTTAGTAATATGTTTTGTATTTTATTTTAACACTTCATCTTTTTGTCTGCATAAATCAATAATAATACATGGATAAAAGAATTCAGAGAGTATATTTAGACAGAAAAAAATATTGCAGCGTGAAAATAAACGTTTTCCTCTGTTTTTATGAATTTGATTTGTCTACAAATAATAATAATAATAATAATAATCTGTTTTGAAATTTAATATATTAAGAAAACATAGCTGTGTTCGGGAAAAAACATTAATTAAACACTTCGTTCAAAACTAAAGAAACGTTATTTATTTTCTTTACTAAAATTCATATTTTTAAATAGGACGTTTTAAAAGTTTTGTATTAATTTGTGAATTATATCACAATTTTTTTTTTTTTGGAAATTATATTCATTTTTGCAGTGCAAAACCACAGATAGTATGTGATATTTTAGTGTAAAATGTAATTGAACATAAAGTAAAATGTAAGTGGCGGTTGTGTTTCAAAATAGAGACCAGATATTTTTAAATATTAATACGACGGAATACATTTTATATATCATTTTTCTTTGGTGAAGGGACTAGTTTTATTAATTTTATGAGAGTGTTAATAAATAAATTTTGTGGGGTGCCCTGTTTTATTAAGAGGAATTTTGTGAAGGAATCTGTCTTATTACATGGGATTTTATGAAAGTCCTGTTTATTAAGAGGAATTTTGTAAATTGGCCGGTTTTAGCAAGAGAATTTTGTGAAGGAATCTGTGTTATTACATGTGATTTGATGAAAGTCTTGTTTATTAAGAGGAATTTTGTAAAGATGGAACTGTTTTAGTAGTAGAATTTTGTGAAGGGTCCTGTTTTATAAACAGTTATTTTTTGTAAAGGGGTATGCTTTATTACATAGATTTTTGTGAAGGAGGATATAATAGGTCCCAAACTTTGGCTGGATCGACACATGGTTATTAGTACTGCACACTTGGTTAAATACAGCACCGCCACCCCAATGTTTTCTATAAATAATTAAAAACATGTTAATGATGTTAATGATTGATATGATAAATACCCCCAAACCAACCTTCAATCCCAAGTATAGTTTTCTCAAAAGAAAAAGGAACAGAAAAGAAAAAAAAATCATGGGAATGTCCTGAAATACACAATTGAATGTTTATATAAATCGCATACATGAATGATGTAATCCGTATCTCTCCAACTTCAATTGGCTTCTAGTTCCGGAGCACTGTCAAAACTTAGCTTACTGTGGGTTCTGCCTTTGGAAATAATTTATCCCTAACACGATTTCAAATTTATATTTGAAAATTTATTCTAATTAGTAATTCACTGTATTTTCATAAAATCAATCAAATTATGTATTACTTTTTATTATTTTAATATATTTTCAAAACAAAAGTTAGAGTTATTAAAACATTTATTTAAACTAGTATTTTAAAAACATAAATTGCACAAATTGTGCTTATTAGTTGCTAAAATCAGTGTAAAAATTGTTTTAAACTCATAAAAGAGCTAAAATCCTACATGTTTCGGCTTCAAACTTAAAGCCATCATCGGGGAAGAGGAACAACACAAACGACTACTGATCTTTTAATTTTCGACACGAGAAGAATGAAACCAACAGTATGGAAAAATTTAAATAAAATAAGCGGGCACTCTTTGTTGCCAAAGAGCGAAAAACAAAACAATGAATTAGTCGTTTGTGTTGTTCCTCTTCCCCGATGATGGCTTTAAGTTTGAAGCCGAAACATGTAGGATTTTAGCTCTTTTATGAGTTTAAAACAATTTTTACACTGATTTTAGCAACTAATAAGCACAATTTGTGCAATTTATGTTTTTAAAATACTAGTTAACACAACAGTGTAGTGTCCAAATGGATTCAATTGTCATTTATTTAAATTTCAACTGAATATATACTTAAATAAAATAAATATTAATTCCTGTAAAATGTATCTTTTAAAATTCAATTACTATTTTCCATCTATAATCTCCATTTTTGACCATCTGGTAACACGGGCAGATTTCCCTCCTGTTTTCGGCTTACTGGTAACGGCGGCAATTGAATGGAGTGCGACTATTAGCGTTATAAAAGAAGACGCGACAACTCTCGGGTTAATATAATATTGTATTTCTAATAATTATTTATTAAAGTAATTCTCTAAAGACACTTTATAACATGACTCTTTTTTTTAACGAAAATAAAATAAAATTGCACATTTAAAATATTTTCGAATAGAAAAAAATATCTGGGAAAAGAGGTGTTTTGCAATTTTGACAAAATATATGACAAAAATAAGGAACGAATATGATTTAAACATACTTGACCACCACTCGTTTATATATATATATATATATATAAAAGAGTAAGTGTCTGTCTGCCTGCCTGCCCGCGGATTTCTCCGTAATTATAACACCTAGGACTCTAAAATTTGTGTCATGTGTAGATGTCGTTACCGGACAGTATACCTCGGGGCCGGATTTTTAAATTTTAATTTAGATTTAAAAAGAAAAATTAAAACGTGTATATGGAATTTTGGGTTCGAGGCTATTTCAAGCTCCTCCCATGAAATAGCCTCGGCAGCGCCATCCGTGGCAACGAAGCAGCCAGCCAATGAGAGCAGTGAAACGACCGAAGAAATCTATGGCCTAGCCTGACTCGTGAGTTGCTGGCCTAGAGTTGTCCAGTTTTTGTCCATGGTTTTGTCGCCTAGCTTCGGAGGTTGACTGCCGTGTATGCCGTGTAATCGAATCGAAAGGACAGTTTTCGATATGCAAAGAGACTGCAAGAGATGTTAGTTGGCAGGTCAAAAAGAAGTGAACCGAGCTAGGCTAAGAGAGATGCAGAGAGAGTTGAACAGACGATGGTGAGCGGAAAATGATGTGTGCGCGTGAACAGTATATGATGGTTGTGTACGCTGGGGTTTTGATGGCAGAGTGTAATGTTTTTTAATTGTTCATCTTATTTTAACTTGTGTATCAACGATGCCTAATAAAAAGTGCTGGATGTTAATCATCACCTTGGATCACTGGAGTTCGTTAAGTCATTACAGTATGGCTCTTTCCACCCGACATCAATAGAGCTTACTGATTTTAGTTCGGATTTTCACCACAGGGGGCGCTTTCGTATCTTTGGTTCTATGGGCTGGATCATGACGGGTTATGCCTCATTCGACTCGACATCGATAACCTTAATGAATTCAGTTATGTTCGTATAGAACATATTGTGCCCCCTGGCGGTGGAAGGTGTAACTAAAGGATTTTGCAGCTAACTCGGGTTCTATGGGTCACATCACAACACGGTTTGGCTCATTCGACACAACATCAATAGAGCTTACCTATTTTAGTTCTGAATTTCACCACCAAGGGGTGCTTTCCTATCTCTGTTTCTATGGGCTGGATCACAATGGGGTATGGCTCTTTCCACTTGACATCGATAGAGCTGACTGATTTTAGTTCGGATTTTCACCACAAGGGGTGCTTTCCTATATCTGGTTCTATAGGCTGGATCACGACGGGGTATGGCTCTTTCGACTCTACATAGATAGAGCTTTTCGATTTTCACCACCAGGGGTGCTTTTCTGTCTCTGGTTCTATGGGCTGGATCATGAAGGGGGTATGGCTTTTTCGACTCGACTTACGGTAATATATGGGAGTGTGTATGGCACGCCCAGTGTTTGCTGTCTAAGGTAATGGGGCCCCCAACATTAGATTTGTTTAAAAAAATGTTCAACACTGATTTCAGGTACATTTAAGGTTGTTGGCACGGGCAACGCCAGGCGGGTAAGCTAGTATATAAATATAAACATACTTTGTACCAGAAAATGTATTTAGTTAACTGTATCTTGGCTGTATATGAGAAGAATTGAATTAAATCTGATTGGCTGGTTTGCGCAAGATAATCTTGAATGGTTATCTTACTTATTTTGGATTAGCTGATGAAGTTGACGATGAAATCTTCTGCTTTTCTTTCATTTTACAATGCATTTTTGCTACTTTTATACTCTTTTTTTCCTGTCTCCTTTAAGATGTGATACACAAATACTCATATACAGGATTTCCAGAGTTGATAACAACTTGGAATCCCTTCGAAACAATCTACTGTTTCTGTTTCTGTTTGAACAAGTGGGCTTCTTAGTGCACGTTCTAGTTGCGCAGTAACAAGGCGGTATGTATACAGGCGATATGTAAGCGACTTGCAGAGACGCAAGGAAGCCATTGCAAAAATAATGTTTAACTGTAGTAAGAAACTACATGAAAAAGAACAACTTTAAAAATAAAATATATTACAAAATGCAGAAGAAAAACTAATAGAAAAATAAATGAAATTAATGTTAAGTTTATACATTAATCTAAGGGTTTACAAAAATAAAAATAGAAAATTCCATTAGCTCCTAAGCTAGAAATGACAAACAGTAGCCGAATCCTCGCCCTACCCCATAAAAAAGACATTTTTCAGTGATCATACATTTTAATATAATATATAATATATTACAAAGGTAAGAGACTAATAGTATATATATTTTTAATAATTAACATTAGAAAAAAAGAAAGGTGAACGTGAAAACAGAGAATCAAGTCAAGTTTAATCCTCAACAGTTAATGCATATCTATGCGTGCACAGACTGCGTAGTCTGGTAAGTCGGCAATGACTTCATTTGAAATATTATATACGTCTTTGTAAAAATTTTTAGTAAGTTGATTAATTCTCTTTTTAAGGGAGGTAGTTCAGAGATGTATTCGAATAGTTGTATTTTTTGAACATATCTGACAATTTCATAAATTACGTAAATTTGTATTATGAATACTATACATATACTTGAAAGTATTTCGCAAGCAGGAGTAGTATTCGCAAAACCCAGATATGCCTATCATCGGTAAGAATAGAACAGATGCAATCATTATATACAAGGAGTTTATTTTTAATGGAAAGTGTATTCCTTCTGAGCAGATGATAAAGAGTATTAGAAGTGATGCCGACATTAGCCCCGATATTAAGTATATGTTTATTCCTAGTATAACGTCTATCAAAAATGAACCCCAGATTTTGAATAGTGTTAGTGCATGGAATGGTAGCATTATTAATTTTTATACGGTCAGTATCGATAATGTTTAGAGAAATAAACATCAGCAATTTTACTCTTTTTAAGTTTAAGGCACCACTTGATACAACAGCTTATAAAAATGGCAATGTTTGTTGGAGGTTTTCGTATAAGTAGTATGAATAGCGTGAAGACGAATAGATTACTGTGTCTTCCGCATGTAGATGAATAAAAGTTATCTGTGTGCGTAGTGTTCTTTAAAGTAGCCACTTGAAATCTCATTTACTTCATTCATTAAAATAAAATGTGTTTAAAAGTATTTTTTTAAAGAGGTACGTTGGTAAGAATGGATTTAAAGAATATGTTCCATAGTCTACGTCTATGTCTATATTTAAATAACCCTCGTTATTGATGTAACCTCTTATTTCGTACTTAAATTTCAAAATTAGTTTTCTAAATACTAATTTTTTTTTGTTTTTGCTATATTGCGAAACACAAAAGTTAATAAAAGTAATTGATTGTACTGTTTAGGTTATCAAAGATTTATTAAAAAAAATTAGTAGTGGAAATGCTAACAATTGCATAAAGTAAGAGAAAAAGTCATTACTTTCTCATGTTGCATTCAAATTTTGATACTTCATTTCGAAATTTTAAATATATGTTTCCCATAATAAACACTGATAAAAGTAATCTCTTTAAAAAGACATGACGCTTGTTTAAAAAGAAAATTTATGAAAATGAACGAAAATGTCATAAAGCCGTACCACCTGTCACATATTTAAATTACTTTTTGAATCATTGTCTGATTTATTCATATAGTTGAAAAGTAATGCCGCCATTCGTTTGTGAAACAGGATGTCATAACTGGATGTCAAAGTTATTTTTCTTTTATAATATAAAATGTCTCAATTTAATAGAATGCAATATTAGAAAAATTCTTGATATTTATGCCTAAATAGAATACACACAAAACCTCTATTTGTAGGATAAAAGCAAATCATTTTTCTTTTAATTAAAATCCCTTTTACTATAGCAAATTTTTTAACTACAACTTTAATAATTTTGATAATTTTTTTTTAAAAAAGTATTAACAAAGCTATATGTTCGATAAGCTAAAACAAATAATTAGGAATTCATATTATACATGTGAAAAGATACAATAAAGGCAACCTGCTCAAACGGAAATACCCGACGGAATGTAATATAATTACATTTGATATACGGAAACCTGCGTAAAATGGATTTTTTAGGCGGTATTTAGCTTTTTCATTATCACAGTTTTTACCATTTTTAGCTCACAAGCTATCAAAGTCTGAGAGCTTATGTGCCCGCCGGTTCTGTATGTATGTACGTACGTATGTATGTACGTAAAGCGATAACTCTTCATAGAAATATCCGTTTTCCTTCAAATTTTGTTTATAGGTTCATTGTGTTAAGGCGCTTCCCTGATTAGTTTTCGGGATTGATTGGTTAAGTATAAAGGGGGGAACGGGGGGCTAATCCCCCCTAATTTATATAAATGGGGTTTTCATGCAGAATTATTCCGTTTTCCTTCAAATTTTGATTATAGGTTCATTGTGTTAAGGCGCTACCTTGATTAGTTTTCGGGATTGATTGATTAAGTATAAAGGGGGTACCGGGAGGGGGCTAATCCCCCCCTAATTTATATAAATGGGTTTTTCATACAGAATTATTCCGTTTTCCTTCAAATTTTGTTTATAGGTTCATTGTGTTAAGGCACTACCCTGATTAGTTTTCAGGATTTATTGGTTAAGTATAAAGGGGGGGAACGGGGGCTAATCACCCCTAATTTATATAAATGGGTTTTTCATGCAGAATTAATTCCGTTTTCCTTCAAATTTTGTTTATACGTTCATTGTGTTAAGGCGCTACCCTGATTAGTTTTCGGGATTGATTGGTTAAGTATAAAGGGGGGAACGGGGGGCTAATCTCCCCTAATTTATATAAATGGGTTTTTCATGCAGAACTATTACGTTTTCCTTCAAATTTTGTTTATAGGTTCATTGTGTTAAGGCGCTACCCTGATTAGTTTTCGGGATTGATTAGTTAAGTATAAACGGGGGAGGACGAGAGGGGGCTAATCCCCCCCTTAATTTATATAAATGGGTTTTTCAGGCAGAATTATCCGATTTTCTTTAAACTTTGTATGTAGGCTCATTGTGATAAGGTACTTCCTTAATTAGTTTTGGGTGTTCATTGGGTAAGTATAAAAGGGTGAAACGGGGGCTACCCCCCCCCCCTCAATTTAGATAAATGGGTTTTTCATTCAGAATAATCCGATTACCTTTAAACTTTTTATATAGGCTCATTGTGATAAGGCACTTTCCTAATTAGCTTTGGGTGTTCATTGGGTAAGTATAAAGGGGGTAAACGGGGGGCTAATCCCCCTTAATTTAGATAAATGGGTTTTTCATGCAGAATTATCCGATTTTCTTTAAACTTTGTATGTAGGCTCATTGTGATAAGTCACTTCCCTAATTAGTTTTGGGTGTTCATTGGGTAAGTATAAAGGGGTTAACGGGGGGCTACCCCCCTTAATTTAGATAAATGGGTTTTTCATGCAGAATTATCCGATTTTCTTTAAACTTTGTATGTAGGCTCATTGTGATAAGTCACTTCCCTAATTAGTTTTGGGTGTTCATTGGGTAAGTATAAAGGGGTTAACGGGGGGCTACCCCCCCTTAATTTAGATAAATGGGTTTTTCATGCAGAATTATCCGATTTTCTTCAAATTTTATATATAGATTCATTGTGGTAAGGAGCTTGCCTGATTAGTTTTGGGGGTTTATTGGTTAAGTATAAAAGGGGGAACGGGGAGCTAATCTCCCCTAATTTATATAAATGGGTTTTTCATGCAGAACTATTACGTTTTCCTTCAAATTTTGTTTATAGGTTCATTGTGTTAAGGCGCTACCCTGATTAGTTTTCGGGATTGATTGGTTAAGTATAAACGGGGGGGACGAGAGGGGGCTAATCCCCCCCCCCTTAATTTATATAAATGGGTTTTTCAGGCAGAATTATCCGATTTTCTTTAAACTTTGTATGTAGGCTCATTGTGATAAGTCACTTCCCTAATTAGTTTTGGGTGTTCATTGGGTAAGTATAAAGGGGTTAACGGGGGGCTACCCCCCCTTAATTTAGATAAATGGGTTTTTCATGCAGAATTATCCGATTTTCTTTAAACTTTGTATGTAGGCTCATTGTGATAAGTCACTTCCCTAATTAGCTTTGGATGTTCATTGGGTAAGTATAAAGGGGGTAAACGGGGTGCTAATCCCCCTTAATTTAGATAAATGGGTTTTTCATGCAGAATTATCCGATTTTCTTTAAACTTTGTATGTAGGCTCATTGTGATAAGTCACTTCCCTAATTAGTTTTGGGTGTTCATTGGGTAAGTATAAAGGGGTTAACGGGGGGCTACCCCCCCTTAATTTAGATAAATGGGTTTTTCATGCAGAATTATCCGATTTTCTTCAAATTTTATATATAGATTCATTGTGGTAAGGCGCTTGCCTGATTAGTTTTGGGTTTTCATTTGTTAAGTATAAAGGGGAGGAACGGGGGGCTCACCTCCCTTAATTTAGATAAATGGTTTTTCAAGCAAAATTATCCAATTTTTTTTCAAATTTTGTGTATAAATTCATTGTGGTAAGGCGCTTGCCTGATTAGATTTTGGGGGTTTATTGGTTAAGTATAAAGGGTGGGAACGGGTGCTTATCCCCCCTCCCTTAATATATTGTCGATTTCTTTATTCTCCGAGGGGCATTATTCTTTGAAATACGAGTATGTACTATACAATTAGTGTGAATAGGCTGTGAGCTCAATGCCCTCAGTTTAACTGGGCACTTTTCTTTATATATATGTCTGATAATTTTTAACACTTTGTAATTATATACTACACTGCAAAAAAAAAGAAAAAAAAGAAATGATTTTCTTGTATAATACTGGCATCCCAGCTGCCAGTATTACACCGTAAAATTAACAGTAATAAACCGTGCAATAAGCAGTAATACACTGCCGCGCATTAATTTTTAGCTCACAGGCTATCAAAGCCTGAGAGCTAATGTGCCCACCCGTTCTGTATGTATGTATGTATGTATGTACGTATCGCGATAACTCTTGATAGAAATAACCGTTTAGCTTCAAACTTTGTTTATAGGTCCCTTGTGATAAGGCGCTTCCCTGATTAGTTTTGAGGGTTGATGGGTTAAGTATAAAAGGGGGGAACGGGGGACTAACCCCCCCTTAACTTAGATAAATGGTTTTTTCATGCAGAATTATCCCATTTTCTTCAAATTTTGTATATAGATTCATTTTGATAATGCGCTTCTGTGAGTAGTTTTGGGGGTTCATTGGTTAAGTATAAAGCGGGAAAGGTGGGATAATCCCCCACCCTTCATTTAGATAAATGAGTTTTTCATGCAGAATTATCCGATTTTCTTCAAATTTTGTATATAGGTACATTGTGATAATGCGTTTCTCTGAATAGTTTGGGGGGTTCATGGGTAAAGTATAAAGGGAGAAAGGAGGGGGCTAATCCCTCTTTAATGTAGATAAATGGGTTTTTCAGGCAGAATCATCCGATTTTCTTCAAATTTTGTATAAATATACATTGTAATTAGAGGCTTCCCTGATTAATTTAAGGGGTTCATTAGTTAACTATGAGGGGGCGGGGTAACGGGGGAGGACCCCCCCCCCCGACTTTATATATTGTCGATTTCTTTATTTTTCGAGTACTAAGAGTATACTATACAATTAGTGTGGAATAGCCTGTGAGCTCAATGCCCTCAGTTTAACTGGGCACTTTTCTTTTTTTAACACTTTCCAACCTAGTTGAAAAGTGTTTATGACTTCGGTTTGTCTGGCCGTCTGGCCGTCTGGCCGTCTGGCCGTCTGGCCGTCTGCCGTCTGCCGTCTGCCGTCTGCCGTCTGTCCGTGCTCTAACTCCCGTAAATATGCTCGGATTGCCCTGCAAATTTTATATGTTATAATCGTTATCTATAGCATGTTCCCTATTTCAACGGAAGTGTGTAGCACTTATAGTTTTTTTACAGGGACACTCAAAAGAATTCTGTTACATTGCGGTCTATGGGGAAAAATCATTTGCGGTTTATTTAAATAATGTTTCAATACTTTAAACGCATTGAAATTTATATATATCACTAAGGTGCATTAGAAGAAGCTTAATATGGAATAGGGTGTGCATAGCACTTATACTTACTTTACAGGGACAGTCAAAAGAATTCCGTTACATTACGTCTATGGAGAAAAATCGTCTGCGGTTTATTTAAATAATGTTTCACTATTTTAAACGCATTGAAATTTATATTAGGTTCATTACAAGAGACTTACTACAGAATATTGTGTGTATAGCAGTCATCGTTCATTTACAGGGACACACAAAAGAATTCTCTACTGTATGTTAACAATAATTCCTGGAAGTGCGTTTTAAGTTACTGAATGCGATTTTAATTTTAAATCGCTTTTTGTATATTACGTGGTGTGTATAAATTCTGTAGATCCTATACAGGGAAGTACAAAAGTTCGGGAACACATTTCCGTATTATTTAACTCCAGACGGAGAATTTTAAACTGTGCTACGTGTTTCCTAACTGAACTAAAATTTAGCATCCTATGTAGTATATATACAAATCTATAGATCCTATACAGGGCTGAATAAAGTATTCGGATTACTTAGATGTTATCTTTTAGCTTATAAAAGAGTATGATTCGTAAAATTATTTTGGAAGCGTTGGAAAGTGTTACATAATCTATGCTTGACGCATGATTTTTCGTTCTTGTTTATTTTTTAAAAAGCATACGATATTAAACATAGATTATGTACAATATTCATTTTTAATATGTTTGGTTAATAATGAAACTTATTAAAATCAGTTTGAAAATCTGTAAATATTTTCGTGCCCATACATATATATTTTACGTACAGAATAGCTTACAGAAAAGATCTTCTAAAATAAAAACAAAGCCATTCTTTAGAATGGAGTATATAACAAACAAAATTTGCCGCCTAAAGTAAAATTCACTTATAATCAACTGTTACTGAACTGTTTAAATGAAAATATCAAATTTAAAAGCATTTTTTTTACCACTATAATATGCTTGAATGTAAATTGACCAATTTATATTTACTCGTGAAATTTGGTAATTGTGTGTTTTTGATCTGTCATATCAATTACAAGACTCTTTTCATAATTATTATAATAACACATTTTTTTATTTTTAAACTTAATAATAATTTTAATTAACTATTTTATACATTTTTTAGATATTTGTATAACGTTGAAAGAGCTCTCTGAACATTTCACCTACAAACCTAGCAGAGTTCAACACTGTTCAGTGTTCCATCTACAAGCATGGCGAAATGCATTACGGTTCTGTGTTCTAGCGACAGAGAGATATGAACGTATCCTTCAACACGTATCCTTTCGATATACCAGATTCTGAGTGACTACTTCATTTTCCTCTTTTTAACACTTTCCAACCTAGTTCAAAAGTGTTTATGACTTCGGTTTGTCTGCCGTATGGCCGTATGGCCGTGCTCTAACTCCCGTAAATATGCTCGGATTGCTCTGCAATTTTTATATGTTATTGTCGTTATTCATAGCATGATCTCTATTTCAACGGAAGTGTGTAGCACTTATAGTTTTTTTACAGGGACACTCAAAAGAATTTCGTTACATTGCGGTCTATGGGAAAAAATCATTTGCGGTTTATTTTAATGATGTTACACAATTTCAAACACATTGTAATTGATATATATCACTAAGGTACATTACTAGAAGCTTAATATGGAATAGTATGTGCCTATCACTTATTGTTACTTTACAGGGACAGTCAAAAGAATTCTGTTACATTACTTCTATGGAGAAAAATCGTCTGCGGTTTAATTGAATAATGTTTCAATATTTTAAACGCATTGAAATTTATAAATATCACTAAGGTGCATTACAAGAAGCTTACTACAGAATATTGTGTGTATAGCAGTCATCGTTCATTTACAGGGACACACAAAAGAATTATCTACTGTTTGTTATCAATAATTCCTGGAAGTGCGTTTTAAGTTGCTGAACGAGATTTTAAATTTAACTCACTTTTTGTCTATTACGTGGTGTGTATAAATTCTGTAGATCATATACAGGGAAGCACAAAAATTCACGAACACATTTTCGTTTATTGACAAAAACTCCAGAAGGAGAATTTTAAACAGTGCTACGCGTTTCCTAACTTAACTAAAATTTAGCATCTTATGTAGTATATATACAAATCTATAGATCCTATACAGGGCTGAATAAAAGTATTCGGATATTTTTCCGAATATTGTATATGTTGGAAATTCCTGAAATTTTGTTTCAAAAATATGTTATGCGTTTTCCAAATTGTTTACTTAGATGTTATCTTTCAGCTTATTAAACGGTATGATTTGTAAAATATTTTTGGAAGTGTTGGAAAGTGTTACATAATCTATGCTTGACGCATGATTTTCCTTTCTTGTTAAATTTGCTACCAGACAGTCGAAGCGGAAGGATGAAGAATTATTTCGTCACTCGAGTTTATCTGGCAACCTCTGGACAGTGCTTCCCCTTTTTTGCTGACTCTAAATTATATTGTCTCCTTGAAAAATTAAGATGGGCACTCGGCAATTATCCCATTCGGTGTGTTGTCCGGAGCGTCAGTTCTATTCAGATACAATAAAGGAAGCTTTTTCTCTTCAAAATTTCAGTGCCTGTTTTTCCTTCGACATGATTTACAAAAATCAATTCATTCATAAAAATACGCTGTAGGTTCATCAACGTCACGTAGCTATCTTCTTTTCTGCTATTATTAATATCTTTTGGAAACTTCAAATAAGTTCAAGCACGTGTATGCAATGTTCTTACTTCATACAAGTATATTTCAAAGTTCTTCTAAAATATAGCGTAAATTTATCTACAGGATGTTTGTTTTCTAAGTGTTGGTTCTACAATTTACCAAGCACAGATAATTTATTCGCGTTCGAAAAAATTAAAAATGTTTCTATTGCAAATTCTGTAATTTTGTCTACCAAGTGTTACAGACATGGACTGTTTAACAAATACACCTTCGAAGCCCGTGCTCACCCAATGAGATACAAATGGTTCCCCAAATTTATTGTAAAAAAATACTTTTAGAAAAAAAATAATCAGTTCAAAAAAGAAATTTTTTCCCTTACGAAGCTTCTTTCTAAATTATAAAGCTCGCTCTTTCCAAAGTGTTATTTATTGTAAATTTTGATTTAAAAAATTAACTGTTTCTGCATACGAAAAAAATGTTTTATTAAATAACAAAACAATTGGTAGAGTAATTGGGGAGGAGGGAGCTGAGTAACTTCGGGCATCCCCTACTTCTATGTCTTAAGCGGGCCCTGGTTACAGACTGTTCTCCTAAGAAAATAATTATTCAACATGTGTTTGATATAGGCAGTTAAAAGTGAAATAAATAAATACAAGATATATTGTTGCTAAGAGTTGATGAAATACGATGTGTTAAATATGTGTAAATTGTGTTAAATATGGAAGGCAAATGCTTTCCAATAATGTGCATATGAGGCCTAAAAAAGATTTTAAAATATCATGCTAAAATGTGCCATTTTAAGAGTTTTGCATTCATGTGATTATGTGATTATTTCAATTTTTGAGTTTATAATATGGGATATTTTTTAATTTTCCATTTTCTTTCAGCTTTTGTAAATTCATATGTGCATAATTTCATTTCAAGAAATAGTAACCTAAAAAATTTAAATTTGTTTTGTTTAATTTTTCTTTCCGATTTATGTATTTTAATCATGGTAGAGATGAATGCGTCATCTTACAAAGAGGAATATCTTATCCAAAATAATTACTTTCGTAAATTCAATATGATATATATATATAATTTTTAAATTTATCAATACTGAAAAATTATGTCTGCAATATACTAAAAATTCCCCCATACGTTAACAAGTTTTAGTTATTTAAATTTCATATTTATCATTTAATTCCATTCTATAATTGTCATCAATAATTTATAGCACTTTTATTTCAATACAGATTACTCACCTTAAAAGATTGAATTTATTTATTTGGACATTCTATATTTAGTGCACCCTGCCCCCCACAGATTCATACCATCCCCTAGAAATTCATTTTTACACATAAATAAAATCTATCACAATTGTAATATAGACAAAAAATTTACAGATTAAAAGACCAGAAAATAAATTACCCAAAATATCGTATACTGATGAAAAAAAAATTCTACTCAGCTGTAAACTTTCACGGCTATAATAAATTTTCATTTTCTCTTAAAATGCAAAGTAATTTAGAGCATTTTCCTTCTAAGAAGGATTTTATTTTTACAAGAGAGACTTCGAGCGATGTAAGTTATAACCTCTGTAGAAAATTTAGCTTTAGTCTTTGGAACATTTCTCTTTTTGGCGATACAATTATTATGGTGTTTACATTGATGGAACAACATTTTACAAACCTCAAAAATCTACACATTTATATTAGGAAAATCCCAGCAAAGAAAAGAGACATTTATACAGTTCCTTAAGTTCTTTTAATAATACATCCCAAACAATTTTATACCTATGGAATTATGTAACAAGATGTTTATGTTTAGGCTTTATCAAAAAGCATTCAAAACAAAAATTAATAAAAGACACAAGTGTTCTTTCATGTTAACCCTAAATTACACATGTTTCTTTATTCTGTTATGTTTAATTTTACAATAATTAATATCTTACAAAATAACCATATAAAATATAGAAAAATTGTACTTAAACATATTTTAACATACTGAACTTCAATATTTGATGACGTTATCGTGTTATTAATAAACCTTTAAAGTTCGTTAAATCTTAATATATAGAAGACCTTTTTCGAAAAAAAAACCCTACTGAATTATGAACAAGTAACGAAAATACATAAACAAACATATTTAACATTACCAATGGGCCTTTTTGTGATAAATAATTGTTATTGTCAGGCGGTCAAATTCCAAACAATTAACAAACGAACGAGAAAACTTACCGCAAATAACCTGTAGAAATCTGAGGAAAGACGCATTTCATATAAAGAGCACGTAAAATCATAAAATAAATAAGTGGTCCATATAAAAATGGAAAAATAACACAAGTTACATAAGTCTATTTTATTTTTTAACATTTACGAAGGCACAAATAACAAGAAAGAAAAATCATGCACCGAGCATATATTATGAAACACGTCCAACACTAACAGAATACTTTAACAGACTATCGCTGTTTAATAAGGTAAATAAAGTATCTAAGTAAACATTTTAGAAAAAACACAAAACACATTTGAGAACCAGATTTCAGCAATTACCGTCTACAGCCGGAAAAGTACCCCAACTATATTTGCAGCTCTGTATATAATTTATATATTTGTATGTACTCTATAGTATGCTGCAATTTAGTTTAGTAATAAAACTCATAACACAGTTTGAAATTCATCTTCAGCAGTTTCTATCAATAGATGGAAACATACTTGAATTTTTTTGTGCAGCCCGGTACAAGCTTTTTATGTACGTCACTTAATAAGCTATAGTTTAATTCAGGCAAAAACACGCTGGAAGCAAACTTCTAGAAATTATCATACAGAGGCTGCCATGCATTCAATTCTTTGCATGATCCTGTATATGATTTTCTTTATATTTACAAACTTTTCTTGGTATACTAAATATATTTCACGTTCAAAATGCATAACTCGATTAAAAACCCATTTTAATCAATCAATGCTTATGAACAGTAATCCTTACGAATTTGTTTTGTGTAGCCCTGTATATGATCTGTAGCATTTATACATACCACATAGCATTCAAAAATTTATTTAAACGCACACCTTACTAAAATCTCACTTCCAATTATGGCTTATAAACAATACTTCGGACACAGTACAGTACACGAAATATTTTGTGTGTCCCTGTAAATGAAAGATAAATGCTAAGCACATAACAAGTATGTTGTAGTAAACATCAATAATGTATATCAATTTCATTATATTTGAAATGGCATAACAAAATTCAAATACGCTGCTAACAGTTTTGCCTCCGTAGACCATTATGTAATAGAATAATTTTGTGTGGCACTGTAAATGAAAGAAAAAAGCTTTACACTCCATATTCTACAGAAAGCATGTCTTAGTGCATCTCAGAAATTGATATCAATTTCATTGTGTTTGTAATAGTGTAACATGATTAAAATGCGCCGCAAACGATTTTCCACATTAAAACATAATGGAATGGAATTATTTTCAGTTCTCTTGTAAACTAATTATAAGTGCTAGACGTACCATATTCGATATTAAGCATCTTGTAGTGTATTTCAGGGATGCATATCAATTTCAATATATTTGAAATAGTGTCACATCATTAAAATGCACTGAAAATGATTTTCCCCCGTAGACCATTATGTAACGGCATTATTTTGAGTGACCCTGAAAAAAGTATAAGTTGTACACACTTCATTTTCAATACCGAACATACTATAGTAAACCTTAGTAACATATATCAATTGCATGACTATTCATTCATATTATCGTAAGTTAGAGCACGGAAAGGCAGACGGCAGACAGACAGACAGACAAATCGAATTCACAAACACTTTTCAACTGCGTTGGAACGTGTTAAAAAAATTGCATAATTTAAAACTGGCATTTTTACGAACATTAACTAGAATTATAGTTATAGAAATCATACATTTTTTTCTTACAATTTTATGACTGCAACATTTTAATCCTCGATATTTTAAAAAAAAAAATTCGATTTATAAAAAAAAAAATCTATATGTAACAGAGATATAGAAATTACCGAGGAAACAAAAAGAAAAATAATTTTTAAAAAATGTCCAACTAATAAACAAAAATGTGCGTATGTATTAATTTGTCATAAGTCAAATAATGAGGGAAATGTTTTTCTTGAAGTTTAATTAAATGTAATTAAAATTAGCTTTCTGTTGTTCTTACTCAAGATAAAATAAAAAACCAGGAGGATTAGTACTCATGCTACTCAACTTTATTCATGTACTTTGTTTACATTTAATTTACTCTTAAAGCAATTTAATCTGTAGTAGATGTCGGAAAAGAACAAAAGAAGAAAAAAATGCATTTATTTTACATTTAATTAAGGAACAAAAGATTACTAAAAAGGATAACTTACGAGTACTTATTAATTGAAGTAGTATGTTTTTTTTTCTAAATGTCTACTTAAAGGTAATGGAAATTATTTATCTTCTTTGTTCACGATATTTTGGAGAAATATTAATGTATTTTTAAGAAATAGGAAAGATTCAACAGCATCATGGTTCGGTTTTTCAAAAAGAACCTGAATGTGGGCATCACACTGTTGTCCACAGCGAAGACCAATTATTATTTTTCGTCTTTAAAAAAGCGTAACTCGTCTTATCTCAGAGGCACGCCGCGATTAAATTCAAAATTTCAGCATCGTAGTTCACACTGTTTTAAGAATAGATTTACAGCTTGATGTTTCTGTCCATTTGAGAAAAAAAAATTCCATTGCGTTACACTCTATAATCATTACATAAAAAAAGTATGTCATATTCTTTAATTATTTTAAGTCTTCATATTTGGTGTAATGGGGGCTTTGACAAAAATTTCTGAGTGAAAAAATAATCATTCAAAAGACGACAAAATTTACTGTAGTGAGCTGAAAGATTGAAACAAACACTTAATCAGCAATAAGTTCTTGTAAGAACACATTTTCTTCTTTTTTCTCGTAGGGTCATTTGATATTTTTAAAAATAATAGCTTTAGTTGTCCAAACCGTTTTAATTTTTAATGGTTATAAATATAAAGGATTTACAGCCCGTGTAAAAATTCTGTCAGAAATATTGTTATCTGTTTGTAAAATAAATATGTTTTTTAACGCTTTTTTTGGTTTTCGTGTTGGGTCCGTCAACATAAAAAATATATTTTTTCTTGTTCAAACTTTCTGAAATTTTAGTCGTTCATAAATATATCTATTGTCAAGTCCTCTGTAAAATTATGTGAAAATATATGCATATTAAGTAGTGAAAACGTTACCAGAAGCCGAGCGTGAACATGTTATTATAAATTTTCGCCGAAAATGTCTAAGATTTTATTCTTAAAAAAATATATCTTCTCGCCCGAGCGTTTCGCAGTTGTTGTAGGTGATGTAAATCTTGTCTACTGAGATGCTCGGAAAGGATTGTGTCGAAATGCGAACGTTTAGGAGCTTTTAGTGTAAGAAAAAAAATCGTCTCGTGGTGCGCGAAATGTTTGCCGATATTTTTGAAAGGCTCAAAATTCGTATTTGTTAAAGCTAATTATACAGTCAATTAGAATATTTTTTCGGCTTTAAGAGCATATATTTAGTTTCTTGGTATTTCTAAAATTGCTCTTTAGAAGAGCGTTGCCGTAAGGGGGGAAACATTCACCCGGGAAAACGACCATTTTTCAAAAATGTTTTCAAGTAGATACCATAATTTTTGTCGAATTTATTACAGCATTTGAGACATAAGAGAACGATCTTTTAGAAAATGTTTTTCGTTTTTAAATGAACCAAATGGTTTAGGCGATTGAAGTTCAAATGTAATTGCGAAAAACACATTCTTCATTCAAATGGTTATTTATTCACGTTCACTGCCGTACATTGCGTTCTGGGCATTTGCAAGTGCTGAAAGCTGGCTCGCAAAAAACATATATTGATCAGTTTTTAAATAATTCAATTGGCTAATTAATAAAATATTGAATTTCATAATCTCGGGTGCATCAGGAGAAGCTTTGGACTATCATCACCTACATTTTCAGACTTCTAGGTGCGCTAGATTTCGCTAGCAATCACAGACAGACACACACATACACAGACAGCGACACTTTATTTATTAGTACATATAATTTATGAATTATTGAATATTCAAATTGGGACGTTTATTTCTGGTCACCCTGCATATACACTTGGGAGAAAAATTAAAGGAAAAACCATAAAAATGTGCTTCATGTTAATTCTATTACGGGAACTACATTGAAAGGTTGATTGGTTGGTAACTCAATGTGAACGTTATCATGTAGTCCAGCGGTATTAACCTTTGCTACAGAAAAATATGCAAATTTTTGAGCCCGTTCTTTCGGCACGTTTGAAAAGGCGTGCATGTGGGTCAAGTTTCGCTTGTAGTAGGTGGAATAGGTCGTCTAGAAGACATTTGACCGATGGTGAGAAATGACGTGAGATTAGGGGAATGGAAACAGGACAGATACTGACAGGGATCTGTAAAGACTTAAAAATAGCCGAAAGCGCCATGTCAGGAATCTCGAAACTGTTTAAAGACACTGGTAATGTGGAGAGACAAACAGGTCCAAGAGAAAAACGTGCTAGAACAGACTCTCAGGACCGTTATTTGGCAACGATTGCTAAAAGAAGCAAGCAAGTGACGTCTGTTCATATTGAAAAGGTATTCGTTGCAGCAACCGGAACTCGACTATCCAGATTTACTGTGAGTGTCAGGCACGATAAACGAAGGCTGTATGCAAGGAAACCCATGATTTGTATTCCACTAACTCCTGCGGTGAAATGCGCCTTGTTAAAGTGGTGCAGAGATCATCGTCATTGGAATACTACAGACTGGAGCTAAGTTCTCTTTACCGATGATTGTTTGGAGAGTGATTCCAGACGTATTACCGTATGGCGGGAGAAAACACACGCAATAAGACCGCAAACATCGGTGAAAGACATCGATACAAAAGTTCTGGAACCATGGTATTGGGGGGGGGGTGCATCATTTTGAATGGCCGCACTGACCTACACATTTTAACCAGTGCAACTGTGAAGGCTGAAATATAAGGAGATGAGGTTCTTGATCCTCTTGTCAAATTGTTTAGAGGTGCAATATGTAACAACTTACTCCTAATGAATGGCAATGCGCGTCTTCGTCGTGCTGCACTAGTGACTGATTATCTTGAGGCCGATGGAATCCAGCGAATGGAGTGGTCTGCATATTTTCCGGATTTAAATCCGATAGAACATGTGTAGGATGCACTAGGACGCCGACTTAGAGTCTCGGTAATCCAAAACTAGCACTTTCTAGACGATTCGAAGCACTATTCATTTTGGATACACTTTGTTACCACAAGCACTTCTGGATAATCTAATCCCCAGTATGGGAAATGTTTATATCTATGTAGTTACATCTATGTTTTTACTGTAAAACTTGCATTTCTGTCAGGGGTCACCACTTACCTTATTGATTTTTCCTGTGTGTCTCTAAAATGTTGTAACAGTACAGTTTCTTTATACCCTCTTATATCACACATCCCTATGTTTTTATGTAAATTTATTTTTTGCAGACGTAGGCAGTTCTGCATTTTGAATATATCTCAGATATGACAAAAAATAGATCTTGCGCAAGTTTCATGTTCTTATCTGCAAAATTATTCAAGATTGATCGGTTTTTATAGTTGTTCCTTTAATTTTTCTCGTCAGTGTATATTCGGATATAGGCACATTGAAAGAGGAAATGATTAACTAGAAACACATTGATCTGAGGCAGGGCTAACCGATGAATTGGTTTAGAAATGTGACGATTAACTTTGTAAATACATGCTAGAATAGAAGTGAATTGATACATTTATTCGAGACAAACAGCTTAACCCCTTGGAGGGCAAGCACGTGGTCTAAAAATGCTAAATTGTGCTATGTTTTAAGACCAGTAAATTTAAATAATGAATTTTTACCTTCTCAATCTGCAAACAACAATACTAAATATTTTTATTTAATTATACTGGTGGCAAAGTTATATATTAAAAAGTGGTATATATTATATACCGGTGCCCCTCAAGGGGTTAAGGAATGTGGTTGAGAGACGGATCGCTGTTGAGAATGACATATTATTTTCAGACAGTTTCAATTTGCTTAAATTTGTTTAATTTTTAAGGTTCCGTTCATCTCACGAAACCCTATTCGTCTCGCTTCTCTGTCTAACTGTCATAGAGTCGGTTCTCAGAAACTGTACAAATTAGAGACATTATTTTTTTTGTACTTATAGCTGAATAATTACTGTAACGCTGAAAATCATAAAATTTTGAAAAAGTCGTATTATTTTAATATAGAGGGACATAAAACCAAAAATCTAACAGCATTCTTCTATTAAATTTAAACATTTTTCGTTACAGCAGTTGCCAACAATTAAAAATACACAATAAAATTCTTTCTACAATAATTAATTTTCTGTTGAAAGATTTCCATGTTAAAAATAAAGTTTCACCAATTGAAAAAGAAAGATTAATATGACGTCATATTGGTAATATAATGGAAATTTTCAACCATCTCTCAATAACATAAGGAGTATGATTATGTGTAAGTACAGAAAGCAGATTAATATGACGTCATATTGGAAGTTTAACGAACTTTTTCAAATGTTTGAGAATTTGAATTTTGCAATCTGGATTGTAGAAAAGCATGTTATCAATGGGGTTTGAAGTGTACGAGTTTCTATAAATAGTTATACAAATAATAATTATATAAACAAGGAGGAAAATTTTTAAATTAAAATGAAATATTTCTCAGAAAGAAAATGTTGCAACAATGAAATTAAATTTCGTTAAGCCACGCTTGCTAAAATACGCTATTGGCTGCAAATCCGATTAAGTAACTTTAAAAAACCTGGCATTTTAAAAGATTCGCCGATTTTGTGTAATTCCGGCTTAAGACAATGAGGTTCTTTGCTAAATGTTATTAAAAAAATATGAAAACTAACCTGATGAACGTTAATTCTTTTCTATTTTTAAACAGTGTATAGGAATTTATATATGATATTTTGTAATTCTATCATTTAATTTGCTCTTTTTCGTTATATAATTGTTAACCCTATGTTCTCAGCAATATCAATCAGACTAAGCCCTTTGAGTTAAGTCCTAGATAAAATAACCTTTCTTTTGTTTGGCTGCCCTCTATGTTCTTATTGAGATAGTGTATTGATAATTATAATTTTAAAAAATTTCATTTAGATTTATTTATTAAAGGATAAAGTGTTTTGAAAGGAATAATAAATGAAACACTTTGTGCGATTTTCGATCACACTACCACTTTTTTTGCATCTTTTTGCATCCATGAAGTGTATGGATTGCTGTCCTATAGCGGTTTCGTGATGTTTCAATTCTTTACAATCTTTCTTGCTCAGTGAATGTAACGCAATTCCTTGAACTTAAAACTATTATAAAACTTTAAAGTTGTTATTCTCAAAAGCCTATTTTTCAAACCGGGCGGCCACTGTTCTCGAGAACTACTTGACCGATTTCCTTCATTTTTTTTAAAGAAAGGTAATAGTTTTGTCTGGAGCTTATAGCACCGAAAAGTATAATTTTCATAGGTTAATTATTGTTTCTTTCCGTATCGTTTTGTTTTTTCGACAGGTAAATTTGGGGAACGATGCAAGCGTCAGAACTGTTTTAACCCTGCAATTGCGTATCGTAAGCCACGCAGCTTGTTTCCTAGGTTGGTTTGTTTATCAATTTGTTATTTAATTTGTTTCCTCTGTTGATTTTGGTTTTGTTTAAGCTGGTTACGTTATAATATTGCTTTGAGTTAGGTTTATTTTCTGTTCTGGTTTATTTATTTATATTCTTCATTTTATGTTTTAAATTATGTGGTACCATTTTAGTTCTATTTGGAATTTTTATATGGCAAATATATTTGATATATTTATATTTTTTTGGAATATATATATATATTCATATTATCTGAAATTTCAAATAAAGTAGAAAATACAAAAAAATTAGTATATTTTAAAAAGTTAATTTTTTTTTATGTTTGCGCTCCATATTATATTTTTCATCGTAGTGCTTTAAGTGCCTATGAAGATTATAAAACAAATAAAATATTAATTTTTTATAAAATTTCTTTGATTTATATATTTGTGGGATTTATAAAAGAAGTACTACATGACACGCATTTCCTTCTCTCTTATTGTTTCTTATCATGCAACAGTTCAACATTCCTTTTCACGATGTTTTTATTATTATTCTGGACAAGTTTTGATAAAAAAACTACTATTTAATTACATAAACTAAGTTTTCTTCTTAATATATATTTAGCAGCAACTAAAAGAAAGAAGCAAAATATTATTTTTTTTTACATATTTTGATATTAGGATTGTTTAGTTTGAAAAACAGCTATATAACTTTTTAAAACGTATTTTTGTCATAAATGTATTAAGTATATATGTAATTGACTGAGTGAAAACGAAGACTCATACACATCACTATATTACTTTGCCCATATATAGCTATGATAGATATTAAAACCTTTCGTCAATCATAACTCAAAAAATATTTAACGGATGCCGCTCTAATCTTCAGTGTGAGAACTATAAGTGTGAGAGCGAAACTCTCCTATTTACCAAGCATAAATTTCAAACCGTTTGGAAATTAAATTAATAAAAAATAGATACAAAAGCGCAATTTAAATACATAGTCACGAAAATTTAGTGCTTACGTCATTTTCACCTGCGGGAGATTTTCGTAGAAAATCGGATTAGAGTACATGGAGCAAAAAAAAAAATATGCACGCACTAATATTCAGTACAATAAAACATATTTCAATCTAATTAAAAAGAAAAATTCATCTGGTATTATTTCAGTTTGAAAGAAAAAACCCGCAATAACTTAGTATTAGAGATTTGGGTCAAATGTCACCAATAGCAGCTTTTTTATTTCGCGTGTGTAAGTTAGAAACAATTCTTTGATGATTAAATAAAAGGTTTTGAGTTAAGGCATTATTTCTTTATATTTTCTTTTTCTTTTTAACACTTTCCAACCTAGTTGAAAAGTGTTTATGACTTCGGTTTGTCTGCCGTATGGCCGTGCTCTAACTCCCGTAAATATGCTTCGATTGTCCTAAAATTTGTGTATGTTATTGTCGTTTACTCTAGCATGTTCCCTATTTCAACAGAAGTGTGTAGCACTTATAGTTTTTTTTTATATGGACAGTCAAAAGTATTCCGTTACATTACAGTCAATGGGGAATAATCGGTTCATGCGCATTTTGATGACGCTACGTCATTTAAAACATAATGAAATTGATATATAATTATGAAGCGCATTAAAACACGCGTTTTGTAGAGTATGAGATGTAAATCATTTATTATTCATTTACAGGGTCAAACAAAATAATTCTTTTACACATCGTTATATGGGGAAAAATCGTCTGCAGTGTAATTTAGTGATATTTCACTATTTCAAACATAATGAAAATTATATGCATTACTGAGGTGCACTATAAATTGTTCTCTTGTGTGTTTTGTGTTTATTTACAGGGACACACAAAATATATTGGTTACAGTACATGTGCGATATTTACAGTCTATATGTGATAACTGCGTTTTCTACTTTGGTTTGCATTTTTCACTTTTCTTTTCATAGTACGTGTGTGTTCATAAACGCACACCATGGCAATTTTGTTTATAACACTTATGTTTCTATAGGGGGCTAATTCTGTTCTGTCACCTTCGGTCACCTTCGTTCTAAACTTCGACAATGAGCTTTTAAATTAACGTTTCTTGGTAAGCCGGAAATGAAAATCATATTTATTCTCTTCCGTAAATCTTTCCTGATCATTTTGACACCTATATGATCAAAATCAGTCCATTAATTCCGGAGATATGGCTCTTTAAAAATTTGTTCTGTTATGTTAATATCGTTCCCCTATCTCCGGGATTATCCATTGCAGTAGACTGAGTTTCTGCTGACAATTCGTGATATTAAGCCATTATTGCCAGACCCTGATTTATAGGTAAAATAAGGTGTCAAATTCACGTCATTTTAGCAAAGCTGAAATTTTAGTATGTGTCATGACTGGCAGCGCCAATGTTTATGGCAACCCTTTTTTTTTCTCTCGTCTACTGCAGAGTAGGAGAGACGGAGAGAGTTGTTGGCGGGAGACCAGAGTGACAGGTTGTATGGTGCTATGGGCACGGTATGAAAATAAAATATAGTTGGTAAAAGAACGAATAATAATATTGTAACTGCAGCTACTAGTATTCCCTATATATTTTTGTGTGTCCATGTCTGTGTGATGTTTCATCGTGTTCAATAAACTGGTTTATTGCAAATTAGTTGCATTCATCTGAGCCTATAGAAATATAAATAACAAAAAAAATGGGATATTAATAAAATATCGGTTCTAAATTATAAAAAGCTACGAATGTGAAAGAACCAGAAGTAAAGGGTTTTAAAGGTGTATGACACGCTCTCTTTCGAGAACCAGAGCTTGGATTGATGATTGAAGTAAGTTGCATGTTTTCTTTTATGTTTATCCCTGAAGTAATAAGAAAGAACTTGAGTGAATAATGTTTGAGAAATATTTATGAAGATTTATGTATATCATTATTGGTAGTATGAACTTTATTTGAAACGAGATAATATAGATATTTGTAGAGTATATTTAGAGTATTAGTAAATAAGTGTTATTAAATAAGTGTTGAGAGTTAAAAGCAAAATGTTTAACATTAAAGGGTTAAAGAAGGAAGATCTAGTTGTTGTTGCCACGGAATTGGGCCTAAAAGTAGAGAGTGAGCACAGGATAATTGATTTAAAAACATTAATTGAGGGAAGTGATCAGTATTCAAAAGATAGCGAATTTGTAAAAGAATTTTTAAATACAACGGTGTCAGACCGCATAGAAAGAGAGAAGCGTGAGGCAGAAGTCGCGAAAGTCGACAAAGAAAAGTCTAAGACAGAACAAGATACGTTATTAGAAATTGAAAGAACTAAGCTTGAACTAGTTAAAGCTCAGATAGAAATGGCTAAAATCCAGAACGAGTATAAAAATTCTGATACAGGGGTGGATGGACCTAAGCCTAATTCGTTAGAAACACTGATCAAAAGCGTCAAAACTTTGACTATTACAGTCCCCAGTAGGCCTGAATCATGGAATTTATTTTGTACGTCGCTCGAGAAAGCATTCGAAATTAAAAATGTCGCAGAGGAATTAAAGGTCGAGTTTTTGTTTAATTTGGTGGGTGAAAAAGCAGCGCATTTGTTAGTGTACGCAAACACGGAAGAAATGAAAGATTATCAAAAGGTTAAGGCGTTAATCTTAAAAGAATTTCAACCCACACCAGAGGCCTGGCTCGAAAACTTTCTTTTTGCAAAACGATCGAGAAATGAGAATCATATGCAATTCGCGAGTAGAATTAGAGCCAATTGGGATTTCTATTGTGAATTGAGAAAAGTAAATGATTTTGAAACGCTTAATGAGTTAATTGTAAGCGATAGATTATTAAGTTCACTAGATTCGGAGACGCGAAGCTATGTGAGGATAAAACAATTAGATAATTGGTTAAAACCAAGGCAAATCGCGGAAGTATGTGATAATTGGTTTTCGTCAAAGGGCAGAACATTTTCGGAATTATATGATAAACCGGTAAAACCCCGCAGTGACGAATCCGGAACTGGAAATTACAATAATGGAAAATATATACCACCCCATGTTAGAAATAATTTCACTTTTCGTAGCGATAGAAAATCAAACGCGTCAAAAGAATGTAGACTTTGTAAACAAACGACGCATTTGCGTTTTTGTCCGAATAATAGAGAAAGAGATAAAATTGGAAGTTTGCAAAATCAAACGAAAAAAGATTCTTTTGTCGGGAAAAATAAACACGATGATAAAATAGTCGCCAAGGTTGAAACACTCTGTTTTGGAAACGAGCCAATAAGTACGCTACAGACACTTCAATTTGAAAATTTGTGGATTGGGGGGAAGGAAGTAAAATGTATTTTAGACAGCGCCGCAGAAATACCTGTAATAAACTCTAATCAATTACCGGATTCATTTAGAAATAATGAAAATTCAAAAATTCA
Organism: Maratus michaelseni; assembly: GCA_963931845.1. NCBI lineage: Eukaryota > Metazoa > Arthropoda > Arachnida > Araneae > Salticidae > Maratus > Maratus michaelseni. The sequence continues at coordinate 394,034,858 of OZ007592.1, forward strand.
GCTAATATCGGCTTTTGGAGAAAAAATAATTGCTAATCTTATGACACTACCAGTAGCTTTGAAATCCGGAGAGTCAAGTTGCATATTTAATAACAATGTAGACGTACTGTTTGCCGTTACGGATAAATTATATGGGACATGTATTATAACACCGACAGTTTACGAAATCTTACAGTTAGCTAATAACGAGGGGGGAAAGGAATGTTCTTTGGAAGATGATAGACAGAAATGTTCTTTGGCGCCAGTAAATGATACGCGATCGGAAAAGGGAAATGAAATTGAAAGAAAAGAGGGGGAAGACAACCAACCAGAGGGGGATGATATAAATATTGAAAATTTATGCTTGCGAAGCGAAAATCAAAACGCGGAAAGAGAATTAATGATTAGTTGTATTGAAAAGAAGGCTAATAATGGAGATTTGAATGCGGTTCAGAGATCGGACGCGAGTATATACAGGGAGCAACAGAAGAGTTGCGAAACATTACAGGGAGCTTTCAAAGACGCGGAAAAAGGAAAAAACGGGTTCATTATAGTAGATAATTTGCTTTATCATACAGAAAGAGTCACGGGGGATTGTGTTACGCAATTAGTTGTACCAAAGGTAAGGAGAGGGGAAATTTTAAAAATTGCACACGACTCAATTTTCGCTAATCATCTCGGCATGAAAAAAACAAAAGAAAGAATTCGTTATTCATTTTATTGGCCGAATATGTCACGGGATGTAGAGGACTATTGTAAATCTTGTAAAGACTGTCAGTTAAGGAGTAGAGAAAGGGCTAGCGATCAGATACCCATTGTCCCAATCGAGAGACCGGAACTTCCGTTCGACGTTGTGAATATTGACATAATTGGGAAAATTGAACCACCTTCAGCGCGTCGACATCAATATGTACTTACCTTAGTGGATCAACATTCGCGGTGGCCGGAGGCTGTCCCGTTAAGAACGATTACGGCTAAAGCTACGTGCGATGCATTATTAGAAATATTTATGCGAACAGGGATACCGCGCGTAATAGCAGTGACCAGGGCAGGAATTTTGTTTCAGGTTTAATACAGGAGTTTCATGCTAGGCTATGAGCGGCTCCTAGATTTGCAACGCCAGGACATCCGCAAAGCTCGGGATTAGTGGAGCGATATAACCAGGTTCTGAAACGCATGTTACACCATATAATTCGGAGCGATTCCAAAAATTGGGATAAACACATTCCTTATTTATTATTTGCCTATAGAGAAATTCCGAATAGTACCACTGGAGTATCGCCATTCAAATTAATGTACGGAAGGGAGGCGAGGGGCCCATTAGCAGTATTGAAATCTACATGGTCAGGAGAAATACCATTACCTATAAATCTTGGAACGAGCGTGACCGAATATCTTCAGGAGCTAAAAATTAATTTAGAAAGGGCGGCGGAGCAAGCAGCAATAGTAGCGGAAGTTAAGCAGGGCTCGTATGCGAAGTACGCTAATCGGAGAGCGATTTACAAGGAATTTAGACCAGGGGACCAGGTGTATCTATTAATCCCGGATTCCACGAACAAACTTTATGCTAGGTGGACGGGACCAGCCGAAATTGTAGCACGCTGTAAGCCTGATTCTTACAAAGTAAAATTAATGAACGGGAATGTTAAGAATATTCATGTAAATAAAATAAGAAAATTTATTCCTAGGGTACGGGCGGTGGGAGTAATCTTCGAAAATGAAGAAGAATTAGGAGAAGTCCATCCCACCCCTAGTGTGAATGATATTCCAAACTTGTTTAACATAGAAGAAGTAGATTTAAAGCACTTAGAAAATACAGAAAGAAAAGAGATGTTAGATCTACTATACAAATATAAAGATTTATTTTCAAAAAAGGTACAAATAGCTAAGGTAGGCGAGCACAAAATTAGATTAAACGGTGAAGAAATGAAAAAGCCATATGTTTATCGAATCCCAGAGGCGTTGAAGCCACCAGTAGATAAACAAATCGAAGAAATGCTAGAGTTAGGACTGATTGAAGAGAGTGATGCGGAGGCGCCACACCCGGTAGTGTGCGTGATGAAGAGAGATGGGGCCCTCCGACTGTGCGTAGACTTTAGAACTTTAAATGCAGTTATTAAAACTGACGATTTTCCGATGGAAAACGCAACGGACCTTTTGTTCAATATTGGCAGGTCTAATGTAATAACTATAATCGACTTGCTAAAAGGATATTGGGCCATACCGCTGGAAGCAGAAAGCCAGGGTTTGGCATGTTTTAAGACTCACAGGGCTCAATATCGTTTCAAAGTGATGGCCTTTGGGCTCCGGAATGCAACTGCGACCTTTCAGAGAGAAATGAATAAAGCGCTCTCAAAATACAAGAACTTTACTACAGCATACATCGACGATATCGCTGATTTTTCGGAAACGTGGTCTGAACATATGACGCACCATGACACGATATTTTCAAAATTACGAGAATTAGGTTCTCAGTGAACCTGAAGAAGTGCGCCTTTGCAAAATGCCAGATTAAATATTTAGGACATGTCATCGGGTCCGGCAGCCATCGAACCGACCCAGATAAAGTGGAAGCCATCAGAAAATTAGCCGTCCTACAAACAAAAAGTAACTTAAGAGCGTCCTTGGATTGTGCAATTACTACCGCGATTACCTGCCTAAGTATGCTGAAACAGCAAACCCTCTGACAGAACTTACTAAAAAGAACAGTCCTGAGAAATTGTGCTGGTCGGAGGAACATGACGAAGCGTTCAACGAACTAAAGAGGGGTCTCGTTGAGGCGCCTAGTCTTTATACACCCGTTGTGGGGTTAGCATTCACCATTCAATGTGACGCATCTGCAATAGGTATCGGTGAATGTCTATCTCAAAAGAAGGATGAGAGACTATATCCAGTCAGTTATGCCAGTCAAAAGCTCACCAAAACTCAACAGGCTTGGCCGACCATTGAACGGGAAGCCTATGCGGTTATCTGGAGTTTAAAGAAGTTCGAGACTTGGATTTTTGGTTCACCCGTGGAACTTATCACCGATCACAACCCACTGACTTTCGTCACCAAAAATGCTCCCCAGTCTTCCAAACTGCAGCGATGGGCACTGGCTTTGCAGAAATATGACATTACTATCTCACACTGTCCTGGTGCTAAGTTGACGAACGCTGATGCACTGTCTAGACTGGAAACAGCAGACTAATAAAACTGACTGTATACTTTTTATGGACAATTAATGACTTTTAAGAAATACTTTTGATAGTTCACTTTTATTTACGCGGCAGCTGTAATTCTATACCATCTATTTCATATGAACTGTATTCTATATTGCATTTGATATTTGTATTTAAGTATTTTGTATTATGAAACATTAATTGTATTTTTATATTGCAGTAGCTAGCAGGAGTTTCCAGAATTTTTCCGGATATGTTATATTTTGGCTATCAGATAAGCCATAATTAATTTGCCAGACCGAAATTACGTTGCTAAATTACTGCCAGATGCCGATTTAAATCTGAAAGAGAAAGCGCCTGTTAGAAGAGCTGACAGTTTTTGACAGAAGAGCAGACTGCTATTGTCAATACACTTCCAAGCCGTGATTGTTTCCAAAGCAACGATTGTAATTTTCTATAGAAGTATCCTCTTTAATAAAAAGCTACCCGATTGCAGACGACTGGCTTTTCCGCTAATCGTTGCCACAGATTTATCTCGGAAAATGAAACATTTGAAGTTACTGAAAAAATTAGTGGCTCGAAAAGTATTTGTAAGAAAATTGTTAGACAAACTGCGTTAGAAATGTAAAAAAAAATTATTTTCCTTGATATAAATTTCGAATCTAATGATTATGCCGTTTTTCCAATATAGAATTTAAAATATTACCCAATTTCACAATGAGGTACCATAGTGAAACCTTCACGCATAAAAAGATAATGATAACAGCAATGTGTACTGACGTGTCACTGGCTATAGCACAAGTCATCTATACTAATATTATAAAAGAGTAAAGATTGTTTTTTTGTTTGTTTGTTTGTTTGTTTGTTTGTTTGTTTGTTTGTAGGGGGTAATATCTGGAACAACCTTACCGATTTCAAAAGTGATGGTGGCAAATTGATGGTGACAACAACTGCTCCAACATAAGCTATATTTTATATCGGTGCCATTAATCTTAGGGGGGTGCAGGAGCGAAAAACGTTCTAAAATTGCGATTTTTTGTATATTGAAGGAGCTAAAAATTTGAAATTTGGCATTGTAGCTACTTAGAAGATGTAAATGCTCTCTAAGAACAAATTTTTAAAAAAATCGAAATTTAAAAGGGTTAAACGAGCGAAAAGCGCTCTAAAAACATTCTAAATTACAATTTCTATGGAATCTCTGGAACTATAGAACCGATTTCAAAAGTGATGGTGGCAAATTGATGGTGACAACCCCTGCTCTAACATAGGCTATATTTTATGTCGGTGCCACTAATCTTAGCGGGGTGTAGGAGCGAAAACCGTTCTAAAATTGCATTTTTTTTATACTGAAGGAGCTAAGAATTTGAAAATTGACATTGTAGTTACTTATAAGATGTAAATGCTCTCTAAGAACAAATTTTAAAAAAAATCGAAATTTAAAAGGGTGAAATGAGCGAAAAGCGTTTTAAAAACATTCTAAATTGCAATTTCTATGGAATCTCTGAAACTACAGAACCGATTTCAAAAGTAATGGTGGCAAATTGATGGTGACAATCCCTGCTCTAACATAGGCTATATTTTATGTCGGTGCCACTAATCCCAGGGGGGTGCAGGAGCGAAAAACGTTCGAAAATTGCAATTTTTCTTTTATATTGAAGGAGCTAGAAATTTGAAATTTGGCACTGCAGTTACTTATAAGATGTAAATGCTCTCTAAGAACAAATAAAAAACATCGAAATTTAAAAGGTGAAATAAGCGAAAAGCGTTCTAAAGATATTCTAAACTACAATTTCTATGGAATCTCTGGAACTACAGAACTGATTTCAAAAGTGATGGAGGCAAATTGATGGTGACACTCCCTGCCCCAACATAGGCTATATTTTATGTCGGTGCTACTAATCTCAGGAGGGTGCAGGAGCGAAAAACGTTCTAAAATTGCAATTTTTTTAATACCGTAATAGCTAGAAATGTGAAATTTGGCATTGTAGTTACTTATAAGATGTAAATGCTCTCTAAAAACTAATTTAAAAAAAATCGAAATTTAAAAGGATGAAATAAGCGAAAAACGTTCTAAAAACATTCTAAATTACAATTTCTATGCAATCTCTGGAACTACAGAACCGATTTCAAAAATAATGGTTTTAAAGGGATGGTGATAATCCCTACTCCATCATAGGCTATATTTTATGTCGGTTCCACTAACCCCAATGGGATGCAGGAGCGAAAAATGTTCGAAAATTGCGACTTTTTTATACTGAAGGAGCTAGAAATTTGAAATTTGGCATTGTAGTTACTTATAAGATGTAAATGCTCTCTAAGAAGAATAATAAAAAATAATCGAAATTTAAAAGGGTGAAATGAGCAAAAAGCGTTCTAAAATCATTCTAAATTACAATTTCTATGGAATCTCTGGAACTACAGAACCGATTTCAGAAGTGATGGTGGCAAATTGATGGTGACAATCCTTGCTCCAACAGCCTGTTTAATAAAAAGCTATGCGTTGCTGACGACTGGGTTTTTCGCTCATTGTTGCCACAGATTAATCTCGGAAAATGAAACATTTGAAGTTACTGAATAAAGTAATATCTGGAAAAGTATTTGTCAGAAAATTGTTAGACAAACAGCGTTTGAAGGGTGAAAAATTGTATTTTTCTTGATATAAATTTCAAATCTAATGATTATGCCGTTTTTCAAATATTGAATTTCAAAAATTAATAAATTTCACAATGGAGTACCATAGCGAAACCTTCATGCGTAAAAAGATATTAATAAGGGCGACGTGTCCCTACGTGTATATTGGCACGAGTCACAAATTATAGTAGTCTTATTATTCTGTTAAAATATAAGAGTGAATTATGAAATGTCCATATTTTGTTTGATTAAAAGTTCGTTAAGAGAAATTGACCAGCGTAGCGGTCGTAGCTTGCAAGTCTACTATAAAATATTATAAAAAGTTTGTTAATTGTATATGTTGCTTAATTAATGCATTAATTTGATTTAAATGTTACGTGAAAGAAGTCACGGGTAACAGCTAATATATATATATATATGATTTGTCAAAAAAAAGGTTTGATTTATGTAATTAATGTATCAATCAATTGTAATTGTTATTTTGTTTAGTTAAATTTTGAAAATAAAATATTTTTCCGCAAATGTTTCTAATTTTTTTTAAACAGAAATTTATTAACTTTACGGTCTTCACTCGTCTAGCCGGTCACTTCCGTGTGGGCCCAAGGTGCCTTCTGCAGATTATAGCCCGGACTTCACTTGGGAATCAGAAAGTGCATTTTATATGCGAACAGAAAAATATAAATAAAATACTTTATTTTAAACTATACGAAAATAACTAATAAGTATATCAATAAAGCAAAAAAAAAATATAATAAAATAAAGCAATAAATAAAGATTTCACGACATAAATAATACTTTTTTTCCATTAGCCCCCTGATAAAGACACGCTCGGTGCTGCCCATCCGAATGGGAAAGATATCAGATAAATATACAAAAATGAGATAGCATAAGCTACATGGCGATCGTTGTAAATGGGCATTGAGGTTTCACTCCCATAAATTGTTAATACGGTGATCAAAATAACGGGGCCCTGCGTACTTCTCAGCCATATATCGTTAACTAGCCGGACTTCGCCTATCTACTGGTCGCTTCCGAGTGGGGTCCAGATACCTTCTGCAGCGTACAGCGCGGACTTTGTTTGTGCCCAAGAAAGTCCATTTTACACGCAAACAGTAAATATAATTAAATATATTATTTTAAACTATATGAAAATAACTAATAAGAATATCAAAAGAGCACGTAAATAAAGATTTTGTGACATAAACAATGTTTTTTTTTTCATGATTCCCCTGTCAAAGTACTGCTCGGCCCTGCCCGTGATTATCTAAGGGGAAGGGATAGCTTTTAAATAAAATGAAGAAAAATGAAATTGCTTAAGATACATGGCAGTGTGGTGTTACTCCAATAAGTTGTTAATGTCGTGGTCAAAATAACGGAAACCTGTGTGTTTCTCTGCCATATATCGTTAATAGAGCGACCATTATAAAGGGATTCTTTTAGGCTTAACTTTGAAATATGTATTTTCTTTTCAATTTTGCATATGGAGATTTAGTTAAATGTGATTTTTACAAAAGTCATGGAAGATATTTTATATATTTTAATAGAAATTTTGTCTACAGTTTTGCAATCTGGATTGCAGCAAAGTATGTTATCAGTGTGGTTTGAAGTGTATGAGTTTCTATAAATAGCTATAGAAATAATCCTCTTTAATAAAAAGGTACGTGTTGCTGACGACTGGGATTTTCGATAATCGTTGCCACAGATTAATCTCGGAAAATGAAACGTTTGAAGTTGCTGAAAAAATTAATTGCTCGAAAAGTATTTGTCAGAAAATTGTAAGACAAACTGCGTTAGAAAGGTAAAAATTTGTATTTTTCTTGATATAAATTTCAAATCCACTGATTATGCACTTTTTCAAATATTGAATTTCAAAAATTACGAAATTTCACAATAGAGTACCATATAGCGAAAACTTCACGCGTAAAAAAATAATAACAACAGCAATGTGTCAGCACGAGTCACAATCTGTAGTAGCCGTATTATTCTGTTAAAATATAAAAGTGAATTATGATGTCATGAGTGCATGATTTTTATTTAATTTTTCGACAAATACTAGATGCGCCATTTCCTTTTAGTTGTGAATAATATAGGTTAATTCACGTTATTAAAAAATGTAGCTATAAAACATATAAATCAATGGAAAACAGTAAGTAATAAATTGTAAACTTAATAAAAAACCGTATTAAAAAAACACAACTTAGTGAAACAAGTATCCGTTTTTATGTTATTTTAGGATATTCCAGGTAAAGGTACAGATTACTTTAAAATACAAGATTAAATTCACCGATATATTTCGTTTGGTTCAAGGTTCTTTTGGAGAAACCGACCAGCGCAGCGGGCGTAGTCTGCTAGTAAGCATATAAAGAAGGAGGAAATTTTTTAATTCAAATGTAAATATTTGTCACAAAGAAAATGTTGCATCAATGAAATTAAATTTGCGTGAAGCCACGCTTGCTAAAATACGCTATTGCCTGCAAATACAATAACGTAACTTTAAAAAGCTTGACGTTTTAAAATATCCGGCGTTTTTTTTAAGCTTTGCGCAATTCGTGCTTATGAAAATCATATTCTTTGCAAATGTTATAAAATAAATTATGAAAACAAACCTGATGAACGATACTTCTTTACTATTTTTTAACAGTGTATAAGAATTTATATATGATATTTTGTAATTCTGTCAATTAATTTGCTCTCTTTCATTATATCGTAAATGTTAACTATATGTTCTCAGGAATATCACTTGACTAATCCCTTTGAGGGAAGCCCTAGTAATAATTAACATAATACGTTTTAAAATAAATCATTATCCCTTTTTAATTATTTTTTTTATTCGTAGGAATTACATAGAAATGAAAGTTAAAGACCAAATATTATGCAGCTATATTAGCAAAATAAATGAAGATTTGATAGTTCAGTTTAATGAAATATAAAATAGCAATGAGTGTACCTTGATATGTTTATGCTGATAGATTAAAAGACCTGGCAACATTACCTTGGAGAGCTGACTGTTGCTTAGGTTAAAAATATCTGATAAACACGTTGGGAGAATATTAGCCTTATCAAAGCATGATAGAACAATGCCAACAAAACCCAGCTTCATGTAATATATTTCATTGACTAGAAGCAGTGTTCAGAATAAAATAACCGTATAGAGTTAATGATATATTTAATTTTCTTATTACCTGGCCACGCACTGCACATGCACAAAAATGCCATTCTTGGATGCTATTTCGAAATGAAATGGTGAGGCACCAATTCATCATATTAACATAAAATAAAAATTGACAAAGCGAGAGAATTTTCTATGATGATTTTTATAGAATGCTTAGCTCACTAAATTCGTTCCATCGGGAGAGACCGTTTATATGGTCAGAGACTCCCAAGACCTCACAGACTACCCCTGCCAATCAGGCTGTTGCCCATTACGAAACTGTGGTTCACACTTTTAGGAATAACATTCACCGGACTACCGCATGGTGGCATTGCATTGACAAGCAGCTACTTACGTCATGAAAAACATTTTTTCAGAAAAAAACATTGAACTTGCATATTTGGTATTAAAGGTTTAATGATGCTAAACATCCTACAGCACACCCGCAGGTGACGCACGGCTGAACATTTATCTGCTCATAGACTCATGAACCTCGCAAGGTGCCGTACTAAACTAGTAGTTGGGGGCCACCGTAATACTTACCCATCATGGATATGCATAATGTAAAATATAAAAATAAAAATTGTGTAAACTACTTATAAAATGCATTGCAATTCAAATAAAATCGAGGCTTGATGACGTCACAACTTTAAAGGCTCGATTACTGAATTGCTTGAAAGATACATCCTTATAACTCCACAAATAATACACCTATTAACTAGCGGTTTACTGCATCTGATTAAGCGTCAAATTTCCAATTAAAATATATCTTTGAGGTGAAATTTGGATGCAATACAGGGTCATGAAAAATCGAAGAGTGTGACAAATAGGATTAAAAATATCTCGGCAACTAATTATCCGATCGACTTCATGCTTTATGCAAAATTTATGTTTTTTTATTGTCTTTTATATTCATTTCTTAAAATAACAAATTTCGAAAAATTTTATATACCTTTTATCAGAACGAATATTTCGAGAGTCCGAAAAAAATAATTCCGGTTAATCGAGGTTATTGTAAGGAAATAGACTTCTTCCCATTATTACATACTAAGTACATACCAAATTGCAAGTCTCTATCTCAATTTTTTCGGGAGATAGAGCGTTTACAGACACACAGACACACAGACGGACGGCAATTTTTTTTTTTCTAAAAATGTTTTTCGGAATCTCCAGTGTTTGAAACGTGTAAATCCGTCAAAAAAAAAATTTAATTTTCAAAACGATTACAAGACTTACCCTATACTACGTATGATTGGTAAGTAAAAAGCAATTAACCAGCATTACGAGTACTCACCTTTCACAGGCGGGATTCACCGGATCATCGTATGGTAGCACTTACTGAAAAGCAGCAAATTTGTGTTAAGTGACATTAAAACTACGAACAATGCTAGCGTGGAAAGAAAGATAGTGAGTTGTTGGTATTAGATAGAATTTTGTTATACCAAGACATCGCACGTCACAACCAAGGGTGATGCACATAGAACAGAAATGGAACTATTAAACCTTTATGGACTTTTTAAATATCTACTCAGAGGAAGTTATGACCAACCTTATGAAAACAATAAATAAGAAGAGTCTTTAACCTTTGTGCGAGCATGCTATAATGTTTATTACGAGAGTACGCCATCGTACTTTTTACGACACAAGCGGTTTAGTTATACATTTACAAATGCAATATATTTGGTAATAGAAAAGAACGAGATCAGTTATATACCACTTACTATACCAATCATTAGGGAAAATGATATATTAATAATATTTGAAAAAAGATAAAAGTACCTACAGAAATATAGGTTTAGAGAGGTTAAATATCAAATATTATTCATTATGAAACAAAAAAGTCACACATGATTCAACGCAAGAAGAGAAAATAAGAAAATCTCTTATAAAAAAAAAAGAGTTACCGTAATTTACGGTGCATTAGCCGCGGCTAAAAAAATTCTGTTACGAACCAGAAATTTTATTTTTTAGAAAAGGTCAAATAAGTTCCATGCACAAATAAGTTATATTTTATTAAATAAACTTTCTGGTCGCAAAAAGATTTATTTGGCTTATACACCGTAAATTACGGTATATATAGTATTTAAAAAAATCCAATTTCATTTTCTTTATTTTTCGCAAAACTATTTTATGTCACGAATTAAATTCACAAAGTACAAGGTTTTTAACTTTGCGCATTCGTACATACTATTGTACGTCATTTTTATTTTTATTTTCACCAATATACATTTTTAACACTTTCTAACCTAGTTGAAAAGGGTTTATGACTTCGGTTTGTCTGCCATCTGCCGTCTGTCGTCTGTCCATGCTCTAACTCCCGTAAATATACTCGGATTGCCCTGCAATTTTTATATGTTATTGTAGTCATCAATAGCATGTTCTCTATTTCAACTGAAGTGTGTAGCACTATATTTATATATATCACTAAGGTGCATTACATGAGGCTTACTACAGAATATTGTACGTATAGCAGTCATCGTTTATTTACAGGGACACACAAAATAATTCTCTACTGTCTGTTAACAATAAGTCCTGGTAGTGCGATTTAGGTTGTTGAATGCGATTTTGAATTTAACTCACTTTTTGTCTATTACTTGGTGTGTATAAATTAAGTAGATCATATACAGGGCAGCACAAAAGTTCGCGAACACATTTCCGTTTATTGACAGAAACTCCTCCAGAAGGAGAATTTTAAACTGTGCTACGCGTTTCCTAACTAAAATTTAGAATCCTATGTAGTATATATACAAATCTAAAGATCATATACAGGACTAAAATAAAAGTATTCGGATATTTTTCCGAATATTGTATATGTTGGAAATTCCTGAAATTACGTTTTTAAATGTTATGCGTTTTCCAAATTGTTTACTTAGATGTTATCTTTCAGCTTATTAAACGGTAATGATTTGTAAAATTATTTTGGAAGCTTTGGAAAGTGTTACATAGTCTATGCTTGGCGCATGATTTTTCGTTCTTGTTTTAAATCTTCAATTGATTCTTTTGATCATCGTTTTAGTAACAATAATCAAGTGATCCTAGCAAATATTTCTCGTTTTACTATGTAAAACAAAATAAAAATTCCCCGTAACGTAAATCAATTGCATTATTGCAGAAATATATATATTTTTGAAAATGTGAAATAATTAATATATGTCTACTTGTACATTCTCGATAGTGTTTCATGCATTTTGTGAATGTTTCTGAAGGCAACATTGAACAAACGAAGGAATCGATATTTGACTTTGAAAATCGTAATGTAGAAACAGATAGACCGAAAAGCAATAACCTTTAAGTAGTTTCGATGCCATATGTGAGAACTAAACTATCAAAGCTTTTTTTAAAGTTAGCATTGTTTTATCATTTTGTATTATGGAAGAATATTTTAAACTTTTTTTTTTTGTATTCAAACTTTTTATTTATGCATGATATTTATTTAAAAAAAGAATAAAATTTTACCAACTATTGCACAAACCTTACAAGCATGTAATTTTTTTAAAAATCATTACTATGAAAAAGTCCATATTTGTTAGTACTACCTTTGTTGAAAAAAAGGTGTTGTTTTCTAATCGTATATAATCGAATTTGTTTTATGCAAGTATATATGTATTTTAAAAGAGAGATAAATGTTATTTAAATGTATAATATGATGTACGTATGTATGATAAATTTATTTAAACATATAAGTAAGGGAAATATGTAAGTAAGTCTAAGAATAATTAATGAAATGTTGATTAATTATTTTTCAATATAACTATCCTGTAAATAAAATCCTCCTTAAAACAATTTTTATACTTATGATTGTTCTTTAATTCAATATGTTTCATAAATGATTTCAATTATTATTCTTCGTGCTCTATTACTATGAAGCTACACAGAAAAATCTCAGCGATATATCTATATACAGTCAAACTCGCTTATAGCGAGCGCGAAGGGACCATGATGTTTCCTCGTTATAACCTTGTGCTCGTAAAAAACGGGTTCGTGAAAAATTACAAAAATTCTTGCATACTTACTTCATTATACATACTTTATTTATTTTTTATTTTTATGCAGTACAAAAGAAGTTGGTTAATTTGCTTTGAACTGTCTTTTTGTCTCTTTGTTGTGTAATTGTTCTTCGGAGAAGATTCTTGGCCCGAAAAACATCGTCATTTGCACCCCAGGCTTCGAAAAATGTTTGAAGTTTTTATGTCCACTGAAAAGCCATTGAGTATGTTGGGGGCCGTTCAGCTTGAAATTCTTCCCACTTGTCATTATCATCGTCGTTTTCATCATTTTTTCATCTTCTTTAGCTTGAATTTCAGCTACAATATCCTCGGGTGTAGGTATCTTGGAAGTGATAACATTGGCGTCAACAGATACATAACTTTCAAATTCTTCTCTACTCATAAAAAAAATTTTTCAAGTTGTCTACTTCTTCCTCAGAGATTTTCCCCTCTTCAGAAATGTCTAAACCAGCCTTACGGAAGCAATTATTAATGCATGTTGATGCAACGTTTTCCTATGCAGCGTTCATTAAACGCATCGCGTCTAGTATGTTTACATTTGCATTTGAGGTTGTTCCTATTTTCTTCTCTTCTATCCAGAAGCATCAAAATCAAGTACTTACGAAAGTTTGATTTAAAACTTCTGATGACCCGTTGGTCCATAGGCTGCTTAACACTTGTAGAATTCGGTGGTAAAATTCAATCCTCATGTTTGTAAGTCCAATGATTTCGGGATGCGTAGAACAATTATCAATTAAAAGGATAATTTTACGCTTTTCTTTCCTTAGTTGTCTCTCCCATTTTGTGAACATGTGAGGTCATAATCAACAGGAAGCTGTCTTACATGCTTAAAACATCTAGGGTTTTTGGAGTTGCCAAAAACCAACAATTTCTTCTTGTCAGTGCCAGACATATTAGAGCAAAATAAAGCTGTCAATCGATTTTTGGAGAACTTGCCTCCCACTCACTTTTTACCCTTGAATTTAAAAGTCTGCTGTGGGGTTACGTTATAGAAAATGCCCGTTTCATCGACATTATAAATGTCATTTTTTGTGTATCCTTCTCTGATGACTGACCACTTTTCGCTCCTCCATGTCACGATATCCACCATGTTTGCAGACTTAGCTTCACTACAAATTCTTCCAAAGGTTATCCCATGTGTATTCTTAAACCGATCAAGCCATCCATTCGAACATACAAATTCAGGATAGCTAAATTGTTCGGCAAATTTTTCTGCTTAAACTTTTAAAAGTGGAGCACTTACAGATAAATCTGCATTACGTTGCACCTTCATCCATTTCAAAAGAGCTTCGTCCAAATCTTCTTTAGCACATTTATTCAAACGTTTACAGTCATTCTTATTTTGATCGAACGCAGAGATTAATTTTTCATTGTTCATTAACAAGGTTGAAAAAGTAGAAGAAGATAAATCATACTTTTTGCATACTTTGGAAATTTTTTAAGCCATCCTCTAATTACCATAAAATCCTTACTTTTTCGTAAACTGATAAACTTTTACGTTTCGACATCCCAATAAAAAAATTGACGAGTGTACTCTATGAATTCAGATGAAAGAATGACTTCCACCCAATTTCCCTACCCTGTCACTCCTACACACAGCAAACTTCCGTCCTCTCGTACGTCTCTTCAAGGTCGTCGTGGGAGGTCCCCACACGTGCATTCCACACGATGAAAAATGCCGCCATAACTTGTTCTCGGGATTTATAACTCATCACAAACTTTCGTATAACTTCAGAATGTTAAAGGAATTTTTCAAAGAAACGATCAAATGAGCTGGAGAGGTGGAAGTCGATAAAACTTTTATGATTCACAAAAATATTGCTCGCTATAACCGGGGTTTGCTCGTTAAAAGCGATTTATGCATTGACTTAACATTGTACCAACCAAGTATTCCTGATTTTCTCGTTAAATCCGGGTTCTCGTTAAATCAGGGCTCGTTGTTCAACTGTCTATATGTATGTATATATGTTACGGTCAATATGATTAATCCGGTTATTATTAATAATAACCGGATTAATCATAGTAACCGTAACATATATATATGTATATATATATATATATATATATATATATATATGTGGCGTTTTTACGAAGACAAGATACCACGAGATGTAATATTCTACGAGAAAATGGCAGTTTGTTAAAGATATAGAAGGTTGCATTCGATATCAATAATCATGGCGGAGAGGTGAGGCAATGGAAAGACACCAGAACAGTTTCTCCAGTAAAGACCAACCAATTTCCAGACAAATAGTTTATTTAGAATTAGAGCGATACAGTAACAGTTCCCACAGGTATAAACTTATAGCCCTCAGGCCTCACAATGGCTCACTACATCGTTTGATAGATGTTAAAGAAATCTATGAAAATTGTACGAGATTACAACACCAGATACCCATTTGGTTACACTTCCAAACACGTCAAAAATCCGCTATCCAAAGCGTGCAAGCAAGTTTTGTTCACTGAGCGTAGTGATATAGAAATACGACGTCAAGTGCACACAAACCAATGAGTGAGAGGCGAGCTCCAACCCAGCGAATGAGGCGCGAGGGAGAAGCTCTAACGCGAAAGAATTCCTCTCGAGCCGCGCATTAATTTTGAAGTGAAAAATACCTAGCGCGCGAAACCAAGCATGGAATAATAATAATAAACAAAATGGCTTTTAAAAACATTCGAAATGAGAAAGCGTTTCTCGGAATTTTATAGATTGGGGAGCTGATAAAGTTACGAATGAACTTAAAAGTTTAGATTAAGATTTGGAATAAGATAATTATTAATATACGGGTATTTACTTCTAAAAGGACATTAAATAAGAATATATATTATTAAGAAATAAGGAAATACTGACTATGTCATAAGTTAGATTAATTTAAAAGACTAATGCGAAATAAATGTGAAGGATATGCGAAGGAAATAAATTTTTATATAACATTACCCCCCCCCCCCTAAAAATCCGAATGACTGGTAGATCCGATGATTTACAAGTTCATTAAGGCAAGCAAGAATTTGGATTACAAAATAGTTATCTGGTATTCTATTTAATGTCAAAAATTCTCTGATTTTATTAAAGTTAATTCAATAGTTATTTTTGTAAATGCGTACCTGTGGGAATTGTTTAAATACAATTACAATATAAATATTTTAGTTACAAATAATATTTTTTCACTCCTTAAACATAAATAGTGAAAAGGATGAATATAAAGTAAAAAAAGCATTTATGCCTAAGCAGTGAAAAGTATAAATATAAAGTACACAAAAACTTTTTCTTTAATAGTCATTTTAATCAGTAAACAGTATGAGTCCTAGACCTCTCATTTTCAATAAAAGTTTCTTGGTATGGATATGAAGGCACGGATATGTCAAGTATTAGCCAGCTTTACAGTTTACGGCAATACAGTGAATTGATTCTGTAGTAGGATAATTCCAGTTAATCATAAAGTTCAAATATTTAAGAAAGTTCCATCATTACTAAGTTCAATAAACAATTAACGTGCACTTATCAAGTAAAGTCCAGTCAGTTAATAAATTTCAATCAATTAGATATGAGTATTAGATATCTAATACTTTTTTAGATGTTTTGCTAGCAAGATGTGATTTTTTATCATCAACTAATTTACTATCAATGGTTCTCTTTTATCACAATTCTCAAGAATATTCTCTCTTATAATCTTATATCACATAATAAATAACAACAACAATTATAATAACAACATAATAATATCAACAATAACAAACAACTTCAAAATAATACTAAATCATTAATTCATCTGTATTTAATTTAATTCCTCATTCTTTTTCAATATCAGTGAGGAATGAAAATATACTTAATAAAAGGAAACAAAATAAATAAATAGTAAAATAAGAAATGTCTGTGGAAAATTATGAACAATTCAGTAAGATAATGTGTTCATTCTGTTTTCAGTCAAACAAGAGGAACATAAGCTGTTCAATGAAAATAAGACCTTGAAGTGAATGGTGGATAATAAGTTTAACTATTAGTATTAGTAGAGAATTTTATTCTATTATTATAATTTAATTTAATCCAGTGAAATTCTATTCAATTTATTTTAATTTAATGTATTATTCTAATCTAATTTGCTATTACATATCAAAAATCTAATATTTTGTTGCACATTACCTAATTTAAGCAATAAATTACAAGCTTTATCTATTACAACAGTTCCTTTGGCTTGGCCAATAATAACAGGTAGAATATTGATAAGTTTAGCATTTAACAATTTAACAAATTTAAAAGTTAAAATAGTTATGGTTGAGGCAGAGTCAAGCACACAAGGTAATTCCCTGTTATTTACATATCCAGATACAATCAATTGTCATATATTATCACTAGATAGTTGTGGTTGACTAAGAGGGGGTGCATAAGATTGCAAAGGGCTAATATTGAATACACATTTCCTCTCCCAGTGGTAAGCATTTTGGATACCTCTATTTAAACACATTCGACATGGTCTACTTGGGTATTTTCTCTGAAAATGGGTAGTAGGCAACCTAGGATTGATAAATCTAGAATTTGGAGCATTAAAATTGCTCTGTGAATGAAAATTGGAATTTGGCACATGAAAATTTCGATTTGGGCGAACCCATTGTCTAGGTGCCTGATCATAATGTGACAATGATCTATAATTCTGAAAATTACTCCTAGAATTACTATTGTTGACATGAGAAGTAGGAATCACTACTAGCTGTTTAGCCATTCTGTACCAGTCTATTGTATTTTTTGGAGGATTAATAATCATATAATTCTGATACTCGGGTTTAAGACCGTGTGTTAATTCCTGTACTATTATAGTTTCACATAAACAAAGTTGTCTACCTATTTCAACCTTTTTTTCGAAAGTACTTTTCCAATTCATTGAGATCATTTAATTTCATAGAATCAAACTCTGAAAATCGAGGAACATGAACAGTAATAAATGTTTCAGTAAGAATATCAGTTATTTTATCAAAGGCATTACATTCTAAACATTCATTAATAAATACTTTTAGAGCCTGTCCTTTCAAATATTTGGAAATATTCTTAATCTTCCAATTTTCATTTTTCTTATCAGAAAGGCATGTTTTGTTAAACTGGTTTAACCAAGACTGTATGTTCATTCCAGATTCGAAATCAAAAAGAATGATGTTTATTTCGTTTTCACTCATTTTGTTATCACCAGGGACTTTTACAAATCCAGATCGCAAAAACATTAATATAAAAATTAAAGAGAATTAACACAACAAGATGTAAAATAAAATTTAAATTAAATAACAAATGTAAATACCTCCTTCTCTAATAAATAATGATCATAATAATACAACAAATAAGAAAATCTGAGCGAAATTTAAATAACATAAAAATAAATAAAATAATAAATAATACACACAATAATAAATCTTTTCATAACTTACGCAACTCCTTTTGGTGCAGCAGTTTTCCTTTTGTAATTTTTAAGAAGACCGATAATTTTATTTATTTATTTGTATGATGAAAATTTTTCATCATTTTTTTTTTCTGTAAAAGAAAATATTTTATTAGATTATACCGTACTCATATTAGAGATGATGCATTGTAGAAATTTCACACAGCATGTACCCGGTGTTGTCCAGGTATAAAAGATTCCATCACTTTTTTAAAATATTTGATGAACATTTCGTGAGAATCACACACACATACACAGCAATGAAGATGTACAGCAGCATTTAACAACATATTCGCAGCTCCTCTGTTTATCAGAAGAAGAAGATCAGAAGAATAAATATTCGATGCACATTTCGTGAGAATCAGACGCACACACCGCAATGAAGATGTACAGCAGCATTCAGCAATATATTCGCAGCGCCTCTGTTTATCAGAATATTGGCATGGCTTGGCGTAAGTTCATGGCATCCTTGCCGGCTTTTTGTGGCGTTTTTACGAAGACGAGATACCATGAGATGTAATATTCCACGAGAAAATGACAGTTTGTTAAAGATATAGAAGGTTGCAGTCGATATCAATAATCATGACGAAGAGGTGAGGCAATGAAAAGACACCAGAACAGTTTCTCCAGTAAAGACCAGCCAATTTCCAGACAAATAGTTTATTTAGAATAAGAGCGAAGCAGTAACAGTTCCCACAGGTATAAACTTATAGCCCTCAGGCTTCACGATGGCTCACTACATCGTTTAATAGATGTTAAAGAACTGTATGAAAATTCTACGAGACTTCAACACCAGATACTCATTTGGTTACACTTCCAAACACGTCAAAAATCCGCTATCCAAAGCGTGCAAGCAAGTTTTGTTCACTGAGCGTAGTAATATAGAAATACGACGTCACGTGCACACAAACCAATGAGTGAGAGGCGAGCTCCAACACAGCGAATGAGGCGCGAGGGAGAAGCTCTAACGCGAAAGAATTCCTCTCGAACCGCGCATTAATTTTGAAGTGAAAAATACCTAGCGCGCGAAACCGAGCATGGAATAATAAAAATAAAAAATGGCTTTTAAAAACATTCGAAATGAGAAAGCGTCTCTCGGAATTTTATAGATTGGGGAGCTGATAAAGTTACGAATGAACTTGAAATTTGATATTAAGATTTGGAATAAGATAATTATTAATATACGGGTATTTACTTCTAAAAGGACATTAAATAACAATAAATATTATTAAGAATTAAGGAAATACTGACTATGTCAGAAGTTAGATTTATTTAAAGGACTAATGCGAAAGAAATGTGAAGGATATGCGAAATAAATAAATTTTTATATAACATATATATATATTACAATTAACATTATTTTCTTTAAAATGCTAAAAGAATATTTCAATTTTCAAATTTCAGGAAGAAATTTCCATTTACCGTTCATCGGAAAAGGTTTTAATAATTGAAAATTTTACTTTTAAACATTCAAATTATTTTCTTGTACGTTTCATTCTAATGAGCCATTATCTAGCTAATTTTATTTTTAGATGCAAATTAATGAGAAATCTTTATTGGTTTAAGAATAGGTTGAAATGTTCTTAATGGAGAATAATTTAACATCCTTTATGTTTTAAACCTTTAGAATTTAATGGCTTTTTGCAAATTTATTAAGGATACGGCGTAGGAAATATTAGAATTTTATTTCTTTATAAACAAGTTTTCCATTTATTATACTATTTTTTTTCATACTTTCATTATTTAGTTCATTTTATTTCTCTTCGCAAGCAGGAATTTGCATTATTGTACAGGCTTATTTGCTTTAGATTTCTTCTTAAAGAAAAAAAAAAGAAAAAAAAAACTTAAAGGACAAAATTTTATATTTTTCTTTAAAATTATTAAAATAATATTACATTATGATAAATTAACATAAAATTATAGACCTAAAGAATATATTTATTATGTCTAATATGTTATTGTCCTGTCCCTTCTATTACTAAACAAGCAGTAACAGAGGGGACAGGTAACAGAGTGGACAAATACAAGATTGCCAAATTTTAAGAATTATTCAAGACATTATTTAGGCAGGAGTAGTATTGTTAAATACTTTATTATTTATTATATTTGCTAATCTTAACAGTTATTTATATTATCTATAACAAGTTAACATAGTGGACACACAAAATTGTACTTATTTAATTTTGTTTTACAAAAATCTGCAAAAAAATATTCTCCCCTTTTATGAACGCAAATTCCATGTGGACTAAATCTTCATTTATATAAGGTAAAGCCAGGAGATATGGCGCGGTCGGAGAGATTGCGCACATAGAGGCTCCGGGGGAAGGAGTAGGGTAGCGCGCAGCAACTCCAGGTAGTTGTACAACAGAAGTAGTGGAGTGTCTGCTTGAAAGTACACGTTGATTGTTTTGAGTGTCTAAGATAAAGCATTGCTATTTTGTTTTGTTTTCCCAAAGTGAGTGCTTGAATTTTCTTAGCTATTCATCAGAATTTCTATACAATGTCAGCAGTACAAAATATTTTCAACATAAACGATTTCTCATAAGCTACTTATCTAGACTAACAATGTGAACATCAACGGTCCGTTTTAGTAGAGGCCATGTTTAAATAAAAGGCCGCGCAATCTCTCCTACCGAAATTGGAGAGTTCGCACATTTGCTACTTAGGAGAGATGGCGCATTATCCCCAATTAATTTCCACGCTAGGAGAGATTACGCAGTTTATTGGTAAATTTGCATAAAACAATTTAAAATGAAAACGGGCTAATTTTAAGTTAAACGTGTTATCAGGTAACGTAACGTTAATTTGTAATCTTATCTGGACTTGCTTTTTCGGATTCTTTAATTTTTTTCCTTTAATTAAAATTTTTTAATAGTTTTTAAAACTATTTCATTTTTCTGATTCTTTAATCATTAGGTTGAAATATTCACTCCTAATACAATAATATTTCTTCACAAAAACCTTACAACAATGTCATTTAAGTATAATTATTATTGTTAACAATTTAATTGTAGTTATTATTAGTAACAAACTCTTCTACCCATGTGCGCAATCACACCAACCCTGTAAGGACAGATTGCGCAAAATAACTTTCTTGGTTTTATTACAACTGTTCTATTAAATTACAACATAACAACAAATTAGCAATGGGAATGCATAAAAAATGAAGTAAATATTATTCATCGATAGTTTAGCAAAAAATTAATATTTAGATTTTTTATTGTTATTCTTTTGAATTGTGCGCAGACTCTCCTAGCTTTACCTTACACAGTCTTGATACATGGAATGTCATCGGCTGTAACAGTATCAATCTTGGTAGCAAAGTGGACATAAGAAAAAGTGCATTCTTGGGGGCATGTTATTTGACGTTATGTTATATTTTTATAATTAATATATATTTTCTCAGTTTATGTTATAAATGAAAGATAAGGTCTGTTTGTGTAAAATGATGACCAATTTAAATACATTTCATATGTAACTTGAATTTTAAGGCATTGTTTTGAAGTGTATTTTAGGGGACAGATAAGCTTTCAAAAATTGAGCATTAAGGTAGACCGGGGCACGTTTACGCAGTGCACTTTTTCCGAAACGAGTTATAACTGGCGCGTCACCAGTCATGACAGATTCATGCTGCTCCCTAGCGGGTATTCTCACAAGTTTTTGAGTGTCAGTCGAGCTTCGGTCTAGCATACGGAAAGGATAACATGTTTTCTGTCAAGTTGAGTAAATTTTGTGTTGAACTTATTGGAACTTATTTTGAACTAATAATACTTTGTAGAGGATAACCATATATATGAACATTAGCAGAATTTTATCCTTTTTTGAGAACTGTATTTGTATGAACAGAAATGTTATTAATTTTCGTTGCACTTTAAAAATAAATCCAAACATGGTGACGGGGCACGTTTACGCATTGACATCGGGGCACCTTTATGCACGTTCTTAGTGTGTAAACGTCCCCTGAAGCTTTTTTGCTCCGTACTGTCTCAAACCTTTTTAGTATTTTCAGGCTATTTAGTTTTGCAAATCATCATTTAATGTTTAATTGAGTAAAAGATTCGTCTTTTATAGCTTACAATCATATAGTTCTGTCTTCATACCTGTTCAGCTTTAATTTTATAGACTATTCAGCTTGTAATAAATTTTCTTTATTTTACAGATGGTAAGACATTATTAAGTTATAAATAAAACATCTCAATTTGATTAAATATTTATTTCACTTACTCTTTGGTATCACTTAGAATATGCGTAAACGGTTGAATCATCAAGCAAGGGCGATGCTTGGCGGCGTCGAATTTGGTGAAGCGATAAATGAGATTTTCTTGCTACCAGTTCGTTTGCTATGTTTCTTCCACGCCTACTCTGGTTGATTGGTTGGTTTATTGTTGTTTGTTCTGGAGATTGGATTGGATTTTGAGCTCAATGCAAAGATGTAAGAAGATTATGATTGGATTATTGTGTGTCGGATTTCTTGAATTACGTTTGTGGAATGTATTTTGTGAAGTTTAATGATTTTACGGTTTGTGGTATGTTATAGAAGCATAATTCCTGTGAAATAATTAAGAAAAAAACGAAAGATGAGAAATATGGGTGTTATATATATATTATTGTAGTGGCAACACTATTTTTCTATAGACGTTTTGGCAACAAGACAGTGTATTTCTGTAATCGATACATGCCGCTACGTTTGCTTGTATATGTTTATTAATGCTAATTAAAAGATGGATTAAATACAAACAAAAGGTAAGTGAATTTTTGTTGATTTTATTGAAGTATGAGTTTCGTATATTCTAGAACCGCTGCACGCTGAAGTGCAGGCATCCAGAGGTGTTTTTTTTTCGGAAAATGTACGCGCAGCGTTCATATATAAATTACTAATCGCTGCTTGTATGAGTTTCGTATATTATAGAACCGCTGCACCTTGAGGTGCGTGAATCCAGAGGGGTTTTTTTTCGACAAATGTACGCTTCAGCGTTCATATATAAGTTACTAATCGCTGCTTGTATGAGTTTCGTATATTCTAGAACCGCCGCACCTTGAGGTGCGTGCATCCAGAGGGTTTTTTTCGGAAAATGTACGCGCAGCGTTCATATATAATTACTAATCGCTGCTTGTATGAGTTTTGTATATTCTAGTGACCGCTGCACGTTGAGTTACATACATCCAGAGGGTTTTTTTCGGAAAATGTACGCGTAGCGTACATATGTAAGTTAATAACCGCATGTTTGTAAAAATTAAAATATCCGCAGGAAATATTGCTAAAAGTTTGTAAAAATAGAAAATTTCGGAGGAAAATATTGCTAAAAGTTTGTAAAAATAGAAAAATACGGAGGAAAATATTGCTAAAATGTAAAAATAGAAAAATACAGAGGAAAATATTGCTAAATGCTTGTAAAAATCGAAATATCCGGAAGAAATATTGCTAAAAGTTTGTAAAAATATCAAAATACGCAGGTAAATATTTCTAAAAGTTTGTAAAAATCGAAAAATCGTGAAGAAAATATAACTAAAACTTTGTAAATAGTCGAAAAAATGAATAAAATCGATATTTACTTTGTGAAGAAGCTTGCCGTAGGAAGCATGCGTTCTGATTGAGTAGAATTTGGAGATTGCCGAGTTTTAGGTTAGCGCGCGTCAGTGCTTGGCGTGCGTAAAAAAAATCGCCAAATCGGGGGTCGACTTGTTTGAGGATTTTGCCAATTTCCTAAGTTAAAACATAACTAGTCGGATGTGCCAATCCCAAAACTTTCTTCTATCTCAGTCATGTTAATACTTCAAAATTCGCTATCACATCGCCAATAAAATCAATATTTTTTCGTCATTCTGTTGTACGTCAGCTGCTTGCGAATCCTCGGGTTACAGAGATGCGAACAACTGATGTATACTAAACTACGAAAAGTCCTTCTGGCCTGGACCGACAGGAACAGATAGCCTCCCTATTCCATGGTTTATGATTTTAGCTAATTTTACTGGAAAACACGAAGCTCAAATGCGTGGAACCTAAATAAAGAAGATTCAATTCCAGCTCTCGTCAACATTGAATTTGAATGAGAATATCGCCAAATTAGTCCTCTACAGCCAAGTTGGCTTCATTTATGGTAACTTATTTTGGTCGCCAAATTTTTGCGATTTTCCGCCAACTGTCGCCAAGTTTGGCGAGAATTTGACGTTGGCGAATGTAAATATATAGTGATAAGCATATAATAGGATTAATGGTTACAACAATGAAAGAAAATTTGCCAAAACCATGTTAACTAAAACTCATAAATTAAACCAGTTTATGGATGAATTCTGCTGTCTTGTTTGAGTGACAGGGTAGGGAAATTGGGTGGAAGTCATTCTTTCATCTGCATTCATAGAGCACACTCGTCAAATTTTTCCTTGGGATGTCGAAACGTAAAAGTGTATCGGTTTACGAAAAAGTAAGGATTTTATGGTAATTAGAGGATGGCCTAAAAAATTTCCAAAATATGCAAAAAGTATGATTTATCTTCTTCTACTTTTTCAACCTTGTTAATGAACAACGAAAAATTATTCTCTGCGTTCGATCAAAATAAGAATGACTGTAAACGTTTAAAGAAATGTGCTAAAGAAGATTTGGACGAAGCTCTTTTGAAATGGATGAAAATGTCAGCCACTCTAAAATTTCAAACCGCTATATCTCAGCCATTTTTTAAGATATAGGCAAAACAAAAATTGGTCAGGATTTTCCGGATCAAGACCGAACATTTAACGAAAAAATGTTTTAGGATTTCAAATTTTTTTGAATTTGCACATCTTTTTGAATTTGAAATCTTTAAATGGCTATCGCAGCGCCACCTTTCGTCGAAATATCCCCAAATTCTAATAGAACCTGCTTGCCATAGCCAAAAACATAAAAAAATGTGGTTCAATTTGAAGCATAACTTCATACACTTTTCGATGATACAATAGTGAAAATGGAACAAAAATAATCGATCACAGCGCCCCCTTTCGTCGAAATATCCCTAAATTCTGATAGAATCTGCTTGCCATAGCCAAAAACATAGAAAAAAAATGTGGTTCAATTTTAAGCATAACTTCATACACTTTTAGATGGTACAATAGTGAAAATGGAACAAAAATATCGATCACAGCGCCTCCTTTCGTCGAAATATCCCTAAATTCTGACAGAATCTGCTTGCCATAGCCAAAAACATAGAAAAAAAATGTGGTTCAATTTGAAGTATAACTTCATACACTTTTCGATGATACAATGATGACACACAATCTGACAGACGGACAGACAGACATTTTGTAACAACATGTTTTTCGGAATCTCTGATCCCTAAAACGTGTAAATCCGTCGAAAACCGGAAGTCGAAAAAAATTTCGATTACAATATTTTCTTCTATTATAGATAGAAGAAAGTAAAAATTAGAAAATTCATTGAAAAAAATCTGCGTGAATGTGCCCCGGTCTACCCTATAATCCTAAAATACGACTTAAATGCTTTAAGAAACTATTATTCAACATATATTATATTATCTTCAAAAAGTTGCATACATTAAAAAAAATAAGAATAGTATCTCCTTTTTAACAGGGAATTTTATTATATTATTCAGCACAATATTAAATAACATTGGAAATAATATTATGAGAGTATATACTTACACTTTACATGAAATATGAAGCATCATTTTCTAATTTTACTAATTAAAAGAATCTACAAAATAACGCAATATATATCAGTTTTTTATACAAAGTTTCTTTTTTTCCATTAAACAGTAACACTGTCGACTAAATAAAAATCATTAATATTTAAAAGATATATTATGTGTTCAAACCTGAAAGAATATTTTGATAACAAATGAAAAATCTCACAAAAACAAAAGTAAACGTTACGCAGCAACTGATAAGCTTAAGGTTTATTTAAACATATTTTTATCTTTTCAATGTAAAAATGAATAAACTGTTATTGTAGCACATTTGAAAACATTTTAAAAATAAATTATGTTTAGATTAATATTTTGTAAACAAAACTTTCTTGAATTTTTTTTTTAATGAGAGGGTAATCGATTTTCAAAGAAGAAATCTAATTGTTTCTAATTTAATGTAAATTTTTAGAATGAATTTAAAAAAAAAAAAAATTATGTGTAATTTATAATTATAATACCGAAAAATAAGTATATATCCGTTATTTTACAAATATGTTGTGTGTAAAATTTATCTATACTAACACTTGCAGTGAATATAGATATATTTTTTGTATGTATTGAACATTGTTTAAAAATATAAGAAATCGCAGTGTGTGGAATAATATTATTTTATGTATGTGTTCATTTTATTTTCTAGTTCTTTTAAGTCATTTATTTATTTATTTTTAAGAAATATTTTATCTTATTCTGTTGTTATAAATTTTTGCATACGAAGAAAAATTCGTAATTTTTGCGTGCAATTTCTTGTACCGCTACGCATGTAACAAGTGTATTATAGTTGAAGAAAAAAAAAACATATTAATATGTTAAATGCTTACTGGGATAAATAATCATGAATGAAAATTATTTCTGGATGATTTGATTTTGTATTTTATTTTTTTAAAGTAAATTGTATATTATTCGTGTTGGAATACGTGAACTTTTGAAAATCTTTATAGATATAAAATCTGATGTGTTATCGAAAAAAATGTCAGGACGAATAAATAATCAGCAAAATTTTAAATGGAATGGCAATGAATAAATTCACACTTTATCGTAATTAACAGAATAAATGAAATACCTCTCTCTAATTTCAATGTAGATCATAATTCATCACTTTAAATATGAAATTATTAATAATTTCCAGATATAAAAATATGGTTTTGAATGAAAAAATACATTATATATTTGGGTCGTATTGGATCGTATTAAAAAATCATGTTGCAATGCAAAAAAAGTTCATGTTGGATGTTGCATTTCATTGCAAATTTCTCGCATAGCCTTTGCATTGGCATCATAAAAGTTCTACCTCTTCGTACTATAAGAATGTTTAAGAAAGTATACATAACTGTAAAATTTTCAGAACTCAAAAAATTTGAATAGTAGGTTTTGCATTTATAAAATTAAAGTTGGCACAACTTTTAACTTTAGTCGACCCGTGAAGCATAATTTAGTTACAGTATCATTTAATATACATTATATGCAGTAGTGTTAGGATTATATATATAGATTCTATTAGTATGTGCCTCCGAAATAGTGTGAAGTGACCACATTTCTTCCAAATATACACACTATTGTACATTTCGAAAACATTTTTTACGTGGAAACAGAATTTTCGAAACTGTAAAATTTTCAGAACTCAAAAGATTTGAATGGTAGGTTTTGCATTTTTAAAATTAAAGTTGGCAAAACTTTTAAATTTAGTCGACCCGTGAAGCATAATTTACTTACAGTATCATTTAATATACATTATACGCAGTAGTGTTAGGATAATATATATATTTTAATAGTACGTGCTTCTGAAATAGTGTGAAACGATCATATTTCTTCCAGGTGTACGCACCATTGTACATTTAGAGTACATTTTTTTACGTGGAAACAGAATTTTTGGTGGCATCTTTACGAAAAAATATATTTCTTTAAAAGTTATTTTAAATTCAAATTTTCTTTTAAAGGAATACAACTAAAATTTAAAACCGAGTAGATTTACCAATGAATAAAATAAAATATTATAAACTTTAAAAAACATTTTAAGCATGCAATTTTAATGGTTTAAATTGCGTTTAGAGAATGATATGCATAATTTTTATAACGATATCTTACTAATTAACACAATAAAATGGATGTTTTTTACAACAATTATAAGAATATTTATTTGTTTTTTAAACCCAGAACATAATTAATGAAAAACCCTTTATTTGTAGAAAAAAAAACACACATTTTCAATATTTCCCCTATTGATACAAGCTTCATAAAAGATGACACGTAAACGTGATACATAAAACAAAATCGTGGCACGTATTTGAAAAGTCTTTTATTGTATATGAGACATGCGCCATCTAAAAGCGTTAGAAATGTTCTGTTAACGTTTATAAGTGAAACATATATGTATTTATATAATTTCATAAAATTTTGGATAAATTATAAAAAGATTTTCAATTTCATATAATAAAAGTTAAATACAATATATTGTGTTAATGGTATTTAATAGAAATTTCAATTCAAGAATGTATGCTTTATAGGTAAAATATTGCAAACTTTGAAATTAGATGAGATTTAAATTTTAACAAAAAATATAAATGAATAATTTATTTGTGTAATAAAAAAATATGTTAAAAAAAACTCATATTCTCAATTTGTGCACATCAGTTGCGTAAATATGACTCAACAGACTTTGTGGTTGAATATTTTGGCAGACTATATGGTCAGAAGAGAACATGCCTACTACGTCTAGTATATTAAGTAGTTACAAATACTTGACCATGTGAAATAATACATTTTTAATATTCATTCTAAAAACTCGTAATATAATTTATGATATGATAGTATACTCTATATAGACATGAAGTATATTATTACAATCATTATAAAACAGTAATTTTACTTAATATAAGAAGTCTACATTTATGTGTGATTTTATAACAAAAAAACGTATTTTATGAGTATTTGATATATTGGATACACGTCCACATACCGCATACAATTTCTCACTTTCAGTGCGTCATCGTTTTAAAAACCATTATAAGCAAATAATACATAGAACTTGGCACTGTAACTTGCCAAAAAATCTGACAATACATTTTCGTTATGACTTTTTATTCTAATTTCTTCTAATAACTAAATTATGTGGTAATTTGTGAAATTATATGTATCAGAAAACAATTCCATTTTTTTAAAATTATGTATGCATATTATGTCAAGGGAAAATAGTAAAGCATGCACAATTTAGTTTGCAAAATATATTTCTCTTATAATCAAATATAAAATTATATGGATGTACTATTTTTCTAAACATGCACTTTCGATTCAAAACTTAATTTTTAGAGATATGTTTCTAATGTCACTGCTGCGGGAAAATTATTTCCACTGTTTTAAAACTGACAAAAAATAACTTTATAAAAATTCTTAATATTACAATGTCTTTTCTGGAAATACAAAGTAAGGATGATAAAATTTGAGGTTACAATATTTTTGAATCTCACTATATCAATTTGTACATGCGTTTATGAAGGTAATTTCAAATTATGAGGTTGTTTCTAAAAATCTGCTTGAATTTCATCCGCTTTTGATGATGGCTTTCTTCTTCTAAAGACAAAGTTTTATGTTAAATAGGGATAATGCAAATTTAGCTTTGAACTATCTCCATAAGTACTACTTTTTATTAGAAAAATATGAATGCCCAAAAGTATTTGGCATAGTTATTTTTTGCAGTGCAAAATCTACTGAATGTCATTTATCTGAATAGTGTGTTTCAATTCAAAACTTTTTGAAGTTTAAAACATGTAAACGTTTTCGATCTCTATGACAATAAAAAATCAAATACTACGTCTTATTTTTCATATTTACTAAATTATAAAATTCTTTCTTCACAACCATGAAGTTCTTCAAGAATTTTCTTGGTACTCTTGTATAAAGAGTAGCATTAAAATCAGAAAGTTTAAAAATATGCAGCTGATAATAAATAAGTAATCTAAAATAGATGTAAGAAGATGCTAATCAAACAGATATCTTTAGAAAATCAATAATTAATTACTTTATATTATGGCGTATAATGCGCACTTTTGAAACAATAAAATGAAAGAAAAACATTAAAATAAATTACAGTTGCGCGTTATATGTCAAATACAAAAAGTGAAACTTCATTAATGTAACCCAATTATCTTAATTGGTAAACTTTCCATACCAGTTGTAATTTTCAGAATTAGTGAAAAAATGTCCAGGCCATGAATTGAGCCACAGACCTTAGGCTTAAACTGCTTTCTTCACAACCATCAAGTTCTTCAAGAATTTTGTTGGTACTCTTGTATAATGAGTAGCATTAAAATCAGAAATTTTAAAAATATACAGCTGATAACAAATAAATACTCTACAACCGATGTAAAAAGATGTTAATCAAATAGATATCTTTAGAAAATCTATAATTAATTACTGTGTATTCTGGCGTATAAAACGTATTTTTGAAACAAAAGAAAAACATTGAAACAAATTACAGTTGCGCGTTATATGTCGGATATAAAAATGAAACTTCATTAATGTAACCCAATTATCTTAATTGGTAAACTTTTCATACCAGTTGTAATTTTCAGAATTAGTGAAAAAATGTCCAGGCCATGAATTGAGCCACAGACCTTAGGCTTAAATTGCTTTCTTCACAACCATCACGTTCTTTAAGAATTTTGTTGGTACTCTTGTATAATGAGTAGCATTAAAATCAGAAAGTTTAAAATATACAGCTGATAACAAATAAATAATCTACAACAGATGTAAAAAGATGTTAATCAAATAGATATCTTTAGAAAATCTATAATTAATTACTGTGTATTATGGCGTATAAAACGTATTTTTGAAACAAAAAAAAACATTGAAACAAATTACAGTTGCGCGTTATATGTCGGATATAAAAATGAAACTTCATTAATGTAACCCAATTTTCCTAATTGGTAAACTATTCATACGAGGTGTAATTTTCAAAATTAGTGAAAAATGTCCAGGCCATGAATTGAACCACAGACCTTAGGCCTAAACTGCGAATGTTCTGCCAACTGAGAAATCCCGGACCAATCTTTTGGTCATAATTCACCCAGATAATAAATATTATTTATAATACGATCTGGTCTCATACAACATTCAACCACTCAACAGAATATATAGCAGGAAATAGAACTTCAAGAAACGACGGATACGTAATTAAAATGCATTAATTTAAAACAATCATTCTAATTGGATAAGAAATCATGCGAATTGTAATTTTTGAACTGAGTGAAAAGTGTCCAAGGCCGGATTTGAACCAGAGACTTTAGCATTAAACTGCCAATGCTCGTCCAACTGAGCTACTCTTGACAAATCTGGTGGACACAATTCTCCCAAATATCTTTATTTATAATTACATCTGGTTTGTTATCTAAAACAGTTCAACGTAATAAATCTCATGTAATGGAAGGAAAAGAAACGTTGGATACGAAGTTACACTTTGTTGGAAGGACAAGTGGGGGGGGGGGATCCAACATTTACGAAGGGGGATGTATAGTGGATACGAGAATATCTTTACCTTTCAGCGGCGTTGTGAATCACTGTTAATAAAGGTAAAGGGGGGTTCGGATAGTTTTACTGATTGAACTCTTTGAATTAAATATTTGCTTTTCCTTTTTTTTTAAATCTAAAATAAAGAATATAATACACTCTTTGATAAAGAAAATAGAGAGATAAAATTATTTAAAAAAAATCATTTTATTCAATTATATACTGAGATAATAAATAAAATAATAGGAAAGATAGGAACACATTGATTTCTCCAAAATTATCAATTCATAACAAATCATATTCAACACATTTATTTCTCAAGAATATCAATTATAAGATCTAGTTTTCAATACTAACTCCTTTTAATTTAAAGTACTTAATTATCAAAAAATCATTATTTTACAGCACAGCATTGTAAAATTAGAGGCAAATATGCCAAGTATTTAAATTTATAAATAAACATGTGAATCTAAGTTAATTCACCAATTTTTATTTTAATAATCTATTCACGTCGGCTAGCCAGGGAAAATATTTTGGAGGTATCTCACCAAATGTTCTTCTATTGAAGTTCATCTCTAGTCATGATGTAGGACCTTGTTCATCCCTGCACGTCATTAAACAGGGGCACTCATAGATGGATCAATCTGCCAGATTAGAGAAAATGCCGGGATTCTTCCCGGTGATGAGTCTGAGCTTGACCGCTAGACCTGCTTTTCAAGGGGGGTTTCGGGAGAAATCATCGTACGGCGCTGGAGCGGATCGGCGAAGGCAAGTTCCGTTTCCGCGGGTCTATCAGCCGTCTCCTTGAGGCATACCTTCAGTGCAGATGGCCGGAATTTGAAGAGCATACGGGCTGGAAGAAGTCAGCAAAGAAAAGCTACTTGCACCGATGGAGCTATTTTTCTCAAGTGAAGTAGTACCCCAAAAAAATGTCTCTTCTTCTTATTATTATTATTTGGACTATATCTCGTCCTGGGCGTTGATATAAGAAAAAATGTATTTCTATTGGATGCCCTTTTTGACCTTATGCAAATTTTAGTTCAGTAAACTCCCGTTGGTCAACTCTTTGAACCAATAATAATGTCTTTTTGGGATGGGTTCATTTTGCAGCTGCACGATTTCCCGTGCGGGGCAGTTCTTTGGAAAATGGGTGCGCCTGTCATGCGAGCACTCCTAGAAATAAGATATGAACTTCCTGTTTCCCTAGCTAGCGTCTTCGTAAATTAAAACCTTTAACACTCGTTTGGGTTGATGATCACATTCTGTACATAGGAATAATACATACATATTAAGGAAAACAATGTAACATACATAAATATAATATAACATCTAAACCATAAAAAATAAGTCCAAAGTTCATGTTCTTTATTTAATTATTAAAAATGTGTGAACGATCGTTCCCACATTTATCACCCGTGAAAAAAAGGAAAAAGTAGAGTCCCACGGGTTGGTGAGATAATTGTGACTATAGTCCTCTTAGATACTTTTTCCTTCATGGTGCTTCAGGTTTCTGTATTATTGTCCTTCAGAAATCTGTGCACAGAGTTTTTACGTTTTTTTGTGGCTAGTATGGTCTTATAAAGAATACCAGAATTCCGCGATATAAAAAAAAAACACAAAAAGAAACATTTACATGCCGAAAAATCACAAAGAAATAGCAAGGGGGCTCTTTAAATTATGTTATAAATAAATAGAAGTATAAATATATACTCGTTACTGTTGTACAATACATATTTAAAGATTAAAATAAACATGTTCTAGCATAATGCTTTCTTGAATATGAATTTATATAACATACAATGAGACAGAGAGCATTTACAGAGATTTTTATTTACAGAGAGCATTTGACAATCACCCACGGTTAAGTAGGTATTGCGATCATAACAAAAGGGACCTCCTTTTGTCGTGTGCAGCGGAAAAGTACCCTTACAGGGTTCGCTGAGCTACCAGCCTAGACGCGGGGTCCTCCAATGCGTTGCCTAACTGTTGAGCCGCATTGTGCGTTTCACCCTGCTAGTGAAATGGTTGCGCCATGATTCTGACGTAACTTGTTTACGTGAGATGCAAAGGGAATTAGGTCACCTAGAGATACGTTTGTTTGACGCGTCCGTTTTGTGCGGTATCCTTTGGTATTTTATTTTATTTATATGTATTTAAATTTTAGTGTCAATTAACCTGTATTTATTTTTGTATTCTTTTTTTATACAGAAAGCAATGTAAATCTGCATATAAATACGTAGTTCAAAAGTAAGTAAAACACTTATGTTTCTTGTAGGGGAAAAAAAATGGCGCGTATTTTGAATGTAACCTAACGGATGTCTTAGTATCTGTGTAATGATAATCGTTGTGAATTACGATACCATTGTGTGTTTACCTTATTTGTAATATATTTTTCTTATTATTATCTTTAATAATTTAGGAATTTTGAAGAATGGTGAGTGTGAGTGTTATTTATATCGCACGCTAGTGTGACTATGTTGAATCTTTACTGATTGTGTCTGGTAAACATATGTAGTTGCAATTTGTGTGAAAATTTATCTTTATTATTATCAGTGAATGTATATATAACTTTAGTTTTATCCGATTCGTAGCTACTGTGAATTTGGTGACATGTTGCACATCTTATTTATTTATTTATTCTTTATATATATATTTATTTGTTAATTCATTCTGTGTACGCTGAAAGCGCTTTACGAAGTACTAATTCTATGTATTATTATTATTATTATTATTATTATTATTGTTATTATTATTATTAAAAATGTTCTTTGTTAATGTTTCTTTGTTTAATTGATTAATTAATTAATTATTATTTCTACCTAATGTTGTTGTTTTAATTAGGGAATATTTAATTTTTAATGTGTATTTTAATTTATCTAATTATAAAAATTTGTTTTGTTTAGAAGAGAAGAAGGTAAGATAGTGGGTATTAATTAATAAATGTTTGTTTTGTTCGGTGTATAATTCTTGTTTCTTAGTGGTCCTCCGCCGACTGTATTCTCATTCCGTGGCGCCCCGGTATAGATTTCTGCCCGCAGATAATCTAAAGATTGCAGTCAAAGGAGAGCTGTCTTAAAAATTTTGGAGGAAAAATTAAAAGGTATGGTGCTTAATTAATAAGTTTTAAAATGTTTAAAATATTTGAATGTGTGTTTTAATTTAAATATAATTATGGTTGTTGTTATAAATTTATTTTATTTCTTTTTATAGATGGATTAAGAGTTTTATGGGTAATTAGTGTCATAATTTATATATAAAATTAACTTTTGTTTAGAAGAAAAAAAAAATACTAGAAGTTGTTTACATGCACGTTGATTAGTGGGAGAAATTATGTTAGGTATCGGGTTTTAAATTTAGAGTACCAATAACCGTTGAGGAGCTTTACGTAAAAGATATGGTTGTGTTTAATATATTTAGCTTGTAATTATATTTATTTATAGTATGTCGTCCGTGTGTAAGTGGATTGTTTGTGATCTTATGCAATATTGATTCCTGTACACATAGCCTACGTATTAATTAATGCGGTTTGCATGTGATTATGGGATTCCATTTTGCAATATTTTGGAATAGTTTAAAATAATTTTATAGATTTATTTAAAATGGGAGATTTATAGCGTGCATTGTCTGTGTGTATTTAAATGCGATATATATAAGTTGTGTAGTGGTATTTAAATATACGAAATGTCTTTTTTTTTTTGTGATACTAATATTTATTTTTCACTTTAAAGGCACCCTCGTTAGTGAGAGCATCTTATTAACAGCATCTGTTTTGAAGTAATCCGATAGTGTATTTCCCCAGATGTGACTTGGTCAAGGCTGCCTCCTCGAGGAAGGTAACGTAATTTTTTTTTCTTCCTTTTAAGTGGGAGTTGCTACAGCGAGAGGGTACTGTGGTGGGGGAAAGGGGGTGTATGCGTGAGGTATTTTGTGTGTAGTGTGTCTGTTGATGTTTAAAAGTGGTTTTGAGTGGTGTATGAAATAAGGGGAGTGCATTGTAACGCCCATTCTCCTGAGCCTGTGGTCTTTATTATAAATGTGCATGTATGTTAATGAGGGGTGTGTGTTTGGTTGTTGTATGAAAGAGAATATTAATATATGTTGTAAGGGAGGCGTGTGTGGAGGTGTAATTTTATTATCCTAACATGTAAAGTGTTAAAGAGGAAAGGGGGAGGAGGTGGATTATGAGTTTGCTTATCTTGTTAATGCAAATTATTTTTAATTATAATTACATGAATTGCTGATGCGGGGGGTTATAGATATATGAGGGAACAGAAAATTGAGATTTTTAATATTATTATTTTTATTATTGTTATTTTGAAATGAAAAAATAAAAGAGGGGGGATTATCGATGTGCTTTAGTCATCTAATTTCAGTCTCAAAGTTGGTCTTAAATTTAATTAATTAATATTTGTGCAATATAGAAGAGGGGGGGGGGTTATATATGAATTTGTTTTGTCTTATAAATTAATTGTGAGTACTGAAATATTATTTCATTTATTTATTTTTGTTTTTGATGAAAGGTTAAAATTAAGTGTTGCACAGTGTCATATGTGAATCTTATTAAACTTACTTTAAAAAGGGGGGGGGGAGTGTTGATTTTACGTAATTAGGTGCCGTAAATGATCTTCTTAATATTATTATTAATAGTGCTGGGAAGCATGAATTTATTTATTTATTTTATTTTTATTTATTGATTTATTATTTATTTGTTTATTTATTTATTTATTTATTATTATTTATTTATTTATCTATTATTATTATTATTATTCTTGCATGTTTGTGTAAAAGTGTGAAAGTGTGTAGAAATTGAATTATTAATTAATTTATTAACCTATTGGGGGGGGGAGAATGTAATAAAGTGTTTGTTATCTGTCCTTTTTTTTAAAGGGGGGATGTTGATTTCATTGTGTATTTTATTTATTTATTTATTTGATTATTATTTATGTTATTATTATTATTGTTGTAATTATTATTACTATTATTTATAGTTGTTAAAAATTATTTACGTTACTCGTATACCTTGGGTATGTATAGTTTTGAAACATGAATTTTAATAGGTCTGAGGTCTGCGCGGTTTTCATTACATATCAAATAGTTGTCATTTCTGAAAATTCTTTTTATAGTGTAGGGGCCCGAGAATTTAGGTTCCAACGCGTTAGGGCGGATTAATTGTTTAAGGTACACTTCTGTGCCGATTTGAAAATTCTTGTGATTAATCGCAGAATTTTTATTGTATTCTAAATTAATTTTTGCCTGATTCTCCTGTGAAATTTTCTGCACTTCTTGTATATGAGAAAGCCTGTCTTTTACAAAATCACTAAGGTTTTCTATATTTTGGATTTTAAAGTTAGTGAAAGGATTGCGAATTTCTCTTGCGAAAAAGAGTAAGGAAGGTGAGAATCCCGTTGCCCTGTTAACCATAGTGTTGTGTGCTAAGACAAAAAAATCAATTCTTAGATCCCAATCGAAAGAATTTTGTGACATAGCAGCTAGAGAAGCTTTCATGTCGCGATGTGTTCTTTCAAGAAGTGATTGCGATGCAGGCAAATAAATGGAACCGTATTCTGGTTCTATGTTTAAATTTTGTAGGTAGTGTCTGAGATCAGTTGATCTGAAATATTTTGCGTTATCCATTCCGATTTTTTTTACCAATCCGAAAGTACTTTGTTTAGAGCATTTGGAGTATTTGTTTAGAGCATTTATAATTGTTTTAGTCTCTATATTTCTTAATGGTATAGCTTGTAGGAATCTTGATGATGAGTCAATGATCGTTAAAATAAACTTATTTTGTCGAAATGTCCTAGGCAAGGGGCCGACCACGTCCATTATAGCCTTAGTTCCTGGGATGTAGTTTTTCTCAATTGTTTTAATAGGTAATTTAATGGTGTTGTGTTGTTTGAATGTGTTACATTGAATACATGCCGTGCAGAATTTTTTTATATTTTGGTACATACGATACCAATAAAATCTTCTTTTGATTAATTCATAAGTTTTTTGGAATGCATAGTGAGATGAGTGTGCACTGTTCATGATGTGAATTTTGAGCGCGTCGGGGGCTATGTATAGTTCTTCCTTATCTGTGGTTGTATTGTTATTTAAAATTAATACATTGTTTTGATTTAGGGCGTATTTTTTAACTTTTTTGTTCTGTTTATTGTGTTGTAAGTCGTGTATAATTTGAGCTAATTTGGTATCTTTTAGCTGTTCGATTTTTATGTTATTTTCAGTTAAATTTTGGTCGACTTGAAATAAATCTGTGATTAATGAGTGAGTTGTGTTCAGATTGTTAATCTTGCGCGAAACATAGTCGGCTGGGTTGATAATGCCTGGTAGATGAGTTGTGTCGAAATCAAATTGTTGTAAGTCTAGTAGCCATCTAGCAACAATGTCTGATTGTTTATCGAGGTTAACGTGTTGTGTAAGTGCTTTCGAATCAGTCAAGATATGGAATTTTTTTTCCAAAAGGATATTTCTAAAATACATTACTGATTCGTGCAGTGCTAGTAATTCTAATTTTATGCTTGGGTATCGTAATTCTGTATCTTTAAGTTTACGCCCTGTGAATTCGATGGGGATGAGTTGATCGTTATGTTTCTGTGCTAAAATTCCGCTTGTTGCTACCTTTGAACAGTCCGTGATTAAATAGAATTCCTTATTATGATCTGGTGGGTGAATCGTTGGTTGTTTTAAAATTATGTCTTGTATGGTCTCAAACGCTTTTTGTGTTTGTGTATTCCAGTAAAATTTTGTGTTTTTTTTAGTTAAGTTTGTTAAAGGAGTCATAATATGCGCGAATTTATGTATTGTGGATTTAAAATAAGTGCAGAGTCCGATAAATGCTTTAACTGCTTTTTGTGATTTTGGTACTGCAAATTTTGAAATTTTAATGATATTTTTATGTGATGGCGCATATCCTTTTTCATTAATTTTATATCCTAGGAACTCAATTTCTGATTGGTATAGTTTAAGTTTAGTGGGTTCTATAGTGAGATTAAATTTTTCTAGTTGTGTAAGAATGTCGTGTAATGCATCGTGCATCTGCTGAATATTTTCTCACGCAACTATAACATCGTCAATAAAATATTTAATGTTATGTTTTTCTTTGAGGGGGCCTAGTACTTTATCAATTAGTCTGGCAAATTGACCGCTTGAGATTTTTGTTCCAAAAGGGAGGCGGTTTATGGCAAATTGAGAATCTTCTGTCACAAATGCTAGTTTATGCTTATCTTGCTCTCTCAATTTGATTTGGAAAAAAGCCGAATGTAAATCCATGACAGTGTAAATTTTTTTTCCTGAAACATCTGTGAGAATTTGTTTAATGTCTGGGACAGGGTACGGATCGCTTTCTAAGATGTTATTGAGAAGCCTATAATCTATTGCCATGCGATATTTTATGTGTTTAGGGTCATTAGTTTTGGATGTAGAATTTTTTTTAACAAAAAGTATAGGAAATGCGTAATCTGAATTTGTGTGTTCTATTATTCCTGCTTCTAGAAGGTTTTTAATTTCTTTATTAGCGAATTCTTTAACATTATAAGGGATTTTGTAAGGTTTGGTTTTAATAGGCAAATTATGTTGTAAGTTAAATTGTGGAGTTATGACTGATGTTTCACCGAGAGTTTTGTAAGATTTTGAAAAAGCTGTCGCGTGAGACAATAATATTTCTATAACCTTTTCCTGTACCTCGGGTTCTAAATGTTTAACGTCAAAGTCGTTTCTAGAAAGATCTCGTATTCGCATTTCTTTAATTTCATTTAATGTAAGATTGTTTATTTCATATAATTTATCATTGTTATTATTTGTTTCATTTTGCTCTTGTATGTCATATTGTGTGTAAACTTTTCCTACGTGGGTTTTTTTTCTGAGGTTTATATTTCTATTGGTTGTGTTTTTAGCTGATAGGTGAATAATATTATCCTTATTGGTTTTATGTAGGGATCTACACATTTCAATACTATGTCTTTTGAAGTTTGGTTCAAAAAAAATTTCTTTTGTGTCTGTAATTTTGGGATATTTAATTTTAATTAGTTTAGTTTCATGTGGTTTGAAATGTACTGTCTCTTTAATTTTTGCATTTAAATGCGTTATCTTTTCGTTTTGATTTTGTGAATTATCCAGTATGTTGTTTTCGTCAATTCTGTATGTGTTGTTAAGTGTAGGATTATGTAAGTGGTTAATTTGTGAATCGTGTGTGTTTTCTGAATTGTTTAAGTGTATGAGAGTGTCTTTAATTTTTAAAGTATAGTTGTTACAATCAAATATAATTTGGTTGTTTTTAAAAAAATCAAAACCTAGAATCGCGTCGTAATCTCTGTTAAAATTATAAAATGTAACATAAAATATTCCGTTCAAGAATAATTTATTCACTTTAAATTTGAATTGTACGCAGTGTTTGAACGGTACTTCGCGGTTGTTGATTGTCGTTATCTTTACGTTGTTCGAAAGATATTTTATTTTGATGTTTGTTTCTTTAATTTTGTTAAATATACTTGGTGATAGAAGACTAATACTTGCCCCGGTGTCCAGCAAATTTGAAATATTAATATTTTTTATATTAAAAGTCCAAATGGGAAGTTCGTCTTTAATATTAGAGTTACAGCTGGATACGTATTCAATTTTTCTTTTCTTTTTCTTCTGTAAATTGTCCCTGCGAATTTTTCTGGTATATATAATTAAATTTTGCAACTTGTTCGATGTTTTTATTTTTATGTTATATTTTAGGGCATTTCTTTCTGCGAGGGACCTACGTGTATACTTTGAAGTTAGGTTGGTAGGTCCCTTTAGTAGTTTAAACGTCTTTTTTGCTGCCTCTGCCTATGGTGTCTTTGATTATTGTTTTGGTTACTTTCATTTGGAAAAGTAATTGTAGGTTGTGTCTGCATAGCTATAGGTGTTTATTGTTGTTGTTGTGTATCGATTTGTTGAAAATTTTGGTTCGGTAGCATGAGCTGATGAGCGTTACCTGCTGACGCTGAAGGGTTAAATTGTGTTGGGATCATGAGCTGGTGAGCGTTACCTGTTGACGCTGAAGGGTTAAATTGTGTAATTGAGTTGTAATCTTGATTTGGGGATTGTGTTTGCATTACATGTGTTTGTTGAGGAATATTATAAAAGGGCTGAGCAAAATTTTGAATTGGATAAATATAATTATGATTGTAAGTCCTGGGTCTGAAATTTTGTTGATAATTTGGTCTCTGATAAAAGTGACGTGGTGTATTGTTTTGGAATCTAGGAGTGTATGTGTGTGAGTTTGTGTGAAATCTTGGACTATTAAATCGAGTGTTACGTGGTGTGAATGTTCTGTTTGTTGGGTTTTTTGAGTTATAGAAACAATCTTGCGTTTTGTGGTTTGGTTTTTCGCATATGTAACAATATACTTTATTGTTTTCCTGTTGATTTTGTTGTATAGAATCATTAGATCTAAGAGAGTTTACCTGTTCTTTTATCTCTTGAATCTGTTTATTATGTTGTTCTGATAATTCTATTATCGCATCGTAAGTTGTAGAGTTACTTTGTGTTTCTATATTGTTTAATTCGGAGAATTTTTTGTTATTTAACGCAATCTCGATCATTTTAGCCATTGTTACGGCGGTTTCAAAATTATCTGGCGGGAATTTTTGGAGCTCAAATGAAATATCAGGTCTTAGTCCCTCAATAAATTTTGATAATTTAATTGTGTCTAAGAATTCGATTGCACCTTCTTTTGATGCATGCCCTGAACTCGCCAGATATATGTGAGCTGCTAGGTTGAATATTTTTGTGAAGTCTGCCACCGTTTGATTAGGCATTTGTTTGGACTGGATGAATTTATCTTGCGCTAACGTGAATGATTTCTCTGCTTTAAATAATGCACGGATTTTATTTTTGAAATCATCGTATTTTTTTTCGTCGCGCAGGCCAGGGGTGTTTATTAAGATCTCTTTTGCAAGTCCTGATAATTTCGATTTAAAAAAGATTAATTTTAAGTTTTCAGGAATATTAGCTGCGTTGGCTATTTCGTCGAATTGTGAAATAAAATAATTTATTTCTTGTTCCGGTTTTCCTTCGAAGCTTTGAACACTTGCTAGCAGCGTGTCTACGCTAATTGTTACTTTATTATCCTCCATAATTGGATCTTGTTGCTGGGGTTGTATAATTATTGGGTCTGGCTGGTGGTTTCGACCGCGACCTCTGCGTAGCATTTATTCCGATTTTTCTATTTATTATTATTATTATTCTTATTTGAGTTAATTGGCACAAGATACATATGTATAACAATAATTAATAGCATAATATGAAAAAGAGAGAAAAAAATACACTATATTGAGATATAAATAAATAAATAAATATATACATTTCACAAGTAATTATCATGAGCCCTTTGTTATTTCTTTGTGTATTAATACGAAAATATGCTGTGCTGTGATTCCTGAATTTTATTGATGTAATTATTATTATTATTATTATTTTATATACTGCTATGATAATAAAATTTGTGCATAGAAAAAAGATGATCTGTAGAGAGTAAAAGATAACTACTAAA
The DNA here is from genome assembly GCA_963931845.1 of Maratus michaelseni. Classification (NCBI taxonomy): domain Eukaryota; kingdom Metazoa; phylum Arthropoda; class Arachnida; order Araneae; family Salticidae; genus Maratus; species Maratus michaelseni. The sequence goes on from OZ007592.1 coordinate 394,076,904, forward strand.
GATAAAAGTTCAATCTCCTGGATTAAAATAGGCACCAGAAAAAGAGTAAATGTTGGAAGGACAAGTGGGGGGGGGGTCCAACATTTACGAAGGGGGATGTATAGTGGATACGAGAATATCTTTACCTTTCAGCGGCGTTGTGAATCACTGTTAATAAAGGTAAAGGGGGGTTCGGATAGTTTTACTGATTGAACTCTTTGAATTAAATATTTGCTTTTCCTTTTTTTTTTAAATCTAAAATAAAGAATATAATACACTCTTTGATAAAGAAAATAGAGAGATAAAATTATTTAAAAAAAATCATTTTATTCAATTATATACTGAGATAATAAATAAAATAATAGGAAAGATAGGAACACATTGATTTCTCCAAAATTATCAATTCATAACAAATCATATTCAACACATTTATTTCTCAAGAATATCAATTTATAAGATCAAGTTTTCAACACTAACTCCTTTTAATTTAAAGTACTTAATTATCAAAAAATCATTATTTTACAGCACAGCATTGTAAAATTAGAGGCAAATATGCCAAGTATTTAAATTTATAAATAAACATGTGAATCTAAGTTAATTCACCAATTTTTATTTTAATAATCTATTCACGTCGGCTAGCCAGGGAAAATATTTTGGAAGTATCTCACCAAATGTTCTTCTATTGAAGTTCATCTCTAGTCATGATGTAGGACCTTGTTAATCCTTGCACGTCATTAAACAGGGGCACTCATAGATGGATCAATCTGCCAGATTGGAGAAAAGGCCGGGATTCTTCCCGGTGATGAGTCTGAGCTTGACCGCTAGATCTGCTTTCCAAGGGGGGTTTCGGGAGAAATCATCGTACGGCGCTGGAGCGGATCGGCGAAGGCAAGTTCCGTTTCCACGGGTCTATCAGCCGTCTCCTTGAGGCATACCTTCAGTGCAGATGGCCGGAATTCGAAGAGCATACGGGCTGGAAGAAGTCAGCAAAGAAAAGCTACTTGCACCGATGGAGCTATTTTTCTCAAGTGAAGTAGTACCCCAAAAAAATGTCTCTTCTTCTTATTATTATTATTTGGACTATATCTCGTCCTGGGCGTTGATATAAGAAAAAATGTATTTCTATTGGATGCCCTTTTTGACCTTATGCAAATTTTAGTTCAGTAAACTCCCGTTGGTCAACTCTTTGAACCAATAATAATGTCTTTTTGGGATGGGTTCATTTTGCAGCTGCAGGATTTCCCGTGCGGGGCAGTTCTATGGAAAATGGGTGCGCCTGTCATGCGAGCACTCCTAGAAATAAGATATGAACTTCCTGTTTCCCTAGCTAGCGTCTTCGTAAATTAAAACCTTTAACACTCGTTTGGGTTGATGATCACATTCTGTACATAGGAATAATACATACATATTAAGGAAAACAATGTAACATACATAAATATAATATAACATCTAAACCATAAAAAAATAAGTCCAAAGTTCCTGTTCTTTATTTAATTATTAAAAATGTGTGAACGATCGTTCCCACACACTTCATTAATTTGACGCAATTATTCTAATTGGTAAACAAATCATACGAGCTGTAATTTTTTAACTCAATGAAAAAGTGCCCAGGATAGGATACTTTTCACTCAGTTTGGTCCAGATTTGTCCAGGATAGCTCAGTTTGAAAATCATTGGCAGCTAAAACATAAGCTCGCCGGTACAAATCCTGGCCTGGAAGATTTTTCACTCATTTTGAAAATTACAACTCGTATGATAGAAATGAAAGCTTAAACTAGTCGTTGGGGGCCACCGTAATACTTACCCATCATGGATATGCATAATATAAAACATGAAAATAAAACATGTGTAAACTACTTATAAAATGCATTGCACTGCGAATAAAATCGTGGCTTGATGACGTCATAAACTTTAAATGCTCTATTACTGAATTGCGTAAAAGAAACATCCTCATGACTCCAAAAATGATATTCATATTAACTAAGAGTTTACTGCGTCGGATTAAGCGTCTCATTTCCAACTGAAATATATCTTTGAATTGAAATTTGGATGAAATACAGGGTCATTAAAAATCGAAGAGTGTGACAAATAGGATTACAAATATCTCGGCAACTCATTATCCGATCAACTTCAATCTTTATGCAAAATTTATGTTTTTTAATTGTCTTTTACATTCACTTCTTCAAATAAACAATTTCTGAAATTTTTATATACTTTTTATCAGAACGAATATTTCGAGAGTCCGTAAAAAATAGTTCCGGATAAACGAGGTTACTGAAATTCAATAAGCTTCTTCCCATTATTACATACTAAGTACATACCAAATTTCAAGTCTCTATCTCAATTTGTTCGGGAGATAGAGCGTTTACAGACACACAGACGGACGGCAATTTTTTATTTTCTAAAAATATGTTTTTCGGAATCTCCAGTGTCTGAAACGTGTAAATCCGTCAATTTTTTTTTTCGATTTTTAAAACGATTACAAGACTTACACTATACAACGTATGATGAGTAGGTAAAATTAAGAAAATGTAGGCAAAAGAATTGAGATTATTATATTAATGGATAAGGGAAAATACGTAATTGTTTGAATGAACGAAAGTACAATTGCAAACGCTTTATGTGGATTCAAACATATACGTTTGGCAGTAGAGTATGTCTTCTCCTCGTATTTCTGTATTACTTTCTTCTATCTTTAAAAGAAAGTATTTGAATCATGAAAATTTTAGATTTCCGGTTTCCGACGGATTTATACGTTTTAGAAGGTCCTGAACACGATTTGACTGTTTTTAGAAAATATCTATCTGTGAATCCGTGACTGTGTCTGTCTGTCTGTCTGTATGTGACAGAAATTTTTTGAGCGCTCTATCTCAAGAACAAATGCACTAAATTTAATAAAACTTTATATTCAGTTAGTCCCTGATATAAATTGGTGCTGAATAGTTTTTGGTGAAATTCTCCTAACAGGTGGCGCTGCTACGCTGCATTTTTCGCAATAGATCTATCTCAAAAACTAATGCGTTTATTTTTCTTAAAATACAGATTCCGTTAGACCTTGACATAAATAGACGCTGATTACGTTTTCGAGTAGATATCCTGACAGGTGGCGCAGCTATACCACTTTTTTCATTAGTTTTACGATAGCTATATCTCAAGAACTCATGCACGGAATTTCATCAATCTTCAGATTCTGTTAGACCTTGGTATTAATACATGCTGCTTACGTTTTGGTGTAAGTTTCGCAACAGGTGGCGCTCCTATGCTACTTTTTTTCATTATTATCACGATATCTATATATCAATAACTAATGCACAGATTTTCATCAAACTTCAAATTCAGTTAGACGTTGACATAAGTTGTTGCCGATTAGGTTTTGTTTAAATATCCCAACAGGTGGCGCTGCTATGCAGCATTTTGTAGGATTTACACGATTTTAGCAATACTCATATCTTAAGAACTAATGCACGGAATTTAATAAAACTTTAGATTCCGTTAGACCTTGATATAAATTGGTGCTGATACTTTTTAGTGTATGCGAAACATGTGTGAGATAGAATAAAGTTTTGGGATTGGCACATCTGAATATTTTTTATTTATGTTTCTACTAGTTATTATATTTTTAAATGTTGGTTTCTATATTTTCATACCACATATCTTATGAATGTTTTTTTGAATGTAAGAGGATGCGCGTAAAATAGGGAATACATAGAAAATGCAAAAAAAAAATAAAAATTGTCTGAAATCGCTGTTGGGCGTTATGCGCCGGAAAGCATTATACGCAGGAATATACGGGATATCTAATTTAACTACAGTTTTACATAAATTTTCCTGTTTGATTTCAGTTAAACTTGTTCGGTTTTCTATCTGCTCAGCACATAATTTGTAAAAACAAACCAAAAATATTAAATATTTTATTTGTAATAAGAACATGTTATTATTGTTATTTTTTCTTTAAAAATATTGTTAACAATGCAAAAAGTAAAGTAAACATAAAAAAAAAACATGTAAAAGAAATATACAACCGCAGTCACATTTTTCAGTTTTCTCAAGTTTCAGTATTTTTTTTTTTTTGCCCCGGCCTTTCTTCAAAATATGACTTTCGTAAAATGAAATCAATTGTGATCGACACAAATCGGGATGGCTATAACATTCAATATAACACATAGCAGTTATATAACATACATTAAAAAACTACATTAATAATGAATATAATCCTCTCTAACCATAATAATTTTATGAAATAACTGAACAAGATATTGAAGGAATTTGCAATACCAGATAAAGTAATAATAGGCGAAGATTCGAATTTTTCGTCGTACGTGCCCATATCTGCTTCGGCCCTCGTGTCATGGACAGGTACATTGGAGATATATTTTTTCGTACTTGACAATGTCTTCTAAAATTCCAATGCCACTTGTACTTGATGCCTTCAATTAGTCTTTATGGAAGATCTGTTTTTTTTTTCACAATAAGTTGATTCACAGCAATTCAATACTAAGACGGGACATGATCATCCGATTCCTCGCGTTGTGCACCACTTTTGTTTGATATGAAACTGGCCTCCCGGAAAGAGTTTACATTGTTTTTGGTTTAACGCAATCTCAATACGTAATGAGGCTGCATTTTACCTAGAAAACCGACATTTACCAATTTTTAATTTTAATTTCGTTCCACGGGGAACCGATGATCTAGAAAGTTTTGTTAGTTTCGTTTCAATACCTTAAGTATGGCGTGATCCATCTGCTGGGGCACATTCTTCAAATCTAATGATAAAACATCGACGATCACGTTTTTAAAAGTCTGAATGTTCTTCGGATGGACTGGGAAATTCGACACAAATAACATTACATTTCCACATTTTTCCTGCATCTCTAGAGCAAAGTTGCAAATCTATCTGGCGAAAATACCGCTCAGTCATATATGTCTAATTACTTTTTGGATATTCAAAGAGTTTCATAATTTGAAGCAGTGGGGATTTCGCCGTTTAACATTCATGAATAGCTTAGTTTGTTTTTCATGCTGACAAGCACTTGATCTTTGCTGAACTTCCCTCCAATGTAATTTTCCCTTTTCACAGTAAATGTTTTCAGACATCAGTAGATTACTTTGAATGCACAGTGCTAATTTGACCATATTGAATATATCTTAAACAATATACACTTTGGAAATTTGCGGAAGCACGCTGTTTTTTCAAAACTCTAATTTTACTGTTTTTACCGATGCCGCTTCTCCAGAAACATGCTTATATACAATTCCATACCCCTTTTTAAATATGTCCAACCATTCACCTGACAATTATATTTCTTTTAGAATCATTTCACACCGTGAAGCTCTTTTTATCAGATATGTTCAAAGCTCGAGCTCGAATATACCAATCAAAAAATTTTCTTTATACGCCACTGTAGTTTTTACATTCATTCTGTACGAAAGTGAAAAACCTAGAATGGACAACATACACTGCACAAAGGAGAAAGAATAAGTAGAAATAAAAACAACAAATAACGTGTATTTCAGCAAAAACATACATGAAGCGAGAGGGAGAATATTAGGACAGAGGATCAAAGAACAGTTTCAATGTGTTGCAGGGCGATTTTTAATCAAATATCACCACTATTTCCGATTAATAATATTCGCTTTCATTACTCTGTCATTACATCAGGCAAACATTACTATTCGGAAATTGTGGTAGATATCTAAATAAAAAAATCCGAATCCAAAATAAAAAAAAAAAAAATTAACCAAATTGGCAATGTTCGATAAATGGGAAGAAATTCGCATGTTTGTCCATAAATTATCGTATTAAGCGAGATTTTTGTCAAAAGGACCGAAACATTACACGCACATTCAGCGGGATCCTGTAACAGCCGCTCGCATGATACATGGTATACATGGTACCATTATACATGGTATTTTTGCATTAGTCTTTTAGCGATATGGAACCAGAAAATGTCCACGTACATATTAAGTGGGATCGCGTATTAACCCGGTCCGACTGTTCCACCATTCATCTCTTTATATAAAACGGTAATGTGACGAGGCCGGGTCGCGCTCATCTTCGAAAAAGGAAAAAAACACATCGCGGCCATGTTAGGCTTAAGCGTTCCGACGCCGTATTACAAATCGAACTTCGAATTACGAATCGAATTGTGTTATTTAAGCTACATTGTATCACATCTTTTCTTCTTTATTTTGTCTAAAACCTAACCAATTATAATGTTTTAAGTTATAAATTAAAAATTATAAATAAGCAGCTATCAACAGCAGATTAGCGATATAAATAAATGAACACCGTTGCCATTCAGAAACACAAGTTCCAAATCAAGAAACTATCATATGAACGACTCTTTGACGATTCATTAAAAAAATGCGGCTAACATCCGATTCATCCGACTGTAGGGTTGCATTTTCAGCGTCACGCCAAAAGGGCAGTTGGAATTGACGTCATGTTGGAGGTCACACACTACAAATAGGCAGTTCTAATTGGTAGAAGTACCCTGACCTCCAAGTGAAGTACAATGGTTGTTCAGCTGATTGCAACTTCTCTATTCTCTGAACTCTGTGTTCCAGCCCATTGCATTATATGTATTTTTAATTTGTTCATAAGTATTATTTTTTTTTCTATTCGCACAGTTTCAGATTTCATGTGAAATTAGTGTGCTGTGTTTATATGACATCTGTATAGATAGCTGCGAATAGTTCCCTCTTTAGGCCTTTTTAATTCCCAACTGTTAATTTTTTAACGAAATTTTCGAAAAATCATTCTCGCATCAATTTGGTGGCGCCATCTACCTAGCGTAAAATATAATATTTTAAAATGTAAAAATTGATGCAAGTTTTTTTTTTCTTTTATGACAAATAAAATTTTACAGATAAAGATCGAATGCTGGAAATTATGAATTTATTATTAGCAATTTTAAAAGCCTGTTCTTAACTACAGTTGCAAAGAATAGATAAAACCTAGTTTAAACCTGGGAATAAACCAGGTTTTTTGTGAATAAACTTGGTTTTTTGGTATTAAACCAGGTCTTTTGGGAATAAACCTGGGAATAAACCGGGTCTATTGGAAATAAATCTGGGAATAATCTGCTTTTCTGCAACTCTATTCTAATCCACCTAACATTTTTCTTTCTTTGAGCAAATTTATTGTTTATAAAATATGCCTGTGAAATTTTACCAAGATAAGTTTATGATGAGTTTACTTTTTTGGAATTTAATTTTGCTTTAAGGATTGTTTTGTGAAATAAAACTTTGAGGATGGTCTATTTTCATTAAATAAAATTTTGTGAAAAGGCTCTTTTTATTAAATAGAATTTTTTTGAAGAACCCTAATTTTTGGCTGGATCGACATCAGATATGAGGTGTGTTTGTTATTATACATAATTAAATTGCATTTTACTGCTTCTATTGGTAATAGTTCTATTTATTATCAAGTAATATAAACACTTTTTTTAAGTCAATTACTACTTACGTCAAATAGATATTTTTTCCAGCGATCTACACGCTTCGCACTGTCGGTATTTATTCCTAAATTTATATCCTGCTAAATATCTTACATAAGAGAAATTTTTGAAATGTATTAAAAATTAAATAAAAATTAAATAGCTAAAATACCGAAAATTAATAGCTCGAAAAGTATTTCTCACAAAATTGTTAGATAAACTGCGTTAGAAAGTTAAAAAAATTGTATTTTTCTTGATATAAATTAAAAATCTAATGATTATGCTGTTTTTCAAATATTGAATTTCAAAAATTACCAAACTTCACAATAAAATGCCATAGCGATGTTACATTTAACGATAATACAGTTTTTAAAAAATATTAATTAATTAATTAAATTTTATTATTTAATTTTAGTTTTATACTTCATTTCTGTTCAAAAGTATAGACTCACTCCACATTTATAGTCTCCTTCGCCCACGAGCCGCCTGATCTTCGTCCGTGAACAGCCACATTATCTTTTTACGTGTGAAGGTGAGACTATAAATATGGAGTGAGTCTATACTTTTTAACAGAAATGAAATATAAAATTAAAATTAATTAATTAAATTTAATTAATGAATTAATATTTGAAAAAACTGTATTAACATCAATTGTCAACCAGTACAAGTTTTAAAAAATTTATTTGAACTTGATAGGATGAATAGAAAATATTTTATTAACGATTGAAAATTTGACTAAGATATATAAATATATAGAGAGTGTGGGCTAATAGTAGGAATTGAAAAATTAAAATTAATTAATTAAATTAAATTAATGAATTAATATTTGAAAAAACTGTATTAACATCAATTGTCATCCAGTACAAGTTTTAAAAAATGTATTTGAACTTGATAGGATGAATAGAAAAAATTTTATTAACGAGTGAATATTTGAACAAATTATATAAATATATAGAGAGTGTGAGCTAATAGTAGGAATTGAATAAAATAGTTTTAATGAGATTTGCAACAGTTTTTTTTTTTTAATTTTCTTATAAGCTATGCATATTTTAAGCTGAATTTAATATATTTCTGTGAATTATATTCTATTGTTTAAAAAATGCAAAAGCTTTTTTTGTTGTTGTTTTTTAACTTTTTTATTTAATCTGTCAAATTACGCAAAAAAAAAAAAAAAAAAAAAAAAATGCAGTAGATTACTTTAAAAAAAAAAAAATACAGCAGATTTCTGAAAAGAAAAAAAAAAAAAAACAGTTAAGTTGTTTTCAGTAAAAGCATTGATTCAAAGTAAATTTTTTTTTCACTTTTTAGAATTGAAAATTAGCATTAATATAGACAATGTATAGATTTTTATATTCCTAAAATTTTTAACTATTCTTAAATTTTTACGCACTTTAAGCAAAAATTTATGTTCAAATTACAGTTAAAAGCTTAGGAAGTATAATATATATTTTTTTTCCTCTGGAAGTTGACTTTTGCAAACACAGTTTTTGGGGTGATTTTGATGACTTGCAACTATCGGGAGGATCGCGCATAACACAAGATTGCAGTAAGATAACATTACAGAAATCGCATATTGGATCTCCAATTAAAACATACGCAATATTTCATTTTATATCATCTGTTTAAATGAAATAATATGTCAGTAATATGACTTAACGTTCCAAATTTAAAATATCCCTTTTTTTTGTCATTTTCAACGGGTGCATACGCTAGTTTCTGTAATAAAATTATAAAATTTCATTGATGCTCTTTTTTCTTATTTTATTTGAAATTAAATATACTGGAAACTGATTTTCGATATACATTCTGTGAGCTTTCCCTCACAAATTATAGTTTTTTTTTAAAAAAAACTTTGCAAAAGTCTGAAAAAAATTAAAAATCACCTTCTGTGTTATCAAAATATTTCTATTCTGATATCGTATTATAAATTTGGCTCTACAAATTTTCAAACACATTCTAAAGTGCTTTGGTATGGAACCAATTCTTCAATACATGAAAGTATAAATATGATATAAAGGGAATAAGTTTTTAAATGAACTAAAAATCATCTATATTAATAAAAGAAAGTTTCGCTCTGTCTGTGTGTCGGTGTGTCTGTTGGCGATGGCTAGCAAAATCTAGCCCACCTAGAAGTATGTAAATTTAGGTGTGGATAGTCCAGGGTCTGGCCATGTGCACCTGAGCCTCAGAAATTTAATATTTTGATAATTAGCCTAGATATTAATTAGATTCTCATTAACCATCGCTTCTAAAATGTCATCTTTTAAATCAAAATGGCGAAAGAAACTGACTGGCGCATTGGATTTGCAACCGGAAATGAACGAATACAAAATTATTTTACTAATTAGCGAATTTTAAGAAAACTAATTGAGATATCAATTTGAAAATATTTGAGCATATTTAAAAATATATTCTGTATCAGACTATGGGATTTTTGAAAAATTCGGTTGGTATTTTTTGTTAATTTACGCAAAAAACTGCCAAAAAGCTGCCGGCGCCATTGAAAACGATCCGAGAAAGTTTCAGACAAGGATCTGCTTTCATTAAAAACTGAACTACAAAGATATCTGTTTCTCTGGCCGATCCCTCTCATTTAGTTTGCGAAAATGAAAGGTAATAATTGCCAAATTTTATTAATTAACAAAAATTTAGTAACTAATTAAGATATAGATTTGAAATTGAGGTCGGTAAGGGGTGTCATCTGCCGGCTGTTTTAGCGTAGCGTCTTCGTTATGTTCTAATTATCAGAAAAATGTAATTATTTTTTTATTGATCGCGTTAATATAGGTGAAGGTGATTCTCTTAAACAAATTATTCATCATATTTGCGGGTATGGGGAGGAAGGGGGTTAACGCCTTTCTCTGAGATTGTAATTATGTCGGGTCCGGGCAACGCCGGGCGGGTTAGCTAGTATCAAATAATATTAACTTTCATAACACATTCATTTTACTGTTTGTAATAAAATAAGTAAAAGATTTAAGTCTGTATTTATTATTTTTCTATACTTTTGCTCTGAGTTTTATTTGGCTGTATATACTTACAGATTTGCTTCTATGATCTTCCATACTCAGGATAAACACACAAACGCATTTTATAAGGAATATAAATCATATGCAATAAAATCTTGCCTACGTTGTTTTTATATTTTTGGGGGAAATTTTAGATTGTTAAAAACCTTTAACAGTATTATTATGTTACATAATACACTTTCATCATTCGAGTTTATTAGGTTGCAATTTGCTGTTGGTTAGAATATATTAAAAACATCTTTAGTGTAAAGTATTTATATTGACTATTATTTTGAATTTATATAAGTTATATTTAAAAAATATTTTACCTAATACTGTGATTAGGTTAATTAGAGATTTTTTTACAAAAAATCTTACACAGTCATAAAAATTATTTTCACCAAACAGTATTTCTTCTACGAATTCGTTGTGAGACAACAAATATAGCAGCACCATCTTTCTTTTGTAATTGATTGTATCGTATATCTCGTAATGGTGATAGCTAATATTTCACGTTAATGATCGTTCTCTGCATTTGTTTATGATGTTACTTCTCGGGTCTTAGTCGCTTTCGTCGTTGCCACCGCCAACTTCTTCGACACATTTGTCGTTCTAGATTATGACATCCTCGTTCAGACAGTAGCGTATCTATGTGTTCTACTATACGAACTCGGTCAGATAAACAGACTCGAATTCCTGACGTCGTGCCTCGTATCGTTGAATCACATACTATCTCTGAAAATCCACAGTGTAGTCTTTTCTCCGTTCATGACTGTTTTTTGCTTCATACTACACTTCGTCCTCCGTATGTGTACACATATGTACACATAAATGAAAAAGTGAGATTTGTGCAGGAGGTAGCTTGTAATACACACATGTCAAGTAATGTGATGAGGTAAGTTGACAGATAGTCATGAGAGACATTACATCGCAGGAGGCAACCTGTAATACAAACATGACAGATACATGGGTCATGTAAGGTAATTGAAATATACATACATGACAGGTAATAAAGTCATGTTGGTAAGGTAAGGTAATGTAAGGTATTTCGTGGAAGAAAATGCAATGAAAGAGGGCGCCAACAATAAGTACGTGATATGTAAAATAGGTTATGTACAAGCAAAAGGAGTTAATGTAAGTTGACAGTTAGTCATGGCAGAAAATTAGTCATTTACCGGAAGCTCAGGAATTCCAATCATGGAGCTTCGGAAAACATGAACCATTAGTAGAAATAATACAACCATGTGTGAGTAAATATTGCAGAAGAGATATAATATTAAAACCGCTAGATGTTTAGTAACCATTTGTACCAGTAATAAGGTCCAGTGGTAAGGTAAGGTATTTTGCAGACGATAAAAACAGTGAAAAGAGGGAGTCTGAAATAGGTACATGACAAGTAAGATACGTCATGTACAGGTAAGAAGTGCTAATGTAAGTTGACAGTTAGTCATAGACAGACAATTAGTGATTTACAGGACGCTCCTGAATCTCAATCACAGAGCTTCGGAAAACGCGACCCATTATTAAGAATAATATGGTAACTTGTGCATAAATGTTGCAGGGGAGTTGTAATATTTAAACCGCTAGGAGTTCAGTTACCATTTGTACCACTGGAGTAATATGTGGTAAGTACTAAATCGTTATTATGTTGTGACAATTGACGACAGGTATATGAGTACATCGATGATATGCTGAAATGTAAGCCGATGAGTTAATTTCGTATGTAAAGTAGATGTAATATTACATATGTGATTGTAATAATGTAGACATTTTTGAATATTTAGTTGGAAATAAACCACAGTTTGTTTGGAAACCTCCAGAATCGGCGATGCTAATTAAAGTGTAGATTCTCTGTTAGCCATATCCCAATTTTTCCTATCACTTATAATATCTTAATTCTTTATTTTTATTAGTTTCATATATTACTATATACTTTTCTTACCTTTTTTATTTCAGCTGTTTTATTTAGTAGTTTTTAATTACACCACTGTTCACTTTTGCGAAATTTGTCATCTTCGCTGCCGACTTTGTCATCTTCGCTGTCAACTTTCTCATCGTCAACTTTCTCATCTTTGCTTACAGGCCTTTTTCACACCACGTTTCAGCATAAACGATGTTTTGAATGAGATGAGAGGTAGCTCACTTAGCCACAAGATGGCGCTACCGTCTCACGTGCTGACGTTTTCCGCATCGGCGTATGCGATGCTCGTTCATCCAGTCACGTTGTTTAGAACAGGGGGAGTTTCCCACTTCCGGTTTCCACGACGCGTGCTCGACTTCGGCCGAGCTATTTATAGAACGCTGCGATATTCAATTGCTGCTGATGTGATGTGCTGACTCTATCTTGCTCCTGTCCGTTTTGTTTTTGTTTTGTTTTCGCCGATAAATGATGAGATGACTTTCGTGGTAAAGTACTCTGTTTTTAATATCACAGAATTGAGTAAGACCATTTTTAACTTGGATCCATCGTTTTTGATGACCTACATTCATGAAGTTTATTTGTTTTAAAATAATGTAATATGGATCATGCCTTTTGAAAGATGCATCGATAGAGTTTAAATAGTTACAAGATAATAAATAGAATTACATATGATTAGCGTATTTTTGATATAGCCTTAAAATAAATGAACACCCAGTACAACTCCTGAGTGATACTTAATTTCTATTATGAAATATATTGCTGACGATTTTTTTTGTTTACATTAAACATTTTTTAATGCATTAGTTTTTCCTCATATAATGCTATTTCTATATTTTTTATCTTAATAAAGCTGGTATTTTATTTAAATATCTTTGTCATCATTTAGTCTTTTTAAACACTTACTACAATAGATAAGTTACTTTCTGCAATTAAAAAAGGATCATTTTTTAGCAAAGGCTTTCACAGTGCATACTCTTTAGTAATAGGAAGTAAAAGAAAAGGTTGCAGTAAAATTTATATATATCAGATTGGAGTTATACTTTTTCACAGCATTCTTGTTGTATGAGTAGTCTCATACACCACATTTTTGGTTATGGGCACTGGATCCTTGCAGATAAATGTTTTTAAACCTTAACAGGTTTTAGTAAAAATGCAGTAAAGTGTATAAATACGGCCCTAAGAAAGTAAATAGAAAGTTTTAGTAGGGGGGGGGGCGCTATTTTTTTTATGACGTTAAGATAAACAAATGATTATTTAGAAAAAATAAAATTTTCAATTAGTAAAAAAAAAAAATTTTTAAGAAAATTATTAGCATTTAAAGGAAATTAATCAGTATTTGAGGAAGTTTATAAGTATTTGAGGAAATTTTATTTTAAAAACACAAATTGCACAAATTGTGCTTATTAGTTGCTAAAATCAGTGTAAAAATTGTTTTAAACTCATAAAAGAGCTAAAATCCTACATGTTTCGGCTTCAAACTTAAAGCCATCATCGGGGAAGAGGAACAACACAAACGACTACTGATCTTTTAATTTTCGACACGAGAAGAATGAAATCAACAGTATGGAAAAATTTAAATAAAATAAGCGGGCACTCTTTGTTGCCAAAGAGCGAAAAACAAAACAATGAATTAACAAGGGGTTAAAAATGTATCCCATAAACCAGGTATGCTGAAAGAAAAGTTATCATTACAAATACAATCTTTTCTAATTTTAATTTCCAATGATTCCCTAATGGCGGCTTTAAATGGGTTATTGAACCTATGGATAATTCTTGCTTTATCGAAATTAATTACAATATCATTATTTTTAGCGTAAAACCGGGAGAGTGCAGTGGATAATTTTCCAAAATATTATATCCAAAATATTAGTAAAATATTATACTATTATTATTTAAGCTAATGGGGATTTCATAAACACCTGCGAATTGATCAGGGGGGATAGGATCTAATTTATATGAAACTAAGTCAACCAATTTTCTGGGAGGGACAGCAATAAGATGGATATTGTATTTACGGAGGGCCCTAGGCCCTAGGGAGGGGTTTAATCCTTTCAAATATAATAGGTATATATTGGGCCCTAGGCCCTAGGGAGGGGTTTAATCCTTTCAAATATAATAGGTATATATTGGAATTTCCGATAGTTTGGTTTATTATTGCTAGGGACAGGATGCTGAATTAAATGGCCATTGAATTTTTCTATAATTTTCTGTACGTGATGAGCGGGGAAACCATGGTCAATGGCGATATCTCTGATAAAATTAAGTTCATCTTGGATGAATTCACTTGAACAAACCAGAAAAGCACGCTTGATGAATGAATTGAAGGCAGCAATCTTATAAGTGAAAGTTGTAGAGGCATTAAATGGGATTATTGTGTTACTTCTCATCGGTTTACGATAGACTTTACGTTTTATTTTGTTGTCATCTTTAATTAATTGAATATCAAGGAACGGCAGTGATGAATTTTCTTCTATTTCCAACGTAAACTTAATATTTTCATCTATTTCGTTTATTTTTGAGAGGAAAGATAGGAGTTCCTGCTTTCCATGACTCCATGTGATAAAGATATCGTCCACGTATCTTAGCCAAACTTCTGGTGTTAAATTCAAACTTTTAAAAATAAATTCCTCCATCGGTCTAAGTTTAAATTCAGCCAACAGACCGGAAATAGGAGATCCCATAGGTGCTCCTTTATTTTGTCTGTAAAATTTCTTATTAAACATGAAAACGTTGTTATTAATGATAAGGTTAAGTCCTGCCTTTAGAGATGTTTTTACGCTATCACTTAAATTATTTTGTTTATCAATTTCCAAATTAATATTTCGTGCAACTTCATTTGTATCAATAGATGGGTAAAGAGACACAATATCTAAACTAGCTAGAATAGAGATTTTTACAGATTATTTTACAGACAAAATAAAGGAGCACCTATGGGATCTCCTATTTCCGGTCTGTTGGCTGAATTTAAACTTAGACCGATGGAGGAATTTATTTTTAAAAGTTTGAATTTAACACCAGAAGTTTGGCTAAGATACGTGGACGATATCTTTATCACATGGAGTCATGGAAAGCAGGAACTCCTATCTTTCCTCTCAAAAATAAACGAAATAGATGAAAATATTAAGTTTACGTTGGAAATAGAAGAAAATTCATCACTGCCGTTCCTTGATATTCAATTAATTAAAGATGACAACAAAATAAAACGTAAAGTCTATCGTAAACCGATGAGAAGTAACACAATAATCCCATTTAATGCCTCTACAACTTTCACTTATAAGATTGCTGCCTTCAATTCATTCATCAAGCGTGCTTTTCTGGTTTGTTCAAGTGAATTCCTCCAAGATGAACTTAATTTTATGAGAGATATCGCCATTGACCATGGTTTCCCCGCTCATCACGTACAGAAAATTATAGAAAAATTCAATGGCCATTTAATTCAGCAGCCTGTCCCTAGCAATAATAAACCAAACTATCGGAAATTCCAATATATACCTATTATATTTGAAAGGATTAAAAGGGCCCTCCGTAAATACAATATCCATCTTATTGCTGTCCCTCCCAGAAAATTGGTTGACTTAGTTTCATATAAATTAGATCCTATCCCCCCTGATCAATTCGCAGGTGTTTATGAAATCCCCATTAGCTTAAATAATAATAGTATAATATTTTACATTGGTATGACTAAAAGAAAGTTTTTGGAAAGATTAAAAGAGCATAAAAACGACATAAAATTTGGAAAATTATCCACGGCACTCTCCCGGTTTTACGCTAAAAATAATGATATTGTAATTAATTTCGATAAAGCAAGAATTATCCATAGGTTCAATAACCCATTTAAAGCCGCCATTAGGGAATCATTGGAAATTAAAATTAGAAAAGATTGTATTTGTAATGATAACTTTTCTTTCAGCATACCTGGTTTATGGGATACATTTTTAACCCCTTGTTAATTCATTGTTTTGTTTTTCGCTCTTTGGCAACAAAGAGTGCCCGCTTATTTTATTTAAATTTTTCCATACTGTTGATTTCATTCTTCTCGTGTCGAAAATTAAAAGATCAGTAGTCGTTTGTGTTGTTCCTCTTCCCCGATGATGGCTTTAAGTTTGAAGCCGAAACATGTAGGATTTTAGCTCTTTTATGAGTTTAAAACAATTTTTACACTGATTTTAGCAACTAATAAACACAATTTGTGCAATTTGTGTTTTTAAAATACTAGTTAACAGTGTAGTGTCCAAATGGATTCAATTATTTGAGGAAATTTGTCAGTAATTAAAGAAGTTTAAAGAAACATTTTTGAGAAAGAAAAAAAAGTTATGGTTTTTGAAAAAAAAAATTAAGGGAAATTTCTTGTTATGAAAAATTGATTTGAGCATTTTTTTTTAAATGTTGGCAGTTTTCTTTTGATATTGAATTGGCTGAAATTTGTGTGCAAATCCTAAAGATGGCTATGATGCAATTTCCAATTCAAAAATTGAATGTTACAAATTATGCCAACTGGCAATCGGATATGAAGTATCTACTCATGGAGAAGAATGTCTGGGACATAGTGACAGAAATAGAAAAGGTCCCTGAGGTAAAAGAAGGTGAAGTTACAGTGAAATATGTAAAGGACTATCATATTCGTTCTAAATTGGCACTGTCCATTATTTATTTAAACGTAGAACCAGACTTCAGGAAGATAATTGAAAATAGTGACAGTCCTGTCGACGCTTGGAAAAAGCTCCGAACTCACTTTTACCCCGACACTCGAAGCCGTCACATGCAAATTTTTACCGAATTATGTGAATGCAAAATCGCTAATGCAGAAAGCATTAATTTGTACGCTGCCAGGCTGCTACGAATTGCCAATCAACTAAAAAGTGTAAACAAAAAGTTTGATGATATTTACGTTACATTTCAACTTCTGAGGTACCTACCGTCTAAATTTGATGGTATAGTCCAAACCATCCTAAGATGGAATGATTCAGAGTTTGTATTTAATGATGTCGTAACGACCTTGGTGGCTAAAGAAACTAGAATCGATCTGAGAGATCATGATCATCGTAAAGTCTACGCAGAAGCTCAATCCGTTCAATATCAGAGAAATAAGAAATTTACATGTTTTTTTGTGGTAAACCCGGACACTTTAAAAATAAATGTAGACTGTTTTTGAAGAGTTTAACTCGTCGAGAGTCATCGCCATCGGCCAGCCTGACGTCCACCCGAGGTTCCTCCCCAGTGAGACGGAATGCAAGTCCTGATGATCAGACCCTATCGCGGCAACGCCAGCCTCGTTCTCCTACCAAATCTATGCATCGTCGCAGAAATTTCCAGAAATCTGAAGGAGTTAAACAAGGCCGTTCCAGAGACACTAGAAATAGAAGTCCTGAATGTAAGTCCTGTTCTTCTTTCTTTATTTCAAAAGCAAATTTAGTTGATGATGTAGCAGACTGGGTCTTTGACACAGCTGCCTCTCATCATTTTTGTAAAAATAAATCTTTATTTGTAGATTATACTCCATTGAATGATGAGAATTTGGCTGTTGCTGTTCAGGGGGTGAAATTCCCAATTGAGGGACGTGGAACTGTAAAGCTAAAATTTGGACATAGAATTTTAATGTTTAAGGATGTCATGTATTCGCCTAAGTTGAGGCGTAATTTAATTTCAGGGGCAAGATTAGACAAAAATGGGGCACATTTTAATGGTGGAGGTGGCGAAATAAAGATAAGTTGCAATGGCCAATCCCTTTTCAAAGCTACCCTCAAAAATGGTGTATATTATATTTATCCTAAAATTCCTAGCCCTAGTAAAAAAGTAAGATTTGAGGTATCTGCTGTTAGCAGGGAGGATGATATGATGAAGTTGCACCGGCGGTTAGCCCATATCAGCCCATCTTTAATTACACATACTTGTAGGAAAATGGGTGCTAGGGGCTTACCAATTTTGAGGGAAGGAAATTTTAAATGTGAAATGTGTAAATTGAACAAATATAGGAGAAAATCTTTTAAAGCAACAAATTTTATTAGGTCAAAAGCACCACTGGAACTCTTATACACAGATGTCTGGGGACCATGCCAAATAAAGGGCAGACAGTGGGAACGATACTTTCTCTCTATAATAGACGATTACTCACGTAAAGCATCCCTATACCCCATAAGGGAAAAATCGGAGGCCTTTGAGGTAATAAAGCAGCACATCAATCGTGCTGAGAGATTTTTAGGGAGGAAAGTCAAAGCTATAAGGTCAGACAATGGGAGGGAGTTTATAAATAATTGGCTTGAGGAGTATTGCACAGAGAGAGGGATCGATCATGAACTAACGAATACATACACCCCCGAAAAAAACGGCGTTATTGAACGCTACAATCAAACGGTTACAAATGGGGCTAGAACAATGTTGAAAGAGAGTGGGTTAAACTCTATTTTTTGGCCTGAAGCTATGCTTCATTTTACATACACTTGGAATATACTATGTCACAAAAATCAAACCAAAACCCCGTTTGAGCTTTTCGGTGGTTCAAAACCCTCTATAAGGCATCTTAAACCCTTTGGATGCGTAGCTTAAGCGGGCTTCCCTCGCCAGAAACGTTCTAAACTTGATTCTAAAGCCAAAAAGGGATACTTAGTAGAATACGCTTTTCGAACCAAGGGTTATCGGATTTGGTTACCATAGGAAAATAAAATTATTGAGACCTTAAATGTTTCATTTGATGAAACAGCTACTTATAAGCAGCATTGTGAGGAAGCAGTGATGGGCCCTGTTCAGGATGATTTTTACTGGTTCCCTAGTTCTAGCAGAGACTCTGAGGATGAGGACGTTGTTGAGGAGATCATGCATCTTCCTAATATCTCCGACGACCCCCAAAAGCATTCTGCTGACATAGAACTAGAGAGTCAGGAGTCTTCTTCAGAAGATGAATCCACTGAGAAACCTCAACCCATTTTGCGAGAAACGCATTGGATAAGGAAAGCTGTACCTAGGTCAATTGGTCCTCGTACAGATATTTACTATTTTGATGCCGAAAATCAAAGTCAACGTTTAAGATCAGCAAAAGAAGTAATAGAGTATTGTAGGAGAAATAATCTTGTTTTCAAACCAGACCAGTTTGATTTTAAGGGGGCAAACAAGTATCAGGGCATAGTATCTAGTCCCAGTTCTAGCAAACCCAGTTCAGATATTTGCCTATCTCAGGCATGACTATATGATCTGGTGACACCGCGAACCTATAAACAGGCTATGAGGTCCGATCAATGTGACGAATGGCAAAAGGCTATGCAGGAAGAGGTTAAAATGATGCATGCAAGAGATGTATGGTACTTGACAGAATTGCCCAAAAATGTAAATCCGGTAGGTTGCAGATGGGTATTTACAGTAAAGAAAGATGAATCTGGAAAAATTGCTAGGTTTAAGGCACGTTTAGTAGCACAAGGTTTCAATCAAATCAGAGGTGAATCCTATGATGAAACTTTTTCTCCTGTTGTCAATTTTAGTGTTATACGGTTTTTGTTTTCTTTACTTGTCTCCCTAAAAGGATGGTTGCATTTACAGTGTGGCGTTAAATGTGCTTACCTTTATGCACCCCTTTCAGAAACTGTTTTCATGTCTCAACCACCTGGTTTTATAGAGTCTGGGAAAGAGAATTTGCTTTGTAAATTGAACAAGGCCATATATAAATTACATCAATCGGGTCGCATGTGGTTTTATGAAATTAATCGTGTCCTCTTAGAAATTGGATTTGTTAAGATAGAATGGTGTAATTGTGCATATGTTTTTAGTTCTGATTTGGTTTTGCTACTATACGTAGATGATATAGTTTTAATTGGAAAGCATACAAAAATAATAGATAAAGTTTTAGATCTTTTAAATAAACATTTTGATCTAAAGGTACTGGGAAAAACGAAGAAACTACTTGGGGTGGAGTTTGTAGAGGTTGAGGAAGGTTTAAGAATTCACCAGCAGCCCTACTTTAAGGAAGTATGCGATAGGTTTGAATCATATAAATTCCCCATCTCCTCTCCACCAATTAGTAAAGGATCTGTATATTCAAAATCAAACTGTCCTAAAACCGACGAGGAACGGAGGGAAATGTCAAAACTACCATATCAAAGCGTATTAGGTTGCCTTTCTTTTATAGCCAATAGAACCCGCCCTGACATAAGTTATGCAGTTAACATATACAGTCAATTTCAGGCAGACCCGGGAATAGTTCATTGGTATGGCTTACTTCGATTTTTGGGGTATAAAACTATCCTGCGCCGCCAGGGGCCCACGGGGGTCACCGGCGTCACGATTACGACCATCGCGCCCAAGCCTCTGAAGGGCTTATAACGCACCAGGGCCTTGTCTCGCCCGGCGCTGCGATCGGCCTAGGGCCGCTCCCCACTGCGGACCCTCAGGTTATTCTACCAGGTGTCGACCTCTAGGTCGTTGCGCCAGTAATTCCATTCATGGGAAACTTCCGCGTGAAACAAACACCTGACGAACCGCCGAAGAACCCCCGACGACTTCGTTTGCGAAAACCCATAGGGGGAGACGTTCCCTCGGTCATATGTCGAGTTACTCCGACGGCTCTTGCTTTCTCACGGCTTCCGATCATAGACATGCATGGAAGAGTAAGCTACTGGGCTCATCGGCCGTGAGGTTCAAATGGAATGCACTAAAAAGAGCGGAAGGCGCCTCTCTCCGATCCAGAACCACGAGGAAATTCGGTTCTTTCCCATAGACGGGATTCGGATAGGTCGTCCCTACGCAGTCTGGCGCGAGGTTGAACCCGACTAGACGGAACTAGCTGGTAACCCAGCGACAACTCCAGAATTACGAGATCATCCACATGTTATATCACTCAAAAAACGGAAGAATCCTAAAGACACCGCTATCGGATTCTAGAGGTTGCGGAAACTTCCTCTAAGCGCGCCATAGAGACGGGCCCGATCGAGATTAGTAAGAGAAACTTAGTAGGTGTGCCACTAGTCCGCCCGCCAGGTGTGGAAACTCCTGGCTGCACGAGAGACGTGCTCAGACTGGATTTCGGACCAAGGTCTCGAGTTTCGGCTGATCGATGCCGCATTAGTCGGAAGCCTCCGGCCCGGTTCCTCGTAGTCACGTGGCAGTTAGCGGGCTCGTCCCATCCTCGAAGAGAACGTTCGCGTCCCTGGCGGACCTGGCCGCCTTTGGATGGTGACCTACTCCTCGATTCGGGCACTTTCTGTGGTGACCGTTGAGGTCGGCTCACAACTCTCCAGCTGCAGTGGATTTCGTGAGGTCTTCTTCCATGAGTTTGTGGGACTCGTGTTGGGACTATTTCACCTCTGCCTCCGTCTCGTCGCAGATAGTTGCTGCTCGCCGTATCTCCCGACCATCGGTGCACGAGTCATCACGAGTTCGTGCTCTACAGAGATCGATCGTGCTTCCGTCAATTCCTTAGTCAAGTTTTAGAGGGATCCGGTTGGCATGTGCTAGCCTTTGCCCAAGATCCACGTGAACCTTGGGATTGGCCTACGAAGTCGTCTGCTTGCCACCTACGGGAGATTCCGATCACAGGCTATGCTCGCGTCGCAGAGAACTTGCGCTTGCAAGGAGGAGACCCACGAACCCACAACCCATAAGGGCGAACCAGAATGGGCCAAGGCGTGGCGACTCCGGCGCAACAGAGACTCCTTTTCCACGGGCGGACCAACGATGAGGAACCCAGACGTTAAAAGAAAAGTTTTAAAATGTTTAAATTAAAAGTTTTAAAATGTTCTCTTTAATCATTGTTCTTTTCAAATCCATATATTCTAAAACGCATCCATTGTTTTTAGCTAATCAATTTTTATGTAAAGATGGAGATTTTTTTTATAATAATAAATCAATCTGCAGATAAGGGATATATTTAATGTTTTCAACTGTAATTTATTTATATGATTTCTTCGGTCCCTTTACATAATCAGGATGATTATTCCTTTTACATCAGAGTCGGGGATATTTTCCCTCTTATGCAGTTAAGTATCCAATGGATCTTTAAAATAATAATAAAATACAGTTCCTAGCATATTCTGATGCAACATATACATCAACGAATTCAACATATCAATGTATTGTTAAACATAAACTAAAATGGGTTTCTTTTTGACAAATTTTAGTTTAGCGCCAAAATGTTCTATCTTATGGATAATCTGATCTTATGATTTATCAGGTTTTATTATTATTTTTTTTTTCACTTTTCATGATGATTAGGAAAAGCTATTTCCAATTGTGGCAACTTTTCCAGGGGCTATTTTACATTATTAAAGCAAACTCATGGTCATTGTTGAGGTAGAATTGAAAAATATTTATGCGTGAAAATTATTAATAAAGTCGTTAAATTAAGCCGCATTTTTCAAATAAATTTCAATTTAAAGCTATTTTTTTTCCAATTGATGATGTAAGAATTAAAATTGTAAAATGTAGCAAAACGTAGTAAAAAATTGAAATTTGTAGTATTTCGAAGTGATGTAAGCGCGATGAAATCTAAAGCAGCGATAGCGCCGTTTGTTGTTACAACCGTTATACATTTGTAAAAATTCCACTGTGTTTAGGCTGGCGTCCAAAAGTAGACTACCATTTTTTGACATCGAAAGCGAAATTCACAGTGAAAGAAATAGGACTTTGCCGCTAATAAGAAGCTGTTAAATGAACTTATAACAAACCTACCAAAATAATTCCTATAAAATATTAGCCTTACATTGTTTATTCTAGCTAAAAATACAATCATTATTTCAAGCTTTTTTTTTTTTTTTAACCATAACACTATGTTTAATAATTTTAATTTTCCTGAAATCCTTTATTTTTGGGATTTTTTTTAATTGAAATATTCTAACCTACAATTTAAAAAAAAGTAATTTGTAACATGTAATCAAGGTAATCAAGATGAAGCAACCAATAAATGCTCCAGTTCTAATCTTTAAAATTAAAAATTGAAAAATCGGTTAAAATTACGTTATGTTGACACAATCATATAATTTTTTCTTTTTAGTTTTAGCAATGTTAAAATGCATTTCAAGCTAAGCATAACGTCATTATCACAGGCCCAAACTTTTCACACGTACTTCGTATACGGTACTTTTATGCTTTAAACACAATGCATGCAAATAAAAATATATGTTGTATTTTAATTGTAATTAAAAAATGGTATCAACAAAGTTATAATGCACAATGATAAAATAAACCCAATGGACAATATTCCCGTGATGTCACAATAAATATGAATTTTTATTCTAAAGTAATATATTAATATATAATTTTTATAATAAAATGAATTTTTATTATAAAACACGCGGATAAATATTTTTACCGATATTTAACTTGCAAATTAAAAAATTCGGCCTAAAAGCCATGTGCTTTTAATATTTATTATTTCTCTTGTATCCTCGCAACCATAGAGCTTCTGGTTACTTTGTGCATCGCAACAGTGGGCGTTATCTGATCGATGATTTTATGACGTCATAAGCAGATATAAAAGTTTAACTTAAAATTACAGCTGATTAATAAAATTTTCGAACAAACGAATGTACGATAGCAAATCTGTGTCCAAATATCCTTCATTTAAAAAAAGAATGATGTCATTTGATGCAGTAGTTTGTTCTCACGAATTGTCAAAAGAAAACGCTTAGCGTTTTAAATATATAGATAAAGATGTAAAAGAAACTTCTAACCGGAAAAGTTTAAATGTTTCTTGCAAAAGAAGTATTTGTACATTTGCATAGCAAGATACGTACTGCGTTTATAGTGTTCATGGTTCAAAGGACTATTTACACAGTAGCTGTTAATAATTGTTAACTTCATATTATATTTATCTGGTATTTAATCTAATTTGCTCTTGAAGTAATTGTTAATGACACCTAAAACTAGAGAGGTACCTGTAGACATAAGAAATCGTACCATTGAGCTTCATAAAAATGGAAAATCGTACCGAGAAATTGGAAAGTCTATTAAATTACCATTTACAACTGTTGGATACATAGTGGGAAAGTATGAAGAAATTGCATGCATTGAAAATAAACGAAGACCAGGACGCCCCAGCAAATTAAGAATGAGGGTAAAAAGAAGTGTTGTTAAAACAGCTTTAAAAAATTATATGGGTCCAGCTCAAAAATTTGCTGAAGACCTTGCAACACCTTCTAACACCAGAGTAACACCTCAAACAATAAGAAATGTTCTCTACAATGCAGGTTTAAAAGGAAGAACCCCCAAAGAAAAAGCCATGCATCAGTGAAACAAATAGGCGAAAACGCCTGGAATTTGCTTTGGCATACAGAAGCAAACCAATGGATTTTTGGAAAACAGTGATTTTTTCTGATGGGAGTAAATTTGAAATTTTCTCTCCACCAAGCATTCGAAAAATTTGGTGTAAAAATAAAACTGTTTCAGATCCAAAACATATACTCCCACCTATAAAGAATGGTGGGGGAAATGATATGGTTTTGGGGGGGGTGGCTTCTAATGGGGTAGGAAATTTAGAACTTATCGACACTAGAATGACAACTTTAACATACATTGATGTGTTACGGCATAACTTACTAAGCAGTGCTAGGAAATTAGGCTTAGAGATAACTTTTCACTTTCAGCAGGATTACGGACCAAAACATACTGCTATGATCAGCAGGACATGTTTACTCTACAATGCTCGAAGGCGATTGGTAACTCCTCCACAATTTCCAGACACATAGAAAATTTGTGGATGCTATTGAATGCACAAATTCGAAAAAAATATATATATCAGATAAAAACAGTTTAAAAGAAGCTCTTATTGAGTCATAAAATAACATAGACCCAACCGTCACGAAAAAGTTGGTGGAATCTATGCCACAACAAATGAAGCAGTCATTAACGCTAAAGGACTTCAGACAAAGTGTTAATTTGTATAATTAAACTAAATGTTCATTAATTATAGTACATTAATGGGGTGTACAAGTACTTTTTTGCATTATATTTTTGTACATTTTTTTAAATGCAAAAAATCTATTATTTTTATTTTGTTTTTGCTTTTATATTATTTTAATACATTAAATTAATGTATTACATTGTCGTTTGCTTAAATCTTCTATTTGGTTTTATAATAATTTTAAAAAATGAAGTCTACAGATACTTTTTTTGCCAACTGTTTCAAATACATATTGTTTTTGATGTCAAAATCTGTTTTCTAAGCACTTACAAAACGAGCAACCATGAATGAGATATGATACAAAAAGTTTCAAAAGATGTATATGTGAGAGTACACTCACATTTCATGAAACGAATTAATTTTTTTTAACCCTTTTAGTGCCATACATAGTTTACCAATATATGCTAAGAATGCCAGTAAAAAAGTGCATTTTTATAGATAATTTATATGAACAAGAGAAATATTCACCATATCCGTTACAATACACCAATATTCATAATTTTTTTCAACATTCTCTTCAAAAGATTTTATACTATGATAACAAAAACACAGAGCGAGAGGAGAGCGACGGCGTTCCTTGGCACTAAAAGGGTTAAAGTAACAGAAAATTATCTGAAAGATTGCAGCACGAAATCCTTGCAGGAATAGATTGCGAGAAATATGAGAAAAATAATACATTTAAAGGTTCCAGGATTGTTTAAAGTAAAGAAAAAAGGAAAAGAAAATTCTGTATTGATCTAAACAAAATACCTCTAATATACAAATACAAAATATGAATTTTGAAATAGAATGGAGGGAAATCAATATAATAATGTATAGAATGACTAAAAGACATTAGAGATTTAAATACACAATCAATGTATTCCAGTATTTTATTAACTCTAATATAAAGTCTATTCCGTATTATGTCAAATTGAATTGTAGAACAGTTCGAAGTAAAAATACATAATTTAATTTCACAAAAAAAATGTTGAATTTTTATGAAATCTGCAAACGACATATTATTTAGCTACTAGGTTTTAGTTTTGAGGTATTGAAAATAGGTTTAATTCCCAAGATTCAAGTGGAAAGAAAACCTGTAAGAAAAGGTTATCATCCCCTACTATTTGTGCAACAAATAATCTTATAAATGCTGACTGCACCAATAGATTACTAATAATGTCTACTAATTAATGTTATACATAACTTTCAATTGGCGGTCGTCTACATATAGAAATTGTAACAAACATATTTATTGTTTTCACCTCATTTTTCATCATATTTAGATTTAACATGTATTTTACCTGCGGATACCAAACCGCATTCAATAAAGTAGTTTAAGAATTAGCCAAGTTTAAAGTTTGGAACTCGTATTTTAAAATAATTATTTTATCGTTGCAAAGCAAAGAAGAGTAGTCTTTTAAACATAAATCAAACGCTAATTTGCTGAATGAGCTATAGTTTTGTATTCTCACATTTGAAGCATTTAAAAATACATTTTTGTTAAACAATTAAGTCACATTTCATATATATTTTGAAAATTTTTGCATTTCGTAAATAATTTTAAAAAGTATGAATCTTAGTTTATGAATTTTTTAAAATGCTTTAAACATAAATCAAACGCTAATTTGCTGAATGAGCTGTAGTTTTGTATTCTCACATTTGAAGCATTTAAAAATACATTTTTGTTAAACAATTAAGTCACATTTCATATATATTTTGAAAATTTTTGCATTTTGTAAATAATTTTAAAAAGTATGAATCTTAGTTTATGAATTTTTTAAAATAATCTATTTTAAAATGCTTTAAACATAAATCAAACGCTAATTTGCTGAATGAGCTGTAGTTTTGTATTCTCACATTTGAAGCATTTAAAAATACATTTTTGTTAAACAATTAAGTCACATTTCATATATATTTTGAAAATTTTTGCATTTTGTAAATAATTTAAAAAAGTATGAATCTTAGTTTATGAATTTTTTAAAATAATCTATTTTAAAATGCTTTAAACATAAATCAAACGCTAATTTGCTGAATGAGCTGAAGTTTTGTATTCTCACATTTGAAGCATTTAAAAATGCATTTTTGTGAAACAATTAAGTTACATTTCATATATATTTTGAAAATTTTTGCATTTCGTAAATAATTTTAAAAAGTATGAATCTTAGTTTATGAATTAAAAAAAAAAATCTATTTTAAAATGCTTTAAATATGTCAGTCGAAAATTACAACTCATTCAGCCTAGTAGTTTTCGAGTTATCCTGAAAACAATACCCACATTGTAGAATGTTCCCCAATGATGTCGTCTGTTGTGCAATGATAATTTTTATTTTTTTAACATTATGAGTTCCAAATTTCAACCTGTATAATTTATAAGATTCTTCCCCAAATGTCTTTCTTTTGCTATCTCAAAATAAAATTTACAGAAGAATTTTAATATGATGTTACAATAGGTGTTAGTATTTAGAGCGTATGTTACAATTTATGTATGTATATGGAGCTCTAAACTAACAATTAGTATTGCAAAAATTATTAAGTTCAATTACTAATCTATTGGTACCAGTAACATTTTTATACGATGATTTGTGGTAGAGATAGTAGGTGATGATCACTATTTATTTCAAAGATTGAACATTAATGTAAATTTATGCTACAGATCACATAGAAATCTACAACTTCATAATATGAAAGAATGCCATTTTAATGAAATTAGTCTTTGTGCTATATAGTGAATTTTATTTTTTAAGTCAGTCTAAAGCATGGGTGTCGTTTTTAGTTTTCCTGTCATAAAGCAAAACTGCTATACCGAAGGACAAACTTGATTAAATTTCGTTGTTGATTTTATATTGCGCAAAATGTCTGAGTTGATGAAATTGGTCAATCATGAATTCTTAACAACTAATACCTTGTACAACTAAGTCTTTTTCGAAATTGCCATTTCTGAAACAAATGTAGCTTGGAACACATTAAAACGTGAAATATGGTATTTCTTTCTCTTATAATTATTCTGAAGGATCTGCTGGACTTTTATAAAATTTATTTTGGACATTGGTCCTTGCTCTAACCATGTATACACACACGCACATACACACACACATATATATATTGGATGCGTAAAACTAGTTAAACCCAGTAGTGTATGTCTCAAGTCCATGCCACCTGTCTCAGGTCCATTTTTTACAATCTTTGTAGGTTTTTTCATAGTTTATGTAGTTTGTTGAGATTTCTGGTTTTGTGTTCCATTTGTTTACAGATTTAAATTTCTTTTGTAATTAGGTTATGCCATAAATATATAATTTGAGTTTATACACTGAGAAAAAAATCTGACCTTCTCAACTAGAATCTAAGTTGTGGCTCTAGAAAAAATAGTTCCATGTCATCCCTATAAATTCTAGTTCGCTTTACTAGAGAGTTCTAGAGTCTACTAATAGAATTCAAGTGTGTTTTCCTATATTATCGTGGTCAAACTTATTTAAAAATGTCTGCAAATAGATGCGAACACAAGACTCTAGTTATAGTAACTATAATGCTAGTTCATACATTCATTCAAGAAATTAAGTGATAATTTCTAGCAATTTACACTATTCATCATCGTTTAGTCACCTAGAAAACAAGAGACTAGAAATTCTCGATCATTTCGTCTATTCAGTTTAGTTGCTTACCCTATTCGCATAGCTCGGACTTTTATATTTCTAGTTTAGGGATTTAGAAACAGTCTAACTATTCATTCTAGTTGAATGAGGTATATTTTTTTTCTCAGTGTACTTATATATACATATATGTGCGTGTGTGTGTGTTATTACAAGAATGATACTAACGTACACAACTCTAAAGGAAAAACATGTATGATAATACTGCGATGTCTGCCAGTTTAAAAAAATTGACATTGATGTCTGCGACTCATAATTGTTAACATATGTCATTTTCAATAATATAAACTGACATATGTGTATGTAAGTAAAGTTATTTATTACTCAATATATAGAATCTTGAACTAGAGGATTAATGTTATGTCCATGATTGAGTAGGTTTCATAGGAGATTATTATCCTCGAAGAATCACAATTATTACTATTGCAAATATATAAATGTTATATTCAGTTGACTAGCTCATTCTGTGTATCTGTTTCACTAAAAATAATCCATTTTTATAAAATAAAAAAAAATCTTCAAATTGATTCTACATCCTAAAATATTAAATTCCATTCTATGTTATCAAGCATGATAATTATGAATAAGAAAGTGCAATTAAAACTTTTAAAAGACTAAATAAAATATGCAATAAAATACATTAAAAATTTAAATTAATCTTCCTCTTCTCTTTCTATCAAAGCTAATTATATTTATGTAATCAAGTGAATAATATCCTTATGTAAACCACTTTTGTCTAGTAATTAATTTTTTTCACTTTTTCCGTATTTTTTTCCAGAAAAAACTGACTTTGTTACTTTCTTGAAACGCTTTGAAGCAAGTTTATAAAAATGAATCACAGAAATTGCTTAACTTTTTTTGCAAAGTGTTTTATTATTATGTCAAGTTATTTTTCTAATGGAATAGCATGTTTATTTTTTACATTCATTTAATTAAATTTTGTAACACACTTAATGGAGTTGTATTTATGTTTTTTTTTTCAATTTAGTTTTTAAACCTAAATTTAGTACTTACGTGAACGTTACAGAGGAAAAGTATTTAATCTATACTAATAAAAGAAAGTTTCGCTGTGTGTGTGTGTGCGTGTCTTTTGGCGATGGCTAGGAAAATCTAGCCCACCTAGAAGGCTGGAAATTTAGGTGTAGATAGTCTAATGTCTGGACATGTTCACCTGAACCTCAGAATTTTAATATTTTGATAATTAGCCTAGATATTAATTAGATTCTCATTAACCATCGCTTCTAAAATATCATCTTTTAAATCAAAATGGCGAAAGAAACGGACAGGCGCATTGGATTTGCAACCAGAAATGAGCGAATTCGAAATTATTTAACTAATTAGCAAATTTTTAGAAAACTAATTGAGATATCAAATTGAAAATTTCTGAGCATATGTAAAAAAATATTCTGTGTGATTTTTGAAAAATTCGGTTGGTATTTTTTTTTTTATTTACGCAAAAAACTGCCAAAAATCTGCCGGCGCCAGTGAAAACGATCCGAGAAATTTTCAGACAGGGATCGGCTTTCATTAAAAACTGAACTACAAAGAGATCTGTTTCTCTGGCCGATCCCTCTCATTTAGTTTGCGAAAATGAAAGGAAATAATTGCCAAATTTTACTAATGAACGAATATTTAGTTAACTAATTAAGATATAGATTTGAAATTGAGGTCGGGAAGGGGTGTCATCTGCCGGCTATTTTAGCGTAGCGTCTTCGGTATGTTCTAATTATCAGAAAAATGTAATTCTTTATTTAATGATCGCGTTAATGTACGTGACGGTAGTTCTCTTGAACAAATTATTCATGATATTTGCGGGTATGGGCAGGGAGGGGGTTAACGCCTTTCTCTGAGATTGTAATTATCTCGGGCCCGGGCAACGATGGGTGGGTTAGCTAGTATGTAATAAAATATGAATATATGGAGAAAAGAAGTATGAACAAATGTCCGTCAATTTTTTAATTTTCCTTTTACTGTATTGATTTTAAAATGATAATGTATTTATTAAAAATAGTTTTCCTGTTTCTAAAAGTAACAAAAAATAAATATATTTGTTTTTATGCACAAAACAAATGAAGATGTTGAACTTAGCGGAATGAAAGTCATGAAGAAAAAATTGGATGCGACTGATACTAAAGAATACTTCAGTAGTCAGAGTACTTAATTTACTTTAGTAGTCAGATAGAGAATGTGAGATTACTTCAGGAACTTACTTTAAAAAAAAATCAATGACATTTGATTTTCGTAATTCTGTTATTATAAAAAATATACAGGGTTGACCAAAAGTCCCGCATCATGTAAAAACATGTATTGTTACAATATGTTCTCAATATGGTTGCCTCCATTGTCAAAACACAACTGCAGGTAGTCGTTCATGTTCCTCAGAATGTTGGCCACTAAGATTGGCGTTATGACATAGCATTCAGTAGCAATTCGCTCACGCAATTAGTTTTATCCCTGATCTTCTCACTGTAAACTTTCGATTTAAGGTAATCCCATACAGCAAAATCCATTGGATTTAAATCAGGGCATCGGGGAGCCCATTGCGCTGTTTCCCTTTTGCCAATCCACTGTGGAAGGTTTTCGTCTAGAAACCAAATAAAAAAAAATAAAACTTCTATGATGCGGAACTTTTGGTCCACCCTTTATATTAATTTAATAACCGCAGTGCAATCTAAAATATTGTACCACAAATATATTTTTTATTCAAAAATAATTTGTTTAAAATATTAATTTCTTTTAATTTTGTTTTATAATTTTAACATATTTTAAAACATATATGTGATGTTGAAATCCCTATTATTATCTACAAATTTAAAACAAACCTGGTAGCCAGCAAGAATTTCTAGTCGTCAGTAAAAAATATTAACTCCCCCTCTCTCTCTCACACACATGCACACAGACCGTTGTTCGTTTTCCACCATTTTTTTAAATTTATTCGTGAATTTTCAAATAGCATAAGTTTTTATGACTTAAATGAAAATAATAATCAGGAATAATAATAGTATTTTTTAAATTCCCTTAACTCTTGAACTGGGTTAATAAATAATTTAGAAAGATTAATATAAATTACTATTTTCTGAACGAAACTTATAGAGATTATATAACTATAATGGAATATATATATATATATATATATATATATATTACAAAGTTTGAATGAATAAAGTATACAATAGTATAAACTAAACAATTGCTCATTACAATAATCATTGTTTTTGTTTAAAAAAATACTTAGGCCAAATATTGACCGGTATCCCAATAGTGCCAACGTTAGTGTAATTAATATTAGATAAAATTTTTACAAACTCTTTTTCTGACATACTTCTTTAATATGCGCACTTATTTTTACTTTTTAACTACTGGTGTGTACATGTATTATAGTATATATCTGGATATTTGTTTAATCCGAAATAACCAAAATATCTCCTATCCAGTGTGACCGTTTTTTCAAGCTAAATGCAGGCTAGATTTGGACTGACAACAAGCTAAAAATTAAGTGGATGATCCCGCCATCTATTGACGGTTAATATAATTAAAAAGGTAAAAATCCTATTTTTAGGTGCGTTCGTAATTATATAAATACGTAGCACATATTGGCGTCGCTTTGTTCGTACGTCTGTCTGTCCGTCCGTTCGTCTGTCTGTCCGTCCGTCCGCATATAACAACGCAAAAATTACCCAACCGAATGGTTTGAAATTTAATCTTTGCACAATTTTGTCGAGACATTTCAAATTTTATAAAAATGGAATCAAAACTTTAGGAGATATCAATAAAAATATTTATTAAGAAATTTGAATTTAAAGAAAAAATCGGTGCTTTCTTGTTACAGGAGCTTCCGAAGTTTAATCGTCAAGCGACCGAGATACTTATTTTATGACAGAAATTAATCTGCAGACGATATAATTCATTTCACAGAATTAAAAAATCATCAAGATCTGAATATTTATATAACTAGCTGTAGTACGAACGCACCTCATTTGTCACGTTTGACGTACAATTTCCAATGAATATATGAAATCAATATATGATCTTCAAGTTCACTTTAACACGGCCCCAATCAAAAATGGTTTGAGTAGTATTTGTTGTCCATGTACAGGACTTCACAAAAGTCATCGGATCCATCGCTTTCGATGTGCGATAATTGTTAGAAGTACTACATTTTAATTGACATGAGATGCCCTGCTTTCAACATTGCGAAAATTATATAAATTGTTGATATACATTATTATAAGTTTTTATGAAAAGATAGTGTGCTAGACATTTATTATTCATCTACAGGGAAAAGTAAAAATATAAATAGCATAACTGCAATTGTTTGATGTGCGTGTCCCCGATACTCTACTATTTCTTTGATAATTGAGATTCTTTTATATGCGGTTCCTATAATATTTTAAAAATGAAACAATGCATGTGTTAGATGTAATTTTGTTTTACAGGGCTGCACAAAATAACTCAAATATACTTTCGTCTACGAATTTCGAATGATAACTACTGAAAGGGCGCTTTCTATTGCGTCATTCATTTTCATGCTTAACTAAATTTTCGTATATCAAGGAATGTTTATACATTGTATGTATATACAGGGCTAGAAAAAAAAATGTTCGAAGGCGCTGACGTATAAGAAGGTAGTTGATGAGAGTACTTTTTAATCTGTTTCCCGATTTTTATGTGAACTAAATTTTAGTAAAGTATCTTGTTCGAAAAAAAACAACAAAAAAACATATACATGGTTGTAGTAAAATATGTGGATACATTGCTGACAATGGTTGTTATCTGCTTGAAAAGAGTTTTGTTATGCTTTTTTTAGCTAAATGAAATTTTAGTACAATATGTGGTATGGATAAAAATATATAGATAATTTAATACGGTTCTGAACTAAATAATTCGAATGTATTATCGTCTATGGGCAGTGCTTTAACTTTGGTAAAAATGCATAGAGTGGCATAAAAATGAAACGTGGTATTAAGATTCATTGTAGTATGTTCCCGCTTGAAAGTGAAGTGTATTAATTATATGCATTTCAACTTTTTTCTACACAAAATAGTATGAGTAGCATTTATAATTCATTTAAACAGGGACACGCCATGAACTATATTGCATAATTGCATTACTGTCCGAAGACAGTTGTTTGATGAGTGCCTTATGAAATTGGCATGCGTTATTAAAGTTGAGCGATAACATCTTCCGTAAACATAAAAATATATGTAATATTTAATATATACTTTTTTACGGAGTGCACAAAAGAATTTCATTGCATTTTCTTTTATGATAGAGAAATGTAGGAAGGCGAGTTGCAATCGAGGTCAGGGTAGTTCCACCAATCAGAACTGACTATTTGTAGTGTGTGACCTTCCAGCATGACGTCAATTGCAGCTGCCCTATTATGCATTTTCAAGCTTAACTTATTTTTGGTATATTATGCAGTGTGTATCTAATTTATAGAATATATATACAGGGTGCCCAAATAAATTCAAATTACTATCTATGATGGATAGGAACTTCTGACAATACGTTTACAAATGTGTTACGCGTTTTTTTTAAGTTGATCTGAAACTTGCTGAAATGTTGTGTGAATCTATATAATTAATATTATAAAGAAGTAACGTTTGTTTATTTGTTTGTAGGGGATAATCTCTGGTACTACCGAACCGATTTCAAAAGTGATGGTGACAGTTCCTCCTCCGGCATATGCTATATTTTATGTTGGTGGGGTACTACACGGGGGGGAGGGAGGGGTGGCAAGAGTGAAAAACGTATTAAATTGCGATTCTTGCGATACTGAAGAATCTAGAAACTTGAAATTTGGCATAGTAGTTACTTATAAATTTTCTACAAAATTCGAAATTTAAAAGGGTGAAATGAAAGGAAAGCGGTTTAAAAACATTCTTAATTACGATATCTATTGAATCGTTAGGCAGGGCCATAACTAGTATTTAGTTCATCAGTCGCAAGTGTGAATTTTTGGTGCCCCCTCACCATTTTCCAAAATTAATTTATAAATAAAAATTTTCGATTCATTGATCTTATTTTTTGTTTTAAATCTGAAATAATTGATAGAAAGTATATTAACCTTCAAATGTTTAGGTTGATTTCTTTAAAAACCGACCTATCACAATCATTTCGTTTATATATTATATATGTATAATGAAAATCTTGTCATTATCATAAAGTGTGAAGTAC
Source organism: Maratus michaelseni (assembly GCA_963931845.1). Classification (NCBI taxonomy): domain Eukaryota; kingdom Metazoa; phylum Arthropoda; class Arachnida; order Araneae; family Salticidae; genus Maratus; species Maratus michaelseni. The sequence continues at coordinate 394,111,940 of OZ007592.1, forward strand.
TGAATCAGTTTGAAGCTAATGAGCACAGTAAATTAATCTGTGAGTATCGTGGATGAATTCGTTAATCAAGTTATAGTTATAGTTCGTTTAGAAGGACACAGAAAAGCACAAAAACATTTGAAACTTGTCACCACGATAACGTCCGAAATACTGAACCAATTCTAACCTAATTGGGACAGTGTATTAATCGTGTGAGTATCTTGAACGAAATCGTTAAACAAGTATTGATTAAGAATTTTGCCCCTACGTTATCACATAATGAAAAAAAAAACAGCCCTACTAAAAGAAAAATATATAAAATCAATTAATACATTTTTACTTTGGGTTATCCGATTGCAAGTTTTTTTCTCTAAATTTCGTTATTTGTCTTTTTGTACCGAAAGTCGAATCAAATCCTCTTTTCGCGCTCCCTTCTACACTTACATCCGGGGCATATGCCTCCTTTGTTCCCCCTATTTTCGGCCTTGTTTTTAGGTATAGAAGCTTGAAATTCGACATGACTATTACTTTTAACACGCAAATGCACAACATAGAACAGTTATTTAAAAAAATTGAAATTAAAAAGCGTTTCTAAATAACTTTTTGAAGTGAAAACTTCTTTAGGCGCGTTGGGTATGTTTTGAGATGGGAAAAAAACATTGAACGCGAGACATTGTTACTGTAACCAACACCTCTGTATGTAAGTATGACGTATTGTGTATAGTTCGGTATGAAGTAGAACGGGGTATGAAATGTATGAGTAGTGTGAACCAGAATTTTTAAATAATAAACTAAGCGACATTTGAAATTCAGTTCCTAGCGGAACGAAATAAATCAAATTTTAAAGATGTATAGGGATCAGCCTAATTAGTCATTTAACGAAGGACACTGGACCTCCCCTTCCCTAATTTCATTTAGCAACCAAAAAAAAAAGGTCACGTTTTTTATAAAGTATAAAATTACTGGTATATTTTTCTCGTTTTTTCGAATATCTAAATTAGTCCGATAGCGGGCAAAGCCCGCTATTATATTCTGTCATAATAATATCTGTCATGTGGACTAAATGCGATATTTAAAAAAAAAATTCAAAATTAAACATGTTGTACACATTCAAAATGTTAAAATATACGGATATTTCCGTAATCGGGTTTTTATCATGATTCAATACGTTCCTCAAACTCATATATTTACTACATTAAAGACGTGAGCATAAAACATCACAAATTTACTGAATGGTGTAAACAAACGTTTTGTATACACCATTCAGTAAATTTGTGATGTTTTATACTCACGTCTTTAATGTAGTAATGTTTCATGGTGTAATCGCCCAGCATTTATATCATATATTTACTATTCTCTATTACACATATTGATACTCGCTTTGTATTATTCTGACACATTTTAAAAATCTGTTAAACTTTCGATAATATGTCAGATTTTCTTTTTAATTCTCTAATGACGTGATATTAATCTGCTTTGTGTACATACACATACTCAGACTTCTTGCATTATTCAGAAATCTTTCCGTTTTATTACCGCTATGACGTCAATAAATTTTATTTCATATTAATCTTTTTTTTCAATTGGTGAAACTTTTTATTTCATTTTCGTCTTTCACGTGGAAATCGTCTGATAGAAAAAAAAAAGGCACTCCGGGAGTGCTGACAGAAGTGAAAACTTGAACAACTACGTGTATATTTTTTGAATCGTCAGGAAATGTTTTATTGTGCAGGAAATACTTTTAAATGAAGTGTTTTTTTATTCATTATCATAAACTACTACTACAAAAATTATATTACAATTTTTATTTAATGTACTATACTGTCCGTTGTTGAGATATGAAAACAAGGCATAGTTAGTTAAAACACCGTAAAAGGGGGGTCGGAGGGGGGAGGGGAGGTCCAGTGCCCTTCGTTAAATGACTAATTACGCTGATCCCTATACATCTTTAAAGATGGATTCATTTCGTTCAGCTAGGAACTGAATTTCAAATGTCGCTTAGTTTATTATTTAAAAATTCTGGTTCACGGTATTCATACATTTATTTTAATGTTACGGAGATTCATTACTCAGTGAATTATAATGTTTGAAATCAGTCGCGTTGAAATTGGACTGTCCGTTGTTGAGATATGGAAACGAGGCCTAGTTAGTTAAAACACCGTAAAAGGGGGGCCGGAGGGGAGGCGTGGGGTCCAGTGCCCTTCGTTAAATGACTAATTAGACTAATCCCTATACATCTTTAAAATTTGATTTATTTCGTTCCGCTAGGAACTGAATTTCAAATGTCGCTTAGTTTATTATTTAAAAATTCTGGTTCACGGTACTCATACATTTATTTTAATGTTACGGAGATTCATTACGCAGTGAATTATAATGTTTGAAATCAGTCGCGTTGAAATTGGACTGTCCGTTGTTGAGATATGGAAACGAGGCCTAGTTAGTTAAAACACCGTAAAAGGGGGGCCGGAGGGGAGGCGTGGGGTCCAGTGCCCTTCGTTAAATGACTAATTAGACTGATCCCTATACATCTTTAAAATTTGATTTATTTCGTTCCGCTAGGAACTGAATTTCAAATGTCGCTTAGTTTATTATTTAAAAATTCTGGTTCACGGTACTCATACATTTATTTTAATGTTACGGAGATTCATTACGCAGTGAATTATAATGTTTGAAATCAGTCGCGTTGAAATTGGACTGTCCGTTGTTGAGATATGGAAACGAGGCCTAGTTAGTTAAAACACCGTAAAAGGGGGGCTTGAGGGGAGGCGTGGGGTCCAGTGCCCTTCGTTAAATGACTAATTAGACTGATCCCTATACATCTTTAAAATTTGATTTATTTCGTTCCGCTAGGAACTGAATTTCAAATGTCGCTTAGTTTATTATTTAAAAATTCTGGTTCACGGTACTCATACATTTATTTTAATGTTACGGAGATTCATTACGCAGTGAATTATAATGTTTGAAATCAGTCGCGTTGAAATTGGACTGTCCGTTGTTGAGATATGGAAACAAGGCCTAGTTAGTTAAAACACCGTAAAAGGGGGGCCGGAGGGGAGGCGTGGGTTCCAGTGCCCTTCGTTAAATGACTAATTAGACTGATCCCTATACATCTTTAAAATTTGATTTATTTCGTTCCGCTAGGAACTGAATTTCAAATGTCGCTTAGTTTATTATTTAAAAATTCTGGTTCACGGTACTCATACATTTATTTTAATGTTACGGAGATTCATTACTCAGTGAATTATAATGTTTGAAATCAGTCGCGTTGAAATTGGACTGTCCGTTGTTGAGATATGGAAACGAGGCCTAGTTAGTTAAAACACCGTAAAAGGGGGGCCGCTAGGGTGCGGAGGGTCCAGTGCCCTTCGTTAAATGACTAATTAGACTTATCCCTATACGTCTTTAAAGATTGATTCTTTTCGTTCAGCTAGGAACTGAATTTCAAATGTCGCTTAGTTTATTATTTAAAAATTCTGGTTCACGGTACTCATATATTTATTTTAATGTTACGGACATTTATTACTCAGTGAATTATAATGTTTGAAATCAGTCGCGTTGAAATTGGACTGTTCGTTGTTGAGATATGGGAACGAGACCTAGTTAGTTAAAACACCGTAAAAGGGGGGCCGGAGGGGAGGCGTGGGGTCCAGTGCCCTTCGTTAAATGACTAATTAGACTGATCCCTATACATCTTTAAAATTTGATTTTATTCGTTCCGCTAGGAACTGAATTTCAAATGTCGCTTAGTTTATTATTTAAAAATTCTGGTTCATGCTACCATACATTTCATACCCCGCCCTACTTCATACCGAACTATATACAATACATGTACATACTTACATACAGAGGTGTCGGTTACAGTAAAAGTGTCACGAGTTAAATGGTTTTTTTCCCATCTCAAAAAATGCCCAACGTGCCTAAAGAAGTTTTCACTTAAAAAAAAATGATGTAGTTGACTGTAAAAACATACTAAAATTACATTACAGTCAGCGTTCTACAAATGCCACATTTAACATATATTCGTATTCTTTTGTGGTGCCCTGTAAAATAATTATAAATACAATATTCATCCTCTTCAAGAAAAAACATGCTGTAGTTGACTGTAACAACGTACTGAAATTACATAACGGTCAGCGTTCTAAAAGCCCCGGATTTAACAAATATCCGTACACTTTTATGCAGCCCTGTAAAATAACTACCAATGCTATATTCACCGTTTTCAAGGGAAAAAAAAACATGCTGTAGTTGACTGTAACAACATACTAAAATTACATTACTGTCAGCGTTCTAGAATGCCACTTTTAACATATATTCGTATTCTTTTGTGCAGCCCTGTAATATAATTATAAATGCTATATTTATCCTCTTCAAGAAAAAACATGCTGTAGGATAGATAGACAGACAGATATAGAAACAGACATATAGAAAAAGAACCTCCCGGAGCAATAAGTACTTATGTACTACTGTGCTTAATACATCCTTAATCCTGTCTAAATTTTGTTGTTGCGTATTTAAAAAAAAAAAGTTTTCTGGAATTCCGTCCAAAGGATTGTCAACCTTTAGCCTGACTTTTTTAGCTTGATTTAGCTTGTTGTAAGTTCTACAACAGGCTAAAATAGCTACAACAAGCTAAAAACGGTCACACTGCGTCCTATCGAAAGCTTTTTATAATTATTAATTGTCGGGATGATCAGAAAATAATCATTAGATTGTTCAATATTAAAGCTTTTAGTCGCAAGTTAAAATATATTTTGTCGCCATTTGCTATATGGTGGCCGAATTTTTTGGAACCATGCCTATGATCAAATTTTATGCTAGTAATCTATTATAACAATTTCTGAGCACGTAACTGATGTCCAATTAAAGTCTCGAATATTTGTTATTTAATATAATTTTGTTCAAACTTTTACTGGTTAATTGAAAGCTTCTATTTTGTTATCTATTCTCCATATAGACTTTAATGATGGAATACAAAGAAAATATAAATACGTTTGTGTATTAAATACCAATTTGTTTTATTCGTAAAAAGTAAGTATCAAATATATATACCGGGTGTCCGAAAAAGGTTGGACTGATTTGAAAGAATCATAACTCTAAAAATAATTGAGTAAATGCAATTATTTTTTTTCAAAGTATTCGTCAAATATTCAAGATTTATTAGATGTAGTTGTTTTAAATTCGTAACATTCCGACGATGCGCAGAATCGATGATATGTAAATGCAAATCGCACCTCACATTCGCAATTTCTTCGATGATTCTGGAGTGGAAAGCGTATAAGGTTAAAACTATTGGAGTTATGGGGAAAATGTCAATTAAAAAATTCTTCAGCATCTTTGATTTAGTAGGAAAAGATCCACTATGTACACAAATAACCTAAGTAAAAAGTTAAAATTGTGAATGTGTGGTGCCATTTGCATTTTCCGATCATCGATTCTGCGCATTATTTGAATGTCACGATTTTAAAACCGCTACATCTAACAAATCTTAGATATTTGACGAGTACTTTGAAAAAAAACTGCATTTACTCAATTATTTTTAGAGTTATGATTCTTTCAAATCTGTCCAACCTTTTTGGGACACCCTGTATATATATTTTTAATTATACTGTTGTACCTGTACATATTTTGTTGCTAAAGTAAATGTATTGACTTTCAACCTACATTTCCGAATACAGTAAAATGAGATAGTAAATTCCCATAAACTTTTCAAAACACATATGTAACCCTTATTGTTTATTTAAGGGATAATAGCTAATATTACGTTTTGAGTTTTGGGCGAAAAGCCTGATCTTGAACACATATTACGATCTATAGAGAATTTGTTTAAAAAATACATATTGAAATTAATTGATATTGCTTCTTTTTTTACTTACTATTAAGTATTAGTTAATACTTACTAAAATAGCTTACTTCAGTTAATTCTAATACGGAAACTAATATAGGAATTTATTTACAGACTCACACAACAAAGTTATTATTGAATTACATCACAAAAGTTCTTAATTTTATTTTGTCGATAAAATTTATACATATATGTTTCGGCACCTCTAAATAAGAACATCGCCAAACGTGACGAAGTTTCTAAAGAATCTGAAAAAACGTGAAATGTGTGTTAATGTTTTATCCCGTACCATGTAAAATGATCTTTACACCGACGTCAATCTCAAGGGATTTCCCCAGGCTGTGAGGATATATATTTATATATATTCTTCACACTTTTTCTCTTCATTCTTTATCGTATTTTTTACTCATCAATATTTTAATTTATTGGAAGTGAAAAAGTGTAAGGTAAAGCTAGGATAGTTAACGCACAATTCGGCAGCATAATAAAAATACATATAAATATTAATTTTTTGCTAAACTTTGCATGATTAACTTTGACTTTATTTGTTTTTTATGCATTTCCATTGTTATTTTGTTGTTAAGCTGTAATTTAATAGAACAGTTGTCATAAAACCAAGAAAGCTATTTTGCGCAATCTGTCCTTACAGGGTTGGTGTGATTGCGCACATGGATAGGAGAGATTGCTATTAATAATAACTACAATTTAATTGTTAACAATAACAATTACACTTAAATGGCATTGTTGTAAGGGTTTTGTGAATAAATATTATGGTATTAAGAGTGATTATTTCAACCTAATAGAACAATTCCAGACATTCAGTTCACCCATCCTCATTGCCCAGTATTTTTTTTTAACAAACGAATTTATTGCAAAATTTAGTTTCGATAATTATGTGTTTTTCAAAAATTATTTCAAAATTGATTCATTCACATGTTTTACATGTAATTTGTAATATATGCAAATTTACCATTAAGCTGCGTGATCTCTTCTAGCATGAAAACTAATGGGAAACAATACGCCATCTCTCCTAAGTAGCAGATGCGCAAACTCTCCAATTTCAGTAGGGGAGATTATGCAGCTTTTTATTTAAATATGGCCGCCTGTAAAACGAACCAGTGGTGTTCGTACCGTTAGTCTATGTTAGTAGCTTATGGGAAATCGTTTAAGTTTAAAATATTTTGTAATAATGATACTATATAGAAATTCTGACGAATAGTTATGAAAATTCAAGCACTTACTTTCGGAAAACAAAACAAAATATAATGCTTTATCCTAGACGCTCAAAACAATCGACGTGCACATTCAAGTATACACTGCTCTACTGCTGTTGTACAACTACCTGGAGTCGCTGCGCGCTGACTCTACTCCTTCCCCCCGAACCTCTTTGTGCGCAATCTCTTCGACCGCGTCACCTCTCCTGGCTTTACCTTATATATGAGGCAAACTTTTAGGCATTCGATAGGTTTTATAATGATATTAGGATTTTATATATTGTCGTAGAAAATATAAAACAATAAATCACATAAAAATGAAAATATATATATTAAAATGGTTCAGATGACTTTTTAACGCAATAAATTAGTATTATAACTTACTTTAACAAAATTGTGATTAATACTATGATATTCATGATGGCGTTCATGATTAATACTATGATATTTTGCCATGCACAAAAAAAAAAAATACTTTACATTTACCGAACAAAGTATTGAAAATTTCCGTATTTGTTCCCGTAGCAGCGAAACTTATCAGAATACATGAATCTAGAAATAATCAATAATATGAAATTTGCAATTTAATAATTCAATGAAATGATTAACATGTATTTTGTTTTTCAGGAACGAATTATGAGGTCATAGAATCCCACTTGAAACTTAATATTTAAGAATTTTAATAACGATAGTAGTGCCAAAATTGTTCTCTTTCTTTGCGCACGATATTTCTATTAGAAGGAAATAAATAATTGTTGGGGAGAAGAAAAAATGTGCACGTGCGTATCTCTAAACCCTATACCTTCACATAAAAAAATCAGAAAGGAGATATTTGGAAGAGCCTTCCTTGTGTGAGATCCTTTCAAAATGCCCATGTAATCCTGGCTATAATTTGACGGTTACCTACATTTGACTAGGGGAAAATCTTTACTCTTCGAACCCTAGTTAGATTAGATTTATTTCCTTTTCTGCATCTGTGACGATGACCGGAATTTATGGTATGTTTTATCCTATTACATCAACAATTAAGAGAAGTGAATAAAATGTCATTTTAAAGAGAATTTTGCAACGTAAAGAAACCTAGAGGTGCTAAGAAAAATAAATTTTCTTAAAACATTATCAATTTATTTCAGACTTAACTTTCAGTATTTGTATATTGGCCTATTTTCATATCTAAAATTAAATACTATACAGGGGGAAGAAAACAAACATAAAGTAAATAAAATTTACAATGTTTTTATGCATTTCATTTTTTCTTTACAAAGAACGACACTCTACTTGAAAAAAAAAATGAAAGAAAAGGAGATTCCTACCACTATTTAGGCAAAATTAATATAAATGTTATTTCTTTTATTCATTGTCTTAACTGTTAAAGGAAATAGCACCCATTGTTGTCAACTGAAACATTAAAATAAAACTTTCTGATTTTTTTTCAAAAAAGTGTTTATTATTATTATTTTTTTTAAATCAGAAACATTCGGTAAATTCAGGATTTTAAACAATGTTTACTCTAAAAGACATTTTCTGTCTCTAACAAAATTATTGAAATATTATATTCGATAAAACAAAAAGTAAGGATGTCAGTATTTTGCAAGAAAATACGGTTACAAGAGCTACAAAGCTAAAAAAACATTAGAAATTTAATATTGTTTATGTTATTTTGTATTAATTAATTATTATTTAACATAAATGATATAAAACTGTTCCCTTAATGGGATATTTGCTTTCTCTCAATACTGGAGCAATGCTGTACAAAATGCCTTATATTTCTCATAACTGTTTTGAAGGTCCTACAAAGATAATATTTCTTTCATTTTTCACAGATTAACAACAATTTTTATTCGCAGTAAGTCTCCTTAAATTGCTTCTGATAAGACTTATAATTTGATGAAAGTAGAATATTTAACATTAAGTAACGTTGACATTTTTAGATGTAACGGGATTAAAAACCATCATGATCAATTTCTTTCAAACTGAAACCTGATGAAAATTTCACAACCCTTAGCAAAAATGAAACATTATTATGTTACAAATTTGTTTATAATTGTATAAAACATAAATTATGTTAGATAACGAAACCTATTGACATATAGTCAATATTGAAGCACATTTACTTGACTATTTTGGTACATGCAGGGAATGGTACAGAATATATATAGCTGAAGATCCCAAAATTTGGATAAATTAATTTAAAAAATAATAATTTGGAAAATAATGATGAAAGAGACAGGTTCCATGCAGGATGGAAATGAAGCAAGATGTTTTGTCATAATATCGAAAGTTGAACCTACAATAGTCTGTGTTTCTCCAATAGATGACGTTTTAGAGTTAAGTATCTCACGCTTAAAAAAAAACCTTTGTATGATAACTCAATTTTTTTTAAAGTTATAAGAATACATTGTGCTTTTGGTAGACACAGATTCAAAAGTTTGCAAATAATTCTACTACGCTTAGAATTTTGAAACAAACCCGTTCTCAACTGGTCCACTTAGCATGCATGGACGTAGAGATGTCGCGACCTATGACTTTTGGTTGTGGCGCATGGTGGTGCTTGAAGGCAGAATGGCCGCACTGCACACTGGATAAAAATGGTAAAAGTTTCACAAAATTTATATTTCGAGTTTTATTCATATTTGTTGTTTACATTTCACCTTTTTGTTTTAAAAATAAGCTGTTTTCTAGTACAATAAATGAAAATAAATATTTAAGCAATGAACCTTTTTCCTATTAATTCCTATTTATTGTGAAAAACATAATGATAATAATAACGGTGTAGAATCTAATGATTCTAAATTGAATTATGTACACTCAGAAAAAGAAACTGATTAAAACTACAAAACATATTTTTTGAGTACATTTTGTTGTTTTAGCAAAATTGGAGTTAAATTGGAGCATTTTACTTTAATTAACAAAACATTTTTGCTGACGATACAAATATTTTTTTTTTTGGAATTGCAAAAAAAAAAAAAAAAAAAAAAAAAAAAAAATCGTTGATTCAAACAAAATTTTTATTGACCCATATTTAAACAAAAATTTTGTTTAAATATAGGTCAATGGAAATTTTGTTTGAATCAACAAAAAAAAAATTTCTGTTGAAAACCACATTTTTTTGCGATTCCAAAAAAAAAAAAAAAAAAAAATTGTATCGTCAGCAAAAATGTTTTGTTAATTGAAGTAAAATGGTTCAATTTTACTCCAATTTTGCTAAAACAACCAAAATGTACTCAACAAAAATGTTTTGTAGTTTTAATAAATTCCTTTTTCTGAGTGTACAAGCACAAAATATACTAAAACATATGTAAGATTTTTTTTTTTTTTGTGTGTGTGTGTGTGTGTGTGTGATTTTATAGGAGTGTGCCTACTGCAATGGGTTCTAACTAAAATCTTTAGAGAATATTATTTATATTCCACCTTAAAAAAATACAAAATACAAAATGCAATATGAGAGTAATTTAATGTGAAAAAGAAATTTTCTCTTGCAATAAAATTTTCTAGAATCAATAATACCTTAGAAACATAAACTTTTTTGGGATATTATGCGTATTTTCATATATACGAGACGTATGCTACTAGAATAGTTTTTACCGTATTCTTTAAAATAAGTATTCTAGAAATTGGAAAAGTGCAGTTAGTTGTTTTTAAATTTTAATTTATGCATTCCTGTATTTCGTCAGACATAACTCCGTTTGCTAAAGTGCCCTTTTTCACCATTAAGTGTACAAGAATAAACATGTGGGTCATGATCAAATTATACCATCCTTATAAGTTCAAAATTTTATCCGCTTCTATAGTAATTCAGTAATTCAGTAATTTATGTTTTTTGCAAATATAAGCATTAAACAATGCTTAGGAATCAAATAACACTGCTTTCATAAATATGTTTTGAAATATTTATTACATTTTTAAGCCACATGCAGAAAGCTTAGAGTGGTGAAAAACTAATTTGGATAAGAAAATGTAAGAAATATGGGTTGTTTATTTATACAAACATAGAACAATAGTCATCAATTGATGGTGATGATTTTTCATTGAACTGGGACACTAAGTCAAAGATCTGTTTTACTAAAATTTGAAGAATATTGTAATAATCGGAAATGAAACATACTAAAGTAGACATTATCAAGCACCACTATGTCCTGCGATTGAATAAATTGCTTTTTCAAAGTTTAATATTTTTATGTGCTCAACTTTCCCAGCCTACCAACCATGCGGGGAGGATTGCAAAAGCGGAAGTGATGTGAGATTTATATATATTTTTCTGTAAATCCTCTACTGCAGTCACATTATTTATATATTTTTTAAAGATATATCATATAACATTTGTGTGGAAGAAATTTAACAGAAAATAAATATTACAAAACTTAATGAATAAAATATGTGTTCCAAAGTACCCCACTCTCTCCAAGTAGAAAACAAGAGTATTCTGTAAAATATTCCATTACTGTATAATCATGGAAAAAAAGAGTATGCTGTAAAATAATATATAATACATATTTAAACTCAGTCTAAATATCCCGAAATTGTGACAGAAACGTTGATTTAATTTTAAAACCAATATTATATTACACAAGTATGCAAAACTCCCTGTGTCTGCAGCACACTAAAGTGATCTCTGGTTGGGATATTCTGCAGTTAATATATCTGGAATCCTAGATTGTGGAAAACAAAGTTACCACTTTAAGCTTTGCCCATCATTTAATAACCATTTTCTGTACCTAAGACTATTTTTTATATGGGGTGACTATGATGGTTACCAATAGCTCTTTGTACCTAATCTAATAGTTCAGATATCTTGTTAGGCAGTTCTGGGGCAGAAAGAGTTTTTTAATTCATTTATATGTTTGGTATCCGGATTATTTTATTAGATATATCGAATTTTTTCGTTGTTCCAAGGGTATGACTTCGATCGTATTAAAGATATAATTTGTGGTGCAATGGAATTTTAATATCATATTTCTTCTCAGCTTTCGAAGTGTACAGGCAATATTACATGAAAGGATTTCTAGACAACATGTTTGCATTTCCGCGCAAGGATTCTTTGCGATGCAATTCAAACTCGTATTTTTACTTTCTTCTATCTAGAATAGTATTGTAATCGAAATTTTTTTCGACTTCCGGTTTCCGACGGATTTACACGTTTTAGGGATCAGAGATTCCGAAAAACATGTTTTTACAATATGTCTGTCTGTCCGTCTGTCCGTCTGCGTGTCTTCATTGTATAATCGAAAAGTGTATGAAGTTATGCTTAAAATTGAACTTAATTTTTTTTCTATGTTTTTGGCTATGACAAGCAGGTTCTATCAGAATTTGGGGATATTTCGACGAAAGGGGACGCTGTGATCGGTATTTTTGTTCCATTTTCACTATTGTACCATCGATAAGTGTATGACGTTGTGCTTCAAATTGAACCACATTATTTTTCTATGTTTTTGGCTATGGCAAGCTGGTTCTATTAGAATTTGGGGATATTTCGACGAAAGGGGGAGCTGTGATAGCCATTTAAAGATTTCAAATTAAAAATAATGTGCAAATTCAAAAAAAAAAAATAGAAATCCTAAAACTATTTTCGTTAAATGTTCGGCCTTGATCCGGAGAATCCGGAGCAATTTTTGTTTTGCCTCTATCTTAAAAATTGGCTGAGATATAGCAGTTTGAAATTTTATGGTGGCTGACATTTTCAAACAAGACGGCGGAATTCATCCATAAACGGGTTTAATTTATGAGTTTTAGTTAACATGGTTTCCGCAAATTTTCTTTCATTGTTGTAACCATTAATCCCATTATATGCTTATCACTATATATTTATATTCGCCAACGTCAAATTCTCGCCAAACTTGGCGACAGTTAGCGGAATATCGCCAAATTTGGCGACCAAAATAAGTTACCATAAATGAAGCCAACTTGGATGTAGATGAGTAATTTGGCGATATTCTCATTCAAATTCAATGTTGACGAGAACTGGGATTGAATCTTCTTTATTTAGGTTCCACACATTTTACCTTCGTGTTTTCCAGTAAGATTAGCTAAAATCATAAAACCAAGGAATAGGGAGGCTATCTGTTCCTGTTGGTTCAGGCCAGAATGTCTTTTCGTAGTTTAGTATACATCGGTTGTTCGCATCCCTGTAACCCGACGATTCGCAAGCTGCTGACGTACAACAGAATGACGAAAAATATTGATTTTATTGGCGATGTGATAGCGAATTTTAACAACAATTTTAAATCAGTATTAAAATGACTGAAATAGAAGAAAGTTTTGGGATTGGCACATGGATTGGTTTTGGGATTGGACTAGTTAGATTCTTTGTTCGCACCGGCATATATGGCCCTCTCTATATTTAAAATTTATATGTCAAGTTTAAGAAGCATGGTCATGATCATTTCGGAGAAAAAAGTTTCTGCTGTTGCGATAATAATGGATATGTTCTGCAGCCTTCCCGATTGCTATTAATTATTTATGTGTGTTACAGTGATTTCGCCTCGGCTTGGATACCCATTTAATCCAGTAGCGATGGCATATTCCTGCCCGTCTATACCCTGTGTTAAAACAGCGCCGGTATTTCATTACTTACATCTATCTCCAAAATAAATAGTTTGTCGATCTGAGGATACGACTGGACAGTTGCTGATGTTAAAGACAGTTTCAGCTTGTTAAAAGCATCTTCGCACTCATCTATCCACATGAACTTTTAACAAGTTTCAGTTAATTTGTGAAGGGGTATAGTAATGCTTAAGAAATTATCCACTTATCTTCTATGGTGTATGCATAATCCTAGAAAACTTCGTATTTGATGAATATCTTCGATGCGATTCCAGTTTCCAACTGCAAATTTTCTAAGGATGTCTTCGCGCAGGTTCAGCAGAGATGACATATCTGAAAAAACTTACTTAAAAATAGCGCACGTTACATTTAGAAATATTTAACTTCAGATTAGCTTTTTTCAGATTCTTTAACAACTGGATGTTGCTCAAATGCTCTCTAAACATTCGTCCTCACGATAATGATATCATATAAGCCAGCCGAACATTACAGGTGAGTCATCTTAGCACTGTATCCATCAGGCGTTCGTGCATTGCAAAAACATTACACGGTTCAAATGGCATAACACTGAACTCGAAAAGTTCTTGTACCTAGTGAACACACTCTATTCGTGGTGGTCAAGTTTTATTTCTATTTGTAAATAAGTGTTTTTTCTATTCAAAATAAAGAATCATATATATTTATATATTGTGTTTAACTTGTAGTTTATTTTGTATTAGGGAAGTTGTCTTTCTTTGTAATCTCATACAAACAACGGTAGTCTACGCAGGATCTTGTGGACCCACATGTATTCCATTCCAAGAGGATATGACAGGCCCTAGAAGTAGTAATTGGCTCGATGACATCTTTATGTCTCGTATCCTTCAGCTTCTAATCTTCTGTGGCTCTGATGTTATATTTAGAAATCATAAATAAAGAAAATTATTTAAAAATAACTTGGTGTATGATAAATAATACAGTATATTTCAGCGACATTATTTTTGATAATTTAAATATGATACAATACATGTAAATGTAATTTATGTATTATTTTGATATATTTGTAAATATACTTTTTTGTTTCAGTACATATGATTACTTTCCGTTCTAAAATAATAATACAATTTTTTATATACTCTTGAAAAATGATTACTTTTTCCGAATTATCTTTGACGAAATTGCGAAAATGTGTGCTGAAAAGCAAAAGTTATATCACAAAAAGGTTAGTAGAATATTTTATTCAAAAAATTGGATAAATACTTCAAAAAATATAAAATACAGTAACGTTGAAATGATTTAGAATGCATTCAAGCGCTATTTTCTTTAAGGATATTAAAATTCAAAAATATGTTTAGAAAATAAAGCGTCAGACATTTTGTCTAAAATTTTTTTCATTTTTGTCTTTTCATAAAAACAGTTTTTTTTAAATGTGAGCCTAAAGAAATAATAATTTCAAGTTTTACAACGAAAAATATCATAAATATTTAATATAACATTACAATAATTTAAAAAAAAATGTTTAACAAAATTAATAATTATAATGTGTTTTTATAAAAGATTTTAAACTATCACATTTTCTATACATCAAAATAATTTTTTAATACGATATTCCTTTTTTAATCTTTATGCATCAATGTTTACAGATAGTTTCTCAAGTACAATTTCAAAATATACTCAGCAATTTTTAACACCATATAAATATCTTATTTTTATCTAAGTAAAAAAAAGTATAAGGAACTAATTTTTTAAAATTAAAAAAATATCTAAGCCAAAAAATTGCTTCTCATTTATATGTTTCTGCACTTTTGTTAAACTAGAGAATTAATATGAATATATTACAAATATATTTTACTGAAAAAAGGAAATTCGATAATCTGATATTCAGTAATATTTTAACTAAATATTGTACAATAACCAATTGAAACCGTATTATATTTGAAAAATATACTACGGTTTAACAGAACAGTTCACATTAAAAACAAAAACCTGTAATTTTCAATGGATTAATTTGAAAATTTTCACACTTGTTAATTCCAAGCTCAAATAGATATGTTCCAAACTTTGTGTTAAAAAATAGTATTTATATTAAATATTCAATTTTAAGTTTTTAAAGTAACGAATAATTGCCATATTTTAAAATGTCAATTACGCATTTCTTTTTCATAAAATATGACAATACGTATTTATAAGACACTTGATGAAGAAAAATATATTATGCTTTGTTATTTATAAAAAGTAGCTTTATATTTCCATATGCGCATACATTTCATTAAATAACCCTGTAATAAAACTTTTTATGCAAACAATTATTTATTATTGTATGCAGGATACACAGTATAAGTTCCAAACGAATATAATAATTAGGAATGCGCAAAAAACATTTCAATTTTATGTAAAACAACAGAAGATACAGAGTTTTTACATAAATGAAAGCTACTATCTCCACGAGGAAGCGTCAGAATTGAATGAGACTTTTTGAATGACGTAAATTAGAGTATCTAGTTTAATAATTATCACAATTTAAAAAAATTGTTTTTTTTTTTTTTTAGTCTGTGGTGTCTTCGGTATTGAATGTGAAAAAATTCTTGGGATAGCGAGGCTGTAATTATCGAATCACAACTTTTTACAGTTGCTAGATGAAATTTTATTCCGGTTGAACTTATATCAGGTAAAGCTTACAACCAAGCAATTGTAAAATTAATATTGATCTAAACTTCGTGAGTATTACAGAACCGAAATTCTTCTTGAATTAACAGTCAGTTTAGCGGCAAGAGTTCTCTAACCGTATTTTCGTTCGGGTAAATATCATCAGGGGTCAATCAGTCATTTGACATACTAAAAGTACTTCTTCTGTACTTTTCTATTGTTCTGAAGTAACAGGGGCGCTACTTTAGGTTTCTCTGACGCGTTCTCACAAATAAGAAGCAGGGATCTCCTATTTTCCTTTCTATTCTTGGCACCATTTACACGAGTCGCGATCTCAAAACCACGTTGTGCTCTTTCTCCCGGGGTCGGAATCAAGTAGAAGTACTCTTTCCTCTCCGCTCTCCAAAGCCAGAATCTCTTATCCCAGTAACCCTTAATCAACGACGCAGCTAGGACGCTGTCAAACACGACACTTAACTTTTCTCGGCTAATCTCCTCTAGAAGAAGGGAGAAGGGTTCAACCATCTTCGGACTCTCAAACCAGAATGATCTTCCCTCCTTCGATTTCTCTCTCCCTGTTGCTGGGGCGGGGAGGCATGGGCAGTAAACTCCGTAACATTTTGTCCTATCGGATCGAGTTCCCGTCACCATTGTATCCTTGAGTTTGCCTCACAACGACAAACTCGTCTGGGACCAAAACTGCTGCAATAGGCAAATCTACGTAATCCATTAACATCATATCAGGGTGCACCGAAGTCTCGGCCTATTCAGGTTAGTAGTTGTACTTGTCTCCATAAAAGAGTAATGCGTGTCTTTGAACTCAGCGTATGGCTGGGTGGCACTTCCCTAGCGTGCGAATAGATCTCATGCGCGAATCTATACTAACTGGGATATTTTAGTATTCCCAAGATATCGCAAGTTGAATTTCGCGATTTTGAATTTCTACTGTCCCCTTAAATTTATATATTAGAATAAAGAAATGGGCTAAAAATTCCGAAATATATTCATCACATTCGAAGTAATTTTTTACTCAATTTATATATATATTGCGTTATTTCACATGCGTTATTTAACTATTACTTAAAATTTCACAAATAACAGATTAATGATACTATTTTTACAATATACACGTGCAGCATTTCAATTAACATTATTATCCGGTAAAAGACATGTTCACCAAACACATTATCCATTCAAAATTCAAGAACAGCAACAACAAAATCATGACGAAATTAAAGAAGAGGCAAGAGAAACAGGTAGCGCTACTCATATATTTAGATAGTCATGGAACGTAAAACATCCACCCCCACACCCCTCCATTGAATACTTTTTATATAAATTTCATACTTAAATTTAAGTAAAGCATTCATAATAAAGTTCACTAAAATTATTTAAATAATACATTTCAATTACAAATGAAATGATGCAATTCAATAACAAATGAAATAATAAAACTCTTGACTTCTTAACATTAAATGAAATAAAAAATCCAAACCCTGAAAATTACCTCGGTGGAATATTTTCTCAATACTTAATTTTCTTTTAATCTCTCTAGTCTAAATGTTTAATTATGCTGATCAAATGAAAAAAAAATAGTATGTATATACAACAGTTCAACTTTCTTTAAATCAAAAAATATTTAGATAATTAAAAAAATCAATTTTAACCTTCTTTGTCAATTGGCATTACTGAAACCATTAGTATTGTTTTCTTAAGTTAACAATTTACAGTTTTACAAGTTATTCTCTTCACAATCCTATTATAATGATTAATAAAATTATTGCGTTGCCCTAATGTTATAGTTTTTTATTTTGATTTGTTAAAATCTTCATCTGGGAGAGCTGTTAAACGAGTTTCGATCGAAACATATCCTGGAGTGAGAGTACTGATATCATTCGTACCATCTGAAATAGATTATATTGTCTTCAATTTAGAAAGGCTTCTACTTTACAAAGTATAGAACTCTTTTTATGTCAAAATTTATTATGATGTTTGTAATAATAATTCAAATATAATTTATTTTAAGGTTCGTTATAAATTTTTGTTTTCTACAATTTCAGGGGAATTTTCTGATACATTTTATATTTTTATTCGGAACAGCCTGAATTTTTTGGATGTTGGAATGTACCACAGACTTCAGATCGAAAAACATTTTAACACTAGAACTACAATGAGTCGTCATTTTGACGGTTACCAAATGAATATATTCCGATTCGAAACCAGAAATTTCTTTTTAAAATAAATTAAATATAAAACTCAGTAAGTTTTCCTTAAGTAGTTTTAAATAAAATTTCTGGTGTGAAATAGTTTTTAATTACTTGAGTAAAATTTCTGGTAGTTCTAGTGTTAATTGCAATTTAGATGTTTTAAATTATTATTTTAATATTTATCATTTAATTTTCCCTTTTGTAATCCTGCCCCGCCACTTGAATATCTGTAGCTGCCGGCAGGATACGCATATGCAATACACCATGAATCTTCCAGAACGTAAGTGAATCCATGCGCCAACGCTGTCAAGCCTGCCCGACGACTTCTTGTAGTGATTTCGAACACCTTCTGTAGTACAACCTTTCAATAAAATGCTTTTTGTCCCATTAATGGGTTGCTGTTTCTGTTCTTTCTCTCTGCTTCTTTGAACCATAGATTGCAACTATGGCATTTTCGACCCTGCATTCCTACGGGATTCCGAGTCGTTTCTGTGCCCTCTACAGCTCCTGCAAGTTTGTCAGTCTGGTAGTGAAACACCCTGTATATATATAAGAACTTTCGAGTTTCTGATTATATCGATATTAAAGCACCGTAGATCGATTACTAATCTGTTAAATTTGATTTTAATATATTTCTGAAGATTTAATTTATTTTGGAAATTAAATTATGGAAAATTATACGGAAGCAAACAAATAATTAATTATCTGCATTTTAGAAGTACAAAAGGTTTAATCTGCCGTAATGCGTTCCATGCATATTTAAAAATAATCATGCTTCAATATTATTTTGAAAACTATTTGAAAAATCCGTAAATAGAGTTTTTAAACAAAAATCGTTTGAAAGCATTTTTAGTTTTATTGAACAATGTAAAAGTTTAAATTTTGCTATGTTCAGACGTAAAAAAAAGTCCGGTAAAAGAGAAATTTATTGGTCTGGTGATTGCCACAGTCAATATGATATCAACGTTACTAAAGAACATGGATATGGATATTAAAGATTTGAATTATAATATAAAAATATTTAGAGCTAATTTCTCTAAGAACATTTAAACTTTAAAAAATTTAAATAGCTAAAGAAAGCTATATTAAAGGCAAAAATAGAATTACACAAAATTTCATGCAAAGAAGATTAAATTATTTCTTGCAGTATCTAATTAGAAAAACTTTTTTGCGATAAAAGAGGTCATTAAATCAATATAATATATTGATGTAAGTCTTCGAGAAAACACGCCAGTTCTTCAACATTCAGAAGCAAATTCACACACAAAAACGCAACTAGAATGTGCTTACGAATAAACTGTTCCTTAATATATTCATATGCAAATAAATTTAAAACAACGAGAAGCATGCTTTATTAAAAATAAATGAAAACTACGTAAGTGTAATTAATTTTATTACCCCAAGAGTATATGCTAAAGTAATTTTAACTAAAACATAATCTGTAATGTAAATTAATATTTACATGACAAAAACTACTCTTTTGTTCTGTAATTAAAGTGCAGAATCACATTAATCCATTAAACAATTACAGTTTATTTACCGTTTTAAATTACGTTATTATATTATAATTATTATGTTATAATTATTTTATTATACGTTAAATTAATTACACGTATAATAAAAAGGAAAATAATACAAAAACTGATATTTTTAGCTATATGTTTATGTTATGCATAAGATTTGCATAAAACTAATATATTTTAAATATATTTAGAAAACTGCTTTATTATTATAAAAAAATTAAGATAAAATTAAATTCATTTTAAATAAATTTATTAATATTGAAGTACAAATGCCTTAGAACAGTTTTTAATTTTCTGTATACATATAACACAGTTTAGCCAGAGTTTCGAGAAATCTGTGTCAAGCAACCTGATTGAAGAAATTCATAAAAAATACTTTTATCTGAAAAACGCTTAATTTTTCTTTTAAAAAAATTTTCTGCAACAAATATAAAAGGATGTTGAATGTGTATTTGTGTGTATAAGTATATGTATCTATATCTACATCTCCATATATCTATATTTATATATATATTTATATATATATCTATCAATCCGTCTATGTATCTCTATATATAATATCTATATAACTCTCCCTCTGTCTGTATATATATATATATATATATATATATATATATATATATATTTATATATATATATATACACACACACACACAAACACACACAGAGAGAGAGAGAGAGAAGTATAGATATATTTATTCGTTGACCACGACATACTCTTTAACTTTAGACTCACTAATTGAGGATGATGGTGAGTAACACGTAAAACGTAGATTTGCATTTTTTAAAACCTTTTATACAATTTTCATCTCCTATGCCTTTTCAGCCACACTGCCTGTAGAGAGCGTGTCAAACCTAGTTCACAAGACAAACTATCATATATATATATATATATTAAGGAGCAAAAATAATTTCTCTTTTGTGGGACAAACATTGTTGTCCGCTGATCTTCTTTTAGTCCGGGGCGCTACGTCACATTTTTCCTACCAAATTCAGCGTCGATGATCTTGGTATAAGTGATAGATTACATAATAAAGATAACGAAGCTAATCGTCAGCTGACGCACCAGCAAGGTGTGTTTATAAAGAAAAATTGCACACGCCACTAGAATGGGAAATGAATGGTAACCTGATTATTGGTGTTACTCCGACGGGATGAGACATCATCAGTACTCCAGTACTCGTTGCCATTCATTTCGCACTACAATAGAGTGTATGAATTTTTTATGGCAACATCTTCCGTTGCTGTGCCAGCGGACTTGAAATTGCGCTCTCTGTACCACCTAATTTATCATATATACCAAAATCATCGACGCTAAAATTGTTTTTAAATACGTAACTACCGGATTATTAATATGACTGTTAAAGACTAACAAGTCATGTTACTCCAAACTCTTCAGCAATACAAAAAAAATTAATTTTACGCTGTACATAATTTTATTAGATACCGCACTCTCTCTACAGTTATTAACTATTTATCGAAACTTCATATCTCAGATTATCCTATGAAATAAACTCTCAATTCCTCATTTTGAACAGGTTTCGAAAAACTTTTCGATAGTACATCACCATCGACATTCATTATTATTAACTCTGTACAGCATGTTTCTTCAGATTATTTATTTTCAAAACATACACGTCTGTGTAATGGTTGCATAAAAAAATAGAGAGTAATATTTTATTTAGTAATATTTTATTAAGACTATTGAAATTATTTTATTTATTATACTTTATGGTAATTAGCAGCAGAACCTGCCTCTATTTAAGGATTTACTGGGAGTAAACCTGAGATGCCCAATATTAATCAAATGTCGATTGAGATGATTTTGTAGACATTCAATGTCAATAAAAATTTTAGTAACTATTCTGATGAATAATTACGCCTAACTTTGTTTAAGTTATATTTTACAGTTATTATTTAATAAAGGTATTTTTATATTAAAAGTTTGAAATTTTGATTTGCCCGAACTCAGTGGCGTGTTAGTATTTCTTCCTGCCATATCAAATATATTCCACTAGTCTATATCTCCTTGAAAATAAACAATGAGGAAATGACATGTGGTTGACCTGCGATGTTTTCCCCCCACAAAAATTTCAAGACATTGTCGAAAATACCGAGAAACGATCACCTCTAACAGTTTTTCTTTACCATTCCATAATATATTATTTCCCGTGAAAACTGTATAAATTTAACCCCTTCGGCCCTGATGTCCTACTAATAGGACATATCTTTTATCGAGTATTATGTTGTCTTAAACAATATTTTTATTAATTCCAGCACCTAATAGTGATAGTATGAATCGCTACATTTCCTATTATAGCTCCACTTATGTTTAACATTTAGTAATAATAATAATAATAATAATAATTTTCATAATTATTAGCAAGCCGTTGGCATTTCTTTTAATTAAAACATACGTTTCACTCTTTAAATTACAATTTGGGTATCCTTTTCCGAATTGGTAATTTGTGATAAAATATAAAAAATATTACTAAATTTTTATGCTTGTTTAATTTAGTTGTTATACGACATTTTCCAAACGTCTTCAAAAATTCTGTTAACTTTCATTAAACCCTAACTTTTGTGATTCCGATAGCTATTTTTAATTTTGTTAGCATAACAGTAATTTTTTACCAAAATTGAAAAAAAAAATCAGGGCCGAAGGGGTTAAAAGACTGCAAATAAATTAAAAGTCAAAAATTAAATGGTATTTAAAAAAAAATTCTGCATAGGCAACCGGCTTAAAAATACCAAACGCTAAAAAAAGTGTTGAAAAAAGTCATGACTACTGCTCTTGGGTTAATATTAGTTACAAAGAAGAAGTAGCAAAAGCACATTTTTATATCTGACTTTAAATTTAACTATTTTGAAATTGACAAATTAACGAATAAAAACTAAAGATAGATCTTAATGCCTGTCAGATAAAGTATCACGTGTCTAATGTAACTACAGGAATTTAGACAGACAATGTTATTCTTGAAAAAAAAAAGCCCTAAAGTATAAAAAATGAAAATAATTAAAAACCTATGCCGATTAAATATTTCTATTATCTTCATATCAATTCATACGTATTTTAAAAAGTCTCGCCGGATAGGCAGAGCTAAATGGATCCCAAGGCCGATGTTTGAAATAACATGTGTGGTAATAAGGCTCGCCATGAGAATATAATATAGAGTGTTTTTATCCCCTGACCTTGAACTTTCCTCGAGATAATAGGGAAAGCATGCGTCGGCGCCACTATATTTTATATACGTTTTTCTGAAGAAATATACAAGTTAAGAAAAATGAAACCAACATCAATTATTGAAAAATATATTAATTCATAGTATATATATATATATATATATATATATATATATATATATATTTATTTATTTATTTATTTTACATTTTTACATAATTTTTAACATAGAAAAATAAACAAAAATGTATTTTAAAAAATTTATTAATATAGTAATATTATATTTACACCAACCATTTTAATCAAACATTTAATTGTCAATAAAAAGTTAAAATTTCAGTGCAAATTCACCTTGTTTAATGATTAAAATTTATAAAGTTACAAATAAGTATTGCTTGAAGGTGTGTAAAAATGTACATAAAAACATTTAAAAGCCCATTAGAGTCCTTTTAATATAAAAACGATTCCAAGCGAACTTAGTCGGTCTTAATTCATGGCACTATTTTTCACCTGGCTATCAGACTGGGCAATTAAAAGTTATTTTTTTTCCTTAGCAAGTCTATCTTTTTACGTTGATTCACATTGGTTCTCACATTCTGCTCTTTGAGAATTTCATGTAAAAACTTATATGAAAAAATAACTAAAATTTCATTTTAACAAATGAAATCCATTTGAAATATTTAGATATTTAAGTTATATACGATGTACAATTTTTAGATTTATTTTTTATTTACTTTTTAACACTTTCCAACCTAGTTGAAAAGCGTTTGTGACTTCGGTTTGTATGGCCGTATGGCCAGACAAACTGAAAGAACAACCGAAAGAAGACAAACCAAAACGGCCGTCTGCCGTCTGTCCGTGCTCTAACTCCCGTAAATATGCTCGGATTGCCCTGAAATTTTTATATGTTACTGTCGTTATCTATAGCATGTTCTATATTTCAACTAAAGTGTGTAGCACTTATAGTTTTTTTACAGGGACACTCAAAAGAATTCCGTTACATTACGGTCTATGGGGAAAAATCATATGCGGTTTATTTTAATGATGTTACACAATTTCAAACACATTGTAATTTATATATATATCACTAAGGTGCATTACAAGAAACTTAATATGGAATAGGGTGTGCATAGCACTTATAGTTACTTTACAGGGATAGTCAAAAGAATTCCGTTACATTGCATCTATGGAGAAAAATCGTTTGCAGTTTAATTAAAAAATGTTTCACTATTTTAAACGCATTGAAATTTATATATATCACTAAGAGAGGCTTACGACAGAATATTCTGTGTATAGCAGTCCTCCTTCATTTACAGGGACACACAAAATAATTATCCACTGTCTGTTAACAATAATTCCTGGAAGTGCGTTTTAAGTTGCTGAAAGTGATTTTAAATTTAACGCACTTTTTGTCTATTACTTGGTGTGTATAAATTCTGTAGATCCTATACAGGGCGGCACAAAAGCTCGCGAACACATTTCCGTGTATTGACAGAAAATCCAGAAGGATAATTTTAAACTGTTCTACGCGTTTCCTAACTAAACTAAAATTTAGCATCCTATGTAGTACATATACAAATCTATAGATCATATACAGAGCTGAATAAAAGTATTCAGATATTTTTCCGAATATTGTATATGTTTGAAATTCCTGAAATTATGTTTTTAAAGATGTTATGCGTTTTCAAAATTGCTTACTTAGATGTTATCTTTCAGCTTATTAAACGGTAATGATAAAGTGTCACATAATCTGTGCTTGACGCATGATTTTTCGTTCTTGTCTTAAATATATTAAATATGAGTATATGGATATCTTACACACTCTGAAAATATAAAAGTTAATCTCTGAATTTCTTAACAAATATATTAGGATAAATCACGAAATTATTGTGTAATGTTCATAAATTTCGTCTAGTGATGTGCATTTTACATAGGGACGAAAAGTTCTAGAATAGTTAACATGGATAATTATACGAAATGTAAGATTAAACTCAAAATAAATTTTACATTAAATTGTACAATTTTCAGAATACATTTTAAAATATTTTATGTTAAAAAAAAATAGATGGCAAATATTATTTATCAAACTATATAGTTGAAGAAACGTCAATTGTCTTTTTAAAAAGTGTTTCTGATTACACTATCCAATTGACGAATTTAATCAAAATTCAAAAACAGCTCTGAAAATTGGCATTTCTGTAAGGAATTTAAAAGGTTTTATTATGTCATATATCTGATACTCTTATCTCGAAAACATTTATAGCTATTTACAATTTTTTTTAAAGTTTAGATTATTGTGACTAATGAAGCAGAAAAGTTTAATATATAGTTGAAGAAACGTCAATTGTCGTTTTAAAAAGTGTTTCTGATTACACTATCCAATTGACGAATTTAATCAAAATTCAAAAACAGCTTTCAAAATTGGAATTTCTGTAAGGAATATAAAAGGTTTTATTATGTCATATATTTCATACTCTTATCTCGAAAACATGTATAGCTATTTACAATTTTTTTTAAATTTTAGATTGCTGTGACTAATGAAGCAGAAGCCAGATTTACAAAGGACTTGAACTGTATCACTATACGGTTTTGTTTTTTAATGAGCAATTTTATTGTATTTATATAGTTGTTGTATATGTACCGATAAAAAAGGAAATTCTAATTGCATACATGAAATAAAAAATAAAAAGCTTTACATATAAGATTATTTTTATCGCTTTTGATGAAATGCTATTTCACTATCAGTAGCAACATAATATAAACCTTGCAAAAATATATAATTTACAATATGTATTGTCACGTCGCCTCTAAATAGGGTAGTGTGTAGACTTTAGTGCTGTTAGCACATAAGAACAAACTTCACAGCTAAGAATAGAAATGAATACAAATTAAATTTAATTAAAATAATTTAAAATATATGTTTATTTTTTTCTTCACTAAACATATAAGGTTTTATTGTCAGTGGTGCAACATGTTACGTAAGTTTAAAATCTAAAGCTTTAGTATTAGAAATCATCTATGAAATACACACAACAGTTTTATGTTTTCCCTTAAATTCTACAAATAATACAAATGTTGCCTCGCAGTATGAAATCCCGGAATTTTTACTTAGGAAACTTTTAAAAGAGAAATTCAAAATTATTTAACCATGAGAATACGTAAATTTCAGAGAAAATTTAAGTGATTTTTTACCATATGTGGTACAAAATAAATATTTGTATGAACAAAAATGCTAATTGAATATAAGAAAAACAATTAATAATTTTTCAACCGTTTTTATAATACATATTCTGTTAAATTTAACCGAATTAAAAAATATTACATGAACGATATAAAATATATCAAATATTTCCCATACAACGTGGCACAATCTCCATTAATATGATATATTTTTCATATATATAATTTATATTGTAATGTAAATTATTATATTAATTTGTAAATTATGTGATAATTATGTGTAATTTATACTAAGGTAGTTGATTCGTAATGGAAGCATAAAACAGGTTACTTTTTAGTAAAACTTAAATAAAGGCGAATGTTCCAAATATTATTTATCAAAATATATAGTTGAAGAAACGTCAATTGTCTTTTTAAAAGGTGTTTCTGATTACACAATCCAATTGATGAATTTAATCAAAATTCAATAACAGCTCTGAAAATTGGAATTTCTGTAAGGAATATAAAAGATTTTATTATGGCATATATTTGACACTCTTATCTCGAAAACATTTATAGGTATTTACAATTTTTTTTAAATTTTAGATTGCTGTGACTTATGAAGCAAAAAGTTTAAAGCCAGATTTAAAAAGGATTTGAGCTGCACCACTATACGATTTTGTTTTTTAATGTGCAATTTTATTGTATTTATATAGTTTAATGAGGAAGAGTATTTAACAATAATAAATAACCTATTTTACCTTATAAATATTCAATGGGTTTTAAAGTATGTCCCTACACATACAAAAAAAAAACTGGGTAACAAAAATAATGCTATTCTCGAAAACATTACCTTTTTTTTTTTAAATTTTAGATTGCTGTGAGTAATGAAGCAGAAAAGTTTAAAGCCAGATTTAAAAAGGTTTTGAACTGTACCTTTATACGGTTTTGTTTTTTAATGTGCAATTTTATTGTATTTATATAGTGTTAAGTAGGAAGACTATTTAACAGTAATAAATAACCCATTTTATCTTATAAATATTCAATAAATTTTAAACTATGGGACTACACATACAAAAAAACCGGCTAACGAAAATGACGTTTTTCTTGCATAATTATATTACCGATAAATGTTAAAAATTATTTGGCCTCTTTTTCTCTAAAGCATGTAAATTCAGGAAAAAAAACCCTCTAACGATTCTTTATTACATATTTTTATATGAAATACCTTTCTATAATAAGAGAACATCTAATACGACTGTGTCACTTTTCAAGAGTAAAAATTACAAGAAATGAAAAAGGACTTTAAATCTTCTGAAGTAATTTTCTGTGTCGTAAAAAATATAAGAGGATTTGCGATTTGTTATTTTTTTACGATAATGGAATGTGATTTTTTTGAAATGTAAAATGTGCAATTAAAAAATAATGATTAATCATCATTTGAAGTTTTTTATTTTACGTTTGAATGGAAAAATTAATTTACAACTTGGAAGAACATTTTAAGAATAATTAAATAACCTATACTAATTAAGGAATGTTTTATCGTGTTTTAAAAATTATTTTGTGAGAAATTTTGATAACGGATTAATGGTTTCGGATTCGTTAGTTAAAAAAATATCCGGTTCCATTTTAATTATTAAGTACATATACATATTTATAATACTGTCTATATATAACTATCACCTGGGAATTCGTAATTACATGCTTTTACTATCAAATTGTTAATATAAATAGAGAATCTAAGACATATTTTTATTCTAAAAGAAAAATCTAAAAATTTGTTTTATAATTACTATCCACTTTACTTTTGAATCAGAATTCTTCGCAGTCTGCTTCGTCAGTTCGATTCTTCACTTCAGTACTTCGCAGTCAGTCATTTGCAGCTGCCAAAAAGAGTCATAGAGAAATAAATTAAAGATTAATTAATAAAACCCTTTCGTCGTTTTTTATGTTAGTTAAAAGAAACAATTTTCATTTAATACAAAACTTTCAAAAATGACATGCATACACTGTAAAAAATAACCAATGTTTCTTATTTTATGAAAATATGCTATAACCACGAACGAAAATATAATATAATCTTCTGAGTTATCCGAAATTCCAAATAGCATGTTAACACATTGTCTTTTGAATCCCCAGAAACGAATACATTTTCAAAATTTAAAGAATAATTTATAAAAACAAAGTATTTTTAGCAGCCCGAATTTTTCAGAAACGTTTCCGAAGGGATTTTATAGTGTATTAATTAGTGTCCTCAGGCTAGAATACCTGTTTTTCGAATGTTATCCATTCTCAAGTACACGGTTTCAGCCGCATAAGTTAATTTATACATGAAAGAGTAAAGAAATAATCTTAATTTTAATGTTATTGTTAACGCTGTTAATTTTGCATGTTTGTCTATTAAACATTTTTTTTTGAGCATGAAAATGTTTACTTCAGAATTGATAGCATTCTAAAAACAGGTATTCCAGGCTGAGGACACTAATTAATACACTATAAAAACCCTTCGCAAACTTTTCTGAAAAATTCGGGCAGCTAAAAATAATTTATTTTTATAAATTATTCTTTAAATTTTGAAAATGTATTCGTTTCTGGGGATTCAAAAGACAATGTAACATGCTATTTGAAATTTCGGATAACTCAGAAGATTATATAATATTTTAGTTCGTGGTTATAGCATATTTTCATAAAATAAGAAACATTGGTCATTTTTTACAGTGTATCATTATTCATTATGTTACCTTGTTATGCTGCAGAGAAGCATTACCTTGCACAATATTTTATTATTATTATTCTGACAGTTAAAGTACAATTTAATTATGTGAAATAAACCTTTTCTCAATGTATGCTTAGCATGAAGCAAAATAAACATAGAAACAAACAAACAAAAAAAAATCCAAAACTCTACTTTAAATTAAACATATAATTTATAGAGTTATATGATATTTAGATTATATCAATATCATAATTATTTTTACATATAATTACTATTATATTAATATGTGTGTTAATTTATAATATGATAGGAAATTCTCATAAAAACATTCCTTAGCTCCAAAATAACCAATATTTTCAGCATTTAATTAATAATATATTTTTTAAATTCCGCTTACGTACTTTCATATTAGTAAAAAATTAAATACGAAGGATCATTAAAAATTTAAAATATATTTAAAATAAATGAACAACGTGAAAAAGCACAAATAAAAATATATAAATTGGCAAACAGCTGTTTTAGAACCCCTAAAGCTCCATCATCAGTGCCAATTCAAAAGAATAAAACCAAATTAGAAATTTAAACCATGTATCAAACTATGTTTAAGCCATAAAAAGTATGCTATCGTCTTTCGCACGAGCCAAGATTTAATGGCGGCGACCTTTACAAAAACAACAGCGGAGTCAGGAAACCCATGTCATGTTAAGATTGTGTATTTAAGTGTGTATTTAAAAAAAGTTGCTTTTGATTAAAAGGGGGATTCTCAAAGACGTCTGCCATTTTTTGTGAGACCAATTTAATAATAATTGGAAGTAGACCCAGAAATTTTACGAGGAAATTTTATTTTATGCAAGAAATGTAAGAAACTTTTTGATATAATATTTGGTACTTTATTCTCGAAAATGCATTTGGTTCAAACTGTTGTACACTCTATAAAAAATAAATAGTCCTTGATCTAATAAGAATATATATGAAAATGTAAGACAACCTCTTTCGAGTTACCCAGGATTCCGAAAGACGATCTTTTATATTCAGAAATATCTAAAATCAAAATATTTCTGAGAATTAAACAAACATTTCCGAAAAAAAAATTGTATTTTGCGGCACGGGATTTTATATGAACTTTTACAGTCTATTAATCATTTTTTTTTTTTTTTTTAAGTATCGTTTTTTCAGACGCTGTCAATTCTCAAGTAAACATTTTTGTATTCAACTTGTTTTGTGTTCATTTTGTGTCAGACAAACATCCTAACTTAACAGCATAATTTTAGCATAATTTCGTTTCCTTTGCATGTATAAATCATGTTACGTAGCTGAAAATGTTTTCTTGAGAATAATATTTTTATTTGTTCAGAATATTATTTTATTAATATATAAAATTATAGAATCCGGAAAACTATTATTCCGTGTTGATTCAGTTTTTCCAAAATTGATTGATACTCATACAAAATACTTTGTAATGTTTCCGTAAATTGTGACTAATAAAAGTTACGGTTAAATCACGGAACGCTGTTAGTTTCTGAGATTTCGGAAAATAAAGAAACGTTTTTCATTCTGAATCGTGTTTAATGTGAAAGGTGCCATATTTTATATACATTTCATGACGAAAAAACGTTTATATTTTTACAGAGCAGTGAAACATAAGAATGAACTAGCTGACCCTCGCCCGGCGTTGTTCGGGCCCGTGATAATAATTTTTAAAAAAATCAAGTTTTTATTATTATATATATTTAACCCGATTTTGTATGAATTTATATTTTAAAATGAAAAATTCGCGAAAAAGTATTGATATTTAGTGATAAAAGCACTAATTTTCTTGTTTTTTTTTTTTTTTTTTTTTTTTTTTTTTTTTTTTTTTTACGTAGGGTTGTTCCATAGTTTTAAAATAGAAAGTTCTTTTCGTCCGAACTCTTTGAAATCTTTATTCTGATAAATAAAACGGTTTTACAACCCGTGTAAAAATTTCGTGAAAAAATATTGTTATCTAGTTGTAAAAGAATTTTTTTCTTCTCACTTTTTTGTTTGTTTGTTTGTTTTTGCGTCGGCTCATTTAACATAGCAATAAAAAAATAGTTCTCATCTTCCGAACTCTCTGACATTTCAATCAGTTATAAATACAACTACATCCGAACTCTCTTTAAAATTTTGTGAACAAATATGCATATTTAGTAGTGAAAACATGAGTTCTTTAAAAAAAAAGCGTTAGCTTTCAACCTCAGAGCAAAAATATATTAGAAGGTCTATGCTTTCAATGAATGGTACGGCTTCACCCGTTTTCAATCAACCCTTTTCAATCCCCCCTAGGCTAAACAGGTGAGGGTTGGGTTAATCAATCAGATTTTCTGTTTCTGAGGGTAGAAGCCTTCAAAAAAAAGTTGACGCATGCGCAAACAGACGAGTTTCATGTGGATTTGACAGAATACGCTTTTCGTTTTAAATATATAGATAATAATTATTTGAATATTTCCCTTTAATACTTGAATGTACATTGTTTTTTAATTATTATTTACAGGGAAGAAAATTAACCCAGTATAGGCGCCGCTATATATATTAACCTATTTTTTTATGGAACAGTTGTTTTTTCATTATAAATAGGAAGTCTTTAAAGTACTTCAGAAAAAAATATAAAAAAACTTTGAATATTTAGAAGAAACAGCATGTTCCCAAAATGGGAGCAATGGCGCCCATTGGGGTAAAATAAAAAAAAAAGTAGTTGTGCCTCCGTGGATTTATGGTATTTATTTCTCAGTTCTATAGCTATAAAAGGGATATTATCATTCTAAAATTGATATTTTATGAAGTATCCATATACATTAGTCCAACTTCTACATTTATAATGAAAATAAAAAATAAAATTATCAGTTCACTAAGAATTTTCATTAACCATCTCTTTATTTTTTATCATTACATCATTTCTGTCTTACTATTTTGCATGAAATTGATTGAACAATTTTTATGCAGCATTACAGTGTATTTTTTTGTTGTTGTTTTTGAACTATTTATTTTTCTTGTTGTACTTTGTGTTGTTTTTTCTATATTCCGATTTGAAGATTTGTCCGAACTTTTGTCTAAAATATCAAGTTTGCGTTTAATTCTTTGTCTTTTTCAAAAAAATTAATCACATATTTCTTGATTATCCGTTTATTCAGAATGTACAGAAAGTTCTTCATCAGATATATCACGGGTGAATCGTCGCTTAAAATATTTTCTAATACATTTTCCTCATACTGGGATTAGGTGGCAAACTAAAGATTTTCGGAACATCCGAAAAATCATCCGTATCTAATTGTTTGAAATAACCCAAAGTTTGATCTACAGTTCATAATTTCACAGACATCCTTTCCTAAAAATCGAAATAATTGCAACGAAGAAATTTAAAAATAATACAAATATATCGTTTTGGATCTAGAAATATATCTGACATAGTAAGTATCATATTTTATGAGTATCACTTCCAGTGTTGTAGTCGTAAAATACCAAGTGGTATACGCTATAGGCAAACTGTACACGGTACAGTCATGAATGATCATGGAAAGTGTATACGCTATTGCTTTGTTTAATATTCAGAGGGTATATGGATCATCTTAATAGAATTCAGAATATATACAACGTATACCGCAGTGTATCCTCCAATACACCCTAAACATTTTCAAGAAAAATGTGCTAGGACTGAAAAGCAACATTTCAAATAACTTTTATAAATAATGTTACTGTATGCGTAACAAAAGCACCGAATTGGGAGGTCCGAATTAGTGATATTTCGAATCGCTATGAAAATTAAGGAAGACGACATTGCTCCCATTTTAGAAACTACTTGTTATTACGACAGTTGTGATTGATCTATTATACCTAATAAGTTTGGTTTGATGTTGTTTAATATAATAGATAGTTATAAACATAGTTTAACTAAAAAAAAATAATTTTTATTATAATGTAATTTTTAAATGATTTTTTCCTAAATCGGCCAAAAAGATAAATTCCGCGTTTTTTAACACGTTTTAAAAAATAGAAAATTCAAATGATTTTTTGTATAAAAATTACAGAAGTCATCTTATATGTTCCAAATGCAAATTATATAATTTTTGAACAACATATAAAATAATCATTTTAGAAAAAAATAATGTTCCCAAAATGGAAGCAATAGCGCCTAATGAGTTTTAAGGTTGTAAAAAGAGGATAGAACGTTTAACAATAAAACATTTTCCATTCTACTTACGAGCTGTTCACGTTATTTTTTTTATTGTTCCTTAAAAACTCAAAAGAACTGGTAAAACAAATATCTTAACTTTTTTTTCTACAATTAAAATCTGCGATAAATGTTAAAAGTCATGTTTTGTCATTTTCTTTGATAGAAAAATATAAAAAATCAAGAAATGTATGTTAAGATCTTTAATTTCCATATTATTATGGAAATTGTTTTCGACTAAATGCAGCGTTTTTAATTAATCTCTGTCACCTGTCAACATTAAAATTTGGAATTAATTGTGGGAAGTTCAAAATTACTCTAAAGAAATTTGCATCGTCGTTTTGTACGATAACACGTACCATTTGTACGTACCATTGTCGCTTTGTACGCTTTGTAATAGAAAAATTTAAATTATTTAGTGCCTTTTATAAACAATGTAATACGTATGATTTTAATTAAATGTGATTTATGTGTGTGAAATGAAAAATCAGTAATAAAAAATAATAATGATTAATTATTATCTGATATTTTATTTTACATTTGAAAGGGAACAGTTATTTGCTAGTACGGGATATTTAAAGTTAGGTAAAAGCTCTTTATGTTTTTTAAAAAATCTTACAAAATCCTGTGATAAGCATACGAGAGTGCTATTAGATTGAAAATGCTTCTCATTTTCCAAAGTTTAGCTTAATCAAAAATGCATGTTACAAAACTGCCCACAGATGACATTAGACATCGAAGCTAACCAAAATCCTGAATATATCAAGCAGTTTCATATTATTATTATTATTATTATTATTATTATTATTATTATTTTTTTTTTTTTTTGTACTATTTACCGCCATATTTCAACATGTGCGTTATGTGTAGTTCAAATGGCGTTCCATGGGTACACATCGGCACTCCTCACCTTTAAATATGGCAGTAGATTGGACAAAAAGTGCTCTGTAGCTGCTTATTATGATGGGTACTTTTTTTCGAATTTGAAGGTATAGTGTCATTTAAATGAGATATTTCGAACTATAATTTTAATTTGCTTCAATAACAATTTCAATGTTAAGAAGATTTTTCTTACTCCTGTGTGCCATTTACTTTATTTTTTACAGATTTTCAAAATCTGTTAAGAGATGTTTGCTTTCTCTGTAACAATATTTAAATAAACTATATTACTCTTATAATATTATATAATACTATAATTTAAATAAACTATAATACATAAAATATTTTGTTTTATAATACTATAATTTAGATAAACTATGTTATATAATCTATATTGTTTTATAATACTATAATTTAAAAAAACTATATTGTTTTTATGTTTGCGTTCCATTACGTTTTCCAACATCCTATTTAAATACATTCACTGATTTTAAAAACCCTTCGATGTCTAAATGCTCTACTTGATTTAAATGCATTTGATAATTGGAACCATGTTTCCATCTTCAGATGTTTAAGAAAATATATCGCCATAAAAACTTTATTGAGAATCACTCGTCATAAAAGAAGCACCATTAAAATTTCCTTTTCTTTTCTTTACATAATAAAAATTAATATTTCAAATTTTAATTGCTTAAAAGGCGTATAGCCAACATAGTGAAAAAATAATCCAAGCCGGGACATCAGTATAGCGCACTGACGTTCTACCAGCTGAACCACTTGGAACGATACTCAGCCTGGCACTTTCTCACTATAACATGTGGTCAAGGCTACAAACGCAGCACAAGATGGAATATTTTCCGTGAGCCACCAACCCTGGGGCAAACACGAAACCAAAGAAAATCCAGCATCGATAATTGAATAAATCTATATTTAATACTTGGAAATGTTTCCATAGAAAATTTCTCGCCTTGCATTCATAATATTTCAAATTTTAATTGCTTAAAAGGCGTACAGCTAGCACAGTAAGGAAGTACCAAAGGCGGGACTCGAACCCGGGTCATCAGTATAGTGCACTAAATTGCTTTTCCTAATTTTAAATTTTCAATAATATCATTTTTTTTTTACAAAATATTAGTATTTAATACTATATTTAAAAAACTAAATTTCAACACCACAAAAAGTACTTTAACATTGTAAAAGAAAAGGATTTATAAGAATCAACCTTTTCAAGGGGCGTATAGTGATTGACATATCCAAAGAGAGTGGTAATACTACATTTCAGATTAAAAACACTGATAGATTTTCTTATAAAGAGTCTCTAATAATTTCTTGCGATTAAATATTTTATGAAATTGTATTTCAAAACTGTGGTACAATTGTACCATAGTATATTATACGATGTACTACTCTGGACTTTATACGTCATTACTACACGATATTTTTTATAACAAATTTAACACAAGAGAACCTTTTCACATATGAATTTATTAAAATTTAGATTCTAAATAATTGCATATTGACATGGCTTATTTCTGCATGCTCTTTATCTATACTAATATTATAAAGTAGTAAAGATTGTTTTTTTGTTTGTTTGTTTGTAGGGAGTAATCTCTGGAACTACTGAAGCGATTTCAAAAGTGATGGTAACCATCCCTGCTCCAACATAGGCTATATTTTATGTCGGTGCCACTAACCCCAGGGGCGTGCAGGAGCGAAAAACGTTCTAAAATTTCGATTTTTTTATACTGAAGGAGCTAGAAACCTGAAACTTGGCATGGTAGTTACTTATAAGTAGTAAATGTTCTCTAAGAACAAATTCTAAAAAATTCGAAATTTAAAAGGGTGAGATGAGCGAAAAGCGTTTTAAAAACATTCTAAATTACAATTCCTATGGAATCTCTGGAACTACAGAACCGTTTTCAAAAGTGATGGTGACAAATTGATGGTGACAGTCCCTGCTCCAATATATGCTATATTTTATGTTGGTGCCACTACTCCCGGTGGGTGCAGGAGCGAAAAACGTTCTAAAAGCCCGAATTTCTTTATACTGAAGGAGCTAGAAACTTGAAATTTGGCATGGTAGTTACTTATAAGATGTAAATGCTCTCTAAGAACAAATTCTAAAAAATTCGAAATTTAAAAGGGTGAGATGACCGAAAAGCGTTCTAAAAACATTCTAAATTACAATTTCTATGGAATCTCTGGAACTACAGAACCGTTTTCAAAACTGATGGTGGAAAATTGATGGTGACATCCCACCTCCAACATATGCTATATTTTATGTCGGTGCCACTACCCCCCGGGGAGTACAAGAGCGAAAAACGTTCTAAAATCTCGAATTTCTTTATACTGAAGGAGCTAGAAATGTGTGTGTGTGTGTGTGTGTGTGTGTGTGTGTGTGTATGTGTGTGTGTGGGGGGGGGGTGTATTTAAATGTAACTAGCTTGGAAGTAAAATCTGCTTTATAAAGTTTTTAACAGTTTCCAAAACTTAGTTGAAATATTTTTATGAATTTAGTTTGTCTGTCTATCATTTGTCTGTACTCTAACTGTAATAAATAAACTTTGTTTGTCATTAAAATTGTGTATTTTATTGAGGTTTGTTATAAAAAATGAAGTGTGTTGCATTTATAGATTGTTTACAGGGACACACAAAATAATACCGTTTTATTATGGTCAATGGGAAAAAATCGCTTCCGCTTCATTTTATTCATTTTACGATGTTTAAAACATGTTATTGATAAGCGTCAGTAAGATTGGTGACAACATTCTTTCTCAGGTGTATATGATATGTAGGATTTATAGTTCGTTTACATGGACGCACAAAATATTTTGACTACACTATGATTTAAGGGGGGAAATCGTTAGGATATTTTATATGCGAGGGAAAGTCATTAAGTAAATCACAAAAGATAATTAAATAATAACTTACAACGATATTCACTTCAAACCTATTTTTATTTCTCAACATATTCTCCACCATGCACTTATATCACCGTTTTATCAGTGCCCCAAAACCAGCTGCATACATTTCTTTGAGTTGCTGTCTCAGCCACATTAGGACTTCAAGTTGAACCTTTTCATCATCTGTGAACATCATCTTGCTTCCAAGATGGCGTTTTAGTTGACTAAACAGATGTAAAGCGCTTGAGGCTAAGTCGAAGTTGTATGGTGGATGTTGAAGAAGTTGCCAACCAAACTTTTGAATTGTCCCCTGTGATCAACTTGAGGTCCTAATGTGGCTGAGACAGCAACCCAAAGAATGTTATGCAGCTGGTGTTGGGGCACTAATAAAACGGTGATATAAGTGCATAAATATTGGTGGAGAATATGTTGAGAAATAAAAATAGTTTTGAAGTGAATATCGTTGTAAGTTATTATTTAATTATATTTGTGACTTACTTAATGATTTACCCTCGTATATTGAAATCCCTGGAGTGCAGTACAACATCTTTTCTATAGATTATGAAGTCATATTATGGTGTGGTTAATGGCTGGAGTACGGGTTGATACTATGTGATCGTAATGTACTTAAAAAATCACCGTAATAGAAGTAGTTGTCGCAATAACTCCACGGGAACGTTTCCTGTAAGAAGTCAGCATAAATGTAAACAAGAATAGAGAAGAGTCCATAGCTCCTTGCAAGGTTTTTATTTATTAGGGACTTGACTATGATGGTAAAGTTTGGGAGGTGGTCTTTTTACATCAATAGCAACAACCTCTTTTAGCGGAGGTTAATAGAAGTCTGATCTACTTTCCGAGATGTACATGTGTGTC
This sequence comes from Maratus michaelseni, assembly GCA_963931845.1. Lineage (NCBI taxonomy): Eukaryota > Metazoa > Arthropoda > Arachnida > Araneae > Salticidae > Maratus > Maratus michaelseni. Next base: position 394,149,767 of record OZ007592.1, read on the forward strand.
AGAATTCATCCCAATATCGCCAGATTACACGTGCATTAATTTTTATCGCCATTCGGAATTTTAAGACGGTTTAGAATATATCAATGTTAATTTTGCGTGGGAGATAGAGAACAGAGATGCAAAGTTAGGCGCGTTATCAAAATATAGGCTTTAACGGAGCAACCCTGCGGCTTATCCTGGGAAAGCGGAACTTATACTTTATGATGAATAAAGTGTTATTAATAACAAAATGCAAACAAGCAGTTGAAAAGAATCTAGATTTGCATTCCAGATGGAACAGACAATCGAAGGCTGGCAGAAATAAGGCACCGTGATGCAAAACATGAGTGAATTTTAATAGATTTGTGGAGCGGATATTTCTAATAAAAGAATACTAGTGTATCAATGTATATGCGAAATAACCGTCGTCACATTCTTAATTTAGAAGAGAAATACTTTTATGCGGTTAACGAAAGCTGCAGAATAAATGAAAGATTACGCGTACATGATTAAATAGCATTTATCGTGGAATAGATATGACTTTGCTTTAGAATGAATAGAATTTAAATAAAGATATAAATTAACTTTTTGAAAAAATTAAGAAATTATAAATTTTGAATAAAATTACAAATATATATGATCTCTACATCATATATATATCTCCCCTTTCGCAAGAAAAAAAAATAGACACCGGGCTGACACACATGTGCACCAACTATTAAAACATAGAAAATGTACAATACACAACAAAGCACTAAAACACGAAGACCACCATACATCAAAAATAGAAAATAAACACATAAATGAGTACTCAATAACATAAAGTTTAGCACATTATTCGTGCATGGTATACCTATATAAGACATTTATATGTCATATGTCTGCCTATTAATTCTTTTCCACAATATCTATAATGATTTCAAAAATGCAGACAATCATATTTCTTTTCCTTATAATAATCACATGTCCTATAGACGGAGTAAGGAAATGGCTAATAATAATTCAATATATATATTTTTTTAAGTGCACATAAAAGTAAAGCTAGCAATAATAATATTAATAGCATATGCATAATATCAAAAACATTACGTAATCATCATTATACGTCATCATGAAATATTTACCTGCAGGTTCTTGAAGATGATGTTGTTGTTGTTTTTTTATTGCAATATTTATCATGATAATATACATTGTAATACTGATGAAAAGTTTCTAATCAGTACGAAACTAATATATTTTGAAACTAACATGTAAAATCTTAAAATATAAATTCAAATATTGAAAACACAGTGATATAAAGTAACATAAAAGCATATTTACATTGAAATGAAAATTAATATGGATACTGTTTATTAATAATAATAAATATTTCTCTGGATACTATCATCTGCTATGAAGACTTTCTTAAATGCAACATATAATTATGTTGCCAAACATTGCTGAATGTTTACTTATAACTTAATCATTATGCCAAAAATATAATATTTAAGAGACTGAGGCCAAGATAGAATTGCTATAAAAGTATTGTAGATGCCAATCAATAATAATATTTGACCTTTTTTATTAAAAAATTCCTATCAACAACATATGACTGATGTATGAGGATGTAATTTTGACGTAAAAATTCCAAAATCACCACAATACTACATAAAAATGTAATAAAAATGAAAAAATTAGAAAAATTGAAGAGGTATGTGAACTTTGATGACAATTTTATTTTAATTTATTTAAATGACAAAAAATATATAAAGTGAAATTAAAGGTAAGCACATCAAGCTCTTAAGTGAATACAACCAGTACGTGTGTTAGAAATTAGAATATACAGACCTAAACCATATGAAGAAACCTTGAAATTTTCATATGACCGATCTGTAAAAGGAAAAAATGTGTGTGTGGTGTGAAGCACTAATCAACTTCACGCAAAAGCACATGATACTTACCAAACCCATACCTAAATTTTCATAAAAATGAGAAAAGGGGACAGAAAGAAAAGAAAAAAAATCATGTTCGACATGTTTAAAACTGTATATGTTTTCATGTACATGCCGCTACCATGGTGTGTGCTTGTTTGTGTCAACGATGAAAGAAATACAAATATAAAGTAAATATGTAATTATTAGTAGCAAAATGTAATAACTTGTAAATTAAAAAAAAAATATGAAAATATGAAAATAAATTGTAAAAATATATACCTGAAATACGATATATTGTAACCATGCTATATTGAAAGAGAAAGTACACCAGTACATATAATTATTTAAAAAATGAGATTGATAGGTGAAATGATAAATCCAAAACATTAAAATTAAATTGTATTGCATATTGAAAGATTTATCAGTAATCCGTAATATAGAAGTGTGAATAGCAGCAAGTGACCTTTTAACATATAACCTGAAAAGTGACACAAATAATAGAAATATAAGTGTTTTATGTTGGAAAAGATATTTGAATAACATGTGTGTCTTGAATGAACTTAGAATGTACTTAGAAAATAAGTTAAAATAAAATTTATCCAACTATTAAAATATCAAATAAACATAAATGTTTACTGTTAACCTGTGAAAAAGAAAATACATTTAAAGAAATCCAACGGTCTGAAGCGTGTACCCAAAATAGCTATTTGTGCCTAGAAATATTAAGTACAACAAAAGTGTATATGTATGTAATATAAAAGTGTGAGGCGAAAAAAAAAATCTGGTAACAAGGTACCAGCGCACAATAAGTTATATATCTGAAAACAAAGAATCAGACTCACCAAAACAAAAATCTGATAACGAGGTATCAGCCCACAATAAGTTATGTTTCTGAAAACAAGGGAATCAGAACTCCATGACGTGAAAAAAATGAACTAAAGAAGAGAAAAAAGAGTTACCGCTGAACTGTACACTATAAATATATAGCATAATTCACAAGAAGTATGGTCAAACTGAGAAAAATACAAAAGTTACAAGAAGACAGTGAATTGATATACCGATGAGCCGAAAAATACGGTGAAAACTTTATCCATACAAATGTATGCAAAAAAAGAATTTTCTAAAGAGAAAAAAAAAGTGGGAAATGTGAATAGGATAAATTTAGTCATAGAAAAATGTATGTTGAAATGACAATCTTACATGTAAACATATAAGTGAAAAACTTTTGTAAACTCTTTGTATGAGAAAATTTTTGTAAACTGTGAAACATACGTCTGCGTGCCAGAATGTACGACAAAAAGAATTGCGCAAATATCCACCAGTACTCGAAGGGGAAGAAAAAAAAGAAAAGATCCATTGTACAACTATGTAATTCGAATAACGGCGAATACTCCCAAAATACTTCTTGTTGAATGAAATCGTTGACAAATTTAAAAAGACACAAGAATCCGAAGCATGGAAACCATAATTCCACACAAGACCCGCTATGTAAAAAAAAATCTTTTACCGTACACGGTCATCAACTGGGAAAAACTGGGCATCCACACAAAACACACCTTGCAGGAAGTATGACGATGAAAAGTTTAATTAAGTAAAAACATTTAAAAAGAAAACAATACTGTAATAAATAAAAATACTGTTCAAGATATATTAACAAAAAAAAGAGAGCATTTGCATAAGCTGCAATGAAGATTGTAAATATGGCTCATAATTAAATGATAAAGAATATCTACGTTTAAAAAAAAATTAAAGTGAAAGAGAAAGGCAAACAAATCATTTTAGATTCCCAAATGGAGCCCTATTAATGTTTGGGATTAAATCACTATAAGAAAACAAATGAGAAAAAAAATGATAATTTTGAATCATTCCTTGCTCGTGGCGCCTTAGAGCAATGAATGAAAAGATATTCCGAAACACAATTGTAAAAATTAATATCCACAAATATTATTAAGAGGAAAGTGTGAGTATATCAAAACGTTTAAGGTGAAAAATTAAATCTAGAAATCATAAGAATGATGGAATCTTGTATTCCACTCACCTAAAGTATAGTCTCATTGACAAAAATATATAAATGTACAGCTAAATTAGAATATGGGATTCAGCATGTAAAACACTTTTAAAAAATCAAAACATCAGAGAGCGGCAAGACACGACATGCACATTTAAAAATTGTAATTGAGGTTAAAAGAAATACGTGAAAGTTTTATATATATATATATATAGGACAATTTGTATTGAAAAAATTATTTAAAAATTGAAAAATTTGGCATAAAATTATAAAAAAAATGCTGTATGGCAATATAACCTAAAATAACTATTGAAATTATCTATATATTTTTATTTTGTTTAAATTTTTTGTAATGTGTGGCACGAGAAAGATGTAAAGACATATAAATATCTGAAATTTAGAATTAATGTAAACACTGCAGTTGTTAATAGATTGTAAAAATATATATATATATTCATGATAGCATCGCAGAAAATTAAAGTATCCATTATGCATTAAGTTCAAAAACGGCACAAAACTTATATTACACTTAACTTACCAAAATATAATAAGGAAATACACATATAAAAAATTGTTTCTTCTTAACTACTACATTAATCTTCCACAAGCACATGCTATAGTGCCGGTGACTTCAAATGAGAAAAATGAGACAGTTAAAATTTTAAAGAAAAATTCCAGACCAAACAAGTTTAAAATGTCATATTATAGACCTGTAATTAACTTAGCGCAATTTTTTTTGACAACAAAAAGGGTAGCCATATTACCTGAAATATAATATTTTATCATTCAAAATAATTTAAAAAATGGAGACGTTATATACATACCAATAGCAAGTTGTAGCCTGAGCCAAAACCATAAATTTAGAAAAATTAAAAATTTATCAAAATTTAATTAAGTTTTATATAAAAGAAAAGTTCAAAGAAAAATATACAATGGTGATGTATATAAAATAATATATTCAATAGTCACTGCATAACTACAATAGAAATAATACATGGAAAGGTCTAATATTTTATACCTGATACCGTGAATCACCTATGAATAAAAGTATATATCTTCATCTTAATATTACTAGAATAAATTTTCATTTTTTTTTTATAACAGTTCAATTTCTTACCCTAGCATTATAGTTTAACCATTTACAAAAAGCCTTCAGAATTTTCTAATTAGTAATTATGGCACATTAATATTATTTATGTAGTCTACATAATTCACTATCTTTTCCATTTAACTTCTCAATCGGTCACAATCATTTATATCCATATATATTTATTTTGTAAATGAGAAAGGTATCAATCACTCAACCTATTATAGGTCGATGGGAAAAATATATAAACACAAATCTATACAATTAGTGAGCGCATGCATGGTATCCAATTAAAGCGATGACTTGATAAAGAAAAATTATTATTACTTTAAGAAAAACAGATAGAAAAACATGTCTAATTTAACCATTTAAATATATTTTACTTATCCCATTAAAATAATTTCTTTAATAATATATATTTTTTTTTTTACGATATAGTTATCCTTTATAATGACAACACATTATTACAGCTTTTCAGCCTTTAAAAACAAATAGAAAAATAATGCCATGCATGACAATGGAGTATCTTTCTTTCTTTTTTTTTTTAATTATTATTATTTTTTTTATCCAGGAAGGAATAAATCATAAAAAATGAATAAAAACATACCTGTGAATTAAAAAAAAATACCCATTTGCGTTCACACACACGAAATAAACTTAAATAATAAAAAATATAAAACACCGTGCTTTTTCTGTCTATAGATAAATAGATATCCGTACTATTTAAAAATAATACGAAGATTTTAAAAGTAATCGGCGAGTGTGCGCTAACGTAGCAACACTTAGCTAAATCATTATGTGAGTCGTACTCGATAAAATCCATCGCTATTTCGGAGGTCAAAGTTTTGAAGAATGCTGAACAAATGAGTTTCTCCAGACCGATAGTCCTAATGAATGTTCATGTGATTTGACCCTGAAAATAAGCTGGGTGAAATGAAACTTCACTTAGAAATATCTTTTCAGAGAAGAACAATTTTCTGACGAACGAAACACCAACATGAATGTAAATGAAAAAGAATTGATGAATCACCGAACATGAGATGTTCTTTAGATGCATTTGTTCAGTAAACTATAGCAGATTTTTCAAATGTCTCTAAAAGTCTTTACGATAAAAAGAACTGTTGAGAAAATATTTTACGCAAGCGTTTGAAGTCGCAGATTTTTTTTTTTTTTTTTTATGAAAATGTCTACTATTCTTGTGATATATATCCGGTACACAGTCAGTATAAATTAGTTCTTCCGAGCACATTGATGCTGTATCGACTGAGAAATGTATATAATAATTCAATACAGTCTATTCACTGATTATATTTTTTAAAATAGCATTTGCAGAGTCCATAAATGCACTTTTATCCATTAAAAATAAGTCCAAAAATATCTTTTCCGTCTGAAGGAACCACGGGATAAAAACAGGAATCAGGAACGCTGCATCAGAAATGCTGACGAGCAATACAGGGCTAGAGACACTGAAGGACAGATGTTTCTGAAGTAGAGACGCTGAGAAAAAACACTGACCAAAAATACTGACTAAAAATACTGACCAAAAATACTGACCAACAATACTGACCAACAATACTGACCACCTCCCAAAATGTCAAGAACCGTCCAATATACTGACTTCTTGATTCACGGTGCCAATTTTTTATGGTGTGGTTAATGGCTGGAGTACGGGTTGATACTATGTGATCGTAATGTACTTAAAAAATCACCGTAATAGAAGTAGTTGTCGCAATAACTCCACGGGAACGTTTCCTGTAAGAAGTCAGCATAAATGTAAACAAGAATAGAGAAGAGTCCATAGCTCCTTGCAAGGTTTTTATTTATTAGGGACTTGACTATGATGGTAAAGTTTGGGAGGTGGTCTTTTTACATCAATAGCAACAACCTCTTTTAGCGGAGGTTAATAGAAGTCTGATCTACTTTCCGAGATGTACATGTGTGTCAGAATTCATCCCAATATCGCCAGATTACACGTGCATTAATTTTTATCGCCATTCGGAATTTTAAGACGGTTTAGAATATATCAATGTTAATTTTGCGTGGGAGATAGAGAACAGAGATGCAAAGTTAGGCGCGTTATCAAAATATAGGTTTTAACGGAACAACCCTGCGGCTTATCCTGGGAAAGCGGAACTTATACTTTATGATGAATAAAGTGTTATTAATAACAAAATGCAAACAAGCAGTTGAAAAGAATCTAGATTTGCATTCCAGATGGAACAGACAATCGAAGGCTGGCAGAAATAAGGCACCGTGATGCAAAACATGAGTGAATTTTAATAGATTTGTGGAGCGGATATTTCTAATAAAAGAATACTAGTGTATCAATGTATATGCGAAATAACCGTCGTCACATTCTTAATTTAGAAGAGAAATACTTTTATGCGGTTAACGAAAGCTGCAGAATAAATGAAAGATTACGCGTACATGATTAAATAGCATTTATCGTGGAATAGATATGACTTTGCTTTAGAATGAGTAGAATTTAAATAAAGATATAAATTAACTTTTTGAAAAAATTAAGAAATTATAAATTTTGAATAAAATTACAAATATATATGATCTCTACATCATACAAATCATTTATGGTTAATTTACAAAGACACACAAATTAATTTGGTTACAGTACTGACTAATATCGATAATTGCTGAAGTGCTTTTTACGCTGTAGTATGCAATTTTTAAATTATCTAATTTTGAGTTTATTAGATGGTGTGTATGAATTCTGTAGATCGCATACAGAGCTACACAAAAGAAATCACACACATTAATGGATATGGATAGCGATTGGTGAAAATGGTTTTCAAAGTTTTTTCAAGTTGCTTATTTAAATATATCATTCCATTCTAGGAAAAGATTAATTTCTTACTAATATATTGTTAGTGTTGGAAATTGTTTCATATTCTATGCCTGAATTATGATTTTTCAAGCAGGTTTAATACTTATTATTATTTTATAAATAAATTAGTTTCATAAATGGTTTCAACAGATACCTTTTATTTTCGTTTAATATTAATCTGCACAGAAGAAGAAATAATAATACTTCAACCAAGAAAATAAAATACTTTGATAATTTTCATGATTTTGAATAATGTTTTATAAAAATTAGCATTTAATTTTCAAAATTAGCAAATACCTTTTTATATGCTAAACGAAGATTTCAATTTACCAATTTTCATGAAGAAAAATTCATTTACCATTGTTTATTATTAAAATAATTTACTTTTACGTTTCGTTCTAATGAGCCATTATGTAACTACACTTCCTTGAAGATGCAAATTAATGAGAAAACGTGTATTGGTTTAAGAAAGGATGAAATGTTCTTAATGGAGAATAATTTAACAACCTTTATGTTTTCGAACATTATAATTTAACGGATTTTTGCTAATTTTTTAAGTAATAATATTTTTTTTTAATTTTATTTAAATGAAAGCAAATTTTTAATTCAACATAAATTTATATATATTTTTTTGTTTCATTTATTTGACATTTAGTTCATTTTACATTTCTTCAGATGTAACATTTTAATATGCATGTAACTTCATATACTTTACAATCTATTATTGCTTGTCTAATGAAAATCTAAATTTCTAATTTTAAGGAATAGTTATTAGTTTTAAAGGATAAAAATCTGAATATGTTTCCTCTTTTTAAACAAATAATAATGAAATCTTATTTAAGTTCTTTTAGGTGCATTTCTAATTATATAAATACGTAGCACCTATAGGCGTCGTCTGGTCCGTCCGTATATCCGTTTAACAGCATATAACAGCGCAGAAACTAGTATGAAATTTAATAATCGTTGCAGAATTTTGTCGAGTCAAAATTTTTGAACATCGAATCCAAACTTAAAAAATATATTAATAAAAGTTTTCTCCATACTATTAAGTCCTATCATACGTAATTAATTCAGTGATATCCCATGATAGGCAATGATTCCATCTTGAATACATCATGTTTAACATGGAGTATATTATTTCCGTATTACTGAATTTTAAAACAGAATTTGTATAATTATTTTTTTAATTATAGTAATCATATAATCTACCGACAGTTTTTTGTATAGATGTTTCCGGAGTAATAGATATTAAATTGAAAAGAGTCTAAATATTGATTTCAAACTCTTATATTTTCAAAACTAGGCTAAAGTTTCCCATTTGAATTTTCAGAAAACGTCAACAAAAGATAAAATGTTGTCAACTTATAATATACTTATTTAATTGTGGAAATTAATCATATCAAAATAACAGACAATATAGTCCATTTCACTTAAATAATAATGATGATTGTAATACATTATCTTGTATTGGCTATTTGCGAATAGTATAATTTAATGTAAGAAACTTGTAATTAATTGTTTGTAAAAGTGTATTGAAACTTAATTTCTTAAAATAAAATTAATATCTATAATATGAAAATCTGCAAATAAAATGAATTTTGTATTCATTCATTTTTGCATAAGAGTGCAACAGCTATTGCATAAAGATCTGAATGCTTATGAAACTTGTTATAGTACGAACGCACCTCATTTGTCACGTCTGATGTACAATTTCTAACTTCTTTACATTTTCCATCGGCTTTTAACAATTTTTATGACATCATATTTTTGCTTGTCTGTTCATGCTCTACTTTTCATAAATATGCATGGATTGCCACGAAATTGTATATGTTATTAAAGCCTACTGTACTTTTGTTACTATGAAATGATAGAAAATGTAGCATTTATAGTTGATTGATTGGGACACACATACGTATACACTAACGACTATATAAAATGATTTTTTTAAGTTTATTTCAAATAATGCTACACTACCTTAAAAATATTAAAATATATGTTCAGGAGATGAGTTCGAAACATTTATCGCTAATTTACAGGAGCACATAAAAGTTTTAATTCATTACTATCCATAAGCAGTATTTTTAAAACTATATTTTAATATATTCTATTAATAATTCTTCGAACTACCTGTTATTTCAGACATTATTTTAATCTTTAAAACATATAGACAGGCACTGTACATTCTCAAAAACATATTTAAAAACACATAAAACCAGTCCACACGCTAAAAGTTTCATAAAAGTAGAATATTTTCGCCTGTTTGCACAGACATCTTCAATACTGATATCTCGTATTTCTGCTCTGTCAGTCCGATTTTTCTGAAACTCCTCTTCTGTCCCTTCCTAAAGCATCTGGCGCCATCTGGTGTCAATCATGGCGTGAGCTACGTCGTTGAAGTTTTTGTATCTGATGTGTATATCTCTATCGCCTCTCTCTGTAATGCGTAATTTAGATTATTGTAATTAGCTAATTTTTCAACATTATTAAAGTCTATTTTAATTGACGATGTATTGTTTAATCGGGCTATTGCGGTGGTTGATTTACCTAAATTTATGTCTCTTCTGTGTTCTTTCATTCTCTCTTGGATTTTTCTTTTTGTCATGCCTATATGAATTATATTTTCCCTCGTCATCTTTGAAATTCAGATGCCTCGGCAAACAGGCGAAAATATTCTACTTTTATGAAACTTTTAGCGTGTGGACTGGTTTTATGTGTTTTTAATTATGTTTTTGAGAATGTACAGTGCTTGTCTATATGTTTTAAAGATTAAAATAATGTCTGAAACAACAGGTAGTTCGAAGAATTATTAATTAAAAAATGACATTAGAAAATATCATAGATTGAAATACTATATTCTATTATTTCAAACAAAATGTAAGTGATACACGAAATGAGGATGACTACAAATAGACTTTTCCCAAAATCGTGCAAGGAACATGGTTATTTCACAGTCACAAGCGAAATATGTCAAATATATTATCGCCTATCAGTGATAATTGCTGTAAGTATCTTTTTCGTTTTGTTCTGAGTTTTTAATCATAACAAATATTAGTAGTGGAAGGTGGGCTAAAATGATCCCCTTAAGGGAAAAACTTGTGTAAAATAACATAACATTTTAAATAAAACTTTAGCCCTTTGCTGGTATGTTTTACACTATATTTTGCATTATAAACATAATTTAATAATATTTTAAACCCTAACTGAGTAATAAAAAAATAGATTATTTAAAAAGTGTACAAAGGATCATTTTACCCTCACCAAAGGGTAAAATGATCCTCCATTTAAAAATAATTGTAAATTGTTTTTTATCAACAAAATAAAGGATATAAAATTAATCATGACAATACATAAGTGTAATTCATATCTAATAACATACTCCATTAAGTAAACCAAGTTAAATATCTGTACATGAAAGACTTTATATCTAAGTAAATATGAAAGTTAGTGATTACCTTATAACAGATGTTATAAAACATAATTTTTCAAAGAATTCTATTCAGACGCGTAATACCGCAATTGCCTGAAAACCGCCATTGCTTTCTTAACTTGGCACAACTAATTTATGTGTTACCCTGTAGATAGCGCGACCTGTCCGGAAGAAAACATGTGGATTTTTTTGCCCGGTAGGATCATTTTGGACCAACTTCCCCTATGTCATGCGGTGCCTGTAAATCCAATTAAAATATACAGATATGCACAAAAGTATTGAAATACCCAACCGTCAATGGGCAGTATTTGTTGAAACAAAGTTCATAATCGTACGCTTTGCAGGTTTACCTAAATTTAAGTCAAAATGAATATAGCGATTACAAACGGCTATAACTATTTAATGGAATAGAATTTATCGATTAGATTAACACAGATTGTAGACGGAACTTCAAAATTTTGTATACATACGTCATAGATGTTCTATGTAAATTCCCTTGGTCACACGGACAGCATCTATTCGATAATCCATTTCACGTCATACATTCTGAAGCATTTATTCAATCACCGACGCAAGCGCATTACAAATGCGTACTTTAAGTTATTCAATTGTTTCGGGCATGGGAGGCACATACACCCTGTCTTTCACATAACCCTATAGAAAAGAACGCAGGGTGTCAAGTTCGGAGATCTTGGTGGCCAAGAGCAGAATACATCGTCAGCTCCACTTCGACCAATCTATGGGGTTATGTGAAAGACATACGTGCCTCCTATGGCCGAAACAATTGAAGAACTCAAAGTACGCATTTGTAATGTTCTTGCGTCGGTGACTGAACAAATGCTTCAGAATGTATGGCGTGAAATGGAGTACCGCCTAGATGTTAACCGTGTGACCAAGGGAAGTCACATAGAACATCTATGACGTATGTATACAAAATTTTGAAGTTCCGTCTACAATCTGTGTTAATTTAATCGATAAATTCTATACCTTTAACTAGTTATAGCCGTTTGTAATCGCTCTATTCATTTTGACTTACCCTATACTATGCGGCGTGTGTCGAATAGAAATACATTCCTACATTAGGTTACACAACAGAATTCGCATACATTGTCAAACTTGAATTGTAATAGCCGGAAGCAACGTTTTGAATAGTAGTTGTTGTTTTTCAGTGAAATTATGTTACGTTACGTGATGGCTGTAATATTTACAGATTTAATACATAGTCGTACAAAAGAAGTCAAAAATATTACTGTCTATGGACACTTATTTCTACAAGTACATATTTCATTTCCACAAAAGTGCCGTATTTAATGTAAAATGATGTGCTGGATGTACAGTTTTTATACAATGTTGATGATCAGAAATAGAATACATTATCATAGATGCACAGTTATTGAATTAATTGTAATGATGTTATCCAATGATTTTATACATTTATAAAATATGTAAAAATTTCTTTTTAATATGATTAGCAAACAAACAGGCATTGTTGCACTATTTCAACTGTAAAAATACTTTTTCAGACATTGGTGTATAATGATTATAATGCTTCAATCAAATCAGCTCGGTTTCAAATGTTTTTGAAATGTATCAAAAGCTAAAGTAATTTAATAATAATTAGTTAGCGTATTGGAGAATGTTTCATAATGTATGGAGATTTTGTTTCCTTCTGTAAATTGTTCAAATTATTAGCACCGTATATACTGAGTACATGTTGAAGAATTTTAACTCCTCTCAAAATTGAATAAATTGTTATTTCGTGGGATATTTCACCATTGAAAGATTGTGGCATTGAGTGAGTAAAAAAATATCTAAAAACATTACCGAAAAAAGTACTATGGCACCTCATAAATATGAGGATGAGTTCAAAATTTGTGCAGAAATGAACACAATTATGTGCATGAAATGTACATGAAATGGACCAAAATGTTTATCCTTCAGTTAATAATTTTTAAATTACGCTTTTTTATTTTTGCGAATTTCCGAGTTTTATGAAATATATTCTTTTATAGTATAACTGAAAGTATACAATTTTTGTTTTTATTACAGTTCATTTTAAGTAGGTAATATTTGTCTAAATATTAAAAGAAAATTAACTTACATGATTAAGAATTATTGTGCATTATTGTTAAGAATTGATGTGCGAATTATTCTTCACGCAGTGGAAAGAAATATGATTCTATTTAAGTATTATTAAAAATTATATATATTATTTTATAAAAGAAAAAAAAATCATATTTATATTATGAGAAACTTTATAAATAATAACTTTTTAAAATAGAATGCAAATAATTCCTCTGCAGATAAAAAAAGTGATACTGTGTTATTTTCCTTTTATACAAACTTTTTAAAGGATAACACATAAACGAGATACTTAAAACAAAATCGTGCCACGTATTTGAGAAAGTCTTTTAATGCGTCCTAAGCACGCACTGCCAGAAATCATTCAGAATCTTATGTTAAAGTCAATGCGTAGAAATAACACATACATATTTCTATGATTTTTGTCTGAAATCTGTATAAATTATATAAGAGTTTAAATGTCACACATCACTTATATGGTTAATTTATGTGAGTATTATTGAACACGCTCTGGAAAAAAATGAATTATACTTAAATATTTTAAAAATTAAATGTTTGCATATTTGCATTTTGTAAAATAATAATAATAATAATAATAATAATAATAATCATATTTATGTGAAATTTTATAAATAATTCATTTTTAAATAGAATGGAAAAAACATTTAAAACATTTATGTTATCAAAAAGTATAATGATTATTTTTTTCTGTTTATACAAGCTTTATAAAGCATAAGACATAAAAGAGATTCTTAAAACAAAATCGTGCCATACATTGAAAAAATCTTTTAATACGCCCGAAACACACATTGCCAAAAATCATTCAAAATCATATATATTTCTATTGTTTTAATCTTAAAAAACTGGATAAATTACATAAGAATTTAAATGTTATATATAATATCCATAAATACAATATTTCTCATCAGTGGTATTTTACAGAAATTTGATTGCCAGGATAGGTTTTTAAACATGAAAAATATTATATATTTATTAACCTATATTTTACAGCAAAAACACGTCCGTGACTAACGCCGACGTCATATTTATGATGTCAACACCTGACCGATACATATATCTTTTAATGCAATTTTTTAAACTTCTAAACTTTTCAAATTTCGATTTTTACAACCGTCGAATATGTAAAAATAAATAAATAAATAAATAAATAAATAAAAAATCATACAAAGGCGATTTGTTTCGAAAATGTATCTCAATTTACTGATTTTTTATGGTTTTAAAAATAATTTTCAAGGATCATTTTCTTTATAAATCTGTGTCTCTCGCGTGCATCCGGATTACAAAAGATTAACCCGTTTGCATATAAAACAATTTAAATAGTTCTTCATTTGTTCCCGGCTATTATTTCATCACGAAATTAAATCTTCATCAATACGTAAATAAAATAATAAAATAATATCAATAAAACACAAAGTTAACAGGCCTGTAATCGAAATACTAAATCTTTGGCAATTTCATTGGCTATTAACTTCCGGCATGCGGCTAATGCGGAAGAATCGATGTGAATAGAATTTAAAACGCTATTTTAGTGCATTATGATGATTTTACCTATAAAAATGCTTTTTGTGGTGCACAATCTTTAAAAAAACATATCAAATGTAAAAAGTTATAAAAATTTGAATTAAAAAGAAAATGGTTTTCATCTATTTTCTGTAACCCGGGAAGCCCAAATTGGTTCGCTTACTTTTAATAATAAACTAAATTAAAATGTTAAATAAGACTATAAATGAAATACGTTGTTTAGTCCGAAATAAAAATAAAACCTAACTTATTTCAATAATTATTACAAAAAGAAACTTAATAATTTGATCAAAATGCAATTAGCTTTTGGATATCCAAAAGTAAATATGTAACCTACCTCGTGAAACTGAAATAATTTGTTATTACCAAATTAAACAGACATTTGAGAATTTTATTTTAAGAAAAAATAGTGCACGTGTAGACAGGATGTAGATCATGAAAATTAATATGAAACACGGTTTTTATTTAAAGTAACAAGACTACGTTTACATATCGATTTATGAAACAAAAAAATTAGTAGCAATGAGTGACATATGCATTTGACATATATTAGTATTTCCATCAAAGGAAAGAAAACTAACGATTCACTCAATCAATGTGTCGTTAATCTATGAAGACGTGTAGACATATAAAAATGCAGTTATTTTTATATGAATGAAAACATTTCTACACAATTATGACATTGTTTAGTTTTTCATATTTTTAGATATTTTGCAAAATGTTAAAAAATATGGAAAAATTTTGTATTCTTATATTTATAACAAATATTAAATTCATATGGAAGTAGAAAAAAAAATATTAACGCATGCACAATGTTGTTAATTTTAAAAGAAGTTCCATTTGTAATCAAAAAGATAAAATTAATATTAAAAAAATAAACGTTTGCCCTATACACGTTTTCTAAACAATACTTTTTATTTAAAGTTTATTTTCTAATCTCACATATATTTTAAAATTATTGATATCGCTTAAAAATCCATAAAATTAAATCAGAAGATTTATTAAGCTTGAAATTAATTGCTGTGTATGCAAATAGACGAAAACAATTATTTCGCGATGGAATATTTTAGTCCCTTAATTATATTAATTTGTATATACGGTTAATTAGATAAATTGAATTAGAAAGGAATGTTTCTGAATATACTCAGAAACGTTTTCAACATTATTAAAATTAGGGCATCCAACCCGGGCTTCCCGGGATAGAAAATACACAGGGTGATTTTTTTTAAAGTTGTGAAAGTAAAACCCTATAACAAAAGAACCACTGATCCAAATTACCTAAAATTTCACCAGTATGCTCCCAAAGCAATGGGTATTTTTTAGGCGTGGTTAAAAAAAATTAAAATCGCACCAATAGATGGCGCTGTATATGGAGTAACGTAGGGAGACGAACTTGCCCCCGGCACACGCACATTGCCGATAAAAACGTGAAGTACGCACACCTCGTGTTCATTATTCTACGGAAATCCTCGCAATGACTGCGCCATTGATAGACCGTGCGTTGTTAGTGAAACTGTACTATCAGAATAATGACAGCGCAGCAACTGCTCTTAGGAGATTTAGGACACTTAAGAATTTAAGAAAAGGTCCAATGACGACAGAGGACCTACGGAAGATGGTTTCTCAAAGTATCCTCTATTGTTTTCCTCCCACAGACGATATTCTTTGTTTCTGCTACCTTACAACTCCATCTGTCGGTGCGATTTTAAGTTTTTTTAACCATACCTAAAAAGTACCCATTGCTTTGGGAGCATACTGGTGAAATTTCAGGTCATTTGGATCAGTGGTTCTTTTGTTATAGTGTTTTACTTTCACAACTTAAAAAAAAATCACCCTGTATGTGAAAACCATTTTTTTATATTTTGTTATTGGAAACTATTAGTTCTTTTACATTTAATAATTTTTGTTAGACAACACCAAAGAAATCATTAAAAGTTTCGTTACCTACAGCAGTTTTTTTTTATTCTGATAATTTCAGCAGTTTTAAGCGTTTATTTCAATTACATGTCTGTTAAATCTGAATTTTATTTATACTACTAGCTGACCCGCCCGGCGTTGCCCGAGCCCTTGTAATAAACTTAAATCTCTTAAAAAACGGAAATCTGGCCACGGTCTACGATGGCTTCGGAACCGTATACCCGGCATGCTCGTACGCTCTAGAAAATCTTTTATTTCCCCCTACCACCGCCATGGGAGCATTCTGTTCTAAACAAACCTCTTTCCGAACGAACTTCTGAGACAGGTCCCCGCTGCCTACGTTACTCTATAGTAGGCGCACTACAAAATTGAGCTGGTTTCGAGAAGATTGGAACATTATTAGGCCAGTTATTGCAATAAGGCACAGTTAGGAAAATAACCTTGAGTGAGATGCCGAGGGGAGGGGATGTTCGAGTGTTCTTCAGAAAATGACTAATTAGGAGGCCCACTATGCATGCATAAAAATTCGTTCGTTTTGTTAAGCTAGGAACTTAATTACAAAGTTGGATTAAACTCTTATTTGTAAATAGTGGTAACCGCTACTCATAAATTTAATTTAATGTTATAAAGGGTGACTATTAAGTTAAATATAATGTTTGGAATAACTTGCGTTGAAATCGGAAAGATAGTTGCTGATATATAGAAACGGGCCATAGTTAGAGAAAAACCTTGAAGGAGGGGCCGGGAGCGGGGAGGGTTGTTCAAGTACCATTCAGCAAATGACTAATTAAGAGGAGCACTATGCATCTTTCGAAATTCGTCCGTTTGCTTAAGCTAGGAACTTAATTACAAATTTGGCTTACCCAATTATTCGGAAATAGTGGTAACCGCTACTCATAAATTTAGTTTAATGTTATAAAGAGTGACTATTAAGTTAATTATAATGTTTGGAATCACTTGCGTTGAAATCGGAAAGACAGTTGCTGAGATATGGAAATGGAGCATAGTTAGAGAAAAATCCTTGCAAGAGGGGCCGTAGGGGGGTGTTCAAGGTCCCTTCAGCAAATGACTAATTAGGAGGACCACTATGCATCTTTCAAAATTCGTTCGTTTGCTTAAGCTTTGAACTTAATTACAAATTTGGCTTAAACTATTATTCGTAAATAGTGGTAACCGCTACTCATAATTTTAGTTTAATGTTATAAAAAGTGACTATTAAGTTAATTATAATGTTTGGAACCACTTGCGTTGAAATCGGAAAAATAGTTGCTGAGATGTGGAAACGGAGCAGAGTTAGAGAAAAAACCTTGAAGGACGGCCCGGGAGGGGGGTGGGTTTGTTCAAGTGGGCAAATAACTATTTAGGAGGATCACAATCCACAATACATCTTTAAAGATTGATTCATTTGGTTAAGCTATGAACTTAATTTGAAATTTGGCTTACACTATTATTCGGAAATTGTGGTACCTGCTTTCTAGAAATACACCTTGAAGCTTAAATGTAATTGAACCCTTGCCCCTCTTCATCCCCGCAAATATAAAAAAGAATCTATTAAATAAAGTTTTCTGTATTAAAAATCTCCATCATAATAAATGTCATTTAAAAAAAAAAAAAAAAAAAAAAAAAAAAAAAAAAAAAAACTTAAACCCGACTAATTGTCATGAAGAAAAATGTGCCTGTAAAATATTTGAATCAGTGGGACGTATGTGTAATTTGTCATGTACAGGTGGTGCAACATTCGCATGTCTCCTCTACGCTGATAACTTCAATCCATATTGACACTATTTAGTTAGAAATCCTTATTTATGCATCGCTACTCTGGTTTATTTAATTATTTCTCTGAAGAATGAATGCTACCAACCAGTGAACCAACCAACCCAAGAGAATAAAAGCGTATTTTTGATGAGAGTTCTTTGTGAATATTAATTAATATTTCAGAAAGTAATTGAAATATTAAAATTCTGAAGTAATGGTGCACCAGGAGAGAGTTTGGACTACCTAAATCTAAATTTACAGCCTTCTAGGTGGGCTAAATTTTCCTAGCCATCGCCAACAGACACACACACACAGAGCGAAACTTTCTTTTATTAGTATAGATTGTATTTATTTCTTTATGAAGTTTTAATCTGGTTATTGAACATTAGCTGTAGACAAATGCTGAGCCTTTTTATATTGTTTAAAGTGCAAACAGATTAATACTTTGTAATCGTCTGCAAGCGATAGAAAGTTTTTAAATCATGCTTGAAATTTAATTTAAATGCTATAATAAATCAGTCAATTAAGATACAGTTTTCAATCAAATTGCATTTGAAAGTAGATTTTTTTTTATATATAACGGTGTAAAAATTAAATATGTTTTATTTTTATAAATTAAAATGATTGCAGTAGCAAAAATCGCAAAACCGAAATGCCATCGTCAACTGTTGCCATTCGCAAAATGACGTCAGCGTTACGCACGGACACGTTTGTCCTTTATAATATAGATATTTTTTTTTCTGTTAAAAACAAAAGTATGTTGAATATGGTTAATGAAAATTTGGTTTGAAAAACTGAAAATCTGAAATTATGTATGAAAGTAAAAACAGAATATAAGTGTATGGAAATGTCAATGAAGTAGAGATACATTTGTAATGATAATTTTAAAGTTACTAAATGACAACTTGTAGAATACATTTTAAAATGTAAGACTTTCATAAAATATGCAGAAGCAAAGGCTTTAAGGTAATTTTAAAAATCAATATACCTGAGGAATTCTGGAGAGAAACTGATCGAATTCCTAGTTTGGAAGAAAAATATGGTTTTGCCGGAGGATTTAATAATCTTTTTTCTAATTTTATGGCATCCAAAAATATAAGAAATTACAATTTAATTTTTATAACAATTGTTAAAGATTAAAATAAATTATTAATAAAGGAAGCGGACATACCTATCGAATAAATCCTATGTACAATTTTTAACTCCTGTAAAATGAGGAGATTTAAATTTTAAACGCTGATATTTCAAAATCCAAAGCTGCTATTATATTACTCAGGTAAAAGTACTTTAGGTAAAAGATATCTATTAAATTGATCTCCAAACAATTTTACTTCTTCAGCATTTCTTAAGATAATTATTCATACTCTTTATAATCATAATTTAAAACTCATAGAATGAGTTTCAATAAATTCTTGCTAGATTAATAATATGATTCTTCCTTTAATTAAAATCATTACATGCATAAATGTTTCAGTTTGTATCAGAGTGCCTAGCTACTCTTTTATAAAAGTAGTAAATCTAGACTAGTTCTAATAAATAGCAGGGAGCCATAAACCTCTAATGAAATAGCATAGAGCCATTAGATTTGTCATAAATTTCAAATTAATTTTTAAAAATTCTCTGATCCAGTAACTAATTCTATACTTCCTTTTCTATATACCGCCATTCGCTTGTGAAAAATGTTTAAAAAAATGTTTATAATTTTATTTATTGATAAATCACAACCATTTTTATTACATTTAAAAAATATATATGAGAAATTGCTTTTTATTTATGCTTTATATTTCCCTTTTTTAATTTATAATTTATATTCATAAACGATCGTTATAAATTGAAAAGTAGCAGAGAGCGTCTGATGTAAGTTGATAAAAAAACAAAACAAAATGAAATATCGTATATTCTGAGAACGCATTTATGGAACTGGACAAAGACCTTCGAAAGTACTTTTGGAATTGAAATAATTCTGCAATACATGAAACGATAAATATGATATAACGGGAATGTTCCATATGAGTTAAAATTTATTTATATTAAAGTAACCACAGAAAAAAAAATATGAAGTTGCATAATACATTTGTTTTAATGCTTGCGATATATATATATATATATAGGTTATTTATTAGATATTTTATTCTTTTTCTTTTTCTTTTTTTACGCTGTATTTTATGTCGTGGTGCATACTTAGAGTTTTTCTTCCACCATTTCCTTTACTAGATAAATACTTTAAACATAATAAGGTTGTTAAAACATATCTAATGAAATGTGTTGCCTAATAGAAACTTATATGTTTTGAATTTATAACATTTTAAAAACTTTAATTGATATTATAGTGTTACTTGTAAGACATTGATTATTTTAATTTATTATGCTGCATAGTGCTGTTGGTCCAAATGACTAAAATATAGGCTAGTGTGCATGTATTTATAATAAAATATTTATATTGCAAATTACTTTGATTTTACAAAAATCTTATTGCGAAAAATGTTTTTTCTTAATCCTATAAACAAAGAATAAAAATTAAATTATTTACAAATATTTATCAGAAAAACGTTAAACAGTTTTAAACACAATTTCTATAAATTGGATTTCATTTTTCTTCTTCTTTTGTTACTTTGCTGATTACTTATGTTATTTAATTACTTCAGCATACAATCACAAATTGTTAGATTATTTTGAATATGAATCTATATAAAAATATATATTTAAGAAAAGTTTATTTTATGATGCATATCCTAAAAGCATTTGAAGTTTACACGTGCTAAATATTTTTCCTTCCCACTAATTTATTCGAAGATATTAAATATGACTATATGGATATCTTACACAGTCTGAAAATTTAAAAGTGAATCTGTGAAATTCTTAACAAATATCTATACTAATAAAAGAGAGATTCGCTCTGTGTGTCTGTTGGCGATGCCTAAGAAAATTTAGCCCACCTAGAAGGCTGTAAATTTAGATTTAGGTAGTCCAAACCCTCTCCTGGTGCACCATTACTTCAGAATTTTAATATTTCAATTACTTTCTGAAATATTAATTAATATTCACAAAGGACTCGCATCAAAAATACGCTTTTATTCTCTTGGGTTGGTTGGTTCACTGGTTGGTAGCATTCATTCTTCAGAGAAATAATTAAATAAACCAGAGTAGCGATGCATAAATAAGGATTTCTAACTAAATAGTGTCAATATGGTTTGAAGTTATCAGCGTAGAGGAGCCATGCGAATGTCGCACCACCTGTACATTACAAATTACACATACTTCCCACTAATTCAAATATTTTACAGGCACATTTTTACATTTTTCTTCATGACAATAAGTCGGGTTAAAGGTTTTTTTTTTTTTTTTTTTTTTTTTACATGACATTTATTATGATGGAGATTTTTAATACAGAAAACTTTATTTAACAGACTAGATTATTAACTATGCCCCGTTTCTATATATCAGCAACTATCTTTCCGATTTCAACGCAAGTTATTCCAAACATTATATTTAACTTAATAGTCACCCTTTATAACATTAAATTAAATTTATGAGTAGCGGTTACCACTATTTACAAATAAGAGTTTAAGTCAACTTTGTAATTAAGTTCCTAGCTTAACAAAACGAACGAATTTTTATGCATGCATAGTGGGCCTCCTAATTAGTCATTTTCTGGAGAACACTCGAACATCCCCTCCCCTCGGCATCTCACTCAAGGTTATTTTCCTAACTGTGCCTTATTGCAATAACAGGGCTAATAATGTTCCAATCTTCTCGAAACAAGCTCAACTTTGTAGTGCGCCTACTATACAGTAACGTAGGCAGCGGGGACCTGTCTAAGAAGTTCGTTCGGAAAGAGGTTTGTTTAGAACAGAATGCTCCAATGGCGGTGGTAGGGGGAAATAAAAGATTTTCTAGAGCGTACGAGCATGCCGGGTATACGGTTCCGAAGCCATCGTAGACCGTGGCCATAGTTCCGTTTTTTAAGAGATTTAAGTTTATTACAAGGGCTCGGGAAACTCCGGGCGGGTCAGCTAGTATTATGATAAAGCATGAAGTTATTGTGTAATGTTCATAAATTTCGTCTAATAATGTCCATTTTACCTAGGGACGTAAAGTTCTAGAATAGTTACCATGGATAATTATACGAAATGTAAGATTAAACTCAAAATAAATTTTACATTAAATTGTACAACTTTCAAAATACATTTTAAAAACCAACCATTCCAACCGGTTCCAAAATTGAAAATGTCCACTTATAAAAAAACTGTAACCAAAATCAAAAAAAGTGAAAACTAACAAGGTCAGAGATCGACCTCAGCTATCCTAGGCAAAAAAATAAATAAATAAATAAATAAAATAAAAATATTAAAATGCGAGAAATCTGCCAAGAACCTTCCAATAGACTTAACATTAGCTTAAGAGTTTCTTCGCATGACTAGCGTAGGCTCTTAAGAAGTATTTAGATATTGAATGATTACTAAGACGCTATAGGAAATTTAGTAGTCTCTTAGAAATTGTAATTCAGTAGAGAAGAATTCAACCGTATTCAATTTTGTTACGTATATTGACGAAAATGATATTATACGTTTAGAAGGAAGATTGGGATTTGTTAAACCTTTCAATAGTAGAAAAATAGTCAATCATTTTCACTAGATAGTCCTTGAAAATAGGACTAATAACACGTCGGTACCACGAAAAATGATGTTTGCAAGAAATGACCCTATTTTGAAAAAAATTCGATCCGTACATTGAATTTCTAAAGGAAGATAATTGATGAAAGCATTGTAAAAAATGCCTTGTTTGTCAAAATTATCTTTCTATACCTGCAGACCAAATTACAACACCACTGTCCAGAGGTTGAGTGAATGAATCTCCACCCTTTACGATATGTGCATTAGATTTTGCGGGACCTATTTACGTGAACGATTCTAAGCACGAATAAGAAATTGTAAAGTTAATTACTCAGATAACGCCAAAAACTTCAAGAAATCTAAAAAGAAAATTGGATATTTATATGACGTCATTTCTAACAACCTATTTCTAAAGATTTTTGCTAAAGAAAGTCGTTTGAAAAAAATAAGCTGCATGATGTCGACGGAGGACGTCGAAAAATCAGTAAAAATGTGCCTACGAAAGATTATTGGGGAAGCTCTTTTGATCTATGTAGACACTATTAGCAATGTAGAAGCTATTTTCAACTTCCGTTCATTGACATATGTATATAACCACGGTAACGACGAGCCTCAAATTATTATTCCAACGCCTTTTTAAAATTTTGTTAATAACTTTAATTTCCTATTAAATTTTTGATGCCATTCAACATGGCTCGACAAGGTCGTCATTTCTTCAAAGAAAAAATATACCAATCCTTACTATTAATTTTTTTTGTCCAAATATTGGAAGACGCAATACTTGCTGGATTTGAAAACAGAAAAGGTCTACCTCACATACACATGCACTACTAAACGTATGACATGTTGTTTTGATGGAATATAATATGATATCTTCTCTCGAAACTTGGCAAAATTCAGAGAAAGATTCCGGGCAGAAATAAGAATATTCACTCATATGAAATGAAAACAGTGAATTAAGTCTAAAAAAGATCTTTGCAACATTTGCATCCATTAGAAATACAGACTGTTGAATACTACTTATTTTTGCTGATTTAGAACTTTAATATATATATATATATATATATATATATATATATATATATATATATATATATATATATATATTAATGCAGTAATGCCCTTTGAGTTTTTAGTGAAAGTAAGTATATGAAGTGTCATACCTACTGTATTCAAAACTATCATATTATTCTGCGTTTATTTTTCAGCATTATTTTTCTTTTCATTTTTTTACATTGCTTGGAAATTTATCTATATTTAGAATTAATTGATATTTAAGTGATTAAGTAAGTATAGTTAGAGTCAGATATTCTGTTTTTGAATTTAAAATTGCATTATATTTTATCAACCATTCATATGGAAACTGAATTTTTATGATAAAACAATTTTATAAGAATTTTGGTAGATGAACTCTACAAGAGTACAGATGGGTAGTGTATGGAAAAGAGAATGTTTAGTCAGATAGAGCACCCCTCTGTAAACATCTGCTTACACTACTACTTACTTCTACTTCTCTCCCAGGATGCACCATGTGTTTAGAATAGAACGCAACGAATTGTTGATTTAGAATGTTTTGTTATGATTCGATGGTATGACGTGTTTGTCATAATTATTGAATATAAAAATGGAGCATTGCGTCTTCTAGTAATTCGATTTAAGTTATGTAAATATGTAATATCAGTGGACCTATGCGACGATTTCGCAATGCAATCTTATATTTTTCAGCAATATCTAATAGTTTTTACACGCAGGTTTAAACTTCTAAAGTATAATTAATGATAAAAATATCTGCAAGCAACGTTAGTCACACAAGAATCAAAGTTACAGTAGAAACTGATCCAATATAGCAAAAGGCATGCGCGAGGGAAAAAAATAACTATCGTATTTTCATTGCATTAGAGGATGACGTCATTCGCTTCGGGAAATACCTGGGACAAAGAAATATATATATTAAATACATATAAAATTCAGTGTAATATAACATAGCATACATTTTAGGAGAAACGTGAAGTGCTACTGCTGCGATCGATAAATAGTGTATTTTTCTTTTAAACATTTAATTTTTTCTTTGTAATCATAAATTTAAAAATAAACTCATGCTCGATCATCACAATTTAATGTTTTTGGTACTATTTACTTTTTTATAATCATTGTTGATCATGATATAATGCGGTGTTTTATTTTTGTGGCCACACTAATTTATAAAATCCTTTCATTTCATTTATGAGAACAATGCTGATTTATTTCTTAATTA
Source organism: Maratus michaelseni (assembly GCA_963931845.1). Lineage (NCBI taxonomy): Eukaryota > Metazoa > Arthropoda > Arachnida > Araneae > Salticidae > Maratus > Maratus michaelseni. Next base: position 394,175,183 of record OZ007592.1, read on the forward strand.
ATTATTTTTAATCGATTTTTTAATATAAAAACATGCTTTAAGGAAATGTGAGTGTACTATGTCAGAAGCCGGTTCAAAAATATTTCCAATGATAAAACATTCGTTGTTAAACGTTTTGTAAATGGATATAAAAGGGATATTGACAACAGAAATAATATATATCATAGGTAGGAATAGTTTTCGATAATTAAACTTTTATAGTTAAAATTTCCATGATAAAATATTAACAGATATTTTGAACTAGTGATGTGTGAATTATTTGTTCGTCAAGATGCTTTCGAATATTGATATATCTTTTAAGTAATTCAATTTACAATACACATTTGGTTTATATTGTAAAATAAAATAAAATATTTAAACAATCGTAATTATTTACAGGACATAATATAAGTATGAATCAATACAAGTATTTATACCCCACTCAATTATAGTTTATTTCTAATGAGTTTTGTAAGTATTTTACTTGAAATTTCTCCTCAAATTATTAAAGTCCTAAAATTGCTCATTACTTATTTCTAAAAGTAACTTACTATTTTATGTTTCTAAAACGTTTATCTGCGGAACACATATATTAAGAAACAACACATTAAGAAAAGAAAAGAGAAGAATGTATAAATAGTTGCTTAATACCAGAATCCCTTGACATCGAATTCACAGTAAAGATCATTTTACATGTTACGGAAAAAAAGTATTTCAGATACATTTCACGTTTCCGTTTTATATCCTATAGTTTAAAAGTTTGTATTTTTTATGGATATTCTTATGTAGTTCCATAGAACTTTTATTTCTCAATCTTATTGATTAACTATAATTACGAACTCTAGTATCATGAAGTAAGTTTAATAAAAATATATTTTTGCCTTTAGGCAAGTCTGCATGCATTAGATTTCTAAGGAACGTGAAATGAATTAAAAAACTATTTTTACCATTTAGAAAATTTTCATCTTAAACTTAAAAACTCTATCAAAGTAGTGGAAAGTTTAGAACTAATGAATGCATAATAGAAAACAAATAAATGAAAAAAATGATATTTCGAAGCATATTTGAGTTCAAAGATAAATTTATTTAACATATTTTGAAATTGAAGTTTTAGTTTTGGTTCCATAGCACACAAACAATCATTTTTTAAATGAAATATATTTCATTAAAATATGACAACATATCGGTAACATTGATCGGTAACATATCGCAGTCTTTCTCTGACGTTGGCTGCAGAGAATGTTAGTAAAAAAGTAGACAGCATGAAATGTTGTGTTAAACTGTCAAAAACATTTAGATACTAGTTTTTTTGGTTTTGCAAAGATCTTCATTATTTATTACGGTAATTCATTTTCCGACAGATTACTCATTGTTTATTATTTTTTGTCAATCACAAAATATGATCATTTCATATTCGCCATGCTGACTGGACTGTGTTGAATGTTTCCTTTACCGGATTGTAAAAATGTAGCGGAAAAGTTGTTTTCCCACTGTTACACAGCTGCAAACTTTCTGTTTTTGAGTACCCATATTTTCTTGTTATTTAGTTACAGAAAACTGTTAAACTGTCAAAAACATTTAGATACTAGTTTTTTGGTTTTGCAAAGATCTTCATTATTTATTACGGCAATTCATTTTCCGACAGATTACTCATTGTTTATTATTTTTTGTCAATCACAAAATATGATCATTTCATATTCGCCATGCTGACTGGACTGTGCTGAATGTTTCCTTTACCTGATTGTAAAAATGTAGCGGAAAAGTTGTTTTCCCACTGTTACACAGCTGCAAACTTTCTGTTTTTGAGTACCCATATTTTCTTGTTATTTAGTTACAGAAATTTTGGCAATAAATAAATCGGTTGTTTCAGTAGAATATCGTGGTACTTAAGAAAAAGGAGGTTGTACAACTCTGTCGTTACTAGAACAGTGCAATATGTAAAAAAGTATTGATTATATTAAGAAAAGTGCTTCATGTTTTAATATTGCAGGTTGAGAAATTCTGTGGCCATGTACACTGATGTATACAGGAAAACCATCTCGATAGAGATACCGGTAAGGTACAGGTAAAATATCCCAAAAAATTATAATAGACGACAGCTGGCGGACATTCACGAACACTTGACACTAGATATGAAGATTCGATGAGTCTCCAAATAAAAAAGTTGTTTTAACATAATTTGGAAGGGGCAAAAGAAGACAATTTTGAAAACTCAACATGTTTCATCTAGGTCGAGTGTGGTATATTTTTCAGCATTGTTGCATGCAGAACCAAATTCTGCATGCTACTCTCACAAGACAAGTCATCTTCGTATTTTAGATACTGATTAGATACGTAATTAGTTGATGATGAACACCAGAATAATCCAAAACTTGTGAAGGGCCACAAAAAGAATGTTCAGGTGTCAAATAATTCAGGTAAGGGAAAGGACACCCATTGCATTGATTCCATTCTTCATTTATCGAAGGTCTTACGTTATGCCACGAGAGTTCAGGTGCTACGACCGTACAATAAATTTGAGGACAGTTGGAGTGTGGTGATGTCCTAGGGCATAAAATAAGTTGGGAGGATTTCGCCATGTACCCGGTCCAAGGTGTTCAGTTTCAAATATTCCACCCATTTAGTCAGACCGAAGTTACTGACTTTTTTGCCGGAATTCATGCGAGTCGTTTTAATGTTGTCGTAAATAAAAAAAGAATATGTAACCTTTATTGAATGTTTCGCAATTTACAAAATAAGAAAAAAAAATTCTAAAAAAAAAAAAGCCTTTGACTTTATCTTTCATATATACATCCTTGTCGGGAGCAATCAAGCAGTGGACATTGTGTTTAAAATTATTTATTTTATTGCCAATGGGCAATTGAAGCTGTATAGAAATTCTGAATTGAGCGCAAAGGCACTCGTCACAATGACATGTTGTTCGTTTGAAAACTAAGCTCAACTGACTGATTTACATTTTTATCAGCTAGGTGACTCTGATCTATTAATTTAACTTCGGGAGTGCACTTACCGGCCCCGATTGATGTATTCTGATAGTTCAATGAGATACAACAAATAAATATACAATAACATACAAATGAATTAATCATTAATTGCTCATTAATTGCTACACACAAATGAATTAATCATTAATTGCTCATTAATTGCTACACACAATGTACTAAATATAATGGAACGATAAGAAATCATAAATTCAATAAATAGATACTAAGATTAATTGATATTATCATTATTTACAATAGGTAAAACACATATATTTGAGATACTTCTTTTGTAAAGTCCAGATGGATTACGAACTACTACAACTAATTAACATTATCATCTTTTCCTCTTATTATTTCTGAAATTCGACGTACAACCCATTCACAAACTGGTAGGTCTCCATCCTTTACAAGAACCATCATACCTGCTGCAACGTTTTGTTTTTTAAAGAGCCATTCGGACCTCTGCTGTAAATGGCTTAGATATGAATTGGTCCAATTTTTCCATATGATTTGCACAATGTTTTGAGTTTTCTGCCGTCGGTCAAGCAAGATTTATTTTCCATTATTAAATTTGAGCGAAGGTTGAAGGCATTGATTGGTCTTCTAATCAGGAAATTACCTGATGGCAAACCTTTATAGTCTTCTAGATCAGAGGATAATGGGGAAAGAGGGCGAGAATTGAGAATACTTTCAATTTGGGTAGTAATTGTCAAAAATTCTTCTAAAGTTAATTTCCTAACAGCAATAGATCTGTTTAGGTGATATTTGAACTGTCCGACAATTCTCTCCTAGAGTCCTCTAAAATTTAGTGAACTGGGGGGAAGAATTTCCAGAGAACTTACTCGGATGACAGGAATTTTAATACATCATCATTATTCTTATTTATAGAATTTAATAATCTCTTCAATTCAGCAGATGCTCCAAGAACGTTGGATTCACTATCTCATGAGATTGTATTACTTTTGCCTCTGTGAGCAACGAATCTTTTAAGAGTTGCAATTAATCCATTAGAAGTTAAAACAGAAAGCAACTCTAAATGCACTGCTTTTGTCACGATGCATATGAAAATAGCTACATCAACCTTATTAAATATCCCTTTTCTTTGGCTGCGATATTTAATAAAATTGACACATAAGTTAAATCCTGCATTAGAAAAGGGTAGACTTTGGATTACATTCTCAGGGGTTAAATTACGCATGATTTGATTGACAATTGTACGTGTTATTTTGAAACATTGAACGCAATCGTGTATAACTTGACGAGCAATGTTTATTCCGTAATTAGGCCAAAATATTTCTCTTACAGTATTCAATAGTCCTTGAGGACGAACATGTAAGTCTCCTTTATGATAGTAAATAAAGATAATTTCTGTTAGCTTACTTCCGGAGGGCAAAATGATTTTGTAAGATTGGTCATAACATAAATTTGAGTTGGCTAAACGACCACCTACTCTGAATAGAGCATCTTGATTTAGAAATGGATTTAAGAACTTTAACTTGCTTTTTATACGAACAAACATGCTCTTTTTCAATGCCGAAATTTCTGTTGAGAATACTCACCTTGAATCTTTTTCAGCAATAAGTTTCTGGCAATTTTTATTTAATGCAAACTTAAGTAATTTTTAAGTTTAAAATTACATTTGAAGTTTTTTAGAAACCTATAAATAAATGCTAATACTCTTATTAATTTCAAATAACTATTTGAAATAATAAGAAAATAGTTAATAAAGTCACAGTTTACAACTGAAATAAAGACCGGAACTGATTTTAGTTCTTTTAAAAACAGTCTGTAGTGTGTTTGGCATGTTGAGGAAAACAAATTGCCAATGTCTTGCTTCAGGAAATCGGGGCTTTCACACCACAGCTTATTGGTGGAAGATACGTTGTATCCTGACCTTTGGATAAGGCATCAGATGGATTAAGTTTTGAAGGAATATATCTCCACTCGTAGTTTTTGCCAGTTCTTGAAGATGAGATACTCGATTGCCCACAACGATTTTAAGTAGATGTGGGGATGTGTCTATCCATGCTAAGGAAATTCTGCTAAGGGATTCTAACAAAAGTATGACCAGACCATGTCAAATTTAAGCTTTGGTGTTCTTACTACGTTTTCCGTAAGTTGGAGCAGTAACAAACATGCTGAAAGTTCAAGTCCAGGTATGGTGATAGTTTTAATTCTGCAACTCTGCGTTTCCTGGAAATGAAGTGGCAAGCAAGAGAACTAGAGATAGATATTGTTTGAAGATAAAGAGAAGCTCTGTAAGCTTTATCACTAGAATCACTAGTAGCTTTATCACTAAGCTTTATCACTAGCGATATCATCAAATTCATGCAAGATTATAGTTGATACATATTTAATGAGAATGCATCTTTGTATTTTCAATGTTTCTATTAAAACAAGCAAATTAAGGAACCTGTACCATGCCTGAGCAACATGAAGTGGAATTTTATCATTCCAGTCGCATTTTAGTAACCATAGTTGTTGCATAAAGATTTTAGCACGGCAAATTACAAGACCGAGCAATCCTAGGGGTCAAAGAGTCTTGCAATTTAACTTCAAACTTCGCGTTTTGTATAGTTAGAACTTCTGTTGACAATAACCTTAAAGTTAAATGTATCACTACTGCAGTCCCAAAGTATTCCGAGAGTTTTTGCTGAAACATCTTCTGAATTTTGATTAAACGAAAAATTTCGAGAATGAGGGGTTATTTCTTCAGCAATATTAGATTGCCATTTATGCAAAGACATCTGAGCTCTTTTGCAGATATCTGTTAATTGCTGTTTAATTTCATAAAATTCTGTAATGTATGAAGACCCAGAAAAAAATCATCCATGTACACATTGCTCCTTACGACTTTGGCGGCTAATGGAAAATTAGTTGTTTCATCTATGGCTAACTGCTGGAGAACTCTAGTGGCGTGGAAATTAACCACTTGCACAATCGTATGTTACAGTTTTCTGGGTATAGATTTTGTCAGGTTCCCTCTCTCCCTTCTCTCCTTATTATTGTTTGGAATCTAGTCTGCAACAGATTTACTTCTATTTGTCGAAACATTTTATTTACATCAACTGTAAATGCGAAAATATGTTTCCTAAAACGAATTATAGTCGCAAATAGATCATCCTGTATTAATCCTCCTTTAAACAATAAGTCGTTTAGACACATTGCGTTACTAGTTTTACAACTCCAATAAAAATAACCCTTAGTTCATTTGTGGTAGTTGAAGGTCGCAAAACACCGTGATGAGGAAAAAAAATCCTTCATCAAGATTTATGTCATCAGAAATCTCTTCCATTTGTCCCAATGTATTCTCTTAGAAATTCTGTGTATAATTCCCTTAATTTGGGATTTCGTTCTAAACGTTTCCATAACAGACTTAACCTTTTAGTTGCAATTTGTTCTGAAGCTCCCAATTAATTATCTAACATTTTTATTTAAAGGGTAACTCAAATACGTATCTGCTGTCCGGGTTTTGATAGTGAGTGTTTAGAAATGTTCGTTACAGTACTTTAACTCCTCACTAACTAAGTGTTTTAATTCACTTACATTATCTCATCCCCAAAATGAAGATATTTCGGGAAGTTTTTATGCACTCTAGTGTCTACTCTTTTAAATACTATATATATATTAGAATACACGAATTTCAGCATTATATGTATAAATATGATACATAAAAACTTCTCCACTTAGGATTGGGTACTTTGAAATATATATATATATATATATATATATATATATATATACACATCATAAGATATGGACACCATTTAGAAATTTGAAAACAGAGGTATTTTTTCAGCATCGTGCATATAAAATCATTTGCATGCACACAATAATTGCTGGGTACTCTTGAAAATTAAAAAAAATGTATACATATATTGAAAATATCTGCACCAGTCACAGTTAGGAAAATATTTCTTTTTTTTCTGGATCGAAAACGTCTTTATATACACAATTGTAAATTTCAGAGCTCGGCGATACTGCAGTAACTGAATCAAAATATGTAATTCTTGAAAAACCCTCATAAAACGGACCATAACTTAAAACTGATTTTGACAAATCTAAGCAATTTTTTTCAAAAGTTTGACTCTTGGTTTTATTTATAATCATTGGAAGGGCAGATCGGATAGGAAATTGTATACGCTTAAATGAAAAAGGCATACTATTGTTTGATGTAATAAGTGGTATTAGAGAAATGAGAAAATTTCCATTAATATTGCAATCATTTGTGTGTGTGCTTCAATAACATTATAGTCCAACTTACTAACTATAAGTCTTGTACCATTGCACAGAACTTTAGAAGGTAATACATTTCTTAGTAACATTATGATAGTTCCTGGCTTTAATTTCAGTTTATGTCGTGGCATTCCAATTGGTGTTAAACTGTTAAAAAGTTCTTCAGTTTATGGAAGTTGATCTTGTCGATCATAACTAATTATGGTGTCAATGCTTTCATAAACCCTTTAAGTTCCTGTCTTGGCATACATTGTAAAACACGATTATTAATTTCAATTGGCAAATTGTTTGTCACTGTTAGTACGGCTCGTCATTTAAGCTTTTGAGGTGTCACCGTTAAAAAATCAATGTTACTGAAAAGTTGTTGCACTGGATCTTGTATATCTGGATAGCAAATTGCGGCAACTTAATAGCTTCCCCTCTTTGACATTCGCTAAACTGTAACAGCCAACTTGTCAACTCTCTCTCTGTTTGAAGGGCTCGCATAATTTCTGTAAGTTGCATAATGTAAAATCTTCTCTTCTTTATGCAACTTGAAGCTGTTAGTAACCTTTAAAAATGACAGGTAGGACTGACTTGACGGAAATCTTCACCTAATAAGATTGTTTTATTCATTTATTAGTAATATTTATATGTTATTACTCAATCTATATCATAAATAACAAATATGGGCATCCGTAACATTGACGTCATAACGATGCGGACAACAATAAGGTTAAACTGCATAAAGTACAACAATGGAGTTAATGTTTCAATTAATAACAAAATGGCGCGGTTCTTCGTTTGATTTCGCACTTTATTTTCTTTCCTTTTTAGAAAGAAGCTAGTTTTTAAAAATAAATAAGAAAAATTGCCGGCCAATTTTTACAAAAATTGTATTTTCGATGCAAAAAAAAAATTCTATATATGTTTGGGGACTTTTAAATCGATACCTCAAATACTTTTCTTAATATTCGCAAATTAGTGAAAACAAACCTCTTTTTACCATTGACAAATGATAAATAATCGCGATTTCTGTGCCACGTACGATAGCCTAATACATGTATAGATGTTATTAAAAAACAAGAATCAGAAGATTTCTTTAAAATTCGAGATCGAATTATAAACAGTGCCTGATATAATATGCCCAAAAATTGTTTCTACTAACATTAATTAAGAATCACCAATTTTAATTTTATTCCATCTTATTAATTCATAATATAACTCGGCTCCAAGAATTGCGTGTACACGCTTTGGCTAATTCCAATTGTTATCCGCTAATTTTTTATCAACCAGCAATTTTAATTTCGACGCATCCACATATGACTGAGGAAAGTCGGCTATTTTTGGAACTACCACCCTATCTAGCTGAGAATATTTAGTTTTGCTTTCATTTGTTAACTCTGTACTAATAAATGATTTAGCGTTTAAGCATAAATCATTAAGCCCGGAAATCGGAATATGAGTTTTTTGTTTACGCAATCCTAACACATTTGCTGCAGAATAACTTAATAAATGTCAGCTAGAACGACTACCTAATGCTGCAATTAAAGGTTTAAATTCCTCAGCACCATTCTTCAAATATACTACAGCTGTATTTAAAAATAGAAAGGCTTTATCTGTTTTATTTCATTTTGTGAAAAATGTTTGATGATCAAGAGACGGAAGGGAAGCTACCAGGCGACCGTTGGTATCTCCTTCAGATTTGAATCTCTTTCAGCTGATTCGTTTTGTTACTTTCATTGAGTGCATGCAATAAAGTGTGGTGCTCTTTACTGTCACAGTTAAGGCAGGAATGATTTGTTAAAAAAGGATTAGGTAGATGATTATTTAAGCTTGAGTGATATAACTTGTTATTTTTTTACAATTTCTGATCTTTTCGTCAAATTCATTATTTTAAATTTGTCGTTCCTATATAAAGATTGCATTTCAGAACATCCTAATAAACAACCCTTTAGCTGTTTGGATTTAGTTAAAAATGATTTTTCGTTATTTGGCTTAGTGTCAGATTTTTACCTGTATGGGAGCCTTTTATTTTCTTTGGGTTGAATAGTATTTTGCAGAATTCTACTTTTTCTTCCAAAAAACATAAAAGGTTCTTTAGCTTAGGAATTTCATTTTTAATTAATTTCATTTCGAAACAGCTTTTTATATAAGGATCCAGATTTTGAAACAGTATGCGCATTAGTAAATAATCTGAAAGCTCGTTTGATTCAAATTCGAGTAATTTTAATGCACGCAAATTACATTTAGTATTATCAATTAATTGCATTAAATGGTTAGGAGAATCTGGTACTTTTGATAAATTTAATGATTTAATAACATAACATGACAATCAATAAATACCCTTTTGTTTTCGTACCCTTTTTTCTAAAGAAGACCAAAGAGATTCATAATTGTCTTGTGCTGACTTCAGCTTTTCACCTGTAGGCGATGCGGAGGTAAGCATGTTTGTAAAGCGAGTACCACCTGTTAATTAAAGCGTTCAAAAATAAGTTATTTTAACACTTCAGCTTTCTAAAAGATAATGCGGACGCCAATTAATAACATAAAGCATACAAAAAGAAGTCAATTAACCTCTTAAGCTTTCAAAATACTCCTAATTTATTCAACGGTAAAAATTTCTACCTTAATTCCATAAAATATTTAAAAACAGTAGTAAACAATTTCTAATTCACGTTACATATTACAAAAAATTCATCACGAGAATAAAAGATGAGAGGATAGAAAAGAATATAAATAAAACATGGACAATAGGTTTAACACCACCAACAGTATTCCTACAGTTTATCCTGGTTGTGTGTAGAAAGTTTGCGAAGAAAAACCAAAATGTGTGGGTTAAACGAACGTCTTAACGAACGTTAAACGAACGTCATAAACATAAGATTAAGAATCGTAGAAATAAAATTATATTGTACCTGGCACTGAAAAACAAGTACTTAAAACATATCGTTTTTAGTTGCAGAGAGCTCTGTTATTTACAACGAAAATTCCACTTAAAATAAAAGTCACTTATACGATTTCCATTCATATAAGAAACTAATAGATGAGCCCAGTCCGAGAGATCTTGCATCTTATAAACCATGCTGATTCAGCAATTAAGAAAATTCGTATCGAAAAGCATAACCATTGAAGTGGTGCGTCGAAAACTCGAAAGACCATTGTCATATAATTTTAGAGTGCTTTTATTCTCAGAATTAGTAGGTCGAGCTGGGGACAATTGTCCACAGCCGAAGCAGCTAGAGTGACTGCATGAATGGGTAGCCACTGGTAGATCTAGAGTAGGTTAAGCTTATGAGAGATTGTCCACATCAGCAGCAGCTAGCGAGCCCTGGACGAATGGTTTGCCACAGACTTCACCCTTTAGACAGCCTTTCAGGTGACATAACTGCCGAGTTGAATTTAGACTTTAATATTATTGTCTATTATTGACATAAATTGAATTTTGAAATTTTGAAACTCATCATATTTTCCTGAAAAGATAGGTAGAAGGTATTTTAAAATTAGTCGTTAGAGTTTCTTTAAGAGACAGTAAGATTTTCTTTTTTAACATTAGAGCTTTCTAATTTAGATAGAAAAATGTTAAGTTTTACCTGAGATTCTCCCAGTTCATCTTCAAGCTGAGATGTTATTTCTAAGGAATCTTTCAAATCAACATCTTTTGGAAGCTCTGTATAAGCACAAGTAAGCTCACGATATGACGTCTTAATTTATGAAATTGAAATTTGTTTGCTTTCTAATCGTAACCGATATTCTTGCTGTTGTTGTGATTCATTTAGATATGTGTACACTGTTAAATATATCCTGAAAAATTACCTCTGTTTATAAAGGTTATCTAAATTCTGACCAATGAGAACGCTCCAAGGGTGTTTATGTAGCATTCGCATTGGTCAGAAAATAGATAATCTTTAAAAACAAGGTAAGTTTTCGCGATATTTTTAACAGTGTACACATACGCACCGAGAAATTTCGTAATTTTATTCAGTTTACTTTTTAATACGCCGCGTTGGAGATTTAAAGTTGATAAGCTACTCATTATTTCACTGTGCTCGGGTCACTTAGGACCATATGTTGGGAGAAAGCAAGCAGTGGACCATGTTTAAAATTATGTATTTTATTTCCAAGTGGCAAATGAGGTTTTATAAAACATCTGATTTGAGCGCAAGGGCACTCGTTACATTGAGATGTTATTTATTTGAGAACGAAATTCAACTGTCTGGTTTACATTTTTATCAGCTAGGTGGAACTAATCTATTAATCAAACTTCGAAAGCGCACACTCCTTATCGTACTATTGATTGCCCCAGCCGTTTTACATATTCTTGCATGTGGAAAAATATGACGACAGCACTGTATGTTGAAATTTATATTGTTGATGGACACCAATTGAGTCGCCGTAAAGCTTCGGTTGTTGATGGTAGTTACTCGCTACATGATCTAACGTGGAAAAATGACACTTGCAAAAGTTACCTTGATATTTAAATGCAGTACATAGACTATTTTATAGAAAATTTCGTTATGGCAAAAACACATTTAATATTTGTGATGAAGAGTGAACAGTTATGCAGGTACGGGCACATTACTCTGTAATTTCAGATTTCTGCAAGTACTCTGGCTTTTGGTAATTCAGATCGGGTTTTAAGTATTTTTGAAAACAAGAAGTAGTTTATCATTATCCTGTCTACTATATTTGAAAATAATAACGTCTTGGTGCGATAGTCTTGTGGCATATATGCTAATTGTTCAGACAGCTATAGAGTAGTCTCACCATAAACTACCAAACATTGTTCTAAACATATTCTATCTTGGTAATCCTATCAACACTTATAGCACTTCAAAAGCTTATACTTTTCTTAAAATCCAAAATAGTGCTGTTAATAGAAAAGTGTGTTCTTCCATCTCATTACAATAAAACCTTCTGAACATAAAATATATGTAATACAGTTGTGCTCTCTCATAAAGTGTAACTTTTTAATTTTTTATTCATAAAACATGTCATAAATTTGTAATACAAAGGTATGAAAATCTGCATCCTCCACCCACATGCGTTTAGCACGTGTAACAGGACTACTGCCATATACGGCAAAAGAAAAAAATAGTTATGAAGTCGATAGATAGCGACAATACCTTGACGGAATGTGATCAAACTTTTAATAGAAATAATGTCATGTCTAACGCAATGAAGAAAATCGTGAATCCTTGTTTCTTCATCTTTTCCGAAGTAATGTTGAAAGCGATGCACTCGTTGCACTCAGATTGAAAAGGAACTCGCCCAAGTTGGAATCCATTCCCCTACTTATGCTAGTGCTGCCCAATGTTCATTTATCGTCTACCATCAAATTCGACATTGGCTTGGACATAAATTTAAATACAAAGAGCCAGGATCGATACGTCAAAACGGCGACTTACATCCTGTTTGGACAACAATACCTCATGACCTCTGACAAAATAATCAATCTGATATCTAGTTTCTGAAAAGCTGACTATTCATCTGCTCAGTGAAGTTTCAAGAAAAATGGAATAACCAGTTCTATACTGCATAACATTTGTGAGGGAGTAGCTTGCTGCAATACACTGCTTGAAAATAAAATGTTATGTTGCTAACCTTGAAAAACACGCAGATGTCCCTGATTTTGATTATTGCTAATTTGAGGACATTTAAAAATTTAAAGATTATTAAATATGATATAAAGAACATGTTTTGAATGTAAAATAAATCAGTACAAAAACCCTTAACGGGTTAAAAGTTGTGACGCAGCACTTTCTTTTGGCTTTATGAATTTTAAATATGGGTCTTAAAAGCAATGATATCAAATTTAAGTGACGCTATGTTAATAATTATTTTTTTAAATCATAATTTTCTTTTTAGTTTTATTTATATTCACAGGTGCAATTATTATCTTAATATGAAAAAATATATAAAATTTATTCGCGGATGCTTTTTCATTCACATCTCTCATGAATTCAAAATATGGGTTTTAAAAGAAATGATATCAAAATTTGAGTGACACCTTGACGTTAATTTAATAGGACTCTTTTAAAATTCAATTTAAATTATTTTTGGTTTGTCTTCTAAAGTATATTTACACATACAAACAATACTTTTAATTTTTCAATACACTTTTAAATATATTACTTTCACTGAGCCTATATTATGTATTGAAATGTATTTATTTCAATGAATTGATTTATCTTCTGTGCCACGCTATCCAAAATCATAAGTAAAATTTATGTAAATGATTATTTTGCGTCATATTATCCACTTGAATACATTTCCCTTTGTTTGGATACTATGACGCAAAATAATCATTTACATAAATTTTACTTATGATTTTGGATAGCGTGGCACAGAAGATAAATCAATTTATTGAAATAAATACATTTCAATACATAATATAGGCTCAGTGAAAGTAATATATTTCAAAGTGTATTGAAAAATTAAAAGTATTGTTTGTATGTGTAAATATACTTTAGAAGACAAACCAAAAATAATTTAAATTGAATTTTAAAAGAGTCCTATTAAATTAACGTCAAGGTGTCACTCAAATTTTGATATCATTTCTTTTAAAACCCATATTTTGAATTCATGAGAGATGTGAATGAAAAAGCATCCGCGAATAAATTTTATATATTTTTTCATATTAAGATAATAATTGCACCTGTGAATATAAATAAAACTAAAAAGAAAATTATGATTTAAAAAAATAATTATTAACATAGCGTCACTTAAATTTGATATCATTGCTTTTAAGACCCATATTTAAAATTCATAAAGCCAAAAGAAAGTGCTGCGTCACAACTTTTAACCCGTTAAGGGTTTTTGTACTGATATCATTACTTTTTTAAGGTTATTGATGAGAATGTCAATTAGTCGAAATTAAGCATAGGGTATAAATTAATCATTAAAATAAAATTTTAAAGAAATGCTAAAAAAGACCCCTTGGACCCCAATAAAATATGAGGGTGGTGGCCCAGAGAGAGGAATCCAAGACTCAACTTTTAAATTATACAGCGAGAGAGTAACACAATTAGAAGGATGAAAATGCATGGCAAAACCCGTTTGTTCCATCTTCCTCCGCCAAAGGACGCAACCTTTTCTATACAAACATAGCTGAAAATTTTCGGGCCGTCGATTCCGAGTCAAATGAGCCATACGTCGTCGTGATCGGTCCCATAGAACCCGATAGGAAAGTGCCCCCTGGTGGTGAAACTTGGAACTAAAATCGATGTATCCTGTCGATGTCGAGTTGAATGAATCACACTGCATTGTGATGGGACCCATAGAACTCGAGATAGCTGCAAAATCCGTTAGTTCCATCTTCCACCACCAGGGGGCGGACTCTGTTCCATACAAACATAGCTGAAATCTTTGAGGCTGTCGATTTCGAGTCGAATGAGCCATACCTCGTCGTGATGGGGCACATAGAACACAAGATAGGAAAGCACACTCTGGTGGTGAAACTTGTAACTAAAATCGATATATCCTGCCGATGTCGAGTCGAACGAATCAAACTGCATTGTGATGGGACCCATAGAACTCGAGTTAGATGCAAAATCCGTTAGTTCCATATTCCACCACCAGGGAGCGCACTCTGTTCCATACAAACATGGCTGAAATCTTTGAGGCTGTCGATTTCGAGTCGAATGAGCCATACCGCGTCGTGATGGGGCGCATATGACCCGAGATAGGAAAGCGCCCCCTGGTGGTGAAACTTGTAACTAAAATCTATATATTCTGTCGATGTCCAGTTGAATAAATCAAACTGCATTGTGATGGGACCCATAGAACTCGAGTTAGCTGCAAAATCCATTAGTTCCATCTTCCACCACCAGGGGACGCACTCTGTTCTATACAAACATAGCTGAAATCTTTCAGGCTGTCGATTTCGAATCGAATGAGCCATACCTCACCGTAATCGCGCCCATAGAACACGAGATAGGATAGCGCCCCTGGTGGTGAAACTTGGAACTAAAATCGATGTATCCTGTCGATGTCGAGCCAAATGAATCAAACTGCATTGTGATGGGACCCATAGAACTCAAGTTAGCTGCAAAATCTGTTAGTTCCATGTTCCACCACCAGGGGGCGCACTCTGTTCTATACAAACAGCTGAAATTTTTGAGGCTGTCGATTTCGAGTTGAGTGAGCCATACCTTGTCATGATCGGGGCCATAGAACCTAAGATGGGAATGCGCCCCCTGGTGGTCAAACTTGAAACAAGTTGAATGAATCAAACCATGTTGTGATAGGACCCATAGAACTTGAGTTAGCTCCAAAATCCATTAATTTCCCCTTCCACTGCCAGGGGCGCTCTCTGTTCTATATGAACATAACTGCCCCTGGTGGTGAAACTAAAATCAGTAAGTTCTATCGATGTCGAGTCGAATGAGCCAAACTGCATCATGATTAGGAATGCACAACCTGTGGCCCGTGATGGATAACTGGTGGCCCGCAGAGACCATACATGCCAACCTATCCAAAAATTTCGAATTTCCTTAATAATTCGTGAGAAAAATTTGCAAATTTTGTCCATAAATCGTAGGAAAATATGAATTTCATCGATCAGGCGCATAAAATCATGAATTGCATCGACTGGATGCGAATTTTGTCAAATGGGCATGGAACAATCACAAATTTCGCCATTTTGTCGCTAGAAAAAAAAACGCAAATTTCAATAATCGGTCAACAGAAACCAGAGATGCCAAAATCAGTAATTCCGGAGTTGTAAATTTCGTCAATCACTCAAAAAAAAAAAAATCTTGAATTTTGTAAATCAATTGAAAAAACCTGCGAATTTTGTCGATAAGGCACTTAAAATCGTGAATTTCATGGATCGAGCAGCGAATTTCCTCGAATGGCGTGGAAAGATCGAGAATTTCAACGAACAGTTGCAGGAAAAATTTGCAAATTGTCCATAGATCATAGGAAAACATTATGAATTTTGTCTATCGGTTCTACAAAATTATGAATTTTGTCGATAGGCATGGAAAATCGCAAATTTCGACAACTGGGCTTGGAAAAATCAAGAATTCCATCGAATGTTTGTGAAAAAATTGTAAATTTCAACGAACGGTAAAAAAAAAATAATAATTTGCGAATTTCGCCATTGTCTAGAGAAGAAAAATTGTGAATTTCATTAATTGGCCGATGGAAAGCATATCAGTTGAAAATCATGAATTTTGTCAATCAGGCACAGTAAAAACATGAATTTTGTGGATAGGGAGAAGGGAAATAATAAATTTTGTTGAACACATGCATAAAAATCATGAATTTTGTTTATCAGGCATGTAAAAATCATTAATTTCGTCAAACGGATGCATAAAAATCAAGAAAGTCATCAATTGGGTGCGTAAAAATCTTGAATTTCATCGATCAGGCGTGTAAAAAATCATGAATTTCATCGATAAAGTGCATAAAAATATAGGACAAAATTGCCATTCGCCAATCGGCGAGTAATACTGAAAATTTGCCGACTGACTTTACTGCCACCACTGGTCAAACTTAATAGTTCCAATTGCGATAATTCAATGGAAAAAGATTTTTTCCCCACTGTCGCTCGACAAATTTCAAAACCATTTTCCAAAACCCGAATTTCATGATTTTTTCAAAGAAATTATTTGACGGATTGTGATTTTTTTTCTTCTCGAAGCCATTCGACGATATTCGAAATTTTTTTCCCCTGAAACCAGTTGATAAATTTTGTGATTTTTCCACTATCAATGAATTTTGTGATTTTTCTGCTATCGATTGATGAATTTCGTGATTTATCGACTATCGATTAATGAATTTCACGACTTTTTCCATAAACGAACAAATTGTGCACTTTTTTTCCACTGCCATTCGACGAATTTTGCAATTCTGTTCCGCGATTGTTAGACAAATTTCACTATTTTTCTCCCGAGATCATTTGACGAATTTTGTGATTTTTAATTTTACTGACTGATTGATTTATATTTAATAATAAAAGTTAAAATGTTTTGATTTAAAAACAAGATGGCTAACTGAGGGTGAATCCCAAAACTTAGCCGCATCATCAATGAGTTAGCTAATCAAGCATTTAGCTCTTACAGTTTGTTTAAAAGGTGCACACAAAAGCAAAAAATATGAATTTTTTTTAATCCTTACCATCACTGTTGAAATCCTGAACCAATTAGAATCTAATTGTGACAGTGTATTTATCTTGCAAATATCATTGAGGAGTTTTTTATACAGGGACATGCAAAATCAAAACATCATCATGATAACATTCAAATTACTAAGCCAATTCAAACCTAATTATGCCAAAGTATCAATCGATGAATTCATTAATCAAATATGTTGGGCAAAATCCTAGAACAAGCAAAACATCCGATTTGGCTATTTTTTTTACGCACGTCAACCAAAAAAACGGCAACTTCCAAATTCTACCCAATCAGAACGCATGCTTTTTAAGCTTAAGCAAGCAGATACTTACACACTGCTTACGGCAAGCTTTTTCACAAAATAAACAAATTTTATTTCGTTTTACAATTATTTACAAAGTTTCAGCAAGTTTTTCTTCACGATTTTTCTATTTTTACAAACTTTTAGCAATATTTCGTCTGGATATTTCAATTTTTACATACAAGCATTTAGCAATTTTTTCCTCCAGATTTTTCTATTTTTAATAATTTTTAGCTATTTTTTCCTCCTTGCTAAAACTTTGTAAATTGTCATAAAACGGAATAAAATCAATGTTTACTTCGTGAAAAAATTTTCATAGAAACTGTGTAAGTAGTGAATTCTCTGCTACAAAGAACACAGGTTATGATTGGGGAGAATCTAGAGAATTCTGATTTTTCAAATGCACGAAACTCTTTCAAGCACCAGTTAGTAACATGTATATGTACTCTTTGCGTACATTAACAGAAAAAAAAAATCCTGGATGCATGAAACTCCCTGTGCAGCAATCTCTAGAATGCATGAAATTCATCCAAACAGCAGTTAATAATTGATATATATATATATATATATATATATATGTGTGTGTGAGTACGCTTCGCGTACATTAACTGAAAAAAAAAATCCTGGATGCACAAAACTTGCATTTCTCTGACTTCGGTTTTTCGAAATAGATAAAATGCTTCAGGGATTCAATCCAGCATCGCTGAAATGTTACATAATCACAGAAGATCACTAATTATAATTAAACAGAGTTTCCCCCAGACAGTTTCAGAAGGGTGCTGCACCCTGCCTGCCCTTTGCTTTATAAAATAGCACCCTTCTTGCCCCTCATAAAATAATTAGCACCCTTCTTGTCCCCTCAATAAAATAATTAGCACCCTTCTTGCCCATCACTAAAAAAAATGCCCTTTCTCCATTTTGCATTAAAAAATTTGCTTCCATACCAAAAATTGACTCAATGTTGTCTTGAAAATAGTGCCCTGACTTTTAAATATCAAAAGTGGCTTTAAAAACCAAAATACCTTTTAACAATTAAAAAAAAAGTGCCTTTAAGAATCCAAAAAGTGCCCTTAAGAATAAAATAGTGCCCTTTTCTCACCAGCAGCACCCTGCCCTTTTTTAAACCTGGGGGAAACTCTGATTAAAATATAGATAAAATGCTGAAGTGATTACAAATTAATCACTGAAGCATTTTATCTATACTTCAAAACATATTTGTTTTGTTTCTCATTTCCAAAATAATTTTCATTCATATTTACTTATTATAAGCATGTTATTTAATTTTACTGACTGATTGATTTATATTTAATAATAAAAGTTAAAATGTTTTGATTTAAAAACAAGATGGCTAACTGAGGGTGAATCCCTAAACTTAGCCGCATCATCAATGAGTTAGCTAATCAAGCATTTAGCTCTTACAGTTTGTTTAAAAGGTACACACAAAAGCAAAAAATATGAATTTTTTTTTAATCCTTACCATCACTGTTGAAATGCTGAACCAATTTGAATCTAATTGTGACAGTGTATTTATCTTGCAAATATCATTGAGGAGTTTTTTATACAGGGACACGCAAAATCAAAACGTCATCATGATAAGATTCAAATTACTAAGCCAATTCAAACCTAATTAAGCCAAAGTATCAATCGATGAATTCATTAATCAAATATATTGGGCAAAATCCTAGAACAAGCAAAACATCTGATTTGGCTATTTTTTTTTACGCACGTCAACCAAAAAATCGGCAACCTCCAAATTCTACCCAATCAGAACGAATGCTTTTTAAGCTTAAGCAAGCAGATACTTACACACTGCTAATACCCTGTTCACATCGCACATTTAAGATATCTTAGACCGCCATTTTTGAGGTGGTACCTCACCGGAATTGAATACCTGTCCACACCGCCAAACGCATTTAAGATAACTCACTCAACATTACCGTGTCCAGTGCGCATGCGCATATGTTAAAAACAATCTCAACGGCCAATCGGCCTCCAGAGCCAATCAGAGTGAGCGGTACTGACTGTATCTAGCAATGGAAAGTTCGAACTCACTAAGTGAGTTTCTGGAACTCACTCAGTGAGTTCAGCGGTCTAAGATATCTTAACTATCCGATCTGAACGTAGTATTACGGCAAGCTTTATTATACAATTTTAACATAAATTTTATTTCGTTTTACAATTATTTACAAAGTTTCAGCAAGTTTTTCTTCACGATTTTCTATTTTTACAAACTTTTAGCAATATTTCGTCTGGATATTTCAATTTTTACATACAAACATTTAGCAATTTTTTCCTCCAGATTTTTCTATTTTTAATAATTTTTAGCTATTTTTTCCTCCTTGCTAAAACTTTGTAAATTGTCACAAAACGGAATAAAATCAATATTTACTTCGTGAAAAAATTTTCATAGAAACTGTGTAAGTAGTGAATTCTCTGCTACAAAGAACACAGGTTACGATTGGGGAGAATCTAGAGATTTCTGATTTTTCAAAAGCACGAAACTCATTCAAGCACCAGTTAGTAACATATATATGTACACTTTGCGTACATAACAGAGAAAAAAAATCCTGGATGCATGAAACTCCCTGTGCAGCAATCTCTAGAATGCATGAAATTCATTCAAACAGCAGTTAATAATTTATATATATATATGTATATATGTGTATGCTTCGCGTACATTAACTGAAAAAAAAAATCCTGGATGCACAAAAATTGCTATATTCCGCACTCCCTAGAATGCATGAAATCCATTCAAGCTGCGGTCAGTAATGTTCGCACAAAAATCGGTTTACAGCAATCTCTAAAGTGCTTAAAATACATCTTATCATATAAAATCAACAAAAATGCACTTACCGTTATTTCTCATCCTTCGTTTTTTTTTAATATTTCACAGGATTTATCCTTTATGACATAAAACACATTTCATAAACATAATTCAACAAATCTGACACACAACAAACCAACCCACAGACAATAGAACTCTATTATAGAATATTCTAATCTGTCAACCAACCAATCAAATCTAATTCCCTCAAAAACCAGCTCAATTTTCAGAACCATGCATTCTGCTCATGCTAGAACCAAGCACAGAAGGCGTGGAAAAAACGTAAGAAATAAACCGGTAACAAGAAAACTCATTTATCGCTTCGCTAAATTCGATGACGCCAAGCGTCTCGCTTGTTCTAGGATTTAACCTATTTTTCTTAATTATCTGTCTTAGTTTGTGAATAAATTTTTGTAATGTCAGTTGAAACTGATCTCTCGTACATAACGATGCATCACATTTTTTTAATGTTTTTTTTTTCTACACCATGATGTTGCTATTTAACAACATTATTTTAATTTTAAAAAGAAAACAAACAACTAATAAATCAGTAAATATGAACGTTTTGCACTCTTGAAGCCCCCCCCCCCCAAAAAAAAAAATATATATATATATATATATATATATATATATATATATAGTGAAACTTCCATTTAACGAAGTCTCATCGTTACTCTTAAACACTTCGTTATAAGGAAAATTCGTTAAATAGAAATCAACTTAAATCTATGAAATTTGTATACATATAACCCACATAAAATGGAAATACTTGAAAAACATCATTTAATTCGGACAGTCATTTTTTATGCAATGTAGATATGAGAATAATTTAATTAGAATAATGTCTAAAAAAACAAAAAAAAAAGAGAAGTAAACAAAAAACCAAACGTACATTTTCTTTTTTCATTAAAATATGATTAAATGTTTGTGTTTTGATTAAATAATTCAAATGTGTTCATTTTCATAGAGTCCGCTGAAATTAATTCATACATCCATCGCAACAGCAACCTCTCCGTTTGAACACTGTACTGTATACGCACGAAAGTGGAATAAACTTCGTTATATAGAATAAGTTTTTCGTAATATGGAGATCAATTTACATGTTAATGATGTGCAAAGTCAAGGTTCTCCAGAAAATTTCGTTGAGTAGAAAACTTCGTTAAATAGGGACTTCGTTAAAGGGAAGTTCTACTGTATATATATATATATATATATATTGTTTTAATTTCAGGGTAACTGAAGAAAAAAAAAATCCTTCTATAGCGTTTCTATTTTTCCATGCGCTGTGAAGATTTTTTAACGGGTTCAAAAACAAATTTCACAAATACTTCTAACTTAATTAACAAATACTTCAAAAATATATTTTTAATTCCATGTTGTTTATGTATGAAGAAAGAAACAAAAGTTTGGTAAACTTCTATCTCTGTTTAAATAGTCTATTTCAAGAATAAAAACATTCGGTAGAATGCATAGCTTTGACAATACATAAACAAAAATGAAGAATACAGTACCTTTTTTTTTTTTTTTTTCAATTTCTTATATTTGGTGCAAGATACTACTGAATACTTTGCTACAAGATTTGTTTAAAGATATTACCCTCTCTCATGATTTTTAGGTTTCCAATACCACGTCTACCATTGCCCCGAGAACTGACGACTGATTTCGTGATTTATTAAGTAAAATCTATATTTAACATTTGAAAATAAACTTTCACTAGAAAAAAAAAACAAAAA
The DNA here is from genome assembly GCA_963931845.1 of Maratus michaelseni. Classification (NCBI taxonomy): domain Eukaryota; kingdom Metazoa; phylum Arthropoda; class Arachnida; order Araneae; family Salticidae; genus Maratus; species Maratus michaelseni. The sequence continues at coordinate 394,197,340 of OZ007592.1, forward strand.
AAACAATGGTAGAACTTTGCATTTCTCTGACTTAGGAAAATAAATATTAGAAGATAAATACATATTTCTTTATTATCTGTTTTTAAAATGCAAATTTAAGAAATGAAATTGAAAAAAAAAAGGTACTGTATTCTTCATTTGTTTATATAGCTGATCAAATATACGCATTTCAGTGAATGTTTGGATTCTTATACTATGAAACAGAAGCTTACAAACGTGTTTTTTATCGTACATAAACAACATGGAATTAAAAATATATTCATGAAGTATTTGTTAATAGAAGTTAGAAGTATTTGTGAAATTTGATTTTCAACACTTCAAAAAATGTTCATAGCAGCGAATCGCATCGCACACGAAGAAAACAAACTGATGATTGATTCATTTTGAATGATTCCTTGTTACGCAAATTAATTGATAAAAAAAAATCTTAATCTTTTTTTTTCCTTTAAAAAATCACAAATTAAATATAAATAACAATTAAATTGTATATGTATAATTATAAAATATTTCAATATTTTAATCAAGGAATCTAAATATTTTTCGACTTAATGAAGATTTTGATATAAGAAATTCTTTATTATAACAAAAAAGAAAAATATACAAACAATAATTTAATTTAATACATATATATTACATATTAAAAATTGCATTAAAAACTGTTTTCGTATTAAAAAAAAAAAAAGAATCTAAATATTTTTTCAGCGATATGCTATAACGTTTAACTGTAACCGTAATAGGCAAGAGCTTCCTTACTGCGCAGTAATAAAAAAGGGTGAAAAGGCTGAATATCTGTAATGTTAGTCTACCAGAAAAAGCATAAGAAAAGAGTCCAATTTTGAAACTGGATTATATAAAAAACAAGAGTTTTCCTACGTTAGCGCAATATCTTAAACGCTTCATCTAAAACCGATTAATATAATATATTAATTTTAAAAAAATCGTTCGATCCATTTCCGAGATAACAACTCTGTGCCCATTACACCATTACATTTTCCATTTTCGCTTAAAAATTGGTTTCCAGATCTCAAAATCTACTGCATGTAGAAATCTATAAATTTCAGGATAGAGTTAGGCCATAGATATAAGACTAATGTGAAAAAATCGAAACGGTATGCCTCATATTTACTGAGATATTAAATGTCGGCGTTTCGATTTTCCTTTGATGTCCTGCTAGCTGTATATATGAGAGTGACGGAATCTTCGGTTTTGGGCTTACGGTTTTCGGTTTTTCGCTGCGTCACTCAAGAGACTACCGTCTCTTATGATATAATAATAATGCTCTCTCTCATAAAATGTAATGTTTAACTTTTTATTCATAAAACCTGTACTAACTTTTTAAGGAATGACCGTGTAGGCTTGCGAGTGGTGTCATTCGATTAAGCAAAAAAAAAAGTATAAAATACGTAAAACGACACCCACTGAACATAGTTAAAACAGTTGAGTTTTAAAAAATTACCAGACCCCCCCCCCCCCCTTCAAAAAAAAAACCTTTTTTTTGTATTGGGAACTCGGCAGGTATTCATTTCAAGTGCCAAAACCAAGTTTTTCCCAAATTTTCATGAATGCCTACCAATTGAGTTTGTAAAAACCTTAGTTTAGATGTACTATAGTGTTGCAATTTAAGTACGTAATTAAGAATTCTGTCAATGACATTTGTGCGAAAATTTTTGATACCTTGACCATAATTTGAGAAATTGCTCTCTAGTTCGATGACTACAAAAATATTAAAAAATGTATTTAATATATGTATATTTTAAAAATATGAATTACAAATTTAAGTAACATCATTCAACATGTAATTATTCCAAAATATGTTGTTTTTGTTTTCTTTTTTTCATAATTTGAATAAATAATAATTGCTTTTATTTTCTAGTGCATCATTTCTCGAAATAATAATAAACGTGTACATTTTTATACCTAACAATGTGAAGTAGCTTAATTAAAAAAATAGCGAAATTTAATTAATTTCAAGAGGGGTGATAATTATTTAATATCTTTTAAAAATATGACATACAATTAAAACGCTTTGCAAAATAAATAAGTAGATATTTTCTTTTATAAACTCGTTTAAATAAAACAAAGGAAATGTGTCACTTAGTATTTCTTATTTTTATATAAAATTGATGAAAGTTTAATTAATAGAAAAATTAAATTTTAATTACATACATACATACATTTATAATTAACATCATTAGAAAAAAAACATAACTCGATCATAAAGGTTTTTACATTCATTGTGTTATGTATGTTGTTAAAATTATTAAATAATATTATTTTTTACAATGTTTTAATAGTAATCGATAATGAGTAACGCTTCCAAAATGCATAAGCACATATATACTAATTTGGGAAATGGTTTTCTTCAGAACAATAAAAAATGTTGCGATATTATTTGAACATTTTGTAAAGGAATCTTCTGAAACTAGAATCATACATTAAAATTCTCATCGATAAATGTACCAAATACATTTAGATAATTTATAAAGTATGTTTGAATGTTTTGAGGGAAGGATTGTTCATAAAGCTTAATAAAGAAAGACGTGGAGTTTTATAAAAAATATATCGTTTTTTCTATCATTTTTATTATTTATCGCAATTCATTAATGAAAGAAACCTTTTCTTTACTCAGTTGTATATATTTAATTAATCGAAAATATTAACTGTATAGAATGAATGAAATACCTGAAACAAAAATAGTGTTTAAAATCATTTTTCTTATGGGTGTTCAAATGTCAAAGATATTGTAGACTAATTTAATATCTAAAGAATCTTCAATTATTTATCTAAAGTTTATAAAATATTTCGGTTATTTTATCATCTGAAGAAATGTAACAATCATTAGCAAGATCATAAAATTGAATGTCATGAATTAAGATCGGTTAAAGACGGTCGTTTTGTATACTGCATTGCAATAATAGTTACTCATTTAGACGTAATAATTTGACCTTTTTCAGTTCCATGTTATCAGATAGTTTTAAAAATTAATTCATGTCCATACCTTTATTATTTAAAGCATTTTATTTTGAGACTATTCAATTGAGGAATATTGACAGATGAGTTATTAATAATGGATGAATATAGAGCATTGGACTTTTGTGTTGTAAATCATTATATTGAGCTTACGATTTGGTCGTTTGTCAAACGAAGTTGTTTTTTAACAAAACGTTCCAGTGAATTTCTCAATAATACAGTGTATATCATTAGAACATTGTCTTATTTAAAATTCGATTAATCGTTAAGCAATGCCAATTTTTAGCATCAATTGCAGAATCAAAACCAAAGATATGTACATAACCAGATTTATAATGCATTAATATAAATGGAATTTACCCTTTTACACTACTCCGGCATTCTTTTGTTTTTAGTTTTGTTGCTGGATGTACTTGTCTGGTCAGCGAATTTTGTAATTGTGACTTCATGGCCATTTCTTATGCGATATTTTTGTTTTTCATGCAGTGCTTTGTTTTCCTGGCTATGGTTTTTCTGCGCGTTCAATGTTTATTATTATTATTATTATTATTATTATTATTATTATTATTGACAAGGACTTCAATAACATATTGCTGCTGTAATAGCTACTAGTTAATTAATACTGTTATATATCCTGCTATGTTAAATAGCGCCCATTTCTAATTTACACTATGTTTTATTGTATTTCAACAAGAGGAGTACTTATAGTTTCGTATGCCAAATTTTTGGGAAATATGGTACCTTGCGCGTTTCCTTAAAAATATCGTTTATGAAAAACCCTTCATTATCCGTCATGAGAAAAACCTTGTTATTCCGCTATTAAATGAGAATATATTTTTTTTAAGCATATGCTTTTTAATTGTCACATTTTCAAAAACATACAGTTTTAAATCAAATTAGAAAATATTAAGTATAATAGGTGATAAATTTGATAGAATGAAAATTTGCAAATGACAACTTACGATTACATAATTTTCTACAAATTCTATCTTTCTTATTTTTTTTACGATTTATCGGTAATACAAAGAAACCTCAATTTACCGTGTAATAAATCAAAGGTTAATTTAAAATCTGTTACATACATGTACCCAAAAATAAATTATTCAAAATTCATTGTCGTTTTCCAACTACAAATAATTTATATTTTAAAAGTTTGTGAGATTTAATTGAGGGGATCAGAAAAGTTTGAAATGAAGAAAATTGACTAAAATTTGAACATGGATTAATAATACTGAAATTAATTTAGAATAATACTTTTTTTGCATTTATTATTATTATTATCATCATTATTATTATTATATTTACTATTTCCATACATATTTTTGCATGTTATATGAGAAAACATATCTTTTCAATTGTGGAAAAACACAAAAATATTTAAACAAGTGGGTAAGTGAGATCGAAGATCGCACAAAGGGTTCGTTTAATATTCCTTTCAAAACAAATTATACTTTCTTTAATAAATCCAAATAAATCTCATTTTCCAAAAAAAAAAGTCATGTTTTTCATAAAGTAAAAATTTGCCTGTCTATTTTCTCGTTTTTTCGAATATCTGAACCGGCCCGACGGCAGACGAATCCCGCTATTATACTCTGTAATAATATCTGTCTATAATAATATCTGTCATGTGTGACTAAATGCGATATTTAAAAAAATCATTTTTAAAATTAAAGATGTTGTATTGAAAATTATATCATATGGAACCCTGTCGAGACCTTCAAAATGTTAAAATATGCCACTATTTCTTTAATCGGTTTTTTTTATCATGATTCAATACGTTCCTCAAACTCATATGACGTTATAATCACTTGCTGATTTCATATCTACTTGCTTTCTCAATTACTTATATATATATACTCTCTTTGTATTATTCTCAAACATTTGTAAAAGACCGTTAAACTTTCAATATGACATCAGAATAATTTTCTTTTTAATTCTCTAATGACGTCATATTAACCTGCTGTTTGTACTTACACATACTCATACTCCTTGTATTATTGAAAAAAGTTTCAAAATTTCCTCTTTATTACCAATATGACATATTATTAATCTTTTTTTTTTCAATTGGTGAAACGTTTTATTTCATTTTTATTTTTCACGTTAAAATCTTTCAATAGAAAATTAATTACACTGGGGATCAATTTTTAACATAATTTCTGTTGACTTTGATTTTTCAGCTGTTTTTAAGTCAAAAAATTGTGCTGATTTCAAAACTGTAATTAGTTTTCTTTTATTGCCAACTGAAGAAAACTTTTTCATATATCTTATTTAGAAAATTCCAAACCTAACTTTTGAAAAGATAAAGGCAGGTGTATTTGATGGTTCAGAGTTTCGGCAGCTCATTGGAGATGAACATTTCATAGGACAATGGCAGAACTATTAAAGAATGCTTGGTTATGCTTATTACGTTTTATCTCTATTACACCGGAAACAAAATAAATAAATAAATAATAAAGTAAACAATCTATATATTTAAAACGCTAAGCGTTTTCTTTCGACAATCCGTGAGAACAAATTACTGCATCAAATTACATCATTATTTTTTTAAATGAAAGATATTTGGACACAGATTTGTTATCGTACATTTGTTTTTTCGAAAATTTTATTAATTAGCATTAATTTTAAATTAAACTTTTACATCTGCTTATGACGTCATAAAGTCGGCAATCGGAATACGCCCACTGTTGCGAGGCACATAGTTTATTCTCTGAACCCTGTGGTTGCGAAGATAAAAGAGAAATAATAAATATTAAAAGCACGTGGCTTTTAGACCGAATTTTTTGATTTCCAAGTTAAATTTCGGGAAAAATATTTATCTGCGTGTTTTATAAGAGAATAAAAAAACATATTTATTGTGACGTCACGGAAATATTGTTCATTGGGTTTATTTTATCATTATTCATTATTACTTTGTTGATGCCATTTTTTCATTACAACTAAATACAAAATATATATTTATTTGTATACATGGTGTTTAAGCATAGAAGTAACGTATACAAAGTACGTGTGAAAAGTTTGCGCCGGTGAAAATGACGTTATGCTTAGCTTGAAATGCATTTTAACATTGATAAAACTAAAAAGAAAAATTTATATGATTGTGTCAACATGACGTAATTTTAACTGATTTTTCAATTTTTAATTTTAAAGATTAGAACTGGAGCTTTTATTGTGTGCTTCATCTTGATTGCATAATTGATTGCATGCTACCGATTACTTTTTTTAAATTATAGGTTAGAAGAATAATATTCAAGCGTGAAACATTCTTTAATTCTGTTTCAACTATGACCATCAGTGTGCTTTAATAATGTAAAATAGCCCCTGGGAAAGTTACCACGTTTGAAAATAGATTTCCCTAACCATCCTGAAAAGTGAAAAAAAAAATAATAAAAAACACCTAATTAATCATAAGATCTGAAAAAAATATATATTTTATGTTTAACATAAAATGGAGTTGTTGAATTCGTTGATGTATATGCTGCATCAGAATATGCTAGGATTTTTTTTTTTTTTTTTAAGATCCATTGGGTATTTAACTGTAATCATCCTGATTATGTAAAGGGACCGAAGAAATAATCATACAAATGAATTACACTTGTAAACATTAAAAATCTCCCTCATCTGCAGATTGATTTATTATTGTAAAAATAATTCTTCATCTTTACATAAAAATTTATTAGCTTAAAACAATGGATGCGTTTTAGAATGTATGAATTTGAAACAAACAATGATTAAAGAAGACATTTTAAAACTTTTAATTTAAACATTTAAAAACTTTTTTCTGACGTCGAATTTCGACGCTGCTTTTAGACATTGGAGCTCATTCGGTTGCATTATCACAGGGGCGGGGAGAGGTGTGCTTTATTTACTATGTTCTTTTATTTACTGACTATGATATGAAAGTAGGAATATACTATTTGAATGATACTTCATAGGTCCATGAAATTTTCTTTCTTGCCATGGGTAATATGGCGGTAATGTCAAACTGATTTGCATTACACAGTTGTTTACGGATTGTTTGTTCGGAGTTTGCATCGGAAATAGTACTGTATTCCACTAGGGGAAAAAACTTTTAAAATAAAATATTTGAAAGACTGTTTTATACGTACCCCTTCTTAAATAATAAATTAGCTTATTTTACTGAAATTGTTATAGTATTTTTTTTCCGTTAAGTTTTGACGGGTTCCATCTAGTCCTATTTTAAATTTAAAATGCATAAAAATTTATCATATTTACGTTTTTTATATTATTAATGATGCTATTTTACTTTCTTTTTTTAACTAAGCACATTGAATTTAAGCATTAGTCAGAAGGCAGGAAATGATATCTTGCATGTAAAAGCAATTTTATTAGAAGTCGAGAAATGTAGTTTTTTATATCCAATAACCAGCTCAAATACGCCACTAATTGCATTCAAAAATGTAGTTTTATACAGCAGATATATATTTATTAATAAAACTAGTACATTAGAGAAAGGTAATCTTTATATTAATAAGAAAGATAAAGTTAATCTTTCTAAATGTGGCCATCACCACCAACAATACATCATATATTCTGCATGTGTTAAAATGTTGACACATTCAGCATTCGTAACTTGAATTTTTATTCAATTTAACCGTATCTTACTTATATGGGTAAGTTTATCAGTAAATGATCATCTGACTTTTAATGAAAACTTTTCTGCCTGGCGTCAATTTGTGTAGTATTTGATGTATTGGTAGGATATAAACATATTATACTTATAATGAAAACTTTTCTGCCTGGCGTAAATTTGTGTAGTATTTGACATATTGGTAGGATATAAACATATTATATCTTATAATTTCTATCATTTTTACAGGTAAGACATTAAATCATACTAAATCAAGAACGTCCTTCAACTTTGCAATTGACTTTCCCCCCGTACCTTGCTCTTCACCGATATATAGCGCTGTTAACGGTCTTAGCATGTAGTGCATAGCCACTTTAATTTACCGAAAACACCACGTTTATGACTATTGTTTTTACGAAGTTAATGCGGGTGGATAGGACATTAGTTCGAATCCTGAATTAAAAAGTCTATGCAGTATTTCAAAATATTTTATCAATCAACATTTGAAATTTAATAATATTGATTGTGTTTATATTCCACTATTATTACGATGTACGTTTAATAAAATACACAAGTATTTTTAAATCCGTTTATTGAAATATAGATAATAAAAGATATAACGAAATCGTTTCAAGCAAAATTTGGCTCTAGGTTCAGTATCAAGCTTACCATATTTTTGTATAAAGTAAAGCCATGAGAGATGGCGCGGTCGGAGAGATTGCGCACATAGAGGTTCTGAGAGAAGGAGTAGATTTAGCACGCAGCGACTTCAGGTAGTTGTTCAACAGCAGTAGTGGAGTGTCTACTTGAAAGTGCACGTTGATTTCTTTGAACGTCTAAGATAACGCATTGCTATTTTGTTTAGTTTTCCCAAAGTAAGTTCTTGAATTTTCCTAGCTATTTATCAGAATTTCTATACAATGTTAGTAGTATAAAATATTTGAAACTTAAACGGTTTCTCATAAGCTACTAATCTAGACTAACAATGTGGACATCAACGGTTCGTTTTAGTAGCGTCCAAGTTTAAATATAAGGCCGCGCAATCTCTCCTACAGAAATTGGAGAGTTTGCGCATCTGCTTCTTAGGAGAGATGGCGCATTGTTCCCATTAGTTTACATGCTAGGAGAGATTACGCAGCTTATTGGTAAATTTGCATAAAAAATGAAAAATGAAAATGGACTAATTTTAAGTTAAACGTGTTTTCAAGTAACTTAATGTTATTTTGTAATCTTATCTGGACTTGATTTTTCTGATTCTTCAGATTTTTTCCACATTAATTAAAAATTTTTAATCGTTTTTAAAATTATTTCCTTTTTCTGATTCTTTAATCATTAGGTTGAAATATTCGCTCCTAATACAATAATATTTATTCACAAAAACCTTACAACAATGTCATTTAAGTGTAATTATTATTGTTAACAATTTAACTGTAGTTATTATTAGTAACAATCTCTCCTACCCATGTGCGCAATCACACCAACCCTGTAAGGACAGATAGATTGCGCAAAATAACTTTCTTCGTTTTATTACAATTGTTCTATTAAATTACAACATGACAACAAGATAGCAATGAAAATGCATAAAAAACAAATGAAGTAAAAATTATTCATGGATAGTTTAGCAAAAAATTAATATTTAGATTTTTTATTGTTATTCTTTCAAATTGTCCGTAGACTCTCCTAGCTTTACCTTAATGAAACCTAGTAAATGGAAACTGCAACTTTGTATCCATCATCGTCATACACATCCAACATTTCCCCTAGTACAAGAGATAGTACTAGGAGCAATTGAGTACAGTGTTTATGGGTGGTAATTTGAATACTCATCAGTGTATTTATGAAGTACTAAGGCCGTATCTGTACCTTATACTTGAGGGACCCGTAACACTTGCGCTAAGCAGGAGAATACACGATTTCATGTATCCATCCTGGACTGAAATTTCTCTTTGCGTTTTTGTCATGGAAAGAACATTATTGTGAACTTTCGCAAACTGAAAAGATGCGGTAATGGACTGTTGCTATGAAAATTGCACGTTGCCAATCGAAGTCAAGAACTATAATTGACAAGAGGCATAGAGTGGGGGCCTCAAGTCCTGTCGTACCCTTGCCATCTTTCCAAACTCTATACGAGTGACATCTCGATGCTCACCTGCATGAAACATGCCAGAGGCTTCTGCGTCAGTTTTGAGAACTGATTTTTAAATTGTCTGTGCCAAAAGTTTACTTATAAGTTTAATTGTGTCTTTACATAAATAAAATGCATATGTAAAAGAAATATGATTCGGCTGATTGCTTTTATATTTCGCATGGAATTTTACAACGAATAATGATGTACATAAGTTAAATAAAATGTATTTTATAAATAATGCAATTTTCTCCTTAAACTTTTTTTATAAAAAATATAAAAAATATCATTCAATATATATATATATATAGTTCCAACTTGATAAGATTAACTCTATGAATGAACGTAATGAACTCGATATATTTATTTTTTATTTGTGTTAAATAATCTATATGCAATTCAAAAGTATATTGTGAAATGTAATATCCATGATTCATTTAAGTTTATATAGCTTTTACATTGCTACAGTATTCCGACAATAATAGAAAATTTTTAAGATCACAAATATTTAATTTCCACATACGGTAATTTTAAAAGGCTGAATTATCAATGAAAGGAATCATTAATCCAGAAAAAAACATATTTTTTTTTTTTTTTTACTTCAGTAAATATTTTTTCTATATGAAGAGGTTAGAATAACAGTGGTGGAGTAAGTGAAAATTTTTGAAATTTGACATAACCATATTTTTACTGAACAATTATTAATTTTTGTTCAGTGTGCCAGTCAAATAAGTAATAGTTCACTTCGGGAGTCGCTAGAGAAAACAAGTTGGACCACCCATTGCAATGTCAATACAGAGCTGTCACTGCCAACTATTTTTATATTCTATTCGCACCACTATATTTTAAAAAGATAATTTTATCGTAAATTTCGGAGTTGTAGTTATTATTAACTGGGTATCACATTGAGGCAATATTCTGTTGTCAAAGTGCAAATGAAAAAAATTGTTTTAAGAAAGTGGTGCGAGATAGAATTAGAAAATAGTCGCCACTGGCAGCCCTGCAATACAACAAGTTGCACAAAACCCTTCATATCTCAAATCACTAAATTTTGAGTTACTCCATTGTCATTCTAACCCCTTCATAAATAAATATAAATGCTGCGATTATTTATTCGTATTATTTATTTAAGCATATATAATAAAACGTATTTTTTCATCAGCATGAAGAAAGACAGAAACGCATATTTTAACGAAATATCAACGCAGAACGTGTTAAAAGCAGAAATTATAGATATTGTTTTATATGTAGTTTTTACAGAGAAAAAAATATTAGAAGATGTTCTGAAAGTTAAATAAGCAGACATATTTTTTTACGAAACGTTAATGCAGAAGTTATGTAATTTCTTTCACTTGCTAGAATACGAAATAGTTCAAGAAACTAAAGCATATTACAGATAAAGACATAAAAATGTTGTTCATTAATTCGATTCATTATGTTAAAAAGTCCTATATGATGTCTAAAGTAAATGTATATAAGTTCTCAAAAAGTATTGTAAGAAAACTTATATGATATCTTTAATATTTATAAGCTGCTTGAAGTAGAAGTTAAATATATTTTTATTATAGCATACAGCAAGAGTAATTTATAATTTGAAGATACGTGAAGGAAAGCAGCTTCGAAATTTCAGATTCTATATTAAAATATGTGTATATTTTTATTACTGTAAAGTATTCATTATGTATGAAAGCATATCTTGGCGAAAATCAAGCAATGTAAAATAAATCTAAAAATTAAGATATATGAAATCCAAGTTTATTCGTATTTTTTATTTGTTTTTAGTGCAAACGTGTTCCAGATTTTGATGTAAAATCAATTTGTACCAGAAATATCTTATAAAAATATTTATCTTTTCTGGCTTTTATGTTTTCAACACAATGTAAAAGTGTTTATGACTTTGGCCACTTCAGCCGACTGCCTGTCTGTATCTACGTGCTGTAACTCCTGTAAATGTATTCGGATTATGATATATTTTGTATATGTTATTGGCGTGTAGTATAGCATGTCCTCTATTGAAAATGCAGTTTATAGCATTTGTAAATCATTTACAGGTGCACTCAAATTATTTCTGTTTCATTATAATCTATATGAGAAAATCCTTTGGAATGCATTGTAATACTGTTGCACTATTTAAAACTTATTGCAATTGATATACAACAGTAATGTGCACTAAAAGATTCTTAGCATTAGTATGCATAGCATTTATCTTGCTGTGCACACCAGCATGTTATTTTGTTCGGCATGGCTATTTACTGGGACACAAGAAGAAATTCTATTGCAGTATTCTCTATGAGTGATAAATCCTGGACGTGGGTTGTCAGTAGTGGTATGAGTAATTATACACATATTACTTTATGTGCGATTGAATTCTATAGATCATATAATGACAGCACAAAAGAATTCGAGTACATTTCCGTTTATTGACGGAAATTTCTGAATGGACATTTTCAACTGCGTTGGACATTTTCGCCTACTGTGTGGTATATATACCAATCTATATATCATACAAACGAATTCGGATACATTTTCGATGCGTTTTCCGAATTGATTACTTAGCTATCATCTTTCACAGTACTAGATGGTGACGTCTATTACAGTACTCTGATTGTGGTGGTAAATGTTTCATTAACTAGGATTGACGCATAATTTATCTTCTTGGTTATTTTTAGTTGAGGTTTGGTAAATCGAATTGCACAGGAAAATGAAATATTTTATTAGAAATATTACAGATCCATCAATGTATGATTCAAAATAAATTTTACTCAAATCCCTTGACGTCAAGGATACAGATACGATCAGTCTTTATATGAAATAACAGCTTTTATTTGTTAAATGTTGATAACCCATTTTTAACACTATCCAACCTAGTTGAAAAGTGTTTATGACTTCGGTTTGTCTGGCCGTATGGTCGTCTGCCGTCTGGCCGTCTGCCGTCTGGCCGTCTGCCGTCTGGCCGTGCTCTATCTCCCGTAAATATGCTCGGATTGCCTTGCAATTTTTATATGTTATTATCGTTATCTATAGCACGTTCCCTATTTCAACTGAAGTGTGTAGCACTTATAGTTTTTTTACAGGGACACTCAAAATAATTCCGTTACATTACGGTCTATTGGGAAAAATCATTTGCGATTTATTTTAATGATATTACACAATCGCAAACACATTGTAATTGATATATATCACTAAGGTGTATTACAAGAAGTTTAATATGGAATAGGGTGTGCATAGCACTTATAGTTAATTTACAGGGACAGTCAAAAGAATTCCGTTACATTACGTCTATGGAAAAAATCGTCTGCGGTTTATTTAAATAATGTTTCACTATTTTAAACGCATTGAAATTTATATATATCACTAAGGTGCATTACAAGAGGCTTACTACAGAATAGTGTGTGTATAGCAGTCATTGTTCATTTACAGGGACACACAAAAGAATTCTCTACTGTCTGTTAACAATAATTCCTGGAAGTGCATCTTAAGTTACTGGACGCGATTTTAAATTTAACTTACTTTTTGTTTATTACGTGGTGTGTATAAATTCTGTAGATAATATATAGGAAAGCACAAAAGTTCGCGAACACATTTCCGTTTATTGACAGAAACTCCAGGAGGAGAATTTTAAACTGTGCTTCGCGTTTCTTAACTGAACTAAAAGTTAGCATCCTATGTAGTATATATACAAATCTATAGATCATATACAGGGCTGAATAAAAGTATTCGTATATTTTTCCGAATATTGTATACGTTGGAAATTCCTGAAATTATGTTTTTAAATATGTTATGCGTTTTCCAAATTGTTTACTTAGATGTTATCTTTCAGCTTATTAAACGGTATGATTTGTAAAATTATTTTGGATGTGTTGGAAAGCTTTACATAATCTATGCTTGACGAATGATTTTTCATTCTTGTTTATTTATACAGTCGTAGAAATAAAAGATACACCCCCATTCCTTTGACTGGTAAATCGACTCATCGTATAAAAATTTAACTTTTACCAGTCGATTAGTAATAACGTCTACTTATGAATGCTATACTTAATTTATGTGACAGGGGCCATCTATATACTAAAATTGTAACAAACGTTAAAATTTCCCAAACTAACACCTAATGTGGATATATATATATCATATCTAGTTTCTTCGGCAAATCTCCCTTTAAATACCCAGCGTGATATCATTAGTTAAAGTAGTTTAGCAATAATGCAGGTTTAAAGATTCCACATAAAATATATTTCAAAATTCATATTCGAAAACCCCATATTTTTTTTTAATCAATCGATTTCTAAAAGTTTTAAATATACGAATGCACAATAACAGCTCATTCCGTCAGGTGGTTTTGAGTTATCCTTAAAAATCTACCCCCACTGCAATCTCTTTCACAACGATTAACAACACATCCGTCACACATATATTATGAAACGGCTTCCAACACATTCAGAAGACTGCAAAACAAACTTCGTTGTTTGACTTGCCATCATAGATAATGACCTTTAATATGGTTATGAATACCACTAAAAATTTTAAACAACATTTTCGCGTCAAATCACACAGCTCAAATACTCCATTTGATTAGTGACTCGTTATTGAATATTAACCAGGAGATCATATTAATCTTACCATATTTCACTTTGGCACAAAACCGAAATCTGTAATATACATAATCAGTATATATATATATATATATATATATATATATATATATATATATATATATATATATATATATATATATATATACATACATATTATATATATACATTATACATTATATATATATATACATATTTTTTTTTGTGTGTGTGTTTCTATTAAATACTGTTATATATTGGGAAACATCTTACTTAAACAATTTTAATTTTAATAAATATTCTTTGCATATTTTTTGTTTTGTTTTGATCATTTAAAAAGGTAACTAAGGGACTGTCCAATCCATAAATAACGGTATCACTGTTGCGGGGTAGGGGTGTCTGGCACTTGATATCGTAAGATTTCTCTAGGGGGAGGAGGGATTTGTTTTTTGATATCGTTATCGTTTTTGACCCAACAATTTTTTAAAAACAACTTTTTTTGTATTAAAATAAAGTCTTTTTAAAATAAATTCATTAAATGCGTATACAATTATTTCATTTCAAAATAAGGAATACCCCAATGTTTGACATTTCTATTCTTCTGCCATATGAGCATATAATTCACAATTGGAGAAATGAGGTGCGAAGTATACTTTAAATGATATTTGTTGTGTTTAATAGTAAAGGAAATAGAAAGAATGTTGTTCACCTCTTTCACTGATAAGAAATTCTACTTGTCCCCTCCTCATGCAGGGGGCATGTGCATGAAGACATTATTAGTTTTGAATATTTATGTAATAGACAATTGTTATTAAATAGTTTTAAATAGTAACTATTTCTTTTAAATATTATTTGATATAAAATTATTTAATATGTAGTGATATTTTCTTTTCTTCTTCTCTTCATTTAAATCAGTAAAGTATGCTAACAATAAATGTATAATCATATCTGTATATCACTACAAAATTATAAAAAGTAAAAGAAACAAAGAAATAAACTGTAAATGTGTTAAAATTTTAGACACTAATAACAATATTATGAGGAAGGGGGGTGTTCAAAGAATGATAACGTGTGATATCACAAGGGAAGGAGAGAGTAAAAAATTACCACACAATTGATAAAATCATATATGTACAACCCCTATGCCTATTTTAGCACAACATACAAAGAATGTAACTTGCTAAAACATTTTAACTCAAAATAATAATGAATACAATTAGAAATAGTCTACCTTCCTTTAACATACGGTTAATCTCTTGTGACATAAAAAGGATTTCAATAAATTCCCCAGGCTGTATAATTAAACGGTTAAATCATTTTCAATATCATTTTCTTATCATTAGCTTCGTAACTAATTTAGCATTTTATGCCCTGAGGTAAAACACCCTTTATTAGAAGCACTTTAAGAACGTATTATAAATTTTGTGTGTGTGTGTGTTATTCATCTTCAGAACATGAAACATTTACACAGGTCTACAAAGTTTTAATTTGTTAAAATCCTTTAAAAAAGTATACTAAATCTATAAATATTTGGCAGAATTATTTTAAAAAATAACCTTATTTGCCTTTCTATCACATATGGACTTTTCACTATCTGCATGAACATACATTGATTTATATTAGCTTCAAAGATAATTTTTCGGTTGGCTGATTGGTTAGTTGATTTTATGACGGCCGATTATCTACACGAGGGATATAGGCCCTAATGGGGATTGCCCTCCGTGGGGGTCTTTCTAAGGGATCCTAACCCTTATTTACGGCAAGGTTCAAAGAAAACCACGGGAAACTCGACGGGAAGGTCGACGAGCGCGACAGGGCTTTAAACCCAGCACCTCCCTTCTACCTGCTTTGAGAGCAGTACCTTTCAGCCACTGGTGGTGCGATAATTCGTCGGATTTCGGAGTTTTGGAAAATATACAATAGTATGTCCGCAATTTATTCCTTTTTGTTTTTATGTTTAAAATATATATATGAGATTTTTTTATATTACATTAAGTATTACATGTAAATTAATATTTATTAACAGAATGCATTTTCTTTTCTTTCATGCATAGAGTTAGTATTTTTTTTTCTTTACCCGAGGATATCTTAGTCTCTAGTGACATAAAATGAATTTAAATACATACGAAAGATTGTAAACTTTAATGATCAAATAAGTCGGAATTTTCTTTTCGTATCTTCTCTACATTAAATAATTTAGCATTTTATATCCCGAAGTAAAACTAGTCGTTGGGGGCCACCGTAATTAAATTAAAAATGTTCCGGTTAATCGAGGTTATTGAAATGAAATAGGCTTCTTCCCATTATTACATACTAAGTACATACCAAATTACAAGTCTCTATCTCAATTTTTTTGGGAGATAGAGCGTTTACAGACACACACACACACACACACACATACACACAGACGGACGGCAAATTTTTTTTTTTCTAAAAATATGTTTTTCGGAATCTCCAGTGTCTGAAACGTGTAAATGCGTCAAAAAATTTTTTTCGATTTTCAAAACGATTACAAGACTTACCCTATACTACGTATGATGGGTAAGTAATACGTATTTTTAGAAGCACTCAGCGAACTTTACATAATGTCACAGTATTTCACTCTTTTCAAGAAATTTAAATGTTAGTCTCTGAGCGTATGGAATAAATAAGGTGTATTGCCTTTGGAAATGATCGTCCGAATTTGAGAAAAAATAAGGAAAAGTAATCACGGGATAAATTAATATACAATTTTAAAAAAAAAATTCCGAATTGATTGTTTTTACTATAATAATATAAATTTTACTCTGTTTAAAATAATTCAATTTTAATAAGTTTGTTTGAACTTTTAATTTAAATACAAAAATAATCTCAATTATTGAGCCTTTGCAACGAAAAATAATTTATAAATAAATTTAAGAAGAAAATGTTTAGTGATTACAATATGTTTGTAAATTTAAAATGTATACTTATATTGAAAGTCTTCTCAAACTTTAACATATTACAATAAGGCTATTATTTATTTTTTATTCCTGACATTAGCAGTATGAAAAAGGAAAAAAAGGGGGGGATGATATAACATGAAATAAAATTATAATACTTTTTAATTAAAAGAATGTGTAAGAGCGACTGATTTTTACATGAATTTTAGGAAGTATAAAAGTTTTCAAATATATTTATGAAATGATTTCCAATTGGTGATAAAAACTTTTTGTGATTTACAATGCTGTGAGTTTTCAGTATACAGTTTTGAAAAAAAATTGGCAAGATTTGTGACTTTCCAAATTTGAAGTATGGCAATTTCCAAATACTATGAACTTTTTCCGGGAAATTCTGCGATTGATTATGTCAAATATTACTATATGGTAAAAATGCTATAGAAAATAGTATCCCTGCCAGCCATGCCTGTATTTTACTACTTTTGCATTAATAAATCCTCCTACCCTTAATATCTTCATAACTTTAGTTTCAGTAGATTCGGTAATAAGAGGGTGGGGGCATATTTTTCCAGTATACTTTCGACGATAGCTCTGAAAATATAATACCTAAAATTAAAACAAATATATTTTTGAGTTAGATGTTACGAGATCTTTTTAATTTGGTATAATTCGCCCAAAGGGTGCGTTGTGATAGCAAATTTTGTGTCATTTCCATTATTGTATCATCAAAAAGTGTATAAAATTATGCACAGAATTGAAGAAACTCCATACATATGTTTTAGATTATGGCCAGCAAACGTCCATTTTTCGAACGTTAGTTTCAGTGTGAAAAAAATAAACCAATATGCAAATATTCTATGGAATTTATCATAAGATATTTATATTTTCTAGACTGTTTATGTAACTATAAAATTTCCATTCAAAAATATACAATCATTTTCCATTTATGCATATGTAATCGGTCTATTATTTTTACCAATATTTTCCTGCAAACATAGAATACAATATGTAAAAGCAAAGCTCGTCTAACTTGTGATATACAATTAAGGTAGACAGTAGATATTTTGTTTCTAAATACATAAAAAATAATTTACAGTATTCCCATCAAAATGAAAGAGAAGTATAAAATCTTTCAATTGTCTAATCTCGTTGAATACATACCTTGTTAATTAAAAATATATTTAAGCATATTCCTAACACATCTCTTCAGACATCAAGTAAACACATTTCTTTTCAAGAAGTGAATTTTGATGTGATTCATCTTCTTAAATGGTTTGCATTGGCTGTCGTTAAAAAAAAACCATAGCAGGAAGTTATTTACGTTCATTGATTTTTAATTATGTATCTAGAGATTGCATAAGGTATTTGTATGGGGTCTTTCAGTAATTGAATATGCATTCTAAATCATGCACGGAAGATAGACATTTTGGAAAGTTTCTTTATAAAGGATATTTCTTTGATAGTATATATATATATATATATATATATGTAATTTAAAAGAACTTCAACATATTTCATTAGGAAATGGCTCTTTCCTATTTGAAATTACTAATTTGTACCTATTTGTTTGGTGAATATTTTTGGCTCATCTATCTATAGTAAAAGAAGGCACTGTAATCGAAATTTTTACGACTTTCACTTTTGCACGAATTTACACGTTTTAGGGTGCAGATATCCCTAAAAACACGTTTTTATACAATGTCTGTGTGTATGACGTGTTTGTATCATCGAAAACTACTTAAAATTATGCATAGAAATGAACCAAACTTCATACCTATGTTTTTGGTTATGACCAGCAGATATTTAGGATGTTCCGACGGAAAGGGGTGCAGTGATAGCTAATTCTGTGTCATTTTCCTTATTGTGTCATCGAAAAGTGTATGAAATAGATAGAATTGAACTGATCCTCATATATAAATATATATGGTGGTCAGGTCCCAGTTGAAATTGGGGATGTTCCCCCGGAAGGGTGCGCTGTGATAGCTGTTGAAAAAAAATAATGAATCACCCAATTGTCCAATGTAGGTTTAATTTGCATATTTGTCATAAACAAACATTCACGTTTTTTTTCATGTATTACTCGTGGATTAGGCGATTTTTGTCCTCTCTAACCGCATGGTTTTGAAACATTTATTGTAAAAAAACTGGAAATGTAATAAAAAAATAAATAACAGGTAAATAAATCATTTATTTTTTGTTACTAAAACGCTTAATTAAAAAAATAATAATAATATTTTTGAAGTATTAACAGGTAGGAGATAGAAGAAAGTCTTTGGATTGGCACATCCTACTACACTACTGGACATTAAAAATGCTACACCATGAAGGAATGCAAATAACTGAATGATATTTATTGGACAAATACATTATAATGGGAAGAACAATTGATTACATTTTCAGAAAATTTGGAGGTATAGATCCTGAAAAAAACACTACACAAAGCAGCAACCTCTGGTCGCAATAACAGCATTTATCTGCATATCCATGGAGTCGAACAGAGATTGGATGTCATGTACGAGTACATCAGTCCATGCAGCTTCAACACTATGCCACAGTTCATCAACCGTAGTCACGGGCGAGTGGTGGCGGGTCAGTCGCTCAGAAGCCATTGACAGGACATTTTCAATTGGTGAGAAATCAGGAGAACATGCCGGCCAGGGCAACAGTCGAACATGTTCTGTATCAAGGAAGTTCAGGAAAGTACGAGCAACATGCGGTCGTGCATTGTGCTGCTTAC
This sequence comes from Maratus michaelseni, assembly GCA_963931845.1. NCBI lineage: Eukaryota > Metazoa > Arthropoda > Arachnida > Araneae > Salticidae > Maratus > Maratus michaelseni. The sequence goes on from OZ007592.1 coordinate 394,217,246, forward strand.
ACGTACAGTTGCGGAGGCATCGAAGATAAGGCAGAACCACGGACCGTAACACATCAGAAATGTAACGGCTGCTGTTGAAATTACCGGCAATGCAAACAAAAGGTTACCGAGACGTGTATCCAATGGCACTTCATACCGTCACTCCAAGTGATATGATATTATGACGATTCGAATGAATGCTGGCAATGTGCGTTTTCCCCGATGCCGCCAAATAGGGATGCTGGCATAATGATGCTGTATATGAAGCAGAATGGCATCTCACGTCGTCTTTGATGAATCCAGGTTCTGTATGCATCATGATGCTAGCATTCATGTTTGGCAGCATCGTGGAAAACGCACATTGCTAGCTTGCATTCGAATCGTCATACTGTCATATCACTCGGAGTGACAGTATGAAGTGCCATTGGATACACGTCTCGGTAACCTTTTGTTCGCATTGCGGGCAATTTCAACAGCAGCCGTTACATTTCTGATGTGTTACGGTCCGTGGTTCTGCCTTATCTTCGATGCCTCCGCAACTCTACGTGTAAGTAGCACAATGCACGACCGCATGTTACTCGTACTGTCCTGAACTTCCTTGATACAGAACATGTTCGACTGTTGCCCTGGCCGGCATGTTCTCCTGATTTCTCACCAATTGAAAATGTCCTTTCAATGGCTTCTGAGCGAGTGGCCCGCCACCACACTCCCGTCACTACGGTTGATGAACTGTGGCATAGTTTTGAAGCTGCATGGACTGATGTACCCGTACATGGCATCCAAGCTCTGCTCGACTCCATGGCTAGGCAGATAAATGCTGTTATTGCGGCAAGAGGTGGCTGCTTTGGGTAGTGTTTTCTCGAGATCTATACCTCCAAATTTTCTGAAAATGTAATCACTTGTCCTTCCCATTATAATGTATGTGTCCAATAAATATCATTCTGTTATTTGCATTCATTCATGGTGTAGCAATTTTATTGGCCAGTAGAGTACTTTCCATAATTTTTTTGAGAATGTACTTAAAGGATACTGTCCTTGTAAACTCTTTTTAACACGCTTGACGTGTATTTATCGGGACAACTGTCAAATAAAAGTAAAGATTATCAAATAAACGGGGGAAAATGTATGGGTTTGACATTATGTGCAGAATTCCAAACCATCTGGTAAATTCTTCAAATTCATATAGTGCACATGTTGGTACCTCAATTAAACTTCACTTTCCAAAACAGAAGCGTTTTAGTTTCAGATCTACATCCGATTAGCCATTGACATGAGGGATATAGAGGTACATAAAAAAAGTTAATCTGGGATTACCAAGCTTTATATTAAAATTTATAATTAAAAATGTAGTTTTTAAAATACTTTAATAGTTTTTAATAGTTTTAACGAATTTAAACTTTAATATTTGAAACTGCTTTTACATCATATCATATATTCTAATACGAGCAAATGTTGTGTGTGGTTATATATATATATATATATATGCAAATTTTATCTTAAAAACGGCTCTAACGATTTTGACGAAATTTTGCATCTTACCGTTTTGGGGCACCAGACAACCATTGGGCTAGGTCACATGTACGAGAAAATTCGATTAGTGGGCTATTTTGGATCATTTCGGGTCATGGTCAAGCTAATTGTATCTAAAAAACGGTTCAAACGATTTTAGCGAAATTTTGTATCCTACCATTTTCGGGCACGAGAAGACTATTGGGCTGGGTCAAATGTTTCAGAACTTTCGATTAGTGGGTCATTTTTGGGTCAACGCGGGTCAAATTAATTTTATCTAAAAACGGATCTAACGATTGTGATTAAATTTTGTGTCCTACGAGTTTCGGGCAAGCGAAAATCATTGGGCTAGGTCACATGTCCGAGAAAATTCGATTAGTGGGTCATTTCTCGGTCATTGTGGATCAAGCTAATTTATCTAAAAAGCGGCTCAGACTATTTACACTAAATTTTGCATCCTATCGTTTTCGGGCACGAGAAGACTGTTGGGCTAGGTCACATGTTCCAGAAAATTCAATTAGTGGGTTATTTTGGTCATGGGTCATTATAGGTCAAGCTTTTTATCTTAAAAACGGCTCAGACTAAATTTTGCATCCTATGGTTTTCGGACACGAGAAGACTGTTGGGCTAAGTCACATGTTCGAGAAATTTCAATTAGTGGGTCATTTTGGACATGGGTCATGATATTTGAACACAAATTTAATTTTAGCTCGGTCTTCCCTGCTCGTCTTAACATTATATATTATGTCTACTAAGGCTTCATTTGTAAAAAAGCACAGTTTTATTTCTAAAAATACATAACAAGCCACCTTTGTTCAAGATACGCAAAGAAAATGTATTCATTAAGAAAATCGTTATTCATAAACAAAATTTATACTTTTCTCATATATAAGTGTTTTAGAGTGTAATCTGCGTCTAGAAATATATTTCAGAAGGTCTAATATATATATTTATATATTAAAGTTATTATATAAATAATATTTTAAATCTTGTATTGTTAGTGGATACATATTCCTTGACAGTAATTTAATTGAAGCAGTTTTTCAGATACAATCACACGACAGAATGATTATTTTATCGGATTACGTGTTATACTAATGATATGGTGACGAATAAAGATTAATATCACTCTAACGTGATATTTTGCAAGACACACGTATAAAACAATTACTGGGTTAGCTGATTTAGCAGAAGAAAAAAAGGAGATGTAAGAATATTTTTCATTAACAACTCAGAGCTATTTTATTAAATGTTTGATTAAGTTTTATTGCTAAATGGAAATTATTTATTATATATAACTCACATAAACAAATTTATTTTTAAATGAGTCTCTCATTATCACTTTCGTGTACCTCAAAATGCCTATGCTGACAGTAAATAGGGAACAGTATACAAGTTTAGGGGCTTCGTAGTTGCCATAAAACTCTACGCCCTGGAGTTGAGAGATTTGTGTTTAAAAATATGCGACATATTAGATTTTATCTATGCACAAGGAGGTGGTAATTTTTCTATGTTGAGAAAGAAAATTTAAAAGTATTTGTTCTTTTATTCAAAATGTCTCTTAAGCGTCTAAAAAAACTTGTTTTCAAACCATATAAAACGCAATGCATAAATACTCCTTCGTAAGTACTCTTTCGTAATACTCCTTCGTAATAAAAGTTTCTCCTTCGGTCTATTTCAAAATATTACAAAAACTAACGAAATTAGTAACTAAACATTAATTATTTCCTAAATAATTTAGATATATTAGATACCGTAAATTTTACACCATGTCGTTGTTATTTTTTCTTCATTTGGACTGTTGTTCAGACAACGATTATACTTTTTAAATAAAAAAATTTTCAAAATTATCTAAGCATTATAGAGGCAAATAACATTTATCAAATAAAAAAAGGTACCCTTTTTGGCGATACAAGCAGTACTTGTGACAAAAAATCTGTCGAATTTTACTGTTGATATTTTATTATTTATTTATGCAGACAAAATGACAAACGATACCTGTTTAGCATAAAGAAAGGTAAGCATACAGATTATTTAAAAAAAGGATTTGGAAAGCGGATATTTCAGATATTTTTCATTTTTTTAAAATTCCTTACATAGGCAGAAAATGAATGCCAGAATGGATTTTGTGAATTTAATTAAACAAATAGGATATTTCCAAACACGAAATTAATACTATTTAAAATATATCTCAAAATGTAAAATAATTATCAAATAACCTAATGTACATATATACATATATATGAATAAAAATTATTTTCCATAACATTTTAGTGGTTTAAAAATATCCAGGTACGATGCAATTATTACTTGAACAAAAGTATGAACGTCTATATTTTCTAAAAACTAAATATAATGAAACAATAAAATTTTTACTTTCTATCTCAAATTTCATGCAGAAAGTAAATATATACATGTATTTATTCTAAAAATATAGAAACTGTTTTAAAAATTCCTGGAATGGAAAAACGTGATATATAACATAAATTTTGTACAGAGATATATGATATAAAATTCGATGAAAATAAAAAGAATAACTTAATATTTAGAATTTCTGGAAACTGAACGTAACAGGAATGCATAGTTTATTTTTAATTTAAATTTATTAGACATTTTGCAATCAAATATAAGTGAAAACATATACAGGGTGAATCTAAACTCTTGGGCAAAACTTTAAGGGATGATAGTACACTTCAAGACAAACAATATTAACTAGGAAGCTACAGGTCCCAAACGTCTTCCGAAGGAGATAGGGTCATTTAAGTTAAGGGTCCAAAATTTCAAATAATTATAAAAAAGGAAAAATTGGTGGATTAGTTTGCGGTTTTCGCGAAAACAATTCTTTATGTCAGCATTTTCTTAAAAATAAATTTTAAAGAAAAAGTTTAAAAAATGTCGATAGAGGGTGCTTTAGACTTTGGAGTAACGAACAACTATTTTTTACCGTTATTTTTTTTTAATTGGTTGTTTGATTAAATACTTTCACAAGCTTAGACTTAAATTTGGAGCTTAAAATCTTAATCGTTGGGAGTGGTTAAGTAGCGCAAACTGAACTGTGTTCACGAGTTGAAATGTGAACCCCCCTGAACACAGTTCAGTTATTCCCGAGCTTGGTGTCGTAGACCAGGCAGAAACTACTACCCCTTATACTTAAAATAAACGATAGAGGGATGACAAAATTAATAAAAAAATTATTTAAAAAATAAATTTTAAATATAAATTTCAAAAATGCCGATAGAAGGCGCTTTAAACTTTGGAGTAATGAACAACTATTTTTTACCGTCGACTCCGAAGAGGACCTGGTTGTGAGGATTGCCGTCGTAGCAGGCGATATCCGGTAGATGCCCGGGGTATTCACTAATGTTCGCAACTCCCTCCGCCATTGCCGTGAGGTCTGCATCGTTGCTGGTGGGCACTCTTTCGAGCAGTTTTTGTGATTCCTCACGAATATCATGCGTGTACGATTTTCTACGTGTCAACCTTCATTCATATTGCGCACTACATGCATACATCAAATTGTTTCTTTTTATTTTGCGCGGAGAAATTGCTCATGTCTGTTATGAATAAATTTTCTATTTAATTTTGTCATTACTCTATCGTTTATTTTATGTGTAGACCACCAGTATTTTCTGCCTGGACCAGTAGTTTCTGGTCCTTGTTACCAGTAGTTTCTGCCTGGATTAATTTTAACACAATTTCAAATTGGTAAAGAAATCATATGAGTTGTAATTTTTCAACTGCATGAAAAATGTCCGGGCCAGAATTCGATCCTGCTATCTCTTGGCTGAAGCTGCCATGCTCTACCAACTGAGCTATCCCGACATGAACTGGATGAATTATGCCCTCCAGATTCAACCGGAATAGCTCAGTTGATAGAGCATGGCAGCTTCAAGAGATCCCAGGTTCGAATCCTGGCCCTTACATTTTTCGTCCAGTTGGAAAATTACAACTCATATTGTTTCTGCCTGGCCTACGACACTAAGATCGGGAATAACTGAACTATGTTCAGGGGTGAGGGAGGGAGGGAGGTGTTTCAAATTTTAACTCCTGAATGCAGTTCAGCTTGCGCTACTTAATCACTCCCAACGATTCAGATTTTGAGCTCAAAATTTAAGTTTAAGCTTTTGAAAGCATTTAATGAGATACAAAACATAACGGTAAAAAATAGTTTTTCGTTACTTCAATGTCTAAAGCGCCCTCTATCGGCATTTTTTGAACTTGATCTTTAAAATTTATTTTTAAGAAAATACTGACATAAAGAATAGTTTTAGCAAAAACCGCAAACGAATCGACCATTTTTTCCGTTTTTTATAATCATTTGAAATGGTTTACCCTAAACTTTAATGGCGTCTATCTCCTTCAGAAGACGTTTGGGACCCTTAGTTTCCTATTTAGTATTGTTTGTCTTGGTACTATCGCCCCTTAAAATTTTGCCCAAGAGTTTAGATTCACCCTTTATTTATATTTGAATGCATTTAAAGGTAAATAATTATAAAAATAAAATCAGGAAAACTCAGTGTCAGCACAATGCATATCATTAAATATATAATTTCACCCAGTTTGAGTATATATTACACCAATAAAAACTTTAAATAAGTCATTGTTACTGTTTCCCAATTATGATACATGAGGATTGCGTTTCCGTTCTCCGAATGATACGAAATTTGAAATTTACTATATCAAACAAATTTTAAACATTTTACAACATCAATTTGAAAAGATGGGCTAGTCACATATTGAACAGCAATTTGGTAATAAAACCTAAAACAAGCCAACATTGGAATTTTTTTCTAAACTGCAATGGAGTTATGTCGCTCTCAGTATAGTTTGCCTTTTCGAAAAATCGCATTGTCGTATGAACGGAGCTATGGTGTCAATATATAGACAAATAACGCCTTACATCTGAATCAGAGTAAAATATGTTTTCATGAGTGCTAGAATGCGATTGTGGTACTGAACATGTGATATGGAAATGTGGTCATCATGCATAAAAGTGTTAGCTTGAATTGAAACATAATGTTACATTTCTGGCAAACAAGTATTCACATAGAAAATACCGATTTCATATGCTTGATCAGTTTTAAATCTCCACAGCAATGGGCTAAATAAATGGACCCATTGATAAACTTGGTCCATGGATCCATACCACAATGTTGCTTTTTATCAGATTGCTTTAGAATAGATTAATATTTTGTCAAAATGATATATAATGGATTGGGCACCAAATTAACGCAGCCAGTAGATGAACTCTCATTTATGTTAACTTAGTCGTTGATATCATAGAAGGCATTATTTTTCCACAGCTTTTTTATTGCCAAGTGACAACAACCACCCTTCCGGCAATTTAACTAATTGCTAATTATTTTCGTTCTTTTATTCTATTGGTGTATGTATAGTCTATCAATATAAATTTAGAAAATCCTTCGCATGTTTTTTCGTACACTGTTACACAACTTATAAGTAATATGGCAACAGATATGATAGAATACGGAAACTGACTACTAAAGACCACAGTAACCAAATTTTTGCCACTAATTACTTACCCCGTTTTGCTTAGTTATGTGTAATTTTGTATCATATATTTTTATGCATCTTATGTATTCAAAATATGTATATAAATTATATTTACATAACGCGGTTAATAAAGCGCCATTTAAAAAGTTGATCAGTAACAAATTCTGCCTTCAGATGTCCTGACAGCGGTCTGTGCATCATCTACGACAGAACATCCCCTGTACAAAGAAAATTTATAGCAATCCGTTTACTGATGATCGCTACTGGTCCCGGTACTACCTTCCAATATTCCGTAATTAGACTTCATTTATTTACTTTTGAATGAAAGGCAACGCGATTCCAAGGCCGCATCTACAGCTGTCACGACAAGTGATGGATAGCTTTGTGATTGATTAAGATCAATTAAGGGTCCCTCTGCAATAACTATGTAAGTGAAAAATAGACTTTTCAGATACGAAGCTTTTAAGTTTACTTTCAACCTTTTTATTTAGGATATACCTTCTTTGCTTATGATTATAAAATTTCATTTCCTTATATGCTGAATAATACATTAGATAAATCTGAAAAATGAACACTTACCTTATTAATGCATTACCTATGGTTTTGGGTGAAAGAAAATGTCCATTTGGAGCATATAATAATTTTTTTACAACTTTTATATAGATCAACATAATAAATTACAAAATATGAAATCATCTTAGCGTTTTTCTTGCTAAAAAATTCTAATACTATCCTCAGCCCTGTTTAAAACTCAAAATCCGATTTATCCATTTTAGACTCTGTATCATGGAGCTCAGATCCCAATACACCATCGGGGTTCATCAAGTTCTTGTAAAATTTCTGCTTTTCAAAAGTAATAAATAATAGCATAGATACAAAATCCTTCTTCTCTGAATCTTTGATTTTCAGTTTTTCTAGTTTATTGAGTGATGACCGAGTGATATCCAGTTTGGGTGCCTGCATTTTATAGACATTATCTATTTACCCCAGTAGTTTTCTGAAACTGACACAGATCCATTTGCCTTGTCTGTTACCCTTACAGCCTTTGAGGTATGGAGTTTTTTGCTTTGCTTAATCTTTCCTTGCATTGCTGGCTCAAATTTGACTAGAATGTCATCTCGCGTGCCATCAACCATTATAAAAGAGGATTTATGCTCGATTCGATCATATTCACATATTCTTGTTCAGTTTGCAGCACGTCTATCCTTTTACACCTCCGAGAATAGTTCCCAAAGTTCCTGTCGCATTGGCAATATGAGTGTCCCCTAACCGGGAACAGGTGAACTATCTGCACATTCAAAGATCTACATACCATAGACAGGAAATGGAATAACGTATAGTTCCTATTTTGTCCCGAGCAGGCATATGAGAAAAAATGATATCATGCTTTTCATCATCAAAGTTCATTTTTATCACATGATACAGGAAGGAGGACGCAGTGTTATCATCTTTTTTTGCAACTCCTTTTTATTAAGTGGAACATGTAGGAAATCGATTTTTTTTTGCATCGTGAACATGTAAGTTGAACAGATACAGCCACAGGAGTCGATTATAAAAATAGGCCGTGGCCGTACCGTGTCCTCGCATCAACAAGTGCTTTCTAAAGAGGTATCCTAGACAGTATCGTCATCTGTTAGCAGATTCGGGAAACTGAGATACATGATAGTTGAAAAAGTTTTTACAAGCCATAACGGTTCGAATACGAAATAAAACCCGAAGAATAGCAAGGTACGTCAACAAGCAATCTTTTTTTAATGTTTTACCTGAAATCAAGGAAACCACACTTGCTTTGTTATTGCAGAGGGCCCCTCAATTACAGATTTCTTGATTAGCTGATATAAAATGTTTAAGTAAAACACCGTTGCCTCCCTGACTATAAGATTAATTTAAATTTATTCTCTAAGTTGTGCACATGAATGTACAATTTATTTTTAAATTAGACTTAAAGTGCATAATTTGCCACGGTAACTGATCTGGAATTTTATGCCTCTACTAAAAATGTGCATTATTAGGCGAAATTAAAAATCAATACACAATAATTCTGTTATAACAATTCTCACAATAACAATTCCTACAGCAATACTAACAATATTCTGATGTACTTTTCCAGATTTTCAATAATTTTCCTTTTATACGTATTTTCAGGTTGTGCGACTTATTCATTTTTATTATCCTTTAAATATATATGCTTAGAAAAAAAATACAACACATGTAAATTTCAAATGCTTTTAGTATATGCAACTTACACTTAAAACTAACATAAATTTATCTATTAAAATAACTTTACCTTAAAAAGAATGGGCAAAATTGTCATCATATGCATCAGATATTAAATAATGCAAGTTTTTAACACAAACAAAAAGAAATACTGGACTGTGTAAATATTTTTATGTTAAAGCTTCTTTGTAATTAATATATTTTTTACTCTTCTTTCATAGCATAATATAAAACATTTTATGAAATATAATGTGTATAAATTCAGAACACATTTGAATATAAATATTTTATGTTAAAAAAATTATCATATATTTACATAATAAACTATATAACAACTGTAATAACACATTTTTAACTTTTCCTAACAAACAGCAAAATTTAACCAAATAAACACAGGTTTCATATTAATAATTTTTAAATGTTTTTCATAAGCTAAAATTTAAAAAAGAATGAATAAAATGTAGGCAAGATTTTATTGCATAGTCCTTCATAAAATGCGTATGTATGCTTATCCTATTTTGTTATTAAGAGATATTTTAAAAAAACAATTGTAATTATGTACGGCAAAATAATTCTGAATGTGAACGTATAGATAAATAATCAAAATCCATGTAAAAATGTTTATTCTTTTTTTCACAATTATTAAAATGAATTATAATACACTGTATCATGCTTTTCCTGGGTTATGTATAATATAAATGATATTTAATATAGATAAAATATTATTTCTTTTATACGTTATTTATTTTTTCATGTTTTCCAGAATTGGTTACATTCCAAAACAACATTAGAATGGCTTTCAAAATTTGAAGAGCAATGACCAGTTCAATAATATGATAGCAGGACATAAAATATTTTGATACCATAGAATTATGTTATTTTTACACTTATTTCAGAGACTTTATGATGGTTTTCAATGAAAATATATGTTTATGAGTGAAATCATGATTATAAATATAAACGAAAGCAGTTTCTACTTTATTTCATTTCATGGAGTATTTAAAAAAAATTAAGAAAAGAGAACATAAATGAAATTTTGTGATATTAATTTCACAAATGAATGATGGTATTTACTTTTTAAAGTAATGAAATTCAAAGTTTAAGTACTGTATTAGTTAACGACTTAATTTTGAATTTACATATGACACAAATATACTGACGCCATGCTATTTTACTAGAATCTTCTAAAAACAACAAAATTTTATCTTTATTTAACACTAGAATGGTGGAATAATCTTACCTACTGTAACGCAGGGAAGGGGTCACTTTGACCCCTCGATGAAACTACTGAAATAACAACGATAAAACAATTCTAAATACCATACAGCGGAAAAAAATATATAATTTACGTGTATTTCATCATTTATATTTAATTTATATTTAATGTTACTTGACAATTTATTGAATTTTTAAAGTACTGTATATGTAACGCCTACAGGGCGATCACTTTAAACATACTACAACTACCCAAATAACTCATTAATTTGAAATAAAAATTAATTGGTTTCATAAATTAAAACTAATGCTAACTAAAATAAAACACAAATTATAAATTAATATTTTCTTCATCAATATTCTATATATATATATATATATATACAATATTGTCCAATATTACAAAAACTAACAAATCTAGAGTGCTGATTTTTTTTAAATACTTTTATACTACTTAAATTTATCTATTTAGGAAAAGTCAAAAAATGTCTTCCAACCAAACAAAAGTAATCAACGGACAAAAGTGCTCAGGTGTCAAAATGAACCCTACCGCCGTTCTAGAGTTAATATATATATATATATATATATATATATATATATATATATATATATATATTTCTTTGCCTTACAAGAAATGTAAAGATTGTGTTCTGAGCAGACAGGTCGAACAAATTTATTTGAAATTAAACAGGAAAATTCATTGAGTTAAATTTGATACATCGTACTTTCCTGCATATAGCGCAGAACTACGATTGTAGGGTGTGTTTTTCTATTGTTTTATATATTCGCTGTATTACGCGCGTCCCCTTTTATCCAAAGGAACTTTTATAAGATATGTTGTTTACAAATACAATAATAAAATATTAAAAAGTTGTAACTAGTATAAATTTATAACTAGTAGAAAAATACAGAAACTTACACAAATACGATTGGAATTGTACCCTCGTCCGTTTAAATAATTCCATATTTTTCTCTTGTCTATTAATATAGAAAGCGCAACTCATGTGCTTATATTTTCTCAATTTTTAAGCTTCCTTTTTTTACGCGACGTATAACACCTTTGAAATTGTATGAACTTTTTTGTTTCAAAAGTGATCGTTATATGTCGAAATATATGGTAATCGATTATTGATTTTCTAAATATATATATATTTAATTAACATCTTCTTTATTTATTATGAACGTTCAATTTTTACATTTTCTGATTTTTATCATTTTTCAACATTGTGGAAACGTGGTTATGAATTCGGTTTATCTATCTATAAATATACTCGGATTACCATGACATACTACTGTATTATTGATATTTAACATAGAACATTCGGTATTGAAAATGATTTGTAAATTGTATAGCATTTATAGCTCGTTTACAGGAAAGCACAAAAGAATTCCACAACATTATCGTCTTTGGGGAAAAATCATTTTTGATGCGTTTTAATTGTGTTATGATACGTCAATCATAATAAAATTTTAAAAGATTTCCTAGATACACAACAACATGGTTTCTACAGATTAAGGGGTGTGTAGTATTTATCTTCATTTACGGAGACGCACAAAAGTATCCCTTAACATTATGATATATAGGGAAAAATCGTTTTTGATGCATTTTAATGGTGTTATGATATGCTAAACATAATGAAATAAAAACGATTACCGATATGTACAACGACATAGTTTCTACAGATACATCTATCTTAATTTACAGAGAACGCACAAAAGAATTCGGGCTCAGGACTGACTACGGTTGCTTTCAATGCATATAAAAATGAAATTCATTAATAATACTTTGTTAGTGTTGGAAGTGTTTCATAATTTATATTTCATGCACGATTTACCGTTCTTGTTGATACTACTCATGACACAAGGTATCCTGAAGGTACACATATACTTGATAAGTATGATGATGCTTGAAGAACTTCATGCTTGATTTTATTATTTATTAAAGATGCAAAGTACAACGTACTGCTGTATTTTTAAATGCATATAGATCGAAACATGTTCAATAATACTTACCCAATAATCTTTTTCACCTATTTCTTATCAGCGTAAAAATCAGAGCTACTAAATACCAAAATTCATATTTATTTTACGAACATACACACTAGAGCACATTTTTAAAAATATAAACACAGAAGAAATTACATTACGTAGATTTTGAACATAAGTTGTAAAATACAGAAAATAATATGTCAAATATTTTTATTCCTTAATTTGCCCACACAAAACAACACTTATGCAAAATGATTCACTCTTTAAACATAAATTTGCAATAATCATATTAATAAATAAAAAAATTCACTCTGTGTATGTGTGTGTGTTGGAAATGGCTAGGGAAATCTGATGCACGTAGAAGTCTGAAAATGTGGATGACTATAGTCCGAGGCTCATTTTTTTATTGTTTCAATAATTAGTTCAGATATTAATTAAAACCTCATCGAAAACGGAATTTTTTTTTCTGAAAATCGGCAAGCGCTTTTGAGCATGCAAAGTCCCTGCTTTTTGGAACGCGTAGAAGAAAAAGACCAAATGCTTTTTTTATTATTATCTTGGCCGTTTGACGTAACGCCCAAGGTCCGAACCGTTCCGAATACGGAAAAATGGAAGACAAATTCTTGAATTTAGTACTTTTACGTCTTAAATACCGCAATTAGTTAAAAAATATATTGTTGTTAACATTTTGAAACAAAAAAATAAAATGTGTCGTTGTAGCGGCTATCATTTTCTCCTTTTCGCTGACCTTTAGCTCGATTTCAGATGTGCCGATTCACCAAAAATATCTACTTAAAGCTAAGACATTCTTCTCTTCTCAAATTGTCAGATTTTGGCAAGGTTACAGAGCCAAACTTTATGTTTCTTTGTGTTTTGAACGTTTTTTTTTTTTAACTTTTTCGTAAAAACTCGCTACTGTAGTTCATTTCGCGCCTCCCGATGATGATATCTTTTTTCGCTAAAACGAACTAAATGTCGGTATTTTGTCGGTACAATCATTTTAAAGAATATCGGCCGATCGTATTTACATCACCTATAAAAATATTTAAATTTTCGGACGAGCAAAAGTACTTAAATATTAGACATTTTCGATGAAAACGCCAACACGCGAGCTTTTTCGAAGAGGCTTTTTTCGTCTTCGGCTGCTGTTTTCACTACTAAATATGCCTTTTTTTCAAACAAAATTTAAACGAACTTGTATAACGTTATAGTTTTAACTTATACAACTTTCAGAGTTGAGTTTTCGGATGATAAAAAATACTTTTTTATTATTATGTTAAAGGACCTGACGCGAAAACAAAAACAAAGCGAGAAGAAACTTTTTTTTTTTTTTTTTTTTTTTTTTTTTACAACTAGATATCCCTATTTTTTTCAAAATTTTTTTACACCGGTTGCTAATCCGTTATATTTATAACAGATAAAAATTTTAAAGAGTTCGGACAACAATAAAATTTTAAACTATGAAACGACCATACGTGATAAAAAACAAAGAAACTGTGTTCTTATAATCTATTTTACAACTACCGTAAAACTACTTTCGTGACACATTTTGAGATTTTCCTCGCACCATCCTGTCTGTTTTATAAGTAACCCAAAACTTACTATTGTTAAACATTGGAATGTCCTTTTACTAGATAACGACGTATTGCGCCTATCTAAATCTTTATATTAACAGAGATATTTAGGTTTAAAGATGTCAGAAAGATACCCCATATCGTGGAGTTACATTCTTACAGGTGTGTTTTCATCTTGAAATACAAGATAAAAAGTTACTTTCAGAAAATCAGCCAATGAAACATTTATTAAAACGTTTATTTAAATAATGTTTACAAATTTTTGACAACTAAATCCACGTCTTTGATAGCAAACAGACCTCGGTTACCCACTGCTGTTGGTGGATCAATGATGAATAAAACCTCATTCCTTACATACAAAATTTAATCCGGTCCCCGATGTTCAGGTACTCTTTGGACCGTCTTTCCTTTTCGGAATAGCAAGCATAAGTGGACAGGGACACGTAAGTAAGCCCTGAAAACTTGGTAGTTCAACCTACCTGATTTTGTATCATTGTATATTGCTCCCTACAGTCCGCTCTTGGTCCACGTGGACCATAATTTTTCATATTTGTAGCTAACGTAAATTGGTGCTAGTTCCCGCAGTGCTTCCGCATACCATGATGGAAATATATAAGCCTTAGACTAGCGTTGAGTATATTTTACTACTCTCAACAACTTCATGATCGGTATTGGCCTTATCGTAGCTAATAGTTTTGAACGTACGTTGAGAGAGAATTCCTTTGTGACAGTGTCTGTGTGTAACAAAGTAGCCCCATCAGTTGTCTATATTTTGGTTATGTTTTCATATCTCCCATAAATATTACTTGAAAAAAGTTCTATTCCTCGAAATTCTAACTGATATCAGAATTTTTTTTTTACCTGTGTTGGCTGGTTCTCATAGGTGTTAGGTTGCAGGACACAAAGTTTCCGGATTCGGAGACAATAAAGCAGGAGCAGGTTTCAACGATATACTAATCAGAGAGAACAAACGAGGTATTGAAACTTGGGGCAATGGTCCTTAGGTTACGCGGCACATCGTACTAGGAGGTGGTTCTGCTTTCCTGCCATCACAGACAGGGCGGGCGATTGGCAAAAATGACAACTATAAATGTGTTCAAAGTAACCCCTCCAGTGACAAGTCTTTTGGTAAAGATAAACATTTTTTCGAGAATATTTCATTTTAAAATATAAATTCATACAAAATTGGGATAAAAATGAAAAATCATGGAAATTTGAGGTTTATTTAAAGTTATTATTACGGGTCCGGTCAACACCTGGCGGGTGAAATACTTTAATATAAACTTTTGTCTTTAAGAGAAAAAGTTATTACATAAATCAGATATGGTTACAGCACATATTTAACTACAACCTGCAATTTTTAAATTTTCTAATTAAACTTATGTGTAAATTAATATAGTTACAGCGCAAACATATTCTTTTCTCATTTTTTATCATCCTTAGTTTGCATTTCAAGTGAATACATTGAAAAAAAAAAGAATTTCTATTTAGTTACATTTATGTGATTTGGAAAACGTCCTCAAAAATATTAAAGCATATATGGAATTAGTAAAACGAGTTTAAAAATTAAGTTTTAAATCGAAAGTGCATGTTTGTAAAAATAGTGCATCCACATAATTTTATCTTTGATTATAAAGAAACATTTTTGAGCAATAACAAAATTGTACATGGTTAATTATTTTTCTTTGACTTACAATACATGGATAATTTCAAATAAATGGGATAATCGCCTGTTACATCTAATAATACTGCGTTTCGCCACAGTGTTAAGTTTTCACGAGAAACTTGTACCAAAAATTACGAGACCAATTTATTGTCATATTTTTGGCAAGGTTACAGCACCAACTTTTTTGTTTGAAACGAATTTTTAAAAGGATGACACTTTGAAAGTGAGAATTTGTATGTGATAGACATGATTAAGAATATCAAAGACGTCATATACTTCATAAATACTTTGCTTTACGATATCAGATATATATGTAGACTTCTAATTTTAACTTTTTTTCATAATAATGATAATGCTATGTATATATGGAGTATATCATTATATCTGGGAGTTTTTTACCAGTTTTTAGAAATAATTCATAAAATGTTTGTATTTCCCATGTTAGTGTTTGTTTTAAAACTTTTTTCACTTAACGTACTTAATGTTTTAGAAATAGTTGGCATGTTCACTTCTGATAACAAATTATGTTAAATAGCTTTAACCGCAAATTCTTGTTAGTCCAAATTACGTTAGAGGTAAATCTGAGTTTTGTTTTACTTATTTTTTACTACAGAAAATAAATGTTCATTTTTTTATTTTTGTTCAAAATTTAAGTCGTAATTATTATTAAAGTTTTCCTTTTTTACCTCTAAATCGCACATTTATGCAATGAAATTTCTATCAAATACCACCAACAAAATGTATTGTATTTAATGCACATATGATATGTAACATCAAAAAAATGTTTTCTAATTTATTCAGACTGTTACGGTAGCATAGGGAATAAATGCATATTTGTTTCACACATAGACGTTCACCAAAACTTTTCAATGCTTTTAGGTGACGCATGCTTCAAATGTATTAAAAAGCTTTTCAGATACGTGCCACGATGTTTTTGTTTTATGTATCACGTTTATGTTCATCATATATATTATTTCTGTTGTGAACATCCCTTTTTCCATGTATATACAAAACGCGCAACAATGAATGAGGTAACATTCGAAAGGTTTTGAATGGGCTTCTGATTTATTTTTTCTTCAGAAGCTTAAACCTTCATCTAAAAATTATTATATATTGGTAAAAATGATAAAACTGTTTTGCGAAGTCATCTTATGGGTCCACTGGTCTTTTATAAACTTGTATTAACAACGAAAATGTTAAACTTTTTTTTTTCCTTTTTTTACAAACAAATGTTTTTTACAATTACCATGTTTTGAACTAAAAATCAAAAACAAAAAGTTTCATAATGTCAGTAAAATTGTTTTTAATTATTTAATTTTCTTGCGTTAATTAGTAAAAAAAAACTTTATCAATGAATACGCAAAATGCCTTTCCATTCTCCAGACACATTTTAAAAGATAAAAATTTCATGCGTAAAAAGTTTTCGTGTTTATAATATTTTTTGTCATTTTTTAGTAAATATAATATATTTTTAATTAAAAATCCGGTAAAACTCTGAGGCTATGCTTTTACTATTCCACATGATAATTCCATGAATAATGACTTTTAGTACCACGGAGAGACTTAGTGAATTAAATTAACTGCTCGAAGAAGACACAAGATTTTTACAGGCAGCGTTGTATTGTCTATGGGCATGGGCAGCCAAGAAGATTTATTCCACGGTCGCGAAGTACGCGCCGGGTGTTACATGTGCATCGAGATCCAGGAACAATCTGATCTCTAGACTGGAAGACGAAGCATATAAGCATTTGCTAAAGCCCACGAATACAGAGCCACGAAACAGCCTTTCGACCAATAGCGTTACGGGACTCTATTTTTTGGGTGTTATGATATGAAAGATATTAAACTTCCTACAGAAAAAGCGCGGGAAAGAACATTCTAGGCTGATCTGGAATGAATCTGATTTTTTCGAACAAATGTAGAAATAAAAATAAAATGCGTAGGTTTTACTGGGTCTTGGAAGAATGCCAGGATAAAATTTTACATTGAAACCGAGATAAACTTTTATATTTGAGAAAAGAATATTTTTTTTATCAGAAAAAATAGGGGAATAAAAAATAAAAGACACAGGTTGTTTTTTGAGAGAATTAAAATATTTAGCTGAGAAAGTGATATTTTAAAAGGATGAAAAATTAGGATGTGTTATTTTAACGGAATAAAAAGCGAGTAATTTTAACAGAACGACATACTAGCGCCATTTTTTCAAGAGAATTAATTTAGAATAAAGAATTTTTAGCTATGCGGGATTTTGACAATTTAAATAATCGAACGAGAAAATAATTTAGAATAATGGAAAATAAACAGAATTATAGAATTGATGAGGCTAACGGCGACAAAATTAAAATTTGTTTCATATATATATATATATATATATATGAATATATATTCATATATATATATATGAATATATATTCATATATATATATATGAATATATATATATATATATATGTATATATATATGTATATGTATATGTATATATATGTATATATATGTATATGTATATATATATATATATGTATATATATATATATATATGTATATATATATATATATATGTATATATATATATATATATATATATGTATATATATATATATATATATATATATATATATATATATATATATATATATATATATATATATATATATATATATATATATATATATATATATATATAATTATCAATTTACTATGTATAAATGTCTACAAATTCATGCTTTAACTAAAGTATTCTTAAGGGTTCGTCTTCAAGTTGAAAGCTTTGCTAGCTTTAATTTTAGAAATGTTACTTTTAATACTTTCTATGAGTTCATTTAATTAAATCATCTCTGAAAATTTACAGCATATATCTATATATTTTTTAAATATTCATATAGATCGAAGAGTTCGAAATTTGATTATGCTTATGGTATATGAATGAGATAAATTTGGTGATGCAAATGATACATATACTTTTTTTTGCATTGTAACATGGTTGTTTTGATGAGATTCACTGAGACTCAAATATAAAATATACAGTTGTATTCAAAATCATATTTCTAAATCTAGAAATTACTAATAAATTCATGTAAAAAAGTATGAATTATGACCTATATAAAACATAGAAATAGTGTTTATTATGTTGATTAGGAGAAATTGCGATAAACAAAGTGTGATAAATAAAGTATGAAATATTTCAAAGCCATTACATCTGATCGTTTGTCAAGTTTTTGTCATAGCATTTTTTTTGTATGATACATAAGCATTTATATCTCTAAAGGTTTTCAAAATTTCAAGCATTTAAGCAAGAATAATATACCATTATCTTTTGGCAAATAAGATACAAAATTGAAACATTCTGGCATAAATGTTATTCACGGTTATTTTTCACATAGTGAACATTTCAGCTTATTAAATTATCTGTACCGTAAACTATAAGACATTTGTCACATGCGTAGCAGTACAAAAAGTTGCATACGAAAAATAATAATTTATCTCCGTATGCAAAATTTTCTAACAACAGAATGCGATAAAATATTCTTAGAAAAACATAAATGATTTAAACAAAGAAGAAAAGGAAATAAACACATATGGGAAATAACATGATTTCACACACTTCAGTTTCATATATTTTTTAAACAATATTTCGTTTGTTACGTGCAAAGAAATAAAAACACGTTGGATGTACTCGTACACCGATATTTTTATTCATAGGCATTTTTATGAAATCCGATAGAAAGAATGTATCCATATTTATAGTGAAATTTTGATTTTCAGTTACACAATTAAAACAAATCGTAATTCCTTGCAAAATTATACATTAAATTAGAAACTTGAATTCTCTGTGACAATTATTACATGTATCATAAAAAAAGAAAGTAATGTTTACAAAATATTAGTATAAACTTAAATTACTAAAAAAAAACATTTTCAAATGCGTTACAATAACATTTTATTCATTTTTACTTTGCAAAAATAAAAATTAATAGGTTTAATTAAGCCTTAAATTTACCAGTTGCGATATAACGTTTGCTTTTGCTTTTTAGGATTGTTTTTATTTGTTATCACAATATCCTTTCAGGTTTGAAAACATGTGATATATTTTTTAAAATAACAATGATTTTCTAATTAGTCGACAGTGTTTCTCTTTACGGGACAAAAGAAATTTTGTATAAAACGAACTGATATTTCATATGTTCTTTTGTAGTTTTTAATTTTAATTAGTAGAATTAGAAAAAGGATGCTCTTCAATAGAAAAAGTGCAGTTAAAAATATATTTCAAATATATATATATATATATGTATAAATTAATGATAAAAAAAAAATCTTTCTATTATTCGCGCGATATGTGTTTAGGTATATCTTACATTCGAATTTTACTTACGTAGTAAATATGAGTAAAAAATTAAATCAGAATTTTTTTTAAATAATCTGCTATTGTCCTCCAGCCACCAGCCACCCCCCACCACAAACAGATATATATATATATATATATATATATATATATATATATATATATATATATATATATATATACATATATATATACATATAATATACATATATATATATACATACATTTATATATATATATATATATATATATATACATACATATATATATATATATATATATATATATATATATATACATATAATATACATATATATATATACATACATTTATATATATATATATATATATATATATATATATATATATATATATATATATATATATATATATATATATATATATATAACTTATAACTACAGCACCATGAAGAAATTATGCAATTTCAACCAAACTTACATAACCAAACTGAAATGCTTTTATCCTCGAACTTAACTTATTTGCGTTTAGTATTAGACCATCTAACTTTTGTGAAATCTAAAATTTCAAACTTCATTCTTGGTTTGAATTTTTTTAATCAAAGAA
The DNA here is from genome assembly GCA_963931845.1 of Maratus michaelseni. Taxonomy (NCBI): domain Eukaryota; kingdom Metazoa; phylum Arthropoda; class Arachnida; order Araneae; family Salticidae; genus Maratus; species Maratus michaelseni. Next base: position 394,237,833 of record OZ007592.1, read on the forward strand.
TCAACTCGGATATTTTTAAAATATGGTATAAAACGTTAGTTTTTAAGCAAATTACTTATGGATAGATGTTTGGTTTCCTGATTTAAATAGCCACGAAGCATGAATATTGAAATCAATACAGAGAACTGCGCTATTAAATTTAATAAAGGTATATAGGAGTACATCCACTGATGCGTTATGCGTTCTAACTGGAATTCCTTTAATAGATATTACATCAACTAATGGCTGTAATTGCTACCAAGTAAAAGAAGGATGAAGAATCTTGAATGATAAAGATCCAATATACAAATTAACCAATCTAGTGCTAAAAGAGAAAACTTACAATTTACCAAATTACAATCACTTAAAAATTTAGAAAAACTTGATGAAATTTCCACAACAAAGTTAAATAATTATGACTTAAAAATGTACACAGATGGCTCCCTCATGGAGCAAGGTTCTGCATCAGCGTTTACAGAAAACTACCAGAATACATATATTTACGTAAATGTAATCAGACTACATAACCAGAACTCAATTTCTCTAGCAGAGTGGAATGCTATTTTATACCCAATAAACTGGTTCGCATCTTCATAATTTAAAAATCTCCTCATCTTAACTGATAGGCGCTCTTCAATAGAATCCTTCTAAGCAGTGTTTCCACGAAATTATTTAAAAACTAAAATGTATAGCACTTTATTCTCAATTCCATAAAAAACAAGTAACAGTTACAAGGATGATCTAATCGCACGCTGGAACAGAGGGTAATGAGCGAGCTGACTTACTGGCAAAGGGTGCTATCAGAAATGACCGCCACAACGAGAAGGAATCTCTCTTATTCCTATTTTCAAAAGTTAAATTATTTTTTTGACTAAAAATAGTTACAGAGTGGCAGCAAGATTGGTCATATTCATTAAAAGGCCGAGATACTTAATCAAATTTTACGAAAAAAATGGATCTGTACTTGATTTAAAAAAAACAGTCATAGCTTATCATCAGTGGTCATCAGTGGACAAAGTAGCTTGCCATCATTTAAAAATAGGAAAATGCTCCTCCCCAACATGCATATGCCATAAAATCTCAGGAACGGCTCTACATTTCATATATGATAATTGTCCTCTAATTAGACATAATTTCAATTTCAATAGAAATGTCACAGTGAGACAAAATCTGAATGTAACTCTGTTACTAAATGATACTATGAAAATTATGATACTATGAAAACTATGATACTATGATACTAATGAAACTATAATAAGCTAAAAGAAAATTGCAACATTCTAAATAAACTTTTCTCCTTTATTAAAAAGGATCTATGATCTTTTTTCCCTACATTTATAAAGTTTTTTTTAATAGAATATATTTTGTTTCTCAAATTTGTATATTATAGTTCAATACTGATTACATTTTTATACTAATAGTGTTCCTACCTCAGCTTAAAGTTTGAGCCATACAAAATTACTAGTTATGTTATGACTAAGAATTCTTTTCATCAATTTTCGAATTACTTTCTTTTATACTTCTTGTTATAACATTTTTTTTAATATTTAGAAATGTTATGATCTGAACTATTATTGTAAAAACTAACTTTGTACTAATTTTATTTTAATCTCTAATGTAATATTCAACATCTGTATTCTAAAATATGAATTTTCAATAAACATTTCCCTACGTGGAGAAAGTTCCTATGCTTAATGGCTGGATCTCTACGAGTGGATGATTTCATTTCATTTGCGTCTGCGGTAATCGTTTCTTTTGTAGACAATTTGACTCGTCAAAAGCAGAAGTGTGCATACCAAATACTAACGGAATTTGTACGAGGCCGCGTCGTCAGTATGCGAGAAGGTGGATTTTCATATCGAGAAATCGCAGACCTCACGTAGTGTAATACCGCAACAGTGATGCGTGTTATGAAGAAATGGAGAGAGGAGAATTAAACAATGCGAAAACCTGGCAGTGGGGCACGTAATAGCACAACGGCACTGGACGACAGGCAACCTATCCGCATAGCTCTGACGGCCCGTACAGCGTCCGCTCGTGTGGTAGAACAACGTTGGACCACGGCTACATGTGTTTTGTTGTCTAGCTCCACAGTTCATTGCCGACTCCTGCAGCATGAACTGCGTGCAAGGGTTCCTCTACGCAGGATTCTCCTCCAACTTCAATGGCCTCAGTAAGTCAGCGCGTGGCGTGCCTGGTTTCAACAAGTTGCTTTTTTCGGTGAATCATGTTGCTTTCTTCGATCATTGATGATGAATATCGCACAAACGCGTGGCATCATGTTGTAGAGATATTGGGAATTGTCGATCTCATCTACTTCACATTACGGACAACCCCAACAGGGATCGTTGCATAAAGGTAATTGTGGATCTGGAGGTCTTCCCCCTTACTCCGCCGCATTCCGAGTGCTGTATTTCCGCAGGATAATGACCTTGCACATGTTTCTCAGACTGCACAAGCCTTCTTCAGTGCACAACATGTTGCGCTTATTCCATGGCCTAGTTATTCCTCGGATATGTCTCCCATCGAGCATATCTGAGATTTCATTGGACAGCGACTCGCTCTTACAGCTGGTGGGGTAGTCAGTAAGTTGGTTGGTTGTATTGAGTTTAATGGCACAAGGTCCCTATGGGGACAAGCTGCGCCAAAGAAGAAATATATTAAAAGAAAACACACAAAATTTAATGCGAACAAAGGCAAAATATAAACAGAGCTTAATGAGAAAAATAGCTGGATGGGGTTACCCATCCAGATATAGTCACACAGTGTATAAAACAAGGATGAAGAATTCTTAAAATATACTACATTAAGACATATCATCTGGATGGGGTTACCCCATCCAGGTGTCAAGTTAAATAAGTATAAAATAGCATTGTTATATATAAAACATGAAGGCTATATAAAAGCAAGATCTCAAAATAAAAGCCAGTATGTTTTAGAAAATGAAAGAGTGCCGCATGGGGTGTGTCCCCAATGAGGTTTGTCAACCCAGCTAGAAAAAGTTTGCAAAAAAAGTGCAAAAAAAAAAGTGCACAAAATCCGAGCGTATTTGGCACCTCTACTTGTGTATAAAAAGTGCAAACTGAATTCTGCAAAAAAAGTGCAAACTGAATTCTGCACAAAAAGTGCATAATCAGAGGTGCCAAATACGCTCAGATTTTGTGCACTTTTTTTTTGCACTTTTTCTGCATACGAAATAATCCCTAAATTTTGCAGTTTTTATGCACAATCAGAGGTGCCAAATACGCTCAGATTTTGTGCACTTTTTTTTTGCACTTTTTCTGCATACGAAATAATCCCTGAATTTTGCAGTTTTTATGCACAATCAGAGGTGCCAAATACGCTCAGATTTTGTGCATTTTGTATTTTACACATTTTTTGCATACCAAATAATTCCTAAATTGTGCATTTTTTATGCATAATCAGAGACTCTGATTATGCATAAAAAATGCACAATTTAGGATATTTTTGGCATGCAAAAAATGTGTAAAATATAAAGTGCACAAAATCTGAGCGTATATGGCACCTCAGATTTTGTGCATTTCTTCAAGTAGATTTTTTGCATACCGAACATTTTAAGCATATATTTAAATCAAGATTCAGCTTACTATGAAATTTACAGCTATCAATGTATAATAAACCCAGTTTTGGATAGATGCATAATTATACATAGGATTATGAACAATAATTTTATCAGACATGGTACAAGTTCACCAACATGCGGAAAAAGATAATAAGCTTAAATTTAAATATATAAATTTTATAATTAAATATAACACTGCATACAGTAAAAAACATGTCCAATATTGTTAAAACCCAATAAGAGAAAATTATTACACTTACTTGAAAAGAGCTGCACTAAATTCTAGTTATTAGTTGAAAATGTTTTAACTAATGTATTTGAACTTAGAAAAAGGCATTAAAAAAAATCAACTTTACTTATTTTTGTTTATTTACAGAAGTGCGATCAGCTTTTTCTCATCATTTCACTTCCAATCCAGTCATTGAAAATTTTGATTGTTGCAACTGGATGCAATCATTTTTCTGATTGCAAAGAGCTTTGATAGACGACTGCTAAAATCTAGCTGCTGTTGGGAAAATGTGAAAGAAACCACAGCACACACAAAAAAATGACCATTGCAGTACAGCTGCTGCATTTATTTGAAATCACAACATAAATAATAAACTAATGGTACTCTGTTCCGGTAATGTAATGTATACAGTAAATGTTCCGGACTTAAATTTTCTTGCTTTTAGATTTAAACAAAATAAATTGTGACAGTCTGACAGTCACATTGTGGAGGTGTATCTTTGGATGATTTACTTTTATCACACCAATTTCAAGCTGTATCCTGTTTGTTTCCTGTGTAAAAAAAAATAAAAATAAAATAAATCATGCAAAAATATGCAAACTGAACTACTTTACAGACATTACATAAATATAAGAATTCAATATTAGATTTTATCACGTAGTTTGTTTTTCTACAGGAAAAAATTATAGTTAAAATTCACTTATTTTCATGTGTAATATATGGACAAACTGGAAAATGTTGTTCATATAAACAATTTCTCAAATCTCAAACTTGAAATTTACTATCTATACTATTAAAAATGCATGTGTGTAACTATGTATCTATATTAACCTCAAAGGCTCAGACTGTTGGGTGCAGAGCTGAAAAATTTTTAATAAAGTTGCATAATAGGAAGGACCATAAAAAAAATCCAAAATTTTAATTATATTTTTTTTTATGTGATGTGAATTTTGTTTATGTTTTGTGATTTTTGCTCAGCCAATTTATATTCAGAGTCGCTAGAGGAAAGGGGGGAAGGGAAGAAGTAGTTGTCAGAAGAAATATATAAAATTTAGGAAGCTTGAACAGTATTTTTTTAAAAAAAATGTTTGTGTGTGAATGTGAACGAAAAATTTGATTTTCAATTAATTTTTAAATAAAAGATCATTTTTACATAGTGTTCTCATTTGATGTTTTTCAAAGGGTGCTGCACCCTGCCCTTTTCCTTTAAACCTGCCGATGCACCCTGTCCGTTTTAGATAATGATATTGTAAAAGCGCCCGGCTCGTTTTCCCCCAGTAGCTTCTTTTTGTATCTTCTACATATTTTTTTAATATTTGGCTTCTTCCTCTCCTACCTCCCCCCCCCCATAAAAAAAAACAGATGCAACAATTGCATATTGTATTTCTTTTAAATGCTAAGATGTAAATTAACAACATAATACAAATATAACTTTTATTAGGTTGTTCGACATGTTTTGACTCACTCCGGGTCATTTTCAAAAACATTTTGAACAACATTTTCCAAATCTCAAACTAGAAATTTACTCTAGATTAATTTTAACACAATTATTCAAATTTTTGGCCCGGACATTTTTTGTCCAGTTGGAAAATTACAACTAGTGATGCACAGAATATTTGGTATGTTTTTGGCCATACTACAAATATTTAATTAGGCTGAAAATAGGTCGCACTCGGCCTAACCAAATATCAAACTATTCAGTTTTGCTGAATATCTTTATATATGGCCCAACCACCAAACAGGCTTTTAAAAATATTTTCAAAAAATTTAGTTAAATTTTATTTTTAACTGTTAATAAATAAAGATATCCCGGATAATTAAGAAGTAGAATTATATTCAAATAAGAGAGATTACTTGTACATTTATGTATTTCCTGTTTGAAAAGTAACAACTAAGAAAATTAACTGTTAATGATGACATTCATAAGAACTAATAATGCATAAATGTAAGATCGTGAACATTGTTTTCTTTTCAAAACTGAGTGTTTCTAAACAAACATAATGGAAGATAATGTGCAGCTTTCAGGGTAAAGGTGAAAATAAGCACTCGCCAGTCGCCATTCATCGATTAAACTTTAAAAACTGGCCAAATGCAGGATTTCCAGATTGCCCTTTTTCCCTAAATTTTGCGATTTTTCAGCATCCATTCGACGAAATTCGTAATTTTTATGTACCCGTTCGAAGAAATTCATGGCTTTTATGTGCCCGTTCCAAGAAATTTACGATTTTCTGTGCATAATCAACAAAATTCATGATTTTTTACACAGCAATCTATAAAATTCATGATTTTTACGCATTCGATCGATGAAATTCATGATTTTTAGACGTTTGATCGATAAAATACATGATTTTTACATGCTCAGTTGATAAAATTAATTTTTTTTACACGCCTGGTCAACAAATTTCATTATTTTTATGCGTTCGGTCGATAAAATACATGATTTTTACACGCTCGGTTGATAAAATTATTTTTACACGCCCGGTCAATGAATTTCATTATTTTTACATGCTTGGTCAATAAAAATTCCTGATTTTTACATGCTCTGTCGATAAAATTCATAATTTTTACATGTTCGGCCGATAAAAATCATGATTTTTTCACGCTCGGTCGATAAAATTCATGATTTTTTTCACACTCGGTCGATAAAATTCATGATTTTTTCACACTCAGTCGATAAAATTCATGATTTTTTCACACTCAGTCGATAAAATTCATGATTTTTTCACACTCGGTCGATAAAATTAATTATTTTTACATGCCCGGTCAACGAATTTCATTATTTTTACATGCTTGGTCAATAAAAATTCCTGATTTTTACATGCTCGGTCGATAAAATTCATAATTTTTACATGCTCGGTTGATAAAATTCATGATTTTTACATGCTTGGTCGATACAATTCATGATTTTTTCACACTCGGTCGATAAAATTCATGATTTTTTCACACTCGGTCGATAAAATTCATGATTTTTTCAGGCTCAGTCGATAAAATTAATTATTTTTACACGCCCGGTCAACGAATTTCATTATTTTTACTCGTTCGGTCGATAAAATACATGATTTTTACATGCTCGGTTAATAAAATTAATTATTTTTACATGCCCGGTCAATGAATTTCATTATTTTTACGCGTTCGATCAATGAAATTCATGATTTTTACAAGTTCAATCTACAAAATTAAGGATTTTTACGCGTTCGATCTACGAAATTAAGGATTTTTACGCGTTCGATCTACGAAATTAAGGATTTTTACGCGGTCGATCGACGAAATTCAGGATTTTTATGCGGTCAATCGACGAAATTCAGGATTTTTTAGAGTGTCAACAATACTCCAGATTGTAAAACATGCAATGGGGAGTTATGAGATGAAAAAAAAAAAAAGCAAAATATTAATTGGTTATTTTTTTAAACCAAAAACATTGAGAAGGAGGTGTCCATTAATGGCATATCTACATAGCTGAAACCTTGGCATAATCGTAATTGTGAGGGCCGCAAGATAACAAAATTCCTAAACAGCGTAATTAAACTGGACACTGTAATAAAATATAATGTAATAAGATTTATTTAATTATAAAATAATACTTACATGAGATGTATCAACAAGTCTCTGTTCAACCACATTTTACTAGCAGCTAAGCTTCCACTCTGGAAGAGAAGAAAATCAATAACAACCCAATACAAAATGGCTTATAACTGAATATAAGAACATTTTATAAATTTATTTTAATTCACAGAAGAAGCTACAAAGTTTAATTAATCAAAGTTTAACTAAATTAATTAAAAAAGTTTTAAGACTATACTCTTTTTAAGTTATAACTCAAAGCTAAAGCACAGTTTGTTTTTTTCTGTAAAGGCTTCTTGTAAAAAGGTCTGGTTCATAAAATGGCAGTATCTGTGTTAAATATTATGTAAAATTGTTTTATAATTTAACTTTTAATACTTTAGTCTGAAATATAAAAATATTAAGCCAGCCGAATATTCGGTATACTTGAGGGCTGAATATTCAGTATTCGGCCAAAATCGCTATTCAGTGCATCCTTAGTTTATAGTAATTTAAATTTACTTTATAAGCTTTTAAAATTTTCGTAATTACATTTTAAAAGTTACAGATTACTAACTAATACACTAAAACATATGTATCAACAATTATACATCCCAAGAAGGAAATCCATATACTGCGATATTTTTTAATATTCCTTTAGATTCCGGTTTCAGAGGTTTTATCAAATAAATACTTGACAAAGTTGATTACATAGTTAAATATTATGTACTTTATGATTAAAATAAGTTGGCTATTATTTACTTTGTGGAGGAGGAAGAGGGGAAGGGGATCAAAAAGTATGTTTACCTCCTGTGAACAAAAACAGCATTTTGGCCTTGAATGAGGGTTCCTGCAGTGGAGTTCCCCCCCCCCCCTCCACCCAACAAATTTTGACAAACAAAATCAAAGCATATTTTTATATATTTTAAATAATTTTTTAGTTTACTTTCAATTAATAACTCCAAAATAATATTCATCCACATTTACTTATTATAAACACATTATTTAATTTTATTGAATAATTTATTTATATTTAATAATAGAAGTTAAAATGTTTTGATTTAACTTGGTTATTAGGGTGGGTCGAAAAAACCGAAATTTATATAATCGAAACGTAATAGTGCGGAAAAGTTGCCATTGGTAATAAGGAATAAATTCACAAAATATTACACCAAATGGTTAATATCTTTTAAATATCTTTTACCGCTGCAAAGAGGGCAAAGTTTAAAAAAAAACACTTTTTTTTTTTTTTAATTAAATTATCCAACTATACCAATACAATTTCTAATAGAATGCAAAAGCTACATCAAGATGTTAGTAATGTTTCAATAAAATGTCATTATGGTGAAATTATTTCTATTACCGCTGCAGGGGCAGCCAAAATTTTTTTAAAAAACGGCAAAAATTTCAATTTTCCGTTTTTTACTTTTTTTCAAATTCATATTATATGTCTACTATTAAAAAAATTTACATTATATCTAGTAATACCTATTAAATGTCTAGTAGTTTTGATGATGGGGATTGCCAACCAAGGGCGAGAGGGGCCCGCCCCTCTTAAATTTTGGAAAAAAGGGCTTTTTGAAGAAATTTTTGCGATTTTATGGTAAATTTAAGGATTTTTTTAGTAGGAAGAAATCTTACATAAATTCCCCCTCAATTTTCACTTTTTCTCCCCCCTCCCAACAAAAAAATCTCTAAAACGTTCCGGAAAATCACTTCAAAAAACCCCTTTCTCTCAAATTTAGGGGGGGGGGGGACGGGCCTCTCTCGCCCCTGGTTCGCAATGCTCATGATCAAAATTACTACACATTTATAAGTTATTACAAGCTATAATGTAAATTTATTTAATTCTAGACATATAATAAAAGTTAAAAACTCTAGAAAAAACGAAAAATTGAAATTTTTGCCGGTTTTTTTTCAAAATTTTGACTGCCCCTGCAGCGGTAATAGAAATGATTTCGACCCGATTGATCATGTCAGAAACTAAACAAATGTTTTGATTTATCACTCAAGGTCAGAAATCTCATTTTTTAAATCAAAATATTTTTACTTTCATTACTAAATATAAATAAATTAGTCAATAAAATTAAGGGGGGGGGGGCTTCAAAAAGTATGTTTACCTCTTGTGAACCAAAAAAAAAAAAAAGAGCTAGTTTTGGAATTGAATGAGGGTTCCTGCAGTAGAGTTCCTCCCCCCCCCCCAACAAATTTTGACAAACAAAATCAAAGCATATTTTATATATTCTAAATAATTTTTTAGTTTACTTTCAATTAATAATTCCAAAATAATATTCATCCACATTTACTTATTATAAACACATTATTTAATTTTATTGAATCATTTATTTATATTTAATAATAGAAGTTAAAATGTTTTGATTTAACTTGGTTATTAGGGTGGGTCGAAAAAACCGAAATTTATATAATTGAAACGTAATAGTGCGGAAAAGTTGCCATTGGTAATAAGGAATAAATTCACAAAATATTACACCAAATGGTTAATATCTTTTAAATATCTTTTACCGCCGCAAAGAGGGCAAAGTTAAAAAAAAATTGCCTTTTTTTTTTTTTTTTTTTTTAAATTAAATTATCCAATCATACCAATACAATTTCTAATAGAATGCAAAAGCTACATCAAGATGTTAGTAATGTTCCAATAAAATGTCATTATGGTGAAATTATTTCTATTACCGCCACAGAGGCAGCCAAAATTTTGAAAAAAAACGGCAAAAATTTCAATTTTCCGTTTTTTACTTTTTTTCAAATTCATATTATATGTCTACTATTAAAAAAATTTACATTATGTTTAGTAATAACTAATAAATGTCTAGTAATTTTGATGATGGGGATTGCCAACCAAGGGCAAAAGGGGCCCGCCCCTCTTAAATTTTGGAAAAAAGGGGTTTTTGAAGAAATTTTTGAGATTTTATGGTAAATTTAAGGATTTTTTTAGTAGGAAGAAATCTTACATAAATTCCCCCTCAATTTTCACTTTTTCTCCCCCCTCCCAACAAAAAATCTCTAAAACGTTCCGGAAAATCACTTCAAAAAACCCCTTTCTCTCAAATTTAGGGGGGGGGGGGCCCTCTCTCGCCCCTGGTTCGCAATGCTCATGATCAAAATTACTACACATTTATAAGTTATTACAAGCTATAATGTAAATTTATTTAATTCTAGACATATAATAAAAGTTAAAAACTCTAGAAAAAACGAAAAATTGAAATTTTTGCCGGTTTTTTTTCAAAATTTTGACTGCCCCTGCAGCGGTAATAGAAATGATTTCGACCCGATTGATTATGTCAGAAACTAAACAAATGTTTTGATTTATCACTCAAGGTCAGAAATCTCATTTTTTAAATCAAAATATTTTTACTTTCATTACTAAATATAAATAAATTAGCCAATAAAATTAAATAATGTGTTTATAATAAGTAAATATGGATGAAAGGAAATGAGAAACAAAACAAATATGTCTTGATTTAAAAAACAAGATGGCACACAGCAGGTTAATCACAAAGCTGTTCCTTTATTACTTTATGCAGTTTAACCCTTAATTGCTGTCACAAAAACTGTTGCATACATACTGTGAGTGGTTTTGGTTTCCAAGACCGCTTGATTGAAAGATTAATAAAAAGCTCGAATAACTAATAAGATACTGCTTCTGTTCTAAACTTTATGTAGGGGAGACCGGTACACAGTGGACTCCAGTTAACATTTCTTTTCTCTTTAACAGACTGACCGATCTGTATGAAAATATTTTTGAATATTCCTTAAACCTTCTTACATCCATCATAATTTTCTCACAACATAGTTTTCAATACATTTTTCAAAAAAAAAAAAAAAAAATTATATACACTTGTGAAGTGGACCAGTGTACCCCAGAAGCGGGGTACAGTGGTCCACCCACCGTGGTACAGTGGACCACTATTAGGTATTATCTAAAATACAATATAAATCTATTTTTCATTAATCTAATTATTTTTTGTTGCCCCTAACAAAAAAATTATATTTTGAAAATAATAACAGATTAATACAGGAACAATTGCAATTTAGTTGAAGTTATTACTTAAGTACAAAAAAATCCGCTCACATTAAAATTTGCAAATTAAATTCTTAAGTACTTATGAGTAAGATTGAGCCTGGAATTTTCAAGAAATAATTTTGGGTCTGAGAGCAACATTATGAAATCATTGACATCAACAGCAGATTCATCTACAGTTTCAGAAGAAATAAACTGATTTCCATTCAATTTGCGTCTCATAAATCTTACTTGAATAAAATCATCAACAATTAGACTACAGTTATATTTATCAAAGGCAGTAAATACAAAACAAAATATTTCTTACTATGTTAAATAAATTGTTATTTTTATTTGTTTACTTTATTTTACAGTTAAATCTACTTTAAAACAATCTTTCTTTATAGAAAATAAGCAATTATTAAATATTTTGAACATTCTGCATTACAGGAGCAGAGTGGATTGTGGACCACTGTGCCCCAGGAGTGGGTGGTCCACTGTACCCCATGTTGAAGTTCAATAAATAATCATATTAATGTTGTTCATAGATTTCTTTTAAACATATTAACTTTAAAGTAAAATAAAAACAAGTATCTTAGCTTTAGTCATATATTACAGATACAGAGGACAGTGAATTCTCAAATACTCATCATACATCACATGCAGATAGATTTTAAAAACCAAATTTTGAAGGGAAAACTTACGGGTATGTACAAACAAAACAAAAACACAATTTGATTATTTTTTTTTTCTTAGAAGGACAGTAATTACTTGAACTTCATTTTTATAAACATGGGAAGACTTATTTTACTTTCTTTAATCATTGTTGAACGCTAAATTATACTTTGTGATAATTTAAGAAGTATTTTGTTTTGTTTATTTAAGGAGTTTAAGTATCTCCTTGGAAACTTTTTAATTTCTATGGAGTTTCTAAGTAGTGTAAGGCGTCTGTATGACCCCTGCTATAGTTAAACTGAAAATCACAAGTTACTGTGAAAATTGATAAAAGCACTACCGCTAAAAGCAGCTAAAAGATTTTTTTTTTCCCCAAAAGCCGTAGCATTTAAGCCTAACATTTATAACTAGGATTAGGGTGGTTTTATTCCAAACAAACGTTCATTTACAATGTTTTTTAGAGAACATTACAACATAAAATTGAATAATTTACCTTTTTTTCTGTAAAATAGACAACATCAGGCGAGAAAAATTGGGTTAGAATCTTGTATATACAATTCTTGTTTACGCTTGCCTCATGTATCTCGACAACAGAAGGAAAGGCACCGCGCACGCGCAGATGGAAACTAATATATCCTCCACTCCTGTCGGCCTGTCACACTGTTCAAAAAATTAGCAGTTGGAATTTTATTTAATTAGTTTTAGAATATATGCTTTATGTAATTTAGATCATTTTCACTGTCTCTGGGAGATGTAGAATACCCCAACTGTGCATTTGAGAGGGGTAAAATTATAAAATTTCAAATCTTAAAAATTTAAATTAAAAAAAAAAAATTAAAATTTTTGAAAATTTACCGAGAAGAAAATTTTGAGATATTCCTCATTTAAGTTTGTAATTTTTAAAAACTTAAAATTTTAACAAAAGTTTTTTTTTTTTTTTTTTTTTTTTTTTGAAAAAAAAATTATTTAAAAAAAAAATAATAATGTACAGTAAAATATGTGTTTTAAAGCTGTATTTTTCTTTATAATATCTATATAATATATACATATGTACGTACGTCCAATTCAATGAGGGGGTTACCACTCCCCCCCCCCCCCATTGAATTATTATTAAAAAATGTTGAAAAAGAATTTAATCTTATATTATTAGTCAAATTGCAGGTCATAGAAGAACAGAAAGTGTGAAATATGTTTTATCCCCCCCCCAGCCCCACCTTCACATCCCTCGAGGGGGTGAGGGAGGAAAATATTGCTGGAAGGGGGGCACGAATCTGTGATGTTGAAGTGTTTCTTTTTAGGTAATATTGTATTCTCATAGGAAATACATGCACTTTTGAAAAAATTTACAGATTTGAATTGGCACCATTATGCATAGAAATAATCAAAACTTGGAATATAGAAATTTTTACATCTATAAAAAGTAAAGACTTTTGTGCATAAAAATTGCACACTTTTTGCGAACACGGAACAGGCAGTTATTTTATGCAAAAAATTTGCACAGTTTTTGAAAACAAAAAATATGCACTTTTTTGTATGCATAAAAAATGCATATAATGTGCACACAAAGTGTACACTTTTTGAAATATTCAAAAATATTCACTTTTTTTGGACAAATTGTACACAATTGAAACTTTTTTGCAAAAAAAGTGCAAACATTTTCTAGCTGGGAAGATTGGTGATGATGAGTTAAAATAAAATCTGTACAAGTTCCGGAGGCCCGGACAGTCAGTTAAAAGATGATAAATGGTCAACCAATGAAAATGACAGTGTGGACACATGGGTGTGTCCTCCCGAAGTAAAAGATGTTTATGAGTGATCCTTGAATGTCCAATTCTCAGACGAGTCAAAAGAACATCTGTTTTTCTTGGATAAATCGGAGGCCAGGTAATGATTAAAGGTTTGAGATGGTGCAGCTTATTATTGTATTCTAAATCCCAACTTTCTTGCCATTTATTATGAATAAAATGTTTTATAAATAGTTAAACGTCTGAGAATGGAATTTTATGTCGTAACGGATCTAAAGCACATTTTGCCGCCTCATCTGCTTTTTCATTTCCAGGTATACCCATGTGGGGTAGTCAGTAAGACTGAACTTTGGCTTCAAGTCGAAGCCATCTGGAATGCCATTTCCCATCATTACATTCAGAACCTGTATGATTCAATACCACGACGTGTACAGGCTCTCATCGCTCAGCGTGGTGGACACACAAAGTACTAATTCCCGACGTTCTTTTTGTTTTTTGTCTTGTAAATTTGATCGTGTATTTGTACCACTTTCAGTAATATGTGGAATAAATTGTATTAATATCGGACAGTTCCTTCATGGTGTTGCAATTTTCACAAACATGAGTGTATGTCTACTCTCTATATATAAAATTCTAATGAAACGAATTTGTGAAACGGATTTATGAAACGATTTTAGGAAACGAATTTATGAAACGTCTGATTAAACGACTGATTATGTTTAATAGCTATTTTTAATAAAATATTAAATAATAAACTCTTGATTGTGAAATTAATACCAATTGTCCATAAAAATCCGCGGATGACAAAAATGATAATAGAGTTTTGAAATTTGAATTAGTTTTCGAGATATTAATTTTTTTCTAATTTTAATGACATTTCTGTAATGGTGGCAACTAATTACTCAGTTTTTTTTTGTGACAAAAAAGGGAAAAAAATCGAAGAGGATCCCGATAGGGATTATTGATTCCTTTTTATTCGTCATTTTCAAATTGAAATTATCTTATATTTCAATCGATAATGAACACAAGATTGTGATTAAATTATGTTTTTCAGGAAAATTTGAAAAAAAAATCACACTTCTATCGTCAGGATTTAATTGTCTGTCAGTATTTAATTTAATTTATAAACTGAAAATATTTTGAATAAATTCGTCCAAATGACGTCATTTATGTAAACGCAAAAGAAAGGGGGGGGGAGGAATTAATAGTAATTATTATTTATTGATATCATTTTGTTATTTTCTTGTAAAATTTAATTAAACGAATTTATAAAGTCACTAATTCGAATATTTGAAACGAATATATAAAATAATAATTGCTCAACTGAACGCAAATAGAATAAAATATCCAGCTTGAAACTTATTAAAATTTTAATGAGAATATGACATCAATTATGCTAAAATGACATTTACTCTTTTCTCTCTTTCATTGGCAGCAAGGAACAAAATGTCCCCTATATATTAGAGAAATGCTATTAAAGTTTAAAACAAATGAATATTTCAATAGCATTACTTTTTTAATAATGAATTATATGTTTACACGTAAATATCAAAGAGAAGAAAAAACTATAAACAAGCGGGAAAAATTCTACCTTACGGCAGAATATAGATTGGCCACCCACGGCTTTTATCGTTGAGATTTTTTCAGCCAAGTCCAACTCGTCAAAAAAAGTGTTTGTTAGCATAAGCCAGCTTCTCCACTTTAGAATTTAGTTAGCGATCTAAGATTTTTTGTGAGCTGGCGGAATATATTAGGCACGAGCACACCAAGTTTTAAAAGGATTCGGTGACTAGAAGTATTTTTAATAACTATAATAGTAAAAAGACGTGGCCTCAATGGGCTGAGACGTGGCGAGGTAGTTGTTGTTTACAAATGTGCTGGCTTAATGACACCCTTTAAATTATTTTTAATCATTCAAGGCATTTTAGCACTTAATAGATAACCTAAATAAGATAATGAAAAGTTCTATGATAGCAGCTTTTATGATGGATAAAGCTAAGAGAAGTTGTTTAACAAATGATGAGTTAGCATTAATTGACGGGATCTTGGGGAGCGGTGGGGGAAGGCAGGGGGAGCTATACAAAACACAAGTACTCTACGAGACCTTTAAAATGAATCCTCACTTGAAATTGAGAGATAGGACTTTAAAAGGGATCCCTCTTTTCGCCCCTCTGACGGGCCCCCTCGAGAGATACCTGAAAACCGAGGGCGCCAAAAGAAGGGGGGGAATACCTTTAGGCAGTTTACAGCTAATTTTGGTAAAATTTTGGAGCTGTCCGGTCCATAGGAACAGAGAAAAATGGGAAAAATTAAAATAAATATGAAAAATTGAAAAAAAATAAATAAGAAAAGTGCTCCTGACAGGAGACGGGAGAGAACGAGTGGGATAGTAAAACCAGACAAAAGTGCTTGATGAGATCAAACTTTTTATATGTTACATGACGGGGTTTGAGCACCTTGAATGTCTCTACCGTGAGGGGGGGGGGTAACTCCGGTCCTATGGGATATAGGGCCTCGGGACCCTCTCAGAAATGTCGACCTCGACGATTTTAATTTCGTTGGATCTTTTAGAAGAGGCCTACGCCCTCTGTGTGGCTTAAAGGGGCTGAGAAAGATGGGAAAAATTAAAATTTAGAAAGAGTTGAAACAGAGAAATATGCTTCTTAAGGGAGGGGGCGAGTGAGAGGCGGAGAGTAGGACCAGACCATAGTGCTTGACGAGATCTATCAATTGTTGATATGTTACATGAAGGGGTTTACATGAGGGAGGAACACCAAAAAGGTCTTACTGAACCTTTCCCCCAGGAACTTACAAGAACTTACCCCCCCCAGAGGTAACTTCATTACTATTGGAGATAGGGCCACGGGTCCCCTCAGAAATGTCCGCCACGACGGGTTTAACTTTGTTGGATCCTTTATATTATTGTTTAAATGGGGTCTGCGCCCGCTGTATGGCAATTAGGTATTGAGAAAGGAAATACAAGCCGAAGTATCGGCATAATACAGAGAAACAATTTGATTTTTAATATCGTCAGTAACAACCATTTGTATAGCTATGCATAAAGGGTGTCCTCCTTGGCTGTGACTTTTCATAAACATGAATTTTACTGTAAACTGAAAGAATTAGCCCTGTGTGTGGCTATAAAAAAAAAAAAAAAAAAAAAAAAAAATTACCGTACTTTCGTGTTATAGCGGCTCCCACAATTATGATTATACCAAGGTTGCAGTTATGATATTTCGCCAAGATCATCGCAAAGCTTATATAGGCATCCTATATATGCATATATATATTCCAAACACTCCTATATGTGCCATATATGTCATTATACACATATTATTTATGTCTTATATGTCGTATATACATCATATACACATGTCATATATATATACATCATATATGCATCATATATGACTATAACTTGGCCACATACGTACAGAAATGTTACATATATATCATATATTATTATAATGTCATACATGCTTTATAATTTGGCGATAAATCTTGACCGCTTGGCAGTTCATCCTTGGAAGCCGCTATAACACGAAAGTACCAAATTTACAATATCTATATTATAAAGGACAAACGTGTCCGTGCGTAACGCTGACGTCATTTTGCGAATGGCAACAGCTGACGATGAAATTTTGGCTTTGAGATTTTTGCTACTGCAATTTTTTTCATTTCTAAACATCGCACATTTTTTATTTTTACACCGTTAGATAGGGAAAAAAATCTACAATCAAATGCAATTTGTTTGAAAACTGTATCACGATTTACTCATTTATTATAGCATTTAAATTAAATTTCAAGCACGATTTTTTTAAAAATCTCTATCGCTTGCAAGACGATTACAAAATATTAATCCGTTTTCATTTTAAATAATATAAATAGTTCATCATTTGTTTCGATCTAATATTCCATAACGAAGTTAAAATTTCATTAAGCAATAAATAAAACACAAATTTAACAAACATCTAATCGAAATAAGCGCTTAAAACCACCGAAATTATCAGATTAAGAAAATCTGTTGTATATAAAGAAATTTTCAGCGATTTCTTCGACAATTTCAAAAATATATAATTGACATATTTCATATAAAAATGCTCTTTGGTGTTGTTAGGGGACAATCTAAATATATATATATATATATATATATATATATATATTAAATGTAAAAAATCTATTAGAGTTTTTAATTTAAAAAAATGGTTTTTACCTATATCCTCTAATCCCGGGAAGCCCGGGTTGGATGCCCTTGTATTAATGAAAACAGAAACAAAAATATTTCATGCTTGGTGGCTGCTATAACACGAAAGAACGAAAGTACCAAAATTCTTCTTTATTTTTCATATCTGATAATTTGCATCTATCCTTTTTTGTAATTTTAAAATTTTTGTAACGATTTTATGCATTTCTATTGCCTATTCAAAGAAAAATTCTTCTAAAGTTACAGAATTTCGTTAAAAACGGTAAAAATAGTAAAATGCGGACATCGTTTGGTCCATTCTCGACCGAAAGCAACAGCCGTTATCATTATCTTTTTCCGCGTGAAGGTTTCGTTATGGTACTTCATTGTAAAATTTGGTAATTTTTGAAATTCATTATTTGAAAAACGGCATAATCATTCGATTTTAAATTTATATCAAGAAAAATACAATATTTATCCTTTCTAACGCAGTTTGTCTAATAATTTTGTGATAAATACTTTTTGAGTTATTAATTTTTTCAGTCACTTCAAATGTTTCATTTTCCGAGATTAACCTGTGGAAACGATGGATTGCTATGACTTTTTATAAACATGAAAAATGATAGAGATTGAAAGAATAAGCCTCCCTGTGGGTGGCTAATAATTAAATTACTATACTCGAAACACACTTAAGGTGTAAATTACGTTATATATTAAAATGATTTTCGTTACTTTTCCAATTTAGGGGCCTTTGCGAGATAAAGAAAGTGGCCTTGGCGATGAATTGAAATTCGGCAATATGTTTTCTAACAATCTATTTTCGATAGACACAGGCAATTATTTCGATATTTATAAAATTTATTTAATATAAAGAAGCCATTTATCTATTTTTATATACACAAAGAGGTAAATTGAAAGAAAATTATAAATAAATTGTTTATATACATATACATACATGTATAAACAAGCATAAAAGTTCGGTGCTTTTCCAGTATATGGGGCCTTGCCAAACCAGAGAAAATAGCCTTGGTGGAAAAGGAAATTTGGCAACATACTTTCTGTCAACCTATTCACTTTGTCATTTTGTATACAGAAGCATTTTTTCAATATTTATACAATTTGTTTAGCGTAAAATGTCAGTTATTCTATTTTATATATAAACAGAAGTTGTATAGAAATAATAATAATAATATACGTATAATTAAAATACGCATGTAAACAAAAAAAAATCGTCGAATTTGTTTCCATGTCTGTTTATGTAATTTGGCACCAAATCTCACTTTCTGATGCCTGAATTGCGCCAAGCTTTTTAAAAAAGCGTCAAGACCCCTATAATAGAAAAGCACCAAAAGTTCATTGGGTTTGTTTTCATAACTTCCCGCATAGCATGCACAGTCACAGTGACGCCATTGTGACGTCAATATGAGTCACGTACGTCACGTCACATCTGTGACCAAAATGCCACCACTTTGTAACGTCACACTGTGACCAAAATGTGAACGTCTTGGAGATCTAAAGAAAACTTAACATAAACTTTAGAACATCTTATAGCATAAAGAAAATTACTTTTTGACAGCTTTAGAAATTTTTGTGACGTTGCAATGACGTCACTGCAAGTCACATAAGTCACGTAAAACCTATGACCAAAATGCCAACACTCTGTGACTTCACGGTGTGATCGGAGAGTGAATTTGGAAAAAAAAAACTCATAAAATATAGATTTGAATTATGTCATGTACCTAAATCATTAATAAAAATATTGTCACACACTATTTAAATATATTGAGTATTTCCAAAATAAAATAATAAATAAATATCTGTCTACATATATGAGGCAGATAATTTTTTACAATTTTCATTACCATTTTCATGAAATTTAACAAAATATACTTTATAATACACAGGTAAAAATCCTTAAATAGAAATTTAGTTATTTATCGAGTTATAAGCAATTCGTGTCACGTGAAGACCAGTTTTTCTCCTGTCTTTCACTGTCACGTCGGATATTCAAATCTAAACGCCGACTTTGACATTCTTTTCTGAATGATCTTCTGCTTTTAACAAAAAATGGAAAAGGTTTTTCAATAACATAGTTTCTGAACAAAACACGAGCCAATTTCGTGTATTTCCGAGCAAAAATGAATTAAAAACATGTTATAAAGTATATGTCATTCCTATAGCAATTTATCCAAAACTGGCCAGTGCTTAGTAAGATGTCACCTCTATTAAATATATTTCTCTTTTCGATAGAGTGTAAAAAATAAAAAAATTGTACTTAGGAAATTTGATTCCAATTTAAATTTATATCGAAATTACTTTATAAAGCCTATTAAATCAATTATTATTTAAAATTTATCTTTACTTTTGACGTCTAAAGCAAATGCAATGGATTAACAAATATATAAAAATGTAAATTTTCACAGCTTATTTCTAAGAATACAAAACTCTCTTATATAAAAAAGGAATATTATAGCATCATTAGAAGTTCATTTTTCAGCCATATAAATTATAAAGGTTTTAAAATGTCTTTATTTAAATTATTTTCTTCCTATATCATTTGCGGTAAAGTTGGAAACATCTGCTAGCTGTTATTTTGTTGTGTTTAAACAATACTGCGCGCGCATATTGAAGGCAGACGATTTTTTCTCATTCGAAGTTAGGATAGGATTAGCGTGTGTTGCGTTCTTTTAAGTTTGTAGATTTATACTGTGTAAGTAAATTAACGTTTTAAAGTGAACAATCTCCATTTTAAAGTAAACCATCCATTTTAACATCTCCCTGTGTCTAGCCGGGTGCGTTAATAAGGCCTGGGTGATATTTGATTTCTCAGATCTATGAACACACCTCTCTGCTGGAATAATTTGAAAATTATTGTAGTGGATGTACAGTCTAATTTTTCAATGAAAGGGAAGCAGATATTGAGCATTCAATAGTAACACCTTTACCTATAGATCAGCAGGTAACTTTTAATGTATTCGCAGTTTTGTTAATAGTGCATGTTTAGTACTAGTACATTTAATATTGCATTATTTAAATTTAAGATGTTTAAATTTTCTTTTAAAAGATCACTTGTATTAAATTTTATCTTTAATGTTTTAAATTTTTTTAAATAGACTGTTTGGAAAAAAGCTTAAAGTATTTACTAACAATATGTATTCTAAATGTAAAGTGTTATGTAAAAGGAGGAATTTATTTAATGTTTTGCGTTTCTTAGTTCAATTTTCATAGTTATTCATTATAATTAAAAACATTGCAATTTTTAAAACTATTAATATTTGATTTGCAATTTAATAATTTCTTTGCTAGTGAAGGTTTCCAGAAATAATTTTCAGGTATATTTGGAAAAAAAAAGTGAAATTTTAATGCATTGAAAAATTTATTTGTCGAGATATGTCAATGTTAGATGCACAAAAATAATAAATATTGATGAAACAATAAAATAACTGTTTAGTTAAGGTAATTTTTTCAGCTGTGTTATCGAATGTTTTTACTGTAAAAATTGATATTTAAGTTCTGCATTTAGTATTCTATCAAAAACTATAAATAAAATAATTTGTAAAGAAAAAAATTATATATATATTTTTTTGGCATTTATGATCTTAAGTTCTATATTTCATTTACAACGAAAACTGTTTTACTGCTTGATACAATGTTTATTATTTAATAATATCGCACAATAGGTATATCTATTATTTAAATTGATTCCTAATATAAATTTTTCAGAATGCTTATTTGAAAATGTATACTTATATTTTCTTTAAAGTTGTTTTTAAATCCAAAATAGCTAATTTCTGGCATATTTCTGAATTCATTTTTATTCGGAAATACATGAAATTGGCAGGTGTTCTTATTCAGAAAAAGGTAGATATGCCAGTAATGGACCGCCTTCCAGTAATGGGACACTTTCAATGTTTTTGGTTTATAAAAAAATAACCAATAAAAATTCAGCTTTATTTATTTCATTAATATGCTATCTTTAAATTCTAGTTTTAAATGCAATCATAATATCAATTATCTATTACTTTTTGTGAGGTGTCCATTACTGGAGTTTAGGGTGTTTTGATTTATTTCTGTTATTTACAATTAAATTTAGATTCACATTGGGAAATTTGACTATGAGCATTGTTAAATATTGTTGGTAGAGTAATATAATATTAAAAATGTTGAATATAACAATTATAACTATTAATTAAAAAGTAATTGTTAAAGAAATTCCTTAAGGGTGTCCATTACTGGCACATCTACCCTATATATAATCGAATGGCGTTATCCATTTTTTGGTAACGGCAGATGATGTTTCAGAAAACACTATCAAAGTCGGTGTTTTGAACCAAATTTCCGACGCGCAGCGTCAGAAACGGGTAAAACGTGACCGACATTGATCTTAAGCATTACATTTATCTAAACATGGAAAACGCTATTCATTCCAAATAGCTTTAATAATCAGGCATGCAAGTGCCATGCGTTTAACAGTTTGTTCATAAATGTGTCAGAAAGTTTCGTGTTAACCGGTTTCTCAATCAGATGCAAAGTTTTAATTTGAATACGAGTTGCATCAATAAAAATGATTGCCGATCCAATCCTTATCGTCGATCTTATGCGTATTTGGTGAAATCTTGTTATCCGAATCTATGCGAAATCATTTATCAGGTTCGGTCGGGTTGTGGGCTTACAGATTTTTTGTTGTTGGGTTAGGGTAAGAATACGGGTTGAATCAAAATATAGTTTCAGTCAACCATCATTTCTGTTCAAGTTGACATTCAATCATGTTCAAGAAGTATATAACCGGATTCGTGTATGACTCTAGATCCGAGCCGACATCAGAAATTGTATCGTAACACAATTTCTGATAAAATCTGGTTACTCGGTCGTATGCAAGATTCTATTCCAAACAAGATTTACAGTAAAAACATTATACCCGACTCGGGTCAGATCGGGTTCACGAAAATCAGGTCACACGACAACTAATCGAAATCTATTCTGTAGCCAAACAAATCCAAAAAGATCGATCCGAAGTTTCTGGATTGGATTCGGGTAAAATCTGGTCACCCTATCCGATGCAGATTCGTCACATTTTTCACATTTAAGTCGATTGGTGACTTCACAAAGTAGTCACATTGTGAGGTCACAGAAAGCCTTGAAAACGGCCATAACGACCTCGCATTTACGTCACAATGACTTCACATCGACGTCACTTGACGTCACGACGGCGGTCACAAAGTCACAGTTTGACTTCACAGTGACGTCGCCGTGACGTCACCATGCCTTACGGGTTTTGGCAACAAATGTATGTATATTAACGAATATATCCCTTTCTGAAGCTCTAATTACGCCAAACCTAAAAGCAAAGTATCCTATACAGGAAAAGTACCCGATTTTCTTATGGACAATATTCAAGTTACATAACATGATGTAAAAGTATCGCGGATAGCAAATTTGTTTAAATATTTCATCAATTGATGCCGAATAAATGCAGGCATACATGCACAAAATATTTAATTAATTTTGTATGATAATTAATTATTAGAAAAATCTTATATACATATTAATTAAAATAAATAAGTTACATATTTAAAATAACATGAAAATATGCATGAAATAACATGAAAATATGCATGATGGTGCACTAAAATAGAGAAAAAATTAAAACATGTTACTGAAAATGTCTTTAACATAGTACTTTTCAATACCGTGGTTCTTAATGTTATTCACAAGCAGATAGAAATTTTCTCATCCTTAAACGCAAAGGAAAAATAGAATACAGATCGTTGTTATAAAAGTCCGAGAAGTAGCCACAGTTTAAACCTAACCATTTTATACAAACAGGTTTTCAAGTTGTAATTGATTTTACTTATCAATCCCGAAAACAGTCGTCAGTTGTCGCAACAGCTGTGTATGAGGCCATGATAATAAAGTGTCCTATTAAAACGTTAAAAGCATGGCAACCCAATTACAGATTTACCCATATTTTTAAAACAAAGCACGCTGTCATCTTTTTAGAGGCCTCGAAGTCTGAGCGGGGATTAGCGAGCGTAGCTCGCAGGGGGCAGATCCCCTAGTATACATATATAATATATATATTTACGGAGTGCGTCATAAACATGTATGCATACACTATTTAACAATTCATCACATAAAAGAAATTTTAAAACGAATGGATATTCATAGACAAAGTTCCGGAACCGCAATTGACAAAAAATTTGCCACAACACAAAATGAAATCTTTGTTGAAGTTTATGAATCGATAGTCCATCGTTATAAGCAGTGAATTGACCAGAACGGTAATAATTTTGAATGTACGCGGAGGAGGAAAAACTATACATTTTATGTTTATCTGATCATTTTTTTGTTATGTTTGTCATTTTATGTTATTTTTCTTATCATGTAAGCAATTGTCAGCCTAAACCATGAAAATAAGTATCTATAATAATAAGAAGGAAAGAAGTTTGTCTGTCTATGTGTATGCCTATGTGTCTTTTTATGTGTATATGTCCCGTCAAAAAATAATACGAAACGCGAAATCACTCTACAAATCGCTGCATAAAACCGTTCCTTTGGTAACCCTTCCGTCTTTAGGAAATTCAACGGAAAGAGGGAACCAGAAGCGGAATTAAATCCAATATTAACCCCTCAAATATATGGATCATTATTCATTCAAAGCGGTTCAGTTTTTGGTTAAAATAAAAAAAATACCGTCCGATTGCAACAACATTTGCAGTTTTCGGAAAAATAAACAACATACCTACTGTGAATTTGGAAACTATACTTCCAATAGCTTTGTTAATACTCAAGGAGGGGTGAAAAAGAGATTATTTCGTTGTATGTGATTATCAAATCGGTAACTTTTCTTTCGTGGTTTCGATAAAAATTCCCATTTTCGGTGCACACTCAGGAACGTATTTTAGTTCATCGGCCAGTGGGTGAAATCAGTTCTAAACAAATTTCCGACACGTGTCTCGCTGCCTACGGTACCGTATAGACGACAAAATTTTTAGTTCCAGTTTCCACCACCAGCTGTTCTAAACAGACCTTTTTCGGAACGCACCTTCGGCACATGTCCCCGCTGCCTACGACACTACACAGCAGGCGTTATGAGCATGCGCTATAAAATCTTTTAGTTCCACTTTCTACCACCAAGGAGCACCAAATCTGTATCTTAATTAGTTATTTATATCTTAATTAGTTCGTGTTAAGTTGAATTAACGAGATCTCGTTGAAATCGGGGCCATAGAATCTGAGAAAATAAAACTCCCATTTACAGAAATAGTGGTAATCAAAGGTTGTAGAAAAAATGGTACCGAAATTCTCCAAGCTAAAAAGAGAAAACAAATGACGATTTTAGACATAACTGAGGCCAAAATTGGGGATCAATCAAGCATTCTGGGGAATATTTCTTACTAACATTGTAAAAAATTCGGCAAAATTTTTAAAAATGCTGTACGATTTCCGAAAAAAAAAATTAATGAAAATAAAAAAAAAAAACATTTACTATATTGGGCTAAAAGATTACAACCGGATTCCTGTTAATAATGTGGAAAAATTGCAGAAAAACGTTTAAAAACGCTAAAAATCGCATACAAAATTTAAATTTAACGCATCTAATCAAAAATTCCAAAATCAGGCTTCGATATGCAAAACTACATATATAGTGGTATTGTGCTTTCTAAATTTCTAGCTCTAGTACAGCGGTCTCTTCAGAACACAGCGGAAACAAAAATAAAATATACATAGAATTTAAAATTACATAGAATTACATTCTAATATACATCAAAGCACGCGTATGTGTGACCCTCAAATGAATTATAACTGCTACAACATTATCAATAGGGAGCAGTAGTGTAGAGAACTCCTTTAACGTACCTACTTTTATGTCAATCTATATATATTTACCAAAATTAGAGCACGTAAGACAGGCGTACAGATACAACTGAAATCATAAACATTTTAAAACTAGTAAATCTGCAGATCAGGAGCCTCAACGTCAGCTCAAGTCACTGTTTTTTAATCTCACTTTTCATATTATTTAGCATCTTACAATCCGCAATTTAATTTTTTTTCTATTGCATACATATTTACAGGCATATACAATTCTTCGGAGGTTTCAGAAATTAGAAACGTTAAATTAAACACGGTTTATGCAATGATATTCTGAAATTCTTATGAACTTCTTATTCTTGTAACTTTTTAGATTAAAAAAAAAAAAAGAACTTGTATTAAAATAAATTCTTCATTTATGTCAATAGAATACAAAAATAATTTATTTTGCTAATAAATTATTGGAACAAAATAGTGCGTGTTGCTTTTATTATTTTTATCTTCTTTGAAATATCGTTGCTAGGCAACTGATAAATTAAAGAGAAAAGTAAAAAAAAAATGCATTTTAAAATTTGTAAAAAAACATGAAAATAAAAGTTTTATATTTCCGGAACAGATGCAAAAAAATTTCCAATCATTTAAACAATTAATATCTCAATTCTAATAAATGTATCGTCAATTTTTCAAAATTATTGGATATATTTAAAACCTCCATATCAAAAATCAACATCCATAATTTAACGTTGAAATCCATTATTCAAATATGCGATTTCCATTTCAGTTAAAAATGAAATTTGAAAATCGTCTGCAGTCCCATAGGAAAGCATTATGATTTAAAAAGAAATGTTCTCTATTTTTCGAACGAATGAACCAAATTTAACCAAAAACTATACAGCTAATTCCGGGTATCTCACCAACATACCCACCAAAAATCAACCTAATCTGATCATTTTTACGGCAGTTATCACGGAACAGACAGACAGACAGACAAACAGACAGACAAACAGACAAACAGACAGACAGAAACCAAAAACTTTTCGGGTCTCAACAGTAAGCCTCCACTGACGTTTCGGCAATTACGTTGAGAACTGTTAGAAAACGAAAATTAATAAAGAATAAAACCAGGAAATATATTTGATATTTTTCTTTTAAAACGAAAAATCAATCCTTACTACTGAAATGCTGATATAATTTAGAAAAGCTATCAGTTTGTAAAGTAAATAAAATTGTACACTGTAGCAAATTCCTGAATGTGAGGAGAACTAAAATGAACCGAATAAGAAACGTACGAAAAAAAAAATATATATTGTAATATTATAAATCCAAATTGTGTTTATAATCAAATAAGATAAATTATTAATATTTGTTACGTCATTTACTTAATATATTTATAAAAAGCCATTAAATCCTAATGGTTGAAAACATAAACGATGTTAAATTATTCTCCATTAAGAACATTCCAGTCCATTCTCAAACCAATAAGTGTTTTGTCATTAATTTTCAACTCAGAAAAGTTTAGTTAGATAATGGCTGAGGAAATTTACAAATAATGAAAAGTTTTTGATTATTAAAAAGTAAAATTCTTAATTATTAGACCTTATTTCGATAAATGGTGAAATTAAATTACTTTGTATAATTTGAATGTTGAAACATTCTATTAGCATTAAAATAAAAATAATGGGAATTGCAAAATAATAATAATAATAATAATAATAATAATAAATATTTATTGAGATTTTTATTTATTTATTTTGTGT
This sequence comes from Maratus michaelseni, assembly GCA_963931845.1. NCBI lineage: Eukaryota > Metazoa > Arthropoda > Arachnida > Araneae > Salticidae > Maratus > Maratus michaelseni. The sequence goes on from OZ007592.1 coordinate 394,265,357, forward strand.
GTGCAGCATTATAATACATTAATTGAAAACGCGTTAAATGTGTTTGTGTTAAAGGTAGTACTTATTTTTCTAATTCCCCAAAAATACAAACTAATGAATTTTTATAAATAATAATTACTTTATTTTTTATAATCTTTCTAGGTACATAAGATGCTTGTATGCAAAGTATAATATGGAGCGCAGAAATAAAATAATTTTCTTGTATTCTCTAGTTTATAAAAAAAATCTGATATTACTGAATATCTATATCGAGGATCCCACTGACAGTTTAGCCAAACGCAGACGACATGCTCCAAAACATTATTCCTCGGATATTCAAATTTAAATTATTTTATGTCCTCAGACGATAACTTCTAGCCACAGTTACAATTTGTGTATCGTAGAATAAAATTTTAAAGATGAGAAAATAAAGTTGACACGAGAGCATTATCGAGCTATGATTTTAAAATGACGTCAGATCAAGAAGATTGCCTTCAACGTGTACATGCACAATTAGCATATGGAAATGAAGTGCCTGTGTATTCAGATGGTTTACAGAATTTGCAAGAGCTCGAAGTTCTCTCCTGGATAAGAACACACAAGGATACCTTTGTCAGCTTTAGTCCCAGAAAATAAGTGGACCGTATGAAAAATGTTAACTGGAGATAATCTTTGTACCTACCAAAAGGTACAGAAAAAATATTGTATCCGCAGCTATGTATAAAATTATCCATGAAAAATTTCATATGAATAAATCGTTGTGTCTCCCATTTTTTAACAGATCGCCAAAAAACGACGAATATCAGAATCAGTAAAGAAACATAAAATTACTTAATGATGGTGGCTCATAACTGGTTATGAGACATACATATCTTTTTTTGACGGTCCGATATGTTACGAAAGTAAAGTATTGGTATTCGAATATGACCCTAAACTAAGAGTGGTCAAAAGACAACCGTCAATGAAAAACTTATGTATGACGTATTCTTCAGAAGCAAAAGGCTAGTCAAAGCCATAAAGCAAAAGGAGCAGACGACAGTAACAGCTAACTGATACACCAGTAAGTGTTTTCCAGAATTTCTTAAAGCTGTGAATGTTAGATGACTCAAGCTGCACCATGACAGTGCATTTTCTCATTCAGTATTTAATTCATACAGACATATTTCTGAAACAAAAACATATCAAAGTGATATAACATCCACCTTATATTTCTGATTTATTTATGTGGGACTTTTGTCTATTTTTAATATAAACAAGAACGAAAAATTATGCGTCAAGCATAGATTATGTAACACTTTCCAACGCTTCCAAATTAATTTTACAAATCATACCGTTTAATAAGCTGAAAGATAACATCTAAGTAAGCAATTTGGAAGACGCATAATATATTTAAAAACATAATTTCAAAAATTTCCAACGTATACAATATTCGGAAAAATATCCGAATATTTTTATTCAGCCTGTATAGGATCTATAGATTTGTATATATACAACATAGGATGCTAAATTTTAGTTCAGCTAAGAAACCCGTAGCACAGTTTAAAATTCTCCTTCTGGAGTTTCGGTCAATAAACGGAAATGTGTTCGCGAACTATTGTGCTTCCCTGTATAGGATCTACAGAATTTATGCACACCACGTAATAAACAAAAAGTGAGTTAAATTTAAAATCGAGTTCAGTAACTTAATACGCACTTCCAGGAATTATTGTTAACAGACAGTAGAGAATTCTTTTGTGTGTCCCTGTAAATGAACGATGACTGCTATACACACAATATTCTGCAGTAAGCCTCTTGTAATGCACCTTAGTGATATATATAAATTTCAATGCGTTTAAAATAGTGAAACATTATTTAAATAAACCGCAGACGATTTTTCTCCATAGACGTAATGTAACGGAATTCTTTTGACTGTCCCTGTAAATTAACTATAAGTGACCATCTTCCATATTAAGCTTCTTGTAATACACCTTAGTGACATATATCAATTACAATGTGTTTGCAATTGTGTAACATCATTAAAATAAACCGCAAATGATTTTTCCCCATAGACCGTAATGTAACGGAATTCTTTTGAGTGTCCCTGTAAAAAAACTTAAGTGCTACACACTTCAGTTGAAATAGGGAACGTGCTATAGATAACGACAATAACATATACAAATTGCAAGGCAATCCGAGCATATTTACGGGAGTTAGAGCACGGACAGACGGAAGACGGTCAGACTGCAGACGGCCAGACGGCCATACGGCCAGACAAACCGAAGTCATAAACACTTTTCAACTAGGTTGGAAAGTGTTAAAAAGTACGTTGTTAGTCCAAAAATGAAACTGATGAGGCTATAAAAGTAGGGGGGGGGGACACATTTGGACAGGGGGACATATGGACAACTCAACTTACCCTAAATTAAAAAATGTGAAAATTATAAAATAATTATATCTAGTTGGCAACACTATGATCCTTTATTCAGGAAAATTTGAAGCAATTGGCAGTGAAATTTTTCGAGTTATGTCAACCAAGCAATTTTGAAGCTTAAATGTATGTTATGCTGGATTTTCTTCAATTCTAATTATATATATTTATATTGCATGATGAAAATTAATTATATAAAACTAAATAGCTTATTTGGTGAACATAAGGATTTATTAATCATATTCGTCCAAAAAAAAATCTGCTCAGCTAGGCTTAACAAATTTCTAAACATGCGACTATACGGTACATTTGGACACTGTTTTGAAAGGACATGTGGACTGTTCAAATGTGCCCCTAATGTTTTATATTTAGAAGTTATAACACAGAATTAAATCAATATGTCGATTAAATATTTTTTTAAATAACAGAGACTATAGCTTTTAATTTTTGCTAGTGTAGTTAAACCTAATTCAATAATTTTATTCACAACTTATCACGTTTTAATGTAAACCTAAAAAAATGATTTGCTCTAAATAATACATTGTTTAAAATTTTAAATGGCATATACTTGTAACTTTTACAAATAAACTTGCATAAACTATAACTATCCCAATGCATTTTTATTAAGAACAATTTCTTTCACTTTTGCAGAATAGTGAGAATATATAAAAAGAAAACAGAGCTTGCAGAAATATCTGACATATCTATAGCAATAGATGAAGTTTTGAAAAACAATATGTCTGTAGGAAATCTGTAATAATGTATGATATTTCAAAATCTACATTATACATTAGGATTAAAAAAGTCAAAAACCTTGAAACACTGAAATATGTTACTGTAACCGATACAGGAAACGAAAATGAAATTGCTTATACATCTTCAATGTTTATTATAGGATCGAAGTACAGCAGTAAAAAAATCTTTACCAGTGAAGAAGAAGAAATGGTAACTTCGTACCTTATAAAATCTTCTCAAATGCACTATGGCCTGACCTATGTTCAAGCCAGAATAGTCGCATTTAATAATGCAGAAGCGTTCAATTAAAAGTTTCTTCAATCATGGAGAAATAATAAAATGGCTGTTAATTGACTGGATGAAGAGCTATATGAAGCGGCATCCAACCTTTCTCTTTCAAGACCAGAGAATACATGTTTAGCATACTTCCTTTAAAACAGAAAATATTGATGCATTTTTTAAAATTTATTTAGATGTTATGGCATAGTACAAGTTCATTCCTAACAGAATTCTAAATATTGATGAATATGGAATCACAACAGTCTTATCCAGTCAAAAAGTAATTTCTGAAAGCAGCAAAAAACAGGTTAGTCAAGCAGTTGAGGGAAAACGAGGAGAGTTGGTTACCTTCTGTTGGATTATAATTACCACAGGTAACAAAATTCCACCTGTGTACATCTTTCCTGTCTACAATAAAAGGATAACTTTTCGAAAAGTGGACCTAGTGGGAGCTGAGACTGGTTTTCTAAGTCAGGCTGGATAACACGAGAAATATTTGTAAAAACATTGAAGCATATTCAAAAGCATACACGAAGTACGAAGGAAAATCAAATACTCTTACTGATGGACAACAGTGATACCCACGCATAAATATAAGCTATCATCTATGCAAATTAAAACGGATTGTTGTTTTATCATTTCACCCTCACTGTTCACATCGTATGCAGCCACTAGATGTTTGTGTTTATTCTTCTTTCAAAGGAAAAGTAACAATAGCTTTTAATGATTGGATGGCGTCTAACCTAGGAAAGACCATCAACCTATATAAAATAGCAGAACTGTCATTTAATACATATATTAATTCTTATACTCCAAGAAATAGCACTAGTTCGTTCAAGAATATTGGAGTATGGACTATTAACAGACTGCTTTCAGTGATGAAGACTTTCTTCCAGCATGCGTCACAGATCGATCTAACCCTATCGAAACATCTGAAGATGTAGAAATTGAACATTCAGATTCTCCATCTAATGAGACTAAGCCTTCAAATTCATCTACTTTTGACCATGGGAACTTGATTGAATCTGGACCTTCAATTTTCAATTTTCTTGATAAGACAGACATATCAACCATTGAGAAAACGGACATAGTAGCTAAACTTCCACCTCCAACTATAATAGGAGGAACTGAACATGTAACAACAAACTTAACATTTCTGGTTAATTTAAAGTCTTAATAGGAATAAATGTTTTTTTTTCTTTTCTTTCCGTAAAACTGAATGTATATTTTATTATTGTACCTTTATTTGTTAAAATTTTTAAAATGTTCACCATAATTAAAAACAAATTTCTTTTTTGAATAGGTAAAAAACTGCGAATTGTAGAACATCAATATCGTTGAACATCAAGATCATAGAACATCACTAGAATATATATATTTCTTTAAAAGTCCTTTTTTAAGATTATAAAATATAATTAAACAACCTTACTATTCTTATTTATAGCAACAAAAATATTGTTCCTAGTGAATAATTTCAATTTATGTGAATTCAAGTCATTTGTCTTTGTTATTTTAAATTGTTGAAAATGTTATATTTCTTTGTCCAAATGTACCCCAAGCATGTCCACATGTACCCCTACATGGGACATGCTTGTGGACAATTTTTGTATGTCTTTAAATATATATATATATTTTTAAATAGTTATCATAAAAAAAAGTTTTTTTTTTCTTTTTTTTTTTTTTTTTTTTTTTTTTTTGAGGGGGTAGGTGGGTTAAGAGTAGACTGTTTTACATCATGAAGGGTACTTTTCTTAAGTAGGTCAAGCGGGGTAACTTTTATCATGTATTTATTTATTGTGAATCGAGTGACACCATTCGCAAGTCACTACGTCCACTTCTTACAAAGTTACGGCGTGTTTTATTAAGGAAAAGTCCAAACTTATATTTTATAAACTTATTTTACGTTAAAAAAATGTTCTTTAGATTACGTTAAATAATTTTAACTTATTCAAATTCCCAAAATAGCAATAATAATGTACAAAATTTACATGTAATAAAGTTGAATTTTCAAATTCTTATTCATAAAACGTAACTTTGTAACTAGTCATCGTATCGACTTGCGGATAGTGTCATTCGATTCAAAATTTAAAAAGATACATAATACACAATTAACTACTTAAGAGAAGTTCAGTTTCTCGTCCCCCAGAGAGTTAAATTTCTCACTTCTCCGCCCCCCCCCCCCCTTAAACCACTTTATTTTTTGGCACTCATCGGATTTTGATATCTAGCGCCAAAATAAAGTTCTTCCCAAATTTTGGTGAATGGCCATCAATTTTCGTCAAGCCTTTAACGATTTGGGGCGTTTGCTTAACACGCATTTTGCTTTATTACAGCGCCGTCTACAATGATCCGAAAGAAATGTTAAATACAAATTTACGTACTTTTTCCCGTAGAATCCCGTAGATTTTTTAATTATCGCGACGTCCACTTCTTACAAAGTTACGGCGTGTTTTATTAATGAAAAGTCCAAACTTATACTTTATACACTTATTTTACGTTCAAAAAATGTTCTTTAGATTATGTTCAATAATTTTAACTTATTCAAATTCCCAAAATAGCAATAATAATGTACAAAATTTACATATAATAAAGTTGAATATTGAAATTCATATTCATAAAACATGCCGTAACTTTGTAACTAGTCATCGTATCGACTTGCGGATAGTATCATTCTATTCAGAATTTAAAAAGATACATAATACACGATAACCTACTTAAGAGAAGTTCAGTTTCTCGTCCCCCAAAAAGTTAAACTCCTCATTTCCCCGCCCTCCTCGAACCACTTTATTTTTTGGCACTCATCGGATTTTGATATCTAGCGCCAAAATAAAGTTCTTCCCAAATTTTGGTGAATGACCATCAATTCTCTTCACGCCTTTCACGATTTGGGGTTTTTGCTTAACACGCATTTTGCTTTATTACAGCGCCGTATACAATGATCCGAAAGAAGTGTTAAATACAAAAGTTACGTACTTTTTCCCGTAGAATCCCGTAGAATTCTTAATTGTCCGTCTCTACAGTCAGGCGGTGGAGGTAAGGACAACTTTTATTACACTGAATAGTTTTTTTTTTTCAAAAATAATGATGAACAAATGGAAATAATGATTTTTTCCGTTTTTCAATACGATGTTCATTTCTAAAGTCATTCGACCGTTTCCAGACTTTTCGGACATACTGTTACCGGACATACTATTACATGTATACATGATTAATAAAATGATAAAAAAATATGTAAGTATCGAACAGGAAACCATTTGTACAGTAAAGCATTATTAAAACAAGTTGGAAATTGTACGTCAAACGTTACAAACGAGGTGCGTTCGTACGCACGTTTTAGAATTAAATTCATGATGTCCCGTGCGTAGAACGGGTTAAACAGCTAGTTAAGTATATATTTTATGACACTGTTCATACAAATATCTTAACTAGTTATATAAATATTCAGATATATATGTATCAGCTAGTTATATAAAGATTCAGATCTTGATGATTTTTAATTCTGTGAAATGAATTATATCGTCTGCAGCTTAATTTCTGTCATAAAATAAGTATCTCGGTCGCTTGACGATTAAACTTCGGAAGCTCCTATAACAAAAAAGCACCGATTTAAAAAAAAAAATTCAAATTTCTTAATAAATATTTTTATTAATATCTCCTAAAGTTTTGAATCGATTTTAATAAAATTTGAAATGTCTCGACAAACATCTGCAAAGATAATATATTTTAAATTGCAAACCATTTGGTTGGGTAGTTTTTGCGTTGTTATATGCGGACAGACAGACAGACGGACGGACAGACAGACGGACAGACAGACGGACGGACAGACGGCCAGACCAAACGACGACTATAGGTGCTACGCATTTATATAATTACGAACGCACCTAAAAAGCATAAATTAATTAATTTGTTTAAATATAAGTCTAACTGGCAAATGAATTTTCCAATAAAATGTAAAATAAATAATGTCAAATATTGATCAATGGATATTTTTGTATTACGCATTTTATATTTCATCAAGCCGCACTCTATTTAAGTAATATGTGTTATCTATAAAATCATCAAACTTTCTTAATTCTTATTTCCTAACAATTACTTCACGAGACTTCTAAACGTCTTTTAATTCTTACTAAATTTTATTCGTGAAAATGCAGATGGACTTAATAGAAAAACTTCTTTTAGAAGAAAATTATTTATAAGTTTGAAAAAAGAATCTTAACAAGCATATTCTGAATTTACATTTTTTACCGAAGTAAAAGGAAGAATAAATTTAAAACCCTTTATCGCAGATCTGACTTTTACAAGAAAAACTAAAGAATATTAGCTTTAGTCAGTTCTTTTTAGCGGCAGAATAAAAAAAATGTTAACATTTCGAAGGGGGAATAGAAAATTTATGGTACTTAAGTAATAATATCATGCCATTGATGAACTCTTGAAAACTTTACTGTCTACTGATATTTTTTTTTTCTCGCAGAAAAAGTTCAACATAATTGTAGATTTTAATTTTTTTCTTGCGTTATGGCAGATTTTACAAAATTATTTGCATTATGCTTAGTTACTCTTCACTTTTTGCATAATTGTGAATTAAATGTTCCTAATCGTGTTATATGGCAAATTTTTCCGTGAATATTTTGTTTAAAAAAAGTTGCAATTAAAAATGGAAATTCCCTTTCGCTAAAGTACGATAATTGGCTCGAAACCCGATTACTCAATTTTCGCCATTCCATGTATGGAAACATATGAATACATAGACACATGCATAGTTTGTACATATTTTCATACATGCATGCATACACATAAAGATTTCATACATGAATACATACATGGCATAAAGTCTTTCGCGATTACACAATTGCATGCAGTTTATACGTTTGTTCAAATTTATTATTCGAGACGCTTGCATCAATCTTAATTTTTCGATATTCTTATATATTCTAATACGAGCAAATCTTGTGTGTGGTTATATATATATATATATATATATATATATATATGCAAATTTTATCTTAAAAACGGCTCTAACGATTTTGACGAAATTTTGTATCCTTCCTTTTTGGGGCACCAGAAAACCATTGGGCTAAGTCACATGTTCGAGAAAATTCGATTAGTGGGTCATTTTGGGTAATTTTGGATCATGGTCAAGCTAATTGTATCTAAAAAACGGTTCACACGATTTTGACAGAATTTTGTATCCGACCATTTTCGGGCACGAGAATATTATTGGGCTGGTTTACATGTTCGAGAACTTTAGATTAGTGGGTCATTTTTGGGTCAACGCGGGTCAAATTAATTTTATCTAAAAAACGGCTCTGACGATTTTGATAAAATTTTGTATCCTTTGAGTTTTAGGCACGTGAAAATCATTGGGCTAGGTCACATGTCCAAGAAATTTCGATTAGTGGGTCATTGTGGGTCAAGCTAATTTATCTAAAATGCGGCTCAGACTATTTACATTAAATTTTGCATCCTATGATTTTTGGGCACGAGAAGACTGTTGGGCTGGGTGACATATTCGAGAAAATCCAATTAGTGGGTCATTTTGGTCATGGGTCATTATGGGTCAAGCTATTTTATCTTGAAAATGGCTCTGACTATTTACACTAAATTTTGCATCCTATGGTTTTCGGGCACGAGAAGACTGTTGGGCTAGGTCACATGTTCGAGAAAATTCAATTAGTCGGTCACTTTAGTCATGGGTCATTATGGATCAAGCTATTTTATCTTAAAAACGGCTCACACTATTTACACTAAATTTTGCATCTTATGGTTTTTGGACACGAGAAGACTGTTGGGCTAGATCACATGTTCAAGAAAATTTAATTAGTGGGTAAATTTTGTCGTGGGTCATTATGGATCAAGCTATTTTTTCTTAAAAACGGTTCAGAAGATTTGAAACAAATTTAACATCCTACAGGTTTAGGGAACGAGAAGACTATTAGGCTAGGTCACATGTTCGAGAAATTTTATTATTATTGGGTCATTTTTGTCGTGGGTCATTATGGGTCAAGCTATTTTATCTTAAAAACGGCTCACACTATTTACACTAAATTTTGCATCCTATGGTTTTTGGACACGAGAAGACTGTTGGGCAAGGTCACATGTTCGAGAAAATTCAATTAGTGGGTCATTTGGTCATGGGTCATTATGGGTCAAGCTATTTTATCTTAAAAATGGCTCAGACAATTTACACTAATTTTTGCATTCTATAGTTTTCGGGTAAGAGAAATCTATTGGGCTGAGTCACATGTTTGAGAAAATTCAATTAGTGGGTCATTTTGGTCATGGGTCATGAATTTGAATTCAAATCTATTTTTGACCGAGCGCTGCTCCGTCTTCCCTGCTCGTACTTCTATAGTCGTTGTAATTTAAAATACATCCAAATCATTCAAGGCATATGTATTTTTTAGTTAAACGTAAGAAATAACCTATAATAAAAGAATTGTGTTCTTTTTCCATAGAATAAATTTCTGGAATAATTTCCTAAATGAAAAAGTTTTAGTGTTAGAAGAAGCGAAAACTTCATAAAATTAACAGAATCAAAACTGGATAAATTTTGTTCTTAGAATAATACTGTTTTTAACTTTTCATTTATTATAGCATAAAAAGAATTGTCCTATTATAACTAATAGGATGCAGATGCGATATAAGTACTCAAATTTCTTAACTTTTTCTAAAAATATGGAATCTGATGCAAATAAATTTTCAAAAAATGACTAAATTCTTTTGAAACATTTCTGCAATTAGAACTCTGACTCTAAAATTAGCGAATTAGAATGAGACATATGCATGAATTAAAAAAAATTCGAAAATTCGCAAAATTACTTCGCAAAAATTTTGAGACGATTTAGTTTTTCTAAACTTTTATTGAAATTAAGCGTCTTAATGTAACAAAGTGCAGTAATATTTAATATTTAATTGCATATCCTTCTACTTTGAGGACTGCAGCACATCGTCTGAGCACGAAATTAACGAGACTTTCTAAAGTGAACATAGGAAGTTTGGCCCATTCCGATTGAAGATCCTGAAGAAGTTCTGCTTTTGAAGAATTCTTCCGTGTCCCTACTTTTCTTCTGATGTGTTCCCAAACATGTTCAATTGGATTGAGGTCGGGTGACTAACTCGGCCAGTCCAAAACTTTAATTTTCTTAGCTGTAAACCAATTTTTCCCTAATTTGAAGTTATGTTTTGGATCATCATCCTGCTGAAGCATCCATCAACGAGGCACCTTTTACGAGCATATGGCTCACTGGTATGTAGAGTTGCAAAGGCTAGAAAAAACTCGGTATAAACCTTGGAATAAACCGGGTTTTTTGGGAATAAACTTGGTTTTTTGGGAATAAACCAGGTGTTTTAGGAATAAACCTGGGAATAAACCGGGTCTATTGGAAATAAACCTGGGAATAAACGGGTTTTTTGCAACTCTACTGGTATGTGATCTTCTAAAATGTTTTTATAAACATTTTGATCCATAATCACATCGTAGTGCACGAAGGGGACAACGCCATCATAATGGAAAATTCCAGACCATTACCAATCGATTTCCGTGCTTCACTGTTTCACGTTCGTACCGGGGATCCATTCTGGACATATATAACGTCGTATTAGTGTCCGTAAAGATACAAAAATGGATCCCCGGTACCAACGTCGAACAGTGAATCACGGAAAAGGGTCAGAGAATTTTTTTTTTTTTTGCATTTAAATCAAGAAAGGATTTTTATTTACAGGAACATAACAATAAGTGAAAACTTTTTGTTAAATGTTAATAAAATAAATAAATTTCTTTCAACTTATTACATCAGAAACAGTATAACGTTAGATGCACTTTAATATGTGGATCAAAGAGATAACCTAGGAATGTGTTCAACAGTCTATTACTGTTCAAATTACCCTCGGATATGATATTGTAGAAAACAAGGTTGTATCTTCACAAAATTCACTCAATCACGCCAGTGTGATTTAAATAGGAACAAGGCGCTACCGTCGAAACACTAGCCAGGTAGCGCCACTGGATATCGGCGCTACACGCTACGTTTCACAATGTTTCTTGGAATGGGTCAAACAAGGCCCAGTTTATCTGAAAACTTTCTATGATCTCAGATAAACTGAGATCAACAACTCTCATCAACTCCCCTATTTCTTATATCGTCTCACCACTCGGTTTTTGGGATCCAGGCAAAGAAACTTCTTTCTGGCCACTCTTACTGGAAAGTGATGATGTCATCTATTTTCTGACTTCTGCATTGGTTAAGGATGTTCTTCCAATTTTATTAGCTAATCTGATTCTGCATCTGGTGAATCGGTGAGATTTCTGCCCTAGAAAGATCTCCTGGAATTTTCCCTGTGCATAAACAGAATGGATCTCCCCGATCAAATATATTGTCCTCCCATATTTCTGGAGTGCCAAAGAAGCGATGTATCAGTTTCATTGATTTGCCAGCGTGGGAAACTAGACTAACATTTTATTTTATTTAGAAAAGAATGTGCATATATATGTCTTATACTGAGTTTTAATGGATTAGTAGAAAAAATTCACAATATATTTAAAAAAAAACGTATAATTTCATATTTTTAATATATATATATTTAATATTTTTTAATCGATTCCTCTATATATGGGAGCATGAAATATAAGATTTGATGCATAAATTAAGTAATACAAATTAATTGATAAAAAAACAAACTTATCATTTTCGGTGGAAAGGGAAATATATATATTTTTTAATTCACAAAAAAATGAAAAATCTCTTCTATGGATTTTGAATAAGCGTTAGAGAGTAGAATGTTTTATACTAGTGTGAAATATTGAATTTTTATTTTGATTTAGAGTTGTTCAAAATTGCCTGCGAACTCGGAAAATCATGAAAATACGTTAATAGTTTTGTTCAATAAAAAAAATAACAAAAAAAAAATATCGAAAATCTTAGACCCAGGTGCATTTGGATTGGTCTTTGTTACACAGAAACCAAATTAAACGTACAATTTATTTTTCATGGTTTAGTTCATGTTAAAAAATATTGTTATTAAACTGAAACTTATTGAATATAAATGTAAATTGAGAAATTTGTAATAATCATAGTACCTTTTAATATTTGATAACCAAGATCAATAAAAAAGGAAGAAAAAATCCCGTATGACACGAAATAATAATAATAAAACATACAAATTAAAGTAATGATTTCGGTCTCTTATATTTACAATTATTTACAATTTTCAAGGGATTGTAAACAATAGCTAGTGTATTTGTAATCTGTTATAATTCGAAGCATTTTATTTTTATGCTTAAAAGGTTTCGAGAAAGCGTCATAATTTATGCGACAATCATAATATTTCTTAATTCATGAATGCTTAATTCATTTGCGTGTAACAGATTAATAATTCCCGAGATAATCATCAATATATTATTTTGTCTATTGCTTCTTGTAACTCAATAGCATCTTTTTGTCCTTACTCAAATTTAAATTATATAAAATATAGTATTCTAACTTATTATTTTCTTTCGTGAAATTTATCTTGAATTCACGTGCCAACGGAAAAAATTAAATTTGCTCTCAAGTCTATATATATATCTTCGGTTACGTAAAAATGGATTTCCTTTTTGAATAATTTCCTTTGTAATGAAATCTTGATTCTATGCTTTCAGGCAATCAAAGAACTTACGTAACTCTGCATAATTTGTTGTGTTTTACTTCTTAGAATTATTCTAAAAATAGAGCTTTAGATTTTAGAGTTATGTAACATGTTTAAGAATTCATGATAAAATTTTTAATCTTAAATGAAAAAAAAAGAGGAATAGATTGAAGATAAATTAAAAATACAGCACATGTTTTTAACTTTCAAAATGTTTAAAACGACATTTGCTAGTGTTGAAAATTTATAAAGGTACTTACATGTCATTCATTAAGTCTATGAATAGGTTTAGCATTATTTACTAAAGGGAATTTTTACGCAATGCTTACTTTAAGCACTTGCATGAACATTTCACAGTTCATTACAATGGATTTTCAAGTCAGTGAAGGATTTTCCCAGTTTTCCTGTTTTTGTCATGTATGCATTTTTTTAATCTTTTACTTTTGTTTTCCCAGGCTTATGTTGAAATACATCTAAATTACACTACAATTACTGATGTTATTTAAAATTTTAATAAAAGGAAAACAAACTATATATCTGTATTAATAAAAGAAAGTTTCACTCTCTGTGCGGAGGCTAGGGAAATTTACCGCAGGTAGAAGTCTGAAAATTTGGATCAGGTTAGTTCAAGGCAGGTCCTGATGCACCTGAGGCTCAGATTTTTGTTTTTAATTGGGAAACCGGCCTCCTGGGCAACATTATGTTTTGTGCCCTAAATTGTTAATAACTTGCCCCCTTTTTGTCGAATAGTCTTCATTTGGTGGCCCCTTTCTCCATTTAGCTATATACCCATTTCTAGATTCCAGTTAAGACCCTGGCCCGCAGAGACTGGGTACAGGGACACTTGAAGTTTTTGTTCCCTAAATTAATAACGTGCCCATATTTAATCCGATCTTCTTCGTTTTCGAGGCATTTTCTCTATTTAGCTTTTCCCACTTTCTACATTCCAATTAGGATTCTGGAGCTATAGGGCCTGGTCAATACTCTTGAATATTTTGAGCGTCATGCACTTATCACCCCCCTCATTGTGTCACACTCTGAATGCATAGCATTAAAATTGAGTCTTAGACTCCTCTCCCAGGACCATCACCCTCATATTTTTAATGAAGCCTTATGGTCCTTTTTTAAGAATTTCTTTAAAATTACATTCTAATGATTAATTTCTACCCTATGCTTAAACTCGGCTAATTGAAGGTCTAAAGCGCTAAGTAGTAGAACATTTTAAGATGTTTTTCTTCCTCCTTCTCAAAATTATCAGTTGCCAGTTTTTGGGCCCCTACTATATCCCCCTAAGAAATCGTCCGATTCACTATCTTTTTGTTTTATTGTAACAAATGCTTAAGACTTCCAGCTACTACTTAAAGGACAAAACATTACTTGGACGTCACCTACAACCAATTTTGAATGTTAATCTCCTTCATGGGGCTCTTGGTGCAGCTTCTTTCAAAGAAATTACAAACTTGAGTTCTGTTTAAGCTTATTATGACGGACGCGGTCACCGCCGGGCATTTCAGCTAGTATACATATAAATGTTTTTAATCTTCTCGTAACTGTATTTGTTGTGCAATGAAATAAATCTTTATGAAATGTAATTTTTTTATAAACTAAATTCCATTAATAATATAAAGTAAATAAAAATAATTCGTGCTTAACGTATAATTTGTTTGATATATAGGTGCATAAATTATATTTTTGATAATTTTTGTTATTTTTTTTCAAACATTCTTCTACCTCTACCTGTCAAAATCGTCACAAAACAAAATCGGACTAAAAGAAAACTGCTCTTTATAGCACCCTCTCAAATATATACTTTGCACATACAGTAGCTCGCAAAAGTTTTGAGAAGATATATTTTTCTGTCCTAACTTTTTCTGTAGGCAAAATTACTTAATGTTGTAAATTAATTATTTGTAAAGCAAAAAGTAGCACTTTTAAGTTAAAAAATTAAACATTAGAACAACTGAGACATATCCATGAATTCAAAATAATCCGGAAATTCGCAAAATTACTTAAGTAAACATTTTGAGACTATTCAGTTTTTCTAAAGTATTATTGAAATTAACCGTTTTAATGTAACGAAATGCGAAGATATTTAATATTTAGATTCATATACTTTTGCTTTGAGGACTGCGGCACGTCGTCTGGGCATCGAATTAACAAGGCTTTCTAAGATGTACCTGGGGATTTTCGCCCATTCCGATTGAAGATTCTGAATGAGTTCTGCCTTTGAAGAATGATTCCGTGTCTCGAATTTTCTTCCTATGTGTTCCCAAAGATGTTCAATTGGATTGAAGTCGGGTGACTAACTCGCCCAGTCCAAAACTTTAATTTTCTTAGCTGTAAACAATTTGTCACCATTTTGGAGGTGTTCTTGGTATCACTATCCTGCTGAAACATCCATCCAAGAGGCATCTTTTTACGAGCATAAGGCAGCATGTGATAGTCTAAAATGTTTTTATAATCCTTTTGTTCCATAATCCCATCGATATGTACAAGGGGGTTGATGCCATCACGATGGAAATCTCCTTAGACTATTACTGATCCGTTCACTGTTGAACATTGGTACCGTGGAACCAGTCTGGTGCCTTTTGGACGAGGAATATAACGTCCGCCATCACTTCCAAATAAATTGAATTTGGATTCATCACTCCAAAGGACCTTCTTCCAATCTTTGGTTGTACACGTTTCGTGCTCCGTAGCAAATTTTAATCGGATTTTTCTATTCTTTGTTCTGATGAGAAGGTTTTTTTACAGGGACAAGTGCACACAATCCCGCGGCATTCAGACGAAGTCCTATGGTGTCCTTACTCATCGTGAGTCCATGTTCAGTGGCCATCTCCTTACATATTTCAGAAGCGTTCTTGTTTTAGTCAGAGACTGATTTCTTTCGGGTCAACGCGTCTTAACTTTGAGTCGTTTTTCCTACGGGGCTCCTAATCGTAAAAGATCGCGCACAGATTTACCATCCTTCCACTACTTTACCATGTGGACAGCAGTAGATTTTGGAATTTCCAACTTGCTGGAGATATGCCGAGCATGACATTTCCCCCCCCGCTTCTTTAATAATTAAAAGACGAATGGCCAAAGGCTTATTTTCCCCTGTCTTAATTACTGAACCTGATACAGATACTAAAATTAAGATTTTCACGTACGAAATGGAATTCTAATGCTTTAAGGATTACGCAAGTGCGTTTTGCATAGAACAATCCGGCTGAGAAGCCAAGTTGGTTCGTGCTTTATATAAGAAGCATCGCATATTCTGGAACATTCTCGGAAGACGACAACGCAAAGCTACTAATTTGCATATCTGCGCAAAGTTATCGAAATTATAAAGTCATTTATATACAGCTCGTATAGAAAGGAAATAACGAAAATGTAATTTAAAAGCCAGGGACGGGATTCAAACTCACATCTTTCGCGTGGAATCCCTCTTTTCTAGCCACTCAGCTAGCGAAGCCCTCGTGTATGTGACAATATCACATGTATTTAAGTCAAGTATAAAAAACTTGAATTTTATCAGATCATCTCAAAACTTCTGCTTTCAACTTTTCTAATTCACGTTTGGTATTTTTTACATTAACAATTTTCGTACATATCATTATTTGCGCATCATGTAGCATGATTGAAGCTACAAATTACTAATTTACATTATTAAGAATTTGCTTACAGAAAAAGTTAGGACAGAAAAACAGATCATCTAAAAACTTTTGCCAGCGACTGTACTCTGCATAAATGCATCTCATTAAACATGAGCTTTTAAATAATTTCGGAATACGAATTTTTCAGATGCATTAAAATTAGTTTTAAAATTTAGTATGTACATGTAATACTTCATGTAATGCCTCATGTAAAACAAAGCTTGTATGCGCAGGAAAAATGTTTACAATGTTCATTTTTTTAAAGATTAATAGTTTTTTTTTAATTCTGTTTAAAAAAAGTTATATTTTTAAATTTAATTAATATCAATAAAATAAAGTTTCGCTTTGTGTGTGTCTCTGTCTTTGCGTGTGCGATTAGCTAGTGAGCCTTGCTCAGCCAAGAGTCTGAAAATTTTGGTGAAATTGATTGGAATGTAGCAAAATTAGCATATCCAACTCTTTTACGGAGAGTAAATGAATAAATACATTCATTCGTTTAATAAGGTGATATTCCAGACTGGGATGCTAAAATATTTTCCTGACACTCACAAGCTGTCAAGCGGTGCGTCAAACTGGTAGCGGAAGCATCGCTTAAGGTATGTGGGTCCCAACCAGCAGATGGATTTAATAGGGCCACACTGAAATCAAGGTCCTTGATACCAGAGTTTACCACCAAATCGCAGTGCAAATTTGCTTCTAAAATCGACTTAACACTAGAACGTCCGGAAATTCTGACATCCTAAAACAGCCGCCGGTGTCATTTCGACACCACTAATTTAATTATGCAAAATGGACACTATAAATTCTACTTCAGCACTATATTTCGTCATTGTACTTTAATTAAGCTTATATCCTTAACTTTTCACAAAATAACGATGCTTTATTTTACAGAAAAATACATTAAATCAAAACGGCGGACAATTTCGACATCCGAAAACAGCCGTCGGTGTCATTTCGACACCACTAATTTAGTTATGAAAAAATGGCGCTATAACTTCTAATTTAACACTATATTGCGTCATTGTGTTTTAATTAAGCTTATATTGTTATATTTTCACAAAAGAACGATGATCTATTGTAAATTCTGCTTGGTGTCGATATGACACCAGCGGACGTTCTAGGTAAATTGGGCTGTGATTTTTTTAAAAATCGAATCACATAATAAAAATTTTGACAGTCTTCTTAGTACGTAAAATGATTAAAAGTCATACAATTTGAAGAATACAGGTAAAAAAATGTGATAGAGAGATAAAGCTAAATTCGGTTTGGTGTCGAAATGACACCAACGGACGTTCTAGTGTTAAACAGATGAAATAACAAATTATGTATTTAAATAAAGTAAACAGTCAACACCCTCATTGGTTAGATGGAGGGGAATGTGTTGGTGGGACTGGAAATGCAGCCACTTCTTCGTGGTGAGTTCTAGATTCTTTAAATATTATCAAATATCTAAACAAGCAAAGAGCTGCACAATGTATATGCAAATGTTAACATTGGAATGCAATTTTCCCTCAGGTGATTATTTTCTAAATTCATCAAAATCTCTCAAAATTGAATTTTTCCCAATTTTTTTTTAGCTTGCGCGATCTAGATATTCTCTAAAAGCATTTTTTAAATAATATTATTAAACAGTTCAATCTGCAAATATTTTTCACTATAGCAATAAAAAATTCTGAGAGAAATCGAAATTTTTCAATATTTTTGAATTTTTATGCGGTTTGTGCCATCGGAAGACAGAGTCCGATTTGAATATATATTTTTTTTCTGGTATTTACCAATTGCAACTTTTCTGCCCTAGAGAGATCGGAAATATCAACTGTACTTTTTCGCATAACAATTAATACATATTGTAAAATGTATATAAGATACTGATTTCAAAATTGAAATATAGACGCAAAATGATACGCTGATTAAGATTTCCCAAAAATCGAAAAGAAAAACCGCAGGTAAGTTTTTATTTTATATACAACTTATTTTGAAAGAAAAGAAATAAAAATCGAATTGCAATCTAATTATTAATAATAAAGAAACGTTTGCATTTTTACATTTGCGGGGATGCTTGCTTAGGGAGCGAACGACGACTTTTTATTAAATATAGCATTTAGTCTACGTGAAACATATTATTAAAATAGAGACTTGCGTGCTTCGCCCGCTACCGGGAGAATGGATGTAATTAACAAAGAAACGTTTATATTTGCTATATGGGGAGGGGAAATATTTTTTATTAAAATTCGCATTTAGTACACATGGCATGTTATTATGCCAGAGACGTTATCGGGGCCCTAATTTAAATCGGGGTTTTCTTTAATAGATTATTTGTTATATTTAAGTGGATGGGGATGGAGGGTGGAGTTAACCACTTTTTAATAAATATCGCATATATTGTACTTCACCGCGCGTCACCTGGGAGCGGGAACTTCACTATTTTATCCCCCTTATTTTTATTAAATCCACATGCACTGCTCTGATTTCGACAAAACTAATTCCATTTAACAAATTTTACATTTTTAGTTTCATACGTACCGTTTAATTGTTGTTATATAAACAGAATATCGGATTTTTCGCAAAACAATTTCGTAAAAATTAAATTTACGTTTCTAATAATAGTATACAACTCGTATTCAGTTTATGCATACCGACAGTCAAAGTTAGTGTTTTGTTGTTCCGCACTACACTGCGTGCCCCCTGGCGGCCGAACGGTAAAGTTTTTATTTTTTTTAACTCTGCCTTATTTCAATATAACAGATAATAATGTTCCGAACTCCTTTAAATCAGTTCCATTTTGCTAAATTGGCACTACGATCACCATTCGTAGCTTCAAGGTGTATTCCTAGAATAAAAGTTACTTAAATTTTCGAATAATAATGCAACCGACATTTGAAATTTTATTCCTAGCTTAACGAAATGAATTAATCTTTAAAGAGTGCGTAGTGCTCCTCCTAATTAATCATTCACTGAAGGGAACTTGAAGATACCCCCCCACCACCAACAACAACAAATCCCTCAAGGTTTCTACCTGTAATTGTGTCTTTTTTCAATAACTCGGCTAATAATGTTCCGGTCATCTCCAAACAAGCTCAATTTTGCTAAGCACGCATCACGCCTATTATACCGTGCTGTAGACAGCGGGGAGATTCGTTCGAAAATAGATTTGTTTAGAACAGAATGCTCCCCTGGTGGATGAAGATGGAACTTAAAGATATGCCGCAGCGTATGAGAATGCCCGCGGTTTACGGTTCCGAAGCCAACGGTGACCCGGGCAACGCTGTGCAGATCAGGTACTAGTGCACGAAAAAAGTATATAACAACAATACCATGTTGCTAACGTGTATTTAACCAGAAAACTAAAAAATGTAAGAAAAATATACGAACTAGTGTTTATTTAAAAAATTCATGTTTCAAACATTTTGAGTGTATATTCTCAATTTCCAATATTTGAGTACTTAACAAAAAAATTTCAAATATCCTTATCAATCAGTATAAATAAGATGTTAGCTAACGAAAAACCTTTAATGTTTGAACGTAATAAATGACATATTTATATGATTCATGTTAGTTTGAATCACTTCTGGAGTGTTATTCGTAATTCAAGTTAATGTACACAAGTGAATTTTTCATGTTCAAGTAACGCATCTGTAGTAATAATGACAAATGTGCGTGTGTTATGTATATGTGTATGTGTGTGTGTGTGTGTTTGTGCTTGTCTGCTGTTTACTGAATAGATCGTTGCACATTGAACTAAACAAATTCCAGAAAACACATGTATGTCTGAGGTTATGCACCTTGAAGACATTTTTTTTTTCATTTTATTTATTTTTTTATACTATTCTCCTCGTGTTATTATTAGTTTTTTTTTTCGTGTTTCGTGACAAGAAAAAAAAAAGTTTTCTATTGAATTTTACGAAATTTTTTATTATTAATTTTAATGCGGGTTTTAGCTTTTTTCACGTTTCGTGACAATTTTCCTCGTAAGGTTAAAAGGAATCCATTTTCAATCTTTAACTCGATAAAATAAATGTAGCCATTTTTTTCTATAAATTTTATTACAGCGATTTAAATTTTTTTGCAATTGTATTGTAAATTTCTGTATCATTTAGTGCGTCTTTTCTCATTTCGCGTAAAATTTTCACATGCACAATTGAAATTCTATCCAATTTATTATTAGATTTAATATATATATATATGTGCGAGTTTATAAGCGTTGTTTTTCGTTTTCCGCCGAGATTTTTCAGCAATAGCAGGTCGAATACAGTTTTATTCTTTTATGTAGATAGAGTATTTTTTTTTTGTTTATTGTAAAACTCTATAGAGTTTATTCGTAGTTTTCGCTTTTTATTTAAATATTGTATGCGCTTTCTAACTTTTATTATTATTATTTTTTTCTTTTTCGCGTCTATTTTTCAACATTACCCGTAAAATTTTTCTTATTCGTAAAAGAAATCGGATTTCATTCTTTTAGCCAAATATAATATATTTTTTTATTATTTGAATAAAATTTAACACATACAGCGATTTTCCTGAAAGTCCCCTTTCCACCAAAAATAAGAACATAAAACCGAGAAAATATCAAATTTCTAGAAAAATCTAATTTTAATTACCGAAAAAATATCAAATGTTTTATAAGTAATTATAAATATTATTTATGTAATATAGGAAGTAAAGTGATATAATGAAACCACCACACGGCTGTAAATTTTGTTACTCGCGTGATAAAGTCCAAATTGGACAAGCCAAATCCATTCTTCACGAGCATAAACTACGATGTTGAAAATTTGAATTTAATCTGGGTTTGATCATGACGTGTCTTTGACATAAGACAAGAAAAAAAAAAGAAAAAGAATGATTTGTCTAAGATTGATTTGTCTATGATGATATGTCTAAGTATGATTTGTCTGAGAACGTCCTTGCGTTACCAATCGCAGATTACTTTTGAAATATCAAACCACGAAGCGGGAAGATTTTTGCTAGTTTCTTAAAAAAAAAAACCTTATTTTTTCCTTGTACCAATTTAATATTTATATAAGTTTCATAAGCATCAGGATAAGTAATTATCAACATCTTTAAGTGCACATTTAGTAAAAAAAAATGCAATTTAAATTAATAAGGGCTCGTCAATTATCATTATTTAGTAAATCTTTTGTTCCTTAATTAAATGTAAAATAACAGTTTTCTTTTGTTATTTTTCCTACTTGTTCTTGAGATTAAATTGCCTTTAAGAGTAAATTAAAAGTAAACAAAATACAAGAAAGGTTTTCAGCGAAATGAGCTTCAATTCTTTCGTTTATTATTTTATCTGGAGTAAGAACAAAATAAAGCTAATTTTAATTACATTTAATTAAACTTCAGAAAAAAAATTCACTCATTACTTAACTTATGACAAAGTAATACATACGTATATTTTTTAATTACTTCAAAACCTTTTTTAATTATTTTTCTTTCTTTTCCCGGGTATTTGTATAATACTTTTTTTACATATGGATTTTTTTTTTTTTTTTTTTTTTTTTTTTTTTATAAATCAAGATTTTTTTTTTAAAGTTCGAACATTTAAAAGCGGTACTCATCTATTTGCAAGGAGAAAATTATTTCTGTAATAATAAGTATGATAAAATATTTATTATTATTTCTTTAACTTGAATTCTAATTAATGCCTGAATAAATGGGACGTTTTAGTTTGTAAAACTTTTGTATATTTGTTGTTTATTTTTTTCAAAAACGACTATCTATGTATTAAAATGCAACACATTCGAAAGATAACTTGATAACATATCAAATATTAAAGTTCATAATGCTAAAAAATGTATTTTTATTTATATTTAAATGGTCATTTCGTGAGATATAAATTATTTTAAAATTAAACTTACATTGTTAAATGAAACATCTGTATTTATACATTACTCGAAAAAACACTTGTGTAGTTTATTATTTATTATTTTATATCATATTTGTTAAAGTCTATACATAACCTACTTGCATATTTTTCACTTAAACGTTTTTACAATATCATTTATTTATAAAGCATACGATTATCACATAATCATAAATAGAAACATACAGCTTTTTTGTCATAATTAAAATCCACATGTTTGAAAAACAAACAGAAGCCATTCTTATTTACTTTTGACCACCAGTCTTCAAGTTATCGGCAGACATGTAAAATTCAAAAGTTTACCGCCCCATACCTTAGATTAAAGTTGAAAATCTTATATCTACAATTTGATGTAAGCTTATTAAACCAAGTCATTGGTAGAAAGTTGGTTGGGCTGTATTATCAAATGCACTTAAGAAATTACTTATAAATATGTCTTTTTTTTATTTATTGGAATTTGCCACTTATAAAGATTTAGATTTTTCAGGTTATGGTATTTGTTGCACCATAAGTTTCAAAACCTTAAAAATTGCATCTTAAAATGATAAATATTTTTAAATAAATCTAAAATTTCTACTGATGTTGTAGTATACATTTCAAGGTAATCGAAATCTCTTCATGTGAAAATAAAATTTTCTTAATACGGGAAATATTCTAAATTACTTTACATGAGCAGGGAAGACCAAGCTATGCTTGGTCAAAATTAGCTTTGAGTTCAAATATCATGGCCCATGAACAAAATGACCCACTAATCAAATTTTTTCGGACATGTGACCAAGCCCAATTGTCTTCTCGTACCCGAAACCGTAGGATACAAAATTTAGTTCAAATCATCTGAGCCGTTTTAAAGATAAGATTAGCTTGACCCACAGTGACCCAAAAATGACCCACTAATCGGATTTTCTCGAGCATGTGACATAGCCCAATGATTTTCTCGTGCCACAAAACCGTAGGATACAAAATATAGTTCAAATCGTCTGAGCCGTTTTAAAGATAAAAATAGCTTGACCCATAATGAACCAGTAATCAAAATTTCTTGAACGTGTCACCTAGCACAATAGTCATCTCGTTCTCCAAAACTGTAGGATACTAAATTTAGGTTCCCGAAAACCGTAGGATTAAAAATTTAGTCTAAATAGTCTGAGCCGTTTTTAGATAAAATTAATTTGATCTGCATTGACTCAAAATGACCCATTAATCGAAAGTTATCGAGCATGTGACTCAGCCCGATAGTCTTCTCGTGCCCGAAAATGTTAGGATACAAAATTTAGTCAATATCGTTTGAACCGTTTTTTAGATACAATTAGCTTGACCCTGACACGTGTATATTTTACAGCAGCAGCAACATATTTTTCTCCAATACCACATGAGTGAATATCAGACGAACTGTTTTTCCGACAGTATTACGAAATTGTGTTGTGTAGTGACGAATATTTGTTTTGGTCTGTAGTAGTGATTAGAGAGATACTGGATTGGAAATTTGAAATTTCTTATTTCAAACTGAGCGACAGAGAATTTCCGGCCAGTAATGTTTTTTTACTTCAACTTCAAATATTAAATTTGTTTGCTGATATAAAGTTTTGTGCTAATATATAAAATATATGCCTTAATTCAAATTTACTAGATATTTGAATTTCTTATAAGAAAATATATGAGGTAAGATAATATTTGCAAAATTGTTAAAGAATAAGGTGGGTGAGTCAAAGGTGGGCAGTGTCCCAAAAGTAGCCCACACCTCAAAAGTAGAATTAATTTAATCTTTAACCCAAGATTGCTCGCGCTGGGTATGTCACACCCAGTGTTTACGTATTCGCAGTCTTTCTTCCCAACCTTTTTTCAGAAATGGACGAGTCTTCGTGTAGCTGCCTCAAAGGACATAACTTTGAAAGGGAAGAAGTGATGAAAGAATTCTAAAAATAGATCTATCGTAATCGCTATTCATGGGTGTCTCATACCCAGCGCGAGCATTTCTGCAACAGCTCTGAGTAAAGGTAGACGCATTTAATACGTTCTTCCGTTATGGCGCGTTAACGCAGTTACGACGAAGAAACGCAACATTTAAGAAATTTACTGGAAATTGTTTCTTCGGATGAAGAAATTATCGATGAAGATAATGAATTTTCTGATAACGAGGAGCAAGATGATGAAGAGTATTGTAGCAATCACGATTCTTCGACAAAAATCGAATCTGATTATGACAATATTTTATTCCATCTTGAACGTTGTTGCAATAAATGCCCGAATTATTTTGTTACCCACTAGGAAACCACCGACATAGTATCGAACCCGACATTCATTTTTAAAAACTTTGGGATTTCAACTTATTGAAGATTACAAGAAGATTAGAAGCCAGCAAGCAATTCTCCCAAAAAGTCTAAAATAAAACTGGGAAACAATGAGGATACTGAATCATCAGCTAAGAAGGCAAAAACAACATATAAACGATGTGTTGACTGTGGAGCTAAAAAGGAGAAAAAAACTAAATTTGTTTGTTAAAGATGTGAAAAACGTGTATGTATGGAACACATGGTATGTATCTGCAGGAAATGTACAGAATAAATTAAGTAACATGTTTATTTTTTTATATGTTTAAAATTGTATAATTTCTTCTCTTTCTCTGGTGTTTTATGTTTTGTGTAGATTTTACAGTAGAAAATAGGAACAAAACGCCATGGGTATGACATACCCAGCGCGAGTAATCCCGTCCGTTTTTTTCGCGCGTGCAATGCCGGGTTAATCACAACATGGTGCTGTCGCATTGTCAATCATGTATCTGCAGTGCACGTGCCGGAATTTGAACAGATCACTTTGATCCTCCGAAATTTTATGCAGTGATTTCACTTTTGAGGAGTAGTCGCTCTAATTTCCAGTTAAGAAGTTATTTTAATTTGCACTTATTTAAATTGTTAGACCATTGAGTTATGATACATTTTCACTTTAACCACATTTACTTCAATTCTTAGAAATTTATCAGATTAATACATTTACGTCGTGGAAATGGCGGCAATACTCATATACCCAAGGTAGCCACCGTATAAAATAAATTTGGAAATCTGTGTAGTAAAGGTGATTTTCAAAATTTCTGCATAAATATCTGAAAAATCTTATTACTATTATTGTTAACACCAGGCATTACTCAAAAGAAGTCAGTAACTCCCATAAAAAATCCCTGAACTATCGTGCACACAAAGTGCTTCAAGGTATTTTCGTGTCATAAGATAGGAAGATTAAAACTCGGAAGATATCAAAAGAAAGAAAGGATAATCAGAGCATAAATGTAAGCAAAATAGTTTGCCGAGGTTTTTTTTTTCACATTTTAAAAATGATTTCAATACATGGGCCACCTTTGGAACTCTATGCGCCAAAGGTGGCCCACAAGCTACAATTATGAAATTGTATTACAAAAGTAATTTCATTTTATTTTTCAAAAAAATGTATATTTGATATGTGTTACAGATAAGTGTACAATTTTAAAAAACAAATATTCAGCCATACACATCCAACCAGAATATTATAAAAAATCCTCAAAGCTTAACTATGGCTACCTTTGGCTCACCTACCTTATAGTTCTTTAAAAGAGAACTGGGACAATCCCCGGCAGCTTCCGTAACTATATGCGTTCCCAATATTGGATATATCATTCAGAGACAAATTTGTTCTTTAATATAACAAAAATGGCATTATAATGAAAAACAAATTAAATCCTAGATTCGACAGAACATATTTAAATGAAGATCAAGCGGCATGAAATTGTGATGTTAAACTACAATTTAAAAAAAATGAAGTTATTAAGGAAAATGTGCAGTGTGTTCCGTCGATCCCTTAATAAGCTTCAACTTTCAATTAAACTATCTAAATATTTTCTTAATTTTAATTTTGAAAGTAAAAACATCAATACATTCTTCACGAACGATCGTTAAATTATGGTCCGAAGACTGAAAAAGGCAAACATCGTGTCTATATGGAATCTGAGTTTTAACCAAACCCATGGTTGTCATAGCGAAAGACTTGATGATTTGTTACATATTCGAACTCTAGAAATAATTAAATAACTAGCTACTATATATAAAACGACACTATAGTCACCAAAACAACTAGGT
This sequence comes from Maratus michaelseni, assembly GCA_963931845.1. Lineage (NCBI taxonomy): Eukaryota > Metazoa > Arthropoda > Arachnida > Araneae > Salticidae > Maratus > Maratus michaelseni. The sequence goes on from OZ007592.1 coordinate 394,291,985, forward strand.
TAAAAACATTTTTATTTGAACACAGATATTTCAAAAAAAATTGAAACATTTAATAGAGGAATACAGTTACATATAAACATGGAAAACGTTTTAGATTACTATTTAAGACTGCCATCACTCGGTAGTCCCAAAAACTATAAGTGGGAGTTAAATGTTAAACATCGAGTTTTCGGTGACACATGTTATAAAAGTAATATTTTTGAATTTAACTAATTGATGTGAGAAATCTTGTGAGTAAACTTAAATGTAAAAACAAAGAATAATGTTAACAATACAGTAAAATTAGTTTACATATTATATTATCGTATATATTATTTCTACGGTAAACATCCCTTTTTCTAAGAAAATACGAAACGTAGAACGACGAATGAGAAACCATATGAAAGGATTTTGAACAGGCTTCTGACATAGTACAAATACATTTTCCTAAAACATGTTTTTAATTAAAATTTGCTGATAATAAAAAAATAAATTGACATTGTTTTCATAAATGAAATAAAAGGTTTTCTCAAATCAGTGTTGCCACAAAAATAAAATACTGCATTATCAGATGACGTCATTCTGTAATGCAATTAAAATACGATTGTTAATTTATTTCTTGTGCGTACTTTTTGAAAAAAATATCGAGCTTTTATCGGGTTTTTATTTAATTTTTACGCGTGCGTCACCTATTGTTTATTTATTTTCTTTGTTTAATCATGGGTGTGTATATGCGTACTTTATCGGAGCACCAATAGATTAGATAATTTAAGGATTATTTTCCAATTAGATATACATTTCATTAGGATTTATAAAAATTGTAAGTATATATTTTTTAATAATTCATTAAGCTGTTAATACGCCAGAGAAGTCTGACGTCACTTAAACGGTTGCCGGATCATAAAGCTTGGACATTCCATGTTTAAGTTCCCATATAATAGGCTTGAAAAAAAGTGGTGTACCAAATATTTATTTGTGCATTTAAGACATTTCTGGAACAGTCTTGCAAAATCTGAGGTAAGGCTTTCATATGAATTCACTAAATGTCTGATTCAATGTTCAATATTTTTTAAAAATCAGCTTTTTTCAGGCTTGGCAACCTAGAGAAATAACCTTGGCGAGAAAAGAAAATTTGGCAACAAATTTTCTGGCAATCTATTCCCATTTTCGTATACACAAGCAATTATCATATATATGATTTCTGTTGTCAACATCACATTTTCTATTCACATACAAAACATACAATGATGAATAAGGTATCATTCGAAAAGTTTGTGAACAAGTTTCTGACATAGTACACTCGCATTTCATTAAAACGCGTTTTTTTTAATCAGTTAATTAAAAATTAGTGCGAAAATGTACCAGGAAATAATCTCAAAAATTGTAGTGCGAAAGTTTCGCACGGGTCTTTCTGGTCATATATATTATTTCTCCTGTCAACATCTATTTTTCTCTGAAAATACGAAACGCAGAACGACGAATGAGATAGCATATGAAAGTATTTTGAACGGGCTTCTGACATAGCACACTTAACATTTTGTTAAAACATAATTTTGATTAAAATTTGCTGATTACTTAATTTAAAAATTATCTTCCAATTAGATATAAAGTTCATTAGGATTTTAAAAAATTGTGTTTATTTTTTAATATTTCATTAAATTGTTAATACTCTAGCGAAGTCTGACGTCACTTAAATGGCTGCTGGAGCACAAAGTTTGAACATCCCATGTTTAAGTTCCCATGGCTTGCAAAAACGCGGTGTACCAAATATTGATTTACGTATTTTAAGACATTTCTGGAACAGTTTTGCAAAATCTGAGGTAATGCCTCCATCTGAATTCTCTAAACGTCTGATTCAGTGTTTCAATTTTTTTATAATTCGTTTTTTTTTCATTATAAGGGTTTAACAACCTAGAGAAATGACCTTGGCGAGAGAAGAAAATTTGGCAAAAAATTTTTTGGCATTCTATTCTCCTTTTCTTATACACAAGTAATCATCATGTATATTATTTCTGTTGTCAACATACCTTTTTCTATGCGCATACAAAACATACAACGATGAATGAGGTATCATTCGAAACGATTTTGAACAAGTCTGTGAGATAGTACACCCATAGTTCGTTAAAACGCGTTGTTTGATTTAAGAAAATCAGTTAATTAAATATTATGGCTAAAACGTACCAGGAAATAATCTCAAAGATTGCAGTGCGAAAGTTGTTTGCAGTTCCTTTTCCCAATACAGAATGCAGTAATTTGGAAAAGAAACTGCAGACACCTGCAGAAACAGAACGAAATAAAAATATGGAGTAAAACATTCGTACAGAACTGCGCAACTAACGCATACGATTTTCAGTGTGCTGTCCAATGTTTTCAGCTGCGAGTGGGAAACGTGAAACCGCATGTTCCACAACAGAGTGAAGAGTATCCCCTGTGCGTGTGTCTTGCACAAGCTCCTTCTCCCGACTTTACAGCATATTCAGCGCCATCTGTCGGTGAGATTTTAAGTTTTTTTAACCATGCCAAAAAACACCCATTGCTTTGGGAGCATACTGGTGAAATTTCCGGTCATTTGGATCAGTGGTTCTTTCGTTATAGGGTTTTCCTTTCACAACTTTAAAAAAAATCACCCTGTACTTCAGATACGTTTTGTTTATTTAATTCATTAAAGATACACTGGTTTTCACTACGGCGTCCCACAGGTGCCGGCGAGAATAATTCAATTTCAGAATCAGGCTATTTTAATGACGCTTTATTTTGAAAGGATTTATATTGATCAGGATGGAGCAATATACTATACCTTGAATTACACATCTGCTAGTTATATTTCAAATCACATTTAGAGAGTAAATGGGAGACAAAGAAACAGTTAATACATAAGGTTTTTTTTTTTTTTTTTTTTTTAAATCAAATCTTTGAATCGGAGTAATGTTTAAGAAAACTGAGCAAAAATGCAAAGCGTGGGAATTTACACAGAATACACTGTTGATTCGATTTTAGAATAAGGTTTTGTGTTTGTTCTGGGCTTTAAATTTCTGCGAATTTACTTGTGTTATTTGTTAATGTTCCAAAGTTTGACATGATTTGGAAAAATTTCGATAAATGTGTGTCATTTGGGTAAATCTGTAAATGTTAAAGTCATTTCGAATTCCTTGCATGTTGTTCTATTTAATTTAGTCAAAATAATATTAATCAATAAATTTTCACTAAATTTGTTCACTTCGACATTTAACACTTTTAAATCTCTTACATGCTTTAAAATACAATCCAGAAGCATTCTTAATTTTTCACCTGATTCAGTACAAATATTATATAACATTAATAAGGATTTAATATGACTATTAACAATTAATCTTTTATTGTCAAATCTCTTTTTAAGTGCTTGAAATAATGACTCATAAGTGTCATCCGCACTTTGGATTTGCTTTGTTGTCTCCACAAAAGAGGATTGCAAATAAAATGTTTTTGATCATTAGTTAACAATTCGTTCGAATCAATAGTACTATATATTAAATTACATCTCAAAATTATTCCAATTCTCATAAGAACCATCAAATTTCGGTAAAAGAATTTCTGGTAGTTTAAAATGTAATTTGTGAACATTATAAGTAATAACATTATTTTAATTTACTAGTTCAACATTTTTATTTATCTTAAGCTCTTGAAAACGGTTTAAGCTTACCATAAGCTTTTGGAGATCTTGGACGATTTAGTCAAACTCGGTTTCACATATTTCAACTTCTTCGACATTAAAAATTTTGTAATATTCCATCTTTAATTCATCTAGATTGTCTTCCAACTTATTCAAATTTTCAGTTTTATTCGAAATATCTACCGAAACTTTTTTTTCTGCATCATCGGCTATACAATTTGTCAACTTTGTTAATTGGGGCCTTTATATTGCCCCTTCTGCGATTTTAAACTTTATATCCACAGCAACGATTTATTCTTCTTTTTAAACAAGCACGATATATAATTTGAATCCAACAGTCACTAATTCCACTTCGGAGAGTGATACCATTTTGTTTGGTATTAAAGCAAGAGGATTGTACGAAAATAGCTATAGTCAGAAATTGAGACTGTGAAAAATTGTGTCGGAAGACTGTGAAATATTTTCAAAATTTTTTGAAGATACTATTTATAAAAAATTAGACGAATTAAATATAAGTATTTTTATTAACAAACGACTTTTTACGGAGCTCTCCATGGAGCCTGTCGCACGATGTCAATGACAAACAATTTCTGATTTTACATTTATCGCCAAGCGATACTAGAAGCCAAGATCGGCGCCAACAAATAGGAAAAAAAATGTCTTCGTATTAACCGTTTCTCGTAATACCCTTGACCGTAACAATTATCTTAAAAATACACACATAAAAAATAATTCCGGCTATTTATTTTTATAATGAACTTAAATCATAAAGTTAACATAAACTATTCTGTCTAACTTTGCTGAGTGCCAATTTATGTAGACAAAACCGCACTACAATCCGTTAAAGAATTATTAATTCCAAATGACATGAGCGGTGTGCAGAAAGGCAACTGACCACTTCCAAGGAAAATTTTCATTTTCATTAAATGTTCAATTTTTAAGGAAAATATTGGCATACATTGCAATAGTCACTGCAATATTTGAGCTATTGATTTCACATATCCTTTTCATCATTAGGAATGCAATAAGAAAAATAAATATGCTAATTAATATGGCCCAAAGGCAACATTTAAAGAATGAAACAGATAAAGGTTTTGTGTCTTAGTTGGCTTTCTATGGCTTAGTTGTAAATCTTGCAATGTGGCTGTATTTGAAATATCCTTTGTTTCATTCTTCAATACCTTGGGACATTTCCTTTGCTATTTCTTGGATGGGGGACTCGTGCGTAAGGTTATAATTATGTCTTTTAAGACTGATAATTTATTACATTTTGATAGACAATTGTAATGTAGAAATATTATCGCTGAGCAAGAAAAATATTTGGATAGAAAAAAGTTATTTTCCTAATTCTATCTCACATTTTGATGAAAATCACATTGGAATGAACAAAAATTTTGCTCGTATTAGCCGTGATCCCGCTTTTGTAGCACGTAAAAAAGATGAAAATATTAATATATTTTAAAAGATGATCCAACCAAAGTGCATATTCCTCGTTTTAATCGAGTCTCCTCTTTAGCTGTGCTCGTATTAAATGAGTTCGACTATATTTGTATTGCATAGTATCACACCCTTATTTAATCGCCTTGCTTTCCTCCGAATTCGAATCTCGGTACTCGCCATTGGGGAATATACGTTGTAATACTACAGAGAATGAATACTCTATCCCTTACACCAGCTGGCCACATCTAACGGCTTGGTTATGAGAAAAAACATCAACTGCCAAAATTAAACTGGAATTTGAACACTTTCTCTCAACTGCAAGGGAACATTTCAATCTGTCTTTCCGTTTTTAAAAATGAACGAGTAAGGATAGCTGCTAACCTACCAAGGTTAATTAGGTTAAATAAATATAATTTGAACAAGAAAGATTATTTCGTGGGCTTTTTCTGTTTCTACGTGATTATTTATTTACTTATTTTATTTTTAAAAAATAATAATGCGCTTTTAGTTCATTTGACAACTGTAGTAATATCACAGCTGCAAATTTTCTGTTTTTTTAAAAGTCAAATAAACATAATTTGAAACAGTAAAATTGGTTATTGAGCTGTTTTTAAAGTCTACATAGTTATCTATTAAGTTCTTTTATTTAAGAAAATTTCTCATTTTTTTTTAAACAACGGAATGTTTGCGGAATAAAGTCTTTAATGTTATTTTAAGTTCATAAAATGTGTTATCACATTGTTCTGGCTGCCTCCAACGTTTCGGACAACTCATTATCATTGCACTGACTTCGACTTCTTTATCTATATTAATAGAAACTATTTTACATGGAAAAATTCACCCCTATTCTAGAATTTGATAGCTTCTAAACGTTGTACAGTAGATGCTGTTTAATATGATCACTGTTATTGTTATCATTATCTTAATGTTGTTAAAATCAATTGTTACTTTCCGCCGATAACAAAAGAATACTAAAAACATTCGCTTTGAGTGATCAGTTTTTCGTTTAATGCTATCACTTTTTTAGCGGACCAGTGTTAGCAGTTGAAAGCCTATTCAAGGCATAATTTCCCAGAAAGAATAAACTGTGGATCTAGATAAAGCCTAGATAAGACTTCAATGGTAATCTACAATCACACCTCCTGAAACACTGTTTAAAAACATCAACACATCCAAAATAATTTCAAAGTAATACAAAGTGAGAATGATAATGATCAGGGAAACTTCGCGAGCAAATTATTTGAACAAACATCTACTAGAGCAGAAATGAGAGACACGTTGGAAAATTCTAAACGTCGAATATATGACATCGCTGGAATTATTTTTAAAACAATATAAGTATAAGTAATATATAATGAATCTTTGGAAGGTAAATTTACTAACAATAAAAATTACAGAATTCTTTAAATGAATGTCTCTTTTTTTACATTTTTGAAAACTGATAATTTTATTATACATTAGTTATACTTTATCAGAAATACTTCAAAAATACGGAATGTTATTATTTTTACCTAAAACATTTATTGATACCAAACAGATATCTTTATCTACATCTCGCGGTGCGATGTGATCAAATTAACTGTCATTTACTGTATTATCATAAAATTCTTCACTTAGTATTTTATCAGATAATCTATAGTAACTGCTTTTAGAAGTCCATCTTTTTATTTGATCCCGTATTGTTAATTTTGGAATATTATATTCCCTATAGCTCTACAACGATCCCAATGTCCTCGACAGATTGTTTAACTAATAGGACTTTTTAGAAGTAAACTTAAGCATTTTGCTATCTGGAAAATTACAGCGTAAAAGTAAAAAGAGTTTTCGAAATGTACTAAATAATCCATGTTTATTCCCTTATATATATATATATATATATATATATATATATATATATCTTTCAATTAAATGAACGTAAATAAAAACAAGAATGAAAAATCATGCGTCAAGCATAGATTATGTAAAACTTTCCAACGCTTCCAACATAATTTTACAAATCATACCGTTTAATAAGCTGAAAGATAATATCTAAGTAAACAATTTGGAAAACGCATAACATATTTAAAAACATAATTTCATGAATTTCCAACATATACAATACTAGCTGTTACCCGTGACTTCGTTCACGCAACATAAAAAGAAGAATAAATACAATTGATTAAGCAAAATATTTCACTCCCGATATTAAAAACGTAAATAATTAACTAACTCTTTATCACATTTCATAGGAGACATTACGGTATTTTTGTTCAAAGATTTTGACATAACTCAGTCTTAAAAAAGTGAAATTTTGTGCCAAATAATCGCGAAAATGAAATTGCAACGAATGGAGGGTCAAAAAGGAGGGTCAAATAAAATCGTGGAAACAGACGAATTGGATAAAAACAAATGTCAATTTTATCTGATAAACAATTTTACTTTTAACGCCATCGTGAAACGTTTTAACAGCCAACCTTCAAAAATAATTAATTGGAAATATCACATGCTTTTTCTTTAAATTCAATTCTACCAGTTCGATTCTGGCAGTTTGTGTGACATCCTCGGATCAATGATTACCGATGTTAATTAAATCGCATTGCGTTCGATAGTCTAGTAGTAGTTGCGAAATACAAACACATGGTAAAATTTTAATATATAGATTCGTGTTCATTTTCCTTTTCTTAAAACTGTGATGTGATTTTTAGTAGAAAACTCTCATCTGTATATAACGGATACTCATGCTTAATAATCAGTATAGATGAAAAAAATATGTAAATTTTTCATTTTAAATATGGCGTGAAACTCGTCTACTTTTTATACTTACTGATCCTTGTATTATTAATGTACGGACTTGATTCACACTTCTGTTAAAACATATTGGAAAATTCCCGTTTTTTTTTTTCAAATATGACGACACTTTTCCCCCAGAGAAATCCCTTTTTAATGACATAATTCTTATTAATTTTCTTTTCCAGGCAATCAGTACGTAAATTTTAGCAGAAAGGTCACATTTGTATGTAAATGATATTCAAGCTTATTATTAATCAGTATCAATAAAAAAATATTTCAGGTTTTCATCTTAAATATGACGTCCATTATATATCTATTTTCATTATACACTGATATTGATGCTCTTTGTATTATTACGAATATTTGAATACATATTTTATTTATGACGTCATATTTGTCCAAGCCAAGGAGGATCCTTTTCATGGTTTCATGGTCCAATCGAAATCTTTTCGTAATAAAATAATTATTGTTCATTTTTCCTTCTAATTATAACACAGTCTTTGACAGAAAATGTCTTCTCAACCTAACCAATATTCATACTTCATGTATAATAACAAATAGTCCATACTCCCGTTTCAAATATCATGGAAATTCATCTTCTTTTGAATTCTTTTTAATTTTCATTTTATACGTGGAAATCGCTCAATTGAAAAACGATTGTTGAGGAAAAATTATTATTCCATATTTTGTATTTATTGGCAACGATAATACTTAGCAATGTAAAATGTTTAATTAAATTTTACAGAAAAAATATTCATTAATTCTCTATGAAAATGAAATTATATATGAAATCGAATATTCTTTTGAATTGAAAAAAAAAATAAAACCTTGTATTACTATCAAAATCTAAAAAAAAGTACATTTTATTTCTAGTAATGTTATTTAATCTTCTTTTTAATTCTTAAAATTTTTTATTTCATTTTTATTTTTCACGTGAAAAATTGGAGTAAAAATTATTATTTCGGTTTTTGATTTAGTGTTGGCAACGATAAAATGTTAGCAACGGTAAAGTAAATTTAACCATTTTAAAAATTTATAAGGAAAAAAATGTCCATTTATTCTCTATGAAAATAATGAAATTTTGAATTATTAGGAAAAATATTTGAATAAAATAAACAAAAACCAGCCCATTTCCGGGTTATAATAAACCTAGATGCAAATATACAGGGTAATTAAATGCTCCATTTTGACGCTGGCTTCAGCCTAACATTTGCACACAATCAGATTTATAATATTATTAGGATTCGGAAAAATATCCGAATACTTTTATTCAGCACTGTATATGATCTATAAATTTGTATATATACTACATAGGATGCTAAATTTTAGTTCAGTTAGGAAACGCTTAGCACAGTTTAAAATTCTCCTTCTGTAGTTTATGTCAATAAACGGAAATGTGTTTGCGCACTTTTGTGCTTCCCTTCATATGATCTACAGAATTTATACACACCACGTAATAGACAAAAAGTGAGGTAAATTTAAAATCGCGTTCAGTAACTTAAAACGCACTTCCAGTAATTATTGTTAACAGACAGTAGAGAATTCTTTTGTTTGTCCCTGTAAATGAACGATGACTGCTATACACGCAATATTCTGTAGTAAGCGTCTTGTAATGCACTTCATATAAATTTCAATGCGTTTTAAATAGTGAAACATTATTTAAATAGACCGCAGACGATTTTTCTCCATAGACGTAATGTAACGGAATTCTTTTGACTGTCCCTGTAAAGTAACTATAAGAGCTATGCACACCCTATTCAATATTAAGCTTCTTGTAAAGCACCTTAGTGATATATATCAATTAGTATGTGTTTGAAATTGCGTAACATCATTAAAATAAACCGCAAATGATTTTTTCCCGTAGATCGTAATGTAACGGAATTCTTTTGAGTGTCCCTGTAAAAAAACTGTAAGTGCTACACACTTCCGTTGAAATAGGGAACATGCTATAGATAACGATAATAACATATAAAAATTTCAGAACAATCCGAGCATATTTACGGGAGTTAGAGCACGGACAGGCGGCCAGACGGCCATACGGCAGACAAACCGAAGTCATAAATACACTTTTCAACTAGGTTGGAAAGTGTTAAAAATATATCTCATCATTTATCTTCGCCCAAATATTTGTAGCAAAAATAGAAAATAGCCCTTTTTCTTTGAACTCTACTTCTTGGATTTAAAGCTTGATATATTGATCATATACATTTATACTATGTTTAAATATAAACCGATATTATTACGTAAAATTTTGTATTACATTTTATAAAGCATGCATTTCCTCAATTTCATTATTTGATATACGCAAATATGAATTCAGAAATATAAGAAGACTAACATATCAATATATACAAATTCCTAAACGTATTAATGCAACAAAGTTTACTTATTTACAATTTATGCTTTTAAACATAACTTTAATTTAATATATGACAGTTACATCTACTGAACCTTTGTACTTCTTCTGAAAGCCTCTCCCTATTTAAATGATCCCATTCGTCGCTAGTTCAAACCTGTTGTATTTTCCAACAAATTCACTTATTCACAATGTATGTTTTTAAACATAACTTTAATTTAATGCATGAAACTTACATCTACTGAACCTTTGTATATCTATCTTTGTACATCTACTGAAAGCCTCTTCATATTTAAATGATTCCAATCGTGGCTAGCTTAAAACCTGTTGTATTTTCCAAACTTCCACTTTTGGTAGATAAAACGCACATTAACTGCAGTTGCGTCCATGGTATTATTGGACATTCAAAGATAAAAAACGAAGATACAATATCTATTTCGGGATTATCACTTGTTTTTAGGAAGAATTGTTAGAGTTTGATAATTAACGATATTTGCTGAAAGTGGAAATCCTTCTAGGAGAAGCATTTTTAATACAGTAATATGTTTCGAGTATTGTTCATGAAATGCAGTTGCTTGGTTATGTCATTATTTCTACCATTTATTTCTACCATTCTTGAGTAAAGATTCTAGGTACAAGAATTTCGCCGCATTTATAGGTCATCACATTTAGCCAAAGTGACATAATATTTAATTCATTCCGCGAAATTTTTCTATTGAACAATGTTTTAAAATAATTATATAAAAACATAATACTTTGTAATTGATGGTACGTAAAAAAAAAAGTTTATTAATAAACTGAAAATTTTAGAGTTAAATGATTTTCTTGCTGTTTTTTGCTTTCTTGTTTCCTAAGGCTACGTTTTTAAAAACATTCTAAACATAAACAAAAATTCTTTAAATATTAAAAAAAATTACAGTCATTTCTTTTGAAAAACTATATTTGATACTTTGAAGGATTTTACGATATCAAACCATTATAAGAAACTTCAAAGTTAAATATTTAGATACATTTCCTGCATCATCAGAGCAAACATATACGTCAATTTATTTCATAGGAAATAATGTTTGAATATAAGAAATTGTTTAATATAAAAATATTCATAATTTTAATCTTCACACAAACTTTCTTACGGCTAAAATGCTTCCAAATTCAAAATAAATATAAAACTAAATAAACACATTCAAAGAGTTTTTTCCGTAATGTAGGCAGAAGAAAATGTATATGTTGCCAAATGAATAGCATATATGTTTACAAAATAAACAGAAAATAAAAAATGAAATGTTTTTATAATACATTTACCCAAAGTTCCTTCGTTTTAAATTTATGTTCAAATCTAAGGTTTAAAAGCTGAGACAATTATATTTTTATTATATTTTTGAATTTAGAATTCTATTTTATATTTATATACTATTTATGGATCACTGAGACCATCTCATATTTTTTTACTGTCAATAAAAATCAGTAAAGCATTCGAAAATAAATGCAAAAAAGTAATGGAACAAGATATGTTAGAAATAAACTTTTCATTTCACTTTTCCTGGCGTCATAAATCATGTATTGGCATGAACTGAGTATTCCATTATGCACACACCATCTTTTAAAGGATAAAAAATAACTTTATATGTTTAAATGTCATTTTTTAAAGGAAAAAATTCTCTATTCATGAATGTTTTTATAATACATTTACCCAAAGTTCCTTCGTTTTAAATTTATGTTCAAATCTAAGGTTTAAAAGCTGAGACAATTATATTTTTATTATATTTTTGAATTTAGAATTCTATTTTATATTTATATACTATTTATGGATCACTGAGACCATCTCATATTTTTTTACTGTCAATAAAAATCAGTAAAGCATTCGAAAATAAATGCAAAAAAGTAATGGAACAAGATATGTTAGAAATAAACTTTTCATTTCACTTTTCCTGGCGTCATAAATCATGTATTGGCATGAACTGAGTATTCCATTATGCACACACCATCTTTTAAAGGATAAAAAATAACTTTATATGTTTAAATGTCATTTTTTAAAGGAAAAAATTCTCTATTCATGAATGTTTTTATAATACATTTACCCAAAGTTCCTTCGTTTTAAATTTATGTTCAAATCTAAGGTTTAAAAGCTGAGACAATTATATTTTTATTATATTTTTGAATTTAGAATTCTATTTTATATTTATATACTATTTATGGATCACTGAGACCATCTCATATTTTTTTACTGTCAATAAAAATCAGTAAAGCATTCGAAAATAAATGCAAAAAAGTAATGGAACAAGATATGTTAGAAATAAAATTTTCATTTCACTTTTCCTGGCGTCATAAATCATGTATTGGCATGAACTGAGTATTCCATTATGCACACACCATCTTTTAAAGGATAAAAAATAACTTTATATGTTTAAATGTCATTTTTTAAAGGAAAAAATTCTCTATTCATGAATGTTTTTATAATACATTTACCCAAAGTTCCTTCGTTTTAAATTTATGTTCAAATCTAAGGTTTAAAAGCTGAGACAATTATATTTTTATTATATTTTTGAATTTAGAATTCTATTTTATATTTATATACTATTTATGGATCACTGAGACCATCTCATATTTTTTTACTGTCAATAAAAATCAGTAAAGCATTCGAAAATAAATGCAAAAAAGTAATGGAACAAGATATGTTAGAAATAAAATTTTCATTTCACTTTTCCTGGCGTCATAAATCATGTATTGGCATGAACTGAGTATTCCATTATGCACACACCATCTTTTAAAGGATAAAAAATAACTTTATATGTTTAAATGTCATTTTTTAAAGGAAAAAATTCTCTATTCATGAATGTTTTTATAATACATTTACCCAAAGTTCCTTCGTTTTAAATTTATGTTCAAATCTAAGGTTTAAAAGCTGAGACAATTATATTTTTATTATATTTTTGAATTTAGAATTCTATTTTATATTTATATACTATTTATGGATCACTGAGACCATCTCATATTTTTTTACTGTCAATAAAAATCAGTAAAGCATTCGAAAATAAATGCAAAAAAGTAATGGAACAAGATATGTTAGAAATAAACTTTTCATTTCACTTTTCCTGGCGTCATAAATCATGTATTGGCATGAACTGAGTATTCCATTATGCACACACCATCTTTTAAAGGATAAAAAATAACTTTATATGTTTAAATGTCATTTTTTAAAGGAAAAAATTCTCTATTCATGAATCCTCCTTGCGTATTTTTAATGAAATTCTTTTGAAAATATTGTGAATGTTAAATTAATTATTTATCACAAATTGTTGCATTATTAAAAAAAAAAATCCGCAAAACCCAAAACTTTCTTCTATCTCATACATGATAATACTTGAAAAAGCGTATTTTTTAAACAAATTATGTCTTTAAAAAAAAAAAAAATGCTGCATAGTAGAGCCACCTATTATATGATTGACATGAAAAGATAATCAACACAAATGTATGTCCAGGTCTAACAGAATGTAATGTTTGGTGAAATTCAGTGCTTTATTTCTTGAGATATGACTATCGCTAAAATCATGTACATCCTGAAAAATGCAGCATGGCAGCGCCACCTGTTGGTCGAATCACACGAAAACCTAATCAGCAACAACTTATATAACGTCTTACTGAGTATGAAGTTTCATGAAAATCCGTGCATTAGTTTTTGAGATACAGCTATTTCAAAAATTCTGCAAAATGCAGCAAACCAACCACACCTGTTAGAAGATTTACAACAAAAACTACTCAGGATCAATTTATATCAAGGTATAATAGAATACAAAGTTTGATGAAATTCCATGCATTAGTTCTTTCGATATCGCTATCGCTAAAATCGCTAAAATGCATAATAGCAGCGCCAACTGTTAGGGGAAATGAAACAAAACATAATAAGAAACTACGTAGATCAATGTCTATCTGAATCTGAAGTTTGATGAATATCTGTGCATTATTTCTTGATATATGGCTTTCTTCAAAGTCGTGAGCGGTAAGAGTTTTAAAAGCGCTCTAAATTACGATTTCTATGGAATTGTTAGGGATAATAACTTGAAATTTGACATGGCTGTTGCTTTGAAGACATAAATGATCGCACAGATTATTTTTTTAAGTGAAATTTAAAAGAGTGAAATGCGTGTAAATCGTTCTGAAAACGTTTTGAATTGAGATAGATTTCTATGGAATTGTTAAAGATAGAAACTTGAAGTTCGACATGGTTGTTGTTTTTAAGACGTAACTGGTCGCACAGAAGAGTTTTTAAAAGTGTGAAAGCGAGAAAAGCGTTCTAAATTACGATTTATTTGTAGCAGTTAAGGTTAGAAACTTGAAATTTTGCATGGCTATTACTCACGTAAATGATCACCCAGAACATTTTACAAAAAATGCTAAATTAAAAAGGCAGGAGCAAAATTAAAACGTTCTAAAATTGCAATTTATGGGATACACCTTGTATAGAAGCTCCGTATTTGGCATGGATGTTACACGTAAAATGTAAACGAATAGACCGATTTCTAAAAAAATCGAAATTTAAGAGGCTAAAATGAGCGGAAAAGGTTCTAAAAACGTTCTAAATTAAGATAGAATTGGATTTATTTGGGTTAGAAACTTGAAATTTAGTATAGTGGCAACTTTTAAGATGCAAACGCTCGGTAGTTAGTTTATTAAAAATTCGAAAGTTAAAGGAACAAAATGAGCGGGAAACGTCATAAATTATGTTTTTTTTCTAAATTGTTAGGGATAGAAACTTAAAATTTGACATGCCTATTATTTTTCAGATGTAAATGCTCGTAGAGAACAGTCTTTACAAAATTCGAATTTAAAAAAGGTGAAGAAGTAAGCAACTTTCTAAAAATTCGATTTTAGTGATGCTGCTGGTCTAGAAAGTTAAAATTTGGCATGGTTGCTATTTTTAAGATTTCAGTGCTCGCCAAGAACTTTTTTTTTATCAAAATTTAAAAGAGTGAAATGAGCTGGAAACGTTCAAAAAACATTCTAAACTATGATTTATCTGAAATTGCGAGTGATAGAAACTTGAAATTTCATATGGCTGTTACGTTAGAGACACACATTCATCCACAGAACAGTTTTTAAATGTTTAGAAATTTTAACGTGTACAGGAACAAAAAAGTTTTTAAATTGATATTTCTGTTATATAAATATTATAGAAGTTTGATAACTAGAAGATTGGAATTTGGCATGATGCTTACTTTTAAGATGTAAATACTCGCTTAGAACTGTTTCTAAAAATTTCTAAATTTCAAATGAAAAATAAAATGAAAGGGAAACATTCAAAATACGTTCTAAATTAGAATTAACGAGCAGGGAAGACAGAGCTATGCTCGGTCAAAATTAACTTTGAGTTCAAATATCGTGACGCATGACCAAAATGACCCACTAATCAATTTTTTTAAACATGTGACCTAGCCCAACAGTCTTCTCGTGCCAAAAAAACATAGGAGGCAAAATTAAATCTAAATAGTCTGAACCGTTTTTAAGATAAAATAGCTTGACCCCTAATGACTCATGACCAAAATGAACAACTAATTGAATTTTCTCGAAAATGAGACCTAGCCCTACAGTCTTCTCGTGCTCAAAAACCATAGGAGGCAAAATTTAGTCTAAATAGTCAAGGCCGTTTTTAATATAAAATAGCTTGACCCATAATGACCCATGACCAAAAGGACCCACTGATAGAATTTTCTCGAACACATTAGGTAGCCCAACAGTCTTCTCTTCCTTAAAACCATAGTATGCAAAATTTAGTGTAAATAGTCTGAGCCGTTTTTTAGATAAAATTAGCTTGACCCACAGTGACACAAAAATGACCCACTAATCGAATTTTCTCGGACATGTAACCTATCCCAATGATTTTGTCATGCCCGAAACTCGTGGGATACAAAATTTAATCAAAATCTTTAAAGCCGTTGTTTAGATAAAATTAACTAGACCCCGGGTTGGCCCAAAAATGTCCCACTAATCGAAAGTTCTCGAACATGTGACCCAGCCCAATAGTCTTCTCTTCCAAGAAAATGGTAAGATACAAAATTTAGACAGAATCGTTTGAATCGTTTTATGGATAGAATTAGCTTGATGACTCAAAATGGCCCACGAATCAAATTTTCTCGAACACGTGACCTAGCCCAATGGTTTTCTGGTGCCCCAAGACGGTAGGCTGCATTCGTCAAAATCGTTAGAGCAGTTTTTTAGATAAAATTTGCACATATAAATATAACAACACACATAATTTGCTCGTATTAGAATATATAACGAGCAGGGAAGACCGAGCTATCCTCGGTCAAATTTCGCTTTGAGTTCAAAAATGCCCCATGACCAAAATGACCCACGAATCAAATTTTCTTGAAAATGTGACCAAGTCCAATTATCTTCTCGTGCCTGAAATCCGTAGAATTAGTCAAAATAATCTGAGCCGTTTTCTAGATAAAATTAGCTTGACCCACAGTGTCTCAAAAATGATACACTAATCTGATTTTCTCGAGCATGTGACCTAGCCAATGATTTTCTCGTGCCCCAAAACCATAAAATACAAAATTTATTTCAAATCGTCTGAGCCGTTTTTAAGATAAAAATAGCTTGACCCATAATGACCGATGACCAAAATGACTTACTAATTAAATTTTCTCGAACATGTGACCTAGCCGAACAGTCTTCTTGTGCCCAAAAACCAAAGAATGCAAAATTTAGCGTAAATAGTCTGAGCCGTTTTTAAAATAAAATAGCTTGACCCATAATGACCCATGACCAAAATGACCCACTAATTGGATTTTCTAGAGCATGTGACCTAGCCCAATGATTTTCTCGTGCCCAAAAACCTAAGGATACAAAATATAGTTCAAATCGTCTGAGCCCTTTTTTAAGATAAAAATAGCTTGACCCATAATGACCCATGACCAAAATGAATCACTAATTGAATTTTCTCGAAGATGTGACCTAGCCGAACAGTCTTCTCGTGCCCGAAAATCATAGGATTCAAAATTTAGTGTAAATAGTCTGAGCCGCTCTTTAGATAAAATTAGCTTGACCCACAATGACCCAAAAATGACTCACTAATAGAATTTTCTCGGACATGTGACCTAGCCCAATGATTTTCTCTTGCCTGAAACTCGTAGGATACAAATTTTAATCAAAATCGTTAGAGCCGTTTTTTAGATATAATTAACTTGACCCACGTTGACTCAAAAATAACCCTCTAATCGAAAGTTCTCGAACATCTGACCCAGCTCAATAGTGTTCTCGTGCCCGAAAATGGTACGATTCAAAATTTAGTCAAAATCGTTTAAACCGTTTTTTAGATACCATTAGCTTGACCATTAGCTTGACCAAAGTTTCAACAAAGTTCGACGAACTGCGAATTGTTATAATTAAAGTTCACCTAATCAGACAGCTCTAGAGCCTGACCTATGACTCCAAACAATACAGAAAAATGAATGTAATTTCATGTGATGTAATCTGCATCAACGAAAATAAAACACGACGCTCGGCAGCGAGGAAATAACGAAGAATAACATTACGCATGCTCAATGAATCCTCCACCATTTTCAATAACGCATTCCATTCTCAGAATTGTGCTTTCTACAGCATTGCCTAAACTGTCCTGTGAGATTGATCGAATATGAAGTCTAATACTGTCTTTCAGATCAGAGATTGTCTGACATCTGTCTTTAGATACAGAATCTTTCAAAAATCCCCACAACCAAAAATCGCATGGTGTTAGATCAGGCGATCGTGGGGGCCAGACTGTTTGCAAATAACGATTTATGATGCAGTCTTCTGTAAAATGGCTTGTTAAGAATGTCCGAACTGCTCTAGTAATGTGCGGTGGTGCACCGTCTTGCATAAACACGATATTTTGAAGGCAACCTCGCTGTTGCAGCTAGGGAATCAGAAAATTTGACAACATATTGAGATACCTTCTCCCATTTACGGAACATGTAATGGATCCTGTGGATGTTAGTTCCTCTAAAAAATATGGTCCTATCATAAACGTAGCTGTGAAACCGCACCACACCGTCACTTTAGCTGCATGCAATGGAACTTCTTGGACAACATTAGGATTCTCTTTCGCCCAAATTCGACAGTTGTGTGTGTTCACTTGTCCGTTTAAATAAAAATGCGTTTCATCACTCCATAGAATATTCCAGGGCCAAGAATTGTCCACATTCATTCGTGCAGGAAACTGTAGTGAAAATGATAGCCGACTTTCGGTATCACCCTGTATTAGTTGTTGCACCCTCTGAATCTTATATGGATAGTAGTGCAAAATTTGACGCATCACTTTTCTCACACGGGAAATCGGCATATCGACTTCATTCGAAGTTCTGGCACGCTTGTATTACCAAATGATGACTGGCTAGCTAAATCTACGGCAGCAGTAGCAAATCTTTAATGCTAGAAATGTCTACCTTTTTTCGTCCTCTGCCAGAAAGAATGTCGGGTTTTCCTGTTTCCTCGAACTTTTTAATCATTTTGTAAACTCTACGATCCGACATTGGTCCACGTCTAACATCTTTTAGTTTCCGGAATTTTCGAATAGCTGAAGCTGCGTTGCTGTTATTTTGATAAAATAACTTTACAAGAAGTGCCTTTTCTTTCAAAGTTACCATTCTCCACAAAGCGTAGATTCAAATGCTTTTCAGAAACAATCAACTGTTCCAGTGTCAAAGAAATCACAGACACACTTTATCAGCAAGTTTTAAATCGTCAGGTGGTTAGAAGGGTATTTCAAGTTTTCGAAGTTGCGACGTCACTTTGACGTCGTTCGTCGAAAATTTGAATAACATGTGATCTTTTTCAAGCGTTGGGTGAAATTTTGTGATTTTGTGTGTTTCATCTGGATTGACCGAAATTTATATAACGAATCTCAAAAAGTTTACTTTTACCAACTGTGAAATAAAATTTCCTGTATTTTGTTTTTACAAAATATAGGAATCTGCAAATATTGGCTTAAATATTGGCGCAGCGCCACCTATTGACCAAAAATTTTAACTATTTTTTTTTTCGATTTTCGCAGAGCGCATCTCTTCAACTACGTACTAGTGAAATTTTGTTTCGTTTGGAGTCACAGAACCGGCTCTAGAGCCTTCTGAATTCGCGAACTTTGATTATAACAACCCTGTACATAACCATACACACACAAGATTTGCTCGTTTTAGAATATATGATTTGGAATTAATTTTAGCTCTTCTCATTTATTTAAGTTTTATGTTCGCCTAATGCGGTACAAGAATGAAGTTTACTCAAAATGTGGCTTAATTAATAATTAATAATTAATTAATGTGGCAGTAAAATTTTCTCTAATAAAAATAGGCTCACGAATACCACTTGGCATTTTTCAACAATTACGCGAGCAAATCCGCGTGTTTTGCTAGTATAAAAACAAAAAAAGAAAACAATTTAATTTTCTTTACAAAAATAAACAGAGCAATATTTGATATTTTACAAATTGTATCTATGTATATAATTAGTAATTATTTTAAAATACGCATATTTAAAATTTTACTATACATTAATTTATATTTTGGTTTTTTCTATCTCTGATTTTAACGATTTCATTGTTAAAAATTCTTGGTGTAAAAATGCTTAATTCTGTGATAATGTATTTTATAAATGATAGAATTCAAATACATATATTATAATTAATTAGAAGTTAGTTATATCTGCTTATAATGCTGTCGGATTCTTGTGTTATAAAATCTAAGCTTATAATTACTTGGACTGACACATTTTCACATTGTGTTATTTATTCAACAAACAACAGAAGAAAATTTAATTAACTATGTACATCTGTTCATAATTCTTTCATATTTTTAATCATTGAAATTTTTTTAGAAAAATGGGTTAAACTGTATAACGAAGTCGAAAGTAATTATCTACAGAAATTTCCCGAATATTAGAACAGTTCTTATGATAATAGTTGCTGAAAAAGACGCTGCATGAAAACTACACTAAAATATATAAAACAAACAGTTTTTTTCTGATCTAGGAAAATATAATATAGTAATATATTTTTTAGAGAAATATGTAATACTTTCTTCCGAGCTACTTATGTATCCCAAAAACAATCTAAATATTTAAAACTATCAGATACCAACATGTTTTCGAAATTTAAAGAAGCATTTATAGAAACAAAATTTGTTTCGTAAACTTTTCCGAATTATTTTTACAGTACATTAATCAGTTTTCTCTTCCTGGAATATATGTTTTCTCAATGCTTTCAATTCTAAAATACACATTTTCAAATTTAAAAAGCATATTTTACTGACAAACACGATAAATTAATAGGATTAACATTAATATTTAAATTAATAATATATTGATACCCTTGCATGGTATAAATTTCATTACGCATCTGTAAATGTTTAATTGAGAATTGACAACATCCTAAAAGCTGACATTCATGTCTGAGTAAACTGTTTAGTACACTATAAAAACTACTCGGGAACATTTCTCAAAATAAGTTCCAGCAAAGGAAAATTTGTTTTTATAAATGTTCTTCAAATCTCGAAAATATGTTGTTTTCTGAGATTTTTAAAGATAACGATTGCTATTCGAATGCGTTAGTAACTCGGAGGAAAGCTTTGTATATTTTCGTAGGTGGTTATAATATATTTATTTAAATCAAGAAACGTCTATTATTATTTTTTTTTCGTGAGCAAATATTGATATCAGAACGGGTTGTTACATATCTTATTAAACATACAGTTTAGATGGCAACAATACTTATTGTAACAATTTTTACACCATCTAGAGTCTACACATTCTGAGTTTTACATCAACGACAGATGTTTTGAAAATATGACTAAATGTCGCTCTGTATCGAAACTTTAATAAATTAGTGCTTTCAATTACTTTCATGTAGTTTTCTATCAAACTTTCTTCACAGTATTTTCATTTACAGATGTAAGATATAGTTTCCGTTCTCATTTCTTGCAGATAAGATAAAAAATACATTTTTGATGATCTGATTGATTCTTCCGCAACAAAAATATTCCATCCGATACACAGTTTGGGAGTCGATAGAATACTGAATAATATATAAGAATTGGATTTTGCTTTTGTAATGAAAAAGGAATTCACAAATTCACACAGGAAAAATAATAAAAAATACTGATAATTAAAACTTAGTTTGATACCTATTTATACTTCCGTCTTCTAATATGTATTGTATGTGTCATCGAGGTACCTGTACCTAACTATGTCTTTGCGGCAAAAAAGTTCCGGAAATAATAGACGAAAGGTACACTTAATCGTGTTGGGTTTTTGCTCGGTTTGAAATTCATTGTGGAAGTTTTCTGGTTGCCTCTTATTCGATTACATGCAATTTTGCACTTTATTTAGTTTTTAATCATCTTCTTTTAGCACTTTCTAATACAGTTGAAAAGTGTTTATTAATTCAGTTTTTCTGTCTGTAAATTCGGCTGTTTGGCAATCTGTCCGCGGTCTAACGCTCTAATATAGTACTCGAATTTCCGTGTTTGTGTAGCATTTATAGTTTATTTTCAGAGACACATAAAAGGATTTTGCTACATTATGATTTTGGGGAAAAATCATTTTCTATCCATTTTAATGATGTTTCAACAACTCAAATATGATAAAAATTATTATGCATCACTGATGTGAAAACAAAAAGATGCTTTTTCAAGATTGTTGAATCAGTAACAACTTTACTGGGTTACAAAAATAAATCTCATTACATTATAATTCATGATGAAAAAATGCTTGCGGTGCATTGTAATGATGCTATGATACTTCACTCACACTGAAATTAAAAGGGATTACTGGGGTGTGTTAGAACATGTTTTCTATTCATTATGTAGTGGTAGTATTTGTCGTTCATTTACGAAGACGCACAAAATAATTAAGTTACAGAACAGACTGTGATCGAAAATTTTGTGTATGAAAATATGTATTTAATTTTTAGTGTAATATATGGTTTGTATGTATTCTAAATATTATATAAGAGGCTGTACTAAATAATTCGCACACGTTATCGGATATAGACAGAAAGTGCTGACAATTGAGTTTCCTGAGTTATTTGTTTTTTGAATTGCTTATTTAGATATCGCATGTTTTCTATGAAAAACTGAAATTTTTTAATAATAATAAAAAATATATTTATTGAATGTATTTAGTATTTTATTATTTATATTAACAGTTTATTATCAGACATTATTTCATATGATTGTTTGGAAAAGTTTACGTGCGTAATTTTCATTATTATTTCGTTAGAAATATCAAGTAATATGTTATAGTTCAGAATGATACATGACAAAAACAAATATACATTTTGTATTCTATCAATACATATATAGTCTCTTTTTAATCTTGACGCAAGCTTTATTGGTTACTATTTATTTTATTTATTTATCATTTTATATATAAGTTTACATTAATTCGTAGTATACTTTCAAAAATATAGTCATACAATAATAATAATTTTATAGACTTTCACTAAGATAGCTATGCTGAGTCTCTCCAATGGGCAGTTAACTTTCTTTATTCATAATTGAAGATCTCTAAAAAACCATTGCTCAGCGTTTCAAATTCAAGATTTACTTCTGCTATCATTAGGATTAGTAAGTCTGTCTTTTAAAATATGTTTTTTTATTAATATACATGAATACAGTTCAATTATCGGGGATATATCATATGTGAGATATGCTTTGCAGTTTTTTTTCCATTTAGTTTAATGGCAAAGCATTGGTAAATATGGCTAAGTTCCCAGGTTTGAATCCTGGACAAGATAATTTTCACTCTGTTATGAAAGTTTGTTCTGCTTTGACCTCAACTTACAAAGAATATAGTATTTCGGGATAAAATCTCAGAAATATAAATATTGATATCAATTTAACCTTTTTATATAATCACATACATTTGAATGATTCCTTAATTAAGTTTCTAAAATGATTCACATTATCAATGTGATTAACAGTGGCGTGGCCAGAGTCCAAAACTATGAAAAATTTTAAATACTATTCTTCGCCTTATAAAGTGATAATTATTGCTCTAAAATAGTGGTATCTATAAGTACTGGGAACTCTTACTGAATATGATAATTGTGATGAATACGATTAATGGTTCTTGACAAAAGGTACAAATATCGTTAATTTGAACTGAAATTCTCATGAAATTCGTAAAATTCATTCTTTTTTTTAATGGAATAATCATGGCTGAAAACAAAATCCCAACATGCAATACTTGCAAGAGCAAGCAAAAATAGGAATACCACATCAGATATTTGCTTGGAATATTTATGTGCATATATGTGTGTGTTAAAGTGCGTGTTTATGCAAAGTAAGTTAAAATGAGATTTTTAAAAATCATTTAACTTCAAAATCAACAGATAACTATATAAATTCTTCCTGTAAGTTGTATACAATATTTACAACTTCTGTAGAAAATGATGCTGTATTCCAGACTTCGATGTGTATACAGGTTTTCGGTGTTTTTAAAAAATATCAATTATCAACTGTGGCAAAGCAGAAATTTGAAAGACACTATCCCTTTATTTTCTTTTATTATCATAATAGATGAATTTCTATGGACGCCCGAAGCCGACTTAAAAATATTTAATGTTGCATCGATACTTGGTGGTTTATTTCGAGCATTTTGTTGGACTCTTATCGAAAGATTTAATGATCAGCCTAAAAAACAGATAATCCCCAGTAACATTTACAACAATAGAATGAAAAATATTCATCTGATTATCTGCATCATAAAAATAAAAATTAACCAAGCATCTTATAAATAAAAATAAAGCATATTAAAAAAATTACAAATAAAAATTTTATTTAATTTAATGCAATTTAAAGTTCATGAAATAAATCTTCGTTAAGACTTTTTTAATGTTTATCTTTAGTTTTTAACGCACATTTCTTCATTTTCTTCTATTCATTGCTTATAATATTTTGTTCTATTTTGTTATTTGTTTCTAAAAAGTGTAATAAACATTTGATCTTTTATTTCATTTAAAGGAAACGAAGTAAAACGGAGTTAGAACGTCCGACTGATTAAAAAAGAAACTAGCTGCGGAATAATTGGATTAATTTAAAAAGATATTCGAAGATTTAATTACATCAGAGATATGTTTGAGTAGTACTGGAATGCCCGAAGAAAAGCAATTAAATAAACGGTTTATGAAAAAAAAAATCATATTTTAACTGTTAGCATTTATTCACATTTTTCATTTCAAATTTAAATTAAAAAAATCATTTCAACAAAATTCAAGAAGCAGTTTCCAGTAACGTCATGTGAAATTGCTCTATAAAGTTTTTTTTAACATTACAACTTTTAAAATATTATATCAGAAAATTGATGAAAAACTATTGATGATTCTTGAAATTCAATTACGTTTAGTACTATATATAAATTTTGTAGTATGTTTTATAATAATTTTACGAGGCTTACCGTCATTATGCACGCGACGGTTGTAATTTAGTATGCAAACATCTTATTTAAATAACACACTCTTACTGTAAAAAATGGGTACTCAAATTTGAGTAAAAAGTACTCAATTTTGAATACGTCACATACTCAAAATAGCTCCGATCCAAATGTACTCAAAATTGAGAAACACGTGTACTCATTTTTGATCACAAAGATGTATTCAAATATGAACTGCTATGTACTCATTTTTGATCCCATGGATGTATTCAAATTAAAAAAATTTTATGTCGTTAAAATAAAATTTATAGGATAAAAAAAAAGTTACTTTGCGAGGACAACCTTATAAGGGATGTATACATTTCTGCTCATTTTTTTCATTCCTGCGTAATTAACCAACCCTTGCCTATGCGAGGAATCGAACCCGCGATGTCCTGTTTACTAACCTGTCGACATAGACCAACGCACTATGAGTGGTCACGCCTCTTTCTCAAATGTTGGTAGTTACTTTGAAACTAACCCCTCTATCCCTTTCTAACGGCATCTGGCGCCATCTGTTAGGAAGTGATAGAGGGTTATGTGTTTTTAAATATGTTTTTAAAGATGTACGTACAGTGCCTGTCTATATGTGTTAAAGATTAAAATAATGTCTGAAGTAACAGGCAGTTCGAAGAATTATTAATAAAAAAATGACATTAGGAAAGATCATAGATTGAAATACTAAAATTATAAACTTTGTAAAATTATAATTTATAAAATAATAAATTTTAGCGTAATTCATAAATTTGTAAGCCAAATCAGTTTAGTTTAACACCAATTTGCATAGCTATAATTTGCAAAGATATTATGTTATGAAACTTTTAAATAACACAATATTGCCTCACGTTAACAAAGTTAAAATAAATTTTAAAAAAATTAGTGGGAAAAAAATCATAATTTTGAAGTACTATCAAGAAAAACAGTAAATATGTAAAATGTGAGGGAAAAAAAAAAGAGTAAATGTATTGTAGTGGATCCACTTTTATGAAAATCCAGAACAACCAGATCCACTTTTCATTTCTCTTATTCTTCGTTTTTCCTTCAAATAATAGCTTTTTAGGCTCCGTAATTTCGTCATTACACATTCTGAAATATATAAGTATGTTGGGTTTGATCATATGTTCATTTTTGATCCAAAAGTACGCATTTCGAAATGAGTACATGAACTTACTCATTTTTGAGAATACATATGTTCATTTTTGATCCAAAAATACTCATTTCGAAATGAGTACATGGACTTACTCATTTTTGAGTACTTCAATTTTTACAGTGCTCCTTTAAAAAAAAATCTTCGAAAACAGATAAAAGGTACAGGCAACAAGTTGCGGATCACCCCTTTTATTAGATGATTTTTTTTGGTGGGGGGGGGGGGGGGAATTCCGTCTTTTGACTAGATAATTTCTGGAAATTTGGAGTTTTGTTTGCGAGTTTTTCTAATTTTAAATTTTGAGAACATATGTAAAAATTCGGTAATACTTTTGCTACTAAAGTAACGTGCAATACAGTTGTCGGAAAACACCTGTGATTTTAGATTGGCCTATTTTGGGTAACTTTGAATTTACATTGGTGAATTTTCTGTATTTTGGGGGAAAATTGCGACCCAAAGAGGACATTTTCATGTTTTAACAGAGAAACCCATTTGAATTCACGGATTTGTTTTGGGAATGCAAGTGAAAAATGTTGGACGAAATGACATTAAAAATTTATATTCTCATGAACTTTCCACATTAAGAAAAATTAAACTTCCGTTGCGAATAATCCATGTCTTCATTTAGATATTGTTTTACCTTATTTTTTATAAAATTTTATGAAAGAAAATAAAAAAGTCATATATGCATAAAAGACATATAAGCATCTTAACAGAGGAAAATATTAAATATTTCCACATAATAATTTTAAAATTAAATTTATCAATTTTTGACGAAATATACTTTCACTTAATATTTTATTCAAATTTAGAGTTTAAAGTTTTAATAAAAGTGCTAGGATTTTTTATAAGAAATATGCACGAACAATTCAAGTTAAAATTAATAATATATTCTAAAAAAGTTGAGCAATGCATGTATATATTATACAATTTTATTTTTAACAAGAAAAGAAATATAGAATTACACGATCATAATTTCCAAAATAATGATAATTTTACTTTGTTTATTAGTATAACGCAATACTCTTTAAAGCAAAAAAAAATATTTGTATATGTTTTTCACAAGGTCTTACAATTTCAAAATTTATCGTTTATTACCAGTGCAATATATTAAAATCAATGCTGAGAGATTTGGAAGTATAAATGTATTAGATTTTATGTTGTAACATCTTATTTTTAAATTAGGGTTATATCTGTAATTTCTGACAACTCCTCGTTTAATAAATATTATTTGTAATTCTCTGAGTGGCATTGGTATAATTTCAAGGAATATTATATCAATTAAATACATCTATGAAACTGTCCAACGTGCATGTACTTCAATCAAATAGGCTAAAATCAATATGTAAATTCAGAATTTAAATCATTAGGTATTTAGGACATTAATGGCTTCTCATTTGTATTACAATAACGAATGTTTCCAGTATAATTAAAAAACATATTTTCTACTGTTTAAATTTCTTCTTGTGCATTTGAATTTTCTCTGACAAAAAAAATTCTGTTTATATATATATATATATCTGTGTGTGTGTAAGTTTACTTAATTTAATATACAAATTTTTCTTAGAATTTTTTATTCAGATTTATCAAAAGCATAATTTTCACCGTAGAAGTGTAAAGTGCTTAGCTAATGATTTATGACTTCAAAAATATAGCATATTCAATAACTTAAAATACTTTTGTTTTACAATTTCAACTTTTCGATTATTCCACATTTTTTCAACTAAAAGTTATCTGTCTCAAAAAAAAGAAGACAAACTTGATGGATGGAAATGTTTGTTTATAAAATTAATCTAAAGGTAAAATTTATGTTAAATATTTCAAATTACAGTAAAATATTTCGAAATATAAATGCATAATTATATTTTATGTAATTTGTTTATGCAAGCTAATTACGAATATGTGAGAGTGAGAAAATTTTTTAAGTTTTATTATGAAATAGTATGTTTTATTTCTTTAATTTAATTCGTTCATTACTTCCATGATACTCCAACTAACAATTGTCTCGCACAAAAAAACAAACAAAAAAAAACAAAAAACGTCAAACCGTTAAATGAGAATGTTTGCTTTCAGAAATATAATATAAGAAATGAAGGTAAAATTTATGTTGACTAGAAAAAAGATTAAAAATTCAAATGCATAATTTAATTATCCTTAATCTGTTTATTTATGCAACATAATAGTACATTTCTAAAATTGAGAAGATACCTTAGATACTTTTTAAGTTTTATTATATAAGAGCTTGCTTTAGTAGTTTAAAAAATTTACCTTCTGACATCCAAAAGATTTACTTTGAAAGAAAACTTTTCACGTCTTGTACACAAACAAAGTGCAAAAACAATTAAAAATATTTCGCCTTTCGTCTTCAGTTGAATAAAGTTTCAATTACTTTGTACAAACTGTCTTGAAACTTTACACGAAATGTTTTCAGAAGAAACCTACTTGAGAACTCGGAAAGTTATTGCATTATTGATTTTCATTTCTTCTTGATTGCTATAGTGTTAACCAAACTTAAAATATCTATTTTATGTAATATATATATATATATATATATATATATATATATATATATATATATATATATATATACATATTAATTCATAAAATAGTTAATGTTAACCTTACTTTTTATGTATGTAACCAATCCTGCTTAAAATTTACATTGATTTATATTAGGATATAATTTATTTCAATCTTATAATGCTGGAATGCAAGATTTTTCAAGGATTCTTTTTACACAGTTGAGTTCCGTATTTAATTATAAAATTACTTAAATACTAGGCTAAAGACCATTTGTTTTAAAATAATATATTTGGAGAATTTTTTTGATGCGTTATTTAATACATATAAAGGAAAATAGGGTAAAACCGCGTACTTAAAGGTTTTCCTTTATTGACAAAAGTATAGAAAGGCGGGAAAAGCGGGATAACCAACAAAAGTGTTTTGAGGCATCGGGTGATTGAAAACCACACCTGCAGCCACAGGGAAATTCTTTTCTACTGTGGAATATGTGATTTCTAGGACCATCTGAAACAGCTCCGAATTTTGATGGTAAGGTAAAAATCGGGAACGAATCAGAAATTACGTTTTTATACTTCCAGTAACAAAAAGATTTATTGGAATACATTTTGAATCAAACTTAAAAACATATATACGTTTTTAAAGGTCAGTAACTTTTTTTTCAGGTTTTCAAGCAATTTTACTTACCCATCATACGTAGTATAGGGTAAGTCTTGTAATCGTTTTAAAAATCGAAAAAAAAAATTGACGGATATAAAAGTGACACTAGAAATTCCGAAAAACATATTTTTAGAAAAAACATTACCGTCCGTCTGTCGGCGTGTGCCTGTAAACGCTCTATTTCCCGAACAAATTGAGATAGAGACTTGAAATTTGGTATGTATTTAGTATGTAATAATTGAAAGAAGCTTATTAAATTTCAGTAACCTCGATTATCCGGAACTATTTTTTTCGGACTTTCGAAATATACGTTCTGATAAAAGGTATATAAAAATTTTCGACATTGTTTATTTTAAGGAGTGAATATAAAAGCCAATAAAAAAAATCATAAAGAATGAAGTCGATCGGATAATTAGTTGCCGAGATACTTGTAATCCTATTTTCCACACTCTTACATTTTCCATGACCCTGTATTTCATCCAAATTTCAATTCAAAGATATATTTTAATTGGAAATGAGACGCTTAATTGGACGCAGTAAACTTTTAGTTATTGGGTTATCATTTTTGGAGTTATAAGGATGTTTCTTTTACGTAATTCAGTTATAGAACATTTAAAGTTTATGACGTCATCAAGCCACGATTTTATTCGAATTGCAATGCATTTTATAAGTAGTTTACACTTGTTTTATTTTCATAATTTATATTATGCATATCCATGATGGGTAAGTATTACGGTGCCCCCCCCCCCCAACGACTAGGTTAATGTTTATGTAATGGTTTTCTCCTCTTTTTACTTCTTGTTACCGCCGCACTCCTTACGTGCCCACTCTTCCCAGACTGGACATTGTGTCTTTCCTTCACCGCCTGTTGAGTGAAGATCGAATTCGTTGCAGAATTCAATCACAAACCATGGGTACCCAGTTTTGCCTCAAAAGAAAACCAAAAATAAAATGATAGTTCTTCGGTACAGCTAGCTGTGCATACTTCTATTTGGAATCGGAATATTGCTTGAAAGCTATAGAAAATAGTGGTTTATTTATCTAAATCGATCCATCAGGCGGGATTTATTTGAAACGAAGTAAAGGCGACGAAAATTAAAACTTTTAGAGTCAATTTCTTTTCAATAGAATTGCATTAAATCAGAGATTATTTCACTTCAAATGCCGATGGCAGACACTTAGTGGATACTAAAGGATGCACTTAAGACGGATTCCGTCTACAGGGCAGCATCCTTCAGCGAGATAACAGAGTTCCCGGTTTTACACTACTCTCCCCTAATAATTGTACAAAAGTTTATCATAATGTAATCTATCATACTTAAAATGTTCATGATTTTATATTAGGAAAAATAATGTTAATATTGCATCATACAGAAATTATATTTTTCCACGACTCCTCCTACTCCCTCCTATATATAGATTTTTTTTAATATTTAAGGAAATGCTATATATTTCATAATTAATTATTCAGCCTACTTATAGATTAAGTAAGTGGGTGTCTGAAAGAACAGCTTATGTTACAAATTTTAAATTTTACTGAAATGAGAAAAAAAACTACTACTGTCATTGATAGCAATGTCCTGAGTACTTAGTACAACACAGGCTCTTCTTATGATCTTAATTACACTACTGGCCATCTAAAATGCTACACCATGAAGGAATGCAAATAACAGAATGATATTTATTGGTCAAATGCGTTATAATGGG
The DNA here is from genome assembly GCA_963931845.1 of Maratus michaelseni. NCBI lineage: Eukaryota > Metazoa > Arthropoda > Arachnida > Araneae > Salticidae > Maratus > Maratus michaelseni. Next base: position 394,322,657 of record OZ007592.1, read on the forward strand.
GAAGGACAGGTGATTACATTTTCAGAAAATTAGGAGATATAGATCCTGAGAAAACACTACCCAAAGCACCCACAACTGGCCACAATAACAGCATTTATCTGCCTAACCATGGAGACGAACAGAGATTGGATGTCATGTACGAGTACATTAGTCCATTCAGCTTCAAAACTATGCCCCAGTGTATCAACCGTAGTGACGGACGAGTGGTGGAGGGGGCAGTCGCTCAGAAGCCATTGACAGGACATTTTCAATTGGTGAGAAATCAGGAGAACGTGCCAGCCAGGGCAGCAGTGGAACATGTTCTGTTTCAAGGAAGGCCAGGATAGTACGACAAACATGCAGTCGTGCATTGTCCTGCTAAATCGTAGAGTTGCGGAGTTATCGAAAATAAGGCAGAAGCATGGGCCGTAACACATGAGAAATGTAACGGCTGCTGTTGAAATTGCCGGCAATGCAAGAGGTTACCGAGACGTGTATCCAATGACACTTCATACCGTCACTCCAAGTGATATGACAGTATGACGATTCGAATGCAAGCTGGCAATGTGCGTTTTCCACGATGCCGCCAAACATGGATGCTTATATCCTGACGCTGCATACAGAGACTGGATTCATCAAAGACGATGTGAGACGCCATTCCTGCGTCATATACAGCATCATTATGTCAGCATTCATTTTACGATTTAAGTTTATTTAAATTTTAATTCCTTCTGAATATTAATGAAAAATAGTCTTCAGAGAATAATTTACTTGAGATAAGAGCACGTTCTTTTTTACATTTGCACACATAAAATATGAACAATTTCAGAATTTTACAGCTGATAATTGCTAGATTCGGATAAATTTCTATCGAAATTTATCTTTAACTGCATTCATATTGTCTATAGTTTTAAGCAGTATTAAACAAAAAGAACAAAATATTTTTACTTAGGGAAAAAGATAATTTCTATTGAACTAATTAGTGGAGAACGTCAAATTTATTTTTTATTAAAATAATCTTCAGAAGTGATTTTATTGAATTGGATCTTAATGTTCAGACTTGTGGCTAGAAAATACTTCTATGCACCGAAAGATATTGCTGATAGATTTAGTCTTATTCCATTAAAATTCCTTAATTTGTTTATTGTATTATAGAACATTATAATGTTTGTATAATGTTTTTGTTTCTGTCCATCTAGAAATTTCAATATAAAAGAGAGGATATCAAGCAAGTTTTGATATTTTTATGGTTGTCTGGCGCAGTTGATAAATCGTTAAATATTATTCCCATTACCAAGATTTGTATTGTATTCATTTCATTTAATAAAATAATATTAACGAAAAATTGTTTAACTCTCCTATGCTTCATGTATTTCTAACTGTAAGATAAAAATATTTTATACCTAAAAGATTTAAATTGAATTATAGGAACAAAAAAACGATTTTTTTTAATTCTTAAATTTATTAGAAATTTGTCAAACGAATTTAATATGAGGCCAGTTAACCTTCTTGTCTAATGCTAAGTATTTAAACTATTAACCGCAAGATGGCAGCTCAAATTGAATCAAAACTGAGGTATCATTTTTAAATCGCCTGTACTGTTTCACCTTATTTTCCCATAAATAATTTTCTGATAATTTAAACTTCGTTTGCATCCACAAACAGAAGAATGCAAAAATATATTTTCGCCATATATGTGCTTTGTTCCAAAGGCAGAAAAACTTTGAGAAAACGTTTTCTTATTCAGAAAAAAAAACAAATTTGTTAAAGACTGACTTTCCAACAGAATATTTACAGGGAAGGGTTACACTTTCAGGGAAGAATATTTAAGCAAGGATATTGATATTCATGTTTCTTTTATATCTGATAAAGGCGTGAAATTTAAATTTGTACTAGCCTCAGAGTGTTGCTTTTGAATAACTTCATGCAATAGTTCAATGTCTGGGTGTCCCACTGTTGAAAATTTTCATGGTGTGACAAACATTACAAAGGATTGTCAAATACTTTCTATTTGAAATAGAACAGAAACATTTCCCAAGTTAATTGTAGGAATACTCTGATCGAATAAGGCAAAAGTTATTTTAAAAAATATTTCTTTGAAAAATTAAGGAATTTGAACAAATTAGTCGTCTTATATGCGTGACCATAGTTCCCGAAAGGGATTAAATTTTAATATCATGTTTAAGAAAATAAAAGTTTGTTTTAATCAGAAAATTGAAAATTTTAAACATACAAACGTTTTATTTTAATAAGAATTACAATGTCATTTAGAGTTTATGGCTTAACATCACAGAGCTAAACAATTGGAGCCATGTGCCATTTCATCCACTTGTTTAAAATAATCAAAGGAAACAAAAAATGAATGTATAAATAACCACCTCAAATGAATATGTGCAAAACCATTGCGTAACAGTAAGGATATCTCCATATATAAAAACTTGTATAAACATGCGAGTGATTCCAAACTTTTTTTCCTCGAATTTACGAGGTTACAAACTTGTTTACTTCACTCGTTTTAGAAAATAGTGTACTTTCGTGTTATAGCAGCCCCTTCAATTACGATTGTGCCAAATTAGCTGATATGATTTCGCCAAGATCATCGCAAAGCGTATATATGCATCATATAATAATGCATATATATACTCCAAATACTCATATATGCGCCATATTAGTCATTATATAAACATTATTTACGTCTTATATGTCAGATATACATCATATACGTCTTGTACACATGCCATATATATATATATATATATATATATATATATATATATATATATATATATATATATATACACATCATATATGAGTCATATATGATTATAACTTGCCCATATACGTCATGAAATTATATATACACCTATATACATCTATATATGTTACATATTTTATAATTTGGCGATAATTCTTGGACGCATGGCGATTTATCCTTAGGAGCTGCTATAACACGAAAGTACAGCCAAAAAAAGATATAAATTATTATTGAGAGCTTATTTGTAATTTTGTTGTATCGCTGTAATGTTCATTATCGTTCATTAAAAGTAAAATGTTATAGATTTAAAAGTATAATTAAAATGTATATAATGCATTTTCAGCAGTAAAGAGAGTGTTCATTCTGTACTTTTTTGTCACACTAGAGTGAGGCCAAAGATAGCAACACGAGATCCATGTATTTTGATCAAATGTTCCTAAAGTTTTTCTCGGATACTGAGTTATTCCATATTTTTTTTTTCAATAGTTGTCACAACGTTCCCAGGGTGATCCCTATTTAATGGTACAAAGTGTAGAGGTTGGTACAGGACACTGTAACAATCATTTTTTGTACAGAAAACTAGGGTCATAAATCTATTCATTAATTCAATCTCACAGAGTGTCTCACTCCAATTCGAAGTGACGCTGTCGTTCACAACTTTAATAGTAGAGAAACTATTTTAATAAATTCATACCATACTCATCTTTGTATGAATTGTAAGAATTTGTATGGATTTTCATTAAAGTATCTTCATTACTATTAAAGTTATGAACGAAAACGCGACTTCGGATTGGAGTGAGACGCCCTGTAATTTTCAATAAATAAATTGCTGTCTGACCGTGGTTTCCTATACAATAAATGATTGTTACACTGTCATGTACCAACTCTTAAAGTTTGCAACAACAATTAGGGATCACTCTGTATAGCCCAATAGCAATATTTATTTAATGATATATATTATTTTGGCAATACCAAATGTTCTTCGCAATCGATATTCTGTGATACAGATTATTCAAATACTCGTGTGAGAAAATATAAAATATACAAAACAGAAAGTCACACACACACACACATACAAAAATAATAATTTAACAAATTACAACAACCATTTGGAAAATATTCCGAAAGCTTAAAGGAGAAAAAAAATCAAATTAAATATTAATTATTCAAATATATTCATCAGAACCATCTACAAATAAACGCATTTTCCATTACTATAGTTGAAGAGATCCTGGCATTCTCTGTCCTCGCAAAAATATTCGTTTGAACCATCGCCGCAGTTATTGAAATGCATTTTCCATTATTATACCTTATCCTTATTATATACCTTAATATTTTGTCGGGTCCTTCCTACAATAACTTTAACTTTTGTTTAGATTGATGTCTGAGCTAAAGGTATGTTGAGGAAATTAAAGTTGAAGACCATGTTTTTTGCTTTATAAGAAGATTTCTCACCCGAAGTCATTTTTTTTCATATCTGATAGTTTGCATCTATTCTTTTTGTAACTTTAACATTTTTGTAACGATTTTATGCATTTATATTGCCTATTCAAAGAAAAATTCTTCTAAAGTTACAGAATTTCGTTAAAAATGTTTAACTCCTTAAGCGTCGCTATATTTTGTGTAGGCTACTTTTTTTTTAAATTAAAATTGTTTGATTGCCACCAATTTTTTGAAGTAGAAAAATTCACCTTATTTAATGCCTAATAAAATGATGCGAGAATAAAGCCAATTTGACTATTTTAAAAAACTTGTGGGAATCAAACAATCTGATTTTTTTTTTTTTTTAAGTAGAATACACAGCCCGTGAATATCACGGGCGCGAGCATTAAGGGATTAAACAAAAATTCTTCTAAAGTTACAGAATTTCAGTAAAAATGCTTAAAAATTAATGTGACGCAGCCAAGAGGTCGACCGAAAATAACAATCAGTTTTCCAATAGTTAAAAAAAAAAAAGATAAAAGGAATTAATGCAATTTCATGTGTACTCTTTTAAATTAAAGAAAGTCTTCCAAATGTAACTACATAGTTATGCTTTAACTTACATTAGTATACCAGGTAATGATAAAAGTTCAACGCTTTGAAGACAACTTTTATCATGTTTTGTTATGGTCTATTTTTGTAATTTTTGTTTTCAGTTTTAAGAATATAACTTGTAACATCCAAAATATGTTTCTCTAAATAAAACTTTTTCTCGTTTTTAACTGAAACATAGTGGAGCTACAATTAGGATGTAATCGAATTTCGTCTTCAATTCGATAAAGTTTCGAATTCTTTTGTTCAAATGTGTCAGAAACTTCTTACAAAATGTTTCAGAAAGAACCTAATTTAAAACGCTGAAAATTATTGAATAATTGATTTCCATTTCTTCTAAAGCTTTAAAGTGTGAATCAAACTTTTAAAAAAATGTTTGAGATGTTATTAACCTTTTTTAAATCATGAAATAACTGTACAAAAAATATTTAATCAAATATGCTTAAAATCTTCGTGATTTTATATCGGGACACAATATATTCATATAACATAGAATTAACTGTTTATATGGTATTTCGTACTCAGTTGAAGTTTCTATTTATATTTAAAATTACTAAAATCATACAAATAAAGAATAATTGAGTGTTTATAAAGAAAAAAAACACATTTCTTAATCAAAATTTAAAATTATATTTTTTGACACCTGTGAAACGTGATATTGTTTTGCATTAAGTGAAGCTGAAAATGAAAGGAAGATAAGACAAAATAATTGAAAATTTATATTTCGATACTATTTAAAATTTGTGAAACATTTACTTGCTCTCTTATGGGTGGGAGGGGTATGTACATATATCAACAATAAAGGACAATTATGCAAAATTTACAAATTTGATATTTTTACAGGCCTTTACTTTTTTTCCCATGGAGTAGTGAGGCATACATATAATGTATAGGACAAGAATTTATAGTTTCAAGAATGTTATTCTTTCGCAGAGCTTTTCTTTTGTTCGGATTCATTATTATCGTTTTAGAAATTTCATAGGTGTTAAAATAAATTTCAATTAGATATCAATATCTACTTTTGATTTGTAAAAATTAGATTTTTAACTGCAATTTTTCTAATTTTGCGAATGGAAATTTATAGAATATATAAATAAGATTGTAATTACTTAGAAGTTGAAAAGTAAAAGTTTTAGTTTCATGAAAATTAATTTGGCCTAATACTGCCACAGTTACATTCCTACTACATCTCTACTTTATATTTTAAAATAGAGAACATAATTTAATTAATTAATCAGTTTATTAAATAATTGAACTATGTGTATAGGAGTCAGTAGCGAGTAATTCGAAACATATTATTAGAAGCTCGTCTGTTTCCAATACATTTTTTTGAATAATATATTTATATTATTTCAGACACTAACCTTTTCAGACACTAACACTTTTAATTTATAATAATTATTTTAGTAATTGTGAGTTTAGCAAGAGAAAATATCCTGCGTGAAAATTAAAATCTGGTGTTGATTTTATGACTAACTCGAACTTTTAGCATAATTATAATTTTTTTTTTTAATTGAAATAAATATTTTCTATCGAGTGTAGAGAAGAAGTATCTACATTGATCTAACAATCCCCTAGAATCACCGATTAAAAACATAAAAAAAACTGCAGTGAACTCAATCCATTTTAATATAAGCGCTCTATTCAACAAACCCTCCGTTTCGTCTGAATTCCCCGTATGTATTATTCTGGAACTTTGATTCAGCGAACGGCAAATGCAAAAATGCTCATTCAGACGTTGGTAACATTTGCTACAGTTAACCACTTTTTTCTTGAGCGGAAAGCTAGTGTAAGAATTGCTGTGAGCGCGCAGAGACATTCGAAAGATGTTTTCTATTGCGTTGGTTCCAGAGATTTTGAGATATGATCTTCTAAAAAACTAGACTGGATAATATAGAGATTTCGTGCATGACAGTGAATAATAAGTGTTTTACACCCAATAAAAACTTCGAAGTTATAGTAATCAGATATGAGTAGAAGCAAGCTACAAGTGCCTTTTCCGATCACATGTGCCAAGAGATTCAAATGTCTAGTTATTTGTGACATGATTTCTTATGATTAAGATCTAGATTCTTGTGTAGTGCCATCAATTGTGTCTAGTAATCTTGTGTACTGAAATCATCTTGCATAAATCTCCACATCACGAATTGTGCAAGACAACCAAGTTTTGTGTTGACCATCTAGTGCTCTTTGACAAATCACGTAGACCGCATACGAAAATGTGTTGCGTTTCAGTTGGTGAATGCTAGTGTGCATAGCAATCTTGTATCTGGTGTTTAAAATTATATTATATTGAAATTAATCACGAAAAATGAAAATATATAAATTTCACTAAAAATAAAAATCACTGTACCAGAAAGTGCTAATTTAACTTCCAGATGCATTAAGATCAAATTGTAGATCTCAAGCGCATACATATCAGTCCTAGCATGATATTTGCTTAAAAAATAAAAATAAATAAATAAATAAATAAATTGTTTGCTTTAATAACTTCAACCATTTAGTGTAAGTAATACTTGATAATCCAGAAATAATTTCATTGCATTTATTATGTAATTGTTTTAATTCAATGTTATTTCATTATTTGACTTTCATTGCATATTAATGTGACTTAATTTAATTTAATTTATCATTTATGTGTTTTATTTTTAATAAACATACATTTAGTGCAGCAGAATCAAATTTAAGAATTTTTTGTGTCTATTTGATATGTTAATTAATTGAAGTAATGTTTCAATGTTTATAACTTTACTTGTGGTAAAATTGATGAATGATTTAATTAAAAAGTAGTGTAATCTATACTAATAAAAGAAAGTTTCGCTCTGTGTGTCTGTGTGTGTGTGTGTGTGTCTGTCTGTTGGCGATGGCTAGAAAAATTTAGCGCACCTAGAAGTCTGTAAATTTAGATTTAGGTAGTCCAAACTCTCTCCTGGTATACCTGAGCGTCAGAAATTTAATATTTTAATTACTTTCTGAAATATTAATCAAAATGCACAAAGAACTCTCATTAAAAATTCGCTTTTATTGTCTTGGGTTGGTTCACTGGTTGGTTGCATCGATTCTTCACAGAAGTAATTAAATAAACCAGAGTAGCGATGCATAAATAAGGATTTCTAACTAATTAGTGTCAGTATGGATTGAAGTTATTTGCGTAGAGGAGCCATGCGATTGTCGCGCCACCTGTACATGACAAATTACACATATGTCCCACTGATTGAAATATTTTCCTGGCACATTTTTCTTCATGACAGTTAGTCGGGTTTAATTTTTTTTTTTTTTTTTTTTTTTTTTTTACATGACATTTATTATTATGATGGAGATTGTTAAAACATAAAACTTTATTTAACATATTCTTTTTTATATTTGCAGGAATGAGGAGGGGCAAGGGTCTAATTACATTTAAGCTGCAAGGTGTAATTCTAGAAAGCAGTTACCAGAATTTCCGAATAATAGTGTAAGCCAAATTTCAAATTAAGTTCCTAGCTTAATCAAATGAATCAATCATTAAAGATGTATTGTGATCCTCCTAATTAGTTATTTGCTGAAGGCCACTTGAACAACCCCCCCCCCCTCCCGGCCCATCCTTCAAGGTTTTTTCTCTAACTCTGCTCCGTTTCTATATCTCAGCAACTATCTTTCCGATTTCAACGCAAGTGATTTCAAACATTATAATTAAATTAATAGTCACCATTTATAACATTAATCTAAATTTATGAGTAGCGGTTATCACTATTTACGAATAACAGTTTAAGCCAAATTTGTAATTAAGTTCCTAGCTTAAGCAAACGAACGAATTTTGAAAGATGCATAGTGGTCCTCCTAATTAGTCATTTGCTGAAGGGCACTTGAACATCCCCTCCCCCCGCCTCCCCCCCGGGACCTCCTTCAAGGTTTTTTTCTCTAACTATGCTCCGTTTCCATATCTTAGCAACTGTTTTTCCGATTTCAACGCTAGTGATTCCAAACATTATAATTAACTTAATAGTCACTCTTTATAACATTAAACTAAATTTATGAGTACCGGTTACCACTATTTCCGAATAATAGTTTAAGCCAAATTTGAAATTACGTTCCTAGATTAAGCAAACGAACGCATTTTGAAAGATGCATAGTGGTCCTTCTAATTAGTCATTTTCCGAAGGACACTTGAACAACTCCTCCTCCCCGGCGCGTCCTTCAAGGTTTTTAGGTTTTTTCTCTAACTCTGCTCCGTTTCCATATCTCAGCAACTATCTTTCCGATTTCGACACAAGTGATTCCAAACATTATAATTAACTTAATTGTCACTCTTTATAACATTAAACTAAAATTATGAGTAGCGGTTACCACTATTTAAGAATAATAGTGTAAGCCAAATTTGTAATTAAGTTCAAAGCTTAAGCAAACGAACGAATTTTGAAAGATGCATAGTGGTCCTCCTAATTAGTCATTTGCTGAAGGACACTTGAACAACCCCTCCCCCCCGGCACTCCCTGCAAGGTTTTTTTCTCTAACTATGCTCCGTTTTCATATCTCAGCAACTATCTTTCCGATTTCAACACAAGTGATTCCAAACATTATAATTAACTTAAATGTGACTCTTTATAATATTAAACTAAATTTATGAGTAGCGGTTACCACTATTTCCGAATAATTGGGTAAACCAAATTTGTAATTAAGTTCCTAGCTTAAGCAAACGAACGAATTTCGAAAGATGCATAGTGCTCCTCTTAATTAGTCATTTGCTGAAGGGTACTTGAACAACCCCCACCCGGCCCTTCTTCAATATTTTTCTCTAACTATGTCCCGTTTCTATATATCAGCAACTATCTTTTCAATTTCAACGCAAGTGATTCCAAACATTATATTTAACTTAATAGTCACCCTTTATAACATTAAATTAAATTTATGAGTAGCGGTTACCACTATTTACAAATAAGAGTTTAAGCCAACTTTGTAATTAAGTTCCTAGCTTAACAAAACGAACGAATTTTTATGCATGCATAGTGGGCCTCCTAATTAGTCTTTTTTTGAAGGACACTCGAACATCCCCTCCCTTCGGCACCTCACTCAAGGTTATTTTCTCTAACTGTGCCTTATTCCAATAACTGGGCTAATAATGTTCCAATCTTCTCGAAACCAGCTCAATTTTGTAGTGCGCCTACTATACAATAACGTAGGCAGTGGGGACCTGTCTGAGAAGTTCGTTCGGAAAGAGGTTTGTTTAGAACAGAATGCTCCCCTGACGGTGGTAGGGGGAAATAAAAGATTTTCTAGAGCGTACGAGCATGCCGGTTATACGGTTCCGAAGCCATCGTAGACCGTGGCCAGAGTTCCGTTTTTTAAGAGATTTAAGTTTATTTCAAGGGCTCGGGCAACGCCGGGCAGGTTAGCTAGTCATTAAATAAAATTCTTAATAATGAAGAATAGAAATTTATGTAATCGAAATAACTTTTGTAAAACTGCAGTTACCAAGTAAAGAATTTGTGTTAACATTGGATTTGTTTACTTCGACTGAGAGCGTAAGCTGCAGAAAAAGGCGCTTCTTAAACTAAGAAAATGAATTTTAACCACAAACGGAAATATACAATAACCTTTTCAGCGTTACTCACGGTTTCAAAAAGTGTTCTTCAACTTTAGAAAATCCAAAAAGAATACACTTTTTTAATTAAAAAAAACATTTAATTAAAAAACATTTAACATTTTTATTAAAAAAAACATTATTTATTTATTTATTTTGCTGCCACTGATTTTCGGAAATGTTTACAAGTACCTTCTATAGTGCATTAATAAGTTTTCTCAAACCAGAATATCACTATTTAGGATATCAAATCTCAATTAAACACTTTCAGCTGCGTAACTTAATTTATACATGCAAGAAGAGCCACATAATACTAATATTATTTTAATGTTAAAGTTGTTAATTTATCGTTTTTGTCTGTTAAAAAAAAAAAAAAAAAAAAAAAATCTTTTTTTAACATGCAACTGTGTACTTTTGGCCTATTATACCAACGTAAACTTCCATTGGCCTTCCATTGGCCAACGTAAACTTCCTCTCATATGATATTCGTGAATACTATTTCTTTAAAAGCCGCCACTAGCGACCAGTTTGGTCTCCCTTAAATGTATGTTAAGCATGGTAACACGTTACTTTTATACATAATTTAATTATTTTCCTTAATCCTTCACCAAACTTGAAGATACTAATAGACAAATCAAGAAATTTTGCGATCATGGTAGCATTTCGCATATTTTTTGTTGTTATGTATTTCATCTTTCTTGACAAAATCCGCTTAACCCACTGAAGCATTTATGCTTCATGTCTGTTTGCTTATCAGTTGCAATATGTTCGCTACTGGTGGATTCTGAAACATATTAAGTAATATTCCGCAATTGGGCCCATTGCCAATTGGCGTATTTTAGTTAATACGAATTGATGCAATGAAGTCTATTTTGTGAAAGTCTTCAATGATATCCTCATTTACATTGAACCATATTGTTGCTAATCTATTTTTTTTCTCGCAAATTTTGGCTGTAGACTCGATTACAGAAGATTAGAAAATCTATCATTATTCTCATCTAAAACGTCTTGAATAATGTGCCATAATCAGGCTGCGTATTATTACACGTAATTTTGGGTAAAGCTGTCGTCGACGCACCGGGGTATCATTTTGGCGCCAAAATGGCGATTTTATGCCTGGGCAACCGGAAGTATCGCTAGATTTTTCTTCGTACAACCGGGTATATCAGATCTCGTACGTTTTATAATAAATTAAGGTACTTCTCTATTATCCCGTTGACCACTTTCCATAACAAAAAACTATCGCCAAAATGTAACGCCAAATAAACGGGAGAACGTTGCCATTGGAATATCAAAATAAATAAATAAATAATATATAAGAATTTAAAGACACAATTGTTATTTTAACTAATGAAATAACTTATAAATCAGTAAAACAAAAGAAAAAAGAATACACGCAAATGTCGAATTAAAAACCAATTGATGACATAACAAACACGTATAATGCTTCTGACATCAAGTAAATGAGACTGCATTTTGGAGTTTAATCTTACAGTTTGGCGATAGTTTTTTGTTATGAAAAGTGGTCGACGGGATAATAGAGAAGTACCTAAATTAAATATTGTGTGTTTTATAAAAAAATTAATCAGTATGTATGTTTTATAATAAAATTGTGTTTTTTTAATATAAAATAAACTATTTCATAATAAAATAAAAGTAACATGCTATTTTAGCAACCTCTAACAGGTACTTGAAAATGGAAGGTTTTCTCACCACAATGGCGCATAACAAAAATTGCACCAACCCCGATGCGTCTGCGACAGCTGTTCAAATTTAAAATACATGCTGTTCATACTTTTCATTTAAAATACATGCCGTTCACACTTTTCATTTAAAATAGAAAATAGAAAAATAAGAAATAATATCATAAATCAAAACATTTGATTTCAAAATCAAAGTATCGTTTCTAATTTGCGCACACGATAAATAAAATCTGGTATTGGCGATTTAAAAATAACATAAAAGTACTTAATGATGTTATGTATTTCATAAATATATATTAAATTACTGTTTTGAACGCAATTGGTCATTAACAATAGTAAATATGATTGGTGATTAGCAATCATTTTCGGTGACCTCACTATTCCTGGCCCGTATAATACATAAATACCAAATTAACTGACAAATCGTTTCGAAATTTGATTAATTAAATATTATTACTTGAGTTATATTTGTTTAAATTCAGCATAAGGCAAGAAAAGATCCGGAAGGAAGTTGAGTTGATTATCACACAATTATGGTAAACTTTGATTGTCTAACTGGTGCTCATTATTTTTTTGACACCAGGCAGCGGTCCAAAAATTCATTCGCGGGAAACTTGCTTTGCGAACGATTACCTCCATGGTTTAATATATGAAACGTTCACGACGAATGAATAGTTTTTCTGTATACTTTCATGGACAGAGAATTTGAACTGCGAATCTAATTTCAACTGAAGTTATTGCAGAATATATACATAATTGAACGTAAGTCACCTCTCAAATATTAATTTATTTTGAACGATCTTTCTAAAAATGTAACTTTTATGCAGTTTTATTCGAAAAAATAATTTTGAATAAAAATGGCCGCCTGGTATATGAAAAAGCGAAATGGCCATCCCGGAACTGTTGATGACAATCACATACATGACTTACGCTTTTATTATATAGATATATTGACCATTAGCTCCAACATCTGTGAATGTAACTTTTTCACATTAAGTGGTACATATTTCTTTCATTGTTGAATAGTATTTTTTGACACTGAGCGTTATCCTTTTCTGACATATCCGAATACATTTTTCAGATGTTGAATGACATGTCATTTTGACATTACTGAATAACTTTTTGATATAGAATATGTTTTCGAACCCGAAGCAACTTCTCATTTTACAAGGAGGTAAAAGAGATAACTTCAAGGGAAGTTAGTGTAGTCTCGATATGTAGCAAGAGTAATGCAAACACCGAGAACACTTAAGAATAAACTCGAACAGTGTGGACAATATTCAGGAGATTCCTAGTTTCAGTGATTTTAATTCCTTTCGAAGAATGAGGTGTCACTTCAGAAGAAAATGAAACCATCGGAAAGAGAAACTTTCTTTTATTAGTATGAATACATTTTTCAGATGTTGAATGACATGTCATTTTGACATTACTGAATAACTTTTTGATATAGAATATGTTTTCGAACCCGAAGCAACTTCTCATTTTACAAGGAGGTAAAAGAGATAACTTCAAGGGAAGTTAGTGTAGTCTCGCTATGTAGCAAGAGTAATGCAAACACCGAGAACACTTAAGAATAAACTCGAACAGTGTGGACAATATTCAGGAGATTCCTAGTTTCAGTGATTTTAATTCCTTTCGAAGAATGAGGTGGTACTTCAGAAGAAAATGAAACCATCGGAAAGCTAAAGTTTCTTTTATTAGTATGAATACATTTTTCAGATGTTGAATGACATGTCATTTTGACATTACTGAATAACTTTTTGATATAGAATATGTTTTCGAACCCGAAGCAACTTCTCATTTTACAAGGAGGTAAAAGAGATAACTTCAAGGGAAGTTAGTGTAGTCTCGCTATGTAGCAAGAGTAATGCAAACACCGAGAACACTTAAGAATAAACTCGAACAGTGTGGACAATATTCAGGAGATTCCTAGTTTCAGTGATTTTAATTCCTTTCGAAGAATGAGGTGTCACTTCAGAAGAAAATGAAACCATCGGAAAGAGAAACTTTCTTTTATTAGTATGAATACATTTTTCAGATGTTGAATGACATGTCATTTTGACATTACTGAATAACTTTTTGATATAGAATATGTTTTCGAACCCGAAGCAACTTCTCATTTTACAAGGAGGTAAAAGAGGTAACTTCAAGGGAAGTTAGTGTAATCTCGCTATGTAGCAAGACTAATGCAAACACCTAGAATATTTAAGAATAAACTCGAACAGTGTGGACAATATTCAGGAGATTCCTAGTTTCAGTGATTTTGATTCCTTTCGAAGAATGAGGTGTCACTTAAGAAGAAATTGAAACCATCGGAAAGCTAAAGTTTCTTTTATTAGTATGAATACATTTTTCAGATGTTGAATGACATGTCATTTTGACATTACTGAATAACTTTTTGATATAGAATATGTTTTCGAACCCGAAGCAACTTCTCATTTTACAAGGAGGTAAAAGAGATAACTTCAAGGGAAGTTAGTGTAATCTCGCTATGTAGCAAGACTAATGCAAACACCAAGAACACTTAATAATAAACTATGAACAGTGTGGACAATATTCAGGAGATTCCTTGTTTCAGCGATTTTAATTCTTTTCGAAGAATGAGGTGTCACTTCAGAAGAAAATGAAACCATCGGAAAGCTAAACTTTAATTTATTAGTATAGATATACGCGGAACCTTATTCACGCGAGAAGTTTAATTTTGCGTTAAATTGCAATCATGTTTTGCTATATAAAATTAAAAAATTTTGACGAAATGAAGTATATGTCGAGAAATTGTATTTTCCGTTAACAGTACAATGTACTAATATTTAATTGAATGCGTATAATTGAGTATAATTTCATTAAATTTTGTGGTTGTAATTAAATTTCATTTTTGGCAATCAGGTATGCATCTGACTTTTTTACATATTTTGCAATACACATTGTTCTATTTTTTAGCATTGATATGAACAAAAATAATCAAAGAGAATTATTTGAAGTAAATGCATCTAAAATACTGTCTAGTATTTGTGTAGGTTAATAAAATAACCTTACATCTCTCAGTATGTAATATCAGAATGTGTAAATACAGTAAGCATTTAGTTTTTTAAACAGATTATTATTAGTGTTAAATGATGAGTTAAGTATTATAAATAAATACTCTATGTTTTTTCTTAGTTATCTCAGTTTTAACAAAGATATTTTTCTTTTATATCGGATATTCATCACAGACTTAGCTACAATATATTTGACATTAATGAAGTGTAGCAATATTTATTTAATTAAATAATACTTTATCAAAATCGAGCATTCTTAGTGCATACACTATTCTTTGGTACGAATTCCACAAAATCACGTGCGAAAAACATACAATATTCAAAATAGCTTTTTCTTAACGTATATTTTTGCTTTACACATTGAATGCGTTCACTATTATCACATTATTCTTATTAAAATTGCTCTCCGATTCTAAAACTTTATACTTGAAACTTAATAGATCAGAAATTGCTTACAAAAATATGACACAAGAAGTTTTGGTAAATTTAATGTTAGCTATTTTAAACAAAATAAAATAAATCGAAATTTGAATACATAACTGTGTTTCACCTGCATTATTTATACATTATAATGGTAAATATGTCATTTGTCATAGACATCGTTTGATATTTTGATGTTTTTAGTTTTGTAAATATTTGTTTTAGTAGTTTAAAGATTATATCATGTAGCATGAAAAATAATTTTTAAAAATATTTTTACGCCTTCCACACAAACTTAGTTCAACAACAATTAGGGATTAATCGAATATCTTCTTTAGTTCAATAAAGTTTCTGGATTCTTTTGTTCGAATGTCTAAGAAACTTAGTTCAAAATGTTTTCAGAAGAAACTAAGTTTAAAACTCTGACTCTTATTGAATAATTGATTTTCATTTCTTCTGGAACGTTAAAGTGCTAACCAGAGTTGAGGAATCTATTTGATATGGCATTACTAACGTTTTTTTAAACAAATTTGTGATATTAGTAACGTTTTGTCGTAACGGTCTAAGGAGCTTTTACATATTTATCCAATCATGCTGAAAATATTCATTATTTTATACTGGGTTATAATGCTGTTCAAATCATATTATACTGAAATTAGTTTTGAACAGCTCTTCTTATCTGGTTCAGTTTTTTATAGAATTTTATAATTCCTGAAATGTATGAGTATATGCTTTATTTGTTTAAGTAATGAAGACATTATTTATTTACTTAATTAATCAATCTATCACTTTGTAAATTAATTGATCTATGTATGTGGCAATCAATAGTGATAACTTCGAAATATAATTTATGAAGCATGACTATCACTAATGCATTCACGAATCATAAATGAATCACCATTTTTAAGGTTAACATTGTTATCTTGTAATAATTATTTTAATATTTGTACTTTAGCAAAAGAAAAAACCCTGAACAAAAATTAAAACCTATGCTGTCATCCCTAGCTGTGTCGATTACTTTGCTTTTAATCTATATTTTAAAATAATGAACCTATGAAAATTTCAGTTAATTAGTTAAATTTGTCTAATTAATTAGTAAATTGGGTAGTGTAACTAAGTGTGAGTTAATTATTGAGTGCGATTAACTAAGTTTGAGTTAATAGAGGATATACTTCAAAATATACAGGGTGTCGTAAAGTAAATAGACGGCGTTACAAATTTCAAAAAGAAGTAAATGGTTATTTTTGCATAATATTAATGCGCGAAGTCTGAAATTTCCTTACTACACTTACTTGTTTTAGTTCCAAATATCTGCGATATAATGCGTCACACTGCTTCATACTGTTACAATGCTTAATTTTACATATAAATTGGAGATAACTGATTATGAACCTTTTTTTTTTCTTTTAGCTGCCCAAGCGCGAAAAAATTGCTTATCGAGGCAAAATCACATGGTAAATTTGAATATTATTAGTTTGAGCAGTGCTGCACCATCTGTAGTATTTCAAACTAAAACAAGCGTAGAAACAGACTTAATTAATGCACATCTTAGTTGGACCATGTCTATAGGAATTAATTTTGAATCCTTCAAAATATGCAGGTTAGGTAGAATGAGTACTAATTTACATAATAAAAGCAAATAATGCTAAAGAAGTGCGTTCACTACTAAAACTACTTTAGTGATACAGAATTTTTGGAACACTTGCCGCAGGCACACTGAGGTTGGCGCCATTTTTGTATTTTGCCATTTTGAAAACCGCGCTTTCGGTTACCTGTAAGGCCTAGCTTGCTTAACAACATTATTTTATTATAAAAAATACAATTGTATTTTAAAAAACCTACAATTTTCATTATAAAGACACACAATCATTAATATATTATAAAATACACGATGATAATTTAATATAAATCACACGCAATCTGCTCTACCTGATTGTCATGTAAAGCAAAATCTCGTCAATGTCGCCATAAAATCGCTATTTTGGCGCCAAAACTACTATACCCCGGTGCGTCTGTGAAGCTGTACCAAAATTATCTATCAACGAATTTTTTTTTTACTTAAACAAGTCACACATAGAAGGCCTAATGCAAATGCATCTTTTGGAAATAAATAAATTAGGATAGGATGATTATAAACACACTTATATCTCGTTGGACGCCTTACTGGATTTAAACATCAATTTCAGCCAATACTCGTCTAATGTTGCATATGGGCGCCGTAAGCGATAAAAAGTCAATGAACGCTCTTCAAAAATAATCTAGAAAAATTATATCCGATGTGTTTTAATTTGTCCTTTACTCATATTTAATGATACATCGAATAATAAATAGATTACACCCAGAAAAAGTTTTGTTGATTCAACAAAAATTTGGTTGACCCAACAAAACTTTTTGTTTTAATATGGGTCAATGAAAATTTTGTTTGAATCAACAAAAAAAAAATATTTTGCAATTCCAAAAAATATTTTTGGATCGTCAGCAAAAAATGTTTTGTTAATTCAAGTAAAATGGTTCAATTTTACTTGAATTATGCTAAAACAACCAAAATGTACTCAACAAAACATGTTTGTACTTTTAACCAATTCCTTTTTCTGGGTGTATGTGAGTAGTCTTTTTTTATAAGCCACCCTAATCTGCTTATTTACAGAAACTGAAATATCATTACCGCCTGTTATCCATTATTTGCTACAACAACACTATAAAAAAGAGATGTGTTTCTTAACTTATGAATATATAATATAACCACGTATGAAAACATACAACAACCTCTTCCAAATCACCCATAATCCCGAACTAATTTCAAGAACTAAACCAAACTAATTTCAAGATTTAGAGAAGAATTTATCTAAAAAAATTCTTTTGCTGCCACGATTCTTTCAAACGTTTCTAAGTATTTATAGTGTATTAATAAATTTTCGTAAAGCGATATATCGTTTTCAGGATGTTATGCATTTCCAATTAAAAATTTTCAGCTGCCTAATTGAATTTATACATAAAAGAGTAAAACAAAAAATGTATGTTTTAATGTAATGTTAATGCTAATGTTAATGCTATTGTTGATATTTTATCATTTCTGTGTGTAAAACATATTTCTGAACATGGAAATGTTTAGTTGAGCATTGTTAGAATTCGCAAAATCTGTATTCTGTGTACAAACATCAGAATAATCCTTAAACAAAAACTACTCGGGAAAGTTTTCAAAAACCATTGACAACAAAATAAGTCTTGTAAATGCTTCGTTAAATCTCGAAAACATATTTGTTTCTCAGGTTACTAATGATAAGGAACGTTTTTCGTAACCGTGGGAACTCGGAAGAGGGTATTGTATATTTTTATTCGTGGTTATATTTTATTTTTCTAGATTAAATAAACATTTCTCTTTTACAGGGTATTTTCTCTAAAGATTAGAAATAAAAACAATCTTTTCGACAATGCTTTTAGTAAAAAACCGTATTTATAAACCATTATTTTTTTGCATCTTTTTTATAAATATGAAACATTTACTCGGTTTTCCACTAATCTGCAATAAATATAGCAGGTCAATATCTAGTGTATTTCATACTTAGTGCATGAATTTATATATATATTTTTTTTTCTGTATTAGCAGTTAAATATTATCAGAATTGTTTTAGGAATTTTGCTCGAAACAAGGTGAAATTATCCTAAACGAAAATTAAAACTGATGTGGCATGGCTAGTTTTGAGATTGTATTCTGGTTTTAACCTATTTTACAGATTTTATTTGTTACTGAAAATGTAATAAATATTTGAGAACTGCATCATCTAAAATAGTGTGACAATATCAGTATAATTTAATGCGGAGTACTTTCAATTTTTTTTGGTAGGACATAATTTATCTATATACATATTATATATTTTAAACGTTCTTTGATAAATCTATATTATAATATATATATATATATATGTGTCATGATTTCACTTGGATCACTATAATTTTTGTAGAATCATACTCAAGGCAAGGGCTTCCTCCGAGGAATTTTGCAGTCAGGCACCGAGAATGCACATCATAGTGTACGTATAGAATGCAAATAAGAGACAGTCCATTCCATTTCACTTTTATTCGAAAATCAAAAACAAACTGGCTAGGCTTTACTCATTATGATGCTCAATCCATACGTGCTGATTTTAATACCGCGAAGAAACTTGATGATTTAATTTATTAATTAAGAAAACATTTTGGTTCGTATAGGCAGATGTTTTTTCGAATCTATCGGCAGCCAAGGAGAATGTTCCATGATCGTGGAGTACGCGCCGGGGTTTGCATGCACCACCGGATCCAGGAACAATCTGACGCTAACGAGTTGCCTGATATCTATCCCCAGTATATCTGCCCCCATACGTCGCATTTAGGTCACAGCAGAAGGGGATACATATCCAGGTTCACTTTCTTCGAGAGTCGGATATCCGACCCCAGTATATCTGCCCCCATATCAGAAGGGGCCATATATCAAAAACTAGTTCGTGTTACTTTCGTCGAGACCTGGATAACCGTCCCCTGTATATTTGCCCCCGTACTTCATCTTGACGTCATAGCAGAAGGGGACATTTATCAAGGGGTAACATATCCGATGCTTGGACCTTTTACTTTTGAGGGGAATATTGGATATCCGACCCCTGTATATCTGCCCCCATACGTCATCTTGAAGCCACAGCAGAGGGGACACATATCCAGTGCTAGAATATTTTCACGCTCGTCGAGAGTTGGATATCCGACCCCTGTATATGTATCCCCTGTTACGTAAAGTTTTTATTTTTTGCCGTGAACTAATATACGTCCTTATTTATCTAGAAATCGGTAGACGTCATTCAGATTATAACACACCAATTAGATACATATACATATACATATTTGAAACAATATAAATACTGTTTGAATTATGTATTGTTATATTTAATAACATTACATAATTGAATTTTGTTATATATAATATATGTATTAGGTTTCAATGTATTGAATACCACATATCTATTGAAATTTGTAATGTAAAAAGTATTTCTTTTAAATAATTTTTTCCTTTTTTAAAGACGAGTTATAGTTAGATGGCTAGAAATTATTTTCAAATGAAAAAAAAAATATATTATTGCTGATTTTCCATCTGTGCCTAATTCCTGTTGATAGCACATACGAACAAAACAATAACGAAAAATAATGTCGATTGCACAGATTATAAAACACCTTCCAACTATTTTTACTTATTACATTTATCCACTATCAGTTTTTCGAAATATATTCTGAACTTTCATGCAATGTTAAAGATCAAATAACTTTCTTTGAATTTGCTCAAGAAAAACATGATCAAAATATACTTCAAATAAATTCTGCCACTAGACCGTAATGTAATGTGTCCGAATTCTTTTGTGTACCTCGTGTAAAAACTATAAATGCTAGATACAGCATTTTTTTTATAAGGAACTTGCTGTATAGCATTTCTTACGACCCTTTTCAAATCAAAGGGATGTGCTTACTGACACATTTCTGAAATCATTTTTGTCCAGAAACGTCCTACACGGAAGCGCGAGAAAGGGGAAATGCTTGTCACGTGAAAACAATCGCTTATCACTCGATAGGTAATTTATTTGCCAAACGCTATTCGATTGCAAATCCCTTCAATAATCAGGCTTACGAATTTTATACATTTAAATTTAAATATGAGTTAGAAAATGTCTCAGAAAGTTCCTCATTGTTGAGCAAGGAATTTGAAAGCTACCTTAATGACATATATCAGATGACATATATTCAGAAGAAAATGAAACCATCGGAAAGAGAAACTTTCTTTTATTAGTATGAATACATTTTTCAGATGTTGAATGACATGTCATTTTGACATTACTGAATAACTTTTTGATATAGAATATGTTTTCGAACCCGAAGCAACTTCTCATTTTACAAGGAGGTAAAAGAGATAACTTCAAGGGAAGTTAGTGTAGTCTCGCTATGTAGCAAGAGTAATGCAAACACCGAGAACACTTAAGAATAAACTCGAACAGTGTGGACAATATTCAGGAGATTCCTAGTTTCAGTGATTTTAATTCCTTTCGAAGAATGAGGTGTCACTTCAGAAGAAAATGAAACCATCGGAAAGAGAAACTTTCTTTTATTAGTATGAATACATTTTTCAGATGTTGAATGACATGTCATTTTGACATTACTGAATAACTTTTTGATATAGAATATGTTTTCGAACCCGAAGCAACTTCTCATTTTACAAGGAGGTAAAAGAGGTAACTTCAAGGGAAGTTAGTGTAATCTCGCTATGTAGCAAGACTAATGCAAACACCTAGAACATTTAAGAATAAACTCGAACAGTGTGGACAATATTCAGGAGATTCCTAGTTTCAGTGATTTTGATTCCTTTCGAAGAATGAGGTGTCACTTAAGAAGAAATTGAAACCATCGGAAAGCTAAAGTTTCTTTTATTAGTATGAATACATTTTTCAGATGTTGAATGACATGTCATTTTGACATTACTGAATAACTTTTTGATATAGAATATGTTTTCGAACCCGAAGCAACTTCTCATTTTACAAGGAGGTAAAAGAGATAACTTCAAGGGAAGTTAGTGTAATCTCGCTATGTAGCAAGACTAATGCAAACACCAAGAACACTTAATAATAAACTATGAACAGTGTGGACAATATTCAGGAGATTCCTTGTTTCAGCGATTTTAATTCTTTTCGAAGAATGAGGTGTCACTTCAGAAGAAAATGAAACCATCGGAAAGCTAAACTTTAATTTATTAGTATAGATATACGCGGAACCTTATTCACGCGAGAAGTTTAATTTTGCGTTAAATTGCAATCATGTTTTGCTATATAAAATAAAAAAATTTTGACGAAATGAAGTATATGTCGAGAAATTGTATTTTCCGTTAACAGTACAATGTACTAATATTTAATTGAATGCGTATAATTGAGTATAATTTCATTAAATTTTGTGGTTGTAATTAAATTTCATTTTTGGCAATCAGGTATGCATCTGACTTTTTTACATATTTTGCAATACACATTGTTCTATTTTTTAGCATTGATATGAACAAAAATAATCAAAGAGAATTATTTGAAGTAAATGCATCTAAAATACTGTCTAGTATTTGTGTAGGTTAATAAAATAACCTTACATCTCTCAGTATGTAATATCAGAATGTGTAAATACAGTAAGCATTTAGTTTTTTAAACAGATTATTATTAGTGTTAAATGATGAGTTAAGTATTATAAATAAATACTCTATGTTTTTTCTTAGTTATCTCAGTTTTAACAAAGATATTTTTCTTTTATATCGGATATTCATCACAGACTTAGCTACAATATATTTGACATTAATGAAGTGTAGCAATATTTATTTAATTAAATAATACTTTATCAAAATCGAGCATTCTTAGTGCATACACTATTCTTTGGTACGAATTCCACAAAATCACGTGCGAAAAACATACAATATTCAAAATAGCTTTTTCTTAACGTATATTTTTGCTTTACACATTGAATGCGTTCACTATTATCACATTATTCTTATTAAAATTGCTCTCCGATTCTAAAACTTTATACTTGAAACTTAATAGATCAGAAATTGCTTACAAAAATATGACACAAGAAGTTTTGGTAAATTTAATGTTAGCTATTTTAAACAAAATAAAATAAATCGAAATTTGAATACATAACTGTGTTTCACCTGCATTATTTATACATTATAATGGTAAATATGTCATTTGTCATAGACATCGTTTGATATTTTGATGTTTTTAGTTTTGTAAATATTTGTTTTAGTAGTTTAAAGATTATATCATGTAGCATGAAAAATAATTTTAAAAAATATTTTTACGCCTTCCACACAAACTTAGTTCAACAACAATTAGGGATTAATCGAATATCTTCTTTAGTTCAATAAAGTTTCTGGATTCTTCTGTTCGAATGTCTAAGAAACTTAGTTCAAAATGTTTTCAGAAGAAACTAAGTTTAAAACTCTGACTCTTATTGAATAATTGATTTTCATTTCTTCTGGAACGTTAAAGTGCTAACCAGAGTTGAGGAATCTATTTGATATGGCATTACTAACGTTTTTTTAAACAAATTTGTGATATTAGTAACGTTTTGTCGTAACGGTCTAAGGAGCTTTTACATATTTATCCAATCATGCTGAAAATATTCATTATTTTATACTGGGTTATAATGCTGTTCAAATCATATTATACTGAAATTAGTTTTGAACAGCTCTTCTTATCTGGTTCAGTTTTTTATAGAATTTTATAATTCCTGAAATGTATGAGTATATGCTTTATTTGTTTAAGTAATGAAGACATTATTTATTTACTTAATTAATCAATCTATCACTTTGTAAATTAATTGATCTATGTATGTGGCAATCAATAGTGATAACTTCGAAATATAATTTATGAAGCATGACTATCACTAATGCATTCACGAATCATAAATGAATCACCATTTTTAAGGTTAACATTGTTATCTTGTAATAATTATTTTAATATTTGTACTTTAGCAAAAGAAAAAACCCTGAACAAAAATTAAAACCTATGCTGTCATCCCTAGCTGTGTCGATTACTTTGCTTTTAATCTATATTTTAAAATAATGAACCTATGAAAATTTCAGTTAATTAGTTAAATTTGTCTAATTAATTAGTAAATTGGGTAGTGTAACTAAGTGTGAGTTAATTATTGAGTGCGATTAACTAAGTTTGAGTTAATAGAGGATATACTTCAAAATATACAGGGTGTCGTAAAGTAAATAGACGGCGTTACAAATTTCAAAAAGAAGTAAATGGTTATTTTTGCATAATATTAATGCGCGAAGTCTGAAATTTCCTTACTACACTTACTTGTTTTAGTTCCAAATATCTGCGATATAATGCGTCACACTGCTTCATACTGTTACAATGCTTAATTTTACATATAAATTGGAGATAACTGATTATGAACCTTTTTTTTTTCTTTTAGCTGCCCAAGCGCGAAAAAATTGCTTATCGAGGCAAAATCACATGGTAAATTTGAATATTATTAGTTTGAGCAGTGCTGCACCATCTGTAGTATTTCAAACTAAAACAAGCGTAGAAACAGACTTAATTAATGCACATCTTAGTTGGACCATGTCTATAGGAATTAATTTTGAATCCTTCAAAATATGCAGGTTAGGTAGAATGAGTACTAATTTACATAATAAAAGCAAATAATGCTAAAGAAGTGCGTTCACTACTAAAACTACTTTAGTGATACAGAATTTTTGGAACACTTGCCGCAGGCACACTGAGGTTGGCGCCATTTTTGTATTTTGCCATTTTGAAAACCGCGCTTTCGGTTACCTGTAAGGCCTAGCTTGCTTAACAACATTATTTTATTATAAAAAATACAATTGTATTTTAAAAAACCTACAATTTTCATTATAAAGACACACAATCATTAATATATTATAAAATACACGATGATAATTTAATATAAATCACACGCAATCTGCTCTACCTGATTGTCATGTAAAGCAAAATCTCGTCAATGTCGCCATAAAATCGCTATTTTGGCGCCAAAACTATACCCCGGTGCGTCTGTGAAGCTGTACCAAAATTATCTATCAACGAATTTTTTTTTTACTTAAACAAGTCACACATAGAAGGCCTAATGCAAATGCATCTTTTGGAAATAAATAAATTAGGATAGGATGATTATAAACACACTTATATCTCGTTGGACGCCTTACTGGATTTAAACATCAATTTCAGCCAATACTCGTCTAATGTTGCATATGGGCGCCGTAAGCGATAAAAAGTCAATGAACGCTCTTCAAAAATAATCTAGAAAAATTATATCCGATGTGTTTTAATTTGTCCTTTACTCATATTTAATGATACATCGAATAATAAATAGATTACACCCAGAAAAAGTTTTGTTGATTCAACAAAAATTTGGTTGACCCAACAAAACTTTTTGTTTTAATATGGGTCAATGAAAATTTTGTTTGAATCAACAAAAAAAAAATATTTTGCAATTCCAAAAAATATTTTTGGATCGTCAGCAAAAAATGTTTTGTTAATTCAAGTAAAATGGTTCAATTTTACTTGAATTATGCTAAAACAACCAAAATGTACTCAACAAAACATGTTTTGTACTTTTAACCAATTCCTTTTTCTGGGTGTATGTGAGTAGTCTTTTTTTTATAAGCCACCCTAATCTGCTTATTTACAGAAACTGAAATATCATTACCGCCTGTTATCCATTATTTGCTACAACAACACTATAAAAAAGAGATGTGTTTCTTAACTTATGAATATATAATATAACCACGTATGAAAACATACAACAACCTCTTCCAAATCACCCATAATCCCGAACTAATTTCAAGAACTAAACCAAACTAATTTCAAGATTTAGAGAAGAATTTATCTAAAAAAATTCTTTTGCTGCCACGATTCTTTCAAACGTTTCTAAGTATTTATAGTGTATTAATAAATTTTCGTAAAGCGATATATCGTTTTCAGGATGTTATGCATTTCCAATTAAAAATTTTCAGCTGCCTAATTGAATTTATACATAAAAGAGTAAAACAAAAAATGTATGTTTTAATGTTAATGTTAATGCTAATGTTAATGCTATTGTTGATATTTTATCATTTCTGTGTGTAAAACATATTTCTGAACATGGAAATGTTTAGTTGAGCATTGTTAGAATTCGCAAAATCTGTATTCTGTGTACAAACATCAGAATAATCCTTAAACAAAAACTACTCGGGAAAGTTTTCAAAAACCATTGACAACAAAATAAGTCTTGTAAATGCTTCGTTAAATCTCGAAAACATATTTGTTTCTCAGGTTACTAATGATAAGGAACGTTTTTCGTAACCGTGGGAACTCGGAAGAGGGTATTGTATATTTTTATTCGTGGTTATATTTTATTTTTCTAGATTAAATAAACATTTCTCTTTTACAGGGTATTTTCTCTAAAGATTAGAAATAAAAACAATCTTTTCGACAATGCTTTTAGTAAAAAACCGTATTTATAAACCATTATTTTTTTGCATCTTTTTTATAAATATGAAACATTTACTCGGTTTTCCACTAATCTGCAATAAATATAGCAGGTCAATATCTAGTGTATTTCATACTTAGTGCATGAATTTATATATATATTTTTTTTTTCTGTATTAGCAGTTAAATATTATCAGAATTGTTTTAGGAATTTTGCTCGAAACAAGGTGAAATTATCCTAAACGAAAATTAAAACTGATGTGGCATGGCTAGTTTTGAGATTGTATTCTGGTTTTAACCTATTTTACAGATTTTATTTGTTACTGAAAATGTAATAAATATTTGAGAACTGCATCATCTAAAATAGTGTGACAATATCAGTATAATTTAATGCGGAGTACTTTCAATTTTTTTTGGTAGGACATAATTTATCTATATACATATTATATATTTTAAACGTTCTTTGATAAATCTATATTATAATATATATATATATATATGTGTCATGATTTCACTTGGATCACTATAATTTTTGTAGAATCATACTCAAGGCAAGGGCTTCCTCCGAGGAATTTTGCAGTCAGGCACCGAGAATGCACATCATAGTGTACGTATAGAATGCAAATAAGAGACAGTCCATTCCATTTCACTTTTATTCGAAAATCAAAAACAAACTGGCTAGGCTTTACTCATTATGATGCTCAATCCATACGTGCTGATTTTAATACCGCGAAGAAACTTGATGATTTAATTTATTAATTAAGAAAACATTTTGGTTCGTATAGGCAGATGTTTTTTCGAATCTATCGGCAGCCAAGGAGAATGTTCCATGATCGTGGAGTACGCGCCGGGGTTTGCATGCACCACCGGATCCAGGAACAATCTGACGCTAACGAGTTGCCTGATATCTATCCCCAGTATATCTGCCCCCATACGTCGCATTTAGGTCACAGCAGAAGGGGATACATATCCAGGTTCACTTTCTTCGAGAGTCGGATATCCGACCCCAGTATATCTGCCCCCATATCAGAAGGGGCCATATATCAAAAACTAGTTCGTGTTACTTTCGTCGAGACCTGGATAACCGTCCCCTGTATATTTGCCCCCGTACTTCATCTTGACGTCATAGCAGAAGGGGACATTTATCAAGGGGTAACATATCCGATGCTTGGACCTTTTACTTTTGAGGGGAATATTGGATATCCGACCCCTGTATATCTGCCCCCATACGTCATCTTGAAGCCACAGCAGAGGGGACACATATCCAGTGCTAGAATATTTTCACGCTCGTCGAGAGTTGGATATCCGACCCCTGTATATGTATCCCCTGTTACGTAAAGTTTTTATTTTTTGCCGTGAACTAATATACGTCCTTATTTATCTAGAAATCGGTAGACGTCATTCAGATTATAACACACCAATTAGATACATATACATATACATATTTGAAACAATATAAATACTGTTTGAATTATGTATTGTTATATTTAATAACATTACATAATTGAATTTTGTTATATATAATATATGTATTAGGTTTCAATGTATTGAATACCACATATCTATTGAAATTTGTAATGTAAAAAGTATTTCTTTTAAATAATTTTTTCCTTTTTTAAAGACGAGTTATAGTTAGATGGCTAGAAATTATTTTCAAATGAAAAAAAAAATATATTATTGCTGATTTTCCATCTGTGCCTAATTCCTGTTGATAGCACATACGAACAAAACAATAACGAAAAATAATGTCGATTGCACAGATTATAAAACACCTTCCAACTATTTTTACTTATTACATTTATCCACTATCAGTTTTTCGAAATATATTCTGAACTTTCATGCAATGTTAAAGATCAAATAACTTTCTTTGAATTTGCTCAAGAAAAACATGATCAAAATATACTTCAAATAAATTCTGCCACTAGACCGTAATGTAATGTGTCCGAATTCTTTTGTGTACCTCGTGTAAAAACTATAAATGCTAGATACAGCATTTTTTTTATAAGGAACTTGCTGTATAGCATTTCTTACGACCCTTTTCAAATCAAAGGGATGTGCTTACTGACACATTTCTGAAATCATTTTTGTCCAGAAACGTCCTACACGGAAGCGCGAGAAAGGGGAAATGCTTGTCACGTGAAAACAATCGCTTATCACTCGATAGATAATTTATTTGCCAAACGCTATTCGATTGCAAATCCCTTCAATAATCAGGCTTACCAATTTTATACATTTAAATTTAAATATGAGTTAGAAAATGTCTCAGAAAGTTCCTCATTGTTGAGCAAGGAATTTGAAAGCTACCTTAATGACATATATCAGATGACATATATTCAGAAGAAAATGAAACCATCGGAAAGAGAAACTTTCTTTTATTAGTATGAATACATTTTTCAGATGTTGAATGACATGTCATTTTGACATTACTGAATAACTTTTTGATATAGAATATGTTTTCGAACCCGAAGCAACTTCTCATTTTACAAGGAGGTAAAAGAGATAACTTCAAGGGAAGTTAGTGTAGTCTCGCTATGTAGCAAGAGTAATGCAAACACCGAGAACACTTAAGAATAAACTCGAACAGTGTGGACAATATTCAGGAGATTCCTAGTTTCAGTGATTTTAATTCCTTTCGAAGAATGAGGTGTCACTTCAGAAGAAAATGAAACCATCGGAAAGAGAAACTTTCTTTTATTAGTATGAATACATTTTTCAGATGTTGAATGACATGTCATTTTGACATTACTGAATAACTTTTTGATATAGAATATGTTTTCGAACCCGAAGCAACTTCTCATTTTACAAGGAGGTAAAAGAGGTAACTTCAAGGGAAGTTAGTGTAATCTCGCTATGTAGCAAGACTAATGCAAACACCTAGAACATTTAAGAATAAACTCGAACAGTGTGGACAATATTCAGGAGATTCCTAGTTTCAGTGATTTTGATTCCTTTCGAAGAATGAGGTGTCACTTAAGAAGAAATTGAAACCATCGGAAAGCTAAAGTTTCTTTTATTAGTATGAATACATTTTTCAGATGTTGAATGACATGTCATTTTGACATTACTGAATAACTTTTTGATATAGAATATGTTTTCGAACCCGAAGCAACTTCTCATTTTACAAGGAGGTAAAAGAGATAACTTCAAGGGAAGTTAGTGTAATCTCGCTATGTAGCAAGACTAATGCAAACACCAAGAACACTTAATAATAAACTATGAACAGTGTGGACAATATTCAGGAGATTCCTTGTTTCAGCGATTTTAATTCTTTTCGAAGAATGAGGTGTCACTTCAGAAGAAAATGAAACCATCGGAAAGCTAAACTTTAATTTATTAGTATAGATATACGCGGAACCTTATTCACGCGAGAAGTTTAATTTTGCGTTAAATTGCAATCATGTTTTGCTATATAAAATTAAAAAAATTTGACGAAATGAAGTATATGTCGAGAAATTGTATTTTCCGTTAACAGTACAATGTACTAATATTTAATTGAATGCGTATAATTGAGTATAATTTCATTAAATTTTGTGGTTGTAATTAAATTTCATTTTTGGCAATCAGGTATGCATCTGACTTTTTTACATATTTTGCAATACACATTGTTCTATTTTTTAGCATTGATATGAACAAAAATAATCAAAGAGAATTATTTGAAGTAAATGCATCTAAAATACTGTCTAGTATTTGTGTAGGTTAATAAAATAACCTTACATCTCTCAGTATGTAATATCAGAATGTGTAAATACAGTAAGCATTTAGTTTTTTAAACAGATTATTATTAGTGTTAAATGATGAGTTAAGTATTATAAATAAATACTCTATGTTTTTTCTTAGTTATCTCAGTTTTAACAAAGATATTTTTCTTTTATATCGGATATTCATCACAGACTTAGCTACAATATATTTGACATTAATGAAGTGTAGCAATATTTATTTAATTAAATAATACTTTATCAAAATCGAGCATTCTTAGTGCATACACTATTCTTTGGTACGAATTCCACAAAATCACGTGCGAAAAACATACAATATTCAAAATAGCTTTTTCTTAACGTATATTTTTGCTTTACACATTGAATGCGTTCACTATTATCACATTATTCTTATTAAAATTGCTCTCCGATTCTAAAACTTTATACTTGAAACTTAATAGATCAGAAATTGCTTACAAAAATATGACACAAGAAGTTTTGGTAAATTTAATGTTAGCTATTTTAAACAAAATAAAATAAATCGAAATTTGAATACATAACTGTGTTTCACCTGCATTATTTATACATTATAATGGTAAATATGTCATTTGTCATAGACATCGTTTGATATTTTGATGTTTTTAGTTTTGTAAATATTTGTTTTAGTAGTTTAAAGATTATATCATGTAGCATGAAAAATAATTTTAAAAAACATTTTTACGCCTTCCACACAAACTTAGTTCAACAACAATTAGGGATTAATCGAATATCTTCTTTAGTTCAATAAAGTTTCTGGATTCTTTTGTTCGAATGTCTAAGAAACTTAGTTCAAAATGTTTTCAGAAGAAACTAAGTTTAAAACTCTGACTCTTATTGAATAATTGATTTTCATTTCTTCTGGAACGTTAAAGTGCTAACCAGAGTTGAGGAATCTATTTGATATGGCATTACTAACGTTTTTTTAAACAAATTTGTGATATTAGTAACGTTTTGTCGTAACGGTCTAAGGAGCTTTTACATATTTATCCAATCATGCTGAAAATATTCATTATTTTATACTGGGTTATAATGCTGTTCAAATCATATTATACTGAAATTAGTTTTGAACAGCTCTTCTTATCTGGTTCAGTTTTTTATAGAATTTTATAATTCCTGAAATGTATGAGTATATGCTTTATTTGTTTAAGTAATGAAGACATTATTTATTTACTTAATTAATCAATCTATCACTTTGTAAATTAATTGATCTATGTATGTGGCAATCAATAGTGATAACTTCGAAATATAATTTATGAAGCATGACTATCACTAATGCATTCACGAATCATAAATGAATCACCATTTTTAAGGTTAACATTGTTATCTTGTAATAATTATTTTAATATTTGTACTTTAGCAAAAGAAAAAACCCTGAACAAAAATTAAAACCTATGCTGTCATCCCTAGCTGTGTCGATTACTTTGCTTTTAATCTATATTTTAAAATAATGAACCTATGAAAATTTCAGTTAATTAGTTAAATTTGTCTAATTAATTAGTAAATTGGGTAGTGTAACTAAGTGTGAGTTAATTATTGAGTGCGATTAACCTTTTGCTTACGGGGGGATTACCGTAATCCCAAGAAAAAGAATGCTGAAAAATACGGGGTTGGGATTACCTTCATCCCGAAAATTTTCACCCCTCAAAGACGGAGTGCAGGAAATTCTTAATAGCGTTTGTCTCAACAGGGGTCGCATTGCGTATCAGAGGAGGAAAATTCTGTAGGGAAGATATTAGTTATCATAGGGAAATACAGATAAAACGTATGCAGTAAAGAAAGTATATTTTGTTTACGCACTCAATTTGAAGCTGTTTCTACCCCACTTTCTCCAAATTAGTGGAAGATTGTTCTTTCTTGTGACATGATAGAGAATAGATTATTTTCAATAAATTGTTTTAGTAGTTTAGTATCGCTGGTTTTGAGTATTGCAGGGTTTTTTTCATCGACAATAGGTCGCTAGATATCTTAAAATAATATACGTAACTTTATTTATTTAATTCAACAAAAAAAAATCAAATGATTACTTATATTAATCTGTAATAAAAATACAGTTAATTTTGTAAGATTTATAAGTATAAATTTAATCACACAAAAATTAATGTCTTTTACACAATAGAAAAGACTGATGAAACGGTTAATTTTATACTCACAGAAAACTTAATAACCATGCTTTATCATCTGCGATTGCAATTTAATTTTATCTGTTTCAGAATATTAACAATTAATCCAATTCTAGCGATATTTACAAGTAATTTACTTTGCAGTCATCGGATTCGTAAAAAAGTAATAGTTTTTATGCAAGTTACATCAAATGTAACTTATATATTTTTTAAACATATGATTATTGAAAAAAAGTCAATGACAGCTCGGCCTACAGGCACAGGTAGATTTTGAAGACGCAGACCGTGGGGCGCCTTTTTATTGGGAATTGGAGAAGAAATGACCTTTTTGCCATGATGCGGCAGTTGGGACCGTCCATTTCGAAATCTACCAGTGCCTGTAAGTCTCAAGAATATCTCCATTCAAATTCAGTATTGACAATTATCTTCCGTAACTTCTGTAATCGGATTCCACGCATTTTATTTTCATATGTTTGTGAAATATTAGCGTAATTTTTATAAAAAGGAAGAGAAAATCTACCTTTCTTCCCGGTTCTGTCTGGAACCATTAGGAATTAATTTAGAAATTAGGAATAGAATTAATTAGTAGAATTAGGAATAATTAGGTATTTTACTTATACTTAGTTAGTATTATTCTTATTATACATTATACTAAACTTTAATATAAATATGGATTGTTTCTGAAAATTCATTCCTTTTCAACAAAGTTAATTAAAAATAAAGTAGAATGTTTAGTTTACTAAGTCGCGCACCTGTGTCAATTTTTAATTTAATTTGTGGTTTATTATACATTTTTGGTAGATTTTTTTCACTAAAGGTTGTTCTGATAAGAAACTTGTCAATATAAAAGTTGCAGATAATATTAAGAGGATTTACAATAAATTTAAGCGGATTTGATATATTTATAATTGACAACGTTATCTATTTATCCAACCCCCCTCCCTTGAGGCCATATTTAATGACATCAAAAATCTGTCACACATAAATTTTCGGCATTTTTTCTAGAAGTAATAATAACTTTAAACGGATTCGATACGTATTATAATTAAGAAGTTATGGGGTTTTACCTATTTTCACACACCTCCCCCCCCCCCCTCTTGGTTCGATTTTACCCATTAACGAACTTGACCGAGATTTTGTGCTCTTGATTTTATGTATGAGTTTGTAAGAGATTTGTGCATAAGTTTTCGTGTCCATAAAATGTGAGACGGATAGTTAGATAAAGTTTTGAAGTTGGGGTGGTTTTGCGTTCTGAGAGCAATGATCGCCGTAGATCTGCAAAAATTTTCCAGAAATTTCAACATAAGGGAGAATATAATAGGTAGTATTTCTAACGAAATCTACCTAAAAATATAAATGACGTGCGAATGAAAGACCTAAGCATTTTTCTCCTATGTTTAAAGAGGAAATAGCTGTTCGAAAATCTTATCGGAAAACAACTGTTATTGCCGTACTTTTTGCTCGAAAACTTCTGAAGCGAATTCAATACGTTATTTTATTTTTAATTTATATTATAATTAGGTATTTTACTTATACTTAGTTAGTATTATTCTTATTATACATTATACTAAACTTTAATATAAATATGGATTGTTTCTGAAAATTCATTCCTTTTCAACAAAGTTAATTAAAAATAAAGTAGAATGTTTAGCTTACTAAGTCTCGCACCTGTGTCAATTTTTAATTTAATTTGTGGTTTATAATAAATTTATTGTTTAAAAAAGCCAAAAATATTAAAAGAGATTTCTTTAAATGGCGTCAGAAATTCTCGAGAAAAAGTATTTCAACATTAGTGTTTTCTATATGATGTCTCTAGCGTTGTTGCTCGCTTTAAATTGTTATTATTCTAGGTGGGGTGGAGTGGGGGGGGGGGGGAGTTAAAATTAGCGAAACACAAAATCTGAAAGGCACATTTTGAAAATTAACAAGGAATAATTAAATTTCAACGCAGCGGTTTTAAATTTCACGTCGTACAGGAAAAATAATATTGAGTTGTTAGAAAATAACAACATGTTCAGTTTTAAAATTCATTAAGATACAACTAAATGTAAATATAATTGCTTGAAGGTGCGTAAAAACATACATAAAACATTTAAAAGCACATTAAAGTCCTTATAAAAATTCCAAAACGTTTTCAACCGTTACTCGGTCATCATCAGTGTAAAAACTAAATTGTTGAGTTGAGTTGTTATCTTTTCACGTTTTCTTGCTTGGCCGGGATAAACTATTTTACTTCAAGGGTTTGGAATATAAGGTGGGATGGGAAAGGTAATCAATGATGCATTAATTCATTCCAGACTGCATGGATATCATATGATAATACGTCGTTACAGATTATTTCTTTTTTAGACATTATTTCAAGAGACTCCCTTATGATAGCTTCCAGGTGATTATTTGTGCGGAATATAATTTTGGATCTATTGAAATCAACTTTTATAGGTTCCGTTTGCGCTAATCTTGCTAACGCAGTGTGGGGTTGGGTTGGGTTGGGTTGATTATTGACGGCCAATTATCGACACTAGGGATATAGGCCCGGGGGGAGTGCCCTTCGTGGGGGTCTTTCTAAGGGAACCTAATCCGTATTTACGCATGGAGAAAATCCACGGCTCGAAAGAAAACCACGAAAACTCCGAGCGATTAGGCCGACGGGCGCGATTGGGATCGAACCCAGCACCTCCCGTCTACCAGCTTCGAGAGCACAACCTCTCAGCCACTGGTGGGGCAACGCAGTGTGGGGTTATTTATGTTCAGTTTTTTTTTATTTTTGAATTTCTCCTGAAAAATTATGTATATTATATTTATTAATATTTGGTTTAGAACATCTAGGTATTTTTTAAATATCTTCTTTCATATTTTGCACCTTAAAAAGAAAAAAAAATGTTTATTTAAGGAAATTGTTTTTTTTTATTTATTTATTTAATTGTCAAATGCATTTGAAAGTTTAAAGCTATTTTTAGATAAAGTATTTTTGCATTAGCATACAATTTTATTTTTTGGCTTTGCTTAATTTTTTACTCGTTTGCTTATTTTTTTACATTTGCTTAATATTTTTATTTAGATCTCTACCGAGTAGTAATATTCGCCTAATTTAAGTACAACATAAATTATAATGCAATTTGGAAATAGTGGTTTATGTCTGAATTTAAAAAGTAAATACCGAACTGGTGAACATGAAATCCGTTACATATAACTTTATTCTTCGTCACTGTTGATACCGATTCACATTTATTTCAATATTTTTCTTCTTAGGAAATTTCTTTTTAGTTATAATCTGAATCGTGATTAAAAAAAAATGTTTTAATAATATATATTTAGGGAAAGTATTCATGTAATACTTATTTAATTTTTTAACGTATCTGAAAGTTTAAAGCTTTTGAAACCATTATTTACACCTTAAATGAAAGTATTTTTTCTGATTATTTAAAAAATACATCGCTCAATTATTTCAAAACCTAATCACCTGAATTTAATGGCATTTACTTAACAGAAAAAGTTCAATTTTCATGCCCGTATGCCATTTAAACCTTATTTACAAAGATAAGCAATTATGTTTGACAGGTAAACAGCTTTACTTTGGGGGAAAAAAATCCCGAGATTTCCCACGATTGAAAGTCATTACCGGATGTGCCTAATGATTCCACATGTGCTATCGTCACCTGCGGTGTCCACCTCGTTAAGAAAGGGGGGTGGAACGGTCAAGTTTTCCCGTACGCAGAGAATATTTAAGGTATTCGTTTCCCGTAAGCTACAGGTTAACTAAGTTTGAGTTAATAGAGGATATACTTCAAAATATACAGGGTGTCGTAAAGTAAATAGACGGCGTTACAAATTTCAAAAAGAAGTAAATGGTTATTTTTGCATAATATTAATGCGCGAAGTCTGAAATTTCCTTACTACACTTACTTGTTTTAGTTCCAAATATCTGCGATATAATGCGTCACACTGCTTCATACTGTTACAATGCTTAATTTTACATATAAATTGGAGATAACTGATTATGAACCTTTTTTTTTTCTTTTAGCTGCCCAAGCGCGAAAAAATTGCTTATCGAGGCAAAATCACATGGTAAATTTGAATATTATTAGTTTGAGCAGTGCTGCACCATCTGTAGTATTTCAAACTAAAACAAGCGTAGAAACAGACTTAATTAATGCACATCTTAGTTGGACCATGTCTATAGGAATTAATTTTGAATCCTTCAAAATATGCAGGTTAGGTAGAATGAGTACTAATTTACATAATAAAAGCAAATAATGCTAAAGAAGTGCGTTCACTACTAAAACTACTTTAGTGATACAGAATTTTTGGAACACTTGCCGCAGGCACACTGAGGTTGGCGCCATTTTTGTATTTTGCCATTTTGAAAACCGCGCTTTCGGTTACCTGTAAGGCCTAGCTTGCTTAACAACATTATTTTATTATAAAAAATACAATTGTATTTTAAAAAACCTACAATTTTCATTATAAAGACACACAATCATTAATATATTATAAAATACACGATGATAATTTAATATAAATCACACGCAATCTGCTCTACCTGATTGTCATGTAAAGCAAAATCTCGTCAATGTCGCCATAAAATCGCTATTTTGGCGCCAAAACTATACCCCGGTGCGTCTGTGAAGCTGTACCAAAATTATCTATCAACGAATTTTTTTTTTACTTAAACAAGTCACACATAGAAGGCCTAATGCAAATGCATCTTTTGGAAATAAATAAATTAGGATAGGATGATTATAAACACACTTATATCTCGTTGGACGCCTTACTGGATTTAAACATCAATTTCAGCCAATACTCGTCTAATGTTGCATATGGGCGCCGTAAGCGATAAAAAGTCAATGAACGCTCTTCAAAAATAATCTAGAAAAATTATATCCGATGTGTTTTAATTTGTCCTTTACTCATATTTAATGATACATCGAATAATAAATAGATTACACCCAGAAAAAGTTTTGTTGATTCAACAAAAATTTGGTTGACCCAACAAAACTTTTTGTTTTAATATGGGTCAATGAAAATTTTGTTTGAATCAACAAAAAAAAAATATTTTGCAATTCCAAAAAATATTTTTGGATCGTCAGCAAAAAATGTTTTGTTAATTCAAGTAAAATGGTTCAATTTTACTTGAATTATGCTAAAACAACCAAAATGTACTCAACAAAACATGTTTTGTACTTTTAACCAATTCCTTTTTCTGGGTGTATGTGAGTAGTCTTTTTTTTATAAGCCACCCTAATCTGCTTATTTACAGAAACTGAAATATCATTACCGCCTGTTATCCATTATTTGCTACAACAACACTATAAAAAAGAGATGTGTTTCTTAACTTATGAATATATAATATAACCACGTATGAAAACATACAACAACCTCTTCCAAATCACCCATAATCCCGAACTAATTTCAAGAACTAAACCAAACTAATTTCAAGATTTAGAGAAGAATTTATCTAAAAAAATTCTTTTGCTGCCACGATTCTTTCAAACGTTTCTAAGTATTTATAGTGTATTAATAAATTTTCGTAAAGCGATATATCGTTTTCAGGATGTTATGCATTTCCAATTAAAAATTTTCAGCTGCCTAATTGAATTTATACATAAAAGAGTAAAACAAAAAATGTATGTTTTAATGTTAATGTTAATGCTAATGTTAATGCTATTGTTGATATTTTATCATTTCTGTGTGTAAAACATATTTCTGAACATGGAAATGTTTAGTTGAGCATTGTTAGAATTCGCAAAATCTGTATTCTGTGTACAAACATCAGAATAATCCTTAAACAAAAACTACTCGGGAAAGTTTTCAAAAACCATTGACAACAAAATAAGTCTTGTAAATGCTTCGTTAAATCTCGAAAACATATTTGTTTCTCAGGTTACTAATGATAAGGAACGTTTTTCGTAACCGTGGGAACTCGGAAGAGGGTATTGTATATTTTTATTCGTGGTTATATTTTATTTTTCTAGATTAAATAAACATTTCTCTTTTACAGGGTATTTTCTCTAAAGATTAGAAATAAAAACAATCTTTTCGACAATGCTTTTAGTAAAAAACCGTATTTATAAACCATTATTTTTTTGCATCTTTTTTATAAATATGAAACATTTACTCGGTTTTCCACTAATCTGCAATAAATATAGCAGGTCAATATCTAGTGTATTTCATACTTAGTGCATGAATTTATATATATATTTTTTTTTCTGTATTAGCAGTTAAATATTATCAGAATTGTTTTAGGAATTTTGCTCGAAACAAGGTGAAATTATCCTAAACGAAAATTAAAACTGATGTGGCATGGCTAGTTTTGAGATTGTATTCTGGTTTTAACCTATTTTACAGATTTTATTTGTTACTGAAAATGTAATAAATATTTGAGAACTGCATCATCTAAAATAGTGTGACAATATCAGTATAATTTAATGCGGAGTACTTTCAATTTTTTTTGGTAGGACATAATTTATCTATATACATATTATATATTTTAAACGTTCTTTGATAAATCTATATTATAATATATATATATATATATGTGTCATGATTTCACTTGGATCACTATAATTTTTGTAGAATCATACTCAAGGCAAGGGCTTCCTCCGAGGAATTTTGCAGTCAGGCACCGAGAATGCACATCATAGTGTACGTATAGAATGCAAATAAGAGACAGTCCATTCCATTTCACTTTTATTCGAAAATCAAAAACAAACTGGCTAGGCTTTACTCATTATGATGCTCAATCCATACGTGCTGATTTTAATACCGCGAAGAAACTTGATGATTTAATTTATTAATTAAGAAAACATTTTGGTTCGTATAGGCAGATGTTTTTTCGAATCTATCGGCAGCCAAGGAGAATGTTCCATGATCGTGGAGTACGCGCCGGGGTTTGCATGCACCACCGGATCCAGGAACAATCTGACGCTAACGAGTTGCCTGATATCTATCCCCAGTATATCTGCCCCCATACGTCGCATTTAGGTCACAGCAGAAGGGGATACATATCCAGGTTCACTTTCTTCGAGAGTCGGATATCCGACCCCAGTATATCTGCCCCCATATCAGAAGGGGCCATATATCAAAAACTAGTTCGTGTTACTTTCGTCGAGACCTGGATAACCGTCCCCTGTATATTTGCCCCCGTACTTCATCTTGACGTCATAGCAGAAGGGGACATTTATCAAGGGGTAACATATCCGATGCTTGGACCTTTTACTTTTGAGGGGAATATTGGAT
This sequence comes from Maratus michaelseni, assembly GCA_963931845.1. Taxonomy (NCBI): domain Eukaryota; kingdom Metazoa; phylum Arthropoda; class Arachnida; order Araneae; family Salticidae; genus Maratus; species Maratus michaelseni. Next base: position 394,362,221 of record OZ007592.1, read on the forward strand.
ATCCGACCCCTGTATATCTGCCCCCATACGTCATCTTGAAGCCACAGCAGAGGGGACACATATCCAGTGCTAGAATATTTTCACGCTCGTCGAGAGTTGGATATCCGACCCCTGTATATGTATCCCCTGTTACGTAAAGTTTTTATTTTTTGCCGTGAACTAATATACGTCCTTATTTATCTAGAAATCGGTAGACGTCATTCAGATTATAACACACCAATTAGATACATATACATATACATATTTGAAACAATATAAATACTGTTTGAATTATGTATTGTTATATTTAATAACATTACATAATTGAATTTTGTTATATATAATATATGTATTAGGTTTCAATGTATTGAATACCACATATCTATTGAAATTTGTAATGTAAAAAGTATTTCTTTTAAATAATTTTTTCCTTTTTTAAAGACGAGTTATAGTTAGATGGCTAGAAATTATTTTCAAATGAAAAAAAAAATATATTATTGCTGATTTTCCATCTGTGCCTAATTCCTGTTGATAGCACATACGAACAAAACAATAACGAAAAATAATGTCGATTGCACAGATTATAAAACACCTTCCAACTATTTTTACTTATTACATTTATCCACTATCAGTTTTTCGAAATATATTCTGAACTTTCATGCAATGTTAAAGATTAAATAACTTTCTTTGAATTTGCTCAAGAAAAACATGATCAAAATATACTTCAAATAAATTCTGCCACTAGACCGTAATGTAATGTGTCCGAATTCTTTTGTGTACCTCGTGTAAAAACTATAAATGCTAGATACAGCATTTTTTGTATAAGGAACTTGCTGTATAGCATTTCTTACGACCCTTTTCAAATCAAAGGGATGTGCTTACTGACACATTTCTGAAATCATTTTTGTCCAGAAACGTCCTACACGGAAGCGCGAGAAAGGGGAAATGCTTGTCACGTGAAAACAATCGCTTATCACTCGATAGGTAATTTATTTGCCAAACGCTATTCGATTGCAAATCCCTTCAATAATCAGGCTTACCAATTTTATACATTTAAATTTAAATATGAGTTAGAAAATGTCTCAGAAAGTTCCTCATTGTTGAGCAAGGAATTTGAAAGCTACCTTAATGACATATATCAGATGACATATATTCAGAAGAAAATGAAACCATCGGAAAGAGAAACTTTCTTTTATTAGTATGAATACATTTTTCAGATGTTGAATGACATGTCATTTTGACATTACTGAATAACTTTTTGATATAGAATATGTTTTCGAACCCGAAGCAACTTCTCATTTTACAAGGAGGTAAAAGAGATAACTTCAAGGGAAGTTAGTGTAGTCTCGCTATGTAGCAAGAGTAATGCAAACACCGAGAACACTTAAGAATAAACTCGAACAGTGTGGACAATATTCAGGAGATTCCTAGTTTCAGTGATTTTAATTCCTTTCGAAGAATGAGGTGGTACTTCAGAAGAAAATGAAACCATCGGAAAGCTAAAGTTTCTTTTATTAGTATGAATACATTTTTCAGATGTTGAATGACATGTCATTTTGACATTACTGAATAACTTTTTGATATAGAATATGTTTTCGAACCCGAAGCAACTTCTCATTTTACAAGGAGGTAAAAGAGATAACTTCAAGGGAAGTTAGTGTAGTCTCGCTATGTAGCAAGAGTAATGCAAACACCGAGAACACTTAAGAATAAACTCGAACAGTGTGGGCAATATTCAGGAGATTCCTAGTTTCAGTGATTTTAATTCCTTTCGAAGAATGAGGTGTCACTTCAGAAGAAAATGAAACCATCGGAAAGAGAAACTTTCTTTTATTAGTATGAATACATTTTTCAGATGTTGAATGACATGTCATTTTGACATTACTGAATAACTTTTTGATATAGAATATGTTTTCGAACCCGAAGCAACTTCTCATTTTACAAGGAGGTAAAAGAGGTAACTTCAAGGGAAGTTAGTGTAATCTCGCTATGTAGCAAGACTAATGCAAACACCTAGAACATTTAAGAATAAACTCGAACAGTGTGGACAATATTCAGGAGATTCCTAGTTTCAGTGATTTTGATTCCTTTCGTAGAATGAGGTGTCACTTAAGAAGAAATTGAAACCATCGGAAAGCTAAAGTTTCTTTTATTAGTATGAATACATTTTTCAGATGTTGAATGACATGTCATTTTGACATTACTGAATAACTTTTTGATATAGAATATGTTTTCGAACCCGAAGCAACTTCTCATTTTACAAGGAGGTAAAAGAGATAACTTCAAGGGAAGTTAGTGTAATCTCGCTATGTAGCAAGACTAATGCAAACACCAAGAACACTTAATAATAAACTATGAACAGTGTGGACAATATTCAGGAGATTCCTTGTTTCAGCGATTTTAATTCTTTTCGAAGAATGAGGTGTCACTTCAGAAGAAAATGAAACCATCGGAAAGCTAAACTTTAATTTATTAGTATAGATATACGCGGAACCTTATTCACGCGAGAAGTTTAATTTTGCGTTAAATTGCAATCATGTTTTGCTATATAAAATTAAAAAATTTTGACGAAATGAAGTATATGTCGAGAAATTGTATTTTCCGTTAACAGTACAATGTACTAATATTTAATTGAATGCGTATAATTGAGTATAATTTCATTAAATTTTGTGGTTGTAATTAAATTTCATTTTTGGCAATCAGGTATGCATCTGACTTTTTTACATATTTTGCAATACACATTGTTCTATTTTTTAGCATTGATATGAACAAAAATAATCAAAGAGAATTATTTGAAGTAAATGCATCTAAAATACTGTCTAGTATTTGTGTAGGTTAATAAAATAACCTTACATCTCTCAGTATGTAATATCAGAATGTGTAAATACAGTAAGCATTTAGTTTTTTAAACAGATTATTATTAGTGTTAAATGATGAGTTAAGTATTATAAATAAATACTCTATGTTTTTTCTTAGTTATCTCAGTTTTAACAAAGATATTTTTCTTTTATATCGGATATTCATCACAGACTTAGCTACAATATATTTGACATTAATGAAGTGTAGCAATATTTATTTAATTAAATAATACTTTATCAAAATCGAGCATTCTTAGTGCATACACTATTCTTTGGTACGAATTCCACAAAATCACGTGCGAAAAACATACAATATTCAAAATAGCTTTTTCTTAACGTATATTTTTGCTTTACACATTGAATGCGTTCACTATTATCACATTATTCTTATTAAAATTGCTCTCCGATTCTAAAACTTTATACTTGAAACTTAATAGATCAGAAATTGCTTACAAAAATATGACACAAGAAGTTTTGGTAAATTTAATGTTAGCTATTTTAAACAAAATAAAATAAATCGAAATTTGAATACATAACTGTGTTTCACCTGCATTATTTATACATTATAATGGTAAATATGTCATTTGTCATAGACATCGTTTGATATTTTGATGTTTTTAGTTTTGTAAATATTTGTTTTAGTAGTTTAAAGATTATATCATGTAGCATGAAAAATAATTTTAAAAAATATTTTTACGCCTTCCACACAAACTTAGTTCAACAACAATTAGGGATTAATCGAATATCTTCTTTAGTTCAATAAAGTTTCTGGATTCTTTTGTTCGAATGTCTAAGAAACTTAGTTCAAAATGTTTTCAGAAGAAACTAAGTTTAAAACTCTGACTCTTATTGAATAATTGATTTTCATTTCTTCTGGAACGTTAAAGTGCTAACCAGAGTTGAGGAATCTATTTGATATGGCATTACTAACGTTTTTTTAAACAAATTTGTGATATTAGTAACGTTTTGTCGTAACGGTCTAAGGAGCTTTTACATATTTATCCAATCATGCTGAAAATATTCATTATTTTATACTGGGTTATAATGCTGTTCAAATCATATTATACTGAAATTAGTTTTGAACAGCTCTTCTTATCTGGTTCAGTTTTTTATAGAATTTTATAATTCCTGAAATGTATGAGTATATGCTTTATTTGTTTAAGTAATGAAGACATTATTTATTTACTTAATTAATCAATCTATCACTTTGTAAATTAATTGATCTATGTATGTGGCAATCAATAGTGATAACTTCGAAATATAATTTATGAAGCATGACTATCACTAATGCATTCACGAATCATAAATGAATCACCATTTTTAAGGTTAACATTGTTATCTTGTAATAATTATTTTAATATTTGTACTTTAGCAAAAGAAAAAACCCTGAACAAAAATTAAAACCTATGCTGTCATCCCTAGCTGTGTCGATTACTTTGCTTTTAATCTATATTTTAAAATAATGAACCTATGAAAATTTCAGTTAATTAGTTAAATTTGTCTAATTAATTAGTAAATTGGGTAGTGTAACTAAGTGTGAGTTAATTATTGAGTGCGATTAACTAAGTTTGAGTTAATAGAGGATATACTTCAAAATATACAGGGTGTCGTAAAGTAAATAGACGGCGTTACAAATTTCAAAAAGAAGTAAATGGTTATTTTTGCATAATATTAATGCGCGAAGTCTGAAATTTCCTTACTACACTTACTTGTTTTAGTTCCAAATATCTGCGATATAATGCGTCACACTGCTTCATACTGTTACAATGCTTAATTTTACATATAAATTGGAGATAACTGATTATGAACCTTTTTTTTTTCTTTTAGCTGCCCAAGCGCGAAAAAATTGCTTATCGAGGCAAAATCACATGGTAAATTTGAATATTATTAGTTTGAGCAGTGCTGCACCATCTGTAGTATTTCAAACTAAAACAAGCGTAGAAACAGACTTAATTAATGCACATCTTAGTTGGACCATGTCTATAGGAATTAATTTTGAATCCTTCAAAATATGCAGGTTAGGTAGAATGAGTACTAATTTACATAATAAAAGCAAATAATGCTAAAGAAGTGCGTTCACTACTAAAACTACTTTAGTGATACAGAATTTTTGGAACACTTGCCGCAGGCACACTGAGGTTGGCGCCATTTTTGTATTTTGCCATTTTGAAAACCGCGCTTTCGGTTACCTGTAAGGCCTAGCTTGCTTAACAACATTATTTTATTATAAAAAATACAATTGTATTTTAAAAAACCTACAATTTTCATTATAAAGACACACAATCATTAATATATTATAAAATACACGATGATAATTTAATATAAATCACACGCAATCTGCTCTACCTGATTGTCATGTAAAGCAAAATCTCGTCAATGTCGCCATAAAATCGCTATTTTGGCGCCAAAACTATACCCCGGTGCGTCTGTGAAGCTGTACCAAAATTATCTATCAACGAATTTTTTTTTTACTTAAACAAGTCACACATAGAAGGCCTAATGCAAATGCATCTTTTGGAAATAAATAAATTAGGATAGGATGATTATAAACACACTTATATCTCGTTGGACGCCTTACTGGATTTAAACATCAATTTCAGCCAATACTCGTCTAATGTTGCATATGGGCGCCGTAAGCGATAAAAAGTCAATGAACGCTCTTCAAAAATAATCTAGAAAAATTATATCCGATGTGTTTTAATTTGTCCTTTACTCATATTTAATGATACATCGAATAATAAATAGATTACACCCAGAAAAAGTTTTGTTGATTCAACAAAAATTTGGTTGACCCAACAAAACTTTTTGTTTTAATATGGGTCAATGAAAATTTTGTTTGAATCAACAAAAAAAAAATATTTTGCAATTCCAAAAAATATTTTTGGATCGTCAGCAAAAAATGTTTTGTTAATTCAAGTAAAATGGTTCAATTTTACTTGAATTATGCTAAAACAACCAAAATGTACTCAACAAAACATGTTTTGTACTTTTAACCAATTCCTTTTTCTGGGTGTATGTGAGTAGTCTTTTTTTTATAAGCCACCCTAATCTGCTTATTTACAGAAACTGAAATATCATTACCGCCTGTTATCCATTATTTGCTACAACAACACTATAAAAAAGAGATGTGTTTCTTAACTTATGAATATATAATATAACCACGTATGAAAACATACAACAACCTCTTCCAAATCACCCATAATCCCGAACTAATTTCAAGAACTAAACCAAACTAATTTCAAGATTTAGAGAAGAATTTATCTAAAAAAATTCTTTTGCTGCCACGATTCTTTCAAACGTTTCTAAGTATTTATAGTGTATTAATAAATTTTCGTAAAGCGATATATCGTTTTCAGGATGTTATGCATTTCCAATTAAAAATTTTCAGCTGCCTAATTGAATTTATACATAAAAGAGTAAAACAAAAAATGTATGTTTTAATGTTAATGTTAATGCTAATGTTAATGCTATTGTTGATATTTTATCATTTCTGTGTGTAAAACATATTTCTGAACATGGAAATGTTTAGTTGAGCATTGTTAGAATTCGCAAAATCTGTATTCTGTGTACAAACATCAGAATAATCCTTAAACAAAAACTACTCGGGAAAGTTTTCAAAAACCATTGACAACAAAATAAGTCTTGTAAATGCTTCGTTAAATCTCGAAAACATATTTGTTTCTCAGGTTACTAATGATAAGGAACGTTTTTCGTAACCGTGGGAACTCGGAAGAGGGTATTGTATATTTTTATTCGTGGTTATATTTTATTTTTCTAGATTAAATAAACATTTCTCTTTTACAGGGTATTTTCTCTAAAGATTAGAAATAAAAACAATCTTTTCGACAATGCTTTTAGTAAAAAACCGTATTTATAAACCATTATTTTTTTGCATCTTTTTTATAAATATGAAACATTTACTCGGTTTTCCACTAATCTGCAATAAATATAGCAGGTCAATATCTAGTGTATTTCATACTTAGTGCATGAATTTATATATATTTTTTTTTTTCTGTATTAGCAGTTAAATATTATCAGAATTGTTTTAGGAATTTTGCTCGAAACAAGGTGAAATTATCCTAAACGAAAATTAAAACTGATGTGGCATGGCTAGTTTTGAGATTGTATTCTGGTTTTAACCTATTTTACAGATTTTATTTGTTACTGAAAATGTAATAAATATTTGAGAACTGCATCATCTAAAATAGTGTGACAATATCAGTATAATTTAATGCGGAGTACTTTCAATTTTTTTTGGTAGGACATAATTTATCTATATACATATTATATATTTTAAACGTTCTTTGATAAATCTATATTATAATATATATATATATATATGTGTCATGATTTCACTTGGATCACTATAATTTTTGTAGAATCATACTCAAGGCAAGGGCTTCCTCCGAGGAATTTTGCAGTCAGGCACCGAGAATGCACATCATAGTGTACGTATAGAATGCAAATAAGAGACAGTCCATTCCATTTCACTTTTATTCGAAAATCAAAAACAAACTGGCTAGGCTTTACTCATTATGATGCTCAATCCATACGTGCTGATTTTAATACCGCGAAGAAACTTGATGATTTAATTTATTAATTAAGAAAACATTTTGGTTCGTATAGGCAGATGTTTTTTCGAATCTATCGGCAGCCAAGGAGAATGTTCCATGATCGTGGAGTACGCGCCGGGGTTTGCATGCACCACCGGATCCAGGAACAATCTGACGCTAACGAGTTGCCTGATATCTATCCCCAGTATATCTGCCCCCATACGTCGCATTTAGGTCACAGCAGAAGGGGATACATATCCAGGTTCACTTTCTTCGAGAGTCGGATATCCGACCCCAGTATATCTGCCCCCATATCAGAAGGGGCCATATATCAAAAACTAGTTCGTGTTACTTTCGTCGAGACCTGGATAACCGTCCCCTGTATATTTGCCCCCGTACTTCATCTTGACGTCATAGCAGAAGGGGACATTTATCAAGGGGTAACATATCCGATGCTTGGACCTTTTACTTTTGAGGGGAATATTGGATATCCGACCCCTGTATATCTGCCCCCATACGTCATCTTGAAGCCACAGCAGAGGGGACACATATCCAGTGCTAGAATATTTTCACGCTCGTCGAGAGTTGGATATCCGACCCCTGTATATGTATCCCCTGTTACGTAAAGTTTTTATTTTTTGCCGTGAACTAATATACGTCCTTATTTATCTAGAAATCGGTAGACGTCATTCAGATTATAACACACCAATTAGATACATATACATATACATATTTGAAACAATATAAATACTGTTTGAATTATGTATTGTTATATTTAATAACATTACATAATTGAATTTTGTTATATATAATATATGTATTAGGTTTCAATGTATTGAATACCACATATCTATTGAAATTTGTAATGTAAAAAGTATTTCTTTTAAATAATTTTTTCCTTTTTTAAAGACGAGTTATAGTTAGATGGCTAGAAATTATTTTCAAATGAAAAAAAAAATATATTATTGCTGATTTTCCATCTGTGCCTAATTCCTGTTGATAGCACATACGAACAAAACAATAACGAAAAATAATGTCGATTGCACAGATTATAAAACACCTTCCAACTATTTTTACTTATTACATTTATCCACTATCAGTTTTTCGAAATATATTCTGAACTTTCATGCAATGTTAAAGATTAAATAACTTTCTTTGAATTTGCTCAAGAAAAACATGATCAAAATATACTTCAAATAAATTCTGCCACTAGACCGTAATGTAATGTGTCCGAATTCTTTTGTGTACCTCGTGTAAAAACTATAAATGCTAGATACAGCATTTTTTTTATAAGGAACTTGCTGTATAGCATTTCTTACGACCCTTTTCAAATCAAAGGGATGTGCTTACTGACACATTTCTGAAATCATTTTTGTCCAGAAACGTCCTACACGGAAGCGCGAGAAAGGGGAAATGCTTGTCACGTGAAAACAATCGCTTATCACTCGATAGGTAATTTATTTGCCAAACGCTATTCGATTGCAAATCCCTTCAATAATCAGGCTTACCAATTTTATACATTTAAATTTAAATATGAGTTAGAAAATGTCTCAGAAAGTTCCTCATTGTTGAGCAAGGAATTTGAAAGCTACCTTAATGACATATATCAGATGACATATATTCAGAAGAAAATGAAACCATCGGAAAGAGAAACTTTCTTTTATTAGTATGAATACATTTTTCAGATGTTGAATGACATGTCATTTTGACATTACTGAATAACTTTTTGATATAGAATATGTTTTCGAACCCGAAGCAACTTCTCATTTTACAAGGAGGTAAAAGAGATAACTTCAAGGGAAGTTAGTGTAGTCTCGCTATGTAGCAAGAGTAATGCAAACACCGAGAACACTTAAGAATAAACTCGAACAGTGTAGACAATATTCAGGAGATTCCTAGTTTCAGTGATTTTAATTCCTTTCGAAGAATGAGGTGGTACTTCAGAAGAAAATGAAACCATCGGAAAGCTAAAGTTTCTTTTATTAGTATGAATACATTTTTCAGATGTTGAATGACATGTCATTTTGACATTACTGAATAACTTTTTGATATAGAATATGTTTTCGAACCCGAAGCAACTTCTCATTTTACAAGGAGGTAAAAGAGATAACTTCAAGGGAAGTTAGTGTAGTCTCGCTATGTAGCAAGAGTAATGCAAACACCGAGAACACTTAAGAATAAACTCGAACAGTGTGGACAATATTCAGGAGATTCCTAGTTTCAGTGATTTTAATTCCTTTCGAAGAATGAGGTGTCACTTCAGAAGAAAATGAAACCATCGGAAAGAGAAACTTTCTTTTATTAGTATGAATACATTTTTCAGATGTTGAATGACATGTCATTTTGACATTACTGAATAACTTTTTGATATAGAATATGTTTTCGAACCCGAAGCAACTTCTCATTTTACAAGGAGGTAAAAGAGGTAACTTCAAGGGAAGTTAGTGTAATCTCGCTATGTAGCAAGACTAATGCAAACACCTAGAACATTTAAGAATAAACTCGAACAGTGTGGACAATATTCAGGAGATTCCTAGTTTCAGTGATTTTGATTCCTTTCGTAGAATGAGGTGTCACTTAAGAAGAAATTGAAACCATCGGAAAGCTAAAGTTTCTTTTATTAGTATGAATACATTTTTCAGATGTTGAATGACATGTCATTTTGACATTACTGAATAACTTTTTGATATAGAATATGTTTTCGAACCCGAAGCAACTTCTCATTTTACAAGGAGGTAAAAGAGATAACTTCAAGGGAAGTTAGTGTAATCTCGCTATGTAGCAAGACTAATGCAAACACCAAGAACACTTAATAATAAACTATGAACAGTGTGGACAATATTCAGGAGATTCCTTGTTTCAGCGATTTTAATTCTTTTCGAAGAATGAGGTGTCACTTCAGAAGAAAATGAAACCATCGGAAAGCTAAACTTTAATTTATTAGTATAGATATACGCGGAACCTTATTCACGCGAGAAGTTTAATTTTGCGTTAAATTGCAATCATGTTTTGCTATATAAAATTAAAAAAATTTGACGAAATGAAGTATATGTCGAGAAATTGTATTTTCCGTTAACAGTACAATGTACTAATATTTAATTGAATGCGTATAATTGAGTATAATTTCATTAAATTTTGCGGTTGTAATTAAATTTCATTTTTGGCAATCAGGTATGCATCTGACTTTTTTACATATTTTGCAATACACATTGTTCTATTTTTTAGCATTGATATGAACAAAAATAATCAAAGAGAATTATTTGAAGTAAATGCATCTAAAATACTGTCTAGTATTTGTGTAGGTTAATAAAATAACCTTACATCTCTCAGTATGTAATATCAGAATGTGTAAATACAGTAAGCATTTAGTTTTTTAAACAGATTATTATTAGTGTTAAATGATGAGTTAAGTATTATAAATAAATACTCTATGTTTTTTCTTAGTTATCTCAGTTTTAACAAAGATATTTTTCTTTTATATCGGATATTCATCACAGACTTAGCTACAATATATTTGACATTAATGAAGTGTAGCAATATTTATTTAATTAAATAATACTTTATCAAAATCGAGCATTCTTAGTGCATACACTATTCTTTGGTACGAATTCCACAAAATCACGTGCGAAAAACATACAATATTCAAAATAGCTTTTTCTTAACGTATATTTTTGCTTTACACATTGAATGCGTTCACTATTATCACATTATTCTTATTAAAATTGCTCTCCGATTCTAAAACTTTATACTTGAAACTTAATAGATCAGAAATTGCTTACAAAAATATGACACAAGAAGTTTTGGTAAATTTAATGTTAGCTATTTTAAACAAAATAAAATAAATCGAAATTTGAATACATAACTGTGTTTCACCTGCATTATTTATACATTATAATGGTAAATATGTCATTTGTCATAGACATCGTTTGATATTTTGATGTTTTTAGTTTTGTAAATATTTGTTTTAGTAGTTTAAAGATTATATCATGTAGAATGAAAAATAATTTTAAAAAACATTTTTACGCCTTCCACACAAACTTAGTTCAACAACAATTAGGGATTAATCGAATATCTTCTTTAGTTCAATAAAGTTTCTGGATTCTTTTGTTCGAATGTCTAAGAAACTTAGTTCAAAATGTTTTCAGAAGAAACTAAGTTTAAAACTCTGACTCTTATTGAATAATTGATTTTCATTTCTTCTGGAACGTTAAAGTGCTAACCAGAGTTGAGGAATCTATTTGATATGGCATTACTAACGTTTTTTTAAACAAATTTGTGATATTAGTAACGTTTTGTCGTAACGGTCTAAGGAGCTTTTACATATTTATCCAATCATGCTGAAAATATTCATTATTTTATACTGGGTTATAATGCTGTTCAAATCATATTATACTGAAATTAGTTTTGAACAGCTCTTCTTATCTGGTTCAGTTTTTTATAGAATTTTATAATTCCTGAAATGTATGAGTATATGCTTTATTTGTTTAAGTAATGAAGACATTATTTATTTACTTAATTAATCAATCTATCACTTTGTAAATTAATTGATCTATGTATGTGGCAATCAATAGTGATAACTTCGAAATATAATTTATGAAGCATGACTATCACTAATGCATTCACGAATCATAAATGAATCACCATTTTTAAGGTTAACATTGTTATCTTGTAATAATTATTTTAATATTTGTACTTTAGCAAAAGAAAAAACCCTGAACAAAAATTAAAACCTATGCTGTCATCCCTAGCTGTGTCGATTACTTTGCTTTTAATCTATATTTTAAAATAATGAACCTATGAAAATTTCAGTTAATTAGTTAAATTTGTCTAATTAATTAGTAAATTGGGTAGTGTAACTAAGTGTGAGTTAATTATTGAGTGCGATTAACTAAGTTTGAGTTAATAGAGGATATACTTCAAAATATACAGGGTGTCGTAAAGTAAATAGACGGCGTTACAAATTTCAAAAAGAAGTAAATGGTTATTTTTGCATAATATTAATGCGCGAAGTCTGAAATTTCCTTACTACACTTACTTGTTTTAGTTCCAAATATCTGCGATATAATGCGTCACACTGCTTCATACTGTTACAATGCTTAATTTTACATATAAATTGGAGATAACTGATTATGAACCTTTTTTTTTTCTTTTAGCTGCCCAAGCGCGAAAAAATTGCTTATCGAGGCAAAATCACATGGTAAATTTGAATATTATTAGTTTGAGCAGTGCTGCACCATCTGTAGTATTTCAAACTAAAACAAGCGTAGAAACAGACTTAATTAATGCACATCTTAGTTGGACCATGTCTATAGGAATTAATTTTGAATCCTTCAAAATATGCAGGTTAGGTAGAATGAGTACTAATTTACATAATAAAAGCAAATAATGCTAAAGAAGTGCGTTCACTACTAAAACTACTTTAGTGATACAGAATTTTTGGAACACTTGCCGCAGGCACACTGAGGTTGGCGCCATTTTTGTATTTTGCCATTTTGAAAACCGCGCTTTCGGTTACCTGTAAGGCCTAGCTTGCTTAACAACATTATTTTATTATAAAAAATACAATTGTATTTTAAAAAACCTACAATTTTCATTATAAAGACACACAATCATTAATATATTATAAAATACACGATGATAATTTAATATAAATCACACGCAATCTGCTCTACCTGATTGTCATGTAAAGCAAAATCTCGTCAATGTCGCCATAAAATCGCTATTTTGGCGCCAAAACTATACCCCGGTGCGTCTGTGAAGCTGTACCAAAATTATCTATCAACGAATTTTTTTTTTACTTAAACAAGTCACACATAGAAGGCCTAATGCAAATGCATCTTTTGGAAATAAATAAATTAGGATAGGATGATTATAAACACACTTATATCTCGTTGGACGCCTTACTGGATTTAAACATCAATTTCAGCCAATACTCGTCTAATGTTGCATATGGTAAAAAAAGTAAGCGATAAAAAGTCAATGAACGCTCTTCAAAAATAATCTAGAAAAATTATATCCGATGTGTTTTAATTTGTCCTTTACTCATATTTAATGATACATCGAATAATAAATAGATTACACCCAGAAAAAGTTTTGTTGATTCAACAAAAATTTGGTTGACCCAACAAAACTTTTTGTTTTAATATGGGTCAATGAAAATTTTGTTTGAATCAACAAAAAAAAAATATTTTGCAATTCCAAAAAATATTTTTGGATCGTCAGCAAAAAATGTTTTGTTAATTCAAGTAAAATGGTTCAATTTTACTTGAATTATGCTAAAACAACCAAAATGTACTCAACAAAACATGTTTTGTACTTTTAACCAATTCCTTTTTCTGGGTGTATGTGAGTAGTCTTTTTTTTATAAGCCACCCTAATCTGCTTATTTACAGAAACTGAAATATCATTACCGCCTGTTATCCATTATTTGCTACAAAAACACTATAAAAAAGAGATGTGTTTCTTAACTTATGAATATATAATATAACCACGTATGAAAACATACAACAACCTCTTCCAAATCACCCATAATCCCGAACTAATTTCAAGAACTAAACCAAACTAATTTCAAGATTTAGAGAAGAATTTATCTAAAAAAATTCTTTTGCTGCCACGATTCTTTCAAACGTTTCTAAGTATTTATAGTGTATTAATAAATTTTCGTAAAGCGATATATCGTTTTCAGGATGTTATGCATTTCCAATTAAAAATTTTCAGCTGCCTAATTGAATTTATACATAAAAGAGTAAAACAAAAAATGTATGTTTTAATGTTAATGTTAATGCTAATGTTAATGCTATTGTTGATATTTTATCATTTCTGTGTGTAAAACATATTTCTGAACATGGAAATGTTTAGTTGAGCATTGTTAGAATTCGCAAAATCTGTATTCTGTGTACAAACATCAGAATAATCCTTAAACAAAAACTACTCGGGAAAGTTTTCAAAAACCATTGACAACAAAATAAGTCTTGTAAATGCTTCGTTAAATCTCGAAAACATATTTGTTTCTCAGGTTACTAATGATAAGGAACAATTTTCGTAACCGTGGGAACTCGGAAGAGGGTATTGTATATTTTTATTCGTGGTTATATTTTATTTTTCTAGATTAAATAAACATTTCTCTTTTACAGGGTATTTTCTCTAAAGATTAGAAATAAAAACAATCTTTTCGACAATGCTTTTAGTAAAAAACCGTATTTATAAACCATTATTTTTTTGCATCTTTTTTATAAATATGAAACATTTACTCGGTTTTCCACTAATCTGCAATAAATATAGCAGGTCAATATCTAGTGTATTTCATACTTAGTGCATGAATTTATATATATATTTTTTTTTCTGTATTAGCAGTTAAATATTATCAGAATTGTTTTAGGAATTTTGCTCGAAACAAGGTGAAATTATCCTAAACGAAAATTAAAACTGATGTGGCATGGCTAGTTTTGAGATTGTATTCTGGTTTTAACCTATTTTACAGATTTTATTTGTTACTGAAAATGTAATAAATATTTGAGAACTGCATCATCTAAAATAGTGTGACAATATCAGTATAATTTAATGCGGAGTACTTTCAATTTTTTTTGGTAGGACATAATTTATCTATATACATATTATATATTTTAAACGTTCTTTGATAAATCTATATTATAATATATATATATATATATATATGTGTCATGATTTCACTTGGATCACTATAATTTTTGTAGAATCATACTCAAGGCAAGGGCTTCCTCCGAGGAATTTTGCAGTCAGGCACCGAGAATGCACATCATAGTGTACGTATAGAATGCAAATAAGAGACAGTCCATTCCATTTCACTTTTATTCGAAAATCAAAAACAAACTGGCTAGGCTTTACTCATTATGATGCTCAATCCATACGTGCTGATTTTAATACCGCGAAGAAACTTGATGATTTAATTTATTAATTAAGAAAACATTTTGGTTCGTATAGGCAGATGTTTTTTCGAATCTATCGGCAGCCAAGGAGAATGTTCCATGATCGTGGAGTACGCGCCGGGGTTTGCATGCACCACCGGATCCAGGAACAATCTGACGCTAACGAGTTGCCTGATATCTATCCCCAGTATATCTGCCCCCATACGTCGCATTTAGGTCACAGCAGAAGGGGATACATATCCAGGTTCACTTTCTTCGAGAGTCGGATATCCGACCCCAGTATATCTGCCCCCATATCAGAAGGGGCCATATATCAAAAACTAGTTCGTGTTACTTTCGTCGAGACCTGGATAACCGTCCCCTGTATATTTGCCCCCGTACTTCATCTTGACGTCATAGCAGAAGGGGACATTTATCAAGGGGTAACATATCCGATGCTTGGACCTTTTACTTTTGAGGGGAATATTGGATATCCGACCCCTGTATATCTGCCCCCATACGTCATCTTGAAGCCACAGCAGAGGGGACACATATCCAGTGCTAGAATATTTTCACGCTCGTCGAGAGTTGGATATCCGACCCCTGTATATGTATCCCCTGTTACGTAAAGTTTTTATTTTTTGCCGTGAACTAATATACGTCCTTATTTATCTAGAAATCGGTAGACGTCATTCAGATTATAACACACCAATTAGATACATATACATATACATATTTGAAACAATATAAATACTGTTTGAATTATGTATTGTTATATTTAATAACATTACATAATTGAATTTTGTTATATATAATATATGTATTAGGTTTCAATGTATTGAATACCACATATCTATTGAAATTTGTAATGTAAAAAGTATTTCTTTTAAATAATTTTTTCCTTTTTTAAAGACGAGTTATAGTTAGATGGCTAGAAATTATTTTCAAATGAAAAAAAAAATATATTATTGCTGATTTTCCATCTGTGCCTAATTCCTGTTGATAGCACATACGAACAAAACAATAACGAAAAATAATGTCGATTGCACAGATTATAAAACACCTTCCAACTATTTTTACTTATTACATTTATCCACTATCAGTTTTTCGAAATATATTCTGAACTTTCATGCAATGTTAAAGATTAAATAACTTTCTTTGAATTTGCTCAAGAAAAACATGATCAAAATATACTTCAAATAAATTCTGCCACTAGACCGTAATGTAATGTGTCCGAATTCTTTTGTGTACCTCGTGTAAAAACTATAAATGCTAGATACAGCATTTTTTTTATAAGGAACTTGCTGTATAGCATTTCTTACGACCCTTTTCAAATCAAAGGGATGTGCTTACTGACACATTTCTGAAATCATTTTTGTCCAGAAACGTCCTACACGGAAGCGCGAGAAAGGGGAAATGCTTGTCACGTGAAAACAATCGCTTATCACTCGATAGGTAATTTATTTGCCAAACGCTATTCGATTGCAAATCCCTTCAATAATCAGGCTTACCAATTTTATACATTTAAATTTAAATATGAGTTAGAAAATGTCTCAGAAAGTTCCTCATTGTTGAGCAAGGAATTTGAAAGCTACCTTAATGACATATATCAGATGACATATATTCAGAAGAAAATGAAACCATCGGAAAGAGAAACTTTCTTTTATTAGTATGAATACATTTTTCAGATGTTGAATGACATGTCATTTTGACATTACTGAATAACTTTTTGATATAGAATATGTTTTCGAACCCGAAGCAACTTCTCATTTTACAAGGAGGTAAAAGAGATAACTTCAAGGGAAGTTAGTGTAGTCTCGCTATGTAGCAAGAGTAATGCAAACACCGAGAACACTTAAGAATAAACTCGAACAGTGTGGACAATATTCAGGAGATTCCTAGTTTCAGTGATTTTAATTCCTTTCGAAGAATGAGGTGGTACTTCAGAAGAAAATGAAACCATCGGAAAGCTAAAGTTTCTTTTATTAGTATGAATACATTTTTCAGATGTTGAATGACATGTCATTTTGACATTACTGAATAACTTTTTGATATAGAATATGTTTTCGAACCCGAAGCAACTTCTCATTTTACAAGGAGGTAAAAGAGATAACTTCAAGGGAAGTTAGTGTAGTCTCGCTATGTAGCAAGAGTAATGCAAACACCGAGAACACTTAAGAATAAACTCGAACAGTGTGGACAATATTCAGGAGATTCCTAGTTTCAGTGATTTTAATTCCTTTCGAAGAATGAGGTGTCACTTCAGAAGAAAATGAAACCATCGGAAAGAGAAACTTTCTTTTATTAGTATGAATACATTTTTCAGATGTTGAATGACATGTCATTTTGACATTACTGAATAACTTTTTGATATAGAATATGTTTTCGAACCCGAAGCAACTTCTCATTTTACAAGGAGGTAAAAGAGATAACTTCAAGGGAAGTTAGTGTAGTCTCGCTATGTAGCAAGAGTAATGCAAACACCGAGAACACTTAAGAATAAACTCGAACAGTGTGGACAATATTCAGGAGATTCCTAGTTTCAGTGATTTTAATTCCTTTCGAAGAATGAGGTGTCACTTCAGAAGAAAATGAAACCATCGGAAAGAGAAACTTTCTTTTATTAGTATGAATACATTTTTCAGATGTTGAATGACATGTCATTTTGACATTACTGAATAACTTTTTGATATAGAATATGTTTTCGAACCCGAAGCAACTTCTCATTTTACAAGGAGGTAAAAGAGGTAACTTCAAGGGAAGTTAGTGTAATCTCGCTATGTAGCAAGACTAATGCAAACACCTAGAACATTTAAGAATAAACTCGAACAGTGTGGACAATATTCAGGAGATTCCTAGTTTCAGTGATTTTGATTCCTTTCGAAGAATGAGGTGTCACTTAAGAAGAAATTGAAACCATCGGAAAGCTAAAGTTTCTTTTATTAGTATGAATACATTTTTCAGATGTTGAATGACATGTCATTTTGACATTACTGAATAACTTTTTGATATAGAATATGTTTTCGAACCCGAAGCAACTTCTCATTTTACAAGGAGGTAAAAGAGATAACTTCAA
Organism: Maratus michaelseni; assembly: GCA_963931845.1. NCBI lineage: Eukaryota > Metazoa > Arthropoda > Arachnida > Araneae > Salticidae > Maratus > Maratus michaelseni. The sequence goes on from OZ007592.1 coordinate 394,380,570, forward strand.
GGGAAGTTAGTGTAATCTCGCTATGTAGCAAGACTAATGCAAACACCAAGAACACTTAATAATAAACTATGAACAGTGTGGACAATATTCAGGAGATTCCTTGTTTCAGCGATTTTAATTCTTTTCGAAGAATGAGGTGTCACTTCAGAAGAAAATGAAACCATCGGAAAGCTAAACTTTAATTTATTAGTATAGATATACGCGGAACCTTATTCACGCGAGAAGTTTAATTTTGCGTTAAATTGCAATCATGTTTTGCTATATAAAATTAAAAAATTTTGACGAAATGAAGTATATGTCGAGAAATTGTATTTTCCGTTAACAGTACAATGTACTAATATTTAATTGAATGCGTATAATTGAGTATAATTTCATTAAATTTTGTGGTTGTAATTAAATTTCATTTTTGGCAATCAGGTATGCATCTGACTTTTTTACATATTTTGCAATACACATTGTTCTATTTTTTAGCATTGATATGAACAAAAATAATCAAAGAGAATTATTTGAAGTAAATGCATCTAAAATACTGTCTAGTATTTGTGTAGGTTAATAAAATAACCTTACATCTCTCAGTATGTAATATCAGAATGTGTAAATACAGTAAGCATTTAGTTTTTTAAACAGATTATTATTAGTGTTAAATGATGAGTTAAGTATTATAAATAAATACTCTATGTTTTTTCTTAGTTATCTCAGTTTTAACAAAGATATTTTTCTTTTATATCGGATATTCATCACAGACTTAGCTACAATATATTTGACATTAATGAAGTGTAGCAATATTTATTTAATTAAATAATACTTTATCAAAATCGAGCATTCTTAGTGCATACACTATTCTTTGGTACGAATTCCACAAAATCACGTGCGAAAAACATACAATATTCAAAATAGCTTTTTCTTAACGTATATTTTTGCTTTACACATTGAATGCGTTCACTATTATCACATTATTCTTATTAAAATTGCTCTCCGATTCTAAAACTTTATACTTGAAACTTAATAGATCAGAAATTGCTTACAAAAATATGACACAAGAAGTTTTGGTAAATTTAATGTTAGCTATTTTAAACAAAATAAAATAAATCGAAATTTGAATACATAACTGTGTTTCACCTGCATTATTTATACATTATAATGGTAAATATGTCATTTGTCATAGACATCGTTTGATATTTTGATGTTTTTAGTTTTGTAAATATTTGTTTTAGTAGTTTAAAGATTATATCATGTAGCATGAAAAATAATTTTAAAAAATATTTTTACGCCTTCCACACAAACTTAGTTCAACAACAATTAGGGATTAATCGAATATCTTCTTTAGTTCAATAAAGTTTCTGGATTCTTTTGTTCGAATGTCTAAGAAACTTAGTTCAAAATGTTTTCAGAAGAAACTAAGTTTAAAACTCTGACTCTTATTGAATAATTGATTTTCATTTCTTCTGGAACGTTAAAGTGCTAACCAGAGTTGAGGAATCTATTTGATATGGCATTACTAACGTTTTTTTAAACAAATTTGTGATATTAGTAACGTTTTGTCGTAACGGTCTAAGGAGCTTTTACATATTTATCCAATCATGCTGAAAATATTCATTATTTTATACTGGGTTATAATGCTGTTCAAATCATATTATACTGAAATTAGTTTTGAACAGCTCTTCTTATCTGGTTCAGTTTTTTATAGAATTTTATAATTCCTGAAATGTATGAGTATATGCTTTATTTGTTTAAGTAATGAAGACATTATTTATTTACTTAATTAATCAATCTATCACTTTGTAAATTAATTGATCTATGTATGTGGCAATCAATAGTGATAACTTCGAAATATAATTTATGAAGCATGACTATCACTAATGCATTCACGAATCATAAATGAATCACCATTTTTAAGGTTAACATTGTTATCTTGTAATAATTATTTTAATATTTGTACTTTAGCAAAAGAAAAAACCCTGAACAAAAATTAAAACCTATGCTGTCATCCCTAGCTGTGTCGATTACTTTGCTTTTAATCTATATTTTAAAATAATGAACCTATGAAAATTTCAGTTAATTAGTTAAATTTGTCTAATTAATTAGTAAATTGGGTAGTGTAACTAAGTGTGAGTTAATTATTGAGTGCGATTAACTAAGTTTGAGTTAATAGAGGATATACTTCAAAATATACAGGGTGTCGTAAAGTAAATAGACGGCGTTACAAATTTCAAAAAGAAGTAAATGGTTATTTTTGCATAATATTAATGCGCGAAGTCTGAAATTTCCTTACTACACTTACTTGTTTTAGTTCCAAATATCTGCGATATAATGCGTCACACTGCTTCATACTGTTACAATGCTTAATTTTACATATAAATTGGAGATAACTGATTATGAACCTTTTTTTTTTCTTTTAGCTGCCCAAGCGCGAAAAAATTGCTTATCGAGGCAAAATCACATGGTAAATTTGAATATTATTAGTTTGAGCAGTGCTGCACCATCTGTAGTATTTCAAACTAAAACAAGCGTAGAAACAGACTTAATTAATGCACATCTTAGTTGGACCATGTCTATAGGAATTAATTTTGAATCCTTCAAAATATGCAGGTTAGGTAGAATGAGTACTAATTTACATAATAAAAGCAAATAATGCTAAAGAAGTGCGTTCACTACTAAAACTACTTTAGTGATACAGAATTTTTGGAACACTTGCCGCAGGCACACTGAGGTTGGCGCCATTTTTGTATTTTGCCATTTTGAAAACCGCGCTTTCGGTTACCTGTAAGGCCTAGCTTGCTTAACAACATTATTTTATTATAAAAAATACAATTGTATTTTAAAAAACCTACAATTTTCATTATAAAGACACACAATCATTAATATATTATAAAATACACGATGATAATTTAATATAAATCACACGCAATCTGCTCTACCTGATTGTCATGTAAAGCAAAATCTCGTCAATGTCGCCATAAAATCGCTATTTTGGCGCCAAAACTATACCCCGGTGCGTCTGTGAAGCTGTACCAAAATTATCTATCAACGAAATTTTTTTTTACTTAAACAAGTCACACATAGAAGGCCTAATGCAAATGCATCTTTTGGAAATAAATAAATTAGGATAGGATGATTATAAACACACTTATATCTCGTTGGACGCCTTACTGGATTTAAACATCAATTTCAGCCAATACTCGTCTAATGTTGCATATGGGCGCCGTAAGCGATAAAAAGTCAATGAACGCTCTTCAAAAATAATCTAGAAAAATTATATCCGATGTGTTTTAATTTGTCCTTTACTCATATTTAATGATACATCGAATAATAAATAGATTACACCCAGAAAAAGTTTTGTTGATTCAACAAAAATTTGGTTGACCCAACAAAACTTTTTGTTTTAATATGGGTCAATGAAAATTTTGTTTGAATCAACAAAAAAAAAATATTTTGCAATTCCAAAAAATATTTTTGGATCGTCAGCAAAAAATGTTTTGTTAATTCAAGTAAAATGGTTCAATTTTACTTGAATTATGCTAAAACAACCAAAATGTACTCAACAAAACATGTTTTGTACTTTTAACCAATTCCTTTTTCTGGGTGTATGTGAGTAGTCTTTTTTTTATAAGCCACCCTAATCTGCTTATTTACAGAAACTGAAATATCATTACCGCCTGTTATCCATTATTTGCTACAACAACACTATAAAAAAGAGATGTGTTTCTTAACTTATGAATATATAATATAACCACGTATGAAAACATACAACAACCTCTTCCAAATCACCCATAATCCCGAACTAATTTCAAGAACTAAACCAAACTAATTTCAAGATTTAGAGAAGAATTTATCTAAAAAAATTCTTTTGCTGCCACGATTCTTTCAAACGTTTCTAAGTATTTATAGTGTATTAATAAATTTTCGTAAAGCGATATATCGTTTTCAGGATGTTATGCATTTCCAATTAAAAATTTTCAGCTGCCTAATTGAATTTATACATAAAAGAGTAAAACAAAAAATGTATGTTTTAATGTTAATGTTAATGCTAATGTTAATGCTATTGTTGATATTTTATCATTTCTGTGTGTAAAACATATTTCTGAACATGGAAATGTTTAGTTGAGCATTGTTAGAATTCGCAAAATCTGTATTCTGTGTACAAACATCAGAATAATCCTTAAACAAAAACTACTCGGGAAAGTTTTCAAAAACCATTGACAACAAAATAAGTCTTGTAAATGCTTCGTTAAATCTCGAAAACATATTTGTTTCTCAGGTTACTAATGATAAGGAACGTTTTTCGTAACCGTGGGAACTCGGAAGAGGGTATTGTATATTTTTATTCGTGGTTATATTTTATTTTTCTAGATTAAATAAACATTTCTCTTTTACAGGGTATTTTCTCTAAAGATAAGAAATAAAAACAATCTTTTCGACAATGCTTTTAGTAAAAAACCGTATTTATAAACCATTATTTTTTTGCATCTTTTTTATAAATATGAAACATTTACTCGGTTTTCCACTAATCTGCAATAAATATAGCAGGTCAATATCTAGTGTATTTCATACTTAGTGCATGAATTTATATATATATTTTTTTTTCTGTATTAGCAGTTAAATATTATCAGAATTGTTTTAGGAATTTTGCTCGAAACAAGGTGAAATTATCCTAAACGAAAATTAAAACTGATGTGGCATGGCTAGTTTTGAGATTGTATTCTGGTTTTAACCTATTTTACAGATTTTATTTGTTACTGAAAATGTAATAAATATTTGAGAACTGCATCATCTAAAATAGTGTGACAATATCAGTATAATTTAATGCGGAGTACTTTCAATTTTTTTTGGTAGGACATAATTTATCTATATACATATTATATATTTTAAACGTTATTTGATAAATCTATATTATAATATATATATATATATATATGTCATGATTTCACTTGGATCACTATAATTTTTGTAGAATCATACTCAAGGCAAGGGCTTCCTCCGAGGAATTTTGCAGTCAGGCACCGAGAATGCACATCATAGTGTACGTATAGAATGCAAATAAGAGACAGTCCATTCCATTTCACTTTTATTCGAAAATCAAAAACAAACTGGCTAGGCTTTACTCATTATGATGCTCAATCCATACGTGCTGATTTTAATACCGCGAAGAAACTTGATGATTTAATTTATTAATTAAGAAAACATTTTGGTTCGTATAGGCAGATGTTTTTTCGAATCTATCGGCAGCCAAGGAGAATGTTCCATGATCGTGGAGTACGCGCCGGGGTTTGCATGCACCACCGGATCCAGGAACAATCTGACGCTAACGAGTTGCCTGATATCTATCCCCAGTATATCTGCCCCCATACGTCGCATTTAGGTCACAGCAGAAGGGGATACATATCCAGGTTCACTTTCTTCGAGAGTCGGATATCCGACCCCAGTATATCTGCCCCCATATCAGAAGGGGCCATATATCAAAAACTAGTTCGTGTTACTTTCGTCGAGACCTGGATAACCGTCCCCTGTATATTTGCCCCCGTACTTCATCTTGACGTCATAGCAGAAGGGGACATTTATCAAGGGGTAACATATCCGATGCTTGGACCTTTTACTTTTGAGGGGAATATTGGATATCCGACCCCTGTATATCTGCCCCCATACGTCATCTTGAAGCCACAGCAGAGGGGACACATATCCAGTGCTAGAATATTTTCACGCTCGTCGAGAGTTGGATATCCGACCCCTGTATATGTATCCCCTGTTACGTAAAGTTTTTATTTTTTGCCGTGAACTAATATACGTCCTTATTTATCTAGAAATCGGTAGACGTCATTCAGATTATAACACACCAATTAGATACATATACATATACATATTTGAAACAATATAAATACTGTTTGAATTATGTATTGTTATATTTAATAACATTACATAATTGAATTTTGTTATATATAATATATGTATTAGGTTTCAATGTATTGAATACCACATATCTATTGAAATTTGTAATGTAAAAAGTATTTCTTTTAAATAATTTTTTCCTTTTTTAAAGACGAGTTATAGTTAGATGGCTAGAAATTATTTTCAAATGAAAAAAAAATATATTATTGCTGATTTTCCATCTGTGCCTAATTCCTGTTGATAGCACATACGAACAAAACAATAACGAAAAATAATGTCGATTGCACAGATTATAAAACACCTTCCAACTATTTTTACTTATTACATTTATCCACTATCAGTTTTTCGAAATATATTCTGAACTTTCATGCAATGTTAAAGATTAAATAACTTTCTTTGAATTTGCTCAAGAAAAACATGATCAAAATATACTTCAAATAAATTCTGCCACTAGACCGTAATGTAATGTGTCCGAATTCTTTTGTGTACCTCGTGTAAAAACTATAAATGCTAGATACAGCATTTTTTTTATAAGGAACTTGCTGTATAGCATTTCTTACGACCCTTTTCAAATCAAAGGGATGTGCTTACTGACACATTTCTGAAATCATTTTTGTCCAGAAACGTCCTACACGGAAGCGCGAGAAAGGGGAAATGCTTGTCACGTGAAAACAATCGCTTATCACTCGATAGGTAATTTATTTGCCAAACGCTATTCGATTGCAAATCCCTTCAATAATCAGGCTTACCAATTTTATACATTTAAATTTAAATATGAGTTAGAAAATGTCTCAGAAAGTTCCTCATTGTTGAGCAAGGAATTTGAAAGCTACCTTAATGACATATATCAATTTTGTGGTTTTTATTTGTCAATATTTTCCCGAAAGTTAGAGCACGAACGGACAGACAGTCAAAACAAAATTATAAAGACATGCCTCACACATACATTATTACACCCTTTCCAACACGACGAACATATACATTAAGCTACAGTTTACGCTATATCATTTTATATCTACATTTTACGCTATATACTTTCTTGAAATGGCCTCAGAAACTGCGTGGTCCGGCGACTACCAGGGACACGAAAAACTAAAGTGTATGAAATTCACTAACTATTAAGTGAAAATTTAAGGTTGTTCTCAAATTCCCTCCTGAACAACTTGAAACTTTCTGACTACTTTTTCTAACACATTTTTAAACCTAAACGCATAAAATTTGCAAGCCTGACTATAAAAATGATGGAAATTGGATTGAGTACTACATTTGTGATAAATAAATTATTTATCAAGTTACAAATGATTGTTGTCACGTGACGACCACTTTTTCCCCTTTCCCTCCCTGCCGCGTCCGGAAATTCGATTCAAAACGCCAACTTTCAAAGTATATTCTGAAAGAAATTTCTGTCTTTACCAAAAAAAGGTAAAACATATTTCGATTACATAGTTTCTGTACTCATAAAATATAGACATTTGTTCTTTAAAAAATTAGTATTTTATTTAAAATAAATATTTCTGTAAATCCCTTAGTCAAATCAAAACTTATAATTTTCATATCAAATGTGAAAAAAGTATTCAAAAAAGTCATTCCGGCCTGCACCGGGGGGAAAAGGTAGCTTTCATATTCCATGGAATTTCAAACAGCTATATCGCAGCCGTTTTTTAAGATAAAGCCAAAACAAAATATGCTCCGGAATCCATGTATCATGATCTAACAGTTCACGGAAACAACTTTTTAAATTTATAATTTTATTTTACATCTTTTAGAACGTCTTTTTACATTTTTTAACTGGCCTCCACTTTGAAACTAGATGGCGCATGATGCTGGCCAACGAACTCGGTCGAAACTTTGGTATGTTCTGTACACATGATCAGTCACATTCGTATCGGTTCATAAATACGAGAGTTATAGCATAACAAAAATCAGGTTGTTTCAAAATGTCAGCCTCCCTAGAATTTCAAATTGCCATATCTCAGCCGTTTTTTTTTTTTTTTTTTTTTTAAGATAAAACCAAAACAAAAACTGATCCGTAATCCTTGTATCACAATCTAACACTTAACGGAAACAATTTTTCAAATTTATAATTTTTTTGTTCATCTTTTTGAGTTTTTAATAAATTAAAATAAATTAACTGGCCGCCATTTTGAAACAAGATGGTGGATGAAGCTGACCAACGAACTCGGTTGAGACCTTGGTATGTCCTATACTCAGTCACAACCAAATAGGTTCATAAATAAGAGCGTTACAGCATGACAAATATCAGATATCTATATCTATATCTATATCTATATCTATATATCTATACTAATAAAAGAAAGTTTCGCTCTGTGTGTGTGTGTGTGTTTGTCTGCGATGGCTAGCAAAATCTAGCCCACCTAGAAGTCTGAAAATTTAGGTGTGTATAGCCCAAGGTCTGGCCATGTGTACCTGAGTCTCAGAATTTTAATATTTTGATAATTATCCATCATATTAATTATATTCTCATTAAACATCGCATGAAAAATGTCATCTTTTTAATCAAAATGGCTAAAGAAAAGAATTGCTGTTGGGATTTGCAAGCGGAAATGAATGAATTCGAAATTATTTTACTAATTAGCGAATTTTAAGAAAACTAATTAAGATATCAATTTGAAAATTTCTGAGCATATGTAGAAAAAAAAAATCTGCATCCGACTATGCGATTTTTGAAAAATTCGGCCGGTATTTTTTCTTAATTTATGCAAAAAACTGCCAAAAATCTGCCGGCGCCAGTGAAATAAATCGGAGAGAGTTTCAGACAGGGATCTGCTTTCATTAAAAACTAAACTAGGAAGAGATCTATTTCTCTGGCCGATCCCTCCATTTAGTTTGCGAAAATGAAAGTAAATAATTGCCAATTTTTACTAATGAACAAAAATTTAGATAACTAATTAAGATATAGATCTGAAATTGAGGATGGGTAAAGTTGTCTTCTGCCGGCTATTTTAGCGTAGCGTCTTCGTTATGTTCTAATTATCAGAAAAATTTAATTATTTTTTTAATGATCGCGTTAATGCAGGTGAAGGTGGTTTTCTTGAACAAATTATTCGTTATATTTGCGAGTATAGGGAGGGAGGGGGTTAACGCCTTGGTCTGAGATTATTATTATCTTTGGCCCGGGCAATGCCGGGAGTGTAGCTAGTACTAATATAAAACAAAATTGCTGTGTGTGTCTGTGTGTCTGTCTGTCTACGATGGCCAACGAAATGTAGCACACCTAGAAGTAAGAAAATTTAGATTTATGTAGTACAAGGCCTGATCTGATGCACCTGGGACTCAGAATTCTAATATATTGATAATTACCCACGATATTAATTAGAATCTCATTAAACATCGCATCGAAAATGCCATCTTTTTTAATAAAATGACTAAAGAAAAGAACATTTGTTCTCAATTTGCAAGTAGAAATGAACAAATTTGAAATTTATTTATTAATTAGCGAATTTTAAGAAAACTAATTAAGATATTGATTGAAATTTTTAATCATAAGTAGAAACATTTTCGACATCCGATAATGCAATTTTTGTAAAATTCGGCCGGTAATTTTCCTTAATTTTTACAAAAAACTGCAAAAATATGGTGGTGTGTATGCATGTGTATGCACATGTGTGTATGCATGTATGCCCCCACATGTACACATACATTTGTGTATGCATGTATGCCCCCACATGTGCACATACATGTGTGTATGCATGTATGCCCACACATGTACACATACATGTGTGTATGCATGTATGCCCCCACATGTACACATACATGTGTGTATGCATGTATGCCCCCACATGTACACATAAATGTGTGTATGTATGTATGTCCCCACATGTACACATACATGTGTGTATGCATGTATGTGCATTTTACAACGTTAAAAAAATCCGAGAAAGTTTCAGACATGGATCGGCTTACATTAAACACTGAACTACAAAGATATTCGTTTCTCTGGCGATCCCTCCATATACTTTGCGAAAATGAAAGGAAATAATTGCCAATTTTTACTAATGAACAAATATAACTAATTAAGATATAGATTTGAATTTGAGGATGGGAAGGGGTGCCATCTGGCGGCTATTTTAGCGTTACGTTCTAACTATCAGAAAAATATAATTCTTTTTTTTTAATGATCCCGTTAATGTAGGGGAAGAGGATTTCCTTGAACAAATTGTTCGTTATATTTGCGGGTATGGGTAGGTGGGGGGGGGGGTGTTAAGGCCTTGCTCTGATTTGCACAAAACAAATTCCATTTAAGAAATTTAACATTTTTAGCTTCTCCCGTATCGTTTTATAAATGTTATATATAGAGAATACCGGAAATTTCAAATAACGATTTTCGTAAAAATTAAATTTATGTTCGTAATAAAAGTACACAACCCGTATTTACTTGATGCATACCAACAAAGTAAATGAATTGTTGTTGAGCACTTGATAAAGCGCCCCCTGGCGGGAAACACTACAAGCTTTTTTTCTCTAACAGTGCTTTGTTATCTCGGGTTCTACGGGCCCGATCACGACGGGCTATGGTTAATTTGACTTTTCGATCGCGTTACAGACTTCAGTTTTACCTTCCACCGCCAGGGGCCCATAATTTTCTCGAGTTCTATGGGCCTGATTTTGAGAGTAATTGGTTCATCCAACTCCCTTGATACAACAGGTACCCGTGTCGGATGTTCGAATCTAACAAATGGCGTACCCTGGTGTTAGAAAGTGGAACTAAATGATTTTGCTGGCGTGCACGTCACGCCTACTATATGGTACCGGAGGCAGCGGGGACACGTGTGGGAGTTTCGTTCGGAAGATGATTTATTTGAACAGAGTGACTCCCCTGTGAAAGATGGAACTAAAAGACTTTGCAGCGCATGCGCTTCATGCCTACTATACGGTGCCGCAGGCAGCGGGAACACGTGTCGGAGGTTCGTTTAGATGAGAATGCGCATCCTGTCGGCGGTAGGTGGAAATAGAGGATTTTCCGTCATGTGCGAAGCACTTTTAAATAAATGATTTCCCGTACGGCTGCAATAGGTAGCTTTTTGTATTGAAAGCTACCTAAAATATTTTCGAAGATAGAATATTTTAGTAATTTTCATTAAAGCATTTACATTTAAAAGGGAATACATATATAAATTTATATTTCAAGAAAAAAAAATTATTATAATAAATAAATGATTATAGATATAAGATATATACGTATATATCGTATATGTGATATTATTTATCTCTCTTTCTATATATGTATATCTGATATTATAGGACAAAGCGATTTTATATATATCACTCTATTTTGTATATGTATATACCTTTGTATAATAGGTGTGCGAAGGTACGCAATCATGATTCAGTGGTTAAGATAAAAAAAAAACATTGAGTCATGATTAGATTTTCCTAGGGTTACAACCACGCAATCACTTTCAATTTATATTCTCACTACTATTTAAAACTGAAAAGCTTAAACTAATATCCAGTGATAGCAGCATTGAAAAATTCTACAAATTTCGGTACATGTGTTAAAGCATTGTGTACTAAAGAGGAATTCCTATTCGAAACACATTCTTTTTTGTATAGAACTAGTTTTTTTCCTCATTAAAAAAAATTAAAAGGGAATCTATTTCGTGAAAGAAGTATTCTTCGAGAATAAAAGATTATTTTACAATGTGTCTGAAATTTTTTATAATGAAACTTTATAATTAGATATTTTGATTCCGTTATAAAATCTCTAAAACTTAATTTCATTCTTTAAAAAGTATTCTTCGAGGTGTTTTTAGAAGAAAAAAAAATTATGAATGATACAACACGAGTCGAAAAAAGTGTGATTGTAATAGATAGTATTTATAAGAAAGTGAGAAAGTATCAGGGCACGGACAGCCCAATAGTTAGCGTATCAATAATAAAATAATAAATTCGAGCTCAAGTTCGCGGGCTCAAAACCGACGCAAACGAATGAAACTAAAAAGTCCTTATGAATAAGACATGTTGGCTTTCTGATTTTAAAAGTAATATAATTTTCCAGCGTACGCGCAATCACATCGATTTCAAGATCTTTAAATTTTTCTAGCTTTGTTACAATATGATGACTATCATAATTTTTCAAGTTATGGAATATAACAGGGATTGTTTTACATTGCTTATAGTTCAAGTTACATTCCACATGTGTAGCTCCTCTGTATACACCTTACAGGTGATTATGGTCACGTGTGCGTTTCTAACCTAATACTTTTTTACAAATTGAACACGGATCATATACAATTTTTAGTTTCGCAAACGTTTTATCGCATGAGTTATTGGCAAATCTTTAACAAAAAATTTGAATTTTATAATTATAGGTTATATACATGGTTGAAAAATTATAAATTAGTATAGGTGATTGGTTATGAAATAAAATTTGTGATTAGCGAATTAATTTATTATAATTTTAGACAGTCACGTGACATACATTTAAAAAAATTCATATGTGTTATGGTAATGATAAGCTACGGCTGCCGAAGGCAGTCTAGTTCACAGCGGATTCCGGGCTCTGGTTAGTCCATACGAGGTCACGAACAAGAAGGGCCGGTTTACCCGGACACCTCCAAGGTGGTGCTCTTTGGCCTGGGGAAAGACGGGGGCCGAATCCTACCTGCGCCTCTCATCCTAACCCAGATGAGTGAAGTTCAGCGGACGCTGTGACTTGCGGTGGAGCCCAAGTGCAGGACACCGCCATCTGACACTTAGGCGGACGCAGAGACGACCCGACGGCCTTATTGCCAGAACCTCATAAGAGGATCCGGATTGTAGGCCATTGCCGAAACACCCCACGACCCATTACTGTAACCACGCCTTCCGATTATCAAATCCTAGGGAAGGAGGAAGCGACTAGTTCATCGGACGTGGCGAGCAGAAGGTGCTTCTTGCCAACCCGGGGCTTCGAAGAAAGTTAGTCCCTGACGCACAGACACGCCTTGGCTAAGGTTGTCCCCCACTAGAATAGCTTCCCGCGAGACAGAACCCCATAGGCGAAACTAGGACGTGGTCAAGCGACCCCATTCGAGGAGATCATACCCATATTTATATAACTACGACATTCATGCACTACTACATATATATATAACTACGACATAAATGCACTACTACATATATACACAACTGCATGCAAAACATAACACAACACATAGAGATAAGGAAATCATACCTACCTGTTTACCTTACCTGTGGGTTCTCGAGTAGGACTCTTAACCCACTAATTATGCACCATGACCCCCAGCGCCGTAAATGCCGCGGGCTGGTTGATTTGCATTTAAACGTGGTCGGCGACCACGAAAAGCATTTACGCTTCGGCCTGCCCTTCGACGACCCAGATTGCGGTCCAGTGTCCGAACAAGGAGGTCCTGGACTATGAGCCTCACTCCCTTGCGGCAATAACCGTCTAGACATAAGTCATGCAGCGTTCGAGTCCGAAAGTCACGAGGAAAAAATGTTTCTCTCTCGGACCACCAGAAGTTGCACTCGTACAGACAGTGTCTGACTGTGCTGACGCGCGTTCCGAAGAAATATACTGAGATGTTTCCGAAGAGGCGTCTCTGAAAGTCGCCGAAGGCGCCATGTCCCGTAAGGGCCTGGTTCACATAGAATTCTCTCTGCAGTCTGCGAGTGCGGACCCGCGGGAAAACCTCATACGTCGCTCGACCGTGCTCAGAATCGGTCCATCTTTCTTGCCAAGATGCTACGGCCCGACCCAGAAGAATTTTCTTGGCCTGGCGGCGCGTTTTCCTGTTCTCCACGTCGACAGTTTGTCGTGTCGTGGCTGCCTTGGCCAACGCATCCGCACGTTCATTGTATACGTGACCGACGTGAGCACGAACCCAGCGAAGATGAGGCTCGACTCCAGTTTGCTTCACCAATTCCTTAATCTCAACAATTGCCTTGTGTTTTGGCACCAGGCTATTAAGCGCTTGGAGCACCGATCTCGAGTCTGAGTAGAGATCGAGCTCACTGAGACCTCGCAGATGGGCGTCTGTTATTGCTTCTTTGATCGCGTGAACCTCCGCCACAAATACTTCTGCACCATTCGTGAGACGTAACTGACTCTCTCGTTCGATTAGGCCCTCGACAACAGCTAGGAACACACACCCAACGGTCTCGTTCATTTGCTTGGATCCGTCCGTGTAGTAGGAACACGTCGTCTTTGGGGTGAGGTCTTAAGTCCATGGGATCCACCGAAGGTCGTCTCTGTTGAGAGTTGGTTTCCACAGCTCGACAGTTCCGGGGTTTAGCCCAGTGCCGTCAATGCTTGCGTTCCAACGGACCAGAGACTTGAAGTCTCGATCCAGCTCTGAACGTAGGTCGAGAGGCAAAACCCCTCCCAACACGTTTAGAGCATCCGTCGAAACCGTCTTGTAACACTTGGTAACGCACAGCAGTAGACCCCGCTGCGCGCTTAGTGACCGATTTTTCAACACTACTTTACCGTTGTACCAGACTAGTGCGTAGAGCATCTTGCGGAGGTGCGGCTTGATTCCCCAGCTCACTGCAGTAAGTCGGTTCATCTTGTGAAGTACCTTGAACGCCTTTTCCTGAACCTGGTCCAGGTGGGGCATCCAACTAAGATGGCTGTCAATCGTAACCCTAAGTACTGTATGTTCCATCGATGTGCTACCTTGTGGCCTGCCATACGGATGGGCGTCGATGGCTGGTACTTGAAAGGTGCCCTTGGGAGGAACGATTGAGTGGCAGCACTTGGCGTAACTGAAAGTGAGGACGAAATCCATCGCCCAGCTGTGGATCTTCGAGAGAACTAGTCTAAGCACAGTCGCGAACCTCATGACCGCCTTTTGACGTGGTACACACAAAGACGTCATCAGCGAAGGTCTGGACAGCCCACTTCTCGTCAATTGGAACTGGCAAGCGATCCAAATCGTCCAAAAGGACGTTTGTTACAACCAGCCAGAGAGTCGGGCCGAGACACGACCCCTGAGGAACGCCTACGTTGTAGTACTGCTCCCGTCGTGGAGGATAATCGAACGATACCAGGGTTAGTTGTCGATCATCCCCAGGAGATACGGCTCAAGCCGTAGTCCTTCAAGCATTGGAGGACAGCGGCTCGCCGTACGCTGTTGAAAGCGCTCTTGATGTCTAACGTAAGCAGACATGTGTTAGCTTCACGTCTCTTTGATTCGGCTATGTAGTGCAACACCTTTCGTTGCGCCTCTACGGTACTGACATTCTTGCGAAAGCCGTACTGATGCGGGTGGATCTTACCGTTGGTCTCTAAATAGAGCGCCAATCTTGCTGCGCACAACTTGTCTAGAATCTTCCCGAGGGTCGGGAGTAAACAAATCGGACGGTAGGAATCTGGGTCGCTCGGTTCCTTGCCGGATTTGTCAAAGTAAACAGCAACCACCCGCTTCCAAGTCCGCGGAAAAGACTTCCTCAAACAGTGGTTATACAAGGCCATTAACCATTGAGGATGGAACTGGAGGACCTTACGGGCGATCTCTAAACTGATACCATCGTTGCCGGGTGCCTTGTTAGGCGGCAGCGATTCGATTGCAAGCTCCAGCTCTTCCAATGTGAACCAGTCCGGTTCGCCGTTCCTAATGATTTCGACCCGCGAGGTTTCGGCGGCCTGTCGGAAATGGTGTCTAGCAAGTGCATCCTGAGATTTCTCCCAGGTGGAGACTTCCTCACCGGAGGGAAGGACCAGCAAAACGGGCGCCTCCCGTCTCGACTTGCCCTTTACCACATCAACTACTTGGCCTGGCCTATCCGTGACAGGTGCTTCGGAAATAAATTTCCTGGACCAGGCACGTTTTGTGCGCAGGATCGACTTCTTCTATTCTGCTCGCTTACGCTTAAAGAGGGCGCCAAGTGTCGCTCTCCGAGTCGGCTCCAGATTATTCTGGTAGAGCCGCTTCAGCGTGCACAAACGAGATCTGATGCTGGTCAACGCAGTTGTCCACCAACATGCACCCTTGCGACGAACAAGCTTTCGGCGTTTGTGCTTCTGACACAGCTTCACCAAAGTTAACATCAAGTGTTCAACACCCTCCTCCGGGGTGGCGAAATCGTACCATCTCAGATCCGCTGTCTGCAGATCACGGAGGAACTCATCCAAGACTAAGTCCCTTGGGAACCAACGTCTGTTGGTTCCTCTAGGTTGACCTCAGCCTGCCTTCATAGGTCCATAGCATGAGACGGTGGTCACTGAGTCTTTAGATGTCGGAGATCCTCCAATCCGCAATGCGACTGGCGCAGAAATGGACGAGAAGGACGTCGATCCAGCCTTTCCCTTGAAGGCCAAGGAATGTGGGAGGACCGTCTGGGTCGTTAACGATTTCAAGGTTTGCGTTCGAGGCGAAGGCAATCAGAGATCGCCCTCTGGGATCCGTGGGTCCCTGCCCCAAATCGTGGTCTTTGTATTGAATTCTCCAACCAGAACGACGTTGTCATTCGGGTATTGCATCAACAGCGTATCCAACGGTTCGAGAACGAGGTTGATATCTTCAGAAGGGACACAGTAACACGTTATTACCAGTACCCAACTGCTCGGCCACTTGCAGGGGATGGCCACCACATCCGGGTGTCTCAAGACCGTGCAGAAGGACACTCGCTTGCTCACCCAGAAGGCCGCCCAAAAAAGGTTACCCGCCGAGTGAACTTGCGCGTAGTCCCTAGGCGTACCGGTGATGGAGCCCTCGCCGACGTATGGTTCATTGAGTGAAACGATGTCTGTCTCTTGCGACAGAGTATCCTGAGCCAGTTGGTTTGCGGCCGCCATAGCAAGGTGGCAATTAAGATGTGCGAAAGTCGGGTTTATCCCCATGATGACGCTGTTCTTAATTGTTCGACCTCCAACTTATGGATTTGACACTCATTAGAACCTGCGGCATGACTGGTCGACAATTGCTTGCCGTTTGGTCTCCGTTCGTTCCTGGTTCTGCAGTTCGGGCAGCAGAGCGCGTCCGCACTGCATTCTGAGGTTGTGTGATCCGAGACGCCGTACCTCCCACACAGGGACACATTTCGGCACACCTTCTGTGTGTGGCCGTACTTCCAGCAACAATAACAAATCAGAGGCCTCTGATTTGGCCGGAAGTCCACCTGTCACCAACACACACTCAATTTGCGAACCCGCTCCACACGCTCATATGAACTCTCATCAATCGCTATTACGTGATTACGACCGCGTTTCCCTGTGAACGAAGTTCTGAGTTCAAAGGAAGCCCCTTGAAGAATCTCATTCTGCTCCAGGATCGCAGGAATCACGTCGGCATTGGATAGATCCGAGTCCACACCGGAGACAATGATAAACGGGGTGCGTCGACGCGGTCTCGAAATCGATTGATCGCTCACTAGTTCCGTCTTCCCTATTTCGGCCTCCAGCCTCTCGAGATCTGCGGTGCTGTCTGTTATAATGACAATGCCTAAACCTGAGATATCCCTCACACCTCTGATTTTGATTTTGGCCTTGATAGGGTCGATTTCGCTAGTTACTTTTGTCCGAATGAAATTGGAGGAAACGTCAGAGTGTGTGGCCGGTGTTTTCGGCCACACTATGAGGGCTAGTTCCTCTTTAGGTTTGGCTTTGGCTTTTGGCTTCTGCTTCCCCTTCTGGGCGGATTCCTTTGGATGGGGATTCGCACCTTTTGGGCGTCCCGCCCGATCCATCTCCCGCAGTTTCTTCCTTGCATTCCTGGACACAACTTTGGACCAAGAGCCGTCCTCATCAGCCATTAATCCACCTAGCTGTGTTTCTGGAAGATCGTCTACGGAAGACGCGTCCGAATCATGAGATTGGACTTTGCTCTTCCTCGAATCTTTCTTACTTCCCTCACGATCGTCCTTAGAGCTCTAAGAGTTTTTCTTTTTCCTCTTTTTACGCAACTTGCCAGCGCTCTTGGTCACTTTCCGTTTAATCCCCAGCTGAGGATCGTCGGGTTACCCGTCTTTTCGAGGCCTCACCTTGTTTCGAGAGGATTGATCAGAACCATTAAGTCGCTCACTAGCACTCTGGGTTGCTTTCTGTTTACTCCCCTACTGAGGAACTTCGGGCGACCCGTCTCCGTGAAGTTTCACTTTGTGTGTGCTTCAGACATGGGATGTGCCTGTCTTAGACCTCTCCGTCTGCACCAGAAACTTACGTTTTTGTTTTTCCGTATTTTGATTCGGGTACGATTTACCGCCCGCTATGTCCGAATCTCCAAAAGGATTACGCTTAGTCTCTGGAGTTAGGCCATCCTTGTGACCCTTCTTTCCTTAAATGTACTCGTGGGGCTTTGCTTCAGTCTGATTACCGTTATACTCGGCTACCGTCGACTCTTCCCGCGCACAATGTTATGTGTTATGGTAAAAGAAAGAACATATATCTTAAAGTCTGTATGAAAATAACTAAAAGTATGGATGCGTTTCTGTGGGTGGAAGTCTTTATATTATTAAAGATTTAACTTAAAATGCAATAATTTGTGTTTTCCTTTTTGCCTACCCCTACATAAAGAAAAATAACTTTAAAAAATATATTACTACTAACTTACTATATATCTACTTACCTCGAGTGCACCCTACAACTAGGTCGTAAACTTGCTTTGGAAGAAATTAATTGAAATGTGTTCTTATCAGTGAATCTTATCTATAGTGTTATCGCGATCAGTGATGTCGTCAAATCACGTGATCTTACTAATCTACCACGTGGTGGAAAATCCCTGACGTTAGAGACCATGTCACATACAGTCACTATGTATTATAAAAACAAATAATTTAAATTGTGTTTTATTTTAAAAATCAATTAGACGAAACATGCTCATTTCAGTTATACCTATACATTATGTCTACTACCATACCCCTTATAAATGACGTCACAGTATCCCGTGGTCTTGCGATTTAAGCGAACACGTTACCGTTCACTCCTTTTAAGACAAGTGCCACAGAAGTTCAAATTTGGGTCAAGTCCAGTACATCATGGTTGAAATTTTAGGTAAGAAACGTTTATATATAAGTTTTAATATGGTAAAAATGTATTTTAAACATTTAAAAGATTTTTTTAAATAATAGACAAACTAAATAGTAGAATACATATTTTATAAAAACAAAGTCAAAAGGTTTGTCAGGCAAGTTATTTATTTATCCTATTCATTAATCAAAAGAAATTTTTAAGCCAGAATACTAAAAACCCAATTTAGTATAATTTTACTATACTTTACTATACAAGTTACAAAAAACATAAACGTGGAAATTAGTAAGCATTTTATTTAATTTTAAAACTATGGTGAATTCTACAGATATTCGATAAAATACCGTTTAACTATCAAAGTAATTGTATACCAAAGTACTTTCCAAGCCTTATTATAGATAATGACCGAATTTTTTGTGAAGGGTTTTTATTCAAACAGGGGACTCCTGCGATTTTTTGTCAAGGGATCTTTTTATTCAAATAGGGCACGTATCCCATTATTTTGTGAAGGGCTCCTATAGTGTAATGTCGGTCCTCACTTCGAATGGGGAAAAAAGGGGGGAGGTTAATTAACTGATTTTATGAAAGGTTTCCGTAACGTGAATTCATTGGATTATTTTGAAGGACCCTAGGCCATTTATTCAAAAGGAGATCTCTCCAATTTTTGTGAAGGGGTTAATATCTATAACTTTTTCCAGTTTTCTTCGAAGCGTCCCTGTAACTTTTAACTATCTTAATTAACTAATGCACTATATGGTAAAATTATATTTTATTTACATATCATTTCGATAATTGTGGAAGATGATTCATAAACTATACCGATATGCATCATTTTTCGTTCTTGTTTACTTTCTTACTTACTATTTTATGTTAACATTTGAATTCTTCGTACCCTTTTTTTTACCTTTCATATCCATTTTCACTTCTCCAAACGTAAATTTAAACATTCGAAAGTAAAATCTAACTTGCACTAGATAGTAAAGTTATAATCTTTACTTATTTCACATAAAATTCCGATTGCATTTGGAAAGTGTTTCATATACTATACTATGAGGCATTTTTCGTTCTTATTTATTTATTGTTACTTACTATTATGCATTAAAGTTAAAATTCTTCGTATACTTTTTGTGGGCACTCTGTATTTTTCGAAGTGCGTATTGTTAGCCTAAATTATATCGAAGGGCTATTGGGGGAAAAAAGGGGGGGGAGCTATTAAATTTAGTGCAGTATAATTCTTATGGGGGCCCTGTATTTTTAGCATAATGTGTATCGAATTAATTTAATTAAAACCCACCTCTTACCCCAAAAATGTTTAAGACCTATCAACTTTTAATTAGTATTTTTAATTTATTTCTTAATTACTATTTCTTAATTTATTTCTTAATTACTATTTTTAATTAATTTTTAAATACTATTTTTCATTCACTTCCACCATACTTCTACATACTCTAATACTCAAAGTGCATATTCTAGTTGAGAAAAAATAATCTCGCTTAAATTCTTAAGTTCCTTCATTAACATATCTCTTAATGAGTAATTTTAATTAGCATTTTTAATTTATTTTAAATACTATTATGGATTCACTTCTACTACATAACTCTAATATTCATACTGCATACTCTTGTTAAAAAAAAAAATGCTTCGAAAATTTCTAAGTCCCTCAATTAAAATTAAAATTAAATAAATTTCTATTTCGCTAAAATGAATCCGTTGAAACTCGCATCGTATTCTAGTAGATATTTCTCCGCGAAAAAAAAAATGCTACGAAATTTTCTAAGTCCCCCAATTAAAATTAATTTAAAAAAATCCGAAATAATCCCATCGTCTTATAGTTGACGCCCCGATCCCCCGCCCCACAGATCCCCGATCCACCACCGCCCATATCCCCGATCCCTTATCCCCAGATCCCCTGCCGCACAGCTCCACTGGAGCCCTACTAACCTATGATTAATATGAAATTGTTAGTGATAGAAACTTGAAATTTTACATGTCTCTTACTTCAAAGACATAAATGCATCCACAGAAAAGTTTTTAAAAATTCTAAATTTTTTAACTCTGCAGGAACAAAATACATTCTAAAATGGTGATTTCTGCGATATAGTTGTAATAGAAGCTTGAAATTTGGCACGGCGATTACATTTAAGATGGAAATTCTCTTCAAGAACGGTTACAAAAAATTCGAAATTTCAAATAAAACATGAAATGAGCGAAAAACCTTCAATATATACTCTAAATTACCATTTATTTGGAATTAATTTTAGTTTTTCTCATTCATTTAAGTCTCATGTTCGTCTAATGCAGTATAAGAATGAAGTTTGCTCAAAATGTGACTTAATTAGTAATTTTTGAATTATCTGTGGCAATAAAATTTCCTAATGAAAATCGACACACAAATACCACTTCACAATTACTTCAACAATTACGCGATCAAAGCCACATGTTTTGATAGTATATGATAATGCTTTAAAATCAATGGAAGTGCAAATAAATTAATTGTGAGCCACATGTAATGATATGTAAGAGTTCCTGTTCTGATAAACTTGACTTACTAAATTCATGTCCAGACATCCATAATCGTCCTCCTACTTTAATATATAGGGTATCTAACTATAAGTTGAAAGCTGATTATTTACCACCTAGATTTTTAGAATTACCCACTGTGAGTTGGTCCACAGAAATTTCCTCTCTGTCTAAATTTCGTCCGAATCATATAGCACATAGCAGCTACATAAGTAAGTCACTATTGTTCGACCGTCGAGTCAGCAGATACGAAACATTTTCGGGGAGAGGGGGCGGAGACTAAGATAGCAAAACTCGACCATTTCGTTTCGCAATCTATGGACACTTAAAAAAAAAATATTATATCGGTTGACGACGGGTGGAAGGAAGGGGAAAAGGACACCTAACCGCTCCCCCGCTCAATCGGCTTTCGATAAAAACTGGCATAGTTTTAAATTTTCATTCTCCAATTTCGCATTCAGTGAGGTTACTGGTATATGCGCATGACTCGAGCAGAATTATTTTTTATCCGGGTTGTTTTAGCTAAGCACATATATACTATACTCTGTTTTTCATTGAACACTTTATGTATAGAATTTATACTCATTTTACAAGGCTAAACAAACAAACAAGCGTAAAAAAGGTATAGCGTAAAATGTAGCTTAATGTATATGTTCGTCGTGTTGGAAAGTGTGTAATAATCTATGTGTGAGGCATGACTTTATGATTTTTTTTGACTGTCTGTCCGTTCGTGCTCTAACTTTCGGGAAAATATTGACAAATAAAAACCACAAAATTGATATATATGTCATTAAGGTAGCTTTCAAATTCCTTGCTCAACAGTGTGGAACTTTCTGAGACATTTTCTAACTCATATTTAAATTTAAAGGTATAAAATTGGCAAGCCTGATTATTGAAGGGATTTGCAATTGAATAGCGTTTGGCAAATAAATTACCTATCGAGTGATAAGCAATTGTTTTCACGTTTCAAGTATTTCCCCTTTCTCACGCTTCCGTGTAGGGAATTCGGTTTAAACGCCGACTTTGACAGCATTTCAAGAAAGTTCTTCTGTCTTTACCAAAAAAAGGGAAAACGTCTTTTGATTACATAGTTTCTGAATAACAACACCTGCCAATTTCATGCGTTTCAGGACAAAAATGATTTCAGAAATATGTCAGTAAGTACACCCCTTTGATTTGAGAAGGGTAGTAAGAAATACTATACAGTATGTTCCTTTTTTAAAAAAATGCTATATCTGGCATTTATAATTTTTACATGGAATACACAAAAGAATTTGGATACATTACGGTCTAGTGGCAGAATTTATTTGAAGTACATTTTGATCATGTTTTTCTCGAACAAATTAAAATAAATTTACTTAATCTTTAGTATTTAATGAAAGTACAGAATATATTTCGAAAAACTGAAGGTGGATAAATGCAATAAGTAAAAATAGTTGGAAAGTGTTTTATAATCTGTGCAATCGACATTATTTTTCGTTATTGTTTTGTTCGTATGTGCTATCAACAGGAATTAGGCACAGATGGAAAATCAGCAATAATATATATAGTTTTTCATTTGAAAATAATTTCTAGCCATCTTACTGTAACTTATTTTAAAATGGGAAAAAATTATTAAAAAAAATACTTTTTGCATTACAAATTTGAATAGATATATTGTATTCAATACATTGAAACCTAATACATATATTATATATAACAAAATTCAATTATGTATTGTTATTAAATGTAACAATACATAATTCAAACAATATTTATATTGTTTCAATTATGTATATATATGTATCTAATGGGTGTGTTATAATCTGAATGACGTCTACGGATTTCTGTAAAAGGGGATACATATACAGGGGTCGGATATCCAACTCTCGACGAGCGTGAAAATTTTCTAGCACTGGATATGTGTCCCCTCTGCTGTGGCATCAAGATGACGTATGGGGGCAGATATACAGGGGTCGGATATCCAATGCTCTACTCAAAAGTAAAACGTCCAGGCATCGGATATGTTACCCCTTGATAAATGTCCCCTTCTGCTATGACGTCAAGATGACGTACGGAGGCATACAGGGGACGGTTATCCAGGTCTCGACGAAAGTAACACGAACTAGTTTTTGATATATGGCCCCTTCTGATATGGGGGCAGATATACTGGGGTCGGATATCCGTCTCTCGAGGAAAGTGAACCTGGATATGTATCCCCTTCTGCTGTGACGTATGGGGGCAGATATACTGGGGATAGATATCAGCGTCTCCGACGCTAACGCCGAAAGTTCACCATATATCTCTTATTGAACGCCCTATAATACATTGTCATTAAAAAGTCTTTCGACCAATCAGCGCGATCGAACTAACTTCGGCTGCGGCCTAATTTCGAAGTTATATGACCATAATCTGAAAAAGCACGGGATTACAATATTCTTAGAACATTCTCGAAAAATTTAATAAATAAGAAGAGAAGAAAATAAAAAGAAATACGTAGGTTTTATCGAGCATGGGCAAGATGCCAAGATAATTTTTACATTGAGACTGAGGTAGCTTTTCATAATTTTGAGAAAGAAATATGTTTTTTTTTCAGAAAACATAGGGGAATAAGAAAATAAGAAAATAAAAAGATATAAGTTGTTATTTTAAGAGAGTTAAAATATTTTTAGCTGGAAGATTGGTGTTTTTTTTTAAAGAATTAAATTCTAGGATTCATTTATTTAATGAAACAAAAGTGCGTAATTTTAAGAGCGCGATCAGAGCCATTTTTTAGGAGAATGAATTTAGAATAAAGTATTTTAGCAAGGTGGAATTTTGACAATCAAATACTGGAATGAGAAAATAATTTAGAATAATGGGATTTACACACAATTATAGTTTTAATGAGGCCAAAGGCGAAAATTTTTTTATTTGTTTCATACCCCCCCCCCCCCCAAAAAAAAAAAAAAAAAAAAAAAAAAAAAAAAAAAAAACAAGCTTATCTGAACAGCAGTTCCCTAACAGTAGTTCAGATAAGTGACATAAAAATTGAGAATTTTCCTAAATTATAAAAATTCTAAAAATTTTAATTTTTAAATTTTTAAATCACCAAGAATCACGAACAAAGCAATTGCCTTAAAATTTTGGAAGAATAAAAAATTAGAAATTTTTTTTAGAGTAAAGCATAACCTAAAATACATAAAATTTACAACAACACTTACCTTTTGCAAGTGTAAATAAATGAGAATACATCAAGATAAACTAAGAAATAACTAACATAATAAATAATATTAATAACATAATATATAAAGAATTCAATATAATAAGTAATAAGCTGGAAATTAATTACATTGAAAAACTGAATTACATTGATACTGAAGAATAATAATACTATAAATACTAATTGAAAAACTGAACTCTGAAGAATACTAATACTATACATACTAATTGAAAAACTGAACTCTGAAGAATACTAATACTACACATACTATTTGAAAAAAACTGAACTCTGAAGCTTCAGTAATCTTAAACAGTCACTGTTTGAACAACAACAGCAGTCAACAACAGTCTCAAACAGTTCTCACTAAATTTTCAGTCTTTTTTCGTCTCTATTGCGTTTTGGGATTGAACCCACTCTAATCTATGGTGCCACTCTTTTCGTGGTCACACTTGAGATCAGAGCTAGTTTATTCCATGCGATAGCTATCTTTTGTCACAATCAGTAATTTTTTGTATTTACCTTATTTATGTTCATATTGCACTTAATGGTATATACACTACTTAGGTATATCACAACCTTGGTACCAAAATTCAAATTCATCATATATTGATATACCAAATTCATTGTAAGCAGTTTAATCAATTTGTCAACAATTTATAAATAGAATTCTACTTTGCCAAATAATATCATCTCTCAACATTTTTCTAATATATTATCTTAATAAATAATAACATTAATAAATCTCTTCAAATAATAAATAATATCAACAAACTTCAATAACTACTCTAGTAATATATCACAGTAAATATTACAATCCATATAAAATTCTTGGTTGAGGAAAAAAAAATACATAGCAAAATCTATTTTTTCCTTACTTGAAAAGATAAGGAAATAAGTTTTTGCTAGCCGAATTGTGCATAAAAAAATTAACAATATATTATTTTTCCAATACTAAATAATTTAGATGTCCAAATCTTTAGATAGGATTCACTCAACCAACAATTGTGAACAATAATATCCCTTTCTGATACTCTTCTTTTAATTACTAAAATCTATGACATAATCGGGTATAGCTAATTACCAAAATTTAACTGTAGAATCATATGCATCTTTTTACACTTTTTTTAAGTAATAAGCAAAATAATAATTATAATACCAAAATAATAATAATAGTTCTTAGATAGATAGACGACAGAGAATTGGTATATAAACTATTATATTTACACTATTGCAATCCTTATTTTTCAACTAATCTCTTCAAAACATTTCACTACAATATCACAATATCAATTTTTAGACTAATACATAATATCAACATTCAAGAATAATTCAAGACATTTATTGTATTAAACAAAATAAATATACAGTGGCGGACAAAAAAACCGCATCACCTGCGAAAAAGTGGAAAACGCTGCAAATAATGTTTTTCAAGTACAGGTATTATGAAAGGATGATATTTTTACGATAAAATACGGTTCTAGGAATAATTTCAATTACATTTTGTTGGGATTTATAAATTATTTACACATAATTATTTGGAAAAATGGAAAAAGGTGAAAAACGCAATATTTAAAAAAACTTGGAACAAAGTAATAGCTGCACAAATTCTGTAGTTAATGTAAATCCTACATAACTGCAGTCATATTGTATAAACTTAGATGTGTATACATGCATAAGGATCACATAAGTATTTAGTAGATCCTCCACGAGCTGTGATGATAGCCTTGCAGCGGTTCGGCAGAGAATATATCAACTTCTGAATGTAATCCTGGCCAATTTAATGCAATCAGACCCTAATAATTCTTTCCTGCATTTTTATCTTAGTAGCAGGCTTCTGAGCAGCAATTTTTGCACCCATTATATGGTAACAATTTTCAATTGGATTCAGATCAGGACTATTCCCAGGCCATTCCGAAACTTTAATGCCAGATTTTGTCAGGTAGGCCATCACCTAAAGGGAGGAAATTGGGTGAAAATTACTTTTTCAATATCCTTAATGTTATGGAGATTAAACTTTGTAAATTAGGCAACAAAATAATTCATGAATAAGTTAGATTGTACTTACCGATTTCGCTGTATGGCAGGGTGCAGATTCCTGTTGAAAAATACAATTTCTGGCACCTTTAAAATTATCCTTATTAGCTGGTTTTAAACACTCCTCGAAAATCTCTGCATAAACGGATGCATTCACAGTTCCAGTAATAAGTTTCAGACGTCCAACTCATTTGCTGGATATACATTCCCAGACCATTTGGCTGACTGGGAATTTTAGAGTAGGCGATATGCAGTCTGGATGATAAGCTTCACTTTTACGTCTCCGAACATACCGCTCACCGTCTGATCCATGTAGGTTGAACTTAGATTCGTCCGAATAAATTACTGAATCCCACTGAGTCTTTGTCCATGAGACATGTTCTTTTGCCCAAGAAAGTCGTTTCTGCATATTTTTTTTTTAAGTAAAGTCTTTTTCTTTGGGCGATACGCATACAGACCGCATTACACAAGGCGTCTTTGGATAGTTCTTGCGCTTAAATTAACACCACAGACTTTCTTAAATTCGACTTTTAAGTCAGGAGCACTTGCATGACGATTACTTAGAGACATCCGTTTCAGATATTGATCATCAGAATTTGTGGTCCCCCTCTTTCAGCCCGATCCAGCCTTTGTCTCAACATTACCAGTTTCACGTTCTAATTTAATCGTCCTCCAAACTGTCGATTGATTGCAACCAATTTTTTTAGCGATCACACGTGTCGAATATCCTTCTTTAACTAAAGCAAATATCACACATTTTTTTTCTTGCGTCAATTGAACATACGATGTCATCATTTGACCACTGAAAGATCAAGACAAATGACCATTTTTCCCTTTTGCCGCACTATTTTTAAAAATTTTATGACGCAATACTTCGTATGGTGTATATTAACCATTAGAAATGTAGAATGATATCTTATCTTGCTTTGCAGCAACTAAGATTAATTTATTTGAACGAAATAACTCATTATCATTACAAAATGTTAATTTTTCTAGGTGATGCAGTTTTTTGTCCGCCACTGTAGCTACTGAGAATACATTAAATAATATAAATAATATTTACTAAAAACTGTAATTATATAGAATATTTAATTTTAATTTAATAGACTCAACAAAAAATAAGTACCAAAACTAGTTGATCAGGCTAGAAGACACCTAGTAATGTTGAGAAGTTATTGTTTATATTTAAAGTTAATTGAATTACACAAGTAATATCCCTGTGTCGACCCAAGAATATACCTGGAAAAAAGAATTTATTTTTAAAATTTAGAAAGTTTTTTTTTTTCTTTATTTTTTCTCAGTTATTGTAAATAAAATTTTTTTGGACGAAATTAATATATTGTTTTTACTAATGTTTGTTGTTGTGAACCTGTATATGTGAAGTTGTTTGTGTTGGTTTTTGTGTATTTTCATGAAATAATTTGAAATCATCTGGAAAATAATATTGTCTTAATTTAGAAACATGTACAATTACTGAATTGGCTTTAGTTTCATAATTAAATCTGTCTATTTTATAAGTCACTTCTGAAAGTTTGTTTATGATTTTGTATGGACCTGAAAAAGTGGGTTCCAACTTCCTAGTATTGGGATATTTAAATTCTTCATAAATTACAAAATCATTTACTTTTAAAGGACACCCAACAAATTTCCTATCATATAACCTTTTATTTTTGGAATGAAATTCTTTAGTACGCTTTTTAGCAATATTTTGTGCTTCTTGAACAGGCGGATAATAATTTTGATTTAAAGGAGAGTTATAAGGTAATTTGCCATAAAATAGATATGCTGGTTGGAAATTAGTTATGGAATGAGGAGTATTATTGTATTCTTGAATGACTTGCTCTAATAACCGAGTCCATGGAATTTTAGATGAGATTGAATTTACTTTACATTTTAATCTAGTGACTAGTCTAGTCTGGTTAACCCTTTCAACCCTCCCATTCGTTTGTGGATGATGTGAAGAGGTAAGTCTTTGTTTAATGTTATGTGTCTTGAGAATTTTTTTTTATTGAGGTGACTGGAATGCCTTGTGCCGATCACTGAGTATTGTTTGGGGAACCTGACTATTGAAAATTTGTTTTAAGCAATTAATATATGTGGCTGAGGTAACATTTTTAGATGGAAAAGCCCAGACATATCTTGTGGCATGATCTATTATTATGTGTAAAAATTTCTTTGTTGAGTTATAATAATTAAATCCACCCACAGTATCAATAGAGAGGCACTCAAAGGGTTGATCTGTGGCTGGTAGAGCTTGTAATATGCCAAATCTTTTTGTTTTGGGTTTTTTATTTTTTTGACAAGTGTCACAATGTTTTACATACTGGGTTATATCTTTAGTCATTTTAGGCCAATAATAGTTTAAAGAAATTAAATTTTGCATTTTTTGTATACCCAAATGTCCATAATTCTCATGTGCAATATGTAATAATTTTTTTCTTAAAGCCAATGGTACTACCACTTTTCGAAATCCATGTTTTTTAAGTATGATTATTCCATTCTCTGATCGATATTTCCTAACATTTACATTTTCCTTACTTTGCATCTCGATTATTTCATCTTTATCTAACAATAAATTAATATGATGGTTGAAAAAAGTTACAGGGTTTCTGGACAACATGTCAGTTTCGACATTTGTTGACACTTTTTCATACTTGATTTCATACTCAAACATGCTTAATTTTAAAGACCACCTGAATAATCTTCCTCTAGGATTCTTAACATTATTTCACCAAACTAGAGATGCATGGTCAGTATGGATGGTAAATCTGACTCCATGGAAGTAATGATAAAATTTATCAAGAGTGTCAATAATCGCTAAACACTCTAAATCTGTAATGAAGTAATTCTGCTCGTAACTCTTCAAATTCCTTGAATGGTAAGCAATTGGATGCAGAAACCCCTCTTTATCTGGTTGTTTAAGCAGTGCACCTACTGTCATCTGTGAGGCGTCAACAAACATAAGAAGTGGTAATTTCGCATCATAAATTTTAAGGATAGGTTTTTGTATTAAAACATCTTTCAATTTATTAAAAGAGTCTTGACATTCTGAAGTCCAATTCCATATTGTATTTTTTCTAAGTAACTTATTAAGAGGTTGTCGAATTTGAGCATATTTATCTATAAATTTATGATAAACATTTATTGATCCTAGGAAACTTTGCAATTGTTTAATATTTGTTGGGGGTTTTAATTTCTTTATAGTTTCAATATTTGCATTTGCAGGAGTTAGAATTCCATCGTAAATTTCATATACTAAAAAGTTAATCTTAGTCTGAGCCAATTTACATTTGGATAATTTGAGTTTAATATTTTCTAACTGACAAATTTTGAATATTTGATTTAAATGATCAAGATGTTCTTTTAGAGAGGAGGAGAAAATTATAATATCATCGAAATAGTGGCAAGCAAAATCTATTTTGTATTTATTTAGGATTCATCTAATAGTTCTATTGAAAATGGGGGGCCCCGTTTTTATCCCGAATGGGAGGACTAACCATTCGAATAACCCAGAGCTAGTAGCAAAAGCTAATTTCTCAGTATCTGCGGGATGTATGGGTATGTGCCAGTAGCCGGAGGCTAAGTCCAAAGTTGAAAAATACTGAGAACCACTCAATTTATCCAAGATCCCATCAATACGAGGTAATGGCTCGGCATCATTTTTTACTATTGCATTTAATTTTCGATAATCAATACATAATCTAGTCTTTTTGCCTTCCTCTCTTTTCATAGCCAAAGTGACAGGAGCCGAATAAGGACTATTGCTCTCTTTAAATCCTGCTTCTAACAATCCTTGAATTTGATTTTGAATTTATTTTTCCTCAGCTGGTGAAGTTCTATAAGGCCTCAAAGATATTGGTAGGTCAGATTTAAGATAAACGCGTTGCGGTTCAATATTAATTGTACCCACATCATATTTACGTTTAGCGAAAATATCCATGTAATCTTGAATTAATTCCTTTAAATCCCCATTTTTAATCAAATTTATCTCCTCCATTAGTTCACAATTAGAATTATTAACTTCGCGAGAAATTTGAGGAGTCATGAGTCTTCTAAAATCTGGTTGCACTTCATAGTCATTATTTTCCTCATTTGACTGCATAATTATACTACTACCACAGTTCTCAAAATTTAGTTGTTCATCATGATAAAAATCCAAATCATTATGCTCTTCATTACTTTCAAAATTGTTATTTACTTGATAAAAATTAAACTTGTTATAATGATCATACTTATTTTCAAAATTACTACTGTCATTTTCAAATTTTATATTTTCATTATTCACTTGTTTTACTTTATTAACATCAACAATATGAAAATGGAGAACTTTCTCATTTTGAATGGCTACACCTCTATTTACAATTCTTTTCCCCTGTTTGACAATACAATGTTTACAATTAATTGTTAAATCAAATTTTGAAAACTCTTTTAACCCCAATATTGTATAATTTAGATCTATATTACATACTAGAAAATCTACCCATTTACTAATTTTCCCAACCCTGATGAGCACTCTACACTTCTGATTAATTTCCATAAACCCTTTTGCCTGACCAATAATAGTAGTAGGTATTTTCTCAATTTTAGCATTAAGTTTTACTACAAATTTCAATGGTAAAATGGCAATTGTGGAACCACTATCCACAATACAAGGTAAATTATAACTAGGGGTGTACCCATACACTATTAATTGTCATTCATTACCAGGATTACAAGCAAAAGAAGAAGCATTATGAGTATCAGATGGAGTAGTATTATTTATAAAAACACACTCTCTTTCCCAATGGTAAGCATTTCTTACCCCCTTATTAGTGCAAATTCTGCACGGTCTGCTTGGATAAAGGTTTTGAAAATGATTGTTTTGTACAGGATTCCTATAATTAGGAGATCTCTGATTAAATTGTCGTGCTGGTAGCCAATTCCGAGGAGCATATTCTTACCTAGGTGGTCGGAAAGGCTGAACATTTTGCCGAAAAGATTGCATTGGGAAACGAGGAGCAGAAAAATTTGGCTGACGATATGGTTGATTGATTGGTTGTCGGGTATTGCTCGATGGAGAAACTTCAACAAATTGTTTCACAATCCTATACCAGTCAGTGGTATTTTCAGGATGATTTACATTGATGGAATTTTGATATTCTGGTCGTAATCCATCAGTCAATCCTTGTAACAGAATAGTTTCACATAATTTTAACTGCCTACCTATCTCTACCTTTTTTCTAAAATAATCTTCTAACTCACTCAATTTATCCAGTTTAAGTGTAGTAAAATCAGAAAATTTTGGGCATTTTAAGTCAATAAACCTCTCTATTAAAATATTTACAATTTGTTCATAATCATCACAATTTAAACAATCATTAACATACACTTTAAGAGCTTCCCCTTTAAGATATTGAGATATATGATTAAATTTCCATCCCTCATTCTTATTTTCTCTTCTACAAATTTGGTTGAAATATTCTAGCCACTGCTGAATCTACATTCCCGAATCAGGGTCAAATGCAATCATCTTAATTTCATCCATATTCCTATAACTTTTATCAATATGAATATAAGAAGGTACTCTATTTTCTTTACAAAGCCCCGATCTTAGTAACATTTAAATAACAATAGAATTTAAATAATCATTAACAATAAAATAAAAACACATAAAAATATTCAAATAGCATAAAGTCACAAAATAAAAATATCAACCATGAAAAATAACTTACACTGCCGTGAATTCTTTTTATTTACTTGGCCGCATGTCCATATCATAGTAAATCCTCAAATACGTTTCCATATAATTAGTTCCGATGATAACACACTCCAAATTAGCGACACAAACATATTTGGATCTAGATTACAACATACCAAAACAACATACCATCCGTCGTGACAGCTGAAGTCCATACACCGGCAAATGGTTGAACAAAAGCACTGTATCTGGCATATTCGCTAGACTTTAAAAATATCTGGCCATTCTTGTCGATTTTAAAAATATCTCGCCATCCTGGTCGACTAAAAGAATAAAATCCTGTTGACTAAAAGAATAATGTCATGATTTCACTTGGATCACTATAATTTTTGAAGAATCATACTCAAGGCAAGGGCTTCTTCCGAGGAATTTTGCAGTCAGGCACCGAGAACGCACTTCATAGTGTACGTATAGAATGCAAATAAGAGACAGTCCATTCCATTTCACTTTTATTCGAAAATCAAAAACAAACTGGCTAGGCTTTACTCATTATGATGCTCAATACATACGTGCTGATTTGAATACCGTGAAGAAACTTGATGATTTAATTTATTAATTAAGAAGACATTTTGGTTCGTATAGGCAGTTGTTTTTTCGAATATATCGGAAGTCAAGGAGAATGTTCCATGATCGTGGAATACGCGCCGAGGTTTGCATGCACCACTGGATCCAGGAACAATCTGACGCTAACGCGGGAAGTTCAACGTATATCTCTTATTG
Organism: Maratus michaelseni; assembly: GCA_963931845.1. Lineage (NCBI taxonomy): Eukaryota > Metazoa > Arthropoda > Arachnida > Araneae > Salticidae > Maratus > Maratus michaelseni. Next base: position 394,413,576 of record OZ007592.1, read on the forward strand.
AACGCCCCAGAATACACTGTCGTTAAAAAGTCTTTCGACCAATCAGCGCGATCGAACTAACTTCGTCTGCGGCCTAATTTCGAAGTTATATGACCGTAATCTGAAAAAGCGCGGGATTACAATATTCTTAGAACATAATTTTTGCATTGAAACTGAAGTAGCTTTTCATAATTTTGAGAAAGATATATGGTTTTTTTTCAGAAAACATAGGAGAATAAGAAAATAAGAAAATAAAAAGATATAAGTTGTTATTTCAAGAGAGTTAAAATATTTTTAGCTGGGAGATTGGTGTTTTTTTTTAAAGAATTAAGTTCTAGGATGCATTTATTTAATGAAACAAAAGTGCGTAACTTTAACAGCGCGATCAGAGCCACTTTTTTAGGAGAATGAATTTAGAATAAAGTATTTTAGCACGGTGGAATTTTGACAATCGAAATACTGGAACGAGAAAATAATTTAGAATAATGGGATTTACACAGAATTATAGTTTTAATGAGGCCAAAGGCGAATTTTTTTTTTATTTGTTTCATATATATATATTTCTGTGAGTAAAGCTGACGTCATACCTGCAGTGGCAACGGTATAATCAATCCTTTTCCCTTTTTTCGTAAATTGAATTACTTCTAATTATTGCATAATTTTAACCTTTTCACTGTCGATTAAGAAACATAGCGTAATTTAAAATGCAATCTGTTTCAAAACTATACTGCAGTTATTTTATTTTATTTTTACGGTTTTTAAAGTAATTTTCAAGTAGGATTTAAAAAAATATATATCTCTATCACTTGTATCTCGAATACGGAATATTTACTCAACTACTCTTAAAACAATATAAATAGTTCAGAGTTTGTTTCGGCTAATATTCCAATAAAGAAATTAACAATTCATCAACAAATAAATATATAAATAAAACAAAGATGTAACATGTGTATAATCGAACTACATGCTTAAACACTGAAATAATCAGAATGAAAAGGTGCTCTTATCAGAATCTCTTTTGAATACATAATTATTATTTAAAAAAAATGCTTTTTGGTTCTGTTAGTGTATCCTATATAATCTCTCTCTCTCTGTATATATATATATATATATATATATATATATATATATATATATATATACATATATATATATTACATTATTAAATCTTCCTTCGCGATATTTCCCTGTTTTATGCTAAATTACCACCACATTTTTACTAATTCCTTATTCTCTAATAATATCTATCGTTAATTCTATTAAATTCCCCTTAAATTAATTATTATCCTACCCGATTTACTTAAACATAAATATTTTAGTTATTCTTAAATTATTTCATGATTTCTGATCATTTCTGTGAATTCGAATTCTTTTTCGAGAGCCATTTACTTTTCTTTCCGAGATTTTTTGCGCCTTGTGTTATTTTTTTACGACAAAATGCGTCTGCTTAAGTTTGTCAGGACTGTTTTCACTATCATTCCCATTGGTCGTGGCGTAGACAATACGCGTATCCCTTATTCTCGCATTGGCTAAAGCGCGCGCTACGTCATGATTTTGTACTTTTGTGATTGTCCGAAAAAGGCAGCTGCACGCGATCATCAAACAGAATTTGGTTGAGTTTTTAAGTGTTAAACATTTCTCTGGCTGTGCGTTTTACTCATCGTGTATTCCAAATGATTTAACACTAATAATTTGTCCGAAAGTTATGTGCGGTGTATTATCAGAGAATCTTGTGATAACTAATTGCTTTAGAGATGGCACTTCCCATTTCAATCATGTGTGGACTGCTTCCATGACGTTTATTTAAAATAAAGCATGGAACTATGAATTGCCTTGTTTTTCGTATATCGGTGAAACACCTACTGTTTTATTCCTTGCCTTGTTCAGCATATACACGACTGCAACCATATTATTATGCTTCGAACGGACGACTGCTTTCACTAATATAATGCTGCTTCAATTACATAAAGCTTATCGTCAATTTCTTCTCCTTCATCGATTTCATTGCATCGAGTTCATATATCATAGTATACACTACTGGTCATTAAAATTACAACACCAGGTAGGAATGCAAATAACAGAATGATATTTATTGGACAAATATATTATAATGAGAAGGACAAGTGATTACATTTTCAGAAAATTTGGAAGTATAGATTCTGAGAAAACACTACCCAGAGCAGCCACCCCTGGCCGCAATAACAGCATTTATCTGCCTAGGCATGGATTCGAACAGAGATTGGATGTCATGTACGGGAACAGCATTCCATACACCTTCAACACTATGCCACAGTTCATCAACCGTAGTGACTGCGAGTGGTGGCGTGCCAGTCGCTCAGCAGCCATTGACCAGATATTTTCAATTGGTTGGAAATCAGGAGAACGTGCTGGCCAGGTCAACAGTCTAACATTTTCTGTATGAAGGAAGGTCAGGATAGTACGGCAAACATGCTGTCGTGCATTGTCCTGGTAAAACGTAGAGTTGCTCAGGCATCAAAGATAGGACAGAGCCACGGGCCGTAACACTTCAAAAATGTAAAGGCTGCTGCTGAAATTGCCGGCAATGCGAACAAGAGGTTACCGAGACGTCTATCCAATGACACCTCATACCGTCACTCCAGGCAATATGCCAGTATGACGATGCGAATGCAAGCTGGCAATGTGCGTTTTACACGATGCTGCCAAACACGGATTCGCACATCATGGTGCTGCATATGACGAAGGAATGGCCTCTCACGTCATCTTTTAAGATGAATCCAGGTTCTTTATACAACATCATGAAGGCCGCATACGCGTTTGGTGGTATACTTGAAAATGCACATTGCCAGCTTTCATTCGACATCAACATACAGGCCCATAACCTGCAGTGATCGTGTGGGTTGAATACACGTTTCGGTAACTTCTTGTTCCCATTGCCGGCAATATGAACTTCAGGCGTTACATTTCTGAGGTGTTACCGTCCGTGGTTCTGCCCTGTACGCGAGGCTTCCGGAACTCTATGTTTCTCCAGTACAATGCACCGTCGCATGTTGCTCAAACTATCCTGACCTTCCTTGATACAGAACATGTTCGACTGTTGCCCTGGCTGGCACGTTCTCCTGGTTTCTTACCAATTGAAAATGCCCTGTCAATCACTTCTGAGCGACTGACCGGCCACCACTCGCCCGTCATTACGGTTGATGAACTGTGACATAGTGTTGAAACTGCAGCGACTGTTGTACTCGTACATGACATCCAATCTCTGTTCGACTCCATGGCTAGACAGATAAATGCTGTTATTGTGGCGAGGGCTGGCTGCTCTGGGTAGTGATTTCTAAGGATCTATACCTCCAAATTTTCAGAAAATGTAATCACTTGTCCTTCCTATTATAATGTTTTTGTCCAATAAATATCATTTTGTTATTTGCATTCCTTCCAGGTGTTGCAATTTTAATGGCCAGCAGTGTATATATTTACATATATGTAGAATATATATAGCCGATATATTCAGTGTGTTATAAAATTCGACCGACAAATTAAGAGGGATGATAAAAGGCATCAAGGGATCAAAAGTTACTATAGCACATGGGATCTCACACCACGTTTAGTGGGAGAAAATCGCAAAAATAGTTATGAAGGGTGTGACGTCGAGCGGAAGAAAAATAACCAATAATAAGTAGTAAAAACCATTTATATGACGTAAAGCATCATTACTATGCATTGCAGTTCAACGTCAGAAAGGAGACGACGATACATCTTGGTAGAATATCTTCAAAGTTGCGGCCACGAAGGCCATTGCACAGCCGACACTGACGGACGAATTGAATTTTATGAAATGCCGAGCTTTCCGGAACTAATTCAAAATTTCTATCCCATAAAATTCCATAAAATTTAGAATATTCGTTGAGTTTTGCTCCAGCAACAAAAACATTCAGTTTAAATATTTTATAATAAATAGTAATACAGGGTGTCCGAGAAAGATCCGTACAACTTCAAAAATTTATTGAAAAAGAAACAGTAGGGTAACAGCGAAACTAATGAGGACATTAGATAGAATAACTCAAAAAGTTTTTTTCTGCAGTATGTTTTTGACCATAGATGGCGCTACATGTCATGCAAAGGAATATTAAAGCATTTTAGTTATTTCAATAGCGGATCGCGTGAAGAAAGCACAATGTGTTGCGTGGTTTATCGAAACAAAATCCGATACGCAAACACAACGGAATTATCGAACGACGTATGGGGAATCGCCACCATCTCGGTCAAGCATTCGTGAGTGGTATCACAAATTTATGACAACGGGTAGTGTGGAACATAAAAAAGGATATGGTCGCCCTAGAACTAGCGAAGAAAGTGTGGAACGAATACGTGAAACATTTCGTAGGAGCCCTACAAAATCAGTTCGACAAGCATCCCGGGAGCTACAAATGCCAAGATCCACTGTACACGATGTGCTTCATAAACGATTGCGACTTACAGCCTACAAAGTTCAGATTCTGCATGCGTTACAACCGGATGATTATGCGAAGCGTTATGGATTTGCAGTTGACATGCTGCATCGTTTGGATGCCGATGAACATTTTCTGAAACGAATACTGTTTTCCGATGAATCAACGTTTCATGTGTCCGGAATGGTCAATAAACATAACGTTCGATTTTGGGGCTCCGAACAACCACATGCCGCACATGAACTCCAACGGAGCAGTGAAAAGGTGAACGTGTGATGCGGATTGCTTCACGATCGCATCCTTGGACCTTTTTTTTTCTCAGAAACGACTGTGACCTCAAGTACCTACTTAGATATGCTTGAGATTTATGCATTCCCACAACTGCAAGACCTTCAACCGAATGTCCTTTTCCAACAAGACGGTGCGCCTCCTCATTGGGGATTGACAGTTCGTGAGTCGCTGAATAATTCTTTTCCACAGCGTTGGATTGGCAGGGATGGTCCCATTGCATGGCCACCCCGGTCTCCTGACCTAACACCACTGGATTTTTTCTTTTGGGGTTATGTTAATGATACTGTATACCGAACGCAAGTTAACAGTCTCGAAGAGTTAAAGCAAAACATCCAAACAGCTGTAGCTACTGTTGATGTTAGCATGCTGAAACGGTCGTGGATGGAATTGGAATATCGTCTTGATATTGTTCGTGCTACAAAAGGGTCTCATGTAGAAATTTCCTAAGGTAATAACTTAAGTTATAGGAAAAAAAAACTTTTTGAGTTATTCTATCTAATGTACTAATTAGTTGCGCTGTAACCCTATTGTTTCTTTTTCAATAAATTTTTGAAGTTGTACGGATCTTTCTCGGACACCCTGTATAATTTGCGTAAAACAAATGAAATAGAATTAAATGAAATTGTAATTTTTATCTTAATTTAAGAAAAAGGTGCATTTAGAAACATATCTCCTTTAACAATCATCATTGACGTGATTAAATAAAAAATAAATACAATATCATTCATCCACTATCACAATTTTTATCCGTATTTAACAGAAGATAATTCGAAAGCTTCAACATGAAAAATGTTTTAAGTTTTCTCAGATGAAGAAATCTTTTTAGAAAGTTTACCTGCGTGGAAATCAACGTAATTGAATTATTTTCTTGTTTACATTTTTAGTTTTTTTTTTTTTTTTTTTTTTTTTTTTTTTTTTTTTGCTTTTATTTTGAGAAAGTTGTTTGTTAAATTTCTGGAAAAGTTTAGTTGAGAACAAGTTATTAAGGAGTATAATTCAAAGAACTGTGACCACAGAAGACTAAGTTGAAAATTTTGAAAAATTATATAAAAGATTAGGTAAATAAAAGAAATAAAAAAAATCTTTACGAAATTATCTTCTAAAAGACATATATAAATAAAATGACGCTCAATTCTAAATAAGTATGCAAGAAAATAAATTCTCTACGGCGAAAGAAATTTTATTAAGAGATGAATTATTATTAAACATGATAAAAATGTGAAGGTTATGGTATTGCATTTTTTAAAATCCTATCCATCTGTTCTCAAACTTTATCGTTACGCGACCCACCTTAAAGTTAAATGTTTCTTCCGGATTCTCCTAAAATGTATGCATATAAAGCATTTTGTGAAAAATCACCTGTTGAAAAGACGTAACTTTGGCACAAAAATACATACGAGAATAATAATAGGTATTTGTAATGTGAAATTAGAGTTATTAAAAGATTTTCCTTCGTAAAAAATACGCTTCTTTTTGAATTTATTATAAAAAATACAGTTTAAATGTTAATGCGAATAGAACATTGTTTTCAACACACGCCAAAGTCTACGACTGGATTGAAACATTCAATCTTAGCCTAAAGCCTATTTTTATTCAAAGTGTAACAAAACATCGACTTTCTTTGCCTATCTCTATTCAGGACATTTTTCTTTACAGTTGTAACATACTATTTGTATTAAAATATTTCAGCAGATAAAATTAATTATTTATTTTAGAAAATTTGATAGATCTTTGCGCGACACAAGTTGGCTGCGGGCGATATGAGTCGTCATCCGTAGTTCGAGACCACGATTATGTATCTACCACAAATTGTAATGAAATTGATCTTCTACACATCTCCAAGTAATTTAATATATTATAAATAATATTTTTGTTAATTAGTTAATCTTGCTTATGTTTAATCTAGCTGACTCGTCTGTGGTTGCCATGGCCCCGGAAAATAACCATAAGTATGCACAAAATAATGCTGAATTTAGAGATTTCTCCTGGAGAGATTTCTGAATCTCCGGGGGATGGGGAGATATATTGGAGTTTCGGATGAGGTAATTGCACTTCTAGGCTCTTAAAATGCATAACATCCAACATCGTCCGAAGGAGATTTCTATGCTCCAGTGGGGAATGTCCCCGTCGGGTCACCGTTTCCAGGTGTTACTTTAAATATATACAAATCACACTATGCTAGTCTATTTTCCCAAATAAACTCCACGCACTGGATGAATAAAAGAAAAGCTCCTGACCGCTAAGTCGTATGGGTCCTCCTCGTAACTTCTTTGGGCGATTAAGAAGGATGATTAGCGAACACACGGTGTAATTTTCCCAGACTTTTTTCTTCAAGTTTCAGATAAAATATCTATATGCTTACTTTTTAGGGTTCCTTACTTAAAAAGTAAAAACGGAACCATTATAAGATAACACCTGTGTCTATCTGTCCGTTTGTCCGTCTGTCAGAACCCTATTCTCATAAACTATGGGTCGGGGAAAGTAATAAAGCCTTTTAACCCACATATTTTCAGATTATTAGCCATTCATAAATATGTTTAGGAAAAATGTAAGGGGCTATTTAATTTACTTTAAAAAAGGTTTTTTTCTTTTGTATATTGTGTGGGGTATCGTTTTTAATATATTTGTTTTAATGTTAAGTATTATATTTTCAGAGATATCGTTGACAATATAAAACTACAAAACATATATGACTACAAAAATATATCCCTCTCCTCTATTACTGAAAATACCGAAACTAAAATTACGAAAAAAATATATGTGGTAGAAGTTTATTTAAACTTTGCAGGAAAAGTATAGAGATTTTCCTAGGTAAAATAGTTTTCGAGAAAAACTTATTTTTCCACTACTTTGAAACTTTACGTTTTGGGCGGTCAGCGGGGGAGTTGAAGGGCACTCGAAGTACCTATTGACGCAGAATCCATCAAGGATATTTGATAATGATGTTCGAAAAACATTGTTGGTAATTAGCCGAGATATTAATTAGCACTTGGAAAAAAAAATCATTTTATATATAGTGTAGGTTATCCTTCGAAAGATCGCGTAACATCGAACTCAAAAATATAATTGTTTTAATTTTAGGTATTGTATTTTAAAATATATCATCTAAAGTACTGGAAAAATATGTCTTCTTCTATTTCCGAGTCTACTGAAAATAAAATTATGAAAAAAATTGGGGTGGTAAGAATTTATGAATTAATAAATAGTAATTAATAAATTAAATGTACGGAACTGTTTGAGCGCGAGTTTTACTCGCACTTCACCGATTTATTTAATAAATTATTAAAAAAATAATTAATACCGATAGCGTGCTCCATACAGGTGTATAAATATTACATTGGATGAATATGGTATCATATCGGAAATTCTCATTTTCGGTGAAATAGTGACCGTAAAAAAACACAAAAAAAATTATCTTTACATATTCCAAATAAATTTAATTGAAAACAGGACATAAAAGGCAAAAAAAAAAAAAAAAAAAAAAAAAAAAAATCGGGGATATACGTAAATTATCAGTTACAGAAAAAATAAACATCTAATAAAAAAAAATCTAAATTAAGAGTCTCAGGTGCGTTTGGACCTATCATCTTCTGTTGGAAACCATATTTGCATAGTTTTACGTGCGATAAATTTTGCTAGTCAAGAAAAACAAAACAGACAGATAAACAAGATTGTTTCTATTAAAATAGATAACGTAGTTATCCATTTTTCCACTGATTGCCGATTTAATAATATGGCACAGAGTTAAATGCTCTTTCTCGTTTGCTGATGCATAGTTTACAATCGCGCTGCATACTTTTTCACAAGTAATTTAGTGTTTTCTATTTATGCCCCGCTCCAGAAACAAATTTTATTTAGATACGTATTAATATTTGTATGTGTGGTGAAACATGCTTTTAAATTCTTTAAAATTTAGAATTTCACATCATGTTGAAATGTATTATATTTACAAATTATCACTAAAACAAGTGTGTTTGAAAACACACGACATATGAATTACATGTTCATAAATATATAAGTATCACGAAATCATATAAATGTTATATTTTGGTATATTGAATATTGCTTCTTATCTGCTTATATTTTCGTTCAATAGAATTTAATTCACTTTTTAATATATTTTTAAAGAATGTTTTTAATTCCGTGTAATAAGGAATCTATTTTTTTTAAATCAGTATAGTGTTCCAAAATAGTGAGATAATAATGAGCTGAATAGTGTGATATTAGTAAGCCGAAAGATAACAAAAATAACAACAAATCTATATAAACATTTGCAGAAAGGTGATATTAACTATGGAGACTTTTTCAAAAATGAATACTTAAGATCACTATTTAAAATTAATACGACACTTTTTAAATTAATCTTATTATATGAGTTGTATTATATACTAGTTTTTAATACGCTAACTGAAAGATAGAAAATTATATAACAAGTTTAATTATTATACACGAGAAGGAAACTAATTACTGATTGTTAAATCATATATAAGTGATAATAATTCAGTCTAATGCCGTCATATTTGAAAAAGAAAAAAGTACTGTCCAATAGATGTTTATTTTGTAAAAGACATCTGAATTCATCAAGCTATAACAAAATGGATACAAGTAATTAAATAGAGTACTTGTCAAGAAAATTAAAAGACTATTTCTCGATGAATAAAACATTAAAAGAACTTAATTTTAATACAGCGTAATCCTATTTATTACATTTTAAATATAAAAGTGTATCTAGTTAACAAAATGTTACTCCAAATCTAAATTTTATTTAAATTTAGAACTTTTTCAGGCCAATGAATTATTTACATGTAAGCACAAAACATTCACAGACTTTTTTTCTAGTTCAAAGTATGTTTATTTGACTGAAAAAACCGTAAATTTTGCAGGTATGCAAATAAATATCGAGCAAATTTTTAAAAATGAATTCTTAATTTCTCCATAGTAAGATGATGTTGGTACTATCAAGGGCACCATTTGGGTGACACTGGAAGTGAGATCCCATCCCTAAAGGAATTTGATATTTAAGAATGTATCAGTCAAAAACAGGACAGCCTGAACTTATTATCAGAAATTGCACAAAGATAAACATGTGAGATTTGACTAAACTAGAAATATTATAATTAAACACTTTAAACACATTAAAAATTAATAATAACCAATATTTAGTCTTTGGTATTGCAATTTTCTAAAAGTGAGGCACATTTATCATGAATGAGTACTTTCACTAATTTAAAAAATATATATGTGAGAATAAAATTGTATCAATTGTTTTTCAGATATGCACAGCACAGCAAGTTCAAAAGAAACTATTCCACACCACCCACACTTTAACAGTGGTATAGCCATGATTTCTTTTTGTCGGGGTAGGGAGGTCAGGGCAAAAATATCTTTCGGATTATATGAATTTTTATTTAACCTCTGATCGAGACGCTAAACAGTCAGATAGTGATAAGAGATAATGATGCGCAGTGGGCGACTGCCCTTCTCCTTAAATATAACCTCTGCTACTACCAACGCCAGCTCATCATATTGAGCTGTGCTTTAGGAACGTAAACATGGCTGCTGCGATTGTTGTTCTCGCCAAGTGCGAGTTACGTAGTGTTATTCGCTTTCTTCAAACAGAAGGGAATAGTGTAGAAGCAATTCACCAAAGGATGACCCAAGTGTATGGGTAAAACTGTCTGGTTGATGCACCGTGCTTCTGTAACCATACAGCTGCCGGAGTAGTTTAAAAGGGACGTGTTTGATCTCCCGCCGTATAGCACCGACTTACCGCCAAGTGATTTCCATATGTTCCTTAAACTAAAGAATTGGCTAGGAGGCAAATGCTTCCAGGCGAATGATGAGCTTCAAGTCACCATTCAGACTCATATCACATCACTGGCAGCAACTTTCTTTGAAGAGGGGATCGGAAACCTCGTCATATGACAATTGCCTGAATCTTCATGACGATTATGTAGAGACGTAACCATATTTGTACATAAGTTTTGGTAACACATTCTTTTTGTTCTTTAATTTTGTCTTTTCTTTTGTGGTCCATCGGATGTTGAAAAAGAAAGCAACCCTCGTATATTGTGCAAAACCTAATAAGGGACCTGTTGAAAATTGCACTTTAGACATGTTTTTGTCTTAGCAGGTGAAATTTTATTTAAACGCCAGTTGGCACCAGTGAATCCTTCCGTTATTAGCAAGTATCTGTAAAAGGCAAGCTTTTCTGTATTTATAGTATATCTATATATCTATATATACATATATATATATAGAGAGAGATAATTATGTTATATCCAGGGCTTTACAAATTTAATAAAATCTGATAGCCAGCACAAAATTCTAGTCGCCAGTAAATAATACCCCCCCCCCCCCTCTTCCCCTTAACTGATTTTCAAAAAGCACAAACGTTTTCTATAAATTAATTGAGAAAAAATAATAAAAAGCATAATTTAGGACTACTAGTTACATAGTTTAAAAAAGTTTCATAAATTAGAACTATAATATAAACCGAGTTTTCTAACGAATTTATAAAAATTGTTTAACTATGAAAAAAACAAAAACAAAGAGAGAAATTCTCTAAAGGCTGGATTAAGCGGCAGGTTCGTAAAATGCTGATTGCATCAAATGTCCGTATAGTTGAGTGTTACAAAATCTATACCTGATTGGGGGAAGGAGGGGGGGGGGCATCATTGAAATAGTGAAGCAGGAAAAAAAATGCCTCTTTTTCAGTCGAAGTCAGTCAAATAATTCTGTTTCTATTATTTTAAAATTTGCATTTGTTGAACATATATTTACTAAATTAAAAATGCCGAAAAAGAGAAAAAATGCCGTTTGTGTCCATTTCTTAGGTCAATTTTTGTACAAAAAATTTCAATAATAATAAAAAAACGCCAGAATAAATAACTTATTGGCCAGATAGTAAAACTTTGTCGCTAGTGGCGACCTGGCGACCGCATTTGTCAAGCACTAGTTACATCTATAAAAAACTTTTAAGAATGGAGCATTTTACTAACATAATCCTGTCTTAAACGGAAACAAATCATGATTCCCACGGAAGGATTACCATGCATTTTTAACTGGTAAGACAGAAACCTGTTTAAAACGAGGTACTTTTCTAGCAATTTGAAATTTAAAAACTAGTAAAAACGAAACCTGTCAATAACGAAAGAATTTCAGGATCTTAACGAAAAGAGTTCCTGTGATTATTAAATATATGATTATAATTTACTATTTAAATTGACAGTTAGAAAATATCAAGGATACTTGGAACGTTTTACATAACGATTACCCGACGCTCGTCTCCAAGGAGAAAGCTGTAAAAGAAATACATATAAATAAACCAAAAGTTTGTAAAAATAAATAAATAAATAAATAAAATAAAAATAAAAGGTGTTTTCTTTCTTTCTTTCTTTCTCTCTTTTTTTATGAATAGTCAATTGGAATGTACATAAGTTTAATGCTGCGTAATCTGATTTGTAATATACGTTAAACATAAAATAATCACTAATTGTTAAAATGGTTTCGATGCATAGAATACCACTCTTATTTTTTAATCTGTGATATATGCCTCATACTTAAAGCTATTTTATTTCGTAATCTTATTAGACTCATTGTATAAAAATATATTATGTTTTAAAATCCTAACTGAAAGAGAAAAAAATGCTAATCCCTATTAATATCTAAAAAATAAAAACTACTTAATGGTTTTTGAATGAGATATAGATGATAGTAATTAATTTCGGTACACTTATGTTTTGAAAAAAAACAGGTAAGGTAAAAGCTTTAATCTTATTAGTGTATGATATTGTATTAAATATAAACACTTGTGAACCCAATTAGCTATGAAACAAATACAAGAAAGTTACTCAACTTTTTAAAAAGTGTATTTATCGATTAATAACCCTTTTTAAAGGACTGAAATTTATTACAGTATAATTTAATTTATAATATATTTTAAACATAAACGTTTTAGTTGTTAAGAAAATTTTATCCATTCATTGAATATTTTTTTTTTTCAATCCGGGCAGCGTCTTTTTTAATACATAAAACAATTATTGCTATTTTATTTCATATGTTTAAATATATTACATGAAAATTATGTCTACAACTTGTTTAAAAATTACATAAAAATAATATAACAATTATGTACTAAAATAAAATTTCAAAGTTAACATCTAAATAAATTTTTGAAACACACATTTTAAAATAAGAATTTTTTAGCGTTCTTCATTTGACTGAATAAAATGAATTCCTTATCAAAAACCACTGTACAATAAACAACACATATTAGGATGTACCTGAGATGCATGGGATGTATCTCGTAACTATCTATTTCCGCGATGTTGGAAATACGGACTGGGGGCAGTACCGGGCTTAAAGTGGATGCATGCCACCCCACTTAGATCCATGTGTAACAGGAGAACTCTGTCAGCGGTCAACGTCTTGCAAGGCAAATGAAGCATGCAAGGCAAAGTTTAAAAAAACGGCGCGTTGTCAGTGTCAGATATTAGTGTTCCTATTTACTATTATCATAATTTATGCTTTTCTAATTAAGGGGTCTTGTAACTTTTAAACTCTTCGTAAATCAACAAAAGCATTCAAAGTTTGAATTACTGTATCTTCAAAAACTTTTTACGTATAAACATGAAATTTTGACTATTAATTAAACAGATTGTCGTTTTTAATATACTAACTTTTTTTAAACCGCTGACCAGGCCTCTACCTGAAGGGCTTTTGCCCAGCTTATTGGGTTGATGCCTGGCAACGGGGCGATGATCTGTATAGCGGAGATATGCTTGATAAATCTCTAGGCCGACGTGGCTTCTGTACAATTTATTGCCTGACTTGCTTTTCATTAGTTGGCCGGTTGCTAATCGATGTTTGGATGAGACGGTTCAGCACTGCACAGTGTAGCGAAGTCATGCCGGACGGATATCAGATGCTTGAGTATTTAGCAGTTCCATGGTCCATCACACACACATACAAATTGCCACCGCTATTCGGTTTGATCTCGTAATTTAGAACCTGGATCTGGTGACGAGACCTTGACCTGACTAGACACCTCCAGAGGTGTAATTCACAGGGAACTTGGAGGACTTTGCACCCACCACGGATTTTACAACACTGAGCTTTAATAGCGTACATGATCTCAGCGCCTGAAAAGGAATGATGTTAGACATTTTATAACACATTTATTACTAGAAACTACGTGCTACTTTTAGACTTTAAGTATTATTACTTTACTTGGTTGTTTGTCTTAATTTACCTATAGTTCTACCCTATGATTATTTTAACTAAAACTAAAGATTCTACAGAGTTTCTTATTCCAACAAGGAGGACATTACATGCATGATTTACTAATTTAAGGAGGGGTTGTAATATCGGCTATATATTACACCCAGAAAAAGGAATTGATTAAAACAACAAAACATGTTTTGTTGAGTACATTTTGGTTGTTTCAAGGAAAATTTTTAGTTGAAGTAAAAAGTTGGTTTTGTTGCATTGACAAAAAAATATTGTTGACACTTTTACAAAATTTTAACAAAATTTCATCAATTTTACTTGAATTAACAAAATCTGTTTTTTTTAATTTTACAATAATTTTGTAATTTATAATTCCAGCAAAATTTTGTTGCTTTTACAAAATTTAAATTATTGTGTAGTAGCCATAACACTCTCACGTAACTTGGTTTATTTGACTTATATAGCTGTGTAATTAAATGATTAACATAATTTTTAGATAATTGAAACTTTCTTAATTGGGGCGGACCAAGGTAGTTTTAAAAATCCCCCTATCCCATTTATTACTTTCTTCTATCTTTACAAGAAGAAAGTATTAGAATCATGAAAATTTGCTACTTCTGGTTTTCGACGGATTTTAAAAGGTCCTGAACACGATTTGACAGTTTTCGGAAAATGATTGTCTATGACTCTGTCTGTCTGTATGTGACAAAAATTTTGAGAGCGCTCTATTTCAAGAACTAATGCACGAAATTTAATTAAACTTTATATTTAGTTACTTCCTGATATAAATTGGTTCTGATTAGTTTTTGGCGTAAATCGCGCAACAGGTAGCGCTGCTATGTTGCAATTTTCGCGATTTCTCAAGAACTAATGCACTGATTTACATCAAAATACAGATTGAGTTAGACCTTGATATAAATAGAAGCTGATTACGTTTTGGTGTAAATAGCTAAACGGGTGGCGCTGATATGTTATTTTTTCATGATTTTCACTATAACTAAATCTCAAGAACTAATGCACGGATTAATTTTAAAATCATTTTCAGCAGTGATTTACGCCTGTAATTCCTAATTAATAACCAGTGAATTTTTATCCTGCCTTTTTTCAAGCGTAAACCGACAGAGTGGAAAATGTCCCAAGCCGGGAATCGTACCTGGGTCCTCAGAATAGCGCTCTGAGGCCCCAGCATATGGCAACACAGTTAATTTTTAATTAAATTTCTGCAGTGAATTATGCCTGTACTCCGTGAATAATAACCAGTGAATTTTTATCCTGCTTTTTACAGGCGTAATTCACTGCTGAAAATGAATTAAAAACTAACTATATGTTGCCGTATGCTTGGCTTTGTATTTTCGTCTCATGTTTGCAGCAAAAATTTACATGCTCATGCAGGCCTGTTTACCGAATAGTCCCGGGAAGCCCGTGCTTACGCAAAGAAATACAAAGATGCTTCCAAATTTACTTTTCAGAATAACTTTTTACAAAAAAAAAAAAAAAAAAAAAACAGGGTAACAAATGCATTTTTTCCGTATGACATTTTTATCTAAGAAGCTCGCTCTTTCTAAATTGTTGTTTACTCGAAATTTTGATGGTAAAATTTCCAATTGTTGCAGCGTACCAAAAAGATATTTAGTAAATAACAAACCAATTGGTAGAGGGGGGGGGGGGGCTCCAGAGTAGCGTCAGGCTTCCCCTACTTTTATGTCTTAAGCGGGCGCTGTGCTCATGATGACATTTCTTTCTTGTGCTGCGTTTGCAGTCGGTCCGACATATATAAGAGTGAGAAATTTCAGGTTTGGATATCGTTCCTTCTGGGTGAGTAGTTAGAGTCTCAGATCGTTATTCTGCGGACCCGGTTTCGATTCCCAGCTGGGGACGTTGTTCAAACTATAGATTTACGCTTGAAAAGAAGCAGGATACATATGTAAGGATTACACGCGTAATTCACTTCTGAAAATGAATAAAAAAATAGTTAAGTGTAGATTGGTTCTAATACAAAAAATTATTTTAAAGTAAATATTATAATTGTTTATGTAACAAAAACCTTTTGTTGCTAAAACAAAAAAAAAAATTCTTAAAATTACTCAAAACATTTGTTCTTTAAACAAAAGTTTTTGTTGCCGAAACTGAAAAGAACTCTTAAAGCAACAGATAATTATATTTATTTTGAGAAAACTTTCAACAAAATAATTTTGTTAATTCAAGTAAATTGAAACATTTTTACTTGAATTAACATAATTTTTTTTTTTTTGCTGACGATACAAAATTTTTTGTTGGAATTGGAAAAAAAAATCAACAATATTTTTCTTGTTGATTCAAACAAATTTTCTTGGCCCATATTTAAACGGAAAGTTTTGTTGGGCCAGCGAAATTTTTGTTGATTCAACAAAACTTTTCTCTGGGTGTACTTATATATAATTTAATATATATAATTTATATAACTTAGATAAATCTAAAGATGGGAGGGGAGGGGAAAAGTCTATATACTGACTAAATATAATTTATATAATGCTTATAACTAGTACTCACTTAGCTGAAGAGGTGCTAAAAAGCTTAATTTAAGTTAAAATAATAATCCATACTAACTTTAAAAACTGACTGGTCTTTTACTGAATTTCTGTATTGTTGAAATTAAAATAACTCTTTTTTTACTCAAAAATCATTGCGCGCAGGATATATTGTGAACATATGTATGGAATCTTAAGAAATTTGATGTATATAATAAGCAAATATGTATTTTGGAAATTAATTATCCATGTAAAAAAAGTATTTAAAAAAGAATCTAAATTTTACATTTTTTAATGCATAAAAACAGTCATAACTAAAAAACTTATCATTGTAAATACTTAAAATTAGACCATTTTAAACGCACATATTAGCTTATTTTCTATAACATATTTCATGAAAATCCATACATACGTTCTCAAGATATTATGCGCGCAATGACTTATGGAGTAAGAAAAAGAGTTATTTTAATTTCAATAATGAACAAATTCTGTAAACGGCTAGTCAGTTTCAAATAGTAGCATAATTAAATGTACAATATACAATATGTTTAATTAATAGTCAAAATTTCATGTTTATACATGAAATGGTTTTGAAGCTGCACTAATTCAAACTGTGCACGTTTTTGATCATTTTCGTCGCCTTTGAAAGTTACAAGACCCGTTAAACTATGCTTATATAATTAATAAATTATTCTCTAATCGTAATCATGTAAGGGATTACGATAAATAGCATGTTTTCCATGAATGCGAACTAAAATTATCGTAACTATGTCATTCCGCGTTGACGCCCACCAGTGGCTGAGAGGTTCTACTCTCAAAGCTGGTAGACGGGAGGTGCTGGGGTCAAAGCCCTGTCACGCTCGTCGACCTAACCGTTCGGAGTTTTCCGTGGTTTTCTTCGAACCTTGCCGTAAATACGGGTTAGGATCCCTTAAAAAGACCCCCACGGAGGGCACCCCCCCAGGGCCTATATCCCTCGCGTTGATAATTGGACGTCATAAATCAACTCAACTCAACTCAACTCATTCCGCGCTGACAGATGGTAATCATGTTGGAAATTAGGAAGACAGATCTCGTGTTATACGAGTATATGGAGCTCAGTGTGCCACCCATGATAGTAACTGGAACAAAATAGGCATTCGACACGCAACAAATGAAAGATTCCAGATAATAAAATAAAATGTTTTTAATCGTCTGGAATCAAAAATATAATTTTAGAACACTTTATCGCGTTTAATAAGGCAGATTATCAAAAACTATGTAACATTATAATATCAGGAATCCCAACAGTAGTGGAAGGAATAAAGTTACTACGTACTTTACTACGTAAAGTTACTACGTAAAAGTTACTGCATTACTAAGTCTGCCGCAAACCTATATAAAAGATTAGTAATGGGACCAACCCATTGATATTAACATCTATTTTTTAAATGTTCTGCCCGAAATAGTGCCTACATTTTAAAAATTGTACCAATTTGCTTTTTTAAAGTGATGACAGCCAATTTTAGCAATATAATCGTATTCTTTGGTTAGAATCGAAATAAAAAATTAAATAGTTCATTAAAATAAGCTCTTTAAAAGTATATAGTACTTTCTTAAACATATAATTATGAAAGAAAATGTTTTAGGGACAATACTTAAGCTTAAAAAAATAAAATTAGGACCTTACATAGGTTAAAGTACACTGTTAAAAAGTTGCAGCAAACTGTCCAGTCATTCGACCGTTTTTTATAGAAAATGGTTACATAATTGTAATTAAACTCTATTTTTACCATATTATTGCCCATATTATGGTTAGAATACAGTTAAACCCTGGTTATGTGACAGTTTTCTATCAAAGCGGTTAAATGACTGGACAGTGTGGTGCTGCAAATTTTTAACAGTGTACCAGGAACATTCCATTGGTTATGACAAAAAATTATATAGGAAGGTTAAAATATACAAGAATATTAAAAAAACACATTTATATTTAAAAAAAGTTCCGTAAAATTTATCCGCTAACTATCTAGAATTTTCTTTTGTGTGGTTGCAACGATCATAAAAGTACGGTATATTTACATCGTCGAAAAGTAAAATTGTCCTAATTATTTTAAACTAAAGATAGGAATGGTCTGTAAAAGCACGCACATTGCAATGTATTTGACGATATTTATTCTTTTTATGTAAACATTAATGTAGGTCATAATTCATATATGTTTTTACATGAATTTATGTTTAATTTTTATAATAAACATGATTTTGAATTGATAATATATTTCAATCATGTTTCGGCACATTATTTGTATCTCACTAAAAAATAAACATTTCAACAGGATGATGTTTTGTAAAAAATTAAATTAAAATTTGTTACGTGGATTCAACACTTGAATCCACAGTTTTTGATATTCAACATGTATGAATATTTACGAAAACATGCATAAACTATATAATTTTCTAGTCTAATTTATTCCAATGAACACGAATATAGTGTCAGAAGTGGTTGTTAGCATTAAAAAAAGAAAGTTGCTAGGGTTTGTATTATATGCGCTGCCCATAAATCTGAAGCTGTGCACAATATTCAATTGAAGACGTAATTATTAATCGGTTATTACCAATATAACATCCCTTTTTTCCACTACTGTACTTTAACTGTCGCATTGAATCTGTGAGATACAGGACATTCAATCGAATTTTATTACACTACATATTCTTAGAAATGCTTTATTGTAAATGTATACTGTAAATGTGTATTGTAAATGTATAAAAATTGTACGTAGTCGATTCGTTCTGAATTAACATCAGCTACTGAAGAAATATCTTCTTTATTTAGTAATTTCATATTTTAATCAACAATTAAAAAATATTGATGAAATTCCGTTGCAGTATAGATGGACATGTTATAATATTAGACAGTTTCTGATATCAGATTTTTGCTCAGGTGTTTTACCGACAATAAGAAGTAAATGCTGTTAATGAGAGAGCAAAAATGAAAGTGAAGCAATAATGCGTAAGAAGAGGTGGTGAAACACTCCGCCAATTACGCCTGTCAATTTTTTTTTTGAAAGAACATTAATTCAATCAGTAGCATTGCCCAATAGTGTCGAGTTATAAGGCTTTTTATTTAGGCGTATTGCGTATTGGTTTTTTTTTTCGTAGAATGTTTAACCAAAATCTCAAGGTAAAACACGTTGCAAATCAGTTTTAAAAGTGCAGAATGATTAACATTAAAGTGAAAAATGAGAACAGAATTTTAGGCTGGATCAAATAAACACGGAACATCAGCCACGGAATAAAATTGCATAGTTTATTTTAAACATAATTTCCAAAGCTATACAAGAACGTGTTCCACTATTTCACCAAGTAATGGATACCTTGCTCGTAGAAGTACTTTGGCTGAAATAGAAACCAGTTTCGAACATTATGAACGACTTCGCTTTCCGAGTAAAACCAGGTACCCTTCGATGCCTGTTTCAGTGGATCAAAGACGGGAAAGTCATATGGCGAAAGATCTAGGATAGGCTATACGGTTGGTATTCCAACACTGTCCACCGAAACTTCACCAGACTCCATCGTGAAAGTGCTTGTGTCCGTCATGCACACGAGTCAATGACAGTACATGTTCTCCATACACTGCCTTTATTCGCCGATGCACTTCGCAATTAAACGAATTCTGCCACCAAATAAGAATAACACTGCGTTGCTCTTTGTTACTCGCAAACATTCCAAAGATGCAAATGAATAATAACAACAACAGATTGCGGGACGGGCAGTACTGTTGGTCCATCTTCAGCGCAGATCACGTTCTTTTGCGTGACTATTTAGTTCACGTCAAGATCCGCAGTAGCGATTATCTATCCTTAATTCTCGGTTTGTCTATACACAAAGTTTCACAACTCTCATACGAAAACAAACTAAAATATAACCTTTGTTCCGTTTTCATTTGATCCACCCTTATATAAGCACATACATGTTTTATTATGTCTATTGGAGCTTGAACTATGCCTTTTTTATGGCTAATGTTTAAAATACTTTCTAACTGTCATGATGATTTCTATAAAGGGTGGAAAAATATTCATTATTAAATTAGTTTTTGACATATTTTTTTAATATTCTTATTAACTCTTTAAATCCCAAGCTTTAAAAAACTGGACGACCTTAGAATCCCAATAAAATAGCCCAAAATAGTGTTTTTTTCTTTCCCCTCTTTTTCACCAGGTAAGTAGGGGAAATGACCTTTCTGCCATTTATTCAAATTTCGACAGGTGTTACCACGCTCTGTTTATCATTGCTCCAGTTACTGAAAAAAAATCTTGTTTTTCTTTCTGTACTGTCCAGAAATGGCAATACATTGCCCCTTCCATCACTGAGAGAGACCACCCCCTTGACAGCACTCCGATAAATTTAAGGGAAAGGAAAATACTTTCAGCTATCCTGGGCTATTGTGGGTTTCATAGCAATGGGGTGATTTCGGCTATTGCGGGATTCAAAAGGTTAAAGCAGTTTGACTTTTATGTGAGAATAATGAAAATATTTTAAATTCGGATGAAAGAAAACAGCGATATAACAGTAATAGTTTAAATTTAGCAAGAAAGTGGTTTAACTATTTATGAAATGTGTATTTAATTCAATAAAACTTTCAAAATAAGATAACATAACTTAATTAAAAAATATACTCTTATAACAAAATATAAATAAATAAATTATATGTGATAAAACAATATTACAAATGACTTTATTTATTTTATAACAAACGTTCTGTAATTCACCACAGTAATTTTAAAGAATAATTTAACTCTGAAGTTACATAACATGTTTCGAAATAATGAACAAAAAATAAATTAACTTTGAACATATACTAAAATGCATCAACGAAGGACAATACATTTTTCAATCTTCTATTTTTTTTTTTAAATAACGTATCGAAAAACTAACATGAAAAAAATATTTTTTGTGATTTATTATTTTCAGTTACAGAGAAAAACTACGTTAACTTTATTAAATTAAATGTAAAGCATAGTTTCGCGTTTACATTTTATATAACTATATTTCAACAGGAAATAGTTTGCAGAAAAATGTAATGAATACGATATAAAAAAAATTCAATGTCATCTAAATAACATTATTATTTTCATCTAGAAAAGTTAAAGAATAATCCAGTTTATAGTGAAATACAATAATCTAAAATTTTATATTAAAAATATATATACAAATAATTTTTCAAGATTGATATTTTTGTAATCCTTTACATAACTTCAAACAACAGATAAAAAATGTAAAACTGTAACAATTATATTTATTTAGCTTCTTTCAAAATAAATAAAAAAAGGAATTTAATAAATTAATTTAATAAAACATAATTTCTGAACGATTTTTATTCTGATAAATCATAAAACATGTTTACAGTTAAATATACCTATAAAATTATCTCGTTTGCCTATTCTAAATTACAAATATTAATAAAACTATTTAATATTTACGATCCTTGCCATTAGTTAATCTTTTTGCTAATAATACATTATTTCACAATGTGATGTAATGAATTGTGATATAATTGATATTTTAAAGAGCATAATACATTTTGAAGTACAAGGAGTGATATGATATCGCAAGCAAATCTGCTTAATTTGAAATAAATTTTAATATTGAGTATTTTATTGTAAAGTGAAAATATTATCCGAAACAGTTAAATGGTGGGAAAAAGTTTGCCAGTTATTGCAAATTTAAAAGTCTCTTTCAAACGATATACAGTTTAATACTTTTTTAATTATCGGTTTAACAACAGTATGATAAGCAAAAGAAATACTTTATATAAATAAAACACAAATATATTTGTAATTCCTTAATTCAAATTTATAGGCAGAAACACGTCTCTTAAATAGAAACTTCTTTCCAGAAATTCTTTGATACTTTATTTGTTTTTGTTTTACGCTTCTTGTAATTTCTTCTTTCGCATAGTTTTAGAAATGTTCCAGAAGTTTCTCATTGATTACATTTCATCGTTTTCTTAATTTTCATCTTAATATATGTAACGGATGTTGGCTTTTCATTCTATTCTCTATATTTCATGACTCTTCTATTGTCAAATAACCCGATTTTTTGAAAGACAATGTTAGAAAGAAGAACATTTCGTCTAGCTTAAAAACAGCACTTGAAAAGGAGTTTATTGATTTTTTTTATTTATTATTATTTCATTCAGTTTATGTATAAATAAAACTAAAATACACTTGAGACAAATAAGCGTAAGACACCTCAACACAGTTTAATTTAAAGATCGAGCTAATTAAAATCTAGAAAAATGCTTAAGTGATACAAAAAGAAAGAACAAGAGACTTATAAAAAAAACCTTTTAATGATCAACATACGTTTCACCACTCCTACGGTGCCATTTTCAAGAAATATAACGATAACCAAAGTATTCTCGCAAATTTGGAAAATAAACTTGAAAACATGAACCACGAGATCATATATGTAAAAAAAGCAGGCGCTTGACTTAGCCAAATGTAATCGTGAAAATTAATATTTCGTTATTGCTTTTTAAAAACGGAAAAGTACCGCGTGCCAAATTTTAGGCAATTCAAATGAGGCGGATTCATTGCCAATATTTACGTTACGCTTGTACATGTCTATTGATTCAGGGATAATAGATGGGAAGTAGACTCTTGATGGATAAATTATTTTACTATTTTTAAAACCAATTAGTATTGTCTCGGTGCTATATAGTCGTGCCAGTGCTGTAGTACTCCTGTCATATTTGATATCTGCCTGGTGAACGGGATTCAATAAACACCTGATTGTTGTTATGGCTCTATTGGGTCTATTTTCTTACAAACTACACTTTTTAATTTTGTGGATGGTTTTGCGATAATTCTTTAATTGCGATAATTTGCCGCCTCATTTGAATTGCCTAAAATTTGGCACGAGGTACTTTTCCATTTTAAAAAGCAATAACGAAATATTAATTTTCTCGATTACAGTTGACTACTTCAAGCACCTGCTTTTTTTACATATATGATCTCGTGATTCATGTTTTCAAGTTTACTTTCCAAATTTGCGAGAATACTTTTTTTATCGTTATATTTCTTGAAAATGGCGCCGTAGGAGCGTTGAAACGTATGTTGTTCATGTTGTGGTTCTTACAACCACTGCCATTTTTTTAAATTTAATTTAAGAAATATTTTATTAGTCCTTATTCATTTAATTTTAAAATTCACATTCAAAAATTATTTTATTTCTTTCCTTTTTTAATCTCCCCCTGTAAACTTTTCTTTCCTTCATAACATTTCGCTTTTAAAAATGATAGGAATCTTTTTTGTTACCTCTGCACTTCCGGAATTGGATTTTACTAGAAGCTTCGATATCATTCTTTGCGTATGCCCACTTCCTGTTCTAAGCTCTGCCCCTCGCCAATCAAATTCAAATGTTTCTAATACGTAATTTTTTATTTCTGCCGATTGGTGTTTTTCAATTTTTGGCACCCCCTCCCCTCCCTGCCCTGTCAGCGCGGATGCTGCACGCTTTCGACACTCACACAGAGATGTTGGCTGCTAGAGTGTAACGTGATGACTTGCCTGGCTGTAAAAAAATGTTATGCGTCTAAAGCTACGATATGAAAAAAATATTTCTTTTTTAAAAGAAATTATGATGAATTTGACCTCCTTCTTAGTTTACTCTGAGTACGGCAACAATAAAAATCTTCTCCACCAACGTAAAAAAAAGACGGTTGTGTGTGATGGTAGCTCACTGGAACCTGGCATATATGAAGGTTTTTCTATAAACCTTTTGTTGTTTCTTTTTGTATCACTTAAGCATTTTCCTAGATTTTAATTATATTTAGTGATTTTAATTTGTGATCGAGCTAATATTTAAAAAGTAGCAGGCTAAATTTAGAATTAGTAGATTTACTAGTTAACTTTATTTAGTAGCATATTTATGTGATTTCATGATTTTATTAACACGATCTTATGATCTTATTAACAAAGTAGCTAATTTTCGGGTGATTTAAGTTTCTAATATATTTTTTTATTGAAATAGATGGGAATTTCTCTTAACTACTAAAGAAAGATTACCAAATCTGTTTTCCAAATGAAAATAATAAAAACGTTGAATGTATAAATTGAATATAGGTCACATAAGAGGAATTTACATTTGTATAAGTATATTTTATACACGGAATTTTATTCAATTTCAGCAACATATGATGTTTAGCGGTTGAAATATAAGTATTTTTTTAAGGATAGGATAAAATATTTTGTACAATGTTATGGTTATTCTAATGAAATTAAAATAATAAATACATTCAGACATATACTCAAGAAATGAAATAGCACAATTACGGGAAATTAAGAATATAAAATTAAACCGACAACGTGGGGTTCAGGGGGGCGAAGCCCCTCTTCAAGTAATGTATTGTTCTTCTGAAAAAATACAGTAATAAATTGTTTATCCTATCATTGCATAAAATTGTGTTTAATTCGATACTTCTAAAATTTCCGGAACATTCTATACATTTTATATTTTTATAAATGTATAAATAGCTTTACATATTTTAATTTTACGAAATAAATTATTATGCAGATAATGATAAAAAATAGCGAGATTATTGGACAATAATTTGTAGGGCTGACGTTGAGGCCTATGATCTGTAGATATACTAATTAACTTTATTTAGTAGCATATTTATGTGATTTTTACAGGATTAATATTTCAGTATAAATGTAGTGGTTGCGAAGAACTCGATTTAATTATTAAAAGTTAAATAAAAAGTGCTGCAAATTTGATAAACTAGGTATTAGTGTTTGAATGACTATAATTGAATTTAGATTGAAGTTTAATACTTTAATGTAATAAAATCAAGCATACAGAAAAAGTTTGATATTTGGAAATTATATAATTTTATATTTAATCATAGCTGATAAATCCAATTACAAATTTCTTCTATCTTTGAACAACAATGCATTTGTTCCACAATGGTCGGCAATTAAATTATTTTATAATTTTATCTTGACGGAAATTTGCATACAAATAAAAAAAAAATAATAAAAATACCTAAATATTCGAACGTGATTATCACCGTCTTCAGAGAAACAAGGGAGGAAATACAAATATTTCTACAAAATAATTTAATACAAAAATATTTAGTGATACATATTAAATAAAAAAAAATGTATAGCAATTGCAGTTCTATTTTAATAGTAAATATGTTTTATCTGTATTTGTAATGTGTTGCAATCTATTGAATTTGTAGCTTTATAAAAAATTATATATATATATATATTTGGTCTGTAATTTAATTCTATTTTTTGAATGTTTAGATATATCAGAAAATGTATTTATGTATTTTCTTTATAAGAAAATGTATCTTTGATCTACCCCGAAATCGTACTACGCATAACGCTAGCATAGCTATTCTTCTTATAAAATAGTTTCATATACAGCATAGCTCTAATTAAAATTTGACTTGATATGTATTTTTGTTATTCTCCTGCATTTTCCATTAGTTCCCTCAGCTTTTTTTTGTTTCATTTCCTTCACAAGCATATCACAAAAGAATGATTTGAGTAAGAAGCATAATTTTGATTATTATTAAACTGTTTATCATTAACATTACCATCATTTCAGCTATATGTCATTATGAGTAAATCATACAAATTAAAGGGAAAAAAACTGTTTCATGCCATTTTTCTTTCCTCTTGAGATATGGAAAAAATAACTACTATTTAGATTTTCAAATAGCCCCGAGCAAACATATATTGATGTATTAATTCATTCCAATTCCTGATAGCTTACAGATTTAAATTCAATTATACTGTTTAAGCAACTTCAATTACATATACGAAGAAGTTTTGTTAATATTTTTATTAAAGCAATCTCATTAATGTATGGGTTGAGTGTTTAAACAGACCAGTGTCATTAGAATAATGTTGTCCGAAAATGATTTTTAAAATTGCATTTAAATATTTTAATGGATTTTGCGATTATGATCATTTATTATTTCTTATTGTGAACAAAAAGTAGTTTTCTTTCAAGGTTTGAATAATAAGTCTTTAGTTTCAACATTATGATTCGTAGCGAGATTTATGAAGAACATGCAAATAATTTCGTTAATGAAATTAAAATATATTCATACGTGCACCAGAAAAATAATAATTAAAATATCAAAATAAAGTAAAAGATAATTTCTTCAGTCTTGTTTGATATTTTCAATTTTTTTTTGTTTCTCAGTCAAAATAATTTCCAATAAAACTCTAACTTTTTAGCGAGGGACTTTGAATAGATGAAACACATCTCGTTTGATATATTAACACTTAGTTTCCTAAATATTTCTTTGCGAAGCATATTTAAACAAGAAAGAAAAATCATGCGTCAAGCATAGATTATGTAACACTTTCCAACGCTTCCAAAATAATTTTACGAATCATACTCTTTAATAAGCTAAAAGATAGCATCTAAGTAATCCGAATACTTTTATTCAGCCCTGTATAGGAACTACAGATTTGTATATATACTACATAGGATGCTAAATTTTAGTTCAGTTAGGAAACACGTAGCACAGTTTAAAATTCTCCGTCTGGAGTTAAATAATACGGAAATGTGTTCCCGAACTTTTGGGCTTCCCTGTATAGGATCTACAGAATTTATACACACCACGTAATAGACAAAAAGCGATTCAAAATTAAAATCGCATTCAGTAACTTAAAACGCACTTCCACGAATTATTGTTAACATACAGTAGAGAATTCTTTTGTGTGTCCCTGTAAATGAACGATGACTGCTATACACACACTATTCTGTAGTAAGTCACCTTAGTGAAATATATATAAATTTCAATGCGTTTAAAATAGGGAAACATTTATTTAAATAAACCGTAGACGATTTTTCTCCATAGACGTAATGTAACGGAATTCTTTTGACTGTCCCTGTAAAGTAAGTATAAGTTCTATGCACACCCTATTCCATATTAAGCTTCTTCTAATGCACCTTAGTGATATATATAAATTTCAATGCGTTTAAAATAGTGAAACATTATTTAAATAAACCGCAAATGATTTTTCCCCATAGACCGCAATGTAACGGAATTCTTTTGAGTGTCCCTGTAAAAAAACTATAAGTGCTACACACTTCCGTTGAAATAGGGAACATGCTATAGATAAGGATTATAACATATACAAATTGCAGGGCAATCCGAGCATATTTACGGGAGGTAGAGCACGGACAGACAAACCGAAGTCATAAACACTTTTCAACTAGGTTGGAAAGTGTTAAAATCGTTGTAAACAAAGTTAATGCACAATATTCATCACTGGTCTTCCATAATATTTTATGTGTTTCATTTTTTTGTAAGTGTAAAACAATTAAGATAATTAAAATAAATTATTAAAAATTATAATTAATTCTGAACGATACAATTTTTGTTAATTCATGTGCTTTAGCACAAGGCATCACTGTATCCGAACAGACAATGAGAGAATATTTTTTGTGATTACCAAATAGGATTTTTACATTTGTCACAGTTACTGATAAACTTTTATGATTTATCTCTGTACTGCCCAATTCTCAGCATAAGTGTTTGCAATTTTTCTTAGTAATATTGTTTCTATCTTTTTACCAGTTTCATTGGTGTTTTTTATTGTTATTCAAAAAGAAATTTATCAGCTGAAAATAATATTATATTGTATGTTTAAATTTAATTATATGAATTCGTTATTCAGACATAAAATTCATTTTTGTTTTTTTATAAAAATGAGCTACGAAATTTGAAGATATCTAGATTTTATATGTTTCTAATTAATTCTTACTTTAAAGAAATTAAAAAATCAGCTTACAGAATGAATCTCATTAAATTATTTCTTCAGGGGGTTAATATTAGAGGAAAAGGTGTAAATATGGGCACCATTTTTTGTTTTTGTCTTGAAGTGAGTTTCCCTTTGAAAAATTCCAGATTTTTTACCTTCGTTCACGGCTATAACCAGTTTACTAAATGATAGGAGGCAAAACAATGATTAATATCAATTATTTTAATTCGAAAACGAAGAATTACAAAAAGCTTTTCAAAAAGCACCAGAAAAAATGGGAGGCTAATATGGGCCCTCTTCAAAAATGTCACAAAAATAGTTTAAAATGTTTTAAAACAGGCTAAAACAATATAAAATGGTAGGGAATTTATTTATTACAGAAAAAAATATTTACAGAGATCGCAAACATAACTGGCTGTTTCAACCCCGGCATAATCTAACAAGGAGAGTGCCAAGCTCGGTAATCACAGATTTTGATTATTTTTATATATGTTGTAGGGTAGAAGCCCCTTAGTCTCAGGTTCAATGGATTTTATACAACGCTCCTTAGTTCTCGAGAAATGGGGGTCTAATATTATAACACAACTTAAATACTTACTTTGTAACAAAATGACGACGTTGGTCGTAGCTCAGTTAGTATGGCGTCTGCTCATTGTTCCGAGGGTCCGGGTTCGATTCCGGAACGCGCTACGTTTGTTTTTCTCTCTTTTTTTTAATAAATATACTTGTAATTATAATTTAATAATCTCAATAAAAAATTTTGTTAACATAATTAAATTTTAATTTAGCATTTTTGACTTTTTAAAACATTATTAAGCATTTCTCATCATTTAAAGAGCTTTAAAATAATTGGATCTATTATTGATTAGTAAAAATTCAAATATCTTTACAAAATCAGCATATTTACTATCGAATTAATAATTCTTCTCCCATCACAATAGAACACGAAGATATTTCAGATGCTGGATTATTTGTTAAAAATCCATTGTTTTGCAATAATATTTCACAGTACTTCAACGCATTTGTGACATCACTTTTCTGATTTTCATCGAATCCTGCCACTTCAGATTGATCTTCTTGTGAACTACAGTTTGCTTCTTCCCTTTTTATATGATTATAAGATGTTATAGAGTGATACGCACTTGTGCGATGAAGATTGAAAACAAAACCCCCTTAACTGCTACAAACTAAAAAAATGAAATAACCAAAGTCTGTTGTGGTGCCCTCTAGTTTCTACAAATTAAAACAAATATGTTGTAATTAAATTCGTATGCTAAATTTTAACATAATTATTCTTCTTACTTTAAAAACCGAGTAGTATTATCATCGCATTGACCCCCCTTGTTAAGGCAAATTATAAATGATGTTTCTTTACAATCACGAATTGACACAATTGTTCAATATCGTTGCATTGATAAAGCATATATGGAATACATTTTAAAAGTGATTTTTTAAAAAAACAAAAAATGCGAAATTAAAATTTAATTATGTTAACAATTTTTTTTAATTATTAAATTAAAATTACAAGTATATTTCTAAAAAAAAAATGAGAAAAACAAACTTAGCGCGTTCGGGCCTCGAACCCGGGCACTCGGAACAACGAGCAGAAGCCATACCAACTGAGCCACGACCAACGCAGTTAGTTCGTTACAAAATAAGTATTTAAGTTGTATTATAATATTAGACCCCCTATTTCTCAAGAACTAAGGAGCGTTGTACAAAATCCATTGAACCTGAGACAAAGGGGCTTCTACCCTACAACATATATAAAAATAATCAAAATCTGTGATTACCAAGCTTGGCACTCTCCTTGTAAGTGCGCGGCCCACATTTGGCACATAACACATTTAACCCACATTTCTCCGCAAGTGTCTTCAGAGAACTTTCCATCACAAAAGATGCATCTCTCGAGTCTGATTTATCCCCATCGTTCATATCCAGATTGATATCATCATCGCTGTCCACAAGGGGAGGGTCACAGTAATCTGATGAGTCCGGAAGGTCTTTGGTCTTCCCACCCCTGCCCTCTAGCATTGCGTCATTATTTTAGATTACGCATATTACCAGATATATTATAAAATAAAGCTAACGAATGCTTTGTGGATTTATAGATAATAAAATGCCCTTATAATTACCTATAAATTTATTATTATCTACATCTAAGGTAAATTGAAAGTTCTCTTACCTCAAACCATTTGTTAGGTTTATTTATAATATATTTGGTAATGTGTACATTGTAGGTAATTGCTGTTTTAACGTAACAAAATATAAATTCAAATAATGTATGTTGTTTATGAGAAAAGGTAGAGTAATTAGGGGCCGCCTTTAAATGAGTGCCTATATTTACACCAACCCCACGTAACAAAGACGGCCACTTTCACGTGTAAACTAAAAGCGTGCGTCTAAAAGTAGCTTAGGATCTCCGCTTTCCGAATATCACTGTGAAATTATATTAACTATAATAACATGAAAAGAAGACGATTTCAGATAGCAGTCAAAAGTGTGCAGTCCAGAACAAATACCAATTCACACAATAACTCACGGTGCATCCACACTATTTGAATGAATAGTTCCAACTGCTCTCTCCTATCTCATATCAAGAAATGCGTCATCTACAGTCCTGGTCGCCAGTCTTCAGCACCTTCCACAGCCACTTAGGGTGGGGTGCCATATTTACACCTGTGCCCGTTTCTACACCTTCACCTGTATTATTATTTTTATTTTGCACAGAAGAACAATATTGTTTTTGCAAAAATGCGACAAAGTTTTATCTTATTTTTGCTCCAAAAGTAGCACCACGAGTTTTATCTTATTTTTGCTCCAAAAGTAGCACCACGAGTTTTATCTTATTTTTGCTCCAAAAGTAGCACCACGAGTTTTATCTTATTTTTGCTCCAAAAGTAGCACCACGAGTTTTATCTTATTTTTGCTCCAAAAGTAGCACCACGAGTCTTATCTTATTTTTGCTCCAAAAGTAGCACCACGAGTTTTATTTGGGAGATATAAGCCTTCATTAATTTGCAACAATCTACATTTCGTCATGTACAAGGATTTAACTTTATTCAAATACAGTCATGTAATCTTCTTTTGGTACTAACCAACGTTTGGCTCTAATTTCGGTAAAGTAAAATGCTGTCAACAGATAAACTAATGTCATAGTTCAAGAACACATTCATTATTAAAACTGAAACGAAAATAAAGAAAAAAGGGGTATTTTCTCGTTTCGTTAATACCTATTTTTAAATTCAACTTGGCGAATTTCTAGCACGTTCACGAAGTAGTTTTTATTAGTAAAATCGTAATTGTCCTTTTAAGAAATAGAGCGGATATTAAAATAATCACTAAATTTATATTTATTGAAACTCTCACCATGATTGCGTTTCTTTTTAAATTGAAATTATTGTGTTAAGAAAAGACTGTTTAAAGAAATGATACGGGATTATTTTTACGATAGTTCTTGTTTTCGTCGCAAGTCTTATGTACAGGTGGACAATTGCTGTGGACGAAAAACATTTTCACCGATAACAGCCACAAAGTTCAAGGCTGTATCATATGTTAATTACAATGAGTGCGTAATGTAATAAGACGTATTGTGGACATAGACATTCTTGACTTCCACATGTGTTCGTCACGTGATAGCGCTGAAAATTGATTTAAAGGATTTACAGTCGTTGACAGTTTTAGTTCTAAGTTAAATTTGAACTTGAAATTATCAATTGATGACTTCGTAGTTTTAGATATATATTGCCGACATCACTTCAATTCTTTTACATATCACCGTATTACTGGAAGCTCGAAGGAAAGAGACAAATAATTCAACGTCGGTCACATTGTTGTTTCCTGGACTTAAAGAGCATTATAAAAACGTGAAATGTGTATCAGCATAATAGGGGAGGTCGTCTTTGCAGCTTGATAGTAGCAGATGGCATGTGCATTGTCCTATCGGTCAAACAAGTCGCGCACTACAGCTAGCCAAGTGGAAAATTAATTTCTTCCTGGCTACAGGCAAGTACATATCCCAATATACTAGAGCCGCGCGCTTGCAAAAATGAATGAATGCACGCCTGAATACTCGAAGTGTGCTTCCCATTGCAAGACTTCACTGTACCGCCAATTTGAAATGGTACGGTCTGAAATTGAATTGCCCCGATAGTGGAAGTGGACATCATTTCCTTCAGGGACATTTTCTAGACAATATGTAATATCCATCTCATTCCAGATTATGTAACTCCGATGATTAGATGACAGACAAACGTACTATCATATGTAAAGATTACACAAGGACATTCGCTCTCAGTCTAATTGCGATGCTGGCGACACCATTGTTACAGAACGCTACAGTGATGCTCGAAAATGAACCACGCACAACAGGAGTTTTGACGAGTTGTCGTCCTTCTTATAACGTCTGGCTACATTGTTATTAGGATATCCGCTTGTCAATGGCAGCAATAATCTTATTTTCCACCAGACTAGTATAGATATGCCATTCCCTTGTTTGGCGATACGACAATATATCTGTCATTACAATCATTTAACTGCGAAAACGGATTGCTTACTACACGTCTTAGTTCTCTGAAATGTTCTGAAAAGCCGAAAAACAACACTGTAAGCAATGTTGAATTGCCTGGAAAAATGTTCTACTTTTCGCCTTTCTTCGAGCATTTCAATAATATGGTTTCATGTAAAATCATCTAAATGATCTCGGTCAGACATCCCGAAAACTTCAAATCATCAGTTGATTCTTTTGCGTTCAAATATCGAATCAACGACGAATTCAACGCGTGCCGATCCATTAAATCCCTTATGTTCCATAAATCTGCTCTCATGTGAACAGCACGTGCGGAAAAAAATTGCGCACGCACAATAATTTTTACTGTGTCCATTCCTTCGCTAATTTTCACGCTGCTCCCTTCGATTTTAAGGTCAAAATATTTGATAGTGTCATGTGTCCTAAGCAATTGTCAATCAGTACATTGCAATTACCCGCAGAAATTCGCCTAGATTTTATTATCCTATTTGGGATTATTTTCTGTGTAACATGGTATATTCTTTAATCTGCTTTTTTTCTTGGATAATATTAAAAATATACGGTTACAACCAGCACATAAAAAGTGGTTTTCCTGTTCTCAGCTATTTATATGAACTTTTAATAATACATTGAATTAGCCATTTGATATCTTTGAATTATTTATCCAGTTATCGACGTAATCCATCCTACGAGAAGCAGTCTTTGTCCTCATTTAGTTATATAAGAATGCATTTCACGTATACCTAGAATTCGTGAGCATTCCAGAGAGGAACAGTCTTACGCAAAATTTGTGTGAACTTTTATAGAAAAAAAAAGAGAAAAACATTTTTAATTTTTATGCAACTCTATACATACGCATTTAACTCTCATTTTAAATGGCTTACATAAGTTTCGCTATCTTTCACTAGTGTTTCTGTATACTAGTATATGAAACTTTGAATGTCTTAGATATTTGAATTAGAGGCAAGATTTGAATTTCTTAAATGTAATCGAAATATTTAAACTTTTTCATGATCAGCAAACATCAGAATGTGCAATGTTTGGTGATTAGAAGACATACAGTATCAAATGTAATCAATTTGAAAAATAAGACTGTTCTGTGCACTGATCGTATTAAAAGTATTATTCAACAGTTAATTTAATATTTTGAGCAGAGTTTAATTTGCGAAAATGGAAATACATTTCTATTAAATTACCTTCTATCTCATTTATAAATAGAGGCTACCAACAATGTAGAAATACGTTATTTTGCAGAAATATAATATCAGCTTGAAGGTATGTCATTAGATGATTATTATAAAATATATTTTAGGCCTTCGAAATTAAAATTTCAGATTACAAAAGAACCAGCAAAAAAAGTTAAGCTAGCAATTTTAAATGACCTTATTTGAATATTATCAAAGCCCTTCCAGAATTACATATATATTGAATATTTCCACATCATTTATTTTAATAATCCACTAACATTTCAAACAGTAAACAATTACAACTACTAAAATATTGAAAACTCTTTCGAAATCAAATTTATCAGAGCAACAATTTAATCATAAAATAGGAGTTCCTTTACAGGCATTTGATAATGATTTATTTTTTTTATATTTACATTTAACTTTTTATTTAGTAATTATCTGTTTTGGACTTTTCTATTTATATCATTTTACTATGTGCTCCAATTTCTTTGTAATAATTGAAAACCGTATTTATTTTTTTTTCCTTTTATAGGAAAAAGAAAAATTAAGAAACGAAACAACAATGTTTGACTTTTTAAGTGAATATTGTGGAATAATTTGATTATTTAAAAAAGAAATTCGATGATTTAATTATATGACAAAAATGTTTTTGTTATTAAGGACTAGCATGCAGAACAGATAAAAGAAAAAACTACAAAGAAATTGTTATTTAGAGAAATGATTTATTTTCATGTTTGAAAAGTGTCATTTCATTCGTATTTTTATATTTCACGTTTATATAATGATTTTATTGAACACAGTAAAACAAATACTTTGAAATTATGTTAAATGAAGGAAGAAAGTTATACGGTTATAGAATAGACGTAAGAGTGTTTTCAAAAACATTTAGAAGTTGGTAATTTTCATAAAAAATGAGAAAAAACATTTATCGACACATATATTGACTACGAAATGGATGCAAATTTCATTTCGGTACATGTACTTGTACAAGAGCTTTATTTCAAAATGTATGTGTAACATATTTTCTTTTAAGTACACATATTAATTTTATTTTTCAGAACTTCATTGTTCCTAATCTATTTATATCAAAAAGAAGGTACGTAAACTCACGAATTTCAGCATAAATTATTCGACAAAATTTCTTCTGCTCACTTATCATGGCTATGATTTATTAAACACATGTAAAAAATAGAACCTGAAATAAAGGTAGAAAGTTCTAATATTATAAATATTAGAAAGTCAAAATAGCTCTCCACGTTATCTAATGTAAAACGAAATCTGTTATTATTTACATAAAAGGAACATACATGAAAATACATTCATATTTTTTCTCAAAACAAACATCGGTAACGTTGTTATAACCATATATGATCGTATATATTGCACGTCTCCCATTAAAAACTTAAGTAAACTAATTTAACTACTGTCCTTATTAATTCAATAACCAGAATAATATGATTATTGGTGGATACACGGAATTGAAATTACTAAACAACTTCAATTAATAATTGCAATTCCAATAAAGTGTTATCAATTTACATCAACATTAAATTTTGTTTAGTTTTAGAAACAATCATGTAAGTAACTTTCCATGTCGAACTAATGTAAAATTTACATAATTTTATTTTAAATCTTTACTTTCGGGTTAAGATGCAATACGGAAAAAAAAGAGAGAGAACAAAAAGCATTTATATCATAGCAAAATCAATTTGTAATACTCATCGCACTTTTAAAACATATAAACTTTTGGAATGTCTATTATAAGTTTTAAATAATGTTTTAAGTGTTATGGAAATAAAAATAACTCATTACAAAAATTATAATCCATTTTATTTTAGTAAAAAAATATTTTTTCATTAAGTTTTATAATCCATTTCATCATATTTATAATTTGTTTTAATAAATAATCTGACAGCCATACCTCTTGTCTTTCGTAAAGTAATTTATTTTAAAATATTTAAATCATGCGTTTTCATTTTTTTTTCCTCTTTGAAACTAGTATTTAAAAGAACACTTACATAAAAAGTTTAGTTATGAATTTTAATTTATTTTTTAAAGTTAATAAGCCAATTAAAATAACTCATTGAAAAAATTATAATCCCTTTTGAATTTAAAAACAATCCTTTATACATTAAATATTACAATGTATCTAAACATATTTATCAATTGCGTTTATGAATAATCTGTCATTGATACCACTTCTCTTTGCTTCAAGGAAACTCATAATGCCAATAAAATGCATTTTTTTCTTTTTTTATGTATTTTCAAACAAGAAAGTAAAAAAATAAATAAAAATAGAATTGGAATTCTCTTTCTTTTCTTTCGTGTAATTATTTGAAAATTTACAAGATTGTCGTTCATCTTGACATTCTACATAATACGATAATTACTGCTACATTACTTGATTTACATTAATATACGTTTATAAGTGCGTATATTTATTTATAAATTAAACTTTATATATAATCTCAAGTAAAAGACAAATAAAATTGAAGCAAAACGTTTAAATCAATTATTTATGATTACTTTGATGTGTTATCCAATTTAAAATATTATTTTTATAGTTGAATCTTTTTTTAAATAAAATACCTAGTATTTAATATTAATTAGATTTATCACTTAATTCAAATCCACTTAATTCAAATATTTTAAATACTAATTTAAGTACTGAATTGTGTCACATTTTGGAAAATATGGATAAAACGCCAAAAAATATATTTTAGTAGACCGTAGTTACGTTTACTCACTCCTATCTTTTATATTCCTGCACTTATTCATAACTAACTGATTGTGACTTTTCACAAATAAGAATAAACGCATTTTTAAGACAAATCACTTTGTTTTGTTTACTATTTCTATACCGGTTTTGTATCTTTAGTGCTGTGGAGATTTTTGAAAATTGAGTCTGAAGAAGTATTTATGGAATGAAGAAAAATACAGAAAAAGTAAAAACGTGGAATTGTGATAGTTTAAACTTCTATTTCTTTTTTCTAACTGCTTGCATTTCAAACGCAAATTGGATTTCAAAAGTACATAAATACTTAAAAAATAAAATAGAAAATAAAGTTGCTTACATAATCGGTTCCAGTGAGGATTGCATTCTTATTTCATCTCTTATAGTTTACGTTGTAAATGTTAAAAGATATTTTGTTCAATTTTTATGACGAGGAATCATCATATCAAAAAGATATTTTTGAAGAAGTAAAAGAATACTTAAAACAATGTGTTAATAATTTTATGAAAATACTATTTCTTTTAAACTATGAGATAGTTTAATATACAGGGTGCCCCAAAAGTCTCCGTACAGATTCAAAAATTTATTTAAAAAAATAGTACGCCTACAGCAAAAATAATTACAACAGTACATAGAGTAACTTAAAATGTTTTTTTTTCTACTACCTTAGTATACTTGTACATGAGATCCTTTCGTTGAATGAAGAATATAAAGTCAATATTCCAATTCCATTAACGTGCGTTTCAGTATGCTAACATCAACAGTAGTTACAACTGTTGTTACAACAAAAGTAACAGTATCATGGAATTGAAACAAAAGATCCAAACAGCTGTAGCTACTGTTGATGTTAGCATGAAATACGTTCGTGGATTGAATTGGAATATCGTCTTGATATTCTTCGTGCTACAAAAGGATCTCATGTTGAAGTTTACTAAGGCAGTAGAACAAAA
Organism: Maratus michaelseni; assembly: GCA_963931845.1. NCBI lineage: Eukaryota > Metazoa > Arthropoda > Arachnida > Araneae > Salticidae > Maratus > Maratus michaelseni. Next base: position 394,451,184 of record OZ007592.1, read on the forward strand.
CTTTCTAAGTTACTTTATGCACTGTTGTAATTATTTTTGCTGTAGGCCGATTATTTCTTTTGTAATAAATTTTTGAAGTTGTACGGAGACTTTTGGGACACCCTGTATAATAAATAGCAAGTGGGTAATAAAGTTTTCCAAATACATATAAGGTCTCACAAACATTTCTACTATTATCGGTGCATTTGTATTTTAAAACTGTTTTCGTGGTGTGCAACTCCATCCCTTCCCACACTCAAATATGGAAGTGAACAAGATGCACGTTCTGTAAGCAAAGTTAATCACATATATATATGTAATAATAAAAAATTTTCGCCCTATCTCTTTAGTTAAAATATTCCAAATTCTTCAATTATTTTTTCCCTCTCTTTTTAAAATATCTCTTAAATCTATTTTGTATTTTATTCCATAACTTAATCAAAATATTCTGTTATTTATCATTCTAAAAATCTTAATCTGTTAAAAGCTACACGTATTTATTAAAACCTTATTCTCTTAAATTGCAACACTGCCTCTAAACGCACCTGCCTAATTTCTTCTTTTGAGACATTTAATTTTTATTCTTTGGAACTTTTATAATACCATTTTTATTTCTATTTAATTCATTCGGCATCCCATGATTCCAAGCGGTTTTCGCGCCCAAAGGCCTTTTTACCTTTTTAATTTGCCGCTTCTGTTAAAGAGTTTTAATCATACGTCAGAGACACGTCTTCGTGGCCTCATTTTTTCATCCATTAGCGAGAAAGCTCCGCCTTCTTTATCCCCCTAGCGCCCTCCGAACATGGATGCGAGTGGACCAGCTTGTTCGCGCGTTTTGTACCTTTGGGCCAAATTTTGAAGTATTTATACGGTTACACTGGATTCGGAGAGAGATTTTTTTACACGAATTAGTGGTTGTCATCTAATTGCCGTCACTGGGGAGTCTACACTAATGCATCGGTAGTATGTTCTTCAAGCTCAGCTAATTCTTCAAGATCTTCAAATGTGTTCAGTTTTAATGAAGCGAAAGTTGGTGGAGTTGCTTTCATCTCTGTGATCACAATAAAGCCACTGCTCATCTATTAAGTTATTAAGTCTTCTTTTTAATGTTTTTGGGAAATTTCTTCTGGATTTCACCGCCTCTGCTCAATTTTTACGACTGCAAAATCACTACGATTTCCGATGTGATATACTTCGAGATTTGTCTTCATGGTGAGTGACTCGAAGTGATGCCCTGTCCGGGTGTCATGACTACATTTCAACGATCTCGACTGCGGCTACCTCGATATGATTATCAGGTAATTTTAGTGGTTTCGGACTGAGATGTTCCGATTGTCTGGTGGAAAGAACGTTCAAGTCGACAGCAATAGCGATCGTCTATAATGTGCCAATTTTCGACAGGAATGTAACATATATATAAACTTTTTATGAAAATAGACGAGTGCACTAGTGTCTATACGAGTATACGTATAATATGTATTATAAGGAATACAGATTTTGGAGACATATGATACGGCCAAGGTGGTTAAATGCATGATACGAAACAGTATATAGTGTATAGCGTATATACGAAACTTACCACAGTGGTTAAACGTTTAAACGGTTTTTGTTGATTGCATGAAAGAAATATGATTTCTTCCTGCTGGTCTGCGGAAAAGAGACATTGAGAGATACCAGCTAGAGTCCTGCAATAATAAAGACATATAACAACCATAATGACAATGTTAAGAAACCTAAAGCAATTTAAACTGTTCCAACAAATTTATATAAAATTTTGCCATTTATTTCAATGAAAATTAGAAGCAACAATAATTAATTAAAATGTTTATAGGTAAAAATAAAAAGATCCTATGTATGGTATTATGAGATTCCTACGATAACGCCACCAATTTCCAGTTTGTTTTTCGTTCAGTGACGTAAGAATGATGAAATCCATTCGTATTAAAAGTAAATAAGATAAATTGAAATGTACGTATACTTGAACAATACGTTTAACCAATATAAGCTTATACGTATCCGGATACGTTTAACGTATCATTTGAGATATACGTCATACCGACGTATTATACGTATATACGTATATACGTATATCAGTTAAACGTGTGACTGAAGCACTAATATACACTCGACTGATATATGATTATGAAAACTATCTCATGCAAAGTGTAATAAAATTTCATGACAATCATCTAGAATACAAATAAGAACTTAATGCCAACACCATTCATTATTTTAATACAAGACAGACATTTAATAATTTATTTAGAGCGTAATTTAAATGGAGAAATACCAGCACTCATTGAGATCTTTCCGATTTCCATCAATGACAGTATTTATTGAATACTAGCTGTTACCCGTGACTTCGTTCACTCAACATTAAAAGAAGAATAAATACATTAATTAAACAAAATATTTCATTCCCGATAATTAAAAACGTTAATAATTAACTAACTATTTATCATATTTCATAGGACACAATACGGTATTTTTTTGTTATAGGGACCTTGACATAACTCAGTCTTAAAAAAGTGAAATTTTGTGCCAAATAATCGCGAAAATGAAATTGCAACCAATGCTAAAAAGAGGGCCAAATAAAATCGTGGAAATAGACGAATTGGGTAAAAACAAATGTCAATTTTACCTGATAAACAATTTTACTTTTAACGCCTTTGTGAAACGTTTTAACAGCCATCCTTCAAAAAAACATTAATTGGAAATAGTATATGCTTCTTCTTTAAATTCAATTCTGCCTCCTTGGTTTAATATATAGCTGAAACAAATCTCGTTTTCTAAATGACAGTATGTTGACAGGCAATTTTTTTTTCTCCAGAATAAATTGATTCATGAAGTTTGAATGTGTAAAAATATGTTTTAATTTTTCGGATAATTTACTGAAATCAAGATTTTGTTTTCACCATCTATTCAAAGTGAAAATAAATTCTGTTTTTCAGTTTTAATGAGAAAATGGTGTAAAAAATATACTGATCTGTTTTATTTCTTCTTTTTATACACAAATATGGAGTAATTTACTTTCCGTTTTTAGAGAAAATTCGTTAAAATTTCCAAAAAAAAAAAAAATCTTGACATCTAATTTAATTTTTTTAATTCTGGGAGTTTGTGTGACATCCTCGGATCAATGATAACCGCTTTTAAGTAAATTGCGTTGCGTTCGATAGTCTAGGAGTAGTTGCGAAATACAAACACACGGTCAGATTTTAATATAATAGATTCGTGTTCATTTTCCTTTTCTTAAAATTATGATGTGATTTTTAGCAGAAGACTCTCATCTGTATATAACGGATACTCATGCTTAATAATCAGTATAGATAAAAAACATTTAAATTTTTCGTTATAAATATGGCGTGAAATTCATCTATTTTTTATACTTATTGATCCTTGTATTATTAATGTAAGGAATTGATTCACACTCAATTTAAAACATATTGAAAAATTCCCGTTTTATTTCAAATATGACGTCTCTTTTTCTTCAGAGAAATCCCATTTTAATGACATAATTCTTGTTAATTTTCTTTTCCAGGCAATTAATTTCAATACTGACATAGGGGAAATTATGTTACTTTAACGAAATAATATCAAATCTTATGTTTTTATCAACAAAAATAGAACTATTAACATTCGTCATTTTTTTAGGTAATCGAGTTATTTCTTTTAGTTTTAAGAATGAAAATAGCTATTTCTCGCTATCCATGACATCATTTTCGACATAGATAACTTTGCGGAGCATATTACTGACATTTGCTAACCATTTTCTTTTGAAACTTCTTTTTACTTTTTTAAAATTTAAATAAAAAATACAGTATAGTTATATTAGCCATGCGCAGACGGTAAAACGCCAAGTATCTTACCAAACAAAAGAAAAAAAAAAACCAAGATCATTTTATTTCACCAATCAAAGCCTATCTGCTTTATTTGCGATGTAGGACGTCATATTCGCTGGTTTCCTATGGTTACGCATATTGAAACCTTGTATTATTATCAAAACTAAAAGAAGTACATTTTATTTCTAATAATATTATTTAATTTTCTTTTTAATTCTTTAATATTTTTATTTCATTTTCATTTTTCACGTGAAAATTTTTCAATTGAAACTAAATTGTTGAGTAAAAATTATTATTTCGGGTTTTAACTTAGTTTTGGTAACGATAAAATATTAGCAACGGTAAAGTAAATTTAACCATTTTAAAATATTATACGAAAAAATGTCCATTTATTCTCTATGAAAATAACGAAATTTTGAATTATTAAGAAAAATATTTGAATAAAATGAACAAAAACCAATCTATGTTCATTTGAGGGTTATAATCATTCTATATGCAAAAATACAGGATCATTAAATGCTCCATTTTGACGCTGGCTTCAGCCTAACATTTGCACACAATCAGATTTATAATATTATTAGGATACAGGATCATTAAATGCTCCATTTTGACGCTGGCTTCAGCCTAACATTTGCACACAATCAGATTTATAATATTATTAGGATAAATGCAATTTATATGTTTATACATACATATAAATTGTGTGAATCAATAGAAACAAATGTTCTCGCGTGCGTGTTGTTGGCGATTCCTTGTCTCTATAATTGGAAGAGATAAAATAAATCTTTAAATCTATATGCTAAATCTTAACGGTTACATAAAGATTGAATTTTGGAATATTTATCATATGCGTGTTGTTAAAGGACCAATGCTACAAAATGAAAGCAGAAGTAAAACACAATAGAAGGGACCGTTTTTTATAGGATACCAGGATCGTAATCTATTTATGTAGTTTATAAATACAGGGTGTTTCACTGTAATGCAAACTTGAGTTTTCGTTTTTAATTTTAACAAGTTGGAAATTGTACGTCTAACGTTACAAACGAGGTGCGTTCGTACTATAGCTAGTTATATAAATATTCAGATCTTGATGATTTTTAATTCTGTGAAATGAATTATATCGTCTGCAGATTAATTTCTGTCATAAAATAAGTATCTCGGTTGCTTGACGATTAAACTTCGAAAGCTCCTATAAAAAGAAAGAACCGATTTTTAAAAAAATCAAATTTCTTAATAAATGTTTTTATTAATATTTTCTAAAGTTTTGATTCGATTTTTAAAAAAAATTGAAATTTCTCGACAAAATTCTGCAAAGATAATATATCTTAAATTTCAAACCATTCGGTTGGGTAGTTTTTTCGTTGTTATATGTGGACGGACGGACAGACAGGCAGACTGACGGACGGACGGACGGACAGACGGACGGACCAGACGACGACAATAGGTGCTACGTATTTATATAATTACGAACGCACCTAAAAATAGTGAAGATATTATAAGGAAAATTTCCACAGACTTGTTTTTCTTTGTGCGAAAGTTCATGAAATCAGGACAAATGTTGGAAACTCAAAGTAATTCAATCACAAACATCACATGTGGATTCAATTGTATTTGGCTATATGGAGAGTCTATTCTTTCGATGTGTCAATGCAATTGATGACCATTTTTGATACGTTTTGTGATATCATTACATTGTAGAGAAAACTAAATACATATATTTAAAAAATTTTGTAAAATATCTTCGTTATTGGAAAGTCTTAAAGGATTATCAAAAGGAAAAGTTCTACTACCTTTAAATCCGGACTTCCGAACTCCAACTTATAAAATAACTTAAAAACTAAACAAATTCGAAATTTTTAACCCACTAAAGGGTTTTTTCTAAAATATACAAATAATGCAAAATATCTTTTTTTATTTTATTTTAACGAAATATTTTCTTATTTATTGACAAAGATTCATGCTGATGAATGGTTTTCATTAAAACTTTGTGAAATTACTCATATAAAATTACATCTATATTATTTCATAAAAAGTTATATTGACGAGAACTAAACTGAAAAACACGTGACATAAAAAATTGTGCTTGTTTTTGTTTTAATTAATTCTAAACTCAAATTTCAATCAATTTTTATATTGTTAAATTTGTAGTGCTCTCAGTGTCTGCATAAAATTTTTGTAAATAAATATCAGGATAAACTTACAACTGCAATCATTCCATTTATTCATTATTCATAATTTGTAAGGCAGATTTCGAAAAGGAAACGAATTTTATTGTATCTTCATTGAAGATACAATACAATTCAACATTGAACATCTTGTTGATTTTTCGTTTAATTATATTTTATTGTTTTTCCTCCATTGTAGCGTCCAAAAGTCTTCAGATGGGGATATTTACTATTAAAAATTTACTATTTAAGACTGAAGCAATTTAAGAATATAGAAATAGACGGTCGATGGACTGAAGTTATAGGCAAGGATATTTAAACAATATCAGCTTCTACATTTAATCATTTACGGAATGCGACATAAATTAGGATAAGACTCCTTAAACGAAAAAGTTAATTTGCATGCAACAAGAAACATTTACTATTTCACAAACTAGTAAAGATCCTGTATAATATTTTGTAGCAAAAACGAATATGCATAGATAATAACTTCCAGGTATCCTTATATAATATAATTATATTTTTCAGACTATAAAAGCTAATTCTACACTTACATAAGAAAAGCGCTTGCAGGATTTATCCAATATTTCATTGAAACACTCACAGTTGTTTTATTGACTTAGGAAGTATTTAATTTTTAAAAAAATATTTTCCTTTATTGTTGCGAACAATATTTCGTTTTAAGGGTAGGGATTAAACAGGGGACTTTATTTTATGTGTCTCCTCATAAGACATATCTCCCTGAAGAGAATATTGTAAATATTCGTTCGTAGTTATATTAGATTTTCGTAGACAGAGAATCTTTTTTACTGTGTGTACACTTTTATAAGAAATTGCTTATTACGTAATATAAAAAAATCATCTAATAATTTTAGATTTCGCGAAAGAAAAACTTCTCATCGTTGGAGGAATTAGCAAAAAAAAAGTCTCCATTACAACCAATACTACATTCAAAAATAAAGCTTCAAAGAAAAGTGTTTATAAAAGTAATTTTAAAAATTCTAGAAGGACAGTTTTTAAAAAGCAATATGTTATAAAATATTTAGTTGGTATTTAATTGAAGGAAAAGAATAAACAGCAGTCTTAATTGCATGGGAAAAGTGATCTGAACTACACTTACTACAAATATTCTATAATGCATTTTTATTATCTCATCAAAGAACAGCTGTTTTTGACGCAATCCATGTGAAACAAAAATGTTAATGATCTGAACTTTAGAAAAAAAAAGTACCCTTTTTCTTTTCCATGGGGGAAGTTTATGTTTCAGTGAGAAACGCGTGACTTCTTTAAAAATCTCTCAGTTAAAAAATATGCCGCTTCTAAAAAAATATGGTGATTACTTTGAGAACTTAGAGACTATCAAAGACGGCAAACATGTTTCTTCAAGTAAATAAAAAACAAAAGAATAAAATGATGGTACTTTTTTAAAGGTTAATGTTTAAGATGTCCATGGTAATGTAAAGCTCGTAAATTTAAGCTAAGCGAATTTAATAACAGTATGGATATTTTATGTAAAGTGAACTGGTAAGATAATGAAATTATATATTGAACTACAGTGCATATATATGTATATTTTTGCATACGTTTAACAAGTTGTGCATTAATATCTTAAGATATCATTATTTTACTGATACAAATTAGCATTAAAACTTTATCGCAAATATATTAGAGAAAATTAATCGGAAAAAGGGCATTGGATACCTGTTAAATTATTAAAATATAAAATATATATTGCTTATCATTACAGAGAACTGAGATACTTGTTAGTTTTTATCCATTGCCACTAATGAAGTTAATATCACTGACATTACATTTTGTTGGAACTGTCCAATCACGTTCATTAACATGTAAACACATAAAAACTTTCTTTTACTTAAGTAAGTGTCATACAAAATATACATATAAACCAGTGACAATTTTAGGTTCCGTTCGAGATAAAAACCATTATCACAAGAATACCACATCAATCAACACGAATGACACTGGGCAACGAAATATATAGAACATACAAACACATAAACGCCCTCTATTATCAATCATGAAAATAAACCAAAGACATTGACTTAAGATTGTTTACCCCCGTGGCTCCCTCTATTCAAGTTTTCTTTAAAATATTTATTTAGTATTTCCAACCATAAATTTGGAATGCTATAGAAAATAGTATTGTTGCAGACAAAACCTCTACATATAAAGATTTCCATGGACTCCTTTATAATAGACTTAATATAACAATTTGAAACAAAAATCATTTTACTGTCATTAAACAATATTCTAATCCTCCCTCTCCAAATATAATCTTGATAAATATTTTTTTTGCACGGCCAATGTCTAATGCCTTACTCATGCAACTTTTTCCTGATAATAAAATTTCCAGAAAGACACCTTATTAGAAAATATTTACTTACTGATTTTTTATGATGAAAAACAATAAAATTATTTCATGATAATACATATATATCGAGCATGTTTTAAACCAAGAAGAAAATGAAAAATAAATTATTATTAAAAAAATCTATTATTAAAAAATAATTATATTATGTGAAAAGTTGTTAAGATTTCATCTTTTTTATGTTCCGCAATTGTTTTATGTAAGAAAGACCAGCATAATGCACACACAGTTTCGTTTTTGAAATTTTTATACATTCTATCTTACGCCATTTGGAAGTTTTGCTTTTACAAATTTATTTTATTTCTTATCTTAAATCCATTTTACTGTATCGTTGTCATATATATAATGAATAGCTTAGCATTTTTTTTTTACTTTAAAGGTTTTACTAAGAAAAACTATGTTTGAATTTGTTAAAAATAATAATAATAGCTAATCATACAGATATTGATAAGTTAAAATATTATAGAATTAAATCTTTAAAATATGCAATATTTTATTGATATATCCAGTGAATTATACAACACGATTTTTGCAATATTTTATGGCAGTACAGTTCTTTAGACATCCCCATCACCCTTAAATTGGATGTATCGTGGCGTACTACACAAATTGGAAATTATACATTGAACGTAACAATTGATGTGCGTTTGTTTCGTGCTATAACTAGTTTTACACTGTAAATAATCATCATTATTATTTAAATGAAATTAATTATATCGTCTGCTATGAGCGAAATGAGGATGCCTTTTTTTATTATTATTACGTATGTCATGTGTACAGATACGTGTTTTTTTTCGACACCAGCCAGAGCTGTAAATTCACCATGGGGATCTTGCTTTGCGAATGATTGCCTCCATGTGGTTTAATATTTCTATGATTGACAATGAATCAATCTGTTTTGTTTATTTGCTGTAATGGATTGGGATATTCGGCTGTAACTTAATTTCCACTGACGTTATCTCAGAATCTATACAATTTTTAATGTTACTCATCTCTCAAGTAAACTTTTTTTTTTAACGATATTTCTAAAAAGGTAACTTTTAAGTCATTTTATTTGAAAAAATAATTTTGAATAAAAATGGCCGCCTGGCATATGAAAACATATGGGGTTAGCCCGTATTTGTTTTCCTCAGTCACATGACTTGCTCCTTTATTATATAGATTACGTATACGATAGGATTTAACAGAATAAAGAAAACTTTTATTAATATCCTTTTAAGTTTTGATTCGATTTTCATAAAATTTGAAATGACTCGACAAAATTCTACAACGATAATATATATTAAATTTCAAACCATTCGGTTGGGTAGTTATTGCGCTGTTATATGCGGACAGACAGACAGACAGACAGACAGACGGACGGACCAGACAATGACTATAGATGATACGTATTTATATAATTTACTTTAAAACGAATGTGTGGTCAATCTCTGCCTGCTTAATCTCGAGATTTGCCAATTCCAATTATGGGAACCGTGAATTAAGTAAATATGGATCTGTTTACTGGTATGTGGCAAGAAATGAACTAGTATTTTGGCTACACCCAGAAAAAAGTTTTGTTGAATCAATAAAAAATTGGCTGACTCAACAAAACTTTTTGTTTAAATATAGGTCAATGGAAATTTTGTTTGAATCAATTTTTTTTTTTTTTTGCAATTCCAAAAAAACATTTTTGTATCGTCAGAAAAAAATAATTTGTTAATTCAAGTAAAATGGTTCAATTTTACTTGAATTTTGCTAAAACAACCAAAATGTACTCAACAAAACGTGTTTTGTAGTTTTAATCAATTCCTTTTTCTGGGTGTACATGTGGTTCCAATGTTAAGATGCTCAACAGACCAAACCCAATTGATCCTATATCAAGCTTTATATTTTCCGCCATAAAGGGATGTGTGGAATGTGTTTCTATCTTACACAATTTGCATGAAATAAATTCTTGAAATCTGAAATATTATGTGTTAATTGTCTTGAAGAAATATTCTGTGTTAAGTTTCAAGTGGTTATCTTGGTACTTTGATCTAATTTTTAATAATTTCCAACATAGTTGAAAAGTGTTTATGAATTCGTTTTGTCTGTATGTTTTCCGTCTGTCTGGCCGTGCTCTAACTCCAGTACATATACCCGGAATGTCATGTAAGTGATATATCTTATTGAAATGTACCGTAGCATGTCCAATATTGAAAATGACGTCTGTGGCACTTAAATCTCCTTTACAGAAGAATTCCATTAAAGTACGGTCTATGGGGAAAAATCATTGCGGTTTATATTTTAATGATGTTACACTATTTAAAATATATGGAATTTGATATATCCCTGAGGAGCACTTCAATAGATTTACTATAGAATATGGTGTGCATATATATTTCATTTGCAGGGAACCTCAAAAGAATACCGTTACATTACGGTGTATGGGGAAAAATCGTTTGCGGTCTATTTAATAATGTTTAACTATTTCAAACATGTGGAAATTATTATATATCATGAGGGTACACTGCGAGAGGCTTTATATAAAATGTTGTGTGTAAAGCATTCAATGTCCATTTACTTGAACACACAAAAGTATTCCTTTAAAGTACTGTATGTACATAATAATTGTTAAAAGTGCGTTTTCAGTTGCGGTACGCATTTTTTAACTTATTTAAAGTTTTGCCTGGCATGTGTATAGATTTTATATATCATGTACAGAGCAGCACAAACGTATTTTCATTTTATTGACGGAAGCTGCTTATGGCTGCTCGTCAGTGAACTTCTCTATTTCCCTCGCTAATCTTAATCCCATGGGCATAGGATGCATTTATATTTTTAAAATATATCCTCGTGAAATTAATATTTTTCACTTCTGTTTTCTGTGTACACTTCTTAAGAGCATTTCTCATTTTTGTTCTATTGTTTTGTTTGTTGTCATTTTTTTTTCTAAAATATATACTTGATTTTATGTGAAATGTTAAAATCTTATTCAGTTTCTCTAAGATTTTTACACAAAGAATTGTAAATTAAACACATATTTTAGAAACATTCTGACAACTAAGAAAAAAGAGACATGCTTTAAGAACAGTACACCGAAAACAGTAAGTTAAAAATATTAATTTCCTGAGGATATATTTTAAATATACGAATGCATCCAACGCCCAAAGGATTAACATTAGCGAGGGGAATCGGGAAGTTTACTGACGAGCACACTAAAAGGAAATTTTTCAACTGTGCTATGAGTTTCCAAATTGAAATAAATTTTAGCATACATTGTAGTATATACACAAAACTATAGATCATAGATAGGGCTGCGCAATAGAATTCGCATACTTTTCCGACTATTGGTGGAAACACATGAAATTGGGTTTTCAAATATGTTATACAGTTTTCAAATTGTTCACTTAGTTCCAAATTGTCCGATTTTTATCATCTTTCACCTTAGTAAACTGTGAAGTTTTTTTAACCCTCCAGCCGCGGGCGATTTTTTTATTTTCTTATATAAAACCGTGGCCTATTTTTACTCTCCATTTGTAATAGTTATAAGCATTGATAGTCACCGAAATTTACAAAAAAATGTATTTGAAAATAAGTAAAATCAGCTTCTTCGCGTACATTATAAAAGCAAATTTTAATCCAAAATTTCGGTGGGAATATGGTATTTGTAAATGTAACAAAAAATGAGGAACTTTCTGGAAGGCCTAACATATGAAATTATATATGTATTATAATTAGTGAAACGACTCTGGATGTTTCAAAATAAAGGAAAATAGATTCAACGAAGAAATAGCGTTTACCGACGTTTAAGTACCATAAAAATTGTAGGCAACGCGAAAATAAGGTAACCCGCGGAATTGTATAGAATAAGTGAAACATGATATGAGCATTGCCCGCGGCTAGAGGGTTAAAGCTTTACGGACGTGTTGAAGAGTGTTTCATAATATATGCTTGAAGCATGATTTTTCGTTCTTGCTATTAAATAGTTTAGCGCATTTCTTTTTTTTTTTTTTTGTCTCATTAACAGAAAGTGCCTTAACAATATCCGTTTTAAAATGTTCACATATTTTTACAGGTAAAATCATATATCAAACTTGAATTCTTCCTTATAATCAATTACTAATAATAATTAAACGATTAACTAATTTAAAAAATTTAAAAATATAATACTAATATAAAATACATAAATCTTAATATAAAACTAATTTAAGAGGAAAAAATATAAAATTATTCTTGTTCTTAACTTCATTCAATATAATTTTATTGGTTTATTTTTATAAATATACTAAGTATTATTTAAGTAAATATTATAAGTATAAGTAAATATTTACGTTATTCAAGAAATAATTTGACAACTTCATTTTAAATTTTATCCTAACTTACAAATATGTGAAGTACATATGTGCAAAAAATATGTACACCCTCACAAGAAAGAAAAATTTGAGTTCATTCTAAGAAACATATACTTTCAGAAAGTTTACAGACATCAAATTTACCGTAATTGTGTATCTTGTTAATGCTTTTTTCATTTTTCATACAGAATGTTGTTTCTATTAACTTGTAGTACAGTTTAGACGGACAAAAGTTGTACTAAAACGTTTTTTTAAAGAAAATAAAAAACAATGCCGAAGTTTGAGTAGAATAATATCAATAATTAAATTATTTCATAGCCATCCGCAATGTTATCCAAACAAAAACTCTTAATTTCATTTATATATATATTTTATTTCTTCCTGTGTATAATGGAGCATCCTACTGTAGAGAAATAAATGGCAGTTTTCAGTATTTAATATTTCTTCTTAATATTAGCCATTTCAATACAGTTTGAACTTTTCTAGCTATATTTAATATATATATATATATATATATATATATATATATATATATATATATATATATATATACATATTTTAAGCAAAAGACACACGTTAAAATAAGGAAAGGAAGTCTTAGGCAAATCAGTTTATTTAAAAAAAATTGCGAATAAATTAATTTTGTAGTAGAGGTTTTTTAGATCAACAATCTTTTGATGATTACTTGGTATTGATACTCAAAAAATACGTGTAACAAAAAATTATTGGAATGCAAGATAACGATTTCTTAAGGTCTATTTAAATATTTAAATTACAAAGTGAAATAAAAATTTATTATACAGATCATGATTTCGTGAGGTCTATTTAAACATTTAAATTCTAAAGTTAAACAAACAGTTAATATACAGTTATGCTAATTTTAAAAGGTAAAGTAAATATTCGATCACTTGCTATTATGTAAGTGTAGACTGACTTACCGGTATTGAAATATGTAGGATATGTTTCTTTTCAAGTATTCTCCTTTTCTAAGTCCAAATAATAATTACAAATAAAAGCTTCTAAATAAAAAAAACAAACAACAACTATTTAGCTAATTACACATATACTCTCATAGAACCTTTTAATATTATTTAAAAAAAAATTGTAGATATATATATTCTTAAATGTTTCGGCTTTGCTGTAGATATGATGTTAAACATACTATAGAAACATATAATTTCTTATTATTTCAATTAAAACACCATTAAATAGTAATGAAGTTCAGATTATCAAACAATTCTTGTTATTTACCATCTGCAAATGTTTTGAAACTTGTTCTCTGTGATATTAATTTGTAAAAAAAAAAAACTGGCTTTTACTGGAAAGTTTGTGTAAGTAGAAAATAAAAATATTTTCCATAACAAGGGCATTTCCAGAAGTTCACAGTGTTTAAAACACTTTTGGTGTCTAGAGAGTGATAAAATAATAATTTATTTATAGTGTTTTTGAAAGGAAATATTATTATGTATCAAAGTTTGCAAGAGACTTTATTTTGGAATATAAAAATGCTATATACGTCTTAAAAAGGAATAATAAGAAACGTTTTAAAAAGAATAGATAATTAAATCTATGAAGCAATCGTACAAGTTAGGCTTTATATGGAATATTATTTTCATAGAAGTATAGAAAACGTTTTAATAGATTTCATTTGAAAATACTAAGAGAATATGATTAATAAATAATTGTTGAAGAATAAATTGGCGCATTCATATTTTGTAATAAGCATAACGAGTAATGAATTTTTCGTACAGAAGATTCTCGTTCTTAAAAAAAATATATTTATACAAAGAAATATTTATGTGACCATGATAATGACAAAAATGCTGAAAAAAGTCTTTTGTAAAATATAATGCATTAGTATTATTAAATTTCACTAAAATATTAAGAATATATATATAATTGTTTGTTATTACATAATGAATCAAAATGTGATATTTGGTGCTATAGTCATTATGGTAAAACGACTAATGGTTTATAGCTTAAAATGGGCTACGTATGATTTCATTATGTATGGTCGATGATAGTAGAATACAGGGTTGTCAGTTTGGCCTTCATTTTTACTCAGATATTACTTATTTATACCGGAAATAATAATATAATGTACGTATTACGAAAAAAATGCTTTATGTCATCAAAAAATTATTGTCATTTAACAAAACAAAATATACTATACGGAATTTCTGGTATGAACTCGAAATGTTCCAATAAAAAAGCAGGACAAACTGGCAACCCTGGTTGAAAAGATGAAAAATCAAGATATTTGAAAATAAACCCTGTTTAAAGAAACCGAAGACAACATTTTGATTCTGAGTTAAGCTCCGAAATGGAAAATGAGGAAATCGACAGGAACATTTTTACATTCCTAACCCCTTAATCGTCGTGCCCGAGACATTCACGGGCAACGTAAGCTACGTCTGTTTTATTCAGATTGTTCCATTCCCACCAGTTTTTAGCTCACAGGCTATCAAAGCCTGAGAGCTAATGTGCCCGCCCGTTCTGTATGTATGTATGTATGTATGTATGTATATGTATGTACGTATGTACGTACGTAACGCGATAACTCGTGATAGAATTATCCGTTTTGCTTCAAATTTTGTTTACACGTTCATTCTAATAAGGCGCTTCCCTGATTAGTTTTGGGAGTTCATTGGTTAAGTATAAAGGGGGGAAAGGGGGGGGTTAACCCCCCCTTAATTTAGATAAATGGGTTTTTCATGCAGAAGTACCCGTTTTTCTTCAAATTTCGTATATAGGTTCAATGTGATAAGGTGCATCCCTGATTATTTTTGGGAGTTCATTAGTTAAGTATAAAGGGGGGAATCGGGGGCTAACCCCCCCCCCTTAATTTAGATAAATGGGTTTTTCATGCAGAATTATGCGATTTT
This sequence comes from Maratus michaelseni, assembly GCA_963931845.1. NCBI lineage: Eukaryota > Metazoa > Arthropoda > Arachnida > Araneae > Salticidae > Maratus > Maratus michaelseni. Next base: position 394,466,757 of record OZ007592.1, read on the forward strand.
CTTTAAACTTTGTATATAGGCTCATTGTGGTAAGGCACTTCCCCAATTAGTTTTGGGTGTTCATTGGGTAAGTATAAAGGGGGGTAAACGGGGGGCTACTCCCCCTTAATTTAGATAAATGTGTTTTTCATGCAGAATTATCCGATTTTCTTCAAATTTTGTATATAGACTCATTGTGATAAGGCACTTCTTTGATTAGTTTTGGGGGTTCATTGGATAAGTATAAAGGGGGGAAACGGGGGGCTACCCCCCCTTAATTTAGATAAATGGGTTTTTCATACAGAATCATGCAATTTTCTTTAAACTTTGTATATAGGCTCATTGTGATAAGGCACTTCCGTAATTAGTTTTGGGTGTTCATTGGGTAAGTATAAATGGGGGTAAATGGGGGGCTAATCCCCTTAATTTAGATAAATGTGTTTTTCATGCAGAGTTATCCGATTTTCTTCAAATTTTGTATATAGATTCATTGTGGTAAGGCGCTTGCCTGATTAGTTTTGGGTTTTCATTTGTTAAGTATAAAGGGGGGGAACGGGGGGGCTCACCTCCCTTAATTTAGATAAATGGGTTTTTCAAGCAAAATTATCCGATTTTTTTCAAATTTTGTGTATAAATTCATTGTACTAAGGCGCTTGCCTGATTAGATTTTGGGGTTTATTGGTTAAGTATACAGGGTGGGAACGGGTGCTTATCCCCCCCCCCCTTAATATAGTGTCGATTTCTTTATTTTTCGAGTGGCATTATACTTTGAAAAAATAGCATAATATACAATTAGTGTGAATAGCCTGTGAGCTCAATGCCCTCAGTTTAACTGGGCAGTTTTCTTTTTTTATTTAAAATAGTATAATTGGCTTTATTCTCGGATTATTTTATCTGCCTATTCAATAAGGCGAATATTTCTACTTAAAAAAAAAAAAAAAAAAAAAAAAAAAAAAAAAAAAAAAAAAAAAAAAACTGGTGGTAATCAAGCAATCTTAGTTTTTAAAAAGTAGCCTATACTTGAAGGGCGCGACGATTAAGGGGCTAAACAAGCTTAGTATACACAGTAATAGCAAATGACTGTGAATCGAATATTTTTCTATAACAATTAAAGGGTATAATCGTATATTGTTATGTTTTCATGTTTTCTTCAAAAACAAAAAATACTCATTTATTATATACACACACTGTTAAAACTGAATACATAAAAATAAGCAAAATGTACTCATGTTTGAGTACTTTCCAATCTTATAATAACTCCGAGTACTTAATTATTAAATTTGAGAGACGCATGTATTCATTTTTTAGTACATAGAGGGACTCGAATATAAGCATGTATAGACGAAGCACTCATAGAGTAACAAGATATTATATTAATATTTATTCATAAGCTTACTTTTCAGTATGAATTGACACTTATATTTGAAAACATCATGTACTCGTTTCTGAAGCAATTCTACTTTAAAAAAAAAAAAAAAAAGTGTACATAGAAGTTCTAATTTTTAAGTAGATTATTTTTAACGTTGTATGACGGGCATTATATAAACGTCCTGACTTCTTATAACTATGCTTTGAATCCTGAGATATTATGTATTTTAAAGTTTACAGGGTGATCGTTAACTGTCTACAAAATTTAATAATGGACTGAGTAAGAAAAGATGGCTAATTCCGGTTGCCATTTAATAGCGGTAAACAGGATATCCCGCATCTTCTGTATGTCTCAAGCGATCTAGTGACTGCTAAACCTCGTGGTCCTCCAGAGAAACCCTGTTTCAATTGACATCATTTGGCAATATCTGTGGGGTTTTTGTGAGGTAAAGTCGTTTATTCCGTACTTTGATTAAAAAAAGTCACCATCTTTACATCACGATTCATATTCAAATTCCACTATGATATGAAATATTTTATGTAATATACTATGTAGTCTATGTTTACTATTTAACAATAGATTTTGTTTTCAATGGTAAGGGGTCTTGTAGTTATGTACTTTTTAAACACTACGAAAATCAACAAGAATATTCAAAGTGTGAATTAGTGTATCTTAAAATCTTTCCTTGTATAAACATAAAAGTTTGACTTCTGATTAATCATATTAGGCTTTTAAATATACAACCGTTAGAAACTGTCTAGACCTTTACAACATTTGTGTATTTATGAAATTAAATGCTATCTTGAGAACGTACGTTTGGATTCCTATCAAATTGCATATAGATAATAAGCACATAGGTGTGTTTAAAAGGATCTACTTTTAAATATTTACAGTGATAGTTTACATAAGATTTTTAGTTAGGACAAATTTTATTCATTAAAAAAACGTATTTTTTTTTTATACAAAAGTATATATATATATATATATATATATATATATTATATTATATTATATTTAATGAAATAATTTTGACCTGGTCATTTTAAAAATACATATGTGCTTATTAACTAAATCAAATTTCATAATAATACATGCATACGTTCTCAAGATTTCATGCGCAAAATGCTTAGCGCAGAGTAAACAAAAAGATCTATTTTAATTTCAACAATATACAAATTTTGTAAAAGACTTGTCAGTTTCTAATGTTTTGTTGATTTTAGACAATTTTAAAAAATACAAGACCCCTTAAGAAATTTGTCATTGTGTTTTAACAATCGCAAATATGACGTTGTTTTGGGGTAATAACAGTCAATCGTCCAGGATTCAAAAAGCAAAAAAAAAAAAAAAATATCAGAACAGAATGTATAAAATCTATGTACAACTTGAAACTTACATAAGTGCAATACTTTTTAATCATTATACAATGAAAAGAAACATTCTCGAAGACAATATAATTTAGTAGACCTACTTTTCTATATATATCTATTTAGAGCAATTTCTTTTAATATAGTAATTTCGTTGTTACAGTATTGTAACAAGTACTCCTAAAACAAAACAAATTGTAATTGTATTGATTTTCTTTCAGAAAACTTATTTTTTAAATTGTTTATGTAATGGCCGCTATTTTGCAAAACTAGATCTCTTGCCTGTCAAATGTTTAATTTTGTAAAATGATATTTTAATAATAACGTAAAAAAAATAAAATACTCGACAAAGATAAATGTCAAGCGTACATCTACACTTCCCACTTACGATCCAAATATTTTAATATTGCAGTTTTTAAAAGCAATCTGTTTTTATATATTAATTTTGTGTTTGTTGTTATAAAGAATATGAATTATGAAGATATTGTGTTTTGCTTTATTTTTCATGAAGATGTGGAATTTACAATTATGGAAATAATAAATTCATAAACAATAAAATTATTATAAAAATGTGAGAGAACTGTTAAAAAAGTACATGGCATTTATTTTTTTTACTTCTTAAGAACTAATATTATCTGTTATTAATATGTTTTTCGTTTCGTAAATATTATCATTAGAGTGAAAGAGTTCCTTATCGAAAGAAATATAATTTATTTACGTATATTACTGTGTTATAAATAAGCATTTCTTTTAATAAAGCCTTCGAATGTTTGGAAAGATCTAGAGAATAAGTATAAAGTTAAAAATCAAGTGAATGTTTTATACTTAAATAGTTACAATATATATTTTTTAATATATATTTTTTAAATATAACTAATATAAAAAATAGATAAATTGAATTTATTTAGAATGAAATTTAAATATACTAGTTACTTTATAATGGCACATTATACACTAATGTGCACTAGTAATCAAAACTATACACTAATGTGCAACAAATACAAAATGCTAACTTTTGAACACGTGAGTACACAAAAGGAAATTATATAAAGTATTAAAGGAAATTATATGAAGTCTTCTTGACATCACAAATGGTCATAAGTGTCACAGACATTAGAATAAACTGAAATATGATACGTTTCAAACGTCTCATTTATACTCTCATTTGGTCGCTCCATTGACATGTCACCATGACTGCTGCTTTTTGAGGAGTCACTAGGTGACTTTACAATGAAATCATCTGGTGACTCTCATATGAGTGTCATTTGGACACTCCATTGTAAAGTCATCATGATGGCTGTTCTGTGACGAGTTTCCAAGTGACAGAAAATTAAATTATCTGGTGACTTTTCACAAAGAAGCGTAATGGTGATTTCACAAGAGTCTCGGTCACCTGAAAGTCACCATGCAATGGCATTGCGACATTATTTGGTGGCTCATCACAATACAATGCTCACAATGACTTCAAAGTTGAATATTCAATTGAGAGTCACGTGAGAATTACAAGGTGTCTTCGTTGTAATGTCACCTGGTGACCCATCATAAATCAATAGTCCCAGTGATTTTTCAGTGTTAACAATCATTTTAGATTACTAATCAGACGAGTGAAAGATCCCATATATTGATTCACCGTAGTGATTGTGACACTTGTAGCCGTGTGTGACGTCAAAGAGACTTCACATCGACTGTCTCTGCCGTTACGGTTAGTACCTATTTTCTACACTTACTCTTTATAGAATTTCCTTTTGAGTACTCACGTGTTCAGAAATTAGCATTTTGTGTTTGTTGCTTAAGTTTTGCACACTAGTGAATATATATGTGTGTGTGTGTGTGAAGGAAGAAGTAGTGGTACGTCTTCTAAGTTGAGAGATAAAGAGAAAGAAACATAATATTATTTGACAAAAAATAATTAGCCAGTATAGAGGAGAAGGTCCAAATACCGTCTAAGGTACAAACACCGGCTAGTAGGTGTTCTCAGAACATGGTGCAACGCAGTCTAGTGACGATAGCAAAGTATGTATGTTTCAGAGAAAAAATACGCTTGCATTACTTCTCTGACTTCTGTGTCATTTGCAAGCAAAAAGGGCGAAATTGTCGACACGAGGAAATATGGGATATTAAAAGTTTTTCGGGTATGTGTTTATCATAAAAAATATACTGATTATATTTTTACCTGAAGTGACTATTAAATAGATTTCTGGACAAAATTTACTGCCCAATTCCGCAAGCACGTTATTGGTAATTTAGTACATGAATGAGCAATACTGGTGTTAACTTGAGCATAGAAGTGTTCCAAATTATCGGCCATCCACAGTAGTCTAAATACCAGCTAGCCCGTATTTGGATTTCTCTGGGTTTGCTCCACGTAAAAGTGAGGGAAATAAGTTAGTTTTTTTGGGGGGGTCATTTGTTGGACACTCCAAAATCATCCACCATAAATAGGAAGAGAAAAAGAAAAATGACGGAGAAAAAACTAAGAAAATGCAGGTGAAACGGGCAGAAATTGGACTTAAAAAAGGTAAATATATCGAACAGCGAAAGATGATGCTATTTATGTCTTCTCTGTGGACAAGAAGGGAGAACTCTAGGTTCGATGTTTAGAATACAATATGTGGACCTATAGCGACTGCATGTACGCTGAGACTCATTGCTAAGTTTGTAATTTTTCTACATTTCAAGCAGTAACCTGTTATTTGTTTAACACGCTAAAAACAGAATTAAGAACAGAATGGGAAGAAGAATGTCAATGATAGTCGTTATGATTTTTATAAATTTGACAAAAAAGGCTTTTTTATTAAACATTTTCGAGTTCTTTCTCTACATATTAAATATTATTAAAAAATAAAATGTATTAAAGTAACGTAAATAGAGAAAAATAATTAATTAGCGAATAATTAGCTCTTAAATAACGAAATTAGGCCTATTTGTGTCATTTTAGAAAAATCCGAGGTAGTCGGTATTTATACGCCATTTTCGAAATTCAAAATTTGCAGACTTTCGGAATTTTTCTTTTTATAAACAGAAAACGCGATTTAAAGTAAATTATTTTTTGTAGATGGATGAGAAATATATCTAGGTACACTACTATGAATTTTTCCTCCACTATTTTTGCAAAATTTTATGATCTAAATTTAATATAAAAGTGGTAGCCGGTATTTAGACCTTCTCCTCTACCGCACAGTTCGAATCTCATTTTAGTATGGATGAATAAAATCTACACATTCTCGTCTTTAATTAGAATATTCAACAAATTTTATCGAAATTTCAGTTTATGAATATACATTGAGAGTATCATACAGGTTTTTAAGCTCTAAAAACTTGTTGTTAACATTTTCAATCCAGTTTCAAGCCAGTTTATATAAATTTTACTTTCAGTTTTATGACTATATCGGCGTTTCTATGGTAATTTTGACAACATTATAGTATCATTTCGATTGCATTTAACCTATAAACGCATATCTTGACATGTTACCTTATTAAAATATGTAACAAGGAAATAGAAACAAATTTTACGTTGGAAATTTTATATATAAGACCCTTATGATTTCTCATATTAAATTTCATTTATGTTTATAAAATTTATCTTTAATCTTTCATAAAGACAAAGCAACACACAAAATATCACGCAACGTAACTTTTCAATATTTCAGTTCTACTTTTCATGTGTTTAAACGTTCATTACCTCCTTCTGTTATCACTAAATTAATTATTTTTAATAAAACCTACAAGAATTCTCATACGAATTTACGCCTAAGTTTAAAAAGTAATAAGGCGTTCTGGATAGTTTATCTTTAGAGTTGAGCTGTTTTCTTTTTTTCTGTGACGTACTCTTTGTCAAGCAACCGTGCTACATTCTAATTTTTTCTTGCATTGTAAAATCAGGGTAAGAGCTGCCTTTATGTAAAAATTTAAAAGGAGACTGACTTGTAGAAAGAACAGGCTCTTCTTCATCGTTTTCAATCAATACACGTTAGTTTTTCCTTCAAGAAATGTCAAATCTGTATTCTGTTGGTAGTCATTTAGTAGGAATTCTCTACAAGAATATGTAATAGAGCTCTCTTATATAAGTCTCTTTTACTCCTTTCATCATTCTGAGATTGACGTCTGTCAAAAATAGTAAAAAAATATTGCTGGACAGCTTCACGATTGAATGAGAAAATGCCGGTGCGCATGAGCCCATTAATGTAGTACTCAGCACACGCCGTCATTTTCGACGCATTTCCAATGACAATGTCAGCATGAATTCTTTTGAGTTGCTTCACCCACTGATTTGCAGCTTTCTTGAAGTTCACTTTAAGTGGTTTTAAAAATGTCCTATCAAGAGTTTGCTGAACCTGTGTGGTATGATTCGGCAGAAACAGAAGAATTATATCATTCTTATCTGCATAGCCCAATATTTCCAGTGAACTTAAATGCGCTGAATGCCAATCAAGGATGCGCAGAACTTTGCCGGGTGGCTAGTATTTTTTCAGTGACTTACTGAAAAACTCGAAAGAAATTAAAGAAGATTTTGGTTTCATATAAATTTTTGATCCCGGAGGAAGACCGTTTGGAAAAAAAGGATTTTCTTTCACATGTTTAAGCATTAGATCAACACATACAAAATACGTCGCTGAAAGACCGAGTATTTGGTTATATTTTTATACATTCGAACGTTCATAGGTGTATGTCGACAAGCACAGATATTCTGTGGTGGAGGTCGAACCGAGAAACCGAGAAACCGAGAAGAAGTCGATGTCGACAGGGAGGCGACTGTCCGTCGCGAAATCCATTGTTCTGCCGTGATTGAGGTCATGTGGAATCTATTTGTTGTACTCTGGAACACTGCTGTTTGTCAGTCTTATGCAAAGTTTTCTGGTGCGTGCAACGTTTTTTTTAAATATAATTTTTAATTCGATACTCTGATTTAGATTGCATGGATACTGCAATGAACCGTGATATTTTTGTGGAAAGGTTACGTGCATTAATTGCGAGTACACGATAAGACATTTGTTTTTATTTTTCTCAACAAAAGTACTTGCAAATATTTTCTGAAGTGATTTCTGCTAAAACTAAGTGCCGCATACCTATGGATTACAGACGAATAAAACGTTTCGACGTTTTAAATATTAATAATGAAGATAAATTAGTGTACCATTAAACTTCTCACCGCCGAGTATTGAGAGTTCCATTCACTATGCCGTAAATTTCACTGCAATATTATAATTATTTAAAATAATATTATTCTGCAAATATAATGTATTTTAAAAACAGCAGTCTCAAGGATTATATTAATGTAAGTAATTAAGTTTCTTATATAATGTTTGAAATACCATGTTTTTTTATTTACATTTTGGAAAAATGAAAGAGAAAATAACATTACAATTTTGTCCTTTTGCTGGATGGACAGAGGGTCAAAACACAGAGAAACGAATAAACTGCTTTATGTTACCAATGATGAAATGTTCAGTATACTACATGAAACTCACATCAGAACACGCCATGGAGGAAGAACACGCATTCTTAAAGAATTGCAAGTTGAATACAAAGATATTACATATGAAGTTGTAATATTGTATTTAAATTTATGTAAACAATGTCAAACAAAACATAGTGCAATTCAAAAGATGTATTGTTGTGAAACCAAAGCTCAGTTCGGAGTTATACTCAGGATATCAAGTCGATGCACATGCATTCACAGAGGGATTGCGACTATAATTTCATAACGGTTACATGAAGATCATTTAATGTAGTTTGTCCAGCCACGACCTTTGAAAACTAAGAAGCTCAAGAAGGTGCGTATCACCTTCTTCCAATATTTTTCACATTTGGTGCTCCAGCTATATTGCAATCAGATAATGGTTGGGAATGGTGCAATCAAGTCATATTAGAACTATGCACTATGTGGAAATATGTTAAAACAGTTCATGGAAATCCTCGTCATAGTCAAACACAAGGCTCAGTTGAAAGGGGCAATCGGGATATACAGAATATGATAACTGCATGGATGAACGATGACAAATAAATGTTCCGATGGTTTGCCTTTTGTTCACTTTTCTAAGAACACTACATAACACGAAGGAATACGCCAAATTCCTTAAAAAGCCATTATTGGCGTTAAACCAAAGAGAGGCATAGCATCGTCAACTTTGCCTGGCGAACGAATCGCAAATATTGAAGCCGAAGAACATCTCGAAGAAATTGTTAGTACTTTTGAAAAACATTTGCGCAGTGTCCATACCGAAAACTATATTCCAAAGAAAAATATTGAGCTGCAACCAACCATGTCTTCATATCAAGCCCTGACTGAACAACACAAGTTTATTTCTATAAAAAGTGTGGCCGCGAAAGGGAATATTTTACTGCAAACAACAAAAATGTTACGAACCTCAAAAAAGAAAATTTCTTCCTGTTCAAATTGGTGATATCGTACGAATACAAGTCCCTGATGTCGGTAGTGTCCGTAAAAATGCTCGAAATATGATGGCGGTTATTGTTGAACTAGAACTCTCTGACTTTAACAAATTAGCAAACAAAAAGCTACCCTCGAGCATCTTCGCAATCAGTTCGCAATTTGTAGAGAGAAGTTACTTTACATAGATGAGATTATTTCTCAAGAAATGTCGCTGAGAAAAGCAGCTAGTTCTTAAAGTGGATAGCAAGGCTATACATGCTGTTATTACAAAAAAAAGTGCTCCACGACTAAATACAGTTGTAAAAGCAAGGAACTCTTGTGCAATTCAAAATGTAATAGCACTTTCAGTTGTTGCAATAAATAAGAAAATGCAATCACATAATGATGTAAATTTATTATTGGTATTATTTTCTTTTCTCATTTAGGATGTACTGTTCGTTTTAAGTTCAATAGTTTATTTACATATGCTGTTACTGAAGCTTTCTCCTATTTTGACATATATCCTAATATGTTTGAATAAAAAAGTATGATTTAACAACGTACGAAAAATATTTTTATTCAAAATTCACCATCAGTGCATGGTGAATTTGATATTTGCCGGTGTAAGCGAGAAATAAGGATATTTAGCAAATATTTCGGACATACAGCAAGCGACTATGTGAATCTTCACATTCATTAGAAAAAGTAGACATTCTTCAGATTTTGGGAGAAAATTATATTTTAAATTGAATTTAATTAAAAATTAAGGAAATTGCTTGCTATTGATGCAATTATATTAGATTTAATTTATATACGGAGACATAGGAGTAAACAACAACAACAAAAACTGTTCTGTCGAGAGCTCTTTGTGTAGAACTTAAAGAGCAAGCCTTTACATTTTCCAATTTGAGTGTACGCCATTCGCATGAATTACCATCTTTTAGAATGGCACTTTAAATTACATTATACTTTTTATATACTAGTATGGGTAGAAAATCTTTGTCTCAGCAAAGAATGTTTTTTTTTTATTATACGAGTGTTAAAAACTAGACAAAAACACACAGACATAGATATCTGCATAACGCAAGTTTTCATTTACATCCTTATATTGATTTTTTTTTTTCATTTTTTCGAATCGATATTTTTTAATTAAATATTAATAATTTTTCATCATTTGCTGAATGAACAATTTTATTTGTAATTTTTTCCCATTAATGATTTTTTAATCTTCTGAAAGGGAGGACATCTTTCGCCAGATTCTAAGATAAAAAGATTTGTTCATAGAATTTTGTAGCATTTTAAGTGAAAACAAGACATTTTTAATGAGAAAAGTGCGATGATTTTTTTTATTAATTTTTAATTTAAAAATTGTACAAGATTATTTCGATTCAAAGATAATCTCATTACGGTTTAATGTAAACAAAAAAAAATATGTTCTTTTATTTTTTGTGTATTTTCGCTCTGCCATGTTTTTGCAAATGTTACCTAGCAAAATATTTAAACTTTATTTTTGCACATCATTTAAAATTTGTTGTAATTGTTTAAAATTGTTTATTATAATAGTATTTTACTTAAACTACACTTTATTAAAGGCTTATTTTTTTATTTTCTTATTTTTTATTACATGTGATTCAGTCTAGTTATTCTTAAATAAGGTAGTTTAATACAGCTGTTCATGTAGTCCTGAAAACGCATGATATTAGAAAATTGTGTTTTATTCAATTTAACAGATAAACAGGTTTTGTGTAACACATGTTGAGATTTCAAAAATTGCAATATATGAAATTGAAATTTATACAAATTGCTTTTTTTAATATCATGCAATAGTAATAGGACGTGTGGTCTTCTCGAACTGCTTAAATGATCGAACGTTTCCTTATCAAGGAATTCACTCTATTGTTCAGTAAATGCTAAGAGAATCTTTCCCAATTCGCTACAAGGACAGCATGTAGCTCTCGAAATTTCATAGAAAGACTTTTTCGAACAGCCGTATGTCTTCTTAGAAAGTACGCCTAATTTTGACGATATTTTTCAATGCATTTTATCCATACAATATCAAACGAGATGTCATTGTTCGGTAAAATCGTTTAGCAGTTATGCACATTTAACGTCAATGCGTGAAGTTTGTTAACATTCCTAGGTTCTTGCAATGTAGCATACATCTAAGGTGTTTGTGTCAAAAACTACCCATGGCGTTATATTCAACGTTATGGAATTACATTAGTATTTTATTTAATAATAGTAATTCATTTACTTATTCAGATATTGTTTTTTTTTTACTTTGCGCAATTATTTATCATTTTATAATGTGTAACTTTAAGAGTGTATGAATTTATTAAACATAATAATGAACATTTACTGAACGGAATAAAAATGCTGTAATTCCATCATTCATCCCCGAAAATCACTGTAAACTTTCAAGCTATTCAATTTAAGACATATCTTTCCAGTATTTATTTCATATTTATACAATCATTACACACTTGAATGAAATGTGTTTTACAAGTAAATGTACTACATCTGCAACACTTTGTAGAACTTTTGTTATCAGCCGATGAATACAAGTGTGATCTTCCCCTTTTGCCAGTGGTTGCTACATTTTACACTCAAGGGCTTTTTGTTAATGAATATTTATTCTGCCACTGAGTGTAATAGTCCTGAAAATATGCAAAATACTCTTAATTTTTTATTTTAGTAATAAACATGGATAATATACTTATAAAGGTGGGTTGTTATTTTTACTTTACAGCGAAAAACCATTTATGATAAAAATATTCGATAATATTTGCAGATTGTACCTCATAAAAAAAAAACTGTCAGGTATTTGGAAAAGTTTATTATGTCATTATGAATAACTTCAGATAATTTAAAATAATAGAAAATACAGTTAAATGATTTAAAAAAATATATAATTTCTTCTTTTAAAATCACATTTTCTAATTTTAGGTAATTTCATTAAATTCCATTTTATTATAATTTCAAAAGTATATATAATTTGAGATTGCTAGAAAGAAATTACTAAAATGCATATTTTTGAGCAATGTTGGTGTAGATATGTATACATGTTAAAATATAGATATTTCAGAAAGATTTTATTAGTGTATCTATATGTTGCCTACATTGATCATAAATGCAAAAACGTCAAGGAAATGAGTAATGAATATTATTAAAACCTTTAAACACAGTTACACTAGCTTTTAAATATATATACTATTTATATTAAGTCATTTAGTCATTAAAACTTATTTTTTACTCATTGCAGATATTAATCGTTTTCCTAGTGCATTTCATTTTTTTTTTATTAAAATTTTTCAAATATATGTTCTCGATATATGTATATTAATATGTTGCTAAAAATAAGGCCCTTAAAAGGTTATTAAAATAAAAAATATATATATAAATAAAATTTTTAATCATTTTCTAATTAAAATTATAATTCAAATTAAGTTAATTTTTAACTCTATTTATTAAATAAACGAAAGTTTATTAGTAGTATTTTTAGTCATGTATCAAGGGAATATTGTGGAAAATGACCTAGAAAATGGAATGTTTTGGGAAAAGTTTGCTAATTAGATTTGCTAAAGATTTTTAACACTAAAATTTTTATTATCTCAAGAACAATTTAAAACATTTTGATACAAACTTGCACATTGATGTCTAATTACACTATAAACATTTGCTGTAATTATAATATATCATCAGAAAAAGTAAATTGGCTTTGATGAATGCATCCTCAATGGTAATTCCTTCGTTTGTTTCATATGACAATGTTTCACCTCACTATTTACAGAACTTCTACATTAAGGAATGGACAGCTCTTAATGTGGTCTTCAACTTTGACGTATTCGTGATTTTCGGAAAGTTCTGTGTACCAACAAATTATCTTATTTGTATCATGGTATCCGACAAATGCATTTGATACAGATGTCAACAGGTTTTCTTTGGCACTGAAATGCTTTATTACTGTTAGGAATCGGTAAATGTTTAAATATCATACGTTGGGTGAAGAGATTCATATTGAAGTACAGAAATAGAAATAGATCTTTTCCATCAGAATTGTCCACCGAAGAGAAAGAAGATGCGGAAAAGTTACTCTGGTCTACAATACAATCTGAATGTTTTGGAGAAATACTACTGATGCAATAAAAGTATTGAAGGTTATGAAAGACAAAGAAGGATTGTTAAGAGTGAAAAGAAAGATATTAGAGAGAGATGACGAGTTTTCATTCAGATATCCAATTTTATTACCATCAGAACATCATGTAGTCTATTGTCTGATTCAAGAATGTCATTTAAAGAACTGTCATGTTGGACTTCAAACAGTTGGATCCATTTTAAGAGAAAAATATTGGATAATTTCTTCTAGACGCAACATTAGAAGTCAATTGTCTAAGTGTTACAAAAAAGAAAGATACTCTGCAAAACCATACACTACACACCCGACTAATCCACCTCTATATCGAGTCAGAGATTCCAAATTATTTGAAGTTGTTGGAACTGATCTATTCAGTCCTCTCTTCGTAAAACCAAGGTTTAAAGTTTGGGTTGTACTTTTTACATGTGCAGTATACAGAGAAAAACATTTGGAACTTGTATCCAGTCTTTCAACAGAAGAATTCATTCAGTCACTCCGAAAATTTATATGCAGAAGAGGAAGGCCGACCACTATATACTGCGATAATGGCACCAACTTTAGAGGCACAAATAACCTCTTAAAATCATTGGATTAGTATTAAATAGTTTCTTCTGAAGAACTGTATCATATTAAACAGAAGTTCGTCCCTCCAACAACAGTTTGGTGGAGGGATGGTGGGAGCGCCTGATTATATGTGTTAAAATTTTCTTGATCCGAACACTCGGTACTTCAACTTTAACATTTGAAAAACTTATGACTGTTCTATGTGATATCGAAACAATAGTAAATAAAATGCCTCTAACCTACATATTCGAAGAAACAGATAAATTTGTACCTTTGATTCATCATCATTTTATTGATGAGTTAGAAAGAATTTTTTGTCGTCAGTAGCTACGAATGTTATTTAGAAGAATTCCGTCTATTTTCCTGAAAAATCACGATGAACAATTTAATAGAATGCAGATAAAAGAATATCTTAGGATCATCTTTTTGGTGCAAAGTACGATGATCCAAATTCAAGGTAAAATTAATCTGTAATTTTGTAAATATATAAATAACTGTCAATGTCAACATTTCTTCGAATGTCTCATATGTATTATTTCTATTTTGTTATAATCAAAACAAGCTTTAATAATTAAATATTTTGAACCCATCATTATGTTTGATAACATGCAAGCAATTACAGTCTTAACTTCACTGTCTGTCGAACAAGGGATAAGACCAATATTTTCAATATGAAGTGCCACTGCCCATGGCATAGTCTTGTGATGAATATTGCTGAAATTTTAACTTGCTTAATTGCTTGCCAGTCTCTTTTTTACGTACTTTCTTTTAACTTACATTTCTGTATGTATGTGCTAGTCAAGACGTGATACACATGTTTCATCCATTTCGTTTTGACGTAGAGCTTTGACATTTTGAATTTATATGTATCCCTGAGGTCAATAAATAAATTGGACATACTTTTTTATTCGATCACTAAGGTGAATTAACGCCGGCCCAAGACTTGCAGTTTCTCCATAGAAATAAAGTTACAATTGTTTAATTTAAAAAATAGCCCCACTGTTGCAATACATTTTTCCCACATTGTTGCCCGCATCATTATGACCGCAGCTTTGAGTGACGCACACATTTGTGCTTTATAATATAAGTTGGCTTTTTTATGCATTTTAATGAAAGTATGTTTTTTTTAACTACATTTAATTATTTAAATTCAAATTGCTTGATTGTCACCACTTTTTTTGAAATTGTTAAATTCTCCATGTACCAATGTACCAATGAAGATATTTTGAAGTGCCGACGAAGTTCGTACTCATTTTGGTTACCTTCATTGTGTAGTGATCAATCGGATTGTCAAAATGCATAGATGGATTGAGCAAAAACAGTGGATTTTACCTCAAAAACAGTTGTATTGCGACTGGATTGCCAAACACATGTGGTTAAGTGAGGAAAAAAAGCCTTAGAGGTATTCATTTTCAATTTTCGAAAAATAGCTATATTGAATTAGTATTTTGCAAGAAACAGATAATAGAAAAGGGAAAAAAAGACTATAATGCAATATCTACGAACATAATTAGTAAAAAAGATAAGAATTGTAAAAGTATTAGCAATTATAAAGGCAAAAATATAATATTACAAAATTTACATTAGAAGATTTGACCTATAACTTTCTCAGCCATCAGAGATAAATAAGGCAGCCAATCAAATGTTACTTACAGTAGGGAACCAATCAAATTTTACCTACAGTAGGGAGACAATCATATTTTACTGGTTAAAATGAAGAGAAAAAGCTTGAAGAAAAAAAAATAGGAAAATGGATTGATTCCGATGTCAAATGGGTAAAAAATATGAAGCAGAATTTAGAATTTTGAAGAACTCAGCGAAGCGTCTATAAGGAGACTCGCGCCAACGTCCTTTAGATAGCGGAGCAAAGCCGTCATCTCTATGGGGAATGACAAGAGGTATTTTTTCCCCATTTAATCTGATATTAAATAATTCGAATTTAACTTTCTTAAAAACTGGTGGGAACCAAGAAAATGTAATTTAAAAAAGGAGCCTGCTGGCAACACTGTTTCGTAGTACATGATGATGACAAATTTATCTTCTGGATCATGTGCTCTTATATCAGTATTTTTTTTAGAGTAGAGAAACAACGTCTATTATGAAAATCATAATGCATTTAATATACATCTATATCTGTTATGGTCTGCTATTTTTTAGATCCATCCAGCAGTCGATGAAAAAATATGGCAAGCATGTCATAATTTAATGTAGTCGTATCATCACGTTTAAGCAGTAGAAGCCGAGTAAATGTAGATAGACGAAAAATGAACTCTATTTTGCTCTAATATATTTATTTAAACGCCATCGTCTTAATTTCTGGGGGACTGCTCTCATTCCATAATGATGATCTTAGTCAATCTCCATATTAAATAATACTAGAACTCTACAATGGAATCTGATTGCTCACTGCAACGCTAACATCAATTAGACAAACACTTCGACGGTAAAATCTCTCTCTCTCTCAGCGTCCGTCAGCTCGTTTTAAGCTAGGAGCTTGGAATAATAATTCCGTCACACGTGACCTATTTTAACCAATGCATATTCAATTTCACCTCGCAATATGTTTTATCTATGAATTAATATTGAAAAAAATACGTCTCTTCCATGTTTTTGGAGGGAAACGAACTTTCTAGAATATTTGAGAAAATAAAAAGCGCGGGAAAACTAATAGAATAATTTTCGGTTTTGCGTATTGAGAATACAAGTTTCTCGATAACAAAAAATTTAAAAGAATGATTTTTTAGGCTATTAGGAAAGGGTTTTGGTGAATTTACACAGATTAAAGTAAATAAAAGATATTTAAAGACGGGAATAAATAGAAAATATTTAACCCATTAAAACCTACTGGTACCATATGGTACCGGGATAGCTAACCTCCATTTTGTTGTTTGTATGCCAGTATATTTTGAGAGAAATATTATCTTTATCTGATGACAGATACTCCGTAATAAAAGAAGACTAAAGTTGCTACTTTGAAAAATTGGTATGAAATGCAATTTTTGCAATTTAAAGAGAAAAATAATTCCGGCTTTGATGGGTTAATATAATAAAGAATTTAAGAAAATAGGTTTTTTAGAAGAAACAAACTTATGAAATGAGATTTTCACATCTTATTTGACGGGAAATAAAAAGTGAATTTAAGTGGATTAGGATAAAAGTTGTTTTAAAATGGACAGTAATGGAATATATTTAAGAAAGGGAATATTTTAATAAACTAGTGTTGTAAATGGAATATTAATAAAATGAATCATTTTATAGAAAAAAATTAACAGAGTATCGAATTTTAAATTTTGTAATACAGGGTTATTCTAAATGATGGACCCATTTTCAAAAAATTGTATTTATTAAATTACAAATCCAAAATGAACAATCTTGATACCAATGGAAAGAGGAAGTTTCAAAGTTTTTTTTAAGACGAAATGACCGCTGCACTGTAATTTGCGACTCACTTCTTGCGAACTCAAAAACGCAGATAACCTTGTGCTCCACAGTAGTCATCTCACTCACAACTGACAGTGAAACAAAATCCCAGCCTATGGCCGCGCGACCTCTACCGGCCGCCTCTGGAACCATCACCGCTATGAAAACCGTGCACTCAGTAACAGCAGATACGCTTTCTCGTGTAGGGGACGAGTTTAGCTATGGCGTAGATGTTTGCCGCACAGCAAACTGTGGACACATTGAACATTTATAATGCCTTAAAAAAACTTTGAAACTTCCTCTTTTCATTGGTATAAAGATTGTTCATTTTGGATTTGTACCTTAATAAATACATTTTTTTTAAATGGGTCCATCATTTAGAATAACCCTGTATATATACATCCAATCATGTATATATATATATCTGTGTGTGTGCGTGTGTCGTTACAGAATATAAAAAAGTATTTAGGCAAGTCAAATGTAAACACATTTAATATCAATAAAAATTCGCTACATGATATTTGGTCTAAATATAATATTCTATATTAAAAGCATGGTATCAATTATTTACATCCTGCATTCAATGAGAAAAGATGATTTAATTATTTATATGTAGGAGACACAAATGATATTAAAAACGTAGGTGTCTGAAGAGTGTTTTTTCTTTACAATGAAATAATTTTCTTATACTTTCCCATTTCCAGAAACACACTCAAACATTTATCATTTACAGTTTCGACAGACATTTAGATTTTCTGTCTGATAAAAAAATTAAAAATATTATTGAAAAATGCATTGAATTTTCCAACTAATAAGTTATAAATTTAATCATTAATATATCAGACAATAATACATACAATGGCAGGCGAATCACATGAAGCAATTGCAAGATGCGCACAAGAAAAGAAATTCAGTAAACATATATTAATAACAATAAACAGAAAAAACATCAATATCATGTCGTTACAGCTAAATGTGAATTTATTTTTTCATCTGTTAGGACTTTTCAAATTTCCTGATCCTTGTGTTGACTATTTGTCCTCATGGAGTAGAAAACTCTTAAGTGATGCAGAGAAAAGTTTAGAATTTTTAAGCTTATATATACAGAGATATTAGAAACACATAAAATGGTGCAGGCGGAAAACATAAACAGACTTTGTTTGCAGACCTGTGAAAAAATATTTTATTTTTGGGTTATTGCGATCCCTACAATTACGATTATTCCAAGATTGCAGTTACGATTTTGCCAAGATCATAGCAAAGCTTATAAATGCCTCATACATACGCACATATATACTTCTAATGCCCATATGTTTGCCATATACCTCATTACATACGCACATATATACTTCTAATGCTCATATATGTGCCATATGCCTCATTACATACATATTATTTTCGTCTTATATGCCTTGCATACATCATATGCAGCTTATACGCATGTCATATATATACGTCATACATTCGTTATATATGTCTATAACTGGGAAATATGCGTCAGGAAATGTTATATACATCGTATACTATTATAACGTCATATATGCTTTATAATTTGGCGATAAATGTTGGTCGCTTGGTGATTTATCCTCGGGGGCCGCACTAACACGAATGTACCAAAAAATAATTTTGTTTATTTTTTTAAAGAAAATCAAGTGGAAAGTTTGGCAAATAAAACAAATAAAAAAGATAATAATACCTTCGAACTCTGACAAATATATTTATAAAAATGCATTATTTCAAAATATTTTCTAAAAAAACTTAGTTTGAATTTTTCATTTCTATTTAAAAGTAAGAAATGTGAATATGAAAATCTCTTTTCTTTATCCTGTAAGCACATTCTTACATTATCAGATTTAGTTTAATATTTTTGTAATTATTTTTTTTATCTTGCATCGTCTACCCAAATCTCACATAAATACATATCTTTGATATAAAACATTAATGTAAAATAAAATGAAACCATAGTAAGTTCATTTTTCTACAAATTACAAAATCCAAACATGTTTGTAATGTCTTATTATTCGTTAAATTCTAATAAAATTTCAAAATATAATTCAAAATCCCTAAAGACGAAATGATTAATTTTTTTTAAATTATCGATCTTCAGAAGCATTCCATTCAGTACAGTAAATTGTCTAGAGAGAAACATCTTTAATATTACTCTTTACAAACCTATCTCATGGATCTGTTATATTAATATGAAATACATTTTGGAAATTAAAAAAAAAGAAAATGCATGATGAATATGTCGTTTTCTTATACTGTATAATATAAATTGTGCACTTCTGGATTTTATGAATTCATCTAGAATTATATGAAATCTGTAAAAATTTTAATGATTTAAAGAATCTTTATATTAAAAGAATAATATCTATTAAATTGAATTCTTATTCCTATTTTTGTTCGGGAGATTAGTTAGACAATATATAATTTTTGTTACAAAGCATTGTTTTTTGGTTAAACAAAGGTTGTCGAAATTGTTTATATTTTTAAGTCATAACATATAGATACATGGGAGGTTCACAAAAGGAATCTCATTCTTAAACAAATGTGCAAGTATGCAATATATATTGAAATTATTAAATATTTATGCAATTGACTATTTGGATTATTGAATCATTGTAATAAAAATGCATATAATCTCTTCTTTGTGTTTAGGTTTCTAGATGAATTCCTAAATACCAGCGAATACATTTTCATCACCGAGTAAAAATTTAATTCGTAGAAAACAGTTTTGCACATTTATTGTTACTATTGTTTAATTTAATCAAGATTAAATTTATTCTGTTAATAGCATATTAGTGTAGCAAATATTCTTTATTGTAATTGCTGGACTGCTACATTCCTGCTTAGTTAACCTGATAAAACATTAACATTTCAGCGCAGGTTATAGAATTTGATTTTGTATTTAGGTAAAGTAGATCAAAATAAATATCTATCCGAGATGTATTTTAAAAAAAAGAAGCACCATGGCTCTAGAGCCACGAAGTTATAATATAAATTACTAATAGATTACCTAAATAAATTATATTAAACTAGGGGGCCTACCCCTTGCGAGCTACGCTCGCCAACCCCCGCTCAGACTTCGAAGCCTCTAAAAACATGACAGCGTGCTTTGTTTTAAAAATATTGGTAAATCTGTAATTGGGTTGCCATGCTTTTAACGTTTTAATGGGGCATTTTTTTATTACCATGGCCTCATACACAGTTGTTGCGACAACTGACGACTGTTTTCGGGATTGATAAGTAAAATCAATTACAACTTGAAAACCAGCTTATGATGTTGAATCATATATATTTTAAATTAAATTTATATTCTAAATTACATTTTATTTTTCACCCCTTCTTTCCAAAATTTAAATCCTATTATTCTTAAAAGAACAAGGTCATTTTATTTAAACTCATTTTATTCTGCTAGGCAATCTCAGATCCTTTCTCCTATCAAAGCGACCACATATTATAACAAATAAAATAATAAAATGGAAAAGAAAAGTGCAATAGTCATAAAGAATTAATATCAGCATTCACCAGATGTCTACTCCGCGTTCAAAATGAAATAATTTATAAAAACAAAGGATGTTGTGGCACTTCACTTATATGTAATACCCTAAACATTATAGATCCCAGACGCCTTCTTTTGATAAACATTCATGTAATTGCAGATGTTCTTTTCGGCCTTTCCCATAAGGGTTAATGTTACAAAATTCATGGTTTTCAGCGCTCCTGGTAGCACAACATCGCGCCAAGCAAATTCAAACCACCCCCATTGGTTTAACATTAACGAATCTTTTTCTGTTATGCTTTGGCATATTTTCGCAATCGCCATGACTCTATATTCGATTATTGGCTGTTAAAATGTAACCGTGATTCTTAATCACTTTACCGCCTCTGCTCATAGAGTAAAGTTCTAATCAAAAATCGACTGAGAGGCCATCCCATGTTTTTGAGTTGTTCTATCCCATATTATTTTGAAGTGTTCTTTCTTGTCTTGGATAAATAAAGACTACAGTATGCAAAGAATAAAAATGACTGGACTTTATTCTGGATTAATCTTCTTCCATTACAGGATCTACGGATGTCTGGATGTTATTTGCGGGAATAACTACCGTGATAATGTACTCTTGCCACAATTCTATACGATCACTTTGTATCTTTACCAGATCCAAACAATCCTTCAAATAAAATCTACATTTAATTATTTATACCCAAATCGGCTCTACACCAAATATATGTGGTGCCGAAAGGTATTCAAGAGCTGATTCGTATGGGATATTTATGCAACTCGGGATGGCCTCCGCTTGAATATAACAATCATTTTTTGCTTCCTAGTGAATATTGTGCATCGAAAAAAAAGGCCTGATAAAATTTAGCCTAGAACTGTATTTTTATGCAAAAAGACTATGATGTTGTGATTCTTCATAAACATTCACCGGCTCCTGATTTAATTTTCTCCATCGCCTATGAATCAACTAGACTTTATTTACCGATCTCCAACGTATTTTGCTTTCTCCATCACCCGTGTGAAAGGATAGCGGACTCTGACCTCGTGCCGTCCACGTACAAGCTACCGTCCTGGATTATCCGCTTCAATCGCCCGCTGTGAATTACTAGTTTATGACGCCTCCCGTATCTGAATGTTTTTGGATGGAGTATCAGAACTCTACATCTGTTGATTTTCCATCGCAAGAAAGTGAAAGCAGATTTTGATCACTCGACCGCATGTGAAATTTTACCGGCCCGGAGAAATTTTTCATTGCCAGCACCCGATGAGAATTATCCCAAGCGGTGATAAGTACAGAAATGCGCTTTAGTCAGTGAATCTGAGAAATCAGTGCTCCCGTCTGCCAGACTCTCCTTCCGAAGCCGACCTACTACGATGGACGATTTTTCTTTAAAGTGTGACCCGCATATTAGATTTATTTTCTAGTAATAAAAATCTTTAATAATTTAAAAATTAATTAAAGAACGACTCACCTAGAAGATTAAAACATCGACGTCGTTGTGTTCACTTTCTGATTTTATTTCTGCGATTAATATTAGTTTTCGCTACTATTTGTGTTTCTTCAGCGAATTTTATAATAAAAAAATGACGGTACCTCTTCAAGGATAAAAATTACATTAGTTACATTTAATTTTTGGGTGTCTCCATATGACGTTGAATTCCACCCAATTTTTTTAAATTTCAATGCATTTCTTACTAAGACTGTTTGTGGTAGATAAAAAAACAGTTCCACAATATTTTTATCTTCTTCATTTACAACAGTGTTTCAGCAAACAAAGAAATAAAGGAAGAGATGAAATTTCTCTCAGCAGTAAAGGTTTGTTTGTTATGAGTATGGAAAAAAATATTAAATGTATGTCATATTTTTATAATTATTATTACGTTTTATTTCAACTCATACCTGTTTTAGTCTAAATTTATACGTAAAATATTCGTTAAACATTTTTCTTGCTTGAATTTTATTTTCTCATGCTCATATCTTTTCTTTGAATATTTACGGATATTTTTGACAATATTTAGAAATGTGTCTTATTACTTTTCAAGTGTTTTAGAACTGAAATGCAAGAATATTAGTTTTCAGATTACTGAAATTTTTATTTTCTGTTCACCCTTGTTTTTGAAAGAGGTTTTGATAATATGA
This sequence comes from Maratus michaelseni, assembly GCA_963931845.1. NCBI lineage: Eukaryota > Metazoa > Arthropoda > Arachnida > Araneae > Salticidae > Maratus > Maratus michaelseni. The sequence continues at coordinate 394,489,603 of OZ007592.1, forward strand.
TACTCCAGAAATGATAAAAAAAAAGCAAAAAACTGATCATATATACTTTTGCATTATTCTATGTTGGTATATTGCTATCATAATTTGAATTTATTTTAACTAATGATTCAGTGAATATAGGACTCATTGCATAGTTATTCACAGTAAATTTCAAAATTTTTTGCTTTAACTGTATGTCTTCATAGTTTTAAAATTTGATGAGCATACTGTAGATTTTGAATATTACTGCTCACGGAATTATTGGTAAGTGTATATATTGTGTATGTATATAAGTGCATTGGTAAGTGTATGTGTTAAACCCTATTGTGAGTTTATTTTTTAATTCATACTTTGACAACTAGTTAATTATTTTATTGGTCTATAAAACAAGCTTCATATATTAGTGAAGTATTGAGAAATTCCTTGCTGTCAGTTTTTGAGTTAATACCATAATTTTAAATAACATTAATTTTATTATCAGAACAGCTTAGATAAAAGGTAAATTTTATGATCTTTAATTATTAATACCTGGCAATAGGACAATTGCAAACAACTCATTAGGTCATTTTAGTCAGAAAAATCAATAAAGTGAAAGAAAATAAGAAATCATATGTTATACAGGATCACTGTTTATCCTCATTTTTTCTTTTTCGCATTCCTAATGTGAATGTGCAATTAATATCTTATGTGTTAAAAATTTAATTTTATATTTGTTCTTTTGTGTATTTTGTTATTATTGATATGATCATTATAATATGTATGGGTAAGTACAAGAATTTTTCTTGTTTATTTAATTAATTCTAAAGAAGTAGAATCTAAAGAAGTTTCATTTTTATTTTATTTATTTGCTTATTGATAATTGATTGCTTAGAGCAGATTTTTTTCCAAAATGCATGGTAGAAGGTCACGTAGGAAATTTCAGGGTTGCAAATCTTTTCAAAATTTATTTCAACACTCTGATGCACTGCAGATTGATTCTGCGAATTTTGACAGCACTCCTGAAAAGTTTAAGGTGAAATCTAATGCTTTTAGTAGTTTAACTTTACAAAATTTAAAAAATATCTTAGATAAATTCATTGGCACACTAACTTCTGAAATGCATACATTAATGGAGCCTTTTCTTAAAAATGCTAATCCTGAATTCATTCAAAATTTTGATGCATTTCATAAAGAAATAACATTTAAATGCAATATTTTGATGGATTTATGCCGGACTGCTCAGACTGAATGCACTAAATTAATTAAGGATAAACATAATTTATTTGAGGTGAATAAAAAGTTAATCGAAAGAGTAAAGGGACTGTCCGCGTCCAAACAATCCAATTCTTCTGATGCAGTCATTCAAGGTGACCTTATGAAGTATACTTTGACAAAACCTTGCAACCTAGTTAATATTAAGGATAATACTGTTTACGATAGTAAAAATTTGGCATTTAAGGATAAAATGGAAGTTGAAACTCAGACACTAAACATGTCAAACATATGTGAACCCACTTCTAGGAAAAGTCAATGTAATAACATTATTTCATTACCAAAATATATTGAAGATCTCTGTAAACACGAAATCACAGATAATGATGACATATCTGATGACATAAGGATTATATTGCTAAATTTAAGGGATAATATAGACAGTACGGATATTATGTTTGCTATTCACGACAATATTGGTGAAACTATTCCTTCTATACATTTCGAAAGAAAATGTAAGCTAAAACAAGGACAAAAATTTAATTGGGTCATTAAAATTACACCTCACATAGCTAATCTCTTAATTCAACGTGGAATATTAAATATTAATGCAAAGGATTATGTTATTAAACCTTTTGTTCAGGTAAAACGCTGTTTTCATTGTCAGAAGCTAAATCACGTTGCCAAATTTTGTGTTAATGATTTGGCTTGTGCAATTTGTGGTGATAGTCATTCTTCTCTTAGTTGTAAAAATGCTCCCCGATGCATTAATTGCACCACCCACAATCTCACTCACCAAAAGTCATTTAACATAAATCACCCTACATTTTCACCTGAATGTAAAACATTTCAATTTTATGTCAGGCAAAAAGAATCTCTGTTGCTAAATTCGACTTAAATTTTTCATTTGGCATGCTAGCGTTATGTTTTTAAAATTCACACATGAATTTTCTCATTTTACAGGACATGTTTACTTTTTGTGCTCGCCTGTTTCTCTTTTAATAATTCACTGTTATTCAAAACACATCGAACATATTTTTCTGAATACACTTCACTTGTTCTTTTTTTTTAACGTTTGGTATGCAAATTCATAGGATATATTTCTTCGATTAATGACAATTTATGATATCCTACTTTTTCTTCCAATAAGTACGTTTAGGTGTCTTCTTCATTCACCGCTTATCTGCAGAAAGCGCTGACTGATTCTAATTTTTGCATTTTTGATTCTATGTTGTTTTTCTTTTAGTGGTTAAAGCCGTAATCGCTACTTAGATTTCCGCATTGAAGCTTAAATGTTTCTTCTATCTGTCACAATTTAATTTTTGCCAATACTTTGTCAGTTTTCTAATATTTTCTATGGCATTTCATACACGTCAGTTAACGTTTAAATTTCACTCATATGAAAGCTACATTTTGATTTTGTACATTAATGTAATATTTCAGTTTTTTTTCATTTTCACGGATGCAGTGTTAAAAATTTTCAACTGTCAGATTATTCATACTTTTGGATGTTGTTCTGTCTAATTTTATCAGATTCCATTTGGTTACCGATTGCATTTTTAAATATGTTTTCACATATTTATCTACATTTTCACGCAGTGTCGTTGTCGTATGTTCATTGGTACCCATGGTACAAAGTTTACAATGATACAATTTTTTTTCTTTTTTCTTTTTGGGTATTGTGGATATTTGCGAATGACACTCCTCCCACGACATCTTCGCAAGATTTGCTGCAGTTACATAGGTGTACAAAGCATATTTTCTACAAAGGTTACAACGTTTCTCGTTGCAGTAGGCCTTGCATTGAAGTTGTTTACATACACATACATATTACATGTGCAATTGTGTGATTATTGGTTTTCTACAAATTAACGATATACTTTTACATTTTGTTTTCCACACGTTTCTCGTTTTTCCTTAAAAAAAAAAGTTTTTAGATTTGTTCATTCAAAGTTTACACAGTTCATGTTAGGTACATGTTAATATCTTATTAAAGTCCTTCTAATATTACTTTTCAGTGTCGTATTCCATTGTTACACATTCTAGCATTGCCACTATAAAAAAAATTTCATGTTTACACAGACATTTTTGAGTCCATTGTTTATCACAACACAAATAAATTATTACTATAAATTTCTCTGTATAACATATGCTTATGTTTATGCATTCGTATATTTGATTTTTACTCTCAGTTCTCATCATCGTGGAGATACAAAAAAAAAAGTTTTATATAAAAAAAAAAGTTTTGATTATTGTTTCCGCTAAGGATAATGCAATCTCAAGTTGAGATAATTTTTTTTGGTCCTCATATTCCAAAATTTACAGTTGTTAAAATTTATGTTTTGGTTAACTTATAGCATTTATTTATCTATTGGTTCAATTTATTTTAAATGCAACAAAATGCTAAAAAAAATCCTTAAAAATTTGGATATTTTCAGGTTATGTACTCACATTCACTAAATATGTCTTTTCCACTGCAATTGGTGTTTTCACGTTTGACTACATTTTTTTTCTCTTCAATACTTAGAAGTTAAAAAAAAAAGAATTTAATTTATTTTCAATTTTTCTTTCGTTTTGTTTTAAAGGTGTGATAACTTCTTGTTATGCATGCTTAACATGCATTTTTCTTACTTGCCCTGCATAATAAAAAGAAAAAAATGGTTTGCTTATTTTTATATGAATGTATATAAACTTTTACAGTTTTGAAATGTCTATATGATATTTTTATTTTATATAAGTGTATTTTATTGTTGCTTGCAAGCGTATATTATCATATGACATATTGAGAGTTGGTAATTGAGATAGACCAACCATGTGCACATAAAAAAAAATACTATAAAGTACAATTTCAGAAAAAGGAAATATTCTGAACTTTTTCACACAGATCTCACTAGTGAAGTAAATATATAGCATGCAGAACAATGTTTTAAGAAAAAAATGATTGAATGTAGTCGACTACTTACTCATTACTTACTCACCTATTTACTATCTACTTATTGAATTATAGGAACATATGAAAGTTCCAAGGTGAGATATATGAAAAGAAAATCACATTGGTGTGATTATTACATGAATATGGACGAATGAATGTCCAAATGGAACTGATCAGTCACATATTTTAAGAGCTCTTTTTTTTTTTACATTTATAACTTTATGTGTTGTTTAGTATACTTTTCTTTGCATATTGTTTTTGTATCATGTATGGTGTAATTGTTTACATATAGGATCATGGCGAGACTCAAAAATTTTTTTTCATCTATTGTCGGGGTGTATATATATGATGTTGAATCATATATATTTTAAATTAAATTTATATTCTAAATTACATTTTATTTTTCACCCCTTCTTTCCAAAATTTAAATCCTATTATTCTTAAAAGAACAAGGTCATTTTATTTAAACTCATTTTATTCTGCTAGGCAATCTCAGATCCTTTCTCCTATCAAAGCGACCACATATTATAACAAATAAAATAATAAAATGGAAAAGAAAAGTGCAATAGTCATAAAGAATTAATATCAGCATTCACCAGATGTCTACTCCGCGTTCAAAATGAAATAATTTATAAAAACAAAGGATGTTGTGGCACTTCACTTATATGTAATACCCTAAACATTATAGATCCCAGACGCCTTCTTTTGATAAACATTCATGTAATTGCAGATGTTCTTTTCGGCCTTTCCCATAAGGGTTAATGTTACAAAATTCATGGTTTTCAACGCTCCTGGTAGCACAACATCGCGCCAAGCAAATTCAAACCACCCCCATTGGTTTAACATTAACGAATCTTTTTCTGTTATGCTTTGGCATATTTTCGCAATCGCCATGACTCTATATTCGATTATTGGCTGTTAAAATGTAACCGTGATTCTTAATCACTTTACCGCCTCTGCTCATAGAGTAAAGTTCTAATCAAAAATCGACTGAGAGGCCATCCCATGTTTTTGAGTTGTTCTATCCCATATTATTTTGAAGTGTTCTTTCTTGTCTTGGATAAATAAAGACTACAGTATGCAAAGAATAAAAATGACTGGACTTTATTCTGGATTAATCTTCTTCCATTACAGGATCTACGGATGTCTGGATGTTATTTGCGGGAATAACTACCGTGATAATGTACTCTTGCCACAATTCTATACGATCACTTTGTATCTTTACCAGATCCAAACAATCCTTCAAATAAAATCTACATTTAATTATTTATACCCAAATCGGCTCTACACCTTGTATAAAATGGTTAGGTTTAAATTGTGGCTACCTCTCGGACTTTTATAACAACAATCTGTATTCTATTCTTCCTTTGTGTTTAAGGATGAGAAAAATTCCATCTGCTTGTGAATAACATTAAGAACTACGGTATTGAAAAGTACTGTTAAAGACATTTTCAGTAACAGGTTTTAATTTTTTCTCTATTTTAGTGCACCATCATGCACATTTTCATGTTATTTTAAATATGTAAATTATTTATTTCAATTAATATGTATATACAAATTTTCTAATAATTATTTATCATACAAAATTACCTAAATATTTTGTGCATGCATGCATGCATTTATTCGGCATCAATTGAAGACAAATTTAAACAAATTTGCAATCCGCGATAATTTTACACCTTGTTATGTCACTTACATATTGTCCATAAGAAAATCGGGTACTTTTCCAGTATAGGATCCTTTGCTTTTAGGTTTGGCGTAATTCGAGCTTCGAAAAGGGATAGATTCTTTAATATACATAGATTTGTTGCCAAAAGTTATGAAAACAAACCCAATGAGCTTTTGGTGCTTTTCTATTATAGGGGTCTTGACGCTTTTTTAAAAAGCTTGGCGCAATTCGAGCATCAGAAAGTGAGATTTGGTGCCAAATGACATAAACAGCCATGGAAACAAATTCGACGATTTTTTTGTTTATATGCGTATTTTAATTATACGTATATTATTATTGTTTTTCTATACAAATTACTTCTGATTATATATAAAATAGGATAAATGACATTTTACGCTAAACAAATTGTATAAATATTTTTTTGCTCCTTTCTTTTGCGTTTACATAAATGACGTCATTTGGACGAATTTATTCAAAATATTTTCAGTTTATAAATTAAATTAAATGCTGACAGACGATTGAATCCTAACGATAGAAATGTGATTTTTTTTTTCCCTGAAAAACATAATTTAATTACAATTTGTCTTCATTATCGATTGAAATAAGAGATAAATTCAATTTCAATTTGAAAATGACAAATAAAAAGAAATCAATAATCCCTATCGGGATCCTTTTCAATTTTTTTCCCTTTTTTGTCACAAAAAAACTGAGTAATTAGTTGCCATCATTACAGAAATGTCATTAAAATTAGAAAAAAATTAATAAGTCGAAAACTAATTCCAATTTCATAATTCTATTACCAGTTTTGACATCCGCGGATTTTTATGAACAATTGGTATTAATTTCACCATCAAGCGTTTAATATTTTATTAAAAATAGCCTTGAAACATAATCAGTCGTTTAATCAGTCGTTTCATAAAATAGTTTCATAAATTCGTTTCATAAAATCGTTTCACAAATTCGTTTCATTAGGATTTTATATATATAGGGTAGATATTCGGGTTGTGTTGTTTCGAAGATCATTTCCTGTCGAAGCCCATGCGATCATCTACAGTTACCCGAAGTGAATTAAATTTTAGCTTTAAAATATAAAAAATAACAGGACATAGTTAAAAACCTAGATCGGAAAATTATCTTCCTAAAATAAATAAAAAAATACTTAATGCTAGTGAAAGAAATACAAATTAAAGTAACATAATATATAACATTTATTTACAAATAGTTACATATAAAATTATAATAAAATAATTAACATTAAAGTTAATTTTATTCTTGTGAATATGCAAATATAAATCCGCGTTCAATAAACAATAATTCATAATTGCTGATAGTTTTACCAAATTTAAGTAACTGTTATATAAACATTCAGTTTCCTGAAATATTCATGGATAATATGAATTAAGAGAACAATGGAATTAGAAATGAGTTTTACTTTGTCTTCAGATGCTGGGAGATCATAGTTCAGAAGAGGTAGCTATAAAATAAATCATGGAAATGTAAGGTTTTTTTTTTTTTTTTTTTTTTTTTTTTAATGAGCAGATGAGCAGATTACTCATCCACTTTTAGCACACAAAACTCATGGATTATAAAAAGAACTGCAACATTGACAAAAAAATGATTTAATGCGAATAGCCTATGCATATTTTAAAAACAGCATGCCTTATGAATCACTCTTTAAGATTTTTACATTTATAACATCTATCGATGGTTGTCGAGAGAAAAACGAAAATGCAACTTTATTTTAGAAAGACTATATATTGACAGGGTAAAAAACATAACATTACCCTTTTCATAAACACATATAAAAAATCATTTTACAAAAGAAATTGCAGTAAATTTGCATATTAGTTCAACGGCTCTCATTTTAGAGGAAATCACTGGTTTATATAATTATTCTGGATACTCTTCTTTTGCAGTGGTAGGCTTTTTGTGTCAAAGGGATTTTTTACTAATTTTACTGGCTATGTCTATTATATGGGAGTGAAAATAGGCCTCGCTCATATAAGGTCAAATCCAGCAGCTGACCCTTGTCCGTAACTATAAAAATGCTGTTACAAAACACTTCAGATAATTACAGCTTATAAATCGTATGCTACACTATATTGGACTGTATTGTGACAGACTATAATTAACAGTCATAAAATACCTAGGGATAAAGTGCTTGTGCAACAATGAACATAACTAGAGCGATGTTATAAAAACAAATATACAAATTACTTATTGATGTGTAATTTCTAATAATTGTTAATTGATTATTATTGAGGATGCAATACTGATTTCAACGGTGTCAAATATGATATATTAATTCAGAAATATTAATATTCCTTAAATTTCTGCTATATATTTGCCAAAAAAAAAAAAAAAAAAAAAAGATCGTCGGAGAGGTACTTTTCTCCATCAGTAATATCACTTTAAGATAACTTTACATAATTTAACGTTTGGAATATTAAATTTGACAATCTGTGGATTACGATGTGTTAAATATATTCTTTTACCGAGAGATAATAACCATAAATAGTCAGCCAAAAAATCACTCCATACTTTTAACATCCGAATTGACACAGGGAAAAAGAGGAAATAACCATTGGGCAGCAAACTTCGTTTTCAAAACGAACACCTAATTCTGTCATCTTATTTGACTTCTTCGATATGTTTTACAGAATAATGCTGTCATAAAATGACAAATTGTAATATTTAAATCATTTGTCTCTACCTAACTGTGAAAAATTCTTAAATTAATTAAAAAAACACTTGTACTAAGTGAATGTAAAAGTGAAAATCATTTTTATTCTAGCATTAAAATCTTTTATGAGAATAAATCGACGGTCATTAAAACATCAATAACAACAGCAAAAGAAATTGCAATAAATTTGCATATTAGTTCAACGGCTCTCATTTTAGAGGAAATCACTGGTTTATATAATTATTCTGGATACTCTGCTTTTGCACTGAGAATCAAAGGGATTTTTTACGTAATTTTACTGACTATGACCAGTATATGGGAGTGGAAACTGCCCTCGCTCATATGAGGTCAAATCCAGCAGCTGACCCTCGTCCGTAACTATAAAAATGCTGTTTAGAAACACTTCAGTTAATTACCGCTTATACACCGTATGCCACGCTATATTGGACAGTATTGTTGCATACTATAATTAACAGTCATGAAATATCTGGGGATAAAGTCATTGTATAACAATGAACATAAATGAAGCGATGTTATAAAAACAAATATAACAATTACTTATTGATTTGTAATTTCTAATAATTGTTAATCGATTATTATCGAGGATGCAATACTGATTTCAACGGTGTCAAATATGATATATTAAATTCAGAAATATTAATATTCCTTAAATTTCTGCTATATATTTGAAAAGAAAAATCGTCGGAGAGGTACTTTTCTACATCAGTAATATCGTTTTAAGTTAACTTTATACAAGTAATATAATTTTTTTTAAGTCAATTCCTAGTTTTTAATCATAAATATATAAAATAAACCCGTGCAGCATTAATGTCCCACGTTATATTTATTGAACATTATTTTATAATCATCGTTGCGGTATTTTATTTCTGTGGCATCACTCATTTGAGAGAAATCTTTCATTTCATTTATGAAAACAATGGGAGAAATTTTTTTCTCCCATTTAAAAATAAAATTAATTAATTAAATTTAATTAATGAATTAATATTAAAAAAAAACTGTATTAACATAAAGTGTCATCCACTACAAGTTTAATAAAAAAATATTTGAACTTGAGTGGATGAATAGAAAATATTTTATTAACGATTGAAAATTTGAACAAGATATATATAGAGAGAGAGTGTGAGCTAATAGTAGGAATTTAATAATTTAACGTTTGGAATATTAAATTTGACAATCTGTGGATTACGATGTGTTAAACATATTCTTTTACCGAGAGATAATAACCATAAATAGTCAGCCAAAAAATCACTCCATACTTATAACATCCAAATTGACACAGGGAAAAAAGGAAATAACCATTGGACAACAAATTTCGTTTTCAATACGAACACCTAATTCTGTCATCTTATTTGACATTTTCGATATATTTTACAGAAGAATGCTGTCATAAAATGACAAATTGTAATATTTAAATCATTTGTCTCTACCTAACTGTGAAAAATTCTTAAATTAATTTAAAAAATGTACTAAGTGAATGTAAAAGTGAAAACCATTTTACTTACCCATGATACGTAGTATAGGGTAAGTCTTGTAATCGTTTTGAAAATCGATTTTTTTTTGGGCGGATTTACACGTTTCAGACACTGGAGATTCCGAAAAACATATTACTTACCCATCATACGTAGTATAGGGTAAGTCTTGTAATCGTTTTGAAAATCGAAATTTTTTTTTTGGCGGATTTACACGTTTCAGACACTGGAGATTCCGAAAAACATATTTTTAGAAAAAAAAAATTTGCCGTCCGTCTGGGTATCTGTGTGTCTGTGTGTGTGTGTGTCTGTAAACGCTCTATCTCCCGATAAAATTGAGATAGAGACTTGCAATTTGGTATGTACTTAGTATGTAATAATGGGAAGAAGCCTATTTCATTTCAATAACCTCGATTAACCGGAGCAATTTTTTTCGGACTCTCGAAATATTCGTTCTGATGAAAGGTATATACAATTTTTCGAAATTGTTTATTTTAAGAAATGAATATAAAAGAAAATAAAAAAACATAAATTTTGAATAAAGCATGAAGTCGATCGGATAATAAGTTGCCGAGATATTTGGAATCCTATTTTCCACACTCTTCGATTTTTCATGCCCCTGTATTTCATCCAAATTTCACTTCAAAGATATATTTTAATTGGAAATTTGACGCTTAATCAGATGCTATAAACCGCTAGTTAATAGGATTATTATTTTTGGAGTTATAAGGAAAAACCTCTTTCAAGCAATTCAGTAATCGAGCCTTTAAAGTTTGTGACGTCATCAAGTCACGATTTTATTTGAATTGCAATGCATTTTATAAGTAGTTTACACATTTTTATTTTAATATTTTACATTATGCATATCCATGATGGGTAAGTATTACGGTGGCCCCCAACGACTAGTTTTTAGAAAGAAAAAAAATTGCGGTCCGTCTGTGTGTCTGTTGTGTCTGTAAACGCTCTATATCCAGACAAAATTGAGATAGAAACTTGAAATTTGGAATGTACTTAGTATGTAATAATGGGAAGAAGCCTATTTAATTTCAATAACCTCGATTAACCGGAACTATTTTTTTCGGACTCTCGAAATATTCGTTCTGATAAAAGGTATATAAAAATTTTCGAAATTGTTTATTTTAAGGAGTGAATATAAAAGACAATAAAAAAACATAAATTTTCATTAAGCATGAAGTCGATCGGATAATGAGTTGCCGAGATATTTGGAATCCCATTTCCCACACTCTTCGATTTTTCATGACCCTGTATTTCATCCAAATTTAAATTCAAAAATCTATTTTAATTTGAAATAAGACGCTTAATCAGATGCAATAAACCACTAGTTAATAGGATTATTGTTTCTGGAGTTATAAGGATGTTTCTTTTATGCAATTCAGTAATCGAGCCTTTAAAATTTATGACATCATCAAGCCACGATTTTATTCGAATTGCAATGCATTGTATAAGTAGTTTACACATTTTTTATTTTAATATTTTACAATATGCATATCCATGATGGGTAAGTATTACGGTGGCCCCCAACGACTAGTTTATTCTAGCATTAAAATATTTTATGAGAATAAATCGACGGTCATTAAAACAACAAATTTGATTCAGCTTCGATAGATAAAAATGCGAATCAGTAAAATAAAACAGATAATATGTTCACGACTCTATCGTTAGATCAACAATTTTACTCACACAAAGTTTTTGAAAATCCCATAAAATTACACTCATTGTTTATACTTTCTGGCTGACTCAACTGCATAAAATGCCCAAACAGATTCCGTTTATGCAAAAATCCATCATTTTTCATACCGTGTTGCTCTAAAACAGTAGAGAAAAGTTGTAGCAGTGAAAGGTTCCCAGGGAATGTCCGCTAGAATTAGATGGCGATTAGGCTTGCCTTTCACTCAATGGAATTTTTGTTTATTTTTTATTTATTTATTTTTTTTTACAAAGAATATACAAAATATACCACAGGCGAAAAATATACGTTGAGATAAGTATGGGAACGGACAAACTCAAAGACATGGTTTCTAACATTCTTGCCTAACAAAACATTCTGCTAAACATGGGTGGAACGCTTCAGCTGTTTCACACCGTTTCAGCTATTCTCTCAGCTGCAGCTGTTGCACTACGCTTAAAATGCTACATTCCGTAGGCTAAACTGTGCTCTACATTATAGTGAAAAATAAATTTACATCATATTTTCAAGAAAGTGGGATTTTGTAGTTCTATTGTAGTATTGCACTCTACAGGACCGAATCAGGACAATTTTCTCATTTTTTGCAGTGTAATTTTGAGCTTTTTCATGCTTTTTTGCTGTCATATGTATTATTTTTTGTGTGTTTTTATTTTAATCGATTCGTCTGCTCTGAAAGAAAGGATAGCATCATCAATATAAAATTGCTAGGTAAAAGAATTATTATCATAAAAATAATTTATGTTTTGATTTGTTAATTTTCTGTACTTCAAACAATTGTACAAAGCAATTCAACTTGTTATTAAGTGTAGCAATATCATATATATACATCATTAATAAAAAAGTTTAATAAAAAAACTAGCAGAACCACCCGGCTTTGCCCAGGTTAACATAAATTATAATACAATAATACGACAATAACAATGACAACAATATGTTTTGTGCATACTCAACCATAAATTGATAAAAAAAAAAAGAAAAAAAAGCGTTCCTTTAAATTTTCTCAACTTTATAAATGAGAATGCGCGTTTTCTTTGTGTATACATATAAAAATATACGATTTTCCTGACAATAAAAAAAAATTACCAAATGTCGTAACATTTTGAGAAATTTGCTTTCTTATGGCATCTATCTATATTATAAAATAAAAACATATCCGTGAGTAATGTCGACATCATATGGACGGTAGCAACTACCTAACCATTAAATGTTGCTTGTACTGCATATTTATAACTACTAAATATCGCATAATTTCATTTATTAAACTATCAATTCGAAAAAAAAATGCACTTTCAAATGTAGTTTGGAAAGTTTATCTCAATTTACTGATTTTTTTATGGATTTTAAAGTAATTTTAAAGCATGTATATTTTTAAATCTGTGTCCAATCCAATTACGAAAAATTAACTTATTTGATCTTTATAAAGTAAAGACATTTATTTCTAAACATAGCACATTCAATTTTTATGCGGTCGAATAAAATAAATGTACTCTCAATGTTATTCGTTTGAAAAGCGTATCTCAATTTACTGACGTTTTTTTTGGATTTTAAAGTAATTTTAAAGGGTACTTCTCTATTATCCCGTCGATCACTTTTCATAACAAAAAACTATCGCCAAACTGTAACGTCAAATAAACGGGAGAATGTTGCCATATGAATATCAAAATAAATGAATAAATAAAATATAAGAATTTAAGGACACAATTTTTGTTTTAATTAATGAAATAACTAATACATCATTAAAACATAACGAAAAATGCACGCAAATGTCGAATTAAAACCCACTTGATGTCATAATAAACACGTATAATGCTTCTGACATCAAATAAACGGGACTGAATTTTTGGCGTTTAATCTTACAGTTCGGCGATTGCTTTTTGTTATGAAAAGTGGTCGACGGGATAATAGAGAAATGCCTTTTAAAGTAATTTAATATTCTGGAAAATTGCACGGTAAAAGGATGTTAAACTTATACTTTGGCGACCAATATATTCTGTGGAATTTACGCTACTTTGTGTAATTTCTATAAAATAATAATACTTTGTGAATGAAAACCGGCACATGATTTAAAATATGACGACACTTTCACCGGGGTAGATTTTCCTCTGAACCGATACGTGTCTAGTTAACACAATTTCTTTCGCTTCATGAATCATGTACAAATATGCATTTATATTTATAAAGAATGTGCATGCTTGTCAACTTAAAGTAAGCAAAACGTTGAGCTAAATTGCTTGAAGTTTCGCCAAGTTTCTCGTAATTTTCAAATAGCTAAAATACATTATATTATGTGCAGGAAATAATAAATTATGAATTACTAATTCCGCAAGAATTGTTACTTTTCGCCTACCGTTAATTGAGAAAAACGGCTTTACTCGTGACCTACGTTATACATGGCCGCATCATGACTCTTATGACGTCACAGAGACTGGATCATCTTTAAACGACGAGATGAAGCACGAATAACGAAATACATGGTTTTTAGATGGACACAAGTAAAAAGTTTACAAATATACAACAGGTTTTTTTTTAATCTCTTAAATTTACTAATGGCGATCTACAAGTAATCCCATATGTGTTGGTTGCTAGATAGCAAATTACACAAATTATATATATTTGTTAATTTTTTTATATCAATTTACAAGCATCTGTTAATACTTTTAAAGGAACTGCTATCTCATACGTTGTTGGCGCAATTTTTGTTTTGCGCCATTTTGGCGAGAAAAACCCAGCTTTCGGGTACCTGTTAGTTTTATTTTATTATGAAACAGTTTATTTTATTTGGAAAGTTTATTTTATTATGAAACACACACACATTTTTGTTATAAAGACACACAAATTACTTTATTATAAAACATACACAATACTTAATTTATTGTAAAATACACAATGTTTAATTTAATATAAAACACACGCAATTTGCTTTAACGGGTTACCATACAAAACAAAATATCGCAATGTCGCCCGGTTATATTTTTATATTGTATTTTTATATTGTATTTGTATATTATTATCATATATATTTTTTCTTACCCATATTTTTTTTTACAAAATTTAGGCTGTTAAAGACAACTTGTTTATTTATTCATTTACAGTAGGATTTCCCAAAGAACGATATGCAATGTACTAAAACTATCCCTGAAAAATTAGCGATGCAAGTTTCATCGAAATTCATTCAGCGGAATCTTTTAATAAGGCCAGTGTTTCATAATCGGGATCAATTGATTCTAGAAATTCCCCCCTAATTCTAAAACCAAGCAACATAAAGCGATATGTTATACACTAAAACCTTCCCTCAAAATTTAGCTAACAAGTCACATCTAAAATCCATTCAACAGAATTCAAGTTATAAGTGGCCAGATCGAAATTCCCCTTTGCATTATATATATAGTATACAATAGATAGATAAGTGTATTTTTCATAATCAGCTTCCCCTGATGATAGAACCTTTTAAAAATTACCAAACTAACACTTAAATCCTATAAAAAATCTGTTTGTTAGAACTTGAGTTTTAACCGATCAGAATGAAATACGAATTTGCGCTTTATAAATATAGTAGATGATGATGACAAGATTTCTGGCTACTTTTCCGTTATACGGAAACCATTGTCGGCAAGCATACATTTACATACATTTAATTGTCTGAGTGCAACGAAGACTCATACACAACGCAGTATTACTTTGCCCCATATATAGCTACGATGGATATTAAAACCTTTCGTCAAGCATAACTCAAAAAATATTTAACGGATTTCGTTCAAATTTTTACAGCAGGTACCTATAAAGGTGACAACGACGTCTATTTATTACCAAGAATAAATGTCAAACCGTTTGGAAATTATATTAAAAAAATAGATAAAAAAGCACAATTAAAGTACATACGTCACTAAATTTTGTGCGTACGTCATTTTCACCGGCGGGAGATTTTGTTAGACAATTGGAATTGAAAAGTTCATGGAGTACATGGAGGAAAAAAATATGCAAGCACTAATATTCAGCACAATAAAATATATTTCAATTGAGTAGAAATCGAAAATTAATCTGGATTTTTTTCTGTTTGAAAGAAAACCCCCGCAATAACTTGGTAGACTTGGTATTAGAGATTTGGCGCAAATCTCAGCAATAGCAGCTTTTTTTTTTATTTCGCGTGTGTAAATAAAAAAAAAATCTTTGGTGTTTAAATAAAGGGTTTCGATTTATGGCATTATTTCTTTTTTTTTCTCTTTTAGGTAGCTTTCAATACAAAAAAGTATAAAGCTACCTATTGCAGCCATTCGGAGGAAAGCAGTTCCGGAAAATTTTGATATATTTTCAGCAATCATGACCCCCAGACCTCAAAACCACCCTCCGTTCAAATGTTGATTTTTCAAGTTTCAGTTGGTGTTTCGGTAATATTTCATTAATGGTTATATATATACCCATATATATATATATATATATATATATATATATATATATATATATCTGACCTATGTCATACGATAACGCTCGTATTTATAAATAAATTTTGATGAAACTAATTGTGTGTATTAAGCTCACCCATGTCTCGACCGAGTTCGTTGGCCATCTTTGTCGGCCCTTTTGTTTCAAGATGGCGGCCACTTAAAAATTTAAAACTAAAATAAATATACAAAAAAGTTAAAAATTCAAATTTATTTTTTAATTAAGTGTTAGGACTTGATACGAGGATTCTAGAGCATTTTTTGGTTTACCTCTATCTTAAAACATGGCTGAGATAGAGCAGTTTGAAATTCTAGGGTGGCTGACATTTTGAAACAAAACAGCACATTAACGCAATTACTCGCAAATTATTTTCTTTCATTGATGTAATCATTTTCCCAATCATACGCATAAAACTATATATTCATATCCGTTAGCGCCAAATTCTCGCCAAACTTGGCGACATTTGGCGAAATATAGCCAAATTTGGCGAAGAAAATAAGTTTTCATAAATGAAGCCAATTTGACTATTGCTCAATAATTCGGCGAATTTCTTGTTCAAATTCAGTATTAACGAATCCTTTGTAAACGTTTTCTTTGCATTTTAACTTGCTGTTTTCGTGTAACATTAGCTAAAATTTTAAAACGAAGATATAGGAAAGCTACCTTTTCCTCCCGATACAGGCCGGAAGGACTTTTTAACATTTTAAATGGGATTAATGAAAGGCATGTATTTTAAATTAAATGAGTGAAAGGTTTATATTTAAATGAAATGAATTCAATATGAAAATGGTTATAGGAACAATATTTGGCGATTTATTAACTGCGCCAGGATAACATAAAAGTACCAATATATCAAACGGCATGTAGTACGTGAAATGAAACAATTATATTATAATCACCCATCGTACAAGAAAAAAAAGTAATATTCTGTATTCAGAGGGAAAAATCCATCTCCTGTGCCGTAAGATTTGGCGAGTTCTTTTTTGGTGATAAGTTTTTCGATGTGATTGTTGGGATCTGCAGAATTTCGCTTACTTTTTCTAAATCTTATTTTTTTGAAGATGTAGTATTATGTAAATATATTTTTTTGAAGATATTTCTCTATTTTGTATATATATATATATTAAATCGCATTTGGAAAAGAGATTTTTACATTTTTATCTGTGCCTTCGGAAATATTAAAAAATAAAAAAAGATTTACATATATCAAGCGTATAATGTTATGTTTTGCATTTTTATACGGACCACTTCTTCACTTTTAGATTTTAAATGCTATTTATTATTTACTAGCCGTTTATTAATTGTTTACAATTTACTCCCCTGACAATAACAATTATTTATCACAAAAATGCCTCTTAGGTTTGTTAAATAAGTTTGTTTATGTATTTTCATTACTTATTAAAATATCGAATATGGCGATTAAATTTTATTTTAGCATCGTGCTTAAATTTTTAAGATGGTGCAAAAACATGCTTTAATAAACGTATGTTTGTAAATATTTGAAAAACATGTTTTATCCCGCTCTCTTGAAAAATTTTGTAAGGTGCTAAAACTACCTTTTGGCACCATTTAAAATTTTTTTCGCCAACCGACATTGGATACGAAAATTTCCCCCATTCAGATACACAGGCAAGGCTGGTTTCAAACAAGAGCTAGCAACAATATTGTTTTAACTCTATAAGAGTTACAATATTGATATTAAATGCTCCGGTTGGCTTTAGGCCCAATTACGAAAGTTTCTCCTAAAAAAAAATTGTAGAAGAAGTCTTTTACATTTGTTTCAAATGAAGCTCGGTCTACAAGGTTAATAGTTAGTTAGTAAGTTATTAGTTAATAATACAAACAACACTAATGACATGGAGGCAAAAGTTTTAATTTATATGTATATATTTGAACCCCCCCTCCAAAAAAAGTTACACTAAAGAATTTAAAATGGCGTTAAACCACGCTTTCTGACGTAAGCAGTTGGCTCCAAACGCGATAACGAAACTTTCCCTTAATAACATGTAGCTAATATAGCCCTCAGGGTACTTTGCAGTTATACAGACCTTGTGGTTTTTTTAAAAAGTTTGACACAATTCAGGTTTAAGAAGTTGAGATTTACTGTCAAATGATATAAACAACTATAAACACAAAACTGATGAATTATTATTCAGGTTTATGTATGTATTTAAAAAAATTGCATCTGATTACACTTATTAGGTAAATTACTTTAGTTTGCATTTAATCGGCAGACAGACGAGTAGCGACACAGGTAGGCTGACGGGTAGCGAAACGAATAGATAGACAGCTAGAGAGAAAGCTAAAAAGAGGGTTGACAGAGGAGTAGCGAGATGGGTCACGAGACGGTAGACAGGAATGTTGCGAGAAAGGTTGCGAGACGCGTAACGTGGTAGGTAAAGAGACAAGTTGAGAGATGAGTACAGAGACGAGTTGACTGACGGGTAATGAGATTGTTAGCGAGACGGGTAAAGTGTCGGGCACAAAAACAGACGGATAGTGAGACGGGTATACAGACGAGTAGAGAGATAGTAGATGGGTAAGAAGATGAGTAGAGAGGCGTATAGTCAGACGGGTAGAGAGACTGATAGACAAGTTGTGAGACAGATTGACAAATGGGTAGAGAAGTGGATAGAGACACGGCTAGACGGATAAACAGACGGTTAGAGAAATAGATTGGCGGTTAGCGAGACCGGTAGAGAAATATAGAGACAGGTAGCGAGACGTGTAGAGAGATAGACAATCGGTTAGAGAAACGGGCAGAACAAGGGATAGGGAAACAGACAGATTGTGGAGAGACAGACAGACAGGCAAAAGAAAAGTCTGCGGATTGGCGCAGTAAAGGCGCAGGGGGCAGAGCCTCCTAGAGAATAATCAAGAAGTATCTGTTAAGCTTAACTTTGAAATATATATAATTTTTCAATTTTGCCGATATGGATATTTAATGTAAAAGTTATTTTACAGAAGTCATCGAAAGATTTTTTGTATACTTTAATAGTAATTTAGACTATAGTTTTGCAATGTGGATTGTAGCAAAGCATGCTATCAATGTGGTTTGAAGTGTAAGTGTTTCTATAAACAGTTATACAAATAATAGATATATAATCAAGGAACAAAAAATTTAAATTCACACACAAAAAAAGGTGCAACAATGAAATTAAATTTCCGTTAAGCCACGTTTGATAAAATAATCTATTGGCTGCATATCCAATTACGTAACTTTAAAAAGCTTGGCGTTTTAAAAGATCCGGCGTTTTTTTTTTCAAGTTTTACGCAATACGCGCTTAAGAAAATGAGATTCTTTGCCACATGTTAAAACAAGAACGAAAAATCATGCGTCAAGCATAGATTATGTAACACTTTCCAAAGATTCCAAAATAATTTTACAAATCATGCCGTTTAATAAGCTGAAAGATAATATCTAAGTAAACAATTTGGAAAACGCATAACATATTTTAAAACATAATTTCAGGAATTTCCAACGTATACAATATTCGGAAAAATAGCCGAATACTTTTATTCAGCCCTGTATATGATCTTTAGATTCGTATATATACTACATAGGATGCTACATTTTAGTTCAGTTAAGAAACGCGTAGCACAGTTTAAAATTCTCCTTCTGGAGTTTCTGTCAATAAACGGAAATATGTTTGCGAACTTTTGTGCTTCCCTGTATATGATCTACATAATTTATACACACCACGTAATAAACAAAAAGTGAGTTAATTTTAAAATCGCGTTCAGTAACTTAAAACGCACTTCCAGGAATTATTGTTAACAGACTGTAGAGAATTCTTTTGTGTGTCCCTGTCAATGAACGATGACTACTATACACACAATATTCTGCAGTAAGCCTCTTGTAATGCACCTTAGTGATATATATAAATTTCAATGCGTTTAAAATAGTGAAACATTATTTAAATAAACCGCAGACGATTTTTCTCCATAAACGTAATGTAACGGAATTCTTTTGACTGTCCCTGTAAATTAACTATAAGTGCTATGCACACCCTATTCCATATTAAGCTTCTTGTAATACACCTTAGTGATATATATCAATTACAATGTGTTTGCAATTGTGTAACATCATTAAAATAAATCGAAAATGATTGTTTCCCATAGACCGTAATGTAACGGATTTCTTTTGAGTGTCCCTGTAAAAAAACTATAAGTGCTACACACTTCAGTTGAAATAGGGAACGTGCTATAGATAACGATAATAACATATAAAAATTGCAAGGCAATCCGAGCATATTTACGGGAGTTAGATAACGGAGAGACGGCAGACTGCAGACAGCCATACGGACAGACAAACCGAAGTCATAAACACTTTTCAATTAGGTTGGAAAGTGTTAAAAAAATATGACAACACATCTGATTAACGGTACTTCTTTTCTATTTTTTTAACAGTGTATATGAATTTATATATGATATTTTATAATTCTATCATTTAATTTGCTCTTTTTCTTTATATTGTAATTGTTAACCCTATGTTCTCAGCAATATCACTCAGACTAATCCCTTTGAGGGAAGTCCTAGTATACATTTACATACATTTAGATACATACATTTATTTACATACAATATGCATTAGCATACATTTTGGCATATTGTCCGTATAACGGAAAAGTACCGATTTCTGTAATCGGATTAGCTGCAAAGCTTTCGTTTCAGAAAAAGCAACGTAGACGACAACTTTGCTTCAAACAATTCCTTAATTTAATATTAATATAATACAAATATGATAATAAAGAAAAGATTTAGAAATTTACTTTGCTTTACAGGAGAAGCAATACACTTTTCAAACCTTTATTCCATCAATAAGGCGTATTTCTAAATGTAAACACACATTTCATTACGCATAACCCTATTAAAATTTGATCTGTATTCTCTGAGAGTTGATCCAATAATCATGACGTCATTACCCTGACGTCAAACCGTGATCGGGATATGTATAACGTAGGTCACGCTTTACTTGAGTGCGTGACGTCACATGGTCATTTGTATTTAAAACATGAAAGCGATTAAAGAAATCCAATACTACTGTACTCATAGAAAAATTTTACACAATATTCTTAAATACTAAATTGAACTCCGAAATTATATTTACATTGTAGTTTAAACAGAATTTGCTAAAATTGCGTTTTGAAATTATGTGATTTTTGATGCAAAACATTATTTTTCAAAAATATAGTGTTCTCTTAAGAATTGGATAATAATTTCGAAGCTGGTGAGATGAAAATGTCACCACGTTGCCGAAATTATCAAAAATATATTAATTTTTTAAATTAAAATAAACGTTTTATATTTAAAAAAATATCCGATAAACCATTTTACTTTTAATCCCATTTGTTTTAACACCAATTTTTTGAAGAAAAAATAATGGAAAATACTGTATTGTTTTCTTTAAATTCAATTTTTATTAATAGGACATATACTGTCCACATACATCCAAAGAAATTTAAATATAGCTCCTTGGTTGAGGCACAAGCTGAAAAAAGTTACGATGTAAAGCTTGCTAAATGTGAATATTTGACAGACGATTTTTGATTATGTTGAATAAATTGAATCATGAAGTGGGAATGCACAAAAAATATGTTTTTATTTCTTAGAAAATTTACTTTAATATTAACAAACCAGTGGAAACAATTTGCATTTGTAAAATTAGGAGCTAAGTTATTTATTTTTCTCTAAACTCATTTAAATATAAGTACTATGTCGTTTAAAGCACTTATATATAGTAATCTTTTTAATATGCGAAAAAAATCACAACTGACAAAATTGACGTCACTTTCAGATTTTAAATTATAGCTAGTTAATCTGAAATTGGTTTATAAAAATATTGTCCATACGCAGTTCCTTTGAATGGCAAAGCAAAGAAATTTAATTAAAAATTTAAGTAAAAAATAGATTTCTGTAATGATAAACTATGGGAAATGCTTGAAAAAAGTGGTAAAGAATGGTCTGAGGAATTTTTAAAGTGGACAGTAATTTTACTCGTGTTTTAAAGCATATGTACATACAGTTTCGTTCAAATCGGATAAAAACTGTACATTTGTATAAGGAACATACATACATACATACATACCAAGAACGGCTTTTATATATATAGATTGTCCATACACAGTTCCTTTGAATGGCAACGGGAAAGAAATTGAATTAGAAATTGAGGGAAAAAAATAGATTTCTGTAATGATAAACTATAGAAAATGTTTGAAAAAAGTGGTAAAGTATGGTCTGAGGAATTTTTAAAGTGGACAGTAATTTTACTCGTGTTTTAAAGCATATGTACATAAAGTTTCGTTCAAATCGAATAAAAACTGTACATTTGTATAAGGAACATACATACATACCAAGAACGGCTTATATATATATATATATATATATATATTATCATATAAATAAATTGCGTTTTGCTTTTCCATGACATTTTTATGGTACAATAACAGATTTACTCCATTTCAAAAAAGGGTGCACAGCCATTTAAATTGTAACTAAGTGCATCAGTGACAACGACATGAAGTTTATTGTTTCAAATACTTATAATTCCTGATTTTTAATCTATTCTCTAAAATTTAATCATATCTAAATGATGATGATACAAAACTCTAGTAGAGATTTTTATCAACAAAACATTTCTGTTTCATGATATATGACATATTTATTACATGTTTTTATACATATTTACTCAATTTTGGCAATGATTCAGCTATTCATATAAAAATATCGAAATTACTTATATAAATAAAAATGATTATTTTTATACGTTTCTATAGTTAAATTCTTTTTTATGTTATTATTCTCATTGAATACTGATACTTACTACTTTCGAAAATGGCAAAATAAAGAATAAACACTCAAAAATGATACATTTTTTAGGTTTTATTTGCCATGTCATGTTATTTTTCTTTTAGATTGAATTTATAATTATAGATTGGATTTTTCTATGCTAATCAGGAACTTCTACTTATTAACATTTTTAAGGGACTTTGTTTTGACATAAATTTGATAATCTGTTAATTCTTTATCATTTTTTACCCACCACTATACTCGCCACAAACCGCATGATACATACCAAACAAGCAGATAATCGATCAAAATCATTATAAAAGTTTAAAGTTTGGAACTCTTAATGTTAAATGCATTTGTAATCTTTGCAAAACAGATTATAATGCGGTTAGCATTTTAAACACAAATAAAAAAATTACATCTCAGAATGCGGTCAATGTTCGAACTAGCATGATTTAAGCTTCTAGAAATTGAGTTTTGTTGTTTTCTTCAAAATTTGTGAGGTTGCAATTCATTCTTTCAAAAAAGATTTTTAAAAATCTATTTTTCGAAAAAAATTCGAAACTATTAGTAGTTGTAACCTATTATATCGTGTAGCATATCCACAACATGTAAATAATTGTTTTTTTTATGACATCTGGTGAATTCTCCATTAACTTATCTATGTTTCATATCTGCTACATTATGTTTTCAGAAGGAGTATTGCGTATTTCCTCCAATACTTGTCAGTGTTGCTGTTATTTACACAATTTGGCTGGAAATAACAAGCCCATAAAATATTTGAACTTTAAAACAACATATTTTAAGTACATAGCGTCTCTTTTTAATACATTTATTATATAAAAATTTATAAATAAAAATACTTAAATATAAAAATATTGCAAGACGAATTTTATAAAATGTTTTCTTTATAGAATGTTTTTATTGTAAAAATCTGGTGAAATAAAAATTAACAATAGTAAAAAATAATATGTATTAGTTTAACTTTCGCATTAAAATAAAATAGTAGACTCTTAGAAAAATGAAATTAATAAATTTATGCTCAGCCTTTCAGGGATTACGCAGAAAACTCAGAATTTTATTAACGACAAATGTGTTTTTCCCACATTTAGTACTCGGAAAAGACACAGAAAAATTATGTTATTACTACTAATAAGTAACATTGCTAATATAACATGTATCCATGGTCGCAGTGCTTTGGCTTTCGAGCCACCCCCCGAGTAAACATGTATCCAACTACTGTTATGGATTTTCTCACATTTTTTATAACGTAAATAAAGTGCACTAAACATATCTACGATTAGCGCCGGCTTATGTAAAAAATTTAACTGCTTTCGCTGTAATGTTAAAAGAAAAATTTCAATATATAAACATATGAAATATGTGTGTCATTATTGCAGCATGCCTCCGAAGATTAAAAGCAGAACTTTTGTAAGATAATAGGGAATATTTTGCAGCAAATTGTTGATTCTAAAGTATCACTTTTAATGCAATAAATTGTCTAAAGGAAAACCATCATATTGTTTTGTATCAGATTCAATGAAAAAATATTGACTTAAAATTACTGTGCGTAACACTCTGCCATTCCACTGCCCCCTGAATAATAGGACTGCACACTGACACAAAAAAGGCGGCTGTCGTAGTAGGATTCCATAAAGCGTTTGTGCTCTCCTTCGAATTTAAACACCAATAATGGCTAAAAGATTTCTTCTCCTTATTTTACTGAGGTCAAATAAGTCAATGAAAACTTTTAGAAATTACTGGTGTGTAAAGTCTGGGGAATGACATACAAAATTCCGCCTAAGATAGCCGCCATTTTTGTCCCAACGCTCAGGTCTAGTATTCAGAGGGTGGAGGCCGCTTGCATAATTTTAATTTAGTGGTGGTGTAATTTAAGTATTTAGGAGATTTGTTTTCAAATGATCATCACATGGACATTTTTCGTCATCCTATTGTTCTACATAAAACTTGCACATGATTCTAACTTCAAGCAAAAATTATAATTTTGATACCATATTGTAAAACGAAACACTCTGAGATACAATATATATATATATATATATATATATATTATATATATATATTATATATATATATTATTTTGATTTTCAAATATATTGTAGCTCAATATATTTGAAATCAAATACACTCCAAAATAAAGGGGTGGTGACCGGACGCCGCTTTCGCTTTTTACACGGTTTGTCGAGCATCTAATGAAATTCTTGACGAATTATCCTTTAAAGCACATGTTTGACTTAACGAACAGTAGAAACAGTATACTGCAACTAAAAAATCAATCTGCGCATGCGCGAACTATACCAAAGCTTTTTTCTTGATTTTCTAGTCAAATCTATAGGGCAGCGCATATAAAAAGACCAGTCAAATATCGTGAAAGATATCGTCAATACAGTGAGCTAATTGACAAATTGGAGGGAAAATCCAATTGGATGATGATAAGGAATTTATTAATTTTTTTCATAGTTAAAAATTGTTAAAAATTGTTTCATACAAATGCCCATATCTCATCAAATATTCAATATATTATTTTTTTAATTGTTTTAATTGTTAATTTTTTAATTGCATACTGTTTCTACTGTTCTTGAAGTCAAACACATGTTTTACATCCTCGAAGTTTAAGGACAATTCGTCAATAATTGCAGTAGATATTCGACTAACCGTGTAAAAAGCGAAAGCGTCCGATCACTTCCCCTTAACTTTTGGACAGCAGTGTACAATAATAACACTACAGTTTTATTATATATCGTTTATTTCTGCAAACCTATGATTTGATATTCTAATTCACTATTTTTAGTTACAGTGCAAAAAAAAAGTGTTGATTTTACTGTATAATACTGGTATTTATTTTACTGTTTATTACTGTTAATTTTACGGTATAATACCGGCAGCTAGGGTGCCAGTATTACACTGTAAATCGAGACTTTTTTTTTGCATTGTAGGAAAATATAATATAACCATGAACGAAAATATACAATAACCTCTCCCTAGTTAGACCTTGTTCAGAAAAGCGTTCGTTATATTTAGAAACCACAGAAACCAATATATTTTCGATATTTAAAGAAGCATTTATCAAAACGAAGTTTCTTTTGCTGCCAATGTATTTCGGAAACATACTTGAGTAGTTTTCACAGTACATTAATCAGTTATCTCAAACCCGAATATCTGTTCTTAGGCTTTTTACAACTTTTTTTGATATGTTGACATTTGAAACATTTTTACAATTGGAAATATACTTCTATAACTAATTGTTTTTTGGAATTAGATATTGGTCAACGATACGAACATTTACCCTATATATTTATGCATTATGGTTTCAAAAAATATTTTAAAAAAATAAATATCATATTATTTATTTTTTAAAGGTAAAGAGATTTTTATACCTGCAAAGAAAAAAAAACATCATTTTTTATGTTAAGAAAAATAGGTGTAAATAATTAAACAAGTTGTATTTTTTTAAATTTAAGAATTAATTTTAACAATTTAATCACAAAATAAAAGCATCTTCCATGAAATTCTTTCAAAAATATTTTTACATATATATATATATTTTTTTTTAATACTTGTAGTATATTTTCAAAATATTTACTCATGTTATTTATAGTGTTCGTCGATTTACTTTTACAAATTGCATTAAATATTTCATTTTTGTATCATGTTTGGGAAAAAGAAATATAAATTAAGAGAAAAAAATCACAAAATAAAACTGCAAAATAAATTTATTACTTTATAAATAAATTCCGACAAACTCTTTAGATATCGAAAAATTAGAAATAACAAACGTATGCAGGTTATATATGATATTATCTGTTTGTTAGAAAATTATTTTTTTTTCATATATTTTACGGTTACATATTTTTCTTCAATGTATGTTTAACGTAAGATTTCAAATCAATGTAATGGAAGAAGAGAGCTTCGAGCACCAAATAAATGTTAAAAGTTAAAATGATATAGTTTATAAAGTATATTTTAACGAAGTATTTTTTATTATACTTTCGTGTAAATTATACAACAATGAAAAAAATCAGTAGAATATTAAGAGGATATTCAGATCATAGAACACATGGAAATGTTTGTATTTTATTACTAGTATATATTGTTATGAACATCATGTACACGGTGCATGAAATAACCTACATCTGCTTAAGTTATGAGATATTATCACACTCTTATAAAAAGGAATAAAAAAAATCATTTGGGTATTTAGTACTGCTGTAAAGGATATAAGATTTATTGATTTATTAGAAATATGAAAAAATATTTTATTTTAATTAAAAGTAGTTTGCGCGTATAAATGGCTGCCGAAAGAAAACAATTTCAAGCGTATTGTATTGAGTAAAAAAGTAAATATTAGAAGAAATCCATAAAACGTTTAATTCTGCAAAGGAAATAACTTTCATGGAAATGATGTTGATATATATTTTATTTATTTATTTGTTAAATATTTCATTATTTATGTATTAATTTTTATTTACCAAAAATACAGTTAAAAATAAATGTAATCCCATTTTTAATGAAAGTGATACATTTGAGTGATACATTCTGAGAAACTCTGAAGCACATTATCAGATAAAAATGCGAGTAGTACGAATCGATTAATATCGATTTATTTACTCTTTGGAGACCATTTACATAATCAGCTACACCAATATATTTTTTTCCATAAGTTAACACTGACTTTTTTCGCACTTTATATAGCTTTTGGTCAAAAAAATCCGTAAATATCATTTATATTCTTAAATCTTCATAAAATAATATAAGGACATTTTAAGGCTATTCCGTAAATTTCGGAAAATAAAATTAAGATGCTACAAAAAAAAATTGTTTTTATTTAGTCGTGAGTTATATAAAATAACTAGATTTTTTATGAAAGAAAATTCTACAAACTTTTTTCAGTACTTGCAGATTTTCCCCTCGATTTTTTTAATAACAAAAGACTGTCTCTATGCTAGAACGTCGAAAAGTAAAATTTCGCTATGCCTCAAAAACTAATGATTCGCATGAGCTGTAAATCTATATAACTATGTTTTTGACAACAGTATTCTATAATTGTAGTCTACTTTATATAAAAAGTAATTGTAGGTTACAATTCATATTTTTGTTGTAAATTGAATTTAATAATAATTTTCATTATTATACATATGTATTTAAATCGAAAAAATGCTTGAAATATGTTTGCGTCTATTTTACCTTATTGAAAAATAGATGAAAATTCAACAGGGGGATTTTGGGGGATGATATAAAGTTAAGTTTGGCACGTGCATCTAACATTAGCATTCTCATGACTTGATAAAGTGTAACTCTATAAAGATTTAAAATGAAATATTTAAAACTATAACTTTTTCTGGGCAGTTTTGTTCTAAAGATCAAAAATAAGAAAGCATTGTATCTTACAATTTGAACATCATTTAAAAGTAGATATTCTTACCAATTGACTAGAGTTGCATTTTCATACCATTATCTTCGGCAGAATAAGTCGGGGGGAGGAGGGGGGAGTAAGTTTTCTATGATAATATGTCAATGTATAAATGAAACGATTCCCAGTAAATAATACCGACAAATTTCAAGGGTTCCATATCAAAGTTTAAATTTTGATATGGAGACAAGATATTTTTAGTATTTGAAGATAATTTGGAATATGTAACTTGTATTAAATATAATATTATTTTTAGTTGAAGAATTAATCTTAAAATTGTTCTCATACTAAACTCTATATTTCTGTGGAGAAACATTGTGCGATATTAATTGAATAGTTTTATTTTAATAGATTAGCTGATTTTCCGTAGCATACTTTTAAAATTTTAGTTCCTATTTATTTTTATATAATAAAAATAACTTCTTGTGGTTTTATAGAAGTAATAATAAATAAATATGAAATAGAAATCTCCTTTTTTCAATCGTTACCTTATTCTGTTTGAAGTTCACACTTGTTTTGAGATGCACATGTTTTGTACTCCATAACTTTGGAAAATTGAATCTGAAAGATGTCATGCAACTGAGAAAAAAATATAGAAAGCGAAAAATCTGTAAATATGATGTTTGAATGTATATGGTTTCATTATTGAAAGACCTTATATTTAAATACAAATGCAATTCTGAACGGGGTTGAATGTCTTCAAGAACCACAACTACCGCGGGTAAATGGGTAAATTGCAATTTGCATCTCATGATTCAATTTATTCCAAATGTAAAAATATATTTTGAGAACCTGATAAAATTATGAAGTATATTTGACATGTAATTATTTTAATATAAGAAATTGTTATTATAAGAATAACGAACATTACTTTCTTTTTGCATGCGTATCTAAATTTCCCTTCAGAAAACACATGCACACACACACACACATACATATATATATATATATATATATATATATATATATATATATATATATATATATATATAATAAAAATATATATAATTAGTAAAACAAATCATAAATTCCAATTCTTATATGTTTCATTTAATATTCAAGGCGAACATAACGTCCAAAACTTATAGTTAAGCTATATATAATTCTTTATTGTATAGTTTTACATTCGAACTTAAATTTGTTCACAGCTTCCATCATATTATAAATAACTTCCTTTTTGTTTATAACAGAAAGACGCTAAACTTTAGATAATACAAATGTTTGCTATCAGGAAGATGTGAAAACAATCGAAACTGTAATTGATTTTTAACTATATTTAATTAAAGCTAAAAATAAGTTCCGATATATAGATGGTGTTCTAAGGTGAGGGGATAATTTTAAACCCAACAACAATTAAACCATGATAGCAATTAAAGTGATTCTTCCAGGAGCGTAATTGTATAAAGTCAAGTTTACTCTTATTTGTTTTAGTTCCGGATATCGATGTTATTTTGCTGTGCCAAACTGTTAGAACGCTAAACATAATGTATTAATATGGATAATAGTTCATTCAGCGTATACGTTACATTCCATTTTGTTTTAGAAACACAAAAATGGTTTGCGTTTCTACATTTAATACAGTTTAGTTACAGATAGTATAGTTATAGATAGTAGTTATAGATAGTATAGTTTATACAATACTGAGTTATTTTAGAATTAAAAAAGTCCAAGACAATGCGTATCTGTAATATGTGGAACTAAAGCAATAAAGGGTAGCACAACAATCCCCGAATTCCCTTCATACTCTTCTGCAAGAAACTCTTAAATAATTGTCAACATTTACTTACTATTGGGTTTTTAAAACTTTCAGTTCATTTTAGAATATGCTACAAATACATACATTAGCATATACGTACAACGAATATCACTTTGACAAACTGTTTGGTTTAACAAAGAATATTTGGGTTCTAAAGAAAAACCATATACTTTGTCAATATAAACGTATTCACCTTGAAAATTTTTAGGTTAAAATTTTTTCAACTTGCCAAATTTAATGAAGACTTAAATAATATTCATTTGATTTTAACAAATGCCGAGATCGCAAAAAACAATATTTATGGAAAAACTAGTCTTCCAAAAGATTTGTTTTGATTATTATTTTCACTACCCCACGAACCTCGAATTTCCAGCGTACTTCGAAGCTGTTTTAGAGAGTCAAGGTGAAATTAATTCCCAATGCGAATCTTTAAATTTAAGAAATCTTTGTTGACTTTCATATAAAAATCGAGGAAGTGTAGGAAATCGACAGAATTTTACCCTAGAATGCTACCCTTTGAAAAACTTACGGGAATGATAACCATTCGTCTCCCAGACGAAATGTGGGTAGGCGTGCTTAAAATAAATTTTAAAAGCGAATTAGAATAAATGTATACTACCTGCAGGTGACTTTATCACTCTCTATCTGCAAGTAAGAAAGAAAGCACGATATATTGATTTTCAAAGAAATCTTTACACATATTACGTGATGTTCACCACACATTGCTCTGGAACTTGTTAGACAAAAGTTGCGCGTCATTTTGCGCAAATTGTACGGGCAAAATTCAGAAAGTTTCCTTTTTTTTACATCCAGATTGTTAGAGTTTTTGAATGTTCATGTCCAATTTCAAAAGTTCACTTATAACTGTCCTTGTTGATCGGAGCAAAGTTGATACGTTGAGATGCTTCTTCATCCATGGAGCAAGAAGATCTTTCTTTAGCTTTATCGCAAACTTTTTTCTGGATAATGTTTTTTCGAATTTTTGAGCCATGTTAGGCACATATATAACATGTGCATTAAATAAACTGATATTTATCATACCATAAAACACACAAAGAGGCCACCAACGTGTTTCCCTACTACATGACCTGTTATTACATATCTGATCCAATGTGTCTACGACTCCTTTTGTGGAGTTAAAAAAATCTATGAGATATTTCGAGCTGCTGACCTTGTCTTACTTAAATGAGGTATATATGACCATTTTGACTTATCCTTACCCCTGAGCTGAATTTTGTCTGGATAAATTATAGACGTCATATAACCCAAATATTTTCGAAATTTTTCCAACCCATTCACTTTTATATGATACACAGCGGTTTTCAATTTTAGCTTCGTAATTTGACTTTTTATTTTTATCCTCATGGGTTTGTTTTTCAAGCATTGTTTTTTCTTCATCTGTATTGTCAAAGGATAATTCATAATTTTCATCTATATTGCTGTCTGTGATTTCGCCACTTTCAACTGCAATTAAATCTTCATTTTCTGATTTATTTCCAGAAATAGAATTTTCTTGATAACTTAGCTCTTTTAATAGTTTCCAGATAGTCTCAGGTCTACCCCAAACATTTTCTCCGACACAACGTTTTGATATGTTACGCTTTCGTCTGTGAGACGAATATTGTTCTGAAAACACCTTGTGCACAAATATTTCGGGAAAAAGGATTATCCTTAAGTGTAGTATCCAAGGTTAAATTAAGGTACTGAGTGACACGACCCATTTCCTTTTTCGGGAGAGGCAGGTCAAAGTTACTTGTTATGGGCTTCGTCCAGGAGACGAATGGGTAGCATTCTAGGGTTAATTTTAACAGCAGTTCTTTATCATTGCATTTGGCGATAGATAGAGAATCTCTAATTTGCAGAATAGAGTTATATTTAGTTTCTAATTGTCAAAAATTGGAAAAGAAATAAATTTCACTGAAACGAAAAATTAATATTTCACAAGCGGGTGGAGTGGTGGAATATTTCATAAGTGAGGGAATAAGGCAGCTACCTAAAAATTACCCAACGATCCTCGAATTTTCAGCGTTCCTGGAAGCTAATTGTCAGAAACAATGTGAAATTAATCCACTATGCGCATCTTTAAATTTAAGACACTCTTCCTCGACATTCATATAAAACCTATAGGAAATCTAGGAAATGCAGGAAATCAATAGAATTTATTTTAATAGCAGTCCCTCGTCATCAAATTTGACGATAAACAGCGAATCTCTAAATTGAAGAGTAAACTTAGATTTATTTTTTAATTCGTAAAAAAATGGAAAAGACAGTAATTATCATCAAAAGAAAATAATAATATTACTCAAGCTGTAAGTGAGTGAAGAAAGCAGATAATTGTCGTGAAATAATTTAAGTTGGTACTTCTGCGTTAGATGAAATTTTAAAAGGAAATGAATACAATTTGGAGTAGTCTGAAAAGTTTAATATGTGTGAAAACAGGAAAACAAAGCAACTTAAAGACTATAAATCGATTAATGAAAATGCATACACTTGGTTGAAAGATGTAAGACGAACATTACATGATACACACAAAAATGTTTCACAGACCATGCAAATTGCAAAATTTGAAATGAGTTCTGGTTGGCTGTTTCGTATTCGTGATAGGTACTTAATAATATAGAAAAAAGTCTATTCCGCGCGAGGAAAAAAATGCTGATGTGTGGTGATAATAGTTTGAATGCCGATGGAATTGATTTTGTATCAACTTCTGCCACGTGTAAGTTGCACCAT
This sequence comes from Maratus michaelseni, assembly GCA_963931845.1. Classification (NCBI taxonomy): domain Eukaryota; kingdom Metazoa; phylum Arthropoda; class Arachnida; order Araneae; family Salticidae; genus Maratus; species Maratus michaelseni. The sequence goes on from OZ007592.1 coordinate 394,522,401, forward strand.
AACATTGAAGGTTCATGGTTTTATTTACAAAGTTTGTATGCAGAGTTGACCAGTCTCCGGATTATTGCACACCAGTAATGTTTTAGAGAAAATGTTGTTCTTTTAAATCGCAAAATGCTCCGATTAAATAAAGCAACATTTTCTGTACTAAATTACTGGTATCGAAAAAGTCAGAGAATTGGCAGGTCTGCTTATAGCAATTATAGATAGTGTGACCCCGTCAGTAGATGATGTCCTTCTAGTAGTTAACCCGTCAGCACACGCGCTGAGATAAAATCTACCCCAGCTTACAACTATTACTTAAAAATGTGCGAAAATAGTTCGTGATCATTCTGAGCTTTATAGTACCTTTCAAGCTGAATGATATCAAGATGTGGCCAAAAAGAATTTAACTTCGGTTGTGTATTTTCCATTCTTTTGTTATAAAAATGTCACGTGGGAGGAAATTTACCCCGCGCGTGTTATAACGTAACCCATAATGATAGGAAAATGTTAATGCAAATGTTTATGTAAAAAATATAGTGTGCAAATAATAATGTAATTTTTTTCTTTTAAACGTTAACAGTTCTTGCACATACAGTTTCTATATATCAGTTTTATACTTTTTTGTATTTTCATGGCTGAATTTGGATTGTAAAAGCTTTGTATGTAATGATATGCAAAAAAAATCTTAGTGCGAGATTTTATGTTTTTTTTTTTTTTTTTTTTTTAACTTTTTATCTTAAATTAAATTATGTCTTTTATTAATTTACAGTTTATTTCAAAATATAAATTTTTGTTTGCAATCTAACCGGGGGAAAATTGACAAAAGAAAACCCATTGGGGTAAAATTTATCCCGCGGGTGTAGTAACGTAATGGAAATGGGTGCGTGTGCTGACGGGTTAAAAACCATACAACAGATTCTGGCCTTGTACATTTAACACATAAAGCAAAAAATATACTGCAGAAGATTATACTTATTCCATTGAATTTTCTGCTGATCTCTGGACCAAAGCTAACGAGTTTTTTTCACCTTACATCATCTACTAATGATTACATTGAATAGATGAAGAAGTCGCCATATGTCCGCACCTAACTAGAAATGATATTTTTGAAATTTTATTAAAAATGGTAAGGAAACGACACTGAAAGTAGCGATGGTGATTGTTCATTAAGTAGTGAAACATTTGTACTACGATCAAAATAAGTCCTATCTAAAATGGGAGCTTTTAATAAGCATTTATAAAAGTAAAGCAATGTGCCTAAAACATTTTATACAATGTTGAATAATAAAGAATATTTTCCTTTGAATTCCTTTGTTGTCAAATTCAGAAAAAAATTAAAATTTCTTACATATTTTTATAATAATATAAAATAAATAAATGAAATAAAATAAACATAATGACTAACAGTTACATTTATGGTATATGTCAGCATAATTTTTTTAGCTGTCGGGTCTGTAAGCCATAAAGATCCGATAGTTACCAAATACGACAAAAATGCTTTTTTACTGCATCCATTTTGTTTTAAATGATTCAAAGTTGCAATGTTTAAATTTGATTTACTCAGACTGTCTTTTTTAATAAATTGGTATGATAAAAATACTAAAACTATTATCTTTAATTTTACTCTCAATTTTCTATGAAATATTTACAATGCGGTCATTGTTCAAGGTTTTATAAAATTAAAGATTAGATTTTCAATAATATTAATAGTATATATTTTTTAAATAATATTGTTAAATAAAGTCATTTTTAATGTTTTTTACCTATGCTTGATACTTGATACACTTCTTCTTAAACTTATTATATTTTATTGATCTATTTATTACAGTTATAGGGAACTGTAAGAAAAGTATGCAAAAAAATGTTGTTTCATAAAGTTTAAAATTACACAATAAATGTGATTTTTAAATTATATATATATATATGTATGAATATATGTATATATATATAGAGATATGTATGTATGTATGAATATATATATATAGAGAGAGAGATATGTATGTATGTATGAATATATATATATATAGAGAGAGAGATATGTATGTATGTATGAATATATATATATATAATTTTCAAACTTTATCACAAAATTTGCATTTTTTTTCTAAAACCATATGGGTCAAAAAGATATTATAAAATACTATAATCAAAAATATCTATATATGAAAAGATATTGAGTCTTTTTAAATGAAATATATTCAACCCACCCCAATTTATTTTTTCTAAAGAAAACTTGTACTTGCATTGTACAAAAACATAGTTGAGCAACAATTACATATTAATCAAAATTCTCTTGCTGTTCAATAAAGTTTCGAATTCATTTCCTTAAATGTCTCAGGATCTTCAATGAAAATGTTTTCGAAAGAAACCTTCTCTAAAATTCTCAAAGTTGTTGAATAATTGATTCCAGTTCCTTCTAGAATTTTAAACAGTAAAATAGTAAATGTTGGAAGAAATTGTTTGGTATACTATATACTTGTCTTTTTTTTTTTTTTTTATTCGTAAAACACATGTTTAAAAACATTTGTGGACGTAACTAATCATGCATGAAACATAATTTTTGTTATACAGTAAATTATCGTTGTTAGTGTCATATGATAAATAAAATATATGTTTTGCCCGAGTATTCGTACGCATTTTACTTTTTTTTAGTTAATTAAACGCCCACATTGTGTAGGTAAAAACTTTTATTATTATTATATGAAATGGATTAAATATTTTAGTATGATAATATCTACAAAAAACAACTTTACAAAAGTAAAAAACAGCCAAGCATAAAAAAAAAGAAATAAAAAGAAAGTTGTGGCTAAAAAATGGTGTGATATCAAATTTCTAAGCTTTTATTATAGTACTTACTTAACTTTTTACATTAAATAAGTTATCATATATATAAGTCGAGTGCCTACGTATATGTTAAAAGAAATCGTTTTCTCCTGTACTAAATACATCCTAACGTGTTTCCGAAAATTAATTTTTTTTTTAATTATGCATGATGGGCTTGGCGGCCATCTTTCCATATTCTACACAAAATTCTAAGCACCCAAATCCGTAGTTAAAATCCGAAGTTCAAAATTATAACTTTATTTTAAGCCGTTTCATTTACGGACTGGTATGCTCTGAAAATTGTGTCTTAAGATAATGATGACTTATCTTAAGGATTCATCTTATGATTTATTTTTTAGAGTAATTAATCATTTCAAAGTAGTAAAAATCAATTTCTCAAAAAATCAGTCTTCCTCAATTTATCTGTCCGTAGTTGAAATCTGAAGATCGACATTGTCATAAAAAATATCATCACATTGCAAATATATTACGCTTTTCCTTTAGAAATTTGGGTGCATAGAAAAATGGAATGATGGCCGTCAAGCCCATCATGCATAATTTGAAAAAAATTGAATTTTCAGAAACACGTTAGGATGTATTTAGTACAGGAGAAATCGATTTCTATTAACATATACGTAGGCACTCGACTTATATATATGATAACTTATTTAATGGAAAAAAGTTAAATAAGTACTATAATAAAAGTTTGGAAATTTGATATCACACCATTTTTTAGCCACAACTTTCTTTTTTTTCTTTTTTTAATGCTTGGCTGTTTTTTACTTTTGAAAAGTTTCTTTATTTTTTTGTAGATATAATTTCTTTTTTTCTTAAAATAGATTGTACATAATTTAACACGTTGACGGACAGTTGCGGCTATAGCCCTCAAAGCGAAGTTCACAATGTGGCATGACGGCTATAGCCGCCCAAAACGAAACGGTCGTTTTTATACACTACAGCTATTGCAGCACAAATGTTCATTTACCGGCGTACAAGTAGATGCCCAGTGTCATGGTTTGGAAACAATTTTTTTGGTTGAAGTTCATTTTCCACCTGTTATACAAGTTGCAGCTTCAGTATGCACGTGCAGGGTGGCTAGTGGTCAGGAAAAAATACAGTAAAAAAATGATAATTACCAGTATATTTTTATAGTAAAATTCAAATTGAACAGTCCGGAACAGTTGATGCCGGTTAAGGGGTGTTTCCTAGTTGCAGCAACTTTACGCCCAGTCTATTGTGAGTAGAATGTCTTGAATAGTGAGCCGTTGGGAATAGATAAGATTGCTTTAAAGAGCAAATAAAAAAGAAAGAAAAGAAAATTTAAAAAAAATGGAAGAAATAAATTTGGAATGTATAGAAATGCAAAATATATTAAGGATAGAGTCAATAATAGGAAGCTGTAGTAATATACTACCGATAAAAAGTTTAAGGATTAAAGATAGGGTTCGGGACATGTTCGAAGCAAACAGCATAAAAATGCCAGGTGGAAAAGGCGGTCAAAGCTTAACTATAAAAAAAAGACACTTTTCAGTGGCCATACAATATATATATATATATATATCCAATAAAAAATTTTACCATTCACAAGACATATAAATATAATCGCACACTTGGACGTAAAATTTTTAATTACAATTCTTTTGCAAAAAATTTGGTCTCTTCAAAGAATTACCCATGTTATTGTAATGACCCAAAATATCAAAAGTATATAAATACAACACATGGTCATATCATTACTGGTGATCTTAATATTGTAGAACAACCTATTTTACAAAACTTAATGCATAATGGCACAAAATTTCGTCTTCCATATAAGTGTAATATCAAATCCATAATATTGCAGTTTATTCAAGATATTGATTTGTTTATATATAAAATTGCTGTTGATTACAATAAACCAATCGAATATTTCAGTGAATGGAGATTTTCTGTAATTGATAAATTAAAAAATGAAATTATAAAAAATTATCATCATATTACACATGCAGCTTTTAAAAACATAAATAAACATATATCAGATTTACAAAACAAATTTATAATTACTTATGTAGATAAATCTCCAAATAATTATGCTATCATTTGTAAAGAATACTATCAAGTGTTAATTCACAATGCAATCAACACAAGTAATATTTTTAATAAAACTAAATTAAATATTGAAATAAATAACAGAAAATTATTAAATTATCACAAATTACTAAAAATCAAATGTAATAATTTTAATTATCCTTATCTTGTTATAATTCCAAAATTTCATAAAAATCCTATTAAATTTCGCACTGTTACCATCGGTTGTAACACATATAATAAAAATGCAAGCAATTTACTACTTAATATTTTAAAGCAGATATATGATATAACGCTAAAACATAATAACCAACATTGCCTAAAAAATAGTTTTCAACTCATTAATAAAATACATAATATCAATCCGGTAAAATTCATAAAAACATTGGATTTTAATGATTTATTTAATAACATTGATATAAAAGACTTACATAAAACAATGTGTATATTATTTAAAGAATTTAAATCTCAATTAAAATTAAAAGAACATATTTCAGTAAATTTTTTTAAAACTTTACTAAATTTTACATTGCATAATAATTACATTATATATGACAATATTATCTATAAACAATGCCAGGGAATTCCGCAGGGCGGAACCGCATCTAGTATTCTCTCTGACCTTTACTTATATTATTATGAAAGAAATATAAGTCCGAAAAATGATTATGTATTTTATCGCTATATTGATGACATTATCATATTTTATTTCAATGAAAAAAATTGCACATCACCACTCAATTTTTATCCTACTCAGCTTAAATTAAGCGAAAATGATTTAATTAATAATAATATAAACTTTCTTGACTTAAAAATTAATATTACTAATAATTATAAATTAATTTTTGATATTTATGATAAGAGATTTGATTTCCCATTTAAAGTAAATATTTTTACCAATTATGCTTCATGTTTACATAAATCTGTTTATAAAAATATAATTATCAATTATCTACATCGTATAAAATACTTATGCTCAGATATAAATAAAAACAAAAATATTAGATATATTCGAGATCAAGCAAAAATATATGGATATCCTATTTTTATGATAAATTCAATCATCAACTCTTTTAAATAACATTTATTATATAATTTAAATATAAACATGGTACGTAATAAATTATTGTTTTAGTGTGCGATAACATATAACAAAAGATATAGAAAATAATAATTATAACATACATTATTACAATTATAACATATTAGGAAATTTAATATTTAATATTTGTTTGAACATTATATACACTTTATGTAGAAAATTACAAATATAACATACATAATTACAATTATAACATATTAGGAAATTTAATATTTGATTGAACATTATTTATACTTTGTATAGTTGTGATTGTGCGTTGCCGATCACCTCTGTTTAAGGTATTATTCATGTGCAGTTTTCATAAATTTATAAATTAACTTATACAATAACAAATTAAATTATACAATGATAACATTGGTGATTATAACTCATATATATATATCTATTTGCAATATATATAAAAATAAATATATATAGTTTTTATTTTTGTCTATGAATAATTAAAATTAACAAGTATTTTAATTACTGCATTGCATTAATTTGATTGAAAAACAGTAGTAATACTATTAATTATCAACATTATAAATTTTGAGATATTTTGAATTGTTTATGAATTATTTAATTAGATATTTAAATTAATCTATAAATATAAAATATATTTACAATGTAGTATAAATTAAACATTAATTATTTAAAAACAAGTCTAATATATATTTAAGTAGTAGTAAAAATAAAACATTAATTATTTAATAAATGTCTATAATATCAGTGGATTAACACAGCTGGCAGCAAAAATAATTTGAATTAAAATAATATCTCTTTTACATAATATATTCTTGTTAAGAATATCTGAAATGCTGTGCAAGTTGAATTAATTCTGTGTAGATTTATTCATATAGTAGTATTATATTTTATTTGAATTTTAAGTAAAACTACAAGTTAGTATTGTTTTTTAAAGTTTATTTATATAAATAAATCTAATGAAGTGAGTATGTAACTAATAAAGTGGATATTTAACTAAATATTAATTATGAACTATTATAATACCAATAGATGGCGACACTTTACCTTTCAGGTAGTTGTAGATAATATTGTTAATATTATATTTAATTTAACTATAGAGGGAGCTATTGATTGTATATTAATTTTACTTTCAGGAATTAAAATTGGATGGAGTAATATATATTCACGGATATAAATTTGTTATAAGTGTATTAAAACCAGAATTATTTTGAGTGTTTTTGAATCATTTTGTGATTGGGTGTCATTTATGGGGTTGTGTTTTAAAAAAGGTGTGCTCTCAACTTGTCTTACAAATCATTTCTCTCAACTCGACTTAGTTAACATGTATGATGCATTGCCATGTGGATGTGAATATTATGTAGACGTTGTGACATTTTAAGGATTCTGTATAATTATTGTGAGTAAAATATTTTATCTACACTTTACGCGTTCATATTTCCAATTTTATTATTTCAAAACTGTTATCTCGTGGTAATTTAGTGAGGTGTTAATTACAGTTTTTTGGATAATCGATGTGAGTGAAATATATTGTATTTTCTTAATGGTTTTTTATTTCCTATTTAAATATTTCCAAATTTTAATATTTCCAATTGTTGTCTGGTAATAATTCAGTGTACCTGGATGATTCTAATGATCTTAGCATTATGCCAGTAGAATTATGAAACACTGAATTATTATTTAAAACACATGTGGGTGCATCCAGGCTGATGAGTACATGTGCATGTGTTTTTCCATGTCCAATTCATATTTAATTCTCATGTGGTCCAATTTTCCATTGTGTATGGTTCATATTTAATTTGTTAATCCATTTGTGTTTACTTAATTGCAACTCCAATTTATAATTTTTTTTTTCCCCTTTCTCTCTATTTCTTTTTTCAATATTCTTTTGGTATGAGTAAAATTTGGCCAATTACCATTGAAGCATCAGCTATGGTAATATTATGTTTGCACATGTTAATTATTAGCTATGTGGTATTCTGTATACACAGTATCATTGATTATCTCTTTGGAGATTTAAGTAGAATAGAACTTGATATGTTTTTTGAAATTCATAGATATTATAATTATATATATATATATATATATATATATATATATATATATATATATATATATATATATATATATATATATATATATATATATATATAATTAATTTAACAAAAATAAATGAATAAGAAGAGAAATATTTTGCAGAGAGTGGTGAGCACTAATGGTCACAGTCGTTAATACAAGAGTATTTAGGACGCTTACGGTGTTGATGCTCGGATGCGTCATAATCCGGTAGCTCTGCGATGATTTCATTCAAATTGATTATTTGATCGAAAATTCAACATAAATTTTTGTATAAGAATATACTTGTGTTTATCACTTTTTTTTGACTGTATTTTTCTCTGACCACTAGCCACCCTGACATGTGTTGAAGGGAGTAGTGCAACCTAATTAAAGGTGCTGAATTAATCAAAATTAAGTTTATTTAAGCATAAAGAGTAAAACTATACTTCTAATATTCTAAAAAATACAAAAACATATAGTGTCAATTTTCGAACTTTACTTGTTCCTACTGTCCGTCAACGTGTTAAATAACCCACTCTATGAAATTAACATGGAAATGTTATGTAAAATTACATTTTACTTTCAGTTATTGTTTAAAGGGTTAACAAGAAATACCAGTAGATTTTTCAATTAAACTAATTACACTCTTAAAAACAACATACTATATGTGGCTTGTTATAATACTTGTTATCCTTCGTAAAAAAATATCACCGACTTATCCATGAAATGAATAAAAATGGAATACGTACATAGCGTGTCAGCGCTGCATTTGAAACCAAACGTGATATCACGCTCTTTTATTGTTAGCGTTGAATCACATTGATTGGCGAATCTTTAAAAAAAAGGAGTTAACAGGGAAAAGTAGTAAAATATCTTAGCAATATCTTAGATTTACATTATTTTATTCAATTAAACATTGTACTCTTACAATAAATTTAAATGGAAACTTCATTTCTAAAACAGAAACAATTTAACAACTGGATTTCATTAATTTATAGGAAAATGAAGTCAAAGTTATTCTCTGCCTGCGACCGAAATGCCTGTCCTTTTCCGTGATTTTTTAGAAATAAATAAATCACATTCAATTCATTTTCAAAAATTTTGTTTACGTTTGGAAATAAATTTTAAATGTTTCGCCATTTAAATGTGTATCATTGTAAATGGGTACTGTCACGCTCATAAATTATTAATGAGGCGATCAAAATAACGGGGCCCTGTGTATTTCTCTGCCATGCATCGTTTATGCAGCGATCACTATAACGTGGTTCAGTTGTTTTGCGTGCATAAATCATTAAAATGAAATAATTTTAACAGGGCACATTCGGTTGCGCGCTTGTAATCTGACTATACGGTAATCAACACAAGGGATCCTTGTGCATACCCTAGAATATGAATATGGCAATCAGTATTTAAATCGAATTTTTCTGCTTTCAAAAAATGTATTTTGAAAAAAGGTGGAAGTGTAATATTTTGTTTAAATCTTATCGCTAAAAGACGAAAATCGAAATAAAAATATTTAAAATGGGAAATTAAAAAACATATTCCTTGGAAAAAAATGTCACACAAAATATATAATAAACAAGTTGGAAAATTGTACGTCAAACGTGATAAGTGAGGTGCGTTCGTACGATAGCTAGTTATATAAATATTCAGATCTTGATGATTTTTAATTCTGTGAAATGAATTATATCGTCTGCAGATTAATTTCTGCAATAAAATAAGTATCTCGGTTGCTTGACGATTAAACCTCGGAAGCTCCTATAACAAAAGAGCACCGATTTTTAAAAAAAAAATAAATTTCTTAATAAATGTTTTTATTAATATTTTCTAAAGTTTTGATTCGATTTTCGTAAAATGTAAAATCTCTCGACAAAATTCTGCAAAGATAATATATCTTAAACTTCAAACCATTCTGTTGGGTAGTTTTTGCGTTGTTATATGCGGACGGACGGACATACAGACGGGTGGACCAGACGACGCAATAGGTGCTACGTATTTATATAATTACGAACGCACCTAAAAATCAGCAATGGTTCTCTTTTCCGCCTAATCATCCGCAATCGGGTTCACTGCCGATGTTGGCCACAAACTCGTTAGCTCTAAAATCGCTGAAATATATGATTAACAGCTTTTTTTGTAAATTTGTAAAGCGTTGTTTCACATTCTTACTTAAAACTGCTGCTGAAATATGGCACAATTACCTAAAACTTTCGACACAGAGTTTGACCTCCCTTGATGGATTATTATCTAAAATTGCTGAAATACATATTTAACTATTTTTAGTACATTTATTACCCTAAATTTCACGCTCCAACCTATTACTGAGATATGTCAAAATGACATACAAAATTCGACCTCCGTTAAACCCCCTTTAGTGGCTGAATTTCTAAAATCGCGTAAATACATGTTTAACTATTTTTCAGTACATTTGTTATCCTGAATCTGTGATTTCAAGCTCCTAACTAAAAATGCTGCTGAGATATGGCGAACATTCGAAATGATCTAAAATTTTCGACCCCCATTTAGCCCCGTTAATGGGTGAATTTCCAAAATCGCTGAAGTATGTGTTTAATTATTTTTATAGCAGATTTGTTATCTTGAATTTCTCGCTCTTCTCCAAAACTACTGATGCGATATGGTGAAAAGGTGAAATCATCGAAAATTGTCGACCCCCATTTAACCCACTATTTCTAAAACTGCCTAAAATATATGTTTAACTATTCTTTAGTAGATTTGTTATCCCGAAATTCATGCTCCTACCTATAACGTCTATCCAGAAATGGCAAAAGGACATAAAACATTCGATCCACTATTCAACCTCTCTTTTTGGCCGAATTTCTAAAATCACTGAAATACTTGTTTAACTATTTTTTAAGGAGATTTCTTATCCTGAATTTCACGCTTTTTACTAAAACGTCTGATGAAATAGGGTGAAAAAATGAAATCACCGAAAATTTTCGACCCTTTGTTTAACCCCCTTTGTAGTTGAATTTCTAAAATCGTCTGAAATTTACATTTAACCATTCTTTAGTAGATTTGCTATCCCTAATTTCACGCTCCTAACTATAACTTCTACTGAGATATGGCAAAATGGCGAAAACATTCGACCCCCATTTAACCCCCTTAGTGTCTGAATTTCTAAAATCGCTGAAATACATGTTGAACTATTTTTTTAGAAGATTTCTTATCCTGAAATTCATAATTCTACCTACAATTTCAACTGAGATATGACAAAATGAACTAAAATATATGACCTCCTATTTAACACCCCTTAGTTGCTGAGTTTCTAAAATTGCTGAAATACATTTTTATCTATATTTTTTTGTAGATTTGTTATCCCGAATTCCGAGCTGCTAACTAAAAATGCTGCTGAGATATGGCGAAAAGGCAAAATGACTTTCGACCCCCTATTTAACCCCCTTACTGGATGAATTTCTAAAATTGATGAAATATGTGTTTAATTATTTTTAGTAGATTTTTCATCCAGAATTTCACGTTCCTACCTAAAACTGCTGCTGAGATATGGCGAAAACACGAAATGACTAAAAACTTTCGACACCCCATTTAACGCCATTAGTGGTTGAATTTTTAAAATCGCTGAAATCTGTGTTTAACTAAGTTTTAGTAAATTTGTTATCCTGAATTTCGCGTTTTTAACTAAAACTGTTTTTGTGACATGGCGAAAAAATTGACGAAGAAAAAAGTGATCATTTCAAGTAACTCGACGTTTAAAAAAAAAATCTATATCTCTGTTTATAAACCACTGGAATCACTATGAAAATGAGTTTGGTCTCGAATTGAAGAATTTCTTTTTTAGATCTCTTTTTTTCCCTGTGACGCTTGGTTCATTTGATATCTGATATTTTAATATGGTATGTTTGGTCGATTTAACATTGCGAAGTTGCTTACTATAAGTAAGCAGTAGCGGTCTGTAGTCCAGTTCTTGGCGTTGTTTGTTTGGCTTTTTTTATAGCTTGGCTTGGAAGAGCGACCGCCCTGCTTGATATATAATTAGTATAACAATATATTTATTATAAAATATTCAGTATAACAAAAAATATATAAATGTAGGAGGCAATACAAAGCTAGGTACAAAGTTATTGGTGCATTGTAATATATCAGAGGGCATTTCCAGAAAATCGTTTTTAGTTGTTTTATGAGTTTTCTAGCTGATAAAATTTTATTTTCACTATGTGATTTGTTTAAAAATTTGAATATAATTTATAAAATAATTCCCCTAAATTACCTTGTCATAGACAATGATCGTTGAAAATGTTTTCAAATTTCTGTTTTTTTATTCTAAATTTTTATATAGATATCATTTTGTTGTCTTGAAACTTTATAACAATATTCTGATTTGTTAGATACTGTTTCACAATTTATGCAATCATTCATAATCGATAAATAATAAATGTATTGTTCCCTTGTTACTCTTCAGAAAGACTTGCATACATAACATGTTTAATATAATCCATTATTATATTTTTTTTTCAACGCATGCATAAAATTTGAAGCAAAAATATATTTCTCCTACTATTTCTTATAATTACGCTGTGTTTGTTTGTATTTTATAAAATTTATTATACTCTGATCCTTATAAAATAATATATTTCATATTGCAGAATACTTCTCTTAATTTTAAGAAAAGATAACTGACTTTTGAAATATTCTCTAAATTCTCATCCCATAAATTTTAAACAGGCCTTTTGGCAACACTGCAATGTATAAATGCAATTTATTGTGTTCTAGAATGACGTGGCTTGTGATGCAAAAAAATATATAAATATCACACAAACACATATGTTATTTTTTAGTGAATGATAATATAAATTTATACTTTTTAGAAAATGATCCTTTTACTATAGATTTTACACAATCTGTTATTTTACACTTTTTAGCTATGGCAATGTCGAGTTGTTGGATGAAGCAAGCACTAATAAGGGGATAAACAGTTTTAATTCAAATAGTTTTTGAAAGATAAAAGTGAGGAGTTCCCAGTTTGTGTAGAAATTATTTATTCCTAAAACCACTAATATATATTTTAGCAATGCGGAATTGTGAAATAATTGTTAATATCTCTTTTTTTCACAATAACATACGTGACAATATGAACCTTTCTGAACTCCACAGCATGGGCGAAAATATAGACCTCTCTATGCCTGCTGAAGAAAAATATGTGATTTTAAAAACAACAACAAAAAGCACTGCCGGTTTACATATTTGAATCGACATATATTATTCAAGTAAACAAACATTCAAAATTTTGAAATAAATATTAATGTACTTTATAAAAAGAAAGATCCTGGCACGTCTTTTGTACAATCAGTAGTTGATTGGCGCATAACTATTTAAACTGATAATGTAAATATATATATATACCTTAATTCAAATTTAGAATTTTAATTTAATTTAATTTATGTGATGTTGCATTTTTGGCACAGCTATTTAATAGTTACAATGTTATTTCATGGTACATATATTTTTATGTTGCTTTAATTATTAATTTCTCCATCTTTCCATCTTCCATCTTATTTTTAACATAGAATTATTCATTAATACATCCATTACTTTAATGTAATTGGATATTCTATTTATTATTTATTAATTAATTTCATTTATTTATTATTTAACTAATTGCTATCGTAGATAGGACATGGTTTAATTTTTAAATATTAATTTTCATCCAATACTAATTTTATTCAGCGTATATTCACTTTTTACCCTTGTAGATGGCAGCAAAAATGTTTCTGTTGTTTTACAATAATATTCATATTATTCTGAAATCTATTCTGGCAACATAGTAAAATTTTTTCTAAATCTAAATTTGGCAACATGTAATGATTTTTTGCATTTCACTCCCTCTGTTTGGTTGTGTTCATATGTGGTTCATTTGGTGAACAGGTATCTTTTTTAATCCTAATGGATTATGTACTTTATGACTCAATTTCATGTTTTATCTGTATATTATAGGCTGTATCTTTCCTTTTTTATTTGTATTTATTTTTTTTTTTTTTTCACAGGTTTGATTCATTGTTTATGAGTATGTAGTCCCAAAATCATATTCTTTAGCAATGTTATGGCTAATATGATGATGAAACCACTCATTTTATTTGTGGTATTTAGGCATTTGGGACTTGAAAATTCTGTCTAAATTCCACAAATTTCATTTCATTCATTCAGTTTCATTTATTCAATTTTTAATTTAATTTCTTCTTCTTTTAAATAAGTTTTTGGTATCCATATTCAGTGTGTTGGGGAATACTTTCATTGTCAACTAATTATTACATACTTGATCATTATTTCATAGTTTAAGTTGGTGTTATGGTGTTATATATATATATATATATATATATATATATATATTGAAACTGATATAACGGATTAAGAGAAAAAGAAAAATATATCTCAAAGAAATACCACAGATCTGTCCTATTAAAATTATTAAATGTGATACTTACAAATTTTGGTTGATAATTTTGCCTGATACTTAAAAATATTGCTTCAGTTGTATAGTATGAGTCAATCGTATCGTGCTTTTCTCTGCACTTAAATGTGGCTTTAGATAGTCCGAAATGTTTTGCGTGTTGCTATAAAAAATAATAAGTTTACTAACTATTATTTTGAAAAACGTTTCTTCACCTATGAAATCTCAAATCACCATTAAATTCTAAATTTTGAACCTAATTATTAAACAATAAGAAGCGTACAAAAACTCGTAAAAGAAAATTTAAAATCATGAAATTCATACAAACCTTATTTTAGTCAAACCCACAGTAAATAACTTTCGCAATTCAATGAAATAGACAGCAGAAAAATAATAATGTTCTATTAAATATACATAGAAAAATAATTCTGCATTATATAAAGATTTATTAATGTAACTAAAATAATGTTTTTTATTGTTTGTTTTTGTTTTAAATTATATTAAAATAATTGAATTTATTTAATTGAAAGGATTTCATTTCCTTAGTTGTTAATTTCATTTCCTTTTTTATTCCATCTTAAAAGAAAATACATAAAATCACCACTCCCATAAAATAATCTAGTAAGATTACTCTAATAAATAAATTAATTTAGGGAGTATACTAGCAATAAATTTACCGTAATTAAATTACTTTCTGGTTTATGCTTAAATATTTTCTTATTTTGAAAACTTGTTCTTTGTAATTCTGAAAAGTTTTAGATTTAGCAAGGTGTAAACTGATGAAATATAAACAAAATTTAAGACATAAGACTGCATATGATGTAGTAATAAATGTAAATTTAATATAAACTGAAATAAATAGTGAAACTTTGGGATGTGTTTCAAAGTGATTATCTTTTTTAATATGTTTTGTGCAAAGTATCACCTATCTTCAAAATATTTACAAAATAAAAATTTGGTACAACCAGAGAAATTAATGAGAAAAAAATCAATATACATATATACTAGCTGAGGCGCCCGGCGTTGCCCAGCCCCGTGATAATAAAATTAAACAAATATAAAGGTTGTATGAGTTTATATCTTTAACCCGAGCTTGTATTAAATTATTTATTCAAAAGTGCTGCGCACGTGGCGGAAAATCCTTTATTTCCCCCTTCCGCTGTCAAGGGGCGCACACTGATCTAAACAAACTTACAACACGTGTTCCTGCTGCCTGCGGAACCTTATAGTAGGCATGCTGTGCAGGCATTGCAAAATATTTTAGTTTCACCTTCCGCCGCCAGGGGATGCACTCTGTTCCAAACAAAACGCCTTCAGAAACACGTGTCCCTGCTGCCTCCGGCACCGTACAGCAGGCGTGCTGAGCACGCGCTGCAAAGTCCTTTAGTTCCAACTTCCCACGCCAGAGGCGCAATTTGCTATATACGAACATCCGACACGGGTACCCATTGTATCAAGGGAGTTGTAGAACCAGTTTCCGTCGAAATTGTGTCTATATAACTCGATAAAATAATGATGCCCCTGGCGGTGGAAGGTGGAACTAAAGGACTTTCAGGGAGAGTGAAGTACGCCTGCTGTACGCTGCCGGATGTGGAAAGTGGAACTAAAATTGTAACGCGATCGAAAACCAAGTGGAATCATCCAAACCCCGTTGTGATCGGGCCCATAGAAACCGAGATAAGAATGCACAGTTAGAGAAAATAAAACCTTGTAGGATTCACCACCAGAGAGCGCTTGGTTAAGTGCACAACAACAAACCACTTACTATGATTGTTGGTATGCATGAAGTGAATACCGGTCGTGCACTTTTATTAGGAACATAAATTTAATTTTTACAAAAATCGGTATTTGAAATTTCAAGTATTCTCTGTGTATAAAATTTAGAAAACGCTACCGGTAAATCTAAAAATGTTAAATTTCTTAAATGAAATTTGTTTTACCTTTTTTCTTGGCAATACATTTTTTTTATTAATAAGAGTTCTGAATTGATGAAAAGGCCGCCGTCAGAGAGCGCCAGGAGAGGTTTTGGACTACCTAAATCTAAATTTTCAGGCTTCTAGTTGGTCTAGGTTTTCCTAGCCATCGCCAGACAGACAGACAGACACACACAAAGCTATATTTATTTTTTTAGTATAGGTATATATTTAAAACTAATAGCGTTAAAATTCAAAAATGTAATATTTTAACATCGCTAATGCACTACTAAGCCAACCGTATGTGAAATTAGCTCAAAATCGATTGGTTAGGTATACCATTTTATTAAAAATCGTAAAACAAATATGTTGCTGTTACCCCCTGCTGCACATAAGGTACAACCCAGACAATATTTAACTATGCGTTGTCATTCGCATTGAATTTGTGCGCAAAATTTGAGCAGGAACGCTTCGTTCGCTAATTGATTCTTACCAAAAACAGTAATAAGGAGAACAAGGAGAATTTTCCCGATAAAGAATGGCCCGGAAAATATTTAAAGGTTGCATGGTTATACATAATGAACTAGTTTGTTTTGCGATTCTTTAGATATGCCATTTATATAAAATGCGGAATAGATTTTTTTTTGCCCCTTCAGTCTGCTCATGGTGTCATATGGCACTGAAACTTCATGAATAGTGCGCCGTCACAACAACAAACATTTATTTACAACATTTGAGCATATTCTACTCGTTGGATAAGTGAATTGATACGAAAACGTGAAAGAATGCTTTGCTCATGGATCCTAAACCCACTGAGCTCCACAATAGAACCCAGAGCTAACTTCCTATTCTAATACATTGTGACCAGTGGTCCGCCCATGAATACAATGCCAAACATTTTCCTCCGAAAATCTTTGGCAAAACACAGATTTTCCTCATAGAATAGTATGGGATAGAAAATTTCACATTAAATTATCTTTTAAAAATTTAACGAAGTTGCAACAATTTTCACTGATATACATTTTTTATTGTAAAAACTACACGTTTTATTTAAATTCATCTGCAATATTTAATTTGATATTTGTTAAAAAGGAAATTTTATATGAGCGAAGAAAAAGAAAAAAAAGTTAAGTATTGCCCTTAAAAATATGAAAAAGCTGTAGAAATAACTAAAGTGAAAAAGAATATGCAGAAAAGTTAAAAAATTGCCTGTAATATTAAGAAAAGTGCAGAATTCATTACTTGCGCGCACTGAAAGTGTGATGCGGTTGCGGCAGAAAGTGGATTGGTGAGTTAGCTCTCCGTATTATTGTAGAGCTCAGTGCCTAAACCTGGCGAGATTCGTCTCTAAAACTACATGAATATTTCATTGTCATCGACAACGAGCATATAACTAGTCGTTAGGGGCCACTGTAATACTTACCCATCATGGATATGCATAATATAAAATATGAAAACAAAGCATGTGTAAACTATTTATAAAATGCATTGAAATTCGAATAAAATCGTGGCTTGATGACGTCATAAACTTTAAATCGCGGCTAACGAAAAATACAGGCTACCACGGTGCATTCCACTTATATTTTTTTACAGACCGCTAGTGTGACGTGATGCTCTTTTCGTACACCTGCATTGGTGCATTCGAGCATCACGTGACTCCTGTGGTCTGTAAAAAAAGGTACGCGTAAAGCACCGCGGTAGCCTTTCTTTTTCGTTAGCCTCGCTTTAAATGCTCTATTACTGAATTGCGTAAAAGAAACACATTATAACTCCAAAAGTGGTAATCATATTAACTAACAGTTTACTACTTCGGATTAAGCGTCTCATTTCCAATTAAAATATATCTTTGAATTGAAATTTGAATGAAATACAGGGTCATGAAAAATCGAAGACTGTGGAAAATATGATTACAACTTTCTCGGCAATTAATTACCCGATCGACTTCATGATTTATGCAAAATTAATGTTTTTTTATTGTCTTTTATATTCACTCCTTAAAATAAACAATTTCGAAAATTTTTATATATCTTTTATCAGAACAACTATTTCAAGAGTCCGAAAAAAATAGTTCCGGATAATCGAGGTTACTGAAATTCAATAAGCTTCTTCCCATTATTAAATCATAAGTACATAACAAATTTAAAGTCTCTATCTCAATTTGTTCGGGAGATAGAGCGTTTACAGACACACAGACGCACATACAGACAGACGGACGGCAATTTTTTTTTTCTAAAAATATGCTTTTCGGAATCTTTAGTGTCTGAAACGTGTAAATCCGTCAATTTTTTTCGATTTTCAAAGCGATTACAAGACATGTCATACGCTACGTATGATGGGTAAGTAATAATCTTTTGAAAAAAAATATATTCGCTAATATATGATTTTTAACAAAAACGATGTTTTTCTCTTTGGATACTTCTCCTGTTGATGTACACCCCTGCCAATACATGAATATTGCATTGTTATCCGCAATTACCTTGTAAGCAACTATATATAGAGGTTAGTCAAAAAATAGATCCCAAAAAACAAATATAATTAAATAAAAACATGAAAGAAATAATTAAAAATTGTAAAAATCCAATTAAGTCTTCTGATTTTATATCTCCTTTACCGTATATTTTAAAATTTAATGCTTTTACTGACTTACTTAATAAAAAAATCTTTAGTTGCTTAAATGTTTTGAAAAATAACATTCAATTTGCCCTAAAAAAATCTAATAACATTCAATTTGCCCTAAAAAAATCTAATAATAATGAAATGTAATATTTAAAAATTTATGAGGTGTAATAGATAAATTAGAGAGAATTTTGTTTTCTTGTATGAGAAAAGGAACTCAAAATATATTAAAATTCACATTTCTAATGAACAATCACAACTTGTTTTGAAATTTTTAATATCCTCTATAGTTGTTTAATTTTGTTTTAATTTTTTTTTAAATATGATGATACTAATTGCTTCCTGTGGTACAATACAAAGCCTGCTTTCCATCATATTACTTTTTAATATATATCATAGTTTAATATAGTGTTATTGTAGAGAAAACGTCTCTACATATTTATTTGAAGACATATTTCTTCACAAATAAAACCAGCATTCACCGTATAGAGCACTACCATTGATTAAAAAACAAGCTAACTGTACGACAGCGAAGTATTCCGACTTATAATGGTACTCTATTCTGCAACCAGTTCATCTCTTTCTCCCGCGGCACACAAGTTAAGGAGTAAGAGGGAGAAAAGTGAGTTTTTTCCCAGTTCTTCTTCCGCGGAGTGGCAACTGGAACAAGAGGCAGTTAGGAGGGAAATTTTGCTCGTGAAGGTAGCGTGAAGTAGCTCAGTAGTATTCCTTTTTAGGATGTTATCTGTAGCTGACCCGTTATATTTTTTGAGTTGTTTTTGTGTGAAAGAATGTTGTAAAGTTATGTGAAACATGATCATCATCAATTTCGAACTATTTTTTAATGCATGGAGGTCTTAGTGCTGAAGTTCTCAAGCCTTAGTATTCTCATCTAGTGCGCTATCATGCTTGTGTGTTTTTTACTTTTGATCGATCGAAAAGGAAGCCCAAGTTTTGTGTGGAATTCCGTAATTACTGGTTCACATAGTGCATGATTTCATTTTGTTAAAATGTGTTAATTTTGTCTTAAATGAAGTAAGTGCGGCATGGAAGTCTTTTTTCACAGTGTAAATCTACAAAAATAATGTGATGATCAAGAAATGTACAGAATGATAATCGGAATTATAATATTATCTTTTCTATCAAAAGCTACATACAGGAGATGCATTTAGATAGAGTTTTCAAGTCTTAAATTTGATTTGAGGTGGAGTAATGAAAATGAGAGTTATGCCTTGTAGTTGATAATTTATTTCTTTAATTCATTTGGTTTCTAGTACTAGAAATATATATATATATTGAAATTTCCTGTATGCATGCACATGTTTTTTTTTTTTTTTTTTTTTTTTTTTTTTTTTTTTTTTTTTCACTTAAGTTCAATTCTTCATGTTTTATTATTTCATGTTTTCCCTTTTCTAAATAAATATTCCAATTTGCACTTTCAGAGAATTTTTTGTATTTTAATTAAGTGTTCATTTCTTTTAATTTTCAAGGTAATTATTAAAAATATGAAATTTCATTCTTATTTTCACCACTATATAAAATTGATCATGTGCAAGATATTAATAATATTCTTCATTAATTAAAAGGTTAAATCACAACGCTTTATTTTCTCTTGCTGTTAATTATCAATTGTATTTCTTTTTTTCCGTTTCTGAACTTAATAATAATATTGGTAATTAATAGTAAGAACTTCCAAAATGCATATGGGACTCTTTGTCTCATATGCATATTTATAAGTATTAAAATCTACTTGCGTAGTTATTAAATTAAATACTACTATACACTGTTAAAAAATTGCACCAAACTGTCCCGTCATTGACCCTTTTTATAGCAAAAATGTTTACAGAAACATAATTTAAAAGTATTTTGACCATAATATGGTCTGAATGGAGCTAAATGATACTCAAGTAACCGTTTTCTATGAAAACGGTCAAATGACTGAACAGTTTGCTACACATTTTTACCACTGTACATTAGTATATTCTTTAAATTTGGGCAAAATCCTCAAACAAGGGCGACCCCCGATTTGGCGATTTTTTTTACGCGCGCCAAACTAAAAAACGTCATCCTCCAAAATCCACCCAATCAGAACACGTACTTTTCGGCAGACAAGTCACTACTTGGAGACCGCTGACCAGGCCCCTACCCACCGGGATTTGACCCAGTTTGACGGGTTTGAGTGCCTGGAGAGTGGGGCGAAATTCGCCTGATCGCCTCATGGGGCGATTCACAATGACAAGTACCCAGGTCGGCTGACCTATAATGTCCGGATTTTACTGGGTTGATCACTCCTAGGTTTTAGTATTCTGAGAACTGTTGCCGCTCGCCACATACTCGTCATGATAGTTGGAATGGGACTGGACAATTTAGTGCCGAAACTATGGTACTCAACTTAGCTTGAAAAAGGGGGGAGAATTTTGAGGGAGGACAATTAAAACCACTGAAATTATTATTATTATTTATTTATTTATTTATTTATTTAATTTTTGCCAATAGCTAAGTCATACCAGCAAGGAAAATTTTGGGGCCGAATAGCAAGGCAGACGAAAACGCTGCGGGAGCTGACGGGACTGCGCCTTTCTACCGAACCCCCCACCTGGTAAAAACTGGCTCCGTGGACTGTCCCATTGGAGCGGGTCCGGTAGCTTGTGCGGACAATGTCCATTTGCACCTAATAAAGAAGCGAACAGTCAAAAATAAAATGAATAAAAAAAACTGCTGCTAAAAAAATCCTTTGTGCTACCACTTGGGGCCGGCCATTGGCCCGTCCCAACCGGCGGCACGAGGAACTGCAAGGGGAACCTGGAAGAGAAGAATGTTAGTAACATTTAAACTGAACTTATTCTGAATTATACTTTAACTACATTATTGAAATTAATTTACTTTTATTGTGCTAATTGACTTGGTTACCCGTCCTTTGGGCCCAAGAAAGGTTGTTAAATAATTAACAATTTGCAATTTAAAATAAGTATTATTGTCGTTAACTGACTAAACCATAAGCCCAATGGGTTGTTGTTGTTGTTGTTGGTTTGGCCAAAGGCCCTGTTTTGTAGCTTTTTATTTCTATATAGTTCACATGATCCATATAACTGTGAAACTAGTCTCCTAATTTTGAACCAATTCCAGGTGAGAGACCTGCATCTGGATTGGCACCCCCAGAGGTAGCGCTTATATAGAACTTGGAGGACATTAGAGCCACGAACAGATTTAACGTGCACCAGCTCCCATTAACGTACACTATCTACTTTCCATACTTATACTTATCACCTCTTTCCTTCCAGTTCTTCTTCTTTTTCTCATCTGTCTTCTTCCCCTTCTTTTTATTATTATTTTTTTATTTTTTAACACAAGGACGGACAAATAGTGCCGGGGGCTATTATAAGCTTCTACTCTGTCATGGTGCACAACTTGCTGGACCGTTGATGACATGCGTCGTGCTGGTAATACTGTGATTACGGGGCTCCTGTTTCGGGCCGTGGTGCCAGCTGATATTGTGCGATTACCGCACACTGCTACTAGGACAAAACACATAGACAGACAAGTCACTACTTACACACTTCCTAGGCCAATTTCTTTCAGAAAGTAAATACTGATTTTATTTCGTTTTACTGAAATTTACAAAGTTTTGAAAAGTTTTTTTCCGAGATTTCTCGATTTTTACATACTTTTAGCAATATTTTCATTCAGATTTTTTCCTTTTTACAACTTTTAGCTATATTTTCCTCCGGATTTTTCCCTTTTTACAAATTTTTAGCTATTTTTTCCTCCGTATTTTTCCATTTTTAAAAATTTTTAGCTATTTTTTCCTCCGTATTTTTCCATTTTTACCAATTTTTAGTTATTTTTTCCTCCGTATTTTCCATTTTTACAAATTTTTAGCTATTTTTTCCTCCCGATTTTTCCATTTTTACAAATTTTTAGCTATTTTTTCCTCCGTATTTTTCCATTTTTACCAATTTTTAGTTATTTTTTCCTCCGTATTTTCCCATTTTTACAAATTTTTAGCTATTTTTTCCTCCCGAATTTTCCATTTTTACAAATTTTTAGCTATTTTTTCCTCCCGATTTTTCCATTTTTACAAATTTTTAGCTATTTTTCCACCGGATTTTTCCATTTTTACAAATTTTTAGCTATTTTTTCCACCAAATTTTTCCATTTTTACAAATTTTTAGCTATTTTTTCCTCCAGATTTTTCCATTTTTACAAATTTTTAACAATTTTTTCTCCCGATTTTTACAAAGAATTGCCAAATTTAACAGTCAATTTTTTCCTAACAAATAAAAAATCTCTAAGAAAATACCCCTTAAAATTTGTAAATTGCCACAAAACGAAATAAAACCAACCTTTACGTCGTAAAAGAAACTCGCATAGAAATTGTGTAAATAATCACTTCTCTGCCACAAAGCACAAATATTATAATTGGAGAAAATTTCTAAATTCCTAATTTTTTAAATACATAAAATTCATTCAAGTAGCGGTCAGCAACTTACGTATGTACGCTTCGCGTACATTAACCGAAAAAACCATCACTGGACGCATGAAACTCGCTGTACAGCAATCTCTAGAATGCATGAAAGTCGTTCACGCAGCGATCAGTAACTTATGTACGTACGCTTCGCGTACATTAACCGAAAAAAAACATCAGTGGATGCATGAAACTCGGTGTACAGCAATCTCTAGAATGCATGAAACTCAATCACGTAGCGATCAGTAGCCTATGTATGTACGCTTCGCGTACATTAATCGAAAAAAACATCACTGGACGCATGAAACTCGCTGTACAGCAATCTCTAGAATGCATGAAACTCATTCACGCAGCGATCAGTAACTTGTGTAGGTACGCTTCGCGTACATTAACCGAAAAAACATCACTGGACGCATGAAACTCGCTGTACAGCCATCTCTAGAATGCATGAAACTCATTCACGCAGCGATCAGTAACCTGTGTATGTACGCTTTGCGTACATTAACCGAAGAAAACGTCACTGGATGCATGAAACTCGCTGTACAGCAATCTCTAGAATGTACGAAAATCGTTCACACAGCAATCAATAAATTATGCATGTATCCTGTACACATTATCCAAAACAAAAAAACATCACTCGATGCACGAAACTACCTCTACACAAATCTCTAAAATGCAAGACACACGATTATTATCAAATAAAATCAATAAGTTATGTATGCATCCTGTACACATTATCCAAAACAAAAAAGCATCACCCGATGCACGAAACTACCTCTACAGTAATATCTAAAATGCAACACACACGATTATTATCAAATAAAATCTATAAAAATTCACTTACTTTTATTTTTCAAATGTACTCTTTTTTTTTTTTTTAAGGCCCCGGTTTCTCATAAACACTACCACCGCTCACTTCTGTTGATGTAGCAGTATTTATACAAAAATGACCCTTAAACTGCTCACTCAAGAGTACAAAATTCAAACTTACCCCTAAATAATCTAATAAAAACACCTAAAATATCCTAAATTTTCATTATCAACACATTACGCACACTATTTCACATTCGTATTTGCCTCATAACACCATTCTTCATAAAAAAACAACACGTCAAAAGATTAAATTCACTTCACTTCGCAAAACCCACACTTCAAACGAAAATACACATGCGATGTATACGTTTGCCGTGATGCAACACTAAAGTCGGCCCAAACAACTTGAAACTTGATTTGAAAACGTCTCACCGTCCAATAAATTCAGCCGTTTTTCCATATGCTTCCCTTTTTGGGCCTAGTAAATTCTGAAATTACCGGCTTCATACTCCAAGACATTTTTACGGTATAGTTCATCTCTATCTACCGCATTACTCTCTGAATCCAACAATACGGCACACAATAAACCAACCAACCCAAGCAAACGAACGCAATTCACTCCTAAACCAATCAAATTTCCAGATCAAACCACAGTAGGCGGGGAAGAAATGCAAGAAACAAACCGGTAGCAAGAAAAACTCATTTATCGCTTTGCCAAATTCGACGCAGCCAAGGGTCGCCTTTGTTTGAGGATTCAACCCATTAAAGTATTTTTCTCAGCACAAATTTCTATATTAAAGGAATAAAATTTCCGTTTTGAATTACGGTAGGACAAAGAAAAAAAAGATTTCTTCATATTCACCATAAATATTTTTATTTATTCGGCTAATTTATATACAACACTGTATGTATAATTAATGCAATAATATCTGTATTATGTACACACATTAAGCAATTGGTGAGATAAGGTGTTAAATCTAAAATTATTTCGGAACATTGTCATCGGAAATTACTGAGAAAATCAGTGAGACCCCTAAAATTGCTTTAATTTGGAAAGATTTTCGTCGTATAATATGCAATCATTCATCTCTAATTTAGGTATATTTCATGTTATTATCACGTTGCCGGGTCAGCTAGTCAAACAATGTAACTTTATTAAAGTACATTGTAAACATTTTTCCACATCGAACATAATGTAACATATTTCTTTTAAATGTTCCTGTAAATAAACTGCAAATGCTGTACACATAGTTTTCAATGTACAGCATGCCACAGTAATCCCAATAACATACATTATTTACATGGAAATCCGTTTGTATATTTACCCGATTTCAAGCACGGGCACGGGCAGTCAGACGATCGGCAAAACGAATTCCTAAACATTTTAAACTAATTTGGTAATTGTTAAAAAAACAATTATATTTTCAAAGTTCAAAGTTTATCTACTAGCTTTTGAAACTGATATATATTTAGTTAAATGTTAATTATTATTTTATTAAGATGTGATACTCATCTTGTAGGGGTCATTTTTCATTTTATTCTAAGATGCACGCGGATAAAGTTTAATATTATAAAATAAAAAATCGTGTACTCTTCGCATCCATATTTTTTAAAGACAAATAAATGTTTAAAAAAGTGGACCGCTTTCCAGTAATGGTCCACCTTCAACGTTTTCGGTTTATAAAAAAAAAACCAATAAAAATTCAGCATTGTTTATTTCATTAATATGCTTTCTTTAAATTCTTGTTTTAAATACAATCATAATATCAATTATCTATTACTTTTTGTGGGGTGTCCATTACTGGAATTTAGGTTGTTTTGATTTATTTCTGTTATTTACAATTAAAATTCGATTCGCACTGGGAAATGTGTCTATGAGCATGGTTAAATATTGTTGGTAGATTAATATAATATTAAAAAATGTGGAATATAACAATTATAACTATTAATTAAAAATAATGTTTAAAGAAATTCCTTAAGGGTGTCCATTACTGGCACATCTACCTTCCATATATATATATATATATATATATATATATATATATATATATAAATGGATCTATTTTTTATTTTATTTATATGCACATACCTTTTCATTAGATACATATTAATAACTTTAATTTAAGAAGATATATTTTAAAATTTATTTTTATATATTTATACGTCCTTAATAATGAATTTCGGGTGGATCACCTACTTTAAAAGACTTTTACATGTAGAAAAAAATTACAAATATGATTGTTAATTTTTACTTATTTAAATGTAATACGGTGCTTTGCAGAATAATCACATTAGATACCCTAAATTAAAATATATTAAGTTTTAAAGTACTAGCAAAAAAACTTTTATCACCATCTATTATCTACGAAATCTCAACTAATTAATGATTACTAAACGGATTATAAGTGATGGCGTTTATAAGTATCAAGTTTTTATGAGAACGATTTATGAACAATACAATAATTTTCAATAAGCTAATTGCAATTAGAATAAACTACTTATGAACTTGTTAAACTATCAATTTCATAAAATTAACTGAATCAAGTGTCTGCAAAAAATATTTTTCGACCGATAACGAAGTGGATAATACAATTCTCTTAAATTTTATTACAACAAATTAAATTAAAACTGATATTTGAAAACTGATTGAAAAATGTACAACAAAATGTAAAATTATCAATTCACAGAATAGGAGGTACTATGCAATATGTTCATAACTTATTTTCCATTTGTTTAAATATTACATAAAAATGTAACAAATCTGTTTAGAAATTAAACAATTAATGCATAATAATAATTACATATTAAAATAAAAAATATTAATTATAGCATGCATTATTCACCAAATACTGTTTTTATTTAAGAGTAATGTATACAATCATTGCTTGTATATCAAAAACATACAGAATGCAGTAATTGGGAAAAGGAACTGCAAACACCTGCATAAACAGAACGAAATAAAAATATGGAGTAAAACATTTGTACAGAACTGCGCAACTAACGCATACGATTTGCAGTGTGCTGTCCAATGTTTTCACCTACGTGTTGGAAACGTGAAACCGCATGTTCCACAACAGAGTAAAGAGTATCCACTGTGCGTGTGTCTTGCACAAGCTCCTCTCCCAACTTTACTGCATACACAGCGCCATCTGTCGGTGAGATTTTAAGTTTTTTTAACCATGCCTAAAAAACTCCCATTGCTTGGGGAGCATACTGGTGAAATTTCGGGACATTTGGATCAGTGGTTCTTTCGTTATAGGGTTTTACTTTCACAACTTTAAAAAAATCACCCTGTATATATATATATATATATATATATAAACTTATTGGAAAAATTAACCATTGAAACAGAAGCAAATGCCCATATCCAATGAAATTATTACCCCATATAGCACTGCCAAATTACACATTATAAAACATAGTCCTAACAAATGAAGTATTATTTATTCAAAGAGTGAAACATAAGTAAAAACACAAATGTAGGCTTATTATGTAATTTACTTTTTCAAGGGCTGGGAAACCACATTATAAGCAAAGAGTGATTGTTTTCTGTAATTGACACCAGCTTAATACCAAAATTTGTGCCAATTCCAAGCCCAAACAATCATTGTAAAGAAATTGAAAAACAAGGATACCTTTGAAAATGGAACACTACAAATCATACCAACAATGTGATATAGAGGGGAGAAAATAAATACATGTATAAACAAATAAAAACAAAGTAATACAAAGAAAATCTATACATGACAACACATTTTAGCCATAATCCGAAGCCAAATTATGCAAAGCACATGGTAAAGTGAGTAAGTGAATTCAAAAGTACAGGTTAAAATTACAGTTAAGTAGCTAACAGTAGCAGTTATTAATTTAACCACTTAGATTTTAACTGTTACTAATTTAAAATATAATAAATACAAATAAATAATATAAAATCTATAAATTCATTTACTAAAAATATTTTTTAAATTAAATAAATTTAATATATATATATATTATATTATTGGAAAATTTAAAAATTTCACTTGTACTCAAAGTTTCAAGAATTTTTTTTGATTATTTATTTTGTGCTGCCATCTATATTAATAATATGGAACAATAACTAAAGAATAATAGTAATAGGTTTTAGATCATTATTGTGTATTGTGTAATATCATTTTAACAAAACATTAATAATCCCATAAAATCTTAAACAATATTGTAGAAGTCAAATTAAATTTTCATTTTATAAATAATTATATGCAAGCTTTAAAATTTTCAATATGGCTACACGCACTTATTGAAACTAACATCTTGCTAAATATTATCTACCCTGAAAAATAAAATTAGAATTCACACACTGATAGCTTAAAAATAACCAAACACTTCCAATATGGCAACCTCACTTTGTGGAACTAATATCTTTCAAAAAAAAAATATCTAGCATGAAAAGTATAAAAAAATACATAAATAAATATAATATAATATAATATAATATAATAAATAAATAAAATAAATAAAAATTAATTTTTTTAAGAATGGCAAACGCACTTATTGGAACTATTTTGTTAAAAGTTCTGTACCTGGAAAGGAGAAAAACAGAAATTTTCCAATATGGCAACGCACTTATTGGAGCAATATATTTTTTCCCTTTTCTTTTTTTATATTAAAAGTTCTCTACCTAGAAAAAAAAATTAGAATTCACAATTATTTAAATTTTTTATCAATGAAAGATATTTAACCAAAATATTCCCACTCAGCTCGCACATAAAGAAATTCAATCTTTAGCCAAATATATCAGCAATCAAAATGTAAGTGATTTAACAGAAAGAATGTGCAAACAAATAAACACCAATGAAAGCAAAATTTATATTCGTAAAATTGACTTAACTAAATAAAAGTGATAGCCATATTCTATTGCATGTTGAAGAATAAGTTTTAAATTTTGAGTTTTAAAATTATTAGAACATAGATTGTTAATTCTATGTGCAAAATTTAGTAAAATATTTGCAAATACTGATTCATGTATACAAGACTTATAATTAGTAAATAAGTTAACTTTAAATGTGAAATCATTTCTTTTGTCATAAATGTCAAACAAAATTTTATTATCCTTAAGAATTAGTATCTTAAGATCAAGAAAATTAATTTCATTATTTACCATAGCGTTGAAACTATAATTTAAATTTTTATGATATTTTATTGGTAGTAAGTAATTTGAATTATTATTAAAATAGAAGACAATTATATCATCTATATAACGGTACATTTTACAATTAGCAATATGTGAATTACGCTCATAATAATATAAATATAATTCTGCAAGAATTGAAGAAACAATGCCACCCTGTGGTAATCCACAGCTTTGAATATATATAGTCTCATTAAAAACAATATAATTATGATGTAGAATAAATCTAGTTAAGGTTTTAAAGTAATTTAAAGAAATGTTATTTTTTAATTTTATGGAATCCTTGTATTCTTTGTATAATAAATTGACAATCCTGAACATATCCTTGATATCAATATTATTAAATAAGTCATTAAAGTCAAACGCCTTCATGTAATTTATGTTATTTAAATTTTTCATATTATTGACAAGTTGAAAACTATTTTTTATGCTAAACAAATTATCTTTTAGTTTTGTAAGTTCAAACAATTTAGTGAGAATAGTTAAAAGAAATTTACTTGCATTATTATTATACGTATTACAGCCTATAGTTACGGTTCTAAATTTTATAAGAGTTTTATGAAATTTAGGATATGTGGATAATTAAAGTTTTAATTTTTAATTTTTAGCAATTTATAATATGGAAATATATTTCGATTATTAATAATTGTATTAAGATTATTTTTTTTTAAATTTAAACTTGTATTAATAGCATTAGATATTAGCTGCGAATAATATTTTTTTGCAGATGAAAGCATAGTTGTTTGGTGATTTATCAACATAAGTAATAATAAATTTGTTTTGTAAATTCTTTATTTCACTATTTAGTTGTTTAACATTAAAATTAAAATTTTCCATATTTCTGAAAAGTTCAACAGTTAAATTACTTAATACATTTAATTTCCATTTCTTAAAAAATTCAGTGGGTTTATTATAATATATTGAAATTTTATATATAAAAAGCTCAAGATCCAGATTAAATTGTTTTAATATAGAAAAAATATTATAACATGAAGGTATTCGAAATTTAGTCCCATTAGTCATAAAATTGCGCAGATAAGCATTCTCGACAATATTAATATCCCCTGTAATAATGTGACCATGTACCTTATCTACATAATTACTAAAACTAGGATTATTACATAAGCACGGAGGTTTATCATATATATATATATATATATATATATATATATATATATATATATATATACTGCTCAAAACAATTAAAGGATATTGCAGTTTTAGGTGGATTTTGTATCTGGGAAACTTTTTAGCTGATTGATACATGGTCGACAGACATAGTAGGTTATATGAGAATAAATTACACATGTTTGGCAGAAAAAAAATGCATTTTATTGCGCATTTGTGTACAAAAGGAAAAAAACACAATTTGTGCATATGAGAAAAAAAGAATAAGAAAAGGTGTTTTCTTCAAAGAAAATCATTTTCAGTAGGGGGTATGGTTTCCACGGGTGGCCAGCAACGTTGAACACCTTTGAGGCATGGACTCAATGAGGCTATTAATGACGAGTTGGGGTATTCTGCCCCACTCTACCAGAAGAGCTCTTTCCAGTTCTTGGAGAGTTTGTGGGGGTTGTTGGCGGCCAGAAACTCGTCTTCCTAGAGCGTCCCAGACTGCTCGATTGGATTCATGTCTGGAGAACACGCTGGCCATTCCATTCGAACGATTCCTTCCTCGAAAAGGAAATCCTCCACCAGGTTTGCACGATGTGGCCTGCAGTTATCGTCCATTAAAATAAAGTTATCTCCGATTGCTGCAGCGTAAGGGAATACAATAGGTCTGAGGATCTCATCTCTATATCGGCGACCAGTCAGAGCTCCATCTCGAATGATGTAGAGGTCAGTGCGCCCGTCAATGGAGATGCCACCATACACCAACACTCCTCCACCGCCAAATCTGACACTTTCGTGCACGAACGCAGGATTATTCCTACTGCCACGGTCCCTCCAGATGAAAATACGCCTATTATCCGGATGCACAGAAAAACGGGACTCGTCAGAAAACAGAATATTGCTCCATTCATTTCTCCTCCAGTTGACATGCTCGGTTGCCCACTCCCTGCGGTCGCGACGATGCCTTGATGTTAATCTAACACATACAATCGGTCGGCGAGCATACAGACCTACAGCATGGAGCCGGTTTCGGACAGTCTGAGTTGAAATCGTGGTGCCTGTAGCCGAGCGAAGGTGTTGTTGGAGAAGAGTAGCGTTCATGTTTCGGTGTCTCCGAGCTGTTAACGCTAAATACCGATCTTCATTGGGCATTGTTGCCCGTCTACGATCTTCCTTGGTCTTCGGCCTGCACATCCACGCTCCAAAAAACGGTTCCAGATCCTGAAAATGACACTTTGTGACACTCCAATGGCTTGCGCTACTTCGGCTTGAGTTTGGCCCCCTTCTAACCTACCAACAAATCTCCAAGCTTCTGAATCTGTCAAATGACTTCGCTGAGACATCGTACTCATCGAAACAAAGCAATCACTGAATGCCGATCATCCTTGTCTTCATTCTCTTTTATCCAGTTGAAAGTCAAATTTCATTCGCTGCCTCTGAAGCGACGTTTTTGACGTCGAACTCAAAATTTGCATACTCCTCAGTTTGAAAACCAGAAAAATTTGCATTTGTGATTCTCTTCTTCTATTTTCGGCAAAAAAAATTTCGTTTATATCTTTATTTTATATAAAACTTCAAATATCCTTTAATTGTTTTGAGCAGTGTATATAACAAAATTTAAAATTTATCGCGATAAACCAAAGTATTTTTATTTCATCTTAGTCTAACTTACTCTATAATATTTATTTCCTCCGTTTATTAAAATATTTTAACTCTATGTATTCCGAAAAAACCTCATATCTAAATTCAATATTTCAATGGCTGCTAATTAGTTCGATAAATCGCGTCTTTATCTTTAAAGTATAAAACTCCCTAATTTTCATATTTTAAAAAACCCGCATAATTCCCTTTTAATTTTCTAAATTCCTAAAAAGACTGTATTTATTTTA
The DNA here is from genome assembly GCA_963931845.1 of Maratus michaelseni. Classification (NCBI taxonomy): domain Eukaryota; kingdom Metazoa; phylum Arthropoda; class Arachnida; order Araneae; family Salticidae; genus Maratus; species Maratus michaelseni. The sequence continues at coordinate 394,554,797 of OZ007592.1, forward strand.
ATCAGTTCCGATATTAAAAATAATTCGCCAGATCATAAAATCTTTTTCTTATATTAAATGTAAAAGCATTTATTCTAATCCCATTCTGGCTATGTTCCAAATTCGATAAACCATTTATCTTTTTCTTTTTTTTTTCTTTCCCTAAAAGTCAAAATCATTCCATATTCTCGAACCAATTAACTAACGATAATCAATTAATCTAAAACACTCTGGGTCATAGCTAAATCATCGAACATCATGGAACTTTCGAGAATTTTCTTTCGCGCCAAAAATTAGCGGAACCCATTTTATTACCATATTCTGGAGCCAGCGAAAAGAATCCCGGTTAGATCCCAGCTCACGATTGGCGCACGTGACCATGTATTCCTACTCTTACTGAAAGAATATATCGTCGCCTTTTCCGTTTCGGAGAGCATTCTATTCGGAGATCCGAAGATGTGATGCACTGATGAAAGCTAGACGTATTCGTATAAGAACATTCGAATAGAGAGACGCTAGTTCGAAGTTTGATTTGTTAGGTTAATGATGGAATCTCTGCCTGGTATTGGCGTGGAGTCCAGTATGTTTTTTCTTATATGCCTGCGGAATGTTTATTTTAAATAAATGGCCATCGTGCTCTGCTGTAGTGGGAGCCGTGATTGAAACGAAAAGAGGACTTGAGTGAAAGCAGATTCTTCCCTGATGTCAATTGAAGCTTCAGAATAAAAACTTCTGTGTTCTTGAATGAGATGCTTAATTATGATTACGTACACACGCCATCTAATGTGGAGTGCTGGAACTTCCTCTTCGGTTGATTATGTGAAAAGAGCCGCCCATCTTATTTTCAAAAAAAACATTTATTAAAAAATGTTACTACTCAAGCAACTCGGCCTTAAAAATCACCACATATATATATATATATATATATATATATATATATATATATATATATGTAAGAAGGTGCTATATAAGAAGTTAACTTTTTGAATTACTTGAACAACTAGATGTTGAATAACCAAATATAAACCTTAATACAGTCATAGAAATATAATTCTACAATACTTCACTAGTAATTTCTGCACAGATAATACACTTCTCGCCCAAAACGTACAATATATTTACTTTCGAAAAGTCGAATTAGGCTTAACAGCGCCTTTATTGACTATTTCACATTTCGACGCTTCCTCGATGATAAAAATTAGAAGACTGCTTTTTCCAATTTTGAAGATATTCAAAACTTTGATCTCGAGATCCAAAATATTTATAACTCGTGCATTTAAATCATGGATAATAAAAGTACTAGAGCGTCAGTTAATTTGATGATCACGCACGTCATAAAGGATGTGAAGTATGTTTAAACTCAAGTCCTACAAATATATATATATATATTATCGTTTTTCCCAAATTTTTGACATTTACATGATGAGTTCTTTTATTACTTATTTAAATCGCGATTTTAGATTATTGAAACAAGAATACTATCTTCAAACATTTTTCTCTTAAATAACTTCATCTATTTATACAATTGAAGGGCAAGTTAGGCAAGATCCTCTTAACCAATGACAAAATTTCAATATTCTGTTCTCCAATCTCGGGTCTTCTTTTATAATTCGATTAAAAAACACTCGCACATACAATATCTAGTAAAACATTTTCTAAGAAAGCACTGCACGAATTTGTGTGAGTGACTTTAGTAGCTCTAACTTCCCTTTAGCTATAGGAGTAGGTATTGACAATGTGTTATTTCCCAACTTGAAATTCAATTTGAATCACCCGTCAGAGACAAAAACTGATAAATTATAGCAAAATAGGATATCTGTGAAGTAATGTTTTCATTCATCGACTTTTTAATTAAAAAATTACAATTTAAAACATTAAAATATAAATAAATACAAAGAAAACTGAAGATTTAAGTTTAGAAAGATATAAATGAATTGTTTCTTTCTTTTAATAAAACCTCAAATTTTTTATCAATGTAACATTTTATACATTAAGATATCAGGAAATACATACATTAAAACTCCTAGTATATTCACATTTCTTTATTGTGCACTTATTAGTTTCAAATTAAAATTCAGAGATAGAAATTATAAAATACAAATATATATTTATTTCTATAACTATCGAAACACGTGAAGGCGGAACCGCGGCCAACTTTCTTCAAGACTGAGGTTGTTGGGAAGGAGGTAGTCCCGAGCACGGAAGATCCCACCAGAAAAAAAATTAAAGCTCACCATTTTCGAGTCACTATCTATTATTTTAAATTGCACAAAAACAATTAAAGCTAACCATTTTTGGGTTACTATCTATTATTTACAAAAACAATTAAAGCTAACCATTTTTCAGTTACTATCTTTTATTTTGAATTGCTATCAAGATGACTTTAAGTTCATGTTTCTCTCTTAATATTTACTGGATATTACAGAACAGCAATGCAAAAATCACTTTTTTTCATAATTTATAACCAATTGTATTGACATAAAATTAAATATAATTCAACAATAATACAATTTAATCGACAGGGAATTAATCCTTAACTTAATATTATTATCGAAAACATAATATATCTTTTATTATTGCAGTTTGAAAAAATATTTCACTGAATATGACGATTAAATTAGATATTAATGAATTTATCAGGCATAAAGAAATAAATACAAAGATTCATGTTCCTAAAGAATTTAACGAAGTATTGCTTTTGTTTAAATTATTACGTATTTTTTATATACTTCCAATTTTTCACATCTCGAATACAGGGTATTTAGGCTAATAATGTATTAAATTTCAAATTACGTTTAATTCCTAAAGGCATTTAAACTTTATTTTTGAATAACTAAAGCAGTTTCCTTTTATATTCATAATGCATTCTACCCATACCTGAATGCAAAAGGTACTTCAAAATTTCGTTTTTCCCACATTGCCATTCCATTTAAATCTCTTAAAAACAATCTATCAGCCATACAAAACAATTGAGTAATGAATAATCCCTTAACTCAGTATATAACTCAGAATATTAATACATTTTTCAGTTGAGAAATCCTTGATTTTTTTTCTCACCATTCACAACTAATTAGATATTTATGAATAAAATGAAATTTTTTATCGTTCTAAAATTAAACACCGAGAAAATACTAACAATACATACGTTAACGTTTATATTACTTTTAGCTTACACCTTAGGGCTTAGTATGTTTGAATTTTACAAAGGACGTATGTTTAATTTTATTTTATTCTAGATAGTTTTATAAAGAATATATATATAGTTTTAATTAATGGCATATTAGAAAGAGCAATTAATCTATACGATTTAAATTGAAATGAAGGCTTATTTACAATATATATATATATATATATATTGTTTTTGTGCAATCGTTGTATTATATTGTTTTTGCCAAGGATCAATTTTGTAGTGCAAAATGCTATTTTTCGTAAACAGATAATGTAAAATATGTAATTAACATAAACAAAGACTCATTTGACTTGTTTTATTAAATTACTGAAATCTCCTGTTGAATTGTATTGTTTTTGCGAAGGATAAATTTAGTAGTGCGAAATGCTATTTTTCGTAAACAGATAATGTAAAATATGTAATTAACATTAACAAAGACTCATTTGACTTGTTTTATTAAATTACTGAAATCTCCTGTTGAATTGCATTGTTTTTGCCAAGGATAAATTTTGTAGTGCAAAATGCTATTTTTCGTAAACTGATAATGTAAAATATGTAATTAACATAAACACTCATTTGACTTGTTTTATTAAATTACTGAAATATCCTGTTAAATTGTATTGTTTTTTCCAAGGATAAATTTAGTAGTGCAAAATGCTATTTTTCGTAAACAGATAATGTAAAATATGTAATTAACATTAATAAAGACTCATTTGACTTGTTTTATTAAATTACTGAAATCTCCTGTTGAATTGTACTGTTTTTGCCAAGGATAAATTTAGTAGTGCAAAATGCTATTTTTCGTAAACAGATAATGTAAAATATGTAATTAACATTAACAAAGACTCATTTGACTTGTTGTATGAAATTACTGAAATCTCCTGTTGAATTCAATGTCGATATGTTCATTTTATTGTATACGTTTAAAATTAAATCTATAAATAAGTTGATTATTAATATAACAGAACATAAATGTAATCAGGAACGCAAATGTATTCAGTTTTACAACGATTAATTAAAATGTATTCCATTTAAAAGAAACATGATTTTTACTTTTTATATGTGGTTAATCCTACTTAAGATGTTAGGTTCACTTTAATTTATCTTTAAACTGTTTCATAATTCTCACAATTTATTAACAAAATGCAAGTAACGTTTTGTAGCAGTTAATGACTTTAATCATAAAATGTTGCAAAACAAAATGTACAGAACAAGAAATAACTATTCTATTCATCTCTAATGATTAAAAAAAAATCTTGTACCGCAATCTGACTCAAGAGTTTAATCTTCTGTAATTCGACTTACTCGCTTTGGATCTGATAAATTTAAACTATATTTTCCAATAGTTCTAGAGTAAATTGTAACGGATTGAAAATACAAATAGATTTAGAATAAATATGAATATTTTAAAAACGATTTATAATAATTAGAGACTATCTCCCCAATTTAGAAGTTACATTGCTTATTATTTGTGTAACATTATAGTGCGGGATTCTTAGGTAATGTTCTAGTATTATTTCCATTTTTGCGTGCAGGTTTTTTTTTTTCTTTTTTCTTTCTTTTTTTTTTTTTTTTTTTTTTTTTTTTTTTGTACAATAGTGATGCTTCTGTGGCACTTTGTATTTGACATATATGTTCTATAGGTTTCCTAAACTTCACGCTAACACCTACTTTTCGCTGTAGGAAGTGCTGTAGGGATTTACATCAAAAAGCGTAAATGAACTTTTCTATATTTAGTTATGATTTTTATTAATATAACTGGTGTCGTTTAAAGTTAAAGGCGTGTGAACGGTAAGAGTGTGCTAATTTAGAATACGTAATTTCTTATACAGGATGATTCTAAACTCACTAGCAATATTTTAAGGACATAAAGAACGTACAAAGACAATCTCAAAACACCGTCAAAATCACAGTTGTAATTCAACCAGGAAATGAAGCAGGACGTTTTCTCGCTGTGGAGAAAATCCTGTTAATTTTAGAGTGGGTTAGGTTGATTTATGACGGCCAACTATCAACACGAGGGATATAGTCCCTAGAGGGGGGAGCCCTCCGTGGGGATCTTTCTAAGGGATCCTAACCCGTATTTACGGTAAGGTTCGAAGAAAACCACGGAAAACTCCGAACGGTTAGGTCGACAAGCGCGAGAGGGGTTTGAACCCAGCACCACCCGTCTACCAGCTTTGAGAGCAGAACCTCTCATCCACTGGTGGGGCTTGTTAATTTTAGAATTCTGGCTTCCACAGCATTCACATCCGCAGCACCATAAATTAAATTTATTTCCATTTTTTTTCTGTTTAAACAAACCTGCAACACCTTATTGCAATCCTCAGTTGAAATAAAGGTGCATAAGAAATATCTGCGTTTTATGTTTTTAAACGCAACGTCATCAGTTATTCTCTAAAATGGGTCGCTGCTTGCGTTACGGCCACGCATTGTATGTTAAAAAAATGCTTGTTTCCATAAGTCCAGTCATCTCTTAAAGTTTTGCCAATAGCTTCGTATTTACCCACAATTTCTCTGGAGGAAATTTTGTCTAATTTAAAATATCAGCCTCCCTCCTAACTGGAGTTCAATTTTGTTAAATAAAGTTACTTAATTTAGAATTTCTTCATTTTATCTAATACGTTGCACCCTTATTAGCATTTTAAGTAGTAAAAATAGTCCACATACATTGAATAAGTAAAGTTTTACAAGATATTGTGCAGTCAAATGAGTTCTTTCCTAAATAAAAAAAAAAACGTCCTGTAGCGCTACACTTCTTCAGTTACAAAAATGCATTGCATGGTGTTTTGAGCTTGTCTCCTTAAAGTTTTGCCTAAGATTTCAAAATCGTCGTCCTGCATGTGATTATATTAGCAACAAAAATAAAAAAGTCCTTCCGGCCAGTACCGGGAGGAAAAGGTAGCTTTCCTATATCTTCGTTTTAAAATTTTAGTTAATGTTACATTAAAACAGCAAGTTAAAATGCAAAGAAAAAGTTTACAAAAGATTCGTTAATACTGAATTTGAATAAGAAATTCGCCAAATTATTGAGCTATAGCCAAATTGGCTTCATTTATGAAGACATATTTTGGTCGCCAAATTTGGCGATATTTCGCCAAATGTCGCCAAGTTTGGCGAGAATTTGGCGCTAACGGATATGAATATGTAGTTTTATGCGTATGATTGGGAAAATTATTAGAACAATGAAAATTTTTGTAATGTGTTGTCTTGTTTCAAAATGTCAGCCACCCTAGAATTTCAAACTGCTCTATCTCAGCCGTTTTTTAAGATAGAGGTAAACCAAAAAATGCTCTGGAATCCTCGTATCAAGACCTAACACTTAATTAAAAAATAAATTTGAAAATTTAACTTTTTTGTATATTTATTTTAGTTTTTAATTTTTAAGTGGCCGCCATCTTGAAACAAAATGGCGGACCAAGCTGGTCAACCAACTCGGTCGAGACATTGGTGAGCTTAATACACACAATTAGTTTCATCAAAATTGATTTATAAATACGAGCGTTATCGTATGGCATAGGTCAGATATATATATATATATATATATATATATATATCAACATTTGAACGGAGGGTGGTTTTGGGGTCTGGGAGTCATGATCAGTGATAATATACCAAAATCTTCCGGAACTGCTTTCCTCCGAACGGCTGCAATAGGTAGCTTTATACTTTTTTTGTATTGAAAGCCACCTAATTTTGAATTAAGCACGAAATAGTTATTATGTTGCATTTTAGTACTCATTTTCGAAAGATATTTCACCAAGAAAAAATCATGATTTCTGTCTGCTCTCATATTTAAGAAAAAATACACATCGTGCAGCGTTGGATTTAAAATCCTATCTTTTAAAAGCAATCCGTGTAAATATCGCTACAGAATAAAATTTTTGCAGAAAATTAATTCTATTTATGTAGTAAATCTCTGATATTACATTTGCGTAATACGTAGCAGCATTGCGCAATCTGTACTCGCTAAAATAAAATAAACCAGTCTGACGGGTTTCCTGAATCAATTCGAAAGAAACAGAGAATAAATACTCTCAACCCAAGTATTGACATTAATTGAAGAATTTACTATTAAATAAGTTACTACGAATGTTTTAAAGCTTAGTCAATCGCTTGAAGATAAAGTTATTTTTCGTTATAAATAACAAAACGACCTTTTACGTCATTTTCAATCTCGCAAACATAAAATTCCAATTCCAGAATTAATCATTTAATAAAACAAAGTTTAATCGACGTACGAATTTTTAAAGAAAGTGAAACTACTGGTCTGTTAGTTTACTTTAATTTAAATGTATTCCAACTGAAATTCTGTTTAGAAAAAATACCACCAATCGTTGAAAGAAAAAAAGGAAAATTCATCATCATATGAATTATAATTAAAACGGTATGTTTTAAGTTTATATAAGAAATAAATCAATGCATATCAAGATCTTCATCAGAATAAATAAATTCTATCTGATATCATAAACTAATTCATATCTGAGCATTAATTGGCGAATAAAAGAAAATAATTTAATAAGGAATACATATACAATTCTTAAAATATCAATTTTAAATCTTTCAAAATGTACACGACAGAAAATAATAATTTAACTATAACATCTAGTTTTATAGATCATTCTTAACCGACATTTATGATCATCTATCTAAGATTATATATGACAGGATCACAGGATATGTTTTTCACATCATTTACAATTATCATTTACATTATCATTTACAATATCATTAACAAAATGTTAAGAAAATAATCATGCGAACTATTTTGAGAGTATTCAAAATCTCTCCTTAACTTGCAAATATTATTAAAAAGTAATGCTGTTCACACTGGAAAAAAATTACAGTATTGCAAAATCGTAATTCAAAATGTTGCTTTGAAACTTTAAAGTTTATATGCCAGCGATTTAATTATGCTTTATATAATGTTAACCTTTATATAAAGTCTCTGAAGTCATACATTCTTTTAAAAAATCATGTGATGCTTTTACTTTTTTCTTCATTTGCAAAATTCCTTATTTACTTTATCTAACATCTTAGATAACAGAAGTGTCCTATGGCTTTGTATTACATAAATGATAATTATTATTATTATTTTAATTTTTAATGTTCAGAAAGAAAAACTTATAATAATAATATTTATCACTTCTTCAATATTTAAAAAAAAAATACATGAAAACTATTTCAATTCTCTTGAGTACATTTCTATGACTTGTCCATATGCCTTACGGTTTCACTGTCCAATATAAATAAATTTATTGCGTTTTATTTTAAGTATTTCGGAATAAAAAATGGATTCCCTCAGGCAACGCCATTATTTGTTATATTTCGAGTTACATATTAAAGTAAATTTAGATGTGTTTTTTTTATCTTAAATTTTCATTCTTTTACATTATACGCTAAAAATATAATGAAAACATATTTATTTTGTTAGACATTGAAATGAACAGATTAATTTATTAAATCAAGACTTTAAAATTAAGAGTTTTAATGAAAGTTAATTAAAGAGAAATGACTTTTTTAAATTTGGAAATAAAAATATCTATTATAATATTCAAACGTATCTGCTGGAAATATGTTACATTTAAATTTTTATAAACTCCACTTGCAACGGTGTCATTCTTACTCGAATATTGTTAGTCACATTCGAATGCTTCTGCCGTAAGTGGAAGTCTATTTTTTTTAACTTAACAAAGTGTATTCAACTGATGGAATCGAGTTTTCGAATTTTTATCTTTTTTTGCTGTGAAAGGCCATGGAGAAACTGTAGAGTTTCTTTGTAACTAACGAATATATGATAAGTAATTTTGCATGTGGTTAATTAATTTTGCCTATAAAATGTACAGTCTTCGATGGTAAACACGTATTGCTTTAACAGACGTCCCGATGTTTTAATAATCGTGTTGTTTCCTTTTACAAAAAAATTATTTTGTACGAGTTCCTACCTTTTGGAAGCTGGTGTATTAAGAGATAAATATAACCATACCAGAAGGCCCGTGCGAAGATTTCGCACTGAAATATAATATTTTTAGGTACTTCTCTATTATCCCGTCGACCACTTTTCATAACAAAGAACTATCGCCAAACTGTAAGATTAAACGCCAAAAATGCAGTTCCATTTACTTGATGTCAGAAGCATTATACGTGTTTGTTACGTCATCAAGTGGTTTTTAACTCGACATTTGCGTGTGTTTTTGATTATGTTTTACTGATTTATTAGTTATTTCATTAATTAAAATAACAATTGTGTCTTTAAATTCTTATATTTTATTTATTTATTTATTTTGATATTCCAATGGCAACGTTCTCCCGTTTATTTGGCGATAGTTTTTTGTTATGAAAAGTGGTCGACGGGATAATAGAGAAGTACCATTTTTTTTTTATCAATGTGTAATATTTCTTAGATTTCTTCTTTCTTTAAACTTCTAAAGAAAAAGTGAGGATAAAAATATCTGCAAACAACATTTAGTTTTTAGTCAAGCCAGAATATCATCTAATTTATTCCATCAATGTTATAGTAAAAACTGATCCAAGATTGCAAAATACACGCGCGAGAGAAAAAAAAAATTACAATTGTATTTTAACTGCATTAGAGGATGACGTCATCCACTTCGGGAAAAACATGGGGCATAGAAATATAAATTAAACATTTCAATTTCAATTTCGCTTTTTAATCATAAATATAAAATAAACCCGTGCGGTGTTTTTTTATAATTACTGAGCATCATATAATGTGGTATTATTTTTTGTGGCAACAATAATTTGAGGAAAACCTTTCATTTCTTTCAATGCCGATTTAATTTTTAATTTTCAGCAAATTTTAAACAAAACATGTTTTAACGATATGTTAAGTGTGCTATGTCAGAAGCCTGTGCAAAATCCTTTCATATGGCATCTCATTCGTCGTTCTGCATTTCGTATTTTCTGAGAAAAAGGGATGTTGACAGGAGAAATAATATATATGATAAGAAGCGTCATTGAAAAGAGTGATTGGAGTATTTCGATTAATAAATCTTAATTGACAGGATTTATTCCAATAAAACTACGTAGGTTTGCTGAACTCAGGTAGTTTTAGACATTGTTGTTGAACATATATTTATATTTGCGTAAAGTTTGATCTAGTAATATTATGCTGAGATTGATTTTGTGTATTGAAAAGATCAGTTTGAAAGCAGTTAATACCCCCACTTGCTCAAGTTAACTTGCGGATTAAGTGATACTTTTTTATTTTCTTAAGATTATAGCTGCAATTTCCTTCTTTTTAACTAAATAATTCAGTGTTTTGTTAGTTGTTGCAAATTCAAGTATTTATGTATTCTAGAAAATGAAAATCCAAGAAATCAATTGCGTTACATAATAACTTTCTAGTAAGTAGAAGAGAAATAAAAAAAAATAATAAAAATTAGTACCAATAACCCAACATTAAAAAAAATAGTGATAATAATTGTAATTGTAATTGTAATAATAATAATAATAATAATAATAATAACAATAATTTTATGATTTTAATGTTTAAATGAAAATCTTACCAAATTATAACAGTACACAAATTTAACCCTACACATTTATAGGAAATGGCGTCTTGTAGCTTTTGAATAAAATATGCATTCTGAAAAAAAATATGCATAATAAAAATAGAATAATACCACAGCTTACATTATCATATTATTCATTCGAGTGATTTATATATGAGGTATTACTTCAGAATAAAAGTACATTACCTAAATTCAACAATTCTCAATATAAAAATCTACTGTGTTAAATTCTAGAAACAAAGTATGAACAAACATATTACACATTTTATTTTTTATATACACTTAAGCAGCTAAAATATAGAATATCAAAATATTAAAATATGAAAAATGTTCAAAAACTAATAGGCATGTTATTAAGACGTAAAATGATATTATTTTGATTACTAATAAATTCAATTTTTGAAGTACTATTTATTATTTCTGGGTATATATAACTAGCACGTGCAATTAGAATATTTTATTGAATTTCAAAAATAGAATAAAAAGTAAAGACTACCAGTAAACAAAGTATTTGTTGCTAAGTATGTCTTATTATATGTATACACGTAAGCCTAGAATGTATTACTTAAAGTTAAGAAAGTAAATACCATAATATGAAACCCGGTTTTTATTATTTTTTGTTGTTTTTGTTAGAAAATGAGTTAATATTGTAGTAACATTTTTTTTTAAAGTTTCTTTTGCTTTTTTTTTTTTTTTTTTTTTTACGTATATGCTCATTAAAGAAGCTGCCCTTAAAAATAAGATACACGTGTTTACAAAGATAAAATTTGTTAAAAGAATAGAAACGAAGTTTATAAATGATAAACATTATTTTACCTGTATCATTGCCTTAAATTGTAACAAACTATAAAATAATTATTCTTTCTTTGGAAAATAAATAAATCGAAATTGTAAATAAATAACAAAGATTAAATACTCGTAAATATATTACCTTTCGAACGAACAAAATAATAATCATATCAAAACACAATACATTAGAGGGTTTCAAAGTGTTTACATTGAAAGGAACTGCAAAATTTTTGCTATTCAATTTTGTTTATGATTTTGTCGACTGCTTCCAAAGAATCCAAAATGTATGTATACAAAGAAGTTATCCGCAATTGAATTTAAATATTATATATATATTCAACACGATTGTAATACCCTTAAATGAAATTTAAGAAATAATAAAGTTTTTTATTTCAATCTATATAAATATTAATAAAAAGAGAAATATTTCTGTCATAATAGTAAATTAGAAAAATAGTTTGATAATATTTTGTTGTTCTAAAGCAAATATTTAAATTAAATTCGAATGCCTTTTTTACTAAGACGTTCTCTTGTGTATTGCTAAAGCATTGAAATCTCTCAGACTTAAGATAGTTTATGTAACCATTGGAATTTTGCTCTTTAAATTTTTTTTTATCATTTCAAAAATTTTGGGCGATGTCTCTCATTTATTATCTTCTTTTTTTAATGACATTTCCTTCAAACTGTGAAAATAAAGATTTTTAATTTTATTTTCAGTTATAAAAACACACATTACTGTACATTAGCAGAGGCACTCCTTCAATATTTGATTGAAAATATATTTATTTTCCCATGAATAAATTGTTAAAAATTAATCAAAATTTTACAATGCCCATTTTCTCTTGCGCGTTGTAAAAATTTTAAAATGCTACATCCCTGAAATATTTTAATTAATAATTAGTTTTTATTATATAAACATTTAAAATTTTTCACATAAAAATTAATGCGCTGAACATCTAGTTATATAATTCTATTCGACATTACTTCGTATTATGTTGCTAAAAAGTTTTTTTATATATATAAATGTACTTTATCATATATTAGTACTATACACACATTTAATATTTAACGAAATATTTTTTTAAAAACTATTTAATTTCTACGCAATATCATGCGGTTGTTGTTAAATAAAAATGTAATTTTTTTTATTTTGAAATGAAATGTTACTGATAGAATGAAAATCTACCTGAGGCAAATACATTTTGTGTAAATTTTTCATTCACATATTAAAACAAAATATTTACCTTTTGAAAATGACTATGTTATTTGTTTTCTCTTTTTGCGTTTTTCCCTAACATGTCTTGTGGGATGTTGAAGCTTGCAACAGAAGAATACTATGTCCAAATGATATATTTTGGAGTTAGAAACTAAACAAATATTATATCTTTTATAAATAAACTTTCTTCAAAAAAAAAAAAAAAAAAAAAAACATCATAATTCTAAGATACGATAAAATTTCAAAATATATCAGGCATATACGTAATTTGCAAGCAGGTTTCATAACTATATATTATTTTAAAACATTTTTAAATTTAATAAATTTTCGAAGACTTTCGTATTCAAACATAATTTTTATCAGAAGAAAACAAACTTTCCAAATAAGGTTTCGCTTCGAAAAATTTAAATGAACATTTTTTATGCACCAGTGGACTTTTTTTATGTCATGGATTTAGTTCCAAAATTGTGAAAAATAACTGTATCATACGTTACTTAATTCAACAGTTAAATTCAACTTTGTCAAATGCATAAAAATCTATGAATATAGAAACAAATAATAACAAGTGTATCGATGCAGCTTTCTGGTGAAACATATTGTAAAAATAATTTCTAATATTAAATTACTTGCTTACACTCTCAGAAAAAACTGTAAATTTATGAGCGTTTGGCCTTCAATTTTCACGGGCAACAGCCTTATTTGATGTAAAACGGTCTGATCCACTAAATAAGCGGCCTTATCCCTTAGATACTTAGAAAATTAAGAGCAATCCACATATTCTTACAGTTCTAGCCCATATGTCAGCAAAAATACGGTACGACCCCATATATTGTCCTCCGCTAGGGTGTAACCCTTCATTTTACTCGTGTTTCGAAAATTTTAACCCGCCAAAACAGCGATTCTGTGATGATTATCTAACGTGCTACGTGCTACGGAACAGTAAGCAAAGTGTTATTGTGTTTTAAAGTGCATTATATCCTGTGCATTATAATGCTATTATAATGCTATATTACTTTGGCCCGTAAAATTACGGGCTGCACAAAATGATGGGCATGTATTTTTTTTTTTTTTTTTTTTTTTTTTTTTTTTTAAAGGGGTATGACTGGAATTTCTGCTGCCGGCCTCTGCCCGTAAATTTACTGCATTTTTTTTTTTTTTTTACAGTGTAATCAAATGCAATGTAAAGTATATATTTTTAATCTCGTGTGAAAATTGACGAATCAATTGAATTTTTATGTGAAGGAATTGCATTGAAGCTAATAAATGCTCATGTAAATATATTTTATCATTTAGGTTCAAGTATTCAATAAACAATAAAGTATGTAAGAGAAAGAATTTTTGGTACTTTTCGGTTAGCCGGGCGCCAGTGATATATGTACATATATAAATATATATGTATATACATATATATATATTCATACATATATGTGTATATATATGTCTATGTATACATATGCATATGTGTAGATATATGTGTATATGTATATGTGTGTATATATACATGTATATATATCACTGGCGCCCGGCTAACCGAAAAGTACCGAATTTTTTGTATAAATCTTCTCTTATATGAATGAAATCTTTTCAGCACACTATAATCAGCCCACTATTTCCGGGAATTTGCTAATTTTAAAATTTACGGTAATTTCAATATTTCCTTGCTTTTAATTTTCCAGAATGTTTTTTCCTCCAAGGTCGTAACAATAACAAATAAATCGTAAGCATTTTTAACAAAGTTAACAACAGGGAATTGAATAAAATGATGTCTGAACTAGAATATCCTAGAAGTAACAATAAATGAAGTCACGAAACTATCTTGGCTTTGTTAAACACTATCCAACATAGTTGAAAAGTTCTTATGAATTCCGTTTCTCTGTCTGTTCGTGCTCAACCCCCGTAAATATTTTTTGATGACCATACAAGTGGTATACGTAATTTAGGTTTACTATGGCATGTTCGGTATTCATCGTTCATTTACAGGGAACTCAAAATAATTACATTACGCTACTATGGTTTATGGAAGAAAGTCGTTTGTGGTGTATTTGAATGGTGTTACATTATTTCAAACATATTGAAATTGATATAGTGTAGTCCGACCACTAATGGACACCTAAGCACATTAATATATATATATATATTATTTTAATTTTTATTTTAATTTTTATATTCATTTGAATATCGTTCTATTGCAGCCATAAATTAGATTTCATCTAATTACAGCCCAAATTTTGGCATATCTTATATTTTCATAATTATTAAATACATTATTTTAATGCTACCTATGCGCATATTTTGATGTATTTCTTGTATTTCATTACCATCATTTTAAGTTGCTGCATTCTTAACTTTTTGTATTTTTGCTATTGAAATAACATGTTGATTTGGCCGTTTGCATTGATTATGTTTGGGTCAGAAGAGTTTGGTCATTTTGCATATTGAACTATCTGGTTTGTATATTCTGTAAGGGCTTCTATTGTTAAAATTTTAAATATGTACTAAGGTATTTTATATATTTCATTCCTTATTTTCTATTTATTTAATTTTTTTTTTTCTTCTTCTTAATTTGAATTAATAATGTTACTTTTATTAGGACTACAATTTTAATTTGTAAATTGACAGGGCTCTTTGGTATCGGGATTTCAGTGTATGTGGTCAGTTTCTTATGTTTCAATGGTTAAATTTTACTTAAAGTTTTATATATTGAACTTCCATAATGACATGCTGCATTTGCGCAATCATTTGTGGATAGTTATATTTTTATTTTAATTTTTATTTTAATTTTTATATTCATTTGAATATCGTTCTATTGCAGCCATAAATTAGATTTCATCTAATTACAGCCCAAATTTTGGCATATCTTATATTTTCATAATTATTAAATACATTATTTTAATGCTGCCTATGCGCATATTTTGATGTATTTCTTGTATTTCATTACCATCATTTTAAGTTGCTGCATTCTTAACTTTTTGTATTTTTGCTATTGAAATAACATGTTGATTTGGCCGTTTGCATTGATTATGTTTGGGTCAGAAGAGTTTGGTCATTTTGCATATTGAACTATCTGGTTTGTATATTCTGTAAGGGCTTCTATTGTTAAAATTTTAAATATGTACTAAGGTATTTTATATATTTCATTCCTTATTTTCTATTTATTTAATTTTTTTTTTCTTCTTCTTAATTTGAATTAATAATGTTACTTTTATTAGGACTACAATTTTAATTTGTAAATTGACAGGGCTCTTTGGTATCGGGATTTCAGTGTATGTGGTCAGTTTCTTATGTTTCAATGGTTAAATTTTACTTAAAGTTTTATATATTGAACTTCCATAATGACATGCTGCATTTGCGCAATCATTTGTGGATAGTTATATTTTTATTTTAATTTTTATTTTAATTTTTATATTCATTTGAATATCGTTCTATTGCAGCCATAAATTAGATTTCATCTAATTACAGCCCAAATTTTGGCATATCTTATATTTTCATAATTATTAAATACATTATTTTAATGCTGCCTATGCGCATATTTTGATGTATTTCTTGTATTTCATTACCATCATTTTAAGTTGCTGCATTCTTAACTTTTTGTATTTTTGCTATTGAAATAACATGTTGATTTGGCCGTTTGCATTGATTATGTTTGGGTCAGAAGAGTTTGGTCATTTTGCATATTGAACTATCTGGTTTGTATATTCTGTAAGGGCTTCTATTGTTAAAATTTTAAATATGTACTAAGGTATTTTATATATTTCATTCCTTATTTTCTATTTATTTAATTTTTTTTTTCTTCTTCTTAATTTGAATTAATAATGTTACTTTTATTAGGACTACAATTTTAATTTGTAAATTGACAGGGCTCTTTGGTATCGGGATTTCAGTGTATGTGGTCAGTTTCTTATGTTTCAATGGTTAAATTTTACTTAAAGTTTTATATATTGAACTTCCATAATGACATGCTGCATTTGCGCAATCATTTGTGGATAGTTATATTTTTATTTTAATTTTTATTTTAATTTTTATATTCATTTGAATATCGTTCTATTGCAGCCATAAATTAGATTTCATCTAATTACAGCCCAAATTTTGGCATATCTTATATTTTCATAATTATTAAATACATTATTTTAATGCTGCCTATGCGCATATTTTGATGTATTTCTTGTATTTCATTACCATCATTTTAAGTTGCTGCATTCTTAACTTTTTGTATTTTTGCTATTGAAATAACATGTTGATTTGGCCGTTTGCATTGATTATGTTTGGGTCAGAAGAGTTTGGTCATTTTGCATATTGAACTATCTGGTTTGTATATTCTGTAAGGGCTTCTATTGTTAAAATTTTAAATATGTACTAAGGTATTTTATATATTTCATTCCTTATTTTCTATTTATTTAATTTTTTTTTTCTTCTTCTTAATTTGAATTAATAATGTTACTTTTATTAGGACTACAATTTTAATTTGTAAATTGACAGGGCTCTTTGGTATCGGGATTTCAGTGTATGTGGTCAGTTTCTTATGTTTCAATGGTTAAATTTTACTTAAAGTTTTATATATATATATATATATATATACATATATATGTATATAATTTTTTAATAAACAGTAACTTTTAGTATGTGACAATGCAAATAAATGTTTTTTCATACAAATGATTGGAAAATAATAAAAGGAAGTTTATACTTCATTTGTTTGGGATGTTAGGGGTATCTTAATAAAAAGCTATACCCTCTTCGCTACTGAAAGAAAAATAATTTTGGAAAAAATGTTGGAATAGGTTTTTTTACCTATTTTGGCTTCTAATATGATAATAATAAAATAATTTAAAAAATTGATGTACCAGGGTACCAGTAAATGGAGGTCCACATATGTGGACCTTGGAACTCAACTGCAAAAAAAGTTCAACATTTCGAAAATCCATTTTAAACATTTGTTTCTTTTTAAAATTGCAAAAATAAATGTTTTTTTATTGTGATATAAATAATTATTATTTTTTATTGCTTTAAAAGTATTAATTTAATTTAATTGTAATTCTCAATATTTTAAAATAATTTTTGTCGAGAAATATATTTAAGAAATGACTAGGAAACTCAAATTTTATTACTTTATTTTTTACTAAGTGTGAAATTTTTCAAAACACTTATTTTTCCAAATACATAAATAAACGTTACACTTTATACACATAACTGTTGTTTTGGATTTACATCCTTCCAAATGACACTGAGACGCATTTTTGCTGTCTAAAAATCTTGGCAAATGTCCTACATTGTCAAGACGGATTTCCTTATAAGGTATGTTAACAACTTTTCTTAAACAACTAATTTCTAACACATTGAAATCATGTAATTTAAATGCGTCTTCCAATTTTTGGCAAAGATGAACCTTCCGAAAATGCTCTTAAAATCGATATTTTGAACCGAATTCCCTACGCGTCAGTCCGAAAAAGAAAAAATAAACTTGTCGTTACTTAACAAGAATCACTCATAATTCTATAAGTAATTTATTTATCAAAAAATGGAAAACGTGCTTCGGTTTCAAATCGCTGCAGTAATCACACCTGCCAATTTTATGCATTTACGTTTAAAAATGTCCCTGAAAATGTGTCAGTCATTTCATCATGTTGACCAGGGGATTTGAAAACATCTTAATTTAGTTATTTATGTATGATATAAATATTTTTTACTAGAATAAATAATTGTATCTATTTAATTATGTTTACATAATAGATCCACATATCTGAATTGAAACATGCATTATTCAACTGGTTAAAATCATAAGTGGTGATTAAATTTTAGTTTGAAGAAAATACTTAATTTTAACAGCATTAAACTATGTTTTGTGCATTTAAAAGTAAATAGCTATTAAATTCCCATTATGTAGTTTAAAATGAATATATAAGAAAAGTGCATATGCATTATTAATATAAGTTAAATTAAAAAAAAAATCGAAATTTGGCCTAAGTAACAAGGAAACAATACAAGGAAATATTTTAATATGTTATTATTATTATGTATTATTTACAAGAAATATTATTTTACAAATATAACTACGTAAAAATAATTATATTTATCTATTTTCATTAAGAAATGCATTATATATCTAGAAATAGTCTCCAATATGTCTATACATTTTCAATAAAATTGCATAATTTAATCTGCATTAATTAATAATTAACCTAATAAATATACAAAATCCACTTAATCTAGCTTAAATTGCATATTCAGTTAAAAAACACGTATTTTGTAATAATTAAATATAGGGAGACTTCATTATTATTTCTAAGTATGATAAGAGTAACCCCTGAGTTTCAGCCTATTTATACTCGTTGAGTACTGAGGCCCACATATGTGGACCTCAACAAAATGATACTTTTAAAATAAAAAACGTCACCAAATAAACAAAAAAAAATATCTAATGAATATTTATAATGTTTTTAACAACAAAAAATTATGACATTTTAATTAAAATTTTAATATAGACAATTATTACTTACTTTTACGCAATCAGTAAATTGACGGTATTTTCGAAAATCTCACTTTTAACCAACTGTTCAGCCATGAAAATAAGTCAGGTGTTGACATGTGTTGGATTTTTTTTAAAGCTTAGACTCTCACAAATGTGAATTGAAAATGAAAATTTAGATACTATGCGTGGTTTTATTACAATGAGCTAAGATCCAAGGTCCACATATGTGGACCTCAGTAGCAAAGAGGATACAAAAAAAAAGTAAAAGAACAGTTCTTACCAGTGAATAAACGCAAAATTTTCCAGTGAATACACAGGCAGCAATTTCAAAAGACTTAAGTTTTATACTATGCTAGTTATTTTACAACTTGTACAAATAAATTATAACACGTTTTTACTGAATTACGAGTTTTTAGGTGTGTTCGTAATTATATAAATACTTATCACCTATAGTCGTCGTGTGGTCCATCCGTCCGTCTGTCCGCATATAACAGCGCGAAAACTACCCAAACGAATAGTTTGAAATTTAATATATATTATCGTTGTAGAATTTTGTCGAGTCATTTAAAATTCATGAAAATCGAATCAAAACTTAAAAGGATATTAATAAAAGTTTTCTTTATTCTATATAATCCTATCGTACGTAATCTGTGTAATGAAAGCACAAGCCATGTAACTGAGGAAAACAAATACGTGCAAACCACTTCTTTTTTCATATGCTAGGCGGCCATTTTTATTCAAAATTATTTTTTCGAATAAAATTGCATACATGTTACATTTTTAGAAAGATGGTTCAAAAAAATTGTTTGTTTGAGCGATGAGTTACATTAAAAAATGTATAGATTCTGAGATAACTTCAGTAGAAATTAGGTTAACAGCCGAATATCTCAATCCGTTAGAGTAAATAAGCACAGGAAATTCGTTCTTTATGAGTCATAAAAATACTAAACCATGGAGGTAATCATTCTCAAAGCAAGAACTCCATGGTGAATTTTGCAGCTCTGTTTGGTGTAGAAAATAATTTCGCATTTGTAAACGTGGCATACGTAATAAGAAAAACAAAAGGCATGCTCATTTCGCTCATAGCAGACGATATAATTCATTTCACTGAAACAATTAGGCTGATTTTATTTTATTATTATTTTTTTTTTACATTGTGAAACTAGCTTTTAAAACGAACGCTCCTCATATGTCACGTTTAACATACAATTTCGCACTCGTTAAAACCTAGCGTGATATTTAACTAATGGGGAGTTTTTCAAATCACATTCTATTAAAATATTTACTAATTGTTCATTTACTGTCGGCTGTTCACTTACTGGTCGGACAACCCTATATTGCTCAGGTGCACTGCAAGAGGCTTACTATGGTGTGCATAGCAATTAGCGTTCATTCACAAGGACACTATTTTTCATCCTATTGCTTTTGACAATAAATATACCGAAATATAGTTGACGTATCCTTTACTAATTTAAAAACATATTACACAATTGTTTGGGTAAAGTGAAAGCGTTATACATGAAATGCGCACTATATTTTTTCTGGTTAAACATTAAATTTACTTTCTACGGTCGCAATTTTATTTTTCGAAACTTATTGATAAAACACTAACACATTTTTTTTTGTAACTCTATAAAGATTTAAGAAAAATGTATCAGTTATATCTTTTAGTTGGCTGCCTTGATCCAAGGAACTAGAGTATGGTGTCAGAAGTGGGTAGTATCACTTTCAATTTCAAAGTTCACACATTTTAAGATGTAGGCGACACCATTCTTAAAATTTGAGACTCATGTTTTGAAAAGTAGAAAAATTCCGTGTCGAAAGATAACTCTCACATTTCTCTGCAAAAATACTTGGGGATAAAAAAGTAATGAGTAATTATTTATTTTATTTATTTATTTGTCTATTTATTTTTGTTGCTTGTGCTTTTACCTCTTTACATCATATTATTTTCCCGTTTTATAAATTTTGCACATGAAAGTTTGGTAAATTGCATCTGAAGATTGTAATGTAAAAAAATAAAATAAAATAAAATAAAATAAAATAAAATAAAATAAAAAACCTTGGAAATATGACGCTGAAACGTTTTTCGATGCTTCAAACTAAATGAGTTTAGAAATAAATATACAATTTTAAAATCCGATGAATTCTTTAGGAATGGAAGAAAATAAAATGCCTTATATATCGTGATTCAGAATAATAAACATTTTATTTCCAAAAGTATCAGATGCATTACTTTCTTAAATGTCCGGAAACTAGTGTGTGTAACAATAATACATTTTCTGGGTAAATATTATCCATTTGATGTCAAATATCAAAGAAATTTTGTCTTTGTACCATTTGTTTTTTTTCTAATTCAATTTTTTTAATATAGTGGTTTTAGAATTTTTAGAATTTTGCACTGCAATATTTTGTAAATTGAATCTGAAAAGCGAACAACAGAAAATTCAGAAAAAAATGAAGTAGATATATCATACTTGAAAGCTGTATTTCAAATTTCAAACTAGTCTAATATCGAAATATATATTATACTTTAAAGGATGATTTTAAAAGAGAGAGCAAAGCAAGAATGTGTGAATAAACCATTCCACAATACTTAATATTTCATTCCTGTACTTAGAGTTTATATTTAAAATTTTACAATTCTATTACTATCTTATACATCAGAAAATTTCTAATGAAAAATTCAAAGATGTATCAAGGCGTTTATTACTCTGACAATTCAACATGTAATCGAGCTGTCTAATCGTCTGAAACAAAGGATTTGGTTCCCTGTTTAAAACTAGAATAATCTGATGTGCTTCGGACAGAGATGACGAATATCTTTTAACAAGCCAGAAATGCAAAAAAAAAAAAAAAAAATGTGCCGATGAAAATTGCATTTAAAAATAAAATAGACATTTATTTAGTCAATTTTGCACCGTATTACTAAAAAGTTTAAAAAGTATCGAGAACTTCAATTTCTACTTTATCACAAAGGCTTTTTAAATTTCCGTCGTAATAGTTGCTCAGTAATATAATACGTTTAACTGTTATTCAGTCGATGTTGAGTATTTTGGTTCATATTTGCTTTTCATTAGTCATTCTGCTTTGAAAGTACTTTCTATTACAAAATTGATTTCTAAGCATCGAAACTTAGCAGCAAATAGAGAAATGACAGCTAAGTCAGTAAAAGACGATTTGGTAAATAATGTTGTTTAAAATTTTCCCTATTTTTAGATGAGCATTTTCTGTAATTACAATAACTGTTTTTCCTTTTAAACAGACATAAGAACATCGATTTTGCATATTCAGATGAAAAAAAAAACAGTTGAAATGTGCCAACAAATATTTCGGATATGTCATATCTTTCACAACCCACTCTATGGTACACTTTATCATGTTTATACTGTTTGTTAAAAAAAAAAAAAAAAAAAGTGTCAAATTTCTAATCCATGATATATAACAAAACTTAAATCTACTTTTTATGTAATGTGAATGCATTAATGAAATATCTCCGTTCTTTATGTTTATTTTCCTCACATTTTGTAACGCATTTTTTATTTTTATTTTTTTTAATAAGGCGAAAAATTCTATTCAGAATTGTGGTGAAATGTGTGAATCTTTAATTGGAGTGGAAAATTTTCTTGTTTGGAGTAAATAGGAAATATTTAAAAATATATTTTAGATATGAATACACAAAATAAACAGAATACATTAAGGAAATACACAGAATTGGATTAAGCACAACTTTTATATTAGTATAAATAAAATTGTTTTTTGAATGAAACATTTTAATAGTATTTTGCATTTATCGCTTGAAATAAAAATTGAGAGATGAAAAATAAAACAAATTTTTTCTTTGTCTCAATGTTTTCGATAACGAAGAAGTAAATAATTATACAACTCATTTCGCTTTTCAAAGTACTCAGGGTATCATTGAACTATTTCTTCCAAATTTTCAGCATTTGTATGATGAGTTCTTGAGACACTTATTTAAATAAGGAATATATTGGATTGTACGTAAGTTCATGCCGGTCGGGAAAATCAAATCGCACAGGAAAATTCTATCATTTAATTATTAGACATTAAATCTGATATAAAATGTCTAATAATTAAATGATAGAATTTTCCGGTGCGAATTGATTTTTCCAAGCGGTACAAACTTCCGGACAGCCCAATAAAATGAAGAACAGCATCATCAAGCCATGACATATCATAATCTATTTACCCACTTAGACCATTCAGAATGAGGCGAAACTATTTTTACCTACATAAGCAATAGTGAAATAGTTGTCGTGAGATTTTGAAAATACCGAATGACTCAAAGGTCTAAGTACGATAGTGAGAGGCATAGTCGACAAGTTACGCCAAAACCAAAAAAAATTTTTCAATATATTGTTTTTCAATCTTGGGTCCGCTATGATATTGTAATTAAGAACCATGCCCACATGCACTGTATAGTTTTACATAATTTAAGCCAACACTGTACAAATTTGTGCGACAGTCTTTGGTAGCGTTAATATCCCTGTAGCTATAGAAGCAGGTAATGACAAAATCTTTTTTTTTCCAAAATCTGACATTCAGTTTTTATTGCCCAACGGAAAAAAATATTCTTATCAATCACTCAACAACGGAAAAACCTACTAGCAAAAATAATGACACTGACTTATACCTCTACTAAATATCCAAATCAATAATTCAAGTAAAATTTTAATTTAACAATTCTGTGAAATAATGCTTTCATTAATAGAGTACTTAAATGCAAAATGACAATTACAAACATTAAAATAATGGATGAATACAAAAAAGGAATATTTAAGTTTGGAATGATTTCAATGAATTGTTTCTTTCGTTATTTTCAAAAAATTCAAATTTTTATCAAACTAACAATTGAAACCTAAAATCAAAATCAAAGAATGCTAGGCTGTATCAAAAGTATTTTCGTTTTTTGAATGCTTCATACAGCTGGCACTTTTGCACTCTTATTTTTAAACATAAAATTTTATTTAAGGAGATATATGTCGCTCTATATTCTATAATAATACATGGTTCTTTTTATTTTCATTTTTAGGTCATAAAAAGGGTGATACAAATGTTGAGAATTTAAGTATAGCAAGGCATTATTTTAAACTGTGGATTAAAAAAAAAAAAAGGCTGCCCTCAAAACTCGGAAATCAAACCCAGAAGTGACATGCCATCAGTTGTGAATTGCGCCAGTTGAAATGGAAAAAAAAATAGAAGAATCCATTACCTACAAACATTTTTGAGGCTAAAAATTAACAAAACTACAAATTCAAAAATTATTAATTTTGAAGTAAAATTTTAAGTCTTTATTAAAATAATGCCTTACGTAGCATAAAATTTAAACATTTGTATCCCTTTTTATGTGACATAAAAATAAAAGAATGAAGACTGTAAGATTATAGACTATTTAGTGAAATATATCCTCTTGATTAGCGGTATATCTTCAACAATAGGGGTGAGAAAATGCATGAAAAACTACAGTGGCTGCTCGTGACTGACTATTTTTGGGGCCCTAAATACATATTTGAAACATTTATTCTTCCTGTACCACTATTTTTGTAAAGAAGTTTATTATTAAAAAAATATTGTTTTAATGGTAGAACAGGTGATATGTTCAATGGGATACCTAGTTTGTAAAAATCTCAACTCCCAGAATATGAGTAAATGTGTATGATATCTTGAGAGAGCCAATTAAATAGAGTTTAAAATACTTTAAGAAACAAAAAATGTAAAAAAATGCGTTAAATTAAAGTTTAATGCGATGAGAGAAAGTTTAAAATAATAAAAGGTAACAAAAAGTTAAAAACAATGTAAAAAAGGGCGAAAAATTACTGTCTAGTGCAGAGGTTCCCAAAGTGTGCTCCGCGGAGCCTCTGGGGCTCCGCCTATATTTTTCAGGGGCTCCGCGGCGTTCCAAGAAAATAAACAAAGCATGAAAGAAATTAGCATATTGTAAGGGAATTTTTTTCGAAAGTATCTAGGAAATTTTGTGTCTGTGTGTGTCAAAAAGAAATACGTACATCTGTTATTGGGTTGAAAAATACTATAATATATTTTTTTCAATCATTCAAAAATTTGCATTATTACTTGTATCCATTTTCTATATAATATTTTTGGTTTGAACTACTTTATTTTATGGCTCTGCATTTAATGTGTTTTAAAAATTGTGTATAGTTTTCTTTTTTATTTCTGTATCTTTAATTCCTTTAATCTGTTTATTTTATTTTATTAATTTTTGGTTCTATGCTGCTTTACATAATTGTACTTAATTTGTAAAGCAATGTATGTTGTTTAAAACGCATTTTTTTAACATCTTGTATCACTTAACAACCCCTCAGTAAAATTTTGTTTTAGTTGCTCTCGGCATTGGCTAAGATTCTAATGCTATGATGCCACATTTTCCTATCAGAAATAAGGCTGTAGCAATTAAAAAAGTATATTGGTTCTTTACATCTGTCACACTAACAATCTAAACTTTAGCTCAGCTTCACCCCTTACTTAAATTTTTAGTCAATAACTACGAGCCCTGACATAAATTTAACCCCACACATATATCTCGTTTTGTTAGTAAGTTTTTCTACTAGTGGAAGTTCTTTTAACATGTGCAGTTTTTAACCGTATATTTATTTTGAGGCAAAAAAATGGTGAAAGAAAGTTTCTTTCAAAATTATAATTATTAGCTAAATACTTCAAATAAAACATCCAAAAAGTGAACGAAACTGCACCAAACAATACAGGTAAAAGATTTTGCCCCGCCCACTTAAACACTAAAACGATGATCTGCTTCTGAATGTATTGAAAAAAATGGTTCAAAAGAACATGCTCAGAAGCGATTCGTTTTCGTTGCATGTTTAAAAGTACTAGAAACGTAAAGAACGAAAAAGAATCCTTAATCGCATGATTCTGTTACGGGTGGGCGGGACTAGTGAAAACGTGTTATATAATTACTCATGTGCAATCGCCTACGAATTTTCTTTCTTTTCGCGAGTAACCTATTGGGATTATACAGAAGTCTCTCTTTGTAAACGAAAACTGTACAACTTACCTTTTTTCTATGTGTGTGTGATTTTCGCCATAAATAATAATAGTTTTAAGTAATCCCCAATGCAATGCATGACCCAAACAGAATTACCATTTTGATCTTTAATTCCGAGTTCATACTGGAAATCCAGAAAGAACATTTTTTATTTTAAAAATGTATCTCATTAACCCCTTAACAGTATTGCTTGAACTCCGCTCGGGTAAGAAGAGTTTGTTTTCTTCGTTACTAATAACTTTCAGAAACAACAAATTTTTAACTATAATTTTTGCTGTATTTGGCGGACATATCTCCATAATACAAGGCATATATTTTATAACAAAAAAAAAATGTTTTTTTAGTCCATTTTTTTAATTTATTCTGTCCAATAAAAGTAATATTAAATAAAACTGTTAAGGAGTTAAATAAAAGATAATTTGATTTTCAAAATTTCTAGTATGAATTCAGAATTTCTGTTTCAAAAAAAGGGCTAAACTGAGAACTTTGGCCTCATGTTGGAAACTACTGGTTCGGACTCTTATCCAGTTGCTCCATAGGCATAAAAAAAACATTAATTTGTAAACCATAGAGTACCGTGGGGTTACGGGGCTCCGCCTTATAAATTCTTACCAAAAAGGGCTCCGCGATCCCAAAACTTTGGGAACCACTGGTCTAGTGTATTACAAAAATTTCTGTCCAATATATAAATTAAAGATATCTTTTAAATTATAGTGGTAAGAAAAGAATAAATTTGGCAGGCATATATTTAGTGCCTCAAAGAAAGCCAACCATGCGCCACCACTGGCAAACTACATGCTTTGGTATAAAAGCATTCAAAAACCGATAATACTTTTGATACAGCCCAATACATACATTAAAATTCCTAGTAATGCCTCGTCGGTATACTGTGCATTGATTGCTTTGAAATGATAAGTATAAGATAGAAACCAAAACATACATACATTTTTATCCCTCGTCTACAGCAACTCGCGAAACAGGTAAAAACGTGGCTCTTTTCCATCCAAACTGAAACTTTTTAGAAAGCGGTAGCGTACGAAAATTTCCACCGAAAACAATTAAAAGCTATCCATTTTTGACTTATTGTATTTGATTTTAAATTGCTATCAAAGCAATTTAAAGCTAATGTTTATCTCTTTCTATTTTCTAAATATACCAGAACTACTTAAATTTAAATGAATTGTATTCACATAAATGTAAAAAATAATGCAACATTCATACAAATTTATCTGCAGTGAATTACACCTTAACATAATATTCTTATCGAAAAAATAGTATTTCATGTATAAAGTTTTGAAACATGTTTCACTGAATATGACTATTAAATTTGATTTTAATAAATTACAAATTTTTCATGCATAAAGAAATTGATGAATACAAAGATCCAACTTCCTAAAGAATTCAACGAATTACACCTATTGTGAAATTAATACGTAATGTTTCATACTTTTAAGTTTTTCCACCTAGAAAATTTAGGGAATACATGCGATAACTTTCAAATTACTTTTAAGTATTGTGGGCTTAGTGTTTGTTAATTTAAATTGCAACTAATGCAGTTTTCAGTTCTATTTAGATTTTTAATGCATTGTAGCCATACGTAAATGCAAAAGGAACTTGAAAATGTCATGTTTTTCAAAATTGACATAATATTGAGTTCGCAAAAAAACAATGTATCATCCATATAAAACAAATAAGTAGATAATTATCCTTTACTTATTCTATAACGTAAAATGTTAATACATCTTTCACTTGGGAATTTCTTGAAAAATATTTTCATTAAACATCCATAATTAATTATAGCTTTATAATTAAAATAATTTGTTTTTATCATTCTAACATTAAACGCCTAAAATATACAGAAAATATTTTCATTAAAATTCACATTACTTTTATCTTAGTTCTAAGGGCTTATTATCGTTGAATTTAAATTCCAGAAAAACCGTTTTTTTTTTATTTTATATTCTACATATTTCTAAATAAATGTAGCTTTATTTTATCGCATATTACGAAAAAACAATTAATATATATGATGTAAATTTAAGTGAGGGCTTATATATATATATATATATATATATAAGTGTGTTACTCTTAATCGTTCAACCATGGATCCATTTATTTTTCGTAAACAGATAATGTAAAATACATAATTAACGCAAGCAAATATTCGTTTGACTTGTCCTGTAAAATTACTGAAATATTCTGTTGAATTCATTGTCTACATGTTTCTTTTATTGTATAAGTTCAGTTTTATAATTTATAAATAAGGCAATTAGTTTTAAAACGATTAATTAAAATTAATTATATTTTAAATTAACATGGTTTTTACTTTTTATATGTGATTAATTCTGCGAATGATGTTGGGTTCAGCTTTAATTAACATTAAACTGTTTCATAATTCTCCTAAATTATTAACTAAATGCAAGTAACATTTTGAAGCAGTTAATCCAATTAATCATAAAAAAGTGTAAAAAAAAGTTATATATCAAGAAATGAACATTCTTGACATCCTTAATGATTTAAAAAAAATGTGTTGTTCAGCAATCAAACTTAAGTTAAATAATAGGGTGGAGCCAATTTTTTTACGAATGATTAATTAAAATTCATTTCAATTAACATTAACGTGATTTTTGCTTTTTATATGTAGTTAATACTGCCAATGATGTTGCGTTCTCAGTTTTATTTATCATTAAACTGTTTCATAATTCTTCTATTTTATTAACCAAATGCAAGTAACGTTTCGAAACAGTTAATCAAGTTAATCATAAAAAGTGTAAAACAAAATTTATAGGTCATGAAATGAATATTCTTTACATCCCTAATGATTTATTTTTTTTAAATGTGTTGTTCAACAATCTGACTCAAATGTATAATAGGGTGGAGCGAATCTTTTTACGAACGATTATTTAAAATTCATTTCAATTAAAATTAACATGATTCTTACTTTGTATATGTGGTTAATTCTTCGAATCATGTTGGGTATTGCTGTATTTATCATTAAACTGTATCATAATTATCATAATTTATTAACCAAATGCAAGTAACATTTTGTAGCAGTTAAGCACGTTAACCATAAAAAAATGTAAAACAAAATTTATTGATCAGGAAATGAATATACTTTACATCCCTAATGATTTAAAAAAAAAAAATGTGTTGTTCAGCAATCTGACTCAAATGTTTAATAGGGTGGAGCAAAAGGTTTTACGAACGATTAATTAAAATTCATTTTAATAAAAATAATTTGATTTTTTAATTTTGATATGTGGTTAATCCTGTGAATGACGTTGGATTCACATCATTTATCTTTTAACTATTTAATAATTCTCATTCTAATTTCTTAGCTAAATGCAAGTAACGTTTTGTAGCAGTTAAGGTACTTATAAAAAAAGTGTTAAACTAATCTATATATAAAGTCATGAACATTATTTACGTGCAAAATGATTTAAAATAATTTAATGTCTTGTTCAACGATCTGACTGAAGTATTTAACCCTCTGTTATACGCGTCTTTTTTTTTAAACAAGCCTTTTCGCGTTTTATATATATTTTCCAGAAATTCTAGAGTGAATTGTAACAGATACCATAGATATAAGAAGTACACATTTATATATTTTAAAAAGAATTATAGGCTATTTTAATAATTTATAAGTATTTATTTACATTGCTCATTTCTGTTACATTATAATGCTGGAAATCGCGAACAAAAGAACATTTTTCGGGTCCTATTTTTAGGCCATTTTTTAGATTTATTTACATTTATGCACGAAAAGTATTTTTGTTTTGTACAAGATCGAAGCTGCCCTAAAACTTTGTATTTGACTTCTCCTATAGTTTTCCAGATCGGCACAATATCGCCTATTTTTAACGATATGAGGCCATTGTTGTAAGGCCATTGTAGGAAGTTCCATTGTATAGCGTAAGCTAACGTTTCTATATATGTTATCTTCTTTACTATAACAGTTGACGTTTAAAAGTTAAGGACGATATAACGGTAATATCTTCCTGAATTAGAATTTACAATGTCATATACGGAGTAATTCTGAACAAGCCGGTAAAATTTAAGACGAAATATAACAAATATATAAAACCTAAAAGAAAATAATAGAAACAGGCCGTTTTCTCACCTTAGGGAGAACCCTGTTAATTAGATAATTGTTGCGTGTAGAGCATTTTAATCCGCAGCGACATACATGAAATTCATTTCCACCTTTTCCTGATTAGTAAATTCTGATAAAACCTTATTGCAACCCTCTTTAGAAATGAAGGTACATGTAAAACACCTTTGGTTGTTTATGTGTTTACAACGCCCTCACTCATTATCGCAAGTTTTTCATAGCTTGCGATAGGTTCATGCATTTCATGATAAAAAATTCTTGTTTAGATGACGAGTCAAATAACACCTTAAATTGTTGTTCATAAATTCAGATTCATCACCAATTTCTCTGAAGGAAATGTTTTCTCATTTAAAATCCCTCCCCATCTCTTGAGCTCAGTTTTTTGTAAAATAATTTTAATTACTTTGGAGTTCCTTAATTTTATTTCTCTAATTTTCAGCCGTATTAGTATTCCAGATAATAACAATATTCCACATCCGAAATCCGCAATCTTTTGCTAGATATTGTGTAGTAAACAGAGTTCTGTCCACAATTAGAAAGCACCCTGGAGCACTTCACTGTTTAAGTTACGATTATCCATAGTATCCATTGTATGGTAGTATAAACTTGTCTAGGTGTGTTCTATCTCCCCCTAAAATTTTGCCCATGATTTCAAAATAATCCCGTATGTCAATATGTTCGTAATAAATATATAAATTTTCAATCAAGCGGGAAATTGTTATGTTGCATTTTCCTACTCACTATTGAAAGATATCGAAACATTCATAACGATAGACTACAATTTCTGTGTGCCCGCACACACAAGAATATATTAGACATCTTGTCGCGTTGGATCTAGAAATCTCAAATTTTATAAGAAATCTGAGCAAACATCTTCACAGAACAAAGTTTTTGCAGGAAATAAATTCACGTATGTAGTTAAGTTGTGATAAAACATTTGTGAAATACTCAGCAGCATAAAGTTGACATTTAGAAATTCAGATATTTAAGTGTCTGAATGTGATATAATTGTAACATATGTATAATGCCTGAGTTACAATTGTATCTTTAGATATTCCAGCACAATCCGATAATATTTTCAAACAGATAAAACGTGTTTAAAATACTTTTTATATCCACTAAATTTGGTACTATTTTATAAAAAAGTTTGGATAGACTATAGAACGTGTGTTAAAATTTTACAAGTTCGTTTACTCAGTTATTTTTGGTGTATTAAAGTATTAAAAGAATTAACTTTCATAAAACATAAAATTATCCTAAAATTACTTACATTCATGGGTGTACGCGGGTGGGGTGCAGTGAAGGCTTGCCTCCTCCTCCTAAATCTTTGAAAATATTAAGATATATAGCTTTAAATACTAAGAGATATGAGTGCTGGCAGAAAGAAATGTAGGGAAGGACATTTATTTTGGAACAGCTGTGCCTGTGGTTCACTGTCCAGTCAGCCTTTGTGCAATGCAGACTATAAATATGAAAAAAAAACTAAGAATTTTGTGTCAGAACTCTTAGGACAGAGCAATTTTTAAGCATACCGGTATAAAAAAATACAAAAATTTAACAATTTAAAAGCATTAAATATTCAAAAATAGCTTCTACAATTTTTTTTAAATCGGAGAATTGAAATAGTTCATTTATTTATTATTATTATTATTATTATTATTAGACTGTTTCAGTCCCCCTAAGTCCCTGTTTCAGATAAATTTCAAACACATGAACAGGGGAAATAAAATTAAAAATTGACTTCGAAGGTGGATTCATGGGTACAGAACACCCCCTCCCCCCCGACGAACAAAAATTTAATCCCTTTATTTTCTTGGTGTTTAATTATTATAAATTGGCTGGGGAATAATAAGTTTTACCATTTTTAAAAGTAATTTAATGTCATATTTTTTAAATAATAATTTTTAGCTGATATTTTAAACAGAACCGAGAATCAAAACCTCCGTAAGCGAACGCAAAATTCAAATTATGATGTGACACTGAGTATGACATGTTTGACAACAATGATTTCAAAGATGTAAATACAAAATAGTGAACATTCTAATTTTTAAAATGTATGAAAACATAGTTTAAGTTAAATAAACTTGAGTCATGAAAAACACAACACTCAATTGAATCAAATTCACCTCTGTACTATAATAATTGTTTAAAAACAACACAAAATGTCACAAAAACATATATGCATCATTTATTAAAAACTTTTACTTTAGGTGTTTTAAAAATATACAAAACTGCATTTCACATTAAAAACCTAGCGCTTTCGAGCCGTCGTTTCACATCCCTCCCTATGCTTCCCACCCTGTTTATAATGGTGTGACCTTGTCTTCAGCAGACATTGATGTTTTTACAGTGTTTCAGACTAGTTGTGTTTTTTGTGTGTATCTGCGTGGTGATGTTTTAACCCTGATGATGAGCCAGGACGGCTCGAAAGCGCTAGGTTTTTAATGTGAAATGCAGTTTTGTATATTTTTAAAACACCTAAAGTAAAAGTTTTGAATAAATGATGCATATATGTTTTTGTGACATCTTGTGTTGTTTTTAAACAATAGTTTAAGTTATAAAGGGCTTCAAAAGTTAATGGGGGATAATATTTTGGATTATCTACAGCTAAAGCAAAAATCTGAAGTTTGAAAATTGCTTTTAAATTCTTCAAAATTCTATATATTATTTGTTTTACGATAAATTCCCTCTCTCTTAAAGTATGACAACTATAATAATTATATTCGGAAAATTGATAAATTTAACCCATTACAATATTTATATATATATAAAGAAAAAAATGAAATAAAAAAATTTGTATCCCGCTGATAAAAGCTTTAATTATTCAGTTGAGTCAGTGATATCGCAACATAACGCCGACGATAATATACGTAAAATATTTTCTTTCTACACACGACTTTCGTTCTTTGGTAGGAGGCGACTGATTGGATTGGCTGAGGCGTTAATGCTTATTTCAATTTGAAATGTTTATTCAACAATTTAGTACGTAACTTGACGCCTTCGTAATTGTTATATTGAAAATTTCAGTGATATTATACTTTTTGCATCGTATTTACATCAACTCCCTATTGTTGTCGACTACAAGAGAGCAATTTTTACAAAGAAAAAGATTTTTAGTCAAAATTTTTGTACTTCTTCAAATAATACTAATGGGTAATCTGCCTTTGAAGAATAAAAACGAGATTGTGAAATACAACAGTAGGGCATGCATGCTTGTTTGTGGCCAGTGAATTAAATTTTGTGAATGATCCGTTCATCACCAAGATGCTGCTTTTTTAATATTATTTTTATAATA
Source organism: Maratus michaelseni (assembly GCA_963931845.1). NCBI lineage: Eukaryota > Metazoa > Arthropoda > Arachnida > Araneae > Salticidae > Maratus > Maratus michaelseni. Next base: position 394,588,399 of record OZ007592.1, read on the forward strand.
TCCGACTGGTGAGTTTTTTGTTGCCGTCGGATTTCTTTCTTTCTTTCTTTTTTTTTTTTTTTTTTCAAAAGGAATATACTATGTCTGATTTGTTTCTCAAAAATAATACATTATTTTTCAACAACTCGGATTGCAAAACAGTTTTTTTTAATGTTTTGCCAGAAGTGTGAAACTGGCTTATTTAATGTGTCAATTAACGATTTTGAAATTTATTTACGAATATGGATATTACTAAATTAACAAAGGTAAGTAGGATTAAAAACAACGTTTAATTTTCGTTTTCAAATGAAACTTTTTTTTAAATTTTATTTACTTATGTAATGTTATTTAATTACGATATAAATGAATTTTAAACGAAAAATGTATAATTATCATATTTGTATCGTTTCACCTCCAATAAATATTTTTAATGTGAAAAGATTTGCGTATTTTTTTTATGATTTTTAACTAAATTCATACCTTTTTCAAAATTATTTTTATATATATATATATTTCTTTACATCTACACTACATCAATAAAATTTTCTTTAATGCAAAGAACCTGCATTATTGGTTAACTCACAGCATTAAATTTATTGCTTATATATTCACACACAAAATAATCAACAATTTTCGTATTATATTTTTGCCACTCGCCCTTTAAAAAAAAGTTCTGAAATGCATTTTTTTTTCATGTGATTATATGTTGTTACTATGACTGTAAAAATATCAGTAATATTATATAAACAAGAACGAAAAATCATGCGTCAAGCATAGATTATGTAGCACTTTCCAACGCTTCCAAAATAATTTTACAAAACATACCGTTTAATAAGTTAAAAGATAACATCTAAGTAAACAATTTGGAAAACGCATAACATATTTAAAAACATAATTTCAGGAATTTCCAACATATGCAATATTCTGAAAAATATTCGAATACTTTTATTCAGCCCTGTATATGATCTATAGATTTGTATATGCTAGGATGCTAAATTTTAGTTTAGTTAGGAAACGCGTAGCACAGTTTAAAATTATCTTTCTGGAGTTTCTGTCAATAAACGGAAATGTGTTCGCGAACTTTTGTGCTGCCCTGTATAGGATCTACAGAATTTATACACACCACGTAATAGACAAAAAGCGAGTTAAAATTAAAATCGCGTTTAGTAACTTAAAACGCACTTCCAGGAATTAGTGTTAACAGACAGTAGAGAATTCTTTTGTGTGTCCCTGTAAATGAACGATGACTGCTATACACACACTATACTGTAGTAAGCCTCTTGTAATGCACCTTAGTGTTATATATAAATTTCAATGCGTTTAAAATAGTGAAACATTATTTAAATAAACCGCAGACGATTTTTCTCCATAGACGTCATGTAACGGAATTCTTTTGACTGTCCCTCTAAAGTAACTATAAGTGCTATGCACACCCTATTCCATATTAAGCTTCTTTTAATGCACCTTAGTGATATATATAAATTTCAATGAGTTTAAAATAGTGAAACATTATTTAAATAAACCGCAAATGATTTTTCCCCATAGTGATCCCCATAATTTAATTTTTCAATGATTTTTCCCCACAATGTAACGGAATTCTTTTGAGTATCCCTGTAATAAAACTATAAGTGCTACACACTTCCGTGGAAATAGGGAACATGCTATAGATAACGACAATAACATATAAAAATTGCAGAGCAATCCGAGCATATTTACGGGAGTTAGAGTACGGACAGACGGCCAGACGGCAGACGGCAGACGGCCAGACAAACCGAAGTCATAAGCACTTTTCAACTAGGTTGGAAAGTGCTAAAAAATGATTAGTTTAAAATATGCTTTTTTTAAAAAAGGCAAAAACAGACAATTATCACATCTCATGCTGAAGAATAAATGCTGTAGTTTTTTAACTTTATTTGAATCCTTATGACATAAATTTTAATTGAATCCTGATAACATATTTTCTTTCGCAATCAAACACCTGTTGTGACAGTTCTTTACATCTTATAATTAGAGATGTAAAGTTTTCGGGGAAAATCTTTGTAGCTTTTTTTTATTTGTTTGTTTTTACTTTAAAAAATATGCCTTTTTTAAAAAAGCAATAACAGAAAATTATCAAATCTTATGCGAAAAAAAATGCTATGTTTATAACTTTTCTTTATTATTATTATTTCTTAACACATTGATATGTTAAGGGATTTAATGTTCCTTTGATCAAATGCGGAATCCTTATAACATTTTCTTTCGCGTTCAAACACCTGTGGTGACCTATTTTTTATATTTTATAATTAGAGATGTACAATCTTCTTTGGAAAATCATTTTTTTTCTTTGGAAGGACCATATAATATTACTTGGTTTAAAAGCAAATTTAAATTGTAATGCATAACCCATTTATACCCTCTAAACTACACTGCTCAAAACAATTAAAGGATATTTGAAGTTTTATATAAAATAAAGATATAAACGAAATTTTTTTTGCCGAAAATAGAAGAAGAGAATCACAAATGCAAATTTTTCTGGTTTTCAAACTATGGAGTATGCAAATTTTGAGTTCGACGTCAAAAACGTCGCTTCAGCGGCAGCGAATGAAATTTGACTTTCAACTGGATAAAAGAGAATGAAGACAAGGATGATCGGCATTCAGTGATTGCTTTGTTAAGATGAGTACGATGTCTCAGCGAAGTCATTTGACAGATTCAGAAGCTTGTAGAATTGTTGGTAGGTTAGAAGGGGGCCAAACTCAAGCCGAAGTAGCGCAAGCCATTGGAGTGTCACAAAGTGTCATTTCCAGGATCTGGAACCGTTTTTTGGAGAGTGGATGTGCAGGCCGAAGACCAGGGCAAGGTCGTAGACGGGCAACAACGCCCAATGAAGATCGGTATTTAGCGTTAACAGCTCGGAGACACCGAAACATGAACGCTACTCTTCTCCAACAACACCTTCGCTCGGCTACAGGAACCACGATTTCAACTCAGACTGTCCGAAACCGGCTCTATGCTGTAGGTCTGTATGCTCGCCGACCGATGGTATGTGTTAGATTAACATCAAGGCATCGTCGCGACCGCAGTGAGTGGGCAACCGAGCATGTCAACTGGAGGAGAAATGAATGGAGCAATATTCTGTTTTCTGACGAGTCCCGTTTTTCTGTGCATCCGGATAATAGGCGTATTTTCATCTGGAGGGACCGTGGCAGTAGGAATAATCCTTGGCGGTGGAGGAATGTTGGTGTATGGTGGCATCTCCATTGACGGGCCCACTGACCTCTACATCATTCGAGATGGAGCTCTGACTGGTCGCCGATATAGGGATGAGATCCTCAGACCTATTGTAGTCCCTTACGCTGCAGCAATCGGAGATAACTTCATTTTAATGGACGATAACTGCAGGCCACATCGTGCAAACCTGGTGGAGGATTTCCTTTTCGAGGAAGGAATCGTTCGAATGGAATGGCCAGCGTGTTCTCCAGATATGAATCCAATCGAGCACGTTTGGGACGCTCTAGGAAGACGAGTTTCTGGCCGCCAACAACCCCCACAAACTCTCCAAGAACTGGAAAGAGCTCTTCTGGAAGAGTGGGGCAGAATACCCCAACTCGTCATTAATAGCCTCATTGAGTCCATGCCTCAAAGGTGTTCAACGTTGCTGGCCGCCCGTGGAAACCATACCCCCTACTGAAAATGATTTTCTTTGAAGAAAACACCTTTTCTTATTCTTTTTTTCTCATATGCACAAATTGTGTTTTTTTCCTTTTGTACACAAATGCGCAATAAAATGCATTTTTTTCTGCCAAACATGTGTAATTTATTCTCATATAACCTACTATGTCTGTCGACCATGTATCAATCAGCTAAAAAGTTTCCCAGATACAAAATCCACCTAAAACTGCAATATCCTTTAATTGTTTTGAGCAGTGTATATTAAACGAATCAAATTATTGCGACTTCGTGATTATTATTAATATAATCAGTTTTCAAATTTACCTTTTTTTTAATAGTTAATTTTATTAGAAATATATTTTTCACAGCTGTAATTTTATTTTCTATAAAATAAATAAAAATATATATCATTATTTACTTTGATTTATTGCTTAAAACTTTAACTTTCGGTTTTGCAAAATTGAGATATTGAAAACAAATTTTAATATTGTTTTTATTTTATTATTATTATTAGTAGTAAAAAAGTAAAAATTGAAAATGAAAAAGAAAATCTGGACTTTTACACACATATATAAAATTTCCCATAACATAAACCTGGTTTTTATATATGTTAGTATTTAAATGAAAATATAAAACATTCAGAGTATGAAAAAAGCTATATTTGTTATTATTATTTTTTTATTATCATTATTGAACTGTTCTATTCAAGTCTTAAAAAAATTTAAAGCATACTGCAAGTAAAGAAACTTTCTACGAAGAAAACGAACTATATGGTACAAAATATTTATTTTATATCAATTTTAATTCGATGATTCTTTAAAACAATTCAGCAGAAGTATTTTTCTAACAGCTATATATCTGAAAAGTGTTTCTTTGAAGGATAAATGGCTAATTTTGATGAAAAGTTGCATTGTTCTTCTAAAACACAACTATAGTTTTAATCTAATATTGCAATGTTGAATTTTCATTCTAAAATGTTTTTTTTAATGGCCCCATTAATATGCGCCGCGAATGAACACGTTACCCACAACAGTGTTCAACTACTGCATTCGTGTAAAATCGAATTTATTTAATTTTTTGCAAGAGTATGTGAACAGGGCGCGGGGGGGGGGGGTCTCTCGAATTGACTTGATTATAGCATGGACAAACTGGGCCGCAGCCATGGCTCCTCTGATTTTAGGAGTTATCAAATTTAGTATGCAATTTTCGTAAAGCTGATATTTTACATCTATTCCGACACTGCACTGACTATAATCAATATTTTGAACTGTTAGTGTAGGATAAGTTTAAAAACAAAAATATATTTATCTAAATACAGTAAAACCTTTCAATAGCGGACACCCAGGATGACGGAATTTGTCTGTTATTCGGAAGAGACAAACTTTCTCCAAATAGCAGACAAATTCTGCGATGATGCGGTGTCCACTATTAAGAAATTTTATTGTATTTAGATAAATATATTTTGTTGTTTTTAAACATATATCCTACTCTAAAAGTTCAAAATATTGATTATAATAAGTACAAAGTTGAAGGAGATTTAAAATATCAGCTTTGCGAAAATTGCATTGCAAATTTGTGGCCCCCTAAAATCGGGGGAGGGGGCATGACCCAGTTTGCCCATGCTTTAATCAGTTTCTGCTTCTGGAACAAACCACAGTCCTGCTTTATGGTAAAATATTTTCCCATTTATTCATGATTCACTGTGGTCAAACATAGCTGTATTTAATGTTTTAAAACAAAAAGAGTGCAGTCAGAATTGGCTGCCTATTGCTCACAAATCAGAGCCCAAAAATGGCCGCGATTCAGAAGTTTTAATTGTCTGAAATTCATACACATTTAAGTGTCTGGAATTTTTAAGACACTTTAAAGTGTCTGTTTTTTTAACCATCCGTTTCAGACACTTAAGTGTCTAAATTTCAGACATTTCAGTTTACAGTGTAGATATCATATATTTATATATTTTATATTATTAGATAAAAATAAATATCCAAGGAATATAATAGTTTTTCTAACACAACAATAAAAAAATAGTAATCTGGAAAACATTTTAAGGAAATTCTAAATATCCCATTAACATACAAAAAATATTAAAAAGAAGTACTGTTAATGAAAATGTATATATTTTCCAAAACTTAGTATAAATTTTACTTCTGTAACATTAAAGTTTACATCCCCAGGGATTTAATTAGGCTTTATGTAACGTGAAGTCACTGAATTGATATATTCTTAAAAAATATCCATGTAATATTTTAATTGCATTGAGCATTGACAGAATTCATTATTTATTTTATGAAACACCTTATATAACTGAATTCTCGTATATCTTTAATTACATAAATTATAATTAGTGTTATATTTTAAACTTTTCATGTTCAGAAACAACTTATAAAAATAGTTTTTTATCACTTCTTCAATATTTAACAAAAGATAAATGAAAACTGTTTAAATTCTCTAGAGACTCTCTAATATTCATCTTACAATGAAATGTCCGTATGCCTTACGGTATAAATGTCAAAAATAAATGAATTATATTTTATTTTATTTTAAGTATTTCGGAACAGAAAATGGATTACCTCAGGCAAAACCATTATTTGTTATCTTATGAGATAGATATTAAACTAAAGCTCGATGAATTTTCCTTATATTTTAATTTTCATTAGTTTATATATACATACACACACACACACACACATATATATATATATATATATATATATATATAAGTTTCTAACATAATATTAGTTTTGTTATAAAATGAAATGAAGATATTTATTTATTAAATCATGGCTTTATCTGAAAGAGTATTAAAATAAGTTAATTTAAGAGGAGAAAATTTTAAATTTAAAAGGAAATTGCAATTTAATATTCAAGCTTACCTGCTGAAAATATGTTACGTTAAAATATTTATAAACTCCCCCTGTAACGGTATATGTATATATATATATATATATATATTACAATTTAAATATAAAGTGTGATTGAAAAACTTGCAGAGCATGAAATTGTATAAATATAGCTTCTAATACTTCATGTTTTTAACGCGATGTACTGAAAAATACATGTCAGTCCTACTTTAAATTCAGTTGATATGAAGTACTCATAATCGAATATTAAAGTAATACTAGTTTTTGAATGTTTCTACCGTAAGTGGAAGTATTTTTGTTTGTAACTCAACAAAGTGTGCCCAACTGACGGATCATTTTGAACTCTTTACCATTCTTTCTTGTAAGTGGTCTAAGAAAAACTTGGATGTTCGTTAGTAATTAACGACTATATGAATAATTTTACGCATGGTTGCTGGCTATAAAATGTGGAGTTTTTTTTTGTTGTAACAGGCATCTGCATGTTTAGGAAAACGTGTTGCACCCATTGCGTTTTTTTTTATTTGTACGAGTTTCTACTTTGTGGAAGCTGAGAATCGCCGACGTTGCTATAATAAGATATAATTTTCACCAGGTACGAAGCGACATTGAAAAGAACGCGCGGAGTATCTCAATTGGTAAATTTCGGGTAATACAGAAATGCGGTACTAATCCAGAATTAAAGTATATTAACTAATTAAATTTTTCAGTAGAGCTGAAATTACTCTGGAAATTAATTAATATAGGAAAGGATGAGAATTATCACTTCCCCGGTCTGAACATTTTTCATTCTGTTGGTTGTACGTTGTGCAGTAAGTGATAATTCACATCATTTGTTATATGTATATTTACTAAATTCTAAAATGCTAAATAAAAAAATAAAAAAAAATCCATTATTTAGTCTGTTGCATTTGCAACTTGTTTATTTACCTTTAATTGAAATGGAGGGTCATTGAAAAGTGTCTTTTTTTAATGAGATATTAGGGCTAATCTTCGGTTGCTTTTTCACCAATTTAAGACCTGTTGGAGTCTTGGGCACGGTTATTCTTACACTTCAAAAAATATATCTCGTTTATTTTATATTTTATACTTTTAAATTTCTCTTTTTAAACATTCGTTCATGTAGTTATTACTACATCTAAATTTAAGTTTTTTAACGGCTCCACTTTTGTTGCTGCAAGTCGCTTACACGTCCATCGCGTGGATGTAAAGTTGCTCTGCTACTTGGAAATCCGATAACAGCCTTTACATTGTTCCATTCTTCCAATTGAGTGTACCAAAATTTAAACGTATGTTAAACGTCCAAAAACCAACAGACATTCTTTAAAAGCAAAATCATACAATTTCGATTAATAACAAATGCTTTTTTTAAGTACTATTCATTGTATTTCTTATTATTATATAACTTGAATGTGCTATTAAAATATTTTATTAAATTTCAAACAAGAAATAGAAAATATAAGAATACATATATATTTTTACAATTTAAATATAAAGTGTGGTTGAAATACTTGCAGAGCATAAAATTGTTTAAATATAGCTTCTAATACGTCATGTTTTTAATCTGATGTACTTAAAAATACATTTCAGTCCTACTTTAAATTCAGTCAGTAAGAAACAGAATTGAAATCTGAATAAGAAAAATGTAAACGATAAAACGGAAAAATTATTTTATTTTCACCTTATTAAAAAGGAAACATGTCAAATCACTTCAATGTCAATTCGTTCGACGTATTTAATAATGAACAAACCTTTTCTGTACACTTTCTAACATCAAAGCTCTATCGAATTAATTTATTTTCTTCTAAACGCTTAAAGTATTTTCCTATTTTTCAGAAAAGCCTTGTGTCGTAATTTTCAGATGTAAATCGAATGAAAATGTCTGCTTTTGAACTTAAAAAATAATAATAAAATTGCCTAGTTAAACTCATGGCATTGAACTCACACTCTATTCAGACTAATTTTATATTATACTTTTATTTCACATAATATTTCCCCTTGAAAAATGAAGAAATTGACAGTAAATTTAGGTGGAATTAGCCCCCCATCCCTCCTTTTGTACTTAACCAATGAACCCCCAAAACTAATCAAGGAAGTACCTTATCACAATAAACCTATATACAAAATTTGAAGCAAATTGGCTAATTCTGCGTGAAAAACACATTTATCTAAATTATGGGGGTTAACCCTTTCCCCCCTTTGTACTTAACCAATGAGCCTCCAAAATCAATCAGGGAAGCGCCTTAGCACAAAATTTGAAACAAATCGGATAATTCTGCATGAACAATCCATTTATCTAAATAAAGTGGATGTTAGCTGCCCCGTTCCTCCCCTTTATACCTAACCAATGAACCCCCAAAACTAATCGGGGCAGCGCCTTATCACAATGAACCTATAAAAAATTTGAAGCAAAACAGATAATTCTATCAAGAATTATTGCGTTACGTACATACGTATAGAATGTTTTGGTGCATTAGCTCGCAGGTTGTGATAGCCTGTGAGCTAAAAAATACTGTGTTAGAAATCGTTTCCACATAAAAATGTTTCCTGTAGAAAATAAGGGCAATACGCACTTGAGAAAACACAAATACGTACACACACACACATATATATATATAATAATAAGATTTACAACAATTATAATTCCCCATACAGAACAGAACTGAAAAAATAAATAAATAAAGGAACAAAAATAAAAGGAAAAACTTACAAACCTATCCAGTAACACAAGGCGGTGCATACAAATAAACATAGATAAAAAAAATTAAAAAAGAAAATGATTTGTAACAAAAATAGAAAAGGAATATAAATTATTCAGTAGTGAAAGTATTGAAAAACATGACAATCTACAATAGAATTCTTAAGCCATGTTCAACAAACAATGTTCTACTTGTTCCTTGCGTCAGATTTAAGCTCATTATGGAGAATATACTGGCTGCCGGACATATATAATCAGAAAACATGGATATATATTCTACTAAAAGAAAGTTTCGCTCTGTGTGTGTGTGTGTGTCTATTGGCGATGGCTAGCAAAATCTAGCCCACCTAAAAGCCTGCAAATTTAGCTTTAGGTAGTCCAAACACTCTCCTGGTTCACCTGAACCTCAGCTTTTTAATATTTTGAAAATTAGAGTAGTTATTAAATAAAAGCTGATAAAAGATCGCAAATAAAAAGTCTGTCTTCCGAAAAAAGCTTGCGCATGCCCAGAAGACATTTATTCGTTACTCCGTTAAAAGATGAAACAAAGCGTGGGTCATTCCATTTCTTTTTAAGTTTTTCTAAATTCGCCATGGGCGAACGGCTAAAAATACGGAAAAACCGTCTACATATTCTGAAAGAACATACTTTTACGTCTCGAAAGATCTGGTTGGTTTGAAAAAAATTTACATTTAACCCTTTCAAAATAAATAATCCAAAAGCATCGAATTCATGTTTTTTATTTTCTCCTCTTCTTCGAACCTTGCATTCACCGGAATACAAAAGATACGGAAAAACGAAGGTCACCAAATTAAAGATCTGAGTTTGCCCTTTTCAAAGCCACTATTGGTTTTTCAAAATATGAAAATTAACGCTTCGAAAAAGTGCATTTTCTGTATGCCGTTTTGAAATTTTTGCGATTTTGGCAATATTTAAGAATTTGCATTGGCGATTCAGAGAAAGGTACGAAAACCTAAAAATACCAGACAATATCTACATTTATTCCTTTTTCGACATCTGTCTTTGTTTTTGAAAAATATGAATATTAACTTTTCAAAAACAATTCGTGCGCAGGACTCTATTTTGCAAATTCCGATTTTCTGCGATATATAAAATCTGGCATCGGCTCTCTAAATTAACCAAACAAAAAACAAACACAACTAAAGACATCTACGTTCTATCGGGTTTAGGAAGAAACCATTAGTTTAAAAAATCACGTTAACCCTTTTGAAAACGTTTTTTACCCTAAGTCAATTTCGCTTTTTTAACTATTTCTCCTATCTTTAAAAATCCGAATTGGTGTTTATAAACAAGATACGAAAAACTAAAAATACCGCGTCTAATCTATATCCCTTTTTAAAAAAAATCTGGTATCTGTTTTGAAAAATTTTAATTTTAACCTTCCGAAAAAAAAAATCGTTTCCAAAACTCACTCACGCGATTTTTGTTTTTCGGTCCAGGTTTAAAAATAAGCATCAACTTGGGAAATGTGATTACGGACAAACAGTAGACTTCAGATCATAAAAACGGTCATTTTCTTCAAAACGCACGGTTGGGTTTTAAAAAATATCTACATTAACGCTTTAGAAACCGATCGATTATGTAACCCACTTTCGCGATTTCCGCTATTTTGGCAATGTTTACCCGTGGTTAAATTTCAATTCTGCTACGAAATTTGGTTGGGTAGAGTGTTCTGAAAAGGCCTCTTCCAGATCAGACTGCGCTCCCTGGCGGTGGAAGGTGGAACTATAGGAGTATATCTGGTTCTATGGACGTGATTACGATGGGGTTGGCTCAAGTTTCGTACAGAACAGATTATTAATATTTCGGGCCGGGGCAACGCCGGGTGGGTTAGCTAGTGCTTAAATAAATAATAAAACAAATTAGGCAAAACATTTAGGAAAATACGTTATTTGAATTCAGATCCCCCCATGTGCGTCGAAACGAAATGACCATACATGAATTGTATGAAAGAATTATGTATGATGTGTCAAGTACTCTGACTTATAATAGTAGGAGAAGTTTCGATTGGGAATGTAGTTTTTGTCCATTAACAGCCAATGTGCGAAAAAGTGAGATCAAGGCTATCTTTCTTTAACTTTCGATGAATGAATGTGGAAAACTCGTAACTTGTGAATTTTCTCTTCGTTTCGATATTTATGCAAATTTAGCATCTGGTCAATCGATAACAGTATTTAAGCACTGGCACGCGGTAGAAAAGTGGAACTTTGGATCGAGTTTTTTCCCACTGTGACCTCTGGAGATCTATCTGGTTGATGAAATAGAGAGTGTCGTCATTTGGTAAGAGTAGATTTTACCTTATTTTTGTGCTAATTGAATAAAAAGAATTTAGCGCTCACGGAGCGCCTATATCAGAACTGCCGTAGGCGGACATTTTTAGATGTTGAAATTGGACTACGATAGCTAAACCTGCATAGTGGAAGTTAAATCTTGCTGAAAGGATATCTTAACCGACATTTTGAAGTTCGTTGAAGTCGTAAGTCATATTTTGAAGTTATGTATGTATTGATATTGCTAATTGAAGTTTTATTTCCTGAGTGAAGTATTTTTGGAGATTGACTTTCTTTCAGCATAAGGAAAATTAAAACAGTGCTTTCTCAAAACTCTTCCCTTTTAAGATTTTAAATAAAAATTGTTTGACTTTACTTAAACTTGTGCTCATTTCGACTTAGCTAGCATTGATCATCATTAACCACGGTGACATGTCTGTTACAGATGTTGCCCAATTTATATTTCAAGAAGATTATCCAGAAAATAAACTGACGACTCATTAATTGACTGTTATTTTCTTTATGGACAATGTATTAGGCATGATATATAGAAAAACGTGAAAACAGATAAATTTCAATGAAACAAAATACGGTGCTGCTATCTGTTAAGTCAAATTGAATTTATAGAAACTGAAAGATTTTATTATTAATGTATTAGACATTAATAACTGTATATAAAAATAATTATTGATAACAAAAAGTGAATAAACTTACATGTGATATATTTTAATACGTTTAAAATAAAAGAAGATATATGTATATATGTATAGCTCCTAGTTTATTATTAGTCTCTTTTTTTATTCACAACTATTGAATTAACATGATTTCAGCAATGCGTACATCTAATAAATGCTTAGATATTACAATTTGCGTTTTCCTTTTACATTTTCAAGTTATATATCCGTATAACCATTAATTCATACGACTGCAACTATATTTTTTCTCAGCTATGTTACAAAAATAGTAATATTTTTAAAGCGAATATGACCTTGAAATATGACCTTGATTTTTTTTCGGTTTCTGTATTAACGACAAAATTCCGTAAAGTTCCAAAAATGTGTTTAAAATGGTTCTTATTACGTATATTTAAAAGATCTCTACATGAAGATGAATAATGAAATATATTAAAAATCCTTTTTCTCGCCTATGAGGAAAAAATACAGTCTGAAATGATTGTAAAAATGTTATTTCTACCTTTAGTAGTAATAAAAATAGTTAGTGCCCAGAAAAAGGAAGTTTTTCTTATATTTCAAAATAGCGTAATTTCATATACTTGATACCGATTTGTACAATTTCTCAAAATTGCGTAGCAAAAAATATTTTTGTTTTGGTTGCCACTTGTGAAACAAATTATGTTGTCCCATTTTCAGAAAGTAAACACTTTACATATGAATGATATTTGGCAAAAAATAAATATGTAAAATCAAATTAAAGTTAACAAGAGTACATATATATGTTAAACATTTTAAATGCAATGCTTATATCGGGCATTTCGCAGCAAAATATCGTAATATATGTAAATTTTAGAAAAATAAAATTGTTTTATTTATTTTTGTATAGCCTAAACTTGTTTAATGAACGGAAGTGTAAACGTTTAAAGCACAAAACATTCTTAAACCATTTTTCATAATACTAAATGATTTAACACATGGGCTGATAAGTTCCCGGTCTGGCGCACAGATTACGTTGCAATCGCCGAACCGATGCTTTTTTTAGTAAATACTAACCTTTAAAAGGTAGCAGAAAAAAGGTCATGACGATTCGGCGTGTGGATAAAACGTTAGAGTGGTTTTAGTTGAACGACTTTGTTGATAAACAAAAAAATGGATAAACAAGAATTTCAAGGATTGTTATTTGATGGGAAAAAACACCGTTCAAACAAAAGGTTGGCTTGATAAGCGTTATCCGGACACTGCACTAGGTAAATCAACCATTATTGACTGGTTTGCTGAATTTAAACGTGGTCGTACGGACACTAGTGATGCACACCACAAAAGAGGTGGTTACTCCGGAAAACATAAAAAAAGTCCACAAAATCGTTTTTGGGAATCGTAAAGTGAAGTTGCAGGGGATAGCTCAGACTCTGAAGATATCCAACAAACGTGTAGGCTTTATTTTGAATGAACATTTGTTTATGAAAAACTGTTGTCAAAGTGGCTGCCGCGCATGTTGACTTTTGACCAAAAACAACAACAAATCGATGATTCTAAGCATGGTTTGGAGCTTTTTCGTTATAAAAATTATGTTATTTAATATAAAATTGTTATTATTATTTATTTTTTAAATTATTATTATTAAATTATTATTATTATTATTATTATTATTATTAAATTATTATTATTTATTACTAAATTTATGTTATTTATTAAAGTTTTAAAGTTTTAAAGTTATAAAGTTATAAAATTTTGTTAAAAAGTTGTGTTTTCTTTATTATACCGGGAACTTATCAGCCCATGTGTTAAATATTTTTTAAAGTATGGATGAAGTAATTTTGAAGTAAATATGAAGTAGATTTGAAAGTAGCTATGACCAGGGCTCGAAATGTACCGGAGCAAACCTAAACGATATTCCGGTTTGTTAAATTATGACAAGTATTGTTCCGGTTCGTTAAATTGTGGTAAATATTGTCCCTATCGTTCCTGTTGCTACCGACAAAAGAGAAATCATTCGTCTTTCTCAACCGCGTAAATGTAATGCTTTATATGTATAGATTATTGTGCTCTTTGTAACTTTATTTTATGATTATTTAGAATCTTTAATGCATTTTTAAATTGCTTTTCTATGGTTAGAAATAAATTTGTCTATACTTTCAAAACTAATTTTTAATCAACGATGATTTTGAAATAGCCTTCCGGTTCGTGGATTTTTCCACTTCGAGCCCTGGCTATAATAATTTAGTAAAAATCTTTATTTTTACAGAATTTATAAATAGATAGATAGATTTGTTCTTTGTTTTCGGCATTTAAATTGTAACCAAGAATCTACAAAATTAGTTACCGTTAATTTATTAAGTGCAGCATGTATTTTAGTCAAATACAATATATTGATTGTATTGTACAGTGTAGTTAAAAAATTACGAAATCTATATTTAATACTTGGAAATTTTTCCATAGAAAACTTCCCGCGCCATGCATTCATAATATTCAAATTTTAATTGCTTAAAAGACGTATAGCCAACATAGTGAAAAAGTACCCAAGCCGGGACTCGAACCCGGGTCACAGTATAGCGCACTGACGTTCTACCAACTGAACCACGTGGGAACGCTACTCAGCATGGCACTTTTTCACTATAATATGTTGGCAAGGCTACAAAAGCAGCAGAAGATGAAATATTTTCTGTGAGCCACCAAACCTGGTGCAAACACGAAACCAAAGAAAATCCGGCATCGATAATTGAATAAATCTATGTTTAATACTTGGAAATTTTTCCATAGAAAATTTCGCACGCCCATAATATTCAAATTATTAATACTTGGAAATTTTTCAATAGAAAATTTCCCTCGTTTTCCATTCATAATATTCAAATTTAAATTTAAATATTATGAATGCAAGGCTTGGGAAATTTTCTATGGAAAAAATTCCATGTATTAAATATAGATTTATTCAATTATCGGTGGTGGATTTTCTTTGTTTTGTTTTTGCCAAAGGGTTGGTGGCTCACGGAAAATTTTCAATCTTCTGCTGCGTTTGTAGTCTTGCCAAAATGTTATAGTGAGAAAGTGCCGAGCTGCGTATCGTTCCGAAGTGGTTCAACTGGTAGAACATCAGTGCGCTGTACCGATGACTGGGGTTTGAGTCCCAGCTTGTGTATTTTTTCACTATGTTGGCTATACCCCTTTTAAGCAATTAAAATTTAAATAAAAATTTACTGTTGAAAAAAATGTCAAAGTTTAGCCAGTTTTAATATAAATAAAAACAACAACTTTGAAATACAATATTTTAATTTAAAATAATATTACTTATTTCTGGGAATATTCTACTTACGTTGAAATTTCTTAAATGAAAATTATCTTTTCCATTAAAATGTTTTCTACGAGACAGACTGCATTCTACACATTCCGAATTACTCGATAGCTGCATATTCCAGTTTCAATGCCCAGCAGTATGTAAATTAATGTTTGACAACTGATATGAAAATTCAAGAAAAGGGTAATTGCATCTTTACAGACACTCGATATATGCAGAACTGCATTCTGTTCCCTTCAAAGAATTGATCTGTTTTTCAAATTGAATTTATATTTCAGAACAACGTAAAATGGAAATGAATATAAAAAAAAAACTTTGAACTATTATGCTTTAATATTTTTACCTTTCTGTACTTTTTTTTCTGAGTGCACTCGAACATAATTCAAATTCCAATTTCAAAAAGCATACACTATGAAATTTAATACAAAATTTATATTGAAAATTGAGTTATTAAACAAAACACATCCAACAATGAACTTAACATATTTCTTTTAAATGCTAAAAGGTGTAAATTAACAATATAATATACAGTAAAATAACTTTTATTAGAATGTTGACATAAATCGGCTCACTCCGAGACATTTTCAAAAACAAATGAGAATCTATATATGTAGAAAGAAAAGCGCATTCTGTCAAATCCACACGAAAATCGTCTCTTTGCTCATGCTTCAAAGTTTTTTTAAGTCTTCTTCTCTCAGAAACGGGAAACGGGATTTATTAACCCTCACTTGTTTAGCCTAGGGGGATTGAAAAGGGTTGATTGAAAACGGATGAAACCGTACCATTGCATTCAAAGCATAGACCTTCTAATATATTTTCTAATATATTCTCTATTTTTGCTCTGAGGTTGAAAGCTAAAGCTTTTTTTTAAGAACTCGTATTTTCACTACTAAATATGCATATTTTTTCGCAAAATTTTAAGGAGAGCTTGGATACATTTATATTTATAACCGTTTGAAATATCGGTGAGTTTGGAAGGGGAGAACTATTATTTTTATTGCTATGTTAAAGGAGCCGACGCGAAAACAAACAAACAAACAAAACAGCGAGAAGAAATCATTTCTATTACAACTAGATAACAATATTTTTTCACATAATTTTTACACGGGCTGTAAAACTGTTTTATTTATAACCAATAGAGATTTCAAAGAGTTCGGACAAACAGAACTTTTTATTTTAAAACCATGAAATGCCCCTACTTAAAAAAAATAAGCGCGTTTATCACTAAATAGCAAACTTTTTTCGCGAATTTTTCATTTTAAAATATAATTTCATTCAAAATCGTGTTAAAAATGTAAAATAATAAAAACTTCATTTTGTTTTTAAGTTTATTATCACGGGCCCGTGCTACACCGGGCGGGGGTCAGTTAGTATTATATAATTACGCAGTTTTTGAAGTTATTATTTGAAATGCTATCATTTAATTTTTATGTACTTTAAAAAAAAAAAAAAATACGCACATTATCTTTTATTTTTACTTGGTTGTTTATTTTCATATTTGTAATTATGGAGTAACTCGAGCTACAATTTAAGTAAGTTAAAACATGCTGCATCGTTACATATTGTATTTTTGCGTGTTATTATCTGTATGGTTTCTCTTGTTATGGACGGATAGTATAGACTGGGGGGGGGGGGAATTATTTGACTTTTATTGAAATTTATTTGGATAGTTACTTCTTGATATAATCTTGCCAGGGCTTTTTTTTTCTATTTTACTTAATAGCAGCTATTTTTTTCTGTGACTAAATTTCTTGCTTGTCATGCCAATATTGTAATTTTTAAAAGATCTAAAATTCTAATAACTCTCACATTTCTCTGCACAAAATTGGAATTAAAGACTAAGGGTTTATTTTCTCTCTAGTTTTTTTCCTCTTGAACTTTTTTTTTTCGTTGCTAATTCTATTTTTGCACACAATTCCTTTCCCGTTTTAGGAATTTTACACGTCAAATATCGGTAAATTGTATCTGAAGAGTTTAAAGTAAAAATGTAGAACTGCAAATATGTTTTGGAAAATTTTATTTCAATCTGAAAATGAGATTTCAAATAAGACTTCACAAAATCCGATGAATTCTTTAGTAATGGCACAAAATAAAATACCGAATATATTGTGTTCCACAATAAAAAAGTATTTTATTTATTTATTTATTTATAGTTTAAATATAAAATTTATTAAATGTCAGGAACCTATTGTGTGTAACAATCATAAATTGTTTAAGAAAATATTATCTATTTTATGTCAAATGTCAAAGAAAATTTGGCTTTGTACCATTTGTGTTCTTTCTAATTCTATTTTTAGACTACATGTTATTTTTCGTTTTAAGAATTTTGCATTGCAAAGTTTTGTAAATTGAAATCTGAAAAGCAAACGACAGAAAATTTAGAAAATAAATGAAATAGAAATATGATACTTAACAATTCTATTTCAAATTTCAAACAAGTAAAAATTTCATATATAAACTACATTTAAAAATGGGATGATTTTTTTTAAGAACACAAGACAAAAATGTATGAATAAACTGTTCCACAATAATTAATAATTCATTTAATTACTTATATCTTAATATTTCGAATATTAAAACTCTATTATATTATTTAAGTTATATTTCTTTTTTAAAACTAGTGGAATTTATAAATATAAAATAGATTTTTAAATGTGAGGAATACGTTAAAAATTGACACAAAATAAGTTTCCTGAATATCATTTTCTAACATTAGAAATATGTATTTTTTATTTAATTGTTTACGTTTCATATGTTACAAATCTAATATTTTCTTAAATGCTAAAAATATAGAATGGGAATTAATCATATTTTCTAGAAGAAATATCCTTTTATCAGATTTAAACGAAAAAGTAAAACTTCCCTGTGCATTATTATTTTTTTAAATAAATTTTTAATGTATGTGCGTTTTCTCTTTTAAAATTTTATGCATGGACGTTTTGTAAAGAAAATCTGAAAAGAAGAATGACGGAAAGTGTAGGAAAACAATATATATATGATGCTTAAAAGTGCTGTTTTATTTATCAAACAAGTTGAATTTCATCCATATGTTAGATTTAATAATGTGAGGGATACTTTCTTTGTCAGGCAATAAGACTTGCCGTTAGAAAACAACGCAGTCAAATGAACATAAAGTACATCAAATACCATCCACATCTATTGTTAGATATTGTGCCAAAAAGGAAATCAGCAATAGTGGATCGTTAAAAATAATAAGTGGCTAAATGGATAGATGTTGTTTTTACATTTAATGTCTCTCGCATAAAACAGGATTAATACAGTATTAATTTTTCGTTAACATTGTTTTCAAATAGAATTTTTCGCATTATTTCAGTGAGAACTTACTTAATTAAAAAATGAAAATAATAATTTTTGAAAATATTAGTACTAATTTTAACAATATATAATTTTTACAGGAAATCCTGATATCTGGAATAAATGGGTTAAAATGAACTGACTTGATGACGAAATTGTTGACTGTGTTTTAAAGCCAAAAAATGCGGAATCCAACATTGACCACAGTTTGGATGATGCTGATAACAGAAAAAAAAAATACTCCTTGTTAAAAGATTAGTTTTAAGTATAAATGTTTCAAATTTTCGTAGATGAAATTTGTATGACAAGAACTGACAAGTTAAACATGATTGTACATTAATGTCTGTAAAATTATAACATCCATCCCGAAATGCTAAAAAAAGTTTCTTTTATAGCATTCCTTGAAAAGTATTACATTTCTATATGCTTTAATATATTTTGTTTCTTCTTTGTTTTCTGTTGGTTTTGTCGTTAATGTGTAAAAATAAAAATAATAATAATATTATGTGCATTCTTTCTTTTGTTTTTAATGAGCATTTTAAAATTCATTTCACACTTTAACAAAAAAGAACCCTGTATTATTGGTATCATATCATACTATCATATTCACTTTTTTTGGTGATAATTGAGTTACGTTCCTTGTATCACCTGAAATTCGCAATTCTTTAAAATCCGCACAAGTTCTTGTCCAAGCTATACAGATTTCAGGTACTCTACTGCATTAAAAAAATCAAGTTCAGTTTTTGTTCTATAAAAATTATTAATCATTATATTAGTAAATGCTTTGCTTTTTCAGTATTTTATATATATTTGTTTACCAATCTAAGTTATATAAATTTATATTTTAAGGTAGAAGTATTAATAGAGTTATATTAGAAATATATAATACCAATTCTGTTTCACCATATAAAGATTAAAAGTTCGCAAAATCTTAAGATTTTTTTCTAATGAAACCGTGTTTTTTTTTTCATTTGTACATAAAAATAATATATTACTCTTTAAATATAAAAGTTTATTTTAACTTTTTTTTTTATTTACATATATAATGCTTTAATATAATTATATGTATTCTTTCTTTAACATTTAAAAAATAGAAGAAAAATATCCAAATAAGAATTATTACATTTAAATATATTTTTTTATTAAATTGTAATAAACAATGTGATTCGCCATGTTTGCTTTTTAAATGTTATTAATTCCAAGATAAGAATTTTAAAAAAAAATTGAATATTTTGTAAAAGCATAAATGTCAGTGTTATTTTCTTGATTTAAGGAATAGAAATTGAAGTAGGCAAAACATTTTTCTCAAAAAAAAAAAAAAAAAAAAAAAAAAAAAACTTATTGGAGCAACAAAAACGACTTAATTGAATTTCGTTTTCTCTCTAAGCAAGTTTGAAATTTCTTAGACACTTTTTATTAAAAAAAAAAAAAAAAAAAAAAAAAATCTAAAACTGAAAACAACTTTAGAATTCGTAAAGCTATTGAATAATTGATTTTTACTACAAGAATATGAATGAGATATATTCGATATTTAAAGAATTCATTGGAAAATATAATAAATCTGTTTCCTTCACAAAGAAAGTTTTGTTAAAAAAACGGGAAAAAAAAAACAAAAAAAAAACGAATCAGACTTTTAGCTGCAGCTATTTAAGCATAAGATGCGTATACTTTTATGTTACAGGACAAAACATTGAAAGGTTCAAGAAAAAAAGGAATACCCCACTTTAAAAAAAAATCAGTTGAAAGTGCCATTTGTTAGCTTAAGGGCACTAGGTAGGTCTGAAATGGCAAGTATTGTCTGAATTTGGATCGTAGGGTGAGAAGTCTAGAAATAATTTAGACTATTACTTCTTTTTACATTTATATAGAAATGCGGAATATGTATATAGAAATACAGAATATTTGTTAAATTGTAGAAAACCATAAAAAACGTTTTAATATTGAACGAGGAAAATGAATCTTACAAAAGTGTTTTTATCACGATTTGCATGTACAGGTACTATTTATTTCAGTCGTCATTTCTTCTTTATTGACTGAAGATTGATCGTAGGAGGAAAAGTCTGCTATTAATTTAGACTAGTACTTATTTTGGCCTTTTTTTAAAAAAATTATATGTTATACAGAATTACAATTCTTTTTTTCAAAATTGTAGAAAACAATAGCAAATGCTTTAATATTGTACAAGAAAATGAATCTTGCAAAAGTGATTTTACCACGATTTACATCTCCAGGTATCATTTTTCTCAGTCGTCACTTCTTCTTTTTCGACTGAAGTTTGATCGTAGGATGAAAACTCTGTAACTAAGTTAGACTAACGCTTCTTTTTACATTCTTTTATTTATGTTACATAGAAATACAGAAAATTTGCTGAATTGTAGAAAGGAATAACAAATGTTATAATATTGTACGAGAAAATGAATATTACAAAGGTGTTTTTAGGACGATTTGTACCCCCAGGTACCATTTATTTCAGTTGTCAATTATTCTTTATTGACTGAAGATTGGTGGTTTTATGAGAAGCCTGTAATTAATTAAGACTGTTGTTTCTTTTTGCATTTTTTTGATTTATGTTGCATAGAAATACAGAATATTTGGTAAATTGTAGAAAGGAAATCAAATGTTATAATATTGTACGAGAAAATGAATCTTACAAAAGTGTTTTTACCTCAATTTCCATGTAGAGATACCTTTTTATTTCAGTCGTCATTTCTTCTTTATTGACTGAAGTTTGATCGTATGGTGAGAAGTCTGTAACTAATTCACTGTTACTTCCTTTTGTTTGTTTTAAAATTTGTGTTTGATAGAAATACAAAGTAATTGCTAAATTGTTGAAAACAATAAAAATGATTTAATATTGTATGTGAAAATGAATGCAGGAGTGTTTTTACCACAATTTTCATGCAGAGGTACCTTTTTTCAGCAGTCATTTCTTCTTTATTGACTGAAATTTGATCGTAGAATGAGAAGTCTGTAATTATTTCAGACTATTACGTCTTTTTGCATTTATTTATTTATGTTATATAGAAATACAGTATATTTGCTAAATTGTAGAAAGGAATAACAAATGTTATAATATTGTACGAGAAAATGAATATTACAAAAGTGTTTTTAGGACGATTTGCATGTCCAGGTACCATTTATTTCAGTTGTCAATTATTCTTTATTGACTGAAGATTGGTCGTTTGATGAGAAGCCTGTAATTAATTAAGACTATTGTTTCTTTTTGCATTTTTTTATTTATGTTGCATAGAAATACAGAATATTTGGTAAATTGTAAAAAGGAAATCAAATGTTATAATATTGTACGAGAAATTAATCTTACAAAAGTGTTTTTACCTCAATTTCCATGTAGAGGTACCTTTTGTTTCAGTCGTCATTTCTTCAAATTTGATCGTATGGTGAGAAGTCTGTAACTAATTCAGACTGTTACTTCCTTTTGATTGTTTTAAAATTTGTGTTTGATAGAAATACAGAGTAATTGCTAAGTTGTTGAAAACAATAAAAATGATTTAATATTGTATGTGAAAGAGGTACCTTTTTTCAGGTCATTTCTTCTTTATTGTCTGAAATTTGATCGTAGAATGAGAAGTCTGTAATTATTTTAGACTATTACTTCTTTTTGCATTTATTTATTTATGTTATATAGAAATACAGTATATTTGCTAAATTGTAGAAAACAATAACAAATTTTAATAAGGACTTTACGTTGCACATATAAATACAAACATCAAACACTTGCTTTCAACGTATATTTCGTTTAATTGAAATATGAGTTATTTTAAAAAAACTACATTGATAAACAATTCTCGAAGTTTCGGTTATTCTTCATAACCATCATCAGGGGAAAATTCCCATTAAAAACAAACAGCAAAAAGTTAAATACGTGTTACATAATTGAGAAAAATATTCCGACTCAGTTGGAACATTTTTCTCAATTATGTAACATGTATTTAATTTTTTCGCTGTTTGTTTTTATTGGAATTTTCTCATAATGATGGTTATGAAGAATAACCGAAACGTCGAGAATTGTTTATCTATGTAGTTTTTTTAAAATAATTCATATTTGAATTAAACGAAATATACGTTGAAAGCAAGTGTTTGATGTTTGTAATAACAAATGTTTTAATATTATAGGAGAAAATGAATCTTGCAAATAAGTTTTTACATCGATTTTCATGTCCAGGTACCTTTTGTTTCAGGCGTCATTTCTTTTTTATACTTGATGCTATGTTGCTGGTGATTATACCTGAAACAAAACAAAAATATATAAATATAAAATATAATAAAAAAAAACATTGAAAATTTATAAAGTGTAATCATATTTCATGTTATAACTTGACTGGAAACATTTCGTTTGATTTTTTTTTTTCAAGTATAGTTAGTATAGATTTTAATTTACTTAAAAAAAAAGAAAAACGTAAATGTATTAACTTTTTAATCATTATCGTTGGTTAATCACTGAGGTTTATACATTATATATTTTCTTCGTCATTTCAAACATTTATGTTCCCCTTAAGAGACTTACTACTGTTTGACACTCTGAAATTGAGAAAAAAATGAAATTATTTTTTTGAAAATGTTGTTGAAACTAGGTATGAAGGAGATAGAACGATGGAAGTCACATTAAAACATATACTTTCGCTTTTTTATAAAGGGTCAAGAACGATGGAACTCCGCACTAAAGAAAATTCAATATCAATTACCGAATTGTGTAAAAAGAAGAAAAATAGGGTTGGGGATTTATACATAATTATAATTTGAAAAAAAATATGTTACTGGATATCAGAAATTTCATGTTTCCAAATATGGTTTAGAATTTATTTACTCAAAATAGTTTCACGTACACTTAAAAAAAAAAAAAAAAAAAAAAAAAACGTCAATTTACGGAAAAAGGACTGGCGAGAGTTGCGAGAAGGTTTCCGTTTTTTGAGGAAAGTTCCATCTTTGTAGTCCATAAATTCCGCAAATGGCACGATACAGACGCGAAGGAGTTGAAGGACATGCGTGGCGATAAAAAATACTGCAATCCCATTGGATGATAGATTTTTACAGTAATAATTCCGTATTTGAAACTCTGTAATCTTAAAATGGCAACAGATATACGGGAGAGATTCCATTTTTGTAACAAAACGGAAAATTTCTGATGAAAATTCACGGAAGACAACCTGTCAATAAACGAAAAATTTCAAAAGTGTACAGTAAACATTAACATTACATTCGACTTAAAGTAGGTTAAGCATACACGGCGATTAATTGCCTGGATAAATTGCAGAAATCAATGCTACAAAATTATTCTTAATAACCTCTGTATGTTTTTGAAATATGGGGTTTACACACAACTATGTATATTTTTTCTTGTAATTGTACAGTTACCCATTTTAAACAACACAATATTTCAATATAAAGATTAAATTCTTTAATCTTATACTTAATATATTAATTAATCTTATACTTAATAAATAAATATTGAATTATTTATAATTAAATTTTAATTATAAAATACTTCAACAGAAAATTTGTCTTTTAAGGGGGAACATGATCTTTAAAGTTTCAAAATATCAAATTTCTGTTTTTGTTTTATTCTGAATCTTTAAACATTGCCGAATAATATTCAGAAAGCCACATTTAAAAATCTTCATTATTTTCCGAATCATAATTAATTATAGACGATGAGTATAGTTGAAAGTAAGTAGAAATTGACATTTTAAGATGCGTTTTCTTAGATAAGTATTTTTGAGTTTGTGTGCACTGTTACTTTTAAGTTATATAAGCTACTGTTTTGAAAATTTAATCACATGTGTGTTTCTTGATAATTTACATGCGAAAAACAAAAATATCGACATTTATTTTTCACTTGAAACGTGTGAATTTTTTAATGGAATTTTTGAATTTATTTTTATTAAATTTTAAATAAAACTTTTCGTGTTAATTTTGGTTTTAAGCTGGAGGTAAATGTATAATGATTCCAATTTTGTAAAAAATTGTTTTCTACAAGCATATTTTTCAGTTTTATCGTGCGGGCAGCACATATCGATACTCATTCACGTATTAGTGATATGGATATTTTAAATTAAAATTTAAAAATTAATTTCATACCTACACATTTTATTTTCTGCGTAATATACTTAAGATTATATACTTTAGTCAGAAAGTAAAAATAAAAATCTTAATTGCATTCTTTGAAAATTGTAATGTTGGTCGTTTCGAGACTACCTCAAATGTACCGTGTCCCCTTAAGGCTGGCTGAGAAAAATAAATAAATACGGAACATATATAAGCTGCAGCACAACCTATCTAAAATACAGATGCATGTTTAGGTTCTATGTAATCATTTAGTTTCATACCGCGTACTTAACAGGCAACTTGACTCACGCGAAAACAACCGCTCGCTAATGTTAATCCTATGGGGTAAATATTTTAAGATATATCGTTTGCATGTCAGTATTTTTAAATAATTTGTTCTGTATTAGAAAGCTGTAGACAATCTCTATGCATGTCTTTTTGCACATTTCTTAATTTATTTTAATTACAACTTTTTTTTATTATTAAGATACTTTCACTTTTGGAACCGGTTTCGATATTGCAAGTATCCTCAATAAAAAGAACTGCAACCAAAATCGAAAAATTACAAAAGGGCCTGAATAGAGATTGATCTATTCAATGCAGAAAATATCATTTAAAAATATTGAAATGTCAACGGGATGTCTTAAAACAGTTCCTCCATAGGATTAACATTAGCGAGAGGGTGTTTTAGCCGGAGTGAAGTAACCTCTTAAGAAAAGTAATCCTTATTCTCTTGCCGTAAAAGATGTCGCGTTTTCTCTATAATTTGTAGTAAAATGCATTTTAAAATTAATTTAAAAGAGGTTTTTTAAACTTTGCGCTATTATGAATCTCGAAAGTCTAAAAAATATTTAAAGTTATATTGCCGTTGTTACTACATTACGCAATTCTTTTTTAAACATCTGATTTACTTTATTTATTTAAAATCTGTGTTTAAAAATATAAATACGTTTTACATAAACCATAAACGTTATTAACTATTTATAAATGAATCTGACTCCATAAATAAAAATGCTATATTCGGATTTTCATTAAAAGTTTGACCCCATTTACATTATGTTCTAACTAGGTACTTTGGAAAGTGTACTTTAATTACTACGGTTTCTTAATTTTTTTAAATCAATTATAAAATAATGATATTATTACACGTTCTGTGATTTTAAAAAATTAAGTATCAATTAAGTGTTCGTTAAGTAATGCACTTACTTATTAATGCTAGATTATTTTTTAATTAAAAAATTAATCACATTTTTTAAAAATCACATTATGAAATAGAAACATTGCTGTTATTTTTTTTTCAACTACCAATTTGCATTCTTCGAAGATTATATTTTTTAATTAATTAGAAGTATCCAGTGACATATTAAAATATAAGGGGTCAAATGCTTCGCAGTTTAAAAAAGCCTCATTTTCTAGAATCTATAGTCAACAAAAAAAGTTATTTTTATATTCCATTCAGAGCTATTAATAGATTTAATTAATTATTCAAATGATTACAATGTTCTCCCATTGCATAAGTAGTGCCATGGAATACCTAAAAGAAATGTGATTTTGAAAAAGTATTTATAGTAAAAAAAAAATATTAATAAAGAATTTAATAATTAAAATTATATGATTTCTTCAATAGAGGATTACTTTAATAAACGATTATCTGGTCGTTCTCATTATTTTAATGTAATACTGTTAAAATCCATACTATAAATATAAAATAAACAAATGTTAATTAAAATGAATTGGTCTAAAGGCGTTTACTCGAACATAATCGATTACTGCATGTGTTTAAAATTAATCTACTTCTTATAACATAAAATAATTTGAAAATCGGTTTTCAGTAAAATCCTTATACAAGGTGTTTTTTTTTTTTTTTAACTGACGCTATTCAGAGCCGCCTGTAGCTCATTCTAATAACTGGATTGATAAAAAATTTTGTGAATGGACTAAGAAAACCATGGGAAAAAAGATTCCAACAAAAAAAATAGTTCCAAACACCGCCGATAAGGGGAAATGTGGCGCTGTACATTGAAAAAAAAAACATCAGAAACGGACGAAATTAATAATTTGGATAAAATGCCATGTTTTATTCCTCATTTACACTTTCCCTTTCGTTGATTGCAGTTGAAACATCCATTATCACTTTTTCTGCCACCGGTTTACGTCCTCTGCCTGACCGAACTGCTAGCGAGCCTTTTTCTTCGAATTTCAGAATCATTGCTTTCAATACATTAACGGATATAGGTCCTTTGCGCAGTTTATGGCGTGTTTTAAGTAAACGCAGGGCGACTGGTGCATTGCACTGGTTACAATAATAGAACTTCACAAGTAACGCGCGCTGCGGTAACGTGAGATTCATTTTCAACCTGAGCTGAAATTGTTTCTCGGTGTTTTTCGCATGCATTTATAACTTAAACTATTGGCGCTACTGTCGCTTGCGTAAGTAAAGATTTGCATTTGCATTTATTGCCCGTATTTTATGCTAATTCTCAGTTGCATAAATTACCACAGCGCCACATTTCCCCCTATCGGTGGTGATTGGAACTTTTTTTTGTTGTTGTTGGAATCTTTTTTCCCATGGTTTTCTTAGTCCATTCACAAAATTTTGTATCAATCCAGTTATTAAAACGAGCTACAGGCGGCTCTGAATAGCGTCAGTTTGAAAAAAAACACCCTGTATACATTGATATTAAACAAAAAGATTCAAATTTATTTAGGCTACAATATGTTTATTATCCAGGTTCTATTTATGTTAAACTTTACAGTAAATTACATGACTGCAAAGATTATTGGCACTCATATTAATAATTTCATGCTCATAGGATTCAATAATGAGTTATTACTATGCACGTAGCTAATGATGCATCACATTTTTTTTTTTTTTTAAATCCCAAATTTGGCAATTTTCACTAGAACATAGGTATCTAATTAACAGCGTTCTTGCCTTAAACAATATATATATATATATATATATATATATTAGCAAGCTACGCCCGCTACACTGGTCAATTTCTTATAACGAACTTTTAATCCAACAAAATATTGACATTTCATAATTCACTTTTATATTTTAACAGAATAATAAGGCTACTATAATTTGTGACTTTTGCTATAGCCAATATACACGCCAGGACACGTCACCCTTATCATTATCTTTTTACGCATGAAGGTTTCGCTATGGTACTCCATTGTGAAATTTGGTAATTTTTCAAATTCAATATTTTAAAAATCGCATAATCATTAGATTTGAAATTTATATCAAGAAAAATACAATTTTTTACCTTTCAAACGCAGTTTGCCTAACAATTTTCTGACAAATACTTTTCGAGCTACTTTTTTTTTTCAGTAACTTCAAATGTTTCATTTTCCGAGATTAATATGTGGCAACAATTAGCGAAAAACCCAGTCGCTAGAAACGCATAGTTTTTTATTAAAGAGGCTGTTGGAGAAGAGATTGTCACCACCAATTTGCAACCATCACTTTTGAAATCTTTTCGGTAGTTCTAGAGATTCCATAGGAATTGAAATTTAGAATGTTTTTAGAACACTTTTCGCTCATTTCACCCTTTTAAATTTCGATTTTTTTTAATTTTGTTTTTAGAGAGTATTTACATCTTATAAGTAACTACAATGCCAAATTTCATATTTCTAGCTCCTTCAGTATAAAAAAAACGCAATTTCAGAACGTTTTTCGCTCCTGCACCCCCCCCCCCCCCCTGGGGTTAGTGACACCGACATAAAATATAGTCTATGTTGAACTAGGGGTTGTCAGCATCGATTTGCCACCATCACTTTTAAAATCGGTTCGGTAGTTCTAGAGAGTCCATAGAAATTGTAATTTAGAATGGTTTTAGAACGCTTTTCACTCATTTAACCCTTTTAAATTTCGAATTTTTTTTTGTTTTGTTTTTAGAGAGCATTTACATCTTATAAGTAACTACAGTGCCAAATTTCAAATTTCTAGATCATTCCGTATAAAAAAGAATCGCAATTTTAGAACGTTTTTCGCTCCTGCACCCCCCTGGAGTTCGTGACACCGACATAAAATATATTCTATGTTGGAGCAGGGGTTGTCACCATCAATTTGCCACTATCACTTTTGAAATCGGATCGGTAATTCCAGAGATTCCATAGAAATTGTAATTTAGAATTTTTTTAGAACGCTTTTCGATCATTTCACCTTTTTAAATTTCGATTTTTTTTTATTTTGTTCTTAGAGAGCATTTACATCTTATAAGTAACTACAACGCCAAAGTTTAAATCGGTTCGGTATTTCTAGAGATTCCATAGAAATTCTAATTTAGAATGTTTTTAGAACGCTTTTCGCTCATTTCACCCTTTTAAATTTCGAATTTTGTTTTATTTTATTCTTAGAGAGCGTTTACATCTTATAAGTAACTACAACGCCAAATTTCAAATCGGTTTGGTAGTTCTAGAGATTCCATAGAAATTGTAATTTAGACTGTTTTTAGAACGCTTTTCGCTCATTTCACCTTTTTAAATTTCGAATTTTTTAAAATTTTGTTCTTAGAGAGCATTTACATCTTATAAGTAACTACAACGCCAAATTTCAAATCGGTTCGGTAGTTCTAGAGATTCCATAGAAATTGTAATTTAGAATGTTTTTAGAACGCTTATCGCTCATTTCACCCTTTTAAATTCCGAATCTTTTTTTTTATTTTGTTCTTAGAGAGCATTTACATCTTATAAGTAACTACAACGCCAAATTTCAAATCGGTTTGGTAGTTCTAGAGATTCCATAGAAATTGTAATTTAGACTGTTTTTAGAACGCTTTTCGCTCATTTCACCTTTTTAAATTTCGAATTTTTTAAAATTTTGTTCTTAGAGAGCATTTACATCTTATAAGTAACTACAACGCCAAATTTCAAATCGGTTCGGTAGTTCTAGAGATTCCATAGAAATTGTAATTTAGAATGTTTTTAGAACGCTTATCGCTCATTTCACCCTTTTAAATTCCGAATCTTTTTTTTTATTTTGTTCTTAGAGAGCATTTACATCTTATAAGTAACTACAACGCCAAATTTCAAATCGGTTCGGTAGTTCTAGAGATTCCATAGAAATTGCAATTTAGAATGTTTTTAGAAAGCTTTTCGCTCATTTCACCCTTTTAAATTTCGATTTTTTTTTTGTTGTTGTTAGAGAGCATTTACATCTTATAAGTAACTACAACGCCAAATTTCAAATTTCTAGCTGCTTCAGTATAGAAAAAATCGCAATTTTAGAACGTTTTTCGCTCCTACACCCCCCTGGGTAGTGGCACAGACATAAAATATAGTCTATGTTGAACCAGGGGTTGTAAACATCAATTTGCCACCACCACATTTGAAATCGATTCGGTAGTTCTAGAGAGTCCACAGAAATTGTAATTTAGAATGCTTTTCACTCATTTCACCCTTCTAAATTTCGAATTTTTTTTTGATTTGTTTTTAGAGAGCATTTACATCTTATAAGTAACTACAGTGCCAAATTTCAAATTTCTAGATCATTCCGTATAAAAAAGAATCGCAATCTTAGAACGTTTTTCGCTCCTGCACCCCACTGGAGTTCGTGACACCGACATAAAATATAGTCTATGTTGGAGCAGGGGTTGTCACCATCAATTTGCCACCATCACTTTTGAAATCGGATCGGTAATTCCAGAGATTCCATAGAAATTGTAATTTAGAATTTTCTTAGAACGCTTTTCGATCATTTCACCTTTTTAAATTTCGATTTTTTTTATTTTGTTCTTAGAGAGCATTTACATCTTATAAGTAACTACAACGCCAAAGTTCAAATCGGTTCGGTAGTTCTAGAGATTCCATAGAAATTGTAATTTAGAATGTTTTTAGAACGCTTTTCGCTCATTTCACCCTTTTAAATTTCGAATTTTTTTTTTATTTTGTTCTTAGAGAGCATTTACATCTTATAAGTAACTACAACGCCAAATTTCAAATCGGTTCGGTAGTTCTAGAGATTCCATAGAAATTGTAATTTAGAATGTTTTTAGAACGGTTTTCGCTCATTTCACCCTTTTAAATTCCGAATTTTTTTTTTTTTTTGTTCTTAGAGAGCATTTACATCTTATAAGTAACTACAACGCCAAATTTCAAATCGGTTCGGTAGTTCTAGAGATTCCATAGAAATTGCAATTTAGAATGTTTTTAGAAAGCTTTTCGCTCATTTCGCCCTTTTAAATTTCGATTTTTTTTGTTGTTGTTAGAGAGCATTTACATCTTATAAGTAACTACAACGCGAAATTTCAAATTTCTAGCTGCTTCAGTATAGAAAAAATTGCAATTTTAGAACGTTTTTCGCTCCTGCACCCCCCTGGGTAGTGGCACAGGCATAAAATATAGTCTATGTTGAACCAGGGGTTGTCAACATCAATTTGCCACCATCACTTTTGAAATCGGTTCGGTAGTTCTAGAGAGTCCATAGAAATTGTAATTTAGAATGGTTTTAGAACGCTTTTCATTCATTTCACCCTTTTAAATTTCGAATTTTTTTTTTGTTTTGTTTTTAGAGAGCATTTACATCTTATAAGTAACTACAGTGCCAAATTTCAAATTTCTAGATCATTCCGTATAAAAAAAATCGCAATTTTAGAACGTTTTTCGCTCCTGCGCCCCCCTGGAGTTCGTGACACCGACATAAAATATAGTCTATGTTGGAGCAGGGGTTGTCACCATCAATTTGCCACCATCACTTTTGAAATCGGATCGGTAATTCCAGAGATTCCATAGAAATTGTAATTTAGACTGTTTTTAGAACGCTTTTCGCTCATTTCACCCTTTTAAATTTCGAATTTTTTTTTATTTTGTTCTTAGAGAGCATTTACATCTTATAAGTAACTACAACGCCAAATTTCAAATCGGTTCGGTAGTTCTAGAGATTCCATAGAAATTGTAATTTAGAATGTTTTTAGAACGCTTTTCACTCATTTCACCCTTTTAAATTCCGAATCTTTTTTTTATTTTGTTGTTAGAGAGCATTTACATCTTATAAGTAACTACAACGCCAAATTTCAAATTTCTAGTTGCTTCAGTATAGAAAAAATCCCAATTTTAGAACGTTTTTCGCTCCTGCACCCCCCTGGATAGTGGCACAGACATAAAATATAGTCTATGTTGGAGCAGGGGTTGTCACCATCAATTTGCCGCCATCACTTTTAAAATCTGTTCGGTAGTTCCAAAGATTACCCCCTACAAACAAACAATCTTTACTCCTTTATAATATTAGTATATATATATATATATATATCTATATATATATATAGATGTGTGTGTGTGTGTGTGTGTGCGTGTGTGTGTGTATATATTTTTAGAAATATATTAAATTTCTAGCTGCTGAATTTTATTTTTCGAAATAGAATTATTTACCAAAATGTATGTCACATTTTCCCATGTGATCAAGAGATAGTCATAATGCAAAAACACAATTAAATTGCTGAAAACGCATGATACACAATTAAAAAGTAATATACACAATTAAAAAGTAGGATACACGATTAAAACATAAAAGTACAACCGCGGTTTATCTGGAATAAGAAAATATCTGACAGAAACATTATATGTGCCTAATGTATTTTAATAAAGACAAGAAGCTTAGTTACAGATCGAAGAGTTATTTTATTTTATACGAGGGCAGTAATGCACTGGCTACATTGAAATACAATTGTTTTCACAAAGCCTTATTTATGTACACGATTCAACAAAGGAGAATAAACTTTTTATTCTATTTCATTCTTTTAAATGAAACTTTACGATAATAAAGGTTAAATTTAGATAGGTTAAAAAATTCTATAGATATTTATTAATAATGGGAAGTTAAGGGTATATGAGATTCAATATCACATTGGCATATACTTTTATTATAAAAAAATACAACTATAAAAATAAATACATATCAAATGTCCAAACAAAACAACAACAACAAAATCTAAATTTTATAGTGGTTCTTAAAGCGTGGGTGCTACACACAGGAGTGGCAAATATTTCAACTGCAAAGCAGAATTTCTTTTTGCGAGAGTAACAAATATTGTTATTTTGAATGTTAAATTTAATGCTGTTAATTTAGCATTTGGACTGTTAAATATGATTTCTGAACATGAAAGTATATACTAGAGAATTGATAGCATCTGAAAATCAAATAATCAAATATTGCTTAGTTAAAAAAAAAAAAAAAAAAAAAAAAAAAAAAGATGCAAAGAAGCAAAAAAATCTTTTGTTTAACCTTTAACCAAATAAGCAACGAGTCTGCCTTTTTGAGACCCTTCAATTGTATTTTTTTTTCAACGTGGTATTAAAATAAACCGTTTATTTGTATTATCATATCAAAAATATAATGTATACTGTGATTTTTTTTAAGAAGGACTACATCAT
Source organism: Maratus michaelseni (assembly GCA_963931845.1). Classification (NCBI taxonomy): domain Eukaryota; kingdom Metazoa; phylum Arthropoda; class Arachnida; order Araneae; family Salticidae; genus Maratus; species Maratus michaelseni. Next base: position 394,621,602 of record OZ007592.1, read on the forward strand.
TGTTTTTTTATTTTACAGTCGTGTGAATATGTGAAAAATAAAAAAAATCGACTTACATTAGTAAAATAAATTTAGAAATATATATATATATATATGATTTATGTGAGTGACTTGATTTGTTACTAAAAAATTAATAACAATAACACTGAACACTTTAAATGTTGCATTTCAAGAGGAAATCAGATAAAATATTTTAATAGTGATTTTTACGTATTTATTTTGAAACGTCCCAAAATAAAAGATTTGCGACTTTTGACTAAATAGTCAGACCATTCTTATTGGGGATTTATATTGGAACGATCTGAAAGCTTTAATCTTCCTTTCATATTAATTCAATAAGAAAACATCAATTCACAAATATAAAAATATTCATTATTTATTTATTTGGACACAATTCAATCGATAAATTGTATGCATTATCAAAAACCAAGGAGTTTATTGAGCTTTCAAAACATGCCACATATAGGAATATTTTCAGAGTGTCTAAGTATTGATGAAAAAATGATTCTTTACACAGGGAGACATTCTCGAAAAATGTATATGATATGAAAACCTGTAAAATTTATTTTAAATTAAGGATCCTTCCTTCTTCATATGGATATCTACACAAGTGACAAGTTTATGTAGGAAAAAAAATTATCTTTAACAAATCAATCCTTTTGGAGCCAAAATTATTCTAGATTTGACTGAAGGAACTGAAAATCTTGGAAAACGCAAAGTTTATGTTGATACCTTTTTATATATTTTTTTCAATTTTTAGAGGATATACGATTCTCGACGACAGAGAGATTCTCGGATAACAGGAACTATAAGAAAAAATAGGCTAGAAAATTGTTCGTTAACTGGTAGTAAGTTTTTGTGAAAAAAAGAAAGAGGCTTCTTGGAATTTATTGCAACAAGGGGTTTTACCATAGTTAAATAAAAAAAATGATAACGTTGCGTGCTTAGGGAGCAATTTTTATGGAAAGGAGCCCATGGGGTCATGGGGAAAGAAAACTGCTGGTCTTTAAGAGATAAAAGAAAATAGATCTGCAACAGCCAGGCATAGTGGTCTCATACAATAGACACATGGGATGTGTAAACCTCCTAGATAGATTTTTGAGTTCTTAAATAGACCAAGAATAAAAAGTAAAAAAAAAAATATCGGTGGTCCATTTTTATCTACACATTAAACATTAATTTTGTAGCATAAATAGATAAATAAAATAGATAAATGAAAGGAGAAATGTCCCATTTCGAATTTCTACGTCATATTGTTATTGCGTTGATGAAAACAGAAAACCTGAATCAAAACAGACAATTTTCTTCGAACCACGAACGCCAATGAATACATATATTCGTTCTGATGGCGTGAATTATTTTTTTTACAAGCTTGGAATCAATCAAAGTATAAAACCAGCAAAAAGAACATTCGTCTATGTTGCGAAAAATGTACAGTAATGCGACATAGAAACTAATCTTATATTTTTGATAAAAGACTGTAAAATAAACTCCATAAATATGTGGTTTAAAACAAGTGTTTGAAGTTTGTTTGTTAAGTTATTAATAAAGTAGCTCCATTTGCTGCGTGATGCATATTTAAAAAATTAAAATCATTTTTTTTAAAAATTTAAACTGTTCATCAATTGAGACAAACACTATACTTAAAAAAATAAGATAGATTCTCTTTAGATGATCCGTTTCATATAGCTGCACTTAATGGGTTAAGAAATGTTTCTTTATCTCAAAAATCGGCGATTTTCTCAGGTTTCTCAAGTTAAAGAAACGTTTTTCAGAATCCTTGGTAACTCGGAATATGTTATATAATATATTTGAAAAATTTTATGCTAAATAAATAAAAGCAGCAAAAACATTTTTTTACAGTTTATTGATATTTTGACCAGCACCGTTAACACCTATGAAAAAGCTGAATGAAAAAACTTAATGGATTAAGAAACGCTTCTTTATCTCAAAAATCCGCTTGTTTCTGAGGTTTCACAAGTTAAAGGGACGTTTTTAGGAATCGCTGGTAATTCGGAAGATGTTATATAATATTTTTGAAAAAAATTATGCTAAATAAATAATAACAGCAAAAAAATTTTTTTACAGTTTATTAGTATTTTGGACCAGCACCGTTAGCACCAATGAAAAAGCAGATGTTTAGTAAATAATATTTAATAACACGGATATTCACTTCCCGAATATAAGCATGTCGAATCTACACTGTTAAAAATTTGCAGGAAACTGTCCAGTCATTTGACTGTTTTTTGTAGAAATTGGTTGCATAACCGTAATTTAACTCTATTCTGACTATGGGCAATAATATAGTCAGAATGGAGTTACATTACGGTTATGTAACTATTTTCTATAAAAATGGTCATATGAGTGGACAGTTTGCTGCAAATTTTTAACAGTGTAAACCAGAATTATACTTATTATGCAATAAAACTTATGTAGCCGAAATTTTGAAGCCTACAAAATCAGTAAAGCCTTTGAACACGAAACATACTATTTATTCAAAAAATACCATAACATATTTTAAAAGTATATTAAATCCATCAAATCAAACTATACGTTTTTTAAGGAAGAAAAAAAAATATTTGTTCGCATCATACCAAGCATTTTATCTAATAGCAAAAGCTGAAAATTGATATCCAATTGGTAAAGATTTTTTTTTACCCCCTACAGTATAATTTACAGAAACCATCAACGGAAAGAATATGGATAAAAATTATGAAAAATAGCAAAAATACGTGCTTGTTCCATCAACATGCAAATAGCCAGAGGACTTGCGCTGACCAAAATTCAGCCAAAGCTTAACTTACTGTGTCAAAAGAAGCAGGTTTATCCAGCACACTGACTTTAAAGTTTATAAACATTTTTTATGTTTTATAATAAAATGTATAACAGTTGTACAAAAGTACAATTAAATTCATTGCTAACATACCATGAGTTTTTTTTTTTTTTTTTAAACACAAAAAATACGGATACTTTGGTTAATTTTATTTAATTTTTAATTTATCGCGATTGTTGTTATTTTTGACTATGTCGTTTTTTCATTGATACAGTAAAGATAAGCCATTAGATTTAATTAAAAAATGTAAAATTTGAGAAAAGAAATTAATCTGTAAATAACGTAAAAAACAGTATTTTGTAAATCTGCAAATAATAATAAAATTATTAATTTATCTCTTTATTTATACAAAAGAAACATTTTTATTTTGTGGATTTAAATGTACTTTCACTCTTCAGATGTTTTTTACATGCCGACCCATGGTTAGGAAGGAGTGGGGATGGATTGGGAATTGTGATTTTTTTTTTAAATTTTGAATCCTAGTTATTAGTTTAAGAATCCCTACGATAATGAAAGACAAGATTGGACTCACGATAATGCGATACATAAAAATTAAAAACACATTTATTTTCTTAAAAGATGCTATAAATAAAAAATACCACATGTAAGGATGATAGTTTGCACTGTGTGCCCCCCAGATATTTCAAGCAGTACATGCGCTTATTTTCAAAGGGATCATTCTTACATTAACATCTTTACATGTGGTTTTTAATGTTTTTAGCACCTTTTTAAGAAAATAAATATGTTTTTTTTTATATTTATATATATATATATATATATATATATATATATATATATATATATATATATGTATATACTTTATATATATTATTGTCTATATATATATATATATATATATATATACTTTAATGTATAATACGGTAATATACCCTTTAATGACTGCAATGTTTACATCCTTAAATCCTTAAACCTTAAAAATAAAGTAGAAACTGTTCGAAACTTTTATTAAAATGTTTCATCAACAATATCTGAATAATTATCTAGATATAGAATAATTTTATATGACCAAATAAATGTTAAATATACATACATATATATATATATATATATATATATATATATATATATATATATATATATATATATATATATATATATATATATATTAACTATAAATTATTGTGATTACCACAGAGCATCAAAGTGTGTATTAACTGTAATTACATAAAAATAACAAAAATAAACACCATGTTATTCAATTATTAAAAGAATGTATACTTGAGACAAAAATTAAATCTGTAAGTAACGTAAAACATAATATTTTGTAAATCTGAAAAAAAAAATGAAATTAATATATTACCCCTTTATTTAAACAAATTAAATATTTTTTTTATGGATCTAAATGCATTTCCAATTTTCAGATTTTTTTGTTTGAATTTCCATGGTGCTCAAGGGCAAGGGGGGGGGGGGGGAAGGGCGGTCTATCATGATTTTTAAATTATAATTGTAGTCGCGAGATTTAATAGTTTAAGAAACCCTATGATAATGGAAGACAAGATTAGATTCACGATATTAAAGTAATATACCCTTTAAAGACTGCAAAGTTTACATCATCCTTAAACCTTAAATGTCAAGTAGAAAATTTTCGAAACTTCTATTTAAATATTTCATAAATATTTTTTGTATAATTAGCTAGATAAAGAATCGTTTTATATGACAAAAGATAAAACAAAATATTTTGTGCAGTCAGCAGTGCAGCAAAGTGTGTCTTACTTCCAATTGCGTGAAAATAACAAAAATAAACCTCATTTAATTCCTTCCCATAACTTCATTTTCTTCCTCCACTTTTTATTTCGACTGAAACGAGAAACAGTGCATAATAAAAAGAAGCTAATTTAATTATATGGTAAATCTTAGCTTAACTTCTTTTTTTTTCTAAAATAAAATAGAATCTCTGAGTAGAACACATTTAAAAACGAATTAAGATTCTTTTTTGTTTAAAGAAATATACTTTTAAGATAATGCTCAGAATATAGCTAGTTTGTAGTTTGAAATCCATTTGTTTCTTTTTATATTTAGGAAAGTGGAAGTATTTTAAAAGAAAAACGTAAGTTTTTCATTCAACTGTTTGTTTATAAAATTCTTGTATATTTAAATTAACAGAACAGAAGTTACTTACTTGTATATAATTATATTCATATGTGGTTTAAAAAATATTATATATTTGTTTCTGAAAACAAGCACACGGGGAGAAATGATCAGGAAATTGGTAGATAAATGTGGATAAATGTAAATTTTGACAGGTGTATATATATATATATATATATATATATATATATATATATACAGTTAAATATATAAGGGCATATTTCGCAGCATATGGGGAAAATATATAAAAATATATAATTAAAAGAAAATATTTTCTTAATTTGAAGGTAAAATAGTAATAAAAAAATTATATTTCTAAAGCAGACGAATTTGATTGAGTAGCTGTAAAAATTATATTTGCTAACATAAAATCTCATTAGCATAAAATAAACAAAACTCGGTTAAGCGAAGAGATCTATCTTTAACTTTTCATAAGTTCGCATTAATGACGGCAGTTAAATTTTAATATTTTTCGTATCCTACGCTGTTAGAAATTTGCAGCAAACTGTTCAGTCATTCGACCGTTTTTATAGAAAACGGTAACATAGTAACATAGTAATATAACTATACTATACTATAGTGATATATAGTATATACTATAGTGATATATAGTGATATATAGTAATATAACTATACTATAGTGGTTCAAAGTAATATAACTATATTCAAACCACAATATGGGCAATAATATGGTCATAATAGAGTTTAATTACGGTAATGCAACCGTTTTCTTTAAAAACGGTCGGATGACTGGACAGTTTGCTGCAAAATTTTAAGATTGTAAGGGATTTATATTTTAGTTGTTCCATTACTATCAATTTTATTCATAGGTAATTTATTACTTTCTAAATGGTTTGGAGCACTTTAATTTATTTCATGAGTAGCCATTCAGCTTCAGAAAAAAATCTTTTAAAAACATCCTATTTATGTAACTTAATTAACAGCTTTCTTCTTTTTTTTTCTATCTAGTTTTCCATTTTTAACACTTTTTTTAGAGAGTATTTACATCTTATAAGTAACTACAATGCCAAATTTCATATTTCTAGCTCCTTCAGTATAAAAAAAACGCAATTTCAGAACGTTTTTCGCTCCTGCACCCCCCCCCCTGGGGTTAGTGACACCGACATAAAATATAGTCTATGTTGAACTAGGGGTTGTCAGCATCAATTTGCCACCATCACTTTTAAAATCGGTTCGGTAGTTCTAGAGAGTCCATAGAAATTGTAATTTAGAATGGTTTTAGAACGCTTTTCACTCATTTAACCCTTTTAAATTTCGAATTTTTTTTTGTTTTGTTTTTAGAGAGCATTTACATCTTATAAGTAACTACAGTGCCAAATTTCAAATTTCTAGATCATTCCGTATAAAAAAGAATCGCAATTTTAGAACGTTTTTCGCTCCTGCACCCCCCTGGAGTTCGTGACACCGACATAAAATATATTCTATGTTGGAGCAGGGGTTGTCACCATCAATTTGCCACTATCACTTTTGAAATCGGATCAGTAATTCCAGAGATTCCATAGAAATTGTAATTTAGAATTTTTTTAGAACGCTTTTCGATCATTTCACCTTTTTAAATTTCGATTTTTTTTTATTTTGTTCTTAGAGAGCATTTACATCTTATAAGTAACTACAACGCCAAAGTTTAAATCGGTTCGGTATTTCTAGAGATTCCATAGAAATTCTAATTTAGAATGTTTTTAGAACGCTTTTCGCTCATTTCACCCTTTTAAATTTCGAATTTTGTTTTATTTTATTCTTAGAGAGCGTTTACATCTTATAAGTAACTACAACGCCAAATTTCAAATCGGTTTGGTAGTTCTAGAGATTCCATAGAAATTGTAATTTAGACTGTTTTTAGAACGCTTTTCGCTCATTTCACCTTTTTAAATTTCGAATTTTTTAAAATTTTGTTCTTAGAGAGCATTTACATCTTATAAGTAACTACAACGCCAAATTTCAAATCGGTTCGGTAGTTCTAGAGATTCCATAGAAATTGTAATTTAGAATGTTTTTAGAACGCTTATCGCTCATTTCACCCTTTTAAATTCCGAATCTTTTTTTTTATTTTGTTCTTAGAGAGCATTTACATCTTATAAGTAACTACAACGCCAAATTTCAAATCGGTTTGGTAGTTCTAGAGATTCCATAGAAATTGTAATTTAGACTGTTTTTAGAACGCTTTTCGCTCATTTCACCTTTTTAAATTTCGAATTTTTTAAAATTTTGTTCTTAGAGAGCATTTACATCTTATAAGTAACTACAACGCCAAATTTCAAATCGGTTCGGTAGTTCTAGAGATTCCATAGAAATTGTAATTTAGAATGTTTTTAGAACGCTTATCGCTCATTTCACCCTTTTAAATTCCGAATCTTTTTTTTTATTTTGTTCTTAGAGAGCATTTACATCTTATAAGTAACTACAACGCCAAATTTCAAATCGGTTCGGTAGTTCTAGAGATTCCATAGAAATTGCAATTTAGAATGTTTTTAGAAAGCTTTTCGCTCATTTCACCCTTTTAAATTTCGATTTTTTTTTTGTTGTTGTTAGAGAGCATTTACATCTTATAAGTAACTACAACGCCAAATTTCAAATTTCTAGCTGCTTCAGTATAGAAAAAATCGCAATTTTAGAACGTTTTTCGCTCCTACACCCCCCTGGGTAGTGGCACAGACATAAAATATAGTCTATGTTGAACCAGGGGTTGTAAACATCAATTTGCCACCACCACATTTGAAATCGATTCGGTAGTTCTAGAGAGTCCACAGAAATTGTAATTTAGAATGCTTTTCACTCATTTCACCCTTCTAAATTTCGAATTTTTTTTTGATTTGTTTTTAGAGAGCATTTACATCTTATAAGTAACTACAGTGCCAAATTTCAAATTTCTAGATCATTCCGTATAAAAAAGAATCGCAATCTTAGAACGTTTTTCGCTCCTGCACCCCACTGGAGTTCGTGACACCGACATAAAATATAGCCTATGTTGGAGCAGGGGTTGTCACCATCAATTTGCCACCATCACTTTTGAAATCGGATCGGTAATTCCAGAGATTCCATAGAAATTGTAATTTAGAATTTTCTTAGAACGCTTTTCGATCATTTCACCTTTTTAAATTTCGATTTTTTTTATTTTGTTCTTAGAGAGCATTTACATCTTATAAGTAACTACAACGCCAAAGTTCAAATCGGTTCGGTAGTTCTAGAGATTCCATAGAAATTGTAATTTAGAATGTTTTTAGAACGCTTTTCGCTCATTTCACCCTTTTAAATTTCGAATTTTTTTTTTATTTTGTTCTTAGAGAGCATTTACATCTTATAAGTAACTACAACGCCAAATTTCAAATCGGTTCGGTAGTTCTAGAGATTCCATAGAAATTGTAATTTAGAATGTTTTTAGAACGGTTTTCGCTCATTTCACCCTTTTAAATTCCGAATTTTTTTTTTTTTTGTTCTTAGAGAGCATTTACATCTTATAAGTAACTACAACGCCAAATTTCAAATCGGTTCGGTAGTTCTAGAGATTCCATAGAAATTGCAATTTAGAATGTTTTTAGAAAGCTTTTCGCTCATTTCGCCCTTTTAAATTTCGATTTTTTTTGTTGTTGTTAGAGAGCATTTACATCTTATAAGTAACTACAACGCGAAATTTCAAATTTCTAGCTGCTTCAGTATAGAAAAAATTGCAATTTTAGAACGTTTTTCGCTCCTGCACCCCCCTGGGTAGTGGCACAGGCATAAAATATAGTCTATGTTGAACCAGGGGTTGTCAACATCAATTTGCCACCATCACTTTTGAAATCGGTTCGGTAGTTCTAGAGAGTCCATAGAAATTGTAATTTAGAATGGTTTTAGAACGCTTTTCATTCATTTCACCCTTTTAAATTTCGAATTTTTTTTTTGTTTTGTTTTTAGAGAGCATTTACATCTTATAAGTAACTACAGTGCCAAATTTCAAATTTCTAGATCATTCCGTATAAAAAAAATCGCAATTTTAGAACGTTTTTCGCTCCTGCGCCCCCCTGGAGTTCGTGACACCGACATAAAATATAGTCTATGTTGGAGCAGGGGTTGTCACCATCAATTTGCCACCATCACTTTTGAAATCGGATCGGTAATTCCAGAGATTCCATAGAAATTGTAATTTAGACTGTTTTTAGAACGCTTTTCGCTCATTTCACCCTTTTAAATTTCGAATTTTTTTTTATTTTGTTCTTAGAGAGCATTTACATCTTATAAGTAACTACAACGCCAAATTTCAAATCGGTTCGGTAGTTCTAGAGATTCCATAGAAATTGTAATTTAGAATGTTTTTAGAACGCTTTTCACTCATTTCACCCTTTTAAATTCCGAATCTTTTTTTTATTTTGTTGTTAGAGAGCATTTACATCTTATAAGTAACTACAACGCCAAATTTCAAATTTCTAGTTGCTTCAGTATAGAAAAAATCCCAATTTTAGAACGTTTTTCGCTCCTGCACCCCCCTGGATAGTGGCACAGACATAAAATATAGTCTATGTTGGAGCAGGGGTTGTCACCATCAATTTGCCGCCATCACTTTTAAAATCTGTTCGGTAGTTCCAAAGATTACCCCCTACAAACAAACAATCTTTACTCCTTTATAATATTAGTATATATATATATATATATATATCTATATATATATATAGATGTGTGTGTGTGTGTGTGTGTGCGTGTGTGTGTGTATATATTTTTAGAAATATATTAAATTTCTAGCTGCTGAATTTTATTTTTCGAAATAGAATTATTTACCAAAATGTATGTCACATTTTCCCATGTGATCAAGAGATAGTCATAATGCAAAAACACAATTAAATTGCTGAAAACGCATGATACACAATTAAAAAGTAATATACACAATTAAAAAGTAGGATACACGATTAAAACATAAAAGTACAACCGCGGTTTATCTGGAATAAGAAAATATCTGACAGAAACATTATATGTGCCTAATGTATTTTAATAAAGACAAGAAGCTTAGTTACAGATCGAAGAGTTATTTTATTTTATACGAGGGCAGTAATGCACTGGCTACATTGAAATACAATTGTTTTCACAAAGCCTTATTTATGTACACGATTCAACAAAGGAGAATAAACTTTTTATTCTATTTCATTCTTTTAAATGAAACTTTACGATAATAAAGGTTAAATTTAGATAGGTTAAAAAATTCTATAGATATTTATTAATAATGGGAAGTTAAGGGTATATGAGATTCAATATCACATTGGCATATACTTTTATTATAAAAAAATACAACTATAAAAATAAATACATATCAAATGTCCAAACAAAACAACAACAACAAAATCTAAATTTTATAGTGGTTCTTAAAGCGTGGGTGCTACACACAGGAGTGGCAAATATTTCAACTGCAAAGCAGAATTTCTTTTTGCGAGAGTAACAAATATTGTTATTTTGAATGTTAAATTTAATGCTGTTAATTTAGCATTTGGACTGTTAAATATGATTTCTGAACATGAAAGTATATACTAGAGAATTGATAGCATCTGAAAATCAAATAATCAAATATTGCTTAGTTAAAAAAAAAAAAAAAAAAAAAAAAAAAAAAGATGCAAAGAAGCAAAAAAATCTTTTGTTTAACCTTTAACCAAATAAGCAACGAGTCTGCCTTTTTGAGACCCTTCAATTGTATTTTTTTTTCAACGTGGTATTAAAATAAACCGTTTATTTGTATTATCATATCAAAAATATAATGTATACTGTGATTTTTTTTAAGAAGGACTACATCATTGTTTTTTTATTTTACAGTCGTGTGAATATGTGAAAAATAAAAAAAATCGACTTACATTAGTAAAATAAATTTAGAAATATATATATATATATATGATTTATGTGAGTGACTTGATTTGTTACTAAAAAATTAATAACAATAACACTGAACACTTTAAATGTTGCATTTCAAGAGGAAATCAGATAAAATATTTTAATAGTGATTTTTACGTATTTATTTTGAAACGTCCCAAAATAAAAGATTTGCGACTTTTGACTAAATAGTCAGACCATTCTTATTGGGGATTTATATTGGAACGATCTGAAAGCTTTAATCTTCCTTTCATATTAATTCAATAAGAAAACATCAATTCACAAATATAAAAATATTCATTATTTATTTATTTGGACACAATTCAATCGATAAATTGTATGCATTATCAAAAACCAAGGAGTTTATTGAGCTTTCAAAACATGCCACATATAGGAATATTTTCAGAGTGTCTAAGTATTGATGAAAAAATGATTCTTTACACAGGGAGACATTCTCGAAAAATGTATATGATATGAAAACCTGTAAAATTTATTTTAAATTAAGGATCCTTCCTTCTTCATATGGATATCTACACAAGTGACAAGTTTATGTAGGAAAAAAAATTATCTTTAACAAATCAATCCTTTTGGAGCCAAAATTATTCTAGATTTGACTGAAGGAACTGAAAATCTTGGAAAACGCAAAGTTTATGTTGATACCTTTTTATATATTTTTTTCAATTTTTAGAGGATATACGATTCTCGACGACAGAGAGATTCTCGGATAACAGGAACTATAAGAAAAAATAGGCTAGAAAATTGTTCGTTAACTGGTAGTAAGTTTTTGTGAAAAAAAGAAAGAGGCTGCTTGGAATTTATTGCAACAAGGGGTTTTACCATAGTTAAATAAAAAAAATGATAACGTTGCGTGCTTAGGGAGCAATTTTTATGGAAAGGAGCCCATGGGGTCATGGGGAAAGAAAACTGCTGGTCTTTAAGAGATAAAAGAAAATAGATCTGCAACAGCCAGGCATAGTGGTCTCATACAATAGACACATGGGATGTGTAAACCTCCTAGATAGATTTTTGAGTTCTTAAATAGACCAAGAATAAAAAGTAAAAAAAAAAATATCGGTGGTCCATTTTTATCTACACATTAAACATTAATTTTGTAGCATAAATAGATAAATAAAATAGATAAATGAAAGGAGAAATGTCCCATTTCGAATTTCTACGTCATATTGTTATTGCGTTGATGAAAACAGAAAACCTGAATCAAAACAGACAATTTTCTTCGAACCACGAACGCCAATGAATACATATATTCGTTCTGATGGCGTGAATTATTTTTTTTACAAGCTTGGAATCAATCAAAGTATAAAACCAGCAAAAAGAACATTCGTCTATGTTGCGAAAAATGTACAGTAATGCGACATAGAAACTAATCTTATATTTTTGATAAAAGACTGTAAAATAAACTCCATAAATATGTGGTTTAAAACAAGTGTTTGAAGTTTGTTTGTTAAGTTATTAATAAAGTAGCTCCATTTGCTGCGTGATGCATATTTAAAATATTAAAATCATTTTTTTTAAAAATTTAAACTGTTCATCAATTGAGACAAACACTATACTTAAAAAAATAAGATAGATTCTCTTTAGATGATCCGTTTCATATAGCTGCACTTAATGGGTTAAGAAATGTTTCTTTATCTCAAAAATCGGCGATTTTCTCAGGTTTCTCAAGTTAAAGAAACGTTTTTCAGAATCCTTGGTAACTCGGAATATGTTATATAATATATTTGAAAAATTTTATGCTAAATAAATAAAAGCAGCAAAAACATTTTTTTACAGTTTATTGATATTTTGACCAGCACCGTTAACACCTATGAAAAAGCTGAATGAAAAAACTTAATGGATTAAGAAACGCTTCTTTATCTCAAAAATCCGCTTGTTTCTGAGGTTTCACAAGTTAAAGGGACGTTTTTAGGAATCGCTGGTAATTCGGAAGATGTTATATAATATTTTTGAAAAAAATTATGCTAAATAAATAATAACAGCAAAAAATTTTTTTTACAGTTTATTAGTATTTTGGACCAGCACCGTTAGCACCAATGAAAAAGCAGATGTTTAGTAAATAATATTTAATAACACGGATATTCACTTCCCGAATATAAGCATGTCGAATCTACACTGTTAAAAATTTGCAGGAAACTGTCCAGTCATTTGACTGTTTTTTGTAGAAATTGGTTGCATAACCGTAATTTAACTCTATTCTGACTATGGGCAATAATATAGTCAGAATGGAGTTACATTACGGTTATGTAACTATTTTCTATAAAAATGGTCATATGAGTGGACAGTTTGCTGCAAATTTTTAACAGTGTAAACCAGAATTATACTTATTATGCAATAAAACTTATGTAGCCGAAATTTTGAAGCCTACAAAATCAGTAAAGCCTTTGAACACGAAACATACTATTTATTCAAAAAATACCATAACATATTTTAAAAGTATATTAAATCCATCAAATCAAACTATACGTTTTTTAAGGAAGAAAAAAAAATATTTGTTCGCATCATACCAAGCATTTTATCTAATAGCAAAAGCTGAAAATTGATATCCAATTGGTAAAGATTTTTTTTTACCCCCTACAGTATAATTTACAGAAACCATCAACGGAAAGAATATGGATAAAAATTATGAAAAATAGCAAAAATACGTGCTTGTTCCATCAACATGCAAATAGCCAGAGGACTTGCGCTGACCAAAATTCAGCCAAAGCTTAACTTACTGTGTCAAAAGAAGCAGGTTTATCCAGCACACTGACTTTAAAGTTTATAAACATTTTTTATGTTTTATAATAAAATGTATAACAGTTGTACAAAAGTACAATTAAATTCATTGCTAACATACCATGAGTTTTTTTTTTTTTTTAAACACAAAAAATACGGATACTTTGGTTAATTTTATTTAATTTTTAATTTATCGCGATTGTTGTTATTTTTGACTATGTCGTTTTTTCATTGATACAGTAAAGATAAACCATTAGATTTAATTAAAAAATGTAAAATTTGAGAAAAGAAATTAATCTGTAAATAACGTAAAAAACAGTATTTTGTAAATCTGCAAATAATAATAAAATTATTAATTTATCTCTTTATTTATACAAAAGAAACATTTTTATTTTGTGGATTTAAATGTACTTTCACTCTTCAGATGTTTTTTACATGCCGACCCATGGTTAGGAAGGAGTGGGGATGGATTGGGAATTGTGATTTTTTTTTAAATTTTGAATCCTAGTTATTAGTTTAAGAATCCCTACGATAATGAAAGACAAGATTGGACTCACGATAATGCGATACATAAAAATTAAAAACACATTTATTTTCTTAAAAGATGCTATAAATAAAAAATACCACATGTAAGGATGATAGTTTGCACTGTGTGCCCCCCAGATATTTCAAGCAGTACATGCGCTTATTTTCAAAGGGATCATTCTTACATTAACATCTTTACATGTGGTTTTTAATGTTTTTAGCACCTTTTTAAGAAAATAAATATGTTTTTTTTTTTATATTTATATATATATATATATATATATATATATATATATATATATATATATATATATATATATGTATATACTTTATATATATTATTGTCTATATATATATATATATATATATATACTTTAATGTATAATACGGTAATATACCCTTTAATGACTGCAATGTTTACATCCTTAAATCCTTAAACCTTAAAAATAAAGTAGAAACTGTTCGAAACTTTTATTAAAATGTTTCATCAACAATATCTGAATAATTATCTAGATATAGAATAATTTTATATGACCAAATAAATGTTAAATATACATACATATATATATATATATATATATATATATATATATATATATATTTAACTATAAATTATTGTGATTACCACAGAGCATCAAAGTGTGTATTAACTGTAATTACATAAAAATAACAAAAATAAACACCATGTTATTCAATTATTAAAAGAATGTATACTTGAGACAAAAATTAAATCTGTAAGTAACGTAAAACATAATATTTTGTAAATCTGAAAAAAAAAATGAAATTAATATATTACCCCTTTATTTAAACAAATTAAATATTTTTTTTATGGATCTAAATGCATTTCCAATTTTCAGATTTTTTTGTTTGAATTTCCATGGTGCTCAAGGGCAAGGGGGGGGGAAGGGCGGTCTATCATGATTTTTAAATTATAATTGTAGTCGCGAGATTTAATAGTTTAAGAAACCCTATGATAATGGAAGACAAGATTAGATTCACGATATTAAAGTAATATACCCTTTAAAGACTGCAAAGTTTACATCATCCTTAAACCTTAAATGTCAAGTAGAAAATTTTCGAAACTTCTATTTAAATATTTCATAAATATTTTTTGTATAATTAGCTAGATAAAGAATCGTTTTATATGACAAAAGATAAAACAAAATATTTTGTGCAGTCAGCAGTGCAGCAAAGTGTGTCTTACTTCCAATTGCGTGAAAATAACAAAAATAAACCTCATTTAATTCCTTCCCATAACTTCATTTTCTTCCTCCACTTTTTATTTCGACTGAAACGAGAAACAGTGCATAATAAAAAGAAGCTAATTTAATTATATGGTAAATCTTAGCTTAACTTCTTTTTTTTTCTAAAATAAAATAGAATCTCTGAGTAGAACACATTTAAAAACGAATTAAGATTCTTTTTTGTTTAAAGAAATATACTTTTAAGATAATGCTCAGAATATAGCTAGTTTGTAGTTTGAAATCCATTTGTTTCTTTTTATATTTAGGAAAGTGGAAGTATTTTAAAAGAAAAACGTAAGTTTTTCATTCAACTGTTTGTTTATAAAATTCTTGTATATTTAAATTAACAGAACAGAAGTTACTTACTTGTATATAATTATATTCATATGTGGTTTAAAAAATATTATATATTTGTTTCTGAAAACAAGCACACGGGGAGAAATGATCAGGAAATTGGTAGATAAATGTGGATAAATGTAAATTTTGACAGGTGTATATATATATATATATATATATATATATATATACAGTTAAATATATAAGGGCATATTTCGCAGCATATGGGTAAAATATATAAAAATATATAATTAAAAGAAAATATTTTCTTAATTTGAAGGTAAAATAGTAATAAAAAAATTATATTTCTAAAGCAGACGAATTTGATTGAGTAGCTGTAAAAATTATATTTGCTAACATAAAATCTCATTAGCATAAAATAAACAAAACTCGGTTAAGCGAAGAGATCTATCTTTAACTTTTCATAAGTTCGCATTAATGACGGCAGTTAAATTTTAATATTTTTCGTATCCTACGCTGTTAGAAATTTGCAGCAAACTGTTCAGTCATTCGACCGTTTTTATAGAAAACGGTAACATAGTAACATAGTAATATAACTATACTATACTATAGTGATATATAGTATATACTATAGTGATATATAGTGATATATAGTAATATAACTATACTATAGTGGTTCAAAGTAATATAACTATATTCAAACCACAATATGGGCAATAATATGGTCATAATAGAGTTTAATTACGGTAATGCAACCGTTTTCTTTAAAAACGGTCGGATGACTGGACAGTTTGCTGCAAAATTTTAAGATTGTAAGGGATTTATATTTTAGTTGTTCCATTACTATCAATTTTATTCATAGGTAATTTATTACTTTCTAAATGGTTTGGAGCACTTTAATTTATTTCATGAGTAGCCATTCAGCTTCAGAAAAAAATCTTTTAAAAACATCCTATTTATGTAACTTAATTAACAGCTTTCTTCTTTTTTTTTCTATCTAGTTTTCCATTTTTAACACTTTCCAACCTAGTTGAAAAGTGTTTATGACTTCGGTTTGTCTGCCGTAGGGCCGTCTGACCGTGCTCTAACTCCCGTAAATATGCTCGGATTGCCTGCAATTTTTATATGTTATTGTCGTTATCTATAGAATGTTCCCTATTTCAACTGAAGTGTGTAGCACTTATAGTTTTTTACAGGGACACTCAAAAGAATTCCGTTACATTACAGTCTATGGGGAAATATCATTTGCGGTTTATTTTAATGATGTTACACAATTTTAAACACACTGTAATTGATATATATCACTAAGGTGCATTAAAAGAAGCTTAATATGGAATATGCTGTGCATAGCACTTATTGTTACTTTACAGGGAAAGTCAAAAGAAATCCGTAACATTACGTCTATGGAGAAAAATCGTTTGCGGTTTAATTAATTAATGTTTCACTATTTTAAACGCATTGAAATTTATATATATCACTAAGGTGCATTACAAGAGGCTTACTACAGAATATTGTGTGTATAGCACTCATCGTTCATTTACAGGGACACACAAAAGAATTCTCTACTGTCTGTTAACAATAATTCCTGGAAGTGCGTTTTAAGTTGCTGAACGCGATTTGAAATTTAACTCATTTTTTGTCTATTACTTGGTGTGTATAAATTTTGTAGATCATATACAGGGCAGCACAAAAGTTAGCGAACACATTTCCGTTTATTGACAGAAACTCCAGAAGGAGAATTTTGAACTGTGCTACGCGTTTCCTAACTCAACTAAAATTTAGCATCCTATGTAGTGTATATACAAATCTATAGATCATATACAGGGCTGAATAAAAGTATTCGGATATTTTTCCGAATATTGTATATGTTGGAAATTCGTGAAATTACGTTTTTAGATATGTTATGCGTTTTCCATATTGTTTACTTAGATGTTATCTTTCAGTTTATTAAACGGTAATGATTTGTAAAATTATTTTAGAAGCGTTGGAAAGTGTTACATAATCTATGCTTGACGCATGATTTTTCGTTCTTGTTTATGTATTCACATTTATTCACAAATCTTTGTTTAAAGTTTCTGTAGACACTTAAATCCAAAAGTTCTTTGTGCCATTGAAAATGGTTTTGGTATGCGATGTTACCTATATGAACAAACAAATATGATAAATAGTTATAAATAAACAAAAAAAATTCAATTTATCAAATGAGTAAGAAGCATCGTATTTTTAGCCAGTTTTTTAATCAGCAAGTTGAAATATTTTTATTTTAGGATAATATTTTGTCGAACGATTGTAATTTCTGAAGATTGCATCCCCTACATATGATCGGAAAGAAATTAGATAAAATCCCGTAAGAAAAGTAAATTATTAAATGATATTTTTGTTTGTTTATAAATTCGCATACCTATTTTACAATAAAAAAGTTATTTCAGCTGCTGGTTAGCTTTGTAAATTTTCTGAATTACGACTTTAAAAAATGTTGTAATAATTGCACATATATTTTAATAATACATAATTCTTTTTAAAATATGTAGAAGTAATTTCAAATTAGAACCCGATATAAAGGTTTGAACTTTCATTCCTAGTTTTAGAAGAAAAGTTGTCCAAAGGATTTAGCCAACTGTAACTAGCACTGCACTATACAGTTTGCTGATAAAGAATTTATAAGCTGTATAATCGCATATTCTATTCAAAAGGAAGATAAACATAGCTTTACAGATGTTGAAGTCATCATTTTAAATTTAATCACACTTCTGCTCAAACATTTTGTGCATCGTGGGATGCCAAAGGAAAGTCTTTTATCTACCATACGTTTTTGTTCGTGAAAAATCGCTTTACACTTGACGATTTTCCTGTCGGTTAGTCACAAATTGAAGTTTGACATGTCTATTTTTAAATAATGAATGCTTAATAATGTACGTATCTTAAAACATTGTTTCGATGTGCTATTTTCCATCTAATCCAAACAGAGGCCGAGAGACCCAAATTGGGCCTCAAGAATAAAGATCCTTTTGATTGAAATCCCCCATACTTACAATTACATAACTGAAAAGGATTTTAGAATCATTAAAAATGATTCATTATTATTAAATCAAATTACATTTTAAATAATTTATATTTTTATTTAAAATCTAGCGGTATCTGCCCCTTACGAGCTACACGCAGACTGCCTAGGCTCTAAAAACAAGTTAATGTGCTCTGTTTTTAAAATATTACAACATTACAGAAGATTGAATGATATTACCACGACCAGCAGTGATCTTCTGTAATCGGGTTGTCATGCATTTCCTTTGTTTAATGTTTTGGTTCGCCAAACCGCATCCACCACTGTCTCAACAGCGAACCGCTGTTTTCGTTATTGCTTAAATAAGATCAATTGCACATTTGAAAATCAGCTTGTTTAAATTGTCTAAGTAAAAAATGTCGTTGTATTTCAAAAACGTTTTCTTTTAGACGCTATAAGAAATTAAATTTTAATATCGCTTTTAAAATACGTCCCTTTAAAATTGGCATAATGTTCATCATTAAATGAATTATTATTCAAGAATTTAATTATTTTAAAGTTTCCTTTCTTTTTTTGTTATTAACGTGTAAATATATTTTTCAATTTAAGTGTTTGTAAATATCAATATTTGTGCTTTTTTAAAATCTGACAAAAATACATATAAACGTCATTTATAAAACTATGAATGAAATATATATTTAGATAATGAAAATTTTACTAAAAAATGGATAAAAAACATAACAAATTAGATAATAAAAAAACAAGAACGAAAAATCATGCTTCAAGCATAGATTATGTAACACTTTCCAACGCTTCCAAAATAATTTTACAAATCATACCGTTTAATAAGCTGAAAGATAGCATCTAAGTAAATAATTTGGAAAACGCATAACATATTTAAAACATAATTTAAGGAATTTGCAACCTATACAGTATTCGGAAAAATATCCGAATACTTTTATTCAGCCCTGTATATGATCTATAAATTTGTATATATACTACATAGGATGCTAAATTTTAGTTCAGTTAGGAAAAGCGTAGCACAGTTTAAAATTCTCCTTCTGGAGTTTGTCAATAAATGGAAATGTGTTCGCGAATTTTTGTGCTTCCCTGTATATGATCTACAGAATTTATACACACCACGTAAATACACAAAAAGTGAGTTAAATTTAGAATCGCGTTCAGTAACTTAAAACGCACTTCCAGGAATTATTGTAAACAGACAGTAGATAATTCTTTTGTGTATCCCTGTAAATGAACGATGACTGCTATACACACACTATTCTGTAGTAAGCCTCTTGTAATGCACCTTAGTGATATATATAAATTTCAATGCGTTTAAAATAATGAAACATTATTTAAATAAACTGCAGACGATTTTTCTCCATAGATGTAATGTAACGGAATTCTTTTGACTGTTCCTGTAAAGCTACTATAAGTGCTATGCACACCCTATTCCATATTAAGCTTCTTGTAATGCACCTTAGTGATATATATCAATTACAATGTGTTTGAAATTGAGTAACATCATTAAAATAAACCGCAAATGATTTTTCCCCATAGATCGCAATGTAACGAAATTCTTTTGAGTGTCCCTCTAAAAAAACTATAAGTGCTACACACTTCCGTTGAAATAGGGAACATGCTATAGAGTACTACAATAACATATAAAAATTGCAGAGCAATCCGAGCATATTTACGGGAGTTAGAGCACGGACAGACGGCTAGACGGCCATCTGGCCAGACAAACCGAAGTCATAAGTTAAACAAGAACGAAAAATCATGCATCAAGCATAGATTATGTAACACTTTTCAACGCTTCCAAAATAATTTTACGAATCATACTCTTTAATAAGCTAAAAGATAACATCTAAGTAATCCGAATACTTTTATATTCAGCCCTGTATAGGATCTATAGATTTGTATATATACTACATAGGATGCTAAATTTTAGTTCAGTTAGGAAACACGTAGCACAGTTTAAATTCTCCGTCTGGAGTTAAATAATACGGAAATATGTTCCCGAACTTTTGTGGTTCCCTGTATAGGATCTACAGAATTTATACACACCACGTAATATACAAAAAGTGATTTAAAATTAAAATCGCGTTCAGTAACTTAAAACGCACTTCCAGGAATTATTGTTAACATACAGTAGAGAATTCTTTTGTGTGTCCCTGTAAATGAACGATGACTGCTATACACACAATATTCTGTAGTAAGTCTCTTGTAATGAACCTTATATAAATTTCAATGCGTTTAAAATAGGGAAACATTATTTAAATAAACCGCAGACGATTTCTCTCCATAGACGTAATGTAACGGAATTCTTTTGACTGTCCCTGTAAAGTAAGTATAAGTGCTATGCACACCCTATTCCATATTAAGCTTCTTCTAATGCACCTTAGTGATATATATAAATTTCAATGCGTTTAAAATAGTGAAACATTATTCAATTAAACCGCAAATAATTTTTTCCCATAGACCGCAATGTAACGGAATTCTTTTGAGTGTCCCTGTCAAAAAACTATAAGTGCTACACACTTCCGTTGTAATAGGGAACATGCTATAGATAACGATTATAACATATAAAAATTGCAGGGCAATCCGAGCATATTTACGGGAGTTAGAGCACGGACAGACGGCCAGACGGCCAGACGGCAGACGGCCAGACGACCAGACGGCAGACGGCCAGACAAACCGAAGTCATAAACACTTTTCAACTAGGTTGGAAAGTGTTAAAAATGATGAATGAACAGTACAGACCTTAATCTAGTCAGGCGTACGCCTGTAAAAGATTGTTAAATTGCAATGCTTAGTTTTTGATCCTATAAAACTTATGCAACGGAAATATCTTGACAAATTTACATAATAAATAATGCTTAAAATATATTTTCTTTATTAGGTGCGTTCGTAATTATATAAATACGTAGCACCTATAGTCGTCGTTTGGTCCGTCCGTCTGTCCGTCCGTCTGTCTGTCTGTCCGTCTGTCTGTCTGTCTGTCCGCATATAACAACGCAAAAACTACCCAACCAAATGGTTTGCAATTTAAAACATATTATCTTTGCAGAATTTTGTCGAGACATCTCAAATTTTATTAAAATCGAATCAAAACTTTAGGAGATATTAATAAAAATATTTATTAAGAAATTTGAATTTTTTTTTTTTTTTAAATCGGTGCTTTTTTGTTATAGGAGCTTCCGAAGTTTAATCGTCAAGCGACCGAGATACTTATTTTATGACAGAAATTAATCTGCAGACGATATAATTCATTTCACAGAATTAAAAATCATCAAGATCTGAATATTTATATAACTAGCTGATACATATATATCTGAATATTTATATAACTAGTTAAGATATTTGTATGAACAGTGTCATAAAATATATACTTAACTAGCTGTTTAACCCGTTCTACGCACGGGAGATCATGAATTTAATTCTAAAACGTGCGTACGAACGCACCTCGTTTGTAACGTTTGACGTACAATTTCCAACTTGTTTCAAAACTGTCTACTTCAACGTGTTTACCATACATTTATCTATAGAACTAAGAGTGTCACGTTTTTATATGCACACAGATACTCCTGTTTATGGTTAGACAATAGTTTTTTCAGTAAACGCTGAGAAATTAAGAAAGTCGCAATATATGCAATTACGGCAGTAAAAGTAGCATTAGATACTTTTTATCCGAATAGAGAGATTCTAATTAAAATGCCGATTAATGCTTTTAACAAAATTCATATTTGTATTAAATTGACGTTTAATTAATAATTTTGTACTACTTTTGTTCTATGCAAACTATTGTTTAGATAATTTAATAAAGACACATGTATGGCACTTTTATAAACTACAGAAGCAAATTAGAAGCAATTGTCTACATAAACTGAAACAAAGGTATTGCATAAAGCGCGTTACATACACACATATTTACCCTATATATATAAAATCCTAATGAAACGAATTTGTGAAACGATTTTATGAAACGAATTTATGAAACGATTTTATGAAACGACTGATTAAACGACTGATTATGTTTCAGGGCTATTTTTAATAAAATATTAAACGCTTGATGGTGAAATTAATACCAATTGCCCATAAAAATCCGCGGATGTCAAAAC
Organism: Maratus michaelseni; assembly: GCA_963931845.1. Classification (NCBI taxonomy): domain Eukaryota; kingdom Metazoa; phylum Arthropoda; class Arachnida; order Araneae; family Salticidae; genus Maratus; species Maratus michaelseni. Next base: position 394,644,315 of record OZ007592.1, read on the forward strand.
TGGTAATATAATTTTTAAATTGGAATTAGTTTCCGAGATATTAATTTTTTTCTAATTTTAATGACATTTCTGTAATGATGGCAAGTAATTACTCAGTTTTTTGTGACAAAAAAGGGAAAAAACTTGAAAATGATCCCGATAGGGATTATTGATTTCTTTTTATTTGTCATGTTAAAATTGAAATTGAATTTATCTTTTATTTCAATCGATAATAAAGACAAGATTGTGATTAAATTATGTTTTTCGGGAAAATTAAAAAAAAAAAAAATCACATTTCTATCATCAGGATTCAATCGTCTGACAGCATTTAATTTAATTTATAAACTGAAAATATTTTGAATAAATTCGTCCAAATGACGTCATTTATGTAAACGCAAAAGAAAGGGGTGGAAAGGAATTAATAGTAATTATTATTTATTGATATTGATATGGGGCCTTGACGAAACAGAGAAAATAGCCTTGGCGGAAAAGGAAATTTGGCAACATACTCTCTGTCAACCTATTCACTTTGTAATTTCGTATACAGAAGCATTTTTTCAATATTTATCCAATTTGCTTAGCGTAAAATGTCATTTATCCTATTTTATATATAATCAGAAGTAATTGGTATAGAAAAAACAATAATAATATACATGTAATTAAAATACGCATATAAACAAAAAAATCGTCCTTGGCTGTTTATGTCATTTGGCACCAAATCTCACTTTCTGATGCCCGAATTGCGCCAAGCTTTTTAAAAAAGCGTCAAGACCCCTATAATAGAAAAGCACCAAAAGTTCATTGGGTTTGTTTTCATAACTTTTGGCAACAAATCTATGTATATTAACGAATCTATCCCTTTTTGAAGCTCGAATTACGCCAAACCTAAAAGCAAAGGATCCTTTACTGGAAAAGTACCCGATTTTCTTATGGACAATATTCAAGTGACATAACATGGTGTAAAATTATCGCGGATAGCAAATTTGTTTAAATATCTCATCAATTGATGCCGAATAAATGCAGGCATGCATACACAAAATATTTAATTAATTTTGTATGATAAATAATTATTAGAAAATTCGTATATACATATTAATTAAAATAAATAATTTACATATTTAAAATAACATGAAAATATGCATGATGGTGCACTAAAATAGAGAGAAAATTAAAACATGTTACTGAAAATGTCTATAACATAGTACTTTTCAATACCGCGGTTCTTAATGTTATTCACAAGCAGATAGAATTTTTCTCATCCTTAAACGCAAAGGAAGAATAGAATACATATCGTTGTTATAAAAGTCCGAGAGGTAGCCACAATTTAAACCTAACCATTTTATACAAGCTGGTTTTCAAGTTGTAATTGATTTTACTTATGAATCCCTAAAACAGTCGTCAGTTGTCGCAACAGCTGTGTATGAGGCCATGATAATCGAAAAATGTCCCATTAAAATGTTAAAAGCATGGCAACCCAATTACAGATTTACCAATATTTTTAAAACAAAGCACGCTGTCATGTTTTTAGAGGCCTCGAAGTCTGAGCGGGGGTTGGCGAGCGTAGCTCGCAGGGGGTAGGCCCCCTAGTATATATATATATATATATTTATTTACATGCAATGCTTCGTTGAAAGGCCGATATGGACCACAGAGTCAATGATTCTTGTAATAGTCTGTTTTAAATCAGAAAAAAAATATATATAATTTTTTTTATTTTAACCCTCCAAAGCCCGTGAGTATTTTTTTTTTTTTTTTTTTTTTTTTTTTTTTTTTTTTTTTTTTTTTGGGGGGGGGGGGGGGTACTGCTTTTTTAGGTGCGTTCGTAATTATATAAATACGTAGCACCTATAATCGTCGTCTGTCCGCATATAACAGTGCACGAACTACCCAACCAAATGGCTTGAAATTTAAGATATATTATCTTTGCGGAATTTTGTCGAGGCATTTCAAATTTTAGGAAAATAGAATAAAAATTTTAGAAGATATTAATAAAAATATTTATTAAGAAATTTGAATTTTTTTTTTTTAAATTGGTGCTTTTTTGTTATAGGAGCTTCCGAGGTTTAATCGTCAAGCGAACGAGATACTTATTTTATTACAGAAATTAATCTGCAGACGATATAATTAATTTCACAGAATTAAAAATCATCAAGATCTGAATATTTATATAATTAGCTATAGTACGAACGCACTTCGTTTGTCGCGTTTGACGTACAATTTCCAACTTGTTTCTAGTTGATCTTATTGTACTGTTTTCACTAAAACGGAGTAATAAGAAAATATCACATGTACATGTTCTCAAGTAAATGACACAAAAATTCAAGTCTAATCACAGCAACAGAATTTTATCAAACATTTGATACAAATATAACGTCAACATTTAATTAACTTTAACATTCTGGCGTATACTTATATGTAACTTACTGCTTTTCTTTTACATTTTTATGTCAAAAAAGAAAAACAACTCCAGTCGTGTCGTGGCTTGTTTGGTGTAGGTAGAAAAGTTTCGAAGGTCATCGTATGAAAAAATCCGAGGAATATGGACACTTTTCTATGATTAGGTAAACTCTTCAAGATCTCCATAAAAGTGACAACGTACACATTCACTTAAAATCTAAGCCTAGAGGTCCTTTCAAAGTTACATGGAGGTGACAATAGGCATTGTTGGGTTAAAGTAATGTAATTTTTTATTCCTACTCTACACGAAATTGGACATCGAAAGTTCAGAAGCAATATTTTCCTGTAAAACTGTTTGAAACGTATAGTAGCTCACTGTAAAAAAAATTTCGGAAGGTTCCAGAAAAAGTCGTGGCATTAAGATGGCACGGCCTTTTACTGTTACGTTTCACAACAAAGTAATGGAACATTCCAATTTTCAATAATCAATATACTTTTTTTATTCAGTGTCTATTTTAAGCCCTTAAATTTTAAAGTTTCGCATTACAGATAAAATGAAAATTCACATAATGAAGAATAAAAATATATAAATTAGCTACTTACTTTATAAGTTGATATCCAAACAAAGAATGGCATTTTTTCAGATTGCATTTGTCTCTAAGTACCTAGGAAGCTGTTTTTTATTCTTCTTTAGTTATCATAATGGCTAATGGAATATAAAACATGAAGCACGCGTGCGCAGAATGTAGTTTACGGAAAAGTTGAAACCTCTCAAAAATATTACACGAAATATCGCCGTAATTGACGTGGGACATAAGGAAATTCGAAATTGCGGTAAAATATGCGAAATGTTTCAGAATAATTTTCAGATACGTTCCGAAATTTTTTTACAATGTGGGAGTTATTTTCCTTGAAGTACCCCTACTTGTTCCCAAATCTTTGCGACACTGTTTTTAAAACTGGACTTTCTACAATACTAATTTATATGCTTTGTCATTGATAAGTAAATCGAAACTTATTCCAGATACATTTATTGATCATAAGTTGTTAATTTGACATTACGAAAGTGGCTGTATTGAACCAATTATACAACTGTAACTATAAAGTTACTTTTGAAAAGTGTTTTAAACCAGAAATGACACAAAATATTTTATTAAGAATTCTCTTTGAATTAACTCTCACATGAACTAGATGAGAGAGTAAAACAATAATACAAATTTCTATAAAACTAGTTTGTAATAATGTTGCCTAATATAGCGCGAATGTTTCTGTCTATGTAATGTTTTTCAATTCAAACAATTAGCTTTACAAATACGTCTTAAAATAAATGAAAAAAAATTAAGTACATAAATTTGTATTAAATGCATAAATAATAAAATTTGCACATTACTCAGAATCTAAATCTGCATTTTTAAATATTACATTTAAATTATATGATATTTTAAACTCAGGATACGATAAAAGCGTATGCTTATAGAGAACAGAAATGAAATTTTCTTCAAACAGAATGAAAATATTTACTCTCCTGCTCTTTTAGGTCGGAAATAGGACATACATTTTTTTTGACGAACTTTGTTTTGTTGACTTACACTCTAAAGAGATAAGTTTCTAAGCATATATTAACCAATTCATATTTTGTAATCACAATATATATATATATATATATATATATATATATATATACAGTGGAACCCCGATTTTACGTAACCCACCCGTTTCGTACGTTATCCCGCTTCCTACGTTATTTTTTGTCGGTCTCAGAAAATTCCTATTCCGATAATGTCAAAAGTACCTCGATTTTACGTTATTTACTCTTAGCGTTTCCCGCTTGCTACGTCATTTTAGGCGAAGTACCTCAGGAAATTTTATCTTTTTTCACAAGAACAAAAATGCTTTCCACTTGGTCAACTGGTTGTTTGTCACCAAAATAAAAATACTTTTTTTACTGCAGAGTTTTGACTTTTTTTTCTTTTTTGCTAAGAAAATGTGTCAGAATGTGAAAATGAATGCTGTTTTGTTCATACAGAAATGAAATGTAAATGTGAATAAAGAACATGGAGGCATGTTGTCGATAAACGTATAAAGCAAAAATTTGAATAAAAAGATGACAAAGTTAAAATTTGATAACAGAATTGATAACGATTTTCGAGACTTTTTAATGAATTTCATTCATTTTTTTTTTTCGTTTCGCGGTGATTTCTCTCCATTAGTAAAAAAAAATCTATTTTCAGCCTTTTAGATCAATACAATAAATTCTGTGCTCCTTTCATTAAAGTTTATTCGAAATTCGTACTACGTTTTTCGACATTTTCGCGACATTTGCATGCCATTTTTTAAAGTTTATTCGCATTCCGCAACGATTGTTTTACATTTGTAAAATGAATCTGCTTTATATATTTCAGAACAATATAGTAAATCGTGTCATCTGAGATTTTTTTTATTTTGATCTTATTCTGTGTTCGTTGTCGATTTTTTTATATGTAAAAGAAAAAAAAATACGGATACAACATTTTAGTTCCAAACAGTAAATTTTGTCTTCTTTTCAAGTATTCGAAATCCGTACATTATTTTATTTTCAATAGACTTTTATAGTATTAAGTTAGTAAACCCCTTTCATATCTAGAATCACCTTTATAAAATAAAATATGTCACCTCTGAGAATTGTATTACATTTAGCTTTTTTAAAATTCGCAAGTATAATATCAAAATATGAGCTTACACTTCCTTTTTTATAATTATCAAAATTAACGCCTGAGCATTTAATTCTAATATTAGTAATAGGTGATATGCAAATATATTTTTTAAAGCCTCATAATTTCTTAAAACGTTCTTTTAAAAAAATTGAAATTGGTATAAAGAATTTTTTATCCATTATTTTAAATGCACACAATGCACATATGGTATCTGTATGTTTAGTAAAAAAATAATTATGAGTCTTATAATTCGTTTACGAGTATTATAATGCATTTACACACGTTACTGCGCTTCCGATAAAACAATTTAGGAAGTAAAAGCTATATATCGTATTAATTCATTGATGATTTTTCGGAATTATTGCCATTTTAAGAAATTCCCAATTTATAAAACTTTTTTTCTGAACTGCAAAGAAAGAGCCACCCAGTGGTCGAATTTGGAACTGTTACATTTCTCCTTTTACCCATGTAACGTCCATACGAAATTACAAATTAATACGTCAACAATAAAGGCGCTAGATTGACAGTAGTGCCACTTTAGTTATAAACACACGATATAAAATAAAAACTAAATATTCGAAACGTTTAACCATTTATGTCTTAATTTATTCATTATAAAATATTATCACAATATTTCCACCTTAATCTTAATATTATAAAATTAATGTAATACCCATATAGAATTAAATAAGAATTCGTTGATCATAACTGACTTGTGAAATGGGCAGTGTTTGGCCTTATGTAAGATATGCCTCGTCGGCCGTAAAAAAGGATACCATTGTGTTTTAATATCCAATTTGTCACAGATTAAAAACAGATATAGTCATTCGACTGAAAATCATGTCATTATTTTAAACAGATAAGTTTAGGAGGTCATCTTCAGATTGAAATTGTACCAAACACTGAAAATTTCAATACAACTATTACATTTTGACAGTTTTTTAGATTTGTCGGCACATTTCATCTTGGGATAACAAACGGGAATTCATGCGGTCAAGTAGTTTAGGAAGTTTGAAGGACGAACTCATAATTTTAAATTTATTTGTAATCGAAGCAACACAGATTGCAATGCGGGTAGTTCTTTAAGCATTACTCAATAACTTCTAAGCGGAATGAGCTGTAATTTCGGGTTCGCGTATTTGAAGATTCTAATCATTTATTCCTTTTTTTTTATTATTCTAGGTAAAATTTACCTTTTTATTTTCGAAAATATTTTTAAAATTTATGGTAATTAAAAAATATATTATAAATAAATATATATATATATTATCAGAAATCATGAATTGTAACCTATGTATTCTTTAATAGAAATCTTTTTATAGCAGCTTCAAATTTGCCAATCCGAAATTACTTCTCATTTTGTCAAGTATCTCGTGAATTTTGCGTAAGAAACTAGAGGTATTGAAATCTGATTTCAATCGATTACAAATTAAGTTAACATTAGATATTTCTAAATTTAAGCCTTCATACCTTCTAAACTACTGACCGGATGACTTCCCATTTCATGCTCTAAGATAAATTTTACCGACAAAGCCAAAGATGTCAAAATTAGATGCTCGTATTGAAAATTCTAGAGTTTGGTACAATTTCATTCTGAAGTTTACCACTACAAATTTAGCCAATATGTGCGTGAAAAGTTTAGATAAGTTCTTTTTTGAGTGATACTGTACATTTAGTCATTCAAACCTTGTAATTTATACAGTAAACGCTGAATTATACTAGAAGAGGAAAAAACTGTTTATGTAAATAGGATAAATCGTTAATTCACAAATTATTTAACCTAAATGATTATTTTAGTAAGAATTATGTTAGTACTATTTTTTTACATTATTTACTCAAGGATATTTTATAACTAAATGTGTTTGGATAATTATCTGCAGTAAATTAAATAAAAAATTATTCATTCATTGCACTTCATAAGTGTAAGAATTGCTTAAAGAAATTTATTTGTCCTCAAATTGTTATCGTAGATTGCTGGATCAAAATAAACCTTGCCCCCCCCCCTTTCCAGCCGGCTGCTGAATCCGATTACGTAATACGAACGTGAGAGAAATGTTTATTTTAGCAATGCATATTACATAATAACTCTTGAGTTGTTTTGAAAACGTATTAAGTTTTGATATCTCTCAGAAAGGGATTTATTTTATAAGCCGGCTTATACATATGAAAAACCTTATTTTTTAGAATGAATATGTTTACGGCAATTACATACATAGATGAGAGTAGCCATATTTAGATCGCCGCTTTAAATAGACCGCTGCAATTCTGCCGTTAATTGCAGGAAGAGACGCCATCTACCGCTGAAATCCTACTCATCAGAATGACTTCATTTATGATTAGAAGAAGCGCCTGCCTTCCATGTGCGATTTTAAGACAGTTTAAAAAAACCTAAAATTAGCTGTTTTGATCTATTTTTTCCTACTAAGCGCAAGAGAACTTTAGATTATCTGTTTTTAAAAATTGCGCAGTTACCTTATATGGACAAATTTCATTTGCTTAAATAGAACCAGATATGCTATCATAAATTTGAAAACTAAGCAACGAATTTCGAGGGCTGTTGCTTTCTCACACAAGAATCGTGGCATCGATCTCATAAAGGTTTCCTATAAAAAGTTCGCAGGTCTCTCAAAACAGAGCAGCAACCGTTGAAATTGCCGTCCAATCTTTTAAAGGAAGCGGCATTTGGCCTCCTAACAGGTATGTTTTTAAAAGTCATCATTTTGCAGCTGTTTCTGCACTTATTCCTGACGAGGAAATAGGCACTGCTGATAGACTTGTTGATTATCCTGCTAGTGAGATTTCGGAGACAGAGTCAGTAGTCATGAAACCGACTAAAACTTAGAAGAGTGAAAACATTGATGAAAACGATGAAAACATAAATCTGAAAACAAAAAATATGAAAAAAAAAAACATCAGCGATAGCAAAAGTTATCAAAAATATAGAAAATGAAAAGGAAATAGTAAGTTGTGAAGAGATTGACCGGCAAGGAGGCTGCAGCTACAACTTTGCCAACAAAAAAGCCAAAGAATAATTGGAAATGTTATCTCCCTTCCCAAAATTAGTTAATTGAAAGTACAGTAGTAGCCAAAAAACAGCTGTGTTGAAATGTTCGCCATATAAATTAAACTATGAAATGTAAAAAAAAGCGTTCAATGCAGAAAAGAAATTGGAACATCAAGTTTGAAAAAATAGGCGTATTTCAATTGGAAAGAAAATGATGGACGGGAAGAACTACACACATAAGATAAAGAAAATTTCTACTGCAAAACAAAAAAAAAATCTAAGGATTCAGAATCTAAAAATAAAAATCAAGACAGTGATGATTGTTTTTAGTTAATTTTTCAGAAAAATAAAATTTCAGAAATCATTCTGTGTTACCAAATATCAGATTTCCAAATATGGCTCTATGTTGTGTGCACTGGAATGAAAAATGAACAAAATAAATTCATGTGTAAGCCTTGCAGGACTCCTTACATAATATTCAAGTAACTGGCAATTAGTTCCATAATTTCTATTCTTAATTACTTATAACTTTGATTTATATTTTGAATACATTTTGATTTAAACAATTACTCTTACTTTCAGACATTTTTCATTGATTCATTTTCTCATGATTTCATTATATTTCATTGCTGCTGTTTTGTTTGATTGTTTTATTAATCGCAAACTTTTGTTTTTAATAAAATTAGTTATATTCCCTACTCATTAAAATAGCCTAATATTGCTTGGTCCAATTTAGGAGACTGGGGTTCCAACTTAGGCAACCAGTCGCTGAATTTGAACCACTTTTGAAAAAAAATTCAAATTCAAATAAAACCTAAAATTTTGAAGAAGGAACTGTCGTAAAAAAAATATTTTGCTAGTAGGTGAATAGATTGACTACGTGTAGTAATATTTTGCAGATATTCCAAAAATTAAGTGAGTTATACCGGTAAATAAGTGAAGTGGTCCAAATTCGGCTACACTCCCCTACAACATCTATCAAAAGCAGCATATCTTACTCATCTTAGTCACAATGCTATAATTAAAATTCTAATGAGATTCTTCAATAAAGATGTTTCAACGTTAAAAATTTAGGAAATAAACTTTAATAAAATCAAACAAAACACACTTTTATCGGTTATTTTTAATTTGACAAAAATATGTTCATCAAATTCAAATTTAAAAATAATAAAATAATAATATTTGACTAACTTCGGTAGAAAAATAATAAAAAAAAACTTTGTCGGGCTTTACTATTTCACCGATGCCTACTCATCGATATAGATATTGTAGAACTGAGCTATAAGGGTATTTTAATCATTCGGCAATCTGCATTTCCTGAATATGCCGGTAAATTCTGCTTTTACATTATTAACCACCTCCCCCCCCCCCTTTTTTTTACAGAGATATATAATTTTGATCCGTTTCACTAAGTTTATATTATCTCTCTAAATTATGTACTATACTAAACAGTAACTAATAATTCTAAACTACGCTTGTTGATATTCTTTCTCAAATAATTTTTAAAACACTTTAAAAAAACCAAAGACAGGGGAGAGAGGGACAAATATTTTATACTGCGACTAGAATTTTTGTTGGCTGCCAGATATTATAAAAGTAAAGTCCTGATTCAACAAAAAATGAATGCATAGTTGTTTTATAAAAAAAGTTAAATTGAGCTATGTATTCCGATACATATAATTTCACCATAAATGATTTACTTGAATCGTTTGGTACGAATTATTAACATTTGTATTTATCTAATACAAACAGTTAATATTTTATAAATACAAATGTAAAAACGATTATTTAGTAAATATTCGACGTTATTTTACCGACTCGTTAATATTTCTTTATTGCTTTATTATGATCAAGAATATTATTTAAAATAAATTGCATTTGTCTTCTAAGAAAGATTTTAATTTACACTTTTGCGTTTTTAATTTTAAAGAACATGAATAACAATTTTGATTTCTAGTGTTTCCAGTTGATTTCAAATATCTATTTTTGCATTGCAACTCGCTATTTCTTGAAACTTCTTCTCAAAAGCTCTAGAGCGAAAGAAAGCTGAAAGAGAAACTTTACATGCAAAGTATTTATTTTAAAACACAGTTCTGGAAAATATTTCTTGTTATAACTTTAAGTTTCTGGATGACTGAACAATCGCAAAACGTGTTTAAAATATGAAAATAAGAATTTATATTAGAAAATCTTTTAGATCCTGTTTTGAATTGATTACTAAATTCTATATTCTTCATTGAGCATTTAAATAAACCCATAATAATATAAATTTAATACATAGAAATATGTTTTTTTAAATTTTATTTTAGTAAAGATACTAACAAATATACAAAAAAAAAAAAAAAAAAAAAAAAATCTGATTATGTAAGTTTATAATGTCACGTACATAGCATAACACATAAAAAACAAAAACACCAACAATAAACTACCATAAACAAAAATTCACACAGCCGATAATTTTATTGCAACAATATTTGCTCAAATATTCGGATAAATAGTTGTTGCGATTCAAATATTTGATGAATGAATTTAGTATGAAAATAGCCAAGTTTCGATGGGTGGATTTTCGCAAACGGACCTCGAATTAAACGAACCAGGGGTTCGAGCCTGCACTGTGGTCTAAACCCGTCAAACTGGGTCGAATCCCGATAGGTAGGGTCCTGGACAGCGGTCTCCGAGGCTGCACTGCTGTCGACTGGTATTGGGGAAGGGGTATTAGAACACTTAGTCTACAGTTTCCTTTGAGTGTGGAGGGAATTTTGGGATAAATGTTTGGCAAAGCAAAGATTCCATGTTAAAGTTATATATATATATATATATATATATATATATATATATATATATATATAGTGAAGAGTTACAGAAAACAACATTTGTCCGTAATGACTTTTTTTAAAAAAGGTTTTATGATCAAGCCTACAATGAATTTGCAATTAAAATATATATATATATATATTACTATTAGTATATATTTAAAATATAAATTAAATTTTAAAATTAAATTGCATCGCATTCATTTACGCATTGTTTGCGACCGGTAGTAGGGTAGTTTTGTGCGTTCGGCGTCAAATGTACGGCACCCTCCACGACCATTGTGACCGATTAAGAATTGTAAAATGCTGAGCGGGAAATTTATTCATCATTGGAAAGATACAAAATGAAAAAATAAATATATCTATATTTTCAAAAGAAAGTCATTTTTGGCTAGATGATCAACGCACAGCCAAAACTACTGAACCTACAAAGATGAAACTTGCAGGAAAAATACTCCTTAGTATGTAGAGGCGCACTAAGACGGGATTTTGAAACACTCCAATTAAGGGGGGTAAAAAAGGGAACAAACTTTTAAAAAATTCCTTAAAAATCGGGTATTATAGTTACGTGACAAATGATAATATATTTTAATGTATTTTTATATGCTGAATCGAATGGTATCAATTAAATACTCATAAGTCAAATAGTTCGTGAGATATTGCACATTTTTCTAATTTGGCGAAGTCTTTGACGTCAAAATCAAACAATACAAGTGAAAATTTCTGAAAATACATCCGTTACTATAGCAATGGAAGAAATTAAAATTGAACAATTTTGTTATTTAATTATTTTGTTTATTTTTACAGATAGAAACATTAACTGTTCAATTGGGAATGGAATATTATTCTTATGGATATTTAGGTAATTGTGTATTATTATTAATTCTGCAAACGCCACGATTTAAAATAAAACGTGATTGCTAAAATAAAGTTTCGAAGGTCTGTTTGGTATTATATATTGCTTCTTTATTTTTTTTCAGTCTTCAGCCATGTTTCCTCTTTTCTTTGGGTAGTTAGTTATCCATACGATTTCGGGCTTATTTTCCGCGATCAGATACCTCGCCAATTGGCTTTTTAGCTACCATGTTGGGTACTTCTCTGTTATCCCGTCGACCACTTTTCATAACAAAAAACTATCGCCAAACTGTAACGCCAAATAACCGGGAGAACGTTGCCATTGGAATATCAAAATAAATAAATAAATAAAATGTAAGAATGTAAGGACACAATTGTTATTTTAATTAATAAAATCTATATTAATATTATAAAGTAGTAAAGATTGTTTTTTGTTTGTTTGTTTGTTTGTAGGCGGTAATCTCTGGAACTACTAAAGCGATTTCAAAAGTGATGGTGGCAAATTGATGGTGACAATCCCTGCTCCAACATAGGCTATATTTTATGTCGGTACCACTACCGCCAGGGGGGGCAGAAACAAATAAAGTTCTAGAATTTCGATATTTTTATACTGAAGGAGCTAGAAACATGAAATTTGGCATGATAGTTACTTATAAGATGTAACAGCTCTGTAACAACAAACTGTAAAAAAATTCGAAATTTAAAAGGGTGGGATGAGCGAAACGCGTTCTAAAAACATTCTAAATTACAATTTCTATGGAATTTCTGGAATTACAGAACTGTTTTCAAAAGTGATGATGTCAAGTTGATGGTTACAGTTCCTGCTGTAACATAGGCTATATTTCATGCCGGTACCCCTACCCCCAGAGCGGAGGGGTGCAAGAGCGAAAAACTTTCTAAAATTTCGATTTCTTTATACTGAAGGTGTTAAAAACATGAAATTTGGCATGGTAGTTACTTATAAGATGTAAATGCTCTCTAAGAACAAATTCTAAAAAAAAATCGAAATTTAAAAGGGTGAGATGAGCGAAACGCGTTCTAAAAACATTTTAAATTACAATTTCAATGGAATCTCAGGAACTACCGATTCCTTTTCAAAAGTGATGGTGGCAAATTTTTTATGACAATCCCTGCTCCAACATAGGCTATATTTCACGTCGGTGCCACTAATCCCAGGGTGGCTCAGAAGCAAAAAACGTTCTTTAATTGCCTTTTTTTAAAAACTGAAGGAGCTAGAAACTTAAAATTTGGCATGTAGTTACTTATAAGATGTAAATGCTCTCTAAGAACAAATTCTAAAAAAAATCGAAATTTAAAACGGTGCGATAAGCGAAAAACGCTCTAAAAACATTCTAAATTACAATTTCCATGGTATCTCTGGATCTACCAAACCCTTTTCAAAAGTGATGGTGGAAAATTTTTTATGACACTCTCTGCTCCAACATAGGCTATATTTTATATCGGTGCCACTAATCTCAGGGGGGTGCAGGGGCGAAAAACGTTCAAAAATTACAATCTTTTTATACTGAAAGAGCTAGAAATTTGAAATTTGGTATTGTAGTTACTTATAAGATGTAATGCTCTCTAAGAACAAATTAAAAAAAAAATTTAAATTTACAAGGGTGAAATGAGCGATAAGCGTTCTAAAATCATTCTAAATTACAATTTCTACGAAATCTCTGGAACCACAGAACCGATTTCAAAAGTAATGGTGGCAAATTGATGGTGACAATCCCTATTCCAACATAGGCTATCTTTTATGTCGGTGCCACTAACCCCAATGGGGTGCAGGAGTGAAAAATATTTGAAAGTTGCGCATTTTTGTATACTGAAGGAGCTAGAAATTTGAGATTTGGCATTGTAGTTACTTTTAAGATGTAAATGCTCTCTAAGAATAAATTTAAAAAAAAATCGAAATTTAAAAGGGTGAAATGAGCGAAAAGCATTCTAAAATCATTCTAAATTACAATTTCTATGGAATCTCTGGAACTACAGTACCGATTTCAAAAGTGATGGTGACAATCCCTGCTCCAACATCCTCTTTAATATAAAGCTATGCGTTGCTGACAACTGGGTTTTTCGCTAATCTTTGCCACAGATTAATCTCGGAAAATGAAACATTTGAAGTTACTGAAAAAAACAATAGCTCGAAAATTATTTGTCAGAAAATTGTTAGACAAACTGCGTTTGAAAGATATAAAATTGTATATTTCTTGATATAAATTTCAAATCTAATGATTATGCCATTTTTTAAATATTGAATTTTAAAAATTACCAAATTTCACAATGGAGTACCATAGCGAAACCTTCACGCGTAAAAAGATAACGATAAGGGTGACGTGTCCTGACGTGTATATTGGCTATAGAACGAGTCACAAATTATAGTAGCCTTATTATTCTGTTAAAATATAAAAGTGAATTATGAAATGTCCATATTTTGTTTGATTAAAGGTTCGTTAAGAGAAATTGACTAGCGTAGCGGACATAGCTTGCTGGTATACATATAAAAGAACATAAAGATAAACTTTAAAATACATTTAAACACATGAAATTTATATCAGAAAATATAAAAAGATACGATTGTGATGGCTGTGAAAATATCTTAAAAAATTAACAGCACTTACATACACAAAAATTATCTAATTAAAAACGTATTCTTATACACATACACAAACAAGCACACACAAACTCCAAAAAAAAATTGAAGATTTTTAAAAAAGTTTCTAAATAAAAGGAAAATTTAATAACATGAAAACTCATTAACGTAAAATAAAACGAGAAGCGGTTAAATGTATATATTTAAACTGCACTTTAGATAAAATCTTATTAAGCCAGTGCATTCAAATTTCAATATTTTTCATATCCTAGGGGATTTTGCATTTGAGATTTTACTTTGCATTAAGAGGTATTCATATATAATTAAACATTTCCTTTCTTAATGCTTCAGGGGATTTAATGGTTCTCATAACTAGCAATTCAGCTGCATGAAAACACTTAATTTAAAACATGTATTTTATCTCTTTTTCCTTTAGAAAAAAATCTTTATTTTCTCTTCATTTTTTTTTATTTGTTATTTTTTATTTGTGAATTTACTCAGAAATATATATACGTCATGTTAGTTAAAGATTTATTAAACAGAAATACCAAAATTTGCTTTTCTTAATTCATTTTTAAAATTATATTTATGTACAGTGTTACCAAATCGTTCTTTGAGGGTGTAAATATACGTGAAATTGTTAAAAATGCGCAAAAATAATAATAAAAAAAAACATTCAAAGGAAATAAAATTTTTATAGTATTGCGCACTTTTCCATTAGATTTTTAAATGACTAATTAACATATTTTTGTTATAAAATACCTTTTTTTATAGATTTGTATATAATTTCTTACAGCAGAATTATATTTAATTAAAAGGAAACTCTAAAATATATATCTTAAGAAAATATGAAATAAATTTAAAATATTTTTTTATTTGGTTATAAATGAACAGCATTAAGAAAAACTGTTGCTTCAGCTATAAGCTAAAGTGCAACATGGAACATAGCGATATGGATATAGTAAATGTATGGGTATCTAAAATATAGAAAAATTTTAGATGATTTCTTTTTATTTGGTTATAACTGGTAAATGGGAAACATTTGATTAAGGTATAATCTAAAGCATAATATAGAATGTGAGAAAAATGACAATATAAAATATATAGATTTCCCAAAATGAAATGTATGGATATCTAACATCTAAAATGCAGGGATATTTAAACTATTGATTTTTTTAATGATTTCTTTCTTTATGGTTTTAAATGCACTGCATGTAGGAAACAAATGCTTCAACTGCCATATGAAGTACGATATGGAAATATGCAAAACCCCACTTTTGCATTTCCTCAATTCACCTTTTCCAGTAATTTACACTTTTTCATTACCAAGTAATTACTCTTGAAATGTGGAAACAAGGTCAGATTACCGGTGAGGAAAACTTTCACCAGTATTTTAGTATAAGCATTTTCGAAGTACTTAACCACGGGTAATTTGAATCTTAAATAATGCAAAAAATTCTGTAATAAAATACTGTTCTGAGTTTGACACTGATGTGTAAGAGTAGTTTGTACTATAATTTTCTGTGATTTGTACTTTATGCGTTACTTTCATTGAAAAGTGTAACAGAAGGATCCTACTGTACACTGTATGTTGATATCTAAAATATAAAATATATTGTTAACTAAAATATCGAAATTATTATAATGATTTTTTTGTTATCCGTAAACAACATTTGGGAAATAGTTCGTTCAGCTTCAAGCTGCGCTCAAGATTTGAAACGCATGGCGATTGAAACTTGATTTTGAAATTTGTTTAAATTTAGTATAACAATTTCTTTACAATTTATAATAAGTTGTTCTACTCATTTTGTAGCCTCTTATTGTTAGCCAGATATTTGTAACTTTTGGCTTTTACACCTTTAAAAAGTCCATAACCAATAAAAGTAAGCCAACTGTAATTGGTGTATCATAAAAATTAAATACATCTTTACCTCTCCCTTTTAGGAGCCTACGGAATGCCAAAGCAAAAATATTTAAATATCATGTATGTATTATAATGACATACTTTCTACTTATACTTTTCAATTTATCTTGTTTATTTTTGCAAATTTAGCTTTTCTTTATATTAAAGAAAAGTATAAACTTCGTTAAATTATAACTGTGATTTTTATGTCGTGATACCAAGTTATTTTCTTCAATGTGTTTTTTATTTAAACTAATCAAAAACATGATGTTTCAGAAAATCCAATTTATTGACATGCCGTTTATAAAAAGCAAAATAGTAATAATAATAATAATCGGATAATTATTAATGTCCGTGAACGTCTGTGTGTGTGTGAGTGAGTGAGTGTGCGTGTCTGTGCATTCCCGGTCTGCACACGCAAAGGCTCCGGGACGAATCGACGCACTGAAGGCGGACGCGGACCGAAAAATTGGGAAAAAAGGCGCGGATGTCAAGTTCGGGCCGGGTCGGGAGTCCGACCCGGACCTGGGGAGTTATTAATCGACGAAACTGTTTTAATTACGGACCGAAACCGAACTTGAAAAAGAATCGAAAACCACAAATTTTCGCCTCCGAAAGGGGTTGCCGGTCTCTCTTGGGACGGGGAAGGGAAAGGCTGCGGGTTCCCGGGGAGCAATTTAAGCCCCAAACCGCAGTGCAGGTCCGACCCGTATCTCCGGAAGTCGGAGGGCCAGAAATTCGGTAGTCGTACGGACGGAAGCAGGACAGCGTCCGGTTTCATAAATTCGAAAATCACTTCCGTACTACAATTAGAACCGAAAAAATCCTTTAAAAATCGATCGATAAAAAATTATTTTTCGTTCCGAGAAAGCAGACACGCGCCCAGACGATCGTCTGGATCGATTTTCCAGAGGCGAGGAGCATTTTTTAGACGAAGGTCACGTGACGTTCAAGTGGGTTTTTTCAGAGGGGGGCCCAATCTCAGAATCTAAGGGGCGCAGTAATTCCTAACTTTTACAGGACGACGTAAAATGGATTCTGCTTTCAGAATATCTAAAAATTATTCTCATATCTCCATTACGAGCCGATATATTGTTTAATTGTATAATTAATCAACATTCGTATAATTAACGCAAAAGAAAGATTTCCATCACAGCGCCCGCTATATATGTATTACGATTTTAAAAAGTAGGCCGCGTCCAAAAACTGCATGACGAGTATTTTACGTTTTTCTTTTAGAGTCGCAACCAGATACTATGATAAGGAAAAGCGGGCTTCGCCCGTTATCGAATCGGGACGGTTGCTGTAATTAAGACATATTTGTACATTTGTATTATTTTTGAGGAAACCAATTCCATTTCAACAAATTTAACATTTTTAACGTTTGATTGTTTATATGTATAGAAAAATAACCACTATTTTCGATTAGTAAAAAGCGGGCTTCGCCCTTTATCGAATCCGGACGGTTTATGTAATTAAGACATCAGATTTTTTTTCCGGCAGTCTAATTCAGTTGTTTAAGGAAAAGCAGTGTCCTCGCCCCCCCCCCCCCCTTCAAGTTTTTTGATCTTAACTGTGGTCCGTTTCTATAACTCAGAAACTATGTTACGAATTTCCCCCAAACTGATTCCAAACATCAGAATTAAAGTAATAAGGACCCTCTATAACATTCGTATAGAACACATTGCGCCCCCTGGTGGTGGAAGGTGTAATCAAAGAATTTTTCAGCCAACTCGGGTTCTATGGGTCACATCACGATGCGGTTCGACTCAATCGACTCGACATCGATAGAGGATACTAGAGCTTATCGGTTTTAATTCGTTTTTCACCACCAGGGAGAGTTTTATTGTCTCTGTTTCTATGGCCCGGATTACGACGGGGTATGGCTCATTTGACTCGACATCGAAAGCCTCAACGATTTCAGTTATGATCGTATAAACAGTTTGCGCCACCTGGTGGTGGAAGGTGGAACTAACGTATACTGCAGCGCGTGCGCAGCACGAACGCTATACGGTGCCGCAGGCAGCGGGGACCCGAACCGGAGGTTCGTTCAGTTATAGGTTTATACTATTCGACTAGAGCTTATCGGTTTTAGTTCGTTTTTCACCACCAGGGGGCGTTTACTTATCTCTGTTTCTATGGCCCGGATCACGACGGGGTATGGCTCATTCGACTCAACGTCGGTAGAGGATACTACAGCTTGTCGATTTTTGCTCCGACTCTCACCACCAGGGGGCGCTTTCCTATCTCTGTTTCTATGGGAAGGATCACGACGGGGTATGGCTCATTCGACTCGACATCGATAGAGCTTACCGATTTTATTTCGGTTTTTCACCACCAGGGGGCGCTTTCCTATCTTCAGTTCTACCGGCATGAAAACGACAGGGTATGGCTCATTCGACTCGACATCGAAAGTCTTAACGATTTCAGTTATGATGATATAAACAGATTGCGCCACCTGGTGGCGGAAGGTGGAACTAACGTATACTGCAGGACGTGCGCAGCACGATTGCTATACGGTGCCGCAAACAGCGGGGACCGAAATCACCCACTCGTGGACAGCCACCCGTGAGGTATAGGAACAATAAGTCCACGAGGGGAAAAATAAACGCTACCCGGCACCGATAGCACCCATCCGTTCCAACCCCCACCGCAGGAGGCGCCTGTTTATTAGATTTGAAACAATGAATATAATTACATAACAATAATAAAATATAAAAGGTAAAAAATAACAATTTTTTGCAAATTGAAAGTTAAATATAAAATATTTTCGAAGTACTATAAGTTCATAATGTCCTAAATTTATGGTATTTTAGTTCAGAAAGTCAATGGTCAGTTCAGTCAATTTTTTTTTAAAATTCTTTCGTAATGAAAGAGAAATTTTTATTGAGAATATTATAATTCTCTTTTAACTTTTGAGAGTTTGAAGGATTGAAAATGATATTACGAAGGTTATATCTGAGAGTTTCGTTCTTATCAAAAGGGAAGTGATGGATCATAAGAGGGCAGCATCCGAATATGTAGTGAACTGCATCTCCTTCTGCTTTATCGCATGGACATCTAGGTGAGGCTCTTTTTCTTATTTTATGTAAGTATTGTGGGAAACTGCCATGGTTACTCAGATAATACGGCAGTGTTGGCTGTTTGCAGAGATAATTTGGATCGACTTTATTTATAATTTTATAGGTATCTCTGCCCTTATTACATGAGTCCCAAATGGCTTGCCAGTCAGAGATGGTTTTCTTTTTAAAATACAATTTTGCTATTGAAATGGGGAACAACAGATCTTTTCTTGATTGATATTGGTCTTGTAAGATGGCTTGCTTTGCTAGGAGATCAGCTCTTTCGTTGCCAGTATCACCCACATGAGATTTAGTCCATGTTATTATAATGGATTTATCAGGAATTTGAAGTAATTGATTGTAAATGTTTTTGATAATGTAGTTTCTAGGAAAAGCAACTTTTAATACTTCCATAGAAGAGTAACTATCTGTAATAATTAGTAGTTTATTGTAGTCGGAGGTAGAGAACCATTTTATTGCTTTATAAATTGCCATTAATTCTGCTTGATATATGTTATTCAGTGGATGATGTCGTATTGCTTCATCATGTATATTATTTCCATCTTTATATATGGTGAAAGCACTGGCTACACCCCCTGGCATGACAGAACCATCTGTGTAGGCTTCCACGCCGAGCCGGAGGTTCGTTCAGTTAGAGGTTTATACTATTCTATGTGCAATTTAAGGGATTATCCGGTGCGTGCGTAGCACGACCGGTATACGGTGCCGAAGGCAGCGGGGACCAAGGTCGGAGATTCGTTCAGTTAGAGGTTTATACTATTCGATGTGCAAATCCTTTAAGGGATCATCCGGTGCCGAAGGCAGCGGGGACCCGGGTCGGAACCCGGGTCGGAGGTTCGTTCGGATCGAGGGGGATACGAACCGGAGAATACAAATGTTTCGAGGCGCCGATGTAAATTAGGGGCCCGCTGGCTTGCGAAGCCAACTAGTAATAATAATAAGTATACAGTTAAAAATAGTTTAAAAAATACGTTACTCTTTAATATGTATTCAATGTTATCTTGAAGATCTTAATTTCAGCACTACCATTCATGTTTTTCCAAAATGTTTCCTTTGCGCAATCCATTAATGCTGTTTGAGCACAGAAAGCGATTATGGAAAATGCAATGTTTCTTTACGCTTGGTAGAATGCGCTAGGTAGTGAATTTATTTAATAAAAGTATATTTTTTTCTTATTTTTTTTAAAGCTAGACGAACATGAAAAAAAAATTAAACTATTATTTAGGATTTCTAAATTGTTTTCTCAACGTATAACCATAATTTAATTAATATGAAAGTATTAATTGATTAAAGCGTACTTTTAAAAATATATAATACATTTTTTACTCTTTTTTTATTCGTTACTATTTTTTTCTGTTTTCTACTTTTTAGTTATTAAAATATTTCGTTGCTCAGCGAAATGTCCGTTTTGGCGAGTGTAGTTTGGCTCATAATTAAATCATTTGTTGTGAAAACTTGTACGATTGTAATCATAAAGTTTATTTGTCGATTTATCACTTGTTGTCAGCAAATGGAAGAATCCCTTCAAATTAATTTATTGATTTATAATAAAAATCTAAAATTGTCCAAATGTTCTATTGTTTTCGCAAAAACACCTGTGAACAGAATTTGTAACACTTTCTGACATAGTTGAAAAGTGTTCTAAATTCGTTTATCTGTCCGCCTGTGCTCTAGTTCGTGTAAATAAACTGTGATCGCCATATAAGTATTATACGTTATTGTTGCTTATCGTAGCATGTTCTATATTTACATTATGGTATTTGGAAGAAGATCATATGCGATGTATTATAATGCTGTAACACTATTTCAAACATAATGAATTTTATAGGTATATACATAATCGAGGTGCACTATAAGATCGTAACTATGGAATATGTTATATGCAGTTCGTTTATTGGGGCACTCAAATGATGTTCATTATAGTATGGTTTATTAAAACATAATTTGCACCGTATGTTCATGAAGTTAGACTGTTACAAATATAATGAAATTGATATAAATTTTTTAGGTGCATTAAAACTTTCGTTCTGCCGAATATAGAGTTCAAAATATTTATTTTTCATTTACAGGCTCACGCAAAATAAATCAGCAGACCTCTGGGAAAACTGTCTGCGTCATATTTTAATAATGCTGTACTATTTGAAACATTTTGAAATTGATTTATATTTTGAAGGTTTACTACAAGATATTTTCTGTGTAATATGATGTGAATAACATTTATCGTTCATTTACAGGGAAACAAAAGATTTTCGATATAGTAGATTATCACAAGTATTGTTTCTTACGGGTGTTTGCTAGAATTGCCTTCTCAGTTATGGTATGCGTTTTTAAATTTAAATGAATTCTTTTATAAAATCTATAGATCATATATATGGCAGAAAAAAAATATTTCGTAAAGCCTTATAGAACTGTATACTGCATTTTGTTTTATAAGTTGTACAAAACTGGTAGAAAAATATTTAAATGAAGAAGTTTTATAAGTTGTACAATGTATTAAAATGAAGCGAAGTTTTATGAAGACAGCAAAACAGGAAATTGTTATTTGTGATTCATGGGAAATTGTAAACGTATACTTCATTTTATACTTACTTTAACATAATTATATTTCCTTATAATTTTTTGATCGAAACGAGAAAAAAAGTACAAAATAAATGAATAAATAAACAAATGTAATAATTATGTATTATTTTCTTCGAAAAGTAAATAATAATTTCCAATATGAAAACATTTAAAATAAAACTAAAATTATTTTCGTGTTTTTAAAAATATATATCCTTTTAAAGAAAAACACAACATATAGCTGGGGACTAACATATTAATTACTGTATATTTGAACATTTAATTTGCTTATACATTTTAATATAGGCAGCCCTTTTATATGTTCCATATACAAATGTTGTCTAATTTAGTATGATATATATATTTATGTATACAGGGAGTGTTGAAAAAGTAATGTAAGTGATTTTATTGTGAGGCGATTATACGTCGCAGCGTGTTCTGACGACTAGAGCTAGGAGGGCGGAGTCGTGGTTTGGTAACACGTGCAAACTCAATCTGCTGCAAGCATTGATTGCGTAATCATCGTTGATTTGTGAACCTCGTCTCAAAGACCGTGTCTTGACTTTCGATGGAGCAGTTGTTTCTTCTCCACTCCCCTGTGTAGTAAGATAGATAAAGAGCAATACTTCGTCAAACTGTGATAGTTTATTTGTAAATTCAGTATACGTTGTGAATACGTTGTGAGGTCATCTCTTCATATAGAAAAGAAAATATTCAATGTTCACTTGTTGTGTCCATTACTATGTTATATGTCTCCCCATCCCAGTGCGGCGTATTTAGATGACATTAGGAGTCCACATAATGGCGGCATGATTACATGAAAAGGAAAATCTGTTCAGTAAAATTAAGGTAAAATAATAATGACATGAATTCTTATGAATATATGAGGTATACTAATTAATTTTTCAGCAGAGCTGAAATTACGCTGTAAATTATTGAAATACAAAGGATGTGAATTATCACTTTTATTAAACAGCGTACAAACAATAGAGTGAAAAAATGCCCAGACCGGGGCTCGATCCCGAATTCTTTGGTATAGAGCACCAAGTGCTTCACCAATTAAGCCATCCAGACGACATCCGGTCTACCATTATCTCACTCTTATATGGCTAGGCTATAAGGGATCCGGGATCAAACACCGGTCTGGACATTTTTTCACTCTATTGGTTGTACGCTGTTGAGTAAAAGTGATAATTAAAACCTTTGTATTTCAATAATTTACAGCGTCATTTCAGATGTGCTGAAAAATTAATTAGTATATAAATATTCACCGATACTGGGTTTGATTTGTCTCATGTATGCCACTAGGAGTTGATCTCATGATTGACGTTCCATCTTGTGCTGCA
This sequence comes from Maratus michaelseni, assembly GCA_963931845.1. NCBI lineage: Eukaryota > Metazoa > Arthropoda > Arachnida > Araneae > Salticidae > Maratus > Maratus michaelseni. Next base: position 394,667,543 of record OZ007592.1, read on the forward strand.
AGGTTTTAGCCTAGCCATATAAGAGTGAGAGAATGCTACACCATATGTCATCCAGACGGCTTAATTGATAAAGCACTTGGTGCGCAATACCAAGGGATCCAGGATTGAACCCCAGTTTTGGACATTGTTTCTCTCTATTGGTTGTACACTGCTTAGTAAAAGTGATATATGAGGTGTACATGCAGAGGGAACTCGACAAAGATCGATTTTCCTGTAAACATAACAATGAAGATTTTAGTAACTGTGCTATACATTACAATGCCCTGTAATATTTTCAAATTTTATTTTTAAAACATATATATTGTAAAAAAAAATGAAAGAAAATAAAAGAAAAATAAAACACAAATGTTTCGTAATCTACGACAAAATAATACAATCAAGTACGAAAATGTGCAATAACCTATTTTGATTTACCTACGATTCCAAAAATCGTCTTATATCTTAAAACCATTCTATAGCAGAAACCAGTATATTTTTGAGTTTTATAAAAGCATCTATTTTTATTTTGAGAATTTTTTTTTCCAGACATGTTTTCGCGTAGATTTTAAAGTACAAATTTTACAGTTAATGAGTTTTCTGAACCCGGAATAGCAGATTTTAGGATGCTATCAATTCTGAATTAAATATTTTCGGCTGCATAACTGAATTTGTACATGCAAGAGTGATAAATATTTTGGAGGTGTGAATTCAGTCGAGCGTTATCTCAAAAAACTGTTTCTCAGAAAATAAATGACTACTGATATGTTCAACAAGTTGAGAAATGAAAATGGAATTGTCCTACCTTTTCTTTCAATGACCAACGTGCTTCCAATTTTTTTACTGTTGTCCATCTGTACCTGAAATTATGTACATTGTTTCCTGAAATGTTGTACCTGAAATTATATCTATGTAAAGCATTTGTACATGATGTAAATATATCCTTTGTAATTAGATTTCTGGAAAATATTTTTTTTAGAATATTAGAATTAACTCAAATAGTAAGTCCTTTTTTGTGTATAAGCAATTATATATATATATATATATATATATATATATTATTAAATTTTACAATAGATTAAATTTTATTAAGCTACAAAAATAAATTTTACTTAGAAATTATTTATTCAAAAAATAAATCACTCTCGTACCCCGCTTCTCTTTAACACGTTGAAGGTTTCGTTTATATTTAGCACTTTAACTAACATCACCCTTCTCCGATAAGGATGTTGAATTACGACCGATTTTTTCTGGATTCTTTTTTAGCTCTTTGGATTTTTTCAACCCGTACGATTTTCTTGTATCAGGAACTAAGATATCGGGACAAAAATAACTCTTCTGCTGAGAGTTTACACAGAGTGCAGCTAACTTTGACTCACCAAACTTTGCTCGCTTTATAGCGTAATTTTTCAGTTTTTCGAAGTTGTCAATTCCAGGTTTTTGACATAATTATCCATCATTCAAGCACACTAAACAATTCATTGTGTATTTACAAATTTAGCGCAGTCATTAGTATGAGTAAATATCTTCCAGTGAACACATAGCTTTCACATCTGCAACGAAATAGAAAACAAGCAATGTTAGTAATTTTGTTAATAAATTTATAAATAAATAATAAATAACCCAATTTACTCCTATTTGGATTGTAGATTTGTATTTCTTGACCCCAAAAGGATATAATTCGGCATAATGGTCAATAATATGCCACAAATATTAAAGAAGTCCGTAAATGGCAGCCATCCTAGACGCCATGTTCAAAATTACCTCAAAAATGTGTCAGAAAAAATGGCATCTAAGATATTTGGAATCTACCTGTCAAAAGCTACAAAATAAAACAAAAATATCAAACTTGTCACGTCATTCCAGTTGGAAAAATTTTCAGACCCTACTATTTCGAAAATTGCGCACAGCAAGAGAAATTTTGTTTTCATAAATGATTCTTTAAATCTCAAAATGCAATAGATGTATGAGGTTTCTAAAGATAAAGAATCACTTTTCAGAATCATGGTAAACAAGGATCAGTTTATATAATAAATTTATTCGTGATTATATTATATTTTCGTAGATTAATAAACATTTGTCATTTTTTACAGTGTAAAGATTAAAATTATTACAAAAAGTTAATAAATAAGTTTTATTAATGGAATAATTTTGTTATTAATTTTCATAAAGTTATAGTTTTGTATGAACTCTCCACACAAAATTGGCCAGGTTAAAAAACATTTCTTTTTCAACAAAATTATTATGGAAAGGGTTAATTTCAAGAGCTCTAATACTTAGCCATACATAAAAACAAATATACAAAGACATTTTATAATTTTCATAGTTTAATTTTAGTTAAAACGTGATTGATACCGTACAGAATTTTTTTTTATATAAATTTCAGAATTTGTATTTCTATAACTAATTTACTTAACAATCTAAGTTTATGTCGTTTACAAAAGAAAAAGAAAAAGAAATTATCGATTAGAAGGTAATGATAATATTTACATTACTGTACTAAAATGTGTTATTTTGTTTAGAAGACATATAAAGTAAAATTTATTATTTTGATGAATATGCTATATAGATACACATTTGAACAAATATTAGCTATATAAAGAGCGTGATTAAAATTCTCCTTGGCTAACATCACATTTAAAAAAATCGAATTTAAACAGGACAAAAGATAACAGGTATAAATTGTTACGTTTAGTTCATGCTATTAATTACATATTCGTTAAATAAATTATTTACATTTAGAAAAAAACTTATTACTGTTTTTATGTCTATGTCATGTAGATTTTATCGAGATTTTGTAGCTTTATTTAAATGCTTATAGCAATTAGTATTAAATGTAACATATGCATTGTTATTTAAATATGATTCAAAGATAAACATTTTAGTTTGTTTTATTAAACTAATCGTATATGTCATGTTTATAGACATTAATTCATTTACTCGATGCTTCATTTAAACAAAATATTTCTGCATCTCATTTAAGAATATTTGTTGGTTTCAGGTATTCAGTTCATACGAATAAAATGAAAATATACGAAGAGTATTTATTTAAGCGATACTTTATTTGTTAGACGAATGTATTGAAAATATTTTCTTTTAAATTATTGTCATTTGCCAAATATGAAAGGTAAAATGAATATTCGCTGCCTAGTGTGTAACATCTCGGATGTTTTTAAAGAATACTTATAATTATATTATAATTTGTGTTGTACAAAATAATTTAACGTGCAATGTCCTTTATTCTATGCACTTTTAACCTTCGGTTTCTTGATAAAATTAACAAGTTGGAAATTGTACGTCAAACGTTACAAACGAGGTGCGTTCGTACTATAGCTAGTTATATAAATATTCAGATCTTGATGATTTTTAATTCTGTGAAATGAATTATATCGTCTGTAGATTAATTTCTGTAATAAAATAAGTATCTCGGTCGCTTGACGATTAAACTTCGAAAGCTCCTATAAAAAAAAAAGCACCGATTTAAAAAAAAAATCAAATTTCTTAATAAATGTTTTTATTAATATTTTCTAAAGTTTTGATTCGATTTTTAAAAAAAAATAAATGTCTCGACAAAATTCTGCAAAGATAATATATCTTAAATTTCAAACCATTCGGTTGGGTAGTTTTTGCATTGTTATATGCGGACGGACGAACAGACGGACGGACCAAACGACGACAATAGGTGCTACGTATTTATAACGAATATGCATAATTACGAACGCACCTAATAAAACATTCCTGATACTCTGTAGTACTATAGAAATGGATTAACCCAGTCGTATTTAAACATGTTTTACAGATTATAGGAAATTAGCTAGTTATTACTTATTATTACGAATTATTACGAATTTAAGATGTGATATGGAAATCAATTTCTCGTATTGTTTATAACGAATTTAAGATGTAATTTAAATCTTAAAAAAAAAACGAACAACTCAATCGAAAAGGAGGGTTAAATACGAAAATAAATATATTCCGCCCACAGTAATTAGTTAAAACTGATGTGAAATAAAATGGATGAATGTATTCGATAATGAATGTGACTATCTTTACTAGCAAATATCAAATAAAATTTTTAATACAAAATGCATTTACTTTCACATTTGTGTATGTTAAAAGTTTTATTTTTTCCCTAAAGCACGAAATCTGCCGAGGTCATCGGCCACATTATTGAGCCTGGAAAGTAGTTTAACACTTTAAATTATAAATATAATATAGGACGAGGTATTGTGCAAAAGCATGTTGATTTTAAACAGTATATTAAAATCTACGTTAATTGGTTTTATATTACAATGTATAGTAAATAATTTTAAAATAAACTAAGGGTAAAAAAATACATAAAGTATTTCCCTGATTACAAAAAAATATTGCGGAATAATCATTCAAAGTAATAATGCAAAATCGTTATTAGGGTTATTCCATGGTAACTTACGTTACATTTAGAATACTTTTCTTTAGTAATTTGCATAATATAACTCCAAAATTTTTGAAAATGTAATGTTGATATGATTTGTTAATTAAACATATCCAAAGCGAAATTTGGATGAAAATTACCTACCTTTAGTACTATTTTTTGAACACTGGCCATTATATTTATTATGGTAACTTATGTTCTTTTTGTCAGAAACGTAAGTTACCATAGTAAATAAAAATTTTTAGAGTTCAAGAAATAGCACTAAATTTAAGTAATTTTTATCCAAATTTAGCTTTGTATAGGTTTAATTAACAAATCATATAAACATTACATTTTGAATATTTTTTAGTGTTATATTACTAAAATTACTGAAGTCAATTATTCTAAATGTAGCGTAAGTTACCATGGTATGACCCATTATGGAAAAGTGATGTTTCTATGTTTTTTTCGTCTCGATGGATGATCTCCTAGACATACGGCATGGTCAATCCAAAGCCCCTTTGAAAAAAAAACTGAACATAGTTTATACAAAAATACTTCACATGACACACTGTAATAAATCCAATTATGAAAATTCAGGTGATACCCACTCAAAGTCAGAATCCCAGATGCTGTGTCTTGTGTAACAGCACAAATGTTGGGCAATACGTGTCGAGAAATTGAATATTGCATTGACATATTTCGAGATACCGAGGTTGCTCAGCGAAGTTTACTGACGTATGTACTTGTATTAAAAGCTTCATAAATGTCTTTACAATATTTTGAAACCAGCATATGCATAATTATATTAGTTTATTGTAATCAGGGAAAGGCTTTATGGCCACCCTGTATTTAAAATGTAAAACATATACGACTACTCATACAATCACATGCTCAGAATACATACGTGAAAGCAATACGCAGATTACAATAAGTATGCATACACGAAAGAATTGTCTAGAAATACATAATTAAAATATAAATGTATGTATGTATCATAAATTTGTTACAATAAAATAAGCATACAGAATATAAAATAAAATAAGAATAGATAGGATGAAAATAAAAATGCGTTTTCTTCGATATAATTTGGAATATATCGGGAATATATTAAATTTTTTGTGGTGTATCCATCATACGTAGAAATACAAAGATTATTATTTTTGCCTTAAAAATTTTTAACTGAAAGTTTTGTTAAAAAGAAAAAAAATCTCCAATATAATTTATTTCAGCATAGTGCTTTGATCAAAAGACAATATTAGACCCTGTAAAAAAACGTGAACAAAAGCCACATTCTACACTGTAAAAAAAATTGCAGTAAAATTACGGGCAGAGGCCGACAGCAGAGATTCCAGTAAAAAAAAAAAAACAATCCATGCCCATCATTTTGTGCATCCCGTAATTTTACGGGACAAAGTAATACAGCATTATAATGCAAATAATATAATGCACTTTAAAACACAATAACACTTTGCTTACTGCTCCGTAGCACGTAGCACGTTAGATAATCATCACAGAATTGCTTCTTTTGATGGGTTAAAAATTTCGAAGCACGAGTAAAATCAAGGGTTACACACTAGCGGAGGTCAATGTATGGGGTAGTACCGTATGTTTGGTAACAAATGGGCTAGAACTGTAAGAATATGTGGATTGCTCTTAATTTTCTAAGTATCTAAGGGATAAAGCCGCTTCTAAAAGGTGGATTAAAACTTTGTGCCGTTATATTAAAAATAAATGTGCAACGTTAAATTAGTACAAATTAAAATCATTTCCAATGGCAAACAGCTGTTTCAAAGCCCTTAAGCTCCATCTTCAGTGCCAACTCAAAAGGTAAAAACGAATTAAAAACTCCTAAGCCATGACCGCTTGCCTGCCATCTCTCGCCCCGCGGCCAGATGAAATGGCGTTGAATTTTTCAAAACAACAGCGGGGACGAGGAAACACACGTGACAGAGAGACCAATAGGAACACTCCGCCGACCGGGAAAGTTTAAGTGTGGAGGCGAATAAAGGAGGGGGGACGAAGAGAATGAACTAAGCGAAACGCAGCCAGACGTTTGAAACGCTTTGTACGGCAGAGAAAAAACCAGAAAGGGGGGGGGGCAATGAGGATGAATTAAATGAAAGGTAGCCAGACATTTGAAAAATTTGGTGTACTGGACAAATCATTAACCAAGCTGCTCGAATTTTTCCATATGTAATAAGCTTCCCAGAAATTTAGGTCGTAAATTGATGAGCATTTCTGAATTATCGCACCTTCCGAAAAATTAAAACTGTGACTTTCAGACCAACAATGGTTAGCTATTGCAGATCGTTTAATATCACAATTTTTAACATAGTTTTTATGCTCCCCCAAACGGACTCTAAGCGGTCTCTTAGTTTGACCTATGTACATTTTATCACATTCGCAAGATATTTTATAAATTCCCTAATGTGAAAATCTGTCTATTGGATGTTTGAGGTCTGTAAATTTGATTTTCTTAAACGGTGCATAAACTATTTTAAAGTCGAAACTTTTCAAAATTCTAGATATTCGATGGCTTATTCTCGGAAAATATGGAAGTATAATTAAATTTTCATTGCGAACATTGTTAACATTGGAATGCGTACGTTTAATTTGTTTATTATGAATTGAATCAACTATTTCAACAGGATAACAAAGCGGAGTTAAACTACATCAAATCAATAGCCTTTGACCGGGGTTATCCTGTTGAAATAGTTGATTCAATTCATAATAAACAAATTAAACGTACGCATTCCAATGTTAACAATGTTCGCAATGAAAATTTAATTATACTTCCATATTTTCAGAGAATAAGCCATCAAATATCTAGAATTTTGAAAAGTTTCGACTTTAAAATAGTTTATGCACCGTTTAACAAAATCAAATTTACAGACCTCAAACATCCAATAGACAGATTTTCACATTGGGGAATTTATAAAATATCTTGCGAATGTGATAAAATGTACATAGGTCAAACTAAGAGACCGCTTAGAGTCCGTTTGGGGGAGCATAAAAACTATGTTAAAAATTGTGATATTAAACGATCTGCAATAGCTAACCATTGTTGGTCTGAAAGTCACAGTTTTAATTTTTCGGAAGGTGCGATAATTCAGAAATGCTCATCAATTTACGGCCTAAATTTCTGGGAAGCTTATTACATATGGAAAAATTCGAGCAGCTTGGTTAATGATTTGTCCAGTACACCAAATTTTTCAAATGTCTGGCTACCTTTCATTTAATTCATCCTCATTGCCCCCCCCCCTTTCTGGTTTTTTCTCTGCCGTACAAAGCGTTTCAAACGTCTGGCTGCGTTTTGCTTAGTTCATTCTCTTCGTCCCCCCTCCTTTATTCGCCTCCACACTTAAACATTCCCGGTCGGCGGAGTGTTCCTATTGGTCTCTCTGCCACGTGTGTTTCCTCGTCTCCGCTGTTGTTTTGAAAAATTCAACGCCATTTCATCTGACCGCGGGGCGAGAGATGGCGGGCAAGCGGACATGGCTTAGGAGTTTTTAATTCGTTTTTACCTTTTGAGTTGGCACTGAAGATGGAGCTTAAGGGCTTTGAAACAGCTGTTTGCCATTGGAAATGATTTTAATTTGTGCTAATTTAACGTTGCACATGTATTTTTAATAAAGCCGCTTATTTAGGGATCAGACCGTTTTTCATCAAATAAGGCTGTTGCTCGTGAAAATTGAAGGGCTAACGCTCATAAATTTACAGTTTTTTCTGAGAGTGTACTTAATTGGCTAAAATTTTCTTTTCAGAGAAAGGAAACAGCTTCTCATTCATAAAAAAAAAAAAAAAAAAAAAAAAATCTTCTTACAATATTGACGTCTAAAAAATTGCAGATCATTAAATTTTAAACAAAATAAAATTAAGCTAAGGTTTCCACATTTTGCTCAAATTAATAATTGCATTAGTTTATGGGCAGTATAACAATACTTGCTAAAACGTCACAAACATTCAATGTTTTGTTTACATTCATTTGCATTTTAAAAAAGAATCCAATATGGTATTTACTGTTTAGGAAAAATAAAAACATGGAAATATTTTAAAATATTTCCTCATAAAAAAATTCTGAATGCTTAGCATAAATTATTTTTGTCCATATTTCAAAAATTACTTAATATAAATTTCTAAATGTATAATTAAAACAAGCAAGAAAAACCATGCATCATGAGGATTATGAAGCACTTTCAAAAACACTCATAATAAACAAAACGTCATTGTTTATTAAGGTGAAATATGTTTACGTAAACAAGGTCACTGTCAAACCTTGTGGGGAGGACAAACCTTTCGGCTTAAGCTCAACTAGCCCCGCCCAGTCTACGTAAACAATTTGGAAAATTCATAAAACATTTGTAAACATTATTGGAGCAATTAACATTTCTAGTTTTAAATGTATCCGTCATATTTTGAGCAACCCAGTATATGACCCATAAATTTGTATTTATGCTACATAGTATGCAACTATTTCTTTCAGTTAGGAAATGCACAGTTGGAAGTTCCTTTGATCACGTTCCGTCGATAAGCAGAAATGTTCTCGAATTCTTTTGTTCAGCCCTTTATATGATCTAAAGTATTTATACATACCATGTAATATCCAAAAAATCAAATTAGTCATAAAAACGCATAGCACAACTGAAAACGCACTTTCAGCAAATAATTTTCACAGGCTGTGCTGCAACCGATTTTTCTGTTTATCCCTGTAAATGAACGATAAATGCTACGCATACCACATTCCATTTTAAACAACATCTTCCAACATCTTCAGTAACATATATCAATTTCAATACGTTTGAAATAGTGAAACATTATTAAAATACAATGCAAATGATTTTTCCACCTATACCGTTTTATAATGGATTTTTTTTATTGTTGCTCTTAAACTAAGTATGAACAAACGAATATTCCAATTTCAAAACGAAACATGCCATTGAAAACCTCAATAACATATATAAATTACATGCTAATCCAAGTATATTTAAGTGAGTTAGAACACGGACAATCAAACGGCAGACCGTTATACACAACGAATCCATTAACACTTTTCAATTACGTTGGAAATTATTAAATCATGATTGTTATTAGAAAAGGTCGTATTAATATTGTTAACGAAAATAGGAATCTCATCAAAAACGTCACCTGTAAAAAATGCAGCCAAGTCTCGTGACTCTTTTTCCGTAAAAAGTTCTGAGATCGTGTAAAGCCAAGTTTAGCTATCTTATTAACTATGAAATTTTCATTCACAAATCACTCCTAGTCTCTACATCTTTAGTTAAATATTATTTTGTTACTTGGCAATTACGCAGCACAGGGAAGTTATTACACCTTACTATGTTATGTGGGAAGGGATGATATAATATGATTAAGGCTAATTATATACGCACAGGGAAGTTATTACACCTTAATATGTTATGGTATTATTTGATTAAGACTAATTATATACATCACATTCTCGTGCTACGTAATTGCCAAGTCACAAAATAATATTTAACTAAAGATGTAGAGACTAGGAGTGATTTGTGAATGAAAATTTCAGAGTTAATAAGATAGCTAAACTTGGCTTTACACGATCTCAGAACTTTTTACGGAAAAAGAGTCACGAGACTTGGCTGCATTTTTTACAGGTGACGTTTTTGATGAGATTTCACTTCTTTTTGTAAGTAATCAGCCTTTTCTTGATTTTGGGTTCTTTTTGAAGATCAACCACTGATTTTCGCTAAGCCCACGCTCTGTCCCTATTATTTACCGGTATCAAAAATTTGAAGCTTTAGTTTTGTTTGCAAAGTACTGTAGATAAAAAGAGATTTCAGGTTCCTAGGCCAGCACTAAGTTATGGGAGGGGAAGTGTCAAAAGTACCATCAAAGAGGGGAAGTCTCAATTGCTTCCAGGATAGGTGCTATCCATCTGAGATATTACTCGCAGTCCTAGATACTTGATAATTAGCATAAAAGAACTTTTTAGTATAAAAAGAAAGCCAAAATTAAAATTTCCGGACATTTTTAATATATCAAACTATATTCATTTTTTCAATGTTTTTTATTTATTTTTTATTTTTTTAGCTTCTTTTTTAGCTTTTTTTTTACATTTGCGGATTTTTTAATTTTTTCTTACTCTGTATACTAAGCCCTACCTTTCTGCCAAATGTCAAGCTTCTAGGACTACAAAATCGGATTATTTTCAAACTTTTGACTTTTTATAAATTTATTGATTTTTCGATTTTACTTCTAAGTTACCTGGTTGTCATGCCAATGTAGTAACTTTTTGATCCGTCTTCTTATGATCATTTAGGTTCAATTTAGAGGTAAATCAAGTGAATGTTACAGTCACCATGATTTTATTTAGACAGAACTATCAAACCATAACCAGCCAGTAATGTCGGGAGGGTAGGGGGAGCTGTGAAAATTTTTGTGTGGCTAACATCATTTAACAATCCATATTTCATATGCGAAGTAAATAGAGTATAACCTGTGAAATAAAACAAACATGTCTATAAAGAAATCGCCTATAACGTAGCCAGTCTATAGTGGAACTTTCCTATAACGAAATTCGTAAACGAAAGAAAAGCATAATCCGGGGGAAATAACATAAAACAATTAGGGGCGTTGTACTAGCTAATAGGACAATTATCTTAAAACTAATGTTTTAGCAGTACAAAATCAAATTGTTTTCGAATTTTTGGTTTTTTAAAGATATTTCGATTTTATTTTCGAATTTAACGAATTTTTTAATTGTTCTTTTTATTGAATAGTAAATGCTACCTTTACACCAAGTTTTAAGTTTCTAAGAATACAAGATAAAATTATTTTCAATTTTTTATTTTTTCGATTTTTTTTTATTTTCTGGATTTTTTAATTTTTTTTTATTTTGTATCCTTTATTACAAATTTCAAGTTTCTAGCGCTACAAAATCGAATTATTTTGAAATTTCCGATCTTTTTCGAGTTTTTTTTATTCTATTTTCAAATTTATTGTGTTTTAATTTTTCCTTTTTCTGTATCCTAAACAATAAGTTTTTTCGAATTTTACAGATTTTTTATTTATTTTATTTTTTTGTATCCTAAATACTGCTTTTATTCCAAATTTTAAGTTTCTAGCTCTACAAAATCGAATTATTTTCAAATTTTCGTTTTTTTTTTTTTTTCGATTTTTTTATTTTATTTTCGATGTTTGTTGTGTTTTTCTTTTTTTCTTTTTCTGAATCCTAAACACTACCTTTACACCAAATTTTCAGTTTCTAAGACTACGAGATCATATTATTTTCAATTTCTCACTTTTTTTTCTTTTTTTTTCTTTTCTTTTTCTTTCTTTTTTTTTTTATTTTTAATTTTTGAAAATTTCGAAATTTTTTTTTCGAATTATCCATATTATTTAATGTTCCCTTATTTAGTATCTTAAATATTACCTTATTCCAAATTACAAGTTTCTTGTGCTACAAAATCGAATTATTTCCAAATTTTCTTTATTTTTCGATTTGTTTATTTTATTTTCGAATTTTATTGCGTTTTTATTTTAACGTATTCTGAATCCTAAACGCTATCTTTACCACGAATTTTAGGTTTTTAAGGCTAAAAGATCAAATTATTTTATTTTTTTCATTTTTTTCGAATTTTTCGAATTTTTGAATTTTTTTTCGAATTTTCCGGATTTTTTAATTTTTCCTAATTTTGCATCCTAAATACTACCTTTATTCCGAATTCCAAGTTTCTAGCGCAACAAAACCGGATTATTTGATAATTTTCGTTTTTTTAGATTTTTCCGATTTTTCGATTTTGTTTTCGAGTTTTTTTTTTGTGTGTGTGTTTTTGATGTTTTCTTTTTCTGAATTCTAAACACTACCTTCACACCAAATTTTAAGTTTTTAAGACTATAAGATCGTGTTATTTTCAATTTTGTTCGAATTTGTTGAATTTTCGAATGTTTTTTTTTTTTTTTTTTAATTTTCCGGATTTTATAATTTTTTCTTTCTTTGTATCCGAAACACTAGCTTTATTCCAAATTTTAAGTTTCTATGGCTGCGGGATCTACCCAATCTTTTTGATGACGCGAGAGTGAGTGAGTGAGTGAGTGACAAAAAATCGAAACTTTGAGTTCATATACCGTCTGCACTAATTTATGGGTATTTTTTGAATTATCCATATTTTTGAATTTTTCCTTATTTAGTATTTTAAATATTACCTTTATTCCAAATTACAAGTATCTAGCGCTATAAAATCGAATTATTTTTAAATTTTCCTTATTTTTCGATTTATTCGATTTTTTTCGATTTTTTAATTTTATTTTCGAATTTTATTGCGTTTTTTATTTTAAAATTTTTTGAATCCTAAACACTATCTTTACCGCGAAATTTAAGTTTGTAAGGCTAAAAGATCAAATTATTCAATTTTTTTCGATTTTTTCGAATTTTTTGAATTTTTTTTTCGAATTTTCCGGATTTTTTAATTTTTGCTTATTTTGCATCCTAAATACTACCTTTATTCCGAATTCCAAGTTTCTAGCGCAACAAAATCGGATTATTTGAAAACTTTCGATTTTTTTCGATTTTTTCGATTTTTTCAATTTTGCTTTCGATTTTTGTGGTGTTTTTGATGTTTTCTTTTTCTGGATGCTAAAGACTACCTTCACACCAAATCTTAAGTTTCTAAGACTACAAGATCGTCTTATTTTCAATTCTCAATTTTGATGGAATTTGTTGAATTTTCGAATATTTTTTTTTCGAATTTTCTGGATTTTATAATTTTTCCTTTCTTTGTATCGTAAACACTACGTTTTTTCCAAATGTCAAGTTTCTAGGGCTACGGGATCTACCTAATCTTTTTGATGACGCGGAACGATTGAGTGAGTGAGTGACAAAAAATCGAATGTTTGAGTACATATATCGTCTGAACTAGAAAAGACAGAAAGTTGTAATTTTAAATTTTGGTCCTATTTGCCAAATACTCTAGAAAAACGAAGTTTTGAATTTTTGGGATACTCCAGCGCGGAGATGTGGGGGGGTCAAAAGTGCCCTGAGTTGCTTCCAGAAAAGTATGCTTACGGCTGTCCTCTCTCGACTTGGCGGAGGCACTGCCGTGCCTCCAGATACGCCTGTTATTATTTTGTTTATTTAAATGCGAAAAAGGCATCCAATGTAACAAAATTAAATTAACTGTGTGATTTAAATTATAGGTCATAATGATTATCCTTTAAATCATAGATGGTTCATACAAACTTTACGTTACAAATAGTGTACAAATTATGTATAAATTTTAAATACGCCATTTGTTTTAAAAGAGAGTCCATACATATTTAAAAAGAAATTCATTTTTGCATGGGTTCTAAGTTATAGTTCTGTGACAAGTAAAAGAGACCGTAAAAATAAACCATTCTTTTATAACGAAAACTTTCCTAGTTATAATGCTCTGAATATTGATATATATTTGAGCATTCTAGCACTAAAAACTAACAGACACACCAGAAAGCTCCAAAATTTCATAAAAAATAAAGTATCAAAACTCGGTGCGTTTAGGTTGTAGAAGAATAGAAAATTTACTGTGTTACTTGGCAGAGCATGAATAAATTGATTCTAAATATAACTGAGTACCCAACGACCGTATAAAATTTTTCATTTCATATATGTGCAGTATTTTGTAAAATAAATGCCACACTTAAATGCTCTATTTTATTTGTATAATTTTTGTAATTGGATGTACTGTATAACATGTGTGTCTGTGTGTGTGTGCGTATGTGTGTACGTGTGTGATACCGAACCTCGTTTGCGGATTTTAATCCATTACGAAATATTCATATATATCTAACTTATTTCTAATATGTCAAATATGTGTAATGCATACAGTTTTGGATTATTGGTAATCCTCACATACGCATATTGCACAATATCCGTGGAATTTGTACTCTGGTATCCTTTGAACATGTTATGATTAAACGTCAGATCAAATGATTAACTGCTTCTAAATTTACATAGAATGTGTTCTAATATACCGTCTAAAATGCACTTGCCTTATAACTGTTTATTTCGCTTTAAACAGCTCTTAGGTACTTTATGTTTCAAGGAAAATGCACACTTATTTGAAAATGTTTAATAAATATTATAAAGATAGCTTTTCTCACAGACATATATTGTACATATATACATAGTAGTAATAATTTATTGAGATTCCTATTATGTTCTGCTAGATATTCTATTGAATAGAAAAAATGAAATATAAAATTTTGTATAATATTTGTATAAATATGTTCTTCAAATTCTCATACTTCCTGTTTGATGTTATCAATATTTAAGTATAAAGTTAATGAAAGATAAATGCTACGCATCCCATATTCCATAATAAACAACTTGTAGTGATCTTCAATGACATATATCGATTTCAATATGCTTGAAATAGTTTAACATCATTAAAATACATTGCAAACGATTTTTCCACATTTACCGTTTTGTAATAGATCTTTTTTATTGCAGCTCTTAAACGAAATATAAACAAAGGAACACTTCAATTTCAGTGCGAAACATACATTAAAAACCTCAATAACATACATAAATTACCTGAAAATCCAAGTATATTTACCCGAGTTAGTCCACGGACAATCAGACGGCAGACCAACATACACAACGAACTCATTAACATTTTACTTACCCATCATACGTAGTATAGGGTAAATCTTGTAATCGTTTTGAAAATCGAAAAAATTTTTTTGACGGATTTACACGTTTCAGACACTGGAGATTCCGAAAAACATATTTTTGGAAAAAAATTTTTGCCGTCCGTCTGTGTGTCTGTGTGTCTGTGTGTGTGTGTCTGTAAACGCTCTATCTCCCGAAAAAAGTGAGATAGAGACTTGCAAATTTGTATGTACTTAGTATGTAATAATGGGAAGAAGCCTATTTCATTTCAATAACCTCGATTAACCGGAACAATTTTTTTCGGACTCTCGAAATACTCGTTCTGATGAAAGGTATATAAACATTTTCGAAATTGTTTATTTTAAGAAATGACTATAAAAGACAATAAAAAAACATAAATTTTGAATAAAGCATGAAGTCGATCGGATAAAGAGTTGCCGAGATATTTGGAATCCTATTTTCCACACTCTTCGATTTTTCATGACCCTGTATTTCATCCAAATTTCACTTCAAAGATATATTTTAATTGGAAATTTGACGCTTAATCAGATGCAATAAACCGCTAGTTAATAGGATTATTATTTTTGGAGTTATAAGGAAAAACCTCTTTCAAGCAATTCAGTAATCGAGCCTTTAAAGTTTGTGACGTCATCAAGCCACGATTTTATTTGAATTGCTATGCATTTTATAAGTAGTTTACACATTTTTATTTTAATATTTTACATTATGCATATCCATGATGGGTAAGTATTACGGTGGCCCCCAACGACTAGTTTCAATTACGTTGGAAATTGTTAAATCATGATTGTTATTAGGAAAGGACGTATTTATATTGTTAACGAAAATAGGAATACACCTGTTATTATTTTGTTTATTTAAATGCGAAAAAGGACATCCAATGTAACAAAATTAAATTAACTATGTGATTTAAATTATAGGTCATAATGATTATCCTTTAAAACATAGATCGTCTGTTAAAAGTATCCGTATCATGGAATGTTAAAAAAGTATTATAAACATGTCTACAAGGACTTTTGCGTATGACTTTTATGTATGTTTGTATTTCCTAAATACAAAAATAGTTGAAATTCTGTTTATTTCAAAGTCAAATAAACATTACATCGAAATAGAAATTTTACATGATAAATAAAATCAGCAAAGTACAACAAATAAACACTACATATTTCTTGTTCAAAATATTTTTTTTACATAAGATGAAAAAACGAAGGTTGTATCTATGAAAGAAACGTTGCTTAAACTTTTGTAGCGATATTCCAGAATACGTTCAAAATGATTTGTACTTTATTATGACATTCTTTGAAAATAATTATTATTATCTGAAAAACTTTTTGTAAATGTTAAAATTTATCTATTATGATTTTTTGATTTATGTTTCTTGTACTAAAAATGGCAATTACATTAGTAAAAGAAAAACAAATTATTTTGTAATACCTCCAGATAAATCTTGTTATTAAGTAAAATTCAATAAATAACAAAAAGAATGCAAAAAAGTTTTTGTAAAAAGTTTACCGCAACTAAAAATTCAGAAAAATAAATTGAAAATAAGAATTATATATTACAGAAAATAACTAACTCCAAGTTAAACCAAAATTTTTTAACTGCAACGAAAGTTCTAAAAAATAACATTAGTAATATTTATATGATTTTATTTTTCTCTCAATAGCGTATTTTAATATTCTAATTAAATTAAATGTATCATATTTTTTAAATAATTTATATTAGTTGATTATAAGATATGAAAATTATTTTTTATACCATTTTCCTAAAATGTCGATTATTCCCACTTTTTAATACATATGTCTATAATATATTTTAAACGACTGAGAAAAGGAAAGTCCTCTATTAAGATGATCAGAAATGTTGGTACGTAGATCATCCTTGATTTTTGCAACCCCCCCCCCACCCGGCCATTTTCCTTTCCAAGAGGGACAGGCTTGTTTAACACTTTCCAATATATTTGAAAAATGTTTATGTCTTTATTTTGTCACCTGCCCCTACTCTAATTTTATGAATATACTCGAATTTCCTTGTAATTGATATATGTTATGAACGTTTACCATGGTATGTTTTCTACTGAAAATGTAGTGTGACGCATTTACATTTCATTCACACAGACACTAAAAATAATCCTGATACATTACGGATAATGGGGAACAATCGTTTCCGATGTATTTTAATGGTGTTACACAATTTCAAACGTTTTAAAATAGACTTGCAATGAAGTGCAATAAAACATGTATTCACCAACGAATATGGTGTATAAAGCATTTATCATTCATTTATAGGGTCACTCAAAAAATTCGGTTACATAATGTCTGAGTGAATTTACATATATTGGTGAAAAAGCCTGAAGGTGCATTTTCGACTTTGTTATGTGTTTGTACCTAAATTTTAGCCCACTTTTTATTGTATATACAGTTGTATATATCGTACAGAGACATTCACAAAATAATTCGAGTTCCATAACGGTAATTGCTGAAATCTGATTTAAACTTTTTAAACGGTGAATTTCCATTGTAGTATTCTGAAAGAGATGCAACGTGTTTCAAAACCTGCATGATTTTCTTTAATATTTTCTATTTTTAAAGTTATTTTGATTGTTTCGATTATTTTGATCACACGCATTCGACCTGAAAAAGAATAAGATCTAAGATCGCCTATAGTTAGTGTAAAAGACCCCGCTGTAGACTTGCTAGATTCAATCAGGTGAAAAATATCTTCTTCTTTCCGTGTTGATTGACTGTATAAAAATAAAGAACGCAGTAAACGCTGTAATTTTTGTAAATATCGAAGAGATGCATTAAGCATTGTTACGTTACTAGAACATTGTAAGATAAGTTCTTTCAACAAAGTATGTAAAGATGGAATTTTGTAATATAATTTTTACTCATTTCCTGATTTGTCAGAATTATAAACAATCAGTGCACAGGTGTGTTTTCGATGACAACGCAATATTTTAATATTTTAAAAAGGCAATTATAAATTACGACATTAATTTTAAAACATTTTATATTAGATAGGAGGAGGTGATAAATCGCCAATATATTTTATAGTTACAACTGTATACGAGTTACAACGACATTGAAGATAATTATGTGCTAAACCACGATTGCTAATCCAACGTTCTGTGAAACTACCACAAATAAATAATTTAAACACTAAAAATTGGAAAAATATATAAAAAAGAAAGATATAATATGCATTTTTGAAACAAAAAACACTTTTATCAAATAATTAATAGTTAAATTTTAAGCAAATGATGATTATATGTCGATAATTTAATTAAATAAAGATTGTATGACGAGGAATTAATTTAGAAATTCTGAATAATTCAATAATCTATTTTTCCTTTTCCGACTGCTTTATCTTAAAAATAAACAAAGCAAAATTTGTACATTTGAAATAAATTCGCATTCTACCACGCCTAAATCAAAGGGATGAATTTTCTATTTTCGCCCATGCAAAATCAAGATATTGCAACTGAATTCGTTTGGAACAACATAAATTGCATTCATGAAATTATGCGTGATTTTTTAGATAATCACTGAATACTTATAAAAGAGTGTTTGTTTAAACTATTTTTAATTCGTTGTAAATAAATAAGAAGATGTAATGATGATGTAATTTTCTGTAGCAGAATAGAAAAGATTATCAAAACAATATATTTGGGAGAATTATCGCAGCTTGTGGTTCTGAAAAAAATGGTAAATTAAAACATAACAATTATTTTATTTAAAATAATCGAAATAAATACAAGAAAATATTTTTATTCTTCAATTACAGATAAATGCAAGTGACAAAAGTTTTTCAGCTCATTAAATTTATAATAATATTCTTAAGTAAAATATACCGTAAGGTATATCACAAGGTTTACTATAAGAAATGTTGTAAAGTTTTCAGTCTCTAAAAATGCTGTAAAAGATAACACATTTCGTAAATCATATATTTTTAAATCGTATATATTTTTTAAATTACTATGTCTTCTGGCAATTATTTGAAAGGATTTTTAAAGATTTAATCAGAACAAAGTTTTCTTTTTTTGTAATTTCATGAAAATCACATTACATTGCCTTAAGACAATTTATGCTATATTTTATTTTTTACTGAACCAAATCAGTAGAAATTATTATTAAAAGAAATAACACTTGGCCTTATCTCTTGTTATGCAAATGCATTTCCATATTCTTTATATTATGCAAGTATTGCTTTAGTAATTCCAACAATTTTCTTTTTAGTAGATTATTAAAAACTTTCACTTAAATATTAAAAAAGGCTATTACTTTAGTTTTTAATTTTTAAACGTTTCTGTTTAAGAAATTAGTCTAAATGAACTATTGTTTTATCCAGGTATTTCTTTTGTGTATTGTAAAAACATTTAAATCACAGATCTTTAAAAATTAATAATTACTGAATGTTTACATTTAGAGCATTTAGAAAATTTTGTTTCTATTTTTTCATATCGTACATTTGCTATATGAATGTATATCCATGGATATTTGACTTATGTAAATGACTTCATGATAGATTAGTTGTAAATACTTCACAATATTTAACAAAAAATATATATACGTATTTTTTTTATCCATAACAAAGTTTTAAACGTATCGCATACGTCTTTGCGGACGATGTTAACCAGAATGCTGTTAATTTATGTTTATAATTCTGACTGCAAATAAAGGTTGCTAGACAACATTATTACATAGTACGATATAAGTCAAAGTTTAATATAATATTAAACATGTACAGTGGTAGCCAAAAGTTCGGACATTTTTTGAAAGTTTCATGTGTTTCAACGTTGTGTGCTTGTAGAATATATTAGTTTTCACTTAAATACAAACGTTTATATATCGAATTGAAGGTAATTTAATGTAAAATTTAATAATAAAAACAGTATTACAATATCTGTATTACAAAAAAAAAGTTATGCTCATTTTAGTAGAACAAACAAACACAAATCGTTTTGAATAAGGACGTGTTTTGTAATAAAAGCGTACTAGCCAATCACAAACACTGTTCTGAGGAACCAATCAAATGCATGTAACTATAGTTTAGGTTATTTGGATGGTAAAAGAGTATTTTGCGGAATGATGCATACACGTACAATTAAATAGAGTATTGCTGTTTTTGAATATTTAAAGTCCTTTTTTTAATTAAACTAATTTTAAACATTGTCATCAACAAGAAGAACTAATTGGACATCTACAAAAAAAATGCCGAATTGTCATATTGAGAGAAAATGACCTCTCTTATGCTGAAATTGCAAGACAAGTTGGTGGTTCAGTGACTTGTTCTGGTGTACGAAACTTCTGTTTACGATATGAAAAAACGAAATCAGTGGAAAATAAGGCCAAATCAGGCCGAAAAAAATGCACAAGGGCTTCTGCCGATAGAATAACTAAAAGGCTATACCTTCAATATAGACAAATTTCATCAGATGTCATTAGATGTGAAATGAAAGCAACGGGTATTGCAGTAAGTTCAAGAACAATAAGAAGAAGGTTATCAGGATTTGGAATACAAGCTAAAATTTCAAGGAAAAAACCATATTTAAATCAAAAGCAACGCGAAAAACGAGTTAACTGGGCAAAAGAACACATTAAATGGTCAGAAAATCAATGGAAGCAAGTAATCTGTAGCGATGAGAGTAAAATATTGCTCTTTGGTAGTGATGGTAGAAAATACGTGAGACGTAGAGTAGGAGAAGCACTTCATCCTGATTGCATTGAAGCAACTACAAAAATCCCAACAAATGTCATGATTTGGGCATGTATGTCTGCAGATGGTGTGGGCCGAATTCAAGTGATTGATGTCATCCTGAATGCCAAAAAATACATCGAAACTGTCCGGGAACCAAAATTGATACCTTCCATCAGGGTTCTCATCCCCAACAACGCACCATTTATTTTTCAGCAGGATTCAGCTCCATGCCACACAGCAAAAGTAAGCAAAGCATGGTTTCAAAATAAAGTCATAGATATATTACCATGGCTTGGAAACAGCCCTGATCTCAATCCAATTGAAAATTTGTGGCGACGTTTGAAAATTCTTGTACGAAAAAAAGTCCATCCAATAAAAGACAACTTATTGAAGCTATAATTGATTCTTGGCACCATGTGATTACGAAAGATGAACTCCAAACAATCGTTCACTCGATGAAAAGACGCCATGAAGCTGTCTTAAAAAAAAGGGTTATCCTCATAAGTATTGTTTATGTAAGTATCACTTTAAAAAAATGAAAATCTAAGATGTATCTTACTATTAGTTGCATAACTTTTTTTGTAATACAGATATTGTAACACTGTTTTTATTATTAAATTTTACATTAAATTACCTTCAATTTGATATATAAACGTTTGTATTTAAGTGAAAATTAATATATTCTACAAGCACACAAATTTGAAAAATTTGAAAAAAATTTTTGAAACTTTCAAAAAATATCCACACTTTTGGCCACCACTGTATATACAATTACTTCTATTTTCATGTTAACGCTTTTAAGCTTATTGTTTGGTACGTTGCGTTCGATAAAAGAATTTTAATCATAAAAAATTATTTTACTTTAGAAAATGCAGTATTTGCTTTTTTAATTTAAATAATTGTTTAAAAATACTTTAAATATGAGATAACTAAAGATGCAGAAACATTATATTAATATGAAGGATGCTAAATGTTTTTTTTTTACTTAATTTTCTACAAAAATATATTATATAGAAAAAATCGCTGGTGGCGGTGGTCTGATTATAGCGACCGATTTTCTGCACGAGAGATATAGGTCCGAGGGAGGGAACCTAATCCGTATTTACGCAAGGATATCCAAGAAAACCACGAGGACTCCGAATAATTAGGTACGGGTGTAATTGAGTTTGGACCCAGCACCTTCCGTCTACCAGCTTTGAGAGCAGAACCTCTTGCCCGCTGGTGTGGGCAGAAAAATCGGTAAAAATAAATTTTTTTTATATAAAGTTCTTGTATAAGAAATGAGACCCTTGAGGAAAAATCCTTCATGCAAATAAGCTTACATTAAAAAACAAAACAAAAAAAAACAGAGATTTGTTTAACTTTATGCGCTAGAAATATTTCACAAGTTATTAATATTATGATAAAATACAGAACTAAGATCGTATGACATCTTGTTTATATGAATAACTACATCGAAATTAAAAATGACAGTTTAAAATCAAAACTTTGAACGGAAGATATCGGATATAATGAGAGAAATAATAAAAAATCACCATTTAAAACTAATTAGTGTAAAACTAAATTTTCTAAAAATATTTTTTTAATATATTGCAATTCATTTTGTCAAATAAACTGTGGTGTTTTTCTTTCATTAAGTTCAACTTAAAAATTGTGAAACAAAAGCTTTTCCAAGAACAATTATTGAAGTATTTGAATAGATATATTCCAAGATTTCAGTTATAAATACTGACTTTTCTTAAAGAAAATACAACAAAACACTTACAAAACAGAAATCTTTTGAGCTCATTAAAATAAACAAGTGATTTCAGAAAGTTTACAATCATCAAAATTCACGGTAATTATATTATTTTCCTGTTTACACGTAAAGATTTTTTTTCCAGAATGTTGTTTCGCTCGATCAATACATAAATTTATCTGTGAATAAATTGTAAGTGGGTATGTTTTACGTAAAGTTAAGAATAGTAAATTGAATAAAGAGATGAGAAAAGAAAAGAAACTTTTATAAAAGTCTAGTTAATAAAATAAATGAAGAAAGTTGTGACAGAAATTCTTTTTTGAAAAATGTTTATATTTCATTTATTTGCAGCATTCGAAATCAACAGAAATGTAAACAAAAACGATAACCAATTTGTGAACTCAATAAGTAAGATATATAATGCTTGAAATAAAGGTTGTGAAACAAAAAAATATTTTCATTGAATAATGAATTCCGTTTTTAAGAAAATCAATTTACTGATTCGCTAAATATTTAAAACGGGAAAAATTTCTGTAACAGTATTATAGCGAGGAATATACATATTTTTAAAATTTATATTTGTGCAACTGCATATTGTATATCTTATTTACAACTATTTTGTAATTATTGCTTTTAAATATTTTTACACACATATATATATATAGATATAAAACTTCTGTCTTTTAATAATAACGATATTATAACGATAATTGTAAAATGTAATAAATGAAGGGTGAGCTTTAATTAGTTGGGAAAAAAAATATTTGTTTATTATGAATAGTCATTTAAATTATAGTAATAAACATGAAAGTTCGCATGATTATGATGTAGTAAAATCCACACAGACAATACCTTTATTTACAAACTAGTTGACTCGTCCGGTGTTACCAATACCATAGTCGGTCCAAAAATAGCTGTTTATAGTTAGTTACTCAGCTGATATCCCAACAGCAAATAATGTTATGTGTTTGTGACTATTTTCACGTAAATCAAGCAAAAAGTAATGATGTATCGTAATTTCAATGCATCGACGAATATCGGAAACAGATCGAAACAGATCTGCAGATTGTAAACCAGAACTTTTGCAAAACAGCATACAATAATATCTAAGGGTTGAATGATTTGGAGATAACATTTCGGTGATCAAGTCAAACTGTATCTTCAGTAGCATGTCGAATATACTAATCTTGCAACAGTTATCTCAACTGTGAAGAATGCTTCAAAAACATATGATGCAATACTGCTAATATTCCTTTTTTTTACAATTATTATTTTGCAAAAAGATTTAGTTACTGTATGTCCTACTAATCAGTGTGTACTCTCTACAATAACTGGAGAAAAGTTAAATGCATTCGAATTTACTTTGCTTAAACTCTTATTAATAGTTTATAGTTTTAAATAATATAATACAATTACTAGTTAACTTTAAATTAAAGTCTAATAATGCTTAAAGTGATAAAAACATAACACGGAATATTTAAAATACCTTTTTAATGTAGATTATACATATGTTTCGTTCACACTATCGGTGACATCTTCGGATCCAATTGATAAATACAATATTCTCGCATATTTTTGAAAATGATAAACACAAACCACGAGATCGCATGTACAAGGCTAGTAGGTGCTTTAATTGGCCCAAACTGGGAAACGTGAAAATTATTATTTGTTTTTATTTTTATTGCCTTTTTCAATCTATCGATCATCGCGTGCCAAATTTTAGCTAATTCAAAAGAAGCGGCTTCGTTGCAAAATGCAATCTTTTCGCAAATATATTTCTATAGATTCACGGATAATGGATGGAAAATAATCTCTTGATTGAAAAATTATTTTACTATTCTTGAAATCAATCTGCAACTGCTCCTTTCTATATTGTCTGGCTAAAGCAGTGGTTCTTCTGTCATGTTTGATATCTGCCATATGTTCTTTTATTCTTGTTTTAAATTTTCTGTTTGTCATTCCTATATAGTATTGCACTGTTCCATCGGCCTTAGTGAATGGGATTTCATAAACACCGGAAAGTTGATCAGGTTCTATTGGATCTGTTTTTCTACATACTATATTTTTTATTTTGTGGAAGGTTTTGAAATAAGGCAGATATTAAAATTTCTAAGTTTATATTTTAATCTTTCAAAGAATTCTGGAAAATATTGTAAAGTTGATATTTTTCAGTTTCGTTCATTAAAACTAAATTTACTAAATATTTCTTGTAATTCTTTATTCCCATTATTTAAATCTCCTAAAACTCCATAATTCTCTATTATAAACTGATCAACAAATATTAACAAACAAGCATTGCTAGAATTAGATAGTTTTCCTTAATATGTCTTTATGTTTTTGTTATTATTTCAATGATTCGGACAGCTTATATATTATTATTTAAACTATACCTAATTCCCAAGCGAACATCTAGTCGATAATTTCTCTGTCAAACTACTAACATCTGAATCGGTATAGCAATCTAAATCCCAGTGTGAAATAAGTAGGATAACGTTAACTTTCGTTCATCTTTTTAACACTTTCCAACCTAGTTGAAAAGTGTTTATGACTTCGGTTTGTCTGCCGTATGGCCGTCTGTCCGTGCTCTAACTCCCGTAAATATGCTCGGATTGCTCTGCAATTTTTATATGTTATTGTCGTTATCTATAGCATGTTCCCTATTTCAACGGAAGTGTGTAGCGCTTATAGTTTTTTTACAGGGATACTCAAAAGAATTCCGTTACATTACGATATATGGGGAAAAATCATTTGCGATTTATTTTAATGATGTTACGCAATTTCAAACACATTGTAATTGATATATATCACTAAGGTGCATTACAAGAAGCTTAATATGGAATAGGGTGTGCATAGCACTTATAGTTACTTTACAGGGACAGTCAAAAGAATTCCGTTACATTACGTCTATGGAGAAGAATCGTTTGCGGTTTAATTAAATAATTTTTCACTATTTTAAACGCATTGAAATTTATATATATTTCACTAAGGTGCATTACAAGAGGCTTACTACAGAATATTGTGTGTATAGCAGTCATCGTTCATTTACAGGGACACACAAAAGAATTCTGTACTGTCAGTTAACAATAATTCCTGGAAGTGCGTTTTAACTTACTGAACACTATTTTAAATTTAACTCAGTTTTTGTATATTACGTGGTCTGTATAAATTCTGTAGATCATATATAGGGAAGCACAAAAGTTTATGAACACATTTCCGTTTATTGATAGAAACTCCAGAAGGAGAATTATAAACTGTGCTACGCGTTTTCTAACTGAACTAAAATTTAGCATCCTATGTAGTGTATATACAAATCTATAGATGATGATACAGGGCTGAATAAAAGTATTCGGGTATTTTTCCGAATTTTGTATATGTTAGAAATTCCTGAAATTATGTTTTTAAATATGTTATGCGTTTTACAAATTGTTTACTTAGATGTTATCTTTCAGCTTATTAAACAGTATAGTTTGTAAAATGATTTTGGAAGCGTTGGAAAGTGTTACATAATCTATGCTTGACGCATGATTTTTCGTTCTTGTTACTTATTATTAAGATTTAGGGTTTCTAATATCCTAGGTGTATCTCCAAATGTTTTACGCCATCAAAAGCCATATGGCATTTACCAACAAAACTTTATTTAATACGAATTTAGCTATATTTCTACAGTCAAACTACTAACAAAGCCTTATTGACATATTGCGGGAATTAATATTGGAAACTTCAAACACTTTTTCTTAACAGTTATTTTTCAAATATTATACGAAGATTTTTGTGATTAATTAAAGGGAATATTACGAGTTAGATATAGTGTCCGATATTTTGGAAAAAAGAATGATTGTCTAGTATCAGATAAACCAGGGAATCCTGTCATAAAGTGACTACATAACAATATTTCTACTGGTGTACTTCATAACACTATTCCTACTGGTGTACTTTTAAAATATTTCGATTTATTCTTATTTATAGCTTAAGGATAAATAATCACAAATGATTTTCATAAAATTTAAACTTATTTTATACTCATTAGGTTTTAAAAGTACAAGTATAATCAAAATAAATCAAAAAGTTTTAAACTTTTTGTATAAATAGTGTTAATGAATTTCAATGTGTATAAAAACTGATTCTTGTTATGTTCGCGACTCATTAAGGAGGAACTTATTTTTATGAGTTCCTTCATTTTACTTAAATGTATTTACTTAATGTATTATGAAAGATAGAAAAAAAAAGCTTTTGTGCCTTATCTGTAATTTAAAAGACACAGTAATAAGAACTTGATGTTAATGTACTCTGGATGTATGTTTAATGCTAAATCTCAATAAAAGGAATTTAAAAAGCATATTTTATACTTTGCTTCCATGTTTTACTTTACTTAGAATATTTAGACATTCTAAAAAATCTAAAAACAACAACAACAAAGAACAAAAATGCATAATGATAATGCAATTTTGTTTTCATTTCTGATGTTTATAGTAACTTCTGATGTTTATAGTAAACTTACAGAGTTTGTGAAGTAAGAAATATTATATAATCGCAAAATAAGATCACTAAATATAATTAAAATCTAGAGAAATGCTTAAGTGATACTAAAAGATACAACAAAAGGTTTATAAAAAAACTTTTTAATGATCAACATACGTTTCAACGCTCACTACGGCGCCATTTTCAAGAAATATAATGATAAATAAAGTATTCTTGCAAATTTTGAAAAATAACCTTGAAAACACGAATCACGAGATCCAAATATGTAAAAAAAGAGAAAAGCAGGTTCTTGAAGTAGCCAACTGTAATCGTGAAAATTTATATTCGTTATTGCTTTTTAAAACGGAAAAGTACCTCGTGCCAAATTTTAGGCAATTCAAATGAGGCGGATTCATTGCAAATGTTTACGTTACGTATGTAGATTTCTATTGATTCACACTACAGCACGGGCACGACTACATAGAACAAAGGCAATAGAAATTGATTTTAAAAATAGTAAAATAATTTACCCATCATGAGTCTACTTCCCATCCATTATCCGGGAATCAATAGAAATCTACATCCGCAACGTAAACATTTGCAATGAATCCACCTCATGTGACTTGCCTAAAATTTGGCACGAGGTAATTTTCCGTTTTAAAAAGCAATAACGAAATATTAATTTTCACGATTACAGTTGGCTACTTCAAGAACCTGCTTTTCTCTTTTTTTTTTACATTTTTGGATCTCGTGATTCTTGTTTTCAAGGTTATTTTTCAAAATTTGCAAGAATACTTTATCATTATATTTCTTGAAAATGACGCCGCAGTGAGCGTTGAAACGTATGTTGATCATTAAAAATGTTTTTTATAAACCTTTTGTTGTTTCTTTTAGTATCACTTAAGCATTTCTCTAGATTTTAAGAAATATTATTTTAACAAAAATAAAGTACTTTAATAAATAAACTGTTCATGCGATATACTTACAAAAAACATAAACGAATATCTTCTATAACTTATTTTTTATTCTTATTAAACGCTTATTTATTAAATAATCGATATTCAAGCTTCCTACATACAAACTGTTGTCACTGCATAAAATATGGTACATCAATACTGCATAAAAATCTCAATTTTCAAAAATCATCTAACATTTTTCTATAGGTTTCCTAAAACGTACTTATCTTTATTCTACTTATGTTCCTATGTTCCTACATCATAAATGTGAAGACTCAAGGAATATTTTCTGTGAAAAGAAATATATAAATAAATGAATAAAAAATAATAATTGAGTAATGAGAAATTTCGGATAGATTATGTTTTTTACTCCTCAGTTATAGGCATTTGTTGCCATCCAGTGAGAGCACTTCATATTTGTGAAAGTGGTCGGGTCTCTAAACTTTCAAAACTTTACCCTATCTCATAGATTTGTAATAAATTCTCATAAATTCACTATCAGAGAGCCACCATAACTTCACACATTTTTCTATGATACAGACAGGACACACATGGACACACGGACAGACAACCATTTGTAAAAACATGTTTTGAAGGATCTCTTATTCCTAAAATGTGTAATTTCGCTTTTTTATTAATTAGGGGTTATTAAAGTCTTTTATTAATTGGTTCGCACTTTTTATGTAAAATAATATATATATATATATATATATATATATGTCGATAAGTTACGTTTCTATCGAGGTGCAATAAATCAAAATACAGCTTCAAAACATTAAAACTGTAAGATGTTAAAATTTCATGAGCTTACGGCTAAACATTAGCCTTCCTCAGATGAACAACAAACAGTCGAGGAGACGCCGCTCCGAAATGGCGCGTTTTGGACAGGCTGGGAATGGGCGAAACCAAACAGACATGAAATGAAGGGGGGTGACTGAAGTCCGGATGATACCATTACCAGCTGGGGTGGGTCAGGAGAAACCGAAAACCCCAGTGATACCTAGTATATTGTACCATAAACGAGGGATCTGATAAGATAATACATCATTACATGCATTATCATCTCTTTTCAAAATCTCTAGGGACTCTCTGATTATGCAACTATTATACTGTGAACCTCGGGAAATTATTTTAGCTTTACTGAAAAATACATCAATATCTGTGGTCTGATTTAATCTGGATAAAGCAGTTGATAATTTACCTTTTTTCATATCAGCTGTATGCTCTTTAATCCTTTCTTTTAATTTGCGAGTTGTCATGCTTATATATGAATATATTTTAGAACTGTCATTAACTTTAAAAGGAATAATATAAATGCCAGATTTATCTCGGTTATCAATAGGGTCGATCATTCTATGTACCAAATATTTAAGCTTGCTTGGGGGTTTAGCGATAAGAGTTACATTATATTTCTTTAATGCGTATTTAATCCGCTCAAACAGATGCGGGATATAATCTATACTGTAGAATTTTGAAGATTGCATATCTTTTTTAACAATTGTAGCTTGTTTATTTCTGTACTCATAAATTAACTTATTAATAAATTTGTTTGAAAAACCATTTTCATATGCAATCACTTTAATTTTGTTCAACTCCTCATTTAAATAACATTCTGAACTAACCTCAAACGCCCTTTGGATATAAAACCGATTTGCTGCTGCTTTGTAATTAAACGGAACATTACTATTGTATGATATTGTGTTATTGGATCTGCAAGGTTTTCTATAAACTTTCCTATCAATGCTACGTGTTGAAATATTTTTAATAAGTTCTATATCTAAAAATGGTAATGAACTATTTTCTTCAATTTCACAAGTGAATTGTATATTTCTATCTATACTGTTGGCATGCGCCAGAAAATCATTCAATGCAGAGATACAGTGAATCCATATGAGTAGTATGTCATCGACATATCTAACCCATAATGCAGGTTTAACCCTTTCCGGCGCGGAGTAAGTGTGTTTGCAAAATGATGAAATAATAGACTGACACCGGAATTTACGAATGAATTTACTTGGAAAAAAACTTGCTTATTTTCCGGTACTGAATAAAAGAAAAAAATTAATTAAATATTCTTGGTGCCGTTTGTAAGTTTTGGAATTAAAATTAGGTGTCCTTTTTTGTGACCACCGCCCGTTAAAGGGTTAAAGGGGGATGTAGAAATTATACGTTTTTCGAGAGGTCGTAATTTTAATTCAGCCAGTAATCCAGAGATAGGTGAACCCATAGGGGCTCCCTCGTCTCCTCGACTGCTTGTTGTTCATCTGAGGAAGGCTAATGTTTAGCCGAAAGCTCATGAAATTTTAACATCTTACAGTTTTAATGTTTTGAAGCTGTATTTTGATTTATTGCACCTCGATAGTAACGTAACTTATCAATGTGTTTACATTGTGCTTTATAAATATTTTATTGGGTGAATTTGACGTTCGTATTATATAGATTTTTCTATATATTTTTCTATATTGGTTATTTAGTCAGCTTTCATTTTATGCTAAATACATTTATTTTCTTTATTTAGAACACACACACATATAAAAGTACATAATTTTACAAAAATCATAAATCAATTAGACCATATTTCATGTCATATAATGAAAAAAAGCTTGTCAACAATTACAGTACATATACTGGCAACATATATAAAGGGCATCACTTCAGGTGTTACCGTACACCGAAGCGGGGCTACCAGCTTTTTCCTTGCTGAAAAATAATAATTTTTAGGTATAAATAGCGATTTTTTACTGAAAAACAATCATTTTACAGTATAAATACCGTTTATAATCGAAATGGCAAATATACGGTTTTTTACGCTTAATATACCTTAGAAGTACGGTACTCATACCGTAATATGTGAAAACGGTACAAGTGCCGTTAACTAACGGTACATCTACCGAACTTTTATGAAATTGTTTACAGTGTATATATATATATATATTCTGTGTAAAAGTACCCGTAATTGTAAGTCAAAAATAAAAATATTAATTTATTCATCAAAATATGTTTTCGCCTTCAATGTTGTCCCCCTTAAGTGCAATACAACTATGCCACGCTTAAACCAATCAACCACAATTTTTAGTAGGCTGATTGGGCTCCGTCAGGAAGTCATCAATTTTCTTTTACGGCCTCAATTGACTCATAACGCCTTCCTTGAAGAGGTAATTTTAGCTTTGAGAATATGAAAACGTTGGGCGATTATGGTGCTCCGTTGATGACATTCGTTGCGTTTTTGTCCAATAGCTCTTGCACCGCCATAGCTTTCAGCGATGGTGCATTATCGAGGTGCAAAATCCATACGGAATTTCTGAAATTTTCAAGATGTCCGGCACACCGAATTTCATTTGAAATACAAAAATTAAGGTAATCTCTTTGTTCAACTAATTTTCCGTTCTCAAGTATCGCAGACCACTCAAAAGTATGACTTAAAATACAGATGGCGCTAAAATTCCGCGTTATAACTCAGTACGGTATACAAACTTGCAGAAACGTATCTCGTAATATATTTTATGCACCTTTTTTTAATTGATAAATTATGGTACTTTGTACGCAGAATGTGTATCTGGCATGCGCACACGCGCGTGTTTCTGTGGTACGTATTTTAGATGAACAGATTAGATGTACGTATATTAGAAGAACATATTTAAGCTTTAGATTCTTAGCAATCCACTTTGATTTTAATCATTTTTATATTTCAAACAGCTGTTCCTTGTAAATTGATTTGAAATTAATAATTCTAATAATAATTGATTTGTAAATAATAATTAATAAATAATAACCAGCTCAAAAAGAAATAAAATTTACGAATTCAATTCCGTTTATAAAAGGCATTTCCCTAAAATTAAAAAGATAATTAAAAAAACTTAGAATAATTACTCCCATCACCACAGATCCACCCATTTTCAAATTAATCAGACCAGACGCAGAAAAACTTAATTACCAGCAAACCTCAGGTATATACAGGATTAATTTCAACGATAACGACGGAAAAGCTATTTCAAATATAGGTATGACAAAAAGAAAAATTCAAGACAGATTGAAAGAACACAGAAGAGATATAAACTTAAGTAAACCAACCACTCCAATAGCCAGATTAAACAGCAAATCCCCAATTACAATGAACTTCAATAATGTTGAAAAAATAGCCAATTATAATAATTTAAACTACGCATTACAGAGAGAAGCCATAGAAATATATACATTGAATTTAGAAACATGCAACGATATGGCCCAAGCAAAAATTGATAACAGATGACGCCAAATGTTATTAAGAAAAAGCGAAATGGAGGTTTTCAACAGATTGACTGACAGAGCAAAAAGTATAACATCAGTGACTGAAGATGCCTGAGAGCGACAGATGAAAATATTTTTATTTATTTACAATTTTTAACAGATTAACTGGTTTTGCGTGGTTTTAAAGTGTTTTTAAGACTTTTAGACATTTGCAAATTTCGTTTATATGTTGGAAAATAAAATAATGTCTGTGAAAATAGGTAGTACAGAGAATTGTTATGTTAAAAATGACATTATGAACGATCATAAATAAAAAACTTCATTTGAAAAGTTAGAAAAAAAACCGTGAGGAACTGTTGGATATAAATTGTTTATTTTAAAAGGAATTTACCATTATAATTGGACGTTTTGATAAGTAGGAGTAATTGTAGAAATAAAAATTCTAATATGAAATCAAAAAATAGTATTAAAATAAATTATATTACGTTTTGAATTTATAACTGTTTTTGATATTTCCTTTGAACGATTGCCTTAAAGTATGTTCGATTTTTTTTTATACATGCATGAATTTGATTTTACTTTTTAATAAAATAAAATTAATTACGAAAAACACGGTGTTTTACTACATTCTATGCATACAACATCTTAAAGCTTGTACGTTAAACAAGAAGACACGCCTCTAATATCTGAATTGCGTAAAATAATAACAGTAATAAGCTGAAATGCTTCAATATATTCTTCTACTTTTCCTTTTTTTGCCCAAAACATGCGTAAAACTGTTAAATTATTTAAATTATCATTTTTTCGAATTTAAATTGCGACTAGTTCTTCGACATATATGTAAGACATGCGAAAGAACAATGTGAAATTTGTAATGATTTCAATTTTCACATTTTAATTACACTACACGTTTTTAAAAACTGATACTCTCATTTTGGATTATATTATAAGCAAACTTCAATTTTTACCACATTATGTTAGGCAGCCTTATTAAACTGGAATATAAAAATATTTAAAACTGTACAGCTATTTATTAAAATAATTGGTAAATTTTTTATAGCATTGTACATGTTTTATTTGTAATATTACTCCTCTTTCTAAGAGTATGCCATAATAAACGTGTCATAATATGTATATCGTCTGAAATTGTGCATGAAATTGTGAAGCTATCTGACACAGTTAAATAATTCCCACACATATGATTTATAAAAAGTTTAACAAGTTATCCTTTAAGAAATTTATAAGGATAAATTATTTTTTATCAACTACTTTTTTAAAAGTAACATCAAATTAGAATAGTATCAACAATTCTATAAATTATTTGTGTAAATTATTCAGGTTTATTTCATTTCGTGAGCGTGATAAAATAAATATCTGAACAATGATTTCCTGCAAGAAAATGCTACAACATAAATAAAGTTACTATTGCGTGACACGTTGTTTTGGAAAAGAAAGAAATGTGTGAAAATAGCTTTCGAAATTAGTAAGTGGAAAAGTTTTGCAGTGAATCATTTAAACATATATTAAAAGAAACAAATAATACGATTTAAACAATGGGTATATTTTGTTTATCTAAATGTTGAAAATATATCTAGATTATATTGAATAAGTATAAGTATATATTTTTAAAAAAATTACAAAAAGGCTCGTTTATTGAATTCGTAATTGGTGCAATTCGATGCCTTGATTTCCAAGACGCTTTCGCAATAATGTTTTAGGTAGAATTATATTATTATAGCATGAAACTAACACTATTTATTAAGTGAATATCATAAGTTAAAATAATTAATGAAGAAAAGTTTTGGGAATGCTCGCAATGGTTATAAAGCTTAGATAGTTAACTAACGAAAAATATGATTGCTCTAAAAAAATATCAAAAGATACGAAGAAAAAAAATTGTTAATTCTTCTCAATTTACAAATATGATTAAACAAGTAAATAAATGCAAATCTTTGTTCATTGTTATGTATAGAGGTAAAAAAAACACTACATAAAAATTTTAAAAATAAACAAAATGGACTCAATGCTACACACACTCTATACTATAATTGTATAACAATTAATTACATTTAACTCCCTTCAATAATTGACACACATTTACATTTCTGGTTTATTTCAGATCCGTTGATCCTTCTTATAATTATATATATTTTTATGGATATATTGTAACGTACGATGTTAACAAAATTTTAATTTTTCGCTGTACATCAAACTAATTTCTGGAATGAATCTAAAATTTGTACCAGCTAAAAATATACTTCCAGAATATGAAGTCACTTTCGAATGAAAAAACATAGGATCCACACTAAATGACAAATGCGGGTTAATGAAAATGTGCATTATTGATGCATTCATATTAAATTTAATCATTAATACTGAAAATGTGTGTATTCATTTCACATTCACGCTTTTCCAACAATGGAAAAAAGTTTGATATACGGACTGAAATTTGAATAAAATACTGCACTGGTTTAACATTTTTAATTCAAACGTATACAAGTTTAAGAAAAATTTAAATTAAACTTTTTTTTTTATAAATGAAAATATTTAAATAAAATCTGTTAAGAGAAAACGAATATATTTGTCTTCTTACGCTCAGTATATTCAAACAAATTTATTAAAGTCTAACGAAAATGTCTTACTTTATTATCGGAAAAAGTCATTACCATAAATTAAAACGAGAAACTCTGAAATGTACATTTAAAAAACACTTTAGATATGTTCTTTTTAATTGGCTGCATTCTAATTTTAACACATTTCATATCCTCGGGGATTTTTAATTTTGATTTTACTTTAACACACCAGGAATTTACATGTAATTAATCAGTTACTTTCATAATTGTGCTCATATCTAGTAATTCCGCTTCTGGAAAACATTTGATTAAATGTATATATGCAATTTTTGCGATTTAATTCGTTAAAAAAGCATCGCTATCTATCTTTAGTAACTTTTGTTTGTGTTTTATATTTTAAACTTTATTTATGAATTTATGGACAACGTGCATGAATCTTTTTATTTTATGATGTAATAAGTATGTTCGTCATAATACTTTCGACAATGACAATGATATACATTATTACTGAAATGTGTTTTACTTGAAATGGTAAATGTACTAAAAAATAATAAGTAAAAATAATAAGGTAAATATAATAAAAGTAATAAGGTAAATATAATAAAAAAGCAAATAATTATACGTGTAAAGTCATAGGAAAACAAAAGATAGCCACTTTAACTCATTAAACGCCAACGCTCCCGTTGCGGGAACATGTATTTGATATTTTTTTTCTTACATTTTTTTGAGCTATTTAAGAAAAAATCTTTTTATAGTAAAGTTATTAGTATGTAGTATAAAATATATTTTTTCCAAAATACTATTTTCCTTTTTTCTATTTTGTGTAGAATTTTTAAAAAAGAGATTTTTGGTTTTACGACTATCTGAAGTAAAATTAGTTAAAAAGAAAACAATAATTTTCAGTTTGGCTCAATTGCAGTCAGGTTTAAAAACCTACATTTCAAATAACAATATATTCAAAACCCGGAGTAAATAGAGTTAGTTAAAGCAGCAATAGAAAGATTTTTTTGGAATGTTCCTAGAGTGGGAACGTTGGCGTGTTCTGGAAGTATTTCCCTTTTCCTTTGTCTACGAACTTACTTTCACAAAGAAAGGATTGCGCTCCTAGGAAGAAATAATGCAAAGAATCCCTTAAAGTGATAAAAGAAAATTTTTACTTCATTGGTTCGGAAAAACAACAATACGGTGAAATATAGTTGTATTTTACTGCGTTTTAGTTTGTTATTTTGAAAAGCATAATACATTTGAATTGTTTGGCAGTAGATAAATAACAGTTTTTAGAAAAAAAAAGATTCGATACATATGTGAAAATGCCTGTTAAATTTTTAACAGTAAAACAAGCCTTGGAATATTTCGATACACTGGATTCTGTTGAGTTTTCAGATGACGGCAGTATTGTTTGTTTACCCCCTGATCCCGATGTTGTTACAGATGAAGAAGACATTGCTGAAAATGATATTTTTCATAGTACGGATATTCCCAAAGGCGTGTCTGGAGAAATCAAATTAGCATTCAAAAAACGAACTATAAAAAAAATATCACCTCCTCAAAATCTAGAAAATGAAAAAGATCTATGTCTGATGAAAAAGAAAGTATTGAAGATAGAACTGAATCAGAGGAAAATATAAACAATCAAAAAAGAAAAAAAAAGAGAAAAAAAGTCGAATGCAATCTAAACTGGAATGCGGCCAGCTTGTTACCTATTCACTCAAACAAACTTTCAAAATTAGAAGAGACTTTCCCAGATCTACTTACAAAAACTCCGTATGAACTTTTTAGTATGTTTTTCGATAATAAAATTATGAGTTATTTGCTACACGAAACTCAACGGTATGCTCTTCAGAAAAGTTGTAGCTAGTTTAATTTTTTCAGAAAACGAAATGAAAAGGTTTCTTGCTATAATACTTTTCAGCGGGTACCACGCACTACCCCAAGAGGAATTATATTGGAACAATGCTGAAGATTGTAACTCACCTTTTATTCAAAATGCAATGAGTCGTCAGCGATTCAGAGATATTAAAAAATGCCTCCATTTATGCAATAATGACTTGATTGATAAAACAGATACATTAGCAACAGTCAGAAATTTTCTTGAAATGTTCTGCAAAAAATTACAACAATTCGGAATTTTTTCGGAATTTAAGTGTTGACGAAGAAATGATACCGTAAACAGGTTATCATTCACAAAAATGTATATGCGTGGAAAACCCGTGAAATTTGGGTATAAATTATGGGTTTTAGCTACTTCTGAAATTTACCCACTAAATTTACAAGTTTATGTGGGAAAAAATAAAAATACACATGAAGAAAACAATGAAATAGAAATTAAGCCCCTTGGAAAAAGGGTTGTTTTGGGCTTAATTAAATGCATTGACGATCCCCCAAAACATACGGTTTATATGGACAATTTTTTTTTACATCTCTGGAATTATTAGAAGAAATGCGAAAGCGCAATTTTCGTATGATGGGCACAATCAGAGAAAATAGATTGTAAGATTGCCCTCTAAGTAAATGTAAAAAATTGGAAAAAAATGAAAGAGGAACTTTTTAATCCATTGTCACAGAAAATCTGTGTGTAGTAAAATAGAGAGACAACAAGGTTGTGTGTTTAGCATCTAATTTTTAAGAAGAGACTCCCTTAATTCAGGTAAAAAGATGGTGTTCTAAAGAAAAGAAAATTGATTTGCCTCAACCGAAGATTATTTCATCATATAATAAGTATATGGAGGTGTGGATCTCCTAGATAGATTTTTAAGTAATTACAGGCCTTGTTTCAAAGGTGAAAAGTGGTGGTGGCCCTTTTTTCCAAACACTTTAAACATGGCTGTAGTCGCAGCATGGATAATACATAAAGAGATCAAAGGAGATATGTCTCAACTTACTTTCTTAAGACATACTATAACAGCTGAATTAATGAAGACAGAAATTGAAAAAAATACAAACCCCAGTAGAGGACCTCATGGACCTGTGAACAGTAGTGTGCTTTTCGATGGAAAAAATCATTTTACTGTTTGTGCGGACAAACAATCCAGGTGTAATATATGTAAAAACAATACTCGAATGAACTGTCGAATGAAGTTGTGACCTGCATTTTCATAAAAAATTCGGAATGAAAATAATTAAAAAGATAAGCTTTTCTATGCTTAATATTTATTTGTTAATAGCATTTTTCTTCTTCAAATAAAAAAAAATAAAATCAAAATAATGATTATTTATTTCAGTATTAAACTCTTTATACCTGCATAAATAATAAATTAACTGTTTTAAACATTTTTTTATTGTATGCAATAAAAAAATAATACATTTTTTTGTTAAATAATTGAAAACATAACATCTTCTAAGTAGCAGAAAAACGAACATAACGTTTTAACAAGGGAACGTTTCCCCGCTATAAGACGCCAAAGCTCACGTTACGGGAACATGTCGGATTTTCTACACCAATACACTTTTTGAAAAAAATTCAACTGTTCTATAATAGAGACATCAAGTGTGTATTAAAATATTTAAACAAATATAATTATTTAACATGGTTGATATAGCAGCGTTTAATGGGTTAACTCTGCTGCATATTATCGTATAAAAACTGACTCGTACAAACCAATTAGTAATACCTTCTACTAATTAATACTACGCATAAATATTGCTTCGGGTGTCATGTACATTTGTAACTAGCATTGTAAATTGACATTGTGTTGGCATAAAATTCTAACTGGCATTAATACTTTAACAATAAGTGACATTATATTTGGATCCTTGAATACATTTTACCTTTGGGTACCAAACGGGAAATCATTTCAGCAAGTAGTTCAGGATTTATCGAGAAAAAAAAATATTTAACCCTCAATCATAAATTCATTTTTAATTGTTGTAAAACCGATTTCAATGTGGGTTGCTGCATTAAATAATTTTCCGTGTATAGTTGTTTTTCAGAGAACATGAAATGTTTTAGTAATGGACACGCAGATCCCAATAGTGGATACGTATATGTACCAGTAATGGACAAGTATATGTATTGCAGACAAAATTCAAATAAATGGTGAAACGGCGGGAAATGTATATTTTATTAACATAAAGATATTTCTTTTTAGCTTCTTGAATTAATACTAACAAAATTGTGTGAAAGATTGAAGCAAAAAGAAAAGAATTTTTAAAATGTTGAAAAACATTGTACTATGGAACACGTCGAAAACTGCGCTTTAATCGTTGTATTGTTTTTTTTTTTAATTTAGTCGTAATTTGTAACTTGAATTTAAACCTCCACATGGGGTCTCTGACACCTTCTATCACGCTTTAACATGTATTCTTGGAAGAGCTCTTGTCAAAAGGTTAACCGGTTAACCTTTTGACAGGGGTTCGTACAAGATGTGGCTCTTCCCAGCATTGTGTAGTAACAATAAAAAGACCTTGACTAGTTACAGCCATCAATACTAATAACATGTGCTTAATGGAAAAATGCCAGCTGTCATAATTAGATTTTACACACCGTTTAAACAATTCTTGAGTTTGGCAACCACTATTTCCGAATAGAAATTATCGCTTTATTTTTATGCGATTTAAAAAGACAAAAATTAATATACTTTCTAAACGAGAAGCACCCCTTTGAAAACTGATATCTTCTCGACGTAAAAAACTCTTCTAGAATTCTTAATTATCTAGTTAAGGCACTTTTCTGACAGTTTGGTTTGGATCTCATAGAAAAATTTTAAGACCAACGAAATTGATACAGAAATGCAATTAAAGCTGTTATTTATTTCATATTAATTTGAGGGTGAATTCTCGGATTCCGTCATAAAAATGCATTAAACATCCTGCACGCTGCTCAGTTATCCGCAATATATGTTCTTCTTTTCCAGCTCCCTCCTCAGCTGTTGCACACTGTTCGGAACGTCGTCATTACTTGTCACTGGTAATCGAGATTTTGACAGAGCTGTCCACAATTGGTTATGATGGCATATCGATACTAATAATACACTCCCATAATAAAGGCTACAGTTAGATGTAATATTCTAAAATAATCAAAATGAATGAGTTCTACAGACCAATTTTAGTTATGTTAAATTAAATTTTTCGGACATAAATTTCCTAAACTTAAGCACGGACAAAATAATAACACAAATGTTCTTCTATTTGACGTAACTATATGAAAAATCTGATGAAATGACTAAACGGTCGCATTTTTTAAGTTCAAATTACCTCGCTCGAGAACTCATGGCTTGAAATCTTTATAGATACAGGCTTTAACACTAGATTGGTTGGTTGTATAAGGTTTTATGGCACAAAGTCACTTAAGGGACATGCTGCGCCAGAAAAAGACTAAAACAACAACAACAAGTGAAACAGAAACAATGTAAGTAAATCAAAAAGAGCAATGGGATAAGCAATCTGGATGGGGTTCCCATCCAGATATCGTCAGAAAAGTGTAGTAGAATAAAAACTTTTAATTCCAAAAAAGCAGTAGAGTAAACTTAAAGTATTTAAAAAATAAAATTGCTTAAAAAAGTACAATCTGGATAGGGTTCCCATCCAGATGTCGTAAAAGATAAAACTGGGTTGTTAAACCAATGAAAGCAATAAAAATTATACAGTGGAACTTCCCTTTAACGAAGTTTTCTACTTAACGAAATTTTCGGCAGAACTTTGACTTTGAACGCCATTAGCATGTAAATTAATCTCCACATTACGAAAAATGTATTCTATATAACGAAGTTTCTTTCACTTTTGTACGTGTACAGAATTCAAATTAAGCGATTGCTGTTCGAAATTATGCAAATTTATTTCAGCGGATTGGATTGTATGAAACTGAACACATTTAAATAATTTCCATTCTGCTTGGTGCTAAATAAAACTATTTTTTTTTCACACTAAGAAAAACACTTGTTATCACTATTCTCCCACTCCGAGACTCCAGCGCTGACAGTTGGGGGAAGTCAAAATCCCCTTTTTACCTTCAATTATATAGAAGATGAGGTGTCGCAATGGCGTCAGATGCATTGAAACAAAAAAATATCCTTTAGAGTCAGACAGGTACCATTCTGACCTCCCATTGCTGATAGACAATTGCTTTGTACATCCAAAAGAACGTGCTTCAAAATACAAATCGAAGAACATCAAAGTTATTTTTGTTCCTGCCAATACAGCTTAACTTCAATCATTAGTCTAAGGAATAATAAAAAATCTTGAAGTACATTATCGAAAAAGACAGAAAAAAGCCGATGTAGTGAAAACATTAGTTTGAGATTCTGTGTATCAGAGCTGATGGAAGTTTGGGCAAAAGCTTGGGAATGTGACGTG
Source organism: Maratus michaelseni (assembly GCA_963931845.1). Lineage (NCBI taxonomy): Eukaryota > Metazoa > Arthropoda > Arachnida > Araneae > Salticidae > Maratus > Maratus michaelseni. The sequence goes on from OZ007592.1 coordinate 394,708,500, forward strand.
ATTTCATCGATCGTCCACAAGTGTTTTGTAAAAGACGGCTTCATAATTAAAACTGAATCAAATGCTTCTGAATCCAAACCTGTTTGTCATATCTCAAGAAAAAATTTCTTGAATTTAAGTTAATTTCTATTTAACGAATTTTCTTCATAACGAAGTTTTTAAGTGTAACGATGAGACTTCGTTAACTGGAAGTTCCACTGTATTTCAAAATAAAATCCTGCATGTTTTAAAGAAGTAAAGAGTGCCCCATGAGGTTTTTCCAACAATGAGGTTTGTCAAGAGCAGTGATGATGAATTAAAATATATTCTATTCAAGTGCCAGAGACCCAGACAGTCAGTAAAAATATGATACATAGTCAGGGTATCAAAATGACAGTGTGGACACATGGGAGCATCCTCCCGAAGCTTTAACACTAGAAGTTGTGTTCAAAACCCTCCGAATGGCACGAATCCCTCCTTTATTTTCAAAACTTTCTTTAAGTTTAAATTAAAAAAAAATTTATTAGGAGCACAGTAACCGCTACTGGTACCCTTATATTTTGTTTTATTGTACCATAGACCAATATGTGACAAATGATTTGTCCTTCTGTTTATTAAAATTTATTATTTCTTTCCTGTTAACAAAGTAGATTTACGTCTGAGACTTATATAAAATAATAAATACCTCATAATATAGTTCAAGAATAAGTCTAATAATCTCTAATTTTAAAAATCTGAAAACTCATCATATTATAATGTTATATAGAATTATTAAGTTTATATATTATTATCATAAACATTAAAAAAATAATTATGTAGTTTGAAATTATGTGTACTTTCGCCATGCATGCTTATATAAATACATAACTCAGCAAATATTATCTAACAGAAATTCATTAAATTTCTTCTTTGTAAACACGAAATTTCAAAATCAAACATCTGAATGAATTGCGTAAAAATATTACATGCAAATAAGTAATACACAGAAAAGCATCTTATTAATTATATGTTTGTTCAATACATTATTTATTTGGAAAAGAACATTTACATTTCTTTTTTTTTTAGGTTATGAAGATTTTAGACATTTGTAACTTCATTGGAAATGCTTATTTCGACACGTTTTCTATGCAAAAATACGTAATATTTTCCAAATACAACTTAATTTAAATTTTTTATACTGTTTTCATATATTGCAGATTTATGAGCATTTGATAATAAATAATTACCTATTTTTGTAACTATGACCACATTTCGTTAATTAACCTATTAATAATGCATAAACCAATTTATATTCGATATTTTATATGCTAAAATTTTATTTAAAAAGTTTGATCATAAATATATTATCCCATGCGGAAAGTACAAGTTTGTATAAAACCAGAAAATAGTTTAAAGACTGCTGTTAAAAAATTAAGGATCAGTGACCGGACGCTTTTGCTTTTTACACGGTTTGTCGAATATCTAATGAAATTCTTGAAGAATATTCCTTGAAATTCGAGGATGTAAAGAACAGGTTTGACTTCAAGAACAGTAGAAACTGTATATTGCAATTAAAAATGAAATATTGAATATTTGATAAGATATGAACATTTGTATGAAATAATTTTTAACTGCGCATGCGTGTACTGTACGAAAGGGGTTTTTTTCATGATTTGGTGGGCAATTCTATAGAGCAAATGATATAACAAGATCAGTCAAATATCGTGAAAACTAAAAAAGATACAGGCTATATAGTTCGCTAATTTATAAATTAGGGAGGAAATCCCTTATAATCAAATGAGATTTTTTTCGCCCAATTTGTTAATTAGCTCACTGTGTTGCCGACATGTTTTTGCGTTTTCTCGAGATTTGACTGGTCTTTTTATATGAGTTGCTGTACAGAATTGTCTATCAAATTATGAAAAAAAATCTTTCGTATATTTCACGCATGTGCAGTTAAAATTTACTTCATACAAATTTCCATATTTTATCAAATATTCAATATTTAATTTTTTAATTGCAGTACATTGTTTCTACTGTTGTTGAAGTCAAACAGGCACTTTACATCTTCGAACTTCAAGGACAATTTGTCAAGAATTTCAGTAGATATTCGGTAAACCGTGTAAAAAGTGAAAGCGTCCGGTCACTTCCACTAAATTTTTGGGCAGCAGTGTATTTTGATTGCATATAAATTAAGATATACTACATTCAGTTAATTACATGCAATTGAACCATTTCTTTAATATTTTAGATTAAGATTAATAAACATTTTGTGATGCATACTTTGATAATTTTACTATGCATATGTTGTAATCATAAGAATGTATCAAATAAATTAAAAGGAATAAATTTCATAGATATATTTTCAAACGTAATCATGCAAGGTATCTTAGAACATGACTTAAACCTATTATCAAACATAATCATATAATATACAAGTATGGTGTTTTAAATTTGCTTTAAATTGTTTTCGCAACAAAAAAAAAAAAATCATACGGCTGTATTTGCACAATAATAATACGTTCATAGAATGTTTAAATATAATTATTCTAAGAAGAAAAGTTTAAAGAATGGCAAAGTAATTATTATTTCTTTAAATTTTGTCAGAATTTTCTCCTGTTCCGCAAAATAAAGATATGTGTCTTCTGCTATGCATCACTTATTGCGTGAGCTTCTATTATCCATCAATAGATAGGAATAGTCCACGAATAAAAAAATTACGGTTATAAATATTTTCGTTGTTATTTCGTTGTTATTTAGGCCCGATTTCATCCAACGTTTGTAATCTAAACAAGTTGCGGACGATGTTAACCAGAATGCTGTTAATTTATGTTTATAATTCTGACTGCAAATAAAGGTTGCTAGACAACATTATTACATAGTACGATATAAGTCAAAGTTTAATATAATATTAAACATGTACAGTGGTAGCCAAAAGTTCGGACATTTTTTGAAAGTTTCATGTGTTTCAACGTTGTGTGCTTGTAGAATATATTAGTTTTCACTTAAATACAAACGTTTATATATCGAATTGAAGGTAATTTAATGTAAAATTTAATAATAAAAACAGTATTACAATATCTGTATTACAAAAAAAAAGTTATGCTCATTTTAGTAGAACAAACAAACACAAATCGTTTTGAATAAGGACGTGTTTTGTAATAAAAGCGTACTAGCCAATCACAAACACTGTTCTGAGGAACCAATCAAATGCATGTAACTATAGTTTAGGTTATTTGGATGGTAAAAGAGTATTTTGCGGAATGATGCATACACGTACAATTAAATAGAGTATTGCTGTTTTTGAATATTTAAAGTCCTTTTTTTAATTAAACTAATTTTAAACATTGTCATCAACAAGAAGAACTAATTGGACATCTACAAAAAAAATGCCGAATTGTCATATTGAGAGAAAATGACCTCTCTTATGCTGAAATTGCAAGACAAGTTGGTGGTTCAGTGACTTGTTCTGGTGTACGAAACTTCTGTTTACGATATGAAAAAACGAAATCAGTGGAAAATAAGGCCAAATCAGGCCGAAAAAAATGCACAAGGGCTTCTGCCGATAGAATAACTAAAAGGCTATACCTTCAATATAGACAAATTTCATCAGATGTCATTAGATGTGAAATGAAAGCAACGGGTATTGCAGTAAGTTCAAGAACAATAAGAAGAAGGTTATCAGGATTTGGAATACAAGCTAAAATTTCAAGGAAAAAACCATATTTAAATCAAAAGCAACGCGAAAAACGAGTTAACTGGGCAAAAGAACACATTAAATGGTCAGAAAATCAATGGAAGCAAGTAATCTGTAGCGATGAGAGTAAAATATTGCTCTTTGGTAGTGATGGTAGAAAATACGTGAGACGTAGAGTAGGAGAAGCACTTCATCCTGATTGCATTGAAGCAACTACAAAAATCCCAACAAATGTCATGATTTGGGCATGTATGTCTGCAGATGGTGTGGGCCGAATTCAAGTGATTGATGTCATCCTGAATGCCAAAAAATACATCGAAACTGTCCGGGAACCAAAATTGATACCTTCCATCAGGGTTCTCATCCCCAACAACGCACCATTTATTTTTCAGCAGGATTCAGCTCCATGCCACACAGCAAAAGTAAGCAAAGCATGGTTTCAAAATAAAGTCATAGATATATTACCATGGCTTGGAAACAGCCCTGATCTCAATCCAATTGAAAATTTGTGGCGACGTTTGAAAATTCTTGTACGAAAAAAAGTCCATCCAATAAAAGACAACTTATTGAAGCTATAATTGATTCTTGGCACCATGTGATTACGAAAGATGAACTCCAAACAATCGTTCACTCGATGAAAAGACGCCATGAAGCTGTCTTAAAAAAAAGGGTTATCCTCATAAGTATTGTTTATGTAAGTATCACTTTAAAAAAATGAAAATCTAAGATGTATCTTACTATTAGTTGCATAACTTTTTTTGTAATACAGATATTGTAACACTGTTTTTATTATTAAATTTTACATTAAATTACCTTCAATTTGATATATAAACGTTTGTATTTAAGTGAAAATTAATATATTCTACAAGCACACAAATTTGAAAAATTTGAAAAAAATTTTTGAAACTTTCAAAAAATATCCACACTTTTGGCCACCACTGTATATACAATTACTTCTATTTTCATGTTAACGCTTTTAAGCTTATTGTTTGGTACGTTGCGTTCGATAAAAGAATTTTAATCATAAAAAATTATTTTACTTTAGAAAATGCAGTATTTGCTTTTTTAATTTAAATAATTGTTTAAAAATACTTTAAATATGAGATAACTAAAGATGCAGAAACATTATATTAATATGAAGGATGCTAAATGTTTTTTTTTTACTTAATTTTCTACAAAAATATATTATATAGAAAAAATCGCTGGTGGCGGTGGTCTGATTATAGCGACCGATTTTCTGCACGAGAGATATAGGTCCGAGGGAGGGAACCTAATCCGTATTTACGCAAGGATATCCAAGAAAACCACGAGGACTCCGAATAATTAGGTACGGGTGTAATTGAGTTTGGACCCAGCACCTTCCGTCTACCAGCTTTGAGAGCAGAACCTCTTGCCCGCTGGTGTGGGCAGAAAAATCGGTAAAAATAAATTTTTTTTATATAAAGTTCTTGTATAAGAAATGAAACCCTTGAGGAAAAATCCTTCATGCAAATAAGCTTACATTAAAAAACAAAACAAAAAAAAACAGAGATTTGTTTAACTTTATGCGCTAGAAATATTTCACAAGTTATTAATATTATGATAAAATACAGAACTAAGATCGTATGACATCTTGTTTATATGAATAACTACATCGAAATTAAAAATGACAGTTTAAAATCAAAACTTTGAACGGAAGATATCGGATATAATGAGAGAAATAATAAAAAATCACCATTTAAAACTAATTAGTGTAAAACTAAATTTTCTAAAAATATTTTTTTAATATATTGCAATTCATTTTGTCAAATAAACTGTGGTGTTTTTCTTTCATTAAGTTCAACTTAAAAATTGTGAAACAAAAGCTTTTCCAAGAACAATTATTGAAGTATTTGAATAGATATATTCCAAGATTTCAGTTATAAATACTGACTTTTCTTAAAGAAAATACAACAAAACACTTACAAAACAGAAATCTTTTGAGCTCATTAAAATAAACAAGTGATTTCAGAAAGTTTACAATCATCAAAATTCACGGTAATTATATTATTTTCCTGTTTACACGTAAAGATTTTTTTTCCAGAATGTTGTTTCGCTCGATCAATACATAAATTTATCTGTGAATAAATTGTAAGTGGGTATGTTTTACGTAAAGTTAAGAATAGTAAATTGAATAAAGAGATGAGAAAAGAAAAGAAACTTTTATAAAAGTCTAGTTAATAAAATAAATGAAGAAAGTTGTGACAGAAATTCTTTTTTGAAAAATGTTTATATTTCATTTATTTGCAGCATTCGAAATCAACAGAAATGTAAACAAAAACGATAACCAATTTGTGAACTCAATAAGTAAGATATATAATGCTTGAAATAAAGGTTGTGAAACAAAAAAATATTTTCATTGAATAATGAATTCCGTTTTTAAGAAAATCAATTTACTGATTCGCTAAATATTTAAAACGGGAAAAATTTCTGTAACAGTATTATAGCGAGGAATATACATATTTTTAAAATTTATATTTGTGCAACTGCATATTGTATATCTTATTTACAACTATTTTGTAATTATTGCTTTTAAATATTTTTACACACATATATATATATAGATATAAAACTTCTGTCTTTTAATAATAACGATATTATAACGATAATTGTAAAATGTAATAAATGAAGGGTGAGCTTTAATTAGTTGGGAAAAAAAATATTTGTTTATTATGAATAGTCATTTAAATTATAGTAATAAACATGAAAGTTCGCATGATTATGATGTAGTAAAATCCACACAGACAATACCTTTATTTACAAACTAGTTGACTCGTCCGGTGTTACCAATACCATAGTCGGTCCAAAAATAGCTGTTTATAGTTAGTTACTCAGCTGATATCCCAACAGCAAATAATGTTATGTGTTTGTGACTATTTTCACGTAAATCAAGCAAAAAGTAATGATGTATCGTAATTTCAATGCATCGACGAATATCGGAAACAGATCGAAACAGATCTGCAGATTGTAAACCAGAACTTTTGCAAAACAGCATACAATAATATCTAAGGGTTGAATGATTTGGAGATAACATTTCGGTGATCAAGTCAAACTGTATCTTCAGTAGCATGTCGAATATACTAATCTTGCAACAGTTATCTCAACTGTGAAGAATGCTTCAAAAACATATGATGCAATACTGCTAATATTCCTTTTTTTTACAATTATTATTTTGCAAAAAGATTTAGTTACTGTATGTCCTACTAATCAGTGTGTACTCTCTACAATAACTGGAGAAAAGTTAAATGCATTCGAATTTACTTTGCTTAAACTCTTATTAATAGTTTATAGTTTTAAATAATATAATACAATTACTAGTTAACTTTAAATTAAAGTCTAATAATGCTTAAAGTGATAAAAACATAACACGGAATATTTAAAATACCTTTTTAATGTAGATTATACATATGTTTCGTTCACACTATCGGTGACATCTTCGGATCCAATTGATAAATACAATATTCTCGCATATTTTTGAAAATGATAAACACAAACCACGAGATCGCATGTACAAGGCTACAAGGTGCTTTAATTGGCCCAAACTGGGAAACGTGAAAATTATTATTTGTTTTTATTTTTATTGCCTTTTTCAATCTATCGATCATCGCGTGCCAAATTTTAGCTAATTCAAAAGAAGCGGCTTCGTTGCAAAATGCAATCTTTTCGCAAATATATTTCTATAGATTCACGGATAATGGATGGAAAATAATCTCTTGATTGAAAAATTATTTTACTATTCTTGAAATCAATCTGCAACTGCTCCTTTCTATATTGTCTGGCTAAAGCAGTGGTTCTTCTGTCATGTTTGATATCTGCCATATGTTCTTTTATTCTTGTTTTAAATTTTCTGTTTGTCATTCCTATATAGTATTGCACTGTTCCATCGGCCTTAGTGAATGGGATTTCATAAACACCGGAAAGTTGATCAGGTTCTATTGGATCTGTTTTTCTACATACTATATTTTTTATTTTGTGGAAGGTTTTGAAATAAGGCAGATATTAAAATTTCTAAGTTTATATTTTAATCTTTCAAAGAATTCTGGAAAATATTGTAAAGTTGATATTTTTCAGTTTCGTTCATTAAAACTAAATTTACTAAATATTTCTTGTAATTCTTTATTCCCATTATTTAAATCTCCTAAAACTCCATAATTCTCTATTATAAACTGATCAACAAATATTAACAAACAAGCATTGCTAGAATTAGATAGTTTTCCTTAATATGTCTTTATGTTTTTGTTATTATTTCAATGATTCGGACAGCTTATATATTATTATTTAAACTATACCTAATTCCCAAGCGAACATCTAGTCGATAATTTCTCTGTCAAACTACTAACATCTGAATCGGTATAGCAATCTAAATCCCAGTGTGAAATAAGTAGGATAACGTTAACTTTCGTTCATCTTTTTAACACTTTCCAACCTAGTTGAAAAGTGTTTATGACTTCGGTTTGTCTGCCGTATGGCCGTCTGTCCGTGCTCTAACTCCCGTAAATATGCTCGGATTGCTCTGCAATTTTTATATGTTATTGTCGTTATCTATAGCATGTTCCCTATTTCAACGGAAGTGTGTAGCGCTTATAGTTTTTTTACAGGGATACTCAAAAGAATTCCGTTACATTACGATATATGGGGAAAAATCATTTGCGATTTATTTTAATGATGTTACGCAATTTCAAACACATTGTAATTGATATATATCACTAAGGTGCATTACAAGAAGCTTAATATGGAATAGGGTGTGCATAGCACTTATAGTTACTTTACAGGGACAGTCAAAAGAATTCCGTTACATTACGTCTATGGAGAAGAATCGTTTGCGGTTTAATTAAATAATTTTTCACTATTTTAAACGCATTGAAATTTATATATATTTCACTAAGGTGCATTACAAGAGGCTTACTACAGAATATTGTGTGTATAGCAGTCATCGTTCATTTACAGGGACACACAAAAGAATTCTGTACTGTCAGTTAACAATAATTCCTGGAAGTGCGTTTTAACTTACTGAACACTATTTTAAATTTAACTCAGTTTTTGTATATTACGTGGTCTGTATAAATTCTGTAGATCATATATAGGGAAGCACAAAAGTTTATGAACACATTTCCGTTTATTGATAGAAACTCCAGAAGGAGAATTATAAACTGTGCTACGCGTTTTCTAACTGAACTAAAATTTAGCATCCTATGTAGTGTATATACAAATCTATAGATGATGATACAGGGCTGAATAAAAGTATTCGGGTATTTTTCCGAATTTTGTATATGTTAGAAATTCCTGAAATTATGTTTTTAAATATGTTATGCGTTTTACAAATTGTTTACTTAGATGTTATCTTTCAGCTTATTAAACAGTATAGTTTGTAAAATGATTTTGGAAGCGTTGGAAAGTGTTACATAATCTATGCTTGACGCATGATTTTTCGTTCTTGTTACTTATTATTAAGATTTAGGGTTTCTAATATCCTAGGTGTATCTCCAAATGTTTTACGCCATCAAAAGCCATATGGCATTTACCAACAAAACTTTATTTAATACGAATTTAGCTATATTTCTACAGTCAAACTACTAACAAAGCCTTATTGACATATTGCGGGAATTAATATTGGAAACTTCAAACACTTTTTCTTAACAGTTATTTTTCAAATATTATACGAAGATTTTTGTGATTAATTAAAGGGAATATTACGAGTTAGATATAGTGTCCGATATTTTGGAAAAAAGAATGATTGTCTAGTATCAGATAAACCAGGGAATCCTGTCATAAAGTGACTACATAACAATATTTCTACTGGTGTACTTCATAACACTATTCCTACTGGTGTACTTTTAAAATATTTCGATTTATTCTTATTTATAGCTTAAGGATAAATAATCACAAATGATTTTCATAAAATTTAAACTTATTTTATACTCATTAGGTTTTAAAAGTACAAGTATAATCAAAATAAATCAAAAAGTTTTAAACTTTTTGTATAAATAGTGTTAATGAATTTCAATGTGTATAAAAACTGATTCTTGTTATGTTCGCGACTCATTAAGGAGGAACTTATTTTTATGAGTTCCTTCATTTTACTTAAATGTATTTACTTAATGTATTATGAAAGATAGAAAAAAAAAGCTTTTGTGCCTTATCTGTAATTTAAAAGACACAGTAATAAGAACTTGATGTTAATGTACTCTGGATGTATGTTTAATGCTAAATCTCAATAAAAGGAATTTAAAAAGCATATTTTATACTTTGCTTCCATGTTTTACTTTACTTAGAATATTTAGACATTCTAAAAAATCTAAAAACAACAACAACAAAGAACAAAAATGCATAATGATAAAGCAATTTTGTTTTCATTTCTGATGTTTATAGTAACTTCTGATGTTTATAGTAAACTTACAGAGTTTGTGAAGTAAGAAATATTATATAATCGCAAAATAAGATCACTAAATATAATTAAAATCTAGAGAAATGCTTAAGTGATACTAAAAGATACAACAAAAGGTTTATAAAAAAACTTTTTAATGATCAACATACGTTTCAACGCTCACTACGGCGCCATTTTCAAGAAATATAATGATAAATAAAGTATTCTTGCAAATTTTGAAAAATAACCTTGAAAACACGAATCACGAGATCCAAATATGTAAAAAAAGAGAAAAGCAGGTTCTTGAAGTAGCCAACTGTAATCGTGAAAATTTATATTCGTTATTGCTTTTTAAAACGGAAAAGTACCTCGTGCCAAATTTTAGGCAATTCAAATGAGGCGGATTCATTGCAAATGTTTACGTTACGTATGTAGATTTCTATTGATTCACACTACAGCACGGGCACGACTACATAGAACAAAGGCAATAGAAATTGATTTTAAAAATAGTAAAATAATTTACCCATCATGAGTCTACTTCCCATCCATTATCCGGGAATCAATAGAAATCTACATCCGCAACGTAAACATTTGCAATGAATCCACCTCATGTGACTTGCCTAAAATTTGGCACGAGGTAATTTTCCGTTTTAAAAAGCAATAACGAAATATTAATTTTCACGATTACAGTTGGCTACTTCAAGAACCTGCTTTTCTCTTTTTTTTTTACATTTTTGGATCTCGTGATTCTTGTTTTCAAGGTTATTTTTCAAAATTTGCAAGAATACTTTATCATTATATTTCTTGAAAATGACGCCGCAGTGAGCGTTGAAACGTATGTTGATCATTAAAAATGTTTTTTATAAACCTTTTGTTGTTTCTTTTAGTATCACTTAAGCATTTCTCTAGATTTTAAGAAATATTATTTTAACAAAAATAAAGTACTTTAATAAATAAACTGTTCATGCGATATACTTACAAAAAACATAAACGAATATCTTCTATAACTTATTTTTTATTCTTATTAAACGCTTATTTATTAAATAATCGATATTCAAGCTTCCTACATACAAACTGTTGTCACTGCATAAAATATGGTACATCAATACTGCATAAAAATCTCAATTTTCAAAAATCATCTAACATTTTTCTATAGGTTTCCTAAAACGTACTTATCTTTATTCTACTTATGTTCCTATGTTCCTACATCATAAATGTGAAGACTCAAGGAATATTTTCTGTGAAAAGAAATATATAAATAAATGAATAAAAAATAATAATTGAGTAATGAGAAATTTCGGATAGATTATGTTTTTTACTCCTCAGTTATAGGCATTTGTTGCCATCCAGTGAGAGCACTTCATATTTGTGAAAGTGGTCGGGTCTCTAAACTTTCAAAACTTTACCCTATCTCATAGATTTGTAATAAATTCTCATAAATTCACTATCAGAGAGCCACCATAACTTCACACATTTTTCTATGATACAGACAGGACACACATGGACACACGGACAGACAACCATTTGTAAAAACATGTTTTGAAGGATCTCTTATTCCTAAAATGTGTAATTTCGCTTTTTTATTAATTAGGGGTTATTAAAGTCTTTTATTAATTGGTTCGCACTTTTTATGTAAAATAATATATATATATATATATATATATATATGTCGATAAGTTACGTTTCTATCGAGGTGCAATAAATCAAAATACAGCTTCAAAACATTAAAACTGTAAGATGTTAAAATTTCATGAGCTTACGGCTAAACATTAGCCTTCCTCAGATGAACAACAAACAGTCGAGGAGACGCCGCTCCGAAATGGCGCGTTTTGGACAGGCTGGGAATGGGCGAAACCAAACAGACATGAAATGAAGGGGGGTGACTGAAGTCCGGATGATACCATTACCAGCTGGGGTGGGTCAGGAGAAACCGAAAACCCCAGTGATACCTAGTATATTGTACCATAAACGAGGGATCTGATAAGATAATACATCATTACATGCATTATCATCTCTTTTCAAAATCTCTAGGGACTCTCTGATTATGCAACTATTATACTGTGAACCTCGGGAAATTATTTTAGCTTTACTGAAAAATACATCAATATCTGTGGTCTGATTTAATCTGGATAAAGCAGTTGATAATTTACCTTTTTTCATATCAGCTGTATGCTCTTTAATCCTTTCTTTTAATTTGCGAGTTGTCATGCCTATATATGAATATATTTTAGAACTGTCATTAACTTTAAAAGGAATAATATAAATGCCAGATTTATCTCGGTTATCAATAGGGTCGATCATTCTATGTACCAAATATTTAAGCTTGCTTGGGGGTTTAGCGATAAGAGTTACATTATATTTCTTTAATGCGTATTTAATCCGCTCAAACAGATGCGGGATATAATCTATACTGTAGAATTTTGAAGATTGCATATCTTTTTTAACAATTGTAGCTTGTTTATTTCTGTACTCATAAATTAACTTATTAATAAATTTGTTTGAAAAACCATTTTCATATGCAATCACTTTAATTTTGTTCAACTCCTCATTTAAATAACATTCTGAACTAACCTCAAACGCCCTTTGGATATAAAACCGATTTGCTGCTGCTTTGTAATTAAACGGAACATTACTATTGTATGATATTGTGTTATTGGATCTGCAAGGTTTTCTATAAACTTTCCTATCAATGCTACGTGTTGAAATATTTTTAATAAGTTCTATATCTAAAAATGGTAATGAACTATTTTCTTCAATTTCACAAGTGAATTGTATATTTCTATCTATACTGTTGGCATGCGCCAGAAAATCATTCAATGCAGAGATACAGTGAATCCATATGAGTAGTATGTCATCGACATATCTAACCCATAATGCAGATTTAACCCTTTCCGGCGCGGAGTAAGTGTGTTTGCAAAATGATGAAATAATAGACTGACACCGGAATTTACGAATGAATTTACTTGGAAAAAAACTTGCTTATTTTCCGGTACTGAATAAAAGAAAAAAATTAATTAAATATTCTTGGTGCCGTTTGTAAGTTTTGGAATTAAAATTAGGTGTCCTTTTTTGTGACCACCGCCCGTTAAAGGGTTAAAGGGGGATGTAGAAATTATACGTTTTTCGAGAGGTCGTAATTTTAATTCAGCCAGTAATCCAGAGATAGGTGAACCCATAGGGGCTCCCTCGTCTCCTCGACTGCTTGTTGTTCATCTGAGGAAGGCTAATGTTTAGCCGAAAGCTCATGAAATTTTAACATCTTACAGTTTTAATGTTTTGAAGCTGTATTTTGATTTATTGCACCTCGATAGTAACGTAACTTATCAATGTGTTTACATTGTGCTTTATAAATATTTTATTGGGTGAATTTGACGTTCGTATTATATAGATTTTTCTATATATTTTTCTATATTGGTTATTTAGTCAGCTTTCATTTTATGCTAAATACATTTATTTTCTTTATTTAGAACACACACACATATAAAAGTACATAATTTTACAAAAATCATAAATCAATTAGACCATATTTCATGTCATATAATGAAAAAAAGCTTGTCAACAATTACAGTACATATACTGGCAACATATATAAAGGGCATCACTTCAGGTGTTACCGTACACCGAAGCGGGGCTACCAGCTTTTTCCTTGCTGAAAAATAATAATTTTTAGGTATAAATAGCGATTTTTTACTGAAAAACAATCATTTTACAGTATAAATACCGTTTATAATCGAAATGGCAAATATACGGTTTTTTACGCTTAATATACCTTAGAAGTACGGTACTCATACCGTAATATGTGAAAACGGTACAAGTGCCGTTAACTAACGGTACATCTACCGAACTTTTATGAAATTGTTTACAGTGTATATATATATATATATTCTGTGTAAAAGTACCCGTAATTGTAAGTCAAAAATAAAAATATTAATTTATTCATCAAAATATGTTTTCGCCTTCAATGTTGTCCCCCTTAAGTGCAATACAACTATGCCACGCTTAAACCAATCAACCACAATTTTTAGTAGGCTGATTGGGCTCCGTCAGGAAGTCATCAATTTTCTTTTACGGCCTCAATTGACTCATAACGCCTTCCTTGAAGAGGTAATTTTAGCTTTGAGAATATGAAAACGTTGGGCGATTATGGTGCTCCGTTGATGACATTCGTTGCGTTTTTGTCCAATAGCTCTTGCACCGCCATAGCTTTCAGCGATGGTGCATTATCGAGGTGCAAAATCCATACGGAATTTCTGAAATTTTCAAGATGTCCGGCACACCGAATTTCATTTGAAATACAAAAATTAAGGTAATCTCTTTGTTCAACTAATTTTCCGTTCTCAAGTATCGCAGACCACTCAAAAGTATGACTTAAAATACAGATGGCGCTAAAATTCCGCGTTATAACTCAGTACGGTATACAAACTTGCAGAAACGTATCTCGTAATATATTTTATGCACCTTTTTTTAATTGATAAATTATGGTACTTTGTACGCAGAATGTGTATCTGGCATGCGCACACGCGCGTGTTTCTGTGGTACGTATTTTAGATGAACAGATTAGATGTACGTATATTAGAAGAACATATTTAAGCTTTAGATTCTTAGCAATCCACTTTGATTTTAATCATTTTTATATTTCAAACAGCTGTTCCTTGTAAATTGATTTGAAATTAATAATTCTAATAATAATTGATTTGTAAATAATAATTAATAAATAATAACCAGCTCAAAAAGAAATAAAATTTACGAATTCAATTCCGTTTATAAAAGGCATTTCCCTAAAATTAAAAAGATAATTAAAAAAACTTAGAATAATTACTCCCATCACCACAGATCCACCCATTTTCAAATTAATCAGACCAGACGCAGAAAAACTTAATTACCAGCAAACCTCAGGTATATACAGGATTAATTTCAACGATAACGACGGAAAAGCTATTTCAAATATAGGTATGACAAAAAGAAAAATTCAAGACAGATTGAAAGAACACAGAAGAGATATAAACTTAAGTAAACCAACCACTCCAATAGCCAGATTAAACAGCAAATCCCCAATTACAATGAACTTCAATAATGTTGAAAAAATAGCCAATTATAATAATTTAAACTACGCATTACAGAGAGAAGCCATAGAAATATATACATTGAATTTAGAAACATGCAACGATATGGCCCAAGCAAAAATTGATAACAGATGACGCCAAATGTTATTAAGAAAAAGCGAAATGGAGGTTTTCAACAGATTGACTGACAGAGCAAAAAGTATAACATCAGTGACTGAAGATGCCTGAGAGCGACAGATGAAAATATTTTTATTTATTTACAATTTTTAACAGATTAACTGGTTTTGCGTGGTTTTAAAGTGTTTTTAAGACTTTTAGACATTTGCAAATTTCGTTTATATGTTGGAAAATAAAATAATGTCTGTGAAAATAGGTAGTACAGAGAATTGTTATGTTAAAAATGACATTATGAACGATCATAAATAAAAAACTTCATTTGAAAAGTTAGAAAAAAAACCGTGAGGAACTGTTGGATATAAATTGTTTATTTTAAAAGGAATTTACCATTATAATTGGACGTTTTGATAAGTAGGAGTAATTGTAGAAATAAAAATTCTAATATGAAATCAAAAAATAGTATTAAAATAAATTATATTACGTTTTGAATTTATAACTGTTTTTGATATTTCCTTTGAACGATTGCCTTAAAGTATGTTCGATTTTTTTTTATACATGCATGAATTTGATTTTACTTTTTAATAAAATAAAATTAATTACGAAAAACACGGTGTTTTACTACATTCTATGCATACAACATCTTAAAGCTTGTACGTTAAACAAGAAGACACGCCTCTAATATCTGAATTGCGTAAAATAATAACAGTAATAAGCTGAAATGCTTCAATATATTCTTCTACTTTTCCTTTTTTTGCCCAAAACATGCGTAAAACTGTTAAATTATTTAAATTATCATTTTTTCGAATTTAAATTGCGACTAGTTCTTCGACATATATGTAAGACATGCGAAAGAACAATGTGAAATTTGTAATGATTTCAATTTTCACATTTTAATTACACTACACGTTTTTAAAAACTGATACTCTCATTTTGGATTATATTATAAGCAAACTTCAATTTTTACCACATTATGTTAGGCAGCCTTATTAAACTGGAATATAAAAATATTTAAAACTGTACAGCTATTTATTAAAATAATTGGTAAATTTTTTATAGCATTGTACATGTTTTATTTGTAATATTACTCCTCTTTCTAAGAGTATGCCATAATAAACGTGTCATAATATGTATATCGTCTGAAATTGTGCATGAAATTGTGAAGCTATCTGACACAGTTAAATAATTCCCACACATATGATTTATAAAAAGTTTAACAAGTTATCCTTTAAGAAATTTATAAGGATAAATTATTTTTTATCAACTACTTTTTTAAAAGTAACATCAAATTAGAATAGTATCAACAATTCTATAAATTATTTGTGTAAATTATTCAGGTTTATTTCATTTCGTGAGCGTGATAAAATAAATATCTGAACAATGATTTCCTGCAAGAAAATGCTACAACATAAATAAAGTTACTATTGCGTGACACGTTGTTTTGGAAAAGAAAGAAATGTGTGAAAATAGCTTTCGAAATTAGTAAGTGGAAAAGTTTTGCAGTGAATCATTTAAACATATATTAAAAGAAACAAATAATACGATTTAAACAATGGGTATATTTTGTTTATCTAAATGTTGAAAATATATCTAGATTATATTGAATAAGTATAAGTATATATTTTTAAAAAAATTACAAAAAGGCTCGTTTATTGAATTCGTAATTGGTGCAATTCGATGCCTTGATTTCCAAGACGCTTTCGCAATAATGTTTTAGGTAGAATTATATTATTATAGCATGAAACTAACACTATTTATTAAGTGAATATCATAAGTTAAAATAATTAATGAAGAAAAGTTTTGGGAATGCTCGCAATGGTTATAAAGCTTAGATAGTTAACTAACGAAAAATATGATTGCTCTAAAAAAATATCAAAAGATACGAAGAAAAAAAATTGTTAATTCTTCTCAATTTACAAATATGATTAAACAAGTAAATAAATGCAAATCTTTGTTCATTGTTATGTATAGAGGTAAAAAAAACACTACATAAAAATTTTAAAAATAAACAAAATGGACTCAATGCTACACACACTCTATACTATAATTGTATAACAATTAATTACATTTAACTCCCTTCAATAATTGACACACATTTACATTTCTGGTTTATTTCAGATCCGTTGATCCTTCTTATAATTATATATATTTTTATGGATATATTGTAACGTACGATGTTAACAAAATTTTAATTTTTCGCTGTACATCAAACTAATTTCTGGAATGAATCTAAAATTTGTACCAGCTAAAAATATACTTCCAGAATATGAAGTCACTTTCGAATGAAAAAACATAGGATCCACACTAAATGACAAATGCGGGTTAATGAAAATGTGCATTATTGATGCATTCATATTAAATTTAATCATTAATACTGAAAATGTGTGTATTCATTTCACATTCACGCTTTTCCAACAATGGAAAAAAGTTTGATATACGGACTGAAATTTGAATAAAATACTGCACTGGTTTAACATTTTTAATTCAAACGTATACAAGTTTAAGAAGAATTTAAATTAAACTTTTTTTTTTATAAATGAAAATATTTAAATAAAATCTGTTAAGAGAAAACGAATATATTTGTCTTCTTACGCTCAGTATATTCAAACAAATTTATTAAAGTCTAACGAAAATGTCTTACTTTATTATCGGAAAAAGTCATTACCATAAATTAAAACGAGAAACTCTGAAATGTACATTTAAAAAACACTTTAGATATGTTCTTTTTAATTGGCTGCATTCTAATTTTAACACATTTCATATCCTCGGGGATTTTTAATTTTGATTTTACTTTAACACACCAGGAATTTACATGTAATTAATCAGTTACTTTCATAATTGTGCTCATATCTAGTAATTCCGCTTCTGGAAAACATTTGATTAAATGTATATATGCAATTTTTGCGATTTAATTCGTTAAAAAAGCATCGCTATCTATCTTTAGTAACTTTTGTTTGTGTTTTATATTTTAAACTTTATTTATGAATTTATGGACAACGTGCATGAATCTTTTTATTTTATGATGTAATAAGTATGTTCGTCATAATACTTTCGACAATGACAATGATATACATTATTACTGAAATGTGTTTTACTTGAAATGGTAAATGTACTAAAAAATAATAAGTAAAAATAATAAGGTAAATATAATAAAAGTAATAAGGTAAATATAATAAAAAAGCAAATAATTATACGTGTAAAGTCATAGGAAAACAAAAGATAGCCACTTTAACTCATTAAACGCCAACGCTCCCGTTGCGGGAACATGTATTTGATATTTTTTTTCTTACATTTTTTTGAGCTATTTAAGAAAAAATCTTTTTATAGTAAAGTTATTAGTATGTAGTATAAAATATATTTTTTCCAAAATACTATTTTCCTTTTTTCTATTTTGTGTAGAATTTTTAAAAAAGAGATTTTTGGTTTTACGACTATCTGAAGTAAAATTAGTTAAAAAGAAAACAATAATTTTCAGTTTGGCTCAATTGCAGTCAGGTTTAAAAACCTACATTTCAAATAACAATATATTCAAAACCCGGAGTAAATAGAGTTAGTTAAAGCAGCAATAGAAAGATTTTTTTGGAATGTTCCTAGAGTGGGAACGTTGGCGTGTTCTGGAAGTATTTCCCTTTTCCTTTGTCTACGAACTTACTTTCACAAAGAAAGGATTGCGCTCCTAGGAAGAAATAATGCAAAGAATCCCTTAAAGTGATAAAAGAAAATTTTTACTTCATTGGTTCGGAAAAACAACAATACGGTGAAATATAGTTGTATTTTACTGCGTTTTAGTTTGTTATTTTGAAAAGCATAATACATTTGAATTGTTTGGCAGTAGATAAATAACAGTTTTTAGAAAAAAAAAGATTCGATATATATGTGAAAATGCCTGTTAAATTTTTAACAGTAAAACAAGCCTTGGAATATTTCGATACACTGGATTCTGTTGAGTTTTCAGATGACGGCAGTATTGTTTGTTTACCCCCTGATCCCGATGTTGTTACAGATGAAGAAGACATTGCTGAAAATGATATTTTTCATAGTACGGATATTCCCAAAGGCGTGTCTGGAGAAATCAAATTAGCATTCAAAAAACGAACTATAAAAAAAATATCACCTCCTCAAAATCTAGAAAATGAAAAAGATCTATGTCTGATGAAAAAGAAAGTATTGAAGATAGAACTGAATCAGAGGAAAATATAAACAATCAAAAAAGAAAAAAAAAGAGAAAAAAAGTCGAATGCAATCTAAACTGGAATGCGGCCAGCTTGTTACCTATTCACTCAAACAAACTTTCAAAATTAGAAGAGACTTTCCCAGATCTACTTACAAAAACTCCGTATGAACTTTTTAGTATGTTTTTCGATAATAAAATTATGAGTTATTTGCTACACGAAACTCAACGGTATGCTCTTCAGAAAAGTTGTAGCTAGTTTAATTTTTTCAGAAAACGAAATGAAAAGGTTTCTTGCTATAATACTTTTCAGCGGGTACCACGCACTACCCCAAGAGGAATTATATTGGAACAATGCTGAAGATTGTAACTCACCTTTTATTCAAAATGCAATGAGTCGTCAGCGATTCAGAGATATTAAAAAATGCCTCCATTTATGCAATAATGACTTGATTGATAAAACAGATACATTAGCAACAGTCAGAAATTTTCTTGAAATGTTCTGCAAAAAATTACAACAATTCGGAATTTTTTCGGAATTTAAGTGTTGACGAAGAAATGATACCGTAAACAGGTTATCATTCACAAAAATGTATATGCGTGGAAAACCCGTGAAATTTGGGTATAAATTATGGGTTTTAGCTACTTCTGAAATTTACCCACTAAATTTACAAGTTTATGTGGGAAAAAATAAAAATACACATGAAGAAAACAATGAAATAGAAATTAAGCCCCTTGGAAAAAGGGTTGTTTTGGGCTTAATTAAATGCATTGACGATCCCCCAAAACATACGGTTTATATGGACAATTTTTTTTTACATCTCTGGAATTATTAGAAGAAATGCGAAAGCGCAATTTTCGTATGATGGGCACAATCAGAGAAAATAGATTGTAAGATTGCCCTCTAAGTAAATGTAAAAAATTGGAAAAAAATGAAAGAGGAACTTTTTAATCCATTGTCACAGAAAATCTGTGTGTAGTAAAATAGAGAGACAACAAGGTTGTGTGTTTAGCATCTAATTTTTAAGAAGAGACTCCCTTAATTCAGGTAAAAAGATGGTGTTCTAAAGAAAAGAAAATTGATTTGCCTCAACCGAAGATTATTTCATCATATAATAAGTATATGGAGGTGTGGATCTCCTAGATAGATTTTTAAGTAATTACAGGCCTTGTTTCAAAGGTGAAAAGTGGTGGTGGCCCTTTTTTCCAAACACTTTAAACATGGCTGTAGTCGCAGCATGGATAATACATAAAGAGATCAAAGGAGATATGTCTCAACTTACTTTCTTAAGACATACTATAACAGCTGAATTAATGAAGACAGAAATTGAAAAAAATACAAACCCCAGTAGAGGACCTCATGGACCTGTGAACAGTAGTGTGCTTTTCGATGGAAAAAATCATTTTACTGTTTGTGCGGACAAACAATCCAGGTGTAATATATGTAAAAACAATACTCGAATGAACTGTCGAATGAAGTTGTGACCTGCATTTTCATAAAAAATTCGGAATGAAAATAATTAAAAAGATAAGCTTTTCTATGCTTAATATTTATTTGTTAATAGCATTTTTCTTCTTCAAATAAAAAAAAATAAAATCAAAATAATGATTATTTATTTCAGTATTAAACTCTTTATACCTGCATAAATAATAAATTAACTGTTTTAAACATTTTTTTATTGTATGCAATAAAAAAATAATACATTTTTTTGTTAAATAATTGAAAACATAACATCTTCTAAGTAGTAGAAAAACGAACATAACGTTTTAACAAGGGAACGTTTCCCCGCTATAAGACGCCAAAGCTCACGTTACGGGAACATGTCGGATTTTCTACACCAATACACTTTTTGAAAAAAATTCAACTGTTCTATAATAGAGACATCAAGTGTGTATTAAAATATTTAAACAAATATAATTATTTAACATGGTTGATATAGCAGCGTTTAATGGGTTAACTCTGCTGCATATTATCGTATAAAAACTGACTCGTACAAACCAATTAGTAATACCTTCTACTAATTAATACTACGCATAAATATTGCTTCGGGTGTCATGTACATTTGTAACTAGCATTGTAAATTGACATTGTGTTGGCATAAAATTCTAACTGGCATTAATACTTTAACAATAAGTGACATTATATTTGGATCCTTGAATACATTTTACCTTTGGGTACCAAACGGGAAATCATTTCAGCAAGTAGTTCAGGATTTATCGAGAAAAAAAAATATTTAACCCTCAATCATAAATTCATTTTTAATTGTTGTAAAACCGATTTCAATGTGGGTTGCTGCATTAAATAATTTTCCGTGTATAGTTGTTTTTCAGAGAACATGAAATGTTTTAGTAATGGACACGCAGATCCCAATAGTGGATACGTATATGTACCAGTAATGGACAAGTATATGTATTGCAGACAAAATTCAAATAAATGGTGAAACGGCGGGAAATGTATATTTTATTAACATAAAGATATTTCTTTTTAGCTTCTTGAATTAATACTAACAAAATTGTGTGAAAGATTGAAGCAAAAAGAAAAGAATTTTTAAAATGTTGAAAAACATTGTACTATGGAACACGTCGAAAACTGCGCTTTAATCGTTGTATTGTTTTTTTTTTTAATTTAGTCGTAATTTGTAACTTGAATTTAAACCTCCACATGGGGTCTCTGACACCTTCTATCACGCTTTAACATGTATTCTTGGAAGAGCTCTTGTCAAAAGGTTAACCGGTTAACCTTTTGACAGGGGTTCGTACAAGATGTGGCTCTTCCCAGCATTGTGTAGTAACAATAAAAAGACCTTGACTAGTTACAGCCATCAATACTAATAACATGTGCTTAATGGAAAAATGCCAGCTGTCATAATTAGATTTTACACACCGTTTAAACAATTCTTGAGTTTGGCAACCACTATTTCCGAATAGAAATTATCGCTTTATTTTTATGCGATTTAAAAAGACAAAAATTAATATACTTTCTAAACGAGAAGCACCCCTTTGAAAACTGATATCTTCTCGACGTAAAAAACTCTTCTAGAATTCTTAATTATCTAGTTAAGGCACTTTTCTGACAGTTTGGTTTGGATCTCATAGAAAAATTTTAAGACCAACGAAATTGATACAGAAATGCAATTAAAGCTGTTATTTATTTCATATTAATTTGAGGGTGAATTCTCGGATTCCGTCATAAAAATGCATTAAACATCCTGCACGCTGCTCAGTTATCCGCAATATATGTTCTTCTTTTCCAGCTCCCTCCTCAGCTGTTGCACACTGTTCGGAACGTCGTCATTACTTGTCACTGGTAATCGAGATTTTGACAGAGCTGTCCACAATTGGTTATGATGGCATATCGATACTAATAATACACTCCCATAATAAAGGCTACAGTTAGATGTAATATTCTAAAATAATCAAAATGAATGAGTTCTACAGACCAATTTTAGTTATGTTAAATTAAATTTTTCGGACATAAATTTCCTAAACTTAAGCACGGACAAAATAATAACACAAATGTTCTTCTATTTGACGTAACTATATGAAAAATCTGATGAAATGACTAAACGGTCGCATTTTTTAAGTTCAAATTACCTCGCTCGAGAACTCATGGCTTGAAATCTTTATAGATACAGGCTTTAACACTAGATTGGTTGGTTGTATAAGGTTTTATGGCACAAAGTCACTTAAGGGACATGCTGCGCCAGAAAAAGACTAAAACAACAACAACAAGTGAAACAGAAACAATGTAAGTAAATCAAAAAGAGCAATGGGATAAGCAATCTGGATGGGGTTCCCATCCAGATATCGTCAGAAAAGTGTAGTAGAATAAAAACTTTTAATTCCAAAAAAGCAGTAGAGTAAACTTAAAGTATTTAAAAAATAAAATTGCTTAAAAAAGTACAATCTGGATAGGGTTCCCATCCAGATGTCGTAAAAGATAAAACTGGGTTGTTAAACCAATGAAAGCAATAAAAATTATACAGTGGAACTTCCCTTTAACGAAGTTTTCTACTTAACGAAATTTTCGGCAGAACTTTGACTTTGAACGCCATTAGCATGTAAATTAATCTCCACATTACGAAAAATGTATTCTATATAACGAAGTTTCTTTCACTTTTGTACGTGTACAGAATTCAAATTAAGCGATTGCTGTTCGAAATTATGCAAATTTATTTCAGCGGATTGGATTGTATGAAACTGAACACATTTAAATAATTTCCATTCTGCTTGGTGCTAAATAAAACTATTTTTTTTTCACACTAAGAAAAACACTTGTTATCACTATTCTCCCACTCCGAGACTCCAGCGCTGACAGTTGGGGGAAGTCAAAATCCCCTTTTTACCTTCAATTATATAGAAGATGAGGTGTCGCAATGGCGTCAGATGCATTGAAACAAAAAAATATCCTTTAGAGTCAGACAGGTACCATTCTGACCTCCCATTGCTGATAGACAATTGCTTTGTACATCCAAAAGAACGTGCTTCAAAATACAAATCGAAGAACATCAAAGTTATTTTTGTTCCTGCCAATACAGCTTAACTTCAATCATTAGTCTAAGGAATAATAAAAAATCTTGAAGTACATTATCGAAAAAGACAGAAAAAAGCCGATGTAGTGAAAACATTAGTTTGAGATTCTGTGTATCAGAGCTGATGGAAGTTTGGGCAAAAGCTTGGGAATGTGACGTGATTTCATCGATCGCCCACAAGTGTTTTGTAAAAGACGGCTTCATAATTAAAACTGAATCAAATGCTTCTGAATCCAAACCTGTTTGTCATATCTCAAGAAAAAATTTCTTGAATTTAAGTTAATTTCTATTTAACGAATTTTCTTCATAACGAAGTTTTTAAGTGTAACGATGAGACTTCGTTAACTGGAAGTTCCACTGTATTTCAAAATAAAATCCTGCATGTTTTAAAGAAGTAAAGAGTGCCCCATGAGGTTTTTCCAACAATGAGGTTTGTCAAGAGCAGTGATGATGAATTAAAATATATTCTATTCAAGTGCCAGAGACCCAGACAGTCAGTAAAAATATGATACATAGTCAGGGTATCAAAATGACAGTGTGGACACATGGGAGCATCCTCCCGAAGCTTTAACACTAGAAGTTGTGTTCAAAACCCTCCGAATGGCACGAATCCCTCCTTTATTTTCAAAACTTTCTTTAAGTTTAAATTAAAAAAAAATTTATTAGGAGCACAGTAACCGCTACTGGTACCCTTATATTTTGTTTTATTGTACCATAGACCAATATGTGACAAATGATTTGTCCTTCTGTTTATTAAAATTTATTATTTCTTTCCTGTTAACAAAGTAGATTTACGTCTGAGACTTATATAAAATAATAAATACCTCATAATATAGTTCAAGAATAAGTCTAATAATCTCTAATTTTAAAAATCTGAAAACTCATCATATTATAATGTTATATAGAATTATTAAGTTTATATATTATTATCATAAACATTAAAAAAATAATTATGTAGTTTGAAATTATGTGTACTTTCGCCATGCATGCTTATATAAATACATAACTCAGCAAATATTATCTAACAGAAATTCATTAAATTTCTTCTTTGTAAACACGAAATTTCAAAATCAAACATCTGAATGAATTGCGTAAAAATATTACATGCAAATAAGTAATACACAGAAAAGCATCTTATTAATTATATGTTTGTTCAATACATTATTTATTTGGAAAAGAACATTTACATTTCTTTTTTTTTTAGGTTATGAAGATTTTAGACATTTGTAACTTCATTGGAAATGCTTATTTCGACACGTTTTCTATGCAAAAATACGTAATATTTTCCAAATACAACTTAATTTAAATTTTTTATACTGTTTTCATATATTGCAGATTTATGAGCATTTGATAATAAATAATTACCTATTTTTGTAACTATGACCACATTTCGTTAATTAACCTATTAATAATGCATAAACCAATTTATATTCGATATTTTATATGCTAAAATTTTATTTAAAAAGTTTGATCATAAATATATTATCCCATGCGGAAAGTACAAGTTTGTATAAAACCAGAAAATAGTTTAAAGACTGCTGTTAAAAAATTAAGGATCAGTGACCGGACGCTTTTGCTTTTTACACGGTTTGTCGAATATCTAATGAAATTCTTGAAGAATATTCCTTGAAATTCGAGGATGTAAAGAACAGGTTTGACTTCAAGAACAGTAGAAACTGTATATTGCAATTAAAAATGAAATATTGAATATTTGATAAGATATGAACATTTGTATGAAATAATTTTTAACTGCGCATGCGTGTACTGTACGAAAGGGGTTTTTTTCATGATTTGGTGGGCAATTCTATAGAGCAAATGATATAACAAGATCAGTCAAATATCGTGAAAACTAAAAAAGATACAGGCTATATAGTTCGCTAATTTATAAATTAGGGAGGAAATCCCTTATAATCAAATGAGATTTTTTTCGCCCAATTTGTTAATTAGCTCACTGTGTTGCCGACATGTTTTTGCGTTTTCTCGAGATTTGACTGGTCTTTTTATATGAGTTGCTGTACAGAATTGTCTATCAAATTATGAAAAAAAATCTTTCGTATATTTCACGCATGTGCAGTTAAAATTTACTTCATACAAATTTCCATATTTTATCAAATATTCAATATTTAATTTTTTAATTGCAGTACATTGTTTCTACTGTTGTTGAAGTCAAACAGGCACTTTACATCTTCGAACTTCAAGGACAATTTGTCAAGAATTTCAGTAGATATTCGGTAAACCGTGTAAAAAGTGAAAGCGTCCGGTCACTTCCACTAAATTTTTGGGCGGCAGTGTATTTTGATTGCATATAAATTAAGATATACTACATTCAGTTAATTACATGCAATTGAACCATTTCTTTAATATTTTAGATTAAGATTAATAAACATTTTGTGATGCATACTTTGATAATTTTACTATGCATATGTTGTAATCATAAGAATGTATCAAATAAATTAAAAGGAATAAATTTCATAGATATATTTTCAAACGTAATCATGCAAGGTATCTTAGAACATGACTTAAACCTATTATCAAACATAATCATATAATATACAAGTATGGTGTTTTAAATTTGCTTTAAATTGTTTTCGCAACAAAAAAAAAAAAATCATACGGCTGTATTTGCACAATAATAATACGTTCATAGAATGTTTAAATATAATTATTCTAAGAAGAAAAGTTTAAAGAATGGCAAAGTAATTATTATTTCTTTAAATTTTGTCAGAATTTTCTCCTGTTCCGCAAAATAAAGATATGTGTCTTCTGCTATGCATCACTTATTGCGTGAGCTTCTATTATCCATCAATAGATAGGAATAGTCCACGAATAAAAAAATTACGGTTATAAATATTTTCGTTGTTATTTCGTTGTTATTTAGGCCCGATTTCATCCAACGTTTGTAATCTAAACAAGTTGAAAATTGTACGTCAAACGTGACAAATGCGGTGCGTTCGTACTATAACTAGTTTTATAAATAATTAGATCTTGGTGCGATAGCTGTTGCATTCTTATGCAAAATATGAATTTTTTAAGCTACGTGAAGGAAAGAAAAACATTTTAATTGTAGACAAAAAAAATTGGTCTGCAAATATCTGGAATACTGAAGAAGGTTATTTGGAAACAATTCTTACTAAATTTGTTTAACTTCTAATTTTAGACGATTTAAGATTATATGTTATGAAATATCTGATTTAACATGCATACATATATAAATCATTCAACAAATTTAAAATATGTTTAAAGTAAAAAAAATATATATTCAAGCGATAAAAAAATAACTTTAACTTCTTTGATATAAATATTTGACAATTTGCATTTTTACTTCCATGTAAATGGAAGTATATATAATTCGGAAGTGATGTTTTACCTTTAATTGCAATTTGAAAAGGATTTATAAAAATATAAAATAAATGATCTTATTTTTTTTTGACACATTATCTATTTATTATGTCTGAGGCAAATATTTTAATTCATTTAGGAAATGTAAAATAAAACATTTCACGATGGCAACGACGATGCGTGTTTACATTTTGAACGAAACAATTTGAATGTTATTTCAAATAATTTAATCATTTTCAGTAAATGAAATTAATATTTAGATTTCTTAAGGGTGTAATATCTTTTTTATCTGTATTTTCCAACCAATAAACTGTCTGTATATGATCAAATACATGTATCGAATTCGTTTTTTTAATTCTATAATACGGAAATAACATGATTCCATCAGAAATTTGACGTAATCGCCATAGCAACCTAGAATCATTAGCTTCATGGGATAGCATTGAATTAAATACGTATGATAGGATTTAATAGAATAAAGAAATCTTTTATAAATACCTTCTTAAGTTTTAATTCAATGTTCATAAAATTTGAAATGACTCGACAAAATTCAGCATCGATCATATATATGGAATTCCAACCATTCGGTTAAGTAGTTTTTGCTCTGTTATATGCGGACAGACAGACGGACGGACGGATCAGATCACGACTATAGGTGCTACGTATTTATATAATTACGAACGCACCTAAACAGACATAAACAAATCAGGTTACCCTGTTTATTCAACACGCAAAATATATTAGAGATTGCATCAGAAGCGCAATACCTATTGGTCTAACCATTAACTACACTGAAGCATAAATTATGCTTTCTACTACAATTAAATGGTTCGAAACAGATACGGTCCAAAGATGGCTTCAGTTTCATATTTGCAACACATTAGTAAAATGTGCATGCTGAAAAAATAATTAACGAAAAAAAAACTTTAAATATTTTAAGTGCAAGCGTAGTGTATTTAATTTATAAATTTGTTTTAACCGTATTAAGTGAATGTTGCAAATTATATACTTTGAGAAAATGAATTGTATATTTAAGATGTTCTGTATAGTTAGTTTTTAATTTACATATAAAATGAAATATTTTTACATTGCGTAAATGATATTTTAGTATAATTTTTAACCGAAGTATTACTGTATACACAAACTTTGATTTTTATACATGAAGTTGCTGGCATTGGTTCGGTATCCCGAGCATTTAGCGAGAACCTGCTGATCATTCGACCAATTGCTACTTTTCTATGGAGCATACTTCAAAATGTCTCAGTGCCAAGAATGCAAAAGTTGTGATTTACCCAGATATTCCTTCATCTATCGCACCGGTTCAACATGGCCCTGACCTTCCAGTGCCGACTCCTCTGAATCGTCTGCTGCAAGCATCTACACCATTTTAGATGGTGAACACGAATTTGGAGATCATGAATACAGTGGGGAAACAGAGATGAAGAGAGAAGTTTGGCGATTACCCCAACAAGATAAACCTTAATAACCTGATCAGAGATATTGGTCTTGCGAAGTTCAGTGCTGGAATTAAGCTAAATTAGTGGGACTTGTTAGATAAAAGTGCACTTGTCATATGCCAGAGGAAACGTCATAAGATCTTTCCATGCTTTTATACTTGTCAGGATGGGTTGTGTGTCTGTCAAAATGTTTATTTCAAGCCACTGGCATACAATGCTAACCAAATAAGGGGAGCGTATTTATTGATAGTTTGTCCAAAAGTCTTAAAGCCGTGTTACTCCATAATAATTGGAATACCTATCCAACTCTCCCCTTGACGTATTATGTGAATCTCAAGGAGGAGTACAATATCATCAAGAAAATACTATCATCAATGAAATATTCTGAATATGGCTAGAAAGTGATTGGAGATTTTAAATGGGTGGCATTCTTGATGGGTCTCTAAGCTGGATTTACCAAATTTCCGTGCTATCTTTACCTTTGGAACAGCGAGGACATCAAGGCGCACCATCACAGAAGATACTGGCCAGAGCGATTGCAGTTTTCTGTGGTGAAGAATAATATCCACTTATACATACCAGAAAAATGCCTCCACTCCACATCAAGATGGACCTTATGAAGCAATTCGTATAATTTTATCTAAGGAGTCTTCCAATACTTTTGAGACTTCTTCCCTAAGTGGTCTGAGGTAAAAGCTGACATTGCATTAGACAGCATATAAAGAAGATTATCCCCTTCGCGACGAGCGTCCTTTACAGAATTTTTAATCTGTTACCACCGGTTTTCCAAAAGAGAAATTTTCACCTAATTGAATCTAAAAAATGCTAGGATCAGATAAGGAAAAACTTACAATAAAAAAATAACTGGTGGGAATAATCGAGCATTCCGAACATCTTATGCGTCACGTATTCGTGTCGCTCGTCCCCAAGGGGTTAAGGAGTGTATATTTCCATATCATGCTTACTGAGACGAATAAAGCAACCTGGAGAGTTTTATTGCAGTAGTAAGTGGTTTCTTGGTCACCCGCAAAGCCCAAAACTATGTGGAAACTTTGATACGAATTTTTGTAAAATGGGCTGCAGAATTTCACTTTAAGTCCACATTCCACATGCACATCTTGAGAAATTGAAGGAAAACATGGGGGTGTATTCGGCGGAGCATGTCGAACGCTTCCTCCAGAACTTTGAATGTCTTTATCAAGGACATTACAACTAGAATAGAATGGAAGGCTATATTTGGGGACTTATTTGTGAAAGTGACCTGCATATTAGCCGTAAATCTCGGAAAAATATTGACTTTTAATTTTTTGTGACATCTTGAAGTATTTTTCAGATTAATAAGATGCAAAACACAAACATATTTGAAATGTAGTGAGTTTTATTTTAAAAGAGAAAAATATGATAAATTCCTGGTTACAAAAGCAAACTTTGTTACAAATAACTGTCATTTTATCCATGTTTAAGACATAATAACAAAGAAAAAGCACTTACAAGCCAAGGACAAAAATTATGTTGCATACTGCAATATTGAAAAAGAAATGGTCGTGGGAAATCAAATTCATCTTCTATTTATTGCTCTTGCGAAGGCATATTAACTTTTCAATCGCAAAATTGTTAAATGTATTAAACGAAATGAATATAAATCTAAATCGTATTAGAGCAATTCAAAAACTTTACAGACAATCAAAAATAAAGATTAAAATGCAGATTGTTAAAAGGTTTTTAACAGATAAATGACTTATGGCAGTATTCTGCCCTCATCGGAAAGGGAGGCTTTCTCGTAATGCGCCGACGAAGTGATAATTTCGCATTCTGCCCCTATCGTCTCGGAATTCGTTCCGGTATTTGGGGGTTGTTTTGTGGTAATTTCTCCGACAGCTTTAGGCAGCCGGAAAGCCTCCTCTTTGTAGTTTTAAGATGGCGGGTGTATGTGCAGCGCTTTTGTATATGAGGATTTAGGGCCAAAGACAGTGTTTTAGAATAGGTACATTTTCTAATGAATACAGTTTACATGAAATTTTTAAATATAAAATATTTTTCAGTTAAAATTTATTTTAATACTGTTTTGAATTGTAAATAATACAGTATTATACACCCGTTAGGAAAAGAAAAATAAAAGCCCTAATCCAATAGTACTATTTAAATTATAATTAGTAAAAAGTTCACTAGATTGAAAAAAAAAATTTGCTCACGAAATTATTTTTGCATGTTACGAGAAAACAGTTTTACACTACCGATGGAAATTATATACTAATGAAATTTACCTGATTTGTTTTGCACTGTCTTGCATATGTATGAAATATAGTGTCTGAGTCATAATACACATATAAAGATTGAAACATATTCTCTATTGAAAACTAATAAAGGAAAGCATTACTTCTTATTTCGTTAACAGTTTCCAAAATGTAGTTAACATATTTCGTTAAAAAAATAATTCGTTAAGAAAAAAAAAAATCAATTTAATGAAAGATTTTGCCAACATTAAATTTTTATTCAACATTAAAAAATTGTTTAGTTTAAATCATATTTCACAAACAACGTTAAAAATGTATATAGTTTAATTAATATATTTCACTAACAGCATTAAAATTTTCCAGCCTCTCATAACATAATTACATAATCAGGGGTCTGTCCAGACTTTACTTCCTGGGTCCTGCCTTTGTAAATTGAGAGCAGCTTTTTACATTGGTGAAAAATCTAGTCATAATTTTGTGAATTTGAAAAGATCGTCATATTCAGGTTCATGTTTATACATTTTTAAGAATATATGTGTATGTAAAATATGAATTCTATATGTAAAAGTGACAGCCAGATTTTACTTTTAAATTATTAATTTTATGAAAAATTCAGTTTGTAGAGGAAAAGTTTTGTGAAAGATTTTTTTAAAGACAAAGAATTTTGTTAAGAGTCCGTTTTAAAGGTAAAAAGTTTTGTGAAGGGTCCTGTTTTGAGATGAAAGAATTTTGTGAAGGGATTAATTAAAAAAAAAAATCCCTGACGGCTCGGCCTACAGGCACAGGTAGATTTCGAAGACGCAGACCGTGGGGCACCTGTTTGTTGGAAATTGCGGAAGAAATAACCTTTTTGCCGTGATGCCACAGTTGGGACCGCCCACTTGGAAATCTAACTTATTTGCAGGCGGAGCCGGCGAGGATTTTATTTATTTATTTATTTATTTATTTTGCTATAAGGGTTCATCCTATAAAAAACTTGTCAATATAAAAGTTTTAGATAATATTAAGAAGAAGAATATATAATAACCTATAATATAACCTATATTATATAGGTTATAATAATAACCTATAATAAATTTAAGAGGATTTGCTATCTTGTGAATTGACGAAGTTATAATTTTTTTTCTTCTAACACCCCCCCCCCGCCTTTTCCCATCCCTTGGGGCCAATTTTAATAGAAAAAATCTGTCATACATAAATTTTCGGCCCTTTTCCTACTAAAAGTAATAATAACTTTAAACGGATTCGATACGTATCATAATTAAAAAGCTATGGGGGTTTTCTGTTTTCACTAGAAGCCCCCATCCATCCCCCTCGATTTGATTGTGCCCATTAATGAACTTGACCGAGATTTTATGCCCCTTGATTTTATGTATCAGTTTGGAAGAGATTTATTCTGAATTACTGAAGTTATCGTATCCTTGAAAAAGTGACATTATATATATATATATATATATATATATATATATATATATATATATATATATATATATATATATATATGTTTTGTACTGGGGGTGGTTTTGGGTTCTGGGAGTCATGAATTTTTTTTTTTAATTCCAACTTAGGGGAGAATGTAATAGGTAGTATTTCTTACGAAATCTACCTAAATAAAAGTGTGAAGGGTTCGGTTTTGAAATTAAAGAATTGTGTGAAGGGTCCTTTTATGAAATAAAAAAATATTGTGTGAAAGGTCCTTTAAAGGACACAATTTCTTCTTAAACAGATCCCTGATAATTTACTAATAAACATAATAAAAAAGGAAGGGGTGGGTGATATTTTAATGCAACCGGGCTGTGTGTAATAGATTTAAAACATGTTAATACACAATTAAAAACCTCATCATTATTAATCACCCACTAGAAAAAAAAAAAACTCTCTTCCCGAAAGTTTTTGTTGCATTTCATAAGAAAATATAATATATATATTTAAACAACCCTGTATAGCTATAGAATTTAGATAAACACCTCATAAAAATGTTATTAATTTTGAAATATGTTTACTGCACTCATCCTTATGCGGAATGTAGTGCAAATTGTGGAAATGAAATACATTATTTGCAGTATATACATAATGTAATTCTATTTTTTAAATGAAATGTAAAAGGTGTATTACACGAGAAAAAAAAGAGGGGTGAGGAAGGGAAGGTGTCATATGAATATGAATATTTCATTTCAATTGAAAATATTTATTTAATTTTAAGTCTAAATCACAATAAAAAATGCGCAAGAAGAATTCATATTCACTGAATAGTTAAAGAAAAAAAAGGAGGGGGGGGGGAGGGAAGAGTCACATGGCTACGAATATTTAATTTCAATAGAAAATGTTTATTTAATTTCCAGTCTGAACCACAATGAAAAATGGGTTAGAACAATTCAAATTAACTGAACAGTAAAAAATATATATACATAATTTACATAATTTATAAATTAGCAATAAAGCCTTTGCTGCATGTCATCAGAATATTTAGTATTTATTTAAACAACAATGTGTATTTATGTAATATAGATAGATACCGCATAAAATTTTCCTGAAATTTGGTGTATTCTCCTTTATTTCATCAAAATATTTAAATCCTTTTCCACAAATTTTTAAGTCCCATCAGTAATTAGTATTTAAAAATTATTTCTTTATTAATATTTATAAATAAAATTTTTCATTGACTTTTAAATAATTCCCGCAAATTTAACTTCGAAAAAAAAAAAAAATCCGCCACGCTAAAAAAAAAAAAAAAAAAAAAAAAAAAAAAAAAAAAAAAAAAAAAAATCAATATCCCGAAAAAAAAGAAAATTCTAAAAATTAAAATACTATATAACTAGGCGCAAATTTTCTATTCTCTATCTGTCTATGATTGGTGATAAAATCAACCATGATTTCAAATTCTTGTTCTCTTAGATCTATTTATTATCTGCTGATCCAAGGATTTTTCATTTTTTTCAAATTAAGTAAACGAGACGAATCTTTTTTTCCCTTTTTAATAGCATCGCAAACACCCCAGTAAAACACACGTTCACATCTCACGTAAATAAACAAACCAAGCGTGATCTTGTCTTTGATTGGTCGAAACATGTTAACTCGAACTCAGTGAGTTTGAAGGTCACTCGCGTATACCGATCGCAGGGCAGAATTGCAAACTCTTGAATCTCGTTATGAATTACGTTAACGTTTGTTTCCGCGTCGGTTTCTTCCGTTGAGGGCAGAATACTGCCGTTAGACAGGAATGTAGTTTTTTCCCAACACTTTTTAAAATAGGCCAAATATTGTCAAAAGGTTTTTAACAGATAAATGACTTAGAATGTAATGTCGTTTATTCCCAACACTTTATAAAATTTAAGTTGAGAAAGCATAGAAATTCTGAAAAGAAAATTGCTGAGGAATGTGACTTAATGTGAATATAGCGACAATTTCTACTCTGCAATTTACAGATGAGCAAGTTATAATAGCAAAAATTAAAAATTATTTAGAGAAAATGACGATAAAAAATAAGGAATAATATGAGAAATGTGGACTCTAAATGAACGTTAGTAAGACCAAATACTTGTGTATAGGAGGGAATGAGACAGAGCTGAATCTAAATAATAACATAAAAATAGGAATATATGAATATTATAGATACACTGGTGTAGACATTAATAGAGAAGGCAAAGACTGAATTTAAATACAGAATCCGTCAAGGAAGAAATGCTAGAAAACTATTAAATTATATTTGGTGGAGTGAGGAGTTCTCCAGGAAAATAAAAGTTTAACAGGTACAATTCTATTGTAAAGAACATATTGTTATATGTTTAAGAGAAATGGAGAATTATGGAGACATAAATAAAATAGTTAGCGGCAGTAGAAAGGAATGCCCTAAGAAGATCATGCAGGATATCAATAATAGAACGAATAAGAAATGAAAGAATCAAAGAAATGCGGAAAATAAATGGAAACATATTAGATCATCTTCAAAAGTAGCAATTAATCCGGTATTGTCATATTAAATGCTTGATCGATGAAAGACTACCCGAAATTACATTTAATTATAAAACAAATCAAAGAAGGAAACCAGGAAGACCACGGAAGAACTGGTTGCACGATATCAAAAAACCGATGACAGATAGAGGTCTGGAGGAGGAATGGACCTTTGACCGGAAGAGAGGAAAAGTTTCTGAATATTGTTCTGTTCATGTGGGACAGTGTTTCATATAATATGCCGCATACATGATTTGTCGTTCTTGTATCAAATTTCTACTGTGTTTGATAAAAGCGGTCTTTTATGGTACATATTTAGGGTTTCGGCTATTAATAAAAATTTTAATTTTCTAAATATAATCTATTCATGTTGGAAAGTGGTTTACAATCTATGCTGGATGCAAAATTTTTCGTTGTTATTGTATCAAATTTTTACTGTGTGTGATAAAAACTGTCTTTCATCGTACATATTTAGGGTTGCGGGTATTAATTAATAACACTTTAAAACTTCTGATTAATATACTGATCATGTTAGAGAGTATTTTATAATCGATGCTGGATGCATGATTTTTCGTTCTGGTTGTATCAAATTTCTATTGTGTGTGATAAAAGTTGTCTTTTATGGTACATATTGAAAATCTGCCATTGAAATTACACGTAATTGTAACTATAAGTTTTCAACTATAATTATAATTACACTATAATCATAATCATAGCATTATAATTATGATTACCATCCTAATTGCCTTTTCAAATTCAGATTATAATTACATGAGTAGTATATGGCACCTACTCTGGAACACTTTTCATACTCCACTAAATGCAAATATTGAACGATTTTTGTAAGATTTTGATCAAAAAATTTGTTTGTTAAAATATCGAGTATTGTGACGATTTCCATCAAAAAGTGTGACTGATTCGTGAAAATATGTACATTTTTGAACACATTTTAGAATGCTAATATTTTATGACTTTTTATCAAAAAATTTGACAGTTGCCTATTGTAACGATTATTGTCCGATTAAATAATCATGATTCGCGAAATGCTAATATTTACCGATCAAATTTTAGAAAGATTAAATAATAATGATCCACCAAAGGCTAATATATAGCGACTGATCAAAAAGTTTGACTGACACAATTTTTGAATAGTCTACGAAATGCTAATAAACAACCTTCCTCTGGTCTAATATGAATCACTATATTGAAGTCTGAAATAAAAGTTAAATGATTTTTATCCTATGTTTTAATGGCTAACCGATTCTTTCTTTTTACTTACAATTATCAATACTATTCTGGTAGTTCGATAAAATTAAAAAAAAAATAGTTTGACGTGTCAAAATGAACACGTCATTGACAGAAAAGAAATTTGTATTTAAAACTGATATATTCAGTAAATATTATTTAGGGAATTCGATAAATGGTGCATCCGATTATTGTAAGATTTAAAACAAATTGCAGGATTAAGCTTTTTCTAATTCATAATCATAATAGCCATCATTATTTTTTCCTTTAAAATGAAAGATATAACCCCCTTTATTCAGTTTTGTTATTGCATTTTCAGATATTTTTCCATGACTCTTTTTAAGAAAATAATCTTTTTCTACATCATTAACTTCCAATCTCGCAATAGTCGTATTTCCAAATTTAGTTTGAATTTTCTTCAACGAAATCAGTTTGTATTTCCCTTTCTCTAAATCTTTTAACTTATGAGTTACAGGGAACGATCTGAGACTGTTGAATTCTTCCATTTATTAAGGAACAATTTTTGAAAGACAATTTTTATAGTATAGACATCTGTACATAGAACATCCAGGTCGTAATATTCTAACGCATCTCGGTACACCTAATATTTTTATAGGAATTCCCCATTCTTCAAAAGTACTTTTCAGAAAAACGCCTCCTTTAAAAGCAAATGTCCCACCGTATATCTGATGCAATTGTATGAAATAATCTTTTACATTGTCACTACTAATCCATAAGCCTGTATTATCTGAATATCTTTTAAATCTTAAACCATGGACATCGTTAGTACATCGACGAACTATTCCATGGTCTTGATCACCTAATTCATAGTTAGGTGTAAACACAGAAATCGTTTCACCTATTTCTTGTTTTAAATGAACCCAGCTTATTTCTCTCGCTATAGATTTGAACGGAAGTATAAAACCTTGAACATTTATGATAAGGGTGACATCGTCCATTTATTATAAAACATTTTTTATAAATGCAGGACCTTCGGTTTAAAATCCAAAGGGTACAGTATCAAAGTTATCTAAAATTCTTCTTTTATCATATCCAAACATATATCTTTTATTCATTTTATTCACTTTAATATTTCTATCTTTTTGTATCTGAAATTGGTTTATTTCTACATCTATATGGTCAATTTCCCCCGTTATTGTTTTCATTCTCTCGTCAAAATTGAGCTTAGTTTCGCTCTCATAACTCATTTTAAATCCTTTTACTTTTCCTTTGACAGAACCATCGTTCAGAATATAACCATAATCTTTACTAGCTCCGGATATCCACGATTTCATATATTTATCTTCTCCTAATTCATCGGTCCATTCGCCTAGCATACAGCCCGTTTTTACTTTATTGGAGCCATCATCGATATAAACAATACTATCTGTATCGTAATACATTACTTTATCTCATAATTTATCAAGCATTTCATATAATCTTATTCTAGCCGAACAGGTTGTAAAAGCTGCTATATAAATATTCGTATTAAAGTTATTCTGGACATATTCATCTTTCATCTTATAATCCATTTGCACACACTCATCATTTAAAAATATGATATTCAAGTCTTTAATGCGGTCGTTCAGTATAATTCTATAAAAATCTGCCAATTCTGTTACATTCTCTGTTTGTTTCATATTTTTTCTCTGTCCGAACTTTCCCCATAAAGAGTTTAAAAAAATTTTAGATATAAATCTCATTCCTGGGTTTTCTTTGATTTCTCCTAACCTTATACCCAATTTCTTTTCTACGCACCTTTTATATTCTTTTTCAGTTTTGAAATTTTCAGACCATTTATCATCTGTTTCTAATTTGATTTTCAAAAACATTTTAACATAATCCTTAAATAATATATTAGATTTTTCTTCAAAATGCCAAACTTCATAGATATTTAAAATCTTATAACCTTTTTCA
The DNA here is from genome assembly GCA_963931845.1 of Maratus michaelseni. NCBI lineage: Eukaryota > Metazoa > Arthropoda > Arachnida > Araneae > Salticidae > Maratus > Maratus michaelseni. The sequence goes on from OZ007592.1 coordinate 394,746,560, forward strand.
ATAGCCAGTTCAACTTCGGTAGTTGTCCACGTACCAGTAAAAGCTCTCTCCTCATCCGTATGATTACATTCATTATTCCGCATATCATAACATTTTTTACATTGTTTCTTTTCGCATTTTATAGGTTTTGAACATAATTTACACAAACTAAATATTAATTTTTCTCCTTTATAAGGTAAAACAGGATGATAGAGCTTTCTAGGTGGAAGTACTTTGCATTGTATCAAACCATACCAATTTTTATCATATTTTTCCGGATTATAAATCTTTACCGGATGACCAACAGGATAGTAATCAAAGTAATTCACTGTTGGATAAAGTGAACAAACATCGATATATCTACCCTTTTCGATTTCTTTCATTTCGTAGATTAATTTGGTAGGTTCGCACCTACCGCCGGTGAATGCGTTTCTAGGATTTAAAGGTTCTACAAAATCTCTTTTCCATTCATTTTTCATATATTTTTTAATTTCTTTGTCACTATCAAAATCGCATTCCCATATTTCAATCAATTCAAATCCTTTATCTTTTATTTTTTTATTTATTTTTTGAGTTCTTTCATACATATCTGATTTTGAAGATTGACAGTGGATTCTGTAAAACAGCGAGGACAACCGTGCCAATGACATCCTTGAAACTAATAAACGGTTTTATTATAAAAACCATCTACTTTATAAGTTTTATCACCTAATTTCAGTTTTTTCTCACCACCGTTTAAAGCATGCTGTATTTTGATATTGTGTTTTTTAGACAGATAGTCTAACCAAATGATCGATTTCTTACTGTATTGATCCTTTGGAATAAACTCCTCATCAATCGCTATTGTATTCACTGGAATGAATTTATCTCTGTATATAGCCATACAAACGCCAGCTAAAGTGATATATTTAAAAGGATCAATATCAGCAATATTTAGAAATAATCTTCGCAATTCTAAACATCCTTTTCTTAAAATATCAACATCAGACCTACAGTATTTTATAATTTCTTTTAGGAAATCAAATGTTTCATTTTTTACCGATTTATACCATTTATCAAAAGTTTTTCTTTGATCTAAAGTCAGAGTATCATAACCATAATAGTATTTTTCAGGATATTTTCCTACATAATTATGATTTTCCATAGTGTTAAACAAATGAGGAAAATAACCTTTAGCCAATTCCGTTAGTCCAAATGTTTTAGGAAATTCTCTTAACGGAATCAGTGTAAAATTAATAGAATCGATAAACCTTATATTATAAGCGGTTGCTTGCATATATATGAGTTTATTTCCTTGATATATTGTAAACACTTTAATTTTATTTTTAAAGCAGTATTTAGCTAGAAATTGAAAATCGAATCCTTTTCCATAATGCGCTAATACTGTATAACCGCTATGTTTCTTTTGAAATAGCCATTTACAATATTCATTTTCATTCTGAAATATTTTTTTCTTTTCCATTAAAATCATGATTTATGACTAGATTGACTTGGTGATTTCCTGTCTCTTGGTTCGTTTCAACGTCAAAAAACATATATTTTTCTGTAAATCCTGACCTTTTACATTTCTCACACCATTTCTCTCTGTCTTTTATATTTTTAGGACAGATATTTTTACAAGTTCCTTCCTTAGATTCTTTCCTACGTATATAACATTTATGATCTTCCGAATCCCACTTTCTGCAGTTTTGACATTGTCTTTCTCCACATTTATGATCTTTCGGTTCTCTTTGTTTTCTATTGATATTTCTCTTACATTTTAAACATTTCCACAGTGTTTCACAGACTTCTTCATTTTTATGATTTTCGAAGCAGTTTTTTCCTTTAAAAGATCTAAAACAATCATTACACTGAATATCATCTCCCTCGCAATTACTCTCTTTCTTAAAACATCTATTGCATTTTAAAGAACATTTATGTTGATCACTTCTATAATAACTGACTTTACAATAATCACAATAATTGTTTTTTCCTAAAAATCCTGTAACCGTTGTAATGACATCAAAATGATTTCTATTTTTTAAAATGTAAACACAATTAGAATTAGATTTATAGGCGCCGCTATATATTCTTTCGTTAAAATTTTCTCTGCAAAATATAGTTATTTGAATATTTAAAAAATTTTCGAATTGTTTAACATGCTCTAAATTACACATTTCTAACGGAATATCACAAATTTCATGCAATTTTATCGCTAAACTTTTTTGTAATTTTCTACCCATTTTTATGTATTTAACATCTAAATCTGTAAGTTTTTCTAGATTCAATTTTTCGCATAAAATTTTACGATTTAGAATAGCTAAGGCTGTAACGATGGATCTAGCCAAACAGATATTATCGTCATTTTTAATTTGAATTATACTTTTTTTATCGACAACATCGTTATTGTTCAGTAATTTCAAATGTTTACCACCTTTAGGCAAATCAACAACCGTAAAAATAAATTCACAATCTTTAATATCCAACTCTTTGTATTCCATTTTGTGCGTTAAAACATCTAAGTAGGTCTCATAGGCGTCTTTCGTTGACATCATTTTAGGGTGAAAAGGCTGTGTCAAATCGAGATTGTGTACTATAATATCAACCTTTCCTTCAATTTTTCCAATTGCTCTCCTGAATAAATCTTTTAAGATACTGTAGTACTGGCCCGGTGTGAGTTTGTTTATTTGTTTTATTTTATAAACATATCTATAAGTATTAAATTTTTTTACAAATTTTTTGTCTTTCTCAACAATTTCATAATCGGGTCTAAACAGATTTTCCAAATTTGTTTCTAATTTGACTTTTTTTTCTGTCTTTTTGATCAATTTTTCATCTTTATATTTCAATCCGTAATAATCAAAGAGTTTCTTAAGTTTTGGACGGTTTTTCGGTTCATTTATAAATTGTTTCAATTTTTCATATAAATCAGGAAATAATTTATTAAGGTTTACCACTGTTTTTATCTTTTTTTCTTCGTTATTTTTTGGGTTAAATTCTGCTGTGTTATTGTTAAATTTTAAATCAAAAGAATCGAATATTTTTTTCATTTTATTTCTTTTTTTAGGATTTTCGATAAATTTTGTCTTTATTTTATTTAAATAATCTGTGACATCTAATTTTAATAAATCTACTAAAACATATTTATATTCCTCTGTTCTTTTTATATATCTTATTATCAATCTGATTAAATCATCTTTTTTACAATGTTGGGGTTGGTGTATATTTAACAGTTTTACGACCTGCCTTAATTTTGAAATATGTATTTTTGAAACAGATATCAATCTTAGAGTTTCCTCCATTTATATACAAACATTTTTATAAATACTTTTTGCTACCCATTTTTAATAGCGACCACTATCTATAAATGCTCATTAAATTAGACCACTGGCAGGTAATTTTAGATTAAGTGATTTAAAATGAATGTCGTTAAAAGTATGAATTTCTGAAAACAACTATTAAAAAATATATTCCATCGTTTACTCAAAAGGACTAATTGCTGTCCATTGAAAGAAATCTGAATTTTTTTCTACAGGTTCGCCATTCAATTTTAAACATTCAAATCGAAATCCGTTTTTATCTATTTCTGTAATTCTAACAAAAAATGGTTCGCTGTATTTACATACAGGCGTTATATGAACATTGGGATGAACATTAAAGGTATGATTCCAATCTACATTTATTCTTTCAGTTGTACAATTACCTGTCAAAATCTTTGTACTTTTTGAATTACCCATTTATTTAGCCGAAAAATCACTGTCATAATCAGACACTTCTATTTTACGTTCATTCAAAATACGTTCAACTAAATACTTTACATTTAATATAATATTTTCATCTAAAAAATATGTTCAATTTAAAACACAACATTCTGTATAATACTTTCATTCAAAATATGTTCAATTTAAAACACAACATTCTGTATAATACTTTCATTCAAAATATGTTCAATTTAAAACACAACATTCTGTATAATACGTTCAAATAAATACTCAACATTTAATATAATATTTTCATCTAAAAAATATGTTCAATTTAAAACACAACATTCTGTATAATACTTTCATTCAAAATATGTTCAATTTAAAACACAACATTCTGTATAATACTTTCATTCAAAATATGTTCAATTTAAAACACAACATTCTGTATAATACTTTCATTCAAAATATGTTCAATTTAAAACACAACATTCTGTATAATACGTTCAAATAAATACTCAACATTTAATATAATATTTTCATCTAAAAAATATGTTCAATTTAAAACACAACATTCTGTATAATACTTTCATTCAAAATATGTTCAATTTAAAACACAACATTCTGTATAATACTTTCATTCAAAATACGTTCAAATAAATACTCAACATTTAATATAATATTTTCATCTAAAAAATATGTTCAATTTAAAACACAACATTCTGTATAATACTTTCATTCAAAATATGTTCAATTTAAAACACAACATTCTGTATAATACTTTCAAATAAATACTCAACATTTAATATAATATTTTCAACTAAAAAATACGTTCAATTTAAAACACAACATTGACTATAATATTTTCAACTAAAATGCAACCTAAAAAATACGTTCAGTTTAAAACACAACATCATAAATTTATTTTGACGTTCGTTTGATATGATAATTGCTTTTTAAATGTCTCTTTTTATGAGCTAAAGTGTATTTTTTACCACATTCGCAATCAATTTTTTTATTTTTCATAGCTAAATGACAACTTTTGCAATTAGCGTAATGTTCCGTTTTGCCGTAACGAAATCGAGTATAATATTGGTCTAAAGGTTTCGTCATCTGACAATGCTTGCAAATTTTAAACAGCTCCATTTATTAAGAAACATTTTTTAGAAAGCTATTCCAAATGTCTTCGTTTTTCTTATTAAATTTTACTTTCAAATTATTATCAATATTATAATAATCTAATATTTTCTTTATGAAATATAAGTAATTTATCGACTTTTTATAGTACACTAAGTCTAGAAACTGAATAAACATTTCTTCAGCTTTATATGGAATATTTAACTTCAATTTCCATTTCAATGCTTTAAAACGACTTATTCGGGATTTGCGTCTTTCGCTTAAAAAAACATCTATATTTTTATATGTAAAATATTCACCGTCCGAATCGTACATTATTTCACATTTTTTCATTTGATCATAAATTTTCAGATATTTTTCAGGTATTTGACATTTGTTTTCATTGTCAAAAGAATCCATTAAGCAAGACTCGGAATCATCTAATAAAACGTCTTTAAAAAAATCACAATTCATTTATTTAAACTTTTTTTTAATGTAATGCATTCAAAACCCCGCATAGGCGGGAGTTATTTTGATATCATAATTGTATTTGATAAATCCCTGCATAGGCGGGAGTTTTGATGAGTTGTTTTAATAACATAATTATATTTGAAAAAATCCCCCGCATAGGCGGGAGTTTTAATATTCCCAGTATAGATGGGTTTTAAAAAATCATCTAATAAAACGTCTTTAAAAAAATCACAATTCATTTATTTAAACTTTTTTTAATGTAATGCATTAATTGTAATTGATCCCCGCATAGACGGGAGTTTTATACCCTGCATGGGCGGGAGTTATTTTAATATCATAATTGTATTTGATAAATCCCCGCATAGACGGGAGTTTTATACCCTGCATAGGCGGGAGTTATTTTAATATCATAATTATATTTGATAAATCCCCGCATAGACGGGAGTTTTATACCCTGCATAGGCGGGAGTTTTGATGAGTTGTTTTAATAACATAATTATATTTGATAAATCCCCGCATAGACGGGAGTTTTATACCCTGCATAGGTGGGAGTTATTTTAGCGGATTGACTTGATATCTTTTTCGTCAACCCAAGAGTTAAATTCGTCGGAATAATTTAACCATTTAACTAGACATTTATTGCCTTTCTTTTTTATTATTTTTTCAATTTTATACACATTGTCTTTTTTATTATATTTAACTAATTCCGGTTCATAGTAAGTTCCTTTTATTTCGTTGCCATTCAAATCTTTTATTCTATAAGTAATCGGATCAGTGTTTAATATTTCTGAAACGATAAAAATTTCTTCAGTAAAAGTAGGTTGGTATCCGCGGGTAAAAACAGTCTGGTATTTCGACACTCTGATTCTGTCGCCGACCTTAAATTTCGGTTTTCTTATTATTTTTTCTTCGTATAAATTTTTATAAACTTCAGATTCGTTTTCTTCTCTACTCGCTTCGCTAGGCGTCATTTTGATAGACCTATGCCTGGTATTATTATAATTTTTAACTAATTGATCCAAAACATCTATATATCTTTTAGTATTGTTGGCAGCTAGATAGGTTCTAATTTTTTTATTAATTGTCCTGTTAAATCGTTCGACAACAGAACATTTTATTTCAACATTTTCAGTTGTAAACCATTGAATATTATGATCTTTAAATAATTTTAAAGTTAACTTATTTACAAATTCTAATCCTTTGTCTGTCTGCAGTTTTTCAGGAATTCTTTCTTTAAATATCTTTTTAAATGCTTCAGTTACTTCTTGTCCTGTTTTTCTTTTTATCGGTATGGCCCACCCATATTTACTAAATATATCTATCACTGTCAATAAGTAATTAGTTCCGTTATTATATTTACTAAAAGGTTTGATAAACAATAAATCTGCTTGCCATTGGTCATCGATATGACTGACATAAATGCGTCTTCGTTTAAATTTACGAATTAAAGGCTTATGTCTGGTATAAACATCTTGGCTATGTAAAAAATCTGTAATTTGATTTTGACTGAAACCTGTTTTCCGTTTTAATTCATTGATCCCACAATAACCACTTTCAGGATGATAATATATTTTTTCTAAGATACTTTTAGGATCTTTCATCCCTAAGGTTTTCCTAAAAAAACACTCTTTTTAGAACCACAATCTAGACAAATACCTTTCATCATTGGCCTGTTATTTTTAGAAATTGCATCTTTAATATCTTTTGTTTCTGTATGTTTTTTACATTTTAAACAATAGATCTTTGTATTTCCCATACCGAAAGTTTTTTTAGCTTGAATAATCGGTTTTACAATCCCTCTTTCAAATCTTTCTCTAATCGTAGGATTTTGAATATTATCTAATTCATCAATCATATTCTTATCGCATACTTCATTTCTACTTTTTGTATCTTTATTTTCTAAATAACATTTATCATGCTTATATGCAATTTCATCCACTCTGTTAACAGGTTTAGACGAATTTTTATACGTTAAATCTGGATTTAATCGTGTTTTCCCCCATAATAATTGTGTCCCCGGGCCTGTGAAATTATGGCCTGGTAAATGCATTTCGAAAGGTAAATTACTAATGACTTTATTCAGAAGACCCGATCCAGTTTGTCCGCATTTTAAACATCCGCCTTTAAATTTACCTTTTTTAGTTAAAGACGTAACACCAAATTTTTTACTTTTACAACTCATTTATTAGGCAGCAAAAAGCTGACGCTTTCTAAGAAGAATATTTATATCCATTCAACTGTACTTTTTTCACATACTTTTCGATTGGGAAGTATACTAAATTATTTATAAAATCTTGTTCTCTGACATACACTTCTTCTTCTGAAATTTTTTTAGCTTTCAATAAATTTAACTGTTGTTTATAAAAATTATAACATTGCTTGTATTCTTCTTTTCGTTCCAAAATATTTAAAGATTTCTCAATGACTTCTACAATTCCAGAACTTAAACTCAAAGCAGCGAGGGGTATGAACGCAAAAGCTGATAATCCCGAAGCACTTAACATAAATTTGCTAACTGATAAGGAAATACTTATATTTTGATACAAATTGTAACTTTTCCGATAAATATATAATCTCTTTTCTAAATATTCTTCCATTTATATAGGTTCAAAATTTTTTCTGTATCTCATTTCAGAATTTACTAAATCTAGCATAAAGAAATTACCCTTACAAGAATTATATTTTTCTAGAAATTTTTCTTTTGTAAGATTTCCGTCTATTTCTCTGATTATCTGATTAATTTCCCTAGGCTGTAGCCTAAAAAATATGAAGTAATTACAATTTTTTCTAATATTTATAGGAGTTGAATAATAAGACTGCGTTAAATAAATAATGGATGCATTTTTCTTTCTACCTCTTATAAACAAATCCTCTATAACTTTCTGATCTTTTTCTGTAACACAATCGTCAAACACAACAAGATTTTTTTCTGAGGAATCTAGATCATCAACAGTAATAAATTCACTCAAATCTGAAGAAAATAGTACTTTCTTTTTATATTTATCATACTGTTTTAATAATTCCTTTATTTTATTTTTACTTATTTTTTTACATTTTAAAATATCGTCTCTTTCAACACCTTCAAACAGTGTATAATCTTCTTGCAATTTAGAATACTTTGGCTCAGAAATGTCTTTTGCGCATAAATATAAAGCGTCGAAATCTAATCTTAAATTACTAGGATTCTCAAAACCGTTTAATAAATTTATTAGTAAATTTGTCTTTCCGCAACCTGATGCCCCGATTATTAATAATCTGAAAGGATGTCTGGGTAAAAAACGATGTTGTTTAGGATCTGGCAATTCTTCCGGTTCTGTGTAATCTTTAATTTTAATCATTTATTTACTGAGAAAATTTACAGCTAGTAAAAATAAAATTACTGCCAGTAAAAGCATATTAGCTGTCAGTAAAAATAGACGGCGAAGCTGTCGCTTCTATTTTCAAATCATATAAATGGATAAAATAAACGATTTAGAAAAAGATCGAAATAAGAAACAAAAAGAAGAATTAAAAAATGCAATAAAACTTGTCAAATTACAAGCAGATATTAGAAAAAATAATGAAGAACAGCGTGATAGAAAGCTAGGTATAGACAAAAGTTTAACTGAATTTCATAAACCTGTCACTAAAAAATTAGAAGAACAGGATAAAAGTAGAAAAGAAAATATTAAAGCTATCAATGATAAATTGGACGAATTAAATATATCTTTACAGCCTATTGCAGAATCATCTAGAATTATTCCTGATGCGATCGAAGATGTCAAAGAATTATGTAAAGAACCACCAATTACTTACAATGTTGATCAAAATTTAGATATTAATTATTTAAAATCTGTACAGTTATACAAACCTTCGAAACTCCTAGACAATAAAGAAAAATTAAATGAAATGTATGCAAAGGCAAAACAGTTAAAAGAAGAATTATCGAGGAAAAAAGGCAACTTACAAAGTACAATTAATAGGGCTAGAAATCTTTCAGAGGAGGAATTAAGTCAGAAAAAGGTTGAATTAGACGCTGTTAAAAATAACGAAGAGGAACTACAAAGATATCTGGGTAGATTAACTACAATTCAAGGTAGTGAAGTAATGAAAGTGGGAAAAGGATTAGATTTATTATCTGAATTATTGGATAAAATATGTCAAGGTAGCAAGTCGAAAAAATTAAGAAATGAAGTCAAACTGCTAATAGACAAACTCATTAAAGCTAAAAAAATAACTAACGGAGATAAAGAACGATTATACAATCAATTTCTTCTTTAAAGAATTTACTGCCTAATAAATGAGTTATGTAAAAAAGAAGATTCATTTGAGTGACGGGCAGATTAGTAAACTGAAATCAGCGCTCAGAAAAAAAGAAGAACTGACACTGCAGATAGACAATTCTAAAACTCCCAATTATGAGATGTATTTAACCAAAACACAGATAAATCAGATTAGCAAAGGTAAAAGAATAAATATAAGCAAAACTCAATTAGATAAAAATGGTGGATTTTTACCCTTTTTAATTCCTATTTTAACATCACTAGGACTCGGTGCTGCGAGCGGTGCGGCGGGTTGGGGAACTAAAAAAATCCTCGATAAAATATCGGGATCTGGAGTTTTTCAGCCTTGGGAAAACAAAGGATCGGGTCTAAAAGCGTCAGTGTCTAAAAAAAAAAAATCCCGGTAACAGAATTGGGTATATCCGATGAAACGATTAAAGAAAATATGAAAGATGAAAGAGGATTCAGGGGTGTTTTCACTTCCGATTTACTTACTAAAAAGATTGGAAATTTTGAAAGTGGGATTATTAATTTAGATATTTCGACGGGTCCTGGAACACATTGGGTTTGTTACTATAATGATCCAAAATATAACTATGTAGAATATTTCGATCCTTTTGGGGAATATATATATAAAAATATTATACTCAAAGAAAAATATATTCCCGAAAATATTATGAAATTTCTTAAACTGTCCAATAAAAAAGTCAATATAGCTCATAATGATAGTTTTTTACAAAAACCTACTTCTGTAAATTGTGGATTATTTTGTATGAAATATATAAAGGAAAGAAATAAAGGTAAATGTCCAGAATGTGTACTTAATTCATTTACTCAACAGCCTAGCGATTATAACGAAGAGTTTGTTTTTCATCTTTAAAGATTTTTTACTGTCTAATAAATGATCAAATTGAAACCAAAAAGTCATGAAAAATCAGAGGACTTCACTGTTGAATTTCCTCAACCTCTTAAATTAAAAAAATTAGCATTGCAATCTTTTACTATGACAGTTTCATGGTTTAACATAACAGATAAAACTAATATGTTTGACGTATACACAGATGAGAATAATGTTAAATCTATCACTATTCCTTACGGTAATAAAAATGTTGAAGATTTAAATATAGATGTAATGAAAGCGTTTGGTTCAGACGATCCTCCGGTAAAATTTGGTAGAATACAATCTAGACTAAGAATGCTTATTAAATTAACTAAAGGTTGGAATATCGACTTAACAAAAAGCGATTTTCATAAGTTAATAGGCTTTGAAAAAAAGGTCTACGAAAGTCATGATGAAGAGACTGTAATAGAAGGTGAAAATATAGCAGATATAACCAACGGAAATGACATTATATATATTCATTGTGATGTAGTTAATGGATCTTTAATCAACCAGAATAATTCAGAAGTTATTTATTCTTTTACACCGAGGGATGTACCGGGTGTTATCATTTCGAAAGAATTCAATAATTTAATCTATTATCCTGTGAATAGGGATTCTATTCGCAGAATAAGGATGAGAGTTACGAATCAAAATGGTGAATTAATTGATTTAAATAAAGGTTTAATTGAGTATAATTTTAGAGTCGTAGGTGAAAAAGAAGATTATGTTGAAAAAATATATCAAATGATGTTAACTAAAATTTTCTCAATAAATAAATGAATAAACACAGATTATATAGGAAAAGTAAAAGAATTCAAGGAAAAGGATTTTTTAAGGCTAAAAAAGTAGAATTGAATGAAAAAGCAGTTGTTGACAAATTGACTGATGCTGACATATTGAAAGAAATATTTTCAAAAAAGATGAAAGGAACAGGTCTGAAAATTCTTCCTAAATAAATGGAAAAAATTTATGATCTGAGAGATACTCATTATTATTATAATAACGATATAAAAAGTAGCGAATTAAAAAAAATAAGATTGCCTAGTACAAGCCATAATGACAAAAAAGAAAATACTACGTTTCATTTCGAAATTACTGATACCAATGATCCTGTTTCATTATCGGAGAGTTATCTGGAGACAAAGTGGAAAATTGTAAAATCCAGTGGCGCATCTATAAATGATGAAAATGTTGCAGCTGTATGTTCTATGAAAGGTGTAAAACTTCAGATAGGTAAACAAATAATCGAATCAGTTGGAGACTATCACTCCTACATTCTACAGGTTAAGAAACTGAAGGATTATACCAGAGATTATTCAACATCTGAAGCCACCAATATAGGTTTTTATCCAGATACCAGTGATAGTACTGATAGAAATAAAAGTTTACTTCAAGACGATGGTACGATAATTGCTACAACCCCTATAACAGATGTCGTCAATAAATTAAAAATTGTAAAAAATGAAAACTACAATAAAGGATTTAAAAAAAGATGGGAATTGTCGAAAAACAGCAATACAGTTACAACATGGACGCCTTTAAAGGAAATTTTTGATTTTGTCGCAGAATATAAAAAAGCCATTTCTGGATTCATAATAAGACTGGAATTCCAAAGAGACGATAGCAGAAATATGATTTATACAGACGCTGCAAATCCAGATTATAAAGTAGAAATTGAAGACATAGCGCTGTGGGTGAGATACGTCGACTTTAAAAATGGAGCGGAGATTCTCTATAATGAGTTAAAATTATCTAACACGGATATAGAAATAAACTGGAATCAGTATGAAATTAACAGATCTAGTCCTATTAATAAATATAAAAGCGGTTCTGATTCTATATCTGCTACATCCGATGAAGTTTTAAGATTATTCGTAATACCGCAATATTTCGAAAGAAATGAAAATCCTAAAAAAAATAATATGATATTTGATAACTTGGATATGATCGAATGTTGGTTGATGATTAACAGATCGCCGTTATCAGCAGAGAGATATACTATGGATTTTGGTAAAAAGGAATATAATAGATTATATGAATCTTTTCTGGAATCAGGTCTCAATAATCTAAACACAGAAACCGGTTGTATGGTAAATTACTCAGATTTCGGTAAATTATATCCCATAATTCATTTTGATTTGTCAAATCATGTAAACTATACCACTCTGGAAAATTTGAGAATAGAATTCAATTGGAAATTAGAAAAAGAAACAACCAAAGAATATGTATTTTACTATATTTTAGAAGTAAGAAAGAAATGTATATTAAATATGAATAAAAAAGAAATTACTATGATTAAAACCTTAGGAGAATAAAATTTTTTAGTCTTTATAAATGGCTGTTTATTATCCGCCGTATGATAATCCTGTACGAAAAGGTCCTATCGGACCACCCGGTATAGGTTTTAAATTAACAGACGAGGGTCATTACGATATGGAAAATAAAATATTAAAAAATGCTTCAGGTCCAATCGATGATTTAGATTTAACCACTAAACGTTTCGTTTTGAATAAAATAGAGAATAATCATTTTGAATTAAGAGATTTTATAGACAAAAATAATACTAATTATGACAGTAATTTTGTAACTTTCACAAAAGAAACGGCTGAGAGAATACAAGAACTCGATGAAAATACTTTACATCTAATCGAAGGAAAAGCTTACGATGCTAAAGGAAAAAAAATAGGCAATGTTGCAGACCCATTAGATGCAAAAAATGTTGTGAATAAGCGATATTTAGAAAAAAATGCGTTAATATTAAAAAATGATAAATTTGATGCAAAAAACAAAATAATTACAAATGTTTCAGAACCCGAAAACGATAAAGACGTAGTCAATAAAATATATGTAGACAATAAAGATATCTGGATTACTATAAAAGATGATTTTCAGACTTTTACAAAAAAAGAATTTACCAAAATAAATTTCGACTTGATGAGTTCTAACTTATTGAATAAGGATATGAGATTATCTACAAATATGTATATGAAAATTACTATATATTTAATAGATAATAGTAGATATTTCGATACAGAAATAGAACTTAAATTCGGAGATAAAACAATTTTACACAGAGAGACAAGTGATAATTATGAAACTTGTTTTGTCAATGGAAATCGCGGTGAAATCATTACAGTCTGGATAAAATCCAAAATACCAATCACTTTAAAACCTTGGATGCATATTGAAAAAATTGCTTTTTAAAATAGGTTCGTTATTAAATGGATATCAACTGGGACGAATTTTCTAAAACTAAAAATTTATCCGAAGATGTCCTACGAAATTTGAAAGATCAACTCAATTGGAAGTTAGTTTGTAGATATTCAGTATTATCCGAATCTTTTATGGAAGAACTCATAGATTATATTGAATGGAATGTTATATGTATACACCAAAAACTTTCAGAAGAATTTCTAGAAAAATATAAAGAAGAATTCGATTGGAATTTAGTATCTAAGAATCAAAAGCTGTCTGAAGGATTTATACTAAAACATTCGAATTATATAAATTGGGTTGTTATATCTCAATATCAAACTTTAAGTGACGAATTTATTCAAACCTATCATGAAAGATTAGATTTACATAAAGTATCCCAATTTCAACAGCTTTCAGAAAATACTATGTGCAAACTGGAAGCAGGACTAAATTGGTTGCAAATAGCCCGTTTTCAAACATTTGGTGAAAGGTTTTTAGAAAAATATATGCATAGACTAGATTTTTGTAATCTTATTGAATATAAGTTTGATCAATTACCAGATAATTTTTATAACGATAATTGGAAAAAAATACTTTCCGTTCAACTGGGTGAATTAAATAAAAAATTTGGCCATTATTATGAAGAAGAAGAACCACATAGGGAAAGATTAATTGATGAAATTTTCGAATTAAAAAATATTTTAATACGATTTATTAATGAACTAAGACAAATTTTGAATAAAGACGAAAAGTAACAGTGTTTATAAAAATGCTTTTATATAAATGGTGTTGGCTCAAAGATTAATCGCAATGTAAAGAATTTTACACATTTATTTCATTATATATCAATAAACTTAATTTTCATTTAAGTAAAAATATTATGAAATTACCCATTGAATTTATAAGAAGTTTTAAAGATAAACTTGATTGGAATTGTATATCACAGAATGAAAAATTATCAGAAGATTTTGTTAGAGAATTTCAAAATAAAGTTTACTGGGTATGTATATCATTTCTTCAGACATTATCCGAAGATTTTATTAGAGAATTTCAAAATAAAGTTGACTGGTTTTATATATCATTTCATCAGGCACTATCCGAAGATTTTATTAGAGAATTTCAAAATAAAGTTTACTAGGAAGGGATCTCCTATCATCAGGTATTATCCGAAGATTTTTTAAAAGAATTTGAAGATAAAGTTGACTGGGAATGGATATCATATATCTACGGTTTTTAATTAACATTTCAATTTTTTATTTGACGTCAAATTTTTTTCTAAATAAATGTTACAATATTTTGTGATAAGTACTTTACTGTTTAATTGTCTTTCGCCTACCTTTCATTATTTCAAATTTGACCCCGTTATTACAAATTATAGAAATTTTCGAATTAAAAAATATTTTAATGCGATTTATTAATGAACTGAGACTACTTTTGAATAAAGACGAAAAATAAAAGTGTTTATAAATCTTTCGATTACTCTAACCATTTCAAATCATTCAACCATCACTAGCGAAGGTCAATGTCGGCAGCGCATTTCACGGTGGGACATTTGCTTTTAAAGGAGGCGTTTTTCTGAAAAGTACTTTTGAAGAATGGGGAATTCCTATAAAAATATTAGGTGTACCGAGATGCGTTAGAATATTAGGACCTGGATGTTCTATGTACAGATGTCTATACTATAAAAATTGTCTTTCAAAAATTGTTCCTTAATAAATGGAAGAATTCAACAGTCTCAGATCGTTCCCTGTAACTCATAAGTTAAAAGATTTAGAGAAAGGGAAATACAAACTGATTTCGTTGAAGAAAATTCAAACTAAATTTGGAAATACGACTATTGCGAGATTGGAAGTTAATGATGTAGAAAAAGATTATTTTCTTAAAAAGAGTCATGGAAAAATATCTGAAAATGCAATAACAAAACTGAATAAAGGGGGTTATATCTTTCATTTTAAAGGAAAAAATAATGATGGCTATTATGATTATGAATTAGAAAAAGCTTAATCCTGCAATTTGTTTTAAATCTTACAATAATCGGATGCACCATTTATCGAATTCCCTAAATAATATTTACTGAATATATCAGTTTTAAATACAAATTTCTTTTCTGTCAATGACGTGTTCATTTTGACACGTCAAACTATTTTTTTTTAATTTTATCGAACTACCAGAATAGTATTGATAATTGTAAGTAAAAAGAAAGAATCGGTTAGCCATTAAAACATAGGATAAAAATCATTTAACTTTTATTTCAGACTTCAATATAGTGATTCATATTAGACCAGAGGAAGGTTGTTTATTAGCATTTCGTAGACTATTCAAAAATTGTGTCAGTCAAACTTTTTGATCAGTCGCTATATATTAGCCTTTGGTGGATCATTATTATTTAATCTTTCTAAAATTTGATCGGTAAATATTAGCATTTCGCGAATCATGATTATTTAATCGGACAATAATCGTTACAATAGGTAACTGTCAAATTTTTTGATAAAAAGTCATAAAATATTAGCATTCTAAAATGTGTTCAAAAATGTACATATTTTCACGAATCAGTCACACTTTTTGATGGAAATCGTCACAATACTCGATATTTTAACAAACAAATTTTTTGATCAAAATCTTACAAAAATCGTTCAATATTTGCATTTAGTGGAGTATGAAAAGTGTTCCAGAGTAGGTGCCATATACTACTTACATGTAATTGAAATTATAATCTCTTGCCTGCCATTAAATTGAAATCAGATTACAGATTAATCAGATTCACACTCCGTATAATCATAATCATAGCATTTATAATTACGACTACAATCCTAATTAAATTTTAAATTCAGATTATGATTACATGTAATTGGAATTATAATCTGTTACATGCAATTATATTGTAATCAGATTACAGATTAATCAGATTCGAATTTTCCCAACTCTGTGTAATCATAATCATAGCATTTATAATTACGATTACAATCCTAACTGAATTTCAAATTCAGGTTATGATTACATGTAATTGAAATTATAATCTGTTACATGGGATTAAATTGTAATCAGATTACAGATTAATCAGACTGCAAATTTGCCCAAATCTGTTCTTAGCCCAGTTATTGAAATAAGCCACAGATAGAGAAAATAACCTTTAGTGAGGTGCCGAGGGGAGCGAATGTTCGAGTGTCCTTCAGAAAATGACTAATTAGAAGGGCCACTATGCATGTATAAAAACTCGTTCGTTTTGTTAAGCTAGGAACTTAATTACAAATTTGTCTTAAACTCTTATTCGTAAATAGTGGTAACCGCTATTCATAAATTTAATTTAATGTTATAAAGGGTGACTATTAAGTTAAATATATAATGTTTGAAATCACTTGCGTTGAAATCGGAAATATAGTTGCTGATATATAGAAACGGGGCATAGTTAGAGAAAAACATTGAAGGAGGGGCCGGGGGGGGAGGGTTGTTCAAGTACGCTACAGCAAATGACTAATTAAGAGGAGCACTATGCATCTTTCGAAATTCGTACGTTTGCTTAAGATAGGAACTTAATTACAAATTTGGCTTACACAATTATTCGGAAATAGTGGTAACCGCTACTCATAAATTTAGTTTAATGATATAAAGAGTGACTATTAAGTTAATTATAATGTTTGGAATCACTTGCGTTGAAATCGGAAAGATAGTTGCTGAGATATGGAAACGGAGCATAGTTAGAGAAAAATCCTTACAAGAGGGGCCGTGGGGGGGGGGGGGTTCAAGTGCCTTTCAGCAAATGACTAATTAGGAGGAACACTATGCATCTTTCAAAATTCGTTCGTTTGCTTAAGCTTTGAACTTAATTAAAAATTGGCTTACACAATTATTCGGAAATAGTGGTAACTGCTACTCATAAATTTAGTTTAATGTTATAAAGAGTGACAATTAAGTTAATTATAATGTTTGGAATCACTTGCGTTGAAATTGGAAAAATAGTTGCTGAGATATGGAAATGGAGCATAATTAGAGAAAAAAATTTGAAGGGGGTCCCGGGGTGGAGGGGATGTTCCAGTGTCCTTCAGCAAATGCCTAATTAAGAGGACCACTATGCATCTTTCAAAATTCGTACGTTTGCTTAAGCTTTGAACTTAATTATAAATTTGGCTTATACAATTATTCGGAAATAGTGGTAGCCGCTACTCATAAATTTAGTTTAATGTTATAAAGAGTGACAATTAAGTTAATTATATTGTTTGGAATACTTGTGTAGAAATAGGAAAGATAGTGGCTGGGATATGGTAACGGAGCATAGTTAGAGAAAAAAACCTTGAAGGGAGGACTGGGGAGGAGGGGTTGTTCAAGTGTCCTTCAGCAAATGACTAATTAGGAGGACCACTATGCATTTTTCAAAATTCGTTCGTTTGCTTAAGCTAGGAACTTAATTATAAATTTGGCTTAAACTATTATTCGGAAATAGTGGTAACTGCTACTCATAAATTTAGTTTAAAGTTATAAAGAGTGACAATTAAGTTAATTATAATGTTTGGAACCACTTGCGTTGAAATCGGAAAAATAGTTGCTGAGATATGGAAACGGAGCATAGTTAGAAAAAAATCCTTGAAGGAGGTCCCGGGGGGAAGGGGATATTTAAGTGCCCTTCAGCAAATGACTAATTAGGAGGACCACTATGCATCTATCAAAATTCGTTCGTTTACTTAATCTTTGAACTTGCTGAAGCTTTGAATTTAATTACAAATTTGGCTTAAACCGTTATTCGTAAATAGTGGTAACCGCAGTTCATAAATTTAGTTTAATGATATAAAGCGTGACTATTAAATTAATTACAATGTTTGAAATCACTTGCGTTGAAATCGGAAATATAGTTGCTGAGATATGGAAACGGAGCAGAGTTAGATAAAATCCCTTGAAGGAGGGGCCGGGAGAATTTATCATATCATCTTGAAGAATAGTAATCTTCAAGTGCCTTCAGCAAATAACTAATTAGGAGGATCACAATACATCTTTAAAGATTTATTCATTTGTTTAAGCTAGGAACTTAATTTGAAATTTGGCTTAGACTATTATTCGGAAATTCTGGTAACTGCTTTCTAGAAATACATCTTGAAGCTTAAATGTAATTAGACCCTTGCCCCTTTTAATTCCCGCAAATATAAAAAAGAATCTGTTAAATAAAGTTTTCTGTATTAACAATCTCTATATCATAATAATATATGTCATGCAAAAGAAAAAAAAAAAAAAAAAAAAAAAAAAAAAAAAAAAAACAACAACTTAAACACGTATAATTGCCATGAAGAAAAATGTGCCTGGAAAATATTTCAATGAGGGGGACGTATGTGTAATTTGTCATGTGCAGGTGGCGCGACATTCGCATGGCTCTACGCTGATAACTTCAATCCATATTGACACTATTTAGTTAGAAATCCTTATCTATGCATCGCTACTCTGGTTTATTTAATTATTTCTGTGAAGAATCGATGCAACCAACCAATCCAAGAGAAAAAAGCGTATTTTTGATTAGAGTTCTTTGTGAATATTAATTAATACGAGCAGGGAAGACCGAGCTATGCTCGGTCAAAATTAAATTTGAGTTCAAATATCATGATCTATGACCGAAATGACCCAATAATTGAATTTTCTCGAACATGTGACTTAGCCCAACAGTCTTCTCTTGCCCGAAAACCATAGGATGCAAAATTTAGTGTAAATAGTCTGAGCCGTGTTTAAGATAAAATAGCTTGACCCATAATGACCCATGACCAAAATGACCCACTAATCGAAATTTCTTGAACACGTGACCTAGTCTAATAGTCTTCTCGTTCCCTAAACTTGTAGGATGCTCAATTTATTTCAAATACTTTAAACCGTTTTTAATATAAAATAGCTTGACCCATAATGACCCATGACCAAAATGACCCACTAATTGAATTTTCTCGAACATGTGACCTAGCTCCACAGTCTTCTCGTGTCCAAAATCCATTGGATGCAAAATTTAGTGTAAATAGTCTGAGCAGTTTTTAATATAAAATAGCTTGACCCATAATGACCCATGACCAAAATGACCCATTAATTGAATTTTCTCGAACATGTGACCTAGCCAACAGTCTTCTCGTACCCGAAAACCATAGGATGCAAAATTCAGTGTAATATGTCTGGGCCCCTTTTTAGATAAATTAGCTTGACCCATAATGATCCAGAAATGACCCACTAATCAAATTTTCTCGGACATGTGACGTAGCACAATGATTTTCTCGTGACCAAAACTCGTATGATACAAAATTTCGTCAAAATCGTTTGAACCGTTTTTTAGATACAAGCCTGACAATGACCCAAAATGACCCAAAATGACCCACTAATCGAATTTTCTCAAACATGTGACCTAGCCCAATCGTTTTCTTGTGCCCCAAAATGGTAGGATACAAAATTGCGTCAAAATCGTTTGAGCCGTTTTTAAGATTAAATTTGCATAACCACACAGACACAGGATTAGCTCGTATTAGAATATACGAGCAAGGAAGACCGATCTATGCTCGGTCAAAATTAGTTTTGAGTTCAAATATCATGACCCATGGCAAAATTGACACACTAATCAAATTTTCTCGAACATGTGACCTAGCCCAACACTCTTCTCATGCCCGAAAACCATAGGATACAAAATTTAGTCTAAATAGTCTGAGCCGTTTTTTAGATAAAATTAGCTTGACCTATAGTGACCCAAAAATAACCCACTAATCTGATTTTCTTGAGCATGTGACCTAGCCCAATGATTTTCTCTTTCCTTAAAACTATAGGATACTAAATTTAGTTCAAATCATCTGATTCGTTTTTAAGAAAAAATAGCTTGACCCATAATGACACATGACCAAAATGACCCTCTAATTGAATTTTCTCGAACATGTGACCTAGCCCAATAGTCTTCTCGTGCCCGAAAACCATAGGATGCAAAATTTAGTGTAAATAGTCTGAGCAGTTTTTAAGACAAAATAGCTTGACCCATAATGACCCATGACCAAAATGACCCACTAATTGATTTTTCTCGAACATGTGACCTAGCCCAACAGTCTTCTCGTGCCTGAAATCCATAGGGCGCACAATTCAGTGTAAATAGTTTGAGCCATTTTTAGATAAAATTAGCTTGACAAACAGTGACCCAAAAATGACCTACTAATCGAATTTTCTCGGACATGTGACCTATCCCAATGACTTTCTCGTGCCCGAAACTCGTCGGATACAAAATTTAATCAAAATCGTTAGAGCAGTTTTTTAGATAAAATTAACTTAACCCGCGTTGACCCAAAAATGATCCACTAATCAAAAGTTTTCGAACATATGACGCAGTTCAATAGTCTTCTCGTGCCCGAAAATGGTAGGATACAAAATTTAGTTAAAATCGTTTGAACCGTTTTTAGATACAATTAGTTTGACCCTGACCCATGGTGACCCAAAATCACCCACTAATCGAATTTTCTCGGACATGTGACCTAGCCCAATGTTTTTCTCGTGACCAAAACTCGTAGGATACAAAATTTAATCAAAATCGTTAGAGCCGTTTTTTAGATAAAATTAATTTGACCCGCTGTGAGCCAAAAATGAGCCACTAAGTTCTCGAACATGTGACCCAGCCCAATAGTCTTCTCGTGCCCGAATAAGTGTCGGATACAAAATTTCGTCAAAATCGTTTGAAATGTTTTTTAGATACAATTAGCCTGACCATGGCCAAAAATGACCCAAAATGACCCACTAATCGAATTTTATCGAACATGTGACCTAGCCCAATCGTTTTCTGGTGCCCCAAAATGGTAGGATACAAAATTTCGTCAAAATCGTTAGAGCCGTTTTTAAGATTAAATTTGCATAACCACACAGACAGAGGATTTGCTCGTATTAGAATATACGAGCAAGGAAGACCGATCTATGCTCGGTCGAAATTAGCTTTGAGTTCAAATATCATGACCCATGGCCAAATTGACACACTAATCAAATTTTCTCGAACATGTGACCTAGCCCAACAGTCTTCTCATGCCCGAAAACCATAGGATACAAAATTTAGTCTAAATAGTCTGAGCCATTTTTTAGATAAAATTAGCTTGACCCATAGTGACCCAAAAATAACCCACTAATCTGATTTTCTCGAGCATCTGACCTAGCGCAATGATTTTTTTTTTATTTAAAACTATAGGATACTAAATTTAGTTCAAATACTCTGAATCGTTTTTAAGAAAAAATAGCTTGACCCATAATGACCCTCTAATTGAATTTTCTCGAACATGTAACCTAGCCCAATAGTCTTCTCGTGCCCGAAAACCATAGGATGCAAAATTTTGTGTAAATAGTCTGAGCAGTTTTTAAGACAAAATAACTTGACCCATAATGACCCATGACCAAAATGACCACTAATTGATTTTTCTCGAACATGTGACTTAGCCCAATAGTTTTCTCGTGCCCGAAAACCATAGGATGCAAAAATTAGTGTAAATAGTCTGAGCAGTTTTTAAGACAAAATAGCTTGACCCATAATGACCCATGACGAAAATGACCCACTAATTTATTTTTCTCGAACATGTGACCTAGCCCAACAGTCTTCTCGTGTCTGAAATCCATAGGGCGCAAAATTTAGTGTAAATAGTCTGAGCCATTTTTAGATAAAATTAGCTTGACAAACAGTGACCCAAAAATGACCCACTAATCGAATTTTCTCGGACATGTGACCTATCCCAATGACTTTCTCGTGCCCGAAACTCGTAGGATACAAAATTTTATCTAAATAAATTAGAGCAGTTTTTTAGATAAAATTAACTTGACCCGCGTTAACCCAAAAATGATCCCCTAATCAAAAGTTTTCGAACATGTGACGCAGTCCAATAGTCTTCTCGTGCCCGAAAATGGTAGGATACAAAATTTAGCCAAAATCGTTTGAACCGTTTTTTAGATACAATTAGTTTGACCCTGACCCATGGTGACCCAAAATTACCCACTAATCGAATTTTCTCGAACATGTGACCTAGCCTAATGATTTTTTGGTGCCCCAAAACGGTAGGATACAAAATTTCGTCAAAATCGTTAGAGCCGTTTTTAAAATAAAATTTGCATAACCACACACAAGATTTGCTCGTATTATAATATATGATTTCAGTAAATAATTGAAATATTAAAATTCTGAGACTCAGGTATACCAGGAGAGGGTTTGGACTACCTACATTTAAATTTACAGACTTCTAGGTGTGCTAAATTTTCCTAGCCATCGCCAACAGACACACCTACACACACACACAGAGCGAAACTTTATTTTATTAGTATAGATTATAGTACAGTTAGGAATATTTTTTAAATATTTTTTATTTAAAATCTCATTCTGTTCTTATTACAAGCGCTGCATCACTCCCGCACAAGTGCGGCGTCCCACGTCAGGTGTCGCGCCGCAATGTAACGCTTTAGAAAAAAAAACTGTAGAAAAATATTAATATATATATATATATATATATATATATATATATATGTCACAGTACACATGCTGTATATTTAACAATAAATAGCACAGCATGATTTCTTTTAGTTTATGTGCACCATGGTATTTTATACACAAATTCAAAAAAATATGCGGCATCTCACCCAGAATTACTGTATCTCATCAAAAACAACTCGTTGTAAATGATCCCGCCAAGCCACAAACCTAAAACGTCAGTCATAAAAAGAAGTGATATCACATAAAAAGAAGCTATATAGAAGTGCATACTCCGAGTCCCGTGTAAAAATCTATCACCACTCATAATGTTTCCAAAGGACTCGGAGTGAGGGACAGTATGTGAAAACTGCTTGGCGACCTGCAGGGTTTTATAATATATGCAGTATATCAATTTTGAAAATTGAAAAAATAAATTTTTAATTTTTGTTATATCACTTTTATAAGTATATTTGCATGCTAAAAAAATGTAAAAACAGAAATAGTTGAGAAACAAGCAGGAAAAAGTATGTACGTGTGATAATCATTACAATTATACTTTCCAATATTTCTTACCATAAAATTTAATTACAAATATTGTTAAATCACCGTTTCTAAGGGAACTGGTAAAATGGGCGAAATTATTTCTTATTCCGGAATTATTTCTTAAAAAAAAAAAAAAAAAAATATGCGTTTACAATACAAAGAATATTATTGCATATAATACTATTAAAACAGACTAGAATGGCTTAAACAGAACGGATTTTTCACAGAACGGATTATGCGATTCCGCTTACCCTAGAATTACTGCAATATATCTCAATTCAGTTTAAAATTTATTGAAGGTGCATTGTTATTAATAGGCGTATGGCCATTATGTGTATATATATATATATATATATATTATAAACTCAAAATCTTTACATGTTTACTTAAAAATCTTCTTCGTAAGAGTGGTGTTTCTAGTTTAAATAATGGTAAATAAAATCAACAAATTGATTTTTCAATCTCATAAATAAGAAAGGACATGCAAACACAGAAACTTCAACTTTTTACAATTTTATGGGAGCAAAATAAATAAATAAATAAATGAAATAAAATAAAATAAAATAAAATAAAATAAAATAAAAATAATAACATAGTCATATGTAATTTCAGGAAACGCAAACATTATAAAAGCCTGCAGGTCGCCAAGCAGTTTTCACATACTGTCCCTCACTCCGAGTCCTTTGGAAACATTATGAGTGGTGATAGATTTTTACACGGGACTCGGAGTATGCACTTCTATATAGCTTCTTTTATGTGATATCACTTCTTTTTATGACTGACGTTTTAGGTTTGTGGCTTGGCGGGATCATTTACAACGAGTTGTTTTTGATGAGATATCACTCCTTTTTGTAAGGTATTTAATTTCAATTATACAGATTACATTTTTATTCAGAAAAGAAAAGATGAAAGGGGCAAAAAAATAATAGTGATGCTATAAACAGAATTATACATCAGAATTATACAATTTATTGAGTGACTTATTCCAATGTACATGTCGCTACCATAACAACTGGGAAACTTTTATATTGATTTCCTTACATTGTATTCATCAGATTATTTATGACATATTTATTTTCCTTTTTCTTTTGTTTATATCACTCTTCCGTTTATATACATTCAAAAACAAAAAAATACACAATTTTACAGTAGTTTACAAACTAATTAAAATACTACAGTTTCAGAAAAATGTGGAAAAATAAGAAGCACTTTTATTTTTCGGTCAATTATATCGATAAGTTTATGGAGCATACTTTACCGAGAATAATCAACATTTTTTTTTCTACGAAGCTATTTCTACTAGTATAAAAATTCACAGCGATTTGTATACTAATATATTAATTTTGAAATTAACTGAGCACCTAAGAAGTTCTTTATTTGTTTAAGTTTTTTTATCTCAACGTTTCGAGAATTTGAAAAATATAAAATTCGCAACGTTTGCAAAAGTATAAAAACTATTAAAGTGATTTCTGTTCATATAGTCTGTTCATTCCAATTCGGTGATCCTAAAATATAAGTCCCCCCCCCCCCCCGGCAGTCCATGAATTAATTAGGACATATGTATGCAACTATTAAAATGTTCTCCAAGTTGACAATAGAGGCAATAAGTATAGCTCGGCAAATATGAAACACGGCATTGCTTCATCATGACTTTGTTTCGTGAGGTGTGCGTTCTCCGAACATAAAAATCTCTCGAAAGTGTTCGTTAACCGAACATGTGTTCGTTCTCCGAACAGAAAAATCTTACGCAAAAGTGTTCGTTAACCGATTTGTTCTTTAACCGAACACTTCGTTACCGATCAACTATTGTATACGAAATTTAGCATTTTAAATTTTTATGGAGAATATAAGAAGTTATTTCCTATTCATTGTGCTCTAGGCCCATTTTTAGAGTATTTTAAGTTCGTCATAGCTGGAGATTCGATGAACGGCATATATTTAAACGCAAATATATGAACGGGAAATATTTAAATCTTGGGGTAGCAATATTTTACATTCTATTACTTAGCGTATGAATGTAAAGTTGGAATTTTGTAATCGCTATTTCAATCAATTCCTGATACGCTAGAATATATATTTATAAATAAACACAGTTTTTTTAATCCATGAAAATACTATATTTTAATAGATTTACAGCTTAACATCGACGAGATTTCAGACGGACAAAATGAACTCATATTTAATTTTAAAGCAAGATAATAAAGCCATACAGAGATTGAAACAGTGTAAAATCATTAAAATACATCTCACTCAGTAAATATACATCGGTTGTAATGTAATCAATATCTTCTAAGAGACTCTGTAAACGAAACGTATATGCTTCAATGCCGCTTTACAATAAAGAGTTTAAATGAACACTGTTAAAATTTGCAGCAAACTATCCAGTCATTCGACCGTTTTTTAAAAAAATGGTCACATAACCGTAATTTAACTCTATTTTGACCATAAAATGGGCCAAAAAACGGTTAGAATATAGTTATATTACGGTTATGTAACCGTTTTCTACAAAAACGGTCGGATGACTAGACAGTTTGCTGCAAATTTTTAACAGTGAATCGGATGTAGTAACATATTTGAATATCTTGTGTATATAGCCACTTTGAAAAAAGTTATGCTATTTACTATTGTTTTTCCTCTGTGTTAAGTACAGAAATCATGTACTTCAACGTAAAAATTCGCGAATTACACAACTTTTTAGTCTTATTAAAAAATCTTTTGAGTTACCCTATAAACGAACAGTAAATTCTACAAATCTGTTTTACAATAGGAAGCTAACTTAGGTCGTTCGTAGTAACATATTTTAACACCATGCGCATACGTTCTTTTTGAAAAGAGTTAGACCATTTAATATTTCTTTGCTTCATCTTAAGTATAGGAATAAATAACTTTAAAGTGATATACATAAAAAAATAATTAATATTTTTACACGAAATATTAAACATTTGAACTACTCCTAAAAACATTTCAAATTCTGCAAACTGCGTAAAAATCGGATAATTGCACAACTCTTTAGCCCTATATCAAAAGATCTTTTGTGAGACCCTGTAAACGAACCTTAAGTGTTACGAATTTTTTATAATAGGAAGCTTACTTGGGCCGAGTGTAATAACATATCTTAATATCATGTGTATACGACCATTCCTAAAAGAGATGGGTCATTTATTATTTTTTTGCTCAATGTTAAGTATAGGAATAAATAACTTTAAACTGATATAAATCAAAAACTAATTAATATTTTTACATGGAACTTACAAAGGTTTGAACTACTCATAAAAACGATTCAAATAACGTAAACTGCGTAAAAATCCGATAATTACACATTGCTGTAGCCCTGTCAACAGTTTTTGGCCGGAACAAGATTTAAAAAGGGCAAAAAACAGCACTTTTAAAATCGCATTTACTGAAAACCTATTCGTCGGATTTTGCTTTACTTTTGAATACTGAGTCACTGGGCACGCCCCCTTCCATAGAATCAAGAATTTTGTTTCTATTATAAATAGAACGCGAGATATAGATGTGTCAAAAACTCGTTTTGTCCCGTCCGCAAAATATAAACTAGACAGAGTTAAAAAAAAAAAAAAAATGTAAAATCGTTTGGCATCCATTGGCGAAAATTCCTTTTATTTACGGTTCAAATGCGCAATGATTTTCTTTTTCTTTAAAACTATAGGATACTAAATTTAGTCAAATACTCTGAATCGTTTTTAAGAAAAAATAGCTTGACCCATAATGACCCTCTAATTGAATTTTCTCGAACATGTAACCTAGCCCAATAGTCTTCTCGTGCCCGAAAACCATAGGATGCAAAATTTAGTGTAAATAGTCTGAGCAGTTTTTAAGACAAAATAACTTGACCCATGACGAAAATGACCCACTAATTTATTTTTCTCGAACATGTGACCTAGCCCAACAGTCTTCTCGTGCCTGAAATCCATAGGGCGCAAAATTTAGTGTAAATAGTTTGAGCCATTTTTAGATAAAATTAGCTTGACAAACAGTGACCCAAAAATGACCCACTAATCGAATTTTCTCGGACATGTGACCTATCCCAATGACTTTCTCGTGCCCGAAACTCGTAGGATACAAAATTTTATCTAAATAAATTAGAGCAGTTTTTTAGATAAAATTAACTTGACCCGCGTTAACCCAAAAATGATCCACTAATCAAAAGTTTTCGAACATGTGACGCAGTCCAATAGTCTTCTCGTGCCCGAAAATTGTAGGATACAAAATTTAGCCAAAATCGTTTGAACCGTTTTTTAGATACAATTAGTTTGACCCTGACCCATGGTGACCCAAAATTACCCACTAATCGAATTTTCTCGAACATGTGACCTAGCCTAATGATTTTTTGGTGCCCCAAAACGGTAGGATACAAAATTTCGTCAAAATCGTTAGAGCCGTTTTTAAAATAAAATTTGCATAACCACACACAAGATTTGCTCGTATTATAATATATGATTTCAGTAAATAATTGAAATATTAAAATTCTGAGAC
This sequence comes from Maratus michaelseni, assembly GCA_963931845.1. Classification (NCBI taxonomy): domain Eukaryota; kingdom Metazoa; phylum Arthropoda; class Arachnida; order Araneae; family Salticidae; genus Maratus; species Maratus michaelseni. The sequence continues at coordinate 394,774,607 of OZ007592.1, forward strand.
TCAGGTATACCAGGAGAGGGTTTGGACTACCTACATTTAAATTTACAGACTTCTAGGTGTGCTAAATTTTCCTAGCCATCGCCAACAGACACACCTACACACACACACAGAGCGAAACTTTATTTTATTAGTATAGATTATAGTCCAGTTAGGAATATTTTTTTAATATTTTTTATTTAAAATCTCATTCTGTTCTTATTACAAGCGCTGCATCACTCCCGCACAAGTGCGGCGTCCCACGTCAGGTGTCGCGCCGCAATGTAACGCTTTAGAAAAAAAAAACTGTAGAAAAATATTAATATATATATATATATATATATATGTCACAGTACACATGCTGTATATTTAACAATAAATAGCACAGCATGATTTCTTTTAGTTTATGTGCACCATGGTATTTTATACACAAATTCAAAAAAATATGCGGCATCTCACCCAGAATTACTGTATCTCATCAAAAACAACTCGTTGTAAATGATCCCGCCAAGCCACAAACCTAAAACGTCAGTCATAAAAAGAAGTGATATCACATAAAAAGAAGCTATATAGAAGTGCATACTCCGAGTCCCGTGTAAAAATCTATCACCACTCATAATGTTTCCAAAGGACTCGGAGTGAGGGACAGTATGTGAAAACTGCTTGGCGACCTGCAGGCTTTTATAATATATGCAGTATATCAATTTTGAAAATTGAAAAAATAAATTTTTAATTTTTGTTATATCGCTTTTATAAATATATTTGCATGCTAAAAAAAATGTAAAAACAGAAATAGTTGAGAAACAAGCAGGAAAAAGTATGTAAGTGTGATAATCATTACAATTATACTTTCCAATATTTCTTACCATAAAATTTAATTACAAATATTGTTAAATCACCGTTTCTAAGGGAACTGGTAAAATGGGCGAAATTATTTCTTATTCCGGAATTATTTCTTTAAAAAAAAAAAAAAAATATGCGTTTCCAATACAAAGAATATTATTGCATATAATACTATTAAAACAGACTAGAATGGTTTAAACAGAACGGATTTTTCACAGAACGGATTATGCGATTCCGCTTACCCTAGAATTACTGCAATATATCTCAATTCAGTTTAAAGTTTATTGAAGGTGCATTGTTATTAATAGGCGTATGGCCATTATGTGTATATATATATATATATATATATATATTATAAACTCAAAATCTTTACATGTTTACTTAAAAATCCTCTTCGTAAGAGTGGTGTTTCTAGTTTAAATAATGGTAAATAAAATCAACAAATTGATTTTTCAATCTCATAAATAAGAAAGGACATGCAAACACAGAAACTTCAACTTTTTACAATTTTATGGGAGCAAAATAAATAAATAAATAAATGAAATAAAATAAAATAAAATAAAATAAAATAAAATAAAAATAATAACATAGTCATATGTAATTTCAGGAAACGCAAACATTATAAAAGCCTGCAGGTCGCCAAGCAGTTTTCACATACTGTCCCTCACTCCGAGTCCTTTGGAAACATTATGAGTGGTGATAGATTTTTACACGGGACTCGGAGTATGCACTTCTATATAGCTTCTTTTATGTGATATCACTTCTTTTTATGACTGACGTTTTAGGTTTGTGGCTTGGCGGGATCATTTACAACGAGTTGTTTTTGATGAGATATCACTCCTTTTTGTAAGGTATTTAATTTCAATTATACAGATTACATTTTTATTCAGAAAAGAAAAGATGAAAGGGGCAAAAAAATAATAGTGATGCTATAAACAGAATTATACATCAGAATTATACAATTTATTGAGTGACTTATTCCAATGTACATGTCGCTACCATAACAACTGGGAAACTTTTATATTGATTTCCTTACATTGTATTCATCAGATTATTTATGACATATTTATTTTCCTTTTTCTTTTGTTTATATCACTCTTCCGTTTATATACATTCAAAAACAAAAAAATACACAATTTTACAGTAGTTTACAAACTAATTAAAATACTACAGTTTCAGAAAAATGTGGAAAAATAAGAAGCACTTTTATTTTTCGGTCAATTATATCGATAAGTTTATGGAGCATACTTTACCGAGAATAATCAACATTTTTTTTTCTACGAAGCTATTTCTACTAGTATAAAAATTCACAGCGATTTGTATACTAATATATTAATTTTGAAATTAACTGAGCACCTAAGAAGTTCTTTATTTGTTTAAGTTTTTTAACTCAACGTTTCGAGAATTTGAAAAATATAAAATTCGCAACGTTTGCAAAAGTATAAAAACTATTAAAGTGATTTCTGTTCATATAGTCTGTTCATTCCAATTCGGTGATCCTAAAATATAAGTCCCCCCCCCCCCGGCAGTCCATGAATTAATTAGGACATATGTATGCAACTATTAAAATGTTCTCCAAGTTGACAATAGAGGCAATAAGTATAGCTCGGCAAATATGAAACACGGCATTGCTTCATCATGACTTTGTTTCGTGAGGTGTGCGTTCTCCGAACATAAAAATCTCTCGAAAGTGTTCGTTAACCGAACATGTGTTCGTTCTCCGAACAGAAAAATCTTACGCAAAAGTGTTCGTTAACCGATTTGTTCTTTAACCGAACACTTCGTTACCGATCACCTATTGCATACGAAATTCAGCATTTAAAATTTTTATGGAGAATATAAGAAGTTATTTCCTATTCATTAAGCTCTAGGCCCGTTTTTAGAGCATTTTAATTTCGTCATAGCTGGAGATTCGATGAACGGCATATATTTAAACGCAAATATATGAACGGGAAATATTTAAATCTTGGGGTAGCAACATTTTTACATTCTATTACTTAGCGTATGAATGTAAAGTTGGAATTTTGTAATCGCTATTTCAATCAATTCCTGATACGCTAGAATTATATATTTATAAATAAACACAGTTTTTTTTATCCATGAAAATACTATATTTTAATAGATTTACAGCTTAACATCGACGAGATTTCAGACGGACAAAATGAACTCATATTTAATTTTAAAGCAAGATAATAAAGCCATACAGAGATTGAAACAGTGTAAAATCATTAAAATACATCTCACTCAGTAAATATACATCGGATGTAATGTAATCAATATCTTCTAAGAGACTCTGTAAACGAAACGTATATGCTTCAATGCCGCTTTACAATAAAGAGTTTAAATGAACACTGTTAATAATTTGCAGCAAACTATCCAGTCATTCGACCGTTTTTTGAAAAATGGTCACATAACCGTAATTTAACTCTATTTTGACCATAAAATGGGCCAAAAAACGGTTAGAATATAGTTGTATTACGGTTATGTAACCGTTTTCTACAAAAACGGTCGGATGACTGGACAGTTTGCTGCAAATTTTTAACAGTGAATCGGATGTAGTAACATATTTGAATATCTTGTGTATATAGCCACTTTGAAAAAAGTTATGCTATTTACTATTGTTTTTCCTCTGTGTTAAGTACAGAAATCATGTACTTCAACGTAAAAATTCGCTAATTACACAACTTTTTAGTCTTATTAAAAAATCTTTTGAGTTACCCTATAAACGAACAGCAAATTCTACAAATCTGTTTTACAATAGGAAGCTAACTTAGGTCGTTCGTAGTAACATATTTTAACACCATGCGCATACGTTCTTTTTGAAAAGAGTTAGACCATTTAATATTTCTTTGCTTCATCTTAAGTATAGGAATAAATAACTTTAAAGTGATATACATAAAAAAATAATTAATATTTTTACACGAAATATTAAACATTTGAACTACTCCTAAAAACATTTCAAATTCTGCAAACTGCGTAAAAATCGGATAATTGCACAACTCTTTAGCCCTATATCAAAAGATCTTTTGTGAGACCCTGTAAACGAACCTTAAATGTTACAAATTTTTTATAATAGGAAGCTTACTTGGGTCGAGTGTAATAACATATCTTAATATCATGTGTATACGACCATTCCTAAAATAGATGGGTCATTTATTATTTTTTTGCTCTATGTTAAGTATAGGAATCAATAACTTTAATCTGATATAAATCAAAAACTAATTAATATTTGTACATGAAACTTACAAAGGTTTGAACTACTCATAAAAACAATTCAAATAACGTAAACTGCGTAAAAGTCCGATAATTACACATTGCTGTAGCCCTGTCAACAGTTTTTTGCTCTATGTTAAGTATAGGAATCAATAACTTTAAACTGATATAAATCAAAAACTAATTAATATTTTTACATGAAACTTACAAAGGTTTGAACTACTCATAAAAACGATTCAAATAACGTAAACTGCGTAAAATTCCGATAATTACACATTGCTGTAGCCTTGTCAACATTTTTTGGCCGGAACAAGATTTAAAAAGGGCAAAAAACAGCACTTTTAAAATCGCATTTACTGAAAACCTATTCGTCGGATTTTGATTTACTTTTGAATTCTGAGTCTCTGGGCACGCCCCATTCCATAGAATCAAGAATTTTGTTTCTATCATAAATAGAACGCGAGATATAGATGTGTCAAAAACCCGTTTTGTCCCGTCCGCAAAATATAAACTAGACAGAGTTAAAAAAAAAAAAAATTGTAAAATCGTTTGGCATCCATTGGCGAAAATTCCTTTCATTTACGGTTCAATGCATTGCTGTTTCTTATGCTTGGCGAGAAACTCTGTCGAGTTTCTATGATAATTTTAAAGATAGAAGTTCGTATTTACGTTTTTATTGTGGTAATATTTTTACGGCATTTTCATTCACAATCTATTTCAAGCAATATAATCTTTTAAAATGTTTCTTTCAAACATTCTCTTATTCTCATACTCTTCAAGAATCAAATTTTTGTTTACTCCCTTTACTTCCGGCCGTAGAATGTACAATTCTAAAATGAAGAATATGAGGAAAATTATTAAAAATAGGAACATGCAAAATGAAATTTGCCGTACATGTGTGGTACTCGGATTATTAAATGTCATATTCAGTTAACGTATTGCAAATACGTTAACAAAAACAATGTTCATGATTTTCCATCAGTAATTTTATATAAAGATGGGGTACTTTTTCATAACAAATTAAAAGTTGTTTCGCCTATCCGCAATATGTATTAAAAAATATTACTTTTACAATAGAATAACCTTCGAAGATCATATTGTAACTCATTATGTACTCATATTGTAATGGATACACACACACACAAACACACACACACACACACACACACACACACACACACACACATATATATATATATATATATATATATATATATATATATATATATACATATATATAATAATTTAGGAAAATGTAAAAAAAACACAAAGTCTATGAATCCCTTATATTTTTCAATAGCAGAAGCGAGTATAATAACATGTTTTTAATAATATATATATATCTTACCAAAGCACAAAACTTCGTGTTTTAAATATATGTTAATTTTCCATATATTTGTTATTTTTTAAGAATAAAAACTAAAAGTAAAGCAATGGCAAAAGCATTTATATATATATAAAAAGTTTTACATTATTTATGTCTTCATAACCCAAAAGAAATAAGTCAAATTATTTAAAAATATATAAACTGCTCAAAGCATTATTCCAACAAATAAGTCTGATATAATTATTTGTTTATTTGATCCTTTTCATTTAATTTTTAAATATAATGTCATCGCTATATTTTAATGAAAGTCAAAAATGCATTTGCAATTAATTGAACATAAATGTAACAAATAATATGCTCTTTGAGATTAAATAATTTTGAATATCGTTTCATTTTTAATGAGCAATTGTTTGAGAAAATCTTTTAACTATCTAAAAGATTTCACGAGCATTCCCATTTTAATCATGAATTAAATTGTAATGAACTAAAACTAAATTTTATGTTCTTAAAGCATTAGAAATTTTGCTATTTTTCATTCCTTAAAATGCATTAATTTGAAAACTTTAATTATTTATCATTTAACTTTACAATTTAAAAAATTAATTTGTTTAATTGTAAGGCATATTTGTTATGTTTGTCAATTTAAATGGATATTTTGAACATTCTAGACAATAATGCTGGACTAAAATTATTTTTGTCACATTTTGTCTTAAAACTTTAAGACAGATAAAGTTTTACTACAAGCATGCCACTACTCAATATCACAATGCAACCTTGATTTATTTTCTCATTTGTCCAAAATTTCTTTTTGAAAATAGATGTAAATTAGGCGGCTATTTAAACAGACAAAATATCATATATCAGATTGTATAAAGGATTTTCCTTGTTAAAATAAAAATATAAGACGGACATTAAAACAAAATAAACGTAAACATCAGTGGTCCCCGACATTTCTCCAAGACGTACTTAAGGCGTAAAACTTGCCTTGGGTCACCGTTTAAGAGAAAATATTTTCAGATGCCTAAAATATGCTGAACTAATAATCAATATAGTTGTTAAAAAAAGTTCGAAAATTTAACATTCAACGTAATCAAAATGCAAAAAATGTCGAAAAATAAAAGTAGTTGACAAACTTTATTTTCGAAATGCGTTTAAAATTATTGACTACTCTAGCCAGAACATTGATTCTTAGTTATATAATATTATGTTGATCCTTTTGAGATATTGAACACATTTACAATTTATCTTAAAATAATAGTAAAAGATCTTAATCTTTGGCCGAATATAAACTTTACAAAATCTTCTATTTAGGTCACACTGATTCATAACAGAAATGCTGTCTCATTTTTCATAAAGAAATTAATGAAAGAGGGTATTAATAAAATTCATTAATAATTTCAAATAATAGTAGTAATCATTCAAATCCTTTTTGGTTTTGTCTGATGAATCTCACTCTAGTTTTTAGATTATTACACTTCAATAGAGATTTAAAAAATAAAATAAATATTTAAAAAATTCTTTAAAATATAACACATTCCAACATACTTGCAGCGAGTGGTAAACTTCAATTTGTCTCACAGTCTGTCTGTCCGTGCTCTAAATCCTATAAATACATATGAATTACCATGAGGTTGATAGATGTCTACTGAAATTTATCATAGGGCATTTCCTATTGAAAATGGTATATGTAGCATTTATTGTTTGTTTACAGGGACACAGAAAATAATTCCGTTACACCATGGTTTATAGGTAAAATTCAGTGTGTTTTAAGAATGCTACACTTTTTCATGCGTACTAAAATTGGTATACATTGCTGAGGTACAATACAATATGCTTACTGTAGCATGTGGAATGCATAGCATATATTTGTTCATTTATAGGAACACAAAAAATAATTAGATTACAGTACTGTCTAAGAACGATAATCGCTAGAAGTGCGTTTTCAGAAGCGGTATGGGTTTTAAGCTTAACCAATTGTTAGAACATTACATGGTTTATGATTAATTCTATATCCCATATACAAGGATGCGCAAACTATTATCAGGTATTACTGTCTATCAACATGAATTGTTCGGTATTACATTACATTAAGGTCTATCAGAAAAATTGCAGTTTACATGCAGTGGATTTTTAAAATGTTTCTTTATTACAAACATAATGAAAATGAAGTGCATTCCTGGGGTGCATATAAACGATAGAGATATAGGTAGAATATGCAGTGTATGGCATTTATTTACAAGTGCCTTCTTTTACAGTATTTTAAAAATATTAGACCATTACAAGCACAAAATAATATGTTACAACATGTTACAAACATAAATAAAAATATTATTTTTTAAAATGTAATATTGTAAAAATATAAATTTTTCAATTTTGTTATGCATTTTCCAACTTATCTATATTTTGTTAATATAAACTAATATATGTTTGTATATAAATATGTTTAAACATAGAACTACGCAAAAATGATATATATTGCCATATAGGGATGGTAATTGTCGTAAGTGAGATTTCAGTTCTGTTATGAGTTTCCTATATGAAATAAATTTTAGCTCAATTGGGTAGAAAAGACTTTGGATCATATACATGGATGCTGAGAACAATTCGAATATCGTATAGACTTTTTGCGTTAACTGCTAAAATTGAGTGTTAAACTGTGTTATGTGTTTTCTAAATTGTTCATTTAGATATTTTATTTTACCTTATTAAATATTAAAAATTTCTTACAGTATTCTTCAAATGTTGAAAAGTGTTCCTTAATCTATCCGTGTCACATTCATTACATTACTGGGTCGAATATAGCCTTCCAGCCCGCAGGTTCCACACAGCTGGTGTTATTAAAGATACGGGAAATCAAGTCATCAGGAAGAAAAGCGTTTTAAAAGTTTCCTATTATAGGCCAATTCTGTGTTCAAAACATCTAAATCTATAGAATGGTGATATAAACATATTGAACACTCATTCTTTATTGTTGAAATCATATTTCTTCTATTACATTTTCAATTACAAAAGAAACATTTTGTCATTATAACTTTAACGTATTAAACAAACTCTTTGTGTTTAGAACTTTCCTAGCTTTCTGAAAAGAAAAATACTACTATTTTGTTTCTTTAGAATCCTATAGTTTCCCCATACACATTACTGCCGTAAGTCGAGGTATTACTGTAGTTGGAAACATAATTCGCAGTAATATAAATTGAATCTTACATTTCATGCAAACATTTAAGAATTATTTTTGTTTAAATTATGTTCAGATAATCTACTTTCAAGATTACTGAAATATATGATTTAGCAAAATACTTCAGGTAACTTTATATATGTTATTGGCGATACTTTAAAGATAATTTCATAAAACTTAGTTCGTTTTGTGTGAAATATAAGTTTTCTAAGTAATCACACAAATTAAAAAAAAATCTTATTAGTGAATGTATTATAAAAACAAAATAAGATTAGCATTTTTAATATTTTTAATGTTTTCAGAAAAGTAAAACTAAATCCTTCTAAATACGGTTAAAAAAAGTACAATATGTATTGGGAAAGAAAATATAAGTTATTTTGTTTAATAATTGAAGTGAAATCTCCAGTCACTGATTTTCGCTATTAGAAAAACGCTCTCAAAAATATGTGTGTATAATTAATTATAAGGAAAATTATTTTACAAAGTACAGAATACAGCAAATAATCTCTTAAGTCTTTTGTTTCATTCAATTACATTCTCTAATGGATTATTATGCATACCAATAGTTATCTAGTACTTTTATATATCATATTTAATCAAAAAAACATATTTTATAACAGATGTTTTTTTTTTCAAATATTAAGTTTAAAAAATTTATTTTGGAATAACTTTTGAATAAAATATAATAACTGAGCTTATACTAACCACAGATTTCAGATTACTTTAAAATTGTATTAAAATAACTAAATCATTTTAAATATATAAATACTAGGGGGTTCCACCCCCTGCTCGCTAACGCTCGCCAACCCTCCTGAATTGCGTCGCAATTCACATTGGGAACGCTACGCGGTCCTAGATCGCTTCGCTCGCTCGCCACATTTTGCAGCAATTCTATCCAGAATGAGCACCATCATAAATAATTTAACGTATGAAATTTGCAAATTATTTTAATCTAAAAAAAGCTATTGTAAACTTTGTTGAAAACACAATTAAAAATGCATTTAGTTGGTGCTAGCAATGGGCATAAATCATTTTAACACTATGAAATTTTAAATAATTAACTGAAAAAATTACCTTGTAACCGCAATTAATTTAAAATTTTGTTCATTGAGCCTATAATATTGTACAGCATGTCATAAATTCATTTTGAAAAACACTTAGAAAAACACTACATGATAGCAAGAAAGTTCAATATAAATCAACTATCATCGTCTGAAGTTCGTTCGACGTGAAAAATAGAATATCTCTCAGACACTTGGCAAGATTAGAAAACGTAAACAACACGTTTTCTGCTGTGTTTAAAAGAGACTATTGATCAAAAAGCTGTTTTTCTGAATGCATCATGTTACCGTAAGACGAACCAATGACGATTGCTATTCATACATCAGCCGAAAGTTCGTGCTGTATTTAAAAATAGCTTCTTAATTAGGATTTTCTGAATTAAAACTAAAGGCCAGAGAATATGATTTCAATCGTATACTAAAATATTTTAGTTTTATATAGACTCTGAAGATGATGACATCATTGGAAGTTCCTAACAAACCGTAGCTATGCATTTCCTGGCTGTTGCTACGCGTTTTCTGCACGTAACTCCTTCATACAATGGAAAACCTACTCAGAAATCTGTTGTTTGTTTGAAACAACTCTACCGTGTGTCATCGCATTTTTGGAGTCTATATGAGAATGCACCCTTTCTTTCAAATCTGACATCATTTTCATCAACAGAACCATTCATCCCTGCCGAGATTAGAGTTTCCACTTAAGAAATTGTTTTAAAATTCCTGAGTTTCATTAAATATTTATTATAATTAATTGGAAATTATATAATTTTTAGAAATATTTTATTTTGTGCATACCAAGGATCTTTAAATAATTAGAAAAAGTTGAGTCTATTTAGCTGCAGGAATATGCGTCAGTGAATATGACGTCATCACTGAAAAAGTTATAGTAAAATATATTCATGGATGAAAATACACCTTTTGTATTTAGAATGACGTCATTTTCTTTATAGGAAACATTTCACTTTACATATTACTTATTATGATAGATTATTTATTATTATTCTTTTTATACGGACTATTTAATAATGTTTCTTAATAAATAAAATGTTTTCTGCTCTTCCGCGATTAGTGCATAACGGAATCGTTTTAATATGCTTACATTTTATGAAAACCATTGAAATTTTTCTTTTAAATATGACGCAAGTTTCAGTGATGAAATCACGCTTCTGATTGGCGAAATGTAATAAAACATTTTAATTTTATATTACTATGATTGTTGCCACTCGGGAAGCTACAAATTCAGCCTTATTTTCGCGCTACGTAAGAGAAATATATATATAGATTTCGGTTATAAATACAGAAAGGTAAAAAATATTGAATTCGGATAATACTTTTTTTTTAAATATAGTTTTCTTTTATAAGTAACATCTACTAAAGAAATTTTACTAATGAAATTTGCTAATGGATTTTTTCCCTTTTCTTTTTTTCATGTTTCAGTTTAATACCAGATGTCAAAAAAAAATTATGTTCAACAACAAAATAAATTTTATGTCGAGAATTATTTTTTGTTACGTGCAAGAAGAACAACATATGAAATATAAGTAGATGTTGTTTATTGCATTTACTTCTAATTAATTAATTAGGATTAAAAAACGTGACTAAAATTATAGTTTTTTATTTATTTATTTTTACTTTAATCTGTTTTTTTTTTTTTCATTTGATGTGAGGAGCATATGTAATTAAAAATTTATTTGTCTAGTTCCAGAAAAATATTAGAAGCAATCGTGATTCAAAAATATCTGTTCGGCTTATTTTATATCTTCTCATCAAAATAGTTTCTGGGGTTAAATTGCCGGTAAGTGAAATTATGCATGCTTTTTTACATATAGAGCATTTCAATTACTCACCTTACTTCCAGTATTTCATTATGTATATACAGGTTGTGTCCAAAACGACACGTGGACAATAAAAGTCAATAACTGTGTATGTATAACAGATACAAATATATAAAAAAAAATCCCTGACGGCTCGGCCTACAGGCACAGGTAGATTTCGAAGACGCAGAACGTGGGGTGCCTGTTTGTCGGGAATTGCGGAAGAAATGACCTTTTTGCGGATGATGCTGCAGTTGAAACCGCCTACTTCGAAACGAAACTTGTTTGCAGGCGGAGCCAGCAAGGATTTTTTTTTTTTTTTTTTTTTTTTTTTTTTGCTATAAGAGTTGGTCCTATAAAAAACATGTCAATATAAAAGTTTTAGATAATATTAAGAGGATTTATAATATATTTAAGCGGATTTGAAATATTGGGAATTGACGAAGTTATGAATTTTTTTCTTCTAAAACCCTCCTTCCCCCCCCCCCACTTAAGGCAATTTTTAATTATATCAAAAATCTGTCATACATAAGTTTTTGGCCCTGTTCCTAGAAGTAATAATAACTTTAAACGGATTCAATACGTATCATAATTAAGAAATTATGGGTTTTTTTCTGTTTTCACAAAAGGAATTGCATGTGCACGGCATATAAACTCTATTTCATTTATAAATTTCGAAAAGTAATTTTTATAAATGTATTACAAATTCACTTTATATCTTTATTCTACTTAAAACAGCAAACAAACTCTCTAAAAAGTTTCTCGGACAAAGATAGTAAACCTCTCCTTCAGTTACATATTCTTGCTCGATAATCTTACATTTCGGTCTTCTTTAATTTTTGAACGTCAAGAGCTTTGTGATAAAAACAGTGTTTAGGTTTTTAAAAAATGATTATGCGCTCCTCGATCAGACTATTTACAGCACACCCTAGAGAAAAAAAATAGGCGTTAAAGATTCGATCTAGAAACATATACTAGATAAGGGGAATAGTGAATTATAAATCCTTACAGCAACATCGGTTTAGTACGATAATAGCGTTTGAACCTTCAGATGTTAAGAAGTCGCTTTAGCCGTGTTACCTGATAAGCTGTAAAATCATATGAGTGAAATTAACACGTGTATAGATTTGTAATGAAGTTGACGGAGTGAAAGCATACGTTTATTACTTACCCATCATACGTAGTATAGGGTAAGTCTTGTAATCGTTTTGAAAATCGAAAAAAAAAAAATTTGACGGATTTACACGTTTCAGACACTAGAGATTCCGAAAAACATATTTTTAGAAAAAAAAAATGCCGTCCGTCTGTGTGTCTGTGTGTGTGTGTCTGTGTGTCTGTGTGTGTGTCTGTAAACGCTCTATCTCCCGAACAAATTGAGATAGAGACTTGAAATTTGGTATGTACTTAGTATGTAATAATGGGAAGAAGCCTATTTCATTTCAATAACCTCGATTAACCGGAACTATTTTTTTTCGGACTCTCGAAATATTCGTTCTGATAAAAGGTACATAAAAATTTTCGAAATTGTTTATTTTAAGAAATGAATATAAAAGACAATAAAAAAACATAAATTTTACATAAAGCATGAAGTCGATCGGATAATTAGTTGCCGAGATATTTGGAATCCTATTTTCCACACTCTTCGATTTTTCATGACCCTGTATTTCATCCAAATTTCACTTTAAAGATATATTTTAATTGGAAATTTGACGCTTAATCAGATGCAATAAACCGCTAGTTAATAGGATTATTATTTTTGGAGTTATAAGGAAAAACCTCTTTCAAGCAATTCAGTAACCGAGCCTTTAAAGTTTATGACGTCATCAAGCTACGATTTTATTTGAATTGCAATGCATTTTATAAGTAGTTTACACATTTTTTATTTTAATATTTTACATTATGCATATCCATAATGGGTAAGTATTACGGTGGCCCCCAACGACTAGTTTCCAGTAGGTTTCGTGTTAATTTTCTGAGTTAGAAATCACAAACAAACCAATCAGTATATTACGCATTCTTAGTAATTATGTGCTCATAGTGCCTATTTGTAGTAACTCTAGGCTTTAAAGATGAATATTTTAATGTATCTCATATACATTTCGAGATCGGTATTCTAACTAATAAGTGTAACGATAGGAGACTGGATCATTGAAGAGAAGAGAGTCTCAATGAGGAGCACATCGACATTGTACTTACTAGACACCTTTATATTAGAATAGCAGTTGGCGATTGAAAGTTAGCGTCGTTGATAATTCTCACAGCTTCCTGAACTGCATTTTGTAACATCAGGGTACATTTATATTTTTATTAAAAATAATTGGATTTTTAATCAAGTGGATTTTTTTTTCATTAACTTTTAAGTACTGCGTTTTTTAAAAATATTGCAACAAGAATCATTTAAATCGGTGGTTGGTAATTTGTTTTTCAAATTATTTAAACTTTATGTCTTATTAAATTACGTATTATTTTTTTTTCATTTAATCTTTTTTTATTGACGCAAATAAGTACTTCTTTCTGGTGAATTGCTTTATTTTTAAATATTCTCGATTTATAAGTTAAAGTGAATTCTCACAGCAATTAGTAAACATTTTTTTTTTCATATGCATTAATCTTTTTACAACTTCAACAGAATAATGAAAATCATTGAAAGACTCTGGGAATGTAAGTTTTCAAAAGAGGCTAAACATTACATATTTTTATCGTTATATAGCTGTGAATTGAAAGTTCTAATTTTACGAAGATTACATGTAATTACTTTATGAGAATATTTCACGAAACTAATATCTATATAACAGAAAAATAAATAAATAAATAAAGCTCGTGAATACGTTTTGATTTTTTCCCATTTATGTCATCAAAACATTAAACATTATGTAACAAAAAAGTAAATTTTAAAATTTGAATGAACAGAATGTTCCCGAAATAACTTATTTGTTGTATACTCATACTATCACAAAGATAACTTTTTGAATGTCTATTAAGTTTTTTTTTCTTTTTTTTATATATATATATAAGCAGTTATTAGCACATCAAAGCTCCTTATAGGTCTGAATTAAAAACAGATAGACGTAGAGAAAGTGGAAAAAAATGATTTATGCAGAAATATGTTTGGTTAGTCAAGAAGCCGTGATGTCAATGTAAAAGAGTTTTCTTTACTAGTTAAGATTGTTGGTATATTTTTCTAGAATGGTGGTAAAAGCCCTGTATGCGTATTCAAAAATAAATTAAATTTTAAAAAAAAAGATATTTATCAAATAAATAAATTAAAGATTACAAAACAGAATATTTTATGAAAAAAACAGGAGAATTAATAACGTGTTCAAAGTTTGTATCGTACACGCACAGAGATATGCCCACCTAATTGTCTCATTGTAATGTTGCTGGATATTAGACAAAAGATGTCGGGTTCGATTCCGGACCACCACTGGATATTTATAGTTGGCCGGATTCTACTTTAAACTGAGGTCTCGGTCTGCTTAGCCCTCGTGTGGAAAATATGGCAGTAGCGCAATCAGCCAAACACACTCGAACATTCGGATATATATATATATATATATGGGTATTCGATAATAAACTTAAAAAAATACCTGCAATTTGTATATTTTTATATCTTAATCCGATTTTCAAGATTTTATATATTTAAATGAGTCATTTCTAAACGTACCTCGTATCAATGGCCCAGCAATATCTTTCAAATTCGAATATGTCGTTTTAAATACTTTTTTAACTGGGTATCATATGTTTTCCGTATTTTGACAAAGATAGTGCATCGGAATTTAAAAGTGTGCAGATTTGTTTTTCACATCGGGACATTTAATCTAATTTCTGTGCAAAACTATAGACATTTAGTTAAAACAATGAGCAAAACCCACACGCGTAGTCACGTTTTTTAAAAATACTTTTAATCGTACGAATGTTTTGAGATTTTTATAAATCATGTAAATTGAGTGTACAAAAAACGTGTAAAAAGATTGTGTTAAAATTCCAACATCTAGTTACTTTTAGCGTACAAAAGGGAGTTTCTCCAGGAGGGAAACATCCAGTCGCGAATTTTATTGAAAATATCAATATTCGTATTTCTAAAAACTAAGTGCACCGTCGTAGAGAAGAATGTATTCGAAATAAGTGGGTATTTATTTGTTTTCAGGTACGTCTAAAATTGCGATGGTGCAAACTTCGAAAAAGAGGCAAAAAAGTGCAAAATCGAACTCTTTTTTTATTTTATTTATTTATTTATTTTTTTTACGATATGCGACGTTCGAAAGTAAAAAACACGAAATTTAAAAATATGACTTTAAGCTGTATGTATTTTTTTTTCAGTTCGGCTAATGCGCGTTTTTCGCCGCATTGTGAGATAGTCATTATCGTTCTTAATTAATACTTCGGTTAATTAACGAAAATGGGGAAAAATATAGCTTTAGGTGCATCACAAACGGCTATGGACTATTATCATCAAAATTGTTAGACCTCTACGTGTGTTAGATTTTCTAGTAGTCACACACACTCACAAGCACATAAACATGTTTTATTTTATTAGTACATATTATATATCTGTTCAAATGGCTTTACGCCTATTGTCCTACTTCGCTTACAAATTTTTATTTCTTTACACTTATCGAGATCAATAAAATACATTATGTTACATAAATTCCAAAAAAGTAAAATGTGAAAAAATGAAATTAAAGAACAGGAAAAACTTACAGAAACTACTATCTTAATTAAAAAGTGTATTTCACACATGATAAACTCTGGAACATTTTAATTTCATTCAAAGGCGTTTGTTTCTATTTTAGTTATTTTCTCTTACTTGTACATTTAAAAGATTCCGTTAAGGTCTTTTTTCTTTATTTTATGGTACGATGATCATCTGACAGTAAATAACATTCTTCAGAGAAACAAAAAATGTTGAACTTTGAAAGAGATTACTTTTCTTTTTCTTATTTCAAAATATTTAATATCATTGAAGAAAAGAAACTTGCGTGCTGCCGAAATATATATATATATATATATTTGTTCATTTTATTATCGAAAACATAATGTAAAGAAAGTATTGTAATAAATGGTTTGTATTGTTTATGTGTGTAAGCTAACACGATGACTTCCGAACGGTATTTTTGATTGGGGGCATCTATTCAGGGAATATGTTATAATATCACTTTCGCAATAATTATATATTTTTTCGTAAAAAAAAACTTCTGAATTCTTAGGTATTTGATGCCTTTTTAAACAACTTTTCAATTATTTTCAACCGATTTTAATGAAGAAATCACAAATGTGGCATAGTGTAAGTGCGACGATAAAGGCCGTAACCAGAAAATTATTTCGGAGGTGGATTTGTAGGTTAAAAAAATTAATTTTTTTTTATCATTTTTATATTTGTTTTGTAATACTTTAATTAAGGTAATATTATTTAAAAGTTAACTATTGTGAATTTGAGTAAGCAATACTTATCACAAAATAAAATTGAATATTTGAGTTTTCCTCATTGCACATAAAGTTATAATTTCATTTGTGTTGATGGTGATTCTACTTTGCCATTGTATCAACAATAGTGTCAAGCAAATTTATGAAGATTTTTACATATAATTTAAAAATGTCTTTTGTCGGAAATGTACTCCCAGGAGCATATTTCAAAACTTTTACTTTTACCAATTTGTGGATATTTGGAATTGATGCTCATTGTATTCTTCAAGCGTTTCAGTTAAACAATTTGGAGAATCTATTTGAATATTCCATCAATTTGTTTGGTAGCATGGGAATCCCGCTTTTACATATTTCCATATATATATATATATATATATATATATATGTATATATAGGAATTTTAATAGGAATTTTTCTATTGTTTATTACCTATATTCTACTTTCTTAAATAGCATTCATTTTTCAACGTCAGATTTTTTAATTTTGAATTACTTGATTGATACTTAATGGCTTATTTATAGTCATCTTAAAAAAATTGGCGGGCTTGGCGTTGATGTAATAAGGCATTTGTAGTGCAGATGAAATATTTTCAGTTTCAAAACGCGAGGTCCAGTGTTCGACTCCAACCTATTTATTATATTGTGTCAGAATTTTATAATAGAAATCCGTTAACGCCCCCCCCCCTTTTTTTTTACTTTCAGTGTTCGGCAAATCCAGTGGAGTGATTCCATTTTTTTTTTCATATACAGTAATATATATCAATTGGCAATTTTATTTTCATGATTTTCCCTCCTCTGCTATTCTTACCTCTATTCAAACCGCTAGTAACTTAGCAGAATTTATAAATATAGCCAGGCACTATTTCAGCGTATAAATAAATAAATAAATGATTTACGGTGTATAGTTTCGGTAGCTTCCGAAGTACCAATATCGGAGCTAAACAATTTTACTCATATGAATAGTGGAGAATCGGTTTGGAGATATAAGTTTAATGTTGAACAGTATTGCAGGATTATGTATAGGGAAAATAAACCAATGACTAGGAAACAAAAATCATATATGATTTCAACGATGACGATCAGGAGCAGCGAATTCACAATTAACAACATTTTTATAATTTTTATTTTGATGCTTCAAAACTTTGTACTTCAAGTATGGAATATATGCTATTACAATCTTATTTATATAATTTACTTTTATTTATTATATTACTTTTCATTCAGTTATGTCTTATCTGAATATTTATTTAAAGATATATGTATCTATTATTCTACAAATGCGTTATAATCATTTTAACAACAACTGTGATAAAACGAAAAAAATCTCTAATTTCCAGTATAAGAGTTTTAACCAATACTAAATATTAATATGTATATTAAATATCATTGATTAAAAAATATAATTGAAATAACATTATTAAAATATCTATTTTAAAGAAGGCACGTAATTCTCACTCTGGTGTATCTTAAAAACGCATGATTTATAAATGAACTTTATGTGATTTTTTCGTTAACAAAATTCTATATTCAATTAGTATATAAAAATAAAACTGTTCAACCTTTTTAACACTTTCCAACCTAGTTGAAAAGTGTTTATGACTTCGGTTTGTCTGGCCGTCTGCCGTCTGGCCGTCTGGCCGTCTGCCGTCTGGCCGTCTGGCCGTCTGCCGTCTGCCGTCTGTCCGTGCTCTAACTCCCGTAAATATGCTCGGATTGCCCTGCAAATTTTATATGTTATAATCGTTATCTATAGCATGTTCCCTATTTCAACGGAAGTGTGTAGCACTTATAGTTTTTTTACAGGGACACTCAAAAGAATTCCGTTACATTGCGGTCTATGGGGAAAAATCATTTGCGGTTTATTTAAATAATGTTTCAATACTTTAAACGCATTGAAATTTATATATATCACTAAGGTGCATTAGAAGAAGCTTAATATGGAATAGGGTGTGCATAGCACTTATACTTACTTTACAGGGACAGTCAAACGAATCCCGTTACATTACGTCTATGGAGAAAAATCGTCTGCGGTTTATTTAAATAATGTTTCACTATTTTAAACGCATTGAAATTTATATAAGGTTCATTACAAGAGACTTACTACAGAATATTGTGTGTATAGCAGTCATCGTTCATTTAAGGGGACACACAAAAGAATTCTCTACTGTATGTTAACAATAATTCCTGGAAGTGCGTTTTAAGTTACTGAATGCGATTTTAATTTTAAATCGCTTTTTGTATATTACGTGGTGTGTATAAATTCTGTAGATCCTATACAGGGAAGTACAAAAGTTCGGGAACACATTTCCGTATTATTTAACTCCAGACGGAGAATTTTAAACTGTGCTACGTGTTTCCTAACTGAACTAAAATTTAGCATCCTATGTAGTATATATACAAATCTATAGATCCTATACAGGGCTGAATAAAGTATTCGGATTACTTAGATGTTATCTTTTAGCTTATAAAAGAGTATGATTCGTAAAATTATTTTGGAAGCGTTGGAAAGTGTTACATAATCTATGCTTGACGCATGATTTTTCGTTCTTGTTTAACTTACAAAAGAGAAATGATAAAATAAATATACAAATTATTGTTGCGCATCATTTTTTTTAAAATTTTGTTAAATTTTAAATTTATATATAATCTAAGAAGAAAATGTTAAAATTCATAAAATAGAAAAAATAAATAAATAAGTGATTTTATCCTTTAAAAAAGTATTTATAGTTACAAAGATATAATATGGCTTTATAAAAGAAGGAATAAATAAAATTTTCACATATCCTGTAATTATTTCAGAATATTAGCATATAAAATATCAAACTTACTTTAAAAGCTGTTAATTTTATTAACGCATTCGTTTGTTACATGTTATGATTCTTTTATATTACAATGCATATTGATATTCGATAAAATAAAGTTATTTCCTACAAAAGCATAAATTAAATACATGAAGGAAACGTATTTCCATTGATCGAGAAATGGCTTCTCGATTGTTAATATCACGCATTTTTATTAAAGATTGATAGTATTTTATTATAATAGTATTTTATTTGTTACACTTTATTTCAGTATGTACCATCGATAATTAAATGGAGAAATGTAATTCAGATTATTATTTTAAAATACTAAAGAATTGCAACAGAAATATTTTATAAAATGTCGATTGCAATCTAGAATAAATATAGGGAAGAGTTCCATCATATCCTGTACTGGGTGACGCGATTGCCAAAACAAAATCCAAAATGGCACCAAAAGCGTGTGACGTCGCGTAGATCAAGTCTGGGGCTGACGAAAAAGGCAGGCTACCGCAGTGCATTTCACTTATCTTTTTCTACAGACCGCTCGAGGCTAACGAAAAAGAAAGGCCACCGCGGTGCCTTACGCGTATCTTTTTTTACAGACAGCGGGAGTCACGTGATGCTCGAATGCACCAATGCAGGTGTAGGAAAAGAACATCACGTCACTCTAGTGGTCTGTAAAAAAAGATATGTGGAAAGCACCGCTGTAGCCTGTCTTTCCCGTTAGCCTCGCAGACCGGTAGAGTGACGTGATGCTCTTTTCATACGCCTGCATTTGTGTATTCGAGCATCAGGTGACTCCGACGGTCTGTAAAAAAGATAGCGTAAAGCACCGATGTAGCCTTTCTTTTTCGTTAGCCTTGGATCAAGTCCATTCCAGTAGTTAAAAAAAGCAACCCTAAAGGCTGAAGATCGAACAACTACATCTAACATTTATCGGCAAAAACTACTCGCCAAAAAAAAAAAAAAAAACAGCACAGGATACGGATCTCTTCCCTAAATATACCTTAAAATGTTAAATTTCTTGTCTGAAATTTATTATTTGCAACTCTAATGTTATAATTTTCATTTATTTTAAAATATAATAATATTTGGTCATCTGAAAGGTTCTACCGTGTACTTCTGTTGAGATATAGTTGAAATGATTGATCTTTACCAGAATTTACATGCAAATATACTTCAGAAAATGTAAAATCAGTTTCTTTGCATACATAAAATAAAACAAAGTTTATTCCAACATCCCGGTGGGAATGTGGAATTTATGGATCCAAAAAAATATGAAAAAAAAAACACCGAACTTTCTGGATGACCTAATATTTCAAATGGCATGCATTTTCGAAAGTTACAGACTATGAAAGTATGACAGCTTCTAAACTATGTATAAGTATAAAAGAAAACACGTAAGAAATTTACTTAATGAAATAAATACATGTGAAGGAAACACATATGTTTTAAGTAATGACATTTTAGAAGTCGGAACAAATGCATGACTCTTGTTGTGAATTTTGGAATACAAGTGTAACGCAGATAGCCGTAGAAATCGTGAAATATATTTCTGTAATCGTTTCCGATTTCTGTTTTAAAATACGATAAAATGTTGACTTTTTCTTTGAAACTCTAAACTAGTCTACTTCTAATATAAAAATTGAGAATTGCTATTTTTTTTATAATCGAATCTAAATAATGGATTGCAAGATATGGAGAAATGCATGCTACATAATAAGAATTACTAAGATCGGATTTGGTTTTAGATGTTTATTACATTCTCATACTTCAAGTATTAAAATATAATTCTATATTAAAATTGGATATTTATTTTAAATAAAAATAGCAAATTACATCGTCATCAAGATTTTTGCACATCTTTACGGGGACTGTGGGATCCCCGAAATATAAACATAAAGTGTTTTTTAATATTACTTGTCAAACAGGCACATAAACAAAATATGTAAATAAATCAGTTGTTTTATATATTTAAAAAATGTTTTTTAATAACACATATTTCTCTGCATAATGTTGGAATCATAAAAATATGTCTCATCTAATGGATTATTAATACTTGTTGAGTTGCACGAGTTGTTTGAACAAAATATACTTTTAAAAAGTAATAACTAATCTAAATACTCATGCAGTAAATCCAATCTGTCTAAAAACAGTTTTCTAATTCATATTACATGAGAAAAATAACTTCTTGCTGCTAATTTTTATACTAAAATTATACATACGTTCTCTACTTTGGACTTTTTGAAATAATCATACATGAAACCAGGATGCTTGGACGAAGAGTTGATCATTTTCTTATCAGCCAAAACCGACAATGGTGCATTGCAATGAGCCAGTAAAATTCATGCAATATGTAAAATAACTGGTCATTCTCAATTACCGTAGCGTTTAATAGGTTATTTTTTTGTAATTATGCAGAAAAACATCAGGCTGATTGGAAAGTGGTAGATTACAATTAGCCTAAAATGGTAGATTACAATTAGCATACAATTGTAGATTACAATTAGTCTAAGACATGAATAAATTGTAAGCACAACTACTTATACATTTTACCAATTTTTTTCAGACATTATTTATAAAGAAGCATGGTTAAAAATTTTCATTAAAAATGGTCCTTCATTTTAAAAGATTAAAAACAGTCTCCAATAAAAATCTCCACCATGTAACAAAAGTGCTTTCACCCCCCCCCCCCTCCCCCCGCCAGGGCATCATCAGTTGTCCTCATCCGTGTCCCCTGGCGGGTGGTGAAAGCGCTTTTGTTAGATGGTGGAGATTTTTATTGGAGACTGTTTTTAATTTTTTTTAAATGAAGGACGTTTTTAATGAAAATTTTTAACCATGCTTCTTTATAAATAATGTCTGAAAAAATTAGGAAAATGTGTAAGTAGTATATGTACAGACATTAACAAGTGAACACCTGTTTTTAATGTAAGCATAACTTCGCTTCCTGAATTTGGTATATAACACATTTTCAGTAAAAGCTAGAATTAAAAAAATTAACATGTACTGGAATACTAGTTTTATCACTGAAATTGTGATATTAAATTAATAAATGTTTTTTTTTTTTTTTTTTTTTTTTTTTTTTTGTTTAAAAAAATGTTTGACAAAGCTATTCACGTCGTTTGCATATTAAAAGCTTACTTTGCAAAACAACTGATAATCCACAGATATATTTAATATCGAAAGAACTATATTTTACATAATTTTAATTTTCGAATAATGGATCTGAGAAATATTTTTAAACTTAGATAATTTTACTCGCAAAATCGTAAAATATATTCAAAGCGTATAAATGAATAACATTAAATATACGAGAAAAAAAAATGTTTTCTTTTATTTTACACTACAGGTTTTTGAAACATTTTTCTCTCTAGAGACAATAAACTAAAATAATCTTCTATTGTTTCATAAAATCAGACATATTTATGTAAACAAAGTTAATTTTGCATTTATGTTTTAAAAAAATAAGGGAAGTGATGCATCAGATATCTATCCCAAAATTTCAATGTGTAACATATTCACAGCGAATGTAAAATGAATCGTGGATTGAATAAGTAAAACTCGAATTATATGTGATTTTTTTTAACTGAAAATAATTTATAATGTAATATTACATGTTTTAACTACAAGAGAGTTTTATTTAACTAAGAGAATTTTGAAGTAATTGAAAAGTATGCGTTATTTTATATAATATAATTTTAAATTCAGAGTTTCAGATAGACTGTTGCAGTTATTTGTCTTGGCCATAAATCATAAATAAATGTCTTTAAAACATTTTATGCGGAATGTTTTCTTTTCTGTAAAACTGAATTTAAGAGTATTTTTTTTCAGGGAAAGAAAGCATACATATTGGCAGCAGGTGTGTAAAGGGTGTTTTAAATGGTCGTGGGTGAAACAGATATTGCCTGCATCTGCACTAAAATGCACATAACTCCCCTAAAAATTACCCTCATCGAAAAATTAGCTTCACATTAAGAAGCTGTGGTGAGAATTATTATTATTATGTTAAAGATTTAAAAACGATAATTTAAAGTTTTCTTTCGAAATTGCAAAATCGACAATACCCTTAAAATATAAGAAGAAAATTGCATTAACGAATTATAAACGGAATAATAACTAAAAAAAAATCAAAATTTTTTTTCTTTCTGTTATGTGCATAGTTTAAAAAAAATCTTCTCTAAAGTTTGTGAGAAGTTATGTATCGCAATTTTTTTGTACCAAAATTTGTCAATTAACTCTTGAAAGTTTGGTGTAGCTGACGCATCCGATATTAGGTGTAACGGCATTTATCACATTGAGCTTGTTTTTTCATAAATACTAGTCTGTATTTTTTTATATACATTCTTGTTTTGCCTCCAAGTAAAATATAATGGTCACAAATTGTAGCATACGATTATTAGTATATAGGAAACTGTGTCAATGGTATGTTGTGTAGAATTTTACTTAAACTGAAATCCTGGAAAATGTCTTTTTATGTTCTTTTTTTAAAATTAAAGATATATTATGAATTGAAACATTATGTAGAAATGATTCTAATCATAAACTTTGTAAATATTTTGTATGAGCAAGGTAAATTATGAAAACATGTTTGTTGTTACAATTAAATATTAAGTTGTTTTCATTTTTTAATTTCTAAATATATGTATTTTTTTAGTATTTTTCATGGATTCTACACATTGAAATGAATCCACGATACATTATTTTTCAATCGAATAAAACAAAATGAACTTTAAGTGTCCACATCATTCTTGATAATTATCAATTCGCAATTTGTAAATCGGTAGTCTAATCGGAGAAAGAGTCTTTTCTTTTTAACTTTCAAATGTAGTTGAAAAGTTTTTATGAATTCGGTTTGTCTACCTGGTCGTTTGTCGGCGGTCTAACTCTCGTAAATATACTTTGATTTCCATGTAACATTTATGTGTTATTGAGACTTATTATACAATTTTCGGTATTGAAAATGAAGTTTGTATTTTTTATTGTGTAGTTCTTTGCATGATGGTGTATGGAGAAAAGTAGCGTAATGTGCATTTAATTAATATTACGGCACTTCAAACATACGGAGATTTATTTGCAACACTGAGGCTACTACAGCATGCTCTCTCTGGTTTATAGAATAAGTAACAGTTACAGCTCATTTGCAGGAGGCACAGAACGATTTCATTAGATTATGATGCATGGAAAAATCCCTTGCGGTGAATTATAGTGATATTTCAAACATAATGAAATTAAAAAGGATCGCTGATGTGCACTTCAACATGTTTTCTATAGATCATGGAGTGTTTAGCATTTATCCTTAATTTACAGAGACACACAAAATAATTCGTTTACGCGACTGTCTATGATTGATAATTTCTGGAAAAGCGTCTACCATTCTTAAACGTATTTTTAGTATTCGTGGACTTTTACCGCATTTGGGCAGCTATTGCTGTAAACGGATGTTTATTGAGTTATGTTTTTTTTAATTACTTATTTAGACATCTCATTTCATTGTAAGAGAAGGTGAAACTTCTTAATAATATCCTGTTACTGTCGGAAAGTGTTTCATAAACTATGCGTGGTGCACGATATTTCGTTTTTGATTTATTCTAAATCAAAAATCCCAATGTAGTATATCTTTATAATTAAAACTTATTTTTTTTTTTTTTTTAAGTATCTCCAAACTATAAATATAATGTTTTTTTGGCTTTTAATTTTATAACAGCTGTTTTTGACATACCCAATAAAAGTGATGCACCTAATTAACTACGTTGCAAAGAATTTCTTACTCTGTTATTAAGAAGTTAATATCTAGATAAAAAGCCACTTTTCTAAATCTTTTTTTTTTCTTCAGTCAAAAATTAACTTAAAAATTTTTGACTAAACGTCAATAATGATGTATTTATAATTTAATAAACATTTTCTAATTAATTAGAAATCTTTTCTACAACAGTATGGTTTTATATTTTAAAATGAGAGTAGATTTTTTTCATTATTAAAATATCACCAATAAATTATTTGTAAAAGATTAAATATAGGATTGTTATTTTGGTGGATAATGTATATTCGGTCACGTTCAATGTACGTATTTTTTTTATAAATAGAAATAATAAATAAATATATTTGACAGATTGAAATTCATCATGGTCATATCGTTATGCGAGCTTCTCGGACTTTTTAAAAATAATTATAATCATACAGACGCACTTTAATATAATTTTCATCAATTTCATTTTTATGTTTTATTTATTTGCCTATTCTTTATATTTTAAACAAAAAACCGCAATAGCGTTATTTGGTGATTGTTTTAAATGTAAAATTAAAATATACACTCTCAGAAAAAACTGTAAATTTAGGAACGTTTTCACGGGCAACTGCCTTATTTGATGAAAAACGGTCTGAACCACTAAATAAGCAGCCTTATACCTTAGATACTAAGAGCAATCGACATATTCTTACAGTTCTGGCACATATGTTTGCAAAAATACGGTATAACCCCATACATTGTCCTCCGCTAGTGTGTAACCCTTCATTTTACTCGTGTTTCGAAAATTTTAACCCGCCAAAACAGCCATTCTGTGATGATTATCTAATGTGTTACGTGGTACGGAACAGTAAGCAAAGTATTATTGTGTTTTAAAACATTATATCCTGTGCATTATAATGCTGTATTACTTTGCCCCGTAAAATTATGGGCTGCACAAAATAATGGGCATGGATTTTTTTTTTTTTTTTTTTTTTTTTTTTTTTTTTTACGTGGTATGACTGGAATCTATGCTGCCGGATTCTGCCCGTAATTTTACTGCGTTTTT
Source organism: Maratus michaelseni (assembly GCA_963931845.1). NCBI lineage: Eukaryota > Metazoa > Arthropoda > Arachnida > Araneae > Salticidae > Maratus > Maratus michaelseni. Next base: position 394,801,037 of record OZ007592.1, read on the forward strand.
TTTCTTTTTTTACAGTGTACATAAGACGTTATTAATATTTTTAAAAAAAGAGAGAAAACTTTGATAGATTTGTTTAAATGATACGCAATTTCATTTTGAATGTGCCGTAAAAGCTTTTTTGATGTAATTAAAAAAAAAAAAAACATCAAACAGTAAAAAAAAAAAAAAAAAATATCTAAAAGCTTCAAATAACACTTTAAAACTACAGTAAACCTAGGCAATATGTATAAAAGTTTTTAAAAATATTTTCACCTTTTGGTCCGATGATATGATGCACGAAAAGATTGATAATAGATGGAATTAATATTTTAAATGTTAAAATGTAATATAAAGTGTATATAAATTAAATATTAACTAGATGGAACCCGTCAAAACGTGACGGAAAAAAATACTATAACAATATCAGTAAAATAAGCTTCTTTATTATTTAAGTAGGGCTTCGTATGAAACAGTCTTTCAAATATTTTATTTTAAAAAATCCCCCCCCCCTCCAGTGAAATGCTATTTCCGATGCAAACTCCAAATGAACACTCCGTAAACAAATGTGTAATGCAAATCAGTTTGACATTACCACCATATTCTCCACGACAAAAAAAAAAAAAAAAAAAAAAAAAAAAAGTCATGGAACTATAAAGTATTATACAAATAGTCCTATCATAAAGTATCATACAAATTTCCTACTTTCATCTCATATTCAGTAAATAAAAGAACATAGTATAAGCACCCCCCCCCCCCCCTGTGATAATGCAATCGAATGAGCTCCTATGCGCATATGTATTGCATCTGCCCAAAGGCACCGTTGAAATTCGACATTAAAAAAAGTTTTAAAATGTCCTCTTTAATCATTGTTCGTTTCAAATCCATATCTTCTAAAACGCATCCATTGTTTTAAGCTAATCAATTTTTATGTAAAAATGAAGAATTTTTGTTAAAAATAATAAATTAATATGCAGATGGGGGAGAATTTTAATGTTTTCAATTGTAATTTATTTGTATGGTTTCTTCTATCCCTTTACATAATCAGGATGATTATTCCTTTTCCATCACAGTCGGTCTCTTATACAGTTAAATATCCAATGGATCTTTAAAAAAATAATAAATAACAGTTCCTAGCATAATCTGATTCAACATATACATCAACGAATTCAACATACCAATTTTATGTTAATCATAAACTAAAAATAGTTTTTTTTTTCTTTTGACAGATTTTATATTAGCGCCAAAATACTCTATCTTATGGATAATCTGATATTATGATTTATCAGGTTTTTATTATTTTTTTTTCAATTTTCATGAAGGTTAGGGATAGCTATTTTCAATTGTTGCAACTTTCCAAGGGGCTATTTTACATTATTAAAACAAACGGGTGGTCATTGTTGAGATAGAATTGAAAACTATTTCATGCTTGAAAATTATTGAAAAAGTTGTTAAATTAAGCGGCAGATTTCAAATAAATTTCAACCGAAAGTTAATTTTTTTTTCTAATTGAGGATGTAAGAATTGAAATTGTAAAATTTACTAAAAAAATTAAATTTTTAGTATTTAGAAGTGATGTAAGCGCGATGAAAGCTAAAGCGATAGTGCCGTTTGTTGTCACAACCGTTATACATTTCTAAATATTGCCACTGTGTTTTGGTTGGCGTCCAAAAGTAGACTACCATTTTTTGACATCGAAAGAAAAATTCACAGTGAAAGAAATAAGACTTTGGCGCTAATAAGGAACTGTTAAATGAACTTATAACAAACCTACCAAAATAATTCCTATAAAATATTAGCCTTACATTGTTTATTCTAGCTAAAAATACAATCATTATTTCAAGTTTTTTTTTCCTGAAATTCTTTATTTTTGTGAATTTTTTTATTAAAAAAGGAAATCTTAATAATTTAAATCCTATAATTCCTATAACTTAATCCTATAATTAAAAAAAATAATTGGTAACATGTAATCAAAGTATGCAATCAAGATGAAGCAACCAATAAAGGCTCCAGTTCTAATCTTTAAAATTAGAAATTGAAATATCAGTTAATATTACGCCATGTTGACACAATCATATAAATTTTTCTTTTTAGTTTTATCAATATTAAATTAATTTAAGCTAAGTATAACGTCATTTTCACCGGTACAAACTTTTCACACGTACATTTATGCTTAAGCACCATGCATACAAATAAAAATATATTTTGCATTTAATTGTAATGAAAAAAATGGCATCAACAAAGTTATAATGCTTAATGATAAAATGAACCCAATGGACAATATTTCCGTGAAGTCACAGTAAATATGAATTTTTATTTGCGTATAAAACACACGGATAAATATTTTTACCGAACTACTTAAACATTTTAACTATACTTTAACTTACAAATTAAAAAATTCGGCCTAAAAGTCACGTGCTTTTAATATTTAATATTTATTTTTTATGCTCACAATCATTGAGTTCAGAAAATAAACTCTGTACGTCGCAACAGTGGGCGTTAATCCGATAGCCGACTTTATGACGTCATAAGCAGAAGTAAAATTTTAATTAAAGATTACGGCTAATTAATTAAATTTTCGAACAAACGAATGTACGATAACAAATCTGTGACCAAATATCTTTCATTTAAAAAAAGAATGATGTAATTTGATGCAATAGTTTGTTCTCACGGATTGTCGAAACAAAACGCTTAGCGTTTTAAATATATAGATAATATAAAATTCTGTCGTACAGACCTGCAACAATCTGTAATACTTATAAACACCACATAATACACTAAAAATTAGATAAGGTTGAAAATGTATACAACAGCGGAAGACTAACAACAAGCAATTATCAATCATAGAGAGTTCTGCAACAGAATTATTTAGTGGGTCTCTGTAAATGAATGATAAATGTTATGGAATAGAGAAAAATAGGTAAGTTTTCCACAGAGGGACTAGCAAAGAAGAAACAGAACATCAGGAACTGAAGATGCCTCGGATCAAGAGGTGAAAAAAACTTTTAAAAACTTTTATGCATATTGACTCGGTTTAGTGTAGTTTGTAAAGTGTTGTTGAAGCTTTTAGACATGGGCGCTGCTCTTTGATGGGTTTTAAAAAGAAATTAATGGCTGTTGTAATAGTTAGTACAGATAATTATGATGTTAATAAATGACATTATGGACGATTGTAGATTTAAAAAAAATCCGTTTAAAACGGCTCATCACACGAACATTATAAAGTCATATAAACATATAATCTAATTTGGTATCCTAAAAAGAGTGAAATGCGCTTTCATTTTTTATCTCTTAAATATACCTTGGCAGAAAAAAAAAGAAAAAAAAAAAGAAAAAATCTTCAAACTTTTTCAATATAAGGTAGGAATTAAAATTATGTAGAAAAATATTCCTGACATTAGTTTAAAAAAAGTTAAGCTTTTTAAATTGTTATACGGTCCCTGTGTAAAATAAGTTATACTGAGAAAACATTTCCACGCTCTGAAAATTACAACATTAAAAATTCCATTCTTCTACTTCTGAAATTCACTTACATGTTATACTTTGAATATAGTGAAATTTCTGTGTTTTCCGAAAATAGCCCGACTATTTTGTCAATATAATCTTAATTCCTACATTATTCTAAACAGCTTTTAAAGAACATTGCATTTGTGTCTCCAACAAGAAAACATCCAAGCGTGTTTTAATATTTTTAAGGACACCATGTTTAATAATGAACATTTGACGATAAATGAACGAAATGAGTCTTTTTACATATTGTTGGATTTTAAATGTAAAACTTCAAAGAAGGATTCCTATTTCACTCATTGTGAATTGTTTCAATCAGACCAGATACGTGAACAAATTGTTTAATTTTACATTTTTTAGGTGCGTTCGTAATTATATAAATTAGTAGCACCTATTGTCGTCGTCTGGTCCGTCCGTCTATCCGCATATAACAACGGAAAAACTACTCAACAGAAAGGTTTGAAATTTAAGACATATTATCTTTGCAGAATTTTGTCGAGACATTTCAATTTTTATGAAAATCGAATCAAAACTTTAGAAGATATTAATAAAAATATTTATTAAGCATTTGAATTTTTTTTTAAAATCGGTGCTTTCTTGTTATAGGAGCTTCCGAGGTTTTATCGTCAAGCGACCGAGATATTTATTTTATTACAAAAATTAATCTGCAGACTGTATAATTCATTTCACAGAATTAGAAATCATCCGAATAATAAGAAACCGGCGTTAAAACATGAAGATTTAATAATAAGTAACTAGAGAACTGTTGCCTGAAAGAAAATTAATTCATTTGGTGGATTAGTACTTGATTTTAGTAACAAGCGTCAATGGGGAAAGTCTATCACTTCATGCGATACGTTGTTATACGCTGCAGCTGAGATTCGGCGCTAAGATTCGCAAATTGTTGAGCAGAATAAATTTTGACAAAAGAAGCAAATTTCGGCAACGTGATTTGCAGAATTGCACATTTCCTACCCCTGAAGTAGCAGTAAAAGTAGCGTCGGTCCTCACTACAAATGACGGATTTTTTGTATTGCGCTACTCTCTACACAACATTATTCAAAATGTAGCGTACTACACTACAAACTACTGTAAAAAGTAGCAGCTACAGTAGTTTCGCTACTTCCGACACCTCTATATATATATATGGTTTAATTATAGAGAAAGCTTTTATATTGTTATGAATTTTGTATATATCTGTAAATATTCCATTTGCTTAAATTTATTATTGTGAAAATTGCAGTATTATTAATGTATTTCCTATTGAGCATCATGTAACTCAATGCTAAAGGCCTCAGATGGTTTGCAAGGAAAACAACCTTACACCCTCATCTTTGTAATGGGAGTCTGTGGAAAAATCGCCAAGGAATGGGTTTATCGCCAAGTTGGCGATGGTTTTGGCGACTTATTTTTGTTGCCAAATTTGGCGATATATCGCCAAATGTCGCCAAGTTGGCGAGGGATTTGGCGACTTTTTGTGCAACCCCCCCCCCCTTATACCTGTACATTGGGATCCTTTCTCGCTTAGGTTCTCTATCGAAAGTTAAAGCACTTTCTGGTAATTTCTAGCATCTGAAGGCTCTGGAATAATCTGGAAAGATCTCTGAAACCTATATAAGGACCTCCATCAGTTCAGTTGAGTTAGTTGTCTGTCAACTGCGATTGAATTAATACGAGAGGCTTTGCATTGAGAACTGTGTTTCTCGGATCGATTTTGTCGTTGATACGTCGTATTGAACGCATTGTTTCTGTGTGAAATTTTGCTGTGCTTTTATTGGATTTGAAGATTACTGAATATCTTGTAATTTTCAGAAGATATTGGTGTTCGTATTGCACTGTTTATAGTGAATAAAGCCTTTTGATTGTTCTTATATATTGTCATCAGTCCTTTCGAACCCCGAACGCACAACAATATATATAGGGTAGGTTACTACTTTAAAAGATATAATTTGATATAAATGATATTTTACGCGTACTTTCAATAAATTCGAAAAAAAAAATCGAAAAAAATTCTAAATCCGTTTTATTGTGAATTCATAAATAAAAGGATAATACATATTAAAAAAGTATAATAAGCAAGACATCAATTACGTTTATGGATTAAATCATTAAAAACTTTATTCACTTCAATAAAACGTTTAGCCGCATTTCAATTGCTATTTACGGCCGTCATTAAAACGCCCGAAAGCATTAATAAAAGTTAAGTTTAATTGCATTTAAATGTCTTCAGCAGTAATGAAAATCTGAAGTGGAAATACTCGAGGATATGAAAACTATTAAAATTTAAAGACAGTCATTTAATAAGAAATTATCAAAAGTTCAATGTAACGGAAAGTATAGGGTAAAAAAAACATCACCTTGTAATTTTTAGTAATTTCTTTATGCAAAATTGACAACAAAATTTAATGAAATTTTGCATAAGTATTCTACACTTATCTTTGTGAAACTGCACCGCTATCAATATAGGATTTGTTTATCAATTTTTTATTAATAAATACTTTTCTTCAAAAAGTCAAATCGTCCAGGCTTACCCAACCAGTCGCTTGAGGCCATAAAGATATGTTAATCGTTGAAATGAGAAAGTTTAGATTTTCTTTTGGGAAGAAACAAAATATTTTATTTTGCAGCGTTAACTAAGGCACTTACTTAAGTACTAATTTTTCGGTTATAAGTTTAATGTTTAAAAATTTACATCCAATAGTAAAATTATCGTCACTAAAAATTTTTAAAAATGACTGTAAAAAAAAATCACTTTTTAATAATTAAAAAAAAAAGAAAAAGCATTACCACTATATTTCCTTATAATTTTGACTATCTTTCCTTTAAGAAACATTTACCGGGTCTTCAAGCATTATTTTTCATTATCCAGTTTTATCCCAAGAGAATTTTACCGGAAAGCATGCCGTAATAAAGCTGTTATAAATGCTAGCAACAGTTTCGTTGTGGAAAAAATAAATCCTTATTATACATTATCTACAGCATAACTTTAAAAAGTTTCAGTAACTTTAAATGCATTAAGAACTTTGAAAACTATTAAACATTAGTACGAAAAATTGCAAAATAAATTTTAATTACTATTAATTTAATTATTATAATAATTTATCATTATTATTTAATTATTATAATATTTTATAAATTTAAAATTAAGCATAGGGTATAAATTAATCATTAGAAAAGAAATTTTAAAGAAATGCTAAAAAAGACCCCTAGGATCCCAATAAAAATATGAGGGTGGTGGCCCGAGGAGAGGAGTCCAAGACTCAACTTTACAGTTATACAGCGAGAGAGTAACACAATTAGAAGGATGAAAATGCATGGCAAAACCCGTTTGTTCCATCTTCCTCAGCCAGATTGCGCGATATTTTCTATACAAACATAGCTGAAAATTTTCAGGCTGTCGATTCCGAGTCAAATGAGCCATACCTCGTCGTGATCTGTCCCATAGAACTCGATAGGAAAGGGCCCATGGTGGTGAAACTTGGAACTAAAATCGATATATCCTGTCGATGTCGAGTCGAATGAATCAAACTGCATTGTAATGGGACCCATAGAACTCGAGTTAGCTGCAAAATCTGTTAATTCCATCTTCCACCACCAGAGGGCGCCTTCTGTTCTATACAAACATAGCTGAAATATTTGAGGCTGTCGATTTCGAGTCGAATGAGTCATACCTCGTCGTGATCGGGACCATAGAACCCGACATATGAAAGCGCCCCCTGGTGGTGAAACTTCGAATTAAAATCGATATATCCTGTCGATGCCGAGTCGAGTAAATTAAACTGCAGTGTGATGGGACTCATAGAACTCGAGTTATCTACAAAATCCGTTAGTTCCATCTTCCACCAACAGAGGGCGCACTCTATTCTATACAAACGTAGCTGAATTTTTTGAGGCTGTCGATTTCGAGAAGAATGAGCCATACCTCGTCGTGATTGGGCCCATAGAACCCGAGATAGGAAAGCGCTCCCTGGTGGTGAATTTTGGAACTAAAATCGATATATCCTGTCGATGTCGAGTCGAATGAATTAAACTGCATTGTGATCGGACCTATAGAACTCGAGTTAGCTGCAAAATCTGTTAGTTTCATCTTCTACCGCCAGAGGGCGCACTCTGTTCTATACAAACATAGCTGAAATCTTTGAGGCTGTCGATTTTGAGTCGAATGAGCCATACCTCGTCGTGATTGGGCCCATAGAACCCAAGATAGGAAAGCGCCCCTAGTGGTGAATTTCAGAACTAAAATCTATATATCCTGTCGATGTCGAGTCGAATGAATTAAACTGCATTGCTATCGGAATCATAGAACTCCAGTTAGATGCAAAATCTGTTAGTTCCATCTTCCACCACCAGAGGGCACACTCTGTTCTATAGACATAGCTGAAATCTTTGAGGCTGTCGATTTTAAGTCGAATGAGCCATACCACGTGGTGATTGGTCACATTGAACCCGAGATAGGAAAGCAGCCCCCCCGGTGGTGAATTTTGGAACTAAAATCGATATATCATGTCGATGTTGAGTCGAATGAATTAAACTGCATTGTTATCGGACCCATAGAACTCGAGTTAGCTGCAAAATATGTTAGTTCCATCTTCTACCACCAGGAGGCACATTCTGTTCTATTGGCATAGCTAAAATCTTTGAGGCTGTCGATTTCAAGTCGAATGAGGCATACCGCGTCGTGATTGGGCACATACAACCCGAGATAGGAAAGTGGCCCCTGGTGGTGAATTTTGGAACTAAAATCGATATATTCTGTCGATGTCGAGTCGAATGAATTAAACTGCATTAGATACCAATTAGTCTCGGAAAAAATTGCAAATTTCGTCATTTGGCACGTAAAAATCAGGAATTTTTTTATCAACGTGTAAAAATCATGAATTTCACCGATCGGCACAGAAAAAACGTGAATTTTGTCGATAGGGGGAGAAAAGATCATAAATGTCGTCTAACAGGTGGGTAAAAATCATGAATTTCATTTATTAGCGCATAAAAAACGCAAATTTCATCAAACGGCGCATAAAAATCAAAAAATTCGTTGATCGGGCATGAAAAAAAAACATTAATTTCGTCAAGTCTGCCCGTAAAAATCACAAATTTCGTCAAACGGGTGCAGAAAAATCAAGAATTTCGTCGATCGGATGATAAAAAAAAATTCGTCAATCCGGTACGTAAAAAGTGTGAATTTTGTCGATCAGGTGCGTAAAAATTGTCGAGTCGAATGAATTAAACATCATTAGATACCAATTAGTCTATGAAAAAATTGCAAATTTCGTCATTTGGCAGCGTAAAAATCAGGAAATTCGTTGATCAATGTGTAAAAATCTGGAATTTCATCTATCGGCACATAAAAAAACATGAATTTTGTCGATAGGGGGAGAAAAGATCATAAATTTCGTCGAACAGGCGGGTAAAAATCATGAATTTCATCAAACGGCGCATAATAATAAAAAAATTCGTTGATCGGGCATGAAAATTAATTTCATCAAGTTTGCACGTAAAATGACGAATTTTGTCAAACGGGTGCATAAAAATCAAGAATTTCGTCGATCACATGATAAAAAAATTTTGTCAATCCGGCACGTAAAAAGTGTGAATTTTGTCGATCAGGTGCGTAAAAATTGTCGATTCGAATGAATGAAACTGCTTTAGATACCAATTAGTCTCTGACAAAATTGCAAATTTCGTCATTTGGCAGCGTAAAAAACAGGTATTTCTTTGATCAATGTGTAAAAATCATGAATTTCATCGATCGGCACAGAAAAAACATGTATTTTGTCGATAGGGGGAGTAAAGATCAAAAATTTCGTCGAACAGGCGGGTAAAAATCATGAATTTCATTTATCAGCGCATGAAAATGACAAATTTCATCAAACGGTCGCAAGAAAATCAAAAAATTCGTTGATCGAGCATGAAAAAACATTAATTTCTTCATGTTTGCACGTAAAAATCACAAATTTCATCAAACGGGTGTATAAAATCAAGGATTTCGTCGATCCGGCGATTAAAAAAAATTTCGTCAATCCGGCACGTAAAAAGTATGATTTTTGTCGATCAGGTTCGTAAAAATCATGAATTTTGTAGAATGGGTGCGTAAAAATCACGTATTCGTCAAGTGGACGCGTAAAAATCACTAATTTCGTTAAACGGGTAACGTAACTTAACCTAAAAAGTATTAATTTCATCGATTACGGCACAGACAAAACAAATTTCTTCAATCGGGCACAGAAAAATAATAAATTTCATCCATCGGGTGCAGAAAAATCATTAATTTCATAGATCAGGTGCGAGAAAATCATTAATTTCAGCGATTGGGTGAGAGAAAATCAAGAATTTTGTCAAACGGACACGGAAAAAATGCGAAGGGAAAAAAGAAAATCTAAAAATCTTGCATTAGGCCGGTTTTTTCCACATTTTTAATCGCCAGTTTTATCGCTGAGTGCTTAATTCATTAAATCCCCAGTCACTGATACATGTACAAATGTTTATCGCCCATAATTTAAATATATATATATGAATTAAACAAGCGGGAAAAATTCTACCTTACGGCAGAATATAGATTGGCCACCCACGGTTTTTACCGTTGATATTTTTTTAGCCAAGTGTAACTCGTCAAAAAAAGTGTTTGTTAGCATAAGCCAACTTCTCCACTTTAGAATTTAGTTATCGCTCTAAGATTTGTTGTGAGGCTGGCGGAATATATTAGGAACGAACACACCAATTTTTAAACAGATTAGGTGACTAGAAATATTTTTAATAAATATAATAGTGAAAAGATGTGGCTCCAATGGGCTGAGACGTGGCGAGGTAGATGTTGTTTACAAATGTGCTGGCTTAATGACACCCTTTAAACTATTTTTAATGGTTCAAGACACTTTAACACTTAATAGATAACTTAAAAATGGTAATGAAAAGTTCTATGATAGCAACTTTTATGATGGATACAGCTAAGAGAAGTTGTTTAGATGCCCCTTTTGCGCCCCTCTGACGGGCCCCCCTCAACAGATACGTGAAAACCTAGGCACCAAAAGAAGCTGGGGAGGAATACCTTTAGGCGGTAACAGTTAATTTTGGTGAAATTTTGGAGCTGTCCGACCCATAGGAACAGAGAAAAATGAGAAAAACTAAAATAATTATGAGAAATTGAAGAAATCAAATAAGAAAAGTGTTCCTGACGGGAAGTGGGTGGGTGAGAGTAGGACCAGGCAACAGTGCTTGTCGAGATCAAACTTTTGATACGTTACATGGTGGGGTTTGAACACCTTGAATATCTTTCCTCGGGGAGGGGGGTAATTTCGTTCCTAGGAGAGATAAGGCCAGGGGACTCTCTTAGAAATGTCGGCCTCGACGAGTTTAACTTCGTTGGATCCTTTAGAAGAGGCCTACGCCTTCTGTGGGGCTTAAAAGGGCTGAGAAAAATGGGAAAAACTAAAATTTAAAAGGAATTTAAACAAAGAAAAATGCTTCTTAAAAGAGAGGGGTTGTGAGAGAGGGGAGAGCAGGCCCAGACCATAGTGCTTGACAAGATCTATCTATTGATATGTTACATGAAGGGATTTGAGCATCAAAAAGGTCTAGGGGATCAAAATGGGGTAACTTCGTTCCTATACGGGACCCCCTTAGAAATGTCCACAACGACAGGTTTAACTTTGTTTGATCCTTCATATTATTATTTAAATGGGGTCTGAACCCGCTGTAGGGCAATTACGGACTGATAAAGGAAATACCAGCGAAAGTATCGGCATAATTAAGAGAGACAATTTGATTTTTAATATCGTCAGTAACAACCATTTGTTATGTATAAAGGGTGTCCTCCTTTATATATGGAGTGGCTGTGACTTTTCATAAACATGAATTTTACTGTAGACTGAAAGAATTAGCCCTGTGTGTGGCTAATAATAATATGTAATGTAAAATTTTAATCATGAAATAGCTGAATTTGTCGTATTTAAATACGTAATTGTTATTAATATCAAATTTTACTTTCATGAAATATATTCCATTTATCATGAAAAATACAAAGCAATCGATATAACATTTTTAAATAAAAAGGTAAAAAAATCGAACAGAAAATTAGGGAAATCGAACCCGCAACCTCCAGAATCAAGAGTAGTGCTCTAACCATTCGGCCATCAAGTTCACTACTAGACTTTAAGAAAATATCATTAAAATAGGCAAATTAGTCAAATCAACGTTTCGAACGCAGGCCTTTCACTTTCACTATGCATACATTCACAGTATAGACTCACTCCATATTTTAGTCTCTTTCTCCCGCGCGCCGCCTAATGATCCGTGAACAGCCCCATTATCTTTTTACGCGTAAAGGCTTCGCTATGGTACTTCATTGAGAAGTTTGGTAATTTTTGACATTCAATATTTGAAAAACGGCATAATCATTAGATTTGAAATTTATATCAGGAAAAATACAATTTTTTACCTTTCTAACGCAGTTTGTCTAAGAATTTTGGGACAAATACTTTTCGAGCTATTAATTTTTTCAGTAACTTCAAATGTTTCATTTTCCGAGATTATCCTGTGGCAACGATGGATTGCTGTGACTTTTCATAAACATGAAAAATGATAGAGATTGAGAGAATAAGCCAACCTGTGTGTGGCTAAAAATCACAGAATACAGCAACCTCAAAAATATATTAAACTTGTTACAGTAGCTATGAGCTATCATTAACATATGTATGCACATTTCATCCTCTTGAAAACAACAACAAAAAAACATAACTGGATACAGCAACTTTTTCCTATAGCGATGTATAAAATAAATGAAATTCCTTAAAGCAGCGATTACTAACACATGTATGTGTCAATTCATTGTTATACTATTTGTACTGTTCAAAATTGGCAGTCGTTACCCGTCAAATGGATCTACATTATTGCATTTGACAACTACAAAATTAATTAATAGATGCAAATTAATTTAATGTTTAATAAAATTACATGTTATATTATTTTGGGGATATAAATTTAAAACAGTAGTTTAAAATAATTACGATTTAAAATTAATTAATATTAAAGAATAATTATTTTGGTTAAAAATAATAATAAAGCTAAAAATCCATGATAGGAAGAGCTTCTTATCAAATATTTTGTCAATTCATTTAGCAACAACCCAATCCTTAATATTTTGACCTCTTCGCAAGCGTCTGTAATGTCACAACAAAGTTTTGAATCTTTAAATTTTGAATTGTGCGCAAACCATAAATAAATCGTACATAAAATTGGGGAATATTTTTAATTTTTTGGCATTTTAAATATATATATATATTTTTTTTCTAAAAAACATTTTCTGCAAAGTTCTGAATTTTGCAGAAAATTTTCCGCGCACGGCGTGCGTCTATATTATACAAATCTGTGTATGTATTCATACGCATTGAATATAGCGAATTCAAGTGTCAAGGATTAGATTTAATATTAGGTATTTTTTTATTTATTTATTGTTTCTCATTTATTTTGACTTATTGGTTCTCCATTTCAAAATTTTCGTTTGATTAAAATGCTTAGATGGTCTATAGCAGAGGTTCTCAAACTATGGTACGCGTACCAGTACTGGTACGCGAAGCTCCGGCTACTGGTACGCAGAAGTCCGATACTGGTACGTGGAATAAAATAGAACAAGAACGAAAAATCATGCGTCAAGCATAGATTATGTAGCACTTTCCAACGCTTCTAAAATAATTTTACAAATCATTACCGTTTAATAAGCTGAAAGATGACATCTAAGTAAACAATTTGGAAAACGCATAACATATTTAAAAACGTAATTTCAGGAATTTTCAATATATACAATATTCGGAAAAATATCCGAATACTTTTATGTAGCCCTGTATATGATCTATAGATTTGTATATATACATAGGATGCTAAATTTTAGTTTAGTTAGGAAACGCGTAGCACAGTTTAAATTCTCCTTCTGGAGTTTCTGTCAATAAACGGAAATGTGTTCGCGAACTTTTGTGCTGCCCTGCATAGGATCTACAGAATTTATACACACCACGTAATAGACAAAAAGCTAGTTAAGATTAAAATCGCGTTCAGTAACTTAAAACGCACTTCCAGGAATTATTGTTAACAGACAGTAGAGAATTCTTTTGTGTGTCCCTGTAAATGAACGATGACTGCTATACACACACTATTCTGTAGTAAGCCTCTTGTAATGCACCTTAGTAATATATATAAACTTCAATGCGTTTAAAATAGTGGAACATTATTTAAATAAGCCGCAGACGATTTTTCTCCATAGACGTAATGTAACGGAATTATTTTGACTGTCCCTGTAAAATAACTCTAAGTGCTATACACCTACTATTCCATATTAAGCTTCTTATAATGCATCTTAGTGATCTATATAAATTTCAATGCGTTTACAATAGTGAAACATTTTTAAAATAAACCGCAAATGATTTTTCCCCATAGACCGCAATGTAACGGAATTCTTTTGAGTGTCCCTGTAAGAAAACTATAAGTGCTACACACTTCAGTTGAAATAGGGAACGTGCCATAGATAACGACAATAACATATAAAAATTGCAGAGCAATCCGAGCATATTTACGGGAGTTAGCGCACGGACAGACGGCCAGACGGCCAGACAAACAGAAGTCATAAGCACTTTTCAACTGGGTTGGAAAGTGCTAAAAATCAGCATATTATTATGGAATTGCGGCTTGTCTTTATTAACTTGGAAATTTTCAAAAACATTTCGAACGTGATTTAGGATTTGTAAACGTTTTTTTTTTCTATTTTCTTGTTACGAGAAATGTTTGTTACAGCAGACTTGCTGAAATTCGCACTCAACGCTTATGATACAATCAGTTTTCCAGAATTAAAAACACAATTATTAGATTTATATAGATAAAAACTGAATTTTTAATAAAGACCTAATTTTAAAACTAGGACTTCCCTCAAAGGGATTAGTCTGAGTGATATTGCTGAGAACATAGAGTTAACACTTACAATATAAAGAAAAAGAGCAAATTAAATGATAGAATTACAAAATATCATATATAAATTCATATACACTGTTAAAAAAATAGAAAAGAAGTACCGTTCATCAGAAGTGTTGTCATAATTTTTTTTAACATGTGACAAAGGATCTCATTTTCTTAAGCGCGTATTGCGCAAAACTTGAAAAAAAAAAAAAAAAAAAAAAAAAAAAAAAAAACGCCGGATCTTTTAAAACGCCAAGCTTTTTAAAGTTACGTAATTGGATTTGCAGCCAGTAGATTATTCTATCAAGCGTGGCTTAACGCAAATTTAATTTCATTGTTGCACCTTTTTTGTGTGTGAATTTAAAATTTTTCTTCCTTGATTATATATCTATTATTTGTATAACTGTTTATAAAAACTCTTACACTTCAAACCACATTGATAGCATGTTTTGCTACAAACCAGATTGCAAAACTATAGTCTAAATTACTATTAAAGTATAGAAAAAAATCTTTCGATGACTTCTGTAAAATAACTTTTACATTAAATCTCCATATCGGCAAAATTGAAAATTATATATATTACAAAGTTAAGCTTAACAGATACTTCTTGATTATTCTATAGGAGGCTCTGCCCCCTGCGCCTTTAATGCGCCTTTACAGCGCCAATCCGCAGACTTTTCTTTTGCCTGTCTGTCTGTCTCTCCACAATCTGTCTGTTTCCCTATCCGTTTTTCTGCCCGTCTCTCTAACTGATTGTCTATCTCTCTACACGTCTCGCTAAATGTCTCTATATTTTTCTACCGGTCTCTCTACCCGTCTCTATATTCCTCTACCAGTCTCGCTACCCGCCAATCTATTTCTCTAACCGTCTGTCTATCCGTCTAACTACTTGTATGTCTAGCCGTGTCTCTATCGACTTCGCTACCCATTTGTCTATCTGTCTCTCTACCCGTCTGGCTATACGCCTCTCTACCCCATCTTCTTACCCATCTCCGTACCCATCTACTGTCTCTCTACTCGTCTGTATACCCGTCTCACTATCCGTCTGTTTTTGTACCCGACTCTTCACCCGTCTCGCTATCAATATCATTACCCGTCGGTCAACTCGTCTCTGTACTCATCTCTCTACTCGTCTCTTTATCTACCACGCTACGCGTCTCACAACCTTTCTCGCTACATTCCAGTCTACCGGTGTCGCTACCCGTCTCGAGACCCATCTCGCTACCCCTCTGTCAACCCTCTTTTTACCTTTCTCTCTAGCCGTCTGTCTATTCGTTTCGCTACCCGTCAGTCTGCCTATGTCGCTACTCGTCTCCCTACCCATCTCACTACCCATCTGTCTACCCGTTTGTTTACTCGTCTTTCTACCTCTCGCCACCTCTTCCCAATATTTAAAGAGTTCATTTATTATACAGAAGCCGTTTATCAGTTATTAAATGCAAACAGAAGTAATTTATCTAATAAGTGTAATCAGATGCATTTTTTTAAAATACATACATAAACCTGAATAATAATTCATCAGTTTTGTGTTCATAGTTGTTTATATCATTTGACAGTAAATCTCAACTTCTTAAACCTGAATTATCAAGCTTTTTAAAAAAAACATAAGGTCTGTATAACTGCAAAGTACCCTGAGGGCTATATTAACTACATGTTATTAAGTTCCGTTATCGCGTTTGCAGCCAATTGCTTATGTCAGAAAGCGTGGCTTAACGCCATTTTAAATTCATTACTGTAACTTTCTTTTCTTTTCTTTTCTTTTCTTTTTTTTTTTTGAGGGGGGTGGGTAGGGGGGAAGGGTTTCAAATATATACATTTAAATTAAAACTTTTGCCTCCATGCCATTAGTGTTGTTTGTATTATTAACTAATACCTTGTAGACCGAGCTTCATTTGAAACAAATGTAAAAAAAACTTCTTCTACAGTTTTTTGTAGGAGAAACTTTCGTAATTGGGCCCAAAGCCAATCGGAGTATTTAATATCATTATTGTAACTCTTATAGAGTTAAAACAATATTGTTGCTAGCTTTACTCTTGTGTGAGACCAACCTTGCATTTGTATCTGAATGGGAAAAAGTTTCGTATCCTATGTCGGTTGGCGAAAAAAAATTTAAATGGTGCCAAAATGTAGTTTTAGCAACTTACAAAATTTTTCAAGAGAGCGGAAAACATGTTTTTCAAATATTTACAAACATACGTTTATTAAAGCATGTTTTTGCGCCATCTTAAAAATTTAAGCACGATGCTAAAATGAAATTTTATCGCCATATTCGATATTTTAATAAGTAATGAAAACACATAAACAAACTTATATAACAAACCTAAGAGGCATTTTTGTGATAAATAATTGTTATTGTCAGGGGGTTAAATTGTAAACAATTAATAAACGGCTAGTAAATAATAAATAGCATTTAAAATCTAAGGTACTTTTCGGTTAGCCGAGCGCCAGTGAAATGTATATATCTATTTATACATATATATATATATATATATATATATATATATATGTGTATACATACACACATATATGTATGTGTATATATATATGTATATATACATACATGCATATATAAATGTGTGTATATATATGTATATATACATACATGTATATATAAATGTGTGTATGTATAGATATATGTATATATATGTATACATAGATATATAAATTTCACTGGCGGCCGGCTAACCGAAAAGTACCAAATCTAAAAATGGAGAAGTGGTCCGTATAAAAATTAAGCGCTTGATATATGTAAATCTTTTTTTATTTTTTAATATTTCCGAATGCACAGATAAAAAGGTAAAAATCTCTTTTCCAAATGCCAAATAGAAAATATACAAAATAGAAAAATATCTGCTAAAAAATATATTTACATAATACTACATCTGCAAAAAAATAAGATTTAGAAAAAGTAAGCCAAATCCTTCAGATCCCAACAATCACATCGAAAAACTTATCACCAAAAAAGAACTCGCCAAATCTTACGGCACAGGAGATGGATTTTTCCCTCTGAATGCAGAATATTAGTTTTTTTCTTGTACGATGGGTGATTATAACTGTTTCATTTCACATACTACATACCGTTTGATATATTGGTACTTTTATGTTATCCTGGCGCAGTTGATAAATCGCCAAATATTGTTCCTATAACATTTTCATATTGAATTCATTTCATTTAAATATAAACCTTTCACTCATTTAATTTAAAATACATGCCTTTCATTAATCCCATTTAAAATGCTAAAAAGAGAAAAAAAAAAGAAATAATACCATAAATCGAAACCTTTTATTTAAACACCAAAGATTTTTTTTTTTATTATTTACACATGAGAAATAAAAAAAGCTGCTATTGCTGAGATTTGCGCCAAATCTCAAATACCAAGTCTACTAAGTTATTGCGGGGTTTTTCTTTCAAAGAGAAAAAAATCCAGATTAATTTTCGATTTCTACTCAATTGAAATATATTTTATTGTGCTGAATATTAGTGCGTGCATATTTTTTTTGCTCCTTGTACTCCATGAACTTTTCAATTCCGATTGTCTACGAAAATCTCGCGCCGGTGAAAATGACGTACCACAAAATTTTCGTGACGTATGTACCTTAATTGTGCTTTTTTATCTATTTTTTTAATATAATTTCCAAACGGTTTGACATTTATTCTTGGTAATAAATAGACGTCGTTGTCACCTTTATAGGTACCTGCTGTAAAAATTTGAACGAAATCCGTTAAATATTTCTTGAGTTATGCTTGACGAAAGGTTTTAATATCCATCGTAGCTATATATGGGGCAAAGTAATACTGCGCTGTGTATGAGTCTTCGTTGCACTCAGACAATTAATGACTGAATGAAGTACTTTTAATTAGCGGAATAACTGTTTTTAAACATGCTTTACAAATTGAACTATCTGAAGGTAAGTCTGAATGCTTGGAAGTAGGAGGAGCGTGTGCGAGTAGAAAGAGTTAAAACAACATTCCAAGTATAATTTATAAATTACTCTTGAAATGTTGTTTTATTACCCATTGTTCTTTTTGTACTAGAAGAGCGTCTAGGAGGTGTTGAAATAAAAGTCATAATTCATAAATTGATTCATTGTGTTGATTGAAATATTTTTCTTCTCTTGTACAAAAAGTGTTATAGTTTCCTCCTATTTCATGGAAATCAGTTTTTAAGAGACTAAGGTTATTTAAAATGGCCAAGAGAGTAATATTATTCAAATCAAACAAAAACTGTGGTCATATGCAGTGGTATATATGTATAAATGTACGAAGAAACTTGCAAGTGTTTGCCTACTGAGCAACATTAACGTCGCATTTAAAGGTATCCAGATTATTAATATGGTTGTATTGAGCCTATGTTAAACGCGCTAACTAAGCTCTAGATAAGAAATTCGCAGGACCTGATTAATGCAGAGGCCGAATAGGCCATGGCCTATGGCCCACCACTGATGGAGAACTCAAAATAAAATTGTTTACAAAAAGTTTATTAAAAATGCAGTTTTTTCCAATTATTTCTCCCAAAACCAAAAAAGATTTTGATTAACTTGGTGACCGTATCATAATATCTAAGGATAACCACCAAATACTCCCTCCAAAAATTTATAGCTATTATCTTGGTTTGAAACTGGTTGCGAAAAGGTACTGGGTCTTGAGCTCCACATGACTTTAATCGGGCTCTGGAAATTCGTTTCTCATTTGAGACACCCTGCCACTGTATCTCACCAGAGAGGAAAGAAATGAACTTATTCAGCTCTCCTCTCCTGTGATAGATTACTGGAGTCCACATTCAAAAGGAGGAATGTAACAGAATTTTCGCTGACGAGAATATCAGAGTACCGTCTAATATCGTCAAAGGCTGTTTGTGTTTAGCACAACATAATCTCTGTGAATGTGCTTTCCCCCCCTTTGTTATATGAAAAACAAATACAGGAATAAACTAAACATCAAATCTGACTTATGACTAAAACTTCCTAATATTGAGCCAGACATGAGGAAGTTGTGCTTGATAAAACAAGCCCACCCTTTTCATTAGCCTACTACAACAGTATGTGAATCAGTGTGCGCCAATATGTTATTAAGTATTGTGGCTTTTTTACTACACCAAAATACCGTATTTTGATATTATATGCATTTTTAAAATTTAATGATGATACTACTTTATACGTGAATGTTATTACAAAGCAGTCAATTTAGTAATATAATCATCCATTTTTAAATGCAATAAAACCTGCTATGACGGAAATACAAAAGACCGAAGAGATATTTCGATTTAGACAGGTTTTTCTATGTTAGCTTTACGTTTATTACCAGGTGGTACGCGGAAGTATCAACTTCGATTTAGTGGTACGTCAGTCTAAAAGTTTGAGAACCCCTGGTCTATAGCATTCCCTGTTTTGTGACAGAACCTTCCAGCTTCATAGTGTAAAATTTTTCTGATGAATACTGTGCATAAATCTAGGTTCTTAAAATTATTATTTTGGTTAGTGATTAACCAAAAGCATTTTTTGGGTATTTAGTAAATGCGACTGAAATGATTATTTAACAATTGAATCAAATACAAAAAATCGTGTTAAAAGGGAAAAAAACTGGAAATTCCGAGACTTTAAATAAAATTTTTAAAAGCAAATAACTCTTACATTGAATCACAGTAGTTTAAATAAGAAAACTTAAAATAATAACAAATTAAAGAAATAAATGAGGACTTAAAAATAAAAAATATATATCTGAAGATTAAAAAAAAAAAAAAAAAAAGATAGTAAAAGAAATCTAGCATGCTGTTTTAGCAAGCTAGGCCAAACAGATATCCGAAAACAGAGTTTTCTCGCCAAAATGGTGCGAAACAAAATTCATGCCAACCCCGGTGCGTCTGCGACAGCTCTTCCTAACAATCTACCATCTGCGCATAATTTTTTTTTTGTATGTTCTGTCTGTGTAAAAATTTAAATGTTACTTAATATTGCATCTTTATGTAACATGCCAAGTAAATCTGTATGATTTTAAGCATATGAGACGCGAGTTTCAAAACTCGCCTTATTCAAAATTTAAAAATTCGTGTTTTCTGTATAAATCTGGTTGGTAAATATATTGGTAAATATGCACTGAATAAACACTTCAATCCAGAAAAAACTAGTTTTAGCATGCCTTTCTGGCATTGTAAAATCTTGGTTTACAATGAAAACTAATGAAAGCAGTTTGGGTTTTTTGTGATTTCAAAAAAATTTATTTTTTGAATAAGACGAGTTTTGAAACTCACGTCTTCATATATAAGGTAGGGTCAGGTGGGTAAAATATGAACAGCTTGAAAATATGAACCGTGGTCTGCCTTCTTGTTTTTTAAATCAAAACACATTTGTTTTGTTTCTCATTTCCAAAATAACTTTCATCCATATTTACTTATTATAATCATGTTATTTAATTGACTACTTTATTTATATTTAATAATAAAAGCTCAATAAAAAAGCTTATTAAAAATGAATTTGAAAATTAATATAATGGTGTTAAAAACCCGATTTCCAGTTTGAAAAATTAATATTGAGTAACAGCTGGAATTTTTAGTTTTTTTCCGCTTAATTTAACACGATATATGATTCAATTGTTAAATAATCATTATAGATGCATTTACTAAATACCCAAAGAATGTTTTTGGTGTATCATTGTTAGGTATTAACAAGGCCGTAGTCCATGGGGGATCATCTCATCAGGGTTTGATCCTCATCCAAAAATTTTTCAGGATGACTAAAAAAAAGCCATTAAGTATCAATTAAGTCCGAAAGTCAAAATTAAAAAATCAACTACAATTAAAAATCTTAAATAAAAATTCTATGATTTAGCATTTTTTTTTATTATTATGTTAGGATGTTGAAAAGATGAATGCAATTTAAGAAAATAGAAAATTGGTAATAAACAATAGAAAGTTTTAAAATTCCTAATTTTGTTCCTTGAAATGGAACTGTGTAAAAGCGGGATTTCCATGCTATCAAACAAATTGGTGGAATTCAAATAGATTCTCTTACGTGTTTAACTGAAACGCTTGAAGAATACAATGCGGGTCTAATTTCAAATATCCACAAATTGGCAAACGTAACAGTTTTGACATATGCTCCTGGCAATACATTTCTGACAAAAGACATTTAAAAATATATTTAAAAGGTTTAGAAATCTTTAATTTGGTTGACACTATTATTGATACATTGGCAAAGTCGAATCACCATCAACACAAATGAAATTATAAATTTCTTTGCAATTAAGAAGACTCAAATATTCAATTTTTTGTTGTGATAAGTATCGGTTACTCAAATTCACAATAGATAACTTTTAAATAATTTTACCTTTATTAAAGTATTACAAAACAAATATAAAATACGATAAGAATAAAAATTTTAACCTACAAATCACTCTCCGAAATATTTATCTGGTTACGACCTAGGTGAGAGGTCTCCGAGACCGCTTGATCGAAAGATGGATAAAAAGGCTCGATTAACTCACAATATACTGTTTATTTACTAAACTTTATGAACATGGACTATTATAAATAAAATTCACCTATCCAAAAGTCTCTAGCTATAGTACTAAGTCTCCAAACGAAAAAAAAATTACACTAGTATCTATAGTTAATCTCAAAATGACAAGTTAAAATGTGATAATTACAAAAAAAAAAAAAAAAAAACAGAGGTCTGTGAGTGATGCTAGACAATCTAAGCACCTAAATCAACCGAGATTTTTGAAATAGGGAGGTCAAAATAACTAAAAAACAATAAATAAATAAACAAAATACCTGATATCGGTAATCCATAATTCGCATTTGCCGATTCGCTCAGCGTATGAATACATCTTTCTTTGATAAACAAGCGAATGTTTAGTTGTCCGACTTCCGCTAATAACCAAACAATGAGATATATTTTATCCTTTAAAAATCAAAAACTTGTTATAAATAACAGTAAAATTGAATACATATAATTAAAAAATACCTTCTCATAATAAAAAATGAATATAAATAGTTTTTCGATAAAATGCAAATTTATAATTTAGAAATATTTTCTTCAATTTAATATAATACATAAATATTAAATATTAGAAGTACATAATTAATAAATACCAATCGAATTTTATACATGTAATTACGAATTCCTAGTTTTTAAAATTAAAGATAATTCTTTTTCGACCAAATGCAGATTAAAAATATGAATTGTTTTCTTTTGAACTAAAAAGAAAAAAGAATTGAACCATAATTTAATTTAATACATATTTTGGAATATATAATAAACTGTTTTCGTATTTTAAAATAAAGATTCTAAATTGTTCTTCAGCCACATGCGATTGCGAAATCGCCTTTAACTGTAACCGTAATAGCCATTATTGTCCTTATTGTCGCGTAGTAAAAAGGAGTGAAAAGTCCGAAAAAATGTAATGTTAGTCTATGGGGAAAAGCATAGGAAAAGAGTCCGATTTTAAAACTGGATTATATAAAAAACAAGAGTTTTCCTACGTTAACGCAAAATCTTATTCGCTTCCTCTAAAACCAATTAATATAATATATTAATTAAAAAAAAATCTTTTGAGCCATTTTCGGGATAACAGGTATGTGTCCATTACACCAAGACATAGCCCCATTTTACCTAAAAATGGACTTTCAAATCTCAAAATTTATTGCATGTAGAAATGTATACATTTTAGAATAGCGTTAGACCGGAGATATAAGACTAATGTGAAAAAATCGGAACGATATGCCTCATATTTGCTGAGATATTAAATGTCGGCGTATCGATTTTCCTTTGATGTCCTGCTAGCTGTATATATGAGAGTGACGGAATCTTCGGTTTTGGGCTTTCGGTTTTTCGGTTTTTCGCTGCGTCACTCGAGAAACTACCGTCTCTCATGATATATATATATATATATATATGTATGTATATATGGCCTTCACTTAACTCTGACAAATATTGTTTTAATCTTTGCGATTATTGCAAACATGTGTCATTTTAAATTCTTATTATTACGTAGTTTTATTTATGTATTTAAATATAAAATGTTTAACGTTATTTATATTTCCCTTTTTAACTCTAACTTATACAATTTCCTATCTTTAATTTCTAGTTTTTTCTCTCTTTGTGTATTTTAAATCACTTTTACAATTTTCCCTCTTATGGCTCCCTAAGTTTTAGATGTATAACTTCGAGTCAAGTAGGGAACCCACGAAATGATTTATAGTTTTATCTGCTCAATTTATTATAACTCTATGTTTAATAGCTTTTGATCAACATGTTCTGTGTCGAAAAAAAAGTGGTTCAATGATTTTTTTGCATGTGTGTGACACAAAATAAGGAATTAAACTGAAATTTCCTATTATGTCACTTGTATTTTGGTGGACAATGCTAATCAACGTCACGCAATATGGGAAAGAACTATGTACTATAAGATAAACTCCGTATCAGATACTGTGCTATAGGTGAACATAAGAAGTAAATGAATTTGCTAATATAATGGAATTTGCTGATAGACAATTAGCAATAATTTGCAAACTTTCAATTTAAAAATGGCTCTTAACGTAGTTTCGTAACGTTCCTTCTAAGTATTATCTATCTAACAAGGAGAGGACCAAGCTTGATACTCACAGATTTTGATTATTTTTATATATGTTGTAGGGAAGAAGCCCCTTAGTCTCAGGTTCAACGGATTTTATACAACGCTCCTTTGTTCTCGAGAAATGGGGGTATTGCAGTCGAATATTTTAACACAACTTAAATACTTACTTTGTAACAAAAATGCTGCATTGGTCGTAGCTCAGTTGTTATGGCGTCTGCTCGTTGATCCGAGTGTCCAGGTTTGAAACCGGGACGAGCTACGTTTGGTTTTTTTGTTTTATAAATATACTTGTAATTATAATTTATTAATCTCAAATAAAAATTTTAATATCGTTCATTAATTATAATGTTAACATATTTAAATTTTTATTTAATTTATTTGATTTTTTAGCCTGATTTTCAGATATTAAATGTTTCTCATCATTTAAAGTGTTTTTTTTAATAGATCCATTATTGACTAGTAAAAATTACAAAATCATTACAGAATGTATAGAGATGTATGTAGAGCCGGGTAAGGGACAGGTAGAGGCGTGACCATTTTGATTGACAGGTGACCGTGTCGGGTTCTTTACTGTTAGACGAGGGGTGAATAATGATCGTACGCTTGGACGGGAGTGAATTCTGTTAAAAGAGGGGGACAGAAGTGGGGAAGTATATTTTGGCATGTTACAAGAAAGGGGTGCTTTTTCAGGAGTGGAGAGCAGGAAGTTTAGTTTCGGTTTTCGAAAGTTGAGTTATTTTTTTGCCGAGAGTGGTGTCACGTGACTTTGTTTGATAGGGGATTGTTTTGGGTGGGATGAAATGTTACAGTACGCTGGTTTATCTTCGTGGTTAAAATGAATTTATCTTTTAGTTTACTTTAAATTAATTTTTAATGGAATTATTTTTTGGAATTTTAAATGGGGAACCTGGTTTATTTTTTTTATTTGAATGAATTTAATTTAATAGAATTTATTTTTTAGTTTAATTTATATAAATTTAATTTTAATGGATTTTTTAGGAATGACATGTTACAGTACGAGGTGTTTGAACGAATGCTTTCGTAGTAGGTGATTTTAAATTAAAATGAATTTATACTTTTTAATTATTTTAAGTTTTCTTTTAAATAGATTTTAATGAGTTCTTTTAATTAAAACTTTACAATGAACGTATTATTTTACGGAATCGATGATTCGAATTTATTTACTTATTATACATTAACTTAAATTTAATTATTTTAAACTGATTACTGATCCACTCCATACAAGATCTATGCGCATAATAGATTCACCATATACTTTGAAAGAACAGGAAGTTCACAATAATAATATTAATATTATTGAAATATTATTATTATCTTAAAATTCTTATACCTTATTTTATTAATTATAAATTAATTCAAAGCGCAATCATACGTATTACAAATAAAAAAAATATTTTATTGAAAAAAATTATGTTGTAATTTAATTCTTATGTTATATTTTAATATACTTAGGCTTCTTACTTTAAAAACAGAGTAGTTTTTCATCGCATTGACTTCCCTTGTTAAGGCAATAGATAAATGATGTTTCTTTAAAATTACGAATTGACACAATTGTTCAATATCATTGCATTGATAAAGCATATATGAAATACATTTTAAAAGTGATTAAAAAAAATTAACTGTTTAATGATGTTTCATACAACGATTTAGTTACAAATAAAAAATAAATAGGTTAACATTATAATTAATGCACAATGTCATAATTTTTAATTAGGATTATTAAATACTAATTACAAGTATATTTATAAAACCAAAAATGAGAAAAAAAACGTAGCTCGTCCCGGTTTCAAACCCGGGCCCTCGGATCAAGGAGCAAACGCTATAACAACTGAGCTCCGACCAACGCAGTAATTTTGTTGCAAAGTAAGTATTTAAGTTGTGTTAAAATATTAGACTCCCCTATTTCTCGAGAACTAAGAAGCGTCGTATAAAATCCGTTGAACCTGAGCCTAAGGGGCTTCTACCCTACAACATACAAATAAATAATCAAAATCTGTGATTACCAAGCTTGGTCCTCTCCTTGTAAGTATTATGCATCTAAGTATTATCTATGTAATATCTTCAAAAACACACACACATATATATATATATATATGTATATATATCTACTAAAACTGCTTGCATATTATGGTATATATATATATATATACCATATTATGGTATATATATATATATACCATAATATGCAAGCAGTTTTAGCACAACCAGAATTGTACACCACATTTAACCATTAATTAAAAAGTAAAAAACAGCAAAACATAAAAAAATAAATAATCAAATAAAACCAGAACAAGATGATGAAACTAAAAAGGGTGTGGTCTCATCGGCAGTGGGTTTTCTTTCTTTAATGTTTTGCTGTTTTTCACTTGTTAATTAATGTTTAAATGTGGTGTGGAATAGTGGATCTGTTAAAAATACTCGCATATTACGGTCTATATATAATTTGTGTGGTTTTTAGCGGCTGTAGTGCTTATCACATAGATGCTATTTTTTTTTCGCTTATATATATATATAATGCAAAAAATCAATATATATATATATATATATATATATATATATATATATATATATTGCAAGAAAATTACAACACAGATTTTAAAAAAAAATCCAACTATGTTAAACGATTTATCAATTCTAATGAATTTCCCTCTTAAAATTATTACAGGAAATCAAACGAGAAATCTCCAAATATTTTATTTTGTCACAAAAGAGAAAAGTATACAATGGAATATTTGGAGTAGAAGTAATGAGAATTTTTTCCCCTAATCGTAATAACTTTCTTGTCAAATTAAATTCATCTGCTAAATCGTTATCTCTAAAAATAATTACGAACCTTACGAAAATTTCGAACCTTAATATATCTCTTACATTGAAAAGTTTTATGTCTGCTAACTAGAGTGCTAATTATGCATTGAAATATTTTTTTCTTAAATAGCAAAGTTATTATTATCATTATATTATTCTTATTAACTATTCAAATCTTTATTACAATTTTCAATAATTTATTTTAACAACTAGCCTTTGAATAATCTCTTGAGATATCAGAATCGTAGAAAAAAACAGGTTTTTTAATGTATTATACATCAAGGACACGAAATACTTATATGTATTAAATATTCGTTTAATTGATTTTTTTTAATCCCTCTCTATCTGTCATTAGATAATCTCTAATATAAAAAAAGTAATTAAATTAGATACATACTTAATTCTATTCATGCCTTTACAGGATACATCCTTTATGATTAATTTTCATCTTATTTTTAATTATGAAATTTAATTTTGAAATCACATTTAGAAAATGAGAAATAATATTTTTATATAGTAAGATTTTTTTTTTTTGATTTTTTAAAATTAATTGAAGTAAAACATTTAGATACATTTTGAAGAGAAGTATATAATTAAAATACTGTTTTCTGGCACTACAAATGCGTATTTTTGTTTTTCGTTGCCAAAAATGCCAAAGTTTCACAGTTTGGTAAATCTTAGTCATAGAAGAATGAAATTTTTACTTTTTTTCTTGTTAGCAAAAAAGTTATTCTTTCTATAAATTATACGTTTTAGAAATCAATTTCTGATCCGCAGTAAAATAATTTTAAAATCTCTTTTTAATTATAAATTAAAGTACCTTCATTTGTACAAGAAGACGTATAAAATATAATATCGCAGCAATATATAATATATATATATATATATATATATATATATATATATATATATATATATATATATATATATATATATATATATATATATATCGCTGACGTAAATGAATGGTTTAAAATTTAGAATAAATTAAAACATCGTCCTATTTGTAAATTCTAAAAATATGTTTAATTCATGGAACATATGAAAATATTAAATATTTCACTCTCAGAGCAAGTAATGTAAGGATATTTAACAAATGTTTCTTAGAAAGTGTTTCAAGAAACAATATAGAATTTCAGTAATGTAAAATACATTTTATTCTATAAAATCAGATTCTTCATAAAATTAAATTTGAGATAAACATTTGGAAACTCTTTGTTATTTGAAAATACCTACGGATTCATGCGAGTTTTTTGTACTGCAATCTTTAAAGTTATTTGTTGATTCTTCTTTAATTTATTTTTATTTAACTGAGATTTTTTTATTAAACAACTTGTTTTAACCAGATGACTGTGTTCAATGTCAAAATCATGTTCAAAAGCCGTTTGTATAATACATCATTCATCGTTGGGCGTTAATATGTATGTATGTATATATATATCTGTTTATATATATATATATATATGTGTGTGTGTGTGCATATATATAAATATATACGATGTTATTATAAATAGTACAGGATGACAATTATGAACTCAGAAGAACGATTTAGCTTAGAAACATTCTCACCTGTTTGTCTAGTGATTAGTGCGCTGGCTACTAGACATTAAACGGGGGATTCGGTTTCCAGCTAAGGCACGGATGATTGTAGTGGACACGATTCTGCTTTAAAGGTTGTTCCCAGTCTCTTTAGTCGTCATGTACATTATATGACCGCATTGTCCGTAATCAACCAACCAACCATAGAAATCAAAACCAGTTTGCTGATAGACCTGTAGACTAATAACTTACAGAAGATAATTTTCTTGATTACTTACTTTCTTGATTACGCACTTTCCTAATTACTTTTTTATTAGTGTAAAAGACACAGTGAAGCATTGGAATTTAAAAACAAAATGTTATTTATGGGCGTTGGAGGGTTAATCAAACTCTTGCGGGAGATCTACAAGTTTCTAAAATGGCCGCCATTTGCTTTTATGTAGACGCTAAATCTTTTGAATAAATTTTTAGCATACTGCCACATCTCTTTCATTAATATGTTTGGTCCTTACTCAAGAGAGTTTATTTAAAGGACTCCAAATTTATTTAAGGTTAGAACAAATTCCTAACTGTAAGATGATTGTGCAGAATAACCTACCTGATCCACATGAGTGCAGTAGCCATTTTTGTGCTCTCAAAACGTCTGGCAGATATGACCTGAACCATTCCTCTATCCTTCTTATCCTGTATGACTAAGGCTGTTGATCAGTAAGAGATCAAATTCCCCTAGCTAATGTTAAACGTATGAGCGTGTGACGCATTTCTATTTTAAAAATACATCCTCAGGAAATTAATATTTTTAACTTATTTTTTTCTGTCTACTGTTTTTAAAATATCACTTTGTTTTATTTGTCAAAATGTTTTAAAAATATACAATTAATTTGTAATTTTATGTGTTAAAATCAAAACTGGGTAAAATATTAACACTTTTAATAAAATTAAGCAAATACTTTAGAATATATTTTGACAGCTAAAAAATGAGACATTCTTCAATGAATACACAGAAAAAAAAAGTTTAAAATATATATATATATATATTTTTTTTTTTTTTTACCGGAAGCGATATTTTAAAAATACGAATGCATCGCACGCCCACATACTTAACATTATCGAGCAGAATTTTAGATCTCACTAGCCAAAAGCCTTATCCCGCCAACGCCCATTGTCACATCCAGATGACAGACCTATGAAAGGACTTATAGGTTTATATTTGTAGTGAATATAGGTACCGTGCGTCTTTATTGGTATCTAGAAGAGTTTACCTATTCATAAAAAAATGACTTTATCTCTACCATTTTCTGATGTGGTACTATAACCGTCCAAATTTTGTACATCTTTCAAACAAGCAAGGTTGTGTTCATTTTTCGGATTTAATGTAAAAAAAAAAAAAAAAAAAAAAAAAAAAAACAATGTCTCATATTTGTTTATTCTTGTTTGTTAAATTGAACTAAATGTTGAATTCATATTTGCAGGATTTTGAATGTGGGATTAATTTTTGTGGTGGGATGCGATCTTGAATTTCTGTGTTACATTTGCTTAATAACATGTACTTTTTGATTAAACTTGCATTTGATTACTTTTTTTTCAGTGTAAAAAACACAATGCAGCATTTGAATTTAAAAACAAAATGTTACTTATGGGCGTTGCAGGGTTAATCCAAATGTTGCGGAAGAGATCATGTTTTATTTTCTAAATATTCTTGGGAACAGGAAGCAAAACACTCTCAATGATGCTTGTATGGAACTTTTGAAGATTGATTTGAACACATTCACCAACGAAAGGAAACAGTGCTTTGCTATTATACAAACCCTAACCCAAACCATAACAGGCGGGGTGTATTTTCTTCCTTCCTTAACTACTCTATGCTAATAGTATCTTACAACCGAATTGGATTTTTCTATCGATTATAATCCAGTCCGCCTATAAAAATTTCAAAAAAATATTTTACATTTGATTATCATCGGCCAATATCACTGGGGCACATAATACTTTTAAATCGTACTTTATTTTGTACGATATAAGTTCCTAGCACTGTTTAATTTTACAAGACTGGTATTCAAGGAACAATTTAAAATTTGTCGATGGATGTTTGTCTCGTTTATATATATATATATTGTAAATACACCCAGTCTACTTAAGATCACTTTGTGTCTTCTGGAACTATTTTCTTGTCCGTTAATTGCTTCGATTTTATATGTCCTTATAATTGCTAAAGTATTAGAATTGTTTTAATAAATTTGGAAATAGTATAAATTAGTGAATTTCTAGTTGTAACTAAGTTAGTTAACAATAGATATAAAATCACTCATTTAAAACAAAACTTAACAATGAAGGATAATATATTTTTTTATTTATTCCCGGTTGTGTAAATATAACTTGTTCTAAAATGCCCGGTACAGTAAAAACACGAACTCAGTTAAAATCCAGATTTATGAGTAACAAATTGTTATTAAGATGCTCATTATTTATTTTAATTATCAAAATTTAGAAATTGCTCTAGTCATAATCCTTTCTAGTTATAAATAAACATTTTTTAAATACTGTAATATCTAGTTAAAATAATTATAAACAATTTTCCATAAAATTACCATGAATAGCTTGGTTAATGGAGGAAATAATAAAAAATACAATTGTAATGAAACAATTATAATAATAAAGAATTAAAAATAATTCTTTGTTTACATAGCTTACATGCACACAAAGGTTTTTTGATACATAAAGGTCTAGCAGGAAATAGTCGTACTTGAGGCATTTTAACAATTTTACATTAGCGCTAGATGATAATTCTCAACATTATATATATATATATATATATATATATATATATATATATATATATATATATATATATATATATATATATATATATATATATATATATTAATGTGCATATTTAGGTTGGTTTTTCCAATTTAATTTCTTTATAAAAAAAAATTATGAGTATGACATATGTTTATGTTGATTAATGTGTCATTACATGTAAGTATAAAGATTACAAGAAGAATATTAAGCCCGTATCCGCTGCGGTCGTCCGATGCTTTGAGGGTCCCGATTCCAACCACGGCGACATAAGAGCGTGGTAACATTAAAATAAATGAACAACGCAAAAATAGCACAAATAAAAATATATAAAACGGCAAACCGCATTTTCGGAGCCATGTTCGAAGATATAATGGCCATTCTATTTTGGTCGCGTGCGGTAACGCAAGCATATTTATATGGCTTAAACTTTTGAATCAGTTTTTAATCTTTTAAATTTAGCACTGATGATGGAGCTTTAGAGGTTCCGAAACAGCCGTTTGCCATTTTATATATTTTTATTTGTGCTATTTTTGCATTGTTCATTTATTTTAATATAAAGGCACAAAGTTCAATCCACATATTTTAAACGTGGTAACATTCTCTGGCTTACATTGGGTTACTCAGTGGCTAAATTTAAGTAAGCCACTGAGCCTTAGCCAAAAATCGATAAAGCCTCAGTGCCATATTGTTATTAGCAAAGTCTGAAATTGCAGTCATACTTACACGATTTCTAAGATCGTGATGGTGTCATAACATCAATCTAGTATAATGGTAAACGAAAAAGAAGAAAAATTAATAATGGTAATATAAATGCTGGACGATTACACCATCAAACAATATTACATTAAAGACGTGAGTATAAAATATCACAAATTTACTAAATGGTGTATACAAATGTCAAATTTAAAACTTATACATATATCAAAATTAAATTTAAAAAAAAATAATTTTTAATTTTAATTTTTTTTAAATATATGTATACGTTTTAAATTTGACATTTGTATACACCATTTAGTAAATTTGTAATAATTTATACTCACGTCTTTAATGTAGTATTAATAATGGTTTTTGTAATAGAGATATTCCTATTTAAACTTTGATTCAGGGGCTCTAAAGTTTTTCCTCATTCGTTGATTGTCATTCTATTGTGCTCCCGGGGATTAGCACTGTAAAGCAACGGTAACTAGATGAATATTAAACTCGCTGCATCATCCTCTTAGTTATTTTTCCTCACAATTGTAAATCTGGAGGTCGTAAAACTTTCAAATCCTTTGTATTTTACAACTAATCTCGCTACAATTCACCACCGACTGAAAGGCATTATTTTTCTCATGCATGGAACACCAATAAGAATATAAAAAAAAATTACACAATGTTATTACTAAGCAATCTTACTTATAATAAAATCCAAAGGCGAGAAAGTGTCTGTAACGGTACCGGGCTGTACCACTCTGCGATTCGACCGTAGTTAAACGCCATGTTAGGCTTACTGAAAAAGAAGTTATATTATCTACTTTCGTCGTTTAAATATTTGTAAAAGCATATTCAAGCTTTTAAATCTTTTAATTTTGTTTAAAACCTTAAAACACTATTTCATAAAAAAAATGTATATTAACATTTCTGTAAAAAAAAAATTCTGTAAGCACTTTTTTTTTCAGAATGCGGTGATTTATTTCCTTGGGAGAGATTTGAGGTTGATTCAGTATAGTGTCGCCATCTACTGGCGGATTTTGAAATTGTTTCCATCGTTCCGGATTTCGGGTCCTCCCGAAATTCACGATTATTTGAAAAAATTCATGTTTTTTTTCGTGATTCTTTGACAAAATTTGCATTTTTTCTGCTGTTCTTTGACAAAATTTCATTTTTTCGTAGTCCTTTGAAGAAATTTGCGTTTTCTTTTTGCGATCCTTTGAGGAAATTTGCGTTTTTTGCTATTCTTTGACGAAATTTGCCTTTTATTCACGATCCTTTGACAAAATTCGAGTTTTTTCTGAGATTGACGAAATTAGCGGTTGTTTTTTTCGATCCTTTGACGAAATTTCACTTTTTTCGCGATCGCTTAACGAAATTAGACATTTTTTCGCAGTGCTTTGAAGAAATTTGTGTTTTTTTTTCTAGACCCTTTGAAGAAATTCATGTTTTTCCGCGATTATTTGACGAAATTCGCAGTTTTTTCTGCGATCCTTTAACCTTTTTTTTTATTTTATTTTTTTTTTTTTTTGTGATCCCTTGATGAAATTTTACATGTTTTTCGGAGTCCTTGGAAGAAATTTGCGTCTTCTTCGTAAGCCTTTGACGGAAATCGCGTTTTTCTGCAATTTGTTAACAAAATTAGCGTTTTTTTTTTTTTTTTTTTTTTTTTTTTTTTTTTTTTTTTTTGCAATCCTGCAACAAAATTTGCGTTTTTATTTTCGGTACTTTGACGAAATTCACGTTGTTTTCACAAACCTTTGATGAAATTTTCTATTTTTTCTGCGAACGATAGACATAATTGATTTTTTTCGGCGACTATCGTTGAAAATTCGAGATATTTATGTTCGAAAATTTGGACTGAAGACTTAAATTTTCGAAATCGAATGCCTTAAATTTTTAGGAAAACTTGAACAGAATCACCCTGATGAAATAAATACATAACTATTTTTTGTTTCTAACGAATCGTAATATAAATTAATTTTAAACTAAAATTTGAGAGAAAAATGATTTGTTTTTAATTTCGGGAAGAGAAGGGTGGGGGGGGACCGTGTTCACCCGCCACTGAAGTAACAATATTTTAGCGATTAAACATTGAAACACAATGGACTGAAAAAAAATTAGGAATCGGTAAAATTTTCGAAAAATTTCAGAAAATCTAAAATTTTAGTAAAAATTTACAAATTTACAAAATTTTCGAATTTTTCTTTCCGGACTTCGGGTTTTTCCGGATTTTGGATTTTCTGATAATGGGTCATATACTGTAAAATGATTCTTTCTTATCAAACGTAATTAAAATATAAGAAATGCATAGTACAGCGTAATTTCCATTTAATTTTGCTTATGTAATCAAACAATGAGTTATACGGTAAGTCAAGCTGTTTAAAAATTCATTGATAACACTTTTTTACAAAAACTTTCGCACATGGATTATTTGTTAATATTTGATTTTGTCCAATCGTTGAACTATTTCAGAAATTTAATACTAAGTAAAAAAATAAATAAAAAAATATATATATCCTTAATATTTTTATTTGTAGAAATCATTTGTCCTTTTTAAAATGTATTTTTCTACAATACAAACCTTTCAATAATAAATCTCCATGTTGTTTGTTTGTATGGAGTCTTATGAAAATGAAACGCAGATCAACAATCCGTCATTTTTGACGGGGTTATATACTAGTTGTTATAAAATAATACACATATATTGTCAACAAGTCTTAATAATTGTGTGCAAAAATCTTACATTTATCTAATTTTCCTTCGAAGTAATAGTCATTGAAGTGTCAATCTCGCTGATTTCTCGCCATCGCAAAAAGTTGATGAATGCAGAATTAGTAACGGATGATTCTTCTATCCATGTAGATGTGTATAATATTTCAGTATCTTATTCAGGAGATTTTAAAAGTATATCAGTAAATTTATAAATGTGTTTACAAGTACATTTTACATAAAACTTACAATTTGATTTTACTAGTTTTAGTATTAAAATATTTTCTTAAAATAGATATTTTATCTTCATTCTATTGATATTCAAATTTTGCCTATAAAAATTTGTGTTAGAAATCCTAAACGTATAAAAAAATTCTAACAAATAAGAATAATAAAAATAAATTAAAAATAGGAATTTAACAAAAACAGTGATACGTCTTTATTAATCTGAAATAAGAGTTTTCAAAATTATCACTATTTCGTCAAAAATCGATTTATCTCACGAATTGTCGTTCAAATTAAGCACGCACAGTTTCGGAAACCTAATTTGTCTTCCACCCTGATAAGTTATATACCTAATTATTGAATTACTAAATGTGAATTAAAAAATTTCCTTTGCCAATTAAGACATTCCGCATCAAAAACTCGGAGGCATTATTTTGTCGTATAAAACCATGCAGATAAGTAAGTTTTATTAATTTCTTCTGACTGTTTTAGAATTTACAATACAATTTTTTATACAACCAACTGCCTGCGCAATCGAATGAGCTGTGAGAATTTTGCATAAAGGAAGTTTTTTTCTCAGAAATGAAAATAGAGAATACTAGAGTATTGAGACATTAGTAGAGCATTAGATTGTATAGTTGAATATATAGCTTTGTGTAATTAATTTCTCTTTATTATCTTTTTGATTGGGTGTAATTGATTTTTATCTTTTTCGCGTTACAGTACCAAAACATTTATTTTAGTAAAAAAGTAATATATATATAGTAAAAGTAATATATATATATGTAATATATCGCCTCTGTATAACGGGCGCACCTCGATATAACGAACGCACATCGATCTGTCTGTAACGAGCGGTCGATCACCGCTATCACACATCCCATTAATAGGTATAACGTCGTTGATGTAGTCGTGCGAATGTAAGAAAAATCAGCAGGCATTTTCCTGGGAACTAGCGTTTATTCCTTTGTAATTACAAGTCTCTCTTTAAGCTAGGCCCAGGGGACAGTTTGAAGAGTCTTTTACCGGGGAAACATCATCTTATCGTTCATATTTCGGCGAATTGCCGGACTTACACCGGCAAGGATGCCGTCGCACTTCGAAGAATACTGGCCGTAGTTTTTGTGGAGAGTGATTAGAGTCAAAAGCCACGCAAAAACGTGCTCCTCACATTATATACATCGAAACTACCGCCAGAGACCGCTTTGCAACTTATGAAATAATGTAATTTAATTGGCTAATTAGCCCTTGACTCATATCTGGGTAAGCAGCCCAGATAATTAACATGCAAGATGCAGCCACCGGGAGAAGAGAGATACGCTACCGTCAGCACTTTTAATCTTAACGAGGATTCAAAATTGATATCTGTTCGTAATAAATGTATCGTAAGGAAAGTTAAGTTACAGGGGCAACTAGAAATGAAGGCAAAACTTTAAAATTTTGACACACGATTTAGGGATTTTAAACTTTGAATTTTTATATTTTATTTTCTGATTTGGAATGGGTTTAACTAACTATCCTTTCATATCAATCCACATTCGTTCACATTCAAAATTCTTTCATACTTTTTCACATTCATTTCACATCCCCCCCCTTTAAAAATGAGCACCACAGTACTTGTCAGCAAGGGCTGTGGGGCTCAACCCCATAAGTTAAACTCATTTTAAAATAGGCTATCGATTTTTTTTTTCCCCTACGGAATTCTAATTAGACTCTCAAACTGCTTGGGCTTACTTTTACATAAAATACTGGTACTATTTGATGATATACACTGAAGATAAAACATATGACATATACTGTAAACAAAACACACAGCTGCAGCAAAAAAAAATTTAACATTTCTCGCGAGAACATTGTGTGTTATTTTTTTAAAAGTCTTTTAGCACATTTCGAAAGTTTCTGTTAACCAATATGTCCTGTTAGAATTGTTCGTGGATTATATTTGGTTCATCAGGAAAGGGAAACATTGCACCTTTCTTCAAACATACAATACAATAAAAACTAAATAATATGATACTTTAAAGCAGAAATATAATATGGCAATTACTTATATTATTTACAAACACAAACAATTAAAATATGCACTTAAACTTATAAAAATACTTCAACATGATATAAACACTTATTCAAAATATTAAATTTAAAAAATATAGCATAAAAGATATTTCAAATATATTGTAAATATAGGACAAAACAATTACTATAAATGTAATAAAAACAACACAAACATGAAAATGTCATATGAGCAGTTACAAGGTCTGTTACTACTCCAAAATATCTACTTACAAGCATCTTTGGGCTTATAGGACACTAGTGGGAATTATTCTCAGGAGAGAAAAAATATTGAACTTGAAAACTTTGTAAAAATAGGAACTTCTAATCAAAAAAAAAAACTTAGGTGAGGATAGGCCCTCTTGTAGGGAAATAATAGTCTAATTTATGCAGTTGGTTAAAAAAGGTAACCAATTGTTCTTGCTTTAGCCAATTATCTAGTTTCGAACAATAGTTATTAGTTGGCAACAAGACAGTTGGAAAAAAAGGTTAAAGGTACCAACTTGGTAAATTGGAATACGGACTTGATTGATTGGTGAACTGGGTACAACATATGAAAATAGAGGATTTTTTGGTAAAACATCAAGTAAGTCATTATTTGCAGACTGAAGAATTTCTGTATTTCACAGTGGCGTTGATAACATACATTGATTTTTTTCAGCTACCTCAGTATGGTGGAATATTTGGTAAAAAATATTGGAATACTGTTGGAATACTGTTTGGGATAAAAATGGAATATAAGGTTGACATAAAAAGTTTTCTCATAGAAAAAGGGGTTTGATCACCTGAGACATTAATCAAAGCAGCAACTTTGTCTTCGGTCATTTTCAATAACCTGCTGACATTTATTTGCACGCATTTTGGATGTTTTATTTTCGAGGTACCCGGGTACTTAAAAAAAATGCCGGAGGTTATGTTTACATCACGATGTACAAGAATTGCCACTGGATTGACCAGGAATTTCGAGATCATCCTTATTTTTGGTTGCTTTGTTGGGGTTTTAGCACATACTAGAATCATCGCTAGGGTTGTGTCTACCAACGGGTTCATTTTGTCATTAAATGAGGATAGGGGTGGAACCTATACCTTTCTTTTCACTAATATAACTTTGGGGATAATCATGACACTAATTAAATTCTTGGTGCATTTACTAAAAAGGCAACTGTTTCAAAAATATATTTGGTCAGGGAAATACTAAAAATATAATTCTTCAGAATAAAAAGGTAAATATAATAAAAATAGCAATAATAACAATAACGCAAAAACGTGCTCCTCACATTATATACATCGAAACTACCGCCAGAGACCGCTTTGCAACTTATGAAATAATGTAATTTAATTGGCTAATTAGCCCTTGACTCATATCTGGGTAAGCAGCCCAGATAATTAACATGCAAGATGCAGCCACCGGGAGAAGAGAGATGCGCTACCGTCAGCACTTTTAATCTTAACGAGGATTCAAAATTGATATCTGTTCGTAATAAATGTATCGT
Organism: Maratus michaelseni; assembly: GCA_963931845.1. Lineage (NCBI taxonomy): Eukaryota > Metazoa > Arthropoda > Arachnida > Araneae > Salticidae > Maratus > Maratus michaelseni. Next base: position 394,839,371 of record OZ007592.1, read on the forward strand.
AAGGAAAGTTAAGTTACAGGGGCAACTAGAAATGAAGGCAAAACTTTAAAATTTTGACACACGATTTAGGGATTTTAAACTTTGAATTTTTATATTTTAGTTTCTGATTTGGAATGGGTTTAACTAACTATCCTTTCATATCAATCCACATTCGTTCACATTCAAAATTCTTTCATACTTTTTCACATTCATTTCATATATATATATATATATATATATTCTAACAACCACGTAAATTAAATTTCAAAAATCAAAAAACCGGACTGCCTAAAAAGCGAACTAAAAAACATGCAAACGGTGCTTCTGAATGTAAAATAGCCTAGAAAACATCGTCTGCATTTTGAAAGACCTATCCAATGATGTTCCACTCAATATGGTGCGTATCGTAATTTCGCGCGTATACGCCGCACCTCAAACAATTCGATTTCCTACCAGAATTTATTTTAATTGAAATGTAACTTACTTCTGCTTAGCACTTATTTGACTTCTTACTCTCAATAACATTTATTTCCGGTTTCAAAAAGACTTAACTAAGCCGCGGCGCATAAGCACGAAATTACGGTATTTTTTTTTTTTTTCGTCCCTACCACCATTTTATATTTTACGTCCCACATTTTCAATTTATGAAAACAACTTGGCCTATAACCATCGGACGGTTAAGACAAATCGATAGAGACCGCATTCATTAAAATACATCCAGCCGTTGGGATATTTCGAGGGTATAATGAAATCCACATACCAACCCACCCACATACATACATACCCAGATACGCGTCAAACATATAACCCTTCTTGGCAGTTGGGTAAAAAGTAAAACGTCATGGATTAATTTGAGCTTATTTTAAGAAAATATGTATTATATATTAGAGTGCTTTTTTATTCTTTACTTAGGTACGAATTACCTTTAAATATTTATAAAGGGATTTTAAATAATTTGAAAAACAAATATTTTACGTTAACCTAATGTTTCGTATATCATTTGAATTGCATTTAAACTAACCAATACTTTTGTCTAACTAAATGAAAAATTTTAAATAAGTTACTACAACATATAAATCAAAGTTTGAGTAAAAATTGACTTTAATATGCAAAATACAATGTCAGTAACTTTTTTCCGATTTTATATATTGCATTTGATGAAGTGTTATACCTTAAAATTAATCACTCAAAAAACCTACTTAATAAAGTTCTAGATTTATTGTCTGGATTAACAACGGCGAATTCAAAAGTTATTTTATTAAATTTGCAAGATATTCTTATCATTATCTTAACTTTTTAATTTTGAAATCTTTACAACATTATGTGTAAAGAATTTCTTTCAGCTTCGTTAGTAATAACAATAATTTATTTTAACAACTAATTGCCTGTAACATCTCTTGCTATATCAGGATTTCGTAAAATGCATTTTATAAAAATGCGTTAGATAAGGAGTAATTTATCTATACATTATTAAAGTTTTACGTAATGGAATTTTCTTTATTCTCTTTGCGTTCATCATTAGAGTAACTAACAATTAATTTCAAACTTAAAGAAAGAAAATATAAATTTAATTCATCTTTCACCTTCCCGGAATAAATTATTAAGCATTAAATTATTTTTAGTTCAGATATTCTATAATTGTTTTCTTAAAAATATTACTCTGGCTTCTATTTCCTTTAAACAATCTGTGTACAAAAAAGTAAAAAATGTTTAGAAAAATCATGTGGTAACATGTAACTTTTAAATAAATCTTTATAGGACTTTAAGGAATTTGAATTTAAGCATGCATATCAAATTGCTATCTAAATAATTATTTTAAAAACTGCACAATATAATAAAAGTAAAATGTATTATTGCATAAGATGATCTCGTATTTTCTATACATATTCTATTGAATTGTCGAAAATGTAATAAGGTTTTTATTTTACTGTAGAAAAGGGTGAAATATGTCAAGAAAGAACAGAGAAACTGGCTATTTTGTTAGATAAACGTCTGTCATCTTTCCAACAGCTGCAATAATTCACGCTCATAAGAGGACTAGTCTTTCACGGCCATAAAGTGTACTATGTATTCTTCTGACTCTCACCATAGTGGTACGTTATAGCGCACAAGGAGTTATGAACAGACCGCAACAAGTGGAAGTCTGACACCGCAAGGTCTTGCGAGTATTTTGGGTGTGGCCACACATCCCATACAAACAACAATATTGTTTTATGGATTTAGGACTAGTTTACGGCGTTACGTCTTCTGTACGTATGCGTAAACTTTGCATGAAAAACTCGTAAATAAAATAGATTGGGAGGATGTTCTTTGTCTCACTGTACAGAAAACTTTACATCTACCGTTCAAGGTAGACATGTTTTAACAGAATATATATATTTATAAATCTCTCAGCATTTTGACATATTATAACACACTTCAAATATACATTTGATGAAGACAAATGATTTACGAGTTTTTTTCTTTTTAACGGAAGTTTACTTGTGTAGCTTTCTTACATGTTACAGTTATTTTTTTATATTAATATTTTCATTTATTTTGTGACTGTAATAATTATACTATTCCTGTAATCGGAGCTTAAAATTTGATATGAAAAGGAAAACACACTTTATCAAAAATTTTGTTTGAATTACTGTTACCCGCTTTACTTTTACGCTCTGAAACAATAAAAATATATGCTATAATTTCCAAAATATAATAGCATTTGTCACATAAAAATATTCAGAGGCTTTAATTTAAGTTGTATAAATCTTTAATTTAAGTTGTAAATCAGGAATCATATTTTCAGTTGCATTCTCGCTACGTATTTTGTACTACCATTCTCACAATTATTCTCATTGAAATAAACAAAGTAACTTAATGTATCCTCCATTTTTGATTTGAAAATAAGCATAATTTCCTTCATTTTTTTAAATTCATGTATATATATATATAAAGCATTTTTTGGATTTTTACTTCACGCATTATACCCTACTGTAATTAAGCTTAGCATACTGGAACAAAGACATGTTTTTCGAATCTTCCGCGTAGATTTATCTTCCGTTTGAATATTATTAAAGAAATTAATTTCTGCATCTTGATAAAATAAATTTTCAACAATTAATGAAGTATATATATTTTTTTATTACATATTTTGCAATCTTGGACTCAAAAATAAAAGTTTTCCATCCTGGTATGATAACGTATAAAGAAATATACGAAATCTATTATAATGTATGTAGCGAAAATGAACAGGAGCGGATCCGAAGAACTTCGAAAAACCTTTTCCGATGTATAGACACAACCCCACTTAGTTACTCCAAGCTTAATAATTAGTGAAATATTACAAATACTTTGACCGGTAACTGCACAGACAGCTCCAGAATTGTGGTTTGTCAATAGAAAAAGTAAAGGTAGATTCAAAAACAACAATTTCAAATTGAACATTGCTAAATACATGCAATCTGCATCCAATTAGTGGGGAACATCTCTAGTCATCCTGTTCGTAGGATTTTTTCGGGATGTGGCGCAAAATTAATTTCTTGTAACCAATTTTGTTATTTCCCGTATTGGTTGACAGCAAATCTTTTCACTAACGATAATTAAAAATATATATATAATTAACCAACACTGTATCACATTTTACAGGCGACAATACGGTATTTCTCTGTTGTAGAGGACTTGACATAACTCAGTCTTTAAAAAGTAAAATTTTGTGCCAAATAATATAAACAATAGTAAAAATGAAACTGCAGCCTATGTAAAAATGAGCCACAGGTGAGAAAGGAAATTAGCATGTAGAATACCATTAAGTGTTTAACACGCAAAAAAAAAAAAAAGACATGGTTACACCCAGAAAAAGGAATTGATTAAAACTACAAAACGTGTTTTGTCGAGTACATTTTGGTTGTATTAGCAAAATTCAAGTAAAATTGAACCACTTTACTTGAATTAACAAAACATTTTTTGCTGACTATACATTTTTTTTTTTTTTTTTTTTTTTTTTTTTTTTGAATTGCAAAACAAAATTTTTTTTGTTGATTCAAACAAAATTTCCATTGACCTATATTTAAACAAAAAGTTTTGTTGGGTCAACCAAATTTTTGTCGATTTAACAAAACTTTTTTCAGGGTGTACAAAAATGTATTTACTTTTGTGCTAAAAAAACAAATTCGCTAAAGATCCATGTTACAGACCTTATTACCTTCCTATTCTCGGCTATTTTCTACCTATATATGAAAAAAAAATCTACTTTATATAACGCTGTCAAATTTATAACATTAAGAATTCGTACTATCGGCTTGTTCAAGTATACGCAATTCGGCTTGAGGAAAAGTTTTATTATTTTTTTTTTCTTCTTGATCTTCCAGTATTGGAATTTCTCGATAAATTTAATTTTTGTTTCGATACAAAAAATTAAGTTTTTAAAAATATTGTAAATTTACTTAAACTGTTCATTGAAAGCTAGAACATTTTGCTCATCCTATATGGTGTCACTAAAATGTGTTATACAAAAAAAAAAATTCAAACGAGAAAGAAAAATTATGCGTCACGCATAGATTGTGGAACGCTTTCCAACACAGCCAGAAAACTGTAACGAGACTTCACCGTTAAATGAGGTGAAAGAAGATATGTAAGTAAACTGTTTAAAAAAACATGTACCACATTGAAAAATATAGTTTTCAAAATTACCTTCCAGTATAAAAAAAGTAGTCGAATTATTTTGTTTAGCCATGTATATGATTAATAGATGTGGATATACACTATATTGCCAAAGGTGATTGGTCACTTGCGATTTTAGACGTTTTGTTAACTATCTAGAAAAATACATGAGGAATTAACCTGAAACTGCAGGTGTGTAAATAGTATAATATATCTTATATATTTCGGTGAATATTTTTTTCCGAAATCCCATAGGGGACTGTCAACAAATTGAAAAAAACGAATATCTTTTGGATTACCCTGTAAAACCTAATGTAGCAAAAGTGTTCAAACTCGAGATTATTAATAAGTGGCTTATTGTAATATACTGTGTTAATTTTTATGAAGATAGCATGTATACGCGAAGAGAAATTAAGGTTTTCATAAAAACCGACACAAGTTTCACCAAGTTTTTTGCTTATAATTTGCAGAGTTCTTAATATAAAAAAAAGTTATTTTGAGAAAATATGTCAAACAACATTGTACATAATACTCTAAAATCGCAATTAAAAAATAATAAAAATTGGATGAAAAATAAGCAGGTTTACTAAAAAATGTTTCACTGCGCATGCGCGAATGAAATCAAAATATAATATTCATAATGTATTAGCTAAGTATAAAGAACAACTTTTGTGAAAGTCTCAAAATCATAGCTTGAAAATTCTGAAAATTATCGTCGAAAGAATAAGCTCGAAATCCGTTGTTCCCAAAAAGAAGCAAAAATATGATGGGTTGTATCAAATATCTGTTGATTGGTGCCAAGATAGCGTACACAATATTGCACGTACAGAGGTGTGAAAATTATTAGAATAATTGTGAAATTTACAATAAAATATTGTTATATTGAAGAAATAATGCATTATTTAAAAAATATTGATACATTTAATATTTTGTGTGCATCCCCTTGTTGTTTATTAAAGATTCGATACGTCTTGGCATACTTTGTATGAGTTTTTGGCAATTAATTCCTATTTAGTTGTCATGGTTCCAAATTTGCATGAGTCTTTCTATAAGACCATTCTTGTTTGTGATGTTGCATTTCTGTAATTTTTTCTTTAGAATGGCCCAAAGATTCTCGATGGGGTTCATATCTAGACTGTTTCCAGGCCATGGGAGTGTTTTTACATTTTTTTTATCCAAACATTTGGTCACAAAGGAAACCTTCTGGCACGCAGTTCTATCATGCATGAATATGAAGTCTCCTTTTGGAAACCAGTCTTTTAATTGTGGAATTAGTCTTTGTTCAAGCACTTTTTATACTGATACTGGTCCATCATGCCTTCTACAATGTATAGTCGTCCAGTACCCTGAGCAGACATCACGCTCCAAACCATTACTTTAGTTGGATGTTTAACCGTTTGTGCTATGCAATTTGGAGACAATTCTTCACTGGTACTTCTCCAAACAGATTTACTGCTTTCTTCTGATATCGTAAATATTAATTCATCAGAAAAACATACCTAAAATGTACAAAATTCTTTAAGGTATGTAATTTGTAGAGAAATATTCTTATAAAGAAATTTTTAATCGAATTTATAAACAGTTCTGTATATTTAGTCAGTAAGCAAAAAACATGATTTCAATAAAATAAATTAACAACTTGAACTCAACTGATTAATTAAAGGAAAATTAATATTTCTCACCTTGCTTCAGTTATTTCTGAATTGTTTTTGCACAATGTTTGCACAAGCAAGTCTCTTATTTGCCCTATCAATGTGATTTTAGCCTTTTTTCGAGAATGACGAGCATTGAGTCCCAGGTGAAATGAGCTTTCTACGGAAGGGAGAATCACATACATTTACTCTATATGCTTGCAAATAGAGTTTTAGTTGATGACTAGTTGCTCTTCTGTTAGCTTTAGCAATATGAATTAATTTCCTTTCTGTTCTTGCAGTAAATTTACTTTTCCTTCCGCATTTCCCTACTCTAGAATTTGCATAGTCACATTTTGAGTCCAAAGATCTTTTCATTCTACACAGATGCTTGCGAAATTTTCGCTTTTTTAGCGATTTTTTGCTGTGTATAGTGATTTTCTTGTATGAGACACTTTACCACAGCTGGTTTTCTAGGAGAAATATCACTTGTTTTACTCATAATCACACAATAATACTTTTATAAACGAAAAAAAGCTGCCAATTAGTATAAACTAATCAAAACAGCAAAAAGATTTGTTTTAAGAATAAAATAATAATGATGCCAACTTAAGAAAAAAAAAACAATACTAGCACAGCAAGCAGTTGATTTTAAAATTTTATTCTAAATTCGTTTGTTAATCAAACAAATTCTTTATGCATTGCAAACAATTCGATTACTTTGGATCAAATATTTTTCTTTTTAAAAAATGGCAACATTTAACAAAATTATATCCCCAAAACTATTCTAAAGGTGTAAAACATTGACTGGATCAACAAAACAAATTACCTCTCATGAAACAGTGCAAGTATATACAACATTAATCAACAAACATTGAAAAAAATCACAATTATTCTAATAATTTTCACACCTCTGTACTACTATATTTGGATACAACCCCTCATCTTTTTGCTTCCTTTTGGGAACAACGGATTTCGAGCTTCTTCTATCGACGATAATTTTCAGAATTTTCAAGCTATGATTTTGAGACTTTCACAAAAGTTGCTCTATATACTTAGTTAATGCATTATGCATATTAAATTTTATTGCATTTGCGCATGCGCAGTGAAACATTTTGTAGTAAACCTGCTCATTTTTCATCCAATTTTTATTATTTTTTAATTCCGATTGCAGAGTATTATGTACAATGTTGTTTGACATATTTTCTCAAATAACTTTCTTTTATATTAAGAACTCTGCAAATTCTAAGCAAAAAACTTGGCAAAATTTGAGTCTGTTTTTAAAAAAACCTTAATTTCTCTTCGAATATTCCTGCTATCCTCATAAAAATTAACACAGTATATTACAATAAACCACTTATTAATAAGCTCGTGTTTGAACAATAATCTCGTGTTTGCTACATTAGTTTTTACAGGGTGATCCAAAAGATATTCGTTCTTTTTCAATTTGTTGACAGTCTCCTATATGGTTTCGGGAAAAAATATTCACGGAAATATATAAGCTATACTATATTGTTTACACACCTGCAGTTTCAGCTTAATTCCTCATGTATTTTTCTAGATAGTTAACAAAACGTCTAAAATCTCAAGTGACCAATCACCTTTGGCAATATAGTGTATAACATGATAAAAGTTAGTTCAGTTAGAATATTCACATTTAGCAATTTTCTCGGATCGATGGAAATACACTCGAAATCCGTTGTACAGTCCTGTATATTATCTGAAGACTTTTATACACACCACATATTAAGCTAAAATGCAACTTAAAACACATTCTCAGCAATTACCAACCGTAAACGACAATGTATCTTTTTCTTAGAGTAGCCCTATATATGAATTTATTTATATTCCAGAAACTTATATTAGTCTACTTAATATATTATTGTTCAGCAAGAAAATTCGTAACACAATTAAAAACCACCCTTAAGCAATTCACTCCCATTGCCTGTAATACTTACAGATTCCCTTGTGTAGCCCTGTGTATGAACAGCCCAGTTTATAAACACACACGTACTATGAAAAAATTTAGTTAAACTTAAAAACGCAAACCAAAGTTGAAAACGCACTTATCACACGTAGACTGTAAATAATGCACATGTACTCTATACCGACATCTTTTGTGTGTCACTGTAAATAAACGCAATGCACACCCCACTTTCAAGAGAGCAATTGATAGTGAACCTCAGTAATGCATATAATTTTCATTATCTTTGAAATAGTGAAATATCACTAGAGTACACAGCAAACGATTTTTTCCCATAGATCAATGTGTAACAGAAATCTTTTGTTTGACCCTGTAAATGAATAATTGATGCTTTGCACCCCATATTCTTCAAAAAGTATGTCTTAATGTGCTTCATAATTATATATCAATTTCATCATGTTTTAAATGACGTAGCATCATCAAAATGCACTTGAAACGATTATTCTCCATTGACTGTAATGTAACGGAATACTTTTGACTGTCCCTGTAAAAAAAGTATAAGTGGTATACACTTCAGTTGGAATAGGGATTATGCTATAGTAAACGAAAATGACATACAAAAATGTCAGGGTGATCCGAGCATATTTACGCGAGTTAGAGCACGGACAGATGGCCAGACGGCAAACGGCAGACGTCCAGACAAACCGAAGTCATAAACACTTTTCAACTACGTTGGAAAGTGTTAAAAAATGTGGAATAATAATTCCGTTGTCAAACCAACATTTAGAAACGTGTCTCGTTTGTACCAATGTATTTCAAATACTCGAGGTCTAATTTTAAGGCTAAGGGAAAATGATGTTATTTTAACGAATTATATTATTTTTTTTGGTTTTATGAACGAAAATGCAACTTTCTCTAAAACATATATACCACTGCTATTCATATTTTCTGAGATAAAAGGCTATAATAATTAACACTTGTTAAAAATTGCTTTTCTTCTGGCAATGTAGTTAACTTTTTAGTTTTTAAGAATAAAAATAGCTATTTCTCGCTTACCATGACGTTATTTTCGACATGTATAATTTTTTCGGTGCGTATTATTGACATTTGCTATCCATTGGCTTTTCAAAAATTTTATTACGCTTTTTAAAATATTTCGTTAAAAATACGACATCTTTATATTAGCCGTGCGCAGACGATAGACAGCCAAGTATTCTTCCCATCTTCATCTTTCGTGCTGGATTCAAATAATTTAAAATAAAAACCTTTTACTCATTTCGTTTAAAATACAGAACTTTAATTTTAAACGCATACATTTAAAATACACTTATTTCATGTGAAATGCAAAAGAAAAACTAGTCGAATGTGTCAATCCCAAATCTTTCTTCTATCTCACACAGGTTTCGCATACACTGAAAAGAATCAGAACACATTTATATCAAGGTCTAACTGAAACTCAAGTTTTATTAAATTCCGTGCAATATTTCTTGAAATATGACTATCGCTAAAATCGTGCAAATCCTGCAAAATGCTGCATAGCAGCGGCGCCTGCTGGGCGATTTGTACCAAAAACTAATCAGCACCAATTTATATCAGATACTAACTGAATGTGAAGTTTTATTAAATTCCGAGCATTAGTTCTTGAGATAGAGCTATTGCGGAAATAGCGAAAAATGCTGCATAGCAGCGCCACCTGCCGGGCGATTTATGCCAAACACTGATCAGCACCAATTTATATCAGGGACTAACTTAATCTAAAATTTTATTAAATGCCGAGCATTACTTCTTGAGATAGAGCTATTGTGGAAATCGCGAAAAATACTCAATAGCAGCGCCACCTGCTGGGCGATTTTTACTAAAAACTAATCAGCTTCAACTTATATCAGGGACTAACTTAATCTAAAGTTTTATTAAATTCCGAGCATTAGTTCTTGAAATAGAGCGCCCACAAAATTTGTGTCACATACAGACAGACAGACAGACAGACTCACAGACTCACAAACAGACATTTTCTAAAAACAGTCAAATCGTGTTCAGGACCATCTAAAACGTGTAAATCCGTCGAAAACCGGAAGTCGAAAATTTTCATGAATCCAATACTTTTTTCTTGTAAAGATAGAATAAAGTAAAAACAAAGAAAGTAAAATAAAAACTCAAGATCATTTTATTTCAACATCAAAGCATGTCTGCTTTATTTTCGATAGATGACTTCATATTCGCTTTCTACCCACACTTACTAATATTCATGCATCTTGTATTATTATCAAATACTTTAAAAAGTACGTGTTATGTACCTAATATGATGTTATTTAACTTTCTTTTTTAATAATTAAAATTTTTATTTCAATTTCATATTTAATGTGGAAATTTTTTTATTTGATTATCAACAAAAATAATTGAATATAATAAATAACACCCAGCCTGTGTTCATTTCTGGATTATAATCCATCTATATGCAAAGATGCAGCGCCATTAAATCATCCGTTTTGACGTTTACTTTATCTAAATATTCACGCACACTTTCAAATTTACAATGTTATTAGGATTAGGATATGTGTGCGTCTCTCTCTCTGTGAGTGTATGTGTAAGCTGTTATCAATTTAAAAGAAATATATAATTGCCAATAAAATTTTACATATAACTTTAATGCAAAATTAACTACAATATTTCAAATGACCATAACAAAAACTAGTTGGATGTGCCAATCCCAAAACTTTCTTTTATCTCACACAGGTTTCGCATACACTAAAAATAATCAGCAACCAAATTATATCAAGGTCTAACTGAATCTAAAGTTTTATTAAATTCCGTGCATTAGGTCTTGAGATATGACTATTGCTAAAATCGTATAAATTGTGCAAAATGCAGCATAGCAGCACCACCTGTTGAGAGATTTAGACCAAAACCTAATCATCAACAACTTATTACAGCGTCTAACTGAATCTGAAGTTTGATGAAAATACGTGCATTATTTCTTACGCTATTTTTATCGTGATTATAATAAATAAAGTAGCATAGCAGCACCACCTGTTGGGCTATTTACACCAAAACCTAAAGAGCATCCATTTATGTCTAACATAATCTGAAGTTAAAAATAACTATCGTAAAAATAATGAAAATAGTAGTATAGCAGCGCCACCTGACTAACCATCTAAAATACACCACCATCTAAAATACAACGTAATCAGCGTCTATTTATGTCAAGGTATCTGAAGTTTGATGAAAATAATTGCATTACTTCTTGAGCTATTGCGGAAATCGAAAAAAAATGCAGCATAGTAGCGTCACCTGTCGGGTGATTTTCATCAAAAACTAATCAGCACGAATGTATATAAGGAGTAGCTGAATAGAAAGTTTTATTAAATTTCCTGCATTAGTTCTTGAAATAGAGAACCCACAAAATTTTTGTCACATACAGACAGACAGACAGACAGAGTCACAGACAGACATTTTCTGAAAATTGTCAAATCGTGTTCAGGACCTTCTAAAATTTTTAAATCCATTGGAAACCAGAAGTCGAAAATTTTCATGAATCCAATACTTTTTTCTTGTAATGATAGAAGAAAGTAAAAAAATATACATATAGGCGTCACATATTTCATATTATAGTCTCCTTTTTAGACCAATGCTCTGAAATAACTGATGACCTATCAGACGCATTCTGTATAATTACTACGAAGTCTAGCATTAATATAATCGTATGAAAGCCATTTTCTAACATTTATTAACCCTTGACTTTTACGCTTCTTTAACGATGATTAATGGTGAAAATCTTGCTTTATGTGTCATTTACGGTTCATTTAAAACCAAAGGATATATATGATATAGTTATTAATCTTGAATATTCAGAGAATGCATATAATCATAAAGCTTTTTTCTGCTAAAAAATATTAAAATATAAATTTCAAAAAATAGTATATGTTACAGTTACTAGTTAGGAATAATCATAGCATGAATAGTAAGTTTTTTCAACGTTTAAATTATAAATTAAAAAAATCAATAGAGGTGTTTATAATTCGAATTTATTTTTCATTTTGTAATGTTTATTAGACTCCATTGCTATATTTACATACTCTGTAATATGATGAATAATAGATTTTTTTTAAACTAGCTAACCCACCCGGCGTTGCCCGAGAAGACTGTTATTGAAAAATATAACAGTGGAATGGTACTCATAAAAAAATAGACTGAATAATATTTATTTATACTAAAAACTTGTAAAAAAATTAAATAAGAGCTAAAATTTCAAAAGTATAACAGTTGCGTTTAAAAAATGAAACAGTCAGGGAAAATTATTACACTAATTTGATTTCTATTAATCCTGTACTGTAATTCGCATTTCCAATACAGAGCTTGGTAGAAATTGCACGTTTCACTCAAAGTCACACAGTTATACGTTTAAATCAGTAATTTGAATATTAGAAGCAATGCGTTCATGCATGCGACGGTTATTAAGACTATTTTGGCGATCACTTATGCTCTGTATTTGACGGCGTTCTTGATCCAATCTATTTCGATTTTCTCTTCTTAATTCTTCTTAATTCGCTTCTTCTTCTTAATTCTCTTCTTCTTCTTAATTCTCTTCTTCTTCTTAATTCTTCTTAATTTCTCTCTTCACTTTCAAGCATTCGCCGAGATCTTTTACGGGCATTTTTAATGATATTTTGAAGCTCCATAAGTGCAGCGGAAAAGCGAAACGTAAGTAAACCCGATTTAGCTCGGCCTAAATCCTGCCAATGGACTTTTACACAATAACCAATGATATGCGTTTCATTCGGTTGTTGTCATTAAACAATTAACAAATAATCCTGATTTCTGTGCCACATACGATAGCGTAATATATATATATATATATAGATGAGGTTTATTGATAATAAATTAGTGAATGTTAATGTCTTCTACATGAAAAGTTTTCTTGTAAAAATTACGATAATCATTATATTGATTTTTATATATTATATTTCTGTAATATCTTGTGACATAAATTTATACTTTTTTTCTAATACAATATATTTAAAATATACGTTGATACTTTTCACATGATTTTAATAATACAACGTTCATTATTAACACAGTTGTTACTTATCATTTATCGAAAAAAAATGCAATGAATTGTTCAAATGATTTCAAATCTAATTATAACATATTTTTGATGTTTTATGTAGGGGGGCAAAAATACTTACACTTACCATAACAAATAAACAGTCATTTGCATATGACAAGAAATATTCATTGTATAATATTCTACATATAAAACGGGACATCTGACAAAATTAAAGTAGTATGTATACCGAGTATTGTAATTTCTTAAGTTATGAGCTGTGAAGAAATGATCTGAATATAAACGGAAATCCTAATGTTGACTGTCTAATAGGCAATACCAATTCATCATTTTGAGGCGAAAAATTACATTCTAGGACAATGTGATATTAATTCGTTGTCAACAAAAACTACTGTGGATTGAAGAAAAATTAATATATATATACAGGGTGTTTCACAAAAGACCCCTAACTTTAAAAATCACTAACACGGAAACGGTTATAGATAGAAACACGAAACCAGTGGTATGTTTAATAAAAAAATCGCAAGAATCTTATACATAAATCTCAAAATTTAGTTAAAAATAGTACCGAAAGATGGCGCTGAGAGCGTTAAGAATCCTTCTACAGAGAGTTCAGAAGCATAGAAAAACTTGCCGTTGATGATTTCGCCATTGAAATCTGACCGCTATTAGCTTGTAGTGAAAATACTTCCGAAACTGATGTATACAGTGGAGGAACGTGTGTTTATTGTGTTGGAGTACCACCGATTAAATCAGAGTCCTACTGCCTCAAGGAGAAGTTTTCAAACGCGGTTTGAAGTCGCAAAAAGCCCAGATGAGAAAACAATTCGTGAGCTTTACAAAAAATTTCAACAAACAAACCGGTGACATACAGCAGACAATCAATGACAATTTCATTCTTCGTTTGCGATAAGTCTGTTGTTTAAAAGGTGCACCTTTTGAATAACTTTTGATACGCCTATTTATCACAGCGCCATCTATCGGCGCTATTTTTAACTAAATTTTGAGATTTATTTATAAGATTCTTACGATTTTTTTTAATAAACATACTACTGGTTTCATGTTTCTCCCTATCGCCGTTTCCGGGTTATTGATTTTTAAAGTTAGGGGTCCTTTGTGAAACACCCTGTATATATATACAGAGTGTCCAACAAATCCTTGACACATTTTAAAATTCAATAAGAGGTCATGCAATTGGCTTACGAGTGTGCGGTTTGGACGAAAATGTTTTCATGATCTGAAATTTTGTTTAAGTAAATAGAAAATAACAGTTCCGAAAATATATTGTAGATGGCGCTGCTTCTGGAAAGTTATCGAATACGAAGAATGCCTTTATACATGACAGCGGAAAAAGGTGCACAAACACACGGTTTTTGTCCAAACTATGGAAATCCACATTCCAAAACTCAACAATACTCGCCCTCCTGAGTTCCAATACACGAGTGAGGATGGATAGACGAGTCTCGTTAACTTCTGAAATGTAGCTTGCCATAGTTTTGACAAAAACTGTACATACGCAATGTGCGTATTTCGCCATTGTTGGTATAAAGACAAACTACCTATTTGATAACTTTCCAGCAGCAGTGCAATCTATGAAAAAAAATTTCGAACTATTTTTTATTTGCTTAAACAAAATTTCACATCGTAAGAAGCATTTCCGTCCAAACCACACTCCCATACTTTAATTGCTTGATCTTTTATTCAATTGTAAGATGTGTCAAGGACATTTGGGACAAATTGTATATATTCGGATTGCCCAAATTTACAAACCACCAAATACTTTTCTTTTTTTTTTTAATCTGAAAAATTTAATTTAAAGGAAAGTATATGAGTAACTAGTTGCTTAAAATACCTATTTCAGACGTGTGGTGTGCATACGTGAAGAATTTGCTTGTTGAAATTATTAACTTAATTAAATTATTTCAGCACCCGTCTTTCTAAATTACGAAAATACATAAAATATCTTCTTAAATGGTGTAAATATGATTTGAAAAAATCTTAAAGTAACTCGAGAAAAAAAAAACTCTGCAAATGCGGCAGTATATGTTATTGCTTTAATTTAAAAAAGAGCAGTGATGTATTCATTAAAACATTATAAAATACTTTAATGTTAATATTTTGTTTAATTAGCTAAACTTTTTACGCTCTTTGTAATATTATAATTCGTGCATTCTAGGCAACCAAAATATATATATATATAAATTTGCAATTAATAACCCTCAATAAAGGCTAGGGCACATCTAATGTATCGTTGTTATTCTACAAATTTGTTTTATTTATGTTTTTCCGTAAATGCAGTAAGTACAAAATTCTTAAACATGAGTCTTATTATTTTTAATCAAGTACATCATCTTCTTATTCTGTGACCTTCAAAACTTTCATGACCAGACAATTATGTAACAGACATTTTACATCAACATAAATTACTTTTTCAGTAACATAACCAATATATTTTCTGTCTTGGATGAAAATGTAATTAAAAGAAACATAGATAATATGGTCTTTTTTTTTTTTTTTTAAAAAAAAGGAAAATATACGATATTATGTACATTGGTAAAGAAATGAGGATTTGATAAATTATTAAATATTCTACTTTATATCTGATTAAAATAATACAATAAGTTATTGATTAAAATGATTAAAATATAGAATACCCAGATATCTTTTTTAAAGATCGCATTATTATTACCAAAGTTGTATTTTATCACAAAATGCTGATTTTTGTATAGAAAAAAAAATAAAACACTATTAGACGATGATGTAATTAATAGTGTGAATGGGGATTAATAATAAAGAAGGGGAGAGGGGGAAAACTACTTTTTACTTAATATCGCATTTAGTCCACATGATATATATTATTATGAGAGAGCAGATTAGGGGGCTTCGCCCGCTATCGGGCCGATTCAGATATTCGTAAAAACGAAAAAATAGAACGTAAAAGTTTTGTTTTATAAAAAACATGACTTTTTATTTGGAAAATTAAATTTATTTGGATTTATTATTTTAGAATAAAGTGTTTTGATAAGAATATTAAACGAAACCCTTTGTGCGGTCTTCGATCACACTTACCCACTTGTTTTTTTTTTAGTATTGTTGTTACGTGATATTTATGATTATTTACAAAATAATATTAATGATTTTCTCTGAAGCTTTAAAAAATATTTATACGATGTGCAGTTATTTTAAAAGCATTTTTCAATTTAAGAAATTCAAATTAAATTCCAGAAAAAATATTATTTTTGCGCATTGTCAGAGTAAAAATTTGGTTTCAATAAATGTATATAGTATGTACTTTGTGTATAATGTATGTACTTTTCATTTAAAACACACAAACATTTTGCTTTACAAATATTTTAAAAATAAATGGATGCATATTTTTTTTTTTTTTGGTTTTGTTTTCTGAACAGTTAAGTATAATCAATTTTTCAGATAATTTAAAATTTATATATACATTTATAAAAATGAACTCCACTGATTGAAGTTTTTTTCACCTTAATTAAGCTGATAACAAGGTTTTAATGCAGAAGTACAATAAATTTAAAGATTAAAAGGACAATGAAATTCGAATGAGAATGTACTCTTTTCTAAATTTAATTAGATGTTTTTAATTAAAATGCTCTTCATTGATTTTTTGACAAATACTCTTTAAATGAAATTAAATGATGAATATGCATTAAATGTACTTTATGGATTTTCTTTTTTTTTTTTTTTTTGAGAAATGTAAAATTTTTAACAAAGAATGTGAAGTTACTATTTGATTTTTCATTTCAGGAACAATGAAATTTTATTAGAATAAAATATTAATATATTTTTGTAATTAAACTGCCAATGTGATTCACCTGAAAAAAGTAAAATCAAGAAACTCATAAAAATTTTAATTAAATAATGACAATCATATCTGGTATTATATTTAAAAATATCAAGCATTTTATTTGTGTGCCTACTAAGAAATGTCTTACTCACGCATATTTCTAACAGTTTGGAGAACAATCATTTATAAAACGGAACAACTTATAAAATTTACTTTACAAAAGTAATACTTAGATTTCTTATACATTAGAAATAACAATTAAGTTAACCCTTTTTATCCTGATGGTACTTATAAGTACCACTTTAATGAAACACCTATATATTCGTAATATGACCGTTTTTCCTAACGGTTTTCACAATGCCACAAAGAGTGTCTTTCTGACAGCAGGCAGATGGCAAATTGAAGCGCATATCCTCTTTCTTTGCATTGCAGGGATTTTACATTTGCCACGCCGCATTCGAAATCCATTTTGTAATAGAATTGACATGCATGTTGTTCTTCATTTGAGTAATTTTAGTGGTTTATTACCGGTTATTTAATACTATTATTTTCTATTGTATTCTATACTCTACATGTGAACATATCCTATATCTTATTTGAAGTTTACTATTTGAAATTTACTATTTTATTTTATATCATAGGGTAAAAAATTTATGGCGGTTAGAGTTGCATAATTAACCACTAAAACACAATAAAAATTATTTTCCTCTTTCCTATATGTTTATTCTGCACCAAAACTTATCCAATGATGCAAAAATACAATTAAAAAGTAGCTGGAAAATTAATTCAGGATATAAAGGGTTAAATAACAATTGAGTTATAAGTAAATGTTATTGTTGTGAAAAACTTTTGCCACTTCACAAAAAAAAAAAAAAAAAAAAAAAAAAAAAAAAAAAAACATTTATAAAATGAAATTTTGCAAATGTCATTTTAAACGTCCAAAAACGTTCAAAATACAGGATGATTAAAAAAAAAAAATATATATATATATATATATATATATATATATATAAATATATATATTCCGATATATGATCCCTTAACAATCCTTTAACTTTTCCCAATCATACAGTTCAGAGAAACTGAATGAAAATTTTTTTAAACTATTTTCAGACTCATGTGCTCTGATACCCTGAATAATCATATGAAAAACAACAGTTACAGTTACAGTGAAAAACATCGAAAATGTCCAATGGCAACACCTATTTTTTTATTGGAATGTGTGTGTGAAAAATCATAAAAAGCGATAGAACGGTACCTGTAGCACGAACATCGCCGGCGGTAGGCGCACTAAGAAAAAAAGTGAAAACAAGCAATAACGACATCGAAGCAACAGAAACAAAACATTTTTTTGTGTTTCACAAATTTTTCACTTCACACACGATGACACTTTACATGCGGCAGATTTTGGATGTCACTGATCGATAAAATGTTTTACTTTTAGTTGCTTCTCTGTCCTTTATTCGTTGTTTTCGCTTTTCTTCTTAGTCTGTCTAGCGCCGGCGATTTACGTGCTACAGGTACCGTTCCAACGCTTTTCATGGTTTTTCACTATGAAAAACATTCAAATAAAAAAAAATCGTAGGTGTTGCCATTTGAAATTTTCGAAATTTTTTCACTGTAACCGTAACTCTTACAATTTAACTATTGTTTTTCTATGATTCTTGAACACATACCTCAAAATACTTTAAACTAAAATTTCATTCAGTTTCAGTAAACGGTATGATAAATATGGTCTCATATATCGGGATAGTTTTTTTTATAATTACCCTGTAGGTGTACCCTAATTTTAAAAGAAAGTTGTGCAGAGAAAATGTTGTTTCTTTAATACATATTATTATGGAATTTTTTGTCAAATGACTTCTAAAAATTAAATAATACTCAAGTAACAAAACACTTCACCATATCACCCTTATCATACATCAAAATTTAAAATAAAGATTTTAAGAAATACATTGCTTACAATACTTACAATACTTATTTTTATCTAAATAAAAATCCATATCATACACACGAGCGTCTTATATTAGTATGACTCAATCACATTTGTTATTAAAAAAAATGTTTATTTTAGAAACTGCATTAGAAGCTACATTATAAATTAGACCAATTTTGATAGCAAGTTGAAACAAGCAATACTTATATCGTGAAACTATTTCTTTTCTGTTTTATAAAATATTTCAGATGCTTTATTTTTGTTAAACTTATGTAGAACAATGTTTTGTACATCTAAAGTAAGTTACAATATTCAACATATCAGACTTGAAATAACATAGTATTTTCCAAGTAGTGTTTAAATGGACTGTTTTTTAAAAGAATCATTTTGTCAATAGCTCTTTATGATATTGTATTATATTTCGCCTAAACAGTGTTGTACTTTTAGGAGATATTGTGTCATTTGTCACAAAAATTGGCTTATTTCCGTAACCGATTTTCAAAGTACTAGAAAAATGAGAGCAATTTTGATACTAAATTGGCACAATCAACGCTTATATCTCGAATATTATTTTACAAAATATTTCACGGCTTTCTTACAAGTTAAATGTATGCATTTTGTACATCTATGAAGAACATTATGCTAGTCGATGTGTAAATTTATAAAAGTGGATAAAAATATGTTATCATATAAAAAACATAATTGTTTGACATAAACAAAATCTTTAATGCAATAAATCCTCAAGTTTATTTTCAAATTATAATATGGATCTGTTTATCATTATACATTTTACTTACCCATCATACATAGTATAGGGTAAGTCTTGTAATCGTTTTGAAAATCGAAAATTTTTTTTTTGACGGATTTACACGTTTCAGACACTGGAGATTCCGAAAAACATATTTTTAGAAAAAAAAAAATGTTGCATTCCGTCTGTGTGTCTGTGTGTCTGTAAACGCTCTATCTCCCGAAAAATTTGAGATAGAGACTTGCAATTTGGTATGTACTTAGTATGTAATAATGGGAAGAAGCCTATTTCATTTCAATAACCTCGATTAACCGGAACAATTTTTTTCGGACTCTCGAAATATTCGTTCTGATAAAAGGTATATAAAAATTTTCGAAATTGTTTATTTTAAGAAATGAACATAAAAGACAATAAAAAAAAAACATAAATTTTGCATAAAGCATGAAGATGATCTGATAATGATTTGCCGAGATATTTGGAATCCTATTTTTCCACACTCTTCGATTTTTCATGACCCTGTATTTCATCCAAATTTCACTTCAAAGATATATTTTATTTGGAAATTTGACGCTTAATCAGATGCAATAAACCGCTAGTTAATAGGATTATTATTTTTGGAGTTATAAGGAAAAACCTCTTTCAAGCAATTCAGTAATCGAGCCTTTAAAGTTTGTGACGTCATCAATCCACGATTTTATTTGAATGGCAATGCATTTTATAAGTAATTTACACATTTTTATTTTAATATTTTACATTATGCAATCCCATGATGGGTAAGTATTACGGTGGCCCCCAACGACTAGTTTATCTTGTGAAGTACTTCGTTTCCGTTTTTCAATAATTGTAGGATAAGCCTGATGTTTGAAAAACAGGACTAATGTAATAAATTCATTTGAAATAACCGAAGAATAATATTAAAAAATATATTTATTTAAGTAAAATACTAAACTCATGTTATACTTAAAAATAAATTTATTTTCTTAATCAACGAATGTGAAAAACATTGCTGTCTATATAAGTTTTATTTTATAGGAATCCTATAGTACTATTAAAAATATACATTTTGTTTTTAGGTTTTCAGCTGTTTAACGTGAAACAAAGCACACAAGAGTAAGTAGTCTTGAAAATAGTGCAGCTATGGTTTTAATGAAAATTGTTAGTTTAAATCTACAAATTTACCTTTTATAAATGAAAATTGTTTTACAATAATGAATAAAGAAGGTATTTATTAAGATTTGAAATCACTATCCAATATAATTTCTGTAATTCATTCCTAAAAAAAAACAGGATTTGGTCAATGTTTCTAGAAATTTAACAAGGATCTTTTTTAAGCAGAATTATGTAGCATAATTTATTTCAGAGTGAACAAATCCAAATGAAATATAAAAAATTAGATGCATGTTTTCTTTATTTTTCTTTCTTTTTTATGTATTCGTCTTTGCACACTATTTCTAATATAGTGCCAGGTAGCATTTGTTTTATGTTGAGCATTAATTTTAGGTATGTTGCGCTGTTAGCATCCCTTTTTTTCACACTCAACCGTGTCAACTCATATAAACAACGTTTAGTGTCAAGTGGTTATTAGCAAAGTAGAAAGATGTGCTGCAATACACTATTTCTCCAAAAGACCTGACACATTCGATGCTACACATTTTGTCAAATATCTGGGGAAATACTTGACGAATTTTCAGTAAACTTCATGAATATAAGGAACACGCTTCACCTCACATTGTTTACGAGAGAATTTATGGAAACAGGGATGACCACTTCGGGATCTCAGCTTTAGTTTCATAGTTCAGTCCCGAGGGGCAGACCAAATCCACTAACAGCCCGCATTACAAATGACTTTTTTAATGCTTATACTACATTTTTTACAATTTCACATAAGAACATAAATATCTGTGATTTGAAACAGGCTTTGTGTAAATCCAGGTTACAATTGATTTATTACAGAGCAGTATCTATATCATAAAGGACAAACGTGTCCGTGCGTAACGGTGACGTTATTTTGCGAATGGCAAAACTTAATGATTTCGGTTTTGTTATTTTTGATACTGCAGTTTTTTAAATTTCTAAACATCGCACATTTTTAATTTTTATATCGTTATATAGGAAAAAATTCTACTTTAAAATGCAATTTGGTTGACAACTGTATCTTAATTCCTTAATTTATAATAGCTTTTTATAATAAAAAAAATTGGTATTTTTCACTTTTTCGGGCTTAATGGTTGTCATTTTAATTTCTTTTCCGCTTGACGACCGCATATTATTGATGGTTAAAGAACTGAAATGGCTATTATTAATTAAAAAATAATACAGACAGCTCGATAAGTAAAGAAACTGTTACTGATTTTATATAAAATACAAAAATATTAAAACTAATAATAATAAACGCTTTGATGAGCAATAATTGTACAAACCGAAATTGTTTAATTTAAATGCGAAATGAATGTTTGTGATACTTAAAAAAAAATTCAATGTAAAAATTGTGACTCAAATAATATTTGACTATTTATCGTTTGCGCCAGGATAATCACGATCAAAATTCAATTTAAGATAAAGCTAGGAGAGTCTGCGCACAATTCAAAAGAATAACAATAAAAAATCTAAATATTAATTTTTTGCTGAGCTATCTATGAATAATTTTTACTTCATTTGTTTTTTTATGCATTTCATTACTATTTTGTTGTTATGTTGCAATTTAATAAAACAGTTGTAATAATAATACCAAGAAAGTTATTTTGCGCAATCTGTCCTTCTAGAGTTGGTGTGATTGCACATGGGTAGGAGAGATTGTTAATAATAATAACTACAATTAAATTGTTAACAATAATAAGTACACTCAAATGACATTGTTGTAGGGTTTTTGTGAACAAATATTATTGTATTAGGAGTGAATATTTCAACCTAATGATTAAAGAATCAGAAAAAATGAAACAATTTTAAAAACGATTAAAAAATTTTAATTAAAGGGAAAAAATTAAAGAATCGAAAAAGCAAGTACAGATAAGATTGCAAAATAACATTAAGTTACTTGATAACACGTTTAACTTAAAATTAGTCCATTTAATTTTTTAATTTTTTAATGAAAATTTACCAATAAGCTGCGTAATCGCTCCTGGCATGGAAACTAATAGGAACAATGCGCCATCTCTCCTAAGTAGCAGATGCGCAAACTCTCCAATTTCAGTAGGAGAGATTGCGCAGCCTTTTATTTAAACATGACCGCTACTAAAACGAACCGTTGATGTTCACATTGTTAGTCTAGATTAGTAGCTTATGAGAAATCGTTTAACTTTAAAATATTTTGTACTAATTACATTGTATAGAAATTCTGATGAATAGTTATGAAAATTCAAGCACTTTGGGAAAACAAAAAAAAATAGCAATGCTTTATCTTAGACGCTCAAAACAATCAACGTGCACTTTTAAGTTGACACTCCACTACTGCTGTTGTACAACTACCTGAAGTTGCTGCGCGCTCACTCTACTCCTTCCCCCCGAACCTCTATGTGCGCAATCTCTCCGACCGCGCCATCTCTACTGGTTTTACCTTATGATGAAGTTTCGCTTTCTGTTTTAAATGAAAATTGTAAGGTTTCTTTTATTGAGGAGACACTGGCAAATTATTTTTACTTAATGTAGTTTTAAAAAAAAGTGAGATTATTTAATGTAGTTGGGTTAGCTGTTGGATCTTCTGAGACCGCAGCTTTGTTATTAGATCAAGATAGAACATCACATTCAAGATTCAAAATACCAATGAATTTGAACGAAGCATCTACGTGTGTCATTAGTAAGCAATCTGACCTTGCTGGAGTAATAATAGTAACGCAGTTAATCGTCTGGAATGAAGTACCAGTGATGAATAAATTAGTATTTGAAAGTGTAGATCATACGCTTAAAGACATAAAAACAATGATTCGCAATTTGGTGGAATAGTAGTTTTATTTGCTGTCGACTTTAGACAAATTTTGCCTGTAGTGAAGCATGGGAATAGAGCTGATGTTGTTTTGCCACTTCGAAATTTTTTAACATTTGAAGAAATGTTAATATTAGGCATTTCATAATTAACATATGAGTGAATCAAATTCAAAATGTGCACTTTTCTGATTATTTAATTCATGTTGGTGAAGGTCAAAATGTTGACGTTACTGAATTCATCATTCAACCAAATAGCTTAAAAAGTCACATTGATGTCAATAACAGTCTCCAATGATGGAAATACAGAGTATTAATTTGACAAAAGATGCATTTTAACACCTTTGAACAAAGAAGTTGAAAGAATTAACAGCTTGATAATTCAACAATTTTCGGGATAACAGAGAATTATAGAGAACATAGCACTGATTCCGTTGTAAATGAAAATTAAGCAATATCATATTCAATTGAATATTTGAACAGATTAAAACCATGTTGTATTCCGCCTCACGTCTTACGACTTAAAATCGGAGTTCCAATTATGCTGTTGAGAAACTTCAATCCCTCTTTGGGTCTTTGCAATAGAAATAGATTGGTTGTAAAGACTCTAAACAACCGAAGCTGAAATTATAATAGGAACTTATATAGGCAATCGAGTTTACATTCCAAGAATAACTTTGATGCCTTCAGATTCTGAATACTCTTTTAATTGTAACACAAGACAATTCCTCATCAAGTCATTTTTTGTGATGACAATAAATAGTGTTCAAGGGCAAACACTTGAACATGTTGGCACCTATTTGCCCAAACCAGTGATTACGTATGGACAATTATACGTTGCATTATCCAGAGAGAAAAATCTCGAGAAAACATTATTTATTTTTTTTTTTTGCATAACAAATGATTTGAATCAAAATAACGTTACGTACAATGAATTGTTGAAGTAAATGCTTAAATAAATAAAGCATTAATATGTGATATGAAGCTTGATGCAGTTAATAGGGAATATACATATTCAACTAAGTAAAAAAAAATGTAGGCTGAGGAGAAAATATTTCATTATATTTACTGAAATGTATAAAAAAGTCTTAAATATACATACAATAGAAATGGTGAAATCAAAACATATTTTGATTTCATATATTTGATTCAAACATATAGAATAAAATTATCGAATTAAATTTGATGCTAATCTTAAGTAATAAGGTCCACATCAAGGGATGATGTCACACATAAATGATGTTGACAAGAATATAGTTTAATGTTAATAATAATCTACATTATAAACAAAACACATGTCTAATCATATCTGAAGTCATTTTGATGGTGGTAGCAATGAAATGACTAATAAATTTTGTTTTGCCTGCATATTTTTAAACTTTTAAACATTGCACAATTTAATTTTTTACACCGTCGATTAGGGAATCAAATGCAATTTATTTGAAAACTGTATTTGAATTTACAATTTTTATTTGTTTTAGAATAATTTAAAATGGATTATTTTTAAATCTATCTGTATCATGTGCAGAACAATTGTGAAAGATTAATCCGTTTGCATTTAAAACACTATAAAAAGTTTACCGTTTATTTATTACCGGCTAAAATTACGGAAAAAAATTTAAATTTCATCAAAATATTAATATAAATAATAATATAATACAAATAAAATACAAATTTAACAGACATGTTCGTGAACAACGAGAAACAGTTGAAATTTTCATAGTAAACAGTTAAAATTTTCATAGTAATAAAATCTGCAGTAAGCAGCAAAATCTTGGACGATTTCTTTGACCATTATCTCCATGGCATGGCTAAAACTGAGTTGCCCCCGTCAGCGTCTCAACCACCGAACCCAAGTCCTGAGGGACTTATAACGTGAACGACCGGATTTGACACTCCGTTTGCGCTTCGGTCAGTCGGAGCAGCGCATCACTCGCTTTATTAAATTAAAAAATTTACTTGAATATATTATTGATATTTTTCTTATACAAATTCTTTTTGGCGTTGTTAATGAATCATTATAAAAAAAAAATATATTAAATACGAAAATTCTATTAGAATTAGAAAACACTGGTTTTCACCTATGTTCTGTAACACGGGAAGCCGGGGTTCGATTACCTAGTTTCATTAAACCACATTTATGAAAATTAATCAAGCGTATACTAAATTAACAATTATTTACGTATGCCAATAAGGTTTAATGACACAAAACACAATAATGTAAAGACGACTTTAAATTACGATACCATACACTTATATAGCATGATACAATAATACACCATAATACACTATGAATGCATATAATACACCATGAATGGAACAGATTTTTTTACAACTTAGACTACATAGTATTTCGTAATAGCTGATATGATGAATTACGCTTTTACAATGCGTTTTAAATTTTTTATTTACCTATTTTCTCGTTTGACAAAAACATTAAATATATAAGCTCATTGAGATACTGAAAACATTTCGAAAGTTATTACAGTGGAAAAATTATTTTGAAGGCATGACCCAGTCACTACATCAGAGTAGTTGAGAGTAATCATTTTATCAGACAGAATTTTATGGTAATGTAACAGACATTACATATGTATACCATATTTTACATAATTTGTACTTTAGTAGAGACTCCTAGTGGAAATAAGAAAAGTTTTTGAAGAAAAATAGTTACGCAACGTGTTTTCAGAATATACTAATTTTTTAGATCATAACATTGATACAAAGTGAATCCTAAATCCAAAGACAATAGATGATGACATCTTACATAAGATTAAACTACTCCCTTCTCACAATCGAACTACTGAAATATGTGTGAAACTCACGGAAGCTTCTTCTGCTGTTTGTGGTCCTTTGAGACGTGATGGGTTCATTAAAACTTCTCTGCAGTTTCGCAAAAAAATGCTAGAGTTTTCAAAACCAAAACACAATATAGATTACTATAAAATGGGAATTTTATTGCATGTAAATTGTAATAGTAAATTACTTTTAACTTATTATTGTTGATATCTAAAGATAATTTGAAATTATATTTACTTACAAAGTAAAAAATATATGACAATTTTGTTGCTATGATTATGTTTTACAATTACCAAATTTTCATACATTTTTGAAAATTTTGAAGTCATTGAGGCAGTATAAGCAACACGAATTTGATATAATTATTACATAATTTTATATAAATATATAATAATAATAGTTTAAGAATCATCCTTTTAAAGTATATTCATACTAATAATATTTGTGCATATTATATGTTTTACAAAAACATTTTAAAATGCTCAACTTTCACGCTTATACTAAATATTTAATGACCTTTTGACAGTACTAAATATTAATATTTTACAAAAATATTTTATATTAAGAATGAGAATCTGATAAAACGACTTTCCCACACGACCTTTCCATTTTGATTTGCCCATTTTGAAAAAAAAAAACTGTCCACAGAAGGGTTCTCCATCCTAACGTGAATATATAAGTAAATGATTAGTATACATATAACACACAGAATTTAAAAAGTGCAGTTATATTATCGAAATGTTTTGTGTCAATTATTTTTTTAGGTCCGATAACTTAAAATTACAATTCGCATTTTAGCGTTTCATGTTCATATCATATATATCCAAATGGATATTTCGTAAGGAGACAACATAAAGTTATTTTAGTTTTTTTTTAATGTTTTAAAATTCCTGTATGTATATTATGGTAAAATTAAAAAGGTAATTCAAATACAACATTTGCTAAATGGTACATACATTAAAATCATGAATTTACAATCACAATTAAACATCAACGTTTCATTTCGCTTCTGCGAACGTCATCAGGATGTTACAAACAAGTCGAAAATGTCAAAATGAGCATACACGTCAGAGTTCTGGAGAAAACATGATCGCAGAGTGCATTTAGAGAGTTTCTCCAGAACTCTGACGTGTATGCTCATTTTGACATTTTCGACTTGTTGGTAACATCCTGATGACGTTCGCAGAAGCGAAATGAAACGTTGATGTTTAATTGTGATTGTAAATTCACGATTTTAATGTATGTACCATTTAGCAAGCGTTGTATTTGAATTATAGAAATTATGGTGCAATTGTCCTGTTTTTAAATATTAAAAAGATAATCCTAACAGTCAGCTAAAATTTACTCCCGTGTGCTTTGAAGTAAAGAAAAAGCATGCAAAATTGTGTTTCTGAATATACTGATATGTGTAAACTTAATTATAAATAAAACAGAAACTATATTACATTAGGGACTGCTTTAGAAACCAATTTCACTTTCTAATCGTAGTGCTAAATTTCTGAAAAATGACCTACCCTAATTTTAAAATGTTAATGAATCAAAGAACTATTTTTATGGGAATTCTAACGTATATAAATTGACTCGTATTAGAACTTTTTGCAATATATTTATTAACTACAATTCTATTTTTAAATATTTTATTTAAACAACTATGATTATAATCTTCTCAAATATATCTGTTAATAACGTTCTCTGTGATGAACATATTTTACAACCAAACAAAATTTTATAATGATGTATGAAAAGTTTCCTAATAGGTTGAATCGAACTTTAATTTTTTTATGATTTGGGAATTGATAGCTATGCAAATTGCACAAATGCTAAACGTCGTGTAGGCAATGAGATTAAATTAAGGTAATAGTCTTGACAACAATCTATCAAAATTTACACTTTTTAAATGTTTATACAAACCCATTAACAAAATTTATCATTTAGAAAACTGTCCCTTTCACATCATCAATATTATTTGCAAATACGTGCAAATCTTTAAAACCTTTAAAATACAATGATTCATGCAAATTGAATTTGGTCACTGTGAAAGAGGAAGTCTATCAAATTGGAAATGTTATCCTATGAGATATTGGAACAAATTAAAACACGGATATCAATATGTATGCAGTTGTCCTTAAACTTAAGATATTTTATTCATCAAACCGTATTAGTTTTTGAACTTCAATATTCTTACAAAAGTATTATTAGAAGAACACAGTTGTATCTACGAGATGCAAGAAAACATTTTGAAAATATTTTATTATTTTTTATTTATCATTATTGTATTTCTAAGATTTCAAATTGTATATATATATATATACATATATATTACATGAACTCTATTATGCTTAAATTAGGTATATATTAGATGCTCTGTTTCGAACGTTTAAGGACATGTTGATGTAAGATACGCCATCTTGAATTTGTGCATAGTCTCTATTTCTACTGAAGAAAAAGTCTTTTACATTTTAGATAACTTTTCTCTAATTATATGAAACTTTTTCTTTTTATCGTATTTAATTCAATTTCAATGATATTGTAAAAAATAACAATCAGCAGTAACAGTAATTAAATTATTAGAAAAATATTTTTAAATTAGAAGAAAAATAACAGTAATTATTTAGAAATACGATGACATTTTTAACATTTTGATAGCTGGCACACCGTGTCATTTTCAACCGTAGATTTTCACTTGTCTTTTTTAGTGTTTTTAGGACTTTCTTTAGCATTTAACTTTCTCTCTTTTTATCATTTTTTTTCTATCTCAATTGGCATCTAAAATTTCTTTTGATATTTTAAATTATCATTTTTTTTTCAGTGCAACTTTTAAATAAAATTGACATTATTAAAAACATATTCCTGTTAAAATGATTTTTTGTACAAATATATAAATCCCAAGAATGAAATTAATGAAACGATCTTAAAGTGCAGTTCCAAATCTATAAATAAAAACTATATTAAAATTTAATCATTTCGTGTAAACTCTCGAATAAATAGTTTGATGAAAATTAACTTTGGATATCCATGTTATTGACATCCACATATAACATCCACATCTATGGCCCGATGTGTATCGGATAATGAAACAAGTGGTAAGTGCGACCGAAGATAGCACAAAGGGTTTCGTTTAATATTCCTTTCAAAACACTTTATCTTTTCTTTAATAAATTCAAATAAATTTCATTTAGCAAAAAAAAAAAAAAAAAGAAAAAGTCATGTTTTTATAAAGTAAAAATTTACCGGTCTATTTTTTCGTTTTTTCGAATATCTGAACCTACCCGATAACGGTCTAAGCCCGCTATTATACTCTGTCATAATAGTATCTGTCATGTAGACTAAATGCGATACTAAAAAAAAATAGTTTATATAAAATAGATATTTAAACCTATTGCATAATACTCTATAATCCAGGTCCTACTCCTAATTTGCGTATTTTAGAAATTGAGACATTTTTTGACAGTTCTTTAAAAGTATCTACATTGATTTTAAACTATATAGTTGCTAGCAAACGCGTATGTTTGGAGCTAACCTTACTCACAGATTACGGAAGATTAGTTATTTTATATTTTAGTAGGTGTTACCCGTGACGTCTTTCACTTAACATTAAAAGAAAAATAAATGCATTAATTAAGGAAAACGTTTCACTCCCGATAATTAAAAAAATATTTAACTCTCTTTATAACGAACTCCGTTTTTTTTCGAATATCTGAACAGGCCGATAGTAAGCGAAGCCCGCTATTTTACTCTGTCATAATAATATTTGTCATGTGGACTAAATGCAATATTAAAAAAAAAAATCAAAATTAAACATGTTGTACACCTTCAAAATGTTAAAATATGCGAATAGTTCCATAATCGGGTTTTTACCATGCTTCAATACGTTCCTCAAACTCATAAATTTACTATTCTCTATTACTCATATTGATACTCGCTTTGTATTGTTCTAAAACATTTGAAAAGTCCGTTAAACTTCCAAAATGACGTCAGATTAATTTTCTTTTTAATTCTGTAATGACGTGATATTAATCTGCTTTCTGTACATACACATACTCATACTCCTTGTACTATTGAGAAATCTTTGAAAATTTTCGTTTTATTACCAATATGACGTCATATTAATCTTTTATTTTTCAATTGGTGGAACTTTTTATTTCATTTTCATTTTTCACGTGGAAAATTTTCAATACAAACTTAATTATTGTAGAAAGAATTTTATTGTGGATTTTTAACTGTTGGCAACTGCTATAACGAAAAATGTTTAAATTAAATAGGAAAAGACTGTTAGATTTTTGTTTTTTATCTCTATTTATTAAAATAATGCGGTTTTTTTTTTCAAATTTTATGAATTTGAGCTTCATAGCAGGTATTTAGTTATCACACAAATTTTCATGCCTATAAGTTATATAGTTTCTGAGAATGGCTCTGTGACGGACAGACAACGCAGTGGGAGTAACAGGGTGTCGTGAGATGAACGAAACCCTGAAAATGAGGTTGGTCCCGGAAGAGTTAAAAATCTTTCGCTTAGTTACACAGTATGTAGTGCCAAAAAATTGCGAAATAATGAGCCTTCACCGATGGTTCAAGTGGGTTGTAGCCTATACTGCAAATTGCTCAATACTTGTTAAATTAGCCCTTACTCTTAATATAAGAAGGAAGTATTGAACTGCAGTGTTTCTACCAAGACCAGAAAATTCATTTATGTTTGTTTTAAAATTTTTGCAACTACGGGCTGTTTGTGCAAAGTGGACAGAAATTGATTACCGGTTTGATGTGTGTCATGTGACTAAGCTGTGAAACATAGATTTTTTAAACCATTATTCCATTTATTCCATTTTTTAAATGGATTTTCTGGTTAGAGGTTCTTTTCCAAATCGTGCTCGAAAATGTCATTGAACTATGGTGACAGATTCCGTTTTGCTCAATTGAAGTACACAAAATGTCTACCCCACCTTAGAAGCAGCCATTTCTACTGATATTCGCGTGTCACGACAGCTATAGCCTATGTCACTTCACACAGCAGCGGGAAAAAAAACTTTTTGAGTACATCTACTTTACGGCTTGCATTTGGAGAGCGTGCCTTAAACTGTTCCTGTTCTATAACATATGGAAGTTGTATACTTACTTATGAATCACCCTGTATAATGTAATTTTAAACAGAACTTATAAGACGCAAGTAACGTTGGAATTTTTTTAAATTTTTGTTACTTTTGCCGCATAAATTTTTATGGAATGAGTTAAAAATTTTATGGAATGAGTAAATGAGTTTTAATATAAGTTAACGCCAAATTTGAATCTTTTTTTTAAACTAGATGTATAGCTTTTAAATAAACAGTTTAGTAATAAATTGAGGATAACGCCCTGTATAGTTAGTCATATAAGAAAAATTACGTTTTTTTTTGTTCTTCAAAAGTCGGAACTTTCAAAATTTAAGTTATTTCTCCCTTTTATATAAAACCTGTGTATATCTACTAAAACAATATACATTTTTATGAATATTAGGGACAAACTTCTATTTCTTTCATTACAGACATTTCTGTAGTCGTGAGAAATATGGTTTTCATTTTTGGATAGCTACCAAAAATTTTATATTCTTTTTATCGCTTTTAAATATTAAATAATGCCAAATTTTACAGCAATCAATAAGAAATAAAATGTACATTCAGATGAAATTTGTTTTAAATCTGTAACTCGGACTAGTGTTTTTTTATGATTTTGTATATAATTTTCTAACATGACATTTTTTGAAAAATCAATCTCAACAATGAGTATTTGTTTGTTGGAACAATCTACAGGAGTTAGTGGCAGAGTGTAGTTATTTGTAGTTATTTGTATTTGTAGTTAATCGCTCAGAAAAATATAAAAAGAAGATTACCAAAACATAATATTATCTATAAAATACCACACTTTTTCTGTAAAAAAAAAACCTGTCAAAGAAATTTTTCATTTGTGATGAAAAGAAAATTAATATCAAGATGATTGGATCGAAAGATATGTTGCAATACAATATGCTCAGAATTATACTAGGACTTCCCTCAAAGGGATATTGCTCTGAGTGATATTGCTGAGAACATAGGGTTAACAATTACAATATAAAGAAAAAGAGCAAATTAAATGATAGAATTACAAAATATCATATATAAATTCATATACACTGTTAAAAAAATAGAAAAGAAGTACCGTTCATCACATGTGTTGTCATAATTTTTTTTAACATGTGGCAAAGAATCTCATTTTCTTAAGCGCGTATTGCGCAAAACTTGAAAAAAAAAAAAAAAAAAAAAAAAAAAAAAAAAAAAAAAAACGCTGGATCTTTTAAAACGCCCAACTTTTTAAAGTTACGTAATTGGATTTGCTGCCAATAGATTATTCTATCAAGCGTGGCTTAACGCAAATTTAATTTCATTGTTGCACCTTTTTTTGTGTGTGAATTTAAAATTTTTCTTCCTTGATTATATATCTATTATTTGTATAACTGTTTATACAAACTCTTACACTTCAAACCACATTGATAGCATACTTTGCTACAAAGCAGATTGCAAAACTATAGTCTAAATTATTATTAAAGTATACAAAAAATCTTTCGATGACTTCTGTAAAATAACTTTTACATTAAATCTCCATATCGTCAAAATTGAAAAATTATATATATTTCAAAATTAAGCTTAACAGACACTTCTTGATTATTCTCTAGGAGGCTCTGCCCCCTGCGCCTTTACTGCGCCAATCCGCAGACTTTTCTTTTGCCTGTCTGTCTGTCTCTCCACAATCTGTCTGTTTCCCTATCCGTTCTTCTGCCCGTCTCTCTAACCGATTGTCTATCTTTCTACACGTCTCGCTACCTGTCTCTATATTTCTCTACCGGTCTCGCTACCCGCAAATCTATTTCTCTAACCGTCTGTCTATCCGTCTAACTACTTGTATGTCTAGCCGTGTCTCTATCCACTTCGCTATCCATTTGTCTATCTGTCTCACAACTTGTCTATCTGTCTCCCTACCCATCTTCTTACCCATCTACGTACCCATCTATTGTCTCTCTACTCGTCTGTATACCCGTCTCACTATCCATCTGGTTTTGTGACCGACTCGCTTCCAATCGCATTACCCGACAGTCAACTCGTCTCTGTACTCATCTCTCTACTCGTCTCTTTATCTACCACGCTACGCGTCTCGCAACCTTTCTCGTTACATTCCTATCTACCGGTGTCGCTATCCGTCTCGTGATCAATCTCGCTACCCCTCTGTCAACCCTCTTTTTACCTTTCTCTCTAGCCGTCTGTCTATTCGTTTCGCTACCCGTTAGCCTACCTATGTCTCTACTCGTCTGTCTACCCGTTTGTTTACTCGTCTTTCTACCTCTCGCCACCTCTTCCCAATATTTAAACAATTCATTTAATATACAGAAGCCGTTTATCAGTTATTAAATGCAAACAGAAGTAATTTATCTAATAAGTGTAATCAGATGCATTTTTTTTAAATACATACATAAACCTGAATAATAATTCATCAGTTTTGTGTTCATAGTTGTTTATATCATTTGACAGTAAATCTCAACTCCTTAAACTTGAATTTTCTCAAG
The DNA here is from genome assembly GCA_963931845.1 of Maratus michaelseni. Classification (NCBI taxonomy): domain Eukaryota; kingdom Metazoa; phylum Arthropoda; class Arachnida; order Araneae; family Salticidae; genus Maratus; species Maratus michaelseni. The sequence goes on from OZ007592.1 coordinate 394,873,387, forward strand.
CTTCTTAAAAAAACCACAAGGTCTCTATAACTGCAAAGTACCATAAGGGCTAAATTAGCTACATGTTATTAAGTTAAGTGAATGTTTCGTTATCGCGTTTGCAGCCAATTGCTTATGTCAGAAAGCGTGGCTTAACGCCATTTTATAATTCATTACTGTAACTTTTCTTTTCTTTTTTTGGGGGGGGGAGGGGGGGGAAGGGTTTCAAATATATACATTTAAATTAAAACTTTTGCCTCCATGCCATTAGTGTTGTTTGTATTATTAACTAATACCTTGTAGACCGAGCTTCATTTGAAACAAATGTAAAAGACTTCTTCTACCGTTTTTTTAGGAGAAACTTACGTAATTGGGCCCAAAGCCAATCGGAGCATTTAATATCATTATTGTAACTCTTATAAAGTTAAAACAATATTGTTGCTAGCTTTACTCTTGTTTGAGACCAGCCTTGCCTGTGTATCTGAATGGGGAAAAGTTTCGTATCCTATATGTCGGTTGGCGAAAAAAAATTAAAATGGTGCCAAAAGGTAGTTTTAGCATCTTACAAATTTTTTCAAGAGAGCGGTAAAACATGTTTTTCAAATATTTACAAGCATACGTTTATTAAAGCATGTTTTTGCACCATCTTAAAAATTTAGGCACGATGCTAAAATAAAATTTTATCGCCATATTCGATATTTTAATAAGTAATGAAAATACATAAACAAACTTATTTAACAAACCTAAGAGGCATTTTTGTGATAAATAATTGTTATAGTCAGGGGGGTAAATTGTAAAGAATTAATAAACGGTTAGTAAATAATAAATAGCATTTAAATTCTAAAAATGGAGAAGTGGTCCGTATAAAAATGCAAAACATAACATTATACGCTTGATATATATGTAACTCTTTTTTTTTATTTTTGAATATTTCCGAAGGCACAGATAAAAAGTTAAAAATCTCTTTTCCAAATGCCAAATAGAAAATATACAAAATAGAATGCCAAATATACTACAAAATAGAAAAATATCTGCAAAAAATATATTTACATAATACTACATCTGCAAAAAAGTAAGATTTAGAAAAAGTAAGCCAAATCCTGCAGATCCCAACAATCACATCGAAAAACTTATCACCAAAAAAGAACTCGCCAAATCTTACGGCACAGGAGATGGATATTTCCCTCTGAATGCAGAATATTAGTTTTTTTTTTTTCTTGTACGATGGGTGATTAATGATTATAATATAATTGTTTCATTTCACATACTACATACTGTTTGATATATTGGTACATTTATGTTATCCTGGCGCAGTTGATAAATCGCCAAATATTGTTCCTATAACATTTTCATATTGAATTCATTTCATTTAAATATAAACCTTTCACTCATTTAATTTAAAATACATTCCTTTCATTAATCCCATTTAAAATGCTAAAAAGAGAGAAAAAAGAAATAATGCCATAAATCGAAACCTTTTATTTAATCACCAAAGAGTTTTTTTTTTTTTTTTTTTTTTTTTTTTTTTTTTTTTTTTAAATTTACACACGCGAAATAAAAAAAAGCTGATATTGCTGAGATTTGCGCCAAATCTCTAATACCAAGTCTACCAAGTTATTGCGGGGGTTCTGTTTCAAACAGAAAAAATCCAGATTAATTTTCGATTTCTACTAAAATGAAATATATTTTATTGTGCTGAATATTAATGCGTGCATATTATTTTGCTCCATTAACTCCATGAACTTTTGAATTCCGATTGTCTACGAAAATCTCCCACCGGTGAAAATGACGTACGCACAAAATTTTCGTGACGTATGTACTTTAATTGTGCTTTTTTATCTATTTTTTTTAATATAATTTCCAAACATTTTGACATTTATTCTAGGTAATAAATTGACGTCGTTGTGACCTTTATAGGTACCTGGTGTAAAAATTTGAATGAAATCCGTTAAATATTTTTTGAGTTATGCTTGACGAAAAGTTTTAATATCCATCATAGCTATATATGGGGCAAAGTAATACTGCGCTGTGTATGAGTCTTCGTTGCACTCAGACAGTTATATATATTTTTTTCTTTGAGTTTCTTAATTTATAACTGAGCGATTGTTGACGTATGATTTATACTGAACGATTATAACTTTACTATAGCCATTGTACAATCGCACGATTATAACTGTGCGATTAGTATGATTTATACTATATTTTTTTAACTGAAATATAATTTTATTGCATTTTAATTTCTCATTATAATTGTATTATTATCATTCATTATGTAATATATCATTATCATGAAATATTTGCAGGATAAAAAAAATATTTTATTCAGTAATTAGCGAATTATTTTATGTGGCATACTAAATTTATTATATACTATAATTGACTACTTTCCTAAAGGATTATGTGATATTCTAAGTTCATGAATTCTGTGTAATTACATTTTCATATGACTGATAATTAATATTCCCCTAAGAAACCAATGTATATTTGGACGGAAAAGAAAACATATTACGTCAAAATATATTTGCTTTCTTATGAATATGATATATATTGCATATGATCTATTCAGAAGAATAATATGGTAATAAAACAAGAGGGCATTATCATAAATATTTTATATGTTTAATTCTTATCATATTTCAAGCCAAAGATTTGCCAAGATAATTACACAAGAAGGTAAAAGCCATGTGAATATTATGTTATCATAGTTAATTATTTATGAAACTGCTTGAATAATAAACTTATTCAAACGGATTCATGTGATACTGTCTAGGAATAGAACATTTCATTGTTAATTTTCTGTCATATGTTATAAGTGCACATAAATGAAAAATATGTTTTATCTCTCTCTCTCTCTCTCTCTCTCTCTCTCTATATATATATATATATATATATATATATATATATGTATATAAATCATTGAATATCAGATTATGAAAATCAGTATGGAATAAATATGACACAAACTTTTGCGTTAAAACAGAAAATATTAGTTGTTACTGAGTTTAATCTACTTAACAGAATTTCTTGTAGCATATAATTTTCTGATAAGTACCAATATTTTTAATATGCGCCTTATTTAATGAAAAAAAAAAAAAAACATTCAGAATATATTAGGCGCAGACTAGAGTTTGAAAATACTGTTACTCAAAAACTAAAAACTTACCAAATTTTTGCACATGTCTCAGCTGCACAGAATGTTTTGGCAAAATAATTCTTTTTGCTACTTAACTATTCACTATTACACACAGTTTTTAGCTCACAGGCTATCAAAGCCTGAGAGCTTATGTGCAAGCCGGTTCTGTATGTACACAGAAAAAAATAAAACCCAATTTGGGTTGAAAGATTCTTAGGCATGTGCCCAAATTGGGTCATGCCTGTTTTGGTTACCACTGTGTATCCATTTTGGGCACTGTTAAATACCCATTTTCAATTTTTTTAAATGGGTATTTAACAGTGCCCAAAATGGATACACAGTGGTAACCAAAACAGGCATGACCCTGTCATGCACATACCTAAGAATCTTTCAACCCAAATTGGGTTTTATTTTTTTCTGTGTATGTATGTACGTACGTATGTACGTAACGCGATAACTCTTGATAGAACTAAGCGTTTTACTTTAAATTTTGTTTATAGGTTCCTTGTGATAAGGCGCTTCTCTGATTAGTTTTGGAGGTTCATTGGTTAAGCAAAAAGGGGGGAAACTGGGGGCTAACCCCCCATAATTTAGATAAATAGGTTTTTCATGCAGAATTATCCAATTTTCTTCAAATTTTGTATATAGGTTCATTTTGATAATGCGCTTCTGTCAATAGTTTTGGAAGTTTATTGGATAAGCATAAAGGGGGAAAACGGGGTGCTAACCCCCCCCCCCCATAATTTAGATAAATAGGTTTTTCATGCAGAATTATCCTATTTTCTTCAAATTTTGTATATAGGTTCATTTTGATAATGCGCTTCTGTCAATAGTTTTGGGGGTTCATTGGTTAAGTATAAAGGGAGAAAGGTGGGATAACCCCCCCCCCCTAATTTAGATAAATGAGTTTTTCATGCAGAATTATCCCATTTTCTTCAAATTTTGTATATAGGTTCATTTTGATAATGCGCTTCTGTCAATAGTTTTGGGGGTTCATTGGTTAAGTATAAAGGGGGGAAAGGGAGGGGCTAATCCCCCCTTAATTTAGATAAATGGGTTTTTCATGCAGAATTATCTGATTTTCTTCAAATTTTGTATAAATATATTCATTGTAATTAGAGACTTCCCTGATTAGTTTAAGGGGTTCATTAGTTAACTATGAGGGGGGTAACGGGGGGATGACCCCCCTTAATATATTGTTGATTTCTTTATTTTTCGAGAGAGTATATTATGCAATTAGTGTGAATAGCCTGTGAGCTCAATACCCTCAGTTTAACTGGGCAGTTTTCTTTTTATTGTATTTTGCATCAAATCTAATTAGCAGATTGGATGTCTCCCTATGAAATTTCATTCCATTTGGATACGATATTTCTCACATGGATATTTTCTACCAGATAAAAAAAGGTAATCATCATTCACTAATAAATGCTGTACATGGCCCTGGATTTTCATAGTAGATAATAAAGGAATGACTTGTGTTATTAAAGTGCATATATATAAAAAAATATTTTGCAATCAAGTATTTTAATCTCAATCCTTGCAGCGTGCAGAAGAATTTTTTTATCATTATTTTATCATTATTTTGAAATACTTTTCTTCAAAATATAATTCTATTGCATAACTTAAAGACATCCAGAAGATTATTGATTAGGGATACTGGTAAGAACAATAAATTTTTCCTATATGCTCCAAACTCTGTTTAATACGTTTACGTAATAAATTTTGGAGTAGCGTTATTCATTGCAGTAAGTTAAAGGAACACGAATGTAAGTTTAAATCATCATTCTAAAATTTTCTGTTAAAGACTACTTGCACCAACGTTGATTTTTTACTATATGCTATAATACTGTTGAAGTTTTTTTTTCGGTATCGAAAACATATTTAGGTACTTTTCGCGTACAGAAGCGAAAAAGAGAATATGGACTTCTTGAGAAAAGGAAATTTGACAGAATATTTTCTGGCAACGTATTCAAAGTTTCCTACGCACAAGCAATATATTTAAGTATTTTTTAATTTATTTAATCTAAAGAAGGCATTTATTTATTTTTATATACAATCCGAAATAATTATTACATACAAAAAACAATACTATATATATATATATATATATATATACTACAAATTAATAAGGGTTTGTACAAATTAGTTGGGCAAATTCGTAAGTTAAGAACTTCTGAAATATTAAATGAAATTAACCAGTTGAAAGTCAGACTAGTAGTAATATTGCCGAAGTTTATTCATAAATGGCGATAGGTGTCATAACTGACGCTATTGCTTAGCGAACGGTAATCATTCTTGTTTGGCATTACGATACTGGGGACATACAACGGAGCTGAAAAAGTGAAATGCTATCTTTGGTTTCATGAAACACATTCTACCGTGCAAGTACGACGAAATTTTATTGGAGAATACAAGAAAAGAGCCCCTAAAATAGATACTATTGTGGCATGATATGATCGATTTACTGAAACAGGAAGTGCGGCTCACCGGCTCAAGGTGCTACTTTACCACTCCCAACGATTCATATTTTGAACTCAAAATTTAAGTCTAAGCATTTGAAAGCATTTAATCAGATACAAAAAATAACGGTAAAATATATTTGTTCGTTACTCCAAAGTCTAAACGCCCTCTATCGACATTATTTAAAACTTTTTCTTTAAAATTTATTTTTAAGAAAATACTGACATAAAGAATAGTTTTAGCAAAAACCGCAAACGAATCGACCAATTTTTTCGTTTTTTATAATTATTTGAAATTTTGAACCCTAAACTTTAATGGGGCCTATCTCTTTCGGAAGACGTTTGGGAGCCTTAGTTTCCTATTTAATATTGTTTGTCTTGATGTGTACTATCACCCCTTAAAGTTTTGCCCAAGAGTTTAGATTCACCCTGTATATAGTAAGCCTCATGGACAGTGATGATGATTTCTTGTCACAGTTGGTTTTTAGTGACGAAGCAACTTTTCACTTAAGTGATAAAGTGAATAGACATAATTTAAGGATTTGGGGATCGGAAAATCATCATGCCATACTAGAACATGAAAGGGTTAGTCCCAAAGTAAACGCCTTTTCTGCAGCGAGTTTCTCGACTTCTCTTCGGCCCTTTTTTCTTCGCTGAAAAAACTGTTACATGAATTACTTACATGGACATGCTACAGATATTCCTTATGCCTATCATCAAAGAAGAAATTCCAGGATGTTTCATTTTTCAACAGTATGGCGTGTCTTGTCACTAACACAACGAAGTTACATCTTACCTCTTTGCTTAGGTACCAGTTTGGATTGGTCGTGGAGATGTTATTCAATGGCCACCATGATCACCAAACCTTTAACCGCTTGATTTCAGTGTATGGATTTTTGTAAAGTATATCAAGTGTACAAGCCGGCACTTCATGCATCCATTCCTGAACTAAAATCAAGAATCTGCACAGCAATAAATTTGATCTACGGAAACATGCTGACGAATCTATGGCAAGAAATGATTTACCGATGGGACATTTACAGAGTCACGAAAGGAAGTCACATCTCACATTTGTGATAATAGTGAACTTGAATTATTTCTCTACCTTACAACAATATATATTTTATTTTTTTCCTGTCAATTCCTTTCAATAAATCATTCTTTTTGCCCAACTAATTTGTAGACACCCTATATATATATATATATATATATATATATATATACATGCATATATAAACAAGCATACAAGTTCATCAGATTTGTTTTCATAGCTGTTTATATCATTTGGAAAAAAATCAATTTGACTCACTTTCAAAAGCCCGAATTGTACAAATAATTTTATAAAATACCGACGCTCCTATAGTAGAAAAGTCTCCATATTTGTTTTTGTATAAACTTTCAAATTTTCAATTTGAGTCTATATATATATATGAAATGAATATGAAATAATATGGAGAAATTTTGATTGTGAACGAGTGTGAATAGATGTGAAAGGATATTTAATTAAACCCATTCCAAATCAGAAATTAAAGTATAAAAATTCAAAGTTTAAAATCCCTAATTTGTGTGTCTATATTTTAAAGTCCGGTCTTCGTTTCTATTCTGCCCCTGTAACTTAATTTTTCTTACAATACTTTTATTCCGAGCAGACATCAATTTTGAGTCCTAATTAAGATCAAAATCTCTGAATTGACAATTCTTTCAGTTGGTCGTGGGCTCATTTTGCCATTATGATCCCGGAAATCATGCAGGAGCTAATTAACCAATAATATTACTCTATTTCATAATTTTCAAAGCTCTATCCAGCGGTAGTTTTGCGGTATTTAACACGCGCACCGCGTTTTTCGTGTGGATTTTTGCTCTTATCACTTGCCCCCAAAAGACGGCCGAACTTCCTGAAAATGAGACGGTACCCGCTCGGCTAATGTGCCGCGACCCGCCGATCCACGCCCGGCAAGTCCGATGTTACTTATATAAGACTTCTCAAGCTGTCCCCTTAGCAAAGGAAAAATGTACTAAAAAGGAAATAAAAGTTAGTCCCCAGGGAAAAACTGTGGTTTATTTGGCTTACACTCACACGACTACAGACTATACGTTGCATTCTACGGACTCTCTGCTAAACGTTCAGACGACAAGCGAGCACCGAAATGTTACAGCAACGCCGTGATATATGTTACAGATATATTACAGATTTATATATATATATATATACATGAAAGTGTTTAATAATATATAAATGGCAAATTTGTTCCAAATTTGATCTCAAATATTAGTTTATCTTTACTAATAAAAGAAGAGAGTCGCCAGCTCTCTCTGCGTGTGTGTTTGTGTATCTGTCTATTGGCGGTCGGTAGGAAAATCTACTGCACGTAGAAGTCTGAAAATTTGGATGAGGATAGTCCAAACCAGGTCTTAATGCACCTGAGGCTCAGATGTTTAACCTTTTGACGATTAACAAAGATATTTATAAAAAAACAGCAATTATAAAACAGATAGCCGACAAAATCTTAGCAGGATGCTGTCAGATCGCACCTACCCAACGCCGTAGCAGAAAAGAACCAAAGGATATTTTTCATAGTCGTTTTTTCGAAACGCGAAACGGCAAAATTGTTCGAAATAAAGAAAACGGGCATATCTTTAAATTTATTACTTTTACATTTAAAAGTTGCAATCCGTTCAAAAATATTATTATTAACTATTTCAAAAAAATTCGATTTCACCAATTTCATTTTTTTCCTTTCGTGTATGCTCGCATCGAGTTCAAGTTTAGAGATACCGATTAATGAAAAATACTCACTGGAAAATGATACATTCTTTTTTGATACAAATATACTATCATTTTTGCTAATGATCGAGTATATATGTGATTCAGAAATTATGAGATTTGGGGGAAAATAATCAGTATGATAAAAAATATATATATCCCATAGGGTTTTACATAACGAACTCATATTTAGAACGTAAACTTATTTCTGCGTTAAACTAACCTTAATCTGCTGTTTTAGTAAGACTTTGGTTTAGAAATAAGCAGATTTGAGAGTAAAATAACCAGTTTTTTTTAAAATAAATTCTCATAGGATTTTGACGTAAAAAAAAACAAAAAACAAAAAAAAAAAACAGAGAATTTTTTTTTGTTTAACACAGCTAAATAGGAATATTAGCAAGAAAATTATAATCAGGCTTCAGAAATATTATATTTATCTATATTAATAAAAGAAAGTTTCGCTCTGTGTGTGTGTTTGTCTGTCTGCGATGGCTAGCAAAATCTAGCCCACCTCGAAGTCTGTAAATTTAGGTGTGGATAGTCCAAGGTCTGGCCATGTGCACCTGAGTCTCAGAATTTTAATATTTTGATAATTACCCAAGATATTAAGTAGATTCTCATCAACCATCGCTTCTAAAATGACATCTTTTAAATCAAAATGGCAAAAGAAACGAACAGAAGCATTGGGCTTGCAAGCGGAAATGAACGAATTCGAAATCATTTTACTAATTAGCGAATTTTAAGAAAAGTAATTGAGATATGAATTTGAAAATTTCTGAGCATATGTAAAAAATATTGTGAATCTGTCATTTTTGAAAAGTTCGGTGTAATTTTTCTTATTTTTTGCAAAAAACTGCCAAAAATCTGCCGGCGCCAGTGAAAACAATCCGAGATAGTTTCAGACAGGGATCAGCTTTCATTAAAACTGAACTACAAAGAGATCTGTTTCTCTGGCTGATCCCTCCATTTAGTTTTTTGAAAATGACAGGAAATATTTGCCAATTTTTACTAATGAACAAAAATTTAGGTAACTAATTAAGATATAGATTTGAAATTGAGGTCGGGAAGGGGTGCCATCTGCCGGCTATTTTAGCGTAACGTCTTCGTTATGTTCTAATTATCAGAAAAATTTAATTATTTTTTTAATGATCGCGTTAATGTAGGTGACGGTGGTTCTCTTGAACAAAATATTCATTATATTTGCGGGTATGGGGAGGGAGGGGGGTTAACGCTTTTCTTTGAGATTGTAATTATCTCGGGCCCGGACAACGCCGGGCTTGTTAGCTAGTTACTAATAAAATCTTCAGAGAGTTTGGAAAAAAATAACTAATTTTTAATACTAAATGACTTGATTTAGAAAAAAAAACGAGAAGAAAACACTTTTTATCTGCCGGAGCCAGTGCGGCCCCCAATATTATATTAGTTTGGAAATATTTTCGTTTAAATATGTAAATTCTTTGAACACTGATTTTAGGTATTTTTAAGTTTATTATATCGGTTTCTGGCTACGTCGGTTTTTCATTTACAAATATAAAATGGATAGATTTCCATCTCAAAATACAGAAATCATACACAATTGAGGGTGTACGCTATCGAAAAAATTAGGGCTCTCAGCATTCGGATCTTTTAGAAAGATTATCATTTAAATATATAAAATCATTCAACATTGAGTTCAGTTATATTTAAGGTTATTATCACAAACTCTGGTAACGCCGGGGGGTCAGCTAGCATAACAATATAATTCAAAAATAACAATAATTTAAAAATAGTTACTCTATAACTTTCTTCACACTTGTTCGTGTTTTTCAATATAGTACTTTGTTTATTATTCGTTTAAAAATGATTTTGTATATTTGCATTTATATATTAAAATATGAACCCTGCTATCGTAATTACGTTTAACTACAAATTTGTGAATTAATGATATTTTAAAGATTTCTTGATTTTGGAATTATTTTGTATCATTATTGCTAACATTTTATTCAAAATATCTACCAGAATTTTTGAATGCAATTCTTTATTTAATCATGGATTAAATAAAGGTCATTATAGAAATCCTTAAGTTAGTGTATAGAAATTATGATGAATATATTTTGAATAAACAAACCCTCTGAATAGACAACATTAATTGGTATTAACGTCTTTTAAGCCGTTCGTGTGACTATGGTCTAATAGATAATTTTTTAATCTTTTAGTACGAATATTTCCCAGTAGAAATTTTTAGTTAATTGAATTACAGAAAGTCTGTGTCTAATTAATACAAAATTTATTAATTGGAAGTACTGAAAGGTAAAATTAAGAATTGAAAGAAATGCATTTTTACTCATATATCCTGCCGTTGTAGAGATAGGAAAGCTAACTCCACAGTTTTGCGCTTGATGGTGCTGTAAGGTACCTCGTTGTGAAGTGCTTACCCAATTCACTATACTCAGATACCACGTTTATGACTATAGATAAATCGGTTGATCGATGATCGAAGGTAAAGCCGAATTAAAGAATCACCCTGTATATAAAGGTTTCATAGGGGAATCAGTTAATCTGAAATACCTGTTAAACGGATAGTGATAAAATTATGACGCAACTGTCCTACATATAGTAAAACATGTATAGTAAATCGTGAGAGTGACAGTGGCGCCCTTAATGGCAAAATTTGTAAGTTATCCACCATGTCTGATAAAAAAAATAATATATTGCGAAAGAAAAGCGATTAGTTAAGTACACAACATTATAGCGATTTCGTATACGCTGATGTCTTACATAAAAAAGTAACTTTATTAGAGGCCCTAAATTCTATATTTTTCAATAACCAATCACCGGCTTATGTACATCAGTGATCGCTTGTAGACGTGTGGTATATTAGGGCACAAGCATGTTTCTCAACTAGACTAACTACCAAATTTAAGCATTTTTAATACAGAAAGCAGACTAAATTTGCTCAATGTGTCCCTCCATCTGCAGCAATGATTCTGGAGACCTTGAGCATACTTAACTTTTTTTATTAAAATAAATTGTACATTGCTTAGATATGTTAATTTCATTCGTCAATGTGGATTTACCCTTTAATCTTACTCTTATGCAAGCGATTACTGACAAATTTAAGCCGGTGGCTGGTTATCGAAAAGTGAAGATTTGTGTGTTTCTAATATAGATATTTTCACGTATTAAAATACATGTATGGATATTATACCACGGATGCTCATTTTACTATACATATACATTCATTCCACAATTCTAGTTTCATCTGTTTTTCCTATGCACCACTTATACGCGTATCTATATTTCAAATATTTTTTGCGATTATTTCTGTAAATCCATGAATTATAGATTTTTCGTTTAATAAATTGTTCGGTATCCTTATATCTAAATATGTTATCAAAACTAAACTAGTCTGTGTGGAGTCTTAAAATAATTATTTTTGTTAAAATATATCATGTTAGAACACTTTTACTCGCTCGAATTAGGAACATTCTTCGATATCACGGAATAGCGACATAATTTCCTTTTATCATAACTATTAGATATGCCTTCAGTACTTTATTAAAAGGTATATGTAAAAGTTCCTTTTAATATTTCACATCAATTGAGATATTTGTCGTTGGATATCTGAGTTCTGCCAGAAAATAATATATAACAAATATAGAAAACTTATGGTGTTATATAAAATATATGGTGTTCTACTAATCTATTAAATCGAGACTAGAAACAACAAGAAAAAAAATCATGCATCCGGCATAGACTATGAAACACTTTCCAACGCTAACAGAAAATTTTTAAGAAATTAAATTTTTTCATACGCTGAAATGCGATATCTAAATAAGCAATTTAAAAAATACATAACTCAGTAAAAATCCATTTTCAGCAATTTTGTCCATATTCGAAGTCTTTCATGTAGCCCTGTATAAAATCTACAGATTTTGAAAATAACTCGTAACACACTCAAAATTACATAAAATTACATATCATAGCAGAAAGAGCACATCCAGCAATTACCGATTATAGTCAGCAATTTAACCGAATTATATCGTGCGTCTTTGTACATGAACGATAAATCCTACGCACTCCATAATTTATAGTAGATAAGTTGCATTAAACTTTAGTGAGCCTTTTAAATTTCATTTAGTTTCAAGTATCCCAACATGTTCAAAACGCACCGCAAACAAATTTTCTAATAGATCATAATGTAAAGGAATTAATTTGTAAGTCCCTGTAATTGAAATATAAATGACACTAATTGCATATCCCGGTAAAGGCATGTGTAGTTCACACCACTAATGCATATTAATTTAATTATGTTCGAAATATCTTAACGTCAATAAAATGTACCGCAAACGATTTGCGAACATAGACCATAATGTAACGGAATTATTTTGTGTGTCACTGTAAATGAACTACTAACGCTACACATTTCATTTTCAATACCGAACATTCTATAGTATAATTTAATAATGTATCTTTGAATCCATACAAAATGTTTCATTATAATTTAAAGAAGCAAATCACGCACAAATGCGTGTAAAGATGCACTTTGTAGATATGTGGATGTATATCTGAAAAATATTTTTGATGACTTATTCTTCCGATCGTTAAAATCTAAATTTGTCTGTTAATAAATTGTTAAATATCTTCAATCTTAAATCCATCAAAATAAAAAACAAACTTTAATAGAGTCTTTTTTTTTTCAAATGGTTAACTTTATTACTAGGTTTAGAAACGTAATCTCAGATATCACGGAATCGTGACATCATTCTCTTTCATCATAAATAATAGAGATACTAGACGCAGTACTTTATTATAACATGTTTGTAAAATCTCCTTTCAATATTTTATATCAACGGACATTTTTGTCGGTGGGAATCTGAGTTCTTTCAGAATGTAATATAGATTTCATATATAATGCAACCGAAATAATACAGCTGTCAGTATTTTTTAAAGTGATTCTATAAATTTTAAAAGGTTTATAATATTAGTCATTAAATATTGCAGTTACACAAACGAATTGTAATTAAGTGCTAAATAAAGGAATGGGGTTATAAAAATAACAAACAAAAAATATTTAGAGATATTTTAAAGTAGAAATACAAAGTGTTCGACATAATTAATTAAAATAATTCCATGCAATATAACATTTAACATCTGTAAGAGAGTATATGACAATTGAGATGATACATGGTGCAGAACAATATAGGCACATAAAAGAACATTCGAAGAACAAGAACTTTTTATCTAATACAATACTATACAATTTACTACGTAAGTTAATAATCTGTCGCTTTGATTAAATTAAAATGCAGTAAAAATTACGTATATTAACAGGCAATCGTTATAATAAAATGTTTAGCTTTGTGAATAAAAATACAAGTTAATAAACTTGTATATTGCTTTTCTGAAATTATGACTCCGTAACTTTAATTATAAAAAAGTAAAATGAATTTTAAATCGTATTAAATATATGAATTTAGCTTTATTTAATCGAACGCAACCAGCTGTGCAATTCAACTCTTTGCTTTCATATCACCAGATATTTTTCTTTTGAAGTTTATTGTAAATGCAGTCTGGACTGAAACTGTTTATTTTTATCTTGTTCAGACAATCCAGTATAAAAAATGGATTAAACAAAACAGCATTTTATTCGTATATAGGAACGAGTAATATTTTTGCAACACATCATACTGTTGTGAAAAGTAAAGCTTTATCGCTAAAGAAATATAACTGGAAAAAATCAATAAGCTCACACTTTCTATCTTAAATTGGTATTTGATAATTAACTTGCTAAAAAATAATAATAAATAAAAATGTCTCCCACAAATTAGGTGAAACTGAACCACATTCAGTGTACTTTTTAATAATACAATTATCTATATATGTATAACGTTGTATGTAGTAACTGCAAGAAAGCGAATTAAAAGAAAGTAATTAGCTAAAATGAGAAGAGTCGCGTAACATAATTCCTCAAAGATAAGACGCACAGCAAAAAGTCAGCCACCTTCCAAATTTTTGGTGAGTAAAGAGATAACGACAGCTTATGCGAATGAAGATATCAATCTTGGCAGAGAAGTACTGCATATGAGCTGTGTGTGCCGTAATACGCGCCACAGAACTTTCCGGCACATATTTAACAATGTTGGGCTCTGTCAGATATGCAATTTTAGAGACAGTGTTTTGAAGTTTTTTAATTATAACTCAGTGGACTAAGATCCAATTCCTGATTATCTCAAAAATCGGAGTTACATTGAAGAGATCAATATCACTCAAATGCATCCAGTGGTTTCTCTCTACTGTATACATGACTCACAGTGTGGATACAGAGGAAATGTAATCAGCTTTGAAAAACATCTAGAGTTAAATTTCAGAGAGCCTGTCTCTCAATCTTGTAGATTTGACTTTAACAGTATTAGTGACACTTTATACTTTATCAGGATGTGTTGTTATCGTTGTTATCTCACAACGACTTTTAAAAGCACTCAGATGGCTTAAAGCTCATAATCCTTACTATTACACATAAAGTAATTGGTGAAGATTTGATAGCTACAGTATCTGAGAATAGTCATTTATCATACATGCGACCAATAGCAGAGGATACTGAGTTGAGGATTTTTGAGGATACTGATACTGTTAACGAGGAAATAAGATACTAATCATTTAGACCCCTGCTTTAGCCGGTAGACCAAAACAACGTAATAAATAACACGACTCGTGTACTTCATCCTTTGTTAAATCCCGACCTAAAAATGAATTGCAAGAAAAATATTACATTATACGTGGTTTTCCGATCGTTTCCCTTAGGGTACCACTTACTTACGACAACATCGTCAAAAAAACTGTCGAATATTATATGTATGAGGATGGGTGATTTGCTAGATAATCTAAATTTTGCAATTTTGCCATAAATCCAATTCTACGGTGACAGTATTTGGCTAAAGAACAGATATGTTCAACAAATTATGTTAAGCAATAAGACGGTAGAGCAGATGCTTGATATTCTGAACAGGCAACCAGAAATGGGAAAGCACATTATGATTTAAGCTAGCAAATTATGATTCACAAAATGATATTGGGATGTACGCTACGCTGTGGAGAACTTCTTTCCATGGTAGATCAAAGTGAAACGCCAACATTTTTGTTCACACTGTCTGCAACTGATTATCACTGGCCTGTTGTTTTTCGACTTTTATTGTCTAACAGAGATCGAAGTCAGCTGACTGATGCACAGCAAAGGCAGTTAATGCACAACAACATCACTCTTTTGACTGGATTGCTCTAGAAATGTGGTTGTGATTAATTTTTTAACCCTATTTTGTTTTTCGACTTTTAGTGTATAACAGAGATCGAAGTCAGCTGACTGATGCACAGCAAAGGCAGTTAATGCACAACAACACCACTCTTTTGACTGGATTGCTCTAGAAATGTGGTTGTGATTAATTTTTTAACCCTATTTTGTTTTTCGACTTTTAGTGTATAACAGAGATCGAAGTCAGCTGACTGATGCACAGCAAAGGCAGTTAATGCACAACAACACCACTCTTTTGACTGGATTGCTCTAGAAATGTGGTTGTGATTAATTTTTTAACCCTATTTTGTTTTTCGACTTTTAGTGTATAACAGAGATCGAAGTCAGCTGACTGATGCAAAGCAAAGGCAGTTAATGCACAACAACATCACTCTTTTGACTGGATTGCTCTAGAAATGTGGTTGTGATTAATTTTTTAACCCTATTTTGTTTTTCGACTTTTAGTGTATAACAGAGATCGAAGTCAGCTGACTGATGCACAGCAAAGGCAGTTAATGCACAACAACACCACTCTTTTGACTGGATTGCTCTAGAAATGTGGTTGTGATTAATTTTTTAACCCTATTTTGCCGTTTACATTAAAATTGATAGAGCCGTTTTCATTCCAGCCCCCTTTCACAAATGAATACAAATATACATTAAGTGCTACATTAATTGTATAATATAACAATATAAGAATAAACGCTTATTTTAGTTTATTTAAATAAAATTTTTAACGCACTGCGTAATATTTATGCAACATATGCTGTTCAATATAGTGTCGTGTAATTAGTAAAGACTCGCACTAATGTCAGAAAAATATAGAAAATTAAATTAATAAGAAAAAGATTTTCTTGTCAATGTAATTTAATAAATTATCTAATGATACTTTTTTTTCGATTAACACAAACTTTTTATGTTTTCCACGTAACTAATTCCCTATCATTGCAATACAGAGCATTTAAAAAATATATATTTCTTAAAATGATGACTTCAATAATTCTTTGAAGTACACGAAATATATTTAATTTTAATCTTAAAGATAAAAATAGCTTAACGTGTATAAAAATATTCATAGGATGTAAATAAGTTTATAAAGTGCAATTTCTTACGTATAGTTAAAAGTTAAACAAATGTAAATTTATATTCAGAAGTATGCTACTATAAAGTTTTAAATACATTCAATATTGAACGATCAATTGCAACATATAATAACACTAGTCGGATGTGTCAATCCCGAAGATTTCTTCTATCTCACACAGGTTTCGCATACACTAAAAACGAATCAGCACCAATTTATATCAAGGTATAATTGAATCTAAAGTTTTATTAAATTCCGTTCATTAGTTGTTCAGACATGACTATCGCTAAAATCGTAAAAATCATGAAAAATGCACCATAGCAGTGTCACCTGTTTAAAGATTTCGACCAAAATCTAATCAACAACAACTTATGTCAATATCTAACTGAATCTGAAGTTTGATGAAAATCCGTGCATTAGTTCTTGAGATATGATTATCGTGATAATAATGGTAAAAGTAGCATAGCAGCGCCACCTGTTGGGCTATTTACACCGAAACGTAATTAGCAGCTATTTATGCCAAGGTCTTAATATAATATAAAGTTTGATGAAATTCCATGCATTATTCCATGACAGCATTTTTTTTTTCTCTCAAAATATATTTTGGGAATTGTGCTGAAGATGATGAGTCACACGTTAAGAGTTCATAATTTCAAATGCAGATAATTACGTATATACTGTTATTGTTACTACGTGAAGAGAGGCAGTTGACACACGGGCAAAAAGAAGAATCATGAGTAGCGATGAAATGTGATTTATTTGGAACCTATCTCGATAAAAAGGATAGTATTATGCAGCAAGAACAAATAGACGAAAGCGCAAGGGGAGGTACTCTACAAAATCAGCAGCTCACATGAACAGCTAGCGAGGCTAACGAAAAAGACAGGCTGCCGCGGTGTATTCCACTTATCTTTTTTTACAGACCGCTAGAGTGACGTAATGCTCATTTCGTACACCTGCATTGGTGCATTTGAGCATCACGTGACTCCGACGGTCTGTAAAAATATACACGTAAAACACCGCGGTAGCCTTTCTTTTTCGTTAGCCTCGAACAGCTAGTCTGGTCGGTGTAAAAGGCAAAAGTGATAAAGTTTGAAAAGTTACATGGCGCGGAAAACATGATAAAATCGCCAGTACTTGGCGAGAGAGCTTTTGGAGAATAATGTTGGAAGCATGTGGAAAAAGCAATAAATGCAAGTTTCTGTCTATGATTATGCATTCGTTTGAGAGTGGGGGGTTGTAAAGATTCTTATATGGAGACGAAAAAGAAAAGTAATAATTTTTGAGGATGTTCGCTTGTTTTGCCAAAAGGGCAGCTGGGTTTTAAGAGTTACTTGTGGCTCGAATATAATAGCATGGTGTGAAAGATATGAGCTTGCATATGACAATTTATATGTGGGAATGCAATCTTTTTAATTAATTCTTTTGTGAGCGGATGAAAGGAGTGCAGAGGTATGCAGTAAAAGTATAGTCAGTTATATGTTACTTTAATTTAAACAAGTGAATAGCACAGCTGCATATGTTTTGTCTAAGTTTTAGGGCAGATGCACTTTTGATTTCTTGAGAAGAAAACGGTTGGGTTAGAAATGTGTGAACACTTGTGATTTATTTTAACATAACCGCAAAGATTAGTAAAACTTTCTGATGTCTGCGAATAATGACTTGCATTTTTTAGAATAAAGAAATCAGATTCGATATCTAAATTGAATCAGAAACGGATTTAGTTAAACATATTGATTTTTTTTTTTTTTTTTTTGGGGGGGGGGGTTACAGACCATTTAAAATCTATAAACTATATTTATTTATTCTTATAATTATTTATAATTATTTTTTTGGGGGGGAGGATGAAGGAATAATTATAAATTTATAATTTATCACTATTTTTTTTTTTGGGGGGGGGGGTGGGGAAGGGGAAGCATGAAATCAAAACTAGCTTGTTAGATTTTGGAAGAGAAATGGAAAAGTTTATGTTAACTTGTTAAATTTCTTGGGGGGGGGGGGTAGTTGAACTGAAAGCAAGAAATATGACAAACGTCTTTGTCATATACATCACCTCATTGACCAGAAAAGCTGTACTGTTTACAGTACAGTTTAAAAAAAATACAATACAATTATACTCTCCCCAAGCTTAAAATAATACACATAACATAAAAAAATACATGTAAATCATATAGGTTGCAACATAATCAATTAAATTTGTTAGTTATGTAACTTTTTTTTTGTCAGTTCGATAGTTCCTAACACAGTCTACAAGATATGTCATTGAGTGCACTACTTACGAAGATTTTTTTTTTTATTTGTTCTTCGTTTTCTTTTTTTTTGTTCTGTTCTGTTCTGTTCTGGTACCAGTAAAAGTATTAGTCAAGTAGACATGTCTAATGATAATTGGGCACAAAATTTACTCATTTCTTAATTTTCTTGCACTTAAATGCCAAGTTTGATATTTAAGTATGATATGAACAACAAATGAGAGCAATTAAAAAAAATAAACAGAATATAACACATAACATAAACATATATCTTTAAAAATGAACTTGAATTGTATGAAGAAAAGTGAAAATGGTTTAACTCAAGTGTATTGTAATAAAAATTGTATGAGAAAAAAAAAATGTTAAAAATTCGTGCAAGCACAGGACGGTAAAAAAGGGGTGCATATGGCATGCCCATAAAAAGGGGATCGCCCTTAATCTTGTCAAAGGAGAAGTGTTATGGATCAGGCTTAAGGCCTTACGTCAATTAAAGAGTCCATTAGAGCTTGAAAGATTGAGGCGCTTGTCTTTAAACCAAAGACAAGTCTGCGGTAGGTAAAAGATCCAAACATGGTTGTAAAAGTTAGTTGATTGTGAAATTTTTCTGGTAAGTTAATCTGGTGGTAGGCTTGATGAAAGTCGAGTGTTGTAAAGAATGTGTAAGAGGACAGATTAGCGATGATGTTTTGAATTTTTGGTAGTGGGTAAGATGAGTCTTGTATTGCAGTTTTTAACATTCGAAGATCAAGTGCGAGGCGAACTTTTTGTTTACCAGTACCATCTGGTTTCTTCCTGACAAGTAACATAGGGCAAGCCCATTCCGAGCAATGTCTTTGTATAATTCCAGCTTCAAGTAATTGATTAATTTGATCTACTGCATCTTTTTGTATTGCCTGAGGTATTGGAAAAGGAAGTGTTTTTATAGGATAGTCATTAATAAATTTCAAATCTGGAATAATTTTATCTGTATGCCCAAGTGTATTTAGAGATTTTGAAAATACAGGATAATATTTGAGTAACATTTTTTTTAGAATTTCAGCCTCATTGGTTGGTAAGTGTTCAAGATTAAAATCAGTTGCACACAAGTCTTCTTTTCTTTTTTTTTGAGAATTTCTTTGGAAGCCTGAATGAGATTTAGAAAATGTTGCTCTGAGTCATCTCAACTAATTTTATCTGGGGAGTACTCAATAATTTCCTCGACCTCAAAAAGTTGACCATTTTTTTTTTTTTTTTGAAGGTGAATGGGATTAGCAGAATTGTTTTTAACCGAAATCAGGAAAAATGTATATTGTTGTGGAATTTTTCTTTTTTTGCTTTGGATTTTTGGATTTCACTATAGCATCAAATCCTATTAAGTTGTCAATGGGTGAATTGTATTGAAATAAATACTCTTTTTCTGTGCTAATGGTATCTGTGAAAACTGAAATCCATTTTTGTTCCTGAGGGTTTAAGGAAACTCTACGAGTTAAAGACACAGTTTGATTTTTGAAGGAGGTGGGTTGTGTACTACATTGATTTATATCAGAAGATGGAGTAGTTTGCTTGTTTACTAAAGGAATCGATAAAGTGTTGTCAATATGAATAAGATTCTTGACGGTATTTACAACAATATTGACTCTTTTAATGAAATCATAGCCAATAATACCTTGGAAACTAGATGAGTCTGGTATGTCTACAATGTAGAAGTGGTGATTGAAGTTGATAATCTCTTATATTTAAAATTGCTTTCAATTCGTTAAATAGTGATTGTGAGAGCAACGAAATTGTACTGATTGTGTCGCAAAGTAGAACAATATCCTTTTTAGCAATGATGGCCTTTATAAGGGGGAGTGATGTCGAATCTTCAATTACATTGTAAATGATTTTTGAAGTATTGTTTTCGTATTGTTCTGTGTTTGTTTGTGTCATTTCATGTTTAGAAATTCTTACAATATCACATGTTTGTGTGCTTACAGAGTTAACCAATCTGTTTTGTGAAATTTTTGGTAAGGAAGGATCTGGGAGAAAACTAGCTGATGTGAATTCAGTAGTGGGGTGAGGCCCAAAGCCATCAGCAAAATTACACCTCTGAATTAGTTTTCCTGTTGTCGCCTGTCATTGTTGTTGTGAAATTGTCCTCGTCGTGTGTTTAAGCGTTCCCATTTAAAACAGGCCTGCGCTTCGTGACCACTTTTAAAACATAACTGGCAAGTAATGCGATTAAATTTATAAGATTTTTGTGGAGAGGGGCGTTTGTTAAAATTGCGATTTTGAAATTTCCGTTTGTTGTACATGCCAGCAAATTTCGTTTTGTAAGTTGCCGCGTCTTCCTTAGTTTCTGGCTGTGTTTGGGTATTTACAGAGAGGGCATTTATTTTCTCGGTCAGCTGCTTTAGCTGATCAGCAAATGTTGAATCAGCTGGGGAAGGGGTGGGGTAAGCATGCAAAATTTTTTCGCCATGTAAAATGTCCTGAAGTGCCTGGGTCCTTAAAACAGCGGGTTGGCATTCCGTAATTCCTTCCTCTTGAATTTTAATTCTTAAATTGGGAGGAATAGTTTCCAAGAATTTTATAAATTTTATTTTGTCACGCGCATTGGCATCGTGGATATCCGAATAAACTGTTGCAGCCAGAACGTTAAGCCTATGGGCAAATTGTTTTATAGTTTCTGCGGGTAAGAGCGTTAAGCTTGCAAGTTTGATTGCAACAGCTGATTTGCTAGGAGGAGAAAAAAATTGGCAAATTCCTATTTTGGGTCATGGTCTAGCTAATTGTATCTAAAAAACGTTTCAACGAATTTTGACGAAATTTTTTATCCGACCATTTTCGGGCACGGGAAGACTATTGGGCTGGTCACATGTTCGAGAACTTTAGATTAGTGGGTCATTTTGGGGTCAACGCGGGTCAAATTAATTTTATCTAAAAAACGGCTCTAACGATTTTGATTAAATTTTTTATCCTACGAGTTTCGGGCACGCGAAAATCATTGGGCTAGGTCACATGTTTGAGAAAATTCCATTATTGGGTCATTTCTGGGTCATTGTGGGTCAAGATCAAAAAAGCGATTCAATTTACACAAAATTTTACATCCTATGATTTTCGGGCATGAGAAGACTGTTGGGCTAAGTCACATGTTCGAAAAAATTCAATTAGTGGGTCATTTTGGTCATGGGTCATGATATTTAAACTCAAACTTAATTTTGACCGAGCATGGCTCGGTCCTCGGCATTTCCCTGCTCGTATATATATATATATATATATATATATATATATACATGTAGACATTTCTTATTGTTTTAAATTTTAATGTCGTTTTGCTCATCAAAATATGTCTTTCAATATACGTTTAAATCAAGACATTTAGTAATTTTTCGTGTTTAGTTATCATAAATATATATACTGATATGAATTTTTATTTATTTAATCATAACATTTTTTATAATGACTTGTAAATAATAAAAGAATACATTTCAAACTTATTATTACAAATGAGTATTTTTATTTATTTATTTATTTTTGAAGCAATCCCCTTATACATTTTAAGCCAAAAAAAGGAAAAAATGTGTTTTTATTCAATTTATGCTAATAATGTTTTGTGAAATCATATTTTTGATACTCTGTTTGTATGATTTTGATATAAATACTTTTTATAAAACGAAGAAAGTGTAATTGTGGATAACTACGTTATTTTAAAATTCAAAAGGGCATGAAAATATTATTTTTCATAGCATAAAACATTTAACGTATTCGCACTTTAACAAAATGTTCATTTTAAGATGAATTATTAGATGTGAAAATTAATTAAACCGCTTCAAAACATTAACGAAAGAAAAGTAGAATTACATATAATTACTTTGAATGTTAATAAAATGTCTGAGATTTTAAAACCCCAAGAATAAGAAAAAAACTAAGAATATAAAACCATTCACATACTAACATCTTATGCAAAGTACTATTTAAATATTTATCTTCAAAAGACTTAAAATTTATATTATATTAATAGATTTGTTATAATAAAAGAAACAACTGAGTTTAGACAAATTAAAAACCGCTTCTTATTTTAGCTAAACAAATAATGTTTTATTTTTAATTCGGTTATATTACTAATAATCGTTTTGGAATTTATACAAAAAATGATATTTATAATAAACTGCAAAGTGATATATTTTATGTCTATATACCTTTACATATCCATGTGTGTATAGGCACATTACATTTTCTGTCGAATTATTTATTCACTCTGAAACTGTCACATGTTTGTTCTACGAAAAGTGATATTGGAAAGTCAACACTTTTAGAAAAATGCGCGCCGCCACACGGTGGAGTATTTGAGGCAGAATACTGGCCGAAATTATTTTTCATGTGTTTTAAAATTTAGACTATTGCTGTTGACTTTCTGTTAGTAAATACACTTAATTAATTTTAAATACACATAACTGTGTGCATTTATTTAAAAAATACTGTACTACAATGTTTACCTAATTGGTTACTGTTCATAAAAAGAAAGTAATTGTTTATTATTATTATTATTTACAAATAATGTTTAATTAAATGTGGTAAATTTTGTTATACATAAAAGTTTAATTATTTATATAAACGAGTGTATAATATATATATATATATATATATATATATATATATATATATATATATATATATATATATATATATTGCTTGTATTTAGTATTTAGTACGTTTAGTGTCTATAGTATAGATGTGTTGGTTCTTGAGTGATTTTAATTACCAGTCTCCCCAAAAGCATGCATATCTAAAACTGGCAAAAATATGCTGAAAATGCTTGTAAAAAATTGACTTTAAAACTATAATCAGTACGACTGTAATTCAAAAATGGTCCGACAAACCAAGAAACATTTTAAATAGCTTTGAATATATTAGATAATATATTTCAATAAATATATTTCAATACATTAGATCTAAAAAGACTGAAAAATAATCCCTTTTCAATTTTAATCGATTTCTATTATAAGAAAAATAACACTATTTAAATGCGAATGTAAAAGTATACATTTAAACACAATAACAAAGCTGAAGCATAACAAAAAGGCACGTCTTCTCACAAGGAAACATGCACTTCAACTGAGGCTAGGAGCCGCTGGATTTGACTCACGCTCCTGAAACAAACATAGATCGAATCACCAGTTAGTCATCTATAATAAAATATACTTTGTTTTAAATTGTTGAGTGAATTTTAATGTTTGTGTTTTTGGCTAGGATTTTGCATCAAATAATCCACTCTGCGCGGCATTTAGGCCTTGTTACTCAGTTGGCTTAACAACACGTGCAATTCATTCTACGATAATTAAATAAACAAATTACGTATAGAATTGAAAAAAATATGTTTTTAAATAAGGACTTTGTTTAATAAAATAATATCGTATCACCAATTTTGCGTCGATTAAATATAAAAGTGATATACAGGGTGTGTATTTTAAGTAATGAGAATAAGTCCACAAAAAATAATTTATTAGAGATATCGCTACAAAACTTTAGTAGTCTTCAAAATATGCTCCTTGAGCATCAACACACTTCTACAGGCGAGATTTCCACGCTTCGTACGCTCCCTGGAAGTCACCAACCGAAACATCCATCAGAGCATGCGTGCAAGCCCTTTTGACAGCATCCAGGGTCCCGTGGTGGCGCCCTTTGAGGGCGGTTTTCACTTTGGGGAAGAGGAAAAAGTCTGCTGGGCAAGGTCGGGGCTGTAGGGAGGCTGTGGAATTGTTACGATGCCATTTTTTGTCAAGTGCTCTGTAACCACGAAGCACGAGTTTGGCGCAAATCTTCCTCATCCCAAGATCCTCACTGATGATTTTGTGCACCACCATTTTATCCATTCTTAGCTTTTCTGCGATCATGCGAACACTTAAACGCCGGTCCGTGTTCAGCAAATGTCGCACACGCTGTTCGTTTTCTGCGGTTCTTGATGTTGACGGGCGACCTGCACGGGGCTCGTCTTCCACGTTCTCCCGGCCTTTTTTAAACATTTTGTGCCATCTAAAAACTTGAGCTTGCGATAATCTTTCCCTGCCGTACGCTTGCTGAATCATTTCCAGCGTTGATGCAACCGATTTTCCAAGGCGAACGCAAAATTTTATTGCGTAACGCTGTTCAATGCTTTGTTGCATTTTGAACTTGCACACACTTTTTTGAAGACGTCTACGCCACGCTTGATACTGCCTCAACCACAGCCAGAATGCGACTGGCGAGTGGAGCGTTATCAAGGTCGAAGGCCCCACTACCGACTCCAACCAGTCGGAGCGCCCTCTGGCGTACAGCTGCGTCAGGACAAATACATTCTCATTACTTAAAATACAAAAACTGTAAGTAAATATATTAGTTTATATATGATTCCCCCTCGTATATTTAATACATTCGCATGTGGGGGAAATATTTCAGTTAACTTATTTTCTAGAGGAACATCATGTTTCTAATTTTTACTCTTATTATAAAGTTTTAATCGACAGAAGTATAAAATATCCTTGATATATTCACTTGATTTAAAAAAAAGTAAGAAGCTAGAAAAGTATTTAAATTAAGATATTACAAAATTTTGACATGTGTTACACAAAACTTTCAATTTACATGTTTGCAGCTGCGAAATTCCTATGTTTCTTCTGAATATTCTAAAAGCGGTATATTAAAAATATTTATACAATTTTCTTAATCTATACTAATATTATAAAGGAGTAAATCTTGTTTGTTTGTTTGTAGGGGGTAATCTCTGGAACTACCGAACCGATTTCAAAAGTGATGGTGGCAAATTGATGGTGACAACCCCTGCTCCAACATAGGCTATATTTTATGTCGGTGCCACTAACCCCTAGGGGGTGCCGGAGCAAAAAACGTTCTAAAATTGCGATTTTTCAGTTATCGGACTGACTGTCAAGCCCTGAGAGCTTGGCAGCCGGTTCTGTATGTATGTATGTACGTACGTAATGCGATAACTCTTCATAGAAATATCCGTTTTCCTTCAAATTTTGTTTATAGGTTCACTGTGTTAAGGCGCTTCCCTGATTAGATTTCGAGATTGATTGGTTAAGTATAAAAGGGGGGGGAACAAGGGGCTAATTCCCCCCCCTTAATTTATATAAATGGGTTTTTCATGCAGAATTATTCCGTTTTCCTTCAAATTTTGTTTATAGGTTCACTGAGTTAAGGCGCTTCCCTGATTAGTTTTCGGGATTGATTGGTCAAGTATAAAGGGGGGGAACAAGGGTCTAATTCCCCCCCCCCCCTTAATTTATATAAATGGGTTTTTCATGCAGAATTATTCCGTTTCCCTTCAAATTTTGTTTATAGGTTCACTGAGTTAAGGCGCTTCCCTGATTAGTTTACGGGTTTGATTAGTTAAGTATAAAGGGGGGGATCGGGGGGTGGCTAATCCCCCCCCCTTAATTTATATAAATGGGTTTTTCATGCAGAATTATTCCGTTTTCCTTCAAATTTTGTTTATAGGTTAATTGGGTTAAGACGCTTCCCTGATTACTTTTCGGGATTGATTGGTTAAGTATAAAGGGGGGAACGGGGGGCTAATCCTCCCCTTAATTTATATAAATGGGTTTTTCATGCAGAATTATTCCGTTTTCCTTCAAATTTTGTTTATAGGTTCACTGTGTTAAGGCGCTTGCATGATAATTTTCGGGATTGATTGGCTGAGTATAAAGGGGGGAACGGGGGGGGGGCTAATCCCCCCTTAATTTATATAAATGGGTTTTTCATGCAGAATTATTCCGTTTTCTTTCAAATTTTGTTTATAGGTTCACTGAGTTAAGGCGCTTCCCTGATTAGTTTTCGGGATTGATTAGTTAAGTATAAAGGGGGGGGATCGGGGGGCTAATCCCCCCTTAATTTATATAAATGGGTTTTTCATGCAGAATTATTCAGTTTTCCTTCAAATTTTGTTTGTAGGTTCACTGTGTTAAGGCGCTTCCCTGATTAGTTTTCGGGATTGATTGGTTAAGTATAAAGGGGGGAACGGGGAGATAATCCCCCCCTTAATTTATATAAATGGGTTTTTCATGCAGAATGATTCTATTTGCTTCAAAATTTGTTTATAGATTCATTGGGTTAAGACGCTTCCCTGATTAGTTTTCGGGATTGATTGATTAAGTATAAAGGGGGGGAACAGGGGCTAATACCCCCCTTAATTTATGTAAATGGGTTTTTCATGCAGAATTATCCCATTTCCTTCAAATTTTATTTATAGGTTCACTGTGTTAAGGCGCATCTCTGATTAGTTTTCGGGATTGATTGGTTAAGTATAAAGGGGGGGAACAAGGGGCTAATTCCCCCTTATCTATACTAATATATAAAGTAGTAAAGATTGTTTGTTTGTTTGTAGGGGGTAATCTCTGGAACCACTGAAGCGATTTTAAAAGTGATGGTGGCAAATTAATGGTGACAATCCCTGCTCCAACATAGGCTATATTTTATGTCGGTGCCACCATCCCCAGGGGGGTGCAGGAGCGAAAAACGTTCTAAAATTTCGATTTTTTGTGTACTGAAGGAGATAGAAGTATCAAATTTGGTATGGTAGTTACTTATAAGATGTAAATGCTCTCTAAGAACAAATTATAAAAACATTCGCAATTTAAAAGGGTGAGATGAGGAAGAAGCGTTCTAAAAACATTCTAAATTACAATTTCTATGGAATCTCTGAAACTACAGAACCGATTTCAAAAGTGATGGTGGCAAATGGATGGTGACAGTCCCTGCTCAAACATATGCTAAATTTTTTGTCGGTGCCACTGCCCGCAGAGGGTTCAGGAGCGAAAAACGTCCAAAATTATGATATTTTCAATAATGAAGGAGTTAGGAACTTGACATTTTGTATGGTCGTTACTTACAAGATTTAAATGCTCTATAAGAACAAAATCTAAAAAAATTCGAAATTTAAAAGGCTGAAATAAGCAAAAAATTTTCTAAAAACTTTCTAAATTACAATTTGTATGGAATGTCTGGAACTACTAAAGCGATTTCAAAAGTGATGGTGGCAAATGGATGGTGACAATCCCTGCTCCAACATACGCTATATTTTATGTCGGTGCCACTACCCCGAGGGGGGTGCAGAAGCGAAAAACGTTCTAAAATTGCGATTTTTGCGATGCTGAAGGAGCTAGAAACTTCAAGTTCGGCATGATTGTTATTTATAAGATCTAAATGCGCTCTAAGAACAATTTCTAAAGAAAAATTATCTAATGATTCTGCGATTTTTCAACTATTGAATTTCTAAAATTACCAAATTTCACAATAGAGTACCATAGCGAAACCTTCACGCGTAAAAAGATAATGATAAGGGCGACGTGTCCTGACGTGTATATTGACTATAGCACGAGTCACAAATTATAGTATCCTTATTATTCTGTTAAAATATAAAATTGATTTATGAAATGTCAATATTTTGTTTGATTAAAGGTTCGTTAAGAGAAATTGACCAGCGTAGCGGGCGTAGCTTGCTAGTGTTATATAAAATAAAGGAGTTTATTAGAAAAAAGGGGGAAAATAATAAATGCCATGATATGTGATCTGAACAGTTTGTCATAGTATTTTGTGCATTAATGTTACAATTTAAGACAAAATAGACACACATAATACATACATATATATATATATATATATATATATATATATATATATGCTAATTAAATTCTGCTAATATACAGTGCAGCCATTCTTTCGCACAGCAATTTTTTAGATTATTTTCTGATATGTTTTTAATTAAGTTTTAATTTTTAATCAAACGAACTGTTCTAACGAAGTGTGAGTGTCCTAAATAATACTTAGAACATTTCTTGATCTAACTCATTTATCACTGTACGTTTTAAATGCTTTTATAAAAAGGGATGTTTTCATCACAAATAATATGATTATTGCCGAAACGTGAGTGAAGGCTGACTGTCGAGACGCGAAAAGTTTTTAGTTTCCGTCTGTTTGTATGTCTGTTTGTCTGTCTGTTCCGCGATAACTACCGTAAGAAAAGTCCGATTAGGTTGATTTTTGATGGGTATGTTGGTGATGAGGTACCCGGAATTCGCTGTATAGTTATTAGTTACATTTAGTTATTTTGTTCGGAAAATATAGAGCATTTCTTTTTAGGTCCTAATGCTTTCCTATGAGAATGCAAACGATTTTCGCATTTCTTTTTTAACAGAAATGAGAATCGCATATTTGAAAAACGGATTTAAACGTAAAATTGTGAATGCTAACTTTTCGATATGGAGGTTTTAAATACATCAAATATCTCTGAAATTTTAGTGATACATTTATTAGAATTTATAAATTAATTGTTTAAATTATGGCAATTTTTTTTGCATCTGGTCGGGAAATATGAAATATTTTATTTTCATATGTTTTACAAATTTTAAAACGCATTTCTTTATAATTTGCCCTTTAATTTAGTAGTTGCTTAGCAACCATATTCCAAAGAGTATCAAAATAATAAAATTCAAGTAACTGGCACTGTTTTAGTAATTAGAGTAGTAAAACGATCCTGAAATATTACATAATTGTTGGAAATTGAGAACATAAAATGTTATCACAAAAATACTTTACAACGCCAAATCACGATTGTTGTTTAGTGAATTGGCAGTGGGCACGATTATGAATGATTACCAAATAGGTTTAAAAGTTTCCAACTATGGCTATTTAGGGGAGATTTTAGTATGTCATTGCCATCGAGTTAGATCAGGATGTACTTAGCAAAATAAATATTATAGAATGACCATCAAAACTGTTTAACACTAGATTTCTAAAATAGATATGAGTGGTAGATTCAGTAGTAGATTCAGTTGACATTTTCATAAGTTGCTTTTTTGCACAAGATATATTATTCAACTTATCTATCAGATGCAAGTGTTTCGTAGTTGACAGATAAGTAAATATTGCTATTTGGGTATTAAGATAACATGAAATTATTTTCGAAATGTTGCTTATTTTAATAAAAACCACTGTGTAGAACGAAATCCAATCTATACTGGAATCATTCGCACAATCATTTGGAAATCACGAATATAAATTTAATAAGATTACAGAGGGTGCAGGGGGGCAGAACCGCCCTGAAGAAATGTATTTTTTTATCTAAAAAATTACAAGAATAAGACGATCATAAGAATGTCTGAATATCTTTGCATAAACCGTGTTTAATTCAACATTTCTAATTTCGGAAAACTTCGAATTATTTTATATGCGTATAAATATATATGTAATTTAAAAAATTTAATTTGTGTATTGTAAAATGTTAAATATTATCAAAAGTGAGATTAAAAACAAGACTTTCAGAGCTGACGTTGAGGCTCCTGATCTACAGATTTACTAGTATATGCTTTGAAAATTGCTTTAGACATTACAAATGGGTAAACATTTAATTGTCATTTTCAAAAGTATGGTAGAAATGATATAAAGAGACACACGTTATTTCAGGTCTGTGAAGCTGTTTCGCTGCAATATGAAATATTTTTAACTCATTTAAACAAATGCAAATAAAATGGAAAAAGTTGTTTTTCATTTATTGTACAACCATCATGGTACCGAAGAATAACCTCCCCTACGAACTTTGCTGCAAATTATCGCATAAAAATATGCCTGGTACCAATCGATAAGTAATAACATCTACGAATTAATAAACTATAAATACACTTTGCATAAGAGCACTCCATATAGATAAATTGTAACACATCCTAAAATTCTCAATGCTAACAACTCATTTTGTCATCATATTTGCATTGTCAAGTAAATATTACCTTCGAGTATCCAGCGGAAATTCATTTATTTAAGTACTAGGAGGTTCAGCCCCCTACTCGCTAATGCTCGCCAACCCCCCATGAGTTGCAAAGCATATTGAGTCCGCTACGCGATCCCAGTTCGCTTCGCTCGCTCTCCCCTTTTTATTTTTCTAGTAATTCTAGACGGAATAAGTACTACAATAAATCATTTGAACATATGAAATTGACAATTTTTTTAATGTAAAAAAGTAATTGAAAACACAACTAAAAATGTATTTAGTTGATGCTACTAATGGGCATATAAATCATTTAAATACTATGAAAAAAAGATCTTGGAAACATAATTAGTTTAAAACTTATTGCACCTATAATATTGTACAGCACGGCTTAAATTCATTAAAAAAAAAAAAAAAAAAAAAAAAAAAAAAAAAAAAAAACACTACGTGGTAGGAAGATTGTTTATCATCAATGATTGTTTAAATTTCGTTCGACATTTTATTATTCTAATTGATTATAGATTTCGAAAAAAAAAATATTTTTACTTCAATAAAACAGCAGCAGATGGCAGCAGGGGCATTCTAGAAAGTTTATATTTTATTATCTCCGATTTTTTGAATTACGTTCATATTATTTTATTTTTAATAATTATTAGCTTGAGTTTCACTGCTCTGACACTGACCGCCATATTGGAGGCCGAGCTAACACAATCTTGTCTGTTTATTGGTCTGAGCTGTGGAAACTGCGGTTGTTGCCAACAATAAGGTAGAAATTCAGCCCTATTTCCGCGCCACGTAAGACTAATATATATATATAGATTTTAGAAATTATTCACATTTTAAAGTTGGAACTCTTAATGTTAAATTAATTTTTAGTCGTTTCAAATCACACAGCAATACGGGTAATGATATATTTCAAAATAAATTTTAAAAAATAATAAAAAAATATATATATAAATTCTAACCTATGAAGTTTTTAACATAAATCGGTGATAAAATCTTAAAGTATGAGAATACTGCTGATGCCTCCTAATAGTTTTGAATTATGTTAAAAAGAATTACCCGAACTGCAATATATTTTGGAACTATAGAAAGCAAATATAACATTAAGAGTTCAAAACTTTAAACCAACATAATTCCTCAACTACATGACGTAATGACATGTTTTCTTAGTATCCGACTGTAAAATGTACCGCAGAATCTAAATATACAGTCAAAATTACTTGTTATAATTAAAAATATTAGAGTTTGCCAAATTATAATTATTTAGACGTCCCCCTAAACAAAATTTATGGATTGTAATAATTTGTAGACTCATTGATTGGTACTAATAACATGTTATGTTATGTGGCAGAGTTAGTGGGGGGTTAAATGTTTTTCATCGACTGTACATGTTTTACTACTGTATAATAGATTAGGCATATTTTGGATCCTAGAATTGTACCATGTTAGAAAAAAAAAATTCTTATAATTATTATCGAAATAAAAACATGATCTGTTTTTTGGTTATTTAAAAAAAAAATTGCAATGTACTGCTGGATAAATTCAATATAAAACGGATTTTCTAATTCACCTGCCATATAATTCACTATACAGCACTTCAAAAGTTTCTGTGCAAACATGTAGATATTTAACATATTATTATTAAATGTACAGAAAATCTGCCACTGACTCAAGGAAATATTGTGTAAGTACCATACGTTATTTCTTTAAAATTTACTAGAATAAAAATTAAATGATTAGCCTTATTATATTAGGCTTAAAATCCTTTGTTTTATTAAATGTAAAGTATACTATAAATTTTGAAAACTTATAAAAATTATAAAAACAGTTATTCGGTAGGTCTGTTTGCATTAAAACCTTTTTCGGGATTTAGGATTTTCTTTAACAAAAAAAAAAAAAAAAAGAAAAGAAAAGAAAGAAAGAAAAAAGAAAGAAAAATAAAAAAAAAGTAAGAAAGAAATAATTGCAGTTTCAAAAGTCACCGTTACAGGAGGCTAACGTGAAAGCATCTTCAGGAAGTATTAAAATGAGAATGATTAAGGTAAATCTAGGATAGTCACCACAATTCAAAAGAATAGCAATAAAAAATCTAAATATTATTTTTTTGCTAAACTATGCATGAATAATTTTGACTTCATTTGTTTTGTATGCATTTCCATTGCTATTTTGTTCTTATGTTGCAATTTAATAGAACAGTTGTAATAAAACTAAGAAAGTTATTTTGTGCAATCTGTCCTTACAGGGTTGGTGTGATTGCGCACATGGTTAGGAGAGATTGTTACTAATAATAACTACAATTAAATTGTTAACAATAATAATTACACTTAAATGACATTGGTGTAAGGTTTTTGTGAACAAATATTATTGTATTAGGACTGAATATTTCAACCTAATGATTAAAGAATCAGAAAAAGGAAATAATTTTAAAAACAATTAAAAATTTTAATTAAAGGAAAAAAAAATAAAGAATCAGAAGAAGAAAATAATTTTAAAAACGATTAAAAAATTTTATTTAAAGGAAAAAAAAATAAAGAATCAGAAAAAGAAGTCCAAATAAGATTACAAAATAAAACTATGTTACTTAATAACACGTTTAACTTAAAATTAGTCCATTTTCATTTTTCATTTTTTATGCAAATTTACCAATGAGCTGCTTAATCTCTCCTAGCATGGAAACTAATGGGAACACTGCGCCATCTCTCCGAAGTAGCAGATGCGTAAACTCTCCAATTTCGGCAGGAGAGATTGCGCGGAATTTTATTTAAACATGACCTCTTCTAAAACGAACCGTTGATGTTCACATTGTTAGTCTAGATTAGTAGCTTATGATAAATCGTTTAAGTTTAAAATATTTTGTACTATTGACATTGTATAGAAAATCTGATGAATAGCTATGAAAATTCAAGCACTTACTTTTGGAAAACAAAACAAAATAGCGATGCTTTATCTCAGACGCTCAAAACAATCAACGTGCACTTTCAATTAGACATCCCACTACTGTTGTTGTACAACTACCTGGAGTCGCTGCGCGCTCACTCTACTACTTCCCCCGAACCTCTATGTGCGCAATCTCTCCCACCGCGGCATCTCTCCTGGCTTTACCTTATACAACTACTGACTAATCGAAAATAGTCTTACTAGCTTCAATGCTCCTATATAATTTTTCTTTTAAATTTAATAAACGAAATGCTATTTAACAAATAATAAACGTACATTTCTCTTGAAGACTTTTGATTTTTGAACACATATTAAAATGCAATTAGAAAAATAATCCTTTATGGATTTATCTTCAGCACCTCGTAACAAGCAATACTTTCAAGAAAATATAAATGGCGAATTTCAGATTTTACAAAAATGCATTAATTTCCTTCTATAGTTTTAATAATCTAATAAATTTAATTTAAATTATGTAAATTTAAGAATTTAATAACGTTTTGGTTTAATAAATTAAAGGTTTTTTAACAAATAAAACAAAATTGCTTTAAAATTTTCGTTTTTCCGATATTTATATTAAAATATATATATATATATATTTTATATTCTATATTGATTTCTTTGAGCTTCTTGTAACATGAAAATATTAAAGAAAATACTAATAATCAATTTGCAATATAAAAAAGAAAAAGTAAACACATTTATCCCCTCCGAATAAAATTAAATCTATATAAAATGAATTTTTTAACAGCGCCACTTTAAATAAAAGTTTTATTACTATGTAATAACCATTGCATAGCAAGTAATTCGTAATAAAAAAGAACACATGTTCTACGATAGAGATATTGGTTGAGTCATAAAGCGTTGATAGCCAGAAATAATTTAATTAACTAAATTGTAAAAGTTCACGTGATGTATGTGATAATGTTACTGTTCAGTTACAAAATTTTGCAGCCGGAAATGATTTAATTAAACATACTGAAATGTTTGCTATATTTACAGGAATAAAGAACATTTATCACAATTTGTATCCATAAATTTATATTTTACCTATTTATATAAAAATACATTTGATAATTTTTGCCTTATGTTAGGTAAAACATATTTATTTATTACATTTTCATTTATGACTTTCTCTAACAAGGACCATTCCTAACAGAAAATGTCCCAAATGCTATCCAACAAGAATGACCCATTTCCTTTTAGAAACAAACTGATGTATGTGAAAAAACTTTAGCTGTATTGGTAAAACACTTTTTCTCTTTGTCTTTTGTTTGATGCATAAGTTTATATGATAAGGATGTAAGCGCAATTAATCGTTATCACAATTTCTCTTCAAGTTACTTTTCCTTTGAACATGATTTTCCAATAAAATATTTATAGGACTTTATTTGTAGAACGTACACGGTGTCTTTTTTTTCCGTTGATCATAAAAAAAATTCCTAAACCATTAGTTTTAGATTTATGGCTCCAATTGTAAAATTGTATCAAATGTTGTTATTTATCGTATGAGAACTCATTTACCTAATTACATATATATTTTTTTATACAATTTTGAAATTTAAGTTTTCAAATAGTTTCCAGCGTCTTTTAAGTAATATTTAGAAAGAAAAATATCCATACACATATATCCAAGTAAAATATTAGAAAATTGTTCTTGTCAACCGAGCTTATATCTGTCGTAAGCACATTAATTTTCTGCTAGGTGTTCCAACGGTTCTTTTAAAGCGACACAAGCTTAGAGTCTGAATTGGAAAAAATAAAAATAAATTTTCCCAAAACTTCATTCTATTACAAAAAATTTTAAATAAAGTATTATTTATTTATTTATTTATTAAATTTAATGTTATTTTTATTATTTACTTTTAAAATACGTTATATTTCAGTTGTCTTTAGTGTCTCTTTTTATTTATTTATTATTTTCATTTAAATATTACGTCCTGCATTTATCTATGTGAATTACTTTGTTTAAATGTTAACTATTTATTATTAAAAATTAATTTTCTCCATATAAAATTAGCCAAACAAAGAATGATTTACAAAAGGATAAACTAATACAAATGTTAACACAGCTTCACTTGCGTGCCCCTATAGATTTTTAATGAATTTGCTTTTAATAAACGAAATGTTATTTAACAAATATTGGATATAGAATTGTCTTGAAGACTTGTTTTTAAAATATTTATAATAAAATAAAATAAGAAAAACAGTCATTTATTAATTTTTTAAGCATCAGGTATCACTTAATAAGTTAAAGAAAATACAAATGGTCAATTTCTGATCTTAAAATATGTATTCATTTCCTTCTATAATTTTAATAATCCAATAAATTCTACATAAATTCTATAAATTTAATAATTTAATAACGTCTTGGTTCACAAAATTAAAGGTTATTTAGCAAATAAACATTTTTTTCTTGAATTGATTTGTATTTCCAATATTTATATTAAAATACTTATATCCATCATTGATTTGTTTTTGATAATGTTATTGTTCAGTTACAAGACTTTGACTGACAGAAATGATTTAATTAAATAAACTAAACTAATTGTTAGTTCTACACGGATAAAGAAATTTTATCACAAATTTTATCTATAAATTTATATTTTACACATTTTATATAAAAATATATTTATCAGATTTGACTTACGTTAGATAAACCATCTTTATTTACTACACTTTCATTTATGACTTCTTCTAACAAAGGCAGTTCTTCTGGGAAAACGACACAAATGGTATCTAATAAAAATGATCCATTTCCTTTCACAAATCAACTGAAATATGTGAAAAACTTTAGCTGTATTGATAAAACACATTTTTACTCTTCATTGTTTGTATGCTGAACAAGCTTATAAGATATGGATGAAAGCAGAATTAAGCTTTACCACATTTTCCCTTCAAGTTGCATTTGCTTTGAACATGATATATACATGAAATATTTATAGACCTTCGATTATGAAATATGCACGGTGTCATTTTTTACGTTGACCAAAAAATAATTCCCGAACTATTAGTTTTATGATTAAGGTTACAGTTGTAAAATTTCATCAAATATTGTAATTCATTAAAAGAAAAATGTCCATATAAAAACAGCCGAAATAATAATGATTTACAAATTGGTAAACTAATACAAATGTTAACACAGCTTAACTTCTATGCTCTCATGAGTTTTTTTTTTTTAATTTAATTTAAGAAATCTTATTAAACAATTAATGAATATGCAATTTTCTTGAAGTGTTTTGTTTTTCCAATATTTATGTTAAAATAATTTTTAATGTCCTTTATTGATTTTGTTTCAGCTCCGTGTAACATTCAAAGTATTAAAGAAAATATTAATAATAAATTTCGAATATAAAAAATATAAACGTATCCTTTCCCCTACGAAAAAAATTAATACTATATAAAAGGAAATTTTTATCAACGTCATTTTAAATGAACGTTTTACTACTATGTAACAATCATAGCATAGTACGTAATTTGTAATAGATCAAAACAAACATGTTCTATGTGTCAGAGTTTTTGATTGAGTCATAAAACGTTCATAACTAGAAAGGATTTAATTAAATCCATTGAAAAAATTGACATGGTGCATATGATAGTATTATTATTGAGTTATAAAATGTTGACAACCAGAAATGATTTATGTAAATGTACTGAAATAATTGCCTTATTTTCATGTTTTACATTTTTATATAAAAAGAATATTTGACCAATTTTCAATTATGTTAGCTAAAATATCATTATTTATTTCACTTTCATTGAACAATTTTTCTAACATGGACCGTTCCTCCCGGAAAATCTACTCAAACATTATCCAATAAAAAATTCCTTTCAGAAATCAACAGAATTATATGACAAAAATTTAACATTATTATGATCAATACACACTTTTGTCCTTCGTTGTTAGTCTGGTGTATAGATTTATATGATGATGAGAAGCAGAATTAAGCTTTATCACATTTGCTCTTCAAACTACGGTTGATTTGAACATAATTCTTATATGAAATATTTATAGGACTTCGATTATAAAATATGCATACAGTCCTTTTTTTATTGTTGGTCAAAAAACAATTCCTGAACCGTTACTTTTGAAGGTATTTTTCTAAATGTAAAAATGCTGCTCTTAGTAATTTGAGCATCCATTTATGTAAATATATTTACTTTTTATAAAATTCAGGTCTTCAGGGATTTTTAAGTTTTATACAGAAATAAAATTATCCATGCTTTAGCAAGTAAAATCTTAGAAATATCATTCGTCAGCGAACATACATAACATACTGATTTATGATACTTAGAATTTTAATAATTTTCAGAATAATTTTTAAAAAACACTCATATTAATTAAAAAAACGTGAATAAGATTTATTCTGATTTATGATGTGGTGTCTAATGAATACAGATTCATTATATTTTATCACAAATGATAAATACAAACAGTATAACATTAAAAACAAAAAAAATTATGAATTTCTCTGACAAAAGCATGATGAAAACAAAACAGAGCACATACATTATTATTTTATAGAAAAATGAATTAAAGAGACATTTGGCCGGTAGCAACCATTTATGTTTATTATCGATTTACTATAATTTTGAAGTACTCGATTAGTCTTCAAAAGGTATAGATTTTTCTGTGTTTTGTAATACAAAATTTTACGACTATAGATTTGTTATATTTTATCACAAATGACAAAATACAACACCAAAACCTTACATCCGAAAGTTTTAAAATTTACTTTCTTATTAAGTGGCTATAATTTTATGAACCAAAAACAGTTCATTTATATAAAAAAAATTCTTAAAAGTGTTAAAGACTCATTTGGAAGATACCAATTACATATGTTTAATATCAATTTACGTTACTTATCAAAATATTCGAAATAATTCCAAAAATATTGTTGAAAATTAGTGATAGATCTCTGTATACAGAGTATCTCTGAACTCAAGGGCCAAAATGCAAGGCATGATAGTTTACGCAAGCTTAAACCACCATAAAATGCATGGTCGAGAACCGCTACAGGGCGCTTTCTGATTTTGAAGAGAACTATATTTTCTACACAATATCTGACAAGTAATTGCTTATTTTATCTATGCGCCATAGTGTTACTAACTAAGATGCAAATATGGATGAAAATTAGAAGAATAAATAAAGAAATAACAAAGTAAGTAGCTCAAGTGAGTGGTGTGGCTGAATCTGAAACCGGACCAAATTTCCTTTAGAGATGTTGAGGGTGAATAGCAACTTATCGGCAAAAATTTAAGGAGTGAGAGAACATATCTAAATAAACTATTTTCGCTATACGTAAGTGTCGAACCCGTAGATGGCGTTGACATTAAACAAACAAAGTGTTGGTTTATCACCAACATCGTCATTTCTACCGTGGTTTCTAACTTCTATTTTTTATTATACATAAGTGTGCTTTCATTTTTTATTTTCAATTTGGTTCATATAACAAGGAATCATACTGTTTTGGATTATTGTACATATAAAATTAAAAATTTGATTTCTTGATCCTGTAATGTATATAAAAATACGGCTTATTGAAATTTCAATTTAAAGAATTTTTGCTAATTTGAATATATTTATGTGTTAAAAAATAAAATTTATTTTTCCGTTTATTACAAACACGTATACTATGTACTTGCTTATTGTAACTTATTATAAAAATTCGTTCAGTTAGAAGTAAATATATTTGTAAAACTGAATAGAAAAACATGCAAACGCCATGTAAATATGTTCCGGCATGCAAACGTTCACATGGAGAGCAATTTTTTTAACATGTATTTTAAATTCACCCTTATTTAAATTTCATTTTAAAATTATGGTAAAACGTTTGTTGCTTAATGGTTTTCAAAATTTCAATATTGAACGATAGATTGCAACATGGAATCACGTAAGAATATTATTAAAATGCATAAATATTAGACTAATTTACATTTTTGTTCCGACTAAGGGATGTTTGTCACGTACATACTTCGAACATTGTAAAAATTCAAAGAATGCATGTAAAAAGATTCTACGAAAATTCTTTTCGAAGTTATTTAAAATACTCTTGTTGTGAGTATCATCTTGATAAAGCTTTTTTAAAGATTCCATTAAATGCTTTTGATTATTTTTTTAACGGATGCGAGCTGATTTAAAGTCAATTTCTATTTGAGTTTTTAATTTAAAATTTCAATACATATTGATAATTTTTATTTCATTTTATTTATATAGAAACACTACATTGAAAATTACGAATAGTTGCCAAACAAAGTAAAAGTTCAACTAATTCTAGAAATTATGAGTATGAGTAATACAATACTGAAGTTAGGGCACTCGCTTAACAAACAAATGCTACGGATGATTGTTAGTCGCAGCTAAGATAGTATACAATTGTTTTTCATCGTGGTAATTTTCTTTAAACTTCATAATAGGCAAAGTGTGCAATTAATCAGTTAAATATAGCATGTTTAGCCAATTTTGAAAATTCAATAATATTTGTTTGTAAATAACGCTTTAGAAATCAGATATAAACAGTATTACATTAAGAAAATATCATTATTGAAAATTTAATGAAACTATTTTTTTATATACACATTCGGAGGCATTTCTTTATTATATTTCAATAAATATTTTATTAATTAAAAAGTTTAACTGAAAATTAACCGATATTTACATGACTTTAAAAAGTTATATTTTAATCATCAGTAGTTAAAATCATTGCACATTGAATGTCATGTCTGTAAAATAACTTTCAAATCAAATTCTCATGAAAATTGCATTATTTTAAGAACAAAATACAGACGTAATGGAATTATGAATATTATTAATACAATAATGAAATGTAGTTATTTTCAGGGCACTCGCATAACAAAAAAACACTACGAATGATTCTTAATCGCGGCTAAGATAGTATACAATTATTTTTCATCGTGTCAATTTTCCTTAAACTTCATAATAGCCAAAGTATGCAATTAATCAGTTAAATATAGCAATAGAT
Source organism: Maratus michaelseni (assembly GCA_963931845.1). Taxonomy (NCBI): domain Eukaryota; kingdom Metazoa; phylum Arthropoda; class Arachnida; order Araneae; family Salticidae; genus Maratus; species Maratus michaelseni. The sequence goes on from OZ007592.1 coordinate 394,913,955, forward strand.
TAATTTTAACACAATTATTTCAAATTGGTAAATAAATCATACGAGTAGTAATTTTCCAACTGGACGAAAAATGTCCGGGCCAGGATTCGAACCTGGGATCGCTTGGCTGAAGCCGCCACGCTCTACCACTGAGCTATCCCGGTCGAATCTGGAGGGCATAATTCATCCAGTTAACCTTATTGATCCAAGCATCTGGTCTGATATTTTAATCAGCTCAACAGAAAAGACCGCAGGTAAACGCTGGATACGTGATTACACTAGATTAATAAGACACATTAGAACCTATTAATCTAGTCTAATCACGTATCCAGCGTTTACTGGAGTTCCTTTACCTGCGGTCTTTTCTGTTAAGCTGATTAAAATATCAGACCAGATGCTTTGATCAATAAGGTTAACTGGATGAATTGTGCCCTCCAGATTCGACCGGGATAACTCAGTGGTAGAGCATGGCGGCTTCAGTCAAACGATCCCAGGTTCGAATCCTGGCCCGGACATTTTTCGTCCAGTTGGAAAATTACTACTCGTATAAATATAGCAAGTTTAGCCAATTTTGGCTATTTGAGATGATTGGTTACCAAAATCTGAAAAAATGGCCTCAAGAGTCTTTAGTGAAATTCTGGAAGGCATCGTATATAAAACGCATTACTTTTTGCACTTGACCTTCCCCTTCCCCCACTGTCCTCAATTTGCCCATTCTGAAAAATCAGTTTATCATCAACCCAGCATGTGGTTCATTCCGTCGGCTCAGGGGAGCTCAGAAACCTGTATAATTTGATGTACCTTCTGTGATTGCGCGTCACATATTACAGCAAGATTTATTTTATTAATTTATTTATATGATAATATGTCTCGATTAAACAGACACAGAAATGAATATACAATCTCAAATGATATGACATTGAAATAAATATGATGGATCCACTTTCTTAGGAAGATATTCATATGTATATATACTATGTGTGTGCGTGAGTAAAGATATTTTTATTTGTGAGTATTTACAATTAATATATACATGGATGTAAGTAAAATTTAAATATTTCGTTTTGGATCGCTCAAACATATCTGGCCTTTCTGGTTAACCAGTTAACATTTAATGGCATGTTTATTGACCTATACTTCGAATTTCATTTATCACGTTTACTAATTGAGTTCAAATTGTCATGTCAGTAACTTAATTGTATTCTTGAAACTATTTATCATCTTGTCCCACTGTTATATGTAAGCACTCCAACATATATATTTTAATGTCTCGTTAGGGATAGTGAAAATATATCTGTCGATCTATAATATATATATTATACATAATAAGATTACACTGATCTGATATTTAAATCATTCCTTTTAATTTATATTTCAACATGAAGAACGGGGGTTGAGTCTGCGCATGATCATGGATATATGACATGGCAAGTAAGTTTTTCATGTTTTTTAAAATCTATTTTCAGAAAATATTCTTTTTCCAGTTTTCACTGCTCGATATACTGTAGATTAGAGAGACTAGGAGTCACGCCTTGTTCATATCAACAATAATTTATATAACAGAAATTAAAACGACCCATTTCGGTAATTAATCCATGCTGTACGAAAATAAAGCTGTTAACGAATTTGGAATTTAAAGTCCCATCTTTAGAAAAAAAAAAAACTTTTACAAAAGAGGTATTTTAAATAATTTTATTTGTACAATTTTTAAAAACAAATGTACTATGATAAAAACATTTTTTTGTTTTTTTATAAAAAATTATTTTAATTTACATGTTACTAAAATAGACGTACGATAAAAAACAAATGTACAATTCTCTGAAAAACTTTAAAACATAAGATCTTAGTAGTACATAACTCTCTCAGCGCTTTCAGCTCTGTAATAAGCCATTATCAAGGACCTTCGACCAGCAGAGACCACATCACAGACCGTTGTTCAAGACCAGAACTCAAAGTGACAGGGTAACTCCACTTTGTGTTCTGGTCTGGAACACCATCTGTGTTTTGGTTTCTGCTGGTCGAAGGTCCTTGATAAGGGAGTAGTGTAGAGCCGAAAGCGCTAGGAGAGTTATGTACTACGAAGATATTATGCTTTTAAAAGTTTTTAAGACATTTGTACATTTGTTTCGTATCTTACGTCTATTTTAGTAACATATAAATTAAACTCATTTTTCATAAAAAATGTTTTTCTTATAGTGAATAAACAGAGGCGAATCCTTCGTTTCGAATTTTCTTTTATTGTTAAAGTTATCTTGAAGAAAACAAATGTAATAAAATGCATTTAGGTATAAAATACAATTGTGATATTGAGTATTAAAGTTGTATATGTGTTCCGTTCAGACGCATGGGATTATATTTTATAAAACCAGTATTTTTAGAGTTTCAAATAACTCTTACTGATTCATTATATTTATTTTTTCGTTTGTCATTTCTTATATTTATCTTTTTTTCTGCATAACGCACTATCTCAAAAGATAATATTCAACAAAGCGTTTGATATATTATCAATCAAAATTAATCATGAAAATAGTGTGTATCAAACATATTTCCAAGAGTTCCTTTCAGTACTATAAAATACAAACCTGTATGCACCTTACGAGAAGTAAAGCTTGTACACTAAACCAAATGCAAATTCGTATTGGCACACCATTTGAGCGCTTGCTTTCTGTATTCGCATTTCATCATTCCTTTCATATGCAGTAATCAATGGATGTTGACAGAACTGCAATATGTATGTTGTAACGTTATTGTATATTGCTAGGCTGATACGATCATATATAACAGTTCTCGAACATGACAAGTGAAAATTGCTATAATATCGTAGAATATATCAGAATGCTTTTGTTAGAAATGAACATATGTTATAAAATCTCAATAGCAGAACTCATTTCCAGGCATAGTATTATGTTTGTTTCTAATATGATTTACACAAATATTTCTAAAATTTAAAACTATTAAAGAATTGTATCTAAATTATAATGTCTACATAAATGTTTTATGTTGAACATCTATAGTATTGGGTTTTAAATTCGTCTTTTATTAAATTTCTGTAAAATATATTTGTTACGTTAAAGGTGACAAATGAGGTGCGTTCTTACTATAACACGTTTTACAATGTAAAAAATCAGCGTTATTATTTCAGTGAAATGAATTATATCGTATGTTATGAGCGAAACGAGCATGTCTTTCTTTTCTCTTATTACATATGGCACGTTTACAAATGCGAATTTTTTTCGACACCAGACAGCGCTGTAAAATTCACCATGGAGATCTTGCTTTGCGAGTGTTTACCTCCACGGTTTATCAATGTCTATGATTCACGATGAACGAATCTCTTGTGTTTATTTACTTAAATGGACATTGGGATAGATATTGGGCTGTTAACCTAATTTTAACTGAAGTGATGTCAGAATCTATACATTTTTTAATAAAACTCCTCTCTCAAACAAACAATTTTTTGAACAATCTTTCTAAAAATGTTTTATGCAATTTTAATCGACAAAAATAATTTTGAATAAAAATGGCCGCAAGTATATGAAAGAATAAGAGGTTAGCCAGTAATTGTTTTCCTCAGTCACATGACTTGTGTTTTATTATATAGCTTATATATGATAGGATTTAATAGAATGGAGAAAACTTTTATTAATATATTTTTAAGTTTTGATTCAATTTTCATAAAATTTGAAGACTCGACAAAATTCGGCAACGATTACATATTTTAAATTTCAAACCAGTCGGTTGGGTAGTTTTTGCGCTGTTATATGCAGACGGATGGGCAGACAGACAGACGGACGGATCAGACAATAACTACATGTGCTACTTATTTATATAATTAAGAACGCGCCAGAAAAACGAGGAGCAAGCTGTTCCAGAGAAAAAGAAAAAGTACTGTGACCAGACACAAACTTCCCCGGTGAAAGCACTGACATACTGAACACATAACGAATTGCGTTACACGCACCTAGCTGGTGGAAAGCGTGCTAATTTATATTCAAAAGTACAAATGCACTAAGAAGATAAATAAGTGCAAATGCACTGAAAATAGATTAAACATTTAAAATATCAAATAATTTTCTTAGTAAATGATACGAAATTATTCTGCATATAAACCTGAGTTTTGGATAGATAATATATAATTTTATGCGCTCGGCCCTTAGGAAATAAATGAGTATGTTATTAAATAAACTTGCATGTTTTATTTTACATAGCTGTACTTTTTTTTCCTTTCAAATTTGGTTCATAAAAAACAGAATCATACTACATTGGTGTGCAAAACTTAAGCAACAAACACAAAATGCTAATTTCTGAACACGTGAGTACTCAAAACGAAATTCTATAAAGAGCAAGTGCAAAAAAGAGGTACTACCCTAACAGAACGGCCAAACGATGTGAAGTCCCCTTGACATAACACATGGTTAGAACTGTCACAATCGCTACGGTGAATGAAAATATGTGATATTTCACTGTCTCATTATTACTCTCAAATGATTGTTAACACTGAAAAGTCTGTCGCTTTGTGATGGGTCACCAGGTGACATTACAATGAAGTCACATTGTCATTATCAAGCCATTGTCAGTTGAAGACTGAACTTTGAAGTCATTATGAGCATTGCATTGTGATAAATCACAAAATAATGTCACAATGAAGTCGCATGTGACTTTCCGGTGATCAACACTCTATTATGAAGTCATCATTGCACTCCTTTGTGAAAAGACGTCAGATGATTTCATTTCCTGTCACTTGTGAACTCGTCACAGAACAGCTATCATGATGACATTACAATGGAGAGTCAAAATGACACTCACATGAAAGTCACAAGGTGACTTCATTGTAAAGTCACCTGGTGGCTCGTCAAAAACAGCAGTCATGGTGAATGTTCAGTGGAGTGACCAAACGAGAGTAAAAATGAGACGAATGAAATATATCATATTTCTGTTCATTGTAGTGACTGTGACAATTTTGACCATTCGTGATGTCAAGAAGACCTCACATCGACTGTCTGTGCTGTTAGGGTAGTACCTATTTTCTACACTTGCTGTTTATAGAATTTTCTTTTGAGTATCCACGTGGTCAGAAATTCACATTTTGTGTTTGTTGCTGAAGTTTTGCACACTAGTGTATTTTAGACAAAAGTGAATGTGCAATTAAACATTTAAATACTGTATTCTGTAATGTATATAAAAACTAGTCGTTGGGGCCACCGTAATACTTACCCATCATGGATATGTATAATATAAAATATGAAAAGAAAACATGTGTAAACTATTTATAAAATACATTGCAATTCAAATAAAATCGTGGCTTGATGGCGTCATAAACTTTAAATGCTCTATTACTGAATTGCGTAAATGAAGCATAATTATAACTCCAAAATTGATAATCGTATTAACTAACGGTTTACTGCGCTGGATTAAGCGTCTCAATTCTAATTTAAATATATTTTTGAATTGAAATCTGAATGAAATACAGGGTCATGAATTATCGAAGAGTGTGGAAAATACGATTACAAATATCTCATCAACTAAGTATCCGATCAACTTCAATCTTTATGCAAAATGTATATATTTTTTATTGTATTTTATATTCCCTCTTTAAAATTAACAATTTCTAAAAGTTTTATATACCTTTTATCAGAACGAATAATTCGTCCGAAAAAATAGTTCCGGATAATCGAGGTTACTGAAATTCAATAATCTTCTTCCCATTATTACATATTAAGTACACTGTACAAATTTCAAATCTCTATCTCAATTTGTTCGGGAGATAGAGCGTTTACAGACACACAGACACGCAGACACACACACACACACACAGACACACAGACAACCACACAGACAGACGGACGGCAATTTTTTTTTCTAACAGTACGTTTTTCGGAATCTCCAGTGTCTAAAACGTGTGAATCCGGCCTTTTTTTTAAAAACGATTGCAAGTCTTACCTTATACTGCGTATGATGGATAAGTAATACGGTTTATTAAAATTTCATTTTCATGACTTTTTGCTAATTTTAATATATTTATATGTTAAAATATAAAATCTGTATTTCCGTTTATTGCAAAAACGTATACTGTGTACTGGCTTTTTGTAAATCGTTATAAAATAATTCGTTTAGTTAGAAGAAAATATATTTGTAAAACTGAATAGAAAAAGATACAAATGTCATGTAGATATGTTCTAGGCATGCAGCCGTTCACATGAAGACCAATCTTCTAAACATGTATTTTAAATTCACCCTTATTTAAATTTAATTTTTAAATTATGCTAAAAACCTTAAAGTATCTTGCATAAAGATTTTAAAGAATCTTGATATCGAGCGATAGATTGTAACATGGATCGCGTAAGAAAACTATTAAAATGCACAAGCCGTAGACTAATATACATTTATGTCACAACTAAGGTATGTTTGTCATGTAAATATTTTGTACATTGTAAAAACTCAAAGAATGCATGGAAATAAATTCTACTAAATTTCTTTTCGAATGCAAAATTATTTTACTAAATTTTTAAAACTATTTAAAATACTTTTGCAGTGAGTATAATTCTTATCAAGATCTCGGAGTTTATATAATGATTTCATTAGTTACATTTGATTATTTTTTTAATGAACACAAGCTGTTTTAAAGTCAATTTTCATTTGAGTTTAAAATAAAATTTTAATTCATTTTCGTATTTTTGCAGTTTATTTTCTTTATACTGAAACGTTATTGAACGTTACTGATAGGCCAATGAAAGTACAACTCCATCTAATTCTTAGAAATTATGAGTATGGGTAATAATACATAGTATAGTTATTTTTTTGTCACTCACTGAAAACGCTACGATTAATTCTTTGTCTTGGCTTAGATAGTATAAAATTGTTTTTAATCGTGGTAATTTTACTTAACCTGCATTATAGACAAAGAATGAAATGAATCAGTTAAACATAGCAAGTTGATCTAGCTTTTAGAAAAAATAGTTACATAAGTTTGTAAATAACCCTGTAGAAATGAGATATAAACATTATTACATTTAAGAAAATATAATTATTGTATACTCACTGAAAGTATTTTTTCTCTCACACAAACGCAAACGTTTTTGATAGATATCAATATTATTTAAAAATAAAACAAACTATATTATCTCATTAGAGACACTTAAAATATGTTTATCAATAATTAAGTTTTGATTATAGAACATGCCTACACACACCCAAAACAGTATTATGTATAATAAGATGAAACGGAATATTAGCATCTTTTAAATTAAAGTATATTTTAACATGAATAATGTGAATAGAATCCGTGAATGGTTATTGATATTAAGCTGCGACTTTTACATTTTTCCGTTTTGTGTTCCGAAAATAATCTTTTTTTAAGTTTTTACTGCTCGACATACTGTCGATTACGAAGCCTAAAAACGCCGCACCATGTTAATACTAACAATGAGTTTATTTGACATTATCTAATACCAAACATTTTGCTAATTATCGGGTTGTTCGGAAAGTTCCTTCCGTTTGGGAAAGTTGGTTCGTACCAGAAAATTCTATCATACAATTATTAGACATGAATTCCGATGTCTAATGTCTAATAATTTTTACTAGTAGTTCGTTATAACTACAGCTATACCATGTCACTTCCTTTCATTTACTTAAACTCTATCCTTAATCTCCTTCGCTTTACATTTTTATTCCGAATTTGTTATCATCGCTTTTCTTAATTTACATCTATTCTTTTCATCGTAATTGTCCTTATTTCTTATAGTTTTTGCTACATCCCAACGGCTCAATTTTATACAAGACACTCTACTCACTTATAGACTGGGCATAAAGTTGTCTGTAACTCGGAAGCCCTGTAACCGACTTCACCTGTACGGACCTGTCTAATAATTGGGCAGAATTTAAACGGAAAAAACTTTCCGAACAACACAATATTTTACTCCATGAAAATAAATCTTTCAACCAATTTTGAGTTTAAAGCAGTATCTTCGGGAAACGAACCTTTACAAAGATGGCCTTCTAAAGATTTTTATTTTTCCAATTTTTAAAAAAAATTTAATAAAAATGCACTTGCATCAAAAATAAAACAGTGAATGCTCCACTGAAATTGAGTAATGAAGTTGTGTAACTGTTGTGTTCTGACGAATGTGATTATATTTTAAATGGTCTCTATTTCTAGAGTTCCAGAACTTTTTTACTAATCCATTAGGATTATTCTTCCGTTTCTCATTTCTTACGATATTGGGACTTTTTTTCTGAATAAAGCATTGGTTCACACGATAATAATTTATAAAGCATTTATTGTGTTATTATTCAAAATACCTCATCAAAATAGTGTATATTTGACATATTTGCAACAGTTTCTATATTTCCTTCATTACTATAAAAGACAAACCTTTAAGCACTGCAGGAGAAGTGAGGCTTGCACAGTAATTCAAATGCAAATTCGTGTTGGTAGCACATTTGGGCTCTTGCTTTGTATATTCACATTCCGTCATTCCTTTGATATAGATTTGAATCATTGGATGTTTAGAGAACTGCAAAATGTATTATCTAACGTTATTGTGTATTGCTAGGTATATGAAGATCATAAGTAACAGTGACTCGAACATGGCAAGTGAAAATAGCTATAGTTTCGTATATTATATCAGAATGCTTTTGTTTGAAAAGAACATATGTTGTGAAATCTAAATTGCCATTTCCATACATGGTTTTCTCTTTATTTCTAATATAACTTACACATATGGTGCTAAAACTATGAAAAAATTGTCTAACTTGTCTACATAAACGTTCTTCTCTGTAACATCTATAGTATTACGGTTTTAAATTAATCTTTAATAAATTTCTAGATTTTAATTAAATTAATTAATTAATTTATTTATTTTTTACAAATTTTTGAATGTAAATAAGAATAATTTATATTTAATGTATTTTAACTAACACTGAGATTTTGTGTTTCAATTGTTTGAATACGGCTCCCTTTTATTAAAAGTTATATTTTGAAACATTTTCGCGTAATTTTATAATTTATTAAAACAATTCCTTTCTTCTAAGAACAAATTTTATTAATTTCTGAATTTTATAAATAGTTAGGGTTTTCTGTAAATAATGTGTGTTTTTTTTTCCTTTGTATCGCTGTAAAACGCTGAAATTTCAAAGTTTGCGTCATATATACATATATATATATTTAATTTTACCTAATGTTTTTTTAAATGGGCTTCTCAGTCTATGGTAATATTTTCTAAATATCGAATAAAGAAAAGAGGGTTTTAGTATAAAATATTCAATTTCGTGTTTTAATAGATATGTAGCCATTTCTAAAATAAGTGTCATATGGAAAATTCACGTACATCTGATAATCGCAATAATCTATATATCAAAACTATTTGATTATTATATCATATAAATAAGTTATTTTTTTTCTAATCAAACTTATATTCAGTAATTGTGTTTCTAATACAAATCTTTAATAAAAGTAGTCATGACGTGAGATAGTGAAGATATGCTGTGAATAAATGAACATTAAGTTTCAAACGTTTTCTCTTTTTCGTTTGCAATAGAAATCAGTGCTATGTGTAAATTTTCAACTATTTATATATGTAAATGAAGAGACACAGCTATGAAAAAAGGTATTATTAGAAACACATTTAAAAGGCAACATATGAATGTTTTTAAATATATTTCGATAAAATAAGCATTATATTTAATATTTACAAACTTGCAGAATGAAAATTATTTAAATTGAAATCAGACAGTGCTTCTCAGAATTCTCGCGATTACTAATTATTTTTATATACAATACAAATATATATATATATATATATATATATATATAAATAATTAAGGCGAAAGTATATTTTAATTAGCAAAACATTAGTGTACTATAATCTTTAATATCAAATGCTATTTAAATGTTTTCGCTTTCGTGCGAATTATCTTTTCATCTTTGTAATTTTAAATGAAATTAATTAAATGAAAGTTATTGATCGTTGTATACAACATTAAACATCTGAATTATCAACAAATTGAATTAAGTGTTAACTTTACATTTTACGTATGACTGAATATTGTAAATTTGACATCAAATATCAATTAATCAATTATTCATTTTACTCTTTAATATGTCATACTTTGAATAACGAATAAATGATTAGCAATTCATTGATGAATAACACCATTTTAAATACCATTACAGCTGTATTCACTCTTGACAATTGCTGAGTTCATGATTATAAAATGATTTATAAGTTTTAAATCCTTAACTATACGTAAAAATATATTGTGGAAAGAAAAAAGTGTAGTGTTATGATGTAAATTTTTATTTTACATTTCGTTATGCTAAAAACAATATTGATTGTAATTAGTGCTAAAAACATTGTTATAAAATCCTTGAACATAATTACAGAGAAGTACTAATGTTAAATGAGATGAATTTATCTCTTGATTCTGCATAGAAACCTGATTTCGTATACTATAAAAAAGGGGTAGAAAATGAATTTATTTTCTATTTAGAAAAACGATTTTCATAAAACAATCAATTGATTTTCATGTGATAATTACATTTACACAATATTAAAAAAACTGGTAAGTGTGAAAATAAGTATAATTTGGAACTTGAATGCAATTTTCAACAAATTTTAAAAATCACATTCTAATTGCAGTAAAAAACATTTATGTCGTTCCATTGACAAAAATGTATAATCATTCTATACATATCTGTGCAGAAGAAATGATTTGTCTGAAAATGAGTTTTTTTTAAGTGAACATAAGTAGAAAAACTCAGTTCCAATAAATGTTCATGCAAAGTTTAAAATCAGCTACAGTAATTGTTAAAGTACACATTATTAATTTTATATTGACCCGGTTCTAATGCAAGACCAGGTTGTAAAGTAAACTTTTGTAGAGTTTGTCTTTTTTCGTCTTGTAATTTCAAAAATATTTGAAACAAAATACGACCAAAATACAGTTTTTGGAAACATTTAAATTGATGACTTCATTTAAAGCAAAATGTTTACAAACTTATTTTAGAATTATCACACAGAGTCTGAATAATTCTTCGTTCAACGATTACGGGTTTATAGAACAACACTATACAAGCAAAAATCACTGTACATTTTAGGTTCAGAACTCACACTCTAGAACGCAAGAGGGAGCATTCTTAATGTTACAATAAACTGTTTAGTTACGATCTCGAGTAGATCGTTATATTTCGTATTTCCGCATAATATTTTTGTTCAAAAGAATGTTAATATGAATGAGAATTATTGGAATAATTCTATAAATCCAAAACGATAAGTCGATGTGTTAAATGTATAATCAAATCATCTCAAGAGGAGGTATAACATATTCGAAATAACGGTTTGAACCGTTTTCATTTAACTGATGACCAATTGTTGTAAAACATAATTCATTTGAAACTTTTCTGTTAAACCATAGGTTTTTTTTCCTTTTCTGTCTTTGACGTTTATCATCATTTCATGACATTAAATGTACCGCTCTGAAGCGCTTCACCATTTGAAATCAGAACACGCATGGCTATTACCTTTGTATGTTTGTACCATCAGTTTCATTAACCCTGTAATTTTAAGATATAATTTAGCCAATCTATAATATAAATATTGTGCTATTATATAAATATGCATACTGTAATTCCTCGCTTATTTCAGAGGAATGCATCCTACAGTGATCGTCAAAAAATGTAAACACCCATTTAACACAAATAATGTTTTGTATTTCAATTGCGTTTCTTACTTATGAAGTTATAACACAGAATTATGTAGTTTTTTGTCAGCTGTTTAACTCCCTGTGACTAATGAAGCAAAAAAAAATACAATAAGAAATAATTCATTTGAAACCAGACGTATATCTATTTTTACTTCTAAAATATGTGTGGATAGCACAAATTAACTGTCAAAATTATGTTATTTCCATCCATTAATATTGGGTCTGCTTTTCAATGCGCTATAATACATTCCTTCGACACACACAGCATTATGAGCATATATCACATCAGATTCTTACGAATTTTATGCCATTTGCCTTTTATAGTTGTATTACATACCACCATTTGTACTTTTGTATGCAGTGATACATGTTGATTATTATAATTACTATAATTACTATTTTACTGTTATTATTATTATTGTTATATGACGTATATTATTGAAATGCTTGCTATTAGAACATTTTGAACTGAAGGCAATCTTACAGATTATTTAATGATTATATATAGTAATTTATTTTAGTGTATCCATTCTATAAAATACTTTCCAGAATCTTTCATAAACTAAATCTGAATTACTTTAATGCTATACTCACATTAATCACAAATGAATTAAAGATTTATTTAAATTACAAATAAATAACAAAATAATCTTAATGTATTGGAATTTCTTTTCAGTATAACTTTGAATATTTGAATCTCTATTAATGTTACTTTATTTTGTATCCATTTGATTTACTAACCATTTAAAAAAAAAATCATTTTTAATATCTCAACTAAACTGGTAAAGTGAACTTATATCACATAAGGTCATGTTCTTAATAAAACAAGCAACATATATAATGTAGAAAACGCTCTAAGTCTTATATATGTCACCACATACCTGACAGTATATCTGATCATAACACGTGCGGAAACTTTCAACCGCAACCGATACCAACTCCGTCGCAATTTTCCGACCACTGAATCTCTCGACACACCTTTTGTGTGTAACTGTAAGCGATTTGAACGTTTTTGTCATTTAATTTATTTTTCCTGTTTATAAATTTTTCTTCGTTTCAAATTTTCACACTTAAATTTAATAACGGATAAGAAAATTCTTACCTGCTTTATTCTTAGCATAGGTGACTGAACCATACAAAACTCACTATTTCCGTAATCAAAACTATGCCTTGAAATTAAATAAAACTCTTTTCGGATTACATAATTTTATTTTTACTTCTTCAGATAAAAATAGATAGGTACAAATAGATGGTAGTAAATATATATATATATATATATATATATATATATATATATATACAAATTTTCACATTCTACATTGATTTTCAGCTAAGTATCGGCATCACCGTGCTACTATAAAGAAAAAGCGATCAATACATTACTTATTTTTTAACTATTCTTGCCGTGAACCTGCTCTAAAATTGATGGAATACATATATCAATCTTCCCTCCTACAGCTTTTTAAAAATTCATTTTTTGAAACTATTTAAAACAATGAGGCCAACTTTTATTTTTGAATTCCCCTCATTCATTCCCCTTTCTCGCATGCCATAGGAAAATAAATAAAACAAAAAAAAAGGCTTTAGTCATAAAACGCGTGTACAAAAATAAATAAATAAATTAATTAATTAATTTAAAAAAAAGCCGCGTAGAACATATTATCAAATTACGTTCATTATTGCCTAACAACGTCATTGTTAAAACAGTAACTAAACTTTCATACGATATCAGCGTAAATTACAGGCTAAATTTTACAATCTTTGGATGGTGTATGAGATAATTTAACCGTATTTTATAATGCATACTGCAACATTCTGTATTATAAATTCTGTTTGTGTTTGAAAGTGAAATATGTGAAAAACAGAATTTCCTCTAATAAGGCATTGTTTCATTTGCCAAAAAGATCGTCTCTTAGATATATGCCTTTTTGTTCAAAATGCAAGAAACCCTACAAAGTGCAAGAAACCAAAGTATATCCATGGAAGTCTGACTTGAATGTACACGTGTACATTTATCTGCCCCTAGTGTGAATAACTTCTTTTGAATTTCTTCAAAAATAATAATGACTTTACATTGACTTTTTCATATCTTCATATTTCATTTTTAGCAGTTTAATTGTGCAATTTCAAAACATTTCATTTATTTTGTTCTATTTTGGTGTAATCCCTGTAAAATATATATCTTAATTAAAGTTAAACAGTGTGCCTGATTTAGAACACACATTAATAATAAAGCCTCATTCAAGTGTCTTTTCTTTTAAACTCTCCTGGCCAAAATTCAACAGCAAAAAGAGTATGCACGATTTAATTTTTCAAAAGTATGCATGAATATTACATCCAACACCAATAGTTAATGCTGATATAACACAAGTTATTGTGAAATAAATCCTTAATGTGACTTACTTTGGTACAGGTACCTTATTTAATTATACAGAAACTAAATTATAAGAATTAATTCTAGTCACTATCATCTAAAATATCTGAGATTCGTAATGCTAAGTATTTAAGAAAACGAATAATGAAGCTTAAATAGCATTTTTTTTTCTCTGTAATGCCTGCCAAATCTTCCTTTTCACCAGAATATCCAAGTTTATTTATTATTATACATGGATTTTAAGTAAAAGGAAAATGTAGAAATATTATAATGAAAGATATTCATATATCATGGTGTTGACCCAATTAACGACGTCTTAATCAACGGTTTTAACATTTATCTATAATATGTATGTAAGCGAATTAAATTACGAACTTCAACTTTTCTGAAACACAAAGCCTAAACTAAATGGATCCAGATTACCAATTAAACTTAATTTCATAAATGCAATTTAGAGACATTTTTCATATTATCGAAATGCTCAATATAAGCATTTTAAAAAACTTAAATAAAATGCATGTTAAATATATACAAGAACGAAAAATCATGCGTCAAGCATAGACTATGAAACACTTTCCAACACAGTCAGAAAACTGAAACGACATTTCACCGTCAAATAAGGTGAAATAAGATATGTAAGTAAACAGTTTAGAAAATATATATCACATGGAAAAATGCAGTTTTCGAAATTACCTTCCAACATCTGAAAAGTACTCGAATTATTTTGTGCAGCCTTGTATATGATTAATAAAAGTATAGCATGATGAAATTTTGTTCATTTAAAATATTCACATTTAGCATATTTCACAAATCAATGGAAATACACTCTAAATCTTTTGTACAGCCCTGTATATTATCTGAAGACTTTTGTACACACCAGCAAAGTAAAACACAATTAAAGAAAGCTCTAAGAGTAAGAGAGACTTGTAGCTTGCAGATTAATATTTGCGGTGGTCACAATTATTTTTTGCCACAAAAACAAAATAATAATTAGTTCAAAAATTAGGTAGTAGAGAGCGCTATATATACAGGGGGGGGGAGAGAAATGGTTAAAAAGAAAATTTGTAAAATCATATAATAGTGAATAAAATACGCTGTAATATCACCTTTTTTTAAAAGGCTCTATGGTGAAAATTTTGATTAAAATGTCCAATATCACTTTAAGAAAAACGTAAACATTAATAGATAATTTAAAATTAATTTCAATACAAATTTTAATAAAATGCATTTATCTTACAAACAGATTAAACTTTTTTTCTATTCAATGAAGGTGTAATTTTATCTCAGAAATATGCAATATAATTTTTAATAAACTGATTCATCTCTTTCTTATTTCAGCTTAAAATCATTTAAGAGCCGATAATGATCTAAACTACTTTAATTTGCATTATTTTTTTATTATCTAGTAGCTAAATCAATTTATTTTCTAACATCCATAATGAGACTGTTTAAAAAACTAATTAGAAAACACATAAGTAATAGGTTTCGTGTTATTTTAAATTAATAAACTGCATAAAAACGCGCATAGAAATTGCAAGTTATTGCTTAGGATGTTATTAAAATGACAACAAAATTCTTATTAAAAATAATGAAACATTCTTTTTTGTCTTCTGTTTTGATAAATATATGAGGCATGAGATAAAGTAACTTATTACATAAACATTATGTTAATTTAAGTTTTCTAATGAACTCAAATGAATAAATTCAGAAATTAATTAAAATTACATAACATTAAATAATTGAATTTACAAACAAAATACGCAATCAATGTTTTAATATGTTTCATTAATTGTAAAAACACCTGTAAAATTAGAACTATTGTAATGATAAAATTTTAATTAACTCATATTTTCAATTTGGATAGCATCACTGACATTAGATATTTAATCTTAAAGGGTTTTTTATATGTACATTTGAAATTTATCTTTTATAAGATTAATTACCTTTCAAGAGTTTATCGAAATGATGGAGTAAGTAATAACTAGCTTTACAAAATACAACACTACAAAAAAAAATCGCACTGTGAGATTTTAGACAAAGCTAAATAGATACTACATAAAAATATTAATAAAAATATAAGATGAAGATATAAGAAAAAAATCTCACAAAATTCTGCCACATCCAATGCAGAAACAAACGCATACTTGAACATTATTCGGCACCTATATATAAGCCTTATAAAAACA
This sequence comes from Maratus michaelseni, assembly GCA_963931845.1. NCBI lineage: Eukaryota > Metazoa > Arthropoda > Arachnida > Araneae > Salticidae > Maratus > Maratus michaelseni. Next base: position 394,930,194 of record OZ007592.1, read on the forward strand.
GTAATACCAGTTGAGTAGAACAGAAAATATTTGTGTTATATTTTAAGTTTTTTTTATTAGAAAGCTTTGAAATGGTGAGAAAATGTAATTTGTATTATTGTTCTTTTGTATCGTTTGAACTTAAGAAGGTCGTTCAATTGACACGATAGGGAAATTTCAAAAATTAAGATCTTATCATTCATTAGTAAACATTCAATCGCGCAGACCAGCGGTGACTCCGAAGGCCGATTATCTCAAAACATTGTTTTTCATCATTTTGCATATGTTCCATTTTTATTAAAATATAGACAATTAAATTTCCTACAAATTGTACCTAAAAAACTCAAATAATTTTATTTTTTTATAAATGATTATTTGTTTTTCAGGTACAATCGAGACATAATATAATATACAGTAAAAAAGGAAATGACGACTCAAAAATATGGAGCCTGGAAAATAGCTTTGCAGCATTAATTTTGTCAAACATTATTAAAACTTTTTTTACTGTTTTTTTTTCTTTTAATTTAACAAATATATATTTTTAATTTCTGTTAAATATAAATAAATAAACGTATACAGAAGTAGTATACATAATTCTTAAAGGGTTTCAAATCCACTACCAAACTTCTGTCAAATTTCTTCATTTCATACATTCTTAGTAACCGTTTCATTTTGAATTTTTTTCATTTCTGTCCTCTGATAAAATGCAAAAAACAAAAAAAGTAGCCGTGTTGTCTTTTTCACTTATCTGCCAAAAAGATTAAAATAAATAAAAAAAACCCTTTTAAATTTCCAAATATTTTCATGTTGAATATATTTGTTCATCTGACTACAGTATTGCTATCTTTACATAGATGTTTTTCTTACAAAATATATCACAGATACAACATGTATTCTCTCATTCATTTTATATACAGGGTGCTCCAAAACATCTTTGACACGATTTAAATTCAATAAAATAAATTATAATAGAAGCACAAGAATGCAGTTTGTGCGTAAATGTTCTCATTATCGAATATTGTTTTGAACATTCATAAAGAAAAAAAATATTAAACTTTTCCAAAGACAGTGTCTTCTATTCTGAATGAAAAAAATAAAGTACTAGTTTCAAACGATTATTTTTTACACAGTAAATGGAAAACAAAGTTATATATACACATTATTGGGTTGTGTTTTCTTTTTTATTACCAACAGATTGACATAAAATATGTATGAAAGTTTGAATTTTTTTTTCGTTCAATGTACTGTTATATATCAACTTGAAGATTAAGACTGAGAACTATTTGGATGTGATTCAAGCTACAAGGGATATACACGTTGCAAAATTTTAGTAGATTGTAAAATAATAAATGGTATGTGAATGCTTGTTTTTATATTTCTGTGATGCTGTTTTTTTAGTTTAAAAGTTATAGCACGATCTCTGGTCAATCTTGTGACTAACATTTTTTCTTTTAAACAAAATATTCAATCATGAGAATATTTTTCATCTAAAGTGTATTTCAGCCCACCCTGTACTGATATTCATCTCAAAACAAACAATTAAATTTACGTACAACAATGTTCATTGCATTTTTCACAAAATAAAGAAATATCGAGAATCTTAAACATTACAAATGATTGAATTTGTTATTAATTTGAGATACATTGCACACAGAAATAAAAGCCGCAATATATGCTCTTCCGCGAGAGTGGTTTATTTCAATAGTCGGACTGTTTTTGTCCCTGATGACGTATTTGATTCCGTAATTGAAAGTAATAAGTCAGAGCTGATAATTTAGACTGTCACCAAGAAAATTTTGGCGTTTTGCCAGCTCTTGACACGGATCGCTATGGGCGCCGTGATATTTTCTTTTTTGTTTCAGTCTGAGTTTTGTCATTGAAGAACACGACGACGTCTTAAATATATAATACTGGTAACATTATAGCAGGCCTCCTTCGGAAGAATTTGAATTTCTGATTTAGTCATCTGATGATATTCTTCACTGCGCCTAACTCTGCTCTAGTTACAGTTTAAGTTGCTTGAACCAACCCCTGTTACTGATCTATTTTAAACTGATTTTTTTAAGATTGTTCAAAGTTTCTTTTACAGTTATCATACTATTGAAACTTGAAAATTAAAGTTTTAGACTGTGAAACCTACTTTAACATCATGCTCAATCAATCATGTCAAATTGCTCTACTTTTATTTGAGAAATATCAACATGAGCCGACAGCTGCAGTTACCGTGAGAGATAAGATTACGGCCAATAATTTCATTTAACTCAGGGGTAAGTTTGGAGTCACAAGAAACACTTTCGTTGCCAATAGGAAAATAATATGGACCGAAAAATAAAATTTTTCTTTATTACTTTATGGACTGTTGGCGTAAACAAATTAATTAAAAATACTTAGACATAAATACTAAAACACAATTTGAGTTAATAGATTACAACGTATCGACTGTTCACAAATTGTTTGTGTAGCAGAAATATACACAAGTTAATTAGTAAAAGAGATGAGTATATATAAATCATTTTTTGATGTCGCGTAGGGTTTTTTCGTTTCCCAAGATGTTTCAATTAGTCTTTATAGCATATCATCTATATTTATTGAAAAGTCATATAAAGGTATTTTTAAAGGTTCTTTAAATTAATTTATACAATATCAGAAACATATACTTAGTCAGATAATAGGATTGCTTTTATTGATTTATCGAGGAATACCTGTACGACACTAGGGGATGTTGCAGTATATACGACGAAGCATCTGAAATTGCATCAATAACATCTGAAACGGACCCTAATTATCAACCGTCATTGGACCCATCAAAGAAGGCGAAGAATTATTTCGAGTATACCTCTAACGAAGACTGGATGAAAGTTCTTAACTATGCAAATACATAATCTGGTAAATGGAAGAAAGTATCGGCATTAAGAAAAGATTCAGACGTATTTTTCCAGCTTCTATGCCAAAGGAAACTGTGTATAACAAGGTTCGGCAATTCACAACGCTTACTGACCATCTACGTATGTAACTCTTTTAGACGGATGGAAACTATTGCAATGACTTTTTAGAAGTTTTTGGAAAAGGTCGTCTTTTGAATCGTTTCGTGGTGAAGATAACTAGATCGGTGTGGTGAAAATAAAAATTTCTCATAGGAAGCTGAAATGTGCTATTACAAAACTTTTTCCATAAGTCGTTGTGTTTTATTTTGTTTGTTTATTGTATTTTATTTGTGCGGATGTGGCTGTGTGTCAAATATTTGAGTGTGTATCCAATATTTGAGCATTATATATTTTTGAATTATGCATATGATTGTTCTTTTTAATATTTGCAGTCGCGCATTCTGAACAAAATAACATTGTTAGATTCCTGAAGTATATTTTAATGAGTGTTATACTGTTTGGGTAGAGTAGAGAAGAACAATTTTTGAGATGTGGAGAATTAAAACGCTCCGGAATTTACATTTCTAATAACTCTGGTAGAGATGATAAAGTCTAGCGTTTACAGAAGTAGTTTAATATATGTTAACGCATAAATTGAGTTTTGTACAAGTTGTATGTACTGTTAAAAAAAAATCCGTCAATTCACGGTAAAACTACTGGCAGTAAAGTTGCCTGACTTTTTCCGTTCCGTTAGTACATTTTCCGTTTTGAAAGATAAAGGGAGGGAAAACTCCGTTTGAAGAATCGGTAAGTTTCCGTTATAAATAAACTCGGTTTTAAAAAATGTCATGTCTATTTGTGCTGCCATCTGTTGTTTATTACGGGAGTATTTAATATTTGATATAATGCAAGAACATTTTCTGCCCGTCCTGAGACTCGAACTGGGAACGTTAGTGGTTTGAGCCGAGTGCTTTACCGGAATACTTCCTATAGTAAGAGTAGGAAATGATAATAGGGGATTTCTTCAAATCGTAGCTTGGGACTTGAATAATTTGGGGTTTAGAAAATTGGTAATTTTGAAGTTAATTGCGGGGATATTTCGTAATGAGATGATGGTTGCAAACTATAGTATTAATAGAGGATAAAAACATGAATTATATATATTCTTATTTTGATTGTTAGATGTAAAATATAAATATTATATTTTGAATTAAATTCGATATATTATTTATTTTTTTTTTTTTGCTTTTTTGCGAAAATCGATTTTTAATCAACTATTATGTATTTTTAAAATGTGTTCGTTTAGAATATATTTTCAGTGTGAGTGTTTTTTATAACTTAAAAAAATAAATTGCGAATAATTTTGAAGGAATGAGTTTAATTCGAAAGCACTATTTATGTTTGTTGCTTTTTTAAATGGAATAGATTTTTTTTCACTTAATTTAGTTATTTTATATATATATTAATCTGTTTGTTTAGAATATATTTTAAGTGCGAATACTTTTTTATAACTTTAAAAAATGAATTGCAAATAATATTAAAAGAATGGAAATAATTAATTTTTGCTTTTTTTAAAATTCAAAAGCACTATTTTCTTGTTGTTGTGTTAAGTAAACTTGAAATCCGTAAATTTACGGAAAAAGGACTGGCAGCATAGTTGCATTAATGTTTCTGTATTTTGAGGAATGTTCCGTCTTTGTAGTCCATAAATGGAGCGATGCAGACGCGAAGGAGTTTAAGCGCATGTGTGGCGATCAAAAATACTGCAATTCCATTGGATGATAGATTTTTACATTAATAATTCCGTATTTGAAAATCTGCAATCTTAAAAGTCTAAAAAGTGTACAATTTAGGGATACAGTTTATGCACTTTTTGTGCACAATTCAGTTTGCAGGTTTTATGCATAAGTAGAGGTGCCAAATACGCTCGGATTTTGTGCACTTTTTTTGCAAACTTTTTCTAGCTGAGTAGCAACAGATATACGGGAGAGATTCCATTTTTCTAACAAAACGGAAACTTTCTGATCAAAATTCACGGAAGACAACCAATCAATAAACGAAATTTTTTAACAGTTTGGGGAACGAACGATTAAATTAATTTAAAACTTTTATGACACAATTATTTAACAAAAATTTACAAAGTAAAAACATACCAAAAAATGGTTTACATATTTAATTTATCAAGTATAAAATACCAATTTAATTATTTTCCAAACAAAAATATGTTTTCATATTAAAAATATTATAAACGTTAAATGAACATTTTGTAAAACTGCATGAGACATAGCAGTATTATCCATGAAATTTAACAAATAACTAACTTTGAAGGAATCGTCTTTTTTTTTTTTTTTTTTTTAACTTTACGAACTTATAGATACTGGCCACATGGCCCCGGGTTTTATGTTTAAATCTAATTATATAGAGAAAAGTATACAATATATTGAATATTAAGTTATGCATCTTTAATATGCATCGTCAACGTACACATGTTACATTTTTAATTATGCCATATTTATCGTTATTTAGCAATTTGGATAAAAGTCATGGTTTTTATAAATTTTAGTATTTCGAAAAAGAGTTAAACACGATGGTTTTAGAACGTTTTGCATATACAATAAATATATATTAATCCCATTGAAAAGCATTCCGATTATCTGACTAAGTATATGTTTCTGATATTGTATAAAGTAATTTAAAGAACTTTTAGAAATACCTTTATCTGACATTCAATAAATATAGATGATATGGTATATACACTAATTGAAACATCTTGGGAAACGAAAAAACCCTACGGGGGATCAAAAAATGATTTATATATACCCATCTCTTTTACTAATTAACTTGTGTATGTTTCTGCTACACAAACAATTTGTAAACAGTCGATCCGTTGTAATCTATTAACTCAAATTATGTTTTAGTATTTATGTCTAAGTATTTTTAATTAATTTATTTACGCCAACAGTCCATAAAGTAAAAAAAAATTATAACAATTAGAGAATCTTTGTTTTTCCTGTTATAATTTCGCCTTGTTCAAAATAATCAGTATTAATTTCTTAGAAAAAAGCTGGAGTAAATTGTATACGCAAAAGTGTAGTTTTGACAAGAAATCTTAAACTATTTTTATTTTATTTATTTATAAATTAATATGTATAAATTATTATTTTATACATTATTATTTTATACATTATTATTTTTAAATTATTTTTAATATTATTTTGAAAGCAGTTAAATTATATTTTATAGTTTATAATTGTTTTTAATTTATGAATTTTGATATTCATTTTTTTGGATATCACCTACAAATTTAAACGAATTTTTATTTGAATTAATGAAATAAATGCAATATAAAATACACAAATGTGTTTCCACTCTTAACATATTCTAAAATATATTTAAACTGGCATATTTTCATATTATGTAAATTGTGTACGCAAAAGAGTAGTTTTGACAAGAATTCTTAAACTATTTATATTTTATTTATTTATAAATTACTGTGTATAAATTATTATTTTATACATTATTATTTTTAAATTATTTTTAATATTATTTTGAAAGCAGTTAAATTATATTTTATAGTTTATAAATTGTTTTTAATATATGAATTTTAATATTCATTTTTTGGATTTCACCTACAAATTTAAACAAATTTTAATTTGAATTAATGAAATAAATGCAATATAAATTACACAAATGTGTTTCCAATCTTAATGTATTCTAAAATATATTTAAAGTGGCTTATTTTCATATTTTATTTGATTTATTATGTATTATTATCTTATTATTGGCATACATGGACTATATATTGTTACACATTACTCCCATGCGCTTGTTATTCTCTTTAAATGCGTGTCTTTTTGTCGCCAATCTGGTCTTATTGGATTTTCGACCTTCAGTTTTTTGTGTTTATTTTAAATAGATCACTTTAGTTCTGCAAGAAACTTTTAAGGCTTTTCGTCAGTAAACTTCCCGACCCCCTCGCTAATGTTAATTCTATGGGGCAGGATGCATTTGTATTTTTAAAATATCTCCTCAGGAAATTAATATTTTTAGCTTCTATTTTCTTTGTATTGTTCTTAGAGGATGTTTCTTTTTTTCTTAGTTGTCAAATATTTTCTAAAATATATACTTAATTTTATGTGAAGTGTTAAATTCTTATTCAGTTTCACTAAGATAAAATTGTGACACATAAAATTGTTAATTAAGCACAAATTTTATAAATATTTTGATAACTAAGAAAAAAAGAGGGATCCTTTAAGAACAGTACAAAGAAAACAGAAGTTAAAAATATTAATTTCCTGAGGAGATATTTAAAAAATACGAATGCATCCGACGCCCATAAGATTAACATTAGTGAGGGGAAGTGGGAAGTTTACTGACACGAGCAGCCTTAAAAGCATATACTGGTTCTTTGCTTAATATCATAATGAAAGAATTTGGATGTAGTTAAGGGAAAATTTCGAAACATTCCCACTGTAACTTTCACTGTGAGAGCTTAACTGTTGTTCATCACATTCTTCAGCACATACCTTAAATCACACGCATTACAAAACAGACATTCATCTATTTTCCATGAATGGTGACATCGCTAGAACATAATATATTGGCATAATTTTTTATGACTACTCTGAATCAATAATTCTTCGTTTAAAGTGTTCATAATTGTTCAGTTCAAAACAACATGTTTTTTAAGAAAAACAAAACGTATAAAATATTAATATTTAAAACTGTAAATAAGAAATTTTTCATACAAATGTTCAAAAGTTAGTTTAAATAATTAAATATATTTTGAATTCAAAATAAAAAGAATTAACTTTTAGATTTTTTTTTTCGCTCGGCTTTAAAAATAAAATAAAATGATAAACAAGTAATAAAAATATTTTCTTAGAAATATGAACATTTAAAAAAATAATATTAAATTACATTCTTTTAAATTTTATAATTTAAGAAAATGTTCTGCGAAAAAAAAAAAAAATCTCATCTATAAGAGTGTTTCATTTTACTGAAAACGTAAAACATTTATCACAAAAATTGGCTTATTTCCGAAAATGATATCAAAAGCATTAGATAAATGAGAGTAATTTTGATAGTAAATTGGCAAGAGTAGCGGCCTCAACATGAAATACTTTATTTTTTACTATGCAAAATATTTTAGATTTCTTTTAAATTCAAAATATATGTAAGGCGTTATTTTATGAACCTTGCAAGAGCATTATATAAGTTATAACAGTTTTATAAAATAAAGTGAAATGGTCTTTTAACACATTATACTGTGTTATACGATTAGATAATTTAGTCTCTGGATTCGGGATCTATTTCGATATTTATTCCCGGAAACTCTGGCATATATCAAATGCAAAATCCTGTAATTTTTGGATATAATAAGGGGAGTAAAAAAAAATAAAATAAAGAGCATTTCTTTGTACTAAGCTTGAAAGTGTATTAAGAAGACTAAAATTAAGTTAGTGTTAAGTTAGTTAATTAGTTAGTGATTACTTATTAAGTTAGTTACTTCTTTTTGAATATGTATGTTTTCTAGAAATTAACAAAATAAATGTTTGTTAAATAGTGAAAAACAATTGAAAAAAAATAATATTGCGAAACTAATTTTGCGAAGCTAGTTTTGGAAAGATTTTGAAATCCTGGTTTCATATTGTTCAGTCATCATTTTTTCTTTATACTGCTGATTCCGTTGTTTCTGTTTAGAGTAACAAAGAAAAAAAACATTGTACGAAAATCACAAATTATAATACCACAATTATACATTCCTAAAAAAGTATCATATTTTGTGTTATAATTAGGTAAACGAAAACATTTTATTTGTTTTTTTAGGTATATTTTGCACAATAATTAATTTTCATTATATTGAAATCAAGAATGAAAAATATTACATTATTATTAAGAAATTTACTTTTTTATGTATAAAGAAAATGATCATACTGCGTACTGTAACCGAATACAATAATGCATCTCAGTATATGAAGATAAACGTTAAGCACTCCTTAATCTATGAAAAAAAAATGAATTGATGCCCCTCAGTTGTCCTTTTTAATTTCATCAGGCTTGCAGTATCATCATCATGTAGATTGAAAATACATTTTGATATCATTATTCGGAATAACAAAAAACACATTAGGTGACATGATATTTGATTAAAATACATGGCAAAAGATTTTTCCCCAAAGATCATAAAGTACTAGAATTATTTTGTGCGTGCCTGTAAACAACATATAAACGCAAAGTATTCTACACACTTAATATTGCATGTTTTAAACAACATCATTTCACCACCGCCAGTTTAAAGTAGTGTAACATCACTGAAATACTACGGAAACGATTTTTGTCCATAGGCCATAATGTAATGGAAATATTTTTGTGGCTCTGTAAACGAGCTATAAAGGTTACACTCTTCCTTTTCGTATACCAAACATGTTAACAGTAAATATCAACAACACATGAAAATTTAATCGCAATCCGCGTATATTTAAGAGAGATTGAACACAGTTAATCAGACGGAGGACAGACAAACAAATGAATTTCATAAACACTTTTTTAGACAACGTTGGAAAGTGTAAAAAAAAAACATATAAATTTGTTTACTTTTTCAAAGTTTATCTTTGCAAACCCTTTAACAAACTGTGTTTAAAAAATATTAAGTTAAAAAGTTTACGTTCGCATGTATCGACGAACGATGTACCTTTCAGTATTTGGGGTTGTTTACTCATTGGGGTTGTTTAGGAAATAATCCTGTTGGGGTTAATGTACAATATTTTTATAGATTCAAAAATTATATAATCAAAATACAACTAATAAATAAATTTTTCATCCTTCCAAACTTTTCTGGTTCCCTTTAAAAATAATATTTCAATCAGAAATGTACTTTATTACATTTCGTTTAATGTTAAATAAAAAACCTCATATTCTTCAAAAAGCTATTCAACACGAGTATGTAGAAAATATAGTTAAGAAATTGTAGTTTATTTTTCATGTAAGATTTGGTATTTCCCAAATTCTTAAAATGTAAAAAAATATATATATAAAAAATATATATAATAAAATAAAATAAAATAATGAACAGAGGGATGTATATTCAACTAGGTAAATTAGATCCAATGGTTGAAGTACTCAACTATGATACTCCAACCATTGGATCTAAAATAAAATAATTCATGTATTTGGATATCACACTAAATGCTATTTTGTAGTATTTTTAGCATGAGTAGAAATTATAAATCCATTATTGTATCAGCAGAATAATGGAAGGATTTGAAGTGTATCGTTAACATTTATACGTCTAAGAAAGACGAATTATTCAACCAAAAAGTGCATGAATAACATGAAATATTGTTCTCTTAATAAATATTTTACATTTCGAAATTATTATTCATAATAACAAGAAACACAGTAGGTGACATGATATTTTAAATCGCTGAAGCTGTGTAAAAAGAGCTATTTGTAATTGCCTAATCATTTTCAAAATATTGAGGATTTTTTAACATTGGTAAAGTTCTATTTGAGCATTTTTATTGAAAGACAAAGATGAGTTTATAAACGGATGATATATGAAACGTAAATTAACTTTAAACAATTACATGAAACGTAATTGAAATATACAAAAAATAAAATTATAAAGACATAAGAGTATTTTTTAAAGATCTACTCTATTTCAAAGACAAGCCATTTCTCAAGTGCTTTTACTAACATATTTTTATAAATAAAATAATATTTAAAAATTAAATCTATCTACTGCAAATATTAAATATAAATAACACTTTCTTGATTTTTAACATTTTACATTGAGTTGTTTTTCTTTTTACTTTATCTCCCACTGAAAGCCAGAACTATGTGAATGAAAGGTGACCTAAAATTTATGCAGGTTTTTCATATGGAAAATCTTGAGTTCTATACGCCCACACCAAACTAATAAAGCATATGCTTGTAAAAGAGGGTTAAATTGCTATAAATAGTTTTTGATTCTATAAAAGTAATTCAACAGAACTGTCTTGACAGATTCCAACATTAAATAACGCTTTAAAAATTTCGTCGATTTAAAAACTGTGTTCTTTACGTGTCTAAATATTTTTATCTATAAAACTCCCAGTTTTCATGTTTATATCATGTGCAATAATTTTTTTCTGGATACCTGCAGAAAGCATAACGGTCACAGTAAATCCAATTACGGTAGCAGTAGCATTAGTTACTTATTTTTTAGAATAGTGATAAATTATAGAATAACCGTATACAACTTTCCTATAAAATATACTATACAAATACGAAGAATGCAATATTCTCAATGAATTTGCGTATCCGAATAAGTCATAAATGTGAGGCATTCTCAAGACAAACAGAAGATTATCGTCAAAGCATGGAATGTTCCTTCCTCCCACGTTCAGGTCAGTGCTTTCGAATATTGGCCATTGATTCCCGGCCACTTTGTTATTTGGCCGGCCAAAGTCCGAAATACACTTTTCATCGGACTTTGGCCAGGATCCTTTGTCAATTCGCGAACTGGTCCATCTTCGGGCTTTGGTCGTAACGTATGTAATATCTTAAATTAATTGTTTTCATTTTTATTTTAGTTTATTTATTAAACAACATAATTCCATTTCAATAAGATGGTATTTCAATAAATTTAATATACCGTTTTTTAAACTCATCTTTACATTGTATAATTCAGTAATATTTCATTTATAAAATAACATAAAACCATTTGTACTTTTTAATGCTAAAAATAAATAAATAAATAAAGCAGAGATTACTATCGACATTTTAAAGGACTACTATATCCGTCATTAATACTAAAATAGAAAACAATATAAAATATCGCTTCATACAATACCTCTTTATAGCTGATCTCGTATATCTGTGCTTCTAAATTGCGTAAAATTTAAATATTTTATTAATTTTGTTGCGTACAAAATGTAATTAAAAAAATATGGCGATTGAAAATTTAATTTAATTTGTCATTGTTTAAGTTTATTAAAAATAATGCATTCAAATATTTATTTTTTTATTCTATCAACATGTGACATAAAAATAAATATTTGTTTAATACTGTAATGTAATGTAACATTTGTAGGAAGGTAAATAAATATAGGACTCAAAAAATGTAAAAAGTCGAAGAAATTTATTGAATTATATCGAAAGGTGATCATTATGAAACAAGCTTAGCGGAGGCGACCTGTTTTGGGGTATTTTGAACATATCCGTTACCCATTCATATTGAAATAACACTACCGCTTTCACATACCAATCCAATATCAAAATATATAATGACATATTCTAATAATTGAAATCCTAATTCATTTTGCTTCAACGAATGTCATATACAAATTGGTTTCCCTCTCTTCATTTTAACACATATCCGAATTATACAACCTTATTTTCATATTTTGTAAATACAGAAAAAAACAAATTATATAGTTAAAATAATATATAAAACAACAGTAAAAAAAATGTTGGTTTTATCAATCTAAAATTGTAGTCGAGTAAAATATTTAAATGAAATGAAAATCCATATATTACAGACAGAAAAGTTAAAAATAATATTAACAGCCACTATATTTGCAATTTCTAATATTTTTTGATAGATTTGAAATATAAAAACAGTTATTGAAAAACAAAACCAAAAAAAAATTATGAAATTATATTTATTGAAAAAAATAATATTTCAATATCAATATTTCTTGAAAATGTTATAATGTTTGTGAATGTTATAATGAATGCAAGTGACATGCTTCTTCGAAACTGTTAAGGAAACAGTAGAATATAAGTTAGTAAAAAAAAAAAAAAAAGTTAATACGACGCTAGCTTTATGGTTTTAGTGTTACGTTCCTGACCAGATAAAAGTATCAGATCTTTAAAGGAATCTAGAATTTCTGCTTGATGAGACAACACAAGGTCTGAATTATCTTCAATATATCTCCACATTATCAATATAAAACGGATTTGTGGAATCATCCGCCTCGGTATCTTCTTTCCAGCTAAAATATTTAAAATATATAAAATTGTTGAAAGCGTATTTTTGCTGTTAATGTTTTACATACAGTTCCTGGCCAAATTATTAGACGCAGTCATGTTTTTTTTTGTGTAAAATCGTTCTGCTAGCTTCATAGAGATGATATTATTGTATAAACAATTAAAATTCCGAATAAACATTAATTGTAGGGTAAGAATGAATAAAAGGCACGCTAGTGACTTTAAAATTACTTATTTTTGTAAGTCAAATTAAAATTATTGATCTTGAAAAACTTTTTACTTAAAATTTGAAAATATCAGTATTTCGTGGAGCCTCCTTTGTCGGTAATCAATGCCTATATTCGTCGTGGCATACTGTTAATGCAACATTGAATAGTTTCTTGCATGTGTGGGTGATGATTACAGACATGGATAAGTTTTTCTATCAATTGGGTTTTGTTCGTTATGACCTCTTTGGCCAACTCCCTCTTCACCAGCTCCCAAACATTTTCAATGGGTTTCATATCTGGTGAATTACCCGGACAGTCTGATACAGGGATTTATTCTTGTTGTACTCTTGATATCCTTTACTGATCGTGCTGTGTGGCAAGGAGCTCCATCTTGCATAAATGTAAAAGGTTCTCCATTTGGAGACCATTCTTTTAGTTACGGAATCAACCGACATTAAAACACCTCTTTGTATTGCTCTTGTTTCATAGTTCCTTTGACTATGTAAAAACGTCCAGTGCCTTTGCCACTTATAACAGACCAAACCATGACCTTTGTTGGGTGCTTGACAGTTGTCAGGACACAATATTGATGAAACTTTTCGCCAGGACGACGAGACGACGACGCACAAACTGGGATTTGTTTGCTAAAATTTCAAAAGTGCTTTCGTCACTGAAGCAAACCTGAAATAAATAATTTTTAACATGAAGAATTTATCTAATGGTTAAAGACAGACATTGTTAAATGTTTTAATTATTAATAAAATAAGAATAACTTTATAATTACCGATTTCCATAACTCCAAGGTCTTGCGTTTATGCCCTTTAGCCCACTTCAGTCGCTTAGCTTTCATTGCTTCGGTTAATTTTGGTTTTTTGCTGGTCTAAAGGCCTTGTAATTAATTCATAGATGTTAGTTTTCTGCTTACTGATCGTTCTGATACAACAACATCAGACTCTTCGAGCTTTGATCTGATCTGTTTTGTAGTAGCAACTCGAATTTCCACGCAGATCTTCTTTAATCGTCGTTATATCCTTGGTATAAATACAGATTTTCTGCCACATTTATTCTTTCTTTTTGGGCTCAATGTTTGTCCAAGCTCAAGTTTCATCTTTACCCGCCTTACACGCTTCAGAAACATTCAATTTTCTTGAAATTAATCTATTCGAATATTTTTTTAATATTTAAAAGTGCTTTTATTTTGCCTTTCTTTTCTGTTGACAAATCTGTTTTTCTACCCATATTTTAACTACCTAAAAATAGTATATTGACTATTAAAAATAATATATTCATAATTAAAAATAATATAATCACAATAGAAATACAAATAAACATCTAACAACTGATTTCACAATGCCACAAAGACCTCCATGATCTTTGCACATAGCCACGTAATTGAAGCCTATCAGACGTGTTATAGTTCGGTTGACCTAGAGACAGTGTTATAATTCGACATGTCAACAAAAGCAGTTTCTCAAATTAGGAAAATATGTGGCGTACATTATTTTAATGATCTAAAACTATCTTATCACGCTTAATTAGTTTTTATGGTCAATACATACAGAATATTCAAATAAAAACAACTGCGTCTAATAATTTGGCCAGGGACTGTACATAACACGTAATCATCTACTGACATTTCTGGTTTTTATATTTTCATAAAATATATTTATTTGAAAATTGATTTTTTTATTAACTAATTCTTAATACATATTTTTTATGTAAAAGTCTGAACGACATCTATACTTACTTTTGATATATTCATTGCAGAAGAATTCATCAAATGCATAACGTTGAAAGCTAAACATTTATTTTGTAAGTTGACAATTGAGAGAATTGTAGAATATTGTCCTGTTTGAAATCTCTAGCATTTTTTATTTCAGATAACACATTGTCTTGTGAAATTATGTTGCATAAATACACAGTCACTTAAAGTAATTTTTTAAATATAATTATGATAAGTTCTGTTACATGATTAAAAAAATTAAAAATAAATAAATTAAAATGTTTGTAAAATTTGTTCAATTGGTGTTTTATCGCATTTTGTCACGAATTGAATTACTTCTTCTGAATTTAACACTTATTTCTTTCCAGAGTGATAATTTTGTATATCTTCTCTGACTGCATTAATTTTATCTGTAGGAGTGAGAAAATTTTCATTATTTGTCATCATATTCTTATTACAAGTGTTCAAACAGTGAAATAAAACAACGAAGAATGTATTTTTACTACATCAAAACATCATTACAAAGTAAATTATTTAATTAAAAATTTTACGTTAAAAATGTAAACCAAATAATCAGTAAAATTTCTACAAAACAGGACGATATTTTCCCGAATTACCTAAAATCCGCACTCAGCACCACCACAGCCACGAGATACACCGTTTTTAAGAAAAAACAAGAACGAAAAATCATGTGTCAAGCATAGATTATATAACACTTTCCGACGCTTCCAAAATAATTTTATAAATCATTACCGTTTAATAAGCTAAAAGATAACATCTAAGTAAACAATTTGGAAAACGCATAACATATTTAAAAAAATAATTTCAGGAATTTCCAACATATACAATATTCGGAAAAATATCCGAATACTTTTATTCAGCCCTGTATAGGATCTATAGATTTGTATATATACTACATAGGATGCTAAATTTTAGTTCAGTTACGAAACGCGTAGCACAGTTTAAAATTCTCCTTCTGGAGTTTCTGTCAATAAACGGAAATGTGTTCGCGAACTTTTGTGCTTCCCTGTATAGGATCTACAGAATTTATACACACCACGTAATAAATAAAAAGTGAGTTAATTTTAAAATCGCGTTCAGTAATTTAAAACGCACTTCCAGGAATTATTGTTAACAGACAGTAGAGAATTCTTTTGTGTGTCCCTGTAAATGAACGATGACTGCTATACACACAATATTCTGTAGTAAACCTCTTGTAATGCACCTTAGTGATATATATACATTTCAATGCGTTTAAAATAGCGAAACATTATTTAGATAAACCGCAGACGATTTTTCTCCATAGACGTAATGTAACGGAATTCTTTTGACTGTCCCTGTAAATTAACTATAAGTGCTATGCACACCCTATTCCATTTTAAGCTTCTTCTGATACACCTTAATGATATATATCATTTACAATGTGTTTGCAATTGTGTAACATCATTAAAATAAACCGCAAATGATTTTTCCCCATAGACCGTAATGTAACAGAATTCTTTTGAGTGTCCCTGTAAAAAAACTATAAGTGCTACACACTTCAGTTGAAATAGGGAACTTGCTATAGATAACGACAATAACATATAAAAATTGCAGGGCAATCCCACCATATTTACTGGAGTTAGAGCACGGACAGACGGCAGACGGCAGACGGCCAGACAAACCGAAGTCATAAACACTTTTCAACTAGGTTGGAAAGTGTTAAAAAACAGCCTGTTCTATGAAAAAAAATTTATACCACTGTTTTTATGAGCAGCTATCTGGTTTCTATATATAATTCCACAGAAACGCAGTGTTTACAGGATCATACCATACAGACAAATGGATACATTTCGTACATCTTAACTTAAGAGCCTACATCAGTTACGCGAAAAAACGCTCAAGCTAATGTTAAGTCTATGGGAATGTTCTAGTGTGATTTCTCGCTCGCATTTTAATATTTTTAAATGCTTTTTTAGCATAGGATAGCTGAAGTCAATCTCCAACGTTGTTAGTTTTTACTTTTTCGATTTTGGTTCCAGTTTTTTTTTTTATATAAGGGTACTTTTACTTTCAGAACCGGTTTCAACTGGTTCCAAAATTTAAAATGTCCGCTTATAAAAAAACTGCAACCAAAATCAAAGAAGTAAAAACTAACAACGTTAGAGATCGACCTCATCTATCCCATGCAAAAAAAAATCATTTAAAAATATTAAAATGCGAGCGAGGAATCGCGCATGAACCATCCCATAGACTTAGCATTAGCTTGAGTGTTTCTTCGCGTAACTAGTGTAGGCTCTTAAAGGTTCAACTGGGAACATTTGTTTTACACCATAGTTTGTAGTTGCGTAAATAATATTCAAATATTTCACAAAACTATTTTGGTTGTTTTTATTTTTCAAACATAGAATTTAACTATGTAACTATGATTTGTCTTACCTTATTTTTTATCATTCCTTCAATTACAATGTTTTGTTGTCTATATTCATTTCACCCAATATTATATAATTCTTAGTCTATTTTCGTGCGCAATTTGTCAAGAAACAGAAAA
Organism: Maratus michaelseni; assembly: GCA_963931845.1. Classification (NCBI taxonomy): domain Eukaryota; kingdom Metazoa; phylum Arthropoda; class Arachnida; order Araneae; family Salticidae; genus Maratus; species Maratus michaelseni. The sequence goes on from OZ007592.1 coordinate 394,947,474, forward strand.
TATTTATTATAATACATCTATAATGCATCATATGTAAGTATATGCATTGTTTTCCTAAGATTACAAATGATTTCAAGACAAAAAAAAAATCTTAGTGAATATCATATGTATAATAACTATTATGAGAGAGGTAGCGATGAACCTTTTACTTTTGAAGAATTCTACATTTAATAAAAATAAGGGTACTGTTGCAATTCCGAAATGTTTATATATATAATATATTTATGTTTTCGAATTATTTTAAAACAGTAATGTAATCTAAATTTGTTTTATATTAAATTTTCAATCTACAGGCAATGTAACATACGGTTAACAAAATACCTTCATTTGCATTTCATAAATAATTTCCAAATAAACAGAAATGTATAGATTTATTTAAATTGAATTTGAGAATCTATGCTGCATGTATGTTTGAATGGACTGAAAATACATTGTCTTTTTACATAACATGTCCAATTAAAGTAATCATATTGTAAAATCAGACTGTTGATTTTATCTTCCATTGTAATGGAATATTTTTTTAACTAATGCCAATATTTATTTAAACTCATATCAATGAAATAATAACTTTTTAAACAAATAAAGACTATCAAGTTACCTTAATAGTCTTCATTTGGAGAGTCGAAAAAGGAAAGAACTCATAATTTTTAATTATACTTAAAATACTTAAAAGTTTGTTTTATGTAGCCTAAAAATTATAGAAAACGACTCATTTGAAAATGATGGTCTTAACTTTTATTAATAAATAAGGTCGTTATGTGTATTTTTAAAATATGGAATTTGTTTTTTCTAAATCTGTAACCACTGAACTATTATGTCTGTCTGTTAAACTATTTGTGCTTAAAATATTTTCATAAGTGTGTATGACAAATAATATTACAATGCAAAATATTTATACGGAATCTGATTATTCTATAAATATTTTATTCAACGATTTTTAAAAGTGAAAAAATAATTTGAAAATTGTAAAAGCAATTGCAGACGATTTACTAACTTTCTATAATACATTTGCTCTGCTGATTGTGATTGTGTTTCTTGCTTAAAGGACATTAGACACTTCAAATTGAATTTTCTAGAATTTGCACTATAAAAGATAATAAAATGTTTATTTTCTAATCGAGACAATATTTTTTTTTTTTTTTACATAATTCATTAATTTTTATTTTAACTCTCATATCAATTTTAAAACTATATTTCAATAGCAAAGAAAAATCTTTAAAAAATGATATCTCAACAAAAATTGTTCTTGTAAAGACTTCCTTAAAAAAAAAAAAAATAATAATAATAATAATAATAAATAAATAAATAAATAAATAATCTTAATTTTAAACTTTGGCTACGCTAACATATAGTTAACTTCTTTATAATAGTGTGATTAACTAATTATAATAACTCCATCGCGAATAACTGATTTTTTAATTTACAGAGTTTGTTTTTTTCATTATTTATTTTCGGCAAAATTGTGTTTTAGAAAAATAAATATATTTAGAAAATATATTTGTTGCAGATTTTGAATAATAATACGGAAATTAGTGAATCGTTGTGGATTTAAACAAACTTTATTATTTGAGAGACAAATAATTGTTGGTACGATCCATAAATAGCGCATTTGAAACCAACTATCGCTGTGTTTTTTTTCCAATCCATATGATAAAAGATTAAATTTGAAGATTCCGAAGACTTTATTACATGTGAGCTTTAACACACACACACACACACAAAAAAAAAAAAAAAAAAAAAAAAAAAAAAAACTTGTTTTACGATTTTTTAGATTACACTGGTCGCCAATAAAATTTAATATTTTGTCTCGCTGCCAAACACATCTGCGAACATCTGAACAAATCTGGCATTATGGCATTCATAAATTCAATTATGGCATAAAAATGTCTCCAGAAAGAATATTTAAAAGACTGAAAAATAATGAAAGCTTGTTATACTCATTCAAAAGGCTAAATAAAACTGAGAATATGAAAAGCTATTTCAAACGTCTTACTCAAGAAATTCATAAAATATTTCATAAAAATCTATTTCGTGACTTTCATTTCGTGCATTGTTCTTTTGGTGTCTTTGTTCACTTTCGTGCACAGCAGTATCCACTGATGAATTTGAGAATCCCGTTACCGCTATATCTCGGCTAATGTTTTACATACATTTATTCATAGATTATTTGCATATTATATATATATATATATATATATATATACTTATTTATTTAAGCAGTATCCGTTTATGTTTCAGTAAGGTGTAAAATATCTTAATTTTTAAGGTAAATCCTCCCACTTAAATTATTGTATGTGTTACAGTAATATCCCCACCATAATTTTATTTAATAACACAAGATCTATAAGAATCATTTTTCGCCTTTATAGGAGCGTTTGGGTACCGACCAGTTTTTAGGTACGTTCGTAATTATATAAAGACGTAGCACCTGTAGTCCTCGTCTGGTCCGTCCGTCTGCCCGCATATAACAGCGCAAAAGCTACCCAACCGAATGGTTTGAAATTTAATATATATAACCTTGCAGAATTTTGTCGAGTCATTTCAAATTTTATGAAAATCGAATCACAACTTTAAAATATATTAATAAAAGTTTTCTTCAATCTGTTAAAATACTATCATGGGTAATTAATTCAATGATATCCCATTATAGGTAATGATTCTAGGTTGCCTTGGTGATTACGTCATATTTAAGATGGATTCATATTATGTATGTATTACTGAATTAAAAAACCGAATTTGTGTACTAATTTTTTTTTTAATTATAGCAATCATATAAACTACCGACAGCTTTTTGGATGTTTCCAGAGAAATACATATTAAATGGAAAAAGAGTCTAAATATGGATGTCAAGTTTTGAAATTTTCAAAGCTAGCCTTAAGTTTCCCATTGGAATCTTCAGTAAATGTCCACAAAAGATAAAATGTTGCCAACTCAAAATGTACTTATTTTATTACGGAAATTAATCATATCATAATAACAGACGATATCATTCATTTCATTGAAATAATAACGATGATTCTTTTACATTGTCTGGTATTGGATATTTGCCCATAGTATAATTTTAACGTAGCAGAATTGTAATAAATTGTTTGTAAAAGTGTATGGAATCCTCTGAACTTATAATGAATTTTGTATTCATACATTTTTGTGTACGAGTGAAACAGCTTTTGCACCGATATATGAATATTTATAAAACTATTTATAGTACGAATGCACCTCATTTGTCACGTTTGGCGTACAATTTCCAACTTGTTATTTATAAGGTAGTGCATATGTAACCTATCTACTCCAAATGTTATGTAGAGTGTCATACAAGTATTAGTGTATTATAAATACAATACAGTATGGAGTTTTTATCAAAATACGTAATCAATCGTTTTCGCCATCTATCCCAGACATAGGGTTAGACGCGCCTCTTAAGGTGGTATTTTAAAAAATATATATATTTTTCCACGCTCAATAACTCAAAATTTTGAGACACATTTTCAGACACATTTTTTAAAGTAAAAACATGAAACATGGCGGCGAGATTTATGAAGAGATTGATAAGAGACCCATGTTTTTATTTTTCATTCAAATAATTAGAAATTGATTTACAAACAATTATTTTCACAGTACGATATATTTTTTTTTTGTTTCCAGTGCTATCGCTTCGGGAAATTCGGTTCAAAATGTCCACTTTGACAGCATTTTTTGAAATATATTCTGCTTTTATCAAAAAATCGAGACAATACGGACATTATAAAGTTTCTGAATAAGAGAACCTGCCAATTGGATGCATTTTAGAGAAAAAAATGAATTTAAAAATGTGTCTCAAAATCAGCAGTTTGGATTTGAATACACCCTTAATTGGGATAGATGGCCCAATCGTAAAAAAATAGTAAGCATAGGTAATTAAAACTTATAATTCAGGAGCTTGATTTGCATTTGACTTAATATCCTATTTGTTATATTTATAAGCAAAATTTATTACAAAATCTTTAATACAACTTTTTAGCTCACAGGCTATCAAAGCCTGAGAGCTAATGTGCCCGCCGGTTCTGTATGTACGTATGTATGTATGTACGTATGTAGGTACGTAACGCGATAACTCTTGATAGAAATAACCGTTTTGCTTCAAATTTTGTTTATAAGTTCATTATCATAAGGCGTTTCCCTGATTAGTTTTGGGGGTTCATTGGTTAAGTATAAAGGGGGGAACGGGGGTCTAACTCCCCCTTAATTTTGACAAATGGGTTTTTCAAGCAGAATTATCCTATTTTTTTCAAATTTTGTTCATAGATTCATTGTGGTAATGTACTTCCAGGACTAGTTTTGGGGGTTCATTGGTTAAATATACAGGGGTGAACGGGGGGCTACCCACCTAAATTTAGATAAATGTGTTTTTCATGCAGAATTAACCGATTTTCTTAAAATATTGTATATAGGTTCATTGTGATAAGGCGCTTCCCTGATTAGTTTTGGGGGTTCATTGGTTAAGTATAAAGGGGGGAACGGGGGTCTAACTCCACCTTAATTTAGACAGATGGGTTTTTCAACAGAATTACCCTATTTTCTTCAAATTTTGTACATAGATTCATTGTGGTAAGGTACTTGCATGACTAGTTTTGGGGGTTCATCGGTTAAATATACAGGGGGGAACGGCGGGCTACCCCCCTAAATTTAGATAAATGTGTTTTTCATGCAGAATTATCCAATTTTCTTCAAATTTTGTATATAAGTTCATTGTGATAAGGCGCTTCCCTGATTCGTTTTGGGGGTTCATACGTTAAGTATAAAGGGGGAAACGGGGGATCAACCCCTTAATTTATATAAATGGTTTTTTCATGCAGAATTATCCGATTTTGTTGAAATTTTGTATATAGGTTCATTGTGGTAAGATGCTTCCATGATTAGCTTTTGGGGTCCATTGGTTAAGTATAAAGGGGGGGAGGAGTGCTAACCCCCTTAATTTATTTAAATGGGTTTTTCAAGCAGAATTATCCGATTTTCTTCAAGTTTTGTATGTAGATTCATTGTGGTAAGACACTTCCCTGATTAGTTTTGAGGGTTCATTGGTTAAGTATAAAGGTTGGGAACGGGGGCTAATCCCCCTCCCCTTAATTTATTAAAGATTTATTTTTGAGTTGCATTATTCTTTGAAATAAGAGTATAATATAAAATTAGTGTGAGCTCAATGCCATCAGTTTAACCGGGCAGTTTTATTTATTTATTTTTTACTTACACTTTTCTACTTTTTCGCAAATATTACAACGAATATTATACAATGTGCACGTTTGATGTAGCCATCCGAAACAATAAATGCAGTGTATCTACTCCACACGAAGTTTAGTTTCGTAATAATTTTCATGACATGACTGATGACATGACATCACTGACTAGAATAGGTCCGTCCTGTCTTCCGTCGGTGATAAGCTCTTCGGTTCACAATTATTTTCCTCGCACTTTTTGTTCCCTTGTAACTTTTTGGCTGGCCGTGTTCCCTTTTCTATGTCTGGTTTTCTGGATAGTTTATCTTTAGGGTTGAGTTGTTTTAAGTTTCATCAAATTTAAACTGGCAATAACATGATGCTTCTAAATATATATATATATATATATCTTTGTCAAATGAGATAAATTATAATAAAAATCTGTCATTCTATTTCAAAACTTAGAGAAGTAACAAAATCCTTTAAATTTAAGTTTAAATCAAACAGTTTTTTCAGCTTTTAAATTACCTTTATTCAGCTTAATTAAAAATAAGTTTAGTTAAATCAAAACTCGTTGTTAAATTGAATTCAAATCTATTTCCATTTCCATTTTGAAAACTTCAATAATTGTAAAACTTAAATTTGATATTAAATAATATCAATGTAAAATGTTAAAATTTCAGCGCAAATTCTCCTTGTTCAATAACTAAAATTCATAAAGATACAACTAAATGTAAATATATTGCTTGAAGGTGCGTAAAAACATACATAAAACATTTAAAAGCACATTAAAGTCCTTTTAAAAATTCAAAACGTTTTCAACCGAAATACTCGGTCATCATCAGTGAAAAACTAATTGTTGAGCAAGAAAATGCGAAGAGACAACAACTCAACTCAACAATTAGTTTTTCACTGATGATGACCGAGTAGTTCGGTTGAAAACGTTTTGAATTTTTAAAAGGACTTTAATGTGCTTTTAAATGTTTTATGTATGTTTTTGCGCACCTTCAAGCAATATATTTGCATTTAGTTGTATCTTTATGAATTTTAATATCAATGTATGTGGAAGAAAATGGATTCATCTATATTCTAGAGTATCAATTCATATTGTGTTTTGTATAAAACTCTAACTCGTGCGATAAGTTCAGAAAGTTATGCGAATTTAAATAACTGATATATTTAATGCCTTGATATATCTACCTATAATTTCTGCAAAATTCATATTCAAGTATCTTTTAAAAAGTCAGCAACTTAAACAATAACTTCAAAGACTTTTATATTCCTTCACATATTAAAATGAATGTTTGATACCAATTTTGAAAGCATAAAAGTACGAAAGGCAGAATACGTTTATCACATTATTGTGTACCTCAATGATAAATTTAAAATGCTTTTAAAATTGCAGTTACGTGTACTTTAACATAAAATTTTGAGAATATTTCAAGGCTGAAATAAAGTATAGATATATCCACCCATTTGTGATTACATCTATTTTAATCCAAAATGCGTCATATTTATAAAAATAATTTGTTGAATATCTATTCAAATTTATATCCATTTTAAAACTTAAGTATTTAGAAAATCACATTTTTTGATCAAAATCTACGACTAAATATGGAGATAAACGTATTCGCTTATATTCTCCCATATCATCATATATGACACTTTATTTGAAGCTGAATTTCGAATAAGAACTTCCATGACAATAAACGATGTTGCATAACTGAGATATTTAGTTCAGTCATAACTATAATTTCTACAAAATTCTAATTCAAATGCCTTTTGACAGGTAAGAAACGTGTTTTAAACGCCTTGTATATTCTTTCGCTTTATTAAAATGTCTTCTCGATTCAAATTTTGAAAGTATAGTGTGTGGAAATTCTGAATAAATTAATCCCATTAATGTATATCTGGACAAAGATGTAAATGGAAAATTTAAAATGCTTTAGAAATAGCAGTGATCTCGAGATTTTTAAAATGCTTCAAGGATGAAATTACATTCAGTTTCCGAGAATAATCTTTGGATTATTTTAATGTTATGGTTTGGCGAAGTGCTTTTCATGTTAACGTTTAGTTAAGCGTAAAAATAATTACAAAAAGTTCAATTAAGCCCAACATTTTTTTAAAATGTTTTTGCTTACATATGTTAAAACATATATGTTATTCTCACTTCTCAGGTTATTTTCTAGATAATTTTTCTAAGAACTAAATAAATAAAATATATTACATATTGTATAAAACGCATATGAACAATAACTTAAAAGATATTGCATACATTTTTAGATGCTACATGAAAACACATCATACAATAGAAAATGTTAATTATTCTAAAAATATATATTTAAATTTCAAAGTAAAATAACAGATGCAAACTTTTATTACTGACCTAGAAGTACAAAAGTTAAATTCATATGTAATTTTTGTAAACTTTTATTTAATTATAATATCATTTAACAAACAAAGAAAAAAAATAATTTAAAAAAAATACAGAAATAATTAGTCTTTTTCAAATGCCGAATCGAAAGTTATTTTCATGTCTTACAATTTCATGGTATGTTATATTAAATTAACACGTTTTACAGTTTAATGATATCATAAATCAGTGACTTCATTTAAATGACGTTTGATACTGCTTATCCCCTCTAAATGCAAATGATTAAAGATTACAACGCAATTATGGAATTATTAACACTTTCCAACACTGTTGAAAAGTGTTTATGAATCCGGTTTGTTTGTCTGTGAGTTTGTCCGTTGAGATTTAGTATGCCATGTTCGGAATTGAAAATAAAGTGTCTAACTTTTATCGTTCGTTTACAGCGATATTCAAAATCATTCAGGTACATTATGGTTTAAGGAGATCAATGATTTGCGTTGTATTTTATTGATGTTACACTATTTCAAACATATTGAAATTTACATAAATCACTGAAGTACACTACAAGATAGTTACGATAAAATAGGGGGTGTATGTTATACATCGCTCATTTAAAGGGATACGCAAAATAATTTAATTATAGTACTGTGTATGAAGAATAATTGCTGGAAGTGCATTTTGAGTTGTTGTATGCAAATTTATATGTAACTACAGGGTATAAATGTAATCACATGATGTGTATAAACTCTACAGATCATACATATGGCTGCACACTAGATCTCGTGTACACTTTCAATTATTAACGGAATTTGTTGAACGTGGATTTTCAACAGTGCTATGTGTTTCCTAAATGAACTAAATTTTAACATACCATGTAATATATATTTAATTCTATCGACCATATACAGGACTGCACAAATAAAAATCGGATATTTTTTTTCGCTATTAATGGTAATTGCTGAAATTGAGTTTTGAAATTTTAGTTAGGATATTTTCAAATTGTTTACTTACACATCATCTTTTACCTTATCAAACTGTAAAGTTTCGCTTCAGTATTCTGAATGCGTTGGAAAGTATTTCATGCTTGATTGAAACCTATGATTGAAGCATGATTGTTTGTTCTTGTTTTGTATAAGGATTTACATGCATGTAACTCTAAAAACACAGAGTACATTAGATCTGAAATAAATATTTCTTATGTAGATACGTTGATAATGACATTTGTCGAAAATTCTATTCAACTAAAACTATATATTTTTTTCAAGAACACGTTACTTTTATTTCTTTTAAATTGTTTTCTATAAAGTATGAGAAAAAGCAGTCATGATATTTATAAGCACTTTAACATATATAGAAATATACATTGTAAGTTGGTAAGTTATATTTATTGATAATGGAGCAATAATATTATTTCATAAAAATGTTTTTCATGGTTTAAAACAACAAAACCGAAATAACCAGTTTTATTATTTTCAAAAATGGCTATCATTTGGGAAAAAAAAATCATATAATTTTTGCGAATATTGTATGCTACAAATAACTAGTACTATATAGAACATTTTCGTTTTTTTAACTTTTGGCTTATCTTTCTACGTCATTTTGTAATTCTATCTTTACGAATATAAGCCTTTTTATCTTCAACTGATTCTTCTGGACTGTCATCTAATATATTTTGAATACCTTTTAATTTTGGTAGTTTTTACGCTAAAATTTAAAACAAATGACAAAATATAAAACAAAATATTAAATCAGCGTAACAGATATCAATTAAATTTTTACAAATAATTTTTTTCATGCTGTATAATGAAATGGTTAAAAAAAAATATCAATATTTCCAAAAATGTGTGCTTGCGAGCCCGATGAGCGGTGAATAGATTTCACAAAGATTTCCACATTCCTAATTCTGTCAATTTTTTATTTTATTTAATTGAAATAATGATTTTAATATAATTTTAAACAAATATTTCGACTTTTATAAAAAAGAAAAAAATATTTTTTATATTGCTATATATCCCTTCAATATTTATCATATATTTCCATTTTACATATAATGCAGAAATAAGATTGTGTGGGTTAAGGAAGAAATCAATCATTTGTAAATGTTTCTTATTTCCAAATGAATTATTGCTCAAGTATCCGTTAAATAAGACAATAACTTAGTTACAGGATCCTTGCAGTGATTCTTATTTACGGATTTTTATTATAAGATGAAATAATATACAATATCCTTAGAAAAATGTAGTCTCATTATTATATTAAGAAATTCCCTTGTAGTGGCAATTTTGCATTAATTACTTACAAGTGCAAACTATGCATTTCAAATTCAATAAAATATAGAATTCTTTTGTGGGTAAATAAAAACAAGTGGGTAAGTGTGATCGAAGATCGCATAAAGTGTTTCGTTTAATATTCCTTTCAAAACACTTTAGCCTTTCTTTAACAAATCCAAATGAATTTCATTAAAAAATATATATGTTTTTTAAAAAGTAAAAATTTACCGGTCTATTTTTCTCGGTTTTTCGAAAATCTGAACCAGTCCGATAGCGGACGAGCCCCGCTACTATACTCTGTCATAATAATATCTGTTATGTGGACTAAATGCGATATTTAAAATAAAAATCTATTTGAAAATTAAAAAATCTATTTCAAACACTCTTTAAAGATAACACCAATTTCTCAAGTGGAATAATTTAATCGTTTGAAAACTTTGGACCTTCAACTTAAAATGTCGGAAAACATCCATCAGAGAAAATAACGTTATAAACTTACATTTTTACAAAAACTGAAAACAAATTACTATCATTGCATCATAACAGCGTAATTTATTTAAAATAATAAGAATGGTTTTGACTGCACAGTCTGTAATTGCTTTACGAAAATTATAATTGTAAAAGATATACTTGAAGGTTGGTTCTTGCATTCGATAGAATATTTCCTAGAGCAGTCTTCTATAAAATAAATAGCAAATACAGAAATATTGTTCTTAATTTATGATTATCTGTACTAGCTGACTTCGCCAACTAGCGAGCTGATAATTTACATTGGGGCCTCTAATTGTACAGAACATCGAACATGACAAACCTCGAACCGAACGCACCTCCGTCACGGGTCCCCACTTCCTTCGACACCGTATACCGAGTGTGCTGCGCATGCACCTGAAAAACTCTTAAATTCCACTTCAAATAGTACATATTTCTGACCGAACGAACCTCCTGCATGGTTCCTCACTGCCTGCCTGCCTGCCTGCATGGTTCCTCACTGCGGCACCGTATAGCAGCTGTGCTGCGCGCGCGCTGAAAAATCCATTTGTTAGACCACCCTCCACCAGAGGGCGCAACCTTATCTAAAAGAACCTCAGGCAAGAATCCTCGCTGCCTTCAGCACCATATAGCAAGCGTGCTGCGCACGCGCTGCAAAATCCCTTACTTCCACATTCCACTGCCAGAGGTGCAATCTGTTTTATATGAGCATAACCAAAATCTGTAAAGCTATTCAAATCCAGTCGAATTAGCCAAACCTCGTCGTAATTGGGTCCGTAGAAACAGTGTTAGAAAAGTGAACCCTGGTGTGAATATTGGAACAAAAATCGGTTATTCCTGTCGATGTCGAGTCGAATGAACCAAACCGCGTTGTGATGGGATCCATAGAAACCGAGTTAGCTGCAAAATACATTAGTTCCACCATCCATCGCGAGGGGCGCAATCTGTTCTATACGAGCATAACTGAAATGTTTGAGGCTGTCTATGTCGAGTCGAATAAGACATACCTCGTCGTGATTGGGCCCATGTAACCAGAGATAGGAAAGCGCCCGCTGATGGTGAAACTCGGAACTGAAATTGGTAAGGAAATAATTTGAAATGAAACAGCGAAATCCTTGGATTTTTCGCTTTTTTTCTATACAATAATCGGGATTTTGCTAAAATCAAAAGTAATGGGCCGAAAATTTTTTGAAACACTGAAATCCCAGGCCACTACAAGAAAGGAGGCATACTTTTCAGATCTGAAAATCGTCTACTTTAAAAATATGTATATACATAGTCTATAAAAATTGTAATTAATTTTCAAATGCATCATTTTATCAATTCACCTTTATCTTCAGAAAGCGACGTGATATCTCATCCAGAATCTGTGCAATTATCAGAACGCCTGCAAATCTTTTGCTCCCGTCCTTTTGGAATAAAAATTCATTCGTTTTCCATTTTCATAAACGATTTTTTAATTGATTTTTTTAAAAGGTACTTGTCGATTTTTATGATTTTTTTTCATTGAATTAACGATTTTTTTACGTATGTTTGTAAATTTCCGTAGATGTAGAGTAATTATTTCGACGTGTTTTCAAAAGTGAGTTAGGCGAGTTGATTTTGAATTGAAAAACCCGAAAATTTTTACATTAGCCCTCTTTCCTGTCTGGGTCAATAATGGAAGTCTGGTCAGTTTTTGGCCAAAATAAATAAACGTTACTGTCCGAATAAAAAAAATATTTAATTTTTGGAATGGCAAAAATCGACCGCGTGCGTACCCCGAGTTTCGAATAAATACCACCGGTAGTTTTTTTTTATATTCGATGTTGCGTAAAAGAGAGACAATTTTCTTGTCTGGGATTATCGGAACGATTATTTTTCTTTTCAGGTTTCGATAAAACTATTCCTTGTTTTGCTAATTTTGACGAGGTTTATAATTAATAACTTTTTAATTAAGGGCCAACTTCTTCGAAACTGCAATTCCAGAAGGCCTGGATTTTTCCGAATTTTTTGACACCAGATTCGTTTGCTGCTCACTGTGCTCGCAGTGTTTATCCGCGTACAGACACATAGACAGGTGTTTCCGAACATTGATAAAAAAGAACTAGTTGGCTTCGTCCACTAGCGGGCCCCTAATTTACATCGGGGCCTCGAATTGTATATAACCTCGTATATGACAAACCTCGAACCGAACGAACCTCAGGCTCGGTCCCCGCTGCCTTCGGCACCGTATATCGGGCGTGTTGCGCACGTTCCACCTCGATTAGTGTGATTCTCTAACTAAACGAACCTTCTGCTCGGGTCCCCGCTGCCTGCGGCACCATAGAAAAGACGTGCTGCGCACGCTTCAAAATTCGTTGGTATCGCCTTCCACCGCCAGAAGGAGCAATCTGTTCTATAAGAAACTCAGGATCGTGTCCCCGCTGCTTGTGGCACTGTATAGCAGGCGTGATGCGCACTTCCTCCAAAATCCAATAGTTACACATTCCACCGCCAAGCGGCGCAATCTGTCGTATACGAACATAACCGAAATCTGGAAATCTATCGAAATCTAGTCGACTTAGCCAAACACCGCGATAATCGGACCCATAGAACCCGATTGAGGAAAGCGTCCTCTGGTGGTGAAACTTTGAACTAAAATCAGTACGTTTTGTGGATTTCGAGTCGAATGAGACAAACCGCAATGTGATGGGTCCTATAGAATCTGAGTTAGCGGGGAAATATACTTGTTTCACCTTCCACCGCCAGGGGGCGCAATGTGTTCTGTACGAACATAATTGAAATCTTTGAGGCTGTCGATGTCGAGTCAAATGAGCCATACCTTGTCGTCATCGAGCCCACAGAATCAGTGATAAGAAAGCGCCCCCTGGTGATGAAACTCAGAACTAAAATCGGTAAGTTCTGTCCATTTCGAGTCAAATATGTCAAACCGTGTCGCGACCGAATCCATGCGACAGAAGATAATTTGAAATAAAATAGCAAACTGTTGGATTTTTCTTTTTCTTCTTTTTTCTATACAAAAATCGAGATTTCGCTAAAATCAGAAATTATTGGCCGAATTCTAAATTTTTTTGAATTTCTGAAATGTCAGACTACTCTAAGCAAGGATTTATACTTCTCAGAATAAAGAATAAGATGACTATAAAATAATTTTATTTTACTTTTGTTTCAAATGTTCGATTCAGACATATTACTGTTTAAATAATTAAGAAATAAATGTTAGAGGAAATGATAGTAAATAGAATACACAAATATTAATTATGTCTACTAAAATAATCTGAAAACTACAATATTCTTGGATTTTAGATGAGTTAAACAAAGATATTTTTTAAACAATTAAACTTGTTATACATTCTCAATAAAACTAATAAAAATTTTTGTTATTTTTTTTATTAATGTCTTTACAAAATAGCTGTTTGAGGATATTTATAATATGTACAAGCTAATATGCAAGTAGGAATTGCAGTTGTTGTAATTTAAACATAATTGGAATTTTCCATTTTATTTAATTTTTAAATGCATAGAATGTACATGCGTACTGATACATAAAACGTTTAAATTAATAATGTTTGTCTTCCTTACAATACTTGTTAGGGGAGTCATTTAAAAGAAAATAATGAAACTATTCCCGTTAAGAGAATATACTGTAATACATTATTCATTCTTGTAATATACATTGAAAATTTTTAAATCACTCCTAGGAATTTGATATATATATATGTTATAAAAATTTTAATATTGTATTGATATTTAATTAGTGAAATATTCGCAAATATGATTAATCTATTTTATTTCTACTAAGTTATTAATATCTTGACATAAATTTTTTTAAGAAAAGGAATTATGTAAACGCATTCATAAAATGAACAAGCTCATTTAAAAACAAAAAATGCAGATTTTAAAATTTACATATCAAAGAAAAATTTCAGATTATTATATTAGAGATGCGCAGAATAAACATAAAACATTCATTTACAATTTCTGATGCACGAGGATGATTTAGAATAAATAATGATTTTCCTTCCTTTTAAAAATATGATATTTGTAACTATTAACATTTTCATATAATGTCTTTTAAGTGAAGGAATTTTGTAGACATATTCGTGAAAAAATAAGTTTATTTACAAATGAAAATTACAAGTTATTGATTAGGGTTCCGTTCATCTCAGGAAATATTATTACTCAAGCTTCGTTGTCTGTCCGTCACAGAGCCGGTTCTCAGAAACTATTTATCGTACAGAGTTGAAACTTTGTGTACTTATAAATTAATACCTGCTATGAAGCTCAAAATCATAAAATTTGAATAAAAATCGCATTATTTTAATATATAGAGATAACAAACCAAAAATATAACAGCCTTTTCCTATTAAATTTAAACATTTTTCGTTATAGCAGTTGCCAATAATAAAAAATCCACAATAAAATTATTTCTACATTAATTAATTTTCTATTGAAAGATTTCAACGTGAAAAATGAAAATGAAAGAAAAGAAAAAAAAAAAAAAAAAAAAAAAAAAGACGTCATATTGGTAATAAAATGGAAATTTTCAAACATTTCTCAATAATACAAGGAGTATGAGTATGTGTAAATACAGCAAGCAGCTTAATATGACGTAATTAGAGAATTAAAAAAAAATTATCTGACATCATAACGGATGTTTTAAATGTCTGAAAATAATACAAAGAGAGTCTCAATTTGAGTAATAGAGAATAGTAAATATACAAGTTTGAGGAACGTATAGAATCAAGGTAAAAGCCCAGTATCTTTTGAAACCGCATAGCAAAATTTGGATTTTTGTAATCAGAAAAATAAGCACTCGATGAACCTTTTTTGATTATTTACAAATATTTACAGAAAATGTTCGCCTTTTCTAAACGTGATTATCTGAAAATTACTTTTCCATGACAAAATTGTAATTACTTTGTTTTTATATTGATGTGCAAAACTCTCAAAGTTTAAAATGTTTAAAAACTCAAAGTTAAAATGAATAAATCTTTTAAATCTTGATTTAATATGTAAAAAATATATAAAATAATTAAAGAAGTCCATATAACTCAATAATTATTTAAAACTGGTTACATTTAGTTTTTTAGGGGCACTACCGTCATATTTTTTGCAAACGAGGGTTATAGAACGGAGATTTCCGTTTAAAGTTGAATTCGAATTACTAAAAACATCCATGAGTCAGGATTCTATTTGGAATACGTTGTCTAGTAGCCAGCGGTCTAACCACTAGACAAACAGGTGGGCCTATAAAACTGTGTGTTATTGCTTAAATTTACTAATAATTTTAATATACACACACACACACATATATATATATATATATATATATATGTATGATATAAAAATTTCTAGATCCAGCAACCGTTGACCGGCCAGCCACGATCTCTATAAATTTACCCCAGATCATAGCACTATTATTCCACCGCCACAAATTACTAACGCTGTTCCATGCTATATGATGACGAATTATACTTCTTAGAGGCAGTCGCATGAACCGGAGAACAGGCTAAGTAAATGAATCCAGGCAGTTTCCCACTCAAGAAATACACATGGTATTGCCGAGACAACTGTTTATTAGATGACGTTGATGTAACAACTCCACTAAATCTCATCAAAAACTCGAAGATATTTAATACATTAGATGACAGCACCAAGTTATGTTTTTTGAAGACTCTCTACCGATGAATATGTATTTTGACCCCCTAGTGACAGGTCCTAGTTGACAGAAGAAAAACGTACAAAAATCTGTGTCCGAAGCCAATGTAACAGTATAAATATTCAGAGATTTCTGCTCAAAGTTACAAACGCGCGAAATGCTAGTCCACTGACAGCCATGTTCGGCGGGAAACAAGGGGGGCAGAAAAGGCGGGCCTGCTCGCTAATGGATGAAAAAATGAGGCCACGAGGGTGTGTCTCTGACGTATGACCAAAACTCTTTATCAGAAGCGGCAATTTAAAAAGGTAAAAAGCTTTGGGCGCGAAGACGCAAGGACTTCTGGGATGCCGAATGAATTAAATAAAAAAAATGGTATTACAAAAGTTCCAAAGAATAAAAATTCAATGTCTAAAAAGAAGAAATTAGGCAGGTGCGTTTTAGAGGCATTGTTGCAATTTAAGAGAATAAGGGTTTTAATAAATACGTGTACCTTTAACAGATTAAGATTTTTAGAATGATAAATAAAAGAATATTTTGATTAAATTATGGAATAAAATATAAAATAGATTTAAGAGATATTTTAAAAGAGAGGGAAAATTTAGAATTGTAAGAATTTGGAATAATTTAACTAAGGAAAAATAGCGAAATTTTTTTATTATTACATATATGTAATAATAAAAAATTTTCGCCATTTTTCTTTAGTTAAATTATTCCAAATTCTTCAATTCTTTTTTTTTTTTTTTTTTTTTTTCACATTAATAAACTTCAAAAGCTATTTTTGCGATTATTATGCAATCAGTGAAGCTGTAATTTCAGATAATCTAATAAATTTTTATGCATTTTTAGAATGGCATAGAATATGTTCCAATACATGTTACTTGAAAAGAGATTACTCATATATTTTTTCAATAAATAGAAATTATTTCCTATGAATAAATATCACCGAATGAAAAGGGACTATAATTAAATGATAAAATAAGAACATAAAATGAAGTTACTCTTGTAAAATGAAGTAATATAGGAATAAATATCAGAGCAGTTCAAAACTTTCAGTAATATTTGTGAGCTTAACCAAATAAAATTAATTTTTTAACAATACATAAGAATAAATATTAAATTTCGTAAGTTCTAAATGTTCAGGATAAAAGGAACAAAATTCTTCTAAAGTATTCTAAGAACAATTTTTGTTCTATATAAGCCAATAATAACAAATCAATAAAATAAGAAATCAATAAAAATAAAAGAATAATTTAACTTACAGACGTCACTTCTGGGATAAATTTATAAACACTTACGAGTGATAATTTGACAACTAATCAGTAGTTGTTCTCCAATATCACTGGGAAGTCTCCAAAATGTTTTTATTACACAGGTCATCAGTTATCCTGTCGACTTTTTTGATACATTCCTGTCGAAAATTGGCACATTATAGACGATCGCTATTGCTGTCGACTTGAACGTTCTTTCTACCAGACAATCGGAACATCTCAGTCCGAAACCACTAAAATTACCTGATAATCATATCGAGGTAGCCGCAGTCGAGATCGTTGAAATGTAGTCATGACACCCGGACAGGGCATCACTTCGAGTCGCTCACCATGAAGACAAATCTCGAAGTATATCACATCGGAAATCGTAGTGTATTTGCAGTCGTAAAAATTGAGCAGAGGCAGTGAAATCCAGAAGAAATTTCCCAAAAACATTAAAAAGAAGACTTAATAACTTAATAGATGAGCAGTGGCTTTATTGTGATCACAGAGATGAAAGCAACTCCACCAACTTTCGCTTCATTAAAACTGAACACATTTGAAGAGCTTGAAGAACATACTACCGATGCATTAGTGTAGACTCCCCAGTGACGGCAATTAGATGACAACCACTAATTCGTGTAAAATCTGTCTCCGAAGCCAGTGTAACCGTATAAATACTTCAAAATTTGGCCCAAAGGTACAAAACGCGCGAACAAGCTGGTCCACTCGCATCCATGTTCGGAGGGCACTAGGGGGATAAAGAAGGCGGAGCTTTCTCGCTAATGGATGAAAAAATGAGGCCACGAAGACGTGTCTCTGACGTATGATTAAAACTCTTTAACAGAAGCGGCAAATTAAAAAGGTAAAAAGGCCTTTGGGCGCGAAAACCGCTTGGAATCATGGGGTGCCGAATGAATTAAATAGAAATAAAAATGGTATTATAAAAGTTCCAAAGAATAAAAATTAAATGTCTCAAAAGAAGAAATTAGGCAGGTGCGTTTAGAGGCAGTGTTGCAATTTAAGAGAATAAGGTTTTAATAAATACGTGTAGCTTTTAACAGATTAAGGTTTTTAGAATGATAAATAAAAGAATATTTTGATTAAGTTATGGAATAAAATACAAAATAGATTTAAGAGATATTTTAAAAAGAGAGGGAAAAAAGAATTGAAGAATTTGGAATAATTTAACTAAAGAAAAATGGCGAAATTTTTTTATTATTACATATATATATATATATATATATATATATTATCAAAAATTTGTAATAATTTTTTTTTAATCCTGAGACTGGTCGCGTCATATTGTAAAACGGTATTGCTTCTGTTCGGTCATTTTGCCGCGGATACATGATGGCGGAAAAGGGAAAATAAAAAGCAAATTTCACTTAATACTTGAATATTATTTTAAGTTAAATTTTATAAAATTCACTTTACTGAAATTATACAGTTTTTTCCTGACCTTTGATTATATTGTTCAAGGTTTAAAATGGTTTGACACTAATGTTCGTAACTCTGTCCTTTCGACGAATTTATGCTTTGCTTGGCAATATGTAACTGATAAAGCAAGAAATATATTGTAACTTCGCTTTTCTGGAGTAGAAACATTGGAGTTTAGCTATATTGAAGCTCAACAAATTCTCCATTGTATGTTTATCTAGCTATAGTATAAGTTGGCCTACACGTGACTACTGGCTGTTTAAAAATCTTTCTCTGACTGTTTATTGCACATTTTAAGATAGGTGTAGAAAGTTAAATAATACAAAAATAATTAAATACTTGCGTAAAATTACCCTATTTTTCAAAATTTTTAAATCTAAAAAATAACGATAAAATATAATACATAAAATATGGGATATAATACATATTTGTGTGGGAAAAACTTTTTTGTTATAAGTATTGCTACTAAATAAGTGTCCATTAAAATAAAAAGAAATAATCACTTTATAGTCAATAATACTTTTCATCTTATGGTCTACTTTAAAAATGAAAACAATCCATTATATCAAGTGATACGTATTTTTATGCATTCTGCATAGCTCTTGTGTTAGAGGGTCAAAAAGAAATAAGAAAAAAAAATATTTATAGTCGTATTTTGTTAAATGCAGTAAAACTTTATTGTAGAACAATGTAAGCTATTTCCACATATTTCCAAATAGAATATTTTGAAACAATAGTATTTTCATATCTTCGGAATACATTGCGTGTGCTTTATTGCTAATTCAATTCACCGAAATATTCCGTGTAAAATTCAAGAAATTTATGCATCTACACATGATAACAGCTTAAAATATTCCTGTTGGGTTTAGAATTGTTATGCAATCTCTAAGCACAAATTAATGTTGATTACACTAAGAGTGTCCTCACACCATGAATGTAAATGACGATTGCTTAATTTTATATAAATTAAACTTTATCATATATTATATTCGATTTACAGAACTTAAATAAAAACATTTGTTTTTCATATTGTATTTATTCTTGCAGCCGTTAGGAATGTTAAGTTTAGGTTTATAAAATATCTTATTTTGTTCTATTAAATATTAATTTCTTCTAAATCTTAATGAAAGTACCGTATTTAAAATAGATAATGTAATACATAACTAAAAGAAAAAACCGTTCTTGTTCATTTAATTTTATGAATTTTTTTTAAGTCACTTATATTTTATTTATGTAGCATATTATCAAGAAAAAGCGAAACGAGACGGTATATTATTTTTCCGTAAGATTAATAAAAAAAATTGACCATCTGTGTACGAACAGCTGGCGCAATTCTACATCTCCACGTGAATAAGTGAAGACGTTTAACATTTTGCACTCTGATATTGATTAAAAAATTATCCATAAGTATCTAAAATGTACAGTTTTTAAATAACCCATTTTTCTCCTACTTCTTATGCTTCATGGATTATTTAAGATCGAACAACAATTTTCTGTTCGCTAATGTTTTTTAATAAAATATTTTTTTTGAAAATTCATAATATTTTTTCTTTTTACTTAGATGTAATTAAATTTGATGTAGCACAATATATTTAAACAAATTAGCCTAAAATATAGTGTAATGTATTTAACGAAAGGGCAAAATAAATTTCAAGTACATTTAATTATAAAATTTAACACTTAAATAATTGAAATACAATTAATATATATTTTTTTAATTTTATATATTTTAGATTCTGTCAAATTTTTAATCCTAAGAAAATTTTATAAGCTTTCAATAAACATTAGTTTTATTTGTAATGTAGCTTTAAATGTTACTTCATTTTACTATTGAAAGGAGGCATCTGTGTTTAACTATACAGATATTTATTATGCATATTTATAAATCACGGTAAAACCATCGCTTCATACATCTGTCATTTCTACAATGATGTCTCGTATTTTCACTCGCATGCACTGTAAAAAAAAATTCCGTCAATTTACGGAAAAAGGACTGACAGCAGAGTTGCCAGAATGTTTCCGTTTTTTGAGGAAAGTTCTGTCTTTGTAGTCCGTAAATTCCGCAAATGGCGCGACACAGACGCGAAGGAGTTGAAGTGCACGCGTGGCGATCAAAAATACAGCAATCCCTATGGATGATAGATTTTTACAGTAATAATTCTGTATTTGAAACTCTGTAATCTTAAAATGGCAACAGATATGCGGGAGAGATTCCATTCTTCTAACGAAACGGAAATTTCTGATCAAAATTCACGGAAGACAACCTGTGAATAAACTAAAATTTTTAACAGTGTGCAAGATCTCACAAAATGTGTCTGTTCAGTGACGCCATTACATATTACAGATTAATACTAAACTTTCATTGAGATATGACAGCCCTCCCCTCGTAGTCCAAATGAACCACTGATTTAATCTGTCGATTTCTTCTTCGAACTGGTCATTATTGTAACTAACATTTAACTATCATTTTTATCAGTCTTTACAGGTACATATTTCTGTAAGTCCACATCATTGTTTATAACGGAATAGCACTTTACATTCTTATCTATAGTATCATCGCAATCTTTATTCCCAACTGTACGTGTTACACTCTGTGAAAACTGAGATTGGTTAGATTTTTCAGCATGCACGGCAAATTTGCTCTTTATTAGTTACATAATATCCAAAAACTTGTTTCTATTAATCCTTTCATAATTATCATAATCATTGTTTTGTTTATCAGACTGACCCTTTTCTTTAATTTTCTCTGACATTGCATAACTTATTTCTCTGTTATGTCTCAACTGATTAACACAACGTTTACACATTGTTCCGTCACATCTACTTACTAAAACCCATGTACTAAACAATTATTTTACAATTTTCCCCTTAATCTCTTTCTCCCGTTTTCCAAAGTTTTCTTAAAAAAACTAAATAATGAAGATTGTATTTGTGCAAGTGTTGCTGTATTTTAGGCTTGGATGGTAATACCAAGTGAAGGGCTGTTCAAACTGACCTTCCAAACATTAATTCTTCGGGAGTCTTACCAGCTACAGAAAGGGTCTGTGGAATGATTTTCCAGCATAATCGTGAAATTGACAAATTTATGTTACCCTTATCTAGCTTTGTAAGACAATTTTTCACAGTTTGCACATACCTTTTTGCTTGTTCAATCGACGATGGGAGGTATGGCGGAATATGTGTATGTTCAATTCCATTCGATTTAAGAAATTCTTGAAATTTATCACTTGTGAACGCACCTCCATTATCATAAAGTAATTCGAAGGGCGAACCAAATGTAGCAAAAATTCTACGATTTACTATCAGCACTGGGTACCACCTGTACCTCTAACCATTTAGTATAAGAATCGACCACTATTAAAAAACAATTCCTTCAAAAGGACCGACAAAATCTACATGAATTTTTTCCAAAGCTAATTCTGATTCCCATTCTAATTACATAATCTAAGAATACACCAACATAATCAAAACCTTTTAATATATTTTAAATTTTTCTCTGAAAATACTAGGAGAACATTTTACAATAACAGGCAATAGCAGGAAATATCAGGGAAATATATGTAGGTGGCATGATTATTTTAAATTAAGTTCATCAAATTTCAAACATGATTAATTATAGACATTATTGTTCAGTTATATCATTCACCGTTATACTTTATTAATATATTAAATTATACGCTTTAGGTACTTTGAATACTTATTTTTTGTCCAAAGAAAAATAACTGTAATTACATACAAATACGATACATTTTTTATTATTTCAATAGAATATCATATGATAAATTGGTTGACTGTTTTAAGATTTAATATAGAGTTTTTATTCTTTGTTAGTGTGAGAAAATAAAGACTAAGACTAAGAAATAACAGTTAAGAGTTAAAGATTTCTTAGTGTTCAAAAATGTTTTATTTTCTATTTCCTACTACTTACTACTAGGAACAAAAATAAAGAAATTCCATATTTTAAACATTTTTTAAAGTTGCACACTGCAATTTTTTTTCTTAATTCTTTAAAACTACATTTATGCTTGAAATATTTTTAAATTTAGTTTGAATTTAAGTGGGCTTATAAACTTGCGGAAATATTATTCTTTTAAAAGAACCTCTCTTATATTAAGAGAGATCCGAGTTGTTTTTTAACATAAAATACATTGCATTTTGGACATATAAAAAGGGCATTGTCATTTTGTTATGTAAGTATGAATAAATTTGCAAATAAAACACCGTATAAGTTTGGTCGTAAGAACACCTCTTAATATTGAACAACTGGTGAAAAGATTGGGGGGAAAACATTTAAATTTTTACTTCAAAGTTATAAACAAAGCTTTATAAAAATATTTAAATAAAATACTGAAATATTTGAAGATAAAAATTTCTTTTGAATATTTTTTAGAGTTATATAGCATGCGGTATAAATATAAAAAAACAGTAAAAGGTATAATAGTATAAGACGCAAAAAATGCAAAGGAGTAACAGTAAACTAAAAAAGAGCCAAAAGAAGATAAATTTGATTTAAAAGAAAGCAATTGAATGAAAAAATATATAAACATTGTCGCTGAAATTTTTAAGCCTTAATAGTTTAAAATGGATTTTTGCTTTTTTATAATTATTTGGATGTGTTTACATATATTTCCTAATACTATTAATTTTTTGCCTAAAGAATTTCTTATCCAAATAATCCAAAATAGTATAAATTTCAATACAAGAAATATGCTAAAAATATTGTTTTAAAGCTGTTCATTCGGTGTAAGTTGATCACCAGCGTAAAGGGGTGTGTTCATCTGAAACTATTTTAAAGTACTTACCAAAATTATTTTTAAACATTTCACGTTTTCTGTACAGACTGTACCACAAATCATTAATAATTTAATATTTCCACTGAAATCCTTTTCGAAGAATTTACGAGAATATTTTACAATTACAGCGTAGTTCCAAGACAACAATGTGGAAAAGAAGATTCTACCAGCATGCCTTTTGCTACTTTGCTAACTAAGTGCAAGTGCAAGTAACAAAATTCGAAACTCTTTGCATCACGCTTAAAAGAGTTTTCAAATTTTTATTGAATATTTGTTTTTGGAACTGTTGTCTACATTTTGTAGAGGAATTCTTCATTTCTGATTGACTAGTCGATGTAAACTAGACTGATATTAATGATATATTTTACGTATTTACAGAGCCTTTGTGTTGTATGACCTAAATGATATTGTAATTTTACTTTTGACGAGATTTCAGTTATTATATTTCTCTTGCCTCTCAGCAGAAGTGAAAAGCTGTAATATAGCAGTAATTATTATTTCCGTATAATGTTACAACTTGTACGGGACGGGACGTCTGGTGCAAAGAACGCTGCTAAAGCCTCAGTAGATGCTAACTTCGAAGTATTATGGGTAATTTTATCAGTCAAAATATACTTTTTAGATGTTTTGGTGCTCTAATTTGGATTGTTTTGGTGTCTTTATTTCCTTTGAGACATTCACATGTCTATCAGAACTTTTGTTTATTTGAGCAGGATGTAGTAATTGTTCGTGATGTATTTCTGACAATTTTTTATTCACCGATATTAAATTTTGTGATTAGGTAAAAGAATGCACGAAGAACATCTAATGGAAAATTTTATAAAAGTGTTGTATTGCAACATATTATTGTAAAGCTGCTCTTGATTATAGGGGGAAATAAATGATTACATAGTTACTTTCGAGTAGTTTTTGTAGCATTATAGAAATATTATATCTACGAGTCTAGAGCAATGAGGAGCTCGAAGCCGCAGTACAATATCGCCGGCCAAGTCAACACTGTTACTTAACTGATAAAATGTTACCATAATGCATTGAACTTCCCTTCATACAACAAAGGTTTCCATCTAGAACACTCCATTGTATTTTTTTAGAAAAAAGCGAATCAATTATATATATCTACTAAATTTATTTTCAACAAATTCAAAGTTTGTTATTTATTTTCGAAGTTTTTACAATACTTTAAAATAATGAAAAAAAAATTATTTACAGTTTTTTTAAAAATATATATGTTTTTCTTTTTTTGTTGTTAAGTAAATCAAATTTCTTATAAGAAACAAGAGTTTGCACTTTATGGAAATATTACGAAATAGCTTGAAATTCTCAAATGTCTTATTATATATATATGTATAATCGCGCAGTTTCATTTATTTTATTAGTGATGTCTGTACACGTATGTTTCAATATCTGTAAATAAAAACAAAAAAATTTTTGTTTTCGGAAAAATATAAATAACCACAATTTTCCTGGTTAATAGTCCACGAAATGAAATCAATAGGGAAAAAAATAACTGTTAGTAAAACCTACTGTTAATTTACATATATTTACAAAGTTGTAAATATGTCGTTCAGTAAATTAATTGTTTTTTCCTCTGAATGTTATTATTTGATATTTTTAAAAGTAAACAGAGTGTTAATCTTCGTAGCGTATCATTATTGATTAACTCTTAAATGTAATTAGTAAAAGCTGTATGCGTCCTTTTATTTATTGCATGATCCTTCAAAAAACACATTTTACATTGTAAAAAATCATAATACTTATTGAAACACAAAAAAAGTAGTTGCATTTGTACTTTACAAAAAAAAAAGTTTTCGGATTGTAATAACTAGATTTGTATATAAAAAAAAACGATAATGTATACAACTTTCTAAAAAAAGTCCAAGGGTCTTTATGTACTGATAACACATCGCATTCATTTTTGAGTCCCTGGAAGTAACACAAATTTTCACGATCTTTTTTCTTAGTGTAAAATAAATAACCATAATTTTCCTGGTTAATAGTCCACGAAATGAAACCAAAACAAAAATAATGTTAGAAAACATACTATTTGTTTATATTTATTTCCAAAACTGCAAATATATCATGATCAAATATATTGTTTTTTATTCTCTTGTTATTTCAAAGAGTTAACGATGCATCATGTTTTTTAGAGACACATGAACTTAGTGTTAAATTGCAATGTATTTCGTTCCAAAGTGTTTTTCTTATAGCTTCATTAGTGACATCTATTTAAATTGAGATATTATTCATTTTTCAGAGCTTGTGCTTTGAATTGTCGTGTACTTTAAAAAATATATTTTGTGATTGAATGTCTGGATCCTGTTTAAAAATTAACCCATAATGTGACCAACATTCTTGCAATTTATCAATGGTATATTTTTAAACTAAAACACACTATCTACTTAGTTGACACTATCTAATTAGACAAAACTGGAAGTGTTCATTACTTAGAACAACTAGAACTTTCCTGGTTGATAGTCAATAAAAAAAAAAAAGAACAAAAGAACTGACTATATATTTATATTTATTCTCAAAGCTATAAATGTATCATAATAATAACATAGTAGCATATTTTCTCATATCATTTCAAAGTTCAAAACATTCATCAATATTATGTCTTTTTGTGTATTATGTTTTTTTGTGCAGATAATCAAGGTGTTAAATTTCAAAGAATTTATTTCGTTACTGATTTTCTACAAAGTCATTCGTGTCATTTTCAAAATATTTCGTTATACAAATACAAACTGCTTACATTAAAAACAAGAAAGACATATCATCCACATAGCATAGATTATGAAACACTTTCCAACATTAACAAAGTACTTTAAGAAACATTCGCTGTTTAATATGGTAAATAAGATTTAGAAGTAAACATTTCAGAAAAACGCAAAACACATTTGAAAACCAGATCTTAGCAATTAGTGTCCACAGCCGGAAAAATGCTACAATTATTTTATTCAACCGTGTATATAATTTATATATTTGTATATACTCCATAGTATGCAACAATTTAGTTTAGTAATAAAACACGTAACACTGTTGGAAATTTATCTTCAGCAGTTTCTACCAATAGACGGAAACATATTTGGATTATTTTGTACAGACCTTAAGCTTTTGATAGACGTCACATATTAAGCTATAGTGTATTCAGGCAAATACACGCTGAAATTACACTTGCAGAAACTATCATACATAGACAGCCATGTATTCAGTTCTTTACGTGGCCCTATATATAATTTTATTTATATTCTGCAAAACTTTCTTGGTATACTAAATATATTTCACGTTCAAAATGCATAACTCGATTAAAAACCCAATTTATTAAATTTACGCTGTTGCACCGTAATTCTTACGAAGTTTATTGTGTAGCCATGTATATGATCTGTAGCATTTATACATAGCTCATAGCATTCAAACATTTAGTTAAACGCATACCTTTCTAAAATCCCACTTCCAATTATAGCTTATAAAAAATACTTCGGCCACAGTTATATTCCCGAAATATTTGTGTGTCCCTGTAAATGAACGATAAATGAAATGCACATAACCAGTATATTGCAGTAAACATCAATAACGTTTATCAATTTCATTATATTTGGATTGTCGTAACATAATTAAAATACACTGCAAACAGTTTTTCCTCCGTAGACCATTATTTAAAAGAATACATTTGTGTAGCACTGTAAATGAAAGAAAAAAAGCTTTACACTCCATATTCTACAGAAAAAGTATGTCTTAATGAATATCAGAAATTGATATCAATTTCATTAAGTTTGTAATTGTGTAACATGATTAAAATGCACCGCATACGATTTCTGACATTAAACCATAATTTAATGGAATTCTTTTCAGTCTCCCTGTAAACTAATTTTAAGTGCTAGACGTACCATGTTTGATTGTAAACATCTTGTAGTATATTTCAGTGATATATCTCACATTCCAATTGGCAATAACGTTCACGGTTTACTGTACGCATTTTTAAACACAATGAAGTACAAAAAATTGTTTTTTTTTTCCTCTAAAGCAAATAAATAACCTTAATTTATTTTCCAAATTTATCTAATGTAACCTGAAATAAAGCCATCAGAAAGCAAATTAAAATATGCTACATAATTAGGGATTGTACAATATATATATATATATTATTTTAACGCTTAAATGTATAAAAGATGCACCATTACTAATCATTTTTTAGTGGAAGTAACTATACTTTTAAATTGCGATGCAATTCTTGATTAATTTTCTTTTGTATCATTAGTGACAGTTTTATAATTTAGTATATTACATTATAAAAATAAGTCACAGTTACACTTATAAAATCTTGATATTCCAAAATAGACACAAACTATAAATTTGTACTTTACAACAATATTATGAGACTGAAATAGCTATGTTTGTATAATAAATAAATCCCTAATGTAATCCACCATTTAAAAATTTATCAAGGATTTAT
This sequence comes from Maratus michaelseni, assembly GCA_963931845.1. Taxonomy (NCBI): domain Eukaryota; kingdom Metazoa; phylum Arthropoda; class Arachnida; order Araneae; family Salticidae; genus Maratus; species Maratus michaelseni. Next base: position 394,975,370 of record OZ007592.1, read on the forward strand.
TTATGTAATGACTATTTACTACATGCGTTTCCAATAATTGTAATTTGGAGGGGTTTTTTTTTTCTCAGTGCAAAAATAAATAACCGTGATTTTCTTGTTTAAAAATCCAGGAAACGAGCACAAAAAGAGAAGAAAACATACTATACCTTATATTTATTTCCAGGCTGTAAATATATCATGCCACGTATATCTTCGAAAATATTTTTCTCTGAGCATTTGAAATTGTAAACGATTTATCATTATTAATTGTTTTGTTAGAGCAAGTAAATAAAGTGTTAAATTTCAAAGAATTTTGTTTTTAATGAATTTGTAATACTGTCATTTATATCACTTTTATTATTTAAAATGTTTCCCTATTAAAGAAAAAAAGTTTTGTTTTGCGAAAAATGTTAATTTTTAGACAGTTACCTAAAGAGATAATATCTGTATTTTAAAAATATTATGAGGTTAGAATACTAAATTTGTTTAAAAAATTAAGTCAGATGTATCCAGTTTTCTGACAAATTTTGCATATTTTTTTTTCTTATTGTTAATTTAGTACATGCATTTTTCTGTATATTCATTAAATAAAAAATCGAGTACATTTGGCTTTTTAGTGCAAAATAAATAAAGATATTTTAGTAATACTGAAATATTCCAAGTATAAAATCTGTACTCTACTAACACATTATGACAGAATACTTGAATTTGTATAAGTAATGTACCCATAATGCACGCAATTACTTCTGAATTTATCTAAAAATTCATGCATTTTTTTCTCAGTACGATAAAAATAAACATAATTTACTTGGTTAATAATCCTTGAAATGAAACCATAAGTAAAAAGTGAAAGCTGTAAAACATCCTGTTTGTTTATATTTATTTCCAAAGCTGTAAATATGTCATATTATATATTTATTGGTTTTTTTTGTCTCATTACATTTCAAAGTGTAAACGATACATCATTATTAATTGCTATTTAGGACGAGAAAACAGAATGTTAAAATACATTGCATTGCACTACTGATTAATTGTCAGTAACGTCATTAATGACAGCTTTAAAATATTTTTAAATAAACACAATTTACATTAAGAAAAATATTAATTCTAAAAACATGAAATGCGCATTTATTCACAATCATAATATCAAATTTCATGTATTTAATTTCTTTAATATCATTAATAATATTTTTATGTGTAACAAATGCTACGTAACATGTGTTTCCCGATGGTTAAGACGATAGTTAAGATTATATGATGAATTTCGAATTAATAAAATGAAATATTTCTAAACAAAGATTTTATCAAATTTGTTGTCGGTTTTTCCTTCAAACTTTATCATTGCAGATTTGTTTTATGTGAAAAAGGTTTGAATTATCACTGAAATACATTGTGCATTTCTTATAGGTAATATTGGAATTATATAAAAATCCAATGAATGAATATTTACAGGGAGAGAAACATTTTATGTCAGTGTTCGTACGCTTCAGGGAAAGATTACTAAATTTTTCGTAAAGTAATACTTTCCTTATTTAATGAGAACAATTAATTGTTAACTATTCCGGTTCTTACTTCAGGAAATTTCTGGTATTCAAACTCTTAAAATCACCTGTATCCTCTGAGGCATACAAACCCTTTAAAATACTTACTTTATAAAGATGCAAAACAGAATGTTTTATGCAAGAGATCTAGCATAGGAAAGAATATTATATTCAGTGACTATTTTACATTAAAATAAACAATCCCTAGTTTATTATAAAAGTTTAAAAAAAAATCATAGAAGTTCACAAAAAGAAAAATATGTTATTAAGAACAAAGTTTAAAAAGAAAGTTTATTATCTTTTCTGGATACAAAATCAATAGTTTTCAAAAGATTTTTCAAATATACCATTGGTTTTAAAGGCTTAGTTTTGATATAGACTTTGTTCTGAGAGCCAAACTTGAACACCTGTGTAGCATATTTTATTTTCCATTTTATTATTTGATCCTTTAAAAAAGTTTGTACCATGTCTCTTCAAAAGATAAAGTATTTTATCGATTAATAAAATATGATAACAAACCAAAGTTTTCTTCATTTCTTATAATTCTTAAGCGAAAATTATGGTAAGAAAACACATAAAAATTGTTTTCTTTTCGAATAATAACAAAAATAAACTTTTTATTTCTGCTCAAAAATTTCTGAGAGATTACAAAAAGCAATATTTGTAAATATACGTAAAATAAGAGTTTTTTTTAAATTATCTGTTACTATAACTAGAGTATAAATATTGTAATAATTTTACAGTAGATAATACTACCACCAGTATCAAAGCCTTAAATGCTTCAGTCGAATTTGAAACATTTGTATAAATGAATAATATATTAAACTTATAAAGCACTCTTGAGAATTAATATTTAATATTAATTAATCTAAAAATCCTAAATGAAAATCATTTTATGTATATTTTATCTGATTATATTTTTATACGCAATGAGAAATTGAAGAATATAAATTAAACAAGTACTCTAAAAATTTAATCTCACATGGATGTAATTAAATACATTACATAGAAATCAACTTTCCGCTTTAAATAATAATAAAAAAACAGTTTTTTAAATATAACTAGGCCATCCAACCTGAGCTACCCAGGAAAAGATTACGGATATACACAGTCCATCCGAAAATTTTCTGAAACTCGTTACATTACCGGCTATTTTATGGCGCTACATGTCCGCAGATGATTTCGAATCCACGATAACACTTTTTCTTCTAAAGCGGCACAATTTCACGTTGCTAATTGTCTTGTGATGCTATGTGCATCCGGTGTGAAGTAACAGTGTAACGTGATCGTGTCGGAGTTCGCGAGTGTCGAACAACAAACGAACATAAAATTGAAGGTACTACTCTTGCTGGGTGTTGATATTTGGAAGTGTTGAAGCGTGTCCCGCGTTCGCAGAGTGATACCGCGTTACCGACAGCAAGGAAGTTGGTCGTTCTTCCACGACAACCCACTACCAAACAATTCGATCATTGTGCGGGGTTTCTGGCTTCTAAACGGCTCATAGTGCTCAACCATCCTCCTTACTCCCCATATTTATCCCCCTGTTACTCTTTCCTGTTCCCAAAGTTAAAATTGCACCGTAAGGGGACCACTTTAAGCGCCTACGACTGTCTATTTGACACGCATTACAAAGTCGGACTTCCAGAAATGTTTTTACGACTATTACATTCGTTGTAAAAAGTGCGTTTAGTCCAGCGTGGGTTGTTTCAAATAAACATAGGCCAAAATTTTAACGCTTAAATGTATAAAAGATGCACAGTTATTAATCGTTTTTAGTGGAAGTAACTAGACTTTTAAATTGCGATGCAATTCTTGATTAATTTTCTTTTGTATCATTAGTGACAGTTTTATAATTTAGTATATTACATTATAAAAATAAGTCAGAGTTTCATTTATAAAAATATTGATATTTCAAATTTGTACTTTACATCAACATTATGAGACTGAAATAGCTATGCTTGTATAATAAATAAATCCCTAATGTAATCTGCCATTTAAAAATTTATCAAGGATTTATTTATGTAATGACTATTTACTACATGCGTTTCAATAATTGTAATTTGGAGGGGTTTTTTTCTCAGTGCAAAAATAAATAACCGTGATTTTCTTATTTAACAATCCAGGAAATGAACACCAAAAGTGAAGAAAACATACTATATCTTCATATTTATTTCCAGGCTGTAAATATATTATGCCACGTATATCTTCGAAAATATTTTTCTCTGAGCATTTAAAATTGTAAAAGATTTATCATTATTAATTGCTTTGTTAGAGCAAGTACATAAAGTGTTAAATTTCAAAGAATTTCGGTTTTAATGAATTTGTAATACTGTCATTTATATCACTTTTATTATTTAAAATGTTTCCCTATTAAAGAAAAAAAGTTTTGTTTTGCCGAAAATTTTAATTTTTAGACAGTTACATAAAGAGATAATATCTGTATTTTAAAAATATTATGAGGTTAGAATACTAAATTTGCTTAAAAAATTAAGTCAGATGTATCCAGTTTTCTGACAAATTTTGCATATTTTTTTTCTTATTGTTAATTTAGTACATGCATTTTTCAGTATATTCATTAAATAAAAAATCGAGTACATTTGGCTTTTTAGTGCAAAATAAATAAAGATATTTTAGTAATACTGAAATATTCCAAGTATAAAATCTGTACTCTACTAACACATTATGACAGAATACTTGAATTTGTATAAGTAATGTACCCATAATGCATGCAATTACTTCTGAATTTATCTAAAAATTCATGCATTTTTTTCTCAGTACGATAAAAATAAACATAATTTACTTGGGTAATAATCCATGAAATGAAGCCATAAGTGAAATGGGAAAGCTGTAAAACATCCTGTTTGTTTATATTTATTTCCAAAGCTGTAAATATGTCATATTATATATTTATTGGTTTTTTTGTCTCTTTACATTTCAAAGTGTAAATGATACATCATTATTAATTGCTATTTAGGACGAGAAAACGGAATGTTAACATACATTGCATTGCACTACTGATTAATTGTCTGTAACGTCATTAATGACAGCTTTAAAATATTTAAAAAAAACACAATTTACATTAAGAAAAATAAAAATTCTGAAAACATGAAATGCGCATTTATTCACAATCATAATATCAAATTTCATGTATCTTTAATATCATTTATAATATTTTAATTTGTAACGAATGCTAAGTAACATGTGTTGTCCGATGGTTAAGACAATAATTAAGATTATATGATGAATTTCAAATTAGTAGAAAGAAATATTTCGAAATAAAGATTTTATCAATTTTTTTGTCGGTTTTTCCTTCAAATTTTATCATTGCATATTTTTTTTATGTGAAAAAGGTTTGAATTATCACTGAAATACATTGTGCTTATCTCATAGGTAATATTGGAATTATATAAAAAATTCAATGAATGAATATTTACAGGGAGAGAAACATTTTTATGTCAGTGTTCGTGCGCTTTAGGGAAAGATGACTAAATTTTTCGTAAAGTAATACTTTCCTTATTTAATGAGAACAATTAAATGTTAACTATTCCGGTCCTTACTTCAGGAAATTTCTGGTATTCAAACTCTTAAAATCACCGGAATATTCTGAGGCATACGAATCCTGTAAAATACTTACTTTATAAAGATGCAAAACAGAATGTTTTTTACAAGAGTTCCACCATAGGAAATAATAATATATTCAGTGACTATTTTACATTAAAATAAACAATCCCTAGTTTATTATAAAAGTTTTAAAAAATCAAGGAGGTTCACAGAAAGAAGAATATGTTATTAATAAACAAAATTTAAAAAAGAAAGTTTATTATCTTTTCTGGATACAAAATCAATAGTTTTCAAAAGATGCAAGTTTTTCAAATATACCATTGGTTTTAAAGGCTTAGTTTTGATATAGACTTTCTTCTGAGAGCCAAACTTGAACACCTGTGTAGCATATTTTATTTTTCATTTTATTATTTGATCCTTTAAAAAAAGTTTGTACCATGTCTCTTCAAAAGATAAAGTATTTTATCTATTAATAAAATATGATAACAAACCAGATTTTTCTTCATTTCTTATAATTCTTAAGCGAAAATTATGGTAAGAAAACACATAAAAATTGTTTTCTTTTCAAATAATAACAAAAATAAACTTTTTATGTCTGCTCAAAAATTTTTGAGAGATTACAAAAATCAATACTTGCATATATAAGTAAAGTAAGAGGTTTTTTTTAAATTATTTGTTACTATAACTAAAATATAACTATTGTAATAATTTTACAGTAGGTAATACAACCACCAGTATCAAAGCCTTAAATGCTTCACTCAAATTTGAAAAAATTGTATAGATGAATAATATATTAAACTTATAAAGCACTCTTGTGAATTAATAGTTAATATTAATTAATCTAAAAATCCTAAATGAAAATCATTTTATGTATATTTTATCTGATTACATTTTTATACGTAATGAGAAATTGGAGACTAAAAACTAAACAAGTACTCTAAGAATTTAATCTCACATGGATGTAATTAAATACATTACATAGAGATCAACTTTCAGCTTTAAATAATAATAATTAAAAAAATAGAATTTTTTAAGTATAAATAGGCCATTCAACCGGAGCTACACTGGCAAAAGATTACGGATATACACAGTCTGTCTCAAAATTTCCAAAACTCGTTACATTAACGGCTATTAGATGGCGCTACATGTCCGCAGGTGATTTCGAATCCATGACAACACTTTTTCTTGTAAAGCGGTACAATTTCACGTTGCTATCTGTTATGTAATGCTATGTGTGTTGTAACAGTGTAACGTGATCGTGTCGGAGTTCGTGAGGGTCGAATAACGAACGAACGTAAAATTTACGGTACTACTGTTACTGGGTGTGGCTATTTGGAAGTGTTGAAGCGTGTCCTGAGTACGCAGAGTTTGACCTCGGTACCGGCAGTAAGGACGTTGGTCGTTCTTCCAGGACGACGCACTATTATAGAGTTCGGTAATTGTGTGGGAGTTTCTGGCGTCTAGAGGGCTCTTAGGGCTCAACCATTTTCCTTACTCCCCATATTTATCTCCCTGTTACCCTTTCCTGTTCCCAAAGTTGAAATTGCACCTTAAGGGGACCACTTTAAGCGACTACGACAGTCTATTTGACACTCGGACTTCCAGAAATGTGTTGACGACTGTTACATTCGATGTAAAAAGTGCGTTTAGTCCAGCGGGGGTTGTTTGAAATAAACATAGGCCAAAATTTTCATTTTCATTTCAGTTCTTAATTTTTGGTTTATGGGATCCGTCCGAGAACTTTTGGGATATACGACGTACTACCCGTTTTATAGATATGATGTGAAAATCATTTTTAATTTAAAACTGTAATAGATTTTGTAAATTTATTATATGTTCTTAATTGCCCAACAGTCAAACCGAAAAGCATTTTTGATACTTCCGCATTAGCCGCATACCAGTGGTTAATAAAAAACATATGTGCTTTCATAGTAACCTTTTTCATTTGAATTGTTTCATTCTCGCGAAGACACTTGCAAACTAAAGTTAAACATGTAGAAACGTGTTTTTGAAATTTCCCGTTTGAATTTCAATATTTTAAAACGATCTTTTTTGCATAGAAAACAAGCTGCGTCTAAAAAGTTCGGTGAATGGATTGATATCTCATAAACAACTCGTGTTAAAAATGGGTCCTGGCGAATGCGCAGGTAGTGACCAATGGCAAGATGGCACGTACCAAGAAGCTCAAGAAACCAAGGCTGAATAGTCTGCTATGAGTCGAACGGCGTATGTTCTAAAACTCGCGTCATATTGAAATGGAGCAACGGATAAACATCAAGTTTTGATACAAATTGGAAAAAACCGCCACAAAAACACATGCAATGTTAATCCATGAGTGCGGAACAGACGCAGTGAGCAAAAAATGCGTGTACGACTGGTTTAAACGTTTTCGGGAGGGAAAGGAAACCGTGGATGACGAACCACGTTCAGGTCCACCCTCAACAAGTGAGACGACAGACAACATCGAGCGGGTGCAACAGATGCTGTTAAACAATCGTCGACTTTCTTTACGATGGATATCGGAGTAATTGGAAATCTGCAAGAACGGTGTTAGCACCATCATTCACCAAGAATGATTCATACCACTCATTCCAGCAGCTTTATCAACGAAGTCATAAGTGTATTGTGGCGAACGGATGTTTCTTTGAGGGTGATTAAAGGTATTTTGTTTCCAAGTTTTGTTTTATGTTTCCATTCACGAAACTTTTTGGACGGATCTTGTAGATGAGCATTATTTCTAAAAGACCCATTTTCTATTTTTTCGATTGTGGTCGCAGATGTTTTTAATAAACGTACTGGATGCAACATTACAATAGTTTACCGCAGACAGCATAATGCAAGTTAGACAGACAGACAGAGCTAATGCCGAAATTATCTATACTTTTTAAGTATATCAGAATCTGCACAGAAAATAAATATGCGCATGAATGGAAATTTAAATATTGTTTGAATAAAAATTAAAGATTATTTTACTGGTAAAATGTAATTTGCAAATGTTATCTTTTATACAATTACAACGTTATTTTTAATGTCTATTTCTCAGTTTTTCGCTAACAATATAAGCTTTTTCATATTACTAATTGAAAAAAGCAACATATTGCTATAAAAATGAGAAATGTTTCTTAATCTAGCTCTTGTCTTTTTTAAGGTTTACGAAAATATATTATAAACACATCCGAGATACCAACGAATCCGAAAAGTGTACTTTTTTCTTCAGTAACGTCAAAAAAACCACAGATTTCTGACATTAATGAAGCATTTCTAAAACAAAAGTTTATTTTCCTGTTCCTAATTTTTGAAACGTTTCCGAGTATTTTTATAGTGTATTAATCACTTGTAACCACCCGAAATGTAGGTTTTTTGGTTGCTATGATTTCATAAGGAAACCTTTTCATGTGCAACAAACAATTACAGAATCTTGATAGATTAATTCCGTTTTGCAACGAAACATAATTATAAACGATAGAAAACCTATTTCTGGGTTGAAGAAATTAATTAATACAGTGTAAAAGCTACTTGGAAATGTTTTGAAAGTTACAATTGAATATAAGCACAAGAAAATTTTGTTTCAGAAAAACGTCTTTAAATTTCGAGAATATATTGGTCTTTGATGATTCTAAAAATAATAGAATGCGTTTCGGAATCGCGGTTAAATCGGAAGAGGATATATCATATTAGCGTAAACTTTAACAACGATAATTGCTAGATTGTGAAATACTTATTTGTATTTGTTTTACAAAGTAAATAATGGGAATTAAGTAGTTTTTCACTTGAAATACGCCAAAAATAATTTTAAATGGATACAAAGAAACAGAACGTTCTTTCAGATTTTGGAATTAATAGCATATCGCAAGCGTTTTACATTGTTATTATTTTCAGCGATTTATCACAATTTTTTTCAAATTTTGTCTTGCGTTTGTTTTTATTGATGTACAAACTCATCGATTTTTTTATATTTTTTTCAATTAAACATATTTTAATAAGTGTTTGTTATGCATTAATATTATAAAAACATGATTTCTTTCTGAACACTTGGTGGAAAATGTTTTGTGTTTCTTTTACATTTTATAAAGGATTTTTTTATTTCTCATGGTTTGGATAAACTATTTGGCCTCATCCATATGAATATTTGTTAAAAAACAATCAGGGAAGTCTTTTACGTGAGGAAAAGAGAGTCATGCCATCAGATAAATTTTATAATACTGTAAAAAACAAAAAAAACACGTTTTCTACTCTAGGAAATATTATATAAACACGAACGAGAATACTTATCTTCCGTGTAACCCAGTATTCCGGAAAGTGATTCTAAAACTAATAGATTTTTTTCGCGACTTAAAAAGTAATTTATAAAACCAAACTTTCGTTTTGCTGTTACTGATATTTATAAACGTTCCCGAGTAGTTTTAGTGGCCTATTAATCACTTTTCTCAACCGAGAAAATACAGTTTTTTTATGCTGTCAATATTAAAATAAATATTTTAATCTTCAACGAAAATGTGACAGATAAGCATAATAAATTAAAATTATTAACATTAACAATAAAATTAATGCAGCTAATTAAATGTGTAATTAATTAAATGTGCAGCTAATTAATTAAATGTGCAGCTAATTAAATGTGTAATTGAGAATTACTGGCATCCTAAAAACTTATATTCTTGTTTGAGAAAATTGATTCTTACACAATAAAAATTACTTGAAAAATGTTTTTGAAAATCAGTGGCAGACTGTTTTTTAATAAATGTTTCTTTAAATCCAAACAAATATTGGTTTCGAAAGTTTCTAAATATGAATAATGATTTACGGAAATGTTGGCGACTCGCAAGACCCTATTGTATATTTTTGTTCGTAAAAATGCTATATTTTCGTAAAGTAAAGGTCTTTTTTGTTTTAGTGTAGAGATCTTTATTTTTTAAATGAATGCAGTTAAATATCACGATTAAATATAGCAATTAAATAACACGAATTTTATAGTAAAAAAAATGGAGCCGTTCCACTGTGTTTTATCCTAAGAACTAACCTGATGACAATAGAAAACAGTAAAGAAAACAATAATTTACCATTTTGCATTTGAAATACTTCAAAATTCACTGTTTTTAAATGAAGACAAAGAAACACGAAATCATGATAAAGGAATGAATGAGTACTTGCACAATGTCAAATCTCTTGAGAACAAGTTTAACCGATAAGATGGTATTTGATGCTATAGAATAAATAATGTATCACAAACATTTCGTGTTCTGACTCCATAGTAGCTATTTTGTTTCTACGTTTTGTTTGTTCTTGTTTTTTTCTTTTGTCTAACGATGTTTTTCATCTTTATTCAATTATGCTCATGTTAATGTTAAATAATGCAATGTACATTTTTTCAGAAGCATTGATAGAAGATTTTTCGTTTATTAGAGAGGTTTCTTTTTTAGGGAGGTTTAAGATAAAATAATAAAATAAAACCACTGTCAGTAGAAATGTATTTACTCTTATAAATCGTTAGTTCACGCAATTATTTTAAAGTGCTTAATAAAGGAGCAAAATTAATGTGATGAACTTTTTCGTAATTATGATCTGTAAAATAATGTATAATAATATATATATAATATATAATATAATTTCTTAAAAATATAGATTTGGCTACTACTACAACATAAAGTTACTACAACATGAAGTTAATACTAAACAACATAAAGTTTAAAATAGGTGCAGAATGATTAAAAATTCAGCTTGAGTAATTAATTATTTGAATAATATTAATAAAAAATCTTATTACTTTTGCGTATTAAGTAATCTATCAGAATTTGCAATTTTTTGGAATTGTAAGAGGTCCGATTGAAATAAAATCAGTAACACGATTTAAACAGATACTGAAAAATATAATATTTGTTTTTTTTTTCTCCTTCAATTAACTCAATTAACCTTGAACAGTTAAGCAGTTTAATGCTTAATCTGTTTAACTGTTCATGTATAATTCGTTTCTGAGGTTTCTAAAGACGAAAACGCTTTTTGTAATTGTTAGTAACTCGTAAAAGGTTACATTATACTTTCTTCCATGCACTCTCAAAAAATTCCGTGAATTGAACAATTTTTTCCGTTGCCTTTTTTCGCTAAAACACGAAAATTTCACTTTGATTTACTTCGCTTCCCTCAAAATACCGAAAACTCACCAGTCTAACAAAATATACCTGAAATTCACTAATATAAGTCTGCAATTTATTCAAACCACAAAGGTGTACGGGCAACTGTACTGCGTGTTACTTTTCCGTATTAGAAACGGGTTTTTTACGTATGTTTTTTTCTTCAAAACACTGAAAACTCCAGAAACGATGGTCAAATTTTCCTGAAATTCCCCAATCACAAGATAGAAATTTCTTCAAATAATAGAAAAATCTCTTGCAATCACAGGGGTGTTCCGGCAACTTGCTGTCTGTATTTTTTTCCGTTTTTTGACGAGATTTATTTTGAGAGTGATGGTTATATTATATTTTCCTAATTTAACAAACATCTGCTTTTTATTACAGTATCCATGATAAAATCTGCGATGATATTTAGATTTTCAGTATCAATTCCAATTTTGAAAAAGTATTTCTTAATTGCACTTACACGTCTATCCAAACTATCAAATTTAAAGGTACTTGAACAAAACACTTTGACTCTCTAATGTTATTTATTTTTATTAATTTTTCTATTTATATATCCTAAATTGACAATCTTATCATTCTAATTTTTGGTAATTAATACAAATTAAAAGAACTCACATGTTATGTTTCCCCAGTTCTGCAATATTGATTATCAATTATAAAATATAAAAATTTTCACTGAATTCGATTTATGTATGCTTCCTATATGTCTGTGCAAAAGAGTCACCCTTTCCTACAATCGGTTTTTTAGTTATCCTGAAGAAGATCATCACAATAAAAGTTTACTAAATGATGCATGAGTTAAAAACGTAATGGATTGTATGTTATTATCAGGTAATATAGTTTTAAATACGAGTAATGTTTATTCTATGTACAGAAAACTTTAATCTGTTAAACATTCAATAGGAACAACCTATTATATGACCTACCTTTTATTGGATAGATATACAGGATCTTTACTTGTGGAGAATTACTGAAATCAACTTTTCGTAATAAAGTCGTAATAAAGTCACAATCATAATACATAACTCGTATTTCAAATACTGAAAGGAAGTTAGAAATTTGTACTATGTCAGATTTCGTGTTTACTATTGAGGATTTTGTACATTTTTACACGGGTATAATAGACAAGAATATTACAAAATTATCAGCGAAATTTAGACATTACCGTAATATAGACTCATGCATATAGACTCACTTACATTTCTGTATGTATGTGACAGTCAAATATTGTCACTGATTTTTCTCGCAGCTCCTGTTGACATAGAGCTTTACAACTGGAATATATATGTATTTATTAGGGCATATATAACTTGAACATTGAATATTTAAAATTTGATCCCTAAGGGAGGCAACATAGACCAAAAACTTCCCCATAGAAATAACAATATGATTTGTTTAATATTAATTGAAAAAATTGTTCCATTTTTGCAACATTCATCCATTTTAATAACAGTGTTGCCCACATCATTATGACATCAGCATTGAAGAAAACACACATTTTTGCTTTATAATATAAGTTGACTGTTTTGTGAATTTGAATGAAGGTATGTTTTTTTTTTTTTTTTATATTTTTTTTTTTACACTTAATTTATTTATTTTTTATTTTATTTTTATCGGAATTATTAAGCGATATTCACTTTTTTTTTCAACATCGATTGCAAATTCAGCTTGAAATACCTATGGTCTGTAATGTCAAACGAAGAAAATTTTCATTTCTTGTACATTTATAGGGTGAAAGATCTTATTTATTAGGAATTCCCCCAAAAAAGGAAATGTCATAAAAATAATGTTTTCTTACTCTATTTCTGTATTTCTGGTAGTATTTCTTTGGCTATTAAACAAAATTAAAAGCCGTTTTTAATATTTAAAATATGATGTTAAAAATTTGTTCATTTAATGAAAATATCTCTTTTTGATACGTTATGTTGTAAAAATTAAATATTCAAATTGTTGATAGGTAAATATCATATAATACGCAACTGTATAAATGATAATATAATTAAGTTAATATATAATAATCTTATGTTTTTTTTCAATGTATATTAATATAATATATATTAGTTGTATCTGCATTTGGAAGAATTAGTAAAACGTAACGCATCATGATACATAGTAAATTGTTTGTTGATATAGAGCATATATTATTTTCCAAGTAACGTAAAAAAGAAATTATGTGGGTAAAGAGTAAATTATTTGTTTATAAAATATTAATATTTCCAAATGCGTTAATAGACCAGAATCGACAAAAGGAGACGAATTTATAACTTTGTTGTTTAAACCATGCATTAATCCATGCAATTATTAGAATTGCTATATGAAATGTACATTTAGAAAATAATCTATTATGTTATTATTTGTGAGCGAAAACTTTAAAAATTGCTACATTAAATCATCATTTTGATATAAAAAATATAATAATAGCAAGCAATCTGTGTTTTTCATGATGAACAAATGAAAACGTTTTTGGTTCATACTATAAAATAATGATATACAATTAGATATTTCTTTATTATTTTACAGAAAGTACCCTAAAACCTCAATATTAAATAAATGCTATAATACAAAATTACACCTAATATGCATTCTACATATTTTAAAATTAATGAAATCCAGTTTATCATTAAACTGCCTATTTTTTGAATATTCGGTACGAAATATTCAATTGATATCAAAATGACTAAATTATTTCTTGCTTGAAATTATATAAGATTGATGTGTTAAGAAATACGTGCGTACATTTTGTCAGCGGTATTTTGAATATATTTATCACAAAATACGAGATGCGTCTAATAAGTTCGGTGAATGGTCTCATAAAATAAAGGAAACGAAAATTCAAAACAAAAAACATTTATCGCTTTCCAAAAATTATCTACATTAGCCACAACACACTTTTGCAATGTTTGAAAAGTTGCTGAAAACTGTCGCGGATGCTCCGATCGGAGTAGCTGGAGGCGTGGATGTCACACGTTTTTGAATTTACAGCACATTTACGAAGTGTAGGGCTTGCGTTACTCGCTTAATGTGAGATAACAAAAAGAAGTCTGAAGGCGCCAGGTCTGGAGAATCTGACTGATGATCATAAACAGACATCTGAGGTTTATTGAATACGTTTCACATGTACACATACACCGTGCGCAGATACTTACACTAGCGCCAATATTAAATGCGTCTCCTTGCCGTTTCCCCTAAATTTGTTGCAAATTAGGATGTTTATGCTTTGCTCCACTTTATTTGACACGGTGTGTCACGCTGACTCCGTTCGATTAGTCGCAGCGGGCAACTTTGATTCAACATAGTGATTTCGACAACAGGAGGCGCTGCTTCACATTTTTCTCAACACACGTTCTTGCGCATGTGTTTCTAAGCCGAATCAGCTCATCTTCTGATAAAGTTAAATTAGCGTCGACCGTGAATATGTTTTGTAAAAACCAAATTTCCTCCAATCCATATAGTGTTAAATGTATTAACACTTAATTTTATCAATAAAAATAATTGGAATTTCAAATTACACATTAAGATTCATTTTATAATTTTATAATTTTTACTAGAATAATAGTAAAAGGTAAAATATAATAGAAAAAATAAAATTTTAATGTTTGTTTCATGTATGGAATCATTTTTTAACTTCTCCAAAACTGCACATCGACGTTGAGATAAAGATGGTTTGTTGAGTGATGTGAAGTATTCTTTTTATTTTTTGAAACTTCATTAATTTTACATTGCGATCGCAAAATCTAAGTGTTTGTATGTAAAACAAAATATGTGCTTTAGCCAAAAAATTATTTTTGAAAATTATTCTAATTGTCCTGTTTTAGAGAAAGAAATTAATATGTTCGATGGTAAATAATGTTTTACAATATCTTATTTCATACCTTAATACTAGCTTACCCGCCCGGCGTTGCCCGTGCCAACAACCTTAAACGTACCTGAAATCAGGGTTAAATGATTTTTTAATTTTAAACGAAAGTAATGTTAGAGGCCCCACTGCCATAGACACAGCATACACTGGGCGTGCCATGCATAACCCCATATGTTACTGTAAGCAAACCTGGAAATTCTCAGAATTTCTTTTATGAAAATCCAAATGGCATTATTTTTTCCTTCAAGCTTTTATCCAGGCTTAGGACAGGCTAAAAGAAAGGCAATTGCGTTTAGAAGCAAATATTTATTTTATGTTTTAGCCATAAACCAAAAGTCTTTCTTTTAGGCGTTTTAAAAAAAATTCCCTGCGCTAACAACAGGTATTGTTCCTTTGGAACTCAATATCTTTACATAAACAAAACATTTCAATAAATACACATTATATACAATTAAATAAAAGAAAATCTATACAATTAA
The DNA here is from genome assembly GCA_963931845.1 of Maratus michaelseni. NCBI lineage: Eukaryota > Metazoa > Arthropoda > Arachnida > Araneae > Salticidae > Maratus > Maratus michaelseni. The sequence goes on from OZ007592.1 coordinate 394,990,920, forward strand.
ATAAAACACAATCTATACAACAAAATAAAACACAATCTATACAATATAATAAACATAAAACATGAAAAAAAAAATTATATTTTGAAAACATGTCATTTTATAACTTAGTATTATACTACCGTACTATTTCCTGCAAGCGATATCGCCATCTGTGAATATACAGCCATTTCGTAGATGTTAAATGCTTGGATGTTCAAAAACTTTATATTTAGTATTCCCTTAATGATTATTGATCCTGAATCAAGTGCGGTTCAAAAAGCAAAGACTAAACAATAACAACAATCCTGACAGACTACTTGAACGCACTCTTTTATACAACAAACACTGTTTCATGAAAATTCTATTCCTAAATATTAAGCTGATGCAACTCTCTTCAAGAAAATGAGATAAATTCTCACTATATGTTGGCCAATCCTGTTTTACAACTTGTTCATCATTTGCGTGGCACCATCCGTCTTCCATTCGATGATAACTGGAATAATGTCCTCCATGTGTTGAATCGCCGTAATGAAATATACCAGACATAACTTCATAGTGAATAATGAGACGTGCTGTCGGAACACCTAATAATTTGTAATCAGTAATTTTACCCTGTGAGGTAAATATCATCATTTGCATAAATAAATAAGTTGGTGGTGATATTAGTATCTCTTCTTTTCTTGTTTTAGAGAGTCCACAAAAATCACATCCACGTTCAATATATTCAACCGATGATATACTTTCCGCTACCAAATCATCAAAATTAAAGCAATTACCACCTGTGGGTATATGAATTCTGATTACGGAATCCATATCATCCATATCCACTTCATTAAAACAACTAAAACACTGTAGTTTTGTGTGTCGTGTGAAAGAAATTTCATATAAATATGGCAGCGCTTGAGCAAGATAGTTCAAAAACTCAAAAACATCTTCTTATAGCGGAATTCATAAAATAGTGTCGGGAAAAAAATTGTGACATTCGTCAAATCATCACGAAAAAGAAATCAGAAAATTGTCTCGGTTAATAAATGGCAAAATTTGTCAGTTGACGAAAAATCATGAAATTCATGAAATGACAGCAAAAAAAGAAAACCAATTTTGTCAAGGAATCGTGGAAATAAATAGCAGAATTTGTCAATCTCTAAAAATATAGCGAATTTCGCAAAATAATTGCAGGAAAAAATATAATTTTGTCAAACTGTCGTGAAAAAAAAAATCGAGAAATCCGCCATACCTATAGTCTCAGAAAAAAAAAAATTCTCAAAATTCATCAAATGATCACGGGAGAAAAATTGTGAAAATAGTCCAATAATTGCAGAACAGAATTGCAAAATTCGTCGAACGTCAGCGGAAAGAAAGTGTGCGATTTGTTGAACGTTCATGGAAAAAAAATCTTGAAATTCATTAATCTTGAGTCGATAAATCACGAAAATCATCTACCAATAGCGGCAAAATCACAAAATTCATCAATTGATAGAGGAAAAATCACAAAATTCATCAATTGAAAGTGAAAAAATAGCAAAATTCATCAATCGATAGCGGAAAAATCACAAAATTCATCAATTGATAGCGGAAAAATCACTTAATTCATCAATCAATAGTTGAAAAAAATCTCAAAAATCATCAAATGGACTAGGGGGAAAATGCAAATATCAGCAAATAGCTTAAAAAAAATCACAATTTGTCAAATGATTTTGGGGGGGGGGGTAATTGTGAAATGTACCAAATTGTTTTGAAAACCATCAAACGACAGCAGGGGAAAAAAATCTTTTTTCAATCAATCATCACAATTGGCGAGTGTGACTATTAAGATGGCCAGTAGTGGCAAAACAGTCAATCGACAAATTTTTATTATTTCTTGCAGATTGGTGAGTGCAAATTTTGTCCTATATGCGAGTGATTCTTATGAAACTCATGTCACAAAATGCATGTCATAAATATTTCATGGACTGGGAATTTATAGTCAGTTCATCAAAACAATTTAATAATTACCGTAAAATCCCGTTAATCCGCCCCCCTAAATGTGACGGAAAATCGTAAAATAACCGGGGGGGCGCTTGCACGGTACTAGAATTGAAGTATATGATATTTATGGGTGGTGGTGGTGGTTGGATGCTACCGGCCGGTCGTCGCAAAGTATGCATTCTATAAAGTGACAAAAGAAACAAATTTGCAAAAAAAAATGATATGCAAAATAGAAAAACAGTACAACTTTACTATTAATGGCGATTTCAGATTATAAAAAATTCTGGATTTCAGAAGTTTTGAAACTGGAATGCATTTAGATTAATAATAACACTAATATCTGTCATTAATATGGTAACAGAAAAATAAAACAAACTTAATAATTTAAAATAATTAAAAAACACCGAGAAATTGCAGTTGAAATTTTTAGTCGCCCAAGAATCGACTGCTTTTCTTGAGCTTTACTTTCTATAAAATGAAAACATTCAGCAAATAATTTCCGTTCTCAGGTGATTAAGATTTAATAATTATTTACTGAATGTTTTCATTTTATTCAAAGTAAAGTTCAAGAAAAACATTAGATTCTTGGGCTACTAAAAAAGTTCTTAAATCATAAACATCACTCAAAAACACCCCAATAAAAAATAATGAATATATAGAAACAGCTCAGAAAATCTGTTTCATTAAGAATATTTTTTCGCCCAAGAATCGACTGCTTTTCTTGAACTTTACTTTCTCTAAAATGAAAACATTCAGCAAATAATTTCCATTCTCAGGTCAATTGATTAAGATTTAATAATTATTTTCATTTTATGTTTTCATTTTATTCAAAGTAAACTTCAAGAAAAACATTAGATTCTTCGGCGACTAAAAAAGTTCTTAAATGAAACTTCTTAAATGGAGTTAAAAATGGTTCTTAAATGGAGTTCAATAACAAATCTTAATGAGAACATACATCTTAACAATTTATCGCATGTTATGAATTCACCATTCTCGGGAACTAAAAATGTAGTCCAAAACAATTACAGGAAAAAAATTGTAAACAATAAATAATTACTCAAAAATTTAATGTAAATTGTTTGTTTCCATCAAAAATATTTAATTTGTAAGTATGAGGTAAAAAATAAATCACAATGGATTCCTAACCGCCCAAGAACTCAAATTATTTACTGAATATTTTCATACAAAAAATGTTAAAAAATGAAACAAACTAACTAAAAATATAGTCAAAACAGTTTTTTTTTTAAATATTATAAGCGTTGCACAAATTATTTACTGAATATTTTTATACTAAAAATGTTAAAAAATGAAACAAACTAACTAAAAATACAGTCAAGAATAGTTTTTTAAATATTATAAGCGTTGCAGATACATGAAGATATACTTTCTGTTCAGTGAAGTGTAAGATGAAATAGGCCTAAACCCCAGTGACAAAACTAACTATCGGGAACTTAATATGATATATATTGCATATTTCAAACTATTTTTGAAATATTATTAGCGTTGCAGACACACGAAGATAGTTCTGTCACTGGGTTTAGGCCTATTTCATCTTACACTTCACTGAACAGAAAGTAAATAAACTAACTTACGGAAACTTAAAATAAATATATAAAAAGGAACAGAAATTAAAGAAACTAACTTACGGGAATTTAAATTAGTAAAAAATATATTTTACAATACTAAAATGCTTAAAAATAGAAAACTATATCTCAACAGTAAAAACTGCTGTTTGATCTTGTTAGCCAAGCTAAAAGCTCCGAGCAGTGAATGTTTGGGGCTATGGACAGACCTTTCGCCTGCTCTCATTGGCGGATTGTAAATAGCCTCAAACCAGAATGTCATATGCACGTTTGCTGTCGCTTCGCTGGGAGAGCTTGAAATAGCCTCGAACCCAAAATTCCATATACACGTTTTAATTTTAAAAAAAAATCTAAATTAAAATTTAAAAATCCGGCCCCGAATTATACTGTCCGGTGACAACATCTACACATGACAAAAATTTTAGAGTCCTAGGTGCTATAATTATGGAGAAATCCGCGGGCAGGCAGGCAGACAGAAACTTACTCTTTTATAGAGATAGAGATTACCAGAAAATTCTACTCGCACCCATAATTTCTAAAACAATATCCATAAAAGAAAAAAAAACATCCAGTTTTCAGATTACCAATATACTGCACATCAACATTGTGCTAAAGATGGTTTATTGATTGACGTGAAGTATTAATCAGACTCATAAGTATGAATTGTAAGCATATTGTAAGGATTTCGTTAACGTAACTTCATTAATATAGGTACTTCTCTATTATTCCGTCGACCACTTTTCATAACAGAAAACTATAGCCAAACTATAAGATTAAACGCCAAAAATGCAGTCCGATTTACTTGATGTCAGAAGCATTATACGTGTTTGTTATGTTAATAAATGGTTTTTAATTCGACATTTGCGTGTATTTTTCATTATATTTTACCGATTTATTAGTTATTTCATTAATTAAAATAACAATTGTGTCCTTAAATTCTTATATTATATTTATTTATTTATTTTGATATTCCAATGACAACGTTCTCCCGTTTATTTGGCGTTACAGTTTGGCGATAGTTTTTTACTATGAAAAGTGGTCGACGGGATAATAGAGAAGTACACTAATATTAAAGGAAAACGTGACTTCGGATTGGAGTGAGACGCCCTGTATTTTTGACTATATAAATGGATTTCCGACTCTGCTTTCCTATACAAAAATTGTTTGTTACAGTTTCCTGTACAACCCCTCTAAGTATGTCCAATGATCGCAGAAGCACCCTGTATATTACGGCAATATCTCACGAATGCAGATTTTGGTAGCATTGGGAAGATTTTGTGAAAAAAAACATTTCAAATTATAGTTGCATTACAACAGAAAGATAAAATTTTATTCATTAAGTTATTTAAGTTCTTAGGTTGTATGTTATAGTAACTTATTCTGATTTGCAGACGTGGGTACGAAACGCATATGCCCAACATGCCCCCTTGAATTGAATTTGTGTGGAAAGCTACTATGTATTAACCATCATAGTAACTATCATAGTAACCATCATAGGTATAAAAATAATAAAGATCCGGAATATGACTCGTTTTTGGCAAAAACCTACGCAGAGAGCATCAATTATGAATTGTGAAATTGCTGAAAATTTTGCATTTTTAAATACTTTTGAATCAATTTTGTGGAGACGAGAAAGAAGTGTTAATTTCATTAGAACGTGCGTCAATTAGCAACAAATATATATTTAGACATTATTTAAGTATCCTAGAATATCCTATTGTTCACTTTGTTAAATTAAATGTAACAGCCGATCATGTAGTTAAGCAAAATCCATCGACAAACTAATTTCATTTGAGCATATGCGAACCGTGATTATGTTAATTAATCGCAGATGGTGTCTAACTTGAGAATAATGTTTAATGCGATTTTACATTCTGGCGTTTCTAACCGTTTTGTATACACAGTTAGCTTAATTAATTTCCGTAAGATTTTAGCAACGTACTAATACACATTTTTTTATTTTTTTGTAAAATTTTATTTCAAAACTTCTCTGGTACAATTTTTTTCAACAAAAATATAAAGCTATATTCATTTGTCATATATATATATTTGTTTTGTTGTCGTCCAACTTTTAGTTTCCAAATCAAGTAATAAATTCGTGGTTTCCGTTCGTTTTTCTCTTGAAAATTTTGGTTTATGTTTTTATGACTACATTTGTTGGGTTTGAATTAAAAATAAGCTAGACGCACCAGTGCAGATAAAAATAGGTGAAAGAAATTGCACTTTAATTTAAAAAAAAAGTTTTGCACACTCCGACTTAGCATCTATGTTAATATTTAGTGTGGGTTTTTCGTCCAATTTCACTTTTAAAACATTAGGAATGTTGATTTCACAGATATTGCAATACATTTTATACATTAACTATCTTATTTTTTTTTTCGTGTTTTGAAAGTAATCGCTCATGATTCACAATTCTGTATTTTTTCGATGTTCCTTTTGTTTCTTTAAAAAAATTATTCTGGTCTTCAAATTGCTTTTCAAACATTTCCCAATTTACTAATGTTATTCAAATCATGTTTTATTACACTCATCTCAAATGTACCTTCTACAAACCGCGCATATGCTTGATGGTTCATTTTGTGATATTCTTGATTGCGCAGTATATATTTTGCAAATTTCCAAATTTCCATTTTTTTTAATGTAACGTGTTAAATTTGAGTACTCTTTTTATACGTTTAAGTCTAAACATCTTTCTAGCCTTCATAATGATGTTCCATACTTGTAATTGGTATTAATTCAGAAGATTAAAAAAAATATCTTCGTATATTGAAATCGAATTCTAATTTTTTTCCGATCACTTTTGTTGGAAAAATTATCAAGTAGAAAATGAGGACGAATCCAAATGCATTTTTTTACAAGTAGAAACATTAAAACCGATTATCGCAGAGGCAAACTTTTGACGGTAACTGTTAATAGAATTGTTTTGGTTTTTTAACATCTTATTCTTGCACATTTTCTATTATAAATAAGATGAAATTTTCTATTTGGTTCTACTGGTTGGAGTTCGTTTTTGCGCTTTTTACGCCTAGTCCAGCAACCCTAACAACTAATTGATTCTTCAATTTACGCCTTTAAACAGGACTGTTTGCCTTTCTATCAAATCTGTGATACAACAGTATATTCCCTGCATTTGTGTCGCATTTTCAAACTTGAATAGAATGCAAACATAAAAAAGGCACCACATTAACCCCTTCGCGACGAGCGTCTTTTACAGAATTTTTAATCTTTTACCACCGGTTTTTTAAAACAAAACTTTTCGCCTAATTGAATCGCAGAAATGCTAAGATTTAATAAGGCAAAGCTTACAATAAAAAATAACTGGTGGGAATAGTCGAGGATTCTGAGCATCTTATGCGTCACGTATATGTGTCGCTCGTCCCCAAGGAGTTAAAAAAAATAGGCATATTAGTTAACAAATAACATCAGATATTTTCTCTGTCAAAGTAATTACATGTTTATTAAGATGAAAAAAACTATATTTAATCTATAAATCAGACATGTAGATTACATTTTGAAATGTAAATGACGATTGAAGAAAACATTCACTTGCTTAGTAAAGTTTTTCATAATTTAACTTGTTATAGTTAATTTAAGATGGAACTTAACCTACATAATACATAAAGAGAAACTTTCTTTCATATTTCGCTGTTGTAATCGCCAAAGTAGGAGCTGATTCTGGGTACCTGGTCACATAAGCAGGGGTCATTCAAATAAAAACTGCGAAAATCTCATAATAATGATTTCATCTAAATGTCAATAAATTTCTACTTACGAAAAATCACCATTTATACCAGCTTTAATAGTAAATATTTTCTTTATATGTATAAAAATAATTAAAAAATGCATCGGTGTTTATCTAAATTTACATCTGCTTACTGAGACCTACTGCCTAAATACTGTAGTAAGGTTTAGCTAACATAGCATTAGCCGTTATAGTTATGTGTCCGAAAAATATCCGTATAATATGTTTTTGCACATAGGGAAAATAAATGTTGGTTTTGTTTGAAATGAAAATTATTCCTGTTTGTACAAATGTTTTTTTTTTTTTTTTTTTAATATGTTACCAACAAAATACTGAATGAAAAACGTAATCTGAAAAAACATTATTTTTGGTTACTATGTGGTTCTATGTATCCTTGAAAGTTCTAAATAATGTATTAAATGTTTGCTGTTGTGTTGCTTTATTATCTTTTGCACTTGAAATGCTCCATAAATAATATATATATATATATGTATATTCTAAAATGAAAACACGTGTGAAAAACAATTATAAAAATCAATGGAAAGGACACTGCAGGAATTAAACATAATAAAACGAAAAAGAAAAAAATTAGAAAACTATGAATATCTTATAGAATTTTTAGAGGAGCTTTATAAGAATATTCATAGTAAATATATGTTATTCAATGTATATAGCAATGTATTCAATGTGTATAGTAAATATATGTGTTATTCAATATATGTCATCAAATATTGTCAGCATTACGCCTACAAACGACAGTATTAAGTCCCTAAAAAAATATATGAAACAAAGAAATACAATAACCTACACGAGTTCAAATAACAAAATAAATAAACTATTATTAAACATGTATAGAAATTATATCATAAAACAACGTGCAAAGCTGACCAAAAATTTATTATTTCTATTGATTGATCAAGCTTCAAAGTACTTTACAAAGAACATGTTATCACGAAACCCAAAACGACTGCTAAAAACACAGGCATTGCTTTGCAAGATATGAAGAGAGGATATTAAAAAATGATTAGTGCTGCCATCTATCTCATAAAAGTACAAAACTAGGCTGCGCCGGCAGGTGCTAAAATAAAACTAGTCTAAATAAAACTAGTCAGTTCTCAAAGAGGAGATTTATGGAGAGGGCCGACTGTAGCAATGGAATGTATTAATTCTTCTGTATAATTTTGATTCACCGAGCATTCCTCCTGAAGTGATATCTTCAAACTGTAAATAAGTTTTTACTTTCAACTCAACAACTAATTACGACTGCAACGCATCGATCAAACCTGAGAGTCGAAATCATGACAAATTAAGCTTTCCAGATAGGATTTAGTTGATAAACAAGCAGCATTAATGTGGAATTATCAGTCCTCGGTTTGATGTACAGTTGAGAGATCTAGAAAAATGGATAATAAATCTTCTACCTTCAAGATAGTTTGAATATCTTGTTCTAACAACATCAGGTGAAATATATGGAAAGTAATGTCGGGTTTTGCTATTTCCTTTTTTTAAAAGCTTTCCACGACGTTTCTCTTATTTCTCTTTCCGCCTGTAACTGTAGGAAGCCTTCCTTTTCGCATATTAGTTTTTCTGCATGTACTGATTTAGTTTCCCGTTTTCATCTAAAAGTGTGGCCATTGCTGTATGTCGCAATTGAAATGTTTTGTAAATTATATAAACATGTACACGCACATATATATATGCATACATTTCCATTTAAACATGGGAGTGCCTATATATATGGAATGTTCATCGAATACGCTGCCATATAACTGAATAAATATATCGTAGATATGTGATTATACAGTTATCTTAAATATTAAAATGTACCCTTGATAATATAAAAGGTGATCATCCTTGTTGTATGACAGCTTTGAAGTGTGTGATATGTGAAAAAGGAAACATTTTCAAAGCTATATTCCGGTATTATCTTGTATTTGATTCTGTGTAATATGGATCTTTTTAAAAATTTTTAATGGAATAATGGCCTAATAATTGCCGAAATAGTCCCTTTTATTCTTTTTTTATATCAAGAGAATAACATAATTTCCTCCTTTGCAAAAAACTAATATAAGAGAAAAAGACCTTTCAATATCTCAATAATAAATTTATATTACGAATGCTTTTTTTACACACCAGGTTAATTAGGAGTAGTTCATATATTATATGAATGACTTTTTATATTTTTGCATGAGTTGATGTGAAATAAATTGATACATTCTTATTTTATTATACAATATTAATTTATACAACACACAGCAAACAATATATTCAAAATTAGACGTGTATCTCGATCATTTATTTTAAATACACTCGGGATTTTAGTATGCTCTTTGTTATTTTGCATTAATAAGTCCAATGAGAGTGTTTAATTACGTTTATATTCAACTTGAGAATTATAATATATTATCACGGCGGTGAATAAATTTTCCTGATTTGAAAATCAATTACCATTTAATTATCTACAAGATGATTTGATGATATGAAAATCTCATGGATTCAAAATACTGATTTTAACATTGGGTAGGAATGTTTCAAGCGAGTTTGAGTGTTATGATTCTTGCAAAATAAATACTTTTGTGAGTTGAGAGGTATGTTAAACCGTTTACTTTTATTAGTGGTTTCTTAATTTATGTTTGATTTTTTTTTTTAAATTAGATCATTAGAACTATATATCAAATAGCGAATAATAAGCTTATTCATTGTAACTGATTGTATAAATAAAAGTATTTTGAATATAAACACAGTAAATAACATTATCATCAATGCACTGTAGTTTAAAAATTACAAGTTTGTCGATGATTTCTGATGCCCCGATAATAAAAACCTGTTGGTCTTGAATCTTAAATAGGAAGTCAAAGTAAGTTCCTAATTCAAATCGAATCATTAAAAAAATATCAAAACGCAAAATGAGATTTTCGGTATCTCTCCATAGTAGTAAATGATTTGCTAAAGTTTTCTGATCACAAGTTCAATTTTCTTGTTATTCTGCTATCTCAAATGAGTACCTAGTTTATCTGATCTTTCTCAAACTCGATAAGGAAAAATCATCACTGCACTGTTTTCTGTAGCATAAAAGCGCCTTCTTACCATTCTTGTACACAGAGGAGATATAAACATTAGGATGGTGTGAAAACAATTTTAAAAATTCTACATCGCTATAACGCGGTTAAAGTGGAAATTAAGCAGACAGAAGAAAAGAAAAAAGTAGTTGAAATTTATTGATATCTTACGTTCGCGCAAAAGCCATAAAGTAAATTAGAATGGTCTTCCGAATATAAAATTACATATCTTACCAGAGGGCCCGTGCGAAGATTTCGCACTGAAATCTAATATTTTTTAGGTACTTCTCTATTAACCCGTCGACCGCTTTTCATAACAAAAAACTACCGCCAAACTGTAAGATTAAACGCCAAAAATGCAGTCCCATTTACTTGATGTCAGAATCATTATGCGTGTTTGTTACATCATCTAGTGGTATTACATTCGACATTTGCGTGTATTTTTCATTATGTTTTACTGATTTAGTAGTTATTTTATTAATTAAAATAACAATTGTGTCCTTAAATTCTTATATTTTATTTATTTTTTGATATTCCAATGGCAACGTTCTCCCGTTTATTTGGCGATAGTTTTTTGTTATGAAAATTGGTCGACGGGATATAGAGAAGTATCATTTTTTATCAATATGTAATATTTATTAGATGCAGGTTTAAACTTCTAAAGAAAAAGCAAGGATAAAAAAATCTGCAAACAACATTTAGTTGTTAGTCAAGCCAGAATATCATCTAATTTATTCCATCAAAGTTAGACTAAAAACTGATCCAAGATTGCTAAAGGCACGCGCGAGAAAAAAAAAATGAACAATCGTATTTTGACTGCATTAGATGATGACGTCATCCGCTTCGTGAAAACCATGGGACTTAGAAATATAAATCTAAACATTTCAATTTCAATTTCGCTTTTTAATCATAAGTATAAAATAAACCCGTGCGGCGTTTTTTTATAATAATTGCTGAGCATCATATAATGTGGTATTTTATTTTTTTGGCAACAATAATTTCAGGAAAACCTTTCATTTCTTTCATGAAAACAATGCCGATTTAATTTTGTAATTTCAGCAAATTTTAATCAAAAACATGTTTTAACGAATTGTTAAGTGGGCTATGTCAGAAGCCTGTTCTAAAACCTTTCATATGGTATCTCATTCGTTGTTCTGCGTTTCATATTTTCTGAGTAAAAGGGATGTTGACAGGAGAAATAATATATAAGGATTATAGCCTGACATAACAAATATAATTACAAACGAAAATCCGACAACGGAAAATAAAACAATTATTTTCTTAAACAAATACTTGGAGAGTGAAAGCACACACGTACTTTGCATTTTCACTGTTAGAAATGGATACTCAAATTCCACGAAATTTTCTTTGTTTTTGACGAAACTGTTTCCTGGGAAATGCTCCGAGTGAATATTACATCGAATCAAACAAATTTGTATCCTCAAAAAAGTGAGGAAATTAATTTCGTCAAATTTCTTGTTCGATTGTGTAAAAAAAGGCCAGTGGCGTCATATATTAACAATTTTAGAAGCATCTATAATTGACAGAGGGAAAAATTGCATCAAGTCTTCTAGGGGATTCGAACGCGCAACCTTTGGCGTGGGAGAACAACGCGCAGCGGGGACTTGCGTGAATTCGATTTTAAATGTACAGGATGTTGATGTGTTTTTATATTTTTAAAAGGTAGATTGTATTTTTATCTGTGCTGTTTCTGCTGATACTTCTGCATGTTTTAATTGATAAGGCTAGATTATTATTATAGTTTTTCTATGGTTAATAAATAATTGGAATATGGCTTGATTAATATAATTTATTAGAACAATTTCCTTTGTTCAGTGAATGATTAGAATATGGTCTAGTTAAATTGTTCGTCAGAAATAATAAATTTTGAAATGCCAGCGAGTTTATCAGCTTTAGATTATGGTTAAGATTTTAACACGTTACTGTTTATAGAAGGGAAAGGGATCAGTTATGCATTTTTGTAAAATTTGATTGTTATATGAATATATATTTCTTAAATAAAACAATGCTCCTGAATTTTATTATTTTTTGAACGATTTTGTAACAACAAAAATAATCTGTCACTGAAGAACATGGCGTTGAAGAACATGCCACTGAACTGTTAGGACGTATGTTGGTCGCCTGCTGAGGAAGAAGTTGTTTGGAACTACGATATGTTTATTTAATCATTTATCTGTAAATAATTATTTGTAAATAGTTTTCAATATAACAGTTTAATTAATTTAAATTGTTATCATCATAATACTTACCACACACGACACACACACACACACACACACATATATATATATATATATGTGTGTGTGTGTGTGTGTGTGTGTGTGTGTGTGTATACCGGTTGAACCAAAAGTTCGTTTAAACTTTAAAAATTCATAATAAGGGAAGAAATTATGATAAAGAAGTGCGGTTTGCAAGAAAGGGCTCACAAGGTAGTCGCATATTTTTAGCAGCAAAAAGAAGTAAAAAAATTACCTGCAGATGGCGCTAGCACGCGAAAGATACAGCAGAATTATGCAAACTAATCCTGCAATAAAAGACCGGGAGACACGAGGATTTCTCATTTGCTTTCAGAATGTTATCATTATCCGATTGAGCTTTGTTGATGAAGTTGTTCTATTTGAACGGAGAGTTTCTACAATTCATGCCGACATGTTGCATTCAGTTGTAACGGGCGTTGTGAGTAGCCTTAGTTGTGTCGTACAATGTTCTGTATGTCAAGTTGAACAATTGTTATTGCAAGAATATGGATGCAGCGTACTGTTGTCCTGTTCATTGTGTTTCGTCAGAGCCCTCTACCAGTGACATTTTTCACTAATTTTTTTTTTGCTTCTAAAACAATTCCGAGTAATTTGTGTGCCTTTCTTGCAAACCGCACTTCTTTATCGTAATTTTTCTTTTTTTTTGAATTTTTTAAGTTTTAACGAATTTTTGGTTCACCTGGTATATAATATATATATATATATATATATATATAGTGACATCCATATCTTTCTTTAGGTAAGCCAATGTTTCATACGCAGTATAAAATTGTGAACAGCTTTCGCAGCCTTCTCGTACTAAATGAAATTAAGTGCATGCAGCATTTTATCAATGACTGAGCAATGCATTTCATGGTTGACTGACGAAAAAAATTTAAAGTACTGTTTTATAATTAAACAGTCCTCTCAAACAATTTTTAAGAATTACGAAGCTAATTATTACCAAGACTTTGATCAAACATTTTTTATACTTTGCTTTTTGATCATTACGTTACTTCTACAGATTTTTGTACAATAATGTTACATAACGTTGAAAAGAAAGGACAGCATTTTTACTTTTTAATTGCGTAAGATATCTGCAAAGAAGCGAAATCAAGGTCCAACTATCGTGTTTCTCCAAGTAAGAAACAGAACGTCCGCAGGCAGCAAAATAAAATGCACTGCTTTGCAAAGGTGGAGATTTAATTAAATAAGAGCTTTGGTACCTATATTTTTTTATTCATTTTCTCTTCTAATGTATAATTCTTTATTTTTTATAATTGGAACTCTTCTAATCGCTACGTGTAGAAATAAACAATTTGAACAGTATCGCCTAGGATAAATAAATGTTCTCACCTTACAACATTTAGAAAACAACATTTAGAATACATTTAGAAAAATGCGACATTTAATCTTGTTTCAGTATTTTTTGAGTATATACGATTAAAGTATCTTTTTAAGTTGGTAGATTATTGTTTTCTATTCCTCGTGGTTTTTTGTAATATCATTTTTAACGTTAGAAAGATCTATAGCTAAGTATTGCTTCCCGGGATATCTACGGATCTTATTTATATTACACAACATAATTTTGTAGCAGATTTCTTCCATTCATAAGAAGATATTGTTTTATTTTATTTTATATATATCGATGACCATTAATTTTTTAATATGTTCATGCTAGCAATAGAATAAAATACGAATAAATACTCTTTTAATTGTTTAACAAGAACGAAAAACCATGCGTCAAGCATAGATTATGTAACACTTTCCAACGCTTCCAAAATAATTTTACAAATCATACCGTTTAATAAGCTAAAAGATAACATCTAATAAATCCGAATATTTTTATTCAGCCCTGTATAGGATCTATAGATTTGTATATATACTACATAGGATGCTAAATTTTAGTTCAGTTAGGAAACGAGTAGCACAGTTTAAAATTTTCCGTCTGGAGTTAAATAATACGGAATGTTCGCGAACTTTTGTGCTTCCCTGTATAGGATCTACAGAATTTATACACACCATGTAATAGACAAAAAGCGAGTTAAAATTAAAATCGCGTTCATTAACTTAAAACGCACTTCCAGGAATTATTGTTAACATACAGTAGAGAATTCTTTGGTGTGTCCCTGTAAATGAACGATGACTGCTATACACACACTATTCTGTAGTAAGCCTCTTGTAATGCACCTTATATAAATTTCAATGCGTTTAAAATAGGGAAACATTATTTAAATAAACCGCAGACGATTTTTCTCCATAGACATAATGTAACGGAATTCTTTTGACTGTCCCTGTAAAGTAACTATAAGTGCTATGCACACCCTATTCCATATTAAGCTTCTTCTAATACACCTTAGTGATATATATAAATTTCAATGCGTTTAAAATAGTGAAACATTATTTAAATAAACCGCAAATGATTTTTCCCCATAGACCGCAATGTAACGGAGTTCTTTTGAGTGTCCCTGTAAAAAAACTATAAGTGCTACACACTTCCGTTGAAATAGGGAACATGCTATAGATAACGATTATAACATATAAAAATTGCAGAGAAATCCGAGCATATTTACGGGAGTTAGAGCACGGACAGACGGCCAGACGGCAGACGGCCAGACGGCCATACGGCCAGACAAACCGATGTCATAAACAGTTTTCAACTAGGTTGGAAAGTGTTAAAAATTGTCGCAATATAGAGGGGAAATACTGTTATTAAAATAAGTTAGTTGGCAAGTAAATGGAAAATATTTCGTTAAGAGACACTCAGTTTTTCCCATGCTTATTTGTTTATTAAATTTTAAATGACGAATACTTAGTATTAACAGTCTTAAGCCTGCAATAGAAACCGTAAAATTAACCCTTTGTGTTTTTTATTTTATTTTCATAATTCTTTGTTTCAAATAGATGACAAATAGAAGCATGACTAAAATTTCAATATAATAAGAATAAAGTAAAACACGAAATGTTTGAGAAATATTTATTATTTCACATGTAAAAATGATCTTTACTTCGAGAGTCGTCCTCAAGGGATTTTCCCATTATGCGAATGCTTAAACATTCTTCTCTCCTGCATTCTGGATTCTTTGTCTTCATTTAGGAACAGTGTTTTCTGACGTGTCTGAAATGGAATACAGTAAATTTAAAATTCCTTTTTTTTATTTTTGAATAAAATATACTGTCTAAAGTATCCGTTTTTTTTTCAAGATTTTTTTATATATATATATAATCGAAATTTAAGTAAATCTAAGAAATGTGGAATACAACTTTGCTTGAGTTGAAAAAGTACTAAAATTAATTATCACCTTAAATTTATCTTAATTATATTACTTACAGGTAATATTGTGTTCCAAGGATAAATCGCGAAGCAAAATAATAAGTGTAGAAATAAACAATTGAACTTAATTTTAAAACATATAAGAGAAGTTTTAAAATTAAGTCAAACGTTACCATTAATATATAAGTAATATATACATACATAATATTTACATAATGTATACATAATATACAGGGTGATAATGAAAAAACTAACCCGATATATGAGCCCTTAACTGTCATACCGTTCACAGAAACTGAATGAAATTCTGGTCTAAATTATTTTGAGGTATGCGCTCAAGAATCATGTGAAAAAAAAAAAAAGTTAAATTCTAACAGTTATGGTTACAGTGACAAAATTTCGAAAATTTCAAATGGCAACACCTACTTTTTTTATTGGAATGTGATCTTCATAGTGAAAAACCATAAAAAGCGTCGGAACGGTACCTGTAGCACGAAAATCGCCGGCGCTAGACAGACTAAGAAGAATAGTGAAAACAACCAATAAGGACAGAGAAGAAACAGAAAGTAAAACATTTTATTGTGTTTCATACATTTTCCATTTCACACACGACGACACTTTACATGAGGCAAATGGTGGATAGCACTGAACAATAAAATGTTTTACTTTCTGTTGCTTCTCTGTCTTTTATTGGTTGTTTTCACTTTTCTTCTTAGTCAGCCTAGCGCCGGCGATTTTCGTGCTACAGGTACCGTTGCAACGCTTTTTATGGTTTTTCACTATGAAGATCACATTCCAATTAAAAAAAGTAAGTGTTGCCATTTGAAATTTTCGAAATTTTGTCACTCTAACCGTAACTGTTAGAATTTTACTGTTGTGTTTCGCATGATTCTTGAGCGCATACCTCAAAATACTTTAGGCCAGAATTTCATTCAGTTTCTGTGAACGGTATGACAGTTAGGGGCTCATATATTGGGATAGTTTTTTTATAATCACCCTGTATAATATACTGCATAAGTATCTGTTATGAATGTAATACCACGTCTTTATGAATGTATTATTGTTTTGTATGCATGTAGATATAAATATGAATGTATTATTTTGTGTATTATTATGTTATTATTTTTGTGTATATGTATGTTTTTTGTATGTACTGTTTTAATTTCTCTATTACACATTCACATTTTATGATCTTGGCTGTGACCTTCACGTAATCAAATTTGTGTTATACACTATAAAAATGGAATATCTAATTTATTTAATTATGCTAATTAGTACATTCTGTACGGAAATATTTCGATTTAATTTTGGTGCATGCGACGATTAAAGGAATAGTGCAGAACAATTATATTTCGGCCATCATGTGATTCTACTAACGAATGTTCTCCCTATCAAATATTTAATTGTCTTATATGCTACCTTGGCTAATGAGTATGGATTCGGCTAAAAATTGTTTTATTTGGTGAGCGGAGCAACTGACATATTCTAGTATTTCAATCTGAGGGAAAAGCACGTTTCGGTTAATAAAGATTGTCGGTTCTGTATCCCGTGTAGAACTTAAACGACCTGCATTGTGATTTCCTTTCATTTGTGTTCTAACCATGATCTCGTTCACATATATGCATTTTTCTCTCGGTACCTGTACAATTATTTATTTATGTTTCATTATTTATCCTTCATATATCATACTTATTCTGAGTAAAAATATTTATTATAAAGTGTTGTACACTTTACGACAACCAGTTTCTAACACTGTTAATTAAATAATTAAATTAAATTTATAGAATACGGTTTCGATGAATGTAGAGATAAAACTATACTGCAATTATTTGAGTTTTTGTAAGACCAGTGTAATATCAGTGTTTATTATTGAATTATTCAAAAAGAATTTTTTAGTTAAATAATTTAGTTAAATCATTTAGTTAAATATAACTAAAATATAAGATTAATATTTAGTGTTTCTGTCTTTCTTAACTGCATATTTCCATGACGATCGAATCTCTACTTATATAGCTGCTAAAAGGATATACAGAATCAGCTTATATTGAGAACGGGCATTCGACAATACATTTAGCGTCAATAAAACCAGCTGTTATAAAATTGTGAAAATAAAATTACTCATAACTTCTTAAACATTTATACGTTATTTTAGATTACAAGCAGTGTATATTACTTACCCATCATACGTAGTATAGGGTAAGTCGTGTAATCGTTTTGAAAATCGAAAAATAAAATTGACGGAATTACACGTTTCAGACACTGAAGATTCCGAAAAACATAGTTTTAGAAAAAAATTGCCGTCCATCTGTGTGTGTCTGTGAGATAGAGACTTGAAATTTGGTGTGTACTTAGTATGTAACAATGGAAAGAAGCTTATTGAATTTCAGTAACCTCGATTATCCGGAACTATTTTTTTCGGACTCTCTAAATATTCTTTCTGATAAAAGGTATATAAAATTTTTCGAAATTGTTTATTTTAAGGTGTGAATATAAAAGACAATAAAACAACATAAATTTTGCACAAAGAATGAAGTCAATCGGATAATTAGTTGCCGAGATATTTGTAATCCTATTTCCACACTCTTCAATTTTTCGTGACCCTGTATTTCATTCAAATTTCAACTCAAAGGTATATTTTAATTGGGAATAAGGCGCTTAATCCGACGTAGTAAACCGTTAGTTAATACGATTATCAATTTTGGAGTTATAAGGATGTTTCTTTTACACAATTCAGTAATAGAGCATTTAAAGCTTATGACGTCATCAAGCCACCATTTTATTCGAATTGCAATATATTTTATAAATAGTTTACACATGTTTTATTTTCATATTTTATATTCTGCATTTCCATGATGGGTAAGTGTTACGGTGGCCCTCAACGACTAGTTTATTTTAGCTTTCAATAATGTACGCTTGAATAGTTTGTACGTATGGCCAAGTTTTAACTATATCGTGTTACTAGTAGTACGCGAGAATAAATCAAGTATAGGGTGTTTTTTTTTAAAGTTGTGAAAGTAAAATACTATAACAAAAGAACCACTGATCCAAATGACCTAAAATTTCACCAGTATGCTCTCAAAGCAATGGGAAATTTTTAGGCATGGTTAAAAAAAACTTAAAATTGCACCGATAGATGGCGCTCTAAGGTAGCAAAAACAAAGAATATCATCTGTGGGAGGAAAACAATGGACGGTACTTTGAGAAACCATCTTCCGTAGACCCTCTGTCGTCATTGGACCTTTTCTTAAATTCTTAAGTGTCCTAAATCTCCTAATAGCATTTGCTTTCTGATAATACAGTTTCACTAACAACGCGTCAATGGCGCAGTCATTCCGAGGATTTCCGTAGAATAATGAACACGAGATGTGCGTACTTCACGTTTTTTCGCCAATGTGCGTGTGCCTGGCGCAAGTTCGTCTCCCGAGTTTACTGCATGTACAGTGCCATCTGTCGGTGCGATTTTAAGTTTTTTTTAACCACGCCTAAAAATTTACCATTGCTTTGGGAGCATACTGGTGAAATTTTAGGTCATTTGGATCAGTGGTTCTTTTGTTATAGGGTTTTACTTTCACAACTTTAAAAAAAAATCACCCTGTATTATCTTAAATTCGACGTATTTAAAATAAATAATTTTTCTGCAAGGAGATAACCTAAATTGTTAGAGAATATTTTTTTTTTACATTTGCAATTACTGTCTACTCATTCATCATCCTCTCCATAAGGAATTTTTTGACAAACCTTTAAACTTATAATAGAGACAGTACTGTATTTGTAGAAGTCTCTCCCATACTAATAGATTTTTGAAAAGTTTTGCAAGTTAAAAATGTTAGGAATTGCTATTGTCGATGTTTAAATATTTTTTGTTATTTTTTTATAATTTTCTACCTCATTTACTAAACATATTATCAAGATGATGTATGTTTCCATTACAAATGTTGAGTACAGCTTTGTTATACCTCCTGATATAGTTTTAGCCACAGTTGCATTTCTCATTTAGTGAATGTTACTATAATTGCCTACATTATTTATGATAATATTTGTCGAACCTCACGTCATCCTTCGAGCTTCAGAAGTTCTGGCATTCCAGCGTTACTAACGTTAAAAAGCATGATAAGGTAGAAAATCAGATGTTATTTTGGCTTAACAAGTATTATAATTATTTCTTCTTGCACACGATAAATATAATTTAATTAAAATGCATTCAGTAAGAAAGTGAAAAGAAAAATTGTGTAATTGAAAACTTCTGGAGATAAATGCTTGCACATGGAAAGTTTCCGTGTTCTTTAATATATATATACTTTGAGTATATTGTGAAAGAACACACACACATATATATATATATATATATATATATATATATATAGTACTCTTATACGCTTACATCTAAACATACTTCTATATACTTCAAAACTGATACGCTTGCACATGGGTAGTTTTCGAGTTCTATAACTAACATCTAATATACTTATACTAGCTTACCCGCCCGGCGTTGCCCGTGACAACAACTTTAAATGTACCTGAAATCAGTGTTGAACATTTTTTATTTTTAAGCAAATCTAATGTTGGGGGCCCCACTACCTTAGACAGCAAACACTGGGCGTGTCATACACACTCCCATATATTACCGTAAGTCGAGTCGAAAGAGCCATACCCCTTCATGATCCAGCCCATAGAATCAGAGATAGAAAAGCGCCCCTGGTGGTGAAAATCGAAAAGCTCTATCTATGTAGAGTCGAATGAGCCATACCCCGTCGTGATCCAGCCCATAGAACCAGATACAGGAAAGCACCCCTGGTGGTGAAAATCCGAACTAAAATCAGTCAGCTCTATCGATGTCAAGTGGAAAGAGTCATACCCCATTGTGATCCAGCCCATAGAAACAGAGATATGAAAGCACCCCTTGGTGGTGAAATTCAGAACTAAAATAGGTAAGCTCTATTGATGTTGTGTCGAATGAGCCAAACCGTGTCGTGATGTGACACATAGAACCCAAGTTAGCTGCAAAATCCTTTAGTTACACCTTCCACCGCCAGAGGGCACAATATGTCCTATACGAACATAACTGAAATCATTAAGGTTATCGATGTCGAGTCGAATGAGACATACCCCGTCATGATCCAGCCCATAGACTTAAAGATATGAAAGCGCCCCCTGTGATGAAAATCCGAACTAAAACCAGTAAGCTCTATTGATGTCGAGTGGAAAGAGCCATACCCCGTCGTGATCCAGCCCATAAAAACAGAGATAGCAAAGCACCCCCTGGTGGTGAGAGGAAGTTGATGTAGAATAAATGCGATATTTAATAAAAAGTCGTTCCTCCCCACCCCCTTTATCTTGCCATTTTCGCTAATTATTACAAATATACAAATGTTTCTTAATTACATCTAATGTCCCGATCCGATAATGGGGTTTCCCTATCTACCTATCCTAATCCGCTTTTCCCTACCATAATAGAAAAAAGTATATTTTATCAAAGAATCGCTGGCAAACGCGAATTTCGTCAAAGGTTCGCAAGAAAAATGTGATTTTCATCAAATATAGGCTGAGAAAACATGAATTTTGTAAAAGGATCGGTAAAAAAACATGAATCTCGTCAAAACACGAATATTGTCAAACGATCATTAAGAAAGCAAATTTCATGAAAGGATCACGGAAAAATGAAAATTTCATCAAAGGATCGCGGGGAAAACGCAAATTTCGCCAAAGGATCACAGGAAAAATGTGAATTTCGTCAAAGGATCGCTGAAAAAAAACACGAATTACGTTGTAGGATCACTGAAAAAACATGAATCTCGAAAAAAGTATGTGGAAAAAATACGAATTTCGTTAAAGGATCACAAAAAAGCAAATTTCATCAAATGATTTCAGGAAACTTGAATTTAGTCAAAGGATCGCAGAAAAAATACGAAATTCGTCAAAGGATTGTGGAAAATAATGCTGATTTTGTGATAGGTTCGTAGAAAAAACTTTCGTGAAAGGGTCGCGGAAAAAATGCAACTGTCTTTATTAAAAACAGCACACACAAAAAAAATCCCATTCCCGCTAATTATTACAAATATACAAATGTTTCTTAATTACATCTAATGTCCCGATCCGATAACGGGGTTTCCCTATCTACCTATCCTAATCCGCTTTTCCCTATCATAATAGAAAAAAAGCATATTTTATCAAAGAATCGCTGGCAAACGCCAATTTTGTCAAAGGTTCGCGAGAAAAACACGAATTTCACCAAATAATCGCTGAAAAAACACGAATTTTGTCAAAGGATCGCTAAAAAAACATGAATCTCGTCAAAAGGCAGCACAGAAAACACGAATATTGTCAAAGGATCACGGAAAAATGCGAATGTCATCAAAGGATTGCGGGAAAGACGCAAATTTCACCCAAGGATCACAGGAAAAACGTGAATTTCGTCAAAGGATTGCTGAAAAAAACACTAATTACGTTGTAGGATCACTGAAAAAACATGAATCTCGACAAAAGGATGCAGAAAAAACATGAATTTAGTTAAACGATCACAAAAAAAGCAAATTTCGTCAAATGATTGCAGGAAAAACTTGAATTTCATCAAAGGATCGCAGAAAAAATACGAAAATCGTCAATGGATTGTGGAAAAATGCTGATTTTGTGAAAGGTTCGCAGAAAAAACTTTCGTGAAAGGGTCGCGGAAAAAATGCAACTGTCTTTATTAAAAACAGCACACACACAAACCTCTATACAAACAAACCTATTCTGTCTTCCTGCCTGAGGAAAGCACCGTAATTATAACACCTAGGCCTGATTTTTTAATTTCAATTTAGGTTTTTTTTTATTAAAACTAGCATACGGAATTCTGGATTCGAGGCTATTCCATGCTCTCCGCCAATCCACAGCAACAAAGCAAACAGCCAATGAGATCAGGTGTGAATATGGGATGATCCAGGATCCAGCGACGGCAGTTCATGTTCACAGCTGAAAGCGGCTAGCCACAGATTTCATTGTTTTGTTTATGTTTGAGTTTTATTTTAAAGAAAAGGTATATATTTTTGGCTAATTGAGGTTCACATAAGTTAGTTTCAATTGTATTCATTCTTTGTATGCGTAGTTGCCCCCATATATTATGTGTTTGGTAAGAATATATTTTTCACTTTACTGAATGTTTTCATAGCGCTAGACATATCAGCTCATGTTCTTAAATGAAAGAAACTGTTTTAAATAACAATTCTTAATGAATCAAATTAATCTTACACTTTACTATAAAATGTACAGTTCTACAATTTATCGCATATTACAACGTTCTTGGAAACTAAAAATGTAGTCCAATAACAGTAACAGAAAGAAAATTGTAAATAACAATAAATAAATAATCATAAATATCACATCATTGAATTAACAAACTCATATATAAGATACAACTTTAAACTGATATGCCTCATCAACTGTTATCGAAATCAGTATAATGTAAATAATTCTTAAACATTATGAGTTTGCTAAGAAATTAAAACATTCCGTGCAGTGTAGGATGTATTTTTTCCTCAAAACAATTATATTTGTAAATATGAAGTAAAAAAAAAAAATCACCGTTTTCCACATATTATGAGTTTTATCAGAAAGTTAAAACATTAAGTAAATATGAATGATTTGCGGAGCTGTTTCTATCAAAATTTCAATAACATCGCCCAAAAACGCTCAACAAAAATAATTATAAAGTGTGTGATGACAACATAAATTTTATACCACATAGCATGTCCGTTCTTAGGCGATTCTTATAAAACTCAATATTTGTCACAAAATGGTGATTTTTTTACAACATGCTTACAAATTAAAATGGTTTATAATTATTTTTAAAAAAACTCGGACACAAAAAACATTGATTTTACATTTTTAAAGACTTATTCTTTATAATTATTTTGAAACAGCTCCGCAAATCATTCATATTTATTTATTGTTTTACTTTCTGATGAAACTCATTATGTGAGAAAACGGTGATTTTTTTTACCTCATACTTACAATCCTCAAAACAATTTAATTTGTAAATATGAAGTTTAAAAAAAATCACCGTTTTCTCACATATTATGAGTTTTATCAGCAAGTTAAACAATAAGTAAATATGAATGATTTGCGGAGCTGTTTCTATCACTAATTCAATAACATCACCCAAAAACCCTCAACAAAAATAATTATAAAGAGTGCGATGACAACATAAATTTTATACCACATTGCATATCCGTTCTTCTGCGAGTCTTATAAAACACAAAATTTGTCACAAAATGGTGATTTTTTTACAACATGCTTACAAATTAAAATGGTTTATAATTATTTAAAAAAAAATCGGCCAGAAATAACACTAACTTTACATTTTTAAAGACTTCTTCTTTATAATTATTCTGAAACAGCTCCGCAAATCATTCATATTTATTTATTGTTTTACTTTCTGATGAAACTCATCATGTGACAAAACGGTGATTTTTTTTTACCTCATACTTACAAATCAAATTGTTTTGATGAAAAAATACACCCTACACTTCACTGAATGTTTCCAATTCTTAAACAAAATCATAATATTTAAGAAATATTTACGTTACATTGATTTCGACAACAGTTGGTGAGGCATATCAGTTTAAAGTTATATCTTATATATATGAGTTTGTTAATTTATAATCTTTCTGTTACAGATTTTGAGTACATTTTTAATTTCCCGAGAACGTTGTAACATGCAATAAATTGTAGAACTGTACATTTTATAGTAAAGTGTAAGATTAATTTGATTCATTAAGATTTGTTATTGAAAACAGTTTGTTTCATTTAAGAACATGAGCAGATATGTGAACGTTTTGAAAACATTCAGTAAAATGCAAGTTATATTCTTATCAAACACATAATATATGGGTGCAACTAAACATACAAAGAATGAATAGAATCAAAACTAACTTACTTTAACCTCAATTAGCCAAAAATACATTCCTTTTCTTTAAAATAAATCTAAAAAATAAACAAAACAATGGAATTTGTAGCTAAACAGACGCGTAAGCTACGAACTAAACTGTCGTCGCTAGATCCTGGATCATGACATAATCATACCTGCTCTCATTGGCTGGCTGCTTCGTTGCCACGGTTGGCGTTTAAAAAAATCTAAATTAAAATTTAAAAATCTGGTGGCGAGGTATACTTTCCGGTGATAGTATCAACACATGACAAAAATTTTAGAATCCTAGGTGTTATAATTACGGTGAAATCCTCGGGCAGGCAGACAGACACTTACTCTTTTATAGAGATAGAGATTGTAAAAATGAGGATAGACATATATAAAGCATTATGCATTTGCTAAATCTGTTTTTCACTAAAATCTTACAGACTTTATGTTATCTCTTGATAATTTTAAAGAATTTAATTACTTCGTTGTTTTTGTAAGAAAATAACCTATCACAAATCATAAAAATATATTAAGATTGTTTATATAATTATGTTTTACATAGAAGAAATATTTATTATGTAACCAAAAAAGAAAAAAATAATGATATACATTTCTTTAATTTTTTATAGTTGCAAAAGACTTAATTACTTCGTTTAGAACGTAGTTTATAATCAGCAAAATGTTAAAAGAATTTATTACAAAGGTAAAAGTTACATCAAAATTAATTAAAAATACGATTTTTGAAATTCTTAAGACGATAAAACATGAAACAGCAAAAATTAAACTTGTTATCTTTTTGCTCTTTTATGGTGTTACATATATCATAAAGTTAATCATAAATTTGATTCATGATAGGCTATTTTTTTGTTTTCAAACTTCACATTAGATCTTACATTTTAGATTTAAGACATTTCATATTTTAGTTAACAATCTTTAAGTATGATACGTAACTTTGTAAAAGTACAGCACTTGAATTTTAAATCTTTTTAAGGCGATAGTGAATGATATTATTTTTATAAGGCATTTATAAGGCAATTTATTTTAAAAAAGGGATGACAGTATAATGATGTTTATAGATGTGAAATACGAAGCATAAAATAAGATTCAAAATATAATTAAAACAATAATTTAGTTTATAATTCAATCAATTAATAAATAAAATGCCCACGTGCTTTAATTTTTACCTCAGAATCCAGTTCCTTGAGGTATGTACTGCTGAAACAAAACATTTTTTACTTACAGTCATAATCATAATAGTAATAGGACAGTTTAGAGAAATACAGATGCTTTTCAATTAAATACTATGGAAAATATTTGAAATCTGAATATGCTTTAAGCTTAAAATATACATTGTAATATATTATCAATAATAACGTATATCAAGAACCATTTTTCAAGATTTACTATTCAACAAAAATGAAACACCCGAAAATTTTTAAAATTGAGTAAAAACCAAAAATTTAGTTTTGTGGAAATAATATTTAAAGTTTTTTTTTATTATAAAATATACTCTACCATACAAATTCAAATTTTGTATGCTAAATCATAACACCATTTTGCTTTAGTACAAACTACTGAAATTCAGATGCGTTTGAAAAAGAAAACATTTTTCGGATATATTTTCGCCAATCTGAAGTTCTACTCTCACCTTAATTCGTTTATGTACAAAATAGGAATGTAGTGTTATTGTTAATATGTAATGTTAAAATATGTATGCTTAAATATGAATGAATAAATTGTACTATTACACCATCAAAACATTTTCGAAAGCATTTTTTGCGTAACATAAATCTCAATTTGACTATATGGTGTATAAACACCTTTTCACATCATATAGTAAAAGTGAGATATTTTTTTCACAAAGCAGTTTTTGCGTTAAATAGTAATGATGCGTACTTCGTTTTGGGTATTTAATTACTTTAAAAATCTTTAAGTATTTAAGGACTAACCTCCACTCATAAATTTTGGAAAGATTCATTTTGAGAAAATGTGACAATACTAATGTATAGTCAGTAGTATAGAGAAGAAGTCTCTATTGTTGTAACGACCTCCGAGAACCACTGGTTAAAAACATCAACAACGCTGCAGTGAACAGAGTCCAATTTAATACAAGCATTCTATGCTTGAGACCTACCGTTTCGTCTGAATTTCTCGTATTTCTCCTACCACACCTTTGAGTCAGCGAACGATAATGGAGAAAATTTGCAACAGTCGCTCTACAGCATGGTAATAGAATACCTCAGATAAAGGAACGCCGTGTTAAGTTTTTGACTCCGATATCAAGTTTGGAAATGCGCGATATCTCGTGTAATGGCCGGAGCGCCATCTATTTGTCAGCAATCGAAGTTCTGCAAATCGAAAACTTTTTTTTTTCTTAAGCTTTTTTAAAAAGAATTCTGTGATGTTCTTTTACGAGTTTTTTAATTAACAGAACAGAAAACGAACTATTTTACTAGTTTGCAAAATATTTATATTAAATTTTACAAACTGTAAATAATATATATTTTTTTTTCCACTCTAATATTAAAAAGGAACAAAAAATATTCATTCTTATTCAAAAGAAGCCTGGAACTCAGATATGTCTTTTTTTTTCTTTTAAATTTTATTGTACTTGGATATCGGGGATTTATCACGTAATTCAGGTAAATATTGTATAGAATAACTTATTCTACTCAAATTATTTAAAGCGATTAAGACAGTAGCTAGATTTAAAAAATATATAAGCCTACTGCAAATGTAAAATAAATTTGAAACTTGTAGCAATTGGGTCATTGCACGCTAATTGGGCCCTAGGCCCCCAAATTTAGCATGTAATTTTCAATAAGAGCTGATATTTTATACTATTAGAGTAGGATAATAATAAATATATTTATCTAAATATTTATTTATATACTCCCATCTATACTTTGAGGCATTGAAAATGCTCAAATTTTTGTGACAATAAAGGAAAGGGGACCCTGAAACAGAGAAATAGTGTTTCATATATTGCTGGATTATTGTATTTTTATTCTTATATTAAATGTAAAATCTATTTATATCTCCCTGCTCTACAGATAACCGCGTTTGCTTAAGCGGGAAGCTAAAGAAAGAAATGACGATCATGCGCAGAGAGGTTCGAAATACCAATACTGTTGCGTTGGTAAAAGAGTTCAAGTTGTGATCTTCTAAAATTATCTTATATAATATAATCTTCTATAATCCGGTGAAGTCCACGGCATTTTCAAAAGTATTCGCATTCGATTAAAACATTGCAGTTCCAGTTCAAATGAGGTTCCAAAGGTGATTCAAAATTCAAATGTTATTAGATCAAATGTTAGACCTTATAAAGGGAGATCAAATTACACGTGAATACATATCAAGCCTAGCATGCCAATCGCTTCGAAAAAAAATGATTACATTTGGTGAATAAGTAACTTGATTCATTTTGTGCGCATAATATCTCATAATCCAGAAATATTTCCATTGCATTTATTACGTAATTGTTTTAGTTTAATATTAGTTCATTATTTGCCTTTTTTTTTACATATTTATGTGTTTTAATTTTAATAAACATATATATTATATGATAAAGCAAAATCATAATTTGGTTTTCATTATCTCTGTCAATCTTTTTGTGTTTAATTAATATGCTAATTTGTTTTTAATTTCTGTTGCAGAGATTGCGTTAAATGATTTCATTAATTTAAAGTAATGTTAGATGTGGCGGAGAAGTATGCTACGAAGTATGCTATGCTCATTTTCCATTACGTGTGCTAGGGAACAGATGTCTAATGATTTGTGATATGGTTTCTTCTGATAATAATCCAGACCCTTGTGTAGTACCATCAATTTTTACATTAAAAAATCAATACAAGAAACCATGTCTGACGGTCCAATTTCTATGTATTTTTGCAGACTTTAAAATCTAGTCTATTACAGTGCTTCAATTAGTTAAATGCTAGTGTGTTTAGCAATTTTGTATCTAGAGTTTGATGTGATATTATATTGAAATTATTCAAGAAAAGTGAAAATATACACATTTCACTGAACGTTTATATCACAGCATTAGAAAGAGGTGATTCAAAATACAGATGTTATTAGATCAAATGTTACACTTTATAAAGGGAGATCAAATTACACGTGAATACATATCAAGCCTAGCATGCCAATCGCTTAAAAAAATGATTACATTTGGTGTATAAGTAACTTGACTCATTTTTGGAACATAATATCTCATAATCCACAAATATTTTCATTGCATTTATTATTTAATTGTTTCAGTTTAATGTTATTTCATTATTTGCCTTTTTTACATATTTATGTGTTTTGATTTTAATAAACATATATATTATATAGTAAAGCAAAATCATAATTTGGTTTTCGTTATCTCTGTCAATCTTTTTGTGTTTAATTAATATGCTATGTTTTTTTTTGTTTTTTTCTGTTGCAGCGATTGCGATATATGATTTCATTAATTTAAAGTAATCTTTCCTCTTAAGTCATTATTAAAAAATATGTTGCTTGCGCTCTTCTATGGTATGAAAATATTTCCACTATACGGCCATGAGAAATATAATATAATATAGCATTAAAATTAATAATTCGCAAACTAAATCTTTAAAATCAAATTTATTCTAATTACCAATTGATCTTCATATGAACTAACTCACTATTTTTCTACAGTTAGAATCCTACTTAATTTTACTAGTAAACTATTCTATTCTACAATTTTAAGTATATCTGATAGTAAGAACATATTTTTCCGCCCACCGAAGCGAACGCTGCCCCCCGCTGCGCTGGGACAGTAATCGGTGCTGAATCTGCTTCTTATAGTCTATTTTTATTCATGCAAGACAGATGGCCTGATTAAAATATTAAACACCTGTTGTACAGCATATTTTTTGTATGAATGTTATGTACATTTTACATCATTTACAAACTTTAAATCCGCTTTTCTCGAAATGACCTTTTTTATCTGGACAGACATGATCACAAACAAAATTCTTAACATATTTCAACGAAAATTCCTGAAATTGTAGCTATTAGAAATATCTTGCCCTTGGACGAAATAATTTAATATCTGATCGATTTTTTTTCTTGCACGTTAGATTAGCCAAACTGTAGACTTTCAAACAGTCGCTATTTTGTTTCCAATAATCATAAATTAATTTCCTTCATTCAAAAGAAAGTTTATTCATAATTTTTCCCGGGGTATCGAGGCGCTGCTGTAGTAAAAAAACTAAGATGAATACAGCAAAAAAGAACATTTGAAAGAATACAAAAACAAATCCAGTTTTACTTACACATCGTACAGGTGTTCTATGTGTGTACCCTTGGTATCTGAATTGCGTGAAAGGATAACACGTGCTATCAATAACGTTGATAGTACCATGTTGAGTAGAGTGTGGCAAGAACTGGACTATCGCATTGATGTATGCCGTGTGACCAAAGGTTCAAACATAGAACACCTGTAAATTATGTAAGTATAACTTGATTTGTTTCTGTATTCTTTCATATGTTATTTTTTGCTGTATTCGTCTTAGTTTTTTTTTTTACTACAGCACTTCGAAACTCCGGAGGAAAATATGAATAACCCTGTGTATTAATCAAATCGGTGGTTTCGTTTGTTTCAGATAAGATATTTTCCGATTATTCTGTCCAACGCACACCACTTTCGCTGAGAGGTGCCCCCAGAGCCGGGTCATAACTTCCTCATTTTTCATTATTTTTGTACACAAAAAATGTGTGCCTAAACTTTAAGACAGATGTATTCGAATGCACTAATTGTGGTGTTTACTATTGCATACTTTTGGGAAAAAAAAAGTCAAATATGACCTCTACTCGGAGGTTGTTATTTCAGGTAACCCCTTCAGTCTTATTCCTGATTAATATGCTTATTTATTGCTTCAGTATACGCATAAATTGTATATAAGTTTGTTACTATATAAGCCCGCTTTAACCAATGATTATATGATAAATTACTGTGACAGAAGAATTTTTTAATTTATTCGGATGAGTTGCGTGTGTACATTAATGTGCACTTTTCTCACACATCGAACAGGGGGTGCTCTTTCTTTGCTTGTGTCTTAATCTGTTGTTTTTGGTATTACTTGTACCATCTCATTGTCATTTAGAACTTTTTACTGCCTTTTCACACTGGAGTGTCAAAAAGACGTGTGCTTGCTTTTTTAATATTCAAAAAGATCTTACTATAACTCAAACTGTTTCTTTTCACCATTTTCTTGAGCATAGATAAGAGACGAGGTATGTCTGTAATTTCACAAACATTTTTTACTTGAAATTGTCGTTATGGGCTCTTTTACATTATGACTAACCTCTATGTTTTATACTTCTTTTATTCAATAGATTAAGATGACCCTAACAAAACAATTTTTTTGTTGAATTTTATAAAAACGGAAATTTTTCAGTTAAAATAAAATGAAACGAAGCAAAACTTTTCAAATACAATTTGTTTCGCTGTAACAACTTTAAAAATTATCCTTACAAGAAATGAATAAAAAAGATAAAGAAATGCAAAAACTTTTACGTACTTTTTTTTCATTAATGTCAATTTTGTGTATCCGAAACGCTTATTAATTATTCATATCCCTAGTATCTTGTCGCAACAGCTGTTTTAAACACAACTTGTCAAAAAAGTTAATTAATCGGCCGAAAAAAACATCTTTTCTTATATTTGATGTTTCTTAGAAAGTCAGCGTTGAAAAACTAGAAAGTTTATAAACATAGTTTAAAAAAATTATGACCATGCCAATAGCGTTGCATTAAATTTTAGAAATGCTGAATGCTGTAACTTAAACACTAAGGATTGACAGGAAAGCCAATTCAATACTCACCGAATATGATTAAATATCTTATATTAAAAACTACCTGACCCGCCCGGCGTTGCCCGAGCCCTTGTAATAAACTTAAATCTCTTAAAAAACGGAACTCTGGCCACGGTCTACGATAGCTTCGGAACCGTATACCCGGCATGCTCGTACGCTCTAGAAAATCTTTTATTTCCCCCTACCACCGCCAGGGGAGCATTCTGTTCTAAACAAACCTCTTTCCGAACGAACTTCTGAGACAGGTCCCCGCTGTCTACGTTACTGTATAGTAGGCGCACTACAAAATTGAGCTGGTTTCGAGAAGATTGGAACATTATTAGCCCAGTTATTGCAATAAGGCACATTTAGAGAAAATAACATTGAGAGAGGTGCCGAAGGGAGGAGATGTTCGAGTGTCCTTCAGAAAATGACTAATTAGGAGGCCCACTATGCATGCATAAATATTCGTTCGTTTTGTTAAGCTAGGAACTTAATTACAAAGTTGGCATAAACTCTTATTTGTAAATAGTGGTAACCGCTACTCATAAATTTAATTTAATGTTATAAAGGGTGACTATTAAGTTAAATATAAGGTTTGGAATCACTTGCGTTGAAATCGGAAAGATAGTTGCTGATATATAGAAACGGGGCATAGTTAGAGAAAAACCTTGAATGACGGTCCGGGGGGAGGGAGGGTTGTTCAAGTACCCTTCAGCAAATGACTAATTATGAGGAGCACTATGCATCTTTCAAAATTCGATCGTTTGCATAAGCTAGGAACTTAATTACAAATTTGGCTTACCCAATTATTCGGAAATAGTGGTAACCGCTACTCATAAATTTAGTTTAATGTTATAAAGAGTGACATTTAAGTTAATTATAATGTTAGGAATCACTTGTGTTGAAATCGGAAAAATAGTTGCTGAGATATGAAAACGGAGCATAGTTAGAGAAAAAAACATTGAAAGGAGTGCCGGGGGGGAGGGGTTGTTCAAGTGTCCTTCAGCAAATGACTAATTAGGAGGACCACTATGCATCTTTCAAAATTCGTTCGTTTGCTTAAGCTAGGAACGTAATTACAAATTTGGCTTAAACTATTATTCGGAAATAGTGGTAACCGCTACTCATAAATTTAGTTTAATGTTGTAAAGAGTGACTATTAAGTTAATTATAATGTTTGGAACCACTTGCGTTGAAATCGGAAAAATAGTTGCTGAGATATGGAAACGGAGCATAGTTAGAGAAAAAACCTTGAAGGACGGGCTGGGAGGGGTGGGGGGGGGGGTTGTTCAAGTGGCCTTCAGCAAATAACTAATTAGGAGGACCACTATGCATCTTTCAAAATTCGTTTGTTTCGTTAAACTTTGAATTTAATTACAAATTTGGTTTAACTGTTATTCGTAAATAGTGGTAACCGCTTCTCATAAATTTAGTTTAATGTTATAAAGGGTGACTATTAAGTTAATTATAATGTTTGAAATCACTTGCGTTGAAATCGGAAAGATAGTTCCTGAGATATGTAAACGGAGCTGAGTTAGAGAAAAAACCTTGAAAGACGGGCCGGGAGGGGTTGGGGGTGGGGGGTTGTTCAAGTGGCCTTCAGCAAATAACTAATTAGGAGGATCACAATACATCTTTAATGATTGATTCATTTGGTTAAGCTAGGAATTTAATTTGAAATTTGGCTGACACTATTATACGGAAATTCTGGTAACTGCTTCCTAGAAATACACCTTGAAGCTTAAATGTAATTAGACCCTTGCCCCTCCTCATTCCCGCAAATATAAAAAACAATCTGCTAAATAAAGTTTTAATCTCCATCATAATAATAAATGTCATGTAAAAAAGAAAAAAAAACTTAAACCCGACTAATTGTCATGAAGAAAAATATGCCTGCAAAATATTTCAATCAGTGGGACGTATGTGTAATTTGTCATGCACAGGTGGAGCGACAATCGCATGGCTTCTCTACTTTGATAACTTCAATCCATGTTCACACTATTTAGTTAGAAATCCTTATTTATGCATCGCTACTCTGGTTTATTTAATTACTTCTGTGAAGAATCGATGCAACCAACCAGGGAACCAACCAACCCAAGCGAATAAAAGCGTATTTTTAATGAGAGTTCTTTGTGCATTTTAATTAATATTTCAGAAAGTAATTAAAATATTAAAATTATGAAGTAATGTTGCAACAGGAGAGGGTTTGGACTACCTAAATCTAAATTTCCAGCCTTCTAGGTGGGCCAGATTTTCCTAGCCATCGCCAACAGACACACACACACAGACACACAGACACACAGAGCGAAACTTTCTTTTATTAGTTTAGATAAAAATGAACATTATATTTTGAATGTGTGATTTATTCGGTTTGCATCACAAGATACACAGATTTATTCTTTACTACCGTAAGATAAATGCTTACAGAGTTCGATATGTACCATAGTGAGCCACTATTTTGTAACGTTAAAAAACAGGTACACAACACATTTTTGACACGCAACTGGGAGAATCATTATTGTCTAAATCTCTAAACATTAAACTATCCAAGAGTTAACTGAAATAATTGTATTGTTCTAGTTGCGTAGAAATTTATTTTCTGGAAAGTCATCAAAATCGTATTATTTACCATAGGTTTCTTTAAATCATAAGTTTCTATTCAAAATATTGTTTTATTTTTAAAAGTACGTTTGCATTAACAATAAAATATCGTTTATGTAAGTTATTATTTTTTAAATACTTTATAAATAAGGCTAAAACTTGAAAAAAGAGTACTTTAGTAACTTTTAGGTATGTCACATATCTGGATCAATATTCCAAAAATTGTACACAAATGGGCATGGGAGCTTACTGCTGGAGATTATTTCATTGTTTCATTTATTTTGATTACTTAATTTTTGTGATTATAAGCTTTTGCAGATAATTCTTATTTTTTTTTCTTCATGAGAATACATTGTGTGACAAGCAGAAATTGCTGGTACACAAGTGGCTCAATACTGGAGCTACAAACGTGTAACTTCAAACTTCAATTAGCAGTCAGAATCATTATTATATTCTCCCAGATTGGTTGATCAATTAATAGGTTATATTTTCGAGGAGTTTTAAATGAAATGACTAACAATCAACCTTTTCCAGTGTTTTATACAGTTTATCGAACATTGTTCCCATTTATTTTGTCTTTTAAGTACCTGCTGCAAGCATTATGGTATTGACTTGGTAACTTTTGTAATAAATCTTACACGTTGGATACAACCGATAGATGTATCTAACATAGATAATCTTGCAGTTTTTTTGTTGTAGCAAGGCACCTATAAAAAAGAAGTGCCCGACTTTTCAACCTACACAAAAAATAATTAATTAACACAAAATTTAATTACGATATTATTTTGTTTAAAAATTGTTTATAACAACAAAAGTAAATGTAAGACAATAACATTATCTCATTAAGGTAAAATTTCTTTAACATTTGGTGAATATATTTGAGATTGCAATCATTTCTGTACATAAATATATTTACATAATATATATATATATATATATATATATATATGTAGCATTTTGACGAGGTTGAGATATTACGATGAATAATATTCGATGAAAAGATGGCAGTCCTTCAACGATATAGCAAGTTGCAGTCGATATTAGCGAGTATGGCGAAGTAGAAGGCAATGAAATGAGTCCACCAAAGTTTTCCAATAAATCCAGCCAATCTCCAGACAAATAATTTTATTAGAAGACGAACAACACAGAAACAATTCCTAAAGTCCCAAAGGTCTAAAACTTATAGCCCTCGGGCTAACGTTGCTTCATTTCATTGAATTAAGATGTTACTAGGCCAGTTGAATATTCTACGGACATAAAAACACCAGTCACATATTTGTTTAGACTTCAAAACGTCAAAAAATCTAGTGCTCCGACCGATGCGACCTGGTTTTGTTCCTTCAGCGGAGACATACAGTAATTTACGTCACGAGCGTACAAACCAATGAGTGAGAGGCTAGCTCCAGCCCAGCAAATGAGGTGCGAAGGAGGAGCTAAGACGGTAAAGAATTCCGAACCTGGTAGCGGATTAATTTTGGAGTGAAACTACCTCAGCGCGCGAAAAATTTAGCATAATAATAATAATAAAAAGAAAATGTCTTTTAAAAAACATTCGAAATGAGAACGCGTCTCAGAATTTTATAGATTGGGGAACTGATAAAAGCTACGACTGATCTTAAATTTTAGATTAAGATTTGGAATAAAATAATTATTAATATACGGATATTTACTTTTAAAAGGACTTTGAATAGGAATAGATATTATTAAGAATTAAGGAAATACTGACTATGACAGAAGTTAGATTAATTTTAAAATATTAATACGAATAAAATGGAAGGATACGAAGGAAATAAATTTTTATATAACATTATCACCCCCCCCCCTAAAAATCCGAATGACGGGTAGATCCGATGATCTACAAGTTCATTAAGGCAAGCAAGAATTTGCAATACAAAATATTTATCTGGTATTCTAGTTAATGCCAAAAATTCTTTGATATTATTAAAGTTAATTCAATAGTTATTTTTGTAAACGCGAACCTGTGGGAATTCTTTAAATACAGAAATACATACAATTACGATATAAATAAGTTAGTAACAAATATTTTTTTTTCACTCTTCAAACATAAATAGTGAAAAGGATGAAAATGAAGTAAACAAAGCATTTTTGTCTAAGCAGTGAAAAGTATAAATGTCTAATAGTCCTCTTAATCAGTAACAGTCTGAGTTATAGACCTCTCATTTCCAAAAAAAAAATTTCTTGGTATGGATATGAAGGCACAGATATGTCAAGTATTAGCCAGTAATACAGTTACCGCAATACAGTGTATTGATTCTGTAGTAGGATAATTCCAGTTAATCATAAAGTTCAAAAACATAAGAAAGTTTCATCCCCACTAAGTTCAATAAACAATTAAAGTACTGGTTTGTGATGCTTGATAAGTTTTGTGCCTTGATAAGTAGGTATAGCTTGAAAAGTGCACCTATTAAGTGAAGTCCAGTCAGTTAATAATGTCCCATCAATTAGATATGAGTATTAGATGTTTTGCTAGTAAGATGTGACTGTTTATCATCAACTAATATACTATCAGTGGTTCTCTTTTATCACAATTATCAAGAATATTCTCTTTTATAATCTTATCACATAATAAATAACAACAACAATTATAATAACGACATAATAATATCAACAATAACAAACAACTTCAAAATAATACTAAATCAGTAATTCATCTGTATATAATTTTAATGATTGGAGGCTTGCAAGATTGCAGAAGATTGCAAAGGGCTCACATTGAATACACAATTCCTCTCCCAGTGATAAGCATTTTGGATACCTCTATTTAAACACATTCGACATGGTCTACTTGGGTACTTGCTCTGAAAATGTGTAATAGGCAACCTAGGATTGATAAATCTAGAATTTGGAGCATTAAAATTGTTCTGTGCATGAAAATTGGAATTTGGCATATGAAAATTTCGACTTGGGCGAACCCAATGTCTAGGTGCCTGATCATATTGTGATAATGATCTATAATTCTGAAAATTACTCCTAGAATTACTATTGTTGACCTGCGGAGTAGGAATTACTACTAGCTGTTTAGCCATTAGGTACCAGTCTATTGTATTTTTTGGAGGATTACTAATCATATAATTCTGGTACTCAGGTTTGAGACCGTCTGTTAATCCCTGTACTATTATAGTTTCACATAAACAAAGTTGTCTACCTATTTCAACCTTTTTTCGAAAGTACTTATCCAAATCATTGAGATCATTTAATTTCATAGAAGCAAATTCTGAAAATCGAGGAACATGAACAGTTATGAATTTTTCAGTAAGAATATCAGTTATTTTGTCAAAAGCTTTACATTCTAAACATTCATTGATAAATACCTTCAGAGCCTCTCCTTTCAAATATTTTGAAATATTTTTAATCTTCCAATTTTCATCTTTCTTTTCAGAAAGGCATGTTTTGTCAAAATGGTTTAACCAAGATTGAATGTTCATTCCAGATTCGAAATCAAAAGGAATGATGTTTATTTAGTTTTCACTCATTTTGTGATCACCAAGGTCTTTTACAAGTCCAGATCGCAATAACATTAATATAAAAATTAAAGAGAATTAACACGACAGATGTAAAATAAAATTTAAATTAAATAACAAATGTAAATACCTCCATCTCTAATAAATAATGATAGTAATAATAATAATACAACAAATAAGAAAATCTGAGCAAAACTTATATAACATAAAAATAAATAAAATAATAAATAATACATACAATAATAACTTTTTTCAAACTTGCGTAATTCCGTTCACAAGTTGTCTGCCTGTTTACTTTCTGAAATTTTTGAGACCGATCAATTTATTTATTTTTTTGTATAATGATACTTTTTCATTTTCTTTTCTGTAAAAGAAAATATTATTTAGATCATTCCGTCATTATTGAGATGTTGTTTTGTAGAACATTCACACTGGTCTGCAACTGGTGTTTCCAGGGATAAATTATTCCAACACTTTTTGAAAAATTCGATGCATATTTTGGTGAGAATCAGTTGCACACACCACAATGGAAAATGTACAGCATCCGCATTCAGCAGCATATCACAGCTTCTCCGTTTATCAGACGATCAGAAGATTAACTAATCGACATACTCTTCGCGAGAACTAGACGCACACTCTTCGCTATGAAGATGTACAACAGTAGCCGACAATACATTCGCAGCTCATCCGTCCATCAGAACATTGGCATCGCTCAGCGCAAGTTCATGGAATCCTACCGGGCTTTTTGTTGCATTTTGACGAGGTTGAGATATTACGATGAATAATATTCGATGAAAAGATGGCAGTCCTTCAACGATATAGCAAGTTGCAGTCGATATTAGCGAGTATGGCGAAGTAGAAGGCAATGAAATGAGTCCACCAAAGTTTTCCAATAAATCCAGCCAATCTCCAGACAAATAATTTTATTAGAAGACGAACAACACAGAAACAATTCCCAAAGGTCTAAAACTTATAGCCCTCGGGCTAACGTTGCTTCATTTCATTGAATTAAGATGTTACTGGGCCAGTTGAATATTCTATGGACATAAAAACACCAGACACATATTTGTTTAGACTTCCAAACGTCAAAAAATCTAGTGCTCCGACCGATGCGACCTGGTTTTGTTCCTTCAGCAGAGACATACAGTAATTTACGTCACGAGCGTACAAACCAATGAGTGAGAGGCTAGCTCCAGCCCAGCAAATGAGGTGCGAAGGAGGAGCTAAGACGGTAAAGAATTCCGAACCTGGTAGCGGATTAATTTTGGAGTGAAACTACCTCAGAGCGCGAAAAATTTAGCATAATAATAATAAGAAGAAGAAAATGGCATTTAAAAATCATTCGAAATGAGAACGCGTCTCAGAATTTTATAGATTGGGGAACTGATAAAAGCTACGAATGATCTTAAATTTTAGATTAAGATTTGGAATAAAATAATTATTAATATACGGATATTTACTTTTAAAAGGAATTTAAATAGGAATAGATATTATTAAGAATTAAGGAAATACTGACTATGACAGAAGTTAGATTAATTTTAAAATATTAATGCGAATAAAATGGAAGGATACGAAGGAAATAAATTTTTATATAATATATATATATATATATATATATATATATATATATATATATATATATATATATATATATATATATATATATATATATATATATATATATAAACAACTTTACATTTGCGGTGTAAAATAATATTTTGACGTTATCTTTCTAATATTATTTGATATCTAAAATACTTTCTCTTCTTATCAAAATGTATTTGAATATCCACTGATATTATGAGACAGTATATTTTTATTGTTTCGCTGCGAGTACTGAGAGGGAAAAGCTTTTGCAGCATATGGTTAATGTCATCAAGAACATTAAAAATAAAATTACGCAAGATGAGGCATTTATAGAAAGATTTTTTTTTAAAGGCGTATTTTTTATAAATCATAAGTCTTATTTTCCAAATTTGTTTAACTAGTAAAACGAAAAATTTTGCAAAAATCATTTTTATTATCGAAATTATTTATATTGATGTTAAAATCATTTAGAAAAAGAACTTTTAATAAGTCTAGAATAAAATTAATATTTTTAATAATAAAAATAATAAAATATCGTATATTTGTTTATCAAAAATAGTCTTGATGACTTCTTTATTCTGTAATAACATTATTGAAGAGTTCTATTTATTTTTATTTTTTAATATGTGTATTTATGTAACACACAGTAACATTTGTTTTCGAAAAGCCAATTTTATATAACATTTTATTCAAATAATTCTAACAGTTTTAAGCTGTTTTAAAGTTATTGCATTCTATGTTTTCCTCTCTATTTTTATCTTCATAGTTATATTTTATTTTAACTTCCTATTCCTTGAGTATGAAATTATTGCTGCAACCGATAAAAGGAACTACATTTACGGCGATCTATATAAAAAACAAACATAATATATATGTATGAAGGAACACATATATATGTTTTTAATTTACAAAAATATAATATAACTTCTTGAGAGTAATCCACGATATATTTTTGAGATTTAAAAAATAATTTATTATTATTATTATTATTTTATCTTTTTTTTCTTGCTGCCACTGATTTAAAAGAAAACTTGTCGGGTAGTTTTTGATGTATATGAAGCATTCTTTTTAAAGGCGAAATATTGTTTTCTGCATGCTATAAGCTATTAATTAAACATTTTTAGGCGCGAAACTGAATTGATACTTGCAATAGTATCAAAATAATATTAATTTTTATGGTAAAGTTAATGTATTGATTTACCATGGTTAACTTTATAACATGTTAGTTAAAGTTGAAAAAATATTTACTTGATATTTGATGTCGTCCAAAAAGAAAGCATATGTACCGGGTTGAGAAGATTGATTAATAGATTATAAAATTTACTCAGAACCGTTTCCAAAAATCGGTGTCAGTAGCATAAACTCTCTTTTTATAAATGCTTCTTTAATTCTCGAAAAAATATTAGTTTATGGGTTTCCTAAATATAAATGACGCTTTTCGGAATCGTGGTAACTCGGGATATGTTATTGTATATTTTCATTCCTGGTTATATTTTATTTTCCTAGATTAAGTAACATGTGCCCTTTTTTTCAGAGTATTGTGTTTTTAAATTCACAGTCTATGTTTTTCTTATGCGTACTGTGTAGCAAATATTTAAAATTCTTAATTATCTGATAACTACACTGCAAAAAATGACCAGTGTTTCTTATTTTATGAAAATATACTATAACCACGAACGAAAATATAATATAATCTTCTGAGTTATCTGGAATTCCAAAAAGCGTGTTCCATTGTCATTTGAATCCCCAGAAACCAATACATTTCCACATTTTACAGAATTATTTATAAAATCAAAGTATTTTTTGCTGCCTGTATTTTTCAGAAACGTTTCCGAATAGTTTTTATAGTGTATTAATCAGTTTCATCAGCCTGGAATACCTGTCTTTCGAATGTCATCAATTTTCAAGTAAACGTTTTCAGCTGCATAAGTTAATTTATACATGGAAGAGTAAAGAAATAATCTTAATTTTAATGTTAATGTTAACGTTGTTAATTTTGCATGTCTGTCTGTTAAACATATTTGTTGAACATGAATATGTTTACTTGAGAATTGATAGCATAGGAAAACACTACATACCGGGCTTAGAAAACTGAAAATACCCTTTAAAAGCTACTCGTAAACGTTTTGAAAAATCGGGCAGCAAGAGAAATTTTGATTTTTTAAATTCTTCTTTAAATCTCGAAATGTCATTGATGTCTGAGGTTTCTAAAGATAAAGAAACACTTTTCAGAATCAGGGTTAACATTTATGAGTTTATATTATAAATTTATTCGTGATTATATTATATTTTCATAGATTAAGAAACATGTGTCATTTTTTACAGTGTAATTACCTTTGCTACAGCAGATGAAATATATTTTATTTACATCGTCAACTTATTTTTATGATTTTCATTCATAATTACATTGCTGACCAATATCCTCCCAAAATTATGCCGATGTAGAAAATGTACTTAAATAACTTTAAATTTTTTTTTCACTTTAACTTGTTTTTCATATTTTAAAATTGCATAATAACATCGGGATCAAACGTCTCCTAAGAATGAAATATTTCATTAGAAAATGTAGAAATAAAAATATTTTGTTACCTATTTTCTGTATATTTAGTACACTGATTTGTTTCTCATACACTTCGTATATAGTTCTTAAAATAATATGATATCCGCAAAGGCCCGTTTTATAATTTTCTAAGAATAAATTATTTTACTATTATTATTTTTAAATGGGTTAATTTTGTTTTTACTATCTAAAGCTTAAAACGAGTTTTTGTGTTATTTACAGTTGCATGTTGGCGATCTGTAAGCTAAATTTAATTAGTTTTTTATCAGTTTATGTCTTTTTAAACTGTGATTAACAGCATTATATTTAATAGAAACTAAAAGAATGAGAATCAAATTTAACTCTTATCTTCCTTAACGCCTCAAGAAAGTTTCTTCCATTAATCAATTTAGTACCACAGAACTATCGAACAGCGATGTATTATAACAACATTTCCGTTCTTATTTTTCGAAAGTGAAGAAAACTATTTATTTTGTGTGATCGCTGCAAGTAAATTGCCTAGTCTTGCTTCAAGCAACCGATATAATTTTTTTGTGCTATTCGGTTAGCCGCCAAAAAAATACAAGCACACACACACACACACACACACACACACACACACACACACACATATATATATATATATATAATTCCTCAAAATATGAAATATTTAAATTTTAATCTTCTGCGTCTGTTGTGCAACAATTTATCATTATATATATACCGGGTGTCCCAAAAATGACTGATGGATTTGATATAAAATTTTTCTTCTTAATCTTCTCATCTTTTGACTCGAACAACTTTTTGTGAACCGTAGTTCAAGGCATTTCTTCACGAAGTTACTGACTTCTTTAAGGGGATCATATTTGTTTCCTAAGATGGCAACCTTGGGAACATGCATATTGTCGCCATTTTTACGACGTAAAACCATTAATCTGATAAATCTATTAGATTTGAAGTAAATGTGCATTGTGAAAAATAAATCTGTAAATTCACAGTAAAACTACTGGCAGTAAAGTTGTCGGACTTTTTCCGTTCCGTTAGTAGATTTTCCGTTTTGAAGGATAAAAGAAAGAAAAACCCCGTTTGCAGAAGCGGTAACTTTTCGTTAACGCTCTCAGAAATCACGGAAATATTCCTGGTAGCACTGACAGGAAGGGGAAATTTTCGTTATAAATAAATGCCTGTTTTAAAAAATGACATATCTCTCCGTCCTGCCATCTGTGGACTATTGCAGGAGTATTTACTATCTAATATACTTCAAGAACATTTTCTGACCGACATTGGGTTTGAATCAGGGATGTCAGAGCCTCGAGTCAAGTACCTTGCCGGTTAGACCAGTGTGCGCTTGTTAGAATAGTAGTTTGAAACGATGATATGAGATTTCTCAAAATGGCGGCTTAGAACTTAAACAATTTGGGGTTTAGAAGCCTAGTAATTTTGAAGTTAATTGCAAAGAGATTCCGTTATGAGATGATGCTGATG
Source organism: Maratus michaelseni (assembly GCA_963931845.1). NCBI lineage: Eukaryota > Metazoa > Arthropoda > Arachnida > Araneae > Salticidae > Maratus > Maratus michaelseni. Next base: position 395,034,176 of record OZ007592.1, read on the forward strand.
TTTTAAAATTGTAATATGAATAGAGGAAAAATACATGAATTATATATATTCTTACTTTGATTGTTAGATGTAAAATATGAATATTATATTTTGAATTAAAATCGACAAAAGCCCGCTTTTTTGAGAAAATCGATTTTTTTTTCAACTATTATATCTTTTTTAAATGTGTTCTCTTAGAATATATTTTCAGTTCGAGTGCTTTTTATTACTTTAAAAATAAATTGTGAATAATTTTAAAGCAATGGGAAAATTATTATTATTATTATTATTTAATTCGAAAGCATTATTTTTGCTTCTTACTTTTTTAAGTAAAATCGATTTTTTTTCATTTAATTTAACTATTATATATATATATTAATCTGTTTGTTTAGAATATATTTTAAGTGAGAATATTTTCTGATAACTTAAAAAAAATAATTGGAAATAATGTTAAAAGAATGGCAAAGGTGTTACTTTTTTAATTCGAAAGCACTATTTTGTTGTTGTTTTAAATAAACTCTAAAGTTTAATTTATTGAATTTCTAGTTTTTCTGTCCAGCAACATTTTTTAAACATTAAAAATAAATATGCAGTAGATAACGGAATATCTCCGTTGGCCCCTTTCGTCTCCGCCCTTTCCGTTGTTTTCCGGAAATATGAAGGAATTTTCTGTCTTTTAACAGAAAATACCCTTTTGTCAAGAAAAGGGACTTTTACTGTGAACTTCAGGAAAAAATACACGGTAATTTCAGAGTATTTTTAACAGTGTGGTTAAAGAGAAAGAAATAAGCTTTCAGAAAACGTATCATTATTCATGGTTCTAAAAATGTAAACATATATAAATTGAAATATCTTCTTACCTGGAAATTAGAACGACTGCTCCTCAAAAGTGAAATCTCTGGACACAATGTTGGTCAATCAATGTGATCTCTTCAAAGGCAGTCACGTGCACTATAGATCCATGACTTACATTTCAGTAGCGCCATTTTGTGATTAAAAATGAAATTAATTCTACTTTTGGAAGGCGGACTACCTTGGGAACACTAGTCAACTTTGTCTCTACTACTTTTCTGTATTAACGCTGAACAATTCGAACACATAAAATCAAAATTACATAAAAATGCAGAAATGAAATAATAAAGGGAAAATGGGTTACTCACGAGTTTTCGTTAAAAAAAGAACATTAAAAGAAATTAAATAATTTTTTAATCTTGTATAATTCCTTATATTTAACAGCCGTTCATGTATTTAAATTGAACTTATTTATCTTACGGTAAATTTTGGTGAGATAAATGATATGTAGATTATACAGCTTAAGATGACATTTTATATTTCAATTTATATTTTATGTCAAATTGTGGTACAAATATACAAGAGCATTTGGTTATTATTTGGAACTTTTTATGGGACCCATTTTGTAATTGATCAGTTAATTTCCACTTTATCTGCTGTTATGTCGTAGGTTTTCATCTGTATTTTTAACACTTTCCAAATTAGTTGAAAAGTGTTTATGACTTTTACACATCGTGATTCTTTTACACATCGTTATATGGGGAAAATGATCTGCAGTATAATTAATGATATTTCACTATTTCAAACATAATGAAAATTATATGCATTACTGAAATGCACTATAAATTGCTCTCTCGTGTGCATTGCGTTTATTTAGAGGGAGGCACAAAAAATATTGGTTACAGTACATGTTTGATATTTGTAGTTTATGTGTGATAAGAGCGTTTTCAACTTTGGTTTGCATTTTTAACTTTTTTTTATAACAGTAAGTGTTTGTTTATAAACTCGGTTGACCATATACAGGACTACACAAGGAAATTTGTAAGTACTACAGACTATGGGAGTTAATTGCTTAAGGGTAGTTTTTAATTGTGTTTAAGCATTTTCCTACTGAACTATAATTAGTAGACTAATAGAAATTTGTGGAATTCATATACAGGGTTACGAAAAAAAAAGATATATTGTCGTTTACGTTTGGTAATTGCTACAAGTGAGTTTTAAGTTGCCTTTTAGCTTAATAGGTGGTGTGTACAAAAGCCTTCAGATAATATACAGGGCTGTACAAATGATTTCGAGCGTATTTACATCGATTGGCGAAAATTGCTAAATGTGAATATTTTAACTGAACTAAATTTTATCATACTATATATCCACATCTATTGATCATATACAGGGCTGCACAAAATAATTCGACATTTTTTTTGACACTGGAAGGTAATTTCGAAAACTGTATTTTTCAATGCGTATGTGTTTTCTAAACTGTTTAATTACATTTTTTTTCACCTTATTTAACGGTGAAGTTTCCTTATAGTTTTCTGGCTGTGTTGGAAAGTGTTTCATAATCAATACTTGACGCATGATTTTTCATTCTTGTTTTCTTCATATCATTAGAGTTAATACATTCGAAAACCTCGATTAGCAGATTTTTTTTTCAATGCTTTAAAAATGATATGCAAAGATATTTATATTTTTGCACTTTTTATTACATTCTCATGGAGTTTTCTTTGAATTTTGATATGTAAACAAAATTTGCTCTAACCATTTATTTGTTGATCACGATTACAGATAAAGGGAATTTCAGTTTAAAGTTTCGAATCTGACAGTAATTTCAAACATTTTGAATCACTTTAAAATAATGATAATAATAATAATATATTGAGCAAAATATTACTCTATTTTGCTGCTTCCTGGAAATTCCGATTTTTTAGGATATATGTTATCTTTCCGTATCCGATATACATTTAACAGAGTAAGCGTTTGTTGAGTAATCCAAACAAGAAAATAAACATACATTATATAATTAGTTTGAATATAACGTTCTACAGTTTCTTCATTTTTAATACAATTAATTTCTTCTGAGATTTTGCTTAATTCGGCCAAAACCGAACATACGTAACAAACGTTTCATTTTCAAGCCTGATATCGTGAAACACTGCCTTATACTTTATACTTTTACGTTAATTTCAACTGAGGAATACCAGACTATTGCATGAAGGGCGGGTTAAATGTCTTTAGAAAGTGCTCAAATATGTTTGATGACCTAATTGTGAAATGATATGGCGTAAGAAAAACTGTCTGTGAAAAGAGTTGGGTACCTTTGATGAAGCTTCGAATTGCAGAAGTGGTGATAAGGGGAAAGTAATCTTAATATTTTCAAATTTTTAAATCTGTTGAATAAAATGTTATATTTAAAAAAAAGGAGAATTAATTTTCGTTGTTTCTTTATCCTATTACTGAATCTTGTTACCCTTAAGCAGCCATCGATATATAAAAAAATACATGATGGTTTTACATTAAATAAATATTATGAATAATTAAATGTCTTGAGAAAGTGCTCAAATATGTTTGATGACCTAATTGTGAAATGATATGGCGTAAGAAAAAGCTGTTTCAAAAGCTATTCAAAATAAAGGCATAGATATATTACCATGGACAGGAAACAGCCCTGATCTCAATCCAATTGAAAATTTGTGGTGACGTTTGAAAATTCTTGTACGAAAAAAACGTCCATCCAATAAAAGACAACTTATTGAAGCTTTAATTGATTCTTGGCATCATGTGATTACGAAAGATGAACTCCAAACACTCGTTCACTCGATGAAAAGACGCTGTGAAGCCGTCTTAAAAAATAAGTGTTATCCTACTAAGTATTGATTGTGTAAGTATCACTTTAAAAAAATGCAAATCTAAGATAGATGTGAAAAGAGTCTGTGAAAAGAGTTGGGTACCTTTGATGAAGCTTCGACTTGCAGAAGTGGTGATATGGGGAAAGTAATCGTAATATTTCCAAATTTTTAAATCTGTTGAATAAAAAGTTATATTTAAAAAAAAAGGGAGAATTAATTTTTGTTGTTTCTTTATCCTATTACTGAATCTTGTTACCCTTAAGCAGCCATCGATATAAAAAAAAATACATGATGGTTTTACATTAAATAAATATTATGAAATGCACCGAATGATTCATTTTAAATTAATTACTCTACTAATCTATATTTATTGAAATATTCCTTTTTGATTTTTATTTATATAAATGTTTTCTCCGCCCCTAAACAGTACTTTTAAATAATTTTTTAATACTTGAAAACAACTTAAAAATGCATTAAATTTATGAGTTTTTGATCTATAAAACAAATTTGTTTTGTTATATATATATATATACAGTGGTGGCCAAAAGTTTGGACATTTTATGAAAGTTTCATGTTTTTCAAATTTGTGTGCTTGTAGAATATATTAATTTCCACTTAAATACAAACGTTTATATATCAAATTGAAGGTAGTTTAATGTAGAATTTAATAATAAAAACAGTATTACAATATATGTATTACAAAAAAAGTCATGCTCATTTTAGTAGAAAAAACAAACACAAATCGTTTTGAATAAGGACGTGTTTTGTAATAAAAGCGTACTAGCCAAACACAAACACTGTTCTGAGGACGATTCAAATGTCTGTAACTATAGTTTAGGTTATTTGGATGGTAAAAGAGTTATTGTTGTGGAAATATTTTGCGGAATGATGCATACTTGTACAATTAAATAGAGTATTGCTGTTTTTGAATATTTAAAATCCTTTTCTTAATTAAACTAATTTTAAACAATGTCATCAACAAGAAGAACTGGACATCTACAAAAAGAAGCCGAATTGACATATTGAGAGAAAATGGCCTCTCTTATGCTGAAATTGCAAGACAAATTGGTGGTTCAGTGACTTGTTCTGGTGTACGAAAGTTCTGTTTACGTTATGAAAAAACGAAATCAGTGGAAAATAAGGCCAAATCAGACCGAAAAAAATGCACAAGTACTACTGCCGATAGGAAAATTAAACGGCTATGCCTTCAAGATAGAAAAATTTCATCAGATGCCATTAGATGTGAAATGAATGCAGCGGGTATTGCATTAAGTTCAAGAACAATAAGAAGAAGGTTATCAGGATTTGGACTACAAGCTAGAATTCCAAGGAAAAAACCATATTTAAATCAAAAGCAACGCGAAAAACGAGTTACGTGGGCAAAAGAACACATTAAATGGTCTGAAAATCAATGGAAGCAAGTAATCTGGAGCGATGAGAGTAAAATATCGCTCTTTGGTAGTGATGGTAGAAAATACGTGAGACATAGAGTAGGAGAAGTACTTCATCCTCAACTACAAAAAACCCAACAAATGTCATGATTTGAGCATGTATGTCTGCAGATGGTGTGGTCTGAAAACAAGTGATTGATGGCATCCTAAGTGCCAAAAAATACATCGAAACTGTCCTGAAACCAAAATTGATACCTTCCATCAGAGATCTCTTCCCTTACAAAGCACCATTTATTTTTCAGCAGGATTCAGCTCCATGCCACACAGCAAAAGTATACAAAGCATGGTTTCAAAATAAAGGCATAGATATATTACCATGGCCAGGAAACAGCCCTGATCTCAATCCAATTGAAAATTTGTGGTGACGTTTGAAAATTCTTGTACGAAAAAAAAAAAACGTCCATCCAATAAAAGACAACTTATTGAAGCTATAATTGATTCTTGGCATCATGTGATTACGAAAGATGAACTTCAAACACTCGTTCACTCGATGAAAAGACGCTGTGAAGCTCTCTTAAAAAATAAGGGTTATCCTACTAAGTATTGATTGTGTAAGTATAACCTTAAAAAAATGCAAATCTAAGATAGATCTTACTATTAGTTTCATAACTTTTTTTGTTATACAGATATTGTAATACTGTTTTTATTATTAAATTTTACATTAAATTACCTTCAATTCGATATATAAACGTTTGTATTTAAGTGAACATTAATATATTATACATGCACACAAAGTTGAAAAACATGAAACTTTCAAAAAATGACCGCACTTTTGGCCACCACTGTATGTGTGTGTGTGTGTGTGTGTGTGTATGAGTGTGTGTTTGTAAACTGCGATTGTGCTGTATTGGCTTTTATAGAACCTCTGAGAATCACCTTAAACTGTTAAATTTCTCAACACTTCAAGTTTCTTTAGTCCATTAATCAAATTTTATTTCACTAAATGTTCACACAACGGTATGATAAAGAAAATATCATATTTTATTTTTAGAGATTTAGAAGAACATTTATTACGTGTGATAGCTGCATATAAATTACTGTATCTTGCTTTATGTAACTGCTGTAGCTTCAAAAAATTAAAATGACAATTTTACAAGGACTATACCAAAGACATCAAACCATAATATTTGAATTTATAAGTGCACTTATTTATATACAAGAGTTTCCTATATTAAATAAAAAATAAAAGATATACCACACCAATCCGGAAATTTATTCATAACTATAAACATCATAAAGATGTTTCAGGGCAATATTTAACATAATAAATTTGTTTTCTGTGGAAGTGCTGAAAATTCAATGTAATGTAGTTAGTGAAGCGGTACAGTGTAAACTGCATTCTTAATTTTCTACCGTATACCCCATTATTAATGATTTTTATCTGATAACAATTTTACCAATGAAAAAAAAAAAAACTAAATAAAGTAACATAAAATAATTTTCATATTAAAAATACTTTCTACAATTTGTATTACGTCTAGAATTCCTAATATAGGATTTTTTTATATGTGTTTGAGAGTGTATGTTTGATGGTGTTTGCTTGTGCGCTTTAACGTATCTTATGAACTCATGGTTGTGAAGTCGATTTAACTTCACATATTCCACTTTCTTAAAATTAATTCCCCCATCCTCTTACTTTTTCTAAATTTCTCTTTCTTTAAAATTATTTTATATTTCGTGTTATAAATCTAGCTACTCCCTGTATTTCTCGTTTATTAAGCGTTCTTTAATTCATTCGGATATCTTTCCTCACCGCATAAATCATGTCGTTATAAAAAAAAAAAAAAAAAAAAAATAATTTATTCCCATTATAATCCGCTCTTTTCTTTCGGCGTCTAAACTTTACTTACATTTTTACGCCTACACTTTTGTTCGTCTAGGTTTAATTCCTTTTAACGTATTTCATTATTTTCCCAGCTGTCCAGATGCCTTTAATATATAATATCTCTAACGTACCAATTCTATTTTTAACGCCACTCCTCAATTCTTTAAGCTAACCCCATGAGAAAGGGCTCCATGCGGTTTTGTCTTGTTTACCAAAATCCCATATCTCCTTTCTGGCACATAAATACTTTTTTTTCCTTCATCTCTCCCCCATAGGCTTATCATTAACGGACAGCACACCACCTATTTCTCATCACGTTGTTCTCGCCAAAACAATACGTTATCTGGCTGAATGGCGTATGTAATTATCGCCATGGCTGCACTGTAACCACGAAAATAAATTATGTAACAGCCCAGATTCTCTCTCTGCTTGTCGGTGATTAAAGATTGGTAATTGTTCGTGTCTCCTCTCCAGTGCTCTCGGGCATTTTTATGCCTATGGATGCTTGTACCTGAACCTGCGGTCAACTTCATCTTACAATAAAAATATTTGTTTATCAAGAATTTCCTGACTTCGTATCCATCCACTCTCTGTGCTCTGTTTCCCTGGATATTAACAAATTACTTTTTGCAGCTTAACCGACGTAAAATTACTTCGCCAACAATCATCGTCACAATGGTCAATTCCAAATCATGCAAATATTTATACTTCATTTAATTGAAATTGTTAAGAACTGGACTGTTATTATCCTGTAAATTATTAAAAGAGCAAAGCATATAAATCTTTATTTTTATACTAAAAAAATATATTTAGTTTAATATATGTGGTTAAATAACTATATGTTTGAGGTATTGACATAATTAAATATTAAAGCTTTACTTTTGTTGCATTCCTAACTTAAGCGAATCTATATTCTCGAAAACAAAAAAGTTAGAGAAATGCATACAGATGTGTGTATGTAGATGTGTGTATGTGTGTATGTATAAATTATTTTATTGTTGAAAATTTTATTTTGTACTCAACTTTGTAAAGTGAACCATATGTGGAACTGAATTCATCCGTGTATAGAGTTGAATTTCTTATTTCCATTGTAAGAGATTTTACCACACACAAAAAAATGGAAAAAGCTGAAATAGTGTAACATAAAAACATATTGACGATATTACATCATTTTAAAAAATTGTGGAAATAATAACATTTTAAAAAAGCAATAAAACTGTAACATGAAAAATTAATGACTAGACTATATTATTGCAGAAATAATAATAAAAAAAATTGCGATATAGAAATGCTTTCACATTTGGTGAATGTTATCGAGAATGCTAAAGTTTCTTTTTGAAAACTATGTTTTTATTACAAGAAAGAACATGACTTTGTAAAGTAAAGAAATTTTTGAATGCTCATTTCCAAACATTACACTACACTGAAAATACTTACTCTTTTTATCAAAATTAATGTTCACACTGCTTCTTATCTTGATAAAGAGTATTTTTATTGCTTTGGAACGTGCATTCAGGAAGAAGATTTCCTGCAGCAGATGGTCAGTGTCATTTGGCCCATTAAACGTAATATTACGCATCGTGGTTCATTTATAATTTTTATTTAGAAAATGGATATTATCCATAAAACAAACTTTCTATATTATCTTATCTTTTTATTAAATAAAGTATACTTCAGAATGCTGCACTTTTTGGGCATATTATTATTATTTTTATTGTAGTACTTTATTACATAACATAAAACATATTGTGTTTTAAATACGATTTTTCTTTTATAAAAAAGTTTAAAGAATGGGAGTACTTACTTTTACTTTATATCCTTTTTAAGCTTTATGAGTAAAAAATACTTGTGTATAAACAAACAATCTTAGTTTGTTTAACTTATATCATTTAATTATAGTAACATAATGAATTACAGTAAAGAGAAAAATAATAATTAGAAATTAGCTTAAAAGGTAAAAGCTACAATTGCAAAAAACGGTCGTGAATATATCATATATTAACACTGACTTGCCTTTCTTGCGAAAATCCCGTCTTCATGCATCTTCGATAATCAAGAAATTTTTGTTGTTGTAATACACCCCAGAAAATTTTAAGTTAAATAAGCTTAAGTTTTTTTTTTTTTTCCTTAAAAGTTAGTTAACAGTCCGCACTCCAAATGTCTGAAAAATTCGAGCATGTGGATAGAAAAAAGAAGTCATTACTCAAGAACCTTACAATACATTTTTCGCGAATTTGTGTCCACTTTGTATAATGATGCATTTTTATAAGGACATGTGGAAGAAAACATTACTTTCGAAACTAATGCTTTCAATGTGTATTTTTTCTTTAAGCTTATTCTTTAATGTAAGAAAACGAAAAACATTTTAATACCTTTAGATTCTTGGAAAATAAATAATTAAATTCACACTTTTATATAGTTTAAAACAGTGAATTTTCTCTTGAATCCTCGAAGACTCACTGCTAAAAATGAACATATTGCAGTAAATATCAGTCTGTTTTTCTTTCCCTGTTATATTATGTTTCTTACGGATATCATGGTTAAATACTAAATATAAATCATTATTATTTTTAAATACACAAATACGTTAATCCATTGGTGTTTAATTAATCAATATTTTATATTGAGAACTCTGACTTTTGTAATGCTAGTATTTTTAGTAATATTCAGTACATACCTTTCTTAAAACTTGGTAATTAAAATATATCATTTTTGTAAAATTTAATTTTTTTAATTATGTTTTATCTATTTTAAGCTAAATTTGTAAGCTGACTTTATTAATTTCGCATGTTTTGTTACTTTAAACATTATTACTTTTGAGTTTCTTGTATGTGTTTTCGTATTTTTAAACTGTGATTGATGTCATTGGCTTTTATGGAAACTCTAAGAATGAAAATCAAATTTAACTTTTATCTTCCTTTACGCTTCAAGAATTTCTGTTCGATTAATCAATTTTTCTACCGCCAAACGTTCACAGAAGTATCGAACTGCAATGTATCATAACTAAATTTTCGCCATTTATACCATGTGATATTACCGCACAAATTGCCCCTCTTTTCATCAAATAACTGGTATCGATGCTAACGATTAAAATGACAATTTTTCAATGAATAAAACTAATGAATTGCACTGAAAAAATGTTCTTTAAAATGAAAAATTGTATCGATTAATGTTTATATTTTTATATTCAGTTTAACGCAACCTAAAGAATTATTGTATGTACTTTTTGTAAAAATATGAACGTGATGTTTAGAAAATAAACAATGAATACCGAACATGTAGTTATTTATGAACATTTAAAGTATTTCAAAATATGATTTTAAAAGGTCATTTACATGGCGCTTAAAATTGATAATGGTCCAAAAAGATATTGATTTGTTGGCAAATTTATAATACTATACAATTAAAAAAGATATATTTGAAAAATTAACAAACGTGCAAGAAATGAAGTACTAAACTTAAAACAACAATATACAACACTCATTGAAGTATATATTCATTTAGGTGTGTAATTGAAGCAATTAATGAACCCGCCAAAAGAGGTGTTTAGTAATTACTAAACTTTATAAAATTAAGCATATTCAAACAGTTTGCAATTTAATACAATGTTTTTCTGAAATACGAAGATTTATAACTTAATTGTTACATATAAAAATAAAAATAATATGTATTTAAAAGCGTGTAAAGCATATAACACTTCTATCTCTAATTTATCTCAGAATAGAGATTTCAATTGAAAGTTAAAAAAAATTGCAAATATTTATATTTAAGAAATAACTCTCTCTCAGACTGCATGGTCTAAATATTATTTAAAATCATATTTATTTATTATCGTATAAATTTATTTCTAATATAATATTTAAAATCGAAACTTTATAAAATCGTCTAAATAAAATGAAATCTAAAGTGAGTTTAATAAGACAATATCGATATTTATATTAAAAGGTTTTTATGTCTTTTTGTGTTCTGTTTGTATCACTTAAACATTTTTATCTACATTTTAAATTGTTTCCCTTTAATATTTGGTGGAGTTTGCACATTTTGTTTCTTTCAATATATAATTTCGTCGTTAAGAATTGTTAACATTAAAAAGTATTTATAATTATTTTGTGTACAATTTAATTGATCGCTGATCTAATACATGCACGTGAAAATTATTTAATTAACGCATGCATCTGAAAATGATAGAGATTATTTTTATTATTCCATGCCATCATAATTTAATATGCATTTTTAGCAATTCTGTTATGCCTACATTAAATATTCAAAATTAATAAAACATTATGTCATACAACACAAAAATATTAATTATTTTCTTTATTAGATTGTTTCTGAATTTACATAGACCATTAAAATAAAGCGAGATTTAAGAGATTTAATTATAGAAAATTGTTTTTGTTTCTCTCCAGGAACGATCATATGAAAGTGTCCATTCGGAAGATATCCATTATGAAAGTGTCCATCATATTAAAATTTCATCACATGAAATTTTAATGTGATGGTCTTCCTTTTATAACGAAAACCATCCATTTAAAAAGTTTGTTTTTTATAAGGGGTAACCATCCTTTACAAAAGAGATCGCGGTTAGCTAAGATTTAATGCACTTTGCAGCTTTAGTGCAAGCCCTAAGGGCTACACATAATACGATTTAATTATATTTTGATCTAAGCACAAAGTTTTTTTAGAAACTTTTTTCTTAGAATCCTGCGTTTAACTAATTTTATTGTTATGATAAGTGATACGTGCCGTGTAGGGAAAAAAAGATAAAATGCTGAGTAAATTATACCCTAAAACGTAAGTTTTCAGATAACTTTTGATTTCTAAAATCTTTTATAAATGAAATTTTTAAAATAAATGTCTTCTCAAGAGATGTAGAAATACAACTTATGTTGTTTAATCAATTTAAACTTATATTACCCATTTAAATGTTACTTAAATCCAATGTTTCAACAGGTTTATTGGGTACTTAATATTGATTGGTCTTTTGTGAGTATAGGATTATGTTTATGTTCATCAAGAGTATAATTAAACTCTATCTGAGGAAATTCGTACATTTCTCTCATTTTAATTAATTATAACTGTATAATTTACAATTACACTGATTTACATCTTCAGGGGAATATTTTGGTGAAATTCGAATGTGAGCATTTAAGGAATTCTAGATTTAGGATACGAATACATTTGAAAATTTCTTTGTTTAACGTTTATAGCTATGGTATATGATTTAAATATGTTTATTAATATATTGTAATCTGTTCATAAAATTTAATTTTAATTATTTAAATATTATGTATTAAATGGGACAAATTCAAGTATCTTTTTGAATATAAATTAAAATTATTATTACATCATTTAAGAATCTGATGCCTCAAGTGGGAGAAATTCTTATTATTTCTATAACGATGGTTTGAGTCTGAGTACCTGTTTAATTAAAAATATATTTTTTTCTTCATCTTATACACACTTTGTCTAACATTTTTTTTGAATATGTAAATAGTAGAAAAAAAATATTTATAAGTTTTCTACTGAATAAATTCTCCTTTTCATTGTTTAATCTAGATGAAAATGGTTATTTGTAACCAAAAATTATTTGATGGTTTACTTTGGATCAGATCTTTGGATACATGCGATTACACAGAAGCAGAGAGAGAGTAGGAGAGAAATAGAGCAAATCAAAATTCTGTATAAAAATTTACATTTTCAACTTTTTTAAGGGAATATTAAAATGTTGGTTTCTGTAATTTCCCTGACAGATAGACAGAGTCCTAAAATATAAATACGGTAAATCCATTTATTTTTGTCCACACCATTCACACACACACACACAAAAAAAAAAGTTTAATTAAAAAAGGTCTTGCGAAATAAATCTATAAAAACTGTTGTTCATTAAAAAAGCAGTGCATGTTAAATAATATTTATCTTGTCTTATCACATGCATTTAAAATTTGTAATGTGCCGCCGAGACTTCGAATACGAGTATCACCATCTTAAAAAATTCAAACAGATACTCTCGCTTCATGTGCTCTTCATACACATTAAAAATACATTTTATTAGTTAGAACTAAATATCAAAAGAGAAAACATGGTTTTGGAGCTAAAAACGTATAGAGTGCTTCAGAGTGTGTGAAACAGGAACGAAAATTTTAAGAACGTTTTTCGCAGAACAGCATTTTCGAAAACGGTGAACACTAGATTCATCAACCAATCAACCCGAATCTTTTTTTTAAATTAACTGTCACTTTTTTTTTTTTTTTTTTTTTTTTTTTGTGAGATCCGTAAGATATTATTCGAAATATTACTATCTCTCTTTTCGTTTTGTAATTTAAGTAACAATACTTTTCATTGAAATGTTACATTTTACTTTTAATCTATGCCATTTCATCATAGAAACATATTTTTTCAAAACGGCGATATATTTCGGTAAATTTAGGAATATATACAAGGTGATTCAAAACTGAAGGAACAAACTTCTAGGGAGGGTGCACATAGATGACTGGGAATCACATAGCAATACAGGGTCAGAAATGCAATCCTAACGAGATAGGAGAGGGCTGAAGCATCGTGATTTGGCCTATATGTCGTTCGGCGATTAAGACGAAACGCTAACTTAAGCTAACTAGAAGTTTTAAATAAAATACGTAAGCTAAATACGTAATACGTATACTACAACATAAGCTAATGTATAAAATACGTAATGCTGAAATAAGTAAGTCCCGCTTACGTGTAGGGCACGGTTCAAATCGCTTAACACCTTCAGAGATTAATCAATCCTGTAAATCATGAACACTTACAAATGTTTAACACACTGTAACTTTCACTAAGCTAGCAGCACGTGGTTGCTGAAGATCCTATATTCAAATATGTAATTCAAAACGTCTTAAATTAAGACTAATTTTTGTTCGGCAAACTTCACTTCTGCTTGCCACTTGGCAAAAGTACGACTTCCTCTCACCAACGTAGGTATTGATCAACAACTGGGGAATGACTCGATCCAAATCCCACGAAACAACCTTTGGTTTCAACTTATATACCTTGCAGTTAGACCATCGAAGCCAAATTTGCATAAACTTACAGCGAAAGACATAAACCACAATACAAATATAACAAACAAGTCTCCACACATACTTGGAAAATTAGAGTATAGATATAGCTGTTATGCACAAAAATGAGATGTTGGCATCACGTTTGCATTCAAAACACTAGAAGCCGTTTAAGAGAGTTGCTAGTCGACTACAAAGGTACAAATTTAAATTTCTAGAATTGAGAGAAAGACTATTAATATCATTGGTTAACGATGTCTTGAGTACCTCGTACCACATAAGCCTTTCTTTCGATCATAATTATCCTTTACGTTTGTCTTCATGCTGATAATTGATAAGTAACAATAAACAAGTAAGGTTATCAAGGAAAGTAATAATATTATTTGTAGTTTTTGATTTATTTTTTATTTAATGTAAACAAACTTGCAGATTATGAAATTGCAAATTTTGAGAACGGGTAATCATCAAACATTCCATGTAGACGCGTTTTCCAACAAAACACCCAACTTTATAGACCATTCATCCAGACGCCCATTAAACGAATAACGCATCAATCGTTTAATATTTAATAATGTTAAAATTTAACATTACAGATACAAATTTATTCTCATGAATATAATATACTGTAAAAAAGAATGCACATAACTATAATTTGTAAGAAATATTTATAGTCGTAAATAGATTACACAAATACACTTATTATTAATGTAAAAACGAAAAACCATATATATATAAATAATTCAGATAATGCTATCAAATTTCATTTAAATGTAACAACATCTATAAAGCTATTTCAAAAATGTCGTTTATTACTTTTGGACGGGATGTAGGGGAATAAGGCGTTCATTTATATTTTACATGAGTTACATTTAAAGATAGTTATTATTATTCATGTCTCTAATAAAAAAATAAGAATAAATTTCCTTCTATTAACACTTTCTCTATAATTGAATGGTTTAAATACTCCACATTGAAAACAAAGTTATTTTACTTCACTTCTTTTGCCATTACTTATTTTATTGGATATCATTCAATATTCAAATTAGTTATAAAAAATATTAAAGCACTTAAAAGATCGTCTTATCCTATGCATCAGGAAATCTTTAAACGTAACTTTTTCAGCTATTATACTAACTAATCAATTTTGTTATACAGAGATTACAAGAGGAGATAGATCTCAAGTAATGAAATAACAATTATGCCTAATTGTTTCTTAAAGCATGGAAATGAACTGGTTTGTTTGATTTTCCGTTTAATTATTGCAAATATTAAATGTTAATATACTGGGTTTTTCATATTCAATCGACATAACACATAACATTCTAAAACGAAAATAAGTTTGTCCCACTGGCTGTTTTATAACAGAAAATATCTATTAATTATACACAAGATTTTATTTTCATTTGAACGAAAAAAGATTATACATTCTAAATTCAAAACCTGTTTAAATTACGTGAGCTGCAATAATGTAATTTAAACAAATGTGATGTAAAATGCTTTGATTATTTTCTTCTTTATATTGAAAGATTTGTAAAAAAACGTAATTAAAATTACAACAGTATTTTTAAAAAGAAGGTTTTCTTGTCTTAGTTTTTAAAGAAGAAAGATAAATGCATAAAGGAACACATATTTTAAAAACTAATATTTTTAATTTCTATTATATTATATAATATAATATAATATAATGTTATTATATAATATTCTAAAAAATATTGCAATTTTTCAATTAATTTTAGACTTATTTTTATTTCACTGTTGATTTTATATGTATTTTAGAAATTTAAACTGATAGCAATATAAGTTTTTGTTTTTTGTTTAATATTATGTATGTCCAATATTAAAGTAATAATCACTTAATAAATTAATTGCCTAGATTTCAAAGAAGAAATATCAAGGTTTAAAGTAATACTTATTATTTAAGAACTAATGTTCATTATTGGATAATTTTGAAATTTTGCAATTATTTTTAGACTTACTTTTATTTCACTGTTCACTTTAGATATGTTTTTGAAATTTAAACTAATAGTAATTTAACTTCTTTTACTTAATACTTTGTATGTTCAATATTAAAGTAATC
The DNA here is from genome assembly GCA_963931845.1 of Maratus michaelseni. Lineage (NCBI taxonomy): Eukaryota > Metazoa > Arthropoda > Arachnida > Araneae > Salticidae > Maratus > Maratus michaelseni. The sequence goes on from OZ007592.1 coordinate 395,050,186, forward strand.
ACTTTATAAATTAACTAATTACTATTTTGCTGCATTTGTTATTTAATCATATGTATTATTTCTGTTGCCAACATCCTTTTTTTCTAAGCAAATACAAAGCACAGAACAATAAATGAGATTCCATATGAAAAGATTTTGAACAGGCTTCTGACACAGTGCACTCACAATTCATTAAAACATTTTATTTGATTAAAAATTGCAGTTAATTAAAAATTAAATCAGCATTGTTTTCATAAATGAAATAAAATGTTTTTCACAAATGAGTGTTGCCACGAAAATAAAATAACACATTATAACATAATCAAAAATTATTTTTAAAAAATAAGCAGTAAAAAAATATAAAGTTAAGACGTCTCCGTACGTGTTTATTTTTTATTTATGATTAAAAAGCGAAATTCAAATTCAAATGTCTAAAAAATATACGCCATCGATTGACCGAAACAATGGTAGTTCACAAGTATCCTAAAATGTATGCTTTGATATAATACATCAAATTGTATCTTCCATGAACTGAATTTGTTTTTCTTTGTTCCGTGTTTTTTTCCGAAGCGGATAATCGAATAGTACAATTATTAGTTTCACAAATAGAGAAACAAAAAGGTGGGTTTCCGTTAATCATGCGTAATATGGAAAAATGTCTTCTTTTACACTTCGAAAATAGATAAGCAAATTTTCGCAAACACTGCAAAATGTCCTCCCGCTGACCCAGGAGTTTCATTACTTGCGATTTATTCTGTTGAGCTGATTCATATATAAGACCAGATGCTATGGTCAAAAGGTTAACTGGGTTGATTATGTCCTCCAGATTCGTCCGTCAAGGCTCAATTAGTAGAGCATCTGCAGCTACAGCCAAGAGATCCCTGGTTCGGATCCTGGCCCGGACATTTTTCGCCCAGTTGGGAAATTACAGCTCAGACAAGAGAAATGTTGAATTGATACTCATTAAAATAATTTACGCAGCTATTCTACCAATTCCATTTATTTACATAGTTCTATTTCATGAAATAATATTTTTTCAATTAATTGGGTATTCACATTTCTTTCCTGTATCACGCAAATTTTATAAGTATTTTATCTTTTTTTACTCAAAGATTACATTAAAATTATTTTACCTGATTAAATGTATGTGAATTTAAAGGTATGTAAACATACTAATACACACATACATTAAATAATCTAAAAAACATCAGCTAATTAAAAAAAATGGATCATTAAGTGAAATGTCTCTTGAAAATAATGCATTACTAATTCAGTGTTATTAATTAATGTAAATACAAACCGCGGCAAATATATAGAGTTTATTGACATAAGCACAAACTTAAATTAATTACATTTTGCACTTTACTTCTACAAAGATGCTTCTAATAAAGTAATAATGACAAACAATTCGTAATGTCTTAGCAAGCTTTTAGAATTCCGAATAGAAATTGCATATACATTCTAAGTAAAGTAAATATCCCGATGAGTTCACGGCAAATATCACTTGGACAGTAAATTGCAGTTGGGAAATATATATGTATTCAGCGATCTTTATTTAGTAAGATATTTATAGGTGGTAATTTAGTAGGTATAATGTATATATTCGAAATTCTATATACAGAATATATATAGAATATATACAATTCGATAGGGTAAGTCCAGGTTAGTTGCCGTACTTAAGCCCTCCTTCATTTTTCTTTTTTATAAAGCAATGATTTTTGTTAGTGCACATGTAACCTATATACTTCAAGTCTTATGTAGAACATCATAAAAATATTCAGTTAATATAAATGCCATATAAAACAGTGTTCTTATCAAAAAACGTAATCAATGATTTAGGCTATTTATCTCAAACCTCAGGGTTGGACACCCCACTTTATCGGGACAGGTGCCTCATTCGTAAAAGAATAGGAGGTGTAGGTAATTAACATTTTTAACACTTTCCAACCTAGTTGAAAAGTGTTTATGACTTCGGTTTGTCTGGCCGTCTGCCGTCTGGCCGTCTGGCCGTGCTCTAACTCCCGTAAATATGCTAGGATTGCCCTGCAATTTTTATATGTTATAATCGTTATCTATAGCATGTTCCCTATTTCAACGGAAGTGTGTAGCACTTATAGTTTTTTTACAGGGACACTCAAAAGAATTCCGTTACATTGCGGTCTATGGGGAAAAATCATTTGCGGTTTATTTAAATAATGTTTCACTATTTTTAACGCATTGAAATTTATATATATCACTAAGGTGCATTAGAAGAAGCTTAATATGGAATAGGGTGTGCATAGCACTTATACTTACTTTACAGGGACAGTCAAAAGAATTCCGTTACATTACGTCTATGGAGAAAAATCGTCTGCGGTTTATTTAAATAATGTTTCCCTATTTTAAACGCATTGAAATTTATATAAGGTTCATTACAAGAGACTTACTACAGAATATTGTGTGTAGAGCAGTCATCGTTCATTTACAGGGACACACAAAAGAATTCTCTACTGTATGTTAACAATAATTCCTGGAAGTGCGTTTTAAGTTACTGAACGCGATTTTAATTTTAAATCGCTTTTTGTATATTACGTGGTGTGTATAAATTCTGTAGATCCTATACAGGAAAGCACAAAAGTTCGGGAACACATTTCCGTATTATTTAACTCCAGACGGAGAATTTTAAACTGTGATACGTGTTTCCTAACTGAACTAAAATTTAGCATCCTATGTAGTATATATACAAATCTATAGATCCTATACAGGGCTGAATAAAAGTATTCGGATTACTTAGATGTTATCTTTTAGCTTATTAAAGAGTATGATTCGTTGTATGTTGGAAAGTGTTACATAATCTATGCTTGACGCATGATTTTTCGTTCTTGTTAATTAAAAATCTAGATTTCCGTTTGACATAGTATCCCATTTACATCCAATTTACGATTTTTTTAAAAATGAGTTTACATGCTGTGTATACTAATCCTGCATCACACTCTAACATAAAAGGATATTTGGTATTGCCAATTCATCGAATAAATGGTTATAAACAATTTTAAGTAATTCGAATATTTCTACACTGCAAAAAATAATTGTTGATTTTACAGTATAAAACTGGCACCCAGCTGCCAGTATTATACCGTAAAATTAACAGTATTAAACAGTACAATAAGCAGTAATACGCTGCCGTGCATGTGCGGTAGCGTATGTCAAATATAAGTCATTAAAAAATCCTTATCTTTTTAAATGTGCCGAAATTCGCATTTAATAACCATCTGTTTGTATGCCACTGTTGAGTACAGTGTTATACATTTATTTTATTAAAATAGTAGTTTATCATTAAAAAAATAACGTGAAATAAATGTTTTAACTATATTCTAATAAAAATATTTCTTATTTCTGCAATATATAAACTTTACCAAATATGTTCTATTTGTATGCCACTGTTGAGTAAAGTGTTATACATTTATTTTATTTAAATAGTAGTTTATCATTTTAAAAAATACCGTGAAATAAATGTTCTAACTATATTCTAATAAAAATATTTCTTATTTCTGCAATATATAAACTTTAACAATTATGTTTATATTCCCTGAAAAGGGAAAGTACTCAAACAGTTCGGAAGATTTTTGTCAGAAGTAGATTCAGTCGAAAAAGCATCTATATAAACACTAAACCAGGTTTTGTTTGGCAAATTCGCGGAAGCAGCAATACAAAAGTTTCTTTAGCTGTTATTGACACGATGGAAGTTACAAAAAGTTAATAAACTTTAACAATTATGTTTATATTCCCTGAAAAGGGAAAGTATACTCGAACAGTTCGGATGATTTTTGTCGGCAGTAGATTTAGTCGAAAAAGCATCTATATAAAGGCTAAACCAGGTTTTGTTTGGCAAATTTGCGGAAGCAGCAATACAAAAGTTTCTTTAGCTGTTATTGACACGATGGAAGTTATAAAAAGTTAATAAACTTTAACAATTATGTTTATATTCCCTGAAAAGGGAAAGTGTACTCAAACAGTTCGGATGATTTTTGTCGGAAGTAGATTCAGTCGAAAAAACATCTATATAAACGCTAAACCAGGTTTTGTTTGGCAAATTTGCGTAAGCAGCAATACAAAAGTTTCTTTAGCTGTTATTGACAGGATGGAAGTTATAAAAAGTTACTAAACTTTAACAATTATGTTTATATTCCCTGAAAAGGGAAAATATACTCAAACAGTTCGGATGATTTTGGTCGGAAGGATATTCAGTCGAAAAAGCATCTATATAAACGCTAAACCAGGTTTTGTTTGGCAAATTCGCAGAAGCAGCAATACAAAAGTTTCTTTAGCTGTTATTGACACGATGGAAGTTATAAAAAGTTACTAAACTTTAACAATTATGTTTATATTCCCTGAAAAGGGAAAATATACTCAAACAGTTCGGATGATTTTTGTCGGAAGGAGATTCAGTCGAAAAAGCGTCTCTGTAAACGCTAGACGAGGTTTTGTTTGGCAAATTTGCGGAAGCAGGAACACAAAAGTTTCTTTAGCTGTTATTGACACGATGGAAGTTTAAGTTACTTGTTTGTTATAGCTTAAAAATAAAAAAAAGAAAATGTTAACAATATTTTATTAATAAATGAAGACAATTTAAAAAACAGTTTCAAAAATTTTGTAAATATTATAGATTATTTTGTAAATAATATAGACTATAAATATATGCATTCATTTTTAAAATAGTGAACATTAATTTTTGCAACAAGACATACAAAAATAAGCAATCCTAATTATCGCATTACCCTGAATTCTAAGGATTAAAAATTTCATTTGTAAAGAAAAAATGAGCGTACTTGTGCGTTACAGTCGAATGATTTCAAGATTTTCAATATTACATCTGTAAATATAAATGTTTAAATAATCTTATAACTTACAAACTGTACAAGAATTAAACTGTCTTTTTATATGACAGTGTTGAACAAAACGTTGTAGATTTATATTATTAAAACAGTAGTTTATTGTTTTAGTAAATAACATAATAAATTTACTAACTATTTTTTTATACAGAATAATTCTTATTTTACTTTTTGTGTAACCTTAAAAATGATGTTTTATTTTTCCTGTATTTTACAAAGCTAGGTAGTCAACCAGTTGGGATTATTTTTTTCGAAAATATATTCATTTGAAAAAGCGCCTCTAGAATCTCTAGGGGATTATTATGGATGAATAGTAAGATATAAGAGAAACCATAAAGATAGTAAAGAGCAAAAATACAATATGAAACGATGCATCATCATTTAATTTACCAAAATTTTGGCTCGAGTTGCTACATGATTACAAATATAGAAATAAAAAAATAAATAAAAGTAAAAAATAACGTGAGTAATTTAAAAAAGTACATGAAAATTAAATGATATCATTTCAAATAATAACTTCAAAGACCGTCCAATTATAGAATATTCTTATTTGTTTTTATAATGTCTCGCAGTGAGCCGAAACATGTCAACAATCTAATAAAAGTTATTTTACTGTACATTATATTTTTATTTTACACCTTTTAGCATTTAAAAGAAATATATTATTACAAGGTGTTGTAATTTATTATATTTCTGAGGAATACTTTCTAAAAATGCAGAAATCTATTAATATATTTTTAAAAATTCAGAAAAAAATACTTTAGAACTCTAAATGTTAATTAATTTATAGTTTGATACATAAAGAGTTAAACGGTATCAACTAGCATTAAGTTCTATTACCTTTCTTGTAACTATGACATAGTTTTTATAATCACTGAATAATTTGCAAAATAAAAGAAATCACACCTTTTCCAAACTTGATGGCTAGTATCAATAGATCCCCATTTATCTATTTTTTTCATCTGTACGTTGAGTACCATCCTTTCTTCTCCATTATCACTTCTCCATTTACAAAATATTATACACCAGCTAATTCGTCACTATTTGAATTCCGTATTTTATGATGTTTTCATATTTTAAATATTAGAAACCATGTTTTTCGAATGAAACCTTGAAATGCCTTTTTTATCTATAGTGTTTACTATTGCAAAAAACTGCTTATGGACACACTTAACAATATCAGTCAATACAATATCATGTGTTATACAATAATACCATGTGTTTAATAATATCATACGCTTAACAATACTATATGCTTAACAATATCATGTGTTTAGGCGTTTAGTGAAATTAATTATAACAAAATATCAGAAATTTCTTATGTTATAGGAATTTTTTTCTGGAGATCTTTATGGAATATCGTCTCCTTTTCAGTATCATTTATACAGTTTTAATTAGCTACATATGTGCATGGCTAAGACGGTAATCCGTTACTGTCTGCTATATTTGCAACATCAACAGAAAGATTACTTAAATAAGATAACGAACGAATTTTCAATTGAGCTCTAACAATATGTTGAATGGGAATCAATAAGGATTAATGCGTCTTGCGACTATATTGCAAACTGGATTTAATTCATTCAAACGATATTAGATAATGTTTGTTTACATATGTATTAAACTGAAGATGGCTGCCTTCGTTTGTAAATTGTGGTAGAATTTAAAGATTCGCTTTTTTCAGAACACGTGATATTCATAAATGATTACTTTTTGCTGCTTTGTTTATCTTATGTACTACACCTGCGTCGATTTATTAAAAATTATAAGTTATGGCAATAACAATATAAAGTATTTTAATAATTAGAGTTTCTGAAAGAAGTTTATTTCACACATACAATAAGGCGACTATTATTCTACAATACACAACTGCTAATAGAGTATTATTTTAAAGTTTTATTTGTTATATTATGTATTATAGAGCGGAGAATGTATAATTTATTTCCCCAAATGAACAGCTTTTAAATAGTATAGTATTCGTACTTTATTTTGTCAATAATTTTGCATTCGGAATGGAGATATAACATAGTATAGTACGACGCGTTCCGCAAATATTTTACGACAAGTTAAATATATGACTGGTATATAATGAATGATAATATACAATTTTTCGTGTCATATAGGGCTGTAACTATTAAACATTGTTTTACAATTTTATTTTCCAATAAAATTTGTCAATCTGCCTTACGGATGTTATGTTTTCGATGCTGAAGAATTAAATTCAGTATCGAAGTTCTCTACTTGAAAAATAAATATAACTCTTTCTTTATGCGTTAAATAACTCTTTTGTGAGGTGAATTGTATGTATTATAAATTAAACTTAAATCTGAAGATCGAACATCGACTTAAGACCATGGAATTTGATAGAAACAAAACCTATTTTATCCTGTACAGGATTTATGTTATCACAATGAAGTTTTATATTTCCAACTAAATAAAACTGTTTCCCAATTTATACAAATGCCATTGTATACTCTTAATTTTATTAGAAAATATATACAGGGTAGTCCTTCTTATAATTGACCAATAAGCATTTCCAAAACCGTTACGTATACAAATTTAGTTTGAAGTGCAAATTATTTAAAATATTTATTTCATTCTTTAGAAAAACATCTCCGCAGAAATAATTATTTTGGAAAAAGCTATGATTTATTTATTTTTTCATTTTTAATACTACAAGTTATATTTACAACATTTTTTCCATGATCTAACAAGCAAAATTGTGAAAATTACATCTTTAAACTTTTAAAATATACCGAATGGTGATACTTTGAATTTCAAACGGTAAAATACATTTTTCTGTTTTTAGTGCCAGGAAAAGCTAAAAATTATATAAATTAAAATAACTCGGTAAATTTTTGTCATAGAAGATTGGAATCCATTATTGATTTATTTTTAGAGCATATAGAAATTGTTCCTAATAAAACATATAAAACACAAGGACTGTATAAAACATTAAATTTTGTATTTTGTTATATAAAAACAACATACACAGTTTTTCAGATCTTGAAGAGTAACATTTAAAGCATTTACGTAATTAGAATTATACCATTAAACCTAACAATTTTAGAGTTATACAACAGTTTAGTCATTATATACAGGGTGAGTTTGACATAATCTGTCAAACGAAATGGGGTGATATAAGAGCCCATGTGGATCATAAAACACCATAGAAATCCTACCATATCTGTAACCATTTCCTAGTTATGGTGGGTATATAAAAATGCGCCAAAAAATCGTGAAGTCTGAAAAAAAAAAAACACAATTTGTAATATTTCTGTAATACATGTACAAAAAGCACATAGTTGGTAAGAGAAGACAAATTCCTACAATATAACACTATTTTTATCAGAATATCTGGAAGGGCGAGATTCAAGCGTTTAAACGTTGGGAAAGGGCAAAATCAGTTTGTCGCGAAAATCTTTAACCGTCCATATTGTAAGCATCTGCTTAGTTACAGTCGTTCAAATTTACCAAAAACTTGCCCATTATATCAGCTTTCGAATATGCTCACAATAAACCAAATTGTTTTTCTACATCAGTGGAAATTTTGCCTTTTATTTCAAATGCATCACTGAAATCACTCGGAATAGTATGTTAAATTTACACATTTCGCCTCATTACGCCAAACTAGAATGAAATTAATATTTCCAGCCCCGATTTCGCTTAAATATTTCGCTTGTAATAGCTGCCGTGTTGAGTTGATCGTTCGAAGGTGTGTTTCGTCCTTGCAATACTTTCATCCTTCTAAAAAACTACATTCAGAATCACAAAAAAAAAAAAAATGCCAGTTTACAGAGTTTCTTCAGCTATCTTATGCGCAAAAAAGTGTTGAAAATTTTGAAAAGGGAACGTGAAATAATAAAAAAAAAAAAACCGCTTCTATTTTAACGTTTGTTTGTGAGTATTTTCACGTGAATAGTCTTATCCCCTTGTTGTACATGGCGTTAAAAATGAGAAATCTGTAAGACAGTATTTCTTGAAATGAGATACGTGAGGTTCTAGGTAGTAAGCTACCAGTCTTTTCGACAACAAACAAACATAACAGACTACAAACATCAGTTAAGGAAAAAAAAAGTTCATCAATGACAAGTTTAAAAACAACATATATAAAGAACCTACATGTTGAAAATGACTTATGAATGTATTTCACCAAACACACAGTAAGCGTTCAATGTACAACGCGCAGAAGGTCACTTTAAAAAAACATGTTAATATGTCAGAGCCGGCGCTATGTCACGCGGAGTTCCAGATGAGCAAAACACTTAGCTGGGCCCTACGTTTCTGACTGCGATATTAAAGATCTCAATTAATAAAATTGATTTAGGAAGTGTGCCTATTATGGAGCACAAAACTGGTTTCAAACAATTTTCTTTAACATCTGCGGTAATATTGCAAAATAACATTGGTTTTGTACATTATTTACTACTGAATTTTATGAAAACACCATGCAATTTCTTTCACATTTAATGTGCATAATTCTCTTCACTATTCTAAGTTCATCCTTCTTAAGGGGGCGGTGGACGTTAAAATTGAATTATTTTATTTTTCATCATAGATATATGAAATTTTGTCCATATATAGATTTCACCATAAGTATATAGAATACCTTAAGGAAATTTCCTAATCGTAATATAATTTTAAGATTTTTAAACATTTTTAAATTTATAAACCAAATTTTAAAATGCTCCTTGCGTCTTAATTTTTAAGATATTTCCCTGATTTAGCATTTGGATCACTTAAAACTATATTACAAACAAATCTGTGTATCAGTTTTTTAATCCCCCGAATAGTTAATTTTTGAGAGATTTTTTTTCTAAATTCCATTCCGATTTTCATCAAAATTTAGCATTTTAATAAGTTATAAATCAAATTTAATTATCTTAACGAAGTTTAATTATAAAATGCCTACACAGTTTCTTTGTAAACAGTATCAGGATTCATCCTTATAAATTTCATGAATTTTGAACCAAAATTAAGACGCATGGAGCATTTTAAAAATCTAAAGAACGTGTAAAATCTGTATTGAAAAAAAAAAAAAAACATGTATAAAGTTTACTAAAGCACCGAAAAATTCATTGTGTACATAATTCAAACGCTTGTAACTATACGAAAAATTATCGCAGCTGCATGAAGTTTTTCTCAAATGGTTCAGTACAAACTGAAGAATAATAATACACATAAAAATAAATTTAGATTTTTGGGGCGATTTTTGATCTAATAAAGGTCCAAGGTCCCCTTAATAAAATACGTTGGGGTGTAATGATTCGTTATGATAATGTTAAAATTGAATTATTTTATTTTTCATCATAGATATATGAAATTTTGTCCATATATAGATTTCACCATAAGTATATAGAATACCTTAAGGAAATTTCCTAATCATAATATAATTTTAAGATTTTTAAACATTTTTAAATTTATAAACCAAATTTTAAAATGCTCCTTGCGTCTTAATTTTTAAGATATTTCCCTGATTTAGCATTTGGATCACTTAAAACTATATTACAAACAAATCTGTGTATCAGTTTTTTAATCCCCCGAATAGTTAATTTTTGAGATTTTTTTTTTCTAAATTCCATTCCGATTTTCATCAAAATTTAGCATGTTAATAAGTTATAAATCAAATTTAATTATCTAAACGAAGTCTAATTATAAAATGCCTACACAGTTTCTTTGTAAACAGTATCAGGATTCATCCTTATAAATTTCATGAATTTTGACCCAAAATTAAGACGCATGGAGCATTTTAAAAATCTAAAGAACGTGTAAAATCTGTATTGAAAAAAAAAACATGTATAAAGTTTACTAAAGCACCGAAAAATTCATTGTGTACATAATTCAAACGCTTGTAACTATGCGAAAAATTATCGCAGCTGCATGAAGTTTTTCTCAAATGGTTCAGTACAAACTGAAGAATAATAATACACAAAAAATAAATTTAGATTTTTGGGGCGATTTTTGATCTAATAAAGGTCCACGGTCCCCTTAATAAAATACGTTGGGGTGTAATGATTCGGGCTAGTTTTGTTAAAATGGTAGTGTTTCATTAAAACAAATCAGCATTAAGTAATTAAAAGAAATTTATTTACAAAGAAAACGTTAAAATTCCACTTTTTGAAAACAGATTCTAACTTCGGAATGAAGAAGGTCGCAACTGTAAGAGCATATTTTCCGTTTGTCGATATTTTTAAAATGACGGCCTTGGGAAAGCGTTTCCGTAAGGGGGAAAAGCAGGGCTGCACTAGATACCGGGCTTGCTCATTCATTATCATGATGTCACAAATGGTGGCTTGCCGCGTTTTGTGATGTCATGATAATGAATGAGCAAGCCCGGTATCTAGTGTAGCCTTGGGAAAAGTCAACCGCCAAAGCGGCATTTAAATTTTTTTTTTCATGGTATTAATAACGATATTTTTTTAAAGCTGCATCGTTTAAGACGTACAAAATACGATCATGAGAATATGTCCGTTTTTTCGTTTACCGAACGGTTTGGCCGATGGATGTTAAAACAAAAGACCAAAAAATTCGATCATTTTTCTTTTCCTTCCTGTGTTCATGTCCGTGCACACCTGTCGATTTTTGCAAAAAAAAAAAATTGCTTTTTATATGAATGTTTAAATAATACATGGGCTAATTATTAAAAACAAACAAAAAAAACTAAGCCTCAAGTGCATCAGGACCTGCCATGGACTATCCTCATACAAATTTTCAGATTCCAACGTGCGGTAAATTTCGCAAGTCATCGACAACAGACAGACACACACACACACAGAGAGCGAAACTTTCTTTTATTAGTATAGATAGAAGATTGTTTTTCATATTTTGAAACATCTTTGCACTATTTACGGAAATTTTTTCAATCGAGAAAGGCTGGCAAGAATTATCCTTAGCTTATTTTTAGTTTGTATGTAGTTTTCAAAGTCGCCCTAAAAAACAATTCATGTATTTTTATACAGAGATTTCGGGTCATCCCCTTGACTCATAGGGCATTAATGTTTTCAACAAAAGCATCCTGTTATTCCATCCGCAATTTTCATTTTCAAATTGATGCTAAAACTTTTTTTTTTAATTTTTTTTTTTTTTTTGGAGGTCCCAAATGGATCATAGTGCAGTTTTTTTCTGTTTTTTTTTTTTTAATATGTAATATTGAAAATGTCACTAAAACTAATTTTTATATATCATAATTATACAGGCTTCCGAAGCTTCAGTTCGCTCATAATGGAGTAATTTGCGTTTTTGATTTTTTGCGTAATTTTCAAAGCGACACTGAAATGAATTTTTAGATCTTATACATGTTTCGGGGCTCCCACCTGACTCATATAGTGTGGTAATATAAACTATATCTAAAAAAAGACTAATGTTTCCAGCATTAGCTTTTATTTTATATATAATATTCAAATTGGCACTAAAACAAATTTTAAGATCTAATATGTATTTTGTAGAACCCAATTGGCTCATAGTACAGTAATTTTTCTGTAATAAGCTAAATTTATTTCATACGTAATTTTCAAAGTAAGACTAATTTTTATTTAAAACATACTCTTTTAGTCGTCAATAGCTCATACTCCAGAATTTTTTTTCACATTTGCTTTTTCTTTGTATTTTACGTAACTTTCAAACACAAAATACTACAAAAAGTTTTCTTATCTAAAAATTTAACAGTTTTCGCAGATCCCTATTCCGACGATAATATAGTACATATTTCGGGCATTTATGTAATTTTATATTATTCTAAGAAAAGGGATTTGTTTAAGTGCCTGAATGTAATTTTTTAACTATATAGATAATTTTCTTTATGAAACGCCCCACCATATAATGCGCCTCTTGTACTAGCAACAGCAGCCCATATAAACACAAATAAGTGGCTTTTTCAGAAAAAAATTTTCCACAATAAATTTGATATTTTAATTTAGTAATAGTTTATTATATAATAATTTGTTTTGCCTTTGAATGTAATTTTGCATGTTAACCCTCTGAGCGTTTTGAAAAAGGGTAAAATTGTAATGTTGTTTTCTCTGTATTTTGTTTTAAATGCTAAAAAAATATGATTCTTTCAGCATTATAAATAAAACTTAATTCCAAATATGAATATAACCCTTGTAAGTATTAATCATTATTTAATGTTTTGAAAATTCATTAAATTTATAGAATTATATTATCTTAAACATTGCATATATTGCAGTGAAACCTGGAGCTTAGTGAACGGAATATTACGTTACACACGCTTAGAGGGTTAAAACGAACTTTCAGACCTATGAATTGAATCCGAGGTCCCCTTTTTTGGCTCAATCGGAATGTTAGGATTTGTCTTTATCCCGATTCTCATGCATTTTGAACCGCAGAAGAATTAGCAGTGAAACAGAAAACAGATATTGAAATTTGTGTTGTGATTTTTCATTGACCGATAGCGAGGAATGAGTGAAAGCAGTCACTGATCTAGACTCTGAAATTTCTAAAGGTTACTAACAATTATATCATTTCTGTCTGTGACAGACAAATATTTATACCCGCATTTTCTCAACAAGAAATTGTAAAATAAGAAACTTGATGATTAAAGTGAAAGTAAAAGTGGGGAGATGCGCGTTGCCCCTTAACAGGCGCTAGGGCTTGGGCAGCTTCCCCGTTTGCCCGATGTTTCGACTGGCCCTGTTACTACAAAAAACAGCTGTGCACTCATTAAATATAAACGACAATTTGTGTTCAGTTGATTCATTCTTTCCTATGTTTTTACTTTGTTAGTCACAACTGTTTTCAGAATAAAATAAAGAAAACAGCACGAAAATATAGTTTTTCAAATACATTTAAAGGAAGATAAATTGCATTTTCTAAAAATTACGCATTAAAGAAGGGCTTTTCTTATCAAAAATTAACATTTATAGTTATTTAAATTTTTAGGATAACTATAAAACTCTTAATAAAGAGGTTGTTTCAATATGGGAAACTTGCAAAATCATACTGCAAATATATATACGGTACATGTATAGAGAGAAAAATTTGGATTGCGCTCTGTTGCTAGGTCATTTACGCCCTGTAAACTACATAATGTTTTGTAGTTATATAGTTTGTTATAATGTTTAAATACCTGTAAATACAAATGGTATACTATTGATATGTTAAGTAAAAATTTTGTAGTACAGCACTTTTTTAAATAAATGTATGTATGCAGCTATTCAGAAATATTTTGTATCCACACTTTGGTTATTTTGCAAGACTAACTACACTTTTCTATATAAAATATTGCTTTTATATTACGGCAAGCTGTTGACAATAAAAATAGACATACGACGCATTTATTGTTAGTATATTAAACTGTCATGTGAAGCCTTACTAAGCCTTAGAATGTATCAGCTTAATGAACACTTCTTTGAATGTCTACTACCGTCTTTCAACGATTTTCCGTTCAGAAAATTTTTACTTAACAAATAATACGCACATCCTTTCATCATCAGCACATCATTTTAATGTCCTCAGATTCGAAGCAGTAGAATCTATACCAGAGCCCAAAGTGTGTGTTTTTTCGTAATGCAGTATTTGAAAAATTGGCTACCATATTATAATAATTGTATAAAATTTACATTATTTTTACATTTATTTTTATTGTCATTTATTTTTTTACTAAGCTATTATATTGTATATATTATAAACATCTAAACCGTCATTTAATTTATATTAACAAGCAAATATCTTTAATAAAAAATAGCCTATTATACATGCTTCTTCTAATTAAATGTTCTCCGAAGCTCATTATAAAGATGGAAAATAAATTGATTCTATTACTAAGGAAGCAATTTATAATGTGGCATTTTAGATCATTATCCGTTAGTGAAAGATTTTAACCTCAGAGAACAAAGATAAGATGTAGCTTATTAAAAATAATAAAATATACTTTCTAAAGGCAGAAAAAAATCGGATTTATTAAAAAATAAAATAACGCTACTTCCTTTCAGTAATTCTAATTTATTTAAAATGCATAGAATAGTTAATTTTAAAATGTACTTTTAAATTCTGTATTCTTGCCAATTAAGTTTTTTTTTTACATCTTTGAAGTTTTTAATCCGAGAAATGAAACCCGGAGAAATAGAAAGTAACATTTATTTATTTTCACTTTCTTTTTATTATTTAAGTTTACTTTTTTTCCTTTGTATATTGTAGATTGTAAACTATGAAACGGAATTTTTTATGAAAACGAATATATTTTCTTTCATAATTCAATTTATTATAATTCGTTACTAGTTCCGAAAATAACAGTTTTATCTTACAAATAGTAAAGTTATTTAAGATTTAATAGTTCTAAAAAGGATTAATTATAAGAGTTATATTAGAAAATAGTGATATTATAATTTAAATTAAGTTTGATAGAATGCTGCATGACATTTACACTAAACACAAGTTGTATTAATTTGAAAATCAATACCCGTGTAGAATTATAACATAGAGACGACACTAATGTGACGTTACAATGTGTTTTTGCGATTTTTAGTAACGTAATTTCACATGGATGCCACATTGTACTGCCGTCTATTTGAATGCGATTAGCGACATTAAGTGACACTAGAGCATCCAACCCGGGCTTCCCGGGATAGAGAATATAGGTAAAAACCTTTTTTATTTTTTTTATTTTTTATTTATTTATTTTTTTTAATGAAAACTCTAATAGACTTTTTACATTTAACATATACGAGCAGGGAAGACCGAGCCATGCTCGGTCAAAATCAAATTTGAGCTCAAATATCATGACCCATGACCAAAATGACCCACTAATTGAATTTTCTGGAACATGTGACTTAGCCCAACAGTCTTCTCGTGCCCGAAAACCATAGGGTGCAAAATTTAGTGTAAATAGACTGATCCGTTTTTAAGATAAAATAGCTTGACCCATAATGACCCATGACCAAAATGACCCACTAATCAAAATTTCTCGAAGATGTGATCTAGCCCAACAGTCTTCTTGTGTCCAAAAACCATAGAATGCAAAATTTAGTGTAAATAGTCTGAGCCGTTTTTAAGATAAAATAGCTTGACCCATAATGACCCATAACCAAAATGACCCATAAATTGAATTTTCTCGAGCATATGACCTAGCCCAACAGTTTTCTCGTGCCCGAAAACCATAAGATGCAAAATTTAGTGTAATTAGTCTGAGCCGTTTATAAGATAAAATAGCTTGACCCATAATGACCCATGACCAAAATGACCCACTAATTGAATTTTCTCGAACATGTGACCTAGCCCAACAGTCTTCTCGTGCCTGAAAACCATAGGATGCAAAATTTAGTGTAAATAATCTGAACCGCTTTTTAGATAAATTAGCTTGACCCCCAATGACCCAGAAATGACCCAATAATCGAATTTTCTCGGACATGTGACCTAGTCCAATGATTTTCTCGTGCCCGAAACTCGTAGGATGCAAAATTTAATCAGAATCGTTAGAGCCGATTTTTAGATAAAATTAATTTGACCCGCGTTGACCCAAAAATGACCCACTAATCGAAAGTTCTTGAACATGTGACCCAGGCCAATAGTCTTCTCGTGCCCGAAAATGAATTTCGGATACAAAATTTCGTCAAAATCGTTTGAACCGTTTTTTATATACAATTAGCTTGACCATGACCCAAAATGACCCACTAATCAAATTTTCTCGAACATGTGACCCAGCCCAAAGGTTTTCTGGTGCCCCAAAACGGTAGGATACAAAATTTCATTAAAATCATTAGAGCCGTTTTTAAGATAAAATATGCATATATATATATAACCACACACAAGATTTGCTCGTATTAGAATATATGATATTTTTTTTTACAGTGCCCCCTAAAAACACCAAAGAGCATTCGTACATGAAATATGTCAATTATATATTCAAATAAAATTTAGAATTTTTTTAAAAGCGGTAATTGGCTTTGTGCCAGAAGTTAATAGCCGAAGAAATCGCTCAAAATTTCGTTATATACAGCAGTTTTTCTTATTTTGTAAATTTTAGCGGTTTTAAGCGCTTATTTTGAACAGATGTCTGTTAAATTTCTGTTTTATTTATACTATTTTATTTATTACTTAATGAAATTTTAATTTCGCTAGGGAATATTAGATGGAAATAAAGGCTGGATTTTTTATATTGTTTATAAAGTGAAAACGGATTAGTATTTTGTAATTGTCTGCAAGCGATAGAGATGGATTAAAAAAAAATCATGTTTGACATTTAATTTAAATGTTATAATAAATGAGTAAATTGCGATATAGTTTTCAAACAAATTGCATTTGAATGTAGAGTAAATTTTTTTCCCTCTTTAACGGCGTAAAAATTTAAAATGTGCGACGTTTAGAAATTAAGAAAATTGCAGTAGCAAAATTCGCAAAACCGAAATTTCATCCTCAACTTTTGCCATTCGCAAAATGACGTCAGCGTTACGCACGAACACGTTTGTCCTTTATAATATAGATAGCACAATAACATAAGTGATGCTTCTAGTAATACATTTCATATTCATTAAATGAGCAGTTTCATAATATAGTAGAGTGCCGATTAACCGGATTATTCTATTAACCGGAAAGATCCAGGACCCTACTTTTTTTCCCACCTTCTCCAAAAATTTTAAGTGAAACTTCTTTAAGCGCGGTAGTGTAAATTCGGCTGGATATCACGAAAATTAACCGTTAAATAACAATTTCATATTCCTGAAATAATAAAATCGCCAACAAATGCAAAGATAGCAATGCATTAAATCAATTGTTTCTAGAATCTAAGAAGTTTCACTTCTATCGCGCAAGAGTCCTACGCATATTTTTTTTTTTTCACGAAACCCCCTCTTATACGGACTAATGGCCACGGAACATGCCCCACCCCATAGTGCACCAAGCCAGCCAAATAACTACATCGTCAATATGATAACAGCGATTAGGCCTCAATAGACTGTTCGCCAAATTCCAGCAATGCAACACACAGCAACGTAAAGGTGCCGTAATAAGATAACAGATGAGAAACCTGCACTCAAGTGAGATACCAGTAACAAAGTGAGAAACTGCAACAAAGTGAAGCCCAACCATCAAAAGATAAACAATTTAAAAAGTGACAATACCGCGAGTATAATCTACACAAGGTAATAACCCAATAAAGGTAAAAATAAGCCAAATAATAGTTACAATTCCTAAAATAATATTAGGCCTAGAAACGGCAACCTTAACTAAAATAATCTATTCCCACAGGGACCTTCACTCCCTCCAAATTCAATCAAACTAATAGGTAAATAATCGTTCTTAGTACTTAAAAGTCCTTAGACCAAATAGCCCTGATTTCTAGCATTTAAGTATGGCTATTTTCAAGTTATTCATAATTAAAATAAATATCTTAACATTACCCTTAAGGTAACTTTTATAGTTCTAAGTAACAAAAGACATAACTGTATATAAACCAAGAAATAATCAAGCATCATCCCCAAGCCTCATAGTCAATAGCTTTAGTAAAAGTCTTAAAATCAGACTGACATTGAAAGTTAATAGACTAAATACGCCTAGTTATAATTTCTTCCTAACCCAAACTCAACCCTAGACAACTCCTAGAATAAAGCATAACTAAAGTTCCAATAGTAGCTTCTTCTAAAAATGCAATCCCAAGTTAAGCTCTACCAAACTTAAAGTTAAATATTTCACTAATAAAGTTATTTTGAGTCAATCTCATAGCAGTCATTACTTTAGTTGCCTAAATCACGTCCCATAGGAAGAAGCAGTAATATAATAGCTAGTACTAAAAAATGGTACAAGTAAATCATCATCTTAGTAACTTCCCAGCATGGCAGTCTAAGTTAGCCATATAAATATTAGTTCATAAGAATTAAATACAATGTACTAACCACCTTCCCTTTCAAGGTTTTTTTTTCTTTTCTTTTTTTTTTTTTGTGACGTCTTCTTTAATAGCTGCATATTGGCTAAAGCCAGCACAATAGCTACCGGACCCGCTTCAATAGGATGGCCTACGAAGCCAGTTTTTACCTGGTGGGGTCTTGTCACCATTGCAACGATGAGTGTCAGTGCCAAGCGCAGGTACATTTAAAAAGAGCATGCAATAAGTAGCAGGAAAACAAATGTAAATCAAACAAAGTCCTAACCTGCCTTCTAGAGTATAATATAGCCGTTCTGCTGCTACACGGCATCACTTCTATGGCGCTAACGGACCCCGATGCCATGCAAATAACCCGTTCAGCTAGGGAAACCTGGCAGGTAGGGGCCTGGTAATCAGTATGAATGAATGAAGGGGGCGGGGTCTAAAAATTGCTTATTTTGCCCCTTGGCGTCCCCTGAATGAGCCCTCTCCCCTCTCCCTCCAATCGTATTCGTTCTACTCTGTGTCAATGAGGCCGGGCGGGGCTAGTGGAGCTTAAGCCAAATGGTAGGCCACCCTGCCCGGCATGAACCTGTGTCAATGAGGGTGGGATGTAGATAGTGGAGAGTAGAAAGGTTGAATAAAAGGATTAAGATTCTTCTTTTTCCAAGACTTAGAGAGAGGAGGAATGCTTCATTTGCTTTTGTAACACGCGCTAGAGTACACACGTGATTTTTCTAATAAGTTTTGTAGGTGTAATATGTGTTTTCAAACATTTCTGGAAAGTTCAAAAGATTCGTGCTAACGTTACATAAAAAAATTGAGATTGTTAAAAGATTGCAGTAATGCAAAAACCGAAACAACACAGTACTTTAATATGGTACTGACATGTCCTCTATGAAGCAGAAGACTACCAACAATTTATTTTTCCTATCGCAATATTTTATTGTTGATATTATTATTTTTTAATATATATATATACTGTACAGTGTATGTATATATAAATACATGTAATAATTACTATGTGTACATCTATGTATAACTTTGTACCATATTTGTAGAAAATAAAATAAAGTTAAAAAAAAACTTTTTGTACGTCATTTGTAACATTCTAAAATGTGGACAATTGACTGTCATAAGCCTGGCAAAAATGTGAAGGATAGCGACCTAAAAAACATTGCTATAGAAACATTCCAAATAAGTTGTTCAATTATCCGGATTTTTCAATTATCGGTTCGGCCTCAGTCCGGATAATCGGTTCTCTACTTAATTAATTTAATGAGCAAATATTTCCCTCTCGGTTTTAACTAAATAAACTTGCTTTTTAGATACACATTTCTATGAGAATTATAATACAATAAATTATTAATGTCAAAAAAATATATAATTAAACACTAGATAATGCCCGTGTTTTCCTTGACGTAGCTCATTCAATTATGTGAAAACAATTTTTAGTTGCATATTTTTTTTTACCCCATAGAAGTTTAAAATACCCAATCTAAATTTCTCTTACTGCATTTTCGGACATATAATGTCTTTGTGTAGCATCGATGAAC
Organism: Maratus michaelseni; assembly: GCA_963931845.1. Taxonomy (NCBI): domain Eukaryota; kingdom Metazoa; phylum Arthropoda; class Arachnida; order Araneae; family Salticidae; genus Maratus; species Maratus michaelseni. Next base: position 395,070,402 of record OZ007592.1, read on the forward strand.
CGATTATAGACCAGTGACAAACACATAATAATTGTGAAATATTTTTCCATAGAATTGCATAACGTATACAGTGAAAGGAGAACATCGAATAAAATATGGGGGTTAAATTCACTATTATTATTATTTTAATTTTCGAGATAATACATTTTTCATTCCCATTGCTTTTTACACTAAATTTATATTTTATTTTTCAGAACATTCTTATCAATTATAAACTAAAACATATATCAGAAAGGATCTTTTAAAATGGATTACAATCTTTACTTTAAAAAAAATAAATTTACGATGATTTCATTCATGGTTTCAAAAAGTGTATAATGCCAAATTCATTTACAGTATTTGTTTCCCAACTTTTTCTCTCTTTTTTTTCAATTTCACAAGGATATTCGGGTAAATACATTTCTTTTTACACTTTCAGACAATACACACATAATCTGTATTTCTATAACATCGACTTTTATGATCGTGTACGCTGGTACTACTTTTTATTATATGATGTAAATAAAAAAAAAGATTCGCATCAGAGCTAAAAATTCGTAAAATTGCATTTACTAATTTTCTAACATTCTATCATTTGAAAGCTAAACATAACCAATATATCCATTAAATTTGTCTGTTTTAGATCGGGAGACTACATTTTTTCTACATTTCGTCATCTTATGCATTCTTAAACTGTGATTGACGCCACTGGTATTATACAAACTCAAAGAATGTAAATCGAATTTAAGTCTTATCGTCCTTAACGCTTTAAGAACTTCTATTCGATTAATCAATTTTTGAATCACTGGATTATCGAACAGCAATATATCACAGCAGAGTTGTCGTAATTCCTTTTAGAAATCTAGAAAAAAACATTCATTATGTGCGACAGCTGCGTATATATTGTCTATTCTTTGTTTAAGTGATCAGTATCCACGCAAAAAGTTAAAATGACAATTGTACAATGAATAAAGATTGCACTGAATTAAACTCTTACACTTTATTATTGTTAATACATTTTTGACTGAAAATGTTTTGATTATTATTTTCATATGACATGTTCTAAATACCATTTAGTAACTAACTTAAATGTATAAAATATATACAATTTAAAATTAAAATTAATTTTAAATTGCATATGATACACGTTTTAATATCAGTGTTACAAAATAGGTTGAGCCTGTAATTTCATGTCAAAAATAATATTAATTAATTGTATATATTAGGAAGTAAATTTTAGACAATTATCACCAATATTAGCCGATATACTATTGCGAGTTAAATGGAAAATATAAAAATGGAGGTGTCAACAAGTGCAAGAATGGATTTTTTTCAAATATTAGGGAAATATTTTAAATGGTAATAAACAAATCTTGTGCCAAAGTAATATTTATTTACAGTGTAAATATTTCTAAATTCGCTCTGTGTATTTTGCTAGAAGTACTTATGCAGTACTAATAGGAATACATATTCATTGTCTGAAGATATATTCAATAAATAATTTGATTTATTTAGTAGACGATCATTTCTTAATTGTTGCAAGTTACATAAAAATAAAACACATTACGCAAAGTACCAGTATATCACGAACATTTAAATCAAATTTTAAAGCCTTCCATTAAGTTCGAGAATTACTAAACACAAAATTTATTTCATAAAGTTCTCCTTAGTCTGATGTTAAATATTTTTTATCTTATGTAGAGTCCAGCTGCATATCATACAAATGGGGGCAAGTTCGTGAGCATTTGCTCAGGAAATCTTTCATAACTGCTTAATTTCTAAAACGACTTTGCTTCTTAACGTTTTACAAAAGATATTTTTAATATATTTGATTTCAAGAAATATGGGCCGATTCTTCTTCCGTATCATTGTTTCATATTTATTGTCTGTAGTAATTACGTGGTTAAATATATGTTCAATAAGAGTAACAGTAAAAAGAGTGTGCGTTGACGCACAACTTATCCCAATTTTAATAATTATATCTCCATTTTTCACTATTATAATATGGTCGTCTACTGAATACTTTGGTGATATTTAGAGACGAGATTTTCAGAATATTAGAATTACATTTATGCTGAAATATTTTGGCGTATCTGAATTGAAAATTTATAGGAATAAATTGACTTTAAATAAATCACTTTACCAGTTGTAATCAGTACATTCAATAAAATTTAAATTTAAATATTTAACTATTTTACGCACCTTTCCGCATTTTTTTTTAATTTTAAAATCTAATATATTTAATAAATTTTAATAATCATGTTTCGTACACTTGCTTTAATAAATGACTAGCAGACCCGCCCGGAGTTGCCCGGACCCGTGATAATAAATTTTAAAAAATCAAGTTTTCATTATTTTATATATTTAACCCGATTTTGTATGAAATTATATTTTTAAATGATCTACGAATAGAAATTGTTACAAGATTTAAATATTTAAATATTAACATTTAATTGTGACATCTAATTTTTTATTCTTTGGTATATTTTACCTTAGGATACTAAAAGTGAATTAGTCGGTAATTCATTTTAATAATTATGCAGATCAAATTTTTAGCTACACGACGTTATATTCATTGTCAATTGTTGCTAAACGGATAGCAATGAGGATATTTCTTAAGCTTAATTTAAAAATCACTTGGCGAAATGAGATAAAATTCTATATTCGCATACTAGAGGGTTTTGGAAATAAATTTAGAATTAAGGATATTATGGGTTACAATTAATTTCAAAATTTAATTAATATTTATTTTTCAAACATTATAGTGTTAATATAATAATAAATTTGAATTACAATGTACTTTTAGAGTATACAAAAAGTTAGTAAAATTCGTTTTGTACAAAGTGACTTTATAATATAGATTCCGCACAACACTTCTAAAAGATGCTGACCCTTCCAAGGACATAGAACGCTAACTGCAAAAGTAGTGGAGACTTTACAAATATTTTTTGCCGTTTTGTATTGTACCGTTTACAATTAGTGAAAACCAACAGAACTGGTTTTTACTATCGCGATTAACTCTTTCTACACGCGACCGTACTGGGAAAATGTCTGCAAAAATTTTTTGTACAAAATTATTTCAACGGAGAACATAAAATGTGCCAGTATTGGGCATGCAAAATTCAATATTGCACACCTATATGTTCCTTTAGTCCACGTTTGAACTGTACTCAAAAATGTCAAATGAAAGACGAAACGGCTAGAAATATATTTTTTATAAGGTAGGCGACCCAAAAATGGCCATAGTTAAGCTTTGAGGATTTTTAATTGTTTTCTGGTTGGGTGTGTTTCGGAATTTTTGTTTGTCAAATTTTACATTTATCTCTAACACATATCAAGTATACTTTTCTTTGTAAAATGAAATATATTTACTTTTATAATACAATTTCAACATTGTAGCTTCTGAGCTACCTTTGGCGCATAGTGTTCCGAAGGTGGCCCATGAATTGAAATCACTTTTAAAATACGAAATAATACTCGGCAAAATATTTTGCTTACTATTATGCTCTGATGATCCTTTCTTTATTTTTATATCTTTCGAGTTTTTCTTCTTAATCTTGTTATCTTATGGCGCGAAAATACCTTAAAACACATTTTGTGCACGATAGTTCAGGGATTTTCTTCTCCGTTGTTACTAACTTCCTTTTAAGTGACCTCTGGCGTTAGCAATAAATGGTAGTAAGTTTTGTTTCCAGATATTTATGTAAAACTTGTGAATGTCAGCCTTACTACACTGATTTCCACATTTGTTTTCTAAGGTAGCCACCTTGGGAACATAAGTATGGTCGCCATTTGCACGACGTAAATGTATTAATCTGATACATTTCTTAGAATTGAAGTAAATGTGGCTAAAGAGAAAAAATAAGCTTTCAGAAAAGCTTATTATAACTCAAAGTTCTAAGAATTTAAACACGTGTAAATTAAAATATCATCTTACCGGGAAATTAGAATGACTACTCCTCAAAAGTGAAATCACTGCATAAAATGTCGGGGATAAAGAAGGTCAGATACAAGATTGACAATGCAGTAGCACTATTTTGTGATTAAAAATTAAATTATTTTTACTTTTAAAGGGTGGCTACCTTAGCAACACTGGCCACCTTTGGTTCACCCATCTTATACAAAAAGATTTATGTTGTTACTTTAATGAGTTAATAAAATAATAATAAGGAAAAATAGTATCCAAATCTGAAAAAAATGATCTAAATAATTTGACAACTTTGTAACACGACACAATTCAATGACAGCGCTTTAATGGACATATTTGATTGTAGTTACGTCGTAACGTGTATATGGAATTTTAAAACCAAAATTGAGCAGTAGCCTTAAAACGGTGTTGCCTTGCCACAGTCCCTGAAATTCTAAGCTTTCTCACTGACTTAGAAAATGGTGGCTGTTGTGGGTGAATATTTTTCACATTTCAAACGGCACATTTAATTTGGCTGCCACTATATCCGAAAAGTAATAATCGAAAAATTTTCTTGATATTAAATACGGCGATGGTTATAATTGGAAAATAATACACTAAAGTGATAATTAAGGTATTATGTCCTGTTTAAAACTTTAGGATTTAGTAAAAAGCTGTCTCGCCGACTATAAAACACTTTGCTGAATTTTTCAAGAAATGAATGAAGTCCCTTATCTGATATCTGTGGACGTTCTAGAACCAATTACACAGATTTTTGTCATTCATGTAACTTCTGTTGTTGCTACATTTTGATATATTTGGGACAAAATGTCGAATTTTTTCGCCAAAATGCATTCAATTATTTGCGCGCTGGTCGGTTTTCTCCAAAATATTTCCTTCTAATCCAACGCTTCCTCAGCTGTCGAACACTGTTCACAACGACTTCCATTTTCACAAGGATTCCAGATTTTGATAGATCTATCCATTACTGTTTATTGTGGTGCATTGCGTTACCAGTAGTAAATACACGCCAGAAATTACTTGACAGAACTTACACGCCAAAAATAGTAGATGGAAAATTAAACCATAAACACAATGAATGGATTATGTTGAACAAATGTAATCATGTGAAAGCCAAATATAAAAAATAATTGCTTAAAAGTAGGCACAAATAAAACAGGCTAAACATATAGCAGATTACAACGCTAAAATCACTGAGCAGTTACATTGTTTTATTTCAAACCACCTCGCTCCTAAACTGGTAGCATGAAAACTGCAGTTAGTGGTGTTAAGCCCTTCGCGACAGGCGTTCTGTACGCAATTTTTATTATTTTATCACCGGGTTACAACACAGACATTTTTACCTAATTTAATCGCAAAAATGTTATGATTAAATAAAGTAAAATTTAAACTTCAAAATTACTGGTATAAATAATCAATTATTCTGGGCATTTTATGCATCACGTAAACATACAAAGTCCTTTTGATACGTTGCTACATAACATTGTCTTCCAAACATCTCAGCATTCTACATTTCTTTTTTTTCTTCGAAACTATGTTTATATTTTAAGGATCTATTTTGCTATAGAATAGATAGTTAGTTTTGTTATACGGTATTATTTTTGTTCGTTAATGTTTATAATGTTGTTAAAGGGATGACAATATGTAATTTTCAATAATTCCTTTTTTTAGAAATCAAAATAATACAACATTATTTGTATTATTTCGATATTTATATATCAGAATATCTCCGTAACCAATCTTAGACTATAATATATAGAATAATATTTTTTTTTACTTTCCTTTCACGTAATACATATTACAGTAAATTAATACTTAATTTTCTGCAACATTAATTTCAGATTATTTCAGAATTTAATATATCCCTTCTGTTACGTGACATAAATTATATGTGAAGTTTTCTATTATTTTTGGTATGATGTTAATCAAATCTTGGTATATAAGATAAAATAATTTTTTGAAGAGGTACAAATTTCATTTTTAAAATATAAAGTTTGTAAAATATGAAAATATTGGAAAAATATTACTAAACCATATGATTTATTTAAAAAAAAATGCAATTTTTAATTTTATATTACGTACAAAACGGTTCCTTTAGTTAAAATGTTGTTATTGAATACATAATTTTCTTAATTCCACAACATTCAATTTTAAAGATACGAGTATGCAGTTTTTGTAATGGACATCTTGCAGCAATAGGTTAAGGATTCTAATTTGAGCATTTTTTGTACGGGGATAGTGTAGAAAGGTATAAAATGTAACTTTATGAAAATTAATGTCAGGAAAATGCTATTAACGTAATAATATTTTGTACCATATTCTGAAAACTTTTGAAATTTGCGTTGATTTAACTAATTTACACTATGTTTCAACATTTTTGGGAAACCGAATATAGAGAAAGCACATATCAATGTCCTTTCGGAGTACATTTAAACTTCCGGTAAACAAAAGTTTTTTTCTGAACTTGTAGGAAGATAACTTTTATACGTTCCTTAAAAGATTCTTCTATACAGTGCATGAGGATAAATAAAACTAAAGCACAGATCATCAAAAATTTTATAATGTTAAAGTGACTTATTTCATCGCTCAAAGAATTTTATTGCTATACTGTCAGGAAAATGAGAATAAGTGAAAGAAATCAGGCAGAATATCATGTTTAGAAAAGTCAAATGGACATGTCCATCATGACAACTCTAAATCCCCTAAATCATTTTAAATCAATTATAACAATTATTTGTAATTATAGAATGTGTTTACACCCAGAAAAAAGGAATTGATTAAAACTACAAAACATGTTTTGTTGAGTACATTTTGGTTGTTTTAGCAAAATTCAAGTAAAAATGTACCACTTTTCTTGAATTAACAAAACATTTTTTGCTGACGATACAAAAAAATTTTTGGGAATTGCAAAAAAAAAAAAAAAAAAAAAAAAAAAAAATGTTGATTCAAACAAAATTTCCATTGACCTATATTTAAACAAAAAAGTTTTGTTGGGTCAATCAAATTTTCGTTGATTCAACAAAACTTTTTTCTGGGTGTAAAGTTATGTTTAAAATCAAATGTCGAGCTTTTTAACTATAAAATAAATATCGAATCGTCTGTATGTTGTTTTAAAAATGTATTTAATGTTCCATTTCGATAAGTTTTCATGAAGTAGTAACAGAATAGCAACTCTTATTTAATGATTATAGATTGCTACATTACAATGTGCGCGAGTAAATCAAATTCCACCAAGAATCAATGACCAAGATATTTTGTCATTTTATAGATATTCAAGCAATAATTTATCTGCAAATATGAAGCTCTTACAAAGGAATGATTTATCCCATTGCTCATACATTTTTATTGCTATGCTATTTAGAAAGGGAAAATATGTGATAAATATCAGCCATCAAAAGAATGTGTACGTAGATACTTTGCAGTTGATGCATTGCAAGCTCTAAATAACTCTTTAATGTCAGATTAAATATTTTTGGAGAAATTGTGGAAGATTTTTTTAAAATATTTACAAACTTATTTAAATGGGAAATTGAATTGTCAACGTCGGAGATCAAGTACATTTCCAAAACGTTTTTCTTTCACAATCATAAAAACTAACAGTAATTAAAAAAAATTCAGTACTAATCTAATAATGTAGGGTATACTGCTATTCGTTTAAAAGAATCTTAAAAAATATACATTAAAGTTAAATTGATGAATTTCTTCTAAATTGACAAAATAACAGTTTTACTTTTTAATTAATAAAAAACATAATTTTTTAAAGAGAAATGGGATAGCGAAAATGATGGTATAGTTTTACAAAACACATTTTCCCAAGCATAAAACAAACACTAATAATTTTAGGTTTTGTTCAATACTACTCTTAAACTTATAAAAAATATTAATCACATGATAAGATATAAAATGATAAGATATAAAATAAACATATTAAATAATTTATTTTATATCTTTAAAAGAGTCATCAATCTTACAAAATAAAATCTTTAAATTACATAAAAGAACTGTAATCTCTCTAGAAGTTAAAATTTCTTAAGAGCAAATATAAATGTTGAAAAAAAATATCTAAAATATAATTCTTATGATTTAATATTTTTGTTTGTGTCAAAAGTCGTCCGAATGCAGAAATAAACATAGTTTTTTTTTAAATTAAATATTACATTGTTCATTGTATAACATATTGTATAACATTATAGTAGTACGAAGGTCATGTATCTAATCGCTGTTTTCGAACTTCAACATTACTAAAAATGATACACGCATAGTTTTCTATGCTGGATATCTTGCAGTGTTCGAACAGCTGCGCACCAGCAGGCCAATTGTCACCTCTAATGTTAATAGTACATTTATCTGAACAGACATTTCAATTTCTATATTTCTGATTCACATCTTCTTTCATTCTTGTGACAAAGAGATATAAGCAAAATGTACATTATACATTTAATATATCTCTTATACTGTAAACTAAAATATGTGATTTTTGTACATGTTTTTAATGATGATGAAGAGTATTTATATAATTCATTTTATAATGCTATGATAATATTCTAATAGGTTTTTGTATTTTAATTGTGTTCCCCATAGACATGTAATGTTTGAAAAATTATGAAAAATCTATGTAATGTATGAAAAATGTATATTTTCCCTAGTCGTCAGAATGTCGTATATAGCTAGTTAGTGACAAAAAGATACTTTTTTAATATTGAAATTTATAATTGGGACGAGGCTGCTGCATACGGCGGGAAAAGTGTCTGTCGAATGATGACATCCAGGCTACATCTAGAAATGAGGAGGCGTGGGGAGAGCATGGAGATTTGTCAGTGGTTTTACCGTGCCTTTTTGGAGAAAAACAAGAGTTGATAAAAAAGCATGCAACTTGATATCAGACATCCTTATTTCATTAGATACTTTTAAATTATTGCTCTCGACATTATAGTCTATTTTATTTAGATGACTTGAGTAAAATGATGACGATATGATGCTATGCGTAGAGATTATCCTGTATAGAGAGATAGACTGTTGAATGATCCCTCGACTCCCATATCATGCTTTGAGAAAGACGTCTTTATGAAATAATGGGCCCGATCGGTTATACTTTACATAATCCTGAGGCAGCGCTTCCCTTAGTAGCACAAGATGATTAAAATTAATTACAAAAAAAAAAAAAAAAAAAAAAAAAAAACGGTTGTTTTTAAAAAGGCGTGTGTGTGTGGACGACAAGTGCATCTCAATATCGATGACAGCATGGACGACGGCACAACCGGACATTCCTTCCTAAAGAAGGTAAAGAACAAATTGTCAAAGACACAATTTACCTTGTTTTAGGATTTCGTTCATCTCACGAAACCCTATTAGTCCCGCTTCGTTGTCTGTCCGTCACAGAACCAGGTTCTAAGAATCTATATAACTTACAGTCATGAAAGTTTGAGTACTTAGAGATAAATACCTACTATGAAGCTCAAAATCCTAAAATTTGAAAACATTCGTATTATTTTAATATATAGAGATAAAAAACCAAAAATCTAACAGCCTTTTCCTATTAAATGTAAAAAATTTTTGTTACAGCAGTTGACAACAATTAAAAATCCACAATAAAATTCTTTCTAGAATAATTAATTTTCTACTGAAAGATTTCCACGTGAAAAATGAAAATGAAATAAAAAGTTTCACAAATTGAAAAAAAAGATAAATATGACGTCATATTAGTCTGGTGACGTGGTATTAAAACGGAATTTTTCAAACATTTCTCAATAATACAAGGAATATGAGTATGTGTAAATACAGAAAACAGCTTAATATGACGTCACTAGAGAATTTAAAAAACGTTATTTTGACGTCTAACATTTTGAAAGTCTCTATACAAAATGTTTATCTTTGAAACTGTTTTTTTTTTAATCGCATTTAGTCAACATGACAGATATTATTATCACAGAGTACAATAGCGAGCTTCGCCAGCTATCGTACCGGTTCAGAGTTTTAAAAAAAAAACGAGAAAACGAGAAAAATAGACCGGTAAATTTTTACTTTATGAAAAACATAACTTTTTTTTTTTAATTAAATTTTTGGATTTTTTAAAGAAAGGATTAAGTGTTTTGAAAGGAATTTTTAACGAAACCCTTTGTGCGATCTTCGATCACACTTACCAACTTGTTTTTAATTTAATTCAAGTAAACGATTAATGATTGTGCTTTCCTGAATTATGTGTACCAGCGTGTAGTATATGACTTGATCTAAAATTTCATTTAAAACTTTAATAATCCGGCAATTGAATTTAATAGTGCTTTACGATTAGATGAAGGGATTGTAACTAGTAATTTTACGGTAAAACAAAAGTGTCTGTAACTTTTAAAAGTAATGATGAAGTATATAACCAGTGTGTTATGTCTTTGTAGGAAGTTGTTTTTGTAAACATTTTAAATTAATCTTATTAATTTATTAACTTAATTTTGTCTTTATTTGCGTCATGTATTATAATTATTTAATGATAATTTCTAATTCAAGACAATTAAAGCGATTAGGGTTTAAATTCTGGAATGCTCAGTTAATTTCTATATAGTTCTTAAATTCATCGATTTTCTCATAATTTGTAACTTCTACGAAAAATATTCACAATGCGATGACATAATTTATTGATGTTTAAATTTAATTTAACCCATTTTCGGCCAAACATAGAAATTTTATAAAATGTGGTATTATTTGCATAGAAATTTGCTTAAATTACATTCATTAAGACATCAAAAAAGTTTCGTGCATGAAAAATAGTATTTTATTTAATTTGACGTTATCATTATTAATTTATTATTATTAATTTATTATTAATCTTAAATAAAAAAATTTAAGTTTTCTTATTTCATTTGTTTTATTTTTATTTTATTTACAGAACTTGCAACTTTACTCCATTATAAAAACATATGACTAATCTCAAGTGGAAAAATTATATATTTTCAAAAAGTCGAATTTCTCAATAACCGTTTCAAGAGTAAAAAAACCAGCGTATTTTGAAAATTTCTCAACAGAAAGTGATTACTTCAATTGAATTACTAATATTTTATAGATGTCTCCAGAACCCTTAAAAATAGCAGAAAATAAAATTAGCGAAAAATATACGTCACAGTGTTAATAAAAAAAATATTTATTTAAATTGTGCGTTTACGCACCTTTGGCCGAAAATGGGTTAATTTATATAAGTTCTGACAAGAGATTGTTCCATCGAAAATGAGCCGCATTTGGTACTAAAGTAGAAGTTAGTGTAGATTGAGATTGAACAAACCAGTTATTTTTTTTGTGCCCAGATCTTCAATATAGAATTATTATGTATTGATATAAATTTGGCAATGGAATAAGGTGAGTAATGCTTTAATAATTTGTGATGACAATTCTATTGAAACTATCCCATTACTGATGTTTTAATTATCTCATGAAATTATATCAATTTTGTTATGTTTGAAGTAATGTAAACAAATTTAGAACACCGTTTAAAGAAATTTTGCCAATGCAGCATAGGTATCTGAATATTTTATGTTTCCTTGTACATTAACGATACTTACTACAAATACACACTATTTTCTGTATAGAATATTGTAAAAATCAGTAAAATATCATTTTATTGTTTTGCAATCATATATATATATGTATATAACTTAGAGCGTTTAGAATACACAGTAGAGCCCAAAATACAGGAACATTAAGCTATTTTTGAAATTGTTTCTAACAATAATTACAAAGTTATTTAAATACGTTTAATATTAAAGAAAATTCACAAAATACATTTTGAATAATTCTGTAGCAACTAAGTTCTTTTATTAGTTTTCACGATTTTGCATATTGAGAATTGATTATACAGACGAACACACACGCTTACTAATAGCAAATAAAAACCTTTAAAGAAGATGTAAAATGTTTAATAATAACTAAATTCTGTTCGAAAAAAGTTAATCATTACGATCGAATTGTTTTAATCCTTTTATATTTAAGTATTGTTTCCAACGACCCGATTTTCTAAATATCCCTAGATTTCTATCAAAATGTTCGATTTATTTAATCATAAAAATTAAGTGATTATACAAAGCGACAATTTGTACATACAACTATAATAATCAAAGATCGGTAACATGACAATTAAGATTTTAAATTTTTGCAGGAGTTGCAGCATCCTCTATTTTCTCAACTATTATTTAAAAACAATAATAATTGCGGCGGATTCCTAATGTAAGTGTTAAAGAAATCTATTACGTAGAGTATTGAATAGTGGAATTAAACATGGGAATGTGGAATTAAACATACAGTAGTTTGCGATCAATGTGGTAATTTTAAAAGTTTATCATAGCATTTCTTGTTGAAAATGCATTTTGGCTATTAATATTATCCTACGAAAAATTCATTTATAAGGAGCAAAATTATTTTTTCGTTTTTATTAAAAAATTGAAAAGTAGGCATGTCAGATGATATGTTTAATCGATTTTAATATGTTAAATCGATCGAGTTATGATATTTTCCTTGTAAAAAAAATCCTATAATAAAAAATGCTTCTTTTTCATTCATTGTTTAAAGTAAATTATTTATCTTCTATCAAGTATGTTAGGTAGTACATTCTAGCTACAATCTATGTTGATAACTTTTGCAGTAGAAAAACGCTCAAAATCGATACAAGTTCTACAGGGAAAAGAGAAGTCGACTATAACCTCACAAGTAAAGGTACTATAGTCTGTGGCGGCGAATTTCGATTTTTATAGCTCATTCGATTTGCCTCATCAAGCTTAGTAATTTTATACCTCGAATATCGGCTACTGAGTTTTTATAATGACAGGGGGTCGGGTCAAAGTTCAAAATTTCGTTCAGTGAAAAATAGATGCCTTCAAAGAAATAAGTGCGATTTAAGTTTACTAATTGTTTTTACAGTGCCATACATTGCCAATAACTACTGTAAGGTTATAATATTGTTGTTATTATAATAATTTGTAATAGCAGATAACATATTAGTATGCTAATTGGCAGGCAGGTTTTCGCAAGTTAGGATGAAAGCAGAGCTGCTTTGAATGCGTCGCCGAGTCAGCTGAAGAAGCCTTTGCTCGTTGTGCGCACTGTGAGAAATATTTTTGTTTTACTCACTTCTTCGGAATAAACAATGTGTCAAACATTTGCTATAAACAATGCATGTCAGTGTAAGAACCATAAATAAATTTAAATCATACTTATTTCTATGACGGCAACTGGTTTTCAACGAACGAAATTTTAAAATTTGACCCGGCCCCCTGCCATTATCAAAACTCAATAACCGATATGCGAGGTATGATATTACTTAGCTAGATGAGTCGAATCGAATAAGCAATAAAAATCGAAATAAGACGCAACAGACTATCGTACCTTTACTTGTCAGTGTTCAAATAACCTAAAGTTCAGAACATCTCTCTGGAGCTTAAGGTATACTGTGTTTCATTAAGGTCAATACATAAAATGTATACGATAGTTCATTATGTTAAACTCTATTTAAATTTTAGTACATTAATCGTTTAAACCATTAAAAGCATTATTCGTATTTAAAAAAGATTATTGCAATTCAAATATGTTGTCTTAGAGCACGTAGGTATCAACTTGTTAGTATAATTTATAGAATGCTACCTGCATGTTCTAATATAGAATTTCGATTTAAGCTTGGTTGTATATGTTTCGATCTTCCCGCTGAGCAATAGTTCAGCCTGTTTAATCCCTACTTAGAAAGATAACTGTTGATACTTTATGGTTTATTGTTTAACATTTCCCTAGTTCTCGATCCATTAGTTTTCATTTGGAAGTAAACAATCTTTGGATCAACCGGATCAATAAATGTAAGAGAAAAGTTTCATTGTCTTATGGTCTCTGCTACTACAGATTCAAAAATTGGTCTACTCAGAACTAAATTTTTAACAGTATAAAATTGTGTTCTACATCTTGACTTGCTAATTCCAGTTCATTTTTATGGAACAATTATAAACACGGATCTATAACAACCATAACATTTAAAATTATACTGAAATATATAAGCAAATACAGAAAATAGAAAAAAAAAACAACAACATGATTCTTTCGTATTATATTGTAAATAAATGTTAACAGAAGAAGACTATATTAATAACTTTCATCATGACGCATTTAAAATATACGAAACACAAACATAACATAAAACATACATAAAAGAAAAAAAACCTATAAAATTTAAACAATGACAATTTCCCGTTTATTGAACACCTTAAGTAGTTCAGGTTAAAAACCATTTTTCTTGAAAGTATGCCTTTATCGTCCCATCTTGCATTGCAAATCATTTAATATTTAAAGGGCTTTATACAAAAGATTTCAAAACATTTCACTTAGAAAAGCAAGTCATTGAATGCATCGGATAATCTTCTTAAAAGGAAACTGTTTCCGGCAATTCTCTTATCTAATCAGCTTTGTAATGCGGAGATTAGAAGAGGAGATAGTTCTGGAGAAATGAATTATGAATGATATATCCAGATCCCATTGAGATAAGAGAAGAAATATTTCCGCCTCATTTACTGTTCTAATATTTCCAAACTCTATTTATTGAAGAGTTAAAGCTGTTTCATATTTAATCCCGTTAATAGATAAAATATAGACACGGAAATATGTCTACAGTTCTACATTTGTAATGAGAAAAATCGTGTAAAAGTAATTTACCATTTGAATATTTTAGAACTATAAGTAGAAGATTAATAAAACTGCAGAAAGATTGCTTCAATTCAATCTGGGTCAGCCATTTTTCTTTCGAGCATAAACAGGAAAAAAGTATTTTTGTAAATAAAAAACAAATATAATGTTGAATATATATACTATAAATATATATTGAAATATTTATACAGTTTGTGTGCTCATAAGAGCTGTTTTGGGCCTGGCGCACATAACTTTGATACATTTTTACACCTTAATAAAGTAATATATATAAATATATCTGCGCGTGTGTGTGGCTTTTTTCTACTCGGAAATACAAAGAAAAGTATATAATAGGGTGATTTCGAATGCCATTATATTCATGTAAAAACATATTTGCATATATATTTTAGCGTGCATTGATTTTGATAGTTTATAAATACGGATTATATTCTTTCCTTAAATTTTTATTTGAAGCTTTAATTTTTACAGTTCAGCTTTAACACTGAGAAAAATGACACTTTCAAATCTGAGAAAATCAATATTTTCATTCTGTTATGAAACGTTTTGTTTAAAAAATGACGGTTGGTTGGTTGGTTGGTTGTATATGGTTTAATGGCGCAAGGTCTCATTAGGGACAAGCTGCGCCAATTAAAAAATGACGACCCATTTATTCAATTCTGATATACCAGAAATACTGAGAACATTGAAACATGGACATACTCAAAACTGAGCACATAAAGGTCAGTTTATATACATTTTTGAAACATGGACATACTCAAAAATGATTAGAATCAGTTCAAACTCATTTTTGTAACATAGAAATACTCAAGAATGAACACATAGAAGTCAGTTCATACTCATTTTTGAAATATGGAAATACTCAGAAATGAGCACATAAAAGTCAGTTCATACTCATTTTTGATTCATGGACGTACTCAAATATGAGCACATGATGTTTTATTCTTGAGTGTGTGCAGGTTTTCAGAAATGAGTATATACATGCTTCAAACTTGAGTAATTTTGATTTGGATCAATTTTGACTATGTGACATACTCAGATTTTAGTATTTTTTGCTCAGTTTTGAAAATGTCGTTTTCAGAGTGAAGAGACACTAAATTCCAGAAAAGAAGTTGATGATAATTTCAATTAAATAACTTAATATTTTAAGATATTGTATATAACCAATATGTATGACAAATATAACTTACAAAGGGTATATGTAATATGATACGTGATAAACTGTCTTTCAGAAAAAGAATAACTTACGTTATTACTTCACACATTCATTATTTTATAAGAAAGAGTATTTGCTAATAAATAATTTAAATTAAAGATTTTATTTTATATTTCTTCTGTAATACAATGTACTGTGTTCCCTGTATAACAAATGTCATAAGTGTATTACGAAAATCTAAATATTCGTGATTTATTTGGTGGACACAAATTTGTAACAATAATCGAATTATATTTATTGGAAATTAATTATAATTCATTTGAAAATCCGCGTAATAATTTATATTCTAATGATATCACTAAAGTCACATAACGCGTATTTTAATTTTATTAAAAATTATTTTATTTTTATTACATCAGATAATGTATCTGCTGTCGTATTTTTCTTGCTAAATATATCTTTCATAAATTTAGAATGAAATAAAACATTTGAAATATACTTTAAATAAAAAGTATTTCATGCTAAAACCGTTGCTCGTGCCAATTTACTATCAAAATTATTCTCATTTGTCAAAAACTTTTAAAAGCGTTTTCGGAAATAAGCCAATTTTAGTGACAAATGTTATAGGTTGCAGTAGAATGTAACACTCTTATAAATAATATAAATTTTAAGAACTCTAAAATATATCAAAGATTGTCGGTTTATTTTTTTTAAAAAACTATTTAAATATTTCGCTTGAAATTTTAGTGATTGTTTTTGTAGTATATTTTTATTAGTTATTTATTTATTTTATTTCTGAAGATATGATAAAAATAAGGCATAATAATTTCTTTTAATTTAATTTTTAGTTAGTTTTAATTTAATATTTAATTCAGTTAGCCTTTTATTTTCAATTAACTTTCTTTTTAACAAGTTCCAACAAAGTTGAAAATTGTTCATGATTTCGGTTTGTCTTCCGCAAGTCTCACCAATCTCTAACTCACGTATATATAGTCAGATTGCCATGCAATTGATATATGTTACTGAGGTTTACTATGGCATATTTGGTATTAAAAATGTTGTATGTAACGTGCATATTTCCTTTATAGAGATACTTAAAAGTTTTCCGTTACGTTACGGTGTATGGGGAGAAATCCTTTGCGGTGTATTTTAATGATATTACACTATTTCAAACATTTTTAAATTGTTATATATCACTGAGGTGTACTACAATTGAAAAATGGTGTGGACATCGGTCGTTTACTTACAGGAACTAACAAAATATTTCGGTTACAGTACTATCTAAGAACAATGGTTGCTCAAACTGCATTCTGTGTTGTGTTACGCGTTTTTAAAGTTAACTATTTTTTTTTACTATTACTTCATGTGCAGAAATTCTATAGATGGTATACAGGGGAGCGCATCAGATTTCGAGTACAGTTCCGTTTATTAGCAGAAATTGCAAAACGAGAATTTACAGCTCTGCAGTTCGTTTCCCAACTGAACTAAATGTTAGCATACTATGTAGTAATTAAAACACCAAATAAAATAAATTAAGACAGACTTGAGCATAGTTAAAAAATAAAATTTATAAAAATATACTTAAAAACAATTAAAAATACAATTTGTAAACGTTTCGCCAAGCAACACGCGAGGCATCATCAGTACAAAAAATCCATTGCACAGCAAACGACTGCACAAATGAAGAACAGTTAAAGTTAGTTATTTTAAAAACAGACAATATTCACTAGGGACAGAACGAGCTTCATTCAAAGTCTGCGATCGCAATAGAGTGAACCAACCCTCAAGGATGACCCCCTAGGTTCACTCAATTGCGATCTTAGACTTTGAATGAAGCTCGTTCTGTCACTAGTGAATATTGTCCGTTTTTAAAATAACTAACTTTAACTGTTCTTGGTTTGTTCAGTCGTTTGCTCTGCAATGGATTTTTTGTACTGATGATGCCTCGCTTGTCGCTTGGCGGAACGTTTACAAATTGTATTTTTAATTGTTTTGAAGTATATTTTTATAAATTTTATTTTTTAACTGTGCTCAAGCCTGTCTTAATTTATTTTATTTGGTGTTTTAATGGTTTTTAATTTCAGACGTTAAATATATATATACTGCATACTATGTAGTATGTATACAAATCTGTACATCATTTACAGGGTGTCAAAAAAAATTTATATTTTTCCGACTACTGTGGTAATTTCTGAAATTGGGTTTTAAGATGTGTTGTGCGCTTTTCAAATGAGCTTAAGCCGGAAGGTAGGCCACCCCGCCCGGTTTGACCTTGACCTTGTTTATTCAGTCTTAGAAAAGCTTTACAATCTATTCTGACAGTTATTCAAGCCTTCAGTCGCTAGAAAATATTTTTACCTCTGACAATCTAGTTGCAAGCATAATACAAGCTCCACATCTCTAGTCAGAGACGTTAAGTTTTTTCCTTACCCGTCTTCATATTTTAAAAAAGAACGAAAAATCATGCATCAAGCATACATTATGTAACACTTTCCAACATTTCCAAAATGATATTGCAAATCTTTACCGTAATGTGTCAGATGATATCTAACTAAACAATTTTGAAAACGCATAACATATTTAAAAATCCAATTTCAGGGATTATCAACAATAATCAGAAAAATATCCGAGCTCTTTTGTGCAGCCCTGTATATGATCTATAGATTTGTATATATACTAATAGAATGATAAATTTTAGTTCAGTTAGGAAATGGGTAGCACAGTTTAAAATTTCCCTTCTGCCTTTTCGACAATAAACGGAAATGTACTCGAGAATTTCTGTGCTGTCCTGTATACGATCGATACAATTTATGCCCACCAAGTAATAGGCAAAAATGAGTTAAATTTAAAAACGCGTCCATCAATCGCATTCCCAGCAGTTATTATTAATAAGCAGTACTTTAAACGAGATATTTTGTGTGTTTCTGTAAATGAACGATGAAAGCTGTTGTCATAAAAAGTTTTGGGACATTCTTATCGCGATCGTGATGTCACCATTTTCATATGGTATAACTCAATATTTCTATTATTAATTTTAATATTTTCCCTCAAATTTTAATTAATGTTTTATTTCCTTTATTCGGCATTTATTTTTAGCTTTAATTTAACACCAAATTTATCATTTTCTGACGCTTTGCTCGTATTTTGACTTCCTGTTACGACGATCGTTTTTTTTTTTTAGTTTTCTGCCTACGGTTCGGCGTCCGACCACGGAAGTTTGTTCTACCTAAGAATCCTATAAGGGGGAGCTGACGCATATCCATCTTTGTGCCCAAAATAACCGCCATATTGTAACCCAGCTCAGCATTAGGAAACCGCCCGAGCAAGTGTTTGAGACCCTGTCACTCTTTTTCGTCGTCCACAACTACGGTAATCTAACTGGTTTTAGCTTGGGTTTTGGTTCGTTGGGTTATTAAATGGCGGTATGATTCAGAATGTAGTATAAGAGCTCTAGTTCTACTCTCGCGGCTTCTACGTCACGGCGCGCGCTGGGTCGATGTAGAGCTCCTATAATACAGGCTGAATCATATCGCCATTTAATGACCCAGCGGACCAAAAACCAAGCTAAAACCGGTTAGCTTACCGTACTAGTGGACGGCGAGTGACAGTAACGGGGACGTTGAACACCTGCTCAGGCGGTTTCCTAATGCTGAGCTAGGTCACAATATGGCGGCTATTTTGGGCAACAGAATGGATATGCGTCAGCTCCCCTTATAGGAGCCTTAGGTCGATGTGTTCCCCCTGTGCCGGCTAATACGTTTATCGCTCGTTGGCTTTGTGCGCGCACTGAAGTTTGTCGGTTTGTCGGTTTTTCGGCAGCAAGCACGGAGAGTCCCGCGGTCGACCAGTCAGCGACAAGTGCATCATGGGAGATAGATGGTGAGTTTCTCAGGTACACGTTGTCTGTCACCAGGCGACCTATATTTCCTAAAAAGTATATTAAAAATATTTTGGTCATTAAATTATAGCCTGGTGATTTCTTTTCTTTAAACACCTAATTTCCACATCCCTTTCTGAAGTAAAGCTCAGCAATGTTTTTATCTGCAGTGCACATGTTCCGGCATCAACTCCTCATGGCAAAACCGCAAGACTGTTCCTTATTTGCTCTTCATGTTTGCACATCGATGTGTTTGAGAACGCTGCGAGACTCCGATCCTGTGGAAAATTCTATTAAGTACGATTTTAATTAAATTAGTCTTAGTTTTCTATCGATCAAATATGATGACATGGCGCTCTTAAATCTATAGTGGAGCACGTGGCTCAGTTTTCAACTTAATATTTAACTGAATTTTGAAGATATCACAACGTAAAACGGTAGTTCACTAATATTTAATATAAAGTCATAAGTTTCTCTTGTGATATATCGAGCCGTTACCAGCTCGTAATGTTCTCTAAAATTTATATCGTACATCCTGTAAAACATCGTTAAAACGGCAACATTTTTTTTTCTTTCTTCCAATATTCAATTAATGCAAGATGAACCAAGTGTTTTCAGTTAATAATTCTATTTAATTCAAGATTTAACAGTAGATTTGATAAATATTTCAAATAATTCAATTAAATATAGTAGTAATAATCCTAGTTTAAAATATTGATATATGAAGAAGATCTCAAAAAAAGAAAATATTTATACATAGTAATACTTATTTATTTTGTCAATGAACATTTTATTGCATTTTGTTTTGTTTGATAAACGTTCTGTGTCTTCAATTTCAACTTTTTTTTGGACTAAATATGGTCATTTCATAAATTCATCGTAAAACCACTCTTTGTTTTCTCCTATCCACCAGGCTGTCTGATGTAACTCATTTGTACCAGTCAAATATTTTTTTATTCACACAATAGTTTTTTTCTTACATTTCTAACCCGTTAAAGCATAATCATGGCAATTCCTGCAGTTAACCCACTTTGGAAAACAAGTCCTGTTTTGAACCCACTGCTGCAAACAATGCCTGCATTTATGCTCCTCACTGACATGGAAGCAGAACTGTATAGCACTCTTGAAAAGGACATAACACACTATGTCAACGATTGTTCTACACATGAAAACCCCAAAATACCAGAATTGCAGAAAAACATCCTAAAGACGGTAAAATTTTCTATTGAATCCTTTACTAGCTTGTTCAGTAAATTGGAGAGTGAACTCAAGAAAGTAATCAGTGAAAAAGCAAATTAAAGCAGGTAAACCAAAAACTCATTGAAAGATTTCACAGACAGAAGCAAAAAAAAACCTCCTATTATGCATGATATAGATACACAAGTAGAACAAAAAGATCTGTCCAGTCACTCTAACTTTATTTCGCAGTCAGCACAAACAGAACACATGGACACTTCATCTGCTAATTCTGACACATGCAAGAGTGCACATTATAATCTTAATTCACCCATTAACTGCTCGCTCAATTCCACGATGTCTATGGACTGTTCACTCAATGAAAGTTCATCTAAGTTGAATAAAATAATAATTTATAAATCGAATAGTGATTTTAACATATCTGACATACAAGCTATATGCAACTCCATTGACGGAGAATTCCATCTATTAAATTTCAACGCAAAGACACACATAAAGATAATTATGTAATTGAAGTCCCATATAACCTCGCCAAATTTATTACAAACAGAAGATTTAATAATGTGAATGAACAATTGTGCTCAGTTCAAAGATTCATTCGGGTAATCCGATGTTTCAAGTGTCAGGGTTTTAATAACCGAGCAAGTTTATGTACAAAAGATAAGATTTGTGCTTGGTGTAGTGAAGCACACAACACCGAAAAGTGCACAAAACCTCCTAAGTGCAATAATCGCATTAAATACAACAAATTTCATCACCATAATTTCAAAACCGATCATCAAGCCTTCCCAAAAAATTGTGAAGCATTCAAATTTTATATCATGCAAAATCGACTAAAATCGAATAATAAATGTTCATCATAAAACGAAGTATCTTCCAATAATTCAAGTTTTCGGTGTTACAAATCTAAATGCTAAACATTTTAAATCATAATTGTTGTGTTTGGCAAAGCCTTCCGTAGAGTCCAATGGAGTGGCTCTGTCAAGATATATGTCTTGACGGCTCTTCTCAGTCATAAACAATCATTCACAGTAATACAAGAAAACAACTGAAAATTAAATGTATTTTAAGTTCCTACCTTGTATCCAGTGCATCACTAGTTGCAGACAACAACTTTTCCTTGTGATTCATCAATTATAGAACATGGACTTTTTAATGTGCTAAGTAGACTTCTTTCCTAAGAGGTGGTCTTCATTTTTACAAAATAAAGTCACGAACTGACTTAAATTTTTTTCGAAGAACAGTGCTTTTTTTAGTTTAAATTTTTACCTAAAATTCAGTACTAATTCCTTTTTTTAAAACCTGAAAACAATACATCTGTAATATATAGTTTCTTGCAAATTAATGGTCATTTTTCTTTATATAAAATCCGTGTCATATTCATTCCTTTTCAGCTTCCAATTCATCTTTGATGTCTCCATCTTCGGGTTCATCAATGGACGGATGCGAAGTTGCGTTTTCAAGAATTAGCAGAGCTTTTCTCGGCAAATTGTTGTTTTTAATTTGTCTTTCTACAGTTGGTACACCCAGAAAAAAGAATTGATTAAAACAACAAAACATGTTTTGTTGAGTGCATTTTGGTTGTTTTAGTAAAATTTATAGTTGAGGTAAAAAAATTGATTTTGTTGCTTGGACAATAAAATATTATTAACACTTTCACCAAATTTTAACAAAATTTCATCAATTTTACTTGAATTAACAAAATCTGTTTTTTACAATAATTTTGTAATTCCAGCAAAATTTTGTTGTTTTTGCAAAATTTAAATTGTTGTGTAGTAGCCATAACTCTCTCACGTAACTCGATTTATTTGACTTATATAGCTATATAATTAAAAGATTAACATAATTTTTGGATAATTAAAACTTTTTTTCATTGGGACGGACCAAGGTATTTTTAAGAATCCCCCTGTCCCATTTATTACATTCTTCTATCTTTACAAGAAGAAAATATTAGAATCATGAGAATTTTCGACTTCCGGTTTCCGACGGATTTTAGAAGGTCCTGAACAAGATTTGACTGTTTTTAGAAAATGACTGTCAATGACTCTGTCTGTCTGTATGTGACTAAAATTTTGTGGGCGCTCTATCTCAAGAACTAATGCACGTAATTTAATAAAACGTTATATTCAGTTACTTCCTGATATAAATTGTTGGTTAGTAGTTTTTGGTAAAAATCGCGCAAATGGTGGCACTGCTATGTTGCATTTTTCGTGGTTTCTGCAATAGCTCTATCTCATTTTCAGCAGTGAATTACGCCTGTAATCTTTGAACGTAACTCGATTTATTTGACTTATAAAGCTATATAATTAAAGGATTAACATAATTTTTAGATAATAAAAACGTTTTTTCATTGGGACGGACCAAGGTAGTTTTAAAAGTCCCCCTGTCCCATTTATTACTTTCTTCTATCTTTGCAAGACATAAATCTAAAACAAGATATAAATCTAAAGAAGTCCTCTGATACATAAGTACTCTGGTACTGGAAGAAAGTACACTTGTAAAATATAACAGTGAATTTTTATCCTGCTTTTTGCAGGCGTAATTTACTGCTGAAAATGAATTAAAAATTAACCATGTGTTGCCGTATGCTGGGCTTTGTATTGTCGTCTCATGTTTGCCGCAGAAATTTGTATGCAACTGATGACATTTCCATCTTTGTGCTGCGGTTTCAGCTGTTCCGACATATATAAGAGTGAGAAATGCAGAACTCAGATATCGTTCCTTGTCGCTCAGTGGTAGAGCCTCAGAGCGCTGTTTTGAGGACCCGGGATCGACTCCCGGCTTGGGCAATTTTCCCTCTCTCGGTTTTTGCTTGAAAAAAAGCAGGATAAAAATTCGCTTGTTATTATTCAAGGTTTACAGGCGTAATTCACTGCTGAAAATTAATTAAAAAATAGTTAAAATTGCACATTTAGATTGGTTCATTTAACAAAAAGTTTTGTAGTATAGACAAAACAAGCTCGTAATATAACATATTTTATTATTTAAACAAACAAAATATATTTTGTTGAAAAAAGAAAATAGATTGTTAAAATAACACATAGCATATATCTATGTAACAAAAAGAATTTTGTTAATTCAAGTAAAATGAAACCATTTTACTTGAATTAACAAAACATTTTTTTGCTGACGATACAAAATTTTTTTTGGAATTGCAAAAAAAAAAAAAAAAAAAAAAAAAAAAAAAAAAAAAAAAAAAAAAATTACAATATTTTTTTTTGTTGATTCAAACAAAATTTCCATTGACCCATATTTAAACGAAAAGTTTTGTTGGGTCAACAAAATTTTTGTTGATTCAACAAAACTTTTTTCTGGGAGTACGAATTCATTTTGGAACCAGTTTTTAAAGATCTCTGAATTCATCCATGCTTTATTTTGATGCGTGTAATATAGGGGGAGTGATTCCTGATTTTTCAGTTTTTTAAAAGCTCTAGGTTTGTTTGACTTTCCTATTAAAGTCAACCTAAGCTTATTGTTGTAGGTTTCATTATTGCAAGACGTTTAACTTATATTGTTTTAACTCGTTCCTTACTTTTCTTGTATCCCGCAGCAGCGGCTTCTTTCATTGATGCAAGCTTTTTTGTAGGGAGTATCTAATAATTTCAACCGGTTTCATCTCAGTTGTATAATTGCTCCAGAGAAATTTCCTTCTGTCGAATAAACTTAGCAAGACAGTCTTTGAGCAAAGGTACATCCTCTTTATCAACAGATAAAGCCTCCCCATTTATGGTAATCTGACGAATAACGAATCGTTTTTAAAGCAATCTAACCATCTTTCACTGGCAGGAAATTCTGATCATTCTCCTTCTAATAGTCGGAAAAATCACAATGTTTTTTCTGCAATATCGACCCAGGAACAGGCAAGCCATTTCATTTTAAGTGTTGATGTCACAAAAATAAAGCTTTTTCGACTTCTTTATGCTTACCTTTCAGGATGTTTTTCTTTTTTTCATCCACTTCCACTGGCTTGGGCAGCACACCACTTTTCAATTTCTGCTCGATTTTTCTTTCAGTCACCCACTGTACTTTTACCAACTTCTAACTCCGAAGCAATAGTTTTTGCCCAGACTGCAGTCGTTTTATAACGCGTTGTTTCTCCTCCATAGTCACTACAACCTTTATACGCTTTTCAGCCATTTCATTAATCTTCAATAAATAAACACGAAGCACCACAAAAGACTATACGAACGTAACCAGGTACAGCGACAAAGAACGTACACACTTGTTAACATCCGAAGCACAACTAACGAAACATGTTACCAAGCCTTAATCACCCCTACTCCTTCCTTACCTATGTGTCATTGCTCTGCTATTACATTATGCAGTCCCTTTTTGCTCCTTCCCGTCGTGAGTCAGCACGACGGACCCACGGACGGGAACTCGCCTGTCTCGGCCGCTTGCAACTTTCCTCATTTTTTTACCAGGCCAGATATTACGGAGGGCCGGATTGTCGCGAGCCGGATAGTTGGGAGTTTACTGTAACAACATTTGAAGAGTGTAGATGCAAAATTCACACTCTTCACTTTACCTAGTTTTTAGAAAAATGCAAAGAACTGATTATTATGAGTATACATGGTATATTGGCACAATTGTTGTATGATATATTTGTTGCCATAGCTTATGGGAACAAATAAATCACAAAACAATTGAGCCAATATATCATGTTCATTCGTAAAAATCAGTTTTTTGCATTTTTCTAAAAACTATGTTAAGTCGAGTGTGTGAATTTTGCATCTACACCCTTCATTTGGTATGTATTTAGCTATAACAGTTAATGAAACATCTGATAAACAAGGTAGGATTGTATATTTAATCATATTAAATATTGATTCTGATCTAGAGTAGTAAAATTTCTATCTAGTGCAAAATGTTTCGATGTGGCTAATCCTATCTAACTTTCTGAAATTTTAGTTTATATCTTGAAACTAGAATATGATAATAAATATTTTCAAGTAAAATGTTTACTATAGTATGTAATGACGATGAATACCTATGTAATAAGCCGTGACACCAATGTTTTCTTAAAGAGGCGATTTATGTACAATATTTAAACATAGAACTTTAAAAAATGCTTAAAATTTTTCGCACCAGTTTTTCTTTAAAAATTATTTTTTTATTATTTTATTTCAATTTTATGACTGTATTCAAAGAGAAAAAAATATATAAGAAACATGTAAATAAATTGCTGCTTTTAAAATCAGTTAATTTATGAAAAATATTAAACAATTATTGCTTTAAAGTAAATCACTGATTATTTTCATACCGCTTGTATCAGCTGGATTGTAAAATTTTCATGAACACATACTTCAAACTATTGGAGATCACATTTTACTTTTTCAATTCTTAGCGCATAAATCGAACAGTGCTGGTGAATTATTTATAAAAGAGTTTAAATATTTAAATTCCATTAGGTCTAAAAGAAAAGCTGCATTTTTATACTCTAAAAAAAAGTGCATTTTTAAATTAGGAAGAAGTAAAGATCTCAAATTTAAAGAAAAGATTTCCCTACACTACATTATAAGTAGATAATTTTCTTATTTCAAAGCTCTCACTTATTACCTTCTTTTCTCAATAGACACAGAGTGACAATAACCTAAAACACTTTTTTTTATTAAAAAGAACTAGAAGCATATTAATATGTAATTTCTTTTTAAAATAAGAAAAACTTTATTACCCATTCTCAATTTAATTAATTTTATCTTCGAAGCTCATTATAACGATAGAACATAAATTGATTCAATTACGAAGGAAGTAATTTATAATAGGAGAAATGCTGTGTTATAGCTCATTATATATTCAAGAAAGTTTGAACTTTAGAGAACAAAACGACGAAGTAGCTTATGAAAAATATTACAGAATGAAAGCTGCATATACATTTTTTTTTTCAAAGATGCTAATTTATTAATAAATAATTAGAAAATAAAATTTAAAACTCCTCATTAAATCCCGTGTTATTGCCTTTGAAATTGAAATATCAGATTTGCGTACTGATTGCTTTTCAACAAAAGTAAAATGCTTACACAATTAGGTTTATTTCATTTATTTTATGTGTATTTTTTGTTTCTTTGATTGAATACTTCCATGTGTCTGCGATTGTAAATTACAAACAAGTAGTATAAAATCTTGTTTTGAAAGTCAATTCCTACTTAGGTCAAATAGAAATTTTTTTCCAGCGATCTACACGCTTCGCCACTGACGGTATTTATTCCTAAATTTATATCCTGCTAAATATCTTACATAAGAGAAATTTTTGAAATTTATTAAAAAATAAATAAAAAAATAAATAGCTAAAATACCAAAAATTAATAGCTCGAAAAGTATTTCTCACAAAATTGTTAGACAAACTGCGTTAGAAAGATAAAAAAAATATTGTATTTTTCTTGATATAAATTTAAACTCTAATGATTATGCCGTTTTTCAAATATTGAATTTCAAAAATTACTAAACTTCACAATAAAGTGCCATAGCGATGTTCCGGTTAACGATAATACAGTTTTTTTTCAAATATTAATTAATTAATTAAATTTTATTATTTAATTTTAGTTTTATACTTCATTTCTGTTCAAAAGTATAGACTCACTCCACATTTATAGTCTCCTTCGCCCGCGAGCCGCCTGATCTTCGTCCGTCAACAGCCCCATTATCTTTTTACGTGTGAAGGTGAGACTATAAATATGGAGTGAGTCTATACTTTTGAACAGAAATGAAATATAAAATTAAAATTAATTAATTGAAATTAATTAATGAATTAATATTTGAAAAAACTGGATTAACATCCATTGTCATCCAGTACAAGTTTTAAAAAAATTATTTGAACTTGATAGTATGAATAGAAAATATTTTATTAACGATTGAAAATTTGAACAAGATATATAAATATATAGAGAGTGTGAGCTAATATTAGTAATTGAAAAAAGTTAATATTAGAAAAAATATTTTTAATGCTTTATAAATAGCAATATAATAAATTATAACACCTTGTAATAATATATTCCTTTTAAATGCTAAATGTGTAAATTAACAACAAAATACAAATTAAAATAACTTTTATTAAGTTGTTTGACATGTTTCGACTCACTCCGAGTCATTTTCAAAAATAAATGAGAATATTCCATAATTGCACGGGCTTTGAAATTATTATTTTCATGTACTTTTTTAAAATTTTCGCGTGTTATTTTTTATTTTTACTTGGTTGTTTATTTTCAAATCTGTGACCATGTAGTATCCATCCATAATAAAAGAAACCATAGAGATACTAACACGAAAAAATACAATATGTAACGATGCGGCATCTTTTAATTTACCAAAGCTGTGGATCGAGTTACTCCATGGACACAGATATGAAAATAATAACTTCAAAGCCCGTGCAATTATGAAATATTCTCATTTGTTTTTGAAAATGACTCGGAGTGAATCAAAACATGTAAAACAACCTAATAAAAGTTATTTTAATTTGTATTTTGTTGTTAATTTGCACCTTTAGCATTTAAAAGGAATATGCTTTATAAACAGATTTACTAATTTTTTACTGGATATATTTAAAGGTGATGGCTTGTCACTTAACTACACTGCTCAAAACAATTAAAGGATATTTGAAGTTTTATATAAAATAAGATATAAACGAAATTTTTTTGCCGAAAATAGAAGAAGAGAATCACAAATGCAAATTTTTCTGGTTTTCAAACTGTGGAGTATGCAAATTTTGAGTTCGACGTCAAAAACGTCGCTTCAGCGGCAGCGAATGAAATTTGACTTTCAACTGGATAAAAGAGAATGAAAACAAGGATGATCGGCATTCAGTGATTGCTTTGTTTCGATGAGTACGATGTCTCAGCGAAGTCATTTGACAGATTCAGAAGCTTGGAGAATTGTTGGTAGGTTAGAAGGGGGCCAAACTCAAGCCGAAGTAGCGCAAGCCCTTGGAGTGTCACAAAGTGTCATTTCCAGGATGTGGAACCGTTTTTTGGAGAGTGGATGTGCAGGCCGAAGACCAGGGCAAGGTCGTAGACGGGCAACAACGCCCAATGAAGATCGGTATTTAGCGTTAACAGCTCGGAGACACCGAAACATGAACGCAACTCTTCTCCAACAACACCTTCGCTCGGCTACAGGCACCACGATTTCAACTCAGACTGTCCGAAACCGGATCCATGCTGTAGGTCTGTATGCTCGCCGACCGATGGTATGTGTTAGATTAACATCAAGGCATCGTCGCGACTGCAGGGAGTGGGCAACCGAGCATGTCAACTGGAGGAGAAATGAACGGAGCAATATTCTGTTTTCTGACGAGTCCCGTTTTTCTGTGCATCCGGATAATAGGCGTATTTTCATCTGGAGGGACCGTGACAGTAGGAATAATCCTGCGTTCGTGCACGAAAGTGTCAGATTTGGCGCTGGAGGAGTGTTGGTGTATGGTGGCATCTCAATTGACGGGCGCACTGACCTCTACATCATTCGAGATGGAGCTCTGACTGGTCGCCGATATAGGGATGAGATCCTCAGACCTATTGTAGTCCCTTACGCTGCAGCAATCGGAGATAACTTCATTTTAATGGACGATAACTGCAGGCCACATCGTGCAAACCTGGTGGAGGATTTCCTTTTCGAGGAAGGAATCGTTCGAATGGAATGGCCAGCGTGTTCTCCAGACATGAATCCAATCGAGCACGTTTGGGACGCTCTAGGAAGACGAGTTTCTGGCCGCCAACAACCCCCACAAGCTCTCCATGAACTGGAAAGAGCTCTTCTGGAAGAGTGGGGCAGAATAACCCAACTCATCATTAATAGCCTCATTGAGTCCATGCCTCAAAGGTGTTCAACGTTGCTGGCCGCCCTACTGAAAATGATTTTCTTTGAAGAAAACACCTTGTCTTATTCTTTTTTCTCATATGCACAAATTGTGTTTTTTTCCTTTTGTACACAAATGCCCAATAAAATGCATTTGTTTCTGCCAAACATGTGTAATTTATTCTCATATAACCTACTATGTCTGTGGACCATGTATCAATCAGCTAAAAAGTTTCCCAGATACAAAATCCACCTAAAACTGCAATATCCTTTAATTGTATTGAGCAGTGTATTTAGGATTTCCTTGATAAAATTAAATTTTCTGTTTAAAAAAAAATATATAATCATGTATTTTACTCCTCATTTCGGTATTGTATGCAGCAGTCCAATTTGTGGCTCCTTAGCTATGTCATGTCGACATCAGAGCGGCGACATCAAAGATAATTTGTGACACACAGTGGCACCGTCTGGCTAGATGCTACCAAGTTCTCATGTCATTCAGAATTATTTGCTGAATGTACGTGTATGTGTCATACTACATCAGCAAATTAATTTGCGTAGAGATAATTTCTGTCAACTAAATTCGCGTTTTATACAAATGAAATAAAATTTATCTTAATATATCAGATGAAGATTCTACCTATATTAGAGTAAAATAAAATATAAATGTTTAAATGATTTTGTGTCTCAAAAATATTTTTTTCAGTAAAAGAAAGTGCATATTAATGCAATCTTTGCAAATCAAATAACCTTTTGCAAAATTTTATATATTATTATAATTTTATGTCACAATGTGTTGACTTAATACGGATAATTTTATGACATGGTAGAATATTACAGAAATGTTGTAAATGTGTGACTAGCAACATCTCTATTACTATTCTTGTTGTACTTGAGTTTAGCTATAGTGTATATTTTTTTGGCATTCTATCACAAAGTATATTTATACGGTTTGATGTCAAGAATTTGTACACAGTTAAACATTTGCAGCAAACTGTCCAGTCATTTGACCGTTTTTGTAGAAAAACGATTACATAACCTTAATTTAACTTTATTTTGACCATATTATGGTCAGAATAGAATTACATAACGTTTATGGTTACTTCTCTATTATCCCATCGACCACTTTTCATAACAGAAAACTATCACCAAACTGTAAGATTAAACGCCAAAAATGCAGTCCCATGTACTTGATGTCAGAAGCATTATACGTGTTTGTTAGGTCATCAAGTAGTTTTTTATTCGACATTTGCGTGTATTTTTCATTATGTTTTACTGGTTTATTAGTAATTTCATTAATTAAAATAACAATTGTGTCCTTAAATTCTTATATTTTATTTCTTTATTTATTTTAATATTCCAATGGCAACGCTATCCCGTTTATTTGGCGTTACAATTTGGCGATAGTTTTTTGTTATGAAAAGTGGCCAACGGGATAATAGAGAAGTACGTGTTTATGTAACCGTTTGCAATAAAAACGGTCGAATGACTGGATCGTTTGCTGCAAAATTTTAACAGTGTAGAGTTAACATAAAAAAAACTCGTAATATTTCGTTTTCGCTCTCCCAGCATATTCTATTGTAAAATAAATATCCAACTATTACTTAAATCTGAATGACCGACAAAAAAAGGACATATTAGGACTAACACTTTGTTTTTCACAAAAATGCGTCTAATGCAAAATATTTATTTGATTTCAGTAAATCGTTTATAGCAAACAACGAGAATAACAGCTTCTTCAATTCCATGCATCTTTTTTACAGATAACTCTGTACTACTATGGATTTCAATATCAAGTTTTTGAACATTTAAATGATTGCAAAAATAGTTGACTTTTATTTATACATAGCATACGTGCAAAAGAAAAAATAACCTACATGTACACTGTAAAAAATGACCAATGTGTCTTATTTTATGAAAATATGCTATAACCACGAACTAAAATATAATTTAATCTTCTGAGTTATCCGAAATTTCAAATAGCATGTTACATTGTCTTTTGAATCCCCAGAAACGAATACATTTTCAAAATTTAAAGAATAATTTATAAAAAACAAATTATTTTTAGCTGTCCGAATTTTTCAGACACGTTTCCGAAGGAGTTTTTATAGTGTATTAATGAGAGTCCTCAGCCTGGAATACCTGTTTTTCGAATGCTATCGATTCTGAAGTAAACATTTTCCTGCTAAAAAAAATGTTTAACAGACAAACATGCAAACTTAACAGCGTTAAAAATAACATTAAAATTAAGATTATTTCTTTACTCTTTCATGTATAAATTAACTTATGCGGCTGAAAACGTGTATTTGAGAATGGATGACATTCGAAAAACAGGTATTTCAGCCTGAGGACACTAATTAATAACTATAAAAATCCCTCGGAAACGTTTCTGAAAAATTCGGGCAGCTAAAAATAATTTGTTTTTATAAATTATTCTTTAAATTTTGAAAATGTATTCGCTTCTGGGAATTCAAAAGACAATGTAACATACTATTTGAAATTTCGGATAACTCAGAAGATTGTATTATATTTTCGTTCGTGTTTATAGCATATTTTCATAAAATAAGAAACATTGGTCATTTTTTATAGTGTAGTACTAACTATTTGAAGCTTTGCATACGGATTGGTGAAGGAATATGAGTAAATTTAACAACTAAGCATAGAACTTGCATTAAAATATTTTTTTTTCTCCTTGAGGATAAAAAAATAATAAATGTGTCATAAGGAAAAAAAAATATGTATTAGTGCTACCATTTTATATAGGGATATTTAGAGTAGTTTTTAAATTAATAATTTACATTTTTTAATAGAAGAAGTAAAAAAAAAATCGTATTTATATTAAATAAATCGTTTATATATATTTAAAAAAAAAGTTATAACTATCTATCTATATTATAAAGGACAAACGCGTCCGTGCATAATGCTGACGTCTTTTTGCGAATGGCAACATTTGAAGATGAAATTTCTGTTTTGCGATTTTTGCTACTGAATTTCTCTTTAATTTCTAAACATCGCATAATTTTAATTTTTACACCGTTAAATAGGTAAAAAATATACTTTCAAATGTAATTTGTTGGAAAAATGTATCAAAATTTATTCATTTAGTACAGCATTTAAATTAAATTTCAAGCATGATTTTTATTAAAAATCTATCTCTATCGCTTGCAGACGATTACAAAATATTAATTCGCTTGCACTTTAACCCTTTAGCGGGCGGTGGTCACAAAAAAGGACACCTAATTTTAATTCCAAAACTGACAAACGGCACAAAGAATATTTAATTATTTTCTTTCTTTTATAAATTAAGGGAAAATTAGCAAGTTTTTATTTTCTAATAAATTCTTTTGTAAATTCTGGTGTCAGTCCATTATTTCATCATTTTAAAAACAGAATTACTCGTCGGAAGGGGTTAAACAACAGAAAAAGTTCTTTTTTTTTTTCCAGATAATATTTCGTAACGAAATTAAAACTTCATTAAGCAATACATAAAGTAGTGTAAACAAACATAAATCGAAATAAGTGCTTAAAGCCGCTGAAATTACCAAAAAAAAAAAAAAACTGTCGTACGAAATTTTTATCGATTTCTTCGGTTATTAACTTCTGGCACAAAGCCAATTCGAAATTAGCGCTTTTAATAAATTGAAACACATTTTTTTGACTATATAGTTGACATATTTCATATAAAGGTGTTGTTAGTGGGGGAATCTAAAAACAATTATTAAGTGGAAAATACCTATTAGAGTTTTCAATAAAAATAAAATGGTTTTCGCGATATTCTCTATCCCTGGAAGCCCGGGTTGGATGCCCTAGTGCCCTTAATAATATTGCCGCTTTGTAGGTGGTGCTGTACATATAAGTTTTTTCCTAATAGTAATTTTATATACATTTTTTTTTATTCTAGCAATAAATTTGTTTTAAATATTTCCAGCAATTTCAAGCTGCCTGCATTTTTATGCGGATAAAAGT
Source organism: Maratus michaelseni (assembly GCA_963931845.1). Lineage (NCBI taxonomy): Eukaryota > Metazoa > Arthropoda > Arachnida > Araneae > Salticidae > Maratus > Maratus michaelseni. The sequence continues at coordinate 395,103,951 of OZ007592.1, forward strand.
ACTAATTTTTCTTTTTTTTCTGTACATGGTTAATGTTTTGGGATCATATTCATAGAATTACCTTTTTCTTAAGAAAACTAGTCGCTGGGGGCCACCGTAATACTTTTATGTATACTTATACAAAAATATGTATACTTATATAAAATGCACTATATTAAATGTATACTTATATAAAATGTACTATATAGCTTTGACGTCCAATTTACAACTTTCTACGCTAATTTGGGATTTTGTCGTTAAAAACGATTTTCAAACACTAATTTAAAACTCTCTGTAAATTAAGCTCTAAGAAAATAATTAACGACATTATTTATAAAATCCTGGAAAAGCGCGTATCGCCACCAGTTGACTACATCATAAAGAAGACTAGTCGCACCGCAATACTTACCCATCATGGATATGCATAATATAAAATATGAAAATAAAACATGTGTAAACTATTTATAAAATACATTGCAATTCGAATAAAATCGTGGCTTGATGACGCCATAAACTTTAAATTCCCCATTACTGAACTGCGTAAAAATAAAATCCTTATAACTCCCATGATTTCCAACTTGATATAAAAAACTGCTCGGAAACATTTCTGATAATCAAGGTCAGCAAAATAAACTTTGTTTTTATAAATATTTCTTTAAATTTCGGAAATCTAAAGTTTTCTGAGGTTTCTAAAGATAAAGGTCAGCTTTTTGGAATCGTAGGTATCTCGGAAGACGTTCTAATATATCTTTCTTTGTGGATACATTGCATTTGTCTTTTCTGCAGTGCACTAAAAAATCTTTCAAGTAAGAAATAAAGAAAGAAAAACAGATATTTGTATATCTGGTCAGAAAGATTACAAGTTGGGAATGATTTCCATCATGATATATATAACTTAATTACATCTATGAATATAATCCTTGACAGTGCTAATTATAGCTCAACATTTTGAAACTGCATTATACATGTAGAATTTTAATAATTTAAATAATGCTTCTATTACAGTGAAACCTGCAGTTTAGGGAACGGATACATTAGTTTGAGGCGCTGAGAAGGTTAAGCAACAATAATACATCCCATCAAAAAATTTCTATTAAAAAAAAGCTCCAAGTTCTTCTTAATGTTTCAGCCTCAAAAAGTACTGATATCTGATGCTCGCCCAAGTTAAAAGTCAAACATCTGAAATCTTTCATTGAAAATGGCTTCCTGCGACTTGGCCGTTAATGCATTCTAGATTTTTTTTTCATTTATCGGGCATTTTTATACAAAATTCAATAAATTCTAAAGAACATTAGAAGAGTGTAATACTGAGAAAAATTAATTAGAATATATAATGCACCCTGATTGATATTAAACATATAACTTTCATTTGAAATAAACAATTACGTCGATAAATCATTTCGAAATTAATGATTGGAAATTATGCATTTATAAATTATTTGAATATTAAAACTAATATCAGAATCCAAATAGGCAAATTCGTATGAAAACATTGTAACTAAAAGCTATGTGATAAATACCGTTGAGTTTCAACAAACATTAGTTTTGATTAACCATCATTCAGATCATTTGATTAACCATCTAGGTTTAATGGCTATATTATACGATCTATTGTCATTAACACGAATTCCAATGAATATTTTTTTCATCAAATTTCACATTGTGTTACATTATATGAGGAGTTGAGATGAGAGGACTATCCCCGATAGCTGTGATTTCGAAATTATGCTTTTTAAAAGGTGTATTATATTTCAGTATTTTGTGCAACAAAATGCATTAAATGTTAAAAAAAAATGTAGCAGACACGTAGATCATTATACATTCTTTAGAATGTGGAAAACCATCTAGTGCTGCATTAACGGCCAAGTGGCAGGAAGCCATTTTCAATGAAAGTTTTCAGATGTTTGACTTTTAACTTGGGCGAGCATCAGATATCAGTACTTTTTGAGGCTGAAACACTAAGAGGAACTTGGCGCTTTTTTTATAGAAATTTTTTGATGGGATATCACTACTTTTTGCAGGTTTTTTTAAATGTATTTTTCTAGAGGATGGATATAAATATAATAAATATATAAACATAAAATAATTTTAAAATTCTTTTATTATGCTTTACAAATCTATATTTTAATTCTAGTTTACATCAAAATACTAGCCGCCAGTTTAGTCTTCCTAAAATGTAGGCTAAGCACTTCATCATATTACTTTTTTTTCATAAATTACTTGCTCAGACCTTCGCGAAATCGGAAGTTTATGTTATAGAAATCTATCTAGAAAGCTATCTACATTTACAGTAAACCGTACTGATGCTAATATATTTTTCCTTTCATTCTAATATTGGCACGTTTAAGGAAGATTAGGAAATCTACGAGCGTGCGGCCGTTCTTCCATAAGAAAATCTATCGTAATTTTCATCTAATCGTCTTAGATAATATGCCAATGTGTCTTGGTTTTAAGATTTTAGCTAATTTTACTCGAAAACCTGAAGCTGAAATGCAAGGAATCCCATTATAGAAGATTAATTCTATAAGGTACATATCGTTAAACTGGATATATGTTAGAAAAGTATAATAATCATAAGGAGAACACGCAGTTTTGATACTTTAATTCTGAAAATTCTATTTCAGTAATGAACTTTTAACAGAGTAAAGACTAACAATATTGTAACAGTAAGTATAATAACAGTACAATATAATAGCAAAAGCAGAGGTCTTGTGTAGTGACTAAACGATTAAAACTTTATTAATATTGGTGCGTTATGCCATTAATTAACCACATAATGTTACTAGATGGTTACTCGCCCTAAAAATTCTCAATGAAAAATAGCCTCTAGCGTCAAATTCTCAACAAGCTTGGCGATACTTAACGAAATATCGCCAAATTTGGCGACAAAAATACCCTGTTTATGTTGACTTCATGCATATGTATTATGGGTACTACTCTATTATCCCGCCGACCACTTTTCATAACAAAAAACTATCGCCAAACTGTAAAGCCAAATAAACGGGAGAACGTTGCCATTGGAATATCAAAATAAATAAATAAATAAAATATAAGAATTTAAGGACACAATTTTTATTTTAATTAATGAAATAACTAATAAATCAGTAAAACATAATAAAAAATACAGGCAAATGTCGAATTAAAAACCACTTGATGACATAACAGACACGTATAATGCTTCTGACATCAAGTACATGGGACTGCATTTTTGGCGTTTAATCTTACAGTTTGGCGATAGTTTTTTTTGTTATGAAAAGTGGTCGACGGAATAATAGAGTAGTACCGTATTATGTATTATATGTGTGATGCATATGGATGTATATATAGTATATATATATATATATATATTTCAAATAAAATCTCATGTGTGTACATATATATATATATATAAGAAATAACTACCCATAAATTGCACCGAAGTTTTGCTAAATTGACTAGAGTGCTATTGCGATTAGAATACCGAAAACTATAATAAAATTTGTTTTAAGGAAGTAAAAGATAGAAAAACGGACAGATAAACTAAAAGATTTGCCTTCCCAACATTTTCGGAAAAGCATATAAAAAATTCATTCTGCTTGAAACCATGTAACACCTTCAAACTCAGGCTAATTTTCTGTAATCGGGCTTTGGCGACCAACTCTGGCGTCAAATATCAGCGATTAAATGACTGTCTAGGCAACTATTATTACTTAAATGTTTATCGTACAACAAAAAACACAAATGGTGGCAACAATGTAATTAGTTTAATTTGCCAATTGAATGTGTTACAAACTGTATATAGCCAAATCAGCACCCCTTATTTTAAGGGTTTAAAGGCAGAAATTCCATGTTTTCAGACTGGTTAATTGTGTGACAAAACCTACTTACTTGTAAAATTTCATATTCTACGACTGTTAGAAGTACCTTAGTTATTTGATGATCACCAACTTTAGTTATTTGATGATCACCAACTTTAGTTATTTGATGATCCCCTGTAAGTCAGTGACAAAAAAGACCTTTTTCGGAATTTCATATTTCGAAAAATATTAAATACAGAAATAAGAAATCTTGGAACCTAGTTCAGTTTGTTTATATTAATGTGTGTTAAAAAGGAAAACTCTCTAGCTCTCCCCAAAACGTAGTTATGAGGGGGTGAAAAGTACGCCGAAATGGTCAGGGAATAGGTAGCTTACGGCCTGTGCGAATTTGGCGGACGCACTGCCGTGCTCCCAGATATTTATAAGAATTTAAAGCTTTCGTTGCTATAAAGTGTATGTGAAAGTTCACAAGAACAAAAATCATGCCTCACGCATTGATTATGTAGCACGTTCCAATAGTTTCAGAAAACTTTAAGAAAAAAATCGTTAAAAAAGGTGAATGATGATGTTTAAGTAAACAGTTTGGAAAACGCATAACACATTTGAAACCCAATTTCAAGAACTACCATTAACAGTCAAAAATATTCTTTTGCACAGTCCTGTATATTATCTGTAGATTTGTACATTTACTAAATAGTATGCTAAAATTTTATTAAGAAACGCATAGCAGAGTTACAAATGTCCCTCCAGCCATTTCCTTCAATAAAATCTAATGCACTGGAGATTTTTTCTGATGCCCTGTTGTACTATAGTTTATGATCGTAGGAAAGTGAATTTCCTAACTAGTTCGACGTCCAAAGTCATTATCATTCTCCAGACAACTGTAAGTTCAAATGAAGTAAGAATAGACACGTTTTACACGAAAAGGCAGACATAAAATGACCGAAACTATATTTAATTACTTGCAGGCTCTGTTGATTTTTGCACAAGTACAGTAAAAACGTTCCATGGCTAAGACTGCCGGCGGCAGCGGCACCCGGGTTCGTAACACATTGCTCGAAAAAATTACATGTTGATGGGCTAATGACCAGAGATAGAATGAATCGTTTCTCTTATCATGACATAAATTCGAATGATTTTACATCGCCACATGTTACAATATGATGGCGAAGTTTTCTCCAAACAGAGCATAAAACAATTATAAGTTTAAAGAGCAGAGCCCTTTTTGGCAAAAATCATCCTAACGAATTTTTACAGTGGGAGCCAACATTTGCGGGGGAATACTAAACCGCAAATGTGGGGCTCGGGAGAGAGAGTTTTTGCATTATTGCACCCGCGATCTATAAATTTGTTTATGGCTTTGATATGTACGTTGGATACTTTTGTACAAGATTTTTTTCAGTTGCCTTTAAGAATCATTGTCATTAAAAGGGTGTTTATGGAGAAATCAGTTAGCAACAGATCTGTGTGACCAAATAAGGAGATGACATATGGGCATCTTATGTTAGCTGTTGGAAAGAGTACATGTGGAGGTTTTCATTTACATTATCAGCACCGTATGGAAATCTTTTTAATGTAACTGATTATAAAATACGATGTTGGAATAAACGGAATGAAATTTGTTACACAGAATTTAACATAGGTGGAGGGGGGGGGGAGGGAAGGAAAATGAAAAAAATGTATTTTTTGTATAACCCTTTCAGGGGCAAAAGTACTTTTAGTACTAAAATGGTGAAATAAATGACTGGTACCGGAATTTACAAAAAAATGTATTTTTAAATAAGAAAAAAGCTATATTTCTCATACATATTAATGGAAAAGATTTTAGCAAAATTCTGGTGTCATTGTGGCATTTGGGAATTAAAATTAAGTGGTTTTATAAACATACCACTGCCCCTGAAAGGGATAACAGTGATCCTTATAAAAATTAAAAAGGGAAACAAATTTGAAAAAGTGAATTAAATGAGAGGGGCATAATTACTAAAATTGAATAATATATGATGCGACATCATACCTGTATATGATCTATAGATTTTATACACAGTAGGTAATAGACAAAAAACTGGTTTAATTTGAAAATACGTACCACAACTTAAAATGCTCGTCCAACAATTATTGTTAAAAGAGAGTAGTGTAACGGAATTATTTTTTGTGTCCGTGTAAGTGAAAGATGAATGCTGTATACAGCATATTTTATAGTAAGCCTCTTGAAATACACCTAAGTAATATATGTCAAGTATAATATGTTTGAAATATTGTAAAATCATTAAAGTACACCGCAAATGATATGTCCTCACATACCGTAATGTAACGGAGTTCTTTTGGGTGTCACTATAAATGAAATTTAAATGCTACACACTTCATTTTCAATACCGAACATGCTATAGTAAATACCATTAACTTATATCAAATGCATGACAGTCCGAGTATATTTACGTGAGTTAGATAGATTTTCGGACTAGACAGAAACTAGAGAATCGGACAGACAGAAACAACTAATTCATAAACACTTTTCATTTATGATGGAAAGTGTTAAAATATAATATACTGGTTATTAAAAATAGTGAATAAGTTTCTTTATAAATGATAAATATATAAGCATACATAAATACTTAAATAAAAAAAATATTTAAAAAAAATATATTAATATTTAAATATTTACAAACAATTTCCCTTTTATTGAATATCTTCATTGCTTCAGATTGTGGACAATCTTTCTTGAAATCATTCCTTTTAACCTTGCACATTTCCCTGTATCTCAATTAATACCAAAAGTACTTGATATGAAAACTTTAAAAAGCATTCCACTTAAAGGAATGGGTCCTTCTGTGCAACGGAAATTTCTTTTTAAAAGAAACTCTTTCCGGAGTCTCTTTTACTTAATCCGCTTTGTATTGCGGAGAATAGAAGAGCTGAAAGATCTTGTAAAATTAATTATGAAGGATATTTCGTTATTCCTTTTTGAAAAGAAAGCACATATTCTCATTTAATAATGCAACTAATATCTATTAATGGATAATTCCTTTCATATTTAAAGCGTAAACGCCAAAAATGTATTCATTAACGACATACAGGCGACTTATCGAAAAGAAAAGTAATAAAAAGATTTTTAAAGTAAGAAGTGTTTAATACCATACTTTATTTAATATATATATATATATATATATATATATATATATATATACTTAAAATTTTAAATAATAAAATTTGAAGATCAATATACATATATTCATCTAGCTATTGATAGTATATATATATCTAGCTATTGATAATATATATATATATATATATATATATATATATATATATATATATATATATATACAGGGTGGTCCTAAATTCTTCCGCTGATTATAAAAAAAAATATTACGACATAACCATGAAATGTAATACTAAAAATGTTTATTATGGAAAATTTATGTTCTTAAGCTTTTTTTTTTTGTCCAGTCTCTACCGTCCGTCGTTTGTGAGTTTCTTGATGACAAATTTCCTGGAAGATGGATCGGAAAGGATAGATAGATATATATACAGGATGGTCATAAATTCTTCCGCTGATTACAAAAAAAATATATTATGACATAACCATTGAATGTAATACTAAAAATTATTATTGTTGAAAATTTAAATTCTTAAGATTTTTTTAGATCAGTATCTACCGTTGTTCGTGAGTTCCTTGATGACAAATTTCCTGGAAGATGGATAGGAAAGGATGGATATATATATATACAGGGTGGTCATAAATTCTTCCGCTGTTTACAAAAAAAATTATTACGACATAACCATCGAATGTAATACTAAAAATTTTTATTATGGAAAACTTATGTTCTTAAGCTCTTTTTAGTCCAGTCCCTATCGTCGTTCCTGAGTTCCTTGATGACAAATTTCCTGGAAGATAGATCAGAAAGAATGGAACAATTCCTCTAGAATTTTTCTTTGGGAGTACATAAAGGAAAGAGTGTTTATAACACCACTAAATGATATTGAAACACTCAAGGTCAGGATCACAGATACTGTGTCCAATGTGACATTCAAAAACTTTTTCAAAAATGTCTGTAGAATATATTGAAACAAGCATATGCCTAATTATACTAGTTTACTGCAATAAATCATTGTAATCAGGGAAAAACTTTATGACCACCCTATATATATAGATTTCGACTCTGAGACATATATAAATGAGTTGACACAAATAGCTTTAAACTTAATAAACGATTATATTGAAGATTAGAAATACTATTTACAGGAACGGCTATGTACAAGAAAACAGGAGTTGTTGTCTTACATAATAATAAATATCATATTAATTTAAAATTAATCACTTCAGCTTCACAGAATATTTATACATTCAAATCGTAGCATCATCTGTCATGTTTTACTACGTCGCACACACCTCACTAACTTCTGCTTTCTGCTAGAACACTGTACAACACTCTTCTCCGACGCAACACAGTTCTCTTGACTTCAAGTTCGCAATGTCGTTAGGAGCGTGTATGCCTCATACACGTACGTTCTGAAGTCATTATACTGTAGCGGTAGGCGATAGCTGATTGGAGCTTCACTTCACTCACTTACTAAGGGGAGGGAAACAAATCCCACATATATATCTACCCTATATATATAAAATCCTAATGAAACGATTTTATGAAACGATTTTATGAAACGACTGATTAAACGACTGATTATGTATCAGGGCTATTTTTAATAAAATATTAAACGCTTGATGGTGAAATTAATACCAATTGTCCATAAAAATCCGCGGATGTCAAAACTGGTAATAGAATTTTGAAATTGGAATTAGTTTTCGAGATATTAATTTTTTTCTAATTTTAATGACATTTGTGTAATGATGGTAACTAATTACTCAGTTTTTTTGTGACAAAAAAAGGGAAAAAAATTGAAAAGGATCCCGATAGGGATTATTGATTTCTTTTTTATTCGTCATTTTCAAATTGAAATTGAATTTATCTTTTATTTCAATCGATAATGAAGACAAGATTGTAATTAAATTATGTTTTTCAGGAAAATTTGAAAAAAAAAAAATCCCATTTCTATCGTTAGGATTCAATCGTCTGTCAGCATTTAATTTAATTTATAAACTGAAAATATTTTGGATAAATTGGTCCAAATGACGTCATTTATGCAAACGCAAAAGAAAGGGGGAAAAGGAATTAATAATAATTATTATTTATTGATATCATATTGTTATTTTTTTGTAAAATTTAATTAAACGAATTTATAAAATCACTAATTCGGATATTTCAAACGAATATATAAAATAATAATTGCCCAACTGAACGGAAGGAGAATAAAACATCCTGCTTGGTTTTCTATCCTGCTTGGTTTTTTCCGCCAAGCTTTTTAAAAAAGCGTCAAGTCCCCTATAATAGAAAAGCACCAAAAGTTCATTGGATTTGTTTTCATAACTTTTGGCGACAAATCTATGTATATTAACGAATCTATCCCTTTTTGAAGCTCGAATTACGTCAAACCTAAAAGCAAAGGATCCTATACTGGAAAAGTTACCCGATTTTCTTATGGACACTATTCAAGTGACATAACATGGTGTAAAATTATCGCGGATAGCAAATTTGTTTAAATATCTCATCAATTGATGCCGAGCACAAAATATTTAATTGATTTTGTATGATAAATAATTATTAGAAAATTCGTATATACATATTAATTAAAATAAATAATTTACATATTTAAAATAACATAGAAATATGCATGATGGTGCACTAAAATAGAGAGAAAATTAAAACCTGTTACTGAAAATGTCTATAACATAGTACTTTTCAATACCGTGGTTCTTAATGTTATTCACAAGCAGATGAAATTTTTCTCATCCTTAAACGCAAAGGAAGTAGAATACAGATCGTTGTTATAACAGTCCGAGAGGTAGCCACAATTTAAATCTAACCATTTTATGCATGCTGGTTTTCAAGTTGTAATTGATTTTACTTATCAATCCCGAAAACAGTCGTCAGTTGTCGCAACAGCTGTGTATGAGGCCATGATAATCAAAAAAGACCCCATTAAAACGTTAAAAGCATGGCAACCCAATTACAGATTTACCAATATTTTTAAAATAAAGAACGCTGTCATGTTTTTAGAGGCCTCGAAGTCTGAGCGGGGGTTGACAAGCGTAGCTTGCAGGAGGTAGGCCCCCTAGTAAATCTATAAAATAATTTTTATATAAATTTTTTCAGTATTAAAATATTATTGCTGTCAAATCTTATTTTCTAAATATTCCATGTTAAGAATTAGATTAGTAATTTTTGTATTGATATTTATTTTTAAATTGATATGCTTTTGAATTTTAAGATGTGCATAATTCACACATTTTTCCTCTTATTATTTTAACCTCTTCCATTTACGCCTTTGATAATTAATATATCAGTTGTTTCCGATCTGTCTAATCAGACTAAAACCAAGCACTAAAATTCTAATTTATTTCAGAATGTTTTCGGAAATGAGGCAATTGAGTATTCACAATTGAGCGAAATGAGTTTTCATAATTGGGGGAATTTATTATTTACAACTGAGGCAATTGTTGTGGATACTAAAATTGAAATAGCAGAACACAAGTTTCGAGAAAATTTATGTTCACATACACATTTATCACTTTCGTCAATTTGTAAGTTTGTATTCTAAAGCAACTTTCATAATATTAGATGTGTACTGGACTCGTGTAAGAGGTGGTACTAGTTACAACAGTCTTTATCTTATGTTAAAAAAAACTACCTTTGTAGATTTCGCATGTATTAACCGTAACTCATCAATTCTTTTATATCGCTTTGATGTCTCTATGTCAGATTGAATGGAGAAAAATAAACTTTTCTTGATCAGACTATTCCAAAAGATCATCACCTCCTTTTTTTGTTAATTTTATAAACTTTTCTCTTAAATTCCTCCAAGATTAATTTTATGACTGTGCGGAGGTTTCGTACTAGTTGTGCGAACTTAGAAAAAATGGACTGTATATAAAACTATAGTATTTATTTAGTTAATAAATACGGTGAAGAGAAAGACAGCAACGGCGGCTTTTTGCCACCGAGTTCCGAGCACACCTGCGTTACACACAGGGTTACATTAACGGGTTACCAGAAACAAAAAAGAGGGGGGGGGGTAATGTTCCATCACCAATAGATACGGAACATCCCGCCCGGCGTTGAAATATTACAAGTATTTCAATATATGACAAATGTAACACAGATAATAAAGAAAACAACATGATACAATTATAAGCAATTAAAACCATCACAATAAATACACAATTAAGAATACTAATAATAAAAAAAATATTATATAGTTACTGAGCATTAATTTCATTATCTATCATGTGCAAAATACTAATTTTAGATACAGATCTTTTAAAAATGCCCTTCGCGGTTCGTACCTCTACTACTCTGACATGTCCGTCAGCACCTGGGATTACTTTAGTAATACGGCCTAGAGACCAAGTGCAAATAGGAAGTTGTGATTGCTTTACTAATACCAACATACCTGGCAAAATACTTGGCTTTTTGAATAGCCATTTGTTTCGTTGTTGTAAGTAACTAAGATAATTATTCTGCCAACGCTTCCATATAATTTGCACCATTTTTTGTGTTCTTTGCCATTTGTTTAATAAGTTATCCTTTACCTCAATTAAATTTGGTTCTGGAAGCGCATTAAGCGCTCTTCCAATGAGGAAGTGACCAGGAGTCAATACTTCAAAACTGTCGGCATCTGTCGACAAAGGAGAAAGTGGCCGCGAATTTAATATGCCCTCGATTTGTGCAATTACCGTTAGAAATTCCTCTAACGTTAAATGAGCTGAACCCACTACTCTCTTAAAATGATATTTAAATGCTTTAACTCCCACTTCCCAAAGGCCACCGAAGTTGGGTGCTCTACGAGGAGAAAATTTCCAGCAGATGCCCTCTGATGTCAAAAGGTTAGAGATTTATTCGCTATTCATAAGTTTTCGTAGACGCTTAAGTTCTGCTGAACCCCCAACAAAATTTGTAGCGTTGTCGCTAAAAATTATTGAATTTTTCCCACGACGAGAGAAAAATCGCTTTAAAGTAGCAATTATTGCTTCAGATGTTAAGTCTGAAACGAAATCCAAGTGTACAGCCTTAGTGACCATACATACAAATACAGTTACATAGATTTTTTGGAGGGTACCCTTTCTCTGGCCCTTGTATTTTATTTCAAAGGGTCCACATAGATATAGTCCGACATTAGAAAAGTGAGAGTTAGGTATTACTCTCTCAGGAGGGAGATCCCGCATCAGCTGGTTAGCCATTATGGGCTTAAGTTTGAAGTATTGTACACATTCACGCACAACTTTACGTGCAATGTTTCTGCCGCTAAGTGGCCAATATTTTAGACGTACAGCATTCAAAAGAGCCTGGGGTCCTACATGAAAATCACGAAGATGATAGTATTGAAAAATAAGTTTAGTTAACCTATCCTTTGCTGGCAAAACTATGGGATATTTGCTTTTATAATTTATGTTCGCATGTGAGAGTCTCCCACCTACTCTGATTAGTTCATTACAATCTGAAAAAGGATTCAGAAATTTTAACTTACTTGCAGGAGGGACTGAAGAACCTTTTTTCAAGGCATCAATTTCATGTGTAAAATACTTTACCTGAATGTATTTCAATAAGTAAATTTCCGATTTCTGGATCTCGTTGGCAGAAAGAGGACCCTTTAATTTATCGCGCTCCTTACAATTTCTAATAAATCTATAAATAAAGGCTAGAATTCTAATTAATTTCAAAAACTTATTAGTTAAATTAAATAAATCATTCATAAAATTAGAGTCATTAATGTTAATAAGAGTCATTTTAGCAGGAGGTTTCAGTTCATTCACATATAAATTGTCACACAGAATATCTGGATTACGAATAGTCTCTAAAGATTGTTCACTAACAGTTGAAAGTTGTGGACCTTGCCACCACAGTTCCCTAGCAGCAAGAGCTTTTACGTCAAGTCCCCTAGAAACCATGTCAGCTGGATTGCTCTCGGATGGAATGTAAGACCACTTATAGTTTTGTACTGCTGAATTTGCGACACTCTGTTGCACACAAATGTCTTTAACAAATTTGGAGGAGTTTCAATCCAAGCTAGTGCTATAGTTGAATCAGAGAACAACTGGACGGAGTCGAGAGGTTGTTTTAAGTCCTCTAAAACCTTGTTAGTCAATTTTGTCAGAAGAAGACATGCAGCTAATTCCAATCTAGGAATTGTCATTACTTTCGTCGGAGCAACACGGGACTTGCAGCAAAGAAGTTGACTAGATAGTTCATTAGTGTTGGAGATAAATTGAATATATATGACTGCACCGTACGCCTTAGAAGAAACATCTGCGTAACCGTTCAGCACCACAGATTTAACGTTCACTTTTAAGAAACACCTTGGCACTTCAATTGTCTCTAATTCTGGTAATGTTGCGATGAAGTTTTCCCATTGCTGAGAAACGTGTGGAGGTAGTTTTTTGTTCCAATCCACATTGAGTAGCCACAGTTGTTACATGAAGATTTTTGCCTTTGCTATCACCGGTCCAAGTAGACCAAGGGGGTCATAGATACGAGCTATTTGTGAAAGGACATCTCTTTTAGTAAAGTTTTGTTTTTCACTTATGTTTACCTTGTAGGTAAATGTATCACTGAAGCTATTCCATAGCATTCCTAAAGTTTTTGTCACAATTTCCTCGGAATTTCTATCAAGGGGAAATATTTCCTGATCCTTAGACTGTACTCCATTGGAGCACCATTTGTGCAAGCTCATGCCTCCTCTTTGGAGAAGTTGCGTTAATTCTCGCTGAGTTAATTGCATCTGGGTTAAATCTGCAGCACCAGACAAGCAATCATCCATGTAGAAATAATTTAACAAAATATTCGAAGGCAATGGGAAGTCCCTTTTTTCATCCAAAGCAAGTTGTTGCAAAGTTTTGGTTGCTAGATATGGGGCGCAGGTGGTCCCGTAGGTAACGGTTGAGAGTTGGAAAACTTTGACAGGCGATGACTTACAGTCCTTCCAGAGAATTTTTAGGAATTTATGCTGTGACGGGTTAATTTCTATCAATCTAAACGTTTGTTTGATATCTGCCGTGAATGCGTAAATGTGCTTTCTAAATCTTACTAATATTGAAAAGAGATCTTCCTGAAGCACTCCCCCTTATATAACATATCATTTAAAGATTTTCCAGTTGTTGATTTTGCACTTGCGTCAAAAACGACGCGCAGTTTGGTAGTTTTGTTTGATGGTCGCAGGATTCCGTGATGAGGTAAATAAAAACCGTCTTTAAAATCACTATTTTCCCCTATTTCATGCATATGCTTCAAATACTTATATTCATTTAGAAAATCTATGTACAAATTTTTCATTGTAGGATCACGCTATAAACGTTGCCACAAATAATCTAATCTTTTAGATGCGATTTTTTTAGAATTTCCTAAATTAGTTTCAGACATTTCTGGTTTGAACCACATATCAACTACGTATCTCCCATCCTCCTTTCTGAAATGCGTTTTACCAAAATGTTGATTACAATATGTTAATTCATCACTGCTGCATGGCTTTAAATCATCAATATTCTCTATTTCCCAAAATGAGGTCAAGGTCTTATTGAGTGTTTCTAGATTTTTTGTTAGAAAACAATGGGTTTCATTATGCTTTATATTATTATCATAAACACTACCAGATACCAGATATCCAAAACAAGTTGATTGCAGAATTAAATTATCTTTCAGTTTTATTTGATCAGCATTTAAAAATTCAAAAAACAATTCCGCACCCAGAAGTATATCTATTTTTTGCGGAATGAAGAATTCAGGGTCGCCAATTTTATGTTTCGTGGAATGCTCAAATTAGAAATGCTTATCTTTTTAGACGGACTGAAATTTGTTATTTTCGGAGTGATCAGACAATCAATATTCCATTGAGAATCCCCGCCTTTATTAGATAAGCAAACTGCAGTTTTCGCCTTTATATTTATTGTTGAATCATTCAAACCAGCAATCGGTATATGGATTTTTTCTTTCTTTAATCCCAACAAAGTTGCTGCGTGAAATGAGATAAAATTACTTTCTGACGCAGAGTCCAAAATGCCACGCAACGGTCTTTTAACCCCATTAGAATCTGTAATATAAATTATGGCCGTGTTTATCAAAACGGATTTATTGTTTCCATGAGAAAAAAACGAATGTTTGGGAGTATCGTTTTCAGAATTCTCTCTTTGCGTAAAGGCCGTCGCCGCTGTGTCTGCGCCGCTTGATCTGACCTCGTAATGATCAGTTTGTGGCGTTAAATATTTATGTAGGGAAGTATGATGAAATTTTTATTTGCAAACAACGCAAGTATTTTTTGAATCACAGGATGATAATAAATGTGAAGAATTAAGACAGTTAAAACAAAGTTTGTTTTTCTTGACAATATTTATTCTATCTGCTAATTTCATAATCTTATATTTTTCGCAATGGTACAATGGGTGGATTTCAGAGCATAGACTGCACCTTTTATTCTGTGTTTATCAGATTTCATGAATAAAGACTTAGAACGGTCAGAGTTAGAATTGAATTTTGAAGAAGAACTAGCACTGATGCTATTTAAGATTTTACATCTTCGTTCTAAGAATTCGAGAAATTCGTCAAAGTTAGGAACTTCGTTATATTTTAACGTGAGCTCATATTGTTTACGATTGTCTCGATCAAGTTTGTCTAAAAGTATATTTAATAATATGGAGTTAGAGAATGTATCTCTTTCAAAGTCTAAAACTTTAAGGGCTCTTAAGTTCTCTCTAACACTACCTAATAAATTTCGAAGATCTTTTGCGGATTCATGTTTGATTGGGTACAAGTTGAGAATATTTTTTATATGACAATCTACTATTCTTCTTTTGTTCTCATACCGTTGTTCTAATGCACTAAAGAGAGACGTATAACTATCGTCTGGGATTTGTATGCTTTTGGGTTCCCCCAATAAAGCGCCACGAAGATAGAAAAGCTTTTCATTTTCGTTCAAATCAGAATTTTCAGTAATGAGCGTATTAAAGGCAGTTTTAAAAATGTTCCACTCCTCAATTTTTCCAGTCAAAACCGGTAATCGAATTTTGGGCAGTTTTATAATTGCTTTATGATTACTAACACTTATATCATTACTTGAAGAAGCGCAAACATTAGATTCACAATAAAATTTCTTAATAGAGGTTTTAAGACTTACCTCTATTGTTCTAATATCCTCATCCAAAAGAGACAGTTGCTCCTCTGTTTGTTCAAAATCGTCATCTTTCACGATTTTATACTAATCCTCCTTGATAACTTCGAACTTTTCTTGTATTCTAGTTTAACACTCCAAATGAGACTATCATTCAGCTATTTCGAAAGCATTTTCGTTAATCACTTTGGATATTTTGGTGAGCTGAGACTTGATGTTACCGCGCTTTCGATTCAGACTCGTAACTGCTGCTTCCGACATACTGTTGATCTTCTTGTTGAAGCTAAAGAAATCACAAGTTTTTCGTTAAACACTGAAGATGCGCTGATTACCTCCGGGTCGCTTAGGACCAAAAATGTGCGGAGGTTTCGTACTAGTTGTGCGAACTTAGAACAAATGGACTGTATATAAAAATATAGTATTTATTTAGTAAATAAATACGATGAAGAGAAAGACAGCAACGGCGGCTTGTTGCCACCGAGTTGCGAGCACACCTGCGTCACACACAGGGTTACATTAACGGGTTACCAGAAACAAAAAAGAGGGGGGAATGTTCCATCGCCAATAGATACGGAACAATGACTTTGTGGTTTGTGAAATTAAAAGTACACTTACAGCTTTCGGTGAGTCGCAGCATAAATCTGCTTGTAATTAAACATTTCAACTTTCAGTGAATTGTTCTGGAAATAATTAGTAGGTACGGGTGTAAAATTTGCTGAATACATAAAGGAACTTGATTTATCTCTATTAAATTTGAAAATTTTGTTTCCGATCACAGAAAATACTTTAGGAAGCTATTATGACACCTATAGATATGGAATCACAATCAGTTTTTTTCTTACATGTTAAGCGTTTTCTAAATACGTTCCATTAATAATTTTCATTATAATATTTCTGCAATTATATACGTATTCGCATACGACAAAAAACACTTCAAATATTGCATCTTGATTACTCAGTAGTTTAACTTTTTTTTTTCTTTTTTTGACATTTGAAGGAGTGATGCTTTGAGACCTATAGCTACAAAGGCTGTTGTCTCGAATGATCCATATATATTCAAAGAAACACATACATAACTTTGACATTTAAATAAATCTTGATGAGATAGCACAAGGAAATTTACAACACCAGAGAATTACAACACCACAAAGAAGCTCCACAAAGTGCGTGCAGTGGAGCCGGCGGGAGTCAAACCCGCCGGCCTGATTTCTACGCTCTCAAGCGATTAGCGGAATGGTGTCTTAACCACTCGACCACGGAGGCCTCTCGGGTTATTTTAACATATTTCTGCATTATATTATAAACATAAAAAAATTATGGACGTTTACACCATATAAAACTTTAATAAACGAAACAGTGGTAAAATACACCCAACTTGCTAAATGATGTATTACTTTAAAAGGTATAAATGTAAACTACATTAAAAACAAATATCCACAGTTTCGACCTACATGTGAGGAAATAGTCAGGATAAAAGTCGATCACAAGATGTTTCTGACGGCAATGTCGTTAAGAAATCCAAGACACGAACACTTGACCAATCATCTTCAACTTTATTAACTTGTATACCAGACAGCCAACGCCATGTATTAATGTAAACTGTTACTAATTAATAAATTAAAGGAATAATCCGAGTAACCCAAGTTACCATAAAACCCCGAAAAATTTAAGCTATTGAATTGACACAAACCACCCCCTCACTTTTAAACTGTAAAAACTGAAAATTTGATATTCACTTGGTTGCGGTGCACAACCGAATTTGTTGGAAAGACTGGTAGTTCATTTACATTTAACACCTTCTGATCATCGCACAAGAATATATGAAATTGTCATCTATTTGGACAGTGGTTGTATGAAATTCGATATCGGGATGACAAAGAGAAAATTCGTGGAGCGTCTTAAAGAACATCGAACTCACATCAGAAATCATAAACAATCCATGGCCCTTTCTATGTTTTCTATCAGGCCTATCCAACCTTTCAGTAAGCAGGGGCGCATATCAGCTCCTGTCAAAAAATGAAGGGCGCCTTTTATTTACATGACTAAAAACATGCAACAATATTATCTCACACTATTAGTATCAATACACACACGTTTTATATGATGAAACGGCATCTCACAGTTGTAGATGAAAGGCCCCTGTGATTCAGAAGTCTCATGTAAAAGAGTTAAAAAAAAAACATATATCGTAGTAAATTTCGAATTATACATTTACATTTTTATGCTAGGGGCCTATCTCAAAAACTGTTATTGGGGTAGGAACATGGAAATCAGACACATTGTTAGGATTTTTAAGACGTGAATAAAAATACTCCTTGACATCTTTTGGAAGAGTATATTTAGCGTTATAAAATTCACAAAAAAAGACAAGCATGATAGTGATCAACTGATCGGTTTTCTCAGAGAGATTTTCCAGCATGCATGAGCTGTCATTGACAAAAATTACTCCACATGGTTTTATCGAGTTTTCTAGACAAAATGAGAAAACATTACCTAAAATTTTAAATGTCTGGGAGGTAAAATTATCCTCCTTTACTCTTCCTATAAAGTAGTTAATGGGCCAGTGTAACAAAGGAAAAAAATGTTGAAAGGGTGTGTGTGTGGGGGGGGGGATACGCTTAATATTCCAAACTTCTTAACATATTAAAATGTTACTAGATGGAACCCGTCAAAATATGACGGAAAAAATACTATAACAATATCAGTAAAATAAGCTTCTTTATTATTTAAAAAGGGGTGCGTATGAAACAGCCTTTCAAATATTTTATTTTTAGAGTTTTTTTCCCCAGTCAAATACAGTACTATTTCCGATGCAAACTCCCAACAAACAATCCGTAAACAACTGTGTAATGCAAATCAGTTTGACATTGTCGCTATACTCCCCACGGCAAGAAAAAAAATTTCATGGACCTATGAAATATATACAAACAGTATATCCCTACGGTCATATCATATTCAGTAAATAAAAGAACATAGTAAATAACGAACACATCTCCCCCCACACACACCTGTGATAATGCAACCGAATGAGTTCCTATGCGCATGTGCATTGCATCTGCCCAAAAGCACCGTCGAAATTTGACCTTAAAAAAGTTTTAAAATGTTTAAATTAAAAGTTTTAAAATGTCCTATTTAATCATTGTTCGTTTCAAATCCATATCTTCTAAAACGCATCCATTGTATTAAGCTAATCAGTTTTTATGTAAAGATGAAGAATTTGTTTACAGTAATAAATCAGTCGGCCGATGAGGGAGATTTTTAATGTTTTCAAGTGTAATTTATTTGTATTTTTTCTTCGGTTCCTTTACATAATCAGGATGATTATCCCTTTTCCATCACAGTCGAGGATATTTTTCCTCTTACACAGTTGGCAAATGTAATAAAATATAAAAATACAAATCCTAGCATATTCTTATATCTGATGGAACATATACATCAACGAATTCAACATATGAATTTTAAGTTCATAAACTAAAAATAGTTTTTTTTTTTTTTTTTGACAGATATTTGTTTAGCGCTTAAATGCTCTATCTTATGGATAATCTGATCTTAGGATTGATCACTGTTTTTATTATTATTATTATTCACTTTTTATGATGGTTTGGAAATTCTATTTTCAATTGTGGCAACTTTCCCAGGGGCTATTTTACATTACTGAAGCAAACTGGTGGTCATTGATAAGATAGAATTAAAAAACTTTTCGTGCTTGAAAATTATTTAAAAAATCGTTAAATTAAGCGGCAGTTTTCAAATAAATTTCAATCGAAATCTAATTTTTTTTTCTAATTGATGATGTAAGAATTGAAATTGTAAAATGTTGTAAAATGTAGTAAAAATTAGAAATTTGGAGTATTTAGAAGTGATGTAACCGCGATAAAAGCTAAAACGATAGCGCCGTTTGTTGTCACAACCGTTGTACATTTCTAAAAATTGCCACTGTATTTTGGCTGGCGTCCAAAAGTTGAAAACCGTTTTTTTGACATCGAAAGAGAAATTCACAGGGAAAGAAATATGCGCTAATAAGGAACTGTTAAATGAACTTATAATAAAATTACCAAAATAATTCCTATGAAATATTAGTCTTACATTGTTTATTCTAGCTAAAAATACAATCATTATTTCAAGATTTTTTTTCTACCATAACACTATTTTTAATCATTTTAAATTTCCTGAAATCCTTTACTTTTGTGATTTTGTTTATTAAAAAAAGAAATCTTCTAACCTATCATTAAAAAAAAAGTAATTGGTAACATGTAATCAAGGTATCCAATCAAGATGAAGAAAACAATGACGGTTCCAATTCTAAACTTTATAATTAAGAGTGGAAAAATCAGTTAAAATTAAGTCATGTTGACACAATCATAACCAAAACATTTTTCTCTTCAGTTTTTTCAATGTTAAAATGCATTTCGAGGTAAGCATAACGTGATTTTCACCGGCGCAAACTTTTCACATGTACTTCATATCCGTTACTTTAACGCTTAAACACCATGCATACAAATAAAAATATATTTTGCATTTAATTGGAATGAAAAAATAGCATCAACAAGTTATAATGCATAATGATAAAATAAACCCAATATACAATATTCTCGTGACGTCATAATAAATATGAAGTTTTATTCGCTTTGAAAACACGCGGATAAATATTTTTAGGGAAATTTAACTTGCAAATTAAAAAATTCGGCCTGAAAGCCGCGAGCTTTTAATATTCATTATTTCTCGGAATATCATCGCAACCACTGAGTTCAGAGAGTAAACTCTATGCCTTGCAACAGTGGGCGTTTTCCGATTGTGACGTCATAAGCAGAAGTAAAAGTTTAATTGAA
Organism: Maratus michaelseni; assembly: GCA_963931845.1. Taxonomy (NCBI): domain Eukaryota; kingdom Metazoa; phylum Arthropoda; class Arachnida; order Araneae; family Salticidae; genus Maratus; species Maratus michaelseni. The sequence goes on from OZ007592.1 coordinate 395,124,766, forward strand.
AATTACGGATAATGAATTAAATTTTCGAACAAACGAATGCACGATAACAAATCTGTGTCCAAATATCTTTCATTTAGGCAGTAGTTTGCTCTCACGGATTGTCGAAAGAAATCGCTTAGCGTTTTAAATATATAGATGTTAAAATATTACCTAGTTGATGTTAGCTAATTTCAAAAGATTGGCGAACCACAGAGTTTACAGAACTCTATGCCTTGCAACAGTGGGTGGAGTTGTCGACTTTATGACGTCATAAGCAGAAGTAAAAGTTTAATTGAAAATTACGGCTAATTAATTGAATTTTCGAACAAACGAATGCACGATAACAAATCTGTGTCCAAATATCTTTCATTAAAAAAGAAGAATGATGTAATCTGATGTAGTAGTTTGTTCTCACGGATTGTCGAAACAAAACGCTTAGCGTTTTAAATATATAGATTGCCAATTATTACCGATTCTAAACATCACAATTACACAGAAACTTTTATAAAGAATAACTACAAATAGAGAAAATACACATAATTAAATTAAAAAAATATATCATTAGTTTTAAATGCGTGAAATACACTTTCAGAGGTTAAAAAAAACACTACAAACACTGCAAGCATTATTGAGCTATAAGAAAACATCCTCTAAAGTTTTTTTTTTTTTTTTTTTTTACTTTTTAAGGCAGTAACAGGAAACCTTGAAAAGAGCGCCAATTAAACCTTGAAAGGGCAACTCGTTGGACAGCCCTGTTTTATATGAATAACTATGGGTATAGAGTGTATATTGAAAACACTAAAATTATTGTACTGTATAATTTTACATAAATAAGTTTAATTAGGGAATCCATGAAAATATTGAAGAGGGAGGAGGGAAGTGTGTGCAAAGATAATATATCATACAGTTGTTGAAGAATTTGTTAGATTTGTTAAAGATTTAAGTAGCGTGATTTTTGTTCACTTTTTTCAGTTTGAAAAGTGGAGAACGGGGGGGGGAGGTTGTTTTTATTTCAATAGTTCGGTTTTTTCGAGTTTTTATGGTAGTTTGGATTTCTTGAATTATTCCTTCAATTCAGCAATTAATAATTGTTTAGGTTAATAGATGAAGCTGGCAGTCTGCAATACAGTTTATTTCAGTTGAAGCTGATTGGTCAAGTGTTCGGGTAATGGATTTCTGAATGACACTGCAGTCAGAAACATCTTGTGAGTGACTTTTATCCTGATGAACCTCAGACGTAGGCCAAATCTGTAGACATTTGTTTTTAATATATATTTTTTTAAGTAATACATCTTTTAGCAAAGTGGGTGCATTTTACCCCCGCTTCATTTATTAACATTAGAAACACATAATCATTCTTCTACAGTGATTTCATTTTTTATTATACATAAGTGTGCAAAACTTAAGAAACAAAGCCATTTTTCAGCATACAGCCATGAAATTGTAGAAAATAGTTTTTTTTTCGATCACTACAATGAAAAGGCAACTCAGTACAAAGCTGATCCATAGGCAATTGTCAGGATCATGAAGTCAGAGGTGACACGATGGATCGCAAAACACGTAGAGTCAACGCACGCAGTGCAATGCAACTTAAAACGAAGGAGGAAAGGTGCATTCCCTGCAAGTTAAAGTGAAATCGAACTTTCAATGTGTAAACAAGAAACTATCAGGACGCTTTTAAACGTGGGAGAATGATCAGAAAGCTTGAACCTCTTCAAGTTTGTCTCTTCAAGGCGTAGTTTAAAGAGTGTTGTCCAGGAGTTTGGAATTGACAAAAGGGTCATTTCATGGGCTTGGAATACCTTTCAAAGAGCAGGTAAGAAAGGTTGGTGGTGGTCGACCAAGGAAAACAACAGCAAGTGATGACCGGTATATCGTCATGCAGGTGAAAAGAAACTGGAACCAGACAGACGGACACATTACTTAGCAGCTGCGTATGGCAACCGGATAACAGGTTTCCCAGTTTACTGTGGCCAGATGCTTTCATAAAGGTGGTATATACGCCCGTCGTCCAGAACGCTGCATACCATTGACAGCAGCCCATCGGCGACACCGTTTACAGTTGTGTAAAGCACACAAAGACTCGGCATTCTCATGAATGAAGTCAAATTATTTTTATTGATGAGAGTTGTTTCAGTCCTAGTAACGATTCTCTGCGCCAGTTAATATGGAGAGAGATGGGGACACGATTGCATACCACTAACATCAAGAATTCGACCGTTGGGGTGGTCCTGGCGTGTTTGTGTAGGGAGGCATTATGTTGAAGGGACGAACGGAGCTCCATATTTTAGACAGAGGCTCACTTTCCGGAAAACGTTTTTGTGATGAAATTATCATCCCCCACGTTCGTCTGTTCCGAGGTGCCATTGGTTCAGACTTTGCTTTTTTGGACGGCAAAGCCCGTCCACACAGGTCCCATGCTGTTGAGGAGCTTCTACAAAGCGACGATATCTGCAAAATGGATTGGTCAGCGTTTTCCCTTGATTTAAATCCCATTGAACATGAGTGGGACGCTTTGGCGAGACGCCTAGCAGCTCGATCGTATACAGAGAACACCAGACAGTTGAAACAGATACTCATTGAGGAATAGAGACTCTTACTTCAAGAACTGTTTAATCATTTGGTGTTTAGTATGGACAGACGGTGTCACACAGCCATTGAAAATAGGGGAGGTCATATCCCTTACTAAGGGACTTTGGTTTGTTGTTTCTCCGTATTGCCAGACAATGTTTTGCAGCAACGCCATTCTGTCAATAAAGATTTTGTTTTTGCTTTTTTTCCATAATAAATGCTTATAATTCATTTTTCTCCTACTATGCTTTAATAATCCTTTAAGTATTACATTGTGAATCTGCTGTGAGAATTTCATGTTACACAGTTGATTTTTAGGGGAATTACAGCAAAATCAGAAAAGTTGCTTAAGTGTTTCACCGTAGTGTATAAAGTTTGAATAGATCAAGATCTGTTTAAATGTTTATAAACTGAAAGAAACAATCTTAGTGGCTTTTTTACTGTTATTTTCTATTCTCTCGCTTTGTGTATAATACGACTATGACATCCGGATGATATCGCCTTACAGAGGACTTCTATGACCATTGACGTGTTACATGAAATATGGCTTTTAAAATCGGCATGTCTTTTATAATAGAAGATATAATCTATCTTCATTATTTATGTTGCGGTGATGTAATATACGATATCCCTGATATCAAAGAATGTAGCTTCCATTTAAGTATGTAAAATTTATTGCGAGATTTATCGAAATAGAAAAACGGTTTTACGAATGAATTTAAGTCTAATATATGGCTTAGGATACGATATAGTAAAAATATTTGTATATAAGATAAATTTGCATTAGATATATTATGAATTAAAATTAATTTTAACATTTATCTAAAACGTTTGTATTAATAAACTTACTCACCCACATAAATACACATATGTGCGTTTGATTGAAAAATTATACAGCTAGGCATATGAGAGAGACATTGGGAATGCCTTTGTGATTGTGTATATATGTATGTCATTGAGAAAATACTTGTACGTGTTTATGGTGCGTTTGCAATGTCTGTTCTCATATCCTCGTTTTCTAACTTTTACACAAGAGCATTTTTCACACACAGGTTCGCATATTTCATTTTACATAAATGTTAAAAGAATACTTATTTATTATTCCCAAACTTATGAGTTTCCTGTGACTGTTGTGTACTATCACTAATAAATAAATAAAAGTATAGATTATTTTTGTTGCTGTTTCCATTTTTATTATATTTTTGTTTGTTATTATATTTCAGTATATTTTTCTAATTGCAAAAAAAAAAAGGGTGAACATTTTAAAAAATTCTTTTTACGAATTGAGCTTTATACAGGGTGATTTTTTTTAAAGTTGTGAAAGTAAAACCCTATAACAAAAGAACCACTGATCCAAATGACATGAAATCTCATCAGTATGCTCCCAAGGCAATGGACATTTTTTGGCAGGGTTAAAAAAATCTTAAAATCGTACCGACAGATGGCGCTGTATGTTAACAGAAACAAAAAATGTCGTCAGTGGGAGGAAAACGACGGACAGTACTTTGAGGAAACATCTTCGTAGGTCTTCTGTCATCATTGGACCTTTTCTTAAATTATTGAGTGTCCTAAATTACCTAAGAGCAGTTGCTGCGCTGTCATTGTTCTGATAATGCAGTTTCACTAACAACGCATGGTCCGTCAATGGAACAGTCATTGCGATGATATTCGTAGAATAATGAGCACGAGGTGTGCGTGTTTCACGTTTTTACGGTCACTGTGCGTGTGTCGTGTGCAAACGCGTCTCCCGACTTTACTGCATATACAGCGCCATCTGTCGGTGCGATTTTAAGGGGGTTTTTTAACCACGCCTAAAAAATTCCCATTGCTTTAGGAGTATACTGGTGAAATTTCAGCTCATTTGGATCAATGGTTCTTTTGTTATAGGGTTTTACTTTCACAACTTTAAAAAAAAATCACCCTGTATATAACGAGCAGGGAATACCGAGCTATGCTCGATCAAAATTAGATTTGAACTCAAATATCATGACCCATGACCAAAATGACCCACTAAAATTTTTTTCTCGAAGAAGTGGCCTAGCCCAATGATTTTCTTGTGCCCCAAAACCGTAGGATACAAAATTTAGTTCAAATCGTCTGAGCCGTTTTTAAGATAAAAATAGCTTGACCCATAATGACCCATGACCAAAATGATCCACTAAGCGAATTTTCCTCGAACATGTGACCTATCCCAACAGTCTTCTCATGCCCGAAAACAGTAGGATGCAAAATTTTGTCTAAAAAGTCTGTGCCGTTTTTTAGATAAAATTAGCTTGACCCAAAATGACCCATGACCAAAATGACCCACTAATCGAATTTTCTCGAACATGTGACCTAGCCCAATGATTTATTCGTGCAGCAAAACCGTAGGATACAAAATTTATTTCAAATCGTCTGAGCCGTTTTTTAGATAAAAATAGCTTGACCCACAGTAACCCAAAAATGACCTACTAATCAAATTTTCTGGAACATTTGATCTAGTGATTAAGGATTTTCTCGTGCTTGAAGCTCATAAGATGCAAAATTTAATCAAAATCGTTAGAGCCGTTTTATAGATAATATTAATTTGAACCGCGTTGACTCCAAAATGACCCACTAATCGAATTTTCTCGAACATGTGACCCAGCACAATGGTTTTCTGGTGCCACAAAATGGTAGGATACAAAATTTCGTTAAAATCGTTAGAGCCGTTTTTAAAATAAAATTTACATATATATATATAACCACACGCACACAAGATTTGCTCGTATTAGAATACTATATATGATGTTGCCATATTTATTCAATAATCTACAAGTTCAAAGTATAGTGAAACATAAATTTATGCCAGCAAAAATTTAAATAAATACACATTACAAAAGAATCCATGGAAAAAATGCATGGAATAATAAAAAAATAAAATGGAATAAATAAGAAAAAATTGTAATATTAACGATGAGCTAGAGAGAGTGTTTTCTTTATGATAATGTGGGAAATATACATACATATTTTTAATTATTAAAAAAATTACAAAGGAACATTCCCAACCCACAAATTATATATATGTATATATATATATATACCGGGTGGTTATAACATAAGTAACTCTAATTGGAGCTGTCTGTAGCTGGAAGGAATAACCGGAATTAAACCAAAATCGGTATACTTAATATTCGAGAAAGGGGAAGAAGAATGAAATAATAATAAAAAAATTTCAATAATTGTCGACAGATGACGCTTTTGAGTGTGGAATGTAATGTGTTATATTGACCGGTGGAGGTGTCTCAAACCTCAATGTCTTTACCGCATATCACAACATATGTGAAACATCACACCTGATGCATTACATTTCGCAGTTAAGCATGTCGTACACCGCCTGGATTATGTCCTCCAATACAATGGGTCATGTGGAACCTGAGCATAAACGCCACCGGCATGCGAAATCCTAACCACTGTGACATTTTCCAATAAATTAGGTATGCCATCCGGTTTGACGCCTTAATTCGTTGTTCTTGTATTACACATTGCATTTCACACTCAGTAGCGCCATCTATCGGTGATTATTGCAATGTTTTTTTTTCATTCTTCTTTCCCTTTCTCGAATAGTAAATGTATCGATTTTGGTTTAATTCAGGTTACTGCTTCGAGCTACAGACAGCTCCAAATGGAGATACTTATAGATCAGTTTCAACCACGTGATCACCAGCCCACCAAAAGTTATCAACCAATCATAATCGTGGATTTGTAGCCTGAATTACGAGTCAACCAATCACAATCCACCATTTTTGATGGGCAAACAAAAAACAAAGCTAGTTGCTAAGGTGGTTGCTAGGGTGTGACGTCAGTTGAAACTGATCTATATTATAACCACCCTGTATATATGTGTGTGTGTGTGTGTGCCTGGAATTTGGAGGCATGTAGAGGTCATGGAGGTATGTAATAAGCAGTTACTTTTTGCGGTATTAAATAAGTTTAAGGGTGTAAAATTTAATAAAGAATAATTTTCGACCTCATGTTATTTGTGTTTAATCGTAAGAAATAGATATTATGTCTTACGTTTAAAATTGATGTTTTATCTGTTCTGTCGAAAGCTAACAAAATATCCAATTTTGATTGCATTAAAAAAATATTTTGAACAACAACAATAAAAAGAAATATATAATGTGCATTTTTTAGACTAACCGGGAATTCTTTATTTATTATTGCTTAAAATAAAGTCTTTCTTATATCGTTTGATTATAGTTATTATTTATAACAAAGCAGATAATACAAATTATGCTCCATTTATAATATTGTTTTTATTATTAAAAAAATAATTAGTATAAATTTAAGATTAAATACAAAATTTGTATAATTTTATCATACGATATTTTATCTTAAGATTGTTTTTAGTGATATTTACTATAAAAAATACTGTCACTGCCTTATATTTTAATACTTACGGAAACAGTTTAGGAAATGAGCCAATTTTCATGATAAATCTGATAAATTTACTAAAATATGGAACACTCTTATAAATGATGTGAACTTCCAGAAATCTAAAAAAAATTCATATCAACTATTTTATAAAGAATGTACTTAATTATTTGGTTTCCGCATTTCTTCTATTTTTCATATTTCAATTATTTTCATTTAGAAGGCAATTGATAAAAAAGGTATACAAATTTAAGTATTTGGAATGTATTAAACATTTCAACATTTTAATTTGTTTTATTTTTAATACTTATATTTATTTAAAAGGATACTGAAAATTGTTTTTTTTTTTTGCCGTTTTTTGAAACAAATTAGATATCTTCTAAAAAAGTTACTTTTTACACACTTAATTATTAAAAAAAACAATTTTTGAATTACCGTGCATTTCGACGTTTAAGACGAATGAAATATCTAGTCAAGATATCTAGTCGATACAGTTTTACCACATTTCTGTCACTTGATCGCAAGTAAAACATCCCCCCCCCACCCCTTGTAAAAATGTTAACTGACACCAAGTGAATACAATTTTGTAAGCACTTTGAAGGTTAACTATGTTGTTAAAAATTAAAAAAAAAAAACTTGACCGTTTTTATAGAAAACGGTTAAATAACCGTAAACTCTATTATGATCATAATATTACCAATATTATGGTCATAATAGCGTTAAATTACGGTTATGTAACGTTTCCTATAAAATCGGTCGAATGACTGGATATTTTTCTGAAAAATGTTAACAGTGTAGATGTAATAGCCTTAGCTCTATTTTTCCATTAAAAACTATTTTTTTAAGAAAAGTTATGAACAGATAATTCCACCGGTGCGTCAGAAATGACAATCCCTCTCTGAATAGGTAGTAATTGAAAATTTTTCTTTATTATTCTTTTACAGATTAAGTATATTAATTTGAAAAGTTTTTCTCTTTAAAACATGTTTAATGTGAAATGTGTCGTCTTCAAAAACTTCAAAATGTGTCATGGAAGATCTCACTTCTGAATAAACTTTTAAAAAAGGACATAGAAATAAATTATTTAGCCATTTCCTTTAAGTTGTTTCTCTTTGGAATATATTGTATTTCCACAAGAGGCAACCGTAATAGAAACCTAGAAATAAGAAGAATATTGTGAAAATAAAGATATTAATAAAGATATTTCACTTAATTTTCTGCTAAACATTAAAATGTACACTTTTACGTGTTAATCATAAATAACTGTATGAATTTTAAAAATTCCATATATTTTAGTTTATTTAAATATTATAATAGTTAAGTTATTTCATTAAATAAGGTAGACTTTTCAAAATTAAAATAGGAACAAAACGGAATAAATTTAAATCGAAATAAATGGAAAGTTGCAACATCAGCGTTAAATTTGTCCGTAAGTTGGATTCAAAGAAAATTAATTAAAAGAAAAAATGAGTTTTGTCCACATTTCTAAAATTTTTGAAATACACATCCAGGAATATCTTACAAGATGTATAACACACTTTGAATTATTTAGAAAACTTCAGTCATTTATCGTTTATACGAAATTGCAAGAGCTACTTCTTTGTGACTTTCATCAGTTAATGTGTATTTGGTGATAGATTTTACCGAACATTGTCGGATTTTCTTTGACTAGCGGAGCCTCGTCCGTTTGGCTGGTCGGTTTTTCCCAAATGAAACCTCGAATTGAACAGAACTGCGGTTGTGGAACCCAATACTTTCGGCAGCATTGATCCGAGCGGGGTACTAAGCTCCGGTCTCGTATAAAATGAACCTTCAATTATTGTGATTTTAATTTTGGTCTTTTCAGCATTCTATTCAGCATTCAAATGTTCAGCATTGTCTTTCAAATTGCTATTCTAGCCGATTTGGCATACCACCAAATGCAAATTAATCAAGGAAGTAGAAAATTTACTGGAGAATTATTTGTGCTGCAGAAAAAATAAAATTGTCCAAAAATTGACGCGGAACACGAAAAACCGCATACAAAATTCTTAAAAATTTTAAATCGCAGAAAACAAAATTTACTACATTGGAATAAATATTACAACCGTATGCGCTTTATTAATGTGAAAAATCGACACAAAACGCAAAAAAAGCTAAAATTCAAGGAATTTTTTTTTTCTCTCTCGGAAAAAAAAAATCAAATTACAAAATTCTTATTGGAATTAATTTGGAAAACCAGAATTATTTTTCGAATGTCAAGAAATCGCTGCAAAACGTGAAAAAAAAATGCTAAAAGGCGTATATGAAATTCACGAAAAATTAAAAAATCGCAGTGGTCAAAACTATTTTTTTGGCTGAAAAAATTAAATAGGATGCCTTTTAAGAAAAGGATTTTTACTTTAATGGTGGGAAAATGTTAAGATCGCATAAACAATTAAATAACAAAATTATCTAATCAAAAAATCCAAAAGTTCGCTACGATGTGAATAACATCATACATACTGTTTCTTTCCTGCCAAATCATGTATCTCTGTTTACGATGGAGTCAGAAAACAGAACACATACACACAAGCATATATTACTATTGCATATATAATATATGTTCAAAGGTAATTACATCATAATTATCGTCTAGAAAATAGCTATACTAGTAGCAGTTTTCGAATTTGCCCTTGTTTTCCCCATTTTTTTTTTCTTTTTATTTCAGTCAATTACACGTTATTAATTCTTATTGGAATTAAATTGGAAAACCAGAATTATTTTTCGAATGTCAAGAAATCGCTGCAAAACGTGAAAAAAGTGCTAAAAGGCGCATATGAAATTCACGAAAAATAAAAAAATCGCAGTGGTCAAAACTATTTTTTAGGCTGAAAAAATTAAATAGGATGCCTTTTAAGAAAGGGATTTTTACTTTAATGGGGGAAAATGCTAAGATCGCATAAACAATTAAATAACAAAAATATCTAATCAAAAAATCCAAAAGTTCGCCATGATGTGAATAACATCATACATACTGTTTCCTTCCTGCCAAATCATGTATCTCTGTTTACGACGGAGTCAGAAAACAGAACACATACACACAAGCATATATTACTATTGCATATACAGGGTGTATCTGAAATGCTTCAACAAACTTAGAGGGATGATAGTACTCATGAAGACGAATAAAAAATGCAATGGAACATAGGGTCGCAAATGACGTTTAACCCTTTCAGAGTCAGTGATATGTTTTTGAAACCATTTAATTTTAATTCCAAAACGCCACAATTGCACCAGAATTTTGCTAAAATCTTTTTCATTTGATATGTATGTGAAATATAGCCTTTTTCTTATTTACAAACATTTTTTTTTTTTTGTAAATTCCGGTGCCAGTCATTTGTTTCAACATTTTAGTACTAAAAGTATTTTGCCCCTGAAAGGCTTAAAGGATGAAAATGGTGAAAATGCGTCTGAAAATGGACAAACTGAGACAAGAAAGAAATATTCCAGAAAGTTATTTATTGCACAGAATAGATACACAGGTCGTGATGTCCAGAGAAAACAAATATTTAACAACAATTGTTCAAAGTGTCGACCGCGGACATTATTACACATAGCGTGTCCGCCAGTCGTTGCTCCGTAGATGTACTCTGTGTAATAATGTCCGCGGTCGACACTTTGAACAATTGTTGTAAAATATTTGTTTTCTCTTGACATCACGAGCTGTGTTGTACCTATTCTGTGCAATAAATAATTTTCTGGAGTGTTTCTTTCTTGTACTCAGTTTGTCCATTTCCAGACGCATTTTCTCGATTTTCATCCTTTAAGCCTCTCAGGGGCAAAGTACGTTTAGTACAAAAATGTTGAAATACATTACTGGCACCGGAATTTACAAAAAATTTTTTTTTTTTTATAAATAAGAAAAGGGCTATACAGTAGGACCTCTATTTAACGAAGTCGCTAAATCCCGAAAAAAAGTTCGTTATATGGAAAATTCGTTAAATAGAGATTAACTTTAAAAAATAATTTAAACAACATAAAACAGATTTTAATTTCATAATCACTAAACATTATTAAAAAAAAGTATTTAATCTTATATTTTTTTGTATAAATAACATCGATTTGCTTTATTTATTTTACCCATCAAAAAGAAATCTTCAAGGAACAACAAAACATTCTACGGGAATACACTCTATTTTCAGTTCTAAGAAATTAGTTTTAAATTAAAAAAAATGAATCATTGTCGTATTTATTATAACAAGCGATTTTAAGCATACATTAACACATGCGTCCTTAAATTTAATTACTGAAAAAGCCTGTTAATTTTGTCTGAGTTTTTTGTTTGAAAAGTGTTTTCTCTCGTAATACGTCTCGCATCTCTGCAATGCATCAAAAACCCCTTCAGGCGTATTTTCTTCAAACTGTAATCCCCGTCGGATTGTTTCAAATGATTTTATTATTTCATCTTACGAAGGTTTGTTGATTTCTGCCTCATGATCATTTCCATCTTCATTATCTTCATTTTATTCGCATTTCATTGCTGGATTGTTTTTATTTTTTACACTATCCAAAATATCCAATTCAGTTAGCGTTTCTGAAGTCTCAACTTCGGAATCAAGTGAAAGAAAATACTCAATCAGCACATCATCGTTAATTTCTTCTTTTTCTTTCAGCTGTATCCACATTTTGTTTAAGTTCTTCTAAGGGAATATTGTCTTCGTCTTCCGTACTTACCAAATTTTCATTGCTGACAATGAATCCAACTTTGGCAAAACTGCTGCATATAGTACGATCCGTGACATCTCAGTTCCATGCTTTGGAAATTTCTGATATGCTTTCCCGTAAGTTGATCTTTGGCACAGATTGATTGTTCTCAAGTGCAGTGATAACTTTTCGCATTATTCTCTTGCGATACTGTATTTTGAAGTTTTTGAGCACTCCTTGATCCATTGACTGCAATTTTGATGTAGTGTTAAGTAGTAAGAAAAAACTGTAACATTTTTCAGTTTTTGGTTGATTTCCTTCGGATGGGCGGGGCAATTGTCATAAAACGAGAGAAATTTGACGACACTCTGCAATCATACGTTTGTCCAACTTTTTAATCCATTTTTCACAAATTTCTGATATCATCCAAGATTTTTTGTTAAAGTCATAATCAACCACCAAAGATTTTACGCCTTTTAAACGCCTTTTTTTTTTAGGAGAAAAAAATTGAGGCACAAGAAAAAGTTCGTTAAATAGAGAATGCACTTCGCTATTTGGAGGTTATTTTACAAAGAAATTCGCAAAATGTACTTGGTTCCAAGAAAAATTTCGCAAAATAGAGAAATTTGCAAAATAGAGGTTCGTTAAATAGAGGTTCGACTGTATTTCACATACTTATTAAAAGGAAAAGATTTTAGCAAAATTCTGGTGTCATTGTGGCGTTTTGGAATTAAAATTAAGTGGTTTCATAAACATACCACTGTCGCTGAAAGGGTTAAACGTCATTTGCGACCCCATGTTCCACTGCATTTTTTGTTCGTCTTCATGAGTACTATCATCCCTCTAAGTTTGTTGAAGCATTTCAGATACACCCTGTATAATATATGTTCAAATGTAATTACATCATAATTATCGTCTAAAAAATAGCTATACTAGTAGCAGTTTTCGAATTTGCCCTTGTTACCCCATATTTTTTTCTTTTTATTTCAGTCAATTACACATTTCATGTTACATCAATATTTTAAAATTCACCATTTTTTCTTAAATTCCGCTTCAAAAAATATTAGTTGGTTTCGAGTGTTTCAAAAATTGCACTGGTATCTTTAAAACTGTAAGAACTTTGAAGTTTAAAACTCATATAATTTCGTTAAATATATATTTAGAAATGCATATATTTGTTTTGTTTAAAATGATGAAACCGGGTAAATATTCGTTATGCTGGTATTTTCATTAAATAGAAATTTAAATGTTTACTTATTTTTAAATATAAACTTGCATTTCCCCGATATTCACTATCTCCAGGTATTCAGGTCTAAAATTTCAAAGAAAGACGAACTTTATTTAGTATATACATACCAGGTGGCAACTATCGCCTTATAAAAGAAATTTTAAATTTTGTAGTAATAGTTACAATATATAAATCCGAAAAATGACGATCTGCAAACCCCTATTTTGATATTTTTCGTGTGAGGGATAGCTTCATATCCTCTTTAAATCAACAAAAAAAGGAAAAAAAAATGTCCGATTTCAATTAATTTACTTCAATAAAAATCGCTTTCTACGATTACATGTTGAAGTCCATGGTAGACTTTTAGGGATAATTTTGATTGCGCTAATTAAATGTGCAACAAAAAATAACAAAAATTAAGTAACAGCCATGCACAAATAATTGATGAAAATGAAAAACACTGCCATATGCATTCGAAAAGTGTTTTTATGTGTTAGAATTTTGATTGTTGACAATTTCTGAAAATTTTCTTAGAACACGCCAATAGTATAGACAACTGAATACAATTTACAATGGAAATAGAGAAAAATATATCATTGCCCTTTCTGGATGTTGAACTAGTTAAAAACAACTTAACGCTTAGTTTTGACGGAAATATTTACAGGAAACTATGCCGATCGAATAATAATATAGCTAATAGCAGTATAGCACAATTTAATTATAAGAAAGCAGTATATAATTTTTAAGTTAGAAGGGGGTTAACGCATTTTCTAAGAATAATATAAACGCAGAATTAACCAGGATTAAAGAAATTGCAACCGAGAATGGGTACTCGGATAGATTTATTAACCAAGTAATTTATGAATTTAATAGCAGGAAATTAATAGCCAAGAATAAAGTTTCAAAGTTTTGTAGTATAGATTATATCCCTCAACTTTATGAAATAATCTGATATGCATTAAATGACTATGACATAACATTAATTGCCAAACCTCCAACAAAATTACAAAATCTAGTACACAGAAAAATAGACCCCATAGATATGCATAAAAAGGCAGGAATTTATATCATCACTTTTAAACGTAAAAATAAAAATGAAGTATTTAGATACATAGGACTTTGAAAACCTAAATTGATATATATTTCAGTTAAGTAAATATTATAGCGCAAATGAATGATTATAGTACATGTATATTGAGGAGTCTGAGGAAATACTGACAAGTGGTAAGAAATCCTGTAATAATGTGTTATCATGCAATATACCAAAAATCCGGTTTATTCTACTTGGTGTCAATGGTACAGTTGAGTTGGAATAACCCACCTCGCTCAATAGACTCATCCATCCCCCTCCCTTTTTTTTCATATTTGGTTTCGCCTTCTGATATTTAACCAGCGTACATTACGGATGTTGCAGAATCTTTTCTCATTTTTGCCCTTTGATGATGGCCAGGTTCTGGGTTTTAATATCTATAGAATGGTTTTAATGTTTTAAAACCTTTATTTCATATTTAATACATTTAATTATTTTCGTGTTTGCCCCAGAGTTGGTGGCTCGCAGAAAAATGTACCATCTTGTGTTGCGATTTTAGCCTTGCCAACGTGGGATAGGGAAAAGTGCCAGGCTGGGTATCGTTTCAAGTGGTTCAGTTGGTAGAAGGTCAGTGCACTATACTGATGACCCGAGTTCAAGTTCCAGCTTGGATACTTTTTCACTATATTAGTTATATACATTTTAAGCAATTAAATTTTGAAATCAGTTTCATTTTACACCTATTTTAGAAATAAATAAATTGTGAATCATTTTAATTTTTTTCATGTTTTTAATTGACAATTTTATATACGTATATATATTTAAAATATAGAGTGGCGACCGATCTGGTAATTGTGAATGAAAATATCAATATTTTCTGACAGAAAAAATTTGTCTTATGTATTTGCACAATTAAGTAGCATGAATTTTTCTGTAAGAAAATCTTTGTAGTTTTCCTTGAAAAATGCCATGATATCTCACTTGTCTGAATTACATTTTGAAATATTTTATGTTATTATTCAACCAATGACAAATCATCCGACGACACATGCACGAATGTAATGAGTATTAACAACGAATGCATTCAGAATTTACAAAATTGCATTAAAAAGTATTTTTAGCTACAATAAATTGATTTAAATTTTTAATTAAAAATTCATAAATCGTAATACAATTATGAGTAAATAATAAATTATGTATATTTTTAATCCTGCATGGCATTTTAAATTCTCTAGAAAATTATATTTTGTACATACAAAACAATTTATTCTGTTGTTACGACACTGAGGCTATAAATATTTTATCTCGTCATGTGTAAAAAGAACATAAAGTGCGTTCTCTTGAACAAAGCACAAGAATACTCATATACAAAATCTCAGTAGGTTGAAACCACAGGCATTTCCTTTAGAAAATACTCTTTTCTGGGAAGGAAAGTAAAATATTATATAAAACCATACTCTTGTGTCTCATATTTCTTCTTGAAAAAAAAAGTCAGTTGATATAAAAAAATGACAATAATATTTCAATTTGTATGATATTTTTTAGTTATTCATAGTGCACAACAAAGGTAAAAAAAAAATGAATGCGTGGCCGTACACACGATTGATATAATGCTTACTCACAACGTTTTATTTCATTTTGTGTAAGTAAAACCATGTGTATCATGAAAAACCGATAAGTTTTCTTTTCAGAGATAGATGCTATATTTACCATTAAGAATTAAGCAAGACTCCGTGTGTGAAAGTGGTTAAGATAAGACGCATGTGATAAAATTAATCACCCTAATAAAAATATAACCAGGAAAATTCTGAACTGTTATTAGTTTCCAATGAATATTTATTATTTAGATTTTGGTTGCTTAGAACTGATATTCAACATTTTAGGATTTTTAAACCTTCAAAACATTTAATTGATTAATATATATATATATATATATATATGAAATTTTCAGGATATATAGTGTACGGTAAGCTCTATAAAATAAACGAAAACTTATTATTATTATTTTTTTAAAAACACATTTTCTTCTTGGTGTTATATTGCTAAAGCAAGATACACCTTTGTTTTTAAAACGTAAGATTGCTATAAATAAATACTTTTTTTTAAGTTCAGTGTAAGCACAAGACTCTCAAGTATAATTATTTATCAAAAGATTTGTTTTACGTTCATAAATTCTTTTGTAATCATGCGTGCAACCTGTGAATGCGTGCAACCTGAGAATGCATGCAACCTATTTTTTTTGCATGAAAAGTTTGATTTGATTTGATGGCCTGCGAGCGACTGCTCAGAAAAGGAAACCAAGTCTGTAGAGCATAGTATCCTCCCGGTCCCTTTATTAAAGTCCTAAAAAAAGCTACAGCGTTCAGCCGCAGCTGAAGCCGCCGGAAAACTCGGCAATGAGCGGCAAAACATAAACACTAGAAAGAAGGAAATTCGGTCTTTGGCTTAAACTTATAACAAACAAATTTTCCCATTATGATCTGAAACAAATATGAAGTGAAAGACGAAACAATTATCTATTATCGCTTTTAACAATTGTATTTTTGTAGGGTATATTTTTTTTAATATAAAATGACAAAAATGATCCTTTTTTTTCGTTTTAGATATTTTAAAAGTCATATGATCCCTTAAAGCCCTTTACTTAATATTTTTACATGATAATGGTTCGCGACAAAGCCCATTACATTCACTACGGACATTTTTGTAAACTTCGAAATATGATAGTTTCCCTTTGGACGACTGTGAAAAATCAGACGTTATTTCTATAAATGTATAACGATGGCTGCAACGATCGGAGTCACGTCTTTCACTTTTATTTCTCTTACATCATTTCTAAATATGGCATAAATTAACATTTACATCATGAAAAGGAAATAAATGCATTTTCGAGGAAAATTAGTAGGAAAATTGTACCTCAATTTCTGACTTTTCAAAAATGAAGCATGCTTTTTAAAGTTATATCTCAACATTTACCTTTTGTTTTCTACAATAATAAAAAAGCATATAGTGACAGATGACTTGCCGCAACTGACAATTGATTGCGCTGAAAAGATTTAGTTTACTTATTTATTTATTTTTGGTGCATTAATTTTGTTTAATTGAGTCACGTCCAAACATTGGCGGAATGGTTAACAATATCCTTTATAATGGATGTAATCACCACTAAAAATACTTTGTTTCAAAAGAAGAAAGAAGTACATTTTCAAAAACTTTATTTTTGAAAATAGCTCGCAGTGAGCCGAAACACGTCAAACAACCCAATAAAAATTATTTTACTATGTATTATGTTGTTACTTTATACCTTTTCGCATTTAAAGTTTCAAAAAACTTTCGTTTTCATACAGTAGAGAAGATAAGGAAGCATAGTTTTGTTATTTTTGACGCATCCGCAGTTAAAAATTATTACGTATACATGATCACATTTAATTAAATACTTAATATATTTATATTTTAATTGCAGTATGTTTTTTTATTGTACATTGTCAAGTTTTCTAAAAGTAACGTTCAAATTTGGTTGAAAACCCTGCATGCTATAAACAAAAAACTTGCAGAAAATTGTTTATTTTTTAAAAGACATCTTTATGTATCCATGACTATACATTGGTTTCCAAAAATTAAGGGAAAATCACAAAAATAGCGATAACTCAAAATATTACATGTAGATATTAATGAAACTCAGCCACAATATACAACGTATAGTAAGGTATAAAGTACCATGAAAAGAAATTGCCAGACATTTATTTTGTTTCGAAAAATAGCATAATTATAAAATTAGCAAAATCAATTCGTCCGTTTGGTATAGGAAAAGTACCTTTAATATGCCGTATGATCACTCCTAGTAGCAACACAGCTCATACGGCGATGTGTCATACTGTCAATTATACGGTCGATGAGTTTGTTGGGAAATGCGAGCCATTGGTCTTGCAAAGCAGTTGTAAGCGTAGTAAAGGTCTGAGGAGGGAGATTGAGCGCAGCGACACGCCTTCCTAAAGCATCCCAAACATGCTCGATAGGATTAAAGTCCGGTGATCGAGCTGGCCATTCCATCCACTGAATTCGCTGGTGCTGAAATTAATCTTCCACGATGCGAGCCCTGTGCGGTCTAGCGTTGTTGTCCTTTAACAGAAAATCATTACCTATTGCACCGGCTTTAGGGCGCACATAAGCATCAAGGATGTAATCTCTATAGATGTAAGCATTTACGGTTCCACATGGGAAGACATGGAGGTCTGTGCGTCCACCCAGAGAGATACCACCCCAAACGCAGACACTGCCGCCTCCGTATGAATCGCTTTCACGAATGTTTGATGGATGATAACGTGTTCCCTGTTCTCTCCAAATCAAACAACGCCTGCTATCTCTTTGGAGGATAAACCGGGACTCATCCGTGAAGAGAACACGCTTCTGTTGATCAGTCGTCCAGTGGACATGTTGACGTGCCCTCATCAAACGTTCCCTTAAGTGACGTGAGGTGAGTCGCACACAAATTGCTGTCGCCTCAAGTAAAGTGCACCTTCGTGAAGCCTTCTAAGCACAGTATACATTGACACCAACCTTCCAGTCACTGCAGCAAGGGCGGATTTAAGATGAGATTGTGTTGCGGTTCTATTTCTTCGTACACATAATCGAAAATATCGGTCATCGGCGATTGTCGAAACCCTTTGTAGTCCTTGGCTGAACCTTCTAGTGCCCAAATCAGTGGTTTGAAATTGTTGCCAAAGCCTATGAACCACGGAAGGACTCACATTTAGCCATCTAGCCACCTCTGTCTGACTTTGTCCTTCCTCCAATCTCTCAATAGCTCTAAATCGCAGTTCTGCAGGCAAATGATGCCTCGAGGTCATTGTAAAGAATTGGCTATCCCAGATTTATAATATCACTATCACAGCGACAACTACACCTTACTCTCTAACGTGCATTTATATGTTCCTCACAGATGCGATTACAACGCCGCTAATTTGCATTTGGTATTTTTATTCAGCATCTTTTATTTAACAATATATGCAAATTCCATACAGATTGCTTTCTTTTTGAACGAGTTATCGCTAATTTTGTGATTTTTCCTTAATTTTTGAAAACCAGTGTATGTGCTATTTTTACACACATGAATACAAATATTGCACAAAATTGATGTAGTCATGTTCTACAGGTAGAGACTAGTTATTTTTTTTTTACTGGTTGATAGAAAAAAAATATTTTTTAAATTTAATTCATTGTTGGTCCTCTAATTGCTCTAGTGATCAACCCTCCGATGACAAAAATGAGGTTATGCTTGTTCTTTATATTTCTGAAGTTCTAGAATAATTTGTCAAGTAAGTATTTAGATATTAGACAAAACATCTGAAATCTAATTCGCCCGGTGACATTTGGCCATATAGTATTTATGCATGCATGTATTATTCATTCAACGCGTGATTTTTTTTTATTTAAGTAAAGAGAAATGATTTTTCTTAGTATTATATTGATAAAAGCATAATATAAAACGAGAACGAAAAATCATGCATCAAGCATAGATTATGAAACACTTTACCACACAGACAGAAAACTGTAACGAAACTTCAACGTTAAATAAGGTGAAAGAAGATATGTAAGTAAACAGTTTAGAAAACATATAACACATTGAAAAATACAGTTTTCAAAATTACCTTCCAGTGTCAAAAACGTAGTCAAATTATTTTGTGCAGCTCTGTATATGATCAATAGAAGTGGATATATAATATGATAAATTTTAGTTCAGTTAGAATGTTCACATTTAACAATTTTCGTCAATCGATGGAAATGCACTCGAAAACTTTTGTACAGAACTGTATATTATATGAAGACGTTTGTACACACCACCTATTAAGCTAAAAGACAACTTAAAACTCACTCGCAGCAATTACCAAACGTAAACGACAATGTATCTTTTTTGCATAACCCTGTATTTGAATTTATTTATATTCCACAAACTTATATTAGTATACTTAATATATTATTGTTCAGCAAGAAAATTCGTAACACAATTAAAAACCACCCTTAAGCAATTCACTCCCATTGTCTGTAATTCTTCACAGATTCCCTTGTGTATGAACAGTCCCCTGTTGTCTCCTGTGTATGAACAACCCAGTTTATAAACACACACGTACTATGAAAAAATTTAGTTAAACTTAAAAACGCTCTCATAATTCACTCTCATATTCTGTAATACTTATGAATTCCCTTGTGTAGCCCTGTATATGATGAACCGAGTTTATAAACACACACGTGCTATGAAAAAAAAAATTGTCAAACTTAAAAACGCAAACCAAAGTTGAAAACGTATTTATCACACATAGACTGTAAATATCGCACATGTACTGTAACCAATATCTTTTGTGTGTCCCTTTAAATAAACGCAATGCACACAAAAGTACAATTTATAGTGCACCTCAGTAATGCATATAATTTTCTTTATGTTTGAAATACTGAAATATCACTAAATTACACTGCAGACGATTTTCCCCCATAGGACGATGTGTAACATTGTTCTTTTGTTTGACCCTGTAAATGAATAATAAATGCTTTGCACCCCCTATTCTACAAAAAGCATGTTTTAATGCGCTTCATAATTATATATAATTTCATTATGTTTTAAATGACGTAGCGTCGTCAAAATGCGCTTGAAACGATTATTCCCCATTGACCGCAATGTAACGGAAAACTTTTGACTGTCCCTGTGAACAAACTATAGGTTCTACACACTTCAGTTGAAATAGGGAACATGCTATAGATAGCGACAATAACATGTAAAAATTGCAGAGCAATCCGAGCATTTTTACGGGAATTAGAACACGGACAGACGGCCATCCGGCCATCCGGCAGACAAACCGAAGTCATAAACACTTTTCAACTACGTTAGAAAGTGTTAAAAAGGAAAAAGGCAGGCATATAATAATTAATAGTTAAGTATCGTAAAACCCGTTGTAATAGAGCTAATTGTATTATGTCAATAATAAAAGCATTTTCTTACAGACAGTGACATTTTGTAAAATCAAAAATATGCATACATATTTGTCAACGCGATTTCTATTATATATATTTAAATGTAAATTCTATTCAAAAACTGCAATATAATTTTTAACGAGAAGCTCCATTTTCATTCGTTTTAATCTACTATTAAAAACACAACGTTGTTTATAAGTTTAAGAATTACCCTTAATAGTTGCTTAACTTAGTAATGTGCCAGCATGTTTAATTACAAACTAAGCATTACATTATCAAACTTATGTGAACAACTACAAAGAAAAAATGTCGCAGCTGAAAAATTAAAACTAATTTAAACCAGAAAAAATATGTAGTTCTATTGTATATATATATATATATATTTACAGCTGTATTTTATTTAATGAAGAAATTATAATGATAATTTTCGATCTTTTTAACCTGATTCTCGTCTGAATCAGATGTAAAAGTTATGAGCCAGGAATAGCAAAATTGTTTAATTTCATAATCACTGTATTAAGGTATCCACAAGCCTTCGGTGGTGATTTTTTGAAATTTTTGAAATTTTCTCTTTATACCAATTTTTTCTATGACATTCAAGTTAAAACTTTGAAAAATATATAAACATTTTAGAAATTACACAGAAATAATATTTTTTAAAGTGAAAAATAGTCAAAATTATGTGAAAAATTGACATTTGTGAAAAACATGGTTATACAAAATCAAATAAATGCATTAACATTTTGTAAAATACATAATAAAGAGAATAAATATCTCTAGGACATAGACTATCCGCATTATAATAGTATCTCTATCGCAGAAGCTATAGCACTTGAAGTACTAATGTAGTGAAAAATTCGTTAAATTTCTTGCAACGTTTTAACTTATACCAGTGTAAATATAAAACTAATTAATATATCATCCGGATTGTAGTCTATTCCCTCAATAAACATTTGTAAAATAAGTAAAAAAAAAAAAAAATTCAAGGCATTTCATGCATAATTTTTTGCTATATGATGAAAAATAATCTGAAAAACTTCATTTTGAGAAAAAGCTAAAATTTACTTTTAAAGGCTGTTCTGGCTATAAAAATAATAATTATTATTTAAAGGTTTAATTATATACCCCATGTATTTCCTTTAACATATAATCCAATTTAAATGCTAAATCTGAAAAAAAAGAATGTTAACATACATTTCAGCTTACTTCCGGTTTGTAGAACGATATCTCCGGTTGTAAAATTCTTCAGCAATCTGCAATAGATGTAAATTTAAACGGCTGTAACTCAGGTTCTAATTCAGATATAGATACAATTAAAGCAGAATTCAATAGATAAAAGAGCGGATTTTAATATTATTGCAAAAATGAAAAATTGATATTTCATCGAAAATGACGTTTCAAGAGTGTGCGGATACCTTAAGAAAATTTACGGTTTGTGACAATAGATCATTTAACACTTACAATCTATCGCAAATAACGCAATTATATTTGTACTAGCTGACTATGCCCGCTGCGCTGGTCAGTTTCTCCAAAAGAACTTTGAATCAAACGAAATATATCGGTGAATTTACCCTTGTATTTTAAAGTAATCTGTACCTTTACCTAGAATAACCTAAAATAACATAAAAACGGATACTTATTTCACTAAGTTATGTTTTTTTAATACGATTTATTATTACGTTTACAATTTTCCATTGATTTATATGTTTTGTAGCTACATTTTTTAATAACGTGAATTAACATATATTATTCACAACTAAAAAGAAATGGCGCATTTAGAATTTGTCGAGAATTAAATAAAAATCATGCACTCGTGACATCATAATTCACTTTTATATTTTAACAGAATGCTGAGATAAGATATGCTAATGAATTTAAGGCTGCTACTAGGACTTCCCTCAAAGGGATTAGTCTGAGTGATATTGCTGAGAACATAGGGTTAACAATTACAATATAAAGAAAAAGAGCAAATTAAATGATAAAATTACAAAATATCACATATAAATTCATATACACTGTTAAAAAAATAGAAAAGAAGTACCGTTCATCAGATGTGTTGTCATAATTTTTTTTTAACATGTGGCAAAGGATCTCATTTTCGTAAGCGCGTATTGCGCAAAACTTGAAAAAAAAAAAAAAAAAAACGCCGGATCTTTTAAAACGCCGGATCTTTTAAAACGCCAAGCTTTTTAAAGTTACGTAATTGGGTTTGCAGCCAATAGATTATTCTATCAAGTGTGGCTTAACGCAATTTAATTTCATTGTTGCACCTTTTTTGTGTGTGAATTTAAAATATTTCTTGCTTGATTATATATCTATTATTTGTATAACTGTTTATAAAAACTCTTACACTTCAAACCACATTGATAGCATGTTTTGCTACAAACCAGATTGCAAAACTATAGTCTAAATTACAATTAAAGTATAGAAAAAATCTTTCGATGACTTCTGTAAAATAACTTTTACATTAAATCTCCATATCGGCAAAATTGAAAATTATATATATTACAAAATTAAGCTTAACAGATACTTCTTGATTATTCTATAGGAGGCTCTGCCCCCTGCGCCTTTAATGCGCCTTTACAGCGCCAATCCGCAGACTTTTCTTTTACCTGTCTGTCTGTCTCTCCACAATCTGTCTGTTTCCCTATCCGTTTTTCTGCCCGTCTCTCTAACTGATTGTCTATCTCTCTACACGTCTCGCTACCTGTCTCTATATTTCTCTACCGGTCTCGCTACCCGTCTCTATATTCCTCTACCAGTCTCGCTACCCGCCAATCTATTTCTCTAACCGTCTGTCTATCCGTCTAACTACTTGTATGTCTAGCCGTGTCTCTATCCACTTCGCTACCCATTTGTCTATCTGTCTCTACCCGTCTGGCTATACGCCTCTCTACCCATCTACTGTCTCTCTACTCGTCTGTATACCCGTCTCACTATCCGTCTCTTTTTGTACCCGACTCTTCACCCGTCTCGCTATCAATCTCATTACCCGTCAGTCAACTCGTCTCTGCACTCATCTCTCTACTCGTCTCTTTATCTACCACGCTACGCGTCTCACAACCTTTCTCGCTACATTCCAGTCTACCGGTGTCACTACCCGTCTCGAGAACCATCTCGCTACCCCTCTGTCAACCCTCTTTTCACCTTTCTCTCTATCCGTCTGTCTATTCGTTTCTCTACCCGTCAGTCTACCTATGTCGCTACTCGTCTCTCTACCCATCTCACTACCCGTCTGTCTACCCGTTTGTTTACTCGTCTTTCTACATCTCGCCACCTCTTCACAATATTTAAACAGTTCATTTATTATACAGAAGCCGTTTATCAGTTATTAAATGCAAACAGAAGTAATTTATCTAATAAGTGTAATCAGATGCATTTTTTTAAAATACATACATAAACCTGAATAATAATTCATCAGTTTTGTGTTCATAGTTGTTTATATCATTTGACAGTAAATCTCAACTTCTTAAACCTGAATTGTCTCAAGCTTTTTAAAAAAACCACAAGGTCTGTATAACTGCAAAGTACCCTGAGGGCTATATTACTGTATTACCGAGACAAGAAAAACCTTGGGTAGAGTTGCTTCTTTCGAAGGTCCAAAACTTGTAGGGAGAGAATTTCGTCAGTAGGAGCAGACTGCGATAATTCTCGGACTGACCAGCTGAAT
The DNA here is from genome assembly GCA_963931845.1 of Maratus michaelseni. Classification (NCBI taxonomy): domain Eukaryota; kingdom Metazoa; phylum Arthropoda; class Arachnida; order Araneae; family Salticidae; genus Maratus; species Maratus michaelseni. The sequence continues at coordinate 395,149,264 of OZ007592.1, forward strand.
GGGGGGAGGGGGGAAATTTGCGCGAAAAGAAAATACCGAACTTCCCTCAAATAAAGTCGACTGACCAGTTACTTTGGCAACTGGACCGAGCGGAGACCGGTTTCAGAGCTTTTCTAACCAGAGCTAAACAGTAGCTACATGTTATTAAGTTTCGTTATCGCGTTTGTAGCCAATTGCTTATGTCAGAAAGCGTGGCTTAACGCCATTTTAAATTCATTACTGTAACTTTATTTTCTTTGTTTTTTTTTGGGGGGGGGTAGGGGGGAAGGGTTTCAAATATATACATTTAAATTAAAACTTTTGCCTCCATGCCATTAGTGTTGTTTGTATTATTAACTAATACCTTGTAGACCGAGCTTCATTTGAAACAAATGTAAAATACTTCTTCTACAGTTTTTTTGTAGGAGAAACTTTCGTAATTGGGCCCAAAGCCAATCGGAGTATTTAATATCATTATTGTAACTCTTATAGAGTTAAAACAATATTGTTGCTAGCTTTACTCTTGTTTGAGACCAACCTTGCACGTGTATCTGAATGGGAAAAAGTTTCGTATCCTATGTCGGTTGGCGAAAAAAATTTTAAATGGTGCCAAAAGGTAGTTTTAGCAACTTACAAAATTTTTCAAGAGAGCGGTAAAACATGTTTTTCAAATATTTACAAACATACGTTTATTAAAGCATGTTTTTGTGCCATCTTAAAAATTTAAGCACGATGCTAAAATGAAATTTTATCGCCATATTCGATATTTTAATAAGTAATGAAAACACATAAACAAACTTATATAACAAACCTAAGAGGCATTTTTGTGATAAATAATTGTTATTGTCAGGGGGTCAAATTGTAAACAATTAATAAACGGCTAGTAAATAATAAATAGCATTTAAAATCTAAGGTACTTTTCGGTTAGCCGAGCGCCAGTGAAATGTATATATCTATATATACATATATATATATGTATACATACACACATATATGTATGTGTATATATATATATGTATATATACATACATGCATATATAAATGTGTGTATGTATAGATATATGTATATATATGTATACATAGATATATAAATTTCACTGGCGCCCGGCTAACCGAAAAGTACCAAATCTAAAAATGGAGAAGTGGCCCGTATAAAAATTAAACGCTTGATATATGTAAATCTTTTTTTTATTTTTTAATATTTCCGAATGCACAGATAAAAAGGTAAAAATCTCTTTTCCAAATGCCAAATAGAAAATATACAAAATAGAAAAATATCTGCTAAAAAATATATTTACATAATACTACATCTGCAAAAAAATAAGATTTAGAAAAAGTAAGCCAAATCCTTCAGATCCCAACAATCACATCGAAAAACTTATCACCAAAAAAGAACTCGCCAAATCTTACGGCACAGGAGATGGATTTTTCCCTCTGAATGCAGAATATTAAGTTTTTTTTCTTGTACGATGGGTGATTATAATTGTTTCATTTCACATACTACATACCGTTTGATATATTGGTAGTTTTATGTTATCCTGGCGCAGTTGATAAATCGCCAAATATTGTTCCTATAACATTTTCATATTGAATTCATTTCATTTAAATATAAACCTTTCACTCATTTAATTTAAAATACATGCCTTTCATTAATCCCATTTAAAATGCTAAAAAGAGAAAGAAAAAAAAAAGAAATAATGCCATAAATCGAAACCTTTTATTTAAACACCAAAGAATTTTTTATTATTATTTACACATGAGAAATAAAAAAAGCTGCTATTGCTGAGATTTGCGCCAAATCTCTAATACCAAGTCTACTAAGTTATTGCGGAATTTTTCTTTCAAAGAGAAAAAAATCCAGATTAATTTTCGATTTCTACTCAATTGAAATATATTTTATTGTGCTGAATATTAGCGCGTGCATATTTTTTTTGCTCCTTGTACTCCATGAACTTTTCAATTCCGATTGTCTACGAAAATCTCGCGCCGGTGAAAATGACGTACCACAAAATTTCGTGACGTATGTACTTTAATTGTGCTTTTTTATCTATTTTTTTAATATAATTTCCAAACGGTTCAGCATTTATTCTTGGTAATAAATAGACGTCGTTGTCACCTTTATAGGTACCTGCTGTAAAAATTTGAAAAAGACGAAATCCGTTAAATCCGTTAAATATTTTTTGAGTTATGCTTGACGAAAGGTTTTAATATCCATCGTAGCTATATATGGGGCAAAGTAATACTGCGCTGTGTATGAGTCTTCGTTGCACTCAGACAATAATTTGTGACTCGCGCTGTCACATTTCTGTTATCATAATTTTTTTACGCGTGAAGTTTTCGCTATAGTACTCCATTGTGAAATTTGGTAAGTTTTGAAATTCAATATTTGAAAAATGGCATAATCTGTGGATTTGAAATTTATATCAAGAAAAATACAATTTTTTACCTTTCTAACATAGTTTGTCTAACAATTTTCTGACAAACACTTTTCGAGCAATTAATTTTTTTAATAACTTCAAATGTTTCATTTTCCGAAATTAATCTATGGCAACGATTAACGAAAATCCCAGTCGTCAGCAACGCACAGCTTTTTAATAAAGAGAATGAATTTACAGATTTTATTTTTACCACTTTCCTGCATAGAAAAAAAATTGCTTATCAGTTCATTTTGTCAGTCTTCCGTCTTTCTATCTGTACGTACTCTAACTCTCGTAAATACACTCGAATTACAATGACATTTTATGTGTTATTTAGGTTTACTATAGAATGTTCCTTATGAATTAACTGTAATCTGCAAAACGATGATGCGTAATATATGAGTGCATATGTGTAACGTATTTATTCCGTTGTTACAGAATGGTATTTATCTAGCATACACATTAAAAAATTACGCTAAACATAGCTAATGAATGAATATTGTGAGATATTCATGTATTTGAGCAATATTATTTTTTAATAATGTTTGGACCAATATTTACAAAATTTATATCAAAATAAAAGATAAAAAGGGAAAATTATGTATAAATATAACAGTCGAATATATTATTTTGTTTGTTTTGTCTCGGGTATTTAGACACTATGTGCAGTTATTTTATTTGGTTTTGTTTCGTATCTACTAAGCAGACAGTAATAACGAGATGGATCAAATCGTCTACTTTACTTTAAAGCGGTTATTTAATTCATTATACCAGGATGCAGTAAGAAGATTTTTTAATTTTTTAATTTTTTAGAATGTTAGACAAACTTTTGAAATTTGACCGAAATTGTTACAATCATTGTTAACTATCGAATACCGAGTATATAAAGAAATGATTTATAAATTTACCCTTCAATCACTGCATGAAATTTGTACTAACATAGAAAACACTGAAAGAAACCAAATATTTGAGTTTTAAAAAACGTCTAGTAACGGTCTTCGCAAGAAATTAAAATTTTTGGATATGTCTATCGCATTCTAATGAAAAACTACACTCTTTCTACTTATTTTTGCATGCACATTTTTTAAAAATATTTTGAAGTATGTTTTCGTTGAATACTTCGAAATATATTTTTTATTAATTTAAAAAAGATTATCAAAAAGCTATGGATATCTATTATTACAATATAGAATAGATCGGTTTTCCAATACACTCACTTGAGTGTTGTGTGGTTTTTCTATACAGACTAGCTGTTTAACTCGTTTTACTCATGGGAGTTCATGAATTTAATTCTAAAACCAAAATTGAAAATAACAAGAACGAAAAATCATGCGTCAAGCATAGATTATGTAACACTTTCCAACGCTTCCAAAATAATTTTACAAATCAATACCGTTTAATAAGCTAAAGGATAACATCTGAGAAATCCGAATACTTTTATTCAGCCCTGTATAGGATCTATAGATTTGTATATATACTACATAGGATGCTAAATTTTAGTTCAGTTAGGAAACGCGTAGCACAGTTTAAAATTCTCCGTCTGGTGTTAAATAATACGGAAATGTGTTCTCGAACTTTTGTGCTTCCCTTTATAGGATCTACAGAATTTATACACACCACCTAATAGACAAAAAGCGAGTTAAAATTAAAATCGCGTTCAGTAACTTAAAACGCACTTCCAGGAATTATTGTTAACAGACAGTAGAGAATTATTTTGTGTGTCCCTGTAAATGAACGATGACTGCTATACACACAATATTCTGTAGTAAGCCTCTTGTCATGCACCTGTTGTTGTTGTTGTTGTCGTGTCCATGGATATGCAAAAAGTGAATAAATAAAGGATCAGATATGGTCAAAGGTCCGGAGGACCACTGCCGCCAGCTATGGTGCTTCAAGACTGTAAAGGATCTCTCGAAGTGGATCCATTAGCGGTAACCAGCCGAGTTTTAAGATATCTGCGGTAATGGATGGACATTCGAAGATGTGTCTCGGTGTGAGCTGAGTTTCTGGGCAGTTCCTGCACATAATATAGGTTCTTGTCCCATCAGGAAGGATCTTCATTCCTTTATAGTGATTTGTTCTTAACCTAGCCAGTGTAGTTGCTACATTTCTAGGGCAATCAAAGTCAGTGATTAAAGGCTTCCTAGAGGGCTGATTAAGAAGTCTACATCTGGCCACTGCATCTGCAAGTGTGATGGTGGAACTAGGTTGGTCAAGATTTCGTGCCTCTTTGGCTAAAGCATCCGCACACTCATTTCTCTCGATGTTTACATGTGCAGGTATCCATTGCAGCACACAAGATTTCCTCTTGCAACACAGCTGATCAAGTAAGTCAAGGAGGTGATGTTTGTGTCTCCGTTTCCAAAGGCCTCTAAGGCTGATTTAGAGTCTGAGAAAACAACCAGTCCTTCAGAAAGATCCATAGTATGAGAATTAGTCAGGTAATAAGTTAGGGCTTCTTTGATTGCCAAAAGTTCGCTGGTGAAGGTGGAGGCAATCAAACCTGTGTTAATTTTAAGATTGACTTTTTCACCACTTGGAAGAATGAAGAGGATGCCTGCTCCACCTCTGTTGAGGGATTTATCTGAGGAACCGTCGGTGAAAACAACTACCAGGTTCTCCTGGGAGAGCTTTTCTATAGTTTCAAGACCCTTTTGTCTGAGTATTATGGGGTCCTCTTTTTTAGAGCAGGGTTGAAGCAAGTTCAGATTAATCTTAGTGTTCGCCAGTGGTGTTCTTGGAAAGAGAGGTTCCAGAAGGAAATCCAGGGATGAATGTTCCAGTTGGGTCAGTCTTCTAATATCTCTGTCCAGCTGGAGAGTTGAAGATTTTTAAGTCTGGTTGAGCATAAAAAAAACAAAGGCGGCTGTAAGATCCCAGAACACTGACACAGTTTTTCTGTGAGGTTTCACCTGTAGACCGTCGATAATAGATTGGCACAAGTAAAAAAGCTGATCAACAGTGCTATGATTGGCTCTATAGGCAGTTTAATAGAAATGAAGTTTATTGTGTTCCACGAGCCAACCCATAAGTCTTCGGTGAATGATGCGCTCCATAATCTTACAAAGAGTGCTAGTAAGTGAGGTTGGCCTGTAGCTGTTGCACTCTGAGGCATTTTTATTTCGTTTCAGTATTGGAATAACAAAAGACGTTTTCCATGATTTGGGCAATTTGCCTGAGGCCCAAGAGAGGTTAAAGATCTCCAGCAAAAAATTCTTTGCTCCTGAGCCAAAGTGCTGTACCATGCGGCCAAAAATAAGGTCAGGGCCAGGCGCTTTGTTAGGGTCCATTTGCCGATGGCAAATTCAAGTTCGTCCATTGAGATTGATTCTGTAAAAATGTCACGGTGACAATATCTCTTTGAGTCTTCAATGGATTTTCTATAGATCCGAATCATATTTTTGTCATTTACATTGAACGATAGTTTGCTTTTGCTTTCATAGTGTTTTGCAAGAATCGATGCGGTTTCTTTATTTGTGCAGGCCCTTCCCCAATCAGAAGAAATGATGTTTGTCTGAGTAATAATATTTTAAGGGACATTTTGATTATTTAATGTTTTTATAACTTTCCAGTGTTGTGATTTTTTTCTTGGGTCTAGTTTTTCACAGAATTCTGCCCATTTCTTTCTTCTGCAAGAGGAGATCTCCTCTTCAACTCTTTTGCAAAGCTCATTAAATTTTACTCTATTTGTTTCAGTATTGTTTTTTTGAAGTTCCGCACTCAGTTGGTCACGTTCGTTGATCAGATTTTTTATATTACTGTCCCTCCAGTAGGGGATCCACTCATCTCTTCTTTCTACCCTAGGGATGGAGATTTTTGCTGCTGAATTAATATGCGAGGCAAAAGCCTGCAGTTTTACATCAAGTGTGTGTGGTGAATCCAGAGCGCAAAGCCTATCAAGCTCTGAAGTGAAACTGCTCCAATCACCTCTCCGGAAATTCCATGATCTTTTGTTCTGAGTGGTAACTTCAGCTTTTTGTTTGATCTTGATCAGAATTGGGAAATGGTCACTAATAGCCTTTTTTAAGATCTTCCATGTTGTTTTATCCGCCGATTGGTGATTAATAGCCGTGATGTCAAGGGCTGATGTCGTGCCGCTTCTTTTTGAGAGATTTGTGACTTCTTTGTTGTTAATGTCATGCACCTTAGTGATATATATAAATTTCAATGCGTTTAAAATAGGGAAACATTATTTAAATAAACCGCAGACGATTTTTCTCCATAGACGTAATGTAACGGAATTCTTTTGACTGTCCCTGTAAAGTAACTATAAGTGCTATGCACACCCTATTCCATATTAAGCTTCTAATGCACCTTAGTGATATATATAAATTTCAATGCGTTTAAAATGTGTCCAATGCGTTTAAAATGCCCCCTATTGTGTGTCCCTGTAAATGAACGATGACTGCTATACACACAATATTCTGTAGTAAGCCTCTTGTCATGGACCTTAGTGATATATATAAATTTCAATGCGTTTAAAATAGGTAAACATTATTTAAATAAACCACAGACGATTTTTCTCCATAGACGTAATGTAACGGAATTCTTTTGACTGTCCCTGTAAAGTAACTATAAGTGCTATGCACACCCTGTTCCATATTAAGCTTTTTCTAATGCACCTTAGTGATATATATAAATTTCAATGCGTTTAAAATAGTGAAACATTATTTAAATAAACCGCAAATGATTTTCCCCCATAGACCGCAATGTAACGGAATTCTTTTGAGCGTCCCTGTAAAAAAACTATAAGTGCTACACACTTCCGTTGAAATAGGGAACATGCTATAGATAACGACTATAACATATAAAAATTGCAGAGCCATCCGAGCATATTTACGGGAGTTAGAGCACGGGCAAACTGCAGACGGCAGACGGCCAGACAAACCGAAGTCATAAACACTTTTCAACTAGGTTGGAAAGTGTTAAAAATCAGTACAACCAAACCAACAACTTTAAAATATCTATATAAGAAATAAGAATTCCACTGTTAAAGTGTTGAGTTGTGCAATAACTATCCGATTTCAAAAAATATTTTTCTACTATTGTGCATTTTTTTATGAAATTTAATTTATCATGTTTCTATGGCAGCAGACGATAAAACGTTATCTTTGGAATAAGGGAATACATAGAAAAAAAAGTTTTGTTGATGCTTTCGATAAAATGTTTTTCTTTATTTTTTTTTAAATGTAATAATTAACCGCAATTAAATAATCTCTAATTATTTGCATGCGAGGTAAAAAAAATATCGTAATACCCGCTACAGCTGCTTAGTATTGCAGCGGGTTGTACATAATATGTATATCTCACATTGTAGAAAACATTTAGAACTGGTTAAAACTCGCGCGACTACTGGTTGAACATTAAAAAAAGCAAAAATTCGTCAAAAACATAAAATAAAATGAAAACTATTTACAATTTTCGAATTTTTCGCCCAATCGTTCATGACCACACTACCAGCAACACTTGTGCCATATGTCGTAGCCCTGCGTCCTATGGTTTTGGGGGTTACATAGATAGATAAGCGCACGGATTTTAATAGGGTAGATTCTCATATTCTGACACGCTGATGAGATGTCATATTCTGACACATTTGCTTTTCTTGAAAATTAAATATATTTCGCTTAGTTCTGATTTCGGAGATTTGGTTTTTGGAAAATAAATAGGTAAGATTCCAAAATCTCTAAAATAGTCATTTTTTATTTACCATGTTTTTCGTAACTATGTTGGTAAAGAATTTCTTACTGTTACAATACTGATGTTTCACGGAATTTTGAAAATGAAACAAAAGTTATAAAAAACAATGTGTCACGACCAACCATACACATTAAAGTATTACAATTGTTTTATGTTTCTTTCTTCCTGCATAATCCACTGCAATGCTTCAAAAAGCTCTTCCAATTATGAACGTTTTTTAATATTAATGACAATTATTACTATCGAAGCGTTTGGAATCACATTTTCGTCATCAAAAAATTTCTAAATTGTACGTCCTACAGATGGAAGTGAACGTTTCTTGTAACATTGTAATTATAAATTCCACAAAAACCTCAGTAAAAATTAAGTAAAAATTAACCTTAAATTTTTAACAAGATAAAAATTTACTTTTTTAAAATTTAAAATTTAAGTTTCTATTGATAAAGTGCTAATTTGAAATAACCAATGCAGTTATAGTACTAAATTTGAAGCATAAGTTATTACTTATATCAAAATTAATGTATCTGCCAAGTTTCATGCAAATTGCTTTATTAGTTATTGAGAAATGTTGCGCGTAATAGATCCAAGTTAACAAACATTTTTATTTTATTTTTTTTAAATCAAAATTAAACATTTACAAAAACGAAAACATCAGTTGTAGAATAATGATATCATTTTCATGCACAGAACACATATGAAGCTTTCAGTGGTAAAATTAAAAATTTCATGCATTTGTGTTTTTTATGGAATCGGAAATAAAAGAAAATGTGACATAAAGCTAAATTGCACGTTCAACGAAAATCTAAGACAACAGACACCCTTTAAATGTAAGAAATTCAGTCTTTCATGTCTTGTATTTTTCTTAGTAATTATTGTAGGGAATTTTGTTAATGTTTTAATTGTCAATAACACATTCGTTGAAAAAAAAATGTTTACGTCTATTATGACAATGTACAAAAATGGCAAAAACTTAAAATGCTTAATTAACGAAACTTAATGCTAATGACATTATTAGTTGGGTATATTTTCGAAAATTGTTTTTGTGTGTTGAACATATTTATGTAATATTAGGCTTTATAAATAAAATAATGTATTAAAATCAAATACAGCATTTGCTAAATGGTACACACATTAAAATCGTGAATTTACAAACAAATTTAAAATAATATACGTTTCGTTTCGCTTCTGCGAACGTCATCAGGATGTTACAAACAAGTCTAAAATGTCAAAATGAGCATAAACGTCTGAGAGTCCTGGAGAAAACTTGATCGGAGAGTGCGCAAACGTCACCAAGTTCCCATGGTAACCAAATGGATCAAACCACCACAGTGAAAAGTCTGTGAACATCATCTTGCAACTTGTTCAACATCTATTATACAGCTTCGACTTAGTCCAAAGCGATTTTAATCTGTTTAGTCCCCTAAAAAACAATCTTGGAAGCAAGATGATGTTCACAGATGATAAAAAGGTTCTACTTGAAGTTCTAATGTGGCTGAGACAGCTACCCAAAGAATCTTATGCAGCTGATGTTGGGGCACTAATAAAACGGTGATATATGTATACAAATATTGGTGGAGAATATGTTGAGAAATAAAGATAGTTTTGAAGTGAATATGATTGTAAGTTATTATTTAATTATATTTTGGGAGTTAAAAATGACTTTCCCTCGTAAATGTATATTTTATATTTTTAATACAATTATAGTGTTTTGCTAGAACTATATAACTTTTTCTTTATTTTTTGCTTTATGAAATGTAGTTTTCCACATTTTAATGTCAAATAATTTTTTTGTAATCATGTTGTTATTAATGTATTAAAAATCTAAATATGAGAAAACTTTCAATGTTTTCGGAAAATCATTTCCTATCGCACAAAAGTACATTTCCTTTATTTAAAAAGATAATATTAATTTTAATTTAATTATATATGAATTACAATTTGAGATATATCTACGAAGATCCGAAATATGTGTGCTCCTTAATAATGTATAAATAACATGATATGGATATATGAATCTAAAAAAATTGTATGAGTCTCGAATGTTTAATTTATTACTAATTACATTTTTCTTAGTCTCTTCGTAATTTAGAAATTTTAATTTAATTATTATTATTTTAATTTATCCATAAGGTGGGCTGCCACTGACGACTATTTTTTTTTTTAATTTCTCGCACCACTTTCTAAAAACAATATTTTTCTCATATAATATGACAACCTGTGCAGCTGTGCATCAGCACATTTTGTATTGAAATATATCTTTAATTGCAAAGTGGTTCAAACTTTAAACTGATTAAAGCACTTATTGCATTACATGTATGAGTCAGATAGTCGGATAACATATTGTGAACGTGTGCGTTATAGTTTGTAAATATCTTTCCATTTCTATAGAACACAAATATTTATTGTCTACAAAATAACTTAATCTGTATGATCACTTAAAGACAAATATAGTTTGTTAGGCAAACTAGGGCAGTAGCTTTGTTCGGTGAGTTCAAATTATCCCTTTGATATGAGGCTTAATCTTTGGATTCATATTCAGCTTCATTATATATATTCTGAGTTTATTGTTATGGGTATACTAGTCCCTATAAAATAATAACACTTTTAATTTTACAGAAATGTTGGTAATATTAAGATAAAGAGTTCATTAGAATTTAAAAAGGAAACGAATTTGAGAAACGTATTTATTTATTTATTTATTCATTATAATTTTTAAAATGTTAAGAAAAAATAAATGACGTGCCATTTTTAAAGATTTATAAAAAAAAATCTTTAAATCAGTATTCAAAATTAATTTCTAAAACATATAGTTCGTAGTTTAATAATTAAAAAAAACCATGCTATATACGGACCTGGAAAGAAGTGATAATCAACTAACTCTGTCGCGAAAAATCGTATAAAAATAAAGCTGGTGTACATTGATTAATAATAACGTTTACTAATTAATTTTATAATCTAAAGTTTGATTAGGTGGTCGTCTACATATAAAAATTAAAATAAATTTTAAAATGCCCAATACTAACACCTAATTTTCACATCATATATGGATTATTCGGTAAAAAGTAACTTTGAATATGAAAAGGGAAGACATTAGAATAAGTGCTTCAGGAATTATGCGGGTTGAAAATTTAGAAATCCTAATGTTAAATAAATTTTAATAGCTATAATAAATATGGCAGAGTGGCTAGTGTTTTAAGCACAATTCAAAAGTACTTCGTGGTATCAACTTTAATTTTAAATACGCTTACATGAACCTATTAGAAATCGATTTCTGTTGAATACTTCAAATATTAGAATCCCTATATAATTTCGAAAAATACTTTCAAAACATATATTTTCCGACAAAAGTGGAATGAACATATAAATTGTTTAACAAAAAAACAGTTTCTAGAAACTTAAAATATGTGGATCCAAATTCAGAAATATTCTGCAAAGTAGTTTATACGTTATTCTTAAAATACTACAATTGCAATCTGTTTTTCAAATATTAAAAATAAATTTAACACTAGGAGCTAAAGTCTTGACTCTTCAATAATTCCTGAACTACTTGACGGAATGTCTTTCCGTTTGGTATTCGAAAGTACACTTTATCAAATAATCCAAATATGATATCATATTTAGGTGTTAGTATCGAATATTTTAAAATCGTTTTCACAATTTGCATATTTAGACGACCCATTAGACAAAATTGAAGTACAGCATTAATTTGTAGAGGTTATTACTAATCGATTGATACTAGTGACATTTCTATACGATGATTTGCAACAACATTGAAAAGACGTTGGCATGTTGTTTTCTAGACTGATACTTAAAAATTTATCATATCAGTAAGATTTACCATATCATGATACATTCAGTTTTGTATTTCTTCTGCTCCAATCGATTTGTAAAATAAGCTGAAGTTATCAATTAAACATATTTTTATTTAAAATGTGTTGAGTCATCCTAATTATATGCTGACAAATTTTTCGGTTTGGAAATTATAAATATATGCAAACGTTTTTGGCTGCATCGATGTGATTATAAATTTTATGAAAAAAATATATATTCAATTTTTCTCAGGGTTTGTTGGTTTATTGGTTTTCATTAAATTCGTATCTTCAAGATGCTAAATCTTATATATTTCTTTATTATTTCTTTCATTTAATGGAAATTCCTTATGTTGTGTGTTGAATTAAATTACTTACAGCATTCTATTAAATAAGTTAAGTGCAACAACTTGTAATTAGAAATTTTACCAGGATATTATCAGATAGAGGAGCTGCGTTTACATCTAAATATTTTGAAGATTTTTATGCGAAGCAAGACATCCAATATGTAAAATAATAACAGGAATGTTCTTTGGAAACGGATAAATCAAACGGATATACAATATCTCATTTATGTTTTATTGAAATTTTCCTATGTTAATAGCGCAGAACGGTACAAATATTAAACAGATGTTAATATAATCATAAATAGTACTGTTGCAAAACATAAATTTTCTGCCTTTTTATTCATATTTCGCTGTTATATTCTGCTGAATGTGTTGGAAATTTGTGTGCGAGAAAACGTTGCTATGACTTTTATTTTTAGTGCACAGACTATAATATCCGCAAAGGGTCGACTTAGTCTGACACGTTTAAGCCAACATAGATGGGAAGTTTCATCTAGAGTAAATTTCCGATAGAATCATTAGACGCAAAAAGTAAATAATTTATTTACTGATGTGAGATAGTTCGCTGCGAAACTGCTTTTTCGATTACCCATTATAGAATACAGAACAGGTATTTTAGACATGTGTACGGCGGCACACTCTTAAGCCAAGGAAGGCTTTCAAGTTTGTTGAAAACACATTCAGTCATATTTTACAAAGATTTTACGAAATACTGGACATACATATTATTTTAGCAGCCTGCATGCAATAAGCGATGTACTTTATGATGAGATTTATTTAAAAAAAATAAAGTTCGTGTAGGTTTAATTCAGTGTTTAAATACTTTTAAAAAAATGTGAAAAATTCTTCAGATAATGTTTATTGCGACATAATAGCGCTCTTATATAATATAATTAGATATACATTTGAAATATTTGAACTAAAGAGAGAACTATTTGTATACAGTGTTGGTTAGATGAGGATCCTTTTTGAAACATTTTAAAAAAAAGTATAAAATATATTATAATTCTCATTTAAATAATTCAATTTTCAAACGAGATATTATAGTAATGTCATGCTCAGAAACGAAATTACGTGTGAATGTAAAAAAGAAAGAAACAAGTTTTATGCTTTTTATTATTAGTTTAAATATACATTTTGCCATAAAGTATAATGTCTTCTATTGGCTTTGATGGTGAAATTTCTTTTTTGTTTAAAAATAAATTACAAAAAGACATACAATTCATCATTTTTATGATCTTAATTCAAGTATGCCACGAACGAATAAACACACAAATGTGTTGCGAAATACAAAATAAGGATTCATGTGTGTCGTGTGGTAAAAATACTCTAAAAGAGAGAGTGCTAATTATTCGAATGGCTTTTACTATTTAATGACTATTGCTACAGTACACGCAGCATTTAAATTTTTTACTTATTAAGTCGAAAGCTGCGAATATTGCAACAAAATTATTTTACTAGTTTGATTTCTGAATGCGCGACTGCCTCAATATACGTGCACATTGAGGAAATTTTATTTTTTATCCTTTAACTACCCATTGCCAAAATGTATGCAACATGGTACATTTACGTATTTAATCTTTTACTTATTTCTATTGTGGCAGTGGATCGTTATGAGTTAATCCATATTCCATTATTTTTACGAATTTCAAAAAATCGCAACGGAACGCCAAAAACATTATTCAATTATCGCTACAAATTCTAAAATTGCAGAGGACAAAATTTCCTATATTAGATTAAATGTTTGAAACCGAATTATCTTTAGGAATGTCAAAAAATCGCCGCAAAGCGCGAAATAATGCAAAAAATTTAAAAACTGCCGAGAACGAAATTTACTATCGTGGACTAAAATATTCTAATTGGAATTATTTCACAAACGTAAAAAAATCGCCAAAAATTGGGAAAAAAATCACGAAAATTTCAAAAACCGCTATATGAATTCCGAATAAATTAAACATCGGACAATTTTTACTATAATTGACGGTGTGGTCGCAATTCATTCACCAAATGTCCAAAAATTGCCGCTAAACACGAAAAAATGCTAAAATTTGAATAAAAAAAACGCTGTAGGATTACCGAATAAACTTTATTCGAAAGAAGATAAAATTTTCATTGTTAGACTAAGATATTGTAACCTGAATTATTTCACAAATGTCGAAAAATCGCATTAAAAATGACTTAAAAATGCAAAAATAGCAGAGGACAATATTTATTATAGTGTACTGAACCATTGTCACCATAATTTTTTTTAGAAATGTAGATAAATCGCCGCAGAACGCAAAAATTCGATAAAAATAGCTAAACATCCCGTTAAAAATCACAATTAAAATCGCTAAATTTCAAAAGCGGAAGAGGACAAAAATTATTATATTAGGCTAAATATTTGAAACAGAATTAATTTTATTAATACTTTAAAATGCGAAAAAACTCTAAAAATTGTATAAAAAATCGCGAAGAATTCAAAATTTGCTTTACGAATTTCAAATAAATTTTATTGAAAATGATTCAAAATTTACCATGTTGATCTAAAATATTGAAACTGCATTATTTTTACTAATGCGGAAAAATCAGCGGAAAGCTTGAAAAAATCACAACAAAAAAATTAAATAAAAAAAATCGAAATAAAAATTGAAAAATCGGGCTTCTTGGTGCATAAAAGACAACATAAAGGTACCTTCCAACGAAATTTTGTATATCTGCGTGCTACGGCCTCCAGAACATAGCCGAAGTACACACACACACACACACACACATATACACAATCACAGGAAAAGAGAAACTCCTATATTTATTATTACATACTAGTAGGCTACGCTCGCTTCGCTTGTCGATTTTTCTAAACGAACCTCGAATGATTAAAACATATTTTAGTTCCACCTGCCAATGTAAGGGGGCGCATTGTTCAAACAAACCGCTTGAAGAACGAACCTCCGGAACAAGTCCCCGCTGCCGAATTGCAGGCGTAAAATTAGTTCACCTTCTTCCGCCAGGGGCGCAGGATCTATGTACCTTTATCATTATTGCGATATGTAAATTACGACACGAACCCCCTCCCCATCCCTCCTTAAAGTTTAACCAATGACCTTTAAAATTAAGGAATATCGGTAACTTTTGAAACAGAAACAAAATAGCGCGTTTATAACAATTTGCAAAATTGTTGAAAAGTGTTCATCAATTCGGCTTGTCTGCCTGTCTGTCCGTGCTCGAACTCACGTAAATATATTCAAATTGTCTTTCTATTTATATATGTTATTGAAGCTTACTAGGATATGTTCGATATTGAAAATAAAGTGTGTAGCACGTACAGTTTTGTTTACAGGGACATTAAAAAAAATCCGTTACATTATTGTCTGTTGGAAAAATTATTTGTGGTTTATTTTAATAATGTTTCATTATTTAAAACATATTTAAATTGATATATTACAAGAGGCTTACTATAGAATATTGTGTGTATAGCATTCGGCACTGTATGTGAACAATAATTTCAGTTGCTGGACGCATTAACTGTTTTTTAGGCTGTTACGTGATGTGTATAAATTCTATAGATCAAATATAGGGCAGCACAAATGTTCTCGAGTTAATTTCCGTTTATTAACGAAAATTCCAGAAAGGAAATTTTAAATTATGCTACGCGTGTTCTAACTCAAGTAAAATTTATCATTTTTTGTAGTATATAGACAAATCTTTAGGTCACACACAGGGCTGCACAAAAGAGTTCGGATATTTTTCCGAATATTGTTGATAATTCCTGCAATTGGTTTTTTAAATATGTTATGCGTTTTCCAAATTGTTTACACAGATATCATCGTTCACCTTATACAACTGTAAACATTTGTAAAATTACTTTGGACGTGTTAGAAAGTGTTACATTATCTATGCTTTATGCATGATTTTTCGTTCTTGTTTGGCTTTCACTTTGCGCTTTATTTTCTTTCCTTTTCAAAAAGTAGCTATGGGGATGTGATCTTGAAACATAATCTAATGAAAGACGAAGCCGACCCCTCGTCTGGGTCAGTTTTTTGCAAAAATTAAGAAAAATTAACAGCCGACATTTACAAAATTGCATTTTTGGATGCAGAAAATTTTTCTACATATGTGTAGTGAGTTTCAAATCGATAATTAAAATACATTTTTCATATTCGCAAATTAATGAAAATTAGCAAATTCCATCGTCTGCGATTTCATATCGCAAACATGTGTATTATGATTTTTTTAAACATTTTTAGATAAAAACATCTCAAGAAAATCTCGGATAATTATATACAGATGTTTACGAAATTTTAAACATTAGATAGAGGACAAAATTTAGTATATTGGGATAACATATTGAATCCGTATTCTTTAACGTATGTACAACATTGTTCTTTATTACCTCCAGGCAATGTTTAGGCATTTATTCGACTAGTTTTTTACCTTTTTTTGACTGATGAAACCATATGAGGGGGTTAGAATAACAGTGGAGTAAGTCAGAAATTTTGAAAATCGAGATAATTCCATATTTTCACTGAACGTATATTAATTTCTTTTCAATGTGCCAGTGAAATAGGTCATAGTTAACTTAGGGAGTTTCTAGAGGGTAAAACATGTTGGACCACCCAATGCAACAGCAATACAACAAGTTTCACAAAACCTTTCATTTCGCAAATCACTAATTTTTGACTTATTCCACTGTCAGTCTAACACCTATATATCTTGATTAGGGAAGAAATCATAGATGATTTTGTTGTACAGTCTACTGTGGCAAGTTTTTGCTTACAAATTGAACAGAAATTTTCGATCAGGTTTAAGTCTGGTGAGTTTCCAGGCCATTGAAGAACATTTATACATCTTTAAACGGAGATGTTTTTACATTTTTTAGATGTATGGTAAAGTGCTGGCAAGATCTTGCTGGAAAATCCTAACACATGCTGGAAACAATCTTTCATGCAAAACATCCTCCAAAGAAAATGTTTTGCGGCAGTATGAGCTTTCATGGACCAGGGTCATTAGTACTAGTAGAAGGAATGGGGTGATAAGTGAACATAGTTATTCCATGGAAGTGTGGTTCCACTCTTACAAAACTTGTCTCCATCCGGCATGGGATTTTCCAGCAAGATCTTGCACCTTGCCGTTACATCTAAAAAATGCAAAAACTTCTTCGCTCAAAGGGTTATGAATGTTCTTCAATGGCCTGTTAACTCACCAGATTTAAACCCGATCGAAAATCTACGGTCAATTTGTGAGCACACACTCGACAAAGAAAACTGTGCAATAAAAGTCTATGATCTAATCCCTAATTAAGATATAGTTTCATGACGATGAACTGTAAATAACATGGTAAAAGCTAGTTTAATCAATGCCCAAACGTTATTCGAAAGTAATAATAAACAAAAGAGGTCATATCAACTACTAAAATAAACTAAGTCTGGACTCTTTTCTAATGAATTGTAGGGGAGACTTGGGAGACTTGATCCCTTTCTCAGTTTTTAATTTTTAGTTTGGAAAAAAACAAATCTTTTAAAAAAACATTCTAGTTATTATTAAAGGCTTATGTGTCTTTAATGTTGTAGTTTTTTTTTTTTTTTTTTTGAAAAACCATTTTTAAAATAAATATAAATTATTTTCCAAAAAAGAAAAAAGGATCAAGTCTCCTCACTTACAGGGAGACTTGATCCCTTTCCAAGGGAGACTTGATCCTTGAAACAGATGCATTGAAATGATTCAAATTAAGCTGTAGAAATCAAATTTATTGTTGACTAACATGTAAGAAAGAGAGAAAAACACACAAAAAATTCTACATTTGGTAAAAATCATTGTTTACCATATGAATGATTATTATTGCTAAAATTAATTATCAAAAAACATTTTCAAAGCTTTAAAAGTCAAACGTAAATGTTAAAATTGTTGCAGTTTCAAGAGTTCCACCAAGAATGACTGGTTTAGGTACTTTTTTGTCAATGTTCGTCATTGCCCGCAACACTAATGTAAACATTTTCTGGATAAATAAGTTGGTCGGAATTAAGACCTCGTTTTCTTATAAAATTGATTTTACATTCAAATGATGAAATCTTCTTTACAATTTTCCGAAATGACTAATTTTCTTCCTTCTTAGAAATCGCACAATGACAAAGTCACTTTCATCAACTGAGAAATATTGTGGATCTTCGAGAATTTCATCAGTTTGAATCTGGCACGGTTGAATCATGAACACTACAACTGCTCTCACTTTCTGAAGATTCGGGGGCTTTCATTTTTAGTATTTTTACATTTCTTTCTTGAGATGAAATGAGTTTTTCTTGATTTATGTTTTTTATTCAGTCGGTGATCTTGTATTTCTTCTTCAATCTGTCTTTTAGTTGGTGTGTTTGTCAAAATTTTTGAAGATCCTTTATTTTCCCGTTTTGGATAATTAAACTTTAGGGAAGGCTTGTATGTCTTCTGGAGTCACTATGTTTGGTTTAACTGTAATTGTATTATTGTTTGTTGGGGTTAATGGTTGATCTGTGACGAAAGATGATAAAAAATCATCTTTAGAAAAAATATTCCTGTTTAAGCTATATATGACAGTGATTTTAAATCCATTTATTATGTTAGTTGGCATCTTGGCTTTAGGACAGGCAATTCCGTTTAATTCAGAAATTCGATAAAATGTTATTATTTGAGCAGGATGATTAGAGTGTATAGGAGTAATTCCATGATCTAATTCACTTCATGATTTAAAATATACACACAAAAGATCATTGTTAACTGAAAATATTTGGGAGTGCTTATAATTTGATTCATAAGAAGTGTCACTTTCTTGAGATTTTTGTTTTCTCATAACGTTTTAAAGTCATCACATTAATTTGCTGCACTTTTAAAACTGGATCCATTTATTACAGCCTTCACTTTTGCCTGAAACTCTGCAACATTGATGCTTTTTCTGGGTTGAACACGTCTTTAGGTTTATAAATACGTGGCATGACTGCAAAAAGTAAAGATAAACACAGACTTCTTAATCACTGCAATAAAATGAACCCTCTATTGCACAAATTAAATTTTTAGCTCAATATATATATGGACATAGGGTGTTTAAGACTTGGTTACATAACACATATTAAATGGAATTATACGTTTCTAATTTATAAATAGGTTTCTGACTTAAAAATAATCCAAAAGTAACAACAAAACAAACCTTGCACAGTCACCATGTGCTTGCTAACCATCATCTGCAGCTATATGGTAACTTTCTATCTTTGTCAACCATCCAAAATCAAGGTAACCATAGTCTAACTAATATTGATATTGTCTAAATGTGTCTTGAAAGTCACAATTAGGAGTAGGGTTAATAAAATTTAACATTAATTTAGCTTAACTTTGGGGACACTTGATCCCCAGGATCACGTCTCCCTATATAATGGGGATCAAGTGTCCCTAATGTGCATGTGTTGGAAAAATAATTGTTAAATCAAAAGTAAAGAAACTGTATTGAATTTAAATAATGACATTTAAGCAGTAAGGAATGTTAGTAAATTATACCAATCAACTTAAGTAATTTATCTATATTTAGCAAAAACTAAGAAAAATAAACTACCTATTGAAAAAGAAGTTTAATTGTAAGAAATCAGATTTTCTTTTCTTAAAACAAAAATAAAGATGGGTAAATGAAATTCTGCTGTCAGATAAGTTGATAAGGAATCACTTTATTAGTGTTACCGGTTTCAGAGACTTCATTGCATTTTTTCCCTGGTTTTAGACATAGGGATCAAGTCTTCCAAGGGATCAACTCTCCCAAGTCTCCCCTATACTTGGAGAAATTTGCTGTTTTTCATTGAGTGTTCCAATTACTTTGAGAAATACTGCCATTCTGGATGTTTCCACATACAAAATATAATTTTTTAAAATATTGTGCGACAAAATATAAATAAAAAATTAGAATTCGTGGAAATTTCAGTTACTTAATTGTTCCTTTAACTTTCCCCGCCAGTGTAAAGACAAGAAAAGAAGCGTGAAAAATGTTGCCTTACGGCAGAATATAGAATGGCCACCTACGGTTTTTATCGTTGAGATTTTTTTCAACCGAGTCTAACTCGACAATAACACAAAAAAAGCGTTTGTTAGCTTAAGCCAGCTTCCCCACTTTAGAATTTAGTTAGCATTCTAAGATTTTTTGTAAGGCTGGCGGAATATATTAGGAACGAACACACCAAGTTTTAAAAAGATTCGGTGACTAGAATTATTTTTAATAAATATAATAGTGAAACGTGACGAGGTAGATGTTGTTTATAAATGTGTTTAGAAATGTGTTTAGAAATGTGTTGGCTTAATGACACCTTTTAAACTATTTTTAATGGTTCAAGACACTTTAACACTTAATATATAACTTAAAAAAAGTAATGAAAAGTTCTATGATAGCAGCTTTTATGATGGATACAACTAAGATAAGTTGTTTAACAAATGATGAGTTAGCATTAATTGACTGGTCTTGGAGAGTGGTGGGGGGAGCTATACAATACACAAGTGCTCTACGAGACCTTTAAATTGAATCCTCACTTGCAGTTGAGAGATGGGACTTTAAAAGGGATGCCCCTTTTACGCCCCTCTGATAGGCCTCCCTCCAGAGATACGTGAAAACCGAGAGAGGGAATACTTTTAGGCGGTTTATAGCAAATTTTGGTGAAAATTTCAAGCTGATCGGCCTATACGAACAGAGAAAAATGGGAAAAAAACAGACCATAGTGCTTGACGAGATCTATCTATTGATATGTTACATGAAGGGATTTAAGCACCAAAAAGGTCTCCTCCGGGAGGGTAACTTCGTTCCTATGGGAGATAGGGCTACGGAGCCCCCTCAGAAATGTCCGCCATGACGGGTTTAACTTTGTTGGATCCTTTAAATGGGGTCTCCGCCCGCTGTAAGTCAATTAGGGACTTAGAAAGGAAATACAAGCGGAAGTATCTGCATAATAAAGAGAGACAATTTGATTTTTAATATCGTCAGTAACAATCATTTGTATAGCTATGTATTAAGGGTGTCCTCCTTAATATATAGAATGGCTGCGACTTTTCATCAACATGAATTTTACTGTAGACTGAAAGAATTAGCCAATTAGTGTGTGGCCAATAATAATATGTAATGTAAAATTTTAATCTTGAAATAGCTGAATTTTTCGTATTTAAATAAGTAACTGTTATAATAGCAAATTTTACTTTTATGAAATATATTACATTTATCATGGAAAATACAAAGCAATCGATAAAACATTTTAAAATAAAAAAGTAGAAATATCGAACAGAAATTTAGGAGAATGGAACTCGCAACCTCCAGAATCAAGAGTAGTGCGCTAACCATTCGGCCATTGAATTCACATCTAAACTTTAACAAAATATCATTAAAATAGGCAAATTAGTCAAATTAATGTTTCGGATACAGGCCTTTCAATTTCACTATGCATACATTCCCAGTAAAGACTCACTCCTTATATTAGTCTCTTTCGCCAGCGTGTTGCCTGATCTTCGTCCGTGAAGAGCCCCATTATATTTTTACGCGTGAAGGTTTCGCTATGGTACTTCACTGTGAAGTTTGGTAATTTTTGAAATTCAATATTTGAAAAACGACATAATCATTGGATTCGAAATTTATATCAAGAAAAAAAATTTTTTTTTTACATTTCTAACGCAGTTAGTCTAACAATTTTGTGACAAATACTTAATTTTTTCAGTAACTTCAAATGCTTCATTTTCCGAGATTAACTTGTGGCGACGATGGATGGCTGTGACCTTTCATAAATATGAATTTTACTGTTGCCTGAAAGAATAAGTCACCTTGTGTGTGGCTAATAAATAAATCATAGATATAGCGTGTTACGAGATATGTAAGATGTAAGCATTAGGTTAAAAAATGATATATATTGGTTAATTTAATAGGTAAATGTATAGTTTTGTATCTAATGGATTGTGAACAACATCCACTTTTTTAAAGAAAACTTCTTTGAAAAATTAAACGGTTTCAAAAATTCTCTAATAAAACTATAAGCACAGTTTTCGTATGCTAAGAAAGTTACAGTATATAAACCGTTAAGAAAATTAGGGGGAAACAAGCATCAGAACCGCCTATATTTTTCTGGAGTACACTTAACTACAATTTTCTTATTAAACATTATACCACTAAAATTAATTTATTTCAATGTAATTATAAAAGGAAATGTTTAAAACATAACCATTAAAAAATACATTTTTGATAATAGAGTAAATCGTATATTTTAAATCTCATATTTAAAATGCTACGAGTGTTTAGTTACAATTTATTTCATTAAATATATTGTTTGTTCATTCACATATATCAGTTATTATTGAAACTAAAGAAGATGTTTTACGTCGATTTAAAAATCATCATTAAGATCCATCAAAATTTTGTAACTGGCAACACTCTAAGTATGTATTTATTTATATTAGACTGGTTTTATGAGATATATCTGCAAGATAACAGTTATAAATATCATTTCATAAAAATAGAATGAACACATTTGTAACATATATTTAAAATTTAAGCTATCTGTAATAAATTTAGAATTATTAAATAAAATTTTAAAATCTAAAAACCAATTTAAAGAAATGCTTTCGCTAAGCCTTTTAAAGCAGCCCATAACGAAGAGAAATCATTTACAGAATTTAAATTGCGTCTTTCAAAACCATTAAAAATTCCAAAGTATTTGAAAACAAAATTAAACATTTGATTATATATTCCAGCTGGTACTTAACAAGTTTAAATGCCATGAAAGATAAAAATTAAATGCGTTTGCACTTAATGTCAGTCGTGCAATCATAAAAATGTAAATAACAACTCAAATCGTCAATCTAATTCAAGTATTATATAAATTCAGTATATTTTTTCATGTATTTGAACAGGGAACATTTAAATCATTAAATGAAATTCGAATCAATGATTTACAGAATTTGAAAATTTCAGTTTTATTTTGCCAATTCGTTCGCTTAAAAATACAAACTATTTAGTCAAGTAAAATAAAAGTATACTCCAAAATCTTAAAATTTGAAATAAAGGGATGTTTAAATTAATTCTGCATTCTTGCGCAGCGTATAAAATTTTAAATAATTTAAATATTTTGCCATGTGGTTAATTCGTGAAAAGAAATATTTAACCAGTGCATGCGCATTTGATGTTTTTTACTTTCAATTAAAAGGAAATAACTATTTTTTTTAACATGTAGATTCATGCATGTATCGCGAAGAATCTTATTTTTTATGTTATAAAATGTTCGTTTTGCTTTTAATACTATAATTATTTGCAAATAAAAAAAGGGCCCTAAACAGTTTTTAATTCTCGGTAGATATGGACTCTTACGTATTATAAATAAATTTTATTCCACTAGCTCTGTTTACAGAATAGATAATACCAGTCCATATTTATTTTCAACAAATCATTTTCATCAGTAAACGTCTCTGTTTTACAGCTTAATGGGTATTTTTATGAGTGCTCTTTATGAAACAAAAATACATTGTATAAGTGGAATATTTTAAAAGCAATTTAAATATCTAAAGAAATAACTAATTATGTTTTTTAAAAATCGCATATAGAATAGTTTTTTCTTGTGAGTTATGCTATGAAATTATAGTTTATTGTAGATATATTATAAGCATTTTATGCGAAATAAAACATTTGCAGATCTGTAATCTATATTAACCCATTTTCGGCAAAAGGTGCGTAAACGCACCATTTCAATAAATATATTTTTATTAACACTGTGACGTATATTTTTCACTAATTTTATTTTTCTGCTATTTTTAAGGGTTCTGTAGGCATCTATAAAATATTAGTAATTCAATTGAAGTAATCACTTTCTGTTGAGAAATTTTCAAAATACGCTGGTTTTTTACTTGAAACGGTTATTGACAAATTCGACTTTTTGAAAATGTGTTATTATTCCAATTGAGATTAATCATATGTTTTTATAATGGAGTAAAGTTGCAAGTTCTGTAAATAAAATAAAAATAAAACAAATGCCATAAGAAAACTTAAAATTTTTTATTTCAATTTAATGGCAAATTATTAATGGTAAATTAATAATGGTAACGTCAAAATAAATAAAATATTATTTTTCATGCACGAAACTTTTTTGGTGTCTTAATGAATGTAATTTAAGCAAATTTCAATGCAAATAATACCACATTTTATAAAATTTCTATGCTTGGCCTAAAATTGTTTAAAAGTACGACCAGATAGATATAAGCCATATATTTAATTATTTCTAGTCATTGGGATAGAAATTAATAGCATCCTAGCATGCCCACATTCACTGATGAAGGACAAATATCTACAATATCTATATGAAATGTCACTATGTGGCTTTAAAGAAGATTAATGATTTGATTGATGACATACCACTATTACTATTCGAACATGATACACCCGAAATCAACATGTAACGTTTAAAACTAGAAATGTATTTTTTAAGTATATTATTAAAGCATTTTATTTAATTTAATGTCGATTGCATTGACAGATTAATTATTAACACCATCCAATAGACGTCGTTGAAATAAATGTTATGATTTACTATGGCATGAACGAACATAAAATAAAATAAGTTGAAACTGGTGTGAAATAATAATAACTAAAATATCTTCTTAAAACACCATCAAAATTTTTAAAATGCGCTAGGCCTTTCGAAAGATCTGAGTCTTTCTTCGTCAGGCGCAGAAAAACGTGCTTCTACTATGAAAGCAGCAGCAAGACTGAAATGAGAGATAAGGGAGAGGAAACAAGCTGAATCAACAGCCAATATGAAAGTAGAAATCAACAGCCAATAGGAAAACAGAAGGAAGGGACAACATCCAATCACAGAAGAGTAAAATCAAGACAATAGAATACAAAATAGAAGGGAAAAAAACACAGATATATTAAAAAATGGAAACAGATGAAAATTAAGAAATTAATAAGTAACCAAAATATATTAATGTATATAAAAACAGACTAATATTAATTAATACAAAAATAAATTACATGGTAGTACAGAAGAGGTTTTTCCAAGCAGCAGAGAGCATTGTGGAATCAATTTGAATCAAGAAATTTCTAAATCTTCTATTGCCAAGCACTCTTGGGATTCCGGCCATTGTTTTAATTTTAAAAATGTTAAAATTATCTTTAATGCCAATAGTATCTCTGAATTGGACTTTCTTGAACATTTAGCTATTTATCTTAATCGTGATGTTATTGTTAATGATAAATCTGATTCCACAATGCTCTCTGCTTCTTGGAAAAACCTCGTCAGTACTACCATATAATTTATTTTTGTATTAATTAATATTAGTCTGTTTTTATATATATTAATATATTTTGGTTGCTTATTTATTTCTTAATTTTCATCTGTTTCCATTTTTTAATATATCTGTGGGTTTTTTTTCCTTCTATTTTGTATTCTATTGTCTTGATTTTACTCTTCTGTGATTGGCTGTTGTCCCCTCCTTCTGTTTTCCTATTGGCTGTTGATTTCTACTTTCCTATTGGCTGTTGATTCAGCTTCTTTCCTCTCCCTTATCTCTCATTTCAGTCTTGCTGCTGCTTTCATAGTAGAAGCACGTCTTTCTGCGCCTGACGAAGAAAGACTCAGATCTTTCGAAAGGCCTAGCGCATTTTAAAAATTTTGATGGTGTTTTAAGAAGATATTTTAGTTATTATGAACGAACATGCTTATAATTTTGGATAAATGGAAAGTTTCGCTCTACAATTTGTACATGATACAATAAATGCCAGTATGTGTCTTTAAGGCAGACTAATGGTATGGTTGATGACATACCACTATCACTATTCGCACATAATACACCCGAAAAAAGCATCTAACGATTAAAACTATAAATTTATTTAAACAAATATATTATTAAAACATCTTAATTTAATGTCGAATGCATTGCCAGATTAATTATTACAAGCGTTCAATAGACGTCGTTGAAACAAATGTTATGATTTTTTATTACATGAAGATGCTTCTATTTTAGATAACAGGAAATGTTTACACTACAATTTATGCAGGATATATTAAATGTCACTATATGCCTTTAAGGCAGAAAAATGGTATGATTGATGACATGCCACTATCACTATTCGCACATAATACACCTGAAATCAGCATGTAACGATTAAAACTAGAAATTTATTTAAACATATATATTATTAAAACATCTTATTTAATTTGATGTCGAATGTATTGACAGATTAATTATTAAAAACGTTCAATATACGTCGTCGAAATAAATGTTATGATTTATTATGATATGAACAGGCTTCTATTTTAGATAAATTGAAAGTTTCCCACTACAATTTATACATGATATATTAAGTGTCACCATATGCCTTTAAAGAAGTTAAATGGTATGATTGATGACATACCACTGGCATAATGTATAATTATAGTTAGCTGTAACAAAATGACTTATATAAGAGTTTTCTTTTAACTATTATTAACTTTTGTCATCATTGTACCTTAACTAAGATTGATCTAACAAATTCCTTATTAGTATTTGACACACATTACATTTGGAGCAGTACAAACTTGTCTGTTAGATTTAGTCTGTTAGACATAACTATTAATAAATATGTTAAGTAGAATAGTTTACTTGAAACTTAAAATTTAATGTGTTCATAGTGGTATTTAAAAGATGTTCTGCTCATTTACTACATGCATTTTTATTATTGTTTAGAGAAAAAATAAACTTCGTTTAAGGTTTCAAACGTTAACTTGATGACATACCACTATTGCTATTCGCACCTAATACCCCAGACATCAGCATGTAAAGTTTGAAACTGGTAATTTATTTTTAAAAAATATATTATTAAAGCATTTTACTTAATTTAATGTCTAATGCATTGACAGATTAATGTGGTTTATAAAAAAACTGTTTATATACAGATCTATATATTTATAAGACTGGTCTATAAGACTACTCGTTAAAAATGTTTATAATTCTGTGGTTTATAAGAAATGTGAACGTAAACGATATATGCATAGACAATCCGACCATACAAACTTAAAAAAAAAATAAATATGGCAAACCAAACCAGAGTTGTATTTCACAATTTAGTCATAAATTAAGATATTCTAATGACATTTCCATCACATTTAATTTACGTTCTGTGACAATCCAATGAAAACACGACATATGCTATCATCACCTTTTTGTGTAAAGAATATCGCTTTTCGTGTACAGAACATCTTTCTTAGGGCAGAATTTTAGATAAATGAAAATTTCCATACTACAATTTATACATATATTAAATGTCACTATATGTCTTTAAGGCAGATGAATGGTATGATTGATGACATACCACTAGCATAATGTACAAAAGACTCATGCGAGAGTTTTCACTTGAAATTTATTAACTTTCGTCAATATTATACCTTAACTAAGATTGATATAGCAAATTCCTCAGTATTATTTGACGCGCATTGCGTTTGGAATAGTACAAAATTTTGTCTTATAATTACTAACATAACTATTCATAAATAGATTAAATAGAATATTTTACTTGAAATTTAAAATTTAATGTGTTCATAATGGTAGTTAAAAGATGTTTTACTAGTTTACAACATGAATTTATATTACTGTTTAGAGAGAAAAAAAAACCTCAAAATTATGTATTTGTATGACGTCGTGAATTTATTGAAAAATAAATATAGGTGATATTTCAAAATAATTAGTACAAACGTTTACGGTTTATAAGACATGTGAACTTAAACGATATATGCATAAACAATCAGATTACAACATGAATTTATATTACTGTTTAGAGAGAAAAAAAACTCGAAATTATGTATTTGTATGACGTCGTGAATTTATTGATAAATTAATATAGGTGATATTTCAAAATAATTAGTACAAACGTTTACGGTTGATACGACATGTGAACCTAAACGATATATGCATAGACAATCAGATCATACAAAACTTAAAAATAAAAAAATAAATACGGCAAACCAAATCGGAGTTTTAAATCAAAATTTAGTCCTAAATTAAGATATTCTAATGACATTTTCGTCACATTTACTTTACGTCCTGTGACAATCCGATGAAAACACATGTGCTATCTTCGGATTTTCGTGTACAGAACATTTTTCTGAGCGCAGAATTTAGATAAATGGAAGTTTTCACACTACAATTATATATTAAATATCGCTATATGTCTTTAAGGAAGATAAATAGTACGAGTGAGGACATACCACTGGCATAATATATAATTACTGTTAGCTATACCCAAAGGACTCATATGAGAATTTTATTTTAACATTTATTAACTGTTGTCATTATTTAAAATGTAAATTAAAACATGCGGGAAAAATTCTACCTTACGACAGAATATAGATTGGCCACCCACGGCTTTTATCGTTGAGATTTTTTTCAGCCAAGTCTAACTCGTCCAAAAAAAAAAAAAAAAAAAAAAAAAAAATGTTAGCATAAGCCAGCGTTTCCACTTTAGAATTTAGTTAGCACTCTAAGATTTTTTGTGAGGCTGGTGGAACACATTAGGCACGAGCACACCAAGTTTTAAAAAGATTCGGTGACAAGAAGTATTTTTAATAAATATAATAGTAAAAAGATGTGGCTCCAATGGGCTGAGACGTGGCTAGGTAGTTGTTGTTTACAAATGTGCTGGCTTAATGACACCCTTTAAACTGTTTTTAATGGTTCAAAGCATTTTAGCACTTAATAGATAACCTAAAAAAGGTAATGAAAAGTTCTATGATAGCAGGTTTTATGATGGATACAGCTAAGAGAAGTTGGTTAGCAAATGATGAGTTAGCATTAATTGACGGGATCTTGGAAAGCGGTGGGGGGAGGGGGTAGCTATACAAAACAAAAGTGCTCTACGAGACCCGATTTAAAATGAATCCTCACTTGCAATTGAAAGATGGGACTTTAAAAGGGATCCCCCTTTTCGCCCCTCTGACTGGCCCCCCAAGAGAGATACGTAAAAACCGAGGGCGCCAAAAGAAACCGGGGGAGGGGGGAATAACCTTTAGGCGGTTTACAGCTAATTTTGGTGAAATTTTGGAGCTGTCCGGCCCATAGGAACAGAGAAAAATGGAAAAAACTAAAATAAATATGAGAAATTGAAAAAAAATAAATAAGAAAAGTGCTCCTGACAGGAGACGAGAAAGAAGGAGGGGGAGAGTAGAACCAGACAAAAGTGCTTGATGAGATCAAACTTTTGATATGGTACTTGACGGGTTTGAACACATTGAATGTCTCCCCCGTTGGGGGGGTAACTCCGGTCCTATGGGAGATAGGGCCTCGGGACCCTCTTAGAAATGTCGGCCTCGACGATTTTAACTTCGTTGGATCCTTTAGAAGAGGTCTACGTGCTCTGTGGGGCTTAAAGGGGCTGAGAAAGATGGGAAAAACTAAAATTTAAAAAGAGTTGAAACAGAGAACTATGTTTCTTAAGGGAGGGGGGAGTGAGAGGCGGAGAGTAGGACCAGACCATAGTGCTTTACGAGACCTATCGATTGATATGTTACATGAAGGGATTTACATGGGGTTTACATTTGGGGGGAGCACCAAAAAAGTCTTACTGAACCTTTCCCATGATTATGCCAAGGTTGGAGTTATGATTTCGTCAAGATCATCGCAAAGCTTATATTGGCATCCTATATACGCATATATATATTCCAAACACTCCTATATGTGCCATATACGTCATTATACACATATTATTTATGTTTTATATGTTGTATATACATCATAAACACATGTCATATATATACATAATATACGCATCATATATGGCTATAACTTGGCCACATACGTACAGAAATGCTATATATATATATATATATATCATATATTATTATAATGACATACATGCTTTATAATTTGGCGATAAATCTTGGCCGCTTGGCAGTTCATCAATGGAAGCCACTATAACACGAAAGTACCAAATTTACAATATCTATATATTTAAAACGCTAAGCGTTTTGTTTCGACAATCCGTGAGAACAAACTACTACATCAAATTACATCATTCTTTTTTTAAATGAAAGATATTTGGTCACAGATTTGTTATCGTACATTCGTTTGTTCGAAAATTTAATTAATTAGCCGTAATCTTAAATTAAAATTTTACTTCTGCTTATGACGTCATAAAGTCGGCAATCGGATTAACGCCTACTGTTGCGACGTACAGAGTTTATTTTTTGAACTCAATGATTGCGAGGATAAAAGAGAAATAATAAATATTAAAAGCACGTGGCTTTTAGGCCGAATTTTTTAATTTGCAAGTTAAATTTCGGTAAAAATATTTATCCGCGTGTTTTATAAGCGAATAAAAATTTGTATTTATTGTGACGTCACGGGAATATTGTCCATTGGGTTCATTTTATCATTATGCGTTATAACTTTGTTGATGCCATTTTTTCATCACAATTAAATACAAAAAGTTATTTTATTTGTATACATGGTGCTTAAGCATTAAACTAACGGATATAAAGTACGTGTGAAAAGTTTGCGGCGGTGAAAATAACGTTATGCTTACCTCGAAATGCATTTTAACATTGATAAAACTGAAGAGAAAAATGTATTGGTTATGATTGTGTCAACATGACTTAATTTTAACTGATTTTTCCACTCATAATTATAAAGATTAGAATTGGAGCCGTCATTGATTTCTTCATCTTGATTGCATACCTTGATTACATGTTACCAATTACTTTTTTTTTTAATGATAGGTTAGAAGATTTCTTTTTTTAATAAACAAAATCACAAAAGTAAAGGATTTCAGGAAATTTAAAATGATTAAAAATAGTGTTATGGTAGAAAAAAAAACTTGAAATAATGATTGTATTTGTAGCTAGAATAAACAATGTAAGACTAATATTTCATAGGAATCATTTTGGTAATTTTATTATAAGTTCATTTAACAGTTCCTTATCAGCGCAAAGTCCTATTTCTTTCACTGTGAATTTCTCTTTCGATGTCAAAAAATGTTTTTCTACTTTTGGACGACAGCCAAAATACAGTGGCAATTTTTAGAAATGTACAACGGTTGTGACATGTGACAACAAACGGCGCTATCGCTTTAGCTTTCATCGCACTTGCATCACTTCTAAAAACTAAAAATTTATTTTTTTTACTACAATTTACTACATTTTACAATTTCAATTCTTACATCATCAATTAGAAAAAAAAAAATTAGCTTTCGATGGAAATTTATTTGCAAACTGCCGCTTCATTTAATGACTTTTTAAAAAAATTTCAAGCATGAAAAGTTTTTTAATTCTATCTTATCAATGACCATCAGTTTGCTCCATTAATGTAAAATAGCCTCTGGGAAAGTTGCCACAATTGAAAATAGATTTACCAAACCATCATAAAAAGTGAATAATAATAATCATAATAATAATAATAACAGTGATAAATCATAAGATCAGATTATCCATAAGATAGAGCATTTTGGCGCTAAACAAAAATCTGTCAAAAAAAGAAAAAAAAAACTATTTTTAGTTTATGTTGAACATAAAATTGATATGTTGAATTCGTTGATGAATATGTTCCATCAGATATCAGAATATGCTACGAATTGTATTTTTTAATTTTTTTATAGATACATTTGCCAAATGTATAAGAGAGAAAATATCCCCGACTGTGATGGAAAAGGGATAATCATCCTGATTATGTAAAGGAACCGAAGAAACCATACAAATACATTACACTTGAAAACATTAAAAATCTTCCTCATCTGCAGATTGATTTATTATTGTAAAAAAAAAATATTCATCTTTACATAAAAATTTATTAGCTTAAAACAACGGATGCGTTTTAGAAGATATTGATTTGAAACGAACAATAATTAAAGAGGACATTTTAAAACTTTTAATTTAAACATTTAAAACATTTTTAACGTCGAATTTTGACGGTGCCTTTGGGCGGATGCAATGAACATGCGCATAGGAGTTCATTCGGTTGCAGTGGGGTGGGGGGAGAGATGTGTGCTTTATGTACTATGTTCTTTTATTTTCTGAATATAACATAAACGTATAGGCGATCATTCAGTTGCATTATCACAGGGGGGGGGGATATATGCTTTATTTACTATCTTCTTTTATTTACTGAATATGAGATGAAAGTAGGGTTATACTATTTGTATGATACTTCATAG
Organism: Maratus michaelseni; assembly: GCA_963931845.1. Lineage (NCBI taxonomy): Eukaryota > Metazoa > Arthropoda > Arachnida > Araneae > Salticidae > Maratus > Maratus michaelseni. Next base: position 395,181,638 of record OZ007592.1, read on the forward strand.
ATCCATGAAATTTTTTTCTTGCCGTGGGGAATATGGCGGTAATGTCAAACTGATTTGCATTACACAGTTGTTTACGGATTGTTTGTTTGCAGTTAGTCGGGAATAGTAGTGTATTTGACTGGGGGAAAAACTTAAAAAATATAAAATATATTATAAAATATTTGAAAGACTGTTTCACACGCACCCCTTCATAAATAATAAAGAAGCTTATTTTACTGATATTGTTATAGTATTTTTTCTCCGTCACGTTTTGACGGGTTTCATCTAGTATTAATGAAAACAGAAACAAAAATATTTCATGCTTGGTGGCTGCTATAACACGAAAGTACCAAATTTCTTTTTTATTTTTCATATCTGATAATTTGCATCTATCCTTTTTTGTAATTTTAACATTTTTGTAACGATTTTATGCATTTCTATTGCTTATTCAAAGAAAAGGTCTTCTAAAGTTATAGAATTTCGTTAAAAACGGTTAAAATAGTAAAATGCGAACATCGTTTGGTCCATTCTCGACCGAAAGGAACCACCGTTATCATTATCTTTTTTACGCGTGAAGGTTTCGTTATGGTACTTCATTGTGAAGTTTGGTAATTTTTGAAATTCATTATTTGAAAAACGGCATAATCATTCGATTTGAAATTTATATCAAGAAAAAAAAACAATTTTTTTCCTTTCTAACGCAGTTTGTCTAACAATTTTGTGACAAATACTTTTTGAGCTATTAATTTTTTCAGTAACTTTAAATGTTTCATTTTCCGAGATTAACCTGTGGCAACGATGGATTGCTGTGACTTTTCATAAACATGAAAAATGATAGAGATTGAAAGAATAAGCCTCCCTGTGGTTGGCTAATAACTAAGTTAACCCATTAAACCCCACTATAGTAACTACTTTAAAAAAACCATATATATATATATATATATATTAAATACATAATATATCCCTGTTACAAATAAGTTCGAATTTCATAAAAAACGGTTTTTTTAGTGTTTTGCATTCATCACAGAAAAGCAAATCCAATCCGTTAATTCAAGCAAAGATTATTGCGTTATTTCGAATAGACTGTACGTGTGAAACAAATTTGATCATTTATAACAAAAAGCTAATTTTAAAATTTAATTTTTTCGCGCACCAGATAAATTGTTTTAGGGTGCCATCTCTGCCTTATAATGGTGTTTTTTTTTACGTCTGAGTCAGAAAAGAATCAAGTAACATGATTAAGACTGTGGAATTCATCGAGTTCGTCAAATCAAATAAATTATATATTTTTTCTGTTTTTCTGGATTTAATTTTATAGCTTCAAAATATTTTCTGTGTGTGTTTATTATTCAGAAATTCTAGGATGTAATGCTTAGTTAAATATTACGCATGCTGCCATATTACTAAGTTAAAAATCCCCTTGACTACAATTTGGGTCATATGCGTCCTAGTGGACTATTTTTTATTGAAAATAATCTCTGCCATACTAATATATTTTCAAAAGAAATCACAAAATTATCACAAAAAATATATTTGCAAATAGTCATCCGATTGAATATAAAAATAGTTGACTGTCCTGGCCGGTATTCTAACGGTTGCATATTAAAGCGTAATTTTTAAACTTATAAACCACGCTGTGTATCTTATTGACAACAGGTTAAAACAGATGACAATAGAGCCTCTTATTGAAAAACATATTGCAGTTTTAATTCAAATTCAACATTTAAATTTAAATAACAGATATGCATTGACCAATATCTATTGATTTTTTTAAATGTCACTCCTTTAAATGTCCTGCCTTTAAAATAAATACTTTTACTATTGACATAATAAAATTAGTTCCGTTATAACTAGTTTTGTGATGATTAACCATGACTTTTTACGTACTTTACTGAAAAATATTCTTTACATTATTCTTTATCAATATGAATATCCCAAAAATTCATTTTCCTAATCTTAACTGAAAATAACAAGTATTGTATGAATAATACAGATATACATTTATACTATATGATCAAACGTCGTTTAGAAGTTTTGTCGAATATTTAAAGAAATGCTTTACAAATTCTTCTGGGACTTCAATAATATTGAGACCATGTGTAAACTCAAATTTGTCAGCGAATGTTTGATCACTAAGTCAATTAGATTACCTATAAAAAACAATCGACCACCATGTAAAATAAAATGCTTCGAGTATTGTATATCTGTATTTGTATTTATTTGTATTTATTTGTTTAAAGTAGCACGCATATTCATGGAGAAAAAAAAAGATTTAAAAAATAAATCAAGAACTATTTACAGGTTTCTTGTTTATAGCATGCATAGTTTTCAAACAAATTTAACGTCAATTCCAGAAAACCTGGCAAAGCACAGTTGTTATGTTTATGTACTTTTAAATTATTTTCCTTTTACGTTGATATATAAAAACGTGTAAATAAAGACTCATTATAACCATTTGTCAATTATTTAAGTTATTTTTTTAATTTTATTACCATTATTTAATTAGACACTAAATGTTTAACTCTTACATTAAAAGGCATTTATAATCACACTTCAAATGCTATTACGATACAAGATCATCTTATAAAATTAATTTCTAGAGATTCAATTTGATAAACAAAACCATTTAAATACATTTTTGTATTCCAAAAATACTCATTTATACAAAAACATACAATTTAACCGTTATTGCATTTTGCTTTATTTACATAATCTCAATTAAATCAAGCTAGCATTTAATTTCATGATTATTAATAACACACTCACTAATATGTAAGATATTTACTATTTGTTCAATTTCTATTAAATTAAACTCAAAAAATTGCTTTAAAATTAATATAAAATTCAGAACACTACTCAAAATAAGAACATATCTTTTATTAATGATGATGCATTTTATTTAGCATTAAATGTATAAAACACGCGTTAGAAAAACAAATTATTTTGACTTCATTAATGAAATAAAAACAATATATATATATATATATATATATAATGTAATGAACATTAATCATAATTTTTTTTTCAAAATACGCCGTTATTTATAGCATTTTTATTAAGAGTAATTAAACAGTTTAAAAAGTTAAATTGCTAATTTATCTAATTGTATATAAAGTCAAATATTGAGTTATCTAATTGTATTTAAAGTCATTAGGAGCAGTATTATCATGAGACATATTACCTTAAACAAACCGCAAAATATACTTTTTAAAAAGCAAAAGACAAATTATGATATTAAATATAGCGAGCATTTTTTATCCTAAATATATCAAATATCGTGCATATACACGTTAGAGATTTTTTATTTTAATTTATATGTTCATCCAAAAGTCATTTCTATCCTATTGATTATTCAAAAAAGCCACTGATTGCAAAGAACAACTCATATAAATCCCTTTTTAGCTCACAGGCTATCAAAGCCTGAGAGCTTATGTGCCCGCCGGTTCTGTATGTACGTACGTATGTATGTATGTACGTAACGCGATAACTCTTGATAGAACTAACCGTTTTACTTTAAATTTTGTTTATAGGTTCCTTGTGATAAGGCGCTTCCCTGATTAGTTTTGGAGGTTCATTGGTTAAGCATAAAGGGGGGAAACAGGGGGCTAACCCCCCCATAATTTAGATAAATGGGTTATTCATGCAGAATTATCCCATATTCTTCAAATTTTGTATATAGGTTCATTTTGATAATGTGCTTCTGTCAATGGTTTTGGGGGTTCATTGGTTAAGTATAAAGGGGGAAAGGGGGGATAACCCCCCCCCCCCCCTAATTTAGATAAATGAGTTTTTCATGCAGAATTATCCGATTTTCTTCAAATTTTGTATATAGGTTCATTTTGATAATGTGCTTCTGTCAATAGTTTTGGGGATTCATTGGTTAAGTATAAAGGGGGAAAGGGGGATAACCCCCCCTAATTTAGATAAATGTGTTTTTCATGCAGAATTATCCGATTTTCTTCAAATTTTGTATATAGGTTCATTGTGATAATGCGCTTCTGTGAATAGTTTTGGGGGTTCATTGGTTAAGTGTAAAGGGGGAAAGGGGGGGCTAATCCCCCCTTAATTTAGATAAATGGGTTTTTCATGCAGAATTATCCCATTTTCTTCAAATTTTGTATATAGGTTCATTTTGATAATGCGCTTCTGTCAATAGTTTTGGGTGTTCATTGGTTAAGTATAAAGGGGGAAAGGGGGGGATAACCCCCCTAATTTAGATAAATGGGTTTTTCTTGCAGAATTATCCGATTTTCTTCAAATTTTGTATATATATTCATTGTAATTAGAGACTTTCCTGATTAGTTTAAGGGGTTCATTAGTTAACTATGAGGGGGGGTAACGGGGGGATGACCCCCCCCCCCCTTAATATATTGTTGATTTCTTTATTTTTCGATGGGCATATTTCAAATTCTTTGAAATAAGAGTATAATATACAATTAGTGCGAATAGCCTGTGAGCTCAATGCCCTCAGTTTAACTGGGCAGTTTTCTTTTTTTTTGCATGTTTTTGTGTTTATTGAACCATCTTTCAATAAACGCTAGAATTTGTTTTGTTTTTTCGTAAGAAAAAAAAAAGAAAAAAACATGTTGGTACATGACAAAACAAACGGCTTGTTTTTCTAGGCAAAAGTTTAAAAGAAATATACATACTTTCATCAATGTGTTAAATAATTTCAGACAATACACTCTAAAATTGGAAGGAGTGAGAAGTTGACTCTTTGGAAGAGTGAGAGGCATTTTCACTCTTTTAGGAGTGAATTTTATAAATATGCACTCTTTAAAGAGTGGAACTTTCCACTCTCTAGAAAAGAGTGAAATATCTCACTCCGTTGTCGAGAGTGACTGTTCACTCCGTTGACAAGAGTGAGACATTTCACTCCGTTGAAGAGTGAGGAAAAACAGTTTTTTCCAATAAAATCACAAGATGGCGCCAGCTGACGGATGAGAATCCGAGTAATCTCCGTTATCGAAACGAAACACCTAAAATGAAATCCTTTATATATAGTAGCACGATTTTTAAAAAAAACTGAAAAAGGCATTGAAATAATAAATGAATCGATAGAATTATGGACAGGAAATATATTTTATGCTTTACAAATTGCAGGATTTGCCAATGCTAAGAAAAGTGCAGGGAAAATAAATATTTGAAGTAAATTTATGCTTAGCTGCAACACAATTTTGCTTCTATTTTATAAACAGAAATTTAATATCTCTGAATGCTAATTATTTTCCTCTTTATTTAAATAACCTATTCTACATATTTTATATTATTTCTAACCTCTTTATGAATATAAACAAAATATAACTATACAGATTAAATTTTCTGGTATTTTTAGCACGTTTGAAATTAAACATAAGAGAAATGAAAAACGTTGCATTTAATCACTGATTTAATAACATTTATTATAGAAAAAAAAAGAGTATAAATGTGTCGGAAATAATCTTAGGAAAAATTTAACAGCTATAATTTAAGAAAAAAGAAAACGTTTTTTACCCTGACTAAAATTTCCCCTCTAAAAATTAGTTTTGAAAAGTAAATTTGGGGGCCCCTTTGTATTTCAGTGAGTAAACTTCTGCTTCACGGGCCTATTTGGTAAACAGGCCCTGGGCCTCGGACAATCTTAATCGGGCTCTAATTATGAAAACATTATTAGCAAGAAAAAAATGAATGAATAAATAAATAACTGCTTTGTTGTAACGGAATTTTTGTCATAGCAGAAATGTACAGACCGGTGTTCGCACATTTTTTAGACGATTTCGGCGTTGTTGTTTTTAACGTTTAAAATATGAATATTGCTTTCTGAAATAATCTGTATGATAATCTTGTTTCTTGATTCTAATTCTGCATAATGCTTTCGATGGATATCGATGGATGTTTTCGATGTAAGATAAATTTGCGATAGTTATAAATCCTTACTTGAAACTTTGTTTTCCGCCTTGAAATGGGCTCTTTTTTTCCCTGTTTTTTTTTTTTTTTTTTTTTTTTTTCATCTGATATCTTTTTACTATGTATATGTACTGATTTTTGGAATAGCACTTTCCAATCAATTGTTATGTTTATTTCGCACTAAAAAGTTTTTATATTATGCGCTTTGCAATCATTTTAGACTGTGGAATTAGCATACTTCTGTTCGGATGAAGAAAAAAAAAAACGCAAACGCATCTTCCCATTCACAGCTTTTTTAGCATGCGCAATATTGAAATAAGAATAAATTTGAAATTATCAGACGATAATATAAATTACACATAATAAGTTGTTGTCAGAATTTTTTCCTCTAAAAGAATTCCATCTTTTTAAATAATTTATCAAATTTGTCTAAAAAATATGCGAACAGTCTCTGTATTATATGATACAAAAAGAAGGTTTCAGTTTCTTATTTACACAGTTGAGAAACACCGTAAATATTTATGATTTCTACACAAATTTAATAAGTGTGTTCGAATATCACAAAAGAAACAAAGCTAAAATAATGTAATAAGAGCTTTTTAAATTGTAAGCGGCTGTAGCAAGCTGTAGGTACCAGTTCTCGTCCGAGCGCAGAAGTCAAGCAGCAGCGAGCTCGGTTAATACTTGGGAGGGTGACCGCCTACGAACAAGCGTGTGTAAAAATGAGTTTCTCTTTTTTTATTCAAGAATTTTAGTCACTCCTGAAAGAGTGACTGTTCACTCCTATCAGGGGTGAAAAAACTCACTCCTGAAAGAGTGAGTATTCACTCTTTCAGGGAGTCAAGAATTTCACTTTTTCCTAGAGTGAATAGTCACTCTAAAGAGGTTGGGCAAATTTTGACTCTGCGATAGAGTGAATATCCACTCCTCCAGAGTGAATAGTCACTCTTTCTTATTTAGAGTGTATATTATGAGTATCTAGTAGCATATTAGATTTATCACGATGGACCTAACATTAAGTAATAATAATGTGTAAGTAGTAATATGTTGTTACGTAACTTTTTGCTTTTAAAAGAAATAATGCGCCTGAGAAAACAATTTCCAGACAGTCACCTTATAAAACATTTGCGGTTTTAACTTATATACTATAATCACTGTCTGTAATCATATTGGACCTCGCATGGTAGGCGATAAATACAAATTTCCTTTATTTCTGTAATTAGTTACCAAGTTAATAGCAAACATAAAAAATAGGGAAATTTGTGGGACATACATTAAATTAATGATATGCTGAATATATTATTCTAAGATTTATAAATCAGATTAGAGTTCAAAAAGTTACGAAAATCTCTTTTGATTAGAATTCTCTTTTTTATATCAACAAAATATTTAAAAAATTCTGATGATCATCATCATTTGTGTTATATATGTTTTAATACTTTATTTTAAATTTATTTAATTGAAACATAAACCAAGCTTTTAAATAAATGTTTCAATAGAATTTTTTATGACTGTCCGGATGTTTTCCTTATCTTATTTACTTGAATTTTTCTGCAGAACAGACTAAAATAAAATATAGGTTAAATGCAGAGAAAAATGTAGAATGAAATCACTATTTTTCTGTTATTAACACAGCGAAAAAACTGTTTTTAATTACTTAAATCTGATCTGTGACTACCAATTGTAATAAATATAATTTAAATTTGATCATTACAGTGTATCATTGTCATAAGATCCTTTTATTAAAAGTATTAATTTGATTTTTTAAACAAATTTTAATGAGTTAATAAATGAATAAATAAAAGTAAATGTTAGTGCCATCGTTTTATATTTGGAATAGTTAAATTAATAAAATTAACCTTTTACTTTTTCCAGTACATTCATTCTATTCTCTGAGTTTGATGATTTTCTAGAGAAGCTCTATTTACAATGCTAAACATTGTGTACAATTAGAGCAATATATTACATAAAATGTAATTCCTACAAAACATTGTATGTAATTCAGAAAATAGATAAGTCTGGTGAAACAGAAAAAAAAAATCAGATAACGAAACATAAAATTATTTATTTATTTATTTATTTATTTTATTTTTTTAATTTAATTAAATTGAGAAAACCTGACAATAAAAATGTATGTCAATGTGGTACAGAACATTTTTATATACAAAATCTTCAAAGAAAATATATGTTTGAATGCTCACTATATTTTTATTTTTATTAAAAGCACAGGATAAAAAAATAAACTGCCTAACTGAAAATATGCGAGTGTAATATATTGTTTCAATGTATGTTTTTCTTATCTGTTTTAAAAAGTACTTAAAATAAAGTTTCAAAAAATCTTGAAAAGTTCTTCGTATACACCTTCTTTGTTTTAATCCCAAAGTAAATATCCATTCTAAGGCCAATGGCCCATGTAATGCAACCACAGGAAGAATAATGATTCGGAAAAGAAACCTTGTTCCTTTTTACGTAAACTGAATATGTAAGTGCATTAAAAAATCTATTTCGGATAAAAAAAAATCCTATTTAAACAAAAGAGAGCATTTAACGGATTGAAATTTCTGTATTTTGTAAATATATGTTGATATATATATGATAAATCCTGTAAAGTAAAATCTTACGTAAATGAATATTTCTTGTATAATATGTAACCATATGTATATAATAATATGTTGCATATAATATCTATGCACATAATATGTTGAATACAATATGTATGCATATAAAATGCTGTATATGTATCGTCCGTTCCACTGCAAATATATTATCAATGTGTTGGCTATCTATTATGTACTCATGTTGTACACAATTTTTTACCACTTTAATGAAATTGTAGATAATAACCGAAAGGCTCTTGGGATTTCGGACTGATAAATGTTTTGCATGTTCTGAAGGTGTTTTATTCGACATTATAAAGACTGCTATGCGTGTTTAGAAAATAATAATCAGAAAAAAATAATGCGTCAAGCACATATTATTATACACTTTACTACACATATGGAAAACTGTAACGGTACGTCCTCATTAAATAAGACGAAAGACGATATGTCAGTAAATAGTTAAGAAAACCTATGATTAATTTACATATCAACTTGAAGCAATTACCTTTTATAGTGAAAAAAGTATTTGTGCAGCCCTGTATAATATCTATAGGTTTGCATATGTACAACATAGCATATTAAAATTTAGTTCAGTTAGAAAATTCACTTTTAGACACTTTTCCAATAGATGGTAATGCACTCGAATTCTTTTATATAGCTCTGTATATTATCTATTGACTTTTGTGCACATCACATATTAAACTAAAATTTAATTTAGGTAAAACCGCATAACAAAACTAAAGATACGCTTCCACAATTAACAGAAGTAAACGGAAATGTGCATTGTTCTTTGCATAGCCCGGTATATAAATTTATTTATATTCTACAAACATCTATTAGTATACTAAATATAGCGCTGCAAGAAAATACATAACACAATTAAAAACCACCCTTAAGCAATTTACTGCTATAATCAATAATACTTACGAATTCCTTTGTATAGCACTGTATAGGATTAACAAAACTTATACACACCACGTACTATTAAAAAATGTAGTTAATATTAAAAACACAAAGAAAAGGTTAAAATCCTCTTCCACCAGTTATTGCTCATTACTGTAACCGAATTCTTTTATATGCCCGTGTAAATAAATGATAAATTTAATGCATACAATACTTTTCAGTGTGACATTTATAGTGCACCTCAGTAATGAATGTAAATTTCATTATGTTTGAAGTATTGTAACAATATTGAAATGCACTGGTAACGGGTTTTTTTCCCGTAGAGCATTATGTAACATTTTTATTTCTGTGTGATTGTTTTTTCTATTTTACATCTTGTTGTAAAAACTTATGTTTTTTTTTTTATTATAATATTATATATTATCCTTTGTAAAAGTTTGCACATATTATATTAGTCTTTGTAAAAGGGCAAATTTGTATAAAACGCAATTATGAACATGGTAAATTAAACGCTAATAGTTCTTTTTTAAGTGTTCGTAAATGATTTACGGATTGTGATTCATTAAAATTAAATATATACATTAATTCAAACTACACATGAATATTAAATGAACAAGTTTCAATATCATTTCTAATTCCGGAATTTCAAATATATTACATAATAGTTCCAGGTTAGTTAAGTATCCATTTTTAAAAGTGTATGTAAATTACACCTTGAACGTTGCTGATTTCATGAATAATTCATGCACTGTTGGACTAACAACATTGATTTTAAATTTAATAGATGATGAAGTTAAACTTATGTGAAGTTGCAGTTCATTCATCAGATTATTATTCACAACGCAGCATTTAATATTTCGCAGTTATTTAATTTAAAGAACATGTAACAGATTGAACAGATTGCATTTTAATAATATCTGAAATATACAGTAAATTTTTGTATCATTATAAATGCTAAAAGGTTAGCAGGAATTATTTTACTTGTTTGAAATCTACACACACACACACACACACACACATTATATATTTATATATTGTTCGAAAGGCAATAGTGTTCAAAACATTCATACAAATTTTTTAAAATGGTCGTTTCGGACCACGATTTGTATCATAAATCATCGGAGTTGATTATGTAGATCTTGGTTGCAGCGATTATGAGAGTGCACGCCTGAAGCTATTTTTTTCTTTTTTTAATGGTAGACATATGTAGTTTAAGAAGTGTTCCAAAACATTCAACTAAAACGCAGCAAAATGATTTTTTTCGACATAATGTATGATAAATAAATACTATGTTTATGTGTACATATGTAGTATTATGTTCATATGTAACCACACATATGTGTACGTATGTATGGTTATATAAGTGCATGTGTGGGTTTTATCAAATTTCTTCAGTTCTTCATAATTGATCTTTTCCTATTGCAAATGATTTTTTATAACGGCGATATACGTAGCATACAAAATCAAGTTCTACGTTTGGTTAAATTAATAAAAATTTCACAAATCTTAAGAGTACTTACTACACGTGTACAATATCAACATATATATCTTGCTTTTAAGTAAATAAAAACTAAAAAAATTGTTGTCTGGATTATCTCATGGATTTGCTTGTAAATAAATGACACAAGTACTGCTGTACCACCGATTAGATGGAAAGGTAAACATCCGGTTTAAAGGAGGAAATGGAAGAATCGATTAGTTATTAGGAGTGACAACTTAAGCTTGATTTCCGCAGGGGCAAACTCCCACCAATAAAACGGAACATAAATTTTCTGGATAGAAATTCTGCAGGAATAAGGTGTAACAATAAGACGAATAATTATGTTAAAAGTTACGGGTGGAAGTTCCCCTCTTCAGTAATTCTATTTCTTCTTTCCCTCTTGCGCGACGGCTGTATTTCGATCTATCCATATTTTCCCCTTGATCATTTTCCACACATAACGTGGTCGGACAGTAATTTAAATACGAACAAGAATTCGGAAGCTTTTTACAAGTTTGGAATTGGAAACGTATCGCGCCGGCAATTGACACTAGCCGACACAAGAGATACAGATGACAATTTTTGAAAGTTTACCTTTACCTAGAACATAATGACTATTGAGTAACTATGATTGGGTAACTGATGATTGGGTAACTATGTAAAAGTATGAAAATGTGTTTTTTCTCCTCACATCAATCAAAATATGTTATAGAGGACATATGAATCAAAATGCTGTGGATGTTGTTTCAGGAAAGAAGTGCCAATTTCCATACTTCTTTTTGCTACAATTATTTTCTTACAATTATTATTATCTGTATGTACCAGTTTTGAATAATATACCTGAGTCAACAGAAAGGTTTCTTCATATGATCCATTTTGATAAACAAAGCGGCGATACTGCACGGGTTATGGACTACCGTTTACATCTATTTGTGTTCAGTGCCAAACATAAAATCGTGAAATTTATTTCCATGACTCTGTTTACAAAGGAGAATGCGACAATGACTATTTGTAAATATGTCAACATGCACAATTTTGTTAATTTTTGGAAAACAAAGGGTAAATAAAATAATTTCAAAAATTTTCATGTAATAAATGTATTCTAAAAGATTAAAAAAGATAGGAGTAGACACCGTGATTAATTTAAGTGGGTTAAAACCTCTAGGAGATATAGGTATTTAAGAGCACTCATAGACGCCATATTGAAAATTTTTCAAAGTTTGATACATTTTTTAGTATATTGCTTGTGGATGTATTCAACTTGTTAAATTTAGCGTTTTAATTTTCTTTTGTCTGTGTCTTTATGACGTGCAATATGTTTTTATTTGTAATCAGATAAAGAAAAAAAACACAAATTGTAGTATTTTGTATTTAAGACTACAGTCCTTAGCTCACATTTAAATAAATGTTTAGAAATTCGCCGCATATTAGTCCCAATTGACCCTACCTAATGCTCTTTATAAACATTCATGAAGAAAAATAAACATTTATTTTGCAAGAGAAATTGGAATATGCAGTGGTATTTGTTGATAGTAAATCCTGCGGAATTTCGATTTCTTTTCAAAATTAAAGGACTATTGTGATTTAATTTTTAAAATAATTTTATAGTATTTTAAAGAATTATTAATGTTTTTCTCGTGTTTAATGCTTTGGTTAAGGCTAACTTAAAATTTATTAAAAGTAAAAATAATAATACACTTTCATTCATATATTTGGAATACAGCCACATACGCTGCCTGTTGTTTTCACGTAAATGGGTTAAGTACGTATTATTATAACGAATGCTGGATAACTCGGAGTCGACCGTATCAGCAATTTCTTTTCAGATTTTTCTCACAAACAAATTTCTGTATGAAGTTCACCACTTAATTTACATATTTTTTTCAAACATAAACACATTTTTGATAAGCAATTTTTAATTCAAATTTATTATAATTATTCAAATCAGCAGTCAAACTGTTACAATTATTTTATTTATTATGTTTTACTCATTTTTGTTTATCAGCGAAAACATGGTATGCATACTTAAACTTCCAGTCTCCATTCGGTTCCAATATGAGAATATCTTATATTGTATTTCGCTTAATGTCAAGCAAAGACCTTTCATTATATCTGACAATTTAAAAGACATAGTACCTATATGCGTTTCACAACGTGCAGGTGAAATCAAGATTAGGTAATTTTCCTGTGTAAAGGAAAATTAGTAAAACTTGACCTTGAAATCGGTTTAAACTTGTTTTATTAACCAGTCTTTACTAAAGAACTAGAACTATCTATTTGGAAATATGCAGGCAAAAATAAGTGAAAAGTACAGGTAAATTTGTAAATTGATGTTGGAAATAAATTCTCCGAGAAGTGCTCGAGCATCTGTAATAATACATCTTCCAATGTGACCAAGCGGTGCTCCTACAAAACGTCAAGTTGTTGATTTATTCGTATCTGATGCAACCCAGTTTTCGTGTAACAAAATAAATTCAGATAACTCGTGATACAATAGATATTTTCTATAATAAAACAAATCAGTCATTATGATGTGCACATTACTTAAGTACATCCCGCTTTATGCAGTTTGCGAATGTACTGCATATGTGAAAATTTTTCTTAAAAGTTTAACTTTCTTTTATTTAAAAGTACTAAAAAATAAATAAATAATATTCTTAGTTTTACCATGATAATTGTATTGACATTTTTTTCTGTTGAATGGAAGAAGAGTTAATAATTAAAGAATAGCAATATTTAAATTGTTAAATCTTCCCTTTTTACAAATACATATTGTATGGTGCAAATAAAACAGTACGATATACAGTTTATTTTAGCCAGTTACAACTCAATGATATTTTAAATAAATATCTCCTCAAAAAATTATTAAATGCGAACAATATACTTTAGGATATGCTATACATATTTAAATGTATCATAATTCTAAAGCATTATTCGTTGTACAGACTGTGTAAAAAATAGACACACCTCCATACTTTCTAACAGTCAAATTGACGCAGAAGAAATAACAAAAAGTCCTTCCGGCCTGTACCGGGAGGAAAAGGTAGCTTTCCTATACCTTCGTTTTAAAATTTTAGCTAATGTTACACGAAAACAGCAAGCTAAAATGCAAAGAAACGTTTACAAAAGATTCGTTAATACTGAATTTGAATAAGAAATTCGCCAAATTATTGAGCAATAGCCAAATTGGCTTCATTTATGAAGACTTATTTTGATCGCCAAATTTGGCGATATTTCGCCAAATGTCGCCCAATTTTGCCAATTTTGTCGCCAATTTTGGCGTTAACGGATATGAATATATAGTTTTATGCGTATGATTGGGAAAATTATTACAACAATGAAAGAAAATAATTTGCGAGTAATCGCGTTAATGTGCTGTTTTTTTTCAAAATGTCAGCCACCCTAGAATTTCAAACTGCTCTATCTCAGCCATTTTTTAAGATAGAGGTAAACCAAAAAAAGCTCTGGAATCCTTGTATCAAGGCCTAACACGTAATTAAAAAATAAATTTGAATTTTTAAATTTTTTGTATATTTATTTTAGATTTTAAGTTATTTTACATCTTTAAATGGCCGCCATCTTGAAACAAGATGGCGGACCAAGCTGGCCAACGAACTCGGTCGAGACATTAGTGACCTTAATACACACAATTAGTTTCATCAAAATCGATTCATAATTACGGGCGTTATCGTATGACATAGGTCAGATATATATATATATATATACAGTGGAACCCCGATTTTACGTAACCCGTTTCGTACGATATCCCGCTTCCTACGTTATGTTTCGTCGGTCCCAGAAAATTCCTATTCCAATAATGTTAAAAGTACCTCGATTCTACGTTATTTACTCTTAACGTTTCCCGCTTGGTACGTCATTTTAGGCAAAGTACCTCAGGATTTTTTTTCCTTTTTCACTCATGGAAAATTTTTCAAAATAACTAAAATGATTTCCACTTGGAAAACTGGTTGTTTGTTATCAAAAACAGTTCTTCCCCTCCCCGTTAATACTCTCGTGAGAAAGTAAAGATAAACTATTATTTGTCAAAAGTAGGATGTCTAAAAAAAATGTTTCGCTGTAGCCGAAAAGGCAGAAGTTATCGAAAAATCCAAAGTTTCCAAAGGAACTAAAGTGGATCTCGTAAAATCGTTCGGTATCGCTTGTTTCACGTTACAAACCATCCTAAAACAAGAGGTCTCTGTGGAATTAAAATCTGAAAAACTAGGAAAATTGTCAAAGAAAAGTAAAGAATTGAAAACGTCTCTTTTTGAAAAACCGAAAATATTTTGTACGACTGGTTTAAACAGGCCCGTTCAGCCAAGATTCCAATCAATGGCTCAATTTTGTAAGAAAAGGCTCTGGAAATTTCTCCTTGATTTAAAATGTAGAGTTTCATGGCATCCAACGGTTAGATCGACCGATTCAAGAAGAGGTATAATTTGTCTTACAAGTTTATTTGTGGTGAGGCAGATTGAGTAAATACTGCGGTCGTTGAGGAATGGATGGAAAAAACTTTGCCTTCTGTTGTGTGTAATTACTCAAAAAACATCTTTAACGCAGATGAGACCGGATTGTTTTTTATCTCTTCCCTGATAGAACATATACCGTGAAAGGAGAAACGTGTCACAGTCGGAACTGAGAAGCTAACACCCTTTGTGATTGGTAAATCGAAGAAGCCTCGATGCTTCAAAAACTTTAAAAGTTTGCCGATTTCAATGCCAACCACAATGCTTGGACGACTCTAAATCTTTTTGAAGATTTTGTAAGAAAATTGAATATAAAATGAACTTACAAAATTGATTTTATTCGTAGACCAGTGCACTCATGTTAATCTGAATTTAAAGAATGTGCGTATGGATTTTTTCCCACCCAACTGTACCAGTTTACTTCAGCCATGTGACTTGGGAACAAACAGATCACTCCAAAATCCATTATAGAAAGCAACTGGTAAGAAAATGCATTTATCACTTGATTCTGGTGACCTTCAAGATGCTTGGAAAACAAAGCTAAAGGTGCCGGGTGCTCTTCATTTCACCTCATCGGCGTGGAATTGAGTAGATGTCAAATGCTTTTCTGAAGAGAGAATTTTCAAAATCTGAAATTAACGGTGAAGCGCCACCGGAAGAGCTCTCTATGGAAGACTACACAAAAGAGGATGAATTTATACTTGCAGACATCAATGTTGATGAGTGCATTGATAGCGATAAGGATGTTATCGCTACCACAGACATTCAGGCTATTTCCGATTTTATTTCGCAATATTGAAGTGAGGATGATATTGCTGAAGATCCAGAAGACATGGTGCCCTCATCGGCAGAGGCCATTGTGAGTTTAAAAAATTTAAGGAAATTTTAACTGGACATGACAATTAAGAAAAAAATTTGCAAAAACTTGCATGTATTGAAAATAGAGTACATGTGAAATTACACTAAAAAAACGCAATAAAGAATAACACATTTTTAAAAATACTAATATGGTATTCGTAAGTTTATTTTTGTATAATTTGTTTTCTGGACGTATTTTTCTCTATTTGACCCCGATTTTACGTTTTCCCGTTTCGTACGTTTTTTTCTGCGGTTCCCATGAAAAACGTAAAATCGGGGTTCCACTGTATATATATATATATATATATGGATATATCTATATATATAAATCAACATTTGGACGGAGGGTGGTTTTGGGGTCTGGGGGTCATGATCGGTGAAAATATATTGAAATTTTCCGGAACTGCTTTCCTCCGAACGGCTGCAATAGGTAGCTTTATACTTTTTTGTATTGAAAGCTACCTAAAATAACCATTCGATTGGAAATTATGTTTTCTTTAAATTTATATTTAAATAAAAAGCTCAAGGAGGAGGAGGGGATATCTTCATACTGAAATTTTACCAACTTTTGCGAGAAGTTCAGGAAATATGAACGTTAAAGGTTATTCAGACTGTAATAAACAAATATCTGGAGGCACGGCAGTGCCTTCGCCAAGTCGAGAAACCACGGCCGTAAGCATACTTTTCTGGAAGCAACTCAGGGCACTTTTGACCCCCCCCCCATATCTCCGCGCTGGAGTATCCCAATATTTTGAAACTTTGTTTTTGCAGAGTATTTGGCACACAAGACCAAAATTTAAAATTACAACTTTCTGTTTTTTCTAGTTCAGACGATATATGAACTCAAACATTCGATTTTTTGTCACTCACTCACTCACTGGTTCACGCGTCATCAAAAAGATTAGGTAGATCCCGTAGCCCTAGAAACTTAAAATTTGGAATAAAGCTAGTGTTTCGGATACAAAGAAAGATAAAATTATAAAGTCCGGAAAATTCGAAAAAAACATTCGAAAATTCAACAAATTCCATCAAAATTGAAAATTAAAAATAATACAATCTTGTTGTCTTAGAAACTTAAGATTCGGTGTGAAGGTAGGGTTTAGCATCCAGAAAAAGAAAACATAAAAAACATAAATAAAATCGAAAGCAAAATTAAAAAAATCGAAAAAATTGAAAAAAATCAAAAATTTTCAAATAATCCGATTTTGTTGCGCTAGAAATTTGGAATTCGGAATAAAGGTAGTATTCAGGATGCAAAATAAGAAAAAATTAAAAAATCCGGAAAATTAAAAAAAAAAATTCAAAAATTCGAAAAATTCGAAAAATTCGAAAAAATTTGAAAAACAAACAAAATAATTTGATGTTTTAGCCTCAGAAACTTTAAATTCGCGGTAAGGATAGTGTTTAGGATTCAGAATAAGTTAAAGTAAAAAATGCAATAAAATTCGAAAATAAAATCAAAAAATCGAAAAAAATCGGAAAAATCGAAAAATAAGGAAAATTTGAAAATATTTCGATTTCATAGCGCTAGACACTTGAAATTTGGAATAAAGATAATATTTAAAATACTAAATAAGAAAAAAATAAAAAATATGGATAATTCGAAAAATACCCATAAATTAGTGCAGACGATATATGAACTCAAAGTTTCGATTTTTTGTCACTCACTCACTCACGCGTCATCAAAAAGATTGGGTAGATCCCGCAGCCATAGAAACTTAAAATTTGGAATAAAGCTAGTGTTTCGGATACAAAGAAAGAAAAAATTATAAAATCCGGAAAATTCGAAAAAAAAACATTCGAAAATTCAACAAATTCGAACAAAATTGACAATTGAAAATAACACGATCTTGTAGTCTTAAAAAGTTAAAATTTGGTGTGAAGATAGTGTTTAGAATTCAGAAAAAGGAACATCAAAAACACCAAAAAAATCGATAATAAAATCGAAAAATCGAAAAAATCGAAAATTTTTAAATAATTCGATTTTGTTGCGCTAGAAAATTAGAATTCGGAATAAAGGTAGTATTTAGGACGCAAAATAGGAAATAATTAAAAAATCCGGAAAATTCGAAAAAAAAATCAAAAATTCGAAAAATTCGAAAAAAAAATAAATAATTAAAATAATTTGATCTTTTTAGCCTTAGAAACTTAAAATTCGCGGTAAAGATAGTTTTTAGGATTCAAAATAAGTTAAAATAAAAACGCAATAAAATTCGAAAATAAAATCAAAAAATTAAAAAAGAAATCGAAAAAATCAAAAAATAAGGCAAAATTGAAAATAATTCGATTTTATAGCGCTAGAAACTTGAAATTTGGAATAAATGTAATATTTAAGATACTAAATAAGGAAACATTAAAAAATATGGATAATTCGAAGAAAATCGAAAATTTCAAAAAAAAAAAAAGTGAAAAATTGAAAATAATATGATCTCGTAGTCTTAGGAACTGAAAATTTGGTGTAAAGGTAGTGTTTAGGATTCAGAAAAAGGAAAACTTAAAAAAACAACAAACATCGAAAATAAAAATAAAAAATCGAAAAAAAACGAAAATTTGAAAAAAATTCGATTTTGTAGAGCTATAAACGTAAAATTTGTAATAAAGGTAGAATTTAGGATACAAAAAACAAAAAATAAAAAATCTGTAAAATTCGAAAAAAATTCGATTTTGTAGAGCTATAAACGTAAAATTTGTAATAAAGGTAGAATTTAGGATACAAAAAACAAAAAATAAAAAATCTGTAAAATTCGAAAAAAAATTCGAAAATTCGAAACATTGAAAAAAATTCGATTTTGTAGCTTTAGAACTTAAAATTCGCGTAAACTTATTGTTTAGGATACAGAAAAAGGAAAAATTAAAACAAAATAAATTCGAAAATAGAATTAAAAAACTCTAAAAATATCGGACATTTCAAAATAATTCGATTTTGTAGCGCTAGAAACTTGAAATTTGTAATAAAGGATAAAAAAATAAGAAAAAAAATAAAAAATCCAGAAAATTATAAAAAAAATTCGAAAAAATCAAAAATTTAAAATAATTTGATGTTGTTGTCTTAGAAACTTAAAATTTGGTGTAAGGGTAGTATTTACTATTCAATAAAAGGAACAATTAAAAAATTCGTTAAATTCGAAAATAAAATCGAAAAATCGAAATATCTTTAAAAAATCGAAAATTCGAAAACAATTTGATTTTGTACTGCTAGAAACATTAGTTTTAAGATAATTGTCCTATTAGCTAGTACAACGCCCTAATTGTTTGATGTTATTTCCCCGGTTTATGGTTTTCTTTTCTTTCGTTTACGAATTTCGTTATAGAAAAGTTCCGCTATAGACTGGCTCCGTTATAGGCGATTTCTTTATAGACAAGTTTGTTTTCTTTCACAGGTTACTCTATTTACTTCGCATATGAAATATGGATTGTTAAATAATGTTAGCCCCACAAAAATTTTCACAGCTCCCCCTACCCTCCCGACATTACTGGCTGGTTATGGCTTGATGGTCCTTTCTAAACAAAATCATGGTGACTCTAAGATTCACTTTATTTATCTCTAAATTCAACCTAAATGATCCTAAGAAGACGGATAAAAGAATTTCTATTTGGCATGACAATCAGGTAACTTAGATTTAAAATCGAAAAATCAATAAATTTATAACAACTCGAAAGTTTGAAAATAATTCGATTTTGTAGTCCTAGAAGATTGAAAATTTGGCAAAAAGGTAGGGTTCAGTATACAAAGTAAGGAAAAAATAAAAAATCCGTAAATGATAAAAAAGACAAAAAAATGAAACAAAAAAAAAAAACGAAAAAATGAATATAGTTAGATTTATTGGAAATTTCCGTAAATTTTAATTTTGGCTTTCTTTTTATACTAAAAAGTACTTTTATGCTAAATATCAAGTATCTATGGCTGCGAGTAATATCTCTGATGGATAGCACCTATCCTGGAAGCAATTGAGAGTACTTTTGACACTCCCCCTCCCATAACTTAGTGCTTGCCTAGGAACCTGAAATCTCTTTTTATCTACAGTACTTTGCAAACGAAACTAAAGCTTCCAATTTTTTATACCTGTAAATAATAAGGACAGAGTGTGGGCTTAGCGAAAATCCGTGGATGATCTCCAAAAAGAACCCAAAATCAAGAAAAGAAGGATTACTTACTAAAAGATGTGAAATCTCATCAAAAACGTCACCTGTAAAAAATGCAGCCAAGTCCCGTGACTCTTTTTCCGTAAAAAGTTCTGAGATCCTGTAAAGCCAAGTTTAGCTATCTTATTAACTCTGAAATTTTCATTCACAAATCATTCCTACTCTCTACATCTTTAGTTAAATAATATTATGTGACTTGGCAATTACGTAGCAAGAAAATGTGATGTATATAGTTAGTCTTAATCAAATAATACTATAACATATTAAGGTGTAATAACTTCCCTGTGCGTATATAATTAGCCTTAATCATATTATATCACCAAATCCCATAACATAGTAAGATGTAATAACTTTCCTGTGCTGCGTAATTGCCAAGTCACAAAATAATATTTAACTAAAGATGTAGAGATTAGGAGTGATTTGTAAATGAAAATTTCAGAGTTAATAAGATAGCTAAACTTGGCTTTACACGATCTCATAACTTTTTACGGAAAAAGAGTCACGAGATTTGGCTGCATTTTTTACAGGTGACTTTTTTGATGAGATATTGTTGTGCGCTCGGGGTTCGAAAGGATTGATGCCAATATATAAGCAAGCTTTATTTACTCCAAACAGTTCAATAAGAACAGATATATCTTCTCAAAAACACAAAAATTCAGAAATCTTCAAATCCAATAAAAGCACTGCAAAATTTCACACAGAAACAATGCGTTCAATACGGCGCACAGTGGGGCGTTTTGATGAACTAGGTGGACAAAATTCATTTTTCCGATTATCTCGGAATTTAACAAGACCGCGTATACTGGTAGCTGAATGTCTCTTTTGTCGAGATCCGTACGAGTTTTGTCGAAAAAACCCGATGAGTCGATTAACTACGACCGTGAAAAAGGCAGTTGATTTGAGAGATTTTCAACAGTTGCATTATTTTTCTGTAAGTTCGAAAGCACGTCGCGACTTTTCTGTTTTATTTGAAAGCAGGAGTTTACTGGACATATGTCACATGTTTGTCACACGATTTAACCTATTGTTGTTTGAAAATAAGCGCCATCTTGTTTTCAAACTTCATCTTGACTTTTAATACAGTATTAAGCATTATTAAGCAATAAGCATTTTTTTAAATCAAAGTGCCATTCCTAAAGTATTGAAAACTTAAGACAGCTCCTGCGAAAATTTGCGAATCATTAGGTTATATTAACTTGAAGTGTGCGTCTGAGTGTTTAATTCAAATCTTGGAAGTCAATTTTCACCAGTTTTAATTATCCGATTGAGCTGAAACTTTGAATACATGTGTCGTTTCAATGACAATACAATATTATAATTTTAAAAAATAATAATAATATAAGTAATAATATAATAATAATAATAATAATAATAATAATATAAATAATTAAATAAGTCAAATATTTATCACTGTTCGGTTATTTTATTACTGATACATTCGAAAACCCAGCAAAACCTAACTAAACTTCAACGCAATAAGATTGTCCAACTAGATCCTCAAAACGCCCCACTGTGCGGCGTATCGAATACAAAATCGCTCAGAGAAACACTGTCTCAATGCAAAGCCTTTCGTATGTATTCAATCGCAGTTGACAGTGAACTGAACTCGTGGAGGTCCCAGCTGGCCCTTATATAGGTTTTAGAGATCATTCCAGAATACTCGAGAGCTTTCGGATGCTAGAAGTTACCAGAAGTTACCAGAAAATACTTCATCTTTCGAGAGAGAACCTCAATGTACAGGTATAAGGGGGGTTGCACAAAATGTCGCCAAATCCGTCGCCAACTTGGCGACATTTGGCGACAAAAATAAGTCGCCAAAACAATCGCCAACTTGGCGATAAACCCATTCCTTGGCGATTTCCCCATAGACCTCCATTGTAAATATGATTCTGTAAGGTGGCTTTTCTTGCAAAGCACCCGAGGCCTTTTGCATTGAGTTACATAATTTTCGACAGGAAATACATTAAATAATGCTGCAATTTCACTATAAAAAATTGGAATATGTACAAAATTTATAACATTGCCCCCCTCTCAAGGACTGCAAGTCCCGGGCAGTACAGCCCCTGATCGGGAGCAAACCTGTTATCAACATATACCAATCAAAACACTTAAAAACACATTCATAATGCTTAATTATACAAAATAAACACTTATTTAAAATAAAAGTGAACATAGACATAATTATACACAAACATAATAATAATAAACAAAATAAGTAAACACATTAACTTATAAACGGGACCATGGTCACACTAAATTTCACTATGTACAGGGGAATCTGTACCTCACTATGCCATATGAACTAGGTACTATGGCCATAGTATGGAGCCAGCCTGTCGTGATGAACGACTCTAGGCTTCGAATTTGGTGACTTTCGGATCCGAATTACGACATCGTTCAGTCTGTTTTGGACTGTATAAGGACCGCCCCAGTACGACTGCAGTTTAGGAGAAAGTCCTTTGCGTCGAGTCGGATTATAAAACCAAACCTTGTCACCTTCTTTAAATTGATGTCCCGTGTCGTACCTGGTATTCATCTTCTCTGTCTGTATATTGATCCGCTCTCGAGCCAAGTTGTGGACGTCTTTAAATCGTGCCTGGAGATTCTGCACGTATCCCTCTGGCGATGAAGGCGCATCTGGAGGGTGACCAAACAGCAGATCACAAGGTAGATGAAGATCACGACCAAAAAGCATCTGAGACGGGGAATAGCCGTTTGTTTCATGGATGGCGCTGCGATAGGCGAGAAGAAACAAGGGAAGTGTTTGGTCCCAGTCTTGTTGGTTTCTTGAGACTAGCAGTGAGAGGTTGTTAAGAATAGTACGATTAAACCTCTCAACCATGCCATCCGACTGTGGATTTAAAGACGTCGTCCTAGTTTTGTCCATTCCGAGAAGTTGACAGAGACCCTCAATCACAGCAGAGATGACATTTCTTCCCTGGTCAGAATGCGTTTGAAAGGGGACTCCATACCTTGATATCCACTGGTGTATAAAGGCATCAGCAACCGTAGAAGCTTCTTGATCAGGGATGGCATAAACTTCATGCCATTTCGTGAAATAGTCCATGACAACAAGGAGGTATTTGTTGCCATCAGCACTTCTTGTCAGAAAGACCTAGGATGTCAAGGGCGATGCGTTCAAAAGGTGCTCCGACATTGTAGAGATGTAGTCTTCCTCGGCTACGTTTCTTTGGTCCTTTCCGAGCTGCACATGCATTGCAAGATTTGCACCATTGTTCGACGTCAGCTCTCGCTTCGCTTTTACCCAGAAGAAGCGCTCTCGGACTTTGTGTAATGTTTTCATGACTCCAAAATGGCCACCAGTGGCCAACATTGCAAGGGGGACTGTTATGTAATTCTTTGAGGACCTCTGGGATTCGGGATCGAGGAAGTACCAACTGCCACCGAGATGTCTTGCCATCTTTTGAATCGAATTTTCTAAACAGGACACCATTCCTGACGTGGAGCAAGTTCCAAAGAGCCTAATATTGCTTCGTCGTAGGACTGTAAGTCGAGAAGTCTTTCCAACTGGGCTTCGTGCTAGAAGATTCTAATAACTCCAAGATTGGTTTGATGTCGGAGTCTGCCATTTGATCTTCTCGAATCTTCTCATCACTCCAAGGATCTGGTGGCGTTGATAGTGAAGTCTTCGTCTGGCGTATGACATGTAAGGAATTGTACTTGTTCTCCGCTCTTGAACAATAGCGACAACTTTCGGGACACTGTCTTCTTGATAGGGCATCAGCATTTCCATGCGATGAGCCTTTGCGATGCCTGATGTCAAAGTCGTATTCCTGGAGTCGTTGTATCCATCTGGCTACTTGGCCCTCTGGGTTCTTAAAATTCATCAGCCATGTTAGGGAGGCGTGATCAGTACGAAGGAGAAATTTCCTGCTATAGAGGTAGTGATGGAAGTGTTCTATGGCTTTCACTATAGCTAATAACTCCTTACGAGTGACGCAATAATTCCGGTCTGACTTCGATAAACATTTGATCCAGTATGCTACGACTCGTTTATGGCCATCTATTTCTTGGGAAAGTACAGCGCCGACACTTTCATGACTGGCATCCGTGTCCACAATGAACTGTTTGTCGGGGTGCGGGTAGGTAAGGACTGGAGAGGTTGCGAGAGCATCTTTCAGCCGCTAGAAGGAATCCTCGCATTCTTGTGTCCATAGGAACTTCTGCTTGCTTTCAGTGAGCCTATGCAATGGTCTTGCAATGTTGGAGAACCCCTGGACAAACTTTCTGTAATAAGTGCATAGTCCCAGAAAGCTTCGCAACTGATGGACATTTTCCGGACGCTTCCAGTTCTTTACTGCGGACACTTTTTCAGGATCTGTTCGAACACCTTCAGCTGAAATGATGTGTCCTATATAATTTACTTCCCGTTTGAAGAAATTGCATTTCAAAGGGTTCAGATTTAAATTCGACGCTCTTAGCTTCGTTAACACTTTTCGAATGTTTTGTAGATGTTCTTCAAACGTGCGGCCACCAATGATGACGTCATCTAGATAGATGAGACAAGCTTTTAACACTGTCTCCATGAGGCGCTCGAACGTTGCTGGAGCATTGCAGAGCCAGAACGGCATAACTTTAAATTGCCAAAGTCCTTGTCCAGTAGTAAATGCGGTCTGCTCTTTGTCATCAGGATGGATCTCTACTTGCCAATATCCACTCTTCAAATCCAGTGTGGAAAACCATTTATGTCCTGAAAGAGTATCTAGCGTGTCGTCTGGCATGACCTTTAATGCATCAGAAAAATAATAGAAAAATATTTTAAAATATTTTTTTTTAAATAACATTTTGATTTTTTTTCATAGAATATACTTTCAAATTATTTTAGATAGACATTCACTTTTAGATTATCACTTTTCACCTTATCTGTCAAGTTATAATGAACATAATATGACCAGAAAAAAATCATTTTTAAAATACATATATAGAATAATTAACTTGTGTATTAAAGAATAATTATAATTATTGGCATTTTAAAATGAGAAACAAAGTTAACGAAAAGATTTTTGTTTCAAGATAAAAACAAATCGAATAATTAATTCTGATTTTACTTCTAATTAAAATTGCCAATTAATTCGTCATCTCGAAATATTCATCTTCTTAATTTTTCTTTGAAAAATATAATACATCCAATTCTTCATGTTTCTAAAATTTGTAATTGTAATTATCAATCTGATTATTGAATTCTACTTAAAATAATTAAGAAAATGAAAACTCATCACATTTTAATCGCATTGATTTCTTTATTCTTTTAATCAACAAAGAGTAATAAATTTCTTTTAAATTTCTATGATTTAATTTTGCAAGTAATTGCATATTTGATTTTAAGTGTTAACACTACGTCTGAAATATAAAAAAAGCGTGATAAGCTAAAAGAAATTCTCAAAATTTTTAAATATTATGAAAATCTCAACCTTTCAAACCTTTTTTTTTTTTCATTTTTTAAGCTAATTTTGCCTCACACGAATGATTCTCATTAGTACGTTTGGATAAATCATTTAAAATAAAAGAAATAAATTAGGTCCTTCTGTAATTTATATAATTATCCAGCATACAATTATTCGGGAAAAAGTTAAGGTGTCAGTAAATTTCAAAGAAACAAGAGTATGTAATTTATATCAAAGTGTGTTTGAATTTATAACCTTTGGAATTATAAATGATGATTTTTTTTTTCAAATTATATTATATTGTTAGTCCTTAAAAAGGTACGCAATTAACTCATTATTAAGCAAAATTTTTAAAAAATATGTTAAGTATTAATTTACTGAAATAAACATTTCGTCGTTTATGATAACTAGGGCATCCAACCCGGGCTTCCCTGGATAGATAATGTAAATAAAAACCTTTTTATTTATTTATTTAATATTTTTTTTTTTTTGAAAATTCTAATATTTTGTTTACATTTAATAATTTTTTTAGATTGCCGCCTAACAACACCAAGGAGCATTTTTATATGAAATATGTCAATTATATATATTCAAATAAAATTTTGAAATTTGTTAAAAGCGGTACTTACGTATTGGCCTCGTGCCAGAAGTTTAATAGCCTAAGAAAGAGCTAAAAATTTCGTTATCTACACCAGCTTTTTTCTTACTCTGATAATTTCTAGCGGTTTTAAGCGTTTATTTAATTTATTAACAGTGAAATTACGCCATTATTGCGATTGTATGTCTGTTAAATTTGTGTTTTATTTATACTATTTTATTTATTTCTTAATGAAGTTTTAATTCCGTTAGGGACTATTAGCTGGTGATAAATGCTGAACATTTTATATTGTTTAAAGTGCAAAAGGATTAATATTTTGTAATCGTCTGCAAACGATAGAGATAGATTTTTTTTTATTTTTAATCATGCTTGAAATTGAATTTAAATGCTATAATAAATGAGTAAATAGCGATACAGTTTTCAAAAAATTGCATTTGAAAGTAGATTTTTTTTCCCTACATAACGTTGAAAATTAGAAATGTGCGATGTTTAGAAATTTAAAAAATCTCATAACCGAAATTTTATCGTCAAGTGCTGCCATTCGCAAAATGACGTCAGCGTTACGCACGGACAGCTTTGTCCTTTATTATATAGATAGATACGAGGGTTAATTTTAAATTAAGTGCAGTTTTGAAATTCTAGCGTAGGGACTCCGCGCGTGCACACTGTTTACCTACATCTGTGGGATGTAGGTAGGATGTAGGATAGATTTTTTGAGTAATTAAAATGGCTGCGCTAACTGAGAATCCCGCTGCTTGCGAAATAAGATCGGTTAATTGTTTTCTTAGCGCGAAAGACGTAAAAACGGCTGAAATTCTACGTCAGGTTAGTGAAGTTTACTGATAAAACATTATGACCGCTGAAATGGTACACAGATGGGTTGGAGCTTTTAAAGATGGCAGCACGAATGTCCATGATGAGTAACGAAGTGGGAGAGCTTCAGTAATTACTGAAGATTTGGTGCAAAAAGTTGATAAACGAGTGAAACAGGACAGACGATTTAGGATTTCGTCATTATCTAAAGAACAACGATGATGATGTCAAAACGATCATGTTGCAGTGGATGTCAAATCAGATGTCAAATCAAACATCTATAAAGAAGGGATTCAAAAACTGATTGTACGATACGATAAGTGCCTTAATATTGGCGGAAATTATGTAGAAAAATAGAGTGAGGTACAGGCTTTCATATAAAAATGAAATTGGTAAGAAAATTATATATATATATATTTTTTTTTTCATAACGGTACTTACTTTAAAAATATCCCTCGTCTATACATAGAATTGGATGCATAATATTAAGTTTATGGTATTCTGAATAATGCATTTAGTATACACGATGAAAAATTTAACAGTACAGTAAAAGCTCTGAAAATGTATTCGTTTCATAAACGGATAAATTTTTCTCCCTGGAATATTATACAAATATATATTATGAAATGGAATTTTTTACGACTCCTAGTACTATTGTACTATATTTATTTATTTATTTTTAATTTTTCAAATATTGTGCGATACATAACAAATATCATATTATATTTAATTGTATGTATTGTGTTTCTATTACAAGACCAAAAGTTTAAAAAATTCTCAACAAGGAAAATATTTCTTTTTTTCATTATTATTATTAATGAGTGGTTAATGTAACTGTTATGAAGATAATCGATTTAAACTTTAATATCGATTTCTTCACACCATTGTTATTCCATCTCTAGTCTAATTGAACATTTAAATCCATGTTTCATTTTATTTATGTTCAGTTTCCTACTGTTAATTATTTTCCTTTCACCATGATTCTAAAATCATACCTTTTCAGTATCGATAATTCTACATATTTCTTTCATCGATTTTCTTGTTTGCATCTAACTCAATGTATTTTTGAATCTCCAGTATTCATTCTTTTTATTTCCAGCAGTGCTTTCAAAAATCATGCACTTCTACTTCAAGCGTGGAGTAAATTTATTCCTTCTTTCCCATTGGTCAATTAGACTGTATTCTCGAATGTTCCTTCCAATTACATTATTCAACTAGTAGGTTGTCCAGATTCGCCAACGCAGCTTTTCGCTTTTCGGTATTTTCTTCATTGCTCTCCCATGAAGTTTTTCAGCTTGGCGATCTCGCCCGCTCCGGCTTGGAGCGTTTTGTTTTTATGGCAACCCATGTCTCGCTGCTTCCCGCGTTCGTCTTTTCAATCAGTTCGACTGAGTTTCTAGTGGAGTGTAGACGTACGTAGCAGATATGTGATTGTGTTCTTGTGCCATTTCGCCTCGTGGCGATTCAAGATATGTTCGTCTTGATTTCTTCTCAAGAACTTATATACTAGGCTTATTTTCGACAATGAAGTGCTCTGTCCATTCAACTCACTTGTAACTCACTTGTCAACTCACCATTCAACTCATAAGTATCGAAATCTTGCTATTCTCAAAATTGTTATTTTTCTTGGCAAATGTCTATTTATAAATGCTAAAATAGAACGTAAAATATCATGCATTTGGAAAAATTAAGTTTCCGTGAATGGTCAAAATCAGGTAAAATAATTTGAATATCGTTTTGTTTATATTACCGTAATAAAATAATAATTAAATGAAATTAACTTTGTTCTTATTGTTGGTATTTCCAGTGGAAGTAAAACACGTCTATATTTTAAAAATGAACCAATAACAGTTTTTTTAATTATAACACGATATGTACATATTAATAATTACAACAGTAACATGCTCAAAGAATTTAAAAATATGATGAATTATAAAACATTAACTTTATAGGTTCTTCTGATAATGACTTTTTGTCTAAATACTCTGAGCAGCCTCCTGGTTTATTTATTTTTTTGAAAAAAAAAATAATATCGCAAAATATGGTATATATATATATATATATATATATGTAAATTTTACAAAAGTTAAAAATATAATCCGAATTATTTGTGATTTTTATAAAATTATAGCTGTAACTCCGAAAAGTCTTTAATTCCTAAACCACGAACTATCCCAGTACTAGTGGGTACATTGACAGTTCACTTTGTGCAAGTTTGCGTATCATCTATTTATGTAGGAGAAATGAATTTAGAAGAATGGCGCCGATGGCAGTTGAACCAGGGATCTCATCAACAGAAAGCGAGAAATTTAGCGTCAAGTAAAATGCCAAGCCAGTTACTTTCAGCTAGTAATTCGATGTATACAGTTCAAGTGGGATAAGACCGCTACACACTCCATCAAAAGTGAAGAAGGCGGCTTGTTGAGACGTCAGACGAGCGAGATGCACTCGTGAGTGATGCTATTGTACACATATGTGATGCGAGGTATAACAGGCTTTGTGCTGTGAAAATCTCACTGGTTACAGACTTTGCTTGCAGAGGATGATTTATTTAGTGCTGTCATCTGTTGGTTATGAGATGAGTTGATTTTTGTTGTTGAATAAAGTTGTGTGTTGGTCCGGGTCACCAATGCGTATGTTGGCACCGGTGGTAGTTGAGCCAGGGATCTCATCAACAGAAAGCGAGAAATTTAGCGTCAAGTAAAATGCCAAGCCAGTTACTTTCAGCTAGTAATTCGATGTATACATTTTAAGTGGGATAAGACCGCTACACACTCCATCAAAAGTGAAAAAGGCGGTTTGTTGAGACGTCAGACGAGCGAGATGCACTCGTGAGTGATGCTATTGTACAAATATGTGATGCGAGGTAAGACAGGCTTTGTGCTGTGAAAATCTCACAGGTTACAAACTTTGCTTGCAGAGGATGATTTATTTAGTGCTGTCAGCTGTTGGTTATGAGATAGTTGATTTTTGTTGTTGAATAAAGTTGTGTGTTTGTCCGGGTCACCAATGAGTAGGTTGGCGCCGGTGGGAGTTGAGCCAGGGATCTCATCAATAGTAAGCGACAACGTTAGTGTCAAGCAAAAGGCCAAGCCTGTCACTTTCAGCTAGTAACTCGCTTTATACTGTTCAAGTGAGATGACACCGCTACAAGTTCCCTTGTAAAAAGGCATACTATTGTAATGTTTGCGAATGTTGAAAAACAACGATGCTGCACATTGAAGGTTTTGTGAAATAACATTTTATTTGCGTGTTTTGTGTTTATGTCATGTCTAACGTGCTGTTAAACTCAATTAATAATCAAAAGAAATTATCATTTCATATGTGAAATTTGAAAATAATGCTACAGTACATGCAAGATGATTTATAAAAGAAAACATTTAGTCCTTATTTGGAAAAGTGAAAATGTTTTTCAATTAGCGAAACGTTTTATTATTATTATTACAGAATATATCGGATGGTTTTGACAAAACATGAGATTTTAATGTGAATACGTCATATAATGTACTACGCATTTAGATAGAAACTATACAAAATGCTCAAACATCTGCCCATTAATTAATATTGGAACCACTAGATAACAAAACATTAAAACAGATACTTTATTTCCTTACGATGAAGTAAGGGGAAGGAATTGTGAATTACATCAGAGTTTCAGCTATAAAAATGACCTAGGTGAGTGCGAAACATCTAAGCTATTGTAATATTTTACTCTTTTTACTCTTTTTATTACTTCTGTTTCTATGTAATACCATTTTCTTAATTTTAATAAATAATATTAATGATATTTTGATGCACAAAAAAATTGCGAAGTAAATAAATATGAAGATACAGGCTGTCCGCACACTATTTTTTTATAAATTAGAGGAGTTGTAGTGTAGTTATATACCGAAATTAGTAGTTTCTGTAACTGAAATCAGGGTCGCTCTTAAATTATCCTTTAAAATATATAGGATTCTCTCTTCAAGCCAAACCTAAAATTTTGTTCATGATATACGAAATATCAAAAATAGTTTAGCGAAATTTTCAACAGCTTTTCTTCCCAACATGTGGAATAGGATAACATCAGAAATGCTTGAAATGACCATCTTGCATCTATCAACAATATCGAGCTGGTCGGTTTACATTTCAGAATGTAACTATCAACTCATATTGTGGCACTGAAATATTTACAAATTTAAAAACCTTTCGTTATTTCACATTTCACAAAACAGAATTAGCCCTATGAAAATTTATTTATATCGTTTTCATTTTTGTTTAAAGTTATAAATCAAAATTCCTTGAAGCCTTCTATTTGTGACTGAATAAATTTATTGCGATCTTAGTTTCCTATACAAATTTCATTTGTTCTTACTTTCACTCATTTTATTTAAATAAGACAGTTGAAGAATACTCAGTATAACTGCAAATCAAATCTATATAACATTTGTCTTAATATTAGGAATTTTTAGTTCTATAACTCGGAAAGATCAGGATTGGTTCTAATTAGAAATCGAGAAAATTTTCATATTAATATCAATTTAAGCAAAGTTCGTTTTGATAGGCTACAAGAAACTCAAGATTCCATATAATACTCATGTACTGCCATTCATATTGGAACTAGAATCTACAGAACATCAATTTTGAAAGTAAGTGTTTACAGATAAATTCGACTGACTTAACATTTTCTACTCGCCATCAATGAAAGACACGTACGCATCAATTAATTTATTAGCATCATCACGGCTTTTTTAAGAACCGTAGAATAGCATCAAACGAATTTTGCTTTAATGAGTTTTGCATTATTTAAAAATAGTTCAATAACGTACTGTATTCTGTAATAGTAAAATTTACTAACAGAGAACATGCAATTTAAAATCAGAAGTTTATTTTCATCTATATTATAAAGTGAAATCATATTCTGTGAGTAATGTTGACGTCGAGGCTAACGAGAAAGACATGCTACAGCGGTGCATTCCACTTATCTTATCCACTTTTTTACAGACAGCTAGAGTGACGTGATGCCTATTTCGTACACCTGTATTGGTGCATTCGAGCATCACGCGACTCCCGCGGTCTGTAAAAAAAGATACGCGTCAAGCACCGCGGTAGCCTTTCTTTTTCGTTATCTTCGTGTTGACGCCATATTGACGGTGGTACTTAAACCATTTCTATTGCATTTTTCGCAAATTTCTTATCATCTAACTATCGCACAAATTTGATTTTTACATGGTCGAATAAAAAACCGTGAGGAAAAACGTAAATTTTAATTTCAATTTGTCTGAAAACAGTATCTCAATTTAATGATTTTTTCCTGTTTTAAAATAATTTTGGAGCATTAATCACGATACGAATATATATATATATATATATATATACCTATTGCGTGCAGTTCGAATACGGAAGATTATTTTTTTTTTACACTTAAAACAATATTCGTAGTTCACCGTTTTTTTTTTTTTTCATCGAATGATCCATAACAAATTTAATACATCAACAATAAATAAATATACAAATAAAATACTATAAATAAAACACAAAAACACAAAGTTAATAGATATGGAAACGAATTATGTGTAAAAACACTGTACTAAACCGAAATAAAAAGACTGTTGTATATAGCAATAATTTACTATTAATAATAAAAAGTATTAACAAAGAATGGCAATTATAAACAATTAAATATTTCTTGTCTAATGTTTTCCTTTGATTCAAAACTATCCTATTCAATGTCCATTTCCTTCTTCATTTTTTGTAACTTTACCATGGAAGATCAGAATTTTAATACAGTCTATACTCCTGGTAAAAAGTTTCACAAAATATAAGTGCAGTGCCTAGTCAACCAAAAAAGAACTTGCTCATATTTATTCTTGCTTCTAAAAGCATATTTCTGAAAATTATATATGATAAAACCAAAATAAAACCAATTTTCTTTTGCGATTGAATAAAGAGACTGAACTTTCTTTGAGACGCTTGGGATAAAAAATAATAAAATTAAAATAATAAAAAAAATAAAAATAAAAATTATGATTAAAGTCTTGTTTGAGTAAATATCTTCATTACAAAAATTTCTCAAAATAATTTAAAGAAATAATAATAAAAAAAAACTGCAGAATAAATATGGATCATTTTATTAAAATATATAAGAAAACAAATAGAGTTATGTAACATTTATAAATAATAATAAATCTTTGTTTCTACTAACAAAATATTATGTTATGCTCCTTAGAATGGCATCAGTACTAACCACAATAAAACGTAGAGCTAACTCCCTACTCTGATACATTGAATTCAGCAGTCCGCCCATGAATACAATGGCCGCCTATGGAGAGGGGTTGATATTTTCAATTATTTTTTAAACCTTCATATATATTATATTTTAAAATCATGACGAAGTTGCTACAAATTTCTGTCATATATATATATTTAAAAAACTATGGATTTCATTTAAATTTATGACAAATATTTAATTTGATATCAGTTAAAAATGACATTTTATGTAAGATAAAAAAAAAAGAATGGACATTTTGTTGAGTAATGCTCCTAAAAATACGAAAAAGGTGCACGAAAAAAATATCTATATA
Source organism: Maratus michaelseni (assembly GCA_963931845.1). Classification (NCBI taxonomy): domain Eukaryota; kingdom Metazoa; phylum Arthropoda; class Arachnida; order Araneae; family Salticidae; genus Maratus; species Maratus michaelseni. The sequence goes on from OZ007592.1 coordinate 395,215,332, forward strand.
AAGTATGCGGAAATGTTTGAAAAAATGCCTGTAAAATTAAGAAAAATGCATGATTGATTGCTTGTGCGCATTGATTGATTGATTTTTTTATGACGGCCGATTATCCACACGAGGGATATAGGCGCAAGGGGAGAGTGCCCTCCATGGGGGTCTTTCTAAGGGATCCTAACCCGTGTTTACGGCAAAGTTCGAAGAAAACTCTGAACGTTTAGTTCGACGAGCGCGACAGTGGTTTGAACCCAGTACCTGCCGTCTACCAGCTTCGAGAGCAGAACCTCTCAGCCGCTGGTGTACCCATTGCTGGTATACACAGGTACTGGTGTACGCAGCTTGTACACATTGAAAGTGTGAGCGGTTGCGGCAGAAAAAGGACCGCTGAGTTAGCCCTTCGTTCTATTATGGATCTCAGTGGTACTAACATAGGCTCTGTTCACGATACATAAATCGGGCCGCCTGTGCACAAGGAGATATCCTTATGCAGTAGGTCTTATCAGAGCAAGACATTTTGAAGTAATTTAATTATTTCGTAATTTTATGCTTTAGAACAGGTGATACGAACTATTGCATCGCGTTATCTTTCCAAAATAATGGGTCTCGTAATAGGAATACATGCTTTCTTATTAGGAGAGAATTTGCTATATTCAATCAGACAAAATCTAAAACATTCATGAAAGTATCAGGGTGATCTGATTTAGTCCGATCAGTGTTCATAATAGGAAATTATCCGCGATGTTTTCACTCGATCGATCCACAAAAATCCGTTAGTGATTTGATCACGTGATTCGTCCTTTTGTGTTTCTGTTTTACTTGGTTTGGTACATTGATTAATACAACTGTTGCAGTTCGATCATATATCTAAAATATTTTAACTTTTTAACATTCTAAGATTATTTTTTTAAAACTTCATATTTCCTAATGACCCAGTATAAAAATAACTGAGTACCGGAGTATGATGTATTAATTAGTTTCAGTGATATGTGAGTTGATAGCAGTTATATAAATATCTGTATAACCAAATATTGTATATAATAGCATAAAGTGTAATTTTTTATAACGAATGTAAAATACGTTCAGATCATCGATTTTCCTAACACAGTGTGGTTTCTAATAAAGTTAGACAATAGCCTGATCGTAGACTCTCCAGAAAAAAAATATAAATATTACAAATACTGTTACATAAATACACTGTTTGGCTTCCATCACACAGAGAAGCCTGGGCGATATGAATGCAAAGTCCGTTCTCTCTTTTTATTCCAGATTTTTTTTCTAATTCTAATTTATTTAAAACTGATTCATCCTTTGCTTTATGTTTTTTTTAGATAAACAGAATGGCCTTGTAATATTTCACATTTTGTTTCTTTTGTTATATAGTTAAAGGGATTTATCAGTCGCTTTATGTTTTTCGTGATAAATAGAATACTGTTAACAAATCAACATTGTCACATCAACGTCGTATGAGATTTATTTGTAATAGTGTAATAAATCTTTGTTAAAATTTGATAAAAAGAGCTGTTAAACATTTCATTATAATATCTTTTTCACTAACAACATTGACGAAACATAAATCTCTAATTAGCAAAATTAATTTCTAAAATCATAATTTTCTTGAAATGAATTTTTTGATGTAAATTGAATTATGTATTATATTATCTTATGATTCCATATTTTAATAATGTGCACATAATAGGCCAATAAATATCATAAAATACGAGGAACAAATGGAACTCAAAATCATGTTAGTATATGCAAAGTACTTACTTATACATTCAATAGAAAATTTATAAACATTTTAACCATATATTATTCATTACGAAACTGGACGGTAAACGTCTCAGACCGAAGGCCGACCGTGCCACCGGTACAGGTTCTGCGGAAACCACATGTGCTGATATTTTTAGTTAAATAATGTTTATCTTTTAAAAAATTTTAATAGTATTTTTCACATTGACTTTTAAATTGTAAAATATGCTTTGCATCCTATTCTTAATAAAAAATCACTCTTGAAATATTCCTTATAAAAAATCTGGAGAAATTATTCTACGTTCAAATGGATATTTTTGAACAATATTTATTTTTCATTTGCTAAATCAATGTAACGTTTATACATACTATAATAAAAATATATATTAAAAAATATATATATATATTAAAAATATAAATAAATAGATATTAAAGGCGCTGTAATGGAAAATTTTAATCGATAAAAAGCTCAATTTATCCTATATAAATAAGCATTTTATATGAATCGGAAATACATCTTTAATTGTTATTAATATCAAAATTTACTTTTTATGAAAATATACCAAGTATTATGAAAAATACAATGCAACCGCTCAAACAACACATATTTTTTTTAATAGAAATGTAGAAAAAACAATCTTGAAGGCGTGGAATTTAAACCTGTACTCCTCAAACACAAGCTTAACACACTAACCATTCAACCACCAAGCTCACTTCTCGAATGCACCAAAACATCATTCTAATAAGCACTATAATAGTCAAATCAATGTTCCGAAAGCACGGTCTTCAAGTTCACTATGCACTCATCCATATTGTAGACCCACTCTATTTCACATTCTCCTTAGAGCTCGCACCATACGATTTCCCGCCGTTCGTGAACAGAGCTATACAAACACACATTATGACTACATATAAGTTACAGGATATAATGTGCCAAATAAAACACTTGGAATCACAATTTTATATCTTTGATTATATTTATTTACTGATTGGTATTCCAAACACAGAAAATGCATGTTTAACTGAGATTAAAATCATTCTTATAATTATATGTTATACATACCAATTTTTTATGCCAAAAATAAGTCAAAGATGGCATAAAATGGTTAAAATAGTTTTTTTTAACATGAATATTTATTAATATCTGAGAGATGAGAAGAATCTTCCGGGAATAATTCGATTATTCGTCTGCTACTTATTCGTTTATCCTCTGGATATTTGACAAATGTCTAAAATTGAAACTATCCGTATACTTTTTTACAACTTACGTATACGTATTTATAAAAAATAGTGGATTTATAAAAATGCATGAGTTCCAAACGGAAAAAGAATATTCCGTTTCAATAAACGGGCCATTTTGAAGTAAATGTGTATTCAAAAGGTTTAGTTACTACAAGGAATAAGGCTCTAATTATCACATATTATGTATGATTATGAAACAGTTATGTTGTAAAGTATATATAATAGAAGAAAACGCTGTAATCAAAATATTTTTTGACTTCTGGTTTTTCATGAATTTGAACGTTTTATGAATCGAAAATTCCGGTAAACTCATTTCTATAAAATGTCTGTCTTTCCGTGTGACCAAGACCATGTGTTTGTATGATATCTTCGTATCATCGAAAAATGTATGAAGTTATTCATAGAATTGAACCTAACTTCATATATAAGAATTTGATTATGACCAGCATGTCCTATATGAAATTGGGGATATTCCCCCGAAAGGAGGCTTTATGATAGTGATTTTCTCTTGTATAATCGGAAAGTATATGAAGTTATTGATAGTTTTTGACAATGTCCTTCAGATCCCAGTTGAAATCAGGGAGCTTCCCCGGGAAGTAACGCTGTGGTAGTGATTTTTATGCGCTTTTTCTTTTGTATCACCGGAAACTTTATGAAATTATGGATAAAATTGAACCAAACTTCATAGATGCGTTTTTGATTATGTGGTCAGATCCCTGTTGAAAATGTGAATATTTTCACAGAAGGGCCCTTTGTGATAGCGATTTTTGTACGATTTTCTAGATTTTTTGCATTTTAAATGAAGAATTTATGAATTTTTTTCGACGAAATACTATATCAATATCTTATATAGACCGAGGTTCATATAAAATTTTGGAAAAAATCGGCCTGAAGCTAGTGCTGCATTTTCGAATTTAGGTGCGATTTTCCTTTTTTTATCAACGGAAAGTGCATGGAATTACGGATATAATTGAACCAAACCTCATATATATGAGGACCCTAGACGTCAAGGGATACAAGTGACAAAATTTCGATTTGGAGTAAACTGAGTTCAAAGTATTGAGTCCATAGTTAATGACTGAAATAGATACAAAACTGTTGCTTATTTCATAGTGGTTTTTGAACTCCTATTGCAATAACTGTGTAAAGAAGGTAGAGTACATTTTTTTTTCATTATTTATAATTAATCGATACCGATAACAATGGGTACAAGTTTCGAATGCTTTAGTAGTTGACCTCCAGAACGCAGAAAATAATTAAAAAGCCCCTTTTTTATTTACATACAAACAAATGGATTCTTATTTCCAGATCGCCCGTGCACGTAGCTCGGTTTTTTCAATTTCGTGACTTATACTCCTTGGCTTCTGAGGTCCTCATATGTGTTTGACTATGGGCGGCGTCTGCTCATAGTTGAAAATTGGAATATTCCCCAGAAAGGGGCGTTGTCATGACTTTTGTACGATTTTGACATTTTTTTCAATTTAGGTAAAGCATTTTTGAATGTTTATCGACGAAAAATTATATTTATAATATGTAATATGATAGTAATAATAATAATATATGAAATATAATAGTAATAATAATAGTATATGTAATGTAATATGTAATGTTTGTATAAAAATTTGTTCGATTTTCCGGACGAGCTCATGTAGCTGTTGCAAAAAAATCTTACTGAATCACCCAATTGTTAAATCTAATTCTAATTTGCATTTTGTAATAGGTAAAATATTTTACGTTTTTTTATATATATTACCTGTGGATAAAATTTTATTGCATTTTTTTCCTCCATTTCTTGACAAAACTTCTAATTTAATGAAAAAGATACATTTTTCAAAGTATGTGCATACATGAGATAGAAGATAGTTTTGTGATTGGCACATCCGAATAGTTTAAATGTTAATTTTATTTTCACAAGATTTAAGATATATTTTTTTAATGTAAGCATTTTACGCCTATTCTTTAGCCGAATAAAATATGTTTATCAGAAACATTTCTTTCGTCTCTTTAAAATATATATATACATATATATATATAAGTAAAAAGGGAAGAAGACATTTAAAATCTTAGATGATTATTGGCTGCATGAAGTTATAAAACATTAAATCTTCAGAGTATTGCAAAAAAAAATTAAGAATTTATGATTTTCGTAAACAGTAATGGAACACTTCTGTATTAAAAATACAAATTCCTGAACTATGTAATCTGTTGCGAATGAAATGTGCAGGGGGTAAACATTGCCTTTACTTTTGGTGTTTATGCAACACTTTTAATCTCTGTATGCTGAAGTTCACATTTCAGCATTTTATACTTCGGCATTTTTTTTTAAATGTAAGCATTTGACACATATTCTTTTGCTGAATAGAATATTTTATCGGAAACAATTCATTTCGTTTCTTGTATATAAAAATAAAAAACATAGAAGAAGTCTGGAATCCTAGAAAATTACCGCCGCATAAAGATATAAAACATCAAATCCCCAATGTGTTACAGAATAGTTTTTAGAATTTTAACTTTACGTAAACAGAAATTAAAAACTTGTGTATTAAAAATAGAAATTCTTGTACTATGTCATCCGTTGGGAATGAAATGTGGAAGTGGTAAATATTTCCTTTATTTTTATGTGTTTATTCAACACTTTTACTCTGTGTATGCTGACATATTTATATTTCGGCATATTTAAATTTTTAATTCTGTAGAGAATACTTTATAAATACCAGTAAAGCATAAATTATTTTCCTTACTTTCTGTTTGAAAACGTAAAAAATTGAGCAATGTATTTCGTGTCTTCAAATAACAACTAGTCGGTTATCCCAACCTATGTTAGCATACTTCAAAAAGCGCATTTTTTTAACTATGCATTTTAGAAGCAAAAATTTAGTAGTTAACAGATCTGTTATTTATTTTTTATTAACTTCAACTTTTTTGTCAATAACAGTTTCAAAACCGATGGGAAGTGTGGAGGATGTAATTCGTAATGAAGTGCAATCAAGGAGTAATATATCAAAAAACGTGATTTTTTCTTTTCTATTTAAATATGCAAATTAAACCTAAATTGGACAATTGGGTGATTCAATATGATTTAGTTTTCAACAGCTACCGCGCCTTCCCCGAAAATCGCAGAAATACCTTTCTCAAAACGCCACCTTCTGGTCGAATTTCCAAAAAGGTTTATACAAAATTTAGACGATTACATTACATCTAAATATAATATTTCGTCAGAAAATATTCTGAAATTCTTCACTTAAACTGTCAAAAATCGAGAAAATCTCACACAAATTGCCCCTTCCCCTTTTCTGAGAGAATATCGCATTTTCATCCGGTATATGACATCCATAGTCAAAAACATATATATGAAGTTTGGTTCAATTCAAACATAACTCAGTACACTTCCCGATGTATAAAAGAACAGTCGCACAAAAATTGCTATCACAACGTCCGCTTCCAGGGTAATATCGATTTTTTCACTCACGGCCGTAGACAAAAACATTATATATGCGGTTTGGTTAAATTCTATGCATAACTTCGTATACTTCCCGATTATACAATAAGGAAAATGACGCAAAAATCGGTATCACAGCGCCCGCTTCTGGCGGATTACCCTCCCACCTTTCAACTGGGATCAGATGGCCATAACCAAAAACATATATATAAAGTTTAGTTCAATTATATTCATAATTTCATACATTTTTCGCTGAAACAAAGAGGGCACACGGACACACGGACAGATAGACATTTTGAAAATACGTGTTTTACAAGATCTCTGACCCATCAAACGTGTAAATCCATTGAAAATAGGAAGTCGAAAAACATTTCGATTACAGTACATTCCAGTATTATAGATTCAAGAAAGTCAAAAGCATAGGGAATCCAGCTTTAACATATTTTAAGCAATTTACAGAAGGAACATTTCCTTCAGATTTCGTTTACTTATTAAAAGATTTGGATAAAAATTAAATGTCCTTTTCATTTTACTATGCATACAGAACATTAATGATAATAAAGTTAATGTAAGCAGTTGTTTAACAAATGGAATTTGAGATATCTCTTATTTGAATATATTCCATATTTTTCATGCTGCTATTAGCGCACCACAATATTCAAATCATTGAAAAAAAAAAGGTTTATTTTTTTATCTTTTTAATAATACGGTTGCAAGTCCATTATTCGTACGTTTAATACAACATGAAACAACCAAGAATTGATTATTTTTTTTCTTTTTGTATATTGTTAAAAAACTCCTTTCACAACACAGCCCAAGTCATAAAAAAACTTTTACAATACAGCGCAACATGCGAAAAGAACTATTTTTTCAGTTCTGCGCAGGTGTCTTTACAATTCAGCGAACGCACCCAGAAACATCTCGCAAAGACTCTACAAAACTCATAGCAGCGAGCGACACGCTTATCATATATATAAATCTGTATGGAAGTCTTTGTTTCGCTGCTAAAGATACTGTTTTATTATCTATTCATTTTGCTATACTCATGTTTCTTGCTACACAGAATTACAAAAACCCTTTTTTATTTGTTAATAATAATTTACTTTTACTCATAGAGCAATCATGTATTTTTTTTTTCTCTTATAGTTGAAATCAAGTTAAATACTTTTTTTTCTAATAACTTTTTAAACGGATACACTGCATCCATACATTTTTTTCTCGTTTTTAATGTATTATCGATGCTATTTATTAAATCAAATCTTGTTCAATGAGGTAAACATTTGTTTTCAAGTAATATTACACAGTCACATTCAAGTAACAGTGAAATACATTGCTGTTCTTAAAAATCAATATAAAGAGACCCCTAATCACATTTAGTAATTAAAGCATTAAAGAGTCATATTTCCTGTAAATCGTCTAATAATCTTTTAACAATTTAACGGGTTACTTTGCGAATTCTTCATAGAGGCGCATTTATTTCTTTACCGAAGCGCACTCACGGAAAATGTACGAAATTTCTACCAAGAACCTTCAGCGCTTCCTTCTTGGAAACATTCGAAAGAAACATTTCTAAATAATGATTTAAATGGATCTATTTACTTCGGGTTTGAAAGTTGCTGTTAATTGAAATGTTTTAAATTTACACTATATTTGTTAAAACTAACAACTTTATTTCTTCGCTTTTTCTAATTTTACTTGAAATAACCTTAAAACCATTATTTAATCTGCAAAAGATAGAAAACAATTTAAGTATATCATTCCGAAAAAACATATATTAGTTTCCATACTAAAAGTTTTCCCTTGAAAAAAAATATATAAAATAAATATTTTAAAATATTTTGAGGGAAAAAAATAATTTTTCTTGCAACGGGAGCATTGGCGTCTAATGAATTAGGTAAAGCCGGGGTAATCTGGTGAATTATATTCAATTATTATTACCATAATCTTATTTTATGACAAGAATCTTTAAAAAATTTATAAATACTTACACATGTGTAGTGTATACTGTGCATTAAATATATCCCTATTATGTAAGTAGCACATTTTCAGAAAAAAAATACTGGAATCTATCATAAACTGTGCAAAATGACCACCTTCCAAAGTTTCAGTATCTCTGTACTTACATAAAGCCACAGAAAAAGCGAGATGATGTCGGTATAAATAAAAATTTGTACTGACATGCTGAATTTACACTCTAATAAATATTGCATTTCTGCCTTCTCCGTCTTTGTAAATGACAAATGGAAAAAATAATATTGGCACAAGCACCATTTTTCCCCGCGTTAAACAAAAAGCTGGGTTATTTTTGGTTCCACTGTATTTTACTTATAAATTGATTTATTTTTATTGTAGTTTTATCATGTTTGCTGATTCTCACTAACATTTTGTATATTAACCATTTATCAGAAGTATAAAGCTTTATTGTATATTGATTCAGATAGGAATTAGGCTACTGAAATGTGCAAGATCTGAGACTTAACTTGTGTTTAAAAATGTTTACACTATGGCATATCTTTTTATTAAGAAACTGTTTGAAAAAGTTATTTCTTTTATGTAGGCCTATTATTCAGAAAACTGTGTAAAGTCTAAAATACCAATATTGTCATTCCAAAATGTTTCACTCAAGACTATATCCTTGAGTGAAGTTCATTTTGTCACCTTTGTATAGTACAACAATGTTGATAGATATTTCTTAAGAAAATGTTTGAAAATGTTTATTATTATTATTATTAATCAGAATGTAGCTTATCTAAAGTATCGTAATATCCAATCTAAAACGTTTCCCTCCATATTAATGAGCAGCATTAAGACATTCTAATTATCATTTATGATTTCACTGCTGTATAAAAAACGTGTGTATTAAACTCTTATTTTAACTAACCATGTTGTAATTTTTTAGGATTTAGTTTGAAAGGACACTTTTAAAGAGCATAAAACACATGAATTTCGACAGAACCTTCAAAATTCTTCATGTAATTGCTATTCTAAACTGTCTCTTAAAAAAACATATGCTGTTGAAGAAACATTCACAGTGCTATCAAATGTTATTTGATTATAAAATATATCAGTGTTCTGATTAGCACATTGTTAAAGGTACAAAATGACATCCAACTTATTACTTCAAAATATACCACTAATTATACGACTAATCATACAACAAATAATACGAATCAATACGACTAATCATAATATTTCTACCATTGAGGGGTAATTTGGTGTTTCTTGTTTTTTCTTTAGAAAATAGCTCTAAATTACTATGTACTGACTAAAATTCCTTCTTTCTTTTTCTAATTTCTCCCTGATAAAGGTAGGTTTTGCCTTGTACATTTCAATCTGTTTAAAAACATAAAGTTTTTTTTTTTTTTTTTTTTTTTTTTTTTTTTTTTTTTTTTTTTTAAGTTTAATAATTAATAAAAAAATAAGCACCATATTACCCCGCATTACCTTAATTAAAAAAAATTCCAAATAGTATGTTCAATATTCAGAAGTGACTGTTTGAAAATAAAATGATATGATATTCAGTGTAACTTTAACAAATGACACTCCATTCATTGAAAGAGTCTATTAAATAACCTTGTAAATTTTTCTTTCGTTTATTGTATTTTACTTTTTTATCTTTTTCTGTTTTATTGTCCATTTAAAAAGATTTTTACTAACAATACTAAAAAGTAAAAAAAAATCAGAATTTATTAGGTAGAGTTAATTGTATAAATACGTCTTTTGTCATGATCAGAAAGTGAGTTACCTTGAGCGCTTCACAGTTTGAGTCACGGCTATCCTTTATTATGTTTTGTATAAATTTTTGTGTGTATTTGCTATCTTCAAATATCTTTATTAGTGCACCTACACATTTAAATGCATTTTAGCAAAGAAAATGATATACAATCAAACAGGGTATAGTTATGAACATCTTTTCAACAAAGTAGTACACGTAAATATATATATATATATATATATATATATATATATATGTTATGTAAAAAATTTATTTCCTTCGCAAATCCTTCACATTTATGTCACATTAGTCCTTTAAAATAATCTAACTTCTGACATAATCAGTACTTCCTTAATTCTTAATAATATTTACTCCTATTTAATGTCCTTTTAAAAGTAAATACCCGTATATTAATAATTATCTTATTCCAAATCTTAATCTAAAATTTTAAGTTCATTCGTAACTTTTATCAGCTCCCCAATCTATAAAATTCCGAGAGACGCTTTCTCATTTCGAATGTTTTTAAAAAGCCATTATTTTTATTATTATTATTCCATACTCTGTTTTCTTTTTATTATTCCATGCTCTGTTCCATGCTACCGCGCGCAGGGTATTTTTCACTTCAAAATTAATGCGCGGCTATGAGAGGAACTCTTTCATGTTAAAGATTCTCCCTCGCGCCTCATTCGCTGGACTGGAGCTCGCTTCTCATTCATTGGTTTATGTGCTGGTGACGTCGTATTTCTGTATCTCTACGCTCCGTGAACAAAACTCGCTTGCATCCTTTGGAGGTCAGATTTTTGACGTGTTTGGAAGTATAAACAAATGGGTATCTTGTGTTGTAGTCTCGTCGAATTTTCATACAGTTCTTTAACATCTATTAAACGATGTAGTGAGCCGTCGTGAAGCCTGAGGGCTATAAGTTTATACCTGCGGGAACTATTACTGCATCGCTCTTATTATAAATAAACTATTTGTCTGGAAATTTTCTGGTCTTTAATGAAGAAACTGTTCTTGTGTCTTTTCATTGTCTCACCTCTTCGCCATGATTATTGATATCGACTGCAACCTTCTATATCTTTAACAAACTGCAATTTTCTCGTGGAATATTACATCTCGTGGTATCTCATCTTCGTCAAAACGAAACATATATATATATATATATATATATATATATATATATATATATATATAGTTAATACAATAAGATGATTCGAAAAATGCACTTTTAAAATAGTTTGAAATAACTAAATGTTTTTCATATTTATCTGAGTAACATTCTTTTTACAAAAGTTAAAAGAGGGCATTTTCATAAAATATAGAAAAAGCAAAATTTTATGTAAATAAAATTTTCAGAAAAATCACTTACATGTCAGTGTACATTTAAGCATTTCGGCACAAAGACATAAAGCTGTCGAAAGAGGTTATGCCTATAGAATTCTTTTCAAAGAAATAAATTTATTCAATTTTTTTGAAGTACATATGCTTTTAAAATCTGTACTTCTGAAAAGCTAATAAATCAAAGAGCTTTCTATAAATATACACAGGCATTTTAGCATTTCAAATATTTATTTTTATATTTTAACATTTTAAGATGCTTCAAAAATTGTGTAATAAGAAAACATATTTGTCATTATTATGATTCAAATATATGTTATACAATATGTTCTTATGCAAATAAATAGTTCTTCATGGCTATCTTAGGAACTTGACAAAAATAAAATCATTTAATGAGAGTGGAAAGCTTTTAAGCATCCGTAAAATACATTGCAAAGGATCTGAGATAATATTTAAATATAGATAAATACATTTATTTTCAAAAACAAGATTTTTTTTTTTTTTTACATATTATATGAATAACTGTAAAATTACTTCCACATTTATAGATTCTTCGAAATATTACGTTAAAAAATGTTTATCAAAGTTTAAATAGTACAATTCGTATTACCATATATGTTATTTGTGTCTCCTTATATCATTTTTCTATGCATTTACAAAACACAGAACGATGAATGAGGTATCATTCGAAGGGTTTTCGAACCAAATTCTGAAATAGTATACTGACATTTCGTAAAAACACGCTGTTTGATTAAAATGGACAATTAGTTAAAAATTAATGACTGAACGTTTCAGCATTTTTTCAATTTTTCAATCCTATATATTATTTCTGTTGTCAACATTCCCCTTTTTTAAGCAAATAAAAAACGCAGAACGATAAATGAAATACCATATGAAAAGATTTTGAAGCGGCTTCAGACATAGTACATTCACGAATTGTTAAAACATGTGATTTTGTGATTTTGATTAAACATTACAATTAATTAAAAAATAAATAGACATCTTCAAGAGAATTAAAAAGTGGGAATAAGTCTAAACCGAACAGGTTGATCAACATACAAAAGAAATGTTATTAAAAATACAAAAGTTATAGAACAGATCAAAATCATTGTTAAGGAAATTAAAAAGCTCCTAGATACACTTTTAAACACAACTAAATATTTAAAATAAATATAGCTCTCTTTATTATCTGATTTTTATTGAAGTTGTGATTTCATATATCTCTATACATAACTATGTCTTCCTATAATTATTCACACTCAGATTAAACACACTTGCCATAGTTTTATCTTCTGATGAAAAAGAAAATAACGTGATGCAGGTTTTCTAGAAATGTCATTCTGAGAAATTGCTTAATTACTCAAAATAAGTTCGCTTCCAACGAATGGATTTCGATCACATCTTTTGAAAAAATTTCTGCCATAATCAAATTTATGTTTTGAAAAACAGTTTTCAGTAATAAGGTTTTTATAATACTAGAGCCCCTGTTGAGAAATTGTATAAGTAAGTAATATAAACTCACTTTCCGAGATAGGGTTTTTTCTAATTTCTTCAAAATGAGCGTCCGACATGTTCAAAATTAAATTTTAAAAAGTCGCATGGTAGGTTTGTTTTATGCTAGTAGCCCGGGAGCACAAAAACATTACGGAGTGTGACGAACGTTAACGTCTGCTGTCAGTACAAAGCGGTTTAAAATGCGATTTTAAATTTTTCATAGCGAAGTCTGCCACAGACGAAGTCGGATTAAAGTGTTCTTGTTTATTGTTATAGACCAGATAATCTAAGTCCAAAACTTCAGTTCGTCATACAAGCAAATGCAGAGCCTTGACGAGGAGCTCCCGGCTGTCTCTGGGTGGTTCTAGGTCGTTCTTAGAACATTATCACGCCAGAATGAAGTCTTTACTTGCACGGGTTTTCCGTCCGTAATCAAGTAAGTTTGGTAGAGGTAAAACAGAGATATGAGTGGAAAGGAAGGAGAGACGCAGCAGAGGAAAAGGCTGGAAGAAAGATTAGAGAAGAAGAAATACCAAAGGCCAACTTGGATCTTTCTATGGCCGACCTCGCGGTCCCCGAGGTTGGAGAAGAGGAGAAGAACCATAGAGTGGTTGCTCGTAACATAATTGAAAAAGTCCGAGCCATGTTGATAAATAAGCCAAAGCCGACTAACAACGAAAAGGTAGTAGATGATGCACACCTGAAGGAGCTCTATGAACTTTTCATAGAGCAAGCCTTTGAGCTAACACGGATCAAGGGCGAGAATTAGCACCTCCTCCTTAGAGGGTTCAATAATGAACAGGAGCTCATTCAGCTGAGGGAAAAACACCATTCCTACGCTGGAGTTGCACGGAATCCGGCGCCCTCGGGTGTTCAGAGAGACGAGAAAACGGTTGGGTAGGAAGGACGACGTACAGAACCTCAAGGGCGGATCTGTACAGACACCCCCGCCACAGAACACATTCTTATCGTATATCCTAACAATAAGAAAGAGAAGAACAAGTCTGTGGAGAATCGGTTGACAAAGGCGATCAGCCCCACAGCACTAAATATTAGGGTTCGGTTAAGAAAACCTGTGTCGGCCGGAGGTATTCTTGTACGCCTTGAGAAGAAGTCCGATGTTCAGATCCTAGAGGACGCCATTAATACCAACGAGGCTTTGAAGGACACTGTGGTCGTCACGGTACCGAAGCTTCGAAGGCCCCAGATAATTTGACGTCCCAACCGATGTCGACGGGCCGGCGTTCTCAAAGCTGCCTGTGAACAGGCGCACTTGGAGCCGGACGATGTCTCAATCAGATTCTCCATAAAAAGGGAAGGAGCCTGTCACTGGGTTCTCGAGACGAGTCCACGAGGCTTGAAGGCTTTGCTTGGTTTGAGGCTGCTGGAGGTGGGCTGGGCGAAGGTAAAACTGGCTGAACACTTGCGAGCAACTCAGTGTTTCAAATGTGGTCGATTTAGACATATCAGCGGATTCTGCAAATCATCTGCAGAAAAATGCTTGAACTACGGTAAGAACAAGCATAAGTAAGCAGATAAGTACAGAAAGAAGTGCATGAATTGTGTTAGTCAAAATAAATACTACCCAAAAGAGTCACAGTGCTCGACTGGTCACAGCTCTTTACACCCCCAGTGCCCAACTAAGCTCTTAGAAATGCTGCAAATCCGTAAGAAAATTGACTATGGTTAATTTACGGATAGGGCATCAGAATGCCGGAAAATCTCTTGCTGCGTCAAACGTGTTGAAGGCAGACCTGTGGGACTATGACGTCTTGTGCAAACAGGAGCCTCATGTTCTATCAAACGGTAAAGTCGGCCACATACCAGGGGCGGCAGTGGACTACTACGCACCTCCTCAGGCTCGTTCTGTGGTGGTCGTAATAAATCAGTCACTCGATGTAGTAAAACTAATGCCGACGAGAGACATCGACGCAATCCAACTTGACTTTGCCGGGAGAAAAAAGATTGTGGTTTCGGTGTACTTGCCGCCAGAGAACCCTCAAGATCCAGTCGACAGACACATCGAAGCGCTGCAGCAGATTTTACAACGATATGAAAAACATGACATTTTGATTATGAGAGATCTAAATGCTAAGAGCTCAGTATGGGGGAATCAGCTTGAGAAATGTGATAGTAGAGGTGACCTCGTTCTCGAACTGTGTACTCAGAACGACCTCTCTATCTTTAATGATTCGACCAGTGAACCTACATTCCAGTCATCTAGGGGCAACAGCTGGATTGATTTGTCACTGGGTAAGCTTACGAGACCGACAGTACTTGTCGGTTGGGAAGTAGAGTCTAGAGAGACGGCCACGGAGCATATGCGTGTGGTTACGGTGATCTCCACGGAGATCCCACCCAAAGGCTCAAATACCGGGTTCGTTTCTAAGACCTGAATGTGCCAAAACTCCGGGAGTCCCTGTCCGGAAGGATAGGTGATATGTCGATAGACTGGTTAGAAGCGAAGTCAGTTGACAAATGTGTCTCGAGTCTCACAGAGATCGTTCAAGGTCTTTGTGAGAAGTACATGCGTACACGGAAAGTGCGTAAAAAAGCAGAACCGTGGTGGATACCTAGTCTCCTCATAGAAAGAAAGCGAGTGAGTGTCGCAAGCAGGCGGTACAGGAGATGTGAGTACCGCGACCAGCGGAAGGAGTATGAGGAGATCTTCAGGGCACAGTTCAGGAGATCGGTCCGACGGGCCAAATGGGCGTACTACAGGCGCATTCTCCTAGATATTGAGCCGGGGAAACCTTTTTGACCACACTTCGACTGGTTACGAGGAAAGTCCTCTGAAAGCCTGAAAATGAAGATGGTCGGGAGAGGAGACGAGGAGAAAACTACGAGTTTCGAAGCTACCATCGAGAAACTGATGGAATACCACTTTCCGTTGGACGGAGATGATGAGCCGTCTCAGATTCAGATTCAGATTCAACCAAGCAGGGTGGCCTACCATGCGGCTTAAGCTCTACAAGCCCTGCTTGGCAAGTTTATTAAAAAAAGAAAAAAAAATACAAATGAGGCCAATAGGCCATTAGGCTTTTACATAGTACTGAATTGAAAGTTTACAATGATATATATACAATTCAGATATGTTTTAAAAGTTTTTACAAATGATTTTAAGTCTTTGTATGATGCGGACATAGTCTATAAATATATTTTAAAAGTTTTTACAGATGATTTTAAGTCTTTTTATGGTGTAGGCATAGTCTATGTATTGAGATGTTTGGTGATTATTAGTCTACAACGTTTCTAGATTAATTGAAGTATTTTGAGCTTTGAGTTTATAGTTTTTCACTGATTTTTTTGAGCACTGTTATAATCATTTTTATTCTTCGTCATCTGAGGACTGGATGTTTCCTAATAAATGCGCTGGAGGCATCTGAAAAAGTTGTTGGTTTTTTTCCAATAGGTGTACACATTCTATGATTTTTTGTTTTAAGTTTGGAGTACTAAGGACATGATGAAACCACACCGATGTTCTCAGTGAAGCCGGTTTTTTATGTGGAAAGCGGATGTCAGAGGGCAGTTAAGAATGTAGTGAGTGGCGTCTCCTCGTTTGCCACATGTGCAGTATGGAGATGGTGCTTTCCCAAAAAGATAAAGGTATGACGGGAATGGACCATGATTTGTTGTGTATAAATAAATATTCCGGTGTGATATTAGAAAATCTTCTGTGACTTTGGGACAGTGGCTATATGCTTTTCTTCCTCTGTGTTCCATCGTCCATTGATCTTGCCATTTAGATAAATAGTATTGTTTAAGTTGTCCTCTGAGGTATGATGGAGGTGATGGATGGAAAATTTGTTTTATTGGAGTATCTGGTTTCGTAGCTTCTTTAGCTAATCTATCTGCATGTTCATTACCTTCGACTCCAGAATGACCTTTCACCCATTTGAAGAAAATCTTTGTTGTCGTTTGCTGCAAGTTCTTTATTATTTGACCTATTAAGTAGTTGTCTGTATTTATATCCGTTAACGCCACTAAGCTAGAGCGGCTATCTGAGTTTATTGTTGCTTGACTGTATGCAGATGTTTGCAGCCAGGAGACTGCGTCCAGTATTGCCAACAGCTCTGCTTGATATATCGAGTTTGACGTTCCTAAGTGTATTTGATGTTCCTTTATTAGGTTTTGATTTTCGTATATGCAGAAGGCATATCCTACTCCTTCTGTCTTTGAACGATGAGCCGTCTCATGAAGAAATTCGTGCAGAGACACATCCGCTAGCTGGTGACTATCCGGAATTCACCCAAAAGGAGGTTGAGTCCGTTTTAAGGACTGCGAATCGATAGAAAGCCCCAGGACACGACGGAATACTAATGGAGGTGATTGAACTAGTCTACAGGGCAATCAAACCGCTATTCATAAATCTTATGAATAAGTGCTTGAGGGAAGTAGAGTTACCCTCAAGCTGGAAAATTGCAGACTTGGTTCTGTTCAATAAGGTTGAAAAGGATCGCTCGTACCCCAGCGCCTACCGTCCTGTCTGTCTTTTGACAGCCTGGGGTAAAGTGTTGGATAAACCTGTGACAAACAGGCTGGTTTACCACGCCCAGTCACGAGGGTTCCTTCACCCGAACCAGTTCGGTTTTACTCCAGGAAAGGGCACAGAGCATGCCCTGCATGCTGCCATGCGCGAGACAAAGACTCTTGTCTCATCATGCTTGACGTGAAAGGTGCCTTTAACAATTTATGGTGGCCAGCGATCTATGCTCAACTGCAAAGGATGGGTTGCCCTGAAAACCTTTACAGGCTAGTTCGAAGTTTCCTATCAAATAGGAAGGTGATCTATCAAACGCCTAACGTGTCCCTGTAACGCATATATGACAAAAGCTGCCCTCAAGGCTCGAATTCAGGTAACTTTCTCTGGAACTTAGTTGCAAACTCCTTGTTGGAGTTGGATCTGGGAGAGTATGTGAAACTCATAGCTTATGCCGACGACTGCTCTCTTAGTCGAAGCGCCAAACGCCCACGTTTGTGCGAAGCGGGCAAATCCTGCCTTAGCAAAGCTCGTTGGGCGGCACTGCATAAGCTAAAGTTCAGCTCGGAAAAAACTGTAATGGTTTACTTCTGCAAAGTGCGCCGGTTCGGCGATTACAGGAGGAACCCTAAAACGGCTCCTCGACTTCTCTTCCTCGAAAAGCCGTTAAAGTCGCAAAAAATACCCGTTACCTCGGAGTAATAGTGGATGACAAGCTGAACGGAAGGGCACACTGCGTATATGTCAAACAAAGTCTGGCAAATTATATGAGGGCGACACGGTCGCTGAGTAAGAGGAGCTGGGTTCTCAAAGGGGAAGTACTGAAGCGACTATATAAGAATGGCATAGAGAGGCTCGCGACTTATGGTTAGAGTTGAAAGGCTAGAAAAAACCCGGTTTAAACCTGGGAATAAAATGGGTTTTTTGGGAATAAACCAGGTATTTTGGGAAAAAACCGGGTCTATTGGAAATAAACCGGGGAATAAACGGGATTTTTGCAACTCTACTTATGGTAGCAGTTTCTGGTGGACGGGAACCGTTCGCATGAGAGATAGACTGATCTCAGCACAGAGGTTGACCCTCATTGCGATTACCAGGTGCTAACGTACCACGAGTACGACAGCGCTCCAGGTACTCGCCGGAACCCTTCCGCTTGATCTGAAAGTTGAGAGGGAATTTTACCAGATTCGTGTCCTCCGACTAGGGGGAAATGCCAGGTTTGGAAGTACTATCATTAAACCAGGAGAACTGCAAAAACAGGTAAGCAGATGGTCAGTACATCCCGCGGTGGCCCTGTCTATTGACTGGAAGGAAGCACCCCAAAATACTGGGGACACCCCAAGCCAGCAGGAGTTGTCGGTCTATACCGACGGGTCGAAAATAGGAGGAAGTGTAGGATCAGGTGTAGCAATGTTTGACAATGGGGAACTGATTGAAGAACAAGCCTACCACATTCCGCCCCATGCAACAATGTACCAGGCCGAGCTAGTCGCCATTATTAAAGCCCTTGAGCTGTGCAGAGCCCGAAATGAGCTGTCACTGTTTAGTGACTCTCGATCGTCACTAATGGCATTAGCGAATCCATACTCGCAAGACCCACTTTGTGCACGCATTCACGCGGCGAGAGAAAGAATTGAGATGAAGTGGTTCTGGGTATAGGTCCATGTAGGAATACACGGCAATGAAACAGCAGACCACCTTGCGAAAGCAGGTGCTGGTTTAGATGTCATTGACGTTCCTCTAAGTCTGTCACCCCGATCCGTAAAATCTAGGATCCGCCAGGAGGAGAAAGCCCTCTGGCAAAGTCGATGGGAGGAAGCGAAAACAGGGAGAAACGTGTTCAACTTAATTCCGAAAGTGTCGGAAGAACGCGCCTGGACCGCCCCTCTAATAAACTGGGCGATTACAGGGCATGGACCATCCCCTTAATACTTTCACCGCTTCAAGCTAAGACCTCTCACGCACGGGTGTCCCTTTTGCACAGATCCGGATCCAGACACGAGCGAAAATTTGCTTGTGGCTTGCATTGGAACACAACCCCTCAGGGACAGGTTCTGCCCGAAGTTAACAACTTCAACCGTCCGAAACTACTTCTTAGTTCCGGAAGGGAGGAAGGCACTCACGGCCTTTCTCAAAGAAATGGAGCCGCATCTTTGATAGGTTCCATTAATGGGCAGTCCCTTCCAAGTGTGTGTGAAGCAAAAACCTATGGTTTTGGTTCAGGTAAGTAACAGGTAAGTAAAGGGGTGAAGAAAAGAGTGACAGATAATGTGAAGAGAAAGGGAAATAATTCAAGAGTCAGGCAAGATGAAGAGAGAAAAGAGTGAAGAGAGAAGAGTGAAGAGAGAAGAGTGAAGAGAGAAGAGTGAAGAGAGAATAGTGAAGAGTAAAGATAATTAAATGCTAAATGTAAATATGTACATATCAATATTTTATCTGTATTCCTATTTTATAAGTCTAACATGTGTAATAAACGCCGCTCTCGTGTGGCGACCAATACCACCCCTATGGATGTAGTGCGTAAAAGTAGCGTAATCTCGATGTAGCTACTTAAAATTGCAGAACATATATGTAATATTGAAGGACCAATAAAGAGCAGAAGCTCAAATCCTGGGTGGGGCGAGAGTTGGCACGTCTTCCTGTGGTAAACGTGATTCTCATTCAAATAACAACTTGATGCGAGCAAGAGAAGGTGGAAGTCCTAGGTCGTCCGTGAGAAAGGTTCTCACATAACAACTTGAAAATCTAAACTGGCATGTTGGGCAGAACTTGAGGCAGCGGTTAGAAAGTCCCTATGCCTAAGTGAAAGGTTAACTATCGTACCGATCTGCTTCAGCAGATCCCATTGCGATGACCTTTATAGGTTCCATGCAGTAACTAACTGAGTTTATGCTAGTAGCACTCTTTGTAAGCCATTGTACGACCGCGCAATTTCCCTTAATTCCTACGAATTAGTTTCGCTCAGAAATTCAGAAACACAGATCGACATGATAAAATTTATATATTTGGTAAACATCAATAACGTGACAGATTTTTTGTGGATTTTTCTTTAATAACGATCCAGGACATTTAAAAAATCCTTTTTTCTAACATGTATTACACATTCGATAAAAATTCCAACTTATTTATTGCTTTTAACAAATGGCATAGTTACATAATATCTATTTCAGTGTTTGTGATACGTTCTTAAGAATAGGTAATAAGATAAATTCTAAGTACATGCAATGTGTGTTTGTAACATCTTTCATGTATAAAGTCCCTCTGCCTGTTCATCAGATTTGAATCCATCTATGAGAAGTTTAAGAGCATATTTTTTATTTGCTTAAACCAAACTTTGAATCATGTGGAGCATTTGCATACCGCACTCTCATAAACGAATTTCTTATTTTTTTACAAATTTTTAGAATTTGTCAATGACGTTATTTGTTTTTGTTATACACTCGTATAATGAATTATATTGATTTCTTTTACAAAATAATCACATGCTCTGCACATTCTATTAAGTTAATCTTCAAGTGACATCTTCTCAAGTCTACAAAAAATTGTAGATTGAAAATTGTAGATTGTCGGTAAATATAGATAGGTATGTTTGAAAAACACATCTTTATGGATATTTGTTTTTTAAGAGAAAATGATATGATATCACATTATACACCAAGTAAGATTAAATGGCTGAAAACTCAAACTTCGATACTTACTTATATCAGAAAGTTACAAAATTGTTTCTACACCTGTTGACAAATACTCGTGTAATTAACTTTTCGAAAGTAATACAATAAAGAGGTTTATTTTATATTATTTTATTTTTCGAAAAATAATAGAATGAAGATATGCAAATAATTACATAGATATTGTAATGAATGTCCGCATAATTAAAAAATAATCTAAATGTACCATGCATATTGTATGCACATTTATAAGATAACATTACTTTTCTGATAAAAGTTATTTTTCGAGCATTCCGTATAACACTATATTTTCTGTTTATTTATCACGAAATCACCAGCTTGTGTGCATAATTTTCAGGTCATATTTTATGTAGTTTTAAAAACAATCCTTCAATTGGTAGGTTAATACGGTCTCGACCACATGGAATTAGCCGTTTAAACGCCGTACTATGAACGGATCTTCCTATTAATATAAAATTTTAGAATTATGCTTCTTTAAAACACCTTTATCTATTACAATAATAAAATTTCGGAAAAAAAAATCCTATTTTTTTGCTGTGTTCCATTATTGGAACATTGGCGTTTCGTGGGTTATATTTTTATACAAAATTTTCAACAGAAAGAAATATTCAATACAGAGAATATTTTGTGGTATTTACTGAGTATATATATGTATTATTACACAATTAACATGTATTATTACATAATTAATTAATATTAAAATATAATAAAATACCTGATTTTGGAAAATCTAAAAAAAATTCTTCAATTATATTCATTTCTAGTGTCCATGATATGTTAGGAAACAACTTTGATGAATGCGTTTATCGCACTGAAAACATTTTTTTTTGTGTTTTTTTTTTCAAACTACGCAACGTCCTTGAGATGTAGGTACAATGTAATGTCCATCAGATATTCTTACTTCTTTTTTCACATGACAACGGGGTCCATGATAAATGATCAGACACTCTTTTCTCCGTAGAAGAAAAGTTGTAATTTGCCTACGAAATTCCAAATGCGATATTTTGATGTCATTCACCTCAGAGTGTATAATCCAACTTGAAGCAACTGCCATATTTAAAGCATTTATGAAAAGATTCCACCACCATTCCTTACTCCTCATTTTTGGCCTATAACTGCCTAAAAGTTTATCCAAAACGTCAACGCCTCCCATGCCTTCATTATATTTATTGATAATATGAGGTTGCGTAACATCAATTTTGAATTTATTTGCATTTGAATATATTTTTGCTGTTCAAACGGGTTCATGTGTGTAGCAGTTAGATGCTACTGTGACCGCCGCATTATCGTTGTAACTGCAGATATATACCGCTCCATTGGAACGAAAATCATAATTTCCCCTGTCTTCTTTAGCGAGTTCTTTTTTAGATTTCAATGGACAAAGGGCAGTGCGATTTTCACGAATTTTGCCTGTCGCTCGTATTCCACGTTTTGCAAGATCCGAAATTAAATCGTAGGAAGTAAAAAAGTTATCGAAGTATATTTCATGCTTTGAATTTTCTTGCAAGTTAGATAATAATTCGTTCACAACTCTCAAACCAAACTGTACAATGGACGAGGACCCTTTTTTTCCATTGTATATCTCCATAGGGTATGGATATCCATTTTATGAACACATCATCCCTATTTTAAATCCAAACCTAATAGGTTTTCCTCTGATAAACAATTTGCATGTATGCCGGCCATAGTACGGGACCATTGATTCATCAATGCTCAACTTCTCGTGCCAGAGTCCAAACTGTTGCAGATTTTTAGATAACTCTTCATATATCGGTGCTATTTTACTAAGTTTATCATCTTCTTTCAATTGATTATTGTCCATCAAGTGAAAATACTTCTTCATCTTTCTAAAGCGATTGCGGGTCATAACAGTTGGAACAATAGGAACGGACGTATCTTCCGCTGTGCCCCAATACATATCTTCAATAGGAACAGAATGATATCCACTTAGAAGAAGTAGATCAAAAAACTGCAAAATATCTTGAGATACAACTTCAATATCTTCTACTTTTTGTAAAGCGTACAATTTTGTCATTTTAGCGAGCAATATAGTCATGAGGCAAAATTTTAAAAAATAGGTTGATAGGCGACAGATTTACTAACAAGGAGATCGCTAAACATGATGCGCACAGATTTTGATGATTTTAAAATATGTTGTAGGGGTCATACCCCTAACTATTCAGGTCAAAGGTTTCCTTCAAATGAGCTTTAGTTTTCGAGAAATTTCGGGTTAAAGTTCAGCATGCATTTCAAATAACCATTAGTTCGCAATCTTGAACGAGGTCTTCGTGGGTCTGTGCTAGCGCGCGCGGTTTGAGAGCCGGAGATGAGGGTTTTGTCCTCTCATGTGTCTTTTACCTTTTTTTTAAATAAATTTTATATGTTTTTCGCGTTATAAGTTTTATGCAGATTTATGAATTCTGAATCTTTGAACTTTTTTGAATCTTTGATATTTTTCTAAAAATTCCATTTACATTTTCGAAAATTTCGTGAAAATGTATAGTTTTTGCGCAATTTTTATTCTAATATTTCTGTTGATGAAAATCTAAACTATTTTAAGTCTTGATATCTCGTCTTTTATCTCGTCTGTAATTATTTATTTATGGTACTTAGAAATAATGCATTTTTTTAGCTGCATTTTCTATTTTAAAAAAATTTAAATGATTAAGAAAAAATTAACAAAATAATGTATATTTTTAATATTTGATTTGTTCTAAATATATTGAAATATGTTAACTGCTGAAATACTAAAATATTTATCATTACCGACATCGACATTTTTAGTTCATTAACTATGGAACTATTTACGTGATACATATCGCAAAAATATTCTAAACAAATTCCGCATTAAATATAAAAAAATCGCCTTTAAATATATTCTTTACGTAAATTGTTTTAACAATATTAGAAGAATGTATAATTTAGCCTATTATATATTCTTTAAATACTTAAATTGTGATAAATATATTTAAAAATGCTTAAATTTGGAAAAGAAATTATTTCAAACGTGGTAATTGTCTTTAAAAATACTTAAATTGTGATAAATATTAAAAGAAAAAGAAAACTGGACAGTTAAACTGATGGCATTGAGCTCACAGGCTATTCACAATAATTGTATGTTATACTCTTATTTCAAAGAATAATGCCTTCAAAAAATTAAAAAATCGATAATAAATTAAGGGGGAGGATTACACCCCTGTTTCCCCTTTATACTTAACCAGTGAACCCCCAAAACTAACCAGGGAAGCGCCTTATCATAATGAACTTATATACAAAATTTGAAGCAAATCAGATAATTCTACATGAAAAAACAATTTATCTAACTTAAGGGGGGGATCAGCCCCTTGTTCCCCCCTTTATAGTTAACCAATGAGCCTCCAAACTAATCAGGGAAGCTCCTTATCACAATGAACTTATATACAAAATTTGAAGCAAATAGGATGATTCTGCATGCAAAACCCATTTATCTAAATCAAGGGGGAATTAGCCCCCCGTTCCCCTCCTTTATATTTAACCAATGAAACCCTAAAACTAATCAGGGAAGCACCTTATCACAATAAACCTATAACCAAAATTTTAAACAAATCGGATATTTCTATCAAGAGTTATCGCGTAACGTACATACATACAGAACGGGCGGGCACATTAGCTCTCAGGCTTTGATAGCCTGTGAGCTAAAAATGCATTAAGTTTGGAAAAGAAATTATTTCAAAACGTGGTAATTGTCTACAAAGGATTAAACGAAATGGATAAAAAGAAAATTTTATTTATTCTGATATTACCGTAAAAGTCATTGCAGACGATTTTATTTCAGGTATTTTTTATATCTATTGTAATTTACAAACGATTTTTCATTTCTAGTTGAATTTTTCTGTATGGCATCGACTTGTTAGAATTAAAAAAATTAATTGTAATATATTATTTTTTATTTGTGCAAATCAAAAATGATGTTGAGTTTGAACTTTACAGTTAAATGTATTTAAATAACAATATATATATATACATAACTGGCTAAAACTTGGATATAAGCGTTATTGTTTTAATATTTTGTTACTCCTTTCATGATATGTTGTTGAAATTACCTAATCATACATACCTTTAGAAAATTTGAAATAAAAAATAATTTGTATAAATTATAAAAGAATATAAAATTTTATTTAAAATTTCATAAAGTTAAAAAAAGTATTATTTTAGAACGATTATTAAAATATAAAGGGTAAATAATAATAAACAAAATAAACAAGATCTAGACATAAATTATTTTGGAATTTCGTGAAATATTAATTTCAAAACTACACGAAAAAAATGTAAATTATTACGAAAAATTTGAAAATGTAAATGGAATTTATTAGGAAAATATCAAAAAGTTCAAAGGTGCAGAATTCATAATTCTGCATAAAATTTATATCGCGACAAATATATTAAATTTATTAAAAAAAGGTAAAAGACACATCAGAGGACAGAACCCCCATCTCCGACTCTCAGATCGCGCGCTAGCACGGAGCCACGAAGTCATTTGAAATGTATGCTGAACTTTAACCCAGAATTTCTCGAAAACTAAAGCCCATTTGAAGGAAACCTTTGACCTGAATAGTTAGGGGTATGACCCCTACAACATATTTCAAAATCATCAAAATTATTGCGCATCATGTTTGGCGGTCTCCTTGTAAGTTAGAAAACGTCTGTAAAATTGTTTCGATTCTGTTTGATATAATAGGTTTTTTAAAATCACATTTTCTCTTCCACGCAATTTTCTTTTTAGGAGTTTTTTTACTTTCTGTGCTTTTTCAGAAGTCTGAATAATATCTGTATATTCCAACTTACGTTTTCTTCCTGGGAGTTCATTTTTTATATTCGAAGGACGACTTCTGTATTGTGTAACACGTTTTCTTGGCAACTAGTATCATCGTTTTTGCAAATTACGTCTATCATTCCAGTCACGTCAGCTGGTATAATAGGCTCAAAATCATTTTCCACAATATCCTCTTCGTCTGTTATATCGCCTGGTTCATCTGGAGGTAACTGGCATATATCTACATCGGATAAATCTAAATCCGAATGAGTTTCTAACTACGCTACTGCTTCTTCTACAGTTAAAAATTTTTTCGACATGCTTTATAATCACAACCAAAAAACATATTCTACTAAAAAAATATATTCTGCTGAATATTATATGTATTCTACTAAAGAAATCTATTCTACTTTAGCTTCTAATAATGTTACAAATTATTCCAACTGCGAGTCAACAAAACACGAAAGTTCCATTCAAATAAAGGAAAAGAGAAAAGCTTTCTTTCCTCTTTCTGTTTGCGCCCCTCCCTTCAATTTATACTTTACTTACTTAATAAAATAAACTCTTCCGGGTAATTTGACACGGTCTGGTCTTTGACCTTGACGGTACAAATGTTGAAGCGTTGAATCAGTCAACGGATTAT
This sequence comes from Maratus michaelseni, assembly GCA_963931845.1. Lineage (NCBI taxonomy): Eukaryota > Metazoa > Arthropoda > Arachnida > Araneae > Salticidae > Maratus > Maratus michaelseni. The sequence continues at coordinate 395,241,904 of OZ007592.1, forward strand.
GTAATGAGATTTGAATTACTTATTTATACGATTACTCCTTTTGAAAACTTTATCGCTAAAGCGCCAATGTTCCAAAATCGGAACATGAGTTTTTCAAACAGCGTCAAACATTTATACTTTATTTTAGATAGTTTTTAATAGCATTTTTTTACAAGTAGTTGTTCTCTTCTTATGACTATAAAAAATAATTTTAAATTTTTTGCATAATAAATGTGTTGGGGAATGTTATTTGAAATAGTGAAAAATACCTCAAAAATAGGAAATTTCTAATGTAAAGAATTGAGCCTCTACGTCCAGGTGCACTATGTGTCATTCTAGCATTTCCTGTGAGTACACTTAACTGCATTACCTTCCCTCGCTATTTTTGCCTTGAAGACTAGCAGACGCCGAATTCTATTGTACTGTGAGCGGAAAGTTCGGACAGCGATGTAGTGGTAAGGTGTTACCCAAAGAGGGGTCTTATGCTTTGATCCTTGCCGAGCTCGTGGGAAAGAGGGCATCTGCGAGAGAAGCGATCTCTGCACACGATTTTTAGGTTTGCGCCCGAAACTTTGCCCTTTGTCTTAGAACGTCCAATGACGGACTTAGTGAAAACGAAACAGAAGGATCTCAAGGCTGCTAAGAGGCTGGAGAGATTCGAGGGGCCCACCACGACAAAACCCCGCCCCCAGAAGAAGTTCCCCTGGGAGGATGAAAAAGTTAGAGAGAGGAGTTTTTTGGAGAGATCGAAAACAGAGTGGTGACTCTCTGGTAAAAGGAGGAAGGAACGAGAGTTTCCGGACTTAGCGCAGTAGAAGCGCTAGTGAGGCCTGACCTCTATGTGTTTTGATACGGCAGGTATCAGGTATAAATCCTAGTGAAGAGAAAAGCACGACCCGTGCTAGAGTGAGAGTTCTTAAACTCTAAATGATTGAGAACGAGTAGATGCTAGTGCAACTCCGGGTGCGCGATTGACGATCCCTTTCTTTATCGTAGCCATACACAACCGTGTAAACATGACAAAAGGAGAGTTAACAGTTGAGTATTTTTTTCCCATTCAGAAACTCCAACTTCATATCGGAACTTCCGAAAGAATAAATTTTACTTTATGTAATCACGAAATATCTGTCATGAAATAAGTGAAAAATTACTGTCTGGAATTTTCGGTGTAAATTCAAAATTTCTGAATAGAAAAGGAGTCCAAACTGGCAACAATGAAGTTAGTCTACAACTGGCTCAAACAGATACAAGCATGTGCGAAGATGCCCACACATATAAGTGAACAGGCTCATTTCTCATATGTGGCTTTTAACAAATGGAATAGGTAAATCCTAGCTATTATCAAACTGGTTTAGGAAAAGCCATAATTTGTAGCGTTTAAAAGCACAATTCGCAATTTTATGAATCAACTTTCGTTTCTAGGATTTATCATGGTTTGGGCTTTTACAGTAACATCACACTAACTGGTAAGTTTTGTTCGCTATATCTACTTCTACAAGATTTTCTCAAGAAAAACATGACGATTTATTCTAAAACGTCGGAAATGTAAACCACATCTTTGGACTTATATTTTTCAGCGAGCTTTATTCACGAGAACCGTTAGGAAACTTTAAACAAAATGAATAAAAATATATTATTTGTGATTACCTTTAAATATAAATGCTTCAAATGATCTGTAGCTGTACGAGGTCACAATGTGTGTTCTGTATAACATTAGTTTTTATTTTCGTAAGAACAGCACACATATTCATGGAGGTTTCTTCATAGCATTATACACTCCATAGCAAAAATAACTTATTTTATCACGAAACACATATTTTCCAAACATTTATTGTTATACATATAAATAAAGTTTTTTTTAATAATTAATATCTAATATATTCTTTGTAATGAGTCTTTTAAACGTTATATAGTGTTGTAAATTTAAGTAGGTATTTATTGGGCATATTTAAATTATGAGAAAAGACTTCGCATATATATGTATCGCAAAAATATTATAATTCAAACATTAAGAAATCGTTATCATACTCTCAGTTTATCTTTTTAAATATGTGGATACACTGAAATAATCTTTAATAATTAAAACAGATAAAGAATATAATAATTTTTCATTAAAAATAGTTGAACTTCTTTGCAAGTCAGAAAATACATTCTCTTTAATTAGCAACAAAAAAGAATCGGAAATAAAAGCTTATTAAAATAAAATGAAAAGTAAATTCGATTCAATCTGAAAGAGTAAAATGCTCAATTAATTTAATTTGTAATAATTGCTAAAAGAAATATCATTTTTTAATTTTAATTTAAAAATCCGTATTAGCATATTAATAGGACGAAATGTAAATGAGAAATTTCGATGAACAATAAAACAAAACGAAGAATAATAATGTATTAATTTACATGATTGTTGATTTTTTTATCGTTCTCTAAACCTTTTCGTATGATAGATATTAGGTATTTATGGAAAAACATTTTTTTAAATGTAAAACAGTTTACATACATACATTCAATAGCGGGGATGTTTTTATTGTTACAAAACTCATATCCTTTGGTATAAAATAAATTCAACAATTTTAGGAAGCATAAAAAAAATTTCCATGAAAATCCACTAATGGTATTATTAATTTTACAATTATTTAATCAATTTTAAGTATATGAAATGTTCACATTTATGGATTGTTATAAATGTACCAATATCATACCCTCCACTTACTTCTGAAACACATGTTTCCTAGGCCTTTTTATACTGCATAAGAAGGTATGTTTTAGTATATTTGTTTGGTATATTTGTTTGGTATATTTGTTGGTATATTTTGAACGATTATTGAATCGATACAATATTACAATTGAGGGGGTCGGGGCACGAATATGCCAAGCCACATTTTTGGCGCAATAAATATGACACTGCAATCTGTTGCATAATATTATAAATTATAATATTAATTTCTTATAATGTCATTAGGTGGCAGTATCGAACTAGGTGCCAGCATATGTCCCTGGCTTTATTTCAGCCCCAGATGTTTCTAGAACCTTTTTACCAGATATTGTATATCATTTAATTAATATCATTAAAGTAATATCATTTATTAAAGTAATGCCATATTGTTATTCAGAATATCTCAAATGTTACTCATAAATTGGCAAAAAAAGTTTATGTTATACTAGCTGACCCGCCCGGCGTTGCCCGAGCCTATGTAATAAACTCAAATCTCTCAAAAAACGAAACACTGGCACGGTCTCCGATGGCTTTGACACCGTGTACCGGGCATGCTCGTACGCTCCGTAAAATCTTTTATTTCCTCCTTCCACCATCAAGAGAGCAACCTCTTTAGCAAAGAACCTCTCAGACAGATCACCGTTTCCTACGGTACTGTATAGTAGGCGTGCTACAAAATTGAGCTGGTTTCGAGAAGATGAGAAAATTATAAGCCGAGTTATTGAAATAAGGCACAGTTAGAGAAAATAACCATGAGTGAGGTTCCGGATGAAGGGGATGTACAAGTGTTCTTCAGAAAATGACTAATTAGGAGGTCTACAATGCATCTTTAAAAAATCGTTCGTTTGCTTAAGCTAGGAACTTAATTACAAATTTGGTTTAAGCTATTATTCGGAAATAGCGGTAACCACTACCCATAAACTTACTTTAATGTTATACAAGGTTACTATTTAGTTAATTATAATGTTTGGAATCAGTTGCGTTGAAATCGGGAAGATAGTTGCGGAGATACGAAAACGGGACATAATTAGAGAAAAAACCTTGAAGGAGGGGATGATCAAGTGACTAATTAGCAGGACCACTATGCATCTTTAAAAAATCGTTCGTTTGCTTAAGCTAGGAACTTAATTACAAATTTGGCTTAAGCTATTATTTGGAAATAGTGGTAACCTGTACTCATAAATTTAGTTTAATGTTATAAAGGGTGTCTATTAAGTTAATTATAATGTTTGGAATCACTTTCGTTGAAATCGGAAATACAGTTGCTGAGATACGGAAACGGGGCATAGTTAGATAAAAAACCATAAAGGAGGGGCCGGGGGGAGGGGGTGTTCAAGTGCCCTTCAGTAAATGACTAATTAGGACAACCACTATGCATCTTTAAAAATTCGTTCGTTTGCTTAAGCTAGGAGCTTAATTACAAATTTGGCTTAAACAATTATTCGGAAATAGTGGTAACCACTACTCATAAATTTACTTTAATGTTATAGAAGGTGACTATTAAATTAATTATAATGTTTGGAATAAGTTGCGTTGAAATTGGAATGACAGTTGCTGAGATATGGAAACGGGGCATAGTTAGATAAAAAGGCATAAAGGAGGGGCCGGGGGGAGGGGATGTTCAAGTGCCCTTCAGTAAATGACTAATTAGGACAACCACTATGCATCTTTAAAAATTCGTCCGTTTGCTTAAGCTAGGAACTTAATTACAAATTTGGCTTAAACTATTATTCGGAAATAGTGGTAACCACTACTCATAAATTTAGTTTAACGTTATAAAGGGTGTCTATTAAATTAATTATAATGTTTGGAATCAGTTGCGTTGAAATCGGAAAAATAGTTACGGGTTTACGGAAACGGGGCATAGTTAGAAAAAAAACTTGATGGAGGGGCCGGGGGGGAGGGGAAGTTCAAGTGCCCTTCAGCAAATGACTAATTAGGAGAATCACTATACATCTTATAAGATTGATTCATTTGGTTAAGCTAAGAACTTAATTTGAAATTTGGCTTAGGCTATTATTCGGAAATACTGGTAACTGCTTTCTAGAAATACACCTTGAAACAATGAATGCTGATTTTTACGATAAATTAGTGAAAATGGAAATAAATGAAGAAGTTCGGAACATTATTGGCTATGATTTAAAATAGCGGTATTCTGTATATAAAACAGCAATTAAACGCTTCGGGGGAAGCTAAAAATGTTAAAATTGTTAAATATAATTAGACCCTTATCCCTCTCCATCAACGCAAATATAACAAATAATCTGTTGAAGTTTTCTGTATTAATAGTCTCTATCATAATAATATATGTTCTGTTTTAAAAGAACCTTAATCCCAGCTAATTATCAAGAAGAAATACGTGCCTGGAAAATATCTTAAACATGTGGCGCTTGTGTAATTTGCCGTTAGTAGATTTCGCTATATTAGCTTGGCTATACGCTCGTAACTGCAATCCATATTGGCCCTATTTTGCTATAAGTCCTTATCTATGCATCGTTACTCTGATTTATTTAATGTCTTCTGCAAAGATTCTGTACAAACAAACAACCGAAGAAACAAAAAGCGTAATTTTGATGAGAGTTCTTTGTGCATTTCAATTAATATTTCCGAAAGTAATTAAAATTTTAAAATTCTGAAGTTCAGGTGCACCAGGATAGGGTTTGGACTACTTAAATCTAAATTTTCAGGATTCTAGGTGGGCTAGATTTTGCTAGCCGTCGCAGACAAACGCACACACACACACACACACACTCACACTCACACACACACACAATCACACACACACACACACACAGAGCAAAACTTTCTTTTAATAATATAGATATTTTGATTTCAGTATTTGATCTAACTTCCAAATTGATAGATCTCAACAGTTCAAAAATGTTGCTTAGAACTCCCTTGCCCCCACCCCTCAATTAGATCTGAAGTAACTTTTTATAAGATTGTTTTTTTTAATATAATTATCATATTATTCATTATTTAATTATTAGTTTTTTAATTTTAGATTCGAAGAGGAGGGGGGGGGGGAGGATATTAACCGTATAGCTTTGATGACCGCTACCAAAGGCACGCCGAAAGCTAAATGCAGTAAAAAAAATCGGCACTGCTACATTTGAATGCATGTTTTGTTTACAGACAAAACTGATACATTGCATTCTAGTGTGTACTTGTGATGGATCGGCTACTTTTTAAATTACTTTAATTATTTATTTTCGAGTGAGGGAAATTAGTAGCGGCCTCCTCAATCCTAGTCCGATTAAGTTTAAATAAACATTATTTTTAAACCTTAACTCTGGTGATCTCATTGTACAACTGAACGGCCTGGTTCACTATTACTGACAGCAATGGCCGTCACATACTTTCTACATAAATTTAAAATTCGCTGATGACGTGGAGAGATATGAGATATGGAGAAATGGAGAAGAAATTTGGTTATTTCTATCAAATGCAAAGCACGTAAGATCACAATCACTTATTACGAAGGAAGAAGGTGAAATTCCAGCATGATCGGAATGTCTAGTCTGCGGAATTTCTAAAACTTTTGTACAGTATCGACATGTAGTTCCCAACTTTCCTACTCTACGTTTATGGCTCATCCGATCGTGATTTTAGAAATTTTCAATATCAAACAAAATGTACGACAATCTTAAAGATTCAAACATTTTAATGATAATAATAAGAATAAATACATTTTTAGTCATTTTGAGTCTTGCAGGTCCCGTTCATGTACCTGGATGTCACGTATCTCGTTGCACCCAGAAACACCAGGAATTGGACTTAATCAATTGTATTTTGCAACCAAAATGGAACAACTCACATAAATGCCGACGCTGTCTCTAGAGAACCTTCTCTTTAAAGGAGTAAATACTGCGTAAGAGGGTAAATAATACTTGGTCATCTGATTGTAAAATGCATGATTTTGTACGGTAATAATCGATAATAAATTTATAAATTATTGATTTTCTTATTTTTTTCCTTTGTATGAGCAATAATACCATGCTCTGTGACAAACTTCAAGGATGTAGGTCAACCAGATGTACACTATAATTTTTACTCTAAAAATTATAAGGTACTTCCGTTGACCCAGAGCCTTGAAATGTGGCACGGCGGAAGGTGTTATAGCACATACAAAGGGAAGAATCCCAAAGCAATTAATTTATAATTTTATATCAATTTGTTATGTGTTAAACTCGTAAATTTCCAAAGAGAGAATATAAGGGTTTCGTTTTTTCGTAAATTTTACATACGGAACCCTAAACACAAAAATCGCCTTCTTATAGTTATGGTTAGAAGTGCAAAATTTTGAAAATTCTTTAGTTTCCATTGCATATGCCTGTACTTATTTGTTATTCTTAATTTTATACTTGCATTATAACTTCACTCTTTTTAATATTAAAAGTACCGTTTGAATGCTATTTGAGTTTTTTTTTTACCGCAGTGATTGCACTGAGATCCATATATGAGTCTGCGCGCGGTCGGAAGATTGCAAGGAAATGGTACAAAAAAATCCGCGTTTTCAATGTCAGATATTAGTGTTCTTATCAAAGTCGATTAAACAAAATTGGGAGAATTATTAAATTATCTTTATATATCGATATAATGATCGATCATATATCGATGTGTGCATTTTTATTATTTTAAGAAACTACTCAAATTAATTATTCTTTCTATTTGATTAACATATTTTTTTTTCTTAATTATATATTTTCTGTTTGTTTCTGTTGCCCATATATTAATAATTTTATATAAAAAAATATTAACTTTAAAGGAGGAGTATAAACTGATTTTATTAGCCGCCCACGGAGTGGCTCATTCTTTCAATCTCTATCATTTTTCATGTTTATGAAAAGTCACAGCAATCCATCGTTGCCAAAGGTTAATCTTGGAAAATGAAACATTTGAAGTTACTGAAAAAATTAATAGCTCAAAAAGTATTTGTCACAAAATTGTTAGACAAAGTGCGTTAGAAAGGTAAAAAAATTGTATTTTTCTTGATATAAATTTCAAATCGAATGATTATGCCGTTTATCAAATAATGAATTTCAAAATTTACCAAACTTCACAATGAAGTACCATAAGGAAACCTTCACGCGTAAAAAGATAATGATAACGCTTGTTACTTTCGGCCGAGAATGGACCAAACGATGTTCGCATTTTACTATTTTAACCGTTTTTAACGAAATTCTGTAACTTTAGAAGAATTTTTCTTTCAATAGGCAATAGAAATGCATAAAGTCGTTACAAAAATGTTAAAAGTTACAAAAAAGGATAGATGCAAATTATCAGATATGAAAAATAAAGAAGAAATTTTGTACTTTCGTGTTATAATAGCCACCAAGCATGAAATATTTTTGTTTCTGTTTTCATTAATATATTGTAAATTTGGTACTTTCATGTTATAGCGGCTTCCAAGGATAAACTGCCAAGCGGCAAGATTTATCGCCAAATTATAAAGCATGTATGACATTATAAGAACATATGATATATATATGTTATATAAAAAATTTATTTCCTTCGTATCCTTCCATTTTATTCGCATTAATCTTTTAAATTTAATCTAACTTCTGTCATAGTCAGTATTTCCTTAATTCTTAATAATATCTATTCCTATTTAAAGTCCTTTTAAAAGTAAATATCCGTATATTAATAATTATTTTATTCCAAATATTAATCTAAAATTTTAAGTTCATTCGTCGCTTTTATCAGCTCTCCAATCTATAAAATTCCGAGACGCGTTCTCATTTCGAATGTTTTTTAAAAGCCATTTTCTTTTTATTATTATTATTATTATTGCTCTGATTTTTTCGCGCGCTTGGGATTTTAACTTCAAAATTGATCCGCACCCAAGTACGGGATTCTTTACTGTTTTAGCTTCTCCTTCGCGCCTCATTCGCTGGGCTGGAGCTAGCTTCTCACTCATTGGGTTGTGCGCTCGTGACGTAAATTTCTGTATATCTCCGCGGAGAGAACAAAACTCGCCCGCAGCGGTAGGAGCACTAGATTTGTGACGTTTTTGGAAGTCTAAACAAATATGTATCTGGTGTTTTTAATTCCGTAGAACATTCATTTGGCCCAGTAACATCTTAATTTAATGAAGTGAAACATCGTGAGCCCGAGGGCTATAAGTTTTAGACCTTTGGGAATTGTCTCTGCGTTGTTCGTCTTCTAAATAAAACTATTTCTCTGGAGATTGGCTGGATTTACTGGAGAAATTCTGTGATCTCATTTCATTGCCTTACTACTTCGCCATACTCGCTAAATTCGACTGCAACTTGCTATATCGTTGAAGGACTGCCATTTTCTCATCGAATATTATTCCTCATAAGATCTCAACTTCGTCAAAATGCCACAATAAAGCCCGTCAGGATTCTATGAACTTGCGCCGAGCCATGCCAAAATTTTGATAAACAGAGGAACTGCGAACATGATGCTGAATGCTGTGCATCTTCGTTGCAGTGTGTGCGTCTGGTTCTCGCGAAGAGTGTGAAGATAATTTGTTCTTCTGATCTTCTTATTATGATGGAAGGAGGATCTGCGAATGTATTGCCGGGTGCTACTTTGCATATTCACTGCGGCGTGTGTGATGTGATTTATTCTCACGGGGTGTGCATCGAGTATTTCAAAAAGTGATGGAATCTTATCCCTGGAAACACCAGATATCGGCCTGTGTGAATGTTCTACAAAACATCTCAATTGTGACGGAATAATCTAAAATAATATTTTCTTTTACAGAAAAAAAATTATGAAAAATTATCATTCTACAAATTAATTAATAAAATTATTGGTCGTATTAAAATTTAAAAAGTAAACAGGCAGACAACTTGTGAACGGAGTTACGTAAGTTTGAAAAGATTTATTATTGTATTTATTATTTATTATTTTATTTATTTTTATGTTATTTAAGTTTCGCACAGATTTTCTTATTTGCTGTATTATTATTATTACTATCATTATTTATTAGAGATGGAGGTATTTACATTTATTTAATTTAAATTTTATTTTACATCTTTTGTGTTAATTCTCTTTAATATTTATATTAATGTTATTGCGATCTGGACTTGTAAAAGTCCTTGGTGATCACAAAATGAGTGAAAACTAAATAAACATCATTCCTTTTGATTTCGAATCTGGAATGAACATTCAATCTTGGTTAAACCCTTTTGACAAAACATGCCTTTCTGAAAAGAAAGATGAAAATGGGAAGATTAAAAATACTAGATGGAACACGTCAAAACTTGACGCAAAAAAAATACTATAACAATATCAGTAAAATAAGCTTCTTTATTATTTACGAAGGGGCGCGTATAAAACAGTCTTTCAAATATTTTATTTAATTTTTTTCCCCAGTCAAATACAATACTATTTCCGATGCAAACTCCAAACAAACAATCCGTAAATAACTGTGTAATGCAAATCAGTTTGACATTACCACCATATTACCCACGGCAAGAAAAAAAATTCATGGACCTATGAAGTATATACAAATACCATATTCCTACGTTCATATCATATTCAGTAACTAACAGAACATAGTAAATAAAGCACACATCCCCCCCCCTGTGATAATGCAACCGAAAGAGCTCCTATGCGCATGTGCATTGCATCTGCCCAAAAGCACCGTCGAAATTCAACGTTAAAAAAGTTTTAAAATGATTAAATTAAAAGTTTTAAAATGTCTTCTTTAATCATTGTTCGTTTCAAATCCATATCTTCTAAAACGCATCCATTGTTTTAAGCTAATCAATTTTTATGCAAAGATTAAGAAGTTTTTTACAGTAATAAATCTATCTGCAGATGAGGGAGATTTTTAATGTTTTCAAGTGTAATTTATTTGTATGGTTTGTTCGGTTCCTTGACATAATCAGGATGATTATCCCTTTTCCATCACAGTCCGGGATATTTTTCCTCTTATACAGTTGGCAAATGTAAAAAAAAAAAAAAAAAAATGCAATTCCTAGCATATCCTGATATCTGATGGAACATATTCATCAACGAATTCAACATATCAATTTTATGTTCAATATAAACTAAAAATAGACTTTTTTTTCTTTTTTTTTCTTTTTTTTTTTTTTTCCTGACAGATTTTTGTTTAGTGCCAAAATGTTCTATCTTATGGATAATCTGATCTTATGATTTATCACTTTTTTTTAAAATTATTATTCACTTTTTATGATGGTTAGGGAAATCTATTTTTAATTGTGGCAACTTTCCCAGGGGCTATTTTACATTATTGAAGTAAACTGGTGGTCATTGATAAGATAGAATTGAAAAAATGTTCATGCTTGAAAATTATTTAAAAAGTCGTTAAATTAATCGGCAGTTTTCAAATAAATTTCAATCGAAAGCTAATTTTTTTTCTAATTGATGATGTAAAATCTAATTGTAAAATGTAGTAAAAAATAGAAATTTGTAGTATTTCGAAGTGATGTAAGCGCGATGAAAGCTAAAGCGATAGCGCCTTTGTTGTCACAACTGTTGTACATTTCTAAAAATTGCCACTGTATTTTGGCTGGCGTCCAAAAGTAGAAAAACATTTTTTGACATCGAAAGAGAAATTCACAGTGAAAGAAATAGGACTTTGCGCTAATAAGGAACTGTTAAATGAACTTATAATAAATCTACCAAAATAATTCCTATGAAATATTAGTCTTACATTGTTTATTCTAGCAAAAAATACAATAATTATTTCAAGATTTTTTTCTACCATAACACTATTTTTAATAACTTTAAATTTCCTGAAATCCTTTACTTTTGTGATTTTTTTTATTAAAAAGGGAAATCTTCTATCCTATAATTAAAAAAACAAAACAATTGGTAACATGTAATCAAGGTATGCAATCAAGATGAAGAAATCAATGACGGTTCCAATTCTAATCTTTATAATTATGAATGCAAAAATCAGTAAAATTATGTCATGTTAACACAATCATATACATTTTTCTCTTTAGTTTTATCAATGTTAAAATGCACTTCAAGCTAAGCATAACGTCATTTTCACCGGCGCAAACTTTTCACACGTACTTCGTATTCCTTACATTAATGCTTAAACACCATGCACACAAATATAAATATATTTTGTATTTAATTGTAATGAAAAAATGGCATCAACAAAGTTATAATGCATAACGATAAAATAAACCCAATGGATAATATTCCCGTGACGTCACAATAAATATGAATTTTTATTCGCTTATAAAACACGCGGATAAGTATTTTTACCGAAATTTAACTTGCAAATTAACAAATTCGGCCTTAAAACCGCGTGCTTTTAATATTTATTATTTCTCTTTTATTCAACCACAGAGTTTAGAAAATAAATTCTTTACTTCGGAACAGTAGGCGTTATCCGATTATGACGTCATTAGCTGAGGTAAAAGTTTAATTGAAAATTACGGTTAATTAATTAAATTTTCGAACAAACGAATGCACGATAACAAATCTGTGTTCAAATATCTTTCATTTAAAAAAAGAATGATGTAATTTGATGCAGTAGTTTGTTCTCACGGATTGTCGAAAGAAATCACTTAGCGTTTTAAATATATAGATTTCAAAATATTTGAAAGGAGAGGCTCTGAAGGTATTTATCAATGAATGTTTAGAATGTAATGCTTTTGACAAATTAACTGATATTCTTACTGAAAAATTCATAACTGTTCATGTTCCTCGATTTTCAGAATTTGCTTCTATGAAATTAAATGATCTCAATGATTTGGATAAGTACTTTCGAAAAAAGGTTGAAATAGGTAGACAACTTTGTTTATGTGAAACTATAATAGTACAGGGATTAACAGACGGTCTCAAACCTGAGTACCAGAATTATATGATTAGTAATCCTCCAAAAAATACAATAGACTGGTACCTAATGGCTAAACAACTAGTAGTAATTCCTACTTCCCATGTCAACAATAGTAATTCTAGGAGTAATTTTCAGAATTATAGATCATTGCCACAATATGATCAGGCACCTAGACATTGGGTTCGCCCAAGTCGAAATTTTCATGTGCCAGATTCCAATTTTCATTCACAGAGCAATTTTAATGCTCCAAATTCTAGATTTATCAATCCTAGGTTGCCTACTACCCATTTTCAGAGATATTACCCAAGTAGACCATGTCGAATGTGTTTAAATAGAGGTATACAAAATGCTTACCACTGGGAGAGGGATTGTGTATTCAATGTTAGGCCTCTGCAATCTTCTGCACCCCCTCTTAGTCAACCACAACCATCTACTGATAATATATAACAATTAATTGTATCAGGATATGTAAATAACAAGGAACTACCTTGTGTGATTGACTCTGGCTCAACCATAAGTATTTTACCTTTTAAATTTGTTAAATTGTTAAATGCTAAAGTTATAAATATCCCACCTGTTATTATTGCCCAAGCCAAAGGAACTGTTGTAATAGATAAAGCTTGTAATTTATTGTTTAAATTAGGTAATGTGCAACAAAATATTAGATTTTTGATATGTAATACAAATTTAGATTATGCCATATTAAGTTTACAAAATGCTGTAAGTTTAATTTAATTATTGATTGTGCTACATGTCGAGTATTACAAGGATACCTTGTTTTAAATGAATCTAAGAGCATATCCAGTGATAAATTAAGATTACTTAATTTTAATGAAAACTATGATTATCAGAGAGTGCAACCCGATTATGGAAAGATCATATCTCCTCAATCCTTTGTTCCATATAATGTTGATAATTCTAAATTAATTGGGGAAATAAATTCTATAGAAAATGAAACTTTAAGGGAAAGTATAAGGGATTATTTAGACATTTTTTCTAAAAATAAATTTGATGTCGGGAGAATTAATATTGAACCGCAACGTATATTTCTTAATTCTGACCTACCAATATCTCTGAGGCCGTACAGAACTTCCCCTTTAGAAGAAAAAGAGATTTCGGATCAAACTCACTCACTATTAGATGCTGGTTTAATTAAAGAGAGCAATAGTCCCTATTCTGCCCCTGTTACATAAGTAATGAAAAGAAAAGAAGGTAAAAAACTAGATTATGTGTTGACTATAGAAAATTAAATGCAATAATGAAAAATGACGCAGAACCCCTACCTCGTATTGATGGAATTTTAGATAAACTGAGTAGTGCGCAGTATTTTTCAACTTTAGATTTAGCCTCTGGCTACTGGCACATACCCATACATCCATCCGATACTGAAATATTGGCTTTTGCTACCAACTTTGGGCTCTTTGAATGGTTAGTTCTGCCCTTCGGGATTAAATTAGGCCGCCCGATATTTAATAGAACCTTTAGAAGAATACTTACTAAATACAAAATGGACTTTGCTTGCCATTATTTTGATGATATCATTATTTTTTCTTCCTCATTAGAAGAACACATGCAACATTTAAACCAAATATTTGAATTATGTAGACGTGAAAACATTAAACTTAAACTATCTAAATGCAATTTTGTTCAAAATAAAATTAACTTCTTAGGATATACCATCCAGAATGGCACATTAACTCCTGCTAATGCTAATATTGAAGTAATAAAAAAACTAAAACCCCCTTCAAATGTAAAGGAACTTCAGAGATTCTTAGGATCTATCAATGTTTATCACAAGTTCATAGATAAATATGCCGAAATTCGAGTCCCTCTTAACAGACTACTCAGGAAAAATATATTATGGGAATGGAATACAGATTGCCAAAATTCTTTTCAAAAATTAAAAGATGCCTTAATAGCCAAACCTATCTTAAAAATTTATGACCCGAAGTTACCCCTCCATATGTTTGTTGATGCCTCACAGGTGGCAGTAGGTGCAGTCTTAAAACAATCTGATAGTAATAATTTTTTACATCCAATTGCTTATTATTCTAGAGGATTGAGAAGTTATGAGAAGAATTATTTTATTACCGAGTTAGAGTGTCTTGCCATCATTGACACCTTAGACAAATTCTATCATTATTTTCATGGTGTAAACATTACTATTCATACTGAACATGCATCTCTTGTATGTTTAAAAAAAAACTAAACATTTGAGAGGCAGGTTATATAGATGGTCTTTGAAGTTGAGCATGTTTGAATATAATATAGTTTACGAAAAGGGATCCACAAATGTCGAAGCCGACATGTTGTCGAGAAACCCAGTTTCACATTTTATTCAACCACTTACTTTTCTTCTGGACGTTAAAGAAATTATAGAGAGGCAGGAAAAAGATAATGTGTGTGGTAAAAATTATCTAAATGAAAATGGACTTATGATTATTAAAAGGAAAGGATTTCGAAAAATAGTAGTCCCCATGTCTTTAAGGAGAAAAATACTAAATGTTGCTCATGAAAAATTTGGTCATCCTGGTATCCAAAAAATGTTAAATTTAATCTCCCCTAATTATTATTGGCCTGACATGACGCAAAATATAACCAATTTTGTAAAACATTGTGATATTTGTCAAAAAAATAAAAAACCCAGACAGAAAAAATTTGGCTTATTACAAGCTATGCCCACCACAGATCAACCTTTTGAATGTCTTTCTATTGATACTGTGGGAGGATTCAATTATTATAACTCCACCAAAAATATCTACACATCATCATCGACCATGCAACCAGATATGCTTGAGCATTTCCTTCAAAAAGTGTTACCACAGAAATATACACAAATTGCTTAAAACAAGTCTTCAATATTCAATTCCCTCAAGAATTATTCTGTTTCAACAAAATTTTCGACATACAGGGTACTCAAAAGGTATTAAGTGATAGGAATACAGCCTTTACTTCACCTAGATTAAAAAATTTTTTTGCGGAATCACAATATTAAGCAACGTTTAACCACATCACATCACCCTCAAACGAATGGCAAATGTGAGAGAGTGAATCAATCAATAGTTACAAGATTAAAGTGTAAAGTTAATTCTACTACCTCCAAAATTCCTTGGACCAAACTTCTGACTGAAGTAGTTAATGAATACAATAATACACCCCATTCCATAACCAAATTCCCTCCTTCTTATTTACTTTTTGGCAAATTACCCTATGATTCCCCTCTTAAGCGAAATTATTACCCTCCTGTCCAGGAAGCCCTCAACATTGCTAAAAAACGCACGGATGAATTTTACTGGAAAAGTAAAAAATATTATGATAGAAACTATGTGGAGCCAAAATTTGAGATAGGAGATCTTGTTATCTATGAAGAATTCCATTATCCCAATACCAGAAAGCTCTCACAAGTTTTTAGGGGTCCCTATCAAATCCTTTAAAAATTTTCTGATGTAAATGTTGAAATTAATAGACAGACTCAAAATAAATATACTGAAATAGTCCATGTATCAAAATTACGCCCTTATTACGCTCCTGATAAATTAAAGTTATCACATGAGCAGCAACAAACTAATGTTAAATCAATAGCTTAATATTAAACTTAGTAAAGCAAAAATTAACTAAATTTAATTAAATCAAATTATAATTGACTAATCAATTCTCTTCTGTATAACAGTATGTTCTTGAATATAGGAATTCCCAAGAATATTACTGCCAATATTTTTGCTTGAGTTCACTTTTTATGCAGGCGTAAATTAGTTGATTTGAGTTAAGATTTTTTTATATTGGATTGAATTGAATTAGAAGAATAAAGTAAATTGGAATAGCAAATTAAACTAGAATAATACATTAAATTAAAATAAATTGAATAAAAATTCACTGAATTAAATTAAATTATAATAATAGAATAAAACTCTCTACTAATAGTAATAATTAAACTTATTATCCACCATACACTTCAAGGTCTTATTTTCCTTGATCAGCTTATGTTTCTCTTGTTAGACTAAAAACAGAATGAGCACATTATCTTACTTAATTGTTGATAATTTTCCACAGATATTTCTTATTTTACTATTTCTTATTTTTGTTTTCTTTTATTAAGTATATTTTCATTCCTCACTGATATTGAAAAAGAATGAGGAATTAAATTATATACAGATGAATTAATGATTTAGTATTATTTTGAAGTTGTTTATTATTGTTGATATTATTATGTTGTTATTATAATTGTTGTTGTTATTTATTATGTGGTAAGATTATAAAAGAGAAGATTCTTGAGAATTGTGATAAAAGAGAACCACTGATAGATAGTATATTAGTTGATGATAAAAAGTCACATCTTACTAGCAAAACATCTAATACTCATATCTAATTGATGGAACATTATTAACTGACTGGACTTTACTTAATACGTGCACTTATCAAGCTATGCCTACTTATCAAGGCACAAAACTTATCAAGCCATACCTACTTATCAAGGCACAAAACTTATCAAGCTATACCTACTTATCAAGGCACAAAATTTATCAAGCATCACAAACCAGTACTTTAATTGTTTATTGAACTTAGTGGTGATGAAACTTTCTTATGTTTTTGAACTTTGTGATTAACTGGAAGTATCCTACTACAGAATCAATACACTGTATTGCCGGAAACTATACTACTGGCTAATACTTGACATATCTGTGCCTTCAAACTATATTGGAAATGAGAGGTCTATGACTCAGACTTTTACTGATTAAGAGGACTATTAGACATTTATACTTTTCACTGCTTAGACAAAAATGCTTTGTTTACTTCATATTCATCCTTTTCACTATTTAAGTTTGAAGAGTGAAAAAATATTATTTGTTACTAACTTATTTATATTGTAATTGTATGTATTTCTGTATATAAACAATTCCCACAGGTTCGCGTTTACAAAAATAACTATTGAGTTAACTTTAATAAAATCAAAGAATTTTTGGCATTAACTAGAATACCAGATAAATATTTTGTAATCCAAATTCTTACTTGCCTTAATGAACTTGTAGATCATCGGATCTACCCGTCATTCGGATTTTTAGGGGGGGGGGGGGGGGATAATGTTATATAAAAAATTTATTTCCTTCCTATCCTTCCATTTTATTCGCATTAATCTTTTAAATTTAATCTAACTTCTGTCATAGTCAGTATTTCCTTAATTCTTAATAATATCTATTCCTATTTAAAGTCCTTTTAAAAGCAAATATCCGTATATTAATAATTATTTTATTCCAAATCTTAATCTAAAATTTTATGTTCATTCGTCGCTTTATCAGCTCCCCAATCTATAAAATTCCGAGACGCGTTCTCATTTCGAATGTTTTTTAAAAGCCATTTTCTTTTTATTATTATTATTATTATTATTATTATTATTATTGATCTGATTTTTTCGCGCGCTTGGGATTTTAACTTCAAAATTGATCCGCACGCAAGTACGGGATTCTTTACTGTCTTAGCTTCTCCTTCGCGCCTCATTCGCTGGGCTGGAGCTAGCTTCTCAGTCATTGGGTTGTGCGCTCGTGACGTAAATTTCTGTATAACTCCGCGGAGAGAACAAAACTCGCCCGCAGCGGTAGGAGCACTAGATTTTTGACGTTTTTGGAAGTCTAAACAAATATGTATCTGGTGTTTTTAATTCCGTAGAATATTCATCTGGCCCAGTAACATCTTAATTTAATGAAGTGAAACATCGTGAGCCCGAGGGCTATAAGTTTTAGAACTTTGGGAATTGTCTCTGCGTTGTTCGTCTTCTAAATAAAACTATTTGTCTGGAGATTGGCTGGATTTACTGGAGAAATTCTGTGATCTCATTTCATTGCCTTACTACTTCGCCATACTCGCTAAATTCGACTGCAACTTGCTATATCGTTGAAGGACTGCCATTTTCTCATGGAATATTATTCCTCATAAGATCTCAACTTCGTCAAAATGCCACAATAAAGCCCGTCAGGATTCTATGAACTTCGCCGAGCCATGCCAAATTTTGATAAACAGAGGAACTGCGAACATGATGCTGAATGCTGTGCATCTTCGTTGCAGTGTGTGCGTCTGGTTCTCGCGAAGAGTGTGAAGATAATTTGTTCTTCTGATCTTCTTATTATGATGGAAGGAGGATCTGCGAATGTATTGCCGGGTGCTACTGTGCATATTCACTGCGGCGTGTGTGATGTGATTTATTCTCACGGGGTGTGCATCGAGTATTTCAAAATGTGATGGAATATTATCCCTGGAAACACCAGATATCGACCTGTGTGAATGTTCTACATAACATCTCAATTGTGACGGAATAATCTAAAATAATATTTTCTTTTACAGAAAAAAAATGATGAAAAATTATCATTCTACAAATTAATTATTAAAATTATTGGTCGTATTAAAATTTAAAAAGTAAACAGGCAGACAACTTGTGAACGGAGTTACGTAAGTTTGAAAAGATTTATTATTGTATTTATTATTTATTATTTTATTTATTTTTATGTTATATAAGTTTCGCTCAGATTTTCTTATTTGTTGTATTATTATTATTACTATCGTTATTTATTAGAGATGGAGGTATTTACATTTGTTATTTAATTTAAATTTTATTTTACATCTGTTGTGTTAATTCTCTTTAATTTTTATATTAATGTTATTGCGATCTGGACTTGTAAAAGTCCTTGGTGATCACAAAATGAGTGAAAACTAAATAAACATCATTCCTTTTGATTTCGAATCTGGAATGAACATTTAATCTTGGTTAAACAATTTTGACAAAACATGCCTTTCTGAAAAGAAAGATGAAAATTGGAAGATTAAAAATATTTCAAAATATTTGAAAGGAGAGGCTCTGAAGGTATTTATCAATGAATGTTTAGAATGTAATGCTTTTGACAAGATAACTGATATTCTTACTGAAAAAATCATAACTGTTCATGTTCCTCGATTTTCAGAATTTGATTCTATGAAATTAAATGATCTCAATGATTTGGATAAGTACTTTCGAAAAAAGGTTGAAATAGGTAGACAACTTTGATTATGTGAAACTATAATAGTACAGGGATTTACAGACGGTCTCAAACCTGAGTACCAGAATTATATGATTAGTAATCCTCCAAAAAATACAATAGATTGGTACCTAATGGCTAAACAACTAGTAGCAATTCCTACTTCCCATGTCAACAATAGTAATTCTAGGAGTAATTTTCAGAATTATAGATCATTGCCACCATATGATCAGGCACCTAGACATTGGGTTCGCCCAAGTCGAAATTTTCATGTGCCAAATTCCAATTTTCATTCACAGAGCAATTTTAATGCTCCAAATTCTAGATTTATCAATCCTAGGTTGCCTACTACCCATTTTCAGGGATATTACCCAAGTAGACCATGTCGAATGTGTTTAAATAGAGGTATACAAAATGCTTACCACTGGGAGAGGGATTGTGTATTCAATGTTAGGCCTCTGCAATCTTCTGCACCCCCTCTTAGTCAGCCACAACCATCTACTGATAATATATGACAATTAATTGTATCAGGATATGTAAATAACAAGGAACTACCTTGTGTGATTGACTCTGGCTCAACCATAAGTATTTTACCTTTTTAATTTGTAAAATTGTTAATTGCAAAAGTTATAAATATTCCACCGGTTATTATTGGCCAAGCCAAAGGAACTGTTATAATAGACCCGAAGTTACCCCTCCATATGTTTGTTGATGCCTCACAGGTGGCAGTAGGTGCAGTCTTAAAACAACCTGATAGTAATATTTTTTTACATCCAATTGCTTATTACTCTAGAGGATTGAGAAGTTATGAGAAGAATTATTTTATTACCGATTTAGAGTGTCTTGCCATCATTGACACCTTAGACAAATTCTATCATTATTTTCATGGTGTAAATTTTACCATTCATACTGATCATGCATCTCTTGTATGGTTAAAAAATACTAAACATTTGAGAGGCAGGTTATTTAGATGATCTTTGAAGTTCAGCATGTTTGAATATAATATAGTTTACGAAAAGGGATCCACAAATGTCGAAGCCGACATGTTGTCGAGAAACCCAGTTTCACATTTTATTCAACCACTTACTTTTCTTCTGGACGTTAAAGAAATTATAGAGAGGCAGGAAAAAGATAATGTGTGTGGTAAAAATTATCTAAATGAAAATGGACTTATGATTATTAAAAGGAAAGGATTTCGAAAAATAGTAGTCCCCATGTCTTTAAGGAGAAAAATACTAAATGTTGCTCATGAAAAATTTGGTCATCCTGGTATCCAAAAAATGTTAAATTTAATCTCCCCTAATTATTATTGGCCTGACATGACACAAGATATAACCAATTTTGTAAAACATTGTGATATTTGTCAAAAAAATAAAAAACCCAGACAGAAAAAATTTGGCTTATTACAAGCTATGCCCACCACAGAGCAACCTTCTGAATGTCTTTCTATTGATACTGTGGGAGGATTCAATTATTATAACTCCACCAAAAATATATACACATCATCATCGACCATGCAACTAGATATGTTTGGGCATTTCCTTCAAAAAGTGTTACCACAGAAATATACACAACTTGCTTAAAACAAGTCTTCAATATTC
This sequence comes from Maratus michaelseni, assembly GCA_963931845.1. NCBI lineage: Eukaryota > Metazoa > Arthropoda > Arachnida > Araneae > Salticidae > Maratus > Maratus michaelseni. The sequence continues at coordinate 395,262,994 of OZ007592.1, forward strand.
AATTCCCTCTAGAGTTATTCTGTTTCAACAAAATTTTCGACATACAGGGTACTCAAAAGGTATTAAGTGATAGGAATGCAGCCTTTACTTCACCTAGATTAAAAAAAAATTTGCGGAATCACAATATTAAGCAGCGTTTAACCACATCACATCACCCTCAAACGAATGGCAAATGTGAGAGAGTGAATCAATCAATAGTTACAAGATTAAAGTGTAAAGTTAATTCTACTACCTCCAAAATTCCTTGGACCAAACTTCTGACTGAAGTAATTAATGAATACAATAATACACCCCATTCCATAACCAAATTCTCTCCTGCTTATTTACTTTTTGGCAAATTACCCTATGATTCCCCTCTTAAGTAAAATTATTACCCTCCTGTCCAGGAAGCCCTCAACATTGCTAAAAAACGCACGTATGAATTTTACTGGAACAGTAAAAAATATTATGATAGAAACTATGTGGAGCCAAAATTTGAGATAGGAGATCTTGTTATCTATGAAGAATTCCATTATCCCAATACCAGAAAGCTCTCACAAGTTTTTAGTGGTCCCTATCAAATCCTTAAAAAATTATCTGATGTAAATGTTGAAATTAATAGACAGACTCAAAATAAATATACTGAAATAGTCCATGTATCAAAATTACGCCCTTATTACCCTCCTGATAAATTAAAATTATCACATGAGCAGCAACAAACTAATGTTAAATCAATAGCTTAATATTAAACATAGTAAAGCAAAAATTAACTAAATTTAATTAAATCAAATTATAATTGACTAATCAATTCTCTTCTGTATAACAGTATGTTCTTGAATATAGGAATTCCCAAGAATATTACTGCCAATATTTTTGCTTGAGTTGACTTTTTATGCAGGCGTAAATTAGTTGATTTGAGTTAAGATTTTTTTATATTGGATTGAATTGAATTAGAAGAATAAAGTAAATTGGAATAGCAAATTAAATTAGAATAATACATTAAATTAAATAAATTGGATAAAAATTCACTGGATTAAATTAAATTATAATAATAGAATAAAACTCTCTACTAATAGTAATAATTAAACTTATTATCCACCATACACTTCAAGGTCTTATTTTCATTGAACAGCTTATGTTTCTCTTGTTTGACTAAAAACAGAATGAGCACATTATCTTACTGAATTGTTGATAATTTTCCACAGATATTTCTTATTTTACTATTTATTATTTTTGTTTTCTTTTATTAAGTATATTTTCATTCCTCACTGATATTGAAAAAGAATGAGGAATTAAATTATATACAGATGAATTAATGATTTAGTATTATTTTGAAGATGTTTGTTATTGTTGATGTTATTATGTTGTTATTATAATTGTTGTTGTTATTTATTATGTGGTAAGATTATAAAAGAGAAGATTCTTGAGAATTGTGATTAAAGAGAACCACTGATAGATAGTACATTAGTTGATGATAAAAAGTCACATCTTACTAGCAAAACATCTAATACGCGTATCTAAATGATGGAACATTATTAACTGACTGGACTTTACTTAATACGTGCACTTATCAAGCTATACCTACTTATCAAGGCACAAAACTTATCAAGCTATACCTACTTATCAAGGCACAAAATTTATCAAGAATCACAAACCAGTACTTTAATTGCTTATTGAACTTAGTGGTGATGAAACTTTCTTATGTTTTTTAACTTTATGATTAACTGGAAGTATCCTACTACAGAATCAATACACTGTATTGCCGTAAACTATACTACTGGCTAATACTTGACATATCTGTGCCTTCAAAACTATATTGGAAATGAGAGGTCTATGACTCAGACTTTTACTGATTAAGAGGACTATTAGACATTTATACTTTTCACTGCTCAGACAAAAATGCTTTGTTTACTTCATATTCATCCTTTTCACTATTTATGTTTGAAGAGTGAAAAAATATTCTTTGTTACTAACTTATTTATATTGTAATTGTATGTATTTCTGTATTTAAACAATTCCCACAGATTCGCGTTTACAAAAATAACTATTGAATTAACTTTAATAAAATCAAAGAATTTTTGGCATTAACTAGAATACCAGATAAATATTTTGTAATCTAAATTCTTGCTTGCCTTAATGAACTTGTAGATCATCGGATGTACCCGTCATTCGGATATTTAGGGGGGAGGGGATAATGTTATATAAAAAATTTATTTCCTCCCTATTCTTCCATTTTATTCGCATTAATCTTTTAAATTTAATCTAACTTCTGTCATAGTCATTATTTCCTTAATTCTTAATAATATCTATTCCTATTTAAAGTCCTTTTAAAAGTAAATATCCGTATATTAATAATTATTTTATTCCAAATTTTAATCTAAAATTTTAAGTTCATTCGTCGCTTTTATCAGCTCCCCAATCTATAAAATTCCGAGACGCGTTCTCATTTCGAATGTTTTTTAAAAGCCATTTTCTTTTTATTATTTTTATTATTATTATTGATCTGATTTTTTCGCGCGCTTGGGATTTTAACTTCTAAATTGATCCGCACGCAAGTACGGGATTCTTTACTTTCTTAGCTTCTCCTTCGCGCCTCATTCGCTGGGCTGGAGCTAGCTTCTCACTCATTGGGTTGTGCGCTCGTGACGTAAATTTCTGTATATCTCCGCGGAGAGAACAAAACTCGCCCGCAGCGGTAGGAGCACTAGATTTTTGACGTTTTTGGAAGTCTAAACAAATATGTATCTGGTGTTTTTAATTCCGTAGAATATTCATCTGGCCCAGTAACATCTTAATTTAATGAAGTGAAACATCGTGAGCCCGAGGGTTATAAGTTTTAGATCTTTGGGAATTGTCTCTGCGTTGTTCGTCTTCTAAATAAATCTATTTGTCTGGAGATTGGCTGGATTTACTGGAGAAATTCTGTGATCTCATTTCATTACCTTACTACTTCGCCATACTCGCTAAATTCGACTGGAACTTGCTATATCGTTGAAGGACTGACATTTTCTCATCGAATATTATTCCTCATAAGATCTCAACTTCGTCAAAATGCCACATATATATATAACATATATAACATTTCTGTGCGTATGTGGCCAAGTTATAGTCATATATGATGCATATATGATGTATATATATGACATGTGTATATGATGTGTATATACGACATATAAGACATAAGTAATATGTGTATAATGACGTATATGGCACATATAGGAGTATTTGGAATATATATATGCGGATATAGGGATGCCTATATAAGCTTTGTGATGATCTTGGCGAAATCATAACTGCAACCTTGTCATAATCATAATTGTGGAAGCCGCTATAAAACGAAAGTACGGTATTTTCAATTATTTTAGCCACACACAGGACTAATTCTTTCAGTCTACAGTAAAATTTATGTTTATGAAAAGTCACAGCAACTCCATATATAAAGGAGAACACCCTTTGTACATAGCTATACAAATGGTTTCTACTGACGATATTAAAAATCATATTGTCTCTCTGTGTTATGCCGATACTTCTGCTTGTATTTCCTTTCTCAGTACCTAATTGCCCAACAGCGGGCGTAGACCCCATTTAAACAATAATATAAAGCATCCAACAAAGTTAAACCCGTCGTGGCGGACATTTCAAAGGGGTTCCAGTGGCCCTATCTTCAATTGGAATGAAGTTATCCCCCGGGGGGAAGGTTCAGTTAGACCTTTTTGGACACTCATGTAAACCCCTTCATGTAACATATCAATAGATAGATCTCGTCAAGCACTATGGTCTGGTCCTACTCTCCGCCTCTCACTCCCCCCCCTCCCTTAAGAAGCATATTTCTCTGTTTCAACTCTTTTTAAATTTTAGTTTTCCCCATCTTTCGCATCCCTTTTAAGCCCCACAGAGGGCGTAGGCTGCCTCTTCTAAAGGATTCACTGATGTTAAAATCGTCGAGGCCGACATTTCTAAGAGGGTCCCGAGGCCCTATCTCCCATAGGACCGGAGTTACCCCACCCCCACGGGGGAGACATTCAATGTGTTCAAACCCCCTCATGTAACATATCAAAAGTTTGATCTCATCAAACACTTTTGTCTGGTTCTACTTCCCCCCCCCCCTCCTTCTCTCCCGTCTCCTGTCAGGAGCACTTTTCTTATTTATTTTTTTCAATTTCTCATATTTATTTTAGTTTTTCCCATTTTCCTCTGTTCCTATGGGCCGGACAGCTCCAAAATTTCACCAAATTAGCTGTAAACCGCCTAAAGGTATTCCCTCCCCCGCTTCTTTTGGCGGCCTCGGTTTTCACGTATCTCTCGAGGGGGGCCCGTCAGAGGGGCGAAAACACTTTTAAAGTCCCATCTCTCAATTGCAAGTGAGGATTCATTTTAAAGGTCTCGTAGAGCACTTGTGTTTTGTATAGCTCCCCCTCCCTTCACCCAAACGCTCTCCAATATCCCGTCAATTAATGCTAACTCATCATTTGTTAAACAACTTCTCTTAGCTGTATCGATCATAAAAGCTGCTATCATAGAACTTTTCATTACCTTTTTTAGGTTATCTATTAAGTGCTAAAATGCCTTGAACCATTAAAAATAGTTTAAAGGGTGTCATTAAGCCAGCACATTGGTAAACAGCAACTACCTCGACACGTCCCAGCCCATTGGAGCCACATCTTTTTACAATTATATTTAGTAAAAATACTTCTAGTCACTGAATCTTTTTAAAACTTGGCGTGTTCGTGCCTAATATATTCCGCCAGTCTCACAAAAAAATCTTAGAGCGATAACTAAATTCTAAAGTGGAGAAGCTGACTTATGCTAACAAACACTTTCTTTTGGACGAGTTAGACTTGGCTGAAAAAATCTCAACAATAAAAGCCGTGGGTGGCCAATCTATATTCTGCCGTAAGGTAGAATTTTTCCCGCTTGTTTATTTATTTTTTTAATATTATAAAAAGATTTCCGGAAATATCCTGGGAGTAATACATATTCATAAAAAAACAATAACAATTTGTTCAACTTTAAGAGAAAAAAAATATGCATATTTCAGTTTCTTTAGTGGAATAAAAAAATAACATTTTCATGATTTACAGTGGTGTCCTTGATAATACAATGAAGTAAAGGGATAGGAATTTTATTGTTAAAATCAAATATTTCTATCACATTACATAAAAAGAATTCAGCGTAAAATACTATCAATATTTTTTATGTAAAATTATATTCTTTGATTGCTACAAGACACATAAATAGATGGATTCGTCAGATATTAATGGATGTTGACTCAATGAGTGAGTTCAGCTAGTCCATAGAAATTTTCGATGAGCCTTTTTACAATTTTAAAATTATTTAATACTAGCAAGCTTCGCCCGCTACGCTGGTCGGTTTCTCCAAACGAATTTTGAATCAAACTAAATATACCGGTGAATTGCATTCATCCCACAATGTACGCTTTTGCTCAGACAGCTGAAGGAAAATATGAAAAGAGATCGCATATCAAATTATTGCCTTGGACTTCTAAGTATTTGTCTGGCTTTAATTATGATCCTCATATTGATTATTTTAGGAATAAAACTGTTGATCTCGGATCTCAGTGCCTCGTGCCGTGCCTTGAAGTGGCAGGATGAAACTCTCTGGATATGTTGCAGTGGCGGTAGTAAAGGGGATATAGTAATGGATGCATTTTTAGAAATTATAATTTGTAATGTTAGAAATATTGATGAGTTGGTGCTAAAGGCATCACCAAATTATAGAAAATGTGCAATATCGAAACTGTACAGACCCTCCAAACTTTACTTCAGCAAGCATATTTTATTTAAAAATCACAATTACATAAATATCCGTAAGAATAATAGGTACTTTTATATTTCTGGGCGCCAGTAAAAACTCACCAAATCTTGTTTCAATTGGCATCATTTGAATTGGAACATTTTGCGTGACATTTTATTTGTATTGATGCTTGTGTTTATGTATTTTATTATGATTATATTTTAAATAAGTTTTTTAAGATATTATATCACAATGTTAAAATAATGGCTAGTTGTTATTAGCTAACGTTAAAAGATTAGCACAAAAAAAAAGGATTGGCGAGATTAAAAAAATTTTGGCGATCACTGGCACCCAGCTAACATAAAAATACCGAATAATATTCAATTCCAAATTCCCGATGCAAACAAAAAAGTTAAAACAAAGAACCCGAAAACTGGCATTATTGAGATTTCATCTAATTAAAATACCAGGTTATTTTTTTTTCTTATCCGGTATCTTATAAATCTCCAAGTATTGTTTGATCTTTAACAATGACGAATGTACAGTGTGTTTCTAAATGAATATCGGGGTTTTAGCGCTTTGTAGTATCTATTATAAAAATCTTAAAATTATACTTAATACATAAAATGAAACAGCAACTCAAACAGTTTTACCCACAAGCTTAAAAGTGACTTTCTTTTACATAATATAGAATTTTATATACAGATAAAATTAACCATTATTATTACCTAGCAGGCATTGCTCGCTACGCTGGTCGGTTTCTCAAAAAAAATCTTGAATCAAACGAAATATATCGGTGAATTTGATTGTGTGTTTTAAAGGAACATGAACTTTTACCTTCATGTCCTTCCGCATTGGTGTAAAACGATACGAAAGCCAATACGCTGTTATATTTTCTAATGTGTTACACGAAATTTAGGCTGTTAAAGACCAATTCGTTAATTTAATCCTTTACAGTATGATTTTTTAAAGAACGATAAAATGATATGCAATATACTAAAACTATCCCTGGAAAATTAACAATGCAAGTTCCATAGAAATCCATTCAGCAGAAACTTTAAAAAAGTCTAATGTTTCCTAATTTTATTCAACTGATTATAGAAATGCCCCCCACCCCCCTAATTCTTTAACTAAGCAACATAGAACGATATGTTATGCACTAAAACTCCCCCTCAAAATTTAGCTAACTAACAGTGCAAGTTCCAGCAAAATCCATTCAGCAGAATTCAAGGAATAAGCGGCAGGATCGAAATTCCCGAAAAATTCGGTAGAACCTGGTTTTTAACCGATCGGAATGGAATAAGAATTTACGTTTTATAAATATTATAGATAATTATGATAGGATTTTTGTAATCGGATTCGTTGTCAAGCTTTCGCTTCAGAAAACACAACGCAGTCGAAAACTTTGCTCCAGAGAAGTACCAACCATCCCCACAAAATTGCCTAACTGACAGTGTAAATCCCACCAAAGTCCGTACAGCAGAACTCAAATTATAAACGGTCGAATAAAATACGAATTTGCATTTTAACTAAATTAGTAGATATATCTTTCATAATTACATTCACCTTTCCCAATAACTTCCCCATCAGCTCTATCACTAAGCAACATAGAATGATATGTTATAGGGACATTAACCATACCTGAAAAATCACTTCCATTAAAATTTGTTCAGTAAATTTTTTTAAGTAATCTTTAATATTCGGGTTCACATAATTTTAAAGCTTTCCTCTTTAGCTCTATAATAAAGCAACGTAGAATAAATACGCTAAAACCTTTCAAAAAACATTACCTGATTAAAATGTGAATATGCGGTTTATACTCATAGTAGATGATGATATGATTTTCTGTAACAGGATTCATCATGAAGATTTCGTTTCAAACATAAACGATGCTTTCAACTTTGTGGCTAAGACGACAATTGGCGAGGAATCCGATTTCGGAAAATTAGCCCGAAATCGTTTGAATAACTACCCAAAGAAAAAGAGAAACATTGCTGAAGACTGAAAACAAATAAAGATGTAATATAAAATACTAATCAGACCTTCGACACTTTATTTGGTGCTTCTCCATTATCCCGTCAACCACTTTTCATAAAAAAAAAACTATCGCCAAACTATAAGATTTAACGCCAAAGATGCAGTCCCATTCACATGACGTCAGAAGTATTAAACGTGTTTGTTATGTCATGAAGGGGTTTTTAATTCGACATTTACCTGTATTTTTAATTTTGTTTTTCTGATATTTTAGTTATTTCGTTAATTAAAATAATAAAAAAAAACTGCCCAGTTAAACTGAGGGCATTGAACTCACAGGCTATTCACACTAATTGTATATTATACACTTATTTCAAAGAATTTGAAATAAGCCCCTCGAAAAATAAAGAAATCAACAATATATTAAGGGGGATAATCTCCCCGTTCCCCCACCCCCTTATAGTTAACAATTGAACCCCCAAACCTAATCAGGGAAGCCCTTTATTACAATGAACATATATACTAAATTCGAAGCAAATTGGATAATTCTGCATGAAAAACCCATTTATCTAAATTAAGGGGGATTACCCCCCCCCCGTATCCCCTTTATACTTAACCAATGAACCCCAAGACTAACCAGGGATTCTCCATGAAAAACACATTCATCTAAATTAAGGGGGAGGATAAGCCCCCCCCTTTACCCTCTTTATACTTAACCAAAGAACCGCCTAAACTAATCAGGAAAGCGCCTTATCACAATGAACCTATAAACAAAATTTTAAGAAAATCGCATAATTCTGCATGAAAATCGCAGTTATCTAAATTAAGGGGAGCAGCCCTCCGTTACCCCCTTTATACTTAAACAATGAATCCCCAAAACCAATCAGGAAAACGCTTTATCACCATTAACTTGCATACAAAATTTGAAGAAAATCGGATAATTCTGCATGAAAAACCCATTTATCTAAATTAAGGGGGGATTAGCCCCCCCTTTCCCCCTTTATACTTAACCAATGAACCCCCAAAACGCTTCAGAGAAGCGCATTATCACAATGAACCTATACACAAAATTTGAAGAAAATCGAATATTTCTGCCTAAAAACTCATTTATCTAAATTAGGGGGGGGGTATCCCCCCTTTCCCCCTTTATACTTAACCAATGAACCCCCAAAACTATTGACAGAAGCGCATTATCAAAATGAACCTATATACAAAATTTGTAGAAAATGGTATAATTCTGCATGAAAAACCTATTTATCTAAATTATGGGGGGTTAGCCCCTCATTTCCCCCCTTTATGCTTAACTAATGAACCTCCAAAACTAATCAGGGAAGCGCCTTATTACAAGGAACCTATAAACAAAATTTAAAGTAAAACGGTTAGTTCTATCAAGAGTTATCGCGTTACGTACATACATACATACGTACGTACATATAGAACCGGCGGTCACATAAGCTCTCAGGCTTTGATAGCCTGTGAGCTAAAAATTGCGTCCTTAAACGGCTGTGCCATGACATTAAAAGAGAAAATGCATTGTAAAAATGTTGCGTTTCATAGTTAAGTGCAATAGATCAATTTCAATTGACGTCACAAACATTTATTCACCAGCCGAGAAGGATAATTAAGAAAAATAATGTAAATAAATAAATATCCAAGAATTTTTTTTTCTATGTTCATTAATATATTGTAATTTTTTTGTGTTAAAACTTACTGGACACTTTTGGTGAGTGGGACTTTTCCGAATTTATTTTATTTTATTTATTTATTTTGATGCTCCAATGTCAACATTCTTCCATTTGTTAATTTGTAATTCATGTTTGGCGATGATTTTTTTTTTTTAATGAAAAGTAGTCTACGGCATAATTGAGATGTACCCTTTATTTTAGCAATCACATTTTATTTTAAATCGTGGCATTTGTAGAAATAATAATAATACACAATTACATAAATATCCGTAAAAATAATAGGTACTTACGTATTATCCGTGCCAGTTGTAAGCCAACTGCGCCAGGCATGGTGCCAATATTACTAATTTCAGTAACCCTTACATATTTTATTCTTGCTACATGGTACATGCTTGGGAATAATCTACTTTTTTTAATAGGGGTCATTTCTATACGTAGTAAGATTTAAAAAAAAAATAACTTTCTAGAATATGCTATATTATTTACCATTTCTTATATTATTTCTTATTCTTTCTTATTTACTATGTTATTTACCATTTATTAATTTTACTAAATTAATGTTATTTACTATTTTTAACAATGTTATAAATTTAATAAACCTACATTACATTTTATTTATTTTATATTAATTACCATTTTTAACAATGTTATTTGATAATGTTAAATTACTGTGTTTGAAAACATGATTGGCAACGATAAACAAGATTGGTACTTGGCAACCATTTTTGGCGATCAATCTCCTGGCACGGATAATACGCAAGTACCAAATAATATTCAATTCCCAATTGAGCAGTTAATGTTTCTATCTGCAAAAATAAACAAAAAGATTTAATTTCAATTTCTTCCATTGCTATAGTAACGGACGTATTTTTAGAAATTATCACTTGTTAGAATTGTTAGATTTTGACGTCAAAGACTTCGCCAATATAGAAAAATGTGCAATATCTCACGAACTATTTGACTTATGAGTATTTAATTGATACCATTCGATTCAGAATACAAAAATACATTACAATATGTTATCATTTGTCACATAACTATAATAACCGAATTTTAAGGAATTTTTTTAAAGTTTATTTCCCTTTTTACCCCCCTTAGGGGTGGAGTTTTTGAAAATCCCGTCTTAGTGCGCCTCTACATACTAAGAAGTATTTTTCCTGCATGTTTCGTCTTTGTAGGTTCAGTAGTTTTGGCTGTGCGTTGATCATCTAGCCAGAAAGGATTTTCTTTTATATATATAGATATATATTTTTTTCTTTTAACAAACATTTAAGATTATAAAATCAATCTTTTCAGTAATTTGCCTGCACCTCCAAGCGTACTTTAATTTTGAAATATACTTCTTACGAGTCTTCTTCTCAAATGTATGATATCTTACCATACGAGTTATATTAAAAGAACTAATTATTTTTCCTGTTATACATGTTTTAAACGATTTTTTTATCAAATGCTTTTATAATATGCAACAGTGAGAAGCGAAACGAATTTCAGTAAAATTACTACTCGATAAATGAGATTATCTTTAATTTCTTACATTTCTGAAAACGAGTTTTAGTTTGAAAAAAGAATGTATGAATTCGTCTTCTTCGTAAGATGGAATTGGAATTTAAATTCTAAATTAAACTTTCAAAATTTCTCGCAAATTATGAAATGGTTAATTTGCAGATATTGCAATGAAAATCGTGCCTATTTCATAGTGCTTTAGAATTTTTTTTTCCAATTAATTTCTAATGTAGAATTCATGAAAATTACTTATTTTTCCCATTACAAAATTAAATTACAACAATAATAACAAGTTTAAATTGAATAAAGGTGTTAGTAAAACCGTTAGTTTCATTAGCTATTGTGTTATAAATGACATAAAAATAATGATTTTCAGAAGATAACGAATTGATTGGCATATGACAGAAAAAGAAATCTGTATTATAATTTAAATAAACTTTACGATATTTTGAGTCCGTAAAAGAATATGTTTATTTGTTTTAATATTATACAATGCAGGAAATTTATTGCGTACTTACTTTAAAATTGAAGAAATTTATCTGACAACATATTCAATATCTTATATGGATTTCCGTTTTAAAATCTCAACTGTTATTAAGAAAAACCGTTCGAAAATAAAGTGAAAATATTGATGCTAATAATAGATCGAGCGGCGTCGATAAAAGTGCTACGTCATTGAGTTACGTGTTCTAATCATGATGTAGGACAGGGTTATTAGGAGTAGATTGTGGACTGAATGGTAAGCCTCGTTTTATCTTGATACGATATGTGCAATAGAAAGTGCGACTCGTCATTTTGGCGGTACTATCACGTCATGATTTGAAACTCTAGTATACACTTATCTCACGACAACTTAATTCAGGTTCTACGAATGACTATGGAAGAATTACTCTTTATTGACCCGCATTTTTGAAGGAAAATCCAAAAGCAAACAGTTTATAGTCTAACCGAAACCAAAGTTAGCTACTTACTCAGGGAAATCAACAACGAAAGGCAATAAAATAAATGCTCCTATTTTACCGTTTTTTATTTGAAAGAGATAATAAATTTGTACCAGAAATTTTATAGCAGAAAAGGAAAATGGAAAAAAAAAGTTTCTACTATAAGATAGAAATTGTAACCTGAAAATCGAGTTGTCTAATATAACTCTGCCTATTCAGCGGTTAAAAAAATAAATGTCAAAACAAAATGCTATTTCAGATCCGGTGGAGGTGATAAAAAATGACTACGTCATCGAGTTACGGGATGAAATCATGATGTAGGACAATGTAGGATGTTCATACAAACTCGATAACGTGATAGTACCATCAAAATGAAGAATTGTTGCCCCTCTCTTCTCATCTCGTACTAAGATATGACGAGGCAGACTGAAATATTTATATTGCACAAATCGGTATCTTCAATGTGTTAAAATTTCAAATCATAACTCGATGTCTTGATAGCACCGTCAAAATTAGGAACTGGCGACCCGCATTTCTCCTCTCGTACCAAGATATAATGAGGAAGACTGCAAGTTTTGTATTTAACTAATCGGTATCTTGAATTTGTTAAATTTTCATGTCTTAGCTCGATGACGCGATAGTACCGTCAAAATGAAGAATTGACGCCTCGCTTTGCTCATCTATAGAGTTGAAAAGAACCGGTTTATTCCCAGGTTTATTTCCAATAGACCCGGTTTATTCCCAGGTTTATTCCCGAAAGACCTGATTTATTCCCAAAAAACCAGGTTTATTCCCAGGTTTAAACCGGGTTTATTCTAGCCTTTGCAAATCTACTCATCTAGTACATGAATATGACGAGGCAAACTGAAATATTTGTATTGTACTAATGAGTAACTTGAATGTGTTAAAATTTCATGTCGTAACTCGATGACGTGATAGTACATTCAAAATGAAGAATTGTCGTCCTGCTCTGCTCATCTCGTACCAAGATATGACGAGGAATACTGAACAATTTGTATTGTACAAATCGGTATCTTGAGCGTGTTAAAATTTCATGTCGTAACTCGATGACGGGATAGTACCGTCAAACTGACGAATTGTCAGCTCGTTCTGTTCATTTCGTACCAAGATATGACGAGGCAGATTGGAATATTTGTACTTTAGTAATCGGTATCTTTAATGTTATAAAATTTCATGCCGTAACTCGAAGACACGATAGTGCCGCCAAATGACGAGTTTGTGCCCTGTACTACTCACATCGCAAAAGATATGACAAGGCAGACCAGACATGTCTTAATCTACTCCTAATAATTTTGTCCTACGTCATGATTTTATCCCGTAACTCGATGACGTAGCATTTTTGTCGCCGCCGCCTGCTCTAAAACCTTATCATTGCGTTTAGTTTTAACTATTTGTAAAAAACCTTCTTTTGTATTAAATACGACATCAGCTTTATATATATAGCACATTTTAGTAAATTAATGCAAATACATTACAAAATGATCTAAATTTAACTAATATTATTGTGATATTTCAATATTTTTTTCTTTGCATGAATTAAAAAATGTCATGCGTTTTTTATTCTTAATTTTCCAATATTAGGAAAAAACATTTTTGTATATTTATAAAACTTTGCATAATATCTTGAATGGAATTATAGCTTCTAGTGATTTCTAGTGTGATATTATTTTCACTTAAGAAATTTACTTCATAAAAAAATTGGTATAGAACTCGTGCTAATGAAGCTGACTTGTGGAAACGTACCAGAGTAATGATAAAATATTGTAAGTACGTATAATATAGCACATTATTTTATAAGACAACTTGCTCATGTGATACAGATCTATGCATGAGAAAACGAGACTATTAGAAGAATTCATCTATCTTTCTGTTTATAATTTAGTCAAAGATACACTTATATATCATTGAATAGGGCGTTAGAAGAAAGCAGGAATCATATAAATTTTAAAATCTATATGGTTGACTAAAACGTAAATGAAAGATTTTAAGAAAATGTAGCTGCTTAAAATATTGATTTGAGATGGATTCACGTGTGAGTTATGGGGATTATCTTGCTCCTAAAAAAATTATATATCAAGCAAACACCTATACCTATTTTATGTTTTATATGTACGATCTACAATTTGAAAAAATGTTTTTGGTCTAGCACGAACATTTACGAAAATATAATATAACCCCTTTCGGGTTACCCACCATACCGATAACCGTCTCTTTATCTAAAAAAAAAAAGAAATATATATATATATATATATATATATATATAAATTTCCACGATTTTAAGAAAAATCTCTGACACAAAATTTCTTTTACTTCCCGTAATTTTCATTCAATATTTCAGAGTAGGTTTTATAGTGCCACTTTAGAAATATATAATATTTATAATCAGTTTTCTCAAGTATGTCTCAGCACGAAATTTCTTTTTTTTATGCTATCAATTCTGAAGTAAGTATTTTCGTCTTCAAGAAACAAATATGTTAGATTAACAGCTTAAAATTAACATTATTTTCTTACACTTCAATTACATAAATTCTATTACGCAGCTATTTAGTTGAGAATAGATAACATAAAAAATATATATGTATGTTAACACCGGGTTGAGGAAAGTCACAGTATGACAGATTTAATGTAAACTACTCGGAAAGCTTTACGAAAATTACGTACCGCAAAAGATTATATTTTTGTCAGAAATGCTTTTTTAAATCTATTAGGTTTTTTTTAATTTTGATAATAAAATAATGGTTTTCAGAAATGTGGAAAGCACCGATGAGGATATATTATATTCACCGTAATCTTTCTTGCGAGAAATGTTTCTCTTTTTCTGCAGGATATGTAAAGTATGCAGCTTAAGTTACATGGAAGGACTGTACTCGTATTTTACACAAAACGAAATTGAAGGAGACTAAATATAAGTACAGTTGCATATCCTATTATCTTTGAAAACGCAACAAAACTTTTCTTCAATAATTTTGAGCGGTCATTCCGTTGCATTTTTAACATTTTATAAGATGTGGATTCTGCTCTGTAGTGTCCACTGTGCGATTAGCTTTTGTATAGTTGAATATAATAATCCGTTTGATAGTTGTACATATACATGTCTCAGATATTTACAGCAGTATCAATTTTTCGATTTTTTTTTTATTATTATTACCTTCAACATCTCTATTCAATTTTTTAGGCAGAATGTTCACAATACCCTTTATTGTATTTCAGATTATATTTTATAGATTTTATTACTATATTCAAAGAATATTGAAGATATATTTTTTAAAGAATACATTAAACGAGGATTTCAAAATTAAAGTCATTTTTTTCGTTATAATTTTTTTGAAATAGATATTTTTCTTTTGATTGCCTTCAACATTGCCATCCAATTTTTTTTAGACAGAATGTTTACAATATCCTTTATCGTATTTCTGATTATATTTTATAGATTTTATTACTATATTCAAAGAATATTGAAGATCTAATTTTTAAAGAATGCATTAACGAGGATTTCAAAATTAAAGTAATTTTTTTTTTTTCATAATTTACGTGAAAGCATATTTTTTCTTTCGTTTATATAGAGTTTTTTCCGTTTATGCATATAAGAAAAAACTAAAAACAATAATAAAAAAATGTTATTCATTGCTCGTCTAAGTATGATAATTAATTATCATGGGATCTTTTAGCAGAATAACTAGTTAGTAAGAATAGTTAGTGAGACTAACTATTTTTGCGAAAACACACAATAATGCGTTTTAATAAGTAAAAATATCCAATCAATTATTTAAATTTCTTTCAGAATATGCTATTTCCCTAATTCATTTATTTCGTAAACTTTGTTAAAAACAAAATAATGGTTTGAAATATATTATACACATAACTTTAATTATTAAAAAGTCCATTTCTCAATGATATGTCTGTCAAATAAATAAAAGTAAAAAAACTGTATGATAATGTAATGATTATTATGGTATGTATTTATATTTAGATGTATATCTTTTAAGTTATCTATATGAATTTTGTAGTATAGAATGGAAAACTTTTTATAAAACGAAAAGCAAGTTATATGAAATGTATGTGAATGATAAATATAATTAAGTTGATCCTTAAAATCTAGAAATTTGATATGTATATTATAAAATTGTGTATGAGTAACGAGCTTTAATCTTGTTTTAATCAAGAAATAATTATTAAAAAATATATTCTGTCAAATATATAATTAATTAAGCCAATTTTACCGTTAAGGCCATATAATCTTTAAACTACACAAATTCCAATGCGAATATTGTATCAAAATCCAAAACTAAATTGAGACATATACTTACAATTTTAGATAAGAAGATAGGCAAATAAAATGAAAATAAATATAAACGAAAGATAGAAAATGGATAAATAGACACGAAGGATATTTTTTCCCGATGGATTTCTTCGATTTTTACAAAAATAAAATAATAATATTCTTATAAAAATTAGTTTTGCAAAATGAATGAAAAATTTATCAAAGTCTCAACATCTACAGATTTTTAAAAAATAGATTTGTAGAACTGTACACGTAGATTTATCGTTATAGTAGAAAATTTTTAAGAGTAAATGTGTAGCGTAAACATATACAGGGTGTTTCAAAATTCATAAAACAAACATTAAAGAGGTGACATAACACATGAAGGCAAGCATATAACACCAGAACATGTTAATGGTTAGCAGTAAAGTTTTAGAGGGCGCTTTCTGATTATAGAAATAAATTGTTTCATTCCACTACAGCACATAAACTCAAACTAATTTTTTTATATACATGATTTTGGCAATGATAATGCCAATATGGATGACAATTACAAGAACAAAACAAGAATGTGCACGCTAAGGTGACATTATTTGTTAAAAAATTGTGCTCAAAATGGGAGTTCTGAATTTTAAATTAAGCCCAATTTCCTTAAGAAAACTTGCCCTTATAGTATGTAGAACATCCAGGGTATACTGCTTGAAAACACATTGGTGCGAATTTTCAATTGTGCGTAAGATACTTCAAAAACGGATATTATAATACCTTACTGAGGGAAGTAATTTATTATTTAAATACACAAAACCCTTTTTTAATATTATATTTTGAGTTTTGTATTGATTGTGTGTTATTTTTTATTTATTTATTTATTTTGCGAACAATACTCAAATGAAGGCAATTGACATTGCCTTCATTTGATAAATTTTCAATTTATTTTATAAATATGTCTTATGTCATAATCAGAAAATGTCCTATTGCACTTTCCAGTTTGAGTCACGCCCATCCCTTATTATGTGATAGGTGCTTGTTTAGGATTATTAGATCTTTATAAGTGCAACTATACGTTTAAATGTATTTTATAAAAATAAAAGTTGTATAAAATTAAAAAGGGTAAACATATGAAAATCATTTTAACGAAATACATACATTTAAGATGGGTTAATTTTCTGATTGCGTAGACGTTGGCGTAGAAAAAAAATTATATTTTACATTAAAATATTAAGACAATACGAATAAGATATTTTATAAATAGTTTCAAAAGACTCGACATTTCTCATATTTTTCTAAATAACGTTATTTTTGCAAAGATTAAAAGAAGACATTTTCATTCAATATATAAACAAACTTCAAACTTTATGTAAATAGAATTTTCTGAAAAAACCCTTACTTGTGTGTAAACCATTAAACATTCCAGGACAAAGAAATAATGCTGTCGAAAGAGGTATGCTTGTAGAATTCCTTTCAAAGAAATATATTTATTGAAAGATTTTAAAGCTTTCTACTTATGAAAAAGCTATTAAATCAAAGCGCTTCCTATAAATATAAATATGTATTTTATGCTTTCATATAATTTGTTTTTAATTCATAATATTTTTTAAAGGCTTCAAGATTTATGTAAGAAGTAAACAAATCTTTCAACATTATGATTCAAAAACACTTATAGAAGATGTTCTTGTGCAAATAAATAGTTTTTCATGTCCCTCTTACGAACTTGAAAAACATTTCTATTTATTTAATGAGAGAATAAAGCTTTTAGGCATCTGGAAAATACATTGCAAACATATTCAGATAATATTTATAAATTGATAACTATACATTTATAAATGTAAGAATGTTTTTATGTGTTACATGAAAGACTTTAAGAAGACTTTCAACATCAGTATGTGCTCCTTTGAAGTATAAGGTTAAAAAATATATATATGAAACTTTAAATATTACAATTCGTATTCTAGAATTTTAATTGGTTACATATGTATGAACTATTGAACGACTAAAATGAATTACCCATTAGAAAACTGCAAAATTAAAGTTTTATTTCGAAGTAAACTATTTCGTTGTATGTGATTTCGAAGGGAAGCATATAAGTGCAAATATAAAAAATAAATGGATAATTTTAATTATTCGTTGTTTTTCAAAAGTCATACTAAGTTTTTCATGCATCGCATAAATGTTGATAATCAACGATCTACGTGGCTTTTTTCTGCACTCTTAGATATTGGTACTGTGTGGTGTTCATTCGCTTTAGCTTACATAATTTTTTATCTTTATGTTAAAAATAATTAAATATGAAAGCGGTGCAGAATTTGTTTTAATAATAAGTGTTTTCGATTTGTTCTGAAGATCTTCAAAATCATATTCTGTTATAGTAAAGTTTACGTTTGAACAAACAAAAAATATATATATGTGATAAGGTTTTGTATGGCATTCGCGTCATTTTGGGAAATTGAATAACTATGCAAATTAGTTCCTGATTCTACTAATGAATCTTACTCATATCTTCATAATTAGCTTCTGCCAGAGTCACATGTATGTTTAAAAAGATTTATGTTTTAATAAAACGTTTCACTTGATAAATGTCTTTATATTAGTAGAGACCTGTTGGGAAATAATATAAATAAAAAGAAAACTGCCCAGTTAAACTGAGGGCATTGAGCTCACAGGCTATTCACACTAATTGTATATTATACTCGTATTTCAAAGAATTTGAAATAAGCCCCTTGAAAAATAACGAAATCGACAATATATTAAGGGGGGGTTATCCCCCCGTTACCCCCTCACAGTTAACTAATGAACCCCTTAAACTAATCAGGAGAGCCTCTTATTACAATGAATATATATATACAAAATTTGAAGAAAATCGGATAATGCTGCATGAAAAACCCATTTATCTAAATTAAGGGGGATTAGCCCCCCCCCCCTTCCCCCTTTATACTTAACCAATAAACCCCAAAACTATTCAGAGAAGCGCATTATCACAATGAACCTATATACAAAATTTGAAGAAAATCGGATAATTCTGCTTGAAAAACCCATTTATATAAATTAAGGGGGGATTGGCCCCCGTCCCCCCCTTTATACTTAACCAATCAATCCCGAAAACGAATCAGGGAAGCGTCTTAATCCAATGAACCTATAAACAAATTTTGAAGCAAATGGGATAATACTGCATGAAAAACCCATTTATATAAATTAAGGGGGGGGGGGTTAGCACCCCCTGCCCCCCCCCCTTTTATACTTAATCAGTCAATCCCGAAAACTAATCAGGGAAGCGTCTTAACCCAATGAACTTATAAACAAATTTTGAAGCAAATGAGATAATTCTGCATGAAAAACCCATTTATATAAATTAAGGGGGGGATTAGCCCCCCGTTCCCCCCCCTTTATACTCAACCAATCAATCCCGAAAACTAATCAAGGTAGCGCCTTAACAAAGTGAACCTATAAACAAAATTTGAAGGAAAAAGGAATAATTCTGCAGGGAAAACCCATTTATATAAATTAAGGGGGGGACTAGCCCCCCTTTCCCCCACCCTTTATACTTAACCAATCAATCTCAAAAACTAATCAGGGAAGCGCCTTAACGCAGTGAACCTATAAACAAAATTTGAAGGAAAACGGAATAATTCTGCATGAAAAACCCATTTATATAAATAAAGGGGGGGATTAGCCCCCCCCCATTCCCCCTTTTATACTTAACCAATCAATCCCGAAAACTAATCAGGGAAGCGCCTTAACACAGTGAACCTATAAACAAAATTTGAAGGAAAATTGAATAATTCTGTATTAAAACCCCATTTATATAAATTAGGGGGGGATCTGTTCCCCCTTTATATTTAACCAATCAATCCCGAAAACTAATCAGGGAAGCGCCTTAACACAGTCAACCTATAAACAAAATTTGAAGGAAATCGGATATTTCTATGAAGAGTTATCGCGTTACGTACGTACATACATACATACATACATACATACATACATACATACATACAGAACCGGCGGGCACATAAGCTCTCAGGCTTTGATAGCCTGTGAGCTAAAAACGAATTTAAACTGACTTCCCTAGAAAGAATTTCACTTATTTCTTCCAAATAAGCCTCTGATATGGTCAAATGTATATTTTTTTAGAAAATGTATACTTTTATAGACTGTGTTTAAGCTACTAGAACTACTCTTAGTACCAAGGTGAGAAACCCGGAGTTCAAGAAATAATAAACGATCATTATTTAGGTGCAATGGTCAATCTCTAAAGTAATTGTAATGTTCTCTTTTTTAGTAGTGTTCTGATTAGAGAACTTTACAATTTCTGTTAGTCATAACAGTCACATTTCCCTACCAAACTCTACTATAAATGATCAATTAAAAGAGTTGCTTCTTAATAGCCCGAATTTTGTCTAACCCATAATAAGATAATGCCATTCGTATCATATTCAGCATTGCTTAAGGATTTTCCAGGTGAAGGTCCATATTACTTTAAAATATAAGCTCAAATTCACCATTTTGTTTGATTCAAGGTTCATTTGGGAAATGGACCAGCGCAGCGGGCTTAGCCGGCTACTATATACATAAAATCATTACAATTATTTTTTTTCAAAAGAAATATCTAACCAATTAATACTTTAAAATTAAAATTTTGCAATTGCAATTGTACTACTGAATATCCGTGCCGGATTTCGTTTGAAATATCTAAGAAAGTAAAGTTAAGCAAAATTTTAACCTTTTGGAAGATATACATTTTAATTTTTAATGAAACGACGAATAATGAATTTCTTCAAGATTCATGATTAAGGATGTTAAGTTATGGAATATAATGGGGCATATAATTAGGAATATAATTGGGCAAATAATTACATATCACTTAGGTAGATAAAAATAATAGATAGAGAGATATAATTTTAAATATGTTATTATAAAATGTTAAAAGCAGAAACTCGTTTTTTAACATTAGAAAATGAAACAAAATGGCTGAAAAAAATATAGTGTTTTTCAATATTATGTTATAAATGTCCAAAAGTAATGTATAAAAAAATCAGAAAACTGAAATTTATGGCATGAATATAAAATTAAATTCAACGTTTTAAATAAATTTTATCATTAATTTTCTTTTAGAAATGGTATATCCTTCAAAGATTATTGTTTTCGAACTATGGGTATTCTGCATCTAATTAGGAGGTACTGTGTTTTACAATATTAAGCAACACATGTACAAAATATTAACAGAGTACCCTTTAACTAAATTACAATTGAAGCAGAAGCTGATTATTCTAGAACGGTCCTCTCATGAAATATAGAGACAATATATTTGCGTAAATTCTGAAATCTCATTAACACTTAACTTTGATTCGATTTACACATGAATGAAACTTTGCAGTAAATTGTCAGAGAAATTACTGATCATACTTGTGTCTTTCAAATTCTATATTTAGCCAAATAAAGTCCGAATTCGTTAGATACCATGTCAGGTGCTTGATTCTTAACTCTAACACATAAATCAATTATATTATTGGTACAACATGTGTACAAATTTTGAATATAGACATTTAGGAGAGATATTATAGATGAAGAAATATTATTTACATATAAAGGAAATGTACTTCCATGTTATAGGGGTCTTGGCTTTTGTTTTTAAAGCTTGGCGAAATTAGGGTGTATGAAAGTGGGGTATATTTGTTGCCAAATGCAATAAGTTATACCAAACAATAACAACTAATTTTCTTATTTATGCATGAATTAAAACAATTCTATGTAATAGATAAATTATTTCTGTATGCATAAAATAAAATATACATGTCTTCTGTATACAAAATAAATTATATATTTAATACTACGGTTTATATTATTGTTTGAAGAGATATATCTAACAGTGACATTGCAAAAAATTAACTTTTTCAATTTTCAATTTTTAAAATTTAAATAAAAAGAGTATTGTTCGTGCGAGTCTGCGTTTTAGCAATATCTATGCCAAATTTAAAGTTTGTGGTATTGGACACCTCTAATTCTCTTTATGGACAGTTGCACGGTTTGAAGTATGTAATGTTACGAATATTATACTCAAAGTATTTTTGAAATCGGCGCGGTAGTTCCAAAATAAACGTTATTTTAGAGTATTTTCAATTCATTTTGACTTTTACATTCCGATTTTTTTAGAAATTAATCTTAACAAGCGTTAAAATTTTAAAAGTAACAATCACGCAAAATTTCAAGTTTCTAGCTCCAACAGAATCACATAAACCGTAATTTTGGAACGCTTTTTACTCCTGCATCGTTTTTAAATTTCGTATTATTTTAACACTGTTATGTGCGATCATTTACATCGTAAAAGTAACAGCCACGTCTCATTTCCAGTTTCTATATCTTAGAATTCCAAACAAATCGTAATTTAGAATGTCTTTAGAATATTTTCTATTCACTTCACGCTTTTATATTCCGATTTTTTCAGAAACCGTCCTTAATGAGCATTTACATCGCATAAGTAGCCACCATGCCAAATTTCAAGTTTCTAGCCTAACAGTATTACAGAAATTGCCATTTTAAAAAAAATGTTTTATCTCCTGCACCCTTATAAATTTCTAATGTTTTAAAATCTGTCACATTAACGCAAGCATTTACGTCTTAAAAATATCAGCCATGTCAAATTTCAAGTTTTTATCACTAACAAAAAATAACAAATTCCCGCCCAGTAATATCAGGAAAATTTTGCGTCCTGTACCACCCTAGGGGTACCACTCTAGGCCTAAATAATGTTTACTGTAAAAAAACAACAAATGCTCATTTATTTAGCTCCTTTTTTGTAAGGTTTACGAAACATAATATATCCTTTTCTGAGTTGCTCACGATTTTGAAAATCGTCTGGTAATCTCTAGAAAGATCTGAAACCCATAGATTTCCGAAATTTAAACAGGTTTTAATACATTAAAAGTTTTTATTAGTAACATTTCCAAGTAGATTTTATGTTGTATTTATTAGCTCCCCCTCGATATCTGACTTTCAGATGCTGTCAATTCTCGAGTAAATATTTTCAGCTGAGTTACAGAATTTATAGCTGCAAAAGTAAAAAATATAATAAGGTTAATTTATTGTTAATATTAATGATTTTAATATTAAACTAAATGCTGTTATTTTATCATGTTTGATGAACATGAAATTGTTTAATGATGAAATGAAAGCATTCGAAAAAAGTGATATCTCGAATTGAGAAACCTGTTTAATACACAACAAAATCTAATATGTGTATATAATATATATGAGTGTGTGGTGTTTTGACTAAGATGAGACACCAAGAGATGTAATACTCCACGAGAAAATGGTAGTTGGTTAAAGATATACAAAGTTGCAGTCGACAGCAACAATCACGGCGAAGAGGTGAGGCAATGAAAAGAGTCCACAAAAGTTTCTTCCATAAAAACCATTCAATTTTCAGACAAATCTTTATTTAGAAAAAGAGCGATGCCGTAACAATTCCCACGGGTAGAGACTTATCGCCTTCAGGCTCCACGATGGATCACTACATTGTTTTAACGATGTTAAAGAACAGTGTGAAAATTCTATGAGACGACGACACCAGATACATATTTGTTTATACTTCCAAACACGTCAAAAATCCTCTTCTCCGAAGGATGCCAGCGAGGTTTGTTCACTGAGCGCAGACATACAGAAAAACGACGTCACGTGCGCAAAAAACAATGAGTGAGAGGCGACCTCCAGCCCAGCGAATGAGGCAAGAGGGAGAAGCTAAAACACGAAAGAGTTCGTCCCCTGGCCTCGCATCAATTTTGAAGTGAAAAAACACCAGCGCGCGAAAATCAGAGCATGGAATAATAATAATAAAAAGAAAATGGCTTTTTAAAAAACATTCGAAATGAGAAAGCGTCTCGGAAATTTATAGATTGGGGAGCTGATAAAAGCTCCAGCCCAACGAATGAGGCGAGAGGGACTAACTCGAAAGAATTCCTCTCGAGCCGCGCATTAATTTTGAAGTGAAAAATACCTAGCGCGCGAAACCGAGCATGGAATAATAATAATAATAATAAACAGGCTTTTAAAAGCATTCGAAATGAGAAAGCGTCTCTCGGAATTTTATAGATTGGGGAGCTGATAAAAGTTACGAATGAACTTAAAATTTTAGATTAAGATTTGGAATAAGATAATTATTAATATACGGGTATTTACTTTTAAAAGGACATTTAATAGGAATAAATATTATTAAGAATTAAGGAAATACTGATTATGTCAGAAGTTAGATTAATTTAAAGGACTAATGCGAAATAAATGCGAAGGATTTGCGAAGGAAATAAATTTTTATATTATACATATATATATTACAGTGGACTAGCAAATCTTTGAGAAGGGAGTCTAGTTTTTGAATGGGAACGTTCAATCGATGTTATCCTGTGTGCGGAAGAACGACATCCGTAATATATTTTACTTTAAATTTCCGAAGTATATTTATGGCTCTCGGAATCTGTGGTTATTGATTTTTAATGTGGTTTTACGCAAATTAAATTACGGTGGTTAATCTTCTGAGTGTAAAAGCAGATCACGATTTTCGTATCGGCTAAGTCTGAGTTGGCACATTCATTTATATGATTGCAAGACCAACTTATGATTCTTGTAGACACGATTGAACGTATTTCGGACATGGCAAAGTTTAAAATTTATCTGAAGGCTTGATCGGTAACCACGTGTTGCTAGGTTTAGGGATATTTCAACTCGTTTGTAAAATTGTCAACTAATCTCTGTTTATAGTAATAGCATGCTTGGAGCTAAAATTTATTAGTGAGTGCATGCGAATCGACTTTTTTTTACCTAAGAGGGTTCTTTGAATTAGTAATTTTGTATTCATTCATATTATTGAATATTAATCCAAAGAAAAATTATTGTTAATCGCCACATGTGGTGGCGAAATTTAAAAGATGCTCCATAGTATCCCTTCAGAATTTGCTTTAAATAAATTGTTTTAACAAATAAATCTGGTTAAGTCTGTTCTTCAAAATGACGTGCCTTGCCGGGAACCTCACAATATATATTATAATAGATAGATAGATAGATAGACATATAGCTAGTAAGGTAGATAGACAGATAACTTTCTCTACACGGGCACTATTCTTCGAAAAATCGAGTGCAGGCACTGCAGGTTTTTTTCTGTAAGGTTCCTTTCAATTTAAATGTAGTAGGCGAAATATAAAAAAGACACTATACATGCTGTCAGAACTGTCTTTACAGAAGTAGGCGTGAGTGATTCTAAATGTTTTATAACTGTAAATCAATAATAGTTGTTGTTTTGCAATTTACTTTAACAAATTTATATAAATACTAGCAAGCTTCACCCGCTACGCTGGTCGGTTTCTCCAAACGAATTTTGAATCAAACTAAATATACCGGTGAATTGCATTCATCCAACAACGCACGCTTTTGGTCAGACAGCTACAGGAAAATATGAAAAGAGATCGCATATCAAATTATTGCCTTGGACTACTAAGTATTTGTCTAGCTTTAATTATGATCCTCATATTGATTCTTTCAGGAATAAGGCTGTAGATCTCGGATCTCAGTTACCCTGCACCTCGTGCCGTGCCTTGAAGTGGCAGGATGAGACTCTCTGGATATGTTGCAGTGGCGGTAGTAAAGAAGATATAGTAATGGATGCATTTTTTAGAAATTATAACTTGTAATGTTAGAAATATTGATGAGTTGGTGCTAAAGGCATCACCAAATTATAGAAAATGTGCAATATCGAAACCGTACAGAGCCTCGAAACTTTACTTCAGCAAGCATATTGTATTTAAAAATCACAATTACATAAATATCCGTAAGAATAATAGGTACTTTTATGTTGCTGGGCGCCAGTAAAAACTCACCAAATCTTGTTTGAATTGGAACATTTTGCGTGACATTTTATTTGTATTGATATGTTTGTGTTTATGTATTTTATTATGATTATATTTTAGTTATTTTAAATAAGTTTTTTAAGATATTATATCGCAATGTTAAAATAATGTCTAGTTGTTATTAGTTAACGTTAAAAAATTAGCAAAAAAAAAAAGGACTGGCGAGATTAAAAAAATTTTTGGCGATCACTGGCACCCAGTTAACATAAAAACACCGAATAATATTCAATTCCAAATTCCCGAAGCAAACAAAAAAGTTAAAACAAAGAGCCCGAAAACTGGCATTATTGAGATTTCATATAATCAAAATATCAGGTGATTTTTTTCTTATCCAGTATCTTATAAATCGCCAAGTATTGTTTGATCTTTAACAACTAGCCGCCACTGGCGACCAGTTTGGTCTCCCTTAAATGTATGTTAAGCACTGTAACACGTTACTTGTATTCATAATTTATTTTTTTCCGTAATCCTTCGCCAAACCAGAAGATTCTAATAGACAAATCAAAAACTTTTGCGATCATGGTAGCATTTCGCATATTTTTTGTTGTTATGTATTTAATCTTTCTTGACAAAAACCGCTTAACCAACTTAAGCGTTTATGCTTCATATCCGTTTGCTTATCAGTTGCAATATGTTTGCTAATGAAGAGATTCTTAAACATATTAAGTAGTTTTCCGTAATTGGATCCATTGCCAAATGGCGTATTTTAGTTAATACGATTTGGTGCAATGAAGTCTATTTTGTGAAAGTCTTTAATGATATCCACCATTTACACTGAACCATATTGTTGCCAATATTTTTTTGTTTGTTGGTTTGTTTCTCGCTAACTGTGGCTGTAGACTTGATTACGGGAGATTAGAAAATTTATCATTATTCTCATTTAAAACGTCTTGAATAATCTGACATAATCGGGGTGCATATTATAACACGTAATTTTCGAGTATAGTTTGGTCAAGCATTGAACGTTTGGAAGCCAGTTTCGATAATCACATTCCTTTTAAACCATATTTGCTGTCAGAACTTTTGACCCGTGGCGTAGAATCTGATTAAAATTCACGAACTTCCTTCTAGATGCCGATCTCTGTTTTTCTCTGCTCTCCTATTTTTATATAGTTCAGGAGTTTTCATAACTGCATAATTCCCTTACTTTGGCATTTCTGCTTAATGTCTACTGACTATTAAGATCCGTAACTTGTAAATACGCCACGCCAACATTACCGCCTATAATTCTAATTACAGCAACCCATTTTTTCTCTCTATATTGCATCTCTATAATTAATATAGTGCCCCGGTGCAT
The DNA here is from genome assembly GCA_963931845.1 of Maratus michaelseni. Classification (NCBI taxonomy): domain Eukaryota; kingdom Metazoa; phylum Arthropoda; class Arachnida; order Araneae; family Salticidae; genus Maratus; species Maratus michaelseni. Next base: position 395,290,293 of record OZ007592.1, read on the forward strand.
CTACGACAGCTGTTCCATCAGAACATTTGATTTAAAAATCAAAGTATCGTTTCTAATTTGCACACGCAAAAAATAAAAGCTGGTATTGGCGATTTTAAATATGCTATTGGCAAGATTTGCACCCAAATAATACAAAAGTACTTAATGATGCTATGTATTTTGTAAATGTATATTAAATTACTGTTTTGAAAGCGATTTGTCATTAATAATAGTAAATATGATTGGTGATTAACAATCATTTTCAGTGGTCTCTCTTCCTTGCACGTATAATACACCAAATTAACTGACAATTTGTTTCGAAATTTGATTCATTAAATATCATTACATGAGTTGTATTAGTTTACATTCAGCTTACATCAAGAAAAGATAAAGAATGAAGTTGAGTTGTATAGCACATAATTATGGTAAACTTTGATTGTGTCACTCTCACTGGTACGAATTATTTTTTTGACACCAGGCAGTGCTCCAAAAAATCTTTCACGGAAAACTTACTTTACGAACGATTATCCCCATGGTGTAATGGTTTAATTTTTTTAATCTTCACGACGAATGAAACTTTTTTTTTGTTTACTTTCATGGATAGAGAATTTGAACTGCGAAGCTAATTTCAACTGAAGTTATTGTAGAATATATACATAATTGAACGTAAGTCATCTCTCAAATATTAATTTATTTTGAACGATCTTTCTAAAAATGAAACATTTATGAAGTTTTATTCGAAAAAATAATTTTGAATAAAAAGGCCGCCTGACATATGAAAAAGTGAAGCGGACATTCCGGAACTGTTGATGACAGTCACATGACTTACGGTTTTATTATAGAGATGACGAATGTATTTTAGAAAATATCACTTGGCGATCAATGCAATGAATTTTTAGGTTTTGTCGCCAAAGGCAACGCCAAATTCGAACATGTGCAATATATCTCACGAATTGTTGGAGTTAGAATATTTTTATTTGGTACCATTCGATTAAGCATGCAAAAATACATTGAAATATGTTATCAATTGACAAATAAATATAAAACCCGATTTTTAAGAAATTTTGTTATTGTTTGTTCCCATTTTAACCCCTTTAGGGATGGAATTTTAGGAAAACTTTCTTATTGCACCTCTACATCCTAAAATGTATTTTCCCCGCAATTTTCATGTTTGTAGCTTCAGTAGTTTGGACTGTGCGTTGATGATCTCCCAAGTCAGGACTTTCTTTTACATAATATAGAATTTTATATACAGATAAAATTAATAATTATTATTACCTAGAAAAAAAAACTTGAATCGAACGAAATATATTGGTGAATTTGATTGTGTGTTTTAAAGAAACATGAACTTTTACCTTCATGTCCTTTCGCATTGGTGTAAAACGATACGAAAGCCATTACGCTGTTATATTTTCTAATGTGTAACACGAAATTTAGGCTATTAAAGACCAACTTGTTTATTTAATCATTTACAGTATGATTTTCTAAAGAACGATATAACGATATGCAATATACTAAAACTATCCCTGGAAAATTAACAATGCAAGTTCCATAGAAATCCATTCAGCAGAATCTTTAAAAAAGTCTAATGTTTCATAATTGGGTTCAACTGATTATAGAAATGCCCCCCCCCTAATTCTTTAACTAAGCAACATAGAACGATATGTTATGCACTAAAACTCCCCCTCAAAATTTAGCTAACTGACAGTGCAAGTTCCAGCAAAATCCATTCAGCAGAATTCAAGGTATAAGCGGCAGGATCGAAATTCTCTTTGCATTATACATACACAGTAGACAGATAAATGTATATTCCATAATCATCTTCACCTGTTTAAAGAACTCTCAGGTGTTTTGTAGAAAGAATCTGCTGGTATGCGCCGTTAACCTTCTAGAATTTTAAAGACGAAATTCTGCACACCCTCCGTAGCTATAATATACACTCTTTAGTATATGTCCTCTGTCTATAAAGTATATACACTGTTTTTTACGACTAAACCACTGGCAACTTTCTCCCATAGCACCATAACTAAACAATGTAGAAAATCAACCTGAAATATATAATCACACTGCGAAACTCCCATCAAAATCCGTTCAGTAGAACTTTAAAAAAGGTAATCTTTCATAATCGGGTTCACCTAATTTTATCTATAACTTCCTCCTGTGGCTCTATAAATAAGCAATGTAGAACAATGTGCTTTATTTTAAAACCTTTCTAAAACAAATTACCTAACTAACAGTGAAATCCTATAAAAATCTGTGCGGTAGAACCTGAGTATAAACCGATCGGAATAATATAAGAATTTACGTTTTATAAATATTATAGATAATTATGATATGATTTTTGTAATCGGATTCGTTGTCAAGCTTTCGCTTCAGAAAACACAACGCATTCGAAAACTTTGCTCCAGAGAAGTACCAATCTTCCCTACAAAATTGCCTAACTGACAGTGTAAATCCCACCAAAGTCCGTACAGCAGAACTCAAATTATAAACGGTCGGAATGAAATACGAATTTGCATTTTAAATACATAGTAGATATATCTTTCATAATTGCATTCATCTTTCCTAATCACTTTCCCATTAGCTCTATCACTAATCAACATAGAATGATATGTTATAGGGTCATTAACCATACCTAAAAAATCACTTCCATTAAAATTTGTTCAGTAGAATTTTTTTAAAGTAATCTTTAATATTCGGGTTCACATAATTTGAAAGCTTTCCTCTTTAGCTCTATAACAAAGCAACGTAGAATAGCTATACGCTAAAACCTTTCAAAAAAATTACCTGATTAAAATTCGAATATGCGGTTTATACTCATAGTAGATAATGATATGATTTTCTGTAACAGGATTCATCATGAAGATTTCTCCTCAAACATAAACGATGCTTTCAACCGCGACCTACGTTATATACGGCCGGTGCATGACGTTTAAAACGTCACATGCAGTGGATCATTTTTATGTGGCGATTGGTGCAAAGCGACGCTCCCCCCGTTTTGCACCAATCGCCGTGAAAAAATTATCCAATACATGTGACGTTTTAAACGTCATGCATCGGCCGTGTATAACGTAGGTCGCGTTTCAACATTGTGGCAAATACGCCAATCGACGAGGTATCCGATTGCGGAAAATTAACCCGAAATCGTATGAATAACTACCCAAAGAAAAAGAGAAACATGATTTGAGACTGAAAACAAATAAAGAAGTAATACATAATACTAATCAGACCTTCGACACTTTATTTGGTACTTATCCATTATCCTGTCGACCACTTTTCATAAAAGAATACTATCGCCAAACTATAAGATTTAACGCCAAAAATGCAGTCCCATTCACTTGACGTCAGAAGTATTAAATGTGTTTGTTATGTCATGAAGCGGTTTTTAATTCGACATTTACCTGTACTTTTCATTTTGTTTTTCTGATATTTTAGTTATTTCGTTAATTAAAATAAAAATTGCGTCCCTAAACGGCTGTGCCATGACATTAAAAGAGAAAATGCATTGTAAAAATGTTGCGTTTCATGGTTAAGTGCAAATAGATCAATTTCAAATGACGTCACAAACATTTATTCACCAGCCGAGAAGGATAATTAAGAAAAATAATGTAAATAAATAAATATCCAAGATTTATTTTTTCTATTTTCATTAATATATTGTAATTTTTTGTGTTAAAACTTACTGGACACTTTGGTGAGTGGGGCTTTTCCGAATTTATTTTATTTTATTTATTTTTTTTATGTTCCAATGGCAACATTCTTCCATTTGTTTATTTGGAGTTCATGTTTGGCGATGATTTATTTTCTTTTTATGAAAAGTGGCCGACGGTATAATTGAAATGTACCCTTTATTTTAGCAATCACATTTTATTTTAAATCGTGGCGTTTGTAGAAATAATAATAATTGCATAAATATCCGTAAGAATAACATGCAAATCCCAATTGAGCATTTAATGTTTATATCTGCAAAAATAAACAAAAATATTTAATTTGAATTTCTTCCATTGCTATAGTAACGGACGTATTTTTAGAAATTATCACTTGTATTGTTAGAATTGTTAGATTTTGACGTCAAAGACTTCGCCAAATTAGAAAAATGTGCAATATCTCAAGAACTATTTGACTTATGAGTATTTAATTGATACCATTCGATTCAGCATACAAAAATACATTAAAATATGTTACCTTTTGTCCCGTAACTATAATACCCGATTTTTAAGGAATTTTTTTAAAGTTTGTTTCCCTTTTTACCCCCCTTAGGGGTGGAGTTTTTGAAAATCCCGTCTTAGTGCACCTCTACATACTAAGATATACGGGATGGTTATAATATAAGTATATCTATTTGGAGCTGTCTGTAGCTTGAAGGAATAACCGGAATGAAGCCAAAATCGGTACACTTACTATTCAAGAAGGGAGAAGAAGAATGTAACAATAAAAAAATTGCAATAATCGAAGACAGATGGCGCTTTTGAGTGTGAAATGTAATTGTAATACTGTGAACCGTGGAGGTGTCGCAAACCTCAATGACTTTACCGCATATCACAACATGTGCGAAACATTGCTCCTGATGCGTTACATTCAGCAGTTGAGCACATCGTGCACCGCCTGGATTGTGTTCTCCAGAGAAATGGCCATGTGGAACTTGCACATGCTTGGCACCGCCATGTGAAAGCTTAACCACATTCACTGTGACATTTTTCAATAAATTAGGTGTGCCATCTGGTTTGTCGCCTTAATTCTTTGTTTTTGTATAACACATTACATTTCACACTCAGTAGCGCCATCTGTTGGTGATTATTGCAATTATTTTTTTATGTTCCATTCTTCTTCGCCCTTCTCGAATAGTAAGTTTACTGATTTTGGTTTCATTCCGGTTATTCCTTCGAGCTACAGACAGCTCCAAATAGAGATACTTAAATTATAACCACCCATGTATATATACGGGGGGTTCGGAGCTAAAGTGGATCGAGTCATTTAATTATGAATTTAAGATAACCAAGGTTTCGGTTTATTAATACTAGTTGAATATTAAAGTGATTTAGAGGATAATTTTCTTTTTATTGTTGTAGTATGAAGACTAACTAAAATAATAGGTCATAATTTGAAAATTCAAAAACAATAATTAATTGGTCCAATTTAGCACGGAAATTTTATAAGAGTGCGTTTATAAGAAACAATTTTATAAGAGACAACTACTGTCACCTGTTCGAAAATAGCAATACCAGGGACTTGGTTCACTATGGCTCTGAAAATATACAGCATTTGCAAGTATTAATCCGGAGCATACACATTTTTTATTCTTCTGGACTTGATCCAGTTTAGTTATGAACGTTCCATATATATATATATATACAAAGATTACAAACAACACAACGAAGTACGGAAAAATGTATGGTAGGCATAACTAGAAGAGACAGAAAAAGCATAACCTGGATAAGAAATCAGACGAAAGTTTTTGACATCATTGAGAGAAATAGACGGCTAAAATGGAAAGCGGCTGGGCACATTGCGAGGAGACAAGACAGTAAATGGTGCAGAAGCACCCTACCGTGGTATCCTAGAGATGTTACACGAGGAAAAAGACGACCTAACTAAGATGGAGTGACGAAATCAGAAAAAGTGGACGGTGTTAATTGGATGAGGTGTTAATTAGATGACTAAAGCACTAGACAGGAGACAATGAAAAAAGCTGCGGGAGACCTACATCCAGAAGTGGATTGAAAATGGTTTTTGTTGCTGATGATATATATATATATATATATACATATATATCATCATCATCATCAATTAATATATATATATATATATGTGTGTGTGTGTGTGTGTGTATTAATTCGTATATACACTTTTTTTTTACATTTACACAGGGATCATAACGTTCCTAATATTTTTTTTTTTTACATTTATTACTATTTTCTATACACTATTTCAAAACAAAAACCTTCGTTATAGATCCATTTAACATCAGCAATAGATATATGACATGCATACAATGAAAATTGATCTTTTTAAACAGTGGTAGCAACGTGAAATAATTTGCTATACACTATTTAAAAAAAAAGCATCTTGGTAGATTCCTTTAAAATCTGCTATAGAAATATACATTGAAGATTACTCCTTTAAATCAGTGGTAGCAATGTGGAAAAACTTTAGGGACGCTGCAAGCTCTGGTTTACGTGTACCGCACCATAAGAAATATAAAAATGTTCTTTTTTCAGAGTTTTTATTCACATTACAGAAAAGATTTACTTAAATTTTGTAAATGAATCATAACTGCATGCGATACAATTATGCAGTATCTATTTATATAAAATGGAAAAATTCTGTTTTTTTTTTTTTTTTTTTTTTCATTCAATTTTTCCATTGCAAAACCATTAAAATTCAATAAATATTACTTTATTGTATATTATCGTTAGGTAATTTGTTTTTATATAGCTTATTTAAGAACATTGCAATGTAATTTTAATTGAAATTCTATTTTCCATTAATTCGCCAAATAACAACATTTTAAAGGATAATACACGCAAAATACTCAAGATCTTATTAGTTTTATTTAGTTAACAACTTTCTAGATAGTGTCATTATTCTCTTGATAATAAGTTCTAAACAAATTTTCTCTAACGACCTAATTTTACGGGATTGCATAATCCTATATTAAGATAAATGAACAGTGTGAAATTTCATTTCGATTAAACTGTTACGTTATTTATAAATATTTATTTCTTAATATTTGTAATTTAAATCGTTATTCGTTAAGAAAATAGCAACATGAATTTAATGTTAACGAATAATTAAAAAAAAAATTACTAGTTTAAAATTATAAGAGATGAACAATAAATTATTTTAAAACTTAAATCCATAAATCTATAAATTGTATATTTCTTAGGCATAAACATGCATGAAGAACTATAAAGTGAAAGTATATTTTCAAACAATGATCCTTAAGTTAAATGTAAGTTTGAGCACTAAAGGGTTGGCCGATAAAATTGAAAATAATTTTTTTCATCGCTATACTTTGAAAATTTCCTAATTAAAAAAAATAAAAACGCTAAGCCGCGTAAACGCATAACCACCATGCCACATTTCAAATTTCCAGACCCAACAATATCACAGAAAATTTGTTTGATCCTGTAACCTTTTAAATTTCGTTTTTTTTTTTTTTTTAAAGAAACTATTTTGTACGAGCGTTTACAACTTAAAAGTGACATCCATGGCAAATTTCAAGTTTCCGTCCCTAGTAATTGCATATAAATCGTAATTTAGAACGATTTTTGAATGTTCTCCCCTTTTTATCATTTTTTAAATCTTAGTTTTTTTAAAACTGTCCTGATCTATCATTTACGTCTTAAAATATCCAATATTTCGGAAATACTAACTTTTATCTTACTATAAAATTATTTAAAATGATTGCTCCTACATTATTCATTTAACGGAATACTTGAATCGTCTGAATATACTAAAAAATGTTTCATTTAAAGCTTAAACAAATTTAATAATGAACGGTAGTTTGTGTGTTTAACTGCACCCATATTATCAAAATAACTATATTATATTTAAATAATATACTTTTTAACAGAAACATTACAAAACACATACAAAACATACACCTGCTAGTTTCTCATTACAATTTTCAATGGCATGTGAAATTCTATTTATCTAGCTTGCACCTTCGCAAATAATTATTATTACCATAACTACTTCTGTGATGATTTGCGAAACAGGTATATTCTAATTCAACCCATTGAGAGATCATAGAAGGTACTTTACATACAAGTTACAGTTCTCTGCTCATATTGACTAAATGTCAAGTTAATTGATACCTTCTGAATTTACTGAATGGTCATTCTAACTTTCCATACATAATTGTTTTGCCTGAGCGCAAGCGCAATCATATCGATTTTCTAATATTGAAGTATGATGTAGTTCATTTGATGACATTGAGAGATTTTCGAAAATGTGAAATTACGATTTATATAATGTAGTATAATAAATAAACATTTACCATATAAAAAATTATTATCTTTCGGTACATAAAATTGAACAAAATCATATATAGTTTCACAACACAGAAAAACAATTAAGTAAAAATGGACTGAAATAAAAACAAAATGTAAATTTAAATACATATTGATGTTAAAAGTGTTTAGTCAAACTGAAATTTCTACATTGAAAATTATAATGAAAATTTCAGTTAAAATGACTGGGTTCGTATTTACGTGTTAGGCGGAAATTTTACTGATTAAAACTCGTCCAGATACATACGGGAGATGGGGGATGAATGGGACATTTTCACAAAAATGTCTATTTTAAATATTTTATTTAAGTTATTATCAATATTATATATCACTTTTCATACATTAAGTGTTTGACTACATCTTATGCACAATATGTATTCAAGATTATTATTATACAGAAATATATTATGAAATTAAAAAACAATTCCTCTATGTCCCAATCATCCCCACAGCAGGGATGAATGGGACACAAATATTTTCCTCCCTTTATTCAATGTTAAAGACTAAAAGCTGAAAAAATGTCTTCTGGGCAAAAGCTTAGATATTGTAAATTGTAATAAGATCTCCAGAATTATTTGTTAGCCAATCATATTGGACTCATCTCAGTTTTGACTTAAAAGGCCCATAAACGGAAGCATTCAATGCCTGAAGACGATAACTACAATGAGGATGAAATGTTAAAAGAATAATTACCATAAATTATTAATTTATCAAACTATATAATATTATTTAGCTAATAAATATATTTTTCAGCATCCTCTAGAGATGAATGAGACAATCCCATTCATCCCATTTTAAATATCACAATCATCCCCATGGTGCATATATTCAATTGTCAGCCATTTTATCTCAAAAATTATTTTTTTACAATGGTTAGTATTCATTCATTTTAATTACCAATATTGAGCCTTGAAATAAAAAAAATACAATATATCTTAATTGTTTATATTGCATAACATATTTAAGTATCTTCAAATGTAAAAAAAAAAAAAATCTTTTAAGCAGAGTTTTCAGGAAATTACAATTTGAAGGAAACTGAAAACAGCCATGTGGTCTTGCTTTAGGTTCTGAAGCACACTATGGTGGTGACATCTATGAGGATAGGAAGCAACTAAAAAAAAGTTTTTTGCCGGAAATATTGAGAATGTCCCATCCATCCTTTGTCCCATTCATCCCCCATCTCCCCTACACTTAGTGAAAAAGCTAAATAAAAAGCAATTTATTTATATATGTTCTGTTTAAAAATGATAAAAGGCAATAACCACAAGAATGCATAAAATATAAAGTACGAAGTGAATAAACAATAGTAGTTTATTAATTCAAACAAACATAGAAAAAATTTTAATAAGAAATTTAAATTAAATGTTACTTTAACACAAAATTAATAAAGAAAGAAAATCAAGTATTATCTTCAATAAATGTTGAATATCACAATCCTTTTTTAATTCCTGGGATCGAATTATCATAAATGTTTATGTTAAATGTTAAATACATGCCGAAAACTTTTTGCATACCTTTCCATATTTTCACGTACAATTAATTTTACAGTAAACAAAATCGTTACATGTTTGTAAAGAAAAAATGTGATTGTTCAATTTAATTACAGAACAAAAGATTATTTTTAAGGCAGCAAGTATTACTTTTAATTTGAGATAACGTTTTATTTAAAATTATGTTAACATATGCCCTTGGGAGAGGTAAATTAATTAAGCTTATGTAGTTTTTAATTATTTTTTAGATTGCTGTACTCCTAATTGTTTAGATTTATTTCCATATGAATAAATAAAGAAAAGTAAATTGAAGCTTTTTTGTGAATGTCTGCTTTTTAATGTTAAAGATAACACATTTGTTAATCTTTGCTTTACTCTTTAATCAGGATATATTGATTTTATCATAATTGTGTACTACTTTTGTTACAGATACTAGAAATCAGTTTACAATATTATACAAGTATATTTTATACAGTGTGTCTCAAGGGTTTAAACCAAACAAACAAATGTCCTTAATTAAATAAAAATAGAAAATAAAACAAAATAACGATATTCATTTATTAGATTTCATAAAATCATTTTAATGAATCTTATCAAAGTAAACAAATAACTACATTATCATGAATGTGATAAATTCCCCTAAAAATCTTTATAAACTTTATAGTGTCTTACATGTTTATACACAATGGAAATAAAACTACCATGAACACTTGATGTTACTTATTATTAGTAATAGGTAACACTAATAATAAATAGTAATAAGTAACAGTAATTGGACAATTGTCAGTGTTACAGTCGCATAATAACAAGACAATTGTCTGACTTTGGATAGCTTCAAATCAAAAACGTGTTTCCATTGAACCAATCAGTGTAATGTTATCGGTGGAGGATTATATAATGCTTTCGCAATTACCTCCAAGTGGTGTAGATTATGCATTTCCATTCTTGCTATAAGCTTCACCTATGAAGATACACGGTTGAATTTAAATCTAGGTTTTATGTTGTCCAATCTAAAACTTTGAAACTTTTGTGAGGAAAGCCACAATTCTGCATGATTTATGTTATGGATTGGAGTAATTTAAGTGTAACTCATCACTAAGGACAACCGAATAGGTCACTAAATGGAAGGAGATCCGGCTGATTTTTGGTACCATGTCAATATCAATTTTAGGCATCCAGTGCATCCCGATTTCACCTTTTATTAAAACTGAATAATGCAATCAGCTAATTCTCCATTTACAATATTATATTCATTTTGAACCCAATAAATTCTTGTTTGTTTGCATTTCCTAATTTTTTCTACGTATAGAGTAGTTTAACTCATTAATACCGAGATTAAGTTAAATTTTTATGGATATAGTAGAACTCATATAATACTAGCACGGCTAACACGTAGGCAATTTAAACAAGCCGTTTGCATGTTAAGCAGGACTCCTCATTAAAAGTACTTTAAAGTTTCAGGATTTGTACGATCTACAAAAGCAGAATCCATCCTAATACGCACAAAATATCCATTTATTTCAATGTGTTTTTTAGCGAAATATATGGTTGAATTAGGAACCCCTTTGTTATTGAACACTGTTGTCTCTCAGTGACAATATTTCTACATTACACCTCTCTGTAAAAATGTAATTATTTTTTCAATTTTACTTGACATAATTTCAACCCTCAGAGAAACCACTCACCCAAGAAAATGCTAGAAAATATATTGAGCTCTTTAAGGAATGAAAGAAATAAAATGAGATAAGGACATTTTAAAAATCACCTCTTTGTAATATTTACAACTGTGCTATGAAAATGAAGCGACATAGAATAAATCATTTATTTGTTTATTTCTTAAAAGTCACCCTGCGACATTTTAACCAGCCTTTTCATGTCGGTTATAGCACTATTATAATAGAAAGTATATGTGACATAAATAGCTCAAAAACAGAAGTGATAATTGCTATGTTAGCTGAGTTTTGCAGAGATAAAGGAATGGATTCGTTCGTTACCGTATCTTTTATGTCCTTCGGAATTACTAATTTTGTAGAGGCTTTGACTTCAGTACTATGATTTTGTGTAAAGAAAAGTCCCGTTTTCAGAAAATGATGCTCACAAATGTATGATTGAATATTTGATGTTAATTTTAGGATATTAAGTTTAATTTAGCATTATAAAGTTAGTTATGGCCAATAATAATAGTAATGGCTTTGATTATGATTGTACATTTAAGATTTTAATTTATTCTCGCGTATTACGAGTAAAGAATTATGCGAGCAATTTTATGCTTCTTTATTAATAGAGATTGACATTATTTTGTTTTCAAACCATTTTTTATAATTTCAGACAGGATCAAAAATTTAGAATTTTGGTGTATCGGCCAACGTCATCTTTGTTTTTGGTAGGAATTGGGTATATAATAAAAATTGGGTATAGCCTTTGATTTAGATGCCGTCAAATTGTCAAAATTTTAATAATTTTGTAGCATTCATTATTTTAAATGACGAAATTTAATATATGCTTTCATAATACATAAGAAAATAATATTTTAACTGAACAATCAGTCATAATGTATTATATTTTTTTAGACAATTGTTTTAAACAGAAATTAAAAAACACATAAATTTAATACAAAAAGTTTTATGTTAGTCAACGACTTTCCCTTATTATACATCAAATATATATTGAGAATGAATTTTAAAATTATTTTGTATATTGATATTTTAAAATTTATTATAATTCTTCAATGTATGCTTAAATTTTTGAAACGGACTGTATTACTATATTTGAAACGGACTCTTCATGTGTGAAATTTTCCGTTGGTCATCAAAAGTGCTGCTCTTTACATTCCAATATGAGAATATTGCAATTCTTCAATATAACTCAATAAAAAGTTCATGATCGACCAATGGGTTTTATTTAGAAACTTTAAATGACCATTCTGTTTATTAGAAAGATTTTGTTGACCTTACATTTAATCAACAGTAAAAGAGAAACGCAGCATGTATTTCGCATTCTTTGTACGTTCTTTAAATGGACGAAATGTGGCATGTGTGTCCTCATGTTTCGCAAAATATCACGTAAGTAATTACAATAATATTAACAGAATGCAAAGCATTTAACACAGCAGGATGATTGCACATTCCTGAATATCATTCATTGAGAACATTGCAGATGTTTGTTCGAAATAGTAATTGTAATTCCCCAAACAACGTATGTATTGTTTTAAATTTAAATAAATAACATAAGTATAATATTTTATGCAAAATATTTATTTTGTTCAATATTTTGGATTTTTTCTAATGCTCACGAATATACGTTTATATACGTTTGAACGTATACGTAGTTAAGCCTTTTTTCCATATTATTCCTATCCAAAATCGTTACCGGTTACAATACGTTTTATACGTATTATACGTATATTCGCGAGCACTAATTTTTTCCAAGTATTCCTGTAAATATTCACAATGCGATTAAATTCATTTAATTTGCAGTTTGAGTAAGTTATGGGTAAGTGTATCTAAATATTTTAATTCCTAAAGAAATGTGCAGCCATATTTTCATTCAAAAAAACATTAATAAAACAAATTGCTTAATTAAAATGACTAAAGTTTTACAGTATGTATAAGAGACTGTTTAATCCCCAAAACATGTACAGACTTTAAAATAATAATAATAATCATAAAGAACATATTTTGTAATCTACAAATTGTCGCAGAGACAAATAAATGTAGTCTTTGTTTGAAAATTATCTTCGTTTTCAATTTACTATTTTAAACAAAAAGCGCAAGAAGTTTTTTTCATAATAAAATTGTAACATACTTTGACATTTTCAATACAAACACGGTTTGATTTATGACGCAATCAATTTTTATATCATATTTGGACTCCTCGGATAATAAATGTTGAGTGATTCGAGGAAGTAGTTAAAGAATTATTCAGTTTTAAAGTTTGACACTCCTAATTTTTAATTCCTCTTTAAAGTTACAAAACAGACTGCGATGTGGGTAGTTTTTTAAACATACCAAAAACTAATTGGCGGAATACGCTGTAAATTCCATAGGTTACATATAAATGTTTTTCCCAAAACAATACTAAAAAAAATATCATTACAAAGGATGTAAATTTTCTTTTCACTTTGCTTAACTGCCTACAACCAACTTGAGTGAAAAATGTGTCCAGACCGTGGATTGAACCCAGACACCCTGGTATAGCGCACCAAGTGTTTTACCAATTAAGTCATTTGGACGACATCCAGTCTGGCACCAATTTCACTAATATACGTTGGCAAGGCTGTAATTCCGCTCCGCAAGATGGAATGTCAACATGATCACACTATTAGTGGCGTGCATCAGACGAATAAATTCCCAGCATCGGATAACATATATATTTACATTTGAAATTAAATTTTCAGTAGGACTGAAACTACACCTTAAATTTTTAAATAGCGCTACAAAGGATGTGGATTTTTTTTTGCTTTGCCTAACAGTGTACAACCAACTTGAGTGAAAAATGTGTCCAGAACAGGAATTGAACCCAGATATCTTGGTATAGCGCACCAAGTGCTTTACCATTAAGCCATCCGGACGACATCCAGTCTGGCACCTATTTCACTAATATACGTTGTGAGGATGGCTTAATTGGTTTCTTAACCCTTTCAGGGGCAAGCAATTTTCTTCCTGTAACGTCGAACTCACACCGGTATTTACGTAAGAATTTAGTTCAAAATAAGGAAAAGCAAATTTTCAACTTTTCCCGTCAAAGTTAAAAAAAGTAAAATTTTATTAAAAGTTTCTGGTTCGAATCGAATTAAAATTAGGTGGTATATAATAAAGACCACCGCCCCTCAAAGGGTTAATCCCTTCGCGCGACGTGTCCCTTACAAAATTTTACAATTTTAAGCAACAGTGTTTCTTATCAATGAAATCGGAGTACCAATAATTCACAGAAAAGTTATGATTAAATAAGTTAAAATAACTGTTCAAATATACTGATATACATACAAAGACCACATCTAAATGCTTTATCTGATTTTTATTCAGTTTGTAATTGAAACTATAGTTCTATCATAAGAGATTTAAGACATAATCGCCAATCCATCTTTATTTCATCTTATGCAATGCGCAAATATTTTATAATACTATACGAGATTTTAAACATATCCGTCTACAAATTTTAATTGTCTTATACCGGGTCATCCCGAAAGTTCTGCGGTTTTTCAAAGAAAAGCACGGTTTCGTCTATTTATTTTAACACTGTTGATAAGGTGACCTTGAATGGCCCAGATATGTACATTCATCTTTCTCTGTTGGCATTGCATATTCCTTGCTTTTATTGTGGCATAATTTTTGTTTCAATGGAGTTCTAATAATGGAGAAACAAATAAATCATTTTCGTCAATTATGCTCTTTTATTTCAAGAAAGGTAAAAATGCGAGTCAGACTGTTCGTAAAATTTATGCACTATATGGACAAAGTGTTTTTTCAGAATACATATTTTGAAGGTGGTTTGAGAAATTTAAGTGCAGAAATTTCAGTCTGGAAGAAGATACCGCTATGAACAACCATTGTAAAGGTGAACAACTGAAAAGTTGCTGAAAATCCACGTTACACATTTAAGGAGTTACCACACAGACTAAACATTCCAAAAAGTACAGTGTATGATAATTTTATAGAATCTTTTAAGAGGTCCTCCTTTGCAGATTATGATGATCTGGTCGTCCATAGCTGGCATTATCTTCGAGGCCTTAAATTCCTAAAACCACCTTCGAACTATGTCATCTGAAATAGCACTTTGTCCATATACAGCACAAATTTTACGAGAAGCCTTCACTGGTATTTTTACTTTTCTTGAAATAAAAGAACATATTTGACGACACTGAATTTTTTGGTTCTCCATTCTTAGCACCGCATTGAAACAAACATTATGCCCCAATCCAAACAAGAATTATGCAACTCAGGCAGAAAGGACCGAATTTACATATGGGGGTCATTCAAAGTCACTACCTATCATTAGTAGCAAAATAACTAGAGGAAACCATGTTTCTTTTTTAGAAAAGCGCAGAACTTTCCAGATGACCCAATATATTTATGTCAGTAAAAATGGATTGATTTGGTCACATTTTAACCCCTTAAGCACGACGACGTACCTGCGTACGTTATGAATTCTTCATTTGCAATACCAGGACGTATGTGTCAAGTCCAGTTTGCAATGTTCTAACCAATTCGCACCTGAAAATTCTACCATTCAGTTATTATACATTAATTCCGAAATCTAATGTATAATAATTCACGGGCAGAATTTTCCGGTTCGAATTGGTTTTCCCAAACAGAAGGAACTTTCCGAACAACCCTATATATGGTATTCAGCATACTATCACTAAATTTAATACATTGGTTAAGGGGATAATATGCGTTAAAATTTATTTGATATTTTTTTCTTTTACATCTATGAAGAAGAATTATTTCCCTTTAATTGAAAAAAGAATTAAATGTATTATTATTATTTCTTAACTTTATTTTATTTATTTATTTTTATTTTTACTTTCATCCAAAGAAACTTGTTTTTTAGATCCAACTAAAATTTAAAAAAAATTATATATACTATTTTTCTTATTTACTCTTGGGATATTATTTTTTGGTAAATCGATGAAGATTTTTTAAAGCAAAATTTTTTGCACGCTGACAAATTGTTGCGGCAGCTGTTACTAACACTATATATCAATAACTCTTTAATTAACTCCAGAAGAAAAATGAACTTTTTATTTCTTTTTTCAGTACATTATAAGAAGATCATAACATGTGTATATTTTTTATAACTTAAAATGTTTATTAAATATAAAAGTAACTAATTTGCTTTATATCAAGTTCAATTTGCCTTTACTAATCAGTAACTTTAACTAACCAAACATATTTTTTATGTGCTGTTAAAAATAAAATAAAAATTTAATATATTAACATAAATAATTGATTTATATATTTTTATAAATTTACGTTTATAATTTTTTGTTTCTTATATTTTGGATATTTATTTTTTATTAAATGTTTTAAATGAGGATCATGAAGAAAATAATTCCAATTTAATCTCGGAAAAAAGAACATTATCTATATAAATTGAGAATCTTGAGTGACATAGGCTGATAGCGTACAAATAAACGATTTTTTCTAATTATTATTTATTTAGTCCCTTGACTACGTCGCCATAGAAGCCCATGTAATAGAGTTCGTTCATGTTTACGTTTTATCACCACATTCTCAAAATAGTAATATTTTTTTATCAATTGCCGAATTACTGTTGCTGGTATAAATAAGCGAAATATTGCTATTCCAAATTCGTGGCACCCAGATTAAAGAAATGTGCAATCCCTGCCAATTTTCAACCACGTACTTATTGAACATCGCCGTCGTCAAAAAGTAAGCCGAGTTGGATTTTCCATGAGCCAGTGGCTTTGCACTGTAAGATATGGATGTTGGTTGCCGATTAATAAATACGACAAATAGTACAGTATAAATAGTTAAATTTACTCCCTAGAATAACCTAATTTTAACGTATACCGCACACAATCTTTCCCATCGGATGTTTATTTTATGCAAAATATTTCGTATATCCGGCGCAAACAAATTAATTTTCCTATCTTAAAACTCTCTTGTTATTCTGCGAATACCAAGAAATAAGAAAAAAGTCGGTTATTGCTTGATATGTGAATTACTTTATCTACAAAAAGCATAAACATAATAATCACCCTTTCCGTCCGTGTAGTAACTATGGACCCACATACCACATTCTAAGCATCGAAAACAGAGTCCTTTCTTCTTGTCAGTACAGAAAACACCCTCGCAGAAGACACAAATTTCATCAACTTCCTCCTCCGAATATCTTATTTTTTACCTTTGGTCAATGTCAATGTCGACCCCTTTTGCCCGTATTTTTTTTTAGGTTTCCCTCTATCCTTTTTCTTCTTTTTCTTCTCATTTATCGGAGACGACTTCAACAAACATTTTAACTCCTCCGAATATCTTTCTTTTTTACCTTTGTAAAATTCAATGTCTGCCCCTTTCGCCCGTATTTTTTTTAGATTTTCCTGTGTCATTTTTCTTCTTTCTCTTCCCATTTATCGGAGACGACTTTAACAAACATTTTAACAATAGCCCTGACCACTTCTAAGTTAAAACCGCCATCATTCATTCATATAGTAAAATACTAATAGCGTGTTCGCGGCATCTAGGGGCTAAATATGTGTAAAAAAGAATTTAATCGTCAATTCAGGCCAATATACGGTCAGTATTTTCTTTTAAAAATGAGAAACATATAACTCAAAAGGTTTTGATTTCTCAGATTCCATCGTGTCGATACTTTTACTCTTACTGTTTGTAAATTACATGGACTTCAGCGAAGTTTGTACGTTTCATGCCATTCTCCCCTCAATTAAACGTACAAACTCCCTACAAGAGAAAGGCTGCGCTGCGGTCAGTTCCAGAACACCTACTAGTCGGAATTTGGACCCTAGCTGGTATCTAAACCCTTCCTCTCTACATATTGTAATTTGCAAAATGAAATGGAGCATAAAAAATCTGCTTAATATAATAAAGTTTTATAAGTTACTTAAATTCGTGATCAAATTAGAATAAATCGGTATTTTAGAAAAAGGGTAAAATGTGTGTTATATCCGAATGAACAATTAAAAGATCGTAATGTAACGATCAGATGCTGTAAATAAAAATATATTTAAACCAATTCTGTAATTTCTTTTAAATCTTAAATGCTTTTTCATGCTCTCAGACCAGAAATAACCCACTAGTTCATCCAAATAAAAATAATGCATTTCACAAATTTCTTATTAACTAAAGTAAAAATACGTGTACATTTATGATTTGCATGCATTTCTGAAGCGATATAAAACAATCTATTCATGTTTTTAATAGATCGAAATGTTTCAAACGCCGATGAAATTGCATTGCATTCTGCGGCGAACAGTTGAACTTGGAACTAAGGTGGTACCCATTTTGAAAATGTGTATTTAACAGTGCCCAAAATGAGTACACAGAAGTAACCAAAACAGGCATGGTCCAATTTGGGCTCATTTCTAAGAATCTGTCAACCCGAATTGGGTTTTTATTTTTTTCTGTGTAACGTTTTAACCGAGTCCGACTGTATGAAGGTGGGTGAGCCAAAGATAGCCTGTGTTCCTAATGTGACCCTCCCCTGAAAAGTAGAATTAATTTAATTTTTAATTACAAAATGGTGCAACTGCATTGTCAATCATGTATGTGCAGTTCACGTGGCTGAATGTAAAGAGATCACCTTGATCCTCCGATATTTTATGCAGTGATTTCACTTTTAAAGAGTAGTCGTTCTAATTTCCAGGTAAGAAGATATTTTAATTTACACGTGTTTAAATTCTGAGAACTTTTAGTTATGACACGTTTTCTGAAAGCTTATTTATTTTTCTTTAACCACATTTACTTCAATTCTAAGAAATGTATCAGATTAATACATTTACGTCTTGCAAATGGCGACCATGTGTATGTTCCCAAGGTGGCCACATTAGAAAACAAATGTGAAAATCAGTGTAGTAAGGGTGATTTTAAAAATGTCTGCATAAATATCTGAAAAACCCATTACAATTTATTGTTAACACCAGAGATCGCTCAAAAGAAGTCAGTAACTCCCAAAAGAAAAATTCTGAACTACCGTGAAACAAAAAGTGCTTCAAGGTATTTTCATGCCATAAGATAAGAAGATTAAGAAGAAAAACTCGATGGATATCAAAAGAAAGAAAGAATCATCAGAGCATAATAGTAAGCAAAATAGTTTGCCGAGTATTTTTTTTTTCACATTTTAAAAGATATTTCAATACATGGGTCACCTTTGGAACACTATGCGCCAAAAGTGGTCCACAAGCTACATATTTGAAATTGTATTGTAAAAGTAATTAAATTTTATTTTACAAAGAAAAGTATACTTGATATGTGTTATAGATAAGTGTAAAATTTTACAAACAAAAATGCAGCCACACATCCGACCAGAAAGTTATACAAAAAACCTCAAATCTTAACTATGGTCACCTTTGGTTCATCTACCTTATTTGAAAAGTAATTTTCTAACCTTTCACAATAAAAATAACGAAGAATGTTAATAAAGGAATTTTGGTAATCTTATAAAATAAAGCTCCATTATTCTACGCTTTCTTTTATTCTAATCATATTCTTTTTTTTTCATCATTTGAGTTTCGTTCCATTAACATGCTAATGTATGATTTTAAATGTAAATTAAAAGACGACATTTCTCTTTGCAATCAATATAAATTAAAATAATTGCACATTTTACTGTTTCAGATTGAAACAGATTTACTTTTCATTTTATTTTAATGAGTCATTATTTAATAACGTTTCCTTAAGATGTTAATTAAATGCAAAGTGCTTATTGACTTGCAAATGGAATAAATACATTTAATGGAAAATAATTACACGTGTTTCATATTTTAGTTAGCACAATTCAATCGATTTTATTTTAAATATTTAAATATATAAATTTGAAAAAAGATAAGTGATTTAGTAATTTTTTTAAATCGTTAACTGAAATATACATATTGTTTTCTTTAAAATGAATGGAATTTTAGGTGAACATTTTTATAATCAATAAAATGCGTCCTCATTTCCGTTAGATAGCATATAGTTTGAAACTCATAAAGTTTGAAATTAAAAATTTGAAGATTGTGCTTATGTATGCAGTAAACATTGTGTCAAATTTAGTTGTGTAATCTCTATAGGAAAAAAAAAATACAAATTATTTCTGTTTTTATTTACAGAAAAATTGCTATAGAAACATTAGTCATTTAAATATGTTTTTCATCTACTTCCTTAACAGATGTATTGTGCAAATTTTTCTGGGCTAAACTATACATTATGAATTGATTTATTGTGCATTTAGGGCATTCGGACCTTACAAGACTCATCTGAATAAAACAAACTTTACATACAGACTATAATTAGGGTTTTGTTTAATATGAGTTTTTTTTTTTTTTTTTGGTGTGTGTGTGTTCAGGTTCAAATTACGAAACGTCATCATTCCTTCCAATGAAAATTACAAAAAAATTGTTTATTCCCTGTTGTAAACGCAAAAGTCCCGGTTTGTTCCCAAATGAATTTCCAAATATACGGCATTTTTATTAAAAAATCAGTTTAATCAGAAAAAAATACGGTTTATTCCCAGATTTAAATCGGAATTTTTCAAGTCATTGATACTAAAATTCCAACATAGTGCATTTTGAATATTTTAGATGAGATTCAAATTTCTAAATTACTTCTTTATCTTGAAAATTGTATCTTAGCTTTCCTAATTACAGTTATTTAATGCATTTTCTTATTATTGCGAAAATAAATATTATTTATTCATAACGTATCCATTTATTCGTTGTAACAGATGGAAAAGTTATATAATATTTAATGTATATAAATTGATTTCCCTTGGAACAGTTTTATACTAAGAATTATATATATAAATATATTCTAATTGACAAAAACTCTATAAACCGATCTCAATATATATACAGAATTTTAGAAAATGAAAAATGTATTAGATATTTAAAATATTACTCCCTGATTAGTATTTCGTTACGTGTAATAATTAAATCAGTAATCATAATATCCATTTCTATTTAATACATCTACATTGATATACTTATCATATTTTCTAATCAGTACACAGTTTTTTCAAAATATCTCTACTCCAATTAGTAAGTTTTTTTAGTATTACTTAGAAATAATAACTTAATATTAATTTTTATTTCTGCTTTACTGAAATTATATATTTTAATTTAAAAAACTATTTTTTAGAAATATTGTCCTTTAAACTATCTAACTAAATAAAGTTTATCAGATATTCGGAAACATTTACAATGCAACATCCCCCCCCCCCCCCCAACATATCCAACAATAACAAATAAAAAAAAATAATGATGTTCGTGATTATTCTCTAAATTTTAATTAAAAACGTAATTCAATGATTCATTTTAAAATATAATATTCATTTCAAATTATAAAAAGGCCAAAAAATATTTTCAGAAATGGAAAATTTTAAAGAATGTCTTTACTAAAATGCAATTTTTCTATTATTGATTTTGCTTTCACAGCTGCTTAGATTCACTTCACATGAAACTTTTATTAAATACGTAATATAAAGAGAAAAATTCATTTGTTTTCTTCAGAAATACATTAGACATTTATTACTTCAAACATTATTTGTAAAAAAATAATACTGTAAATAATCAGCTTAAAAATACATTTGAAATTATTGCACGTAGAAATGTTTATCAATAACAATCAAAAACAAAACTGTCTTTGTTCAAAACATAATAAAAATAATAATATGAAATGAAAATTTCCACTGAATTCAGTAAAAATGTAAAACAAAGAGAAGAATCATAAAGTTTAATAAACGCAAGCACGATATTTAGATTTAACTAAATGTTTATGTATTTATAGCTATGAAACGGAATGTCTTGGTATCGTTTAGTTATAATTTTACATTTTCTTATTTTTAAATAAACTGACTACATGCACTAAAAAAACAGAACATAATAATATATATAATACAGAGAGGAAAGTATTTTCAAAACTAGGTAAATTATATACAAATCAGAAGAACCCGTGTTAAGCTTTCGCACTGCAATCTTTGAGATTATTTCCTGGTACGTTTTAGCACTGATTTTTAATTATCTGATTTTTTTCGAAATGTGGGAATCGAAACGAGTTTTTTTTAAACGTGTTTTATCGAAATGTGGGTGTACCATCCCAAAAAACATGTTCAAAATCTTTCCGAATGATACCTCATTCATCGTTGTTTGTTTTGTATGTGCATCTAAAAAAGGATGTTGGCAACAGAAATAATATAATTGATGCTTGCTTGTGTATAAGAAAAGGGGAATAGATTGCCGGAAATTTTTTTGCCAAATTTTATTCTCTTGCCAAGGTAATTTCTGTAGGTTGCCAAGACCATTAAACGGAAAAAAAACCTCGAATTAATAAAAAAATTCTACACTGAATCAGACGTTTAGGGAATTCATATGAAAGCATTTCCTCAGATTTTGCAAAACTGTTAAATATATGCCTTAAATACGTAAATCAATATTTGGTACACCACTTTTTTGAAAGCCTATGGGAACTTAAGCATGGGATGTTCAAACTTTGTGGTCCAGCAGCCATTTGAGTGACGTCAAACTTTGCTGGCGTATTAACAGCTTAATGAAACATTAAAAAATAAATACTTACAATTTTTGTAAATCCTAATGAACTGTACATCTAAATGGAAGATAATCCTTAAATTACGTAATCTACTGGTACTTCGATACAGTACGCATATACACAGCCATGATTAAACAAAGAAAACAAATAAATAATAGGTGACGCATGCATAAAAATAAATAAAAAACCGATTAAAAGCTCGATATTTTTTCAAAACGTACGCGCAAGAAATAAATTAACGATCGTATTTTAATTGCATTATAGGATGACGTCATCTAAAATGCAGTATTTTATTTTAGCGGTTTATTGCATCTGATTAAGCGTCAAATTTCCAATTAAAATATATCTTTGAAGTGAAATTCGGATGAAATACAGGGTCATGAAAAATCGAAGAGTGTGGTAAATAGGATTCCAAATATCTCGGCAACTAATTATCCGATCGACTTCATGCTTTATGCAAAATTTATGTTTTTTTTATTGTCTTTTATATTCATTTCTTAAAATAAACAATTTCGAAAATTACCTTTCATCAGAACGAATATTTCGAGAGTCCGAAAAAATTGTTCCGGTTAATCGAGGTTATTGAAATGAAATAGGCTTCTTCCCATTATTACATACTAAGTACATACCAAATTGCAAGTCTGTATCTCAATTTTTTCGGGAGATAGAGCGTTTACAGACACACAGACACACAGACACACACACACACAGACACACAGACACAGACACACAGACGCACAGACGGACGGTAATTTTTTTTTCTTCTAAAAATATGTTTTTCGGAATCTCCAGTGTCTGAAACGTGTAAATCCGTCAAATTTTTTTTTCCGATTTTCAAAACGATTACAAGACTTACCCTATACTACGTATGATGGGTAAGTAAAAAGTAGTTGGGTGTTGAAACACTGCATACTACATATATAGTAGTTTAATATGAACTGAATATTTAAAAGATCAACGAAAAGGAAACGGCTTTAGCTATGGAAGTGATACTTGGAGGAGAGTGATGTGCAATATGAAGAATTTCTTTTTTTTTGCTTCCTAAATATAGGTACCATTATCCTAATTTATGTACCATTAATCTAATTTAGGTACCATTATCCTAATTTAGGTACCATTATGCTTTCTAAATTGTTGTCCAAATATCACCGAAAGATGGCGCTGCATTATTTGAAATAATAATACTGCTTAAAATAGCCTTTAAAGCAAAAAATGCAAACTATCTTTTGTCGGTTTAGATTTAACAGCTCAACAAAATAAAGGTTAACTGCTGAGTAAACTTTTACCCCTTCGGCCCTAACGTCCTACTAATAGGACATATCTTTTATTGAGTATTAATTTGTCTTAAACATTATTTTTATTAATTCCAGCACCTAATAGTGATAGTATGGATCTCTAAATTTCCTATTATGACTTCACTTATGTTTAGCATTTAGTAATAATAATAATAATAATAATTTTCATAATTATTAGCAAGCCGTTGGCATTTATTTTAATTAAAACACACGTTTCACTCTTTAAATTAAAATTTGGGAATCCTTTTCCGAATTGGTAATTTGTGATAAAAGATTTAAAAAAATATATTACTAAATTTTTATGCTTGTTTAATTTAGTTGTAATACGACATTTTCCAAACGTCTTCAAAAATTCTTCCTTAGACTATTGTTATATAAAAATCACGCAAAATAACTACATTTGTGAGGTTTTGGTAAAGAACGCATTCGTTAACTTTCATTAAACCCTAACTTCTGTTATTCCGATAGCTATTTTTAATTATGTTAACATACCAGTAATTTTTTCCCAAAATTGAAAAAAAAATCAGGGCCGAAGGGGTTAATACATTTTTATACATTACTCCAATGGTTCTCGTACTTTTTAGATTCATCGCCCCATACGAAGTAAAATATGTGTCTGTCTAAAACTATAATTGTCTAAGAATTATAATATTTCAATCTAACAAAATATACAATTTTAACTGCAAGGTGCAGATGCATTTTTCAAAACGTAGATTCAATTTTAAACCTACAACAATATTACATCAGTAGAGAAGAAATGGGGCTCCAACCCCAGGAGGAGCTGGAGCCGGAGGAGGGAGGAGGGCTCCTCCTCCCGAAGTGCCCTCCTCCTCCTCCTCCCGAAGTGCCCTCCTCCTCCTCCTCCCAAAGTGTGCACCTCCTCCTCCTCCCAAAGTGCGCACCTCCTCCCAAAGTGCAGCACCTCCTCCCGAAGTGCCCTCCTCCACCACCTAAGATAAGGGGATTAATTAAGAATTAGTGTTAATTAATTTTAATTAGGGAACTTAGAAATTTTTTGAAGCAAATTTTTTTTTTTCGCGTAGAATTTCCTACTAGAGTACGAGGTGTGTTTCAATGGATTTATTTTAGCGAATTAGAAATTTAATTAATTTTAATTTTAATTAATTTTAATTGGGGAACTTAGAAATTTTTCATAGCAATTTTTTTTTTCAACGAGAGTATGCAGTTTGATTATGAGTGTATGCAGTAGAAGTGAATGATTAATTAATTAAAAATATTAATTAAAAATAGTAATTAATTAATTTTAATTGCAGAACTTAAAAATTTTCGCGAGATTTTTTCAACGAGAGTAGGGTATTCGATATACATGTTAGAGGAGAATTTTAAAAGTCAATAATGGTTTAATTAAAAAGGGTCATTCATTAATTTTAATTGAGGAACTTAGACATTTTTCGAAGCAAATATTTTTTCAACGAGATAGGCTATTTGTTATACATGTTAGAGTATATTACAGGTGAATTTTAAAAGTCAATAATGATTTAATTAAAAAGGGTCATTAATTAATTTTAATTGGAGAACTTAAGAAATTTTGGCAAGATTTTTTTTTTCCCTCAACGAGAGTACGCAGTTTGCATGTGCAGTAGAATGGTAGATGCTAGTAATTAAAAAGGGTCATTAATTAATTTTAATTGGCGGACTTCAACATTTTTGAGGCAAACAGGCGCGTTTTAATGAATTCGATATAGGTTGTAGTAGGTCCCGCATGAATTATACTGTACTCAACTGAATAGCTCCCCCCTCCCCCTTCCTTTTTTACCCAGAGGGGGCCCTTCGATAGACTAACAATACACACTTCCAAAAGTATAGAGTACCATAAAAAGAATTTTAGCGTATATGTAAATAAACAAGTATGTAAAATCAGGCATAGTAGCATAATTCATGAATCACTTTCCAACATTATCGAAATGTTATGTGAACAAAATATAATTTTACCATCTAGTGCATTAGTTAATTAAAATAGTGAACAGTTACAGATCTCCTTTTTAATAAAAAGGCCCAAAGCCCTTCACAAAAAATCCAAAGAATTCAAGAAAAAGCTTTACCCAACTGATAGCCAAAACATATAGGATTCTTAAATGGATTGAAGTATACAAATAGGTTCTACAGGAATACATTTATTTAGGTTAGCATGTAAAAATAGTTAAAAGTTATAGGGAAGCCTTCGAATGGAGTGATTATACGTTTTGGGGACCCTTCAAAAGAAACTGGAAACAGTTATAGATATTGAACCCTTCACAAAAAATTGGACAAATCCCCTTCACAAAAATTCCAATGAATTCAAAATATGCATAAATACTAGAACCCTTCATACATTCAGTTCGTCGATCCCCCTTTTTTTTACCTTTCGAAGTGTGAACTCGCATTAGAGTAAAGGGTCCCTTCATAAAATAAATGAGATACGTGCCCTATTCAAATAAAAACCACCCTTCACAAAAACTGTAGGGGTTCCCTTTTGGAATAAAAAAGCATCCTTCACAAAAATTCCAATTATGCATAAGATCCCTTCATAAAATCAGATAATTTACGCTTTCGCCTTTTTTTTTTCAATTCAAGTTAGGCTAAAAGTACAGCTTGCGCGTCGATATGTTCAAAACACATAGTTATAGATATTAAGCTACCTTCACAAAATAAATTCAATAGATTCATGTTATATTATGGCGACAGAAATACAAGGGATACTCACCTTCCATGAAAATGCAAGGTCCGCTGTTTGAATGAAAAGGCCTCCCTTCACAATATACCCTGTAAAAATATTATGATTCCACAGATATTTTAAGAAATAGAGTACTAATCTCAAATGAATACGAATTCATGCAATGTAAAAAATAGGTTTTACACGAACACATTTTTAGTATAACGTTCAAAATATAGTTTTTAGAAAAAAGATTCATGTTTCACCAAATTTATCATACAAGTCTGTAAAATAGGGTAGATCATTTCATGAAAAATAATTGAATTTTCGAATGATTATGCTTTAAAATACATATTTATAACTGCAACTAAGATTTGAATGTTACCCCCTCAACATGCATATCGCTGAATCATAATGAGTCATATTATCAGATAAGCGAAGATCTTGCTTTGATTTCACCCCGTATGCGATAATGAGTCACTCCGCGATAAGAAATACCTGAGACTCGTAATTTCTGACACATTTTTTGTAGGTAAATGAACTATTTAAAACCGTCAATGTATACGAATTATTTCGTGTAGTTCTATATAGGTGCTACTCTTCATATATACATATGGTGATATATACTAAAATCTGTTAAGTTTTAAAAGGCTTCACTGTGTATTCATTGTAAAATAAGAAATATCCCTTAAGAATTTTGAGTATAAGAGACGGGTTTAAAGGAATTTGAATCTGTTTAAATGTACCTGTGTTTAAATGAACTTGATACAGCTTAGGGTAAAAAATATACAGGAGTCCCTATAAAATATAGGAATTAAATTTTAAATAATATAAAACTAAATTACATTAGTCTATGCTTTTTTTGTATAGAAAAATTATACTAAATTGAGTTTTTAGTATTTTAACTTAAAAACTTCTTTTGAGGAATGAATAACTAACCTTTTGACTTTGTTTTTATAAAATATATATTGTACTATTTAGTTAGGGCATTATTTAAAAAATTTTTGTTTTTAATATTGAAAAAAAATGTATCTTACCTAAATATTTAAACCATAATGTACTGGAATTCATCCAAATTTGATCGACTGCATGCATGTCTTAAAAGAACTAAACGTGTTCGCTTATCTCTTAAAACCACGGGATATTATAACGTTATGGATAAAGCATAGGGTAGAATACAGAATGAATAGGTATTATAAAGCAGAATCATAAATTTTGCATACTTTACACTTGTAGTATGTGAAATGATTGCTACTATTGCCTATATGAGAAAATGAATCATCAACGAATCTTATTAGTGTATGTTATATTTAACCAACAGGCTTGAAATGCGTGAATTTTGACTAGAATTAATCATTGAATGTAAAAATGATTTATTTTTAGATCTAATATTTATATCGTTTAACATTTTAAAATATATACATAAATTAATCTTACCTTATTCACAAACTTGCAATCCCGTCTTCAATATATGACTACAGCATGAAAAAACATGCGTGCTACTTGTATAGCAACAGACCAGAAATGATTTCAGTACAAGTCCATTATCTTATCGTTAATCTATAGATTAGTAACATCACGTGACTGATTGCGATAACATTCTATATAAGATTTACTGATATGAATACATTTCAATTCATTTCTCCCAAAAGCAAGTGTATGAGTTGGTTGTGAGATCTAGGTAAGTATCCTTACTTTATATATTTAAAGTTATAATATATGAATAGATATAATATTAATGTATTTTTTCAATATGTATGGTAGGCAAAAAGGAATAGGTAGGCAAAAAGAATAGGTATTATTGCATGTTTCCTCTAATTTATTTTTAAAATAATTATTTTAAAAATACATACTAACAATTTATGCGATGAGTCACACAGCATGATGGGACGATATATGAAATTTATTTTTATATTATACAAGCTCCTATATACAATTCATATGGGTGAGCAAGATTATTTTTAGAATTTTTCACTCTTACCCTCTATAGGCTATACTTTTAAAATAGTAGTATTCGAATACTTGTAAAATGTAATTATAGCTTAGTAATTTTCTAGTCTTTTAACTATGCCGTTGAAGGAGTATTGTCATATTTAACTAACAGGCTCGAACATGCGTGAATTTTGACTAGAATTATTCACTGAATGTAAAAAAAAAAATGATTTATATTTAGATCTAATATCGTTTAACATTTTAAAATCCTATTAAAAGTATATACATTAGTATGCTTGTGAAAGGCCTATTGTTAATACGAAACCTTTTGTGAAGTGTCCTGTTTTAGGGTTAAAAGTTTCGTGAAGGGGTCTGTTTGAAGGAGCCTGTTTCGAAATGACTTAAGAACGCACAATTTATTCCTAAACATTCAACTCGATTCGTTATATATGCTTTATTAAGTATTCAATAAAAAATAATAACTAAGAAATAAAATTAAAAATAGTAATTAAGAGATATCCTTAAGAATTCTTGCGATAGGAGATTGGTTTTAATTAAATAGGTTAATGAATCTAATTCGATACAAGTCTTGTTAAAACAGAGATTATAGTTAAAATACACATTAATTATACAGCATTACACTGTATTACACAATGCGCTACCTCACCTATATTATCACAGAAATACCTTCGATAAAATTTAGACTAACAATACGCACCTAAAAAATATATACAGAGTACCCAGAAAATGATAGGAATGAATGAAAAATTTTAACGTAAATTATAAAATAGGATCTACAATAAGTGACAATAAATAAATATGAAGGAAAAATCATGAGTCATGGTATACTTTATGAAACACTTTCCAATGCTATGTGTCTATCATTAAGAATTTGAAATAAGTGAATTAGATTTAATAATTCATACTGGAAATGTATTTTTAAAAAAATTAATAGCTTCGTCTACTTTTAAATCATTCAAGACATATGATGAAGATTTAACCGCTGCAGAACGACTAAAAACTAGTATCTTAATGAATAGACCTATTTACGTCGGGTTCACAATTTTAGAATTATCTAAATTAGTTATGTATGATTTTCATTACAATTTTATAAAGAAAACATACAAAGATCATGCAGTTTTATTGATAAGTTCCTTAACTTATCATATTCAAACACATAATATTTATAAGGATATGGAGCACCATCATGATTTTTTCGACTTTTCTGAATACTCGAAATCCCATCGTCTAAACCGCACAAGTATCGAACCCACAAACATATAATCAGACTTGACATTTTATAACCAGGACGCTAACCACAGGGCTAAGTGAGCCCCCGCTTATTTTATAGTCACCACGCTGACTATTGGACTTAGTAAGCCCCAGGCTAATTTATATACACCACGCTAACTATTGGGCTTAGTGAGTCCCTGCTTATTTTATAGTCAACATGCTAACTATTGGGCTTAGTGAGCCCCAGGCTAACTTATACCAACCACGCTAACTGTGGGGCCTAGTGAACCCCCGCTTATTTTATAGCCACCATACTAAACACAGGGCTAAGTGAGCCCCCGCTTATTTCATAGTCACCATGCTAAGTATTAGGCTGAGTGAGCCCCAGGCTATTTTATACCCACTATGCTAACTAATGGGCTGAGTGAGCCCCAGGCTATTTTCTACCCACCACGTTTACTGGGCTTAGTGTGCCCCCGCTTATTTTATAGCTACCACGATAACCACAGGGCTGAGTGAGCCCCCGCTTATTATATAGTCCACACGCTAACTACTGGGCTGATTAAGCCCCAGGTATTTTATACCCATCACGCTAACTACTGGGCTGAGTGAACCCCAGGTTATTTAGTCGCATGAATATGATTTCCAAGGTATATGTCCTAACTTGATTTAGACCATTGCCTATAGTAAGATAAAGTTGGGAAGTAAATTGGTAAACTATGTACCTCGAAAACTCAGTTGTATTTTCTTAAATATCTGCAGAAATCAGCATAGTTTATTAAAATTATATACATTCTCATTAGTTTATGAATCTACTAACTTATAATATCTATATGGTAACTTGGATTATTAGTATTCCCACTTAAAAATTTCTTTTGTAGATTTAATATGATAAACACTAACATAAGACTGACTAAACTTTTACCATTTTCATTTCAACTTAGTTTTAGGAAATTTATCTACATAGCTTTAAATTTTACTGTTTAGTAAGTCTATTATTTCAAAGTATTATTTTTTAGTTCTAATATACAAAACGTATTCATATCGTTTTACATAGTAGGTATCAAATTAATTTAAAGTCATATTAAAAATATATATATATACAAATACTATTCTTACCTAACACACCAGCTAGCTAAGCACCCAACCGTCTCACACCAAGACTCTGAGAAAAGTGAATGCTTGTTCAGGGCCTTATCAGCTAATATAATCACTGATAAGACTTGATCACGTGACATGTGACGTCACTGTTTAAGTGATATCACGTGACCATGTGGTACCATTCAATACGTCACCAATGACGTCAGAGATCACGTGACTAGGTCATAAAAGAACCAATTGCTAATTGCAATTAACAATTTACCTTTAATTGATTTGTATAATATATATATAGAGATAAATTAATACCTGATTTTTCTATTATTTCGTAAAACAAGGTACATGTGCTATGTATTACGAAATAATACATAGAAAAATCAGGTATTAATTTATCTATATATATATATATTATACAAATCCTCCAAGTATCACTTCCATAGCTAAAGCCGTTTCCTTTTCGTTGATCTTTTAAATATTCAGTTCATATTAAACTACTATATATGTAGTATGCAGTGTTTCAACACCCAACTACTTTTTACTTACCCATCATACGTAGTATAGGGTAAGTCTTGTAATCGTTTTGAAAATCGGAAAAAAAAATTTGACGGATTTACACGTTTCAGACACTGGAGATTCCGAAAAACATATTTTTAGAAGAAAAAAAAATTACCGTCCGTCTGTGCGTCTGTGTGTCTGTGTCTGTGTGTCTGTGTGTGTGTGTGTCTGTGTGTCTGTGTGTCTGTAAACGCTCTATCTCCCGAAAAAATTGAGATACAGACTTGCAATTTGGTATGTACTTAGTATGTAATAATGGGAAGAAGCCTATTTCATTTCAATAACCTCGATTAACCGGAACAATTTTTTCGGACTCTCGAAATATTCGTTCTGATGAAAGGTAATTTTCGAAATTGTTTATTTTAAGAAATGAATATAAAAGACAATAAAAAAAACATAAATTTTGCATAAAGCATGAAGTCGATCGGATAATTAGTTGCCGAGATATTTGGAATCCTATTTACCACACTCTTCGATTTTTCATGACCCTGTATTTCATCCGAATTTCACTTCAAAGATATATTTTAATTGGAAATTTGACGCTTAATCAGATGCAATAAACCGCTAAAATAAAATACTGCATTTTAGATGACGTCATCCTATAATGCAATTAAAATACGATCGTTAATTTATTTCTTGCGCGTACGTTTTGAAAAAATATCGAGCTTTTAATCGGTTTTTTATTTATTTTTATGCATGCGTCACCTATTATTTATTTGTTTTCTTTGTTTAATCATGGCTGTGTATATGCGTACTGTATCGAAGTACCAGTAGATTACGTAATTTAAGGATTATCTTCCATTTAGATGTACAGTTCATTAGGATTTACAAAAATTGTAAGTATTTATTTTTTAATGTTTCATTAAGCTGTTAATACGCCAGCAAAGTTTGACGTCACTCAAATGGCTGCTGGACCACAAAGTTTGAACATCCCATGCTTAAGTTCCCATAGGCTTTCAAAAAAGTGGTGTACCAAATATTGATTTACGTATTTAAGGCATATATTTAACAGTTTTGCAAAATCTGAGGAAATGCTTTCATATGAATTCCCTAAACGTCTGATTCAGTGTAGAATTTTTTTATTAATTCGAGGTTTTTTTTCCGTTTAATGGTCTTGGCAACCTACAGAAATTACCTTGGCAAGAGAATAAAATTTGGCAAAAAAATTTCCGGCAATCTATTCCCCTTTTCTTATACACAAGCAAGCATCAATTATATTATTTCTGTTGCCAACATCCTTTTTTAGATGCACATACAAAACAAACAACGATGAATGAGGTATCATTCGGAAAGATTTTGAACATGTTTTTTGGGATGGTACACCCACATTTCGATAAAACACGTTTAAAAAAAACTCGTTTCGATTCCCACATTTCGAAAAAAATCAGATAATTAAAAATCAGTGCTAAAACGTACCAGGAAATAATCTCAAAGATTGCAGTGCGAAAGCTTAACACGGGTTCTTCTGATTTGTATATAATTTACCTAGTTTTGAAAATACTTTCCTCTCTGTATTATATATATTATTATGTTCTGTTTTTTTAGTGCATGTAGTCAGTTTATTTAAAAATAAGAAAATGTAAAATTATAACTAAACGATACCAAGACATTCCGTTTCATAGCTATAAATACATAAACATTTAGTTAAATCTAAATATCGTGCTTGCGTTTATTAAACTTTATGATTCTTCTCTTTGTTTTACATTTTTACTGAATTCAGTGGAAATTTTCATTTCATATTATTATTTTTATTATGTTTTGAACAAAGACAGTTTTGTTTTTGATTGTTATTGATAAACATTTCTACGTGCAATAATTTCAAATGTATTTTTAAGCTGATTATTTACAGTATTATTTTTTTACAAATAATGTTTGAAGTAATAAATGTCTAATGTATTTCTGAAGAAAACAAATGAATTTTTCTCTTTATATTACGTATTTAATAAAAGTTTCATGTGAAGTGAATCTAAGCAGCTGTGAAAGCAAAATCAATAATAGAAAAATTGCATTTTAGTAAAGACATTCTTTAAAATTTTCCATTTCTGAAAATATTTTTTGGCCTTTTTATAATTTGAAATGAATATTATATTTTAAAATGAATCATTGAATTACGTTTTTAATTAAAATTTAGAGAATAATCACGAACATCATTATTTTTTTTTATTTGTTATTGTTGGATATGTTGGGGGGGGGGGGGGGATGTTGCATTGTAAATGTTTCCGAATATCTGATAAACTTTATTTAGTTAGATAGTTTAAAGGACAATATTTCTAAAAAATAGTTTTTTAAATTAAAATATATAATTTCAGTAAAGCAGAAATAAAAATTAATATTAAGTTATTATTTCTAAGTAATACTAAAAAAACTTACTAATTGGAGTAGAGATATTTTGAAAAAACTGTGTACTGATTAGAAAATATGATAAGTATATCAATGTAGATGTATTAAATAGAAATGGATATTATGATTACTGATTTAATTATTACACGTAACGAAATACTAATCAGGGAGTAATATTTTAAATATCTAATACATTTTTCATTTTCTAAAATTCTGTATATATATTGAGATCGGTTTATAGAGTTTTTGTCAATTAGAATATATTTATATATATAATTCTTAGTATAAAACTGTTCCAAGGGAAATCAATTTATATACATTAAATATTATATAACTTTTCCATCTGTTACAACGAATAAATGGATACGTTATGAATAACTAATATTTATTTTCGCAATAATAAGAAAATGCATTAAATAACTGTAATTAGGAAAGCTAAGATACAATTTTCAAGATAAAGAAGTAATTTAGAAATTTGAATCTCATCTAAAATATTCAAAATGCACTATGTTGGAATTTTAGTATCAATGACTTGAAAAATTCCGATTTAAATCTGGGAATAAACCGTATTTTTTTCTGATTAAACTGATTTTTTAATAAAAATGCCGTATATTTGGAAATTCATTTGGGAACAAACCGGGACTTTTGCGTTTACAACAGGGAATAAACAATTTTTTTGTAATTTTCATTGGAAGGAATGATGACGTTTCGTAATTTGAACCTGAACACACACACACCAAAAAAAAAAAAAAACTCATATTAAACAAAACCCTAATTATAGTCTGTATGTAAAGTTTGTTTTATTCAGATGAGTCTTGTAAGGTCCGAATGCCCTAAATGCACAATAAATCAATTCATAATGTATAGTTTAGCCCAGAAAAATTTGCACAATACATCTGTTAAGGAAGTAGATGAAAAACATATTTAAATGACTAATGTTTCTATAGCAATTTTTCTGTAAATAAAAACAGAAATAATTTGTATTTTTTTTTTCCTATAGAGATTACACAACTAAATTTGACACAATGTTTACTGCATACATAAGCACAATCTTCAAATTTTTAATTTCAAACTTTATGAGTTTCAAACTATATGCTATCTAACGGAAATGAGGACGCATTTTATTGATTATAAAAATGTTCACCTAAAATTCCATTCATTTTAAAGAAAACAATATGTATATTTCAGTTAACGATTTAAAAAAATTACTAAATCACTTATCTTTTTTCAAATTTATATATTTAAATATTTAAAATAAAATCGATTGAATTGTGCTAACTAAAATATGAAACACGTGTAATTATTTTCCATTAAATGTATTTATTCCATTTGCAAGTCAATAAGCACTTTGCATTTAATTAACATCTTAAGGAAACGTTATTAAATAATGACTCATTAAAATAAAATGAAAAGTAAATCTGTTTCAATCTGAAACAGTAAAATGTGCAATTATTTTAATTTATATTGATTGCAAAGAGAAATGTCGTCTTTTAATTTACATTTAAAATCATACATTAGCATGTTAATGGAACGAAACTCAAATGATGAAAAAAAAAGAATATGATTAGAAAAAAAGAAAGCGTAGAATAATGGAGCTTTATTTTATAAGATTACCAAAATTCCTTTATTAACATTCTTCGTTATTTTTATTGTGAAAGGTTAGAAAATTACTTTTCAAATAAGGTAGATGAACCAAAGGTGACCATAGTTAAGATTTGAGGTTTTTTGTATAACTTTCTGGTCGATGTGTGGCTGCATTTTTGTTTGTAAAATTTTACACTTATCTATAACACATATCAAGTATACTTTTCTTTGTAAAATAAAATTTAATTACTTTTACAATACAATTTCAAATATGTAGCTTGTGGACCACTTTTGGCGCATAGTGTTCCAAAGGTGACCCATGTATTGAAATATCTTTTAAAATGTGAAAAAAAAATACTCGGCAAACTATTTTGCTTACTATTATGCTCTGATGATTCTTTCTTTCTTTTGATATCCATCGAGTTTTTCTTCTTAATCTTCTTATCTATATGGTAACTTGGATTATTAGTATTCCCACTTAAAAATTTCTTTTGTAGATTTAATATGATAAACACTAACATAAGACTGACTAAACTTTTACCATTTTCATTTCAACTTAGTTTTAGGAAATTTATCTACATAGCTTTAAATTTTACTGTTTAGTAAGTCTATTATTTCAAAGTATTATTTTTTAGTTCTAATATACAAAACGTATTCATATCGTTTTACATAGTAGGTATCAAATTAATTTAAAGTCATATTAAAAATATATATATATACAAATACTATTCTTACCTAACACACCAGCTAGCTAAGCACCCAACCGTCTCACACCAAGACTCTGAGAAAAGTGAATGCTTGTTCAGGGCCTTATCAGCTAATATAATCACTGATAAGACTTGATCACGTGACATGTGACGTCACTGTTTAAGTGATATCACGTGACCATGTGGTATCATTCAATACGTCACCAATGACGTCAGAGATCACGTGACTAGGTCATAAAAGAACCAATTGCTAATTGCAATTAACA
Organism: Maratus michaelseni; assembly: GCA_963931845.1. Classification (NCBI taxonomy): domain Eukaryota; kingdom Metazoa; phylum Arthropoda; class Arachnida; order Araneae; family Salticidae; genus Maratus; species Maratus michaelseni. Next base: position 395,326,663 of record OZ007592.1, read on the forward strand.
ATTTACCTTTAATTGATTTGTATAATATATATATAGAGATAAATTAATACCTGATTTTTCTATTATTTCGTAAAACAAGGTACATGTGCTATGTATTACGAAATAATACATAGAAAAATCAGGTATTAATTTATCTATATATATATATATTATACAAATCCTCCAAGTATCACTTCCATAGCTAAAGCCGTTTCCTTTTCGTTGATCTTTTAAATATTCAGTTCATATTAAACTACTATATATGTAGTATGCAGTGTTTCAACACCCAACTACTTTTTACTTACCCATCATACGTAGTATAGGGTAAGTCTTGTAATCGTTTTGAAAATCGGAAAAAAAAATTTGACGGATTTACACGTTTCAGACACTGGAGATTCCGAAAAACATATTTTTAGAAGAAAAAAAAATTACCGTCCGTCTGTGCGTCTGTGTGTCTGTGTCTGTGTGTCTGTGTGTGTGTGTGTCTGTGTGTCTGTGTGTCTGTAAACGCTCTATCTCCCGAAAAAATTGAGATACAGACTTGCAATTTGGTATGTACTTAGTATGTAATAATGGGAAGAAGCCTATTTCATTTCAATAACCTCGATTAACCGGAACAATTTTTTCGGACTCTCGAAATATTCGTTCTGATGAAAGGTAATTTTCGAAATTGTTTATTTTAAGAAATGAATATAAAAGACAATAAAAAAAACATAAATTTTGCATAAAGCATGAAGTCGATCGGATAATTAGTTGCCGAGATATTTGGAATCCTATTTACCACACTCTTCGATTTTTCATGACCCTGTATTTCATCCGAATTTCACTTCAAAGATATATTTTAATTGGAAATTTGACGCTTAATCAGATGCAATAAACCGCTAAAATAAAATACTGCATTTTAGATGACGTCATCCTATAATGCAATTAAAATACGATCGTTAATTTATTTCTTGCGCGTACGTTTTGAAAAAATATCGAGCTTTTAATCGGTTTTTTATTTATTTTTATGCATGCGTCACCTATTATTTATTTGTTTTCTTTGTTTAATCATGGCTGTGTATATGCGTACTGTATCGAAGTACCAGTAGATTACGTAATTTAAGGATTATCTTCCATTTAGATGTACAGTTCATTAGGATTTACAAAAATTGTAAGTATTTATTTTTTAATGTTTCATTAAGCTGTTAATACGCCAGCAAAGTTTGACGTCACTCAAATGGCTGCTGGACCACAAAGTTTGAACATCCCATGCTTAAGTTCCCATAGGCTTTCAAAAAAGTGGTGTACCAAATATTGATTTACGTATTTAAGGCATATATTTAACAGTTTTGCAAAATCTGAGGAAATGCTTTCATATGAATTCCCTAAACGTCTGATTCAGTGTAGAATTTTTTTATTAATTCGAGGTTTTTTTTCCGTTTAATGGTCTTGGCAACCTACAGAAATTACCTTGGCAAGAGAATAAAATTTGGCAAAAAAATTTCCGGCAATCTATTCCCCTTTTCTTATACACAAGCAAGCATCAATTATATTATTTCTGTTGCCAACATCCTTTTTTAGATGCACATACAAAACAAACAACGATGAATGAGGTATCATTCGGAAAGATTTTGAACATGTTTTTTGGGATGGTACACCCACATTTCGATAAAACACGTTTAAAAAAAACTCGTTTCGATTCCCACATTTCGAAAAAAATCAGATAATTAAAAATCAGTGCTAAAACGTACCAGGAAATAATCTCAAAGATTGCAGTGCGAAAGCTTAACACGGGTTCTTCTGATTTGTATATAATTTACCTAGTTTTGAAAATACTTTCCTCTCTGTATTATATATATTATTATGTTCTGTTTTTTTAGTGCATGTAGTCAGTTTATTTAAAAATAAGAAAATGTAAAATTATAACTAAACGATACCAAGACATTCCGTTTCATAGCTATAAATACATAAACATTTAGTTAAATCTAAATATCGTGCTTGCGTTTATTAAACTTTATGATTCTTCTCTTTGTTTTACATTTTTACTGAATTCAGTGGAAATTTTCATTTCATATTATTATTTTTATTATGTTTTGAACAAAGACAGTTTTGTTTTTGATTGTTATTGATAAACATTTCTACGTGCAATAATTTCAAATGTATTTTTAAGCTGATTATTTACAGTATTATTTTTTTACAAATAATGTTTGAAGTAATAAATGTCTAATGTATTTCTGAAGAAAACAAATGAATTTTTCTCTTTATATTACGTATTTAATAAAAGTTTCATGTGAAGTGAATCTAAGCAGCTGTGAAAGCAAAATCAATAATAGAAAAATTGCATTTTAGTAAAGACATTCTTTAAAATTTTCCATTTCTGAAAATATTTTTTGGCCTTTTTATAATTTGAAATGAATATTATATTTTAAAATGAATCATTGAATTACGTTTTTAATTAAAATTTAGAGAATAATCACGAACATCATTATTTTTTTTTATTTGTTATTGTTGGATATGTTGGGGGGGGGGGGATGTTGCATTGTAAATGTTTCCGAATATCTGATAAACTTTATTTAGTTAGATAGTTTAAAGGACAATATTTCTAAAAAATAGTTTTTTAAATTAAAATATATAATTTCAGTAAAGCAGAAATAAAAATTAATATTAAGTTATTATTTCTAAGTAATACTAAAAAAACTTACTAATTGGAGTAGAGATATTTTGAAAAAACTGTGTACTGATTAGAAAATATGATAAGTATATCAATGTAGATGTATTAAATAGAAATGGATATTATGATTACTGATTTAATTATTACACGTAACGAAATACTAATCAGGGAGTAATATTTTAAATATCTAATACATTTTTCATTTTCTAAAATTCTGTATATATATTGAGATCGGTTTATAGAGTTTTTGTCAATTAGAATATATTTATATATATAATTCTTAGTATAAAACTGTTCCAAGGGAAATCAATTTATATACATTAAATATTATATAACTTTTCCATCTGTTACAACGAATAAATGGATACGTTATGAATAAATAATATTTATTTTCGCAATAATAAGAAAATGCATTAAATAACTGTAATTAGGAAAGCTAAGATACAATTTTCAAGATAAAGAAGTAATTTAGAAATTTGAATCTCATCTAAAATATTCAAAATGCACTATGTTGGAATTTTAGTATCAATGACTTGAAAAATTCCGATTTAAATCTGGGAATAAACCGTATTTTTTTCTGATTAAACTGATTTTTTAATAAAAATGCCGTATATTTGGAAATTCATTTGGGAACAAACCGGGACTTTTGCGTTTACAACAGGGAATAAACAATTTTTTTGTAATTTTCATTGGAAGGAATGATGACGTTTCGTAATTTGAACCTGAACACACACACACCAAAAAAAAAAAAAAATTCATATTAAACAAAACCCTAATTATAGTCTGTATGTAAAGTTTGTTTTATTCAGATGAGTCTTGTAAGGTCCGAATGCCCTAAATGCACAATAAATCAATTCATAATGTATAGTTTAGCCCAGAAAAATTTGCACAATACATCTGTTAAGGAAGTAGATGAAAAACATATTTAAATGACTAATGTTTCTATAGCAATTTTTCTGTAAATAAAAACAGAAATAATTTGTATTTTTTTTTTCCTATAGAGATTACACAACTAAATTTGACACAATGTTTACTGCATACATAAGCACAATCTTCAAATTTTTAATTTCAAACTTTATGAGTTTCAAACTATATGCTATCTAACGGAAATGAGGACGCATTTTATTGATTATAAAAATGTTCACCTAAAATTCCATTCATTTTAAAGAAAACAATATGTATATTTCAGTTAACGATTTAAAAAAATTACTAAATCACTTATCTTTTTTCAAATTTATATATTTAAATATTTAAAATAAAATCGATTGAATTGTGCTAACTAAAATATGAAACACGTGTAATTATTTTCCATTAAATGTATTTATTCCATTTGCAAGTCAATAAGCACTTTGCATTTAATTAACATCTTAAGGAAACGTTATTAAATAATGACTCATTAAAATAAAATGAAAAGTAAATCTGTTTCAATCTGAAACAGTAAAATGTGCAATTATTTTAATTTATATTGATTGCAAAGAGAAATGTCGTCTTTTAATTTACATTTAAAATCATACATTAGCATGTTAATGGAACGAAACTCAAATGATGAAAAAAAAAGAATATGATTAGAATAAAAGAAAGCGTAGAATAATGGAGCTTTATTTTATAAGATTACCAAAATTCCTTTATTAACATTCTTCGTTATTTTTATTGTGAAAGGTTAGAAAATTACTTTTCAAATAAGGTAGATGAACCAAAGGTGACCATAGTTAAGATTTGAGGTTTTTTGTATAACTTTCTGGTCGGATGTGTGGCTGCATTTTTGTTTGTAAAATTTTACACTTATCTATAACACATATCAAGTATACTTTTCTTTGTAAAATAAAATTTAATTACTTTTACAATACAATTTCAAATATGTAGCTTGTGGACCACTTTTGGCGCATAGTGTTCCAAAGGTGACCCATGTATTGAAATATCTTTTAAAATGTGAAAAAAAAATACTCGGCAAACTATTTTGCTTACTATTATGCTCTGATGATTCTTTCTTTCTTTTGATATCCATCGAGTTTTTCTTCTTAATCTTCTTATCTTATGGCATGAAAATACCTTGAAGCACTTTTTGTTTCACGGTAGTTCAGAATTTTTCTTTTGGGAGTTACTGACTTCTTTTGAGCGATCTCTGGTGTTAACAATAAATTGTAATGGGTTTTTCAGATATTTATGCAGACATTTTTAAAATCACCCTTACTACACTGATTTTCACATTTGTTTTCTAATGTGGCCACCTTGGGAACATACACATGGTCGCCATTTGCAAGACGTAAATGTATTAATCTGATACATTTCTTAGAATTGAAGTAAATGTGGTTAAAGAAAAATAAATAAGCTTTCAGAAAACGTGTCATAACTAAAAGTTCTCAGAATTTAAACACGTGTAAATTAAAATATCTTCTTACCTGGAAATTAGAACGACTACTCTTTAAAAGTGAAATCACTGCATAAAATATCGGAGGATCAAGGTGATCTCTTTACATTCAGCCACGTGAACTGCACATACATGATTGACAATGCAGTTGCACCATTTTGTAATTAAAAATTAAATTAATTCTACTTTTCAGGGGAGGGTCACATTAGGAACACAGGCTATCTTTGGCTCACCCACCTTCATACAGTCGGACTCGGTTAAAACGTTACACAGAAAAAAATAAAAACCCAATTCGGGTTGACAGATTCTTAGAAATGAGCCCAAATTGGACCATGCCTGTTTTGGTTACTTCTGTGTACTCATTTTGGGCACTGTTAAATACACATTTTCAAAATGGGTACCACCTTAGTTCCAAGTTCAACTGTTCGCCGCAGAATGCAATGCAATTTCATCGGCGTTTGAAACATTTCGATCTATTAAAAACATGAATAGATTGTTTTATATCGCTTCAGAAATGCATGCAAATCATAAATGTACACGTATTTTTACTTTAGTTAATAAGAAATTTGTGAAATGCATTATTTTTATTTGGATGAACTAGTGGGTTATTTCTGGTCTGAGAGCATGAAAAAGCATTTAAGATTTAAAAGAAATTACAGAATTGGTTTAAATATATTTTTATTTACAGCATCTGATCGTTACATTACGATCTTTTAATTGTTCATTCGGATATAACACACATTTTACCCTTTTTCTAAAATACCGATTTATTCTAATTTGATCACGAATTTAAGTAACTTATAAAACTTTATTATATTAAGCAGATTTTTTATGCTCCATTTCATTTTGCAAATTACAATATGTAGAGAGGAAGGGTTTAGATACCAGCTAGGGTCCAAATTCCGACTAGTAGGTGTTCTGGAACTGACCGCAGCGCAGCCTTTCTCTTGTAGGGAGTTTGTACGTTTAATTGAGGGGAGAATGGCATGAAACGTACAAACTTCGCTGAAGTCCATGTAATTTACAAACAGTAAGAGTAAAAGTATCGACACGATGGAATCTGAGAAATCAAAACCTTTTGAGTTATATGTTTCTCATTTTTAAAAGAAAATACTGACCGTATATTGGCCTGAATTGACGATTAAATTCTTTTTTACACATATTTAGCCCCTAGATGCCGCGAACACGCTATTAGTATTTTACTATATGAATGAATGATGGCGGTTTTAACTTAGAAGTGGTCAGGGCTATTGTTAAAATGTTTGTTAAAGTCGTCTCCGATAAATGGGAAGAGAAAGAAGAAAAATGACACAGGAAAATCTAAAAAAAATACGGGCGAAAGGGGAAGACATTGAATTTTACAAAGGTAAAAAAGAAAGATATTCGGAGGAGTTAAAATGTTTGTTGAAGTCGTCTCCGATAAATGAGAAGAAAAAGAAGAAAAAGGATAGAGGGAAACCTAAAAAAAAATACGGGCAAAAGGGGTCGACATTGACATTGACCAAAGGTAAAAAATAAGATATTCGGAGGAGGAAGTTGATGAAATTTGTGTCTTCTGCGAGGGTGTTTTCTGTACTGACAAGAAGAAAGGACTCTGTTTTCGATGCTTAGAATGTGGTATGTGGGTCCATAGTTACTACACGGACGGAAAGGGTGATTATTATGTTTATGCTTTTTGTAGATAAAGTAATTCACATATCAAGCAATAACCGACTTTTTTCTTATTTCTTGGTATTCGCAGAATAACAAGAGAGTTTTAAGATAGGAAAATTAATTTGTTTGCGCCGGATATACGAAATATTTTGCATAAAATAAACATCCGATGGGAAAGATTGTGTGCGGTATACGTTAAAATTAGGTTATTCTAGGGAGTAAATTTAACTATTTATACTGTACTATTTGTCGTATTTATTAATCGGCAACCAACATCCATATCTTACAGTGCAAAGCCACTGGCTCATGGAAAATCCAACTCGGCTTACTTTTTGACGACGGCGATGTTCAATAAGTACGTGGTTGAAAATTGGCAGGGATTGCACATTTCTTTAATCTGGGTGCCACGAATTTGGAATAGCAATATTTCGCTTATTTATACCAGCAACAGTAATTCTGCAATTGATAAAAAAATATTACTATTTTGAGAATGTGGTGATAAAACGTAAACATGAACGAACTCTATTACATGGGCTTCTATGGCGACGTAGTCAAGGGACTAAATAAATAATAATTAGAAAAAATCGTTTATTTGTACGCTATCAGCCTATGTCACTCAAGATTCTCAATTTATATAGATAATGTTCTTTTTTCCGAGATTAAATTGGAATTATTTTCTTCATGATCCTCATTTAAAACATTTAATAAAAAATAAATATCCAAAATATAAGAAACAAAAAATTATAAACGTAAATTTATAAAAATATATAAATCAATTATTTATGTTAATATATTAAATTTTTATTTTATTTTTAACAGCACATAAAAAATATGTTTGGTTAGTTAAAGTTACTGATTAGTAAAGGCAAATTGAACTTGATATAAAGCAAATTAGTTACTTTTATATTTAATAAACATTTTAAGTTATAAAAAATATACACATGTTATGATCTTCTTATAATGTACTGAAAAAAGAAATAAAAAGTTCATTTTTCTTCTGGAGTTAATTAAAGAGTTATTGATATATAGTGTTAGTAACAGCTGCCGCAACAATTTGTCAGCGTGCAAAAAATTTTGCTTTAAAAAATCTTCATCGATTTACCAAAAAATAATATCCCAAGAGTAAATAAGAAAAATAGTATATATAATTTTTTTAAAATTTTAGTTGGATCTAAAAAACAAGTTTCTTTGGATGAAAGTAAAAATAAAAATAAATAAATAAAATAAAGTTAAGAAATAATAATAATACATTTAATTCTTTTTTCAATTAAAGGGAAATAATTCTTCTTCATAGATGTAAAAGAAAAAAATATCAAATAAATTTTAACGCATATTATCCCCTTAACCAATGTATTAAATTTAGTGATAGTATGCTGAATACCATATATAGGGTTGTTCGGAAAGTTCCTTCTGTTTGGGAAAACCAATTCGAACCGGAAAATTCTGCCCGTGAATTATTATACATTAGATTTCGGAATTAATGTATAATAACTGAATGGTAGAATTTTCAGGTGCGAATTGGTTAGAACATTGCAAACTGGACTTGACACATACGTCCTGGTATTGCAAATGAAGAATTCATAACGTACGCAGGTACGTCGTCGTGCTTAAGGGGTTAAAATGTGACCAAATCAATCCATTTTTACTGACATAAATATATTGGGTCATCTGGAAAGTTCTGCGCTTTTCTAAAAAAGAAACATGGTTTCCTCTAGTTATTTTGCTACTAATGATAGGTAGTGACTTTGAATGACCCCCATATGTAAATTCGGTCCTTTCTGCCTGAGTTGCATAATTCTTGTTTGGATTGGGGCATAATGTTTGTTTCAATGCGGTGCTAAGAATGGAGAACCAAAAAATTCAGTGTCGTCAAATATGTTCTTTTATTTCAAGAAAAGTAAAAATACCAGTGAAGGCTTCTCGTAAAATTTGTGCTGTATATGGACAAAGTGCTATTTCAGATGACATAGTTCGAAGGTGGTTTTAGGAATTTAAGGCCTCGAAGATAATGCCAGCTATGGACGACCAGATCATCATAATCTGCAAAGGAGGACCTCTTAAAAGATTCTATAAAATTATCATACACTGTACTTTTTGGAATGTTTAGTCTGTGTGGTAACTCCTTAAATGTGTAACGTGGATTTTCAGCAACTTTTCAGTTGTTCACCTTTACAATGGTTGTTCATAGCGGTATCTTCTTCCAGACTGAAATTTCTGCACTTAAATTTCTCAAACCACCTTCAAAATATGTATTCTGAAAAAACACTTTGTCCATATAGTGCATAAATTTTACGAACAGTCTGACTCGCATTTTTACCTTTCTTGAAATAAAAGAGCATAATTGACGAAAATGATTTATTTGTTTCTCCATTATTAGAACTCCATTGAAACAAAAATTATGCCACAATAAAAGCAAGGAATATGCAATGCCAACAGAGAAAGATGAATGTACATATCTGGGCCATTCAAGGTCACCTTATCAACAGTGTTAAAATAAATAGACGAAACCGTGCTTTTCTTTGAAAAACCGCAGAACTTTCGGGATGACCCGGTATAAGACAATTAAAATTTGTAGACGGATATGTTTAAAATCTCGTATAGTATTATAAAATATTTGCGCATTGCATAAGATGAAATAAAGATGGATTGGCGATTATGTCTTAAATCTCTTATGATAGAACTATAGTTTCAATTACAAACTGAATAAAAATCAGATAAAGCATTTAGATGTGGTCTTTGTATGTATATCAGTATATTTGAACAGTTATTTTAACTTATTTAATCATAACTTTTCTGTGAATTATTGGTACTCCGATTTCATTGATAAGAAACACTGTTGCTTAAAATTGTAAAATTTTGTAAGGGACACGTCGCGCGAAGGGATTAACCCTTTGAGGGGCGGTGGTCTTTATTATATACCACCTAATTTTAATTCGATTCGAACCAGAAACTTTTAATAAAATTTTACTTTTTTTAACTTTGACGGGAAAAGTTGAAAATTTGCTTTTCCTTATTTTGAACTAAATTCTTACGTAAATACCGGTGTGAGTTCGACGTTACAGGAAGAAAATTGCTTGCCCCTGAAAGGGTTAAGAAACCAATTAAGCCATCCTCACAACGTATATTAGTGAAATAGGTGCCAGACTGGATGTCGTCCGGATGGCTTAATGGTAAAGCACTTGGTGCGCTATACCAAGATATCTGGGTTCAATTCCTGTTCTGGACACATTTTTCACTCAAGTTGGTTGTACACTGTTAGGCAAAGCAAAAAAAAATCCACATCCTTTGTAGCGCTATTTAAAAATTTAAGGTGTAGTTTCAGTCCTACTGAAAATTTAATTTCAAATGTAAATATATATGTTATCCGATGCTGGGAATTTATTCGTCTGATGCACGCCACTAATAGTGTGATCATGTTGACATTCCATCTTGCGGAGCGGAATTACAGCCTTGCCAACGTATATTAGTGAAATTGGTGCCAGACTGGATGTCGTCCAAATGACTTAATTGGTAAAACACTTGGTGCGCTATACCAGGGTGTCTGGGTTCAATCCACGGTCTGGACACATTTTTCACTCAAGTTGGTTGTAGGCAGTTAAGCAAAGTGAAAAGAAAATTTACATCCTTTGTAATGATATTTTTTTTAGTATTGTTTTGGGAAAAACATTTATATGTAACCTATGGAATTTACAGCGTATTCCGCCAATTAGTTTTTGGTATGTTTAAAAAACTACCCACATCGCAGTCTGTTTTGTAACTTTAAAGAGGAATTAAAAATTAGGAGTGTCAAACTTTAAAACTGAATAATTCTTTAACTACTTCCTCGAATCACTCAACATTTATTATCCGAGGAGTCCAAATATGATATAAAAATTGATTGCGTCATAAATCAAACCGTGTTTGTATTGAAAATGTCAAAGTATGTTACAATTTTATTATGAAAAAAACTTCTTGCGCTTTTTGTTTAAAATAGTAAATTGAAAACGAAGATAATTTTCAAACAAAGACTACATTTATTTGTCTCTGCGACAATTTGTAGATTACAAAATATGTTCTTTATGATTATTATTATTATTTTAAAGTCTGTACATGTTTTGGGGATTAAACAGTCTCTTATACATACTGTAAAACTTTAGTCATTTTAATTAAGCAATTTGTTTTATTAATGTTTTTTTGAATGAAAATATGGCTGCACATTTCTTTAGGAATTAAAATATTTAGATACACTTACCCATAACTTACTCAAACTGCAAATTAAATGAATTTAATCGCATTGTGAATATTTACAGGAATACTTGGAAAAAATTAGTGCTCGCGAATATACGTATAATACGTATAAAACGTATTGTAACCGGTAACGATTTTGGATAGGAATAATATGGAAAAAAGGCTTAACTACGTATACGTTCAAACGTATATAAACGTATATTCGTGAGCATTAGAAAAAATCCAAAATATTGAACAAAATAAATATTTTGCATAAAATATTATACTTATGTTATTTATTTAAATTTAAAACAATACATACGTTGTTTGGGGAATTACAATTACTATTTCGAACAAACATCTGCAATGTTCTCAATGAATGATATTCAGGAATGTGCAATCATCCTGCTGTGTTAAATGCTTTGCATTCTGTTAATATTATTGTAATTACTTACGTGATATTTTGCGAAACATGAGGACACACATGCCACATTTCGTCCATTTAAAGAACGTACAAAGAATGCGAAATACATGCTGCGTTTCTCTTTTACTGTTGATTAAATGTAAGGTCAACAAAATCTTTCTAATAAACAGAATGGTCATTTAAAGTTTCTAAATAAAACCCATTGGTCGATCATGAACTTTTTATTGAGTTATATTGAAGAATTGCAATATTCTCATATTGGAATGTAAAGAGCAGCACTTTTGATGACCAACGGAAAATTTCACACATGAAGAGTCCGTTTCAAATATAGTAATACAGTCCGTTTCAAAAATTTAAGCATACATTGAAGAATTATAATAAATTTTAAAATATCAATATACAAAATAATTTTAAAATTCATTCTCAATATATATTTGATGTATAATAAGGGAAAGTCGTTGACTAACATAAAACTTTTTGTATTAAATTTATGTGTTTTTTAATTTCTGTTTAAAACAATTGTCTAAAAAAATATAATACATTATGACTGATTGTTCAGTTAAAATATTATTTTCTTATGTATTATGAAAGCATATATTAAATTTCGTCATTTAAAATAATGAATGCTACAAAATTATTAAAATTTTGACAATTTGACGGCATCTAAATCAAAGGCTATACCCAATTTTTATTATATACCCAATTCCTACCAAAAACAAAGATGACGTTGGCCGATACACCAAAATTCTAAATTTTTGATCCTGTCTGAAATTATAAAAAATGGTTTGAAAACAAAATAATGTCAATCTCTATTAATAAAGAAGCATAAAATTGCTCGCATAATTCTTTACTCGTAATACGCGAGAATAAATTAAAATCTTAAATGTACAATCATAATCAAAGCCATTACTATTATTATTGGCCATAACTAACTTTATAATGCTAAATTAAACTTAATATCCTAAAATTAACATCAAATATTCAATCATACATTTGTGAGCATCATTTTCTGAAAACGGGACTTTTCTTTACACAAAATCATAGTACTGAAGTCAAAGCCTCTACAAAATTAGTAATTCCGAAGGACATAAAAGATACGGTAACGAACGAATCCATTCCTTTATCTCTGCAAAACTCAGCTAACATAGCAATTATCACTTCTGTTTTTGAGCTATTTATGTCACATATACTTTCTATTATAATAGTGCTATAACCGACATGAAAAGGCTGGTTAAAATGTCGCAGGGTGACTTTTAAGAAATAAACAAATAAATGATTTATTCTATGTCGCTTCATTTTCATAGCACAGTTGTAAATATTACAAAGAGGTGATTTTTAAAATGTCCTTATCTCATTTTATTTCTTTCATTCCTTAAAGAGCTCAATATATTTTCTAGCATTTTCTTGGGTGAGTGGTTTCTCTGAGGGTTGAAATTATGTCAAGTAAAATTGAAAAAATAATTACATTTTTACAGAGAGGTGTAATGTAGAAATATTGTCACTGAGAGACAACAGTGTTCAATAACAAAGGGGTTCCTAATTCAACCATATATTTCGCTAAAAAACACATTGAAATAAATGGATATTTTGTGCGTATTAGGATGGATTCTGCTTTTGTAGATCGTACAAATCCTGAAACTTTAAAGTACTTTTAATGAGGAGTCCTGCTTAACATGCAAACGGCTTGTTTAAATTGCCTACGTGTTAGCCGTGCTAGTATTATATGAGTTCTACTATATCCATAAAAATTTAACTTAATCTCGGTATTAATGAGTTAAACTACTCTATACGTAGAAAAAATTAGGAAATGCAAACAAACAAGAATTTATTGGGTTCAAAATGAATATAATATTGTAAATGGAGAATTAGCTGATTGCATTATTCAGTTTTAATAAAAGGTGAAATCGGGATGCACTGGATGCCTAAAATTGATATTGACATGGTACCAAAAATCAGCCGGATCTCCTTCCATTTAGTGACCTATTCGGTTGTCCTTAGTGATGAGTTACACTTAAATTACTCCAATCCATAACATAAATCATGCAGAATTGTGGCTTTCCTCACAAAAGTTTCAAAGTTTTAGATTGGACAACATAAAACCTAGATTTAAATTCAACCGTGTATCTTCATAGGTGAAGCTTATAGCAAGAATGGAAATGCATAATCTACACCACTTGGAGGTAATTGCGAAAGCATTATATAATCCTCCACCGATAACATTACACTGATTGGTTCAATGGAAACACGTTTTTGATTTGAAGCTATCCAAAGTCAGACAATTGTCTTGTTATTATGCGACTGTAACACTGACAATTGTCCAATTACTGTTACTTATTACTATTTATTATTAGTGTTACCTATTACTAATAATAAGTAACATCAAGTGTTCATGGTAGTTTTATTTCCATTGTGTATAAACATGTAAGACACTATAAAGTTTATAAAGATTTTTAGGGGAATTTATCACATTCATGATAATGTAGTTATTTGTTTACTTTGATAAGATTCATTAAAATGATTTTATGAAATCTAATAAATGAATATCGTTATTTTGTTTTATTTTCTATTTTTATTTAATTAAGGACATTTGTTTGTTTGGTTTAAACCCTTGAGACACACTGTATAAAATATACTTGTATAATATTGTAAACTGATTTCTAGTATCTGTAACAAAAGTAGTACACAATTATGATAAAATCAATATATCCTGATTAAAGAGTAAAGCAAAGATTAACAAATGTGTTATCTTTAACATTAAAAAGCAGACATTCACAAAAAAGCTTCAATTTACTTTTCTTTATTTATTCATATGGAAATAAATCTAAACAATTAGGAGTACAGCAATCTAAAAAATAATTAAAAACTACATAAGCTTAATTACTTTACCTCTCCCAAGGGCATATGTTAACATAATTTTAAATAAAACGTTATCTCAAATTAAAAGTAATACTTGCTGCCTTAAAAATAATCTTTTGTTCTGTAATTAAATTGAACAATCACATTTTTTCTTTACAAACATGTAACGATTTTGTTTACTGTAAAATTAATTGTACGTGAAAATATGGAAAGGTATGCAAAAAGTTTTCGGCATGTATTTAACATTTAACATAAACATTTATGATAATTCGATCCCAGGAATTAAAAAAGGATTGTGATATTCAACATTTATTGAAGATAATACTTGATTTTCTTTCTTTATTAATTTTGTGTTAAAGTAACATTTAATTTAAATTTCTTATTAAAATTTTTTCTATGTTTGTTTGAATTAATAAACTACTATTGTTTATTCACTTCGTACTTTATATTTTATGCATTCTTGTGGTTATTGCCTTTTATCATTTTTAAACAGAACATATATAAATAAATTGCTTTTTATTTAGCTTTTTCACTAAGTGTAGGGGAGATGGGGGATGAATGGGACAAAGGATGGATGGGACATTCTCAATATTTCCGGCAAAAAACTTTTTTTTAGTTGCTTCCTATCCTCATAGATGTCACCACCATAGTGTGCTTCAGAACCTAAAGCAAGACCACATGGCTGTTTTCAGTTTCCTTCAAATTGTAATTTCCTGAAAACTCTGCTTAAAAGATTTTTTTTTTTTTACATTTGAAGATACTTAAATATGTTATGCAATATAAACAATTAAGATATGTTGTATTTTTTTTATTTCAAGGCTCAATATTGGTAATTAAAATGAATGAATACTAACCATTGTAAAAAAATAATTTTTGAGATAAAATGGCTGACAATTGAATATATGCACCATGGGGATGATTGTGATATTTAAAATGGGATGAATGGGATTGTCTCATTCATCTCTAGAGGATGCTGAAAAATATATTTATTAGCTAAATAATATTATATAGTTTGATAAATTAATAATTTATGGTAATTATTCTTTTAACATTTCATCCTCATTGTAGTTATCGTCTTCAGGCATTGAATGCTTCCGTTTATGGGCCTTTTAAGTCAAAACTGAGATGAGTCCAATATGATTGGCTAACAAATAATTCTGGAGATCTTATTACAATTTACAATATCTAAGCTTTTGCCCAGAAGACATTTTTTCAGCTTTTAGTCTTTAACATTGAATAAAGGGAGGAAAATATTTGTGTCCCATTCATCCCTGCTGTGGGGATGATTGGGACATAGAGGAATTGTTTTTTAATTTCATAATATATTTCTGTATAATAATAATCTTGAATACATATTGTGCATAAGATGTAGTCAAACACTTAATGTATGAAAAGTGATATATAATATTGATAATAACTTAAATAAAATATTTAAAATAGACATTTTTGTGAAAATGTCCCATTCATCCCCCATCTCCCGTATGTATCTGGACGAGTTTTAATCAGTAAAATTTCCGCCTAACACGTAAATACGAACCCAGTCATTTTAACTGAAATTTTCATTATAATTTTCAATGTAGAAATTTCAGTTTGACTAAACACTTTTAACATCAATATGTATTTAAATTTACATTTTGTTTTTATTTCAGTCCATTTTTACTTAATTGTTTTTCTGTGTTGTGAAACTATATATGATTTTGTTCAATTTTATGTACCGAAAGATAATAATTTTTTATATGGTAAATGTTTATTTATTATACTACATTATATAAATCGTAATTTCACATTTTCGAAAATCTCTCAATGTCATCAAATGAACTACATCATACTTCAATATTAGAAAATCGATATGATTGCGCTTGCGCTCAGGCAAAACAATTATGTATGGAAAGTTAGAATGACCATTCAGTAAATTCAGAAGGTATCAATTAACTTGACATTTAGTCAATATGAGCAGAGAACTGTAACTTGTATGTAAAGTACCTTCTATGATCTCTCAATGGGTTGAATTAGAATATACCTGTTTCGCAAATCATCACAGAAGTAGTTATGGTAATAATAATTATTTGCGAAGGTGCAAGCTAGATAAATAGAATTTCACATGCCATTGAAAATTGTAATGAGAAACTAGCAGGTGTATGTTTTGTATGTGTTTTGTAATGTTTCTGTTAAAAAGTATATTATTTAAATATAATATAGTTATTTTGATAATATGGGTGCAGTTAAACACACAAACTACCGTTCATTATTAAATTTGTTTAAGCTTTAAATGAAACATTTTTTAGTATATTCAGACGATTCAAGTATTCCGTTAAATGAATAATGTAGGAGCAATCATTTTAAATAATTTTATAGTAAGATAAAAGTTAGTATTTCCGAAATATTGGATATTTTAAGACGTAAATGATAGATCAGGACAGTTTTAAAAAAACTAAGATTTAAAAAATGATAAAAAGGGAAGAACATTCAAAAATCGTTCTAAATTACGATTTATATGCAATTACTAGGGACGGAAACTTGAAATTTGCCATGGATGTCACTTTTAAGTTGTAAACGCTCGTACAAAATAGTTTCTTTAAAAAAAAAAAAAAAAACGAAATTTAAAAGGTTACAGGATCAAACAAATTTTCTGTGATATTGTTGGGTCTGGAAATTTGAAATGTGGCATGGTGGTTATGCGTTTACGCGGCTTAGCGTTTTTATTTTTTTTAATTAGGAAATTTTCAAAGTATAGCGATGAAAAAAATTATTTTCAATTTTATCGGCCAACCCTATTGTTTAGTGCTCAAACTTACATTTAACTTAAGGATCATTGTTTGAAAATATACTTTCACTTTATAGTTCTTCATGCATGTTTATGCCTAAGAAATATACAATTTATAGATTTATGGATTTAAGTTTTAAAATAATTTATTGTTCATCTCTTATAATTTTAAACTAGTAATTTTTTTTTTAATTATTCGTTAACATTAAATTCATGTTGCTATTTTCTTAACGAATAACGATTTAAATTACAAATATTAAGAAATAAATATTTATAAATAACGTAACAGTTTAATCGAAATGAAATTTCACACTGTTCATTTATCTTAATATAGGATTATGCAATCCCGTAAAATTAGGTCGTTAGAGAAAATTTGTTTAGAACTTATTATCAAGAGAATAATGACACTATCTAGAAAGTTGTTAACTAAATAAAACTAATAAGATCTTGAGTATTTTGCGTGTATTATCCTTTAAAATGTTGTTATTTGGCGAATTAATGGAAAATAGAATTTCAATTAAAATTACATTGCAATGTTCTTAAATAAGCTATATAAAAACAAATTACCTAACGATAATATACAATAAAGTAATATTTATTGAATTTTAATGGTTTTGCAATGGAAAAATTGAATGAAAAAAAAAAAAAAAAAAACAGAATTTTTCCATTTTATATAAATAGATACTGCATAATTGTATCGCATGCAGTTATGATTCATTTACAAAATTTAAGTAAATCTTTTCTGTAATGTGAATAAAAACTCTGAAAAAAGAACATTTTTATATTTCTTATGGTGCGGTACACGTAAACCAGAGCTTGCAGCGTTCCTAAAGTTTTTCCACATTGCTACCACTGATTTAAAGGAGTAATCTTCAATGTATATTTCTATAGCAGATTTTAAAGGAATCTACCAAGATGCTTTTTTTTTAAATAGTGTATAGCAAATTATTTCACGTTGCTACCACTGTTTAAAAAGATCAATTTTCATTGTATGCATGTCATATATCTATTGCTGATGTTAAATGGATCTATAACGAAGGTTTTTGTTTTGAAATAGTGTATAGAAAATAGTAATAAATGTAAAAAAAAAAATTATTAGGAACGTTATGATCCCTGTGTAAATGTAAAAAAAAAGTGTATATACGAATTAATACACACACACACACACACACATATATATATATATATATTAATTGATGATGATGATGATATATATGTATATATATATATATATATATCATCAGCAACAAAAACCATTTTCAATCCACTTCTGGATGTAGGTCTCCCGCAGCTTTTTTCATTGTCTCCTGTCTAGTGCTTTAGTCATCTAATTAACACCTCATCCAATTAACACCGTCCACTTTTTCTGATTTCGTCACTCCATCTTAGTTAGGTCGTCTTTTTCCTCGTGTAACATCTCTAGGATACCACGGTAGGGTGCTTCTGCACCATTTACTGTCTTGTCTCCTCGCAATGTGCCCAGCCGCTTTCCATTTTAGCCGTCTATTTCTCTCAATGATGTCAAAAACTTTCGTCTGATTTCTTATCCAGGTTATGCTTTTTCTGTCTCTTCTAGTTATGCCTACCATACATTTTTCCGTACTTCGTTGTGTTGTTTGTAATCTTTGTATATATATATATATATGGAACGTTCATAACTAAACTGGATCAAGTCCAGAAGAATAAAAAATGTGTATGCTCCGGATTAATACTTGCAAATGCTGTATATTTTCAGAGCCATAGTGAACCAAGTCCCTGGTATTGCTATTTTCGAACAGGTGACAGTAGTTGTCTCTTATAAAATTGTTTCTTATAAACGCACTCTTATAAAATTTCCGTGCTAAATTGGACCAATTAATTATTGTTTTTGAATTTTCAAATTATGACCTATTATTTTAGTTAGTCTTCATACTACAACAATAAAAAGAAAATTATCCTCTAAATCACTTTAATATTCAACTAGTATTAATAAACCGAAACCTTGGTTATCTTAAATTCATAATTAAATGACTCGATCCACTTTAGCTCCGAACCCCCCGTATATATACATGGGTGGTTATAATTTAAGTATCTCTATTTGGAGCTGTCTGTAGCTCGAAGGAATAACCGGAATGAAACCAAAATCAGTAAACTTACTATTCGAGAAGGGCGAAGAAGAATGGAACATAAAAAAATAATTGCAATAATCACCAACAGATGGCGCTACTGAGTGTGAAATGTAATGTGTTATACAAAAACAAAGAATTAAGGCGACAAACCAGATGGCACACCTAATTTATTGAAAAATGTCACAGTGAATGTGGTTAAGCTTTCACATGGCGGTGCCAAGCATGTGCAAGTTCCACATGGCCATTTCTCTGGAGAACACAATCCAGGCGGTGCACGATGTGCTCAACTGCTGAATGTAACGCATCAGGAGCAATGTTTCGCACATGTTGTGATATGCGGTAAAGTCATTGAGGTTTGCGACACCTCCACGGTTCACAGTATTACAATTACATTTCACACTCAAAAGCGCCATCTGTCTTCGATTATTGCAATTTTTTTATTGTTACATTCTTCTTCTCCCTTCTTGAATAGTAAGTGTACCGATTTTGGCTTCATTCCGGTTATTCCTTCAAGCTACAGACAGCTCCAAATAGATATACTTATATTATAACCATCCCGTATATCTTAGTATGTAGAGGTGCACTAAGACGGGATTTTCAAAAACTCCACCCCTAAGGGGGGTAAAAAGGGAAACAAACTTTAAAAAAATTCCTTAAAAATCGGGTATTATAGTTACGGGACAAAAGGTAACATATTTTAATGTATTTTTGTATGCTGAATCGAATGGTATCCATTAAATACTCATAAGTCAAATAGTTCTTGAGATATTGCACATTTTTCTAATTTGGCGAAGTCTTTGACGTCAAAATCTAACAATTCTAACAATACAAGTGATAATTTCTAAAAATACGTCCGTTACTATAGCAATGGAAGAAATTCAAATTAAATATTTTTGTTTATTTTTGCAGATATAAACATTAAATGCTCAATTGGGATTTGCATGTTATTCTTACGGATATTTATGCAATTATTATTATTTCTACAAACGCCACGATTTAAAATAAAATGTGATTGCTAAAATAAAGGGTACATTTCAATTATACCGTCGGCCACTTTTCATAAAAAGAAAATAAATCATCGCCAAACATGAACTCCAAATAAACAAATGGAAGAATGTTGCCATTGGAACATAAAAAAAATAAATAAAATAAAATAAATTCGGAAAAGCCCCACTCACCAAAGTGTCTAGTAAGTTTTAACACAAAAAATTACAATATATTAATGAAAATAGAAAAAATAAATCTTGGATATTTATTTATTTACATTATTTTTCTTAATTATCCTTCTCGGCTGGTGAATAAATGTTTGTGACGTCATTTGAAATTGATCTATTTGCACTTAACCATGAAACGCAACATTTTTACAATGCATTTTCTCTTTTAATGTCATGGCACAGCCGTTTAGGGACGCAATTTTTATTTTAATTAACGAAATAACTAAAATATCAGAAAAACAAAATGAAAAGTACAGGTAAATGTCGAATTAAAAACCGCTTCATGACATAACAAACACATTTAATACTTCTGACGTCAAGTGAATGGGACTGCATTTTTGGCGTTAAATCTTATAGTTTGGCGATAGTATTCTTTTATGAAAAGTGGTCGACAGGATAATGGATAAGTACCAAATAAAGTGTCGAAGGTCTGATTAGTATTATGTATTACTTCTTTATTTGTTTTCAGTCTCAAATCATGTTTCTCTTTTTCTTTGGGTAGTTATTCATACGATTTCGGGTTAATTTTCCGCAATCGGATACCTCGTCGATTGGCGTATTTGCCACAATGTTGAAACGCGACCTACGTTATACACGGCCGATGCATGACGTTTAAAACGTCACATGTATTGGATAATTTTTTCACGGCGATTGGTGCAAAACGGGGGGAGCGTCGCTTTGCACCAATCGCCATATAAAAATGATCCACTGCATGTGACGTTTTAAACGTAGGTTCCAAGGTATATGTCCTAACTTGATTTAGACCATTGCCTATAGTAAGATAAAGTTGGGAAGTAAATTGGTAAACTATGTACCTCGAAAACTCACTTGTATTTTCTTAAATATCTGCAGAAATCAGCATAGTTTATTAAAATTATATACATTCTCATTAGTTTATGAATCTACTAACTTATAATATCTATATGGTAACTTGGATTATTAGTATTCCCACTTAAAAATTTCTTTTGTAGATTTAATATGATAAACACTAACATAAGACTGACTAAACTTTTACCATTTTCATTTCAACTTAGTTTTAGGAAATTTATCTACATAGCTTTAAATTTTACTGTTTAGTAAGTCTATTATTTCAAAGTATTATTTTTTAGTTCTAATATACAAAACGTATTCATATCGTTTTACATAGTAGGTATCAAATTAATTTAAAGTCATATTAAAAATATATATATATACAAATACTATTCTTACCTAACACACCAGCTAGCTAAGCACCCAACCGTCTCACACCAAGACTCTGAGAAAAGTGAATGCTTGTTCAGGGCCTTATCAGCTAATATAATCACTGATAAGACTTGATCACGTGACATGTGACGTCACTGTTTAAGTGATATCACGTGACCATGTGGTATCATTCAATACGTCACCAATGACGTCAGAGATCACGTGACTAGGTCATAAAAGAACCAATTGCTAATTGCAATTAACAATTTACCTTTAATTGATTTGTATAATATATATATAGAGATAAATTAATACCTGATTTTTCTATTATTTCGTAAAACAAGGTACATGTGCTATGTATTACGAAATAATACATAGAAAAATCAGGTATTAATTTATCTATATATATATATATTATACAAATCAATTAAAGGTAAATTGTTAATTGCAATTAGCAATTGGTTCTTTTATGACCTAGTCACGTGATCTCTGACGTCATTGGTGACGTACTGAATGATACCACATGGTCACGTGATATCACTTAAACAGTGACGTCACATGTCACGTGATCAAGTCTTATCAGTGATTATATTAGCTGATAAGGCCCTGAACAAGCATTCACTTTTCTCAGAGTCTTGGTGTGAGACGGTTGGGTGCTTAGCTAGCTGGTGTGTTAGGTAAGAATAGTATTTGTATATATATATTTTTTTAATATGAATTTAAATTAATTTGATACCTACTATGTAAAACGATATGAATACGTTTTGTATATTAGAACTAAAAAATAATACTTTGAAATAATAGACTTACTAAACAGTAAAATTTAAAGCTATGTAGATAAATTTCCTAAAACTAAGTTGAAATGAAAATGGTAAAAGTTTAGTCAGTCTCATGTTAGTGTTTATCATATTAAATCTACAAAAGAAATTTTTAAGTGGGAATACTAATAATCCAAGTTACCATATAGATATTATAAGTTAGTAGATTCATAAACTAATGAGAATGTATATAATTTTAATAAACTATGCTGATTTCTGCAGATATTTAAGAAAATACAAGTGAGTTTTCGAGGTACATAGTTTACCAATTTACTTCCCAGCTTTATCTTACTATAGGCAATGGTCTAAATCAAGTTAGGACATATACCTTGGAAATCATATTCATGCGACTAAATAACCTGGGGTTCACTCAGCCCAGTAGTTAGCGTGATGGGTATAAAATACTTGGGGCTTAATCAGCCCAGTAGTTAGCGTGTGGACTATATAATAAGCGGGGGCTCACTCAGCCCTGTGGTTATCGTGGTAGCTATAAAATAAGCGGGGGCACACTAAGCCCAGTAAACGTGGTGGGTAGAAAATAGCCTGGGGCTCACTCAGCCCATTAGTTAGCATAGTGGGTATAAAATAGCCTGGGGCTCACTCAGCCTAATACTTAGCATGGTGACTATGAAATAAGCGGGGGCTCACTTAGCCCTGTGTTTAGTATGGTGGCTATAAAATAAGCGGGGGTTCACTAGGCCCCACAGTTAGCGTGGTTGGTATAAGTTAGCCTGGGGCTCACTAAGCCCAATAGTTAGCATGTTGACTATAAAATAAGCAGGGACTCACTAAGCCCAATAGTTAGCGTGGTGTATATAAATTAGCCTGGGGCTTACTAAGTCCAATAGTCAGCGTGGTGACTATAAAATAAGCGGGGGCTCACTTAGCCCTGTGGTTAGCGTCCTGGTTATAAAATGTCAAGTCTGATTATATGTTTGTGGGTTCGATACTTGTGCGGTTTAGACGATGGGATTTCGAGTATTCAGAAAAGTCGAAAAAATCATGATGGTGCTCCATATCCTTATAAATATTATGTGTTTGAATATGATAAGTTAAGGAACTTATCAATAAAACTGCATGATCTTTGTATGTTTTCTTTATAAAATTGTAATGAAAATCATACATAACTAATTTAGACAATTCTAAAATTGTGAACCCGACGTAAATAGGTCTATTCATTAAGATACTAGTTTTTAGTCGTTCTGCAGCGGTTAAATCTTCATCATATGTCTTGAATGATTTAAAAGTAGACGAAGCTATTAATTTTTTTAAAAATACATTTCCAGTATGAATTATTAAATCTAATTCACTTATTTCAAATTCTTAATGATAGTCACATAGCATTGGAAAGTGTTTCATAAAGTATACCATGACTCATGATTTTTCCTTCATATTTATTTATTGTCACTTATTGTAGATCCTATTTTATAATTTACGTTAAAATTTTTCATTCATTCCTATCATTTTCTGGGTACTCTGTATATATTTTTTAGGTGCGTATTGTTAGTCTAAATTTTATCGAAGGTATTTCTGTGATAATATAGGTGAGGTAGCGCATTGTGTAATACAGTGTAATGCTGTATAATTAATGTGTATTTTAACTATAATCTCTGTTTTAA
Organism: Maratus michaelseni; assembly: GCA_963931845.1. Taxonomy (NCBI): domain Eukaryota; kingdom Metazoa; phylum Arthropoda; class Arachnida; order Araneae; family Salticidae; genus Maratus; species Maratus michaelseni. The sequence continues at coordinate 395,350,507 of OZ007592.1, forward strand.
CAAGACTTGTATCGAATTAGATTCATTAACCTATTTAATTAAAACCAATCTCCTATCGCAAGAATTCTTAAGGATATCTCTTAATTACTATTTTTAATTTTATTTCTTAGTTATTATTTTTTATTGAATACTTAATAAAGCATATATAACGAATCGAGTTGAATGTTTAGGAATAAATTGTGCGTTCTTAAGTCATTTCGAAACAGGCTCCTTCAAACAGACCCCTTCACGACACTTTTAACCCTAAAACAGGACACTTCACACAACGTTTCGTATTAACAATAGGCCTTTCACAAGCATACTAATGTATATACTTTTAATAGGATTTTAAAATGTTAAACGATATTAGATCTAAATATAAATCATTTTTTTTTTTTTACATTCAGTGAATAATTCTAGTCAAAATTCACGCATGTTCGAGCCTGTTAGTTAAATATGACAATACTCCTTCAACGGCATAGTTAAAAGACTAGAAAATTACTAAGCTATAATTACATTTTACAAGTATTCGAATACTACTATTTTAAAAGTATAGCCTATAGAGGGTAAGAGTGAAAAATTCTAAAAATAATCTTGCTCACCCATATGAATTGTATATAGGAGCTTGTATAATATAAAAATAAATTTCATATATCGTCCCATCATGCTGTGTGACTCATCGCATAAATTGTTAGTATGTATTTTTAAAATAATTATTTTAAAAATAAATTAGAGGAAACATGCAATAATACCTATTCTTTTTGCCTACCTATTCCTTTTTGCCTACCATACATATTGAAAAAATACATTAATATTATATCTATTCATATATTATAACTTTAAATATATAAAGTAAGGATACTTACCTAGATCTCACAACCAACTCATACACTTGCTTTTGGGAGAAATGAATTGAAATGTATTCATATCAGTAAATCTTATATAGAATGTTATCGCAATCAGTCACGTGATGTTACTAATCTATAGATTAACGATAAGATAATGGACTTGTACTGAAATCATTTCTGGTCTGTTGCTATACAAGTAGCACGCATGTTTTTTCATGCTGTAGTCATATATTGAAGACGGGATTGCAAGTTTGTGAATAAGGTAAGATTAATTTATGTATATATTTTAAAATGTTAAACGATATAAATATTAGATCTAAAAATAAATCATTTTTACATTCAATGATTAATTCTAGTCAAAATTCACGCATTTCAAGCCTGTTGGTTAAATATAACATACACTAATAAGATTCGTTGATGATTCATTTTCTCATATAGGCAATAGTAGCAATCATTTCACATACTACAAGTGTAAAGTATGCAAAATTTATGATTCTGCTTTATAATACCTATTCATTCTGTATTCTACCCTATGCTTTATCCATAACGTTATAATATCCCGTGGTTTTAAGAGATAAGCGAACACGTTTAGTTCTTTTAAGACATGCATGCAGTCGATCAAATTTGGATGAATTCCAGTACATTATGGTTTAAATATTTAGGTAAGATACATTTTTTTTCAATATTAAAAACAAAAATTTTTTAAATAATGCCCTAACTAAATAGTACAATATATATTTTATAAAAACAAAGTCAAAAGGTTAGTTATTCATTCCTCAAAAGAAGTTTTTAAGTTAAAATACTAAAAACTCAATTTAGTATAATTTTTCTATACAAAAAAAGCATAGACTAATGTAATTTAGTTTTATATTATTTAAAATTTAATTCCTATATTTTATAGGGACTCCTGTATATTTTTTACCCTAAGCTGTATCAAGTTCATTTAAACACAGGTACATTTAAACAGATTCAAATTCCTTTAAACCCGTCTCTTATACTCAAAATTCTTAAGGGATATTTCTTATTTTACAATGAATACACAGTGAAGCCTTTTAAAACTTAACAGATTTTAGTATATATCACCATATGTATATATGAAGAGTAGCACCTATATAGAACTACACGAAATAATTCGTATACATTGACGGTTTTAAATAGTTCATTTACCTACAAAAAATGTGTCAGAAATTACGAGTCTCAGGTATTTCTTATCGCGGAGTGACTCATTATCGCATACGGGGTGAAATCAAAGCAAGATCTTCGCTTATCTGATAATATGACTCATTATGATTCAGCGATATGCATGTTGAGGGGGTAACATTCAAATCTTAGTTGCAGTTATAAATATGTATTTTAAAGCATAATCATTCGAAAATTCAATTATTTTTCATGAAATGATCTACCCTATTTTACAGACTTGTATGATAAATTTGGTGAAACATGAATCTTTTTTCTAAAAACTATATTTTGAACGTTATACTAAAAATGTGTTCGTGTAAAACCTATTTTTTACATTGCATGAATTCGTATTCATTTGAGATTAGTACTCTATTTCTTAAAATATCTGTGGAATCATAATATTTTTACAGGGTATATTGTGAAGGGAGGCCTTTTCATTCAAACAGCGGACCTTGCATTTTCATGGAAGGTGAGTATCCCTTGTATTTCTGTCGCCATAATATAACATGAATCTATTGAATTTATTTTGTGAAGGTAGCTTAATATCTATAACTATGTGTTTTGAACATATCGACGCGCAAGCTGTACTTTTAGCCTAACTTGAATTGAAAAAAAAAAAGGCGAAAGTGTAAATTATCTGATTTTATGAAGGGATCTTATGCATAATTGGAATTTTTGTGAAGGATGCTTTTTTATTCCAAAAGGGAACCCCTACAGTTTTTGTGAAGGGTGGTTTTTATTTGAATAGGGCACGTATCTCATTTATTTTATGAAGGGACCCTTTACTCTAATGCGAGTTCACACTTCGAAAGGTAAAAAAAAGGGGGATCGACGAACTGAATGTATGAAGGGTTCTAGTATTTATGCATATTTTGAATTCATTGGAATTTTTGTGAAGGGGATTTGTCCAATTTTTTGTGAAGGGTTCAATATCTATAACTGTTTCCAGTTTCTTTTGAAGGGTCCCCAAAACGTATAATCACTCCATTCGAAGGCTTCCCTATAACTTTTAACTATTTTTACATGCTAACCTAAATAAATGTATTCCTGTAGAACCTATTTGTATACTTCAATCCATTTAAGAATCCTATATGTTTTGGCTATCAGTTGGGTAAAGCTTTTTCTTGAATTCTTTGGATTTTTTGTGAAGGGCTTTGGGCCTTTTTATTAAAAAGGAGATCTGTAACTGTTCACTATTTTAATTAACTAATGCACTAGATGGTAAAATTATATTTTGTTCACATAACATTTCGATAATGTTGGAAAGTGATTCATGAATTATGCTACTATGCCTGATTTTACATACTTGTTTATTTACATATACGCTAAAATTCTTTTTATAGTACTCTATACTTTTGGAAGTGTGTATTGTTAGTCTATCGAAGGGCCCCCTCTGGGTAAAAAAGGAAGGGGGAGGGGGGAGCTATTCAGTTGAGTACAGTATAATTCATGCGGGACCTACTACAACCTATATCGAATTCATTAAAACGCGCCTGTTTGCCTCAAAAATGTTGAAGTCCGCCAATTAAAATTAATTAATGACCCTTTTTAATTACTAGCATCTACCATTCTACTGCACATGCAAACTGCGTACTCTCGTTGAGGGAAAAAAAAAATCTTGCCAAAATTTCTTAAGTTCTCCAATTAAAATTAATTAATGACCCTTTTTAATTAAATCATTATTGACTTTTAAAATTCACCTGTAATATACTCTAACATGTATAACAAATAGCCTATCTCGTTGAAAAAATATTTGCTTCGAAAAATGTCTAAGTTCCTCAATTAAAATTAATGAATGACCCTTTTTAATTAAACCATTATTGACTTTTAAAATTCTCCTCTAACATGTATATCGAATACCCTACTCTCGTTGAAAAAATCTCGCGAAAATTTTTAAGTTCTGCAATTAAAACTAATTAATTACTATTTTTAATTAATATTTTTAATTAATTAATCATTCACTTCTACTGCATACACTCATAATCAAACTGCATACTCTCGTTGAAAAAAAAAATTGCTATGAAAAATTTCTAAGTTCCCCAATTAAAATTAATTAAAATTAAAATTAATTAAATTTCTAATTCGCTAAAATAAATCCATTGAAACACACCTCGTACTCTAGTAGGAAATTCTACGCGAAAAAAAAAAATTTGCTTCAAAAAATTTCTAAGTTCCCTAATTAAAATTAATTAACACTAATTCTTAATTAATCCCCTTATCTTAGGTGGTGGAGGAGGGCACTTCGGGAGGAGGTGCTGCACTTTGGGAGGAGGTGCGCACTTTGGGAGGAGGAGGAGGTGCACACTTTGGGAGGAGGAGGAGGAGGGCACTTCGGGAGGAGGAGGAGGAGGGCACTTCGGGAGGAGGAGCCCTCCTCCCTCCTCCGGCTCCGAGCTCCTCCTGGGGTCGGAGCCCCATTTCTTCTCTACTTACATGATTTAGCGATCAATAAATCGAGATGTAAACTTGAATTATTCATTTTTTACGAACTCAAGGTATATTACTTATCAATATAACGGACAAACGAAAAAAACAATCATAAAGTACAGTCAGACAATAAAAAAAAAAAATCCAATGTTTCGTCCTTAACATATTGTGAGAGAGAGATGCGAGAGGTATTATTACTGGAGTGGAAATTATTTCATCATTTCTGATTAGGAATTTAATTTCAAAATATAGCTTGTCTATCTAATAATAATTGTCTGATAACTATCTACAAGCTTTCATTTTCCGTATAGTAAAATACATTTTAACATTGTATTTCAGGTTTTTTTTTTTTTTTTTATGAAATTAGCAAAAGAAAGTTTTTTGTTCTGAAATTTCCATGGAAAGGGTCAAAATTTAAGAATGCTAACGTTTAACTCACAGGATAAACTTTAATTTATATCTTCTCAATAATCCTCTGATAGAAATGCTTCTTTTTCAAAAGGTATCTATTAAATATATAAAAGAGGATGTAGGCAATTTTTGATTAAAAACATTTTTTTAGATATGGAAATTATAACTAATTTTATACACAGTAAAATTATGCAATATACATACACTTATTTTTTTAGGGCTCCGTACATAAAAAGTAACAAGAACGAAAAATCATGCGTCAAGCATAGATTATGTAACACTTTCCAATGCTTCCAAAATAATTTTACAGATAATTACCGTTTAATAAGCTGAAAGATAACATCGAAGTAAATAATTTGGAAAACACATAACATATTAAAAAACATAATTTCAGGAATTTCCAACAATTATTTCCAACATATACACTATTTGGGAAAATATCCGAATACTTTTATTCAGCCCTGTATATGATCTATAGATTTGTATATATACTACATAGGATGCTAAATTTTAGTTCAGTTAAGAAACACGTAGCACAGTTTAAATTCTCCTTCTGGAGTTTCTGTCAGTAAACGGAAATGGGTTCGCTAACTTTTGTGCTTCCCTGTATATGATCTACAGAATTTATACACACCACGTAATAAACAAAAAGTGAGTTAAATTTAAAATCGCTTTCAGTAACTTAAAATGCACTTCCAGGAATTATTGTTAACAGACAGTAGAGAATTCTTTTGTGTGTCCCTGTAAATGAACGATGACTGCTATACACACACTATTCTATAATAAGCCTCTTGTAATGCGCCTTAGTGATATATATAAATTTCAATGCGTTTAAAATAGTGAAACATTATTTAATTAAACCGCAGACGATTTTTCTTCATAGACGTAATGTAACGTAATTCTTTTGACTATCCCTGTAAAGTAACTATACGTGCTAAGCACACCCTATTACATATTAAGCTTCTTGTAAAGCACCTCAGTGATATATATCAATTACTATGTGTTTGAAATTGTGTAACATCATTAAAATGAACCGCAAATGATTCTTCCCCATAGACCGTAATGTAACGGAACACTTTTGACTGTCCCTGTAAAAAACTATAAGTGCTACACACTTCAGTTGAAATAGGGAACATGCTATAGATAACGACAATAACATATAAAAATTGCAGAGCAATCCGAGCATATTTACGGGAGTTAGAGAACGGACAGACGGCAGACGGCCATACGGCCAGACGGCAGGCGGCCATCCGGCCAGACAAACCAAAGTCATAAACACTTTTCAACTAGGTTGGAAAGTGTTAAAAATGGAACCATTATAAGATTCTGTGTCTGTCTGTCCATCTGTCAGAGACCTTTTTCTCGTAAACGTGGAAAGTTCAAACTTGGAAAAGTTATAAAATATTTTTACCCACATATGTTCAGATTCACAATTATTCCATTCACAAATATGGTTAGAAAAAATTTAGGAAGATAATCAAGTTACTTGAAAAAAAACTTTTCATGTGGGATATCGTGTGAAAGATCTAATATCGAACTCTTTTTTTTTTTTTTTTTTTTTTTTTTAGGTATTATATTTTCAGCGATATCGTCGAAAATAAACTGCACAAATATGCCCTCCTTCCTGTATTTCCAAATATACTGAAACTAAAATTATGAAAAAAAATAGGGGTAGCAGCAGTTTATTTAAACGTTTCAGGAAAACTATACGATTTTCCTAGGTAGGATAGTTTTTTTGAAGAACGCATTTTTCTGTTATACACAAACTTAAATTTTCGGGTGGCCAGCGGGGGAGTTGAAGTGCGCTCGTGGTATCTATCGACGCAGAATCATCAAAGGATATTTGATAATGATTTTCGAAGAATACTGTCGGTGATTAGCCGAGACAGTACTTAAGAAACTTGAAAAAAAAAACTTTATTTTATATATCGTGTAGGCATATCGGTTAAAAGATCTAGTAACATCGAACTCAAAAATATATTTGTTTTAACTTTAGGTATTATATTTTCAGAGATATCATTGAAAGTATACTGGAAAAATATGTCCCCCCACCCCCTTTCTATTTTTCCGAATCTACTGAAACTAAAATTATGAAAAAATGGGGTAGTAGGAGATTATTAATTAATAACGAGTAATTTATAAATATAATGTACGGAACCCTTTGAACTCGAGTTATAATTGTACTTGACCGATTTATTATATAAAAAGAATAAGTATTGCAAAAATCATGTCTATGTCAATTTACAATACGTTTTTTTAGCACTTTCCAACCTAGTTGAAAAGTGCTTATGACTTCGGTTTGTCTGGCCGTCTGGCCGTCTGGCCGTCTGGCCGTCTGGCCGTCTGCCGTCTGCCGTCTGCCGTCTGTCCGTGCTCTAACTCCCGTAAATATGCTCGGATTGCTCTGCAATTTTTATATGTTATGGTCGTTATCTATAGCATGTTCCCTATTTCAACGGAAGTGTGTAGCACTTATAGTTTTTTTACAGGGAGACTCAAAAGAATTCCGTTACATTGCGGTCTATGGGGAAAAATCATTTGCGGTTTATTTAAATAATGTTTCACTATTTTAAACGCATTGTAATTTATATATATTACTAAGGTGCATTAGAAGAAGCTTAATATGGAACAGGGTGTGCATAGCACTTATAGTTAATTTACAGGGACAGTAAAAATAATTCCGTTACATTACGTCTATGGAGAAAAATCGTCTGCGGTTTATATAATGTTTCACTATTTTAAACGCATTGAATTTTATATAGATCACTAAGGTGCATTACAAGAGACTTACTACGGAATATTGTGTGTATAGCAGTCATCGTTCATTTACAGGGACACGCAAAAGAATTCTCTACTGTCTGTTAACAATAATTCCTGGAAGTGCGTTTTAAGTTATTGAACGCGATTTTAATTTTAACTCGCTTTTTGTCTATTACGTGGTGTGTATAAATTCTGTAGATCCTATACAGGGCAGCACAAAAGTTCGCGAACACATTTCTGTTTATTGACAAACTCCAGACGGAGAATTTTAAACTGTGCTACGCGTTTCCTAACTGAACTAAAATTATCATCCTATGTAGTATATATACAAATCTATAGATCCCATACAGGGTTGAATAAAAGTATTCGGATATTTTTCCGAATATTGTATATGTTGGAAATTCCTAAAATTATGTTTTTAAATATGTTATGCGTTTTCTAAATTGTTTACTTAGAAGTTAGCTTTTAGCTTATTAAACGGTATGATTTGTAAAATTATTTTGGAAGCGTTGGAAAGTGCTATATAATCTATGCTTGACGCATGATTTTTCGTTCTTGTTTCTTTTATTTTTCGAGATGCAAAGACATTTTAAATTTCGATGGTTTAAGGTGGCTTCTCCAAATTATATTTTCCATACACATATAAGGAAATCTTTCGCAGTATCCAGACATTTTTAACACTTTCCAACCTAGTTGAAAAGTGTTTATGACTTCGGTTTGTCTGGCCGTCTGCCGTCTGGCCGTCTGTCCGTGCTCTAACTCCCGTAAATATGCTCGGATTGCCCTGCAATTTTTATATGTTATAATCGGTATCTATAGCATGTTCCCTATTTCAACGGAAGTGTGTAGCACTTATAGTTTTTTTACAGGGACACTCAAAATAATTCCGTTACATTGCGGTCTATGGGGAAAAATCATTTGCGGTTTATTTAAATAATGTTTCACTATTTTATACGCATTGAAATTTATATATATCACTAAGGTGCATTAGAAGAAGCTTAATATGGAATAGGGTGCGCATAGCACTTATACTTACTTTACAGGGACAGTCAAAAGAATTCCGTTACATTACGTCTATGGAAAAAAATCGTCTGCGGTTTATTTAAATAATGTTTCCCTATTTTAAACGCATTGAAATTTATATAAGGTTCATTACAAGAGACTTACTACAGAATATTGTGTGTATAGCAGTCATCGTTCATTTACAGGGACACACAAAAGAATTCTCTACTGTATGTTAACAATAATTCCTGGAACTGCGTTTTAAGTTACTGAACGCGATTTTAATTTTAAATCGCTTTTTGTATATTACGTGGTGTGTATAAATTCTGTAGATCCTATACAGGGAAGCAAAAAAGTTCGGGAACACATTTCCGTATTATTTTACTCCAGACGGAGAATTTTAAACTGTGCTACGTGTTTCCTAACTGAACTAAAATTTAGCATCCTATGTAGTATATATACAAATCTATAGATCCTATACAGGGCTGAATAAAAGTATTCGGATTACTTAGATGTTATCTTTTAGCTTATTAAAGAGTGTGATTCTTAAAATTATTTTGGAAGCGTTGGAAAGTGTTACATAATCTATACTTGACGCATGATTTTTCGTTCTTGTTTACATATTATTTTGCTATAAATAAATTTAGTTTATTTTGCATTCATATACTTCAAACATTTTTGGCGCCTTCTAAATTATTGAACTTGGTACATTTTTCATGTAATATGATAATAAAAAAAGAAAAATATGCTTCTCCATATTATCTTTTCCATACACATATAAGAAAATGTTTCGCAGTATCCACACATTTTTTATATATTATTTTGCTATAAATAAATTTAGTTTATTTTGCATTCAGATACATCAAACATTTTTGTCGCCTTCTAAATTATTGACCTTGGTATATTTTTCATGTTTTATGATAATGAAAGAAGAAAAACATGCGTTTTGAGCCCATTTATGGAAACCTGCCACCCAAAATGCTTTGAAAAGCTTCCTAAGCGATTTCAGTCGCCCATTGGATGGCGGGATGCATATTGCGCTCCAACGCCCTATTAAATACGAACAAGCGTATTAACGAATATTCCGATTTTATAGATTAATATATCGAAAGTGTGACTTCAAAAATGCTCAATGTTTACTAGTTAGTTAACTTAAAAAAAATAAATCCAGTCCATTTTTATACACCATGCCTGTGAACATATTCATAATAATATGAATATCACCTGGATGGTTGCTAGTTGAGAAAGAAATAAAACATTCGGAGATCTTTCCTCTTCCGGAGACATTCATATTGAGGGAATTTTTTTGTGTCACAATTATAGCCATAAACATCACATTTGTCCTGCTACATCGAGTGTCTCTGTAGAAAAACAGATTTCAGGAACAGAAACTGTAATCTCGTTTTTTAAATACTTATTTTACAATTATATAATAATTTTGCAAGCCATATTGCATCTTCAAGTAATATTATAAAATTTGGCTTATAAATAAAAGTTTTGCTAACCGAATTCATTAAAGAATTATTTTTATTTTATTTTTAAACATTGACTAGAAATACTATCTAGTTAGTTCTATAAATCTCTCCAAAAAATTATTGGGCTGTATCCGACACAGCCTTATGTAAAATTGCTCATACAATGATTCAATTTACTTTTCTTTAAATCATTTAAATGACAAACATCATTAATGTTTGTGTAATTGTTTGTTAATAACTCATTGTAATTATTTGTAATTGCCTTATGTAAAATTGCTCATACAATGATTCAATTTACTTTTCTTTAAATCATTAAGTGACAAACATCATTAATGTTTGTGTAATTGTTTGTTAATAACTCATTGTAATTGTTTTGTCTGTAAATTTTAAATCTCATTTCACGTGAATTTGATTTCTGTTTTTAAACCAATAGATAATTGCTTTACATCGTCAACGAATTGACAAAGTATAATGTTATTAAAACTTTGGATTTAGATAAATTTTATTATTTGTAAACGCACAAATCCTAATCCGATTTCAATAAATAAGAAACGTGCTCTAGATTACTTTTCTTATGAATAAATTTACATCAGAAAAAAAAAACTGTTTTCTTTTTATTTGGTAATATAATTTTGATTTTTATTACATGAAATTCAATTTCATAGTTGTTTAAGAATATTTTCTTAAATTGCTTTTACAAAATTAAATGTATTTATACTACTTTATCCAGTCAATTTAAAAAGCATCTAAAAAATTAATTTTTTTAGAACCAATTAATTAGATGATCATATGTGGATAAGAATTGTTCTTTGGTTAACAATGGTAACATTCTACTTTAACAATTCATTCCTTACTGTATTAATTAGTGTTAATGCATACATTAAAAATGCTTTTGAAATTTTACAAAAAGATTCTAAATAAACTACTAAGAAACAATGCAAAAATGTATTCTCACTTAATAGAAATTTATTTAAGTATATAAATAATACTTCTTGTCGTAATTTCGAACTCCTTTTGTGGTAAAACCTTTAAATAAACTGTTTTCTGTCACATTAACGTGTTGCTGTTTCTCTGCTTCTTTCTGTTGCTTTTTTCTCTGCTTCTTTTAACCATAACTCGCAAAAAAGGCATTTCCAATGTTACATTCCTGTGTGATTCCGAGTCGCCTTTGCATCTCTAACACTTCCTGGAAGTATGTTGGTCTGGTAGTAAAACACCCAGGAGTAATGTTATTGAAACGTCGGAGATGTATCTATCAAAAAATGAGTACACCAAAGCTGTACGTCATTTTGAATAAAATAATTACCAAGGGAATGACTTACACGCAAAAATTGATTAGTTTGTTAAATGTTTATGAGCGTTTAAAATCCCCCCCCCCCCCTCTGTTCACAGTTCAATTTTCGCTTGTTTTCCGATCCCAATGTTTTCGATTTTGGCCTTAAAATTTAAGTTAAAGTCTAAACTTTAGAATATTTTTAACCCCACACACAAAATAACGGTAAAAAGTAGTTGTTCGTTACTCTAATGTCTAAAGCACCCTCTATCGACAATTTTTGAACGCAACCTTAAAAAAAAAATTTGAAGAAATTCGTGATAAAAAGAATGATTTTAGCGAAAACCGCAAACGAATGGACCCTTTTTTCCATTTTTTGTCATCGTTTGAAGTTTTGGACCTTAAACTTTAATGACCCCTAGTCCTGCAGAAGACGTTTGCGCCCAATGGTTTCCTATTTAATAATGTTTGTCTTCATGTCTTCCATCACCCCCCCCCCCTCACCCAAAGTTTGTCGGTCTGGTAGTGAAACACCCTGTATAAGAGATACGTTGGATATCAATATTTAGTTACTTGAAAATAATCAAGATTAATTATCGCTGAATAATTTCAAAACTGTTTACAGTATCTTACGCCATTCAAATATATTTTTAACGAACTAGAATTACGTTGTTTAGAAGGATTAATTTATATTTCATGAAATAGTTAAGCGAGAGTTTTCACATGTTTCTACAGTAATTAAAAGTGCATCAAAGAATTAATTTCAGACATTCATCTTGCATACATTATTTTAACTGCATAAGATTAATAATTAAAAACATATTAGACATTGATTTTCACAAACTGTTTAAATCTTAATATATTTAACAAATGTTACTAAAATATACGTTCAATGCAATAATAATTTACATTTGCATTATTTTTACTTTGTTGATAAAGTAAGAAAGTATTTCAAAATGGCCACATTTTTTTTACACAATATTACGGTTCATTTAGTGCTGTTTCCACCCCTTCCATGCTTGTTTTTAAAGAGTAGATTTATTTCATTCTAAATAGATTTAAAATCAATTATTAAAATAATTTGTGTTTTATAAAAATAATTACAAAATTACCAAATATGTATCAAAAAGTTATAATACGAATAATATATGTGATTTACAACAACAGCAACACATTTCTAATAATATTTCACATTTATGGTTGATATATTAATGTTTTTAAAAATCTCACGCTGGTTTTTAATTAGAAAAAATGTTTTACACTTCAAATCGACTTAAAATGGATTATTAAAAACAAATTGCAAATACATAAGTAGAAAGCATTTATTACAAAATGACAATACGAAGGATATTACAAGCAATAAAAAATATACCTAAAAATTATCAGATAGCCATTATAAGTTGTAATTTAAACTTTAGACATATTGACATGAAACTGAAAGTAGAACAATAAAATTTAGGGAACAGATGCTTTACACTCACGCAGCGTTGTTCGGGGATATTCTGGTTGGCGCGATTTTCTAGCTCGCGCCAAACCAATAACTTAATACAACTGCTAGGTTGCCATTAAAGGAAAAAATCCCATAAATTTGGCGACTTTTTTTCTTTTTATAACCGATTAAAAAAAAAAAAAACTGTGCGTGAGTGTATGACATCATAGCCAAATTTAGTTGCGTTCTTGTTTGGATTCAAGAGCGAAAAACATTTTCGCCCACACAAAAACAAAACAAATTACTAAAAGTCGGATGGATATTCAATTGAATTTTTGGAAAGAAAATCTTTCTGCTACATATTCATGTATTTCATGTTGTTTTGGAATACATTCGTGTATTCTAAATTAATTAATTAAAATTTAATTCATGTAAAAAATCATGTATCACACTTGGCTCAGATATGTGGATGGTATTTTTATAATTTGGCACTATAGTCTTGATTAATTTGAAATATTTATAAATCATCTAAACTCAATTGACAATAACATTCCCTATTGAAATTGAACATAATAAAAGTTTTCCATTCGATGATGAAATGTTAACCAGAACGAATAAATCTATCGACAGATCTGTTTTCCAAAAAAGTATGGCTAACCAACCCACCATACCAAATAACGCATGTTCTCCATTTCCGTACAAAATGTCAGCCAACAGATTTTTCATAAGACAGGCCTTTATAGTATGTACTGAAAATTAATTTAATGAATTAGATAATATTAGTAAAATTGTTCATAATAATGGTTTTAAGGTACACCATATTAATAAATTAATTGTGGATATCGCCAATAATAATAAAAAAATCAGGAAACAAAGTTGATTCGCAAAAATACAAATTCTATATTATCTTCAATATTATCCAAGCTTTTTTGAGAACTTAAAATACCTCCATAAACGCTTCAATATCTGCTTAATAACCCAACCTCCTCAGAAGTTAAAGAATATCATTTGCAGTAAAATTGACTCGATTAGTTTTGAGAATTATTCAGCAGTATATTAAATATATTTTATTAAAGAAGACTGATCTAAGTATTAGTATATTGGCATGACAAGCAGGAAATTTATTTACAGAAAAACAGGAGCATGTAGCTGATGTTAAGTATAATAGAAAAACCACAGCCCTGGCAAGATTATATCAAGAAGAAATTAGCCAAATAAAATTCAATGAAAGTAAAAAAAAAAAAAAAATCCTCCAGTCTATACTATCCATCCATAATAAGAGAAGCCATAGCGATAGTAACAAACAAAAATACAATATGTAAATTTGCAGAATCATTTAACTTACCGAAATTTTGCTTCGAGTTACCCCATGGTTACAAATATGAAAATAAACGACCAAGTAAAAATAAAAGATAACGTGCGTAATTTTTAGAAAGTACATGAAAATTAAATGATAGCATTGCAAATAATAAATTCAAAGACCGTGCAATGATGGAATATTCTCATTTGTTTTTGAAACTGGCTCGGAGTGAGCCAAAACATGTCAACAATCTAATAAAAGTTATTTTGCTGTATTTTATGTTTCAATTTACACATTTTAGCATTTAAAAGAAATATACATTCATGTCGTTTTAGAATTGTATACATTCATGTTGTTTTAGAATACAACCTCATATGAGGTTTACATGCAAGAAATAGTTTGTACAACTCATTATTCTTAAGAAGCATGTAGTAAGTATAAATATTTTCATAAGCTTTTACAAAACTAAATATATTTATTTTACTCAACCATTATTTATAACCATTATTAGGAAACCTTTAAAAAATCTCAGTTTATTACATTTGATAAAACCAATTAATCAAATGTACGGGAGTAGACAAAGACTGTTCTATTGATAATACACTGCTCAAAACAATTAAAGGATATTTGAAGTTTTATATAAAATAAAGATATAAACGAAATTTTTTTTGCCGAAAATAGAAGAAGAGAATCACAAATGTAAATTTTTCTGGTTTTCAAACTGAGGAGTATGCAAATTTTGAGTTCGACGTCAAAAACGTCGCTTCAGCGGCAGCGAATGAAATTTGACTTTCAACTGGATAAAAGAGAATGAAGACAAGGATGATCGGCATTCAGTGATTGCTTTGTTTCGATGAGTACGATGTCTCAGCGAAGTCTTTTGACAGATTCAGAAGCTTGGAGAATTGTTGGTAGGTTAGAAGGGGGCCAAACACAAGCCGAATTAGCACAAGCCATTGGAGTGTCACAAAGTGTCATTTCCAGGATCTGGAACCGTTTTTTGGAGAGTGGATGTGCATGCCGAAGACCAGGGCAAGGTCGTAGACGGGCAACAACGCCCAATGAAGATCGGTATTTAGCGTTAACAACTCGGAGACACCGAAACATGAACGCTACTCTTCTCCAACAACACCTTCGCTCGGCTACAGGCACCACGATTTCAACTCAGACTGTCCGAAACCGGCTCCATGCTGTAGGTCTGTGTGCTCGCCGACCGATGGTATGTGTTAGATTAACATCAAGGCATCGTCGCGACCGCAGAGAGTGGGCAACCGAGCATGTCAACTGGAGGAGAAATGAATGGAGCAATATTCTGTTTTCTGACGAGTCCCATTTTTCTGTGCATCCGGATAATAGGCGTATTTTCATCTGGAGGGACCGTGGCAGTAGGAATAATCCTGCGTTCGTGCACGAAAGTGTCAGATTTGGCGGTGGAGGAGTGTTGGTGTATGGTGGCATCTCCATTGACGGGCGCACTGACCTCTACATCATTCGAGATGGAGCTCTGACTGGTCGCCGATATAGGGATGAGATCCTCAGACCTATTGTAGTCCCTTACGCTGCAGCAATCGGAGATAACTTCATTTTAATGGACGATAACTGCAGGCCACATCGTGCAAACCTGGTGGAGGATTTCCTTTTCGAGGAAGGAATCGTTCGAATGGAATTGCCAGCGTGTTCTCCAGACATGAATCCAATCGAGCACGTTTGGGACGCTCTAGGAAGACGAGTTTCTGGCCGCCAATAACCCCCACAAACTCTCCAAGAACTGGAAAGAGCTCTTCTGGAAGAGTGGACAGAATACCCCAACTCGTCATTAATAGTCTCATTGAGTCCATGCCTCAAAGGTGTTCAACGTTGCTGTCCGCCCGTGGAAACCCTACCCCCTCATGAAAATCATTTTCTTTGAAGAAAACACCTTTTCTTATTCTTTTTTTCTCATATGCACAAATTGTTTTTTTTTTCCTTTTGTACACAAATGCGCAATAAAATGCATTTTTTCTGCCAAACATGTGTAATTTATTCTCATATAACCTACTATGTCTGTCGACCATGTATCAATCAGCTAAAAAGTTTCCCAGATACAAAATCCACCTAAAACTGTAATATCCTTTAATTGTTTTGAGCAGTGTATTTTACAATTCAAATTTCCTTTCTTTATAGAAATTTATAATACATATATTATCAATTTTTTCTTGTTATGGAATGTAGGGAATATCACATTAAAAAGGGAAAACAAGGGATGCGTGACGATTTTTTTTTCTTTAAAAAATAGATTTTGCAGATAAGCAAAAATTGGAAGCTCTTATACGTGTTTCTACTAGTTAATGTTGTTTTTCAGACATCTGCTGTAATAATAAAAAAATAGAGTGAAATTTTGTAATTTTCATTTAAAATAGTAAATTTTCTATTTACCAATAATAAGCTGTTACGTTTGTGTAAAATAAAGTTATATAAGATTTGTTTTCCTTTTTAGTGTATTTAATTTGCAGATTTAACGTATAAAATAGTTAACTGGAGCTTAGTGTAGCTATTGCTCTGTGCTTTTATATGTTTCTTTTCAAAATTATAGTTCGCGAATGTTTTAAGACGTTGAAGTAATGTAAAATATATGGAGTTGTCTGAGTGTTTTTTTTTAAATTTAATCTCATGTTAGGTTAATATTCATCGGAGGTTAAATGCACTCAAAATTGGGACTTAGTCAATTGGGTTTAGTCAAAATTATAAAAAAGCATGTAGCTTTTGAGAATGCACAATAAAACAGACAAAAAGTAAATAAGAAGGTGTGGGATGGTAATTCCTTCATAAAAGAGCAATAAAAAGGCAAAACCAGAACTGTAATTTATGCCAGAATGTGATTCAATGTTTTATTAAGATTTGTTCAAAATTAATCCTTGCAATATCCAAAGAAAAACATTATTATTATTTTAAACAACAATATAAAAAGTATGCTGTTTCCGACAATACCCAGAATAATCGTGATGATAAAATAAAGATACAAATAATAAATAAGGAGAGGTGGAAAATTAATTTCCTTCTTGAAAGAATAATAAAACTCTAAAAGCAATTTATACCAGAAACTATTTCATATGTTTTTATGATTTATATAAAATTTATCCTTTCGATGTGAAAAGAATAAAAGCATTTTGATTATATAACACTCGTATTCACCATATACATATGGGTGACAAAATAATACGAACACTCATGAAAAAGGGTGAAAGGAGCAATATCTAGTGAAATATTTGAAGAATGATCCTGAAACTTCACGCATGTAAGCAGCGCAGTTGACATCATGTATTTCCGTGAACATTTTTTCAAAATACGCCATTGGGAACCGTCAACAAATTGCAGAAAAACGAATATCTTTTGGATAACCCTGTAAAAAGTAATTTCACTTAAGCTTTGAAACTTTAGCACATGATTAAGAGGCTTATTGTGATAAAC
Source organism: Maratus michaelseni (assembly GCA_963931845.1). Classification (NCBI taxonomy): domain Eukaryota; kingdom Metazoa; phylum Arthropoda; class Arachnida; order Araneae; family Salticidae; genus Maratus; species Maratus michaelseni. The sequence goes on from OZ007592.1 coordinate 395,368,037, forward strand.
AGTGTTTATTTTCATCAGTACAACATATATACCCGTAGATAAATTATGGTTTTTATAAAAACAATACCGAATTTCACCAAGTGTTTTGCTTATAATTTGCAGATTTCTTAATATGAAATAATGTTTTTTCAGAAAATATGACAAACAACATTGTACACAATACCCCGCAAATTAAAAATAATAAATATTGGATGAAAAACGAGCAGGTTTATTAAATAATGTTTCAGTACGCATGCGCGAATTTTATCATATACATTATTTCTCCTGTCAACATCCCTTTTTCTAAGAAAATATGAAACCCAGAACAACGAATGAGATACCATATGAAAGGTTTTTCAACCGGCTTCTGACATAGTACACTTAATTTTTTTAAACATGTTTTTGAATTAAAAATTGCTGTTAATTAAAAATTAAATCGACATTAATTGCATAAATGAAATGAAAGGTTTTCTGAAATCAGTGTTGCCACAAAAAATAAAATACTGCACTATCGTATGACGTCATCCTCTAATGCAATTAAAATATGATTGTTAATTTATTTCTTGCGCGTGCTTTTTGAAAAAATATAGAGCTTTTAATCGGGTTTTTAATTTAATTTTTACGAGTGCGTCACCTATTGTTTATTTGTTTTCTTTGTTTAATCATGGCTGTTTATATGCGTACTGTATTGGAATCGGAGCACCAGTAGATTACGTAATTTAAGGATTAACTTCCAAATATATATTTCATTAGGATTTACAAAAATTGTAAATATTTATTTTTTAATATTTCATTAAGCTGTTAATACGCCAGCGAAGTCTGATGTCACTTAAATGGCTGCTGGACCACAAAGTTTGAACGCCCCATGCTTAAGTTCCCATAGGCTTTCAAAAAAGTGGTGTAGCAAATATTGATTTACTTATTTAAGATATTTATTTCACAGTTTTGCAAAATCTGAGCAAATGCTTTCCGCACAGATGTCATATACGCACCACATTGGCGCGATTTTTCCCCCGCTAATTTGGCTAAAACTTTGTTTATTTACTTTTGTTTGTTTAATTTGTTTATTTACTTTTTAAACGTTGTTTATTTACTTTATTTCGTATTTTAATTCTATAAATTATTGTTATTATGTAAATTCACATTTATTTATATCAAACTATCATTTATTTATTTGTATTTCCTTTCTTTAAAATAATAGAAGCTATTTCATTTATTACGTTATTTTATTTTTATATTGAAATAAAATATCACGTGCTATTATTGTATGCTATTTCTAATATTCAGAAACAAAATTTTCGCCAATTTGGCGGGGGGAAAATCGTACCAATGTGGTGAGTATATGACCTCTGTGCCATGCGGGCATATAAATTCCCCAAACATCTGATTCGTGTTTAATTTTTTTTTTCATTATAGCAACCTAGAGAAATAACCCTGGCGAGATAAGAAAATTTGGCAAATTATTTTCTGGCAATCTATTTGCACAAGCAGTCATTTTATATATTTCATTTGTCAACATCCTTTTTTCTATATACAAAACATACAACGATGAATGCGGTATTCGAAAAGTTTTTGAACAAGTTTCTGAGAAAGTACAACTGCATTTCGTTAAAACGCGGTGATTAAATTAAAAAAAAGAAAATAAAATAAAAAAAATAATAAAAAAATCAGTTAATTAAAAATTAGCGCTAAAACGTACCAGTAAATAATCTCAAAGATTGCAGTACGAGAGCTTTGCACGGGTCCTTCTGGTCAAAATATAATGTACATAATATGTTACCCAAATGTATAGAGCAACTTTTACGAAAGTCTCAAAAACATTACTTCAAAATTCTGAAAGTGATGGTCTATAGAATAAGTTCGAAATCCATTGTTACCAAAATGAAGCAAGAATATGAGGGGTTGGATCCAAATTATGACAAGTACAGAAGTATTTCTTAAGAAATACTTGTCTACTTGTCATCATTTGGATACAGTCCCTGATCTTTTTTGCTTCTTTTTGGGAACAATAAATTTGGAGCTTATTCTATGGATGACCACGTTCAGAATTTTCAAGCTAGATTTTTGAGACATTCACAAAAGTTGCTCTATACACTTGGGTAAAATATTATGCACATTACATTTTGATAACATTCGCGCATGCGCAGTGAAACATTATTTCTTAAACCTGCCCTTTTTTCATCCAATTTTTTTATTATTTTTTATTTCTGATTGCGGGGTATTGTAAAAAATGTTGTTAGTCATATTTTCTGAAAAAAACATACTGTTATATTAAGAACTCTCCAAATTACACCCAGAAAAAGGAATTGATTAAAACAACAAAACATGTTTTGTTGAGTACATTTTGGTTGTTTTAGCAAAATTTTTAGTTGAAGTAAAAAATTTGGTTTTGTTGCTTGGACAAAAAAATATTGTTAACACTCTTACAAAATTTAAAAAAAAAAATTCATCAGTTTTACTTGAATTAACAAAATCTGTTTTTTAAATTTTACAATAATTTTGTAATTCCGGCAAAATTTTGTTGTTTTTTCAAAATTTAATTTGTTGTGTAGTAGCTATAACTCTCTCACGTAACTCGATTTATTTGACTTATATAGCCATATAATTAAAGGATTAACATAATTTTTGGATAATTAAACCTTTATTTTCATTGGGATGGACCAAGGTAGTTTTAAAAATCCCCCTGTCCCATTTATTACTTTCTTCTATCTTTACAAGAAGAAAGAATTGGAATCATGAAAATTTTCGACTTCCGGTTTCCGACGGATTTTAGAAGGTCCTGAACACGATTTGACTGTTTTTAGAAAATGACTGTCAATGACTCTATCTGTCTGTATGCGACAAAAATTTTGTGGACCCTCTATCTGAAGAACTAATGCATGGAATTTAATAAAACTTTATATTCAGTTATTTCCTATTATAAATTGTTGCTGATTAGTTTTTGGTGTAAATCGCGCTACAGGTGGCTCTGCTATGTTGCAATTTTCACGATTTCTCAAGAACTAATTGCACTGATTTAAATCAAAATGCAGATTGAGTTAGACCTTGATATAAATAGAAACTGATTACGTTTTGGTGTAAATAGCCCAACAGGTGGCGCTGCTATGCTATTTTTTCATGATTTTCACTGTAACTAAATCTCAAGAACTCATGCACGAATTAGCTTTTAAATCGTTTTCAGCAGTGATTTACGCATGTAATTCTTAAATAATAACCAGTGAATTTTTATCCTTCTTTTTATCAAGCGTAAACCGACAGAGTGAAAAATGTCCCAAGGCGGGAATCGTACCCGGGTCCTCAGAATAGCGCTTTGAGGCCCCAGCATACGGCAACACAGTTAATTTTTAATTAATTTTCAGCAGTGTATTACGGCTGTAATCCTTGAATAATAACTAGTGAATTTTATGCTGCTTTTTACAGGTGTAATTCACTGCTGAAAATGAATTAAAAATTAACTATATGTTGCCATATGCTGGGCTTTGTATTTTCGTCTCATGTTTGCCGAAGAAATTTGCATGCACATGCAGGGCCTGTTTATCGAATAGTCCCCGGAAGCCCATTCTTACCCAAAGAAATACAAAGGAGCCCCCCAAATTTACTTTTCAGAATAACTTTTACAAAAAAAAATATAAATCATCCAGGGTAAAATATGCATTTTTTCCTTTCGAAATTTTTATCTAAGTAGTTCGCTCTTTCTAAATTGTTGCTTACTCGAAATTTTGATGGTGAAATTTCAAATTGTTGCAGCATATCAAAAATGAATTTAGTAAATTACAAAGCAATTTTTAAAGGGGGGGCCCAGAGTAACGTCGGGCTTCCCCTACTTTTATGTTTTAAGCGGGTCCTGTGCTCATGATGACTTTCCATCTTGTGCTGCGGTTGCAGCCAGTCCGACATATATAAGAGTGAAAAATTTCTAGTTTGGATATGATTCCTTCTGGCTCGTTATTCCCTGGACCCGGTTTCGATTCCCAAGTTGGGACATTGTTCAATTGTTGGTTTACGCTTAAAAAAAGCAGGATAAAAATTCACCTGTTATTGTTCAAGACTTACAGGCGTAATTCACTGCTGAAAATGAATTTAAAATGACCTAAAAATAGTTAAGTTTAGATTGGTTCTAATACAAAAAATAATTTTAAAGTAAATATAATTGTTTATGTAACAGAAACATTTTGTTGATAAAACAAAGAAAATTCTTAAAATTACACAAAACAATTGTTTTTTAAACGAAAGTTTTTTTTGCTGAAACTGAAAAGAACTCTTAAAGTAACAGATAATTATATTTATTTTGAGAAAACTTTCAACAAAAGTATTTTGTTAATTCAAGTAATATTGAAACATTTTTTTTGTTGACGATACAAATTTTTTTGTTGGAATTGCAAAAAAAATCAACAATATTTTTCTTGTTGATTCAAACACAATTTCCATTGACCCATATTTAAACGGAAAGTTTTGTTGGGTCAACCAAATTTTTGTTGATTCAACAAAACTTTTCTCTGGGTGTATAAGCAAAGCACTTGGTGAAATTCAGGATTGTTTTTATAATAACCTTAATTTATCTACGAGTATAAGTTGCACTCATAAAAATGAGCACAGTTCATTACAATAAGCCTCTTAATCATGTGCTAAAGTTTCAATGTTTAAGGGGCATTACTTTTTACAGGGTTATTCAGAAGATATTCGTTTTTCTTCAATTTGTTGACGGTCCCCAATGGGGTTTTGGAAAAAATTTTCACGGAAATATATGACACCAACAGTGCTTTTTACTTGGCTGAAGTTTCAAGATAATTCTTCATATAGTTTTCTAGATATTGCCCTTTCACTCTTTTTCATGGGTGTTCGTATTATTTTGTCACCCATCCGTACCTCAACTCCAGGTCAAGTGCTACAGCCTGAACCAACAGCTGAAATTTTATTCACCATTAACGTGATTGGATCTGATTGCAGCCTAAGCCAAGTTGGGATAGACCAATCCCAAAACTTCTATCTCATACATGTTATTATTTCAAAATTCGGAATCATAGCGCCAATAAAATCAATATTTTCTGTCATAGTTGTACGCCAGCTACTAGCGTATCGCAGGGTCACCTGGATACGAAGTAACCATCACTGCACGAGAAGCCGATGTGCAATACGACTACGAAAATCATGAAAATTGCATAATAATTTCTATCTTAATGTCTTCTTCTGTCGGAGTAGTCCCTAATTCCTCTGGGGCAGGCATGCTGACCAAAGCCCAAAGCATATAAATGAAATTGGATTCTATTCTATGCAAAACTTCATGCACAATTCGATGATACAATAAGTACAATGGAACAAACATCGCTATCACAGCGTCCACTTCCTTCGGAATATCCTCAAATTCAACTGGGGCATGCTGACCATAGCTAAAAACAATATAAATGAAATTTGGTTAAAACCTATGCTTAACTTCGTACATGGGTTGGGTTGATTATTGACGGCCAATTATCGACACTTGGGATATAGGCATGGGGGGGGATTGCCCTTCGTGGGGGTCTTTCTAAGGGAACCTAACCCGTATTTACCCATGGATAAATCCACGGCTCGAAGAAAACCACGAATACTCCGAACGATTAGGCCGACGGGCGCGATTGGGATCGAACCCAGCATCTCCCGTCTACCATCTTCGAGGGCAGAACCTCTCAGCCACTGGTGGGGCCTTAACTTTGTACAACTTTCGATAGTACAATAATGAAAATGAACAAAAACTGTTATTATAGCTGGCGAAATTTCACCAAATGCATCCGGAATATACTGGATATAACCAAAAACGTATAAATTAAATCTAGTTCAATTCAATGCATAACTTCATAAACTTCTCCATGATACAATAATGGAAATGGAACAAACACTGGTATCACAACACCCTTTTCCCGTGAAACTTCCCCAAATTCAACTCGGACATACTAGCCATAGTGTAAAAGATATAAATGAAATTTGGATCAATTCTATGCATAACTTCATACACTATTCGATGATACAATAAATAAAATGGAACAAAAAGTGCTGTTACAGCTCGCGAAAATTTACCAAATGCATCCGGAACATACTGGATATAGCCAAAAACGAATAAATGAAATCTAGTTCAATTCAATGCATAACTTCATACACTTTTCCATTATACAATAATGGAAATGGAACAAACTCTGGTATCAGAGCATCCTCTTCCTGTGAAATTTCCCCAAATTCAACTCGGGTATGCTAGCCATAGGGAAAAGATATACATGGAATTTGTCTAAATTCTATACATAACTTCATGCACTTTTCGATGATACAAAGAGGGCACTCGCACGTACAGACAGACATTTTCTAAAAGCATGCTTTGTATACAGTGAAAATTGTATGTCATAACAACATACATATTGTCTTTTGAAAAGGCAGATTTTAATTTAAAATATATTATTTTTAATATTTTATATTCATTTACAGGATGCATGCATTTTCAAATTTGAAGAATATTTTTAACGATAAAAATACATAACTATTTGAATTTATTATTTTATTCACTAGCCATTTTCTTTTTGGCGCATTATAAATTACTTTTTAATCTGAATATTTCTGCTACCTTACCATATTTTATTATGAAGTAAGCATTCATATAATATTTCATCGTGCATTATTTTTTTTAGCTATGTTAGGTAAACATTTCGGTAACAAACAAAATTTACTTTTAGCTATTTCCTTTTTTTTTCTTTCACCAGTAAAAAACGAAAACGTTATATTTACTTCATAGCCATAAATAAACTAACAAAATAACCAATTAAAATAAATCCAGTACACAAACTGACTCGATTTTAATTATGATTACTAATACAATATATTTATTTTTTGTTTGTGAATGTACCTTTCGTAATTACTTATATTCCCTCAAGACTAATTTTGTTAAATATATTTAAATGACTCTTATAATTACTTCAGTTCCCTTGAAGGTATTTTTTTTTTTCGTAGTCAACTTTCACCGTTAGTAAATTATCAGCTAACTAATCAGAGAATAGTAAATTCGAAATTCTTATTCTAATGAAATATATATATATATATATATATACATACATATATATATATATATATACGCTTTTCAAATTTCGTCTTGTATTTAATAAATATAGTTAATAAAACTAAGCTTAATTTTCGTAAGACAATGTTAACTCACTTCTGTTATACTAATAAATATAAAATTAATATTTTAGGATCGTAATTTTCAAACACAATAATATTAATGTATATGGTCCGTTTATTCATACACGTAAATGTAAAACAATTTATTCATTGCAAGGTATACATACATTTATTTTATAAAACTAATGCATATTATCAAACAAAAAAATTCTGGAATTTTGCATGAAATATAATTATACTTATTTAATATATTGTCTTTGTAAAATAAATATTACACTTGTTTTTGTAAGGGAACTTTTTTGTCTCTTTGGCCAAGGCCCATAATAGTATTTTCCTTAACTAGCGCGTACACTACGGCAAGTACTTCAAATATTATTATTTAGGTAAAAAAATAATTGAAAAATTAATATATCCGTTTTTAAATTAAATTGTAATTACTGCTTAAAATGGTAAAAACATAACACAAAAGGCTTAAAAATACCTTTTAATATAGATGACATATGTTTCATTGCTCAACCGGCGATTTCTTCAGATTAAAATGACAAATAAAATATTCTCGCAAAGTTTTGGAAAATGATAATATTAATACATTTTGCGCGATTAGTGATATTTTGTATTGATTTTTAACAATAACCAGTCTCTCATGTACTGTGCAATGAATATCTTGATATTTTTGACGTTTTTAACGTTTTTATTGTTTTTAAATAGCTTTTACTAAACAATTTAGAAAACTCAAACATTCAAAAATGCCTTTTTTTTTAGATGAAAACTAGACTATATTTAGTCAATGTGTATGAAATGGTTCAAGTTGAATAGTTTTAACACATTTTTAATAATTTTGCTGTTAATTATGTTGTATAGTTTATTCACTAAAACAAGCTAAATATACACATTTATTTTTTTACAAAAAAAATTTCATAAACAAACGAAATATATATCGGCAGTAAAGAATTTCTAAAAGTAGTTTAAAGTAGTTTAACGTTATTTAAACTTGAAACTCTTACTGTATATTTATATTAAAGTAGTAAACAAGAAATGTTTTAGACATATTCTAAACATTTAAAAATGGACTTTAAGAAAACAATTTATGTTGTATTTTACTTTTAAAAATACACATTGTTGAATGAAATATTTAAATGTGCTGAAATATAAACGTCAGAAAACGCACTGTAAAAGTGAAGAATAAACACGTAAATATAAAGCAAATCCTCACACACTGTCCATTTCCTTCTCAAGGGATGACATGCTTCAGATATTTTGTTAACATATAAAAGTTTCTTTTTTTTATTTATGTATATTAAACGTTCAAAAAAACTTTAAAAACCCTCTTTGAATTTAGTGTTTCACAACTTCACGCGGCAGTGAAATTTTGAGATTCCAGATTATTTTTTCACAGGGGTTGAAATAAAATGTTTGTGATAAAATTTTTCTTTTTAAGTGGATGAGAATATACTCGCATAGTTAAGGAGTTATCTTAAAATTTAGTAAAATAAAATAAAGTGAAATATTATTACTTTTTCAGTAGTAATATAAAATTGTCTCTTTAACAGATATTAGAATACTGCAGCTAATAAGCAAAAGCAATAATTTGAATGCGTACTTTCATATTTATTATTAATTATGCAGGCACACTTATAATTATCCAAAAATATGTGAAAAAAAATGCTAATTAATATTTTCCACAATAATACTGTTTTCCAGCTGAAAAAAACAAATGAAATTCTGTTTTTATCACTTTTTAACGTTGTTTACAAATATTTATGACAGTGTCTACTGTCGTTCTAGTATTATGTCATTTGCCAGTGTTCTGATTCTAGTAAATATACTTTATTATTTTTAATTCAATCAAAGTGATTAATAAATATATCATATGAGTTTACATTTTCAACATTGTGAAAAGTGTACAGTCCGAAGTCATACCCAAGAACTTTGCTTTATATTGTTAACGGTCTGCCTGTTCAGATACCTGGACGCACAACCGACCCACACAATTCACCCAGACAAACTTTTTTGATAATAGCATTTACCAAAATGTTTGTGTGTTTTAGATATTTCGACTTGTTTTCAGTAAAGGAAGCTCAATAGGCAAATCATTTTCAATTTAAGGCAAAGGCCATGGGATTGATTCCGGGCTGTGCACTTTTTCACTCAGTTAGAAAAATGTCAAATCTTATGATAGCTTTATGAGTCAGTTTGAATGAGTTTAAAATAATAATGTATATCTATGTTTCCATCGTTTAATGGAGTTCCATTACCTGTGGTATGCCAGATGCTATAAACAAAGAAAAGTGATATCTGGGTGATTTGTTTAGGCAAGTTAAGTCACAGACCTTGCGTTTGAATCCCGGCCTGCAAACATTTTTACTCAATTACAAAAATGTCAATCGTGTGATATCGAGTAAACATACTTGGATTTCTGCGTTTTGATATATTATATTGAGTTTAGTTATAGCATGTTACCTATTGAATATGAAGAATGTATCTACTATAGTACGTTTACAGAAACACACAAATGCATTCTGTTACATTATGATCTACAGTGAAAAGCAGTTTGCAGCATATTTCAATGATGTTAAACAACTTCAAACATAATGGAATCGATATGCATGAATGATACGATAATAATTCAGAAATGCTCATCGATTTACGACCTTGATTTTTGGGAAGCTTATCATATATGGAAGAATTCAGGCAACTTAGTAAATGATATGTCCAGTACAAAAAACTTTTCAAATGTCTGGCTACCTTTTATTTAATTCATTCTCTTCGTCGTCTCCCCCTTTGTCTCCTCCATAGTTAAACTCATCCAGTCCGGCCGGGAGCTTCTATTGGTCTCCTACGTCAAATGTGTTCATGACCCCGCTGTTGTTTTTGAAAAACTACCGCCATTCAATATTGAGCGCGTGCAGCGACGCGAGCATATTTACATGGGTTAAACTTTTGAATCAGTTTTTAATATTTTTAATTTGGTACTGATGATGGAGCTTTCGGGGCTCCGAAAAAGCTGTTTGCCTTTTTATATATTTTTATTAGTGCTGGTTTACGTTGATCATTTATGTTTAATATAACGGTACAAAGGTCAATCCACCCGTTTTAAAATTTATCTGCTATTTATTATCTAATCGTGCAATATTTATTCACTATAGTACATCATATTATTGATAATGCTGCATTAAAAATAAAGATATTTCTAAAATTCATAAAGATACAACTAAATGTAAATATATTGCTTGAAGGTGCGTAACATACATAAAACATTTAAAAGCACATTAAAGTCCTTTTAAAAAATTCAAAATGTTTTCAACCGAACTACTCGGTCATCATCAGTGAAAAACTAATTGTTGAGTTGAGTTGTTGTCTCTTCGCGTTTACTTGCTTGCCCGGAATAAACTATTTTACTTCAAGGTTTTGGAATATAAGGTGGGATGGGAAAGGTAATCAATGATGTATTAATTCATTCCAGACTGCGTGGATATCATATGATAATACATCGTTACAGACTATTTCTTTATTAGATATTATTTCTAGAGACTCTCTTATGATAGCTTCCAGGTGATTATTTGTGCGGAATATAATTTTGGATCCATTGAAATCTACTTTTATAAGTTCAGTTTGTGCTAATTGTGCTAACGCAGTGTGGGGTCTATTTAATTGAAAGATATTTCTGCTAATTCAAAGGCTTCAGAAAGCTGTTTGACAAATTTCGCAACACAGATGAAATATTTTCAGGGCCACATCAGTGTATTGAGTCATACTTGTTTAAATACTACTTATTTAAAAAAATGTATTTTGGATTTGATTTCATGATTGTAATTAAATATTTTGTACATTGATGACGAATTATGTTTAGAGATTGTAAAAGGACAGAATTCGTGAACGGCTGGCTCCTTTAATATTAAATATTAATATTATTTTATCAATAAGAATCTTGTTATACTTACAAAATTATAAAAATTAAGGAAAAATAAAAATTTCTCTCATTATAATAGCAAAAAAGTTGAATAAGATGATGCAATACATGAGATTATAAATTTGTGGTTATCCTTCTAATTCAGCAGTGTTAATGTGGCTTGTACATTTTTTTATGAATATTACACATTCTGAAAAATAATTAGACCAACATAAAAAAAAAAGAAATTGATGTCAATTTTAAGAGCGTTATCTTCCTGTATGCCTATTTGCGGCAAACGTACATTGAAAAGACGTGACTTCAAATAACCTCAAAAGATAAATTTCGACGGTGTCATAAATCTTCCCTTTGTTCCTCTAAATTTTCTTCTTAGTCTCAAACAATGTATTAAAATTACATAATACTCATTTTAGAGAACTTTATTGATGTAGAAAATACTGTATATTAAAACTTATGAAGAATTTAAATATATTTTGTCTATTATTAAAATACAGCTTATTTTTTATTAAAAAATATGGATTGTTTATTTTTTTTGTCACTCTAATTACAAATTTAGTATATTAATAAAATAAATACATTAATTACTTTCACGGAATTGACTATAGTAAAACCTATGAATTGCGAAAACTTCGGAACTTCCGAATTTGTCTGCTATACGGATGTAAAAGGAAACAAATATACTATGCCTCAAAAAAGTATGTTAACACAGTTCCCTTTCTGAAAAAAAAACGTATTTTTAAAATAAAGGGGAAAAAAAAAAGTAGCCCTTCGATGATTATATCATCCAGCAGCGAAGTGCTTCAGCGGAGTCGTCGAAATAAGAATATTTACTAACTGACCGTCCCTTTTGGACTGTGGGAAACACATATATATTTATTATTTTAATAGAGGTTCAAAAGATTCTCTTTTAATGAAAAGACAGAGCAAAAAAAAAAAAAAAAAACTCGCAAGCGTGAAATCAGAAGACATGTTTTTTTTTTTTTTTTTTTTTTGCAACTTCCCAAAACACTGGTTTTTCCTTCTGGGATGAGTGTTACACTTAAAAAAAAAATGACCATTTCGCGTGTTTGATTGAATAAAAAAAAAATACTTAAGATATCACAAAGCAATGAATTGCGGCAATTTGTGCGCAGGTTGTTAAAAAAAAAAGAGGGTCGTAAGATATTTTACAGAGAGTCATTAAAAAAAAAAAAAAAAAAAAAAAAAGATACATCAAAGCAAATCAAAGCGACGCATTAAAAAAAATATATATATATATATAACGACAATTTATTCAATACTGACCTGTTTGTAAAAAAAAAAAAAAAACGCTGGATTCTCGAAAATTAAATAAAAATCACAGAGTGTCATTATTATTTTACGCGTGGTAATTTTTGAAATTCAATATTTGAAAAAAAAAAAAACGCGCAACAGTCAGGAATTTTACTGTAGACGTAATAATAATAATAGCACGCGCCATGCCTGTAAAAGTCGTTTCTCCTTCTGTTGTCTGCAGTGCAGAGATCAGATTTTTTTTTTTTTTTTTTACAAATGACTGATGCTACACCAAATATATATATTTTTTAAATGGGTGGGGTCGTTTAAAACATAATGAATGAGGCTTTTTTTTTTGGGGGGGGGGGGATCCCTGTCGGTACGAAGCGCGTCATGTATTTGTACATTTACGCAAATAGATTGCATAAATGAAAATTGTGATATGTAGTTTATAATGACTATTAAAAACGCTGCGACAGGGATTGCCAAAAGTGAATTCATTCTATTCAAAAAAAAAAAACATAATAATAATTCGAGACTACTTTTTTTTTGGACATGACTGTGTTTTTCATAATCTATGCTTGATACATTATTTTACGTGTTTGTATTGTACTAAAAAACTTGTTTGTGTAGTTAAAAAAAAAATTCCTATATATATATATATATATATATATATATATGCCCCCACATAAATTTTTTTGGTCTACCAGACAATTTCAATCTCTATTTATACTTAAAGTTTCAAATTTTGTAAAAAAAATTCAAATTTTTTTAAAAATAAAAACTCTTTAAATTATTACGTATTAAGTTTAAATTAAATTTACAAAAAAAAAAAAACCCATTCTTTTGACGTTGTGGAAAAGAACCATAAAAAATAGCACCAGTCACGCGTTTTTTGGCGACCCCTTGATTTTTACAGAGACTCGTTCCAAAAAGAATGGCTTCTAACGTGACTCAGCGCAAAGATCTCGGTGAAGCATTCGATTTTCGAAGGTTCCAAAAAAAAACGACCAATTTAAAACATATTATAAAAATTTAAAATGTTTTAATAAATACTCCTAGCCGCGCAGAGTCTCTTTTAAAGGCTATATGAATACACGAATTATAACCAGAGGACTGAATATTTTTTAGGCCAAACTTTTGATGCCAGAACGTGTTGTGTCATTACGATTTATTAGTTATTAAAGTAAGAATTGTTCTTATATTATTCCAACGTTCTGGTGATATCTAAATAAAGTATAAAAATATCTGCATTTAGTTTTTATTCCATCACGCTAGAGAAGAACAATCTTATTTTGACGCTTTTTAATCAGAAATATAAAATAAACCCGTTTATAATTATTGCTGATAATTTTTAATTATCAACAATTTTTAATCGAAAATTCTGCAAAAAAAGGATACATGAAAACTTTGAAATGACCATTTAGAGGTATTTTTTCACTCTTTCAAATTAAAAAAAGTGATCTGCACGGAAAATGTCACAATTTCAGAGCTCTATTATTAATTTCAATTGGTTACTGAAAAGTTGCTGCACGTTCTGTAAGTTGCATAATCTTTTCTTCTTTATGCAGTGACTTTAAAAAATGACATTTATTTGTTATTACTCAAACTACATTATAATCCGTAGCATACGGACAACAATGACTGCATAAGGTGTCGCACTTTTTTTTTTTTTTGAACCAGCAGAAAAAAAAAAAAATCGCTGGCAACTTCAAATTCTCGAAATTTAATATATTTAAACAGAGTGTATATATATATATTTTTTTTTGTTTACGCGTTGTTGTGGTAATTTTTGAAAATCATTATTTGAAAAACGAAAAAAAAAAAAAAAAAACGATGTAACAAGCTTTTCAGAAATCCGAGACGATGGTCATAAACAGGACGCAACTGTTCTGGTGCTTTTATTAAAAAAAAAAAAAAAAAAAAGCGGCTGGGAGAAATTCCGCCGCCTCGTGCCTGTAAATGTCGTTTCTCCTTCCGTTGACTGTGTCTGCAGCTAAATGTGCAGATTTTCGGTATAATAATTTTTTTTTTTTTTGCAAATGACCCCACTGGTGCTACACGAATACCAAATACATATATATATATATATTTTAAATGGGTGGGGATATAGTAAAAAAAAAAATAATATTATAATTTTTTTGAATGCAATTTAGCGATGTTTCAAACATAATGAAAATTATATGAGGCACAGTGCGTTATAAACTCGAGTTGACAATTCGTAAGACTGACTTCTTTAGGCGCGTTTTTTTTTTTTTGAGATGGGACGCGATCCACTGTATGTACGTACATGTCGGTACGAGGTATTTCATGACGCAAATGTTCGTGCATTAAATGTTTTGTAGACCCGACGTTAAAGTTTATTATTTTTTTTTCAACTGGCCGAACCTTTGTGGAATAATAATAATAAAAAAAAAACCGTTGCTGCGAGAGAAAATTGCCAAAAGTGAATTGAACTAAATTTCATTCTGTGCAACAGAAAAAAAAAATCATAATACATGCTTAATACAACGTTTGTAGTTTAAAAAGAAAACATAAATCATATATATATATATATATATATATATATATATATATGCCCCCCCCCTGTAAATTTTTGGTCCCAATACTGAACACATCTCTATTTATACTTAAAGTTTAAACATTTAAATAAAAAATTTTTGTAAAAAAAATTTCAATTTTTTTTTAAAAAGAAACTCTCAAAATAATTCAATTATTACGTTAAATTAAATTTACAAAATGAATGGCATTCTTTAAACGTAGCGTTTACTTGTGAGGGCCATAAAAAATAGTTAGTCCTTCTTCCAACTGTGTGCCTTTTTTATCGCTATTGGCCACACTTTTTTTTTTTTTAGCGACAAAATAGATCTTGTTGCAATGCGTTCATTTTTACAGACCGCTAAAAGATTCGTTCCAAAATGAATATAATTTTGGCAGTTACTTCTAACGACATACTTGATTTAAAAAAAAAAAAAAAATCAAGATTTCGCAATATGAGTATAGTCATAACCGAACGGTTTCATTAAAACTCCTTCTACAAACACGACCCATAAATGAGGACAGAAAAAAACAAGTGCTCCTTTCTTTAATAAATCCAAATAAATTTCACCGGTCTTAAAAATCGGACTAAATGCGATAATTTCAAAATATGCGAATATTTCCATAATCACATTGTCTCAAATATTTGAAAAATTCGTTAAACTTCCAATAGGATACCTTGTATTAATGATAAATTTTCCGCTTTATTTACTATGACGACGTCAATCAATTTTTTTTTTTTCAGTTAGTGGAAACTTTTTATTTCATTCACGTGTCTGACTATATTTATTAAAATAATACGAATTTTCAGCTCTTCACAAAGTTTTCTAAAATGGCACCAATTATTTTTCCCGTTTGAAAACATAGTTCACAATCCGGAAGTCTCCCTCCATTATTCCTCCAACCTTTTACTAACCTTAGCAAAATTTTTCTTTGAGTTATCTTAGGTGTTTAACATACCATAATTTTTTATAATGACATATTAATTCAAAAAGATTGTTCATTGTTCAATGGCACGTTTTATTTTGCAGAACTGGCCTGAAATTTGGAGTTCCAACTGATTCTCATCAAACGGTTAAGACGATTCTTAATAAAGTTAATTTTTGAGAACCCCAGCCATAAAATTGTGCACATTTTTAATTCAAAATTTGTTATTCCCAAACCTCATCAAAAGTGTTCTCATCCTTTTGGAACTCAATTATTTCCAACTGCTCTTGAAAACATCCGCCGTTTCACTCGCCCAGGATCCAAAAGGGGCTCCAAAGTGACCCATTTTTGGAAAAGAAAGTCCACACACTAACTCGTTTAAAAGGATGTTCATTAATCATATAGCCCACCCGGGTGGGCTATATGTACTAAATATATCTGACAGCTGTTTAATGTAACCTGGGAATAATATTAGTATCATTGATGCGTTGAAGATCAAATGAAAGGGAGATTACGGCATAAGTGAAAACCAGCTGCACTTAATTTTTTTCAAAGTCAGAAAATCTTCCTTAAAATTCAGACCCAAACTTTTTCGATTTGGTCAGTCCTCTAATATCATTTTTTTGAAAAACTTTTTATTTCTGAAAGACGCAAGTTTATGTGGCGATGCGATTTTCATCACTTGCTACTTTTTGATCATTAGTTGAAAGAAACTCTTTCATGTACGGCAAAGAATCTTTCAAGCACCTCTTCACGTAAGTCGTCAAACTGAGTCGTGATTCTCTCATGCAAGTCTCTTCAAGAAGTTTTTTTTTTTTTTTTTAAATTGACGGTGGCCTTTTATTCTCAAGACTGGGATTCAACGCAACACAATTTAATGAATGGTAACACATAAATTTTTCATTGCATTTTTTTTATCACTATTCACAAGCATTGGCGGTTGTTACCGATCATGTCTAATTGGTTGAAATTCTCCTGTCCAGATAGCGCAGAAAAATAATTAGCTATCTGTAATATCGCAAGATTCGTCCAAAGCCAATGAATAGCAATCTGAGGTTGGTCTCCAAGCAGTTTATGGAATATGTCCGTTCTGTTCTTAAATAACGCATTTCCAGCTTTTACAACATCTGCATTATTATATGGCTTTGGGCGATCTCTAGAATTCGGGCCGCGTCCGCCTGTATATTACGCGTTGTACGCAGAAACATTAATATTTTCTATTATGCGCCGCGTGGTGACCACTGCAATAGGGTTTCGTGAGACTGAAAAAATAATAATCCTGACGATAAATCATTATTTCAAATTATTTTGTATACAGCGCCTGAAAGTTTTTTTTTTTTTTTGGACCAATTGGGTTACAAAGAACTCCTTTGAACAAAGAAGGTGTTATTAGGGGATTTTAGACATAATGCTGATGATATTTTATACTATTCTCATAATCTGAAGAGGTAGTTTTTTTTTTTTTTTTTGTCGTTCACACTTCATTGATCTAGAAGATATTGGGCGTCTTTAAAAACGACTAAAAAAACTATCGGCAGCAGCCCTGCTGAAATGTCTTCAAACTGGAGATCAATCGCGGTTTGTCTTTTTTTGTTTTTCACTCGCAGTTTCACTTCGAATGTTGCTAGCAGGGGAAAAAAAAAAGAACGGCCGTGGAAGAAACGATGTAGTGATGAAACATCACATTATTAGATACGTGGGCCGGTCGCATTAAAATGACACAGTGATGAGAAACTTTTAAAATGTTGCATTGCTGAATCTCATTTTTTTTTTTTTCAATGATAAAAAAAAAAAAAAAAAAAGATTTTATGATTGAACCATTCTTTTTTCACACATTTTTTTAAAATCAAAAGCTGTTGACGCAAAATTATATTTACGTATCTAAAGAATTCACCGTGATAAGACTTGAATATTTCATGTTAATTTTCTACTTTCATGTGTTTAAATAATTAGAACAGTTAGTGATTTGGTTTTATTTTCACTTGTCGTAATGACCGATTTAATATTACACAGAGTTTTTTTTTTTTTTTATTATAACAAAATTATGTATGCATTTGAATATTGAAAAACAAAAGCATTAAATTTTTTTAATAACAAAATACGAGCAGGAAAGACAGACCTGTGCTCGGTCAAAATTAGCTTTGAGTTCATAAAATATCTTTAATTTGCACCAAGTTGTCGTTGATAACCTTAAAAGACACAACATTTCTCCAAACTTGACAAAACGATGACAGCTTTCCAGCTTCGTTTACTGCCAACTATTCAACAACTGTTACATTCTTCATTTCCATCGAAACGTATAATGACAGAAAAATGATCCACTAATTGATTTTTTTTTTTCCTCCAGAAAATATGACTTTGCCCAATGACCTCCCAGTATCCGAAAACCGTAAGATACAAAATTCAATTAGTTTTTTGATCAAATCCAAAAAATGAATCGCTAATCGAAACTTCTCGACTATACGAGCTATCCCATTAGCTTTCTCGTTCCCGAAAACCGTAGAATACTAAATTTAATTCAAATCGTATGAAACGTTTTTAAGATACATTTAAGTAATCGAAAGTTCTCGAACACGTCTAATGGTTTTCTGTTGCCGGTAGGATTCGTCAAAAATCGTTAGAGCCTTTTTTAAGATAAAATTTGCATATGTACATATATATATATATATATATAACCACACACACACAAGATTTGCTCGTATTAGAATATATGATAAATGAATAGTCCGAATTGTGTAGTCTAAATATCTGAATACGAGGACATGACAATATGTTGCCAATCCCAAAATTTCAAACTAATTTTTTTTATGGTGTATGTACACCGTGCTCTCATGCAATTTCTATACTATGTTGTCGAGTTTTTAATATAGCATATTTGGCGTTGAAAATGTGTGAAAAAAGAATGGTTCAATCATAAAATCTTTTTTTTTTTTTTTTTTTATCATTGAAAAAAAAAAAAATGAGATTCAGCAATGCAACATTTTAAAAGTTTCTCATCACTGTGTCATTTTAATGCGACCGGCCCACGTATCTAATAATGTGATGTTTCATCACTACATCGTTTCTTCCACGGCCGTTCTTTTTTTTTTCCCCTGCTAGCAACATTCGAAGTGAAACTGCGAGTGAAAAACAAAAAAAGACAAACCGCGATTGATCTCCAGTTTGAAGACATTTCAGCAGGGCTGCTGCCGATAGTTTTTTTAGTCGTTTTTAAAGACGCCCAATATCTTCTAGATCAATGAAGTGTGAACGACAAAAAAAAAAAAAAAAAAACTACCTCTTCAGATTATGAGAATAGTATAAAATATCATCAGCATTATGTCTAAAATCCCCTAATAACACCTTCTTTGTTCAAAGGAGTTCTTTGTAACCCAATTGGTCCAAAAAAAAAAAAAACTTTCAGGCGCTGTATACAAAATAATTTGAAATAATGATTTATCGTCAGGATTATTATTTTTTCAGTCTCACGAAACCCTATTGCAGTGGTCACCACGCGGCGCATAATAGAAAATATTAATGTTTCTGCGTACAACGCGTAATATACAGGCGGACGCGGCCCGAATTCTAGAGATCGCCCAAAGCCATATAATAATGCAGATGTTGTAAAAGCTGGAAATGCGTTATTTAAGAACAGAACGGACATATTCCATAAACTGCTTGGAGACCAACCTCAGATTGCTATTCATTGGCTTTGGACGAATCTTGCGATATTACAGATAGCTAATTATTTTTCTGCGCTATCTGGACAGGAGAATTTCAACCAATTAGACATGATCGGTAACAACCGCCAATGCTTGTGAATAGTGATAAAAAAAATGCAATGAAAAATTTATGTGTTACCATTCATTAAATTGTGTTGCGTTGAATCCCAGTCTTGAGAATAAAAGGCCACCGTCAATTTAAAAAAAAAAAAAAAAACTTCTTGAAGAGACTTGCATGAGAGAATCACGACTCAGTTTGACGACTTACGTGAAGAGGTGCTTGAAAGATTCTTTGCCGTACATGAAAGAGTTTCTTTCAACTAATGATCAAAAAGTAGCAAGTGATGAAAATCGCATCGCCACATAAACTTGCGTCTTTCAGAAATAAAAAGTTTTTCAAAAAAATGATATTAGAGGACTGACCAAATCGAAAAAGTTTGGGTCTGAATTTTAAGGAAGATTTTCTGACTTTGAAAAAAATTAAGTGCAGCTGGTTTTCACTTATGCCGTAATCTCCCTTTCATTTGATCTTCAACGCATCAATGATACTAATATTATTCCCAGGTTACATTAAACAGCTGTCATATATATTTAGTACATATAGCCCACCCGGGTGGGCTATATGATTAATGAACATCCTTTTAAACGAGTTAGTGTGTGGACTTTCTTTTCCAAAAATGGGTCACTTTGGAGCCCCTTTTGGATCCTGGGCGAGTGAAACGGCGGATGTTTTCAAGAGCAGTTGGAAATAATTGAGTTCCAAAAGGATGAGAACACTTTTGATGAGGTTTGGGAATAACAAATTTTGAATTAAAAATGTGCACAATTTTATGGCTGGGGTTCTCAAAAATTAACTTTATTAAGAATCGTCTTAACCGTTTGATGAGAATCAGTTGGAACTCCAAATTTCAGGCCAGTTCTGCAAAATAAAACGTGCCATTGAACAATGAACAATCTTTTTGAATTAATATGTCATTATAAAAAATTATGGTATGTTAAACACCTAAGATAACTCAAAGAAAAATTTTGCTAAGGTTAGTAAAAGGTTGGAGGAATAATGGAGGGAGACTTCCGGATTGTGAACTATGTTTTCAAACGGGAAAAATAATTGGTGCCATTTTAGAAAACTTTGTGAAGAGCTGAAAATTCGTATTATTTTAATAAATATAGTCAGACACGTGAATGAAATAAAAAGTTTCCACTAACTGAAAAAAAAAAAATTGATTGACGTCGTCATAGTAAATAAAGCGGAAAATTTATCATTAATACAAGGTATCCTATTGGAAGTTTAACGAATTTTTCAAATATTTGAGACAATGTGATTATGGAAATATTCGCATATTTTGAAATTATCGCATTTAGTCCGATTTTTAAGACCGGTGAAATTTATTTGGATTTATTAAAGAAAGGAGCACTTGTTTTTTTCTGTCCTCATTTATGGGTCGTGTTTGTAGAAGGAGTTTTAATGAAACCGTTCGGTTATGACTATACTCATATTGCGAAATCTTGATTTTTTTTTTTTTTTTAAATCAAGTATGTCGTTAGAAGTAACTGCCAAAATTATATTCATTTTGGAACGAATCTTTTAGCGGTCTGTAAAAATGAACGCATTGCAACAAGATCTATTTTGTCGCTAAAAAAAAAAAAAGTGTGGCCAATAGCGATAAAAAAGGCACACAGTTGGAAGAAGGACTAACTATTTTTTATGGCCCTCACAAGTAAACGCTACGTTTAAAGAATGCCATTCATTTTGTAAATTTAATTTAACGTAATAATTGAATTATTTTGAGAGTTTCTTTTTAAAAAAAAATTGAAATTTTTTTTACAAAAATTTTTTATTTAAATGTTTAAACTTTAAGTATAAATAGAGATGTGTTCAGTATTGGGACCAAAAATTTACAGGGGGGGGGCATATATATATATATATATATATATATATATATATATATGATTTATGTTTTCTTTTTAAACTACAAACGTTGTATTAAGCATGTATTATGATTTTTTTTTTCTGTTGCACAGAATGAAATTTAGTTCAATTCACTTTTGGCAATTTTCTCTCGCAGCAACGGTTTTTTTTTTATTATTATTATTCCACAAAGGTTCGGCCAGTTGAAAAAAAAATAATAAACTTTAACGTCGGGTCTACAAAACATTTAATGCACGAACATTTGCGTCATGAAATACCTCGTACCGACATGTACGTACATACAGTGGATCGCGTCCCATCTCAAAAAAAAAAAACGCGCCTAAAGAAGTCAGTCTTACGAATTGTCAACTCGAGTTTATAACGCACTGTGCCTCATATAATTTTCATTATGTTTGAAACATCGCTAAATTGCATTCAAAAAAATTATAATATTATTTTTTTTTTTACTATATCCCCACCCATTTAAAATATATATATATATATGTATTTGGTATTCGTGTAGCACCAGTGGGGTCATTTGCAAAAAAAAAAAAAATTATTATACCGAAAATCTGCACATTTAGCTGCAGACACAGTCAACGGAAGGAGAAACGACATTTACAGGCACGAGGCGGCGGAATTTCTCCCAGCCGCTTTTTTTTTTTTTTTTTTAATAAAAGCACCAGAACAGTTGCGTCCTGTTTATGACCATCGTCTCGGATTTCTGAAAAGCTTGTTACATCGTTTTTTTTTTTTTTTTTTCGTTTTTCAAATAATGATTTTCAAAAATTACCACAACAACGCGTAAACAAAAAAAAATATATATATATACACTCTGTTTAAATATATTAAATTTCGAGAATTTGAAGTTGCCAGCGATTTTTTTTTTTTTCTGCTGGTTCAAAAAAAAAAAAAAGTGCGACACCTTATGCAGTCATTGTTGTCCGTATGCTACGGATTATAATGTAGTTTGAGTAATAACAAATAAATGTCATTTTTTAAAGTCACTGCATAAAGAAGAAAAGATTATGCAACTTACAGAACGTGCAGCAACTTTTCAGTAACCAATTGAAATTAATAATAGAGCTCTGAAATTGTGACATTTTCCGTGCAGATCACTTTTTTTAATTTGAAAGAGTGAAAAAATACCTCTAAATGGTCATTTCAAAGTTTTCATGTATCCTTTTTTTGCAGAATTTTCGATTAAAAATTGTTGATAATTAAAAATTATCAGCAATAATTATAAACGGGTTTATTTTATATTTCTGATTAAAAAGCGTCAAAATAAGATTGTTCTTCTCTAGCGTGATGGAATAAAAACTAAATGCAGATATTTTTATACTTTATTTAGATATCACCAGAACGTTGGAATAATATAAGAACAATTCTTACTTTAATAACTAATAAATCGTAATGACACAACACGTTCTGGCATCAAAAGTTTGGCCTAAAAAATATTCAGTCCTCTGGTTATAATTCGTGTATTCATATAGCCTTTAAAAGAGACTCTGCGCGGCTAGGAGTATTTATTAAAACATTTTAAATTTTTATAATATGTTTTAAATTGGTCGTTTTTTTTTGGAACCTTCGAAAATCGAATGCTTCACCGAGATCTTTGCGCTGAGTCACGTTAGAAGCCATTCTTTTTGGAACGAGTCTCTGTAAAAATCAAGGGGTCGCCAAAAAACGCGTGACTGGTGCTATTTTTTATGGTTCTTTTCCACAACGTCAAAAGAATGGTTTTTTTTTTTTTTGTAAATTTAATTTAAACTTAATACGTAATAATTTAAAGAGTTTTTATTTTTAAAAAAATTTGAATTTTTTTTACAAAATTTGAAACTTTAAGTATAAATAGAGATTGAAATTGTCTGGTAGACCAAAAAAATTTATGTGGGGGCATATATATATATATATATATATATATATATAGGAATTTTTTTTTTAACTACACAAACAAGTTTTTTAGTACAATACAAACACGTAAAATAATGTATCAAGCATAGATTATGAAAAACACAGTCATGTCCAAAAAAAAAGTAGTCTCGAATTATTATTATGTTTTTTTTTTTGAATAGAATGAATTCACTTTTGGCAATCCCTGTCGCAGCGTTTTTAATAGTCATTATAAACTACATATCACAATTTTCATTTATGCAATCTATTTGCGTAAATGTACAAATACATGACGCGCTTCGTACCGACAGGGATCCCCCCCCCCCAAAAAAAAAGCCTCATTCATTATGTTTTAAACGACCCCACCCATTTAAAAAATATATATATTTGGTGTAGCATCAGTCATTTGTAAAAAAAAAAAAAAAAATCTGATCTCTGCACTGCAGACAACAGAAGGAGAAACGACTTTTACAGGCATGGCGCGTGCTATTATTATTATTACGTCTACAGTAAAATTCCTGACTGTTGCGCGTTTTTTTTTTTTTCAAATATTGAATTTCAAAAATTACCACGCGTAAAATAATAATGACACTCTGTGATTTTTATTTAATTTTCGAGAATCCAGCGTTTTTTTTTTTTTTTTACAAACAGGTCAGTATTGAATAAATTGTCGTTATATATATATATATTTTTTTTTTAATGCGTCGCTTTGATTTGCTTTGATGTATCTTTTTTTTTTTTTTTTTTTTTTTTTTAATGACTCTCTGTAAAATATCTTACGACCCTCTTTTTTTTTTAACAACCTGCGCACAAATTGCCGCAATTCATTGCTTTGTGATATCTTAAGTATTTTTTTTTTATTCAATCAAACACGCGAAATGGTCATTTTTTTTTTAAGTGTAACACTCATCCCAGAAGGAAAAACCAGTGTTTTGGGAAGTTGCAAAAAAAAAAAAAAAAAAAAAACATGTCTTCTGATTTCACGCTTGCGAGTTTTTTTTTTTTTTTTTTGCTCTGTCTTTTCATTAAAAGAGAATCTTTTGAACCTCTATTAAAATAATAAATATATATGTGTTTCCCACAGTCCAAAAGGGACGGTCAGTTAGTAAATATTCTTATTTCGACGACTCCGCTGAAGCACTTCGCTGCTGGATGATATAATCATCGAAGGGCTACTTTTTTTTTTCCCCTTTATTTTAAAAATACGTTTTTTTTTCAGAAAGGGAACTGTGTTAACATACTTTTTTGAGGCATAGTATGCGGTATGTGTGACTGTGTTATAAAAAACGCAACCCTCTGTTTTCACACATACGAACACATAATTTGTTGACATGCGAAGAGTGCTGGAATTCTTATGCACTTTTATATATTTTTTTTTTTCAATCGAAATTTTAACAAACTATATATGAAGTTCTTATATGCAATGCATTGTTCATTTTCGATTTTTTTTTCCCCCCGTGTGAGAAATAAATTTAAAAATAAAAACTTTTTCTTAAAACATTTAAAAAATCTTTCATCGCACGTATTTATTATTTTTTAATACAAAAAATAACCCAGTGGATGAAATACAACAATTGTTTAAAAAAATTAACTGTACGAAATATATCATGACATGATATTTTTATGTTTTTTCTTTTGTTTTTGAATGCATATAGGTTACAATTTTCGATGCACACAATTTTTAAATGGGTGTGAAAAAATCGAAATGTGTATCGCCCATTTTTACAAATGGGCAATTTTTGGAGGGATTTCATAAATCCAGTGAGGCACAAAAAATAAAAATCTGAGATCATACACACTCAACGGAAGGAGAAACGACATTTACAGGCGAGGCGGAATTGTGTTTTTATTTTTAATTTCTAAATCTCAGACATTTCTGAAAAGCTTGTTAGACAAATTGTGCGTTTTTTTTTTTCAAATATTGAATTACCACGCGTAAAAAATAATAATAATGAGTAACAAATCCTGTTTAAATATGTAAAAGTGATTTTTATTTAATTTTTGAGAATCCATTATTTGAAGTCCAGCGATTTTTTTTTCTGCTGGTTCAAAAAAAAAAAGAGTCTAGATACATTGAGACAAAATAGTATGAAAATAGTATTTATTAAAACACAGAACATATTAAATTTTATAACTTCAATAGAAATGACGGACGTTTTAAATAAAATATTCGACCTTTGAGTGTATTCCAATGCGTTCACCATACTGATCCTCGTAATCTCGAAGACTTAAGATTTGAAATAGAGGCACTTGTTTGCATTGGATGCACCAATACTTATAAGATTGCACGTGATGAAATCGAAGGTTGAAGTAGTGTCTTTTGAAGGGGCACGTGATTTGAAAAGTTTTCAAGGATTCTTTCATGCATGTCAAACAGATCGGATTATGATTATGAGTACCTGTTATAAAATAATAAAAAACAACCCTATGCGTGCGTTTGTCAAAACAGAGATCTTCGTTTTGGAACCAGACGACAAATTCTTTCGAAAATCGAATGTCTTTTTGCTTGAAGAGTTCACCGAGATTTGTGATCTTTGCGAATTGAACTCGCATGTCTAGTCGATTCCATTCTGGCATTGGCACGTAGCCTTTCAAGCAAAAAATTCGTTCGACAACTGTTTGAGGTAATAGAAAATTCAGTTCTTTTAATTTATCGTCCCTCGCCTTTCGAACAACGACTGCTACACACAGATCTTGTAAACTGGGCGACAGCTTTTGAACACAGATGGAATTTCGTCGAATGTGATCCAGTTGACGATAATGAACAAGGAAAAATGCTTCGTGGCTGTCTAAAAAAATGTCGTATGCAGAAGTATTTCTACATAAAGGATGAGGCACAGATCTAAAGAAATTGGTTCTTGCAATCTTAGCAATTTTACATTTATAAAAGGACCATAACAGATGAGGTACACCGACTATGTCGCAGATGCGTTGTTGAAGTCTATTAGGTGCATCAATCATCTTTCGAGCTGTTTTGGAATCATTATTAAATTCAAAAAAGAACTCGTCGTCGTTCA
The DNA here is from genome assembly GCA_963931845.1 of Maratus michaelseni. Lineage (NCBI taxonomy): Eukaryota > Metazoa > Arthropoda > Arachnida > Araneae > Salticidae > Maratus > Maratus michaelseni. The sequence goes on from OZ007592.1 coordinate 395,394,302, forward strand.
TGCTGTGTTTTTTTTACGAACAGGTCGGTGTTGAATAAATTGTCGTTTTATATATATATATACATTTTTTTTTTTTTTTAATGCGTCGCTTTTCGCTTTATCACGTGGTTTTTTAACGACTCTCATAAAATATCTTTTTTTTTTTTTAACAACCTGCGCATGCCACAATTCATTGCTTTGTGATATCTTAAGTATATACATATTTATTCAATCAAACACGCAAAATGGTTATTTATTTAAGTGACCCCGTTTTTTTTTTTTTTTTAAACACTCATCAAAGAAGGAAAAAAAAAATGGTTGCAAAAAAAAAAAAAAAAAAAAAAAATATATATATATATATATGTGTGTGCGTATATTTCCCACAGTCATGGATATTCCGACTCCAAAAGGGACAGTCACTTTTGATATTCACAAGTTCGGTGAAAAAGATTGGGATAATGGTCGTATTGCTACTTGTTCAGTAGAAAGTAAACAAAAAGACGAAACACTCATAGCTAAATGTTTCAATATTAGTAAATATTCTTATTTCGATGAACCTTTCAAGTTACTCACCGAACAGCTTAAATCTCTGGGTTATTCCGTTCAAGACCAACCGCTGAAGCACATTCGGACGTCTTTGGATGACACTTACACATACACATTTGAGGAAGAGAATTTTTATATAATCATCAAAGTCTATTATGGATACAGTTTCCCATTTCTATATTTATCGGAAATTTGAGAATTAAAAAAAAATGACATGTGATTTTGAAATGGACTGCAGATTGGAATTAAAAAAAAAATGTTTCAAAAAATAATTTTATTTGACCCATTTTGAATCTGCTACACCGGTTTTCCTTTATTTTAAATACGTTTTTTCAGAAAGGGAACTCTGTTCGCTTATTTTTTTGAGGCATTGTACTCAGTATGTGTGACTGCGTTTTAAAAAACGCAACCATCTGTTTTCACACATACGAACACATAAATTGTTTACATGTGTCTGAAATTATTATGTATCAAGATTTTTTTTTTTTTTTAAAGTCCAATAATAAATCAGTCTCTGCTTTAAAATTCCTTTTATATCATTTTTTTTTCAAGTGTGACGATTTAAAGCAAAAAAAAAAAAAAAACTATTCCGATCCTCACAGAATTTTTTTCCCGGTGTGAAAAAATCAAAGAAAAGTGCGTTATTTTCAGAGCTTATCTTTTTTATAGACTGTGTTGCCATGCTTTAAAAAAATGCAAACTTTCTGTTTCATGCATATCGAACTATGTATTTAAACTTTAATCTACAGACACCGTTCCAAAAAAAAAATAAGACTCGTGCACACAATGCCTTCAAATAAATCGCTCCAACCGTCCTAGGAAAATGTTTAGTTTGCGGTTTTTTTTTTAATTTATTGATCGGGCTTGATTTATTCTTTTTTTTTTTTTATCAATTTGTTATTGTATAATTAAACATTCGATCGAGTCTTCTTGTGCCCGGCTTTTAGCAGCGATTTTTTTTCTTTTCGTTTAATAGATTAAACCTTAATAAGGTATGCTAACTATTCGCGCGAGTGAAAGTTTTTTCTTTTCTTTTAAACATAGTTATGCAAAAAAAAAAAAAAGATGAGTATAATTAAAGATGTTGTTATACGATGATTGTAAAAATTACACTCTGGACAATGATGGTGTGGAAATTGTTGAAAATGTGTTAAATGACAATGAACTAGTTGAACTCAGAAAAATAATGTGGGAATGGCTTAATTACAAAACCAAAAATATGAATAAACCTGTTGTGAAAGATGAGGAAGATACTTATGCATCTCTTTTTAATTTTCTTCCTAAACACGGAATGTTATTTCAACATTGGGATTTTGGACATAATCCAATATCGTGGCACGTTAGACAAAATGCAAATGTGATCAAAAAATTTGCATCAATATGGAATACAGATGATTTATTGACGAGTTTTGACGCAATCAGCATTTCTCTTCCATGTGAAATTACAAAAAGAGGTTGGTATCGTGGAAAGGAGCGGTTCCACTGTGATCAAACTTTTCAAGAAAATGATTTTGAATGCGTACAAGGTTTGGTAAATATTTACGATGTCTTTCAAGGAGACGCAACATTGAGAGTTTTAAAAGGGAGTCATAAATTACATGGAAAATTTCAAAAAAGGTTTCAGTTAAAGCACAAAGGGGATTGGACTATGCTAACTCCCAAACAAAAAAATTTTTACATTAAACAATTGGGGCCTATGTCGGATATTTGTGTTAAAGCAAAAGCGGGTTCGTTAGTTTTATGGGATAGTCGAACCATTCATCAGGGCGTCGAGCCTCAGAAAGGTAGATCCAAAATGAATATAAGGTGTACACCTTATGTTTGTATGACGCCTGCTGCTCGTGCGTCAGAATTGGTGATAAAGAAAAGAATCAAATACTTTGAACACAGGCGGACAACCAATCACTGGCCGCATAAAATTAAACCTTTTGCAAAACACCCTAGAACTTATGGTGAGCCTGTTCCTATTGTAGAAAATGACGTTTTAATAATTACAGATTTAATGAAGAAATTGGTGGGTTACAACCATGTCGACTATGGAAAAATTAAAAAAAGAAAATTTCCTGGCAATGTCTCGGAGGAAAAAAAAAAAAAAAAAAAAAGGAGCTGCTTAAAACCAGAAAGACAAACATTTCATTTTCAAAACAATAAAAAAGATCTGTAAACCTTGACGTGTGTGTCATTTTTTTGCATAATAATTTATTAATTATTTAGATATTCCACATTAATCGCATTTTTTACCCAATGATATATATATTTAAGGAGACTCAAAAAATTTTTTATTCGCAGAGGGAATCTCAATAAATATTTATCAATTTCAGTAAAAATTATACATTATAAATGATCTTTAAATTAATGTAACAGAATCTTTCAATAGAGTAATAGAATTTTTTATCTTTGGAGTGCGGCTATCCGCCATTCATTGACTCGCCAAGTAGGGACTACAAAAAAAAAGGAGATGTCATCTTTCCTCTCGCCATTGGAGTACAAGGAAATTCTCGAAAAACAACAGAAAGAAAGAAAGTCTGCCGTCGTTTCCTTTCTTTGACTTACCCGATTTGGTCATAGTAAAAATTTTAAAAGAATTTGTACCTGAAAGCTGGTGCCCTTTCTCGGATATCAGAGTTTAAACCTTATCTCGAATTGAAAAGTATTCGGTGTGACAGTTATTTCAATTAGTGGGTGCCGTAACACCGGGTGGGATTGTTGTTCCAAGTGACATGCTTTAATGGGAACTTTTTATAAACGACTGAAAAAAATAGCCGGGCTTCACAGAAACTTGATGGCCATAGAAGACATTCAATGTAACGGTGTTCTTGTTCTTAGAATGATTAAAGCTGGATTGAGTTCAAAACGTGTTGAAAAATTTAGTTCTCCAGAGTATTCATCATGAAGGTAATTTAAAGAGTACTCTGTCGCATACGTAAAATTCGCCAATACAGCAGGTTTTTTTTTTTTTTTTTCTAATGAAAGTCCTGTTTTCGGGTTAGGTGATTGCGGAATGAAATTGTGACAATCTCTTCCAAAAGTGGCTGTATCTTTTAGTTTCGTTTTTCTTTTTTTATGCTCATGTGATTACGAAAGATGAACTCGATGAAAAGACGCTGTGAAGCTGTCTTAAAAAAAAATAAGGGTTATCCTGCTGACTTTAAAAAAAAATGCTAATCTAAGATAGATCTTACTATTAGTTGCATAACTTTTTTTGAAATACAGATATTGTAATATCAGTAAATTCTACATTAAATTACCTTCAATTTGATATATAAATGTTTGTATTTAAAAGAAAATTAATATATTCTCTACAAGCACACAAAGTTCAAAAAACATGAAACTTTCAAAACATGTCCACACTTTTGGCCACCGCTGTATGTCTGAGTGTATAATATATTAAAGGCAGAAGCGTGAATAAAGCAGGAAATAAAATTAAGAAGAGGGTTTGGAAAAGATCACATCGTATATTCACAGAATCTGCGGTAAAATTTTTGGTACACACTGACTCACATATTTAAAATTAAATTCAGAATGTACACGACAAAGCCTGTTTTAAAACCAGTCTATCAGCTTTGAAAATAGAATCTCTCGGCGCATATATATATATATATATATATATATATATATATATATATATATATGCCCTCATTAAGACCGGATTCTGAATAAATTTATAATTTCAATCTCTATTTATATACTTAAAGTTTAAAATTTTTAATAAAAAATTTTCAAAAAAATTCGTTCTATCTAAAAAAAATTATTCAAAGTTTCTGCATCAGAAATTTTACTCTCCACGCATTTTGCTTATTCAAAATTTCTGCATTTCCCAGAATGTTATAAGGAAATGTTTATGTATTGACTATATAGAAAGTAAATCTTTGAATTACCGAAAAATATCAGAGAATGTCAGTTTTTTTCCCTTTACACTGACCAATTTTAGTATAATTTATATATATATTTAGAAATATATTTTGCACCGTATTCCACAAGACAGGGATGCTAAATTGTTATTTTGTCAAATCAAGAATTAGTATTTAGATGCAAAAAACCGCGATTTAAGTAAAAAAAGGGTTGGACAATTTAAAATAATAATAATAATAATTAAAAATATTTATTTAAATGAAACTTATTTGTGAAACCAATCCACTTTTATACATACACTTTTTAATTAGAGAGGTTTGATCCAATTCACTGTAAAAAAAAAGCGTAACGCTAATTGACACATTGTCAGTAGTGTACATAAATGTTTGTTTGCACTATACAATTTGAATCACTCTTGCAGGAGGCACAATGTAATGATCAAAAGAAGCTGACACAGTTGCAAAGCACTTAAAAATATTTTGATAATTCATAACCGAGGATATTTTTTTAAAAAGTTTTCATAACCGAGGAAGGGTATATCTTTGGCTAAATCTAAAAAGAAACACCCTTGTTTACATCTAGGAAATATAAATCCACTTTCATACATATACTTTTTGATTAGAAAGGTTTGATCCGAATTTTCGTGAAAATGCGTAACGCTAATTGACACATTGTTTTTGTCAGTGTACATGAATGTTTGTTTGCATACAGCGTGTATACAATTTGGATCACTCTTGCAGGAGGCACAATCCAATGATTCTTGATCAAAAGAAGCTGAAAAAACTTCATTACATAGTTGAAAAGATAAAGGATATACGATATCTTCATGCAAAGCACCACTACGTAATATCCGTGGAACTTGATACAAAGTAACTGTAAAATCGTCGTTAAATTTCAATATTACATTATAGGAATTTTCAAGCCCGTCGGGTATCACACACCTATTGTTTTTTAGTTGATGATAAGTAAAATCTTGCGTCCAAAAAACTTTCTTGTCAGGCTGTGAAATCAAAAAATAGACATCTGCATAAGGTTTTTCCTTTTCGAAATGGTATGCGAGGACGTCGTCTTCTTTTATAAAGGCAGTATTTTCAATAAGATTATTTAACGACGCTTGTACTTGGGAAAGATCCCGTTGATACGGTCCAATATGTACAGGGGATCTCATATGTTTCATCCCTGTACAAAAAGTATGAAAGGTAAAATTCAAATTAAAATAATCTACTGCGAAATAATATCGCATACTTAGATCGGTACAACTGATGTACCATCCAGGTTTTATCGAACGTACCCATTGAAACAAACGGAGGGTCGGTTGAAACCATGCGTGTTTCTGGTCATAATAGGATTTAAATTCAGGCATCTTAGATAGGGTTACTTTATCCGATACGGGAATATATTCTTTTAAAATTTTCTCGATGACTAATTCGGGTAAATTGAAAAAAGGAAATGGGTCCATTCCCTCCTTTTTTTCTCTCTCCGATTGTAAAATTGAAACTGCAATTCAATATTTTGAACCAATGATTTTATTCAAACATAACACTTTTTTTTAAAGAAATAATTTTTTTTTTCTAAGAGAATGTTTTTTTTTTTCTTTTGCAAAGCTCTCACTCGAAAACAGTGACGCTTCTTTTATAGTGATCGAATTTTTTATGTAATTTTTTTTTAAAATTCTTTCAACCAAAGAAAAAAAAAGACAAGCAAGTAATTTTTTTTTTAATATTACTGTTTCATTCAACTACAATTTTTTTTTTCAAAAATACTGGTTTCGGCAGAAAAACATAATCATAAAATGATTTATAAGTAAAAAATCTCAATAACGGATGGGTGTTTCCTTTTTTTTAATTTTTTCTATTACTTTCTTCAGATTGATGTAATGGTATTTGTCCTTCAAATATTTCCACGGGCTCATCATGGCTTTCGCACAAGGACAAGTATCCGGTCCTAAATCGCCATTCACACTCCTGACACAATCTGTGAGATGAAACTCTTTACTCTTTGGATTAAAAACGGCATCAATTTCTTTTTCCCTGTTTAATTCGCGAATTTGTACTCGAAACTCGAGAAAATGCTTTTTTTTCTTGTATTCTTCATACCATTTACAAATATTTTCGGAATCTAAAACCCGGCAGAAATAAAAATCATTCACATTCTCATCTTTGTCGGCTTGAAACGGAGCGACTTTCTTTAAATCTGTACTGTTTTCAATAATAGATAACTTTGACGGATTGTTTATTTGGACTTCAAAAAAATTTTCAGGTGAATGATGCGCTTCGACACAGTGACAGGTATCGGGACCAACTGTGCTATCTTTTGCACTCCAAACACAATTATTGAGATGAAAGTTTTTGGTATTGTCGTTCAATACAAATTTTATGCGGCTGTTCATACGATACGATATTAATTGAAAATATAAAATATCCGTTCGAAAAGTATGTGTTTGCAATCGTTCTTTTAAAAGGGGGAGTTCATCAGACATAATGGTATAGCAAGAAACGAAACAGTTTGTATTTATAGTCCTCAGATTTTTTTTTTTTTTTTTTTTTTTTTTTTTACTCTTTGTTAATTGGAAGGTCTTCTACGGTGTAACCTTTCTGATGCATGGATTCTCTCACTTCATCGCAAAGTTTCAATAAATGATCTCGATTTATATCCTGTTTCATCAAAGCATGCTCTCGTACTTCAGATCTAAACTTTTTGAGGATGGGAAACAGAAAATCGGATTTTTTGAGTTCGTTAGGGCTGCTCAGTATCAAGCCGAAACATTTATCGGTCATCCATAAAACGTAATTGTAACAATACTGGAGTTGCTCGTAAGACATCACTCTCATGGTTACGGTCGACAGCCTTTTGACATACTCTTCTAGTAATTGCAAAGCTTTTGGGACGTTCAAATTATCCATTAGAAAAAAATCAATATTCGCTTTCGCACAATTCAGCTCATCCAATTCCGGTTGTTTGTCGTGCAGACATTTTTCTTTCTCCTCGACTTCTTTCTCTTTCAAATCCTTTAGATACGATTTTACATTTTCTATATGATGCATGAAACAACCGTACAGTTTTTTAGCCCCCTGTACTTCGTCTTCCTTAAAAGCCATGGGTTTATCATAAGAATGTTTTAAAAACATATATCGAATCGCTAAAGCAGGGTACCCTTTCACCAACATGTCGTCGAGTGTTATGGAATTGTCGAGGCTTTTGGACATTTTTTTGCCTTCGATTTCAAGATGACCTGTATGCAAAAAAAAGCGAACCCATTCTTCTTTATTGAAATGTGTACAACATATAGCTATCTCGTTCTCGTGGTGTGGAAACTCTAAATCAATTCCTCCTACATGAATGTCCACCGATTCTCCAAAGTGGTAAGAGGCTATCGATGCACATTCTGTGTGCCATCCGGGCATTCCTTTGCGTTTTTTTCCTTTCGTGTCTTTCCACTGCTTTTCTGATTTAAAGAGTGTGAAATCTCTTGGGTCCCATTTTCCTTTTCTCACTTCCGAATCCCCCTCTGGAAAAGCCTGGTCTCGCTTCACCGTGTTCGGAAATGCTCGTTCAAATTTTTTTAAATACGCTTCCGTGCTGAAGACGATGTCAAAATTGGGTTTGTAATAGGCAAACTCATCCACCATGCATTGTTTCGATAACTGTTTTGCCAATCCTATGAAATCAGTCACTCGAGGCGTGAAATCTGGTCTTTCCGCATTCAACTGGTCCATGGTTTTAAAAAACGCACGCTCATATTTCCGAGCGATCTGCGGATCTTCTTGATTAATGATTTTATCGTCTGTTATATTCACCACTAAACGCACACCGTAGCCCTGATGATAGCGCAAAATTCTCCGCAAAACGTCTAAAAAAATATATGTCCTCGCATGTCCGAGATGTGGCCCGTTGTACACTGTTGGGCCGCAACAATAAATCTTGACGTCATTTCGATTTTTGGGAACGAATTCCTCTAGCCTATGTGTCAAAGCATTAAAAAGTAACATGATGGTCTCGTAAAGAGTAACACGATGAGCCCCCTGTCAACCTATTTATATAGAGGTTTGTTGTTGTTGTTGTTAATTAATCATCCGAATCTTTATTCCAAAAATGTTCGAGCGGATAATCACCCAAGAAGAGTTGACTAGGAAAATAGAGATATTTGTATCGCAGGTAGTTTTGCATTTCTCTGTATATGACTGGGTTCAGATATATCACAATAGGTGTGGAGCGAAAATTAAAAAATATAGTTTTGATAAAGGGCCAATCAACATTTGAATAATTGAAGAAGATTTTTTTCATGGTGCGTTTTTCACAGTATTGTAGGATGTGGATTTTAGTTTCACGAGATAAAGTACAGCACGTGAAACCAATATATTCTAATTTCGGTGAGCAAAGTAAAATGGACTGTATTGTCTTGTTAGATGTACTATCTTCTTCATAAAAAGAAATGGTACATTTCGTCAAATTGTTAAAAATCGGATGAGAAGAGTTTTCGCTATCGGTGAATGTGACATCAGTTATCCATAACGAATTGAGTTTTGGACAACTCACAGTTAGATTGGACATCGACACTGCACAATTCTCAAGTTTCAAATGAGATAGGCAAAAGCCATTTCCTTTAAAAAAATTGGCCGTATTAAAGTTTTGGTGTTCAATATTTAGATATACACGTTTTAAATGGAAGTTTTTAAACAAATCCAGTTGTTGTTGGCTGGATATACGGCGCAACTCTAAGAATTTTAATCGGGGACATACGGCCAAACAAATTTTTAGAATATCTGTAAAATTTGGCAATGCGTATACAAATGTAAAATCTAAGTTGGTTAAATTATACTTGCGCGTTTCAGTTAAATCATCTTTATGCAACGTGTATAACAGTCGGGGAATGGTAGAACTGTAATCAATCCTTTCAAGGGAGGGCAAATTCTGTACAAGGTAATTGATACACTTCCCCGTAACACGGGTATAGAAAACGAATAATATTTTTAACTGGGGGCATGCAATTTTTCCATTTTCATTTCGACAAAGGTATATGATTCCTTCGTTAGTAACATGGGAGCTTTTAACATTGAGTTCCAGAAGTTGGGGGCAATGCTTGGCTATTAGTTTGATATGTTCATTGCGACACTCATAAAGAAAGGTAATTTTAGTTAGATTCGGTAAACGTTTTAGGATGCCTTCATTTAAATCCCTTAACCAGTGACAATCTAATTGCTTGAGATTGGGATTCAATAAAAATTCTAGATATACATACTGCCATTTTCCTGCGCTATATAGTTTAGTGATGATTTCAAGCGCATAATTTCTGTGTAAAAAATTTAAATGATGCTTCAGGGTCGCATTGTCCGTCTTCTTAAAAGCAATGAAATACCTAGTGAATTCACGAATGATCAGTTTCACACATGCGTTTTCAAGAGACGACATGACCTCAGTCAAGATTTTTTTCTTTTAAAGAAAGTTTCAAGAAATTGTATTATTTGGGCACACCACTTGATGAAGACATCTGGAAGACAAGTGTTGTTGTTTCAATATGTAAACTACTTGAACCAATGTATGCTTTTTTATTTGAAAATTTTTCTAGTAATTATTTTTCCTCCGCTTCAGCGAATGTCTAAAAAACTATAAGCTTGAATTGATTTCCATCAGCCACAAAAAATATAATTAGTTATGCAATTATGCAGCCGTGCTCTTCTTTTTCTGTTTCTTGGGCGCTTAAGAAATCTAGCCGCATTCTGTTAATAAATTCAATTGCATTTTTTTCGATTTGGAAAATAATATCTTTTCTATTTTCATAAATTATTTCTCTCCTGTCACCTTCACGTACGCTGAAACAAATTTTATGCCTAGCCAGTATATACATGAGTCGAATAATGTGTAGGTCGCCAAATTTAAATTGCGGTGTAGCTGAATGTTTGGATACGATTTCAGCCCAATTTCGAACCAGGTACGGGAGTGGGTTAGTTCTGTAATTACTTATGCGATCTTTTGATCGTTTCAAACACCACATATCATAAGGTAAAGCTTTGTGCTTCACACAGTAAATAATAAATTCAAAATCAAATCTGTGCATGTAAACTATATTCACAGCATCATCTTCCTCGATATCAAAAGACAGTGTGTTTAATAGGAATTCCGTATTTCTGTTCTCGACATATCGAGAGAGTTTAGGGTGACTGAGGCAAAAAAATGTATTCCTGTAAATATAACCAATAATATTTGTATCCAACACCACATCTCGTATCTCGGGAATAAGTGTTTTGGGGATTGGGTCGTAATACAAAGGAGTCCAATTGACATCTTTTATGCCATAGTTGTATTGATAGTACCTATCGTACGGCGACTGGAGAAATAAAAATTGTTTGGGTTTATGACAATTGATAGCGAAACAATAATAGCGACGCGACTCATTTGATTTTTTCAACGATGTGTACGATAAGCATATGGGGTATTCTATTACAATGCCTATATCCTCAAATATGTAATGCGAGTTGATTATGTCGTGAAGGATGTGACTCGGATTTTTAAAACACAGTTTCTTTATGATCGTATTTGTGTATTCGTAATGCGTAGTGGGAATGAATATCTCTTCTGTCGGTATTGGATCAATAAATTTTGAAATGTTGGTAGTCACGCATTTTGTTTGCATGTGTTTGTAATAGATGTCATTTTCGTTTTCCAAATCGCGGACAAATTCCTGTACCCGGAAAATGTCTTGATGATCCATTATAAAACAGATTCGACATATAGAATTTTTATTGTTCTCTATACTGAAATAATCACATCCAGGGTATCGGATGTCATAGTCATCGAGAAAGAATACTGAACTCTTATAATAGTATGTATTTTCACTAACACGTTCTGCCTTTAATTTCATCATATAGTTTTGAAATACTGTAAAATTATTGACAAAATACTCTGACGCAACTACGCTTACAGGCCCGTCGGATTTTGGATACACTAGGCAAGTGTTTCCATATAGTATGGAAAAGGAATCGTCTGTTTTGAAGACAGTGCGTGGTGTATCCAATTTAAAATGTTTCATCAAACTGTTTGAAAGTGGTTTTAGGCTCTCTTCGGAGCTATCGAAAGCTTTTTGAAATGTTTTTAATTTCAAAACAATAGATTTTGCCCACGATACTTTCTCCAGCTTATAGACTATGCAATTCTCTACAACTTCGGTTTCAGAGACGCCGTGGAAAGCTCCATAATAACGGGTGTATTGTTGAAAGTTCATGCTTATTTTAAAGACACTCTTGCTTTATAAGTAAATCTGAGGGGCATTTTTTTTAATAGCGCGGTGTTCAAATATTTCTTCTTCTTTTGGGAGCAGGGTTTAAATAGTCATTTAGATGTTGGAGAGGAGTATATGTTTCGATACTGGGGGTGCTGTTATATGTGATGTTGCATTTGAAAGACTTAGCATCTTCTTCGCACAATTTGACGCTCTTTGGAAGGGCGATGTCTTCATGAATGATTCGGTCACCGTGTTCAAATAGTTTTTCTTCTAATATATTAGCTAATCCTAAGCCAGCTAAAGCGACCAGTTCCATGGTCGAAATTTTGCTGGTTCCGCACTGTCTACCCTTGAGGTATTGACCTGTAATCTTCTCCTTAATGCATCTGTCGGCAAGGTGAATTTGTTCGGAACTCCAATAATTTACTGCGAAATAGTGTACCGGACCTATAAAAGCACTGCCTCCGATCGGCTTGCCGTCACTGTTCAACAAGCTATCGTAATCTTTGCCTCCTAAATCTCGACTTTCTTGTACTTGACCCATCGTTTGGCGAGAAATTAAGCAATAAGGATTTATAATCAGATCCGGAGCTATAAATCTTGATCTGGGCAATCGGTCAAATAAAGCAACCACGCCTTTCTGACCGTTAAAGCTACACAATTTATCACCGCTACTCAGTTTGTGAAAAGAATAAATACACACAAAGAAAAATTTTCCCGACATGTGCCACTTCAACACACTGAAATTGGGTTTAGTGAAATAAATTTCAACAATATTCGCACTAAGGGTTTTTGTGAGCAAATGCATCGTGTGCGATTTTATGGAAATAGCATTCGTTGGACACACGATTGTTCCTAAAAAACTGTTCCTTTCGGCTGGATTCTGTGGCCCGAGCGCGACATGAAAATATTTCGTCGATTCATGTGCAAATTTAAGTTTGACTGTGTACAGTCGATAACAGTCGAATGCTTTAATTTTGGAACTTACCACAATGCAGTCTTCCTGGGTAGATCCTAGAAAACTGGAATACATTAAATTTATTTTCGGCACATACATTGTGTAAAACTCAGAAAGTTTGTTCTCGGGTTTTAACAAAGGTACGTGTTTTTCTGTGAGGTCTGAATAGGCACTCACTGTTTCGAGGAAATAGGTGCTATAATCCGGCGTGTGAGACAGTATAGAATTTTTTAGATGATTTAAAGTTAATATGTTTTTATTGAAATTATTGTGCTTGTAGTATTTTATTATGTCGGCACTGTGACTGATAATAAAATCGTAACCTTTAAATTGAATGAGTTCCTCGATAGTTGTAAAACCATAAAGTTTGTGCATCCAAAAATGAATTTCTCTCGATGTAACCCACAACCCCTCTTCTAGTTTTTTGAAAAGCAATCCAATTTTGTAATTGATGTGGATAAAGGTGTTCGATTGATAGCATTCGATAAATTCGAAATGCCGTTTTAGTTTGAGAAGATCGACACTTTCAAATGTCTTTCGCGTCACTTCAATGCAAGCTGCATTGATTACGACATAAAAGCCATCAGAACCTTCCTCTAAACTCAACACCCTATACAATTCACTCATGTTTTCGCGAGTAGAAATAAAAGTATCCTTGGCAAGAATCATCGTACGTCCAACGTTTTTGGTTTCAGATGTTCCAAACAGACCTAAAAATCCGAAAAAACTGTTGTTGTAGGACAATGCAGAATTTGTTTTTACTTTTTTAGAGAGTTTGATGATGCACAAGTGAGACAAGTATGGGAAATATGGATAATATTGACAATTGATATCCCGATAGCAGGTAGATTTCCGATCCATAACAATTTGGTCATATTGGCTGATTTCACGTGGAATTTCGGTTTTCGCGTTATTGTTCACCATTTTATTTTTAAAATTCATCTCTTTGTGGAATATGGTTTTTTTCGATAATATGTGCAGCAAGTCACCATTTTCAATTGATTTGGTAACAATCAAATGCTTTTTCCGAATCAAAGCAAAATCTTCGTTTTTTAAAGGAACGTATAATGTCTTTTTAAACAATTTGTAAAATATATGACCTGGACTTATAACAATTTTGTTTTCAATGTTATCAATTTTAAATCCCTTTGCAAATATTTCTTTGAACACTATTCTGGGTTTAACGTTATATGGACATTGAAAAAATTCGTTGATTTCTTTGAAGACTTCACTCTCCTTTTCGAATTTAAAAGAAGCGCCATTATTTAATTTCAAAACTAGATCATTGCGGTCGAAACCTTCTATATTGTCGAAATACATAGATAGCTGTTTTCCCTTCTCTTCGGAATTATATCGGTACAGTCTGGCAATACTATTTTTCACAATGTGAACGTTGCTTGAGTCGTTGGTAATATAAAACGGTATTTGTTTCAAAATACCATTAATAAGAAAACATGTCATCGCAATATCTGCTTTTTCAAACTCTTTCTCGCCCTCCCCATCCCACAACTGTAAAATGTTGGGTATTCTATGTAGCGATTGAAACTCCGTTATGTGAAATTTTCGAATAGCCATATCTAATTTGGAACCGAACATAATGGGAAATATGGTATCCAATATTTTATTTCTTTTCACGCGAAGTCGTATGGAGCATGCATAGACTCTTTTGTTGTAAATGGCATCTTCAATGCCTCGACCGTTGTAAATTAAATCACAGTTTATTTCATCTAGTAAGCGGATGAAATTCTCAACATTTTCGTCATAGTTTTTTAAAATGTATTGTGAAATCCTATTTATATTCATTTTTCATTCGTAAAGATTTAACACGTCTAATAAACGAGTTCTCGCAGTCGTTTTGGAAATGATGCAATGTATAGATTAAACAGCTCAAAATCAACGTGATTATAAACATGCAATACAAATTTATATTGTTAATGTATGGGATGTAGCGTTTGTAACTCGGACCAAAAAAAGCAAACAAAGTCTTTTCAAATGGCATAACTTTATTCATTATATATACTAAAAGTGGTGAAATTTTCTAGATCCTATTATTATTATTTTTTTTTAATTAAAATTTCTCAGACACAAATTAAATGTGCATATAGTGAGTGGGAACCCAAGATGGGTGTGAGACTTGAGAATGTACTCGAAACGTTCTGTCAATTTTCGGACATACTGCCATCGATGTCAGAAGCTGACAAAATTTGAGGATGAAAAATATTTCTACTTAAAAAGTGGTAACGTTCTTATCAGAGGATACTGCCAAAAATGCACCTGTAAGAAAATATATTCCTATAAAACAGTTCGGGACGATGATGAAATAAAGTCGGAAGAGATTACCCAACAATAGCAGGCCATGTTCTTTGTATAATACGATCTTTAGCTGAAATGATGTAATCGTGTGTTTTGTTGCCGCGTAAAATATAATCGACTGTGATCCAATTCAGATGAGGATTTACTAAAATTGTTAGAAAATATAAGATTTCTATCAATGTTATTTTAAAAAAGACTATGTTTTTATCGGGGCATGAGAATAGGGAAGCTAAAGTGTGTATTTCATTTTTAATTTCCGTATACTGCGATGGATCAATAACGAGCTCTCCGTTAAAATCTAAATGCAACGGTACCAATAATTTTTGAGTATTTAGAAAATATAAAAAACCATACTTCTCTTTATACGAAAGTAAATCGGTGATATACTGCTCTACCGATTTTCTGACTTTTTGATCTCGAACCAAAGCCAAAGTAATGTAACTGTGGAAAATAATTTTATTACGATTGTATTTTGTTATGTGTTTATGCTTGTAAATGTCACTCAAAGATCGTCTGTATTCATATATCAACGCATCTATATTCAAATAGGATTTTTCTAGCTGTTGGAGATCATTCATTCTCTTTCTTCTTATTAAAGTACTGAAAATGATAAAATTGTCTTTTCTTTTGTATCCGAGTATAAATTAAATAAATTTATAAATAATGATGCCCATTATCACGACAAGGAAACCTATTAAGAACAGTTTGATAACGACTGAGGACGATAGAATATTGTGAATAGTATCACTGATGCCAGTCTTCATATTGTCTGTGAAAAAGGTCACGGCTTCCGCGACTGTAGATATGCGACAGGACATTGTTTCGTCCTTTTCGCATTCATGGTACTGGCAATCGCATTTTTCGCAGCAGCTGGCATTACTTAAAAGATAATGTTTACATGCATCTTTATCTACATTCAGCCGTTTTACAGTTTGAGCGTCGCACGTTTCCATGTAACTGGATGCGTGAGGATTACAGCAGCTTAGCGCTGTGAGTTTACACACTTCATCGCCTTTCATTAAAAAACAACCTGTGTTTCCTTTCATATAATTGTCGATATAAGCTGCAGATATCCCGATAGCAATTCCACTGCCTATAATTATTTTAGAAGCGAAAATTCGTTTTGCTAAAGATTTATTTTTTATACCATTTATTTGGGCCTTTAACTCTAAATCTGTTTTAGGCGCGTTTGTTGATTTTAGAATTTTTAAGTCAGGTTTCACTTTGGGGGTTTTGTTAAAAATTTTAACAACTCTTTTCGGAACGAAACTTTTTTTCCCCATCACTTTCTTTTGAATTTTTCTTTGAAACTTAAAAGTAAGGATGGTATTAAATAAATCACAAAAATGTATATTTTCGTGTGATAATAGAAGTTGTATAAATAATTCGCCGGAAACATTTAAAAATATCATATGCCCTTTTCATCTATCGCAGGTATTCGGTCTAAAAATAAAATTCCATATTTTTGAAGATGAATCTAAATCGACTTATTTTGGACCCTTTTTAATTGTGGATGACAAATTAAGTTTTGATGAAAAGACGGTGCTATTTCCAACTCGGGATTTCATTGATCAACATCTCTGTTCCAAACCTGCAACCCCTGATTTTTTTAATTATAAGCTGAATCCAAGAATGCATGCCTATTTGAATAATTTAATATCAAATCGAGGAAAACTTTCTGAAAGCGAATCCAGATACCAGCTAGAAATTATTAGAAATTTATTTTTTGTACAAACAGGAAATCCACCAGATACCACAGATGCTGCTATTAATTTGTTCAAAAATACTGAAGCTTCAAACAAAAGTCTCCATGTGGTCGTTTCACAAAGAATACACGAAATTAATCAAATCATTGATACAGAAGATTACGTTACAGTTTTTAAAAACATAGAAATATTGAGCGTTACAGATGACACAAAAATTAAAATAGATACAACATTCACACCTTTCATGAGATTCATGCTCTTTAATTGCTTAACAGACGAACATAAATTACCACAACAAACAGAGGATGGCGGTATTGGCATCACAACATATGCTAATATATTTTATAAGGCGGGTTATGGTTTTGTGACAACGACTAAAATATGCAACCCTACCTATTTGTGTGCATTTGGCACGACTAAAGGAACGAATGATTTCTATCAATTGAAAACTAGAGTTTTTAATAATCGTACAGTTCAAAACAGTTCAGTTCACATGAAAGACTTACCAGATAATTTAAGGCCCTCTAATATCTTAAACACGGATCGTAACTTTTGCTGGAGTCAACCCCACTGATGAAAATGGACTAGTTTTCTTGTGGATCGGCGGCTTCTTGTTTTTCAAAAAGAAAAATACACTTGGATGGCGAAATTATCATATATTCTTGACCCGGCGAAAATGTAAATCTTGTATGTTTGGTCAAACAATATTTGTCATACAAATAGTCTGTTTTAGCTTCAAAAGCTCCATCGTCTAAATTCATTTCACTCTTCGGAATAAAAAGATCTAAATTTCTATTAGTTGTCGTTAAAACGTGAAGTTCGTTTGGTTTCACTCTTTTAAAACCCGTCGTAAAAAACTTTTTAACTAAAAAACAATTTTTAAACACTTGGAATTCCCGGAGATCGGCATTTTTGCGATTCGTTGTGTTTTTCGATTTCGATAAACGGGTTGCAATTTGTTGAAAAGTATAAGGTGTGTGAAAATCGTCCTCATTATTTTTTTGAGCACTGTTGAGCCATCTTTCAAACGCTTTATTTCGACTTTGATGTACACAATCGTCTGTAAAAACTTGATTATTTTCGATGTAGAGGTATTTTTTGTCACTCTCACGCTCAAATTGACCAAAAAAATCGGAGCTGAACACAAAAGAGGCGGCGCTGCTGTTGTAGTCAGCGGACATAGTGAACTAAATTTTAAAAAAAATACTCCTTTTTTATGTGCTCTGGATCAACCAATTACATGCATTCACTTTTTTGACCAATCATATCGTTGAACAGACTGGATATTTAAGCAGGCAGAAGCAAATCCGGGTGTTTCTATTTGGGACGCTTGGCCATAAACGGGCTTAAAAGAAAAATTTCATTTTGAGAAGGGCTCAAAATGAATTTGAATCGAAATGAATTTTGAGAAGCTCAAATAATTTTTTTTGGGGGTGGGGGGGGGACACCTGTTTGGAGGAGATTTCAGAATTTTTTTTTTGGCTTCAGATTCAGTTTGAAAAAATAAATCACTTTCCTTTAAACAACAACTCTTTTCTATTTTAATATGACCAGTCATTCAAAACTTTAAAAGAGCGATTTCGAAAAAAAAAAACTTGATAAATCCACGATATTCTCTGATTCAGAATACAAAATAAAAGTTTATGCACTTCAAAAAAAAAAAATCGCAGAATTTGATAATAAAATTAAGAAAACAATATGTTAATTCTATGGGTTTTGTTAATAGTCTATGTTTTTACAATCTTTTATTACTATTTTGTGCCAAAAGATGCCAAATTTACATTTGAAAAATTAAATATACAATTTAACACCCTTGCTCCCTACCAGACGTGTACATCCAATTCGGATTGTAACAATGATGAAAAATGTTTTCAAAATAAATGCTACCCAACTTATCGCGGCACCCATCATTGTAATCCATTGACAGGAACTTGGGTATTGGAGGATTTCAATGGCAAACAGTATTTAAAATGTACCTGCCTTTATCCCAACATTGTTTCTCAAAAGTTTGAGGGTGCCAATTGTGATGTCGATATTGCTTGCAGACCGTTTGGCCAATTGAATTCTATCTTCATTCAAGATATGTCTGAAGCCAGATGTCTTTGTAAGAAAGGGTATAAATCCGTTACAACTCCTCGATTAGGTTGCGAGAAACTTTTACCCTCAGAAATAGAGAGATCAGTATGCGGTTCTGACGAAATTCACATATCCCAAGCATTGAGTGTCTTTCATCCTGAGTATTTAAATAATTTACCTGCTGCAAAAACATGTTTGAAAAATCCTTGTTCTTTTAATATTTTCAACGGTGAACCGCTCACCAACACAAAGTTTGATTCTAAATATGGCTGTGTGTGTGACCCTAAATATGGTCATTTTGGAATTAAATTTGATTCTAAAAATGTGGGAAGATATTTAATTACAGACGGATACGATGCCTGTGCGAATATTTTTAAAAATACACCCAACGTACACACTCCAGTACGGTTGTTTACTTATTTTTACATAAAAGGCGAGCCGCCTATATCCTTTATACAATTTTCCAATTTAAATAAAGATCATTTAATCCCTGAACTTCAAAACTTAGTTCACGATAAAAAGTTGCAGATAGGGGAAATTTGGCCCTATAATTTCAGCCAGTATATTTTTGAGAATGAATGGTATATGGTACACACCAGGGAGTGTTTTTTAAGAACTTTTCTCCAAATCGAAGAATGCAATGAACGAATCATGAAATGGAGACACACGATTGAGTGTGAGAAAATAATCGACACGGTTCTCAATAAAAACGTTTCAAACCGGCATATCCAAACCTACGATCTTCTCTATCAGTACCCTGTCTGCAAATATACTTCGCAAACATTTTCAGATTTGTACAAAAATTGGCACATCCTCAACCCTTATTTCCTTTCTTATAAAGAATTCCCACAATTAATCAGAAGTAATGGAATCGAAATATATTATGCACCCGAAATGGTAAAATGGATAGTGACTCTTGCAAAATCAGAATTCGAAAAATATGAAAGTACGAGTATTTACCCTGAATTAAAACCACTACCCACACCGACTTACATTCTACCGAACCGTCTTGGACCTATACCCTTTGGATCGAAATTATAGAGTACGACGACACCATGAGTCTCCCCGGAGATTCAATAAATTAAGATGGACATGTATAGATTTTTGCGAGCGTTACTGTTTGGAAGTAAACATTATGAAATACAATCCAGCAGCTGTGTGCTAATAAATCAATTACTTGCCGATATACATAAAGTTATTAACATAAAAGAAACAGTGGAACAGGGCGGTTTATTCCAAAGTCGGATAACAGTAGTAAACGATTTAGAGAATATAATAAAATACATAGAACGTGGTAATCAATATTTTATCGATAAATGCCATACAAAACACAATTCTCCTGCGGAAATTAAATCCTCCGTCGTCAGATACTTTTATTACAATTTGAGCCGCGTGTGTCGAGGCAATTTAGAGAATGGCGCGGTATCAAATATGTATTCAAAAGATATTATTCCATTGCCGGAAAAAACAGACGAAGAGACATTAGAAAATATTCTAACAAGTTCACACGATGTTTATCTGGTGTTTAAAAATGCTGAATTTTGGGGTACAGTTGCAAAAAAACTTTTACAGAAGCAGAAATCTTACACTCCGAGTTTAATCAAATCTCCAGTAAAATATTTAAGAGACATCCAGCAAATGTACGACATAAAATGTCGAGCTCTTGGCAAAATTGTCAATCCTTACTCATTTCAACTTGTCTCTTACGATTTATATGTAGATCCCATACACTGGCAATCCGTTGACTCTTTAAAATTGTTTATAAAGCATTTTCCAGAAAATAATCTATCCCGAACGTGTCGCGAATTAATAAATTCAATAATCAAAGCGGTACTGAATGCGGACGACAACGCATTGCCAAAAGGTGTTTTAGATTATGAAACACAGTTGCGAAGGTTTGTGAAAAATATTGAAAATGTACATTATAGAATAGAGCAAGTGAAAAGTTCCAATATACCTTTAAAAGTTATCGATGTATTTCACAGGTTACTGGCTTTGTTGAGGTATGACTATATGTGGGAAGATGTTTATTTGAAAGGGGAGGAAACACCCAATAATATTCTGATAAATATGTATTTTAAAAATATGGAACTCGAACGGGAAAATAAATTATTACGCAAAGAATTGAATGATGCAGAAAAGAAATTTCACATCCATCAAAACTTAATTAAGAATGAGCAATTCGTATGTGAACATTCGTAGTCTGGACGAGTGTGAAAATTTTATTCTGGAAGAAATAGGAAATAGGCTAATAAGAAATGAGCTCTCGCCTCTGATCCGGTTAATATGGGAAGATATCACAGTCGAAAGTTGGTCTTTGCCAGACGAGTTTTCAAACATTTTATCCGAAATCCCGGATGTGTTTGAAGAGAGTTTTGTAATCGATAATTCTTATTTATTAAATACGTCTGATGATGATGATGATGATGATGATGCTGTTTCTATACATTTCGAAAATAATGATGATGCATCAGGAATAATTGAAATGTTACCCGTGAGTACAGTCACCGACATCAACAGTAGATGCACCATTTGCTTGGAAAATTATGAAATAGATGAACTTCTTACAACTTTACCCTGTACACATTCTTTCCACAAACGTTGCCTTGAAGTATGGCTTCGATCTCATGCAAATTGTCCCATTTGCCGACAAACTATAACAACATAGCGATGCTGGCAAAAAAAAAAAAAAAAAAAAAAAAAAAAAAAACCCTTGAATATTTTTTTTTGTTATTGTTGGTATATATTCAAAACCAAAACAATGGTGGAAAATTCATGGAATTCACCGATCGTATATTTAAATATGTCCAACGCCACCATCCTAATATATGGAAAAGAATTAGAAAAATTACTCGATTGCACAAGTTGTCGTCGGTCAAGAGAATTTTTAACGAGCATTTAAAATCGGTGGATAATATAGACATTTTCAATGTGCATAAAAAACGGATAGGCGTGTTTCTGTTGAAGTTTTGTGAAGCGATTCAAAGAAATTTTCTTTGTCCCGGTGACAGTTATGGCATACTTGTCGCGTGTAGATTCACAAGTATCTACACACAGGACACTCTCGACAAGAGAAATCTAAAAGATATGAAATCTGATTGTATGAACATCAATTATCCTGCCAATAAATATCTTAATTTTGAACTCAATATCTATACCACCTTAAATCAAATATTTGAAATAACAAACAAACGCAAATTTACAACACTCTTTGTAAAGAATTATACTGTGGAGGAATTATTGAATATGAATTCTTCGGAAACATGTTATGTGGATATAAATGATTTTCACAGCCATGATGGGCAGCAGTTGATTCTAAAAAACTACATTATAACAGAAAGTTTTATTCCAAACTGTTTAAAAATTCTTCACAAATCTGAACACAGGGGTTTTATTTTCAGGCACATTGATCAAAACAACATTGTAGCTTTTACAGATTTGAAATATATTTATAAAAAATGTGGATTAGTTTGTTATTTTTTCAATTTAATTGCCGTAGTGAAATTACAATTTTTTAAAAAAACAACTCTCGAAAGTAAGCATGAAAGAGACATGATAAATATTCTGATGTATCAGTGTTATACTGGAACTTTATTACCGCTTAACCGAAACGGTTTGAAGAAAAATGAAAATCGATCTGGTTTGGATAGACTTTGCTTTGAAGCAGTCAAGCAAATTTATGTTCATGAATCGATAAGAAATATAGAGTACCCCGTTGGAACATCCACCATCTCGAAACTGCATTACGGGCAACAATTTCCTATTGGTACAGGATATAATGATTTCGCAGTAATCCAGTGAAATAAGTAAGTATGGATCGACAAACGTATAAAATTTTAAAGCAGGCACATCGAAATAACGGAGATGAGCTGAACAAAATTAATCTCTCTTCTCTACCCAACCCATTGATGACAGATCGGGTGAATTTATTGCTGGGAAACGTGAATATAAATACAAAATTCTCAGATCTTGTTCGAAAATTTTCGAACATAGAAAATTCTCCTGCTTACAAAGATGAATTGGTGATAACCTTTTTAATATTTTTGGGTAAAATTTTAAATAATTCGCTATTATTGCATGTATTTTATGTACCCCAATCTCAGAGTATTTTCAATTGGATTTTAATGTATAAAGGAATAACATACAGCATTATAACACTCCTGTACAATAAAAAATTCACCGACGAAGATTTTTTCAGTATGGATGACATGATTTACAAATTAAATGAAGGTTATTGTGATTCAGTCAGACATTTCTTGAAAAAAATGAAACTCTTAACAATTTCGGAAGAACAGTTAGAAATAGAGAAAAAATATTCTGAACTGATACTAATAACAGCCGATGAGTTTGGCCCTTTTTACTGGCGAATATTGCATTTCATGGCAGAAGCCATTAATTTGAGAAAGCATGCCTCTTTAGCAAAAACCATTTGGAAGGAGTTTGTGCTTTACTCGCTGCACAGAACACTCTTGTGCTCCATTTGTAAAGAGCATTATAGAAAAGTCAGTGAAAAGTTTCAGCAGGAATTACAGACTTCAACAGATTATGCCACATTATGGTTTAATATTCACAACTACATCAACAAATCATTAAATAAAGCTGAATATTCTACAGTGGAATATGAAAAAGACCAGTCCATTATGAGAAATTTATTGATCACCAGTATAAAATGATAAGCTCTCGTCACCGTATATAGGAAGATTTAATTTTGTTAAATAGCGGCTTTCTTTTCATTTTCTCGAACATTTGTTTTGTGACTAATTGAAAATTATCTCTGCATAAACTCATATCGCCTTTTATGTCACATAAGCACTCCCACCATACTAAACAAAGATTAGAAGTTATCGAATCAAAAATGAAAGGAATTCTCCTACTTTCGAAATCTTTTATTTTTTCACGATGAAAAATTCCGCCATAACAACCGGTATATAAATTTTCATTAACGAAGACAAAGTTACATGCTTCACAAATTTTTTCATTGTTAAAATTTATATTTTTTATCTGTGCTATCAAATCGCAAATATCGCTGTAAGAAATGTGAACGAAAGACATTTCAACAGTTGAGAGGGGAGGCTTATTTATCAGATTATTTTTTAATTTAGGAATTTAAAAAAATTCTCTTTTCTTTTTTTTAATTTATTTTTTGGAGGGTAGATATAGAGAGATTTCCTAAAAATAAAGTATAGATGGCAACTTTGGGGGATAAAGAATTAAGCGAAAGTTTGTACAATTATGCGATTAAAGTTATGAGAAATTCAAATCAGTATACTACAAAAGAAACTGTTTTGCGAAAAGTGCTCGATAAATGTGCTGATATTTTAGAATTTGATTTAAATTCTTACGCGATCAAAAACACGATTTATATTCATCCAGATAATATGGATAAAATTGATTCAAAATGGCAAAGTCTTATGGAACAAGGTGCGAAGATCTCACATGAAGAGCTGAATGTTTACAAGTTGATAAAATCTTCAGAAAATGCTAATATATTGGATATACAAAAATTTATCAGTATTTTAGCAAACAAAAATGAAAATGCTTTTCTAGCTGAAATCTTAGCAGTAGATAATTTTGAGAGTGGTGAGTTTAAAAATTACATTCTCAATTTAAAATATGGTGATAAAGGATCTTCTCACGTGCAAATAATTAGAGACATTTATCGCAAGTTTAATGCTCCTGTTAATGTTGTTTATTTTGCCTTGTTGCAAATTTATAAACATTTCACCAATGAAAAAGAAGCCCTCGACATGATACTAAACGAGTTAAATAAACTTGACAACAAAGTCGATAAATCCGTTGCTGAAGACATAGCAAACATGTATGAAATCTCTGTAAATAATATACAAGAAATCGCTCATACCAAACTTATCCAACTGAAAAACCAAATGCAAAAAACTAAAGCTCTTAAACGGAACTTACGAGGACAGAATAAAAAAATGAAGAAAAACTGAGCTGGGCGAAAGAAATATTTATTAGACAGTTTCAATGTTTAACATTCAAGTGATCCAAAGCTCTGACAAGATCCGATGGAAAACATTTAGCCTGTATGGAGAGATACTCTTCATTTTTTGCTAGGATTTCTTCAACTGAGCAATTTTTTGTTTGATTGGAGGTGTTACGATTTTTGAGGACCAGGTTGACGCTTGTGTGAAAAATTGTTTTCCATCTACTTTCAATATAGGCTATGAATTCCAGAAGATCGTTGTATTTAACGGAGTCACTCTGTACCACCAATTGAAGAAGCATGTGTAAAGAATTTACGGGTATAAACAGTGTAGCCACATCGATCTTCTCGTCGGGAATATTGAAAGTGGAAAAGTATCTCAACTCCGAAACATACAATCTTGTGAAAACAGACCAATCTTTGATGTTCAAGTATGCAAAAATATCCGACAGCCTGAAATACAAATTCAAAACCGAGAAGACAACCGTTAAAGTAAAGGAAAATCTTCTACTGTCCCTAACGTTGATTATTTCCAAATTGTACATTTTTGATAAATCGGCAAATAAGCTGGTCTTAATATATATAGTTTGTCCTAGCCAATCAGAAGAGATCTCGTAAGCTATTGGTTGAAGCCTCGCCCTAAAAACCCGTGAGTGAATAATTAAGCATCAAGATGGAAAGTTTGTATGAGTTGTGTTTAAGGGAACATTATAGCAATAACGACCACCACCCTGAGTTTTTTGAGAATCCAGACAGAGAAATGCCTCTTGACGCCAAAATAGAGTTGACGTGTGATTTACTTAGCTGTGTTATGGGTACATTTATAAAACATAATATTTCTGTGACTTTGTCTGAGTGTCGATCTATTATTGAATCCCAAAAATGGGGCAACTGGAAGTATGCCGTATTAGAATATCTACCAGCACCCTCCACTGTTATGCCAAGTATTCCGACACGTTGGAAAAAATTTCCAGTGGATGAAAAATTACACTTAAATGTGCTATACGAAATTTATCAGTCAAGCAATCGCAGTGATATCATTCAACAGGAATTACAAAAATTGGAATGTGTAAAATTTTATTTGGATGATCTGCGGCACCACAAACAATGCATCTATAAAATCTGGAAACATATACCGGAATTTAACACACCAGAACTTGAAAAGCGGATCCGTGCCCATGACAACGATAAATTGGATCCACTGATGATTCTCGGCTATACTGCTAAGTGGTGTTTTTAAATTTTTGTTATGCGTGTGTAAAAAAAAAAGTTTTTTTTTTTTGAAAAAAAAAAAAGAACCATTTCTATAAATTTAGAAGTGATGTGAGATTGAATAGAAATGGATGAACCAATCTTAAATAACAGTTTATCTCGATTAACTCTTTTTCCGAATAAATATCCGGAAGTTTGGAAAATGTATAAGGAAGCTTTGGCATCTTTTTGGGTGGTTGAAGAAGTCGATTTATCAAAGGATATAAATGACTGGAATAAACTGACAGATAACGAAAAACATTTTCTGAAATACATACTGGCCTTTTTTCTGGTAAGCGACGGAATAGTGAATGAGAATTTAGTCGAAAGATTATACGCAGAAGTTCAAATCCCAGAAATACGAAGTTTTTATAGTTGTCAAATAATGATGGAAACAATCCATTCAGAAATGTACAGTCTTTTAATCGACACCTATGTACAAGATGTGGAAGAGAAGGAGAAATTATTTAAAGCAGTTGAAACAATACCGTGTGTCCGCAAAAAAACCAATTGGGCGCTCAAATGGATACATGATGAAGAAAATACCTTTTCGGATCGATTGGTAGCTTTTGCGGCTGTCGAAGGTATATTTTTCTCCAGCTCGTTTGCCGCAATTTACTGGTTCAAGAAACGAGGTTTGTTACCCGGTTTAACGTTCAGCAATGAGCTAATCAGCAGAGACGAGGGTCTACATACGAATTTTGCTTGTCTAATTTTCAGTTATCTGCGCAATAAACCACCCCCTTCAAAAATACAGTCTGTCATTATGGAAGCTGTAAATCTCGAAATAGAATTCATTCGTGATGCCCTACCAGTAGACTTGATAGGAATGAATCAAAATTTGATGGCTCAGTACATACAATATGTTGCTGATCGACTCTTAGTGGAATTGGGTTTAGAAAAACACTATTTGTGCAAGAATCCATTTGAATTTATGGAAAATATCAGCATTGAAAGTAAAACAAATTTCTTTGAAAAACGTAATTCTGCATATCAAAAAAGTAATGTGATGTCAAGCCGGGAAGATATGGAATTTAGATTAGATGCTGCATTTTAATTTCTTCTAAAATCAAATGCTTGTTGTCTTTTTTTATTGTTTGTTGTTTTTTAAATAAATCTATTGCTTTAGATATGTCAATAAACAAAGGTTCATAAAAGCTGTCTAAAATACCATTTCTGCATTTTTTTAATTTATCCACAGTCACGATGAAGTATACTTGCTCATAATAGCAATCATCCAGCCCTGTAAACTGTAATATTTTAACGGGTATATCCTTCAGATTTAATTTTGCATTAAATGAATAGCCTGTTTCTTCTTTAAATTCTCTAACAGCTGTCATAAAAGCATAAAACTTTAACTGGTTTGGGGTAATTTTTTTTATCATTCGTTTCATTTTGGTTGAACTGAGTTGCATTTGTCCTCTCGCAAAATCGAATTCATCTTCAAACGGTAAACCATAAAAAAAGCGCAAATAATCTATTTTCATGTTAAGAGTTAATGTTTTAAAAGTATTGTGTAAAAATTCATCTTTATAATTATTTATATCGAAATAATCTTTTTTCTCCATCAAAAAGTTTTGTATACAATATGGAATTTTCCTATGTGTGATGACGGTTTTTTTATCTTTTGTAATGACAACGAGTCCATAAGAGACTGAGAAAAGGTTCGTTTTTACCATTATAGGCTTATTTCATAAATTTTACGCAGCGCGTCTTAAATTCGTTGTGAGACGTCCTTTTTTTTTAAATTATTTTATTGTAAGAAAATTAATTTTTGGATTTCGAGAAAAAAAAAAAGAAAGATGTCAGAAAATGAAAAGTTGGAAAATAAAAAAAAGAGATGGCTCGCGCAGACAGGAAAGAAAATTTTAAAATTGCACAGAGAAGGTTATAGTCAGAGTGATATTGCTTCACTTCTGGGTGACGAGGGGAATTCACTCAAACGTTTAATTAAAAGACATACTCGGCACACAAATATCCAAATGAGAAAAGACATTTTGAAATTGCACAGTGAGGGTTATAACCAAAGAGAGATTGCTCGAAAGTTGGGTGTATCTCCGGCGACTGTCAATCTTTGGGTAAATCGGGACGGAAATTTGGAGTCGCTTCAGAAAACCGGTCGCTTCCGTAAAACTACCCCAGAGCAGGACAACGAAATGTATTTAATGTCACAAAATGATCCATTTTTATCTGCTACGGATATCAACCGATATTTAACTTTAAATATATGCGCACAAACTGTACGAAATAGACTGTCAGAGCGAGGTTTGCGAAATTGTAAAGCCCCCCAAAAACCCTTTCTACTAGAGACGCACAAAGAACGCCGAATGGAATTTGCTGCAAAGTATCACCATTGGTCACCAGACCAATGGGAAGCGGCGGCTTGTTTTGCAGACGAAAAAACTTTTCAGTCATTTGGAAATGGGATAGCAAGAGTGTGGCGACCAAAACTGACTCGTTGGAAGCCGCGAGACCCGAATATTGTTACTAGATTTGATCAATCGGTAATACGTGAACGTAAAGTGTCCGGTCGATTCAGTGTGTCACTTTGGGGGTGCATAGGTAAGTTGAATTGTTTACATCGAGTCACAACTGGACGTTTAAACCATGAGCATTTCATTAGCGAAATTTTAAACGTGTACATACCAACAGACGATGATGAATTTCTCCTTGTTCAGGACAATGCCCCAATACACACAGCAAAGAATGTTCGGAAGTGGCTTTCGGAAAGAAATATAAGAACAATTGAATGGCCAGCCTATTCTCCCGATTTAAACCCGATTGAAAATTTATGGGGTAGGATTGAGTATTTAACTCGCAACAGAATGCCAAATTCGAATGAAAATTTATGGGATATCGTAAACCAAACCTACAAGGAAATCACGAATGATAATGCTTACATCAAGAATTTGGTGCGATCCATGCCGAAACGTTTGGCAGAAGTTTTAAGAGTTCAGGGGAATGTCACGAAATACTGACTTACACACCAACTAACAATTCTAAAAAATTTGTCAGATTTTTTAAAAGGTTGTCGTCAGTTCCAATAAATACCTGAAACATTTCGAGTGTCCAAAATTCTACTGGGTGGCTTACCAGTAATGTATGAGAATCGGGCAGATCAAAAATATTTTCACCGTTTAATTGTGTTTGTAAGTATTCGATGGATATGTGCTGTTGCAGTTCTCTATCTTCTTCGTTGCATGCCTCACCACTTCTCAACAGTTCTTTTATTTTAGAAACTGCTGTGGGTCGTCCATTTCCAAAATTACGAATTTTTCTGTAATAATTTTCTATAAAGTGCATAATTTTTCGTGCACTGGCAAGAGCTCCTTTTTCGAACTGGGCATGTTTTATAGAGAGTCTGCTCGTTGCGAAACCCATCATACAGACAAAACCGTAATAATTGGAAGCTTCGGGAAAGAGGATAAAGGGAAAAGACTGGGCAAAGGCGAATTTTTTTATAGTCTCGGACGGTGTAGTGACACTTTTACAAAATTCAGTGAAAACTAACTGTTGTAAGGCTGCAAAATTATTGTAGAACGCCATCGACAATAAATCGGCAGCTTTGCCTTCCCGCATTTGTTTTACGAGAAAATATAGAGTGTTGTTTTTAACAGGATTAATGTGTGCATGCAGTACATTTTTGCAAATCTGTTGGTAGTGAGTAACCGTGTCGAAATAATTATTACAAATACGAGCTATCAAGTCAAACACAAAATTTGCGACAACGTCTAAATTTTTATGACAAGCAAAGCAATAAATCATAATGTACATTATATCAAAAGGTAAACAGTACGTTGCAAAGTGATTTCGAATTTCGGTGGCATTTTTAGATAAATGTTCAAAAAATTCACCGGGAGAGCTAACATTTAAGGATTCTTCTTTGATTGTATCGTCAAAAGTTTTGACATAGGGGCAAATAACTTTAAAGTAATAGTCGAAAATATTATAATCGGTTGTGCTGAGACATTCTTTTAGCTGTCGCAAAAAAGTTTTTAATATTTTTTCAATCTCCTCTTTTTCGCACTGTATCTCATCGATCATTTTCATGTAATTGTCAATAAAATTTTCCATTATTTTAGCTTTTAGTGTACTTTTCATATCGAACTGGTGATTTTTACATAAAATGAAATCTTGATTAACAGTTCCCAGTAGTTCAATTGCATAGATTAAATTTAAGTAGCTTATTGGGACAAAACAGGGCTGTATTCCAGGGATATTTTGAATCACAATTCTGCAAGGAACTTGCAAATCTCCTGTCCAGTGAGCATACAGTTTGGCTAAGTAACAGGACAACATAGGCTGTGTATCAATGGATAAATGTTTGTCAACGTCCAGTATTAACCGTTCACAAACCTTACAGAATATTTTCCGATCTTCAATAACAAATTCTTTTTCTTGGCCGTGGCACAGAAAACCATTTTCTTTTAGATAGGTGAGAAACATAGTTCTCTCTCTTTAATTACACACAGAATGTTCAAAACCTTTTTTTTTCTAAATGAGCAAACGGAACAATTTTTTTGTAAAATATTTCAAAAATTCGATTAATGCTGTAAAAAAAAAAAAAAAAAAAAAACATGATGGAAAGAAAAAAAAAAGTTGTGTGAGTTGGTTGAATCGCTTCAAAGCTGTAAAAAAACATGTTGATTTCATGAATAGAAAAGACATCACAAATAAATATTTATTGAACTTTCATTTACAAATTTTTAAAGAAAGAAACACAATCCTTTTTTTTTTCAAATTATTGAAAAAAAAATAAAGAAGAAAAATTACGGTTCGATAGCGAGTGGATATAGGATGTAAGTGACATGATATTTATCCTATTTTCTTTCACTTTGTCGTGCACCTTTTCAGCGACTGTTTTGAAGGACGAATTGTCTTGGAATAATTGTAAGAAAATTTGAAGTATCTTTTCAATGAGTGATTTAATTTCAAAGCAGCAGTGAAGTACATGTTCCCAATCTTGGACTTTTGCAGCTTTTGGCATTTCTTCAAAAATCCAAATATTCCATTCTTTTATCAAGTTTTCAAAAACTCCGTGCCAAGATTCTGCCAAGAAATTTTTAAAAATAGATTCGAAATCGTCAAATCTAAAATAAGAAACTGCGATGTTGCTTTGAATTTCAATTTCCATGTTGTCGGTTGCGAATGACTAAAACACGCTATCTTTATATGGGCACACTGCGCCCTCTATTAAAATTTAATATTTTCTTCAGAAATATTTTCTAACATGCGTCCAACAGATGCAATTGAGGTAATAGTCATCATATTTTCCGTCACTTTGTTGCACGCAGATGTACACATTTCAGCGACTGTTTTGAATGACGAATCTTTCAAATCAGAGTGTCTCTCCTGGAACAATTTCCATTCCGTTTGGAAGGTTTGAAGATTTTGAACTATCTTCTTCATCGATGCTTTAATTTCATCACAGATGCGAATCAGAGATCCAATATCTTTGAGCTTTGGCATTTTTTCATTTGCCCAAATATTCCATTCTTTTATGAAGTCTTCTGAATCTGATAGAATAGTAGACTTGAAATCCTTCCGAGATCCTAATTCTGTCATGAAATCTCTAAGATCGAGTTCCAAGTCGTCAATAACAAAACAAGGAATGGTGTTGGTTGCTGTGAATGAAACCATGTTTTGGACTCTTGCGAATGGAGCCATTTTTGTGCAATTCAAAAGGATGACTTGTCCTTATATAGGGCGCAGACCTTGAAAGCTTGCGCCCTCTAGTGAAAACTTTCTAGCATTTCGATGTCCTAAAAAAAAAAAATAGGTCTCTATCGAATATCTACTTTCAATAATGGATTTTACATTTCGAGGTTTTGAATGAAAAAAACAGTTTTAGAATATGGATTGTATTTTCAATAATTTTGAAGACAGACTGTGACGAAAAACAAAACTCTTTAATTGAACGTGTTGTCGTTTACAAGTTTTATTTTTTTTTTAAAGTCGCGTCGATGTTATCCATAACTTGTCGCATTTTGTTATATAAAGTTGTGTGTTTCTCAGACATACTCTTGAAAACCGGATCCTCTGAATATTTCTCATTCCATTTTGTTTGGAAGGCTTCAAAAATCGGAGATAGTCTTTCAAATGTTGGTTGGAGATCTTTAGAAGAGGAGAATAACTCCGTCTGTGATAATCCATCGAACCAGATATTCCACACTTTTATAAACAGATTGTAAGCTGACGTTATAGAATCTGAATTGTCGTGCTCTGTAAATCTCTCACCCCATTCTTCCCACTCTTCCATAAAACTTTTAAATTCCTGTTCAAAATTTTCGACTGAAATGTCAGAAGGCATGATGCAAAATGACTCGAGTATCTTTTTTTACAAACCGCTAGAGATGCTCTTTTCGTACACCTGCATCACGTGGTCTGTAAAAAAAGATAGCGCCTTCTGTCGAGCTTTATTCACTTTACTAGCGCTGTGAACTAATATTGCCGTTCACTGGCAATGTTTTTTGAAGTTTTTTTTTTTTTTTTACAGCGACACTGGAAAATAAAAAAATATTTGACCAACTTTTATATGTAGGATTGATCTAAAGGCACAAAACAGAATTGAATAAAATAAATTTCAGACGCAAATATTTTCTTTAATCGAAAGCATATTTTTGTTTCAGAAACACATTCATTGCACAACATCATTTACAAGCCGCATCGACATTGTCTATAACTTGGTTAATTTTTTTATATAAAGCTGCGTGCTGTTCAGACACATTTTTAAAGACAGGCTCGTATTTCTCATTGAAAGAAATCCATTTAGCTTGAAAAGCTTTAAAAATTGGCAATATTCTGTGAAATGCTGGTTTCAATTCTTCACATGAACGAAATAATTTTTGAGCATCTTCATCTTTCAGTTTTGTTAATCTCTCGAACCACAGTCTCCATGTTTTTATGAACACATTGTAAGCAGACAGGATAGAATCGGATTTGTCGTGCTTTATTATCCTTTCGTCCCATTCTTCCCATTCTTCCATAAAGGCTTTAAAATTTCTCTCAAAGATTTCGACTGAAATACGAAGAGTCATGTTGCAAATCTGGGTGACACAAAATGGTGTGCATTATATATACAGTCGCACTTCGAGGCCGTCTCCTAGCGAGCTTTAAGGAAACTTTTTTTTTCGCCTCGGGGTTGAGATTAGTGTTGCAACACAGAATATTGTAGAACGGAAAAAAAAGAAAAATTCTCACGAATAAAATCTCTTTATATTGTTTGTATACGATTTTTTGTGTGTGTGGTATGTATTACAGTTCGAAAATAAAAGGTCGGTTACAAAATATACTTCGTTCCAGTAGCATGTCAATTGTGCTTGTATGAATAGAAAGTGAACTGTTCCTATCCAAGTCAGATATCAAAATATTTGATTTTTCACCGATGACATAATACTTTTCTAATTTGTGTGTAGAATTGATGTATAACTCTAGGGATTCGTAAGCACACTCTTTTTTATGGTTATAAAAAAGGATATTTTCAAATGGATTGTATAACCAGAGCCTTGGATCAAAAAATTTCGGAAGAGAACACGATACAGTGATATCGTCTTGAAGGAAAAGGGTTTCCTTTGTTGCAAAGTTTTCTTTTTTTTGGTTGAGTGTAATTTTTTCGATTTCTTGAGTTGTGAAAAGTTTATACATATCGCATATATAGGATAAAGGAATATTAATACACATTAAAACATTACTCGTTTTAACAATTTCTTCGTTGACACCAAAAATAAGCGTGGCTCTAACAATATGAGTTTCAGAGCAAAAACAAATGAAACTCCCGTTGGTTTTTTTAAATCTATTCGGACTTGGAATGATACAAGATTCTATAAACATGTCAACACTTTATCTGAAAATCAAAAGAGTTTCCTTACTTTACTTAATGCATGGTTTGAAAGCAATTCCAATGATATTATTCTAATATCCGGATCCCCGGGAACTGGAAAAACATATCTTGTAAATGAGACTCTAAAGCATGTCAATGCGAATATTTTAAAACTGGCTCCGACGGCAAAAATCGCTTTGAAAATCGGTGGTCTTACAATTCATTCGGCATTAAGAATTGACTTCAGTGAATCGAGTCTTTTTACAAAAATAAATTCGGACATCGAAAAATTAGACGATGAAGACGATGATTATATAAGTAAATGCTTGAACATCAGCAAAGGAGTTCGTAAATGCATACAGTGTTTCCAAAATCCGGCCATTGTTGTGATGGAGGAAAATGGCATGGTTCCATTTTGGTTGACATTTGAAATAATTGAATATTTTTCACTTAAGCCTCCTAAATTATTTATCTTAGTGGGTGACGAACATCAATTGAAACCCGTCAAATGTAACTTCAACATTTTTAATACCAAAATCCTTGATTTGAAAAAAATACACTTGGAGGATAATAAACGTTTCACGGCAGCTTATAACTCGATTATAAACTGTATGAAAAAATTAATGAGTCGAGGTGATGAATCGGAATTTTTCAACTATATAATTAAGACATACCCTATTTTAGACGACGTAAATGAATGCACACTTAAAGAGTGCAGTCGAGTTTTAGTGCACACGAATGAAACCGCTGAAAAATATAATAATTTTTACATCGAAACGCTGCCGGGTCCAAAGATTATCATCCCGAAAATTATCGATGGCACTGTATACACACAAGACAACATCATTCTTAAAAAAAACTGTGATATCTTTATAACTCAAAACTGTGTGGTTCCTAACGGTACCTTTTTAAATTTCATTTCACATGATCTTGAAAAAGATGTATTAGTTTGTAAATATTCGAATTCTACTATATGTGTCGCGCGTGGCAAATTTGGACAATTTCCCGTGACAGTCGCATTTGCAAGTACAATTCATAAATTTCAAGGTGAAACGATTAATGAGAATGTACTAATTGATTTTGACAAAAGTACAGAAATGAATTTGATATATACTGCCTTATCTCGAGTAAGATCAATGGACCAAATTTTAGGTGTTAAATTGTAAAAGAGGCAGTGTTTAAAAAAGTTGAATGAGAAAAATAAGAATGCTGGATGATATGAGCCATTTTTTAAAAAATATAAGAAACATTCACACAAAATCAGTCATTTTGAGGAGGTTGTACTTTCAGAACATAACAGAAAACAAAGTGAAACTAAACTATGACACAGAAGGTTATTCTATAGTCAAAATTTAAAAAAAAAAAATAAGATGAAAAGTATAATGTCACTTTTACTCTCTGTCAAAAACCTAAATACAAAACGTATACTTTATCGGATGTTTAAACAAAGAGAAATGTTATCAGACAATGTTGGTATTTATTACAATTTAGACAATTATCGAATCGTATGTATATTTTAATATTGCGTATTAAAGCGTAGCTGAGGACATAAGAATATTTGATTGGTTGGTGCACGAACAGGATTGGCGGGGGCATTATATATATGATATCGGTCAGATCACGTCGCAGTGACATGATTCTCAAGCATTGGACGAATCCTTCCGAGGAGGAGGAGATGGATGATTCCAGTATGTCCTCTGAGGACGGACTCTCTGATTCCGGCATGTTCACAGAAGAAGAATTGAATGAATGTTTTGAGAATCTATCCGAACCAGAGGAGGACACTTTTCGTAAAGCAGATGCTAGATACCGCGAACCCTTTTATAAAGTGCGCCGAAAGATCGGAGCGGCTAAACATGCTGTGAACGAAGTTAGAGAAGCAGTTCGTCAGCTCCGAATCGAACGCCTAAGACTCCGTTTTGAAGACCATGATCGGGAACACCGTAGGAGTATCACAGCAAAGGAAGTGGGAGAAGCTTTTGGTGAATCTTTTTTAAATAACATGGAAGCTGGTATCACTGATATTCGAAAACTCCTCAGCAAACTTGACACTGAGTGCGGCGACTTTCAGTATTCTACTCCCAGTCCTCGTAAAAAAAGATATTCCACCCGTTGAAAAAAAAAGGTTCTTTGAAGCAGCACTTCGATTGGTTCTGTGTTTTAAAATAAACCGTTCTTTTCATGAAAATCAAAGTGAGGCTGTTTTTTTTATGCAGTTTCGAGTAATAACTTTTTTTTAATAGAGTGAATGTTTAAAGAAAACGTATCGCTGTTTGTATAATAATAATAGAAATTTCTATTCTCTGTACATAAGATAATGTATAAGATGAAATAAAGTAGGATGTTTATTACTAACATTTTCTTTATTTTAACATGTGCATCGATGTACATATGCAATAAAACATCATTGATTTTTAATTGTATATATAATGAAACTAGACAGAATCCATTTTACATAATCTTCTCAGATAAAAAATCACACAATAATGAGTCCTCACCGTTCAATACATCGTCACATAGTGATAGCAACAATACAGATTTGATTGCCATACCTCATCTGTTATTTTCTTTGATGTTCCTACTAATGACTTCAAAAATGATATTTAAATAAAGTATGCAAATTTTTGTCAAGACATTAACAGGCAAAACGATTACTCTAGATGTTGAATCCAAAGACACCATTCAATCGATCAAATCTCGTATTTTTGAGAAAGAGGGCGTCCCTTGTGATCAACAAAGATTAATATTTGCTGGGAAACAGCTCATGGACACACGCACTCTTGAAGATTACAATATCCAGAAAGAAAATACAATTCACTTGGTACTGCGTCTAAGAGGGGGCTTCTTGATGTCCATAAAGTTAAAAAAGGATTACACGTTTTGAGTATATGCATCTTAATTAATTTTAAGATGTGTTTAGCACATTTATTGTGATAGTGTTTATGAAAAAAACACTGTTTTCTTGCATACGGATAAAATTCCATAAGAGTTTTAATAGCGGGTATACCAAACATTTCGATATTGATACGAGGAATAGAAGATTGCTTTAAAATATCTTGTTGGAAGCTTTTTCCTTTATAACCAAATTGAACATCACCTCTGAAATAATGATCAAACAATCTAAATCTATGTTTTAAAAAATGTAAAATTTCTCGATACTTGTAAACTCGCTGCCCACAATATGTGCTGGAGGTACACATTACAACTTCTTGAGACATTTGCAAGTACCTATTACATTTTTTCGCATCTTTGTAACGCATAGGACTTTGAATTAAAAAATTTTTTTGAACACCCGTGACATCCATATAAGCTAGTTCTAAAACAACGTATCTGTTACACAAAATGACACCTTCCGTGTGAACAATGGCTACAATGTTGTGCATTTTTTTCCTTGAGATGCTAATTTTTTACGGGCAAAATTCGTGCCTATAATAAAGAAAGAAGATGAAATTTAACTTAAGGTTTCTAATAACTTTGGTATTGATTATTGCAATAATTATCTCCTTTGTTTTAATAGTTCTAGAGGTGATGAATTTTAACGGTAAGACGGATTTTGTATTCACGTCGGGTTCCGGGAGTACCGCAAAAGATAAAAAACTTCACGAATTAACGTTAAGCGAGGCTATTACTCTTAAAACTAAAGGCACAACACCAGATACCCTACTTTCAGATACACAATATTATCGCTATGGTAGTCTAGTGATGCACATTCTCGCAATACTCTCCGGCGTATATATAGTCTATTCAGGATAATCTTTCCAAAATGAAGTGCAAAAATGTATACACCTTCGTTTTTCAGATTATTTTTAATATTTAATTTTTTTTCAATTCAAATAAAGAGTGATGAATTTCAGATTGATCCTTGTACTTTGTCTGGGTTTACTATTATTTACGTCCATAATATTGTTTGGATTTATTTTCTATCAAACTTATGATTCGGATGATAAAGGAAAAGATTCATTCGGAAAATGGAAAAGCTTATACTTTGGAAATGTAGCCGTTTTAATAATGGCTGTGTTAATCAATGGCATACTGTTCATAAAAGCTTAAAAAAATGACATTTTTATAATTTATTTTTTAAAGAAAAAAAAAATGAATGGATCACACATTTCACTCCGAACAACAGCAACAAAAAAAACATTAATGGCACTAAATCTCAAATACACAACAACTGACCCACTGGCATTAGAGCCCAGCCGATTCCAAGACAATTCAGCAACTTACAACTTGTTTGCATTAAAAGATATAATCGTACCCCCGAAGAGCGTTATAAAAGTAAATACTGGAATTATCCTCGAGATGCAAGGTTCCTTTTTCGGATTGATTTCAGATGAAATCGAATTGGCCACGAAAAAAAATCTCAAAATAATAGCAGGAGTGATTGATCCCAGCTACAGAGGTGTTATCCTCGTTACATTTTTCAATTTATCGAATGAAGAGCAAAAGATTTTTGCACAGGAAAAAATCGCTCACATTTTATTCTTGCGTGTCCTATTGCCTAAATTCATCTATGCAGAAGAAATTGACGACATTCCCGAAATTCCCGAAACATGCATTCGTTACACTAAAACACGTCTCTCTGCATTCGAACCGAGAAGATTTGAAGAGGGCTCCGTGGGTTACGATTTGCATGCATTGAAAGATCTAGTGATTCCCGCCAACGGAAGTGGAAAAGTCGACACAGGTATTATTTTGAACATACAAGGCCCGATGTACGGTCAACTCTTTGATAAATCAGGATTCGTCACTCAAAAAAAACTTCATGTTGTTGGCGGAGTCATAGATTCCAGTTATAGAAGTTCCATCGAGGTTCATTTCATCAATCTGTCGGATAAAGAACAGCGTATTTTTGCGGATGAAAAAATTGCCCAAATTGTATTTCTGCCTATCGAATTGCCCACACTGGTCTATAAAAAAGAAATAGATATGAACACTATCCGGAAACAACGGGGTTTTGGAGGTCATGTCATCTGCGACGATGACTTTTTGAAATGAAAACTGTATTTTAATTGTTTGTTGTTGTTGCATTTAAATATTTGCTTCAATTGTTTTGGGCTATTGCTCACAAATCTGTCATATCGAGGTCTGATAACAGTAAAATTTAAATCACATTCATAAACTGTACCATTTTCCAAATGCTTCTCACAACACTGAATCAAACCCTCTTTTGTCACAAAAAAACCATTTTCGTAGAGTAAATCAATCGTGTTTTTAGATTTGAGTTTAAATATTTTATCTCTCCGTGTATGATAAATAATACCATCCGAACGCACATCCGACTTGACGGGTATTTTACCCGGATAATAATTCTGGACACTATAGCGCGAATCTCTTGGAATTGTTTTTAAATAATTTAAAAGAATATCGTATACATTGTAGACGCCAACACCTCTGACTTGCACAACATACAAGAGAATAATTTTATCTTCTAATCTCTCGGCTCCGTAAACAAAGCCATCGCCTAAGGATTGATTTTCAAACAAATATTGCCTACCATCTTCCCACTGTTCAAAGATATAAGTTTTATAACTGTATATGTGGCCAAATATACCATCAAACTTCAAAGCTTTAAGACTGTTTTTAATTTCCTTTTTCGTGGTAATCACCGATTTGCGTCTACATTTGTGTAAGATGTAGGGTGGGGGTGTTTTGTTGCAAAATAAAGTCAATATGTCATTATATCGGTTTAAATCATTCACGCTTATGGGTAAATTTTGACATCTTACTAAACTGTTATGCACTTCCAATTCAAATACAAAACCAAATTCAGAATTTTTTTTTTTATAACCGTATAATTTTGCCTTTCCATCTATTTTTATCTCCCACCTGTATTCAATTTCAAAAATCTGTTGTCGAAATGCGACGTGATTTTTAAATTGCTTGTAATTTTCTACCTTCCATCTGTTAAAAGGTATTTCTTTAGACTCAACAAACTTCAACCAGTTAAAAGACTCAGGGTGATACACCATGGTTTGGCGTAATTTTTTTTTCATCTCCCACGGACCATCATTTTTAGAGCGAAAACATTTCGCATACTTTACAATACAGTGTGTCTTTTCTGGGAACTTTTGCAATAAAGCATTCAAAGATTCGCTGTCGGAAATAAGTATCTGTAATCGATATTCGTATTCATAAAACGTCATAGCGCTGGAAATAAATTAAAGATTTTGCAATTTTTGTATGTAGGGCAAAATAAAGTTTTTTGTTTTTTGAGCGAAATGTATCAAGAAATGGAATTTTGTCTCAATTGCCCAATATAACAGAATGTGATATAAAGCAATAACAATAAATGCATATAGTAGTTTCCACTGCAGCAACGATATTAGCAACACAATAATGAACGGTGGCAGAGTCGATAGTAAAAATGTAAACTTTGAAACAAATTGTTTAAGCGAGTCGGTATTCAAATTATTGAGGAGGACTTTGTCGTCTTTCGTTAAATTATCCTCTATAGCTTTTATATGTGTCATCTTTATTATTATTGAAAATGAAATAAAAAATGTACAAGTTTTTTTTTTTTAATTATTATTTATTTGGGGCGGCTTCTAATTACATAAATGGCGTCCGAAACACATCCCAATTCTTTCCTGTGGTTCGTATCCAGACTTCGACACGTGCCTCTATGAATTCGACGCACGATTGAAATATGCGTTGAGCTGGAAATTCCACTCGGGTATTAGCTTCCATATATTTTATATAGTCCGCACAGAAAATAACAAAGAAAAAAATTTTGCACCACGTTATGTCGTCCTTTTTCGGAAACACAGCAGTCACGATATGTTCCATAACACCTTTGATGTCGTAAAGTTTTTCTAACGACAGCGAACGCAATAAGTCAGAACATTTCTGACCACTATATTCTTCTTCTTTATATTTTTCTCCCCGCGCAATTACTTTTTTCACACGCTCCGAAACTATTTTCTCCGCGTCGTTCTTGTCTGCATAAGGAGAGCTGAGATCTTTTTCCGGCAGTAAAAAATTGAATATGTCAGCAAGAATGATCGGAGTACGGACTTCCATAATTCTGGTAGCCAGACTGACAACAACAGCCCTTTTATATAGGCAGCGCCACCTAAGTTCCCAAACCTTTTTTTTTTTCAACTCTTAAGTTGCAATGTAGAGATTTTTTACTAAAGGTTCTAAATTTAATAACGTCGAGGCACTAAAGGCGTCGATGTCATTTTCAGGAGCAATGTAATTTAGATGGCAGAATTTTTTTTTCACACACGGTTTATAACGATTAATTGTGCCAACTTTATTAAAAGGATACATCAATATTGAATCGGGCAAGGAAACATTGCTGTACTTAAAATTCATACAAAACAACTTGTCCAGATTTCTATTGATTATATAGTCAAATTTTTCATTGCTGTGGTTTGGAAAACAGACGAACCAATATTCGGTTTGATCTATATTTTCTTTTATGAAATCGATTATATCCAGGAGATACACAAACATCCCTCCACCTGTTGTCACTTGTGTTAAATCAGCTATGATGACTGACTTTTGACTTAGAACGGGTAATGCATTCCCCGGAATAAGAATAATATCATTTGCAGAAGCAGTTACACCCGTACTAACGCTGACTGTTACAACTTCGTCGAAATCTAACCTATATTTAAAAATTTTGTCTAGCTTGTTTAAATAGCGAGAGGTTTGTTGTAAGTCTAAAAGCCTTTTTGTCGCATTAATTTCTGTCTCTTTAGATTTATTGAAATGAAAATATGTAGCAAATGCCCAAAAAGAATTATTTAAAAATTTCGATAATAAATGACTCGTAAAAATGACAACTTTTGAGGCCAGTTCGGGATGAATTATTAAACTTTCAGGTTCCGGTTCAATAAAAATGTACAGGTCACACTTTTCGGTGGATTGCGAAGTGACGTGTATATGACTTCTTGAAAATAATTGGTAATATTTTGATTCGACGATAACCTCAAACGTAGGCAATTCTTTGAGAATATACTCGTAGATTAAATGATATTTTCTACCCAAATTTCCGTACACGATTGTTCTCTCATTTTTCATGATAAAGTCAAAAAGGTTCTTGATTGAATTCATTCCTTATTTAATGGCCTTTCACAAAATAAAGGACAATGAGTGAAGAATTAGCTCATCAAACCTTAATCGGTATCTATAAATTTTGCAATGAAATTATTGCAGAATTAGATGTGAAGAGTGAAATTTTAAAGCAATTTGAATCTGTATTCGAAAATTGGCCACAGTCTTGGTTTGTTATTAAGAAATGGTTACTCGAAATCGAATTTGAAAATAAAGAACAAACTATTGTGAGCCTCGTAAAAAAGATTCCAGAACTTCAATTTTTTGAGAATATCATATTTGCCTTTCTGAATCAGAATTCGCCATTTTGGGATGTTGTGTTCACGAATCTTCGCGATTGTCAGAGATTGTTGAAAACAGAATAAAGATAATGAATTTCAATAAACTAGAACCACTGGGTCTAACACTTTTGGCTGGAGGATTATTGTACTCAATTGCCGTATTTATTCTAAACGATTCAAACTATAAATTTCATTTTGTAATACTGACATTGGTTATTTTCATATCTCTATTTTTCATCACAGGTTATAAATATTTTATGTACAGATACATGTGTGAAAAAATAAATGCCATTAAATCAGAGATGGTGAAAAGAAAAAAAAGTCATTCAGAAAAATAACAGAACAACAGTCACCAACGGCAGAGTCATTGAAGTTAAACAACAAAATACTTCGAGGGGTACAAGATAATTATTTATTTTAGGGCGAAATGCATACACTGTATTTCTTAAGAAATCTCTTCGTTTGTAAACTCGGCTCTCAGGAGGTTCCAAAAATAAAAACTCATTTTTTTTCGATTTTGCTGGATAATTGCGACCATTTTCATCTTTCAAGTAAAAAGGTGCATTTTCGCGGTTCACCAAGTAATATTCATTGCCGCCAGGATCTTTGGGATAGAGTTGTCTACCTGTATTCGAATGGGCGATTAAAACCTCTCCATTTCTATTATACGTGTAAATGTCCAATCTTTTATACTTCGCATAGTATTCATTTTGATCAGCATCCTTAGCATAATAAAATTCGTTATTGTTGTTTTTTGCGAAGAAGGGCCGATGATTTGGATATATCTGGTTAGACGAATTATCTTTTGCGTATAATTCATCGTTGTCGTTATTTTTTATAAATATCGGACTCTTGCGTTTGTCGTATAAATAATATTCAGAACCCTTTTTTGTTTTAGGGTACATTTCGCTTCCCTTATCATCTTTTTCATAACATGGTTTCGATGAACAGCGAAACTTTTTCATGATCTTATTTAGTACTTACAGTTTATAGTGTAAAATTGTCACTAAATAAAAAATGTAATAAAAACACATCCACGCCATTATACTCATAGTGAAAAGTAAACAAAAATATTTATAAAACATACCTTTTTTTTTTTTCCTCCAACAACAAAAAAAAAATTAACATTCCATTTTGAGCGAATTTTCTAAATGTTCACTCGCACATCCTTTGGATGCGTCCGTTAAATGTTGCGATATTAATTCTGTAAAGGCTGGTTTAGCCAAAAAGTCTTCAAAATGCATAAAATTAGCAACATCATCTTCAACGATCTGATTACCGTCCACCACTTGTCCCTTATAATTTACAATCCAGGGGTGTAAATTGTGAATTAATTTAAAATAATTGTAACCGGCAGAAGAGATATTCGAAGAACTAATAAAGCCATCGATACCGGACTGTGCGTGTACGGCCAGCTCGGTGGGTGACAAACCTTCCAGGAAAGAAGACTCAATGTATGTGTTTAAGGTGATTGTGCTATTTCTGGCATACTGTAAACCAACTGATCCCACCAACTGGTATGCATGGTAAAATGACCCCTTTGCGTTTGCCAAAATCTGTGTGGTTAGGCAACCTAAGGGATTTGAATTTTTCATTAGAATTTCAAAATCTTCAAACGATAATTCCTTGCACAACACTTCCAGATCTTGAATCTCTTTATAGGTGATACAGTACAGCATATCATTTTGCATAACATCCAGGTAATAATTTTTTAATTTGACTATATTATCGAAACACACTTTTGATCCATACAAATCGTGTATAACTCTGAAAGTCTCACTCAAGTTTCGAGTTTTATAGGGTAAGAAATGAATATCATCGTACTTCAAATAATAAACAACTAGCATATCTTGATTCGGACTTAATTTCAGTCCCATTGTAAAACTTGATAGAGTATTTTCACTGTTCAAAATCACTTCACACTCTGCCTGGGAAAGGAGTGACTGCAAGATATAACAATAGACGATGTCGCCGTCGAAATCCAGCTGTAAATTCGGTAAAATTTGAAGATTTAAGCCCACGGAGTAATGGTTCCAGCCCCCTACAACCTTCAAAGCCAACATGTTTTCCGGCAGTAGAGACGGCATTCGGTTTACAAGCACCCATTTACCTTTCAATTTCATTTTTTCCTCTATATAGTTGGGGATAATAACTTCATTGGGATTCAGGAAAGGTGCTGGTACAGCCAC
Source organism: Maratus michaelseni (assembly GCA_963931845.1). Taxonomy (NCBI): domain Eukaryota; kingdom Metazoa; phylum Arthropoda; class Arachnida; order Araneae; family Salticidae; genus Maratus; species Maratus michaelseni. The sequence goes on from OZ007592.1 coordinate 395,438,496, forward strand.
TGCCCTGAACATCAACTTCGTTCTTTTAGCTAAAGCGATTTTCCGAAAATAAGTATTTTTACCCTCTGATCTGTGATTTAAACTTCCGTGATTTATGAAAGCGGACTGCAGTTTATTATACATATACGCATTTGCTTCTGACCGAGACCGTTTTTTCAGTTTATATTTCTTGGTATTTTTACCGGTCACATATTTTAGGACAAATTCGTACACGAGCGTCGAAGAAATTTGCCAATAAATCGGATCAGGCAAAACAATAAAATTTTGATGCGCTTTGATCTTCAGCCTTTGTAGCTGGTCTTTCAAATTTTTCGGTAAAAAAGCATGTCTTGGAGTATATATGGCCAATGATTGAACTACATAGTGTTCGAGCGGTTTGAAATAAAAACTATTACAACACGTAGTAAAATTCATAGCAAAAGATAAACTTTTAAAACATTTAGAGCATACACTCTCTGTAGTATGATTATTTCTCCAGCATTTTAAAATGTTTAAAACGGCATTGGGATCATCATAGCGAACGGGACAGTCGGTGTAATTTAGAACGGAAATTTTATAACTTGTCACCGCCATTTAAAAAAAAAAATAATCCACCGTGGGTCCTTTATAGTCAAAAATTTCTCCATAAAATTTAACATTTAAAAAAAAATAAAGTATTAAAAAAATATGCACAAGTATCTTGTTGATTATAGAGAATTAGTGATAAGACTGCTGCCGCAACGTAGATATCCTATCTTATCGAATTTTGTCGTATTAGAAATATATTACAAAAACTTTGAGACAAAAGAACTCGGCAAACAACACGATGCCAGACATAGCACACCAGAAACGGTTTATGAACAAATAAATGATCCTTACGATATAATTTTTTTAACAAAAAATGGAAGATATTTTAACTCCCATAAAGAGAATATTTTTAATTTAAACTTCCGTCATCTGCCTTTAAATTGTAAAAAAATAAAAATTTACAAAAATGATGCTATTCGTAATGTGTTCAAAAAAGACTTAGAAATCACTTTCGAAGAAGAATTATACCTTTTCACAGCTTGCTTAAATTATGACATACCCAAAATAAAAGAGTTGCTGAATTTGGATTTTATTCAAAGTACCACATTTATTCCACTTTCTTTAAAAATAAAAGTTTCTGAATATGCTACAAAAGATATGGAAGAGTCCTGTGAGATGCCAGACTGTTTTGGACCCAACAATAATGACTTGCAAGTCCGTTTATTTGAAGGACAATTGTCAAACTGTTTTTCAAAAACACACATAGTGTCTTTAAGAGATCATCGTGCTTTCCAAAATTATCTAGACAAAGGATCGCATCCCAATTTTATAAATCTGTACAATCCTTACAACATCCATTATGCCCCAGAACAAAAATCCTTTATACCGCTGGCCTACAATCCGTTAGAAAATCCAATAATAAACTAGCAACCTAAATGTTAGCTCATAGTATGTTCGATTCTACCGTAAAAATACAGTTTAAAAAATGCACTTTTCCTTGCATAAGAATGGTCACTGTAAGACGCCGTGTCATATTTTTCAAAGCTTTCAATGTGTGTTAAAGCATGATTCACAGCTATAAATAGCAAATACCAAGAAGTGGACGCTTTAAAATAATCTGCTGCGTGTATGTTCAAAAAATTAAAATTTGTTAAATTGATAACTCCACGATCTAAATCATGATTTATCTGATTACTTTTAGAACGGATTGAAATATACAACCTGCATAGTTTTTTAAAAAGAGGTACGTTAAAAACAATATACATGAGTTTATTCCCTTGATTACTTTGTAATTCAAAATATATCGCCAGTATTTCTTTCATGGGATTTGGTTTGTCGAGGTAGATAAACACAGGTATGAAATCCATCAGCTTGCTAATAGGAAAATTGTGTGCTTTGTTAATTATTGGTATCCATTTTTCTACTAGCACATGATATTCCTTTAAATGCAATCCATTATACATCATTAAAACATTTGCACAAGCTAACCATGATCTCTCCCAAATCTCTATTTTAGGTGCCACTGTGGGTTGCAATTCTGTTTTAGCTTCATGAATCTTATCAACTCGTCGAATCGTTTTTGCTTGTTTCATATGTCACCCGCTTTATTTATTACGGCGAATCTTTTTTTTTTTTTTCACATTAAAAAAACCAAGCAACCGTAACATTCCTCCAATCCATCATTTTTTATTACATTAGTATAAATAAGAAATCATTTAATTTACAAAAATTAAGCAAATTAGTCGACAAACTGTAAAATAGACAGTCTCCTCACTGTGAAATATTTAATGGTGATTAGTGGAAAACTGGAATTATTCCTGGATTTCTTCTCAAAAACTGAAATTATTTTTCAAAACTTATAGAGAGACACATTTTAATTATAACTTTTTCAAATTTTCACCCACTAATTTAACTAATGTTGTTAAATAACATGCAAAACGCTTGAAAATAATTTCAATAAAAATAAACTCACAGTCACGAAATTTTATTTGTTTTCATAACATAAATTGCTGTATCAGTTAGTTTGAACCAAGTTTAAATCGTTAATAAAGAAATTTTTGTAAAGTGCGTCTACACAGTATGGTTTATTGTTTAGGTTTATTAAAATGTTGGGTTTCTGGCAAATGCAGTTCATTTTAAATAAGTCATATTGAAAATTTCCGTTTTGACAAACATCATTTCTTTTTTGAGAACATCCAGCACCTCCATAAATGTCAGGCTTGGTGCACAGACACTCCCAATGCGGTACAAAATGAAAATGGGTTAGGATGACAACACCCCCTTTTTCTTTCTCACAATTCACTTTTGCGCTATTTTTCAATTGACATACATTATTGTAACAAGTGTAATTGTCATCGGTGCAGAGAAAATCACACGAATCGACACATTTAACTTTTTTGGAAGAACAGTCGTGCATGATTATTTTCTCAATTTTAATTTCTGGCTTAGTGGATTCAAGTTGCTTCGGAAAAAACAAAAACATCAACCCCAGAAAGAGAATTATTAAATATATAATGAAAATCATCTTTACTGTTAACAAGAAAATTTACACATGCACAAAATACAAATTGAATGGGAAGAAAATTATAGTACCTTGACAAGAAGCTTTCCAAGATTATTTACAACACGGGTTTGCATTTTTTAAAAAAAATGACAAAAAAAAAACTTGGCATGCAATCACTGCTGATTCTGTAGAATACTTTTTTAAAAAACTTGTCTTGTTTGTTTCAGTATGCATGGCCCAGTGCACAAGCGGCTCATTACACCGGACTCATCGTTTTCAATAACCTGTCTTTTTCTATTTAAATAACACGCGTATCTCTGAGCGAAGTTAATGCAGCAAAGAAAAGCGTTTTCTGGCTTGTGTATTTGATGCTGTAAGTTCAGTGGTAGGTAGAGCAGATCCTCATAAGGTGGCACTATAGATTCAATATTTAATCCAGGCAGTCCATATTGTAGGAAAAAACTAGTCTGATTTAGCCCAATACACCCGATAATGCCACCACCCATATCTTGGTGCATTTTATGTAACGTCGCTTTCACATGTTCGATTGGTACGACCACATCCAGTTTTGGAGGGGGAAACTCTAATCCAAAATGCTTCTCCGCAAAGCATTCATTAATCAGTTGATCACAAGAGTTAAACTTTATGTCACTCAAATCCACATCAAAAAAGTTGCCGTTTTTTACGAAATCGGTCACAGAAGAGAGGCACACCTCTTGGGGAAGAAAATGGTCTTGAAAAACATATCCATTTGTAAAGCCTACCATTTTAATTCCTGCATAAGAAGTCATCTTTTTTTTTATTATCGGGAACCACTCGTCACTCCTAAGTTGATATTATCTCAGCTGGGTAGACTCTTCAAGAGCTTAGTGAGCAGCACTGTCGGCGTATTTATAGTTTCGTGAAAGGAGCTGCTCGGCCACCAAGGTAATCGAGTTTTTCTTTATGTGTCAAGATAATCAAAGGAGTTAGAAAAAGATATAGGTTATCAAAATCGACAACAAAATGGATTTGTTTGTATTGAATACAATCATGGTTCCGAGTAATGTATTTAAATAATCTGAACGTATTTTCCAATAGCCTCGTGGTTGATCATAGGTGTTGCTTGCCGTATCTAATTTCAATGATTTCATATATTCTTTGAAAAGTAATCGAACGGGATACTCACGTTTACAAAAAAACCGACGTGTAAATATTTTTTCAGCTGTTAAGATAATTTCATTTTCGTTCTCGGGATGCTTTAACGCCCACTCCACAGCGGAAGTTATAAAAAATTGGTCTGAATCAGTAATAGCTTTCAGATTATCATGAATAGAATGAATAGTAGAAAAATCTGTTACTATGTCTAAATGCCTCTCTCTAAAAAATAGTAACTCCTGAACATCTGTCAAAAGGGCGTTCATTATTACTTTCTTCTTCTGTTTGACGTATCTTATTATAAGTCATAAACAAAAAAAATATATTCCAAATGTTTTTTTTTTAGAAAAATTAAACGATGATCAAAAAAAAAAAAAGAGTGCTTTTGGAGAACGACTTTTTTATTGTAATAATTTAAAAACATTATAAGAGGCCAGAAGTAGAAAAAATAATAACGCTTGCTAAAATCTTACGAATTTGCTTATTTGGATTAGAAACTATTACTTCGTTTGTTGTCATTTTAGCATACGGCTACTATTCTAAATTTTTAAAAGGGACTTTTATAATTTTTACTCTGTCCTAGTGATATGAGTGTGGCTATGGGGATGTGTTGAGGAGGCCACAAAGGAAAAGTGTGACAGTGATTTTTTTTTTTTTTAAAGAGGAAAAAATATATTAGTTTCATTTTTAGTTGTTTAATTTTTTTTTTTAATTCTCGTGAACTCGTTATATTGCTGAAAAAGCATGGAGAATTTTAATCCAATTGTAAAAATGCTATACAACGATCCGAATATTGATTCTTTTAAATTAATAACGAACGTGAATCATGCTCCTCTTGATTCGTTTCTAATTTACAATATGGAGGGTGGATTGGGTTATGTTTCCCGAGAAGATTACGCAGCATTTTGTCAATATTACACCAAAGGAACGACGTTTAAAAAACACCACACTATGGATTTGGCTTTTGCTAAATATCACAATTTAATTTTAGATATTGATTTTAAAGGACAGTTTACGTGTAATGAGAAATCCATTTTCCTGGACTCCTACCTGAAACCCACTTTGAAATCCTTTTTTGACGAACTGGCTTGTTTCACATGTATTATCGCAACTAGAATAAACGGCGGGATCCACGTACACATGCCAGAATTTTTAATATCAAACGATGACTACATCCAATTGTGTACCCAACTCCAACGACAGATTAATGTGACATACCCAACTTATACGGTTGAGGTGGATATACCCACATGTTTTTGTTTGGCCACTGCTTCAAAGCCGAATGTGGAGGCGTATACACCCTTCAATATTTGTTTTTTTGAACAAAATAGTGAAATTTCGCTACCCCTATCTGATCGTCCAGGCTACTTACGAGAATATAAAAGAATGAAATTTAAAAATAAAAAAAGTAATTCCAATTCGTTGTTTCGAAAACTGATTTATTATCAGTACGATCAAATCATAGCAGAAGTTTTAAATTGCATGTTTCCTTATGTGGTTTGCCCAGGCATTCAAATGCAGCATATCACGTACCAAACGATCTTTTCCGAAAACCCAGTGAACGATTATCAACCAATCGGTAATTTATATTATAATAATTCTACATGTTACATTTACAAATCGCACAACTTGAATTTCAAATCGTTAGACTGGTTGAGCGTGTACAACTTCTTAAACAATCGGTGTTTTAAGATTATAAAAATTGAAACGGAAAACTATGCAATAAAATATTGGTTTTCAAAAATACAGTCTTCCATCAACACACACTGCGATATATTCCAAAACATCAATAAAATGATTAAAGACGACAATTATTATTGGCGTAACGAACCCCACCCATTACGCGAAATTATGAAGTACGATAACGGTTTTTATTTTTTGCCCGTATTTTATGCATTATGTAAAATAATCGATAAACCTCCGCATCAGATATTAGATTTTTTCACTGGCTCGTCTCTAGATGAACTGATTCGTCGCCTAAAATTGATCAACGAAAAATTATTCATCGACACCTCACAAAATTTTACTGTCGGAACAATTCTATATTGCGCTGCTATGATACCCATGCATTCTGCAAACAGTTACGAAAAATTAACAATTGAGCAACGCGTTGACATGATTCTGGAACAGACGAAAGGGAGTATATTTCACTGTATCAGTGCATTGGATTATGAAGAGGTCATTCAAAATATCATAATGAGATACACTCCTATTGTGATTGGGCTATACAAATATTCGAGTAAGAAATCGACTAAATTGGTGTGGAATCTAATCACAGAACATTGGCAGGAGTCCATGACCGAAGAAATTAAAATGCACGTTCAATTATTTCACAAACGAATGCAAGTATTTCTCGAGAAAAATAAAAAAGACTCCAACATTTTTAATAAAATACAAATTAGTGAAATCGCAAATTTTTTACAAGGAAAAGCTAACATGCAAAGATTGGAGCTTCAAATGGATTCTCATAAATTTCTCCTCAAAACAAGAGTCGGCATTTTAGACCTGTTGACGGGCCACGTGAGCGGCATCGTGCCTGAGTTTTTTATGTCCAATAAATGTATCGGTGTACATTTCACCAAAGTGGAAATGAACCATTTTCGACAGGATCCGGAAATAATTTCTATCTGTAAAACTATCACTTCAAAACCCTTTTTTAGAACTTTTTTAAAATATTCACTAACGGATGTATCAGACGACTTCTTGGACACCATAAAAATTGTCTCAAACGAGTTCAAAATTTCCTCAGAATATAAATATCTCGACAGTATTTTAAATTTTTATTGCCACTTGTGCAAATACATGTGTTTTGAATACGACATGGTCATTTTCATGTTGAATATCATATCCAGCATTTTTATCGCCACCAACTACTACAGGCGATTCTTCGTATTTCAGGGCAACACAAAAAATGGTAAGAGTAAATTTTTCGAGTTTTTTAGTAGGGTTTTTGGAAGCTACAGCCACGCAATAAGATCAATAAATCTTCAGGTGGCCGGGAATTCTTCTGGACCTCAACCGGAGTTCGCGGGTACGCTACACTCGTGCCGCTTTATCACGATCGAAGAAATCAATTCCAATAGCAAATTGAATGAGAATTTCATAAAAGAAATTACAGGGAACAACCAGATCAGTTGCCGAAATTTGTATGAAGCCAACGCGGGTGGAATCCCAACAGCGAAAGTGGTTTGTTCCACTAACAATCCACCCCAATGTGTTGCTAGCGACGCGTTCCGAGAAAGAGTTCTAGTGATTCCGTTTAACGCCTCTTTTTCCAATGACCCACCTGTTTTGATTTCTGACCAAATCGACAAAAATATTTATAAATTAGATCTGAGCGATGATGTGGTGAGGAATTCTTACGAAGGCATGTTTATTTTGGCTTATTGCAATTTAGGTGAAAATATTGATTACGAGACAGGTTTGTTAAATTTGCCCAACACCCCCGACAAAATAGTAGAATTCAAGGACGATTATTTGCAGACTACAGATATATACGTGTTATTCAAGCAATATGTGGATCTACAAATCATCCAAAAAACAAAGTTGTTGTATGTGGATCTAGTCTCCGCTGTGAGAAAATTTTTAATCAATACAAAAAATCAAGTGAGTTTAGAAACCCTGATTTTAAAACGTTTCGATGAAGAATTCGCGAGCCATAAAAAAGAAGTAAACAGCGGTATCGAACACCTGTTTAAGGCTTCTGCTTCAGATGACTGCGGGGATGAGCCGGAAGAAATCTTCAAAAAAAGAAAAATTACAGTTATATATTACCAAAATATTTGTATTAAAGAGTTTAAAAAGAAAGGGGAGAGTTAGCCAGCAAGGAGTTCAAATAACTTTGTGGTGTTCAATTAATGTTTCTATGAATTGTTTAAATAAAGTGAGATATGCGAAAATGTAAATGCAATTCCAATTACTGCCTCCATAATAGAAAAAATTCAGTAGACAAAATTGATGATTTTCTGGATACTGAAAATGGTATAACGATAAATAATCGATCCCGAAGTCCCTCGCCTGAATATCAGAACATTAATAGATCCCGAAGTCCATCACCAATTAATAAAACTTATAAATCCAGGAGTCCGTCACCCGAATATCAGAAAATTAAAGACAGTGTCCGATCAAGAAATCGGTCCCCTAGTCGAAAAAAATATAGTAAGCGTGCCTGCAAACATATCATGTTTAAAACGGCTAAAGCCCTTTGCAATCCCAAATTAAGAAAAAAGTACGCAAAGATAATTGTAAAGAAAAAAAAGAAATGTAAAAAATAAGGAGAGGCATCTTCAAAAAAAAAAAAAAAACATGTGTTCACTCGAGCAAATTTTAATGCAAAGTTTACAGAAAAATAAAACCACCATTGTACACAGCGGAATGGGGCGCAAACCGAGTATAATCATATACTACATGGAGAAATACTTTCAAGAATGGAAAGTTTTATATCGACCATTCGACGATGAATTAGAAAATTCCTACGACGTTTTAATTTGGTTTGAACCGCCATTTGAAAGTAACATTGAGAAACATGATAACATAAAATGCATGATTGTATTTACAAGTCATCTGGACTTAAATCATAAAGAAACAATTATTACTTTGCATAGCAAATATCCAAATTATAAACTATTGAGAAAAAAATTCGAACAAGACTATGAAGAATTTGAAACTGTTATAATAAAACCGAAACCATTCCGCGACGAAACGTTTATTGAAATGAAAGAACCCTCGTTTGTATATATTGATTTAACACATTGTCACAACAAACACATAATGTACTTATGCTTGTTAAATGCTTTGGAAAATTTGCAATATTACTCTGATTTTATAGAAAAATGGAAGCTATCTAACAATGCTCTCCCATTTTCAAAATATTTTCAAAAAAAAAGAAAAAGAAAAGAAAACACCGATTTCCAAGCAAAACATTTATTTTAGATATTTAAAGGATTACAGATCATTTTATCAGCTTTATATATTGTTTTCTGTTCTGCATTTGTTTCAGAATAATGGTGGCATAAATATTATTTTCGTACCATTCCTTCAGCAAAGCTGGATAGTCATCGTTTGCGTTACAATTGGGACAAATTTTTTTTTCACGGAACCATGTCAGAATGCACTCTTCGTGATACATATGTTTGCACTCCTTTATTCTAACAACTTTGGTACCAACTTTAAAATCCTCCAAACATATCGAACACAATATATCCGGTGCTAGAGAAGTGGTCAAGATGATATTTTCCAGATTGTCGTTGAAAAATGCCGCAGCTTCCTCCTCGTTGAATAAATAGAATACAATTTTAATCCTGTCCATTGAAAATCCTTTTTCAATCATTTTCTCCAGGGAAAGGTTTCTTCCGAATGTCAATTCATTAATTGAGATGATTTCGGTTTTCGTAAATTTAAGTCCTAGCAATGCAGCCACTTCATATTCCAACAAATTTAAATTTTCTAAAAAATCCGTTGAAAACTGCTTTTTCAGATTATTCAACATAGCCGTCGTCCGTACAGTCATGCAACACACTGCGTGTACAATCTGGATATCTATTGCTGAGCCCATCACGACTGTGCTTACAGACTATTTGACAAAGCTTTCCGGGCTCTTTTATAAGATCCTTGAAACATCATTGGTTTAAAAATAATTAAAAAAAAGTGGGCATTACAATTCTTGTTTCTGACTTTATAGATTTTTTTTTTATCCCAACTGATCTGTGCACTCAAAATAAAGAAATGCGCATAATGATATTTGTTCAAGCGTCGTTATTGAACACGTAGTTTTTCACATTTTGATGATGCTCTTTATATATTTTAGCAAATTTGTTACAAAAATAAAACATGTGCAAAGATTACATACTGCACAGAATGGGCGTTCAAATAAAAAATGAAAGAAATGCGCATAAACAAGTGTTCGATTTTTCGTTCGCTAATTGAATGATATTTGTCCAACCACCGTTATGAACTATCCAATCGTCTACAAACATGAACAGGTATTGAGATACACATTCTGCTATTATGAACACGTAGTTTTCACATTTTGATGCTTCAAATATTTTAGCTAATTTGTTGCAAAAATAAAACATTTCTATTATTCCCTCGTTAGATATTCCGTCTTTAAATAATACAGAACCCATTTCTTCAACGAGAGAGGGAACATCGGCTGTGTTGCTTTTTTTGAGAATGTTTTTTGTTTGGTTTCGCATTCTCGATTTATATTTTATCAAGACTTTAATCGCATTAACAATATCTTCAGTTTCATTCTGCACATCAGTTACATTTAAAAATTGAAACACAATTGTCCGAGAGCAAATCATTTCTTAAAATAATAAGCCTTAGGCGGTTCAATGTATCCTCGTTTTAAACATTCTTCGTTATCTGGAAACTCTAATTCCCAAAAATGTTCGGGTGTTTTAGGTGGTGACGGTACACGATGTCGAGACACTTTCTTTAATCTCAATCTCAATTTTTTTTCATCTAAATTAAGACACTCGTAATAATTTTTACAGCAAGAGCACGTGTAACCAGGAAGTCTTTTCCTTATTTCACGTTTGCGGGGCACTTTTTTATAACTTTCCAATTCAGGACTTTTTTTCTCTAATTCGAAATTTTGAAAATATTCATCCTTTTTATTAAGAGACGACTCTTTTGGTGGATCCATGCAGTATGTGTAAACACAAGCTGTTCATTATATAAAGGTGCTCACATTTTTTTTTTGTTAGTAATTTTTTTCTTTGAAAAAAAAAAATTCGAATGCAATTTCTGCAAATGAAGAAGACACGCTTATTTTTTTTTTTTTTTTCTGTATTTAATTTTCCTCATATATTGATTACAAAAGGAACAAAATAAGCTAAAATGTATTTTACTCGTTTCAACGAAAGTGTTCTCAAAGAGGCTTTGTATAAAAAATATATAACAACTGAAGAATTTGTTTTGATTCAAGAGTTTTGGAATGATTCTGTGTTGCGGAATATTTCTAATGAGAATGCAGAATTTTTAAGATCGTTAGGAATCGAGTTTGAAGTTTTTGAAAACACTTTAAAAATTACATCGTTTCCTTTCAATAAGAAAATGTGTTTGACAGTTTGCCATAAAGACCCTCGAATTTGGAAGTATACTGACGAAATTCAGGAACAGTTTTTATTTGGCTACATAATTTCTGTAGACAAGTGTCACCTAGTAAGATCGGAGAAAGAACTTTCACCTGACTGAGCTTTTCTCCTTTTCCACAAATACACATTTCTTACATCCACACTTTGAACATTTGCCTTTCACCATCGGAGTATTTTTTATTGAAAAAGATCTACGCATGTCAATTGTTGGTGTTTTAGCTTTGCATTTCACACAGTAGATCATCTCATACATCCTTTATTATTAAAATAATACGCATTTACATAAAAAAAATTAAATAAGCTATGTTTTTCAATTTACCCGTTAATATCCAATTAAGAATTTTGCGACACTATATTCCACTGAAAGACAAATATGCCCTGTTAAAAATAAAACCATTTGCTATCCTTCTGAAAGATGAGTATGCCTGGATACACCCCCCCAAAATATCACTGTCAAATATAAAACTGCATGATACATATTTATTAAGTGCGTTTAAATCTGGTTTCTACATAACACCAGAAAGACGTTCGGTTTTCCAATTTTTAATAGATTATAAATCAGCCAGTGTTACCCTGCTAGAGTTCAACAGTAGAAAAATAACCTATAAGCGTTCGTTTAGTATTGACAAAAAATACTCAGTTTTACAAATACACCAATGTTTAACTGTGTTCTATACATCTGCAACAAAAGTACACAAGGATCATGTGTATGAAACTTGGAATAGAGATATCATAACATTTGATCCTGATACGGGTATTTTCAATTATGGCTTTTCTGAAGAATGCATCATGATTCGTTGCCATTTTGGTGTGTTTCGTTCTCTAGACTTTAAAACATTTCTGATATACGAAGGAAATAGATTAACTGTTTTTTTTTGCCAAAAACTTACTCGCTAATAACAGCCTGGATTTGTGTTCTTATTTGCGTCAAGCACGGGGTATTGGGAATGAAATGTTTCAATATAGATTTCCGGCAATCGCTGAATTTGTGAAACTCGTTAAAGCTTTTTCATTTAAAAATAGCTTTAAATGCACGAATTATGTGAAATTCCGATACATGTCTCAAAGTCACTGTATTAAGTGCCGCTTCATCAATCGGTACGATTCTTACAATGGTGCACAGAAAAGTAGTTATGAAATATTTAATGTATATGCATAAGTTCGATATTTATTATTATATCTGTTTAATAATTTTTTTAAAAAATCTGTGTATCTAATAAACGAGGGTTTGTTTAAGTTAAAAAGAGGAGATCTTGTGAATATATTTTATCTATGTGTGTATTCAATAATCTAAGAAAAATGTTCTTCTATAAATTTGAAACACCTACAGTGGCCCCGTGATTTTTTTTTTCTTTTCTCTAATTTAAAAAAAAAGGGAAAAAAATGAAAGTTATAGATTGCGCTCTGTTCCAAAAATGGTCTTCGTACCACAAAGACTATATTTTTGTAGGAGGATCAAAACCATTAAATCCATTTCCAAACTTTTTTCATTTTCAGGTATACGAGAACGCAACCTGTGTAAATTCTCCTGATAACTTGGTCGAAACAGTACACAAATTAGGTTTTACTAGCATGGGATATTTTATTATGAAGTGTACCTGGAATGGCTTTCAGTATCGAGCAAAATCTCATTTCCATCAAGAACAGAACATTTCATATTTTTCACGCGAATTAGACTTTGTAGAAATACAAGATAATGAGGCATTTTACGAAGTAAATTTGAATATGGAAAATCACATTGGAAAAATTGTTTTTCAAATGGAAAATATTGTAGAAGATAGTGACTTACTGCATTGCAAAGTATTTTTACCAGAATTAGATTTAAGTTACACCGATAAAGAAAACATGTTCAACATCATCTATTCCCAAAACCAGCACGGTATAGGGTTTCAAAATTCTAACGAAAAAAAGAATGATGAAAATATCGACGGTTTTTATTTCAACAAACCATTTTTTCTACATATATACATAGATTTAGAAAGAGTATTGTCTTTGTATGTCGATAAAAGTACAGAGCACATACCATAAAATTATCTAGCATTCACAATTTTGATTTCAACAAACTATTTTTTTTTTATTACATTTGACTGTAAGAGAAGTCTCATGTTATAACATACTTTCTATTCAAATGCATAAAGCACTTCATAATAATTTCCGTTAATAATAAAGTAATACCGAAAACGGTGGTATGTGTCTGAATGTCAAATAATATGAAAGTTTTTATTTATATGTATATATATGTACATATATATATATATATATATACTTCCTTCCATCCTGAAACGAAAGCACGAGTGTCAAAAGAATGAAATATTACGGGGAAAAAATAATCAAACCGTAAAAAAAACTGAAATGATTGAAAAGACTTTAGTTGGATTTGCACTAAAACCTTTAATAAGAAACGTGAGGATCTGATTCTGCAAGATTTAATTAACGCGTGTTTTATATTCAAAACGCAACTAATAAAATTATATAAAAAAATAATTAATTAATTGTGATTTTTTTTTAAATTTAATTTCAATTATCTATAAAAAGGAAACCACACCGTTTTAACATCAATTCAGAGAGTATTTTTCTAAAGGGCATATATATATATATATATATATATATATATATATATATATATATATATATATATATATATATATGAAAAAGAAATTTAGTATACTGTGATAAAATAAAATTCACTGAGATCAATATATATATTTTTTTTATTGCCCTCCTCAAACAAAAGCACGAGTGTCAAAAGAATGAAATATTACGGGGAAAAAATAATCAAACCGTAAAAAAAACTGAAATGATTGAAAAGACTTTAGTTGGATTTGCACTAAAACCTTTAATAAGAAACGTGAGGATCTGATTCTGCAAGATTTAATTAACGCGTGTTTTATATTCAAACGCAACTAATAAAATTATATAAAAAAATAATTAATTAATTGTGATTTTTTTTTAAATTTAATTTCAAATATCTATAAAAAGGAAACCACACCATTTAATCTCAATTCAGAGAGTATTTTTCTAAAGGGCATATATATATATATATATATATATATATATATATATATATGAGAAAGAAATTTAGTATACTGTGATAAAATAAAATTCACTGAGATCAATGTATATATATATTTTTTCTAAGTCGACATTTTTTTTGTTAAATCCCTCCTCTTCTGAAAAGTCTAATATCAAAAGTATATATAGACAAAATATTTATTTTAGTTGTATAAAATAAAAACTTGCAAAAAAATAAAAAAATCTGAATCCTATAAGAACTCTAATGTTACATACGAACCACGAAATACGCAAACAATACGAATCGTTTGTAGAGCAGCTAATCATTTTTATCAGGTTTCTCAGAGATTTTAAAACCGAAATGTTTCTTCTTCTCTCTTGTGCTCCCTTAAAAATTCAATGTACTGAGCTAGCAAAAATGCTTAAATATATATTGTTGTTTGCTCCCTTAACGATTTTTTTTCCTAAAAAACTCCTTGATTCATTTCAATATTCGATGCATCCAAAAAAATTTTTATTATTATTTAAAAAAAATTTATTGGTTAATATGAATTGCATATAAATTAATCTTCAATTCGGAAAAGCAAACTGGTATATCTAAAAAATGAAGTTGTTACATCTTTTTAATTCGCTAACAAATCGAATGGAAATTTTTAAACCTGTTCATTCCACAGATGTTAAAATATCTGTTTGTAGGACAACTGTATCCCAGCCGGTGAATTTGCAAGATGCGAGAATTTATATAAGTTTAGATATTATTAGAAGAATTTTGGAAGAATATTTTTCATACAATCTTCGATTTGTGATGAATATCATAGATATAGATGACAAAGTTGTAGAACGAAAATATGAAAACGAATTTTCGAAGCTGATGGATAAATTGAATGTGAGAAGACCCGATTTTTCACCAAAGGCAACTGATCATATTAATGAAATAATAAAATTCATATACGATTTAGCCTATTTCACGTTCGTCTCAGATGGAAATGTGTACTTTAATTTGAATAAGTATAAAACTCGTCATTCCTATAATATATTGAGACCACAGGACAGTAAACTTTCCAATTTTGTTTTGTGGCAAAAAAACATGGAAGGCTATTTGTCAGAATATGGGATTGGCGTTCCTGCTCCGTACGTGCAATGTTCCGCGGTATCATTAGCTTTTTTAGGCTCTACAATTGACATTAAAGCGGGTGGAATAGGTTTATGCTTTCCACATCACGAAAATGAAATCGCGTTGAACCGAGCCTGGTCAGGGAATAAGAAGTTTGTTAATTATTTGCTGCATATAGGTTCCTTAGAAATAGAACAAAACAGTATGACGACCCTTTCTGAAATTTTGGAAAACATTTCTCCCAAAGCCTTGCGATTGTTATTTATACAACATCATAACTGGAGCTGCCTCATGCGTTTCAACATGAAAGAATTAGAAAAAGCCCAACTTATAATCGACAGTTTATTTGGCATGCTATCCAAAATTGAAACTCACTTATTAACTGCAGAGAACGAGAACACACGTGTTTCCAGAAACGAAATGAATATGTTTTGTGAAATGAAACTAAAAATAAATGAAGCCTTTTGTGAAAGCATCAATACTTCGAAAGCTTTCGAAATATTAATGGGATACATCCACTATATGAACATAAATTTAGAAAAATTGAGTTTACCTATATTACGAATATCTGATGCATACGTGAAATTCATTCTCGGTTTATTCGGTTTAATCTAAACCATCTGCACTTTTAGTTTAAAAGAATAAATACTTTAACAAAAAAATAATAAAGATGTCTTCAAACCAAAGAAAGTATCCTAAAACTTTAAACGGTGTTGAATTTTATGAAACTGACGCAGACGGAAACGAGATATACTTGTCACAAAATAATGTTCAAATATATGCTTTTAATTATCCAGAGAGAGAAGAAATTTACGCAACTTTCAAAGGAATTCCGTATTATGCGAAAAATAACCACAAGGAAATATACGCGGTCGATTTAAAAAGAGACGGGGAAAAATTTATAAACACTAATGGCATAGATAAATACGCCCAAAATCGCTCTAATGTCGAATTTTATCCGAGAGATTTGGTTGGGAGAGATAAAGTTGCTAAAAATAATACAGCTTATTTTTATGCCAGAGGGGAGAATCGAGAGTTTTATTATCCGACTGACGAATATTCAAATGAATTCATCATTCAAGATCTTATGATAACTTTAAAGACGGGTGAAACAGTTACACCCAAAAGAAGAGACGGTTCCGTGAATTACATTAAGATTGGCGATACTGAAATACCTTATAAGTGCAACAGTATTTACTTTGTTGGTAAAAACGTCATTGGAATCGGCCAATACCCATTGGACTCGTTTGGAAATTCCTATTATCCGGATGATAATATCGATCCTAAATTCGCTACAGATGCTTCTTATAATTACATGTATGCTTTAGATAAAAATAGTTGCTTAATATATCCTAGGGTCTCAAATGAAGAAACATACATAAAAAATGATGCGGGTTCTTATGACATTTTGAAAAGACATGCTCGCCATTTCAGACATTACGCCCAACACAACAAACTGTATCCAATTAAAATTTTAAAAAATGGTCAAGTTTTAGAAAAGTTGATTAATGACGTGTATGCCGGAAAAAAAAATAAAATGATCTACCCGAAAGATTCTCACTCTAATGAATACGTGAACTCTAGAGGCGATCTTTTAGATTCATATCCTATTACACGGGATGGCAATATCATAATACCTAATGCTAGAAATAAACCTTTAGTTAAACCTCACGATAACCATTTACTTAAACAAATTAAATGCCTTCTCTATCGGCCCGATTTCAAGAGATATGATTTTCTTCTAAAATGTTCACCCAATGATTCTTCCATGCTTCATAGTGAATCTTTCTCAACACCACCCGTTCATTTGAGGTATTTTACAGCACTGTTATGCACAATTGTGTGCATTTTATTTTTTATACTCATAGTGTTAAAAAAATGAACACATGTATATGTTTCTCAGCTATTTATTCATATAAAAAAAAACACGGGTGATATTTTACAGATAAGATATATATGTTACACGATGAGCGTGAGGCTATAATATATCACAGGCACGTTATGGGGAGCACGAAGTTGTGGAAGTCTTTCATGTAGTTTTTTATTTTCCCTACGGAGCAACCGAAATTTTTACAGTCCTCGCATACTTTCTCTCTGTCCCTCTGCGGGAGTGCCGTTATATAGATGTCGGGAATATATCCCCTTAAATATCTCACTTGTGATCTTCCTTGGACAAATACGTTTGTAACGCCAGCGTTCTTTAGTTGTCTTCTTAATTTCTCTTCCCAATCCCCCTTGCATGGCTCGTTGATTACATATTCAGAAAATGTTGCGAAGGAGTATTTCTTCACACCGATCAAAGGATTCCTATCAAATTGAAATCCCAGGAAGGCTTTCACACACAAGAATTTCTTAACCCTTTTTTGAGGCGGGAAATCTTCGTCAATGGGTAATTTGCGTTTACGACAGGGTTCCACACTTGTTTCGTCTATGGTCTTTTCGGGGGACTGCATCACTGTTTCATCACTAGAAGAGGGAGATTCTATGATGTTTTCAATCACTGTCTCTTCTGGAAGAGAATCTATATGGAACGTTTCGGAAGGGGGCAGTTCTTGTATAACTTCGTCCGCTGTCAGAGTTGGCACATCTTTTGTTTGGATCCCGTCAGAACTTTCCAGGGTTTCTCCCGCGTTTTTCTTTTCGATCGATTCACAACTTTCCACGGATATTTTATAATTTTCAAAATCAATGTTGAAAATGCAGTCTTGATTAAGATTATAAGAGTTTAGAATCAAGTGGTGCAGGTCATTTTCAATAATATAGTTTATGATTGAGAATATAGTTTGTAAAGTTTCTCCTTTTTCTTCTCTGATACTGTCGATGTTGGATTGCGCAATTTTCTTGAAAGAAGCTGCGACTTCTTCAAAATTGCTCTCTCTCATCCCTTCGAACCAGCTGTTGTATGGTTCTTTCAGTTTCTCAAATAAGATATCCATAATGTCTATGATGTTCGCTGTAGCTCCATTTTCTTGGATTAAAAAAGTTTTATCCACCGCATCGGCGATCATCAGAACCGAGTTGAAAATATACTGTCTGAAGATCAACTCGATGGTTGCCTCTTTTTCGCTGTGGGATTCCATGGTGTACGTGTTGCCCCCGCTGACTGAAAGTATATATACTTGTTAGCCACGCCCAACACAACTCGTTTCTGGATGTGATTAGCAAAGAAATTTTTTTTCAAATTTACTTTTTTTTTTAATCAAATAAAGATGCTACATTTTATAAATTTGATGAAGATAATAAAACCTCCAAATGTGCAGCTATGTAAAAAATATTATACTTTATATTATCTACACACTCGCAATTATTTCATACTCTCTTTCGTTGTAAGTATCACTACTCAGTTTATGGGAGACGCCGTTATCCTCTGCAATTTAGCAGGTGAAAAATCTCTTTCTGAACAAACAGCTTACTCTTTTTGTTACTTAAACGGAACTTACACTGTAGTAAATAATCACACTTTTTATCATCATTATTATAAGTGGATTTCAATGGTTCTTCTTATAGAATCTTTCACTTTCTACTTGCCTTACTTTGTATGGTGTACTCATTGTAAAAAATACATACAAGATTTAATTTATGATAAAAACGATAACGTTTTAGAAATCAATGAAACGAGGTGTAAATTTCTTTTGAAAGAAATACGAAATTCAAACTTTCATATGTATAAAAAACACTTATTTTTAGAGTTAACATTTTTTGTAAACGTGATATTACAATTTATTCTTTTGCATGCGTTGTTAAATTTCAAATTCTTTATGCTCGATTTTAATATTTTATTTCCTTACGTTACAAAATGTGAGCTTAATGTCATTGGATTCAGCGGGGATGTTATCAAGTTAAACCCAACTTGCCATCTACCTCTAAATATACTGTACAAAAAAATTTTCCTAATCATTTACATTTGGTTCTGGTTTTTAATTCTGAGCAACATTGTTTTCTTTTTTTACGATATAAACGCGATGCTAAAACACAAGAAAGAAGACATGACTTTAGATCAATGGATGTTATTTCGAATACTCTTATTCAACATGGCTGGGGAAAATAAACGATTTATACGGGATGCAGCACAGCGACCCATCAAAATCACATAGTTTCATCACGAATCGCATGTATAATGTGTCTTAAAATTGTGCAAAGATTTCAGATAGTAATTTATTCTATTAACTGAGCAATACCACCGTTGACACTTGGAGCATTTTATGCTCGTTTTGCAATTTTTTAATGTCGTCACCGTTACACCTTTTAAATGGTCTCTCAAAATGGGAACTATATTCTTCCCTTGAATATATAATTTTGTGAGTTTCAATTCGTGAACATAAAATTTCAATTTAAATATCCAATTCTCACATTCTTTTTCGTGAACTATAGAACTAAACGTCCCCAAACAAAATTCTTTGGCCGTTGGAAATGTACATTTTCTGTCATACTCAACAGCTAAAAAACCAATGTTATTCGAATAAGACTGAATTTTTTCCTTCAGTGAATCCGACAATTGAATATCATCGAATAGAAGCTTTCCTAAATCATACTTATCAATGATACTTTTCAAATCTAAAACAATATATGAATGTAACGGATCGCTGTTTAAAAACTCAAAATTTGAATGTATCAACCCCAAATAAATCGTCTGCAGTTGTGCTAAAGTTTTGGTTTCAAGAATTTGAAACCATCGAAGATACTGTATGTTTAAACTGTTTAAAACTTTTTGAAATCTTTCGTGGAAATTGGGCATATGTTCAACATCGGCACTATCGAATTTTAATGCGTACAATGTAAATTGTTTTAAAATATTATATGTCAAGTTTTTGCTATCCATCCTCAAGGTGCACTTTTTTTTCCCTCTCTATGAGATTCTTTGAAATAGAATAAGAAAATTGGTGTGGGGGAGAGGGTGGATTTACAAAGTATTTTTTAAAGAAAACAGGTTGATTATTTTTTAATTTTTTTTTTCTACAGGGCTAGAAAAGAAGTATTTGAGAAAATGCAAAATTTTTATCGAATTTAAAGAGAAGATTGGTCTCCATACTGTATGGACTTTCATGTGTTTGCAAATTTTTGGATTCCTACTATAACCCAATGTACAATTATTAAATGATTTCTGGCTAAAACAAAATGGAGTGCGGAAAAAATATTTCAGCACAATCTCTTATGGAAAAAATAGACATCTTTAATTATTATTTTTTTAACTTTGACGACATTTGTATAAAACACCATTAGTTTGAAGTGAAAAAAAAGACACGGTGTCGAATATTGTGATTATCTTTTATAAAAAACAATATTTTAACTCTCGTAAAAATAAAATAAGAATAACCTTACCGTTTGGTAGCTTCGTCACCCATGTAATCCACTATGGAACAATGTTGTCAATATAATATTTTTCACATATCCAACGAGAAAGAAATTAACTGAGTTGTAAAAGAAACCATATATTTCATAGTGGCGTGGTGGTGCACTGTGTAGAAATATTTATCTTCACACCTTAAAAAATAAGAAATATATCTGATGTGCAATAAAATGACACCCTCTTAGACGGATGTCGGAGCAAGGAGTGAAGCAAAAAACATATACACGTCAATTACTCAAAAAGTAGGTTATATTTAATTGGTTGAATACGTCATTATCTAGATGGCTAAATCGTTAAAGTCAAATCGCGTGTTCATAAAACATAGAAAGTCTCATTAAAAAAGTCAAGCTGAACAGTTTTATAAGTGTCTGCGCAGGAAAAATATGTTCTGCAGGTGGCAGATGAAGAAAACAGTTTTCCAAGCAAGCAATAAATTCGCATCACTACTGTCCACCCCAGAAGTAAGTTTTGTTGAAATGTTCCTTTTGTTTTTTCTTTATATATTTTTTTTTGTTTGAACTTATTGTAACTAGGAGGCCACGTGCGTCGTGAGAGGAGAATTCGAACTTACATATATATATTTCAAATTGCACACACACATTTTGTTGCATTTGGTGTTCCAATACCAACAATGTTATTCATTTGCTGTTGTTCTATAAAAAATTTTAAAATGTTCTGCCAGTACTAACGCCGACTATTAAAAAAAAAACATCCCCTTTAATCACACTGCTGAAAGTCCACCCCCCATTTCATTGGGCTTGAAAAAAAAAAACTTGTTTTAAGATTCTAAAATCTGTTCTTTTTCCATTGTTGTCAAATTCTGTGTCTTACAAATGGGTTGATTGCGTCACAAAGGTGAGAGAAAATTCGAAATTTCATAAATTGACCACTTGGATAACTTCGTTCAACATATCTGAAGTTAAAAGATTTTGAAACGAGAGATTCTCTGTGAACGCTTATAATATTTGGATTTTCTTGGTGCACCTTTTTTGTTTCCCAGCATCCGTTTGTCCGTTTTCTACAGCAAACATGAAATATTTGTTCTTTTACAAGATCAAATATGTCTTTACAGAAAAGATCAATCGAACTCCGGATATCATTTTTTTTTGTTATTTTATTCCAGATTTATTTGTATCACAAAAAAGATGGACCCACCAGATATAAAATTATTTCGTCCTGAAAAGAATGTTGGAAGATTTTAACAAGTGGAAAAATGTGAAACTATTAAATAAACTCATTCTCGAAAACGATTCCGACATCCAATATATTTTACTCATACCTAGAACGATAAATTTCGAGTTGTTAATTGATTTAAATCGAACTTTTAAACGAAAATTTGAAATTGCAGAATACATGGATTTGTTTCAAAAGTCAAAGTGTTACATTTTGTATTTAACTCTATTCACGTTAAAAGAAAAAAACGAACTTGGTCCAATTGCAGACGACGTGTCTCTAAAAATTGTTATCAGACATTTATGGAAAATTCTAGAAAAAACCATACTGAATGTTCAAGTTGTCGGTCCTAATCGTTTAAGCCCAACCTTTAAAGTCATCTCGTACGATACATTTATTGAGCGCTTTCAATGACTTTCATGTTATGAAAAGATGGAAATAGCGTGTAGGATAAATTCCACTTTGCTTTGTTGTGATTTTTCCGGTTGTTCTGCATATTTACTAGAAGAAATTGTGTCTAATTGTAGTAGAAAATGTTCCATATCAATTACCACATTTGTGTTGCAGATGTTATGCAAATATTGTAAAATATGTTTTATAGAATCCATATTGGATTCGTTTGGAAATACGTAGGTGCGAAACGTCTGTTTGAAAAAGGATTTTAATCCAGTTTTAATAGATTGATCTCTCAACTGTCTTTTTGTTTCAGTAAGTGAAGTCTGCAACAACGTTTCTATGTCAGTCACATGTTGTAAATGGGCAGGCTCATCGGTGGTGAATGAAGAAATTTGTTTTCGTACGTAAAAATAAAAAATCGAATTATATTCATTTTTGTCTGTTTGTTGTAAATTATCTAACAACTCCTTCAATTGATTTAAAAGTTGAGTAGATTCTTCGACTTTCGATATCTCAACGCGTCTTCGAAAATAATGAACGAAGAATGCGACAAACAAGGATTTCAAATTTGAAATATTCAATGCTGTTTCAGTCTGATTGTGTGTAGAAATGTAATTCGCATCTTTGAAAGTATTCTCATAATATTGTAATTTTTCTTGGCACGTTTTTAATTCCCTCGTTATGTCCTCTTTTTCTTCAATGCACCGAGCCAGAGCTTCATCCGGCATTTCAAAGTCGGGTTCGGAAATATCAGCGTCCTGAGATTTTAGTTTGCGTTTGCGGGAGCGAGGTTCATCATTTTTGAATTGATCCGTAGGTAGTTCTTCATTTTCGGCCTTTTTTTGAAGGGAGGATTTCAATTTTTCATTTTCCCCTGACAACGCATCAATGTTTGCAGTTAAGTTGGTTAACTGCATCACCAGTTTTTCATTCTCGTTTAAGCAGTTTGTCTTTTTATCCAAGCATTTTTCGAGATCCGTTTCACAACGTGTATGTTTTTTTCTTTGTTCTTGTAATTGAGTTTTTAATGTTTCATTTTCAGTTTCAAGTGCTTGCGTTTTATTTGCTAGCTCCTCGATTGTGGTGTTTTTAGCCTGTAGGGCAACTTTAAAATCTTCGTTTTCCGTTATGGATTTCAACTGCTTTTTTTCCATCAAACATTGGTCTAATTGCAATTTCAACACACTATTCTCTTCATGCAGCTGTATAATTTCTTGTGATTTCCTTTGGGATGCATTGATTTCAGCTGCAAGCTCTCTTTTTAAGTTTTCTATTACATTTTGAAACTTTTGGCTTTCGATTTCACAGTTCTTCTCCCATGTACTGACATTCTCTTCACATGTTGCCAGTTTACCTTTGAACAAGTTCAAGTCGTTTTCACAAAGTTCAAGTTTTCGCATGCAATTGTCAAGCTGCGATTGTGACTGTGTGTTCAGTCGACTTTCAGATGTTTGTTCAGCTGACATGGGTTCGCTTCCAGGCAATGCGATCACCGGTGAGGGGGCAAGAAGGATGTCATCTGTGAGGGAAGGAAAGCTTTCTGGCAAGGCACCACTTTTCATAGAGCTTAGAACGTTTAAAACAAATTGAATCACTTTTTGAATTTTTTCCAAAAAATTCTGTTCATCTACTGGTTGTCCAAAAATAGGTGTTAGATTATGTTGTATTGTTTTGAACATGTCTGAATGTAGCGCTATTCGTCTCAGTTTTTCAGGATAGGTTTTTGGCGATAGTAAAAGTTCTTCGCCAAACTGTTTTTTTAATACATCTGCTATGAACATGGCTTCCTGTAGATTCTGGCTTAGGCCCAATGCTTGTTGTTCGGTTAAAGAGGGGGCATTATTCAAACAAACATTTTCAATACTTGAAACTCGACACCCGCTAGAATCGGCATTCGAAACTAAATAACTTACACTAAAATCCTTCTTTTGGATATTAAAATTCGTAAGAGCCCACTCTTGTAAAAGTCGGTAGTCATTTTCCAATCTGGCTAATGTATTTGCCAATTTTGCTTCGAAGTATTGAAACATATTCTGGATTGTAATTGGATTATCGCCATTGAATTTTAACAAAAAGTTGTAAAGCATTGTAAAGAGTTCTTTTTGAAATTCAGGAGGGGGTTTCTCATTTTGCTTCAAACATTCGGCCAGTTGCTGTTCTAATTCTGAGATTTTAGCATCTCTATCTTGTGTTTGCTTCACGCACTGGTCAAATCGCTTTTGTAGATCTCGATTTTCGGCTTTTCCCGTATCTATTTGACTCAAACTTTCACGTAATTGCTGTTCGATTTTAACTTTTTCATCTTGTGTTTGCTTTAATCGGTCTTCAGTTACGGATGATGTCTCCTGAATTTGTTTCTTCAAAGTAAGATTCTTTTCGCTTTCCGACCTAAGTTTTTCCTCTAGCTCGGCTTTTTCTTTTTCCACGGTGGTTAGTTTCGATTTTAAACGTTCATTCTCTTTTTTCACCGCATCAGGAGTCTGCAGAGATTTGATTTCTTTCTTGAGTTTTTCGTTATTTGTTCTTAGTTCCTCACATTCCGTCTCCAATTTTTGTTGGCCCACTGGTTCGCTGTGATTTCTGAAAGAGCCCCTGGTCATTACGAAACTTAAAGAGTTGTCATTATCGATTAGCCTCAATAAAAATGTCAAAAAACTCGGACTGTTTAAAAACAGGGTTCTGTTTTCTCGAACAATGTCGTGACTCATTTCAAAAGCAGCTATTAGATCATGCTTTATTTGTTTTTTATAAATTTCTATCAGCTGTAGCTGAGAGGCATCTTTATGTTTTTTATATTCCAATATGGAATACACGAGGCCTTTTATATCCATATCTTAATTTTAAAAGGTTCGAGCTAATAGAAATAAAGTCTTACGTATGGAGGTTTATGTTGAATCGTACGGAGCGATTCACAATAACATGTTGTTTTTTGCTGTTCGATTTCAAAAACCCATTGTCAAAGTCCAGGTTACCGAAAGCACTGAAAGAATTGACACTTCAAATATTTTGGTAGTGTACTCAAATAAAGTTGTCCAGACGAACACTTTAACTTTTTTTGTGGGCGGCAAAGTACAGGCGGACGGTATCGTTGTGAAATCTGGATCAGAACACGAGCTATTGGTAGCTGTGTTGAATAAATCTGATATTTATCACTCTGCTTACCACAACTCTGTTCTTTATGTGTGCGGTAAACCTAATTGTATACCATTTCGGTATAAAAATATCCCTAAAACGATATCATTTAAAGCTTTGTATAAAATTACTAAGGCACACCAAAAAGGAAAACTCACTATCGACCACATTGTTTTATGTAATTATTTTAGACGAAATAATTTAAAATGGGAAAAATGGAACAGTTGGTGGTATTTTATTCGAGATATTATAAACGACACGTTTAAAGCCAAAGTTTCAAAAAACATAACGCTAGAGATTGTAGCACTGTTTAAAAAAGTTTTGAAGAATTCTTCCAGCAGTTACAGTATTCACCCAGAATTGTGTTTTTGTGAGATTGCACTGGAAAATACTGAACACCCTGGCATATTATGCTTATCCAGCCATTCGAAGATTGTTTACGTATCCCCGATGATCGTGAGTGAAGAATGGTTTCATTTCTTACCTGTTGTGGATAAAACGAACGTGAAATGTGATCTTTGGTTTCCATTGTACACAAATAAATACAACTGGTTCAATAATTTGATTTATTTTTACGTGAAACAGTTCAAAGTAAACACTGAGTATGTTAAGAGTATGTTACTTTTTTTAAAAAACACTACAGTAGTAAAGTATAAACTGATACAGGAAAACCTATTTTTCATTTATCAACTTTTGACATGTAATCAAACTAGTTTATAGTATTAAAAAAAGGGATGCGATGTGTCTGTATTGTGGATCTGGACGAAACTTTGGGACACTTTAATGCAAGCCACCAATTCCTAGTTAGACCTTATGCCTATATGCTGTTGGATTTATTTATCGTAACGCATATCGATATCATTTTGTGGTCTTATGGATCCGACAGTTATGTAGAACATATTGTTAACACCCACTTTGATATTTTCACAAACGAAACTTTTAAAACACGTTTGTTTGGGAGATCTGTTTGTGAGATTTCGAAACGAAGATATGGAAGTAGGAAACACTCAAAAATCATTCGAAATTTATACAAGGAAACGGTTCATCTAATAGCGTTGGACGATCAAGTCAATACAAATATGGATCCGGGCTACGATTTTCGTATACAAGTGGAACCCTATACCCAGAAAAACACGACTGACAAAGAGTTGTTACATGTCATGGATAAAATCATTCAACATTTGAAAGAAAAGCTGATGGCGTAGATAAAATTGAGTTTTTTACCTGAAATGTTCGCATCTGTGGTTCTACATAGTTTATTTTATTTGGGATGGATAGAACACTGTTGTCGTCTGTGTGTTTTTTTCTCACAGCTTCCTCATTTTCTTCATTTTTTCGTTTCGTCGTACTTTCGGGGATCTCTTCAATTCCCCATTTCAAATCTTCTTCGGATATATCTTTTTTCAAAACTCCCACAACACGTTCGTTGTCTTTAAATATGTCGTCTATGAATATCACGGTTTTCACAATCCCGCCAATTTTGCAATTTTCTCCAAAAGTGTAAGCCCCATTTATCTCCAAGTGAACAATGGCTTTAGAAGGAGTGTCAAACAGACATTCGCAATATTCACGGAAAGCGTACTGTAGCTGGTCTCCCCTGTAAACAATAGCGTCTTGTATGCACAAAAAATTATCATCCGGGACGTGGTAACGTCTACACTCTAAACAGAGACCTTTACAACGTTTGAAGAAAAAAGCAGGATTGTGTAAAATGGATTTCTTCAAATGCAGAGAGACAACATCTCCGATTATCTGAATTGGCACGCTTTCTACAAGTTTCAGCTTGCACGGTTTGTTCAACTCACTGTCCTCTTTGGAAATTTTGAATATACCAATGGCTAATACATTAATAGTTTTGGAATAGTCTCGGATCTTATAATTGCAAATTGCTTTTTTCTGTTTACTTTCATATTTGAAATAACTTATATCCTCGTTCACGTAGCTTTGAAATATTGGATTATTCATCAATACGGATTTCCAATCATCCGATATCGAATTTATACATCGGGGATCGTTGCCGGCTCTTTTTTGAATCCATTCTGTCAAGGCGGGGTGTGCGGACACTTTTCGAATCAAACTCTCATAAAATGGTGCATCTTTTTCATAGTTCGAAAATATTTCTTCAATTCTAGGATTTTCTGTAGCAATCATTTGGACAAAGATATCAAATGCGTATGCATGCCGGACAATTTTATAGAAGAGCCTGAAAAAAAAATATTTAAAAGAAAAAAAAATCTCTGTCGACGTATGTGTTATAATAAGAATTTTTCTGTTTTGAACTGAAAATGTTTATCATTAAGCGCAATGGCCAGAAAGAAAAAATAAACCTCAATAAAATACGAAATTGCATCAAAGATTTTTGCCACAACTCGGAATACATCGACGTTGATTCCATCGTCTCTTCGGTGTCACGGGGTTTGGTGAATGGCATTCGGAGTACGGAATTAGACACTTTATTAGCAGAAACATGTGCCTCGATGGTAACTCAACACTCGGGGTACGGTTTATTAGCGGCCCGTTTTGCGATCTCCAACTTGCACAAAGAAACACACGCGAACTTTTCTAAAGTTATTCAACAACTCTATGAAAATTCGGTTGTATCAAAAAAAATTGCAGACCTCGTCAAAAAAAACGCTGAACACCTCGATTCGAGCATCGTACATTCTCGGGATTACGCTTTCGATTATTTCGGATTTAAAACTTTGGAAAAATCGTATTTGTTGAGGATAAAGGATGTCGTTGTCGAAAGACCCCAATATCTGTTTATGAGAGTTGCTCTAGAAATTCACAACGATGATATGCCCCGAGTATTAGAGACCTACAGCTTAATGTCTCAAAAATATTTCATTCACGCCACACCCACTTTGTTCAACGCTGGCACTTTAAATCCACAACTCAGTAGCTGTTTCTTGTTGACCACGAAAGGTGAAGATATTGAAAGTATTTTTGAAACGGTGACGCAGTGTGCAGTCATTTCAAGACATGCGGGAGGAATTGGCCTGGCAACACATGGCACAGAGAATTTAATACCGATGTTACATGTATTGAACAGTACAAGCAGGTTTATTCAAGAGAGGGGTTGCAAAAGACCCGGCGCATTCGCTATCTATCTAGAGCCGTGGCATATGAGTATCTTCGAATTTTTAAACTTGAAAAAGAATACTGGCACGACCCACTGCCGCGATTTATTCTATGCGCTGTGGGTCCCTGATTTATTCATGCAGCGCGTTGAAAACGACAGCGTGTGGTCACTCATGAATCCAGTGGAATGCGTGGGTTTATCAGATTGTTATGGTAAAGCATTCAATCTATTGTACGAAGCGTACGAGAGAGAGAACAAATTTATCAAACAAATTCCTGCTCGGAAAGTTTTTAGGGCTATTTTAGAGGCTCAGATAGAAAGTGGCACACCGTACATGCTGTATAAAGATAGTTGTAATCAGAAATCCAATCAAATGAACCTAGGAACTATACAATGTAGTAATTTGTGTTCGGAAATCGTACAGTTTGCGTCACCGAAAGAAATCGCTGTATGCAATTTGGCGTCTATAGCCGTAAATCAATTTGTTTCAAACGGACACTTTGATTTTGAAAAGCTGAAAGAGATTACTAAAATTGTTACCTACAACCTAAATAAAATTGTAGATATCGGTATGTATCCCGTGGAACAGGCAAAAATATCGAACCTCTCGCACAGGCCACTTGCCATAGGTGTTCAAGGGTTAGCAGATACTTTTTTCCTGTTGAAGTATGCTTTCGACAGTCCCGAAGCTCGTGATCTCAATGTAAAAATATTTGAAACGTTATATTATGGTGCGTTGGAGGCTAGCAGTGAATTATCCCATACGTATGGGCCTTACATTTCTTTTCCCAACTCGCCTGCCTCCAAAGGCATACTGCAGTATGACATGTGGAACAACGCATCACCCGGCGGTCTCTGGGACTGGAATACTCTGAAAACAAAAATTCAAACTAGAGGATTGAGAAACAGTCTGTTGATCGCAGTTATGCCCACGGCGTCCACAGCGCAAATTTTCGGCAACTTCGAATCGTGCGACCCCATCACCAGTAATATCTACACGAGAAATGTTTTATCGGGCACCTATCAAATTATAAATAAATATTTATTACACGATTTAATAGAACTTAACTTGTGGAGCAATGCAATGAGAGAAAAAATCATTGCAAATCGGGGATCTATACAACACATTGCCGAAATCCCAAATTTTTTAAAATCATTGTATAAAACAGTTTGGGAGATACCTCAAAAATGTCTGATTGACATGGCAGCGCAAAGAGGTCCTTTTGTCGATCAGAGTCAGTCTTTAACGATTTATTTGGAGAATCCTACCATTTCAAATTTATCGAGCATGCATTTCTATGGTTGGAGAAAGGGCTTAAAAACGGGAATGTATTATTTGAGAACGAAAGCTGCAGTTTGCCCGATACAGTTCACGATCTCCAGAGACTGTTGTTCCGCTTAGCTCACATTCGAATGCCGGTTGCAACAGTGGATCTCTTTATACAGAGGCCTGTCACACATGCGTTGTTTTTCAATAAAATTGAAATTCTCATCGTACAAATACATGTCATCTTTTACCATTAAAACAACCGAATTCAAAGTGGAAAAGGCTCCTTGAATTTTACCGCTGGGAAAGACTTTAAATAATTTTCGGTAATGGTGTTGTACATTATCATACCATAGGCGATGACCTTCTAGAAATATAATCACGCTACCATTTTTCAGGGTCAACACAGCCTGAATGCTGTGGTGTGTTGTAATATTCGGGAATTTCGAATGAACACTTCCCTCGCTTATAAAATGCATTGAATGATTAAACTCGTAATATTTATTCTCTGAAATGATAACGTATGACTTGTTTCGGTACATGGAATCAACTTTGAAAATAGAAGGGTGCCACAAAAAATCCTTCGTAGTGTAACCGGTGTGGAAATCAACCCTTTCGTATTTACGTCCTTGAAATTTTAAATATGTTTGGTGATTTAGCAGAGTTACGCTATCGTATCGACAAGCGTATAAATCGTTTAGGTTTTTTTTGTCCGATTCCTGAATACCGGTGAATGGGGATAAAAAGAGTGGGTACATGATGGAGGAATTTTCTCTGGAATGTTTTAATCCGAGAGCGTGACCAACTTCATGCTGAATTGTTCGACAGACAGAAATGTTATCTATTTCTCGATTAAGATTGATTTTCCCATTGGGTGGAAAAAAAGCAGTGCCCAGTATATGATTAGATGTAAAATTTTTAAAATAAATTTTTATATCTCCATTTCCTTTTCCAGCTCTCACTATCTCTAAGGATGGCACTTGCCACTCACGAATTTTGCTATCTAGACATGTTACATTCAAATCTGCATTATTTTCGACCGAGTAAGTTAAATAGTGTTTAGGCCACAATTCTGCATACGCTAAAAATAAATACGAAAATAAAAAGATTGTATAGAGTTGAATCATAACACTTTATTTTTTTATATCAGCAAGAATCCATTTCAAACATAAGGTTGCGAGCAAGGTATCTGAAAATTATAGAAGAAATTGTGTCTCATGATGCTTTCACATTTGAATTTAGAACAGCCGAATCTCTTACAGTTTCGACATTTCCACTTGATGTATGGTAGGTTTTCCGGTACCAGTTGAAAAATGGGAGTGTTGCGAACAAATCGCTGAATTATAGCTTTTTGATGATGCCCCAGAACATATAATTCCGTAATCTCGAGTTCTTTAATGTAGGAGTCTAAATTATTTAGCCAATGTCTTTCAGCATCACATACACCGCTAACATAGTGTGACATTGTGGCGAGTGTAAATTCGTAAGGCTCATTTTTAAAAGCCATGCATAAAAGACCAAACACCGTTTGCATGCGTTTCACTTGATCCATCTTCTTTCCGCTTGTCGTGGCAGCATCTGTTTGATTATTCAATCCGAGGGATTCAGCCTCATGTAGAAAATTGGGATCCGTCGGGGGAGAATCTAGGGAGTCGCTATCCGATTCGTATATAACCACAATGTCATCTTGTGTCTTTGCATCTTCCGATGACACGTTTTCGTTGGTGAATTTTTGAAAGAGTCGTTGTTTGTCCATTATTCTG
Source organism: Maratus michaelseni (assembly GCA_963931845.1). Classification (NCBI taxonomy): domain Eukaryota; kingdom Metazoa; phylum Arthropoda; class Arachnida; order Araneae; family Salticidae; genus Maratus; species Maratus michaelseni. Next base: position 395,470,029 of record OZ007592.1, read on the forward strand.
TGCGTTTCCAGTAAGCCTGTGTGCCTTTTTATATTCAATCCAGTGCGATAAAAAAAAAAAATTATTTTAATTGTTTTATTTTTATAGTGGCAATTTTTGAAACCGCACTGACATTGGACGTATAGAATTGAATCATTTCATCCAAGTTTACTTTTGCCTTCTTTATGTTAGGGTTTAGAATAGAATTTTTCAACAAATAGCTCTCAACATCGTTTATATGTACCTTTAAATGTGTTGTGTATGCATATTTTTCATAAATTTTTAGCAAGGCTAAAAATATTATAGAGGTTGCGTCTGTCCCAGATAGCGTTTTTACGTTATTCAAAGAATACATTTGGCGAACAGTTTTCATATGTAATTCCAATAGGCTGTTGCATTCACATAATTTGAATGTGCTCATTTTATCACAGAAACATTTTTCTTTTCTTAAATTGGGTATGTAATTCAAAATTTCTGTAAACAAGTACCCAGCAAAGCCATCCACGGCTAGTAATTTCGCCAATAAGTTGGACTTTAGAATTTTTTCTGAATTTTCTCGAATGACGTAGTCGTGATTCCTCAAAACCTCTAAAAACCTCAGTATGTCTTTTTCGGAAACTAGTGGGTCATATTTAATACGATAATAGATATTCAAATCATCTTGTGAGATTTGGAAATTTTGTTTCAATATTTTTCTCCAAGCAGTGTCAATAATAGCTAAGTTATCAGGACATATAAAAGAAGCTTTTTCAAAAGAAACAGAAGTAATATCCAAGTTCGTATACTTAGCTATAGATTTTAAAAATTCAACTCGAATTTCAAAGCCGGATTTTGTACTCGTAAAATTTTCGGTAATCACATATTTATGGAGGCACTGCCATATTAATGTTTCATCTATGAGATTCATAATTATCTAGATTGTTGAGGTTATAGGAATAATTTTATCCACACATTATTCGGAAATCTTTATCTACAATTTTTTTCTAATCAATTAATAAAAAATCGGGAATCAAAGAAGATTATTGTGTGAGGCTGATTTTTTTTTCTGAGGAAAATATTTAGTAATAAAGAAATAGAAAAAACATAATCTTTTTTTTTTTAGAAAATGCCTATATAAATATGTCTTTTGTTTGTTATTCGATATATGTACACATTACACGATATATGTGCAGTTATAGATTTGGATGGTTTCATGATTAATAAAGTGTTTCGTGTAAGGGAACTGGGATTTGCCTCGCTCACAAAAAAGGCATACGGGTCCTATAGATTTAACTTGACAGATTTTACACATCAAATGACTCAGGCTGATTGGAAAACAGCTATGTATTGCAAGTTCCGGATACACGGCCTATCTTTAAGACCGTCACCCCGAGAAAAAAACTGTTATAATGAAAAGGATTTAAATTCTATTATTAATCAGATTCATGAGGAGAATAAAACGCACGATAAATATGTCGTCGGGTATAAAGGCGGAATTGTTGAGAAGAATCTGTTAGAAAAATTATGCATTCCAAGTGTAAATTTAGAAGACTTTGGTTGTCCAAAATACAGTCAGTTAGTAGAGCCAAAAATTAAAGACTGTGGATACCATATTAGAATTGATAGTGTTCATTGTGCGATGAAAGAGTCTTTTGCTTTCGCAGCATGGGTGTCACAAAGACTGTCTGATTCGTTTTTACTTCGAAGCACATGAAAAAAGAGGAGCTCAACCACGGATGATGGAGTTTATTTTAAAATTTTGAGTGACATGGTTAAAACCAAACTCTTTTTTTTTTCCTTTGTAAATTGTGAGTTGTGATAATAATAACATAGTTTATAAAAAAAAAAAATCTTTTTCACTTCATTTTTAAAAGTATCTCTCGATTTTTATTTCTTTTGAAGGGTTGGTCGATACATTTTTTTTTAAAATAACAGCATCTTTTTTTTTCCTTAGGAAGACTGGTCGATTTATTTTTTTTGTGAATAACTTCAAGTGTGCTATCTTCGTTAAAGCAGTTGTTTCCAAATTATCGATATTATTTATGTAGATGCTTGTGACTATATTAGATTCGGTCGCTTTGATGCTGTTGATTGTATTGAGAAGTAACTGAATGATTTCATCATCTTTTGCAAAATGCAAATAAATTTTTAATAAACTTAAATAAACTATCTCGACATGAACTGATTTCAATTCTTTATATATTTTTCGAATAATTTGTATATGGCTTGATCCATTATCGCCAATTTTCAAATTCTCAACGTACTTTAAAGGGTTTTGAGTTGAAAACCCATCTATTGCCAATATTTCTGTTAAAAATCCAACTTCATTCTTATTGATAAAAATATTAATAAATTTCTGTACATCTGTTAAGTTAACAAAAAGTTCCGATTTTACTAACTTATACAAGTTTATCTCTTCGGGTAAAAGTCTAATATTAGCTTCAATGAAATCATTCCACTTTAAATCTATTTTTACCATGTTGTCCGGATGTATAAATAGTTTTTTATCTGCATGCCAAATTAGTCGAACCATTACTGTGTCTGCACATTTCTGTAATAATTTTTGCAGAATGATGTGTTTACTTTCGTGAAAGTGTGCATTTTTAAAAAAAGTTACTACGCAATCATCAAAGAAATCCATATAAGAGAAATGAAAATTTTTTATTGTCTTTATTATATATATTTGAGTTACACAAAATAAGTACTTTTTATTTTATTTTTTTTTGCAAACAAAAATTGCATCAAACAATCATAGAGTGAAAAAATCAACAATATTTCGCAAAAACACTTCATAATAAAATTTGCTAACAGTGTTTTCGAGTAAAACACTTGTTTGGTTAACGTTGACCCAACACTCGGCAGTTGCAAGATTTGGGGATGTTTTTAGATAAAGTATCCGGTTGTAGTTTTGTTTCCAATTTTCTAATTTGAGCACATTTTTAGCATGCAAATATAAGAGCTCTGATGTAGGATAGTAATCATCCAGTTTTGCATAAAATTCATTTACACGACTTATGCTGATAACAAACATTTCCTGGTCCTCCAGTTGCACAAACTTATTTCCGCAACTAAAAATATTCTCTTTCAATTCATCCATCATGTAAAAACGTGTTCCTTTAGATCCATACTGTAAATCACCATTTTGAAAACAGTATACTTTTTTATTGTGCGTGTAAATGGAATTGGGGTTCACACATTGGATCGTGGATTGGTCAAAGAATGTCGTTACCTCTGTCGAAAAGTTTGTTGTGAGTTTAAACCGATAATGATTCAACTTATCCGATTCTGCAGCATGACCATATTCTGAAACGGATAAACCAAAATTACGCGTATTCACCTTGAATATGCGGTGCGAAGTCCAGTCGATGAAAAACGTCGAAGACATGATTCAAAAATGCGCTTTAGAGACTAAATGCGCAAATAATAAAGCTTTTGGCAGCCAATCGTTTTCTTCCATTTATTCTTTCAGCCAATCAAATTGTGTTTGTATATTGGTTTCAAACTAACTTGTATATTAGAATTGCCATCACTATTATTATGATGCTGCAAATAAAATAAACAGTTGGATGTTGTAAATTTACTTTATTCGCCCTGGCAGGTTGTTGAAAAAAGGGCTGTTTCGCTTTGGGAGGTGATGGGTTTTCACACAGCGGTGGTGGCTGAGACCAACTGCCGTTACTTGTGCAATAAGCAATTACACTTTGGTTCGTCACAGGGCAGTGATATACGATAATATCCTTAAAATTATACATTTTCTGTACTGGAGAAATAATGCCATTTGGAAAAGGGCCCGGTTGAACGCAGTTGATTTTTTCACACACTGGGCTGACTCCAGACCAAATATTACTTTTAAGACATTTGCGAGTTTCGTTCCCAGATAACTGAAACCCCTTTTCGCAAGAATAGAGCGCTAAGGAACCGATAGATTGATTGTTCGTATAAGTTAAAGATCCATTAGGCGGTGCATCGAGACGGGAACAGCCCCTAACGGGTTCACATTTTATATTTTCTAATGACGGTGTCCACTTTCCATTTACACCACAGTATCTGGAATTTACACCTCTCATTTTATAACCGTCGTGGCATTCAAATGTCACTTTTTCCAGAAATGTGAATAACAAGCCTCTTCTATCTGCGTTTTCCACAAGTCCTGGATCCCCACAAGATACTGGCTTACAAGCTGTATCCATTTTCCACACAGCAGAATTTCCAATCAATTTACATGTAAATACAGGAGTTTTTTTCGAGGTAATGAAAGTCGAATCGCTTAAAATGTAGCCACTTTTACATGCATAGGGTATCGTTTCATTTATGTCGAACGGTGGCCGAGCATCGGCATTTATTAATAGTTCCACACTTTTCTCTGTAGGATAATCCTTACATTTGTTAGACATTTTATTCTCTTTAGTTAATTGTGGGCCCGGACTATTTTATTAAATGGATATTTTCTTTACATTGTTGTTGAATTCGTGTCAGGTAAACAATAGACAGTGGGTCGCTTCGAATCCACTCTGTGATCAAACTCGGGTACAGAGAATATTCTTTTCGGCAAAAAGGACAAGTAAATTTTGCTTTCAACCATTCCAAAATACACGTTTCGTGATACAGATGACCGCATGGTAATTGGACGATTTCACTGTCAGCGCAAAAATTTTCAAGGCAGATAGAACATTCATGATGAAGATTCGCTTGTGAAACTTTCAGAATGTCGCTTTCAGCTTTAAAAATCGAATTCGTTTTTTTATGATTGACCAAATAAAATATAGCGTGTATTTCATTACGTGAGAAACCTAACGATTTCATTTCATAATAAGAAATATAATTCTCTCTATAAATGCTGCTATCTAGCAATAGTATGTCAAAAACACTAAAACCGATTTTCAATAATGCAAAAGTAACGTATATTGATAATTTTCGACACTTATATTCTAACGGGTGAAACTTTTCCTCCACAAATGTTAAAACATTGTGAAAGCGTGTGAGTGCAGAATCTAATTCACTGGAATCAATGTTGAAAAATTCCGTACTATCGATTCAAAATAATTTGGAGGTATTAAATAAAACTGACCAATAAATTCAATTTACGTGGACTTGATTGAATTTAAAATATTTTTTTTAGAGTTTTTTTTTTGTTTGTTTTAGTTATCGCTTTTTTTTTTTTTTTAATCAAAATGAAACAGATAGAGGGGCGCTTTTCTAAGAGTGATATATATAATAAAGTAAGCATGACCGATGAAGTTGATAAACCCAACCCAATGAAAAGAAAACTTTCTATCAATGAATCTCCTGACCAAATAAAAAAAGCTAAAATTTTAGATACTGAAGGGCAATTTTTAACTGACCAAATGAAGAAGGTTAAAACCTCAGATATTGAAGTCCTCAAAGAGATGCAAAATAAATTGAACCAATCTGATGCTAAAATTACGAATGAGGTGGAATTAACAAGACAGAAATATTTTGTGTCATATTTTAAAAAAGTTCTTAAGGAATTGCCCGTCTGCAGCGATGTTATTGACTTGGAATCAATTCAGGAATCGAGAGATGGTTTCTTTAAAACATACTCGATTGCAAAAACGTGTGTAAGTTCACATTTGCAATTAAAAAAAATCATGGCATTCAATTCTATTTTTGATATGATTCATGGAGTCATCGGTAAGTTTATTCATGACAAATATGTCAGACCCAATTTGAAAAAGTTTTTATCTGAAAATTCTTTAAGAAATGCCTTTATTAAATATCAAGAATCTTTAGTAAACGAGGACGGCACGAAGATAGTTGAACTTCATTGCATTGCCTACTTGATTCAAAACGAACTTGAAAAGCAAAGACCAGTCAAAGTTCCAAATCCATTATTTAATCGATTTACACAACAAATGACTGCCATCAGCAAATATATAACTGAAATAATTAAAGAAATTGCCATGAAGCCGTTGAATGCGACAAGTGTCACAGAACTTCCACAACAATTCTTGTAGAAATTTTTTTTTACTGTGATAAAATGAATGTTTAGGAAGCAACCTAAATTATTGTATGCATTTTTCTTGTTTAAAATATTTCCTGAAAAAAAATCTGTCTATATATATATCTGTTTTATATGGGTGTGTCAGAAAAACACCATGGTGAGAACAGATTTCATATTACAAAATGTATATTCCACTTTGTTAAATTATTACGGACTTCATTTTAAAGCTGTGGCAGCAATCAGTGATTATGAAAAAAACATAATCGTGATGATGAAAAGAACTATTGATACATTTCGTGTGATTTATTTAGCTGAAATTCGACAGCTATGTATAGCTTTAGGACGCCTAGACGATCAGATCTTTCTAGTGACGTCTAATCTTTTTCATCGAAATGTCAGTTATATTTTAGTGGAGTGTTTCAAGGAAGTGTTTGCGGACGGTGTTACGTGGTCCAAAATCATAACATTTATGTTATTCGCTGCCGAATTGTGTTTTAGCCATGGATTTTCAGGAGATGTGATATATGAATCGTTTTCGACTTTGATGGAAAATAAACTACAGTCTTTGATTTCAAGTCACAGAAATTATCAAGACATTTTTTCAAGTCTCAAGATGGAAGAACAACCCACCATATTAGTTAGAAGGATTTGGCACAATACTATTAAAATGTTGCGAGTGTTAGATTTTTATTCGGGTGATAAAGAAATAGGATCCTACCCGAGAATGAAGGGTCTGTATTTTATGCCATAAAAAAAATATTCACCAACTTTCTTTTCTCCATGCCTATTAATATATTTTTTCTCTTCACATCATTTGATTTTTTTCCCCTCCTTACAAACAACTGCTTATGCGGTTTTTTATACCGAGAAAAGTGTTTGTTGTAGATGCCACTGGAGGGAACCAAACAATTTAAAAAAAAAAAATAAAGATCGATTCATGAACATCGATCTTCAAACAAAACTGTTTAGTCCTAAAACCTCTGTAGTAGATAAGATAATTAATCCACACTATATTGCAAGTGCATGCCCACACCATAAAAACAATACTTGTCTGTTAATCACTTATAACAAAAGGAGCTTTCATTGTTTATACGATGCGTTTCCGAGGACCATCAGGTATAAATTTTACAACAGCGGTCTCTCTTGTGACATACCAGAAAATTTTCACGATCTGTACATTTTAAATGACAAATTAGGATCTGAGTATGTGTTACCTTTCGTTGTTCATTTTCGCATTGCATCGGGAGAAACTGTCGGAATGTTTGAACTGAAAAATCCAGTGTATGGGCCGAGCATCCTTAAAGCTCAGAGCTTGGCAGAAACGTTTCTAACACACGTTGTACTGTTTTGCGAAACGTCTTACCGTCTAGGTGGAATTGCGCCAGTTATTAAAAACATGTCTTTTTTATATGCACCATCTCATCCTATACTAGCCGATATTGGAATTATGAACGCGGTCAGAAGGTGTACATCTCAATTCGAAGAAATATTTAATCAGAAGAAATGGAAAACGTTTTTAACTAAGAGATTTTCTAAAAAGATTGTTGAGTACTTAAAGAAAGTTCACCCCAAGTATTTTAAGAAGAAGAAGAAAAAAAACAGAAAATGCATTTTAGAAGAAACTGTGAATTTTAATGACACAACTCATGAAATTCTGTGCCAAACCGACAAAACGTGTTTGTATGATATTTTGAAAAAATATCAATTTTACGTACAAAATTTAGCCCCTAATATACAGAGGATATTGGATAGCATCCAGTAAATTCAACAAGAGGGGACATTTTGTTTGGAGTCAAATTTTTTATGCGCCATCAGTTAAAATAAGCAATTTATGGCAATCGTGGCTCTGATTGTTGTTTTATTTTATTATTATTTTTTTGTGACATTCGACGAAACTATTAAAAAGCCTGAAAATCTCTTAAAACCAGTTGTTAATCTCAATAATGAAGTGTTAAACGGTAATGCTGTCGTTTTAACTTTAAAGGCCGGAGAATTTTATGAATTCGAGACGGGCTCTGTGAAAGGACCCTATGAATTTTCTATTCGACACGACGGGAGTCAAAATAAATTGATCTTTTCCGCTCATGACAACAATTTTGACACACAAAACTGGACTCTGAGCTTAACAGGCAACTATTATTGGCAAAAGGATAAAATTGTAGAGAAAGATAATTGTTTTAACGCGGCAAATGATACGACTGTAAGAGCTGAAGGGAAGACACTCTATGACTACATTCAAAATAATGTATTAGTTTCCGAAAAATATCTAGGTAATTTATCCCACAGAATATTCCACAGTGATCGTCTATTTTATTTTAAGTGCAAAGACAACAAAATTGCGAGTTTGCATTCTTGCCCCCCTGGTACTATTCTAAATCATAAAGCTAAATGCGAACAATTACACACCTGTACTTCTCAGCCGGATGGTTTTAAATTTCCTGACGCGAATTCTAAATTTAGATATTTCGAGTGTGTCCAAGAAAAATCTGTGCAGAAAAATTGTCCGACAGGAGAATTATTCGAATACGACCGCTGTGTCGCACCCACAAATATTTGCGCAGTCCGGCAGGACGCGTTTGTAAAAGATATCGATCGCAAGAGTTTCATGAAGTGCATCAAAGGACAACCAGAAATTTTTAACTGTCCCCCATATACATACGTGTTGAACGGCAAATGTGAGAATGAGGTATGTGAAAACGTACATCACGGCTTGGTGCCCATCGAAGTGGACAATGGAACGTTCAAGTATGCGACGAAATATGGTCAATGTGAAAAGGGTCGTTTGTTAGAAACGTTTGAATGCCCCGAAAATTGGAATGATTATGAAACAGATGTTAATATTTTGCATCTCCCGCAAGTCTTCGATCCGATATCTAAGACTTGCACCAAACCTACTTTGTGTGAAAATGTGCAATTGACTGATCCCAATGTTGTCATTCCGCAATACGCGTATGCGAAATATTTAAAAAACTGGGGACTTGCTCACACGTTCGATTTAGTTAGGGGTTATAAATGCGATTCGAACAATAATAGAAGAATTGAAGTCGCGGTGGCGCCTGGCGAGTTAATTTTAAATTTTCAAAAAACAAAAATAGTGGCGAAACATTATGGGAAAATTCCGACAATCAACCCTGCCGTATATTTTGATACAGAAACCCAAACTGCACACACGTGTCCACAGAATAGTTTCTTTAACGGGGTGGAGTGTCATCCCAAACTTCCCAATGCATTCACATTTCGGCATCTCGATATTTTTAAAATGAACAATTTATATATAAATGGGTGGATGTTGCCCAGAGTCTCGGAAACGTCTCTAACGAGAACCGCCTGCAGTCCCGATTTTCAACACATGGACTTTATCAATGCTTGTGTTCATAAGGACTGTGCAACATTCCAATTTTTACATCAGATAAGGGGCTCCATAAAAATCGATAGTCGACATGAATGTGTTCGCATCGGTTCTGATATTGTGAAACAAGAATACTCGAATCCGTTTAATTTAGAATTAGAATTTTGGAATCAACGGTTAGTTATAAATCCAGATGATCTTTGTACATTCGGAACCAAAATAAAAACGGGCAATTTCGTGCTTGATTCGACCGTTTATATGACCTGTCAAATGGAACAGCCGTTTGTTTTTTGTGCGAGCCATTTGACTGAGACTGTTCAGGAAATTTCCGGCATTTTTGCATGTCTGCCCAAAGATGCTGTTTACGAAAGCACCATACCACCCCAAACCAAAATTGTGCTGTATCCCAATGAAATTTTAAACATCTCGATTGCTGAAAATTCCACTGTCACCATAGACAGGGTAACACTATTTTATGATGTGAACACAGCCATCACGGCACAGGACATAAAGAGAAAGTTTCGCGTACAAGACGTACAATGTCACTTTGAATCTGATAACGCCGCAATCGTCCATTTTAAAAAATTACCAACGAGTCCTGAAAATACGTATCTGGAAAACAGATCACTGAGACGTACTCAAAATGGGGTGTATGATATAGTCTTTGATCGCTACGCACGCCACGTTACGCCAATTGAATATGATTTAGATTATGAAATTCCACAATTCAGATATTGAATGTCCGAAAAAAGAATCTAGAAAAATAAAGACTATGGAATCTTATTTGGGTCAAGGTGTTTTATTTTATGCCGGTCTATACATCAATATAATTTTAGTTATAATTGCTTTTCTCACTGGAAGGCTCGTTTTTCTATTTTTTATCGTTTTAACGGCTGGATTGATACTCTACATGAATTATCTCGTGGTGGAAAACAATGCTCATCTCATCTCAGCGGGTGAATTCATCGAAGGGGTGGTCAAAAAATTCTTTATCCACCAGAATGAAAATTCAGTTCAATAAAAAGTAGGCTGGTAAAAAAATATGAAAAGAAAATACACTAAGAGAAAGTAGGCAAAATACTTTATAAAAAGAAGTGACAGAAAAATAAGCAATGTTACAAACAATGCGTGAAATATTTGATTCCAATTATATTGCTTGCGAAACTTTTGTTTTTCGAAAATTTTTTTCTGAATGTCATATCGTACTTTTTCATCTTCCAAACTAAGGGCATGGAGATAATATTCGATTCTGTCATTCAGTGTTTCTGTGTAAAGGTCCAAATTGTCTTCTAAAATGTGCATAATTTTTTCGGGTGTTATTTCAACAGTTCGGTTATTAGACCTGAAAAACGAAAAATCTAACAGCGTGTTTACTCTCCAAATAGTTTCCTTGTCGAGAACGTAATTAAAGTTAAAAGGATCGAATGCATCGAGTATGCTTGAAATCGCACTAAATATACTCAATGCGACGTTGATTTTAGACAGTGCCGAAAAAAGACCTTTAGAAATCGTAGCCATTGTCAACAAGTGATTTTGACTGATGGCTTTTATTAAAGTGGATTGTATGATTTTGCTACTGGCAACAGAAGTGGAAACTTTTGTGAGATACTTGGGTACCTTTCTCTTTAACACATTTAAAGTTTTTTGAATACTAAAGTCGACACTTTGGTCGATCGCAATATCTCTAGCGAGATTTTGGAAAATTACAGAAATTGATTCTTCCGGCAGATCCGGTAACTCTCCTTGAGACTGAAACTCTGAACGCTTTGTAATGCGTTCATTTCCCTCTAACCATATATCTAAACTTTGGACATATGCAGGTATGTGTGGCATTTTTGGTTTATCCATGTATGGCAGAGTACACCGTTTGAGCGATTTGAAAATTGTACTACCGAGGAAGAATTCTCCGATTTCTTGCCCAATCGGCGCAAAGCACTCATCATTCTCAAATTCTAGTCCAAAGGCAGTGCAGTAATTTTTATTGATATACAAATCACCACCCCTAAAATCCAGACCGTTGTGTAAAGGTTGATAATTTTCTAAACCGTGAATTTTTTCTGGAAATAGCGCGAAAATTTTCTTTTCAGTGTTCACTTGGAGACACATATTATTCTTGAATTCTGTGTCAACGGATTTCGAAATCTCTTGGCAAGCTGGCTGGCATGCTAAATAAAATTCTGAGCCTATGTATATGTAACGAGTAAGATCGCTGTTGCTGCAGTCTTTAAGAAATTCGGTTTTCGGAAAACAACCCACTTTTCTGCAACCTATTTCATTAAAAGTTACAGAAAACACTTTACACTCATGTGCTATAGATGGTGGTACATAATAATCCGCGTTGGTCGCCTGCCTCGACAGAATATTCACATATTTAAAAATGTGGGGATATTTTTTAAGGAAATAGTTGTATTGCACTTCTAACGCTTCATTGTGGCTGAAAGTCAAGGCACTCATTAGATCAAAATAGGAATGCATCTCTCGCAATAAAAGTTTCTTAATTTTTTAGAAAATCATATTGAAAAAAAAATATTATAGGGCGAGAACGAAAACTTCTTTTTGGAATTTCTTTGTCCAATCTAGATTTAAAACACACACCTAAATGTGTGGCTAAGATTGAAATTTTTCACTTGTTACGAATTTTTTTTTCTCATAAATTATACTTTTTTTTTTCAACTATCTATATATGAAAGGTCTCTTGAATGCGACAAAAAATAAAATGGGTATCAAAAATTTTAAAATATTTTTAAATGCGTTAAATTATATTTCAAACGAATTAACAGAATACGATTCAATATGTATAGATATACAAAGCTATTTACACAGAGCCATTGACAGTTCTTTTAAAACAAATTACTTTGATTTGAGACAGGATGTTTGCGTAAAAGTTTTGAATGACTTGTCGGCGTTATTTTATTCTATATTTTCATGTGGTCATTTCAAAGATTCGATTACAATAATCATATGTTTTGACGGAGCAGCACTACCATTGAAAATCCCCACACAGCGGTTAAGACGCAAGAATGCCGCAGAAGGAAGAAATCGCTATAAAACCCTGCTGTTCGGACAGCATAGCTTTCATGTATATAATTATATTATCCAGAATCTAAAAACGAATTGTTCGAATTTTTTTTCCAATACAAACGACATTAAAATACCGTCCGAAATGCAATTTGTCGTTTCAAACAGCGAAACACCTGGAGAGGCAGAACACAGAATATTTTGGTTCGCATCCTTGTACCATTGTAGACGTCCCTTAGTTGTCTCTGTTGATAACGATGTCTTTATTATCGCACTTTCTCAATTCTCTAAGTTCGACACGATACAAATCTACAAATCCGCCAAAATCACATGGAATGTCAATGTGTTCGAATCTGACTATATGCCATGCTCTAAAGAATGTTTTGTTTACGCTAGTTTCTTATTCGGGAATGACTTTATCCCCGCTATTATAGACTTGACAGAAAGAAACAGCCCAGTCATTCATGAAGCATTACATATGTGTGAAAAACAGGATGACATGCCACACATTTTTTTTACCATTTTACAACACTTGATCGCGAAATCAAAACTGAAATATGAAACACCACTCCAAATTGAAGATAAAATCATTAAAGAATTTTGGAAAAATATTTTGTGGGTATTAGATTTTTATGAAAAATATACTTTTGAGCAAATGTTCATGCACAACTTGTTGTTTGACATCTTCGATAAGCATCAAATTATTGCCGTATTATTAGACTTGGCCTATTCAGAAGAGACTTTCAACAAAGCTTGCTTAGAATATAAAAGTTTACCTAAAAATTTACAATCTGAAGCCGAGAACGGAACTTATCATTTAATTCACGTCACTGTCACGTGACCGCATTTCTTTTGCTATAAAATAAGAATGGTTGTCGAAGGAAATGAATATTATGCCCTGCCGCAGTATGCAAAGGACAACCGAAATTCAGAAATTTATGCCAAACACTCTAGCCAAGATGAATTTTATTTACAACACAATAACGGCCAAGAAAGTTTCGCCTTGAAAAAGGATTCGAAAGGCCAATTGGTGCCTTACTTTGCCATGACCAACACAAATATTCCAATTTGCCCTATTTTAGAGGTGGGACAAAGATTTTTGAAATCGGATATTTCGTATCCCAGACACGGTAACACTGATATCTATCCCGTCAGAAGGAAAAGACAATATTACATTATGGGAGGTAATATATGTAAATACGCGAAAAATGAACATTTGGATGAATTTTATGCAGTAGATGAAACGCAAAGGCCCTATTATGGGGGGGAATTGACGAGTGAAGGCCATTTTATAGAAATCCCTGCAAAAGATCACAATCTGAAAAATATTTATATTGAGTATGCAGACTCAATTAAATACCCATTTGACGAATCAAAAAATCGGCCTATATACCCGGTGCTAGACGGGGATGAGACGTATCTGGAGAAAAATGGTGTCCAAATATATGCTAAAAATAAACAAAATCTTCCTCATTATGCTAAGAAAGCAAACGGAGATGAGATTCTCGCAAACAGCAATGGGGTACCCTATTACGCGTATTACAGCACACCGGGTACGAATAAGATTGAATTTTATCCCAAACTAAAGAATAGACGACAGTTTTATTTACGATCCGGCAAAAAGAAAATTTATGCGAAACATGATTCTGACGAGATATACGCTAAGATGGAAAACCAAAATGATTTTTTGGCAGAGGATGATTCCGTTCCATATTACGCTACTAAAAATAATAACACAGAAGAATTTTATCCCTCTCTGTCATCCGGTAAAAACTTTTATAAGCTTGTTGGTAAAAAGGAGTTGATTGCAGAGAATAAAACGACTAACCGCGGATTTTATGCCAAGGATGAATCTGAAAATCAATTTTATCCCAAAGACTTTAATAAGGTAGAACAGCCAAACGTGGCTGAAAATGTACTATTGCCAGCACTCATTACTGAACCAACTTTGGAAGAAATTTTAAACCATGAAGCATAAAAACCTGCAAAAAAAAAAAGAAAAAAATTAAGACTTTCGCTATTAATAAAAAAGGTCATGCAAAAAAAAGTTCTCCTTGAATCATGCTATTTTATTCTTTGAACTGGACCAAAAAAAAGAGCAGTCATCCTAAAAATCTTAATCGCACAACTATTCAAATAAGTGGTATAATTTGCAATGGCGAAAACATCTCCCTGGAAAAAGAGTACGACGAATGGCTGGCTGTATGCACCAATAATATAGACAAAACTATTACCCAGATCCAATACTTTTTTCCGGGTATAAATCTAACATACGAATTATTAAATGATAAACAATACAAAAAAGTTTTGCCAAATTTTGCAAAAAGGTTGGGGAGAAAAGTGAGCAGCACAAAACACTTTTATAAAGTGTATTCAAATAATGCATATATAAATGACATTTCTACTGTTATGGATAAATACAAATTGTCGTACTATCGCCCCGAAGACTGGTTAATAAGAATTTTTATAGATTTGTGCTTGGAAGGCGCGTCCTTTTATTACCGATGGTATGACGTCGGAAATTCAAAAATGCTTCTCGAATCCATGAAAATCAATAGCGAATATCGAGAAAAACCGAATATAAATATTGCTGCGTTCGATCTCAAAATTGTCTGCACTGATAATGCAAACAGATTTCCAACAGGATGTGATGAGCATGACAAAATTGTTATGATCAGTCTTGTGAAATGGAACTATTGCAGATGTGAAAAGACTGAAAAACTTCTTCTCTATTTAAATCCTTTAAGCGATAGCGTTCATGACAGATTTCAAAAATTATCACCCGATGTCGAATATCTTGAATTTTTTAATGAAAAGGAATTGTTGGAGAGATTTCATGCCACACTCAGTCATTGTCATATTTTAACAGGGTACAACATCAACAATTTCGATTTACCTTGCCTGTTAGCAAGAGTCGTATTGTTAAATATGACAAACGAACTAAAGATGTATTCTTCAAAAAGAATTGGAACTCACGTTATAACTACAGTGGAAAATCGAATGGTTTTAGATATGTACCATTTTATTCAATTATTTTCCAAACAGGACTTGATCAGTTGCTGTGACTTGGATGATGTCGCCAAATATAAATTGAACAGATCGGCGTATCCTTTTAAGAACTCGCTCCATTATTACTATTCCGATTTAATAAAAACAACAGATATTCTTCTATCGTCTGATAAAAAATATCTCTACGGTTATCTGAAACCCAACCGCTTAGAATTTTCAGAATTTGGGACATTTCTAGATTGTCTAAGCGGTTGCATGGAAAATTCAATATCAATCTATTTATTATTTAATCACGAGTTGGCCCTAGCCTTTTTAGTTGAGAGGGCTAACGCCACCGCACTTGATATCGAATCGAGTTTCTATCTCAGCAATAGCAAATATATCCTCAGTGTGTTTTTAACAACTGGAATTCGGTTGCAATTTTTCATAAACATTAATTATTTCCACAATTCAGTAGAAGAGGATTTGGTGAAATATAGAAAATTCCTAGTGCGCCGTAAAAATAATTCTTACACGTATCAAGGCGGTTTAAATTTTGGCATACCCGGCACTTTTTATAAAAACGTAGCAATTTTAGATTTTCTAAGCATGTACAGTTCTATTTTGGTTAATCAAAATTTAAGCTATGAAACTTCTGGTTTAATCGACACTGATACGTTTCTTAACTTGTCTGACGAAATTAAAGAAAAGTGTTTTGCCGTACCATACTCTCAACATTCTGAAAATGAAATTCTATTAGATAATTACCACTCGAGTCGGCACGAACTTCCAAAAATCGACGCTCAAAAGCATGAATTATTGATGGTCTCTTTTAAAAATGAAATGGGATTTCTGCCCAGTGTTATGAACGAATTTCTGGAAAAAAGAAAAAATATTCAAAGACAATATAAGCAACATCAAAGCACTACTTTATACGTTAGACAACTGAATATAAAATTTTTTTTGAACGCCGCTTCGGGTTGTTTGGGTAGTGTAACTTTCCCAATGGGATGTGTAGACATTCCAATGATGATTACATGTTACGCAAGAATCTTTTTGCTAGGCGCCAGCCATTTTGCCCAACACGTCTTAGGGTGTTCTACAGTATATTCAGACACGGATAGCCTTTTTCTTCTAGATTACGATGTACACAAAGGCTGCGACATTATCAATCGTTACTTGAATCAGAAATGGATTCTGCTACAGATGGAGAAACATCTCTCCTGTCTGTTAATCCTATCCAAAAAAAAGTACATATTTCGAGAAAAAAACCACACGGGCTGCAAACTAATCGGGTTTGAAAAACAAGCAAACGGCATCTCTAAATGGGTGGCAAACCATGTTGCGTCTGAAATTCTCTCAGCTATGGAACGGAATGAAAGTAGCGCAAGTCACGGTTGGGTTATATGGACAAATGCCTTAATACGAGCTTTCGTGATGGCGTCTTCAAACCCCAAAGCATTCTACCTGACAAAAAAAATACAGCAAGCAGACGTCGAAACATCAAACAAGTATACTTATTGCCAAGCCGATGTTTCCAAATGGGCGAGTGAAAAAATGATAATAACACACTTGAGTGACTGTAAAGAAGTTAATTTTGAAAAATTATTTCCAAAAAAATTGCTCATCCGCCTACTGAATGCAGCCTTTTTTAATTTGCACTGTCCCGCAAAACCTTGCAATAAAGTTTTAAACACAATGAGATGGAAATCTTTTGTGAATACAGATTTCACTTGTATGAGAAAATTTAAAAAACCCATTTTGATACTAGTGCTAAAATCGGTAAAAAAATATACTTTCGAACTAAACGAATGCTTCAAATCAGATTGATGCCCCAATTTTTTAATGTACATAATCCGGTAATAGCCAGCGATCCAATATTTTTCATAAAGGCATACTTTTTCAGTTCTGTTAAACCCACAAATATAAAAAATACAATGTTGAGGATAATGAGTACGAAAATTATCCACGATTTCGACACAATCAAAGCCACGAACATAATGAAAGTTGTCCACACTCCAATGCTAAAAACGACACCTATAATGAAATGCATATACTTATTATTTTTTTTTCAATAAAAATGTTTCTGAATCAAATAATCCCTCCATTTCAGTGGTTTGATGTTATGGTATAGTGTCCGAAAAGTAACTTTTAAAAAAGCTTTGTATATGAAATGTCGCGAATATAAAAATAATAAAATCCAGAGTAGAAATAGAATCATCTTTATTGAATCTGTTAAAATAAAGTTGATGGATGTGATTACCCAGTTCTATGTTGATGTAAGGATTCAACAAATGTTGTCTTATTTAACTTATTGCCATGCAAATAATTTTGATAACATCCCTTTCATTGAGAAAACTACATTAATATATACGCCTTTATCTACTCTAATGCCCATTAATGCGAATGAAAATATTAAGCGAGTAGTCGCACCGATATGCCTTCATTTTTTGGATTGTTTAAACAGAAAAAACATCGTTCCGGCGCCAGTCGTTGCGCTACAAAAATTTAGTATATTTTACAATGAAAGTCTGAATGCAGGTAAATCAGTGGAGGAGCGCAACAAGAGGTCCCTTGTTTACGATATAGGTGACGAAATGGACAAACTAAAAAAAAAGAAATTACTGCCAAAGAGTAAGAAAATTGACATGCCACCAACTCATCCACCCCCTGATCCCGAAGCTGACAATAAAATGCAGCTCAACGATGAGGAAAAACAGCTTGAGAATAATACGCTTATAACCAATCAATCGGCGGATACCTCTTCGGCAGTGAAACCAGAAGTGGGGATAGAAAGCGTAACAACTTCACCATCCAATTCAGATTCAGGAGAGGTATAATAACACATTGGATAAAATGTATTTTGATCATTTGTTTGAGCATAGTAAGCTACCCCACTGCTGTCTGTCGCAGGTATTTCAGTCGCCTCCTGTATTTTATAATATTGGTCACCGGTATTTAATTGTGGGTAAGTTTCGCCCTTTTCAATTTGAGCATAATACGGAATATTTTCAGATTGGGCCAATATATCATCTTTCTGTTTATTTTTAGCATAGATTTGTTCATTATCGCCTCTATTAGCATACATTTCTTTTCTTCCAATAACTTTATAAAACTGACTTCCGTTTTTCGTCTTCGGATAAAATTCTGATTTCTTATAGTTGGCGTAATAAGGCAATCCCTTGGCGTTTGACGCAAAATAACTCAGATTTTTATTTTTCGCATAGACAGGTAAATTCTGAAGGTTTTTCCCATAAATTTCCCTATCGTCTGTTTGGAGGTAGATTTCTTTATCCTGATGTATTTCATAGAGAGGTCGATTGTGAGTAACATTAATTAAGTAAATAATTTCCCGGTTTCTATCATAAATTGGAATATCGTTCAAAAGACTGTCCTTCGCATAGTATTGGATAAGTTCGCCATTTACGTTTTTGCATGCGAAATAATGTTGTCCATTTTTTTCGCGAGCGTAACATTGATTGTCCTCCGAATCTTTTAGGTAGATGTCTCGTGAACCATCATTCGGATATATTTCATCGTTATTGAACTGAGCATAAATTTCTAAGTCACTGGAATTTCTTGGAAAAAGAGGATTATCAGCATTAAAATAATAGCACGGCTTGCTACTTTGAATGGGTAATATAAAATGACTTTCGCGATTCTTTGCATAACGTATATTATCATCGTTATTTTTCGCAAAAATTTCATGTACTTCATCCTTTCCGATATCGAGATATTTCTCATTCTGAGAAATATCTCGCGCGTATATTTCGTTGTCGAATCTATCTTTTGCGTATTCAGAAAGTGCGTAATACTCAGAACCTTGATTGTTAAACATTCTTATTTTTTAGTTAAACTCGGTTGGGCATATTTTTTTTTTTTTACTCAGAAAGGGAAAACATGGAGAAAAAAGGATGATTTATTATTTATTTCACATTTGAGGATTTGTATATTCTGCAAGCTGTTTTAACAGAGCTGCATTTTTTATTTGTAATTCACAGAGAATGTCTTTAAAATTGGACATGTCTTTCGATGTACTTGGCTTTGAAGATGGCTCGTTTCCAAACTTTGAAGTGGTGTCGTCTGGCTCTATCCAAGGTATACTATTTTGGGATGTAGAAGGAGAATCAAAGGATGGAACTTCTTTAGAAGGGTTTAACACAGATAGGATTCTTGAAATGCACAGCCTTAAACCGCCCCATAAAATTTCTTTTCTTGTGGATGAACACTTTGCCATCTCAATAACACGCCTTGCGCTCTCGAAATTTAAAAAATTGGAACGCCAATTTACCTTGTTGTATTTCATATCAAAGTCCTTAAACTTTTTGAAAGTTAAATCCTTTTCGTTAATGCGTCGTATTTTTAAAAAATCAAATAAATCTTTTACTTTTACATAAAAATCAACTTCGTCACGTATGATAACAAATGGACAGTCAAAAATCTGTACATGAAATATATCTGGCATGTTTTGATTCCAGAGAGGAAGTTACGAGTATTTTTATAGGCGTTCAATGACGTCTTCATTTGAACAGCCAACCACAGAGTGTGAGGAGGGGGGGGGGGGGGAAAGAACACACATTTTCACTGTGTTTTTTCATTGCAGTTTAAACAGATCTTGTAATAAGTGCTCATTTCATCACGGCATCGCTCTTGAATTGTAAAATGACGCACTTTTGGGTTGGAGCAACATTTTTGATTTTTTTCTTTTTCTGTTTTCTTTTTTCGCTGCCATAGTAAACACTCCTTTTTAGAAAACATTACTCTTATTTGTTGTCGTCCTACTCTGTTTTTGGGAAAAATTTTATCTCTTGGTAAATTTTTTTCTGTATCTGTTGGACAATCCATTCGAAAGAATCTAGTTTCTTTAAAATGTATTTACCGTTTTTATCGATTTCATAAATATAAGTTCGAGGTATCGAGACGATATCAATTAAAATTCTGTGGCAAAAACTGACCATGTCGTCTTGAGTCAAATATTCTTGCATTTCGTAATTTAATTTGTTTCCTTTAACGACAGGGATATAATTAAATTTAAAACGAACAGCATTTTCTAGAAATTGTAAATATTGTTCCGATCGAATGTATGCATAAAATTGTTCAAACATATCAGAAATCATTACTTTATTTTCACCTAATATACTTGATTTTATTGAATTTACAAAAGTAATGAAAAGAAGTAGGCGGGTAGCATTTGATTTGATGATTGTACTGTTTAATTTTCTGCATGACATCTTTCCAGCTGTCATCATCATATCCGTGAAAAGAAACAGTTTCGATGTTAGCGATTTCTAAATATAACAGTAATAAATTCATACTATCCCTACAAACTGCTGTTTTGTGCTTATAATAAATTGTAAATAAACATATTGGAAAAACAGAGGTGTTAAAAAAACGCTCTTGTTCATTTTCAAAATAAACCACAATTAATGATCTGCTCTCGGGTCGTAAGTTTTTTAAGACTGGTATTTTTTTATTAAATCGAATAAAATTTGGCATGTTGCTGTAAATTTCTATAAAATTCAAATAATCTCTGATAAATTTCTTAACATTTGGCTTTTCATCGATAAAAATTCTGATAAAAAATTGAACAATTTCTGTCTTCATCTCACACGACATGCAATCTAAAAGTTTAAAAAACATGTTTTTTATGATGATCAAAATCTTTTTTTTTTTTTTTTTCCCCAACATTATTTAAGTGATGAATTTACAAGTTAATTAATATACCTGTTTTGAACAATTTCCAAGATAACATAGGGTAAATCCTTTTTCTGCTGGTTCAAAAATAAGGCTATTTTTGCGATATCTTTAAGAGATTCACGAGCAAGGTTTGTCTGTGGCGTGCTGTCTTCGAAAAAATCTTCTAAGTCAGGCGAAGGATCGAAATTCAGGTAACACAACTGATTGTTTTGTATTGACTCGGTTAAAAATTCTTGCATATTGAAAGATTCGATTTTAGACCGACGTATAGGGTTCAAAATATTCGTGGTATATGTTTTTTTCAATTTCGTATCAAATATCGGTACGTTCAGACACAAATCATCTAAAAATATATCATGATCTGCTAAAAAGGAATTAAAATCTTTGTGGGGAAATCGCTCTTTAAAATCTCTTTCAACACTTTGAATTTCATCTGGAGTCAGCATATCTTTATCACGAATCAACTTTGCAAATAGAGGATTTTCTGACGAAAACATATCATATTCCGGATCAAACATCTATACTTGTTTCTTTTCTTTACAATGAATTTTTTTAAAAATATTATTTATGAGAAAACGATAAGGCCGGTTAGGTGCGTTAGCATTAGTGATACAATAACACTACGTGTCGAATTCGAAAACTATACAGTGACCAAAAAAATTAATAACGATTTAAGAATGTTTTTTATTACCCTTAAAGATGTTTCGATAAAAAAAATTGTTCAAAGGCAAAATGTTATTCGGGTGAATCTGGGTTATTTTGATTTGTTTGGAATACTTGAAGGAGATACCGTAGAATTTTCCAATTCCGACATCCACAGTTTCAAATGTTTATTTCTGTAACCAGATTTATTCCAGAACACCTTTAATTGTCGTGCTAATCTTGCTTGACGACACAACCACGGACTCTAAACAGTATACGGGCTTTCCTTTTAACTCATACTCTATGCATCCACACATTTTTGAACGAACATAAAAAAAATCTTCAGAATAGCTTCGCTTAAAATATCCATCTTTAAAAGTACAGCCGAAAGTTTGAAAATGGGATTTGAGTAAAAAAAATACAACCGTTTGAATTTCTTCTTCTGACTCGAAATCGAATAGATAAGTTTCGTGATGTTTAACATAATTATCTGAATTGTCTATAAATATAGAGTATGTCTTGACAGCAATGCCATTCTTTGTATCACACGCGCAATCTTTCTTCTCAATTATAAAATCTGGTTTTGATTTCACGAGATTCACTAATCCACTGTCGATATAAGAAGAAATGGGGAAATTTCCATCCTTCGTGTACACATTCAACATATTTTTTCAAAATGTTTTCTTACAAAGTGATCTTTATATCGTTTTAAAATGTTTTTGTTAAAATGTAACTTTTTAGGTGTACGAAATACAATTATTCTATAATTACATTTCGTGAATGAATTGCTATAAAAATATGGCGATCTTGACAGTATTTTAAATTTAATCTTTTTTTCTTTTAAGAGGTAGTGCGAAGCGAGAAAATATATAAGAATATTTTTGTCAGCCAATATCTGCGGGGATCTCAAAGTAATGCTTTGTATTTCAATAACCATTAAACTCTTTTGTAAGTGAATATTTATTTGTATGAAAAAATTATGCCGCGATGAAAGGCCAAAAAAAAAAAAAAAAAATTTTTTTTCATATGCAGCTTTTCGAGAAGAGCCAATCAAAATCCATCCTGCCACATTTGAAGGCCCATAAAAACCTCACCAACGCTTACATTTTATCAGTCATCATGTTTGATCAACTCCCGTTCGAATTACAATGTTTTATTTTTCGTAACTACTTGTCGACTGCGGATAAAATAAAGTTGTTCCGCGTAAGAGAATTTGGAAAAATTTTAACCGCTAAGTATTCGTGGATACATCTTCCCAAGATCTCTTTAAAGAATTATATGCGTATTTCAAAACAATACCTGCACATTTTAAAGCCAGGACTCTATAAATCCAGCAATTTAAAAACTATATACGAAATAAATCTTTGTGAAAAGACGGGTGTGTTAAAACTGCAGAGTTTCGCATTAGGGAACTCAGGAGACTTCCGCACACACAAAAAAAATGCTTCAACCACTTATAGCATTCCCGAATTTCAAGAAATGCTGATGAAGCTTCGAACCACATCGACAAAAATTTCCGAACATTCCTATTTTAACAGTGAATACTACATATCCTTGAACACTTCTATGCACAAACTGTTTCGAGAAAATGTCATTTATGAAACAGATTTCAACCAGCTTTCGTGCTACAAAGGTAAACAGCTGTACATCATGAATGTTTTCAAAAAACGTCCTCTCGATGAACTCAAGTTTTATTTGAAAGAATTCATGAGGCGAAGAAATAAAGATTCTGAAAAGCACGCTTTCTATCAAATCTTTAAAATGACACACTGGAGAAAAAATTTAAAATGTATTCTCAAAGTGAAATATGTCTACAAATCACGAAAACATGTAATCCTTGCGGAAGGATTTAGAAAATCCTTGCAGATGTAAAAAATAAAATAAAGCTTTTTTTTTCTTTCTTTCTTTGGAGGCGCTCCTCACCCAGGAAAGTAAATCCCCACTGATCAAGAAGAGACTGGATTGTTTATTTTAAAATCGAGGCAAACAATTCAAATGGAACATCCAATCTTTTGGCGGCAGTCCCTTTATTAAAAAGGTGTGCGGGTGGGCCGAAAGTTCAGAAAATTGGACTAAAAGTGATTAAACGCTTTCAAGTATAACACGATGCTCCGAAACAATACAGTTCTCCATCAAAATAAAGGCCAGATAGAATGGAACGATTTTCATTTGATTTTGAGATCCCCTCCCTATTTATTTTTGATTGCGACCCAAGGGCTACAGAAGAGATGCCTGTTTTGAAGATTGAATATCCTTTCGCATTTGAAGTTTTCTGGAGCCAATGAAGATTTTTCTTTCTGCCTCCTGCAGGAGAACTTAAAAATCTCGAGGGCAAAAAAATTTTTTTTGCTTCCATTTTAAAGTTCTCGTAACTTTAAAGAAATAAAAACAATTCAAGACGTAGTTAATAAATATGAAACTTTTTACCCTCATTAAAAAAGAAACATTCATTCAAAAAAAAATGGTCAGAGAAAATAAAGTAAAAGCTTTATATATCAAATTAAAAAAAACCCATCCATCGATAAATATAAAATATCAAAAAGGAAAAAGCACTGTCTGCAAAAACAGATCCATTTTGGGATTACAAGAAAACTCGCGGCAATCAACTTTGTGAACATTAACTGAAAACATTTTTGGCCAACGCAACAAATTCAAAATAGTCCATGAGAAATGCTTTTGTAAAAGCGGGTTGCTCCTTAGCTCATAACGCCAGTAAATTTGATTGGACAGAACCCATATCTTATTTTGTGCTAACTTTTATGACTGCTGTATTTAAATTGCAAATAATTATGAAAGCGGAGAATATTGGAAAATCGACCTGCAGCACGTGGCAAAGCGCGAGTGGCGAAAAGATGGCGCCTATGTTTTTTACTTGAATTTGCTTTTTCCTCCGTCTTTATCAGTCTTGAGCCCTTCCTTGTGGTGCTTCACTCATTGTTCACTTCCAGTCTGTCGAAAAATGTCAGAGTAGTGTGACTATACGCAGAATTGGAAAACAACACATTCTGTTCCTTTTTTTTCTGGAGGCTTTGTGAATTTTCATTAAAAATGGCACAGCTTTATAAGAACTTAAATTAAAGGATCTTCTTAATTTTCTTGAAAGCAGGGAAAAAACTCATGGAGGTTCTACTGTATTTATAATGCCACAATAATTTGTTTGCTTAAAATGGCATAATTTACATACTTAAACAATACTATGTTGAGGTGACAATTTAAATTTTCTTTCAAACTGCAGTGATTGAAACTCATTTTTTTTTCTCTACTAGTAATTTAAGAAATGCAACTAAAAACATGCGATCTAATTAATTAAACATGACATTGTCCGAACTCTGCAATAATTGTTTCTTGGTGTCAGTGTATTACAAACAATGATTAAAGCAAGAAAAGACGTATCGAAAAAAAAATCTTAGATCTTTTTGTGGAAGTGCGAATTCGTTTAAATGTGTCGTGGGCCTAAAGTTGGACTAAATATGATTAAAATACAAAATTTAATTGTGCTTGTTTTTTTTTCTAAGCTTAGGCGTTACATTTCGTGCGGTGCTTACTTCTGGTATTACATTTCATGGACAGTGCTTACAAGTTAATTTTTTTTTTTAACAGCCATAGAAAATTGTAGAGGATAAAATCTTGTGCAACCTCATTTTGATACTTTTCTGTATGCTGTTCGCGCCGAAAAATAAATCTCTGGCCACAAGCATCCTAAGTTTTCAAGTCGTTGCAATACACTAACTGAAGGATTTTTTTTTTTTTGCGCATAAAACCTGTTTTAAGATTCTAACAAGATCCTTCCGAAGAGTCACAGCTCTTGTTTAAAAAGTCCGAGTAAGATTCCTTTTCTTGACTTAAGATATAAAATTCTGGAACGTTTCTCCAATCTCGTAGTATGTTGGGTATTTCAGTTAAATGTATCGGTTTTGCATCTTCCAATTTTTTGAGCAGGAGTTTTAGCACGCGATCGATATCGACCTGGGAAAACAAATTAAACCGGGAATGCTGACACATAATACATTTTATTTCATACCAAATGATGTGATTCAATATAGTGAATATCACATCTTTTTTCTGTGAGTCTGAAATAAATTGCCATCTTTCTCTAAAAGGGTTCCAGCAATAAATATTTTCTGCCCCAACCCTTTTAATCACGGGGAAAAAATGCTCTTGAATCCACCGAATAAAATCTTCTATTTCATCGACAGTTGTTATATATTGCAGAAAATCTGTAAATTTCTTTAAGATTGTATTCATCTGCTGTTTAATTGAACACCTATTTTCATGTGAACCCCCTCTCTGCATTTTTAAGCTGCAATAAATAAGTGTTTTGTAGCTGAAGTTGCCAAATTCCAGCAACTTTACGCTATCAAGTTCAAAAGGTAGTATTAGTTCTAACCGTTCAGCAATTATTTCAGGTGCATACCTATTTCTCAATATACTACACAGTGCATTGTACACGGGCACAAAAAAACACCCACTCCCTTGGAAATGGTGTTTGTAAGAAAGCAGTATTTCGAGTGCGCGAGTACATGTCTTCAGACTGGAATCATACGACCTTAAGATAATGTTGAATTTTCGAAATATTCCAGGCTCGTTGAAGCTATCCGATGAGAGGCGTTTACACCATGTTTTAAGAACTCTGTTATTAGTTGATTTAAACGCAGTTATAGCGTGAGCGTTCTTTTTCAAATAACAAAAACATTTCATCCAGTCCTTTTTATCGTGAACGATTTCAATTTTATCCTCTTTACAAATGACATACCGTCGTTTATTCAATATGTGAGTAAACTGAGCAACAACATGCTGCTGTGTATTGTTGTCGGGATGAATGTGCGATGGAAAAAATAATTTATAAAGTGGTTTCATAGAACTCACACAAGGCATCATTAATTCCAGCAACTCTTCCTCAAACACTTGCTTTTTGTCAATTGAAATCAAACGCTTAAAACACGATTTCTCATTTTCAATATTCATTTTGGATAACTCTGAAAAATAATTTTTCTTGTACACTTCGATGCAGCTCGTTTTATCGTTTACCGTATCGACAAAAATGATTTCTACAGGCACGTATATCGCATTGTCGGGTTTTTTCGAGCCTGATAACGATATGCTTGAAGGGCAGTCTAATTTGAATTTCACTTCAAAATCTCTTTTGCTGCATTTGAATTTCATCTGGTTGCACAATAAAATATAGTCGTCGTGACTTATTTCAATTTCTGGTAGGTGAACGTGCATGCCACCAGAATAATCTTCTCGCATAGCCAAAATCACTGTGAAATCTTTAAGAATAGGAGCTAAATGAAATTTAAGAACATCTAGGAAAGTCGTGTAGAAAAAACGGAAATTGTTTTCGCGAGAAATATTGGTTCCATGCACATCTATGTCGAATACGAGTGAGTGACTCAAAGAATGTGCCAAGCTCAGAGTCAGACATTTGTTCTCATGAGATTTCCTTACAGAAGAAGCCAGGTAAGAAGATAGTTCAGGATAGTTGGAAGGATAACAAATATATAAAGATTTGCTTGCCATGCATTTTATAATATACGACTGTTGTGTGCAGTTGTAAAGCGATACTTGAGAAATTTCATGCAAGTATTTTTCCATAATAATATACACTATTCGCATGAAAATTCGTTTATATAGAAGATATAAAAAAAAATTATTGAAAATATACTGATAATAATTATATCTTTTTTCCCCCCGGAATGCAGAAAAAGTAAGATATGGAAAACACAGGAAGGTACGAGATTGATAGATTTGGCAATCAAATTTATCCCCCGTCTCCCGAAGGTGGGGAAAGATATCTGAAAAATGGAAAGTTTGATGTCATGGCAAAAAAAAGAGATTTTAGAGGAAATATACATCCTTATTTTGCCAACGATAAAGACGGTAACCCCATTTGCCCATTTTTAAAAGAAGGTATGAAATATTTGGAGCTCAATATACCTTATCCGAAACGAGGCAATAAAGAGCTTTATCCGAAACTCGATAATAAGGAGTATTATATAGGTGTGAACGAAAATTGTAAGTATGCAAGGGACGAAAACAATCAAGAATACTATGCACGATTCATGAATGAATTTTATTATGCATTTAAACGAAACCAAAACGGGGACCTTGTTGATTTTCCAATCGAAAATCAACAGAGAGAAGCGATATACATCCTCTTTGTGGATAAAATTGAGTACCCTTTGAATTGGCCTGAAAGAAGAGTCATATACCCGGCAGATTCAAAAGACTTTGTGGATAGAATTCTATACCCTTTGAATTGGACCAAAAGAAGAGTCATATACCCTGTAGATTCGAGTGGGAATGAATACTATTTAGAGAATCGCGGAAAACAGTATTATGGCCATCTGCAGCTTGACATTACCGCGCTTTGTTCGCCTATATATGCTAAAAATAAATTGGGGGATGATATTCTAGCACTCGATAAAAAAATTCCTTATTATGCTTTTACTATATCTAAGTGTGTTAAAATATCAGACATTTATCCCGAGACGAAAAATCGTAGACAATTTTATTTGCGACAGAATAATAAGGAGATATACGCAAAACGTAATAAGAAAGGAGAAATCTACGCGAAAACCGAAAACCGGAACGACTATTTTGCTGTGGACGAAACTAATATATCGTATTATGCGGCAGACGAAAATAACATAGAAATATACCCCTCTACTCAACTTGGGGAAAATATTTATCGAGTGGAGAATAGCAAAGAACGAGTAGCTGAAAATAAAAAATCGAAGCAAGGTTTCTATGCAAAAGATCGATTTTTGAATGAATTTTATCCTAAACAATTTGTGATTTTAGAATCATAAAAAAGGAGACAAAAAAATTGAAAAAAAAAAAGGATACACCTTATAAGATCAGATCACAAGCATTTTGGCAAGGAACAAAAAATGATTGTCGCGGCAATTGATATCAGTTATTCCACTGACCTAATAGATTGCTATAAAAATAGTGTTTACAGCGTTTTAAGAAAATTGCAGCCTCCCATTCATGTTATATACTGGCATAGCTTTGCTACTAAGATCACTATTGAAAGAGTGGAAGAAAATTTAGGTTATAATAGAGGACTTGGATACACTGAACCTCAATGTTTCGTAGAGCTATTATCGGGCAAAAACGATCCCATCGATTTGTATGTGTTCACAGACGGAGCTGTTACCAACCTGCAAGTGCAAAAATGTAAACAGATTCTAAAGAGAGAGAAAGTGCTCATATCGAGCGTTCAATTCTACTTCATTGGAGATGCAAAAAATATGAATTTCAATTTCGTTAAAATATTCGAAGGAGTCTCCCAAGAAATCTATATTAATGGCGAATCGAATTTCATTGAGACTTTTAATGAACAATATTTTTCTCCAGAAACATTTTTTCTTTGGCAGCTTTGGAAAACCTTGTGCGAACAGTCTAAATTCGCAATATTTAACATATTAGCACATTATTTTCATCATGAAGTGTATGATGACGTACCGGAAAGTAAATTTCAAATAGTTTTGTACGCGAGCGGATGGAAAAAAAGAAATCTTCACTTAACCTATGAATTCTTGGGCCATTTAAATCTGAAAACAGTTTTATGCGTGTATAAAAATTTTATAAAGACAAAATCTCCTACAGCTGATCGCATGACTTTTGAAGATGTAAACGACGAATCAGTATTTGAAGATTTTATAGACGATCAAAATGAAACAAACAATAAATTGCTGGATCATATTCAGATCAACCTCGTTACTTGCCATCCACTCGTTATATGTCGAACATCAAAGAAACACTGGAAAGAGTGTGTCGAAAAATATAATCCCATAAGACATTCTTATATAAGATTATTCAGAAGGTATTGCGAAAAATATAAAAAATACCCTCAAAGACCTTCAGAATTAATTGTTTTTTTAAACGAGTATATTTTTGTAAAGCAAGATGGTATTCCAGCAATATTTTCTACATCATTAATTTCTAATTTCGAAAAAGTATTGATGATTTTCAAAGAAGTCATGACTACATATTCGTGTTCAGATTATTTGAGATTGGCTCGCAAATATCATTCAGAAGCTCGTCGTTTAACATGTGAATAAAAACAGCCGAGTGCTCAAAAAATGTTCTTTTTTATTTTTATCTGCACATTTTGTTTAGAATAAACATTTGTAAAAAAGATATGCAGTAATTTTTTTTTGTCAATATACAGGTGTTTAACTTGAGTGATTACACATTCATGTTGAGTAAACTGCCTACAGAAATACTTTTCAAAATATTGCGAGATTACATTGATTATGAAGAAAAAGTGCGTTTATTAACTTATCCTTTTTTCCAAAAAATTCTTTTGAGAGAATATGCTTGGCGAACATTACCGAAGGTATCTTTGAAATCGTTACAATTTATATCACAACACTATCTACATGTTATTGCCCCGGGATTCTATATTTCAAAGAATGATTCTTATGACATTTTTACAGTTTTTATAAATAAACAAACTGGCTGTGTTCTTATTGAAGGTTATGAATTGGCGACTGTTTTCACTGCCGGTCGTCAGGAAGCATCGAAAAGAATACACCAATATCTCAATGTTTTAGATTTGAAAGAGATTTTAATTCATTTCAAAGCATCGTGTCATTTCGCTCCTACCATGACTATTGCTTCCAAAATTTGTATGGGTGGATTTTTTTTTTCTAAAGCAGTACGGAATTGTGACATGTTTAGTTTAAACGACAAGTTTTATATGTACGGATCAAAAACATTAAAAAATATTTATGAATATGATTCCAGTAAAAATGTCATTAAAGTAACCTATTTCTATATAAAAAGACACATTTTACCTCAGTGTTTTCTCAAAACTGCTGTTTGAACTAGGTCACATTGGGCGGGTTCCAGTAAAAATGTCATTAAAGCAACCCATATCTATATGAAAGACAATACATGACCTCGGTGTTTCTCAAAACTGCTGTTTGAAGGTCTTTATAAATTGGGTCAAACCTTTGTACTTAAAGCTCAGCAACTGAGCGAGTCATTGAATAGTATTTCAACCTCAGCTGCTGCTTACTGTTGTCTGTTTTTTTTATTTCGAAGAAAAATTATGGATCTCGCTGCGTATTACGACAGTGATCTTGTTTTCAGTTTTGAAAACTCGTCTGACGAGGAAGAATGGAACTTTGTCGAACAGAAGCTTGATGAAGATGCACACCTGTTCAAGGGGGTAAAGAGCATAAACGTGCCGATTGTGCTGTTTTTAAGCATTTTAAAAATCGGCTTCACAAAAGAAGAACTTGCTTTTGCCAACGAAGAACTGAAAAAGAATGTGGTGTCCACACAGGCACTGCGAACTCTTTTAGGCGTCGAGAAAACTGAGTCGCTCGTATATATGCTCAGCCCCGACTTTGCTATTTCCGAATATTTGAAACCTGATATGGATATATTGAAACTCGAAGAGATTGATCTCAAATACATCAAGAAATGTGCCGTCTGCAAAACTGACTTTACAACAGGTACAGAAGTGTACTCTTTCACATGTGTGCATTTTGCACATGAAACATGCTTGCAAAAACGAATAAAAAAACACGAAACTTGCCCTGTGTGTAATAGACGTTACGATAAGTATCCTAAACTTATCAAAAATTGGATAAAAAATGATGTTGAAGCAACAACATACCTGTACAAAATAAAGCACAAAGTTTCTGGTTTAATTCGTGTATATAATCCAGAATGTGTAAAAATGTTGATGCATGAAAATTTATATAAAATTGATTGATATCTGAAAGCCTCTGGTCTTTGTTTTCACTATTATTCACACAATTCTCACTGATTTTTTTTTATCAACCCGGCGATACCCAAACATTTTTTTTCAACTATTTTTACACTGGCATTGAAGAAAAAATATTAATTTTCTTCATCAGTTTGAATAATGACTCCCAAGGGAGAAACTCCTTTTTTACAAAAATTTAAATCGATAAATCAAATCAAAATATATACAACATTTTATAATACACATTATAATTGTAATTATTACAATTATACTATAGAATTTAATGTGTATGAAAGGAATTGTAAAACCACCAAAAATTTCTTTTTCTGCTGTCTTGTAATTGATGCGTTTATTTAAATTAATCAACTGTGTTACAGGTTCTGGTGCTAAAATTATTTTTCCGTGTTTATTAAAGGTTATGATAGAGTTTTCCCAGTCAATGCTGTTTAATGTTGAAATATCAAACTTTTCTGCATAGGGATATTTTTTATAAGTATGGGCATTATTTTTCAGATACTCAGATAAGACATTGGCAGTGAAATAAACATTTTTAGGAAAATCAATGACATTATACTCTAGATGAAAATTGTCGTGATAATCCATCCACGAATTTTTATACAAAATATCCTCCATTTCTTAATTTTTTGAAAAAAAAGAGTATTATATTACTGCATTTAAATAATCTATTGGACTGTCAGAAAAATGGAGTATTTTTTCAAACGTTAGTATACCACTAACGTTTTGTTTATTACAGAAAATAAAATGTTCTCTTAGAGAATTAGAGTTCATGCAATTTATGGAACCTGATAAAATATTTTTTTGGAACTGAAATGCTTTTTCAACGCAAGCAGAGGACAAATCATTTGCATTTTCATGTTCCAGATGTCCACAGTCGCATTGTTTAGTTATGCTGTTAAATCCAGGTATGCCGCGTCTAAATTTTATTTTCTCTAGACAATAATCCGAAAAACAGTGGAATGGAATTTCATCTAAATGAATTAATTTATTGCCACTCTTATCTAAAGAATTACAAGAACACTGGTAACGCAATTTGCCATTGTATAATTCGTAATAATCGTTGATTATTTCGTTGGTTATTGGAAGATTCGTTTTCCTATCGATTAGTATGTTTAAGGAATTGTCAACGGCATATGAATTTTGACAAGCAACAAAATTGTCATGGTTCCAAATTGATGGATTTTTTGGAACACATAACCATCCGTTCACTGAATAAATGGGTACAGACCTTTGAACGTTACAATTTTCAAACCCTTTCGGCAAGCAATAAGTACCTGGTGATAATTTTTCATTAAACATGATTACATTCTCTTCAGGATATATTTGAAATTTTTTATATTGACCAGAACAAACAGTCTTACAATTGCACGTATCATTTTCACATTTATAGCCGTTTATGGAACAGAACAGCTTAGCGTCCGATGTTGCTGTATTGGGGATATCTGTAAATTTGGAAGATTTCTTGTTTATACCAAACAAGTTATATATGCCGGGTTTATAAAATAAGTTGTAAATAGAAATTATGAAAATTAAAAATATGATTAAATATATAAAGTCGATTTTCATTATTAGTTTCTTTTTTTTTCTATGAAATGACTTTTCCCCCCCCCCCTAATAAAGAAATAAATGAAACTTGTATTTTTAGTTTTGTGCCTTCTATTACTATTTTTTAATTTTGAGACTGTAAACATTTTAAGCAAAACAAAAGAGAGCCATTTTATGATAATATGGAAAATCACAGAACATAAGCATTTGTTTCATTTATTGCCACAAGAAATATTTTTGCTGTTAGATCATGGCACGTTTTATTTCTATTTAGAAGATCATACGGAGGCTACTTATATTCCCGCAATAAATCTCAAAACGAATTATAAAGTTAATGTAATCAATTATATTTACTTGCGCGAGTGGACAGAATTCACTCCAAAGGTGCAAGAATACGATAGTTCTCTTGCCAGTATACCCGAAATAATTAATTCTTTAATATGATGAAGTGAAGTTTTAAATTTATTATTTGGAAATTTTTTTTTTAAATAAACCGAGTTTGTGAAAATGTGGATACATGAAGGCGTATAAGATAAGTAATGTATAAGAAAAACTGCCCTGATAATCGGAGTTTTTATGATTTAGGTGTTTTGAAAAAATCAAATCGTTCTATAGATAAATTGCTGGAGTTTACCATCTCTCACAACAAAAACTTACCGAAATATTATAAAAGAAATTCAGCATTCCACCAGTTTAATGACATAACTCTGCAGTTAGCCTTAGATTTTGCTATTCATGCGAAATCGCATATCGACGAATTGATCCACAATAAATTACAATATGGTAAATTATATGAACTTGCGAGAATGACTAAATTCAATAATATCAACATAGATTATTCAATTTTCCCCCTCATCGATCAAGAAAAACGAGATGATATTATGGAAAAAATTAAATGTATTGCGTTAAAATTTTATGCTAAAAACACACTGTTGTATAGCATAACATGTTTAGAACTATTGTATTTTTTTGCATTATTAGTAAACCCGTCTTATAACTGGATCACGATGGATTACTTGAGCAGTGGGAATAAAAACCACCAATATATAATTAATATCGAAACGTACGCCGAAACATGTAGTAGAAACACATATCTATAATTTTTTAAAGTATGCGCAAAACTCGTCATTTTTTTTCTAAAAAAATTACTCATTTTCTTTTACATTTTAAAAAGGGTATTGAAATTGTTTAGAGATCAAGTAGGAATGTATCCCACACATTACTTTAAGCCTAAAAACCCCGCAATGAGCAGTTTGTCTAAAAGATTGTTGACTTTCGATCAGTCTTTTACAAATTTAAACAAGTTCGTGTTAGCAGATTGCGGGTTTTATTGCACAAAGGAGTTGCTGGTGTGTTTTCACTGCTCCTTATTTTTGAGTACGCAAACCATAACAAATACGCCCTTAGAACAACATCTCCGATTTAATCCACTCTGCTATTATGCTACAGAAAAAATGCAGAGAAAAAAACTGCCACTTTTAAAAGATTCATTCGAAAACAATGAATCCTTGTTGCTTTGTATTATTTGCATGGTCAACGAAAGAAATATTGTATTTTTTCCTTGCCGTCATTTCGGCACGTGCAAGGCGTGTTCAGAAAAGCTTGTTCAATGTCCAATGTGCCGAATATTCATAGAAAGTAGACAGAAAGTTTTTCTCAATTGATTTATTTAACATGAATTGCGTTAAATGTCCGGTATGGCTTATTAGGAAATAAATCTCGCTGACGAGATTTAAAATTGTGTAAATAGCAGTGGTAAGTTTTTGTGAAGAAAGTTTCCAATGCATCTTTTTGTAATGATATGGTTAATAAATATTCAAATACATACAATGCTTCTTGGGGTATTTTTTTTCCACTCAGGGTTTGTTTTTTTGATAAAATGTTATATATATCGAGTTTTGTAAGTTTGAGAATATCTTTCATTTTTAAAGGCGTTTCCAACAGTATTAAAAGGAGGAGAGATATTTCTTCCGATTTATAGTTCCTTTTACAGACATCCCTTAAAATTACAAGTTCGTCGGGATGAAATTTTGTGGAAGATTTTGTTAACAAGAATCGAACCTTCAGAGGGATATTTTTTTTTTTCGATATGACATTTAAACTATTTCGAATGTATGCATCGGATCGTTTACTATTTTTGAGGTGTGCTTTATACAAGTCTAAACTTTCGCTTTCATTTAATCTTTGTCGTGTACACCAATTTTGATAGCAATTTAAGTAATATTGATAGGTTTTTTCACTGGACTTTGATATCATACTTATTTAAAAAGATGTGATAATAAAGAGATGTACATACCAAATATACACGGAAATTTAAATTACAATCTCACAAAAGGTGTACAACGTTACGTACAAGACGCATCGGGTCGTGATGTTTATATCAAGCGGGGAAATCACGAAATATATGCTTTTGACTTCAATAAAAAACGTGAAAATTTTGCTGTGGACAAAAATAAGAACGAGTTCTACTGCAAAAGGGATAATAATGAGGTTTATGCCCTCAGTCTAAATTCTGGTTTTGAGAGGTTTGCGATAATTGGGGGATCCCTTCAAATATACGCCCTCACCAAATTCGGTGATGAAAAATATCCATTGAATTTATACCGCAAAGAAAAAATGGCCAGGAGAAATGTGAAAACCCAACCCGAGTATTATTATGCTAAGTTAGCCAATAGAGACGAATTTTATTTGCGAGATGATTTAAAACAGGAATACGCCTATGTGGACAACGGCATCTCTTTAATCGCGATGACAAAAAATGGCCTACCGAAAGCGCCTCTTTCAAGAAATGGAACAGTTAAATACAACACGGATGGTGGTGATATAGAAATTTTATACGACCATTTGGGTGAGCCGTTTTTTGGAAAGGATATGGCAGGAAATGAAATTTATCCGAAAAATGTAACAACAAAGGAGGAATATTATCCAGTGCATAATTCGAACCTACTGGTCGCAAAATTTGCATGCGGAACTAAGAGATACGCAGTGAGCGACAAGCAAAAAATTATTTATCCTAAAAGGAATGGGGTTTCTTTTTATATAGTCGACGACAATGGCGATACACATTCGTCTTTGAAAAAGCAAGCGAATCGTTTTGAACAATATGTTTCGCCTGAAAAATATCCCATAAAAAATACACAGTTTGGGGCGACAGAAGTGATAATTAACGACATTTACTCACAAAGGTATCCCCTAGATTCAAATTTGAACGAGTATACGAATAGCAAGGGCGACATTATAGAGTCGCAACAGTATCCAATCACGAATGATGATTATATTATTCTTCCGAACATAAAAAATAAACCCTTTCTGAAACCTGGTGACCAAGACCTCCTGAATCATGTTAAATATTTACTCTATCGACCCGAGTTTGATTCCTATGATTTTTTAACAAATGTGAAATCTAAACGGCATAGCACCGCAAGACATCATTTACCGTATGAGGTCTTAGATTTATCTAACTATAGGATAGGGACTTTCAATATAGATTATTATATTTTTGGGTACTTATTTGCAGTTATCATTTTTCTGTTACTGTGTATTTTAATCTAGATTTATTTGTATCGCAAAAACAAAACCCAGAAACCGGCCTGAAAAGAATGTCATCTTTAATCAATCGAATGAAACTGAGCTTCTGTCTGTCGATTCATCCATTTGAAGTGTCGCGCGATTGGAAATGCTCGACAATAAGGAGCGCATGATAAATAGAAAATGATCCCAATTTGTCAAAAACTCTCGCGACACACAGGTTGAGAAACGCGGATCTCTGAAAACTATTTCCAAATAATACAAGGAGTCCCGAGTGCACTTTAGAGGAAAATTCTTAAAGAATTAAAGATTGCATTCAACGAAGTTGTTTCAACAGTCCAAGAAAAAAATAGAAGCCACAATAAAAAAAAAAGTATATGCAAGTTACCGACTTGGAAATTTAGAAATTTACTTACAAAAAATATCTATCTGGAACCTCACTACATACAAGTATGTTTACCTGTAAATCTAGTTTCACCTTCATAGTTCTTCTATGGCGGTGAAAAATCAGAGACAAAGCAAGTAATTTTCAAACGGTTATAATTATTTTAAGAGATTCTGTTATAATTTATTCAGTTTAAAAGAAATTTGTCATTTAAGCACATGTTTTTTGATGCATTAAAATAATATTGTCAGGATAAAAATGAGGATTCCGTTTGTTTTAAATATTTCAATCTCTATCATTTTTATCGTTGTTATTTAAAGATGAAATGTTGTTATATTTCTCTGGTTTTAATATCAATCGATAAAACAGTGTATTGGTTAGTTTAATGTAATCTGCCATTTTTGAAATTATTTTTTAATTCGTAATTTCGTTCATCCAATCATACGGAATCCCAAGGAAATTCGTTTTAATTAATGCTAAATAATTACTCTTTTTTTGTATAATACTTTATAATAACTTAAATTAGTAATAATTCAATTATTTTGAGATTCAACAAGCCTTAATTTTTTATTTCTAAAAAAAATTTGAAAATTTTTTTTAAATTTTTTTGTTTAAAATTTTAAACTTTGAGTATATATATATAGATTGAAATATATATGTGTTCAGTAGTAGACCAAAAATTTAAGTGGGGGCATATATATATATATATATATATATATATATATATATATATATATATATATATATATATATATATATATATATATAGGAATTTTTTTTTTTTACAACCTTTCTCAGTGAGTGCAAAATACTCCTAATTCGTTTCTTTTTTTGTCATCTGTAGCATATGAAGTTGAATGAATGATTGAAGTCAACAGTGAACAAACAAGCCCTTGGGGAATGGAGAGCAAATGATGGCTCTTGGCTCCTAATACGCGCATGCGCATTCGAGAGTCACATAGTCAGAGACACAGATCAGATTCAGAGCGAGAGCCGAGAGCAAGGAAGAGCGCGAAGAGCTGAAAGCGGCAACTGGGTTTTATCTTAAGAAACGTTTCGCTGAATTTGGGGATGCTTTGGTTCGGCTGTTTAAATTAAAGGCCTTCCTTAGCGTTTTCAATTTCTGTAATTACTACGTTTCTTGGTATTTTTAGTTAAACATTTCTAGTATCATTATTAATTAATACGGTATGATTAACATACCGTAAATAACCATTTAATAAAACTTTCATAGGTAAATTTTCACAATCTTGTGCTACGTAATGTTTACATATTTCTGCATAATTAAAAGTCTTATTCAGCTTTTATATTTTCTTCTATCATTAGTAATTTATCACTTAATACATACATTGGTGCTGTCTGTCTGTTTTTCACTAAGCAATGTTTATATAATAATATCTTTATAACTAGGAGGTGAATGAGTATAGTTTTTGTTTACAATCATTTACATGCTCAAGAATAGTAGCAATTCAAATAAAAGTCTTATCTTATTACAGTACGATTCTTGTATTGCATAGTCTACATCTAAATATTGTTTTTGTACCTGCATTCATCGTTCTAGTACAAAACTTTCATTAAAATCTGATGTTTGCAAATAAACATGTAATGTTTCTTTTGTTTACAAAACAACTTGAACCAAATTTAATTTAAAGCTTTAATAAGTTTGCATCTTTGTTTTCTCTTTTCAGTTGCAAAATATTTGATCTGTTTCAGTTATTTTTTCTCTTTCTTGACACATCTAGTAAATAATATTAACTTTTGAATGTGTATTGTTACAACTTCTATAAAATGAAAACAACATTCAATTCTTTAAGTATATGTAAACATTAAGTAGTACATCAATACAAGTGCAAGTGAATTTCTAAACTGTTATTGACTTAGACAAAGTAGTGATATTTTTAGGTAAAGATGAAAACTAATATCTTTTCCAAGCTTTATGTTTGAAACTTAATTTTTAAATGTAGAATCAGCCATTATGTGAACATTATTAATTCAGAACAGTCACTGTAAGATAAACTGTCTCGATTAGAAAATTATTTACAGCTTCATTAGAAAATAATCTATTTTGGTTTTGATTTTGTTCAGTTTAAACTGCACAACATATTAGGGAATAAAAAAGCAGACAAGCTTGCATTTATGATTAAATTTTTCAATTAAAAAAAGAAAACTTTTGTGTTTAAAACTTTGTTGTATAAAATATAAAATGTTGATACTGAATCCCCTTAATTTAGATAAATGTGTTTTTCATGCCAAATTATCCGATTTGATTAACATTTGGTTTATAGGTTTATTGTTATAAGGTGCTTCCCTGATTAGTTTTGGGGGATCATTGGTTAAGTACAAAGGGGGGACAGGGGGGGTGTTAATCCCCCCTTAATTTAGATAAATGGGTTTTCATGCATAATTATCCAATTTGCTTCAAATTTTGTATATAGGGCAGTTGCAGATCAACCATTGTATTCACTTGGAGGTAAGGGTAATTCCACCAATCAGAACTGCCTATTTGTACTGTTTACCTCCAACCTGACGTCAATTGCAACTGCCCTATAGATTCATTGTGGTAAGGCGCTTCCCTGATTAGTTTTGGGGGTTCATTGGTTAAGTATAAAGGGGGGCTAATCCCCCTCCCCCTTAATTTATTGTCGATCTCTTTCTTTTTCGAGGGGCATTATTCTTTGAAATAAGTGTATAATATACAATTAGTGTGAATAGCCTGTGAGCTAGATGCCATCAGTTTAACTAGGCACTTTTCTTTTTTTCGTATTAATCTTTGTTAAATAAATGTTTCTGTTAAATAAATATTTGTTTCCTAAATAAAGATATATAATTTTTCTTGTGTAATCTTTATTTAAATATACACATATAGGCACAAAGGTTTTTTAATTTATCAAAATATCTTGATCATATGCAATAAATACATAGACATCAAGTTATGTTTTGATTTAAAAAAAAAAGTATATTTCAAATAGGAAGTTATTGACAACAAGTCTTGAATGTAGAAAATGATTCATATTATACATGTGTATTAATTTACAGAAAAGCTAGTTGTATTTGTATTTATATTACATTTAATATAATAATAAATTACAATAATCCAGCAATATATGAAACACTATTTCTCTTTTCCAGGGTCCCCTCTCCTTTATTGTCACAAAAATTTGAGCATTTTTAATGCTGCAAAGTATAGATAGGAGTATGTAAATAAATATTTAGAAAAATATATTTATTATTATTCTACTCTAATAGTATAAAATATCAGCTCTAACTGAAAATTACGTACTAAATTTGGGGGCCTAGGGCCCAATTAGCGTGCAATGACCAAATTGCTACAAGTTTCAAATTTATTTTACATTTGCAGTAGGCATATATATTGTTTAAATCTAGCTATTGTCTTAGTCGCTTTAAATAGTTTGAGTACAATAAAATTAATGCTTATAAAACTTACCTTATTCTAATACTTGTTTTGAATAGGAATTGATATTTTTGGCTCATTTTACATAATACAGCTGGGAAACAATATATATATATATATTTATAATTTTTAGCAGTTTGTAAAATTTATTATGAATATTTAACGAATTCTTAAACTGAATAGTCCTGGTTTTCATATTTTATTTATTTAAAAAAATAAATAAAAGCATATAAAAACACCGCATTATTTGTTTTAATTAGAAAAAAAAAAGTTATTCTATAAAATATTTACGAGAATTACGTGATAAATCCCGGATATCCAAGTTTAAAAGAAAAAAAAAGATATATCTGAGTTCCAGGCTTGTTTTGAATGAGAATGAATATTTTTTGTTCCTTTTTAATAATACAGTGGAAAAAAATATATAATTTACAGTTTGTAAATTTTAATATAAATATTTTACAAACTCTTAAAATAGTTCGTTTTCTGTTCTGTTAATTAAAAAACTCGTAAAAAAACATCACAGAATTTATTTTTAAATGCAGCTTAAGAAAAAGAAAAGTTTTCGATTTGCTGACAATAGATGGCGCTGTTAGGAGCCAAGAGCCAATATGAAATCATTTGCTCTCCATTCCCCAAGGGCTTGTAGTGAACAATACTTTTCACTAAATTCTACTCTCTTGATAGTGAAAATCCTTCCTTTATGAGTGCGAAATATTCTTAATGATACACAAATATTTCAAATTATAGGACAGACCAAAATATCTTCAAATGAAAAGTAAAATTTGTTTCTTTCCAGTCATCTGTAACATTGGAAGTTCATTGAATGATCGAAGTCAACAGTAAACAAAAGTTTTCACTAAATTCTACTCTCTTGATAGTGAAAATCCTTTCTTAGTGAGTGCAAAATACTCCTAATGATACACGAATGTTTCAAATTATACGACAATGCTGAGATGAAAATATTTTGATATAAAAAGTAATATTTGTTTCTTTCCAGTCACCTGTAACATTAGAAGTTGACTGAATGTTCGTTACAAGTTCTCAGCAAAAATATTGAATGTGTTGTGAAACCAATTTTCTCTGGTGCATTTTTTACACTTCCCTAGTTGTTTGCATCTTATCAAACACTATGATGGGTTCGATATATTTAATTTTAAGCCTTTTAATTATCACAAAGTTTATTTAAACACTTATAAAATACAGATAGTGACATTCGACGAGATGATGACTGACATAGACAATTATTTACATATGTACATATTCTAAATTAATATTACCTTGATTCTGATCATTGTACTATTCCTAATAAAAGATGATCATTAATTACTTCTTCTAGTTACACTTCCCGTCACTCTTTTTCGTAAGAAATTCAGAGCCTTTTAGAACTTGTGTAGTGTCCAGCTTAAATTCTACAATCTGATATTGAAATTCTTCCTTAGTGACTGCAAAATATTCCTAATGACATACGAATGAATATCTTCAACTAAAAAGTAATTTTTTTTTTCTAGTCATCTGTAACTTTGGAAGTTGATTGAATGATCGAAGTCCTGTGTACAGCAGTAAACAAAACGTTTAACTAAATTCTACTCTCTGTTTTTGAAATGATATTCCTAAAGGACAAAAATATCTTGAACTAAAAAGTAATATCTGTTTCTTTCCACTCGTCTGTAACATTGTAAATTTATTGAATGATCGAAGTCATGAACATTAAATTAAACTTTTCAATATTTTATAGAATTAATTGAATATTTTTTATTTTTGAAATATGAACTCTGAAATTGGCATGGCTACATCAACTCTGGTTTGGGTTTTTATCAGTTTCAAACGCTACTTATTAAATCATGTGCTTTGTTTGATTATTGTGCATTAAATAATAAAACATGAAATATTTTTCCCTCTTTTGATTTCAGCAATTTTAATTCCAGCAAAACATGTCTGGCAATTTCCCTGACCAAATTCAAAAAAAATTCCATGACCAAACGGGCATACACAAAATCTGCTTTAAATAATACAAAATAACAAGCAGCATTTAAAAAAAAAAAAAAAATTTGTATCGTAATAACAGGGTTCACTCTTTTCTCAGGAGAAAAGTCAAGCACCTTTCAGGAAAATTGCAAAATGAAATTCTATAAAATACTGTATCGCAAAAAAAAAAAAAAAAAACCCAGAAACCGTCCTGAAAAGAATGTCATCTTTAATCAATCGAATGAAACTGAGCTTCTGTCTGTCGATTCATCCATTTGAAGTGTCGCGCGATTGGAAATGCTCGACAATAAGGAGCGCATGATAAATAGAAAATGATCCCAATTTGTCAAAAACTCTCGCGACACACAGGTTGAGAAACGCGGATCTCTGAGAACTATTTCCAAATAATACAAGGAGTCTTTAGAAAGTTTCGCTATCATCCCGAGTGCACTTTAGAGGAAAATTCTTAAAGAATTAAAGATTGCATTCAACGAAGTTGTTTCAACAGTCCAAGAAAAAAATAGAAGCCACAATAAAAAAAAAGTATATGCAAGTTACCGACTTGGAAATTTAGAAATTTACTTACAAAAAAAATCTATCTGGAACCTCACTACATACAAGTATGTTTACCTGTAAATCTAGTTTCACCTTCATAGTTCTTCTATGGCGGTGAAAAATCAGAGACAAAGCAAGTAATTTTCAAACGGTTATAATTATTTTAAGAGATTCTGTTATAATTTATTCAGTTTAAAAGAAATTTGTCATTTAAGCACATGTTTTTTGATGCATTAAAATAATATTGTCAGGATAAAAATGAGGATTCCGTTTGTTTTAAATATTTCAATCTCTATCATTTTTATCGTTGTTATTTAAAGATGAAATGTTGTTATATTTCTCTGGTTTTAATATCAATCGATAAAACAGTGTATTGG
Organism: Maratus michaelseni; assembly: GCA_963931845.1. NCBI lineage: Eukaryota > Metazoa > Arthropoda > Arachnida > Araneae > Salticidae > Maratus > Maratus michaelseni. Next base: position 395,513,158 of record OZ007592.1, read on the forward strand.
TTAGTTTAATGTAATTTGCCATTTTGAAATTATTTTTTAATTCGTAATTTCGTTCATCCAATCATACGGAATCCCAAGGAAATTCGTTTTAATTAATGCTAAATAATTACTCTTTTTTTGTATAATATTTTATAATAACTTAAATTAGTAATAATTCAATTATTTTGAGATTCAACAAGCCTTAATTTTTTATTTCTAAAAAAAATTTGAAATTTTTTTTTAAATTTTTTTGTTTAAAATTTTAAACTTTGAGTATATATATAGATAGAGATTCCATATGTATTCAGTATTGGTCCAGTAGACCAAAAATTTAAGTGGGGGCATATATATATATATATATATATATATATATATATATATATATATATATATATATATATATAGAATTTTTTTTTGACTAAGCATTACAGACGTAAAATAATGTATCAAGAATACATTATGAAAAACTTTCCAACACAATATCACAAAATATTTTTTTCCGACGCAGTTGTAATGAAACCTTCTATCGTACACCAGAACGAGTCACTGAACCACAAGCTTGTCTTGCAATTTCAGCATTAGAGAAGCCTTCGGCTTCTTTTTGTTCAAATAGTTTTTCTTGTTGATGACATTGCTTAAAATTAGTTTAATTTAAAAAAAAAGGTATTCAAAAACAGAAATACTCTATTTAATTGTAAACAGTGTTTGTGATTGGCTAGTACGCTTTATTACAAAACACGTCCTTATTCAAAACAATCTACGAAAAAGAGCATAACTTTTTTTGCAATACAGATATTGTAATACTGTTTCTCTTATTCAATTCTACATTATACATAATACACCATTGCTTCTACTAAATTACATTTAAAAATTGAGATATTTTAATATATTTAAAACAATATTTTTCAAATGAGAACTGGCTAATGAGTCCCCAGAACAATAATGTACGTTATAAATCCTGTACATCATTGTTCTGTATTATCACAATATTGTGAGGATCCCAATAATTTTATCTTCACAATATTGTGAGGGTATCACCCTTGCCAAAGGGCTCTTTGTGGCTCACTTTGTTCTACATTTCTTTATTTTTCTCTCAGTGTTTTTTCTTACGTCTTGATTTTTTTTTGAGATAATTCCTTATCAAAATGTTTGAAGATCTTGATAGAGCATCTCTAACCAAATCAATGCTATGTTTTCCGCACACATCATTAGGATTACATACATCGCCTTTGTTCTGTTGTTCAATATTTCGGGCAACATTATCGGTCCTGCTCCTTCTTTCAATTTTGGGCGAACCCTAGATCAAAATGCTTTTCACACGCATGTCCTTTCTGAGTATATTTTTTAATCATTTACTCTTTGAAATAGGGTCTTTTGGGAATGAAAAACACGGAGTATTTTTTTCACTACTCCTATAATTTAACGTACAGTTTGATACTAAACACATATTTGGCATTTGAAAAAGCAATTTAAATTACTCACCTCAAAATAGTATCCAAAAAAAATAATCCAGCGTCAATAAAAGAGGAATCCGTGAGGAAGTGGAGCTCATATTGCACCCTATATTTTTTAACTGTAGCAGAAGGTCGTTCGATATAATTTTCAGATTTTTTATTTCCGAGAAAATTCTGCAAGACGAAAGCTGTCCAAGCCTTTACGCCTAACTCAGTCATAAAATTTCTAAATTGAGTATCTTTCGTAAGTTGGGGCCATCAAAATAACGGCTTTAATCTTTTCCATAGACGAAATTTTTTGGCAAAAGCAGGATTTTGGATCACTTTTTTTTTATTATTATTATTCCTGACATGTTAAAATATTTTAGTACAAGATAACTTTTCACTGTGCATGTTCTAATTTAAATTCACTCATGGAGTCACCTCAAGTTCATCCCTGCTCATAAATTAACCTTCTGTTTATTTTTTTTCGATTTTGTTTGCGGATTATTTTATGGGGTTTTTGAAAGAGACGCTGAAAGTAAAAGTATCCTCCTTAAAAAAAAAAAAACCCACAAAGAAAATTAAAAAAGAGGCGCTGTAGTATCACATATTTAATTCAAAAATAGGTTAAAAATATTGAAATGCAAATGAGATATACTGTCCCTATGTCATGTTTCGAGAAAGGAGACCTCTTTAAAAAATTCTTTGCTGGAACTCCGAAATTTTATGTTTTTATCACGACTCGATATTTTTTGAGTCTCTTCGTGAAAAAAAAATTTTTTTTTGCAGTCAAAATAACCGCTATAGCTAGTCCACTCAGTTCTTTTTTGACTTCCTATGATGTATAATCAAGTGCATCTGAAAAAGCATTCATAAAAACAGAATTTCTTTTGCTGTCACTGTTTTTTGGAAATGTTTCCAAGTAGTTTTTCTACCATTTTTATGATCTTTTTCAAATTCAACGACAATCATTTATTGATACTGCAATGTTTATTTACATTTTTCTATTTGTGCAATGCAGCATATATTTTAGGCCTTTCTAAAATTTTATACAACATTTTTGGCGACTTCGATAACTATTTATTAAATACTAATTTACCGACATAAAATATAGCCTATGTTGAAACAGGGATTGTCACCATCACTTTTGAAATCGGTTTTGTAGTTCCAGAGATAACATACAAATTGTAATTTAGAATGATTTTAGAACGCTCATTTCACCCTTTTAAATTTAATTTGTTTTTTTAGAGAGCATTTACAAGGGTTGCTTTCAGACTTTCTCAAACGCCTCTTTACACAATGCCAATGTTTTCACACAATTGTCTCTAAATTTGTTTTCAGTCTAAACGTTCATATTCTGTAAATGTAGGTACAACATTAAATATACAGTATTTATATATTCTATTTTGCTCACACCTCATCTTGCATTAATTCCTTAACACACATTTTTTTGTACATGATGTCACACTTTTTAATTCACATCTAAATTGCCTTTCATATTTAGTACAACATATGCTATTTTTTTTTTTTTAAATTAGTTCACATAATTTTTATTACTCTTTTAAATACATTGTGATGTACTATTACATTTTTACCTAACCATCTCGGCACAACAACGGATGCAGTTGTTATTCATGTGTCATATTTCATAGCATGTTGTGGTGACCACTCATAGAAACTATATCCCACATTACACTTTTTCCTTAAATTTTGTCTATCTTTGCAAGATTTTACATTTTTATATAAAACTAGCAAGCTACGCTGGTCAATTTTCTTAACGAACAAACTATTGACATTTCATAATTCACTTTTATATTTTAACAGAATAATAAGGCTACTATATAATAAGAATCTTAGACAGCATTACATCTTATAAGTAACTTCAATGCCAAATTTCAAATTTCTAGCTCCTTCAGTATAAAAAATCGCAATTTTAGAACGCTCATTTCACCCTTTTAAATTTAATTTGTTTTTTTAGAGAGCATTTACAAGGGTTGCTTTCAGACTTTCTCAAACGCCTCTTTACACAATGCCAATGTTTTCACACAATTGTCTCTAAATTTGTTTTCAGTCTAAACGTTCATATTCTGTAAATGTAGGTACAACATTAAATATACAGTGTTTATATATTCTATTTTGCTCACACCTCATCTTGCATTAATTCCTTAACACACATTTTTTTGTACATGATGTCACACTTTTTAATTCACATCTAAATTGCCTTTCATATTTAGTACAACATATGCTATTTTTTTTTTTTTAAATTAGTTCACATAATTTTTATTACTCTTTTAAATACATTGTGATGTACTATTACATTTTTACCTAACCATCTCGGCACAACAACGGATGCAGTTGTTATTCATGTGTCATATTTCATAGCATGTTGTGGTGACCACTCATAGAAACTATATCCCACATTACACTTTTTCCTTAAATTTTGTCTATCTTTGCAAGATTTTACATTTTTATATAAAACTAGCAAGCTACGCTGGTCAATTTTCTTAACGAACAAACTATTGACATTTCATAATTCACTTTTATATTTTAACAGAATAATAAGGCTACTATATAATAAGAATCTTAGACAGCATTACATCTTATAAGTAACTTCAATGCCAAATTTCAAATTTCTAGCTCCTTCAGTATAAAAAATCGCAATTTTAGAACGCTCATTTCACCCTTTTAAATTTAATTTGTTTTTTTAGAGAGCATTTACAAGGGTTGCTTTCAGACTTTCTCAAACGCCTCTTTACACAATGCCAATGTTTTCACACAATTGTCTCTAAATTTGTTTTCAGTCTAAACGTTCATATTCTGTAAATGTAGGTACAACATTAAATATACAGTGTTTATATATTCTATTTTGCTCACACCTCATCTTGCATTAATTCCTTAACACACATTTTTTTGTACATGATGTCACACTTTTTAATTCACATCTAAATTGCCTTTCATATTTAGTACAACATATGCTATTTTTTTTTTTTTAAATTAGTTCACATAATTTTTATTACTCTTTTAAATACATTGTGATGTACTATTACATTTTTACCTAACCATCTCGGCACAACAACGGATGCAGTTGTTATTCATGTGTCATATTTCATAGCATGTTGTGGTGACCACTCATAGAAACTATATCCCACATTACACTTTTTCCTTAAATTTTGTCTATCTTTGCAAGATTTTACATTTTTATATAAAACTAGCAAGCTACGCTGGTCAATTTTCTTAACGAACAAACTATTGACATTTCATAATTCACTTTTATATTTTAACAGAATAATAAGGCTACTATATAATAAGAATCTTAGACAGCATTACATCTTATAAGTAACTTCAATGCCAAATTTCAAATTTCTAGCTCCTTCAGTATAAAAAATCGCAATTTTAGAACGCTCATTTCACCCTTTTAAATTTAATTTGTTTTTTTAGAGAGCATTTACAAGGGTTGCTTTCAGACTTTCTCAAACGCCTCTTTACACAATGCCAATGTTTTCACACAATTGTCTCTAAATTTGTTTTCAGTCTAAACGTTCATATTCTGTAAATGTAGGTACAACATTAAATATACAGTGTTTATATATTCTATTTTGCTCACACCTCATCTTGCATTAATTCCTTAACACACATTTTTTTGTACATGATGTCACACTTTTTAATTCACATCTAAATTGCCTTTCATATTTAGTACAACATATGCTATTTTTTTTTTTTTAAATTAGTTCACATAATTTTTATTACTCTTTTAAATACATTGTGATGTACTATTACATTTTTACCTAACCATCTCGGCACAACAACGGATGCAGTTGTTATTCATGTGTCATATTTCATAGCATGTTGTGGTGACCACTCATAGAAACTATATCCCACATTACACTTTTTCCTTAAATTTTGTCTATCTTTGCAAGATTTTACATTTTTATATAAAACTAGCAAGCTACGCTGGTCAATTTTCTTAACGAACAAACTATTGACATTTCATAATTCACTTTTATATTTTAACAGAATAATAAGGCTACTATATAATAAGAATCTTAGACAGCATTACATCTTATAAGTAACTTCAATGCCAAATTTCAAATTTCTAGCTCCTTCAGTATAAAAAATCGCAATTTTAGAACGCTCATTTCACCCTTTTAAATTTAATTTGTTTTTTTAGAGAGCATTTACAAGGGTTGCTTTCAGACTTTCTCAAACGCCTCTTTACACAATGCCAATGTTTTCACACAATTGTCTCTAAATTTGTTTTCAGTCTAAACGTTCATATTCTGTAAATGTAGGTACAACATTAAATATACAGTGTTTATATATTCTATTTTGCTCACACCTCATCTTGCATTAATTCCTTAACACACATTTTTTTGTACATGATGTCACACTTTTTAATTCACATCTAAATTGCCTTTCATATTTAGTACAACATATGCTATTTTTTTTTTTTTTAAATTAGTTCACATAATTTTTATTACTCTTTTAAATACATTGTGATGTACTATTACATTTTTACCTAACCATCTCGGCACAACAACGGATGCAGTTGTTATTCATGTGTCATATTTCATAGCATGTTGTGGTGACCACTCATAGAAACTATATCCCACATTACACTTTTTCCTTAAATTTTGTCTATCTTTGCAAGATTTTACATTTTTATATAAAACTAGCAAGCTACGCTGGTCAATTTTCTTAACGAACAAACTATTGACATTTCATAATTCACTTTTATATTTTAACAGAATAATAAGGCTACTATATAATAAGAATCTTAGACAGCATTACATCTTATAAGTAACTTCAATGCCAAATTTCAAATTTCTAGCTCCTTCAGTATAAAAAATCGCAATTTTAGAACGCTCATTTCACCCTTTTAAATTTAATTTGTTTTTTTAGAGAGCATTTACAAGGGTTGCTTTCAGACTTTCTCAAACGCCTCTTTACACAATGCCAATGTTTTCACACAATTGTCTCTAAATTTGTTTTCAGTCTAAACGTTCATATTCTGTAAATGTAGGTACAACATTAAATATACAGTGTTTATATATTCTATTTTGCTCACACCTCATCTTGCATTAATTCCTTAACACACATTTTTTTGTACATGATGTCACACTTTTTAATTCACATCTAAATTGCCTTTCATATTTAGTACAACATATGCTATTTTTTTTTTTTTTAAATTAGTTCACATAATTTTTATTACTCTTTTAAATACATTGTGATGTACTATTACATTTTTACCTAACCATCTCGGCACAACAACGGATGCAGTTGTTATTCATGTGTCATATTTCATAGCATGTTGTGGTGACCACTCATAGAAACTATATCCCACATTACACTTTTTCCTTAAATTTTGTCTATCTTTGCAAGATTTTACATTTTTATATAAAACTAGCAAGCTACGCTGGTCAATTTTCTTAACGAACAAACTATTGACATTTCATAATTCACTTTTATATTTTAACAGAATAATAAGGCTACTATATAATAAGAATCTTAGACAGCATTACATCTTATAAGTAACTTCAATGCCAAATTTCAAATTTCTAGCTCCTTCAGTATAAAAAATCGCAATTTTAGAACGCTCATTTCACCCTTTTAAATTTAATTTGTTTTTTTAGAGAGCATTTACAAGGGTTGCTTTCAGACTTTCTCAAACGCCTCTTTACACAATGCCAATGTTTTCACACAATTGTCTCTAAATTTGTTTTCAGTCTAAACGTTCATATTCTGTAAATGTAGGTACAACATTAAATATACAGTGTTTATATATTCTATTTTGCTCACACCTCATCTTGCATTAATTCCTTAACACACATTTTTTTGTACATGATGTCACACTTTTTAATTCACATCTAAATTGCCTTTCATATTTAGTACAACATATGCTATTTTTTTTTTTTAAATTAGTTCACATAATTTTTATTACTCTTTTAAATACATTGTGATGTACTATTACATTTTTACCTAACCATCTCGGCACAACAACGGATGCAGTTGTTATTCATGTGTCATATTTCATAGCATGTTGTGGTGACCACTCATAGAAACTATATCCCACATTACACTTTTTCCTTAAATTTTGTCTATCTTTGCAAGATTTTACATTTTTATATAAAACTAGCAAGCTACGCTGGTCAATTTTCTTAACGAACAAACTATTGACATTTCATAATTCACTTTTATATTTTAACAGAATAATAAGGCTACTATATAATAAGAATCTTAGACAGCATTACATCTTATAAGTAACTTCAATGCCAAATTTCAAATTTCTAGCTCCTTCAGTATAAAAAATCGCAATTTTAGAACGCTCATTTCACCCTTTTAAATTTAATTTGTTTTTTTAGAGAGCATTTACAAGGGTTGCTTTCAGACTTTCTCAAACGCCTCTTTACACAATGCCAATGTTTTCACACAATTGTCTCTAAATTTGTTTTCAGTCTAAACGTTCATATTCTGTAAATGTAGGTACAACATTAAATATACAGTGTTTATATATTCTATTTTGCTCACACCTCATCTTGCATTAATTCCTTAACACACATTTTTTTGTACATGATGTCACACTTTTTAATTCACATCTAAATTGCCTTTCATATTTAGTACAACATATGCTATTTTTTTTTTTTTTAAATTAGTTCACATAATTTTTATTACTCTTTTAAATACATTGTGATGTACTATTACATTTTTACCTAACCATCTCGGCACAACAACGGATGCAGTTGTTATTCATGTGTCATATTTCATAGCATGTTGTGGTGACCACTCATAGAAACTATATCCCACATTACACTTTTTCCTTAAATTTTGTCTATCTTTGCAAGATTTTACATTTTTATATAAAACTAGCAAGCTACGCTGGTCAATTTTCTTAACGAACAAACTATTGACATTTCATAATTCACTTTTATATTTTAACAGAATAATAAGGCTACTATATAATAAGAATCTTAGACAGCATTACATCTTATAAGTAACTTCAATGCCAAATTTCAAATTTCTAGCTCCTTCAGTATAAAAAATCGCAATTTTAGAACGCTCATTTCACCCTTTTAAATTTAATTTGTTTTTTTAGAGAGCATTTACAAGTGTTGCTTTCAGACTTTCTCAAACGCCTCTTTACACAATGCCAATGTTTTCACACAATTGTCTCTAAATTTGTTTTCAGTCTAAACGTTCATATTCTGTAAATGTAGGTACAACATTAAATATACAGTGTTTATATATTCTATTTTGCTCACACCTCATCTTGCATTAATTCCTTAACACACATTTTTTTGTACATGATGTCACACTTTTTAATTCACATCTAAATTGCCTTTCATATTTAGTACAACATATGCTATTTTTTTTTTTTTAAATTAGTTCACATAATTTTTATTACTCTTTTAAATACATTGTGATGTACTATTACATTTTTACCTAACCATCTCGGCACAACAACGGATGCAGTTGTTATTCATGTGTCATATTTCATAGCATGTTGTGGTGACCACTCATAGAAACTATATCCCACATTACACTTTTTCCTTAAATTTTGTCTATCTTTGCAAGATTTTACATTTTTATATAAAACTAGCAAGCTACGCTGGTCAATTTTCTTAACGAACAAACTATTGACATTTCATAATTCACTTTTATATTTTAACAGAATAATAAGGCTACTATATAATAAGAATCTTAGACAGCATTACATCTTATAAGTAACTTCAATGCCAAATTTCAAATTTCTAGCTCCTTCAGTATAAAAAATCGCAATTTTAGAACGCTCATTTCACCCTTTTAAATTTAATTTGTTTTTTTAGAGAGCATTTACAAGGGTTGCTTTCAGACTTTCTCAAACGCCTCTTTACACAATGCCAATGTTTTCACACAATTGTCTCTAAATTTGTTTTCAGTCTAAACGTTCATATTCTGTAAATGTAGGTACAACATTAAATATACAGTGTTAATATATTCTATTTTGCTCACACCTCATCTTGCATTAATTCCTTAACACACATTTTTTTGTACATGATGTCACACTTTTTAATTCACATCTAAATTGCCTTTCATATTTAGTACAACATATGCTATTTTTTTTTTTTTAAATTAGTTCACATAATTTTTATTACTCTTTTAAATACATTGTGATGTACTATTACATTTTTACCTAACCATCTCGGCACAACAACGGATGCAGTTGTTATTCATGTGTCATATTTCATAGCATGTTGTGGTGACCACTCATAGAAACTATATCCCACATTACACTTTTTCCTTAAATTTTGTCTATCTTTGCAAGATTTTACATTTTTATATAAAACTAGCAAGCTACGCTGGTCAATTTTCTTAACGAACAAACTATTGACATTTCATAATTCACTTTTATATTTTAACAGAATAATAAGGCTACTATATAATAAGAATCTTAGACAGCATTACATCTTATAAGTAACTTCAATGCCAAATTTCAAATTTCTAGCTCCTTCAGTATAAAAAATCGCAATTTTAGAACGCTCATTTCACCCTTTTAAATTTAATTTGTTTTTTTAGAGAGCATTTACAAGGGTTGCTTTCAGACTTTCTCAAACGCCTCTTTACACAATGCCAATGTTTTCACACAATTGTCTCTAAATTTGTTTTCAGTCTAAACGTTCATATTCTGTAAATGTAGGTACAACATTAAATATACAGTGTTAATATATTCTATTTTGCTCACACCTCATCTTGCATTAATTCCTTAACACACATTTTTTTGTACATGATGTCACACTTTTTAATTCACATCTAAATTGCCTTTCATATTTAGTACAACATATGCTATTTTTTTTTTTTAAATTAGTTCACATAATTTTTATTACTCTTTTAAATACATTGTGATGTACTATTACATTTTTACCTAACCATCTCGGCACAACAACGGATGCAGTTGTTATTCATGTGTCATATTTCATAGCATGTTGTGGTGACCACTCATAGAAACTATATCCCACATTACACTTTTTCCTTAAATTTTGTCTATCTTTGCAAGATTTTACATTTTTATATAAAACTAGCAAGCTACGCTGGTCAATTTTCTTAACGAACAAACTATTGACATTTCATAATTCACTTTTATATTTTAACAGAATAATAAGGCTACTATATAATAAGAATCTTAGACAGCATTACATCTTATAAGTAACTTCAATGCCAAATTTCAAATTTCTAGCTCCTTCAGTATAAAAAATCGCAATTTTAGAACGCTCATTTCACCCTTTTAAATTTAATTTGTTTTTTTAGAGAGCATTTACAAGGGTTGCTTTCAGACTTTCTCAAACGCCTCTTTACACAATGCCAATGTTTTCACACAATTGTCTCTAAATTTGTTTTCAGTCTAAACGTTCATATTCTGTAAATGTAGGTACAACATTAAATATACAGTGTTTATATATTCTATTTTGCTCACACCTCATCTTGCATTAATTCCTTAACACACATTTTTTTGTACATGATGTCACACTTTTTAATTCACATCTAAATTGCCTTTCATATTTAGTACAACATATGCTATTTTTTTTTTTTAAATTAGTTCACATAATTTTTATTACTCTTTTAAATACATTGTGATGTACTATTACATTTTTACCTAACCATCTCGGCACAACAACGGATGCAGTTGTTATTCATGTGTCATATTTCATAGCATGTTGTGGTGACCACTCATAGAAACTATATCCCACATTACACTTTTTCCTTAAATTTTGTCTATCTTTGCAAGATTTTACATTTTTATATAAAACTAGCAAGCTACGCTGGTCAATTTTCTTAACGAACAAACTATTGACATTTCATAATTCACTTTTATATTTTAACAGAATAATAAGGCTACTATATAATAAGAATCTTAGACAGCATTACATCTTATAAGTAACTTCAATGCCAAATTTCAAATTTCTAGCTCCTTCAGTATAAAAAATCGCAATTTTAGAACGCTCATTTCACCCTTTTAAATTTAATTTGTTTTTTTAGAGAGCATTTACAAGGGTTGCTTTCAGACTTTCTCAAACGCCTCTTTACACAATGCCAATGTTTTCACACAATTGTCTCTAAATTTGTTTTCAGTCTAAACGTTCATATTCTGTAAATGTAGGTACAACATTAAATATACAGTGTTTATATATTCTATTTTGCTCACACCTCATCTTGCATTAATTCCTTAACACACATTTTTTTGTACATGATGTCACACTTTTTAATTCACATCTAAATTGCCTTTCATATTTAGTACAACATATGCTATTTTTTTTTTTTTTAAATTAGTTCACATAATTTTTATTACTCTTTTAAATACATTGTGATGTACTATTACATTTTTACCTAACCATCTCGGCACAACAACGGATGCAGTTGTTATTCATGTGTCATATTTCATAGCATGTTGTGGTGACCACTCATAGAAACTATATCCCACATTACACTTTTTCCTTAAATTTTGTCTATCTTTGCAAGATTTTACATTTTTATATAAAACTAGCAAGCTACGCTGGTCAATTTTCTTAACGAACAAACTATTGACATTTCATAATTCACTTTTATATTTTAACAGAATAATAAGGCTACTATATAATAAGAATCTTAGACAGCATTACATCTTATAAGTAACTTCAATGCCAAATTTCAAATTTCTAGCTCCTTCAGTATAAAAAATCGCAATTTTAGAACGCTCATTTCACCCTTTTAAATTTAATTTGTTTTTTTAGAGAGCATTTACAAGGGTTGCTTTCAGACTTTCTCAAACGCCTCTTTACACAATGCCAATGTTTTCACACAATTGTCTCTAAATTTGTTTTCAGTCTAAACGTTCATATTCTGTAAATGTAGGTACAACATTAAATATACAGTGTTTATATATTCTATTTTGCTCACACCTCATCTTGCATTAATTCCTTAACACACATTTTTTTGTACATGATGTCACACTTTTTAATTCACATCTAAATTGCCTTTCATATTTAGTACAACATATGCTATTTTTTTTTTTTTTAAATTAGTTCACATAATTTTTATTACTCTTTTAAATACATTGTGATGTACTATTACATTTTTACCTAACCATCTCGGCACAACAACGGATGCAGTTGTTATTCATGTGTCATATTTCATAGCATGTTGTGGTGACCACTCATAGAAACTATATCCCACATTACACTTTTTCCTTAAATTTTGTCTATCTTTGCAAGATTTTACATTTTTATATAAAACTAGCAAGCTACGCTGGTCAATTTTCTTAACGAACAAACTATTGTCATTTCATAATTCACTTTTATATTTTAACAGAATAATAAGGCTACTATATAATAAGAATCTTAGACAGCATTACATCTTATAAGTAACTTCAATGCCAAATTTCAAATTTCTAGCTCCTTCAGTATAAAAAATCGCAATTTTAGAACGCTCATTTCACCCTTTTAAATTTAATTTGTTTTTTTAGAGAGCATTTACAAGGGTTGCTTTCAGACTTTCTCAAACGCCTCTTTACACAATGCCAATGTTTTCACACAATTGTCTCTAAATTTGTTTTCAGTCTAAACGTTCATATTCTGTAAATGTAGGTACAACATTAAATATACAGTGTTTATATATTCTATTTTGCTCACACCTCATCTTGCATTAATTCCTTAACACACATTTTTTTGTACATGATGTCACACTTTTTAATTCACATCTAAATTGCCTTTCATATTTAGTACAACATATGCTATTTTTTTTTTTTTTAAATTAGTTCACATAATTTTTATTACTCTTTTAAATACATTGTGATGTACTATTACATTTTTACCTAACCATCTCGGCACAACAACGGATGCAGTTGTTATTCATGTGTCATATTTCATAGCATGTTGTGGTGACCACTCATAGAAACTATATCCCACATTACACTTTTTCCTTAAATTTTGTCTATCTTTGCAAGATTTTACATTTTTATATAAAACTAGCAAGCTACGCTGGTCAATTTTCTTAACGAACAAACTATTGACATTTCATAATTCACTTTTATATTTTAACAGAATAATAAGGCTACTATATAATAAGAATCTTAGACAGCATTACATCTTATAAGTAACTTCAATGCCAAATTTCAAATTTCTAGCTCCTTCAGTATAAAAAATCGCAATTTTAGAACGCTCATTTCACCCTTTTAAATTTAATTTGTTTTTTTAGAGAGCATTTACAAGGGTTGCTTTCAGACTTTCTCAAACGCCTCTTTACACAATGCCAATGTTTTCACACAATTGTCTCTAAATTTGTTTTCAGTCTAAACGTTCATATTCTGTAAATGTAGGTACAACATTAAATATACAGTGTTTATATATTCTATTTTGCTCACACCTCATCTTGCATTAATTCCTTAACACACATTTTTTTGTACATGATGTCACACTTTTTAATTCACATCTAAATTGCCTTTCATATTTAGTACAACATATGCTATTTTTTTTTTTTAAAATTAGTTCACATAATTTTTATTACTCTTTTAAATACATTGTGATGTACTATTACATTTTTACCTAACCATCTCGGCACAACAACGGATGCAGTTGTTATTCATGTGTCATATTTCATAGCATGTTGTGGTGACCACTCATAGAAACTATATCCCACATTACACTTTTTCCTTAAATTTTGTCTATCTTTGCAAGATTTTACATTTTTATATAAAACTAGCAAGCTACGCTGGTCAATTTTCTTAACGAACAAACTATTGACATTTCATAATTCACTTTTATATTTTAACAGAATAATAAGGCTACTATATAATAAGAATCTTAGACAGCATTACATCTTATAAGTAACTTCAATGCCAAATTTCAAATTTCTAGCTCCTTCAGTATAAAAAATCGCAATTTTAGAACGCTCATTTCACCCTTTTAAATTTAATTTGTTTTTTTAGAGAGCATTTACAAGGGTTGCTTTCAGACTTTCTCAAACGCCTCTTTACACAATGCCAATGTTTTCACACAATTGTCTCTAAATTTGTTTTCAGTCTAAACGTTCATATTCTGTAAATGTAGGTACAACATTAAATATACAGTGTTTATATATTCTATTTTGCTCACACCTCATCTTGCATTAATTCCTTAACACACATTTTTTTGTACATGATGTCACACTTTTTAATTCACATCTAAATTGCCTTTCATATTTAGTACAACATATGCTATTTTTTTTTTTTAAATTAGTTCACATAATTTTTATTACTCTTTTAAATACATTGTGATGTACTATTACATTTTTACCTAACCATCTCGGCACAACAACGGATGCAGTTGTTATTCATGTGTCATATTTCATAGCATGTTGTGGTGACCACTCATAGAAACTATATCCCACATTACACTTTTTCCTTAAATTTTGTCTATCTTTGCAAGATTTTACATTTTTATATAAAACTAGCAAGCTACGCTGGTCAATTTTCTTAACGAACAAACTATTGACATTTCATAATTCACTTTTATATTTTAACAGAATAATAAGGCTACTATATAATAAGAATCTTAGACAGCATTACATCTTATAAGTAACTTCAATGCCAAATTTCAAATTTCTAGCTCCTTCAGTATAAAAAATCGCAATTTTAGAACGCTCATTTCACCCTTTTAAATTTAATTTGTTTTTTTAGAGAGCATTTACAAGGGTTGCTTTCAGACTTTCTCAAACGCCTCTTTACACAATGCCAATGTTTTCACACAATTGTCTCTAAATTTGTTTTCAGTCTAAACGTTCATATTCTGTAAATGTAGGTACAACATTAAATATACAGTGTTTATATATTCTATTTTGCTCACACCTCATCTTGCATTAATTCCTTAACACACATTTTTTTGTACATGATGTCACACTTTTTAATTCACATCTAAATTGCCTTTCATATTTAGTACAACATATGCTATTTTTTTTTTTTAAATTAGTTCACATAATTTTTATTACTCTTTTAAATACATTGTGATGTACTATTACATTTTTACCTAACCATCTCGGCACAACAACGGATGCAGTTGTTATTCATGTGTCATATTTCATAGCATGTTGTGGTGACCACTCATAGAAACTATATCCCACATTACACTTTTTCCTTAAATTTTGTCTATCTTTGCAAGATTTTACATTTTTATATAAAACTAGCAAGCTACGCTGGTCAATTTTCTTAACGAACAAACTATTGACATTTCATAATTCACTTTTATATTTTAACAGAATAATAAGGCTACTATATAATAAGAATCTTAGACAGCATTACATCTTATAAGTAACTTCAATGCCAAATTTCAAATTTCTAGCTCCTTCAGTATAAAAAATCGCAATTTTAGAACGCTCATTTCACCCTTTTAAATTTAATTTGTTTTTTTAGAGAGCATTTACAAGGGTTGCTTTCAGACTTTCTCAAACGCCTCTTTACACAATGCCAATGTTTTCACACAATTGTCTCTAAATTTGTTTTCAGTCTAAACGTTCATATTCTGTAAATGTAGGTACAACATTAAATATACAGTGTTTATATATTCTATTTTGCTCACACCTCATCTTGCATTAATTCCTTAACACACATTTTTTTGTACATGATGTCACACTTTTTAATTCACATCTAAATTGCCTTTCATATTTAGTACAACATATGCTATTTTTTTTTTTTTAAATTAGTTCACATAATTTTTATTACTCTTTTAAATACATTGTGATGTACTATTACATTTTTACCTAACCATCTCGGCACAACAACGGATGCAGTTGTTATTCATGTGTCATATTTCATAGCATGTTGTGGTGACCACTCATAGAAACTATATCCCACATTACACTTTTTCCTTAAATTTTGTCTATCTTTGCAAGATTTTACATTTTTATATAAAACTAGCAAGCTACGCTGGTCAATTTTCTTAACGAACAAACTATTGACATTTCATAATTCACTTTTATATTTTAACAGAATAATAAGGCTACTATATAATAAGAATCTTAGACAGCATTACATCTTATAAGTAACTTCAATGCCAAATTTCAAATTTCTAGCTCCTTCAGTATAAAAAATCGCAATTTTAGAACGCTCATTTCACCCTTTTAAATTTAATTTGTTTTTTTAGAGAGCATTTACAAGGGTTGCTTTCAGACTTTCTCAAACGCCTCTTTACACAATGCCAATGTTTTCACACAATTGTCTCTAAATTTGTTTTCAGTCTAAACGTTCATATTCTGTAAATGTAGGTACAACATTAAATATACAGTGTTTATATATTCTATTTTGCTCACACCTCATCTTGCATTAATTCCTTAACACACATTTTTTTGTACATGATGTCACACTTTTTAATTCACATCTAAATTGCCTTTCATATTTAGTACAACATATGCTATTTTTTTTTTTTTTAAATTAGTTCACATAATTTTTATTACTCTTTTAAATACATTGTGATGTACTATTACATTTTTACCTAACCATCTCGGCACAACAACGGATGCAGTTGTTATTCATGTGTCATATTTCATAGCATGTTGTGGTGACCACTCATAGAAACTATATCCCACATTACACTTTTTCCTTAAATTTTGTCTATCTTTGCAAGATTTTACATTTTTATATAAAACTAGCAAGCTACGCTGGTCAATTTTCTTAACGAACAAACTATTGACATTTCATAATTCACTTTTATATTTTAACAGAATAATAAGGCTACTATATAATAAGAATCTTAGACAGCATTACATCTTATAAGTAACTTCAATGCCAAATTTCAAATTTCTAGCTCCTTCAGTATAAAAAATCGCAATTTTAGAACGCTCATTTCACCCTTTTAAATTTCGATTTTTTTTTTAGAATTTGTTCTTAGAGAGCATTTACATCTTATAAGTAACTACCATGCCAAATTTCAAAGCTCCTTTGGTATAAAAAAAATCAAAATTTTAGAACGTTTTTCGCTCCTGCACCCCACTGGGAGTAGTGGCACCAACATAAAATTTAGCAGGGACTGTCACCATCAATTTGCCACCGTCACTTTTTAAAACGGTTCTGTAGTTCCTGAGATTCCATAGAAATTGTAATTCAGAATATTTTTAGAACGCTTTTCGCTCATCTCACACCTTTTAAATTTCGAATTTTTTTACAATTTGTTCTTAGAGAGCATTTACATCTTATAAGTAACTACCATGCCAGATTTCATGTTTCTAGCTCCTTCAGTATAAAAAACATTGTTTTTCGCTTTTGCACTCCCCTGGGGGTGGTAGCACCGATATAAATATAGCCTGTGTTGGAGCAGGAACTGTCATCAACAATTTGCCACCGTCACATTTGAAATCGCTTCAGTAGTTCCAGAGATTACCCCCTACAAACAAACAAACAAAAAAACAATCTTTACTACTTTATAACATTAGTACAGATTAAGTCAGTTTTTCTAAATATGCTACTTCGCCAAATTCTCTTTTATATTTTTCTTCATAGTCAAGTATGCTATATGTTTATTTATATTTAGCTTTATTATATATATATATATATATATATATATATATAGCAATTTATTTTGCTGATACAAAACACTTAAACAAATGCAAGTATGTTGTGAAGAGGAATTATCTTCACAAATTCCACTTCTAATTAATTTACACCTTAGCCCTCCCCCCCCCCTAAAATAACTTTTTTTTTCAAAATTACCATCCTAAATATATTTTATTTTCTACACTGTAAATGTATCTTATCCCAGCCTTTTTTCCACTTTTATTATAACTCCTTTTCAATTCATTTGTAATTCTTTCGCTCGGCGTTCTCTTATAAAAAAAGGAAGAAAAGAAATTATTTAGTTCGCCTAGCAACTGTGGATTCATCTCTATACCACGCTCAGTCAAATTTACCAGATGCCCTCTGCTACCCTTTCTCTTTTTTACATTTATGTTCCTCGATTTTATGAAATTTTATTAGCATTGTCTATTTTTTATTTTTAGTGACACTCCTGAAAACAACCCTATGTGAACCAGACTCTTGTGGTTTAGGGAGCTGCTATATTCATTTCTCTCTGTTGGCATCTAAAAATTCATATTTGATCGTCATCAGTCTCCCATTGACTTTTTTTTATACCGCTGACCAGGCTCCTACCTGCCAGGATTTTGCAAAGCTTAACTAGTTGATACCTGGCAACGGGGCGAAGGTTCGCCTGCTCTCCGCATGGCGAAGATGTGTTTGTTAAATCTAAAGGCCGACGTGGCTTCAGTGCGTCTTGTTGCTTTAATTGCTTTTTCTTAGTTGGCTGGTTGCTAATTGATTTTTGATGAGGCGGTTCAGCACTGCGCAGTGTTGCAAAGTCATGCCGGACGGATTTTGGGATATTTACTATTTCCTCGCTGCATCGCTCATCCATACGTTATGCCATCGCTACTCGAGTTGGTCTCGTAATTTAGAACCTTGATCTGGTGACGAGACCTTCACCAGACTAGGCACCCCCCAGAGGTATAATTCACAGGTAACTTGGCGGACTTTACACCCACGACGGATTTTACATACACCGGGGCCATTAGCGTACATGATCGTCGCATCTGAAAAGGAATGAGGTTAGACATTTTATAACACTTTAATGCTACAAACTAAGTGCTACTTTTAGACTTTAAGTACTATTACTTTACTTGGTTGTTTGTCTTAATTTACATGTAGTTCTACACTACGATAATTTTAACTGAAACTAAATATTCTAGAGTTGCTTATTCCTACAGGGGGGACATTATATGCATAATTTACTAAAGTAAGAGAGGGTTTGGACCATCGGCTATATATTATCTATATATAATTTAATCTTTATAATTTATATAACTTATATAAATATGGAAGGGTAGGGATAAATGGTTAAATACCACTGTAAAAAATCTTCAACTTTTGCTGCATAATCACTCCACCGCTTTTATAGAATATATCTATTTTGACAAATGAAAATGCTTTATGAAATAGGACATGGAAATGTGTCTTTTTTATGTTTCAACTCAAGTCAAATTCAATTCTTTAATATGTGAAAATCTTTGTATTTAAATCAGTTTAAAATTCATTTGGTTGCATCTTTTTTTATGTCTTTGGTTTTTAAGTTTTCTTTTTACTCAGTAAAGTATTCATAATTTTAATATAAAAAAAAGTGTTTTATGTCTTTGATTCATCTCAAGTTTAACTTTTTGAGAAGTTCTTTGAATCAATAAAAGTTTTGATATGTTTTTTAAATTCACGTCCGAATGCTCAGAACTGTAAGTGATAGTAGGATTTTAACTCATATTGAATTATACATTATCGTCAATGGGTCATTATTTTTTTTTACTTATTGCATAATTTTTTAAACATAAGCAAAATTCAATTAAAAAAAAATGATGACTTATATACGTACATATAGAAAACTCTGTACATTATGTTGAAACGTCATATTCACCTATAAATCAAAATAAACAACGTGAACACATTGATTCACAATTCATCTATTACTAAAATAGTTGCAAATATAATATAAAAGGTTTGAAATATTAAAACTATCAAGATGTTAAAAACACAGATGTCAAAATGTATCGTAATTTCCCAAGAGCTTTCAGCTAAACGTTAGCCATCATCAGAGGAGTAAACTAGTCGTTGGGGGCCACCGTAATACTTACCCATCATGGATATGCATAATGTAAAATATTAAAATAAAAATGTGTAAACTACTTATACATTGCAATTCAAATAAAATCGTGGCTTGATGACGTCACAAACTTTAAAGGCTCGATTACTGAATTGCTTGAAAGAGGTTTTTCCTTATAACTCCAAAAATAATAATCCTACTAACTAGCGGTTTATTGCATCTGATTAATCGTCAAATTTCCAATTAAAATATATCTTTGAAGTGAAATTTGGATGAAATACAGGGTCATGAAAAATCGAAGAGTGTGGAAAATAGGATTCCAAATATCTCGGCAACTAATTATCCGATCGACTTCATGCTTTATTCAAAATTTATGTTTTTTTATTGTCTTTTATATTCATTTCTTAAAATAAACAATTTCGAAAATTTTTATATACCTTTCATCAGAACGAATATTTCGAGAGTCCGAAAAAAATTGTTCCGGTTAATCGAGGTTATTGAAATGAAATAGGCTTCTTCCCATTATTACATACTAAGTACATACCAAATTGCAAGTCTCTATCTCAATTTTTTCGGGAGATAGAGCGTTTACAGACACACAGACACACGGCAAATTTTTTTTTCTAAAAATATGTTTTTCGGAATCTCCAGTGTCTGAAACGTGTAAATCCGTCAAAAAAATTTTTTCGATTTTCAAACTTACCCTATACTACGTATGATGGGTAAGTAAAATGAGAAAATACAGTGGCTCCAGAGTAGTTAAGTAGTAAGGGGTCGATTATATTTTTTTTCAATTTTATTTAGTGTTTCCATAATTTATGAATTTGAATATATGTACAACTATTTACAAACGATATTCAGTTAAGGCTGTTTGTAAAAAATATTTTTTTTTTGTTCAACTTTGCGAAGATTTATAAAACGCTCACAGAATCATTTTTACACGTAAAAACATATAATTCTTAGGCAAGATTATTGAAGTAATTTAGAAACGAATAGCATTTTTTATTTTTTGATATGCGCATTTAATCTTGAGTTATATAAACGATTGTGTCTCTGGTGATGACCTTTCCCGATCTTGAAAATTGGCTTATAACACCTATTTTTGCACTTTTTTATGAAGCATACTTTGTCTTTATAGAAAACAGAAAACATTATTCGGTGTCGTTGGATCGGAATAAAAATGATTGCAAATTTCGGGTGTTTAAGAATAAAAATGTCTATGTCGTTAATAGTGAATTATGCTCGCTATCATGATGGATTTTATTCATGTTATTACTATAGCTGACTTGTCCGGCGTTGCCCGAGGCCGTGATAACGTCACATTTTTATGAATTTATAACTTTAATCCGCTTTTTTCAACCACTAAAATCAACCACTCAACCACTAAAATCGTTTTTTAAGGTGTTGTTTTCCACCGAGGATATGACTTGGCAGACCCATTGCGTTTTAATATGCGAATCGAGTTTTAACTAATTCCAGAATTTCACCCTCCAACTCGATGAGGTGATTGTCTGTGCTGCTGCCTCCTGGTCTGTAATAAAGAAGTATCCGAATTATTTGTCATTTTTTCGTATCTTTAAAATCAAGGCTGGTGTGAACTTTAAGAAAAAGGGGGAAAAAAACTTCGCAAAATCAAACTTTAATAAAAAAAAAAAATTTAAATGATTAAAAATCGTATTTTTTTATGCGATTTGTGGCTTTAATGTAAAAAGTACGAAATTTAAATATGTTTTTAGTTCGTCCATATTTCAAACGCTTTGACCAACGCCCAATTAAGACAGGTAAAAAAAAAAAATCCTCGGTCTTTTCTTTCTGCTGTGCTAAGAAATTTGCGGAAGAATAACTGCGCAGACGCGCTCGAAATTGAATGTTTTTTTTTTTTTTTTTATCAACATTTACTTTGACTTTTAATTATTATCTCGGGTAATTATTAAAACAAATGAAAAATGTGAGTCTTATGTGTATCTGGATTTGCCTTGGAACTTTCATCCAAATTTTCACTCGCGATGGATTTTCCTAGTCATGGCTGACAGACAGACGGACACAGAGAGAGACAGGCTTTCTTTTATTAGTACAGACTGACTGACCCGCTCGGCGTTGTCTAGATACGCAATTATAACTTTAAACAAACTTCAAGTTTGTAGGATTTTATATCTTTAATTCAATATTGTATGAATTTATACTTTTAGATGAAAAATGCGTGAAAAAATATTCACATTTAGTGGTAAAGGCAGTCATAAGAATTTTCTTTTCTTTTCCTTCTTTTTTTCACACGGGATTGTTATAGAGTTTAAAAAAAAAATAATTCTTGTTGTTCTAACGTTTGAAATTTTTATCGGTTATAAATATGACGGTTTTACACCTCCTGTAAAAATTTCTTGGAAAATTTTGTTATCTACTTATAATAGAAATATATTTTCTTCTCGTTTATAGTTATTTTCCTGTCGGGTCTTTTTACACAGCAAAAGCAAAAACCAAAGAAAATATATTTCTCATCTTCCGAACTCTCTGAAATTTTAATCGGTTATGGATGTAACTGTATCCAAGATCTCTTTAAACTTTCGTGAAAAAATATACATGTTTATAGTAGTGAAAATATTTAAAAAAAAAAACAAGCGAAGCCGTGCCGAAACAGCCCGCTTTTTGCCGTTTTCATCGAAAATTTCTTAGATTTTATGTTTTTTTAATATATTTCTACTTATCAGTATTTTCTAATTTTTTGTAGGTAATGTAAGTCTGTCAAGATTCTCGAAAAGAAGTGTCGAAATACCGATGTTTAATTAGTTTTAGCATAGAAAAAAAAAGTGCAAAGTGACCTGCGGTCGCAAAATTTTTGAAAGGGTATTTTTTTGAAGAAGAAGTTTGTATTTTTGAAAACCAGTTGAACCGTCGAAAAGAAGGTCTTACGCTCATATTTTTTGCTTGTCGGTATCTCTAAATTTTCGGGCTGAAGGAGAATAACCGCGAAAATGGTCCTTTTTGAATTTTTATTTTTTCAAAGGATTAACAAAGATATTTTTTCGAACTGATTGGAAGTTTTCAATTTTAAATCATCTAAAATTTCACAAGTATAGTAAAAACTATGTAAATGGAACCTGTCTATAAAAAATCCTGTCTTACATGACCTTCCCGTTGAAAAGAATACCATACGATAAAAGAATACAGGGGGAGACTCGGGAAAGGGAGTATTCCCTCCAGAGCATCAAAATGTCACTTCCGGATATGAAAACAAAACATGTGTAAACTATTTATACAATGCATTGCAATTCGAATACAATCGTGGCTTGATGACGCCTTAAACTTTAAATGTTGTATTACTGATCCTTGTAACTCCAAAAATGATAATCATATTAACTAACGGTTTATTGCGTCGGGTTAAGCGTCTCATTTCCAATTAAAATATATCTTTGAATTGAAATTGGGATGAAATACAGGGTCATGAAAAATCGAAGAGTGTGGAAAATAGGATTACAAATATCTCGGCAACTCATTATGCGATCGACTTCATCCTTTATGCAAAATTTATGTTTTCCTATTTATTTTTTTTTATATTCACTCCTTAAAATAAACAATTTCGAAAAATTTTATATACCTTTTACCAGAACAAACATTTCGAGGGTCCGAAAAAAATAGTTTCGGATAATCGTGAATTCAATAAGCTTCTTCCCATTATTACATACTAAGTATTACATACCGAATTTCATTTTTTTTTTCTTTCAATTTTTAAAACGATTACAAGACTTACCATATACTATGAATGATGGGTGAGTAAAAGTGAAATTTTCAAATTATAATTAAATCTCCATTCCGATAAGGAAATTTTGAATAAAAAAATTTAAAAAAAAAAAACTCAAAAAATTAGTCAATTTTAAAAACATGATTGCACGCAAACTCGTGCCTGCGAAAGATGGTTAAATTGTTATGCATATTTTTTGATCCTATAAACTTTTTTAATGAACAATTTTGATCGACGTGAACAATAAACAGAGCTGAAAATAATTTTTTGATTTAAAAACTATCCACTTCAGCGTGTTTATCGAACATTTCTCTCTAAAACGACCAATTTGTATATTTTTATATATAATAGTTTTTTTTTTTTTTTTAATATAAGCCAAAAAGACCTCCGGGTACAAAAAATTCATTTACGGAAGCAACGTTGATTACTTTTTTTTTTTTTTTTAGAATAGAGAGAAATAAATAAATAAATGAAAACATTTTTGGTTGTTTTAATCACAAACTGTCATAGTATCAATGATTAGTATCAATCTGTAATCAGAGATGGCGCTGCAAGTCCCGGATTTGATATCTCTTGCAAGAGTGATTTTGACACGAGATTCTAAAAGATAGTCACGTTTCAGTATTATTGGCTTGAACTCCGCTCTCATTCTCTGCCACTGTAAAAAATCTTCAATTTTTGCTGCATAATCACTCCACCGCTTTTATAGAATATATCTATTTTGACCAATACAATATATAGTTTCAATTTCGTTTTAATGACGGCCCTTGATGTAGATGAAGTCAAAAGAATTTAAATGTTTGAATGCTACATCCAAACTGATTCCGATTTTTCTCTCTTAAATATAAGTATTTTAAAAAAAACATGACTAATAATAAATGTTAATTAGTATGGACACTATTTTCCTATTGTTGATTATTATTACCCCACAGCAAACAGCTGTATATTATTTAAAGGGCTTTTTTTTTTTTTTTTTTTTTTGTGCATTTCGTTTAAATGTAGACTTTTAAAATAGGAAATTCTATAAAATGACTTTATATAATTTTTTTTAAATAAAATTTTATAAAAGTTTTAATACACTACTTTATTTTAATAAATTTAATGTTAAATCATGCTTCTGTTTTTTCATAGAAATTAACCAAATTTAAGGCAACATAGAAGTTAACCTAATTAACCTAGAAAAAGTTAATAAGTATCATCAGAAAGGACTTTTTTTAGACTTTAAGATAGTATAAAAATATATTAAATATTATAAATTCCCGTTAAATATCAGTGTAAATAGTAAAAAATAGTAAACATAAATATTACTTGATGAAAATGAATTTTCAATTTTATTATTATTATAAAAATTATTTAAAAAATATATATATATTATTAAAATTATTTAAAAAATTATTTTAATAAAATTGCTATTGGGGGGAGGAAAATTATCTACCTTCAACACCAGAAAAATGGTAAAAGAAAAAAACATCAATAATGTTTTTAAAATTATTACCTAATTTTATCAAGTTTGGATAAAAATGGGGAAGGGGCGAGCGTCCCTCTCCCAAATTAATTGGGAAATGAATTAATTACCATGTACTTTTATGTTAAATAAAGGCATTGTAGCTAAAAACATATAAGGTTCTCTCCCTCACAAAATAAGTATGAAAGTAAAAAACGTTTTTTTCTTAAACACTCTATTATAAGCATTGCATGTTTATTGTAAAAATCCCACCTAATTTCATGACTGCAAATCATGTTGTTCCAAAACATTTCTATTACAGTGTGTTAATTTGATATGGGCCCCGATTATGGAAAATTCACTGCTTGTATTTATGCTTGGTAGAAAGCGCTAACTAGTGAATTTATTAAGAATTATAATTTTTGCTCTGTTTCGTGTTTTAACATATGGTAACAGGAAAGAGAAAAAGGATTATTTAACTTATATATTCAGGATTTATATATTGCTTTCACAACGTATAATTACACTTTAATTAAATATTAATTGATAAAAGCATATATATTTTTTTAATTACACTCTTTATTTATTATATATTTTTTACTTTTTAGTATTGAAATATTTCATAGGTGCATTTTCACAGCCAGTTTGCATATTTTAGAGAACATGGTTTGGCATATAAACTTAATATCCATTGTTGTTGTAACTTGTTTACATGCATACTATATGTAAACTATAAATAATATCTGGCAATTTACCAGCTTTGCCCTGCTCCGGTTAAAATGCCTTAAGATTATTTTATAATTACATTCTAAAAATATTAAAATGTTGTATTGTCACCGGAAACACACGTGCGTACATCATTTTTATAATTCTAGCCTATCAGGAAGTGTATGAAAAAATCGATTTCAAAATTCCATCTTTAGATACATGAACCAAATTAAATTAAATAAAAGAATGTAAAACCTATTGCAATCATGCAATAACCAGGAAAACATGTTCAAATCCATGTACCTTTTGCTTTTTGTATTCTATATACTTTTTCTTTAAATTCTTACCTTATTGAAAAATTTATAGAGGGGACAGGGCGTAGCTTTCCTCTGCACAGTCCTGCGTACGCCTATGCATATTGAGGTTATTTGGAAAATACAGCCTTTATAGAAATACCAATAGGTGTAGAGTTATATGGGTTCGTGAGGCTCTAGCCCCACCAATAATTGCTGAAATGGACTCTTTTTTTTCCTTTTAAAATAATTTTTTTTTTTTTTAACTTTCTAGTATTTTATAGAATTTGTAAATGTTCCATTTTTTCCTATTTTTCTTTTGTTATAAAGATAAACGGCATTAGGAAAACTCTTTTACTTTATGCTCTTTTTTTTTTTTTTTATTAAAACAAAATGTTCAACGTTTGAATTTTTATATGAAAAATGAAAACAAATCCCTCTACCGAAAAAAAAAAAAAAGACGTTATTCATAGTTAATTTTTATTATAAACGATTCGCCAATATCAGCGAGTATCGTTTTATAAACGGGCTGTACATTCGAATTTTAGGTAGATATCGTAAGAAATACTACCTATCGCATTCTCCCCATAGTTGAAATTTCTGAAAACTTTTTGCAGATCTACATCGATTATGACTCCTCCTAGAACCCAAAATCACCCCCAGTTCAAAATTTTATCTATCTATCTATATCACTTTTTTATGGTCACGATAACTTCCATAATTCTGCACAAATCTCTTCCAAACTGATACATAAAATCAAACGGCATAAAATCTCGGTCAAGTTCGTTAATGGGCAAAATCAAACAAGGGGGGGGGGAGGTTGGGGGAATGGAGGAGCTTTTGATGAAAACAGAAAAAAACCTAACTTCTTAATTATGATACGTATCGAATCCGTTTAAAGTCATTATGACTTCTAGGTAAAGGGCAGAAAATTTATGTATGACAGATTTTTCATATCATTAAAAATGCTCTCAAGGGGGGGGGGGGGAATGAAATATGGGTTTAAGAAGAAAAAAATTCACAACTTCGTCTATTCCCAAGATATCAAATCCGCTTAAAATTATTATAAATCTCCTTAATATTATCTACAACTTTTATATTTACAATTTTTTTTATAGGATCAACTCTTACAGCAAGTAATAATAATAGTAATAATAATAAATAAAAAATCCTGCTGGCTCTGCCCACAGGCACACATATATTTCGAAGTGGGTGGTCCGAACTGCCGCATCGTGGCAAAAAGGTCTTTCTTCTGCAATTTATGATAGAATTAGGATTTTATCTGTTTGATTATAACATGTTGACACATTACATTTATTAAAATATTTGTATTTGACTTTGGTAGAAAGTTAACAGAATAAACGGGTAGCATTAATGCATGACACTAAGCTTAAAAAATTATTTGTCAATGAATACTGTAAGAACATGGTATTCCAGAATAGCTATTAGAAATCCTTGATGATCAATGGAATTTTTAATCATTAATGAAATATTTTCTATTCATCCATTCAAGTTCAAATCAATTTTTTTAACTTGTACTGATGACAATTGGTGTTAATGCAGTTTTTTCAAATATTAATTCATTAATTAAATTAAATTAATTTTAATTTTATATCGGAGAAAAAAGTTTCTCCCATTGTTTTCATAAATGAAATGAAAGATTTATCTTAAATTAGTGATGCCAACAAAAAATAAAATTCCGCAACGATGATTATAAAATAATGTTCAATAAAAATAACGTGGGACATTAATGCAGCACGGGTTAATTTTATATATATTATGATTAAAATGTAGGAATTGACTTAAATTATTTTTTATATTACTTGTTTTTTATAAGTAATTATATATGTGAAATAAATAATATACAAATTTAAATTCACATATTTTTAAATAAATGTAACCTAATTTATTTTTTTAAAAAAGCAAAACTGGGTTGAAAAAAAATTAAACAAAACGCAAGACGTGCACGTTTCTAAAATTCCATCATTGGCAAATAAAGAATTCCAAGTTTTCTTTTCTTTTGAAAAAAATTTCTTTCAGAGTAAACAGGAAGTAACTTGAAATGTAAATGCCACACAATTTTATGTTAATAAAAGATAATAAACAATTAATTTTATTTACAAATGAAAGAGTTACAGAATTTAATTCTAATAGTGGTTCATTTTATATAAGAAAAAATTCTTTTATGTGTCCCTGTAAATGAACGATGACTGCTATACACAGGCTATTCTGTATTAAGCCTCTTGAAATGCACCTTAGTGATACATATAAATTTCAATGCTTTTGAAATAGTGAAGCATTATTTAATTACGATTTAATTACACAAACGATTTTTCTCCATAGACGTAATGTAACGAACTGTCCCTGTAAAGTAATTATAAGTGCTAATACGGTTACGATCATTATCGATAACAAATACACTGAATTAAAACGATTATTCCCGATATCATTTACGCACGCGTCATTTAGCAAACAAAATGATTTTCCTTAATTGCCTCCAGGGGCAAAAAAAAAAAAAAAAAAAAAATCGAACTTCTATAACAACAGCTTTCATTTTCTCTGCAAGAAAAATCTCAATACCGGTCTTGATATCGTTCCAAATGAAACAAACAAACATTAAAAAAAGAAAGAAATCTCTTTGATACAAAGGCATCCCGAACCATGAAGAGAGAAGAAAAAAAAAAGTCCATAGACATATATTATCATAAAATTTAATGTTTAAGAATTCTTCACATTATGCCAAAATAGCACAAAAGTACAATACTTAAGTTTTTTTCATATGTATCTCAATTTGTAAGTACTTTGGATACAGAAGTTTTAAACCCTGAGCCCCCCCCCCCCCCCAAATAACACAGCAGAATCAAACACTTTGAATCAAAAATTAACTTTCAACTTCGTACAAAAAAATAACCGAGTTATATAGTTAAAATGAAATTACATGCATAAAAATCAAAGGAAAAAGTAATAAAAAAATTAATCACAGGGATTGAAAATGCAAATATATATAATATTGTTTTTCACTTTCATTGTGCTTTCATTTTAAATATATATATGGCTATACTAGATATATAATACCCGCATATACTCTAAAACTGCAGCTATTATGGTCCTTACATTAAATACCTATGTACTACCTCTTTTTTTTTTAGCATAATATTTTTTTTTTGTATAAAATTCAAAGTTTACATGCTTATTTAGTGGTGATATGTATGTATCCTGCATAAAAACAGTTTTAGAATGGTTCTCAAATGACCTGCTCCACAATGCAAAATTTCCTGAAGCATAAAGGTATAATATTAGCGGGCCTGACTATTGAAGCGATTTGGAATCGAAATGGGTTTTCCATTTTTTGATAAATAAATTATTTATCGAGTTATAAGCGATAGTTCGGTTTTTCCTGTTTTCTCGCTCTGTCGTTCTGGAATTTCGGTTCAAAACGCCAAATTTGAAAGTATTTTCTGAAACATATTTTGCCTTTATCAAAATGGAAAACGCTATTCGATTTCATAGTCTCTGAATAAGAGCATCTTCCAATTTCATGCTTTTCTGAACAAAAATGAATTAAAATAGGGCAAAAAGTAGCTCATTTGGATTTGAGAAGATGTGCTAAGAATTTGAATATGTTGTTAAAGTAGAATCACTTTTGAATACAGCCATCTTATTACACGTAAACTTTTTATAGTGACATATAAATAAATAAACATATGAAACTAAATTAAATTTATCTTGAAATTAAAATACTTATAATTTGTTATACTAATCATTTTAAGAAAAGAAATAAATCATTCAGAGTAAATTAAGCTATCCCCCATAGAAAATAACAGGGAGAAATGTTCCAATAATTTAAACAATTTCTAAATTCTAATAAATGTATCTTACTAAAACTCTGTTAGAACGCAAAAATGTACTTACATGCAAAGTCGAGAAACCTTGAATAAATGGCAAAATACGCATTTGGTTATATTTATAAACTTTCATCAGTTTAACCTCGAAATATGAATATTTTTTTTGTTGTTTTGAAAGGGTTTGAATAACTTAGAATAGCATGTTGACACCTATTGATACAAGTAAAACATTGCTCCCTCAGGCGTGAAACATTAATACCACTGCGGAAGTAATACAAGTAAACCTTGAATGGTTGAATAGCGACAAGTTAATTTATATGCAAAAGCAGGTTCCCGTCAGCCGTGACGGAGTTTAATGTTTCTCAATGACACAGATACAATGTGTTATCTTATTTCTATTTTCCTTTAATTTAAATATGTCAAGGAAAAAATTATAACTATTTTTCTGTATAATTAGGCGTTGAAAAAAAAATAAAATTTAAACACACACAGTATTTTTGTGGTAAGTAATAAATATATTATTCTACTATTTTAATGTTTCGGATTTGATATGTATCGTACGTAAGAGGGTAAGATACCTTTAAACACGTCGAAAAAGCAAAAAAATATCACTATGTTCCAAGCTTCAAAACTTGTGTAATTAATTTCGCTTTGACACAAATTTAAATGTAAAAAAAAAAAAAAAAAAAAATCTATAGTTATCATTACAATCATTACATTACATTGTAATGATGTATATTTTTTCTTCTTTTTCATCGTTTTTACTTTTCATCAAAATACTTCAAGTAACGTGCTGTCAAAATTTTAAATTTCTCCACGATAGTGTGTTTCCCTGTTAAAATTAAATTAGAAAATCTTGAAACGAACAACAAAAGTTGATGTTTGGCAGGTACCATTGGGCTCATGGTCGCATGTAAAACGTAAATCCGGCCCCATACGTAGTAAATGTAAGTAGATACTCGGTACTTAATGAATTACAATTAATAATATTATTTTATTTGTATTTATTGCGTTTAATATATTACTGTTAAATTGCCTAGAATTTAGAATAAATGAAGTAAGTATTTACATAGAAAATGAGTAATATTAAGGTTCGTACGTATGCTTACTTTGGAATAGCAGCATTTCCTAAAAGTAAATTTTTCCTTATTTAAATGCAAGATTCTGCAATTAAGTAAAGGAAAATTTTCTTTATGGAATTAGTGGTATCCAAAAGTAAGCACTGATACCCACTGAACCCCATTTCATACCTAATATAAAACAAAAATTTCTCAGAGACCAGAAGGCGCACTAATTTTTCTTGCTCCAGGGCGCTGAATATGTAGCTACGCCACTGTGCACATAGCAGATATTGGTTTGACAACAACTATACATATGTATATCAGAGTTTCCCCCAGACAGTTTCAGAAGGATGCTGCACCCTGCCTGCCTTTTGGTTTACAAAATAACACCCTTCAGTAAAAAAAGTCTCCTTTTGCATTAAAAAATTTGCTTTCGTAGTAAAAACTGACTCATTGTTGTCTTAAAAAGAGTGTTTTGACTTTGAAATATCAAAAGTGGTTTTAAAAACCAAAAGAATACCTTTAACAATTTAAAAAAACTGCCCTCAAAAATCCAAAAAGTGCCCTTTTCTCACTAGCAGCACCCTGCCCCTTTTTAAACCTGGGGAAACTCTGAAATATTATATATATTTTTTAAAAACTTTATCTTTAAACTTGGAACAAATAATTATGTGCATACATTTATTTAGAAGACGTCTTTGAAAGACAAACTGTCTAATTTATATAAGTTATTTACAGCTTCATTAGAAAGAATATTCTCTGGTTTTGGTTTGTTCAATTTAAGAGAATGCTTCGCTCACGCTAAAATAATCAATCACTAATGTTAATCCCATCGAAGAAATTTTTAAAGACATCTCATTTGCATTTTTTTCTTTTTATTTATTTATTTTATTTTTTCCATTAAATAGCTTAGGTTGATCTGTACAAAAGCGGTTTCTTACATTTTCAGTTTTATAACAGGTTTTTTTAATAAGTATGCTTTCACTTTTGAAATCTATTTCGAAAGCAAAAGTGTCCTAATAAAAAAACACTGAAACAAAATTGAAAAAGTAAAAAATAGCTGATCGATCTCAGCTAGCCAGTAAAAAAAATAGTTTGAAAATATTGAAATGCACCCTAGATATCTTTAAAAATTCCTTCCATAGGATTAACATTAGCTAATGAGTCCATCAGTGAAGTAGCCTTTTAAACTGCACAACTGGTTAGGGATTGAAAAAGTAAAAAGGTATAATAAAAACTTGATAAAGTACATTTGTAGATTTTTAAAACTTTAAATGTAAACTGAGGTACAGTTTTCAAACAAATTGCATTTGAAACAAGTAATATAAAAAAAAAAAATTAAATCAATTCCTACTTTTTAATCATAAATATATAAAATAAACCCGTGCAGCATTAATGTCCCACGTTATCTTTATTGAATATTTTTTTATATTCATCGTTGCGGTATTTTATTTTTGTGGCATCACTAATTTGGGGAAAATCTTTCATTTCATTTATGAAAACAATGGGAGAATTTTTTTTTCTCCCATACAAACTAAAATTAATTAATTAAATTTAATTAATGAATTAATATTTGAAAAAACTGTATTAACATCAAGTGTCATCCATTACAAGATATATAAATATATAGAGAGTGTGAGGTACTAGTAGGAATTGAAAAAAAAATATTTTTCCTTATCCGAGAGTGCAAAAAGGCAAAATTGAGCAATGTTTAGAAATAAGAAATTTCAGTGAAAGTGAAATTTATTAATCAGGTATTTATAAATGTATATTTATTGAAATTGATGTATGTATAAAGCAGTTTCCTGTAGGTAGTAAATAAATTATTGAATACATGTTAATTTGCAAGTGACCTAAAAAAACACATTAAGAAAATCCTGATTAATATATTTCTCCTCAATTTGAAATATTTTTAAAATTCACATTTTATTTATGGAAAAAAATAAAATAAAATAAAACATTTTTTAAAATTTTTATGTCCGCAAGACATGGAATATGGAATGAAATTTATGAATCATTTCTTAGAGAATCACATAAAAACACAGAATTGAAGTGCTACTTTTTGGCAGTATACTACTCATGGAATTCTTGCATTTAATCGTGATCAGAATATTAATTTCTGCATTTAACGCAATAAATAATTTAAATTAAAACAGAATACATTTATAAATTTTCGTTTAGTATAATCAGGTATATATGACAGAGCCTTCTCCAATCTCAGTTAATGATATAAATAAATATGCTCTATTAAGGTTGTTCTCAAATCCAAAGAGCCACTTTCTGATTTCATTTTTGTTCGGAAACGCATGAAATTGGCAGGTGTTCTTATTCAGAAACTGTGTAATAGAAAGACGTTTTCAATTTTTAGGTGAATGTAAAATATCATCCAGAAAATATTATGAAAAGACGTTTTGAAACGAATTCCCGAGGAGGCAGCGTGAGAAAGGGGAAAATTTGTTGCCACATGACTGGAATAGCTTATAAATCGATAAATAATTTAGTTACCAAAAAATGGAAAACGCTATTCGATTTCAAATCGCTTCAAAAGTCAGGACTACCAATTCTGTGCCTTTATGCTTAAAATCGAGTCAGAAAGTTTCGCGTTGTTGGGTAGGTAATTTCAGAACCACGTTAACGTGACATTTAGAAATTCTCCATTCAGTTAGAGCTGCTTTAAAGTTGTGTTTCACACCACTCGCCAAGTGTACAGTGTTAAGCTCTTCATTAGCAGCGTCAGTTATCACTATTAATATATCAGTGATCGATAGACAAAAATAACAAAATTTTTAACCTTAAGGACGGAGCACCACAAAGGAGTTTTTGCGGTAGTGTACTATAGCACTGGAATGATTAAATAAACTAATGCTATCATAACTTTGGAAGAAGCAAGCATCAATGGGGAAATTTGGGAGTTGCAACTTTCCGAAAATATCGAAAAGCTGATATGTTCAATGTTAAAAATATTCAGCTTTTGCTGCAGACACACCCAACCGCTTTTAGAGAAAACGGTAACTATACTATTTCATAAAGCATTTTCATTGGTCAAAATAGATATATTCTATAAAAGCGGCGGAGTGATTATGCAGCAAAAGTTGAAGATTTTTTACAGTGAATAGTTTTCAAAAATAAAGAAGTCACCAGATACAGAAAATGCTAACTTCTCATTGAACTTAACTGGTTCTTTTTGACAAATGAACTATCCTTATAGTTTCCTATCAGTTCAGAGAGCTATCCTTACGATATATTTGTTCGCAAAATTGTAGCCTTTGACTCACAGTTTATTTACATCTGCCATTTTGAAAGAATAAGAAAAATGAAAATTTCAGACGATAATTTTTTAACATTTACACACTTATCCGTGTATGCATAACTGTGTGTAAATTACAAAAAACACACCAATTCGTGTAAATACCGGCATTTCTCTACACATACACACTTGTCTGAGTTTTTCAAGTGATAACAAAAAACACACTTAGTTTCATAAACTAAAAACACAGAAAAATAGGTAAAATTTACCAAAAATGTGTAATTTCTATGACAAGTGTGTAATTTTAGAAATTTTCACATATATACGTGTAAAACTGGTTCATTTACACATTTATTTTTTAGAGTGTAGGTTCTGAGATAACTTCAGCGGAAATTAGGTTAACAGTCGAATGTTTCAATCCATTAAAGTAAATAAACACAAGAGATTCGTTCATCGCGAATCATAGAAATACCAAACCATGGAGGTAATCATTCGCAATGTCCACAGCAAGATCTCCATGGTAAATTCTGCAGCGCTGTCTGGTGTCGAATGAAAAATTCGCATCTAAACGTGGCATACGTAATCCGAAAAAAAAAAATGCATTCTCATTTCGCTCATAACAGACGATATAATTCATTTCACTAAAATAAAATGGATGATTTTTTTACATTGTAAAACTAGTTATAGTACGAACGCATCTCATTTGTCACGTTTAACGTGCAATTTCCAACTTGTGCTATCTATTTTCACTAACAACGGAATGTTTTTTTCATAACACTGTTTGATTAACATTTAAAGAAGAACTGGGGATGAAAAAATTAGAATAATACATTTTCAGTAAAAACCTAAAGAACCACTCATAAATAAGCACCCAAATATTAAAAACGGTATGAAAA
This sequence comes from Maratus michaelseni, assembly GCA_963931845.1. Lineage (NCBI taxonomy): Eukaryota > Metazoa > Arthropoda > Arachnida > Araneae > Salticidae > Maratus > Maratus michaelseni. Next base: position 395,548,414 of record OZ007592.1, read on the forward strand.
GAAAAAAATAAAAGAATCACACGAAGAAAAGAAAAAGGAAATAGAGCGTAGAGCCTCGAATACATTATCGGAGAAAAAGTTGCACTTCTCACAACGCCCGAGTTTTAAAAACACACGTCAAGGCAAAGTGCAGTCATGCCCGTTAAAAAATAACTGACGGATTATGAAAAAGGTGATCACAATTTGTTATGAACTAACGGACTCTTGAAAAATGAAGCAAGTAGGAAAGGAAATGGGAAAGACGGTACTCCGTTTATGTTGCCAAACCGTGAAAGGGAAAGTTGAACTCGTTTCTCATTATCAAAGCTATGCATCGGGACTGGTTTCGGATTCATTGAAGATTGTAGGCGGTTTTAAAATTGGCACAATCATTACGGAATAAAAAAATGCAAAAAATTTCCGGGAATCCTCTCAAATTTCCCCCCCCCCCCACAAAAAAGAAAAAAAAAGAGAGAGAGAAATAAATTACAATAAATGAAACTGAAAATAATAGCTTTTGTTGGGAATATTTTTAATTTTATAATAGCATTTTTATCAACACCGCATATCACTTATCATTAATGAATAAAGTCGAACGTTTTATGCCGAAATCGAAGTGTAACGAAAAAAAGATTTTAACAAGTGGTTGGTATAATATAATATAACATATTAGCACAGACTCGGTTTTAATGAAAGTAATTCGGATTTTTATTTTCCTTTCCCGAACAAAATGTGTCATTTCATGTGTATTCTAGACGTTTATAGAATTGTGAATGATCGTTTTTTTAAAGGTTATCTTTCCTCTGTGTCTGTGTGTATACTCACACAGCACACTAAAACGTCTAGAACAGAGCAAGTGCATTGCACTGAAGTATTGTGATGTCTTACTGACGTTTTGTCTCCCTGTATATGATCTATAGATCTGTATATATACTACATAGAATGCTAAATTTTAGTTCAGTTAGGAAACGCATAGCACGGATTACAATTCCCCTTCTGGAATTCCGTCAGTAAACGAAAATATATTCGAGAACTTTTGTGCTGCCCTGTATCTTATCTATTGAATTTAGATTTGTATATATACTACATAGAATGCTAAATTTTAACTCAGTTAGGAAACGCATAGCACGGATTACAATTCCCCTTCTGGAAATTCTGTCAATAAACGAAAATATACTCCAGAACTTTTGTTCTGCCCTGTATATTATCTATTGAATTTATACACACCAAGTAATAGACAAAAAACGAGTTACATTTAAAAACGCGTTCAGCAACTGAAAACTCACTTTCAGCAATTACTGTAAATAGACAGTACCGAATTCTTTTCTGTGGCCCTGTAAATGAACGATGAATGCTATACACAATATTTTATAGTAAGTCTCTTGTAATGCTCCTCAGTGATATATATCAATTACAATATGTTTGAAATAGTGAAACATATTTTCAGAATTTGTATTTTTGAATCTTGTATTTTCAGAATTTGTATTTCAGCATTACACAGTATAATTATTGTTCAATATCACAAAGTATAATTTAGTAATGCTCAGTATAATTAGGTAAACAAAGCTTCTGGGTGGAGCTAGTTGAGCTTAAGCCAAAAGGTAGGCCTCCTCTCCCGATTTGACATTGATCTTGTCTACTTAGATATCATATTTCACCTTATTAAACGGTAAAGATTTGTAAATTATTTTGGAAGAGTTGGAAATTGTTACATAATCTATGACACATCTTTAATCACAATATTGTCATGAATACTTATTGAGCTGCAGGAATATGCAAAAATATCAATAAGGAATATAGTTTTATTATCTTTATAATAGCACAGGGCTTGACAAATGCGTACGCTTGGTCACCACGGGCGACCGATTTTTTTTATTTATTTGGTGACTAAGTTATATATTCTGGAAAGGGGGGAGGAAGTTGTACAAAAATAATGTGAATGATTGAAGAAATGAGCATAAATGGCATGTTTTCTCTCATTTCTCATAATATAGATGTTGGAAAGTTACGAAATAAACTTAGGAATTATATCCAAACAAAAAAATATTTTAAACTTTTGTTTTTAATTTAGAAAATATAATTTCACCAAATGCAAAATTTTAAATAATAAAATCAGAATTACTTGACTGACTTTGACAGGAAAATAGGCAAAAAATTATTTTCCTGTATCACTATTTCATCGATGAAAAAAAAAAGTGGGGGAGGGGGTGAATTTTTTAAAGGACATGGTATTGCGTCCTTAAAAAATGGCCTAGAGGGAACTGTAAGTAATTTCATATTTAATAAAAACTGCTTATTTCATTAGTAGCACAAATAATCAAGCAAATATCATTTGCAGTTTGTTTTGCATTTGTACTTAAAAAATCAAATTGCCTAGGTCTAAACTTAAAGAATATAATACAAAAAATATTAAATATTTTTCAGAAACTTTTCAAATTCTGTTCATCTTATTTTAATACTTTTTTTTTGGTCAGTTTAAACATTTAAAAAATTTACTACATAAATCAGCCATGATTTAATCACTGTTTTAATTAAAAATCACTGTTAATTGCCTAAGACGATTGCCTTGTATGATTTAATCACTGTTTTAAATCATCTAATAAAAATCGTTGACACTCAAGTTTCAAGGCTTCATAAAAGGAGCCCATAAAAGCAATTGATCAAAAACTTTTTACTATTTTGAAACTACGGGGTGGGGGGGTGGGGGTTAGTTTCAGCCCTAGTTCATGTTTATACTTAAAATGTCTATTTGTAGTTTAAAAAAATTTCACTCTTAAAAATTGGAACAGGAAATGAGATATTTTTGTTGTGAATTTTGATTTCTTTAGTGTCATTTCTAAAACTTTCTGCTGTCTCAAAAATTTTATAGCTGTAATTTTATAGAATTCAGTATTTAAAAAATATATATTTAATCAAATTACAAAAAGATAAAATTATCGCTAAAATTAAAATAAATGCATCACTTTAATAGAATAATAAATAAATAGATTGATTAAATTAAATTAGTATTATTAAGAATTCTTCATCTCTTTAATAATATTTTTTTAAAATTATAATTCTCAGTATAAAATGTTATGTAAGTTAAAAAATGTTTAGAATGAATCGCTAGAAAACATTAAAATACTTTAATCCACCGACCAGGTATGCAAAATGCGCTATCAATGAACTAAACAGCATACTGATTCTTGCGTCATCAAAACAAAGACAGAAGTATCGAGAGAGAGAAAAAAAAACAGCGATAATCACGCCAGGCTATTGCCCCGCCTGCTTGCCCTGCCTGCAAGGTAGTAAAAAATCTGTGGCAGCTAAACTCGTTTGTGTTGAGATATAGGGGTTTTTCTTCCAGTAATCATTTCTAGTTCCATGTTAATTTGTTGCTGCCGGCTACTCAGTAGTAAAAAGAAGTAAAAAGAAAATTCAAAAGCAAAACGAAAATAAAAATGTGAGAGAGTTTCTGCGATGACATTAAATAAGTAGGCCATTCAAAAGTTTTTTTAATCGAATTTATGTAGAGATCTCATTACTTCCACATGTAAATAATTTTTAACATTTTCCAATAAAGTTGAAAAGTATTTATTAATTCGGTTTTGTTCGTTCGTCCGATCTCTAACTTTTGTAAATATACTCGGATTTCCATGCAATTGATACATGTCATTGGTTTCGTTCAATATTCGTTTCAAAACACTTTATCCTTTCTTTAATAAATCCAAATAAATTTTATTTAGCAACAAAAATAATTTATTATTTTTTGGATTATTTTATGTTTGGTGCGCGGTTTTTAATAATTTTTAACGTCTTTTATATTGTTTATACTACTTATTTATGAAAAAATAACTATGCTTTTTTTAGATAAGAGTGCTTTATATTCTTCTTGACATTTTTTTTCGTTTAGGTCACATTCCATCTAAAGTTTTTAAACTGTGGGCAGCTTTGTATCCAATACAAGTCACCAACTCAATTCAAGAAATGATGAAAAACTAGTTTAGCTTATATTTCAAAAAAGTAATGAAATAGTAAAAAAATATTTTATAAAGCTCTAACAATTTTTTGATTAAAATAAACATTTAATATGAATTTTAGTTTAAAGCCATCACTTGAGCATATTGCTCTTGTTCAGGTAGTTGCTACATTATGGAATCAAGAGGATATCAGGGATTCACTTAAGAAATTCCGTATATATTTGCCTGATGTACATGTGAGAGAAAAGTGGCTGAAAATAGAAGCTAAAGTAATAGAGAAAATAAGTGAACTGTCAATTCCGAAAAGTATTTACACTGAAATATTACATTTTATTAGACCTATAGGATTCCAAATTTTAAGATGGATGGAATTTTATTTTGACGGTAATGGTTTTAATGTAGCTATACCAAATGAGTTCTGTTGGACACCACAAGGGACAATAGATAAAAAAAAAACGGCAGAAATCTTGATTAAAGATGAAAGTATAGATATTAAAGTGCGTTATGAGGTGGCATGTGACACATGCTTAAAAGATCATATTCCAGAATTATGGGGGAAAATACCCGAAAATGACAAAATATTATTCTGTAGAGAAGATCCAATGCACTGCAAGGAAAGAAAATTGGTGCTTTTTTGGACTTTTATTATAAAAGAAGAAATGGGTGAGTTGGAGAAATTAATTGCATCATTTTCCAGCATTTCTCAAAATATATACGGATTTGAAGTTGCAGCAAGGTTTGGAAATACTGCAGCAACTAAATTTTTTTTTATATAAACTTACGTCTGCGGAAAAAGCACACAGCTTGGTGAAGACCGCAGAAAATGTAGCATCCTTTCTTGACCTTTCAGACTATTATAATAAATATGTGGGATATGTGAGAGAATATTTCAACGAAATTTTAATTTTTCTGCTATCCCAAATGGACGAATATCAACAAATAGAATTAATTCAAAATCATCCTTACCAAGTGATGAGAAGTTTCCTTAATTGGCCGTTTCAAATATTCTTTATGGAAACAGCCAGCCGTAGTTTATGGCCTTATTTTGAAAATAATAATACTAATTTCAATCCCCTTGGTAGTTTATTGATTACAATAAGTAAAAAAATAATGAACGGCGACCTAGATTATAATTACGGAATGCTTTTGCGTTTGTTCTTAAAAAAGGCAAACAGTTTTGCAAAACGGGAAATTATTCACTCTGACGGTGCAGAATACATTTGTAAAAATTTGATGAATAGTAACAAATGGAATTCATTAAAAGGGTTTCTGAAAGATTGCTTACCTACGCAAGAAGCTGTGCTAGACTTTATTGAAAACGGTAACATGTGGAACAAGCATGTAATGTTGAGTGAGAGCAAATGGGATAAATTCCGCTCTCTCTTAATAGAAATATTTCAAACATCAAATTAAAATGAAATGTGATGAAGATTATAGTATTGAAACAAAGAGATATGCCGGATTTTGGGCAGAAAAGCAGAGAATTATCACATTTTGTGGTATATAGCTTAAGCTCATCATTCCACTAAATACATCTATTAGATTTATTTTTTTACCTAATACACTGCAAACTTGTTATAATTAATATTGTTTCTCTAAAAATAACATGAGTGAATTTAACTGTCAAAGGTGACATTATTATGATTGGTAGCCAGTACACAGTACCCTCCGGCGACACTGACTTGGACTTTAACCATCAACTTTCTTTCATCATCTTTAATCATCAACAATCTTTGGTCATCAACTATACGAGATTGCTCATGCGTTCTGTTGGGAGGTGACTTCAATGTCATTTAAGAATGCCAAACAAGAGAGGATGATCGGTCGGAGTCATTTTTGGAGCAATTGACTATGACTTCGCTATCTGTTGTTAATGATGCACATACCTACGTACAGGATCAGCGGAAAGGTCGTCTAGACATCACATTGGATGGTTCTAGAATTCTTTCATCAGTTAATAGTTGGTATGTGGGTCGTTTAGTGTTTCCTGGACTACGCATTTAAAGGGATCTTTGATATCAGAGATCACTCGCTGAACTTTTATACAAACTTTGTGACAAACTCTACATCCTAGTGGACCATTAATGACAAGAGTCACTTGTATAAATTGTAAGTGACTATAAAGTTGTAACAGTGCGGGTTTTTTTTCGTCTTAGTCTTTATGCATGTGCATACTTTTTGTTTTTAGTGTTTATTGGTAGTTATTTTTAGTAATTTTTAATCATTTGTAACTTTTAATGAATTTAAATATTGTATTCACATTTCCTAGTTTATTATTTAAATTTAGGTATTGTTTGCTGTGCCATGTTTGTACCATCTAGCCACGATTTTGATAAATTAAATGATGCTGCATTGTTACATATTGTATTTTTTTATGTGTTATAATCTTCATGGTGTCTCTTATGAAAGGTATACACTGTTAAAAATCTTGAGCATTTGCTGCAGACACACTCCACCGCTTTTAGAGAAAACGATTACTTTACTATATTATGGAGCATTTTCCTTTGTCAAAATAGAGATATTCTATAAAAGCGGTGGAGTGACTATGCAGCAAAAGCTCAAGATTTTTTACAGTGAAGGCAGGCAGTTGCCATATCCAAAATGGCTACTTTTTTGAAACTTTTGGAAAGTCATTTTCCTTAGTAAAAATATAAAATTTACACATTTTATTCAGATACCAAGAAATTGAAGAATTTCCCATTTTCTTATAAAGACAAAGAATCATTCCTAAAATGAGCATTTTAAGACAATTTTTAAGACTTGGAAGTTACAGAAATGCCGTCATGAGGAAGCAATTGGCTGATATGGCCTGAAATTCAGATTAAAACACCTATTTTACGGAGATTTCCCCGAAAGTTTCTTTGCCTTTATCGAAAAATGGAAAACGCTATTCAATTATATTTGTTCTGAATACGTGCACTTGTAATTGTCTTGCATCTGGTATTAAAAATGATTTCATGGATTTTTCATGAATTACCTAATTTTGATTTGAGTAGAGCTTCAGACAGTCGGAAAGATTCTCTTAGTTGAGCAAGGGGAAAATTTAAAAGAATTTAATATATATTTTTAAAATATTCTTTAGAAGTTTTCTTTGTTCAGGGGGGCGGTCATGAAAACATGACCACTTCCTTGGATCAGCCGTTGGCAACAATCTTTGTAAAAAGTACAGATAATTTATTCGTAGAATAATGATGATTTGAAACTATTTTTAATACTTTATGTCCCAAAATATGAATTCATGAAAATTTCAACTTCTAAAGTATTTTTTGTGAATTTTTGAAACCACGTTAGAGGATTTACATAATCATTTAATCAATTTTAGAAGGATTTTGCCAATTAAAATTAATTAACCAAAGCTGAATGTGTAGGGATTACGTGCAATATTTATATCTCCACTCAAATTTTTCAATAAAACAATATATTTTTTTTTAATTTGTAGAACTAGGAAATGTACAAATATTAGAATAGAAATACAAAAAATTTTCAGAACTGAAACTTTAACTCACCATCTTCCAACATCAAGAAAACTGAAAAGATGCAAATGAAAGAGAAATCATCCTTTTAAATATAATTTTGTTTTGTGCAACCAACAATGCTTTTGGAACAACATAAAGGAAAGTATCTTTAACTCATTGTATACTGTATTACTACTAGTCGATGTATTAAATGAATTTTATAACAAGTTTTTTTCAATGATACTTTAAAGTACTGTTGGGGCATAAAGCGTTAAAGAATAGTATAATTATTTTTTATAGTCTTTGTTTATAGTCTCTTTATTTATAGTCTTTGAAGCATGATAAACATTTTGATATTGTTGATAGATCTACAGCTATTAAAAGTGTAGCACTGCGAAATAAAAATACAATACATATATGATGGTTAAAGGTGTTTTTTTGTACTTGTTACAGAAATTAATCTGCAGGCGATATAATTCATTTACAGAATTAAAAATCATCAAGATCTGAATACGCATATAACTAGCTATAGTACGAACGCACCTCATTTGTCGTGTTTTGACGTACAGTCGATAAAAAAGATAAGCAAACCTCTCTGAAAATAACGCACTTGATCCATTTATTTCTCACACGGGGAAAAAAAATCTTGAAAACTGACCTGTGAGGATTTTTTTTTGCTTAAATCGTCACACGATCAAGCATAGTCATTAAAGCTATGAAAATTAAAAAAAAGAGCACAAATCGGAATTAGAAAAAGCAACACGGATCAATAAAAAAAAATGGAAAATGAACAATGCATTGCAAATTACATATAGAATTTCATATATAGTGAAAAGTTTGTTAAAATTTCGATTGAAATAAAATATATAAAAGGAATTTTAAAGCAGAGTTCAGTGATTTATATATATATATATATATATATATATATATATATATATATATATATATATATATATATATATATATATAGACTCTATTCTTTTTTTTAAAAAAAATCTCGATATATAATAATTTCAGCACTCTTCGCAGACACATGTCCACAATTTATGTGTTCGTATGTGTGAAAACAGAGGGTTGCGTTTTTTAAAACGCAGTCACACATACAGGGTACTATGCCTCAAAAAAATAGGCTAACAAAGTTCCCTTTCTGAAAAAAACGTATTTAAAATAAAGGAAAACCGGTGTAGCAAATTTAGGTCACCATAATAAACTTCGATGATTATATAAAAATTTTCTTCCTCATCCAGCGAAGTTCGAATGTGCTTCCGCGGACCCAGAGATTTAAGCTGAGTCGTCGAAATAAGAATATTTACTAATATTTAGCTATGAGTGTTTTGTTTACTTTCTACTGAACACCCTGTCCCTTTGGACTGTGGGAAATATACGCGCACACATATATATATATACATATATATTTATTATTTTAATCGAGTGATTCCGTCACACTCCACCAATCAAAAGATTCTCTTTAAATGAAAAAACGAAATATTTCAAACTCGGCCAGAGCACCAAAAAAAAAAAAAAAAAAAAGCGTGAAAACAGAAGACTTTTTTTTTTTTTTTTTTTTTTTTTTGCAACCATTTTTTTTTCCTTCTTTGATGAGTGTTTAAAAAAAAAAAAAAACGGGGTCACTTAAATAAATAACCATTTTGCGTGTTTGATTGAATAAATATGTATATACTTAAGATATCACAAAGCAATGAATTGTGGCATGCGCAGGTTGTTAAAAAAAAAAAAAAGATATTTTATGAGAGTCGTTAAAAAACCACGTGATAAAGCGAAAAGCGACGCATTAAAAAAAAAAAAAATGTATATATATATATATAAAACGACAATTTATTCAACACCGACCTGTTCGTAAAAAAAACACAGCATGAACGACGACGAGTTCTTTTTTGAATTTAATAATGATTCCAAAACAGCTCGAAAGATGATTGATGCACCTAATAGACTTCAACAACGCATCTGCGACATAGTCGGTGTACCTCATCTGTTATGGTCCTTTTATAAATGTAAAATTGCTAAGATTGCAAGAACCAATTTCTTTAGATCTGTGCCTCATCCTTTATGTAGAAATACTTCTGCATACGACATTTTTTTAGACAGCCACGAAGCATTTTTCCTTGTTCATTATCGTCAACTGGATCACATTCGACGAAATTCCATCTGTGTTCAAAAGCTGTCGCCCAGTTTACAAGATCTGTGTGTAGCAGTCGTTGTTCGAAAGGCGAGGGACGATAAATTAAAAGAACTGAATTTTCTATTACCTCAAACAGTTGTCGAACGAATTTTTTGCTTGAAAGGCTACGTGCCAATGCCAGAATGGAATCGACTAGACATGCGAGTTCAATTCGCAAAGATCACAAATCTCGGTGAACTCTTCAAGCAAAAAGACATTCGATTTTCGAAAGAATTTGTCGTCTGGTTCCAAAACGAAGATCTCTGTTTTGACAAACGCACGCATAGGGTTGTTTTTTATTATTTTATAACAGGTACTCATAATCATAATCCGATCTGTTTGACATGCATGAAAGAATCCTTGAAAACTTTTCAAATCACGTGCCCCTTCAAAAGACACTACTTCAACCTTCGATTTCATCACGTGCAATCTTATAAGTATTGGTGCATCCAATGCAAACAAGTGCCTCTATTTCAAATCTTAAGTCTTCGAGATTACGAGGATCAGTATGGTGAACGCATTGGAATACACTCAAAGGTCGAATATTTTATTTAAAACGTCCGTCATTTCTATTGAAGTTATAAAATTTAATATGTTCTGTGTTTTAATAAATACTATTTTCATACTATTTTGTCTCAATGTATCTAGACTCTTTTTTTTTTTGAACCAGCAGAAAAAAAAATCGCTGGACTTCAAATAATGGATTCTCAAAAATTAAATAAAAATCACTTTTACATATTTAAACAGGATTTGTTACTCATTATTATTATTTTTTACGCGTGGTAATTCAATATTTGAAAAAAAAAAACGCACAATTTGTCTAACAAGCTTTTCAGAAATGTCTGAGATTTAGAAATTAAAAATAAAAACACAATTCCGCCTCGCCTGTAAATGTCGTTTCTCCTTCCGTTGAGTGTGTATGATCTCAGATTTTTATTTTTTGTGCCTCACTGGATTTATGAAATCCCTCCAAAAATTGCCCATTTGTAAAAATGGGCGATACACATTTCGATTTTTTCACACCCATTTAAAAATTGTGTGCATCGAAAATTGTAACCTATATGCATTCAAAAACAAAAGAAAAAACATAAAAATATCATGTCATGATATATTTCGTACAGTTAATTTTTTTAAACAATTGTTGTATTTCATCCACTGGGTTATTTTTTGTATTAAAAAATAATAAATACGTGCGATGAAAGATTTTTTAAATGTTTTAAGAAAAAGTTTTTATTTTTAAATTTATTTCTCACACGGGGGGAAAAAAAAATCGAAAATGAACAATGCATTGCATATAAGAACTTCATATATAGTTTGTTAAAATTTCGATTGAAAAAAAAAATATATATAAAAGTGCATAAGAATTCCAGCACTCTTCGCATGTCAACAAATTATGTGTTCGTATGTGTGAAAACAGAGGGTTGCGTTTTTTATAACACAGTCACACATACCGCATACTATGCCTCAAAAAAGTATGTTAACACAGTTCCCTTTCTGAAAAAAAAACGTATTTTTAAAATAAAGGGGAAAAAAAAAAAGTAGCCCTTCGATGATTATATCATCCAGCAGCGAAGTGCTTCAGCGGAGTCGTCGAAATAAGAATATTTACTAACTGACCGTCCCTTTTGGACTGTGGGAAACACATATATATTTATTATTTTAATAGAGGTTCAAAAGATTCTCTTTTAATGAAAAGACAGAGCAAAAAAAAAAAAAAAAAACTCGCAAGCGTGAAATCAGAAGACATGTTTTTTTTTTTTTTTTTTTTTTTTGCAACTTCCCAAAACACTGGTTTTTCCTTCTGGGATGAGTGTTACACTTAAAAAAAAAATGACCATTTCGCGTGTTTGATTGAATAAAAAAAAAATACTTAAGATATCACAAAGCAATGAATTGCGGCAATTTGTGCGCAGGTTGTTAAAAAAAAAAGAGGGTCGTAAGATATTTTACAGAGTGTCATTAAAAAAAAAAAAAAAAAAAAAAAAAGATACATCAAAGCAAATCAAAGCGACGCATTAAAAAAAAAATATATATATATATAACGACAATTTATTCAATACTGACCTGTTTGTAAAAAAAAAAAAAAAACGCTGGATTCTCGAAAATTAAATAAAAATCACAGAGTGTCATTATTATTTTACGCGTGGTAATTTTTGAAATTCAATATTTGAAAAAAAAAAAAACGCGCAACAGTCAGGAATTTTACTGTAGACGTAATAATAATAATAGCACGCGCCATGCCTGTAAAAGTCGTTTCTCCTTCTGTTGTCTGCAGTGCAGAGATCAGATTTTTTTTTTTTTTTTTTACAAATGACTGATGCTACACCAAATATATATATTTTTTAAATGGGTGGGGTCGTTTAAAACATAATGAATGAGGCTTTTTTTTTGGGGGGGGGGGATCCCTGTCGGTACGAAGCGCGTCATGTATTTGTACATTTACGCAAATAGATTGCATAAATGAAAATTGTGATATGTAGTTTATAATGACTATTAAAAACGCTGCGACAGGGATTGCCAAAAGTGAATTCATTCTATTCAAAAAAAAAAACATAATAATAATTCGAGACTACTTTTTTTTTGGACATGACTGTGTTTTTCATAATCTATGCTTGATACATTATTTTACGTGTTTGTATTGTACTAAAAAACTTGTTTGTGTAGTTAAAAAAAAAATTCCTATATATATATATATATATATATATATATATATGCCCCCACATAAATTTTTTTGGTCTACCAGACAATTTCAATCTCTATTTATACTTAAAGTTTCAAATTTTGTAAAAAAAATTCAAATTTTTTTAAAAATAAAAACTCTTTAAATTATTACGTATTAAGTTTAAATTAAATTTACAAAAAAAAAAAAACCCATTCTTTTGACGTTGTGGAAAAGAACCATAAAAAATAGCACCAGTCACGCGTTTTTTGGCGACCCCTTGATTTTTACAGAGACTCGTTCCAAAAAGAATGGCTTCTAACGTGACTCAGCGCAAAGATCTCGGTGAAGCATTCGATTTTCGAAGGTTCCAAAAAAAAACGACCAATTTAAAACATATTATAAAAATTTAAAATGTTTTAATAAATACTCCTAGCCGCGCAGAGTCTCTTTTAAAGGCTATATGAATACACGAATTATAACCAGAGGACTGAATATTTTTTAGGCCAAACTTTTGATGCCAGAACGTGTTGTGTCATTACGATTTATTAGTTATTAAAGTAAGAATTGTTCTTATATTATTCCAACGTTCTGGTGATATCTAAATAAAGTATAAAAATATCTGCATTTAGTTTTTATTCCATCACGCTAGAGAAGAACAATCTTATTTTGACGCTTTTTAATCAGAAATATAAAATAAACCCGTTTATAATTATTGCTGATAATTTTTAATTATCAACAATTTTTAATCGAAAATTCTGCAAAAAAAGGATACATGAAAACTTTGAAATGACCATTTAGAGGTATTTTTTCACTCTTTCAAATTAAAAAAAGTGATCTGCACGGAAAATGTCACAATTTCAGAGCTCTATTATTAATTTCAATTGGTTACTGAAAAGTTGCTGCACGTTCTGTAAGTTGCATAATCTTTTCTTCTTTATGCAGTGACTTTAAAAAATGACATTTATTTGTTATTACTCAAACTACATTATAATCCGTAGCATACGGACAACAATGACTGCATAAGGTGTCGCACTTTTTTTTTTTTTTGAACCAGCAGAAAAAAAAAAAAATCGCTGGCAACTTCAAATTCTCGAAATTTAATATATTTAAACAGAGTGTATATATATATATTTTTTTTTGTTTACGCGTTGTTGTGGTAATTTTTGAAAATCATTATTTGAAAAACGAAAAAAAAAAAAAAAAAACGATGTAACAAGCTTTTCAGAAATCCGAGACGATGGTCATAAACAGGACGCAACTGTTCTGGTGCTTTTATTAAAAAAAAAAAAAAAAAAAGCGGCTGGGAGAAATTCCGCCGCCTCGTGCCTGTAAATGTCGTTTCTCCTTCCGTTGACTGTGTCTGCAGCTAAATGTGCAGATTTTCGGTATAATAATTTTTTTTTTTTTTGCAAATGACCCCACTGGTGCTACACGAATACCAAATACATATATATATATATATTTTAAATGGGTGGGGATATAGTAAAAAAAAAAATAATATTATAATTTTTTTGAATGCAATTTAGCGATGTTTCAAACATAATGAAAATTATATGAGGCACAGTGCGTTATAAACTCGAGTTGACAATTCGTAAGACTGACTTCTTTAGGCGCGTTTTTTTTTTTTGAGATGGGACGCGATCCACTGTATGTACGTACATGTCGGTACGAGGTATTTCATGACGCAAATGTTCGTGCATTAAATGTTTTGTAGACCCGACGTTAAAGTTTATTATTTTTTTTTCAACTGGCCGAACCTTTGTGGAATAATAATAATAAAAAAAAAACCGTTGCTGCGAGAGAAAATTGCCAAAAGTGAATTGAACTAAATTTCATTCTGTGCAACAGAAAAAAAAAATCATAATACATGCTTAATACAACGTTTGTAGTTTAAAAAGAAAACATAAATCATATATATATATATATATATATATATATATATATATCCCCCCCCCTGTAAATTTTTGGTCCCAATACTGAACACATCTCTATTTATACTTAAAGTTTAAACATTTAAATAAAAAATTTTTGTAAAAAAAATTTCAATTTTTTTTTAAAAAGAAACTCTCAAAATAATTCAATTATTACGTTAAATTAAATTTACAAAATGAATGGCATTCTTTAAACGTAGCGTTTACTTGTGAGGGCCATAAAAAATAGTTAGTCCTTCTTCCAACTGTGTGCCTTTTTTATCGCTATTGGCCACACTTTTTTTTTTTTAGCGACAAAATAGATCTTGTTGCAATGCGTTCATTTTTACAGACCGCTAAAAGATTCGTTCCAAAATGAATATAATTTTGGCAGTTACTTCTAACGACATACTTGATTTAAAAAAAAAAAAAAAATCAAGATTTCGCAATATGAGTATAGTCATAACCGAACGGTTTCATTAAAACTCCTTCTACAAACACGACCCATAAATGAGGACAGAAAAAAACAAGTGCTCCTTTCTTTAATAAATCCAAATAAATTTCACCGGTCTTAAAAATCGGACTAAATGCGATAATTTCAAAATATGCGAATATTTCCATAATCACATTGTCTCAAATATTTGAAAAATTCGTTAAACTTCCAATAGGATACCTTGTATTAATGATAAATTTTCCGCTTTATTTACTATGACGACGTCAATCAATTTTTTTTTTTTCAGTTAGTGGAAACTTTTTATTTCATTCACGTGTCTGACTATATTTATTAAAATAATACGAATTTTCAGCTCTTCACAAAGTTTTCTAAAATGGCACCAATTATTTTTCCCGTTTGAAAACATAGTTCACAATCCGGAAGTCTCCCTCCATTATTCCTCCAACCTTTTACTAACCTTAGCAAAATTTTTCTTTGAGTTATCTTAGGTGTTTAACATACCATAATTTTTTATAATGACATATTAATTCAAAAAGATTGTTCATTGTTCAATGGCACGTTTTATTTTGCAGAACTGGCCTGAAATTTGGAGTTCCAACTGATTCTCATCAAACGGTTAAGACGATTCTTAATAAAGTTAATTTTTGAGAACCCCAGCCATAAAATTGTGCACATTTTTAATTCAAAATTTGTTATTCCCAAACCTCATCAAAAGTGTTCTCATCCTTTTGGAACTCAATTATTTCCAACTGCTCTTGAAAACATCCGCCGTTTCACTCGCCCAGGATCCAAAAGGGGCTCCAAAGTGACCCATTTTTGGAAAAGAAAGTCCACACACTAACTCGTTTAAAAGGATGTTCATTAATCATATAGCCCACCCGGGTGGGCTATATGTACTAAATATATCTGACAGCTGTTTAATGTAACCTGGGAATAATATTAGTATCATTGATGCGTTGAAGATCAAATGAAAGGGAGATTACGGCATAAGTGAAAACCAGCTGCACTTAATTTTTTTCAAAGTCAGAAAATCTTCCTTAAAATTCAGACCCAAACTTTTTCGATTTGGTCAGTCCTCTAATATCATTTTTTTGAAAAACTTTTTATTTCTGAAAGACGCAAGTTTATGTGGCGATGCGATTTTCATCACTTGCTACTTTTTGATCATTAGTTGAAAGAAACTCTTTCATGTACGGCAAAGAATCTTTCAAGCACCTCTTCACGTAAGTCGTCAAACTGAGTCGTGATTCTCTCATGCAAGTCTCTTCAAGAAGTTTTTTTTTTTTTTTTTAAATTGACGGTGGCCTTTTATTCTCAAGACTGGGATTCAACGCAACACAATTTAATGAATGGTAACACATAAATTTTTCATTGCATTTTTTTTATCACTATTCACAAGCATTGGCGGTTGTTACCGATCATGTCTAATTGGTTGAAATTCTCCTGTCCAGATAGCGCAGAAAAATAATTAGCTATCTGTAATATCGCAAGATTCGTCCAAAGCCAATGAATAGCAATCTGAGGTTGGTCTCCAAGCAGTTTATGGAATATGTCCGTTCTGTTCTTAAATAACGCATTTCCAGCTTTTACAACATCTGCATTATTATATGGCTTTGGGCGATCTCTAGAATTCGGGCCGCGTCCGCCTGTATATTACGCGTTGTACGCAGAAACATTAATATTTTCTATTATGCGCCGCGTGGTGACCACTGCAATAGGGTTTCGTGAGACTGAAAAAATAATAATCCTGACGATAAATCATTATTTCAAATTATTTTGTATACAGCGCCTGAAAGTTTTTTTTTTTTTTTGGACCAATTGGGTTACAAAGAACTCCTTTGAACAAAGAAGGTGTTATTAGGGGATTTTAGACATAATGCTGATGATATTTTATACTATTCTCATAATCTGAAGAGGTAGTTTTTTTTTTTTTTTTTGTCGTTCACACTTCATTGATCTAGAAGATATTGGGCGTCTTTAAAAACGACTAAAAAAACTATCGGCAGCAGCCCTGCTGAAATGTCTTCAAACTGGAGATCAATCGCGGTTTGTCTTTTTTTGTTTTTCACTCGCAGTTTCACTTCGAATGTTGCTAGCAGGGGAAAAAAAAAAGAACGGCCGTGGAAGAAACGATGTAGTGATGAAACATCACATTATTAGATACGTGGGCCGGTCGCATTAAAATGACACAGTGATGAGAAACTTTTAAAATGTTGCATTGCTGAATCTCATTTTTTTTTTTTTCAATGATAAAAAAAAAAAAAAAAAAAGATTTTATGATTGAACCATTCTTTTTTCACACATTTTTTTAAAATCAAAAGCTGTTGACGCAAAATTATATTTACGTATCTAAAGAATTCACCGTGATAAGACTTGAATATTTCATGTTAATTTTCTACTTTCATGTGTTTAAATAATTAGAACAGTTAGTGATTTGGTTTTATTTTCACTTGTCGTAATGACCGATTTAATATTACACAGAGTTTTTTTTTTTTTTTATTATAACAAAATTATGTATGCATTTGAATATTGAAAAACAAAAGCATTAAATTTTTTTAATAACAAAATACGAGCAGGAAAGACAGACCTGTGCTCGGTCAAAATTAGCTTTGAGTTCATAAAATATCTTTAATTTGCACCAAGTTGTCGTTGATAACCTTAAAAGACACAACATTTCTCCAAACTTGACAAAACGATGACAGCTTTCCAGCTTCGTTTACTGCCAACTATTCAACAACTGTTACATTCTTCATTTCCATCGAAACGTATAATGACAGAAAAATGATCCACTAATTGATTTTTTTTTTTCCTCCAGAAAATATGACTTTGCCCAATGACCTCCCAGTATCCGAAAACCGTAAGATACAAAATTCAATTAGTTTTTTGATCAAATCCAAAAAATGAATCGCTAATCGAAACTTCTCGACTATACGAGCTATCCCATTAGCTTTCTCGTTCCCGAAAACCGTAGAATACTAAATTTAATTCAAATCGTATGAAACGTTTTTAAGATACATTTAAGTAATCGAAAGTTCTCGAACACGTCTAATGGTTTTCTGTTGCCGGTAGGATTCGTCAAAAATCGTTAGAGCCTTTTTTAAGATAAAATTTGCATATGTACATATATATATATATATATATAACCACACACACACAAGATTTGCTCGTATTAGAATATATGATAAATGAATAGTCCGAATTGTGTAGTCTAAATATCTGAATACGAGGACATGACAATATGTTGCCAATCCCAAAATTTCAAACTAATTTTTTTTATGGTGTATGTACACCGTGCTCTCATGCAATTTCTATACTATGTTGTCGAGTTTTTAATATAGCATATTTGGCGTTGAAAATGTGTGAAAAAAGAATGGTTCAATCATAAAATCTTTTTTTTTTTTTTTTTTTATCATTGAAAAAAAAAAAAATGAGATTCAGCAATGCAACATTTTAAAAGTTTCTCATCACTGTGTCATTTTAATGCGACCGGCCCACGTATCTAATAATGTGATGTTTCATCACTACATCGTTTCTTCCACGGCCGTTCTTTTTTTTTTCCCCTGCTAGCAACATTCGAAGTGAAACTGCGAGTGAAAAACAAAAAAAGACAAACCGCGATTGATCTCCAGTTTGAAGACATTTCAGCAGGGCTGCTGCCGATAGTTTTTTTAGTCGTTTTTAAAGACGCCCAATATCTTCTAGATCAATGAAGTGTGAACGACAAAAAAAAAAAAAAAAACTACCTCTTCAGATTATGAGAATAGTATAAAATATCATCAGCATTATGTCTAAAATCCCCTAATAACACCTTCTTTGTTCAAAGGAGTTCTTTGTAACCCAATTGGTCCAAAAAAAAAAAAAAACTTTCAGGCGCTGTATACAAAATAATTTGAAATAATGATTTATCGTCAGGATTATTATTTTTTCAGTCTCACGAAACCCTATTGCAGTGGTCACCACGCGGCGCATAATAGAAAATATTAATGTTTCTGCGTACAACGCGTAATATACAGGCGGACGCGGCCCGAATTCTAGAGATCGCCCAAAGCCATATAATAATGCAGATGTTGTAAAAGCTGGAAATGCGTTATTTAAGAACAGAACGGACATATTCCATAAACTGCTTGGAGACCAACCTCAGATTGCTATTCATTGGCTTTGGACGAATCTTGCGATATTACAGATAGCTAATTATTTTTCTGCGCTATCTGGACAGGAGAATTTCAACCAATTAGACATGATCGGTAACAACCGCCAATGCTTGTGAATAGTGATAAAAAAAATGCAATGAAAAATTTATGTGTTACCATTCATTAAATTGTGTTGCGTTGAATCCCAGTCTTGAGAATAAAAGGCCACCGTCAATTTAAAAAAAAAAAAAAAAACTTCTTGAAGAGACTTGCATGAGAGAATCACGACTCAGTTTGACGACTTACGTGAAGAGGTGCTTGAAAGATTCTTTGCCGTACATGAAAGAGTTTCTTTCAACTAATGATCAAAAAGTAGCAAGTGATGAAAATCGCATCGCCACATAAACTTGCGTCTTTCAGAAATAAAAAGTTTTTCAAAAAAATGATATTAGAGGACTGACCAAATCGAAAAAGTTTGGGTCTGAATTTTAAGGAAGATTTTCTGACTTTGAAAAAAATTAAGTGCAGCTGGTTTTCACTTATGCCGTAATCTCCCTTTCATTTGATCTTCAACGCATCAATGATACTAATATTATTCCCAGGTTACATTAAACAGCTGTCAGATATATTTAGTACATATAGCCCACCCGGGTGGGCTATATGATTAATGAACATCCTTTTAAACGAGTTAGTGTGTGGACTTTCTTTTCCAAAAATGGGTCACTTTGGAGCCCCTTTTGGATCCTGGGCGAGTGAAACGGCGGATGTTTTCAAGAGCAGTTGGAAATAATTGAGTTCCAAAAGGATGAGAACACTTTTGATGAGGTTTGGGAATAACAAATTTTGAATTAAAAATGTGCACAATTTTATGGCTGGGGTTCTCAAAAATTAACTTTATTAAGAATCGTCTTAACCGTTTGATGAGAATCAGTTGGAACTCCAAATTTCAGGCCAGTTCTGCAAAATAAAACGTGCCATTGAACAATGAACAATCTTTTTGAATTAATATGTCATTATAAAAAATTATGGTATGTTAAACACCTAAGATAACTCAAAGAAAAATTTTGCTAAGGTTAGTAAAAGGTTGGAGGAATAATGGAGGGAGACTTCCGGATTGTGAACTATGTTTTCAAACGGGAAAAATAATTGGTGCCATTTTAGAAAACTTTGTGAAGAGCTGAAAATTCGTATTATTTTAATAAATATAGTCAGACACGTGAATGAAATAAAAAGTTTCCACTAACTGAAAAAAAAAAAAATTGATTGACGTCGTCATAGTAAATAAAGCGGAAAATTTATCATTAATACAAGGTATCCTATTGGAAGTTTAACGAATTTTTCAAATATTTGAGACAATGTGATTATGGAAATATTCGCATATTTTGAAATTATCGCATTTAGTCCGATTTTTAAGACCGGTGAAATTTATTTGGATTTATTAAAGAAAGGAGCACTTGTTTTTTTCTGTCCTCATTTATGGGTCGTGTTTGTAGAAGGAGTTTTAATGAAACCGTTCGGTTATGACTATACTCATATTGCGAAATCTTGATTTTTTTTTTTTTTTTAAATCAAGTATGTCGTTAGAAGTAACTGCCAAAATTATATTCATTTTGGAACGAATCTTTTAGCGGTCTGTAAAAATGAACGCATTGCAACAAGATCTATTTTGTCGCTAAAAAAAAAAAAAGTGTGGCCAATAGCGATAAAAAAGGCACACAGTTGGAAGAAGGACTAACTATTTTTTATGGCCCTCACAAGTAAACGCTACGTTTAAAGAATGCCATTCATTTTGTAAATTTAATTTAACGTAATAATTGAATTATTTTGAGAGTTTCTTTTTAAAAAAAAATTGAAATTTTTTTTACAAAAATTTTTTATTTAAATGTTTAAACTTTAAGTATAAATAGAGATGTGTTCAGTATTGGGACCAAAAATTTACAGGGGGGGGGCATATATATATATATATATATATATATATATATATATATATGATTTATGTTTTCTTTTTAAACTACAAACGTTGTATTAAGCATGTATTATGATTTTTTTTTTTCTGTTGCACAGAATGAAATTTAGTTCAATTCACTTTTGGCAATTTTCTCTCGCAGCAACGGTTTTTTTTTTATTATTATTATTCCACAAAGGTTCGGCCAGTTGAAAAAAAAATAATAAACTTTAACGTCGGGTCTACAAAACATTTAATGCACGAACATTTGCGTCATGAAATACCTCGTACCGACATGTACGTACATACAGTGGATCGCGTCCCATCTCAAAAAAAAAAAACGCGCCTAAAGAAGTCAGTCTTACGAATTGTCAACTCGAGTTTATAACGCACTGTGCCTCATATAATTTTCATTATGTTTGAAACATCGCTAAATTGCATTCAAAAAAATTATAATATTATTTTTTTTTTTACTATATCCCCACCCATTTAAAATATATATATATATATGTATTTGGTATTCGTGTAGCACCAGTGGGGTCATTTGCAAAAAAAAAAAAAATTATTATACCGAAAATCTGCACATTTAGCTGCAGACACAGTCAACGGAAGGAGAAACGACATTTACAGGCACGAGGCGGCGGAATTTCTCCCAGCCGCTTTTTTTTTTTTTTTTTTTTAATAAAAGCACCAGAACAGTTGCGTCCTGTTTATGACCATCGTCTCGGATTTCTGAAAAGCTTGTTACATCGTTTTTTTTTTTTTTTTTCGTTTTTCAAATAATGATTTTCAAAAATTACCACAACAACGCGTAAACAAAAAAAAATATATATATATACACTCTGTTTAAATATATTAAATTTCGAGAATTTGAAGTTGCCAGCGATTTTTTTTTTTTTCTGCTGGTTCAAAAAAAAAAAAAAGTGCGACACCTTATGCAGTCATTGTTGTCCGTATGCTACGGATTATAATGTAGTTTGAGTAATAACAAATAAATGTCATTTTTTAAAGTCACTGCATAAAGAAGAAAAGATTATGCAACTTACAGAACGTGCAGCAACTTTTCAGTAACCAATTGAAATTAATAATAGAGCTCTGAAATTGTGACATTTTCCGTGCAGATCACTTTTTTTAATTTGAAAGAGTGAAAAAATACCTCTAAATGGTCATTTCAAAGTTTTCATGTATCCCTTTTTTGCAGAATTTTCGATTAAAAATTGTTGATAATTAAAAATTATCAGCAATAATTATAAACGGGTTTATTTTATATTTCTGATTAAAAAGCGTCAAAATAAGATTGTTCTTCTCTAGCGTGATGGAATAAAAACTAAATGCAGATATTTTTATACTTTATTTAGATATCACCAGAACGTTGGAATAATATAAGAACAATTCTTACTTTAATAACTAATAAATCGTAATGACACAACACGTTCTGGCATCAAAAGTTTGGCCTAAAAAATATTCAGTCCTCTGGTTATAATTCGTGTATTCATATAGCCTTTAAAAGAGACTCTGCGCGGCTAGGAGTATTTATTAAAACATTTTAAATTTTTATAATATGTTTTAAATTGGTCGTTTTTTTTTGGAACCTTCGAAAATCGAATGCTTCACCGAGATCTTTGCGCTGAGTCACGTTAGAAGCCATTCTTTTTGGAACGAGTCTCTGTAAAAATCAAGGGGTCGCCAAAAAACGCGTGACTGGTGCTATTTTTTATGGTTCTTTTCCACAACGTCAAAAGAATGGGTTTTTTTTTTTTGTAAATTTAATTTAAACTTAATACGTAATAATTTAAAGAGTTTTTATTTTTAAAAAAATTTGAAATTTTTTTTACAAAATTTGAAACTTTAAGTATAAATAGAGATTGAAATTGTCTGGTAGACCAAAAAAATTTATGTGGGGGCATATATATATATATATATATATATATATATAGGAATTTTTTTTTTAACTACACAAACAAGTTTTTTAGTACAATACAAACACGTAAAATAATGTATCAAGCATAGATTATGAAAAACACAGTCATGTCCAAAAAAAAAGTAGTCTCGAATTATTATTATGTTTTTTTTTTTGAATAGAATGAATTCACTTTTGGCAATCCCTGTCGCAGCGTTTTTAATAGTCATTATAAACTACATATCACAATTTTCATTTATGCAATCTATTTGCGTAAATGTACAAATACATGACGCGCTTCGTACCGACAGGGATCCCCCCCCCCCAAAAAAAAAAAGCCTCATTCATTATGTTTTAAACGACCCCACCCATTTAAAAAATATATATATTTGGTGTAGCATCAGTCATTTGTAAAAAAAAAAAAAAAAAATCTGATCTCTGCACTGCAGACAACAGAAGGAGAAACGACTTTTACAGGCATGGCGCGTGCTATTATTATTATTACGTCTACAGTAAAATTCCTGACTGTTGCGCGTTTTTTTTTTTTTTTCAAATATTGAATTTCAAAAATTACCACGCGTAAAATAATAATGACACTCTGTGATTTTTATTTAATTTTCGAGAATCCAGCGTTTTTTTTTTTTTTTTACAAACAGGTCAGTATTGAATAAATTGTCGTTATATATATATATATTTTTTTTTTAATGCGTCGCTTTGATTTGCTTTGATGTATCTTTTTTTTTTTTTTTTTTTTTTTTTTAATGACTCTCTGTAAAATATCTTACGACCCTCTTTTTTTTTTAACAACCTGCGCACAAATTGCCGCAATTCATTGCTTTGTGATATCTTAAGTATTTTTTTTTTATTCAATCAAACACGCGAAATGGTCATTTTTTTTTTAAGTGTAACACTCATCCCAGAAGGAAAAACCAGTGTTTTGGGAAGTTGCAAAAAAAAAAAAAAAAAAAAAACATGTCTTCTGATTTCACGCTTGCGAGTTTTTTTTTTTTTTTTTTGCTCTGTCTTTTCATTAAAAGAGAATCTTTTGAACCTCTATTAAAATAATAAATATATATGTGTTTCCCACAGTCCAAAAGGGACGGTCAGTTAGTAAATATTCTTATTTCGACGACTCCGCTGAAGCACTTCGCTGCTGGATGATATAATCATCGAAGGGCTACTTTTTTTTTT
Organism: Maratus michaelseni; assembly: GCA_963931845.1. Taxonomy (NCBI): domain Eukaryota; kingdom Metazoa; phylum Arthropoda; class Arachnida; order Araneae; family Salticidae; genus Maratus; species Maratus michaelseni. Next base: position 395,572,178 of record OZ007592.1, read on the forward strand.
CCCCTTTATTTTAAAAATACGTTTTTTTTTCAGAAAGGGAACTGTGTTAACATACTTTTTTGAGGCATAGTACATGTGTTGAGTATTGAAAAATAGTCTCTAAATAAAGGTGCCCGCTATTCGAAAGTGTATGTTTGGGAGATTTTTATTAAAAATGCTATTTGTTTTACGTACATTATAAATGCAAAACTTGTAAAAAAAATATCTGGTACATATGTTCTTTAAAATAATTTGTTTTAAAAATAACCATCTTACTTCAAATGGTTAAAATAGATTATAGTAAAAAAAAAAAAAAAAATTACATTTATTTCTTTAACAAATGTTTACTTTTATTATATAATTTTATTATTAGACTTGTATAGTTTAAGATTTTTACAAAATTAAATATATATCATTAACATTAATAAAAAGTTTTATAAGTGGGAGTAAAACATGAGTTTAAAATTTGGCGATGCATAATTTAGCGTTGTATATATTTAAAGCCTTCAAAATTAATGAAAGTTCACATAGCTACCGAATTTCCTTGATAATTATCGTTACAAAAGTAGATAGACTTGTATAGTTTAAGATTTTTACAAAATTCAATATATATCATTAACATAGATAAAATGTTCTATAAGATGGGGTTGAACAGGATTTTAAAATTTGTTGATGCATAATTTAGAGTTGCATTAACTTAAAGCCTTCAAAATTAGTGAAAGTTAGCATAGCTCCCGAATTTCCTAGATAATTATAGTTAAAAAAGTAAACAGAATCCTAATATAATATGTATTTATATTCATTGCAATAACTATAAAATGAAGTAAGAATGCAATAAATATTTAAAGTCGTTATAAAAAATGTATTTATTCCCGGGAAACATTCTGAGACATGGTAGCATAACTATTGAAATGATTCAGAATGGAATGTTACTTTTTTTCAATTTTTAGACAAATGATTTATATTTACATTTACAACATCATTTTTTTTTTTCACATATCCATCTTTGTCTGCCTCGGAGCACAATCTTTGTCGACCCGCTAATAACAGTCTGCACTTTGATGGTGGCGATCCCTGAAAAATCTAATCTTAACCCGATATTTCCCCAGTTTAAGAAATGAAACTAAATCTTGAAATCAGAATGATTATGATCTGCTCTCAGATCTCTCAAAATATCTGTATATCAGCTTATAGCATCATGGTTTGGGTCACAAAGATCAAGGACAGTAGAAATTTATTTCAAAACTCGTACATTGGCAGTATTTTTTAAAAATTCCTCTATTTTTATCGAAAAATGAAAAAATATATATTTTCACACTTTCTGATAAAATTCCTGTGAATTCCATGCGTTTGCGAAATAAAATGCATTCATTAATGTGTTTCTTCAGTAGCTATCCTTCATTTATCAACAGCCTTATCATAAAATATTTGAATTTTTTATAGTTCCTTGTAAAACTAGTTAATCAATAATAATGTTAGTAGTAATAGTAATAATAATAATGTCAGTAAAATATTTGACTTTTTTTATAGTTGGTTGTAAAACTAGTTAAGCAATAATAATGTTAGTAATAATAGTAATAATAATAATGTCAGTTTACGGGTTTATATTTTTAATACTTGTCAAATTTGAGATTTTGTTCCCGAAATCTGCACTGCAGAAAATTGTAAGCGGTTTAGCCATCTCAGTAAAACTAATTTTTCCGGAATACAATATCAGAAAATGGAAAAGAAAAACAATTCCATTTCACACTTTCTGGTAAAATATGTGCGAATTTCAGGCGTTTGCGAAATAAAATGAATACATAAATATGTCAGACTGTAGACATCCTTCATTTATGTATAGCCTTAGGGTAAAATAATTGACTTTTTTATAGTTTCTTGTAAAACTACACAAGCGATAATAAAGTTAGTAATAATAATAATAATAATAATAATAATAATAATGTCAGTGTACGGGTTTCTCATACCATAAGAAAGTTAAACTGTTAATACTTGTCAGTTTTGAGATTTTCTTCACGAAATCCTCACTGTAGAAAATTGTAAGGAGCATAGACATCTCAGTAAAATTAATTCTTACGGAATGCAATTTCGGAAAATGGAAAAGAAAAACAATTCCATTTCACACTTTCTGAAAAATACCTCCGAATTTCATGCGTTTTCGAAATAAAATGAAATTTTTAATACTTCTCAGGCTTGAGATTTTGTTCCCGAAATGTGTATTGTAGAAAATTGTAAGGCTTATAGCGATCTCAAGTAAAAATAAGTCGTCCGGGTTACAACTTTATTCATGCAACTGAAAGAAAATAAGCTAGATTAGCTGATGATTTTGACAATACGTTTTCTATTATAATCTCTTACACACACATTAGCAACACACAAATCACGCATTATCCGCTTTCTGTGGCCTTTTAGGCTAAATGCATTTGAACTAGAAAAATAAAACTCGTATAAAAAACAGTAATTAAAGATAACAAATTCCTAAAGAGCCCCAAAAGTATATCTTTATAAATTTTTTTTGCATTGTTAAACATAACCGGATACAAAGGTGAAGACATGAAGAGTTATATTTGAAGATGTTAGATTAATATCACTGATTATTTTACATGCAATTGGCAATATACTAAAAAAAAAAAAAATAATTATTTTTAAAAGAGCTACAACATAGATATTATAATGTTAATAGAATATTTCTTAGTAAGACGACATTTAAAAATAATATAATGTCTGTAATTACTAAACTGGAAAAATCAAACACGCATTTTAAATTCGTACTAAAAAGTACTACATTCTTGAAAAATATATATGTTACGGTCAATACGATTAATCCGGTAATTATTAATAATAACCGGATATCATTAATAATGACCGGATAAATCATATTGACCGTAACATATATACACATAAAAATGAGAAAATAAAAATACGTTAAAAAAATATGATCTTTTATTTCAGTGTCGTACAAAAATGAGAACAGAAGCATCCGTATTGTTTTTTTTTTCTCTCAAATTAGTAAAATGTCTTTTTTAGTGGTTTCTTTCAATGGTTTAGCACTATTGAGCTATTATATAAGAAACATCAGAACAGGTAAAATATAAATCGTTGTTTCTTCATGTGCCGGTTTCTTGGGTTTATTCTACAGGCACATTTCAACAATTTATTTGGTCATAAAATATTTAATTGAATCTGTAATTTTAGGTAGCTTTCATTACAGAAAGTAAAAAGCTACTTATTGCAGCTGTTCGGAGGAAAGCTATTCCAGAAAATTTCGGTATATTTTCACCGATCTTGAACCCCAGACCTCAAAAACACAATTCTGGAAAATGTTGATTTATATAAATATACATGTTCTATGTCATACCTTAGCACTCATATTTATGAAGTGATTTCGATGTAACTAAGTATGTGTATTAAGCTGACAAATGTCTCGACAGAGTTAGTTGGCCAGCTTGGTTCGCCATCTTGTTTCAAAATGGCGAATACTAAAAGATTAAAAATAATATTTACAAAAAAATTAGAAAATCAAATTTATTTTTTGCTTAGGACTTGATAAAAGGATTCCGGGTTTTTTTTTTCTCCTATTAAAAAAATGGCTGAGATATAGCAGTTCGAAATTCTAGTGCGTCTGACATTTTGAAACAAGACAGCAGATTAAAGGAAATCTGGGATTAATGTATGCGTTTTAGTGAGCGTGATTTCTATCTTCCATTGCTGTAATCATTTTCCTAAACAAACGCATGAAATTGTGTTCATATTCGTACGTGTCAAATTCTCGCCAAACTTGGCAACATTTGGCGAAATATCGCCAATTTTCGCGACCAAAAATAAGTCTTCACAAATATAGCCAACTTGGCTATAATTAAGTAGTTTCGCGTATTTCTTATTCAAACTCAGTATTAACGCATCTTCTGTAATCGGGTTCCTTGCATTCCAGCTTGTTGTTTTTGCCTAACAATAGCTAATATGTCAAAACGAAGATATAAGAAAACTACCTTTTCCTCCTGGTACAGGCCGCGAAAGGACTTTTTCATTTATATTGCTTTGTAATTTACAATTTCCCATGACTTGAATTGCGTGAGCATTACCTGACACAAATCTAACCTAGTAATTAATATATGGTGAAAATAATATTTTTCTTAATAATTACACTGTTTTAATTTTTAAAAATCTACAATTCTATGTATGTCTAAATTTGAAATTCCTCTCTTTGAAAAAATATAAAGAGTTCCCGGAACTAAAATATTAAAATAGAAAAAAGATCGCGTATAAGCCAATAAAAAGGGAAAAAACATTTTATGATCGATATAACTGCATTGCTTCCATATCTCTAAGCTAATATTGAGGTAACTGCCTCCAGTTTATCGATTATCAATAGAGATTTTCCTATAAAAATATCATTGCCGCAGTAAAGCAAACGCAACTTGAACAAACGAAAGATAATGCCTTAAGGCATTCTTTTTTAGTTTTGCTTCATATTTTATGTTGAAGCGACATTTACTAAATTCAACTTATTAAGCGGTTTTTTATTGCGTTTATAAATGTTTGTTTTCTGGTAAGAAATAATTACTTATTAAATGTTCAAAGACATATCTAAAAACATTTTTTCTATTATTATTGCATTAAATGTTAAATAAATATTTTTTCCTGTATGGAAGATTTCGGTATCATATATAAAACCATTATTCATAAGAATTGCAATATTTAGCCATTATTTTGATTAATTAAATCCGGACAAATATTTTAATTGATAAATAAATCATACGAGTTGTAATTTTCAAAATGAGAGAAAATTTTTGGATTTGAACCCAGGGTCCCATTGTCCTGGGATTTGAATCCAGGACATTGGCTTAATCTGTAAATGTCCTACTAACCCAGCTACCCTGGACTAACCCGGCGGACACATTTCACCCAGACAACATTTTTGATAATGACATCTAGTCTGTTTTCTGAAACAGCTCAACAGACTAAATTGCATGTAATGGAACTCCAAATAAACATTAGATAGTTAATTTCATTTCATTAATTCAACACAATTATTCTAATTGGTTAATATATCATAGGCGATGTAATTTTCAAACTGAAGGAAAAGTGTCCAATTCGGGGTTTGAACCCAGAATCTTGGTTTAAGCTGCAAACGCTCTGTCATCTGAGCTATTCTGGATACTTCCGGCGGAGATATTTTACTCAGACAACATTTTTGATATTGGCACTTGTATAAAATGCGCTATTCTGTCAGAAATCAGTCTCACAAAGGTTTTAAAAAAAACTCAAATTACTTAATACACATTTTTATTAATATCATTTTAAGTTCTGATTCGATTTTCATAAAATTTGAAATGAGTCGACAAAATTCTGCAACGATTATATATATATTAAATTTCAAACCATTAGCTTGGGTAGTTTTTTGCGCTGTTATATGCGGACAGACGGACGGACGGACCAGACGACGACTATAGGTGCTACGTAATTATATAATTACGAATGCACCTAAAAACGCAAGTCATGTGACTGACGAAAACAAATACTGACAAACCACTTCTTTTTTCATATGCCACGCGGCCATTTTTATTCAAATTAATTTTTTCGCTTAAAATTGCATAAAAGTTACATTTTTAGAAAGATCGTTCAAAAAAATTGTTTATTTGAGCGATGAGTTACATTAAAAAATGTATAGATTCTGAGATAACTTCAGTGGGAATTAATTTAACAGCCGAATATCTCCATCCACTAGAATAAATAAACACAGGAGATTTGTTCGTTGTGAGCGAAAAAAATATTAAACCAGGGGCGCAATCATTCGCAAAGCAAGATCTCCATTGTGAGTTTTACAGTCTGTCTGGTGTAGAAAAAAAATCCATTTGTAAACGTGGCATACGTAATAAGAAAAAAACAAAAACGAAAAATCATGCGCCAAGCATAGATTATGTAGCACTTTCCAACGCTTCCAAAATAATTTTACAAAACATACCGTTTAAGAAGCTAAAAGATAACATCTAAGTAAACAATTTGGAAAACGCATAACATATTTAAAAACATAATTTCAGGAATTTCGAACAGATACAATATTCGGAAAAGTATCCGAGTACTTTTATTCAACTCTGTATATGATCTATAGATTTGTATATATACTATATAGGATGATAAATTTTAGTTTAGTTAGGAAACGCGTAGCACAGTTTAAAATTCTCCTTCTGGAGTTTCTGTCAATAAACGGAAATGTGTTCTCGAACTTTTGTGCTACCCTGTATATGAAATACAGAATTTATACACACCCAGTAATAGACAAAAAGTGAGTTCAATTGTAAATCGCGTTCAGCAACTTAAAACGCCAGGAATTATTGTTAACAGACAGTAGAGACTTCTTTTGTATGTCCCTGTAAATTAACGATGACTGCTATACACACACTATTCTGTAGTAAGCCTCTTGTAATGCACCTTAGTAATATATATAAATTTCAATGCGTTTAAAATAGTGAAACATTATTTAAATAAACCGCAGACGATTTTTCTCCATAGACGTAAATTAACGGAATTCTTTTGACTGTCCCTGTATAGTAACTATAAGTGGTATGCACACCCTATTCCCTATTAAGCTTCTTCTAATGCACCTTAGTGATATATATAAATTTCAATCCGTTTAAAATAGTGAAACATTATTTAAATAAACCGCAAATAATTTTTCCCCATAGACCGCAATGTAACGGAATTCTTTTGAGTGTCCCTGTAATAAAACTATAAGTGCTACACACTTCCGTTGTAATAGGGAACATGCTATAGATAACGACAATAATATATAAAAATTGCAGAGCAATCCGAGCATATTTACGGGAGTTACAGCACGGCCAGACGGCCAGACGGCCATACGGCCAGACAAACCGAAGTCATAAGCACTTTTCAACTAGGTTGGAAAGTGCTAAAAAGAATGCTCATTTCACTCATAGCAGACGATATAATGCATTTCACTGAAATAATAAGGATGATTTTTTTACACTGTGAAACTAATTATAGTACGAACGCACCTCCTATGTCACGTTTAAAGTACAATCTCCAACTTGTTTTAAATGTATACGAATAATGATCAATTACGGCACTGTTATTATGATTGGCAATTGATTGCCTAGAAATATGAAACCAGTGGTAGGTTTATTAAAAAAATCGTAAGAATCTTATGCGTAAATCTCGAAACTTAGTTAAAAATAGCATCGATAGATGGCACTGAGAGCGTTAAGAATCATTTTAAAGAGAGTTCAGAAGCATAGAAAGACTAGTCATCGAAGATTTCGTCATTGAAATATGGCCGCTATTAGCGTATAGTGGAAATAATTCCGAAAGTGGTGTATACCGTGGAGGTACGTGTGTTTATTGTGTTGGAGTACCACCGATTAAATCAGAGTCCTACTGCCACAAGGAGAAGTTTTCAAACGCGATTTCAAGTCTCAAAAGGCCGAGATGGAAAAACAATTCGTGAGCTTTTCAAAAAAATTCAACAGACAGGTACGTGGCCGAAGCGAATTATTTCCACTATACGAAAATAGCGGTCAGATTTTAATGGCGAAATCTTTGACGGCTAGTCGTTCTATACTTCTGTACTCTCTTTAGAAGGATTCTTAACGCCCTCAGCGCCATCTATTGGTGCTATTTTTTACAAAATTTTGAGATTTACGTATAAGATTCTTACGATTTTAAAACATATTTAGCCAATTTTAGCAGTAAGCTCTTGGACTGTAGTACGAGAATTAACTTGTACTAATGTTTTTAATTTTTCAGTGATAATGACATGATCTCATCCAATTTTTTCTTCATATTAAAGACTCGCATTTCCCCTACTAAATATCTGTAATAATTGTTTAACTGTCCATTCACTAGTCGTTCCGGTGTCAGTTGTATGGTCTATATTGGGAGCCATTTCTACACCTTTAAATCCTATTTTGAATGCTTGCAAAAAAATCGTGCAATCTAACTACTTTGCTATTGTCTTTTAATCTCATTTTCACAATTACAAAAACAAAACTTTATTTCAAAATATTTAGAAAGCAGTATAAAAATCATATGAAAAAATATATTCAACAACATACAATTATATTAAAAATTCATTATAAATTTTTGGTTGAATTTTTAATAACAGGAACCACTCATGTTTTTCACGCAAATTAATCACTTATTTTCAAAACTCTCCAACATACTTGAAAAGTGTTTAAGAGATCCGTTTGCCTATCTGTCTGTTAGTGCTCTAATTCCCGTAAATATACTCGGATTGCCAAGCATTTTTTATATTTTATTGAGGTTTATTATAGAAATTTTGGTACGGAAAATGAAGTATGTAGCATTTATACTCATGTACAGGGACACCAAGAAATATTTCGTCACATTACGGAAAATGCGAAAATCGTTTGCATTGCATTTTATTGACGTTACGATATTTGAAACATAATGAAATTTATATACATCATTAAGATGAACAACAATATGCTTTCGCTGGAGTATAGAGTAAATAGCATCTATAGTTCGTTTTCAGTGACGTACAAAATAATTACAATATATTATGATCTATGGAGAAAAATCTTAATAATGTTATGATACTTCAAACATAACAAAATCACTAAAGTGATCTGCATATTGACTATATATTTTAGAGTGTATAGCATTCATTTTTCATTTGCAGAGACACATAAAAAAATTCGGTTAAAAGACTGACTAAGATCGATAATTTATGGAATTGCGTTTTTCTCCGTAATATGCAATTTTAAACTGATCTACTTTTGAGGGTGTGTGGTGTTAGGTGGTGTGCATATATCTTATAGATCGCATAGAGGGCTGCACAAAGATTTCTCACATGTCACTGGATATCGACTGCAATTAATTAAAATAAAGTTTTACTGAGGTTTTTTTTATAAGTTGTTTATTTAGATATCTTTATTCATTCTAGGGAAAAAATGAAAATTCTTAATAATATCCTTTACGTGTTGGAAATTGATTCCTAATCTATGCCTGGTGCATAATTTTTTGTCCTTGTTTTTAAATGTAATGCTAAATAAAAGAGGCTAAAATTATGGAACAATTTATTTCATATCCACGAAGATTTTTTTTTTCTTTCTTATGAGATGCATGTAATATCTTTTGTTTCATGCCTAAATTCAAGAAATTTTTACTTTTATCGATACGTATTCTGTACTTCATTCTTCCTAAAAGTATGAAAAAAATTATCAGAATTGTAATATAAAAATTAAATCTAAATGGAGCTTTGTACGAGGTTAACTATTTGTATGTGTAGAATTTTTTTTTATAAATCTACGCGTGCAAAATATACATCATTCTTCTTAATTTGATAAACAAAATTTGGGAAGTTTTAAAATTTTCATGTGTGATCTAGTATGACGTTTTATAGTTTTTTTTTCCTTTTACCGATAAATAAATAGCCAGCACTTCATTTAAACTATCCCTTTTCTAATTACGACTGCATCTTTATGGGCAAACCTTTTTAGAAATATATGATCATTATTTAAAATATCTGATTACAGTAATATTTATTTATGTTATATTTATATGGGATATAAATAATTAATATTTTCATGTCATGTATGTATTTTAATAATTATATATTATTGATTTGTTTTTTTTTGCACTTTTATACTATAAAGTAAAATTTTAAATACACCACATCTTTTCAATTTTATTTCCCACCCTTTCCCATTTGATTCAGTGTATGAGGGACAAAAATAAAAATAGGAAAAAACTTTAAATATCAATTTAACATTTTATAATAGAGAGTTTAAAAATTTCTATATGTAATTTTCTGTTACTTTTTTAAAAACTTACTAACACAATTATTCGCTTATACTGGTCTCCGCATATTTTTATCTTTCAACCTGAAATGCAGTTTTATCCACAGTGCTGTGAAAACAACGTTGGGAAAACAATAAAAGAGTTTTCTTCTTCAAAATGTTATTGTATTTACGAATTTTGTTTAAGTAAAGTTAACTAATATCAAACATTTGGAAAATTATCATTATTATTAAAATGAACATAAAGAGTGACATCAAAGTCTGTTTTTTATTAGAAAATTTTAGCACGAAATAGTCATTTAAGATATTTTTAAATTTTCATAAACTGACAAAAATGGAATGAATTGAACGATTTTTTCGGTTCATAATATTTTGTTAAATTTTGAAAATTTCAGCTTTTATTTGCCAATTTCTCCCGAAATATAGACAATTCAGTAACCTAACGAAAAAATTACGTGAAATCTCCCACAAATGTTTCGCAGTACTATAACTAAAAAATATCATAATTAAGTAATTTTTCGTTGTAAAATTTGGATTTTTGGTTTGCCATAATCAGACAATGCACAGACAAAGTTTTTCTAAATATAACTAAAACTATTAAGCCACACAGACCAAGATAAAGTTTACTTGCAAAAACTTTTAATTTCAAAACTTTAAAAAATATATCTATTTTGACGGGTTTTAATTTTGAAACAGTTTTTAGAGTTATACATCTCAACCTAATGGTTTTAGATTAGCAATGACACAATGTATATATATACACGAAATTCCGCTTTGATAAGATACATAAAATCTCATTTTATACTGTGAATTCTAATCAGGTTAAATTAATATGAATGAGAACTTTTTTCTCAAAAGCATTTAAAAAAATACTCTATTTAATACCATTTATTAAACAAAGATCCTTAGTCTTTAAAGCTAAAAAAATATGAAAAAGTGTTGTAATTAAATAAATCTCTTTTATATAATTACTTTCGTTACAAAATTTTATTACTGTTAGGATACTGAATTTCAAGTTTAAAATATTTTTTCTTTGTTATAATTCTTTATCCTTCAAATAAAATTTTAATGTAAACGAAGATAGTGAATAAAAAGGGCATCATCGGAAAGCTACTTATTTACACATGTAATTTTTATACTGTAATAATGTATTTCCAGAAGTATTTTTTAATGCTTCTTGATTTTATTTCAACGTGATCTCTATTTAATGTTAATGATCTTTGTAATGATTTTGCTTTCTAATATTTGTTTCGATATTTTTTATTTTATTTTAATATTTTGACAAGTTATCATGAATCAAACTTAAACACAATTTTTAATTAAATGTTTTAAGAGATCAGTACATTTTGTATTGAGCAAATATTGACCAAAAATACGAATTTTTATTTTCTGGTTAAACTTGTCAAAATTTGAAAAATATTAGTATATCGCCATTTACTTGTAAGGTGTTTTTTTTTGTTCTACTTTTTAAAGGTAAGTGAAAGTAACATATCATTATGCCTTTCAGATGCATTTTTCACAAAAGTTTTTTTTTTTTTTTTTTTTTTTTTTTCTGCAAAGCGTACATTTTTAAAATGCTCCGCGTGTTTTAATTTTTCTTCACACTTTCGGTATGCCTAAAGACAACAACAAATCTATGCACACATTTTGAAATGTTCGTTAATTTAAGTACTCAAATTAGCAATAAAATAGATTAAAATCTGGAATTTTAATTAAAATTCAGTCTTGTGTCGATTTTTATTGTTTTTCAAATAAATGTCGTTAAGCTCAAAAAATAGATGCACATTTTTTGATAAAATCCATTTGCGTAAAAACATAAAGTAGAATAAATAAACTTACGACAACATTGTAAATATTGGAACGCATGGATCCTTTTTAAATAAAATAAAATTATTAATTACTTTATTTTATTTATTTTATTTTAAATGTTTTTTTGTATTAATGCAACAGGGAACTTCTTTGAAGATTTTTTTTCTTAGCATAATGAATTAAAAATATATTTTTTAAATGCACCGATATGATAAGAAACAATCCATTAGTGCATTTTATTGTATCCAAATTTCTACGCTTTATTTTCAAAATTTTACATCGCTTTAGGGGTCGAATCGTTCTTATTTTTTTCAGTTTGTTTACATTTGCTACCACTATTCAAAAAATAACTTTGCGGTCGATCTTTTTAACATCAACGTTTCGTGTATTTGTTTAGAAAAATTATGCTTTATGTAACACATTCAGAACTGCTTTAAAAAAAAAAATAATAATAAATAAATTTGGCAGTTAGGATTGCTTTAAGACACGAGCAAACACACCAAAGGCACATTTTATAATATTTATTTTTAATTGTATGTGTAGTTATGAACAGAACGATTTTTAAAACTTCATTGGAACGTTCTAGTAACACGAATAGTTTAAAATGATTTTTGAAGCAATTAAGAAAACTTAATATATTACGTCGCTCATTTTATTTTACACAGAAAATACGATGTATTGAAACAGTATAGAGAATATACATGCCAGTTACTAACCCAAAACATACATGTGAGGATGTAAAATATAAATCTTTGTGTATATGTATATATACATATCTATGTGTTTATGTGCATATATGTGTTTGTTTTTAGATAATCTTCCATTACTTAAAAATATTTTATGGTTTATCATTTACTTTATATCTCCTATCTCTTGTGTATATATTTATAAACCAGAACGGTCGTCAAATCTACATTGGAACGTTCTACAACTACTTATATTTTTACATGATTTTCGAAACATTTAAGAAAAATGAAAATATTACGGCACTTATGTTATACTAGCTGATCCGCCCGGCGTTGCTCGGTCCCGTCAAAAAATAGTACGAAACGCGAAATCACTCTAAAAATCTCTGAACAAAACTCTTCATCTGGTAACTCTTTGTCTTTCGGAAATTAAATAGAGAGATACACCCCGAAGCGGAAATAAATTCACTACCACCCCCCATATGTCTGGATCATTTGATTAAAAACGGGTCAGTTTTTGCATTTAAAAAAAAAGGTTACCGTCTGATTTTAACAAAATTTGCATTTTTGGAATCAGAAAAATAAGCTAGGAGTTTCGAACCAATTAATCCAATACCTTTCTTAATACTTGAAGATGAGTGGAAATGAAAATTTTCGTTGTCTCGGATTATGAAATCGGTAACTTTCTTTTGCGGTTTCAATAAAAATAGTCATTTTTGGCGCATGCGTAGGAAAATCTTTTAGTTCTCCTGCCAGGGGATGCATTTTGTTCTACACAAATTTTTCGAACCGTGTCCCCGTTGCCTACGATACCGTGTATAGCAGACGTGCTAGGCAAGCGCTGCAAAATCTTTTAGTTCCAGTTTCTACCATCAGGTGGAGAATTCTGTTCCAAATGAACCTATCCGAACGAACCTCCGGCACTCGGTCCTGTTGCTTACGGCACCGTGTAGAAGGCATGCCTTGCACGTACAAAAAATCTGTTAGATCCATTTTCCACCGCCAGGGAGTACATAATTACTTACCTATATCTTAATTAGTTCCTCTTAAGTTAAATGAAGCGATTCCCGTTGAAATCAATCCCATATAAACAGAGAAAATAAATCACCCTTCTGGATATTAATATTCATAAATGGTGGTAACCAAGGGCTCAAAAAATAATACCGAAATTTATTTAGTACCTGAGAGTCCTTGGAAGAATTTCAGAAAAGATTTCGTTTGAATCAGACCAAGATTAAATGCAAAATCTTTGTGTTACATTGTCCACCGCCAGGGGGTGTTCTCTGTTCGAAACAAACTTCTTTCGGAACGAAACTCCGGCACGTGTTCCCGCTGCTTATGACAACGTATAGAAGGCGTCCTGACCACGCGCAAAAAATCTTTTAGTTCCGCTTTCCACCGCCAGGGGACGCAAAATCTATGTATTAATTAGCTATCTATATCTTAATTGGTTTATGTTAAGTAGAATGAATCAATTGTAGTTGAAATCGGACCCTTTGTGTGAACCGGACAAATTGTAAATGCAAAATTGTTTAGTTCGATTTTCCATCGCTAGGAGTACACTCAGTTCTAAATAAATCTCTTTCCTATCGAAACTCCGGCAGGTGTCCCTGCTACCTACGACATCGTATAGAAGCGTGAATCTTTTCGTTCCTTTTTCTACCGCTAGGTTGTGCCAAATCTGTATATTAATTAGTTATCTATATCTTAATTAGTTCATGTTAAGTTGAATGAACTAATTCTCATTGAACTTGGGCCCATAGAACCCGAGAAAATGCCCCTCCCTGGTGATTAATGTTCAAAAGTGGTGGTAACCAAGCGCTAAAAAAATATAGCGAAGTTTATCTAGTACCTAGGGACTTCAGAAAAGGTTTCATTTGAATCGGAATAACAATTAAATAGTTCTGCTTTTTGGAGGCAGGGGGGAAGAAGGGAGTTTCAATCCGACCCGCGATATTTAAACTGCAACCAAACACTCACCTCACCTCCCCCACAGAATTAAACCAACGACATTAAAAAATTAGGATTTATTATTAAATTTTGAAACGGAAACAAAATTACTTTTTTTTACATACAAAAACATTAAGTTATCACTGTTAATTTCTGAAATCAAATACATAAATGTCGTGTACATGAAAAACCCCTAAAAATCGCATAAAACAAATTGAAAAAATTCACAACTCGCTGTTCGAATTGCAATCAGTTGACGACCTTTACATCTGCCAGTCATAATTGCCCTGTTGACTTCCAGCTGTGCCTACTAATTTTTCAGCTGACAATCACAACTGCCCTCCAATGGTGTTTGACTTGTAATGGGCGATTTGTGATGTCATTTAAAACAAAAAAAACGCTGCAAAACAGGAATTATTTTTTAAAAAACGCATAAAAAATGAAATTAAAAGAAAAAATCTGATAAAAAAATCGGGTTAATAAATAATCTGTTTTTCCCTTTTAAAATCATGATTTTTTATCTGTGAAGAATTATCATCTTTCTCCAATCTAAAAATATATTTTTTAAAAATGACTTTTTGAGCGTATCTGAGGCTGAAATGGAAGCAACCACCGAACCAATCAAGCATTCTGGTCAAAATTACTTAGTGTCGAAGGGAAAAAAAACGCCAAAAATTCAAAAATTGCTATACGAATTTCGCATAAACTTTATTGAAAAGAGGACAAAATATAATATATTAGGCTAAAAGATGGGAACCGAATTCCGGTTACTAATGTGTGTAAAACGCAGCAAAACGTCAAAAAAACAATAAATAGCATTTTTAAAATCGTGATTTTTTATTTGTAAAGAATTATCAACTTTCTCCAAGCTAAGGAGAGAAAAAAAAATGACGATTCTGAGCGTATCTGATGGCTGAAATAGAAGCAATCACCGAACCGAATTTTTTCAATCAAGCATTCTGGGCAAAATGTGTTTGTGTCGAAGGAAAAAAAATTCGCCAAAAATTCAAACATTGCTGTACGAATTTCGCATAAACTTTATTGAAAAGAAGAAAAAATTTACAATATTGGTCTAAAAGATTGGATCCCCGTTACTAATGTGGAAAAATCGCAGCAAAATTTGAAAAAACACTAAACATCGCATAAAAAATTTTATTAAAAAAGTCTTTTCAAAAATTCCAAAATCTGGCTTCAAGGTGCAAAACTACATGCATAGATGTACCTTTCCACCAAATTTTGTAGCTCTGTGTTCAGCGGTCTCTTCCGAATACAACCGAGAAACGCACACACAAACACAAACAACCATCTTTATTGTAGTTGGAGATTACACAGAAATTATGCCGTATTGAAACAGTATAGAGAATAGCCATGGCAGTTACTTGCACAAAATATACAAGTGAGGATGTAAATTATAAATGATTATATATATGTATATATTAGGGTGTCTCATTTTTCCAAAGATGTGATTTTCATATGACTTTGCTTACGCTCCGAGTCTCAGTGATGTAAAAAATATGTATGTCAAATTTAAAGAAAATTGATTAATATTTTGGGGTTGCACACATTGATCACTTTTATCTCAAACTATTGAAATTTCTAATATTGAAGTGCTTTGTGCTAATGGGCTTCTCGTGTATTTCTTTCGCCTTTTGATGGTAATTGAAATTTAAAATGGGAACCAAAAGAGAAATTTGGCTGCTGGAAAAATGTCCCTAGTGTTGAGTTTTTGGGATCTCGGCTTCCTTCAGAGAAACAAGTACTCTTAGTTTTTATTTACCATCACAAGGAAATAAAAAAAACACTTTCGGATGCTGCTAAATCTACAAGTACTAAACTGCAGGAAGTGTGTAGGAAAGTAAATATCCTTGTTAAGACGGAGGAGAATATACATGCATGTATACATAAGCTGTACAAAGAATACCAAAATCTAGGTAAAGGGAAATCGAGAAGCACAGATTAAGCAAATATGAATCGGCAGATTTGAAAAGGTGATCTTGTCGAGTTATTTGACATGTCCAGGCAAAATATGATGTACATGACTAGCATATCACAAGAAGATAAAGAATTTTTTAGGTCACAAAGAGAAGATTATATGAGTTCGGCAATGAGTGGAGTAGACAAAGTTTTCGCTTCGAAAATAAGAACTAAGTGTACAAAAGAAGAGAAAAATGATTCATATAAGAATAAACATTACAAAGCTGTCGTTGAAATCAATAAAACAGATATACTGAAGACTCATGTCCATCATCATCAGCACCCTAAAGACGAAGAGGCCGAGTTTTTACCACCCGCAACGAAAAAATTATGTTCAAGTCCTAGTTTAAAACTTCTTGATCAGACACTCACTTCTATTTGGGATCGAGAACAGCTCTCTATTCGACAAGCAAGTGCTTAATTTATAGCAACTTCAAAGAACCTTGGCCATGATTTTTCAAAAATCTTCATATCTCCAGCTACCGTTTATGGAGTTCATAAGTAGATCAATAGAAGTGAAATGACAAAGAAAATCGAAGGGTCACTCTTTGAAAATCCTCCTCATTTGGTCTTGCATTGGGATAGCAAACGGTTGCCTTCAGTTGCCCATAGAAATGGTCAAAGTTTTGGATAACAGAGTTGCAGTTCAAGTGATTGGCAAAGATCTTGAGTATTTGCTTGGAGTACCTGAAAGGCACTGGTGAGCAGATGGCTGAAGTAGTTATTAGGTAGGTGGGCTAATTAGGGATACTTGACAATATCATCGGTAAGTCTTTTGCTAATACAGCATCTAATACAGGAGTGGTACCAGAATTGCATGTACCAGAATTGAAAAAGTATTATGATGAACATTGTTGTGATTGGCTTGCCATCATCACACTCCTGAACTAATATTGAAAGGAGTATTTGAGGAGTGTTGTGGCATAGCTTAAGGTGTTCATGACATCCAGATTTTTCGGAAGTTCCAAAGTCTGTGAGTTTCTCTTGATAAGAAGTCATATACTAGAATGCTAGATAAAGAAAGTCCCGTTCCAGGCTTTCTAGAAGAACAACGAATAAAAATTATTAACTACATCCAAAAAGTTCTAAAAGATGGAAGTCATCCAAACGAAGATTACAAAGAGTTATTAAAACTCTCACTCTTGTACCTAGGAGGTTAGTCTGAAAACGTCTTCAGTTTCAGGATCCTAGAGACTCTGCATCAAGCAAGGTGGATGGCAAAGACAACATATGCACTTTAAATTGTCCTCTTCACTAAACAGTTGAATATTCCTCTACGAGAATTGAAAGGAATGAAACGGGTTACACATTTTGTCAGCCTGATATATATTCGGTTTTGGAACTAGGCAATTGTAAGTCGAAGGTCTCGAAAGAATGATTTGGATATGCAACAGCTTCTGAGCACTTAACCAGATGCAGACGTAAAAAAGTGCTCCCACAGTCGCTTTGGTATCTGTCAGAAACAAACTTAGGATTGGCTTTTTTGGACGAACGTATTACTCAGGCTGATAGAAAAATATGACTAGTAATTTAGAAACCAAACCTGCAAAGAAAAAGGAAATGAAACGATTAGAGTGTAAAGACATAGTGAAGGAAAATATTTGACTCATTTTATTAGTAATAAAACAAATGCATTATTTGAGTTGTTTGGGATCCACGATGTGACAGAATACTGTAGTGATTCTATAAGAAGCCATGTGAACACTCTTAAGGTGGTCACTGATGCCACAGAAAGATGAATCGCTCTGATAAAAAAGTGTAACGAATCAGTCAGGAACGAACAACAAAAAGAATGCTTGTTATGTCTAGTCGAGCTTCACAGAAAAGGCGTCACCAAGCGAACAAAAGCATCGATTGCATCGTTCAAAGTTAATTAATACAACGCATGTTTTGTCTATCATACTAACTATTAATCTTCGTGTCTAGTTTTAGTATTATTTTAAATTTGTGATTTCTATTTTTTCAAATAAAAGTAATTAACATTGAAATATCGTATTTTTGCTTGCACTACATTAATTTTAACACAATTATTTCAAATTGGTAAAGAAATCATACGAGTTGTAATTTTCCAACTGAATGAAAAATGTCCGGGCCAGGATTCGAACCTGGGATCTCTTGGCTGAAGCCGCCACGCTCTACCAACTGAGCTATCCCGGTCGAATCTGGAGGGCATAATTCATCCAGTTAACCTTATTGATCGTAGCATCTGGTCTGATATTTTAATCAGCTCAACAGAATAGATCGCAGGTAATGGAACTCCAGTAAACGCTGGATACGTGATTACACTACATTAATTTTAACACAATTATTTAAATTGGTAAAGAAATCATACGAGTTTTAATTTTCCAACTGGATGAAAAATGTCCGGGCCAGGATTCGAACCTGGGATCTCTTGGCTGAAGCCGCCACGCTCTACCAACTGAGCTATCCCGGTCGAATCTGGAGGGCATAATTCATCCAGTTAACCTTATTGATCGTAGCATCTGGTCTGATATTTTAATCAGCTCAACAGAATAGATCGCAGGTAATGGAACTCCAGTAAACGCTGGATACGTGATTACACTACATTAATTTTAACACAATTATTTAAATTGGTAAAGAAATCATACGAGTTTTAATTTTCCAACTGGATGAAAAATGTCCGGGCCAGGATTCGAACCTGGGATCTCTTGGCTGAAGCCGCCACGCTCTACCAACTGAGCTATCCCGGTCGAATCTGGAGGGCATAATTCATCCAGTTAACCTTATTGATCGTAGCATCTGGTCTGATATTTTAATCATGAGCTGATTAAAATATCAGACCAGATGCTACGATCAATAAGGTTAACTGGATGAATTATGCCCTCCAGATTCGACCGGGATAGCTCAGTTGGTAGAGCGTGGCGGCTTCAGCCAAGAGATCCCAAGTTCGAATCCTGGCCCGGACATTTTTCATCCAGTTGGAAAATTACAACTCGTATCGTATTTTTGGCCTATTTTTACAAAACTAATAAAAGTGTGCAACCTCCAAATATTATCCAATCTTCTTTAAATTTTAAATATATACCTTTTACATCACTGAGACTTGGGGCATAAGCAAAGTCTGCAAAAATTTTCCTTTTTAGTTTTTGCCTTACAAAATGAAACACCCTCGTATATATACATAGCTGTGTGTATTCGTATGTTTGTGTTTGTTGGTAGATAATCTTCAATTATTTATAAATATTTTATTTTCATATCATTTACATTATATTTCTTTATCTCTTAAACTTTTCTCTTTTAAATATTAGTTCAGAAACACTAAATTTAAAGGAGAATTTTGAAAGTTTCTTGAATTTCAAAAGTACGTAAACAGAAAGGAAAAAGAAAATGTTATCCTTTGAGAAAAGAATATGTAGGAAGCAAGGATTTGGTTTGTCGTTTTATGCTTCTTCTGCATTTGTTTTATGAATGAAAGTTCTGAGATATTTTTCAATATATTTAAAACATTCTACTTTAACTTGGAATAGTTTTATATTTAGTAAAGAGCTCCATCTGGTTATCTACGTATTTGTTTTACTGTGTATTTTAAAAATCAATGAAAAAAAAGCATTTTGATGATGATTTAAACTTAAAAGCATATTTAGAATTTTTTAAGAAAAGTTAAATTTCAGCTATCTATATCGAATAAATAAAAAAATCGTTCTAATAGAGTTAATATCTTCACCAACGCATAGATGTTCGTATATTTTTATATGAATGCATAAAATACAACATATATATAGATATGCTTAACAAGATGATGTTTTAAATTTTTGGATAAAATTTAAGAAGTGTTAAAACTGAGATTAGTCGATAAGAAATTAAATATTATTTGAACATTATATGAATATTTATTAATGTTTATTTAAGGAACATTAGTTCGAAGAAGAGGTAATAGAAAATTTCTTTCATTGATTTTGTCCGCTTTCCATTCACACTATACAATGTAATAAACGGATATTAAATTGAGATTGAACATTATCTGCAAAATATCCATAGTATGAACAAAAAGCCACTAAATATTGCGCATAAAGCCAGTTTTTATATTAACGTCTCTTTTCCTTATATAAAAAGTAAAAAAGGAATCCATTATAAGGTCACTCGTTTCTCTGTTTGTCTGTACGTATGTCACAGCCGTTTTTCTTGAAAGCTATGGTACGTGGTAACATCAAACTTGACAGAGTTATAAAGGCTATTGACACACATATTTACCATTGTTAGCCATTCAGAAATATTTTTAGGGAAAATTTGGGGTATAACTAAGTTACTTCAAAAGAAATTTTTATATCTATAGTATAGGGTATTGTTGCAAAGATCTCATATCACTGAACTCAAAAATATATTTGTTTGAATTTTAGATATTATATATTTAGAGATATAGTTAAAACTTTACTGCAACAATGTGTTCACTCTACGCTATTTCTGAATCTACTAAAACTAGAATTATGAAAACATTAAGGGAAATAGGAGTTTATTTAAACATTGCAGGAAAACTAAAGCGACTATCCTAGATAACATAGTTTGTGAGAAAATCGCATTTTCCGCTAGACATAAAGTGTCCATTGCAGGCGCTCAGTGGGGCATTTGAGGAGGGCTAGAGGCACCCATCGTCGCGGACGATTCCCAAGAATTGTCGATAGTGCACTGTTAAAAATTTGCAGCAAACTGTCCAGTCATTTGACCGTTTTTGTAGAAAACGGTTACATAACCGTAATTTAACTATATTCTGACCGTATTGTTGCTCATTTTATGGTCAGAATATAGTTAAATTACGGTTATGTAACCGTTTTCTACAAAAACGGTCAAATGACTGGACAGTTTGCTGCAAATTTGTAACAGTGTGATTTTCGAAAAAAATATGTTGGAAATTAGCTGAGATATTAACCATTAAAGACACGGGTGGTTTATACACAAATAAAGAGACGGACGGTTCACTCTATGCACTCTATCGCTTCTAAAGCCTAAATAAATAACTACTTTTAACACGTTTAAAAAAATCCGTGAATTGAACAATTTTTTCCGTATCCTTTTTTCGTTAAAACACGAAAATTTCCGCTTTGATTTGCTTCGATTCCCTAAAAATGCGGAAAACTCACCATTCTAAAATAAAATATACCTGAAATTCTTCAATCTAAGTCTACAATTTCTTCTAATCACAGGGGTGTACCGGCAACTGTAATGCGTGTTATTTTTCAGTATTCGAAACGGAATTTTTACGTATGATTTTTCTATCAAAACACGGAAAATTCAAGAAACGAAGGTAAAATTTTCCTAACATTATCCAGCCAAAAGACAGAAATTTCTTCTAATCACAAAAAAATCTCTTCCAATCACGGGTGTGTTCGGGCAACTTGTTGTCTGTTTTTTTTTAAGGTTTTTGACGAAATTTATTTTGAGAGTGAATGATACACTTGTGCAAACAATACCCCAGTAGTAGTATAAAAGGAATAATCATAATATTGTTAACAAAATACTAATTTAATTAGAATTAATCAACGAATATATAATCGGCGATCACACTGTAACAAATAGTTGAAAGGAACAAGTGAACAGGAAATGTTACCATACTTATATAAAAATGGCAGCGGACATGTTGAACATGTGACTGTATCTGAAAATCACAAAATATGTGATTTTCGACAATCACAATCCACGTTTTCATCGAACACTTCTCGTCCATGATATAAATAAATACTAAACTAATCTGGTGTTTGGAAATATAATTATCTCATGCTGCAGAAAATTGGAAAATTTGTTTCTATTTACATATTTAGATGGACGTCTAAGCTTTATTGAAAAAAGTATTGCAGATGATGCAATTCACAATCAAAAGATAATTTTTACTGCAAGCTACGACCATTTCGTAAATGTAACAAATAGTATGATTATTCTTTTTTCTGACTTTTTATAAAAAACAAATGTGTTAAAGAGTTTTAACACATTTTAAGGGAAGCACAAAATGCTTTGTACAATTTGTTTTTAGTAAAAATATCCTTAATAGTTACTTTTTATCTAATATTAAAATCTCTGTGAGTTACTTTGTGTTTATAAAATGGAAAGCATAAAAATAATATGTGATGCCAATAAAAGAAATTACTGCATTAGAGATTAGAGGTACATAATTTTATTTTATTTCACTTCCACAAACCTTCTAATATGTTTTTTATCACACAAAATATTCTGTTGATTTAAATATACATTACTGCATGGTTAAAACAATTATTTCAGCTGTAAGTGATTTAAAATACCATTCAAAACAGATTTCCATATTATTTAAATCTATAGGGTGAATCACAACAATATTCTTGCATTCTATATTTCAGCTAAACCCCATCTGGTTAAGAACAACTGTCATGAGATTTCTCTTCTAATAGGATGTGCAAGATCCGATAAGTGGCTTGGATTCTATATCAAAATAAAATTATTGAAGCGTTAATAACATTCACTAGTTGAAACAATTTATGGAAAGCTGGAGAATTGAGCATAATATAATGCGTTGTGGCTTATAGGAATTAAATATAATGTTCAAATTACCATTTTCTATTATACACTTAACATTAAAATTTCTGGTAAATGCAATAGTAATGATTAGACATTTTAATCTATACATTTAACCCTTTGTCACTCAACAACTGCGATTTTAAAAATAATTCCTTGGTTGTTAGAATACATCATTTTAAGAATGTAAAAAGTAATAAAAAAACAGAATATAAGAATAAAAAAATTTTGACTAAAAAGTACTTTTTCACATCTGTAATAAAAAGAAAATCATATACTTCTCCTAAATATTGTCATTGTTGAAATACAAAATTTTAAAATATACGAACTTACCTTTGTAAAAAACTTATTATTGGACGTTCCCAATGTTTTCAATTTGACAAAATTTACGAAGTTCATTTTTAGCAATAGCGATGCGAAATTTCTCAAATGATAAATAAAACTTTGACATAAACAATCATCTGATTATTGCCATCCGTTGAGAATTTTATGAACAATGTACATTAACTGATTTGTTGGGAGATAGCAGCAATAAATAAAATCGTTTTTTAAAGCCATTTAAGGTATTTTTAAAGTATAAGTTACATTGATTTTTTTGCATGTTGCAGATTTGCGGCGGGTGATACAAACGGTTACGATGTTTTATTTAAACACAATTTAAAGAAATATCTAAAATTCATATTCGACATGATTAAATGTAAATACTGTTCGATAATCACACTTTTTTGGTAATAAAATGCCGAATTACACCCAGAAAAAAGTTTTGTTGAATCAACAAAAATTTGGTTGACCCCACAAACTTTTTTGTTTAAATATTGGTCAATGGAAATTTTGTTTGAATCAACAAAAATTCCTTTTTTTTGCAATTCCAAAAAAAAAAAAAAATTGTATCGTCAGCAAAAAATGTTTTGTTAATTCAAGTAAAGTGGTTCAATTTTACTTGAATTTTGCTAAAACAACCAAAATGTACTCAACAAAACATGTTTTGTAGTTTTAATCAATTCCTTTTTCTGGGTGTAAATTTTAAGCCTTTTTCTAAGTGCTAACTAGTTTTAAAAGGACCATTACCTCCATAAATAAGATTCCTTGTTACCAGATTCAAGTTCTAAATAGCATAAAATCGAGCACTATAACTCGTGTATTCGTTCAAGTGCATCTCAGTCTTGAAAAAATTAACAATTTGCAATGTTTTTTTTTTTTCTTTTCTTTGTATCATAACATATGGACAAGAAAATAAATCAGCTAAGATAATTTAATTTTTTTTTAAACTTTCTTATTAAATGTTATATGGCACTTTAGATGACCGAAAAGTTTCATAATATAAGGGTCGCCCAAATAGAAGTGGCATTGCTGTAATAATCATGCCATTTGAAGAGAAAGATGACTGTGTATGCTCCTATAGAGGGCGCAGAGTGCTGGGAATGCATGTGATATCAACATATCCTGCCAGATGCGCGTGTGATAGCGTGGGAGCACGTTAAAAGGGTGGTGACGGCGTCAACGCACGGTCCTGCAATTTTTAACAGCGGAAAATGTGAATGTTACTGAAATCTGTCGTCGAATGCAAAATGTGTATGCCACGGAATGTATTTTACACAGATCGGTATCCCGATGGTGTAGGGATTTTCATAGTGAAAGAAGCAGTACTGACCACAGGTCACGACCAAGTCAAGCGCATCTGGTTAGCACCAAGGACCTACAAGGTGACTTTGTCTAGCCTTTCTGTTACGTATGTAGTACTTCTTTCTTTTGTATACTAATTATTATTAATACCATTAAACCCTTTTTCCAACCGGCTATAGTGCCACTTTCATTTGGGTGGCCCGTATATCAATGAAAATTATATTGTTTTTGTTAATTCGGAAATATTTAAAATTGCGCATAAGAGACACAGTTTAAAATACAACTTACATGTGTTGAAAAGAGTATACTGAAAGTATACATTGTATAATATATGAAATTCAATACACGGTTGCTGTGTGTTTTGCTTCTGTTTTTTTTTTTGTGTATTGTAAGATGTTAATATAATTTTAAGATAAATGTCATAAAACGTATACATCTAAAAATGATGTATATGTGCATGCAGGTAATATTACGTAAGACAAACACTAATAATGCACAAAATGAATTAAACATTATTCTTATTATTTCCCTTCTGGTGTAGATTTCATTTGTTCATTTAATATAGTGCATTTGATACATCTTTTTCTTTTTATATGGGGTTTCTCTTTTATATATTTTGTAAATATTTTCAATGGACTGATGTTTAAAAATGAGAAATTAACAGGTTCAATCTACTCACCAACTGCCACGATGTTGGAATAAAATAGTCATATGAGATATGATATAATACATTTTGCGATATCTAATAGTATCCGATGAAGGGTGTTATGAATTCCACTTGTTGAGATGAATTGTTTGACGAAAATTGACAATTGAATTCAAATAAAAAATAACAAAATAGTGCTTCAGCGTTATTCGGTTTGTAATCCGAAAACCACTTCTACTATTTCTTCAATTCTCCTTTTAATAGTCTCAGCGCATTTACAACAACGAACATTCTTTTTTTTTAATTATACGTTAAATGGACATTACAGATAAAATTATAAAAGGAAGAGCTTTTTTTAATTTGTGTCGACAAAAGATTTTATTTCATCTAAAACAAAATATATACCATTTTTATTATTCTTATTTTATAATGCTTTTTATATTTTCGCCTTTACATTTCTACTTGAAATATAACATAAAACTTACTAATGCGTATAAAAATGTTACAACTTCTTTTTATAGCACATTAAACTCTTTTGTTCATATATGAAGATAACAAATCAAGAAAATAAAACAGAAGAATGTATAAATACTTCCTAAATGGTACACTCCTTTGAGATAACATTCAATGTACAGATCATTTTATTTAATCCGAACTAAGTATTTAAAAAACTTTTCACGTTTGAATTTTATTACATTTATTTAGGAATTTCTTCTTTTTTGCAATATTACTCCGTTGTTTTATAGAGACTTATATTTCTAAATTATATTAATTAAAGATAATTAACGAGATGAAACATGATATCATAAATATAAAGTATAATGAAATATTATTTTTGTAATAAATATTCTAATAATTTGTTTATTTTCTTTGGAATTGAATTAAGATTTATTTTCTTCTGATTTATTAAATTTGTGTTCAATGTATCAAATATCTCTTACAATTATTACAAATGTAAAAAGCAATTTTTATATAAAAGGGCAAACAAAATAAACAAATTAAATAAATGATTTGTTTTAAAAATATCCTTTTCCTTATCAGAAATGGATAAAGAATCTTTAGTTCTTTAAAACATTTAAAAATGTGATTTATTTTTGTAACTAAAAATATACTCTTTTAGCGTATAATGACGGCAAACTCATTAAATTCATTACATAGGGTATCGCAAAAAATTTAAACGCACTTTATATTTTTACATGGTTGTACTACATATGCACAAGGTAATTATAAAACAACTATCCCAATATATGAGCCTCTAACTATTATACCTTTCACAGAAACTAAATGAAATTTTGGTTTAACGTATTTTGACGTAGGCGCCCAAGAATCATTTGAAAAACGACAGTTACATTCTAACGTTTACGGATACAGTGACATAATTTTGGAAATTTTAAATGACAACTGACCTGAGAAAAAAGTTCTCCTGCAGGTGACGTGGGTTTCATTGGCAGTTGGAAAAACGTACAAATTCTGCTCTCCGAACCTGTGTAACCATGTTTTAAATGTAACGAGCGTATGAATATTTCCGCTAATGCACGTGAGGAATAACGAATTGGCTGCTTGCAAAGCCGTGGAACTTATTACTATATACGGCATAATTTTGAGGTGAGCAGATTAGAATGATTTATGGGATATCGAATGATAATATTAATAAAAATAAAAATGATACTAAGAGACGTTCTAAAGAAATAAAAATTGAATGTTTCAAAAGAAGAAATAAATTAAGAGTTTTTACAAATATGTGTAGCTTTTAACAGATTAAGATTTTTAGAATAATAATTAAAAGAGTATATTGATTAAAGATATGGAATAAAAGTATAATTTACATTTAATATATATTTAAAAGAAAGGGAAAAATTGAAAGAATTTCGAATAAATTAATTAAGGAAAAATGGCGAACTTTTTTTATTATTACATATATATATAATCCGCTTATTTCAAATTATATTTCTAAATTTCTATAAAGAAAACATGTATGTATTATATATTGGATTTCAATTGCGTATTTGTTTTCAGAATTTTCCGTTTTGATGCAAAACTTTAGTTTTTTATTAAATTACTTAAAAATTTACTAAAATTTAGTAGTATACTATAGTTTTTATAAATTATAAAGACAAATAAATATATATTATTTTCTTTAAAAAATCAAAATAAGAGACTCAAAATGCATTTTTTTTTTCAGGAGATAGTACAACCATATATAAAATTAGCAAGATATTTAGTTTTTAATTATTATGAACTAAAAGTAACATTTTATTCGATACATTCTTAATTTACAAGGAATGTATATAGTCCAGGCATTAGGGGATAAAAAAGAGCAAATAAAGGAAAATTTTGGTGTATTTTTTTTGGGGGGTCCCTTTATGTTTTTTGGGTCGCTGAACACGAATCCGAGGTTTTCCAACAAAATTTTTTTCGGGAAATTTGTTTTTTTTACAAAAAACGTGTAAAAAAACGGACTTTTTTCCGTTTTTTCAAAATAATTTTAAAATTGTGCAATTTACGTGAAAGTCGGCAATATATGAATTAAAGAAAATAAAATTTCCTATATTTTATGTAATGAAAGTTTTTTTCTCTGATCAATGGTTTAGCCGTGAGAGTGCCGCAAAAAAGGGTGTTAAAAACATAAAACTGTAAAAAAACGGGAATTACGGTAGTGTATGTCGATGTAACATAAAACTAACCATTTTACGCAAACGGTAACCATTAATGATACTAAAGATTATATGTTTGACTGTATTTTATGCATTTGAGGTAGAGGAAAAGTGCGGATCCTGCGCCAGGGGAAGGTGGGAGCAGTGGAGCAGTTGCACCTTCTCTCATGAGTCGAAGGTGCTCCTCCGCCGGAGTGCTCATACTGTAAAATTGGGAGGTGTAAAAGACAAAAAACTGTAAAAAACGGGAATTACGACTCTGTATGTCGATGTAACATGTATTCACAATATTGAAAAAAACCAATATTTTTCGGCACTTTTTTCGATTTTTCTTAAAAAACTCAAGTTTAGTGCATTTTACAGAAAAAAGCACTTTGTAGAGCATAAAATTCTCTACAACATGCAGTATTCAGGTTTGCAAATTGTCTAAATAGGGGGTAAGATACGGAGCCGGGAAAATAGGGTAAAATTTTCAAAAATCCACTAAAGACATTAGTTTTTGCTTAATAACCTACTTTTAATGCGTTTTACAGACAAAAGCACTTTCACCATTTTGTAGAGCATAAAATTCTCTACAACATGCAGTATTCATGTTTGTAAATTGTCCAAATAGGGGGTAAGCTACGGAGCCAGGAAAATAGTGTTAAATTTGGAAAAAATGTAAAAATCCACAAATGACGTAAGTTTTTGCTTAATAATCTACTTTTAGTACGTTTTAGAGACAAAAGCACTTTCATCATTTTGTAGAGAATAAAATTCTCTACAACATGCAGTATTCATGTTTGTAATTTGTCCAAATAGGGGGTAAGATACGGAGTCGAGAAATAGGGTTAAATTTGGAAAAAAATGTAAAAATCCACAAATGACGTTAGTTTTTGCTATAACTTACCCCCTATTTGGACAATTTACAAACATGAATACTGCATGTTGTAGAGAATTTTATGCTCTACAAAATGGTGAAAGTGATTTTGTCTCTAAAACGAAATAAAAATAAGTTATTGAGCAAAAACTAACGTTATTTGTGGATTTTTTCATTTTTTCCAAATTTAACCCTATTTTCCCGGCTCCATATCTTACCCCCTATTTGGACAATTTACAAATATGAATACTGCATGTTGTAAGAAATTTTATGCGCTACAAAATGTTGAAAATGCTTTTGTCTCTAAAACGCACTAAAAGTAGGTTATTAAGCAAAAACTAACGTCAATTGTGGATTTTTTCATTTTTTCCAAATTTAACCCTATTTTCCCGGCTCCATATCTTACCCCCTATTTGGACAATTTACAAATATGAATACTGCATGTTGTAGAGAATTTTCTGCTCTACAAAATGTTGAAAGTGCTTTTGTCTCTAAAACGCACTAAAAGTAAGTTATTAAGCAAAAACTAACGTCATTTGTGGATTTTTACATTTTTTTTCCAAATTTAACCCTATTTCTCGGCTCCATATCTTACCCCCTATTTGGACAATTTACAAACCTGAATACTGCATGGTGTAGAGAATTTTTCTGTTCTACAAAATGGTAAAAGTGCTTTTGTCTCTAAAACGCACTAAAAGTAGGTTATTAAGCAAAAACTAACGTCATTTGTGAATTTTTACATTTTTTCCAAATTTTACCCTATTTTCCTGGCTCCGTATCTTACCCCGTATTTAGACAATTTACAAACCTGAATACTGCATGTTGTAGAGAATTTTATGCTCTACAAAATGGTAACTCTGTTTTTGTCTGTAAGAAAAATCGAAACAAGTGTCGAAAAATATTGTTTTTTCCAATATTGTGAAAAACGCACAAGGTCTAGAAGGTCGAAAACTTGGTTTTTTATTAGAGGGTCAATCTTTACAACATACCCAAAAATCAGAACTACCCGAATTTTTGTAAGGTAAAATGCTATTTCTACTGGACTACAATGTTACCGCCTCTTAGAATACGAGCTCTCCGGAGAAGTAGCAACTTTGACTCATGAGAGTAGCTGGATCTGCCCCACTGCTCCCACCTTCCCCTGGTGTCGGATCCGCACTTTTCCTCTACCTCAAATGCATAAAATATAGTCAAACATATAATCTTTAGTAACATTAATAGTTAACATTTGCGTGAAAGGATTAGTTTCTATGTTACATTGACATACAGTACCGTAATTCCCGTTTTTTTACAGTTTTTTGTTTTTTCCACCCATTTTTGAGGCATTCTCATGGCTAAACTATTGATCAGAGAAAAAAACTTTCAATACATAAAATGTAAGAAATTTTATTTTCTTTAATTCATACATTGCCGACTTTCACGTAAAATGTATAATTTTGGAATTATTTTGAAAAAACGGAAAAAAGTTCGTTTTTTACACGTTTTTTCTAAAAAAAACATATTTCCCGAAAAAAATTTTGTTGGAAAACTTCGGATTCGTGTTCAGCGACCCGAAAAACATAAAGGGACCCCACAAATAAAACTACACCAAAACTTTCCTTTATTTTCTACCAAATGCCTGGACTAATATGTAAATATACATTTTAAGAAAAAATATATATATATATCCGTCCCGTGTCGCCGTAATTATTTTAGTACGACTCAGTAATTGCATTTTTTCAAATGAAACAACTACTATTAAATTTTTACTGCAATTTCGTACATTTTAAATGTCTTAAAATTATTGGCGTCTCCCAGCAGCGCAGATTCTTTGATTTCAAATTTAATAGACATTAGTTGGTAGTTTTGAATCCATTTCAAGCTAACCTTATTTCTTTATTTCAATCCGAACTTATTTTAAGCAATTTTGCAATTTACATTGCATATATATATCTGCCAAAGTTAAAACATTATAGCGTGTAGTCATCTTTATACAGTAGTAGCCGGTCGCTTCTGAGTAGGGCCCAAATACATTCTGCAGCGTACTGTCTTGACTTCCCTTCGGGCCCAGAAATTGTATTTTACATGCAAACAGAGAAATTTTAATAAAATACTTTATTTTAAACTATACAAAAATAACTAAGTAATATATATATATATATATATATATATATATATATATATATATATATATATATATATATATATATATATAAGCACGTAAATAAATATTTCGTGACATTAATAATATTTTTTTCCATAGTCACTCTGACAAAATACTACTGGCCCTGTGCGTATTTATCTAAGATGAGAGGAAAGCTTGCAGATGAAATAAATAAAATTGGGATTGCCTAAGATAAATGGCGATCATTGTAAATGGGGACTGTCACGCGCATAAATTATTAATGAGGTGATTAAAATAAAGGGTCCCTGTGTATTTCTCAGCCATATATCGTTAATGCACCGATCACAATAACGTGGTTCAGTTATTTTGCGTGCATAAATCATTAAAATGAAATAATTTTAACAGGACCCATTCGGTTGCACTCTTGTAATCTGACTACACGGTAATCACAATAAGGCATTCTGGTGCATATCCTAGCCCATAAATATGGCAATCAGTATTTAAATCGCATCTTTTTACTTTCAAAAAATGTATTTTGAAAAAAAAAGTGGAAGTGTAATATTTTGTTTACAATTTTAAATCCGATCGCTAAACGATAAAAATCGAAAAAAAATTACAAATTAGGAAATTAAAAAATATTCCCAATACAAATAATCCTATTATTTCTTGGAAAAAATTTCACACAAAATATACAATAAAAAATCAGCAATAGTTCTCTTTTTCATCTAATCTTCCGCCATCGGGTTCACAGCTGATGTTGCCCACAAACTCGCTAGCTCTAAAATCTCTGAAATACATGATTAACTACTTATTTTTGTTTATTTGTAAAGCAGAGTTTCACATTCTTACTTAAAACTGCTGCTGAGATATGGCACAATTGACTAAAACATTCGACATACAGTGTGACCCCCTTGATGGATTATTATCTAAAATTTATGTCTAAGCTATTATCTAAAATACATATTTAACTATTTTTTGGTACATTTGCTATCCTAAATTTCATTCTCCTACCTATTAGTGAGATATGGCAAAATAACATAAAAAAATCGACCCCCATCTAATTTTCTTTAGTGGCTGATTTTCTAAAATCTCGGAAATACATGTTTAACTATTTTTTAGTAGATTTGTTATCCTGAATCTGAGATTTCAAGCCCCAAACTAAAAATGCTTCTGGGATATGGTGAACATTCGAAATGACCTAACATTTTCGACCACCATTTTGCCCCTTAATGGGTGAATTTCTAAAATTGCTGAAACATGTGTTTAATTATTGTTGTACCAGATTTGTTATCCTGAATTTCACGTTCTTATTCAAAACTACTGATGAGATATGGTGAAAAGGTGAAATCATCGAAAATTATCGACCCACCATTTAACCTCCTTAGTAGTTGAATTTCTAATATCGCCTAAAATACATGTTTAACTATTATTTTGTAGATTTGTTATCCCGAAATTCACGCTCCCACCTATAACATCTATTGAGAAATGGCAAAATGACATAAATATTCAACCCACTATTTAACCCCCCTTAGTTGCTGAATTTCTAAAATTGCTGTAATACATGTTTATGTATATTTTTTGTAGATTTGTTATCCCGAATTCCGAGCTCCTAACTAAAAATGCTCCTGAAATATGGCGAACATGCAAAATGACCTAAAACTTTCGACACCCCCCCCCCCATTTAACCCCCTTAATGGATGAATTTCTAAAATCGCTGAAATATGTGTTTAATTATTTTTTTAGAAGATTTGTTATCCTGAATTTCACGTTCCTACCTAAAACTGCTGATAGAATATTGCGAAAATGTGAAATCCCTGAAAATTTTCGATCCCTCTTTTAACCCACTTAGAGGTTGAATTTCTAGAATCGCCTGAAATACATGTTTAAGTATTCTTTAGTATAATCGTTATCCCGAATTTCACGCTCCTACTTAAAACTCCTACTGAGATATGCCAAAAAAACGAAATTATTTAAAACGTTCGACCTCCCATTTAACCCTCCTTAGGGTGTGAATTTTCAAAAATCCTTTCTTAGTGGGTGCCTACATTGTGTAAAGAACATGTCTTCCAAATTTCATTGTTCTAGGACAAACGGTTGAGTTTCGTCGTTGAGTATGGGAAAATCAAGCTACTCTTTTATAAGTATAGATGCCCACTAAAATCCCTTGCCACCCTCTTAACTTCCGAATGGCTGCTGCTATATTCATAAAAGTGGTGTCTAGGTATAGTAAGGTAGCCATGTGCTACTGGATTAAATCGCCTACAGCGCCACATGGTGTAAAACTGCGAAATTAGCATTCCTATCCCGAAAAAGGAAAGAGATAGGGGGAAAAAGTGATTTACAAAATTGTAAAGCATTATCTATTTAGTACGAAAAGACATCTTGTGGACAGTAATGCGAAGAATAGAACGGTTAAAATGCGCATTTGATTTTTCGTGATTTCCTACACTGTGACGTCACGGAACTTGAACGGAAGGAGAAATTATTATATTTCGGACAAAACATGACACTGCAATGTGGCTCAGTGCTATCGTTTGTGATTCCCCTTTCTAAACGACGCATTACGGACGCTTGTGCCAACGTATCACCCTCTATGCTCCAACGTGTGCAACGTGAAATTCAAACAAGGATAAATATGTGTATTGCAGCTGACGGTGAGAAGTTTGAACATCTCTTATAAAGGTACATTATTCCAACTAGTTTTTTTTTTCTAAGATCGTTTTGGGACGTCGCAGTGTAGGAAATCACGAAAAAACAAATGTACGTTTTAACCATTCTTTTCTTCGCATTAATATCCACAAGGTGTATTTTCGTACTAAATAGATGATGCTCTAGAACATTGTAAATCACCTTTTCCCCCTATCTCTTTATCTCTTTCCGTTTTCGTCATAGGAATGCTAACTCCGCAGTTTCCCACCAGGTGGCGCCGTAGGCGATTTCATTCAGTAGCGCATGGCTACTTTACTATACCTAGACACCACTTTTATGAATATAGCAGGATCCGTTCCGAAGTTAAGAGGGTGGCAAGGGTTTTTAGTGGACATTTTGTATATATAATGGCGTATTGTTGTCTAGTGCGTATTCAATGGCAAATTGCATTGTTTTAAAAAAATTACCTAATACACAATTTTCAAAAGTACAACTTTTTATTTGTATTTTTCAAAATTGCAAAACATATTCCTAATTTTTCTTAAATACATTCTTAATGTAAACAATAATAAATCAATTCCTCTTTTTACTCATAACAACAAACTAAGAGCTTCATTAATAAATTTACAAAATTTAATTAATTGTGTTGTAAAAGGAAGTTAATAAATATGTTGCCCCTTTTGAAAAATGTGGAATAATAAAAAGGCACTTATCAAACTAACTAAAAAATATATTTGATTTTCTTTATTTTGAATTAAAAAATTCAAGTACATATATAATTTAGTATAGTTAATTCTTATGGAGATAAATATGGCAAGATGACTGAATTTAATTGCTTGAAAAACGATGATTTATGTAGGGATATTAATTGCTTAATTATAAAAAAATATAATTAACATTTAAAGAAAATAGAAATGATGATTAATGCTATAGCGTTTTTATTAGCTTTATTGTGAAATTCAGAAAAATATGAAATAAATATCTTACTTATATTTTCAAAATTTATTTATGTTTTTTTTTATAAGTATATAGGTGATTATCAATATATGAAGAATTTAGCACTAATGAACCGTTTCAAAAGTCGGTATTAATTTTTAAAAAAAACATGTAGTCTGAAGTATTTGCATCGTATGGATAAATGAAAAATATTCATTAAACGTATAAATTATACAGTATATGCAGGGTGTTTGAAAAAGAATGTTTCGATTGCAAATGGCAATAACTTTGTTGTAAACAATGATTATAAGAACTGCTTTAAGCACAATGCAGAAGAGAGCTCAACTGCTCTATGTTGTTCCTTTTAGTCACACCCAAAAAATCCACGAAATCAACAAATCAACTATTCCAATTCGCGCCAGATAATGTGAGGCATGTTCATATAGAAACTTATATCAGTGGTTTCTCTACGGAAATATCCACATAAAGAGCTGTCACAAGTAGTCATGCACAATGTATTTTTTAATATCTGGTGCTCAAATGATTTTATGATGTTTTCGACTGTGTGACTAATGTAAACATTACGATTAGTAACGAAATACACATACGATTTCGAGCAACCTTCTGTATTTTGCTTAAAGCGTTTCTTTCAATCTTTTTTTTTACAATTAAACTATTGATTTTTGTAATTGTGTCGCTTTTTTGAAAACATATATATATGCAATACATTTTTTAAAAAATTAACATATCTTAAAATCTATTTCATTTAATCTCTTTTATTTCCGTCCTTAAATGCCATAATCCTTTTTTTCTCCTTCAAATATCTAATTATTTTCTACTCGTCTTTAATACATATTATTTTTTTTTAATTGTATGAAAATTTGCAAATTTGCGGGAATATTTCACAGATCTGTTATTAACTGTTAATTTGGGATATATTTCTCTTCAAAACAAAAATTCATATTCTAAACACATTGGACATTGTCGATCATAACATTAAACTCATATTTAAACTATTTTTACTCCTGTAATCGTCTTTGATGGACAATTAGCTTGCGCGATTTTCCCAATCCCGTATGAAAAAGACAGCCAGATCAAATTTTTACTTTTAAAATTAACATTTTGTGTCATTAATTTTCCGGTATATATCCTGGGATATTTTTTAAGGGAAAAGCAGATTGCATTCGAATTATTTCACTAGTATCAGATGCACATTTTCGCATTAAAACTTCTGAGTTCGTATTACGATACCAAGCATTGTGTTTGTACTTTAATCGAAAATTATTGAAGGTGACGAAGTATATGATTACCAATCGCATATTTTCAAAGATATAACTTTAAAGTCATTTTCTCAAAATGTGAGTTTGGAGAGTTTCGAGCAAGGTACTTAAAAGAAAAGTGTGCAGTATTTTTATGACATTCTCAGGATATATATAACATATTGTATGCTCTATAAAGTAAACTTAATCGTCATCTTTTGGCTGAGAAAAGAATATTTTACTTGTAATTCTATTGTTAAAATGTTGACAAGATTATACAAGTAATATGTGTTAGACAATATTTTACCTAACGAGTATTAAGGCGTGAGAACGGTTAATTACCTCATTTATTTTATTTCTAAATACTTAATCACTTTTCTTCACAAACTTCTAATAGAAGTAAAAAGGAATATTCTTACCATTAGGTAGCTTCATCAGTGGTATATCCGAGAAAATCCATTTTTAACAACTTTGTTTGTTGTTGTGTGAATATTATTTTGTATGAAGTATCCGTTGGAAAATTATATTATTTCACTATAAAATGAACACTGCTGTAAAATTTGTATTCCATCGTATTGCAGTGGTGCACTAAGTAGAAAAATCACTTCACACTTTTAAAGGAAAAAAGAAAAGAATTTAATATAAGATAAAAATTAAGAAAGAACATTTTTGCATCCTCTCAGTCGGATGTTCAAGCGAGAAGTGAGCAGAAAACATATATATGAAAATACACACGTGCTTTTCTCAACAAGTGTGTTACATTTAAAAGGTTGTATGCGTGATAAACATCATTATCCAAAATTGGCCATTTTGCACCATTAAAAGTCAAATTTAAGTGTTTATAAAATAGAGAGTCAGTAAAAGTCTCGTTAAAAAGGGAGTTGAGCTTAAACTGTCTTTGAAAATGTCCCATGATACTTAACACAAATGTTCCGCAGATGGCTAGCGGATAAAGTCTTTTCTAACAGGTAATAAATTCTCCTCGTTAGTATCGGCTAACCAGATGTCAGCGGCACAGAAAGATTGTCCACATGTAAGTTCTATTAGATGGAGTTGACTATTTCTTTATTTTGTTTTAGCACTTATCTTAATTAGGAGGCTTATTCCGTAACACGGGCAATAATATGCAGTTTTGATTTTAAACAGAAAAATAATATAAATAAATATTGTTTAAGTCGAGAGTAAGCCAAAGACTCTCTCATGTATAATTATATACCACAAATTTTAATTTGCATTCAGAATTTTTTTGTAATCATGCGCATGACCTGTGATTCGAATTTTCTGCTCGACAACATAAAAATATCTATAAAAACAAATTATTATGTTTTTATGATGTAAACCTTTAAGATATATAATGTCACATATTTCAATTTTTGACAATTTAATAGTCTTACGTACCCTGAAGACAGGGTGGTAAAAAACCCGTGCTTAAAAAAAACAGCTCGGTCGGGAAGCTGGGGGGGGTACTGGGGAAGTTTCCCACTACAACCCTGCTTGAAGGGACTCGAAGTATTTTAAATGACAAAAATGAACGACAAAAGTCCACGACAAAATTAACTCTGTAACGATTTTGGTGTTCAGGGTCCATAACTTTGAGTCTTCGACTCTTCTTTATGGTGCTTAATACAATGTCTCTCGCTTATACCTAAAAGTATGTGTAAAAGAAAGAAATATATATATAAAAGTTTAAGTTTAATATGCATAAACATTGGTGAGTATTTTGTTTATAATATTAATATTGATGATAATTTACATTCTCTATCTCTAAAAAAAACATCTAAATCCGTGAAATTGTTCAGAAGGTATCGTAAGAAATCCACTTGTGTTTCGAGTTTAAAGTTTCAGACAAAAGTATTCAAGATAAACTTGGTGTATAGGTAAAATAAAGTGGATAACTTTTCTACGATAGTAGTACTGTTTACAAAGCTATCAAGTGTGTAAAATGCAGAATTACTTCGGGTTACTATCTCGAAAAGGGCACAAGAAACAGGAAACTTGAGGGCCATTCAATCAGCAGCAAATTGCATCTTACATGTAAAAATAACTGTATTAGAAGCCCTGAAATGTTTTTTTATATACAATAACTAGCTTAAATACGGCACTAATTACATTAAAATTGTAGTTTTATACGACAGACGTATAGTTACGAATAAAACTAAGACATATACGTAAGGTAAACTTTTTTAAAGAATTAAATCAAGTTACGTATACTAAATATGTTCACGAGGGTGGAGTGAAAAAAAGAAAGTTGGAATTTTCGTGTTGGATAACAGTCAAAGGTTGCCTTTTAATATCTATAATATGCGTGCAAAATTTCATGAATTTTGAAAAACTCCTTCAGGGTTCTTCCAGGACCTTTATATTTTCATTGTTGCATGCAATAGGTTTTTACCATAAATTGTACATTTACAGTGTTCGTTGGTA
Organism: Maratus michaelseni; assembly: GCA_963931845.1. Lineage (NCBI taxonomy): Eukaryota > Metazoa > Arthropoda > Arachnida > Araneae > Salticidae > Maratus > Maratus michaelseni. The sequence continues at coordinate 395,610,007 of OZ007592.1, forward strand.
ATCTCGTTTAATATTTATTTTTTATATTTAAAATATTTAGTGTAACTTACTTTATCATTTCTAAATTTTAATTCTTGATTTTAAAATTTTTGAAACGTGTTATTGAGTTTTACAAATTATTTTTCCCATTTTTAGCGCAAAAATGAGTACGGGTGGAGGAAGACCGACGTTTACCATTACTAGAAGTGCAATGATGTCCCATATTTAGTGCTCCTTCAAAACAAAATGAAGTTGGTTTGAGAACAGTAGGAGACGTTACAAAATGTTACTTTTATACAAGATAAGATTTAAAACAGAGTAGGAATGGTAAAGATCCACCAGAGTCATAGTTAACACAAATCTAAGACAGAAGGTCGAAAAAATTTAGAAGAAAGCATCAATTCATGTAGTTTCCCACAGGCGTATTGATCAAATGATAGACAACGATTTTTCTGAATACCAGAACCTTATTTGATTCTCTAAATCCAAAATAAATGATAATTACGTAAATAAGATTCAGTTTTTCAAATCTGAAGCTGTAGTAATCTTCTTGATATTTCGGCGTGCAATTACAAGCATATTCCTAGATGTACTTGTGAAAAATCAAAGAAGGTCCCTCCAAAAGAACAGGAATTTCTTCTTCACCAATGGTCAACAAGAAGTATGGTTATTGCGCGCTCGATAAAGCCGAGACAAGTAAATTGAGGCAATTAGAAGACGGGAAAACAAGGAACTCGATGAGGGCAAACAGTACAGTTGTTATGTATTTTGACAGAGGTGATGAAGAAAGCAGTAGTAGCTCTTCCTCAGAGTGTGAAGAATTAATATCCGTATCACAAGCATCTACTTCTAAAGAAGAGTCACAAAAACAAATGTGAACACATCTACATACGGTTTTAAGGGTCTCAGATCTGTATGGGGTTTCTGATAGATGCATGGCAGCAACAGCGTCTGCAACTCTACAAGATGTTGGCATTGTAACAGAAAACGATTCATTACATATAATTGACAGTAGCAAAGTACACAGAGAACGTAAGAAAACTAGAGAATGTGCTAAAAAATTATTTGAAAGCTTTAGAAGTAGGAATCGAAAGTATATATTTTGTTAGAAGAAAACATAAAAGAGAAAATTGGAGACAATCAAGAATACATCTAGAGAAAATTGGAGATAGATTACATCGAATAACTATAAGTGAAGAACACGTATGTCTGATTGAAGAGTTAAATTCACTATATCTGGGACACATTACACCATCTTCTGGTTCAGGAAAGCATATTTAAGAAAGCATTTTAAAATACTGTACTGAAAGCAACTTAAACCTTGACAAACTTATGGCTATAGGTTGTGACGGAACAGCTGTAAACACTGTGAGAAAGAATGCTGCTATTAGATTTTTTGAAACAAAGATTGCCAAAAGATTGAAAGTTTGATTTTGAAAGATGCGTGAAATTAGTTACAGAAGCATCGTTGACAGTTGTAGGAGTAGAAGCAAGAGACGGATATATACCAGCAAAAATAAAATAACGAAACATAATGCCTAGTTCTTATACCAAAGGACAATGTAAATTAAAGTAAAATATCAGATCGTTTTACAGTACATCGTATATATTCCTTTAATTGTATTCCTATATATTCAGAAAACTGTCTTTCCTATATATTCAGAGAACTATCTCTCATGTATATTCAAAACATAAAAGTGAACTGTAATATCTAATTATTTTGCTTTTTCTTTATCTTCTTTGCACACAATTCACATTTCAGGGTTACCTTTACCTTGCAGTTGTCGAAACATGACGACACTTGAATTGATCACAAGTAATCCTTTAATCAGTCATGTTTTATGGGTTATTTTGCTGAAATCAGAGAAATTCTGTAAAAAAAATAATAATTTGAATAATTTACAGTACATAGTGCAATCTTGGTTTTTCACATATAAAGGGCATAACTTTTAAGAGCTGGTAGAGCCTTAAATATGAATTCCAAGTTAAATGAAAATTTAACCTAATATTCAGTGTGAAACAGACAAATTTTGAGACATATCCGAAGAAAAAAATTCCAAAAACAAATTCATGGTTATTTACACTTCTTTGGTTTTTCACGTATAAAGGGCACAATCTATAATAGCTGGTTGAGCCCTTAAGATGAATTCCAAATTAAATGAAAATTTAACCTAATATTCAGTGTGCCAATAGGCAAATTTTGAGAACTATCCGAAAAAAAAATTCCAAAAAATATCTTCATGGTCATTTTTACTCCACCCTAATGTTCACCACCGTCAGCAATGTACCATACATTCTGAATGTGTTCCTATGTTGCACGCACTTACCATACGTAACATAATTTTCGTATGAAATTTAACCCTACCTTAGTGATATACATACGTTTTATTAGTCAATGTATATAACGAAAACACTTCTGCATATCTTCAATTTGTGCCACATTTAACCTAGTGATACGATATAAAAAATATATCTCATTGCTTTAAATATTTGTACACCTAAGACATTATTGTACACACTAAACCTACCAGAGATGACTGCGTATACTACTGTGGGCAAAAAATAGTAAGACTTTGTTCATAATTTTAAAATTCTTAATTTATTCTTCCAAATCTATTTCGTCTCCCTCAAAGTAATCCCCCCTGGCCCCAATACACTTGTGCCAACGTTTCTTCCAATCCTCGAAACAGTTGTTAAAGTCAATTTCCGGTATAGCCTTCAATGCGCGTAGCGATTCACGTTTAATGTCTTCAATTGACTCAAAACGGTTTCCCCGGAGCGGTCGTTTGAGTTTGCTGAATAGCCAGAAGTAACACGGAGCTAAATCAGGTTAATACGGTGGTTGCGGCACGATATTGGTTGAAAATTTGGTTAAAAACTCACAAAGAATTAATGCAGCATGCGACGGTGCATTATCGGTGCATCTTTCAAAATGGTTTTCACTGCTCCTTCCGATATTCCAACGATGCCAGTAAGGTCTCTGACTGTTAATCGTCGATTCTCAAGCACCAATTCCTTGATTTTATTGACGTGTTGATCATCAGTTGATGTTGATGGCCGTCCTGGGCGTGGTTCGTCGTCAACGCGTTCTCGACCCTCTTTAAATAATTTGTACCAATCAAAAACACATGCTCGCGACAAACAATTATCAACGAAGGCCTTTTGCAACATTCTGAACGTTTCGGCACCAGAAATTTGACTCCGCACACAAAATTTAATGGAACTTGTTTGTTGAATAATTTCACTCAATGTAAAAATCGCGGAATGCGCTTTTTATACTTCAGAAAGACAAGCGTATACTAAACACTAATGATTATTATGATGTGACATTTGGCACAGATGTCACTTACAGTCATACCAACCTAGAAAAAAAATATTTCGACGAATGGGTTTTCGCGGGAAATTTAAATTAAAAAGTCTTACTATTTTTTGCCCACAGTAGTATAACTGATTTTTTTTTATTTCGGCTGCGCAAAATTACTTATAATTTTAATCCTGTCTTTAAATAAATAAAATGTATGTGTAAAATCAATATGATTCAGTGAACTCCATAAATACTGTGAATTATGTTCAGTAATCAATTTTTCTTTAAAAAGTATAATATAGTGTGAAAAATAATAACCATCGTTCATTTATCTACCCTATATATATAAAATCCTAATGAAACGAATTTGTGAAACGATTTTATGAAACGAATTTATGAAACGATTTTATGAAACGACTGATTAAACGACTGATTATGTTTCAGGGCTATTTTTAATAAAATATTAAACGCTTGATGGTGAAATTAATACCAATTGTCCATAAAAATCCGCGGATGTCAAAACTGGTAATAGAATTTCGAAATTGGAATTAGTTTTCGAGATATTAATTTTTTTTCTAATTTTAATGACATTTCTGTAATGATGGCAACTAATTACTCAGTTTTTTTGTGACAAAAAAGGGAAAAAAATTGGAAAGGATCCCGATAGGGATTATTGATTTCTTTTTATTCGTCATTTTCAAATTGAAATTGAATTTATCTTTTATTTCAATCGATAATGAAGACAAGATTGTGATTAAATTATGTTTTTCAGGAAAATTTGAAAAAAAAAAATCACATTTCTATCATCAGGATTCAATCGTCTGTCAGCATTTAATTTAATTTATAAACTGAAAATATTTTGAATAAATTCGTCCAAATGACGTCATTTATGTAAACGCAAAAGAAAGGGGGAAAATGAATTAATAGTAATTATTATTTATTGATATCATTTTGTTATTTTTTTGTAAAATTTAATTAAACGAATTTATAAAATCACTAATTCGGATATTTGAAACGAATATATAAAATAATAATTGCCCAACCGAACGGAAGGAGAATAAAATATCCTGCTTGGTTTTCTATCCTGCTTGGTTTTTTCCGCCAAGCTTTTTAAAAAAGCGTCAAGACCCCTATAATAGAAAAACACCAAAAGTTCATTGGGTTTGTTTTCATAACTTTTGGCAACAAATCTATGTATATTAACGAATCTATCCCTTTTTGAAGCTCGAATTACGCCAAACCTAAATGCAAAGGATTATATACTGGGAAAGTACCCGATTTTCTTATGGATAATATTCAAGTGACATAACATGGTTTAAAATTATCGCGGATAGCAAATTTGTTTAAATATCTCATCAATTGATGCCGAATAAATGCAGGCATGCATGCACAAAATATTTAATTAATTTTGTATGATAAATAATTATTAGAAAATTCGTATATACATATTAATTAAAATAAATAATTTACATATTTAAAATAACATGAAAATATGCATGATGGTGCACTAAAATAGAGAGAAAATTAAAACCTGTTACTGAAAACGTCTGTAACATAGTACTTTTCAATACCGTGGTTCTTAATGTTATTCACAAACAGATGGAATTTTTCTCATCCTTAAACGCAAAGGAAGAATAGAATACAGATCGTTGTTATAAAAGTCCGAGAGGTAGCCACAATTTAAACCTAACCCTTTTATACAAGCTGGTTTTCAAGTTGTAATTGATTTTACTTATCAATTCCGAAAACAGTCGTCCGTTGTCGCAACAGCTGTGTATGAGGCCATGATAATCAAAAAATGCCCCATTAAAACGTTAAAAGCATGACAACCCAATTACAGATTTACCAATATTTTAAAAATAAAGCACGCTGCCATGTTTTTAGAGGCCTCGAAGTGTGAGCGGGGGTTGGGGAGCGTAGCTCGCAGGGGGTAGGCCTCCTAGTCCTTATATAAACTGTACATTACTACAATACTACGGCAAAAATTGGAAAAAAAAGATGCTCATGTTACACATATGTGAATTTTCAAGGATGAATGATCAATGCAAAAAAATCCCTAATTCGAAAAAACATTTTTCTTTTACTATAGCAAATATTTTTCCTCACATTTATATCCTGAAATCATTTATTCTTATTTTAGTATTTATTTATGCATATATAATAAAATATCTTTCCTTGTCGGCATAAAGAACGATAGAAACGCATATTTTAACAAAATATCAAAGACTGTTGAAAGCAGAAATTATAGATATTTTTTATCGTGTGTAGTTTTTACATAGAAAAGAAAAATATTAGAAGATATTTTGAAAGTTAAATAAGCAGACATACTTTTTTTACGAAACGTTAATGCAGGAGTTGTGTAATTTCTTTCTCTTGTTAGAATACGAAATATTTAAAAGAAAGTAAGGCATATTATGAATAAAGACATAAAAATGCTGTATAAATATAAGAAATTAATTCGTTCCATTATATTAAAAAAATCTAGAAATAATAAAATAAATGATGTTGAAAGATAAGATATGTACACAATTTCTCAAACAGGAATATAAAAATAAATATGTGAAGGGAATAATGTTTAAAATTTTATTTTATATTAAAAATGAGTTTCTTTTTATTATTGTAAACTATTCATCATATATGAAAGCATGTTTTTAAGAAAGTCAAGAAATAATAATAAAAAAATCTAAAAACTAAATAGTAAAAATATGCGAAATGAGTTTGTCTTTAAAAATTATTTTTAGTGCAAACACGTTGCAAATTTACTAAATTCAAATCGATACCGGAAGTATGATATACATTTCTGCTATTTTATTTCTTCCTTTTAAAAACTCTTGAACATGGTTTAAACGTTTTTAATAATTTGACCTGTTTGGCTGTCTGTTTGTCCGAGTTCTAACTTCCGTAATATACAAGGATTGTCATGTATTTGATATACACTATTTATGTGTACAATGATATGATTGCTATTAAAAATGAAGTTTGTAGCATTTATAGTTTGTTTAAAGTTTATACTCAAATTAAATCCTTTATATTATGGTCTGAGAGAAAATAATTTGCGAAATATTTTAATCATGCTACGCTATTTCAAACATATTAAGATTGATATACAGCAGCAAGGTGCACAACCAGATGCCTACTGTCCAATATGCTATTCATATCATTTATCGTGAATTTGAGTGGTATGAGTATCGTAGTATGAGTATTATTTTGCAAACAACTTAACTGCTTGAAGGGCACCGGTATATAATGTATACCACATTTTAATATATAACTTTTCCACCAGCATTATTAAATAAAAATATTTATTATTGTTTTTTGCATATTGAGAAGGTAAAAATTCATTACTTAAAATTACCGGTGTCAAAACATCGCAAAACTTAACATTTTTAGACCACGTGCTTGCCCTCGAAGGGGTTAATGTGTGTATAAACGCTATTGATAATATTCAGGGCGGCACAAAAGAATTCGAGCACGTCGTTTTTTAGTGAGTGTAAAAAAAATAACTGTGTTATGCGTTGTGTAACTGAATTAATTTTAGTCTATGTACTATCGACTATAGTCTATATATAAATATATATATCATAAATAGCGTCCACAAAAAAATGGATACTCTCCCGATGATTAGAAAAAAATGTTTCCTTAGATCTTTCTTATTTATTTTCTTCTTCTTAGACTTTCTTCTTTCATCTTATTAACACTCTGAAAGCTTGTCCTACTATTACCACGAGCAAGACATTTGTAGAAACAAAATTATATGCACAATATAATACATAATTTTTTATATAGTTTTCTTTTAAAAATTCAACAGTCAAAGGGTAAAAATGCAAATGATAAATTTACTACATATTTCAATTACATGATGTTTAGAAATAGATAATAATATATAAGATACTGGTCGATTAAGTATTGGCTGAAAGGATTTTTTGAAGCGATCAGAGGATTAAATGGTGTAGTATGTTACATGATTCTGAATTTGTAGCTAAGTGTTTTATTAAGCATGTTTGATGATCTTTTGATTGATCTTTTCTTACTTTTCATTTTTAGTTGAGGCTATGGCTCGAATCGCACAGGAAAATGAAATAATACGAAACAAATAGTACAGATTCTTCCATGTTTGATTCAAAATAAATTTTGCTCAAACTCGGTGATAAGAGGTATATAATTTTTTTTAAGAAATTGCACTTAACAGTAGTGTTAGAATTACCTCACATACTGCATTCTTTTTTTCAGTATCTAAAACCAGTCATCGACTTTATCTTTCATGAGAATAATGTTCAGTTGACCTTTCATCATTATGGTGATCGATTTACTCCGTAATCGAATTATTTCACTCTTTTGACTTGAACCATTTTATTAGAAATAATGTGTATTAACTAATACTATGCATAAATTTTGTATCGCTAACCAAAATTAGAAAAAAAAATTTAATATTTCCAATACTAACACCCAATGTAGATATCATATTTCGAAAATTTTGTGACGTAGCCATCAAGGCAGTCATTTTAACTATCATTCATGACTCGATTTTAAAGTTAAAATCAATTTTTTTTCAGTAATCGGGCAGGGGCGTGGTGAGGTTTTGTTGCAAATTTAGCTTGTTTTAAGCTGAAATTTACAAAGAATAGCCCTTAACTCAATTTTCATTCAAGATTACTAAATGTCAAAATTCACTTACATACAGATCAGTGACGACTCAAATCCCTAAAAAGTCCCAGAACACGTAAGGCTTTGGCTGAAAGGCAAAAAAGTTATCTCAAATTTTTTAATACAGTCCAAACTTCCCTAGTGTTAGCAATCCATGGTTGCCGATACGGTTTATTCAAGCTATAACTAAATTAATTTGATCCAACTGGTACGTTTTCACACGGATAGCTTAACTCCAATCCTTCGTCACAGACCTTGATTTCTGAAACGGCAGTCCGCGACCAAAATCCGCCGATACAATATTTCGCTGCTCCTTTTATACTCCACGCTTTGAACAACGAAGTCAAATTTGAAGCAATACGGCAAAAACCACTAACCACAGACTCAGAGAGCTCCAAATACACTTCGGAAAACTACAGTAAAAGAAACTACAAATGTTGCTGTTGCGCCCACAGTTTAATGTTGACAATACGTTCGCATTAAAAAAAATTTAGTCCCTTTATACGAGAGTTGCAAGTACACTACAATTTTACCTGTTGAAACCATGTCGGATGTCATTAGTTCAGATAGATTAGCAAATATGCAGATTTCAAATTAAGTTTCGGAAAATGTATGAATTATAACCTATAATTCTTTAACAGCAATTGATTTCTAAAAGCTTGAAATATTGAACAAAAAATGAGAGCTCACTTGATCCGGTGATTTTGAATTATCCCAAAAACCTTTCATCAAATTTTAAATAACTCGTCTAGACATTTTGGAAAATAGCAAAAGAAGCTATAATTATATATTAGTTTTATTTTGTTATAAATAATTTCTAAGTTAAAAAAAATAGTTTTAAGAGTATGCCCGTACTCTTATACAACTTAGGTTTTGCAGTATTCCATTTTACATTTGGTACGAAAAATGTGTTGCCATCGTTTTTTTCCTAATGTAACGGAAAATTTTCTTGTCCGTTCCGAAAACTTTCATTGATGTGTATTTAAAAACAATCATAGAATTATTTGTTGTATACTAAATTTTCAAACAATAGCAAGTTCAAATGCAAGACAAATAAGTTAAAAAGTGGTTCGAAGCTTTGAATGTTATGTTTAGTTTTAATGCAATTGCAATTTGTTTTCTGCAGTACAAACCAGACTGACTACCTCGAAGCGCCATTGAAAAAAGTAACATGCTTTGCAAGAGTATGTTGTTTTCACGAATGCACTCTCTCATCAACTGCGCATTATTACACCAGAATACCTTACTATTGAAACGTTAAACAAATGCATAAACAAAATGAATGGTATGTATTTTTTTAAATCATGATATTTTCTTTTGATGTGAACACTGGAATTTGGATTTTTGTAAATTGTTTAAAGTTACCGGCCCTCCTAACCATTTACAAACTTTCTACTGTGATATTAAGATTTGTGCTGAAATAAAACGCATTTGATAATTTAATTGCTGTTATTAGTCAGTTTTTAACAAGATATTGTGTTTTTGAATGTCTTCACGCTGTATAGCTGACTGCTGGATCGCGTTTTGCCTGATCGAACACTGAGAAAAAAAATATACCTCCTTCAACTAGAATGAATAGTTAGACTGTTTCTAAGTCCCTGAACTAGAAATATAGAAATCTGAGCTATGCGAGTAGGGTAAGCAACTAAACTGAATAGACAAAATGATCGAGAATTTCTAGTCTCTTGTTTTCTAGGTGAAGAAACGATAATTAATCGTGTAAATAACGAGAAATTATCGCTTTATTTCTTGAATGGATTTATAAACTAGCATTATAGTAACTAAAACTAGCGTCTTGTGTTCTCATCTATTTGCAGACATTTTTAAATAAGTTTGACCATGAGAATATAGGTAAACACTCTTGAATTCTAGTAGGAGTCTCTAGAACTCTCTGGCAACGTGAACTATAATTTATAGGGATGACATGGAACTATTTTTTCTAGAGCCACAATTTAGATTCTAGTTGAGAAGGGCAGATTTTTTTCTCAGTGAAATTCTTAAAATATCTTTGAGAGCTTTTTTTCTAATTTGACAACAGTCCTACAAAGTAAAACTATCCAAATACATTTTCTAACTTATTTTTTCACTCTACATGACGAAAGACTCAGAACTTTACAAACCTTCTTATCTCAATATATCTTAACACATCATTGACCGGTGACAAGTAAACTTGTATTTTGATAGAACTTTTTATGTTCTTTTTTTTTCTTATCCAAAAAGGAATTTAAAGAATCATACTTAATCGCAAAATATGCGATTAAATAAGACAAACACTTTTTTTTAAATATAGTGTTATTAAAAATGCATTATTAAAAAATGATTTCCCCTTAAATAGTCTTTCAACAAAGTGTTAAGAATCAAACATCCGAACTTTAAAATGTAGTACTGATTTGAATCCATCGCAAGTTACATGATTTTGGTAAAGCCATAACTCTGACATAGATATTCATATTCTAATAGTTAAAAGATGAGTTCGCTCAGTCAGTTTTCGGGAATATTTAAACACGATTAAAATTGAAAATCGGCGTTTTGCTTCTGAACTGAATTTTTGGACAATAGTCTATCATTACGTATAATATTTTATATAATTGTGCAAAAGATCTGCAAATGGAATGCAGGATGGAATGCAAATGGAATGCAAAATTATTTATCTATTCAAAAGAAATGAAAGAAAGAAAAAAATACTACTGATAAGCTGAAGAAAATACAATAATATGAATCATTAAAATAGAGTGAGTTTTAAATTAGTCCAAACATTCCGCAAATGATGTCAATTTAAATTTTCCATTCGTTTGTATTGATCTTTTAAACTCAATCAAAAAATGCAAACTTGATTTTTTAGTTTTCCAGAATTTAGTGTTAGTAAGGAATATATGTAAAGCTATAATTTTTATCATTGCTCTTTCCGACTTTCTCCAAAATGGGAAATGGGCATGTGGTTTTGATATATCGCTGGTCGATAGTACTGCGATCTCTTTGCAGTAATAAATTTGATAAATGTAACCGGAAGTCCTTGAAGCGTTAAGATGATAGAATTTCTTTTCAATTTGGATTTCTGAAGTTGATAAAGAATATTTGGCATTCATCAGAACTTGAATACATTGCGCATAATCACCGAAAAGAAAGAAAATTATATTAAAAATAGATTTCTCTGAAATTGCGTCATAGACTATAATAGTTAAAGCATAAATCAGGTAAGTGAATAAGTATGATGAAGGTGTTTTGACCGCTTACAAAATCATATTGGTAAATAATTTTTTTTATTATATTTATATTTGGAATGGAAGTACATGTATGTGCGGACATAAGATTTTATATTATGCGTCCATTATAACTGCAATAATTCTGACTGAAAATATTACTTTTATTTACTGGGTTACATGCTAGAATATAAATTATTTTAAGATCTAAAACAATTTCCCTTCTTTTAAGAAGCATATCCTCTTTTCAGAAATTTTAAGGAATGCTATCATTTTATCTACATTTTCTGTCATGTACCGGCACCCAATAAACTATGGATTATAAATCAAAATTATAATAAACTATGTGTGCATATGTGGATACATATGCTATATATATGACTGCTGAAAACTTCATAGAGTGATAAACGACTTAGTTGGAATTCCTATCTTGAGAAGGATATCGGAAATAATTCAATTACAAAGTTGTAGAGTCTCTTGATTTAGTTTGAATTGATATGTTGCATTTAAAAATAATTTCATTAGAAGTTTTGAAATATTATTTTTCTATATTGAATTACTAGCTTAAGTACGCCACTAATTGCATGCAGAGACGTGGTATTTTAAAACAGATACACATGTGCTAAATAACAGGTGTATACAAGGTGTTTTAGTAAGAAAATCAAGCTGTATATGGTCAATGTGTTAGTCAACGACAGCAATTCATCATGCAGTCAGTGCGTGTTCAAATTGTTTGACCATTGACTATCCTTTACTCTATTTTTTTTTTTTTTTTAAGCGAGCTTTATCGTGTTAGTTTTATTAGAAAATATATTCCTGTGTTGTAGTGCCGCACCTATGTATGTAATTTATAAATATTTAATTTGGTGAATAGACATAAACAAATAGCATCGCATGGTTCCTAATAAACTTATGTTTTTATGTAATGGATACATTCATTGTGAATCGAAGACGCTTTATAACACTGTAATTCACATTTGTTTCTTTTATCGAGCCATTTTCCAGATAGAAACACTAATTATGCAGTTTGAAGCTAGATGACCCTGGTGGCTTTGTGGCATCTCGTAGTTTATGACTCAGGCTGTCGCCATATCTGAATTTTATGTTAAGCCCAGAACCTTTTGTCGGCACTCTGTATATTAATTATTACAGTTGTGTTTTTCGCCTGTTTTAAGATCATGAAACATTAAATAAAATCTTTTTTTTTTTTTTAAGTCTTTGCTACTGAGGTCCACATATGTGAATTTTGGATCTTAGCTCTTTGTAGTAAAACCATGCATAGTATCTAAATTTTTATTTTCAATTCACATTCGTGACAGTTTAAGCTTTAAAAAAATCCAACAGATGTCAGAATCTGAGTTATTTTCATGGCTAAACAATCGGTCGAAAGTGCGATTTTCGAAAATGCCGTCAACCCAGCGATTGCGTAAAAGTAAGTAATAATTATCTATATTAAAATTTTAATTAAAATGTGATAATTTTTATATTGTTAATAACATTATAAATATTCATTAGATAACTTTTTCTGTTTATTTGGTAACGTTTTTCATTTTAAAAGTATCATTTTGTTGAGGTCGACATGTGTGGACCTCAGTACACAACAAGTATAAAGAGGCTAAACTCAGGGGTTACTGTTATCATACTTAGAAATAATAATAAAGTACCCCTATATTTAACTAACTCCAAATTTTATTTTATTATTTTTTGTTTTACTGAATAATCAATTTATGCTAGATTAAGTGGAATTGTATATTCATTAGGTTAATTATTAATTAATGCAGTTTAAATTATGCAATTTTATTGAAAATATATGGACATATTGCAGACTATTTCTAGATATATATAGCGTTTTTAATAAATAAAGATAACTATTTTTACGTAGTTATATTTGTAAAATAATCTTTCTTGTAAATAATACATAATAATAATTTTAAATATATATATATTAAAAGATTTCCTTGTATTGTTTACTTGTTACTTAGGCCAACTTTGGATTTTTTTAATAAATTTAACTTACATTAATAATGTATATGTACTTTTTCTTATATATTCTTTTTAAACTACATAATGGGAATTTAATAGCTGTTTACTTTTAAATGTACAAAATATAGTTTAATACTGTTAAAATTAAGTATTTTCTTCAAACTAAAATGTAATCACCAGTTATGATTTTAACCAGTTGAATAATGCATGTTTTAATTAAGATATGTGTATCTAATATGTGTACATAATTAAATAGATACAATTATTTTCTCCTGTAAAAATATTTATATCATACATAAATAACTAAATTAAGATGTTTTCATATACCCTGGTCAACAATGCGAAAATCACTGACACATTTTCTGGGTCATTTTTAAACGTAAATGCATAAAATTGGCAGACTTGATTATTGCAGCAATTTGAAATCGAAGCACGTTTTCCATTTTTGATAAATAAATTACTTATATAGTTATGAGCGATTCTTGTCCAGTAACAAGTGTATTTTCGGAGTGATGCGTTGCGAATTCGGTTCAAAACATCGATTTTAAGAGCATTTTCGGAAGGATCACCTTTGCCAAAAATTGGAAGACATATTAGAATGACATAGTTTATGAATGAAACACCTGTCAATTTCATGCACTTTCAAACTAAAATGAATTCAGAAATTAGTTCTTTTATATTTGAGAACAACCTTGAATCATTTCCCAGGGCAATAAAACTTATAGCATTTTTTTTAATCGATGATATTTTCATCAAGTTCCTCGAAGCCAATGGTTAGTGTTACAAATAAAATGGAAAATTATATGAACAGTATAATTTAATATTTTTACAGTATAATTTATTAATTTATTATGTATTACATTCTCCCTGAATAATGTATAAATATATAATGTATATGTATATAAAAAAAGTAATAACATTTGAGTTCCCTAGTCATTTCTTAATTATATTTCTCTACAAAAAATGATTTTAAAATATTTAGATTTACAATTTAATTAATTTAAGCAATAACTTAAAGCAATAACAAATAATAAATAAATAACAAATAAATGTTACATAAAAAAAAAAATATTTTTGCAATTCTAAAAAGAAAGAGATGTTTAAAATGTTTTACGAAATTATGAACTTTTTTTGCAGTTGAGTTCCAAGGTCCACATATGTGGACCTCCATTTACTGGTACCCAGGTACATCAATTTTTAAAATTATTTTATTATTATCATATTAAAAGCCAAAATAGGTAACAAAACCTGTTCCAACATTTTTTTTAAATATTTTTTTTCGGTTGCGAAGAGGTTATACATGCAAGTAGTATTCTTCTTCCTATTCTAAAGATATATTAAATTGCTGCAGCATAAAAATGATTTAAATTTAATCCTAAGACAATATTTTGACAATAATATAATTTCATATATAAATTTTCTATCATAAATTTATAGTTAATTTATAATTATAGGCCTCGAACACATTTGAACTCTTATTTAACTTCTTAAGAAATATAGGCAGTGAACTATTTACTTACAATAAATTCTTAAAGAAAAAGAAAGAAAAAATAGCTGTGAAAGAGAAAATAGGCTTAGCTATTTTCAAAGTTCGCATTAATTAAATATGTATACGGTACATGAAGAAAAGTTATCTATAACAACAGCAAAATATTATCTAGAAAAGCAAACCTACATAATTGAAAGTTTCGTAAGCACAGAATTAACGTTAAACTTTTAGAACAGTAATATTCCCCAGTGCTCAAATTCCTACTTATACCGTAAATATATATCTGATATTTAACAAATAGATATATTTTTTTTAGTCTTTGTGTGTAATAACGTTGTTAATTACTTCAATTACGAATTTAAATTGGTTAAGCTGTTTAATTCCACGTCATTTTTTCCCTTTTCTATTCCCTAAGCTGTTTTAGATGACAGCTTAAATTAATGATTGTATCCATATTTGTCAATCTGTTTAATAAACAAAATATTTTAAATTAATTTAAATGTACATTTGTGTATATCTCCAGTATGTGTTTTATTCCGGTGTGATAAGATTACAGCAATAAGGTAGTTCATTAATTTTGGGTGGTGTGTTAAAAAATATAGAGAGAGAGTAACTCGGGAGAGTCGCCATATCCAGGATAGATGCTGCACACCATTTATTTCTTTTAATTATCGATATATGACAGTCAGACGCACAGTATAGATGTGCTATGAGATTACTTTAACCAGTGTGTAGCGTAAATGCCATTTCGATGTTTACTTATAGATGTACAATCCTTATTTTGATATAAGCGCATGATTTCACTATCCATACTTTAAAACATGTTATGCTTAAATAATTTTTATACCCTAATTAATAAATAAATGCATGTTTTCGAAGTCAAAATTAAGTGTAGCGCCTGTATAGATTATTGTGTGTATAGCTACGCCATTTTCCTTTGCGAGGATAGGCAACTGTGATGTGCGACTTCTGTACCGTACAAAATGGGATACATGTCGCACTGCGATCCGGTATACAGGCCGCAGTTTCTTTTGCACGGGATGCATCGATTAATAAAATTCAGTTCATCAGACATTGATGAATGTTCAAACAGTATGAAGTTTACTAGATCTAAGGAGAAAAGGGGAAAATAGAAAGTAAGAAAGCGAAGAAGGATGCAAGTCAAATAATAATAATGAAAAGTTGGATCACACATGTGACGCAGACGTACTTTGCAACGGATGTGTAGAAAACTACTCCAAAATTAAGAGGAAGTGTGATTGGCTTCGTCGTGATTGGCATCATTTGTCAAATATGGTTACATGAAGACTGTACAATTTTCAACACATTTTGTGTAGATTACGGTAAAAAAAAACAGGTCTATAATAAATAGAACAATGCAAACACTATTTAGTATTTTATTTTGCCTCTCTTGCACACTTATGTTATGTTGTTGCTGAAATGACAATTAAAATCCAATCTTTAAAAATAAGTACATAATTTTATTAGTGATTGAAGTAGGCAGACTACTATTGATGTGTAGAGGAAATCATTGGAATAATATCTTTAAAACAGGCTACAAAAATATCTTGAAAATGTCCTCGAAATGTGTTTTAAAATTATCGCTTTTTAGACATTATTTCTCTCCATTTGTCAGTATATAATTTTACTCTTGGATACTTCCACTGATTCCATTTCTATTGATATTGGTATTAATAGTCGCGTTAATGAACTGAAAAAATCGAATGAACCCTGTGTTAAAAGAACACAACAATCACATTTTTTTGCGTATATATAATTCCTGTAAATTCAAGTTATTATGTTACAGTCATTACAAAACTCTCTTGTCTATATATCAAACGAATTAAATGATTTAAATAGTACAAAATCGATTTAGCAAGTAGGTTTTCTTACACAATGTGTATTCATATTCAGAATGGTAAGAGTGAAATTTCGTTGAATTCTGTGATTTTAAACTGGTAATATAAGCATCCCATACTTTAACGAAATCATCGAATCTTGGCACCACATCTTAGATGACCATACAAAAATTTGAATGACAATCTATTTCTAACATGATGATTCGAAATTTGTGTTTTGTATAATTTCGCGTACATAAACTAAAGCTATAAGCATCAGATAAATGGAATATATTATCGATTTCGGGCACCCATTCTAAAGAATTTTCCACAAAAACTAATCAAAAAGAGTATACATAAGAAAAAAAAAACATTATATCAAATATTATCCTAATCTACGCAGTAGTTCATGAGATAGAGTGGCCACAAAATTTGTGTCACATACAGAGAGACACACCGGCTCAAGTACATACATTTTCTAAATGCAATTAAATTAGGCTCAAGACATTCTAAAACGTATAAATCCGTCAAAAACAGTAAATCGAAAATTTTCAGGAATTCAATACTTTCTTCTTTTATAGATAGAAGAAAAAAATATAAGAATTGGAATTTTTGAAAGGTAAAACAGCTCGAATACTGTATCTTCTTCATAATCTACGATTAAATCTGAAATATTTTCAAATAGAAACATAGTTTATGCATGTTTTTTGTTTATGCAATATCAATTTTGTGATTTTCATGTTTCATGCGACTGCTACATGTATTGTAATACGCACAAAAACAAACAAAAAATAGTTGTTGTTGTTACATGTTATAATGTAACAGTTTTTCTCTGATTGTGTGTTTTCTTGTCTTAACCCAGATGACGAAAGCCATTGTATTTGAAATTACTTGGTTTTAAATACATTTTACATGAAAATTAAATGTCTTTAAGTAATGTATCTTGCATTGTTATGAAAAAATATTTATCTGAAAGTATAAAAATCTGATTTGATAATAAAAGATCTGAATATTTAAGAAAAAGTAGAGTTACGAAAACGACAAGCATAGTACAATAAAATTAGCTTAAAAAATATATTTTTAATATACTGGTTCATAAATGAAAGAATTTTTTAACCTGTTATAAACTGTTACAATGAAATAAGAGAAGTGCGTATTATAAAAAAATGTGGAAATGATTTATACATATAATGCAAATTGATTTTGATTGTCATTACCAAAAGTATGAAAACATATGTAGAAACATTTTCCATTAAAAATATTTTAATTTATTCTCAAACAATAAGCATTTTATAATTTGATAACTTTAATTGCATTTGATGATTTATTATTATAATTAACTTCAAATATAATTAGCGATTCTTTATAATTATCAGAAAATCAAAATGTATTTATTTTTAATTAAAAAAATCTTTAAATTTATAATGTATTTAATGATTTAAAATTTCATCTTTTTAGGATAGGTTTAAAATATTACCATGAATATTAAAGAGTAGAGATTGTAGTATTAACAATTTAATTCAAAAACTTTAATAATGTGATAAAAATTCTATAGCTGAGGCTTTCTGTGACAATTGTTTTTGCGATGAAACAACTAATTTAAAAAAGAAGAAAAATCACACCCAGAAAAAAGTTTTGTTGAATCAACAAAAATTTGGTTGACCCAACAAAACTTTTTGTTTAAATATAGGTCAATGGAAATTTTGTTTGAATCAACAAAAAAAATTTTATTTTGCAATTCCAAAAAAAAAAAAATTTGTATCGTCAGCAAAAAATGTTTTGTTAAATCAAGTAAAAGGGTTCAATTTTACTTGAATTTTGCTAAAACAACCAAAATGTACTCAACAAAACATGTTTTGTAGTTTTAATCAATTCCTTTTTCTGGGTGCATTCAATACACCATATATTATATGATTTAATGAAACAAATATGATATGTTTATATTACTCATGTGTACATCGTCCAAAAAATTCTGTAATTTTTGTTAAAAACGCTATGATAGTTTCAACACTCGTTTAAAGGCATTATATTTTATTGTGATAATGTTGAAACTAAAATTTACAAGCAAATTATTGATACAATATACTTCCATTTTCTGATTTGTAGGCCTCTTAAGAAATTAAAATATTTGAAAATCTGTTTAAAGACTATTTTAGCTACCTTGAAATATTTAGTTTGAAATACATATGGAAGGACACATATGGCAGAAAAAAATGCATTTAAAGAAGATTTTTGCCTTTAATTTGTTAAAACGAACCGCACAGAAAACAGCATATTTTACCTAAAATTGCTTTACCTGGTCAATTACGTTTTCTATGCATGGCTTAGCTATTTTTTATAAAAACAATTAAATGCATGAAAAAATGTCCAGCACGGAAATCGAAACTTTGGCTTAATTTGCAAATGATCGTTTCTTTGACCTATCTGGAACGGCATCCGGTCAGATAACCTTAGGTAATAGCATCCGGCCTGTCATATAGACAACTCAACATAATAAGTTGCAGATAAAGAAATGCCATTCTACGATGAAATAGTAGATGCACATTATTATTTTTACACAATCATAATATTTGGTAACTGTATCAGATAAACTGAAATTTGTCCAACTGACAGAAAAAAGTATCCAGGCCATCGCGAAAACAACTTTTCTCTTTTAACGGGCCTGCTTCAAGACGTGGATGACGTCACACAAGAGATCTGAATAGCAGACAAGTAAGATTGAATACGGGTATGTGTGCACCAAAAAGAGTGCTATAAAATCCAGTTTTGTAATATTTTCTTGGGTAATTTCTGTCTTATTTTAGATATGTTTAAATTATACATACAATAAATGAACAATAAAGGTTCAGTAAGACCTAATTTTATGATTGTTAATAAAATGATTGTTATTGTTTTCTCATAAACAGATTCATAAATAAAAATTTTAATTTTTTTTAAACAATTGAATCAAAAATTCAATTTAAATTTTATAATTTATGAATAATTTAAAATACACATTCTTTTACTAGGTATTACAACTAAGAAAACACTATCTTTCAAACACTCTTATCTGCCAAAACATAGTTTTTAAATTACTAATTATAATGTGCATTTTATATTCGTATGTATGTTTCTTTTAAAGGATAAGAGAAAATGTCACCATTTTAAACTCTACCAACATTTTCACTTCGATTATAAATTTAATATTTACTTAAAAGGGAAAATTCATTTAAACAGAAAAATCCACATCCATCTAGTAAATACACAGATTCGAACATCACGCATAATATGTACTTTCAAATAATTTACAACAATTATGACGTTTAATATTCTCTCAGAGAAAATAATCTCGCTTAAATATACAATATTAAGTAAGTGGAAATATCAAACTTAATAATGAGGCTTACATACAGGTTAATGTAGATAATTTTCTTTTGTTAAAAGTGATTTTTCTATTGGCATTTTTTTTTTACTTTTGTATAGTTATTTAGCAATATATTAATAATTCCGAACAAACACAGTCTAAATAGATATGAAAGTTCATTTCCACATTTGCATTTAATTGCGAAAGCCAGACCTAAAATTTAGTAGTGAGACCACTTTTCAGTAGTGAGTTGTATAATAAGCTTTTTGGGCTCTAGAAATTCTAGGAAAGTACTTTTATAATTCTGATTTATTCGTTTTTGGAAAATTTGAAAGACATTTACAATTAAAAATAGTAAAATTTCCTGAGGCCATTTTAATTTACCTCTGTCTGCTAACATCAAGTATTTGTAAACTTCATTCGGACAATCTAATTTTAAAGTTTTATCTTTGACTAATATGGCAATGCACTCACAACATTTTAATTTATCTGAAATTTTATATGCAATATAACCAGCAATAAAAGTCAATACAGACATGGTTTAATTTTTTATCTCAATATCATCCCTGCTGTTAAACACATGTTAAATTTTTCAACAGTTGTATTATAATTTATCTCTTCTAATTGAAACTCTCCCTTTTGCTTTGATTGTAAGCTAATTAAACTCAGAATTGCATATTAGCAGCAATTTACATTCATCTTATTAAAATGGAAGAATGAGACAAGTTCCATTCTTCCCCACTACCTTCTTTTATGTTAAACTACTTGTATAAAAAACTATACTGCTTTTATGTTAGGCTTTATTTAAAAACTGGCTAATATACCGTATATTACATAAATAGAGAAACTATTTCATCTACACATAAACAAAAATATAATAAGCTACATAAAAATAACTTTTACTTTTCACTTAATAACCCACAAAAAAAAAAATTCTTCATCGACACTGATATCTATAAATATTTATTTAAATTAAAATTATATGTTAATACTTGAAAGCACTAGTAGTTTTACAAACCCTTTACAAAAAGCGTTTGATTTTTTTTAAAGTTATTCATAAGAACTCAATATTATTAATTAATATTTTTAAATGTTTTCGATTTACGTAAATTATATTTAGAAGAGTAATTCTAAGTAAAAAAATAAGGCTTTCGTATTACTGTTTTATTTGTTTGATGATTCTATATTATATTTACTACTGTAGATTAAAATAAAAGCATAATGAATTCAGAAAAATAATATTGTTTAATTATCGTCTGTTGACATTCTGTGTCTATTTTTATGTGCGTATTCGCCATTGCGAATGTTTGAATAAAGTGATATCAAATGTTTAAAATGATTAATAGTAGTAATAGTATTAATAGTATTAACAGTATTAATAGTAGACTATACATGGTCATCCCGGCGAAACCCGATTTATTTTAACACAACAGAAAGTATAAGTGATTACCTTTATTAAAGTATTAAGTAAAATATAACTTTTACAACATTCGAATTCTTGAATTGACAAACGGTATAGATATATATTTTGCGTTTTAAATAATGAGATAAAAAAAGGGTATTTACTTAAATTATTTATCAAAATAGTCTAAATAACATACTTTTAAAAAATTGACATTTTAAAAACCATTTTTATATGAAATTTATCTCAAATTATAGAAGCAAAAGAAATCGCGAAACTTCACTACCAAAAGAAACTAGACGCGAGAGTTGATCTCGTTTGTGACGTCAGGTCACGTGTTTGAAAGATCAAAGTAGGTCCGTTGAAAGAGGAAAGTTGTTTTCGCGATGTCCTCGATCCAGTCCGGGAATCAAACCAACAGCCTTTGGCTTAAATTGCCATTGTTCTTATAACTGAGCTATCTGGAACGAAACTTCTTCACTTAGTTGGGGAAATTGCAACTTATGTCTGAAACCTTTAAATGAAATAATATAATCCGTATTAAAATAATAAAGCAATATATTAATATCTATTTTTGAAATATTTTTAAGATTAATAATAACAAATGTATCATTCTATATATTTTAACTAATGTAAATTACATATATTATTTTATTATTTTAATATACTTAATTAATTTTCATTCCCACTTATACATTTATACCCATTTTGTATATTCTAAGGTTTTTAGTAATTTAATTTAAGTTTTTTGTCTATCAAATTGTTTTTTTTTTTACACTTAGAATATTCTAACGTAGTTCATTAATCTACTAAAAGAAAGCAATAGCTGCGATATAGTTTTTTTGGTGTCTTTCTTAGATATTTTAAACCTATGCTTCTTCAAGTTTATATCCTGCCACATCTAAATCGATTTTTATGCTTGCTAAGCTGTTTTAATTATTTATTCGTTTTCATTATCATTAGTTTTTATCTATATTTAAATAAAAATTATTCATTTCTAAGGTCATCTTATAATGTTTTAAACAATCAGGGTTCATTTGATATGTTATAAGGTGCATATAATTTCCCAGTTTTAGACATTTTGCTGAAAATATTGATGCAATATCTTATTATTATTATTATTATTATTATTATTATTACGATAAAATGTGCTTGTTTAGCTCCTCTGATGATTCAACTGCACATATGTTTCTTTTCGTACATATGATATTACAAACATAGATACACATAAATAAATAAATAAATAATTACAAAAGCAAATATTAGAGTTTAATATACATTGAAGATTTAAAATTATCAAATAACAAATGAGTGTTAACTTAGTTTATAAATAACTGCAATTTATCCATTAGCTGTTTATTTTCTGATGAAATTTTCACATCATGAGAGAATTTAACAGTTTAAATTAAGCAAATTATTATAAATAAATATACTTATTAATATGTGATATAAATATACATACCGGATATACTTATTAATAAATGTAATATTACGTAGATACTGTATCTATCTCATCAAAAACAACTCGTTGTAAATGATCCCGCCAAGCCACAAACGTAAAACGTCAGTCATAAAAAGAAGTGATATCACATAAAAAGAAGCGATATAGAAGTGCAAACTCCGAGTCCCGTGTAAAAATCTATCACCACTCATAATGTTTCCAAAGGACTCGGAGTGAGGTGCAGTATTTGAAAACTGCTTGCCGACCTGCAGGCTTTTATAATGTTGGTGTTTCCGGCAATTACATATGACTATATTATTTTTTTTTTCTGCCATAAAATTGTAAAAATTTGAAGCTTCTACGTTTGCATGTCCTTTCTTATTTATGAGTTTGAAAAATCAATTTGTTGATTTTATTTACTATTATTTAAACTAGAAACACCACTCTTACGAAGAGGATTTTTTAAGTAAACATGTAAAGATTTTGAGTTTGTAATATATATGATGATCATACGCATATTAATAACATTGTACCTTATAATAAACGTTAACTAAATTGAGATATATTGCAGCAATTCTAGGGTAAGCGGAATCGCATAGATCTGGGGAAAAATCCGTTCTGTCAGTTCTTTCGCATACAAAACTATTTAAAAAATGATGTAACAAAAATTTAAAATTTATTTTTTTCGATTTTCAAAATTGGTCGCCAAGCAGTTTTCACATACTGTACCTCACACCGAGTCCTTTGGAAACATTATGAGTGGTGATAGATTTTTACACGGGACTCGGAGTATGCACTTCTATATCGCTTCTTTTTATGTGATATCACTTCTTTTTATGACTGACGTTTTACGTTTGTGGCTTGGCGGGATCATTTACAACGAGTTGTTTTTGATGAGATATCACTCCTTTTTGTAAGGTACTTAATTTTAATTATACAGATTCCATTTTTATTCACAAAAGAAAAGATACAAGAAAGATGAAAGGGGCAAAAAAAATAATAGTGATGTACAGAATTATACATCAGAATTATACAATTTATTGAATGACTTATTCCAATGTAGAAGTCGCTACCATAGCAACGGGGAAACTTTTATATTAATTTCTTTACATTGTATTCATCAGATTATTTATGACAAGTCTATTTTCCTTTTTGTTTTGCTTATATATCATTCTTCCGTTTATATACATTCAAAAAACAAAAAATTAGAAAATTTTACAGTAGTTTACAAGCTAATTAAAATACTGTAGTTTCAGAAAAATGTGGAAAAATAAGAAGCATTTTTTTTCGGTCAATATAAGTTTCTATAGCATAATTTACCGAGAATAATGAAAAATTTTTTTTTCTCTGCCAACCATTGTAATTCACAAGAATGTTTATATTAATACAATAAATATTATTTTTGAAAATAACTGAGCACCTTAAAAGATTTTTATTTGTTAAGTTTTTTAACTCCACGTTTCGAGAATTGGAAAAATATAGGATTCGCAACGCTTGCAAAAGTATAAAAATTATTAAAGTAATTTAAAAATAAAAACTGTTCGTAGAGGATGACATGTATTCCAAAATGTTGTGTGATTTTGTAAATATACCGCAAAGACTAAAGCGTTTACATAATGAACCGTTTAAAAAAATGTAAAATTTTATTAAAATTTAACTGTAAACCAAACAGTTCGTTACCGATCAGCTATTGTATACGAAATTTAGCATTTTAAATTTTTATGGGGAATTTAAGAAGTTATTTCCTTTTCATTGTGCTCTAGGCCCGTTTTTAGAGCATTTTAAGTTCGTCATAGCCGGAGATTCGATGAACGGCAAATATTTAAACGCAAAACTTCTAATCTTGGGGTAGCAACATTTATTACATTCTGCTTCTTAGCGCATGAATGTAAAGTTGGAATTTTGCAATCGCTATTTCAATTAATTCCTGATACGCTAGAATTATATATTTATAAATAAACACAGTTTTTTAAATCGATGAAAATACTATATTTTAATAGGTTTAGAGCTTCAGATTACCATAACTTCAGGTTACCTTGCTTTCAGGCAGATAAATTGAACTCGTATTAAATTTTAAATAAGGTAATAAAACCTTACAGAGATTGAAAGATTAAAAAATCATTAAAATACATCTAACTCAGTAAATATACATCAGTTGTAATGTAATCAAGATCTTCTAAGAGACCCTGTAAACGAAACTTATATGGTTCAATGCCACTTTACAATAGAGAGTTTAAATGAATCGAATGTAGTAACATATTTGAAATTCTTGTGTACATAGCCACTTTGGCAAATGTTATGCTATTTACTATTGTTTTCCTCTGTGTTAAGTACAGGAATCAAGTACTTCAACCTAAAAATTCGCTAATTACACAACTATTTAGTCTTATTAAAAAATCTTTTGAGTTACCCTGTAAACGGACAGTAAATTCTACAATTCTGTTTTACATTAGGAAGCTAACTTAAGTCGTTCGTAGTAACATATTTTAACATCATGCGCACACGTTCTTTTTGAAAAGAGTTAGACCATTTAATATTTCTTTGCTTCATCTTAAGTATAGGAATAAATCACTTTAAAGTGGTATACATAAAAAAACTAATTAATATTGTTACACGAAATATTAACCGTTTGAACTACTCATAAAAACAATTCAAATGCTGCAAACCACGTAAAAATCGGATAATTACACAACTCTTTAGCCCTATATCAAAAAATCTTTTGTGAGACCCTGTAAATTAACCTCAAATGTTACTATTTTTTTATAATAGGCAGTTTACTTGGGTCGACTGAACATATCTTAGTATCATGTGTATACGACCAATCCTAAAAGAGTTGGGTCATTTATTATTTTTTTGCTCTATGTTAAGTATAGGAATCAATAACTTTAAACTGATATAAATGAAAAACTAATCAATATTTTTACATGAAACTTACAAAGGTTTGAACGACTCATAAAAGCAATTCAAATGACACAAACCGCGTAAAGATCCGATAATTACACATTGCTGTAGCCCTGTCACGAGTTTTTTGCTCTATGTTAAGTATAGGAATCAATAACTTTAAACTGATATAAATCAAGAACTAATTAATATTTTTACATGAAACTTACAAAGGTTTGATCTACTCATACAAACAATTCAAAGACGTAAATCGCGTAAAATTCTGATAATTACACATTGCTGTAGCCCTGTCAACAGTTTTTGGTCTGAACAAGATTTCAAAAGTGCAAAAAACAGAACTTATAAAATCGGATTTACTGAAAACCTATTCGACGGATTTTGTTTTACTTTTGATTTCTTAGTCACGTGGCACACCCCATTCCATAGAATCAATATTTTTGTTTCTATCATAAATAGAACGCGAGATATAGATTTGTCAAAAACCCGTTTTGTCCCGTCCGCAAAATATAAACTAGACAGAGTGTATTTTTTTTTTTTTTTGTAAAATCGTTTGGCATCCATTGGCGGAAATTCCTTTCATTTACTGTTCAATGCATTGCTGTTTCTTATGCTTGGCGAGAAACTCTGTCGAGTTTCTATGATATTACTGTTATTAGATGTATTGAAAATTAAACTTCTACTATTAAAACGATGTATGACCATAGAACATTGTAGTGAAAAAAATTTTAAGTAACTCTTATATAACTAAATAAATACTATTAGCAGAACTTATAAATTAATTTAGAATGTTTTCTGTAACACATCAATAATATATTATTAGATACAAAGTCATATTCCCTTCACTACGGACTATTGTGTGTCTCCAAATATTGTAGTTATCTTTTGTAGGACTGTTAAAAATCAGTATTTATTTTGGAAGTGTAGAACGGTTTTGGCAATGATCGGCACTATGGCTTTCATATTTATAGATTTACATCATATCTTTCATCATTAAACATAATTTAAAAGTTAACATTAGCTAATAAGAAAGAAAATGTACTTTCCATTGAAATTTTTGTAATCTAGAG
This sequence comes from Maratus michaelseni, assembly GCA_963931845.1. Lineage (NCBI taxonomy): Eukaryota > Metazoa > Arthropoda > Arachnida > Araneae > Salticidae > Maratus > Maratus michaelseni. Next base: position 395,636,598 of record OZ007592.1, read on the forward strand.
CTGAATTTAATGACCTATTTATTTATTTTGAAATAATTTTTTAAGCAAGATCATTTTTAACTTATCCAACATTGAAGAATTGTTTTTGTAATACTATAAAGTAGCTTGTGAAATATACTTTGCCACACTTGACAACTGTTTACCAGATCAAAATTAAAAACCATTTATTTATTTTTCTGTATTTTTTTTTACTTTAATCTTTCGTATTTGGGTTCATTTGCAAGTATTTTCATCATGGCTACAACACCATTTAAAATAGATATGGATACCACTAAAGATTTGAGACAACACTTTTTATAATCTTCCCCATTTGGTAACGAAGATAAGATTGACCATAACATTCAGCGCTTTGCACGAAACATAAATCTGTAAACGATAAAACTGATTTTCTTTTTAAATGATGGGATATCACCGCTCCATTAAGTATTCTTATTTATATTTTATCAATATACTGTTACATATATTGAGGATTATCTAAATTGTACAACTTAAATCTTAATAAATCGCTGTGGTATATACACACACACACATATATATATATATATATATATATATATATATATATATATATATATATATATTTGAACGTTTAAAATATAATTTATTTTACCAGATGATACATAAAATGTAAATTACAGAAAAGCTTTAATACAAAATATATTTTGCATAAAATTAGTATGATATTACGTTTCTTTAAGGTAAGGGGATCGCTTGAGACATAAAATTGATTTCAATATATTCCTAAGACTGTATGATTAAATGGTTAAATAATTTTCCATATAATTTTCTTATCATTACCTTTGTAGCTAATTTAGAATTTTATGCCCTGAGGTAAAACACCATTATTCAAAGATCTTTAAGACCTTATTATAAGTTAATTGTGTAAATGTTTGATTCTTCTTGAGGTCTTTAAAGAATTATACAGGTCCACAAAATTTTAATTTGTGAAAATGCTTTAAAATGTTTATACGGATTCTGTTCATATTTGTTATTTTTATTCCAGAAATGAACTTTTTTGTTCTATCACGTACATATTTTCACAATCTGCGTCAACATGCATTGATGATATATTTGTAATATATATAAATATCTATATCATAAAAATAAATTTAAATATATTTTTTTTCTTAGTCAAAGGTCATATATTGCCTATTTTATCTCACAAATAAAGCTACGAATTTTGTTTTTCTGTTACACAAGAATTTTGCAATTTGACGATTAACTATCCAAAAATAAACGGTAGTAATACGCAGACTTACAGCAAGGGTGGCGCAAGTGCTGCATCGGTTTCATGCGTTAAACCAAATAGGTGCTTGATTGTTGCTGTAATTTACCAATTGTAATGCACAGAAGATCATTAATAAAAAATATATATAATTCGCTTCAGGCGCAAAATTTGACGCTGTGGTGCTGGTAATATAATTCCCTGGCGCTTGTATAATAGATACAGAGACTTTTTTATTCCCATTATGATATAAGAACAGTTTTAAATCTTTTAGTGTAGTTAGTAAAATGTCTCTATTCCTCGGCTTTATATATTTTTTTTATACCGCTAACCAGGCCCCTACCTGCCCGGCATGATTGCCTAGCTTAACGGGTTAGTACCTGGGTGCGGGGCGGAAATCGCCTGATCACAGCATGGCTGTGATCCACCTGACTATTGATTTGTTCACATCGCTGCTGTGCTTGCTCTCTTGTGATTTGCTACCGTTATCTTTGTTTGCCGGTTCAAGGTTTCTGTTTAACTTTGTTGAATTGACAGATTTAATAGGTCTCGTAATTTAGAACCTTGATCAGGTGACGAGACCCTCACCTGACTAGGCACCCCCAGAGGTATTATTCACAGGTAACTTGGAGGGCTTTGCACCCACGGCTTTATATTTAACGCCTTACTTGCGCATTAATTTATTAGTATCCTAGCAGAAAAAATAGTCACTATTATGTGTGGAAAGTAAAAGCTAAACCAAAATCCCCATAAAAATAAATTGCAATCAAAATCAACTAAATAAAATATTACCTATTTAAACAGAGATCTTGTATATCCAATGCAGAAAAATATTTTAAAAATATTGAAATGCAAACGAGAAATTTTAAAATAACTCTTCCATCGTTTTAACATTATCCTGCGAGCATATTTGTGTGACTTCATTGGAAGCTCTTAATTAATTAATGTAATTAATTATTAAATCTAATTTAGCAAAAAAAAATATATAAACATTTTTTTTATTATTTAATGCATACGTTTACAATGCTTCTTTCTTTTTTGAAGATACCTTAATTATTTCTAACACCAGCGGGTACAACCGAGCAATGCTCGGTCAACATTTGCTTTGTGTTCTGACCCTGACCCTTTCTGACCCTTTCTGACCCACTAATCGAATTTTCTCGAACACGTGACCTAGCAAAATGGTTTTCTGGTGCCCGAAAACGGTAAAATACAAAATTTCGTCAAAATCGCTTGAACCGTTTTTTAGATAGAATTAGCTTGACCCTGACCCTTGATGATACAAAATGACCCACTAATCGAATTTTCTCGAACACGTGACCTTGCCCAATGGTTTTCTGATACCCCAAAACGGTAGAATACAAAATATCGTCAAAATCGTTAGAGCCGTTTTTAAAATAAAATTTGCATAACCCCACACACACAAGATTTTCTCATATAAGAATATATGATTAAATGAATTTAAATATATTCCCAAACGTATATACTTAAATGACTAAATAATGTTGAACATCATTTATTTGTGATTACCTTAGTATAGTCCACCGACGCTAGCTAGGCCAATGGGTCACGCAAATTTAGATGCACCTATTCGTTTATTTAGCTAACAAAGTCTCATAGCAACTAGAATAATCTAGTCTTTAATTAACCATTTAATTTATGGCACCATTTGTGTATGTTAGCACATTTCTTTCCCCATAGCATTGAGATATGTTTATGAAATAGCAAAGTTATTGTAGAAGTGCTATAAATAATTTAGAAAATTATGCCCTAAGGTAAAACAGGTATTTTTAGGAACACTTAAAGAACTTAATATTATTTAATTATGTTTCTTTTTTTTCTGAAATTGAAAAATATTTCTTTTGGAATTCTGAGTTTTTGAAATTTTAATATAGTATGTTCCTAATTTATTCCTTTCCGTTTTTATGTTTAAAATTGTATAGGTCTTTTTTTTTATTACATTAAGTATTGCATGTAAATTAATATATTTTTATATAATGCACTTTCTTTTATTTCATGCATGACACATAGCATATTTGTTTCTTTTCTGGAGGCTATCTTAGTCTCTCGTCAGATAAGCTAAATTTAAATACACACGAAAGAATGTAAAGTTTAATGATCAAATGACTTTGAATTTTCCATTCGTATCGTTTCCTCAGTACGAAATTTAAAATTTTATGTTTCGAAGTAAAATACGTACTTTTAGAAGGACTCAAAGAACTTCACTTAATGTCACCGTGTTTTACTTTTCGCAAGTAATTCAAAGATTAATCTTTGAGCTCTTAGATTAAGTAAGATGTGTTGTCATTGGAGATACATGTCCAAACAACTAAGGGAAAAACACAGAAAAAAATTATATACACATTTTGCAACAATTTAAACATTACTTGTTAAAAATAATAATCTAAATTTGAATCTGTTTTAAATCAATTCATTTTTAATCTGTATCTTGTATTTTAAATTTAAATCCAAAATGAAACTCATATATAGTGTCTCTAAACCAACAAATAATTTAGAAATGTATTTAACAATAAAATATTTAATAAAATATTTGGAGATTTAAAATGGAAACTTGCAGTACATTCAGATAATTATTTATTTTATAATTCTAGAACATGATAAAATATATAAGGGGAGTCATGTAATGTAAAATGAATTCTTGATATTTTTAATTACAAGAATGTGTAAAACCAACAGATTTTTAAATGAATTTTAGAAAGTATAAAGATTTTGAAATATAAATATTAAATGATTTCCAAATGATGCTATAAGCATTTTTTGATTTATGATTATTTATAATGCTATGAGTTTCCATTATACAAGGGGGAAAAATATGCACCGGTTTCAAATGTTTCCTAATTTTGAGTTTCATAATTTTCAAATATTATGAACTACATTCAATTAAATTCTGCGAGTCAAAGATAGGTCAAAGCTTATTATTCTGTAATAGTAGTATTCAAAAGTAAGATCCGCTGGAACCCTGCATGTATTTGCTACACATACATTAAAATATAGTAACATGATACGGAAAATAAATTTTACTTTGTTTTCCTTGTACAATTGACTATGTATGTTTTCATATTTATAATACTCAGTAGTTAACTGAAACGATAGCCAAAAAATAATGGCGACCTATAGGCACAAGTTTTTGGATGTTCCAATCATATTATTTCTTTTTTTTTTTTTTGCTTTATTTGTCAAATGTTTTGAAAACAAATACCCAATGTAAGTTAATGCTTTTTCATTTAGGTTTTTATATATTACGTGAATTTCCTCTTATACTGGAAGGTTCTATTACTATTTATAATGTTTGTCATTTTATGCAACACATACTTGATTCTGTTCCAGAAACTTTAAAAAAATGTTACAGAGATGGAACATCAATCTAAAAGACATTTTGAGTAAAAGAAAATAAGTTGCTTTATTTCTATTTTCACTTCTTTGTATTTGTGTTCTTCATAAAGATCATGTTAAATTGTTTTTAGATTCACATTATTATGCATAGATAAAAAAAAGATAAAGATATAAAAAGTATATGTTTGACATTCTGTTATGTTGGTATAACAAATATTGTATAAATTTGTATTAACAACTGTAACAGCAGTATTGCATAAACAACTGTATAAACAAATATTGACGATTTTTTTTAGTTAAGATTTATATCGTCAAATATCTCGTACTGTTAACACCATTGAAATAGAAACTTTTGTCTTATTTATTCGCAGAATTTCTCTCCTTAATTAAAGCAAAAATGTCTGTTCAGAAATAGTGCTGCTTACATGGATGATTTGCCATGTATACAAACGTTGGATAATAATTTATTGGGTTGTTGTCGATCTTTAAATATAATCAAAGTAATATACATGTTTATTTTTGAAAAAAAAATGCGAAATCTCTGGGAATCTTAAAAATGGGGAAAATTGCAATTCTGACAGCTCATAATTAGAACGTAATTATTTTTCCTATATCTCATGATAAAGATAAATTATTAGTCAGATCAGAAGTATTGTATAAACAGTTTGCAGTAAAGAAACGTGTTATAAATAACATTTTATTTCAATGTAAAAACATACGAAAATATAAAAACCAAAACATAAATAACAAGAATGAGACATTATAACAAGTTACTGCTTCACCCATATTTATTCCTGGCAAATATATTCGAGTGTTAGTAAACGAATGTGTAAAAGTATACCACCTATTAAGTATATTAAACATTCAGTTGAAATATTTGGACATTTTTCAGCAAAAAAACAAAGGAAAAACTTCCTCACATTCTTCATATTTTTTACTTGTTCCAGATATCTTTTTGTTTCAATTTTTCGAAATATGAAATTGATTTATTGTTCAACAAATCCATCAGTTCCATTTTTTCCTAGATATTATTTGAATGTCAGATAATATTTTATATGTTTACTCCGATGTATACAGCTTTGTCGCCTTGTGAGAAGAAAAATAATATAACATCTTATTATTTCGAATTGAAAATTAACGGATGCTTGGATGTTATTTTAACTAGACAATAAAATAAATAATTCTTGTAACTACTAAAACAGTATTTAATAAAGGGAAAGTGCTAACCAATATATGTAAACGAATATATCTTGATATTTTGTCGGGTCCTTCCTACAATAACTTCAACTCTTGTTTAGATTGATTTCTGACCTAAAGGTATTTTGAGGAAATTAAAGTTGAAAACCATGTTTTTCGCTTTATAAGACGATTTCTCATCCTACGTCAATTTTTTAATTCGGCTTTTTTTTTATATCTGATAGTTTGCATCTAACCTTTTTGTAACTTTAAAATTTTTGTAACGATCTTATGGATTTCTATTGCCTATTCAAAGAAAAATTCTTCTAAAGTTATAGAATTTCGTTAAAAACGCTTAAAAAATTCTTCTTAAGTTATATAATTTTGTTAAAAACGTTTAAAAAAAAATTCTTCGAAAGTTACAGAAGTTCGTTAAAAACGCTAAAAAAAAATGAAGTGACGACGCCAAGAAGTCCATTTTCGACCGAAAACAACAATGATATTCCTAATGGTTAATAAAAGATTTGAACGATAAAACAAGGAAATTAATACATGTAACTTGCTTTTATTTAAACTTGCATAAAATCTATGAGTTGTAATTTCCCAATAAGACGAAAAAGCTAAGAAAAGCAATCATGACACGGACATGTTCCTCCCAATTGTGAAATTGCAACTCATATGATTTCTTTACCATTTTGAATAATTGTGTTAAAATTAATCTAGTATTACATAAAATATGTTGTACGAACTTACATTTAATACAACTGCAATAACCATTCATTTAATAAGTCGTGTCGAAATTCTTACAATCACAAACGTTTGATAACATTTCATCCGTAATTTAGACAAACGCAATTTTTTGAAAAATCGTGTTGAGTACTGACTTCATTGATAAAACTGAAGGTATTTTTAATTATGTTTTAGGAAATGTATCGAGATTCTGCCGCTAAATTTAAGTACAGTTTGATTATATACATATACCTAGATTATTAAAATTTTATTTGCCTGAAAATGCGTTTTCGGAGACAGTCATTGAATATTCCTTTAAACGTGATTGATTTGTATTTATCGGAACAACTGTCAGATAAAAAGAAAGTTTACACTTTCTTTATTTATTTTCTTTTTGTTATTGTTGTTGAACCATATATTTTAGAGGATGAGATAATATATGTCGCTGAAAATACATCGGGAATTCTAAACCATAACTCGAAATCATATCTAAACACAATGCACTTAATAAAACGGAAACTTTTCAATTTGACATCCGCATCTGATTAGTCATTGTATAACGTATACAGAAACAAAAAAAAAGCATCGATCTTAATTTTCAACAATAAAATCAGAAAAATAATACACATAACTTGTTTTTATTATTTAAACTTACATAAGATATGTTATAATACTTTTTAAATTTAATAAATGCGTTTGATTTTTATTTATCGGAACAACTGTTTGATATAAAAAAATATTTTCACTTTTTTAAACTGGAAAAGAAAACGTATGCTTTTGACAGTACTTCAAGAATTTGAAACCACATGGCGCAAAATTCGACATCATATTGTGCATATATTGATTGAAATGTACTTTAAATTTTTTTTAATCTTCTCTGTAAATCATTTTTCTAATGCAAAATTTTCTTTCAAAAAACAGAAGAGTTTTTATTTTACACTAGCTAACCCGCCCGGCGTTGCCCGGGCCCGAGTTAATTACAATCTCAGAGAAAGGCGTTAACCCCCTCCCTCCCCATACCCGCAAATATAATGAATAATTTGTTCAAGATATCCACCGTCACCTACATTAACACGATCATTAAAAAAAGAATTATATTTTTCTGATTATTAGAACATAACGAAGACGCTACGCTAAAATAGCCGGCAGCTGACGGCCCTTCCCGACCTCAATTTCAAATCTATATCTTAATTAGTTACCTAAAATTTTGTTCATTAGTAAAAATTGGCAATTATTTCCTTTCATTTTCGCAAACTAAATGGAGGGATCGTCCAGAGAAACAGATCTGTTTGTAGTTCAGTTTTTAATGAAAGCAGATCCCTGTCTGAAAATTTATCGGATTGTTTTCACTGTCGCCGGCAGATTTTTGGCAGTTTTTTGCATAAATTCAGAAAAATTACCGACCGATTTTTTTCAAAAATCACATAGTCAGATGCAGAATATTTTTTTACATATGCTCAGAAATTTTCAAATTGATATCTCAATTAGTTTTCTTAAAATTCGCTAATTAGTAAAATAATTTCGAATTCGTTCATTTCCGGTTGCAAATTCAATGCGCAAAATCGTTTCTTTCGCCATTTTGATTTAAAAGATGTCATTTCAGAAGCGATGATTATTGAGAATCTAATTAGTATCTAGGTAATTATCAAAATATTAAAATTCTGAAGGTCAGGTGCACCAAGAGAGGGTTTGGACTACCTAAATCTAAATTTACAGACTTCTAGGTGCGCTAAATTTTCATAGACATAGGCAACAGACACACACACACACACAGAGCGAAACTTTATTTTATTAGTATAGATGTACACATAATGAGATATTGTATGAGGGTGAAAGGGCAAAGAAAGGTCTTGTTCTTGGATCGCCAAGATTTTTATTGAGAATTATCATTAAAAATGTAATTTAAAAAAATAGAATTTAAAGTTTAATATTCGAAAATGCGATATATTAAACTGATATAAGCGATGTCTAGCAATTTTTAATTGCACACTTCTATTCCTAAATGTGATTAACAAAGCATCTTTTTACGAGACTAGGGGGCACTGCCCCTTGCTCGCTACGCTCTCCAACCCCCGTTCTGATTTCACAGCCTCTTAAAACCTGGTAATGTATCCTGTTTTAAAAAGATGATGATATCACGAACGGCGACTATCTTCTGTAATCAGGTTATAGTGCTTTTTCATTTAACTGGTTATAATGCTTTTTCATTTAATTCATCTTTTTTATTATTTTTAATATTCTTGTGTAAACCCGATTTTTATGACGTAATTTTCTTTATTTCCTGCTTTCAAAACGTGATCATTTAATTATTATTTTAAACTTTCATTATTGTTTTTAATAGTCTCGCGCAAATACATTTTTTATTTGAGATAAAACATAATCCTTTGCGCTTATTTAGAAATTCGCAACAATATAAAAAAATGACTTTTTCAATAAAATATTTTTTACTCGATTTTTAAGGATTTTTTGAGTTTTTATTGTCCGACCGTGATAATTTTTTTAATTTCTGAAAGCTTGTTATATTTCGCGTCTGGTGGTATGATTTTCGAATCCGTAGGATGGCTAGAAAAAAGTAATCGCTCCTCAAAAAAGTCCCTAGTAAAAAAGCGATGAGAATAACCCGGAATATCTACGCAGAATTTGATTGGTCCATTTCTAAATCGTTTTTGGCTCAGTTCCAGATTACTTTTTTTTTAATATAAAAGGATACTCAAAGAAGTTTTTATATTAATTATATCTTTTTTCAATACAGTTTCATTCATGCCTTTTCATGCGCTAGTGTTTTAGTGTTTTATTAACGTTGCTAAATATATTTTAGAAGAGCGAAAATGTATATAAATATATATACATGTGTATTATGACAAAGTTCCCTTTTATTGTTAGCGAATACATTTTCCTTGACAGTAATCTCTTCGAAGGAATTTGTCAGATATAATCACATGACAATATGATTATTTTATCAGATTACGTGATACATTACTAATGATATGGTGATAAATAAAGATTACTTTCATTCGAATGTATGATATTTACAAGGCGCCCAAAATAAAAATAATATTGAGTTAGAAAATTTAATAGAAGAACAAGTGGGTCAGTTTGATCAAAGATCGCACAAAGGGTTTCGTTTAATATTCCTTTCAAAACACTTTATCCTTCCTTTAATAAATCCAAATAAATTTCATTTAGCAACCAAAAAGAAAGAAAAACAACAACAATTTTAAAACTAAATATGTTGTATAGAGACCTTAAAAATGTTAAAATATGCCAATATCTCCATAATGGGGTTTTTATCATGATTAAATACGTTCCTCAAACTCATCTATTTACTGTTCTCTATTACGCATATTGATATCTTTGTATTATTCTCAAACATTTGAAAAATGCCTTAAACTTCCAATATGACGTCAGATTCATTTTTTTTAATTCTCTAATGACGTTATATTGAGCTGCTTTCTGTATTTACACATATTCATACTCTTTGTATTATTGAGAAATGTTTGAAAATTTCCCTTTTATTACCAATATGCCGTCATATTAATCTTTTTTTTTTTTCAATTGGTGAAACTTTTTATTTAATTTTCCTTTTTTACGTGGAAATATTTCTATAGAAAATTAATTATTGTAGAAAGAATTTTATTGTTTATTTTTAATTGTTGGCAACTGCTATAACGAAAAATGTTTAAATCGAATAGGAAAAGGTTTTTATCTTTCTACATTAAAATAATACGATTTTTCAATTTTTCTGATTTTGAGCTTCATAGTAGATATTCAGCTATATATACACAAAATTTTATGCATATATAAGTTATATAATTTCTGACAACCTGCTCTATGACAGACAGACAACAGAGCGGGAGTAATAGGGTTTCGTGAGATGAACGAATCCCTAAAAAAGAAGGTTTTAAGAATATTTGTCAGAATGTCATTTTAAAATATTTTCATATTTTCTGTATATTTGAAAATAGACAACTAATTTTGTATACAGGAATGAATTATCCGAATTCACAATATTCCCACTGCGTACGAAAGTGTACAGGCCGAAAGTCAAAACCAAGACCTTCGGCTTTAATTACCGAAACAATTCTGACTGATCTGAGTTGACAGCCGTCTGATACAATTCACCCAGTCAAAGTTATTGACAATAACATCTGGAATGCAATGTAAAGAGCTCAACGGGATATACCCCAAGTAATGGAGTTTCTTGAATCGATGGATACGTAGATACACATTTTTTAACCGAGATGGAAAAGTGTGAATTTGTATGAAGTATTTACTAATCAGTATGGCTGAGATAAAAACAATAAAATAAGTGATTAAAAAAAGTTTAAGTTAAAAAAAAACATTCAAAAATTAAATTAAGTGTAAACACTTAAAAATTTAGCTTCCATAACGTGTGTTAAAATGTAGTTATTATTTTAAGAAAAATATTTGTACAAATTTTTCTTGATCAGAGTTTTAATATATCAGACGAAAATATAACAGTTTGTTTTATTGAAGCAATTTCTTCTTACACGTTTTTGAGAAACTAGATTTTTATTACATTTCTTTTTCTGCATCATTGACAACTGAAAACAAAACAAAACAAAACAAAGAAACATGGTTTATACTACTTTTAGTGATATTCATTTATACATATTTATTTGTGCAATAAACTTTTATTTATTAAATTCGTTAGAAATAATATTAAAATATTAAATACATTAGAATTTAACATATATAATCAAGAGAGATTAAGAGATCTGAGATAAAAACAATAAAATAAGTGATTAAAAAAAAGTTTAAGTTTAAAAAAAAAACATTAAAAAATTAAATTAAGTGTAAACACTTAAAAATTTAGCTTCCATAACGCGTGTTAAAATGTAGTTATTATTTTAAGAAAAATATTGTACAAATTTTTCTTGATCAGAGTTTTAATATATCAGACGAAAATATAACAGTTTGTTTTATTGAAGCAATTTCTTCTTACACGTTTTTGAGAAACTAGATTTTTATTACATTTCTTTTCCTGCAACATTGACAACTGAAAACAAAACAAAACAAAGAAACATGGTTTATACTACTTTTAGTGATATTCATTTATACATATTTATTTGTGCAATAAACTTTTATTTATTAAATTCGTTAGAAATAATATTAAAATATTAAATACATTAGAATTTAACATATATAATCAAACTCGGTTAAAGTACACTTAAACAGGAAAAAATAATTTTTAACAATAGAGTCCCACAAAAATCAGCACATGTGAGTACGTTTTCAAAATAGGTAAAACGTACCGTTCTTTGTACAGACCAAAACAGCAGTCTCAAAAGCGGAAATTGAAATATAAGTAAAATAATTTTGTTGTGCAGTTGCTGGAGTAAACATTTAGTTTACATTATTTCTCTTCACAATTTCTACTTTAACACTTGATTTGCTTCTTTTTGGTAGAATAATAAATATATTCATACATTGTAAAAAAAAAGACAAATTTTTAAGCTAACTCTGAAACGTTTGACAGACTTGAATACATTTAAAGACAATTAAATTTAAAATATATAATTAAAAACAATTAAAATGAAAATCGAAAACATACAAAGTATGTCATCAGTATGTATCGCTATGTCATCGGATGGTCTCTTCGGTACTAACATCAATCACAGCAACAAAACATTGAGCACAGCACAACTGAATTCAGTTAATGTTGAAATTTTTCTTTTGGAAACAAGAGATATCCATTAGGAATTGAACCTGATGCAACAGGAAATGAACCTACTGTCTGGTTCAATTTCTAATGAAGTTTAAATATGGATTTAATTCAGACATTAAAATGCACGCATATTTAAAAAAAAGACAAATATCTGTAATCTACGAAAATATAATATATAACCACGAACGCAAATATACAATAACTACTTCCGAGTTACCCATGATTCGAAAAAAACGTTCTTTATCTTTAGAAAACTCAGAAACAAATATATTTATATGATTTAAAGAAGCACTTATAAAATCAATTTTCTTGCTACCAATGATTTGCAGAATCGTTTCAGAGTACTCTTTACTGCACATTAACCAGTTTCTAACAATTTTCAGCTGCGTAAATGAAGTTTCACTTGCATCAGCAACAGAATAAAATTAATTTCAATAGTATTATTATTAATCCTGTTAATTCTAACTGTTTAACTATGAAACACGTTTGTTGAACATGAAATTATTAACTTGAAAATTCATAGCATCTGAATAACCTATGTCCCGGGGTTCAGAAAACTGATTAATGCCTTAAAAAAACTAATCGGAAACGTTTCCGAAAATCATTGCTAGCAAAAGAAACCGTTTTTAGAAAAACTTTTTAAAACCTCTAAAATATATTAGTTTTTGAGTTTTCTGAATATACAGAACACTTTTCGGAATCGCGTTTAATTCGAAAGAGAATTTTGTATAATTTTTGTTCGTAGTCGTATCATTAGATTAAGAATCATTCTTAGATAAGAATTATTTACTTTTTTTACCGTGTGCATGTTCAGCTTCACCTTACGTTTAAATCTTATGTTTCTAAATTAAGAATAAATGAACTTTTACTATTTCTCAATTTTAAAAAAATGCGATAATAAAAAATATATAAAAAGAAACAACAAAAGAATGAATATGAAAAAAGAATAGCTGTATTCTTGGTATTTTGCGCAATATTTTAATCGATCTAATTATAATTATACTTAATTAAACTCAAATGAATTATTTTCTTAAAAATGTAATTATGAATAGTTGTTTTCTAAATACTGTACGCGCTATTTAAATAAATTTTGTTCCTTAATTAACAAATTAATTTTTCCTGGAAATTTTAAAATTGATTTTTTTTAAGCAATCAAGAAAATAAAGCAATCAAGATCTATATTTTGTTTAATCTCAATCATACATATTTATTTGAAAAAATAATTAATAAAATAAAACGCAACACCGAAATACCTGTATTCTGTGATTTATTTTTCCGAAACATTATCCAAAACATAGTGTGTAAAGATATGTTAAATCAATGTGTTTCGTTAAATCAAGACTTATATATATTTGTATATATATATATATATGCATATGCATTCGTGATTGTTTCTAATGGTTTGACTAATGTTTCACTAATGTTTGTTTCTGTACACTTTCAGCTCCTAATAGTATATTTAATTTAATATATACGCAGCAGGATCCGCAACATCTTAATATTACTAATGTTAAAATATTTTCTTTTTTAAATTCCTGATTTTGAAAGTTTATTATTTTTTGTAGTTTCTTTAGTAATTTGGTTTTGTCTTTTTCTCTTGTATTAATTTTCAATACATTTATCATTTTTTCTTTCTCAAATTATTTGAATATAGCTTGAATGTATGTTTACGTTTGTACACTTTTAAAAAAAGAGAATTTTCTGTTGAGAGAAATTTTTTCAGGGTGTAACTGTTAATTTTTGCTGAGTTCGTTACGTGATTTTCATTTTTAAAACATCTATTTTTAAAGTAGGTTGCTATATTTAGGAACTTTTATTTCTTCTGCTATTTCTTTCGTCCATTTAGTTCTGTGATATGTAAAATTTTAATAAATATTTAATTGAAATGTATTCATGAGATTAATTCTAGTATGTTAAACTTACGAAAAGTCGCTGTGTAGCAATTATTTCATACAGGAACTCAAATATATGAAACATGAATTTTAACTTCAAATACTTCAAATGAAATAGATATTAGACACGTCATCATATAATATTTTGTTAAATAATTTGCAAATCTAAACAATCCTTAATTGAGTTCACTTATGAATATTCCATGTATATTTTAAAGATGAAAGAATAACAAAATACTTTCAAGAATCTAAGAAAGTTCCTAACAAACTTTGAAGATTATATTTTAATTAAGAATTTTATATATTTTGTTACTTATTTATTTGATATATTCAGTTGGTAAAATATCAGGCTATCTATATATTTAAAAAGGAAAGAAAAACAAATGTTATTGTTTGAATGATTATGAAATGCAGCTTTTTCAATACAAACTTAATGATACTTTCTGGTACCGAAATGTTTTACACATGCATTCATTACTACTCATGATAAAATAAAAAAAATATTTATTACGTTACTTTATTCATTGCAAATATATATTTGTAATGTTGGCATATAACCCTATTAACATATTCATATGCATAATATATTTATTGTATAAACATCATAAGCTCAGAAGCGCTGTGGATAATGCACTAAGTTGCCACATTAGGGGTTCCGAGGTTCGTGTCCGGTCTTGGGAAGGGTTCACTAAGCATTTAATACTGTTGATGTCGATAAGATGAGTACCAAGCCTGCTTGGAAATTAAACACTGGGGAATCTTCATAACGTTAACCACTTAAAGGCACAATAAAGGTCGCACCTCAGGGTCCCTTGGTTAAGAAAGCGGATTTGTGTACCACTGGCTATGCTTCCTAGTTGATTCCAGTGCTAAGTAGTTAAGTTATTTTAATGTTGATACTATGTATGGAAGATAATCTGGAAGTGCTATTGAAATCAGATAAGAGTTTATGATTGTTTGTTTGTTTCTAGTCATAAAGACATAAAATAACCGTAATGGACGTTTTTAAAATTCAGTTTTCAAATTAAACAATCTTCTGAAAAACAAATTTACTGATTTTTTTTATTGTTTGGACTATGTCATCCAAATCTAGAATAGGTCGTTTTGTAAACGTGTAAAATATTACTTTTCTTATACCTGGTAATAAAGCACTCAACAAAAAGTCATTTGTAATAATTACACTATTACAGAATCGTATGATTGTTATACCAACATGTTACACATGTAAGTTGAGTGAAGCTTGAGATGATTTAACATGGAGTTCGTAATCGCAGCAAGTTTAATAAAAGAAACACATTTCGACATTGGAATATTTGTTATAAATTTACAATATAAGTAAATGATGATAAAATCGCTTAAATACTGTATTTATTTGTTTTCATGATATATTATTATTAAGGATAATTAAAACAATCTGAGATATATAGGACAAATATCATAAGTTTACAAATTTGCAAAATTTACCTGAGTTGTTTGATTAATTATGGAATCTAAAAAACATTAGAAATTAACAAAGACATACAGTTTGAACGTAAATAAGTGTTTGTTTCTTCTGTCTGTATGTAATAATTGTGATTAATGAAACTCAAAAAATAAACTTAATGGCATGGAAGATTTTTAGACAGAAGGAACATCATAATCCTTGCTAAAAGCTACATTTTCCTTTGTTTTTAAAACTAGAAGTGTAGTCCCATTTATCTTACAAATATGCTTACTTATATTATATGATTGATTATATATATATATATAAATCAGTATTTGTCAATATTTTACTAAATTTCGCACACAGAATTAATAATCTTTGTTCAAATAATTTTAAAACTAAAAAATTAAAACTTGTTCATCAACATGGAAAAAAAAACGGATATCCATCTTTTCTGGTTAAATCTATTTTACACATATAAATATTTAACTTCCATTATGGATATTTGTTTATAAGGTTTTATGATACAACACAATTTAAGTTTAATACTATTGATGATTTTTCTTTATTTTTCTTTTATCTTCATTGTAGATTTAAAAAGGCAGATTAAAAATTGCAGGTTGCATTGTATGCGGTACCGCAATGAAATAACTCTGCTACTTATGATTTATAATTTGAAGAAATATATATATATGAATGTGAATCCTAATTTTTTTTTTTTTTTTTTTTTTTTTTTTTTTTTACATGGAGTTAAAATACTGGGGTTGATAAAATGGTTATTCAATACAATTTTATTATATTCATATATTAAATAGATAGTTAAATATATATCACTAATTATAATTGTAAATATAATTATTATAAATAATAATTTATTCTTTATTTTTTATATAGGGTTTAATATTAATTATAGATTGCTTTTGGAATAGATATAACATAGTTTTAATTTTCCCTCAATAAATCGCAGTATTATAGATAATTTGTATATCCATTTACGATTAAGCAATTTTTAACATATTTTTAAATATATGATGGCAGAGACTAGATGGTAGAACTTCCAAACAACGGGTCAATCAATTTGAATAGTTCCGTAATTTTTAATATAATTTAATTTAGTTATAGAAGTGTTATATAGTATTTTAATTTATTGCTTTTATTTTGCCTTTTATATTTTATTTAAAATAATGTAATAATCTATGTGTTTATATCTATTATAACTGCCACGGATGGGTGTAATATATGCTTTAGTATAAAATCTCTCAACGGTTAAATGAACCTTATTCAATTTTTGAACATGTGCAACTCGGAATAGTGTTATTACTTTTGTAATTATATAGAGTAAGATGTATTTTTTTATTATATTCCATTTCAAAGCTTTTCTTGTTTTTCAGTGTTCAATTTTTCTTTTATTAATATTGTTCAACAGTCGATCGGGCAGAGTGAGATACAATTTTTTAGCTTAAAGCTTGTGTCTCAATAGAAATCGACTGTTCTTTGCTTATATTTGTAAATCCTCTGGCTTTGAAGATGTGATTTACAATATAATCTTTCATATGTGTATATAATCTTGTTTTTTTATTTGTATTTTACATTTTTCTTTTCTAAGGACTACATAATTTAATTTGAATTTTGCCTCTGCAATTTCTTATAGAGATTTCATAATATTTGGTCAATATCTTTTATTTCAATGGTTTAATTGTACAGAAAATTTATATATATATATATATATATATATATATATATATATATATATATATATATATATATATAGTATATTAAATATATGTAAATATATATATTACAAAATTTAAAATTCCATATCATAATAAATTTATTGTATAAAAAAAAACTCCTTTTATTAATACTCCATTTACAACCCTGGTTTATTAATATATTCCTTTTCTTAAAAATATTGCATTACTGTCCATATTTAAACATTTTTTTATCCTAATCTATCTAAATTCACTTTTTATTTACCAAAAAATAAGATGTAAAATTCCCATTTCATAGAATATTTCTTCTTTAAAAAAATATTTTCTTAATTTTGTTTTATTATAATAAATATTTCTTATTGAGTCCCGTATTTAAATCTCCCGTATTAAAAGATTCGTTTAATCTGTATAAATTTACCACTTGCTCATTCCCAATAGTCTAAAAAATCATTCTTTAAATTGTTTTGTTATCGAGAAACTTACATTCTCAATACACAAAAACCTAAATTTATTCTACTATTTTCCCGCGTTTTCTAATTTCCACGATGTTCTAGAAAATTATTTTCCCGCCAAAAGCATAGGAAAGATTTATTTCTTCAATATTAATTCACAGATAAAAGATAGTGTGTGGCTAAAGTTGATTGTGCATTGGTTAAAGTAAGTCATCGCAGTAAAATCCTTCGAAGTACGAAATCCTTCTTGGGCGCTCCTGGCATTAAACGAACGGACAGAGAGAAAAATTGAAGGGATTGTGTCATCGAACTGAGTGTTTAAATAAAATGTTGCAGGCGTAGAGTTCTAATATGTTTCAACCTAGGGATTTTGCCGTTTACTTCGTGTCCAATAAAAATTATGTTTTTGTTTATTATGGAGACTTGTTAAGATTAAGTAAAAAGGTTTTAAGATGATTGATTTTAATAAAACAGATTAGAGTGCAATCGTGTCTCTTTTTTTCTTCTACTACATTTACTCTGCTGGTTCAACTGCATAATACGACTGCATTAATTTTTGAGATGATCGCCATATTTTTTTCAACTGCTGGATGGAGCTAAACAAAAGCAGAATACAACACACGCACACACACACACACACACACACACACACACACACACACACACATATATATATATATATATATATATAAATGCAGCGTTTTTATATAAAAACGACACAATTTTCAAATAACAATCAATTCATTGTTAAAAAATGAGTTACAGAATGCCTTAAACAAAATAGAGAAGAATGTTCAAACTCTTGTTTGTGTATTTCGTTGCTAATTCAAATGCCTTATATTCATTACGAAGTCACACAATGTAGCAAATTTGTTACATTGGAAATTTATTTCGCGGTAGATATTGTAGTTATATTTGCCTGACTCCTATAAACTGCTCTTTATTGTGATAGTGGTTATTTGTCCAGAGAAATCAACGAATTATAGGAATTACACATAGATAAAGTACTGACATTAGTGTTTAATATGCTTCAGAATATCTAGCACAAATTGGACTAAGCGATTGATCGGTTGATGTCGTCGATTTTTTGTGCGTGACTAAAATGTGCGACATAGAACAGTTTTGAAATTTGGAAACAAAATTTTGAACTATCTTCTGTATTGTGTTAAAAGCATTCCTTCCAATCATTGTTCACATCGAAGTTATTTTCATTTGCAATCAGGTCATGTTTTTGAAACACCCTGTATAATTTCTTCATTTAAACAATATTTTTAAGTAACACAATCAATACAATTTTTTTCAGAATGCATCTTTTTTGTAAAAATTTGTGCTGCCTATTGCAACATTTCATTAATATAATTTTTTTCATATATTTACAACCGCATACTTACTTATAATAAAAAAATAATAATTTTAATTTTCAAAATACAAGAAATATAGACACATCCTATATATATTCTGGATTTCACAATAAAGCCAACAAAAAACCTATAGAATTAATTATCCTCTCTACTTTCTTTAAATGCTAATTATAAGTTTATTTATATAATTAAGAAATTAATATCCCTGAGTAATTCATCATTTTCCAAGTAATTAAATTCAGTCCTTTTACCATATTTATCTCCAGAAAAATGAACCGTAGTAAATTATATATTTACTTCATTTTTTTAATTCGAAATAAAGAAGTCACATAAATTGCTTAATTTGTTTGCTAAGTGTCTAGATATTATTTCACATTTTTCAAAAAGCGGAACATATTTATTAAGTCTTTTTTCACAATCAAATTAATTAAATTTTGCAATTTGCTTAATGAAGCTCTTAATTTGTTGTTATAAATAAAAAGGGAAAATAATTTATTATTATTTTCTTTAAGAATACAATTAAAAAGAAAACGTATGAATATGTTTTGAAATTCTGAAAAAATAGAAAAAAAAATATATAATTTTTTATAAAAGTTGATTAAGAGTAAATAAGTTAGTATCTTTCTAAGGTTTACACAGCATGATTCTCCATTGCGTACGTACTAGACAACAATATGCTATTATATACAGTAAGCGCCAAAATTCTAGAAACCTTTTCGAAAATTTGTAAGCTTAATTTTTTATGGTTCATACCACAAATTTGTCTTAAAGTAATCCAAAAACATATAAACCAATGGATATATAATCTAAGCAAAAATGTAATGCAATGTATTTCAAAAATTATCACAATGTCAGTTAATATTTAGTTGAGTAAATTTTGCTATTAATTAGGGCCTTACAATGCCTTTCCATTTTGTGAACGACGTCTGTTAGTTCTGAAGTTGTTATAATGAGATACAAAGATTGAATTATAGCTTCTATTAACCGGAATTTAGTGTTGGTTTGTTTCTGTGCAACAAGTTTCTTTAGTCGGCTCGATGGGTTAATGTCTTGTTTACTCCCGGGTATTCGAACACTGAAATATTATTATCTTGAAGCCACTTTTTGCACACTTTATCAACATGGCATGGAGTTAAAACCAGTTGAAATATAAATGCTTCATGATCTTTGAAAAAGTTTACGTGCGGACCGCTTCAATGGGGATTGAATTTTTTTATTTATGTATTTTTTGGTATTTATATTCCCATTAGTCACACAAATTCTGCCGACATCATTTGATGTCATACAACACTCTAGCAAAACACTGACTAGTCCCTTACGATGTTGTAATTCAAATACCCTGCAAATCTTATCAGAATCTTCTTCTCACGTATTTTACGCCAACATTACTCCACAGTGAGGTTTTGGTATCGCCAGATAAAGTAACACGGCCCTATTGTTCCAAAGTCAGTTAACATGAGTTTTATCCTTGTTTATTAGTTTCAACAATTGCTGGCGAGCTAAAATTTGCTTTTTTGTGGAATTCTAGCATTTAAAGCAAACTCTTGCAGTCAGCGTAGGGGAACACTTGCACTCAATATCACATTGGCTTCTTTATTTCACTTTGTATAGATTAGATGATTTCCTTATATCAGTTATGGAGACTCTGTTAATTTTGCTGTCATAACTTATTGTTTTACACATTTTTCTGCTTTTAACAATTTAGTTTTGTATTGCATAACCTCCTTATACCACTTCAGATATTTAGAAATTTCACCTTCGTTTACATTTCCACCAATTTGCCTTCTAATTTCTTCATAACTGTGTCCTAGTGCGCTTAAAAGTACAATTTTAATCCCTTTCTCAGTTACCTATTTGTGCGATTTCTTTAATTCTCTTATGTTTTACATCCAACTTTAAAATCAATCACATAAAACACTGACAAATGTCCTACTCTTAACTCCAAAACATGACAACAACAGTTGAATCCTACTGTTACAAAATAAGAGGATGCCAAATTTGCTCTCTAAACGGTCATTCTCATTGGCTGCATACTTCATGTTAACCTAAGCAAGTTGTGTTTTTTTTCTTTATTTATCTATGATTTTTGATTAAAAGCTAATAATTAAACATAATTTATTTAATTGATTTCTTGATTAAATTATCTTTTCATTGATATATAAATTTTTATGATATTACTTAAACAGAAACTGGTATTATGAGCCATCAAAACCTCAAAAATACACATTTTCTAAAAGATTTCGACATTTTTGGCCACAACTGCAAGTAAACAGGATGTACCGAAATGATTGAAATGCGCTTTAACTTTCTTACGTGTGGGGATACGTAGTAAGGTGTAGTGTAAATGACCATGAAAAGAAAAATTTTAGTTTTTTCTTCGAATAGGTCTTAAAATTTGCCTTTTGGATCTCTGGCTATTAGGTTAAACAATATTTGGTCGTATCATAATATATGATTTTCATTTAATTTGGAATTCATCTTTAGGTCTTTACCAGCTCTTAAAGGTTATTATGCCCTTTATGCGTAAAACAAAATAAGGGTAAATAACTATGAATTTTTATTTTTATTTTTTCTTCGGATAGGTCTCAAATTTTGTCTTTTCGTACAGTGAATATTAGGTTAAATTTTCATTTAATTTGGAATTCATCTTTACGGCTCTACCAACTCTTAAATATTATGCTCTTTATATGTGAAAAACCAAGATTGCACTATGTAGTTCTAAATTATTCAAATTATTATTATTTTTTCGAATTTCTCTGATTTCAGTAAAATAACACATAAAACAATGCAGATCACAAGTATTCTTTCTGATCAAGCCAAATGTCGTCATGTTATGACACCTTGAAGATAAAGGTAACCCTAAAATGTGAATTGTTCGCAAAGAAGATAAAGGAAAAACATAAAAATTAGATATGCAGTTCACTTTTATTTTTATTATACATGAGAGATAGTTCTCTGAATATATAGCAAAGACAGTTTTATAAATATATAGGAATACAGTAAATTGAGTATATACGATGTACTGTAAGACGATCTGACATTTCATTCTAAATTATATTCTTACTATCTGATCCGCGCGGCGCTGCCGGAGCCTGAGTGGTACAGTTAAATCTCTTAAAAAACGAAACTCTGGCCACTGTCTTCAAAGTATTTAGCAACGTATACCGGACATGCTCATACGCTCCGGAAAATCTTTTATTTCCCTCTTCCATCGCCAAGGAAGCATACTAAAAAAACCTCTTTCCGAACGAACCTCTGAGATAGGTCCCCGCAGTCTACGGTACTGTATAGAAGGCGTGCTACAAAACTGAACTGGTTTCGAGAAGATGGCAACATTATTAGCCGAGTTATTGAAATAAGGCACAGTTAGAGAAAATAAACTTGAGTGAGGTGCTGAGGGTGGGGATGTTCAAGTGTCCTTACGAAAATGAATAATTAGGAGGACCACTATGCATCTTAAAAAATTCATTCGTTTGGTTAAACTTGGAACGTAATTACGTACTTGGCTTAAACTATTATTCGGTAATAGTGGTAACCGCTACTCATAAATTAACTTTAATGTCATAGAGAGTAACTATTAAGTTAATTATAATGATTGGAATCATTTGCGTTGAAATCGGAAAGATAGTTACTGAGATAAGGAAAAGGGACATAGAGATAAAACATAGAAGAAAATATATGGAAACCAGCATACAATATATAGAATATTTGATTTTGTTGGCTCACCCATATGTAGAACGTCATGGTATGTGCTGTAATGATATGTGCGGCAAAATCCAGCCACCCTCACTAGGTATTCGAGGCATTCGCTGTTTCTGTGTTGTTGCTAGGACTTCTAAAAACTTGATGATTGGCTGTTGACCGGCTAATGAAATTTCCTACACTTCTTCTGTGACCATATTCATAAGGTAATGTGTACGTGACAATTTTTCCCTCTCTTCACAAAGGGGGTTGTTAAGGCTTGTTTTGTGGGTGTTTGTTGGGGAAGAGAAAAATATATACTGGTTTTATAAAAATATTTAGAATAATTATTAAATAAATAAATTGATTAGAATTTAAAGGTAAAATTTAGACCTAGCTATTAAGATATACCAAATGTGACATTTATATTTTTAGAACGAGTTAAAAAGAGAAAAAATTCTACTAAAGAAATGAATAAAAAAATTATTAAAAATTTAGGGCTTTTACTTAAATATATATATTAAAATAATAATAAAAATAAAAAGACAATTTTGGAATATAATTACAACAACAATGCATAGAGAATCTTTTTCTAAATTTAATTTCTTGGAACCAGCAACCGTATAAAAATGTAAAAAGTAACTTTTTTTTGCAAAATTAATGGCAGGACTATCTCATCAACATGATCTTAATTCCTACCTTATTTGCAACACTTTTGCAATTTATATAGCATACGCATTTTTTAAAGTTGAAAAAGAATTAAAGCGCGTTTCGAACTTTTCGTTACACCCTACATATCGTATTTAAAGACATTTTGTGCCACTCTTAAAATCATCAGCACATTTTTTTTAAGTAAAAGACTAATATGACATTTTCGAGATTTTTATATCTGAGAATCACTTATTGTGTTAGAAAACTAAAAATAATTATCCATTTCTGCAAAATAATATGATAATGAAACGCATTTGATTAAACAAATCATTTCATTAATTTATTTATTTTGTTTATTCTTTTATTTAAAAATTGGTTTGTATAATTATAACGGTTTTACAGGCTATTTAACACATTTTACAGAAATGTAATTAAACACCAAGAAAAAAAAAACTTAATTTAATTATAAAGGAAATGAACAAAGAACTGTTTATTAGAAAAATAAAATTTCTGTACTTTATGTTTACATTTATTTAAAATTTTATATTAAATATTAGATACATTTTTTAATTCTTAATTATCTATAATTTATACGATTTGGAAATAAAGTCTCAATGCAACTAAAGAAGATATTAGAAAACAGGAAAGAATCATATATAAATGAATGTAATAAATTTCAAACGTGAAATGTTTCTGAAATACTTATTCTTTAACATGTAAAAGGATCTTTACAGTGACTGTGATCTCTAGGGAGTTTCCCATTAAGGATGTATTTATACATTATTCAGCTTTGTTTCTTTCATTTGTTGTCTTCGAATACGAAGAAAAAGGTTTAATGAACTCAATATACCTCTAGTATTTTTTTTTTAATATGTTAGTAAGATTTATGTAGATTTTTATATTTCATTTGGAATTTTAAAGAATAATTAACACAAACAATATAAAATAAAATTTATAAGAATTGAATAAATTATTGTTTTAGATGAAATAATTTATTTTACCGAGTTAAATTAAATAAATTCTCTTCCTTTTTCATTTATATCTATTATGTGCATTTAATATATAAGATAAATTTGTCGGTGTAAGTGCGCTGATTCTGTCATTAGGAGTACCGAAGAAATAGCAGAATTGGATTTCGGATAGCAGACTAAATAATGTTGAAGCAACATTTTAAATGTTTCTATTAGGAATTATTTTTGTCAATTATCGGCAACATTACATTTTAACAAGGAATATTCTTAGCACGTTCATCGAATAATATTAGATATCGCAAACTGCATCATACCACTTCTGGTATGTCTATTTCATTCCAACATCATGGTAGTTGAGTACACGTATACATTGGGCCTCTTAGTTTTTGCTTTTTTAGGTGCGTTCGTAATTATATAAATACGTAACAACTATTGTCATCGTCTGGTCCGTCCGTCTGTCTGTCCGTCTATCCGCATATACCAGCGCCAAAAGTACCAAACCGAATAGTTTGAAATTTAATATACATAATAGTTTGATAATTTTGTTGAATCATTTCAAAATTTATCAAAATCGAATTAAAACTTAAAAAGATATTAACCTTTTTACCCGCCAACATTCCACAAGTGGAACATAAATTATGTGAGGCAGTATCGTTTTAAAGTATTTCTTTAATCTGTTTGGAATTTTAAATATATCTTTTTGAAAGATACTTTATAACGAATTATAAAGTACTGTTTAACATTTTTTTGTGGTTCCCATCCTGTAGGTTGTTGAAATGCAACAAAAAAAGTAAATGTTGTAGGTTGTGCTTTTTTCTCTATCTCTCCATGCCTTTATAATTCAAATGCAAGTCCTCTGATGATGGTTGTTGCATTACTAACTGTTTTGTATGAAGTTTTATGTATAAAGTAATGATTTATCTTACTTTGTTTTGTTTTATGTTCTGTTGAATGCCAATGTTGCACACGCGGAACGTTGGAAATTCAGAGTACAGAATTATCTTATTAATACTATTATTATTATTATTATTATTATTATTATTATTATTATTATTATTATTATTTTGATAATTTTTATGCAGTTTGGTATAATGCTAGATATGCTAAAATTAGTCGAAATAATCTAACTAGGTAAAGCTAGTCTAAATAGGCCCAAAATAGAAAAAAATGTGCCATAATTGGGGTAATTAGGGTTTTACTACGGGAACTAGCTAAATAGACTGGTACTATGCTACATAGGATAATATTAGTCTAAATAGGCGGTTAGATAGGGTGCATATACTCTAGATAGATCCAAATTAGAACAACTGGGCCATAATTAGGGTAATTGGGCCTTAATTGGTGCAAATTGGGTTTGCTATGGTAACTAGCTAAATAGGCTGGTACTATGCTTGATAGGGTAAAAATAGTGTAAGTAGGCTAAATAGGGTGCAGCTAGTCAAGATAGACCCAAATTAGAACAATTGGGCCATAATTAGGGTAAGTGTTCCATAATATGTGTAAATTGGGTTTTGCTATTGGTTAGTAGCTAAATAGGCTGGTACTATGCTTAATAGGGTAAAACTAGTCTAAATGGGCTAAATATGATGCAGCTAGACTAAATATGTTCACTTTACCTTGCTTTCGTTGTTTTGATATGCGTGTAGTGCTGTTATTGTTTCTAAATAAAAATTCGCCTTAAATTAAAAAATGTTATTCTTACCGCGAACTTTCCACAAGTGGAACATACCCCTAACTCCACTTCTATTTTCCATAACATCCCAAAATTTTGCACGCAACCTTAGAATTAATCTAACTTATCAGAAATAAAATTTCAAATGAATTTGACAAGTAGTTTATGGTGCGGCGGTAAAAGTTTTATAAAAGTTTTCTTCATTCTATTAAATACTATCCTACGCAACCTATATAATAACAAGTTGGAAATTGTACGTCAAACGTGACATACGAGGTGCGTTCGTACTATAGATAGTTATATAAATATTCAGACCTAGATGATTTTTAATTCTGTGAAATGAATTATATCGTCTGCAGATTAATTTCTGTCATAAAATAAGTATCTCGGTCGCTTGACGATTAAACTTCCGATGCTCCTATAACGAAAAAGCACCGATTAAAAAAAAATCAAATTTCTTAATAAATATTTTTATTAATATATCCTAAAGTTTTGATTCAATTTTAATAAAATTTGAAATGTCTCGACAAAATTCTGCAAAGATAATATATCTTAAATTTTAAACCATTCGGTTGGGTAGTTTTTGCGTTGTTATATGCGGACGGACGGACGGACAGACAGACGGACAGACAGACGGACGGACGGACGGACCAAGCGACGACAATAGGTGCTACGTATTTATATAATTACGAACGCACCTAAAAACGCGTCATGTGACTGAGGAAAACAAATACAGGCTGGCCATCTCTTTTTTCATATGCCATGAGGTCTTTTTACTAAAAATAATGTTTCTCATAAATTTGCATAAAAGTTACAATTTTAGCAAGATCGTTAAAGAAAATCATTTGCTTGATAGGTGAGTTACATTAAAATATGTTTAGATTCTGAGATAAATTCAGTTGAAATTAGGTTGACAGCCAATATCTAATTTATTAAATTAAATAAACACAAGACATCCGTGCATCATGAGTCATAAAAATAGTAAACTATGGAGGTAATCATTCGCAAAGCACGATCTTCATGGTGGATTTTGCAGTGCTGTCTTGTGTTAAAAGAAATTAGCATTTGTAAACGTGGCATACATAATAAGAGAAAATGCATGCTCATTTCGCTCATAACAGACGATATATTCATTTCACTTAAATATTGCCGATGACTTTTTAACACTGTAAATTAGTTATAGTACGAATGTACCTCATTTGTCACGTTTAACGTACAATTTCCAATTTGGTTAACATACAGTTCGCTGCAAATCGTTTGCAAAATCGTAAAGAAGAAATAATATATCAATGGGAAAGTCGATACAACGTTTGTTTAAATATATCATGGCGTCTGGAGAACTTTTACACATAGCTTCCCGTATAATAGGTAAGTACCAATATTTTTTTTATTATCATAAAACACGCTGAATGATTATTTTATCATAAAACACACGCAATGATCAATTTATTATAAAACATACAATATTTAATTTAATGTAAAACACACGCAATCTTCTCTACCGGGTTACCATATGAAGCAAAATCGCGTCAAAATCGTCGTATTGCCTAGGCATAAAATCGTCCTTTTAGCGCCAAAAATATATCCCGGTGCATCTGCGGCATCTTTACCAATATTATTTATATACAATTTACTTCTGCTTGGACATTTCAATAACGTACAGATGTCGCAGATGCACCGGAGTATCTTTTTGGCGCCAAAAGGGCGATTTTATGTCTAGGCAACCCGACGATTTTGGCGAGATTTTGCTTCGTATGGCAACCCGGTAAAACAAATTGCGTGTGTTTTATATTAAATTAAACATTGCATGTTTTATAATATATTGATCATTGTGTGTGTTTTATGATAAAATAATTTTTGTGAATAGGTTGCCAAATAATATGTTGGCAAATTTTCTTCTCTCGCTAATGTCATTTTCATTACTTTGCCAAGATAATCATTAAATAAGTTAATGTACTATTACTCCGTTACAGTACGCATATGCACAAACATGATAAATATAACAATAGATAACGCATGTATAAAAATTATAAAAACCCGATTAAAGGCTCGATATATTTTTTTAAAGCATGCGCGAGAAAAAAATTAACAATCGTATTTTAACTGTATTAAAAGATGACGTCATCCGCTTATTCTTGAAAAACATGAAATAAATTGAATGCATTTCTAATATAATAATATAATAAAGCATATCTTTTATTTTATTTTAATTTTGCTTTTTAACAATAAATATTTAAATTAACTCGTTCAGAGAAATCATACTTTATCTTTTTTCTATTGTTTACTATTATGTGTGTGTGTGTGTGTATGTATGTATATATATCACTGGCGCCCGGCTAACCGCAAAGTACCATTTATTTTCATAATTACTGTTGAAAATGATATAATGCGGTATTTTATATTCGTGGCAACACAAATTTCAGAAAAACCTTTCATTTCATTTATGAAAGCAATGCCGAATTAATTTTTAATTAACAGCAATTTTTAATCAAAAATATGTTTTAACGAAATTTTAAGTGTGCTATGTCAGAAGCCTGTTCTAAATCATTTCATATGGTATCTCTTTCGTTGTTCTGCGTTTCGTATTTTTTGAGAAAAAGGGATGTTGACAGGAGAAATAATATATATGATGATTGAACTATTTACTTTCAGAATATATATATATATATATATATATATATAATTGATAGCTGCATAAAATGTGTTTCTATTTGCAACATGTAATAGTTAATACCTCAAGAGATTTAATTCACAATTTTAAAATTAATAAAATGGTTGAATTCTTGATTGAATTTCTCTATAAAAAGCGTCATCTTGTGAAATATTAAAGAGACTCTAAAAGCCATTCATTTTCAAGATACTAAAGAATATCTTAAGCCTTTTAATACATTAGGAATTAGTCGATGTTCATAATGTGAATAGATCATGGAACTGTCGAACCGATATATTTACAACTAAATTAAACTCTTTACTTTTAGAAATATATATATATAATTGACAGCTGCACAAAACGTGTTTCTATTTGCAACATGTAATAGTTAATACCTCATGAGATTTAATTCACAATTTTAAAATTAATAAAATGGATGAATTCTTGATTGAATTTCTCTATAAAAAGCGTCATCTTGTGAAATATTAAAGAGACTCTAAAAGCCATTCATTTTCAAGATACTAAAGAATATCTTAGGTTTTTTAATGCATTAGGGATTAGTCGTTTTTCATAATGTGAAGATATCATGATACTTACTATCAAATATATATATTTATAACTAAATTGAACTCTTTACTTTCAGAATATATATATATATAAATTGATAGCTGCGCAAAACGCGTTTCTGTTTGCAACATGTAATAGTTAATACATCAAAAGTTTTTGTTCACAATTTTTAAGTGAAGAAATTGGATGAATGCCTGACTGAATGTCCGTATAAAAATATTACCTTTCGAAATTTTAAAGAAACTGGAAACGCCAATTATTACCAAGATATTAATGAATATCTTACACATTTTAATTAACATTAGTACACGTCTAAATAAAAGCAAATTTTCTATTATACTACAATTTATGTCTTCATATCTAGTAATTTAAATTAAAACTAGATGGTACCCGTCAAAACTTGACGGAAAAAATTACAATAGCAATATTAGTAAAATAAGCTTCTTTATTACATAAGGCTTATGAAACAATTTTTCAAATATTTTATTTAAAAAAAAATTTCACCCAGTGAATTACGTTATTATTTCCGATGCAAACTCCAAACAAACAATCCGTAAACAAAGGAAATCAGTTTGACATTATCGCCCTATTCCCCACGGCAAGAAAGAAAATTTCCTGAACTTTTGAAGTATCATACAAATAGCATATCCCTACGTTCATCTCATATTCAGTCAATAAAAGAACATATTAAATAAGGCACACATCCCCCCCCCCTGTGATAATGCAACCGAATGAGCTCCTATGCGCATGTGCATTGCTTCTCCCCAAACGCACCGTCGAAATTCGACGTTAAAAAAAGTTTTAAAATGTTTTGATCAAAATTTTTAAAATGTCTTCTTTAATCATTGTTCGTTTTAAATCCATATCTTCTGAAACACATCTATTGTTTTAAGCTAATCAATTTTTATGTAAAGATGAAGAATTTTTTTTTACAATAATAAATCAATCTGTAGATAAAGGAGATTTTTAATGTTTTCAAGTGTAATTTATTTGTATGGTTTCTTCATTCCTTTGCATAATCAGGATGATTATTCCTTTTCCATAATTAAGAGAAATAATGTAAATAAATAAATATCCAAGATTATTTTTGATTCTGTTTTCATTAATATATTGTAAATTTTATTGTTAAAAGTTACTGATAAATGATACTTTAGTAAATGGGGCTTTTCTTAATTATTATTATTATTATTATTATTATTATTGAGATTTAATGGCAACATTCTTCCGTTTGTTTATTGGGCGCTACTGTTTGGCGAATTATTTGAGGTACTTTTCGGTTAGCAGGGCGCCAATGAAGTATATATATATATATATATATATATATATATATATATATATATATATATATACAAATATATATAATGTATATAGTATTTTTTTCTATTATTGAATTTATGTGGTTTATAGATTTTGGTTGGCTTTTGTGATAATGATTCTGCAAGTAAGTTTCCATTGGAGTTTGTTATTATGTGTATATATATATATACTTTATTGGCGCCGGCTAACCGAAAAGTACCTAATTTGCATATAGTTTTCTTAATCGGACGGCGGGATAATGCACGGAATTTCGACGGGATAATGAATATTTTTTATGGTACCAGAATATTTTTCTGTATTTTATAGTTATAATAAGAATAACATATTTTTATGATTTGCTGAATCACTTAATTGTTTACTTTTTCATGCATTATGTTATTGAAGGTTGTTAGTTCTCTTATTCGTTTAAATATACCCTACTTATATAAAAATAGCGTGTGTTCTCTGTGGTGTTTCGCATAAACGTTGTAAAATTCAGGTTATTAGATTTTATCCAACTTTGCTGTCATAACAGCTGATGAATCAGCCATTTTCGGCGATTTTTTTTTGTTACCTGTAAAATGTTTGTTTTTGGTATAGCCCGAACTAAGAAAAAATTGAGTACTTTTCCATTATACGGACACCATTGTCGCCAAGCATATATTTACATGTATGGCATGGTGTCGGTATAACGGAAAAGAACCAAAATTTGCGATCGATCAAATAATTGAATTTCGTTAAACATTAAATTTTCTGGTACTTTTCTATTATCCGGTCGACCACTTTTCATAACAAAAAATTATCGCCAAACTGTAAAATTAAACGCCAAAAATACAGTCCGATTTACTTGATGTCATGACGTGTTTGTTACGTCATCAAGTGGTTTTTAATTCGAGATTTGCGTCTTTTTTTCATTATGTTTTACTGATTTATTAGTTATTTCATTAATTAAAATAACAATTGTGTCCTTAAATTCATGTATTTTATTTATTTATTTATTTTGATATTCCAATGGCAACGTTCTCCCGTTTATTTGGCGTTACAGTTTGGCGATAGTTTTGGTTATGAAAAGTGGTCGACGGGATAATAGAGAAGTACCAATTTTCTTATTTTTAATCTGAGAAAGAAACAATAATCATGGATTTAATTAATTTTTCAATATGGGGTGCAACCAAAATAATTTTGATTAAATCAGTACAGATATCGCAGACGCACCTGGGTTATTTTTTGGCGCCTAAATGACGATTTTTGCTTTGTATGGCAACCTGGTGTTTTATAATAGATTTGAATATGTGTGTAAATAAATAAAATAAAATAGGTACTTTTATGTTAGCTGGGCGTCAAGGATAACTCTCCAAATCTTGTTTCAATTGGAATCATTTAAATTGCAACATTTTACGTGAGATTTGTTATTCATATTGATATGTTTACGTTTAGTTTTTTTATTATGATTATATTCTAGCTAATTAAGTTTTTTTTAAAGATTTTATACTACAATGTTAAAATATTACCTAGTTGATATTAGTTAATGTCAAAAGATTGGCTAACCACAGAGTTCAGGGAAAAAACTCTATGCCCTCAAAAGTGGGAGTTGTCAACTTTATGACGTCATAAGCAGAAGTAAATGTTTAATTGAAAATTACAGCTAATTAATTAAATTTTCGAACAAACGAATGCACGATAACAAATCTGTGTCCTAATATCTTTTATTAAAAAAAAAAGAATGGTGTAATTTGATGCAGTAGTTTGTTCTAACGGATTGTCGAAAGAAATCGCTTAGCGTTTTAAATATATAGATAACAATTATAATTATTTATTTTCGCTTTGTTTAATTGAGTATTTAAGTATATTCTCTAACTAAAATATATACTTCCTTAAATTAGCTTATGAATTTATTTATGAGCAAGAAATAAGATACTGTTATTTATTCTACTAAATTAAATATATCTAGTCCAATGTTACAGGAGTAAATTTAAATATAAAATAATGCGATATTCATTAACTTAAACTGGTAATTTTTTATATAACGTTAGATAAACTGCTTTAAGAAAAGGAAAATGTAATCATTAAATTAGCTCATTTATTGTTTTGTCAATATGTTACGATACAATAAAATGCTACTAACAGATATATCTGGATCTTGCCAAATTCAGATATTTCACGACTGAATCAAATATTGACAATGCACATGTACACAATACTCCAGTTTATTATATTTAGAACTTAATAGTGGGAACATTTATCTATTTAAGGATCCATCTAAAATTATTTAGTACTTACGAGTAGTTAGTACAGTTAGGTAATACTTTTTGGTTACTACGTACACTTAATCATGCTAAATGAGAATTGTAATAGTTTTTTTTATTTAAATTGAACGTCTTGAAATAATAGATTTATATTTCTAAAGCATTAACTTTGCAAGTACCGTGATTTTTAATGTTAAATCTATAACAGAAAATGCTAATTTTCACTCTAAATTTAAACAGTCAAAGCCAGAATTTATTACATTAACCTAAATAAATTATCCAGCTCTCCATAAATTGTTCCCACTAGGGAATGTTACTAGCGTTTCATTAATTTTATTTCGATTTTAATTCCAAACCATTTGTAGTTATCTTGCTCTTCATATTAGAACAAAAATCTCCTGACATTTGTTTTTGTACAGATGATATTTAATTGAGATATACAACATAACAATATTGTTGTGACTTACAGTTAGTTGAAATTATATGTCTTAATCATACAGTAATTATTCTTGATATCAAAATAGTATTTTATGATAAAATACGATGTAGTAAAGATTTATGTTAGTAGAATAGTATAAAGCAATTTATCACTTATGCAGTAGCTTCTTAGATTTATATTACACAATATTTTTACGTTTTCCATTTTAGAAACACAACGTAAGTCACAAAGGATTGAATAGTAGACA
The DNA here is from genome assembly GCA_963931845.1 of Maratus michaelseni. NCBI lineage: Eukaryota > Metazoa > Arthropoda > Arachnida > Araneae > Salticidae > Maratus > Maratus michaelseni. The sequence continues at coordinate 395,670,031 of OZ007592.1, forward strand.
AACAATATTTCTTAATGATGTTTTTATGAAAAAAAAAATAACACAATTTATTAAAAATATATAGTATATAAATTCGTCTACGTAGCTGTGCTGTCCTTATAATTTGTTATAACCTTTCAACACGAATTTTTTTAAATTCACACCAGAAAAAACTTACTATTTAGTTTATTTACAAAATGTTTGCTGACTGAAAGACAAATTATCTATTGAATGTGAATTTTCTCATCTGCAAAACTTTGTTGATATAGCTTAAACTTCCGTCAACATATATAAATGTAAACATACATTACCATATTTGGAATTGTGGCTAAATTTCATTTTTTTTTTACAAAAATTTAGTTTATTATTTGTTTATATCATAAAAGAGAAGTATTCGATAAAAACATGCATTCGCATCATTGAGGATCCCATTTTTGTGTCCTCAGATATAGTCGTATTTTCACCATTTTCGTTGTCTCTTTTATCAGAAAGGTGAAATTTTATGTTCAATTGTGTCCTTCCAAGTTTTTGTATAAAATGTAATCGCTGATTACAACAAGTACGTGCACAAATAACATTATTAGAAAAATTCTCGTTTTTCATACATAGATGGCACGCGGCAAACAGTCTTATCAAGAAAGAAAGCCAATAAGTTTGTAAGTAAAAAGTACTAGGGCCTTAAGAACTTGTCGGATACATATGATTTTGATACCACTTGTATAAAATATATATGAATAATTCTAGTATACAAATTAGTTGTGTTGCCCAAAGCATATATTTATTATTAGGTTCTCAGCTAAAAAAATACTTCTCTATAATTAATACAGTGTTTGTCTGTTTAAATATTTACTTATAAAAATTAAAATTGATGATTTGCATAATGGCAAACCCGACAACAGTCTATTCTTTGAAGATTGATGTACTTATATTTGAAAAATCTTAATTGACGCATGCTTTTCCATATTTTACATATATTTAGAAATTTTTAAATAGTTGATATAGATATACGTTAACTTAAGTATGTTGCTTATAGTAAAAAATATCTAAACGAGATAATTTGTGAAGTACTACGCATACTGTTTTAAATTCTTTGTTGTTGTTGTTGTTGTTAAATTTACATATAATTGTGCATCAACATACTATTTACAATCCTGTGAAAAAGCCAGTTATTAAAAAGAAGGAAGTGTTGCATAGTTGTTATACATGATATTTTTACTTGTTCCAATAATTTTTATTCGGAATTTTATTTCTACACATCTTATTTCTTAAATCGTATCCATTGTAACAAAATAAATAATATCAAATGTCTATAAAGAACGTAGCCGCTAGTATTAAGTCAAAGATCACAAATTTTAAACAACTTATAGTTGTAATATTATAGTGTATTTTTTGCAGTACACATTTGGCAGATTGTTCACTGAATGAAACAACTTATACTAGTATTGTTCGAAATTAAACAAACTAAAACTTTAACTAAATCAATTTTGGTGATTACAACGACTACACAAACAGCTAAATCTTACACTGCTGGCCATCCAAAATGCAACACCATGAAGGAATGATCCTTGGACCATGTGTACACCTCAATAGGATATGCAAATGAATTCGATTTCAGAAAACGCGCACATCATGGGCGACTGCAGCACCCCTTACAAACTGAATATAAAGGGAAGAAAGATTTCCGTTTTGAATAACGTGAAATGTTCTTTCGTGCAATTTTTTGTGCGTGCAGCTTCAGTATGCCTAGCAGAAAAACACGAGCACCATTCGAGCACGTTTGTGAGTTCAACGGCTGCAGAATTGTTGCATACAGAGATTGCGGATTATCCTTCAGAGAAATCGGTCATCGTGTCAGACGTAGCCAAGCAACAGCCATGCAAATATGGAATCAGTGGATGCAGAAGGGAACAACTGACCGACAGGAACAAATGCAACCACCTCTGCACATCCCTCTACAGGAATACAAGCATTTTGGTGGCTTGGCACTTATGGAGCGCACTGCCACATCCGCAACCATATCACAACGAATACATTCTATAATATAACAATCGGTGTCTGCACGAATAATTCGACGTCGTTTATACTACAGTGTAATATCCGTTAGGCGTCCACTGCTGAAGTCCGTTAGGACGCTACGTTAGGCGTCTGTTAGGCGACCGCTGCTATCTTAAAATTCGTTTAATTGAAGATCAGACGCTGCCGGAAGAAGTTGAGACCCAAACTTAGGTTATTTTTATTCCAGGTACGTTTGAGAAAAACCATCTATCAAAGCTTCGCAAGTTAGTAGTAATATATACTAATAAATTTAGTACTTAAATTGTGCTCAGGCGATCATGTACATATTAAAATTGTTACAAACTTTGAAGCTTTCAATACTTACACTTGATTTTGACAGCATATTTGGATTGTTTTTAGTTTTACCATCGGATACAAAATGGAACGTCATTTGGAGAAATAGCTTAAGAATTACAGAATATTAACGTTTGGAATTCCTAATACTAAATTCTTTTTTTAATCTTTGCAAAACGGATTTCATTGCGATTATTTTCTAGACATAAATAAAAAAATAACTTTGCGGAATAACCTTTAATTTTGAATTTGCATATTTCAAGCTTCTAGAAATTAATTATAAACGAAGATGATACACCAAACGTTACAGAAAAGTCTAAAATTCGATTAGATCTCAAATAAGCAAAACATTTGATATCACAAGTTTAGCTACCCCTTTTTTACCCCTCTATACTGCGATTGCCTCTCTACCAGGTTTAAAAGGGATAAAGTTTCATCATCGCGAAGTCAAGGAAGAACATTTATATTTGATACTGGAACCAGGTTCCCATTATTTTGGTCATTTGACATCGTCTGGCAAGGCAACTTCTATATGCAATGAAGTTGTAAATTGTTCGAACAAAAAGAATTGGAAACTGCAAAAATAACTGCAATTGGATGTGATGGATCTATCTTTAACACAGGAGACAGAGGAAGAGTTATATATTTGCTTGAAAACACGTTTTACAAACCAATTACTAAACATTTATTGTGTATCAATATATATAAAGTAATTTTATTTAATTCTAGACAAATTATAAAATTAATAAAATTTCTGAAAAAAAGATAAATTGAAATTTTTGCCATTTAAAAAATTGTGATCCCTTTGTGGCATTTTCTTTTAACTTTGGTCCCCTTGTGGCGTTAAAAAATATTAACCCGATGTAATATATCACGAACATATTCTTTACTACAAAAGACAACATGCCCGTGCTATTACGTTTCGATTATAAATATTTGTTCGACCCACCCTACAGTTCAGTGATTCCTACTTTGGAGTGTTTACCGATTGCATTTCAATCATGTATGCTTTATCGTTTGACATTACAACAGGGTTCGTACGGATCAGGGAATTATCCAGGAGTTTCAAAAGTATTTTCTTTATAGAAAAATAAATCTAGGTTAAATTCTCGAAACTTCGCCTTCTTTTAAGGAGAGATTTTCTGTAATAAAATACTGGTAAAGAAGCATTTCCTAGTCGCAAAATTCCAGGAGCCGTACGAACTTATCGGACTTGAGATTCACTAATTAAATCATATATATCGTCAGTATAAATCATCATTTATCTTCCGTATGAATGTATCTAGAATATAATTTCGTTTATTTTACATATGCTGAACTATTTTTTCTTTAAATACCATGGATCTATCAATGTCAAAGGACTCGGGTCACAGGACTCGGAAATGGTCCGCTTTTTAAATACCGGTATTTTTTTTTTTAAATTTTGTTTTTAAATTTTTCTTGCAAATTTAGCAGAAACCATCTTCGGAGGTAATTTTTTGCTGAAATGACCTACCATGAAATTTTCTGTTAAAAAAATATTGGTAATCACTTGATGGACCATTTGGGAGTCATGCCATCATGTTTTCCGATAAATCTAATTGGTACAGAGCGAGCCATGAAATATTGGTACAAATTGAAAGAATGCTGAACTATATAGCATTACAACCATACTTATGCTATAATAAATTGTATGTATCAAATGTTATTTCAATACGCTGCTATGCCTTTGAGATATCAATCTCATAGATTACAGTTACAAACTGCAGTCGATTAATTTTTCAGTTTTTATTCCCTCTTTGTAAAATATGGCCAAGTGTACATGCATAATCAGAAATACAGGCACTACCATGTTATATATCAGATTGCTGAATGTGTTTGTAAACTACGTAAATAACACTGGTTTACAAATTTAAACATTTTTTATATATTTTTGATGAAACACCTATTTTCTTATTATACTACCTCTTAATAATGAAAGGAGTTATTTGAAAAATTTCTATCACGTCACATTTTTTTTTTCTTTTTACATTTTTCAATATTCACATTTTTAATTCTATAATATATCTATCACGTCACATTAAACTTACTGGTATTGTCAACTCGGATTCTATATTCTATTTTCTTGTGTTTTTGTGAACTAAAGTGGTTTTGTTTTTGATAAAATGTCTTATAGAGTGTGTAAATTAAATTCTGGTCGTTTTTGTTACGTTTGTGGACAATTTATATTCGCAAAAAAAGGAAGACCGATATCGGAATGTTCTAAAACAGCATATGAGCATTATTTTGGATTCTCAGTGATTAATCAAGATAAAAAGTGGGTCCCACATGTATTTTTGTGAAAGCTGTAGGATTACTCTTATATGCTGGGCTTCGGCGGAAATAAAGTATCTTCAATTTGGATCACCAATGTTGTGGAGAGCACCTTCAAATCACGAAGATGACTGTTATTTTTGTTTGACAAAAACTGCAGGCTTTAATTTAAAAAAAAAAAAAAAAACATAAAATTCTATATTCTGACATTCCATCAGTCTCAAAACCGATATCACATTCGGAAATTCTGTCACATCTTGTATGTGCAGGTATGTCAAGTGCGAGTTTCCAAGATAGTGACGATCTGTTTATGGAGGATGGAAATGCTGACGAATTCGTAATCGAAGATGATAAAACGCCACATTTAATAAACCAAAATGAGTTGAACGACCTTGTGCGAGACTTGCAACTATCTGGACCAGTGGAACTTATTGACACCAAAATATAAAATTAACTTATTACCGAAATCGAAGTCAAATTTTCAGCAGTTATTTCACAAAAAAAACGGTCATCCATAGATTCTTAGGGAATGATAAAGATGAAAATTATGAAAGAAATATTGCTGTTTTATTAAAAAACTATCATGCAATGGGTGTGAACATGTCTCTGAAGGTACATTTTCTCCATTTACACCCGGATTTTTTCCTGAAAACTTGGGCGCCGTGAGTGACGAGCAGGGCGAGTGTTTTCACCAAGACCTAAAACTTTTTGAAGACAGATAAAAAGGTTTTTGGGAAGAAAGTATCTTCGGGGACTACTTCTGGTCTATTTTAAGAGAAACAGATAAAGAAAATTATAAAAAGAAGAAGAAAATCAATCGTTTCTAATTTTTTCTTTTTGTATTTCATGTTATTATTATTTTTAAGTATTTAATAAATATTTTTTAAACTAGATGTGACAGATTTTTTCAATAATTTTCCCGTACTCATTGCACTAGAATCTATGAAAAAATACACATTTCGGTGAAAGTATAGAAACCGTGTAAACCAGTGTAATCACTACTCTCTCATTCTGTAGTAGGTGTGTGACATAATATGGCGAATTCTGATGGTATTCTTAATTACTATTTTCTGAGAATAAGAAAATTTTGTATATAATATACTGCCAATATTCTTATTTATATATAGCAATGGATAAATTTTTTTCAGTCAATTATATATAGCTGTAATTGCACTTTTTTTAAAAATCCGTCTCAGTCTGTACGATTCCCCACTAAAGTCATGTACGGGTCGGTTGTACCTGACCCGTACAGGACTCTAGTGGCAAATTCCATTCGAAGTCAACCCGAACCCAACAAAAATTTTCCTCGACTTGCAACCCGATTCGAACACGCAAAAAAAATTTCGGCGACCCGGAACCCGACGCGAACCCGCAATGAAAGGACAATAAATTACGTTTTAATGCCATTATGAAAAGTATTATACAATTATTTATATCTCTAGGACAAATTTTATATTTTTTATACAAAAATAGACAAATCTACATTTTTTAATATTCAATTATAGTGAAACCTCGAGATTGTTGAATAGATTCCTGCATTGGAAGAGTTGTTTCTAATTTTTATTTCGGATCGGGATGACTGATTTTCTTTCCGCGTGTCGGATTTACCATAGAATAATTCTTTTGAGTCATATTTAGATTTTTTTTAAATTGCGTTTCTTGGGACTTTCACAAAAAGATTGTTCAGAACTGTGTTTAATATGAAAATAAATACATATTTGAATATGAATGAGTACATATTCAATTTACTGCGTGAGAAAAAATAAAATGTGTATAAGAAGGTAATCATAGATTATTCTTTCTTTTACGGTGCAGTTAAGAACCATTTTTTCTTTTCTCAGAATATAAAAAACATTACCAACATTTTGTTTGATACAGAAAAATACACATGTATCGTATTTGTGATAGTTTATAGGCATATACACATGGTACATGTACGTATATATAGATGTGCTTACTATTCCAAGGTATAAAGGTACAAATATATAGGTGTTAGGAATTCAAAAAGTATTCGCTAAATAGAGGTTTTCTCTTTTCAGGAGTGTCCATTATGGGGGTCTTATTGTATATATATATTTATCTGAAAAATATTGTGGGCATTCTTTTGAAAAAGCGAGTCAAAAGCAGGAGTGAAAACACAACCCGAATCCGACACGAACTCGATCTGCAGCAAAAAATTACAAGTCAATCCGTGCGGGTAATAGCTCACCCAATGCAGGACTCTACTTCTCACCTACATGCAAATCTACAATTATTACATAAATTTTCTTATAAAGGTTTATAATTAAATTTAAAACAAAATCACATAAAATAATTTTCAAGATTTATTTCTATCTATAAAAATCACATTTTTGTTTAGGTTTCAAAATGCTTATTTCCTAATTAATTATGTTCACACGTTTGTCAAACCGATGTTTATTCTTCGTGGAAAAGAAGTTTTCGCTTGTCTCTAGTGCAATGAAAAATGCATTAAAACTCTCAATTTATATGTTCATCGTTCGGAAATTATTCCTACTATTTATGATTCAAATTTAAAATTAGCTTTGAAATTAATTTTAGCGAGATCCTATTCAAAGAAGAACAAACAACGCTAACATTGAAATATACAATCCCTAGTGATATGGGAATTGTTATAAATTTTTGATGACTTATCTAATAAATAATTAAGTAATTATATTTTAAACTTTAGGAATAGGCATTTAAATATTTATCGTAGACAAAAATATATAAAAATTTTATTTCAGAATGTACATGCAAAGATGTGTTTTGTAATCATATGATATATTTTAAATGGTATTAAAATTATCTTACAGACTAATAATTATTCATGCCAGGAATTGAATGTCGAACGTTTGGTTAACGCGCAATTACACTGTTAGCAACTTTTACAGCACCGTTGTAACAATGTCCAAGATTCCATTCCTTCCCTTAATACTTTTCATTATCTTGGTAAATTTTCATTGTACTATAATCTACACTTAAAAAATCTTACTGATTTGTGATTGAAATGCAATGGCATTGCATTTATACATATAATTAATAATTCTCCTTTATATATTGTCACCTGGTCACCAAAGGATAGAATAAAGCAACAGATTTGTTTAATTTATATAACTATATGAATTATGACAAATGTACAAGTAACAAAATGTAAAACAAAATTAGTAGGGGAGATGGGGGATGAATGGGACATTTTCACAAAAATATTTATTTTAAATATTTTATATAAGTTATTATCAATATTATACAGTGGTGGCGAAACGTTTGGATATTTTGAAAGTTTCATGTTTTCCAAATTTTTGTGCTTGTAGAATATATTAATTTTCACTTACATACAAACGTTTATATATCAAATTGAAGGTAATTTAATGTAGAATTTAATTAAAAAAAACAGTATTACAATATCTGTATCACAAAAAAGTTATGCTCATTTTAGTAGAACAAACAAACACAAATCGTTTTGAATAAGGACGTGTTTTGTAATAAAAGCGTACTAGCCAATCACAAGCACTGTTCTGAGGAACAATCAAATGTCTGTAACTATAGTTTAGGTTATTTGGATGGCAAAAAAGTTATTGTTGTGGAAATATTTGCGGAATGATGCATACTAGTACAATTACATAGAATATTGCTGTTTTTGAATATTTAAAGTCCTTTTTTTAATTAAACTAATTTTAAACAATGTCATCAACAAGAATAACTAATTGGAGAATTACAAAAAAAAGCAGAATTGTCATATTGAGAGAAAATGGCCTCTCTTATGCTGAAATTGCAAGACAAGTTGGTGGTTCAGTGACTGGTTCTGGTGTACGAAAGTTCTGTTTACGTTAAGAAAAAACGAAATCAGTAGAAAATAAGGTCAAATCAGGCCGAAACAATGCACAAGTGCTACTGCCTATAGAAAAATTAAAGGGCTATGCTTTCAAGATAGAAAAATTTCATAAGATGCCATTAGATGTGAAATGAATGCAGCGGGGTATTGCAGTAAGTTCAAGAACAATAAGAAGAACGTTATCAGGATTTGGACTACAAGCAAGAATTCCAAGGAAAAAACCATATTTAAATCAAAAGTAATGCGAAAAACGAGTTAAGTGGGCAAAAGAACACATTAAATGGTCAGAAAATCAATGGAAGCAAGTAATCTGGAGCGACGAGAGTAAAATATCGCTCTTTGGTAGTGATGGTAGAAAATACGAGAGACGTAGAGTAGGAGAAGCACTTCATCCTGATTGCATTGAAGCAACTACAAAAACCCAACAAATGTCATGATTTGAGCATGTATGTCTGCAGATGGTGTTGGCCGAATTCAAGTGATTGGTGGCATCCTGAATGCCAAAAAATACATCGAAACTGTCCTGGAACCAAAATTGATACCTTCCATCAGGGATCTCTTCCCCAACAACGCACCATTTATTTTTCAGCAGGATTCAGCTCCATGCCACACAAAAAAGTATGCAAAGCATGGTTTCAAAATAAAGGTATAGATATATTACCATAGCAAGGAAACAGCCCTGATCTCAATCCAATTGAAAATTTCTGGCGACGTTTGAAAATTCTTGTACGAAAAAAACGTCCATCCAATAAAACACAACTTGTTGAATATTTAATTGATTCTTGGCACCATGTGATTACGAAAGATGAACTCCAAACACTCGTTCACTCGATGAAAAGACGCTGTGAAGCTGTCTTAAAAATAAGGGTTATCCTACTAAGTATTGATTGTGTAAGTATCACTTTAAAAAAATGAAAATCTAAGATAGATCTTACTATTAGTTTCATATCTTTTTTTGTAATACAGTTATTGTAATACTGTTTTTATTATTAAATTCTACATTACATTGCCTTCAATTTTATATACAAACGTTTGTATTTAAGTGAAAATTAATAGATTCTACAAGCACACAAAGTTGAAAAACATGAAACTTTCAAAAAATGTCCACAATTTTGGCCACCACTGTATATCACATGTCAAACTTTAAGTGTTTGACTACATCTTATGCACAATATTTTTTCAAGATTATTATTATACAGATATATAAATTAAATTTAAAAAAATGTTCTTCTATGTCCCAATCATCCCCACAGCAGGGATGAATGGGACACAAACATTTTCCTCCCCGTATTCAATGTTAAGGACTAAAAGCTGAACAAAAATGCCGCCTTGGCAAAAACTGAGAGATTATAAATTGTAATATGATCTCCAGGATTATTTGTTAGTCAATGATCTTGGACTCATCTCAGCTTTGCCTTAAAAGGCCCATAAACGGTGGACTGAAGACGATTGCTACAAAAAGGATAAAATGTTAAAAGAATAATTACCATAAAGTACTAATTTATCAAGCTATATAATATTATTTAGTTTAAAAAAAAATTTCAGTATCCTCTAGGGACGAATGAAGCAGTCCCATTCATCCCCATTTGAACTGTCCCAATCATCCCCATGATGCATATATTCAATTGTCAGCTATTTTGCCTCAGAAATTATTTTGCCACAATGGTTAATATGCATTCATTTTAATTACCAATATTGAGCCTTTAAATAAAAAACTACAACATATCTTGTTTATATTGCATAAGATATTTAAGTAACTTCAAATGTCAAAAAATTTACTTTTAAGCAGGGTTTTCAGGAAATGCAAATTTGAAGAAAACTGAAAACAGCCATGTGCACTTCCTTTGGTTCTGAAGCACACTACAGTAGTGAAATCTATGAGGATAGGAAGCAACTAAAAAAATGTTTATTGCCTGAAATATTAAGAGCGTACCATCCATCCCTTGTCCCATTCATCCCCCATCTCCCCTACTGTTGCATTGTCTCCGTCTGACCGTCTGTCCATGCTCTAACTCCCGTAAATATGCTCGGATTCTGCTGCATTTTTTATACGTTATTGTTGTTATCGATAGTATGTTCCCTATTTCAACTGAAGTGTGTTGCACTTATAGTTGTTTTACCGGGACACTCAAAATAATTCAGTTACATTACGGTCTATGGGGATAAATCATTTGCGGTTTATTTTAATGATGTTACACAACTTCAAACACATTGTAATTTATATATATCACGAAGGTGCATTACAAGAAGCTTAATATGGAATAGAGTTTGCATAACACTTATAGTTACTTTACAGGGACAGTCAAAAGAATTTTGTTACATTACGTCTATGGAGAAAAATCGTTCGCGGTTTAATTAAATAATGTTTCACTATTTTAAACGCATTGAAATTTATATATATCACTAAGGTGCATTACAAGAGGCTTACTACAGAATATTGTGTGTATAGCAGTCATCGTTCATTTACAGGGACACACAAAATAATTCTCTACTGTCTGTTAACAATAATTCGTGGAAGTGCGTTTTAAGTTGCTGAACGCGATTTTAAATTTAACTCACTTTTTGTCTATTACTGAGTGTGTAAAAATTCCGTATTTCATATACAGGACAGCACAAAAGTTCGCGAACACATTTCCGTTTATTGACAGAAACTCCAGAAGGAGAATTTTAAACTGTTCTACGCGTTTCCTAACTAAACTAAAATTTATCATCCTATGTAATATATATACAAACCTATAGATCCTATACAGGGCTGAATAAAAGTATTCGGATATGTTTCCGAATATTGTAAATGTTGGAAATTCCTGAAATTACGTTTTTAAATATGTTATGCGTTTTCCAAATTGTTTACTTAGATGTTATCTTTCAGTTTATTAAACGGTAATGACTTGTAAAATTATTTTGGAAGCGTTGGAAAGTCTTACATAATCTATGCGTGACGCATGATTTTTCGTTCTTGTTTAAATTTGGCTGCAGTTTCACTCTTAAAACACTTTCATTTTTGGAACCAACCAACTAATTTCTTCCTGAAATTGAATGTATCCTCAGAGTAAAATTAAAAGGAGCATCGAAGTTTACAGAAAAAGATACAATGTTACAATTCAACCCATACAAAAATAATCCTATTAAAACATAGAAATATTAACGATATGCTAACTATTCATATACTAATTAAAAGCAAGAATGCTTCAATTGGATTATCATTGGATTATGAAATTTTATGCTGCCTAGTGCATGCTGTTAATGGGTAACATCACTTTGGTTCAAAATGTCATTTTTTTATTAAAATGTTGTTTATATACACGGAAATCGTATTTTATTAGTTAGAAACAATGTCGAAAAGACCTCTTAGGAGCTATATAAAACGGGGTGCGCCATAGCGAGTAAAAGGTAACAAAAACATAAACGAGTTGTTTTCAGAACATAATTCAGTACATAAAAGGTTAAGTAACGGAATGCTTGGGTGAAACCTTACATTTATTTGGAATCGATGTCGTTTCAATACCAATGTATATTTTTAAAACATTTATGTATTTCACGAGCTATTGCATAATATAACTAATTATTTGTTGCATCGTTCTCAGTTATGCCTGCGGTGAGTTTTCTTATCCACCACTTAATGCTCATTTTTTGAAGCGCTGAAGCCCATCAACTTTTAAGCAGTCATTTTATTATACATCAACGTAAACAAAAGTACGGTTTTCTTACTGCCCAAATCTCGCCATTGTCGCCAACGTTTCTTGAAATATAGCCAAATATGGCAATATATTGCCAACTTTGCATTTCGTTTACGGCCAACTGTTCAACAATTTAATAACTGTTTTAATCTTCATCCCCATTGAAATGCATTAATCCATAGTGACCCCAGAATGACCCACTAATTTAGTTTTCTCGAACATTCAACCTAGCTCAATGATCTTCCTGTGCCCCAAAACGGTAGAATACAGAATTTAGTCAAAACCTTTACAAACGCCTTTTAGATAAAATTAGCTTCAGCAGTAGTGACCGAAAAATGAACCACTAATCGATTTTTCCCGAACATGTGACACAGCCCAAGGCTCTTCTCATTTTCCCAAAACGGTAGGATACAAAACTTCGTTAAAATAGGTAGACCCGTCTTTTATATACAATTAGTTTGACCCATAGTAACACAAAAATGACCCATTAATCGTATTTTCTCGAACATGTGATACAGCCCAGTGGTCTTCTCGTTTCCTTAACACTGGCGAACACTGATTGCTAATAATCATTCTTCTAATGGGCGCAGTTTAAACTCGGCCAAAACACTTGTCATGGAGGAACCCATTGTTTAAAAAAATATATAATTAAGTATTTTATCATTAAGAATTAAAATAAACAAGTAAAACAAATATTTAGTAAAGCAGCTGAACATTTTTACAAAGTATAAAACTATTCCCTGTTAATGTAGAAAGGTTTTAAATCTACTGAGAAAAAACAACTGCAGAACATACATTCTCAAACAACGCAGAATAAACATACAAACGTAAAGCAAATAGTTGCATCCTATATGTTCCTTTCTCAAGGGATAACATACTTCAGACATTTTTAGATTTAAATAAAATGTCCTTCTGTTTAAGCACTCTGAAATTCAAGAAATTATCCAAATTCTCTTTTGAATTTAGTGTTCCATAACTTCATGCAAGAGGGTAATTTTGAAAAAGAATTGTTTAGAAGAGACGAGATAAAATGTAAATGATATGGTAGAAAAATATTTTTAAGCATTGGAAGATTATCTACCATTACAACCGAGCGTACACTCACGCGCATATATACCTATATCTATATCACTTTAAGACGGTGTAAAAATGTATTTAAATTATGTGCACCAGGTGCAAAGAAGCTCTTATGAGCACACAAACTATATAAATATTTCAAAACTTGATGATAGATTATGAAATTTAATAAGATGCACGTGCAATAACAAGAGTAAAAAAAATTCTTGAACATAAAAAAACATGAACAATAAACCACATTTCAAAATTTAAAAAAATCAATAGATCCTAGCTGTTCTGAAAGTGGGAGGAGCAATAATATAGAAAATATTTAAAGCCTATCAGGTTTCCCAAGTGAACGCCAGCTTGCATTCTCCAAAGTGTATTAAAAAAACGAAAAAGTTAAACATAGTTTCATATAAATTTATAAATTTTGAATAAAACAATTATGAAAACACAAACTTCTAATTCAATTAATATAAATATGTGCAGTAAAACTAATCATGACTGAAGTATAACATCTATGGAAATGAAAACAGTATAAATTTCAATTTTAATCAAACCAACTGAAACAGAATTTAATTATATTAATTTTCAAATTTGTAACATGATTAAATTTTAAAGATTATATATTTTAAAAATTAAAATATAATTAAATTCTGTTCCGGTTTTGATTTGTTTAAAATTGAAATTTGTAATGTTTACATTTCAAAAGATCTTATACTTCAGTCATGATTAGTTTTACTGCACATATTTATTTTATTTGGAATAAAAAATTGTGTTTTCATAAATTTTTTTCTTTTTTTTTTTTTTGCCCCACCAGTGGCTGAGAGGTTGTGCTCACGAAGCTGGTAGACGGGAGGTGCTGGGTTCGATCCCAATCGCGTCCGTCGGCCTAATCGTTCGGAGTTTTCGTGGTTTTCTTCGAGCCGTGGATTTATCCATGCGTAAATACGGGTTAGGTTCCCTTAGAAAGACCCCCACGAAGGGCACTCCCCCCGGGCCTATATCCCTAGTGTAGATAATTGGCCGTCAATAATCAACCCAACCCAACCCATAAATTTTGTATTTGAATTTTTTTTTTTATTTCTCTTAAATGTTTAATTTCTTAGTTTTTTAATATACAAAGAGAATGCGTTGCTTTGCTAAACCTGATATGCTCCAGATATTTTTAGGGTTTACCCCTATACCATATTACTCCGGCTCCGTTGTCTGTCCGTCGCAGAACCGTTCTCGGAAACTATATAACTAACAGACATTAAAATTTGAGTATTTATAGCTAAATACCTGCTATGAATTTCAAAATATTAAAATTTAAAATATCGTATTATTTTAATATAGAGAGGTAAAGAACTAAAAATCTAACAGCCTTTACCTATTAAATTTAAACATTTTTCGTTATAGTAGTTGCCATCAATTAAAAATCCCCAATAAAAATCTTTCTACAATAATTAATTTTCTATTGAAAGATTTCCACGTGAAAAATGAAAATGAAATTAAAAGTTAGACCAATTGAAAAAAAATATTAATATGACGTCATATTGGTAATAAAACGGAAATTTTCAAACTCTTCAACTTTTCAATTTCTCAATAATACAAGGGGTATGAGTAAGTGCATGTATAGAAAGCAGATTAATATCACGTTATTAGAGAATTAAAAAGAAAATTAATCTGACGTCCTATTGGAAGTTTAACGGATTTTTCAAATGTTTGAGTATAATACAAAGCGAATATCAATATGAGTAATAGAGAATAGTAAATATATGAGTTTGAGGATGGTATTGAATCATGATAAAAATCCGATTATGGAAATATTGTCATATTTTAACATTTTGAAGTTCTCAAAACAACCTGTTTAATTTTGAAATTGATGTTTTTTAATATCGCATTTAGTCCACATGATAGATTTTATTATGACAGAGTATTTATAGCGGGCCTGTTCAGATATTCGAAAAAACGGAGTTTGTTATGAAGAGAGTTACATATGTTTTTAATTATAGGGGATGAAACGTTTTCCTTAATTAATGCATTTATTTTTCTTTTAATGTTACGTAAACTATGTCACGGGTAACAGCTAGTAAAATATAAAATAACTAATCTTCCGTAATCTGCGGGCAAGGTTAGCTCCAAACATGGGCATTTGCTAGCAACAATTTGGTTTAAAATCAATGTAGATACTTTTAAAGAACTGTCACAAAAAGTCCAACTTTCTAAAATACGCAATTCGACAGTAGGACCTCGATGACAGAGGATTACGCAATTGGTTTAAATGTCTACTTTATATAAACTATTTTTTTTTTAAATATCGCATTTAGTCTACATGACAGAGTATAATAGCGGGCCGGTTTATATATTCGAAAAGACGGGAAAATAGACCAGTAAATTTTTACTTTATAAAAAACGTGACTTCTTCTTTTTTTTTCTTTTTTTTTTTTTTTGCTAAATGAAATTTATTTGGAATTTATTAAAGAAAGGATAAATTGTTTTGAAAGGAATATTAAAAACCCTTTGTGCGATCTTCGATCACACTTACCCACTTGTTTATATTATGCTCCTCCCACCTTCCGAAGAGCTAAGAGCTGCTGATTTTATTTATTAATTATTATTTTTTTTTTTTTTGATGAATTGCGGTTTATTCTTCCCGTTTTTTTTTTCTTTAATTTAAATATATATATCTTGTTACTGCCCCTGTACTTCATTAAATTTCATAATATATCTTCTAGTATTGAAATATATATAGTTTCGAACATTTTTCGTGCGGGCTTTTTTGTACGATTTTTCAAGTTTTATAAAAAAAAAAAATCCATAAAATTATATTGTATGAGTACTCCAGTGCAAAGGTAAAGAACGGAAGTTAGGTTACGGAGCTATGCTATAAAAGGATTTTTTTATATTTTAGAAGGATTTTTTTAAATTATAGAAGGATTTTTATATATTTTATTTATTTTTTAACATTTAATAAAGATAGAAATATTAAAAATGCAACTCTAGTATCTTGGAGTGTCAAAAGCGATTTTGAGCAAGTTCGTCACAAGGTTCTTGCGTGTACTTGAATACAAAGAATTATATTTACATAATGTACATTTCATAATTTTGTATGACTAGAATTAGTAAATAAAATATTTAAAAGTGTACCCATGCGTAGATTAGTTTGTTATCTTGTTATCAGAAGAAGTTTCTAGTTACAGTCTGAGGCTTTGACATATTTTCTTTGTGAGACATACTTATGCAGTACCTATTTACCGTATTTTTATTATTATTATTATTATTAATATGCAGCGAAAAATTGTTTGTTATACCTTCATGTGAAACTTTGGAATATTTTGTTAAGATTTTTTATGCGGTAATATCCTTCACAAATAAGGCGTGTTTCACTGCATATGTATAAGTATATTTGTAGATTATTTTGTTATATTGATATAAGAAGCAGTTTCTACATGCTTTGTGACGCTTTGACATATGGTCTATGGGGGATATCTTTATGCAGTGTCTATTCACCTCATATATTTTTACTTTTTTCTATCTTTACAAGAAGAAAGTATTGGATTCATGAAAATTTTCGACTTCCGGTTTTCGACGGATTTATACGTTTTAGAAAGTCTTGAACATGATTTGACTGTTTTTTGAAAATATCTGTCCATGAGTCTGTGAGACTGTATGTCTGTATGTGACAAACATTTTCTGGGCGCTCTATCTCAAGAACTAATTCACGAAATTTAATAAAACTTTAGATTCGATTAGTCCCTAATGAAAGTTGGTGCTGATTAGTTTTTGGTGTAAATCACCCAACAGATGGCACTGCTATGCTACATTTTTTGCAGTTTTCGTGATAGCTATATCTCAAGAACTAATGCGCAGAATTACACCAAACTTCAGATTATGTTAGATTGTGACATAAATAGACGCGGATTGCCGCTTGGTGTAAATAGCTTAACAGATGGTGCTTCTATGCTACTTTTTCATAATTTTTATGGTAGTTATATCTCAAGAACATTCCAAATTCTGTCCGTGCGTCTGTGAGTCTGTCTGTCTGTATGTGACAAAAATTTTGTGGTAGCTCTATCTCAAGAACTAATGCACGAAGGCATAGAATTTGATTAAACTTCAGACTCAATTACACCTTGACATAAATGGATGCTGATTACGTTTTGGTGTAAATTGTGCAACAGGTGGCGCTGCTATGCTACTTTGTTTTATATTCTCGATAGGTTTATCTCAAGAACTAATGCACATAATTTCATCAAAATTCAGATTCAGTTAGGCGTTAACATAAGTTGTTGTTGATTATGTTTTTGTGTAAATCTCCCTACAGGTGGCGCTGCTGTGCTGAATTTTTCAGATTGTACACGATTTTAAAGATAGTCATATCTCAATAACTTATACGCGAAATTTAATAAAACTTTAGATTCAGTTTCAACTTGATATTATAATTGGTTTTGATACGTTTTTGGTGTACAACCCTTGGCAAAAAATTTCCGATCAGTTTTATCAAGTTCATGTTTTTTGCATTTCGAAGCATATATTTCACGATTCATGAGCATAGGGGCGTTTTACAATATGCCAAATAAAAGAACACGTATTAAAATATAAATGAAAAGTGAATTCAATATAACAATCATATAATTTATAAGTATACTGCAGGCGAAAAAGTTTCGTGAGAAAAAAAATATCCGATCAAGACGGAAGTTGGAAAATAGTAATCGATCACTCAGGAAACAAGTTTGAAATTTGCATATTGAAGACAGGTAAGAGTGCCTGTGCATGCGTACAATATATGAATCCTATTTAAAAGAAGAAATATTCCAGCTGCGAAATCAAAAGCAGCTCTGAAGTGCTTAACAATGGCTCATGTGAAAAACCTGTCTCGCGAATTAAAAATCCGCATGATTAAATTGTTGCAAGAGGGAAATTCGCAAAGGAAAGTGGCTACTTTATTAAACTGTGCTCAAAGTACGCTATGCGGTATCTTGAAAAAAATATCAGTTGACTAACAGCGTGGAAAATTTACCTCGAAGTGGACGTCCACGAATGACAACGCCTAGGGAGAACAGAAAATTTGTGGAAATAGCGAAAAGAAAGCGGCGAACAACCTCAAAACAACTCAATGCCGAATGGTCTAAGTACATCGTAAAGGTAGGTGACCGCACTGTACGTAATCGTCTAAATGCAGCAGGATTTAAAGTCTGTAAAGCTAAAACGAAACTTTACTTTACAAAGAAGCATAGAAAAGAGCGCTGGCAATGAGGTAAAAAAAACATGTACACTGGCCACTTGATAAATGGAATTAAGTTTTTTTAACGATGAATCTCGCATATCTCTCTGAACAGGTGATGACTGTGGAACATTAGTTTGCAGGAGAGTTGGTGAAAAGTTCAATGATAAGTGTGTCAATACGAGCACAAAATTTTCTTCTGCAATAAGAGTTTGGAGTTGCATGACATCACAAGGCGTCATCAAGTTGTGTATTGTGTTACGTACAGTAAACTCTGAAGTTTACATTGACATTTTAGAGAATTTTTGGATTCCCAGCATCGATTAATGGTTCAGGGATCAAAATGACTTCTTATTTCAAGATGACAACGCAGCTCCCCATCACACCAAATCAGTGTAGAAATTTTTACAAAATGTAGGTAATAATCCAATTAAAACCATGACTTGGGCGCTTAATAGTCCGGATATTAATCCCCTCGAAAATCTGTAAAATATATCAAAAAGAAAAATCGATTTTCGAAGGATCACAAATGCCATAGAACTACGTAAAGCTATAAGGGAATATTGGTGTGAAATTGCTCGCAATGAGTGTAAAAAGCTTATTGAGTCCATTCTACGAAAAATTTCGGCTGTCATCCAAGCTAAAGGTGGATTTACTAAATATTGATTACAGTGATCGGTTATTTTTTTCCAAATCAAAGCGTGATCGGATAAATTTTTCTTTGGTGTTTAAATTTCAATCACAATTTTTCTGTTTATAAATTGATGTATAATGATTTTTCTTTATTGCATATTGTTGTTCATTATACATAATACAAATATATTATCACTAATAATCGTTTAATTTGTATGCAATGAGAATAAATAATCCTTTCTTCGAAGTGTTGCTAGTGTTGGTTTAGTGATCGGAAACTTTGTGCCAAGGGTTGTATTTGAAACCTGTATGAGATAGAAGAAAGTTTTGGAATTGGCATATCCGACTAGTTTTAACAATATGTTGCAAAACATTGTTTGTTACAGCTACTAGTGAATTTTTGGAATATTTTTTAGATTTTTTTCTTATGCTGTCTCAATCTACCACAAACAAAAACGTGTTTCACTGCATATATAATTTTCTACTACATAAGAGATTAAATCTTTTATCGATATATAATTTACATGCTACCTAATCTCACGCATTTATTTGGAAAACGGAAATAATTAAACATTTTGATTTTAATTTTAAGCAGTTTATATTAGGTATGAGGCAATGTTGCTCGTTAAACCTTTTTACAAAAAGCTAATATAAAATTACTGCTATTTTATGTGGTTAAAATTAAATATACCTCTAAATTACATGGGAAATTTCAAACACTTCATGCATGTCACTCCAATCTGGTATATCTTTGATTTACTATTTATTTATACGTTCGTTGCATTTTTTTAATGTATCTGGTCTATTGTGCACCGAAATGGACATCAAATTTTCGTATGTAAAACACTCCTCCTACCTCTAACTAAATGTAAATTAAATATAGTACTAGGTTTGAAGTAGCAGCCCCAGGCAAATTCTGTACTCTCAATACAACATATTTTTAAATTCCTACTATTAGCTCACACTTTCTATATATATATATCTTGTTCAATCAATCGTTAATAAAATATTTTCTATTCATCCCTTCAAGTTCAAATAATTTTTTTAAAACTTGTATTGGATGGCAATTGATGTTAATACAGTGTTTTCAAATATTAATTCATTAATTAAATTAAATTAATTAATTTTTGTTTTAAATGGGAGAAAAAAAATCCTCCCATTGTTTTCATAAATGAAATGAATGATTTATCTCAAATTAGTAATGCCAACAAAAAATAAAATACCGCAACGATGATTATAAAAAACTGTTCAATAAAGATAACGTGGGACATTAATGCTGCACGGGTTTATTTTATATATTTATGATTAAAAATTAGAAATTGACTTTAAAAATTTTTTTATATTACTTGTTTGAGTAAAGTAGAAATAATAAATAACTATTTTCCCATATGCTTAGAAAATTACAAAACTAAAAGTTTAAAATTTTTACCAAATTTTTTAAAGATTCAATGACGATTTAAAAATCGTTCTATCCATATACACTTATTGTGATTCACATTCAATGAAATAATCTGTGATAAAATATGCCATTCGTATATTTTCTGCGAGTTTTAAACTAATCTCAACCTGCTAAAATTATTTCGTTAAAAAAGAGCAGATCGGAATGTGTAAAAAATATACGAATCATACATTATTGTACTACCTAAAAAAATGAAATGGAAAACCCGAATTTTATGCATTGCGTAGAAATTGTGATATTAAAAAGCACATTATTGAATAAAAGAAAAGCATATTTCTTAATGGGATGGCGGATTCCCATTTATTAAGTTATTTCAACAAAATGTTCTTAAATAACATACACCATACCATAAATTCAAATATATTTTAAAATAAAATAAAAATAATAAAGTTAATAATTAATTTGTTTTATATGAATGCTTCATGTTTTTTCAATTTCTAAAATATTGTCTGCATTTTTCTTATAATTTTTTGAGAAAGAGCTTTATTATAAAACAACGTGCATCTATTTTTTAATCTGACAGAGAGTTATTAAAAAAATAATAACAACCTGACACAAAACAATGTTTTCCTTCAAGATTCTCATGTTAATATATTTTATTATTAATTTCAGGAATTAAATAAGCCAATATTCCTGCACGGAAGATTTGAACAAACAATTTAACGCTGTCTGCAAGAAGATTGTCAATCAAACATTTTTTTTAATTTATGAAAAAATAAACATCATGGATTATTTTAAATATGGGCTTAAAAATTTTAAAATTGAGAAAAATGCTTCTGAGATACATTATGATATGTTATTTTAAAAGAAGTATGAAAAAGATGTTACACAATTTGACAAAAAAAAAGAAAGTGTGTTTTTAAACACAAAACTTTATTTTTTTTTTTATATTTTGTTTCATTTTGGATCAGTGTAAAGTCCTTCTTTCGTTAAAAAGTTTTTAAATGAAAAAGATGTTTAACTTTAATAATGCATCGTAACATGTTAAAATAGTAGTCATATTTAAAAGAGCGGGAATAATTACTTTAAAACAATATCGCCAAAAATAATAGTTAGCACGGTTAAAAAAACCCCAGAAGCATAACAAAATATTTCTCAAAATAAATTATTAGCTTTATAGATAATATATATATGAGTAAGTAACTTAACGATAATGCTTGTTTTCTAAGAGCACGCATTGTTTACATTCATTTTTTTAAGTTAGAAATAAGTAACAAAGGAAATAAAATAAATTTGTTTTATGCTGTGAAATTTAATATCCTAACAGAAAGATTTTCTTCAGCGAGAGTAATTAACTAAATGAGATTTATTTAATTAATGCCCTTTTTAGTGGGTTTTTTTTTGTCTTGCGTTACAAATTAGGGTCCTTTTTTAATAGATTAATTTAAGCATGTTAATTTTTAAAATAATTTTGTGAAACAGTTCTCAAATTTATTAGTTTAACGTTAGGTTAATTCGTAATATGAAACGAGAACGTATGTATTGTGTAACAACTCGATTTCGTATATACAGAATGTGTTCCTTATTATTGTTAATCAATAGTTAATTTTAAATATCTAGTTTGCGGCGTATATTTTAATTTGCAAAAATAATTCAAATGTTTTTCTTCACCACAAGGAAATCCGCTTACGTCAAAATAGTGTTTTTTACTCGTTTCAAAATTTAATTATTTTTCAGGTAAAATTTAAATCGATTCCTGTGAAACATTAGTTATATTTAGAGAAAACGTTGTCCATGCTTTGACAAGAAGCGAAGAACAAAATCCATATTTGTATGACGAAAGATTTTACCCAGAGTTTCAAAAACATTAGAAACATTTTTGAAATTGAAATCTTAGCTTCGAAACTAACTGTTTAGAATTTAACTTTTTGGTAAACGAAAAGAAGGGACGTCCTGTATATTGTGATTCCATAATTGGTGAATATATATATATATATATATATATATATATATACAGAGAGAGACATTGAACTCGGCTTTTATCCCTTAAATATTCTTCATAGACATATATTATAAATTACAAATTTACGTAATAAAAGTACATAATTTTAGGAAATGGATTAAAATTTTCAGTGGATTAAAGAAATGCAAAATTTAATTTTTACTCGGCCCTCGTACAAAGAATTTTGCAATGAGAAAACTGAGCCCCATACACTCACAAGGTCATGTACAAATTTTCAGCATTTTATCATAAATTTCGCAGAGATGGTAAAAAAAATAAAAATAAAAGCTGATTTAAATAACTTTCCGATGCCTGGATATCAGTTCACAAACAGGAAAAATCATGTCGGATGATCGCGTTTCAGGGCTCCTATACAAATTACGAAAGAAAACAACGATTGTATAATTAATTAATAATTGTTCTTTTTATTCGTTCAAAAGTATCTAGACTGTGTAGAAATAATATCTTTATGCAAATATTACAAAGTATGTTCAAAATGTTTTCCATCCATGCCAATACAGAGCTGCAACCTTCATGTAACATTTCTATTCACTCGCTGTTTTAATGTTCATTGACTGTGCCAAATTTTATTCTGTAATAAAATCTGGACATTTGTACATGACCTTGTGAGTGTATTTGCTTATGATGCATTTCTATGTCGCTTCATCTGCACTCTAGCTCTACACATTTACATTTCAAAATATGATTAACTACTCACTTATTTTGTTTAAACATATTTCTGCGAATTT
This sequence comes from Maratus michaelseni, assembly GCA_963931845.1. NCBI lineage: Eukaryota > Metazoa > Arthropoda > Arachnida > Araneae > Salticidae > Maratus > Maratus michaelseni. Next base: position 395,693,211 of record OZ007592.1, read on the forward strand.
TTATCATAAAATGCTGAAATTTTGTATGTGAACTTATAAGTGTATGGGGCATGTTTTAATAATTTGAAAATTTTCTGTACGGGGAGCCGTATAAAAATTTAAAATTCGTATTTCTCCAAATTTAGTCCCCGGAAAATTTTAATCGATTTCTTAAAGTTCTGTACCTTTTTTACTTAACTTTGTAATTTATAATATTTGTCTATGATCTAAGGGATAATCCGAGGTCAATGTTTTGGGGACACCCTGTATATATCATATATTTCGAAAAATGTGCATCTTTTCTTATATAAGTGACGTCAATTTATGTACGTGTACTGTAATGGGAAAATATTTTAAAGAAATGCTTGGAATATTTCGTTTTATTCCCGAAATTTGGATATTTCATTTTTCAGCATGTACGCAGCATTTTCATGTTAACATTTTACGTAGAAGAATATCGTGGCATTTATTTTTTTATTAGATTTAGATCCAATAACCTTACATATTTACGGTATTTTAACAATGTATAGTGCTAGTTAAGCTAAATCTAAAGAAATGTTTACAGTGTGGATATATTGTTGAGATTTCGTTTTTGAAATTTTAATAGACGTTGCAAGCTGTATAAATAACTTTTGTATATTTACTCATATCGAATGTTTATTGGAGACAAAAAATACGTTCACAGCCATATGTTCTATTTAGATATACATGGCTTGAAACATCATTTCTAATGAATCATTATGTGCGTACTTACCTATTCTATGGACTACAATTTAATAGTTTGTGTACAATTTTTCTTTTCATGCATGCATTTTAACTCATTAAACTCCCGTAAATTAACCGTGTTAAAAGAAAACTGATTTCATTGGTTTTTTTAACCTTTTGATTACGGGACAGATCTGGCGACTATGTTTTTTATTCACTCGCGCCACAATTACAAATAAAATTATCTGTAGTAGATTTCGGGTGAAAATGTCGTAGTATAAGTGTATGGCAGACCTTATTTTTCAAAAAGTGGTTCAAGTAGAATAATGAAATAGTCGCTGGGATTATATATGTCCCGACCACGTAATTAAATGATTATTATAGATCCTCTTATAATAAAACAGTTACAATTTTTGTACTAAATTTATGCATTAAAAATATATAACATTTTCCACTAGCCGGAGCTTTGGCACGTAAAACAGGAAATACTTTTTCCAGTATTGTATAAGTAGCAACCGTTATTTTTTGACGCATAGATTTAATTGTAGTTCGAATATATTTATTAAAAGAGGAAACAGCACTTTTTGAACATTTCAAGAAAATTTATAAATCATTTAATAATTATTAAGCAGATATTAATAATTTAATATTGATGTTTGAAAATCACTATTATTCGATGTTTAACATCGCTGTGAAAACCTTCCAGAAAGTATATTTGAAAACTGGAGACAAGCTTACTTATTTTGCTATTTTTATACGCAATGTCAAAGGAATTGAACTTTGAACAATCCTGATGTAACATTATATGGCATTTTCTATATTTTATTCTAGTATAATTTTATATTTATGTTGTTTTTTATGCACTTATAATAAACTGATATACTATATCATCAAAACGTATATAGGTACAAACATATGTACGTAATTTTTTCTATTTTTATGGTATATCAATGCGTTGTATGAAAACTATACCTATTTTAAGAGGTTGACTTTTAACAAAACAGTTTTACACATCGATTTGCAAGCGTCACTGATACACCACTGTTAATAAAAAGCAAAACCAATAGTCGTTAAATACAGTTACTCCCCGTTCTGTTTAACTGTCATATTATCTAAAAACAGATTAAATACTAACACTTCTCATCGTCGACATTACATGTTTATGAGCGCTTTGTTCTCGAAAAGGTAATTTCTTTTTTTTGAAAAAATGCGATACCAGACAAATCGGCGATAAATGCTACCACAAACGCGCATTGGGGGATATTCAAAAGAAATTAGTCCAGTATAAATTTCAATATATCTATATAATTGGATTTTGAATATGTTTTTAATTAATATATTGGTTTTAAATATAAATTGTAACTGAAGTATTAAAAGAAAATGTTTATTATTATTACTATTATTATTATTATTATTTAAAATAGTCGAAAAAACCAAAATTCCCCAAGTTTAAAAAGCCTTTGAAAATAGAAAAATATATATATTATTCTTGAAATAAACTATAATGTATCAAATACTGTTTATTTTCACATACAAATTTTTGTTTGCGAATTGCATTAAAGTGATTTGAAGGGAAAATAAAATCAAAAGTGTATGTGCCCCCAACGGAGGCTTTGGCGCGTGGTAAGAAATGGATAAGAAAATTTTTGTTTCTTAAAAAAAAACAGATATACAAAATTAGATGATAAATAATATTATGAAAAAATACTGAGAAAAGGAATTTTTCTTTTACGAACTTTCAACGATGCTGTATACATGAGTTTTTCTATTACCTAATGGAGTTGATTTTTTATTTATTATATTACTCCAAGTAAAACATTTGAGATTTTATTTTATTTCAATTTTTGCGTGAAAAAAATATATATTTGTTGCTTGTAAATAAAAAAACTAAACGTTGTATTTTTTAAAAAATATTATACATATAAAGTTATTTAATGACAACAGAATATGTAATTTTTAGCTAAATACAGTTGCGATAAATAGCAAAACATTTAATTATTATTTTTAAAAATATCTGTTTTTCTTTTTAAGTGCTCTTTCAGGTGTACGTAACGATACATTGCAGTTAATTAAAAACATTTTTTTCTCTTAAACAAAAACTAGGAAAACATGAGCAAAAATTGCCAATATAGGAGTTTGAAATAACAAAATACATTTTTAAACAAATGATTACAGTTTATATAAAGTTATGGTATTTTTACACACTGTCTTTGTTTTTATAAAAAATCAGCAAATTAGAATTAATTAACCAAGGGAAAGAAATGAGTAATTTATTTTATGCTGTGAAATGCAATAACATCGCAGCAGAAATGTTTCTGTAATGGCAATAATTAACTAACAAGATTTTTTTTAATTGGTTCACTTTTTTGTACTTGAATTTCTTGCATCAGATAACTAAGATTATTTTACATTAAATGAATTTACATTTTGTAACATTTTTAACGATGTAAAGAAAAGTTTTGCATGAAAAAAAGCTTTAAGCCATTAAACATATAATATGCATAATTGAGAGTGAGCATAATGGGTCTTCTTGATTAGTCCGAATTAACCGATGAGATATTATTCAAATATTTTTATCACAAAATAGTCCTGTACTTACTTACTTACTTAATTAATTAATTTTATTTTTTAATTAAATAATTAATTTTAATTAATTAATTAATCTAATCCATGACAATTAGTCCATAAACTTAATCAGTTACAAATTAAAATTTATTTTTTAACGAAATGGGTTTGATGAGGGAAAAAACGCAATACATTTTGTGATTGCATGAAACTATATTCTTCATTGTTAATATTCGCCTATGCGGATCAAGGATTACGTCCACGATAACGCATTTATATACCAGTTGAATAAAGAATTGCGATCTAGTTTCAGGGAATCCAAGACGCATTGCGCTTTTTGCCCCTATCAAAGCTATTTAGATAAATATTTTGTTTAACGGCGTACGTCTGTGAGCTTATGAACTGTACACCAACTTAAAGACAGGACTATGCAGTGATAAATATGTTGCATTAATACTGATCGTTTTCGAAAGCCGCGTCCAGCACTCTGGGACGATTTTACTATCCAAAAGGGTGTTACGCTGAGATGGGTATTTCCGAAGCTCTACTTCGGCGTTCTCTTGTACGTTATCACTATGCTTGGCGCGCACTTGTTTGTTATTTTTTACTTCCGATCGAAGTTTATAATTCTAATTATATCTCGTTTTAATTCAAATTAAAACTTCTAAATTTAGTGTTCAAATGGCTAGTTCGAGTAGAAATATATCTCTCAGGAGTGGTAGTAATAAGATTTTATATGATGTCATTCTATTTTGTGATCCAGAAGCAGAAAAAAAGGAGAATTAATTTTTCCAATATCACATTGTATAAAACGAGCCAGTCAAATTGTCGGACTTTGTAATAGCACTATTAAAAAAATTCGCCGAGAAGCGGGAGATGAGCGTAATCCTGTTTGTTGTTCACCTAAAAAAAAGAGTTAAAAACTATGTCTTTGAAAAAACAGCTATACATGAATTTGATTGCAGCGTTATCAGATGAACTGTACACGATTTTTACATCAAGGATAAAACAAATCCCTTCTTTGAATAAATTACTTCCTGTTTTAAAAAAAATGATAAAATTTAATTGTAATAAAGAAACTTTGCGTCAATTATTCCATAAAATTGGATTTAAGTGGAAAATAAGTCAAAACAAAAGAAAAGCCCTATTGGAGCGAGAAGATATTATTCTCAAGAGAATCCAAGTTTTAAGAAATATGAAAGGATATCGTACAGAGGGTAGACACATAATTTATATCGCTGAAACCTGGGTACACAGTAATTTAACTTGCAGTAAATGTTAGCAATCAGAAGAAGTGGATGGTATACTTCAAATAGAAAATGCATCACGATGTATTATCGTGCAGTGTGCAGGTGTTTCGATGGGATTTTTGCCGAACACATAGTTTATCTATAAAGCTAATAAACAAAAGGTGATTACTACGGACAGATGAACTGTAATATTTTTGAGAAATGGGCGCAAGAAAAATTAATACCCAATTTGCCAGAAATTGAAGTAGTTGTCATTGATAATGCGCCCTATCATACCGTGCAGATCAACAAAATTCCAAATTCCAACAGCCGCAAAAGTGAATTTTAAATTGCCTTGCTGCGAAATCAATTATTCATTCCTTAGATGCGGTAAAAGTGGAATTGTTAGAAGTCGTAAAGTTAAAAACTCACACGCTTAAAACTTATAAATTTGATGAACTACTACATGAGCATGTACTTCGCCTCCCTCCCTCCCTACCATTGTGACTTTAACGCAATTGTATATTTTTGTCCCGACCTGAAAAGAGAAATTCGGAACATGGATCGTACAACTGATATGAGTATGTGTAAACTACTTAGAGAAACAGAAGAGCCTATAAATGAAATATCCAGTAACAGGTGTCAATCTTATTGCAATCTTGAATTAAAATATTGGAGCAAAGAATCTATTATCAAAGAAATGTGTGAATCCCTGAAAATTGCATTAACAGACACTGACGAAAGTGACACTGACTTTGATAGTGAAGCCAGTCTTTCAGGAGATAGTGAAGCTACAATTTCAGTAGATGAGTTGAGGAGGATAACATTTAAAGGTATATTTTGACAAATAAGCTTTTTTAATGTAATTTGCAAGAAAAGTTTAAAAATAAATAACTAAAAGTACATTTTGTTTTGTATCGCAAAAAGCAAAAATGTTGTATAACTTTTAAATTTTTTTAAGCGTTTTCGTGTTTTATTAATATTAATTACACAAACATATTCACATAAATCGATATTATTTCCCCAAACACGTATTCTTAAAATTCGCAGCAAAACAATTTCCGCTAACCCCTATTTTGATAAAATGAAAGCAGATCTGACTTATGCACAAAAGTGCGGAAGTTTTTGCTTTACGAAAACAAACAGTATCTTGAATGATTATTTCATGTTCACATTTTATAATCAGACGGATACTCTGTGCCCATCGAAAATGTTATTTTAATATTAATCATCATGTAATATTTTATACTAGGTAACTTTATTAAAAATTTTTGTCACTAATTTTAAATGCAATAATAATTTGCAAAATAAACACTTCTTAATAATCTATTGGATAAATGACATACTTCTGATAGTTATTTATAAGTTAATTAATATTGCTTCATTGTAATATTGTATGTTGCATCTGTCAACATTTTGATCTAGAACACTATAAAACTGTCTTTTAAGCTTACAGAGAGAATTATGCACATATGTGTATAACCAAATATAAGTAATTTTCAAAATCTGTATAATAAAATGCTAACTTACAATTTGAGACAATTTTAATTGTTTTCCCCAAATTCTGAAACAAATAGGTAATGGTGCAAAATGACATAGAGTATTTATAGTTTTACACCATTATAAAATCACGCAAAACACATAATAATATATAAACATTAACACATACTTTTAACACATGAAATTATTAATGAACCTGTAACCATATATAAATATTGTTAACAGTCTTAAATACTGCTTACATATTACTCAAAATCTTTTTCCCAAAAGTTGCAGTCATAATATTAAAAATTATAGTTTAAATCAAGTAGTTTTTCTTCAGGAAAAGCAAACAAAATTAAAACTTCATACTAAAATTTAGTACATAAAGTATTTAAAGCTTCCCACATTTTATTTCTCAAATTAAGCAAAGTAATGTTTGTTTTGCACGCATATACTGATAAATAGTTTTAAAAAGTGTTCGTACACATACAAATAGCTAAACATCGTATAAAGCACCTCTTGTTTTTACAATTTACTCTACAATTCAGAATTTGTTTCTCACTTAAAAAAAAAAAAAAATCAAGCCCCAGAGATCGCATCGATAAAAGTTAAAATTTCTTGAATTGATGTCTGAAACAAAAGCTATTTCATGCATCTCATAGGATAGAAAACATAATCCTGATGGAAATGAAATAAATTGTTTTATAATTCTTGGCACTTTTATTCTGTCTTTTTAACAAAAGATTTTAACAAAAACAGTTATTAGGTTGTGTGAAAAACAACAGCAGTTTCTGCTATTAAGGATTCCAACCATAACTTTAAAATGAAAATAATATGCATTATATATATATATATATATATATGTATATATTACATATTTGCGTAATTATTTAAAATTAAAGTTTCGTTTTTGTCTCTGAAATGTTGGTATTTACGGCCGTTGAAAATACTATAGAAAACAAGTATGTTGGCACGACTTTTCGTATGCTTTGAAAATGGAACGTAAAGATGCAGAAACGGCTCTAAATGTAGACCGTGCAAATGACGCAGGAACGACTATTGAACGCACAGTTGAATAGTACCAGATATTTAATGACGAAAATGAGAGTCTTGTAGATGAAGAAGGTTGTGGATGAGATTATGTCATTCTCAATAAGAAATTAAAACATTAGTTTCAGATAGTTACCGTGATACAGTTCAAGGTATTGTTGCTGAACTTGGCTAGATCTGTTTTAAAATCGTCTCCAACCATCTAAAATATATATATTTTAACATTCAATAACAGAAATGAGCATTATTTTTTACGCAACATATAATCCTATTAAAAGTTTCTAGTTAAATATAGTTTTATAAATTTCATACCTATATACATGTATGTACAGTTTTTCCTATAGTTTGTAACACATCGAAAGTATTTCTGGAATAAATGTAATGAATTTCTATAAGAACTAGGGAAATGTTTAAAATTCAATATAAAACTATTAAAATAACATTTACCTTAAAAACAATGTAAATTTATACCTTTTCCAAAGGAAATTACTCAATTAATGTTGAAGTTTGGTTTCAAATTACAGTTGCAGAAAATATTTATTTTCTCACACACAGCTTAAATACGTTCCATCGTAACTGAATATTTGTCGTATTTTATGGCTTCCGTTCATATGACCTTCGTTAGGCTGCATGTGCGTTCTCGCTTTTGAAAATAATCTTAGATGGCCAAGAAATAAATATGTCATTTAGTTACCTGTTCATGCCCGAGTGTATAGTATATAAAATTAGTTTACGGGATCACTCAAGAGAATCCGAATATATTATGTCATATGGATGACAATTCTTTGAAGTTTATTTAACCCGGCATTACACGCGCGAAAAAAACGGACGGGATTACTCGCGCTGGGTATGTCATACCCATGGCGTTTTCTTCCTATTTTCTACCGTAAAACCTACACAAAACATAAAACACCAGAGAAAGAGAAGAAATTATTCAATTTTAAACATATAAAAAAATAAACATGTTACTTAATTTATTCTCTACATTTCCTGCAGATACATACCATGTGTCCCATACATACATGTTTTTCACATCTTTAACAAACAAATTTAGTTTTTCTCTCCTTTTTAGCTCCACAGTAGACACATCGTTTATATGTTGTTTTTGCCTTCTTAGCTGATGATTCAGTATCCTCATTGTTTCCCAGTTTTACTTTTAGACTTTTTGGGAGAATTGCTTGCTGGCTTCTAATCTTCTTGTAATCTTCAATAAGTTGAAATCCCAAAGTTTTTAAAAATGAATGTCGGGTTCGATACTATGTCGGTGGTTTCCTAGTTGGTAACAAAATAATTCGTGCATTTATTGCAACAACGTTCAAGATGGAATAAAATATTGTCATAAACAGATTCGATTTTTGTCGAAGAATCGTGATGCTACAATACTCTTCATCATCTTGCTCCTCGATATCAGAAAATTCATTATCTTCATCGATAATTTCTTCATCCGAAGAAACAGTTTCCAGTAAATTTCTTAAATGTTGCGTTTTTTCGTCATAACTGCGTTAACGCGCCATAACGGAAGAACGTTTTAAATGCGTCTACCTTTACTCAGAGCTGTTGCAGAAATGCTCGCGCTGGGTATGAGACACACATGCATAGCGATTACGATAGATCTATTTTTAGAATTCTTTCATCACTCCTCCCCTTTCAAGGTTATGTCCTTTGAGCCAGCTACACGAAAACTCGTCCATTTCTGAAAAAAGGTTGGGAAAAAAGACTGCGAAAACGTAAACACTGGGTGTGACATACCCAGCGCGAGCAATCTTGGGTTAACGATATTAGGCAACTTCAAACTCTACGAAATCTACATGTTTTATTTATAGACGCTATATGTTGTGTGGTGGTGGACTTGGCTCCAACCAATATACCACTGGCTACTTTCCTTCCCTTCTCCAAAAGAAAAACATTATAGCCAGGAAAGTTGATTCTCTCCATACCCTTTTCTACCTTGTTTGATTCCAATATTGTGAAGATATCCACTTTCTTGTCATTCAAGATCTTTATAAGTTCGGTCCTTTTAGATTGGGTAAGCCCACTCGCATTCCACTGCAGAACGCAGTGAAACACAAAGCATGATTGTTTATGTGCTCATCTTTTCCGTCTCCAGATAGTGGATAGTCCTGCCTGCCTCCTCTGCCGCTGTGGTATGGCGATGACTGCTGACCACCTTCCTGACTGTTCAGCACTCACGAAGAACTGCATTTACTCCCGTTACTGGGAGGTTAGAGACTTTTTACCCACTTTAACTTCCTGATTTTATGTGGTTTTCATGTTAATTACCCTTTACTTTGTTCCTGTGTTTGGTGTTATCTTTTTAAATATATTTCTGTTCGGCGTAAGGCATATATTTCTGATCTCTGTTCGGCGTAAGGATAATGTCTGTTCGCCTGCTGCATTCGAAATAAAATATATGTTGTGTGGTGCATTTTTGTTAATTTATAGGACTAATTAAAATGAATTTATTCTTTTTAACTAGGACTTCCCTCAAAGAAATTAGTCTGAGCATAGATTTAACAATTATTTCTGACAATTAATGAAAATAAGATACTATTTTGAATACATTAAATAATGGTATAAATTCAAATAATGAAAATCAGGAAATTTAATTGTAGAATAACAAAATACTACATATAAATTCATATACACTGTTAAACAAAAATCAGGGAAGCATACAGACAGAGAAAACCATGGCAGACAGTCATCAATATAAAATTGGCAGTTCACATATATTAATTGTAATGCAGAAATTAAGACCCTAAAACACCGTGTATCGGAATTTAAGCTATTTTAAATTATGTTAGGAATATGAAGAGACGCTCCTATGTAATAATATGAGTACTTGTAACTGAAAAAATTGAATTGAGGATTTTATATATGGTATTTGTCCCTCGTAATTAAGACGTTTCCACACCTGTTTTCCATGGATACGAATAGGTATCCCATATGTGTTTCGAGAAAAATGTTCCATTCTTCAAAAAGCGCTCTCTCATAGACAAAACCAGTCAACTCAGGAGTTGTTCTCACAGCAATGAGTCGTCCGAGTGTTCCTCCGACATGTTCGATCGGTTTTAAGCGAGAAGAGCATTTATTTCACAATATATGCTGTATTGTTTCCGTTTCAATCATATTCTCCACACGTCTAAATATATTAGAAATTACCATTTATTAAAAGTTATCGACAATGACTGCAACGCAAGGTATGACATGAGATCTAAATATTTCGGCTGCATACCTTTGGGCTGTCAAAGTGTCATTCCGTGTAATATATAATTTGTGCGAGTTTTTTCAGAAAATATTCGCTAAAATATGCCTATATGAATTCAATTATGGAACTTTCCCTTAATAAGTTACTGTATAAACAACCTTATCATCATAATTGAAAAAAATGACATTTGCATACAATCTCTAGATTAGTGAATCTGAAAACAATATATATATAATATTAAAAAAACTAAGTCATCACTTTGTTATGGTAAGTGTCTTAGTGAGATTGAGAAAAACCAGTTGAAGGAACACTTTCACAAGTACATTCTGGCAACGCTTTTGCTGTTTCATACACACAAACATTTCTCCAATATTTACACATTTTGTTTAATATAGAAAAGTCGTTTATCTATTATTATATAAAAACAGAAATAATGTAATATTTGTATTTAATAAATTTTTTGCTTCACTTATGACGACCCAATGTTTTCAATTCTTATATACCAGAAATACTCAGAATATTGAAACATTGACATACTCAAAACTGTTCACATGGAGGTCAGTTCATGCTCTTTTTTGAAACATGGATATACTTAAAAATTATTATAAACAGTTCAAACCCAATTTTGAAACATGGCAATACTAAAGAATGAGCACATAGAAATCCGTTCATACTTATGTGAATGAAATGCAATATTTCTATTTTTCAAGAGAAAAATAATTGTGGTATTAATGGGTTAAAATGTGTCAAAAATAAAATTTAGTCAATTAAATTGCAATATCCAGTGAGCGCTTTTTCATTTAAGAAATATACTGATAACAATCGAATTGAAAATTTGTATAATTAGTATCTTCCCATCCCCACATAAATTATAAAGCTGTACAATCTTAACCACCATCTCAAATTGACCAAATCTATCCGAAATCCTGTTAAAAATTTCCAATTTTTACAGCAACAAATTAATGAATCCTATAAAAATATCAACATGCGTCCGAATCATTGGATCACTTTCATTTTAAAGAATGTACTCATGTGAGCTGGATGGCGAAGTGGATAAGGCAATGGACTTGTAACCAGTAGAACTCGGGTTCGATTCTGGGTAAAAGCGTAAATTTAGTTTATCCTCCCATAATCGTAAGTAAAACCCGAGATGGTAGCATTAACGCTTTTTTACTAGGGCTAATAATTCATAATGAATACTCATGCTGTTTACTGTTGATTGAAACATAAACATACTCAAATATGAGCACATGGGGTTTTATTCTTGAGTCTTTTCAGAAATGAGTATATACATGTTTCAAACTTGAGTAAGTTTGATTCGGAGCCAATTTGACTATGCGACATACTCAGATTTGATTATTTTTTGCTCCGTTTTGAAAATGTCGTTTTTAGAGTTCCTTCACAAGAGATTCAAATGAATTGTCGTGTGTGTTATTATTGTTGCGCAGAAACTTTTCAACTGTAAACATTTTGGGTTCTTTTATTTAATGATTTTATCATTTTGAATGTACTAGCTGCAATCTTTATCTATGATTTAAGCACAAACATTTAACAATAAAACAAAAAGTAATTACACTTTATGTGACAATAAGCACATCTTTAAACATATCTATCAACTATTTCGCATAGTTATCTATGCTCGGTTCAAAAGAAATCAAATTAAAATATTTTTAGGTATACTTAAGAAATAAATAAATAGGAATATGATATATTTTTTTTTACTTTATAGCACGATTAAAACGTTTCACTTACTTCAGGATATTTTTAATATTTTACTTAACTGGAAATAATAATACATCAATAGAGTTCGTTTTTAAGAAATTAAAACTAGTTATTGTTTTCCCTCCTTTTATCGTTTTTATAGCAACGTAATTCTAACACAGGTTATATCTAGACAAGTTTACATTTCCTCTCAAGTGATAGGATATTCTCTAAGTAAACATATTTTCATTTGAAATTTTTTTTATAAAATGGAAAGAAGTTTTAAATTTTATAAAGTAAATTTTTAAAAAGAGAATTGCTAAGTAACATTTCAAAATATAGAGAAATATAGTCTGTGTGTAATTAAGTACACAATTAGTAAACTGCGAGATTTAAAGATTCACATTCACAACGTTTGTAATTATTTCTATTCGCATGGGAGTCATTTTAGTACACAGTATTTGCATCGTCAAAATATCTTCATTAAAAAACTTCAAAGCACTACAGAGTAAGAAATAAATATAGTTACTTATTTAGAAAATAGGAGCAGGTATTTAAAATGTAAGATTTTTTTATATTACTTCAACATAGCATCATTTATATAAAATGACACTATTTTTAATTAAAAGTATTTTCTTGTAAGATATTATTGCTTAGAAGTGTAAAAAACTAGTAAAAACTGTAAGTTACCGGGTAAAATAGTGGAAATTGTCTGTTGTCGAAACTATTCATAAAAAATATATGAAATTTGAAATACGTCTGAATAAAAAATTGAAAGACATTTAGAACAAAAAAAAATTAAAACAAATTACCACCAGAAGGCATTTTCTGATATAATTTCGGCATGCATGCAACTTTTAGGAACGACGTGATGTATCTGCTCGACGCACAATGAAAATGTTAAACAAAAAGATACAGCGAAAACTTTCGCTCCTTGATGATGGCGGCGGTAGCCGGCCGAAAGTAATAGGACAGTTTTTTAAGCATTTTAACATATTTTTGTAAACAACATTTCAACATCTTTGTGTCTTTTAAATTGTCTTGTCATATGTTAAGTAAACAGTGGGATCTATCGGGTCTCACATTGGAATTGTATGAATAAAGCAAGGTGAAAATTGCATTTCGTCCTATGTGTTTTCATACATACACAAACACACACACACATATATATATATATATATACATAAACACACTAGCCGGTCTTCGCCCGTCTAGCCTGTCTTTTCCGAGTGGGGCCCAGATACATAGTGCAGCGTACCACTCTGATTTCCCTTGGGGCCCAGAAAGTGCATTTTACATGCAACCAGAAAAATATAAATAAAATACTTTAAATTAAAAGTATACGGAAATAACTAATAAGAATATAAAAAAGCACTTAAATAAAGATTTCGCGACATAAATATTTTTTATGAGCCGCCTAACAAAATACTACTGGGACCTAACCGTGATTATCTAGGGGTGGGGCTCAAGTAGCATTTTGTATCTGGGTCCCACCCGGAAGCGACCGGCTAGAATATAATAAAAAATCAGCAATAGTTCTGTTTTACGAATAAAATATTCCACAATCGGGTTCTCAGCCGATGTTGCCCACGAACTCGCTAGCTCTAAAATCGCTGAAATATATGATTAACTACTTTTTTTTGTAGATTTGTAAAGCGGAGTTTCACATTCTTACTTAAAACGGCTGCAGAGATATGGCACAATTACCTAAAACTTTCGACACACAGTGTGAACCCCTTGATGGATTACTATCTAAAATTGCTGAAATACAGATTTAACTATTTTCTAGTACATTTCTTATCCTAAATTTAACGCTCCTACCTATTACTGATATATCGCAAAATAACATAAGAAATGCGACCCCCATTTAACCCTCTTTAGGGGCTGAATTTCTAAAATCGCGGAAATATATGTTTAACTTTTTTTTAGTAGATTTGTTATCCTGAATCTGTGATTTCAAGCTCATAACTAAAAATGCTGCCGAGATATGTCAAATATTCGAAATGAACTAAAATTTTCGACCCCTTAATGGGTGAATTTCTAAAATTGCTGAAATATATGTTTACTTATTTTTATTGCAGATTTGTTATCCTGAATTTCACGCTCTTAACCAAAACTACTGATGAGATATAATGAAAAGGGGAAATCATCGAAAATTATCAACCCCCCATTTTACCTCCTTACTAGTTGAATTTCAAAATCGCCTAAAATACATGTTTTAACTATTCTTTAGTAGATTTGTTATCCCGAAATTCATGCTCCTAACTACAACTTCTACTGAGATATGGCAAAATGGCGTAAAACATTCGACCCCCATTTAACCCCCCCCTTAGTGTCTGAATTTCTAAAATCGTTGAAATACGTGTTAACTATATTTTTTGTAGATTTGTTATCCTGAGTTTCATAACTCTACCTATAATTTCTACTGAGATATGGCAACGTAACCTAAAATATTTGACCTCCTATTTAACCTCCTTTAGTTGCTGAATTTCTAAAATTGCTTAAATATATGTTTAACTATATTTTTGGTATATTTGTTATCCCGAATTCCGACCTCCTAACTAAAAATGCTGCTGAGATATAGCGAGCAGGCAAAATGACCTAAAACTTTCGAAACCCCATTTAACCCCCCTTAATGGATGAATTTCTAAAATCACTGAAATATGTGTTTAAATATTTTTTTAGTAGATTTGTTATCCTGAATTTCACGTTCTTATCTAAAACTGCTGCTGAGATATGGTGAAAACGCGAAATGACTAAAAACTTTCAACCCCCATATAACCCCATTAGTTGTTGAATTTTTAAAATCGCTGAAATATGTGTTTAACTAACTTTTAGTACATTTTTTATCTCAAATTTCGCGCTTTTAACTAAAACTGTTGTTGAGATATGGCAAAAAGGCAAAATCACCTAAAACTTTAGACCCATCATTTAAACATAGTGGTTGAATTTCTAAAAACGCTGAAATACGGGATTAATTATTTTTCTAGTAGATTTGTTATCTTGAACTTCACGCTCTTACCTAAAACTGCTGATGAGATATGGTGAAAATGTGAAATCAACGAAATTTTTTTAACCTCCATTTAATACACTTAGTGGTTGAATTTCTAAAATCGCCTGAAATACATGTTTAACTATTCTTTAGTAGAATTGTTATCCCAAATTTCAAGCTCCTATTTAAAACTCCTGCTGAGATATGTCGAAAAGACCAAATTATCTAAAACTTTCGACTCCCCATTTGACCCCCTTATGCTGTGAATTTTCAAAAATCCTTTCCTTAGTACGCGCCTTCAATTTTGTAAAGAACATATCTTCCAAATTTCATTGTTCTAAGACAAACGGATGAGGCTCGGCGTTTATTATGAGAAAATCAAGCTACTCTTTTATAAATACACTACTGTGCAAATTAATTGGGACAAATATGTTTTTTAAGAAAATTGTTCCTTTCTCAGGGATTTTTTGCCTCAAACTAGTTTCAACTGCATTTTCTTACAATGCGCAACTGCCCTTGACTAGTCTAAACCGGTTTGACCACGTGATCACGACATGTCGAAAATATTTCCCTTCAGTTGCGCTTCAGTTGCTGTAAGAAGTGGTCGATTGTGTGAATTGTTTGCTTCTGGCGTGTATTTGAAAAGTGGATGTCACTCCCAGGAAAAGGACTAGAATTGTTACCCTTAGAGAGCATAGCTTTATGGCTGTGAGGGATATTGCTGTAGCAGTTGGTGTTGGAAAATCCAGTGTTTCTAGGATTATTAATCAGCAAAAGAATTTTGCGACAGTGTCTCCAAAACGAAAGAGTAAATGTGGACGCAAACGCTAGACCACACCTCGAACAGGCAAATTTCTTGTACGAAATAGTAAAATGCATCCTTGCAAAACAAGTACAGATCTTCAGAGATAATTATTAGCTGCTGGTGTAAGCGTGGATTCATCGACAGTTTGACGAAGGCTTATTGTAGCTGGGAGATTTGCAAGAAAACCAATCAAAAAACAGTTATTAACCCGTGCAATAAAGAGAAAACGTTTGGATTTGGCCAGGAAATATGAGTCCTGGACTGCATAAGACATTAAAAAGATTGTATTCAGCGACGAAATGCATTTTTTGTACAAGGGTTTCGACCAAGATTTTTCAGGCGAAGTGATGGAGAACCCCTCAGGGAACAACATCTTACACAAACAGTTAAGCACACTCAGAAACATATGTTTTGGGGTAATTTTACTTCTGAAGGACCTGGCAGCTTAGAACCAGTTGAAGGGATCATGAACTCTAAAAAATACATCTCTGTAATAGAAATAAAAATTGTGCATATGATGCAAACATTCGCTGGTGGTGTCAGTATCTTTCAACAAGATCTTGCTCCATGCCATAATTCTAAGCTAGCAAAAAAAAAAGAAATTCAAGAACAGAAATTAACGGTTTTGGATTGGCCTGATAATTCTCCGGATTTAAGTCCCATCGAAAATTTGTGGGTCATTATAAAGAGACGTGTGAGTAAAATGGACTGCTCAGCAAAGAAAAGAATGATTGAGAATGTTATAAAAGTTTGGTTTCGTGATGAAGAGATCAAAAATATATGTTCTAATTTAGTGGAATCCATCCCAAAGCGTGTACAGGATCTCATTCAAGCTATAGGAGGACATATTTCGTATTAAATTGCTATGCAGTGCATGTAAGTTAACCTATACCAATTAAACAAGATTTGTGAAAATTTTTGTGTTTGTCCCAATTAATTTGCACAGCAGTGTATTTTGATGTATCGAAATATACATGTGTGTGAGTGAAAAAAAAACTTACAAACACATATATTAAAAAACATTTACTCAAAAGATGCTGGGTTATTCTCTGTATGACAAATTCTTTATTTTCGTGTTTATTGAGAGAGAAAAAAGTGCAATTTTACAAATGTAAACATACACTGTTAATGAAATAGTAAAACATTACTGGAAAAATAATCAATCAACCAATTTCAAAGAATTTGAAAATTGCTTTATAATAATATACGAATCATTTAGAAATTGCATTTTAATTAATTTGTCACATTTAAACTAGTGACGAGAAACACGTAATTCAGCTTTAATTAAACATAATTAAAATAAACTTTTGGGAATTATTGCGTTAGGTTAAACACGGTAATGATAATATAAAGTATTTTTTTATTTTCTCCACATTCTTTTCGTATAATTAATTTATGCTTAAATGGACTTTAACCTGTAAACGTAAAATATTGTTTATATTTGTTAAGTTTAGTTTAATTATGAGACAAGAGGCTTTTCCTCTTTCCATCCATTTGTTAACTGATGTTGCGTGATACTTTTTATGTAAAAGGGAATAAATTGTAAACTTAAGTTAAAGTATCAATTTTTACTTGGATAGTTTTAATATATTTTAAGGTATATAAGAAGTGTTTCTGAGAGCCATTTAAGAGAGAAAATATTTGTATTCCAAGAAAAACTTTACTTACATGTGAAAGAACTCACATTCTTCTTTCATATATTACATCAATAATTATTTATTTGAATATAAGTGTCAGCAAAAAAAGAAATCTACTTTGTGATTGTTTAGCAATAGGTAAAAATAATTTTACTACGATGCAATAAACGGGAGACGTGAAGTATTTCTAAACTAACAATTATTGTCATTATGTACGTTAAAAAAACTCTATTCTCAAGATATTGCAATTGTTATCACTGTCGTTATCGACTTTAAGCATTAATAATAACTTTCTAATATTTTTTTATTATTATTTCGCTAAATTTAATATTCTTTATAGTGTAAAAATGCTCACCCCCCCTTTTTATATTTAATGTTTTTTTCGATACCAATGTTGTATAAATATTCTGAAATATTTAGATAATGATCAAATTATACTCCATACTTTTTTCTTCAAATGAAGAATAATTACATTTTTCTCACATAATTAAATTATTGCATTTATACAGTTTTTTTTTCTAGACCGCTGACCAGGCCCTTACCTGCCAGGCTTTTGCCAAGCTTAACGGGTTAATACCTGGCAACGGACGAGGATTCGCCTGTTCTCCGCTTGGCAAAGATGTGTTTGTTAAATCTATAGGCCGACGTGGCTTCAGTGCGTCTTTTTGCTTTAATTGCATTTTCTTAGTTGGCTAATTGATTTTAGATGAGGCGGTTCAGCACTGCGCAGTGTAGCGAAGATGTGAGATGCTGGAAATTTTTCTATTTACTCGCTGCATTGCTCATCCATACGTCATGCCATCGCTACTCGAGTTGGTCTCGTAATTTAGAACCTTGATCTGGTGACGTTACCTTCACCTGACTAAGCACCGCTAGATGTGTAATTCACAGGTAACTTGAAGGACTTTACATCCACGACGGATTTTAGATGCACCGGGCGCCATTAGCGTACATGATCATGTATACAAGTTATAAATTTCATTATTATTTGGTTTCTTAAAATTTTTTATTTGGAATGCTATATCATTTATTAGATTATACCTAAACATACATTGCAGGAAATATATCTACCAGATGTTCCTCAGGTCGTTTATTTATATCAAAAATATATCATCTTGGAAAATGTCTGAGAAACTTTAAACACAAAAAAAATAGTTAAATTAATGCTTTGAAATAATTTTCAAAACGAAAACGATAGAAAACATCAATTTCAGGCGAATACAAGCAACTAAAAGAAAATATGACAAATTGATTTTAACATAATATAACATTTTATTATACAGAGTGTCTCATTTATTTTGCAACCCCAAAAAAAGAACAATGTACAAATATTAATTTTTATTTTACAGAAGTGCTTAAACAACTATAAAAGGTATTGAAAGTGATCGCCATCTTCATCTTTACATATCTGGCCACGTTTGAAGAGGTTTTGAGACACATTCTGTAATGTGTTTGGTGTGATAGCGTTTATCTCTTCCATAATGCGAGTTTTCAGTTCAGTAATCGAGGCTACAGGTTCACGGAACACGCGATTTTTCAAATAGCCCCACAAGAAGAAATCGGGCGGTGACAGGTCTGGACTGCGTGGAGGCCATAGTCCTTTTGTAATTAGCTTATCACCAAAAAATTCTTGGAGAAATGACAGAGTATCGTTGACCGTATGCGCAGGAGGGCAATCCTGTTGAAACCAAACGAAACGTTCTTCTGTTAATTTTCTTAATGATGTGGCCGGTTTCTCCTTGATGTTTCGTTTCGATTTCCTTCATTTTGTGGTCAGTTAGGACAAACGACAGACGTTTCTTTCTTTTCAGTTCCACAGTCCATTCTGTTTGAAAATGGTCCACGATTCGCTTAATTGTGCCTTTATTCGGCCCTACCGAGACTGGAAACTTGTTTTCATATCGTTCCTTGACTGTTTTGTACGAAGACGTTCGAAAATAATGTTCAATAATAAACTCGTGTTTTTCTGCACATCGCACCATGACGCAAAACTACTCTTTACTTCGTTCTCCTTAGAACTGAAGTGTCTCGTGCGGTTTTCTAGCGTGTTGGTAGTGTTGCTCCACACCGCTGCCTGCGCTAACGGTGTGCGCGTGCACTCGTGTTGTTCGTTTGCTTCTCGTTTACGCGGGTTGCAACATAAATGAGACAACCTGTATGTGTGATTATTAGAGGAAAGTAACTTATATTTTATATAAATTAGTTTGACCTTCTTAAGGATAAAAATCAATATATTCTATAATTTCTTATTATTTTTTTATGTTTACAACATACACTATGTGGTTTATCAGTAAAAATACCTTAAATACGAAATTTGTAATAATAAAATTTATCGTTTTATTATTTTAATTTATTTAAATGCATTCTTGGTTTATTCATTTAGAAATATACAGATAATAATAATTTTGCTTTTCCATTTACAAAATGATGGAAATGTGAAATATTTACCAATTTGAGAGTGATCACTTTAATATTTTGCTTTTAACATGATTATCAACATTTGATGTCATACCAGTTTAACGTCATTGTATAATCATATCATTAGTCATAGCATTTAAAATTTTATTAAATATTTTTGTTTATTTTTAATCAAGTTTCTTGATTTTTCTCATCTAATTTCAAAGCAATATTAAATTTTTAGATACGATTTTTTTGTTTTCGCCGAGAGAAAAAAAAATAATTAAAGATGCATTCTAATTAAAATAATTTCAATTAGATTAGATGTTACGGCTATAGAGTTACGGATATTAATTACAATTGTCAATCACTTATATTACTTTTACAAAATAGAAACTAAAAAATGTATACTTAAAAAAAAAAGGCTTTAGCATTTTATGTGCAACCGAATATTTCATCCAGTATTAAAATAATGCTGAATTGGAAAGCACATAAGAATCCTTTCAAGAAAACATATTTTGAGATTGCTCAAGAATGTCTTCATTTAATCGATGTTGTTTTTTCAGAAAACTGAAACATTTCAAAACATTTGAATATTTTTTTGCCTGAAATAAACAGAGTCAGGCAATATTATAATTTAAATGATATATTTTTATAAAAATAATTATATTTTTATACAAATAATTATATTTTTATACACTATTTGAAAAACATGTTTTATTTGTATAGAGGTGTGTTTTCAGGTAGATTTTCAGATATTGCTTACAATTTTCACTGACTTATATTACTTTTACAAAAAGTTGCACTGAAAATTTATATACTTTCTAAAAGAAACATTTAGTATTTTATATGCATACGAATATTTCATTCAATAGAAAAGTAATGCTGAAATTGAAAGGGCATAAGAATCCTTTCAAGAAAACATATTTTGAGATTGCTCAAGCATGTCTTCATTTAATCTATGCAGTTTTTTCAGAAAACTGAAGCATTTCAAAACATTTGTATATCATTTTGGCTGAAATAAACAGAGCCCGCCAATATTATAAATTTAAATGATATATTTTTATACAAATAATTATATCTTTATACACTATTCGTAAAAAATGATTTATTTGTACAGAGGTGTGTTTGTTTTAGATAAAATTAAATATTAGAGGTATAGAGTTTGGTTATAGATTTTCAGATATTGCTTACAACTGTCACTGACTTATATTACTTTTACGAAAAGCTGCTCTAAAAATATACATACTTTCTAAAAGAAACATTTAGTGTTTTATATGCATCCGAATGTTTCATTCAATAGAAAATAATGCTGAAATGTAAAGGGTATAAGAATCCTTTCAGGAAATTATACATCATATTGCTCAAGCACAGGGCTTTACAAATTTGAAAAAATCTGGTAGCCAGGTATAAATACTAGTCGCCAGTAAAAGAAAAAAAAAATTACCCCCCCCCCTCCGAATTAGATTTCCAAAAGCACAAATGTTTTTTTGTGAATTAAGTGAGAAAAAATAATAACAAACATAGTTTAGAATTATTAATTTCATACCTCAGAATAGCACTTAATTAACACAGACAATAACACTAAGTTTTATAAGGAAACTTATATCTATGAAAAAAATCAAAAAGGAAATATTGTAAACTCTGAATAACCGACATGTTCGGGAAATTCTGATTGCCGAATGCTTCAAAAGTCGGAATAGTTGAGTGCTATAAAATCTATATCTGATGAGAAAGCATCGATAAAATAGTAAAACCGGAAAACGATTGTTTGCCTATTTAGCCTATCGAATTCAGTCAAATAATTCTGATTTTATTATTTCGAAATTTGCATTTAATGAACTCTCTTAGTTTTGCCAAATTAAAAATAACAGTTCACTTTTTTTTTTTTTTTTATGTGCTTGTGTGAATATAATTTCAAGTTTATTTCTTAATATTTTGAAACTTTGCTGCATCTATAATGAGACATCTTAACAAGAAATTTAATTAAACATTGTGACGTTCGTAGTAATATACATTGCAAAACGAAAAAAATAAAAAATAAATACATTTTCCCGCGCTGGGATAACATAACGGAATGAGCAGCCAGATGAGGTTTATTTTGAAAAAAAAAAACATTTTTCCAACGTTTCAACGATAGGAATGTAAGAATAAATAAATAAATAAAGAAAAATACCTCACCTTTCTGAAGTGCAATCAATGATTTTTTATTTCCATTTACTGCAAATAATAATCCAAACAATGTAATTATAAAATATTCTTGAGTAACAACCCTGTACCAGACAACTGTCTCCAAGACAGAATGACGCCGTACATGTGTGATGCAAACAGGTGCTAGGCGCCAAAAATTTTTAGTGGAGAAGAAATATTTAAAAGATTCATATTATTTTTATTAAAAAGAATTATTCTTGAAAGTTTAATTAAGTTTTATGGATTTACTTCGAATGAATTACTTATAATCACTTATATGTTATTGTTCTTTAAAATGAATGTGATAGATTAATAAATTTTAATTCTGAACACAAAAATCTGATTTGAAAGTTACAAAAAAGCGTTAAGCCTTTTTAATCATTGCATCCGATTTTTAGATGTCACACATTGGATTGACAATATTTCTTATTGAAACTTCCCCCCTCTCCCCACATTCTCATCACGTGATATGCTAAGCCGACTAGAACGGAAAGGAATGGCACTTTGTGTGCATGGAAAATGGAAAATGCCTTTTAAACTTGGCTTTTCAATTAAAAGTACCAGAGAAGAGGAAGATTACTGCGCTTGCTGCCAGCACGAGTAGGGATGTTGGAGAGACAAAATATCGTTTGTGCTCATTTTTTAGTTCAATTTCGTAAAAAAAGAAAATAAATAAATAACAAAGTCAGATTAAAAAACTTAGTGGCCAGATAGAAAAAGTTGGTCGCCAGTGGCGACCTGGCGACCGCATTTGTTAAGCCCTGCTCAAGCATGTCTTCATTCAGTATATGTTGTTTTTGAAAATAACTGTTACTTTTCAAAATATTTGGAAATCGCTATGGCTGAAATAAACAGAATCAGTGAATATTACGATTTACATTAGATATTTTCATACACATAATTATATTTTTATACTCTATTGAAAAAAAAAAGGTATGTTTATATAATGGTTTAAATGTAAATTGGAACAGATTTCAGGATGGATTCCGGAAAAATGTAAAGAAAATAATATAATATTCATAAACGAAGTATACTGTTTTCGCATTACTCAAAAGAATGTAAGAGGAGTTTCCAAAAGACACGGTTATTTTCTTTTAATATAATCCTGTTTAAGAAAGTATTTGCATTTACACTGTATTTGTAAATGAATCAATTTTGCTCCGGTGTGAAAGAAAGGTTAACCGTTATCTATATTTCCATGGTCTTTCCCATTTTATTTAAAACTAGCAGCGCGTTTCCTAACTAAACTAAAATTTAACATCCTATGTAGTATATATACAAATCTATAGATCATATACAGGGCTGAATAAAAGTATACGGATTTTTTTCCGAATATTGTATATGTTGGAAATATATGTTGGAAATTCCTGAAATTACGTTTTTAAATACGTTATGTGTTTTCCAAATTGTTTACTTAGATGTTGTCCTTCAGCTTATTAAACGGTAATGATTTGTAAAATTATTTTGGAAGCGTTGAAAGTGTTACATAATCTATGCTTGACGCATGATTTTTCGTTCTTGTTTATAATTACAGCTGCAAGTTTCTTCTTTAAGCCACATGATGAAGGAGTTAGATTTATTAAAAATAAAATTTTAAAAAGAAGACCAAATCAAAAACAAAATTGTTACACAGATTTTATCAAATCAAATTTTTAGAAGTATTTATCTTAACCTGACGCAAACGATAAATCGTCAAATATGGTTTTAATTGCAAAATTTCTCATTGAATATTTTTGTAAGCATTATGAACATTCTTTTTCATGTATAAATTAAATATTTTCGTTTTACATCATTATTTGTCATGAAAAGTATTTCGTTTTTTACCCTTTTTTATTTTATATAAAATTAGTAACTTTTTTCTTTTATTTTTCGATGTGTTTGTATTATTTTCTAAATTATATAGTAGTTTCAATTCTTTCACCAACGATATGGTCGCCAAAAAACGACCAATGGTAACTTATTCGTCCAAAATAACAGAACTTTCCATGGTAATTCTATAACTAATCTACGTAGAACGTTGTGTTATATACTAAAACCTTCCCTGAAAAATTATCTATCGAACAGTGCAAGTTCCATCAAAATTATAAAGGATTAAAAAATTATAAAGGATCAAAATTATAAAGGAAAAATTGTATATCCATCGAGTTATAAAGGAACAGAACGAAATTTCCGTTTCAGTTTTATATATATATGTAGATGGGTCTTTTTCCTCCTATTTTACGCTACAAAAGAATCTTTTCTCTTTTATATGGAAAAAAAGTAAAGAAAAAAGATGTTTAGCGCATACATTTTAGAAATATATTTGCAGCGGAAAATGATTCATATACTTTGTTTTTTTATCTATTGTGAATTAATTATTCTTAATTAAATTCCATTACCATTATTATTCAAGTTGTTTGCTTCAAAGAATCAAGAAGTGAGACTAATTGCATCGTTTAAAATGACAAATATTTTTATTTTTAATCACGAACAAATTTATTAAAGTAGTTTATTTATATTGAAAGAAATAAAAACGAGATATTTAAAAATATGTAGGGAAATTAAATTTCCCTTTTTTGAAGGGTTAATTTTCTTTAACATATTTTATCTTAAATGATTCCTGATTCAGGCTATGGCGATATATTTTCTTGAATAGCTTCAACTTTTACGTGTTTTTTTTACTCTCACAATGACTTAATTTACTATCCTCACTTAATTTTAAAATTTTTATAGTTACATTTTCTGAAATCTTAATCTCTTCCGACATCCTAGCAACTGCTAGCGAAATTCCGCATTTCTATTTTCGAATTGGTCGCTCGCACAACCTGCTCGCATAAATATAACTTTCCTATCTCCCTGCTCTTTCAGAATGGAATTTTTCGAATAATAAAAAGCAAATAAAAACAGTTTTAAGTACAGGGTGATTATAATTAAAGTTTAAGTTTCAAAACGCTCTAAAACACGAACCACTGATTTGAATGACGTCAAAATTGAACGGCGTATTATTGAAGAAGGGAGAAAGAAGAAGAACCAAAAAAAAGTTCCAAAATTTAGTGACAGATGGCGCTGTAAGCGTCCGCAGATGTAAATTAAAATACCTGGAATGCGCACGGCCATTGCAGGTGTTATAAAAGCGTTCGGTAAACGGTGTTTCCTCATTTCGCGTCTTAGACGTTCGCTATGAGTGTCTTATGGAAGGACCGCGCTTTGCTTGTAAAGCTTTATTACAAGAACGGTGATTCAGCACCAGTAGCTCTGCAGAAGTTCAGGACCCTCAAGGGTATGAGGAAAGGAGTTGCACCGATGATTGTTATGAGTCTGGTGAAAATGATGAAAATATTCGAAAATACAGGTTCGTTTGATGTGTAGTCTGTTAGAGGAAGGAAAAGATGTGATTCGGCGGTAGTTGAAGAAGTGGCCACAGCAGTTCAGGAGTAGTCGAGCGGTGGTGGGCAACCATGCAGTGCACGGAGAATTGCCCGAACATTGGACAGGCCTGTGAGCCTAGCGCATAACATTATACGAAATATCCTGCAACGCTATCCATACAAAATTTGATATGTGTAGGAGTTGTTTCCTTCTGACCTGCCACCAAGAGAGGGTTTTGCTTTTGAATTTCTTGCTCGCATGGAAGTGAATAATGATTGGCCGTGGGAAATTCTGTGGACAGACGAAGCCCATTTCCATCTGACGGGATATGTCAATACACAGAAATGCCGAATATGGGCGACAGAAAATCCACTCGCAACGAACCCAGTACCACTTCATCCTGCAATAGTTACTGTGTGTTGCGGCATCATTTATCGTAGGGCCATATTTTTTCGAGGAGACGGGTGCTTTCGGTCCTGTTACCGTTACCGTCAATGGTCAGCGCTACGAGTCTCTTTTGCGTAATGACGTCATTCCAGCTCTGCAACAGCATGGATGTCTGGATATTATCATTTTTATGCAAAATGGCGCTCCTCCGCACATTGCAAATCGAGTGAAGCAGTTGTTGAGGTGGCATTTCGGAAACGCTAGAATTATCAGTCCTCATTTCCCTACACCCTGGCCGGCCCGATCACCTGATCTTAATCCGTGTGATTTCTGGCTGTGGGGTTATCTGAATGATGTTGTGTTTAGTACTCCGATTGCCAACGTAGTTGAATTAAAGACACCCATTGCGCAACACATTCTGAACTTGATCCCCGTGACACTTCGATCGGTTATGGAACATGCTGTTTCCCGATTTAATCTTGTTGCACACAACGGTGGACAGCGTATTGAACATGTTTTGCGCCAGTCTCGCGAAACTTAAAAACCGAGTGGATGGATGCTTTTTATGCGGTTTTTGGCCTCAGGACAATTAAAAACAGCGACATCTGTCACTAAAATATGGAACTTTCTTTTGGTTCATGTTCTTTCCCAATTCTTCAATAATACGCCGTTCAATTTTGACATCATTCTAATCAGAGGTTTCCTTTTTTAAAGTGTTTTGACACTTAAATTTTAATTATAATCACCCTGTATATGTCAGTTCTAAATAAATATGAAAATGATCCATAATGCTTAATCAGAAATAATTGCCGATACCCCAGTTCAGGCTCATTGTAGGGAAAGGAAAAACTTTTGGTTTCTATCTGTCTGGCTAGCTATTTGTCAATTCTGTATCAGTGACTCAAAAAACATCGGATTAAATTGATATGTGTTATGTACATTGGTGAGATATCCCAATTTAGGTATATAGTTTTTGGTTAAATTTGATCGATCATTCGCAAATTTGAATTTTTTTTTTATATCATAATGTTTTTTCTGTAGGAATTTAAACGATGTTAATTCATTGCAAAACAACTGGAGCGTTTGAGAAACTAATTAAATGTTAAATTATAGATGCCAAAATTTCCCAATGGGGTGTTAAATTATTCCAATTAATGTGATTTTTTTTTTCATTACATTTTTCAATTTTTTTCAAATTACGTGCATAACTATTAATGGAAATTTATAGTACATCTGTTCAAAAAATATAAAACATTTTGTTTTAAGCATATTTACACAATTTACATTTAATTTTTTCTCTTCCATCAGTTCCCTTGCAACTGTATTTCTTAGTCTATCTATATACGTGAAAATAACGCTGAATTTCTAGCTTGCAGTTTAGCAACAATCGTAGTTTCCACAGCGGCGATTATGAGTGTTTTATTGTACGGCTGCCTGTTTTATTCGGAAAATCAAAGTTTTCTAAACACAGCATCATCTATCGGCTGATGTAGCTCTTTTCGGAGATAAATGTCATTGGTTCGTTTTATGCTCACGTTGTGCTTTCAGCAAATCCGCTACACAACATAGTACTGTGCTTTTACACACAGTAGAAAACGTGTTTACGTCTGAGAGATACTGTATTTTTAACTTTGAACGAACTTATAACTATCTACCTATCACGTAGTGTTTTTAAAATGAATTTAAGCCGTGCTTTACAATATTATAGATACAATGAATTTTAAATTAATTGTATTTCTAAGATCATTTTTTCATGGTATTTAAATGATTTATGCTCATTGATAGCACCGTCTATATGTATTTTTAATTCTGTCTTCTACGAAGCATTCAGTTACTTTTTTAACATTGAGAAAATGTGTCAATTTCATATGTTCAAATGATTTAGGATAGTACTTAGTCCGGCTACAGTTGCTGCAAAAACAAAAAGGGGCGAGTGAGCTGGGACCGTGCAGCGTTCTTAAAGTGAATTGCTTCGCAAATAACGGTGGTGGGCGAACATTAGCAAGTAGGGTGATGATCCCCTTAGTATATTAAAGTAATCCCAATTACGGAAGATTAAGCTGAAAATCTGGATGAGAGATAAAAGAAAAGTTATTCTTTCGAATTCGGGTCTACAGCGTAAAGCGATGTAAAAAAAGTATCTTCCTACATTGAAATGAGGGCTTTCGCGAAAATTATCGACTTATTATTATTATTACCCGTAAGGCATGGTGACGTCACGGCAACGTCACTGTGAAGTCACACTTTGACTTTGTGACCGTCGTCGTGACGTCACGTGACGTCGATGTGAAGTCATTGTGACGTAAATGCGAGGTCGTTATGGCCGTTTTCAAGGCTTTCTGTGACCTCACAATGTGACTACTTTGTGAAGTCACCGTGCGACTTAAATGTGAAAAATGTGACGAATCTGCATCGGATAGGGTGACCAGATTTTACCCGAATCCTATACGGATTGTTCGGATCAAAATTTTTTTATGGTTCAAATTTGTGACGTTTTCGACGACACTGCACCGGGTCGGGTGACCAGATTTTACCCGAATCCAATCCAGAAACTTCGGATCGATCTTTTTGGATTTGTTTGGTTACAGAATCGATTTGGATTAGTTGTCGTGTGACCTGATTTTCGTGAACCCGATCTGACCCGAGTCGGGTATAATGTTTTTACTGTAAGTCTTGTTTGGAATAGAATCTTGCATACGACCGAGTAACCAGATTTTATCAAAAATTGTGTTACGATACAATTTCTGATGTCGGCTCGGATCTAGAGTCATACACGAATCCGGTTATATACTTCTTGAACATGATTGAATGTCAACTTGAACATGAATGATGGTTGACTGAAACTACATTTTGATTCAACCCGTATTCTTACCCTAACCCAGCAACAACAACAACAAAAAATCTGTAAGCCCACAACCCGACCGAACCTGATAAATGATTTCGCATGGATTCGGATAACAAGATTTCACCAAATACGGATAAGATCGACGATAAGGATTGGATCGGCAATCATTTTTATTGATGCAACTCGTATTCAACTTAAAACTTTGCATCTGATTGAGAAACCGGTGAACACGAAACTTTCTGACACATTTATGAACAAACTTTTAAACGCATGACACTTGCATGCCTGATTATTAAAGCTATTTGGAATGAATAGCGTTTTCCATTTTTAGATAAATGTAATACTTAAGATCAATGTCGGTCGCGTTTTACCCGTTTCTGACGCTGCGCGTAGGAAATTTGGTTCAAAACACCGACTTTGATAGCGTTTTCTGAAACATCATCTGCCGTTACCAAAAAATGGATAACGCCATTCGATTATGTATAGGGTAGATGTGCCAGTAATGGACACCCTTAAGGAATTTCTTTAACAATTATTTTTTAATTAATTGTTATAATTGTTATATTCAACATTTTTGAATATTATATTACTCTACCAACAATATTTAACCATGCTCATAGTCACATTTCCCAATGTGAATCTAAATTTAATTGTAAATAACAGAAATAAATCAAAACACCCTAAATTCCAGTAATGGACACCTCACAAAAAGTAATAGATAATTGATATTATGATTGCATTTAAAACTAGAATTTAAAGATAGCATATTAATGAAATAAATAAAGCTGAATTTTTATTGGTTATTTTTTATAAACCAAAAACATTGAAGGTGTCCCATTACTGGAAGGCGGTCCATTACTGGCACATCTACCCTATTCTGAATAAGAACACCTGCCAATTTCATGTATTTCCGAATAAAAATGAATTCAGAAATATGCCAGAAATTAGCTATTTTGGATTTGAGAACAACTTTAAAGAAAATATAAGAACACATTTTCAAATAAGCATTCTGAAAAATTTATATTAGGAATCAATTTAAATAATAGATATACCTATTGTGCGATATTATTAAATAATAAACATTGTATCAAGCAGTAAAACAGTTTTCGTTGTAAATGAAATATAGAACTTAAGATCATAAATGCCAAAAAAAAATTATATATTTTTAATATATAATTTATATATTAAAATTATAATTTAATTATTAAAAATTATAATTATAATTAATAATTTATATATTATATTTTTTAATATATATTTAAATTGTCACTTTTTTTTTCAAATATACCGGAAAATTATTTCTGGAAACCTACACTAGCAACGAAATTATTAAATTGCAAATCAAATATTAATAGTTTTAAAAATTGCAATGTTTTTAATTATAATGAATAACTATGAATATTGAACTAAGAAACGCAAAATATTAAATAAATTCCTCATTTTATATAACACATTACATTTAGAATACATATTCTTAGTAAATACAGTTTTTCCAAACAATCTATTTAAAAAAAAATATAAAACATTAAAGATAAAATTTAATACAAGTGATTTTTTAAAAGAAAATTTAAACATCTTAACTTTTAAATAAGTCACTATTAAATGTACTAGTACTAAACATGCACTATTAACAAAACTGCGAAGACATTAAAAGTTACCTGCTGATCTATAGATAAAGGGGTTATGATGGAATGCTCCTTATCTGCTTCCCTTTCATTGAAAAATTAGAATGTAAATCCACTACAATAATTTTCAAATTATTCCAGCAGAAGCGATGTGTTCATAGATCTGAGAAATCAAATATCACCCAGGCCTTATGAACACACCCGGCTAGACACAGTGAGATGTTAAAATGGATGGTTTACTTTAAAATGGAGATTGTTCACTTTAAAACGTTAATTTACTTACACAGTATAAATCTACAAACTTCAAAGAACCCAACACACGCTAATCCTAGCTTCGAATGAGAAAAAGTCGTCTGCCTTCAATATGCGCGCGCAGTATTGTTTAAACACAACAAAATAACAGCTAGCAGATGTTTCCAACTTTTACCGCAAATGATATAGGAAGAAAATAATTTAAATAAAGACATTTCAAAACCTTTATAATTTATATGGCTGAAAAATGAACTTCTAATGATGCTATAATATTCTTTTTTTATATGAGAGAGTTTTGTATTCTTAGAAATAAGCTGTGAAAATTTACATTTTTATATATTTTTTAATCCATTGCATTTGCTTTAGTCGTCAAAAGTAAAGATATATTTTAAATAATAATTGATTTAATAGGCTTTATAAAGTAATTTCGATATAAATTTAAATTGCAATCAAATTTCCTAAGTACAAATTTTTCATTTTTTACACTCTATCGAAAAGAGCAATATATTTAATAGAGGTGACATCTTACTAAGCACTGGCCAGTTTTGGATAAATTGCTATAGGAATGACATATACTTTATAACATGTTTTTAATTCATTTTTGCTCGGAAATACACGAAATTGGCTCGTGTTTTGTTCAGAAACTATGTTATTGAAAAACCTTTTCCATTTTTTGTTAAAAGCAGAAGATCTTTCAGAAAAGAATGTCAAAGTCGGCGTTTTGATTTGAATATCCGACGTGACAGTGAAAAACTGGTCGTCACGTGACACGAATTGCTTATAACTCGATAAATAACTAAATTTCTATTTAAGGATTTTTACCTTTGTATTATATAGTATATTTTGTTAAATTTCATGAAAATGGTAATGAAAATTGTAAAAAATTATCTGCCTCATATATGTAGACAGATATTTATTTATTATTTTATTTTGGAAATACTCAATATATTTAAATAGTGTGTGACAATATTTTTATTAATGATTTAGGTACATGACATAATTCAAATCTATATTTTATGAGTTTTTTTTCAAATTCACTCTCCGATCACACCCTGAAGTCACAGTGTGTTGGCATTTTGGTCATAGGTTTTACGTGACTTATGTGACTTGCAGTGACGTCATTGCAACGTCACAAAAATTTTTAAAACTCTCAAAAAGTAATTTTCTTTATGTTATAAGATGTTCTAAAGTTTATTTTAAGTTTTCTTTAGATCTCCAAGACGTTCACATTTTGGTCAAAGTGTGACGTTACAAAGTGGTGGCATTTTGATCACAGATGTGACGTGACGTACGTGACTCACATTGACGTCACAATGACACTGTGCATGCTATGCGGGTATTATTATTATTACTTAATTTGACAGTAAAACTTTTGGCGATTCTAAAACTGCTTTTTTCTCATCCTACCATTTTTAGAATAGAAGTTATTGTCAATATAATAAACCGGTCGTCATAATTCCGAAAACCGGAAATTCCCTTTAAAGGGAAAAAAATTAACATTCAGTAAAACGTATTGTTACTTTTATTACTTAATTTGTTTTTTTTTTTTGTTTTTTTATACTAAAAACGAATTAATTTCAATTCTATATTATGCAAATTCGTATATGGTATTAATTTGTATTTATAGTAAAAAATTACTAATTTAACGTTTAAATGCATTTATCTGATAAGTGATTTTTACACAACATTAACTCACTTAAAAAATGATAAATAAAAAATATTATTATAATTTTTCTATAAAACGAAACTTTGTGAGCTTTGTCTATATATTGTTGTCTAGTGTATCTACTAAAATAATTTTAATGCATCGATATTTTCAAAATTATGGCCCGTTATTGGAACAAAAACACGGTAAAACTGTTGAAAATCTTATAATTGACTCTTCGATCATCTCTAAAATTTGTATTTACTAAAATACATTTTAAATTGTGGTAGGTGCACTAGATAAACGCCTATAGTTTCGTATATATTTTTTGTAAAAAGTTTATTTGTTTTTCATGTAGCATTTTTGAAAGTTTTCTTCAAATTTCCATACATATTTAACATTTTTGTATATACACAGGGATATATATATATTTTAAAGGTAAATTATTAATTTTTATCAAAACTAAATCAAAAAATATAAATACAATGTTTCTTTGGAAAGTTTTTCACAAAAGTGCTTCGAACGTAGGCACTCCGTAGGTGTTTCGAACGTTCATACCTTAATAACGTTATGGTTGGAACTGAATGTGAATACTATTAAAGACTATCAGAAAAATCACTTTATAGCCATAATCAGGCTTATTAAAATTAGTGGATTGGTAGTTAACACGATTATGGATGATTTCCGAATAATTTAAAATTCTCCAAATATACCTATTTTGGATGATTTTAGTATTTGCTATCGATTAGATTAGGCTATGAAATCTTCCATCTAACTATTATAGACTAACGTGTTCTTTTCGTATCTAGAAATTTTTTCGATGTCGATTATATTAGGATATAAGAACTTACATCTAAATATTGCAGAATGCCCATCAAAACGGCTTTCCGAAAAAAATTGTAATTAAATCCCACATATATTTCCATAAGTACCTTTTGTACATGCGATTTTATTTAATTTCTTCATCAGATAAAGATGTTTCGTGGCTGGCGGGTAAGTTAAGTATTGATATTTGCATAATAGTATAACAATAAATACCCGACCAAATTTATGCTTATCCTAATAAAATCACGGTGTAAATGAAACCCAAAATACGTTACAATCTTCATATATCTTATCATCTCTTCATTTATCATATCAATATCAAGATATATTGGAATAATACCCCATTTCTGAACAAATTACAAGAATAAGCACTTTATCAGAATATCATTCGATAAAACTGTGTTTAATTTAACGTTTCTGATATTAGGAAGCAGAGAGGAGTCTATTCGTATAAATATGTCTTTTATATATAACTTAAAAAAAAAAATGTTTATAGGATGTTAAACATTACGCAAAGTGGGAGCACAAAACAATAACTTGCAGAGCTAACATTGAGGCCCCTGATCTGCAGATTTAGAAGTAATCGATCAATATATTTCGATTTTAATAAATAAAAAAATATATATCATTCTCATTTCTTTTATCATTTTACAACAACGTTTTTTACAATAGAAATTAGAAGTAATTTTAAAACGGGTTTTACTATGACAAGTTTTCATTTCCGCACATGAGATAAGTTATTTTTCCCTCTCAAGAGATAAGATATTTACATAATAAGGATAAACATTTTTTCATGTGAAACTTTTTTTTAAATAGAAAAAGGATTTACTTTTTATAAATCAAATTTTAGAAAAGGTAACTGCTAAATAACATTCTCAAATAATACGAAATATAGTGTCTGTGTAATTAAGTATACTATTAGTAAAGTGTCAGATTTAAACATACACATTCGCATCTTTTGTAATTACTTCTATCCGCATGGGAGTAATTTTCTTACACATTATTTGCATCGTTAAAATATTTTCATTAAACTACTTCAACGCACTATAGAGTAAGAAATAAATCTAGTTATTTATTTGGAAACTTGAAACATATATTTAACGTTTCTCCTTTTTTTTTAGATATTATTTCACCATAGTTTTATTTATATAAAATGACGCTATTGTTTTAATTAAAACATTCTTTTTGTAAGATATTATAGTTAAGAACTGTTAAAAGCTATTAAAAACAGTAAAGCATCGGGTGGAAATAATTAAACATCACATACTCAGACTTGTCTCTAGAATAATTTATTCGACTAGAAAAATATATGAAATTTGCAATATGTCTGAGTAAAGTAATGCGAAAGACATTTAGCAGAAAAAAAATTATATAATTTCAAAAATTTCCAACAAAGGGCATTTTCTGATAAAATTTTGCATCTTTTAAAAACGCATCTCTTCGGAACCACTCGATGTATCTGCTCGCGCACAATGAAAATGTTAAATAAAAATTCGCAACGAATCTCTAGTCATCCTCATAACTGTTCTACGAAAAATGTTGTGCACTTTACACGATCGTGCTTTACTGGTGAAACTTTTTTTTTAATCAAATGATCGATTCCGCAGCAGAAGCTCTGATGAAATTTCTCAGTAAAAAACATTCGCAGTGGCGTAATGCCTGCAAACGGATTAAGAAAAATTATCATGAAATTTGAGGAAACGGGGTAGTTGCTGTTCGCACCGTAACAGGAATAAAACCTGTTTCTAAAGAGGTAATTAGTGATGTTCTCATGGTGAAAGAGGACAGGGTTTGAAACTCAAAGGGTAGCAAGAGCGTTCGCCAGGTTTCAAGAGTGTTAGATTAAGCGATTGCTACTGTTCAAAAAATTATTTAAATAATTTTGCGATATTACGTCTATAACATTTCACATATTCAGCAGCAGTTGCCGACTTATTACACTACACGTCTAATATTTTCATTATTGGAATTCCTTGCTCTCTGTCAAATAGATGTGGATTAGCCATGGAACATTCTATGGACCGATGAAGCTGATTTTCATACGGATGGCGCAGTGAGAACGCACAATTGTCGCATTTGGGTGTATATAATGAACGTATTTAATTCAGAAATAATATTAATGTTTTTTTCTGATAAGTAATAATTCCTTTGCATTTTATTAGAAATATGATGGGTGCATCATAAGCATCTAATGTTTAGTTTAATAGAGGTTTTTTTTTTTTTTTTTTTACTTAATTTAAATTTATCACATTTTGCATTCTATTGTGTATTACAATTTTAAATATTTATATTAAATTAAACGAAAATGTTTATTTAATGAGTATTCACTTGATTCAACTAAAATTAGAACAATTGATATGTCTCAGATCACTACGATATCTAACAGTATACATAAACAACGTTAGTCACATATTTGATTTTAAAGTGAAACAATATAATTTTATCTAGTTTTAAATTGTGATAATATCGTAATCGAATATTTTTTTTTGAGTGTGTATTTTCTGAGTTTATCTTAGAGTGAGAATTTAATTGGATCTAAAAATCCTTTGAAACACTTAAAATTTATTATATATATATATATATATATATATATATATATATATATATATATATATATATACTTAAATGCTTGATTGTCTACAGGAAATGTTTTAGGGGATATATTTCATCTGCAAAATTTAATACATCATTAAAAAATATTTATTTATCGAGATAAATTAACAATAATAACATATTGAAATGATTTTTATAAAACCTTCACAAATAAAACACTGAGTGCGTGGTAAGAAAAAAATGCAACATAATTAATTTAAACAAAAAAAGTACACTAAGCAGATTATTATTTAAAAAAAAAAAAAAAAAAAAAAAAAAAAAAACTTTCTCAGAAATAAATTTAAATTTATTAATTCGAAAATACATATAGACTACAATTTCTTCGTAGTTGTTGTATATATTGCTCACAATATGCAGTTAGTATTAAGTTTTTCATTTCTTTTTTTTTTTAAATTCCTACTATTAGCTCACACTCTCTCTATATATATCTTGTTCAAATTTTCAATAGTTAATAAGATATTTTCTATTCCTCCACTCAAGTTCAAATATTTTTTTTTAAACTTGTAGTGGTTGACACTTTATATTAATACAGTTTTTTTTAAATATTAATTCATTAATTAAATTTAATTAATTAATTTTAGTTTTAAATGGGGTGAAAAAAATCCTCCCATTGTTTTCATAAATGAAATGAAAAATTTATCTCAAATTAGTGATGCCACAGAAATAAAATACCGCAACGATGATTATAAAATAATGTTCAATAAAGATAACGTGGTGCATTAATGCTGCACGGGTTTATTTTATATCTATGATTAAAAAGTAGGAATTGACTTTAAAAAAATGTATATTACTTGTTTTAAGTAATGAAAATGTATTCAACTTGATTCATAATTCAATTGTTTAACAGCAACTATAACAGATTATACAAAGTTGCAATAAGTCTGCAAATATATCTGGTGGCTTAAAAATTTTGGAAACATACTTAAATTTCTTTAATGTAATGGGTGATCTTTTTTTAAAGTGACAGTGTTTGGAGCGCCCTGTAGCGCGATCTAATAGCCGAAATGGCACCAAACTTGGTATTTAGACTAATCAAGACATGGGAAAAAGGATTCCGTGAAAAAAATTTTAGTTCCAAAAATCGCTGCTAGGGCATTTTGTGGCGCTTTGCAATGTATAAAATGTGAAAAAATAAAAATACTAACACATACAATCGTACAGTTAAATTATTAATGTTCATTTACTACTATAACTTCCCCGGTGAGGAATTAGACCACCTTCAATGTGAGCACCATTCTCAAAAATAACACCGTGCATTCTGTGCACAACGTTCTCCACAGCCGTACGTAACATATCACGAGGAATATTCCGCACTGTCTTTGTTATGTTGTCCTTTAGAATAGACATATTTGATACTTCACCAACATAAACTTGACATTTCAAATAACCCCAGAGCCAAAAATCGCATGGCGTGAGGTCAGGGGAACGCGGTTGCCATGCAACTGGAAAACTCCGACTTATGACTTTATCATCAGTGAAGGTTTGGCGCAACAGCTGCTTTACCTTATTACCAATGTGTGGCAGAGCACCATCCTGCATAAAGATTGTCTGTTGGAGACGGTTTCTTTGCTGAAGTTGTGGAATAACAAACGTTTGCAGCATTTCGTGGTACCTTTCTGCATTTATGGTGCACGTTTCGGGTCCTGTCGGAGGGATGGTCTCAAAAAAGAATGGCCCAATTACGAATTCGGCTGTGAAACCACAACAAACAATGACTTTTGGGGAATTTAATGGGATTTCATGCACGGTGTGGGGATGCTCAGAAGCCCAAATCCGGCTATTTTGTGTGTTTACGGACTCATTGAGATAAAAATGGCACTCATCTCCCCAGAGAATGTGCCATGGGAAAGCATCATCAATTTCTACCCTGGCAGAAACGATAGAACGAATGTCACTCGCTTATCATAATCACTTGGTTTCAGTTCGTGCAAGAGGCTGATTTTGTAGGGGTAAAATCCAATAACGCGCCGCAAAACACTCCATACCGTGGAATAATTCATGTCCAATTGTCTAGCTACACCCCGGGCACTGCTAGTACCAGCAATGGTTCCCTGCGATCCTTCGACAATTGCAGTTGCCACATCAGTTATTTCATCTTCTGATACTTGTTGATGTCTTCTCCCAGCGCGAATGGTCAGTGACCCCGTTTCCTCGAACTTCCTTCGAACTTCCCTCGAAGACCATTCAGCGATAAAGGCCCCTTTCGTATTTTTTTTTCTGGTTCGAAATTCCCGAAGAGCTGCGGATGCATTACATTTATTCATATAATACAGCTTCACCAGCAACGCATGTTAGGGTAACGTGAGAGGCATGTCCACTGGAGCCTGTTTACTTCAGCTGAGATTATTTGTCGGAGCTGTCTACTACTTGCTTTTAAAGCCCCTATTACTGGCGCTGTCATCGCACAACATTTGCATTTTTCTTTGATACCCGTGTTTTATGCTAATTCTCGTTATTGTAAGCTACAACAGCGCCACAAAATGCCCTACCGGCGATTTTTGGAACTATTTTTTTCACGGAATCCTTTTTCCCATGTCTTGATTAGTCTAAATACCAGGTTTGGTGCCATTTCGGCTATTAGATCGCGCTACAGGGCGCTCCAAACCCTGTCACTTAAAAAGATCACCCTGTATTTAAATCTAGATGAAAATTCCACATATATTTTCCGTTAGAATTAAAAATAATAAAATGATCTTTACATGATCTTTTATTACAACTGTTAATTGTGAAATGTTAATTTTTTGTACACACGCACATATACATATGTGTTTGTGTGTGTGAATAAAAACTTAAAATCAGGTATATTAATAACAATTTTCTCAGAAGCTGCTGGGTTATCCTCTTTATGACAAATTGTTTATTCTTATGTTTGTTCAGTGAAACACAAATATGCATTTTTACAAATTTATATGTACAGTATAATTGAAAAACTAAAACATTACTGGGAAAATAATCCATTAAAAATTTTCAATGGTTTTATTTATTATTATTATTTTTTAATTAATACATGATTCATTTACAAATTGCATCATTTATAATTTGTCACACTTAATTTAGTGACGAAAAACACGTAATTCAGGTTTAATTAAAAATAATTAAAATTAACTGTTAAAATTATTTCGTTAGATTAAACACGATACTAAGAAAATAAAAAAATCTTTATTTTCTCATTTTTTAAAAATAATTTTCATACAATAATTTTATGCTTAAATGAACTTTAATCTGTAAGCATAAAATTTTATTTATGTTTGTTAGGTTTATTTTAATTATGAGGCCAGTGTCTTTTTTCCCCTTCAAGTACATTTGTTAACTGCCGTTGCATGCTATATTTTTATTTAAGTATAGGTTTAATTTATTTTAAGGTATAAAAGAAGTATTTTTGAGGGTCATTTAAGCGAGGAAATATTTGTATTTAAAGAAAAAAATTACTTTTATGTCAAAGAACTCACATTGTTCTTTTGTATATTACTTCAGTTTTTATTTAATTGAATGTAATTGTCTGAAAACAAAGAAATAAACTTTGTGATTGTTAAGCAATAGGTAAAACTCACAACGATGCAATAAACGGAAGACGTGAAGTATTTTTAAACTACCGATTCTTGCCATTATTACGTACGATAAAAAATACTTTATTCTCAAAGCATCGTCATGGTTATCACAATCGTTATCGACTTTAATCGTTAAAAATAATTTTCTAATTTTTTTTTTTCTTTTTCTCCAAATCTATTCTTTTTTATAATGTAAATAATCTTCCCCTATTATATTTTTAAAAAAATTCAATGACATTATAGAAATATTTCAAAACATTTAGATAATGATCTACGTATCTGCAATATTTTTTTTTTCCAAATTAAAATATTGCACATTTTACTCATATAATTAAATTATTACACATATATATATAGATATATGATTATAAATTTCATTATTTTCAGTTTGTTAAAATATTTTATTTGGAATGCCATATCATTCATTAGATTGTTCCTAAACATACATTATAAATATATATTTACGAAGTGTTCCGCTGGTCGTTTATTTTTCTGAGAAATTTCGAACACGAAAAATTTGTTAAATTAATGCACTGGAATAACTCTGAAATCAGAAAGGATAAAAAACACATTTTTGAGGTGAATACACGCAACCAAAATAAAACTTGGCAAACTGATTTTAACATAATATAATATTTCTCATATGAGAGATTATTTGAGAGCGAGAAATTTAATAAGATTTTATCCAAAATTAATTGAATTTCTTAAGGCTAAAAATCATATTCTCTAATATGATTAGATGAAATCTCAGTGTTACTTCAGAGGATGATCTAACATGAGGTTCACAAGTAAGTGGAGATACATCAATTTGTTTGATAAATGAAGATGATGAACTTGAAGATGCTGTCGGCTGAAAAGATATACACGTCTTCGGAGTACTGAAGTAAACTGAAAATATGATAGATTAAATCTCTATTATTTTCTATATTTCAACGTACACTTTGCAGTTGAAGAATAAGTGTACTTTAAATACAAAATGTTTAATAAAATAATAATAAATGCATCGTCTTCTTATTTCAAATATTATTTTTAATTACATTCTTGATTTTGTTATATATTAAACATTTACATATCTGAGAGTGATAACTGATAACTTCAATATTTCGCTTTTAACTGATTATCAGCATTTGGTGTCATAACAGTTTAACGCCATTATATAAACATGACATCAGCCATAATATTTAAAATTTTATTATATGTTTTTTACTAAGTAATTTTATTTTGTTTATTTTTAATCATTTTTCTTGATGTTTTCTCATCTAATTACAAAAAAAAAAAAAAAAAAAAAAAAAAAAAAAAAAAAAAGGTTAAATTTTTAAATATTTTTTTTCTTGTTTTCGCCGAGAAAAAAACATAAATTAAAGATTTAAAGATACATTCTATTAAAAATACATTCAATTAGATTAGATACTAGGGATAGTTTGGGTAGGGGAAACTGTCGTAAAATGACATACACTAGCGAAAAATGCTTCTATTCATACAATTTCTGTCTGATGACCTTTATTTTTTACAAACTGGCTTTGCGAAGTACACAAAATGCAATGTTGTCTTTTAAAAACTAACAAATAAACCCACAACGTCATCATAACGATTTATATAAAATGCTGCACTAAGTCATTTTATCTACAGTGCTGTCCTAAAACGACACACCCATAAGTTGCTATCCATTTTACTTGCAGACATGACAAATATTTATATTTTGTTTGCACACCAAGAAACACCGGCATAATGACTATGTAACCACTTTGAACAATTAACACATTTTATCCACTTTTGTACTTTCATGCTTCCTCTTTTTAGAGGATGATCTAACATGAGGTTCACAAGTAAGTGGAGATACATCAATTTGTCTGATAATTGAAGATGATGAACTTGAAGATGCTTCCTGCTGAAAAGATATACACGTCTTCGGAGTATTGGAAACACATGATGTCGGCGCTGGAAAAAGAGGAGGAGACATTTAAACTGTGAAAATGGACGGATTAGTTCTAAATAGTCTGTTATCTGTAGAACATGTGTTGCTATCGTTACTTTCCTCA
Organism: Maratus michaelseni; assembly: GCA_963931845.1. Classification (NCBI taxonomy): domain Eukaryota; kingdom Metazoa; phylum Arthropoda; class Arachnida; order Araneae; family Salticidae; genus Maratus; species Maratus michaelseni. Next base: position 395,734,275 of record OZ007592.1, read on the forward strand.
TTTTCCAGTCTTCCTTCTGTCACAACTGAAGTACAGAACACATGATCGGGGAAGATGTCTGGCTACATGTCATTTTACCTAAAAATGCGATATCGTATATGCAGAGGTAGTATTCGAGAACACCTTCATTTATAAATTTTCGCATATACAGATAATTATCTAAAACGAAATAAGTACACACCTTATAGTTCAGATATGTAATCTAATCACTGAAATGAAACAGATGTAAATTAGCACCAACAAAAAGTATCAAGACATTTCTGACGAAGATGTAAACAGTTTCATTGTACATTATGAAAAATACGAACTTGAAAGCGGCGCACAGTGGAGTATTTGACCCGAAATCCTGTCCAAAAATATTTTTCTATGTAAATATAGTCCGATTGCCTTGAAATTGTTAGATGTTATCGGGTATCAATATGGCATATTTGGTATTGTAAATGAAGTCTATAGCATTTACGGTTCATTTACACAGACACCCGAAACAATTTTCTTACCTTATGTCTATGGGAAAAAATCGTTTGCTCTGTATTTTAATGATATCACACTATTTTAAACGTACTGAAATTTATATACATCACTGAGGTGTATTAAGGCACTTATTGTAGAATATGGTGTGCATAGAATATATCGTTCATTTACAGGGACACACAAAGTAATTTGGCTGAAGAATAAATTTAACTATTGAAGTCTATGACCAATAATTGCTGGAAGTGCGCTTGTAGTTGTGATATGCATTTTTAAATTGATTGTTTTTTAATATTACTTGGTGTGGATACATTCTATATATCATATACAGGGTTGCACAAAAGTTCTCAAGCACATTTCCGTTTATTCCCTGAAATGGCTGGATGTTTAACTTTGTTATGCGTTTCACTGAACTAACTGTTAGCATATTATGTAGTATACATACAAATACATAGCTTAGTTTAATATTTTATATCTTAAAAGCTGACGAAGTGTATGTAAAATTTTAACACATCACATAATAATAAATATACATTTTATAAATATTTTGACAACTAAAAAAAAAGAGACATAATTTAAGAAGAGCACAAAGAAAAAAGAAGTTAAAATATTAATTTACTAAGTATCTATATATTTAAAATGCTAAGTGTTTTCTTTCGACAATCCGTGAGAACAAACTACTGCCTCAAATTACATCTTTCTTTTTTTAAATGAAAGATATTTGAACACAGATTTGTTATCATGCATTCGTTTGTTTGAAAATTTAATTAATTAGTAGTAATTTTCAATTAAACTTTTACTTCTGCAAATGACGTCATAATCGGATAACGCCCACTGTTGTGAGTCACAGAGTTTATTATCTGAACTCTATGGTTGTGAGGATAAAAGAGAAATAATAAATATTAAAAGAACGTAGCTTTTAGGCCAAATTTTTTAATTTGCAAGTTAAATTTCGGTAAAAATATTTATCCGCGTGTTTTATAAGCGAATAAAAATTCATATTTATTGTGACGTCACGGGAATATTGTCCATTCGGTTTATTTTATCTTTATGCATTATAACATTGTTGATGCCGTTTTTTTTCATTACAATTAAATACAGAAAATACTTTTTATTTGTATACATAGTGTTCAAGCATTAAAGAAATGTATATAGAGTACGCGTGAAACGTTTGCGCCGGTGAAAATGACGTTATGCTTAGCTTGAAATGCATTTTAACATTGGTAAAATTAAAGAGAAAAATGTATATGATTGCGTCAACATGACGTAATTTTAACAGATTTTTCAATTCTTAATTACAAAGATTAGAATTGGAGCCGTCATTGATTGCTTCATCTTGAATGCATACCTTGATTACATGTTACCAATTACTTTTTTTTATTATTATAGGTTAGAAAATTCCCCTTTTTATTAAAAAAAAATCACAAAAGTAAAGGATTTCAGGAAATTTAAAATTATTAAACATAGTGTTATGGTAGAAAAAAAACCCTTGAAATATTGATTGTATTTTTAGCTAGAATAAACAATGTAAGTTTATTATAAGTTCATTAGTTCCTTATTAGCGTAAAGTCTTATTTCTTTCACTGTGAATTTCTCTTTCGATGTTAAAATATGGATTTTCTACTTTTGGACGCCAGCCAAAATACAGTGGCAATTTTTAGAAATGTACAACTGTTGTGACAACAAACGGTGCTATTGCTTTAGCTTTCATCACGCTTACATCACTTCTAAATACTACAAATTACTATTTTTTACTACATTTTACAATTTCAACTCTTACATCATCAATTAGAAAAAAAATTAGCTTTCGAATGAAGTTTATTTGAAAACTGCCGCTTAATTTAACGACTTTTTAAATAATTTTCAAGCATGAAAAAGTTTTTCAATTCCATCTTATCAATGACCACCAGTTTGCTTCAATAATGTAAAACCAGAAGGCCCGTGCGAGGATTTCGCACTGAAATCTAATATTTTTTAGGTACTTCTATTTCTCTATTATCCCGTTGACCACTTTTTATAACAAAAAACAATCGCCAAATTGTAAGATTAAGCGCCAAAAATGCAGTCCCATTTACTTGATGTCAGAAGCATTATACATGTTTGTTATGTCTTCAAGTGGTTTTTAATTCGACATTTGCGTATATTTTTCATTATGTTTTACTGATTTATTAGTTATTTCATTAATTAAAATAACAATTGTGTCCTTAAATTCTTATATTTTATTTATTTATTTATTTTGATATTCCAATGGCAACCTTCTCCCGTTTATTTGGCGGTAGGTTTTTGTTATGAAAAGTGGTCGACGGGATAATAGAGAAGTACGATTTTTTATCAATATATGTAATATTTATTAGATGCAGGTTTAAACTTCTAAAAAAAGCAAGGATAAAAATATCTGCAAACAACATTTAGTTTTTAGTCAAGCCAGAATATCATCTAATTTATTCCATCAAAGTTAAAGTAAAAACTGATCCAAGATTGCAAAAGGCACGCGCGAGAAAAAAAAAAATAACAATCGTATTTTAACTGCATTAGAGGATGACGTCATCTGCTTCGGGAACGAGGCTAAAAACATGAGACATAGAAATATAAATCTAAATATTTCAATTTCAATTTCGCTTTTTAATCATAAATAAAAAATAAACCCGTGCGGTGTTTTTTATTATAATTGCTGAATATCATATAATGTGGTATTTTATTTTTGTGGTAACAATATTTTGAAGAAAACCTTTCATTTCTTTTATGAAAACAATGCCGATTTAATTTTTAATTTTCTGCAAATTTTAATCAAAAACATGTTTTAACGAAATTTTAAGTGTGGTATGTCAGAAGCATGTTCAAAATCCTTTCATATGCTATCCCATTCGTCGTTCTACGTTTCGTAATTTCTTAGAAAAAGGGATGTTGACAGGAGAAATAATATATATGATAGCCCCTGGGAAAGTTGCCACAATTGAAAATATATTTCCCTAACCATCATAAAAAGTGAATAACAATAAAAACAGTGATACATCATAATATCAGACTATCCATAAGATAGAGCATTTTGGCGCTAAACGAAAATCTGTAAAAAAAAAAAAAAAAAAAAAAAAAAAACTATTTTCAGTTATGTTGAACATACATTTGATATGTTGAATTCGTTGATGTATATGTTCCAGCAGATATCAGAATATGCTAGGAATTGCATTTTTAATTTTTTTTTAAAGATCCATTTGTCAACTGTATAAGAGGGAAAATATGCTCAACTGTGATGGAAAAGGGATAATCACCCTGTTATGTAAAGGAACCGAAGAAACCATACAAATAAATTACACTTGAAAACATTACAAAACTCCATGATCTGCTGATTGATTAATTACTGTAAAAAAGTTCTTCATATTTACATAAAAATTGATTAGCTTAAAATAATGGATGCGTTTTAGAAGATATGGATTTGTAATGAACAATGATTAAAGAGGACATTTTAAAACTTTTAATTTAAACATTTAAAAACTTTTTTAACATCGAATTTCGACGGTGCTTTTGGTCAGATACAATGCACATGCGCATAGAAGCTCATTCGGTTGCATTATCACGGGGGGGGGGGGGGGGAGATGTGTGCTTTATTTACTATGTTCTTTTATTTACTGAATATGAGATGAACGTAGGAATATACTATTTGTATGATACTTCATAGATCCATGAAATTTTTTTCTTGACGTGGGGAATATGGCGAAAATGTCAAACGATAATGCATTACACAGTTGTTTATGGATTGTTTGTTTGGAGTTTGCATCGGAAATAGCACTGTATTTGACTGGGGAAAATACTTTTAAAATATAATATTTGAAAGACTGTTTCATACTATTTATTCTTAAATAATAAAGAAGCTTATTTTACTGATATTGTTATAGTATTTTTTTCCGTCAAGTTTTGACGGGTTCCATCTAGTATATTTTAAAAATACGAATACATCAGTAGTAGAGGAATGAGAGTTACAGTCCAGCAGGCTAAGCGCTAAGCGGTGGAGGTGGGTACCGGAAGTGAGCCTGGCAGTGGAAGCGGAAGTGATGAAAGATAAGACAGGAAGTGATGAAAGATAAGACAGGAAGTGAACCGGAAGTGTTGGAAGATAAGAGAGGAAGTGAAGTAGGGGAGGGCTTAATTTTTTTTAACCGATAAGGGAGAGAGGGGAGGGCTTATTTTTAGGGGGGCTTAATTTTTTTTTGCTGAAAAATAAAGGGTTTTAATCAGATTTTTTCTTGACAGGGAATTTTTTTTTTTTTTTTTAAATTGTGGACCCACCATAACCACCCGCTATGAAAACAATTCATAACGCCACATTTTTTTTTTTTTTAAATCTGCCATTCCTGCTTCATCAGTCATCTGTGAGAGACCTGTAACGAAATAAAAGGGTTTAATTATTATTATGCTTCAGCAAAGTCGAGTGGAGTTGAGGGGTAGGAACCCTGCTATAAAAATAATACCTGTAAAAGAAATATATATGTGCTACCTTTCGCGCTCTTCGACCTAACTGTTCAGAGTTTAACATGAAATTTACTTATAATTCACCTGCAAAAGAATTTTTTTTCCCTTCTTTAAACATTAACTTAAATGTGAATGGGATTAAAATAGATGTGAGGGCTAAATTTTTAGAGAGTTAAAATGAAAATCCACTGAGGGTTGTGTTAAATAAAAGGAGATGATCGACTTTGACAGCATTTTTCTAAAAGTTTATTTATCGAAAAAGGAATCATACGTTTCGATTATATTTGTTAACTATTATAGTTTAACATTAAAAAGCAGGTAGACATTCACATCTTTAGCGCTCGTCGATCTAACTGTTCAGAGTTTAACATGAAATTTACTTATAATTCACCTGTAGAAGAATTTTTTCCCTTCTTTAAACATTAACTTAAATGCGAATGAGATTAAAATAGATGTAATGGCTAAATTTATAAGGATTTAAAATGAAAATTGTGATAGTCATATAAATGAAATTAAAATAGATGTAATGGCTAAATTTATAAGGATTTAAAATGAAAGTAATGCGATTACTTTGCTTCATAAAAATCTAACACGAAAAAAGCTGGTAGACGTTTACCTTTCGCACTCGTCGACCTAACCGTTTGGAATTTTGTTTAAACTTCTCTCGAGTTCGTCGACATAACCGTTCAGAGTTTTCGGCGAAATCCGGATATATATTAACTTACAATAGCTAACTTTTTTAAGGGAAGTTTAAATAACATATTTCCCAAAGTGTCTTACAAACATTTAAGAATTTATACACACATAAGAACCTCGCCTACAGGTGCAAGGTTCTGACTTTAAAGCTACTAGATGTTGAAATTTAAACTTCTTGCGCTCGGCGACCTAACCGTTCGGAATTTTGTTTAAACTTACGAGTTAGGATCCCTTAGAAAGACCTACATAGAGACACTTATCCCTAATGTAGATAATCAACCCTATATTTAACTAACCAGTTACAACATACAAGACATAATCGTTACATTCAGTTAATAAGTGATTTGACATGCAAAATATTAGATATAAAGACATACAATATGATACATACAAAACAATTTTAAAGATTTTTTTCCCTACAATTTTTAACAAGAATTTAGCAATATTTTAACTTGAGAGCAGGGTTTTTTTTAGAGTTATACGATTATAATAAATTTTAACCCTATTTTACTTAATACAACTAACATTTAAAAAAAAGAGAAAGACATCTAGTTTTTATAACGTCACATGTTTGAATTATTAACCTATTTTAGTTAAAAGTATGATACTTAAGTGATTTTATTTGAAAAATCAATTCAACATTTTAAAAGCAGTCGAAAGATTTTTACTTTTAAAAATAACTAACAGAATTTTTTAAAGCAGTAAGGTAGATGACACTAACTTTAAATTAACTTTTTATAGGTCACTTTAAATAAAATACATATTTTTTATTATTATTAAAGAAAAATATAAACTACTCACACATTATTATGCTGCATTTAAACATAACTGAAATACTACAACCTTTCTGCTGACATGTGGTCACGGAGGAAATCTTTTCATATAGAAGGCAAAATAAGATAATGAATTGACAATCATGATTCGTTATGCATATGTTTAAACAGGAAATTATTTAAGACGTGTGATTAAGACCATTTTACATGGTATTACAGAATAAATCTTTTCACAGGATGCAAGATAAGATAATATCACTTAATGATTTAATAAACACGATTCGTTATGCATATTTTAAAACAGGAAATACATCCGTCAGATAACATTACTTTGTTTATATGAAGTGACCAAATACAAATTTTGCTGATAAGATTAATTTAATTTCGAATTTGAAAATAGTATTGACAGAACATTCAAATTTTACTTTTGCACAATATTTAAATAAGGGAAATTGTACACGATATTTTAAAAAATAAATAAATAAGGGAAGTTACAAAATGTTGTACACTCTTTTATTTAGAAAAAGAGAGCGGGTATTTTGTTTTGAGTTATACGATTAAAATAAATTTTAATTATATTTGATTTTACGGAACCAACATTTTCAAAAAAGAGAATGGAATCTAGTTTTTATAAATTAACGTACTTCAATTTTTCAAATACTTAACACCCCCTCTTTTGCTAGACTTTATACACATAAGACATAAAAGGTGTTTTCGAATACATCATTTAGAAACTAAGCGACTTGATAAGTAAAACATTATTTATAAAAGCAATAGATACGAAAGTAATAAAGATTTTTACTTACAAATGTACGAACTTCTGATAGGTAAGACTTTCTTAATCACTGTGCAAGAATTAAGTGGTGATTAAACTTATAACATTATATGATGAAATAATCACGTGACGTATTTTTAAACCAATAAAATGTCAGTATTTTTAAACTAATACAAAGTTAGTATTTTTACACGAGCGCCCTCTATCATTATATAAATTTCAATGAAACGAGTTCATAACATTCTACTGCGACCTGATATCGTTGTAATAGGTTGTATTTTTCGTTAAGTTAGTTTTCATTTAAATTATTATGGAACGAGTTATGAATTCTTATGTTGGTGATGTAACCAACTTGGAGTGTCAGCACTCATCACCAGAGTTAAATAATCAAGAGATGGATTCTACACTTTTATCTAAACAAGGACCCGTTTCGAATTGTGAAGTGAAACCCACCTCATCAAGACTAAAGAAACAGAAGTTACCTCATGTGTGTAAGATGTGTAACAAGGCATTTCCTCGAAAAGTTAACTTAGTGTTTCATATGAAATGTCATTTAAAGGAAAAGTCTTTTCGTTGTGAGGTGTGTGCTGAAGTTTTTTCGCGAAAGAGTGATTTACGTATGCATCAAAAGATTCACAAATCACCCAAACAATACAAGTGTGGGGATTGCAACGAACTGTTTTCAATAATGTATGATTTATTAATTCACAAGAAGACCCATAAGACTCATAAACAACATTCATGTATAAAGTGTAGCGAAATGTTTGATTGTGAATCAGATTTAGTACAACATTGTGATACTTTTCATAAAGCTGTGAAATCACCCTATTCAAAAGATTTGTTATTTGAAAAAGTGAAGCATTTTAAAAGACAAAATGATGTGCGAAATATTTTTACTAAAACTATCATTGTATCCAATGAGATGAATCAAAAAGACTTTCATTCATTTTTTAACAGTATTCGAACGGATGTTTTAAACGAATTAAATTATCAATTGCAAATGAAAAAGTCAATAAAATGGTATGCAGCCGTTAAAGTGGATGTCTGTCGTGAATCACAGGATGGTAACTTAGAGAGAGCAACCCCCTTTTTCCTTTCCAAAAGTGAACTGGAATTAACAGACCAAAACATACAAGTGCATGTTGAGAATGCCTTTCTAAAGTTGTACAACGGCTTTGAAGATTTTACAGAACGTGTGTTTAATTGGACATTACAAAAAATTTTAAAATTAGAATTGATTACAGCTCAATATGACAGTCTTATTTGATTTGTATTATTTTAGATGAATAATAAATAGTTTGGTTGTGAAAAAAGTGTTATGTGTTTTCTCAAGCTTACACTGTGTGATGTTTGAACTAATGATGTATATTTCGATTGACTTAGACAAAATAGGAGTGTGTGTTGACATTTAAAAAGATTTTAACATGAGATAAGAGAGTTATAATAAAAATTGACTCACCTAAAATTTTTTCAAGATAGTCTATCTACGTTTCCAATCTAAACTTGTTATCAGCTTGCTATATGCATGTTTGAGTGACTCATTTTTACCTGTGTCGAACTGTCTGTTGGGAAAATGATTGCCATTTTTAACACGTGTAGACGATTTTTACCCGGAAGCTGTTTGAACTATTAAATTTCAGATATCACCCATTTTTCTACAACATCTAAATATTTTAATGTATTTTCACTTGTATATTGGAAACTTGGGATTATCGCCTTTATATCGGAACATGGAAGATAGAAAAAATAATAACTTTACACTGAGACAATATTTTAATCTAACAAAAATAGACTTAACACATTGTTAGAGGTTTTGGAAAAATATATAGTTGGTTAAAAATTTTAGAAAATTTAACATAAAGTAACAAATTTTAAAAAATAAACATTTCGATAAATGAAAAAAATTAAATTTTGGTAAACTTTACACTTAGACAATACGTCAAACTAAGAAAAATAATAACTTTACACTTATACAATAATTTTAACTAAGGAAAATTAATAACTTATCACATTGTTAAAGTTTTTTTGAAAACAACACAACATTTTCAAAGCAGTGGAAATTGCATACCTGTAAAAAATTCAACTTAGTGGAATTTAATAGTGAAATTTTTAATCTCACTCAATTAAAAAATAAAACTTTATAAAATTTTCACCTTTTTTAAAATAAACAACTGTTAAACATTTTGAATGTCTTAGACAAAGTTGGAATAAATTTGTTAAAATTCTATAAAACATGAAAAATTTCATAACTTTTAAAGGAAATTTTATTATATGTTACTTAAACAACAAGAGAATTGATTGAAAATGTGTTACTTTTAATCACTCACAAGATAAGACATGATGTTAGGAATTATATATGGGGTTTTCCCCCACACATGACGTCACTGGTAACATATTTACTGACCAAGTCATAAAATTATAGTTTAAAGTAGGTTTTTGAGTGCGAAGTTTAGATTTAAGATATTTGAGAAATATAAACTACAACTTTGACTACTTTTTGAAATTTCCCCCTACATAAGAAAAAGGACATAGGAAAATAAATTGAAAAGTCGTATTTGAATGGAATCGAATTATTATCCTTTCACTTAACAGCTGAATGCGTTGGCAATTACACCACAAAGGTACTGATTGAATATATTGTGTTTCTTTTTTAAGGCTAAATTGATTTAATATTCAAGTTATTTCTTAATGTTACACTTAAAAACAATAAATTTAATTAGCATTCAAAAAGAAAACGATCACATTATTGTATAAATCAAATGTTTTAAAAGTCACGAGTTAAAATTTGAAATGACTTAGAGTTTAATTAGAATTTAGATGTGAACCTTTTAAAATGAAATAATAGTTTTTTTTGTATCGCCCTCTATCGGTGAGTAATAGAATTAAGAGATAATTAAAAGTTTTAACTTGAATTCGAACCCACAACCAAAATTATTTTTCGGTTTTATAATTTAGGGTAGGTTTAACTGAGCAAGCCATGATATAACAGTATTTATAGACGATTTAAGATATTCGATAAAGGAAATCATCTAAATTTCTAATGTAATTGAAGGGTTTACTGCTTAAAGTACTACAAAATGAGTACAACACGATGCATAGTTTTTTAATTAATTATATTTTTCGAAAGGTTAAATTGAATTATTGATAAACTTAGGATTTATGTTTAAAGTGAATAAATTTGATATGTTAGGTTCACTTAATAACAGAGGGTTGAATAAGTTATTTTTAATAAAAATAAAGTTTACTAAAAGTTTTTAAAGTTAAAAAAATGTAAGTTACGTTAAAAAAGTTAACAAAAATATAGTTTTAAAAAATTTAAAGTTTACAAAAAGTTTAAAAATCTTTAAGTAAATCAAAATTAACTTTTTAATTTTAACTAATGAGAGACTATAATCTAACTGTTTATCCTTGTAACCAACTGGTGCATATCAACTATCTGCACATGTGCAGTAAAAACATACACTAACTTGAGTCCGATTTTAAATTATTTGCTAATTTTTATACAGCTCGATTACCTTTCAGAAACAAAACAGAATGAAATACTTACCATAAAACACGTCAACGTCTTATACTTGCTTTCACTTAACTAATCTTTCTACATTAGCTTTGCTTGGGGGCGCTGCAATCGCCGCTAGAGGCGCTACTAGTTTCCGGTTTGTGACGTAGTTTCCGGTTTGCGATAAGAACAAGGTTAAAATAAAACCCACGTGCATTCAGTTGGTGTTGTTTACCTGTACCTTGTTATAAGCCGTTTGCCTTCTCTTGGTCACTCGCTTGTCCAGACTTGTTTATGTGCTGCACGCCTGTTTTGCTGACTCATCTCTTGCTTTAACTGTTTGGACTTGTCTGATGTCAACTATCTCAGGTCTTTTGTCATAGCTTGAATGTACTTTATGTCGATCACTTTAATATAAAAGTTATGTCCCAACTTACTTAAACTTTGATAAAAATATTATTTATTTATAAATTATATCAAATTCTTATTTTTCTAACACATTTACTAAGTCACTTTCGTTCAAAAATATGGTAAAGCCCGATTTTAAATTGAAGTTTAGCATAAATTCCCCAAATTTTGTAACATTTTAGCACTAATAAGAAATATTGTAAACACCCTGTACATAAAAAATAATATTAAATTCCCAAATTTTGTAACATTTTAGCACTAATAATAAATATTGTAAACACCCTGTACATACAAGTTTTGTAAAAATAATATTACTTATAGCTAACTCGTTTAGTCGCATGATAAGAACCTTCAATATCGCTAAAATCAGTGTTAAACGAAAATGCAACCATAGGTTTTACCGTCTAATTACATGTCTTTACATATTATTTTAAAATGTAAAGCATTATAATGTAAATTTAAAATGTAAAGCATTAAAATATTTTAAATTTATAAATTTAAATTTAAATAAAATATTTTTAAATAAGAATATTTAAGAATTTTTAAAGTATTTTAATTTAAATTTATAAATTTAAAATATTTTACTAAGTTTAAAAAACATGGTGAATCGTTTGTCGAGTCTTGTAACCTTGTAAGTGTGTGTTTGCATATAAGTTTTTTTAATAACAAAAATATGTGATCTATTCTAACTTTTTCTTATATCATTCGTTCAGATATAATGCTTTACATTTTAAAATAATATGTAAAGACATGTAATTAGACGGTAAAACCTATGGTTGCATTTTCGTTTAACACTGATTTTAGCGATATTGAAGGTTCTTATCATGCGACTAAACGAGTTAGCTATAAGTAATATTATTTTTACAAAACTTGTATGTACAGGGTGTTTACAATATTTATTATTAGTGCTAAAATGTTACAAAATTTGGGAATTTAATATTATTTTTTATGTACAGGGTGTTTACAATATTTCTTATTAGTGCTAAAATGTTACAAAATTTGGGGAATTTATGCTAAACTTCAATTTAAAATCGGGCTTTACCATATTTTTGAACGAAAGTGACTTAGTAAATGTGTTAGAAAAATAAGAATTTGATATAATTTATAAATAAATAATATTTTTATCAAAGTTTAAGTAAGTTGGGACATAACTTTTATATTAAAGTGATCGACATAAAGTACATTCAAGCTATGACAAAAGACCTGAGATAGTTGACATCAGACAAGTCCAAACAGTTAAAGCAAGAGATGAGTCAGCAAAACAGGCGTGCAGCACATAAACAAGTCTGGACAAGCGAGTGACCAAGAGAAGGCAAACGGCTTATAACAAGGTACAGGTAAACAACACCAACTGAATGCACGTGGGTTTTATTTTAACCTTGTTCTTATCGCAAACCGGAAACTACGTCACAAACCGGAAACTAGTAGCGCCTCTAGCGGCGATTGCAGCGCCCCCTAGCAAAGCTAATGTAGAAAGATTAGTTAAGTGAAAGCAAGTATAAGACGTTGACGTGTTTTATGGTAAGTATTTCATTCTGTTTTGTTTCTGAAAGGTAATCGAGCTGTATAAAAATTAGCAAATAATTTAAAATCGGACTCAAGTTAGTGTATGTTTTTACTGCACATGTGCAGATAGTTGATATGCACCAGTTGGTTACAAGGATAAACAGTTAGATTATAGTCTCTCATTAGTTAAAATTAAAAAGTTAATTTTGATTTACTTAAATATTTTTAAACTTTTTGTAAACTTTAAATTTTTTAAAACTATATTTTTGTTAACTTTTTTTAACGTAACTTACATTTTTTTAACTTTAAAAACTTTTAGTAAACTTTATTTTTATTAAAAATAACTTATTCAACCCTCTGTTATTAAGTGAACCTAACATATCAAATTTATTCACTTTAAACATAAATCCTAAGTTTATCAATAATTCAATTTAACCTTTCGAAAAATATAATTAATTAAAAAACTATGCATCGTGTTGTACTCATTTTGTAGTACTTTAAGCAGTAAACCCTTCAATTACATTAGAAATTTAGATGATTTCCTTTATCGAATATCTTAAATCGTCTATAAATACTGTTATATCATGGCTTGCTCAGTTAAACCTACCCTAAATTATAAAACCGAAAAATAATTTTGGTTGTGGGTTCGAATTCAAGTTAAAACTTTTAATTATCTCTTAATTCTATTACTCACCGATAGAGAGCGATACAAAAAAAACTATTATTTCATTTTAAAAGGTTCACATCTAAATTCTAATTAAACTCTAAGTCATTTCAAATTTTAACTCGTGACTTTTAAAACATTTGATTTATACAATAATGTGATCGTTTTCTTTTTGAATGCTAATTAAATTTATTGTTTTTAAGTGTAACATTAAGAAATAACTTGAATATTAAATCAATTTAGCCTTAAAAAAGAAACACAATATATTCAATCAGTACCTTTGTGGTGTAATTGCCAACGCATTCAGCTGTTAAGTGAAAGGATAATAATTCGATTCCATTCAAATACGACTTTTCAATTTATTTTCCTATGTCCTTTTTCTTATGTAGGGGGAAATTTCAAAAAGTAGTCAAAGTTGTAGTTTATATTTCTCAAATATCTTAAATCTAAACTTCGCACTCAAAAACCTACTTTAAACTATAATTTTATGACTTGGTCAGTAAATATGTTACCAGTGACGTCATGTGTGGGGGAAAACCCCATATATAATTCCTAACATCATGTCTTATCTTGTGAGTGATTAAAAGTAACACATTTTCAATCAATTCTCTTGTTGTTTAAGTAACATATAATAAAATTTCCTTTAAAAGTTATGAAATTTTTCATGTTTTATAGAATTTTAACAAATTTATTCCAACTTTGTCTAAGACATTCAAAATGTTTAACAGTTGTTTATTTTAAAAAAGGTGAAAATTTTATAAAGTTTTATTTTTTAATTGAGTGAGATTAAAAATTTCACTATTAAATTCCACTAAGTTGAATTTTTTACAGGTATGCAATTTCCACTGCTTTGAAAATGTTGTGTTGTTTTCAAAAAAACTTTAACAATGTGATAAGTTATTAATTTTCCTTAGTTAAAATTATTGTATAAGTGTAAAGTTATTATTTTTCTTAGTTTGACGTATTGTCTAAGTGTAAAGTTTACCAAAATTTAATTTTTTTCATTTATCGAAATGTTTATTTTTTAAAATTTGTTACTTTATGTTAAATTTTCTAAAATTTTTAACCAACTATATATTTTTCCAAAACCTCTAACAATGTGTTAAGTCTATTTTTGTTAGATTAAAATATTGTCTCAGTGTAAAGTTATTATTTTTTCTATCTTCCATGTTCCGATATAAAGGCGATAATCCCAAGTTTCCAATATACAAGTGAAAATACATTAAAATATTTAGATGTTGTAGAAAAATGGGTGATATCTGAAATTTAATAGTTCAAACAGCTTCCGGGTAAAAATCGTCTACACGTGTTAAAAATGGCAATCATTTTCCCAACAGACAGTTCGACACAGGTAAAAATGAGTCACTCAAACATATATATAGCAAGCTGATAACAAGTTTAGATTGGAAACGTAGATAGACTATCTTGAAAAAATTTTAGGTGAGTCAATTTTTATTATAACTCTCTTATCTCATGTTAAAATCTTTTTAAATGTCAACACACACTCCTATTTTGTCTAAGTCAATCGAAATATACATCATTAGTTCAAACATCACACAGTGTAAGCTTGAGAAAACACATAACACTTTTTTCACAACCAAACTATTTATTATTCATCTAAAATAATACAAATCAAATAAGACTGTCATATTGAGCTGTAATCAATTCTAATTTTAAAATTTTTTGTAATGTCCAATTAAACACACGTTCTGTAAAATCTTCAAAGCCGTTGTACAACTTTAGAAAGGCATTCTCAACATGCACTTGTATGTTTTGGTCTGTTAATTCCAGTTCACTTTTGGAAAGGAAAAAGGGGGTTGCTCTCTCTAAGTTACCATCCTGTGATTCACGACAGACATCCACTTTAACGGCTGCATACCATTTTATTGACTTTTTCATTTGCAATTGATAATTTAATTCGTTTAAAACATCCGTTCGAATACTGTTAAAAAATGAATGAAAGTCTTTTTGATTCATCTCATTGGATACAATGATAGTTTTAGTAAAAATATTTCGCACATCATTTTGTCTTTTAAAATGCTTCACTTTTTCAAATAACAAATCTTTTGAATAGGGTGATTTCACAGCTTTATGAAAAGTATCACAATGTTGTACTAAATCTGATTCACAATCAAACATTTCGCTACACTTTATACATGAATGTTGTTTATGAGTCTTATGGGTCTTCTTGTGAATTAATAAATCATACATTATTGAAAACAGTTCGTTGCAATCCCCACACTTGTATTGTTTGGGTGATTTGTGAATCTTTTGATGCATACGTAAATTACTCTTTCGCGAAAAAACTTCAGCACACACCTCACAACGAAAAGACTTTTCCTTTAAATGACATTTCATATGAAACACTAAGTTAACTTTTCGAGGAAATGCCTTGTTACACATCTTACACACATGAGGTAACTTCTGTTTCTTTAGTCTTGATGAGGTGGGTTTCACTTCACAATTCGAAACGGGTCCTTGTTTAGATAAAAGTGTAGAATCCATCTCTTGATTATTTAACTCTGGTGATGAGTGCTGACACTCCAAGTTGGTTACATCACCAACATAAGAATTCATAACTCGTTCCATAATAATTTAAATGAAAACTAACTTAACGAAAAATACAACCTATTACAACGATATCAGGTCGCAGTAGAATGTTATGAACTCGTTTCATTGAAATTTATATAATGATAGAGGGCGCTCGTGTAAAAATACTAACTTTGTATTAGTTTAAAAATACTGACATTTTATTGGTTTAAAAATACGTCACGTGATTATTTCATCATATAATGTTATAAGTTTAATCACCACTTAATTCTTGCACAGTGATTAAGAAAGTCTTACCTATCAGAAGTTCGTACATTTGTAAGTAAAAATCTTTATTACTTTCGTATCTATTGCTTTTATAAATAATGTTTTACTTATCAAGTCGCTTAGTTTCTAAATGATGTATTCGAAAACACCTTTTATGTCTTATGTGTATAAAGTCTAGCAAAAGAGGGGGTGTTAAGTATTTGAAAAATTGAAGTACGTTAATTTATAAAAACTAGATTCCATTCTCTTTTTTGAAAATGTTGGTTCCGTAAAATCAAATATAATTAAAATTTATTTTAATCGTATAACTCAAAACAAAATACCCGCTCTCTTTTTCTAAATAAAAGAGTGTACAACATTTTGTAACTTCCCTTATTTATTTATTTTTTAAAATATCGTGTACAATTTCCCTTATTTAAATATTGTGCAAAAGTAAAATTTGAATGTTCTGTCAATACTATTTTCAAATTCGAAATTAAATTAATCTTATCAGCAAAATTTGTATTTGGTCACTTCATATAAACAAAGTAATGTTATCTGACGGATGTATTTCCTGTTTTAAAATATGCATAACGAATCGTGTTTATTAAATCATTAAGTGATATTATCTTATCTTGCATCCTGTGAAAAGATTTATTCTGTAATACCATGTAAAATGGTCTTAATCACACGTCTTAAATAATTTCCTGTTTAAACATATGCATAACGAATCATGATTGTCAATTCATTATCTTATTTTGCCTTCTATATGAAAAGATTTCCTCCGTGACCACATGTCAGCAGAAAGGTTGTAGTATTTCAGTTATGTTTAAATGCAGCATAATAATGTGTGAGTAGTTTATATTTTTCTTTAATAATAATAAAAAATATGTATTTTATTTAAAGTGACCTATAAAAAGTTAATTTAAAGTTAGTGTCATCTACCTTACTGCTTTAAAAAATTCTGTTAGTTATTTTTAAAAGTAAAAATCTTTCGACTGCTTTTAAAATGTTGAATTGATTTTTCAAATAAAATCACTTAAGTATCATACTTTTAACTAAAATAGGTTAATAATTCAAACATGTGACGTTATAAAAACTAGATGTCTTTCTCTTTTTTTTAAATGTTAGTTGTATTAAGTAAAATAGGGTTAAAATTTATTATAATCGTATAACTCTAAAAAAAAACCTGCTCTCAAGTTAAAATATTGCTAAATTCTTGTTAAAAATTGTAGGGAAAAAAATCTTTAAAATTGTTTTGTATATATCATATTGTATGTTTTTATATCTAATATTTTGCATGTCAAATCACTTATTAACTGAATGTAACGATTATGTCTTGTATGTTGTAACTGGTTAGTTAAATATAGGGTTGATTATCTACATTAGGGATAAGTGTCTCTATGTAGGTCTTTCTAAGGGATCCTAACTCGTAAGTTTAAACAAAATTCCGAACGGTTAGGTCGCCGAGCGCAAGAAGTTTAAATTTCAACATCTAGTAGCTTTAAAGTCAGAACCTTGCACCTGTAGGCGAGGTTCTTATGTGTGTATAAATTCTTAAATGTTTGTAAGACACTTTGGGAAATATGTTATTTAAACTTCCCTTAAAAAAGTTAGCTATTGTAAGTTAATATATATCCGGATTTCGCCGAAAACTCTGAACGGTTATGTCGACGAACTCGAGAGAAGTTTAAACAAAATTCCAAACGGTTAGGTCGACGAGTGCGAAAGGTAAACGTCTACCAGCTTTTTTCGTGTTAGATTTTTATGAAGCAAAGTAATCGCATTACTTTCATTTTAAATCCTTATAAATTTAGCCATTACATCTATTTTAATTTCATTTATATGACTATCACAATTTTCATTTTAAATCCTTATAAATTTAGCCATTACATCTATTTTAATCTCATTCGCATTTAAGTTAATGTTTAAAGAAGGGAAAAAATTCTTCTACAGGTGAATTATAAGTAAATTTCATGTTAAACTCTGAACAGTTAGATCGACGAGCGCTAAAGATGTGAATGTCTACCTGCTTTTTAATGTTAAACTATAATAGTTAACAAATATAATCGAAACGTATGATTCCTTTTTCGATAAATAAACTTTTAGAAAAATGCTGTCAAAGTCGATCATCTCCTTTTATTTAACACAACCCTCAGTGGATTTTCATTTTAACTCTCTAAAAATTTAGCCCTCACATCTATTTTAATCTCATTCACATTTAAGTTAATGTTTAAAGAAGGGAAAAAAAATTCTTTTGCAGGTGAATTATAAGTAAATTTCATGTTAAACTCTGAACAGTTAGGTCGAAGAGCGCGAAAGGTAGCACATATATATTTCTTTTACAGGTATTATTTTTATAGCAGGGTTCCTACCCCTCAACTCCACTCGACTTTGCTGAAGCATAATAATAATTAAACCCTTTTATTTCGTTACAGGTCTCTCACAGATGACTGATGAAGCAGGAATGGCAGATTTAAAAAAAAAAATGTGGCGTTATGAATTGTTTTCATAGCGGGTGGTTATGGTGGGTCCACAATTTAAAAAAAAAAAAAAAATTCCCTGTCAAGAAAAAATCTGATTAAAACCCTTTATTTTTCAGCAAAAATCTGATTAAAACCCTTTATTTTTCAGCAAAAAAAAATTAAGCCCCCCCTAAAAATAAGCCCTCCCCTCTCTCCCTTATCGGTTAAAAAAAATTAAGCCCTCCCCTACTTCACTTCCTCTCTTATCTTCCAACACTTCCGGTTCACTTCCTGTCTTATCTTTCATCACTTCCTGTCTTATCTTTCATCACTTCCGCTTCCACTGCCAGGCTCACTTCCGGTACCCACCTCCACCGCTTAGCGCTTAGCCTGCTGGACTGTAACTCTCATTCCTCTACTACTTACATCACATGCCCATAGACTTAACATTACGAAAGGGAGTTTGGAAGTCGAGTGACTAGCAGCCTTAAATGTTTACTGTTTATAAGAGAAAAGTAATTGTTGATAGATTTTTTATTTACTAGTAATGTTTAATTAAATGTATTTAATTGTACTATCTATAAAATTTATTATTTATATTTAATTTACTTTAATAATAATTACTACATTTAATTTACATTTAATAAAGATTATTTACATTTGATAATACATTTAATACAGTGGAGTCTCTACAGTATAGAGATGCTGGTTTTTCAGTGTATTTAACAGATTGCCAGTTTCAATCTGATTCTTCAGAACTCTGTTTTTCATCTTCTTCATCACATTCTTCTTGGCTTTTATCAGGACTACCATCAGACCTAGCTGGAAGAAGAAGTTGTAGGGTCTCGCTACTGTATGGCTTGCTCTTTTTCCTTGGTCTTTGTCTAGAGCAGTTTATAAAAGGATCACTGCTTAAAAGAAGCCAATTTGGAACATCTCTAGCAAACTTCTCCACTGCGAACTTTTCTATTGCACTTTCTTGAGTACTTTGTACGGTACTGTCTAAAGTGTTTGTTTCTGTACTCGGCAGCTTCTTCTGACCATTGGCCAATGGT
Organism: Maratus michaelseni; assembly: GCA_963931845.1. Lineage (NCBI taxonomy): Eukaryota > Metazoa > Arthropoda > Arachnida > Araneae > Salticidae > Maratus > Maratus michaelseni. The sequence continues at coordinate 395,753,844 of OZ007592.1, forward strand.
TACGACTGCTTTCTTAATTACAGTGCCACCATGAATCAAATCCACCATGCATTGTTGGAATCATGGGGTACCAATGTAAAGGTACACATACAGTCTTGTTTCATCAGCAGATGTTTGGAACTTTTTTCGTCAATGTGATGCCCACTTTTTATGACTTCCAATGTTACTTACAACCTTTTAATCATTTCTGCGTCTTCTCCAGACTTCTTTAATTCCATCCTTTCCCCCCCTTATTTTCTACCTATGAGCCCCCGAAACTAATTGGAGACACTTTTTTCAGTAAATAAATATTTACAATTTGAAGACGATCTGATATTTTTATCAAGAGGTATCGAGTTGCGCAGGTATGTACGTACTTACATAGCACAGTACGTACATGCATACATACAGGATATGTAGTGGCAAAAGCTCTCAGGCAATATCCTGTAATCTAAAAACCTGCAATACTAGAGTAAAAATAAAGTTTTTATCTTTCAATTCGGTTGCCGCAAAAAAATGGAATTTAAGTAGTCCACCCGAAAAAAAAAAATTATATAAAAAAATGGCAACAATATGTGGAAGATTTTTTTACATAAATTGGCACTCAAGACTATAACTAATACGATTATGATTCAAACATGGTCCAGCAAAGCCCGGCACATATTTAAAAAGCTTTCGATATGTTTAAATTAGAGCGAAAAACGCTTTAAAAATGACCCTTTTACACATTTAATATTTTTTTATTACATTAAAAACTAAACTATTTAAATTTACACATAGTTTAACACTAAGCTCTGAACTTTGTTAAACACACAAGCCCTGTTTAGTTTCAATTCAACAATTCATTGAGACACAAAAAAATTATATTTAAACATAACAACAATGCTTAAAATCAACAAAAAACACGTCTTCTCACAAAAAAATTTCCTCTTCAACTAAGGCCAGGAGCCACTAGATATAACTCAGGTTCCAAAAATAGACATAGATCGACGCATCAATTAGTTAGCTATTAAGAAATATGATTTTTACAATTGTTGACAAAATTTTAATTTTTGCATTTTTGGCCAGGTTTTTGGGTCAAATATTCCACTGTGCGGCGCCAAGAAATCCTTATCGTTGCTGATCGATTCCACAACAGAGCTGCGTATTCTTAAGTACTGTCCTCTAGTGACGATATTAAGAAACATAACGCATGTCATTTCCCCAAAAATGTTATTTTCGGAAAGTTTCCCCTATCGAGTTTCAGATATTACTTACAATTTTCACTGACTTGTGTTACTTTTCGAAAAGATAAAATAAAACAGTTACACTTTATTAAAAACAAAATAACATTTCGTATTTTATGTACATCCGAATATTTCATTCAATAGAAAAATAATACTGAATTGAAAAGTGCATAAGAATCCTTTCAAGAAAACCTATATTCAAATTGCTTAAGCATGTCTTTATTCAATCTATGTTACTTTTGATAAAAATGTGACATTTCAAAATATTTGGCAATCATTTTCGTTGCAATAAACCGAGTCAGTCAATATTATGAATTATTATGATATACTTTGCTTTTATACAAGTAATTTTGTTTATATACGCAGTTGGGAAACACTTATATTTATAGAGAGGTGTGTTTTCCTTTACTGAATAGGAACAGAATTTGTGAAGGATTGCTGAGAAATGTAAAATAATTGAAGATACCAAATATTTTCATTTATCTAGAATAACATTCCTTATTTCACAATTTTCTGCAAAAATTCTGAAATAGCACACGTTAAAAAATATCGATTTTCTTCATTTATAAAAATTGACTATATATTATTTTTGATTCTGCATACTGTTATCCTTTTTTAGGTACTTTCGTAATTATATAAATAGGTAGACCCTATGGTCGTTGTCTTGTACATCCGTCTGTTTGCATATAACAGCGCAAAAACTACCCAATAGAATGGTTTGAAATTTAATATATATAATCGTTGCAGAATTTTGTCGAGTCATTTCAAATTTTATGAAAATCGAATCAGAACTTAAAAATATATTAATAAAAATATTTATTAAGTAATTTGAATTTTTAAAAAATCGGTACTTCCTTGTTTTAACAGCTTCCGAGATTTAAACGTCAAGCGACAGAGATGCATCGCTAAATTATCTGAATGTATGACATAGTATTATATAAACGTGTATGACATTTTATAACCTCTATGGGCAAGTTATAGTCACACTCATCTTTCTATTAAATCAAATTATACGTATAAAAGTCAATGATATCCCATTTGAGGTAATGATTCTAGGTTGCCATGGTGATTACATCATATTTAAAATGGAGTCATATTATCTCCGTATTACTGAATTTAATAACCGAATTTGTATACTAAAATTATATAACTATATCAATCCTATAATCTACTGCCAATTTTTGGATAGGTGTTTCCGGAGAAATGGATACTAAATGGGAAAAGAGTCTAAATATGTATTTCAAGTTAATGTCAACAAATGATAAAATCTTGCCAACTTAAAATGTACTTATTTTATTACGGAAATTAATCATATCATAATAACAGACTATATAATTCATTTCACTGAAACTAACTATAGAACGAACGCACCTCATTCGTCACGTTTGACGTACAATTTCCAACTTGTCTTTATTTTCATGGGATTTTGCCTTTTATTTAAAATGAGTGTTTTTCTTTCTTTTTATGCTAGTGCAGACTCGTTTGTCTTTCCCCCCCCCAAAAAAAAAAAAAAAAGAAAAATAAATAAAGAGAAAAATAAATAAATAAAGGAAAAAAAAAAAAAAGGTTTAGAGTATGCATTTTGAAAATTTATTTGTAGCGCCAACTATTACGTATACATTTTTTTTTCTTTTGTTGATGAGTTTTTCTCTCGTCAATTAATTATTCTTCATTAAATTTCACTTACATTATTATTCAAGTTATTCAAGAAGTAAAATTAATTGCATCGTTGAAAAAATGCAAATATTGATATTTTTATCATCAACAATTTTATTAAAGTTATTTCTTTATATTGAATGAAAAAAAAAGTTAAAAAGAATGTATGGTAATGGAATTCTCCATTATTTTTGTGTGTGGGGGGGGGGGGTTATTTTCTTTAGCATATTTTATCTTAAATCCTTGCTGATTTCTGTTATGACGATATATTTTCTTGAAAAGTTTGAAGTTTTATTTTTTTATTACTATCCAAATAACTTAATTTGCTATCCTCATTTCATTTTTAAATTTAATATTTAGAAGGGAACATTTTCTCAAATGTTAGTCCCTTCGGACTTACTATCATCTGCTTGCAAAGATCCGCCTTCCTATTTTCGGACTGGTCAGCCAGTCTGCGTAAATGCACCTTTCTTTTACCTCTACTTATTTCGCCTTTTGCCTCAGTCAGCTAAAGACTTTTCCTCACATTTTATCTCTATGTTTAACTTTTTATTGTAGAACACGTATTGTATTGCGGAAAGACTTTCTTCGTAGCTCCACTAAGATACAAATACTCGTATACAGGGCATGAAATTTCTTTGCAACTAGGAAGCCCATTTCTGCTTCACTGTTCCGATATGTTACTACATGTTGTCGTACATAAATCAGACTTTTTACACTTTAACATGTTAAATATTAAAACACAAATGGTCAAAACACATTTATAATAAAAATGATAATGTTTGGGCTGTTGCTTGTTTTGTAAATAATTTTACAAATCATACCGTTTAATAAGCTAAAAGATAACATCTAAGTAAACAGTTTGGAAAAAGCATAACATATTTAAAAACACAATTTCAGGAATTTCCAACATATACAATATTCAGAAAAATATCCGAATACTTTTATTCAGCCTTGTATAAAATCTATAGATTTGTATATATACTACATAGGATGCTAAATTTTAGTTCAGTTAGGAAACGCGTAGCACAGTTTAAAATTCTTCGTCTGGAGTTTCTGTCAATAAGCAGAAATGTGTCCGAGAACTTTTGTGCTTCCCTGTATAGGATCTACGAAATTTATACACACCACGTAATAGTCAAAAAGCGAGTTAAAATTAAAATCGCGTTCAGAAACTTAAAACGCACTTCCAGGAATTATTGTTAAAAGACTGTAGAGAATTCTTTTGTGTGTCCCTGTAAATGAACGATGACTGCTATACACACAATATTCTGTTGTAAGACGATTGTAATGCACCTTAGTGGTATATATAAATTTCAATGCGTTTAAAATAGTGAAACATTATTTAAATAAACCGCAGACGATTTTTCTCCATAGACGTAATCTAACGGAATTGTTTTGATTGTCCTGTAAAGTAACTATAAGTGCTATGCACACCCTATTCCATATTAAGCTTCTTCTAATGCACCTTAGTGATATATATACATTTCAATGCGTTTCAATTAGTTAAACATTATTTAAATAAACCGCAAATGATTTTTCCCCATATACCGCATTGTAACAGAATTCTTTTGAGTATCCCTGTAAAAGAACTATAAGTGCTACACACTTCCGTTGAAATAGGGAACATGCTATAGATAACGACAATAACATATAAAATTTGCAGAACAATCCGAGCATATTTACGGGAGTTAGAGCACGAACAGACGGCCAGACGGCAGACGGCAGACGGCCAGACAAATCGAAGTCATAAACACTTTTCAACTAGGTTGGAAAGTGTTAAAAATACAGTGTTGAAACTAGCACGGAATTAATTAAATTACACATTGTCGCCGGCGGAAATTAAAATAAAATGAATTAAAAAAGTCCTTCCGGCCTGTACCGGGAGGAAAATGTAGCTTTCCTATATCTTCGTTTTAAAATTTTAGCTAATGTTACACGAAAACAGCAAGTTAAAATGCAAAGAAACGTTTACAAAAGATTCGTTAATACTGAATTTGAATAAGAAATTCGCCAAATTATTGAGCTATAGCCAAATTGGCTTAATTTATGAAGACTTATTTTGGTCGCCAAATTTACCGAGATTTCACCAAATATCGCCAATTTTGCCAATTTTGGCGCTAACGGATATGAATATATAGTTTTATACGTATGATTGGGAAAATTATTACAACAATGAAAGAAAATAATTTGCGAGTAATCGCGTTAATGTGCTGTTTTGTTGCAAAATGTCAGCCACCCTGGAATTTCAAACTGCTCTATCTCAGCCATTTTTTAAGATAGAGGTAAACCAAAAAATGCTCTGGAATCCTTGTATCATGCCTGACATGTAATTAAAAAATAAATTTGAATTTTTAATTTTTTTGTATATTTATTTTAGTTTTAAATTTTTTATAGGCCATCATCTTGAAACAAAATGGCGGACCAAGCTGGCCAACGAACTCGGTCGAGACATTGGTTAGCTTAATACACACAAATAGTTTCATCAAAATTGATTTATAAATACGAGCGTTATCGCATGACATAGGTCAGATATATATATATATATATATATATAAATCAACATTTGAACTGAGGGTGGTTTTGGGGTCTGGGGGTCATGATCGGTGAAAATATATCGAAATTTTCCGGAACTGCTTTCCTCCGAACGACTGCAATAGGTAGCTTTATACTTTTTTGTATTGAAAGCTACCTAAAAGTTTTGTACTTAAAGCTGATAGATTGTATACAACAGATTTAATTATTATAAAAGTTACTTCACGCGTTTTCGGAGAGACCGGACCACAGCTGTTTTTTTTTCGTCTCCAGTACCCTCTTTTCTCACATCCAGTCCCCTGATATCTCTTTCGCTGAGTTTGTCTAGCATGCGCGCTCAGTATTTAACAGATCGCTTGAGTGCCAGAGACAAAATTTTGTGTTGTTTAGATTTGCTATAAACTACACACGTCATCAGCAAGTATCGTCTCGATTAATAATATGGGACATCTAAATTACCATTGTTTAATTATATATATTATGATTGATTATTTCCATGCAATTATAAATCGCTAAAATGCTGTATCAAATATCATTGCAAAATGATGATACCTTAGCTTGTGGAGAATGCTCTGATTTATTTGAATGTCAATTGGTATAATAAATATTTTTATTTTACAGGTAATTGTCTACGATTTATTTTACTGTCAAACATTATAGATTCCTCGATTATTTGCTATTTTTACAATTGGCGACGGGAAATTACTTAATATCATGCTGTTAAAGAATTTCATAACCGATGTCATGACTGTCTACTGACTTGCGGATCGGAGTATAGGAGTTTTAGTGCTAATGCTTAGCATCGAATCATGAATTGATCTTAAATAATGTCTTAAATATAGATAACAAGTGTGGAAAGCTTTCGTGAAAGATTGCATAAAAGATTTGTTACATATATACGTATACATATGTATTTCCACATTTCTCAAAAGAAGAATTGTTAGCTAATGTGCAATATAACATCTAAATACGAATTGAAACCATAACAATGAGTTGCATTTTTATTTTTCAACTGCGTGATAAATTGTCCAGGACGGGATTTCAATCCACTGCCTTAGCTTATGCTGCCAACCTCTGACAGTATATCTCATTTGGTACAAATGTTATTATCAAAAAAGTAGAATGAGTGAAATGTGACCGCCGGAGTTGCCCAGGATAGCTCAGTTGATAGATCGTTGTAAACTTAAGTTAAGGTCTTCTTGTGAAATCCCTGCCTGGACACTTTTTCACTCAGTTGGAAAATTACAGGTCCTATGATTTATTTGTTGAATTATTGATTGAATTATAATAATTGTGTTGAATTAATAAAGTGTAATTACGTATCTAACGTTTACTTGGAGTTCCTCCACATGCGATTTATTCCATTTAACTGTTTCAGATAACATACCAGATGTCATTATCTAAAATGTTATCTGAATAGAATGATTTTGCCGTGTTTGTCCAGGATAGCTCATTTGGTACAAATGGTATTAGCAAAACAGTAGTCTGAGTGAATTGCTCAGTTGACAGATTGTTGTCAATTTAAGTTAAGGTCTTCTGTTCAATTCCCTGCCTGGACACTTTTTCAATCAGTTGGAAAATTACAGGTCCTATGATTTATTTGTTGAATTATAATATATTATTGATGAATTATAATAATTGTGTTGCATTAATAAAGTGTAATTACGTGTCTAACGTTTACTTGGAGTTCCATGACATGTGATTTATTCCGTTTAACTGTTTCAGATAACAGACCAGATGTCATTATCTAAAATGTAATCTGAATGGAATGTTTTTGCCGTGTTTGTCCAGGATAGCTCATTCGGTACAAATGTTTTAAGTTCTATATGTTCTATCTAAACACATTATCTAAAATGCTGTCTGAATGGAATGATTTTGCGGTGTTTGGCCAGGATAGACCATTTGGTAGAGCGTTGGAAAATTAAGCCAAGATTCTGATTTCAAAGCTCGACCTGGACACTTTTTTACTCAGTTGGAAAATTACAACTGCTATTATTTATTTACCAATTGTAATAATTGTGTAGAAGTAAGGAATCAAAATAATATACAAAATATTGCAATTCTTATGAATAAAATTTGTATTATATTACATTAAAAAAATCAGATATGAAAGAAAATGATTATTTAACAACTAATGCAATAACATAGAATAAAATGTTTTTAAACCTGTGTTTGAACTTTTAATAAATAAATATTCCCTACCATAAAATATACAATGCTAAATGCAATTTAAAATGCGCCTAATAAATTGAATTTAGTAAATGTCGCTTCAATATAAAATACCAACCAATGCTAAAAAAAAAGAATACCTTAAGGCATTATCGTTTCTTTGTTCAAGTTGCGTTTGCTTTACTGCGGCAATGATATTTTTATAGGAAAATCTCTATTGATAATCGATAAACTGGAGGCAGTTACCTCAATATTAGCTTAGAGATATGGAAGGAATGTAGTTATATCGATCAGAAAATGTTATTTTATTTTTATTACTTTATTGGCGATCTTTTTCGCTTTTAATATTTTAGTTCCGGGTACGCTTTATCTTTTTTCGAAGAGAGGAATTTTAGATTCAGACATATGAATCATTGTAATTTTTTTATATGTAAATAGTGTAATTATTAATCAAAATAATATTTTCACTATATATTAATTTCTAATTCGGACTTCCGTTAAATTATGCTCACAGAATTGAGGAAGCAATGTGATTGTGTAAATCGCTCTCTCTCTCACAACACAATATCTACTATATATATAAAACACAAACGGAAATTTCGTTCCGTTACTTTATAACTCGAGTTCTTCTGAATGGAATTTGATGGAACTTGCACTGTTGGATAGATAATTTTTTAGTATATAACACATAGTTCTACGTATATTAGTTATAGAATTATGATGGATAGTTCTGTTATTTTGGATGATAAGGTTACCATAGGTCAGTTTTTTGGCGACCGTTATCGTTGTCGGAAGAATTAAAACGGCTATATTAGAAAATAATGCAAACACATAGAAAAATAAAATAAAAATTCTCTTATTAATTTTATTTAAAATCCCCACCACCTCCTCCCAGCAAAAAAAGAAAAATATTGAAAAAAAAACTGTTTTAATGAGGCATAATATTTAATTTAAACCCCAAAAGAATGTTTGTAATGCTTAAAAATATTTCCAATGCATGAGATTGCAATTCCGATTAAGTCAATATTTGGCGATTTATCGTTTGCGTCAAAGATGCATCTGATAAGTTGATTTAATAAAATATGAGTATTTTTTTTTCCTTTTTTTCTTTTTGTTAATTTTGTTATATATAACTCCCCTATCATGTGTCTTACAGGAGGAACTAGCAAAAGTAATTGTAAAAATGACTGCATTTATGAGTTACATGTTATTTGTTTATTTACGGTTTTGATTTTACTTTTGTCGCCAAGCAATGTGATTTTAAGCCAAAAATGCATAAGCGTGACATCAGCTTGAGCGATATTAGCAATAATAGTGTTTTTTCGTGTATACAAGATCCTTTTTGGAGTAAATTTTTATATTAAAATGCAAATTATATAAATAGCAGCTATTGTTATGAATATGGGATCAAATATTCAAATTTTAGTGAATGCCTGCTACGCAAACACATATTGTAAAATAATTAAATTTTAGACATTTAAAAATTTACAACGGAAACATGCCGGTTTGTTTTTACCAAACATATTATTTTTATAGCTTCGTCATTTCTTTTTAGTTTTTTTCTGCATACCTTCCTTTCTTTCAGGAAGGTTTTTAAAAGACATTGGACTAATTGTCCGTATTCCGGTCACCTGCCAGTTGGCAGTTTTGCTATATTGTTTGATGTTTCGTTTGTTTGAAGGTTACTCTGGACAACGATACAGATTACAGAAGATTAGAAGACATTTGAAATTAGCGATTGATAAATTTATGAGTTTTTTCATCATGAAGCAAAGTTTTACCAAAAAAGCAATACTTTCAGTGTACGGTTGGTTGATTTTATGACGGCCGATTATCTACACGAGGGATATAGACCCTGGGGTGAGTGTCCTCCATGGGAGTCTTTCTAAGGGATCCTAACCCGTATTTACGGCAAGGTTCGAAGAAAACCACGGAAAACTCCGAACTGTTAGGTCAACGAGTGTGACAGGGGTTTGAACCCAGTACATCCCGTATGCCAGCTTTGAGAGCAGAACATCTCAGCCACTGCTTTGGCGCTTTCAATGTACGGAAAAACTTAGTAATGTAAATGGTGGCGAATGGAATAAATAATATTTGTCGATTTATCATTTCAGGCTGGATAAGAAAAAACAAGTACCTGAAATTCTGATTAGATAATTTTTCGATCATTATAAAGCCTTTTTGACCTACACACAGCCCTAGCAGCTAAACATAGTGAGAAATGAATTTATTTCTGCGTGTTATTATGCTCTTTAGAGAAATGCAAAAAAATCTTCCGTTTAAGTATTCACCAAAAATAATATTACTAAACATTTTGCATAACTAACTTTATCATTGTCAGTTTTATTTAAGGTATAGAATTTTGTTAATGAAAGATCTATAATTGAATTAACAGTAATTTGAACTTATTTAATGGAACATAGCTCGGCGCGTAAATAACTTCGTTTTGTAACTAACTCTAGTGCATTAGTAACCATATCGTTTCAAGCACTTCTAATGTTTGTCGTCACACTTGGATATCGGCAAGATTATGGAAGATTAGGATGATTTTATTGGATACAAACTAGAGGTTTATTCTTCTACCAGAGTTAATCATTGGGGTTTTTTTTCAGATTAACGGTTACACGAATGCAACTGGTCTAAAAAATGGAAAGACAGTGAAAAGGGCGTCATTTTATTTTTATTCATATTCAGCTTTAAAAGTGCACTTTTTTATGCTTCACTAGTTTTTTTAAAATATGAAAGTTAAACACTTTATGTGCAAACAATTTATTACTATTTTCACTGTATTTATTCTGCTGGAATCGAAAGATGAAAAACCGTAGTAGACTTGCCAGAAGAGGACGTATATTGCGAAATATAACGTAACATAGAATGGGATTGTACTTACGTTACCAGAATCTCACGGAGACAAGAAAGAGGGACGGGATTCAAGAACTTACAGACGAAAATGAATCACCCAAACATTATTTAAGTTCAATGGTCAATCTATTCAATCATTGTAATGCTTTCTCTTTTAGTAGTACGTTGACTAGAGAACATTTGAGTTCCTGTTGTCATAATCTCATAATGGCCTCATTTCTCTACCAAACTGTATTATAAATGATCAACTAAATGAGTTGCTTCTTTTAGCCCAAATTTTGTCCAATGTATGATATAGTATAACACAATGTCGTTCACATCGTTTACAGCAATATTGAAGGAAAATCCAGGTGAACGTACCTATTGCTTTAAAATACATGCTCAAATCCATTGATATAATTCGTTTGATTCAAGGTTCGTTTGAAAATATTTACTAAGGTAGCATCTGTAGGTGAAGATCCACATTCCTTTAAAATATAAAGCCATTTCGTTTGATTTAATGTACATTTAGAAAAATGCCCCAGCGCAGCGGGCGTAGCATGCTAGTATGTAAAAAAATAAGCAGATTTCTTTAAATATTTTGTGATAAAATAAATTGTTGAAAATTGTTTGTTGAAATTTCTAAAGAATCGGTAAATGCAGAAACAGCTATTTATATTTTATCTTTTTTGATGTTTCTTATTTAATAGCTTAACATCGTTAAGAGCTTAACAGTTGAAAGAGATTTCCCAAAAACACATGCTACGAATCCGAGTAGAAAAAAAATACGGAAATAAGCATGCTTCTGTTCTTATTATTGTAGCACGCTGAAAAGAAGTAATCATATTTCTTTATTAACGTGATCTGTTTTTCTACTTTTGGTGTATGTATAATTTTTCAACAGTACATTGCTTTAGTACGGATTTAAAATGTTAGTTTTTGAAATTTTCAGTTTAGTAATTACAAACATCATATTCTTTCAAAATATCATCTTACTGGGAGAAATACTAATATCATTATAAGATAGATGTAGTTACTCTTTTACAACTAATTATGAGGACTTTTTTTTCATATTTACAATTGAGTGTAAAATAATCAATAATATTAATCTAACATCTGCAAATATAACGTTCAATATTATTAAACAGTTTTAATCCATTTGCCCAAATATAAAGTATTTGTCTCAGGTTATTTGTAATAGTGCGATCAAAGCTTTACAAACACTAGTCGTTGGAAGCCGCCGTAATACTTACCCATCATGGATATGCGTAATATAAATTATGAAAATAAAACATGTGTAAACTATTTATAAAATGCATTGCAATTCGAATAAAATCGTGGCTTGATGACGTCATAAACTTTAAATGCTTTATTACTGAATTGCGTAAAAGAAACATCCTTATATTCCAAAATTCATAATCATATTAACTAACGTTTTACTGCTTCGGATTAAGCGTCTCATTTCTAATTAAAATATATTTTTGAATTCAAATTTGAACGAAATACAGGGTCATTAAAAGTCGAAGAGTGTGGTAAATGTTATTACAAATATCTCGGCAACTAATTATTGGATCAACTTTATTCTTTATGCAAAATTTATGTTTTTTTATTGTCTTTTATATTCGCTCCTTAAAATAAACAATTTTGAAAAATTGTATGTACCTTTTAACAAAACGATTATTTCTAGATTCCGAAAAAAATAGTTCCGTATAATCGAGGTTACTGAAATTCAACAAGCTTCTTCCCATTTTTACATACTAAGTACATACCAAATTTCAAATCTCTATCTTAATTTCTTCGGGAGATAGAGCGTTTACAGACGCACACACAGACAGACACGAACGGCAATTTTTTTTTTCTTAAAATATGTTTTTCGGAATCTCCAGTGTCTGAAACGTGTAAATCCGTCAATTTTTTTTTTCGATTTTCAAAACGATTACAAGATTTACCCTATACTACGTATGGCGGGTAAGTAATACGCTATTTGGCCTATTTGAGAATTTTTTATTTATAATGATTATTTTCTATGCGAATTTTTTTTTCCTGTTTCTACTGGTTTTTGACTAAACGGTTATAAAAAACAATTAATTTTATCTATATATTTAAAACTCTAAGCGATTTCTTTGGACAATCCGTGAGAGTAAACTACTGCATCAAATTACACCATTCTTTTTTTTTAATGAAAGATATTTGGACGCAGATTTCTTATCGTGCATTCGTTTGTTCGAAAATTTAATTAATTAGCTGTAAATTCCAATTAAACTTTTACTTGTGCTTATGACGTCCTAAAGTCGGCAACTCCAACTTTTGCGAGGCATAGAGTTTATTCTGTGAACTCTGTGGTTCGCCAGTATTTTGACATTAGCTAATATCAACTTGGTAATATTTTAACATTGTAATATAAAATCTTAAAAAAATACTTAATTAGCTAAAATATAATCATAATAAAATACCTAAACGTAAACATATCAATATGAATAAAAAATCTCACGTAAAATGTTGCAATTGAAATTATTCCAATTGAAACAAGATTTGGAGAGTTATCCCTGACGCCCAGGTTATTTATTTATACACATATTAAAATTTATTATAAAACGCCAGGTTGCCATATAAAGCAAAAATCGTCATTTAGGCGCCTAAAATGAACTCCGTTGCGTCTGCGATGTCTGTACCGATTTAATCAAAATTGTTTTGGTTGCACATATTGCAAAATTAATTAAATACATGATTATTGTTTCTTTCTCAGATTAAAAATTAGAAACTTGGTACTTCTCTATTATCCCGTCGACCACTTTTCATTACAAAAAACTATCGCCAAACTGTAACGCCAAATAAACGGGAGAACGTTGCCATTGGAATATCGAAATAAATAAATAAAAAAATAAATAAATAAATAAAATAGACGCAAATGTCGAATTAAAAACCACTTGATGACGTAACAAACACGTATAATGCTTCTGGCATCAAGTAAATCGGACTGCATTTTTGGCGTTTAATTTTACAGTTTGGCGATAGTTTTTTGTTATGAAAAGTGGTCGACCGGATAATAGAGAAGTACCAGAAAATTTAATGCTTAACGAAATTCAATTATTTGATCAATCGCAAATTTTTGTTCTTTTCCGTTATACCGACACCATGCCATACATGTAAATGTATGCTTGGCGACAATAGTGTCCGTATAATGGATTTGAAACGAACAATGATTCAAGAAGACATTTTAAAAATTTTGATCAACGCATTTTAAAACTTTTTTTAACGTCGAATTTCGACGGTGCGTTGGGGAGTTGCAATGCACATGCGCATAGGAACTCATTCGGTTACATTATCACAGGACAGGGGGGGGAGATGTGTGCTTTATTTACTATGTTCTTTTATTGACTGAATATGAGATGAACGTAGGGATATACTATTTGCATGATACTTCATAGGTCCATGAAATTTTCTTTCTTGCCGTGAGGAATAAGGCAATAATGTCAAACTGATTTGCATTTTGTTTACGGATTGTTTGCTTGGAGGAATCGGAAATAGTACTGTGATTTACTGGGGGGAAAAACTTTTAAAATAAAATATTTGAAAGATTGTTTCATAAGCACCCCTTCTTATGTAATGAAGAAGCTTATTTTACTAATATTGCTATTGTAATTTTTTTCCGTCTAGTTTTGTCGGGTTCCATCTAGTATTTCTTTAAAACAGAACTTTAATTTGCAATAATGTATTGTCAAAATGATTTCTACGAACAAAACTAACCGAGATATGATACTTTGAATTGAATGTAATTTCGCAGGGGCTGGTTAGTGTGTTCGTGATTTATGACGACCAGTAATCTAAACAAAGGATATAGGTCCGAGAGCGGAGAGCCCTCCGTGGTAGTCTTTATAAGGGAAACTAGACCGTGTTTACTTAAGGCTAACCAAGTTTCGAATAAAACAACGGGAAACTCCGAACGATTAGGCCGACGGGCGCCATCGGGTCCAAACCCAGCACTCCCTGCTTACCAACAGAACCTCTTGGTGACTGGTGGGGCAATTTAGCAGGGGAAGAAACATTAAATGAGAACACACAAAAAAAGAAAAACATGTTTTTAGTGCCGGAAACTTCCGAAATTTCACAAAATTCAAGGAATCATATTGTCAGTTTCTCTCACAGGTGCAAGAGTTGAAAGCTATTCTTAAGGGATTAGCGTATTGTATCTGTATCTATTGTGTACCGTTAGAGGCTGGTTTAAGAAGAATCAGAATCCGAAGGGGAGCGACTCAGAATATGAGTGGAAGGTAGGTGGAGCAGAATGAAAGAAGTGTTTCCATTGCAATGTGGTCTTTCATAGATAAGAAAGCTATTGCACTCTTTTATTTAGGAAGACAGATCCGTCAAGAGGCAGGAAGGGTTGTCAAGGACACTTGGAAACAGAGGAAAACCCCGTAGAAAAGAGGGTGCTCTGCAATTTACGAGAGAGAGAAGGTTATTTCGGACGTAGCAGTGAAGTGTGAAGGTTGCTCGGGGAATGAGCGTTGAGACCGGGGTGAGTTCGAACGTGGTAGTGAAGGAGTGAGGTCGTTGAGAGTGGACGATCTGAGCCACGTGTGTTTAACGGTATCTCTCGAAAGAAAGAGAGAGCGGGTGGGAGATGAATAGAAATCTCAGTGCGGAATGAATTGACATAGTCTAACGGTACACGTAGAGCGTTTTCTGTAATTGTTTTGATATAGTGTTAAACCGGATAATTTACATCCGAGTTTAAGTGTAAATATTGTTAATAAAATGCTACTTTAACTTTAATTGAAAGAGTTAGGTTTTTCTTGAATATACATCAAGTATCGTGCCCGATATCACGTATTCATATCGGTGGTGGCAGCATATCAAAAGACCGGATTTATTTCGAAGTTGTGTGGACGGAGAAGTGGAATCCGACAATGTTGGCAGCGACGGGATGTGAATCACCGAAGACCAGTGCCAGTTAGCCGTGTTACGGAGAGTTGGGCCGGATCGCCCAGCGGAAGTGTTTGTGCCCTATCGTCGTAGACCACCAGTGCCAGTTAGCCGTGTTACAGTCAGTTTATACCGGATCGTCTAGCGGAAGTGTGTGTGCCCTATCATCGTAGACCAGTGCCAGCTAGCCTTGTTACAGAGTGCCTTGCCGAATCGTCCAGCGGAAGTGTTGGTGCTGTGTGTAGTGTTAGTTCCAGTGTTTGTGTGTAGTGTTTGTATACACAGTGATCCAAGTTACAGTGATTGTTGCCCGAGAGTGCAAGATTTACCCTGTGGAAAAGTGAGCAGAGAATTGCCCCAGCGAAAGAAGTACGAGGTAAGGTGTTTTGATCATTTTACTCTACTGACATTCTCGAACCTACTTTTTTTTATTGTGTATAATTGATGGTAATTTAAGTTAATGTTGTGGTTAATTTATGATAATTTATGTGCAATATAATAATTGGTCTAAATCAAATGAGATATTAACAGACATTTTACACTATTGTTTTAAGAAAAGGATCTTATATTAATTACTAGAATTGATTTTCAAATTTTTTAAACGGATAAGATTAATGATTAAAATTAATGCATTGTGTTTATAGTTGGAAGGAATAATTGAAATTTCTTAAATTTAAATTATTATTAAAGTAATATTTAAATTAAGTGATATTGTTTGCTTTAAGTTTGAAATATTGATAGTAAATGAGGAAAGCAAATTTGTGTAGAATTTAAATTAAATTGAAATAACCTTCAAGGAAGAACTGAAGGCCCAGAGAAAAAAAAAGTGCTGTGATTTACTTTTTTATGTGAAAACAAATTTTGAAAATTGAAATATTTTATTGAGATTAAATTTAGGAATTTATGTGTATTTCATGCAAATTTTTGTTAGGTGGATATTTTTATGTAGTGATTGGCAGCAGTGTTTTATTCAAATTGCAACGTATCAGTATTATTGTGTAAATTGTATTTTATTATTTATCATAAATTTAAAATCTGTATGGCATACTAATCAAATTGAAAGTATTGTTACTTGGTTATTGGAAGCAAATTGTGGGGTAACGTTGTTTAAGGAAATTTATCATTTTATTATTACTTATTTGAAATATGTTAAATAGTATAATATGTGGAGGTAATTTATGAAGGTAGGATTGGAGGAAGTAGTAATTTGATATTGTGCTTAAGTATTATTGTAGGGTGGTAATAATTATCGGTAGAATGTATGGCTTTCTTACTAAAAATAAAAAGGGTGGATCTTCAGGCGATATGTGAAGAGTTAGGGATTGAAGTCTCGGAAGATGATACCAGGTTTAAGCTTAAGAAAAAGATAGTGGAGAGCGACGAATATGAAGAGGGGGCCGTTATGGAATTATCTAACAATATTGTTACGGAGCGAAAAGGTAGAAAGGAAGGAAAAGTTACAACGAGAAACGTTAGAAAGGGGGGAAAATTTAAAGTTACAACGGGAAAAGTTAGAAAGGGATGAGAGGTTAGAACGGGAAAAGGTAGAAAGGGCAGTACAACGAGAAAAGTTAGATAGAGAAGAAAGGTCTGAAAAATTGAGATTGGAACATGAGTTAGAGTTGGAAAGGTTAAAAATTCAAAGTTCGGCAAATAATGAGTGTGTGAAGGTTGCTCGGGGAATGAGCGTTGAGACCGGGGTGAGTTCGAACGTGGTAGTGACGGAGTGAGGTCGTTGAGAGTGGACGATCTGAGCCACGTGTGTTTAACGGTATCTCTCGAAAGAAAGAGAGAGCGGGTGGGAGATGAATAGAAATCTCAGTGCGGAATGAATTGACGTAGTCTACGTTTTCTGTAATTGTTTTGATATAGTGTTAAACCGGATAATTTACATCCGAGTTTAAGTGTAAATATTGTTAATAAATTGTTACTTTAACTCTAATTGAAAGAGTTAGGTTTTTCTTGAATATACATCAAGTATCGTGCCCGATATCACGTATTCATATCGGTGGTGGCAGCATATCAAAAGACCGGATTTATTTCGAAGTTGTGTGGACGGAGAAGTGGAATCCGACACATATGTTGATAAGTTTTTGTTTTAGAAGATTGGAATTTATACTGTTTTACTTGTCAAAGTTGTGAAAAATTTATCCTAAATACAGATTATAGGAAAAATAAGAGATTTTGTTTTTCATATTGTCAGTTATTTTTTTAAATACAGAGTTCGGTTATTAACCCTTTAATCGTTAAATTTATGAGCGTTCGCCCTTCAATTTTCACGGGCAACAGCCTTATTTGTTGAAAAACGGTCTAATCTACTAAATAAGCGGCCTTATCCCTTAGATATTTAGAAAATTAAAGGCAATCCACATATTCTTACAGTCCTAGCCCATCTGTTAGCAAAAAAACTTGAACGGCCCCGTACATTTTCCTCCGCTACGGTGTAACCCTTCATTTTAGTCGTGTTTGAAAAATAATGTCACTTAACCGCGACCGTAACATATTTTTTAAGCCGCCAAAAAAGCGGTTCTGTGATGATCATCTAACGTGCTACGTGCTACGGAACAGTAAGTAAAGTGTTATTGTGTTTTAAAATGCATTATATCCTGTGCATTATAATGCTGTATTACCCGTAAAATTACGGACTGCACAAAATGATTGGCATGGATTTATTTTTTTTTTATTTTTTATTTTTTTTTTATGGGGTATGGCTGGAATCTCTGCTGTCGGCCTCTGAACGTAATTTTACAGGGATATTTTTAACAGTGTGTTTTTGCGTCACGTAAATTTTGAATTCAAAGAATGAATTAATAAAAATCTGATATTAAAGTTTATTTTTTAAAGTGCATAAGAAATACAGATAGGTAAGGTTATTTTCTGAATCGTTATACATACATGAAAACTGCTGTCGGACGCTTAAAGGATTAAATAAAAAGTTTATTTTCTTCGTATTTTTTATCGCATACATTTCCGGTAATTTACAATCATGTACGAAGTTCCAAAAAAGAGATTAGATAAGTAAAACGTCGCTAATGATGCAGAATAATTTGTTTTCATTCTCGGCTGTCATATATTGCCAATAATACTTTTGCTTTCCATTATCATTAAAATTATTTTTTAAACGGATACAGGAAAATTTCAAAATTCTATTTAAAGAAATATGTTCCAGTGTTAATTAATGTCGAGAACTTTTAAATAAATGAGCATTTCGCTGTGTGAGACAGGAGATTTTAAAATTTCATTATAATGAATCATTTTAATTATGTTCCCCTTAAATATGAATCAATGATAATATGGTTTTAATTCAGAGAAAGAATTAAAATTACCTTAATGGAAAATAATTATGCATCTTCTTATCTTTAGAATTGTGAAATGTTTAAGTAATTTATTTTATGTTCTTCAATGAACGATTATCAACATTTATTTGTAATTTAGTTTTATTTAAACGCGATTAATTTCACATCATTAAAAAATTTTAAAATGTATATTAAAAAAATATACAAAAGTATACCTATTTTTTAGGATAAGTAAAAACCATCTTTGAATTAACAAGTTAGAAAATGTACGTCAAACGGGACAAATGAGGTGCGTTCGTACTATAACTATTTTCAGTGAAATGAATTATATCGTCTGTTATTATGATATGATTCATTTCTGTAATAAAATAAGTACATTATAAATTACCAGCATTTTATCATTTGTTGACATTGATTGAACATTCAAATGGGAAACTTAAGCCTAGCATTGAAAATTTCAGAACTTGAAATCCATATTTAGACCTTTTCTATTTAATATATATTTCTCCGGAAACATCTATCCAAAAACTGTCGTTAGATTATAGGATTGCTATAATTAAACAGATTTAGTATACAAATTCGGTTTTTAAATTCAGTCATACGGAAATAATATGAGCCCATCTTAAATATGACTTAACCACCATGTAAACCTAGTATCATTACCTATCATGTAATATCATTGAATACGTTGCGTTTTTTAAGATTTAACAGAATGATTCATCTCGGACGCTTGACGATCAATCCTCGGAAGCTGCCATAACAAAAAAGTACCAATTTTTAGAAAAATCAAATTATTTAATAAGTATTTTTATTAATATCTTTTTAAGTTTTGATTGAATTTTCATAAAATTGGAAATGACTCGATAAAATTCTGCAAAGATTACATATATTGAATTTCAAATCATTTGGTTGTTTAGTTTTTGCGCTGTTATATGCGGACAGACGGACAGACAGACAGACGGACGGACCAGACGACGACTATAGGTGCTATGTATTTATATAATTACGAGCGCACCTAAAAAGGCTTTTATATTAAATGACTACTTTTCAGGCAAATTAAACGAAACGTCTTAATCAGCTTCAGTCCTACAATAAATATGCAGTCAACTTATAAAAATTATTTTTTATTGTTTTTTGAAAGGCAAATATTTCACGAAGCTTCTTTCACTGACACAAAATAACAAAAAGTAAACAGCGCTGAATTATTGTTTAGTTATATTATTTAAATATACAAATTTGTGTTGTGCTGTTCTGAACGTAAGCAAAATATAGCTTTTGTCGTTTTTTATAAACGTGTATTTGTGAATTTTTTTAAGTCAATATTGTAATTTTTATAAAGAGAACGTTCACACAAGCAGTTTTATTTTCTTGTATGAAACACAGAGAGTATAACAAGTTGATCTTAAATGCATTTTCTAAATAGTTTTTATTCTTTAATCCGCAAAGTATCTGCAATGTAAAATATTTGACATAGCAATGGATATAAAGAAAAATGCTTCGAGATTAGAACACATAATTAATTTACGTGTTAAGACATAATAATAAATAGATTTTATTTTATTTTTCATAATGATTGTTCTGTATTTCTCTGTTAAAAATGCTTTTCAGAAATGCACAAGCAATTTCTAAAAGAACCGCATATATTTAATTTACGTATGATTTACTAAAATAAATATAATATTTAGAAATGCACATTAAGGGATATATTGATATCTAGTTCTCAGCATAAATCTTATTTTTCATATGTGAGGCTTACGAAAATACTTCTGTGACATTTAAATTAAAATTTTTATTTTAGCTATAAAGTATTTTAGGTTTATTTAAATAATACAAAATGAAGTAAGAATGTAAAAAAAAAAATGAGAGACATAAAATGTATTGTCAACATTTTATAGTTTCTAATAACATTTTTTTAAATATTTTGTAATTTAAATAGCATGATTGTGAATATGTTACAAAAAATTTTATATGAAAAGAAGCCTGCATTGCAATATTAAGTGTTAAACATTTTTTTAGAAACCATGCTTTTATATAGCTTGGAAACCATGTTATTCACAATCAAGCTATTTAAATTACACAATGCTAAATAATAATAATAATAAAAAGTTATTTCAAACTACAAAATTTTGACGATACATTTTATCTCTCTGTTTTTTTCAATTCATATGCTGTTCAGCGAGTCTATATATAGTATTATTTTTTTTCATTTGTATTTAATATGCCTGCCATCAACCAATAACAAATAACATCAACTTTAACATCAAATCTGTCATTTTAAGCTATTTTTCCATAGTGATAAATTAAGCTAGTTTTAAAATTTAAATCTATCTAAAAAGCCTGAATTTGGGTCGGGAGAGAGGAAGGGGGCTCTCTTCGTTACAAATTTTTAAAAATGTAGTACGTTTTATAGTTTATATTTTTTGCTATATCTGTAAATCTTGAACACAACTTGATTTGATTTTTTTTTATTTCTATGGAAATATATGTAATGACGTAGAAACATACTACATTTAGAAGTAAAAACATAATTAGTTTTTCTGATTTTTTCAAGTATTTTTACTACATAAAATAGATAAATAACTCGTTATATTGAACTTTTTCTCTTTAAAATACAGGGTGGTTATAATTAAAGTTCAACTTTGAAATTGTCATAAAAGGACAACTACTGGACCAAATGTTATCAAACTTGGTAATAGTTTAAAGGAGGTCATGGAAATTTATTACCACCAAAAAAAGTTGAAATACTCACCACCAGGGGGGAAATGTTGCTGTATGCTATATTGTTAAACGAAATAAGGGTCGGAATCTAACTTAACCTTTTGTTACACGGGTTTAACATATATTGTACCCTTAATAAACATAATTACAATTACCCCTAAACAAAATTACCATTTAAATGCGTTAAAGGCGACAAAAGTCGAGTGTGCCATCCGTGCAATCAAATACGTTTGTGTTCTTAAAAGTTCAAACCACAAATTAGCGATCACAAAATTTAAGATCACAAATCACTCGCAAACATGTGCACATTCAAGAAAATTGTTTCGTTACAGATAGCTAATTTGTGATTTTTGAAGCCTTAATTCGACCTTAAGAATACGAAGATATCGGTTTAAAATGTTTTTAATTGTTTCTAAAACGAAACTGTTTGTGGGTTTATGCAAAACCGCAATGGCTTGTAATTGGTTTACGACAGGAAGAAGAAAATTAGATTAATGCAAATGCATTTTACACGTCATTTGATTTGTCAGATAAAAGTGAGCCTGTTTGTCAGAGTTCTCATTGTTACGAATCGATAATGTCTCTAACCATTCAAGACCGTGCTATTCTCGTTAAATATTATTATGAATGCGATAGTAATAAACGGTGTGCTTTGCAAAGGTACTGTTCAGTAAGAGGAATACGCCGAAGGCCACCTCAGAGATTGGGGAAAATGATGGTAAAGTTTGAAGCCACGGGTTTGTTATCTGTTGCACTGGAAGGGGAAGGAAACCGAGAAGGTTGTTGCATTAGCAGTGGAGGAAGCAACAATGGAAAGCAAAGTATGTGCTGTCGCAATTTGAATGGACGTACCATGGAGTACGGTGTACAGATCTGTCAGTAAAGTGCTGCAGTTCTACCCATACAAATTGAAACAGGTTCAAGAACTTAAACGTAACGATCCTGTATGCAAAGGATCTTTCGCTTTGGAATTCCTTGCACGAATGGAAGTGGACGAACATTACCCATGGTACATTTTGTGGACAGATAAGGCCTATTTTTACCTAAATGTCGATGCAACACCCATAACTGCAGGATTTGGGCCAAACAAATCCCCCATCTTGTGCACACAGTTCCATTTTATTTTCCTAAAATCACCATTTGGTGTGATATGGCAGCAAGTTTCATAATTGGACCATTTTTCATTGAAAAGCAGTCGACAGTTGGAACTGTTACATGCACTGTGACTGCAGCTGGCTTAGCGTCAATCTTAAGACGTTTCGTCATACCTGAACTCCAGCAACGTGATATTTTAGTCTCCGCGATTTGAATGCAATACGGGGCCCAACCGCACTTTGTTGTGTCACACAGTTACTTTGTTGTCTCACACATATGTCACACAGTTACTTTGTTGTGTCACACAGTTACTTAAGCAACATTTCACGAATGGACGGATTATAGGCTGAAACTTCTCCACTTCTTGGCCACCCCGGTCACCAGACCTCAATCACTGTGACTTTTGGCTATGGGGTTATCTTAAAAGCACTGTTTAGGGTGATATTCTAAACAATTTGGCGGTATTTAAATATGCGATACACCGACATGTCCGTAACATTCCTCCTCATGTGCTAAGAGCTACTGTTGAGAATGCAGTAATACGATTTCACTTGCTTTCGAAACTGGTGGACGCCACATTGAACATGCTTTGTAACAAATTTCAGAATCGATTAAACACATTTTAAACCGATGTATTCATGTCTTATTTCTTTAAGCAATATTGCAACCAGCACTATTTCCCCCGCTGGTGGTCAGGATTTGAACTTTTTTTGGCGCGGGAAATAAATTTCCATGACCTACTTTAAAGTTTTACCAAGTTTGATAACATTTGGTCCAGTAGTTTTCCTTATATGACCATTTCAAAGTGGAACTTTAATTATAGCCACCCTTTATGTTATTTTTTCGTACCACTGAAAATACTTCAGAAAATACAGAAGGAAATTATTTTCCCCTGAACATCGAATTCATTAGGCCGTAGACATAGCATTTTTTTTTTTAGTTTCACCATTTTCTTTTATTTTCACTTTATTAGTTGCAATCCACTTAGAATTGCACTGCAATCAATGAGTGAGAGAAAAAAAACTTTTAAAATTCTTTTTTTTAATTTAACATTTATTTAATATACTAAATTTCCAAAAATATTCTATTCAAATTTTTGGATATTGTTAATTAATTAGTATAATTAATAAATTGTACGATTGGAAATAATTCCGTTATCTTTTGATTTAGCTGTAAGAAATGAAATAAATATTGTTACATAACTTCAGCATGCTTCAAGAATATCTGTTTAATTAATCAATATCCATTGTGTTAAGAAAACTTAGAACTGTAGTATAACGAGTGGAATTAAAGTAAAAATTATCTTTTAACTTTTGAATTTATTTATAATAAGTGCAGATAAACTGGTTCTGCCTGATCTGAATATCAAATGAAAAGAATTACAATAACAACTTTAAATTATTTGCAGCATAAATGGAGTTCGAACGAATTTAATTCTTATAACTTATAAACTAATTATACAAAATTTAAAATGAACGTGAATAATTGTGAATTTTAAAGATCTCTAAACATTGTAAAATTATCGTATATTTGGTTATAAATGGCTCGTTATTATTTCAAAATACATGTAACGAAATACACTATTTCTTGCATTTTGTTGATGTTATAATTTTACTACAAAATATGACAAACTGCGAAATTTTACCGCACTCTGTGTCGTCGTGCATGTATTTTTATCATCTTTTTAAACTTTTATCTGTTGAATATAGTATTTAAAAATATGTGTATGCATGTGAAGTATTTTTATTTTGATCAATTTTATTTTAAGAACTAAACACTGATATTTACCACCGCTATTATAATTCGCACTGCTCAACACATTTTTACGTATAGAATGGATAAAAAAACTTATTTATTTTTAACCGATTTTCGATGAAGGAAATTATAAAATTCGTTTCTGTATTTTTTATACTGTATATTCACGCATAACTTTTGAATTGATGCTCTGATTTTTATTTTAGTTTTAGTTGTTTCTTTTTAAGAGGAGTCAGTACCTTTCACTGAAAAAAAAAAAAAAAAAAATGAATTTTCCAATCTTTTGCTTAAAATGTATTTACACATCTCTAATATATTCCGATAAAGTTACGTAAAAGTTCAATAATTATCCAATAAAACTCCAATAAAAGTTATGTAAAGTCCAATAAGTAAAAAAAAATATCCTTACTCCATCATCTATTTCATGTACATTCAAGTACACTGGTCACTTCCAGTTTTAGGCGCTTTGTGGAATATCTCTTGACGGAATCTTTTGGAACTGCAGAAATATAAAGCATATGCTTGGCCGCATTTTTTTTAACGAAGTGTTGATCACAACAGCGTTTAGGGGACAAACAAAAATTTGAAGAAAATACTTATATTTTCGATTACTCTGTAAAATAAAATGCTCGAAAATATCTGTAGCTCCAACACCTGACTTTGTGGATGTTGTACAAAATTTATGTAAGAATAACACGTATATTCATGCAAATATAAAAGTTTCTTTTAAAATTTCAAGAAATTTATAGCAAGCAGCAGGGTTTTCAACCATATTTAATGCTACTTTAAGAAAACTTCACAAAATACAATAGAAAAAATAGCATAATTTGAATATAAATATATTAAATTTGTGATGAAATATGAATGTTTGTATGAAATAACTTTAACGGCGACTGCACGAACGATACTAAAGAATTTTGTTTCATGATTTG
The DNA here is from genome assembly GCA_963931845.1 of Maratus michaelseni. NCBI lineage: Eukaryota > Metazoa > Arthropoda > Arachnida > Araneae > Salticidae > Maratus > Maratus michaelseni. Next base: position 395,778,972 of record OZ007592.1, read on the forward strand.
GTAGTCATATCTATAGAGAAGCCAATATAAAACGGTCAATCTAATAATGTGAAAATTCAAAAATATATTGGCGATATCAGCGAGCTGAATTTCAGTTGCATTCTAAAAAATAGCTGGATGATAAGGGATTTTTAACAAAGTGTCATTTTTAATTTTTACAAAAAAAAAAAAAAAAAAAAAAAAAAAAAAAACCTTTTATAGCAGCTATTCCAAAGTTAGACATGCATTAAATACCAAATCCTTTATTGGAAGTCAGTTAATAAATAATTACAATTTGTGGAACAACCATTATCATCCTGATACTTTTCAGACAAACCTAAGTTCAGCTCCGAATATCACGGATTACTGTACGAACTTTCAAAATATTTGACTGGTATTTTTGTATTGCTGGCTCTATAGAGTTGACTTCCAAATAATGAATAAAAATCTTTGGTACCGTTCTAGGGACGCAGTTAAAATATATTTCATACAACTGCTTATATTGCATTAAATATTTAATATACATATATTCTAATTGTACTATGTTGTTTCTTCTATATTTTGCCAAATTATCTAAAACTGTTGTTAAACTTGGTTGAATACCCTGCATGGTTTAACAAAAAATATATATATAATGTAAAGTAATTGTTATATTTTCATGAATGTATGTGTCTATACACGTTGTGTCTAGATACGTTGTACAATATCCACATAATAATGTGCTGCAGAGACAGAGCATTTCGTCCATTTTAGTTTACATGGTGATTCAAAAAAAAAATCTTCCATTCTTTTTGGTGTTGTAACTGTCCTCGTGAAAAGAAAAAAAGATACGTTGAAAAATCTGAGATCAAACATGTTCTTCATATTTCTGAAGTTTCAGAAAAATCGGACAAGTAAGATTTTTACAAGTAAGTAGATTTGAAGTAAACAAAAATATTACGTCTGAACATATTTATATTTATATTAAAAACATTAAAATTTACAGACATTACATTACACTTTCATAAAACATTAAAAACATATTAAAATTGGACGTTTCGGATTTACATGGAAAATCCCTCTTCAACAAACATTTTTCTTAACGTAAGTCACAGTTCAAAAATATCAATAAATAGGTTTTAATAATAATAATAGATTTTAATATAAGTAAGTAGATATTCGACAGAACATCCAAGTAAAGTCGAATATATCCGGTGATTTTTGGTCATATAGTGTTTCATACTTACAATTTTTAAACAGGATAGACGATTAAACAGAATAGAATGTAAATTAAGTTTCTTATTTTTAATGCGGAAAAAAATCTACAAGGATATTGTGTTGTGCCAAATAATTCTCATTAAAATACGCTAACTGGCGTGCAACACGACACTTTCAGTGCTATCCCTTAATAAGTAAGCATTTAAAATTTGTTTATTTTTTTTTTCTAAACGTTATTTGTGAATCAATTAATGCTCTAATGATTGTCGATGCTAATAATTAAGAAAACATTTCTTTATTTGGTTTTCTGGATTCATTCATCTGCTAAATTTTAATTTATATATAAATAAATAATAAAAAATAATTTAAATCACCTAAAACTTAATACAAAGTCCTTGTGATTGTTTTTTATTAACCACCACATAATCGGTAATTATTATTTAATTCTTTTAATACTTAGAAGAAAAAAAATATTTAGTCTTCTGGATTAATTCGTGGATTAAATTTTAATTTCAATATGAATAAATTAGAAATAGAAATTTAAATGATCTAAACTTAATATTAACAAAATAGTTGTTATTTCTTTTTATTAAATACAACATAATCGGTAAATAGTATTTAAGCAAAATTATGCTTATTACATATATATATATATATATATATATATATATATATATATATATATATATATATATATATATGTAATAATTTTTATTTAATTAGTTTAGTTTTAATTAAAGTATTAAATAATTAAATAATTAATTAAATAAAATTAATTTAAGTATTTAGTTTTAATTGGCAAAATTACACACACACACACACACACACACACATATATATATATATATATATATATATACATTTATGGAACTTTATATATTTTTTCCATATAAAGCTTTACTTGCCATTTAAATTTATTTTCACATTAATTACAAAACTTTTCATATGTGTGTTACATTTAAAATAGAAGAATTAAAATTTGTTTGTAACAATTATTCCTTATAAAAAATTGTACGAAAACTAATAAAGATCTATAATTATTAACACTTCGATTATTTTATTAAAATTGCATCAGAAATTTCAAATCATATTAGCACCATGATATCCTGACATTTATACACCGTGAATGAAGAGCACTTTGATGAGGTTGGCCTTATTTGAATAACATTACAATTTATTGCATTAAACTGAATAACGAGTGAACATCGTTGTTAACACGTTGAATGTTTTATTAAAATAGTTCAGTCAATAGTTTATGTGATTTTCCAAATCGTATTAACAAGGAAATATCACGAAACTGACGCGTGAGTGAACAGTACTTAGCTATGTGTCTGCAAATGAGAATATAATTTATTTCATCACACTGATAAATGTCACACATTAGAAATTAGGGGAAAGAGTAGAGAGTAGTAAGAGATAATATATGATAATTACTTCATCATATTATGATAGTTAACTCGAATCTTTTAGTGAAATTAGAGTGACGAAAATGTCTTTGTTCCAAATTCTTGCTGAATAATTACTGTTTTACAGAAAATACTTGAGTTATACCATTTAAATTTCTAGAGCAACAGTTTTCTTTTACAGTTGCAAATTTCTTTCTAAGTTTGTCCAGAATATATATTTTATAATATTACATGACAACTGTTTTTCTTTAAACTAATTAAGTTTTCACAAATCTGGTCCTTAAAGATATAGACCACAATTTAGGAAATGTAAGAAAATTGTTGCAAAAAGTTATTCCATGTATAGAAGTGTGGTTTAAAATGTTTCTTAATTTTGTCTTTAAAATTATTTTTATATATATTTATCATAGAAATTGCATTTTTTCTCGATTAAATAATTGTACTTCATAATTAATTTTATTTAATAATATGTTAAAATCGCATTCTAAAATACTCAACAAACAAAATTACAAAACACATGGGGTGGCAGTCAGTAAGCATTTTCGCCGCGGTAGTAGCCGACCGAAAGTACTAGGACAGTTTTTAAACATTTTAAACATCTTTTGACATCTATTTGTGTCTTTTAATTTGTCTTGTCGTGTCACCTACTAAGCAACAGTGGGATCTATCGGGTCTCATATTGGAATTTTATAAGAAAAGTACTTCAAAGTTTACCGAGTACCTTTGACGATATTCTGATGATATTTTCTAAATTGGAATCTCTAGAACTACCTAACCAATTTCAAAAGTGATGCTGGCAAATTGATGGCGACAATCCTTACTCCATAACAGGCTATATTTTATAGCGGTGCCACTAACATCAATGGGGTGCAGGAGCGAAAAATGTTCTAAAATTGCGATTTTTTTTATACTGAAGGAGCAAGAAATTTGAAATTTGGCATTGATGTTACTTATAAGATGTAAATGCTCTCTAAAAACAAAATAAAAAAATTCGAAATTTAAAAGGGTGAAATGAGCAAAAAGCGTTCTAAAAACATTCTAAATTACAATTTCTATGGAATCTCTAGAACTACCGAACCGATTTCAAAAGTGATGGTGGCAAATTGCTGGTGACAACCCCTGCTTCAACAGCCTCTTTAATAAAAACTATGCGTTTCTGATGACTGGGTTTTTCGATAATTGTTGCCATAGATTGAATCTCGGAAAATGAAACATTTGAAGTTACTGAAAAAAATAGTAACTCGAAAAGTATTTGTCAGAAAATTGTTAGGCAAACTGCGTTTGAAAGGTAAAAAATTGTATTTTTCTTGATATAAATTTCAAATCTAATGATTATGCCATTTTTCAAATATTGAATTTGAAAAATTACTAAATTTCACAATGGAGTACCATAGCAAAACCTCCATGCGTAAAAAGATAACTAGGACTTCCCTCAAAGGGATTAGTCTGAGTGATATTGCTGAGAACATAAAGTTAACAATTACGATATAAAGAAGATATCAACAAGAATCTAAGTGAATATACAGCATATGATAGACAAGAGATAGATAAAGATACAACATATGAAAAATAGCAAATTAAATGATATAATTACAAAATATCATATATAAATTCATATACTGTTATGTTTTCATATGCATTTTTTTATAACATTTGGCACATAATCTCATTTTCTTAAGCGGGAATTACTCAAAACTTAAAAAAAAAAAAAAACCCGCCGGATCTTTCAAAACGATATTTTTAAAGTCACATAATCAGATTTGCAGCCAATAGCGTATTTTAGCAAGCGTAGTTTAACGCAAATTTAATTTAATTTTTGCAACATTTTCTTTGTGACAAATATCTAAATAAAATATTAAAAAATAAAATATTAAATATTGAAATATTAAATCAAATATTTAATATTTGAATTAAAAAAAATTCCTCTGTTTATTTGTATAACTATTTATAGAAACTCGTATACTTCAAACCACATTGATAACATGCTTTGCTACAAACGTGTCTACCAGTCTAACTACTCGTATGTCTTAGCTGTGTCTATCTCCGAACTCATCTGTCTACTGTCTCTCTACTCTTCTGTATATCCGTCTCAGTATCCGTCTGTCTTTCTACCCGACTCTTTAATCGTACCTCTACCTGTCTCGCTTCCCGTTACACTACTCGTCTATCAACACGTCTGTCTGTCTATATACCCCTCTCTCTACCCGTCTGTCAAGTCGTCTCTGTACTCGTCTCTCTATCCACCACGTTACCCGTCTCCCTACCCATCTCACTACCCCTCTGTCAACCCTTTTTTGCACCTGCCTCGCTACCCGTCTGTCTATTCGTTTCGCTACCCGTTAGCTTATCTCTGTCGCTATCCGTCTCTCTACCCGTTTGTTTACACTTCTATCTATCTCTCGCCAACTCTTCCCAATATTTAAACAATTTAGTAAACGGAAGCCGTTTATCTGTTATTAAATGCAAACAGGAGTAATTTATCTAAAGAGTGTAATCAGATGCAATTTTTTTAAATACATACATAAACCAGCATAATAATTCACCAGTTTTATTTTCATAGTAGTTTATGTCATTTGACAGTAAATCTCAACTTCTTCAACCCGAACTGCGTCAAGCTTTTTAAAAAAGCCCCAAGGTCCGTATAACTGGGAAGGAGAATTGTCCTCAGGGCTACTAGATACATGTTATTAAGTTAAGTGAAAGTTTCGTAATCGGGTTCGCAGCCAATTTCTTATGTCAGAAAGGGTGGCTTCACGCCATTTTAAATTCATTTCTGTAATTTTCTTTTTCTTTTTTTGGTGGATGGTTGGTTCCAAATATATACACTTAAATTCAAACTTTTGCCCCCATGTTAATATTAGTGTTGTTTGTATTATCAATTAATACTTTGTTGATCGAGCTTCATTCGAAACAAATGTAAAAGACTTCTACAGTTTTTTTTTTCTAGGAGAAAGTTCCATAATCGGGCCCTAAGCTAATCGGGGAATTTAATATCATTATTGTTTCTAACTCTTATAGAGTTAAAACAATATTGTTGCTAGCATTACTCTTGTTTGTGACCAACCTCCTCTGTGTATCTGAATAGGGAAAAGTTCCGTATCATGTACTGGTTGGTGCCAAAGGCAGTTGTAGAATCTTACAAATTTTTCTAGAGAGAGAAAACATGTTTTTTAAAATATTTACAAATATACGTTTATTAAACAATGTTTTTGAGCCATTTTAAAAAATTAAGTACGGTGCTAAAATAAAATTTTATTGCCATTTTCGATATTTTAATAAGAAATGAAAATACATAACAAACAAATTTAACAAAACTAAGCTATTTTTGGGTACTTCTCTATTATCCCGTCGACCACTTTTCATAACAAAAAACTATCGCCAAACTAAGATTAAACGCCAAAAATACAGTCCCATTTACTTGATGCCAGAAGCATTATACGTATTTGTTATGCCATCAAGTGGTTTTTAATTCGACATTTGCGTGTATTTTTCATTATGTTTTACTGATTTATTAGTTATTTCATTCATTAAAGTAACAATTGTGTCCTTAAATTCTTATATTTTATTTATTTTGATATTTCAATGGCAACGTTCTCCCGTTTATGTAGCGTTACAGTTTGGCGATAGTTTTTTGTTATGAAAAGTGGTCGACGGGATAATAGAGACGTACACATTTTTGTGATAAATAATTGTTATTGCCAGGGGGGCAAATTGTAAACAATTAATAAGCGAACTAAAAAAATTACCGGAAAAAACTCGTGGGAATCTCAAGAAAGAAATATCTGATATAAATAGAATTTAAAATCTTAAAATTGAGAAGTGGTCCGTATAAAAATGCAAAACATTATACACCTGATATAAGAATTTTTTAATTTTTTTATATTTCCGAAAGCACAGATAAAAGGGTAAAAATCCCGGCACAGATGCCATATACTCACCACGTTGGCACGATTTTTTCCCCGCCCCTTTGGCGAAAACTGTTTGTTGTGTTTGTTTACTTTTATTTTTTATTTTAATTCTATAGATTATTTTTATATGTATATCAATATTAATTTAGGCACAGATGTCATATACGCACCAGATTGGCGCGATTTTTCCCCCGCCAATTTGGCGAAAACTTTGTTTTTGAACATTAGTTACAAATACCATACAATAATAGCATGTAATTTTTTATCTACCCTATATATATAAAATCCTAATGAAACGAATTTGTGAAACGATTTTATGAAACCAATTTATGAAACGATTTTATGAAACGACTGATTAAACGACTGATTTTGTTTCAAGGCTCTTTTTAATAAAATATTGAACGCTTGATGGTGAAATTAATACCAATTGTTCATAAAAATCCGCGGATGTCAAAACTGGTAATAGAATTTTGAAATTGGAAATAGTTTTCGAGATATTAATTTTTTTCTAATTTTAATGACATTTCTGTAATGATGGCAACTAATTACTCAGTTTTTTTTGTGACAAAAAGGGAAAAAAATTGAAAAGGATCCCGATAGGGATTATTGATTTCTTTTTATTCGTCATTTTCAAATTGAAATTGAATTTATCTTTTATTTCAATCGATAATGAAGACAAGATTGTGATTAAATTATGTTTTTCAGGAAAATTTGAAAAAAAAAATCGCATTTCTATCGTCAGGATTCAATCGTCTGTCAGCATTTAATTTAATTTATAAACTGAAAATATTTTGAATAAATTCGTCCAAATGACGTCATTTAGGTAAACGCAAAAGAAAGGGAGGAAAAGGAATTAATAGTAATTATTATTTATTGATATCATTTTGTTATTTTTTTGTAAAATTTAACTAAACGAATTTATAAAATCATTAATTCGGATATTTGAAACTAATATATAAAATAATATTTGCCCAACTGAGCGGAAGAATAAAATATCCTGCTTGGTTTTCTATCCTGCTTGGTTTTTTCCGCCAAGCTTTTTAAAAAAGCGTCAAGACCCCTATAATAGAAAAGCACCAAAAGTTCACTGGGTTTATTTTCATAACTTTTGCCACAAATCTATGTATATTAACGAATCTATCCCTTTTTGAAGCTCGAATTACGCCAAACCTAAAAGCAAAGGATCCTATAATGGAAAAGTACCCAATTTTCTTATGGACAATATTCAAGTGACAGAACATGGTGTAAAATTACCGCGGATAGCAAATTTGTTTAAATATCTCATCAATTGATGCCGAATAAATGCAGGCACATGCATGCACAACATATTTAATTAATTTTGCATGATAAATAATTATTATAAAATTCGTATATACATATTAATTAAAAAAATAATTTACATATTTAAAATAACATGAAAATATGCATGATGGTGCACTAAAATAGAGAGAAAATTAAAACCTGTTACTGAAAATGTCTATAACATAGTACTTTTCAATACCGTGGTTCTTAATGTTATTCACAAGTAGATGGAATTTTTCTCATCCTTAAACGCAAAGGAAGAATAGAATAGAGATTGTTGTTATAAAAGTCCGAGAGGTAGTCACAATTTAAACCTAACCATTTTATACAAGCTGGTTTTCAAGTAGTAATTGATTTTACTTATCAATCCCGAAAACAGTCGTCAGTTGTCGCAACAGCTGTGTATGAGGCCATGATAATCGGAAAATGTCCCATTAAATTTTTAAAAGCATGGCAACCCAATTATAGATTTACCAATATTTTTAAAATAAAGCACGCTGTCATGTTTTTAGAGGCCTCGAAGTCTGAGCGGGGGTTGGCGAGCGTAGCTCGCAGGGGGTAGGCCCCCTAGTTTCAATATAAAAATAAAATAACGTAATAAATGAAATAGCTCCTATTATTCAAAAATGGGAAATAAAAATAAATAAATGATAGTTTGATATAAATAAATATTGATATATATATAATAAAAACAATTTATAGAATTAAAATAAAAAATAAAAGTTAATAAACAACAATTGAAACAAAATAACCATGTTACCATGTGAGGCATAAAATTGCCATTTTGTTGCAATCGCGCCAATGTGGTGCGTATATGACATCCGCGCCTTTATTTATATCAAACTATTATTTATTTATTTTTATTTCCTTTTTTAAAATAATAAAAGCTGTTTCATTTATTACGTTATTTTATTTTTATATTGAAATAAAAAATCACGTGTACTATTTGTCACACTATTTGTAACTAATATTCAAAAACAATGTTTTCTCCAAGCTGGTGGAGGGAAAAATCGCGCCAACGTGGTGCGTATATGACATCTGTGCCTTGTTTCATTTCACATAGAGGTACTGCTCTATTATCCCGTCGACCACTTTTCATAACAAAAAACTATCGCCAAACTGTTAGATTAAATGCAGTCCCATTTACTTGATATCAGAAGCATTATACGTGTTTGCTACGTCATCAAGGGGTTTTTAATGCGACATTTGCGTGTATTGATCATTATGTTCTACTGATTTATTAGTTATTTCATTCATTAAAATAACAATTGTGTCCTTAAATTCTTATATTTTATTTATTTATGTATTTTGATATTTCAATGACAACGTTCTCCCGTTTATTTGGCGATAGTTTTTTGTTATGAAAAGTGGTCGACGGGATAATAGAGAAGTACCCACATATGTATTGGTACTTTTATGTTAACTTGGCGCAGTTGATTAATCGCCAAATATTTTTCTCATAACATCTTCATATTGCATTCATTTCATTTAAATATAAATCTTTCACTGATTTCATTTGAAATACATACATTAAAAATACACGTCTTTCACTCATTTAATTTAAAATACACGCCTTTCACTAATTCCATTTAAAATACTAACAAGAACGAAAAATCATGCGTCAAGCATAGATTATGTAACACTTTCCAACGCTTCCAAAATAATTTTACGAATCATACTCTTTTATAAGCTAAAAGATAACATCTAAGTAATCCGAATACTTTATTCAGCCCTGTATAGGATCTATAGATTTGTATATATACTACATAGGATGCTAAATTTTAGTTCAGTTAGGAAACACGTAGCACAGTTTAAAATTCTCCGTCTGGAGTTAAATAATACGGAAATGTGTTCCCGAACTTTTGTACTTCCCTGTATAGGATCTACAGAATTTATACACACCACGTAATATACAAAAAGCGATTTAAAATTAAAATCGCATTCAGTAACTTAAAACGCACTTCCAGGAATTATTGTTAACATACAGTAGAGAATTCTTTTGTGTGTCCCTGTAAATGAACGATGACTGCTATACACACACTATTCTGTAGTATGTCTCTTGTAATGAACCTTATATAAATTTCAATGCGTTTAAAATAGTGAAACATTATTTAAATAAACCGCAGACGATTTTTCTCCATAGACGTAATGTAACGGAATTCTTTTGACTGTCCCTGTAAAGTAAGTATAAGTGCTATGCACACCCTATTCCATATTAAGCTTCTTCTAATGCACCTTAGTGATATATATAAATTTCAATGCGTTTAAAGTATTGAAACATTATTTAAATAAACCGCAAATGATTTTTCCCCATAGACCGCAATGTAACGGAATTCTTTTGAGTGTCCCTGTAAAAAAACTATAAGTGCTACACACTTCCGTTGAAATAGGGAACATGCTATAGATAACGATTATAACATATAAAATTTGCAGGGCAATCCGAGCATATTTACGGGAGTTAGAGCACGGACAGACGGCAGACGGCAGACGGCAGACGGCCAGACGGCCAGACGGCAGACGGCCAGACGGCCAGACGGCAGACGGCCAGACGGCCAGACAAACCGAAGTCATAAACACTTTTCAACTAGGTTGGAAAGTGTTAAAAAGGAAAAGAAAATAAGAAATAATGCCTCAAATCGAAACCTTTTATTTAAACATCAAAGAATTGTTCCTAACATACACACGCGAAATAAAAAAGCTGCTAATGGTGTGATTTACGCCAAATCTCTAATACTAATACTACTCTTACTAATCTCTAATACTTTTCAAACAGAAAAAAATACAGATTAACTTTCCATTTTTATTAAATTGAAATATATTTTATTGTGCTTGCATATTTTTTTGCTCCATGTATTCCATGAACTTTTCAATTCCGATTGTCTACGAAAATCTCCCGCCGGTGAAAATGACGTACGCACTAAATTTAGTGACGTATGTACTTTAATTGAGCTTTTTTATCTATTTTTTAACACTTTCCAACCTAGTTGAAAAGTGTTTATGACTTCGGTTTGTCTGGCCGTCTGGCCGTCTGCCGTCTTGCCGTCTGGCCGTCTGCCGTCTGCCGTCTGCCGTCTGTCCGTGCTCTAACTCCCGTAAATATGCTCGGATTGCCCTGCAAATTTTATATGTTATAATCGTTATCTATAGCATGTTCCCTATTTCAACGGAAGTGTGTAGCACTTATAGTTTTTTTACAGGGACACTCAAAAGAATTCCGTTACATTGCGGTCTATGGGGAAAAATCATTTGCGGTTTATTTAAATAATGTTTCAATACTTTAAACGCATTGAAATTTATATATATCACTAAGGTGCATTAGAAGAAGCTTAATATGGAATAGGGTGTGCATAGCACTTATACTTACTTTACAGGGACAGTCAAAAGAATTCCGTTACATTACGTCTATGGAGAAAAATCGTCTGCGGTTTATTTAAATAATGTTTCACTATTTTAAACGCATTGAAATTTATATAAGGTTCATTACAAGAGACTTACTACAGAATATTGTGTGTATAGCAGTCATCGTTCATTTACAGGGACACACAAAAGAATTCTCTACTGTATGTTAACAATAATTCCTGGAAGTGCGTTTTAAGTTACTGAATGCGATTTTAATTTTAAATCGCTTTTTGTATATTACGTGGTGTGTATAAATTCTGTAGATCCTATACAGGGAAGTACAAAAGTTCGGGAACACATTTCCGTATTATTTAACTCCAGACGGAGAATTTTAAACTGTGCTACGTGTTTCCTAACTGAACTAAAATTTAGCATCCTATGTAGTATATATACAAATCTATAGATCCTATACAGGGCTGAATAAAGTATTCGGATTACTTAGATGTTATCTTTTAGCTTATAAAAGAGTATGATTCGTAAAATTATTTTGGAAGCGTTGGAAAGTGTTACATAATCTATGCTTGACGCATGATTTTTCGTTCTTGTTTAATATAACTTCCAAACGGTTTGACACTTATTCTTGGTAATAAATAGACGACGTTGTCACCTTTATAGGTACCTGCTGTAAAAATTTGAACGAAATCCGTTAAATATTTTTTGAGTTATGCTTGACGAAAGGTTTTAATATCCATCGTAGCTATATATGGGGCAAAGTAATACTGCGCTGTGTATGAGTCTTCGTTGCACTCAGACAATGATAAGGGCGACGTGTCCTGGCGTGTATATAGGCTATAACACGAGTCACAAATTATAGTAGCCTTATTATTCTGTTAAAATATAAAAGTGATTTATGAAATGTCAATATTTTGTTGGATTAAAACTTCGTTATAAGAAATTGACCAGCGTAGTGGGCGTAGCTTGCTGGTAGATATATAAAGAAAAAATCGGGATACATTTATATTAACACTTTCCAACCTAGTTGAAAAGTGTTTATGACTGCGGTTTGTCTGCCGTATGGCCGTCTGCCGTCTGTCCGTGCTCTAACTCCCGTAAATATGCTCGGATTGTCCTGCAAATTTTATATGTTATTGTCGTCATCTACAGCATGTTCCCTATTTCAACTGAAGTGTGTAGCACTTACAGTTTTTTTACAGGGACACTCAAAAGAATTCCGTTACATTACGGTCTACGGGGGAAAATTATTTGCGCTTCATTTTAATGGTGTTACACAATTTCAAACACATTGCAATTGATATATATCACTAAGGTGCAATACAATAAGCTCAATATGGAGTAGGTTGTGCATAGCACTTATAGTTACTTTACAGGAACAGTCAAAAGAATTCCGTTACATTACGTCTATAGAGAAAAATCGTCTGCGGTTTATTTAAATAATGTTTCACTATTTTAAACGCATTTAAAATTATATATATCACTAAGGTACATTACGAGAGGCTTACTACAGAATATTGTGTGTATAGCAGTCATCGTTCATTTACAGGGACACACAAAAGGATTCTCTACTGTCTGGTAACAATAATTCCTGCAAGTGCGTTTTAAGTTGCTGAACGCGATTTTAAATTTAACTCACTTTTTGTCTATTACTTGGTGTGTATAAATTCTGTAGATCATATACAGGGCAACACAAAAGTTCGCGAACACATTTCCGTTTATTGACAGAAACTCCAGAAGGAGAATTTTAAACTGTGCTACGCGTTTCCTAACTAAACTAAAATTTAGCATCCTATGTAGTATATATACAAATCTATAGATCATATACAGGGCTGAATAAAAGTATTCGGATATTTTCGAATATTGTATATTAGGGAGGGGCGAAAAAAATTATTTTTTTATAATCAATTTTTAATAATGCGGGAAACTGGCGCACTGGCATCCTAATAACGGGAAAAATAATAAAAATATATATAAATTGGTTTTGAAATCGCGCAAGAACCTCAAAGCTTAGGAAAAAAAGAAAAAAAATCTGCAATTTTGAAAAACTTATAATTTTTTTTTAATAGTTTATGTTGTTTCTAATAGTGTAAGAACTACTCTTTGTAGTTACCTAAATGTGTGAAAAATGGTTTTGGATACATTGCCGTTCATTTGAATTCGCGCAAAAAGCTTTTTAGCAAAAATAGTGATTCGAGCAAAAATAGTATTTTTTTAGCAAAAGTTGCATTATTTCAAAAATTCGCATTCGGACATAAAGCTAAAAGAATACCTGACTAATAGTCAGGTGACATTGTAAAGGCGGGCGATGACTAAGCAGTTTGCAAAACGTTACTGCTTTGCTAGTGTGTTCGTGCGATACTTTATATTGTGATTGTATGAAAGTGATTTTCATAGTATTTTGACATGGCGAGTCCAAAAAATGTGCTTGTTACAAGGCAGTCTGTCGTGTGTCCTTTATTCGGCTCACTCAAAGGATTGAGTGGAACATCACTGCCGACATACAAGGATATGCTACTTTGTTGCTTAGAAGAGAAGTATAAACGTGCATTGTTACTGAATCCTAATAAGAAGAAGGAGTTAGGTTTTTCACCTGTTGACGAGTTAGTCGCAACTCAATTAGTTAATATTTATAGAAGAGCCTCAATTCCAATGGTCACACACACTCGTGTTGTGCAAATGATCACCTCCTACTTTAATGCTTATATTGGGTTAAAAAAATCATACAACAGAGACCATGAAAAAGATTTTTATAAGAAAAGGTTAGATGTGTTTATAACCAACGCTAAGACGAAACTTTCGAATATTGCAGCTTGTAAATGTACTATGACATTCTCTTGTACATGTGGGAATAATACAATTGACAATAACTGTCCGTGTCCCTGTCCAGTGGCTGTAAAATGCAATTGTGAGAAAGCAAAAAAAAATCCTGACATTGAATTGAGGTTTATGCACGATCAGAGAAAAACCAGGATGCTGTTTATTGGTAATTTAGATAGAAATGAGACAACTAAACTGGTTAACAGAGAACAAAGAAGAGAGCAGCTTTCGATGCAACAATCTATTACTTCTGACCCCGTCAGTCCTGGCATAAGTAAGAGTAAAGGGAATCAAAACACTTCCATAAGAACAGGCAGTAACATGAGTTTCGCAATGCCTTCGACATCGCAAATGCGTTCAAAATTGTCGTACACTTCTTTATTAAGCGATAGGTACGGTGTTTCTGACAGGGCAATAGCAGCGATAGCTTCTGGTGTCCTGCATGATCTTGGAATGATCTCTGATTCAGATATGTCACGAGTGATTGATAAAAGTAAGGTTCGAAGGGAAAAATTGAAGATTCGAAAAGCAATAAAGGAAAAAGAGCACCAGCTGAAAGAAGTAAAAGGAATCTACTTCGACGGCAGAAAAGATAGTACATTAATACAAGAAAAAATAGGAGCTAAAATGTACCGCAGATTAAGAAAAGAAGAACATATTAGCGTAATTAGTGAGCCTGGTGGCCAATACATTGGCCATGTTACACCAAAAACAGGAACCGCTAATGATATTGCTGAAAGTATTTTCGACTTCATGATAAAGAAAGATTTTGACATGAGTGCAGTGGTAGCCATCGGATGTGATGGGACAGTCACAAACACCGGTTGGAAGAGTGGTGTTGTGCATAACATTGAAGTTATGTGTCAGCGACCATTGCAGTGGTTTATTTGTTTGCTACACTTTAATTAACTGCCTTATAAACATTTGTTTCAGCACCTAGACGGAACAACAACTGGGCCAGCGTCATTCAGTGGTCCTATTGGCAAACAACTGCCTAGCTGTGAGAAAAATCCTGTTGTTGATTTTGTCCCGATTCAATCTGACTTTGTCATCACAAAAAATAAAATTGACCTCAGTAAAGATCAGCAGTATCTTCTAGACATTGTTCGTGCAGTCATCACTGGACTCTGTGATCCAGAATTAGCGGTTAAAGATCCCGGACCCCTCAGCCAGTCCCGATGGTTAACCTGTGCTAACCGGGTATTAAGACTTTATGTTTCCCAAATAAGTCCAACATCTGAAATGAAGACACTTGTAAATTACTTTGTAAAGACGTACGCTCCTGTTTGGTTTGATATTAAGATGCATTACTCTGTGAAAAACAGTCCGAAGCACATACTGAAGGTCATACAAACAACAAGACACTTCCCGGACAACATTAAAAAAATCATCGATCCTGTCATTCAGAGAAACTCGTTCTTCTGTCATCCAGAGAACATGATGTTGGCGATGTTATTGGACGAGAGACAACACATTCGAGAATTAGGGTACAGGAGGATACTGAAAGCCAGAAATGTGCCTCCAGTAGTAGATCACGTTAGAGCCTTCAAGCTTCCTTTAATTAATTTTCAAGCCACAGATTATACTGAACTTATTGATTGGACAAAATGTAAGCTGACACCACCTCCAATGTTGTCAAATATGGCAACGGAACACATTTCAACTTTATTGAAAGACAAAGCCCTGCCAGAATTTGAGTGTTTGAAATTCCCATGCCACACTCAGTCGGTAGAGAGAACTGTGAAACTTGTTACAGAAGCCGCTGGAAAAGTTTGTGGGCATGAAAACCGAGACGGTTCTATTAGAACAACTTTAAAATCAAGGTTTTTGGTGCCAAAATTTGATACGAAGTCAGAATTTAAAGGGACTTGAGTGTAACAACACCCAAATTGCTTGGTTGGTTTTGTAGGGTGTGGGTGGGACTCGACATGCAGCCACCTCCACATGGTGCGTCCTGGGTCATTTAAGCATAAAGGAAAAAATTCTGAAATGGGTGAAGAGCTGCAATATGAGGTTTTTACAGACATAAATGGCATTTTAAGGCTTTCTGCGCGAACTCAAATGAACAGCAATGTGTCCAAAAGTAATTTTCACGCATTTAGGTAACTACAAAGAGTAGTTTTTATACTAATAAAAATAAAGTAAACTATTTAAAAATATATATATACGTTTTTAAAAATTGCATAATTTTTCAGTTTTTTTCTAAACTTTAGGGCTCTTGCGCGATTTCAAAACCAATTTACATTTTTTTTATTATTTTTCCCGCTATTAGGATGCCATTGCGCAAGTTTTCCGCACTATTAGAAATTGATTATGAAAAAATATTTTTTTTCGCCCCACCCTATTGTATATGTTGGAAATTCCTGAAATTACGTTTTTAAATATGTTATGCGTTTTCCATATTGTTTACTTAGATGTTATCTTTCAGCTTTTTAAACGGTAATGACTTGTAAAATTATTTTGGAAGCGTTGGAAAGTGTTACATAATCTATGCTTGACATATGATTTTTCGTTCTTGTTAAATAATGAATTAGATAACTTCATAATTATGATACATAGGAGAAACAAAGTTAACGTAGTAGGGACTCCAATTACCCGTAATAATAAAATTGACATGTACTAAACATTTTTACAATTCCCGAATATAATGATAGTCAATTCTCTGTTTTAATTAATAGTATTCATTGTTTCTTATTTACCAAAGGCAAATAAATATCTATAAAAATGCTTTTCAGCGTTTTTACACCGTTTACTTCAGACAAAAACTATAAAACTAAAAATGAATTTGTTTATAACCATAATCAAACATTATTAGTTTTAATTAAAAACCTTTCCTATTCGAACATTAAAGAAAGCAATCATTGCAACTAAACACACGTAAAAATATTTAACTATTATAGCACAATAAACAAATACACAAAGGAGTTCATTTATTATTAAAATTGCTAATACAAAACTCTTAAATTACAAGCGTCTGAAATGCATATACGTATCTGTTGTAATTACTACAATTCCTTTGCGGCATTTTTATTTTATACACTAGTTAATCTTTTGCTAAAATAGAATAAAACTGGTTAGAATAGTTAGATATTACGAAACACTCAATATTATATAATGAGAATCTTTTATTCTCTTTTAAGGCTTTAAGTTTTAGTTTAATATACGATTAATCAGAAAATGTAGAAGTTCATTTAAGTAAAAAAATCTTTATTCTGTAATAATAATTCTTAGATACAACCCTATATTAAATTTCTAACAAATGCTAATCTTGTTTTAACGATATGTCAACTATACTTGATTTATTCTGAGTTGAAGTTACGGATTCCGTATACTCTTCTCTTTGAGATACATTTTTGAACTTTAGAAAAATTATAATCACAGCAACTCTAAATAAATTTGTGTTATTTTTGATTAGTTAATCTAAATTCCAAGTGTCTTTAACTTTTTATCAAAAGTGAAATGTACAACTTTTCTATGCAAAAATCTGTGCTGCCTGTAAAAAAGTTTATAGAATATTTAATGAAAAGTAGTAACATAAATGAACTATACAACGAATGCCGTTTAATGAATCAAGAATCCTCTTTAATAAAAGGCTATGCGTTGCTGACGACTGTGTTTTTCGCTAATAGTTGCCACAGATTAATCGCGGAAAATTAAACATTTGAAGTTACTGAAAAAAATTAATAGCTCGAAAAGTATTTGTCTGAAAATTGTTAGACAAACTGCATTAGAAAGATAAAAAATTGTATTTTTCTTTATATAAATTTCAAATCTAATGATTATGCCGTTTTTTAAATATTCAATTTCAGAAATTACCAAACTTCACAATGGAGTACCATAACGAAACCATCACACGTAAAAAGATAATCATAAAGGCAATGTGTCCTGACGTGTATTACTGGCTATAGCACGAGTCACAAATAGTAGCCTTATTATTCTGTTAAAATATAAAAGTGAATTATGATGTCACGATTGCATGATTTTTATTTAATTCTCCGCAAATACTAGATGCACCATTTCTTTTTAATATATGTATATATATATATTAAATGTAAAAAATCTGTTAGAATTTTAAATTAAAAAGAAAAAAAAGTTTTCAGCGATGGTCTGTAACCCGGGGAGCCCGTTCTGGATTCCCTAGTTAAATTATAACTTCCCATTATTAAGAAATTGTACCTCTCCCTCTTCCACTTTCAAAATCGTACAGATTGTGTTAAGAATAGCTTAGCATGCTTCATTTGTTTTAAACAGCACATGAATACCTTCATATTTTGATATTTTGTTAGAAAGTGTGTTCTTTTTCTATCTGATTTAAGTTAATACATTTCCCCAGTCATTATTTTTATTTATAATAAATTCGTTTACATTATATTTCCTAGTTGTGCGTGCTTTGTACACCATGATGTTGTCTCACAATCAAATAACAGTATTTAGGTGAAAGTACAATACCTGTATAACTTAGTACCTTATACCTACCGTATACATACACGACCTACGGTATACACGGACGATGCATAACGTTTAAAACGTCACATGGAGTGGATCATTTTTATCACCGCGGTCGATGGGCGCGTCGTCGCTTTGCACCAATCGCGGTCTAAAAATGATTCACTCCATTTGACGTTTTTAAAGTCATGCACCGGCCGTGTATAACGTAGGTCGCGATACATAGCATGCATACATATGTATATTTCTACGTTTTTCTAAAATATCGCAGGCTTGTATTTATAAAATGTAACTACATTTCTGATGAAAGGATTGCATCTCAGAAAATACTTATTTACATCTAAAACATTTAGTTATTATGTTGGAACAAATTGCAGGATTACCGCGTAGCCTGGTTTTGTGAGGAATCCTCTCCACGAAATCAATTTTATTTTTCGTTTGTCATCTTCTTACAAATATGTGGTGTCCGTAAGTACTTATTGAACACTTCAAAAGACAGTTATTATAACTTTGGTTATTCAATACTACTGAAACCAGTTATAAGACTTCGAACAAAAAAAAATTAATATCGTGTATTTTGAACTTTCCTGTTACAGAGAAAAATACTTGCGTACAGCATTACGTTATAATAACACATATCCAAGAGTCAAATAAATTGACACAGAGACAATTAAATCTCTTTCAACGCATAATACTGATTTTATAGGTTTAAGTTCTTTCAATCTAAATGTTTAACAAAGCGTTTAATTAAACAAAGCGTTTTCGGTATTTGTAAACAATTATAAGGGCTATTATATACCGCAATAAAAATATTTCAAAGGAAACCTGAATTTATTGCATTTTTCTCAAGCATTAGACTTTATGTACAAAACGTTTTGAGGGACTTAGTAAAATTCCTTTGCACTCAGCAGCACTGTAGTCCGGAACCTTTTTTTCCGTATCCATAATACATTTAAATTTCATTTTACTTAATGTACGTAGAAAGACGTCGCCCAGCTGTATGTGTAAATAGTGTATATTTTTAACATTGCTATTACAGAGCAAATATATTGCTCTGTATAAAAGGATAGAGTATAATCTAAAGGTATAGTATCTTAAAATAATACAGCTATATATTCGAAATTATCAAAGCATCAAACGAAGATTAATGCGAGATTGTGTGATTTGAATAATTTAAAAAAAACTTAATAATTTTGTTTAAGGATTAATTTTGACCTTAAAAATTAGGATTTCATACAAAATATTAAAACGGAGCAACAATAATCTAAAATTGATTTTATTTCAAATTTCTCTGTGCATATGTGTAATTTAAAAATTGGTATTTGCGAACATTTTACGAATTTTATTTAGCATCTATTACAGTATTTAATTACAAAATTATTCTAAAACATTCATTTATGATAATTAAAGTTTTCGACTTTTTTAAATACAAATAGTACTTGTAAAAAAAGTCAGTAATTATATAAAGAAAACTAATCTGCTTTAATATACTCAATAGTCTAAACAAAATATAATGCTGACTATTCTTTTCATGCAGAGTACTAGAAATTCTCATATTTCAGTCTTTAAAATACGATATTTTGTTTACACTTTATTGTTAGATCTAATGCGACTGCTGCTATCTGCTTAGGATAAACAAATACCTTGAATTACTAAATTTTGTTGTTTACTATCCTTATATCATTGACGTGTGACCGAAGTTGCCAATAAACAATTGAAAATAAATTGACATTCCAGAACATTTATTCATCCGTAAATGCGTTTCATGACGATGTTTTTAAAATTTCATTTTTAATATGATAATACTTTTCCAGTTACTGTACATTTTAACTTTCCTACCCTGTTGAAATATTACTCAATCTTGATAAAAATATTTCACACCTGAATTTTTATTTAAAACTATTTAACATAATTATTTATCTTACGTCTCTATGACTTTCATTTAACTTACTTTATAATAATAATAATAAAAAAATCTGGTTGTAATTGAATGAAATAAATTACAAAAACGGGTCGATTAGATAGTTTCAGGGTAGGAAGATTAATATAATAATTAAAAAAATAAATTACAGGAAATAGGTCGAAAACCAAATCCAAAATAATGTTATCATCGTCGCAAGTGTTTCAGGACTTTTTCTATATTTACGAATGTTGCATGTATTTAAATTTTCAAAATCACTAATCTAGCGACTATAAGTAATCCGAAGAGATCCGTTTTGTAATATTACAAAAAAAAAAAATCAGTAAATGTCTTTAAGAAATTTAAATTATTATTCTTACGCAGATATTTTAAGAAAAAATAATTTTAAGGATTTTTTAAGAAATTCTATGGATTCAAAACTTTAATTTTACTTATTATGAAAAAGTAGAAAATTGCTTAAATACATAGTCCAAATGAATTCTTATAAGTACATCAGAAAGTATAAAATGTAAAATTGAGAAATGAGCTAACCAACATAATAAATTGTAAGATTTATTCGAATATTTACTGTCGAAGTGTAAAAGATATAAATTAGTATATTAATTTCGTTAGATAAATTAACACTTATAGTCTTACATAATTTGAAATGCAACAGAATTGCAAAAAACGCTTATACAATTAAAAAAATAGATTCCTGATATTTTATTATGTACATTAAAATAAAATTTATTAACGAATATTAACGTGCTCTTGCTTTACTATAACGAAAAAAAAAACAGAATAGTGTATACAAATAAATTAAATGAAAGTTTCGACACTATTTTGTCAAAAAAAGAAATGCTTGTTAATTTTCGTATTTTAGCGCTTTTCTAAATAAAATTGAAACTAAAAGGAAAAGCCATACATTGTAAATATGTCAAGATTTAAATCTCGAAAATGAAAACAAACATGTATTTCGAATAAAAATAAGATATAGGAATCAATAGTAAACATAATTAAACAGTGCATTTGACTGTTCATATATTCAGAAGTCTTATTTTTCTTCAATATGCATTTTCTTGTACATTGTAAATGTCATAAAATCTGAAAAATGATCTGCATGCTAGAGAGATAAATTCCCATAAGAAAACATCATAGTATCATTTATTTTCTCTTTATTTTTTAAAGAATGTTTTTATTTTCGTCTGTTGAATGTATGTGTTACTTTCTGTAATGAATACTGTTCTTTAACTTAATTAACACTTACAATGGGATAAAAAATACACGCAAACAAAAACTCAGAGTCATTTACTTTAATCCACATATAAACTTAACCCTCTTAAATTTCCAAATAAATTAAACAAAAATGCAAACAAAGACACAAGCCACACTAAAATTTTTCTGTTATGAAGAATAATGAGTGCATTAAAATTTCATTGTACACAATACTAGAGAAAACAACACATTTGCCCCCCAAAAAGTAAAACTTTAAAAAAGTCAACTTTAAACATACCCAAATTAATCCCCATGAATTTTCTATCAAAACAAAGAAACAAAGAAAACAAAAGGAAAAATACACAGGAATAATATTAAATTAAGTAGTAAGTTCCTAAAGCCTAAAGCAAATAAAAGATTATAAAAGAAAAAATAATAATGTATTCACCAATCCGTTACCAAATTTTCGTCCGAAATACTAATGATTTTTTTTTCAAAGGAACCTTTTACATTACTATCCTTTAATTTACAACTGACAAAGACAACCAGATGAGGTGCATCACTCTAATAAAGTTGCACAAGCACATCATCCAGTACCAGACCATTTGAATCCTTATAAAGTTGAAACTCCTTAGGAAAATTCGGAAGCGCTAGTCTAAGCATCCAGATAAATGTTTCTTTCCTCAAATTCCCTCTGCGCTTCATCCATACGGCTAAATTGGCCATTCTCCATAGGGAGATCTGTTAAACTAAGGGCACGTTTACTAAAATAAGGACCAAGTCTGATTTAATAGTTAACTGCGCCTGAAAATTTAAAATTTTAATCCTTCTATATTTTTATTTACTGGTACAACCTGATTTTTAGAAATCTGAAATTTTAAATATTAAATGGATGTACTTAAAAATGTGCATTTACTAGGTTTAGGCCTCTGCTTATGCTTTCTTAATTTGAAAACACTGCGTTTATTTTTTCGAGGTGTGACACAAGGTCCTTTGACCGAATGACAATGTCATCGGGGTACAAAAGTATACCACCATGTGCCAAGTTACCAAACACAACATTCTTAAGTCTCTGAAAATTGTTACTTGACCTGGACATTTCCAAACGGGCTTCTCTTGAACTCATAAATGCATCTATGTGTAATAATAACCGTCTTATGAGTATCTCCAAGCCTAATTAGTAGCTGAAAAAAATTCTCTCGTTAAATCCAGGGTCAAGAAGTACTCAGAAACGGGCAACGCGTCGATGGAATCAGTCATGTTAGGAATTGGATAACTATCTTTAACAAAATTTTTATTCTACTTATCCAACCCCAGTCTGTACTGATCACAAACGTTTTAAAAATAAAGTTACTGGTGACGCAAATTCCTAGATGGCGAGGGAAAAAATATCAGCATCTAATAATATATCAAGCTGCGAATCTAACTACTCACGTAAATGATATGGAACTCTCTTGTCCTTCGATCTAACAGGCTTATCATATTTTATGCTGATAGTGTGCGGAACAGTATCACAGCTTCGTATGTCTTCATTAAAGAGGCAAAAACATCCTTATTATTTTATAAAAAGTTTCTCACCTGTGACCAGTCTAAATTGTCGTAAATGAAATCTGCATGCTCAAAACTGTCAAGATTTTATGCATTTGTAACATTAGTGCAAATATTTACTAAGTCAGAAGAATTATTATTTTTACATAAACAAATAAATCAGCAATTTTAAAGTTTTTATTCATGCAAATTCCTTAGCATGAAACATTAATAACGTAAATAAAAAATCAATACTCAATTGAGAAAAATTTATGGAAGCTGAAACTCCATCTCTCAGTTTCTCAGCGACATCATATTCGTCACGGAGGTCACGACGGGCAATGATCACTAAGATCTACGGAGCACCAAGTCCACAGCATTTGGGATGTGTAAGATCCAGGGCGGACATCGTTCTTGATATTTATTTACTATTCAAAGCAGAAAAAACATGTCCTCTCTCTTGCAGATATTTTTTCAATACCAGGATCCCTCCGAAGAAACCACTCGTTTCACCCACTTTTCCTGGATACTTTCACAAGCCTCACCTTTCTCAAAACTTAAATAGGACTATTCAATGCTAGAGACATCCATCAGTGTGTTACATAAAAATAAAGATAAACGATTTCTTTCGTGCAGCACTTGATTTCTGATATCGCATTGCTCTCTCGAATCCAACAGCTCCTACAAAAAATTAATCTATTGGGGCAATAGAGATGAAGGCGCGCCAAATAAAACTCACGGCCCCTTAAGGCTCGAAGAGTGCGTAAACTTAACTCGCGGGTTCTCTTTTGCGGTCTTCGGAATCTTTGATGTTTTATGACTTTCTCAGGAAGGTCTAATGTTCAGGGGTAAAAGCGGGAGTACTTAACAGATGTTGAAACCATCCATTTCTTTTGTTGAATCTCCTCTTTTTTGTACCTGACCACAAATTGATTCGGGGAAAATGGGAATTGATTTGATTTATGCACATCTCAGGCTGACGTCCAAGTTTGCCCACTAAACTCAAATTTATTCCCCTCTAATATACAATAATGCCAGCTACAAAAGTGGCTTTTTTTATTCCAGTCAAGCCCTCCCCCCCTCCATAATGAAAACGTGAGTGAAGATAAAGTCTTCACAACAGCGGTTTCACCCCGTAGAGCGTTATGTAATGGAATATTTTGTGTGTCTCTGTAAACGAACTACTATAGAAAGCATATTGCAATCTACCTAATTGATGTATATCAATTTCATTATGTTTGAAACTTTGTAACTTCACTAAAATACACTAAAAACATTTTTTCGTTTATAGTATTGTAAAAGAAAACTTTTCATTGTCCTTGTTCACGAACTATAATTGCTAATTATTATATGCTCTATTGAAAACATGTTGTCGTGCACCTCGGGGATGCATATGCATTTCATTATGTTTCAAATTTAATATAATATCATCGAAATGACGAAAAACGATTTTACACAATCACACTCAGAAAAATGACACTTTAAAATTGAGTAAATCGTTGTTTTCATTTTGTTAAGAAACTTTTTGTTTTGAATTCGACGACCCAATGCTTTCAATTCTGAAATACCAGAAATACTCAGAATATTGAAACATGGAGATAGTCAAAACTGAGCACATCATACTCATTTTTAAAACATGAACATACTAAAAAATGATTAGGGTCAGTTCATACTCATTTTTTATACATAAAAATACTCAAAAGTGTGCACATAGAGGACAGTTCGTACTCATTTTAGAAACATGGACATATTCAAATATGAGCACATGATGTTTTATTCTTGAGTATGTGCATGTTTTAAGAAATAAGTACATACATGTTTACTATGTGCGGCATTTGACCGATATTTAATTTTGACCGAGCTATGCTCGGTCAAAATTAAATTTGAGTTCAAATATCATGACTCATGACCAAAATGATCCACTAATTGAATTTTCTTGAACATGTGACTTAGCCCAACAGTCTCCTCGTGCCCGAAAACCATACGATGCAAAATTTAGTGTAAATTGAGCCGCTTTTCAGATCTTGACCCACAATGACCCAGAAATGACCCACTAATCGAATTTTTTCGAACCTGTGACCTAGCCCAATGATTTTCGCGTTCCCGAAACTCGTAGGATACAAAATTTAATCAAAATCGTTAGAGCCGTTTTTTATATAAAATTAATTTGACCCGCTTTGACCCAAAAATGACCCACTAATCGAAAGTTTTCCAACATGTGACCCGGCCCAATAGACTTCTCGTGCCCGAAAATAGTCGGATACAAAATTTCGTCAAAATCGTTTGAACCGTTTTTTAGATACAATTAGCTTGACCATGACCCAAAATGACCCACTAATTGAATTTTCTCGAACATGTGACCTAGCCCAACAGTCTTCTCGTGCCCGAAAACCATCGGATGCAAAATTTAGTGTAAAATTTTGTGTTTTATTTTCCCAAAGTAAGTGCTTGAATTTTCATAGATATTCATCAGAATTTCTACACAATGTCAATAGTACAAAATATTTTAAACTTAAACGTTAAAAGTTTAGTGCAAAATTGATCCGCTTTTTATATCTTGACCCACAATGACCCAGAAATGACCCACTAATCGAATTTTCTCGTATATGTGACCTAGCCCAATGATTGTATCGTGCTCGAAACTCGTAGGACACAAAATTTAATCAAAACCGTTAGAGCCGTTTTTTAGATAAAATTAATTTGACCCGCGTTGACCCAAAAATGACCCACTAATCGAAAGTTCTCGAACATGTGACCCAGCCCAATAGTCTTCTCGTGTCCGAAAATGGTCGGATACAAAATTTCGTCAAAATCGTTTGAACCGTTTTTTAGATACAATTAGCTAGACCATGACCCAAAATGACCCACTAATCGAATTTTCTCGAACATGTGACCTAGCCCAATGGTTTTTTGGTGCCCTAAAACGGTAGGATACGAAATTTCGTCAAAATCGTTGGAACCGTTTTTAAGATAAATTCCGCATATATATATATATATAACCACACACAAGATTTGCTCGTATTAGAATATATGATTTATTAATTTCAAAAACAGTCATTGAGAATATTATCATTATAAATACATTTAATTAATTTCATAAAAACAGTTATAGTGTAAAGCAAGCATTATTGTTTCTGTATAGAGTTTTATATTTAAGAAATGTAAAAATAAAATAAAAATATATTTATTTTTCTAAAGTTTAAATCGCCAAAAAATATTTACTGTATTTTTCGGCGTATATGTTTTGAGCCGCGGATTATAGGCCGACAAATAAGGTAATTACAATAAACAGTTGCTTCTTTTAAAACAACGTATAAAACTTTTGCAAATATATATGTTAACAATTACATGATTGAAACTAACCTAATTTAAGATAGAGATCAATCTAAATTAGATGTTCTTCAATTCATTTACATTAAAGATTATAAATAATCCCACTTCACGCTTTAAACATAAAGCTTTTAAGCTAATTTGCTTAGAGATGATTATCCTGACACTATTTGAAGTATTGAGGAAATCGTTAACTATTTAAAATCATTAACCGTCTTGAATCACAAAATTTCCTTACTTAATATTCTTATACTGTTGATATTTAACTGAAATTAGCGCAGGATTTTATAATAACCATTTCAGGTTTGTCAATTTCAAAAATGGAGGTATGTATATCTCATTGAATTTAATATGAACAATGTTAGTTCTTGCACAATTTATATTATCTACTAATGCGTAAATGAAATAATAAATTATTATACGCCTTATTTTATATGAATACGTAAACAGTCCAACCAAAAGAATTATTTTAAAGAAAGTGATCATATTTTAATTTTACTTATTTTCCCTAATTACTTTTTGTACTAACGTATTACTAAATTTAAAGCAATTATAAACGTATAATGTTCGAAAAATTGTTACGCTCCGTGCATATTTGTAAATCAACTGTGCCAGTGTTTTATACTTCGCAAAAAAAATTATCGGTTAAAATGACAAATTAAAAATATAACTATCACATTTTTAGAAAAAAGAATAAACGCATGTTTAATTTCATTTAAAATTTAGGAAACATTTGAAAACATATGTAACATACTTTAATATTATGAGCTGACTGGCCGTAATTTTAGATCAAGATGAAATGCAGCAAGTGTTTACTAAAGGAAAGTGCGTTATTCACATGTAAAATCCTAGCAGAGTGATATGCAAAAGAATCAAGTGTGGTACATTTTCATTAAAACCGATTGCTGGCCATAGAGCCTTTTTCACATGCTCTGTACAGCACTATGCTATGAGTTTCCATGTGACTAAGGCAATCCATTCTAGTATGCAATTAACCACACTTCACCTTAACTGATTTTCATACCTCTTTTGAAAGAGTTGGTATAATTTCACTAATCTAAAGCTATGTATTTTCTCGAAAACATACACACAATACATTTCGTTTATCGTATATGAAAATAGCGGAAGATCTTTTCATCATAATTTGTATTCTTAGGCTATAATTGTGAAATGACTTTCGGGACATTTTCATTAAAACCGATTGATGGTCATAGATCCTTTTTTACATGATCTGTACAGCAATATGCTACGAGTTTCCATGTGACTAAGGCAATCCATTCTAGTATGCAATTAACCACACTTCACCTTAACTGATTTTCATACCTCTTTTGAAAGAATTGGTATAATTTCACTAATCTAAAGCTATGTATTTTTTCGAAAACATACACACAATACATTTCGTTTATCGTATATGAAAATAGCGGAAGATCTTTTCATCATAATTTGTATTCTTAGGCTATAATTGTAAAATGACTTTCGGGACATTTTCATTAAAACCGATTGATGGTCATAGAGCCTTTGTACATGCTCTGTACACTATGCTACGATTTTCTATAAATCAACCCACTCTAGTACGAACTACCCCCACTTCACCTTAATTTATTTTCATACATTTTCTAAAAGAATTGGTATAATTTCACTAATCTAAAGTTATGTATTTCCTCAAAAACGTGCACACAATATAAGGTAAAGCCAGGAGAGGTGGCGCGGTCGGAGAGATAGCGCACATAGAGGTTCGGGGGGAAGGAGTAGAGTGAGAGCGCAGCGACTCCAGGTGGTTGTACAACAACAGTAGTGGAGTGTCTACTTGAAAGTGCACGTTGATTGCTTTGAGCGTCTAAGATAAAGTATTAGTATTTTGTTTTATTTTCACAAAATAAGTGCTTGAATTTTCATAGCTATTCATCAGAATTTCTACACAATGTCAATAGTACAAAATATTTTAAACTTAAACGATTTCTCATAAGCTACTAATCTAGACCAACAATGTGAACATCAACGGTTCGTTTTAGTAGCGGCCATGTTTAAACAAAAGG
This sequence comes from Maratus michaelseni, assembly GCA_963931845.1. Lineage (NCBI taxonomy): Eukaryota > Metazoa > Arthropoda > Arachnida > Araneae > Salticidae > Maratus > Maratus michaelseni. Next base: position 395,807,389 of record OZ007592.1, read on the forward strand.
CCTCGCAATCTCTCCTAGCGAAATTGGAGAGTTTGTGCATCTGCTACTTAGGAGAGATGGCGCATTGTACACATTAGTTTCTATGCTAGGAGAGATTACGCAGCTAATTGGTAAATTTGCATAAAAAATGAAAAATGAAAATGGACTAATTTCAAGTTAAACTTGTTATTAAGTTACATAATTTTATTTTGTAATCTTATCTGGACTTGCTTTTTCTGATTCTTTATTTTTTTTCCTTTAATTAAAATTTTTTAATCGTTTTTTAAATTATTTCCTTTTTCTGATTCTTTAAGCAGTAGGTTGAAATATTCACTCCCAATACAATAAAATTTTTTCACAAAAACCTTACAGCAATGTCATTTAAGTGTAATTATTATGGTTAACAATTTAATTGTAGTTATTATTAGTAACAATATCTCCTACCCATGTGCGCAATTACACCAACCCTGTAAGGAGAAATTGCGCAAAATAACTTTCGTGGTTTTATTACAACTGTTCTATTAAATTGCAACATAACAACAAAATAGTAATGGAAATGCATAAAAAACAAATGAAGTAATAATTATTCATGGATAGTTTAGCAAAAAATTAATATTTAGATTTTTTATTGCTATTCTTTTGAATTGTGCGCAGACTATCCTAGCTTTACCTTAATTCGTTTATCGTATATGAAAATAGTGGAAGATTTTTCCACCATAATTTGTATTCTTAGGCTATAATTTCAAAATGTCTTTCCTTAATGTTATAAATATTTATAAAATTCTGTTATGAATGAATATTTTGTTTCCTCAGTTTAAAGGTAATTGAACTTTCAAACACATTTTAAACAATTTCAAGTTTTATTTTAAAAATTTATATTTGCAAATCTCAATATTAAAAATGCATAGTTATAAAATAAGAAATTGTTTTAAATATAACATGTAAATGTGATACTATCAATAGGATAAATATATTTTATAAATATTTATTTCCAGCTTTTTACACATTTCATTGTTTAGATACAGAAGAAGTATAAATATTTACATATCGAGTAAAAAATACAATCTCCTTTATCTATACATTATAAAGTATGTGAAACTAACGGTGCAAATAACATATTCTCGCTTTAAAATTACGAAAATTCAGTATTACACACCACGTAATTTCAATAAAATGTTTAGCCATATTTATGTTTTCGATGTTTTATTACGTATAAAGAAATCCAAATATAAATGAAAATTTCGAGAATGCAGTATATAAGAATTTTAAAATCAGAATTTGTTTAAGGGGGGAGATCACGTTAAGCAGCCTGAAAATAACAATAATTAAACCAGTGCGAAAAACTCTGTAGTTTGAAAACCAATGAATAAAATACAACAATTTTTTTCTATAATTTCACAAATTCTTGTAGTTAAACAAAAACACTGAAATTATATACATTTAGCAATATTAATTAGTTTAAATGATAACGACAAAATGGCTTTTTAAAAATATAAATACTAAAATATGCATTTTGCGCGCAAGATTAAAAAAATTCTACTGTAGACACATACTTAACATATCATTTATTTTTACTTATACTATTATATTTTACACTGAACCTAATTTTAAAAGTATATTGAAATTCATTAGCATAATTAATCGCTTTTATAATAATATTCACTAAATTTACCAAAAATTTTAAATTTAATTTTTCAATACAAAATTTTCTATGGCAAAAATCAGACTAAATTTTGGTTCAGCATAAAAGTATTCATGAAATAAAAATTATACTCAAAATTTCAAAGTTCTGTGATAATTGGTTTTTTAATGATCATTAAAAAACCAATTATCATAGAACCTTGAAATTTTGTGCGCGCAATGCCAAAAAACACTGCTTTGAGAAAAGGGCTTCAAAGGTAACTTTATAGCATGACAGGAAATGGCTTTTTACAAGATATTTTTAGCTATAACTTCTGTTCTAATTGTAATTTTTGTAAAATTCTTTTTGCAGTGTATTTGTAACATTTCAAGGCATCCATGCTAATTTTTTTTTAAATCGATTTTTTAAAATCTTCAACGTGATCTCCCCCTTAATGCAAAAAAAAGTTTTTCACGTTTATATAATATGCTTCTGAATCTAATTAGAAAAAAAATATTTTCATTTCAAACACATCGAGATTTAAAATAAATGAAAGTAAAGAAAGTAAAAAAGTTGGCGTTTTATAACTGCCAACATGTGAATGTTTTCTATGTTTATTCAGTCACATTGTCAGAAAAATGCAGAAGGTGTTTTTCTTCAGAAATTGTTAAAATACGTTCTGGGATTTATTTCCGTATATAAATTGTAAGGTTACTTACGCTTTCTCAGAAGCAAAAATGCTAAACAATTTGAATTATCCATTTAAAAAATAAACGGCATTTAATAAAAGTTAAACCTAAGCCTAAAATAATTGGACACCTGTTCTACAAATTGTTGGTAATTTTCTGTAAAAGTAAGTATTTCTTACCTTGATCTTTCACAATTTCATCAATACAGATAGCTGTAAAAACAAAATCAAGAATGCACGACAGCAATTTTTTTTAACAGAGACGTGCAATATATTATTGCGTGAGTATATTAAAATTGTTTCCACAAAATCATAATGTACGGGAATAAAGATTTGTAGTGTCCGTCTGGTATAATGGTAATTTAGATAAATAAAACAAGTAAACTATCGGTATTACAAGAAATAATTTATCCTGAAAAATTCACACAAATATCGGTAAAATATTTTTGTAGGCTTTTTTATGACTTTTTTCTGGAATTTTTCTGAAAGCAGTGCTAATAAGTGCTACGACTATGTTTCATTGCACCTGTGCGAATCGCATTTTTAATTTCAAACTATACTATCAATTTATGTTTGAATGTTAATTGCCGAAACGACAGTTAGGGCCGTCTGTGGAGACCGGAAAATAATTTGATGTCTGTCTGTTTATTTTTTTCTGTGTATGCCTCGCAATAACTGCCTCAAAAAACATCCGATTCGTTTGCAATCATGTAGATTTGTTGTTGAGGTGCCCGGATTTAGCTGCATGGGTTTTTGGTTAATTTTAATTAAAAAAAAAATATGTTTAACAGACAAACATGCAGAATTAACAGCATTAACAATAACACTAAAATTACGATTATTTCTTTACTCTTTCATGTGTAAATTAACTTATGCGGCTGAAAATGTTTACATGGGAATTGATAGCAACGAAAAACATGTATTCCAGGCTGAAGACACTAATTAATACACTTATAAAAACCCTTCGGAAACGTTTCTGAAAAATACGGGCAGCGAAAAATACTTCGTTTTTATAAATAATTCTTTGAATTTTGGAAATGTATTGGTTTCTGGGGATTCAAAAGACAATGGAACACGTTATTCGGAATTTCGGATAACTCAGAAGATTATATTATACTTTCGTTCGTGGTGATACTATATTTTCTAAAAATAAGAAACATTGGTCATTTTTTACAGTGTATGTTAGATATTCCGTGAAGTGAGTTAAAAAATTTAAATGTTTTACAAAATTGACTTTGAGCCCCATGTCTAAAGATTTACATACAAGCTGTAATACTGTCTAATATCAGCTATTATTCTGTTTTGAATTTTGTACCCGTTTAACCAGCCATAAGCGCAGTTAAGCAGCATGATTACCATGTCCAATGATCAACTGTCCACAAGAACAAATAAAATTTATTTTATTTAACTTTTTTGGTATTTTTTTCTGTTGTTTCTTTAAACGTAGTTTTAATACAAAACAATATTAAAACCAATGCATTTCAAATTAAAAAAACTTTAAGGAGGTTTACTTTAAAATGTTCGTTATAAGTTGAGCAGATTTTAACTATTATGTTCAAAAAAAGTACTAAATCTAAATAACATTTATAATAATTTCTTTGTTGTTTGTAATAATTTACGTTTATTTAAATTTTTTTCAGAAATATTTCATTTTTAAAAACAAGGAACCACGTTTTAAAAGTTTTGTTTTTATATACATTTAAGAATATTGCTTAAACCCCCTTTAATAACCCTCCTTAAGAATATTGCTTAACTTTTTGTTGTGCTTTTATTTCGTTACCACCAATTTTTAACGAAAAGAGATGAAAAGTGTTTACAACTTCGGTTTTGTCTGGGTATCTGTCCGTACTTTAAGTCTCGTAAAGAAATGTATTGTCCTGTTTTTTTTTTTTTTTTTTTTTTTTTTAATTGAGGTTTACTATAACCCGATCATTATTGAAATTGAAATGTGTAGCATTTATAGTTCGTTAACAAGAGCAGTTAAAATTATTTCATTACATTACGTCTAATGGGTAAAATATTGTTTAATATGAAAGTTAATGTTTTTACTGTATTTCCAACATAAAAAAAAATTATATGCATTTAGTGCTCTAACACATGTTTTCTAAAAAATATATATTTAATAATATTAAACATGACAGTAGTAAATATAAAATAACTATCTGTTGAAAATAAGTGATCTATGAGTATTGGATGAGTTTTCTTGTTATGTATAAACTGATACTTTGAAAATCTGTTGGAATTTTAATGTGTAAATTTTAATTACATATTATACACTTTTTTAAAGACATCATCTGTAAAATTTATATATTTTGTTAAAAATTTGTACATATTTTATTTATTTTGCGTATCTTTTTTGTTCCAAATATCTGTACGATTTATACACATTTTTTGAAGATTTAGGTTTGCAGAATTTCTGCAGATTTTAAAAAGTGCACACAGTCTGAGCGTTTTTGGCATCTCTGATTATGCATAAAAAGTTCACAATTAATTGTGTAGAGAAAGTGCATAAGCTGTATTATGCATTTTTAGTGCACAATACTATTAGTGCACTTTTTAAGCATAATACAGTTTATGCAGCTTTTGTACACAACTCAGTTTACATATTTTATGAATAAGCAAAAGTGCCAAATACGCTCTGATTTTTATTTTTTTTACTCTTTTTCTAGCTGGGATGGCTGCTCATATTCCATAAAAGTGTATTTTGAAAGCACATTAATTTTGTATTTGGTATAATTGCATACCAGTTATAACATTAGTAATATAACTATAATTTACTTTTCAATTACAAAATCTTGCTTGGGTACTTTCTTTCATATCATAATAAAAATATAGAAAAACTCTACTAAACAGAAATTGACATTTTATTATGATTTGTTTTTCAATTTCATACATAGACATATGAACATTAAATGAGTATACTAAAAATTGGTGCTTTTACATACATTAAAAATAACTATAAGGAAAGTACATAAACTGCTACTATGATGATATGTCCAAAATTAATAACAGGCCACATATCAAACACACCCGTTTATTAACAACTATAATTTTCTGGCAACTTTTGATGGTAGATATTTTTTTTACAGGTTTATTTTTTGTAACGTATATATTTCAGCACCGTCAGAGAATGCACAAGTTTCGTGAAACGAATATTTTAATATTATTTTTACCTGGTACTGATTATATTACATATTTTATACTTTTAGAGAAGGATAATACTGAACACAAATGATACATATATGCAAACATTTATTTATATGTTCATATAAGTATTGAAAATCATCTAATGTGTTTAATTTTTTTGACAGTATATGAAAGGGAAAATGAATCAATATCAACCCTTGGGTCTAGAATGCATTTGAGACACATTTTCTATACTATCACAAAAAAATTATTCGATGAAGTAATATACATATGTATATATAAATACGTAAAGTATGTAAATATAAATAATTTTGATAAAGATTTGATAAAGAAGATCATTTTCTTCCTCATCGTAATTAACATTAAAAGTTGAGATTATTTATTATAATAAGTATAATATCCACACTGATTTAAAAAATATTAGATTTACGAAAATTGCATACTAAATTTGATAGACATACCTCTGATGCGCTAAGTATCATAAAACGGTAGCTGTCGTTTGTATACCTTATTACATATTTTTATTTTTGTATTGATGATATCAAGAAGAAATTAATACAGAACAACTCTTCATATTTTTTTATCCAACCAACACAAATTTTTGAAGATGACAGATACAGTATTTATATTATAGCAAGTATGTCGCAATCTTTAGTGCTTTTAAGAACTAATGTAAACCAAATTTAAGCGCTATTCTAAATTTAAAGGACTCTGGCAAATTTTAAACCTCAATATAAAAATTTATTAATAGATCCGGTTTGGATTAAAATATTTCCCTTGATGAAATATTTTGGTTAAGAAAATAAAATATGTAGTTCTAAATTTCTCTGACAGACGCCGATTTATCCATGAAAACAAAGAAAAAAAAACAGGAAATCACAGACCAAACATTTATGGTTCATTTTGAATGTCTCAAGCAGCATACAGTTCAACACCAGGTACAACATATTTCAACGATTGTGTATGGAATCCAATCTGATGTGCAAATAATTCTTGCGATCATGCGGATTAAAATTGTGTACTGTTTAAATGTGGTTCGTAAAAATATGTAACTTTCCTGATTTGAATTTTTGATATTTTGTCTCTTTTATAGAGCCTGTGTATTGGAAAAATTATTCTGAATTAAACGTTTCATTTGCTAAGACATATTTCTAAATAATAGAATTATTCCAAACCGCACACTCTTAAATAAGATATTTTATTTTGCTTTGAAGTTAAAAATTTACCAGTTAATTCTTCTAAGCCCGTCCATTGAACTTAAGAATTACGACTTAGAATGCTGAAGTACACTTTTTTGAATACGTCAAAAAATGGTTTATAGAAATATAGCAGCGATATGATGTAGTTTTGCAAAACGATATTCTACTGCATTATAAAAAATTTTAATCGTCCTACCAGATTATTTTGATAAAATCTTTATAGCAATTAATAATTAATGCTCACTAGATATGCAAAATATATCAAACTAGTACACAGTTTTCCGAAGATATTCTAGAAAGTACGCAACAAGTTTATGTTGAAAACCAATATATCGAAAAGTGCACCTAAAATAGCGATCATGGTCAGATACTAAATTCAAATGTCAACTACTAGCACCTTTGAGAGGACTTGAGCGAATCACATATTTGCAAAAAATTATCTATATTTGAATGGACGTTTGATTATTTTTAAAACCAAAATGTAGAAAGAAACTAAACAAAGATTTCTTTTTCTAAATTAGCAAATTAATGTTCAAATTCATGAAATATTCTAAGATTTAAAAAAAAAAAAAAAAAAAAAAAAAAAAAAAAAAAAGGTAAATAACATGTAACGCATACATTAAATGAAAAATAAAAGTTATGTACATTTATATTCATTCGTTTCGTAATCTATTTTCTGCTTTATATCCAAATCATTTGTTCAAATAAGAAAAAAAGAGCAGCAGATACATAGTGTCACAAGCACTATTTTTAAAGGAATACGTGAGGTATGAAAGTTTGAAAAATACTGGTCTAACTCATAACTGACATCTTTCACGCCAAAAACATTTTTGATTCTAAAATCTAACCTAATTTCATCGAGAACAATTTGAAAACGAAGATTTGAGAATGGAAATGTCCGTATTCATAGAAGAAAATAAACATTAATAATAACAATCGAGATAATGCAAATAAATACAATTTGGATATGACACAGCAATAGGACATCCTTATGATAACAAAGTGAAAATAAAATTATCTGGGATGGTGTCGGCGCACACCGTTCAGAAATCTGGATTAATGTGGCTATAATAAAAATCGAACGTCTAATATTATGTTAAATCGAAGATCATTTTTAGTTCAGACAAAAAAACATACTTACGTACACATAGATGATCTAGTAAAGCATGTGCAAACATTGTAACTTTTTGCAGCAGTAGGATCTGAACGTACCTTTGAAGATTTCAGCCTTTTTATCTTACTTACATTTTACACATATGTTAACAATATATATCATAAACAACTTTTCACTTAAAAGTTCAGTTATAATTTCGAAAATACAATCGAATTATTTGGATTTATTAGACTATGAGAATAGGTACATCCAATATTTCTTTAAAAAGTGAAATATCGCCTTAAAAATATATAAATATAAATTGCAAAAATTGCAATTAAATAAGCTTTATTTAATCTTCTGACATTTATACGGATAATTGGTAATTCGATTGATTGATATTCGCATAATAGAAGTTTTACTGTAATTTTCTAATCTCTCTTTCCAGATGTAACTGTGATATTATGTTTTGCCAGATGTATTGCATCATTACTATAACACCGATTAACACCTATAATATCCGATTTCTACACGATCACAGTATTTTTATCCAAAATTTGTATTAAAGTTTTGTTACACTATTATATTTGTTATAATTAGTGTAAAGCCTTGTTCTTAAGGTTAAACGATTTCCTTTTAATAGTTTCTACACAAAATTAAAATTTTTACATAACCAAGTTTCCTTACTCATTTTTCAACTGAAATCTATGTAATCGTAAATACTAGTTCTCATTTAAACGAAATGAATAACAGAATTCGTTATCCTTCTCAAATTCCCCATATCATGCTGCACAAATCATAGAAAAGCTATACATAATACAATGCATTAATTAAAAACAATTCAAATAAGTGTCACTTACTATATGGATAAGTTCAACAATTATGCGATAATGGTAGTTTAATTATTTGATTTGTTTTAATTAATCATGTGATTTAATTTTCTTTTAAACTAAATAGTATTAGTATCATACCTAAGTCAAATACAGAACTATTCTAGGTAAATATTAGTTGTTACGAAGGACAAATATTTAACTACTGTAAATGAAGTAAATATTCTGATCAGTTAGAGATAAATAAGTTTCGTGCGAAAATTTTGTAAAATTAGTTAAAAACAAGCATGTATAATATATTTTTAGAAGCAGTAGAACTTTCGTTTTTTTTTTACAAATAATTAAAAATTACATTTTGAAAGTCATTCACGATACGGCTTCTTTGAAGATACTACGTATTCTTTGAACTATTTTTTTTTCTATTTGAGTATTTATAATATTTTCTGACATATTATTCTGACATCATAAACCACTCCCTGAATATTACGTCTAAGTGCTGAAACAAAAATGACCATGTTTATAGGTGGATGTTTTTCAGCTTTTGTTAAGATAATATTAACTAATTTAATGAAAACATTTAGAAAATACTGGTGTCGGAATTCAGAAGACCGTACAAACGCTTATAAAAATATACCTATGAAAGCCGCCATTTTTGTGTCAGCGCGTAGGTGTAGTATTCAGGGGGAGTTGCATCATATCGGAATAAATGCGAAATATTTCGTGACGACTAGAAATCCTTGAAACCTTAATTACACCAATGACGTAAGTAATTTTGATTCTGGAGGCGCTTAGCATTTTTTGTTGTAAAATGTTAGTTAATTTTTTCCTGAATGCAAACAATATTTTTTTAAATCATTATCTTTAAAGAGTTTAAATGATGCTGTGCTTTCTGTTTTCAAAAGTGTCAACTTGAATGATTATTCAGATTTAAAAAAATCCCTCTTCATTAGAATAAATTTACGTAAAGAACTTAAAGTTAAACCAATACTTTACATTTTTATAGAAATTTTTAAACGTTAACGAATATATGCGACACAAAATAAATAAAGCATATGAAAGAAAACAGTGAGAACTCGTACATTGAGATCAAAGTAGTATGACACAAAATAAAAGTAGTATCTAAAGGAAAACGTGGAAATATTTCTGCCATTTTTATATTTACAAATAAATAAATATTTACAAGTAAATAAAATAATTAACAAAATCCCTGAGGCCTCCGTGGCCGAGTGGTTAAGACACCATACCGCTAATCGTTAGAGTAGGAATCAGGCCGGCGGGTTCGACTCCCGCCAGCTCCATTGCACACACTTTGTGGAGCTTCCGGTTGTAACTCTCTGGTGTTGTAATTTACTTGTGCTATCTCGTCAAGATTTGTGTAATTGTCGAAGTCATGTATGTGTTTTTGTGTATAAAATTTATATGGATCATTCGAGACAACAGCCTTTGTAGCTATAGGTCTCAAAGCATCACTCCTTCAAATGTCAAAATGTCAAACAAAATCTCTGAAAATGTTGTACGATATATGTCGGTTTGTCCCATTATACATGCTTTAAATTTTGTACAATCAACTGAGCAGAAATTAAAATATAACAAGAAAGAAAAATCATGCGTCAAGCATAGATTATGTAACACTTTCCAACGCTTCCAAAATAATCTTACAAATCATATCGTTTAATAAGCTAAAAGATAACATCTAATTAAACAATTTGGAAAACGCATAAAATATTTAAAAACATAATTTTAGGAATTTCCAACATATACAATATTCGGAAAAATATCCAAATACTTTTATTCAGCCCTGTATATGATCTATAGATTTGTATATATACTACATAGGATGCTAAATTTTTGTTCAGTTAGGAAACGCGTAGCGCAGTTTAAAATTCTCCGTCAGGAGTTTCTGTCAATAAACGGAAATGCATTGTTTCTATGTGGATAGTCGCTGATAGCCCTGACCTCTACCCAACATAGATCACACCAAGACAAAGATATTAACGTTGCCCGATTTTGAAATTTGATCTATTGGTCTTTGGGTAATTATAGGGAAAATTTCTAATGTAAACACTGTGTGTAAGAATCATCTGTAAACGGGCTAAGCATTGCCTCAGTGTCTATTGCAGCCGAGCGTTCCTCCTCCCCGATCATTACCGAGAGCAAGAAGCCCGATCAGAAATGAGTAAGCTTTAGAACGCCTTGATCATCTATGTAAAAACTCTCAAAACCGCTCTTAGATGGATTTTACTTTATCACTCTATTTCGGGTGTACTGTTCTATAGCCGGGCTAAGCATTGACGAAATGTATATAAGCGCCATTTATTATTCACAATGACTTAACAATGAAATGTAATTGCAATATTTTGTTGTACATTTTTTGAATGCAATATTTTCTTTTGAATGCTTATTCTCTTAAGATCTACTTTCAACTGTGGTATGATGGATTTTCTGAATTTCACAGGCATAAGCTCGTTAGCCGCACTTCAATTACGAATACTAGATTCAGCCCAGTTTTTGACATTATAAATGGAAAAAGTAGAATTCATATGCTGAAAATTAGATTCCAAAACATTTACTAACATTACTTTTAAATCAGAATGTCTGATCTTGTATTTTTCAAAGAATTATGTTTAAAAACGCACACCAGAAGAAAGTAAATATTTTCTTTTTTCTATAAAACATCATTTTAACCATTTTTTGTGTATAATATTTCGTAGTTCAAATCATGCAATCATGCTGTTTTCGAAAACGGCGTGAAAAAAAAATAACAAGAAAGAAAAATCATGCGTCAAGCATAGATTATGTAACACTTTCCAACGCTTCCAAAATAATCTTACAAATCATACCGTTTAATAAGCTAAAAGATAACATCTAATTAAACAATTTGGAAAACGCATAAAATATTTAAAAACATAATTTTAGGAATTTCCAACATATACAATATTCGGAAAAATATCCAAATACTTTTATTCAGCCCTGTATATGATCTATAGATTTGTATATATACTACATAGGATGCTAAATTTTTGTTCAGTTAGGAAACGCGTAGCGCAGTTTAAAATTCTCCGTCAGGAGTTTCTGTCAATAAACGGAAATGTGTTTGCGAACTTTTGTGCTTCCCTGTATAGGATCTACAGAATTTATACACACCACGTAATAGAAAAAAAACGAGTTAAAATTAAAATCGCGTTCAGTAGCTTAAAACGCACTTCCAGGAATTATTGTTAATAGACAGTAGATAATTATTTTGTGTGTCCCTGTAAATGAACGATGACTGCTCTACACACAATATTCTGTAGTAAGCCTCTTGTAATAAACCTTAGTGATATATATAAATTTCAATGCGTTTAAAATAGTGAAACATAATTTAAATAAACCGCAGACGATTTTTCTCCATAGACGTAATGTAACGGAATTCTTTTGACTGTCTCTGTAAAGTAACTATAAGTGCTATCCACACCCTATTCCATATTAAGCTTCTTCTAATGCACCTTAGTGATATATATAAATTTCAATGTGTTTAAAATAGTGAAACATTATTTAAATAATCCACAAATGATTTTTCCCCATATACCGCAATGTAACGGAATTCTTTTGAGTGTCCCTGTAAAAAAACTATAAGTGCTACACACTTCCGTTGAAATAGGGAACATGCCATAGATAACGACAACAACATATAAAATTTGCAGAGCAATCCGACCATATTTACGGGAGTTAGAGCACGGACAGACGGCCAGACGGCCAGACGACAGACGGCAGACGGCCAGACAGCAGACGGCCATCCTGCCAGACAAACCGAAGTCATAAACAATTTTCAACTAGGTTGGAAAGTGTTAAAAACGTATCGAAAATATTATTAATTAGAGAACTAGAGTTTCTCTGCACTACATACAAATTACTCAGATAACGTTCCGTACCCACAGTCCATTACATAAGAACTTGTTGCACACTTATGAATGAAGAATGATTAGAACATAATCATAAAATGCACATCCGTTTACATATAAGGTTAACATGGACATGAGTTTAATCCTTTCTGTTGGAAGTAATTGCATTGGTGTAATTTTGAATTCACAGCTGTATTTCCAAAAACAATCTTCTGAAAATAAATAAATACAATTTCAAACATTTTTCCACGGAAATGTTAAAAGAAAATATTCAAAATATCTGGTTATAATTTCAATTAAAATTAAGGGTTATATATTATCTAAAATTTTTTAAAACTTGTATTATCTATGAAATAAATAATATAAAAAATTACAGTAAGAGGTTATATGCATTAAAAGTACGTGATATGCATTAAAAACATGTGTTCATACAAAATACAGCAACGAGGATAATGGCTCATTGGCACTGAGAAACCGAAAAAATCGCAATAAATTTCATCGATCCTCTACATCTAACCATTCTACAACAACGGACGTTAAGGCGATTTTTAACAATTTCCAACCTAGTTGAAAAGTGTTTATGACTTCGGTTTGTCTGCCGTATGGCCGCCTGTCCGTGCTCTAACTCCCGTAAATATGCTCGGATTGCTCTGCAATTTTTATATGTTATTGTCGTTATCTATGGCATGTTCCCTATTTCAACGGAAGTGTGTAGCACTTATAGTTTTTTTACAGGGAGACTCAAAAGAATTCCGTTACATTGCGGTCTATGGGGAAAAATCATTTGCAGTTTATTTAAATAATGTTTCACTATTTTAAACGTATTGGAATTTATATATATCACTAAGGTGCATTACAAGAAGCTTAATATGGAATAGGGTGTGCATAGCATTTATAGTTACTTTACAGGGGCAGTCAAAAGAATTCCGTTACATGACATCTATGGAGAAAAATCGTCTGCGGTTTATTTAAATAATGTTTCACTATTTTAAACGCATTGAAATTTATATATATCACTAATGTGCATTATAAGAGGCTTACTACAGAATATTGTGTGTATAGCAGTCATCGTTCATTTACAGGGACACACAAAAGGATTCTCTACTGTCTGTTAACAATAATTCCTGAAAGTGCGTTTTAAGTTACTGAACGCGATTTTAAATTTAACTCCATTTTGTCTATTACGTGGTGTGTATAAATTCTGTAGATCAGGGAAGCACAAAAGTTCGCGAACACATTTCCGTTTATGGACAGAAACTCCAGAAGGAGAATTTTAAACTGTGCTACGCGTTTCCTAACTGAACTAAAATTTAGCATCCTATGTAGTAATACAAATCTATAGATTCTATACAGGGCTAAATAAAAGTATTCGGATATTTTTCCGAATATTGTATATGTTGGGAATTTCTGAAATTATGTTTTTAAATATGTTATGCGTTTTCCAAATTGCTTTGTTAGATATTATCTTTCAACTTATTAAACGGTATGATTTGTAAAATTATTTTGGAAGCGTTGGGAAGTGTTACATAATCTGTGCTTGACGCATGATTTTTCGTTCTTGTTTAAAATATGAGCCCAGTCTGAATGAGCCCTAAATCATTTTTATAGGGATCCACGTCAAGATAGTTGGCAAAATACAATAATCGGAATTGACATATATTGTACTAAAGAAGAAGAAAAAGACAAGAAAGAGAAATCATGTATCAGAAATAAATTATGAAACGATTTTCAACATTATCAGAATATTGTTCAGATATTTCATTTTTTCAAAAGATAAAACGAGATCTCTCAATAAACAATTTAAAAACAATAATGTATTTAAAAATCCATTTTCAACAATTGATATTTATAGCTGGGAAAACTTTGCATTGCTGCTAATGAATTTATTTACAAGGCTTCATTAGTATACTAAAATATATCTGGACAATGCAGAAAATTTTAATATGGACTGAAAACCTTATGCGCCTCACGTAGTTTAATAAAATTTAATTAAGCTCAACCTTGTTGAAAACACAACTGGAAACGTACTTCCATTAACTATTGCTATTTTGTCCGTTTTGTAGCCAATTTGTTATGTCTGTGTAAATGAATGATAAATGCTTTTTACTTCAAAATCTATTGAAAGCATTTTGCAATGCACTTCAATGATACATGTAAATTTTATTATGATTTCAGTAGTGTAACATTATTGAAATTCATTGCAATATTTTTTAACTTGTATATTATTATAGAATAAAATTATTATGTGTGTCCCTGTAAAAGACCCATGTTATGTATTTACTCCATGCTGTTTTGAAACCCTGTTCTAGTTTACATTATTGATATGTACCGGTTGCATTGTGTTTAAAGTATCGCATCCTCATTAAAATTCACCGGAAGCGTTTTTTCCATAGACAATAATATAACAGATTTATTTTATGTGTCCCTATAAACAATCTATTAAATCTGTATATAACCGCTATATATGTCATCTTCAATAAGGAACATGCTATAGCAAATCTCAATCCCATAAATCAGAGTTTTGGAAAACCAAATGTTTTAAGAGTTAGAGTTAGAGATAGAGAGACGGAAATTTTATAAGATTATTTTTATAAGATTTATAGAAATATGCATGTACACCCCCATACACAATAAATAATGAAAGTAAATGCAATATAATTAATTAATCAGGTTTTGATAATCCAGTTCACACATTCCTTCGAATTTATATATTATACTAAACATTATAAACAATTTAAAGTCTGAAATTGTGGTCTCAGGATTCTTAGTTTCAAATGCGGATATGATACTAATTTAACAAAATAAACAACAGGTTTTTAAATCACTTAAAAATAAGGAAGAGCAGTGGAGTAACAAGTGTATGTGTAGGTGTTTCAAAACAACGCACCATTTAACAATTTGTTAAAATTCAAGTCATTCACAAAATTCATAATATATCTAAAATGAATTTCTTACTAGAAAACGCAATTCTTAATTAATAGGACAAAGCTAAACAGACTCTGAGAGAATCAATACTTTTTATTCTAAGTAGATAAAAACACAATTTCTCACCAAGATCCATAAACTTCGAGTATTCCTACTTTCCACGTTCCATGCACCACATTCGATATTTTAAATCCTGAAGAATCCTCAACGATAGGTTTTGATAGAACCAGTTTTTCTTATCGGCGAGATCCTCAGTATATCCAGATTTTCCAGCTAACACTTCACTACAGATGGCCTCTACACAATCCCAATTACTTAATTATCTTTTGGAGGTCCATACGCAGTTCAAAAAAATATATTAGGTTTCTCATTCACTCACAAATATTAGCGGACCAAACCAAGATGCAATCACGCCACTATTCACTCGTTTACAAGAGTACCCTTATAAAAGCGTAGTCAGGCATCCTGCCAAATGATAATCAACAGAATTCTTTCTACTGTCAAATGTGACATATCCAAATCTTTGATATCACAGTTATATCAATGCTTCCATATGCATTTACTTTTATATCTTCTACTACTGCATTGTATTCGATATGCATGACATTGCCCATATTAAACAAAATATGTTCTGATTCCTCCAAAATATGTGATCACTTGTTGATAAAAACTAGGTATCCCCTCAATGCTGATTTTACTGTTCGGTACTGTTTAAAGGCCACTTGTTGATCCTCTTTAGGATGAACCCGCATTACAGTTCTGCAGATTTAAATGTAACAAGTGCACAGGGACCAGTTCAAGTAATGGTTGTATTTTTAGGTCATTAATTTTTAGTTAATTTAAGAGGGAGCACAAATAATTACCATGACAAACGTTTAGTGGTATATACAGTGTGTTTCTTCCTATCAGTGACCAATTGCTAATCCAACAAGATTGCTAATTCCAGCTTTAAATGTTTATTTCAAAATGAAGAAATGTTTGAAATGTTGTACTTCATCATATTAAAATATTTTTACGCAAAAATAGTTAGTCTTTAAAAAGTTACGAAATTTCAACTTTTATAAGGTCCTTGAGCCCAATTAGTTATAGGTACAATACATTATGCGTACTCTAACATGTAAAGCTGTAAAAAATCCATTTTTGTATGAACAAAAATTACTGAACTAAATATGATACTTTGAATTTTATGAATTTCACCATTTTCTGACTGTAGAGAACTTTTTACATTTTTTAGTGCTAAAAATCGCTGATATTACGTGGAACTCGTCGTTTTGGTTAGATGAAACGAATTATAATGTTTTATTTGCTGGAAATATGGAAATATGAAGACAGTCCTTTAATTATAGCTTACAGGACTGGGGACAATTTAAAAATTCAAATTCTATAACTTTAAAAAAAATAAATTTCTCAAACGAATTATCATATGATGTAGAGCATTTTTTTTTTTTAGAAAGTTAACAGTTTAAGAATTGGATTTTGGACTGACTATGATCGGAAGGGACACCCTGTATACAATTATAAAATTTATTATTATTTTTGAAAACACAAATCCTGCATTTTTTCACTTTAAAAAGTGTTCTAAATTGCAAATTGATGTGAAACACATTTTTAAAAAATGAATTTATATTGCTGTGAAAATCTGTTTGTTTAAAATCAATGTGCTTAGCAGCATTTGGCATACTAAAACATAAGAAATATTTTGTTTTTTATTTTAATAAAACGCTTAAGCTAAATCTATTTTTGTATTTGTTTATTTGATACGAATAGGTAACAAAACGAAAACGAATTTCTAAAATAGTTTATTATTATTCATTATTTTTTTCTCTTTAACAAGACCCCAAATTAATATGCTGAAGAATGTAAAATATTAAAAGCGAAATAATTTAAAATAATTTATTTTACATTATGCTTCATAAAAAAAAAAAATTCATTAGCATTTCTCATTAACATGCTAAACTAAACATTACAACTTCTATATCGGAAAATCTTGCTGTTTAATATTCAAAGATTCTTATATTTAATTTAATATAATGAATCATTATTTAATTCCCTATGTCTGAGTTGCTAATAAATTATAAAACGTTTATTGATTTATGAATGCATTAAAATGTTCTTAATTGAAAAATAATTTAATACCTTTTTTTGTTAATGTATTTTAGTTGATGCTAATCACATTTAGGGAATGGCTGGTTTTACGATAGCTTACGATTTTCTTATTTTCGGCAAAAAAGTTAATTTCAATTTCTCCCTTAATTAATATATATATATTTTTTAATTTATTATTTGAATTCGAAGTTATTTTTTAATTGTATCATCTGCAACATTTTTAAAGGATTATCTCAGCCTAAAATGCATATATGACATTAATGAGAAGTAATCAGAGCTGTACTATTGAAAATGATTTCTAAAATTTTGTTTCTTTAAAATGCTTGTTTGGTACACAAGATGGTATATACGAACAAATACAAGGTGGTCTTAGATAAATTAGATGCTTTTAAAATTCGATTCTAAAAATAAGGAATTCAGCCAAGCAAACAAAATTTGTTGAAGTACGAGGAGTATTTTTAAAGTATGTACCGTTTTGAAATAAAAAATAAACAAGTATAATTTTCTTACCAATTTTATTACATGTGAAAGCCTTTACTTCAATATTTTTTTCTACATAATTTCTACCAATATAAAGGCACTTAACGTATCGTAACACCAGGTTTTGAATCGCCCCTTCAAAAAAGTCTTCCGACTTCCTCTCGTTGTTCATTGTAAGAAACCCAAAGAAATCCCTCAGATAATGACGAAATTGTAAAACTTCTGTCACATTTCACTTGTTCGTCATATTTCTGCATCAAATCTTCAGTAATGACTGAAGCTCGGCCACTTCGTTCCTCATCTTAAACATTCGTGCGGCTATCTTTAAAAGCTCTAACTAATCTCCATACCATTTCATCGGTCATAATATGTTGTCCGTACGCTTCACTAATCTGACGATGAATTTTAGCAGATTTCATGTCTTTAGAAGTAAGAAAACGAATCAACGATCGTAATTCACAAGCGCCTCGATTCTCAATTGCTGGAGCCATTTTAAATGCTCAAAAACAAACGTTAACACGGTGAAATGTTTCTGTAATGTCGCATGTGGCTTGCCATGTGGTGTACGTAAACAGTGCGCGCGGGCAGAATGTCTACTGCAGCGTCGTTACATTAAAAATAACCGTCAGATTATTTGGAGTAAGGAAAATATGTTTAGAAAATAAAACTATTTTTACCATCAGGGGACTAAAGTAGCGATTCAAAGCACATGAACTAAATATTCAATTAAATGTAAAATAATCAGCGAAACTTTCTTTTATTTTGTACCGATGTACCTATAATTTCGCAAAAACAGCCAGGAGTGCCGATATGTCCTTTTGGAACAAAAATATTTTTGTATAAATTGTGTTGTATTATGAATATTTTTGTTGCGGTTGGTTCCGCGAATTTTTTACGTTTACTTCTAATTACTTCTAGATTATGTATGACTACTAGGGTGGTCACAAGAAATAAATTTTCGAATTTTTTCAGGGGGACCCCCGTAAAATTTGCCAATTGCCTGAAAAATCTGATTGCCAAAGTTTCAGCTCATTTGGATAATGTTAACCCGTGCCTCATTGAGGTCAAAGTTTTGAAAAACAGCGATTTTTCGCAAAAAATTATAGTTTTCCCTTCATAAAATGAATACAAAAGAACCTAGAAACCTAATGCTGGTCTCATTTCATAAAAAATGTTTTTGCATTGAAGAACCAAACATCTTTGTTTTTGTAGAAAAATCAGTTTTAAAAATATACAGCATTTTGTAGGACCAAACATGATACGAATTCTCAAAATTGACTTTTTATGAAAATATGAAAAAGCATTGTAACATTCCATTTCATCTGCTTTTAGGTTTTTATTTCTTTATTTTCTCATTTTGTACATAAAAAAAGGGTTTAGTTAAAAAAAAATCCAAAGTAAATGAAAAAATTCAAAATTTAAACTGAATGAATTATAAGAAATAAAAAGCAAACTTCTCACAAATAACGTTCAAATGCATTTCATTATGAAAGTTGCGTTATAAAAAACGAATCATTATAAAGGAAATAAAATATTATCACTTAGAATTATTACATTAAGGTGGTAATGGCTTCAATAATGTGGCTTTTGAAGAGTGAGAAAAATTTTCTGCATTCAGATACAACTTGTAAGAGAAACTGCTTTTGTTCTTCATCTTTCGTTAAACAAGAATTGAAGTCTTGGATTAATTTTATTCCCCTTTCAGCTGCGTCATTGACAACCTTAAAACCATTCCCTATTTTTTTGCTTTCAAATAATGTTTATTTTCACACCATACGTCGGGATCAGTATTTAAAAATTGCATATTAATCTCAAATCTCATAAAAATATTTACAGTTTGAGATGAAACAAAAAAATCGACTTCTTTGTCCAATAAATATTCTACTTCATAGAAACCTATTTGTTGCTCTTACATCCTTATCATCATCATCATCATCATTTTCTTCTTCAAATGACATTAAATTTTCAGCCATACTTATTTTGACTGTTTTTTCCAAAGTATCATCGAAGAATGAAAATACAACTTGCTCCGAATTAAGATACCAAAGATGTTTTATCATTTTAGAAAGCGCTTTGTCTGCAACCTGTTTATCAATTTTTCTGTAGTCAACAAGTGATTTTAATAATTGTAGGTCTTGATTGGGAGCCAAAGTCAGAGTGAGATCAATGAACCACGCTTTTATATATATATTGATTATAAACAAACAAATGTCTCCAATACCTTCTTCTTCTAAATATATTAATGATAATTGATCCCTGAAAAAATATATTTTGAGGGAATAAATGACCTTAGCCGTTCATTGGTGTGATGAATAGCATCAGGTGCTCTGAAAAAAATGTCTTTTGATGGAAGATGTCCTATAAAAATTAAACAAAGTTGGATAAATTCTTTATAGTCATCCCTGGGGTGTTCATCTTTTAAATGCTTGGTAAGAAAACTTGAAATTTCGTCCGAATTAAGTATTTTATATCTGATATTTTCATATTCAATAGCAGTTTTGTATTTAGTCTTGTTCAGCTCAGACCACCCAGTATGAATTTTTTTTTTTAAATATCTGGCTGAAAGGCAGTGGTTATGCCCATTTTAAAATCAAAAATTGCTCTGAGAATAATTTCTAGAAAATGGTGGCGACATGGTAAATAGAGAAGATATCGTTCTTTCTGTAATTCTAATTTCTGTAGCAAAATGCAGGTTCTCATGAGGCGACCTGTATTTAATGCAGTGGTATCAAAACACATTGCCTGGATTTTACCAACTGCCATCTCAGCTGCTCGTCTTTTTTCTCTTCATTCTCCAACTTTTACAAATTTCATGTCAACTTTCCCATGCAACCAGGGCGCCCTTTCTTTCTCTAAAGTAACAAAAACTGCTTACCTTCTTTAATAATGTTTTTAATTGCATCCTGATGAGCAGCATCAAAAAGGTCATCAAGCGTTGAATTGAAGGATTCTACTTTTTTTATTTTGAGATTTGAAATAGGATCTGTTAGCGTTTTTTTTTTGTACTTTTCTCCACTCTTCCTAAAGTTTTTCAGCCTTTGCAAGACAGTCTTTAAAGTGTCTGGTTGGTATCTTGGCTTTCTCACAAAAAAGTACAACTTCCTGTACTGTAAGTCTAGCAGCTTCTCTGGTGTTCAGATTCACTCGACACACATATAAAATTATGTTTTACACACATATAAAATAAACTGTGTAAAACTTGACAGTGGTAACTTACTGCCATTGATTTGATGAGACATGTAGCCAATTAAGAAAATCTTGTCTTTCTGCCTTGAACTCATGCTCGTTATTACTCTAGAAAGAAATCATTAGACAAACGTTCACTGCTTGAAAGACAAACATTATCTAAATCAACCTTTCCCACCCTTGAAAGTAAGAAGGGGCCAATCATAGTAAAAGGAGGGGTGCATTTGACGACTGCCGAGAGTCAGAAGGTTTCGTCGATGCTAAAATTGGACTTCTTAACGATAGAAAGAAACAAAAATTACCTTGTATTAAAAAGAGATTTTCAGAGGTTCGTGTTAAATGCACTTTACTGCAATACAAATTGAGGAACTTCTTTTTTTGAGGTTCAAAACTAGATACCTAATAATTAACTATAATTCGTATTTTTTTTAAGTTATAAAAATGCTTTTGTTTGTCTTTTAATGTAAAAAATACAAAAAAGTGGTCAGAAGTAATTAGAATTATTCTGCTGTCATTTTCCGTGTATTTTTCAAAAATGCAGATTTGAGGATGTAGTTCACAACTTGACTTAAAAAATGCTAAATATAATTAAATATAAGTTTTGATGAGAGTAAAAGTTCAAGGCAACAACATTTTCTATCAGATAAGACAAGAATCAGGTGTTTAGGACAAATGATTTTTACTTAATGAAGAAAAAAATTGCAATTTTTTACCAAAAATCAGAATTTTTCAATAATTCAACCTCGATGAGGCACGGGTTAATATTATTCAATTGAGCTGAAACTTTGCCAATATCATTTTTTAACTAATTGGCAAATTTTAGGAGGGTCCCCCGAAAGATAAGTTGAAAAAAAAATTTCCCCATGTTACTTGTGACCACCCTAAGACTACACTGTAGAAACGTTTATTTTCAATTGCCGTGGATTCAAGAGAAAAAAGTTTAACTCATAAATAACATTGGTGAGTTTGATTTTTTATGTTACATTACCAATCATTTAAGTTACAAATTATCTTGGGACTACCTTTTATCGGCACTTTTGAACTGTGCATTGAATTGGTTGATTAGGATGTTTTGTTTGTTTATTTTCCAGTTTTAACTTAAATATGAAGTACACGGCTTATGTGTGACAAAATAACTGTATACAAAATCTTTTCATGAAATACAGCCCATCATTTTAAAAATAAAAGATGCTATTGTCAGTTTTTAAAGTTGATAGATGCTATTGCTAAATAAGGTTGTCTGAGTGAACTGTGAAAGTCAGTGGTCGGTCCAGATATCTCAATAGGCCATTTAAGCCAAAGGTCTTGGGTTCGACTTCCGAGATGGGCCTTGTTTCACCCAGTTAAAAAATGTCTAATCGTATGATATCTTCTTCAATAACTTTGATTGAATTAAAAATAATAAAGTATATTTACGAGACTATAAACTCTGGTTGATGGCTTAAAAGAAAGACGACAGACAGAGAGACAGAATCATAAACACTTTTCCACGACATTAAAATGTGTCAGAAACAACATTACAATATCAGTTATAATTTCTATATATTTATTCCATCTCGAAAATAGTATTACTGTAGAAAAATATTAATTAACACACTTTAACACTTTCCAACATAGTTGAAGTGTGCTTAGGAATACGGTTTGTGTGTCTATATCTCTATCTGCCGTCTATACGTGCTCTAACTCGCGTAAATGTATTCGGATTGCCATACAATTGATATATGTTATTGATGATTGTATGGCATGTTTCGTATTGAAAATGAAGTGTGTAGTATTTACAGTTCAGTTACAAGGACAGTCAAAAGAAATCCGTTACATTAGGGTCTATCGGGAGAATCGTTTGCGGTGTATCTTAATGATATTACACTATTTCAAACATATTGCAATTGATATATATCACTAAGGTGCACTACAAGAGGATTACAATAGAATATGGCGGGCATAGCATTCCTCGTTAGTTTACAGGGACGCACAAAAATATTCTGTTACATTACTGTCTATGAACAATAATTGCTGGAAATGCGTTTTCAGTTGTGGTACTCGTATTTAAATGTACCTATTTTTTTACATATTACTTGGTGTGTATAAATGCTATAGATTATATACAGCTCAGCGCAAAAGATATCGGAAACATTGACGAAAATTGCTGTACAGGAATTTTTAACTCTGATAAAGTTTCCTAACTGAACAAAATTTTAGAACACTATGTAGTATATATACAAATCTATAAATCATATATAGAGCTGCACACACAAAAAAACCCCGGATAATATCCGACTAGTGATGGTAATTGCTGAAAACGAGTTTTAAAATGTTCAATGCATTTTCCAAATTGTTTACATAGACATTATCTTTCACCTTATTAAACGACTAGCTGACTAGCCGACTACCCCTGCTTGTCTGGTCCGTCAAAAAATAATACGAAAGGCGAAATCCCTCTAAAAATCGCTGCATGAAAGCGCTCATCTGGTAACTCTATGTCTTTCGGAGATTGACACCGAAAAGGAAATAAATTCAATACCACTTCCTCAAATGTCTGGATCATTTGATTCATAGCGTGTTAGTTTTCATAATAATAAAAAAAAGTTACTGGCGGATTAAAAAAGATTTGCATTTTGGAATTAGAAAAAATAAGCTATGTACAGACTGTGAGTTTCGAATCAATATATCCAATACTTTTCTTAATACTCGAGGATGAGTGGAAATGAGAATATATCTTAGTCTGAGATTATCAAATCGGTAACATTATTTTGCAGTTTCAATAAAAATAGCCATTTTCGGAGCACGCGCAGAAAAAAACTTTTAGTTCTACATTCTGTTGTATACAAATTTCCGACACGTGTCCCCGCTACCTACGGTACAATATATAGCAGACGTGTTGCGCAGGTGCTGCAAAATCATTTAGTTCCAGTTTCCACCAACAGGTGGTCGTTCGAAATAAACGGCATTCCAAACGAAACTTCAGCACTCGTTTCCGCTGCTTACCGAACCGAGTAGAAGGCGTGCTGTGCACGCGCCGGTAATCTTTTATTTCAACTTTCCACCGACATAGGGCACCAAATCTATTTCTTAATTAGTTCATGTTAAGTTGAATGAATCAATTCTCGTGGAAATCGGGCCCTTTGTTTGAATCGGACCAATTTTAAATGCAAAATTGTTTAGTTTCACTTCCCACCGCTAGAGGGCACACTCTCCTCTAAATAAAACTCTTTGCGATCGAAACTCCGGCATGTGTCCCTTCTGCCTACGATGAGGTGCATGCTACGCGCTGAAAAATCTTTCAGTTCCACTTTCTATTACCAGGGAGCACAAAGTCTTATCTTAATCATTTATCTATAAATTAATTAGTTCGTTTTAAGTTGAATGAACTAATTCTCGTTAAAATTTGGCCTATAGAACCCGAGAAAATACCCCTGCTTGGTGAAGATTAATGTTCAAAAATAGTGGTAACCAAGGGCTGAAAAATGAGACGGAAGTTTATCTAGTACCTGGGGGATCTGAGAAGAATGTAGAAAAGATTTTGTTTGAATCGTACTACTAATAAAAAAGAACTGATTTTGGAGGCGGGGAGGAATGAGGGAGTTAAGATCAGAGCATTAATGTGATATTTAAATTACAAACGAACACTCTCCTCCCGCCTTCATAATTAAACCAATCATCTTAAAGAAATAGAATTATCACTATCTTTTAAAACAAAAACAAAATGATTCTTTTTTTTTATTGACTAACAGTAATTTATCGTTGCTAATTTCTGAAATCAAATACATAAATGACGTCACGTATATGGAAAACTCTAAAAGTCAGCTGATGATCTTTTCATCTGCCAATCACACTTGCCCTTTTGACTTCCAGCTGTGCCTACAATCCTCTCAACTGCCAATCACAACTACGCTCCAAAGGTGCTTGACTTCCAATGGACGATATGTGACGTCATTTGAAACAAAAAACGCTGCAAAATATGAAAAAAGTTAAAAAACGCATAAAAAAGGGAAATAAAAAAATCTAATAAAAAAGTCCAAATCGGGATAATTAATAACCCCCCATTCTCTTTGAAAAATGATGATTCTTTATCTGTAAAGAATTATCACCTCTCTCCAAGATAAAAATAGAAAAAAATAACGATTCTGAGCATAACTGAGGCAACAACCAACTAACCAATCAAGCATTCTGGGCAAAATTTCTTAGTGTCAAATGAAAAAAAAAAATTCGCCAAAAATTTAAAAATAGTTGTACAAATTCCGCATAAACTTAATTTAAAAGACAGAATTTACTATATTGGGGTAAAAGACTGAAACCGGATTCCTGTTACTAATGTGGAAAAAGTGCAGCAAAACGTGAAAAAAAACCCAGTAAAAATAGCATACAAAAAAAAATCAAGAATTCCAAAATGGGGCTTTGAGGTGCAGAACTACATACATAGAGGTACCTTCCAACCAATTTTTGTAGCTCTGCGTGCAGCAGTCGTTTCAGAAAACACACACACACAGAGATGCACAAACTTCCTTCTTTATTAATATAGAGATAAAGATTTGTTAAAGTATTCTCAAAATGTTTGAAAGTGTTTCCTAATAATATGCTTGTCGCACGATTTTTCGTTCTTGCTTAAGTGGTTGAACTTTTTGTTTTCACATATTTTAGGATAATTATTAAGTATGTGTAAGCAAAATTTATACTAATATCGAATGTTTTCATCCTAATTATTGGTTTATTAAATTTAGTAAATATCGGTTACAGAGACAATTTAAGATTTCTACTGGATAAAAAAAAAGGAATATTTCACTTTATTTTATTTTTCTTAAATTAAACATAACTCTTAAACTATGCAAACATATTCTGTTCCACCAAAAAGAAAACTTTTCTCACAAACATTTCATTTCTACTCTTGTAAAAAAAAAACAATCTGGAATCTCAAAATCTCACTGCTGCATGAAGTCGTGAAACACTAAATTTAAAGAGGGTTTTTAAAGTTTTTTTGAACTTTTAATATACATAAATGAAAAAAAGAAAATCTTTATATGAGAACAAAATATCTGAAGTATGTCATCCCTTGAGAAGGAAATGTACAGTGGAGGAGAATTTGCTTCAACTTTATGTGTTTATTTTGCACTTTAACAATGAGTTTTCTGACATTTATATTACAGCATATTTAAATTTTTCATTCAACAGAATAAAAATACAAGATAAAATAAATTATTTTCTTAAACCTCATTTTAAAATGTCTTAAATCTGTGTAAAACACTTCTTACTTTCTACTTTAATTTGAAAATAGAATAAGAAACCAAGATTAAATAGCATTCAGATACTTTCAGAAATTCTAGACAGAAATTCGATTTCGTTCATTTCTTAAAATTAATTTGTAAAATATAAATTTTCTATTTCCAACTTCTGTACACAGTAGAACTCCAATTATTCGAACTCCCACTATCCGAATCGCTTATTATCCGAATCGCTTTCAGAATTTCAGAAAAAACAAATAAAGACGGAAACGTACTGAGATTCCCAAAATAATGATTCTGTCTACGCGCGCTACTGTCTTTCCCGCCACGAAGACCCTGGGTTTCAAATTCTAAATGATGATTAACTCATTGAAAGTGTGAGAGAAGAAAGTGTCGAGGAAGAAGATGACCTTAATGTCGAAGTTGAAGCATACACGGGACAATCAGCTAGTGAAGCATTTGCCGGCCTTAAAACTGCGTTGAAGTGGATGGAGCGTCAGCCCGAGTGTGACCACATGTAACTTCTGACAGTCAAGCGGATGCGCGACTTGGCTCCCCGAAAACGGATGAAGACTGTCAAACAGCTTACTTTGACCAAGATATTCAGCAAGTAATGACTTTCATTTACAGTACGGTACGTACATACCCTACTAACGTACAGAACTTGTAAATACGCTTAACATGTAATAGTGTTGCCTTTTCATTTAATTAATTAAAAGCTCTTTTTCTTTAAAAATAATTTTTTTCTCCCATTTACAACATACATACAGTAATTAATTAAAATATACCCTTTTTTGGAAAAATTCCAATTATCCGAATTTTTGATTATCCGAATAGGGTCCGGTCCCAATTTATTCGGATAATTGGAGTTCTACTGTATTTAGTTTGTTTTTAAACAGCAAACTGTAAGACATAATGAACAATAAAATTATTAACAATGTGTTTTATTTTTACCGTAAAAAGTACTGAGATCGTATAAAGCCAAGTTTAACTATCTTATTAACTCTGAAATTTTCATTCACAAATCACTCCTAGTCTCTACATCTTTAGTTAATTATTATTTTGTGACTTGGCAATTACTTAGCACGAGAATGTGATGTATAACATATTAAGGTGTAATAACTTCCCTGTGCGTATATAATTTGCTTTAGTTAAATTATCCCATCCCATCCCATAACATAGTAAGGTGTAATAACTTCCCTGTGCTGCGTAATTGCCAAGTCACAAAATAATAATTAACTAAAGATGTAGAGACTGGGAGTGATTTTGTGAATGAAAATTTCAGAGTTAATAAGATAGTTAAACTTGGCTTTATACGATCTCAGTACTTTTTACGGTAAATGAGTTACGAGACTTGGCTGCATTTTTTACAGGTGACTTTTTGATGAGATTTCACTTCTTTTTGTAAGTAACCCTCCTTTTCTTGATTTTGGGTTCTTTTTGGAGATCATCCACTGATTTTCGCTAAGCCCACACTCTGTCCCTATTATTTACAGGTATAAAAAAATTGAAGCTTTAGTTTCGTTTGCAAAGTACTGTAGATAAAAAGAGATTTCAGGTTCCTAGGCAAGTACTAAATTATGGGAGGGGGAGTGTCAAAAGTACTCTCAATTGCTTCCAGGATAGGCGCTATGCATCTGAGATATAACTCGCAGCCCTAGATACTTGATATTTAACATAAAAGAACTTTTTAGTATAAAAAGAAAGCCAAAATTAAAATTTCCGGAAATTTCCAATAAATCAAACTATATTCCTTTTTTCGATGGTTTTTTTTCGTTTTTTTTAGACTTTTTTTTTATTATTTACGGATTTTTTAATTTTTCCTTACTTTGTGTACAAAACCCTGCCTTTCTGTCAAATGTCAGTCTTCTAGGACTACAAAATCGAATTATTTTCAAATTTTCGACTTTTTATGAATTTATTGATTTTTCGATTTTAATTCTAAGTTACCTGATTGTCATGCTAATATAGTAATTATTTGATCCGTCTTCTTAGGATCATTTAGGTTCAATTTAGAGATAAATCAAGTGAATCTTAGAGTCACCATGATTTTATTTAGAAAGGACTAACAAGCCATAACCAGCCAGTAATGTCGGAGGGTAGGGGGAGCTGTGAAAATTTTTGTGGGGCTAACATCATTTAACAATCCATATTTCATATATGAAGTAAATAGAGTACAACATGTGAAAGAAAACAAACCTGTCTATAAAGAAATCGCCTATATCGTAGCCAGTCTATAGCGGAACTTTTCTATAACGAAATTCGTAAACGAAAGAAAAGAAAACCATAATCCGGGGGAAATAACATAAAACAATTAGGGGCGTTGTACTAGCTAATAGGATAATTATCTTATAACTAATGTTTCTAGCAGTACAAAATCAAATTGTTTTCGAATTTTCGATTTCTTAAACATATTTCGATTTTTCGATTTTATTTTCGAATTTTTTAATCGTTCCTTTTATTGAATAGTAAATACTACCTTTACACCAAGTTTTAAGTTTCTAAGACTACAAGATAAAAATATTTTCAATTTTTGATTTTTTCGCATTTTTTTTTTTTTTTTTTTTTTTTTTTTTTTTTACAATTTTCTGGATTTTATAATTTTTTCTTATTTTGTATCCTTTATTACAAATTTTAAGTTTCTAGACCTACAAAATCGAATTATTTTAAAATTTCCGATCTTTTTCGATTTTTTTATTTTATTTTCGAATTTTATTGCGTTTTTATTTTAACTTGTTCTGAATCCCAAACACTATCTTTACCGCGAATTTTAAGTTTCTAAGGCCAAAAGATCAAATTATTTAATTTTTTTTTCAAATTTTTTCGAATTTTTCGAATTTTTGATTTTTTTTCGAGTTTTCTGGATTTTTTAATTTTTATTTATTTTGCATCCTAAATACTACCTTTACTCCGAATTCCAAGATTCTAGCGCAACAAAATTGGATTATTTGAAATTTTTCGATTTTTTTCGATTTTTCGATTTTATTTTCAATTTTTTTTGTGTGTGTTTTTGATGTTTTCTTTTTCTGAATTCTAAACACTACCTTCACACCAAATTTTAAGTTTTTAAGACTACAAGATCGTGTTATTTTCAAATTTCAATTTTGTTCGATTTTTTTTAATTTTCGAATGTTTTTTTTTTTTTTTTGAATTTTCCGGATTTTATATTTTTTTCTTTCTTTGTATCCTACCTTTATTCCAAATTTTCAGTTTCTGTGGCTGTGGGATATACCCAATCTTTTTGATGACGCGAGAGGGAGTGAGTGTGTGAGTGACAAAAAATCGAAACTTTGAGTTCATATATCGTCTGCACTAATTTATGGGTATTTTTGAATTATCCATATTTTTTAATTTTTCCTTATTTAGTATCTTAAATATTACCTTTATTCCAAATTTCCAGTTTCTAGCGCTATGAAATCGAATTATTTTCAAATTTTCTTTATTTTTTGATTTTTCCGATTTTTTCGATTTTTTTGTTTTATTTTCGAATTTTATTTGGTTTTTTATTTTAACTTATTCTGAATCCTAAACACTATCTTTACTGCGAATTTTAAGTTTCTAAGGCTAAAAGATCAAATTATTTTAATTTTTTCAATTTTTTTCGAATTTTTCGAATTTTTGAATTTTTTTTTTTTAAATTTTCCGGAATTTTTAATTTTTCCTTATTTTGCATCCTAAATACTACCTTTATTCCGAATTCCAAGTTTCTAGCGCAACAAAATCGGATTATTTGAAATTTTTCGATTTTTTTCGATTTTCGATTTTTTCAATTTTGCTATCGATTTTTTTGGTGTTTTTGATGTTTTCTTTTTCTGGATGATAAACACTACATTCACACCGAATCTTAAGTTCCTAAGACTACAAGATCGTATTATTTTCAATTTTCAATTTTGATGGAATTTGTTGAATTTTCGAATGTTTTCTTTTCGAATTTTCCGGATTTTATAATTTTTCCTTTCTTTGTATCCTAGACACTACCTTTTTTCCAAATGTCAAGTTTCTAGGGCTACGGGATCTACCTAATCTTTTTGATGACGCGTGAACGAGTGAGTGAGTGACAAAAAATCGAATGTTTGAGTTCATATATCGTCTGAACTAGAAAAGATAGAAAGTTTTAATTATAAATTTTGGTCCTGTGTGCCAAATACTCTAGAAAAACGAAGTTTCAAATTTTTGGGATACTCCAGCGCGGAGATATGAGGGGGTCAAAAGTGCCCTGAGTTGCTTCCAGAAAAGTATGCTTACGGCTGTCCTCTCTCGACTTGGCGGAGGCACTGCCGTGCCTCCAGATCTAAAACAAACTATCCCCATCCTGTGGGATTTGTTTCTCAATGTTTTACTTTATTTAATGTAAAACATAGATTGCATCCGACAACTCATAAAAAAGTCCTCCGGCCTGTACCGGCAGGAAAAGGTAGCTTTCCTATATCTTCGTTTTAAAATTTTAGCTAATGTTACTCGAAAACAGCAAGTTAAAATGCAAAGAAACCGTTTACAAAAGATTCGTTTACACTGAATTTGAATAAGAAATTCGCCAAATTATTGAGCTATAGCCAAGTTGGCTTCATTTATGAAGACTTATTTTTGTCGCCAAATTTGGCGAGATTTCGCCAATTGTCGCCAAGTTTGGCGAGAATTTGGCGCTAATGGATATGAATATATAGTTTTATGCGTATGATTGGGAAAATGATTACAACAATGAAAGAAAGTAATTTGCGAGAAATCGCGTTCACTAAAACTTATAAATTTATATTAAAATCATTAAAATTACAGACATTATAATACACTTTCATAAAACATTAAAAACATATTAAAATTGGACGTTTCGGATTTACATGGAAAATCCCTCTTCAACAACAACATTTCACTTAGCGTAAATCATAGTTCAAAAATATCAACAAATAGAAAATGCAACGTATCAAAATTTCGAAGTCAAAGTTACAGTTATAATAACACGGAGTATTCATTCGGGATTGCACCTGCTTGACCATTATTGACCATAAATTTATCGTTGTTTTTTTGTAATGTGCTGTTTTGTTTCAAAATGTCAGCCACCCTAGAATTTCAAACTGCTCTATCTCAGCCAATTTTTAAGATAGAGGTAAAACAAAAAATGCTCTGGAATCCTTGTATCAAGTCCTAACACCTAATTAAAAAATAAACTTGATTTTTTAACTTTTTTGTATATTTATTTTAGTTTTAAAATTTTCCGTGGCCGCCATCTTGAAACAAGATGGCGGACCAAGCTGGCCAACGAACTCGGTCGAGGCATTGGTGAGCTTAATACACACAATTAGTTTCATCCAAATTAATTTATAAATACGAGCGTTATCGTATCAAATTATTTTCATTTTTTCAATTTTTTTCGATTTTTTTTTTTTTTTTTTTTCGAATTTTCTGGATTTTTTTAATTTTCTTTTTTCTGTATCCTAAATACTACCTTTATTCCTAATTTGAATTTTCTAGCGCAACAAAATCGGATTGTCTTCAAATTTTCGGGTTTTTTCAATTTCTTCGATTTTTTCAATTTTGCTTTCGATTTTTTTGGTGTTTTTGATGTTTTCTTTTTCTGGATGTTAAACACTACCTTCACACCAAATCTTAAGTTTCCAAGACTGCAAGATCGTATTATTTTCAATTTTCAATTTTGATGGAATTTGTTGAATTTTCGAATGTTTTTTTTTCGAATTTTCTGGATTTTATAATTTTTCCTTTCTTTGTATCCTAAACACTACCTTTTTTCCAAATGTCAAGTTTCTGGGGCTACGGGATCTACCCAATCTTTTTGATGACGCGTGAACGAGTGAGTAAGAAGTGACAAAAAATCGAATGTTTGAGTTCATATATCGCCTGAACTAGAAAAGACAGAAAGTTGTAATTTTAAATTTTGGTCCTGTGGGCCTAATACTCTCTATAATTGAAGTTTAAAATTTTTGGGATACTCCAGCGCGGAGATATGGGGGGGTCAAAAGTGCCCTGAGTTGCTTCCAGAAAAGTATGCTTACGGCTGTCCTCTCTCGACTTGGCGGAGGCACTGCCGTGCCTCCAGATTAAATATTTTCGTTTTATAATATTATCTATCATCAAAACTGTTTTTCTTTTTTTTTCTTTTCATTCTCTTTCTTTTCTTTCTATAATTAGCAACAGTTTTTCTTTTATTTTTCGAGATGTATAGCCTTTTCAATTCTTTCTGCAACAATAATGGTCGCCAAAAAATTAGCAATGGTAACTTTTTTGGCCAAAATAACAGAACTTTCTATCATAATTCTATAACTAAAGTACGTATAACAATATGTTATATACTAAAACCTTCCCCGAAAAATTATCTATCGAACAGCACAAGTTCCATCAAAATCCATTCAGCGGAACTGGAGTTATAAAGGAACGGAACGAAATTTCCGTTTGTGTTTTATATATATAGTAGATATCATACATTGGACAGAATTTGGGCTAAAAGAAGCAACTCATTTAGTTGATAATTTATAGTAGAGTTTGGTAGGGAAATGATGCCATTATGAGATTATGACAACGGGAACTAACATATTCTCTAGTCAACATACTACTAAAAAGGAAAACATTACAATGATTGCATAGATTGACCATTGAACTTAAATAATGTTCGAGTGATTCATTTTCGTCTGTAAGTTCTTGAACTCCGTCCCTATTTCTTGTCTCCGTGTGAGATTCTGGTAACGTAAGTACAATATCTCACTCTATGTTACGTTATATTTCGCAATATACTTCCTCTTCTGGCAAGTCTAGTATGGTTTTTCATCTTTTGATTCCAGCAGAGTAAATACAGAGAAAATTGTAATAAATTGTTTGCACATAAAGAACAGTGTTTAACTTTCATATTTAAAAAAATGTAAATTATAAAGCTGAATATGAATAAAATTAAAATGACGCCATTTTCACTGTCTTTCCAAATTTTAGACCAGTTGCATTCGTGTAACCGTTAATCTGAAGAAAAACCCAATGATTAGCTCTGGTCGAAGAACAAACCTCTAGTTTGTATCCAATAAAATCGTCCTAATTTTCCATAATCTTGCCGATATCCATGTTGACGTCAAACATTAGAAGTGCGTGAAACGATATGGTTACTAATGTACCAGAGTTAGTTACAAAACGAAGTTATTTACGCGCCAAGCTATGTTCCATTAAATAATGTTAAAACTGTTAATTCAATTATATATTTTTCATTAACAAAATTCCATACCTTAAATAAAACTGACAATGATAAAGTTGGTTATGCAAAATGTTTATTAATATTATTTTCGGTGAATACTTAAACCGAAGATTTTTTTTGCATTTCTCTAAAGAGCATAATAACACGCAGAAATAAATTCATTTCTCACTATGTTTAGCTGCTAGGGCTATGTGTAGGTCGAAAAGGCTTTATAATGATCAAAAAATTATCTAACCAGAATTTCAGGTACTCGTTTTTTCTTATCCAGCCTGAAATGATAAATCGACAAATATTATTTATTCCATTCGCCACAATTGACATTACAAAGATTTTCCGTACATTGAAAGTGCCAAAACAGTGGCTGAGATGTTCTGCTCTCAAAGCTGGCATACGGGAAGTGCTGGATTCAAACCCCTGTCGCGTTCTTTGACCTAACCGTTCGAAGTTTTCCGTAGTTTTCTTCGAACCTTGCCGTAAATACGGGTTAGGATCCCTTAGAAAGACCAACACGGAGGGCACTCCCCCAGGGTCTATATCCCTCGTGTAGATAATAGGCCGTCATAAAATCAACCAACCGTACATTGGAAGCATTGCTTTTTTGGTAAAACTTTGCTTCATAATGAAAAACACCCCATAAATTTAGCAATCGCTAATTTCAAAAGTCATCTAATCTTCTGTAATCTGAATCGTCGTCAAGAGTAACCTTCAAACATAAACGAAAAATCCAACAATATAGTAAAAATGCCAACTGGCAGGTGACCGGAATACGGACAATTTTTCCATTGTCTTTTAAAAACCTTCCTCAAAGAAGGGAAGATATACAGAAAAAACTAAAAAGAAATGACGAACCAAAAAGAGCATCAAAAATTTATTTCAGCAAACATTTTTTATTGCAAAATGTAGTCTTTTGTGATAGTAATAAAGCATAAATGCACACATCTTCTTAAGAATATTCTTTGGTTCCTAACTTTTGAAACAGTGAATATTTCTATAAGTGAAATTGGCGATATATTAAAAAAATAATAAAATAAAAATAAAAGAATAGACAATATTCGCTGGTCTGAGTTCGAGGCTATAAAAATAATATGTTTGGTGAAAACAAAACGGTATGTTTCCGTAGTTCCCATATTCATAATAATAACTGATATTTATATAATTTGCATTTGGATATAAAAAATTACTCCAAAAAGGATCTTGTATACACGGAAAAACACTCTTATTGCTAATACCGCTCAAGCTGATGTCGCTCTTATGCATTTTTGGTTTAAAATCACATTAATTGGCGAATGTCTTGGTCCTGTAAGACACATGATAGGGAGTTATATAAAAAAATTAACAGAAAGAAAAAAAAAAGGGAAAAAAAGTTACTCATATTTCATTAAACAAAATTATCAGATGCATCTTTGTCAACCTGACCCAAACGATAAATCGCCAAATATTGACTTAATCTGAATTGCAATCTCATGCACTGCAAATGTTTTTAAGCATTACAAACATTCCTTTGGGGTTTAAATTGAATATTATGCCTCTTTAACACAGTTTTTTTTTCTTTCCTTTTTTTTTTTTGCTGGGAGAAGGGGAGGGGGGATTTTAAATAAAATTAATAACAGAATTTTTGTTTCATTTTTCTATGTGTTTGCATTATTTTCTGATATAGCCGTTTCAATTCTTTCGCCAACGACAATGGTCGCCAAAAAATGACCTATGGTAACCTTATCGTCCAAAATAACAGAACTTTCCATCATAATTCTTTAACTAATATACGTAGAACTATGTGTTATATACTAAAACCTTCCCTGAAAAATTATCTATCCAACAGTGCAAGTTCCATCAAATTCCATTCAGTAGAAATCGAGTTATAAAGGAACGGAATGAAATTTCCGTTTGTGTTTTATATATATAGTAGAAGATGTAAAATGATTTATGAAAAGACTAAAAAATTGCAATCTGAATATGATTTTTTTTTTTCTAAAACGATGCATAATAGTAAAAAAAAATAACAACCTGACATTTTATATTTCACCAAATTGATGCAAAGAAATGAGGCAGTGCCTAGTTCGGCTCTGAACTGTACCTACTATTGAAATATGAATGTCCATTTTTAAATAGGGTTCTTTTACATATTAAAAACAGTACCAACTTTGAATTTCTTAAAATGTAACACTCAAATCTGATACCGTATTTCAGCTCCTTGAATCAAGTCAGGCTGGTAAGATATATTGTTTTTTTTTTCTCGTTAAAGTAGAGTTTAAAGTTTGAAGACTGACTAACTCTTATTTATATGTATTTAAAAAAGTCATGTAGATAACAAATTTTATTATTTTATAGAACGAATAGACCCAGACATACTTAAGCCATTTTCTTCTATTAAAAAATATATTTTCCACTATTACTACGTCGCCACCTTCATAAGTTAAGATTCTCCTAGTTTCCATGATAAAAACCAAAATATACAAAATAAGACATTTAGTTGCGCAAGAGTTGTGGGATTTTCTGCACATGTCTCCTCTCTGCAGTGGACAATGGATATTTGGCAACTAAATATTAAATGCCAAATCTAAATAAGCACTGCATAAGGACTTCAAAATACTGCAAGAGACTAGTCTAGTCATAGTTTATTAGATAAAAGTAACTGGCACAAATGGATAGCTAGAGGTATATTTCTATTAATAAAAATATAGTTTCGATTAATTAGGTACTATCAGTCGTGTATGCACTACTTGGAGAAGATAATGTTTTTGGGCTTGGCTAAATGGAGGGAAAGATTCCTTTAGAGAAACTAGTATAATATCTCATTTACAAAATGAATAGTGTATATAAACAAGTACTATTATATCCCCACTAAAAAAAATCTGAAGATTATCTTAAAAAAAATATCTGTAGAAAATCTGTAGGTATTTGGCCCACTTTTTTCAAATCTTCAAAATATCTGCGAAATGTCTTAAAAAATTCTGCAGATTTTTTAAAGGTAAAGTTAAATCTGCAGAATTTCTGAAGAAAGTGGCACTTTCTTAAGATAATCTTCAGATTATTTTTAGTAGGGATTTAATGTAAAATTCATGGAAATTATTGTTTGACAATAAGCATTAGAGTTGTAATTTTCCAACTGGACGAAAAATATATCCGGGCCAGGATTCGAAACTGGGATCTCTTGGCTGAAGCTGCCATGTTCTACCAACTGAGCCATCCCAGTCGAATCTGTAGGATCATCCACTTAACCTTATTGATCATAGGTCTGATATCTTATTCAGTGCATCAGAATAAATCGAAAGTAATTTGGAACTCCAGTAAACGGTGGATACGTGATTAAACTAGATTAAGTTTGACACAATTATTCGGTGACACAATTATTAACTGGTTAAGAAATCACATGAGTTGTAATTTTCCAACTAGACGCAAAATGTCAGGGATAGGATTCGAACCTGAAATCTCTTAGCTGAAGCTGCCATGCTCTACCAACGTATCCATCCCAGTCAAATCTGGAGGACATAATTCATCCAGTTCGTTCAGATATCAGACCAGATGCTATGATTAATAATGTTAACTGGATGAATTAGGTCCTCCAGATACTACTGGGATGGCTCAGTTGGTAGATAATGGCAGCTTCAGCCAAGCGATCCCAGTTTCGAATCCTGGCCCGGACATTTCTTGTCCAGTTGAAAAATTACTACTTATATGATTTCCTTACTAGTTTGAGTAATTGTGTCAAAATTAATCTAGTTTAAGCAATAGGTTTACAAAATAAATGCATTTTTATCTTTCAATGAAATAAAAAATTCTTTAAATTTGCGTTTAAGAAAACACGGATAATATACATCAATATCAATGTGTTTGAATATCACGGTCATAAAAATATAATTTTATAATTAATTGGTATATCAGAAGTACATTACGCAGACAACCGTGCATAAAATCCGTTATATATATTTTTTGCTATAAACGTTTCCTAACCCTTGCTTAAGAAAATTAAACTTATTTATGTTAATGTGATATATTAAATGCAAGATTAGATTTCAAAACGTAAAATGCAAATAAATAATATTATTTGATTGCAGTAAGAAATTTGAATTTCCTATTTTCTGAGTAGTTAGATGATAATTTACAAACGATGAATGTTGAATATAAAAAAAAAAAGCTTCAAGAGAACTGAAGTAATTTTGAAAGATATTTACATATATTTTACAAAATTAGCCTCTAAGGAATAGAGGTAATTACGAAAGGTACTTTCAAAAACAGAAAAAAAAATTAAAAATATTGTATTAGCAATCATAATTAAAACCGAGTCATTAATGTATTTTAATGGTGTTTTATTTTAAACTATGACGTAAATAGTAAGGTATTTTTTTTCTTTCCTGGTGAAAAATTATAAAACAAAAAATACAGAGATAACTTAAAGTAATTTATGTTTATTTAGCACAATTTCAACAAGAGATAACTAAAAAAAGAATTAGTACACAATGAAATTTTACATAAATGTATACTTAACAATCAAATATGGTAAGATGTGAGAAATATTCAGATTTAAAAAATACTTTATAATACGTGAAAAAGAAATCAGTTAATGGATCATGTCAGTAATGCATGAAAGAATAACGAAAAAAAAAATAGATACACAACTTTATCTTATAAAATATGTTTCAAATTTGAAAATTTCCTCAACAAGTAAATGATTATAAAATAGTAAATATAAAGTTCTTATGATGAAAATCTACCTATTTAAAAGGCAATATAAATGCTGTTATGACATACAATTTCCACAGTATACATATGAGTAATGCGTATTGGTTTAAATTTCGTACATAATTCAAATTCATGCAATATGTTCTTAGTAACTAATCTGACTTAACAGGATTTTTCAATTGAGCTACATTATGAAAGGAAATTGCAGTATATTGTTAAACTTAAAACTTGTAGGCTGAATGCATTTCCAAATGTTTTCTCAAAAAATATGGCAAACGCATGAATTTTTCAATGGAACAAATACGAACGACTTATTACTATATTTAACACTTTCTAACATAGTTAAAAATGTTTATGAATTCAGTTTGTCTGTCTGGGTGCCGTCTGTCTGCGCTCTAACTTGTGTAAATGCACTCGGATTCCCATGCAATTGATATATGTTATTAAGGTTCACTATGGAATGTTTGGTATTGAAATTGAAGTGACAAACAAAATAATGATGTCTAGGGACAATAATTGCTGGAAGTGCGTTTTCAGTTGTAGTACGCGTTTTTAAATGTAAGTATTTTTTTTTACATATAACTTGGTGTGTCTAAATGCTAAAGATCTTATGTAGGGCAGCCCGAAATATATCAAATACATTTCGGTTTACTCACGGAAATTGCTGAATAGGAATTTTTAACTGTGAAATGCGTTTCCTAAGAGAACTAAATTTTAGCATACTATGAATATGCAATTCTGTAGATCTTATATAGGAATGCACAAAAGAATTCGTTTATTTTCCCGACTATTTAAGGCAACTGCTGAAATTGGTTACTAAACCAGTTTTTTTATATAATTAGTACATCCGGCAGTTAATGGGTTAATCCAATTTGCTTTTCGTAATGCATTTCAAGGCTATTTGAAGTGCAAAATATTTTCTGTACCATTTATAACAAAGCATGGGAGGTTTTACAATATTACTAGATTAATCATAATAATGGCATATTAATAGTATTTTTTTCTTTACTGATAAACCACATATGTTGGTCGTACTATAATTTTATGATAGGTGCTTTGTATTTTTTCAATTATTTTATTAAATGCATTTTGTTTATAATAATCTATTTTAAATATATTTAAAGTGCCACACAATTTTTCGTCCCTAGACAAACAAACATCAGATGTTAAAAGCAGCACTAGATGGACCACAATAATGAAAAAGTGTAAAAAAAATACACATTGGGGAGGTTCCCCCCCTCGCCAATTGGCGAATGGAATCGCTTAGGAAGATTTCCCTTACAAAAATTTCTTATAGAATTCTATAAAAAATATTTATAGAAAACGCATTATAGAATCCTATAGAATTATGGCCCGTTTTTCTATAAGCTTGTTTAACCGAAAGCTATAGAAATATCTGTAGAAGTTCAATAGAAATGTGAATAGAGCTTCTATAAAAATATCTATAGAAAAAATATACAGCTTCTGTAAAAATATGTATAGAACCCAGGTGCTTACCCTCACAATTACTAACCATTCTCGATGCTGCTTCACTTCAAAGAAGGTCTCTGAACTTTTATTACACTATTTCACCTCTATTTATTTTGTGATATTCATTCCCAATCATAATA
Source organism: Maratus michaelseni (assembly GCA_963931845.1). Taxonomy (NCBI): domain Eukaryota; kingdom Metazoa; phylum Arthropoda; class Arachnida; order Araneae; family Salticidae; genus Maratus; species Maratus michaelseni. The sequence goes on from OZ007592.1 coordinate 395,847,216, forward strand.
GTCTTGTAAAAATATTTAAAGTCTAATAAATTATTATTTGTTAAAACTGAAACAATTGTTTAAATATTTATATTTCTGATTAAAATATTTGAATGAAATTTACAATATTATTAGTGAATAAAATTTATTAAATTAGATGGATGGTTTTATAAATTTAACAGCAAATTAATGAATTATAAATTAATTAATGAATCATAATTTAATTCAGTAGTTTGACTGATATAATATTACATTGACAATTTAATCGCAATGTATTAGAATTGCATTAAATTATATATATATATATATATATATATAAAATATTAAATCTATTCAGTTCAATTATATACTAAACTGATGTATTGAAAAATTAATTATTTTTTTTAATTTTAATATATAGTTATAAATAAATTACTACACACATAAATTTTAAAAGACCAAGAAATAATTTTATTTAATAATTAAATATATATATATATACAGAATCATTAGTCTATAGAATTTAATTCTATAGGATGTATACTACCCTATAGAAAAAAGGCCCACCAGTGGCTGAGAAGTTCTGCTCTCGAAGCTGGTAGAAGGGAGGTGCTGGGTTCGATCCCAATTGCGCCTGTCGGCCTAATCGTTCGGAGTTTTCGTGGTTTTCTTCGAGGAGTGGATTTATCCATGCGTAAATACGGGTTAGGTTCCCTTAGAAAGACCCCCACGAAGGGCACTCACCCCGGGCCTATATCCCAAGTGTAGATAATTGGCCGTCAATAATCAACCCAACCCAACCCAACCCAACCTATAGAAAAACTGTTCTATAAAAAAAAAATTCTATAGAACTTCTAAGAATTCTATAGAATCATTTTCTTTAGAAAAAGTATTCTGTAGAACTCTTTAACACTCTATAGAAATAGTGTTTTATAGAATCGCTATTCTATAGAACTTGTAAAGAATTCTGTTCTATACAGCTCTATGAACTATTTTCGTAAGGGTTCAGAAGGAAGAGTATTTTGGGTGGTGGCTTTCCAAAAAATTGGAAAATAAACAGGCTTACTTAATTAACAACAGATAAAGGTACCAGGGTCATTCAGGGTCATTCACTAAATATACTATATGCAATATCCAGATTTTTCTTTCAAAATTTCTAAATTAGGTGATTTAAAGAAGGCTTGGAGAGACTTTTACTGATTGTAAAAGTCTCGACGTTATATTATATTTAAATAAACGAATAAACGAATTTAAATAATTATTAAATCATTTACCTACACTCTCCCCCTTATATATTTAAACATTTAAAATAAAATCGATTGCGTTATGCTAGCTAAAATCTGAAACACGTGTATTTATTTCCCATTAAATGTATTTTTATTCAGTTGGAAGTCAATAAGCACTTTGCATTTAATTAACATCTTAAGGAAAATTAAATAATGACTCATTAAAAAGAAATGAAAAGCAAATCTGTTTCAGTCTGAAACCGTAAAATGTTCAATTATTTTAATTTACATTAATTACGAAGAGAAATGTCGTCCATTGATTTACATATAAAATCATGCATTAGCATGTTAATGGAACAGAATTCAAATGAATAATAATAATAATAATAATAAAACTATACCTAGAAAAAAATAAAGCGTACAAAATGGAGCTTTTTTTACGTGATTATCATAATTATTTCATTTGCATTCTGCGCTGTTTTTTATTGCGAAATATTACGTAGTAACTTTTCAAATATAAAATTTATAGAAAGTAATCACTTCAGACGTTTTACTGATTCCACAAGCTTTGTATAGCGCTAAATTTATACTTTTCTTAAAAGCACGTCACGATGCAGAGTGTCCATTCACTAGATTAAAATTATATATTAATCTATAGATTTCAAAATAATTTTTATAGACGCATTCTTTGCTTCAAAAAATTTACAAACGTGTGTATAACAATCTTTTTAACACTTTCCAACCTAGCTGAAAAGTGTTTATGACTTCGGTTTGTCTGGCCATCTGCCGTCTGTCGTCTGTCCGTACTCTAACTCCCGAAAATACCCTCGGATTGCCCTGCAATTTTTATGTGTTATTGTCGTTATCTATAGCATGTCCCCTATTTCAACTGAAGTGTGTAGCACTTATAATTTTTTTACAGGGACACTCAAAAGAATTCCGTTACATGACGGTCTATGGGGAAAACTCATTTGCGGTTTATTTTAATTATGTTACACAATTTCAAACACATTTTAATAGATATATATCACTAAGATGAATTACAAGAAGCTTGATATGGAATATGGTGTGCATAGCACTTATAATTACTTTACAGGGACAGTCAAAAGAATTCCGTTACATTACGTCTATGGAGAAAAATCGTTTGCGGTTTAATTATATAATGTTTCACTATTTTAAACGCATTGAAATTTATTGTCTGAGTGCAACGAAGACTCATACACAGCGCAGTATTACTTTGCCCCATATATAGCTATGATGGATATTAAAACCTTTCGTCAAGCATAACTCAAAAAATATTTAACGGATTTCGTTCAAATTTTTACAGCAGGTACCTATTAAGGTGACAACGTCGTCTATTTATTACCAAGAATAAGTGTCAAACCGTTTGGAAATTATATTAAAAAAATAGATAAAAAAGCACAATTAAAGTACATACGTCACTAAATTTTGTGCGTACGTCATTTTCACCGGCGGGAGATTTTCGTAGACAATCGGAATTGAAAAGTTCATGGAATACATGGAGCAAAAAAATATGCAAGCACTAATATTCAGCACAATAAAATATATTTCAATTTAATAAAAATGGAAAGTTAATAAGGAATTTTTTCTATTTGAAAAGTATTAGAGATTAGTAAGAGTAGTATTAGTATTAGAGATTTGGCGTAAATCACACCATTAGCAGCTTTTTTATTTCGCGTGTGTATGTTAGGAACAATTCTTTGATGTTTAAATAAAAGGTTTCGATTTGTGGCATTATTTCTTATTTTCTTTTCCTTTTTAGTATTTTAAATGGAATTAGTGAAAGGCGTGTATTTTAAATTAAATGAGTGAAAGACGTGTATTTTTAATGTATGTATTTCAAATGAAATCAGTGAAAGATTTATATTTAAATGAAATGAATGCAATATGAAGATGTTATGAGAAAAATATTTGGCGATTTATCAACTGCGCCAAGTTAACATAAAAGTAACAATACATATGTGGGTACTTCTCTATTATCCCGTCGACCACTTTTCATAACAAAAAACTATCGCCAAATAAACGGGAGAACGTTGTCATTGAAATATCAAAATACATAAATAAATAAAATATAAGAATTTAAGGACACAATTGTTATTTTAATGAATGAAATAACTAATAAATCAGTAAAACATAATGAAAAATACACGCAAATGTCGCGTTAAAAACCACTTGATGACGTAACAAACACGTATAATGCTTCTGATATCAAATAAATGGGACTGCATTTTTGGCGTTTAATCTAACAGTTTGGCGATAGTTTTTTGTTATGAAAAGTGGTCGACGGGATAATAGAGCAGTACCTCTATGTGAAATGAAACAAGGCACAGATGTCATATACGCACCACGTTGGCGCGATTTTTCCCTCCATCAGCTTGGGGAAAACTTTGTTTTTGAATATTAGTTACAAATAGTGTGAAAAATAGTACACGTGATTTTATATTTCAATATAAAAATAAAATAAAGTAATAAATGAAACAGCTTCTGTTATTTTAAAAAAGGAAATAAAAATAAATAAATAATAGTTTGATATAAATAAAGGCGCTGATGTCATATACGCACCACATTGTGGCGATTGCAACAAAATGGCAATTTTATGCCTCACATGGTAACCCGGTTATTTTGTTTCAATTGTTGTTTATTAACTTTTATTTTTTATTTTAATTCTATAAATTGTTTTTATTATATATATCAATATTTATTTATATCAAACTATCATTTATTTATTTTTATTTCCCATTTTTGAATAACAGGAGCTATTTCATTTATTACGTTATTTTATTTTTATATTGAAATAAAAAATTACATGCTAATATTGTATGGCATTTGTAACTAATATTCAAAAACAAAGTTTTTGCCAAATTGGCGGGGGAAAAATCGCGCCAATCTGGTGCATATATGACATCTGTGCCTAAATTAATATTGATATACATATAAAAATAATCTATAGAATTAAAATAAAAAATAAAAAAAAACAAACAACACCAAACAGTTTTCGCCAAAGGGACGGGGGAAAAATCGCGCCAACGTGGTGAGTATATGGCATCTGTGCCGGGATTTTTACTCTTCTATCTGTGCTTTCGGAAATATAAAAAAATTAAAAAAAATCTTATATCAGGTGTATAATGTTTTGCATTTTTATACGGACCACTTCTCCATTTTAAGATTTTAAATGCTATTTATATCAGATATTTCTTTCTTGAGATTCCCACAAGTGTTTTCCGGTAATTTTTTTAGTTCGCTTATTAATTGTTTACAATTTGCCCCCCTGGCAATAACAATTATTTATCACAAAAAATGGGTACTTCTCTATTATCCCGTCTACCACTTTTCATAACAAAAAACTATCGCCAAACTGTAACGCTAAATAAACGGGAGAACGTTGCCATTGAAATATCAAAATAAATAAAATATAAGAATTTAAGGACACAATTGTTATTTTAATGAATGAAATAACTAATAAATCAGTAAAACATAATGAAAAATACACGCAAATGTCGAATTAAAAACCACTTGATGGCATAACAAATACGTATAATGCTTCTGGCATCAAGTAAATGGGACTGTATTTTTGGCGTTTAATCTTAGTTTGGCGATAGCTTTTTGTTATGAAAAGTGGTCGACGGGATAGTAGAGAAGTACCCAAAAATGGCTTAGTTTTGTTAAATTTGTTTGTTATGTATTTTCATTTCTTATTAAAATATCGAAAATGGCAATAAAATTTTATTTTAGCACCGTACTTAATTTTTTAAAATGGCTCAAAAACATAGTTTAATAAACGTATATTTGTAAATATTTTAAAAAACATGTTTTTCCGCTCTCTAGAAAAATTTGTAAGATTCTACAACTGCCTTTGGCACCAACCAGTACATGATACGGAACTTTTCCCTATTCAGATACACAGAAGAGTTTGGTCACAAACAAGAGTAATGCTAGCAACAATATTGTTTTAACTCTATAAGAGTTAGAAACAATAATGATATTAAATTCCCCGATTAGCTTAGGGCCCGATTACGGAACTTTCTCCTAGAAAAAAAACTGTAGAAGTCTTTTACATTTGTTTCGAATGAAGCTCGATCAACAAAGTATTAATTGATAATACAAACAACACTAATATTAACATGGGGGCAAAAGTTTGAATTTAAGTGTATATATTTGGAACCCTCCCCCCCCCCCCAACCACCCACCAAAAAAATAATAATAAAGTTACAGAAATGAATTTAAAATGGCGTGAAGCCACCCTTTCTGACATAAGAAATTGGCTGCGAACCCGATTACGAAACTTTCACTTAACTTAATAACATGTATCTAATAGCCCTGCGGACAATTCCCTTTCCCAGTTATACGGACCTTAGGGCTTTTTTTAAAAAGCTTGACGCAGTTCGGGTTGAAGAAGTTGAGATTTACTGTCAAATGACATAAACTACTATGAAAATAAAACTGGTGAATTATTATGCTGGTTTATGTATGTATTTAAAAAAATTGCATCTGATTACACTCTTTAGATAAATTACTCCTGTTTGCATTTAATAACAGATAAACGGCTTCTGTTTACTAAATTGTTTAAATATTGGGAAGAGTTGGCGAGAGATAGATAGACGTGTAAACAAACGGGTAGAGAGACGGATAGCGACAGAGATAAGCTAACGGGTAGCGAAACGAATAGACAGACGGGTAGCGAGGCAGGTGCAAAAAAGGGTTGACAGAGGGGTAGTGAGATGTGTAGGGAGACGGGTAGCGTGGTGGATAGAGAGACGAGTACAGAGACGACAGACGGGTAGAGAGAGGGGTATATAGACAGACAGACGTGTTGATAGACGAGTAGTGTAACGGGAAGCGAGACAGGTAGAGACACGATTAAAGAGTCGGGTAGAAAGACAGACGGATACTGAGACGGGTATACAGAAGAGTAGAGAGACAGTAGACAGATGAGTTCGAAGAGAGACACAGCTAAGACATACGAGTAGTTAGACTGGTAGACACGTTTGTAGCAAAGCATGTTATCAATGTGGTTTGAAGTATACGAGTTTCTATAAATAGTTATACAAATAAACAAAGGAAATTTTTTTAATTCAAATATTAAATATTTGATTTAATATTTTATTTTTTAATATTTTATTTAGATATTTGTCACTAAGCAAATGTTGCAAAAATTAAATTAAATTTGCGTTAAACTACGCTTGCTAAAATACGCTATTGGCTGCAAATCTGTGATTATGTGACTTTAAAAATATCGTTTTAAAAGATCCGGCGTTTTTTTTTTTAAAGTTTTGAGCAATTCCCGCTTAAGAAAATGAGATTATTTGCCAAATGTTATAAAAAAATGCATATGAAAACATAACAGTATATGAATTTATATATGATATTTTGTAATTATATCATTTAATTTGCTATTTTTCATATGTTGTATCTTTATCTATCTCTTGTCTATCATATGCTGTATATGCACTTAGATTCTTGTTGATATCTTCTTTATATCGTAATTGTTAACTTTATGTTCTCAGCAATATCACTCAGACTAATCCCTTTGAGGGAAGTCCTAGTATATATATCACTAAGGTGCATTACAAGAGGCTTACTACAGAATATTGTGTGTATAGCAATCATCGTTCATTTACAGGGAGACAAAAGAATTCTCTACTGTCTGTTAATAATAATTCCTGCAAGTGCGTTTTAAGTTGTTGAACGCGATTTTAAATTTAACTCACTTTTTGTGTATTACTTGGTGTGTATAAATACTGTAGATCATATACAGGGCAGCACAAAAGTTCGCGAACACATTTCCGTTTATTGACAGAAACTCCAGAAGGAGAATTTTAAAATGTGCTACACGTTTCCTAACTAAACTAAAATTTAGAACCCTATGTAGTATATATACAAATCTATAGATCATATACAGGGCTGAATAAAAGTATTTGGATACTTTTCCGAATATTGTATATGTTGGAAATATATATTACAAAATTTAAATTTTTCCGCAATTATTCTATAAAATTTGTCCATTCAATAATATTCGGTATATAACCCAGCTTATTAAAATAATTCTCATTCTTAAAATAGCCTTTTACTATCCATATGTAAAGCCAATTATTCCTAATCCACTTAATAATATTTATTCGAATGTAGTTATTCTAAAAATGGCGATAGCTTTTTTAATTTATTCTTTAAATAGAACATCTTTATTTTAATCCATTATTAAAATTCATTAGTATTATTCCCGTGTGGTCAAATTGCTATAACTTCTTTATTTAAATGCTAAAATATCGTATCTCTTAAAATATTCCGCTCAAAAAACCTTATTTCATAAAGTTATCCTATTATTAAATATCAAATGTCTATTAAAATATTTCCGAAAAACTTTAATTCTTTCTTTTTTTTTTTCCCTTTTATAAAGATTCATTTTCTTTTCTTCTTATTATTTTTATTACGTATTAAATTCGAAGTTTAGCTACAGCCTCAAAAACAGATAAGCTCGTTTGTTGATATGACAGGCATCTGGTACGAGATTATGGAATATTCTGGATGGGCGTAGAAAGTTTTTGCATTTTACAACAAAATAAATCCACCGGAAATATTGATAAAGTTCCAAAAGAGATCTTTTGATTCGATAGAAGTGGGTCACGTGACGTATTCTGTATTATTAAGCAAGCTAGTTTAAAAACACGATCATCCTGATTCGGGGAGGATTTTTCGACGCTGGTGTTTGCTAAAAGAATCGGGACGGATTCTAGTAAATAATGGAACGTTGTATTTTTTTTTCGTTTAGCGTTGGCTAATGAGCATTTTCCCTGAAAAGATGTCTTAAACTGGAAATAAAAGGTTCTTCGACAAAAATATGGACTGACATTTCTTGTTGTTGATGATACCACCCGGCCGCCTGATGCGAACTAAAAGGGAAACCAATCACATCGCTAACCCTATTTATCACGAGCACGACTGCCTTTTTCCCGGATTTGAACTTGGAAACACGACATATATGTTGGAAATTCCTGAAATTACGTTTTTAAATATGTTATGCGTTTTCTAAATTGTTTACTTAGATGTTATCTTTTAGCTTATTAAACGTTAATGATTTGTAAAATTAATTTGGAAGCGTTGGAAAGTGTTACATAATACATGTATGATTTTCCGTTCTTTTTTTTATTTTTATTTTTTATGTAAAATAATATAGAATTCTATATGTGATTTCTTATGTTCTTCTTCTGATGTTCTATATTTTTTATGTAGTTATGTAAGACATGGATTTCATGCACATTTACCATGGAATGATAACTTAAAGGATAGCTGAGACAATTTAAATTCATCCATCGAAATTTCCAGATCGACGGATTGATAGGTATGCGCTAGATTCATGCCCTCCTTATCTTTCTTCCGATGTCACATATCTGGAAATCAATTTATAGGAAATTTGAAGAACATGATTTATAGTGTGCCACTGGAAAATATTTTTCATTATTATGTTTACCGATAATTTCAAATAATAATAATGTATTTCGAAAGTCAGTATAAAACTTCCATAATATTTTTTTTTGAAATAATGGAAAAAAAAAAAAACAGTTGTGAGATTCTGAGTGTAAAATCCATCAATGTAATAGCCACGGAGGCACCATGATAATACACTCATACATATGGAAGTAGATTAAAGAGAGCAATAATTTTCTTCAAAAAGATAATGAGGCTGATACTAAAATGTATCCACTTTTTGTTTGAAATCCTGCCTATTTCGCAGGATCTTAATAATATATAAAATATTAAAATGTTTACTTTTAATATTCCTTATTATGAAAGTTTAATTCGTTAGGAAAGCATATGAGAATAAATTCGCTATCCATATCTTATTCCAGAATAAGAATATCTTTTGGTCTAGCGTTGCATTAAAGTAACTATACTAATTTGATCAATTATAACAATAAAATCATAAATAAAATTTCAGAAATGATTTATGTAATTCTGAAAAAGTGGTTACATCCCTTTTAAATATTATATGCAGGATGATTATAAAAACACTATCTCGAAATATGAGTCTCCATTTATCACACCGTTCACAGAAACTGAATGAAATTTTGGTTTAAAGTATTTTGAGGTATGCGATCAAGCATCATATGAAAAATAAGAGTTAAACTCTAACTTTTACGGTTACAGTGACAAAATTTATAAAATTTCAAATGTCAACACCTACGTTATGTTATTGGAATGTGATCTTCACAGTGAAAAATCATAAAATGCGTTTGAACGGTACCTGTATGAAGAAAATTGTCGTCGCTGCATAAGCTAAGAAGAAAAGAGAAAACAACGGTGGCTATCACCAGAGCAAGAATTTCTTTCTTGTGACGTCACATTTCACACTATTCGCTCTAATCCCAGCCTATTGAATCTCCCTCGAAACGAGACGAAGATACCAATGTACGCAGATTTTCTTGTTCGGCGTAAAACACTGTCATGACTGACCTTGTCCCACTAAGTGAAAGTAAAGGCACTATGAAATGCGTGTCGCGTATCTTTCTTTCTTGCAGTCTGAACAACATGCCATTAACCTGGCAAGAAAGTGGGGAAATTCTAAAGATTTATTACCTGAACAGTCAACATGCCGCAGAGGCATTTTGTGTCTACCGCAGAAACCATGGGCTACGCGAGGCCCGTGTACTGTAAAATCTATACGGGACTTGATTCGCAAATCTGAGGAAACTGCTTTCACATGTTTCCGTATCAGTTACAGCGTGTCCTGATGTTGCAAGAGGGTGATTAGCAACAACGGCTAGATTTTTCTATAGAATTCTTCATCTGGTATGAGGTGGATTGCAGATTCCTTCACGCATTCTCTGGAGGGACGAGGCCGAATTCTCGTTGCCTGGTAACGTTAATTCGAAGACTTTCTTGCAGTGGGCAGGCAGTAATCACCATGATGTTATTGCACTCCCGTCACACGAAGCAAAAAGTGACTGTGTGGTGTGGTATGACATGCACCTTCATTCTCGACCCTTACTTTTTTGAAGAGGTTATTGCCGCAGGTCTACAAATGTTTATGGTAACGTGTGCTTCCCAATTTGCAACATGCTTTATCTGACGCCGTGTGGATGCAAGATGGCTCTCCCCCACGCATGAGGTCTTCTGCAAAATGTTTCTTAATACAACAGTTTGGTGAAAGAGTTATATGACGACATTACACGTTTCTATGGACGCCAAGATTCCCCGATCTCAATCCAATAGATTTATGGCTGTGGGGATACCTGAAATCCAAATTGTATGCATATAATCCGCAAACTGCATCGGATTTGAAAGATGCCATCAGACGTCAGTTCAACAGATTCCTCTTGCCATGATACGTTCTTCAGTGCTATCCACCATCTGCCTCATGCAAAGTGTCATCTTGATGAAGGAGATCACGTGGAAAATTTGAGAAACATAATAGAATGTTTCACTTTCTGATGCGTCTCTAACCTTACTGGTTGTTTTGACTTTACTCATTAGTCTGTCTGGCACGGGCCATTTTCGTGGTACCATTACAACACTTTTTATTGTTTTTCACTATGAAGAGCACATTCCAATAATAAAAAGAGGTGTTGCCTTTTGAAATTTTGTCACTGTAACCGTAACTGTTAGATTTTAAATGTTGTTTTTCATATGATTTCTTGAGCGCATACCTCAAAATACTGTAAACGACAATTTCATTCAGTTTCGGTGGATGGTATGATAGCTAGAGATTCGTATATGTGGATAGCTTTTTTTTAATCAACCTGTATATCAAGTTGTTTCTTTATTATGAAAGAAAAAGGAAACTTACTATTTACGTTGCACCATTATCTGTAGATCATGGCGATTTATAAGCACGAAAGTTTGAATTTAGAGTGTTGCCACCTTACAAATAGAAACTTTTCTGGAATACAGGCACTACAGATAATTAACTTAGTTCATAGGAAAAATTAAAAAAGGTAAAAATGTAAAGAATAGATGATTGAAGGTGATTTAAAAAATACATTAAAGTATCACCATCGGTGTGGCAATTGGAAATGCTAGAAAAAAAAATAATTTTCACCACATAAACAGGCCAAAATATGTTTTATCTGTTATATAGAAAAATATCGTAGTATATTATTCAGCGACGGATAGAAGGAGGAATTACGATGCACTTGATATCTATAATTCCTATTGGCATGGCTCCCAAAATTAGCCGCATACTTACTCCAGAAATACCATGTCTCTGATGGTTTAGGGAGCGATTGACTTTAATAGGCAAACCCCGCTGACATTTTTCTATGAGAAACAAAAAAAAAATTATCATGAAACAGCAGATCAACATAGTCTTCCACTTGGTGACGTCTTAGGGGTTCCTTAGTGAGGATTTCTGCTTAACAATACTTCTACCGATAACTCAAATAATAATAAATATATGACTTTCCACGTAAAATGTTCCAGCTTTAGATTGGACAACTATAAGTCTATATTTAAACACAATTAAAAATATCTGGGTATCTTAACTCGCGACGGTTATAAAAATGGAAATCCCTGTATCTCTACTGAATACTAGGCCTCAATGACTGCTTAGAGGTCATTGAGGAAGAATGATATTATTTAATAATTCACCGGTAACATTGCATTAACTAATTTACTCGGTGGAAAGACGTTTTGATTTGAAGCTACACAAAATCAGAAAAATAATATTAATATGCAACATCAGGTGTCCATGGTAATTTTTATCTCATTGTGAATAAATATTTAAAACACTATATAGTTAAAATATAGAAAAAATGCGTGATACAAAGAGGAACACAAAAGAGCTTATAAAAACCTTATAATGATCAACATATATTTCAGCGCTCATATACGGCGCCATTTTCAAAATATATAACGATAAACAATAATATTCTCGCAAATGTTTGAAAATAAACTTGAAAACATAAATCACGAGATCATATATGTAAAAAAGCAGGTGCTTGAAAGAGTTAACTGTAAACGTGAAAACTAATAAATCCTTATTGCTTTTTTTAAACTGAAAAGTACCTCTTGCCAAATGTTAGGTAATTCAAATGAGACGGATTCATTGCAAATGTTTATGTTACGTATATAGATTTCTATTGATTCATGGATAATAGATGGAAAATAAAGCCTTGATAGATAATATTTTTTGCTATTTTTAAAATCAATTTTTAAAGTCTCGGTTCTATGTAGTCTTGTCACTGCTGTAGTACTTCTGTCATATTTGGTATCTGTCATATGCTCTTTTAATCTTGTTTTAAACATTCTAGGGGTCATTCCTATACAATATTGCAATGTTCCATATGCTCTGGTGAACGGGATTTCATAAACACCTGATAGATGATATGGCTCTATTGGGTCGATTTTCTTACAAACTACGCTTTTTAATTTTATGGATGGTTTTGCGATAAGACATATATTCAATTTGCTAAGTTTATATTTCAATTTTTCAAATAACATAGGGAAATATTGTAAAGTAGATAAATTTGAATTTTGTTTATTGAAGTTTTTCTTCTCCTTCTTCTCCATTCTCGTAATTACATTATTAATAGTGCTTTCCTTATATCCGTTCTCTTGCTATTTTATGTATTTTATTTATTTCACTGGTGAACTGGTCTGGAGTACAAACTGTAAAGGCTCTCTTAATACAGGGTGATCTTTTTTAAAGTGACAGTGTTTGGAGCGCCCTGTAGCGCGATCTAATAGCCGAAATGGCACCAAACTTGGTATTTAGACTAATCAAGACATGATAAAAAGGATTCCGGGAAAAAAAATTTAGTTCCAAAAATCGCTGCTAGGGCATTTTGTGGCGCTTTGCAATGTATAAAATGTGAAAAAGAAAAATACTAACACATACAATCGTACAGTTAAATTATTAATGTTTATTTACTACTATAACTTCCCCGGTGAGGAATTAGACCACTTTCAATGTGAGCACCGTTCTCAAAAGTAACACCGTGCATTCTGTGCACAACGTTCTCCACAGCCGTACGTAACATATCACGAGGAATATTCCGCACTGTTTTTGTTATGTTGTCCTTTAGAATAGACATATTTGATACTCCACCAACATAAACTTGAGATTTCAAATAACCACAGAGCCAAAAATCGCATGGCGTGAGGTCAGGGGAACGCGGCGGCCATGCAACTGGAAAACTCCGACTTATGACTCTATCATCAGTGAAGGTTTGGCGCAACAGCTGCTTTACCTTATTACCAATGTGTGGCAGAGCACTATCCTGCATAAAGATTGTCTGTTGGAGACGGTTTCTTTGCTGAAGTTGCGGAATAACAAACGTTTGCAGCATTTCGTGATACCTTTCTGCATTTATGGTGCACGTTTTGGGTCATGTCGGAGTGATGGTCTCAAAAAAGAATGGCCCAATTACGAATTCGGCTGTGAAACCACACCAAACAATGACTTTTGGGGAATTTAATGGGATTTCATGCACGGTGTGGGGATGCTCAGAAGCCCAAATTCGGCTATTTTGTGTGTTTATGGACCCATTGAGATAAAAAGTGGCACTCATCTCCCCAGATAATGTGCCATGGGAAAGCATCATCAATTTTTACCCGGGCAAGAAACGATAGAATGAATGTCACTCGCTTATCATAATCACTTGGTTTCAGTTCGTACAAGAGGCTGATTTTGTAGGGGTAAAATCCAATAACGCGCCGCAAAACTCTCCATACCGTGGAATAATTCATGTCCAATTGTCTAGCTACACCCCGGGCACTGCTAGTACCAGCAATGGTTCACTGCAATCCTTCGATAATTGCAGTTGCCACATCAGTTATTTCATCTTCTGATACTTGTTGACGTCCTCTACCAGCGCGAATGGTCAGTGACCCCGTTTCCTCGAACTTTCTTCGAACTTCCTCGAAATTTCTTCGAACTTCCCTCGAAGACCATTCAGCGATAAAGGCCCCTTTCGTATTTTTTTTCTGGTTCGAAATTCCCGAAGAGCTGCGGATGCATTACATTTATTCATATAATACAGCTTCACCAGTAACGCATGTTCCGGTAACGTGAGAGGCATGTCCACTGGAGCCCGTTTACTTCAGCTGAGATTATTTGTCGGAGCTGTCTACTACTTGCTTTTATAGCCCCTATTACTGGCGCTGTCATCGCACAACATTTGCATTTTTCTTTGATACCCGTGTTTTATGCTAATTCTCGTTATTTTAAGCTAAAACAGCGCCACAAAATGCCATAGCGGCGATTTTTGGAACTATTTTTTTTCACGGAATCCTTTTTCCCATGTCTTGATTAGTCTAAATATCAGGTTTGGTGCCATTTCGGCTATTAGATCGCGCTACAGGGCGCTCCAAACACTGTCACTTTAAAAAAGATCACCCTGTAAAATGCCTAAATTTCGAAACTTTGTAGAAAAAAGGTGCTTTAGCATTATATGAGATTATGGATTGATTGGCTGTGGATTTGCTATATACAGTACGTTCTATGCCATGGCGGGTTTTGATTAATATCATACCGAAGTAAGGAAATGTGTCATTCTGTTCCACTTGTAAAGTGAATTTAACCTTAGAATCCAGGTTATTGATTTGAGAAAGAAAGTTATCAAGTAAGGTATCCGCATGTTTGGCATATCATGAAAACATCGTCTACGTATCTTAGCCATGTATGGAGGGTAAAATCTAATTTATGAAATATATCAGTTTATAAAGGTCGTAATGTAGTTACTGCAATTTAGGTGACTTTAGAAAAATTATGATAATGTAATTATTTAATCATTTTGATATCATTTTTAAAACGATTTTATGGAATATAATAAATGAATATTAATTATTTTATTGTTATTTAATAAACGACAATACAATAAGCGGCATTTATTGACTGTGCATAAACTTTTGAGATAGACACTATAATGTGTATTTGTATAATATTAGAAATAGTTTGACGTTTTCTGTAACGAAAGGGATTCAAAATAATGTTAAAATCAATATATACCACTTTAAGAGTATGAAAAGATTAACACATATATATGTACTTTAATATTCACAAATAGACATTCACAAAAAAGCTTGAGTAGGCTTTTGCAAATTCAAGTTCTTCATATTTTAATATAAAAATAAATTTAAACAATTAGGTGTACAGCAATAATAAAATGTTTTGAAACTATATAGACATAATTAATTTAATTTCCCGAGGGCATATACTAACGTAATTTTAAATAAAACTTTTTTCTCTAATTAAAGTTATTATTATCTGCCTTAAACGTAGTCTTTTGTTCTGTAATTAAATTGAACAATCACGTTTTCTCTTTACAAACATTTATAGATTTTGTTCACCGTCAAATTAATTGTTCGTACAATTATGGAAAAGGTACACAGACATTTTCGGCATCTATTTTACATAAATTTTATGAAGCTAATTTGATATCAGCAATAACAAAACCGAATTATTCAACATTGATCGAAGATGATAGATTTTCTTTCTTTCATTCTTTTACGTTATGTTACATTTAATTTAAGCTTCTCTTTAATTGTTATTTTATTAAGAGATAAATTATGCTTTAATTTTAACATTAACATCCATTCTGTTCCTTCTAACAATAAAATGTATGATTTAGTTCCTGATTAGTTCCATGTATATTTTAGCCTTTTTAATCTTTATAATTTTCACCGTCATCAAAATAAGATGAAAACAATTTTAAAATTTAATACAACGTTCACTCGGGTACAGTACAAATAAGTAGAATGTTTGTCAGAATGAACCTGATAGGAAATTTCTATGAATTGTATATATTAAACTCATCTAAACAAATATGTTTATGCTTTGTAATGTCATAACGATATGCACCTTTCCAGGGCATGAAGAATGCGGTCAATATATGATGCTCCTAAATATTTGTATGCACAAATTTTGAACTGCCATACCGCATACCCGAAACAGAATGCATCATGCACGCCGGAGTATCTCCTTATCAAAGGGCTATTGCTTGGCTACAACCATGTTCTCGCCAAGTTCATCAAACGTTGAGTGTATGTGAACCTACCAGGCCATTTAAATGCAATGTTTATTATAATTTTTTAAGTAATAAATTATTTATAGTATATTTTAAAAGGCAATTTGGATCAATAGAAATAATCTGCGGGAAAAAAAAATCTGTAGTTTGCTAGCGCAACCATAATATATATATATATGATGATCATATAAATATCTGTATGCACAAACTTCGAACTGCGATACCGCTTACCGGAGGAAACAGAATGTATCATGCACACCAGACAATTTTCTTGTATAAAGACTGTCACATGGCTACACACATTTCCTGGTCAAGTGCGTTAGTAGGTTGAGGCTATGAGAATCTTCCAGACCATTTTAAACTTAATGTTCATGATCATTTTTAAAGATAAAATTTTCTATTTAACCAAATACTTTTAATTTCGATATGCAATTAAATTTACGTTTCTAATTGCAGTTTTTCCTTTACTTAATTGTTTTTCAATGCTATAAATGATTTCATTATTTTGTTCAATTATATGCATCGAAATATATTTACTTTATATGTACGAAATGCTTATTTACGCAATATACATTATATAAATCTCCATTTCACATTTTCGAAATTCGCTTAATGCCATCAAACCAACTACATCATATTTTGATATTAGAAAATCGATGTGATTGAGCTCATATAAATTAGAAGCTTGTGCTCAGGCAAAGCAATTCTGGATGGAAAGTTAAAATGACCATTCAGTAAATTTGGAAGGTATCAGTTGACTTGACATTTAATCAATCTGACCAGAGAACTGTAATACGTGTATCAAATACCTTGTATGATCTCTCAATGTGTTAAATTCGAATATACCTGTTTCGCAAATCATCACAGAAGTAGTTAAGATAATAATAACTATTTGCAAAGCTGCAAGGAAGAGCGAGAGAATTACACACAGCAGATCAAATTTTAATGAGAATATAGCCGATATGAGTTTTATATGTGTATTATAATAGGCCAGTCAACATGTGTATTATTTACATATAATATAGTTATTTTAATAATACGAGTACATTTAAGCATGCAAAATATCGTTCATTACTATATTTGTTCAGTCATTAAAATACAAGATTCTTTAGTACTTTCAACAATACTATAATTCAAATACGTGTATTTAATAGTTTTAGAAAAATATAACTGTTAGTGTTTAAAAAATATCAGAAATTTTGCAACCTTGTAAATATGCGTTGTTATTATGTTTATCACACAATAATATTTTAATAGAAAATACTAATTTTTAATTCCCTAAATCTCATAGACAAGTATGTGATTGGTCATTTAAATACTTAAGCATATCCACATTCCACAGTACACCAAGAAAAAATTCTAAGCGATAGACATAAAGTAAATTCCAAAGGATCTGAGAATAAAACTGTTTGAACCAAACATTTTATTTATGATTACTTTCTATAATCCTATTGCAGATACATTTTCTAGAGGTTTCGAATTTTCTATATTTTACTTATTTACATATATTTATGCATTTCATATTTACATATTTTATATTTGCATATTTATATAACTTTGCGAGCTTTGAAACTTTTCTTGCTTCCTTTCGGTTTTCTATGAAGTATGTGCCCTAATTGAAAATTGCTTTTGTCACGCTCTAAAAATCACATTAAATATAAATTAAAATGTGTTTGACGATATTGGTAAACACATATGTATGTTTATTTTACATTGTATATAACAATATAATAATGAAATAATCGTTTGTTAAAATCAATAACACGACTCCTCATAGTTTATTTTTAACTTTTATGTAATTATCTTAAAAAAGATAAAATGATTGCAAAGAACTTATTAATTTTAAATTGAAGTTACAGTCACCAAAGTTTGGCCCACAGTCCACCAATTTGCCAATATTTCAATACAGAAAATGTTGACTAAACTTGTTTTTTGTAGAAAAGTTCTGATTAAGTGGGGTGAAGATTACATATTGTAATTTGTGGTGACAAAGAGACATTCGGATGAAAAGAATGATGAACTCTAAACTAAAATATGGTCATTTGAATTTTATC
The DNA here is from genome assembly GCA_963931845.1 of Maratus michaelseni. Taxonomy (NCBI): domain Eukaryota; kingdom Metazoa; phylum Arthropoda; class Arachnida; order Araneae; family Salticidae; genus Maratus; species Maratus michaelseni. Next base: position 395,865,435 of record OZ007592.1, read on the forward strand.
ACTAGGTACCATAAAATAAGACATTATCTGATAATAACATGAGAACTAATTATCAAACGTTAACTAAAAACTATATGGAGCAGTTTCTAACCAAGGTGTCAATTCTAATAGAGACTAATCGATATTTTAAACATTCTACTCCCCAAGTAAAATAGTATATCTTTTTAGGAATTTTCTACCTGCTAGTTTCCATATTTTAGACGTGGCGTCACAAGACGTTAACACAATTATTATCCCTGTCATAACATGTCACACTTTGTCCCCTCCCCTCTTAGTATTTTTGACAGGTGGAAAGAAAAATCCCGCGAGAAACAAAAAAGCGATTTTGTTCAATTCGATAAACATAGCTAAAATAAAACACTATTTACAAATTTAATCAAATTGAGGAAAGAATATCGTTAGGCCATATGCAATTCAAATTCAATTTCTGTAATACAAGGTACTATAATCTGCATGCAATTTTTTTCTTTTCCGAAATTTCTTTAAAACATAGTGTTTAGTAAAAATGCGAGTAAATACTACACTATTAACAAAACAACAACAAAAAAGAAAACGTTGCGTTATCCTTTACTTTCTTCACGGAATAAGGATGAAATTTGGACTAATCTGTATATATAAAAGAAAGTCCTTTCTGGCTAGATGATCAACGCACAGCCAAAACTACTGAACCTACAAAGACGAAACTTGCAGGAAAAATACTTCTTAGTATGTAGAGGCGCACCAAGACGGGATTTTCAAAAACTCCACCCCTAAAGGGGGTAAAAAGGGGAACAAACTTTTTAAAAATTCCTTAAAAATCGGGTATTATAGTTACGTGACAAATGATAACATATTTTAATGTATTTTTGTATGCTGAATCGAATGGTATCAATTAAATACTCATAAGTCAAATAGTTCGTGAGATATTGCACATTGTTCTAATTTGGTGAAGTCTTTGACGTCAAAATCTAACAATACAAGTGATAATTTCTAAAAATACGTCCGTTACTATAGCAATGGAAGAAATTGAAATTAAATATTTTTGTTTATTTTTGCAGATAGAAACATTAACTGCTCAATAGGGAATTGAATATTATTCTTACGGATATTTATGTAATTGTGTATTATTATTATTTCTACAAACGTCACGATTTAAAATAAAATATGATTGCTAAAATAAAGGGAACATCTAATTTATACCGTCGACCACTTTTCATTAAAAAAAAAATATCGCCAAACCATGAACTCCAAATAAACAAATGGAGGAATGTTGCCATTGGAACATCAAAATAAATAAATAAAATAAAATAAATTCGGAAAAGCCCCTTTCACCAAAGTGTCCAGTAAGTTTTAACACAAAAAAATTACAATATATTAATGAAAATAGAAAAAAAAAATATTGGATATTTATTTATTTACATTATTTTTCTTAATTATCCTTCTCGGCTGGTGAATAAATGTTTGTGACGTCAGTTGAAATTGATCTATTGCTATGAAACGCAACATTTTTTCAATGCATTTTCTCTTTTAATGTCATGGCACAGCCATTTAAGGACGCAATTTTTATTTTAATTAACGAAATAAATAAAATATCAGAAAAACAAAATGAAAAATACAGGTAAATGTCGAATTAAAAACAGCTTCATGACATAAAAAAAAAAACCACGTTTAATGCTTCTGACATCAAGTGAATGGGACTGCATTTTTGGCGTTAAATCTTATAGTTTGGCGATAGTTTTTTTTATGAAAAGTGGTCGACGGGGTAATGGAGAAGTACCAAATAAAGTGTCGAAGGTATGTTTAGTATATGTATTACTTCTTTATTTGTTTTCAGTCTTCAGTCATGTTTCTCTTTTTCTTTGGGTAGTTATTCATACGATTTTGGGATAATTTTCCGCAATCGGATACCTCGCCAATTGGCGTATTAGCCACAATGTTGAAAGCATCGTTTATGTTTGAAGCGAAATCTTGATGATGAATCCTGTTACAGAAAATCATATCATCATCTGCTATGAGTATAAACCGCATATTCACATTTTAATCAGGTGATGTTTTTAGAAAGGTTTTAGCGCATAGCTATTCTACGTTGCTTTGTTATAGAGCTAAAGAGGAAAGCTCTAAAATTATGTGAAGCCGATTATTAAAGATTACTTAAAAAAAATTATACTGAACAAATTTTAATGGAAGTGATTTTTCAGGTATGGTTAATGACCCTATAACATATCATTATATGTTGCTTAGTGATAGAGCTAATGGGAAAGTGATTGGGAAAGGTGAATGCAATTATGAAAGATATATCTACTATGTATTGAAAATGCAAATTCGTATTTCATTCCGACCGTTTATAATTTGAGTTCTGCTGTACGGACTTTGGTGGGATTTACACTGTTAGTTAGGCAATTTTGTAGGGATGGTTGGTACTCCTCTGGAGCAAAGTTTTCGTCTGTGTTGTGTTTTCTGAAGAGAAAGCTTGACAACGAATCCGATTACAAAAATCATATCATAATCATCTATAATATTTATAAAACGCAAATTCTTATTCCATTCCGATTGGTTAAAACTCAGGTTCTACCGAACAGATTTTTATATAATTTGACTGTTAGTTGGGTAATTTGTTTTAGAAAGTTTTTAAAATCAAGTACATTGTTCTGCATTGCTTATTTATAGAGCCACGGGATGAAGTTATAGATAAAATTAGGTGAACCCGATTATGAAAGATTACCTTTTTTAAAGTTCTACTAAACGGATTTTGATGGGAGTTTCGCAGTGTGATAATATTTCAGGAACTGATTTTCTACATTGTTTAGTTATGGAGCTATGGGAGAGAGTTGTCAGTGGTGTAGTCGTAAAAAAAAAACAGTGCATATACTCTATAGACAGAGGAGTATATATTATTACTAGAGAGTATATATTATAGCTACGGACGATGTGCAGAATTTCGTCTTAAAAATTCCAGAAGGTTGACGGCGTATACCAGCATATACTTTCTACAAAATCCCTGAGAGTTCTATCAACAGGTGAAGATGGTTATGAAAGATACATTTATCTGTCTACTGTATATGTATAATGCAAAGGGAATTTCGATCCTGCCGCTTATACCTTGAATTCTGCTGAATGGATTTTGCTGGAACTTGCACTGTTAGTTAGCTAAATTTTGAGAGAAAGTTTTAGTGCATAACATATCGTTCTATGTTGCTTAGTTAAATAATTAGGGGGATGGGAGAATTTCTATAATCAGTTGAACCCAATAATAAAACATTACACTTTTCTAAAGATTCTGCTGAATGGATTTCTATGGAACTTGCATTGTTAATATTCCAGGGATAGTTTTAGTATATTGCATATCGTTATATCGTTCTTTAGAAAATCATACTGTAAATGATTAAATAAACGAGTTGGTCTTTAACAGCCTAAATTTCGTGTAACACATTAGAAAATATAACAGCGTAATGACTTTCGTATCGTTTTACACTAATGAGGAAGGACATGAAGGTAAAAGATCATGTTTCTTTGAAACACACAATCAAATTCACCGATATATTTCGTTTGATTCAAGTTTTTTTTTAGAGAGACCGACCAGCGTAGCGACCAAAGCCTGCTAGGTAATAATAATGGCTAATTTTATCTGTATATAAAATTCTATATTATGTTAAAGAAAGTCCTGACTTGGGAGATCATCAACTCGCACATTCCAAACTACTGGAGCTACAAACACGAAAATTGCGGGGAAAATACTTTTTAGGATGTAGAGGTGCAACAAGAAAGTTTTCCCAAAAATTCCATCCCTAAAGGCGTTAAAATGGGAACAAACAATAACAAAATTTCTTAAAAATCGTGTTTTATATTTATTTGTCAAATGATAACATATTTCAATGTATTTTTGCATGCTGAATTTAATGGTACCAAATAAAAATATTCTAACTCCAACAATTCGTGAGATATTGCACATTTTCGAATTTGGCGTTGCGTTTGGCCGCAAAATCTTAAAATTTATTGCATTGATCGCCAAGTGATATTTTCTAAAATACATTCGTCATTGTTAAAGATCAAACAATACTTGGCGATTTATAAGATACTGGATAAGAAAAAAATCACCTGATATTTTGATTAGATGAAATCGCAGTAATGTTAGTTTTCGAGCTCTTTGTTTTAACTTTTTTGTTTGATTCGGGACTTTGGAATTTAATATTATTCCGTATTTTTATGTTAGCTGGGTGCCAGTGATCACCAATTTCTTTTTAATCTCTCCAATCATTTTTTTTTTTTGCTAATCTTTTAACGTTAGCTAATAACAACTAGCCATTATTTATTTTAACATTGTGATATAATATCTTAAAAACCTTATTTAAAATAACCAAATTATAATCATAATAAAATACAAAACAAACATTTGAATTCAAATAAAATGTCACGCAAAATGTTCCAATTCAAATTATGCCAATTGAATCTAGATTTGTCGAGTTTTTACTGGCGCCCAGCAATATAAAAGTTTCTATTATTCTTACGGATATTTGTGTAATTGTGATTTTTAAATAAAATATGCTTGTTGAAGTAAAGTTTCGAGGATCTCTACGGTTTCGATATTGCACATTTTCTATAATTTGGTGATGCCTTTAGCGCCAACTCATCAATATTTCTAACATTAGAAGTTATAAATTCTAAAAATGCATCAAATTACTATATCTTCTTTACTACCGCCACTGCAACATATCCAGGAAGTCTAATCCTGCCACTTCAAGGCACAGCACAAGGTGCAGGGTAACTGAGATCGAGATCAACAGCCTTATTCCTGAAATAATCAATATGATGATCGTAATTAAAGCCAGACAAATACTTAGTAGTCCAAGGCAATAATTTGAAATGCGATCTCTTTTCATATTTTCCTTTGGCTGTCTGACAAAAAGCGTACATTGTTGGATGAATGCAATTCACCGGTATATTTAGTTTGATTCAAAATTCGTTTGGAGAACCTGACCAGCGTAGCGGGGGAAGCTTGCTAGTATTATACAAAAAAACAACATTCTTAGCCAGACGCGACCTGAAAAAATCCGGACCTGCCCCGATCCTTGTGATAAAATATTGGCCGATGGCCGGGCTTGGGCGTCCGGCCATGCTCAGGCCCGTGCATATGACTAGTGTATGTCACTGTAATACATGTACCTATATATTGTTATTGTTTACGCATTTAATCTATAGTATAAATAAATCATGTTTGCATATTTTCACAATTAACAATTTCGTAAATAATTAATTTCTGGAACAAACACTTTTAAAAAACTTAATTTTTTTTAAATGATGTGCTATAATACATTATCACATTAGATATTTTAACAATTAGCATTCTTTTTTTCTGTAATGTGCTACAGCAATGTTTCAAATTTCAAATAAAAGGTAGAGATTATTCTTCGTATTTAATGAATTAGAAATTAAAATATTTCTGCATCTTCAGATTAATTACTTTTCAAGATTATTTTTTTTTCATTCAATTTTAATGAACCATTATTTTATGTAAATCCTTAAAATGAAAATAAAACCGTACTAATTTAAAATGTATTAAAACCTTCTTAATGTACATAAAAAAAATATTAATAAAGTATGGTAGATGCATTTTCAATAATTTAAGTAAAGAACATTATATAGTGCGATGAGAGGTTCTGCTCTCGAAGCTGGTAGACGGGAGGTGCTGAGTTCGGTCCCAATCGCGCCCGTAGGCCTAATCGTTCGGAGTTTTCGTGGTTTTCTTCGAGCCGTGGATATATCCATAAGTAAATACGGGTTAGGTTCCCTTAGAAAGACTCCCACGAAGGGCACTCCCCCCGGGCCTATATCCCATGTGTAGATAATTGGCCGTCAATAATCAACCAACCAACCAACCAACTTTTTTAAGAATTTTGATTTTCATAAGTTAAGATTTTTACGTTTTTAAAATATTCAGTAAATTAAATATTCAAATATACCACAACTAACAAATGCATTTTATGTTTGGTAAAACCCACTTTAAAATTTTTTAATATTTAAAATTAAAATAAAAAAAAAGAATTTAAAATATTTTTTTACGGATAATTCGTTCTGAAATAAGTTCCACAATGTTTAGCTATAGATGCTAAGATATCTTAATTAAGACAGTCATGTTTTCAATCGAAAATTCTATTTAATCAGAAATTCTAAAATACCTAATAAGTACCGTATAGAAAGAAAATACATTTTTTTTACATACACTTTCATGTTTTATAAATGTTTGTCTTGGATCATACTCTGGAATAAGATGTTGGCATCTATAGTTTAGCTAATTACATAATATAAGGAGAATGGAAAATTAAGCCCTCATTCTGTTTAAAATTAGAAACAGAACTAATCATTTAATACAGTTTACTCTTGTTTACGCCTAAGTTTGTCATGGGGACATTTGTAGTAAATAAATACTTTTCTTAATAAATTTAACAATAACTTAGCTTGTAATTTTTGGTATAGAGTACAATGGAAATTAATCACATGTACAGATATACTATAATGCTAGAAATACATCCATACACAATACACGATCGCTCTTAAATTCATGGCATTGAACATTGTGTACAAGATCATGGAAATAAAATTAATGTCTACAAGATGAGAGATGCAAGTAAATATATAGTTTAGGACTCCCTAGTTGCAAAACGATTTATAATTCTTTCTAACGCAGAAAATGTCCAATATTTTGGCTTTTCCCTGCGTTCAAGGAAAAATAACTCCTCGAGCAGATAATTTGTTTTGAATAACATTCCGTAATTACCGCCTGACTTACAGACTGACACAAACAAGCCGACTTTCTTGTTCATTTAGCGATTTTGACGAACATCTTGACAATCATACACGTATTTAAAAAGTTTTAGAAACGAATACAGTATGAAGAAAATTAAAAGCAATATCAATAATTTTCTGCAACCAAGATTACATCCTTAACTCACGTACAGGGGCCATCAACAACAAATAGTATATTAATAAGGTCGATCCAGAGACATTTTCAGTTTTAGACTCAAGAGATTAATTTTGTGAAAGCAAGAATGTATAGCATTGTTTATGTTTTGATTGTTTTCTGTGAAATGAGTTGAATTCTGTACATGAAAGTCTAAAATATTCGTAAAATTAATCGAGTTCCTCAACTAAGACTTTACAAATAAATATCAATTTCCTCTGCACAGATTTCGCAACAAAAAATTTCATTTCTTTCAAAATCAATCTAAACAGTAGTATGACCCAATAAAAATAAAGGTACCGTGTAGCTTAGGTGGTAAAGTTTGAAACAAGGATATTGGTATGTATAGCGAGATAAATCATACGTGGTGCACGTAATCTTCATAATAGGTAACGGTTGATACGTACGTATTCTTAGTAAGCAATAATTTAAAGATGACTTTCTAAAGAAACATAATGTAATTACCCCTACTGGGGAACAACACTTTAGCATAAAATCTCCATATGAGAAAACGTACCAATTGGCATGTTATAATATCGCATAAAAATTAGGCAAAAAACACTCTGCTATGATAGTACATGATTTCTTTTTATAATTTTAAATATGTAATTTTACTGTAAAATACGTGGAATATTCACCTATACATAAAGTTTAAGTGAATTATCATCATTAGTGTACGAGTAATTTTAAAATTTAACATACATTCCTACTAACTCGGATCACTTTGCATTGTTGTGTTGTTAAATATATTTAAATTGTTTGTAATAGAAACTAAATAACACAATTAGCAACAAATTCAAACACTATTTAGTTATGAATAACATACAATATGATGAAGAATCTATTAATGTAATGGCTTCTTTAGACTGTAAAAAGAAACATTAAAAAAAGAAACATTAAAAAAAAAACACTAGTAACTACATAAAAGTTATAATTTATAAATCTAATTCTGTAATTCCTTAATAATGATGTAATTTACTAAAATTACGGTTAATAAATTCTTAAAAGAATACTATAATTAAAAAACTAAACTAAAATAATTATTTAAGCATATTTTCCAATAATTAATTTTAATATATATTTAATAGGTTTTGTTCTAAAATATGATTAATTAAAGTTTTGTTATTTAGAAATAGGAATATTAATAATATTTTTTGTATTGATAGCAAATTTCTTCGACAAGAAATATTTTCTTTCTTTTAAGATATCATATAAAACAAATTACTTTAGAAATAGAATAATTAAACTTATTTTTATATTGATGCCAGATTCCTTTTAACAACAAGCTATTCAAAGTATATTGCTACAAAAAGAATAAATCTTGAAAACAAAATACACACATGATTATTTTATCAGATTACGTACTATTTTACTTTTGGTATTAGAATATGATAAAAAATGAAGGCGTAATCTGGCACTGGCAAGATATTTCAGTAGACTGAAGTAATATAATAAAAGAAACAGTGACGATATATTTACTAGAAGAAAATATTGATTTAAGACAATGTATATATCATTATTTGTATATGTTACGCATTTAATAAAAAGTAATGTATTGCCAAATATTATTCAAACGTTAATAGTTTGAAAAGTACATTTTTCCGTGTATGAGTATCCTAAACGACTTTTTTTAAAGATTTTTTTATTACCTTTCAGATTTATATCTTATAAATCCAAATTATAATAAATAGATAAAAAGTCTTATTTTGTGAAAAACTTAATTGATGCAACTCGCAATTCGTTTTGTTTCTCAATAAGATAGTAAAACATATTTGGAACATCATAAATTCAAAACATTTACAACATTCCGCTGAAAAAAAAGTGAAACGTTTACATATATCAAATGATTACATCCAAATACAAATGAATATGCAAAACTAAAGTGAAAGTAGCAGCATTACAGCAATAGGCAACTAATGCCAATGTTTGACGAACTTTCATTCTCAATCTTTCTCACGTAAACAATAAAAGTCATTTCTTCCGTAAAATTACAAAAACGGTTAACTCATTCCTTTCAAACTGCGTTTATAGACGATTTATGAACGAGATTAGGACACAGGCTGCGTAAAACATTTTTTTTTTTTTTTTATAAATTGGAAAACTTCTTCTTAATTGCTAAAAGTAACATAAAAAGGAGCATATATCTGATATTAAGTATAATAAAAAACCTCTGGCAAGATTATATCAAGATGAAACCATAAAAATAAATGTTAATGAAATTATATTAATTTTTCCCTGCAATCTATACTATCAATTCATTGTAAGAGAAACCATAGAGATTGTAAAAAGTAAAAATACAGTACGTAACGATGCATTATAAATTAATTTACCAAAATTGTGGCTCGAGTTACTCCATGGTTACAAATATGGAAATAAACATCCAAGTAAAAAAAAAAATAATGTGTGCAATTTTTTAAAACGTACGTAAAGCATTAAATTATTGCGTTTTAAATAATTTATAGACCGTGCATTTATAGAATATTTTTGTTTGTTTTGATAATGGCTCAGATTGAGCTGAAACATATGTCAACACTCTAATAAAAATATTTTACTGTTTATAATATTTTTATTTTACACATTTTAGCTATTAAAGAGATTTATATAATTACAAGGTGTTATGATTTGCTAAACTGGAAAACTTTATAATTTTAATATGTAGCTGATACATTCATACAAAAATGGGAACTTCTCTATTCTCCCGTCGACCACCTTCCATAAAAAAAAAAACTTTTGCAAAACTATAGTATGTAAACGTCAAAAAAGCATGATCGTGACACCACATTCACTTGGCGTCAGACACATTACACGTGTTTGATATGTCATTGAGTGATTTTTAATTCGGTGTGTATCTATATTTTTTATGATGTTTTATGGATTTATGAAGTATTTCGTTAATTAAAATAAAAATTATGTCATTAAACAGCGACGGCATGGTAAAAGAATGTTGTGATTCATAGTTACGTACGATAAATATATCAGTTTCAACTGACGTCGTAGACATTTATCCACCAGCTCACATGGATAATTAGGAAAAAGTAATGTAAATAATTAACTATTAAATATTTTTTTTTCATTAATATATTGTAAATTGTATTCATTAAAGGTAGCGGTAGTTGAGTAGTATAATTCAAATAGTCTTCTCCGTTTATTTTATTTTTTTAGATTCTATGGGCAACATTCTTCCATTTATTTATTGGCTTTAACGTTACTAGGGAATCGAATCCGGGCTTCCCGGGTTACAGAACTCAGGCGAAAACCATTTGTTCCCTAAATCTAATAGATATTTCATATTTTTATTTGTCAAAGTTGTTGCATTTAGTGATTTTTTTACTGGTTTCTTTGCTTTTCTGAAGCGCTCAAACATGCGGTATCTATCCAGTTTTTTTTTTTTTTTTTTTTTTTTTGTACTAAGCGTTCATACATGTAAAATAGTGATCACGACATTAACGAATTTAAGGTTTTTTTTTTTTTTTTTTTTTTTTTTTTTGTATTATTAATACAGGGAGTTTGCTGCATCCAGTGATGCTTCTTTGTTAATTTATTATTCATCATCTTATGAATGCGATATAGTGATCGCGATATTAACCAATTTCATGTATATTCGTTTTTTCCAACTTCGCAATGACCTTTAACATTATTTGTAATACTGATGAAATATGAATTAAAACGTTGTTTCTTTCTGCTCATATTAACTTTTTATATGCATTTTTATTAAATTTGTGAAATAATTTTTTTATATTTTACTCATAAAAATGCAACATATAAAACAATGTCTTCTGTTTATATTATCTGTTAAAATATCCGATGTTTGTTTATGGTGTAAACAAATAATTTTCTTTTAAATTTCTAAATTATTACAAAGCTTCCTTTTTGCCAAAATCGTCTGAACTAATCAAATTTTGTATCCGGTATAACGCTACTCTCATATAAAGGCACCCTATTCTTGTGACGTTTTTATTTCAAAATTCATTAATTTTACTACTTGTAACTATTTAAAAATTTATAATGGCAGCATTCTTCCATTTGTTTATTGGGCGTTTCAAAATTCATGCTTAAAAATTATTTTATAAGCCATAATATATCAGGCAATTAAGATATAGTTTTCAAACAAATTGCATTTGAAAGTAAATTTTTTTTCCTCTATAACGGTGTAAAAATTGAAAATGTGCTATGTTTAGAAATTAAAATAATTGCAATAGCAAAAATCACAAAACCGAAATTTCATCGTCAGCTGTTGCCATTCGCAAAATGACGTATGCGTTACGCACGGACACGTTTAGCCTTTATAATATAGATGGATAGTTTGGCCATAATTGTTTTCTTCTAATGGAAATTGGTCGACGGGATAATGGAGAATTACTGAAAAATCCTTTAATCTGTAGTTCATGAGCAATTTTATAACTATATTAAATTTAAAAAAATACTATTTCTATTTAAAATTAAAAATGAATCTTACCTATATCCTATATACTGAACAGTATTTTCTGCAGTCCGGATTGGGTCTCTCTGTATAACATAACATGAAGATAGAAATAATAAACACAGCATTTTATCATTTTATTCAACATGTGGTAATTGAAATAAATATAATACAGGTACATGATTTTGTAGGAACGATTTATTTATAAATTTTACTTAAACTAATTATATTTTGATTAAAATTTTTATTTAGCTTCTTTCTAATGATACCAATAAAATAAAAATAAAAATAAATAAAAAAACTAATGTCGATATATGATTAGAGTTTTACTTTTACCCAATGGCTCATTTTATGGAAAGGTACTTAATCCATAGACTGGACGTTAAGTTAAACGCAACTAGGAAGCCCCGTAATGCTGCTACATTATTCAGCACTCTTCAGAAATTAAAGTCCAACTTTCTGGGGATTTTTGTCCATTTTATTACTTTATTTTATCGCTCTCCTTTACTTTAATTCGAGTTACTTTATCCAGTTGTGTCTTCTTTTCTAAGATCCATTTCATGTTCCTTTTCTTTCCATAGCTTTTTATTCGTTCGATATTTCTTCATCTTTACCCAATCATTGCGTAATAAAAAAATAAAAAAACTAATTTCGATATATGATTAGAGTTTTACTTTTACCCAATGGCTCATTTTATGGCAGGGCACTTAATCCATAGACTGGACGTTAAGTTAAACGCAACTAGGAAGCCCCGTAATGCTGCTCCATTATTCAACACTCTTCAGAAATTAAAGTCCCACTTTCTGGGGATTTTTGTCCATTTTATTACTTTATTTTATCGCTCTCCTTTACTTTAATTCGAGTTACTTTATCCAGTTGTGTCTTCTTTTCTAAGATCCATTTCATGTTCCTTTTCTTTCCTTAGCTTTTTATTCGTTCGATATTTCTTCATCTTTACCCAATCATTGCGATGTATACATCTTTTCACACTTATTGCATGTTTGCTTCTAAGCGTCTCGGTGCGTCTTTGCACTTCATGAAAGACCAAACTTATGTATGATCCGAAAGAAATTCTTAGTATTTCATTTTTAATATTTATGGTGCTGCGTTAATATCCTACGTAGTTATAATCTTTAACAATAATACGATGCATTTAAAATTTATTCTAAACACTTGCTAAATAATTATATTCTTTTTACAAATCATCTCAAATTTATTAGTACAAACAATTAGTGTAGATAATACTTTTTGTAATAATCTAATTTTTTATGGGAATGTAGATCCCAAACTAAATATTCAGTCAAACATACATCGCCCAAACTATAACTAGTGCAAAAGATATTGTAAATAGGTCCGGGATAGTTTCCCTACTTAAGCCATCCCTTCATTTCTCTTTTTTATATAAATGACTTTTGTAGTGCACATGCAACCTATCTACTACAGATTTTATGTATAACATCATAAATAATATTACTTTAATATAAATACCATATAAAATTGTGTTTTGATCAAAAAACTTAATCAATGATTTTGGCCTTATATCCTGGATCTCAGCGTTAGACACCACACTTGATCAGGATAGATGCCCGATAAAGTATCCCATACGAAAATAATAGGAAACAGAGGTAATTAACATTTATAATTTAAAATCTGGATTTACATTTGACTTATTGTCCTATTTACATCCTATTTGCATCAAGTTTATGTTTTTTTTTCCTTTTTTTTTGAAAGAAATTTGAGCTTACAGGTTCTGTATACTATTCTTGCATTATACTCCCACATCAAAGGACATTTGCTATTCCCAATTCTTCGAATAAGTAGATATTCAAAATTTGAAGCCAATTGGTTAATTCTAACGAATGCTAAACATGTTTAGTTTAAATAATATATCCTCCCCTATCTGCTCATATTTGATGTACAAACTCTAAAAATTAATTTGGGGAGCAAATTTGAAATTCTCAAATTAAGTGGGATAGATTTGTATGTTTCCTAATGAATGAGTTTGAAATATTTTATATATTCTAAAGAAGGTTAAACTTATCTAATTTAAATTAAATTGGGGAGAGGAGAGACAAATTGTCAACAAAAAAGGACTATTATTTAAATAAATGAAGAAGAATAAAGTGGGATTATACCTCTAAAATGGTGCCCTGGTATAGTCTGTCCGAACTTACTGTGATAATAAATATTGTATTTAGATTTATGTTTAGTGCTTCTGAATATATTCTTATATCAAGAGAGGGAGAGCTCGGAATATGTGAATTAAAATGTTTTGATCAGAGTTATAAATACCAAACACTTAAATGTTTTTCTTTAAAAAATATGAGGGAAATGCAAACTTTTTAACCAACCTTCTGAAATGAAACAATTTTTTTTTTTTTTGTAATCATTGCTTAAACGGAGAATTTATAAATATTAACGCCGCACCCATACATGTTATGTAATAACACTTTATAGCGGCCCTAGTCAGCGATAAGAAGAAACAGATTTGCTTTCTCACAATCCTGAATTTTTAAAAACATATTCTCACACAACAAAGTTATATGATATTTATAAATGGTGCGTATTATTCGTATCATAATTGAGGCATATATCCCCGATGCAGGTGGGACATGTATCCTGTAATCCGGGATAGATGGCAAAGCCAGTAGCTCTGGAAGTAGGAACAAACATGGCTGCAATGTATATATAACACATTACTCGATGCCTGTTCCAACAACATTCACTAAATATTTCATAACAAATCTCTAATAAGTGTATTATATTTCATCTCCTAATTGTCTATATCTTACAAGAACATGAAACAAAAAACAAACTTACCTTCTTTGCTGAATATAACTTTTATTTAAAGAACTAAGTCGCTATAACTCCGTCTACTAGGTTTTTTTGTTATAACAATTGAGAATAGAAAAACGTCACTAAGTCTGTCATACATCCAATATCTGAAACATAGTAACTAGGGCAACCAACCCGATGGGGCATCTAACATAGATTTACCCTATATTACATTCACTTTGATTTATTTAAAATTCAACGGCATCACAAACAAGAACGAGAAATCATGCGTCAAGCATATATTATGAAACACGTTCCAACACAGCTTCAAAAAGCTAACAAAACTTCACCGTTAAATAAGTTGAAAGAAAATATGTAAGTAAACAGTTTAGAAAACATATACCACATTTATAAATACAGTTTTCGAGATTACCTACCAGTGTTTAAAAAGTAGTCGAATTATTTTGTACAGCCCTGTATATGATCAATAGAAGTGTATATATAGCATGATAAAATTTAGTTCTATTAGAATATTCACATTTAGCAATTTTCTCCGATCGATGGAAATGCACTCGATATCTTTTGTACATCCATGTATATTATCTTAAGACTTTTGTACACACCACATATTAAGCTAAAATATGACTTAAAAGTCAATCGCAACAATTACCAACCGTAAATGGCAATGTATATTTTTCTTTGCGTAGCCCTATATATGAATTTATTTATATTCCACAAACTTCTATTAGTCTACTAAATATATTATATTTCAGCCAGAAAATACGTAACACAATTAAAAACTACCCTTAAGCAATTCACTCTGATAGTCTGTAATACTTACAGATTCCTTTGTGTAGCCCTGTATATGAGCAACCGAGTTTATAAACACACACGTATTATGCAAAATTTAGTTAGATATAAAAACGCAAACCAAAGTTGAAAACGCCCTTACCACACATAGACTGTAAATATCGCATATGTACAGTAACCGATATCTTTTGTGTGTCTCTGTAAATAAACGCAATGCACGCCACACTTTCAAGAGAGCAATTTATAGTGAACCTCAGTAATACATATAATTTTCATTATGTTTGAAATACCGAAATATCACTAAATTACACTGCAAACGATTTTTCCCCATAGAAAAATGTGTAACAGAATTATTTTGTTTGACCCTGAAATGAATAATTAATGCTTTGCACCCCATATACTACAAAAAGCATGTTTTAATGCACTTCATAATTATATATCAATTTAATCATGTTTTAAATGACGTAGCATCATGAAAATGCACTTGAAACGTTTATTTCCCATTGACTGTAATGTAACGGAATACTTTTGACTGTCCCTGTAAAAAAACTGTAAGTGCTTCACACTTCAGTTGAAATAGGGAACATTTTATAGTAAACGACAACACCATACAAAAATTTCAGAGCGATCCGAGCTCTTTTACGTGAGTTAGAGCAAGGACAGGCAGCAGACGGCAGACAAACCGAAGTCATAAACACTTTTCAATTAGGTTGGAAAGTGTTAAAAATGATGTAAGCATTCCCTATAAAACAACACACAACGAGATTTTCTCTAAATCAGCATAATTTTCATATGACATTCATCAAATTATTATTAAAAGAACTTTACATCACATTTCAAATGAATGCAAGCTTGGTACAATTACCGTTACAATTGCCTCGTTGTTGTTTCAGGTATGAACGATAATCCGTTTTCTGCTTAAAATGAGACAACCTGTGATTTTCACTACATCAGTGGATTGCGATACTAGTGTCTTTGTACTGTCTTTCCTGTTTTACGGGTGTTAGCGAGATATATAGTCCTATATTGACAACAGAAGGAATGTTTTTACATGTATAATCCTGAATCTTATCCACTGTTACAAACACACAAGTAAAATTATTTGTATTTATAAAATTTATTTAATGTACCGAAGCCCTCTGTTATTTGCAATATACAAAAATAATTTATCAATTACTTGCTATCTCAAGCAATTATTATAATGCATACATAAATATCCAAAATAGTTGTTGTTTTTCCTTACCCATCATACGTAGTACAAGTTAAGTCTTGTAAACGTTTTGAAAATCGAAAAGAAAATTTTGACGGATTTACACGTTTCAGACACTGCAGATTCCGAAAAACATATTTTTAGAAAAAAAAAATTGCCGTCCGTCTGTGTGTGTGTGTGTGTGTGTGTCTGTACACACTCTATCTCCTGAACAATTTGAGATAGAGACTTGAAATTTGGTATTTACTTAGTATGTAATAATGGGAAGAAGCTTATTGAATTTCACCAACCTCGATTATCCGGAACTATTTTTTCGGACTCTCAAAATATTCGTTTTCATAAAAGGTATATATTTTTTTCGAAATTGTTTATTTTAAGGAGTGAATAAAAAAGAAAATTAAAAAACATAAATTTTGCATAAAGAATGAAATCGAACGGAAAATTAGTTGCTGAGATATTTGTAATCCTATTTTTTACACACTTCGATTTTTCATGACCCTCTATTTCATTCAAATTTCAATTCAAATATATATTTTAATTGTAAATAAGACGCTTAATCCGACGCAGTAAACCAGTTTATATACATATATATATATATGTGTGTGTGTGTGTGTGTATAATACTAGCTGTTACCCGTGACTTCGTTCGCGTATCATTAAAAGAAGAATAAATACATTAATTAAGCAAAACATTTCATTCCCGATAATTAGAAACGTAAATAATTAACTAACTCTTTATCACTTTCCATAGGAGACAATACAGTACGTCTATGTCATAGAGGCCTTGACAAAACTAAGTTTTAAAAAAGTGAAATTTTGTTACAAATAATCACGAAAAGGAAACTGCAACCAATGAAAAAAGGCGGGCCAAATAAAATAGTGGAAATCGGTGAAATGTGTAAAAACATCTGTCAAGTTTACCTGATAAACCATTTTACTTTTAAAGCCTTTGTGAAACGTTTTAATAGCCATCCTTCAAAGATAATGGAAATAGTACATTCTTTTTCATTAAATTCAATTCTTGTGAATAGGGAGCAATAATTGTTGACCTAAATGCAAGGAGCTTAAATTTGCCTCCTTGATTAAATTTATAATTGAAAAAAAAAATCTTTATTTCTAAATGAAAATATGTTGACAGACAATATTTGTTCTCCAGAATAAATTGATTCATGAAGTTTGAATATGTGAAAATACGTTTTTATTTTAAGAAAATTTTACTGTAATCAAGATATTTTTTTTTGTCTTTCATCATCTATTCAAATTGAAAATAAATTCTTTTTTTCAGTTTTAATGAGAAAAAATATATTAATCCGTTTTATTTCTTCTTTTTTATCCACAAAATTGGAATAATTTAGTTGCCATTTTTAGAGAAACTTCGTTAAATTTACAACAAAAACAAAAACAAAAAATATTAATATCTCGGAATTTAAATCATTTTTAGGGTTTCGTTCATCTCACGAAACCCTATTACTCCCGCTCCGTTGTCTGTCTGTCACAGAGCTATTCTCAGAAACTATGTAACTTACAGAGTTGAAACTTTGTGTATATAGCTCAATACCAGCTATAAAGAGCTCAAAATATTAAAATTTGAAAAATTCGTATTATTTTAATAAATAGAGATAAAATATCAAAATTCTAACAGTCTTTTCCTATTAAATTTAAACATTTTTCGTTATAGCAGATGCCAAAAATTAAAAAATCACGATGAAATTATTTCTACAAAAATAATTTTCTATCAGACGATTTCCACGTGATAAATGAAAATGAAATAAAAAGTTTCACCAATTGAAAAAAAAGATAAATATGAAATAAAATTGATTGACGTCATAGTGGTAATAAAACGGAAAATTTCTAAGATTTCTCAATAATACAAGGAGTATGAGTATGTGTATGTGTATGTACACAAATCAGATTAATATCACGTCATTAGAGAATTAAAAAGAAAATCATACGTCATATTGGAAGTTTAACGGATTTTTCAAATGTTTGAGAATAATAAAAACGGAGCATCAATATGAGTAATAGAGTTAAATATATGAGTTTGAGAATGTAATGAGTAATAAATATATGAGTTTGAGAAACATATTGAATCGTGATAACAATCCGATTATGGAAATATTCGCATATTTTAACATTTTGAAGGTGTACAACATGCTTATTTTTGAAATATTTTTTTTAAATATCGCATTTAGTCCGCATGACAGATGACAGAATATATTATGACAGAATATAATACCGGGCTTCGCCCGCTATCGGGCTGGTTTAGATATTCGAATAAACAAAAAAATAGACCTGTAAATTTTTACTTTATAAAAAACATGACTTTTTTTGTTGTTGCTAAATGTATTTGGCATGTTATACCTACATGTATTTGGATTTATTAAAAAAATGATAATGTGTTTCATTTATGGGTTATAATAAACCTATATGCAAAGATACAGGATAATTAAATTATCCATTTTGACGCCGGCTTCAGCCTAACATTTGAACACAATCGAATTTATAATATTACTAGCTGTTACCCGTGACTTCGTTCACGTAACATTAAAAAAAAGAATAAATGCATTAATTTAGCAAAGCATTTCATTCGATAATTAAAAACATATATAATTAATCAAATCTTTATCACATTTTATAGGAGACAATATGGTATTTCTTTGCTATAGGGGTTTTAACATAACCCAGTCTCAAAAAGGTGAAATTTCATGCAAAATAATATATACAATCGTGAAAATGAAACTGCAACTAATGAAAAAAGAAGGGCCCAGTAAAATCGTGAAAATCGACAAATCCCTCTTCGTAAAACGAAAAAAAATTAAAAATTAAAAAACACTGAGAGAATTCTTCAACAGTACATTTTAGGTGGTATTTGGTGTAAAATTTGTATATGTATTGACTTCTAAATGACCATTATTATATTGTTTATTTGTATAGACATGTGTTATATATTTCTTACTACATTATTATTTTATGTCTTGTTTATGTATATATTAAATAAAGTGCTTCTCGCTAAGTGGTGTAAATATTGAACAAACTGCTTGTTGATTTTATACATTGATAGATATTTCATAAAGATATAACAATCTGATGCGATTCTAAAATTTAAGTAAAGGTTGCTAGAAAGTACTTTAAATTCTGCCCAATTTAACCTCGATATTTTTTGTATCACGTCAAGGACACTATAAACAAATAAATACCGACAACACCAATCTGATGATCTAAATTTACATATTTTTGCTAGTATATATGTAGGATTATTTTAATTTATTTCGTGCGCTTGAAATTTTTTGCACTTTTTCTACGGTTAAGTGTCGAATAAATGTAGTTTCTTGTTATTTTATTTTGACATTTCTATTTATTCTATTTTCCATTCATTCCATTTATGGACATTCTTTTTATTTACAAATTCGTTTCAAAGAATATTGCTTAAAGTTATTATTAGGATTAGGATAGGATACGATTAGGGTTATGATTAAGGGTTAGGATTAAGAATAAAAATTGGACGACAATGGTATGATTAATTTAGGTTTAAAGGATGAGACAGGATGTCTATTTACATCATGAAGTAATAAGAAAATTTGAAAACTATCGTCTGATATTTTTTAATATGTTTTACAGTCATAGTTGGCATCAAAGGTGAGTGATGAAATGATCATCTATCATTAAGTGTTTACCACGCAAAAACAAATCTGGTTACAATAATGTATTTAATTTTGCGCCAAATATCATTTAATAATAAAAAAAAAAAAAAAAATTGGCTATGGACCCGATTACAGACCCCTAACCTTCCTATTCTCGGAAATTTTCTACCTATATGTGAAAACATTTTCTACTATATACAACGCGCTTTCACGCTTATAATATTATGAATTGGCACGATCGGCTTGTTCAAGTTTACATAATTCGGCTGGAAGAAAAGTTTCATTACTTTTTGATATCTTCTTTGCTTTTGCATTACGCGAATTTGTCGGTAAAATTGATTTTCGTTTCGATAACATTGTTGCTTTTTAAGTTTTTAAAAATATTGTAATTTTACTTAAACATTGCTTTAAAATCCATGCCAATTTTCTCAACCTACAGGACTTTACATAAATCTATTATGAAACAGAACTTAAAAAAAG
Organism: Maratus michaelseni; assembly: GCA_963931845.1. NCBI lineage: Eukaryota > Metazoa > Arthropoda > Arachnida > Araneae > Salticidae > Maratus > Maratus michaelseni. The sequence goes on from OZ007592.1 coordinate 395,885,704, forward strand.
AGCTATATTTAAAAATGACAACAAAGTTTTTGCTATTTTAAAGCGTAAAGAAATGTAAAATTAAATTCCGGTTCGAAACGACCATTTACAAATGTGTTTTGATTCTGGAAAAATGGCAGAGGACTCAATCATATTAAATCTTTACCTTTTATGAAAAAATGCAACTTTCTTTTAAAAAATAAAGTTATTTTTATTAAGATTTTCTGATTTTTTATACGGATAATTTTGCGGTGCATATTATTGACATTTGCCGTCCAATATATTTTCAAACTTTTTTTTTTTTTTTTTTTTTTTTTTTTTTTTTTTTGTACTTTTTAAAATTATTTTAATTAAAAATATGGTACTTTTATGGTAGCCGTGTGCAGACGATAAACCGCACAGTATTATTCCTATCACCATCATTCGTATTAAATTATAAATATTTCACTTATTTATTTTAAAACACAGAACTTTAATTTACAACACACATATTTAAAATAATTCATTTCATGTGAAATAGAAAAAGAACAAAAAGAGAGAAATTAATCACAAATAATTTGATAACCCAAGATAATTTTATTTCAACATCAAAACAAATCTGTTTTATTTTCGATATATGACATCATATTCGCTTGCTTTCCATACCTACTAGTATTTATGCACCTTGTATTATTATCAAATAATTGAAAACTCAAGTTTTATTTCTAATATGACGTCATTTCATATTCTGTTTATTAAATAATTAATTTCATTTCCATTTTTCTCGTGGAAGGTTTTCATTTGAAAATAATTTTTTTAGTAAAAATTATTTTTTTGGGCTTTGATTTAGTTTTGGCAACGATGAAGGATTAGCAACGGTAAAGCAAATTTAACCATTTAAAAATATTATACGAAAAAATGTCCATTTATTCTCTATGAAAATAATGAAATTTTGAATTATTAAGAAAAATATTTGAATAAAATAAACAAAAACCAGCCTATGTTCATTTAAGGGTTATAATTAACCTATATGCAAAGTTACAAGATCATTGAATACTCCATTTTGACGCTGGCTTCAGCCTAACATTTGCATACAATCAGATTTATAATATTACTAGCTGTTACCCGTGACTTCGTTCACGAAACATTAAAAAAAGAATAAATGCATTAATTTAGCAAAACATTTCATTTGATAATTAACAACATATATAATTAACCAAAGGTTTATCACATTTTATAGGAGACCATACGGTATTTCTTTGCTATAGGGGCCTTGACATAACCCAGTCTTAAAAAAGTGAAATTTCATGCCAAATAATATATACAATCGCGAAAATGAAACTGCAACTAATGAAAAAAGGAGAACCAAGTAAAATCGTGAAAATCGAGGAATTCCTCTTCGTAAAACGAAAAACAACACTGGCAGAATTCTTCTATACAACAGTGCATTTTAGATGGTATTTGGTGTACAATTTGTATATGTGTGCATTGCTAAATGGGCATTATTATATTGTTTATTTGCATAGACATATGTTATATATTTATTTCTACATTATCTTGTTTATGTATATATTAAATTAAGTGCTTCACGCTAAGTGATGTAAATAGTGAACAAACTGCTTGTGAATTTTATACATTGATAGCTATTTCACAAAGATATAACAATCTGATGCGATTCTAAAATGTAAATAAAGGTTGTTGGAAAGTACTTTAAACTCTGCCCAATTTAACCTCGATATTTTCTCTATCGTGTCAAGAACACTATAAGCAAATAAATACCGACGACACAAATCTGATGAACTAAATTTACATATTTTTGTTAGTATATATAAGATTATTTTAATTTATTTCATGCGCTTGAAATTTTTTACGCTTTCTCTAGGGTTAGGTGTCGAATAAATGTATTTTCTTGTTATTTTATTTTGCCATTTCTATTTATTATATTTTCCATTCATTCCATTTATGGATATTGATATAATTTACATATTCGTGTCAAAGAATATTCTTTAAAGTTGTTATCAGGATTAGGATAGGATACGATTAGGGTTAGGATTAGGAATAAAAATTGAACGACAATGACATGACCGATTCAGGTTTAAAGTATGAAACAGGATGTCTATTTACATCATGAAGCAATAAGAAAATTAGAAAATTATCGGTTAATATTTTTTAATATGCTTTACAGTCATGGTTGACATCAAAGGTGAGCGGGGAAATGATCATCTAAAATACCATTAAGTGTTTACCACGCAAAAAACAAATCTGGTTACAACAATGTATTTAATTTTGCGCTAAATTTCACTTGATAAAAAAGGCAAATTGACTATGGACCTAATTTTAGACCCCTAACCTTCCTATTCTCGGAAATTTTCTACCTATATGTAAAAAAAAAATTCTACAATATAGAACGCGCTTTCACGTTTATAATGTTATGAATTGGCACGATCGGCTTGTTCAAGTTTACACAATTCGGCTGGAAGAAAATATTCATTACTTTTTGATTTCTTCTTTGCTTTTGCATTACGCGAATTTGTTGGTAAAATCGATTTTCTTTTCGATAACATTGTTGTTTTTTAAGTTTAAAAAATATTGTAATTTTACTTAAACTTACACAAATTTTACCTTGCTTTAAAATCTATGCAGTTTTTCTTATCCTACAAGACTTTACAAAAATCTATTATGAAACAACTTTAAAAAAAGCTATATTTAAAAACGACAACAAAGTTTTTCCTATTTTAAAACTAAAAGAAATGTAATATTAAATTCCGGTTTAAAACGAGGATTTACAAATGTGTTTCGATTGTGGGAAAATGATAGAGGAAAAATGCTGTTACTTCGACATAATCATATTAAATCTTTAGCTTTTATGTGAAAAGCAACTTTCTTTTAAAAATTATAGTTATTTTTATTAAGATTTTCTGATTTTCGATACGGATAATTTTGTGATGCATATCATTGACATTTGCCATCCAATATATTTTTTTTTTTACTTTTTAAAATTGAAATTAAAAATATGATAACTTTATGTTAGCCGTGTGCAGACGATAAATCGCCAACCTATCCCATCATTTGTATTGAATTCATTAAAAATATAAATCTTACACTCATTTCATTTAAAACACACAACATTAATTTACAACACATACATTTAAAATACATATATTACGCACATTTAAAATAATTCCTTTCATGTGAAAAAGAAAAAGAAAAAATAAGATAAATTAATCACAAATAATTTGATAACCCAAGATCATTTTATTTTAACATCAAAACAAATCTGTTTTATTTTTCTATATATGCCATCATATTCGCTTGCTTTCCATACTTACTTGTATTTATGCACTTTGTATTATTATCAAATATTTGAAAACGCACGTTTTATTTCTAATATGACATCATTTCATATTATGTTTAATTCTTAAATAATTCATTTCCTTTTCATTTTTCACATGGATATTTTTCACGTGAAAATAAATTGTTGATTAATAATTATTACTCAGGCGTTTTATTTCATATTGGCAACGATAAAGTATTAGCAACGGTAAAATAAATTTAACCATTTTAAAAACAGCTGCAAAACTGGGCCCTTTGGGCCAAACCAACCAAACCAACCAACCATTTTAAAATATACGAAAAAATGTCCATTTATTCTCTACGAAAATAATGAAATTTTGAATTATAAAGAAAAATATTCAAATAAAATAAACAAAAACCAGCCTATGTTCAAATGAGTGTTATAATCAACTTATATGCAAAGATACAGGTTAATTAAATGCTTCATTTTGACGCTGGCTTCAGCCTAACATTTACACACAATCAGATTTATAATATTATTAGGATTAAGATTAGGATATATGTATGTATATATATATATATATATATATGTGTGTGTGTGTGTGTATATATATATATATATATATATATATGTGTGTGTGTGTGTGTATATATATATATATATATATATATATATATAAGCGCCAAGACACATATAAACAAGGAAGTACCAGATTTCTTATGAAATTATTTTTTTTGACCTGTTACATCTTTCCTATACGTTTCTAATCACAATTTGTAGACATGTTGCGCAAAGAATATAAAGTAGTATTTCCTTTGAAATGTATCAGAGAATAAAGAATAATGTACTTGAAAATATATCTAACAAATTCTGATTTGATTTGGTTCAACAGGTTATTTGTAAGACACAAGTATGTGCAATAATTTATCTGACGATTTAATACAAAGATCAATTCATGTGTAAATTGAATCAAAGCTAAGTGTTAATTAGATTTCGAAATTTAGGCAAATATATTGCCTCGATCTATTATGAAAGGGCTGTTCTTGAATAATCAGCTTCTGCTTCAATTGTAATTTAGTTAAAGCGTACATTATTAATCTTATGTGCATTTAATGCTTAATATTGTAAAACATAGTAGTTCTGAACACAAAATATAAAAATTAATCATCTTTTAGGGATATTACCATTTCGTAAGAAATAAAAATATGTTAAATTATCTTGAGACATTGATTTTCCTTTAACATGTATACTATATATTTCATTTTTCTGATTTTTCTATCCATTAAACTATTATCGATTACATCAATTTAATTTAATGAAATTTCATAATTAGATATTATTTTGTCTATGAATTGTTTTATTGTTTTATCTGCTAAAGATTTTTTTCAGTATTTTGAATTTTTATTTATTCAGTTAGTAAACGTGATTGGTACTTTAAAAAATATCAAGAAAATTTAAACTTTTTTAAAAATGATGCCAGTTGATGATCTCCAATATTTAACGGAACCTATTCTCATAGTGCAAATACTATATTACATTAGACAATGTACCTGTTGAAATGTAGACTAGACTAAAAAAATTCTTTTCTTTGATCGATTAATCTCCTGTATTAGCGAAAGTGATTTTACTTCATTAATTATAAATGCACATATAATACACATATAAAAACCCATATGCTTTATTCTACATTTCATTTACAAGAAAATATGCTTTCCAATCAGCCCTTTTAGCCAAGAAAATTAGTAAGGTAAAGCCAGGAGAGATGGCGCGGTCGGAGGGATTGCGCACATAGAGGTTCGGGGGGAAGGAGTAGAGTAAGCGCGCAGCGACTCCGGGTAGTTATACAACAGCAGTAGTGGAGTGTCTACTTGAAAGTGCACGTTGATTGTTTTGAGTGTCTAAGATAAAGCATTGCTATTTTGTTTTGTTTTCCCAAAGTAAGTGCTTGAATTTTCATAGCTATTCATCAGAATTTCTATACAATGTCAGTAGTACAAAATATTTTTAAATGAAACGATTTATTATAAGCTACTAATCTAGACTAAAAATGTGAACACCAACGGTTCGTTTTAGTAGCGGCCATGTTTATATAAAAGGCCGAGCAAACTCTCTTACCAAAATTGGAGAGTTTGCGCATCTGCTACTTAGGAGAGATGACGCATTGTTTCCATCAGTTTCCGAGCTAGGAGAGATTACGCAGCTTATTGGTAAATTTGCCTAAATTTTTTTTTAATTAAAATGGACTAATTTTAAGTTAAACGTGTTATCAAGTAACTTAATGCTATTTTGTAATCTTATCAGGACTTGCTTTTTCTGATTCTTTAATTTTTTCCCCCTTTAATTAAAATTTTTTAATCGTTTTTAAAATTATTTCCTTTTTCTGATTCTTTAATCATTAGGTTGAAATACTCACTCCTAATACAATAATATTTGTTCACAAAAACCTAACAACAATGTCATTTAAGTATAATTATTATTGTCAACAATTTAATTGTAGTTATTATTAGTAACAATCTCTCCTACCCATGTGCGCAATCACACCAACCCTGTAAGGACAGATTGCGCAGAATAACTTTCTTGGTTTTATTACAATTGTTCTATTAAATTGCAACATAACTACAAAGTAGCAATGGAAATGCATAAAAACAAATGAAGTCAAAATTATTCATAGATAGTTTAGCAAAAAATTAATATTTAGATTTTATATTGTTATTCTTTTGATTAGGCGCAGACTCTCCTAGCTTTACCTCAGATAAAATCTATATTGGTCACACATACATATATATTTAGAATTTTGGATTATAGGTGATCGAAATCTAAACGACGTAGATAGGTATGCAGTGCATATTATTGGACATTTGTAATATAACAGGAGATTTAATTTGTCGGCCATAAACTAATTCGCTGTCCTGAGAAATTCACATTTAATCAGTATGCGCTACTTCTATATTAAAAACTAATCGTAATATGAATTCTAAATATATTACTGATTACGGTAAATTCTCAATAATCTAGAACATTTTCGTTTTATTTGTAAATGATTTTTACATATTTTTATGATTCAAAATATAACATTAAAATAAAAATATTTCTTGTCACCAATACGCCATACACTAAATAACATAAATACCTTTCACATAACAATATAATAAATTATAACACCTTGTAATAGTATATTACTTTTAAGTGCTAAAGGTGTAAAATTAACAACTATAATATAAATTAAAATAACTTTTATTAGTTGTTTTACATGTTACGACACTTTCTGAGTCATTTTCAAAAACAAAATGAGAATATTCTAAAGCTGCACGGGCTTTGAGGTTATTATTTTCATGTACTTTTTTAAAAATTACGCACGTTATCTATTATTTTTTTACTTGATTGTTTATTTTCATATCTTTGACCATGGAGTAATTCTAGCCACAGTTTCGGTAAATTAAAAGAGGCCGCATCGTTACATATTGTATTTTTGCGCGTGAGTATCTCTATGGTTTATCTTATTATGGATGGATAGTATAGACTGGAGGGAAATATTATTTTACTTTCATTGAAATTTATTTGGATGGTTTCTTCTTGATATAATCTTGCCAGGGCTGTAGTTTTTCTATTGTATTTAATATCAGCTATATGCTCTTTTTTTCTGCAATTAAATTTCCTGATATTAAATACAATAGAAAAACTACAGCCCTGGCAAGATTATATCAAGAAGAAACCATCCAAATAAATTTCAATGAAAGTAAAATAATATTTCCCTCCAGTCTATACTATCCATCCATAATAAGATAAACCATAGAGATACTCACGCGCAAAAATACAATATATAACGATGCGGCCTCTTTTAATTTACCGAAACTGTGGCTAGAATTACTCCATGGTCAGAGATATGAAAATAAACAATCAAGTAAAAAAATAATAGATAACGTGCGTAATTTTTAAAAAAGTACATGAAAATAATAACCTCAAAGCCCGTGCAGCTTTAGAATATTCTCATTTTGTTTTTGAAAATGACTCAGAAAGAGTCGAAACATGTAAAACAACTAATAAAAGTTATTTTAATTTATATTATAGTTGTTAATTTTACACCTTTAGCATTTAAAAGTAATATACATTTCACATTATTTTTTACTCTTTTATGAATATTAAAAGAGCATTCGTTATTTAATGATCCTAAAAAATCGTTCAATTTTTAAAAGTAAATATGTTTTTTAAAACATTTCTCTTTTTTTACTTAATATTTAAAATATTTATTTTGCACGCTAATAATCAGGCTTCGTGTACAGCACAATCAATTAATTCAAAAACTGTTTTAAAATAGATTTTTTTCAAATGTAAAAAACGAGTTTCAGCTTTTAACATTTTATAATTACAGCTTTAAATTTAACTCTGTCTGTTTCTATTTTTTTTTTAGCTACCTAACTGATATGTAATTATTTGTCCAATTAATCTTTAACAAAGATCACGAATCTCGAAGATATTCATTATTTTAGTTTCATTAAAGAAAAAAATGTATATCTTCCAAAATATTAAAAACATGCTTAACTTTACTTTTTTAGATATTAAAAACGTTATCCGGTATGGATATTCACTAGTATGCAAATTTTTGAGTTTAAAGTATTAGTAGGTTAGATATTTCTTTTGAAAAATAAACCATTATAATGATTTTATCTAAAATAATGATTGAAATAATCAGATTTTGAGGATCAATTGACAAATTTGGATCATGAAAATGCGGACTTCTTGAAAACAATAGCATTTTACATATTATTTTATATTATGTTAGTGAATTAATCATTAGTTTTATTTTTTTAACATATAAAAAAAAAAAGTAAAAACCATCAGAATTATTTAAATGATCAAAGAGGTCGTCTTATTGTTTTTCTCTATTTCAGTTTTTATATGTTTTGAGAAATTCTATTTATATTTCGTTTTAAAAAACTCATTAAGAAAACAATAATTCGGTATAAAATCAGTATGGTTTTGAGATAGATTGTTTGTCGAAATTATCTAATAAAGAAATTACAAAACGTTGGGTTCATTGATACGTTAAAAATAATGTTGATTAGCAATATAACTAAAGTTAGAAAATACCCTCGAAGAAATATGAGGCAAACTCTCAGAAATAAAACTAAAAATAAGTAAGAATATAAAAACATTCCAACGTCTTTTACATCTAGTAATACAGGGGGAGGAGATGGAATTTTTCTGAATATAAAACAACAACAGTATTTTCTTTTAAAATTTCACCCTATTTAATCGCGATATTAAATAAAAAAATTTTTACTAGACAATTTACGTCAACTGTTATATTGTTTTAGAAAGTATGTAGTCAAGGTGCATTAATTTATCTGTACATGATTCAGGCCCAATCAGTAGACCAATTCTACTGATTTGGCTATGCCCTCTGATTACGTACTTATCAGTAATTATATAAGTAGGTTTAACAGATTCTAGAGAATATTAAAAATTATTGTTATATTTTATTTTATGATAGATTCACATTAATTTCTTACAGGCTATTTTCTACCCTTTTTTTCTGTTAAGAAGAAGTATTGTAAGCAATTTGGTGATCCTTACGAACGTTTGTATTGCACGTGTCACAGTAAAAGCATCCTACACGAGAATTTATTTATTTATTGCAATATCGGAAGATAAATAATACAGGGTTAGCGTAAATGATTCACCGGGTTTCAAAGCACCCGGTACACTATACAACACACTATACAACATACAAAGACGTGTGATACATGACAGGATACAAACACTCACCAAGTTTAAAATCCCGCATCGTGGCTCGTGTGCAGGCTAGATGGCAGGCCTGTGGCGGCACTGTACAAGATGACGGCAATGCAGCAGTCATCGGGGTCTGCAGGAGATGTCGGCAATGCCCAGGTCACTAGATCTCACGCCATGTGATTTCTTCCTGTGAGGTTACGGGAAGGGTTTATATACCTCAAATGGCAACAACGTTGCCTAGTATTACATAATCACAAAATAAGATCACTAAATATAATTAAAATCTAGAGAAATGCTTAAGTGATACTAAAAGAAACAACAAAAGTCTTATAAAATACCTTTTAATGATCAACACACGTTTCAACGCTCCTACGGCGCCATTTTCAAGAAATATAACCTATTATATGATGGTTATATTTCTTGAAAATTGCACCGTAGGAGCGTTGAAACGTATGTTGATCATTAAAAGGTTTTTTGTAAGCCTTTTGTTGTTTCTTTTAGTATCACTTAAGCATTTCTCTAGATTTTAGTAGCAAGTATTTTAGGAACGCATCACTGCTGCTGTTACGAACCCTGACAGAAACATGCTATTGAACGTATTGATGAAACTGTGTTACCGTTCGGATGTGTTCCGGGTGACTAAGGACAACAACATTGAATATTTGTAGTACGTACCAGAAATTTTGTGCGTATATGTATCTTTTCACATATCACCCATCTTTGTACGTCGTATACGTGGAAATAAACAGTCTTTTGAAACCCGAAGAATCATTTAGGCTAACTCTGCATAATCATACGGCATAAATGCAACATATATAATTTTGGCTTAAATGTATGTATTTCTTCTTATGAAAGAATCGCTATATAATGCCTAAATGCTTACTGATTTTATGAGGTATTTCTTTAATGAATATAGATCTAAAATAACTCATTTTCGATATTATTCCTATTCCAACGTCTTAACCTGGCGTTTTTGATAGAAGTGAGTTTTCGTTCACTTCTTATGAAAGAAAAACAGTTTTGAATCACAGTTTATGAAACATTTGGTAAAAAAGATATAAAGCATTAACTTCATAGTACAAACTATATTAAGGCAAACAATTATATTTAACACCGTGTTCAATTACAAAAAAAATATGATTATATTGTTAATTTACTAAAATGATATATGCACTCTTAAATTACTAATTTAAAATCGTTTTAAACAGTCAGATTTGTTTTTTTCTATTACTCGGAACTTGAAATACATCGAAGCTTTAGTCAATGGAAAAATAATGCACCACTTGTATCAGGTAATCCAGAAAGTATGTCCCGTGTTCCATTTTCGCGGATGAATAGCTGCGTTCGTTAGTTCAAGCATGTTAGATCTTTCTGATGAGTCATTGGCAAGTGAGGAAAGGCATTTTTAGATCGCTGACTTTGCTTGTTTGGTGATAGTTTTAAAATGCTTAAAACAATCGAGCATCCCGCCGCATGTAAGATACGGTCAGTCATCGAATTCCCAATGCGAAAAACGCCAAAGCTTGTCAAATTCGCAGACAAATTTGAGAGATTTACGGAAACAATTCAATGAGCGATTCCATGGTCAGAAGGTGAGTGCGGCACTTCAATGAAGGACGTGAGAAAGTTCATGAAATGAGATAAAATGAAATGAAATCACCCTCTCGTGGAGATCCAGCTGTTAAGCATAGGAACTTTTCTCCACGAGGGGAAATGTTTATTGAAAATCCATATTTTAGAATACAGATGTTGAATATTGCATTAAAGATTAAAATAAAATTAGTACAAAGTTACTTTTTACAATGCTTGTTGAGATCACAACATTTCTTAATATTTTTCAAAAAAAAAAGAAAGAAAAAAAAGAAAAAAGATATCAGAAAAAGTATAAAAGAAAGTAATTAGAAAAACTATGAAAATAATACTTAATTATAACACAACTAGTAATTTTGCATGGTTCAAACAGTAAGCTGAAATAGGAACAGTATGAGTACAAAAATGTGATCAGTATGTGAACTATAATATACAAATTACAAAAACAAAATATATTCTATTAAAAAGTACTTTATAAATGTAGGGAAAAAGGATCACAGATCCTCTTTAGTAAAGCAGAAATATTTATTCAGAATATTGTAATTTTCTTTTAGTTTATCATAGTTTAAAGGATCAAACAGAGTTATATTCAGATTTTGTCTCACTGTGACATTTTTATTGAAATTAAAAGTATGTCTCATTAGAGGACAATTACCATACATGTAACAGTTCCTGAGCTTTTTTGGCATATGCATGTTAGAGAGGAGCGTTTTCCTATTTTATTCTAAAATGAGGGGGAGCTACCATTTCCACTTATGATGTGACTGGTATTTTGCAAATAAAGTTGAGATCCACTTTTCGTAAAATTTCATAATTATCTCGGCCTTTTAATGAATATAACCAATCTTGCTGCCAATCTGGGACTATTTTTAGTCTAAAAAATAATTTGACTTCTGAAAATGGGAATAAGAGAGTTTCCTTCTTGTTGTAACGATCATTTGTGATAGTACCTTTTGCCAGTAAATCTGCTCGTTCATTACCCTCTGTTCCAGCGTGCGATATGGTCCATGCAATTGTTACTTATTTTAGGGGAATTGACAATAAAACGCTATATATTTTAGTTATTAAATAATTTCGTAGAAACCCTATTTTGAGGGCTTCTAGTGATGAGCGGCTATCCGTTAAGATGAGGAGATTTTTATATTGTGAAGGTGAAAAACAGTTTATTGAGCGTAAAATGGCATTCTGTTCTGCTTGAAAAATTGAGTTCTGGTTATATAGTCTGATTACATAATCGTAAATATATGTATTATGGTACTTTACTGTAAACGCTGATGCACCATGAGGGAGCCATCGGTGTAGATTTTTAAGTAATAGTTAGTTAATGTTGTTGTGGAAATTTCATCAAGTATTACTAAATTATTTAATTGATTGTAATTTGGGAAATTGTAAGTTTTCTCTTTTAGCATTAGATTGATTAATTTTGAAGAACGAAGTGGGTGGATGTCTCTGATTGATGATGATTTCCTTACAGAATTTAAAGAAACGATTAAGAAGAAAGCAGTTCTGGCCAGCAGTTCACGGTAGACGACGAAGTGAAAAAAACTGTTACAACATGGTTGGCATCACAGGCGGCATCTTTCTACAACGAGGGTATACAAAAGCGCATGCCCGCTATGATAAATGATGACAAATATGTTGAAAAATAACCTAAGCATTGTAATTCATTATGCAATAACAGTGTTTTTCTAAAATTCGTTTTCGTTGTTTAACTCCTTAACGAAACTTACTTTTTGGATTGCCCTACTAATTTTAAACATTAATTTGTAAATATCGGAGTATGTTACTAGGCGAAGTCATTCGGTAATTCCTTTTTAAACAGCAGCGCAATGAAAACCAATGTGCAGTGAAGGGCTATTTATGTTACTCCTCATTCCTCAAAACGCCTTTTCCATAACAGTCTTTCCCAAACGATGATAATTATTTTCGAATCCATTAATAACTTTGAGTCCATTTATGCCAACAAAATCATTTTATTTTGAACGTACGTAAACCATCGGAAAAAAATATATTTAGGCATTTAATATATCCACCAATCTTATTATTCATATACATAGCTGCGACATTCCGTTATTTTTTCGAAGCGGAATGTCATATCTAGAACTACACACACACACATATATATATATATTTGTAATAATATATCTCGATTCTTTGCAGTAGTGATTGTAATTCATTTGTTAAAATAATTATGTATAATGAAAGTAATTATGTACGGGGCAAAGTAATATAGCATTATAATGCACAGGATATATAATGCACTTTAAAACACAATAACAATTTGCTTACTGTTCCGTAGCACGTATCACGTTAGATAATCATCACAGAATCGCTGTTTTGGCGGATTAACATTTTCGAAACACAAGTAAAATGAAGGGTTATACCCTAGCGGAGGACAATGTATGGGGTCGTACCGTATTTTTGCTAACATATGGGCTAGAACTGTAAGAATATGTGGATTACTCTTAATTTTCTAAGTATCTAAGGGATAAGGCCGCATATTTAGTAGATCAGACTGTATTTCATCAAATAAGGCTGTTTCCCGTGAAAATTGAAGGACAAACGCTCATAAATTTACAGTTTTTTCTGAGAGTGTATACATATAATATAGGGAAAACCCTGTTTCCCTTTTTTCACGTAATCACTTCATAAAACACGAGCAGGGAAGACCGAGCTATGCTCGGTCAAAATTATATTTGAGTTCAAACATCATGACGCATGACCAAAATGACCCACTAATTGAATTTTCTCGAACATGTGACTTAGCCCAACAGTCTTCTCGTGCCCGAAAACCATCGGATTCAAAATTTAGTGTAAACTGAACCGATTTTTAGATCTTGAACTACAATGACCCAGAAATGACCCACTAATCGAATTTTCTCGAACATGTGACCTAGCCTAATGATTTTCGCGTTTCCGAAACTCGTAGGATACAAAATTTAATCAAAATCGTAAAAGCCGTTTTTTAGATAAAATTAATTTGACCCGCTTTGACCCAAAAATGACCCACTAATCGAAATTTCTTGAACATGTGACCCAGCCCAATAGTCTTCTCGTGCCCGAAAATAGTCGGATACAAAATTTCGTCAAAATCGTTTGAACCGTTTTTTAGATACAATTAGCTTGACCATGACCCAAAATGACCCAAAATGACCCACTAATTGAATTTTTTCGAACATGTGACCTAGCCCAATAGTCTTCTCGTGCCCGAAAACCATTGGATGCAAAATTTAGTGTAAATTGAGCCGCTTTTTAGATCTTGACCCACAATGACCCAGAAATGACCCACTAATCGAATTTTCTCGGACATGCGACCTAGCCCAATGCTTTTATCGTGCTCGAAACTCGTAGGACACAAAATTTAATCAAAATCGTTAGAGCCGTTTTTTAGATAAAAATAATTTGACCCGCTTTGACCCAAAAATGACCCACTAATCGAAAGTTCTCGAACACGTGACCCAGGTCTCGTGCCCGAAAATAGTCGGATACAAAATTTCGTCAAAATCGTTTGAACCATTTTTTAGATACAATTAGCTTGACCATGACCCAAAATGACCCAAAATGACCCACTAATTGAATTTTTTCGAACATGTGACCTAGCCCAATAGTCTTCTCGTGCCCGAAAACCATTGGATGCAAAATTTAGTGTAAATTGAGCCGCTTTTTAGATCTTGACCCACAATGACCCAGAAATGACCCACTAATCGAATTTTCTCGGACATGCGACCTAGCCCAATGCTTTTATCGTGCTCGAAACTCGTAGGACACAAAATTTAATCAAAATCGTTAGAGCCGTTTTTTAGATAAAATTAATTTGACCCGCGTTGACCCAAAAATGACCCACTAATCGAAAGTTCTCGAACATGTGACCCAGCCCAATAGACTTCTCGTGCCCGAAAATGATCGGATACAAAATTTCGCCAAAATCGTTTGAACCGTTTTTTAGATACAATTAGCTTGACCATGACCCAAAATGACCCAAAATGCCCCACTAATTGAATTTTCTCGAACATGTGACCTAGCCCAACAGTCTTCTCGTGCCCGAAAACCATTGGATGCAAAATTTAGTGTAAATGGAGCCGCTTTTTAGATCTTGACCCGCAATGACCCAGAAATGACCCACTAATCGAACTTTCTAGGACATGCGACCTAGCCCAATGCTTTTATCGTGCTCGAAACTCGTAGGACACAAAATTTAATCAAAATCTTTAGAGCCGTTTTTAGATAAAATTAATTTGACCCGCTTTGACCCAAAAATGACCCACTAATCGAAAGTTCTCGAACATGTGAACCAGCCCAATAGTCTTCTCGTGCCCGAAAATAGTCAGATACAAAATTTCGTCAAAATAATTTGAACCATTTTTTACATACAATTAGCTTAACCATGACCCAAAATGACCCAAAATGACCCACTAATTGAATTTTCTCGAACATGTGACCTAGCCCAACAGTCTTCTCGTGCACGAAAACTATTGGATGCAAAATTTAGTGTAAATTGAGCCGCTTTTTAGATCTTGACCCACAATGACCCAGAAATGACCCACTAATCGAATTTTCTCGGACATGCGACCTAGTCCAATGCTTTTATCGTGCTCGAAACTCGTAGGACACAAAATTTAATCAAAATCGTTAGAGCCGTTTTTTAGATAAAATTAATTTGACCCGCTTTGACCCAAAAATGACCCACTAATCGAAAGTTCTCGAACATGTGACCCAGCTCTCGTTCCCGAAAATAGTCGGATACAAAATTTCGTCAAAATCGTTTGAACCATTTTTAGATACAATTAGCTTGACCATGACCCAAAATGACCCACTAATTGAATTTTTTCGAACATGTGACCTAGCCCAATAGTCTTCTCGCGCCCGAAAACCATTGGATGCAAAATTTAGTGTAATTTGAGCCGCTTTTTAGATCTTGACCCACAATGACCCAGAAATGACCCACTAATCTAATTTTCTCGGACATGCGACCTAGCCCAATGCTTTTATCGTGCTCGAAACTCGTGGGACTAAAAATTTAATCAAAATCGTTAGAGCCGTTTTTTAGATAAAATTAATTATACCCGCTATGACCCAAAAATGACCCACTAATCGAAAGTTCTCGAACATGTGACCCAGCCCAATAGACTTCTCGTGCCCGAAAATGATCGGATACAAAATTTCGTCAAAATCGTTTGAACCGTTTTTTAGATACAATTAGTTAGACCATGACCCAAAATGCCCCAAAATGACCCACTAATCGAATTTTCTCGAACATGTGACCTAGCCCAATGGTTTTCTGGTGTCCCAAAACGGTAGGATACGAAATTTCGTCAAAATCGTTAGAGCTGTTTTTAAGATAATTTTTGCATATATATCCTAATAATATTATAAATCTGATTGTGTGCAAATGTTAGGCTGAAGCCAGCGTCAAAATGGAGCATTTAATGATCCTGTTTCTTTGCATATATGTTGATTATAACCCTCATATGAACATAGGCTGAGTTTTGTTTATTTTATTCAAATATTTTCTTTAATAATTACAAATCTCATTATTTTCATGGAGAATAAATGGACATTTTTCCATACAATTTAACCATTTAAATTTATCGTTGCTAGGGGCTTTGATCGTTGCCAATAAATAACAAGAACGAAAAATCATGCCTCAAGCATAGATTATGTAACACTTTCCAACGCTTCCAAAATAATTTTACGAATCATACTCTTTTATAAGCTAAAAGATAACATCTAAGTAATCCGAATACTTTATTCAGCCCTGTATAGGATCTATAGATTTGTATATATACTACATAGGATGCTAAATTTTAGTTCAGTTAGGAAACACGTAGCACAGTTTAAAATTCTCCGTCTGGAGTTAAATAATACGGAAATGTGTTCCCGAACTTTTGTACTTCCCTGTATAGGATCTACAGAATTTATACACACCACGTAATATACAAAAAGCGATTTAAAATTAAAATCGCATTCAGTAACTTAAAACGCACTTCCAGGAATTATTGTTAACATACAGTAGAGAATTCTTTTGTGTGTCCCTGTAAATGAACGATGACTGCTATACACACAATATTCTGTAGTAAGTCTCTTGTAATGAACCTTATATAAATTTCAATGCGTTTAAAATAGTGAAACATTATTTAAATAAACCGCAGACGATTTTTCTCCATAGACGTAATGTAACGGAATTCTTTTGACTGTCCCTGTAAAGTAAGTATAAGTGCTATGCACACCCTATTCCATATTAAGCTTCTTCTAATGCACCTTAGTGATATATATAAATTTCAATGCGTTTAAAGTATTGAAACATTATTTAAATAAACCGCAAATGATTTTTCCCCATAGACCGCAATGTAACGGAATTCTTTTGAGTGTCCCTGTAAAAAAACTATAAGTGCTACACACTTCCGTTGAAATAGGGAACATGCTATAGATAACGATTATAACATATAAAATTTGCAGGGCAATCCGAGCATATTTACGGGAGTTAGAGCACGGACAGACGGCAGACGGCAGACGGCCAGACGGCCAGACGGCAGACGGCCAGACGGCCAGACGGCAGACGGCCAGACGGCAGACGGCCAGACGGCCAGACAAACCGAAGTCATAAACACTTTACAACTAGGTTGGAAAGTGTTAAAAACACGGAAAAATACGTTTTTCTCAACAATTAATTTTCAAATCAACGATTTTCACGTGAAAACTGAAAATTAAAAAGAATTCGAAAGAAGACTAATTTCCGTGATATTTGTAACAAAAATATGGAGTATTTGTTATTATACATGAAGTATGAATATCGCTTACATTAAAAAGATCTTTTTCTGTCAAAAACTGCGTTATAATTAGAAGGAAGATGAACAATAATTATATTATTAAAAATAGATTTCGCTTGGACCATGGAACTAAGAAAAGGATCGTCCTCGGCTTGGACAAATATGACGTCATAAATAAAACATGTAATTTCAAATATTCGTAATAATACAAGGAGCATAAATATCAATGTATAATGAAAGTAGATAGATAATGGACGTAATATTTAAGATGAAAAACTAAAATATTTTTTATCGATACTGATTAATAATTAGCTTGAATACCAGTTACATACAAATGTGAGTTTTCTGCTAAAATTTACGTCCTGATTGCCAGAAAAAAAATTAACAATAATTATGCCATTAAAAAGAGATTTCTCTGAGGAAAAAGTGACGTCATATTTGAAATAAACTGGGAATTTTGAAATGTGTTTACAAGGAGCGGGAATCAATTCCTTACATTAATAATACAAGGATCGGTAAGTTTAGAAAGTAGATGAGTTTCACGCCATATTTAAAACGCAAAATTAATTTTTTTTTTATCTATACCGATTATCAAGCATGAATATCAGTTACATACAGATGAGAGTTTTTTGCCAAAAACCACACCATTATTATTAGAAAAATAAAAATAAATACGAATCTATTATATTAAAATCTGACCGCCTGTTTGTATTTCGCAACTACTCCTTTCAGATTGTCGAACGCAATGCGATTTATTTAACACCGGTTATCATTGATCCGAGGCTGTCATAAACTCTCAGGATTAAAAAAAAATGATTTAAATTCCGAGATATTATTATTATTTTTTTTTTGTAAATTTTAAAGAAGTTTCTATAAAAATGACAACTAAATTATTCCAATTTTCAGCGCGTTCAGAGACCGAAACGCGGGTTACTCGTATAGTTGGGGAATGACGTCATCTGATTTTCTCAGGATAAAGTTGAGTTAAAACGGCTGTGAACGCTTTTGGGAAAAAGTTATGGGTATATTTACAATCAAACACTTCCGTCAACCAATCTACCATTACATTTTGATTGTACGAACATTTCAGGAACCATCCTAGCTAATGTTGGGCAATTATATCATAGTCCTGTTAAAGGTAGACCAATCAAATGTTCAGGACTCAAGTGTACAGTAGGAGTCATAAATAACAACAGTTAACAGTTGCAGTTAGCTATAAAGCAAACAAACAAATCAGATTTCCCAACCACGTGATCACTTTACACAACAAAATTCTCCAGGTAATGTGGATTACCAGAAGTCTGAGTAATTTCCAGCTCTGAACGCAACGGGTAACTTCGGGTTACCCATGTGTTACCCTATGTAACTCGGGGTTCGGTCTATGAACGCGTCCTTTGTGAATAAAAAAGAAGAAATAAAACGGATTAATATATTTTTTCTCATTAAAACTGAAAAAAAGAATTTATTTTCAATTTGAATAGATGGTTAAAGAAATAAAAAATCTTGATTACAGTAAAATTTTTGAAAAATAAAAACGTATTTTCACACATTCAAACTTCATGAATCAATTTATTCTAAAGAACAAAAATCGCCTGTCAACATATTTTCATTTAGAAATAAAGATTTTTTTTCAGTTATAGATTAAATCAAGGAGGCAAATTTAAGCTTCTTGCATTAGGTCTAGAATAATTGGTCCCTATTCACAAGAATTGAATTTAATGAAAAAGAATATACTATTTCCATTATTTTTGAAGGACGGCTATTAAAACGTTTCACAAGGCGTTAAAAGTAAAATGGTTTACCAGGTAAACTTGACATATGGTTTTACACAATTCGCCGATTTCCACGATTTTATTTGGCCCGCCTATTTTCATTGGTTGCAGTTTCCTTTTCGTGATTATTTGTCACAAAATTTCACTTTTTTTAAACTTAGTTATGTCAAGGTCTCTATAACATAGAAATACTGTATTGTCTCTTATGGAATGTGATAAAGAGTTAACTATTTACGTTTTTAATTATCGGGAATGAAATATTTTGCTTAATTAATGCATTTATTCTTATTTTAATGATACGTGAACGAAGTCACGGGTAACAGCTAGTATATATATATAACCACCCACAAGATTTGCTCGTATTAGAATATATGATATAAACTGTTGTAAACAAAATAGTTTTTGTATTGTGATATTGACATTTTAAAAATTGCATAAAGTTTATGTTGAGACTATTGCAGCAAATCATGTATTTCTTTGCAAAGATATTGAAATAAAGAAATTAATTTGGTCGACTTCTTGTAAACTATCAACATCACAACATATGGACATTTAACATTTTTTGAAAAATTTATTTGCTTCATTTTCATAGTAAGCACTTTGGAAGTTATACAAGTGCTTATTTCAGGTCCATAAATTTCAAAGATTTCTTTATGATATTTTAAATAAAATTAGTTTAGTCTGAAATGTAACAAACTAACATATAAAAGTGAATCGAAAATCTTTTTTTGGAAAGTAGGGTGAACCTCCAGTAACTGATACTTTAAGGATTTTTTCTTGTTCAAATAACTATTACAGTGTTTTATATCTATTTTATACAGTGCAACCTCGTTTATCCAAGCTAATTGGGACCGCTAGTACCTCGGATATCAGAAATCTCGGTTAATAGAAATTGTGCATAAAAACTAACCGTGCTCGCGAATTTAACATCTCTTAGAATAAAATACAGTTAAACGTTTTTTGAATAATAAAAATAAACATATATAAAGTTATGTTTCACAGCTCAACAAATTTAAAAAGGAAATCAACTAAAAATAGTAAATTTTAAAAAGCAAATTGAAATTTTTTTAACTATTCTAAATTAAGTTCAGATTTTCTATCAGTGGCTGTCCGATCACGCCAATTTTTGAGCAGCAGAAGATCTATCGGCGCAACATCGCTTCTTTGCTCCAAATATTTTAGGGCAGTTGTTAGTGCTTGAACACCTTCAGTATGACTTATAGTCCTTGAATCCTCAAAGTTCTGGTCCTCCTTGTCAGCATCATTAATGTCCAATAGGAATTAACGGCTTGTATAATTTCTTCATCATTAAGGATTTGAAAATTTGGATGTTGGTTTTCAACGTCCTGCCATTCGGAAATGTCCTCTTCCAAAACTTCTTCACACATTTTAATGCGATTAATAATCTCAAATAGTTCTCCGTCTGTCGGTGGGTTTACCCTTTGCTGGGATTCATCCTCTCTTCTCTTTTGAATAATTATGTAGCCAGTAGCATGGACAGTGAACTAAAACGTGTGGTATTTTTCAAGGCTCATTCACAAAAAAAAAAAAAAAAAAAAAAAAAATCAGACTTTGTTATCGGCTTGGTTAACAGAAACCTCGATTAATCGAAGCTCTGTTAATCGAGGTTCTACTGTATCTTGGTTTTTGAAAGTAAAGTAAAGACACATTAATAAATTATTGTTGACAAAATTTTGATAAATTATTTTTTCTTGTTACTAAAAATTATTTTTTGCCATAAATATGGTCAATATCTCCAGTAACTGACACCATCCCTTTTTTGAAAAACCAAAAGTTCAAATATAAGTTATAACAGTTAAGACAAATAAGTTACCACTGGACGACATTACTTTGCAGACTTTTACAAGAAATGCTTATTTGAGTTAGATTTTTGCTGAAGTGTCAGTTAGTGGTTAGGTGTCAATAACTGGGGGTTTCACCCTAATCAAACAAATTCTGCAGTGCTTTTAAATTATTACGAGCACGGAAGACCGAGCTATGCTCGGTCAAAATTAGCTTTGAGTTCAAATATCCTGACGCATGACCAAAATGACCCACTAATCAAATTTTCTCAAACATGTGACATATCCCAACAGTCTTCTCGTGCCCAAAAACCATAGAAGTCTAAATAGTCTGAGCCGTTTTTAAGATAAAATAGCTTGACTGATAATGACCCATGAAAAATGACCCACTAATTGAATTTTCTCGAAAATGAGACCTAGCCTAACAGTCTTCTCGTGTTCAAAAACCATAGGAGGCAAAATTTAGTTTAAATAGTCTGAGCCGTTTTTAAGATAAAATAGCTTGAACCATAATGACCCATGATCAAAATGACCCACTAATTGAATCTTCTCGAAAATGAGACCTAGCCCAACAGTATTCTCATGCTCAAAAACCATAAGAGGAAAAAATTTAGTCTAAATAGTCTGAGCCGTTTTTAAGTTAAAATAGCTTGACCCATAATGACCCATGACCGAAATAACCCACTAATCGAATTTTCTTGAACACGTTACCTAGCTTAACAGTCTTCTCGTGCCCGAAAACCATAGGATGCAAAATTTAGTGGAAATAATCTGAGCCTTTTTTAGATAAAATTAGCTTGACCCACAATGACCCAAAAACGACTAATTAATCGAATTTTCTCGGATATGGGACCTATCCCAATGATTTTGTCGTGCCCGTAACTCGTAGGATACAAAATTTAATCAAAATCGTTAGAGCCGTTTTTTAGATAAAATTAATTTGACTCGCGATGACCCACGATGACCCACTAATCGGTAGTTCTCGAACATGTGACCCAGCCCAATAGTCTTCTCGTGCTCGAAAATGGTCAGATACAAAATTTAGTCAAAATCGTTTGAACCGTTTTTTAGATACAATTAGCTTGACCCTGACCCTTGATGACCCAAAATGACCTACTAAACGAATTTTCTCGAACACGTGAGCTAGCCCAATGGTTTTCTGGTGTCCCAAAACGGTAGGGTACAAAATTTCGTCAAAATCGTTAGAGCCGTTTTTAAGATAAAATTTGCATATATATATAACCACACACAAGATTTGCTCGTATTAGAATATATGATTTTATTTATCATAAAGAGAAACAAATTTTTGTAAGCTAGAGGTTTAACATGAAACAGTGCCGATGTTTAGGAGCGCCTGCAAAAGTCACGTTGATCATTGATCCACGTCGTTTCTGCGATCTATGAAAATTTTACTATGAGATTTGAATAAAACTTTAAATTTTTTTTTAATGACATATTAAATTTATTACTTCAATTGTTCAAATGAATGTAATCACTTAAAAGTCTATAATACGAATTGTAACATTTGTTAGCTTTATAAACATTATTAACATAATATTTCAAAGAACACACACTAATGTTGAAAATATTCGTAAAATCTTTCTTCAAACATGCAAAAAAAATCCTTGATTTTGAAAATCTATAGTTATCCATCCTTAAATATTATCCAAAATACTATGCAATGTATTTTCCAGATGCCTAAAAGCTTTCTTCTGTCATTAAATAAATCTATTTTTTTAAAGAACGTAAAAGTGTCATGAAGAACTATTCATTTGCGTAAGAACATATTTTATAAGTGCTTTTGAATCATAATGTTTGTGAAATATGTTTACCTCATACACAAATTATGAAGGCTTTTAAATTTTACTAAAATAAAAATAAATATATGAAAGGACAAAATACATATATATATTTATAGAAAGCTCTTTCTTTGATTAGCTTTTTCAGAAGTACAGATTTTGAAAGCATATGTAGTGTAAAATGTTTGAATAAATATATTTCCTTGACAGGAATTCTACAACAGTACCTCTTTCAACAGCATTATTTCTTTGTGTTGAAATGTTTAAAATTTTACAGAGAAGTAAGCGATTTTTCAGAACATTTTACTTGCATAAATCTTACAGTTTGTTTTTATATTCTATGAAAATGCCTTGTTTTAACCTTTGTAAAAAAATATGAAAAGTTTTAGCGTTTTGAAACTATAATAGACATAATTCGCATTATCTTACTGTTTTAAAGTAAATAATATATATATATATATTTTTATTATGCACCTGAGTCTACACATCCACATACATAAACTTTCATAAATATAATCTTTCATTAAAATGATTTTCATAAGAATACTGTTTTTAATTCTATAATAATTGCATTTGCTAAAATATATTTAAACGTGTAGGTGCACTAATAAATACAGATGAAGGCAGAAAACACGTAAAAAGAATATATATCACTTAATAATCGATGGCGGTGTCTCAAGCTTTTAGGTTCTAGAAGACGCTTCCTGATTATGATAAAGGACGAATTTCTACAATAAATTCTATCAAATAATTGCTGAAATTTAATATTGTTAGCAAAGGGAATTTTAAATTGAATTAGAACACAAACAAATCTAAAAAGCAAAATAAAACTTTTTCTTACGCAAAATTTATAATTCGTCTCATTTTATTTTTATACAGACTCTATAAATGTTTGGCATAATTTACTTAAGAAATATTTGGCTTAATGTAAAATCTAGAAATCCCCTTTTGAGCGCATTTTTTTGTTAAATAATATCACCTTACTGTGCACATTTTTGTTTTTTCTTGTATTGTCATTCATTTCAGCATTATAGTAAAAAATGATATTCTTAAACACATAGCTAATGTTCACTTTTTTATTGTATAATAAAGAGATTTATATCCATAATCGGAAAGTGGCCTCTAAAGCTTAAAGCTACAATTAAGACATTACATTATCTGTTTTTTTTATGCTTATCTAGATGTGTTATGTCACCATTTAAAATTTATATTTCGAATTTTGAAAGCCCGGTATAT
Source organism: Maratus michaelseni (assembly GCA_963931845.1). Taxonomy (NCBI): domain Eukaryota; kingdom Metazoa; phylum Arthropoda; class Arachnida; order Araneae; family Salticidae; genus Maratus; species Maratus michaelseni. The sequence goes on from OZ007592.1 coordinate 395,909,656, forward strand.
CTGTTTATCTACACTACACGTTTTTTCTATACATTTACACATAAACATATTCTAAATCTACATATCTGCGTGTACAGGTATACAAATCTACTGTAAAATAATCTATAGAAGTTAAAACTTTGTTCAAGCCTTTTGTAAAACTAATTTTTGTAAAAACAAAAAATATTCTTTGTAAGAATAGAAAAAAAAAAACATCGTGACAAAAATTATTTGTGTTTATTTATCCGTTTCTATATTTAGTTTATCTTTATTTTAATTTTATTCAGCAATATTGTTGTTTAAAATTGTATGTATATGTATCAATTTAGTTTTAGATTTTATTACGATATTCACGTTCAACTCTGTGTAGTTTAAAATTATATGTACTTAACGTTTAAATATGTTTAAATAATTATATATCTATAAGACAATTTCTCTTACCTATGTTTCTAAATTGAAACAAGATTAACGTTGATTACTACACTTATATGCATTCTTATAATATGCATGTCAAGTTTCGAGATTTTGATGATTAGTTTAATTAATTTTAGTATTTATCGGCATTTTACATAAATTCTCATTTTATAAAGGCATTTCCATTCGAGCTGATAATATTCATGTCGAGAACTTTTTAAAGAGTATATTTCATAATATTTACTTCAACAGCATAGTATTTTCGTATATTTTTTAAATTTATTTTATAGACACATCATTAAGAAATCTACTTTTTAATAATAAAAACTATGTGCATAGTCTATTTCAAAACATTATTTTTTTTAAACAAACTTTACGAAATAACTGAATTTTTGCAATAACATATTTTGAAAGAAACTTAAGATAATTGAATGTTTTTACAAAAATGTACTTATTAAAACGATTATTTTCTGTTTTTTCAAAAAATAGTAAAACCTACGTTTTATACTAAAAGATCCCAAGATAATTAAATGGGATATTTGAGCAAGCGACGAACAGCATTTTAAGTATACTTTTATTTGTATAGTTTTATATTACATGTTTAATTAAAATATTATATGTAAACGAAAAAAACCTTCTCATAAGTAGCGAAAAAATTTACTTTAGTTATGAAATCATCTTTAATGAAGTCATTAAAAATCTCACAAAATCAAAGACGTCTTTATTTTATTTTCACATATGAAAGCTAAATATATTTTTAAATATTATATCGATATATATTTTTTAATAAATATGGTTAAAGCATGTCTAACTAAAATAGTTCTATTTTATTTCAAGCATTTTTGAACGATTTAAAAATATTTCGTATGATGTCATCTAAACAAAGATTTCACAGAAATAGATTGCAAATAAAAACAGTTTTGTTAATGATATGATGATTTTATGCATCGTCAAAAAAAAAAAAAAAAGATCATAATTTTGTTTTAATGTAGTAATAAAATATATAAAATATAATTTGAAATATGATAAAGCAAATTATGAAGTGTCTGTCAAAAAACTATGAATTCTGTACACCAGATTTTATATGAAATGACACGTTGAACAGCACTTTATGCAGTTTTTGTATTAAACATTCCTTCTAAAGATTGTTTTTGTATTTATTTATCTCATTCTTTAAATTTTTTTTTGTCTTTTGTTAATATATATGGTATACACTTCATTATATGATTAGATTTTTGTTTTGTTTCTAACAACTTTAAACATTAAAAAACTTTTTTTTGTACTATTAATACTTTTAATAAAGTAAGTCCACAGCACAGAGCAGTATCCACATCTTAATATTTGTAAAAAAATACAACAAAAATAACGTGCTTCGTTTTTTAATATAATATAATATGTAACTGCTTCAATATCGCTTTGTGTAAAAAACCGGCATTACATGTAACGAGGGCAACACTACATACCGGGCTTGCGCATTCATTATCATGATGTCACAAATGGTGACTGGCCACGAACAAAGACATACAGCAATTGGCACTAAACGATGGGCGCGCCGCTTTGTACTAATTGCTTGTCACGGCCAGCCACTTTTTGTGACGTCATGAGTATGAATGAGCAATCCTGGTATCTAGTGTAGTGTCGCTCTGATGTAACTCAAAAATGTAGTCCTCTATATTACAAAGAGTAAAGAATAAAGTGTTAATACTTATTCGTTTTTAGTTAAACTAGCATTTAATATATATTGCGTCGCACTACATAAATCAACTTTTAATAGTAACTGTTTATGCTACATGCTTTATATAAACTGTAAAACAACAGAGATGTACCTTGATCTAACAAAAGGCTTACGAAAATAAATACAACCTCATTGGAGCTGTACCACGATTTCCCTCATTTACAGCCGGTATTTTTCGCCGGTAATTTCTGAGTACTTTTTATAGTGTATTACAATAAGTTTACATACCAATATTTATCCATTTTCTCAATTCGGTATTAACAGAACTATCATTTTAGGTAGATTTCGTAAGAAATACTACCTATTACATTCTCCCCTAAGTTGGAATTTTTGAAAAAAAATTGAAGATCTACGCCGATTATGACTCCCAGAACCCAAAACCACCCCAAGGTTCAAAATTTTATCTATCTATCTATCTATGTCACTTTTTTATGGACACGATAAGTCCCATAATTCTGCACAAATCTCTTCCAAACTGATACATAAAATCAAGGGGCATAAAGTCTCGGTCAAGTTCGTTGAAGGGCAAAATCGAACCAGGGGGGGGGGGGTCGGAGGGCTTGTTGTCAAAACAGGAAAAACCCCATAATTTCTTAGTTATGATCCTTATCGAATCCGTTTAAAGTTGTTATTACTTCTAGGAAAAGGGCCGAAAATTTATGTATGACAGATTTTTGATATCATTAAAAATGGCTACAAGGGGGGGGGGAAGGGGAGATTTAGAAGAAAAAAAATGCATAACTTCGTCAATTCAGAAGATATCAAATCCACTTAAATTCATTATAAATCCTCTTAATATTATCTAAAACTTTTATGTTGACAAGTTTTTTTATAGGACCAACCCTTATATCAAAGCAAAAAGAAAATTAAAAACAAAAAAATCCCTCCGGCTCCACCTACAAACAAGTTAGGTTTCGAAGTGGGCGTTTCCAAATGCCACATCATGGCAAAAAGGTAATTTCTTCCGCAATTCCCAACAAACAGGAGCCCCACGGTCTGCGTCTTCGAAATCTACCTGTGCCTGTAGGCCAAGCCGTCAGGGATTTTTTTTATTGCTATCAATTATCAAGTAATTATTTTTAGATGCGTAACAGAATTTCTAAATACAAGAATAACAAAATAATCTTTGTTTTAAGCTGTTATTTTAACATATATGTTTCTTTAAAATATATACTTGTGAATTGATACCTTCCAAAATCAGGAAATTTAGAGTTGATATCAGATTAAGAAAATTTATTATATATATTAACTTATTAAAGTGACACGATAAAACCTATTCAGAAATATTGACCCAAAATTACGGGCAGAAAGAGAAATATTTGTTTCACAAATCCTTCTATCGATTTTGTAAATATGCTGGCTTCTGAGGTTACTGGAGATAAATGTACACTTTTTGGTATCATGAGTAACTCAAAATAGATTATATTATACTTTCGTAAATGTTCTTACTAGATCAAGGAACATTACTTTTTTACAGTGTAGATCGTACATATAAAACATATCTGTTGGCATTCGTGTATGATAGATATGCAACTTTTTTATAATCAATATAATCACGATTACTCATATTTCATGTCAAATCAATATTTTAAACAGCCGCATATTGTTAAATTCTTTCATTTCATTCTCAAGAGATAGAGAATTTTAGACGACCATATATATTTCAAGATCATATGATTCCTGCTCTCTTCTGATGCCATTTCCACATATGTATAAGTGCAGTAGTGAGTTCTCAGGAGGGGGGGGGTATTAGTATTTTAATATTAATCTCTCCTTGTTAAATTCCCGATTAGATAAGATGAAATTTAATATACAAAAATTCTGGTAGTAAAGTGAGCGTGATCACCTGAGGAGCCGCCATTGTTTTAGTGTAACTTTGACTATTTCTATAAACAGAAAGCCTGTTCAATTCTTGCCACAGATTCAGTTTCTTATGCCGAGTTGTATATTACATGAGACAATTTTTGATTTTATTTTATAGCCTAGGAGGGACTTCTCAGACTAGTAGAAGTCTGTAGAGCATAGTGTCCCTTTATTAAGCTCTTAAAAAATACAATATACAGCCGAAGCTGGACCGCCGTTAAACGAGACAAGGAGAGGGATTCGATGTTTAAGACAAATACAAACCATGGTCAACGACCAGATCATATATAAGCCGGCTCTTCTAGGGAAGGACCCTTTTTGCGACAGTTGGCAGGGAATGAACAGGAATTGTGCGTTGAGAGTGGCAGCTGACGACTACTAGGTAAGGTTAGAGAGTTCTGTCAGAAAAATATAGATTTTATGTAGCTTTCTGTTAAGGGTGTGCCTCTTTAGAATATTAGGAAGCCATTCCTTGGGAGGGATTGCAAGCTTCTTAATATGCCACTGTGCTGTTAATGGGCAGGTGAAATAATAATGGGGAGATGACGCATCTGCGCCACACTCACAAAGGAATGTGTTTGCACATTTAAATTTGTAGAGGTATGCTCGAAAGGGATTGTGCAACGTGAGAAAAGTTGTTCTGTGTGGGGAAATATTGTGTTACATTAGAATAAACTTACAGTTTAGTATTATTATTCTGGTATGATTCCATAAGAGATCTTCTTTAGCACGAGTTCTATAGCGCAGTTTTTTTAGCTGAATAAATTTTCCGAAGTGAAAAAAATACCACAACAGAAATCACTAGAAACTGACATTTCATATAAGATATTCTGTAATAAAAATTATAAAATTTTATAACCAAACAATTTTTGTTAATATCGGAAAATTAAGAAAAAAGGCAAATTCTTAATTAATACATGAAATCTTTAATATTTCACAATATTCGCTAAAATTTAGATCATTTTGAAATTTAATTAAAAAAATATTTTTGCTCTACGAAAGTTTTCTACCACATTTATGGACTTATTTTTAAATGTTCAAGCAGTTATTTACAATTATTTCGAATTGAATGTTTTTTCATTCTTCGATAAATGAATTGCAACTTGAGTTATAAGCTATTGTTGTCACCTTTATCGTTTTATCGCGTTCGGAAATTTGGTCCGGTTCAAAATGCCATATTTGATAGCACTATTGAAGGATCATCTTTATTGAAAAATAGAAAAACTATTCATTTTCTGAATAAGAACACCTGCCATGTGCAATTAGGAAGAAAAAATAACTCAGGAATGTGTTAGTAAGTTGTCAGGTTATATCTGAAATAAAAAAGAAAACTGCCCAGTTAAACTGAGGGCATTGAGCTCACAGGCTATTCACAGGCTTTCTCCCCATTATTCTATTCACACTAATTGCATATTATACTCTTATTTCAAAGAATTTGAAATAAGCCCCTCGAAAAAAAAGAAATCCGCAACATATTAAGGGGGATCAACCTCCCGTCCCCGCCTTATAGTTAACAAATGAACCCCCAAAACTAATCAGGGAAGCCCCTTATCACAATGAACGTATATATAAATTTGAAGAAAATCGGATAATTCTGCATGAAAAACCAATTTATCTAAATTAAGGGGGGGGATAGCCTGTTCCCCCTCTTATAGTTTACCAATAAACCCCCAAAACAATTATTTAAATTAGCGTGTATTTAAGAGTTTGCGGTGTCAGAACGGGGGCTGGTGAGCGTAGCTCGTAGGTGTACAAGAGAAACTTTAGAGTACGAAGAAATACTTAGAAATGAATAGACTTTCGCCTCTTTGTAGAAACAAGAAATAAAACACTAATAGACAATGATGTAATTAATAATGCTAATAAGCAATGTTAATAAAGAAGGGTAGAGGGAGGAAACTACTTTTTTTAAGGGGTCTCGGGACTCTTAATCCTTCAAAATTTTCGAATTTTTAATTTTTTTATATATTAAACTCCTATTCTTCCTGAACATTTTAGTGTAAATGTTTTCTTGAAATTCCCATTAGAACAGACGTTATGGCTTTTAGAATTATACCCACTCAAAGCTGAACCATACTCAAAGCTGAAGCAAAACATCATTTTTCTCAAAATGATGTTTTTGGGCACAACGCGCATGATATTTCAAAAACGTATTCATATTTTTTCATGAGATTTTCCAAAAATATGTGTCATGTTAGTCTACATAAATTGAACCTAAAATTTCATTTTTATTCTTAAAAAAATATTTTTTTAAGTGGTTATAATGTTGAAAATTTAAAAATATTGTATTACCTCAATACAACTTTGCATTAAACATTTGAAAATGCTTTAAATACAAATTTATTGAGGTTCAGTGTAATTATTACAATATGAAGTATAATTAGAATCCAAAATTTTTATTCTAGGTGCAAAAATTGTTTTGTAATTGTGTTCTTAATCAATTATGTCGATTTTCTGCTCGACAAATGTCTGACAGTTTGAAGCCCCCTATAAATATTAATTCTGCATCTTGTAACTTTTTAAATATGTGAAATGAAGGAACACGCTTATATATTTTCATCCCAATAAAAATTGTACTTTTAAATCGTATACATTTGAATATATTAAATGTTAAAAATGTTCATTTTTTTTAATTTTTTCCAATTTTAAGAGTCCTGAGACCCCTTAATATCACATTTTGTCCTTATGACCGATATTATTATGACAGAGTATAATAGCGGAAGAGAATATTAAACGAAACCGTTTGTGTAATCTTCCATCACACTTACCCACGACTTATCTCTTATATACCACTTACCTCACACTTACCTCTCTTTAAAAATGGTTCTCGTTTTTTTTTTTTATAATTTTTTTTTATAATAATATTACACATTCTTATTCAAGTGACTTTGAAAAGCACTGATGTTATTAAAAACCAATACACAACACAATTAATAATCACTGTTTCTAATAATCATACAGTGTTAAAAAAAATGCAGCAGAATTACGGGCAGAGGCCGGCAGCAGAAATTCCAGTCATACCCCGTTAAAAAAAAAAAAAAAAAAAAAAAAAAAAAAATCCATGCCCATCATTCTGTGCAGCCCGTAATTTTACGGGACAAAGTAGTACAGCATTATAATGCACAAGGTATAATGCACTTTAAAACACAATAACACTTTAATTACTGTTCCGTAGCACGTAGCACGTTAGATAATCATCACAGAATCGCTGTTTTGACGGGTTAAAATTTTCGAAATACGAGTAAGATGAAGGGTTACACCCTAGCGGAGGACAATGTATGGGGTCGTTCCTTATTTTTGCGAACATATGGGCTAGATCTGTAAGAATATGTGGATTGCTCTTAATTTTCTAAGTATCTAAGGGATAAGGCCGCTTATTTCGTGGATCAGATGGTTTTTCATCAAATAAGGCTGTCGCCCGTGAAAATTGAAGGGCAAACGCTCATAAATTTACAGTTTTTTCTGAGAGTGTATGGTCTACAAATCACCTATTTATTTCCTTTTACCTGTTTACCAGGTAGATTTACACTTTCTGCCTAGGAGTGCATTCTTTTCTTTGTAGAAACACACGTATGGCCAAAATAATAGAAATGCTACTAGTAGCTGCCAACACTCCCTTTGTGGAAACATTCCAAAAATTATTTCTACTGTTTCTTTACATGGGCCTATTTACTTCGGTTTTGAAATATATTGTTTCTTGCAATGTTGAAATTAAATCTTTACTGCACTTATAAAAACTAAATTATGTATTTTATTATTTTTTATGACCTTCACTTGGAATAGTCGAAAAATCAAAAAAATATTTTCTTTTAAAAAATCTGCAAAAAATAGAAAAATGAAAATTATCATAATGAAAAAAATATAAATATATTAGACTCCATACTATTAATTTTTGCATAAAAAATATATTTTTTAAATTGTTTAATTTTTTTTAGAAAAAAAATATATTCCCCACAACGAGAGCGTTGATGTCTAAAGGAATAAATCCATGCAAACCGATGATCTAATTTTGTTTAAATCTAAATACCAAAATCAAATTTTTACAGTTTTATCAAACTAAAAATCATTATTAGGTTATTTGCATTAATAATTGGCTATATCTTGGAAATGCTTTCCTAGTAAGAATTGAGAATTTAAAATGGAAATCCATACAAGCTATGGAATCTCTAGTGAGTAAAATGTTCTTTTTTATAAAGTAAGGGCGCAAAAAATTTGCTGCATTGCATAATATTATAACAAACAAGTAACCTACTTTTTTTATAAAGTCAATTCCTACTTTTAAATCATAAATATATAAAATAATCCCGTGCAGCATTAATGTCCCACGTTATCTTTATTGAACATTATTTTATAGTCATCGTTGCGATATTTTATTTCTGTGGCATCACTAATTTGAGATAACTCTTTCATTTCAGTCATGAAAACAATGGGAGGAATTTTTTTTCTCCCATTTAAAACTAAAATTAGTTAATTAAATTCAATTAATGAATTAATATTTGAAAAAAACTGTATTAACATAAAGTGTCATCCACTACAAGTTTTAAAAAAAGTTATTTGAACTTGAGTGGATGAATAGAAAATATTTTATTAACGATTGAAAATGTGTAATTAATAAACATCTTCTTTTACGTGCCAATAATATCGCACTGTTTATTCAGGATATAATAGCGACTTATTTTGGTATCATATGTCAATCAATTCGTTTTTCGTGGAGTAATCATAATATTTCTTGCCATTTATAATACAACAGAAACGAAAAGATAACTAACAACCTTCTCCAATTAATATTTTGTATTATTGTTATTTACTTTAGTAATTGAAAAAACTAACGCTTTTTCCTCACTTCTACATTTGAATTTAATTGAAAAAATAACTTTTCTAAAGCCCTACATATGGACAATTTTCCTTGATATGTCTGCGAATTAAATATTTCTTTGATACTCGCGAGAACTTTCGAAAGTTTAATTTAAAATCTAATTGCCAATTTCATCTTTCGAATAAGACTAATGGTATATTCATTTTTAAACTAAAACTCGTTTTCAGAAATGTAAAAATCTAAAGTTAATCTCATTTACCGAGATGTAATTTTACTCAAATTCGTTTTACTTCTCACTGCTGCCTATTATAAATGCGCTTGATAAAAAAAAACATTTAAAACATGTATAAAAGAAAAAGTAATTAGTTCTTTCGTCGTTTAAAATATATGTCCATGTATGGAAATATATCATGAATTTCAGAAGAAGAAGACTGCATATTTCACAACTAAAGTACGCTTAGAGTTGCAAGCGTATTGCTGAAATAATGATTTTACAATTCTAAATTATGGTTGTTCAAGAGTAAATTGTAGTTTAAGAATGTAAAAAAACAGCTTATCAAAAATTTCCACAGACTAACTTGACTAACACATTAAGTCAATGTCCATGAACGCCTAACTAATATGTGTATTTATAACGTTTGTAATTAATAAACAGTAGCATTTTACATTTCTTCTAACACGTGATGGTATTTTACGATGAATTCTATCTATGTAAAGTAATAGAATATTTGATTTTAATTGTTAAAATGTAATTTCTAAATATTTTTTTTGCATTATACTATCAAAACGGGGATTGCAAATTGTGAAAATGTCATTTTGTAACCCTACTAAATAAATTAAAATGAAAAAATATTTTTGTTAAATTCAAAAAATTCTTTAACATTTTTATTGTTGTTCTCTATATATTTGTTAATCCCAAGATATCTTAGTGAAAATTTTTAAACCACTATGTTTCTCCTCAGATTTAAAAAATAAATAAATCTTTATAAACACTTTTTCAGATTTATATGAAAATATTGCAAAAAAACTGTATTTTGCTATGAAAAAAAATTTGAAACATATTTTATTATCTAAAACAACAACAATAACAACAACAACAAAAAAACATGCGTTTGGACTGCATTAAACATTAATGTAAAAAAATATAAAATAAATCTTTTATAAACTAATTATTATATGGACAAAGGAAGCAAACAGAAAATATAGAATTATATAAACCTTCCGAATGAAGAATATCCTTTTAGACTACATAAAATGTGACAAGAAATTTGCGACAATAAGACATTAATTTTGTGATAAACGGAAAAATAAAACATAGTGTCATACTGAAAGCTCGAAAAATGTCTTTTATCAGAAATATAAGGCTACCAGGAAATAATACTAAATATATACATATACATACATGTTTATTTTATATTTTTATACGATTTTTCATTAAATTGGTATTTTTAAAATTGGTATCTTTCAACAATGAATCGTATTTTTTTCAATATCTTTCAATTTTGAAAATATAATCCTTATATCTAAGGAAGTATCAAAGTTCACATTTTCAGCCATTTAGCTTAGCATGGTGTATGATCTCATGTCATATCTTTTGATTTCTTAAAAATACAGATTACAGATTCATAGAGATGTGTTTTTTGTTCATACCTATCTATATTCGCCGACAGTTCTCAATCTGCAGTTTTTACAGACATGTGTGGTTGTCACTCGAAGATCCAACTTAATAGATTATGACATGTCTGTTAGCATGCATATGTTTTGTAAGAAATCGTGAGAATTCAAGCCACCAGCGTATAATAAACAAAAACAATATTGAGTGGGTGCCAAATGTCATTCACGAATTTTAAAAATCAGCAAAAAAATAAAAAAAATCAAGTAATTGGTGTACGAGGATGCGGTGCGGACAAAAAATCCTTCACTTTATTGAAAGGTTTGTTAATACAAATGAAAAAACGCAATTAAAAAATTTCACATAGGTAGCACTACATCGGCAAAGCTATGTTATAGGCTGAGTTGTATTATATATGATAGTGGTGACAATTGGTAAAAATAAGATGCAATGCAAATGCTTCTGTATTAAAATTCGAAATGTTGCTACAAGAAATTCACAATTTAACAGAAATCAAAATGTGTTAAATAGTTTTTCTAGATGTTGCCTTACATTTAATAATTGCCAGAACACTAAAAGATTAAACAAATCAAAGATGTAATTGTAGATTTTTTAAATTATATTTATTATTTTAACACTTTCCAACATAGTTGAAGAGTGCTTATATATACTTATAAAAGAGTAGCTTGATTACCTCATAATCAACGCCAAGCCTCAACCGTTTGTCCTAAAACAATGAAATTTGGAAGCCATGTTCTTTACACAATGTAGGCACCCAATAAAAAGGATTTTTGAAAATTTACACCCTAAGGGGGTTAAATGGAAGTAGAAAGTTCTAGATAATTTCGTCTTTTTGGCCGATCTCAGCAAGAGTTTTAAGTAGGAGCGTGAAATTCGGGATAACAATTCTACTAATGAATAGTTAAACATATATTTCAGGCGATTTTAGAAATTCAACACCTAAGTGGGTTAAATGGGGGTCAAAACTTTCAGTGATTTCGCATTTTCACCATATCTCATCAGCTGTTTTAGGTAAGAGCGTGAGCTAAAAGATAACAAATCTACTAAAAAAATAATGAAACACGTATTTAGCTATTTTAGAAATTCAACCACTAAGTGGGTTAAATGGGGGGTCTAAAGTTTTAGGTCATTTTGCCTTTTCACCATATCTCAACAACAGTTTTAGTTAAAAGCACGAAATTCAAGATAACAAGTGTACTAAAAGATAGTTAAACACATATTTCAGCGATTTTAAAAATTCAACCACTAACGGGGTTAAATGGGGGTCGAAAAATTTTAAACATTTCGCGTTTTCGCCATATCTTAGAAGCAGTTTGAGATAGGAACAGGAAATTCAGGATTACAATTCTACTAAAAAATAATTAAACATATATTTCAGCGATTTTAGGAACTCAGCAACTAAGGGGGTTAAATGGGGGGTGCGAATGTTTTAAGCCATTTTGCCATATCTCAGTAGCAGTTATAGTTAGGAGCGTGAATTTCGAGATAACAAATCTACTAAAGAATAGTTAAACATGTATTTTAGGCGATTTTAGAAATACAACTACAAAGGTGGTTAAATGGGGGGGGGGTCGGTAATTTTCGATGATTTCACCTTTTCACCATATCTCATCAGTAGTTTTGGATAAGAGCGGGAAATTCAGTATAAGTGAGTGAGTGTAGCAGCTGGGCAAAATAAAGTACTTTTTTAGTTTTTTACAAATATCTCAGAAATTATGTAGTATTTTTTTTTCATGAAAACCAACAGTTTCTGAGATATTTGTAAAAAAAACAAAAAAAGTACTTTATTTTGCCCCACACCCCGCTCAACTCCCCTTGCTCACATCATATCCATCAGGACTTTTTACATAGTCATCAGTAGCCATCAATGAACAACTGTACCAATTTTTATCTCTTTAGTATTTATTATGGCGACATTAGGTAAATAAATTTGAAATTAAAGGGATTTTTTTGCGGAAAATCCATCAAAGCTCCAGTCTCCTGACTGACGGATAATTGAGGTTCCCCTGTATATACCTGTCATTTTTAGAGAATTTTATGTTCTTTAATTTATGTCAAAGTAAATTTTCATGAAAACCAGCAGTTTCTGAGATATTTGTAAAAAACTAAAAAAAGTACTTTGTTTTGCTCCCCCCCCCCCCAGTCACCTCCTATCCATCAGGACTTTTTAGATAGTCATCAGTAGCCATCAATGAACAAATGGACCAATTTTTATCTCTTTTGCATTTATTATGGCAAAAAAACCTAATTTGACTGGACTTAACTGCCAATAAAAAGCACGTCACCTGGAGGAGTAATTCTGTCAATTTGGTGTAATATCTCTAATCATTCTAACATCTGCATGCTGTTCTTATGACTTAATATCGTCAGATATGAACTCTGAAATTTTTCATTAGTGGAAATGGTATAATTTAGTATCGTGTCAATAAAATAATTGATACTAACTCCTCATATTTTTATTTCCACGGGAAAACTCCATTTTTTTCATAAACCATCGTCTTGCTTTTGGAATCATCGATTGCCACTGCTATGTTTTTTACGGAATGCTCGAGTGCTAAATTTGATCCCTTTATTATGAAATGCCATACTTTACATCTCTCTCTCTCTCTCTCTCTCTATATATATATATATATATATTTAAGGGTTTAATGCCTGGTATTAAAATAACACGTATCTCATATTTTTCTAGTTAGCAATCAGGAAAGGAAATAATTGTTAGAAAATATATCAAGTTTTTGTCGTAGATATTTTGAAAGATGTAATATAATCCTTTATAGAATTGGATAATTTTTCAAATTAGTATTCTTATTTCTATAGTATGCTAAAGAAAAGTTTAAAAAATTAAATTAGTGGTATAAATTACTACTTTCAATTAATGTATTATAAATTTAAATTTTTCATCTACTTCAGATAATTTTTTTCTGATTGAATTATTTCTATTCATATTTAATGAGCCATTGTTATCCGTGTTCTTAAGGTAAAAATAAAACCATACTAATTTAATATTTATTAAAACAGTCTAAAATGATGAAGAACAAAAATCTCGTACTTTTTTTATTAATATAATTTAATAAATGTATTTTTCATAATTTAAATAGAGAACCTATATCGTATGATTGGATTTATTATTCAGTATTAAGGATTTAGTTTTTCATAAGTTAGGTTTTTTTTTTACATTTTTATATTGTTAATTGAATTAAATATTCAAATGTAAGACGACTAACAAATGCATTTTATTTTAGATAAATACTAGTATTAGATTTCTTTTATTTTTAAAGTTAAATTAATAAATATAATTTAATAAGTTTTTATTGCTCATAATTCGTTCTGAAAGTAATTTTAGAGTGCTTAGATAATAAAATAAGCAAAAGTGGAAACGACCCGCACTAGATCTTTAAAATTAGTATGAGAAATAAGTATTTACTATAGTTTAATCTTTTCGTCGCCTGAGTGTATCACAGGGACTTTAGTGATAAATATATGTGTTCCTTGATAAATTAAACCATAACTTACAGTTTGTACCAATTTTTACAGAGTACAATGAAAATGCATTAGCTATACACATACACTAAGTTGCTATCAATGCAGTCATAAACAATACCCCATCGCTTTTAAATAATGACAGTGAAAGGAGTATAATAACTAATAGAAAAAAATAATTTTCGGTAAACATCTTTCATTTTAGATATGTAGGAAATCAAGGAAAACAGCAATTAAATATGTCGTTCGGCCCTCTCTAGCTGCAGCAACGTTTCATAAAATTGTCTAATGCAGAAAGTTCTCAACGTTTTTAAATTTGCGTGGCGCGATTTGGTTAAAAGTAATGCCTAAAGCAAAGAGATAAATCTTTTCATGGCACTTCGTATTTATCCTCATACTTAAAAAAATATATACACAAGTAAAAGCATAAAGAAAATCTAACAATGAATTTTGTTACGTACGAACAATGTGTATTGTGTTACGTACAGAAACTCTGAAGTTTACATTGACATTTTAGAGAATTTTTGTATTCCCAGCATCGATCAATGGTTCGGGGATCAAAATGAGTTCTTTTTTTCAAGATGACAACGCCGCTCCCCATCGCACCTAATCAGTGAAGAAATTTCTAAAAAATGTAGGTAATAATAAAATTAAAACCATGACTTAGCCGCCCAATAGTCCGGATCTTAATCCCATCGAAAATCTGTGGTATATATTTAAAAAAAATCGATTTTCGAAGGATGCCATAGAACTACATAAAGCTGTAAGAAAATGCTGGTGTGAAATTGCTCCCAATGAGTGTAAAAAGCTTATTGAGTCCATTCCATGAAGAGTTTCGGCTGCCATCCGAGCTAAAGAGGTATTTACTAAATATTGATTACAGTGATCGGTTATTTTTTTTCCAAATCAAAGCGTGATTGGATAATTTTTTGTTTGGTGTTTTAATTTTAATCACCATTTTTCTCTTTATAAATCGATGTATAATGATTTTTCTGCTTGACTTCTGAATCTTTTGAAGGACTGCGACTTTATTGTTCACTTTACGTCTTTGAGAAACATCATGGCAGTCAAATAATTATCTTATATAAATTTGGAGAAATGACTGGACTAGGAAGAAAATTAAAAGCAATATCAAGAATTTTGTAGAAACGGGAATTTTGTGGACCCGCATCTTTAATTCACGTACATGGCAGGTACGTCATCAGACATGCTATATAAATAAAACAGCTCCGAAGAAATTGTCAGTTTTTGTCTCAAGCAATTGATAGTTTCAAAACTAGGATGTAGAGAAATGTTTATGCTTTGTTAATTTTTCGTATTACGCTGTTTGTTTGACTTTTGTGATACGAGTTGAATTCTGTTGAACGTATATCTAAAATATAAGTTAAATGAATCGCATGCGACCACTGCGCTTCTACAATTACAAATCTGTTTTCTCTGCACTAATTTTATAAGAATACTTTTCATAGATTTGCTTTATTTATAATTCGGTCTAAAAAACAGCATCACCCATTTTAATCCTAAAAAGAATATACAGAGTTGCGTAGGGTGTAATTTGTAAAACGAAGATAGCTATGAATTTGCTGAAGTTTTTATTTTATTATCATTATTATTATTATTATTTTATTATTATTGTTATTTTTATTAGTCAGGATTGACTCATGTTTCCTGGAATGAGATTGATATTGGCCTCTGTGCGATCGCCAGATAATTTTTTTTCTTTTTTTATTGTCTCTCCAATTGGGCACTTTTTTGGGGTATAGCGAAGAAAATAATGTTTTTAATTTTTTTCAGCCCAACCTATTGTTTAGTGCTTTAAGATACATTTAACATAAGAATAAGGGTCATTGCCTGGAAATATATTTTCATTCATAGTTCTTGTTTGTGTGTAAGAAGTATATAATTAATAGAATCATGGAATTAGATTTAAAATTAATTTATTGTTGGTCTCGGATAAGATTTAACTAGAAAGACTTTTGTAAATTTATACGTTAATATTAAATTATTGCTGTCAATTTAGTAAGAAATAATACTTTCTTCACGATTTAAATTGCGAATTTTACGAAATAAAAAATTGTAATTTACGTTTCAAGTTAATCTTAATGGAATAAATATAACACCTTTCATGCGACGATATAAAACCTTGCAAACTACTCATCCTGTTAAATCCCTCAGGTCTTTACAGAAATTTTATATAGAGATTATTATCAAGAGAATAATAAAACTATCTAGAAAATGTTTAACTAAATAAAATTAATAAGAATATTTTAAAATTATACTGTGCATTCATTATAGGTAAAATGCTGATATTCGCTGAATTTTCTGAATAAAGAGATTAAATTAAAATTATATTTGAATGTCTTTGTTCTTACACAAGCTACATAAATACAAATTACTTAATTCTAATGTATAAAAGAGCAATATTTACTATATTTAATAGTTTTCTAATACAAGAATTTAATAACTAGTAGTTTAATAAATATTGCATTTGCATAAATTATACTGTGCGTTATTTTTATATGTAGATATATGTAGTTATATATCATTTACATGATTCAAAAGTGGATTATCTAATGAAGCTTATCTTTCCTGTGAATTAATTTCGTAAAATGAGTAATATGACAAAAATCTTACAAAATAGAACAATTTTTATGTATTTTTTCTTGTTTTATAGTACACGTACATTAAAGCTCGCAGCGTTCCTAAAACTTTATCGCTTTGCTACCTCTATTTTAAAATATAATATTCATTGTTTATTACAGACGTTAATTAATGTTGCATGAGAGATTTGGTTTGAAATAGGTAGAAGAATTTAGGAACGTTGCGAGACATTCTTAAATGTAAAACAAAATGTTTATGTATATATAAATTAATATATAGTTAAGTATTTTTTTAAAGTATGTTAAAATAAATTAATTTTATACGAAAACACATTTTATATATGTGAAAACATATATAAACATATATAAACATATATAATTACAATTTCGAAAAATTTGGAATCACTCACTTGCATATATATATAAAGAGAGATCTAATAGTTGTTTTTAATTATTTTAATAAAAAGATTAAAAAGAAAGAAACCTATTTCTTATAGGAAAAAATGAGCACTCTTTTTCCGAAAAGTAAAGCATGTGTCCAGAATGTTATATATACATATATAATATATATATATATATATATATATATATATAATGTGTCCAGAATGTTATATATACATATATAATATATATATATATATATATATATATATATATATATATATATATAATGTGTCCAGAATGTTATATATACATATATAATATATATATATATATATATATATATATGTGTGTGTGTGTGTATATATATATATGTATCGTTTTCGTATATATATATATATATAGAGAGAGAGATAGATAGATAGATATGTGTATTTTAGTATAAGGTTATAAATTCCCCTGAGTTCATTCCGCTATAGAAATGGTTGTGAAATGATTTGTAATCGTTTTAAAAACGGATTACATACCTAACTGTTCGGCCGGTTTGTACAAAAATCTATACGGCTCTTGCTACAGAGCTTTAAAACATACTAGTAACCCGCTCCGGCTTCGCACGGATTCAGGACGTTTTAAAGATGCCTCTAAATACAATTTTCTATAAAGTTCAAATCAACAACATTTTTAATTTCTACAAATAAAAATTTGTAGATAACATTTGATTTTCTAAAAAAATTCTATCAGGTAAAAACACTGTTGACATCATACATAAAAATTTCACTCTGAATGCAATAACAATTAGAGTAAATTAGATTTATTGTAAATTAGAGTTAAAATTTACAATACATATAAAAATATTTAAAAAATCGTTGTGACTTTCACGGTAATCATATTTTCGTCCAAAATAAGAATAAAATACCAAATTTTATTATCAAAAATCATGATTATATCGGTATAATATACATCAAAATGACCGCGGGAATTTTCTCTATTCGATGATGCATTTATACAAAAACCTTCAGGTAGTTTTTGAAATTACCCCAGACATACACTTTTAGGGCTTCTTGCTTTATAATACAGGGTGTTTCTAAATGGATATCGGAGTTTTAACGCTTGGTAGTATTTGTTACATAAAACTTAAAATTATAATTAATACATAAAATGAAAGAGCAACTCAAACGGTTTTACTTACAAGCTTACAAGTGTTCAATGTGAACAACTTAATATTGCTTAATATAGAAACTTAATATAGAAACACTCCAATAGCTTTCATCACCCGGCACACATCAAGTCGATAGCTCAGTTCTTCCCAAACGTTAATTAGTGTTTGTGGGGTAATTGTTGCAACGGCTGGCTGGGGGATCACATCTGAACTTTATCCGGAACGCACGTTTCACGTTAACTTCAGATTTGGTCTTTGGAAACTGCAGAACACAAAATGCTTTCTGTTCACTAGTTGCCATTTCGGAACTAGCGCTTTCTAACGGATCAGGGAAGAAACATTCCCTACGCATGTGCATGTACAGGTACCAACAAACTGTTTGAGTTGCTCTTTCATTTTATGTATTAAGTATAATTTTAAGTTTTATATAATAGATACTACAAAGCGTTAAAACCCCGATATTCATTTAGAAACACCCTGTATATATGATTCGCCAAATTAGATTAGAATCGGAAGTTCCGATTGGGATTTATAGTGTTCCCCAACATTACACATATACAGATCGTGATTGCAATACTTTCCTTACACTGAGTGTTCGGAAAGTAAAAATAACCGAAATGCAGATCAATAACAAGTTGCAAATTGTAAGTTAAGCATGACAAATGAGGTGCGTTTGTTTCATGCTATAACTAGTTTTATAATGTAAACAATCATCGTTGTTATTTCAGTGAAATAATCATATCGTCTCTTATGAACGAAATAAGGATGACTTATTTTTATCTTATTACGTATATAATGTTTACAGATGCGATTTTTTTTTCTACACCAGGCACAGCTATAAATTCATAATGGAGGTCTTACTTTGCGAATGATTACATGCATGGATAATATTTCTATGACTCACGATGAATAAATATTTTGTTTATTTACTTTAATATATTGAGACATTCGGCTTTTAACTTAATTTTCACTGAAGTTATCTCAGAATCTATAAATTTTTTTAATGTAACTTATCTCTCAAGCAAACAATTTTTTTGAACGGTCTTTCTAAAATGTAATATTACGCAATTTTAATTGAAAAATTAATTTTGAATAAAAATGGCCGCTTGGCATATGGAAAAAGACGTGGTTAGCCCGTATTTGTTTTATCAGACACATGATTTGCACCTTTATCATATAGATTACGTATGATAAGATTTAATAGAATAAAGAAAACTTTTATTAATATCTTTTTAAGGTTTGATTAGATTTTCATAAAATTTGAAATGACTCGACAAAATTCTGCACCGATTATATATATATATATATTAAATTTCAAATCATTCGGTTGAGTAATATTTTTGCTGTTATATGCGGACAGACGGACGGACTAGACGACGACTATAGGTGCTACTATTTTATATAATTACGAACGCACCTAAAAAGGATAAAAATTGATTGTGACAAAATACAAATGTTTCATAATCAAGTTCTTATCTGTCTAAAGGTGCACAAAAATGTACAATAACTTCTTCTGAGTTACGGAAAATTCCAAAAACAAAAAGTTCTTTTGCATTTAAAAACTTCGGAATTTTTTTTCTGAGATTTAAAAAAAGCAATTCTAAAGTTATGTTTTGCTGTCCGTGTTTTCAGAAAATGTTTTAGAGTAGTTTTTACAAAGTATTAAACATTTCCTCAATCCATAATATCGTTTTATACAGTGCTGTAACGTATTAGGTAAACACTCCCGAGTTCAACAAATACCATTAATTAACAGCATTAACTTTAATAGTAAGAACAATAAATTAACATTATTTTTTACTCCTGGATTTATATAAACTATCTAACGCAGCTTAAAATGTTTACTCCAGAAATTATAGCATCAGAAAAACGTATATTCCGAGTTCAGAAAACAGATTAATACAGAGCAGAAAGCTAATAAATACAATGTTAGTTACAAAGCCAATAAATACAATGTCTCGGTAACGTTTCGAAAAATTACGGCATCTAAAGAAACATTTGTTTCAAAAATACGTGTCAAAAACTCGAAAATCTATTCATTTCACAGGCTGCTAAAGATTAAAAAAAGCTTTTCACAATCGCGAGTAACTCGGAGAAGGTTATAATACATTTTCGCAAACCTTTAAAAAAATAAGAGGTCTATTAATATATATTTATATTTTTTTACAGTGAACATCAGTTAAGATTTTTTAAAAATATTATTAAGTTAGCTTTTATAAAAAAAAAGGTGTACATTACAAATAAAAAAATTAAGCTTCAAGGGAAAAAGTTTTCTATCTAAAATATACATAACATTTTAGAATCAACTGTCAACATAATAAAACAAGTTGGAAATTGTACGTCAAACGTTACAAACGAGGTGCGTTCGTACGCACGTTTTAGAATTAAATTCATGATATCCCGTGCGTAGAACGGGTTAAACAGCTAGTTAAGTATATATTTTATGACACTGTTCATACAAATATCTTAACTAGTTATATAAATGTTCAGATATATATGTATCAGCTAGTTATATAAATATTCAGATCTTGATGGTTTTTAATTCTGTGAAATGAATTATATCGTCTGCAGATTAATTTCTGTCATAAAATAAGTATCTCGGTCGCTTGACGATTAAACTTCGGAAGCTCCTATAACAAAAAAGCACCGATTTAAAAAAAATTCAAATTTCTTAATAAATATTTTTATTAATATCTCCTAAAGTTTTGATTCGATTTTAATAAAATTTGAAATGTCTCGACAAAATTCTGCAAAGATAATATATTTTAAAGTGCAAACCATTTGGTTGGGTAGTTTTTGCGTTGTTATATGCGGACAGACAGACAGGACAGACAGACGGACAGACGGACGGACCAAACGACGACTATAAGTACTACGTATTTATATAATTACGAACGCACCTAAAAAGCGTATTTCACACTTCAGATACTGAGTCTATTTTAAATTTCAGTTTCCAATTTCTTCAATATTCTTGCTCTTTCATGTTTGTTATTTTAAATACATTACTAGATTAAAAATCTTCTCTGCGTTTTCCGAAAATTTTCTCTCTTCATGCTGCATTACACTGCTCTTATAAGAGAATTTGGCAGAGAACCAAACTTATTTTTATTTTATTACGTAACGAATAAATCGTATTCAATATTTTCCACTTACATACATTTATAAATACTTATTCAGACACTCACACAAACACATACCTACATCCACTCGATATATACAAATATATTGTCTATATATCAAGCCTCTCAATAAAACAATATGTAGTATAAAAAACTGATGACGTGTATAGTGCATGTAACTAAAGATACAAACACGGACATACGTACACAATATATACTTATTAAATTAAATTATCGTAATAAGCATAATCATTTGTAGTAATTTACAGTATTATTAATTAATTATAAGGTTCTAATCGTAAATGAGATATTTTGTATATATATTTCTTGTATATATATTTCATGTTTAGTTTATTCGTTTGATACTACACTGTAAAAAATTTTCATAAAATTTCAGTAGATGTACCGTAAAGTAACGGTACTTGTACCGTTTCACTCTTTACGGTATGAGTACTGTACTTCTAAGGTATATTACGCGTAAAAAACCGTATGTGTGCCATTTCGATTATAAATGGTATTTATACCGTAAAATAATAGTTTTTCAGTAAAATATCGCTATTTATACCGTAAAATAATTATTTTTCAGAAAGGAAAAAGCTGGTAGCCCCGCCTCGGTGTACGGCAACCACTGAAGTGATGCCCTTGCTCTTGTTACGTAATGCGTGCAGGCCTGAGGAGAGAGGGAGTGTACCCGGTACATATACTTTAAATGTTTTACGGTACATATACCGTCCAGTTAAATTACGGTATATATACTGGTCACAAAGTTGCCAGTATATTTACCGTAATTGTTGACCAAAATTTTGTACAGTGTAGTTTGTTAGAATTATTTTTGATATGAGTATATTATTTTAAATATCATCATTTGTTTATTAAAATGCAAAATTGTGTTTTAGATCATGAACACTCTAAAAATTCGTTATATTGAAAGTATCATAACTTGGTAGTTTTAATCGTAGAAAGGAACATTTAATGGATTGCGTGTTAGAGCATATACAATGTTTTCTAAATACAGCTTATAAGTCCCGGGGACTGCATAAAAATTTTATTCGTAACTCTTTTAAATGTAGTTATTTTAATGTAAATGGATTTCCATATCATGAAGAACAACATTTGGAACAACACCTCTTAAAATAGTGGTTTAGCCATTAGTCATTAGATATTAGTCAGTGAAAAATGGACTATATGTATATGTTTCATTTTATTGAAGTTACTATGTATATTTAAAATAACAAAACATTTTGAGGAATAAAAAAGAGAGAAAACTGTTCTTTAATTATGATAGTTCACATCAGTTTGAAAAAGACTTATCCCATTGAAGTCGTCATTATAAATGCCAGTGAATATCTGTCATTGTTAGACAACTTCAAAAAAACTGGAAGATGAGATCATGCGATTTAGTAACAACATAATTCATAAAATGAACATTATTTGCTAATTACAATATGCAAGAAATTAAAGTCGTAGGTACTCTTGTTAACTTTTCCTATAAAGATTAAACATGTAAGAAGAAAATGTATATGTGAAGTTTTCAATAATCTATTTCATCTATAATAATCTAAATTCAATTATAAATCTTATACGAGCAGACTAAATTCATAATGATTATATTAGTGTATAGACAATATTGATGTTATAGAGAATATTTCTTCGTACACCGTTTTCTCTGTGGTTTGACAAGGGTTAAAATCATAATCAATTATATTCATTTTGAAGGAGACATCCCTGAACTTTTCATGACAGTCAAGTGCTTTGCACTTTTATTATATAGATAAATAACATAAATATGATGAATTATCTATTAATATAATGAATTATTTATTTTGTGAAACAATAAAAAAAAGACGTTATCAACTACATATTTGCTATAATTCGTAAATCGAATTCGATAATAATTTAATAATGCTATAAATTACTACAAAGATTTGTGTCACCTACAATTAATTCAATTTACAAAAATGCTACTATATTTAAAAAGTAAACTAAATTAAACATTTTAAGTAGATTTTTTAAATTATTAGTAATTATTCTGTTCCAAAAAATATTTACTTAAAATTTTATTATTTATATATACGATCAATAATCCTAATTTTATATTGATACCACATTTCTTCTGAAAATAAATATTTAATTTGTTTTAAGATATTTTATAAAATAAATTTATTTGGATAGAGAATCATCAAACTTATTTATATATTGATATCTTATGTGTTTTAACAACAAACTATTCTAACTACTTTGCTGCAAAAAAAATATGTATCTCAACAACAAACTAACCGTATGATTATTTTCTCGATTACGTGATATTCTACTGTTGATGTTATAACATGATAAAAATGGAAGAGTAATCTGGCCCTGACGTGATATTTTAGTAGACAAAATTAATACAATAAAATATGCAGAGGCGTTTTATCTACTAGAAGAAAAGGTTTAAGACGATACATATATCATTTTTTGTATATGTGACGTATTGAATAGAAACGTAATGTTTAGCCAAAATTTATTCAGTCGTTAATAGTTTGAAAATTAAATTTTTTATTGTGTAATTTTTTGTTCCTACACATTTTTTTTATCTCTGTTTTATAGACAAAAGTTAATGTCGACATAATAAATGAATGGGTCATTTGAAAAACCACATAAATTACAGAATCAGAACTATTCGGAAATTATAAAAAACTGTATTATTGACAAGTAAACGAATTTTTATGGGTTTTTTTTTGGGATGATTATAGAATTTGGGCATCACAGTCTTTAAATTTCGACTAATGTTTATAATTTATGAATAATAAAATGAAGAATTTAAAAAAAATGTCGTTTTAGCAAGAAACAAGGTTAGGTTGTATTTAATTTTAACAAAACAGTCATATTAAGCATATTTTTAATCAAAATTAATGAAGACAGCACATATAAAAGAGCATTTTTATGTTTTAATATGGTATTGTGTTCAAATGGTAATATGGTATCTGCATGTAATCTGGTATTGCATGTAAAAGCCACTTAAGTCACTGACTTTATGTCGTTTAAGTAGTGAACGAAACTTAGAAGGAATTTTTTGAAAAGGAAGGAATACAGTAACTTATGTGGTTATTAACCAGATCATGGTTTTGTCTTTAAGGGGGTCCGGGACACAAAAATCTTCAAATGTTTGAAAAATATTTTATTATATTAAAATATTTTATGTTTTTATCCGCTTAAAATGACGTTTAAATCATGTTTCTATCTTAAATAGTACAGGATATATTATTTTTTTGTTTTAAAAATCTAGCTTTCAAGTAGTGGTTGTCATGTATACGTTTTTGCGTTTTTCTGCATGATGGGTTCTTTCACGCATTCTCGTCTTTAAATCGTTATAAATCAAAAACAGTTAAAGATAAATGGTTCAAACTTGGAACAGGTCTTTTTCAGTTATTTTACTTTAATTATGATTCAGCAAATTTGAAAAAAAATATTTACTTTTGAAAATATGATTTTTTTTTATAAAAGTTGAATCATTTTTTTAAAAGTTTTTAATTTAAATATTTTAATTTTTTTTAAAATTAATATTTTTAAAATGCTGCATCAAAATTAAAATTTATATATTTCTGTTTATTTAAATGAGAAAAAAATTGAAATTCTGCAAACAATATTTCGAGTTATAACGATTTTATATTATCCCACTTTTTGAATAAATTTTAAATTTAAAAAAGTTTTTATAAGTTATGAGAAGTTTTATCATGTGATTTTGCTTACAAATGATATGGTTAACCATCACAAAAAAATTCAAAATTTCAACTCAATAAATATATATTTTTTAAAATGTGTCCCGGATCCCCTTAAGGAAGCATTTGCGTCAACAAAAAAAGTATATTTGGAAAAAACTGGACGTATGTGGTTTTTGAAATAACCGATTCAATTAAAGTCGAAATTTCTGGGGATTTTTTTTTCATTTCGTCTGTCCCTTTACTTTGTTTCGTCTACCTTTATCATGTAGAGTAGGATGGTACAAGAGTGCATGGTGTGCAAGAATACGCAGAGTGATTATCCAATCCCAAAACACAATTTTTCATTTAAGTGCAGTTGTGAACAATGTAATGACATAAGTTTCTGGTGAAAAATTTCGGTGATTATTTTGGTGATTTTTATAAGATTTAAAAGAGAAAAAAGTGATTTGTTCCTTCTCGCAATAACATTTATGGTTTTTGAAAACATGGCTATAATAAATATTACAAAGGTATTGTTTTTGTTTTTATCTATGTGTTTATTATTGGACTATCTGTCTCCTAAGTATTTACTTATCAACAGACGGTATTACGGACGTTTCAAAGGTATTTTGTGACGATTTTGTGATGTGCGCAGTGCGGAAATATGCAAGTACGCCCACGAATTTTTGCCCAAAATATCTGTTATCTATTTTACTTGTCACGTATAGATATAAAATGAGTTCTAAATACTTACAGTTTGGGTTAATAGCTTTTCGTATTTTCTGCTTTATCCCTAAGGGAACTTCGACGAGCATGGCAAGAGACATGGACTTTATTAAGCCATAGGTAGATCGCATCTACAAACATTTATCTTTATGATAAACATCACTTTCAATCACACAAACGAGTCTGATTTCTCTAAAGCACCTAACAAGCCACCAAAAGTCATATTCATTAAAGTGAAACGAAGTGCAAACAAAATTTCAAGTGTTGAAAGAATACAAAACGTTACAGTGGTTTGTGCAATATGTGCTAGTGCTAGTGGGTAGTTTATTCCAAGTGCTTTCATATTCAAAAGAAAGATAAGGAAGAAAAAAAATTAGATAGCGCACATGCATCTGCCGTTGGAATGGTTTCTAACAGAAGCTTTATAACACGTTATTTGTTTCTTGAGTAATTTCAACACTTTCAGAACCACGCTATGCCAAATTAAGAGCATCACGAGCTTTTGATCCTCGACAATTGCTCATCGCATTGCACATTTGCAGCTGTGCTGCTGATATTTATCCACAGTATCGCATTGTTCTAATTTCTTTTCCCTCGCATAGAAGCCAAAAAATAGAATCGATAGAGAGATATTTTTTGTCAAATAAAAAATTACTAGGACTTCCCTCAAAGGGATTAGTCTGAGTGATATTGCTGAGAACATAAAGTTAACAATTACGATATAAAGAAGATATCAACAAGAATCTAAGTGAATATACAGCATATGATAGACAAGAGATAGATAAAGATACAACATATGAAAAATAGCAAATTAAATGATATAATTACAAAATATCATATATAAATTCATATACTGCTATGTTTTCATGTGCATTTTTTTATAACATTTGGCAAATAATCTCATTTTACTAAGCGGGAATTGCCCAAAACTTAAAAAAAAACGCCGGATCTTTTCAAACGGTATTTTTAAAGTCACATAATCAGATTTGCAGCCAATAGCGTATTTTAGCAAGCGTAGTTTAACGCAAATTTAATTTAATTTTTGCAACATTTTCTTTGTGACAAATATCTAAATAAAATATTAAAAAATAAAATATTAAATATTGAAATATTAAATCAAATATTTAATATTTGAATTAAAAAAATTTCCTTTGTTTATTTGTATAACTATTTATAGAAACTCGTATACTTCAAACCACATTAATAACATGCTTTGCTACAAACGTGTCTACCAGTCTAACTACTCGTATGCCTTAGCTGTGTCTCTCTCCGAACTCATCTGTCTACTGTCTCTCTACTCTTCTGTATACCCGTCTCAGTATCCGTCTGTCTTTCTACCCGATTCTTTAATCGTGTCTCTACCTGTCTTGCTTCCCGTTACACTACCCGTCTATCAACACGTCTGTCTGTCTATATACCCCTCTCTCTACCCGTCTGTCAAGTCGTCTCTGTACTCGTCTCTCTATCCACCACGCTACCCGTCTCCCTACCCATCTCACTACCCCTCTGTCAACCCTTTTTTTCACCTGCCTCGCTACCCGTCTGTCTATTCGTTTCGCTACCCGTTAGCTTATCTCTGTCGCTATCCGTCTCTCTACCCGTCTGTCTACCTGTTTGCTTACACGTCTTTCTATCTCTCGCCAACTCTTCCCAATAGTTAAACAATTTAGTAAACGGAAGCCGTTTATCTGTTCTTAAATGCAAACAGGAGTAATTTATCTAAAGAGTGTAATCATATGCAATTTTTTTAAATACATACATAAACCAGCATAATAATTCACCAGTTTTATTTTCATAGTAGTTTATGTCATTTGACAGTAAATCTCAACTTCTTCAACCCGAACTGCGTCAAGCTTTTTAAAAAAGAAACAAGGTCCGTATAACTAGGAAGGGGAATTGTCCTCAGGGCTATTAGATACATGTTATTAAGTTAAGTGAAAGTTTCGTAATCGGGTTCGCAGCCAATTTCTTATGTCAGAAAGCGTGGCTTCATGCCATTTTAAATTCATTTCTGTAACTTTCTTTTTCTTTTTTTGGTGGGTGGTTGGGGGGGGGGGGGTTCCAAATATATACACTTAAATTCAAACTTTTGCCCCCATGTTAATATTAGTGTTGTTTGTATTATCAATTAATACTTTGTTGATCGAGCTTCATTCGAAACAAATGTAAAAGACTTCTACAGTTTTTATTTTCTAGGAGAAAGTTCCGTAATCGGGCCCTAAGCTAATCGGGGAATTTAATATCATTATTGTTTCTAACTCTTATAGAGTTAAAACAATATTGTTGCTAGCATTACTCTTGTTTGTGACCAACCTCTTCTGTGTATCTGAATGGGGAAAAGTTCCGTATCATGTAGTGATTGGTGCCAAAGGCAGTTTTAGAATCTTACCAAATTTTTCTAGAGAGCGGAAAAACATGTTTTTAAAAATATTTACAAATATACGTTTATTAAACCATGTTTTTGAGCCATTTAAAAAAATTAAGTACGGTGCTAAAATAAAATTTTATTGCCATTTTCGATATTTTAATAAGAAATGAAAATACATAACAAACAAATTTAACAAAACTAAGCCGTTTTTGGGTACTTCTCTATTATCCCGTCGACCACTTTTCATAACAAAAAAACTATCGCCAAACTGTAAGATTAAACGCCAAAAATACAGTCCCATTTACTTGATGCCAGAAGCATTATACGTATTTGTTATGCCATCAAGTGGTTTTTAATTCGACATTTGCGTGTATTTTTCATTATGTTTTACTGATTTATTAGTTATTTCATTCATTAAAATAACAATTGTGTCCTTAAATTCTTATATTTTACTAGCAGAACCACCCGGCTTTGCCCGACTTAACATGAATTCAAACACAATAATGCGACAATAACAATGACGATAACATGATTTGTGCATACTCAACTATAATCGATAAAAAAGACAATTAGAAGAAAAAAGCGTTACTTTAACTCAACCATAGTAAAATTTTTCAGCTTTATCAATGAGAATGCGCGTTTTCTTTGCGCATACAATATAAAAATATACAATTTTCTTGAAAATGAAAAAGCAATTACCAAATGTCGTAACATTTAACGAAATTCGCCTTCATATATAAAACAAAATATAATTTGCTATATTATAAAACAAAAATATATCCGTGAGTAATGTCGACATCATATTGACGGTAGAAACGACCTACCCATTAAATTTTACTTGTACTGCATACTTGTAACTACTAAATATAGCATAAATTCATTTTTTAAACTATCAGTATAAAAAAATACACTTTCAAGTGTAGTTTGAAAGGTTTATCTCAATTTACTGTTTTTTTATGGATTTTAAAGTAATTTTAAAGCATGTATATTTTTAAATCTGTGTCCAATCTAATTACAAAATATTAACTTATTTAATGTGTATAAAGTAAAGACATTTATTTCTAAACATAGCGCATTCAATTTTTATGCGGTCGAATAAAATAAATGTACTCTCAATGTTATTCGTTTGAAAAGCGTATCTCAATTTACTGATGTTTTGTGGATTTTTAAGTAATTTTAAAGTAATTTAATATTCTGAAAAATTGTACGGTAAAAGGATTTTAAACTTATACTTTGGCGACCAATACATTTTGTGGAAATTACGCTACTTTGTGTAATTGCTATGAAAAACTAATGTTTTGTGAATGAAAACCGGCACATGATTTAAAATATGACGACACTTTCACTGGGGTATATTTTCCTCTGAACCGATACGTGTCTAGTTAAAACAAATTCTTCCACTTCATGAATCATGTACAAATATGCATTTATATTTGTAGATAATGTGCATGTTTGTCAACTTAACGTAGGCAAAACGTTGAGCAAAATTGCTTGAAGTTTCGTCAAGTTTCTCGTAATTTTCAAATAGCTGAAATACATTATATTATGTGTAGAAAATAATACATTATGAATTACTAACTCCGCAAGAATTGTTACTTTTCGCCTGCAGTTAATTGAGTAAAACGACTTTACTTGAGTGCGTGACGTCACATGCACATTTGTATTTAAAACATGAAAGCGATTAAAGAAATCCAATACTACTGTACTCATAGAAAAAATTTAAACAATATTATTTACTAAATTTAACTCCGAAATTATATTTATAATGTAATTTAAACAGAATTTGCTAAAATTGCGTTTTAAAATTATGTGATTTTTGATGCAAAACATTATTTTTCAAAAATATAGTGTTCTTTTAAGAATTGGATAATAATTTCGAAGCTGGTGAAATGAAAATGTCGCCACGTTGTCGAACTTATAAAATATATATTAATTTTTAAAGTTAAAATGAATGTTTTATATTTGAAAAAATGCATTTAATTTTTTTCCCGCTAAATTATTTTACTTTTAATCCCATTTGTTTTAACACCCATTTTTGAAGAAAATAATAATGGAAAATACTGTATTGTTTTCTTTAAATCCAATTTTTATTAATAGGGCATCTACTGTCCACCTGCATCCAAGGAACTTATATACCTCCTTGGTTGAGGCTGAAGCTGAAAAAAGTTATGATGTAATGATTGCTAAATGTCAATATTTGACTGACAATTTTTGATTATGTAGAATAAATTTAATCATAAAGTCAGAATGCACAAAAATGTGTTTTTATTTCTTAGAAAATTTACTTTAATATTAATTTTATATTAACATTAGTGAAAACAATTTGCCTTTGAAAAATTAGGAGCTAAGTTACTTATTTTTATCTCCGAACACATTTAAATTTTGTGTCGTTTAAAGCACTTATAGTAAGTAATCTTTGTAATATGCGAAGAAAATCACATCTGATATAATTGACGTCAGTTTCGGTTTTCAAATTATAGTGGGTGAATATGAAATTGGTTTATAAAAATATTGCCCATACGCAGTTCCTTTGAATGGCAACGGGAAAGAAATTGAATTAGAAATTGAGGGAAAAAAATAGATTTCTGTAATGATAAACTATGGAAAATGTTTGAAAAACGTGGTAAAGAATGATCTGAGAAATTTTTAAAGTTGACAGTAATTTTACTCGTGTTCTAAAGTATATGTACATAAAGTTTCGTTTCAATCGGACAAAAACTGTAGATTTGTATAAGGAACATACATACATACCAAGAACGGCTTTTATATATATAGATTTATTTTGATATTTCAATGGCAACGTTCTCCCGTTTATTTAGCGTTACATTTTGGCGATAGTTTTTTGTTATGAAAAGTGGTCGACGGGATAATAGAGAAGTACCCATTTTTGTGATAAATAATTGTTATTGCCAGGGGGGCAAATTGTAAACAATTAATAAGCGAACTAAACACATTACCGGAAATAACTTGTGGGAATCTCAGGAAAGAAATATTTGATATAAATAGCATTTAAAATCTTAAAATGGAGAAGTGGTCCGTATAAAAATGCAAAACATTATACACCTGATATAAGAATTGTTTAATTTTTTTATATTTCCGAAAGCACAGATAAAAGGGTAAAAATCCCGGCACAGATGCCATATACTCACCATGTTGGCTCGATTTTTCCCCCGCCCCTTTGGCGAAAACTGTTTGTTGTGTTTGTTTACTTTTATTTTTTATTTTAATTCTATAGATTATTTTTATATGTATATCAATATTAATTTAGGCACAGATGTCATATACGCACCAGATTGGCGTGATTTTTTCCCCGCCAATTTGGCGAAAACTTTGTTTTTGAATATTAGTTACAAATACCATACAATAATAGCACGTAATATTTTATTTCAATATAAAAATAAAATAACGTAATAAATGAAATAGCTCCTATTATTCAAAAATGGGAAATAAAAATAAATAAATGATAGTTTGATATAAATAAATATTGATATATATAATAAAAACAATTTATATAATTAAAATAATAAATAAAAGTTAATAAACAACAATTGAAACAAAATAACCGGGTTACAATGTGAGGCATAAAATTGCCATTTTGTTGCAATCGCTCCTATGTGGTGCGTATATGACATCCGCGCCTTTATTTATATCAAACTATTATTTATTTATTTTTATTTCCTTTTTTAAAATAATAGAAGCTGTTTCATTTATTACGTTATTTTATTTTTATATTGAAATAAAAAAAATCACGTGTAATATTTGTCACACTATTTGTAACTAATATTCAAAAACAAAGTTTTCCCCAAGCTGGTGGAGGGAAAAATCGCTCCAACGTGGTGCGTATATGACATCTGTGCCTTGTTTCATTTCACATAGAGGTACTGCTCTATTATCCCGTCGACCACTTTTCATAACAAAAAACTATCGCTAAACTGTTAGATTAAACGCCAAAAATGCAGTCCCATTTATTTGATATCAGAAGCATTATACGTGTTTGTTACGTCATCAAGTGGTTTTTAACGCGACATTTGCGTGTATTTTTCATTATGTTTTACTGATTTATTAGTTATTTCATTCATTAAAATAACAATTGTGTCCTTAAATTCTTATATTTTATTTATTTATTTATTTTGATATTTCAATGACAACGTTCTCCCGTTTATTTGGCGATAGTTTTTTGTTATGAAAAGTGGTCGACGGGAAAATAGAGAAGTACTCACATATGTATTGGTACTTTTATGTTAACTTGGCGCAGTTGATAAATCGCCAAATATTATTCTCATTACATCTTCATATTGCATTCATTTCATTTAAATATAAATCTTTCACTGATTTCATTTGAAATACATACATTAAAAATACACGTCTTTCACTCATTTAATTTAAAATACACGCCTTTCACTAAATCCATTTAAAATACTGAAAAGGAAAAGAAAATAAGAAATAATGCCACAAATCGAAACCTTTTATTTAAACATCAAAGAATTGTTCCTAACATACACACGCGAAATAAAAAAGCTGCTAATTGTGTGATTTACGCCAAATCTCTAATACTAATACTACTCTTACTAATCTCTAATACTTTTCAAACAGAAAAAATTCCAGATTAACTTTCCATTTTTATTAAATTGAAATATATTTTATTGTGCTGAATATTAGTGCTTGCATATTTTTTTGCTCCATGTGCTCCATGAACTTTTCAATTCCGATTGTCTACGAAAATCTCCCGCCGGTGAAAATGACGTACGCACAAAATTTAGTGACGTATGTACTTTAATTGTGCTTTTTTGTCTATTTTTTAATATAACTTCCAAACGGTTTGACACTTATTCTTGGTAATAAATAGACGACGTTGTCACCTTTATAGGAACCTGCTGTAAAAATTTGAACGAAATCCGTTAAATATTTTTTGAGTTATGCTTGACGAAAGGTTTTAATATCCATCGTAGCCAAAGCCATTAAATAATAAGCCCAGTCAGATAAATGGGAAACTTTTCGCAAGTTGAAAATAGCGCCATCTAGCGGTTGGGAGTGCTGCAACTGCAACGATTCGCGTATGGTGGATTTGTCGTGAAGGAATGGCAACACAATGACGGGGTAAGTTAAGTTCTATGTTTTGATTTTCGATTTTGCATATTCAAATTTTTATTTTTATTTTACTGTTTCTTTATTTAACATTGGTTAAATAAATCATATATAAATCAATTTTTTCTCAAGTAAGATTAATTTAAATTAATTAAATGTTTTTATTTTCGGTTTGTAAATAGTTTGTATACGGAAGAAATGGCGATATGGAATTGGTTTTTCCCTTAGAATTCAAAACTTCTTTAAACAACTTTTATAATTACTAATTAATAAAACAAATATGAAATAAATTAAACTGGTTAAATGTTATAAATATTTCATAAAATGATTTCAAAATAAAACTGCGGAGCTGATGTAATCTGTCTCTGATATGCAGATTTATAAATGTAATTAATATTTATAAATATATTATTCACACAGTTGTTATATCAGAGCTCGACCATTGAAGGCTGAAAATAAAGTAATAGTTTTCTAACGATTCGGTACTTAAAAATTACGCTGTTTCCAGTAAATAGTTTAAACCAACAGAGTTCGGTGATATATAAGGTATAGCCAATATTTATGTGTAAAATATCATGATGTTCGCTATTTTTATATACTTGATATTTATTTTCTAAATACTGTGTAGGATCTTTTCAGTCAAATAAGTGTAAATCAATTTTTCAACTGTTATTAATTGTGCCCTTTTTTAGAGCTAGAAATATATTTTCCTAGTTTGAAGTTGATAATTTAAATGTAAAATCAATAATTATGCGAGATATTATTTACATGAATTAGCCACTGAAAGATAAACTGTTAAATTTAGATATACATTATTTAAATTTTCATTTGAAATAATCTTTTCTGGTTTGATTTATTTTAGTTTAAACTGCAATATCTGAAAATATTTATAATCGTCAATACATTGTTTATTTTGAAAATATCGGATATTTTTGTGTTTATATATATATATATATATATGGTAGATGTGCCAGTAATGGGCCGCCTTCCAGTAATGGGCCACCTTCAACATTTTTGGTTTGTAAAAAAATAACCAATAAAAATTCAGCCTTTTTTATTTCATTAATATGCTTTCTTTAAATTCTAGTTTTAAATACAATCATAATATCATTTTGTGGGGTGTCCATTACTGGAATTTAGGATGTTTTGATTTATTTCTGTTATTTACAATTAAGTTTCGATTCACATTGGGAAATGTGACTATGAGCATGGTTAAATATTGTTGGTAGATTAATATAATATTAAAAAATGTGGAATATAACAATTATAACTATTAATTAAAAAATAATTTTTAAAGAAATTTCGGTACTTTTCGATTAGCCGGGCGCCAGTGATATATATACATGTATATATATCACACAAACACATATATATACATATCTACATATACATATACATATACATACACATATATATACATATATGTATTTATATATGTGTGTGTATATACATATGTATTTATATATGTACATATATCACTGGCTAACCAAAAAGTACTGAAATTCCTTAAGGGTGTCCATTACTGGCACATCTACCCTATATATATATATTTGGTATAGATGCTGCAGTGGTCTGCAAAATATACGTGCGAAAAAATCTTTCCAACTTTGGCGATACTTGCTAAGATCCAAAATCTGGTCGTAGAGAAGTGAGATTAAGATACGATTTTGTATATTCATTTTTTTTATTTTACTGTTTATTTATTTAACCTTGCTGGCTAAGATGCTTTACACTCACGCAGAAAAAAAAATTAATCGGTTAAAAGAAGGAAAAAAGTCACCAAATTTAGGGGATTTTTTCCTTTAATGGCAACCTAGCCATTGTATTAAAATTAAGTTATTCGTTTGGCGCGGTCTTGAAAATTGCGCCAACCAAAAACTCGCCAAACTTATGTTTATATGTTTGCGTGAGTTGTAAAGCATCTGTTTCACATTGGTTAAATAACCCATATTATGTAAATCAATTTGTTTTTGAAGTTCTGTGTCTATATATTGTGAACAGCTATTATATACTAATTATTAATATGCAAATATTTATTTTATCAATATTAACAGTTTATCATTAAGGTGATTTACATAAAAAAGACTTTTCTCTGCTCAACTATGTTAAAATTCCTGGACACAGATGTCACATAGTAAACCGATTATTTTGTTTGTTTATTTTTATTTTTATTCTATAAATTATTTTTACTATATTTATCAATAGAAAAGTATCAAAGTAACATATTTATTTACATCAAACTACCATTTATTTATTTTTATTATATTATTTTATTTTTATATTGAAATAAAAAATCACGTGCTATTATTGCACACTATTTGTAACTAATATTCCAAAACAAAGTTTTCGCCAAACTGGCGAGAAAAAAAAAATCAACATGGTGCGTCTGTGCCAATTCCTGACATGCTCATACTTTTCTCTCGTTTTTTAAACATTAAAGTATGAAACATATCCCTATTTCTGTATTATTTTTATGCTGATATGATTAAAATTTGGGTACTTTCATGTTATCACGGGTTCCAAAGATGAATCGCCAAGCGACCAAAATTTATCGCCAAATTATAAAGCATGTATGGCATTATAATAATATATGATATATATATATAACATTTCTTGACGTATATGCCCAAGTTATAGTCATATATAATGCATATATCATATATTCTAATACGAGCAAATCTTGTGTGTGGTTATATATGTATATATATATATATATATGCAAATTTTATCTTAAAAACGGCTCTAACGATTTTGACGAAATTTTGTATCCTACCGTTTTGGGGCACCAGAAAACTATTGAGCTAGGTCACATGTTCGAGAAAATTCGATTAGTGGGTCATTTTGGGTCATGGTCTAACTAATTGTGTCTAAAAAACGGTTCAAACGATTTTGACGAAATTTTGTATTCGACCATTTTCGGGCACGAGAAGACTATTGGGCTGGATCACATGTTCGAGAACTTTCGATTAGTGGGTCATTTTTGGGTCAACGCGGGTCGAATTAATTTTATCTAAAAAACGGCTCTAACGATTTTGATTAAATTTTGTGTCCTACGAGTTTCGAGCACGATAAAATCATTGGGTTAGGTCACATGTCCGAGAAAATTCGATTAGTGGGTCATTTCTGGGTCAAGATCTAAAAAGCGGCTCAATTTACACTAAATTTTGCGTCCAATGGTTTTCGGGCACGAGAAGACTGTTGGGCTAGGTCACATGTTCGAGAAAATTCAATTAGTGCGCCATTTTGGGTCATGGTCAAGCTAATTGTATCTAAAAAACGGTTCAAACGATTTTGACGAAATTTTGTATCCGACTATTTTCGGGCACGAGAAGACTATTGGGCTGGGTCACATGTTCGAGAACTTTCGATTAGTGGGTCATTTTTGGGTCAAATCTGGTCAAATTAATTTTATCTAAAAAATGGCTCTAACGATTTTGATTAAATTTTGTATCCTACGAGTTTGGGGCTCGCGAAAATCATTGGGCTAGGTCACATGTTCGAGAAAATTCGATTAGTGGGTCATTTCTGGGTCATTGTGGGTCAAGATCTAAAAAGCGGCTCAATTTACACTAAATTTTGCATCCAATGGTTTTCGAGCATGAGAAGACTGTTGGGCTAGGTCACATGTTCGAGAAAATTCAATTAGTGGGTCATTTTGGTCATGGGTCATTATGGGTCAAGCTATTTTATCTTAAAAACGGTTCAGAGGATTTGAAATAAATTTAGCACCCTACAGGTTTAAGGAACAAGAAGACTATTAGGCTAGGTCATATGTTCGAGAAATTTCGATTAGTGGGTCATTTTGATCATGGGTCATTATGGGTCAAGATATTTTATCTTAAAAACGGCTCAGACTATTTACACTAAATTTTGCATCCTATGGTTTTCGGGCACGAGAAGACTGTTAGGCTAAGTCACATGTTCGAGAAAATTCAATTAGTGGGTCCTTTTGGTTATGGGTCATGATATTTGAACTCAAATTTAATTTTGACCGAGCATAGCTCGTTCTTCCCTGCTCGTGATGTATATATATGACGTGTAGATGATGTATATATGACACATAAGACGTTAATAATATGTGTGTAATGACGTATAGGAGTGTTTGGAATATATATATATATATATATATATTATATATATGCGTATCTAGGATGCATATATAAGCTTTGCGATGATGTTGGCGAAATCATAACTGCAACCTTGGCAGGCATTTTTTTTTAAGCTTTCGGAACATTTTTCTAATGTTGCTGTAATTTGTTAAATATATATTTTTTTTGACATGGTGTCAATGTTGAATTCTTCCCCCCCCCTCCCCAATCATCAGATAACCATTTTATAGCACTCAACTGCTGAGGCATCAGCATTTCTCGGACATGCCAGTTAATTCGGCCTTTATAGCATTATTTTTTTTAAGAGATTATATTACAAAAGGAAGTTTATGTTATCTTTCTTTAATTATATATTATTCTAAATTCTCAATTCATAAAATAAAAAATTGTGTTTTGTCAAATTACATATATATTTTTTTTTACGTGACGAAATATTTTCTTCGTTACTAGATTTTATTAAATTTGTTAAGTACAGGTCGTATATGACATGTGTATACGATGTACATATGGCATATATAAGTAACAACACATGCATTATTAAGGGGCTGCTTCACTGAAACTCCCGATCATGAAATCTAATGTTAGTCTACGGGGGAAATTTAGAAGCGTGATTACTCATTACCTAATATAATTATTAAAACTAGATTTTCACCATCAGAAAGTAGGTATCAGATGCCAACAGTTTACGTTTTAAAAATTCTCTCTTTTAAATCGTTAGTATTCCTGGGAAGATGATGAAATTTCATCAAGTAAATCTCCCCTATTCAACCTGTAAATATCCACAAATTGTATGCTCGTAATTTATATTAATTCAAATTTGAATTCTTATGTCTTCCTTAGATGTCAGCGATGAATAAAGCTTATTGGAATTCAGGAAAAGAGTAAGTCGGAAATCGGTTTGTATAATAATTACAGACTTTGTGGTGATCGCTCTATATCATCATGGTAATGAACTTTAATGACACCAGAAGCACACACTCTGCAAACAGCTATCTTACTCTAATATCTCAAGATGTAAATATTTTGCATCTGTGAGCTGTATTTTATTATTTCAATTAAATATAAAGTATCACAAAATAATATAATTTTGAAACATTCATTTTTATTTATTGTTTGTTTTTAAATGTTTAATAAATGTGTTTGTTCTTTTAAATGATCATCTTTATTGTCTATCCACCACATAACATTGTTATCCTTTTGCAGTTAAGTTAATTACTTTGATTAAATGTTAAGTAATAGGAGAAGTCAGTAATAAGAAATAAGGGGAAATCCCTATCTTACTTCTAATTTTGAAGTGATGTTCTTTAATCGCAAATCTTTAAGTAAAAAATTCAATATCATGAAAAGCAACTTCATTTGAGAATTCACTTCTGCTCTTGTAGTGATATTATTTTACTTTTTAATGTATGATATTTTTACCGATGGTATAAATGTACCTTACTAAATAACTATACTTTATTATTTGAAAGTTTTTTTTAATATATTGTCTTGAAAAAAATATATATCGTAATATAACCATTTTAATTTATGTAATGTTGTGTATACCTAAACTATGGTAAGCTGATTAAAAATAAGATCTATCATTGATGTAAATCAATGTTGAAATTTTATTCTTGAAAAATTTAAACGACCTTCACGTTATTTAGATTAAATAAGCCAAAATTTTTGCTCTACTATGCTTGATAAATTAATACTACTGTTGTTTATTCTATAATATCTTTCAACTTTTATCTATGTTTGTTTCACAACGTTTGAAAGCACAAAATACAGATAATAAAGGCTGGAAGTCTACATATGTTTATAAATGAGCAATCAAAAAAATATATATATATGTTTTCTCTTGAACAGAAACTTGAAAATTCTTTTAATAATATAAATAGATAAGATTTTTTTTTCTTTTTGTGCTGATTGTAAATTTATTAAAACATCTTATTAAAGTACCTGAAAATACCATGTTCACTATAATATTCTACACAAAGACACATATTAATGCTTCTACTTAATAGTAATAATTAAGTAAAGTACTAAATAAAAATTTAAAGAATACAAATAACTGCTATTTTTATGTTAGCTGGGTGCCAATGATTACATCTCTATATAATTGACATCCGGCTAACATAAAAAATACCAAATATATTTAGAATGATTCTTTCCTCCAAATGAATAATAATACTAAAAAGTACAAAATGATTGAAAATATTTCAGGTGTATAAAATACTTTACATCTAGATATGAGCTGACAAAAAAAAAAATATTTGTATTATTTGAGTTATAACAATAGAAAAGATACAAAATAATCTGAAATAAAAAGTACTTTTTAATGTATATTTGTAAAGTAAAATTGGGGAAATTGTTTTTGAAGTTAAAGATTATCTGATTTCTAAACAATTGTATACAGTATTTTTTTTTCTAAATATTGTCTTAGTTTACTTTTAAATGATCTGTATGTTACTAAATTACTTCTGCCAACTCAAAAAATAACATTGTTCCAGAATTTGTCTTCATTAAGACAATACTAGGGGGCCTACCCCCTGCGAGCTACGCTCGCCAACCCCCGCTCAGACTTCGAGGCCTCTAAAAGCATGACAGCGTGCTTTATTTTAAAAATATTTGTAAATCTGTAATTTGGTTGCCATGCTTTTAACATTTTAATGGGACATTTTTCGATTATTATGGCCTCATACACAGCTGTTGCGACAACTGACGACTGTTTTCGGGATTGATAAGTAAAATCAATTACTACTTGAAAACCAGCTTGTATAAAATGGTTAGGTTTAAATTGTGACTACCTCTCGGACTTTTATAACAACAATCTCTATTCTATTCTTCCTTTGCGTTTAAGGATGAGAAAAATTCCATCTGCTTGTGAATAACATTAAGAGCCACGGTATTGAAAAGTACTATGTTATAGACATTTTCAGTCACAGGTTTTAATTTTCTCTCTATTTTAGTGCACCATCATGCATATTTTCATGTTATTTTAAATATGTAAATTATTTTTTTTAAATTAATATGTATATACGAATTTTCTAATAATTATTTATCATACAAAATTAATTAAATATTTTGTGCATGCATGCCTGCATTTATTCGGCATCAATTGATGAGATATTTAAACAAATTTGCTATCCGCGGTAATTTTACACCATGTTCTGTCACTTGAATATTGTCCATAAGAAAATCGGGTACTTTTCCATTATAGGATCCTTTGCTTTTAGGTTTGGCGTAATTCGAGCTTCAAAAAGGGATAGATTCGTTAATATACATAGATTTGTTGCCAAAAGTTATGAAAATAAACCCAATGAACTTTTGGTGCTTTTCTATTATAGGTGTCTTGACGCTTTTTTAAAAAGCTTGGCGGAAAAAACCAAGCAGGATAGAAAACCAAGCAGGATATTTTATTCTTCCGTTCAGTTGGGCAATTATTATTTTATATATTAGTTTCAAATATCCGAATTAATGATTTTATAAATTCGTTTAGTAAAATTTTACAAAAAAATAACAAAATGATATCAATCAATAATAATTACTATTAATTCCTTTTCCTCCCTTTCTTTTGCGTTTACCTAAATGACGTCAATTGGACGAATTTATTCAAAATATTTTCAGTTTATAAATGAAATTAAATGCTGACAGACAATTGAATCCTGACGATAGAAATGTGATTTTTTTTTTTCAAATTTTCCTGAAAAACATAATTTAATCAAAATCTTGTCTTCATTATCGATTGAAATAAAAGATAAATTCAATTTAAATTTGAAAATGACGAATAAAAAGAAATCAATAATCCCTATCGGGATCCTTTTCAATTTTTTTCCCTTTTTTGTCACAAAAAAACTGAGTAATTAGTTGCCATCATTACAGAAATGTCATTAAAATTAGAAAAAAATTAATATCTCGAAAACTAATTCCAATTTCATAATTCTATTACCAG
Organism: Maratus michaelseni; assembly: GCA_963931845.1. NCBI lineage: Eukaryota > Metazoa > Arthropoda > Arachnida > Araneae > Salticidae > Maratus > Maratus michaelseni. The sequence continues at coordinate 395,950,737 of OZ007592.1, forward strand.
TTTTGACATCCACGGATTTTTATGAACAATTGGTATTAATTTCACCATCAAGCGTTTAATATTTTATTAAAAATAGCCTTGAAACATAATCAGTCGTTTAATCAGTCTTTTCATAAAATCGTTTCATAAATTCGTTTCATAAAATCGTTTCACAAATTCGTTTCATTAGGATTTTATATATATAGGGTAGATATATATATTAGTACACATTATTTTAACAAGATTTTTACAAGAATACCTGAAGTATGAAGACAGATTATTTTTAAAACCTCCTACAAATCTAAGTTGCATATCAATATCTTAACTTAGGAAGAAAAAAAATCCTTAATTAAAAAATCTGCTTTTAATTTTTGAAAAGTATTTTTTTTTCTCCCGTTTTTACACACTTTGATCTAAAACAACCCTTGAACATCCTTGAAAAGTGCTTGAATTTTATTTGATATATTTGTATTTTGAGAAACAACTAACTTATATAACATAAAAAATATGTAGAATTTTACCTTTTTAAAAACACTCCATTCAAAATGAAATGCATTAAATTTAATATTATTATTATTTTTGGTTATGGGTACTGTGAAGGTCAGTGTTAAAACAAAAATTCTCCTCCAAAAGGGGAGGGGGGGGTGAACATTGCACTTCTACAACAAATATAAACATAAAATCGTTCTCAAGTGTATGTTTTGGACAATTTTGCTTTTGTTTTTATCTTGACTGAATATATTAAGGATACGTATACATGCAGATTACAAATAAACAAGAAATATGCTATGTATATTATGAACATAAAAAAGTGTACTTGTAACAAATAAATAAAATTTAAAGATGACAATACGTTAAATTGAACCATTGTAATACAAAACATACCAAAGTAATCTATTTTATGATCTTAACATACTTGAATTATTCTTATTACCCATTTATCTGTAATTCTGATTGTGTGAATAGGCATGCAAAAAAGATTCTTAATAATATTTAAGTTAGATAAAAGGAAACAAAAATAGTGTCCAAGAGGTGAGTATTTTCATCTGTCATTGTTCTTACTCCTTATAAGGGAAAAGTCTTTATGATACGGGATTTTTTTCTGATTAAAAAAAATATATATATATTTCCATAAAGAAAAGAAAGTTACTATTTTACAGAGGTATTTTTACCCTTTTCAAGATTCCCGAATGAATAATTCAGAAATGTTTCTTTTTTAAAAAGGAATGTTTTCTGTCTATTCTTTCAAAACTTTTTTGTGTGAATTGAAAGTTATACAGATTTATAGAAATTGATTCTATTATTAAAGATGAGTTTACTTATTGATTTGGGAAGCTTTTGTTTATACATAAGGAGAGATTTCATTAATCTACAGGAATTTATTCTGTATTTAAAGATAAGTTTCTGAATCAAAAAGGAAAAGTTTCTTGACAGAAAGAAACAACTTTCTATTTTTCCAGATTTTATTCCTTGTAGGTTCGGAAAAGTTTTCTTATCGATAAGGGTAACTATAATTCCATTTCCAACAGGAAACTTTTTCATTTTTTTTTTTTAAGTGCACAATCTTTGTCATTGTACCTGTGTTTTGAAATACAGCTTACTTATAATGTCTTATAATAACAATTTTAACATAATATAAAAATAAAAGCATAAAATTGCAAATCATCTGGTGTATGTGTACCCTGCCCCAACCGCTGAATTCATCTCTGATATAGTATATAATTCACATACTAGAGGCAATGATTCGATTAAATTTAACATATGCCACAGAGAAATCTATACAAATGTTGATAGTTAACTATCTGCTAATTAGTCATTAAATACATATATTGGGTTATTCAGAAAGTTCCTTCTGCTTAAGAATTTGTACGAGAAAATTCTGCCCGTCAATTATTAGACATTAGCTATCTGATTTAATGTCTAATAATAGAATTTTCCGGTACGAACCAACTTTCCGAGCAACCCAATAGTTACATTAAAAGTTTGAAGTCTTATTATTTTTTAAAGTAGCATTTTAGCTGCAGTTTACTAAATTATTAAAATCATAAGTTTTCTTTTTCTTTTCTAAAGTATCTGTGGATATTTGAACCAAAAAGTGCAAGAATTTTTTTTTACAAAATTTCATGATGATCTGTTTTTACATAAAATATTTATTTAATGAAAATTCGTAGTTTTTTAAGAGAGAAGGGTCAATTATATTGATTTCTTTAATAAGCTTTTTACTAACAAGGGAACCTCTTTTGGTGCAGCTCGCACCTAGCATTGAGACAGGGTGGCATTTTAAAGCCCTATATTACGAAGTTTGAGAATTGTTGAAAATTTTGTGTTAAAATCATTTTTTTATTTTGCAGCAGCATAACTTTCAGAAAATGCAATTTTCGAGACCATTTATTGGACTATTAACAGAGAAGTTTTTTAAATACTTTAAAATACAAATTAGTTAATAGTAAGAATAAAATATTGAAAGAAGTTTAAAAAACTCTGTAAAAACCTACGAATTTCATTTTGAAAAATTTCAACATTATAATTGTATTTTTGGTGGCGTGACATTGACTGTAGACTTTTTCAGACAACCCTGGACGAATGTCATACTTTTCTGCTGTGTCAGTAGTGGTTTGCATTCATAGCACCCTATTTGGCGACTTGACTCGCTTTTGGCATGAAATTATCAATTAAAAATCCAATAATGAAAAAATAATTTAGTATAAAAAAATTAAAAATATGACTTTAACAGAGAAGTTTTGTCAGTTCTCTAACTTTTATGTATAGGGCTACGAAATGTACCATGTATTGATGCTAGGTGCGAGCTGCACCAAAAGTGGTTCCTTTGTAAATATAATTTTTAGCAACTAGAACTAGATCAATGTATTAAAAACAAGAACAAAAAAGTATGTGTGATTATGAAACACTTTCCAACACAGCCAGAAAACTGTAATGAAACTTCACCGTTAAATAAGGTGAAGGGACCACCGGAAAACATGTAAGTAAACATTATAGAAAACATATAACATATTGAAAAATACAGTTGTCAAAATTACCTTCCAGTGTCAAAAAAGTAGTCGAATTATTTTGTGCAGCCCTGTATATGATCAATAGATTGGGATATATAGCATGATAAACTTTAGTTCAGTTAGAATATTCACATTTAGCAGTTTTCACTAACCAATGAAAATGCACTCAAAATCTTTTGCACAGCCCTGCATATTACCTGAAGCGTTTGTACACACCAATAATTAAGCTAAAAGGCAACTTAAAATTCACTCGCAGCAATTACCAACCCTAAACGACAATGTATATTTTTCTTTGTGTAGCTCTGTATATGAATTTATTTATATACTACAAACTTTTATTAGTCTACTAAACATAGTTCAGCAGGAAAATGGTTAACACAATTAAAAACTACCCTTAAGTAATTCACTCTCATAATCTGTAATACTTACGGATTCCCTTGTGTAGCCGTGTATATGAACAACCGAGTTTATAAACATACGTAAAAATTTAGTTAAACTTAAAACGCAAACCAAAGTTGAAACCCACATATCACACATTGACTCTAAATAACACACCTGTACTGTAACTGATATCTTTGTGTCTCCCTGTAAATAAACGCAATTCACACCAGTTTGATGAGAGAAATTAATAAGTGCACCTCAGTAATGCATATAATTTTCATTATGTTTGAAATAGTGAAATATCACTATATTAACCTACAAACGATTTTTTCCCATAGAACAATGTGTAACAGAATTCTTTTGTTTGACCCTGTAAATGAATAATTAATGTTTTGCATACCATATTCTACAAAACGCCTGTTTTGATGTGCTTCATAATTATATATCAATTTCATCATGTTTTAAATGACGTAGCATCATCAAAATGCACTTGAAATTATTATTTCCCATTGACTGTAATGTAACGTAATATTTTTGACTGTCCCTGTAAAAAAACTATAAGTTGAAATAGGGAACATGCTATAGTAAACGACAAAAATTTCAGGGCAATTCGAGTATAAATTAGGAGAGTTAGAGCATGGACAGACAAACCGAAGTCATAAACCCTTTTCAACTTGGTTGGACAGTGTTAAGAAATGATATGCTGAATACAAAATTGTGAGATGTTATGGGCAATTTAACCTGCACTTCCTTTAAATGCTTGCTAATTACTGGGGCCTTTTACATTAAAGCTAAAACTATTATGAAAATAAAAATAAAATTGGAATTTTAAATATTTCTTTGTATATATTTTTAACAAAAAACTAATAATTTATCAAAAATATTTCATGATGTTAAATTTTATTTATTCTTTTCGTTTTATATTTTATTTATTTTATGAAAAAACTTCTGATAAATTGTAAAATTTTTAATTGCATAGTTCTTAAAAATCCAATAAAATATAAAAATGTTCAGTTTTTTTTTCTATTCTAGTTATCCTGTATGCATAAAATCTTTAAATAATCTTCATTCTTATTGAGTAAATATTTCAATTACTAGATTTTAAATTATTATTAAATTGCTAAAAAATCTCAAAAACATTTAACATCATGAAATATTGTTATAAAATATTCTTGTTAAACTATCCGTTTTTTGTTAAAATGTGTACAAAAAAATATTTAAAATTCCAATTTTCTTTTTATTTTCATTATAATTTTAGCTTTAATGTAAAATATCCCAATAATTAGCAAGCTTTTAAAGGAAGTGCAAAAACAAAAAATCGATACAAACGATAAAAATCATATAAAATATCGATATAAGTAAATCGTATCGTTTCTCTGCGACGCACTTCTGTTTTGTCCTCCTTCCGCAGCAGAGGAATGGCGTTAGTGTCCCCGCTAACAAATTTAACACTATCTGACTCGGCTTATTATTTAATGGCTTTGATCGTAGCTATATATGGGGCAAAGTAATATTGCGCTGTGTATGAGTCTTCGTTGCACTCAGACAATTACTCTGCTGAGTGCGAAAACTGAATGAAAAATCATCCAGGTAGAAGAACAACGACTTTCTAGTTGCATCAATATTTTCACCTGCTGTTGGAAAAAACTGCTACCGTTCTGAATGCCATTTTTTATCGGGTATGTGACCTTTCAAATATGAGCCTTTTTTATACTGACCTTTTACTACGCAGTGACACTGAAAGACCATTAGAATCTGAACGTATCTCTAAATGAAAAATACAATCTAAAAAAAACACAATTTCTTCTCAAAAATACTACACTAAATAAAATACTAAATTTACAAATATAAACACAAGACGTACAGCACGTAAGTCATGAAAACCGCAAAACACTGAAAATAACAAGGAAAGATAATCGCTTTTAATAGAAAATGTTATTTCAGAAAATGCATCAGAAAAGCTATTTAAGAAAAGGCACATGCTCACTGTGAAATAAATATATCTTCGATTTTGCAAGCTATAGCTTCGACTTCATCAACTTCACCTTAAGTAAAATTAACAGACTTACAGTCATTTGTGCTATGATCCTATAATAAGTGTAGCAGAAGTTCTGAAATTCTAAGCAGTTTACTACTTAAAAGGAAGCTTGAAAATGAAGCTGTGAAAACAAGTGAAGAGCTTCCTTTATTTTATTGTGCATTCTTGCATACAGAGCAATCTTGCCCTCATTGGTCGTACTGGAATGGATCGGCTACTCTGATCATGTGAGTAGGTGATGTTTTGAATGAGATCGTAAGTTTTTGTCCACTAATTGTCCATGTGCGCAAAAGTTGATCAAGGCTCTCTTTCTTTAAATTTCAACGGATGACTGTGAAATTCGCGAAACTTGTGAGTTTCTGCTTTTTATCGACATTCATGCAAATTATTGTAACTAGTCAATCGATATTTAGGATACGATATTTAAGATATTTAAATTTGAAAATACTAAGATAATATTAAGATTTGAAAATACGTTTGGATTTCGGAACTTGGGATCGTGGTCTCTCTCGATACGAGTAACTGGAGATACTGCTGTTGCATCAATAATCTGAAGCTGATGTTTTGGACTCGACGAACGTATGAAATCAGCGCCTGCTGAATCTAAAGCGTGAAATTTAATTGTTTACCGAAGGCATCCTGACCTGCGGCTGTCTTCAAAATTGTGAGTTCATTTTTCGAATCTGAATACGCCGATAACTCAGTTAATATTTATCACTACAAAAGAAAAACACACAATCTCAATAAAATAACTTACTAGCGGACTGTAACTCTTTTAATTTCTCACAACACTAAATAAAAATGGTCGAGAGCCGAGATTTACACAACTTATCTGATCGGCATCTCGAACCCAACTCACAATCACAATTTTTTTTAAACATTTTACACATACCGCCGGGCCTTGAATGTTGCTAACATTCAGTAATATAAATGCAATATAATTCAAACACAATCTCTAAATGAAAAATACAATCTAAAAAAAACACAATTTCTTCTCAAAAATACTACACTAAATAAAATACTAAATTTACAAATATAAACACAAGAATGTAATACACTGCAGAAAAATATATAGTTTAATAAAACAAATGTATGAATTTAAGTAGTTAATAAACCATCATTCACGTATGGCAAAACAACAATTTTTGTGACTGGCATTTTATATGTGCCATTTTTATCTTTCAAGGTGACAACTATTATGATATTGTTTTGGTATGGATGAATTTTCATAATTCGGGCCAAATGCCATTTTAAAGGGCAATAATTATCAGAATTTTTTATTAATACTAAATCTCTCTCTTTTACCTTTACCCTTCCCTTGTACCATTTAGGTCTATTTAAGAGCTTGTTCAAATATTCTGATGACCATTTTTTCCAAATATGTTGTGTTAATTTTTGAACTAATTGCAATCTGCTCAACCTATTCATAGGAATTTCTGTATAATTTGGTTCTGGTAAGGCCATTAAAGAGGAACCAATAAGGAAGTGAGCAGGTGTCAAAGTTTCAACATCATTTGGATCATTTGAAAGGGGGCAGAGTGGCCGAGAATTAAGAACTGCCTGAATTTAAGTAATAAGAGTCAAGAGTTCCTCATAACTTAAAATAGTTTTACCTACAACACGTTTTAAATGGTATTTAAGGGATTTGACATTTGCCTCCCACAAACCTCCAAAGTGAGGAGTTGAAGGGGGATTAAAATGCCAGTTAATTCCTTCATTAGCTAAATAATTTTCTATTTCCTCCTCACTTTTATCTTTAAATAAAGATCTGAGAATTGCTCTTAATTCATTATTGGCACCAACGAAATTTCGACCATTATCACTATATATATCAGAAGGTTTGCCCTGCCTTGCTATAAAGAGTTTAAGTGCTGCTAAGAACGCTTCACTTGTTAAATCATTTACTATTTCAAAATGCAAGGCTTTTGTAGTAAAACAAACAATTACACAAATAAATACTTTTTTTATCTGTTTACTTCTACCTACGAAGCTTTTTTACTTCAAAGGGACCACAGTAGTCCAATCCAGTACGCATAAATGCTCTGACCATTGTTACTCTAGACTAGAAGCTGGCAAATCAGCCATTTGTTGCTCTGAATTCTTAGAATTTACTTTTTTGCAAGTCATACAATTGAAAAGAATTTTACGAACTATACTATTTCTAGCAGATAAGATCCAAAATTTGTTTCGGATGAGAGAAAGAGTTGTCTCAGCACCTGCATGGAAATACAAATTATGAAAATATTTAATAACACAAAAAGTAAAATTATGGTTTGAAGGAATAATCATTGGATATTTTTTATGCTCAGTTAAGTTGCTGTTTCTCAGTCTACCATCATCTCGGATTACACCATTATCATCTAAAAACGGGCACAAGTTAGTCAGTTTACTACTGTTAGGGTTTGCAGTACCCTTTTCTAAATACTGCATTTCCTTCACGAATGAAGTCATCTGGATGTTTTTATACAATACAGAATAAGGACTGAGAGAGTTCACTGCTGGTTAAAGTTCCACCTTTGGGATACAAGGGATTTCTACAGTTATGGAAGAATCTATTACACCATGCTACTACTCTTTGCAGTTTTATGAATGAAGAACTGTTATTAATGATGTCTAAAGGGTCAACAGTGTTAACTAAGGTACATACTTGAGTTACTGATGGTGCTTTCAATTCACGGATAAACAACTCACTGGTTTCAACAGAAATAATATCAGGAGACTCCACCATCTCAGGTTGTTGTAAGAATGATGGACCGAACCACCATAAATCACATTGCTGGATCTTGATGGGATCTACGCCTCTAGAAATGAGATCTGCAGAACTTTGCTTGGAAGGTACATAATTCCATTGATCAATCGAAGTTAAACTTTGTATAATCGATACCCTATTTGCGACAAATGTCTTTAGATCATTCGACTCCTTTTTTAACCATGCAAGTACAATAGTACTATCTGTCCAAAAACAAGTTTTAGAAACTTCTTGCTTTAGAGCACTTAACACTTTTTGCATCAACTTAGATAATAGAACTGCGGCAGAAAGTTGTAGGCAAGGGATAGTAATATGCATTAGAGGAGCCACTCTAGATTTACTAGTGAGCAGTTTGGTAGCAGAATCACCATAAGAATTATTAGATTTTACATAAACGACCGCACCATAAGCAAGTTCAGAAGCATCTGAAAAACCATGCAATTTCACACAATTAGATTGTTCTACAAATACAAATCTTGGGATATTGATCATATTTACAGTTTTTAAGGAAGTAAGAAAATTAGTCCATTCGATATTTTCTTTCACTGGAAGATAATCACACCAATCTATTTTCAGCAACCATAATTTTTGGAGGAAAACCTTGGCCTTCGTAATTATTGGACCTATCAAACCAAACGGGTCAAATATTCTAGAAATTTGCGATAATACTGAGCGTTTGGTATACCTTTCACTTTGCTCTAAAATTAAATTAAATCCAAAACAGTCTGGTTGCGGCTTCCACAATATTCCTAAAGTTTTTGTCTCATTGGAAAATGAATATTCATATATTGCATTATTACACAAAAGAGAAGATTTATTTACTGACCATTTGTGAAGATCCATGCTTCCCTTCTTTAACAAAGATATCAGTTGTTGTTCGATCTCTTTAGCTGTGTCTAGATCATCAGCACCTGTCAAAATATCATCCATATATACGTCTTGAAATAATACATTATGCAGCTAAAGGAAATTCCTTTCCTTCATCTCTGTCTAGCTGGGTAAGGGTTCTTGTTGCTAAAAAAGATGCACTCGTTGTGCCATAAGTCACCGTACATAATTTATACACCTTAACTGGTTCATGTACCTCAGGTTTAAACAAGATTCTCAGTAAATCTCTTTGACTCGGATGTATCAATGTCAAACAGTACATTTTTTTAATATCTGCTATAAGAACAAATTTGTGCTTTCGAAATCGCAACATTATACTAAATAACTCATCTTGGATTGTTCCTCCGTTATACTGCAAACTATTTAAAGATTTTCCGGTAGAAGTTAAGGAGCTAGCGTTAAAGACAACTATTAATGGTGTGCTACTTGATTCAGCACGGAGCATGCAATGATGGGGTATGTAATAAGTGATATCTGGTTCTTCAGATTCTATCACCTCTTCCATATGATCCATACTTAAATATTCTTGCATAAAGACTTTATAAAGATCATTAAATTTAGGTTCTCTAACTAAGCGATTCCATAATGAATTTAAAACTTTCATAGCCTTTTTCTTTGATTCACCAAGACAAGATGGGTCTTCCTTAAATGGCATTTTTACAATTTATTGCCCTGTTGCAGTTCTGGAATAATTTTTCAGAAAATGTTCTTCAAAAATTTCTGATTCCTTATTTCTAGAAATTTCAGACTCTCTCACAATGTTTTCTATTTCCCAAAAATCTCGAATTACTCTTTCTAATTCCAAATTATCTGTTATCAATCCACAACGTATATTACTTTCAACCTTAGCCGGAAGGCTTCCGCAAATAATATAACCGAAAACACTGTTTTGTAACACTATTCTAGTATTTAATGGTTGGTGATAAATTTGTAGCTGGTCTAGATTGGGATCAAACGGTCTAGAAGGCGTAAATTCCGTAATTTTCGGAACGACTACAAAATCTAATTTTAAATAAAAATCTTTATCTCTATTTCAAATAGTTGTGTTAACTCTAGATCTAACATTAAGGGACAAATTATGTATTCCTGAAATACAAATATTAGTCTTTGCTCTTTTCAAATTTAGTTTATCTACTAACCTTTTACTCATAAAATTAGAGTTTGCACCGACATCTAATAAACCGCGTGCTTCATGAAAATTACCATATCCATCTTTTATTAAACAAACAAATGTGCTAAGTAACACAGATTTTAACTCATTAGACCAATTACATATCGTTGAAAATAAATTGCTTTGGTTATTAGCTTGGAAAAGCTGGAATACTGGAGCCGAAGCATCCAAATTAGATTTATTACCGACTTCGTTTTTAGAACTCATTTCCTGTAAAATTATCTCTGGATTTTCAACTTTATTTATTTTTTGTTCACGCGGTAAATGCAAAGTCACATGATGCCTTTTCTTCCAAATAATACAAGAGAATTTAGATTTACAATCAATCACTTTATGATTCATAAGACAGTTGAAACAAAGATTTTTGTATTTTACAAGCTCAACTCTACTACCTACTGACATGTTTTTATAAACAGGACATTTATGCAAAGGATGATTTTCACTACATGACAAAATACATTTAGAATTTTTTACGTCAGTTAGAAAAACTTTAGAAACATTTCGATAATAAGTATTTTTATTACTCGCTCTAGAATTGTCAACCACGGGTTTTCCCTTAGACGTATAATATAAATCAATTTCCCGAGATAATTCAATGGGAGAAAACCACGATTCTGCTTGTCTAACATTTATAAAATACATGACATCTTTATCAAGCGTTTGACAAATCTTATCAGAAACTATTAACTGTTTTAAGGTTTCGAAATCTGTCACATTCCTCAATTTTAAATAATAATCCCAACTCGTTATTAATCGGGATGCAAATTGTACATATGTTTCATTAGGATGTCGTTGTGCTTTCCTAAAATGTTCTAAACAAGTCTGAGGGGTTAGCTCAAATTCTCTAAGTACTATAGCCTTTATTTTTGAATAATCTTCTAATTCCCCATCTTTAATGTATGTAATAACGTTTGTTGCCATTTCTCCTATCAGATTTAGTAGAATTCCCGATTTATATTTTTCTGGGTCATTTTTAGAAATAAAGGCTCTTTCTAACGATGAAAAAAAATAACCCCAACCTTCTGGTCTAGATGGAATTTTAATCGTTAACGTTCGTACACTTTTAATCAGAGAGTCTAAAGATTCTATACTATCTTTTTTTTCCAGATCGCTTAAATTATCATTTTTGGTTTCTGCACGGGCCTTAGCCAACTCAATTTCTAAGTTTGCATGTTCAATTTTCAATTTCTCAAGATCCAGTAATTTTGGTTCCTCATTTTTTCTGTCCTCAATAAAACTGTTTGATATGTCTTCAACCAGTTTGTTATCTGCTTTATACTTCGAACTTTCATTTATTAAATTTATTAAATCATAAATAGTTAATTTTGAATCTGATATATCTATGTCTAATTCAGCAGCAATTCACTGATAATCTTCCTTTTTTGCACCTTTAAACATTGTATTATAAATACAATTCAAAATAAAATAAATAAAACTGACGTACCTTTATTTATTAATAAATCTCTAAGTCTGATAATTCCACATTGAAAAGTTGTAATCCACTTTTTCTATTCTCAAATTAGTTCAATAATAAAGAATGTCAGTTCTTCTCTGCGTAAACACATTCACAGTTTATATTTTCGTATTACGAAATTCTCAAGGTTAATCGAAATTATTTTTCTTCTGGAATAAAAAAAAACTTCATCGGAATTCTGAATCACAATATTTTGTACTTCAGTATAAACAATACGATGATTTAATTTTTGTCTTACTCCTTTTAATTACTCTATAGAATTCCAAACATAATTTTATCTTCTGCAGACGATTACCGAAAACATAAACATCGAAAAATTCCTTTTATTCTTTCTCCTGCGAGAGGAGACCAATACTATGGATTCTCCGATAACTCAGTTAATATTTATCACTACGAAAGAAAAACACACAATCTCAATAAAATAACTTACTAGCGGACTGTAACTCTTTTAATTTCTCACAACACGAAATAAAAATGGTCGAGAGCCGAGATTTACACAACTTCACTGATCGGCATCTCGATCCCAACTCACAATCCCAATTTTTTTTAAACATTTTACATAGACGGCGTTTCTAGCTGCAACAGAATCTTTAAATTTAATATATTTGAAATGTTATTTTTACGAAGTATAGCTTCGGGAAGATGTTTAATTATTTCATTTGGAGTGAGGGAAATTAGTAGCGGCCTTCTCAATCCCAGCCCGATTAAGTTTAAATAAACATTACTTTTAAACCTCAATCCGGTTTTCTCCTTGTTCAACTGAACGGCCTGGTTCACTCATACTGATAGCAATGGCCGTCACGGTACAAGAGTGCGATTCAGGAAGATAATATATTTTTCAAATAATACCTAAAGTGTTTCTTATAAGTTGAATAATGCAATTTTTTTGTTATCTTAATAACCTAAGAATATAAATAATGTATAACATCATCTCACCAAACTCTTAATTTATTGTTATGTCATGAGATAACGAAAGCGCGCACCTGCAGCACCTTATACTACTGTTTCGTTTCCCCACATCAATTCTTGCCAAATTTTTCTTCCTTAACTTATATTTCGTAGGATACTTCCTTAATCTATTCTGATTTATAACTCTTTTAATCCATATCGCATGTTTGCCGCCAATCTCGGTGCGGCCATGCTCAACATGAAGAACCATACTTATAAGATCAGAAAAAAAAAATTCCTAATTATTTTTCTTAAATATTTATGGTGTTGTATTAATATTCTATGAATTATAATGCTTAATGACAATACTATCGATTTAAAGTTTGCGCAATAAACATTGCTGAATAAAGTATATTACATTTGCAAGGCATCTCAAGACTATTAGTACGAACATTTATTTTGAATAAGAAAGCATAGTCCAATCGAAATATTCAGTGAAATGTGCACAGTTTCTCCGTCCAAACCATACCTGGTAATTAACATATTATATTGTAACTATGATTTTTATAAAATGTGATGACATCATGAAAAATGTTGTAATCATTCGCTATCAATCAATACTAAACTAGATGCTAAATCAAACTCTCGAATCATAACTCTCTGAATCAGAATGCTTCTGACAGCATATTAAATGCCATTCATTGAATTACAGCATAGCGGAAACACTTTACATGACTACACACTTTACATTACAACACTTTACTTATCATTACATATCTTACAAATGAATGCAAGCCTGTTGCAAATCCCGTTACGAGATATTCTTTATTGTTGAAGTTGTGAAGGAAAACCGTTTTCTTCTTGAAATGGGAAAATCTGTATTTTTCTTTAAATCAATTAACTGCGACACAGGTGTCTTGGTACTTTCCTGTTAAAAATGATTTGATGAGATAGATAATATGGCATTGACAACAGAATAATATTTCGCCCACATATTAAATGGTATAGTATTCACTGTTTCATACATACCAGAACATTTTTCAATTTATGCATATATATATATATTATTTAATACATAGAAGCCATTTATCTGTTATTTTATACAAACATGAGTAACTTATGAAATACGTGTTATCAGAAGCAGTTCGTTTAATGCATACAAAAATAAGCATAATATTTCATCAGTTTGTTTTTGCATAACTTAAAACATTCATAAACCAGAAACTTTCCAAAATTAAAAAAAGCGCCAAAAACCCCATAATAAAGTAAAACTGATTCGTTATATGGAAATAATTTGTTTTCAGTTATTACGTCACTCCTAATTGTTTGTTCTCACAATTTTCAGACATGATGTACAAAGGATATAAAATAATATGTCGTTTTAAATGTAAGTTACAGTTAAATACCATGCACTTGTTGTATATAAATTCTGATTTATTTAGCTCAACAGATAATTTGTAACACATAAGTAGTTGAGTAATTTCTCTGACGATTTACTACAAAGACCCATTCATGTGTAAATCGAATCAAACTTAAGCGTTAATGAAATTTCGAAATTTACGTAAATATATTCCCTCGATTTATTATGAGATGACTGCTCTAGAATACACAGCTTCTGCTTGAATTGTAATTTAGTTAAAGATTTGTTAATCTGTTAATCTTTTGTACATGCATTTCTTAATATTGTTAAAACACAGTAGCACCCAATTTGATGCAGAATATTTATAATTAAAAAACAATCATCATTAAGGAATAAACCATTTCTGAAAAGAAAATTATTGGTAAAATTTATTTCAAAACTTGAATTTCCTTTACTATGCATACTACGTATGCGTTTCAGTTTTCGGATATTTTAACCATTCAACTGTTATTAATTCAATTGTTAAATTCAATATTAACATACTGAATTTTCTGCTATTTTTGTATTGCTTTATCCGCTTATTTTTTTTCGTTCTGTTGAATTTATATTTATTAAATTATTAAATTAGATTGTTGTTTTAAAAAATAACAACAGAGTTTAATTTTTTTCTTATTGCGAATTCGCACAAAGGGAACAGCACAATTTTCAAATATGATACCAGTTGGTGATGTCTTTTAAAGTACGATAAAGCTGTCAAAACGTAAGCTGTATTCAACTGAACCTATATTCATAATCCAAATACAATAGAATTACAATAATTGGAAAATGTATCTGCTGAAATGGAGACTTCCCTAATACAAAATGTTTCTATGGTTTCCATCTATTCCGTATTAGCAAAATTGGCATTACTTCATTTTTTATAAATGCATAAACAATACGTATATAAAACTTCTTATGACATAATGTAAAAAATATATATATTGCACTGATTTTGTTTTACAACTCATAAACAACAAATGATGTTTTCCAATTAGCCCCTCTCGGAAAAAAATACTACTAGAAACAGGCTATGTAAATCCTACATATATACAATTTAATACATTTACACGATTCTTGTTTTTAATTTTAAGTCCGACACTAACACATAAATAAATTACACCAATAACCCATTTGAAATTCAGTAATTCAGAATCATTTCTATGAAATTTTCGTGTGTACCAGGAATCAAATGTCAAATGTGAGGTACTAGCTATAACAGTCATATGATTAATTTTTATTTAAAAAAGTATCTGTATAAAATTTAATAGGGCAATTTTTGCATGTCTCATTGATTCACTAAATCATATTGTTGGACAACCCTCCAGCATTTTTTCCCTAGTATACAGCTAATATAATAAAAAAAGGTGTGTTTAGAAGAAGGAGCGATCACAGGAAAATAAAAGGTCTAGAGTGAATCGTAGTTAGCAGAATGTCACAAGGTATGGCTTTCGAGAGAACTTCCTTTAACACAAGACCTCCCCATACGAATGTTAAGCAATAAAAAACTTGCACACAGACGCAAGATGACAAAAGTGTAAGGGGTCAAGATGCACCTGAAAATGGTTAGCTACACAGTTTATTTATTTATTTATTTATATGTATATGTATACATATTATCTTTGCAGCATTATTATGACTTTATAAAATATGGAACATATGTTAGTTTTAATATATATATAAATTTGGATAGTACGTGATAGAAACTATTATCAACATAGATGGGTATACAGTGAAAAGGAGTGGCCAATTATAATATAACAGCATTGAATTACTCAATCCTAATCTTATTTGATTTTCTAATAAATTCACAATAACTCAGCAAATCCCGAGACTGCACTCCAGGAACAAAAACTAATAATAGTATGATTTCTAAATAAATAATTGACTAGGGTCTCAATAAATAAGAACTTTTCTATTACTTCGTAAATATTTTTTTATGTATTTCTACAATTTAAAATATACCATTAAATAGAAATTTTTCCTTTGCATTATTATCTCATGTAATAAATATATTTCAAATTAATTAGTTTTGTCTTTTCTCAATATTAACAGAATTGTAATTTTTTTTAAATTTATTTAATGATCCTAGAAAAAATATTCAAGTTTTTTTTTCTTGTAATAAACCTTTAAATTATTTATTCTGCACGCTAATGATCAGGCTCACTGTAAAACAATATGAATTAATTCTTAAAATGTTTTTATGATTTTTTTTTTATTTTACATTGTAAAATTCATTTTTTTTAAATTGTAAATTTACAGCTTTAAAAGTAACTCTGTCTCACTCTTTTCTCGTTATCTACGTAAATGATATGTAATTATTTGTCCAATTAAACTTTAACAAAAGATCAGGAATCTCGAAGAAGTTCGTTATTCGTCATTTTATTAAAGAATAAAATGTGTATCTTTCAAAATGTTAAAAATATGCTTAACTTTACTTTCTTAGATATTTAAAGCATTATTCTGTAAGGGATATTCAGTAGTATAATAACATTTGAATTTTTTTTTTCATTTTAAAGTATTACTAAGTTAGATAATGCTTTTGAAAAATGTTTTTTTTTTCTAAGATAATGATTGAAAAAATAATTTTTGGGGATGGACAAAATTGGTACTTAAAATAGGACTTCTTGAAATAATTGAATTTTACTAATTCTTTTATATTATCAAAATGAATAAATTATCAATTTGATTCTTCGACATCTTAGAAATAAAAAGAAAAAACATGCGCATTATCGAACAGGCGGTCTCTTTTTTTTATTTTAAATTTGAGATTTTGTATGTGTTTTGAGACCTACATCATTGTTTTTCTTCAAGAGTGTTTATATAGCCTTTTACTTTTATTATACAGAGGCGAACAAACAAATTCGATGACACTATGGGCGGCAATTACTCAAAATGCATTATATTGTCATTATATTATTTGAAACAGTACGAAATTTGTAAATGATACTAAGGCTTATCGAGGTACGCTCCCCATTGAAATTATGGCATGTAACATTTATATATCGTTTACTATCCACTACAAGAGGAAACCGTGATCACCACTGTAGGTTTTCACATCACTCGAGTTTTGGTAGAGCAAGTGCGGGTCGGGAAAACTCGACTTATGGCCTAGGACCTGGCTCCCTCCTGGATGTCCAGCTCCGAAGCTGTTGGGGGACTCCCGACTCGTCCCCAAGTGTCTCCGTGGTGGTTTACTCTCATATTGGGATCTACCGCGTATCGCAACAACCTATGTCTTCACCTCATGGGTTCAATAGGAGTGATGCGCAGGTGGCGGTGCTCCTACCGGTCACAGCGCATACGGGCGCCCTCTCCTGGTCGTGCGCGTTATAAGCCCATCAGGACTTGTGTGCGACGGTTGATGTGCTTGACGGGCGCCACTCTGGCGACTGGCGCTTAAAGTATTAAACAAAACAATACAGATGCATTACATTTTCGTGCCAATTACTGATGGAAGAGCTATTTTCTATGACGTTTATTTAACTTATGATGCTTTATGTATCTATTTCTATGTGATTTCAGCTAACTTTTTGACCGCATTTTAAGTTTACATGCCACAAACGAATTTCCGACAAATATTCAGTAAAAGACTTTGTCATTTTCAAATATTATATGTTGATAAAATGTTTCTCAGCCAGTGTTTTTATGCTGGTAGCGCCTTTGGTGGGAAATTGCAACACGAAAATTTAAAAATGGATATTTTTGTGTGTTTTCTGATATAGCAGCAATACTTCAAGGTAAAATTAGATAGGGTCATTTAAACTCACTTTTTACGCCGATAACGCCTCTATCGAGGAGTATAATACCCATTTTTTTACTTTGCTTTTTGTTTTTAACATTTTATTGGAAGATGGCCATATGCTCGTTAGAAATAGGTAGTAGGGGGAACTGGGGCACATTGATGCGTTTTGTTTTCTAAGAATTTTTTTGGTACCCAGAAAACAAAAATTTCAAGTTATTTTTCCATGTAATGTCAGCAAAACTAGTGTAGTGTGTTACTAACAGGCACAATCGTTGTTTTATATAGTATTTCTGTGTGTAATTTAAAAAAAACTAAAAAAAGTCATTTGTATCAATGTGCTCCGTCCCCGGGGTAGATTGATACACTTCATGGGGCACTTTGATATGTTTGGGAAAAGTGGTGAAAAAATAACAGCTACTGCGTATTTTCCATAGAAAATAAGTTAGCAAACCATTTTATATTTATTCAAAGAAATTCAGATTACCCACAATTTATTTTGGGTAATTCAAAGAAAGTCAAAATTAAATGTATAACGAACTGATATTCTTGCTGTTCCTTGTCTGGTTGTTGACTGGGGCAACTTTGTTATATCTGACACTTCAACCCCACAATTGTCTACTTTCTCAGGAAAAATGAAAAAGTTACCATGTTTTCTGTTCATAAACCCGACAAGATTGTCACCATCATCAGTTTTTCGTTTAACTTGGCCTACAAAGTGAATAACCGATCTCTTTTTTGCAAACCGAACTATAACAAAGTCATAATCAACAATATTTTGGTCAGAAGTATCTGCTTCTTACATTGTATCATCTTCCAAAGTATCTGCTTCTTCACCTAGCAGGTCACTTTGATTGAAATCATCTGATGTAGAATCACACCACTGTCCTACGGGTGTTTCAGATTTATCTGATAAATATCATTCTTCCACCTTCTTTTTCTTCGTCTGTCGCTTCAAAGGTTTGGTTTCTTCTATCCCCAGCAGCATTTTTGCGTTTTTCAGTTCTTTGTCTCTATTCTTTTACTGTGCTGTAGGTTGTTTCTCTTCTTGAACTTTT
Organism: Maratus michaelseni; assembly: GCA_963931845.1. Lineage (NCBI taxonomy): Eukaryota > Metazoa > Arthropoda > Arachnida > Araneae > Salticidae > Maratus > Maratus michaelseni. Next base: position 395,969,512 of record OZ007592.1, read on the forward strand.
CTCATGTCGAAAAGACTTTTTTTTCTCTGGAGAATCAGTTTAAATTCGAGATTTACCAGGCTGCCGTCCTTTTCTTATGTTAGTTCTATTACCAATAGCTGTTGGGTAAAGTCGTGCGTCTTCAGGAGTTACAGATTTGTTTGAACAAGTAGTTGGCCATGGAGTCTGGTAGCATCAGCACTTTGTGGAACATTGCTATCTTGTGACTGAGAGACAGTTGAGGGAGTTACTTAGTCTGTTTGAGGGGGTGTGACAACAACTGTATCAGAGTGAGAATTAGGTATGAAAACTGTGCTGGGAGAAAAATCAGACTCAGGAAATACCAATTTGTTGAAGGGCACTATGCCTGTCCTTTCAAAACCAGACACAATATTTTCCGGAGTGAATGATTCTAAGCAAGTTTTTGCCAAGTTTAGCCAACTTTGGAATGTCATAAATTGATAGGCGTTTCCCCGGATTATTCAGGTGCCAATCATTGAAAGAAATTTTCAGCTTTGCAACCAATCACTGCTACGTCCAATGGTTGCAGTTTATGAAAGGTGTGTGAGGAGGAATGACAAATAAATTATTCCATTTGCACGATAGTTGCCAGTGGCATCAATAGAAACGTGTGACTCATGATTATCACATAGCAACAGTATATTCAGCAACAGTAGGTTTCAGTAGGTTCATAGCAACAGTAGGTTTTCTATTGACGAATTTGTATGTTGTTTGACGTGTCTCAGAACTATTAAGAACAAATATGCAGACATCCCCTGCCATTTCATTACCATTCCAACTTTCAGGATACTTGCAGCGTAGTTTTTTAGCAAATCCATATGCCAAGGGCCTTATCTGCTTCTGCGTTAGACCGTGATTCAACTCATTGCTTTTAACAAGGTATTCATTTAATTGTTTTTCTTGTTTGGCGGTAAGTGCCTGTTGAGAGGAATACTTAGAACGTGACCCCTGACTCATTCTTCACCATTTCTTGCTTTCATTTTCTCCAGACGATGTTGCAGAGTAGCGGGTTTGGTGTTAAACATGAGTGCAGCTTTCCGGATTGACAAATTTCCCTCTAAAGCAGCTTTCATAGCTTTAGATACGCCATCCTCGTTGATTGCAGCTCTCTCGGTCTTTTTTTTTTTTTTTTTTTTTTGTAAGAGCTAATCATAGTGGTAACCATGGAATAAGAAAAATTAAAAATCCCTGTTTGCAAAAGTACTATTAAATTTTCTAGTATACAATAATGGAGCTTTTTCACTTCAATAAAAACTAATATTAGAAATTGTTGGTCGGAAATGATTGGATTAAGGAGTATACGAGAAACAAATAATAAAAGATAATGAAAAAATGAACTAAAATGAATATAGGTTGTTAGCAGCTATCATGGGGCACATTGATACACATCAATGTGCCCCAACATAGGCTGTATCAATGTGCCCCAAGTAGCCATTTTGAATAATATGAATCTCAAATCCAAAACTTCATAATTTACCTAACAAAAAAGGATGAGGAACTGATAAAGAGTACTTTTACTTACCAGGGAGGGTATTCTTTCCGGTTGAAAATACTGGAACAGCTGTATAATACCACTGCAATTGTACAACTCAAATTTACTTTTTACCTACAAAAACACTAAATCACACGTCTCATTTCATCAAACTACTGAATCACGCCAAGACGTTCTGTAGGTAGTTGTGTACACTAGCGCCATATTTTGGAGCTGTTGGCAAACTTCCTGTAATGACCTTGTGAGTAGTAGAGGGGGTGTATCAAGGTGCCCCATGCATCAATGTGCCCCAGTTCCCCCTACTGATTTATAATAATTTATTCTAGCGTTTATAGTTCAGAATAATTAAAATAATACAATTTAGGAAAAATAGATTTTTTATTTTTATTTATTTATTTATTTATTTTTTTAATGTTTTATTGTATGACAGCAATACTGATGTTAAAAGTAAGTGGTATCGTTTCAACACATTTTTTCGTTTGTGTTTACAGCGTCCCTTGGTAGAAAATAGGGTAACTAAATTTAAATAAAAATGACTTTTTATTTTTTTTTAAATAATTTTTTTAGAATAAGCTTTTGTTACGGTAAAATTTATGTTTCGGTAAAAATTTTAACATATATTTTTCTTTGTAATTTTACGCTTTTAGTAGGAATTTGCACTAATTCATTAACACGGATTTTTTATGTTCTTTCATATATCAATCCAAGGTATAATTAGGTAATACAGATTAAATAAAGTTTTCTTTTCGATTTACTCCAGGGAAGAACTATGGTAACCCAATTTACGTAAAACGGTTTTTTAATGCTTTTATGTATGGCAGGTATACTAATGCTAAAAATTAGTAGTGCAGATTCAACACAGTTCTCTTTTGCCTTTATAACGTACCCTGGCAGGAAATAGGTCAACACAATTTAAAGAAATTAGATTTTTTTCCTTATAAATCTGTAGAATAAGCATCAGGAGGATTGGGAAAATTACTCCAAGTTAAAATCAGGTAATACAGATTCAACACAGGATTATTTTATGTTTATAGCATCCCCGAGCCGTAAATAGTGCATCTAAATTTAAATAAATATGATTTTTATGTTTTTTTTAAATAAATCTTCATAATAAGTTACTACTGCGTCAATTTTATGTTTTAATTAAAAAATTTGCATGGCAGTCTTTTTTTTGTTGTTGTTTTTACTCTGGTTGCGCGCCCGTTGAGAAATCGCATATTTATAACTCTAAAATGGATTTTTTAAAAAAATGTTTGTATAATAACAGTACATAATCCAAGCTAAAATTGTGGAATACAGATGTTTCTTTTGATTTTATATCGCTTCCTTGGTGGAAATAATGTAATCAAATTTAAATAAAATTAATTTTTGTTATGTATTATTTAATAAATCTTCAGAATAAGTTTCTGCCTCGGTCAAGTTTACGTTTTCATTTTAAAAAAATGATAGGTTTTTTACGCCGCTAAGCGCCCATGGTGGGAAAATACATAACTGAAACTTTTAAATTGTTTTTTTCCTTTTGTCGTATGGGGACCATAATTCATGTTAAAATTAGGTAATACATATTCAAAGCTTTTATTGCGTCCCCTAGCCTGAAATAGTGTGATTAAATTTAAAAAAAAATATTTTTTAAGGTTTTCTTTCTTTAATAAATATTCATAATAAGGTTCTGCCGTGTCACTACTATATTTTGATAAAATTACATGATAGATGTTTTACGCAGGTAGCGACCCTGGTGGAAAATTGCATAACTAAAATTTTAAAATGGATTTTTTTTTCAAGTTGCAATCTTACTTCAACTTAAAATTAGATAGGGTAATTTAAACTTCACTTTCTTTAACCCCGATAACGCCCCCTAGCGCAAAATATATTAATCAAATTTATTTTTTTTTCTACATTTTGCTGTATAATGGCCGTATTTAAGATAAAAATTTGTAGTACTGATGAAACACAATTTATTTTGCTTTTGTAGCGACCATTGGCGGGAAATATGCCGTCTACGTTTAAATAAAGTTGATTTTTTTTAATGTTTTTCTATATGAAAAAATTTACGGTGATTATTTTAAATTTAAACCCAGTATATAAAATACTGCATAGTTAACTGAAATGAAGTATTATAAGATGATGTCATTGGCTAGAATAATACTTTTGTATTATTACTACAATTAATTTCTTTAATTATCTTTATGACACTTTATCTGTTATCTATCACAAATGTGGTTCAAAATTATGTTGAAAAGAGTATAAAAAGGGTAACGACTGTGAATTATTTAACATTCAGAAGCAGACATTCACGAAAAATATTGACTTTTCTTTGGAACAGTGAAGTTCTGCATTTAAGCACAAGCAAATAAATGTAAACACTTAAGAGTGTAGAAATATAAAAAAATAATTGAAACTACATAGGCATAATTAACTTCATTCTCGCAAGGGTACATATTAACTAAATCTTAAAATCTTAAATTAAACGTTTTCTGTAAATAAAATGAATATTTGCTGTAGTAAAATTAGTTTTTTGTTTTGTAATTAAATTGAACAATACATTTTTTTTTTCTAGAAACAGATACAAAATTTATTTTAAGTAAAAATATGAATAAACCAGCACTTTTATCTTAGAAATGGATTTTTTTTTTTTTTTTTTTTTTTTTTTTTTTTTTTTTTTTTTTACTGCAATTCTTTATTTTTTTAATTATGTTTCGATTCTGTGACCTATTTCATGATTTCATTCAATTATATGGCACATAAATATAGTTACTTTTTATATTCGAAATGCTTAGTTCTGCAATGTGCATTATATAAATCTATAAATCCCCATTTCACATTTGAGAAGGTATCCTAATGCCAACAAATGTACTACACCATACGTCAATATTAGAATTCCGATATAACTGAGTTCAGAATAAATTAGAAGCTTGTGTTCAAGCATAGCAATTTTGGGTGGAACATTAGAAAGACCATTCAGTAAATTCGGAAGGTATCGATTCAATTCACATTCAGTCGATCTGAACCGAGTACTGTAACATGAATATCAAGTACCTTCTATGATCTCTCAATGGGTTAAATTCGAATATACCTGTTTCGCAAATCACCACATAAGTAGTTATGGTAATAATAACTATAAAAAAAATTCGAATTAGATAAAGATTTTTACACATACCAGCGCGAATTTTAATAAGAAAACGGAAGGTTGCAGTCTTATGTTTGTGTTGAAATGTTTCTGTCAACATCTATATTATTTAAATATACACTGATGCCATAAAGTAAGGGTCACTGACATTTTCGCATGAAACATTTTGTGTGAAAGGATTGTGTTGAGATTTTTTTTTTTTTGTGTAGACAAACTTAGCAAAAATGCAGAGGCATATATAAGCACAAATCTTAGCAGTTATTATAAATATGTGATAGCAATACGAAACATAATTTCATCAGAAAACGTTGATAACACATGTAAAGGAAGTTTTAATAATACAGTGTATATCCTCACCTGACTGCATTACATGATTGGCATCGGTTGTGTATACTTTTAAAAAGAATGTCCAGACGTTCCAGAGATATATTACCGCTTTCCTTATCCTACTGAAGTTATTTGTTGAACGCGGTAAAGGAGTACGTACTCCAATGAACCTCCCAATATAATCCCATGCATGCTTAATAGGATTCAGATTGGGGGAGTACTTAGGTCACGTCACTCCATACGGTCTATCGCTTCAGTTGGAAGAAGGTACTGAAAACAAGATGCAAGTTAAGGGCAGACGTCGGCATACATAAATATGAATCATTTCCAATAGCACCACAGAAATACTTTATATTACGTACTAAAACCTCCTCACAATAAATATTATTATTAACGACCCATCTTACCAATAGCAAGATGCCTGTACGGGCATTACTCATGATCTGAGTCCACACCATTATTCCATATCTATAATGGTAAACTTCAACAATATTTTCTGCGTTAAAGTCTGTGCCCGGTCAACGTTAGATTTATTGACGCTTATAATCAGACGAGAAAATAAATCTGCTTTCGTCCGTGTAGAGAACATTGTTCTATTGCTGGTAATTTGAATTTTCGTGATCACGACACCATCGATATGAACTGCGTTTGCTCGTTGTGTCAATGAAATACATTTCACAGATCCGTGCATACAAGCCAGCGTCATTCAAATGCCTGGAAACGGTTTGCGACGAAATTGTCGTTCCAGTGCTTGTGTGACGCTCTTTTGCCAACTGTCCAGCAGTTAAGCGGAAGTTTATATTAGCTGTTACAGCCATAAACCATTCTTCATGTGATGTTGTTTTGTGTGTTACTGCTATACATTCTGGTAGCTAATCCAGTTTCGTAAAATTATTTCCACAAGCGTGCTATTACGCATTTGGGAACTCTGAACACATTCCCTAAATACTTGTGAAACGGAAATTTACCCACAATTTTTCAACGCTTAAAACCATCCCCAATTGTTATTAGTGATATATCGCCACTCTTTCTAAAAGCAGAAAACACACATATGCAATTTAACGCCTGTAAATTCCGATCTCGTCTACACACTCCCCTGAAAGTTTTATTATTCTTCCGAATCCTCCGTCAGTTACGTGATTTAACACATTTCCATATTTGCCAACTTATCTACGCTAACGCACATGTACGTCCACCACAACAATTCCACCAATAAAACGAAACTTTCGCGTCCTTGAATTAGTGTTTTTCCACTGCCCCTTAATTTTTGGACAGCATTGTAATATCGTAATAAGATTGGTATAACTTAATATGCAAAATATCGATCATTACTATATTTGTTCTTTCATTAAAATGCAACATTGTTTAGTGTATCATGACTTTCAAGTACTCCCTTAATACTTGTCTTTAATAATTTAAAAATAAGATGACAGTTAGTGCATCAGTGAATTTTATACATTGTAGGAAAAAGGTGACTTTTGTAGAATACCTTTTTTTAAGGATAAATATTAAAATATATATTTAAAAGGATATAACAACGCTCAAAAGCAAAAATAACGTAAATATGGGATGGTAGATTTATAATTTTCTTATTTAAATTTCAGAGGAGATGCATATTTTTAAACATTGTAGCAAATAGCTAAAACCCGAAACGTTGTTCTAAATATAATTATTTGAGAGTCAATATTCATATTTTATTAAAGGGCAAATTGCACGGTGCAGAGCAGAATGTAGTATCCACATGTTAATAATCGTTTAAAAATTCAAAAAAAAATCTGCTCAAAACGCTTGAGAAGATATTTTGTCACCGGTATAGAGACAAGGGTATACAGGTGGAGTGGGTATTTTTTATTTTTTTCGTATTTTGAACAATTCAGCCTACGCGAGATTGAAAAAATTAGGACTTAAATCACGAAAAAAGACGTTTCGAAAGAAAGATTTTAGAAACTTTTATTAAAGTATTTTTTTAACTGATTGCACCGTTAGTAAGATAAAAGTGCGTTAATGCCGTGGGTAATTTTTATTTTATTTATTCTTTTGTATTTCGACGTGTTGAGCTTATGTGTATAGCGAAAGAGGATAATAAAAGGTTAGTTTTCGACCGTCGGAACTTCCCTTCCTTAGAATTTATCGAAATGGCATTCCGGCCACATCGCGGTTCATCATGGTTTTTAAAAATATATATGACTTAATTAATATAAAAAGGAATATTTTTTAACCTCAGGTGCAGTAGAACCTGCCTTGGTATATCCGCATTCAAATTTTCAGACATTTAGGCGCGGTAGATTACACTAACCAGCGTGCACACAGACACAGACACACACACACAGACAACATCTTACTTTCATTAGTATTGATTAAGTTATTTTGTAATGCAAAAATAAACAGAATAAGATGAAAAACTCAATTCTGGTAATGATATGAGGATTTTAAGCATCTTTAATTAAAAAATTAGAACAAGAATTTTCTTTGAATATAGTAATAAAATGTATAAATTATAATTTGAAATACGATGATGAAGATTGTAAACATTCAGTCTAAAAAAATCTATATACCATATTTTCCATGAAATTAAATGTAGGATGTCACATTATAGAGTTTTTGTTTCATCGGAATATTTTTTTATATTGCATTTGTATGTGTATGTGACTCTTTAAAAATTTTCATATTTTAGTAATAACATAGGTATGCACTTCATTATATGCTAATGAGATATTTTTAAAGAAATTTAAAAATAAAAAAAAAATGTTTCTCCTTACTATTAATAATTTTAATAAAGTTTATTCACAGAGTACCCTCTAGAATTAGGATATCGAACTGGGCTTTATATTCAATGAATGTTGGAAGACAATCTGACGAAAAATATACTTCAAATAATAGAAAAGTACAAAGAGGACTGGCGAACAGATAATTGTAATTCACTGTATAAAAGCAAATTGCACAGTGCAGAGAAGAATGTAGTATCCACATGTGAAGTATCGTTTAAAAATTCAACAAAAATTATGCTCAAAACGCTTGAGAAGATATTTTGTCACGATACGACATGTATAACTGTGTTCATATTTATTCTTTTTCGACTTCATTTAGTCTAAAAGACAATCATTACATGTAACTTAAAAATATGGTAAACTATACATCACAAAAAGTTAAGAGTACTTTATTTAGTGTCATTCGCTGTTATTTATCCTAACATTCAGTGTTAACTATACTAACATATGGTGTCGCGCTGCTTAAAACGATTTTGAAGAGTAAGTGTTGGAAGACAATCGCTACTTATTTTACATAAGATGTAAAAAAAAAGAATTGGTTTATTCATCTAGCAAGATGGTTTACAGATAACATAACACTGTCGGAGCTATCCACAATTCCGAAAAACGCCATTTTATTTTCAGACACATCAGAAAACAATAGATTTCAGGAAGTAATTTTCGGAAAAGTTTCCGATTATTTTTATAGTGCATTAGAATACGTTTGCATACAATCTGATATAGTATCAGTTTTCTGAACCCGGTATTAAAACCAAATAGCGGGGAAGAGGCTACGCTCGGTTAAAGTCATCTTTGTATCCAACTTGCTATAACAATAAATTATCGCTGTATTATTGCTATAAAGTATTTTGTTTAATAACAGTATTATTTACAGAAACAACGAATCTTTAAACTATGTACATAGTTCAAAATTTTACATTACTTATAAATTTAAAACGCAAGGGCATCCTTCCAACATTTTTAGATCGTTGCAGTCTCTTTCGGTAGCAGGACTTTTAGGCCTGTACGCCTTTTTATACATCCGAAAGCAAAGTACAGCATTCTGTGTACAGAGGACTATGGACTCTGATTGGTTGAATCATGGATGTCGGCTCCTGTTTGGAATTTATAGAAAATGCCTACAGATTCTGAAAACCATTTTTTTCGCTAAATCTCGAACATTTGGCGAAATTTTGCAAAATTTGCGACAATCCTTCATTTGGCGCCAAGCAAATTTTTTGACATTACTAATCTTGAAAATCTATTTTACTGCCAAATCTTGCCAATGGCGCCAGCATTTCGCAAAATTTTGCGATATTTCGCGAAATATTCTTAACTTTTGGATTCCTTACAGCAAATGTTGCAAATGTCCGCCACCATTTTGAATAAGGGTTCGTAAATATCATGATATTTTCGAAAGTATAAAAAATATCCGATATTTTGATATATATCCGATATTTTCGATATTCATCCGATATTTTCGATATATATCTGATATTTTCAAAATAGTCAACTTACTGTTCAAAATAAATATTTTCAAGCATAATAAAACTTAGAGACTAAATTATGTTGCACTTAACATAAAAACTTAAATAATATAATAAAAAGGCTTTTTTTATTCTTTTTTATTCTTTTATTTTTCACTTTGAACAAAATTAAAGATCAACTAATCAACAAAACAAACACAATTTGCTTCATACACTTATTAAAATCTATAAGATACAGTATCAACTATCAAGAAATCAGATATTTATAAAACAAATTAAATATTTTTTTTATTATTATTTTAAACATACATGTAAGCTTATTTATTTTTTATTCCCTTTTATGTTGTACAATTTAAGTTCAACAACACCAAAACCAGAAACTTTTCTAACGAAGATACATAGAACAGATTATCTAAATTAGACAGTTTAGAATTAGTTCTGAATTAGTTATATCATCCCACATAATTATTAGTCCATATAATCTACATTTAAAAATAAAAACTTCAAAGTTTGGACAAGATTTTTGTTTTTTTTCTTTATCTAGAATAGTCACTCCAGAGACAAATGTTGTTTATCTACAGAATGACACAGTCAATATCAGTTGAAAATTTCATTTACACTTTTTTTTCACTTAAAATATCAAAATTATCTTCCGAAGTGATATTTTGAAAGTAAATATCAAATATTGAAAATAACAAACATTTACAAATAATATAACACGTATCAAATAACATAAAAATATCGAATAAATCAAAAATCTTGATATTTTGAATCTAAATATCGGATATATATCATTATCGGATATATATCCATTGATATATATCACGGAACCCTGTTTTGATTGCAAACATGAACACGTAGAACCAAGTTCTATGATGACGCACTTCAAATATTGTTGGTGGTTGGTGTTGGCGACAAAAATTTTTCTGAAAAAAAAAAATTTGAAAGAAGCAGACGATTTTCTCATATCATTTGCGTAGAATCGGATTAAAAGTTACTAATGATGATCATGCGAATTTATATTTAAACAAGAACAAAAAATCATGCGTCAAGCATAGATTATATAACACTTTTCAACTCTTCCAAAATAATTTTACAAGTCATTACCGTTTAATAAGCTGAAAGATAACATCTAAGTACACAATTTGGAAAACGCATAACATATTTAAAAACGCAATTTAAGGAATTTCCAACATACACACTATTCGGAAATATATCCGAATATTTTTATTCATCCCTGTATATGATCTATAGATTTGTATGTATACTACATAGGATGCTAAATTTTAGTTTAGTTAAGAAACGCGTAGCGCAGTTTAAAATTCTCCTTCTGGAATTTCTGTCAAGAAACGAAAATGTGTTCGCGAGATTTTGTGCTGCCCTGTATATGATCTACAGAATTTATACACGCCAAGTAATAGACAAAAAGTGAGTTAAATTTAAAATCGCGTTCAGCAACTTAAAACGCACTTCCAGGAATTATTGTTAACAGACAGTAGATAATACTTTTGTGTGTCCCTTGTAAATGAACGATGACTGCTATACACACAATATTCTGTAATAAGCTTCTTGTAATACACCTTAGTGATATATATCAATTACAATGTGTTTTAAATTGTGTAACATAATTAAAATAAACCGCAAATAATTTTTCTCCATAGACCGTAATGTAACGGAATTCTTTTGAGTGTCCCTGTAAAAAACTATACGTGCTACACACTTCAGTTGAAATAGCGAACATGCTATAGATAACAACAATAACAAATAAAAATTGCAGGGCAATCCGCGTATATTTACGGGAGTTAGAGCACGGACAGACGGCCAGACGGCAGACGGGCATAGGACCAGACAAACCGAAGTCATAAACACTTTTCAACTAGGTTGGAAAGTGTTAATAACGAGTTTTCGCATTTAGCAAGTGAAAAAAACGATACTCGCACATTAGTTATAGACATATTAAATAAGTAATGATGATTAAAGTCTTGCTACATGCATTATAAATGCGGTTAATACAAGGAAAAAAAAACCGGATACTCTTTTAAATTAATCACTCTGTACAAAAGTAATGATTTTACTTACAGCATTCTCTAATTTATACTTTTACTAATACTGTTATTCAGTTTAGTAATTAAAAGAAAATAAAGAATTTTCATCAATTCTGCATAAGAACATAATTGAAAAGATATATTTTCTGAAGCTCTACGAAATATACACAATTTTCTTTGGTATGTCTGCGAATATAGTATTTCTTTGCAAATCGCAAAAGTTTTCAAAAGTTTAGTTTCAAATTTAATTGCCAATTTCATCTTACGAATAAAATTAAATCGTAATTTAATTTTTTTAAGCTGAAACCTGTTTTCAGATATGTGAATATTTAAAGATAACCTCATTTAAACAGATATAATGTATCTGAACCGTCTTTTGCTTCTCATTGCTGCATACTGTAATATAAATATACTTGATAAAATATATTTTAAAGCATATATAATAAGAAGCGTAATTAGCTTTTCCGTCGTTTAAAATAGCTGTTCTGAATATGCTATGGTATAATTCATTTGAAAAAAGAGACTATATATTTCGATATACACTTTTATAACGCAGGCGTATGGCTTAAAAGAATGGTTTTACAATTATGATTGTTAAAGAACAAATATTGACTAATTAGAAAAAAAACATATAAATTCAAAATTTATGTGGGGCAACCTGAATCAGAGATTGACTCAACATCCATGAATGCTTTACGGATCATGAAAACTGAGTGTTTTTTAAATTATATTTTTTGTAACTAATAAAAGAAAGCATTTTACGTTTTTATAACAATTTAAAGATATTTTAGGCTGAATATTCTATCTATGTAACGTGATAGAATTCATTGAATTTAATTGTTGAAATTTATTACTCTTGACTATTTCATTATACTCTCAAAATTACCATTGTAAATCCAGAAAGATGTTTTCTTTTCTTTTTAAATTTTATTAAATAAACTAAAAAATAAATAGATAAATATTTATTTCTCAAAATCAAACCATGCTTAAATATATTTTTATTAATAGTTTTCTATATATAAACGTTATTCTCGGGATATCTTGGTGAAATATCTTTTACAGCACAATTCTCTTCAAATTTGGAAAGAGTAGAAATACCAATAAAAGTATTTAACATTTATAAAACTATTTCAAAATATTTTACTCTTATATTGGAACGACTGAAAAGCTAGTTTTAGAATACATAAGAAACTTGATTTTTTACTTTATTAAAAATTTATTTAAAAAAATCTAATTTTAGCATAAAACTGTGAATCTAAGAGCAATGAAAGCAAAAAGAAAATAGGTAATTAATATAATACGACTATACAACTTTCAAATATGATCAATGTTTCATATTTTAACAATTTAAAGCAAAGTACATCGATATATAAAGACACTTTGATAATGTGGATAGGTTATTACAGGGTTTAATGGTATATGCGTATTATCAATGCATGTTATATGCGTATTTCAATTTTTAATTTCAAGCGGTCAAATACGATATGAAACTTCGAAATTCAGAATTGCCTTTAAACTAATGAAACTATTGCCTAAGAATTAACATAACGTAAGGCATTACATTTCTGGTAAATGAAAAACAGGAAATCTCGCGTCGTAATCGCGTCGTATATTGAATTTTATCAAAATAAAAATATTCTCAGCAAATAACACTAAAAATATAAATCTCTATAGATGTTTCTTATAGAATGTATTTTTTTTCGATGCGAATTTTACTTCACAATATATATGAAATTGGATGCAAATCTTCATTCTATTATCGGTAAAACAAAAAACAACAAAAAAACTTTATTTTGTTACTTTAGAAAATTTGATCATATAAATATATTTCAACATGTGCAGAAACGAATTTTGGAACTTTCTGATATAAACTATTTTTAAGTATGTATCGAATTTCGCTGTTTTAGCCATTTAACCAGTATGGAATGAAATATCTTATCTATATTCTTTTCTCGTGAAAAATACAGGTATAGTAATGCGTTTTATAGGAATATATGTGGTTATCGAATATCCTCAATCAGCAATTTGTTAAATATTTGAAATGAAATCACTGTAAGATTAGTGTAATCGATTGCGGCATGCTCTCTGATCGATCAGTTGATGTTTTGTAGCGAAATCATGATATCAGCGTATATTAAATAAGAGAAACTATGCAGGGTGGGGCAAACCTCATTGACACATGTTTTAAATCAATACAAAATTAAGTAATTGGCGTACAAGAGTACGGTTTACACAAAAATGTTCCGCATGATCAAACCATTTGATTAAGCATAAATAAAAAAATCTCATACATGGCGCTACATCTCCAATTGAACAGCAAAAGTCACTTTATACACGAGAGTGTGGACAGACAAGTAATGTGCATTATTAAATTGAATTTTTTATCGAAACTATAGCGACCCACATTGCAAAAATCGGTGGTACTGACCTGTATCATTTCGATTAGACGAGTAAGACAAGTAAACATAAATGAAACTTTATTGTCCCTCTGTCGACACTCAGGTATGTATAAAGCCTCTATATATGTACAATATCATCTCTTAAATTTTTTTGACAGATAAAAAAAAACCCCTCAAAATTCAGCTTTTATATTTAAAACCTTCTTATTATATTTCCTAAAGGAGCGCAGTTATTTCAAAATATATGTAGGCAATGGCGAATTTGAAGTTCCTTAAAAGCTCTCCAAATGCTCTGGATTTTTTAAAATATATATATTTTTTTAATTCACCACTAAATTCATTTCGGTAAACTGACCAGCGAAAATTTTAAACATAGTTAGTGGAAAAACATTGTATTACATTATCGATTTCGTTTCCTAATTTTCATTGGAATATTTCAAAATGTTTCACAGTGAAATTACCTGTTTTCGCAGTGTTATATTGAATTGTCAAATATGTGGCATGCATTAAAATACTTTTTCTTGTTTGATACAGTCATATTACAGTTACAATCTGCTGTCAAATGCGAAACAATATCAAACAGTGCATGTCGCGATTTTAGCAGCCTGGTCATTTTATGGCGTTTCACCGCTTATCTTCTATTTTTTCATTTATATTTTGTTCTACCATTTGTATCATTATCGGCAGCTCCACGGGCTCAAGACTGTAACTTTTTTAAAGACACTGAAAAAGGTGACCGAGAGGGACATCCATGTTCTACAGATCTGGTTCACTCGTCTGAGAAGTCCTTCTCAGCACTCAAACGCTTTTGAGTAACAATTTAATTTCGGACTTCATGCTTATTGACGTATCCTGTTTAGTAGGCAATATATAAGAAAATTTCATCGCGCGATACCTCAATGAAAGATTCAAATTCATATATGTATATATGTTTGTTTTACTGTCTTATTTATGAAACAATTAAGGCCGATGTTTTTTTTTTTTTCAAAATATGTTATCGGAAAACGTACCGTATAAATAATTAATTTAGTATTTTAATACATATGCCTCTCCATGTAAAACATATGCCCTACTTGAAAGACATACTCAATTCAAATAATTAGAAATTGCAATTTCATGTTATAATTAGAAGTAATTATTTTTCGCGGTTTAAGAGGTAATCCCTATAGCATATTTTAATCACCATATATATTTATTCTATTTTTTCAAACATTACTTACTTATGTCACTGGCTATATTGCTGTGCATGGTTGAGCCAGATATAAATTCTTAAGTGACGTTAAGAAACTTTATCTTTAGATTGAGATTACGTTTAATAACTATTGTTATTAAACAATATTTGTTTGACAACATTGTTTTTCAGTTTTTATATTACTAGAGAATATTACTTTGTTTTAAGCATGCCATTTTAACGATGCATTTTTTATGTTATAAGCGGATTGTTTTATTTAAATTATAATTTCTTTTTCAACAATTGTTAAAATTTATTTTTCTACAATTGTTAAAATTTCATTTTCTACAGGATGTTTTTTTTACAGTCAATATGTCTAACGCTTTAACAAGCATTTTGTTTTTCTTATACACCAAAAGAAACTATATCTATACTTGACACATAATTAAAAAACTTATTTAGCATTAATACACATTCAAATAAAATAATGCAAATTTCCGCTTTTAATTATAACTTCAATTACAAAACTGTCAAATTGTATGATTGTAAACTAGTTATCTGTATCTTTTCTAAGTATGCCTATTCCCTTGAGTCAAATGTTTTGAAACTTTTCTTCCACTATTAGTGAGTTGATATACAACTAGTCAGACAGGTTAGGGAATATAAAATCTTCAACGCAATTAGAGTATCATTGTGTATTCTCATTTAACATGTAACGACACGTGACACACGATTTCGTAAAAAAATCTGTTAAAGTTCGATAACGTTTTCTAAATATAATATTTTATTCAACAATAATCTTTTGTAGGAACAATTTTACAATACGTTTTAAGATAATGTAAACGAAAACTACCGATACTTTAAAGATTCGTAACTTTGAGTCAAAACATTCCAACAAAATAAAAATGAAAGCGTAAGAAATTTTTATGAGAAAAAAATTTAAAGATTAATTGTACTTTAAAATACAACTCTTTCCTTTGGCACCTATTCTAAAGGCCTGAGGACGTGTCACTCCCCCTCACCACCTTCGTTTTCTGAAGTTCACACCGAGTTAACTATTCGAAATACGATATATCTACGTATTATATCTACGTACTATATATACGTACTTTTATCTTTCTAACGGTGTAATCCGTTAAAAATTGAATATTAAGACTTTTAAAAAGATAAGATAAAAACTTTTCGGAGAGCAAATTCAGTGATTCTTCAGCCATATTTAAAATCCGATTTTGTTTTGTGTATCGAAATACGATAAAAAATATATATCAAATTAACATCCGTACATTTACTTTTAAAACGACGTTATACAATTTTCAAAACAATTATTTCCTGAAACAATTTTTTTTCTCTATCTCTGTCAGTGTCATTAAAGCTAGATTCCCGTTATTCTCTAGAACATTTTCGTTTTGCGCATGTACTGGGAAAACAAAAATTTTCAACACAGAGAAGTATATTTCTGATTTTAATATACGGAAAAGATGGCCGTTTTACATTACTTAAGTTTTCTCGGGACCTTTTTGTCGGGATTGAAACTTTAATATATCTAAACTCCCTATATTAAATCGACAATCGCTATAACGAGGGCTCCTTAGTGGTTTTGAATAGATTCTCATTTTAAAACATAAAATCATGGAAATTTTAGTGTGTATGCTTTTGATGGATGGAAGCGGGGCCGACCCCACATTAGGTTTTTGTTTAAAGATTTTCGTTTGAATATATAAATTTATTCAATTTAAGGTATATCATCACGAGCCAGGGCTACACATACTCCATAGAAATCGAAGCTGACGTAGTATATCCGAGTATGCTTCCGAAGATAATGTGTCATTAAACTCTAGTTTCGTTTGGTAGTTTTTCAATTAAATACATAAAATTACACAAATTTGTGGGAGTATATTTCCAAAGGCCGTGGCATCGCGACAATAGGTTCGTTTGGTGAGATTTTCGTTAACAGTGATTTAAAGAATAAAGTTTTATTCACGAGCCCGTGCAACGCCTGCTGGATAAGGAAGTTAGAAAAAATTTGCAAACAAATTTTGTCTTGCTATTATATTTTATATGGCATAGATCAGAGAAAATATACATATGGTTTATAATTTTAAATAACATTATTTTCATATAGTAATATTATCTTTATATGACCGCAAATTTCTATACTTAAATATGGGGTACATAATACATATACTAAATACTGTTACGAATCCTAAGAATGTTTGCTGTAGATCTTAAGATTAAGTATGTTAATAAAAGTCTTAATTTATTAGATTAAACTTCCCAAACAGAAAACTATAAATAGCACTGTTTTTACTGTTAAGCCAAGAGATATTCGCATTTGTATGTTTTAAAAAAATACTAACATCTTTAGTACCTCGAAAATTATCTTTTTTGGCCCGATATTTTGGAAGTTTCTGCGGTTTATTTTTATCTGCTCATAGCATATAGTTAGGAATGGAAATCCAAAGACTAGTCATATCGCATGTCCGTCCATCGCAGGACTAAGCTGTGTCCAACAGAGATTTTTTTTTTTTTTTTTTTTTTTAGTAGTACTAAAAGTAGTTTAATTACATTCAGGTATTGTATACAGATATACTTTATACGAAATTTCAAAGCATGAACACGAATGCCTATAATATTTGTTTTCCTTCATTAATTTCTACACGCAGCATTTACACTCTATGTACAAGTGTTCATTACGCGTGTTGAATATAAGTTCAGAAAGTGTTCAGGAAATGTTTTAATATGGTGAAATGCAGTTTTGAGTACAAATGCAGCTAAATCTATTAGAATAATTATTTAAAACTAGCTGTTACCCGTGACTTCGTTCAATCAACATTAAAAGAAGAATAATTACATTAATTAAGCAAAATATTTCACTCCCGATAATTAAAAACGTTAATAATTAACTAACTATTTATCACATTTCATAGGAGACAATACGGTATTTTTTGTTATAGGGACCTTGACATAACTCAGTCTTTGAAAAGTGAAATTTTGTGTCAAATAATCGCGAAAATGCAATTGCAACAAATGCAAAAATGAGCGCCAAACAAAATCGTGGAAATAAACGAATTGGTTAAAAACAAATGCCAATTTTACCTGATAAACAATTTTACTTTTAACACCTTTGTGAAACGTTTTGACAGCCATCCTTCAAAAAAAAATCATTAATTGGAAATAGTATATGCTTTTTCTTTAAATTTAATTCTGCCTCCTTGGTTTAATGTATAGCTGAAACAAATCTTGTTTTCTAAATGACAGTATGTTGTCAGGCATTTTTTGTTCTCCAGAATAAATTGATTCATGAAGTTTGAATATGTGAAAATATGTTTTTATTTTTCGGATAATTTACTGAAATCAAGATTTTGTTTCACAATCTATTCAAAGGGAAAATAAATTCTGTTTTTCAGTTTTAATGAGAAAATGGTGTAAAAAATATACTGATCTGTTTTATTTCTCCTTTTTTTATACACAAATATGGAATAATTTACTTTATGTTTTTAGAGAAACTTCGTTAAAATTTACAAAGAAAAAAATTTGGCATCTAATTTATTTTTTTTTAAATTCTGAGAGTTTGTGTGACATCCTCGGATCAATGATAACCAGTATTAAGTAAATCGCGTTGCGTTCGATAGTCTAGGAGTAGTTGTGAAATACAAACACACTGTCAGATTTTAATATAATAGATTCGTGTTCATTTTCCTTTTCTTAAAATTATGATGTGATTTTTAGCAGAAAACTCTGATCTGTATATAACGGATACTAATGCTTAATAATCAGTATAGATAAAAAACATTTAAATTTTTCGTTATAAATATGGCTTGAAACTCATCTACATTCTATACTTACTGATCCTTGTATTATTAATGTAAGGAATTGATTCACACTCATTTTAAATCATATTGAAAAATTCCTGTTTTATTTCAAATATGACGTCTCTTTTTCCCACAGAGAAATCCTTTTTTAATGGCATAATTCATGTTAATTTTCTTTTCCAGGCAATTAATTTCAATGCTGGCATAGGGGAAATTATGTTACTTTAACGAAATAATATTAAATCTTTAGGTTTTATCAACAAGAATGGAACTATTACCATTCGTCATTTTTATTAGGTAATCGATTTATTTATTTTAGTTTTAAGAATGAAATAACTATTTCTCGCTATCCATGACATCATTTTCGACATGGATAACTTTGCGGAGCATATTATTGACATTTGCTAACCACTTACCTTTCAAACTTCTTTTTACTTTTTAAAAATTTAAATAAAAAATACGGTATAGTTATATTAGCCGTGTGCAGGCGATGAAACACCAAGAATTGTTACCATACAAAAGAAAAAAAAAGAAAAAAAGTGGGTCTGTGTGATCGAAGATCGCTCAAAGGGTTTCGTTTAATATTCCTTTCAAGACACTTTATCCTTTCTTTAATAAATCCAAATAAATTTCATTTTGCAACCAAAAAAAAAAAAAAAACCTCATGTTTTTTTTTTATAAAATAAAAATTTACCGGTCTATTTTTTCGTTTTTTCGAGTATCCAAACTAGCCCGATAGCGTTCGAAGCCGGCTATTATATTCTGTCATAATAATATCTGTCACGCGACTAAATGCGACATAAAAAAATAATTTCAAAATTAAACACGTTGTACACCTTCAAAATGTTAAAATATGCGAATATTTCCCTAATCGGATTTTTATCATGATTCAATATGTTTCTCAAACTCATATATTTACTATTCTCTATTAATCATATTGATACTTGTTTTGTATTATTTTCAAACATCTGAAAAATTCGTTAAACTTCCAATATGATGTCAGATTTTCTTTTTAATTCTCTATTGACGTGATATTAATCTGATTTGTGTACATACACATACTCATACTCCTTGTATTATTGAGAAATCTTTGAAAATTTCCGCTTTATTACCACTATGACGTCAATCATTTTTATTTCATATTAATCTTTTTTTTCAATTGGTGAAATTTTTTATTTCATTTTCATTTTTCACGTGGAAATCGTCTCATAGAAAATTAATTATTGTAGAAATAATTTAATTTTAATTGTTGGCATCTGCTATATCGAAAAATGTTTTAATTTAATAGGAAAAGGCTTTTAGAATTTGGGGTTTTTATCTCTATTTATTAAAATAATACAAATGTTTCAAATTTTAATATTTTGAGCTCTTCATAGTCGGTATTCAGTTATATACACAAAGTTTCAACTCTGTATGTTACATAGTTTCTGAGAATAGCTCTGTGACAGACAGACAACGGAGCGGAAGTAATAGGGTTTCGTGAGATGAACGAAACCCTAAAAGAAAAAACCCAAGATCATTTTATTTCACCATCAAGGCATATCCGCTTTATTTTCGATGTGTGAAGTCATATTTGTCTGTTTCCTATGGTTACGCATATTGAGATCTTGTATTATTATCAAAAACTAAAAAAGTACGTTTTATTTCTAATAATATTACTTTTTTTTCATTTTCATTTTTCACATGAAATTTTTTCAATTGAAACTAAATTGGTGAGTAAAAATTATTATTACGGATTTTTATTTAGTTTTGGCAACGATAAAGTATTAGCAACGGTAAAGTAAATTTAACCAATTTAAAATATTATACGAAAAATTGTCCATTTATTCTCTATGAAAATAACGAAATTTTGAATTATTAAGAAATATATAGGAATAAAATAAACAAAAACCAGCCTATGTTCATTTGAGGGTTATAATCAACCTATATGCAAAGATACAGGATCATTAATTGCTCCATTTTGACGCTGGCTTCAGCCTTACATTTGCACACAATGGGATTTATAATATTACTAGCTGTTACCCGTGACTTTTCGTTCACGTATCATTAAAAGAAGAATAAATGCATTAATTAAGCAAAATATTCCATTCCCGATAATTAGAAACGTAAATAATTAACTAACTCTTTATCACATTCCGTAGGAGACAATACAGTATTTCTATGTTATAGAGGCCTTGACATAACTAAGTTTTAAAAAAAGTGAAATTTTGTGACAAATAATCACGAAAAGGAAACTGCAACCAATGAAAAAAGGCGTGCCAAATAAAACGTTGAAATCGGCGAATTATATAAAAACATCTGTCAAGTTTACCTGGTAAACCATTTTACTTTTAACGCCTTTGTGAAACGTTTTAATAGCAATCCTTCAAAGGTAATGGAAATAGTATATCCTTTTTCATTAAATTAAATTCTTGTGAATAGGGATCAATTATTGTAGACCTAAATGCAAGGAGCTTAAATTTACCTCCTTGATTTAATCTATAACTGAAAAAAAATCTTTATTTCTAAATGAAAATATGTTGACAGACGATTTTTGTTCTCCAGAATAAATTGATTCATGAAGTTTGAATATGTGAAAATACGTTTTTATTTTTCAAAAACTTTACTGTAATCAAAATTATTTTTCTTTCACCATCTATTCAAATTAAAAATAAATTGTTTTTTTTTCAGTTTTAATGAGAAAAAATATATTAATCAGTTTTATTTCTTCTTTTTTTATCCACAAAAATGGAGTAATTTAGTTGCCATTTTTAGAGAAACTTCGTTAAAATTTACAAATAATAATAATAATAATAATAATAATAATATCTCGGAATTTAAATCATTTTTTTTTTAATTCTGAGAGTTTATGACATCCTCGGATGAATGATAACCGGTGTTAAGTAAATCGCGTTGCGTTCGACTATCTGAAAAAAGTAGTTGCGAAATACAAACAGGTGGTCAGATTTTAATATAATAGATTCGTATTTATTTTTCTTTTCCTAATAACCATGGTGTGGTTTTTGGCAAAAAACTCTCATCTGTATGTAACTGATATTCATCCTTAATAATCGGTATAGATAAAAAAAACATTTCAATTTTTCGTTTTAAATATGTCGTGAAACTAATCTACTTTCTATACTTACTGATCCTTGTATTATTAATGTACAGAATTAATTCCCGCGCCTTGTAAAACACAACTGAAAATTCCCGTTTTATTTCAAATATGACGTCACATTTTCCTCAGAGAAATGTCTTTTTAATGCCATAATTCTTTTTAATTTTCTTTTTCTGGCAATCAGAACATAAATTTTAGCGGAAAACTCACCTTTGTATGTAACTGGTACTCAAGCTAATGATTAATCAGTATCGATAAAAAATATTTCAGTTTTTCATCTTAAATATTACGTCCATTATCTATCTACTTTTATTATACATTGATATTCATGTCCCTTGTATTATTACGACTATTTGAAAATACATGTTTTATTTATGACGTCATATTTGTCCACGCCGAGGAGGATCCTTGTATTATTACGACTATTTGAAAATAGATGTTTTATTTATGACGTCATATTTGTCCAAGCCGAGGAGGATCTTTTTCATAGTTCCATGGTCCAAGCGAAATCTATATTTAAGAATATAATTATTGTTCATTTTTCCTTCTAATTACAAAGCAGTTTTTTGGCAGAAAAAGTTCTTTTTAATGTAACCGATATTCATATTTCATGTATAATAACAAATACTCCATATTTTTGTTTCAAACATCACGGAAATTCATCTTCTTTTGAATTCTTTTTCTTTTCATTTTTCACATGAAAATCGTTCAATTGAAAATTAATTGTTGAGGAAAAATTATTTTTCCGTGTTTTTATTTATTTGCAACGATCAAAGCCCTAGCAACGATAAAGTAAAATGGTTAAATTTTATGGAAAAATGTCCATTTATTCTCTATGAAAATAACAAAATTTTGAATTATTAAAAAACAAATATTTGAATAAAATGAACAAAAACCGGCCTATGTTCATTTGAGGGTTATAATCAACCTATATGCAAAGATACAGGATCATTAAATGCTCCATTTTGACGCTGGCTTCAGCCTAACACTTGCACAGAATGGGATTTATAATATTACTAGCTGTTACCCGTGACGTTTCGTTCACGTATCATTAAAAGAAGAATAAATGCATTAATTAAGCAAAATATTCCATTCCCGATAATTAGAAACGTAAATAATTAACTAACTCTTTATCACATTCCGTAGGAGACAATACAGTATTTCTATGTTATAGAGGCCTTGACATAACTAAGTTTTAAAAAACTGAAATTTTGTGACAAATAATCACGGAAAGGAAACTGCAACCAATGAAAAAAGGCGTGCCAAATAAAATCGTGAAAATCGGCGAATTATATAAAAACATATGTCAAGCATCTACTCTATTCGCAGTTTTTGAATAATGGGTATGAAAAGACTCTTGAACACTTCAAGACGTTTCACTTTTGCATCAGGATAGCCAAAAGCCAAAACAGTGTTTAGATGGTTTAAGGGTAACGTAGACCAAAATTCACAGTAACTTGAAGCAAATCTGAACAAACCCTTCCCCCCATCCACACAAGATTAATTCTGAAGCATCAATAGTAATCTAGCGTGGCGTATAGCGAAATAATAAAAAGCAATTAATAGAATCTTCTATTTCTGCACAAAAAAGGCATTGAAAGAACTTTTTTTTTTACTTTAAAAAAATATATGTATAAAAAAAAACATTAAAATCACAATCTGCATAAAAGATAATAAATAAAATAAAAAGCCACCAACTAGGTGCTTTATAAAAATAGATTTAATTGCGCTATAGCAGAGTGGTAGTCTTTTTTAGATGAACTGGTAGCCCATGAGCCCATTCACGAAACGCATAAATATTTAGTGCAAACGAAGTGATAAAAGTCATCAAAACCAATTAAACTGATAGACCTTTAGCTTAAAATCACAAGAAAAAAAAACTCAAAGACAATAAATTAAAATGGTAAAGTTACATTATGTGTAACGGACATCTCTAAAAAGGAAAGATGAACTAAAGGCCAAAGAACAGGCCCCACCCTATAGCGCACCAAGAAAATAACAAACCACGAGCACGCAAGTCAATTCGTGAAAATTATATTTCTAGACACGATTGGGACAACAACTATAGAGATACGTGACACTTACTATCAAGATCTGTGACAATAATACACAAATCATCTCGTATAAATAAATACTCCCACTTCTGAGAAAAGCTACCAAGATACGTGACAACTCTTATCATGGCTTGTGACAGTATTAATCCTGGAAACAGAACTATTAAAGAGAAAAGTGACAGAAAAAGCCCTAGTGAGAATAAAAACTTAAAAAGTGACTAAAATGCAAGCGAGATCGACCAGTTTCAAACCAACACCAAAGATTGACAACAAAACCAATCAACTAAGACAAAAGGAGAAAGATAAGTATAAATTTTTAATTGTAATTTATTTTTATGAAATTTGTGTTTTGTTTATGCATTCTTTTTCTGTATTGCAAAAAAATAGGAGTCTAGTTATCGGTTTGAAGTAGCAGATACGAAGCTATGTACACTAATGGCACCTGCCGCAGGTAAAATTCGTCGTGGATGCAAAGTCCTCTAAGTTCCCTATGAATTATACCTCTGTAGGTGCCTAGTCAGGTGAAAGTCGCAATCAAGCCTGATCAAGGCTCTAAATTACGAGACTAATTTCTATCCCTGTTTAAATGTTTGCATTTGTTTTTAAATCTGTCAATTGAACAAATTTAAATAGAAACCATGGACTGTCAAACAAAGAAACTGTAGCAAACTACTCGAGACTGAGTAGCAACTGTAGCAAACTACAGCGTAGCCAATATGTAATACATAGTGGGAACACGAAGATTTAAACTGAATTATGTTAACTTGTCATAGTCTATATTAGCAACCATAGTCAGTGTGAATACGGCCCGGAAGCAAGCTTTTTTTTTCTTTTTCTTTCCTTATTCGACAACATACCCAGAAACTTATAATTAATAACAATCTAGAATCGGCCAACACAGTAACAGCAAGTGACGCCCAAGGAGCTAGTCAGGTAGAACCCTGCTATGAGGATATTAGGCGAATTTCGCCCCGCGGCCAAGTACACAAACTCGTTAAGCTAGGCATAATGCCCGGCAGGTAGGGGCCTGGTCTGTGGTTTAATAATAATAATAAATTAAATTTCTGTAGAAAGTACAGTCGTGGAAAAAAAAAAAACGGAACACCCCCCACTAACTCTGCAACAAATTATAGTAGAAGGACGTGCTTGGTACCAAACGATTGGAAATAAAGTGTACTTTTAAGTGATGTATCTAAAATTTGCTTAAGGGGCCATCTACATATTAAACCAGCCTAAACTTTAATTTTTTCGATGGCAACACCCACTTTTGACATGATATTTTAAATCTTCGGTTCAAACTCTGCGTAGAAACAAAATTTTAAGTCATTTGGATGATAAGTTTTTGAGTTATAAACATTCAAATTTTAGAGCTTCTAATGTTAAATTACATTTTCATATTTTTATTAATATCTCCTGAAATTATAATCCTAATGTGCTAACGTTTTTTTTGGTTATAAAACTCAAAAACCCAAACATAACTACGTCAAATTTGTAATTTTTAAATTTTTATAATATGAATTATGAATTATGAAATTAATATTCGAAAAAATTATGAATTGCAACCTACAATTTTTTTGATGGATTTATATTTATTATGTCCTGCTTTATGTGTATTCAAAATTTCAATTTTGTTTTCTAAGTAGTTTTCAAATTATGCTTAAAAAACGACAAAATGCTGCGTTAAGGGGCCGTCTATGATGTGCATTAAAGCATAGTTTGAATAGGGATGGGAGCGCTCCGACTCGAAATCCCGATTCACACCACTAAATTTTAATAGTATTTGTTACCTTATTCAAGGACAAAATTTCTGAAATTCTTTACGTTGGAGAATACTATTAAAATTTAGTGGTAAGAATCGATATTCGGGTCGGAGAGCTCTCATTCCTCTTTGAGAAAATATTATACTCATAGGCTCGGATTATAGTGACTTGATAAACTTAGAGATTAAGTCTGTCTTACACTATAAACAATGCGTAAACCGTATTTCAATGCATCGTGATCTTACGTTAAACAACTCTGACAACGACCTGCGATTGTAGTAAGATATAAGATAGCGAGGCACCAGAACCCCAGCCTTTATTAGTATATATATATATATATATATATATATATATATATATATATATTTCTTTTACTTTTTCAATGTCTGCTTTAAAATTTTTCATTAAAATTACGTAAAACGTATTTGCATGAGATATATGTTTTCATTTATGGAAAATAGTTTCGCTTTTATTTTTAAATTAATAAAGCTCATTTTTGAAAAATATGATCAGTTCTACCTTAGAAAAAACTTAATCATTTTTGTTACCTTTAAACGGATTTATAGCTTCTTTTCCAGTCTAATAAAGCTATATTGTTTTTTCTGCAATATATATGTTTGAAGTGAAGTTTATTATAAATGCATATGTGTAGAGTATTTGCTGAAACAAAATGGCCCCACAATTAACTGAAGCAACGAAAGGCCAAATGATTGGCATGTGGCAAGCTGGAAGAAGTTTTCGTTATATAGCTGGGCATTTTCAAGTGTCTCTTCAAACTGTTTAAACATGGATTAATAGGTAAGGTTTATATTGGTAGTTTATTGCGAAGAAAAAATTACAATATTTCTTCTATAACTTTCGTATTTAAATCTATTCGATTAAACATGCTAATTGAAAAAAAATTACAAGTTATTTTTATGGTTTTCTGATAGGCAAGATTATTTCCCAATCGCTAGCAGTGTGCAAAAAAATCTAATAATAATAATAATAATAATAATAAATAATAAATGTCATATGGCAAATTTTCTTGCCAGGAGGCATTAATGAGTTAATTGTAAAATTTCAAATGAACTACCAGAATAGATTTAATCATAGAATTATTACCCCTATTCCGAAGGAGAATAACAGATGTAAAGTTATTCAGATGTCTTTATAACATATATTTAGTTTTAGGTCTTCAAATAAATCGGAATGTAAATTCTGCGAACATATCTCAAAACAATACACCCCCCCCCCTCTCGCTACTAAAAAAAAGCAATGTCTGGATTTATTTTCAGACTAAAAAACAATTTATCAGCGTATTTTTTTGTTGTTGTTATTTTTACTTTGTTTCATTACGCTGCTTTATACTATTTTTTTTAATTCTAAATTTTGTATCTGTCAATATTATTCACGTTTCTGCCAATAAACTAAAGAAAAGGCGAGTTAAATAGATGCAAAATCTGAGAAAAAGCATTATAAAAGCACCTGTAAAATTCCAATAACATTTACATATTCTAAGACTATTTTAATTACAAATAATCTTATGGGTTTTTAATCCCTTCGTGACAAGAGTCTATTACAGAATTTTTAATAATTTACCACCGGTTTTTCAAAACAGAAATTTTCGTCTAATTGAATTGTGGAAATGCTAAGATATAATAAGGCAAAGCTTGCAATAAAAAATAACTGGTGGGAAAAATCGAGGATTCTGAGCATCTTATGCGTCACGCATACGTGTCGCTCGTCCCCAAGGGGTTAAAATCGGATAATTCAACACTTGTAAACATTATCTTACAGCATATAACAATAACCGAAACTTATTAAGTGAGTAAAATGGTCCTATCGGTAAAACATAATACATTAAAAGGTGACATTCTGCAGCATTTCAACAATCGAGTACCGAACTTCAATTTGGATACAGCCCCTTAAATATGCTCATTATAAAGTAATTAATTTCTCAGAAACTAATCGTAGGAATTTAATGAAATTTGTTGTCTAAGCATAGTTTGAACTGCAGATTTCAAATATGTTGTCAAATTTGGGTCTTGCTATTGAAAAAAACAAAGTTTGGGTGTGTTTTTATATGTATATGACCACCTAAGCAAATTTTATATACATCACTTAAAAGTAGACTTTATTTCCAATCGTTTGGTACCAGTCACTTCCTTCTACTATAATTTGTTGCAGAGTTAGTGGGGGGTGTTCCGTTTTTTTTTCCACGACTGTACATTCCGACAATGTATTTGTTTTCAGTTAGTACTGCCCTATTAATGTTGTGACCAAATGTTATAGAACAATTACTCTATCATCTGGTAGGGGTCATGAATGGTATAACATTGATATTTTTCTCTTTTAAAATCTAATAGTAAAATAATCTAATAACTAAATAATCAATAATTTATTAATAGTAAAAATAACATAATCTAATGAAAAACTTCTTGCTATCTAATTGTAATACTGTATGAATTCTATAATAGACACAGATACATATGGAAGAGGATTCTTAAAAACAACATAAAAAAGGTATGAAGCACGTGTTTCAGAATTAAGTGGAGGACATGAGATATCGGTCCATTTCTACCCAATGCACTGATACACTGAGAAAAATGACATTTTCAAATCTGAGTAAATCGATGTTTTCATTTTGTTTTAAAAGTTTTTGTTCCAAATATGACGACCCAATGCTTTCAATTCTGAAATTCCAAAAATACTCAGAATATTGAAACATGGACATACTCAAAACTGAGCCTGCAGAGGTCAGATCATACTCAATTTTGAAACATGGATATACTAAAAAATGATTAGAATCAATTCAAACTCATTTTTGAAACATGGCAATAATAAAAAATGAGCACGTAGAAGTCAGTTTGTACTCATATTTGAAGTATGGATATACTAAAAAATGATTAGAATCAGTTCAAACTCATTTTTGAAACATCGCTATAACCAAAAATGAGGGCATAGAAGTCAGTTCAAACTCATTTGAATGAAATGCAATATTTCCATTTTTCAAGAGAAAAATAATTGTGGCGTTAATGGGTTAAAATATGTCAAAAAGAAAATTTAGTCAGTTAAATTTCAATATCCAGGGAACGCTTTTTCATTTAAGAAATATACTGATAACAAACAAAATGAAAATTTGTATAATTCATATCTCCCCTTTCCCACATAAATGATAAAGTTGTACAATTTTAACCAGCATCTCAAATTGACCAAATCTATACGAAATCCTGTTAAAAATTTCCAATTTTCTCAGCAACAAATTAATGAACCCTATAAAAATATTGACATGCGTTCGAATCATTCAATGACTTGCTTTTAAAATGACCCAGTCATGTGATCTTGATGGCGAAGTGGATAAGGCAATGGACTTGTGAATGATAGGTCTCGAGTTCGATGCTGGCTCTGGATAAAACCGTAAGTTTAGTTCATTCTCCCATAATTGTAAATAGAATCAGATATGGCAGCACTAGCGCTTTTTTTTTTCTAGATGTTGTTTACTGTTGTTTGAAACGCGAACATACTCAAATACCAGCACATGATGGTTTATTCTTGAGTGTTTGCATGTTTTCATATACATGTTCAAACTTGAGTAATTTTGATTCGGAGATATTTTGACTATACGGCATACTCAGATTTGAGTATTTTTTACTCAGTTTTGAAAATTTCGTTTTTAGTGTGTATGGAAAGGAATATTTCACATTTTTGAAACTGACAAGTTAAACTGTTTCATATTATAAAACATATCATAGAATATATCAGAGATTATCATGATAAATTCCGTTGGTGGATTTTCATGATAAACATGTCTGATGCTCTCTAAACTGTCCCTGTGTTTATTTTTTATTTTTTTATTTTTTATAATCAAATAATATAAAATGCATTTTTAATCTGTATTTTCATTCCATCGTGAACAAAAATTATAACAAGTTTAAATTGTTGCCATACGGAACAATAAAAATACTCTTGACTATACATTTTTATATGTAAATTATTTTAAATTTCTTTAATTTGTATTTCAATAAATACCTATCGCAAAAAATCGCAAGTAATGATAAAAAAATCAATAATCATGTAAAGTAATGTGTTATTATTCTCGGCTTTGTTTTTATTTTCAGATTTATTTCTCATTTACATTTCGTCCTATCAAAATGCTAATTCAGATTTTTAAATTCAAATTAAAGAAGGACATATCTTATTCCAATTAATACAAATTAAATGAATTAACATTTTATTTTTTCAGATTAATAAAAACTTACTTTCCATTTCATTATAATAAGCTTTTATTTAAGATTTTTTTTTAAGTTGCTAATTAAAAAGAAAGTGCTCCCTGACTTGAAAAAAAGAGTGAAAAGTGAAAAATTATTATAGCTTCTAACTGTTTTAATTATTAATGATTATTTGATTTTATGCACATATTTAAACTTAATTTTGAGAATATTTTAATGATTTCTTAATTTTGGATTTAAAATATTTTTTACACATCATATCAGAAGGCTTTTCACATATTTAAAATGTGCTTAAGAAAGATATTCTTAAATCTAGTAACTGATAATTTTAAACAGTAATTATACATGTTACACTTAATCCTACAATATAGGAAAAGTCACCTTTAGCATTAGGATATTTGTAGAAGACATGCGAATAATAATTTGTTAAAAAGGGAAAAAACTACGCAATTTTTTTTTGATTGGTAACTGAATGATGGAATCGAAATAATCACTTCCAATGATAACATCGAACATTTATTAGATTTTCTGAACCATAAAAAGATATATTTTGCACCATATTGATGTTAAATAATTTTTATATGTTCAAGGCTGTGTCATAAAGTTTAATTGAAGACCTAGTTACATATTTGATTTTAAAAGATAACTCGGATTTAAAACTGTGAAAACCTGAGCTCTTTTACAGAAACATGGAATTACGAAAATAATCTCATTTGAGGAGACAAAATTTTTGCAATAGTATATATTATTTTTTCATTTCGCCGCTGCTTAATTTCAGAGATAATACAAATACTTTTACGTACAAAATTAAAGAAATTAAGTTCCTTTTTTTTTCGTAACTATAATTTACAGGTATTAATAGGAATATAAAGTAATTAAACAATAACATCAAGCAAGGCGGTCGCTCTGCCAAGCCAAGCTTAAAAAAAAGCACCACACAATAAATTATAACAAAAAAAATATATGTTTACAAATATACTATCAATTATTGTCGCATTAATAACAAGACTTTTAAAAATCCTTTATTAAGGCTACCCTTACCTTCAATGCATGAAATAATAAAAATATATTAATGAATACTGAAACTTAGAAAAGATACAAAAAATTACAAAATGCACTGCAAAAATAATCAAATCCCGTACAGGAAAGAGACTCGCGTAACTAAATGCTTATGTTTTTGCAACCATGAAATGGAGTCATTTTGTAGAGTATAAATGCACTTTTATACCTTTTTGTAATGCTCTATAACATGCATTTTTGCATAAAAATACACTTAACTTACGTACAATTTTACATTCTATATTCAGTTCTGCGTCAGTGTGAATGGCAAAATATTGGACAAATTTTAAAGAAGTCAACAGAACAACCATTTTAAACAAAAGATCACCGATGAAAACGCCTCGTTGCGAACAAGGAGGTTTCTTTTGTTGTTGTTCTTAGGGTGTAGGGCAGTAGACAAAAGACTTAAGATATTAGTGTGCATGCAATATATGTACACATAATATCACCGATAAAGAAATTAATTTCTCCGAGAAGTTGCCAGGGGCAAAAAGTGTTAAGTTCTTGGATATTTTCCATGTTCTAAATTTTATGAATTTTAATTTCTATAAATTTTTTCAAGAGTAAGCGTTTTGTAAATAATCATTGAAGAATTTATTCAGTGTGAAAATTTTGTGCATAGAATCTATCACAAAGTTGTTGTCGATGCATAATTTGAACATGATTTATATTGTTTTCAGCTATTTAAAGAAACATTTAGCATGTGATACATAGTTCAAAATTATAAATTTAAATTTCCCGAAACACATTCAATAGAACATTCACGTCTTTTCAGGCAATTAAAATTGCATCAACGAATTAATTTTAGATATTTATCTTGGATACATTATAATTTTAAAAGACCCATTATTAAAAAGCTATTAGATATTAATTTTCACAGAAGCTTTACTTTTAATTGAAATACTGATTGATTATTAAAATGTGCGTTTCGTCATGGAATAAGTTATATTTGCTATTCCTAATTATATAAAACATTATTTAAGATGGCCAAATTGTAATTGTCCTTTTTTCATTATTTTGGAAAACCTATTGTTTTAACTGAATAATTATTCGATGCTTTTTAAATGCAAAAAACTCACAGTAGTATATATGCCAACAGTTCAAATTTAGGTTTTATTGGATAAATACATTTTGTAAACAGCATCTTCTCATTTATGCGTAAGTACAGTTTGATTGCATTTAACCTATGTTTTAAAACGAGTGGTTATTACTACTCATCAAATATTTGCTTCCAACGTAAGAATCGTGTAATAAATATGAGTTACTTTAAACTACATATATAAATAAAACCTCGACGTTTTGGTTAATCTTTATAACGATCATCAGGAGAACTTTCATAAATAAGAAACAGCAAAAAAATTTAAAATGTGTTACATGATTGATTTCAATGTTCTAACTGACAAGACGCTAAAATAACGGAATTTACAACAATATATTCAAAATAAGCCAGGTGGCGCCCTCTATAAATCAGCAATGTAACTGGAACTGATGTTCAACGAAATTAAAGTTCTTTCAAAATGCATTTCCATATAGCTGGAACAGAAAATAATGAGATATCCTTACTTCAGTGGTTATTAAATTTGAAAATTGGTTAACTCAGCCACAT
This sequence comes from Maratus michaelseni, assembly GCA_963931845.1. NCBI lineage: Eukaryota > Metazoa > Arthropoda > Arachnida > Araneae > Salticidae > Maratus > Maratus michaelseni. The sequence goes on from OZ007592.1 coordinate 396,001,906, forward strand.
TTGTGTGCATTCTACTAGACTTGTAACGCATTAAGCTGATTATTGATCTTCAAATATTTGGGGGGAGGGGGTGGTTCATTGAAATAAGGGCACCATTTTAATTCCGAAAATAAAAATTTTTAAATTCAATAAACACTGTTTTTAAGTTCAATGTATATAAACTCATTTTAGCCTTTAAAAAGGTACAAAATCTGCATTTATTTGTTATTGATATATTTATTTTAAGTTTTGGTTTCTTTGTTAAAATAAAATATTTGTGTGTTAAAGTATTCTGTGACGCTGAAATTCCTACAAATATAGCATTAATTTTTGCCTTTTTTAAAATTCTGGAACTGCATTAAACTGACTTTAAAATACTGCTTTTAAACTATTTTGTGATCTTAAAACACAGAAAACAATTATTCTGGTCTGTAGATATTTATTTTGTCCCTCACATCAAATCGTCTGTTGTTTTATTATTATTTTTTTTCAGGCTTATTTTGTTAAGGGGTCTTGTACCTTTTAAACTCGCCAAAAATCTACAAAAACTTTCAAACTTTGAATTAGTGTATCTTCTAAACTTTTTAACACTTTTCAACCTAGTTGAAAAGTGTTTATGACTTCGGTTTGTCTGCCGTATGGCCGTCTGCCGTCTGGCCGTCTGCCGTCTGCCGTCTGTCCGTACTCTAACTCCCCTAAATATGCTCAGATTCCCCTGCAATTTTTATATGTTATTGTCGTCATCTATAGCATGTTCCCTGATTCAACTGAAGTGTGTAGCACTTATAGTTTTTTTTACAGGGACACTCAAAAGAATTCCGTCACATTACGGTCTATGGGGAAAAATCATTTGCGGTTTATTTTAATGATGTTACACAATTTCAAACACATTGTAATTGATATATATCACACAGGTGCATTACAAGAAGCTTAAAATGGAATAGGGTGTGCATAGCACTTATAGTTACTTTACAGGGACAGTCAAAAGAATTCCGTTACATTACGTCTATGGAGAAAAATCGTTTGCGTTGAAAATAATGTTTCACTATTTTAAACGCATTGAAATTTATATATATCACTAAATTGCATTACAAGAGGCTTACTACAGAATATTGTGTGTATGGCAGTCATCGTTCATTTACAGGGACACACAAAAGAATTATCTACTGTCTGTTAACAATAATTCCTTGTAGTGCGTTTTATGTTGCTGAACGCGACTTAAAATTTAACTCACTTTTTGTCTATTACTTGGTGCGTATAAATTCTGTAGATCATATACAGGGCAGCACAAAAGTTCGCGAACACATTTCCGTTTATTGACAGAAACTCCAGAAAGAGAATTTTAAACTGTGCTACGCGTTTCCTAACTAAACTAAAATTTAGCATCCTATGTAGTATATATACAAATCTATAGATCCTATACAGGGCTGAATAAAAGTATTCGGATAATTTTCCGAATATTGTATATGTTGGAAATTCCTGAAATGACGTTATTAAATATGTTATGGGTTTTCCAAATTGTTTACTTAGATGTTATGTTTCAGCTTATTAAATGGTAATGATTTGTAAAATTATTTTGGAAGCGTTGGAAAGTGTTACATAATCTATGCTTGACGCATGATTTTTCTTTCTTGTTTATGTATAAGCGTGAAATTTTGACTATTGATTACGCAGATCGAGCTTTTGACGCAATACCATTAGAAACTTACTAATCTTTAACAGAATTTGAGCATTGTTGAAAATAATGATGCTTCTTTTTTTTTTTTTAACTCCGTAAGTCATTGCGCGCATATCTTGAGAACCTATGACTGAATTGTTATGAAATTTGATGTTTATAATAAGCACATATATATTTTAAAATGACCTATTCTTAGGTCAAAATTATTTCATTAAACATGTAAAAAAAATATTTTTGTACAAAATTACAAAAATTTACATTTTTTAATGAATAAAAATAGTCATAATTAAAAATCTTATCATTGTAAATATTTAAAAGTAGATCATTTTAAACACAATTATGCGCTTATTATCTAACTCAAATTTCACAGCAATCCATGCATACGTTCTCAAGATATGCGCGCAATGACTTACGAAGTAAAAAAAAAAAAAGAGCTAGATTAATTTCAATAATGGCCAAATTCAGTAAAATATTACTCAGTTTCTAATAGTATTATTTTAAAAAGCACAATCTATTTAATTAATAATTAAAACTTTATGTTTATACATAAAAAGGTTTTGAAAAGACACTAATTCAAACTTTGATTGTTTTTCACGGTTTTCGTCGCGCTTAAAAGGTAAGCTTAATGCGTAAAGAAAAACTAATAAATGGAAAATATTAAATACATAGATTCAATTTAGCAGTGTAAATGAACAATGCTTGTCGGGAAGTTTGCAAACGATTACTTCAGTAAACATTACCTTTTTTAATGATTTTTTGAAAGATATACATGTCTAAAGAGATTCGTAAATTAACTTGGTACACATCGTTTTCCATCTCTCCACCATGGTAACAAACCACATATCTGGACCTACCACCATCATTAGGATAAAGTTTTGTGGAATGATATTTTTTTATAAATGTGCACGGGTAAATGGACTTGTAACGAAAAACTGTATCAGTCTACCCTCCCCATTTTTCGAGTATGGAAAACATATCTCGGGATTTTTAAGGCCTAAAAGAAGAAACTTTATGCGATGATACTTTTTTAACGTAAGCACAGGTTATATGATCTTAAATTTAAACAGTTACCGTCTCTTCCCCCTCTGAACCACATATCTTGCGATTTATTGCATTTTCTAAGTTGGAATTTTGCAGAATGATATATTTTTTTTACATTCACTGCAAAAAGTATTCAAATACACTATATGGCCATTAATGACCGGCAACTTTCAATTTTAGACATTTTGCAGAATATTTAAAAATATACTTGACAGATTCTTCTGGAATTTTAGGATAAAAAAGACCAGGTTTGACTTCATATTTATCATTGTTGATTTGATAAGGAGGACACATAGGGGACCAAAACAAATTAAAGAAAAAAAATAATACTTGAGATCACTCTGTGAAATAAAATGCACCAAATGATCTATCGGTACAGAATGTACATAGGCAGACATTGTACAATATGTGTATTCAGTTGTGTAAGAATAGCATGTATAGTAATAGAAATATAGCGAAATTTTTAAAAAAATAAAAAAATTCTTGCATGTCTTTTGCTTATAACATACAGGGTTTTTAACCAAATTTAACGCCAGTTTCAGAAAAAATGACAAAATGTAGTAGAAATATTATACTGTCAATGGAATATAAATATATTAAATATTTAAGGAAATATGGGCAGTTGTATAGAATAATTCTTATCTGCGCATGCGCAAACAATAACAAGGAACTTTTTGCACAATTTAATAGTCAACTCTATTGAACAATTTATTAAAAAAAATCAGTCAAATATCGTAAAAATTCAAAGAGATATCGGCGTTAGAGTAAGCTGTTTTTTAGTTTCTCACTAAAGCTCGCTGAATGATAAGGGATTTTCCACAAATTGTCATTTTTTATTGTATAATATTTTCCAATATTTAATGATACTTTAGTTCTCTTTGAAAAACTACCCTAACGAGCTTATTCGAACAAAGAAAGAATTATCAAAATCAAAGGATCCATTCCAAAATATTATAACATGGTGCAATAAAGTTTTCATAATTAATCATTTCGTGCATTTGATTCCAAGGTTGGGTGATCCCAAGTATTATTTTTTTCTTTATTTTTTTTGGGCCCCCTAATTATACTCCTTATCAAATCGACGTTGATAAATATGAAATCAACCTGTTCTTTTTAATTCTAAAATTCCAGAAGAATCTGACAAGTATATTTTTAACTATTCCAAAAAATGTCTAAAATTGAAAGTTGCCGGTCATTAATGGCCATATAGCATATAATACTGCGTCCAAATATAAAACGAAACGACCGTTTTGTTATGGAATAATGAAGAAATGATGTCAAAAGGCCGTCCATAATGTGCTTTGAAAAAATTTTGCAAACTCATTTCTTCACATTGTGTGATTTTAGTAATTAACCTATCTCATACTGTAGTATCTACCTAATAACATGTACTGATATAATTTGAAAAATTTCCTGCTCTTAAAATGGGATATTGAATATCAGATATTTCTTAGATAACTCAATCGTTTTATAAAGTAACTAGCAAAACCCGCGACATTGCACGCGTAGTTGTTGAAATATACCAAATGGTATTTGAATACCTTTGTAATGGATGTGGATTTTATTAATTAACAAACAATATGTAAAACTCCATAGAAATCGTAATTTAGAACGTTTTCCGTTCATTACCCCTTATTAAATTTCGAGTTTTATTAGAAACCATTCTTCGCGAGATTTTGGATTCTAAAAGTTACCCTCATGTCATATTTCAAGTTTCTGGCTTCATCAGAACCAAAAATATCGCAATTTTAGAACGTTTTACTCTCCTACGCTCTTTTAATTTTTTTAAACTGTTCTGTGCGTGTATTTACGTCTTAAAGATAGCAGTCATGTCAAATTTCTAATTTATAACCTCAACAATTCCACATAAATAGTAATTTTGAACGTTTTTACAACGCTTTAAGAGCATATCACACTTTTAAATTTCGATTTTTCATTAAAACTGTTCTGTACGATCATGTATGGCTTAAATTAACAAAATAATAATTTAGAAGGTTTTTTTTTCCTGCTTCCTTAAAAATTCCGAATTAAAAAACAATCTCTCATGTGGGTGCATTTGCTTAAAAAGTCTTTGTCTACAAAGTAGCAGACATGTCAAATTTGAAGTTTCTATTCTTAACTATTCCAAAGAAACGTAATTTAGACAGCTTTTAGAACGCTTTTCACCCATTTCAAAGTTTTAAATTTCAAATTTTTGAGAAACATTTCTTAGAGAACATTTCCACTTTATAAGTAACTACCATGCCAAATTTCAAGTTTCTTGATCCACCATTTCCACAGTAATCACAATTTTAGAATGTTATACTCTTCTGCCGCCCTTTGGGGTTAGTGGCACCGACATAAAATATAGCCTAGGTTGAAGCAGGGACAATCTTCATCAATTTGCAACCATTACTTCTGAAATCGATTCGGTAGTTCTAGAGATTACCCATACAGACTAACAGACGTTACTTCTTTATAATATAAGTATAGATTATATCCATTTAAGTATTTTCCTCTTTTTTTTCCATGTGGATATTTCATATCGGAAACTAAACGAAACTATATATTGCTCTATATTTTTAATACTTTTGAATAAATCCTCTTTTGTAGACGCAAATCGTGAAATTCATTTGTAATGTAATTTAAAACATGCATCAGAAGCATTTCGAAAATTTCCAGAAAGGCATACATATAGTTAAGTTGTTTTCTTATGATATATTTTTAATTACCTTCTAGGTACCTTTACAGCAGCCGTTCCATGCGAAATAAATAAATTCTATTTGCTCATGCGTCCCTAATTAATTAGAGGTGTTGATTTTTCAGATATATTAAATATTTTATTATTTTTTTAATATGATGAATTCCATTTGTAATTCTATTGATATGGTATCCCATTAATTAGGTATGTGATTATGACTTAAATAAAGCAAATATTAAAATTATTCGCTTACATAATTGAAATAAAATAAAATAATTAAAAATACTCATATTTATATTGATTGTTTCTAATAAACCAGAATTGTTTTTTAAATAAAAAGTTTGAATTTAAGAATTTCAATGTAATTTTGTATAATATATTAAAAATAATTGGTACACTGGTACAGTTGTTAATGTGTTATTGATAAAGTGTTATATTAGTAGCATAAACAACTAACACAAATACAAAACTGAAAATCCAATGTTTTGAAAAAAAAAAACACAAAAACTATATATTTTCCATTTTTTTAAACTTTTGAATGAAAAAGATTATGCATATTTAATATGTTTAATAACAACGAAACTTAATTAAAAATGTTTGCGATGTTTGTTTAATAATAATTATTCAAACTAGCAATTAAAATTAAATAGCTTTAAAAAAAGTAAATGTTTTAGATTAGAGAGTAAAAGTTTCAATCTAATGAAATTTTATATGGATAAGAAGCTCGTTGCCCCTTAAAATAAATATCTGTACAAAAATTAACATAACTGTATTTTGAATAATTCAGTAAAAACGAGGTAATAAGATTATATCGTTATAAAAGAAATGCTTGGAAAATACTTTTATTTAATTATCTATTTTTGCTAATGTTAATGGAAATTGAATGTGAAATTTTAAATTTTAAATTTATATTTATTTTTAATTTTTACCTCGCCATTCGAGCTCAAGTAACACCGAACTAGACATGTAATTACTTGAAATGTAACTAGTTTTTGTGTCAGCTAACAAATTAAAGTGGACGTTCAGCTAAAGTCACCACATTTCGCATAAAGAAAAATGTGTTGGAAATTATTTTACAATAACTGCATTATCATTAATCAACTGTATGCATAGTTATCAAAAAGTGTATTTATTTGTAACCAAAGTTTTAAATAAATAAAATAAAATAATTTTTCTGTAAATTGCTGGAATTTTTTCAAATCTGTATTCCTTGTGCTGTTTTTTTATTTGAATTCGTAAGAATCTGGAAATATAAATTTCATCATATGCAGAGTAAAAGTGTTGAATATTCACATAAAAATAAAGGAAATGCTTATCCAATGCACATTTTGTTCTCAAGGGATGACGTAGTTGAGGTATTTTTATTTTCATGCAGAAGTTTTCTATTTCTGTTTACGTAAACTCAAATACTTAAAAAAACTTTTGAAACCCTCTGTGAATTTGATGTTTCATAAATTCATGCAGCAGTGATGGTCTGAGATTCCAGATTATTATTATTATTTTTTTTTACATGAGAAGAAATCAAATGTTTCTGATAAAAATATTCTATTCCACGAAGGAATATACGTACACATCTTATGTTTTACAAATATCTTAAAACAATAAATAATAAAATTATCTTTTTAAGAAAATACAACGTATTTTAGATCTTAACGTATTTTTTTGAGCAGCAATGTAAAACTGTTTGTTTAACGGTTGTTTCATAATAACACCTAATATGTGATAATAAGAGCCTTATTTTTTGTTGTCTCTGGACCTTTTTTATGGGTATTCACGTTAATGTGACTCGTTTATTGAAACATAATATTTTTTTCCGTTTGATCTCACTTATTTATATATATACACTATTCGATCAAATGTATACGGAAACTTTTGATTTCAGACGTTTGCCAAATATCCAGTTAATCAATGTTAAGTACCAGACGAACACTCCTGGAAGGACTTGTCACCTCTCAAATCTTAATAATTATTGTTAGTAAAGTCAATTTTATCATTTTTAAGCCATCTTCGACGATAGCCAAATTACGTGATTAGATTATTACAGATATTTACTAGATCGTAATCAACAGAATTTTTGTTTAATATTATATAAATATTTTCGCAGTAATTTTTCCGGTATTCAATAAATTTCTTTTCTACACTAAAATTTTTTATCTGTTTTACCTAACATTAGAATATAAAGATTAATTGCAGAAAAAAATGGTATGCATCCTAATCCTAATCCTCTTTAATAAAAAGGTATGCGTTGCTGACGACTGGGATTTTCGCTAATCGTTACTACAGATTAATCTCGGAAAATGAAACATTTGAAGTTACTGAAAAAATTAATTGCTCGAAAAGTATTTGTCAGAAAATTGTTAGACAAACTGCGTTAGAAAGGTAAAAAATTGTATTTTTCTTGATATAAATTTCAAATCCACTGATTATGCCATTTTTCAAATACTAAATTTAAAAAATTGCCAAATTTCATAATGGAATACCATAGCGAAAACTTCACGCGAAATCATCCTCTTTAATAAAAAGGTATGCGTTGCTGACGACTGGGATTTTCGCTAATCGTTGCAACAGATTAATCTCGGAAAATGAAACATTTGAAATTACTGAAAAAGTTAATTGCTCGAAAAGTATTTGCCAGAAAATTGTTAGACAAACTGTGTTAGAAAGGTAAAAAATTGTATTTTTCTTGATATAAATTTCAAATCCACTGATTATGGCATTTTTCAAATACTGAATTTCAAAAATTGCCAAATTTCACAATGGAATACCATAGCGAAAACTTCACGCGTAAAAAAATAATAATAACAGCAGTTTGTCAGCACGAGTCACAAATTATAGTAACCGTATTATTCTGTTAAAATATAAAAGTGAATTATGATGTCACGAGTGCATGGTTTTTATTTAATTCTCGACAAATACTAGATGCGCCATTTCTTTTTAGTTGTGAATAATATAGGTTAATTCACGTTAGTAAAAAATGTATCTATAAAACATATAAATCAATGGAAAACGGAAGGTAATAAATTGTAAACGTAATAATAAACCGTATTAAAAAAACATAACTTAGTGAAATAAGTATCCGTTTTTATGTTATTTTAGGATATTCCATGTAAAGGTACAGATTACTTTAGAATACAAAGTTAAATTCACCGATATATTTCGTTTGATTCAAGGTTCTTTTGGAGAAACCGACCAGCGCAGCGGGCGTAATCTGCTAGTAAGAATATAAATGTGAAAGTATGTGTGAATGTTTGGCTCAATTAAACGTCAAAAAGGATGATTTAAAGACGCGCTATATTTGCATATAGAAGAATTATAACACAAAAATGAACATAGGCTGTGTTTTATTTATTTTTTTCAAATATTATTCATAGTATTATTCAAATATTATTCAAAATTCTGTTATTTTATAGAGAATCAATAAATATTTTTACTATAATAATTAAAATTTTTCTTTCTTGTTGCCAATAAGTGAAAATCCAGAATAATAATGTTTCCCCAACAATTAATTTTCAATTGAAAAAAATCTTGAAAAATGAACATGAAATAATAAAAATTTCGACTTAAAAAGTAGATTAATATGACGTCATATTAGATAAAACGGCTATTTTCATGTATTTGATAGTAATACAAGGTGCATAAATAAGAGTAAGTACCGAAAGTAGAAAAATTAGACGTGATATATCGAAAATAAAACGGATATCTTTGATTTTGAAACAAAATGGCCGTGGGTTATGATATTATTTTTTTTTCCTTTGTATTTCACATGAAATGAGTGTATTTCAAATGTATGTAATATATGTATTTTAAATGTATGAGTTTTGAATTTAAGTTCTATATTTTAAATAAAATGAATCCCTTACGAATGATGGCGATGGGAACATTACGTAGCGGTTTATAGTCTGCGCACAGCTAAAATGAAAAAAAAATATATTTTTTTTTAAGTTAAAATAAAGTCTGAAAAGAAAATGGATAGCAAACCCGCCAAGAAATGGATAGCAAGAAATGGATACGCCCCACAAAATTATCCCTGTTGAAAATGACGGCATGATCAGCTAGAAATAGTTATTTTCAAACATAAAAACAAAAATATTAAATTGGTTGCACGAAATTAAAAAAATTTTTTGACGAGTGTTAAATCTTATAGCTGTTCATCTCAGAACATATGAATAACTAGTAAGATATGCCTATCCCAAAACTTTCTTCTATCTCATACATGTTAATGCTTCAAAATTCGCTATCACACCGCCAAAAAAAAATCAATATATTTCATCATTCTGTTGTACGTCAGGGGCTTGCAAATCGTCAGATTACCTCGATGCGAGCAGCCGATGTATTATACTAAACTACGAAAAGTCCTTCCTGTACCGGCAGGAAAAGAACCTGTTTCTTAGTTTTAAGATTTTACCTAATTCTACTGAAAATACACGAAGCTAAAATGCGCGGAACACGATTGCAGAAGAGTCATTCCCAGTTCTCTCCAATATTGAATTTGAATGAGAATATCGCCAAATTAGACAGACATAGCCAAGTTGGCTTCATACATGGCAAAGTATTTTTGTCGCCAAATTTGGCAATATTTCATCAATTATCGCCATGTTTGGCGAGAATTTGAAGTTGGCGAATATAAATATATAGTGTTAAGCATTTAATTGTTGAAATGATGGTTACAACAATGAAAGAAAATTTGGTGAAACCAAGTTCGCTAAAACTCATAAATTAAACTCATGTATGGAGGAATCCTGCTGTATTGTTTCAAAATACCAGCCACCCTATAATTTCAAACTGCTATATCTCAGCCATTTTTTAAGATAGAAGCAGAAGAAAAAATGCTCTGGAATCCTTGGATCAAGGCCGAACATTTAACGCAATTTTTTCTAGGATTTCTAATTTTTTGTGCAACTTTTTTAAATTAAAATATTTAAATGGCATACAACAGTGCCCCCTCCAGGCGCAATATCCCCAAATTGAACTGGGACCTGCAGCCTATAGTCAAAAACATATACAAAAAGTTTGGTTCAATTATCTACATAACGTCTTACAATTTTCGATGAAACAATAGTAACAATGGAACAAAAATCGCGATCGAAATATCCCCAAATTCAATTGGAACCTACAGGCTATAGCCAAAAACATATAAAAAATATGGGTCAATTATCTGCATAACTTCTTACACGTTTCGATAATACATTAGTGCAAATGGAACAAAACTCGCGATCGCAGCGCCCCCTTTCGTTCAAATATCCTCAAATTTAAATGGGACTTGCTGGCCATAGATAAATAAAAAAAATGGTTCAATTTGAAGCATAACTTCATACACTTTTCGATGATACAATGAGGACAGACACATGGACGGACTTTCTTCTATTCTATTATAGATAGAAGAAAGTATAAATGACTAATTAAAAAAAAAAGTTTAATTTCTGTTCATGAACCAGAACTATTTAATATGATCGCGTTAAAGTAACATCAAATTCTCATAGGATTTGAAACATAGAATAACTTTTAATGCAATGTTTAAGTAAATTTACAATGTTTTTAAAATCTATTAAAAAAAAATGCTTTCAAAACTCAAATCAAATCTATTGAGAAGTTCGTCTAAAGCAAGAGCAAATAAAAAATAAATAAACAAGTGGGTTAGTGTGATCGAAGATCGCACAAAGGGTTTCATTTAATATTCCTTTCAAAACACTTTAACCTCTCTTTAATAAATCTGAATAAATTTCATTTTCAAAAAAAAAAAAAATCATGTTTTTTATGAAGTAAAAAATTTACCGGTCTATTTTTCTTGTTTTTCCGAATATTTGAACGGGTTCGACAGCGGGAAAAGCCCGCTATTATACTGTGTCATATGGACTACATGCGATATTAAAAACAAACATCAATTTCAAAATTAAACATGTTGTATAGTGAACTTCAAAATGTTAAAATATGCCAATATTTCTATAATCGGGTTTTTATCATTATTTAATACATTTCCTCAAACTCATATGACGTTATAATCACTTGCTGACGTCATATCTACTTGCTTTCTCTATTACTCATATTGATACTCTCTTTGTATTATTTTCAAACATTTGAAAAAGTCCGTTAAACTTTTAATATGACGTCAGATTAATTTTCATTTTAATTCTCTAATGACGTCCTATTAACCTGATTTCTGTACTTACACATACTCATACTCCTAGTATTATTGATAAATGTTTGAAAATTTCCGTTTTATTAACAATATGGCGTCATATTAATCTTTTTTTCAATTGGTGAAACTCTTTATTTCATTTTCATTTTTTTACGTGGAAATCTTTCAATCGAAAATTAATTACTGTAGAAAGAATTTTATTGTGGATTTTAAATTGTTGGTAACTGCTATAACGAAAACTTTTTAAATTTAATAGGAAAAGGGTGTTAGATTTTTGGTTTTTTATCTCTCTATAGTAGAATAATACGATTTTTTCAAAATTGTATGATTTTCAGCGTGACAGTAGGTATTCAGCTGTAAGTACACAAAATTTCAAGTCTCTAAGTCATACAGTTTTTGAGAACCGGTTCTTTGGCGGACAGACAGAGAAGCGGGACGAATAGTGTTTCGTGAGATAAATGAAACCGTAAAAAAAGTAATGAAACTTTTCCTCAAGCCGTATTGCGTAGATGTGAAGTTTGGGGAATTTTAAATAAGACGAACTTGCCAATTCCTAACATTATAAATGTGAAGGCCCGTTTTTTATTGTGCACATTTTTTCAAAAAAAGTAGAAAATAGCTAATAATAGTAAGGTTAAGCTCTGTCCATAGCCAATGTGCTTTATCTATTGAGCAAAATTTGGCGCAAAAGTAAATATATTTTTGTAACCAGGTTTGTTTTTTGCATAGTAAACACTTAATAGAATTCTAGGTGATCATTTCCTCGCTCACTTCTGACTACTTTTTTTATTGTTTCCAGTTTCATTTTCGCTATTGTTTATATTACTTGGCACAAATTTTTACTTTTTTAAGACTGCGTTATTTCAAGCACCTATAACAAAGAAATACTGCATTGTCTTATACTAGGACTTCCCTCAAAGGGATTAGTCTGAGTGATATTGCTGAGAACATAGGGTTAACAATAACAATATAAAGAAAAAGAGCAAATTAAATGATAGAATTACAAAATATCATATATAAATTCATATACACTGTTAAAAAAATAGAAAAGAAGTACCGTTCATCAGATGTGTTGTCAGAATTTATTTTAACATGTGGCAAAGAATCTCATTTTCATAAGCGCGTATTGCGCAAAACTTGAAAAAAAAAACGCCGGATCTTTTAAAACGCCATTTTTTTTTAAATTACGTAATTGGATTTGCAGCCATTAGATTATTCTATCAAGCGTGGCTTAATGCAAATTTAATTTCATTGTTGCACCTTTTTTTGTGTGTGAAATTAAATTTTTTCTTCCTTGATTATATATCTATTATTTGTATAACTGTTTATAGAAACTCTTACACTTCAAACCACATTGATAGCATGCTTTGCTACAAACCAGATTGTAAAACTATAGTCTAAATTACTATTAAAGTATACAAAAAATCTTTCGATGACTTCTGTAAAATAACTTTTACATTAAATCTCCATATCGGCAAAATTGAAAAATTATATATATTTCAAAGTTAAGCTTAACAGATACTTCTTTATTATTCTCTAGGAGGCTCTGCCCCCTGCGCCTTTACTGCGCCAATCCGCAGACTTTTCTTTTGCCTGTCTGTCTGTCTCTCCACAATCTGTCTGTTTCCCTATCAGTTCTTCTGCCCGTCTCTCTAACCGATTGTCTATCTCTCTACACGTCTCGCTACCTGTCTCTATATTTCTCTACCGGTCTCGCTACCCGCCAATTTATTTCTCTAACCGTCTGTCTATCCGTCTAACTATTTGTATGTCTAGCCGTGTCTCTATCCACTTCGCTACCCATTTGTCTATCTGTCTCACAACTTGTCTATCTGTCTCTCTACCCGTCTGGCTATGCGCCTCTCTACCCATCTCCGTACCCATCTACTGTCTCTCTACTCGTCTGTATACCCGTCTCACTATCCGTCTGTTTTTGTACCCGACTCGCTACCAATCTCATTACCCGTCAGTCAACTCGTCTCTGTACTCATCTCTCTACTCGTCTCTTTATCTACCACGCTACGCATCTCGCAACCTTCCTCGCTACATTCCTGTCTACCGTTGTTTCTACCCGTCTCGTGACCCATCTCGCTACCCCTCTGTCAACCCTCTTTTTACCTTTCTCTCTAGCCGTCTGTCTATTCGTTTCGCTACCCGTCAGTCTACCTATGTCGCTACTCGTCTCTCTACCCGTCTGTCTACCCGTTTGTTTACTCGTCTTTCTACCTCTCGCCACCTCTTTCCAATATTTAAACAATTTATTTAATATACAGAAGCCGTTTATCAGTTATTAAATGCAAACAGAAATAATTTATCTAATAAGTGTAATCAGATGCATTTTTTTTAAAATACATATACATACATAAACCTGAATAATAATTCATCAGTTTTGTGTTCATAGTTGTTTATATCATTTGACAGTAAATCTCAACTTCTTAAACCTGAATTGTCTCAAGCTTTTTAAAAAAACCACAAGGTCTGTATAACTGCAAAGTACCCTGAGGGCTATATTAGCTACATGTTATTAAGTTAAGTGAAAGTTTCGTTATCGCGTTTGAAGCCAATTGCTTATGTCAGAAAGCGCGGCTTAACGCCATTTTAAATTCATTACTGTAACTTTCTTTTCTTTTCTTCTTCTTTTTTTTTTTTGGGGGGGGGGGTAAGGGTTTTAAATATATACATTTAAATTAAAACTTTTGCCTTCATGCCATTAGTGTTGTTTGTATTATTAACTAATACCTTGTACACCGAGCTTCATTTGAAACAAATGTAAAAGACTTCTTCTACAGTTTTTTTTTAGGAGAAACTTTCGTAATTGGGCCCAAAGCCAATCGGAGCATTTAATATCATTATTGTAACTCTTACAGAGTTAAAAAAATATTGTTGCTAGCTTTACTCTTGTTTGAGACCAGCCTTGCCTGTGTATCTGAAGGGGGAAAAGTTTCGTATCCTATGTCGGTTGGCGAAAAAAAAAATTAAATGGTGCCAAAAGGTAGTTTTAGCATCTTACAAAATTTTTCAAGAGAGCGGTAAAACATGTTTTTCAAATATATACAAACATACGTTTATTAAAGCATGTTTTTGCACCATCTTAAAAATTTAAGGACGAAGCTAAAATAAAATTTTATCGCCATAGTCGGTATTTTAATAAGTAATGAAAATACATAAACAAACTTATTTAACAAACCTAAGAGGCATTTTTGTGATAAATAATTGTTATTGTCAGGGGGGTAAATTGTAAACAATTAATAAACGGCTAGTAAATAATAAATAGCATTTAAAATCTAAAAATGGAGAAGTGGTCCGTATAAAAACGCAAAACATAACATTATACGCTTGATATATGTAAATCTTTTTTTATTTTTTAATATTTCCGAAGGCACAGATAAAAAGGTAAAAATCTCTTTTCCAAATGCCAAATAGAAAATATACAAAATAGAATGCCAAATATACAAAATAGAGAAATATCTGCAAAAAAATATATTTACATAATACTACATCTGCAAAAAAAATAAGATTTAGAAAAATTAAGCCAAATTCTGCAGATCCCAACAATCACATCGAAAAACTTATCACCAAAAAAGAACTCGCCAAATCTCACGGCACAGGAGATGGATTTTCCCCTCTGATTGCAGAATATTAGTCTTTTTAACACTTTCCAACCTAGTTGAAAAGTGTTTATGACTTCGGTTTGCCTGGCCGTCTGCCGTCTGTCCGTCTGTCCGTGCTCTAACTCCCGTAAATATGCTCGGATTGCTCAGCAATTTTTATATGTTATAGTCGTTATCTATAGCATGTTCCCTATTTCAACGGAAGTGTGTAGCACTTATAGTTTTTTTACAGGGACACTCAAAAGAATTCCATTACATTGCGGTCTATGGGGAAAAATCATTTTCGGTGTATTTAAATAATGTTTCACTATTTTAAACGCATTGAAATATATATGTATCACTAAGGTGCATTAGAAGAAGCATAATATGGAATAGGGTGTGCATAGCACTTATAGTTACTTTACAGGGACAGTCAAAAGAATTCCGCTACATTACGTCTATGGAGAAAAATCGTCTGCGGTTTATTTAAATAATGTTTCCCTATTTTAAACGCATTGAAATTTATATAAGGTGCATTACAAGAGGTTTACTACAGAATATTATGTGTATAGCAGTCATCGTTCATTTACAGGGACTCACAAAAGAATTCTCTACTGTATGTTAACAATAATTCCTGGAAGTGCGGTTTAAGTTACTGAACGCGATTTTAATTTTAACTCGCTTTTTGTCTATTACGTGGTATGTATAAATTCTGTAGATCCTACACAGGGAAGCACAAAAGTTCACGAACACATTTCCGTAGTATTTAACTCCAGACAGAGAATTTTAAACTGTGTTACGCGTTTCCTAACTGAACTAAAATTTAGCATCCTATGTAGTATATATACAAATCTATAGATCCTATACAGGGCTGAATAAAAGTATTCGGATTACTTAGATGTTATCTTTTAGCTTATTAAACGGTATGATTTGTAAAATTATTTTGGAAGCGTTGGAAAGTGTTACATAATCTATGCTTGACGCATGATTTTTCGTTCTTGTTTCTTTTACGATGGGTGATTGTAATATAATTGTTTCATTTCACATACTACATACCGTTTGATATATTGGTACTTTTATGTTATCCTGGCGCAGTTGATAAATCGCCAAATATTGTTCCTATAACATTTTCATATTGAATTCATTTCATTTAAATATAAACCTTTCACTCATTTAATTTAAAATACATGCCTTTCATTAATACCATTTAAAATGCTAAAAAGAGAAGAAAAAAAAAAGAAATAATGCCATAAATCGAAACCTTTTATTTAAACACCAAAGATTTTTTTTTTTTTTTAATTTACACACGCGAAATAAAAAAAAGCTGCTATTGCTGAGATTTGCGCCAAATCTCTAATACCAAGTCTACCAAGTTATTGCAGGCTTTTTCTTTCAAACAGAAAAAAATCCATATTAATTTTCGATTTCTACTAAATTGAAATATATTTTATTGTGCTGAATATTAATGCGTGCATATTTTTTTGCTCCATGTACTCCATGAACTTTTCAATTCCGATTGTCTACGAAAATCTTCCGCCGGTGAAAATGACGTACGCACAAAATTTCGTGACGTATGTACTTTAATTGTGCTTTTTTATCTATTTTTTTAATATAATTTCCAAACGGTTTGACATTTATTATTGGTAATAAATAGACGTCGTTGTCACCTTTATAAGTACCTGCTGTAAAAATTTGAACGAAATCCGTTAAATATTTTTTGAGTTATGCTTGACGAAAGGTTTTAATATCCATCGTAGCTATATATGGGGCAAAGTAATACTGCGCTGTGTATGAGTCTTCATTGCACTCAGACAATAAAATGCGATAAAAATTTGGTTAATTATACGTGGTTTATTTATCGGGAGTGAAATGTTTTGCTTAATTAATTCATTTATTCTTCTTTTAATGTTACGTGAACGACGTCACGGGTAACAGCTAGTTTAATTATAAGGATGATTTTAACCTGATTTAAGCATGTATTTTATATATTTTGTTTATATTACCAATTTGTAAATAAATCTAATAAAAGATATAAACTTGCTATTCGAAGAGATTTATTTGGCACATTACTTCCTATGAATTATATGTAGTAATAATGTGTGCTTGTATGTTAGTACTGACGTCACTTCACACAGCATAACATAATATTTTGTTAATATAAAAAAATATTATTATTATTATTATTATATGTTACGTAACATTACTTGTTTTCGTATATACTTTAATAAATTGGTCCATATTTATTCTGCTTTTTAAAATATCTTTTTAAAATTATCTTCAATTTTTTTTTATAATAAAGATATACTTTATTCAAGCAAGTCATTAATTATATGCTTTAATTATTTATAAAATATGCTAAAATAATTTGCAAGAGTTTCAGATGCAGTTTTGTGTTTCTTTCGTATTGTGAAAGAAAATGGCCATTATTTAGACTTGATAATACATAATTTTCAGCAATAGGAGAACATTCATTTTTTTTTTTTTACTAGCACTGCACTTATATTTTATTAAACTTTTCCCAGGAGTATTGATTGTATTAAAATTCTGATCTCTCATACGTGAGTTAAAAATATATATTCGAAAATTCAATAAGATAGCTTCGATTGAAAATAAAATAGTAGACAAACAATATTTAAAGATTTATAATTATTCATTCTTTATTAATACCAGGAGATCTAAACAGGGTTATCCGGTTCAGAGAAGATGAATTCCCAGTGCGCAGAACATAGATGAAAACCTTTTTTTTATTGAAAACCCTGTTTACATTTAATTTCTTTCTTTAGACATTCCACTAACATCACCAAAAAGTATTTTTATGTGAAAAATATCAACTATCCATTGAAATAAAAATTTAAAATTAGTTAAATCTGATACTTCAGTATTAGACGCTTGCAAGAGGTAAATAGCTGAAGAAATCGCCAAAATTATTGTTACTCACAGCAATCTTTTTATTTTTGATTAGTTCAGTGTTTAAGAATGTAGTTCGATTACATATCTGTTAAATCGGTGTTTTATTTATAATATTTTATTTCTATATTTCTTTTCTAATGAAGTATTAATTTTGTTATGGATCATTAGCCAGAAATAAAAATTATTTGTATTTTTTAAGGGAAAAAATCTTCCGTAATCGAACTGCATGCGACACAGATAAAAGAAAATGCCCAAAATTATTTTTAAAACGATGAAAAATCAGTAAATTTGAATACAGTTTTGAGACAAACGATACTTGAAAGTACAAAGGATTTTTTATTAGACGATGTGAAACATGAAATTGTGCGATAGTTAGACGATAAGAAATTTGCAAAAAATTCGAAAGATATTTGTTAAACACCACCGTCGGTTGGACGACATCGTTACTCACAAACATTTTTGTACAGATGTACAAAAAAATCTATTTTCAAATTTTAAGATTTCTATTAACAGAGTTTCAATCTCCAGAATAAACTACCACTTTCAACCTCAAAACTCATTAAAGCAAAAATTTTTAATGCTATTTTACTGATCTTAATAAGTATTTGTTCCGCAAATGTTATCTATATAAGGGTAAAAGCGTCATTACACCTTTGAATAATGTGTCGCATACGTGCCTTTTATTCATGGTGCTTAGAAAATTTCTAGTAAGTCGAATTTTGATTATTTAAGAAAAATATTTATGAATTCTTTATATGTTATAAAACTAAACCATTTATATAAAACAAATGTTTGATACGTTTTGGAAAATCGATTATACAGCTTTATAAACTTGTTACTTTTATCAGAGAAATAGGTTCATGTTACATAGTGAACAGCAGTGTAAATGTAAGACGACTATAGCATGCTCCTTCCGTTAAGGAATATTTTGAACTGAGATAAAGGTGTTCATTTTCTAGACATTTTACATAGCTTTTTTTCAGAACTAGCAACCCATTCTAGTTATTTGAAACTAGATTTTATCGCAAGTGATGTAAAGCTTTATAAGCATAATCTGCCTTCAAATTTCATTACAAATCGTTTTGAATATGAAAAAATCGTTTTCATACAAAGCTCATTTCAATAACTTTTGGATTTAGTAAACTTGTTATCAGTACTATATTAACGTATTAGATAAATTTCCATAAGTAGGTGTATCGCCATAATAAAGACAAAGACAACAAGCATGACAAGCATAGCAAGAGTAAAATAGTGATATCGGTGAAGAAATGTTATCATATTTACAGAATATGTATGAAAAAATATAAAATCACAAAATCAAGAAATTTTACCAACATAAGATATACAAGTAATATTTCACAATAACAATTACATAAAACGGCATTGTTTGAATGTTTAAAAGAATGTTGTTGTTGTTATTTTTCATATCCCACCGTGAACTATCAAAATGCAAATTTTTCGCAGATATAACCACTAAAATAAGTTGAGAAATTAAAAGAATCGATATTTTATTTTTATATAATTGTGTAAAAAACAAAAATGGTCACAAAAATTAAATTAGACTTTGATCAGGGCGCGATAAAAAATATACCTCTCATTGGTTACATACCCATTCTTACAGAATCCCCCCCCCACCCCCACATTATGATACGCAGTTTTTATGAAACGTGGTTAGCGCATAACGTTATTTATTTATTTGTTTATTCATCAGAATACCATTCCATAACTTTTATTTACATGTAAACAACGTGTTTTCAAAATTTATGTTGTAGCTTCAGTATGAATGGAAGTACGTCAGCAGGAAGTGTAATGTTAAGTATCTTATAACCAATCAAATTTAACTTTACTCAAATACACATTTATTTAATCATTTTCTCGCTTTCGAATCAGTACAACATAATTCTTGTTTTATTTAAACCAATGTTTCCAATCTGTGCTTTCCGAGTTATAGAACGTACTGACCGGTAGCTTCAGTATGAATGGAACTACGTCAGCAGGAAGTGTAATGTTAAGTTTCTTATAACCAATCAAATTTAACTTTACTCAAATACACATTTATCTGATCACTTTCTCGTTTCAAATCAGTACAACATAATTTTTGTTTTATTTAAACCAATGTGTCCAATCTATGCTTTCCGGGTTATAGAACATACTGACCGGCAGCTTCAGTGTGAATGGAAGTACTTCGGCAGGAAGTGTAATGTTAAGTTTCTTATAACCAATCAAATTTAATTTTGCTCAACTACACATTTATCTGATCATTTTCTCGTTTTCTGATCAATAGAATATAATTCTTGTTTTATTTAAACCAATGTTTCCAATCTATGCTTTCCGGGTTATAGAACATACTGACCGGTAGCTTCAGTGTGAATGGAAGTACGTCAGCAGGAAGTGTAATGTTAAGTTTCTTATAACCAATCAAATTTAACTTTACTCAAATACACATTTATCTGATCATTTTCTCGTTTTCAAATCAGTACAACATAATTCTTGTTTTATTTAAATCAATGTTTCCAATCTATGCTTTCCGGGTTATAGAACATACTGACCGGTTCAAAACTGTCTATATAGTTAAACTTTTAAACTATAATAATAAAATGTGTAATAAAATAGTGTAAAAATAGCTTAAAAGTTAATATTTATATCAGACTTTGACCCGGTGTACAGAAATGTGTAAAGGTTTGTCCAATAGACTTTTGTAGCACGTTATATAATTCGCTGTCTGATAATAGATATTCCTATAGATAATAGATATTCTTATAAAAGATTCATGGTTGAAGACAAATAGTTTTGCATAAAAAGCTTCATATTTCGTCTTTTCGACAAATACAGGGTGATTTTTTTTTAAGTTGTGAAAGTAAAGACGTATAACAAAAGAACCACTAATGCAAATAATCTAAAATTTCATCAGTATGCTCCCAAAGCAATGGGATTTTTTACGTGTGGTTAAAAAAATTAAAATCGTACCTACAGATGGCGCTGTAAGTTAACACAAACAAAGAATATCGTAAGTGGGAGGAAAATAATGGACGGTACTTTAAGAAAAAGAAAACTTTATTACACATATCAAAAGCATACACAATGAAGTAATTGGGAAAAGGAACTGCGAACACCTTCGTAGAAACCGAACGAAATAAAAATATGGAGTAAAGCATTCGTATGGAACTGCGCAACTAACGCAAGAGATTTCCAATGTGCTGTCCACCGTTTTTAGTTTACGAGACGGAAACTTGAAACCGCAACAGAGCCAAGAGTACGCACTGTGCGTGTGTCGTCCGTAAGCTCGTCTCCGGATTTGGAGACGCATACTGCATATACAGCGCCATCTGTTGGTGCGATTTTAAGTTTTTTTTAACCTCGTCAAAAAAAATACCCATTGCTTTGGGAGCATACTGGTGAAATTTTAGGTCATTTGGATCAGTGGTTCTGTTGTTATAAGATTTTACTTTCACATCTTAAAAAAAAATCACTCTGTATATTTAAAATAAAGGCACATTTTATTAACTAAATGATAAGGATATAAAAATCATTTCTAAATACTCTAATTGGTGTATACAATTTATCTGAAAATTTATTTCCTAAAGGTGTAGCCTGTAAAAAATAATTTCTAATGTCATTTTAAACATGTATCCTTTAGATTTTTAATAATAAACGAAAATGATATCTATAGATATTATTCTTTGACATATTTTTAATTACATTAGACAATGTACTTTTCATTAAAAATTAATGCCATATATGATATCCTTAGTTAATCATATACGTATTTCGATTTAAAAATGCCGTGCAGATTAGTTTTAAATTAGTGCAATAAAATGCTTAATATTTACACTGTCATGTGATGTCCGCACATGCAGTAATATTTTCAATAACTTACAGTTTTTATTGTTTATATACAGGGTGTTTTTTTGTAGCATCGACCAATACTGGATTCCCACACCGTTTGTTTTATGTTACTAATTTTAAAATTTCGTTTGATATAAAATATATTTTTTAAATATTTTTTATATAAATATTTGAAATGTTTTATAGAAAATTAACCGTTAAATACACACTAAGATTTCTTTATCAGCTTTATATAATATAATGATTAAAAATATAATTCCTTAAAAATGGATAGATAATAAAGGTACGTATCATATTTACCGTGATATTTAACAACGTTTGTTTTTATTCATATCTTAAGATAAATGCCAGTACTTCTATCTTTCCTGTATTGTCTGGAGATTTAAAACAGTCATCCATTTACGTGTGAACTGCAATCCAGCGAAGTGATAATGAGATTTCTTAATTAAACGAATCAAATTTCCCCAATCTATTAACAGACATCTTTTCGGGAATAAACAACTTTTGATGATGGAATGATTTAGTTAAGCTAATAATGATTATTTTTTGTTTTCTATTAAAAATGTTAAATATATTCATCTAGTCGCTGCAAAATATATATATATTGTTTTCAGATTTTTTAAATTGTATTTTGTAATTTAACATTCGTAATATAAAACAAATTTTTCATACAGTTGTAACTTGCAATTACACTGGGTATTCTGAAATTATATTATTTAAATAAAAGGTGTGAAAGTACATATAAACGAATATTGTATAGAAAACCAGGGTCGTAATCCATTTATTCAGTAAAAAATACTTATTCAGTAAAAAAGTTTTCGTTCATAATTTTAACAAAAATGAAAAAAATGTAGATGAATTTTCATAGGACTAACTTTGTTTAATAGGATATGTGATGAAATCACGATAGGTTTTGAGAATTGCATTTATTTCAGCAGCACAATATGTGTTGAACGTTTCATTCTGAAATGTGAACCTATTTTTTTTAAAGCTCGATATTTTTAAAACATGGAAGGTGGTCATTTCCAGCATTTCTCGTATTAGCATACTGCACATAATGAGAAGTAAAGCTGTTGAAAATATTGCTAAAGTGTTGTAAATATTTCTCACGTGATGAACAAAAGTTTTGGTTCGGCATGAATCCTACATTTTTACTAGATACGTTATAAGTGACTCTGATTTTTAATTCAGAAACTGTTTATCTCGGTCTATAACTATACTATTATCCTTCTTAATTGCCAAATACAGTTTACGATCAGCCAGTATGTAATCATTTACTTACTTCTCAATTTCTTTGTGCATCAGAATATCAGTAACAACATTAATTAATATTAATACAGTATCATTGCTTAAAAGCATTTAAAACTAATAAAGCCAGTAAACTATTACTATCAATTAGAATTTTCGATCTCATTTAAGTCACTTTCAAAGCTAAATCTATGATGTAATTTGCAATTCCTTCCCCATGTTTCGTCGTACGAAAAAAACTCTTTTGATGTTTTGTCAACTAGTGGTTCCGACATTAATTAATGGCCAGATGTTTTCGCTTTTTGTATAGTCTGTATAAAACTGCTTTGTAAATTACACGACGCATTCGCATTACAAATCTCATCTTCTCTGAAAAAAATCTCGGTAGTTTTCCTAAGAATAATAGGAGAATATTTCGCTGATTGAAAAACATTTCCCTTTTTCCAAATAAGATCTGAATGTTTTTTGTAAGTACCAATCTTGTATGTCTCATGGTATTTCTGCCGAATTTCATATCAGAAAGGCGCACTTATGATTGCTAATTTGATTTTAATAATTACGAGAACATGACACATGACTTAAACATCGTAAATTGAACTAAAATATGAAAAAGCGTCATCGTTATTTTTCGCACAAGGTAATACGTTCCAACAGTATGACTATATTTAAGGGAACTCATTTTTATTAGGGTTCCGTTCATCTCACGAACTCTATTACTCCCGTTAGGGTTTCGTTCATCTCACGAAACCTTATTGCTCCCGCTCCGTTGTCTGTCCGTTCTAGAGCCGTTCTCAGAATCTATATAACTTACAGAGTTGAAACTTTGCGTATACAGTGGTGGCCAAAAGTGTGGACATTTTTTGAAAGTTTCATGTTTTTCAAATTTGTGTGCTTGTAGAATATATTAATTTTTACTTAAATACAAACATTTATATATCAAATTAAAGGTAATTTAATGTAGAATTTAATAATAAAAACAGTATTACAATATCTGTATCACAAAAAAAGTTATGCAACTAATAGTAAGATCTATGTTAGATTTGCATTTTTTAAAGCGATTCTTACACAATCAATAATTAGTAGGATAACCCTTATTTTTTAAGACAGCTTCACAGCGTCTTTTCATCAAGTGAACGAGTGTTTGGAGTTCATCTCTCGTAATCACATGGTGCCAAGAATCAATTATAGCTTCAATAAGTTGTCTTTTATTGGATGGACGTTTTTTTCGTACAGGAATTTTCAAACGTCGCCACAAATTGTCAACTGGATTGAGATCAGGGGCTGTTTCCTGACCATGGTAATTCATCTATGCCTTTATTTTGAAACCATGCTTTGCATACTTTTTTGTGTGGCATGGAGCGGAATCCTGCTGAAAAATAAATGGTGCGTTGTTGGGGAAGAGATCCCTGATGGAAGGTATCAATTTTGGTTCAGGACAGTTTCGATGTATTTTTTGGCATTCAGGATGCCATCAATCACTTGAATTCGGCCAACACCATCTGCAGACATACATGCTGAAATCATGACATTTGTTGGGTTTTTGTAGTTGCTTCAATGCAATCAGGATGAAGTGCTTCTCCTACTCTACGTCTCACGTATTTTCTACCATCACTACCAAAGAGCGATATTTTACTCTCGTCGCTCCAGACTACTTGCTTCCATTGATCTTCTGACCATTTAATGTGTTCTTTAGCCCACTTAACTCGTTTTTCGCATTACTTTTGATTTAAATATGTTTTTTTCCTTGGAATTCTAGCTTGTAGTCCAAATCCTGATAACCTTCTTCTTATTGTTCTTGAACTTACTGCAATACCCGCTGCATTCATTTCACATCTAATGGCATCTTATGAATTTTTTCTATCTTGAAGGTATAGCCGTTTAATTTTTCTATCGGTAGTAGCAGTTGTGCATTTTATTCGGCGTGATTTGGCCTTATTTTCCACTGATTTCTTTTTTTTCATAACGTAAACAGAACTTTCATACACCAGAACAAGTCACTGAACCACCAACTTGTCTTGCAATTTCAGCATAAGAGAGGCCATTTTCTCTCAATATGACAATTCGGCTTCTTTTTGTTGATGTCCAATTTTCTCTTCTTGTTGATGACATTGTTTAAAATTAGTTTAATTAAAAAAAAGGACTTTAAATATTCAAAAACAGCAATACTCTATTTCATTGTACTAGTATGCATCATTCCGAAAAATATTTCCACAACAATAACTCTTTTACCATCCAAATAACCTAAACTATAGTTACAGACATTTGATTGGTCCTCAGAACAGTGTTTGTGATTGGCTAGTACGCTTTTATTACAAAACACGTCCTTATTCAAAACGATTTGTGTTTGTTTGTTCTACTAAAATGAGCAAAACTTTTTTTGTAACACACATACATACAAAAATTCCTACGTACTTTTGTAATACAGATATTGAATACTGTTTTTATTATTAAATTTTACATTAAATTACCTTCAATTTGATACATAAATGTTTGTATTTAAGTGAAAAGTAATATATTCTACAAGTACACAAATTTGAAAAACATGAAACTTTCAAAAAATGTCCAAACTTTTGGCCACCACTGTATATAACTAAATACCTGCTATGAAAATCTAAATATTAAAATTTGAAAAAATCGTATTATTTTAATAAATAGAGATAAAAAACAAAAAATCTAACATCCTTTCCTATTAAATTTAAATATTTTTCGTTATAGCAGTTGCCAACGATTAAAAATCCACACTAAAATTCTTTCTACAATAATTAATTTTCTACTGAAAGATTTCCACGTGAAAAATGAAAATGAAATTAAAAGTTTCACCAATTGAAAAAAAAAGATTAATATGAAATAAAAATGATTGACACATATTGGTAATAAATCAGAAATTTTCAAAGATTTCTTAATTATACAAGGGATATGAGTATGGTTATGTACAGAAAGCAGATCAATATCAAGTCATTAGAGAATTAAAAAGAAAATTAATCTGACGTCATATCAGAAGTTTAACGGATTTCTTAAATGCTTGAGAATAATACAAAGCGAGTATCAATATGAGTAATAGACAATAGTAAATATATGTGTTTTAAGAACGTATTGAATCATGATAAAAACCCAAAAGTTTGGAAATATTCGCATATTGTAACATTTTGAAGGTGTACAACATGTTTAATGTTGGATTTTTTTAAATCGCATTTAGTCCACATGACAGATATTATTATGACAGACTATAATAGAGGGCTTCGCAGGCTTTCGGGCTGGTTTAGATCTTCGAAAAAACGAAAAAATATACCAGTAAACTTTTCCTTTTTAAAAAACATAACTTTTTTTGTTGTTTCTAAATGAAATTTATTTGGATTTATTAAAAAAAAAGATAAAGTTCTTTGAAAGGAATATTAAACGAAACCCTTTGTGCGATCTTTGATCACACTTACCCACTTGTTATGTTATTCGATGATACACAAATTCGCACAAAGTAAACAGCCAATGTACCTTCTCGTAATCCAGACATTTGAGGTTTTATGACTGAATATATTTTTTTTTCGCGATTTCGAAAATAATTTCATTAAAATCATAAATAATTCACAATATATTTTAACTTTTGTAAGATTTATATATATAATATATTTCGATTTATGTTCGTCAAAATACATTACATGTGGCTGCATAATAGTATATAGACAAAAAGTCATTAACAGAAGAACCTAAAAAGTGCATGTTTGGTGATTTTTTTCAATATATATTTTTTTAATTTCTTTAAGTATGTTACATTCATCACACACTAATAATAATAAAAAGAAATATTTCGTTTCTTGTGAAACTTTTAAAATCTTGTTCTTGTCCTAGAAACATAATACAAAACACAATTCAATATAATATAATTTTTCTTATGTTAGGCAAAACATTAGCAGTATTCGAAATAAAATAAATTCAGTACAGTTTGTTAAAACCAAAACGCACAAACTAAATCACTAGGAGCCGAAAATATTTTACTTTATAATATACATCTGTATAATATTCCTGGGAAAGTATTTTTTCCGTTTATGAAATTAATCAGTTTGCATTTTTTTACTGCATTATTAAATTTTGAATGATGTACACTAAATGCTGAATTCCGAATACCATAAACTGAATACAATACACCGAATTCTGTTTTGTTTATATATTATTATAAATGGCCTAATTTTTCTCTCAATAAATAATATATATATATATATATATATATATATATATATATATTTCATATATTTTCATATAAATTTTGTTATATATTTTGTTATATATATATATATATATATATATTAGTTTTTTCTTTAATATAAATTATAGGCGTATTTTATTTAAAGACGTACTATAATATCATTATCCCAAAGGTAAAAAATTCAAGCATAATTTAATATGAAGTAGTACATCGCATGTTTCTTTGAAATTTGTGACACCTTAACTATTTCCTCAATAATTCTATGCTGCATAATTATATAAATTACAGAAGGACCTTATTAAATTTCTTCTAATTTACATTATTTTCCGAAACGTACTAATGAGAATCATCGTATAATGCAAAGTTTTTTTTTTTTTTTTTAAATAAAGAAAAAAGTTTGCAAATTTGAGATTGTCATTATAATTTGAAAATGTCTGTACGACTTTTATATATTTCAGATTTACTGTTAACTCTTAAATTCAAATAAGCAATTACATGTTAAGATAAGTCTTTCAAAATTGGAATAAATGCATTACGCTATGTTGCATAAATGAATAAACAATTCGACAATATTGAAATGTGATGGTTTTAGTTTTCTTAATTATTTTAAGCAGAATTGAATAATCAGGTGTATAAGTACGATAATAAATTTTAGATACATGAAAAAATCGGATGGATTATATTTTTGAAAGAAAAATTAAGAAAATGAATGTTTCCGAGATGATGAATTAATTGGCAATTCTGATAAGAAGTAAAGTCAGCGTTAATGAGTCCATTACTTTTAATTTTTTACATAAATAAGAGCGGCACAGATGTCATATTCGAAATTATGCATATCATATTTAAAAAAAATACTTCCTTAATAATCCATTAAAGTTTATGAAATGAGAAAAGAGCAAGCACCGTCTTTACTAAAATAACTTTTATAAGACTGTTTAAATATTTCAGGGCTAGTAATTGTATTTCTGTACCGTTGAATGCCGACCACAATTATAAACAACTGGGTAAGTGTGATCGAAGATCGCACAAAGGGTTTCGTTTAATATTCCTTTCAAAACACTTTATCCTTTCTTTAATAAATCCAAATAAATTTGATTTAGCAAAAAAAAAAAAAAAAAAAAAAAAAAAAAAATGTTTTTTATAAAGTAAAAATTTACCGGTCTATTTTTTTCGTTTTTTTTTTTTTTTTTTTTAAATATCTAAACAAGCCCGCTATTATACTCTGTCATAATAATATATGTCATGTGGATTTTAAATGCGATATTTAAAAAAACATAATTTCAAAATTAAACATGTTGTACACCTTCAAAATGTTAAAATATGCGAACGTTTCCATAATCGGGTTGTTATCATGATTCAATACGTTCCTCAAACTCATATATTTACTCTTCTCTATTATTCATATTGACCCTCGCTTCGTATTATTCTCAAACATTTGAGATATCCGTTAAACTTCCGATATGACGTCGGATAAATTTTCTTTTTAATTCTCTAATGACGTGATATTTATTTGCTTTCTGCACATACACATACTTATACTCCTTGTATTATTGAAAAATCTTTGAAGATTTCCGTTTTATTACCCATATGGCGTCATAATCTTTGTTGTTCAATTGGAGAAATTTTTTATTTCATTTCCATTTTCACGTTGAAATATTTCAATGGAAAATTAATTATTGTAGAAAGAATTTTATTGTTGATTTTTAACTGTTGGCAACTGCTATAAAGAAAAGTGTTTAAATTTAATAAGAAAAGGCTGTTAGATTTTTTTTTATCTCTATTAATTAAAATAATACGATTTTTTCAAATTTTAATATTATGATCTTCATAGCATGTATTCAGTTATATTTACACAAAGTTTCAACTCTGTAAGTCATATAGGTTTTGAGAACGGCTCTGTGACGGACAGACAACGGATCGGGAGTAATAGGGTTTCGTGAGATGAACGAAACCCTAAAAATATATTAACATATAGAAAATATAGAATAGATTTTTTAAAGTTTTTTGACTAATTTTAATAAAGTGAAATTTTGCTCAAAAATTCTGAGTATTCGTTAATAGAGTTGCATTATTAACAGATAGATATATATTTAGACTTAAATGACCCTAGTATTAAACGTAGTGTGTATAAATTATGTAGACCCTGGGCTAGTAATTGTTCAGGAGAAGAAGCATAGAAGAATTGAAAAACATGCCAGTCTATGACGGTTAATTTTAAAATGCATTTTAAATTGTGTTTTGCATTTTCCCGGTGATTTATATTTTAATATAATATGGTAGGCTTTAAAGATCGAAAAGAATCCATATAGAGCACATATATACTGCACAAAAAATTGTATCCATTGCTGTTTATGGACATATGGGTCATTCCACAGTATTCATGTGTTACGTATGGGAAATTCCACAGCAAATTTTTGAGATACTTGTACTTTTTTCAGTATCAAAATATAAATGAGAAAGTTTGCAATTATTTTTAATGCATTATATATCACTTCAACTAGATTCTTATGAAATTTCTTTTAGTTTGAGCCAATACATATATATTTTTTAATTAATAAAATTGTGTTACGTACGGGACATCACAAAAAATTGTTTTAAAAGTACCTCTAGCAATTTGGATTTTGCTCTGAATTTATTTAATATTTTCACAAACAAATTTAATGAGTAGAAGCAGAAATATACATTTTATTAATTAACTTTAAAATTATTATTTAAAATTGCGTCATTAATTAATGAAAGCTAATTATTTCTGTTACGTACGGGACAAAGCTATTTGTTACGTATGGGACCTATGACCAAATTTTTCAATATGGCTGCAAATAAAGGCTCTAACTTTTATTTGATTTAAAAAAGAAAATAATATTTTGGATAAATTTTAATAGAAGAGATTTAAAGCTTTAAAATGATGTATTACACTTAACTTTTTCTAAAACTTGTTTTTCAAACTTGTGAAGCCAAATAATGTGGAATGACCCATATATTGCTCGAAGTGCGTTTTTAGTTGGATGCACGTTTTTACAGTTGAATTAAATTTTGGTACATTTTTAACTTCGGTGTTTGTTTTCTAAAATATTCATTTAGCTATCCCATTTCTTCGTACGACAAAATGAAATTTGGTAACAATATTCTGATAGCGTTTTAAAATATTTTATTATCTATAGCCGATGCTTGATCTTTCGTTTTGTATGTTTACAGGTCTCGGTTCGTAATTGGATCCACTTCCAAACGTAGACACTGCTGATGCAAATCCCTTAAAACTGACGTCAATATATTTATGGATTTCACAAATGCGCCAAATGACATTTTCTCAGATACGGAATTTGACTAAGGACCGGAATACGAAACACTGCCCGCATAAAAAAAAATAAGAACGAAAAATCATGCGTAAAGCATAGATTATGTAACACTTTCCAACGCTTCCAAAATAATTTTACAAATCATTACCGTTTAATAAGCTGAAAGATAACATCTAAGTAAACAATTTGGAAAACGCTTAACATATTTAAAAACATAGTAAACATATTTAAAAAAGTATTAACGTCTGTAGACAGTAATTGCTGGAAATGAATTTTTAACTTCGGTGTTTGTTTTCTAAAATATTCATTTAGTTATCCCATTTCTTCGTACGACAAAATGAAATTTGGTAACAATATTCTGATAGCGCTTTAAAATATTTTATTATCTATACCCGATGCTTGATCTTTCGTTCTGTATGTTTACAGGTCTGGGTTCGTAATTGGATCCACTTCCAAACGTAGACACTGTTGATGCAAATCCTTTAAAACTGATTTATGGATTTCACAAATGCGCCAAATCACATTTTCTCAGATACAGAATTTGACTAAGGACCGGAATACGAAACATTACAAGCATAAAAAACAAGAACGAAAAATCATGCGTAAAGCATAGATTATGTAACACTTTCCAACGCTTCCAAAATAATTTTACAAATCAGTACCGTTTAATAAGCTGAAAGATAACATCTAAGTAAACAAATTGGAAAACGCTTAACATATTTAAAAACGTAATTTCAGGAATTTCCAACATATATTTCCAGCATATACAATACTCGGAAAAATACCCGAATGCTTTTATTCAGCCCTGTATATGATCTATAGATTTGTTTATATACTACATAGGATGCTAAATTTTAGTTTAGTTAGGAAACGCGTAGCACAGTTTAAAATTCTCCTTCTGGAGTTTCTGTCAATAAACGGAACGGTGTTCGCGATCTTTTGTGCTGCCCTGTATATGATCTACAGTATTTGTACACACCAAGTAATAGACAAAAAGTGAGTTAAATTTAAAATCGCGTTCAGCAACTTAAAACGCACTTCCAGGAATTATTGTTAACAGACAGTAGATAATTCTTTTGTATGTACCTGTAAATGAACGATGACTGCTATACACACAATATTCTGTAGTAAGCCTCTTGCAATGCACCTTAGTGATATATATAAATTTCAATGCGTTTAAAATAGTGAAGCATTATTTAATTAAACCGCAAACGATTTTTCTCCATAGACGTAATGAAACGGAATTCTTTTGAGTGTCCCTGTAAAGAAACTATAAGTGCTACACACTTCAGTTGAAATAGAGAACATGCTATAGATAACGACAATAACATATAAAAATTGCAGGCAATCCGAGCATATTTACGGGAGTTAGAGCACGGACAGACGGCCATACAGCCAGATAAACCGAATTCATAACACTTTTCAACTAGGTTGGAAAGTGTTAAAAACCCAAATGTATCCTAAGATACTTTTAATTTAATATAACCACAATTAATTTAATAACAACAATTAATTTAATATAACCATAATCGAAAAAATACAATTAAATCTTCCGAGTTACCAACGACTTCAAAAACATTCTTTAACTTTAGAAACCCCAGAATTTAATATATTTACGAGATCTATAAAAACAAAGTCCCTTTTGCAACCACTGATTTTTGGTAATATTTTTAATTCGTTTTTATACTAATACATTTTGTCATATGGATTTTTCTACTGCTATCATCCCCCAAGTAAACAAAAGAATGTTCAACAAACATGCTTTATAGACAAACGAGATAAATTAACATCACTGACATTAAAATTAATAATATTTTATTACTCTTTCATGTAGAATTTCAATTACGGAGGTTAAATTGTTTAATTCAGATTTGATACCATTTAAAACTAGTCGTTGGGGGCCACCGTAATACTTACCCATCATGGATATGCATAATATAAAATACGAAAATAAAACATGCGTAAACTTTTTATTTATAAAATGCATTGTAATTCAAATAAAATTGGGGCTTGATGACGTCAGAAAAGGTTAAATGATCTATTACTGAATTACGTAAAAGAAACATCCTTATAACTTCAAAAATTTTAATCATAAAAACTAACAGTTTACCGTGTCGGATTAACCGTCTCCTTTCCAATTAAAATATATTTTTGAATTGAAATTTGAATGAAATACAGGGTCATGAAAAATCGAAAAGTGTGAGAAATATGATTACAAATATCTCGGCAACTAATTATCCGATCGACATCATTCTTTATGCAAACTCTATGTCTTTTTATTGTCATTTATACTTACTCCTTAAAATAAACAATTTCGAAAATTTGTATATACCTTTTATCAAAACGATTATTTCGAGTGTCTGAGAAAAAAAAGTTTCGAATAATCGAAGTTACTGAAATTCAATAAACTTCTTCCCATTATTACATACTAAGTACATACCAAATTTCAAGTCTCTATCTCAATTTGTTTGGGAGTTAGAGCGCTTACAGACACACAACCAGACGGACGGCAAAATTTTTTTTCTAAAAATATGTTTTTCAAATCTCCAGTGTCTGAAACGTGTTAATCCGCCAAAGAATTTGTTTCGATTTTCAAAATTATTACAAGATTTATCCTTACTACGTATGATGGGTAAGTAAAGCATATATTCCGTTATGAGTAAACTGATTAACACACTATAAATGCACTTAGAAACGTTTCTCAAAATCGATGGAAGCATTAGAAGCTTCTTTTAAAGAAAATGCTTCTTTAAATCTAGAAAACAAATGCTATTATTAGAATTTTAAAAAGCACATTTATCAGAATCATGGGTTACTCGAAAAATGCTTATATATTTTTGTTCATGGTTATATTGTATTACCACAGATTAAGAAAATGTTTGTCTTTTTTGCTTGGTGCATCATATGATATTATTCATAAAATTCCATAATTTGAAGCTAAACCTACGTCTGTTGAGTAAAATACAGCTTTTTATTTTATGTTTAACATAAAAATAATATCAAGTTAATATGAATTGGAACAAAGTTATATACGAGGATGGTTTGATACATTCTTGACCTGACAGTGAAAACACAAGATTTTTGACATAATTTCATATTATTTTTCAATTTAGTCCCCTTGCAACTCAATACATTTAAGGTACACTCTTATGTGCGAATTCTTTAGTGCAGCCCTGTACGAGGGTGTTTCGAAAAGTTCCCGGACTGAAAAAGAAAATACAAGATTTTTGACAAGATTTCATTTTATTTTTCAACTTGCAACAAAATACATTTCAGTCGACTGTTGAGAAATGTTTTTTGGTCAACGTTCAACAAGCGCAGCACGCATCGAGCGGAAATATTTTACATACCTAAAACATTGTGTAACAAGTGGTGGACACGGTCTATCGAGATGTTTGCAATGTCAGCAAGTTCACGTATCTTCAATCGGTGATCATTGACACGGTATTTTGTATGTTCGGGGGGAATAAATATTTTTTAACAAAGTATTTTATGACAGCTCAAACTTAAATTTTTTCCATATTTTGAAAATGTCAAAACTTGCTACTTTATCGCCCTGCAATTACCAATAAACTCACGTGTCTGAAACTCGGAGCCATTTCATCGAAAGGATATAAATATAAATATAAAAGGGTAATATATATATATATATATATATATATATATATATAAGAGGGCAGTTTGATAAGTTCTCGGCCTAACACAGAAATGGAACAAGTATGACCAAACGACAATGTTGTTTGTAAAGTATGATCCTTTAGATGGAATGACTATGTTAGATTTTAACGTAGGATTTAATTTTTCGCGAGAAACTGGCAGCTGGTTAAAGATGGTGAACAATTGCAGTCAGTAGGTCGAGAATTATGGGTCGGAATGAAGGCAAACAGAAACCCAATTTTGAATTTCTCCATACAAACTCAGCCAGTCATCCAAATAAATAGTATATTCAGGAACAGGAGTGATGCTGGAACAATTCCAACAGGATACAGGTACAAGTCTAAAGCCCCCAGGCTTGACTATAATTCAGTACCCCATTCAGTGGATCTTAAAGGCTGTTTAGAAATTCTAAGTCGTTCGGACACCAGATAACAATTTGTTCTTGTGTGATAACCAGATAACAATTTGTGTTGGAAAACAAGTCAAAATTCTGCTCTCCGAACGCTTGCCAAGGCTTTTTGTTAAATGCGCGGAAAGTTACAGAAGCGACGTAACGCGTGGACGAGCCAATCAGTGAGAGGCGAAAATAAGCTAAGCAAATGACGCGCGATGGAGAAGTTTTAATGAGAAATAATCCAGCACCCAGCGCCACATCATGGGAAAAAGTACTGATAGACGTCTTGACGTCCTGTGCCGAGAGCATAGCTAATGGTGACTACACTTCCCTGCTCTCGCTAGACATACAGGGAGGCTTCAACAACATAGAATGGAGGGACATACTTATACAATTACGGGCGCTAGGCTGCCCGAGGAAGCAGGCTGGGGTCGTCAAGTCTTATCAATCAGAAAGAAGTGTCCTCATTAATTGGTGTGTAGGCTACATTCCGCATAAGCTGAGGAGGGATGTCCCCAAGGCTCTTGTCTTGGACCTCTTCTCTGGCTACTAATCGCAAACATCTTTCTTTTAGAGCTGGAGCGTCAGGGCATAAACGCATATGCTTTTGCTGATGACTTCAGCCTTCTTCTCTCGGGACGCACGCGTCTGGACCTTGAAAGAGAGGCGGCTCGAGCACTCGCAGCATTCTGCCAGTTACTAAATGTACTCCATCTATACCTATCACCTGAAAAATCAGAGGTCCTTACATTCGCCAAGCCACGAAAGCTGTGGTGTGAATCAACAATGCGTATTAAAAGTAGCTCGCACCAAGTAGCACATATGAAAATTATACGCGTCAGTATAGATAAATATCAAACCTGGACAGCACACCTTAACCAACTTAAACTCAAATTAGTCAAACACCAGCACAATGCATCAAAATGTAGAGGGAAATCTTAGGGGATCAATAATAACATACTAAACATAAGGTACAATACAATTATAGAAAATATTATTCTTTATGAGGCTGTAATTTGGGGAGGTAAACTAACAACAAAAAACATCAATTCAAAGACCATTCCTTCTACAACTGTCATGTGGTTATAACACCATCTTAGCCGATGCACTAAATGTAATTACAGGAATAGAACCCATCACCTTAACATTAGAATATGAATACAACAAGAGCAAAATCCTACTCCTTTCACACAGTCAAGCAGTAGAACAGCATTTTCCATCCAAAAGCATCGAACGGAAAGTCCATGGTTGGCAATTACATCCAGAAGAAGAAACATCACACCTCCAAGTAAATACAGATCGTAACACGCACACAGATTCCATATTGCCAACAATTTGTAGTGATGTATCTCGAACAGCAACCGGCGTGGCATCAGCTTACTGTGTCACGGAAGGTGCCTCGATCATCCACCAGTGGCCCTGCAGACTGGACGACAACAATACGGTATATCAAGCCGAGCTATATGCCATCCTCCAAGCACTCGAATGG
The DNA here is from genome assembly GCA_963931845.1 of Maratus michaelseni. Lineage (NCBI taxonomy): Eukaryota > Metazoa > Arthropoda > Arachnida > Araneae > Salticidae > Maratus > Maratus michaelseni. The sequence continues at coordinate 396,038,048 of OZ007592.1, forward strand.
ATCTGCGCACAAACAGACACAACCTTGCACTGGATATATAGCGACAGTCTGTCTAGTCTGCAGGTCGTTAATTCCCACAGAACCAAACACCCAGTAGTTCTTGATATAAAGAAAAGGCTTTTAACTCTCGTAAGTCGCGCGCGAATTTGTCGTGTGTCCGCTCACAATGGCATATTTGGCAACGAGTTGGTGGTCACTACAGCAAAAGCAGCTACAAAAAAAATTCCAACATCGATCACAACCTTCTACTCCCACATAATTACACAAAACAATCATTAAAAACAAATATTTTAAAAGACTGGCAAGTACATTGGACCACCTCAACAAAAAGCCGACATACTTATACGCTAATCCGCAAAGACCCTACACATTATTTTACCTCACCCCTCACACTACAGCTTTTCTTACTGGTCATGGACCACTCCGCCAGTACCTACGCAAATTCAAATGTACAACTTCAGACTAACGTGAGTGCGCTGAACAGGGTACAGTGTCACACCCATATTTTTACTGCACACTGACAACCCAATGGCATCTCAGTTGCACGCAAAACCCTCCAAAAAATGAGATCGCTAATATCCAAACTCGCCCACTTCTAAAGAGGAACCTAAAAAGCATATTTGATCATCTAACTTAACTCTCAAATTTAATTTAGGGAGCTTGTCTGTCGGATCACAATTTTTTAAATTTCTGCCCCTAGTTGTGCGTACATCTCTGGTAGAGAAAACGCGCGCTTGTCGCGAAGATTTATTCCGGCTCAAAAGTTTCCACCACCTACTGATGGCCCTCGCTGCCAAGTGTCGCGTGGAAAAATCTGTTTTCCGGCAGTGATGGACCACTCCTGTAAAAGCCTTAATCAGTCCCTGTCACTTACTCGCTATTAGAGCTATCATAGCAGGGCCGCCCGTAGGCTGATTTTATTTATTTGTCATGTTTATGTTTTGCCGCTCATTGTCGCGTTTTCGCCGGCTTCAGCTGCGGCTGAACGCTGTAACATTTTTAAGACCTTAATAAAGGGACCGGGAGGGATACTATGCTCTACAGACTTGGTTTACTCGTTTGAGCAGTCCTTCTTAGGCAATCAAATCATATAAATAATTTCATAGCAATTTTACGCATTTTATGTCAGCCAAGAGCCATTGCATATAAAGAAGCAGTAAAATCATGTGAATATTAAAAAAGATTGTTTTTTAAAAAAGCTTATCTGCTCAAATATATAATTATCTCACATTTCAGTCTATAGTCCAAAGCACATGACGAACGCAAAAAGAGCAACACGTGTTTCTAGCACCGTTAAAAGCGAAAAATTCAAAGTATGGTAAATCGTTAAGTGCTTTTACTTGTTAGAGCTTGTAGGAATAGTTCTCAAAATGAGATTTAGGAACTAGGAAGTGTACAAAAATTGAATGTTTTCTATTTATTTTTTTAACTATTTAGATGCTAAAGGATTTTAAAGAAAAGAAGAATTCATATCTTTTTTCAACTGAAAATAAACTAACCTGTAAAATTAATGGTGTACGAATGAGGTAATAGGGGACCCCCTTTGAGAATCATATCTGTTTACCCATGAATATCTTGCGAATATATATACATATATATATATATATATATATATATATATATATATATATATATATATATCACTTTTTTGTAATTAGCTTTTATATGTTTTATATTCATATACTGAATCACTACTTAGTTTTGATCGCTGTGACAATAGCGGCACTCCTTACAAAATTACAGAAAATCAAGTTGGCGGAGAAAAATGTGCATTTCGAATCAGTATCACCAGGCACAAATATTACAAAGTAATGCACATATACTCACATATGGACTTTTATATTTACATATGCATGTTAATCTGCAATAAGTTATTTAATAAACCATAGTAGTGTATTTCTTCAAAATCGTATGTGCATGATTATCTATTTAGAAATACATAAGCATAAAATGCACAGGAATAGAATGAATCATTCTGCCTGAAATTTGACTAAAATTCGTACATGAAAACATTCATACACACGCACGCAACAGTGACATGCACACATACAGTGTGTCCTCATAAGTTCTAACATTCCCAAAAATTAAAAAAACACGAACAAATTGTCCTATCTGAGCGCAGTTTTCAACATGCTACTTATGAAAGTGTTCGATTATTTTTAGTAAAAGAAAATAGTTGAAATGTTCTTTGAATTTTTTTTTTTCTACGTAAGTTCGGTAACATTTACAAATTGAAGAAACCGCACTCCGACATGATATTTAAAATATTTTTTATGAGTCTTTTCAAATCTGAATTTACATTTGAATATTCTTGATCTATATTTTTTTTTTGCCACTTACATATCGGCACACACCGATATCCAATACCATTATTTTTTACCGACAATTTTTTAACTTTTTTTGAATTTTTGAAATCTGAACGAACTTCTGGAACGCTCTGTATACACACACACACAAATATATATATATATAGATAGATAGATGGATAGATTTATAACAAGTAAAATAATTCCTGCTAACCTTTTAACATTTATTATGAGACCATTGTATACTGTACTTTACAGATATTATTGAAAGGCAATTTATCTGTCCAAGCTGTTACATGTACTTTAAATTAAATAACTGCGAAATATTAAGTTTCACGGAGTGAATAATAATCTGATTAATGAACTGCAACTTTACATAAGTTTAACTTCATCATCTATTAAATTTAAAATCAATGTTGTTAGTCCAACGGTGCATGAATTATTGATGAAATCAGCAAAGTTCACGATGTAATTTGCATACACTTTTAAAGCTGGATACATAACTAACCTGGAACTATTATATAATATATTTGAAATTCTCGGAAATTAGAAATTATATTGAAACTTGAGGATTTAATATTCATGCATAGCCTGAATAAATGTATATGTTTAATTTAAAAAAGACACAATCAGTATATTATTTACAAGAATTTTAAAAAGACCTATTAAAGTTTAATTTACCTTCTTGAAAGTTACGTTTTTTTGTATTTTTACACTATTATAACTGTTACAAAGAATAATATATAATATTATAATTATAAATAACATATGAATATTTAGAACAAAAAACAACTTATAAATATAAAATTTAAGTGAATAATAAAATAAAATTTTGTAATTTTGAAGAAAAAAGATGTTACAACAAAAAAAGTTTTATACGGTCCATGCTTACATTTAAAAAATCCATTCTCTGAAACGTAAAATAAAAATAATTTTCCAATTTTTACAAAAAAATGTACCGAGTTATGATGCTTTTCATTTTGTAAATTTGAACATTTTTCTGTCACATCCTTCTGTTCTTAGTTCCAGGAAAACAGCAAAATCCATTATTTTTTTTTCTTATTTTAACTTTTTTTAAACTAAATATTTTCTGAATTATGTGTTTATTAAAATTAAGTCATTTTGCATGGAATTGTTTAATGATTAATTGACATAATGTTTTCATCGGATAGCATTTAATGATAATTCGTTTTCTTTCTAATTCGATCAGATCAACAATGTATTGTAAAAAAAATGTGCTATATAGATTTATTGTTAAATAAGCAATCCAATTCGAAAATATTAGTTTAATGCATTCCAATTCAGATTTCCTGTTAATGTTCGAGGAAAGTTGATAAAAAATCAAAAAAAGAGAACTTATATAATGACCAAAATGCATAAAGATACAATTAAATGTAAATACATTGCTTGAAGGTGCGTAAACACACACATAAAACATTTAAAAGCACATTGAAGTCCTTTTAAAAATTCAAAACGTTTTCAACCGAACTTCTCGGTCATCATCACTGAAAAACTAATTGTTGAGTTGAGTTGTTGTCTCTTCGCGTTTTCTTGCTTGCCCGGAATATAACCCGGATTTTAACTTTTTATATAATGACCTTTTTAAAAAAAAACTAAAAATCCGGTAAAATGTTTTGAGGAGGTGGGATTTCTGCTTTTCGAACATATATTATAATGAAATTATTGTAATCATGCTGTGGGTGTGATTAGACACGATAAGTCTCAAACGGTACCTCCGAATAGACTCCAATTTGGCGAATATATTATAGTCCACATCCTCATGAACTGTGTAGATTTTAGTAAAAAATAGCCAAGAATTATGTATTTAGTCTACTGATTACGTATTTAATCCATTTATCAATCATTTTCAAACTCTTTTGTAACAGTTTCTATATTTAAAATCACCATGGAAATGTAACAGTATATAAGTGATAAATATTGCGGTACTGTAATCAATCTTTAGTGGCGCAGATGTTACGTGCCAAGTTTCAAAACGGGAAATCCAGGGTTCGACTCCAATCGATTACACTGTGTCAGAAATTTATAAAAATTCCCCTATCTGTTTTTTTTTTAGTTTCTGAACCCACACCAACATTTTTAATGTCTAAAGGAGTCGCGCTAGATATTTTTTGTTTGTTTGTTTCACACATATTTCACCACATATAGGAGAAAATGAACTATGTTCTTGAAAAATTATTGTTACAGACTTTATTTGTTTCCTTTTTACACACTTCCCTATATTTAAAACATAATAAACTACTCTAAATTATGTATGCATGCTTTGAAATTACTCATCAATACTTTCATCAATACACAGCTATAATATATAGAGCCTTCAAAGGCAAATTTAATGAGAATATTCTTATTAAAAAGAAAATAAAAACTCATTAAAATAGGCAAAATTCATGTCAGATAAAACAATAAAAATATCAACTTATAAAAATTTTATAATCGGAATTATTAAATTTTAACTCAATCTAATTGAAAGTGGCACTTAATAATATTAAAGTATGTTTTGACAGCGAAACATTAACAAAAAATGCAACATTCCTTTCGAAAATTCATCAAATTTGAATTATCGTACATACAAAACTATAATAAAAAGTGGTAATAACTGATGTATAATACGTATACATAATAGTAGACTAGTATAATGATAATATATTGGTAGTATAACTGACTATATATATTACTTAATATTATAGAAGTAATAATCATTTATGCAAGATTTTCAGGTATTTCCATGTGCAGAATCGAGTCTATTATATCTGGTGTAAATTAACATATACTTCAACATATATTTTAAGCAGAGATATCCATGGATTTAGTGTTTCCTTGTGTTTATATAAGTAAAAGTTTGAACCGAAATACATTCTTTAAGCGCTTACATTTTCATATTAAGAAAAAAAAAATAACAAAGTTTCTCATCCACATCATTTTTCTTCCTGTGGTTGCATTACATGGACCATTCACCCTAGAATGTATGGATATTTACTTTCGGAATAAACCAACGATGATGTATACTAAAACATTTCACGATTTTTGTTACACTTTATAGTACACATTATGAAAGGACTTTTAAAGTAGAACAAAACATATTAAACTTGCAAATTTTCACCATATTAAGTGGTTTAATTATTTTATAGTGTTTCAAATAAAATAAAAAAATATGTTAAAATTTAAAATCATTTTTTGCAGATTTTGTACTTAAAAGAATTTCGTAATAAATATACATACATATATACTAACAGTTTTTTCAAATTTTATTTAAATGCTACAACACGTATTTACGAAATATTAATTCCAGTATCTGATTTATTTGTGCCATCACACTTCTATGCTTTTAGGTATCTTTCAATACTAAAAAGTATAAAGCTACTTTCGCGACATTTCGCGAAATATCGCCAAATTTGGCGACCAAAATAAGTCTTCATAAATGAAGCCAACCTATTGCAGCCGTTCGGAGGAAAGCAGTACCGGAAAATTTCGATATATTTTCACCGATCATGACCCCCAGACCCCAAAACCACCCTCCGCTCAAATGTTGATTTATATATATATCCATATATATATATATCTGACCTATGTCATACGATAACGCTCGTATTTATGAATCGATTTTGATGAAACTAATTGTGTGTATTAAGGTCACTAATGTCTCGACCGAGTTCGTTGGCCAGCTTGGTCCGACATTTTGTTTCAAGATGGCGGCCATTTAAAAATTTAAAACTAAAATAAATATACAAAAAAATTAAAAAATCAAATTTATTTTTTAATTACGTGTTAGGCCTTGATACAAGGATTCCAGAGCATTTGTTGGTTTACCTCTATCTTAAAAAATGGTTAAGATAGAGCAGTTTGAAATTCTAGGGTGGCTGACATTTTGAAACAAAACAGCACATTAACGCCATTACTTGCAAATTATTTTCTTTCATTGTTGTAATAATTTTCCCAATCATACGCATAAAACTATATATTCATATCCGTTAGCGCCAAAATTGGCGACATTGGCGACAACATTGACAAAATTGGCGACATTTCGCGAAATATCGCCAAATTTGGCGACCAAAATAAGTCTTCATAAATGAAGCCAACTTGGCTATTGCTCAATAATTTGGCGAATTTCTTATTCAAATTCAGTATTAACGAATCTTTTGTAAACGTTTCTTTGCATTTTAACTTGCTGTTTTCGTGTAACATTAGCTAAAATTTTAAAACGAAGATATAGGAAAGCTACCTTTTCCTCCCGGTACAGGCCGGAAGGACTTTTTCAATTACATGTAGTATTTAGTGCGAATTTATTTTATGTGATGTAATATTATTGAAGAAAATGGATAGCATTGTAAATGAAGCTTTTAAACAAAATAACTAGTCTTACGCAACAGAAAGAGTAACGGGATTTCAATTTTGTACGTTCTAGATGCATGACGATACAGCCGAATTGGTTTCTCTTTTACTGATTAAAACCATGTTAATGTTTTTAATAAAATGCTGTTGTGAATTAATGATATATTATACTGAAACAGATCTACAAATTTAAATAAAATTTATGCCAAGTGTTTAGTAGTCATAGGTCAAATTAAGTTTGTTTCCATTTTACTAAATATAAAGTTTTATCTTTGGAATTTTATCTATGAAGTATGTTACAACATTCCAGCTTACAATTGTTTCCTCTTAAGCAATATTTATATATAACTAGTATATAATTACATCACAGAATATTGGTTTAAACTAGCACAACTAAAAGCTATGCAATTTTAATTTCTAAACTTTAATATCAAATCTTATGTACAATAAAAATAGAATTGTTCAATTTGTAAATATGAAAAAAAGATGAATATTTAACATAAATAAATAAACAATAACGAATCCAAATACACACACTGCTGTATTTTGTATAATAAAATTTTGACACTATTGCAAATTTCGATATTATAACTGTATTTCCGCTGGTTTAATCAAAAGCAAGCAAAACTTAAGTTACTTCAGTGATGAAAACGCTTTATGAAAAATATAAGAACGAAAATTTAGATTATTTCTTCTACCACCAAATTGATTCTTCGCATAAATAATGTATGAAGAAGCCTATTATAAATTACAATTATATACCTTTAAAGTTAATTTCAAGTTTTAAATTTATTTCCCATTCAAAAGAAATAATTTTTAAGCTACACCTTTCTTGTACAACAATTGCATCATTGCAAAATATAAAGTCTTGAAGATTCGTTAATCAAAAATGGCTAACTCAACTGAATTGTTAGCATGCTTCTTCTGAAATAGGAAACATTGGTCTATGATCGGTCATTCGATACCAACACTCTCTGAGTGGAGTAACTTAAAACCTTTCAGGGATTTCTTGTACAAGAACGATAATTATCGTCATTTTTCTAGTCTTCTCTCACGTCATCCGCATATAAAAATATGGTATCCGGTATAGGTACTATCCGGTAAATAAAACGTATTCTCCATCCAGTTAATCAATTTCTTTTTTATTTCAAATATGCTGGCTTTATAGAAATGGACATTAGTTTTCTAGCCATAATGCTAAGTGGTAACAATAGAAAAAAATCCTTGTAAGCTTATTTTGATAAACTAATAAAGTTTAAATGTTATAATTTGTTACAAGTACACCAGAGAAAGGGGCTCTGTTCGAGCTCTATTTTTTCTAAATGTAACACTCGTAGGCTTATATACCCGCATCAGGTGTCTCATATACCCGATGTGGGTACATAAGTCCATCTGTCGTTTTGCCTAGTCTTGCTTTTTCTAGCACGCTGTGTTTCGGACGGCCATTGTCATCAGTAATGAGTGAGCCAGGCGTATAAGGAGAGCACAGAGGTAAAGTTTAAAAATACTGTTTATTTCACTTACTCGGGCAGGGATGTTTCAGGCCTCTACTAGTTTTTCCTTAGGCCAAAAATAAATAAATAAATAAATAAATAAACTTCTACTTGAAGCTCTACATTGTACAAATAAACTTTAAAATATATAAATTGTCAAGATTCAGAAAAAAACGAAATCACTATTTCAATAGACAGCCACAGATCAAGATGTATTCAGTAAATACTCCTGATCTGCAGATTTACTAGTATTACGTTCGTTTGGGAAGGCTTTAATTAACTCTGTACAGGTTTGCTCAAATCTCTTAGCGTCATCTGTCACCAAAAATCGCCCTATATTATACAACCATAATAAAGCTTCCCCCTTCAATGAACATTTCAACACACTAGGTACTTATTTTTCTCAGTGATATTGCTGAACGCATTGCAGTCATTTAATTTACTGAGAAACTCGGTTACATCAGAATTACCAGTGAAATACACTCGAGGTACAATTTCTCTGGGCTGTGGAAATTCGTCATAGGCACCATCAACTAAATCGACAAATGGACGGTTACCTAATCCTACTTGTTGTGCGACATTTGTGACGGCCATTGCTATCAGTAATGAGTGAGCCAGGCGTAGAAGGAGAGCACAGAGGTAAAGATTAAAAAGAGTGTTTATTTCACTTAATCAGGCAGGGATTGAGCAGGCCTCTACTAGTTTTACCTTAGGCCAAAAATAAATAAATAAATAAACTTCTACTCGAAGCTCTACTCCCTAAAAATAAACTTTCAAATATATAAAATTTCAAGATTCAGAAAAATTGAACTCACGATTTCAATAGACAGCCACAGATTAAGATGCATTCAGTAAATACTTTGATTCCACAAGGTAGACCAGGCGAGCGCTGATTCAGTCGTTCGACCAAGCCAAGAGAAACAATTCATATGCAGTTTCAGGCTAGCAATTAAATCGCAGGATCTAGCTTTCTTCGTAGCGAGAGAGATCACGATCCAAGTTCCGCTTTTTCAAACGTAATGTCGAAACTTATATATACCAAATCCGATTGACCAGCTACAATAATTTGCATGAATATCGATAAAAAAGCTGAAACTCACAATTTCCGATATAAACACAGCATCCGTCGAAAGTTAGAGAAAGAGAGTCTCCCGTTATCAGAGTAGCCGAACCATCACATGCTTTGCTCTTTGTCGCACTGAAAAAGAATCTCGCATGTCGATTCGAAATAGCTATTTGCTGCGTTTTGTGTATAATTTAGGCATTTGCTGAGGAGACGCGAAAATTTTTTGGTTTATGTCTGTCTGTCTGCCTCTTCCTCGATAACTGCCGTAAAAGCCGTCCTGTTAGGTTGATTTTTGATGAGTATGTTCATGAGGTACCCGGAAATAGCTCTATAGTTTTTAGTTACATTTGGTTCATTCGTTCGAAAAATACAGAACATTTCTTTTTAGGTCATAATGCTTTCCTATGGGAATGCAGACGATTTCCAAATTTCATTTTTAACTGAAATAAAAATCGCATATTTGAATAATGGATTTAAACGTAAAATTATTAATGCTAAATTTTGGATATGGAGGTTTTAAATATATCCAATAGCTTTGACAATTTGCTGATACATTCATTAGAATTTAGAAATTAATTGTTTAAATTATTGGAAAATGTTTTACATGTGTTCGGGAAATATAAAACATTTTATTTTCATATTTTTTTACAGATTGTAAGATGCATTTATTTTTACTTTGCTCTTTAATTTATTAGTTGCTTAGCAACCATATTTCAAAGAATATCAAAATAAAATATTCAAGAAACTCGCACTATTTTGCTGCAATATTTTATTATCAAAATAAATTATTTTTGTATTCTTATTGACGTAAATGAAGAATTTATTTTATTACAAGTTTATTTTTTTTTATCTATAAAGTTACATGAATAAGAAGTCATAAGTATTTCAGAATATCATTGCATAAAGCGTGTTTATTTTAGCGCTTTTAATTTCTGAAACCTCCGAAGTATATTATATGCCTATAAATATGTATGTAATATAAAAAAATTAAATTGCGGATTGTAAGATGCTAAATAATATAAAAATTGAGATTAAAAAAGAACGACATTTAGAGCTGACGTTGAGTTTCATGATCTGCAGATTTACGAGAATTAGAAATATTAAAGATAATTGTAGAAAGCAAATGTTTTATGTTCATTGCTACTGCTGTTTACAAATAGAAATATAGATGATTGATGAAGAATTTCGAATGTAACAACGCTCCATGTAATAATTATTTTTTTTTCTTGATTCCAGTCGAAAAGATCTAGTGCGAAACACAATAATACTACTGAAAATGCAATCATTATTTTAAACGATATCAAATAACTATATAAAAGAAAATTTGAACAAACCTCCTTGATTCTGTAAAGTTCAATATTCATAATACTTCGGGACCTGCGAGAAACGCTGGATTTTTTTCAACATGTCTCGTATTATCATATAACTGAAACTCCTGTTTAAACACTTTCCAATATATTAGAAAACCGTTTATGACTTCGGTTTGTCTGTCCGAGCTGTAACCCTCGTAAGTATACTTCGATTTCTGTGTGATCAATATATGTAATTGAGATTTTCCAAAACATGTTCTGTATTGAAAACGATGTATGTAGCATTTATTGCTCAGTTGCAATGACATTCGAAAGAATTCCGTTACATTTTGTTACATGGGGGACACATTTTTGCAGCGTATTTTAATGACGTTAATAATAACCCCCTTTTTAAGACGAAAACTAGCACTGGTACTTTTAAACCTAAGAAATACCTTCCTGAGAAAGTACAAAAAAAAAAAAAAAATGAATTCTTGTGAAAATCTTGTGTGTGTGTGAATGATCTCGTTACAATTTTCTGCAATTTCACTTATTTAGTTGTTTAATCTCTGGTACAATAATAATAAAGAAAATCACGATTATATTACTGATTCTTAGAATAAAATTGATAATAATTTGATCTTCATCAATTGTTACTTACTTTTGTTGTCTAACGTTTCGGCAACTATTCTTTGCTTAATAGTAAATTTTGTAATATTAGTATAAACATAGAGATATGATTTGTTTATCCAAATTCTTGAATTTAGATGCTACTCATGCACACAATCTTACTTTTTTTTTTGGTTCACTGTGTATATAGATTTTATTTAATGCATTATATAGAAAACATCTATACGACTGCAAACACACTGGAACACATTTCCTGTTTTAAATCGCATATTTACATTTATAATACTATATTTTCTAAAGTTAATTCTACACATTTATTAACCAAAAAATTACATTAAACTTCACAGAAAACTAAAAGATGAATAGAAAACAAAAATTAATAGTTTACAATGAATGTACAGTAAGCCAATGTTTAGAATTTAAATAAATATTGCTATAAAATACAGTAACAAATTAAACGTCTTGTACTATATTTTAAGAACTGAATTTCAAAAACACAATTATGATTGGTCAAACATCTATTAGTTTCTATCAAAGTGGCATATCTCCTACCGTGATCTACTATACCATTAAGTTGTGAATATATTTAGAATTTCTTCTATCTTTGCAAGAAGAAATTAGTGGATTCATGAAATTTTTCGATTTCCGGTTTTCGACGGATTTATACGTTTTAGAAGGTCACTAACGTGATTTGATTGTTTTTAGAAAATGTCTGTCTGTGTGTCTGTCTATGTCTCTGTAAATGACAAACATTTTGTGGGCACTCTATCCCAAGAACTAATGCAAGGAATTTAATAAAACTTACGATGAAGTTAGAAATTGACATAAGTTGTTGCTGATTAGGTTTGGCCCAAACTGGCCAAAATAGCCCAAAAGGTGACGCTCCTATGCTATATTTTTCATTATTTTAACGATAACTGTGTATGAAGAACTAATGCATAGAATTTCACCGAACTTCATATTCTATTAGAAATTGACATATATAGACGATGATTACGATTTGGTGTGAATCGCTCAACAGGTGGTGCTGGTATACTGCATGCTTCATGATATTCGCAATAGCTATATTGCAAGAACTAATGCACATATTTTCATCAAACTTCATATTCTGATAGATGTTGATATAAATAGAGGATGACCAGGTTTTGGGGTAAATCGTGCTGCTATGCTGCATTTTTCACGATTTCTGACATAGATATATATCACAAACTAATGAACCAAACCTCATATTGTGCTAAACGTTGACAAAAATAGATCTTTAGTACGTTTGGGTGCATACTTCTCTACAGGTGTCACTGTTTTACTCTATTGTTTGCGGCTTCCGAGATAGCTATATCTGAAAAACGTATAGATTGTCATTTGATTTTTTGTTGTAGAAGATTTGATTTATGTACACTGTAAAAAATCACCAATGTTGCTTATTTTATGAAATATGATATAACCACGAACGAAAATATAATATAATCTTCTGAGTTATCCGAAATTTCAATTAGCATGTTACATTGTCTTTTGAATCCCCAGAAACGAATACATTTTCAAAATTTAAAGAATAATTTATAAAAACGAATTATTTTTAACTGCCCGAATTTTCAGAAACGTTTCCGAAGGGTTTTTAAAGTGTATTAATTGGTGTCCTCAGCCTGGAATACCTGTTTTGCGAATGCTATAAATTCTGAAGTAAACATTTTCATGCTCAAAAAAAATGTTTAACAGACAAAAATGCAAAATTAACAGCGGTAACCATAACATTAAAATTAAGATTATTTCTTTACTCTTTCATGTATAAATTAACTTATGCGGCTGAAAACGTGAGAATGGATAACATTTGAAAAACAGGTATTCCAGCCTGAGGACACTAATTAATACACTGTAAAAACCCTTCGGAAACGATTCTGAAAAATTTGGGCAGCTAAAAATTATTTGTTTTTATAAATTATTCTTTATATTTTGAAAATGTATTCGTTTCTGGGGATTCAAAAGACAATGTAATATGCTATTTGAAATTTCGGATAACTCAGAAGATTATATTATATTTTCGTTCGTGGTTATAGCATATTTTCATAAAATAAGAAACATTGGTCATTTTTTACAGTGTAGCAAAACGTTTTGTGATGGCAACAACATACTAGTTTGTCTTTGTTCTTATAGCGCATTATAAATGCATTAATTTTTTTTCTTAATTGCAATTCATGTTATGTATACTGTTGGGGAAATTGGCTGTATTTCTTAATATAATTTCTAGTAAAACTGATTATTAGAGGATAGACATGCAAATCGAAAAGCGTTGTATAAGTAATCTAACGATTACAGATGTCTCCATTCCAATCAATAAAATCGTATTCTTCTTTTTTACACAAGATTAAACGTGACAATTCACAGTATCTAGAGAATAATGCTGATGTAGATTAATAAATCATCATATTGAACATATTATTATGTTTTAAATGTGTATAAATGTTTGAAATAGTAAAAAATAAAAAGTAGTATATTTTCATTTTACAAGAGAAAATTCGCTATACATTAATTAAAGATGGATATATATATTGTAAATGTTTTCAAGTGGTCTGTCTTATTTTCTCATGTCCATTAATTGTATTTAGGCAAAAATATACATAACAATATATTACGACTTCTGATTATTTGTTGTCAGACCTATCATGATAAATACGTGACAATAATCATTTCTGTTTGAAAATATTTAGCACATTGATTAGTAACTTATCCTTAAGTATCAATGTTTATTTTACAGTTTTGTCAACAAAAACAACTGTTTTTTTTTTCTTACAAAATCTAACAAATGATAGCGGATATTGCAAAGGTGTTCCTAACCACCAAGTTCTTCCAAGTCAAATTTGGGATTTTTTTTTCAAGCAATGCCTCTTTTAAATAATCACTTACGTAAACGTGGATAATATACAGGGTGATTTTTTTTAAAGTTGTGAAATTAATACCCTATAACAAAAGAACCATTGATCCAAATGACCAGAAATTTCACCAGTATGCTTCTAAAGCAATGGGAATTTTTTAGGCACAGTTAAAAAAACAACTTAAAATTGCACCGACAGATGGTGCTGTAAATTGACATCAACTGGTTTCCTTCCTCTACCAGGTTTTACGCCAAGTGAATCAGTCTGTTCAAATTTCAAAACAATCTTCCGTAGGTATTGTGTCGTCATTGGATCTTTTCTTAAATTCAAAAGTGTCCTAAATGTTCTAACAAGGAGACCGCCAAACATGATGCGCACAGATTTTGATGATTTTTAAAGTATGATGTAGGGATCATACCCCTAACTATTCAGGTCAAAGGTTTCCTTCAAATGGGCTTTAGTTTTCGAGAAATTTCGGGTTAAAATTTAGCATGCATTTCAAATGCCATTACTTCGCGATCCTGGACGTGGTCTCTATGGTGCCGTGGTAGCGTTTGCGATTTGAGAGCCGCAGATGGGTGTTCTTTACTCTGCTGTGACTTTTAACTTTTTTTAACAAATTTTATATATTTGTCGCGTTATAAGTTGTAAGCAGAATTATGAATTCAGCATCTTTGAACTTTTTGATATTTTCCTAATAAATTCCATTTACATTTTTGAATATTGCGTGAAAATATATAGTTTTTGCGCAATTTTTATTCGAATATTTCTGCTGACGAAAATCCAAACTAATTTATGTCTTGATATCTCGTCTTTTTAAAATGATTATTGTTTACATTTATGTATATTTACTTATTTATTTATTGTATTCATGAAATAATACTTTTTTTTATTTACATTTTCTATTTTAAAAAAAAAATTAAATGATTAAGAAAAAATTAACAAAATAATATATCCTTTTAATATTTGATTTGTTCTAAATATATTGAAATATGTTAACTGCTGAAATACTAAAATATTTATCATCACCGACATCGACATTTTTAGTTTATTAAATATGGAACTAATTGTGTTATACCTATCGCAAAAATATTCTAAATACATTTCGCATTAAAAATCGCCTTTAAATAATTGTTTTAACAATATTGGAAGAATGTATAAATTAGCATATTATATATTCTTTAAATACTTAAATTGTGATAAATATATTTAAAAATGCATTAAATTTGAAAAAGAAATTATTTCAAACATCGTATTTGTTTGCAAAGGAAGCGAAACGAAATCGATAAAAAGAAAAATTTATTTATTCTGATATTACCGTAAAAGTCGTTGCAGACGATTTTTTTTTTCAGATATTTTTTATATGTATTGTAATTTACAAACGATTTTTCATTTCTAGTTGAATTTTTCTGTATGGCATCGACTTGTTAGACTGAAAAAAAAAACAATTGTAATACATTATTTTTTATTTGTGCAAATCAAAAATGACAGTGAGTTTGAACTTTACAGTTAAATGTATTTAAATAACATAAAACGAATATATATAACTGGCTAAAACTTGGATATAATCGTTATTGCTTTAATATTTTATTACTCCTTTCAAGATAAGTTTTTGGAATTAGTTAGTTTGGAATTTCGTCAATAGAAATATTAATTTCAAAACTGCACAAGAAAAAAAAAAAAAAAAACGTAAATTTTTACGAAGTATTCGAAAATGTAAGTGGAATTTATTAGGAAAATATAAAAAAGTTCAAAGGTGCAGAATTCATAATTCTGCATACAACTTATAACGCGAAAAATATATAAAATTTGTTCAAAAAGCTAAAAGTCACAGGAGAGGACAGAATTTTCCATCTGCTGCTCTGAAATCGCGAACGCTACCACGGAACCACTGAGACCTTGTCCAGGATCGCGAAGTAATGGCATTTGAAATGCATGCTTAACTTTTTTAACGAAACTTAACGAAACTTCTCGGAAACTAAGGCCCATTTGCAGGAAACCTTTGACCTGAATAGTTAGGGGTATGATCCCTACAACATACTTTAAAATCATCAAAATCTGTGCGCATCATGTTTGGCGGTCTCCTTGTAAGAGCAATTGCTGCGGTGTCATTATTCTGATAATATAGTTTCACTAGCAACACACGGTCCGTCAATGGCACAGTCATTGTTAGGATATCCGTAGAATAATTAACACGAGGTATGCGTGCTTTACGATTTAAACGCCACTGTGCGTGTGTCGTGCATAAGCTCGTCTCCCGACTTTACTGCATATAAAGCGCCATCTGTCGGTGAGATTTTAATTTTTTTTTTAAGCACGCATAAAAAATTCCCATTGCTTTGGGAGCACACTAGTGAAATTTCAAATCATTTGGATCAGTGGTGCTTTTGTTATAGCGTTTTACTTTCACAACGTAAAAAAAAATCACCCTGTATATATATGCACAAAGAATAGAAAAAATAAATAAACATAAATCTATCGTATGCACGATAACCGCAATCAATTTTTTACTATACTTAATTACGAAGTAAGAACAATTTGCTTGTTTTCAACATGTACATATATATATTTTGTTGTTTTATTTACGGCTCGTTAACAAGAAAACATATGTATACGTGTCTTAATATTGCGAAAACCTATTAATATTTTTTATTTCAATGTGTATAACTTTTTTTTTTAGTTTAGAAACACAAATACGTGTATTGCACATTTGATACCGATGCTTTGAAACGTGCAATGCAATATTTTGTGATACATTTTATATAAATGATGCTATTTAATCCTTATGAGAATTTTTGCAGTTGTAGAATATATTTCATTGTTTATAAATTATATTATTAGAAATTAATCTATTTGTATTTCCAAAATAAATTATTATTAAACTATTATTTTATAAAGCAATAATTATATTTTTTGCATTATTGGCAAATATAAAATTAAAAGGGGCATAGTGAAAATATCGTTACAAAAATACTAAGTGTAATTTAGATAAAATTAATGACTGTATTTAGAAAAATGGTATTACGACAACTTACGTATCGTTAATTATTGCAGGTTAAAATATATATATATTTATTTACATTTGTTTATTTTGTACATATTTTTATTTTACATTTACATTTGTTTTTTAAATAAATGTGTCGTATTTGTTCAATTTCAACAATTGTACAGGAAGGCCTTCCATGTTACAATATAAGCATAGAATTTAGGGAATACTTTTACTAATATGAATAAATTCTGTCTATACTTAGTTTTTTTCTGCATTATGTTGTGTTGAATGAACAAGATTTTTTAACATTTATGTTGTACAATTATACATTTCTGAAAGTCCTCTGTGAGAAACAAACAAACATTTTTTTTTCAAAATTGTAGTTTGTTTTACGTAATATCAATGTTAAATAAATAAGGAAAATTAAAATGGCTATCGTTAGAGACAGTAAGTAACTCCACACATGTTGCGGAGATGAAACGTTCAACAGACTGACAGCAAATGGAGGTCTAGTGTTTGAGAAAACTACTTATTTGTATATAATAATGTAAATGCATCTGTAATTATTCAACTACAAATAGTACAATTTTGACGCCCATTTCAGATCAAATATAATTAATAGTTTCCACATTTCAGGAGGATAAGAAAATTTATTGCTATACGGAATTAGGTTACTCATTAACTCTACAGTGCATAGTGTAGCCAATTGGCAACGATTTCTATTTAACTTTTAATAAATAAATCAAGTTCTTTGCAACCACTATATTTATATAGAAATGTTAATGCTGTAAAAATAACATAAATATGCTACTAAATAAAGTTTTAAATCTATCTTAAAATTTCTGGTGTCGAATTCTTAATATAAGTATAAAAAAACACAAGTCTAAAAGAAAAATTCATGCTCTGTAGGGTTAATTAACTTATACTGACAAGCAGCAGATGTTGAGAAAACCTTTTACGTGCTTTTCCTAAAACATGTTTCATTTGTTTCATTTTCTCAAATAAATACGTGAATCGGTCATTTAAATAGCCATAGTCATTATGTAGACTTTATTCGGTGTTCTTCAAAAACATGTATTCATTTGCTTCA
This sequence comes from Maratus michaelseni, assembly GCA_963931845.1. Lineage (NCBI taxonomy): Eukaryota > Metazoa > Arthropoda > Arachnida > Araneae > Salticidae > Maratus > Maratus michaelseni. The sequence continues at coordinate 396,056,125 of OZ007592.1, forward strand.
TTTTCTTAAAATAAATATGTGGATCAGTCATTTAAATAACGCCACAAATTCAAATTTGGATTTCGCGAAAAAAAGCATATGACGTGATTCACATTTAAAACTTTACACTTATCTAATATATTAATCCTTTTTTTCTTAAATAATACGTACTAAATAATTTAGTAGAGAAAATAATTAGCAATTTTAAATTAATGGTTCATAATTACATTAATGTTTTATTTTAAAATTCCCATGATTAATTTTTTAATGCATTAGTAATTTAATTATATATAAATGCAAATTTGCATACAGTTTGCCTTTTCGTAATAAAATAACAAATATTAGCCTTTTGGTAAAGAAGAAAGAGAGTTGTTCGCTAAAACAATTTTTTAGTTATCATTCAAGACACCACTCTTTTATTCGCATTATAATCTATGTGTGGATTTATTTCTTTTATCTATCCAGCAGTTCTTTATACAGAATTAAATTTATTTAGTATGTAATCAGAACAGTTTTAAAAGCAATCATAAGAAGTTTTTTTAGTTACTTTTTTAGTTAATACCTAACATTTTACACAAAAAATAAGTATGTGGGATAATTACTGATTTAAAGTATCCGGAAAAGTATGCGATTAAAGGAAACGTTTGAATATATACATAAAATAAAAGTATGTCCAGCAGTAACGTTGAATTCATATTGACGGTGTTAATGGCAAACCAGTTTTCGCTTTTACGTCAATATTTTAACTTCTACGCAGCGCGTAATTTTAATTTATACACCGTCGAAAACAAAACGAAAACGAAATTTCAAATGCATTTTTTGAAAATTCTATATCAATTCATAGTTACTTTTATTGTTTTTAAAAGAATTTTCAAGCCTATCTTTAAGAAATCTGCGTGCAGTTTACTTACGGAAGATTACACGTTTCCACTAAAAACAATGCGATTATTTCAGGATTTGATTGTTTACGTGTAATTTACCAAAAGAAATTTAAACATCGGAAATAAATAAATAAAACACGAATTTATCATATATGTAAATATATGTAATTGAACTACATCCTTAAACACTGAAATAATCCGAATCACAAAGATTCCTATAAATAGTGAAATGTTGCAGAATTGATGCTCTCATGCAGCTAATGGGAAAGTACCAAAAATTTATTTTTTTAGTTGGTTGGGCAATTTAAATAGTGAATTAAATTTAAAATAAATAATTTATTAAAATTGTTAATTAAAAACGATTTTCATCTACGTTCTGTATACTGGTTATATTGGACATCTTAAACCCGAGTAACGGTTGGATTACCTGTTTTGTTATACTATAAAAGCCAACTGATAGGGAAGCTGCATAAAAAGTCTTAAGTGTATATTTTAAAAACTTTTGTCACTTATTCTTTTCTGGAAAAATATACACGTTTAACAATATAAATATTTTAATGGCAAATTTCAGAAAAATAGCATGAAGTGAATCGCAGTTACGATTTTAAATAATTATATATTTTTTTAATTTCATTATATTAAAATTTAATATGCGCTAAATACTTTTTTTGTGAAAATAAATTATTAGCGGCGTTTTAAATTAATAATCTATAATGACATTAAAATAATGTAGGCTCAATCCGTAAGTTTTATTAATAACTTTTTGTTTTTTATTAATTTAATATAAAAGGGGAAACGAATCTCAAAACCCAATTAAACATAATTAAATTCACTCTTTGCAATTCTTTTTTTAAGATGATATATGAAACTCTGGTAAGTCAATTTCTTTTTCTATTGAGTGGTTTAATATCTTATTAATAATTTAATCATAGACATGCGGATTTTTTAAAACTTCTTTATCAAATGTAATAAAGTAACAAACTCATTACTTAGGTTTAAAGAAAGGGTTGTTAACTTAAGTAAATAAAACTATTTTATTTAGGAATAAAGAGACTACTATCTATATTAATAAAAGAAAGTTTCGCTCTGTGTGTGTGTGTCTGTGTGTTTGTTGGCGTTGACTAGCAAAATCTAGCCCACCTAGAAGTCTGGAAATTTAGGTGTGGATAGTCCAAGGTCTGGCCATGTGCACCTGGGCCTCAGATTTTTAATATTTTGATAATTAGCCTAGATATTATTTAGATTCTCATTAACCATCGCTTCTAAAATGTCATATTTTAAATCTAAATGACGAAAGAAACGAACTGGCGCATTGGATTTGCAACCGGAAATGAACGAATTTGAAATTATTTTACTAATTAGCGAATTTTAAGAAAACTAATTGAGATATCAATTTGAAAATTTCTGAGTATATGTAAAAAAAATATTATGTATCTGACTATGTGATTTGTAAAAAATTCGGTTGGTAATTTTTTTTTAATTTAGGCCAAAAACTGCCAAAAATCTGCCGGCGCCAGTGAAAACGATCTGAGAAAGTTTTAGACAGGGATCTGCTTTCATTAAAAACTGAATTACAAAGAGATATGTTTCTCGGGCCGATCGCTCCATTTAGTTTGCGAAAATGAAAGGAAATAATTGCCAATTTTTACTAATGAACCAAACTTTTGGTAACTAATTAAGATATAGATTTGAAATTGAGGTCGGGAAGGGGTGTCATCTACCGGATATTTTAGCGTAGCGTGTTCGTTATGTTCTAATTATCAGAAAAATGTAATTCTTTTTTTAATGATCGCGTTAATGTTGGCGACGGTGGTTCTCTTGAACAAATTATTCATTATATTTGCAGGTATGGGGAGGGAGGGGGTTAACGCCTTTCTCTGAGATTGTAATTATCTCGGGCCCGGGCAACGCCGGGCGGGTTAGCTAGTTATATTATAAACTAAATGAGACATTTTCCTTTACTGTATATATATTCTCAGCCGTTTTTCGCATTTTATTTTATTTATATATCCAGACAAAAATTATTTAAACACAAACTTACAAAATGTTTTTATTGTTTAAAAAAACTAACAATATTTCATTATATATAAACATACACATAACATTTTAAGAAATTTAAAGTTATGTGCAAAAAATACTTATTTAATGTTCGAGTTGAAATTAATACGATAAAATAAAGTGGAAACGTGAAATACTTTTGAACGAATAAATGTAAGGATTCTATCGGAATGTATTTATTTTTCATATATTTCTCAAAGGCATAGGTGCACTAACGGAACACTTTAGCATTCAATTCCTCATCTTCTGTACTCTAGAGTCTAGAGTGAACTTTCAATGAAAAGTAAATCAGCGATGTAGCAAATAGTATATTAACATATGAATACTTGTAATTTATTATCATATATATTTATATTTTTACATATAAAATACATCTACTTCTATACATCCTACGTAACTACCATGCAAGTTCCCAGAATGTCTCAATACACACAATTTTACAAATTGAAGACCTCAAAAATCGGACTATCCGCTGGAAAAATATGATTTTAATACTTATTTAATGCATCTGTGTAAATGTATTTACAGTGTACCTTATTTTATTTGTCAGATGTCCTTTTGTTACAATAAATCTACCTTACTGTTTGTTAAAAGTCTTATCATATAAGATGATATCAACATTGCCACCAACGGTGTAATATCCTCTAAATGTAATATCTAAATGCCAACAATCATTGTGAATTATGGTTAGTTATTCTTCAAACAGTATCCATTCATGACGATCATTTATCATGGATATAATATCTGATTCCGTTATCGGCCTTTATAGTAGCACGTAGTTTTCTCGGATATCTGTTCTGTAAATCTTTAGTTTAAATAAACTGATCATATGTTGCATTTGCACAGGTCACAATTTACATATGGATGGGACATAACTACACTTTTTCTTTTGTAGTATGTATTTTGAAGAATGCAATGGCTTTTTTTCTAAATTTACACTGCAAGAAAATGGTTTATTATGACCAGGAGATCTTTGTATTAGACTTTTCCTTTTAGTAAACCATTATTCGATAAAAACTTGATTTCAGTTTTAAAGTATAATAATAATAGTAGATAATAGTATTATTAATATTACTATTATCATTATTATTATTTTAAATATTTTATTTTTTAACATTAATATCTAAAGAAAGAAAATATACTTATCGCCATGTAATGTTACATCTTTCCGTAAATCGATGCGAACTCTTTTATAATAACTAATAGTTCATTGTATTTTATATATATTAAATCAAGCATTGTAATGAAACATGCGTTATTTTATACACTGGTGTCCAGAAATTAAGGGGCTGTGACCAATTTCAGACGTTTCGTCGAATACTTTACTGAAACTCGTGAGGGAATGCCCGGAATGCCCTTGAACTTTGAGGAAGTAAATAACATGTTTGACTTCATGTTTCTCAGTGAAGATTTTGTCCCGAGGACAATTAGGGGGGACAATAATACTTTTAATAATAAAATTATATTTTCGATCACCCAAGTAACAGCAAATGCTAAAAATGATCTGTCACTGTAGAAAATGACTATGTAGGTCCTGTTTAACATTTGTATGCATTTGTGTAAGCATAGCACGTATATTCGTGAAGATGTTAACGTTTCTGTGGAAAATTCAAAAGTTTTTTTTATATACCCTGCAGAGTTTTCAGCCGAATTTAACACCGCTTTCCGAAAAACTTGACAAAAAATCGTATAACTAGTATACTGTAATTAAAATATTAATATATTGAATATTTGATGAGATATGGGTATTTTTATGGAATAAATTTTAACTGCGCATGCGCGAACTACAGCAAATAATTTTTGTCATGATTTAATAGTCACTACAGTACGGCAACTCGTATAAAAATACCAGCAAAATATCGTGAAAACTCAAAAAGTTACAGCAATAATTGTAAAATTGGTGAAAACATCCCATAGGATTATATGGGATTTTCTCCTTAATTTTTCAGTTATGTTTTCGTATGTGAATAAGGTTTAGTTCGTAATTATCTACATCACAAAATGATGATTTTTAGTGAAGATTTTGTCCCGAGGACAATTAGAGGGGACAATAATAATTTTAATAATAAAATACTATTTTTGATCACCCAAGTAACAGAAAATACTAAAAATGGTCTGCCACTGTAGCAAATGACTATGTAGGTCTGGTTCAACATTTGTTTGCACTTGTGTAAGCATAGCAGGTACATTTCTGAAGATGTTAACGAGTCTGTGAAAAATTGTCGTTTGCCATTAATTTAAAACATTCTCACTGAAATAGAAATGGTCATGAGCTATGTGCATATTTTGTTCTTTATTTAGATGTTAAGCAACATTTATTAAATAGTAATACGTTTTCAATCAATACACATTAAAATCTATTCTGGGACAACTTTTCATCAAATTTCAGATCCTACGTTAAATACTTTTGGCATTATGAAACAAACATTGTGTATTTGCATTTTCAGCAGCTATATTCACCATTAAAATAATATAAAGGGCATTTCTACCTAAATCCGTATGAAATACATTAAGCACCAAGTAATGAAAAATTACACGGGAACAGGCATAAATCTTTAAAGAGGTGAAATATGAAGAATGGCTATTTGTGAAAATTGTTTTGGGTTTAACTTAAACTTAAACTACAACTTTTGTGGTTATTCGTAAGTATAAGTATTAATTATTAAGTATTATAAGTATTAATGAAAAATTATCCGTTATAAACAGAACGTTTCAGATCTTTTTATTCAATTCAAAAACAATTTTTATTCAATTAAAAAAAACGCTGTTTATTAATAATATACCTATCAGTTATTTTCAATCACTCAAGTAACAAAAAAAATTAAAATTGTCTGCCACTGAACAGTGTGGTATTTAGTCCCAAAACCTGGCCAAAATTATTTTATACCTTTAAAAGCTATATATCTGCGTTTTTATTTGAATTGTAGAGTAAAAATGTTAAAACAAAGTCTTATTTATAAATCAAAGCAGATATTCATCAGTTTCACCACTGCAGGGTTGCTACTAAATACAGTTACAAATATTTAGTAATTTTATTTTACAAATATAAAATGATAAATACACTAATATGATGAACATCAGAGATAAGAGTTTACCTGGAAATAATTTTACTCGATTCGACCGCTATCATTACACTGATAAACAAGAAATTTTGCCTTGGAAAGTTTTAACAGATTTAAGTAACCAAAACCTTGGAAATGTAGGAAATATTCACAAAAAGGTTAAGTTGGTTTCCGTTTCAGAGATATCTGTGATTAAATATATCTTATTATGTTATTTTATTGCCTTTTAAAGTACTTTGTTTCTACAGTCTAATGACTCTGAAAGTGAACAAATAGCTGCTACTTATAATACATGTTAGCGCCAATAAGATGTGTTTCGTCAGACATTGTGGTGCCATGAAGATTTTTATTTGTCCCTTGTAAAAAATTGATCATTGTATCATTTAATTAGATATTGATTGAGATTGACGAACGGGTGCTTTTAAAATGTCTCGTAAGTGTATTAATTCCAGTGATAGTTTTTGCTATATTTTTGGCGAATTTATGAGCACTACTCGCAGAAACAAAATTACTTCTTTAATTAAAATTGCCTATAAACATTATTTTGGATGCGAAATTGGCGATCAGGATTACCCATGGGTACCACAATTTTATTGTTTGCGCTGTTCTACCCGACTTCGAGAGTGGATTAAGGGAAAGGAGACTCCAATGCCTTTCACCATACCAATGATCTGAAATAACCTAAGAGATCATTTAGAAGATTGCTATTTTTGTATGACTCCAACAGCAAGTGGAGTTAATTTTAAGAAGCAGAAGCCTATTCAGTATATCAACATCGATTCTGCTATGAGGCCAGTACCTCACAGTGACGTGCTTCTTGTGCCACAACTACCTGTAAACTAAAGTCTTTCAGTTGAGGAAGAATGCTTGCCATCTTGTAATCATGATAGTGAAACAGTGAATTCATTACATTCCACCACAGAGATGTTTGAAGGCTCATTTGATAAAGCAAGTAGAGTTGAATGACCTTGTGCGTGATTTGGGGTTAATCAAGAATAAAGCCTAATTTCTCTGATCAAAGACTTCAGTACTTCTAGAATCTTTTAATTTGATCAATAAATTAAAAAAATAATTAACTGTAATTAAATTAAAAACGCATTTTGAGTGCTCTTTTCGATGAATTACAGTTAATTATTTTTTAATTTATTGACCAAATTAAAAGATTCTAGTTCATTTTGTTCATTGTTACAACATTAATAAGTTTGAAAAAAATTGAGGTTCTATCTAAATTATTTTTGGAGAAATCGTGCGCGCAAGTTTGAAAATCATTGTTGTGAATTAAATGCATTTAAAGTTTTCACTCTCCATTCAAAAACAAAGAATGACGATTGCGTTTTACTTTATATCTTCGTCAATAATTATCGCCTCTGAAAAACATTGGTACCTTTCTACTCAGAATAAAATGCACTATTTACTGACATCAAAACCTTGAAATTGAATTTTTGACCATTTTAAAGGTGATCTGTCCCATTAAGTATTTTTCCCACTTATTTTAATTTTGAGAATCTCAAATTTTTGGATATATTTCTGTATTGTATTGTAATTATCGGTTTATCTATTGTCGATTATTTATTTGGTTTAATGGTTATTATTTACAAAAGTTTTATTATATATATATATATATATATGTGTGTGTGTGTGTGTGTGTGTGTGTGTGTGTGTGTGATCAAAGCAAAGATTTACTTAAAGTGCTGATATTAATAATTAAAATTTGCCAAACTCTGAGTTGTCTTCTTAATTTTCTTAATTCGGCTTATATTATAGAATAAACATGATATATGTAATGTAAATTTAAGAAAATAACTCATATTTCTTAGGTTAGCTTATGTAAAACAAAGTCTAATAACCTAAGTTAGGCTAAAAGAACTTTGTCTAATATTGTTAAAACTCTTCGTTTCAAATATCTATCTGAAGAGAATATTTTTTTGTAGCTACTAATTAGTGAAGTGGAAAAGGTTAAATTTTCAACAGTTTATAAATTATTAAAAAGGTTTGAAAAGGAGAATGTTCAGTACAAGAAACTGCACCTGCACAATCCTAAAAAAATCCAGACCTTTTTAAATGACAAAAAGGGAGACATGTCTCATGTTCAAAAAAAGAAGAAAAAAATTATAATATGAATTAAGATTTTGTTAGTTAAATCTGACGTTTCAGTTGTTGACAATCCATTTTATGCTACAACATTTTATTTTGAAATTTTTGTAAATATTGCAAGTAATTCATAGTGGCGATATTTCTTTCCAGATACCAAACTGATGTATAATATTTTAATGGACTGGTAAGTTAGAGGTATAATAAGTTAGAGGTAAAAACTACATTTTAACAATTTGTTACATTTATATATATATTAAGGGCGCCTTTTTCGTCGGTCTCTTTTACTCCTATCTATTATTAGCTTCAACTTCCCTTAGATTCTTTTTATTTAAATAATTCAAACTCCGTTCATTATTTTATTCCATATATTTTTTTCCTTTCTATTCAACATAATAATTAAAGATAAAAAATAAATTTAAAACATAGTCATAATTGTAAAGTAAAAATTCATAAAGATTTAATAACGATAGAGTTTTCCATAGTTAAATAGAACTGAACAATTAAAATGTCAAACAGATTCTTTGGGAAATAATAACTTTCCTTTAATACTTTGAGCTCAGTGTAGCATAAAATAATTAAAAAAATTTTGAAGAATAAATGTAATTTGAAAAAAATAAAGTAAGGGATTTGCAACTGGCAAAATATAAATAAATCTTTTAAGCTGATATTATTTTCCATTGATCGATAATGAGAAGTTTAGGGGTAAAATAATGAAAAAGGATCCCGTTATTATTTCCTTTTTTTCAGATTTTTTTAGAATTAAAAAAAGGAGTAAATAGACAATTTTTCATGTTATTATTCAATTGCTTTTAATCGAATATACGTATAAAAAATATTGCCCTTAAGTAATCTATTTTGACAAAAGTTAAAAATATAAGTTATGTTTAAACTTGCATAGTTTTTTATATTAAAACAACGGCGAATTCTTTAAATGTCAAAGACTTTTAAAATGAAAAAAAAAATTATTATTATTTTAAACCGACTTAAATCTAAGTAGGAATTTGTAATTTCCATTTTAAGAGATTATTTAGAGAAAATGATTATTTTTCTTTTAATGGTTAATTAAAACAAAATTTACAAAAAAGATTGGAGATTTGAGTTAGATATTTAAAACATATAATAATAATAATATATATAATAAACATATAATATATAATAAACACATATAATATATAAATATATTATATATATATATATATATATATATATATATATATATACGACGAGCAAGGAGCCTTTGGATAACCGTGTCAAACTCTAGCACTAAAATATAACGTTGCTGTATGCCAGTAGTTTTTCACAATACTGTACAAAAATATACGTATATACATGATGTCATCGAAAAATGCTGCATGGAGGATGCTACAGGATGAACACTATTTATTTTTAAATAGAGACATACAGTCTTCCAAATCAGACCTGAAGCCAGTAAAAAATACTGCATCAAACAAAAGGAATAGCATATATTTATCTTAATTATTTGAAGAAAAAAATACGTAGGGAAGACTACAGGTCCAGAAGTCGAAACAAGGACATTTGTCTATCCTTACCAATGCTCTACCTCAATGTTATCCTTGTAGAATAAGGTAGGAGCTTTTCACAATTATGATATATGAAGTATAGATTACTAGAACTATATGAACTATAGATTTACAACCCATTCTAGTGCATAATGCTGCTTGAAACAAACAGGTCAAACAATATTTATTTTTACATTATGGGGAAAAAGTTTCCTGACTGCAGCGCTCTCTCTATCTATCTGTACTAATAAAAGAAAGGTACTTGTCTTTCTGTCTGTTTGTGTGTGTTTTGGCTAGGGGAATGTACCAATCGTAAACGCCTGAAAATTTGGATGAAGAAAGACGGGGAAAAGTACGAATGTACTTGAGGTTAAGATTTTGCATGTTTAGTAAGTAGACGAGACATTATTTAAAAACTATAATAAACATTGTAAAATGGCGCTTTGTCACAGTTGTCTGTGCCAAAACGGCATTTTAGAGATTTTTAAAAAGTAAGTAAGGAAGCAAGAAACAAGTTTCCGTAATTTTCTTGATGATGAAACTGCCTCATCCGCTTTGCACGTAAAAATACGAAAAGAAAACAAAAAAATTATTCACTTTTTTGGGGTAATTTTACTTTCTTAACGATGTTATTTGCTTAAGAAAATATTAAAAGTTACCCTTTTAAAAAAATATTTTCCGATCGTCGATTTCATATGTTTTTCATATGTCCGCATACGCCTTATTAATCAAAATGTGATGAAAAAAATTAGCCACTTATATTCCTCATATTTCTGGTTTTAAATACATCTTTTGTTTAAAAAATAATTACTACACTGTTAAAAAATTGCAGCAAACTATCCAGTCATTTGACCGTTTTTATAGAAAACGGTTACATAACCGTAATTTAACTAGATTCTGAGCATGCTATTCCCCATATTATGGTCAGAATAGAGTTAAATTACGGTTATGTAACCGTTTTCCAGAAAAACGGTCAAATGACTGGACATCTTGCTACAATTTTTTAACAGTGTATTTACCGTGTTAAGAAAAATAATTTCTCAATGCCGATTTCGACATTTTTTTTTCTTTTCTGCAGATTTAAAATTTTGAATCGCTTTCTAGATCGCAATGCGAACAAAAGGAAAAAAAACGCATCTTTTGAATGGTATTTTTTCATTTCTAACAATGCCTTTGCTTTAAAAGTATTACTATTTACCTTTTCAAAAAAAATTATTGAATGCCGATTTTGAATATGTCGTTTTATCTGTGTATTTAGAATTCCGCATCCACTTTTGAAAAAATAAATCTTATCACATTTCTGGTTTTAAAAATGGCTTGGACTTAAAATTTGAATATTTAATATTTAAATATATATATACTAGGGGGCCTACCCCCTGCGAGCTATGCTCGCCAACCCCCGTTCAGTCTTCGAGGCCTCTAAAAACATGACAGCGTGCTTTATTTTAAAAATATTGGTAAATCTGTAATTGGGCTGCCATGCTTTTAACGTTTTAATGGGGCATTTTTTATTATCATGGCCTCATACATAGCTGTTGCGACAACTGACTACTGTTTTCGGGATTGATAAGTAAAATCAATTACAGCTTGAAAACCAGCTTGTATAAAATGGTTAGGTTTAAATTGTGGCTACCTCTGGGACTTTTATAACAACGATCTGTATTCTATTCTTCCTTTGCGTTTAAGGATGAGAAAAATTCCATCTGCTTGTGAATAACATTAAGAACCACGGTATTGAAAAGTACTATGTTATAGACATTTGGTTTTAATTTTCTCTCTATTTTAATGCACCATCATGCATATTTTCATGTTAATTTAAATATGTAAATTATTTATTTCAGTTAATATGTATATACGAATTTTCTAATAATTATTTATCATACAAAATTAATTAAATATTTTGTGCATGCATGCCTGCATTTATTCGGCATTAATTGATGAGATATTTAAACAAATTTGCTATCCGCGATAATTTTACACCATGTTATGTCACTTGAATAATTTCCATAAGAATATCGGGTTCTTTTCCAGTATAGGATTCTTTGCTTTTAGGTTTGACGTAATTCGAGTTTCAAAAAGGGATAGATTCGTTAATATACATAGATTTGTCGCCAAAAGTTATGAAAAAAAAACAAAAAAACAATGAACTTTTGGGGCTTTTCTATTATAAGGGTCTTGACGTTTTTTTTTGTTTTTTTTTAATTCTCCTTCCGTTCAGTTGGACAATTATTATTTTATATATTCGTTTCAAATATCCGAATTAGTGATTTTATAAATTCGTTTAATTAAATTTTACAAAAAAATAACAAAATGATATCAATAAATAATAATTACTATTAATTCCTTTTCCCCCCTTTCTTTTGCTTTTACATAAATGACGTCATTTGGACGAATTTATTCAAAATATTTTCAGTTTATAAATTAAATTAAATGCTGACAGACGATTGAATCCTGACGATAGAAATGTGATTTTTTTTTCAAATTTTCCTGAAAAACATAATTTAATCACAATTTTGTCTTCATTATCGATTGAAATAAAAGATAAATTAAATTTCAATTTGAAAATGACGAATAAAAAGAAATCAATAATCCCTATCGGGATCCTTTTCAATTTTTTTCCCTTTTTTGTCACAAAAAAACTGAGTAATTAGTTGCCATCATTACAGAAATGTCATTAAAATTAGAAAAAAATTAATATCTCGAAAACTAATTCCAATTTCAAAATTCTATTACCAGTTTTGACATCCGCGGATTTTTATGGACAATTGGTATTAATTTCACCATCAAGCGTTTAATATTTTATTAAAAATAGCCCTGAAACATAATCAGTCGTTTAATCAGTCGTTTCATAAAATCGTTTCATAAATTCGTTTCATAAAATCGTTTCACAAATTCGTTTCATTAGGATTTTATATATATAGGGTAGATATTCTTGAAGTATTTTCGCTATTTTTTCGCGACAGACATTTTTTACTGAGTATCTTATTTAAATAAAAATTGCTTGACTTTTTAACTTGTTGAATTTAGTGGTATTAGGCATCATTTTGACTCCATTAGTTAAAAGATAAACTTCGTGTCAAATTAAAGAAAAACTCTCGGACGTTTCAAATTATTTAGCCTGCTCACAATCTTGCATTTTTTTTTCAGACTGAACAATTTTACCTTGGCTAGTCGAGTCTAATGTGGACAAATAAGAGTTTTATTGCACGCAAACAGATCATTTTTAATAATTTTCAACATATGGATATTGATTAAAAACTAATAAAAATGGAGAGAACGTGTTTAGTGTCATGTCAACCCTTTGACATTCCAAATTACTCGGTCTGCCAGCTCACAATCTTGCAGTTTCTTCAGACTGATCAATTACTGGATTTATCTAATGTAGAAAATTAAGAGTTATATTCTACGCAAACAGACAATTTTTAATACTTTTCAATAGAAAGGATATGTTTAAAAAATAATAATAAAAAAGGGAATGTGTTAAGTTAATTTAAATTGATAGACGAATGATGCAATTTTCTAAACAACACTTTCGTGTTCATGAGCAAAGTATATTTATGCATTAAATTTTCAAATGTTGACAACTTTTATACTTTGTGAAATTACCTTCTTAAACATGTTTTATTTACCCTCCACCCAGCGACAGATCGTAATAATAAACAAAAGTAATCAATTTTTAAAATAAATATATTCAGAACTTGCCCATTTTTATTAAAATTGTATTCGAAATTATTTTTAATAATAATCGTTTGTATTAAAATTTTAACTAAATATTTACAAATTGCAATAAAATTATTAGAAAATAATCAATCTTAAAATTACTTGAAAATATTGCATACATTTTAAATTCTTAAGAGATTTGTATTTTGAACATAAAGAAAAAACAATTTATTCTGGTGTTACAACTCTGAAGCTATAAATATTTTATTATGTCATGTGTAAAAAGAACATAAAGTTTATTCTCTGGAACAAAGCACGAGAAAACTCATATACAAAATCTCAGTAGGTTGAAACCACAGATATTTCTTTAGAAAATACTCGTTTCGCTAAGAAAACTAAAATATTCTATAAAACCTTACACTTGTGTATCGTATTTCTTTTTCAACAGAAAATTTAGTTAATGTACAAAACTAAGGTGACAAGAATATTCCAATTCGTATATATATATATATATATATATTACAATGAACTTGGCAGCTATATATATTTTTTAACTTTGTATAATTTGGTATACAAAGTTAAAAAAGTCAGTTTGTCACAGCACATAAGACTAAAATATAGGACGCGAGGAACCACGTGTACTAAGCAAAAGTCGTAAAATTTATATTCAGAGATCAATGCTAATTATTTAAATATCAATTGGAACAAAATACTGTGTGAAATCCCCTAAAAATTTATATTTGGAAAAAATAATAGCAAAGTAAATAACCAGGAAAAATCTAAACAACCACTACTAGTTTCAGACAAATTATTATTGTTTAGTTTGTGTTATATGTTTAACTGGAACTGTTATATGTTTAACTGGAACTGTTATATGTTTAACTGGAACTGTTATATGTTTATCATTTTTATGTGAAACTGAAACACGAAAAGAGGGGAAGTTAAAATTTTACAAACGCATATTTTCTTAAAGTACTTTATATATTAATTTTTAGCGACCATTAAAGTCAATTTTTTTTTCATTTACTTTTCTTCTCCAAAATATTATACGTCCAAATTTGGACGTCTTCCGAAAACCATTAGCTAATTTTAGATATGCATAATGTTGGTGGCAACGACCTGTACTACAGCATTCGCTTTTATTACAGTTAAATAACTTTTAAAAATCGCGCACATTCAAATTTTACTTCATCAAATGCGGAAAATAATTTTGTTTTCGAATTAATTTTGTTTCTAAAGTGTTGCGCACCATAGTGACTTTATATGACTTTTTAAAAGTTTTCACGCATGAATTCAACTTTATTGTGTCGCAAGAATAAACATTTTTTGTACGACAATAAAAATTATATAACTACATTAATTGCTTTGTAACAGATTACTTGCGACAAATCCAATTCGTTACCCAGAGTTAATTAAAAAACAATTTCTTTGCAATTGTTTTACATACTATTCCGTAATTATGTTCATTTCAAAGCATTGACATCAATACACGAATCATTATAAGAAATTTTAAGAATTTTGAATAATAGTTACAAGATTTTTAACAAGGCGACTTCCGTCATGAAAACACTTCATGTAGGCAAATTTAAGTTTGCAATCTGTTATTCACTATCTAGCTCAACCTAAAAACCTCGGTTGACCACTCAAATTAAATTCTCGACAAACCTAACTGGACCTGAAAAACACGAAGTCCAATCAAGTTAATGATGAATACCATTTAGGCTATCGACCGAAGTTTTCTATGGTGAGGTAGATAGTTAATACGAGCAGAAGGTTGATAGTCGATATCTTTTAGCTCTCAAATCAAGTGTCCAGAAGGAATAAATTGGTGATTTTCATACGGTGTTTAGACGGAAGGAGAAGAAGCGGCTGAAAAAATAGTTTCTATCATATTTCTTATAAAACATGGTATTGGAGTATATAGTTTAAGTAAATTTTGAAGTGCAGATACTTTGGCTTTAATGAGGTATTCCTAAGATATATGTGACTAAATGATTAAATTATGTTTGGTTTGGAGTTATTTGTAATTTTCTAAGACAGAAGCCGTAGTGGCCGAAAAATCATCATTGAGGTGATGTAGATAATGACGAACTAAACCTTATTCACATATGAAAATATTTCTGAAAAATTGAGGAGGAAATCCCAAAAAATTCTATGGGATGTTCTCATTAATTTTACAATTATTGCTGTAACTTATTGAGTTTTCACGATATGTCACTGGTATTTTTATATGAGTTGCACAATAGTAGTGACTATCAAATCATGACAAAAAAAACCTTCGCTGTAGTTCGCGCATGCGCAGTTAATATTTATTTCATACAAATACTTATATCTCATCAAATATTCAATATATTAATATTTTAATCACAGTATACTAATTCTACTAATTTTTGTCAAGTTTTTATAAAGCGGTGTTAAATTCGGCTGAAAACTCTGCATGCTAGCGGAGACCGAGGCAAGATGACTATGTTAACAATTTTTGTTGTTTATTAATTTATTTTGAAGTAATAGTAAAATTAATTTTACATGAACTGATATAGTATACTTTTGTAGTATTAAATACATTACCATTTAATTTTTCAAATAAAAAAAAATAAGGACAATTTTATTTTTTCATAACATTAACAAATCTTCATCTTGCCCCAGTACTGGGGCAAGATGACTTTGGCCTTGGGGCAAGATGACAACACTGAAAAAGATTGAACATATTTTATCTTTTGAATATATTACATAGTTTAACAAATGATAATTGTGTTTTTACATCTTACAAAGTATCGCACTAAGCATAATGCATTGATTGTAACGTAATTTTGAAGTGTTTAGTTGTGCAGCTAACAATAGTCACAAATAAAAATGCCATTTTCATAATTGGAACATTCCTCATGCCACCACTCATGGCGTTTACAGCACTGGATCCATTCTTCTGTTGGTGGGTCATAATGCCGGAAGTTGGCCTTAAACGCTTTTTGAATTTTTTGGGAGGAGGGGGACCAGCGGGGGAGGGGGAGGTCTTGACCACGTCGAACGGTACTCTCCTCGTACCGATCGGACGCTTGGAAGTGGAGATACGGACCCCGATAGGGTTTTTCTTTCGGTAGGCTAGGGGGGGGGGCTTAGCGGATGGCAAAAATATCTTCCTCTGGTCGCCCCCTTTCGAACGACACCTCCCCCGATCCCATGCGCACCTTAGCCCCAGAGGAGATAGAAGCGCAAGGTCGTGCGTACAAACACACAGACAAACAAGCGTTTACAGGATTTAAATAGAATGGACAACATAGTTAGTTTAATAAATTTCGAAACACAGGGCCAGATGACGAGCTCGTTATCTTGCCCCGGACTGCCTGTTTAAAAATATTCGTTTTCATTGCCATAAAGGAAGGCGATTAATTGACATTTATCCATGGTAACAGGTAGTATTTAAACTAAGTTACTCATAAATATTAAAGAGAAACGATATATCTTACCTGTATCTGTAGCAGAGCTTATTTACACATGCATAAAAGTTATAACGTGGCAGCGGAAAACAATCAAAGCTTCACAACTGACACAAAAATGGCGATTTCAGCGTCTCTATAGTATTGTTTAACGAACGGCCGATAGGAGAGCCAGTAGTGTCCGGTTGATGCTGCCACCTAGCGGAAAACGGAATAATTAAGACATTCGTCATCTTGCCCCACTCTTCATCTTGCCCCGGTCTCCCCTATAAAAAAAAACTTTTGGATTTTCTACAGAAACGTTAACATCTTCACGAATATACGTGCTATGCTTACACAAATGCACACAAATGTTGAACAGGACCTACATAGTCATTTGCTACAGTGACAGATCATTTTAATCACCTTACTAAATCTGTTACTTAGGTGATCGAAAATATTCTTTTATTATTAAAATTATTATTGCCCCCTTAATTGTCCTCGTGGCAAAATCTTCACTGAAAAACATGAAGTCAAACATGTTCTTTACATCCCCAAACTTCAAGGGCATTCCGGGCATTTCCTCACTATTTTCAGTAAGATATTTGACGAAACGTCTGAATTTACTCACTCCCCCTTAATTTCTGAACACCAGTATATATGTCTATTGAAAGCGTTTCCATCTTAGGAGAACTTACGATATTCATTTATTTATTCCTTATATAGAGTTTTACTTTACACTTCTAGAGTAAATCTAATCTAATTAAACTACATACATGTAAGGAATAATATTAAAGTATACTTCCACTTTCTCAATAAATACATTAGTGATTTTTCATTAAATAAATATTTATCTAGCTGTAACATGATGAAATTTCACAATTAATAATATTAACAGACTTGACGGATTATATTAAATGAAATACTCTTGTAATATAAGTACAGATGATCCTCTGATTCAGTTTTTCTTTAGATCCATAAATTTTAATCTGAATGAGAATATTTTGATAAGATATTTGTGAACTTATACTTAATGGCTTATTTATATTTTGTTTGGTATTATTTGTAATTTCTAAGACATTAGCCGTAGTATATGGGCTATCTCACAAACACACATTGATGGGATATTGATAGTAACGTGGATTCGAATCTTATTCATGTATGAAAACATCGTTAAGGCCGGTAGTTGGCGCTGTAAAATAGCGAATGGGTTTGGCAGGATACATTATTTCTTAACTCCTATTATTCAACATAAATTCTAAAATCTCTTGTTTCCCATTGTTTATGTCCATTACAACCCCCCCCCCCCCTCCCATTTCTCGTGAGATTGTCATCGTGAAGAAAATCACCATTGGCGCTGCTGATATAAGCGAAATACCAAGTCACATTGAAAATATTCGACAAACCGTGTGGCATATTCGTCCTGAGAGTTAAATTGTCGAAATTTTAAATACCTCATAGAAATCAGTATTTTTTGTGTGCTAACTACACTAGTGTGCAAAACTGAAGCAACAAACACAAAATGCTAATTTCTGAACACGTGAGTACTCAAAAGGAAATTCTATAAACAACAAGTGTAGGAAATAGAAACTACCCTAACAGCACAGACAGTCGATGTGAAGTCTTCTTGACATCACAAATGGTCACAATTGTCACAGTCACTACAATGAACAGAAATGTGATCTTTCATTCGTCTCATTTTTACTCTAATTTGCTCACTCCACTGAACAGTCACCATGAATGCTGCTTTTTGACGAGTTATCAGGTGACTTTACAATGAAGCCATCTTGTGACTCTCATGTGACTGTCATTTTGACACGCCATTGTAAAGTCATCATGATAGCTGTTCTGTGACGAGTTCCCAAGTGTCAGAAAATGAACTCATCTGGTGACTTTTCACAAAGGAGTGCAATGATGACTTCACAATAGAGTGTCGATCACTGGAAAGTCACCATGCGACTTCATTGTGACATTATTTGGCAACTCATCACAATGCAATGCTCACAATGACTTCAAAGTTCAGTCTTCAACTGACAGTGACTTGAGAATCACAAGGTGACTTCATTGTAATGTCACCTGGTGACCCATCACAAAGCGACTGTCACAGTGACTTTTCAGTGTTAACAATCATTTAAGAGTAATAATGAGACAGTGAAATATACCATCACCGTAGCGACACTTTTATCTGTATTTTAAAGTGACACATTTAACCATGTGTGACGTCAAGGGTCTTCACATCGATTGGCCGTTTGTTTGTTGCTTACGTTTTGCACACCAGTGTATTATTCTGCTTATGTTGACTAATAAAGATCTCTCTAATGTTTTCTGAGTAATGCTATTAAAGTACATATCTGACTATTTTTGGAGTGAAACATAGCAAGATATTCTGATAGTGTTTCGAATTATTTATGTTTGATTTCATGGGAAGTAGACAGCATTCATACAAAACCATATTCTAATAAATATAAATTAATTAGAATAATATAATATACGATTCTCATCTGCTGCCCATTAAATTATGTAAATTCAATTTTAAAATTCCCTGCAAATAAATATGACCACTGTTAATTTTTAGGAATATTCATTTTAATTAATACAGCCACTCCACCCCTGTTTTAATTTCACACTTTTTGTCAGCCAATCGTACAACATATGCACTGTATATACATGTATATACTGGCGGATCTAAGGCGGACAACACCAGTGGATGTAGTAATGTTTCAATGGACAGTACTTTAAAGTCTCAACTGATATTTTGTATCTCCGTACTCACATCTGAACATATTAAAAACATAACCATTGCAAACAGCCGAACACACATTTTACAAAATACTTTGCTGCTTAATTTTCATAAATCACGTCATCAATCAAAGAAAATTGCTTATAATATATGGATGAAAATTAATTATTACTTATCCTATTATCCTAAATATTTCTAGCCATTTTATGGAATCTAGAAGTTATGGATTTAGTAAACTTTTTGCTTTAATTAAATGACACATAGGTATTCCTTATAATGCAAAAATAGGCACAGGTAGATAAATGAGGAGAAATTATATTCAACCAAAAACTCCATAATGTAATATATACATATGAAAGTAAAAAACAAATTACAATCGGAAAAGCGCAATAAGGATGGGATATAAAATTTGAAAACTCACTACATTGCATTGAATGTATTTGTATGACCGTCCGTTCGGACAAGGAATTGCGATGTGCTTTTAAATCGAATGAGATTGGGCTGTAACATGATTACCAATGGACAACACCGCAAATAGAAGAGGAAATATGATACAACGCTTTTGTATAACAGCAGTGATGCAAGATCGCGCCAGAAATAGCCGAGTGTCACCACTAAATTTTAGTAGTATTTACCACCTTATTTAATGAAAGATTTTCTGAAGCTTAATAAGACGAAGAATATTATTAAAATTTAATGGTGAGAGTTGGTCATTTGTGGCGCAGCGCTTACAACCCTAGTATAACAGCTGCCTTGTTTAGTCAATGAATTATGAAAAAAAAATAAGACGGCAAACATTTCTTTCACAGAAAGGCGGAATTTGTAACTGATTGCGCCACTGCTCTTAGCCATGTTCATGGTAGAAGCACCCATGTGTCTTCACGGCTACTTAAAATGCCCCAGTCTTTAATATATTTTCTGTTTTGTTTTGAAATATTTGTATAATCTTCATATTAATGCCTCATCACCTGATGTGAAAAATCATATTCAGGAATTACTTCACGTGGCTCTCGTTTAAAACGCATAAGCGTCTATTACTGTATTTAATTTTAGTCCCATTATACGTTAAAAACAATTTTATCACTTTCATATTTAAATGTGCATTTTCTTAATTAATTTCCGTCTGAAGAGGATAATCCATCGAGTGGTGACTAATTGTAAATTATTCGATATATCTAGTTTATTTTTGTTATTTTGAGAAAAGAGGGTGGGAATATTTATATTATTATTATCGATATTTGTCCCTCGACTGGAGAAAAACATGCATTTAAGATTATTCCAATGGTAAAGTCCATACATCGAACAAATCATTTACTCATTCAGCATATATTAGAACATGTGTTTGTGAATTATTAAAACCACCGTACTTTCAAAAAGTTGCAGAAAAACGCATTAAAATATCCTGGGATAATAATTTATATACAATTTAATAAATCATGTTGAAGTCACGTATTCAAAATAATAGAAAAATTAAACAGTTTTAAATATATCTACTGTAGCTCTTAAATAAAGTTTTGCTGATATAAATGCGGATGTGAAAGCAATGAGAGTGACATAAACTTTTATCTTCAGTTAAAGAGAACTTGGTTTTGAATAGAAAATTACACCACATACTGTGCATATTCCTCCTACTGTAGTTATATACTATAGAAAGGTTATTTGATACGACGTTTAATAATGTGGTTCTGAGAAGTATCTAATATGTACAATCTAAATATACAGTTTGAACCTCTGTATATAAGAATCTAGAAATCAGCTAGTGACAGCATTTCAAATGTATGCAGATTGGAAATTGCTCGCAAATGACGCAGAAATAACTGAATATCTATCAAAACCAGCAGATTAGAAATGGATGTGTGTAATAATATTACATTGAATATACAAGAATGTGCTTTACAGAATATAATTTAAACAATGGTCCTTAAATTTATATGTTTTAGATATTTATATTTATATGATGCTAATAATACCTTATTTCTCGGCAATAATATCGTAATCACTTGAAATATTCGTATACTACTGCT
Source organism: Maratus michaelseni (assembly GCA_963931845.1). NCBI lineage: Eukaryota > Metazoa > Arthropoda > Arachnida > Araneae > Salticidae > Maratus > Maratus michaelseni. The sequence continues at coordinate 396,077,556 of OZ007592.1, forward strand.
TTTAGTATATTTGTCGTATATTAATAGTTTACGGTTATAACTTTTTTGTTCAAGGTTATAATTGTCGCAAAACATAAAATGATTAACAGAATAATAATTTAAAAAAATAATGATATTTTTCCTGGAACAGTAATAACACTAAATATTCTAGTTTTAAACTTTTGCGACAGTACCTTATAGTTTATATTTTCTTGCTTTATTCGTAGTGGGATACATATACAAATAATATAATGAAACAGTTCTTGATACAAAATACATGCACCTTTTTGAATATTTATTTTAATGGGCCAAAATTTTACATTTAAGAACTAAAAATGCAAAAGGCTGTACAATTAATATTTTTCTCCATTTTTTGTTACTTCTCCTCGATTTTATTATTTAAACACATAAAATAAAAATGCTATTACTTTTGTGTTATTTTTACTCAACATTATTAGTTCATTAACTACAATATATGCAGTATTTTTAATTAATATTTAATTAACTGTATTAAAGAATTAATTTAATGACCAAACCCTTTTTTATTCCACCTACAAAAACTCATTTCCTCGTTGATACATTTAAATGTTCATTTTTTCATGTATGATTTGCATAATTCATCTTACTATTCAAATGTTATATACTACTAGCATATAACCCCAGTCAAAAATGACGGAATGTTGCGTTTCATTTTCATAAGACTTCATACAAACAAACATCATGAAGACTTATGAAATAATATGCAGTCCTTTGATATAAACAATGACATATTCAAATTAAATAAACTGATTTGATTGAACTTCAATATCTTAAAGATTCCACTATAAAAGGTTTCTGTAAAGATTAAGACCGATAAAATCTTCAAAACAATGTTTAGATGAACAAAGTTGTTAAAACACCCATTGCTTGGTGTGTCACGGGCTCAGGGTAGGGCCTGATTACCAACGGGGCACACTTCCACCAGTAAAAAAGAATAGAAATTTTTGGTTTATTCATGTCAGTAGTTTTGCACAAATAGGGCGTTTTAATAAGACGAAAATTTCTATTAAATTTTATTGGTGTAAGTGTGCCCCGTCGGTAATCAGGTCCTGCCTCAGGGCACTCTTTCGCCCGCTAGTGGACCCCTAATTAAATCGGGGCGGGGCCTTGCATACGAACATCGTAAACAACTACTCTAATACTTCACCCGACAGCCCAGAAAAGCATATTTTTAAGCAACATTAAAAACAAATCCCAAAACACGCATATAACAACATAAATTTTGAGTAATTTGGACAATCTACGTTATTTTGATCTTTTAAACTGCCCTGCTAAATGATAGTAAACATTCCATTATTCAAATCCCGAATTCACAACTGTATAAAACTGTAATAAATTTCGATCATTAAAATAACTTCTTTTTTTATTATTTCTTAATTAAATAGCATCTATTAATTGTATTAATATCACATATATTTTTTTCATTATAAAGTTACTATGATAAAATTCAAAATTTTATCTGCATTGATATAACTAATACTTGTTGTACCACATTATATTCTTTATATTTTAATTATATTTGATATAAAATATTCATTTTATTTACAATGCAAGCAAAATTGATAAAATGCAGAACAAAGTGCAATTTCAACAGAAAGTTTATTTGCCAAAATAATAATTATATAACTTAAATTTTAATAAGTTTATCTCAAATTAAATCCCGATTTTTAAAAAAAAACATGCCTAAAGATACATGTATCAAATTTTGATAATTTAAGATCATCTTTTATTAAATAAGTATTTTTTTTTTCAAATTATCTTATTAAATTACAAATTTATTTTTAAAACAAAGTTTCTATTATTTTAAAATACAAAATTTTATTTGCATTGTATAATTAATATATGTAGTATACGGTATTACAACTACATGTTCCTTATATTTTAAATACATTTTATAAGAAATATGCATTCAGAATTCAAACTACAATTTCAGAAGAAAATTTTGTTTATATATTAATTACAGATAGATGGCGATAAAAGTTCACAACAAATGAACGAAGTATTTTAGCGAACATCACGGAGGAAGGTAACTTCAACCGTGGTGAATATGGTTTGGATGGCTTTACTAGCGGTTACCTCCATTGTTTAATATTTTAAACGTTCACGGCGAATGAATCTCTTGTTTGTCTATTTTCATGGTCGAGAAACCTAATTTCAACTAAAGTTATCTCTGAATATATACATAATTGAACGTAAGTCATCTCACAAACATTAATTTATTTTGGACGATCTTTCTACAAATGTAACTTTTATACAGTTTTATTCGAAAAAATATTTTTTAATAAAAATGGCTGCTTGGAATATGAAAAAGCAAAGTGGTCGCAACAGGCAGTGCTACCAACACTTGCTACTTTTGTGTTTTATTATAAGTAGATAGTTATGTCTTTATACCACTCAGGGCCCGGTTAACCTCTGAATCTAGGGAAGCACAGTATCATTTTGGGGGCCCCTTTCATTTGGCAAATATTTTCTTAATTCTACATTCTTGAAAACTCACCAATAATACTAATATTATTGCCAGGAGTAGCTTATCTGAGGTCACATATATTTTGTTAAACAGCTTTTTTACATTCCGTATATATACTTAAGATATATTTGGTACATATAACTGTATGCTAAATTTCCTGGGTGGTTTCTGACAGGCACATCAGGATGCTATATGATTCCATTTATAACATCCTATTGATAACATTCATATTTCCCTGTTAAATAAAGTTACGTGAATTAGTGGGGTGGATTTTCTGTTGGATAAAGCAAACTTCATTTTCCAAAAAAAAAAAAAAAAAAGGGGGGGGGGGATTAGCGGGCCCTTTTCACAGTTACTTTGAGCTCTTTTTAAATTTTAGAGGCGAAGCATGTGCTTCACGTGCCTTTGGGATAATCAGGCACTGATTCCACCGACTTTCTTTAAATGTTTTGATAAATAAAGACATAAAAAAACTTGACATTAAGCATACGATTGAAATCAACTAAAAGCTGTCAATGCTTCTAACAATATTACTAGTAAAAAACTTGAAAAAATGTTGCAAAGAATATTATTAACAAGTTTTTATACCATCATTATTCTTAGAACTCAGTTTTTTATTGTAAATAAGAGAGTGTAGTTTGAGAAAGGTTTGTGAATTGCTTTTTGTTTAAGTTGTGTTTCTAAGATTCAAAATGATGTTCCCTTCTTTACAGAAACTTGTAAAAACCTTAATACTGTTAAACGGTACATGAAAGTGGTATATGTCGGGTTTATTTCTTCGTTACAATTCAGTTAATTTTATAGATGTAGGTGTGCAAATATATGCAGGCGATACAAAATATGAACTGAACCGATTCGAATTAAAGAAGTTTTCAGACTCTCCATTTGGCAACAGCAGCTTTTTGTTGGTTGCTGCAAAATATAGTTGTGTGCGCGTACGATTTTGGATTATGTTTTTTAAAATTTTATTAAAATCTGTAATTTGCTGTTAAACTTTCTGAGAACTTTTTTCCGGTGTACTATTATAATATACAAAAAACGTCCAGTATGCAATATTTTGGAATTCTGCTGTCGTAAGAAAATGGGAAACATTCTAACTGTCTAAATTTATCTTTCGAGAGCTTATTGACATTTTTAGAAAAACAATTTTATTAACATATTCCTACCATATATTAAATTATTTTGTCATTTACATTACATATTTATGCCCATCAACTATAAAAATACAGGGTGTCCCACAAAGTACGCAGCGTCTAATATGTACAGATTCGGATAGAGCACGTCAATATGAGTATTTTGAATGGTAACAAGTGGGGTCCCCGAATATAGCGTGATAGTCTAATTACAGGATAAACGTTATCATAGCTGCGAACTTTTAAGCTTTTTTCCAACCACTAATATTTTATAGTAAATTTTACCTTATTAAATTTCCGAAATCACAGGATTCAATAAGGCAAAAATTTCTATAAATTTTTAGTGGTTACCACAAATTTGCATAATCATCTGGGGAATCTTTTATGTTGTACACATCATCATTTGGAATACCCAATATCGGATTCGTCAATAACGTCATAGCTGCCAACTTTTACGCTTTTTTGATACCACTAAAAATTTATAGAAATTTTTGACTTATTGAATTATTACCTATTCCTTGTCTGTACTTGCGATTATTTGGAAGTAGGTTTTCTTTATTGTTTATTTTTAGGTAACCTGTGTCCAGTCCATGGGTGTGCTATATGGTTTACTTTCTTCAAGATTGAATTTATTTATTATTTCATTAATTTCCGTTGTTTGGTTTAGAGCGTAGCCGTTGTCTAATTTCTTTATGCTTATTCCTAGGTAATTCGTTACTTCTCCTAGGTCGCTAAGTTTGAATTTGAGTTTTAGTTTTTCTACAAATTTTTCAATGTTTTCTTTGTTTCCTGCTACTAGCAGATCGTCCACGTATACAATTATGTAGACTGTGTCTTCCTTGTTTTTCTCTTTGTGTGTAAATAAACAAGTGTCTGTAGTGCTTTGTACAAATTTAATTTCTTTTAATGTTTCACTGATTTTCGCGTTCCAGGCTCTCGCGGCCTGTTTAAGTCCGTAAATAGCCTTCGTTAATTTGTATATTTTATTTATTTGGTCTGGTTTCTCATGACTTTCGGGTTGTGTCATGTATATGTCTTCGTCTAGTTCTCCGTGTAGAAAAGCTGTTTTGATGTCTAGGTGGTGCACGTTAAATTCGTGGTACGCAGCTGCTGCTAGAAATGTGCGGATTGTTGTGTGAGGCACCACTGGGGCAAAAGTCTCGTCATAATTTTCATCATATTTTTGAAGAAGGCCTTTTGCAACTAGGCGGGCCTTGTATCTCTTTACGTTTCCCGTATCGTCATATTTGACTTTAAAAGTCCATTTACTTCCTATGATTTTCTTTCCCTGTGGAGGTTCGACTAGTTCCCAGGTTTTATTCTCCTTTAACGAATTTATTTCTTCTTGCGCGGCGTTTATCCAATTTTGTTTTTCAATGGGATTTTTAGTGTTTATCATTTCTAACCAGTCTTTGGGTTTGTTAATTATGTTTGTTTTCACTGTATATGCAAAGCGATCGGGTGGTACTCCCCGATGTGTTCTCTCTGATCTTCGCGGTTCACTTGTGCATTGTTTGGGCGCGGGTGGTTCGCATTCTTCAGGTGTAAAGTCTATCAATATTTCCTTTGAGTTATTTTCAACTAATTGTTTATTTTCTACAGGTTTTGATTTTTCCTCTTCCGGGTTGCTATTGTTTTGAGTGTAAGGAAATTTATTTTCAAGGAATTTGACGGATCTTGAAATTATGACTCTTCCGTCGTTTGTGTAGATTCTATATCCTTTACTTCTATTATCGTAACCTACAAATTTTCCTTGTTGTGCGGTTTCATCTAATTTTCCGCGTTTTGATTTATTTATGTGTGCATAGGCTAAGCATCCGAATACTTTTAAGTAATGGATATTGGGCTTCCTATTTTTCAACATTTCGTATGGAGTTTTATAGTTTGATCTTGTCGGTAAGCGATTTTGAATATGGTTGGCAGCGCTTATTGCCGGTCCCCATAGTTTTTGCGCTAATAGCGCCTCTATTAACATACTGCGGGTCATTTCTAGTAAATATCTATTATTTCTCTCCGCAATTCCATTCTGGCTGGGTGATTGTGGTACAGTGAGTTGCTGTTCTATGCCTTTTTCGCTTAGGTATTCTTCCATTTCGGTACTAGTGTATTCGCCACCGTTGTCTGATCTTATACTGTTTGGGTATCTCCCGAATTTATTATGTACTAGAGATATATAGTCTTTGAATTTGCCGAATACTTCGCTTTTTCTGGACATTAAATAGATTACACAAAATCTTGTTTTGTCGTCGATGAAAGTTACGAAGTATGTTTTTCCACCGATTGTAGGGGTCTGCAACGGACCACAGACGTCGCTGTGTATCAACTCGATTTTTCGTGTGGCTCTGTATAACGCTTGTTTGGGGTACGGTGCTTCTGTTGTTTTCGCTCTTATGCATACCTTACATTTGTTTTCGTGTCTGCAGTTATTTATCGTTATTCCTGTAACTAGTTGATTTGTTAGCATTTCTTTAATTGTTTGATAACTACGGTGTCCCATTCGGCGGTGCCATAATTCCACGCAGTTGGGATTTTGACAGCTGTAGGTCATATTTACATAATTTTGTTCTCTAGTATCGTTAGTTAAATTTATTTCATATAGATTATTTTTCAACTTTCCTTCTAATATTGTTTTACCGTCATTTATTATGCTGCACTTTTCTTTTTCGAAAGTTACTTCACAACCGTTTTGGCTCGCCTTGCTTACGGAAAGTAGGTTTGTTTCTATTTTAGGTATGTATAGGACGTTTTTGAGTGTAATTTCTTGTCTTTTGTTTTCCGTTTGAATTTTTATTTCTCCGGAACCATATGATGTTAATTTTTTACCGTTTGCGACGTTGTTTCGGCGTCTTCGTTGAAGTTTGAAAGTAATGATTTGTCGTTGGTAATATGATTTGAGCTGCCACTATCTATTATCCATGTATTTGTTTGAGCTTTGTCCGCTAAAAATGCTACGTTATTTATTTTATCATTCTTTGTTTCGTGTTCCTCATTTTTAGGATTCGGGTTTGTCTTTTCGAAGCATAGTGACGATGAGTATTGCTTTTGTTTATAATGTCTGTTTGGTTGCGGATGATGGTTAGATGTTTGTTGAGTGTAGCTGTTTTGGTTCTGTCGTTTTACGAACCAGCATTGGGCAGTATTGTGGTTTCTCATTTTGCAGTGTGTTCAGTATCTATTCTCTCTTTTGTTGTTGATTACGTATGCAGAATTCTTTTGTATTTTGTACGCTTTTGATGTATTTTGCGGAATATCTGTGTTTTCTGCTCTTCTCATGTATTAGTCGATTAACTTCGTTCTTAGGAAATTAGTTGTCAGATCGGTCTCGGGGTGCGATTCAAGTGCGGTGATCAAGACGTCATAAGACCTTGGTAGAGAGAATAGCATTATAGCTGAAATATGTGAATCGCTTATGCGTTCACCAATCGCGGCTAATTTATCTATAAGCTCTAGTATATTTGTTATATGCGTTTGCATATTTCCGTTCTCACTTAATTTGGTGTTATATAATTTCCTAAGGAGGAAGAGTTTGCTTGATAGTGATTTGTGTTCGTGGATTTCTTTTAATTTATCCCATGTTTGGCGAGCAGTTTCGAGATTCTTTATTTGTATTATTTGCGCGTCTTCGATGCTCAAATTTATCAGAGCACGCACTTTCTTATCCTTTTTGTTCTAAGCGGAAAATGACGCATCCGTGCTAGCTGGAGCTTGCTCCGTTATAGTTTCGATTAAATCATCTTTCGTTAGTATCATCTCCATCTTAAAGCGCCAATTAGCGTAGTTTGTGGCGTGCAATTTATCTATCATTTGAGTATCTCTAAATGACGCCATTATTAAGTTTTATTTTCTTCTTTTACTTTTTTTTTCTTTTTCTTTTTATACCCTACTTTCTGTTTTTATTTTATTTTATATTTAGCGCAGATATTCAGACATTTAGTCTCGAATTCTTTTTCAGGCTCAAAATCTTTTTTATTGTAGTAAAAATAGTTTATTTACTGTGGGACCTTTTAACGTGCAGTTAATGGCCACTCTAAGTTTATGTTATAAGTAGGGGTAATCTTTCAATATTAGTTCTATTTTCTATCTTTCTTTAGTAAATAGTTAAAAATCATATATATATTTTCCTGTCTTTATATAGTAAACAGTTGAAAATCATATAAATAGTTAAATTCTTCTTACCTTCTGTTTTCGGGATTCAGGAATTGTGTATCCAATTTTATCGTGTCATTCATTTATGACTCTGTTTCCGTGTTTTCACATTTCACGTTCTCTCTTCCACTTATCACTACTTAACCGTGAAGGAAGAAAATTGTTATTATAAAATTGAGTATTATGAAATTGAATGGATTCATTGCTTTAAAAAGTTAAGAAGATTTAATAGTATAAAATTACAAGTTATCATTTACATAGTTAAGTTTACATTTTAAAGATAGAGAAATTTTTGTACGCTTTAGAAGCGATCATGAAATAAGTCTTAGAGTTCTGAAAGTCACATTGCACACTAAAGTTGAAGCAGTCTATAATGGCACTTAGTTGCCATGGTTGCATGAGGCCAATTTTTGGGGTATTCACAGTTTAAGTGTTAACTGAAGTTCACGCACATGGCCTTGACGTCACGACCCATATGGCTTCTCAAGGGCAGAAAGTTTCGGCTCGATTGTATCTTCCTGATTGATAATCTGGGATTACGTGTTTCGGAGAAAGAAGGTTTTCAATACCTTTTAACAAGAATAGTTTGTTTATCATGTAGGTGTTGATAATGGCGCCTTTTGTGCGATAGTAACATCTCGATCATTATATTAAAAGGTTTTTATAAGCCTTTTGTGTACTACTTTTATCACTTAAGTATTTACATCTCTTTTTTCTAATGTAGTATTAAAGTTCAGAAATCAATACAGTTATCCTTACTTGGCCTCATACTAGACCATACATATTATTTGCTTGTTTTTGACAATGAAATAGTGTATTCAAAAATGTCCCCTGGTGGCCCAGCTATACTTTTTCTGACTACGTTCACATATCCATATAACAATTATATGTAAGTCAATTTGCGATTCAAAATTGAAAGGCGTCGAACAAGGACCGTACCCACAAGAAGGATACTTGACATTGAATGATCCATGAGCATACCACGCTACAATGTTGATAGGTAATATTTGTAAATTTTTGGCTTGCGCAATGATTCCGGAATTATTTTATAAGGATGCATAGAAGTCAGATTCAAAAAGTCGTTGAAAATCAGTATTCATTAGATTTAGATGTCTAAACACAGATTTTCAAACGTACAATTTACTATAGCTCATGAGTTTCTAAAACGTCTTGCAGACTCTAATATACTCGTTTAGAGACGCGAGATAACTACAAATTATCATGGAAATAATTGAAAACAGAGTGTTATCAGGAATTCATTACAACATTGAAAGATAAAAGAAAATAGTAGGCGTGTTAGTATTTAGAGGTAAGGAAATTTTAATGTAAAAAAGTCCTTCCGGTTGTTCCGTTACGAAAAGATTGCTTTCATAGACAATGTTTTTAAAAATTCAACTCATTTTACTCAAACATCCGAAGCTAAAATGCTTGGAACCCGATTAAACAGATTCAATCCCAGTTTTTGATAATACTGAATTTTAGTGCGAAGTCTAGCACGAGAGGTACAGCATAACAAAAATCAGATTGTTTAAAAATGTCAGCCACCCTAGAAATTCAAACTGCCATATCTCAGCCATTTTTTAAAATAAAGCCAAAACAAAAAATGTTCCAGAATTCTTGTATCACGATCAAACACTTAATGGAAGCAACTTTTTCCAATTATAATTGTTTATACATCTATATGATTGTTTTTTTTTAAATTAGACAAATTTAACTTACTGCCAATTTGAAAAAAGATGGAGCTGGCCAACGAGCTTGGTCGAGACATTGGTATGTTCTGTACACATTTTTGTTTTCCAATGCAGCAGGCGAACAGACATTATCCTTACGCCAAACAGAGACCATGAAAAAAAAACAGAAATATATGTAAAAAAGATAACACCAAACACAGGAACAAAGTAAAGGGTAATTAACATGAGAACCACATAAAATCAAGAAGTTAAAATATGTAAAGAGTCTCTGGCCTCCAAGGAACGGGAGTAAATGCAGTTCTTCGTGAGTGCTGAACAGTCCCTTGTTTGTTTCCAATATCGTGAAGATATCTTCTTTCTTGTAGTTCAAGATCTTCATAAGCTCGGCCATTTTAGATTGGGTAAGCCCACCCAGCATTCCACTGTAGAACGCACAACGATACTTTCCCACGCCTCATATTTTAACCAGAGAAACATGTATATGTTCATGTACAAGTTGTTCTGTACACATGATCAGTAACATTCACATCGGTTCATAAATACGAGAGTTACAGCATGACGTATGTCAGACATATTTATGTATATATATATATATATATATATATATATATATATATATATATATATACAGGGTGTCCCAAAAAAGAGTACCCATTTTTAAAAATGAATAAGAAACAAACGAATAGAGTTATTAAAAGAATTCTTGCAGGAAACGGATATGTGAAGTCTGGAATTTTATTTAGAGTATTTTATTATGTTAGTTCAAATTCTTACCGACAGATGGTGCTGTGGCTACCGCATTCATCAGTAATAGTTGAAAATTAAATGACAATATTTTCAATATGTCCTCCATTCATCACAATAACATGTCGGAGTCAGAATGAAATTAGCACACACCTTCTGCAACGTCTGTACGGAAATGGCTGTACACTCTTGAGCGGTTAATCGCTGGAGCTCAGCTAGCGAAGTGGAATTTTGGCAGTAAACTATATCCTTCAGATGGCCCCAAAGATAAAAATCACACGGATTTAAATCTGGTGAGTAAGGTGGCCAATTCATACCCTTGCTGGTTAATTTCGGGTAATTTTCGGTGCTGTAGCGCCATCTGTCGGTCAGATTTTGAACTATCATAATAAAGTGTTATAAACAAAATTCCAGACTTCACACATCCGTTTCCTGCAAGAATTTTTTAAATAACTCTATTCGTTTGTTTCTTATTCATTTTTAAAAATAGGTACTCCTTTTTGGGACACCCTGTATATATATATATATATATATCAACATTTGAACGTCTAGGGATCATGATCGGTGTGAAAATATACCAAAAATTTTTGGAATTGCTTTCCTCCGAACGGCTGCAATAGGTAGCTTTTATATAGCTTTCAATACAAAAAGCTACCTGTTGCAGCCTAATGTTGATTTATATATATATATTCAATTCTATAATATAGCAATTAAACAAAATTGGCTTTTTTTCACCGATCATGACCCCCAGACCTCAAAACTGCCGTCCTCCGTTCAAATGTTGATTTATATATATATATATATATATATAAGACATATGTCATGCTGTAACTCTCTTATTTATGAAGCGATTTGTATGTAACTCAGTATGCGTACAAGACATACCAAAGTCTCGATCAATGTAAAAATGGCGGCCAGTTTAAAAAATTGTTAATTTTTAAAAATTCAAAAACATGTCCAAAAATTTATAAATTGAAAACATTGTTTCTGTTAATTGTTAGAAGGTGATACAAGGAATCTGGAACATTTTTTGTTTTGGCTATATCTTAAAATATGGCTGATATATAGCAGTTTGAATTTCTAAGGTGGCTGAGATATTAAAACAATCTGATATTTGTTATGCTGTAACTCTCGTATTTATGAACCGATATGAATGTGATTGATCATGTGTACAGAACATACCAAGGTCTCGACCGAGCTCATTGGCCAGCTTCATGTGCCATATTGTTTCAAAATAGCGGTAAGTTAAATATTTTTAATTGTTTTAAAAATTCCAAAAAATTATAAACAATTATAAATTGAAAAAGTTGTTTTCGTTAAGTGTTAGATTGTAATAGAAGGATTCCGGATTTTTTTTTTTTTTTTGGCTTTATCTTAAAAAATGGCAGAGATATGGCAGTTTAAAATTCTTGGTTGTCTGACATTTTAAAGCAATCGAATTTTTGTTATGCCATAACTCTTATGTTGAAATGCTCATTCAAATTCAGTATTAACGAAAACCGGGATTGAATCTTTTATAATCGGGTTCCAAGCAATTTAGCTTCGGATGTTTGAGTAAAATGAGTTGAATTTTTAAAAATGTGGACTCTGAAAACTACCTTTCCCTTCTGCAACAGGCCAGAAGAACTGTTTGTAATGAATGCTACCGAAAAGAAACGGACACGTTATACGGCTAATGGTAAAACATTGCAACACTTAATTGTAAAAACTAATTTAATAACGTTTTCAACATATGTTATAGTAAATTTCTAAATATATATATCACTGCACACATCGAAGATGTTTAATTTGGCAAAAAAATAAATATTATGTAAAACGTGTTATAATATAAGCAAAATCAATTTCCTTACTGTTTTATGTCAAGGAAATTAATTATTTATATTCCAAACAATAGTACTTTAAAATTAGCAGAGAAGAAATTTTAAAACTGAATTTATTGTGGCAACTATAAGCAGTGCCACAATAAAACTGCTTTTCATGTGTAGTAAAAGCATAATATTATGTTTTTTATGATTATTAGTTGTATTATTATTTAAAAAATGTTTTCGTGGAAAGTGAATTTTGCACATATCTGTTATGGGAATCGGGGTAGATGTTTCTCGCCGGTTAATCTTTTGACTCGCCTGCATTATTGATTTAAAAATAATACGTCACATAACATATGCTTAAATACATCATTTGTGTATAAACCTGATTACGAAAGCTTAACCAAAATTTTCCAACTTTGGCATTAAACTGTAATATTTTAATCAAATTACTGATTTTAGTTTCATGTTGAATATAAATTTAATATCCAATTTGCGTAAAAATAACGCTGATACAGGAATAAACGACAGTATATATAAATAAAAAATTAAAAATGTTTTTAATATTTTAAATAAGACTTGTTTAGTTTAATAAAAATGAGTTATCTTTAGGCGTAATTTTTATAATATTTGATTTGTATTATTTATTTTAGTTAATCCAATATTAATATAGAAAAATAAGAGAAGGAAAAAATGTCTAAAGTGGTTATACAAACTAAGAAAAAAGTGTTTTGTGTATCAAAAATAAGTATTAGATATGACATAGTTATTTATGTTTTATATATGTATAGTGAAAGTCCCTAACAGATTAAAACAGGCTTTAATTTTTACCCTGTTAAAGATGCATAGCCAATGTAAATTTCGTTAGTTCTCCAAATACAATTGGAATTTTAATTATGTTGATGAAACAGTCCTGCCATTCATTTAAAAAATATAACCTTTTTAACGTTTTGCAACCTAGTTGAAAAGTGCTTGAAAATTATGTTTGTATGGCCGTCTGCCTGTCTGTATGTCCGTCTGTGTACCAGTAAGTCGGTGTGTCTGTCCTTGCTCTAAATCGGGTCAGTAGACTTTGATTGTCATGTAATTTTTCTATTTTATTCAGGTTTATTATAAAAGAAATAATTTACATGAAAACAACTAAATATATTTTTTATCACTACAAATAAATTACAATGTATATAGAACTTCTTTTGGGAAAAATACGTACTCTTTATAAAATAAAGATTCTACACTTCAGATATAAAAACAAAATGTGTTAAGAGACATAATCTTAAAGAAATATATATGCTGTCGTAAAGAACATGATAAACAACTTAATTCAATTGTAAATGCGGTCCTTTTTATTCTTATTGAGTACTTCATTTTTTAAAATAAATAAATATAATTTAAGAAAGATAATTAAATAAAATTTATTTTGTTTTTCATTCATTTTCTTTTTTCTCTTGACTTTACAGTTGAATAAATTAGATACAATTACACTGAAAGAATAAACAAAATAAAATTCCTACGCAAGTTTTTGGAGTCACATGAAAGTCACATTATTGTTTAATTGATTATGCTTTTTTTTTTTTTTTTTTTTTTTTGAAGGTTTTTTTCTTTCATTTTGATTCTATAGTATTATGAACAATATCAAACAATAGCATTAATAAAAAATTTGGAAAATAGATTTCGTTTATATATTAAAGCCTTATTTGCAGGTAAATGAAGTGGATGTCCCGATCTTAGATAAAAATATTCCTGCATTAAAAACAAAATGCATTTCACATTTTAATAGGAACAATGACCTTCACTTTTGTACATTATGTTAAACATTATGCTTTGTACAGTGTGTATAATTTCCCATTTTGTTTTGCTTTCGATAAAAAAATATTATTTTAGTATCTAATTTTGGAGTTTGGAAGAAATAATGACAATTCCTTTCAGCATAATTAAATGTAATTTTTTGCAATATAATTTCATAATAATATGAAACATATAATGTAGTTAAAACTACATGATAAATTAAAATACAAAAAATGAAAAAAAAATTCTCTGATATGTGATAAAGTTTGTAATGCAACAGTAATTTGTAATAAATTTTCCCTATCTTTAAATCTATATCATAGCTTCTACAAAAGTGCATGTGCATAATTTCATATTTTTCCTCCTGTAGGATTTATATATACGCACCTGTATATATAACCTGTAGCGCAGTGGTTAGCGAATCGCTCTACTACTGACCAGATCCTTTGTTCGACTCGGGTCCTGAGAAATATTTCCATTTTCATCCCTACGGTGTCGACAAAATGTGTACCATGATTATTTATTATTTTAAAAAAATCGAATTAGACTGGCCAAATTACCGTGGTAGATGCTACATAAAACCTAAGGGCCCATGGTCAAGCAAGATTGGGAATGATTGTCACGACCCTATCTGGATTGTAGTGCCACAGAATCTCGTTAGAGTTTAGATTTTATACAACTCCTTCCAGCAATCTAAATAAGTGTCTTGAATCAAAATATTATTTTATTTTATGTACTGTTTATCATAATTATTTTTTCTGTCAAACGAATATCAGACAATCAGTAATTCGCTTGTGGAATAAACTGCATATTTACTTAAAATACCCACGTGCACAATTAAATTAATAACTACAGACATTTTAAAAGTAAATAGGATATTTTATAGATTTTATACAACTCCTTCTAGCAATATAAATAAGTGTCTTGAATCAAAATATTATTTTATTTTATGAACTGTTTATCATAATTATTTTTTCTGTCAAACAAATATCAGACAATCAGTAATTCGCTTGTGGAATAAACTGTATATTTACTTAAAATATCCACGTACACAATTAAATTAATAACTACAGACATTTTTAAAGTAAATAGGATATTTTATAGATTTTATACAACTCTTTCTAGCAATATAAATAAATGTCTTGAATCAAAATATTATTTATTTTATGTACTGTTTATCATAAATATTTTTCTGTCAAACAAATATCAGACAATCAGTAATTCGCTTGTGGAATAAACTGTATATTTACTTAATAAAATATCTACGTACACAATTAAATTAATAACTACAGACATTTTTTAAAGTAAATAGGATATTTTATAGATTTTATACAACTCCTTCTAGCAATATAAATAAATGTCTTGAATCAAAATATTATTTATTTTATGTACTGTTTATCATAAATATTTTTCTGTCAAACAAATATCAGACAATCAGTAATTCGCTTGTGGAATAAACTGTATATTTACTTAATAAAATATCTACGTACACAATTAAATTAATAACTACAGACATTTTTAAAAGTAAATAGGATATTTTATAGATTTTATACAACTCCTTCCAGCAATATAAATAAGTGTCTTGAATCAAAATATTATTTTATTTCATGTACTGTTTATCATAATTATTTTTCTGTCAAACAAATATCAGATAATCAGTAATTCGCTTGTGGAATAAACTGTATATTTACTTAATAAAATATCCACTTACACAATTAAATTAATAACTGCAGACATTTTCAAAGTGAACTAGATGGTACCCGTCAAAACTTGACGGAAAAAATTACAATAACAATATTAGTAATATAAGCTTCTTTATTACATAAGTAGGGGTGCTTATGAAACAATCTTTCAAATACTTTATTTAAAAAAAAAAAATCCACCAGTGAATTACGTTATTATTTCCGATGCAAACTCCAAACAAACAATCCGTAAACAAAATGGAAATCAGTTTGACATTACCGCCCTATTCCTCACGCCAAGAAAGAAAATTTCCTGAACCTATGAAGTATCATACAAATAGCATATCCCTACGTTCATCTCATATTCAGTCAATAAAAGAACATATTAAATAAGGCACACAACACCCCCCCCCTTCTGATAATGCAACCGAATGAGCTCCTATGCGCATGTGCAGTGCATCTCCCCAAACGCACCGTCGAAATTCGACGTTAAAAAAAAGTTTTAAAATGTTTTGATCAAAATTTTTAAAATGTCTTTTTTAATCATTGTTCGTTTCAAATCCATATCTTCTGAAACGCATCCATTGTTTTAAGCTAATCAATTTTTATGTAAAGATGAAGAATTTTTTTTACAATAATAAATCAATCTGCAGATAAAGGAGATTTTTAATGTTTTCAAGTGTAATTTATTTGTATGGTTTCTTCATTCATTTACATAATCAGGATGATTATTCCTTTTCCATAATTAAGAGAAATAATGTAAATAAATAAATATCCAAGATTATTTTTGATTCTGTTTTCATTAAAATATTATAAATTTTATTGTTAAAAGTTACTGATAAATGAAACTTTAGTAAATGGGGCTTTTCTTAATTATTTATTATTATTATTATTTTTTTTCTTTTTTTGAGATTTAATGGCAACATTCTTCCGTTTGTTTATTGGGCGCTAGAGTTTGGCGAATTATTTGAGGTACTTTTCGGTTAGTAGGGCGCCAATGAAGTATATATGCACATATATATATAGTATATACATACATATATACAAATATGTATAATGTATATAGTTTTATTTTCTAGTATTGAATTATGGTTTATAGATTTTGGTTGGGTTTTGTGATAATGATTCTGCAAGTAATTTTCCATTGGGGTTTATTATTATGTGTATATATATATATATATATATATATATATATATATATATATATTACTGGAGCCGGCTAACCGAAAAGTACCTAATTTGCATATAGTTTTTTTTTCTTAATGGGACGACGGGATAATGCACGGAATTTCGACGGGATAATGAATATTTTTGATGGTACCAGAATATTTTTCTTTAGTTTACAGTTATATTAAGAAATACATATTTTTATGATTTGCTGAATCACTTATTTGTTTACTTTTTCATGCATTATATTATTGAAGGTTGTTAGTTCTCTTATTCGTTTAAATATACCCTACTTATATAAAAATAGTGTGTCTTCTGTGTGGTGTTTCGCATAAACGTTGTAAAATTCAGGTTATTAGATTTTATCCAACTTTGCTGTCATAACAGCTGATGAAGCAGCCATTTTCGGCGATTTTTTTTTGTTACCTGTAAAATGTTTGTTTTTGGTATAGCCCGAACTAAGAAAAAATTGAGTACTTTTCCATTATACGGACACCATTGTCTCCAAGCATATATTTACATGTATGGCATGATGTCGGTATAACTGAAAAGAACCAAAATTTGCGATCGATCAAATAATTGAATTTCGTTAACCATTAAATTTTCTGGTACTTTTCTATTATCCGGTCGACCACTTTTCATAACAAAAAACTATCGCCAAACTGTAAAATTAAACGCCAAAAATGAAGTGCGATTTACTTGATGTCAGAAGCATTATACGTGTTTGTTACGTCATCAAATGGTTTTTAATTCGAGATTTGCGTCTATTTTCCTTATGTTTTACTGATTTATTAGTTATTTCATTAATTAAAATAACAATTGTGTCCTTAAATTTATGTATTTTATTTATTTATTTATTTTGATATTTCAATGGCAACGTTCTCCCTTTTATTTGGCGTTATAGTTTGGCGATAGTTTTTTGTTATGAAAAGTTGTCGACGGGATAATAGAGAAGTACCAGTTTTCTTATTTTTAATCTGAGAAAGAAACAATAATCATGGATTTAATTAATTTTGCAATATGCGGTGCAACCAAAATAATTTTTATTAAATCAGTACATATATCGCAGACGCACCTGGGTTATTTTTTGGCGCCTAAATGACGATTTTTGCTTTGTATGGCAATCTGGTGTTTTATAATAAATTTGAATCTATGTGTAAATAAATAAAATAAAATAGGTACTTTTATGTTAGCTGGGCGTCAAGGATAACTCTCCAAATCTTGTTTTAATTGGAATCGTTTAAATTGCAACATTTTACGTGAGATTTGTTATTCATATTGATATGTTTACGTTTAGATATTTTATTATGATTATATTCTAGCTAATTAAGTTTTTTTAAAGATTTTATACTACAATGTTAAAATATTACCAAGTTGATATTAGCTAATGTCAAAAGATTGGCGAACCACAGAGCTCAGAGAATAAACTCTATGACCTCAAAAGTGGGAGTCGCCGACTTTATGACGTCATAAGCAGAAGTAAATGTTTAATTGAAAATTACAGCTAATTAATTAAATTTTCGAACAAACGAATGCACGATAACAAATCTGTGTCCAAATATCTTTCATTTAAAAAAAATGGTGTAATTTGATGCAGTAGTTTGTTCTGGCGGATTGTCGAAAGAAATCGCTTAGCGTTTTAAATATATAGATAGGATATTTTAAAAGTATGTATTATTTAGCTATCGTTAATTAAAAAAATAATTACTGAAGTCTACATTATTAATATAAATTATTCTTATATGAATAAAAAATATATATCTTATATGTCAACAATTTCTTTTAATATTTAAGTCCTCTAAAGAACATTATAATATTATTAAACAAAAATGCTTCATCAATTCCTCTATAGCTCGTTAAAACTCACATATTATTCAAAGCGTGCTCTACATAAAAGCTTTAAAATCATCTTCTGAGTAAATAGGAACAAATAAATTGTTCGCTTTTAAAAATTCCATTGAAAAGAAATTATTTCCGGCATCTCTTTTATCTAAGTAGCATTACATTAAAAAATATCTAATACTGAGAAAATTACATAAGCGGGCAAGAGTGAATTGAATTATAAACGATTTCTCATTTTAATATCCAATCTTATAAGATTCGACATATTAAGCTCAGTTTTTGTATTAATGATGGATGATGTAATTTTTGTTAATGGTAGGTTTGAAGGATATTAATATTTTCATAAATAAATTTACATGACTGGAATATATAAAGAATATTAAAAAAGTTTCTAATATTTTACGGTATATAAATTTGTTTTTATGTATAAAAGGAAGGAAAAGCTTCTTTTTGTAAAAGCATTAGATATATATACATAAGTATATATTTTAAATGGTATCTTATATATTATTAAATATACAAATGGTTCATTAGATTTGTTTAACATTTAAATAAGTTATATATATATATATGCGTGTGTGTATATGTATATATAACAATTATTCATTTCATATATTAGTGCTCTTTTATGTGAATCTTTAAAATAATTATGAATACTATATACATCCTCTTCAAAAATGAAATATGCTGTAGATGGCTATAACAACATGCTAAAATAACATGACTGTTAGAGTTCTGCATATATATATATATATACATATCGTCATCGTCACCATCAAGCGTTTTCAACCCACTGCTGGAAGTAGCTCTCCTCCAGATTTTCCATTGTTTCTTGTCTAGTGCCTTAGTCATTGAATCAACGCCGGTCACTTTTCTAATTTCGTCACCCCATCTTATAAATATATATATATATATTCATATGCTTAATTAGCTTGAGTTGTAAAGCTAATTAGACAAAATCTACTAACTAGCATTTCATATTATTCGATTAAAAATCTATAACACACATGGAAAAGTATACTATTAATCTTAGTAGAGAGAAAAAAAAACACAAAGGACATTTGAAAACCAAAACACAATAAAAGATAGCTATAAAGTGACACGACTTTAAAAAAATCCATTTTGCGTATTGTTGCACTAATAGGTCTGATTAAGGTGCATCATCTTGTTACAGGAAAATTATCATGAATACATTTATCCATAAAACTAATATATATAGGGATATATAAGGAATAAATATAGGGGTGTATAGGGGAATAAATTTACTTAACCTTCCAAAAATCTTTCTACTTCATCACTCTTAATTGTTTTACGTTTCTATGGCGGAGCTAAGTGCCACAATTTTATGTTACAGTGAAAGCATGCGAATTTTCTTTTGCTTCTCCTTATTAAATGGACTTTTTTGAGTTGTGTCACTTTTTTGCGTGTGAGCAATAATTTTTTTTTTTTTTTTTTTTTGTGGAGGAAGTTTTAAAATATAAGATAGAGTAATATTATTACAGCCCCAAATGTTATCTCACATTGGCCGAGTATACTGCCTTATACTCGTATTAGCCCCATATAATGTCCCCTCCGTTTGATTGATTCTAACTCAGGTTACGTTAAACATTCGTCTAAACATTTGTCACATAAACATTCGTCATCTAAAAATCTACTATCTAGCATTTCATATTATTGGATTAAAAATCTATAACACACATTGAAAAATGTATTTTAAATCTTAGTAGGAATAAAGAAAGAAAAAAAAAAGAAAAGGTCATTTGAAAATCAAAACACAATAAAAAATAGCTCACCCGCAAGTAAAGTGACACAACTCCAAAAAATCCATTTTGCGCATTGTTGCACTAATAGGTCTGACTTAGGTGCATCTTGCTACAGGAAAAGTATCATGGTGTATGTATCCGAAAATCCGCTAGAGTACGCTATTTGTCCGTACACTATCACAGAATGACGGCAAATTGTGTGAGGGATAAATTTATGTAACCGTCCAAATGTCTTCTACTTCTTCACTCTTAATTATGTTACGTTTCTATGCATGCTTTTACAGCTGCAGGTGGAGCTAAGTGCCACAATTTTATGTTGCAGTGAACGCATGCGAATCTTATTTGTCTCTCCTTTATTAAATGGACTATTTTTTAACCGTGTCACTTATCTCGAGGGTGAGCGATATTTTATTTCTTTTTGTGTTGGAAGTTTCAAAATATAAGATAGAATAATATTATTACAGCCCCAAATATTATCTCATATTAGCCGAGTATACTGTCTCATACTCATATTAGCCCCATATAATGTCTCCTGGGTTTGATTGTTTCTAACGCAGGTTACGTTAAACTTTCACTAAAACGTTCGTCTAAATATTCGTCAAACAAACATCCCTCACACAAACATTCGTCTGAAAGCACTCACCGTTTCATGGATAATAAAGGCCTATTCGAATAATTTAACTAAGTGTTTATTTATGAGTTGCATGTCGAACGTTTCGAAGTTTCACAGAAATGTTTTTCTTATCAAAAATTATGGTTACGTAACGTATATGTCGTAGCCTATTTGAGAAACCACGGTCTTTTTGCAAACTGCCCAGTTTGCGGCTAATTAGAGAATCATCTTCCTTTTACCAATCGGGTGGATAATTTTTAGGTTTGTTGCAAAGAATCTGTGGAACATTAGGCTAATTGAAAATTATCCATTGATTTCTCAATCAGGCTGATTTTATTTTCAGACTCTTTACGATAAGCCTATGCAGTTTTTGGTAAATTAGAAAATAATCGTCTTTTTGTCAAATAACTTAGTTTTATCAATGCTTATTGCAATATGTCCAAGAGAGTGAATATTTATGTATAATTTTGGTAAAAAAAAAGGGAACAAGAACTTAACATGAGAGATAGAGAAATTAGAGAATCATCTTCCTTTTTTCCAATCGGGCGGATAATTTTTAGGTTTGTTGCAAAGAGCCTGCGGAACATTAGGCTAATTGAAAATTATCAACTGATTTCTCAATCAGGCTGATTTTATTTTCAGATACATTACGATAAGCCTATGCAGTTTTAGGTATATTAGAAAATAATCGTCTTTTTGTCAAATAACTTAGTTTTATCAATGCTTATTGCAGTATGTCCAAGAGAGTGAATATTTATGTATAATTTCAGTAAAAAATAAGGAACAAAAACTTAACATGCCTATAAAAGAAGAATATGAACACTTCCTCATTGACAGATATCATAAATGCGACTGTGTATCTAACGTTAGAGAAAACGACATTTTACACAAGTATCAGAAGTATCAATAAAACCTGCAGATGCGACGGATTTTTAATGTTTTCCAGCGTTACGTAGAGATGAGTGTTTGCAGAATAAAACATAAATAAAACATACCTCAGAAAAATTGCTTTATCAATAAAGTCTGCAGATGAGACAGATTTTTAATTTTCTCCCAAATCTTCGTAGAGAAGTTGGGTTGCTAATGAAAATAATTATAAAACATATACCGTAATTTCGCGCGAATACGCCGCGCCTCAGACAATTCGATTTCCTACCGGAATTTCTATAAATAAAATGTGAATTACTTCTGCTTAGCACGTATTTGACTTCTTATTTTCAATAAAATTTCCGGTTTGAAAAAGACTTAACTAGGGTGCGGCGCATACGCGCGAAATTATGCTATTTAAAAAAAATGCTGAATCAATAAAATCCACAGATGAGACAGATTTTTAATGTTTTCCCAGCTTCAATGAGACAATAGAGTTCGCAGAGTAAAAATAATTATAAAAATATTCATCAAAATTGCTGTATAAATAAAATATGCAGATAAGGCAGATTTTTAGGTTTTTTTATGTTTTTACTGCATTACGTAGAAAAAGTGGCTTACTGAGTGGAAATTATTATAAAACATACATGAAAAAATTTCTGTATACATAGATAACAGAGGTAGATGAGGCAGGTTTTTAAATATTTAACAGTATTATGTACGGGATGATGAATGAAAATAATTTTAAAACATATATAAGAAAAAATGCAGTATAAAGGAATTCTAATGATTTTTTTAACTTAGCCCAACATTACGTAGAGAAGGAGGGTTGCTAATGAAATTAATTATAAACAAAATAGCTACAAGAAAATTTCTGCAATAATGAATTCTGCTCATGAGACTTATTTTTAATGTTTTTCCAGCATTAAGTAGATAAGACGCGTTACTGAAAAAACAAATTACTATACAACATATGTAAGTAAAATTGCTTTATCAATGCAATCTGCAGATGAGGGAAATTTTTAACTTTCCCAGCCTTGCGTAGAGAAGGAGAGTTGTTCATGAAAATAATTATAAACTATATAAAAGAAAATTTCTGCATTACTGAAATCTACAGAAAAGGCAGATTTTTAATGATTTTTTCCAGCGTTACGTATGAAAGATCTGTTGCTGAAAAAAAGAATAATTATAAAACGTATGTAAGAAAAATTTCTGAATCAATGAAATCTGTAGATAAAGTTGATTTTTAATGTTTTCCATCTTTACGCAGAAAATATTGGTTACAAATGAAAATAATGACACAAGATATATTAGAATTTTGCTGTCACAATGAAATTTGCAGATAAGGCAGATTTTTAATGTTTTCCAGTTTTATGTAGAGTAAATGGGTTTCTGAATGAAAATTATTATAAAACATACATAAGAAAAATATCTGTATCAATAAAATCTGTAAATAATGTTGATTTTTAATGGTATTCTAATATTACGTTAGGAGATGATATGCTAATGAAAATAATTATTAAAAAAACATCTGTCTTTAAAATTTGGAGATGCGGTTAATTTTTAATGATTTTCGAAATTTATGTCAAGACGATGGGTTGCTAAAGAAAATAAATTATAATATATATATATCAGAATTTATCTGCTATACTGAAATCTATAGATGAGAAATATTTTAAAATTCCCCCCTTCTTTACTCTTAGAAGGTGGTTTTGCTAATGAATCCAATTATAAAATATATATAAGAAAATTTATGCAATATTGAAATCTGAAGATGATTGGTTGCTGAATTAAATTAGTCTCAGCAAAGTGCCGGATGGGCAGATATGATATAAACTCCTGATTTCTTGAGATTATTGATTACATTAACTTAATTTTAATCTTGTAGCGAATTTAACGCAAAAACTAGTCGTTGGTGGCCACCGTAATACTTACCCATCATGGATACGCATAATATAAAATATGAAAATAAAACATGTGTAAACTTTTTTATAAAATGCATTGCAATTCGAATAAAATCGTGGCTTCATGACGTCATAAACTTTAAATGCTCTATTACGGAATTGCGTAAAAGAAACATCCTCATAACTTCAAAATTGATAATCATATTATCTGACTGTTTACTGTGCCGAATTAAGCGTCTCATTTCCAATTAAAATATATCTTTGAATTGAAATTTGAATAAAATACAATGTAATGCAAAATGGAAGAATGTGGAAAATAGAATTACAAATATCTGGACAACTAATTATCCGATCGACTTCATTATTTATGCAAAATTTATGTTTTTATTGTCTTTTATATTCACTCTTTAAAATAAACAATTTCGAAATTGTTTATGTACCTTTTATCAGAACGAATATTTCGAGAGTTCGAAAAAATAGTTCCGGATAATCGAGGTTACTGAAATTCAATAAGATTATTACATACTTATTACATACCAAATTGCAAGCCTCTATCTAAATTTGTTCGGGAGATAGAGCGTTTACAGACACACACACAGACAGACGGACGGCTATTTTTTTTTTTCTAAAAATAGGTTTTTCGAAATCTCCAGTGTCTGAAACGTGTAAATCCGTCATTTTTTCAGACTTTTAAAACGATTAAAATTCTTACCCTATAATACGTGTTGGAAATCTGGACAAAATCTTGTCCCCCTTTCTCTGTCAAGTGGTTTGTTCGGGAGTAAAATCGTTCCGAACCGGTTTTCCTTTTTGCATTTCGGTCGTAAAGGCACTCTCTTTTAACTGTAACTGTATGCATATTTTATTCTAGTTTGAGGTACGGAGTAAGTATATATCTAGGGTGAAACAACTCCATGGAAGGGGTGGTGATGTGATGGAAGGACAGTTAACCCCCTTTCTGAATGTTTATTTGCTATAATGTGATACCAAAGTTCCCAGCAATGGCTGGAGGTCTATGTATATATCTTTATTTAAGTTTAACATTCAAGTTGAATGAATAAATATAATTCTGATTTCTACATAAACTGTTTCTTCAATGTGCTATATACTTAGTCACACCACAGACCTTAACCACTGTGCTTTACAACTCTGCTCAATCTCTATCATGGTTAAGGGGCCATGTTATGCTAAAGGTCAAATAGATGCAGAGTGGTGTGTTTTAGATGAAATATATATAGCTTAAAAAGTATAATGGCACAAGTTCCAGAGTTAACTTATTCTTTCCCGAAATTGTCGGATTATAACTACTCTTCTTGGAAGCTCGACGTCAAATGTGTACTGATAGATCGGAATTGCTGGGAATTTATTACGAATCCCGATTATGCATGTAAAGAGGATGCATCTGATAGAGAGAAAAGTGATTTTGGATGGCGTAAATGCAGAGCTTATACCACGATTTATCAATCCATCGAAAGGAAATTCCAGATATTAATCGCTCAGACCGAAAGCGGAAAAGTTGCCTGGGATATCCTAAAGTTAAACTTCGAACCAACGTCACGGGCACGTTTAGCTGGATTAGTGGATGATTTTTTTTAAATGAAGTTAAACTCGCAAGAGGAAACCATCGGTTTATTTTGCAAGAGAATTGAAGAAAAAAGGTTTCAAATCAAAGATGCAGGTTTTGATATGCCAGAATTGTTAGTATGCTTCCAGTTAATCCGTCGTTTACCCGAAGAATATGATAATCTCGTTCAAATGTTATACAGGTTAGATGATACAGAATTTAAATTGGAAAATGTTTCTAAACAGTTAATTAGTGAATATGGAAGAATTTGTTTAAAGCGTAAGGACGAAAGTAAAGAGGTTATCAGTGTAGGTGATGCTTATACAACCAAGTTTAAGAATCCTACCGATAGACCAATCATTCCAAAGAAGAATTTCGTAACCAGTAAAAAGCCATGGTTTTCAAGTAGTGGAAGCGACCTGGAACCCTCTCGATGCTCTAGTACTTCACCAGCTACTCGTATGGGGCCGAGTTTAATATGCAGTTACTGCAAACGATCTGGTCACACAGATACAAGGTGTTTCAAAAAGAGAAACTATAGAGGGAAGAAGCAAGTTTTCTACAGTGAAACTACAAGGCAATCGGAATCCGCCCTAATGTCTTCAAATGAGAAAATTGTCGAATTTCTTCTGGACTCAGCAGCTACTTCTCACTTTACGAATGACAGGAGTTTATTTGTAACCTACAAGGACCTCCCCCCCCCCCAACAAGTGCTGATTGGAGACAAGGACTGTTCGTCGGAAGTATTGGGTATAGGTGATATTGACTTTACCATACAAGATGTAAAAGGTAATGTAGAAATAACTTTAAAAAATGTTTTATATGCTCCAAATGTGAGAAGAAATTTAATTGGTGGATCCAACATCGATATTGCAGGAAACCACATTCAATGGGGAAATAATAAAATGATTGTGTATGATAAATTTAATCGATATTGTTTTACTGTACCTAGAGTAGATAAATTGTATATTGTTAAAGGTTATGCTTCAAAATGTGAAAATTTTGCCTTTTCGACTAGTTTAAATGCAGAAATTATACATCGTAGATTTTGTCATACAAATTTGCCTTTACTTGAAAAAATGAGTAAAAATAATTGTGTTAAAGGTATTGAAAATATTAACTGTAAAAACAAAAATAAGATGTGTGAATCTTGTGTAATTGCAAAATCTAATAGACATTCGTTTAAAAGGAATTATCAGTATAAACGCATTTCTAGTCAAATTCTTGATAGAGTGTATATGGATTTGTGGGGTCCTAGCCCAGTTAACTCGTTAGGAGGGGGGAAATACTTTTTGTCAATAATTGACGATTATTCTAGAAAGACAGAAGTGTACATACTTAAGGATAAAACGGAAGTTTTTGAATACTTTAAAAGGTTTTTAGCGAAAGCTGAGAGACAAACTGGTAAAAAATTAAAGAGTGTACGAACTGATAATGGGTTAGAATTTATTCATAAATTATTTGAGAAATTGTTAACTGATTTGGGTATACAAATAGAAAGATCCTCCATTTATACGCCAGAACAGGTGGGTGTTGCTGAAAATTTCAATAAAGTAGCAATGAATGTAGTCCGAGCAATGTTACATGATAGCGGATTAAAACCATCATTCTGGGGGGAAGCTCTTTTAGCGTTTGTTCATACAAAAAATAGAACCGAACACAGTTTAACCCAAGGTCTTACACCCCAAGAATTATGGACAGGATTCAAACCTTCGGTAAAACATTTAAGAATTTTTGGTTCTTTAGCATTTGTTAATGTTCCTAAAGTTAAACGAAATAAACTACAACCTAAAGCTTTACACGGTATTTTAGTTGGTTATGCCATGAAAACAAAAGGATATAGGATGTATATGCCAAAAGAAAGGCGAATTGTAGAAACTATTCATGTGCGTATAGATGAATCCAAAAAGGGGGTAGAAACATTATTTGGAGTAAATAAGTATCTACAAAAACAACTTTTCAAAAGTAAAAAAAGCCAAGCGTAAAAAAAAAAAGTTGTGGCTAAAAAATGGTGTGATATCAAATTTCCAAGCTATTATATTGCTTATTTAACTTTTTTCCATTAAATAAGTTATCATATATATAAGTCGACTGCCTACGTATATGTTAATAGAAATCGTTTTCTCCTGTACTAAATACATCCTAACGAGTTTCTGATAATTCAATTTTTTTCAAATTATGCATGATGGGCTTGGCGGCCAAATTTTGTGAATAATATGCAAAGATGGCCGCCAATTCCATATTTCTAAGCACCCAAATTTCTAAAGTAAAAGCGTAATATGTTTGCAATGTAATATGTTTTTAACAATTTCGATTTTCAGATTTTAACTACGGACAGATAAATTAGATACGATTGATATTTTGAGAAATTGATTTTTACTAGTTTGAAATTATTAATTACTCTAAAAAAATAAATCATAAGATGAATCTTTAAGATAAGTCATCATTATCTTAAGACACAATTTTCAGAGCATACAAGTCTATAAATGAAACGCTTAAAATATTTGCTTAAATAACAATTTTGAACTTCGGATTCTAACTACGGATTTGGGTGCTGAGAATTTTGTGAATAATATGCAAAGATGGCCGCCAAGCCCATCATGCATAATTTGAAAAAAATTGAATTTTCAGAAACTCGTTAGGATGTATTTAGTACAGGAGAAAACGATTTCTATTAACATATACGTAGGCAGTCGACTTATATATATGATAACTTATTTAATGGAAAAAAGTTAAATAAGCAATATAATAGCTTGGAAATTTGATATCACACCATTTTTTAGAAACAACTTTTTTTTTTTTTACGCTTGGCTTTTTTTACTTTTGAAAAGTTGTTTTTGTAGATATCATTTCTTTTTTTTAAATATATGGAACATAAATTAAATAATCTAAACATGAGAAATAATTTAAAATTACATTTTACTTTCAGTCATTGTTTAAAGGGTTAACTAGAAATACCAGTAGATTTTTCAATTAAACTAATTACACTCTTAAAAACAACATACTAAATGTAGCTTATTATAATACTTGTTATCCTCCGTTAAAAAATATCACTGACTAATCTATTAAATGAATAAAAATGGAGTACGTACATAGTGTGTCAGCGCTGCATTTGAAATCAAACGTGATATCACGCTCTTTTATTATTAGCACTAGCTGGCTACGCCCGCTAGCGGGCCCCTAATTACCACCGGGGCCTCAAATCTTGTAAAACCTCAAATAAGATAAACCACGAACCTCCTGCCTGGTTCCCCGCTGCCTTCGGCACCGGATAATCCCTTAATTTTCACATCGAATTGTATAAACCTCTAAACAAACGAAATTCCAACACGGGTCTCCGCTGCCTTCGGCACCGTATAGCAGTCGTGCTGCGCACGCTCAAGTTCTATCTTCCACCACCAGGTAGTGCAATCTGTTCTATATGAACCTCGGGCACTGAAATCGTTAAGGCTATAGATGTCGAGTCGAATGAGCTATACCCCGTCGTGAACTAGCCCATAGAACCAGAGATAGGAAAGTTCCCCTGGTGGTGAAAAAACGAACTAAAATCGGAAAGCTCTACAGATGTCGAGTCGAATGAGCCATAACCTGTCGTGATCCGACCCATAGCAACAGAGATAGGAAAGCGCCCACTGGTGGTGAAAGCTAATCGCGTTTGGGGGGGCAAATTGGGGGGAGGAACACCGGAGATGCATAATAAGATTAGGCGGTCACAGACTTTTCCAACGATGTATCACATGAGGGATATGTGCAAAATTCAGAAAATACCCCACCCCCTCCTGCATAATTTGATTAAGCGTTCACAGACCTTTCCAACGATATATCACATGAGAGGTGTCGGCAAAATTTAGAAAAGTGCCCCCTTTGGGGGGGGGGTGAAAGTGGGAGGATGGACCCCGAAGATGCATAATATGAATAAGCGGTCACAGGCCTTTCGAACAATATATCACATGAGTAGTGTCGGGGGGGGGGCGCAATATGTGGGGGGTTCACCTGTGGTGCATAACATGAATAAGTGGTCACAGCCCTTTGTAACGATATCTGACATGACGGATATCGTTAAAATTTAGAAAAGTGTCCCCCCCCCCTTGTGTAGGCAAAACGCGCTCCGCCACTCCCTATAATTTTTGACGCAGCTTTATTTTTAAAATTTATGTTATGTGTTATAAAATATCGTAAATTTTCAAACAGATAGCCTTATTATACTTCCAAATTTTGTTCACGCCCCTCCCCTAACTGTGATGCGCCATTCTGTTTTATAAATTTTTTAACATGTGTTATAAACTATCTTAAAGTTTAAAACAGATCGCATTGGAATTTAATATATTTGCTGAAATTACTATTATATGTAGAATAATATAGAAATAAACCCTCCTTTAGATTGTAATTAAGATATATGAACTTTTTTATAATTTCTGAAAGCTGATTTTTATTTATTTATTTATTTATTTATCTATTTATTTATTTTTTGTTTATTTATTTATTTATTTATTTATTTATTTATCTATTTATTTATTTTTTGTTTATTTATTTATTTATTTATTTATTTTGCATTGCCCTGTGCATGTTTGGAATTTCTTAGCAATTTCTTAGATTTACATTATTTTATTCAATTAAACATTGTACTGTTACAATAAATTTAAATGGAAACTTCACATCTAAAACAAAAATAATTTAACAACTGGATTTCATTAATTTATAGAAAAATGACGTAAAAGGTATTCCTGCGAACGAAATGCCTGTCCTTTACCATGTTTTTTTTTTCTTTTTTTTTTTTTTTAAATAAATGAATCACTTTTAATCAATTTAAAAAATTTTGTTTACGTTTGGAAAGAAATTTTAAATGCCGATAACTCTTAATGTATGCATTTTAGAAGGTACACCTTCCCTCAAAAACTAATTTATTTTTAAAGATCTTTCTAAAAACGTAAATTATATATTTAAAATATTTTTTAAAGCATAAACACTACGTCTGATTACTTCATTTTACAATATTATAAGAACACGCATTTTATCAGACAATTAAATGCACTAAACAAACACGAGTGAAATATTGACCTGGGCCAGGACTCGAACCTGGGACCTTACGCATAGCGTGCCGACACTCTGCGGCTGAGCCACCCAGATCGATACGCTTTACGGGAATTTCTCATACTTATTCTTGTTGGAAACAGTCATCTGCCACAGTTTGCAGTCATATTTAATAGTTTGATAAAATGTGTGTTCTTATAATTATGAAGTTTTATTTTTTTTTAAAATATCTTCAGAAGAAAATGGCTGACTTGCAGATGAAATTTGATGTTGTTATAACTTGTAACTGATTTGTGCTATTATAATACAGATGATACATGGTCGTTGGCATGTTTTATCTCTGTTTTGGCATAATTTTTTAATCGCCATGTTAATTAACAGTTTTTTGCTAATTAAGGATAGAAAATATTATTTTTTTACATTGGATTTTATAAAAGCACATAGATTACGTAGATTCAGTTCTTGGCGTTGTTTGTGTGGCGTTTTTTTTAAAAACTTGGCTTGGCAGAGCGACCGCCCTGCTTGATTATATATATAGAATAATATAGAAATAAACCTTCCTTTAGCTTGTAATTAAGATATACGAACAATTTTTAGAATTTCTGAAAGCTGATTTTTATTTATTTATTTACCTATTTATTTATTTTTTGTTTATTTATTTATTTATTTATTTATTTGCGTTGCCCTGTGCATGTTTAGAATTTCTTAGCAATTTCTTAGATTTACAATATTTTATTTAATTAAACATTGTACTGTTACAATAAATTTAAATGGAAACTTCACGTCTAAAACAACAATAATTTAACAATTGGATTTCGTTAATTTTTAGGAAAATGACGTGAAAGGTATTCCTGCGAAACGTTTGAAAAGAAATTTTAAATGCCGATAAATCTTAATGTATACATTTTAGAAGATACATCTTCCCTCAAAAACTAATTTATTTTTAAAGATCTTTCTAAAAACGCAAATTATATATTTAAATTATTTTTTAAAGCATAAACACTACGTCTGATTACTTTATTTTACAATATTATAAGAACACGCATTTTATCAGACAATTAAATATACTAAACAAACATGAATGAAAAGTTGACCTGGGGCAGGACTCGAACCTGGGACCTTGTGCATGCTGTGCTAACGCGCTGCGACTGAACCACCCAGACCGATATCCTTGAACAGCAATTTCTCATACTTATTCATGTTGGAAACGAAACTGTCATCTCCCACAGTTTGCAGTCATATTTAATTGTCTGATAAAATATGTGTTCTTATAATTATGAAGTTTTATTTAAAAAAAAAATATCTTCAGAAGAAAATGGCTGACTTGCAGATGAAATTTGATGTGGTTATATTATAACCTGTAACTGATTTGTGCTATTTTAATACAGATGGTACATGGTCATTGGCGGGTTTTATCTCTGTTTTGGCATAATTTTTTAATCGCCAAGTTAATTAACAGTTTTTTGCTAATTAAGGATAGAAAATAATTTTTTTTACACTGAATTTTATAAAAGCACATAGATTAAGTAATTACTTGTCCAAAAATGCAATCCTTTTTTTATTCTGCCCAATATTAAGGCCTGTAGCTTGTTTGAAAAAAAAAAGTTTGACGAAGAAAATAGTGATCATTTTAAGTAACTCGACGTTTTTTAAAAAAAGCTATATCTCTGTTTATAAATCACTTATGA
This sequence comes from Maratus michaelseni, assembly GCA_963931845.1. Lineage (NCBI taxonomy): Eukaryota > Metazoa > Arthropoda > Arachnida > Araneae > Salticidae > Maratus > Maratus michaelseni. The sequence continues at coordinate 396,109,466 of OZ007592.1, forward strand.
AGATGAGTTTGGTCTTAAATTGAAGAAATTCTTCCTTAGATTCTTCTAGTTTTCGTTTTTTTTTTCTACGACGCTTGGTTTGTTTGATATCTGATATTTTAATCTGGCTTGTGTTGTCGATTTAACATTGCGAAGTTGCTTTCTGTATATAAGCATTAGCGGTCTTTATTCCAGTTCTTGGCGTTGTTTGTGTGGCGTTTTTTTTAAGCTTGGCTTGGCAGAGCGACCGCCCTGCTTGATAAGGATATTGTATTGAATTTTAATGAATCTCAAATTGAATCAAATGGCTTAAGCAACGCAACTCTAGATCTTAATCATAAACTACCAGGAGTAAGTTTAAATGAAGACGAAGAGAAAAGGGGGAGTAAAATAACTTTAACTTCTATAAATATTTCAGAATGGAAAAGAATTGAAAAACCTAGAACTAAAAGTAACAGGATTGACGTGTATTATTATACCCCGATAACAAATAAGAGACTGATATCATTAAATGATGTTAAAAAATATTGTCAAGAAAATAAAATCGCTTATGAACCGGATAAATTTGACTTTAAACCTAAAACTACTCATCCCAATCTAGAAACTTTAAATGAACCTTCAACTAGCGATTCGGATGATTCATATTTAAGTGAAATATTCCAACATGAAACTTACAATACTGAAATCCCTAAATCGTTTGAGGATGCACAAGTTAACCCAGAAAGAGGGAAATGGAACGCCGCGATGAGGGAAGAACTTGAAATCATGAGTAAAAGAAAGGTCTGGCGGTTGATTGATCCACCCAAAAACGCCACAATAGTAGGAAGCAGATGGGTTTATAATATTAAAAACACAGAAAAAAATGGGAAAAAGTACAAGGCACGTCTCGTAGCTCAAGGTTTTAAACAAAAACCAGGTATTGATTTTAATGATATATTTTCACCTGTTGTAAATTTTTCAATTATAAAACTAATGTTTATTTTATTGGTTTCTATGTTAAATTGGTATCATATTCAATTAGATGTAAAATCAGCTTACTTATATGGGTCTTTAAAAGAAACTGTATTTATGAAACAACCACCAGGATTTGTCATGAAAGGTGCCGAAAATAAAGTTTGTTTGTTAAATAAATCTATTTATGGTTTACGGCAAAGTGGCCGAGAATGGAATTTTGAATTGGACAATATACTACATAATTTAGGATTTTGTAAGTTAAAATGGTGTAACTGTGTATATAAACTAAAAAGTAATGCAATTTTAGTTGTCTATGTAGATGATTTAGTTTTGTTTGCTGAAAATGAAAATATACTGCAATCTGTAACTAATATGTTAAAAAATAGCTTAGAAATTACTGAAATAGGTTTAACGAAATATTTGTTAGGTGTTAACTTTGAACTTATTGCTGATTCATTATTTATTCATCAAAAAACTTACATTGAAAGATTAGAATTAAAATATAAAGGTTTACCTAAAAGTTATGTTAAATTACCCTTTAAAATTGGCTGTATCTTACCAGATAAAGTTAACGAAAATGAAATTGTAGAAAATGTATTGATGAAAAAGTATCCATACAGATCATTAATCGGTTGTATGTCATTTTTATCAAATAGATCAAGACCTGATATTAGTTTTTCTGTAAATATAATGTCACAATTTTGTAATGGTTATACATATAAACATTGGTTGATATTGGCAGATATAATGAATTACGTTTTTGCTACAAAAAGTTATAAAATAAATCTGTCTAATGTAAAATCCTCAAGTTTATATGCATATTCTGATGCTAACTGGGGATGTAACCTTACTAAAAGACACTCAAGTAGTGGTTGTATAATTTACTTTAGTAACGTTCCGTTTGCTTGGAAATCATCAAAGCAGAAATGCATTGCACTCAGTTCTATGGAGTCAGAGTTTATCTCATTAACTGAAAGTGTAAAAGAACTAACGTGGTATGCAAATGTCTTAAATGAACTTAATTTATGTGATAAAATAAAACCAGTTCAGTACTGTGATAATGAATCTGCTATTTATTTTTCTAAAAATAGTCAAGAAAACTTTAAAACTAAGCATATTGACATAAAGTGTCAATTTATTCGTCAATTAATAAATGAAAATGTTTTTGAGTTAAAACATGTAAGTTCTAAAGTTAATAAGGCTGATTTTCTAACAAAACCTCTACTGTACATAAAATTTCAGAGAACCATTTGTAACATTTTTGATTTTGACTATGAAAAGAAAGAGGAAGTTTTTCCGACCGATGGGGCCGCATGTTGGAAATCTGGAAAAAATCTTGTCCCCCTTTCTCTGTCAAGTGGTTTGTTCGGGAGTAAAATCGTTCCGAACCGGTTTTCCTTTTTGCATTTCGGTCGTAAAGTCACTCTCTTTTAACTGTAACTGTATGCATATTTTATTCTAGTTTGAAGTACGGAGTAAGTATATATCTAGGGTGAAACAACTCCATGGAAGGGGTGGTGATGTGATGGAAGGACAGTTAACCCTCTTTCTGAATGTTTATTTGCTATAATGTGATACCAAAGTTCCCAGCAATGGCTGGAGGTCTATGTATATATCTTTATTTAAGTTTAACATTCAAGTTGAATGAATAAATATAATCCTGATTTCTACATAAACTGTTTCTTCAATGTGCTATATACTTAGTCACACCACAGACCTTAACCACTGTGCTTTACAACTCTGCTCAATCTCTATCACTACGTATGATAAGTAATAAGCTCGCAATGCGGCGAAATGCATAGATTACTCATTCAACAAACAATACCCATTGTATTTACGTAATACTGAGTGAAACATAAAGATCTGTCTTTCTTGCAGATTTGTTTACGAGTGAGTCCAAAATTTACCGTAATAAAAATACCAATAAATGTGTTAATCGTGAATCAGCTGCATAAATCAAATCTATCAAAAAACCAATTTTATTTAATTTCCTTATAATCATTTTAATTTAGAAATCCATCTTCTCTACGTCATGTTGGGAGGCATTAAAAATTTGTCTCATCTGATAATTTCATTATTCAATAAATTTCTAGCTGGTACTTAACAAAATTAAATGATAAGATACATTGAAAAATTAAATAGTCTAGTATTTATAGTCATGCAATTATAAATATGGAAATAACAACTCAAAACTTCACCCAAATTCAAGTGTTATACAAATGCAGTGCGTTTTTCATATCTATTTAACAAACAGCATTCAAATCGTTTAATAAAATAAATTTTAAAGATTTGGGGATTTTGATGATTTTATTTTTAATTTAGCATTTCAATAAGTTGAAACTAGTGATCTAAATTTAAAAAAAACATTTTCTAGAATCTTAATATTTTAAAAATATGAATATATAAACTAAATAGTACCTACTTGTAAATGATATAAAAGTTAAATAATGTAAATCTTTTATTCTGCAATATATTATAAGAGTAATTTAGCCAGCTCATGCGTATTTTCTATTTTTTTACTTTTAATTGAAATTACGTAAATTAAATGACAAGATACATTAAAAAATTAAATGGTCGGCTATTTATTCCTGATATGCAATTATAAATATCGAAATAACAAATCAAAACTTCACACTAATTCAAATATTATACAACAGCAGATATAATTAATTTGATGACTTGTAAATTCTTGCATGTATCGAGTAAATATACAAGAAATAAGTATTTTTTTTAGAAATTCGTATATAGTTTTTTCTTTTGAGTTATGATAAATCAATTATCGTTTATTGCACATATTATAAGTATTTTGCACTAAAGTGCATTTTTGCAGATATTTTAATTATATTTCAAGTGTAACTAGATATTTTAATAATTGTATTTATGGGAGAAGGAATTAATACCATCATAGGATTTACACTTTCTTAGATGTAGAAAAAATCTCTACCATCATACGAAAATATTTTAACTTACCCAAAATAATTTCAGAATTGTCTGTATGTAGAAATCTACGTTTTTTTTATTACATGTTTTTACTTTAATTATTTTGTATGTGTATTCGCAGCAGCACTATGTTAACATCATATAGCTTTGTGCAACTTTTCTCAGATATGGAGCTATGCACAGAATGAGACTGCACAGTGAAATTTAGTTTTCTTATATTCATATAGAAAAAATATACTATAATATTCATACTTATTTATGCACGCATACTTTTTTATACACTGCATATTTATGTGAAAACATGCTTTATTTTATGAAAATATTTTACCTGTTTATAATACAAATAGTTATATTTGTGTGACGAAATATTAAAGGAAATTCAAAACATACCATGGGAACGTTTGATTTTTTCTAAAGAGCATTTTTGGACTTTAATTCGAACTAATGTTTTAGACAGTGTTTCTCAAATGGTGTGACTCGAACCGATGACATTTTTCTCGAACATTAACATAAATACTTTTATGTGACTTTTAAAGTCTAAATACTGTCTCAATTTAGAATGGTAATGAAACAAAAACTGCTCAACATTACAAAATATAAGTTTATTTTGTTTTAAATATGCGTTTTCAAGCTTCATGGATAATATAGACGTCTCATGGCAGCACTCTGTTTGAAAATAGTATAAAGCAATTTACAATTTGAGACGACCATTAAGCTCGAGACGGTCGTCCAAAGTCTTCAGGTCCCGGGCATAACCTATCCAGCCTTGATATGCATTAAACCAGATATTATTCAGTTAAAAAGAGTGAAATGAGAAAAAAAAATATATCCATTTAGCTAATGTTGGTATCCGTAGAGTTCTTCACGGGTAAAATATGAAATTTTCCTTTCAATTGTACTTTTTATAATTAATTTTCCTCAACAAGAAAAACATTCTTGCTGAGTCACTAAAAGTAAAACTTGTTGATATTTTGTTCATTTTTTCGAATTATAAATCGCAATATAATATAACTAATATTTTAGGCAGAGTTTCACAACCGGTGAGACACGAGCCGATGAAATTTATTCAATAACACTAAAAAATCTAGTAACGAAAAAATAGAGCCTTTATGTTAATGCTATGTCTATGCTAGGAAGGATGGGGAATGGGCCATTGAAAATTAATCCTTGTTTAGGGGAGAGTGTGTTTAAAATTTTATAAACAGAGTTAGAGTCCCGTAATGTATAACTAAATAGAAAAGTAAAATAAACAAAGATATGTAAATACATTAAAATAGTATACGATTTTAGCCTGTTGTATTATTTTTTAAGTATATGGGTACATTTTTATGTCTTTCAATTTATAAGAGCTCGCGCAAGAAAAAAAAAGGGTTATAATTTATAATATTTGGCTAGGAATGGGTTTCTAAGTAAAATAAAAATATTGAAATCCTCTTACATAAAGTTAATTATACTAATATTTAAAACAACTGAATTATTAACTTCCAAGTAAAAATAAAAAAGCGCACATTTTAAGATATTTTCACGTATATTACCTGATTTTAAAAACATTATTTAAGACAATTTAATTTTTAAATGCTTATTTTTATACTGACATATAAAAGGAAAACAATAACATAAAACATTTAATGAGCTTTCATAATCATTATTTCATCATTTATAGCATTCTTCCCCTCCAGAAAATAAGAAAAAAAAGCAATAATATTAAACGAGTTATTCAAACAAATCTTTTTATTTTTGCTTACCGCATAATAGTATACATCATCAATTACCGCTTTGATAAGGAAAAAAAGGTTATTTTCTTCATCAAGTTTAAAATAATATTTTTAGAAAAATTACACATTGCAGCAAATATTGGTGTTTTTCTTTAAATAGAAATTCGAATGATTATGATGACTTTAATGGGAAAAAAAAGACACACAACGTCTAATATGAGTAACAAAAACACGAATGTGTTTTTTCTAATTGTTTAAAAATCATGTTCATGCATAGTGAGAAATGGAGTAAAACAGTTGTAAACTGAAATGTTTTTATTAACTAAAAATATTATTTCTTTGATTATATTTGGAGTAAAAAACATCTACATTTTAGTTTATGCACTTTTAGCAGAATTTTAACTTTCATTCTAATGTTTCAAATACATAGTGCATGTGCTTTTAATTTAATAATAGAATATTAAAAGTATGAAAGTGAAATATTTGTTTGTTGACATATTTTGTAAAATCAAGCATTTAAAAAATGAAATTTTGTATGTGGCACAGTGGTTTATTTTGCCTTCAAAAAATGGTACATTTTAAAATTCATAAAGATGTATTTTTTATTTTTTTTTATTTTTATTTTAATCTAATATGTTCTTATAACTGCTCAGATTTTTTTTTAAAGGGCTACCTTTACTTATACGACTTTCTGTTTATGTTATATGGAATATTTACATTGGCCGCATGCAGTAGAAACCAACCAAAGCGTCTGCTTCTGCAAATCGTCTGCGTGACAGCAATCGTCTGGGGGGTAACCGATATACAGTTTCGGTTTGTTGCTGTAGGTGGCACTATCTTACCAGAGATGATGACTGGCTGCGCAGAACTGTTCGCGTAGCTGCCAATAAGTTCGAAATTTGCGACACGAAATTGCACTATTTCGTTAGAAGTCATTATCTATTTGTATGTTCATACTGTCCCTATCCAATCATCATGTCAGCAAGTGCAGAAACTCATTGTTACCAATTCAATTTAAACAAATTTTCATGAAACCAATCACATGAAACCAACATGAATTGGTTTCATGAAACCAAATAAGCCATATTTTTTCTTGGTGAGTTCGGTTTTTCAATGGTGACCTTGGTCACTTCCACTGAACGACATTGGTTACGGATCGACTGACGGATTTGTTAACAGCACTGTACGCTTTGGTAACTAACCGATCTCACTGGTTACTTACCGAAGCTCTATTGGACGCGTCCATAGTTAGTGTTACGGGGGCTGGGAGAGCATCCGTCCGGCATAACATGTATTTCCGAAAGTGACCCTTTCAAAACGTTTTAAGAGGGAAATATATGCCTTCATATATCTAAATTCGTATTTAATACTTGGAAATTTTTCCAGAGAAAATTTCTCATGCCTTGCATTCATAATATTCAAATTTTAATTGATTAATAGGCGTATAGCCAACATAGGGAAATATTGCCCAAGCCGGGACTCGAACCCGGGTCATCAGATTAACGCACTGACGTTCTACCAACTGAACTACTTGGGAACGATACTCAGCCTGGAACTTTTTCACCATAACATGTTGGCAAGGCTACAAACGCAGCACAAGTTGGAATATTTTCCGTGAGCCGCCAACCCTGGGGCAAACACGAAACCAAAGAAAATCCAGTATCGACAATTGAAATAAATTCGTATTTAATACTTGGAAATTTTTCCAGAGAAAATATTTCACGCCTTGCATTCATAATATAATTTTTCATATATTTAATTTAACATTCAAATTTTAAAGTTAAGACGTACTAATATTTATGAAATATATTTTGTATTAAAAAATCGTGTATTCTCGAATACAAATTTATTTCGAGAATGTCAGAAGTATTTTGCTTTTTCATTTATGTTAGGTAACGGGGAAATTGAGGAACGACTAAAGAAAGAAACTTTTAGCTATATTTGTTTTAATTTAAATATTTAGTGAGAACAGGTAATAAGGTAATAGTGAGAAATTGCCACCTTGGGTATCGGCCGTGTTAGCTCAGTGGTTAGAGCAACAGCCTGTTGCTAATTTTTCAATCGCGTTGGATGTATTGTATTAATTTTTGTGAAAAACTTAATCCCCTACGAAAATTACTATTAAAACGATGTGATTGTCTAAAATTAAAGTATTATAAATGAGCTGGTAAACGATATGTTTGTACTTTGTAACATATAGCAAATAAATGCACTAAAAATACTAAGTCATATATATATATATATATATATATATATATATATATATATATATAACGTTAATTTATTAGAATAGATATTATTATTCGCAGGATTCTAAGTTCCGCTTAACACACTATCATAATTTCTCAGAATTTTATGGATATGACAGTTTGAAGAGAATTAGAAATATAACACTGGATTTTACAATGAACTAATGATGAATATCTTCCAAAAGCTATAGTTGAATACACATTGCCAATTTATATTTTATACTCCAAATCCTATTTGTCATGAACTCATCTCAATAGTAAAGTCATATACAGTGTATGTGTTTATATCTGTCGCAGTTGTAAAGTCTAAGTATATTAGCAGTTAGGACAAAAATTATCATAATTAAAGTAATAGAGGCATCTGTTTAAAAATATAATGAAAAAAAATATTATTTTAATTTATGTTTGTAACAATTAATAAATATTTGTTCATTTTATTTTTATATGTAATAACATTTAATAGGTCTAACAATTAATATCGTGAAGCACTTTGTATATTTTAAAAATATATTTAATATGTTTCATGTATGTAAGTAAAACTTTTATTTCTGCATTTTTTTTAAATTTTATTAACGACGTATTTTCTTAATGCACAAATTGTGACATGAAAATGCTTTAATACACATTTACCTTTAAATAAACATGCATTTTAAATAAATGTATGTGTAACTAAAGTACAATAGGTTTAAGAAAGCTCCATGAAAATAATGTAAAAGACGTGGTAAAGAACAAAATACCTTTAACTATTAGTGCAGTTATATATTTTTTTATTTTAAATGAGCATATAGAAAACTGACAGTTACAACGACGCACATTTATGAAAATTTCCAGAACGCGGGTCAAATCTCAAAAATTAACTTTATACTCTTTGTACGCCCATTTATATATATATCTCTCTCTGTGTGTGTGTGTATCAAGGTTCTTAAAATATGTTTAGTTCAATTTTATTGCGTAAAGTAAATAGGTTTTGTAGTTAATAGTTTACACTTTTTGTAGCTCATACCACCGTAATGTTTAATATTTTGAAGATTAATGCTATTCGTTGTTGATGGCGTTACACTGTAATCCTTTTGGGAAAATTCTTTGTGTTTAGAAATAGACTGTGTTTAAGGAGAAATGTACAAGTGGGTTTTGATTATAAATCTTAAGGAGTTTTTAAAAACTCCCCCTCAGAATAAACAATTTCATACTTTCTTGCATATTTTTGTGAAAAATGTTTCATGTGAATCTTGTCGAATTGATAATTTAGCGAAACAGTTTGTAATCTTTACAACAATTTTAATTGCTACTTTTTTTCTGTTTTCAGAAAAAAAAGTGATGTTTTATTTATCATGTCTTAAAGTATTCATCAGTTTTCACAAACTTACACTATACGCTGCCCTTGAACTGTACATATTATAAAGCCTTCCAGAAAATCAATAACGAAAGTTCCATATTGACTATCAGACTTTTTTCAAAGCAGAAACTGAAAAAGACTAAGAAAAACAGGGAAAAAATTGAATTCTTGGCAATAATTCGGGATAGTTCCCCACAGAACTGGGCGTGCATTGCTTAACACCTTGGACAAACATTTGTGGTGTATGTCTAAGAACTGCTGTTGATGTATCAATTCATGCGACCAAGTCAATCTCGGAATCATGAACTATAACGTGAAATATTATACTATATGAACTATAACATAAACTATAACGTGATTCCAATTGATAATCGCCATTTATTCCTAATGGTCAACATACCTACTTACCACAACGCTCGGTTTTGTATCTTTTGGAATACACAGTGTGAGTTTACCTTCAACTTTGAACTCAAATAACATTTAATCAATGTAGATAGCACTACATTTTGTTTCTATTGAAAATAACCTGGAAATATAATTTAGTTGATAATGATACAGATTCAATTATTTATTTTTCTATGTATGCAAATGAGTCAGTTATGGCATTGTTGAGGTTAGTAAGCTCTTTTGGCGTTTTCTTGTAAACCTAATTTTTCACGTGATTCCAAATATACAAATCCCGAGGACTCATATTTGATGAATAAGATGGATAATACCCTAAGATAATGATTTGGGTAGTCTTAGGTAATACGTGGGTCATAATTATACTTTTGAGATACGGTTAAATGGTAGAAGTTAAATTTACCAAGTTTTACTCAGAAACATTTTACCCCTCAACCCCGCCCACACTTTCCTACCTCGATTTCGTACTACCAGCGCCTGTGATTCGCATTGAAAGAGAGAAATGTAGCAAAAAAAATTCTTTATAGCTGCTGAAATTTCTGTATGATTTAACGCAGGTTGATTTGCATATGAGGCTTTATTTAACCATTGCTGTAATTTGATAATTAATTTTTAGTCAGTTAAAATGACAAACATATTAATAAAACTAATATGATATGCGCTTTTTTCAGATAAGTTAAGAAGAAAAAAAATCGGTTGTGAAAAAGTTGTAAAATGAAATGGAAACTATAATTTCAAAAGTACGCTGTAATTTGATAGAAGAAACAAACATTTGTGACGATGAGTTAAATGAGAGTGATAATGAACTCGGTGAAAATAAAATAAAACCGAATTTCCAAGACACTATAGCTGAATTACGTATCTTACGAAGTTTTTAATTTTCTTCTGAAAAAAGGAGATTTTGCTGCAATGCTTATGAAATTAGAATATAAAATTCAATCAACAAAGACCAAAAAGAAAACTGATTTAACAGACTTTTTAGGTAATGTTTTTTATATTTGCTAATTTCTTCTTATGTATTGTAATATATTTTAACAATAATAATTTTCTCTTTAATAGCAGGTGTAAAACAAACATTTTACAGATATGAATCGTAAATGATTTTTTTATGCAATGTTTTTTTTTTCTCATTGTCTATTTTAAAATAAAAGTACCTCAATCATAAAACCACAACTCTTCTTAAAATGTCAAAATCAACAGATCTCAAAGGCACCATGTATTACCATAATGATTGCAGTCATTTGACAAGTTTTTTTTTTTTTTTTTTTTTTTTTTTTTTTTTTTTTTTTTACGATAACTATATTTATTTCTTATATATTTTCTTCTTTCTAAAATCATTACTAAAATTAATTAAACTTTTATTGTGACAAGTTGTTTCGGCTTAAGTTTTCAATATTATACATTATCTAATTTAATATGTATGTTGATATTATCTGCAAGTATGTCATCCATGTCTTACTAATATAATAATGAGTAATTTTATTCATTATTTTTATAAGTTTTTTAGGCGGGGATGGGCGGCGGGCAGAGGTTGATGGCACGCCATGGTCACTTGATTTTTTTTTAAATTTGCACGCGCATGTGAAAAGCTTCGCCGACCCTGATATAGAACTACAAATACACATATGAAAATTTAAAGTCAAAAGCTTTTAATAAAAAATATAGATTTCCTATGATATTCTAAAGTTATTTTGCTCAAGTTAGCATATTTTCTTATGACGGCAGATATTAGTTATACTTTTGTGAAGGTGCGTATGCCTGGATGTTATTAATTCCTTACCCGATAAACATAATTATTAAAATTTTGGTCTGACATGTAATCATACTTTTAATGTAATTGAACTATTTCAAAAAATATTCTTTACCACAAATTACTTATAATATGTACAATAACTGATAATTGCTTATCAAATCTCAATTGAAAAAAACTACATACGAATTTAACTAAACCTTCTGAAAAAAATTAATTATTTATTTTTTTAATATTTTATACGACTTTTTCTAAAATATTTTAACTAAACAAAGTGGAATTATGTTTCATTAATACATAACAGTTATAAATATCCAAAATTCTGTAAAACAGAGATTTTCTCTTAAAAATGGTGTGTTGAAAATATATATGGATTGGTATTATCTATTCTCTGCACAAATCTAATGGAATTAAATTTATGTCTAAAATCTAGAGTTCAAACCTTCTGGTACTAAAAGGTGGTTTAGTATCATATTTCTAGCAAATAATTACGCTTTAAAACTAAACTAACATTTTGAAACATTAGAAAACAAAAAAACATTTAAAGCTCCATTCAAAACGAAACATGCAATAATCTAAATGTCAACAAAACAATTACTTCATTTCAATTTAGAGTAAAACAATTCGAAACGCATTTGTGCTGATTAATTAGTTCTTTTATAAAATAGCCAAAGAAATTATTTACATTATTTAAAATTGTATACGAAATACAAGAGTGCAGGCATTAGTTTAAATATTAATGATTTTTAAAATTTTAAGATTTTGTATTATACTTTTAATGCTACTAGGATCACTAGTTTCTACTTCTAAGCGAATGATATAGTAAATTAAAATCATCAAAATACGTAAATGTTTAAAAGGCATTTAATTAAATAATTTAAATGTTGCTCGTTAAAATATATGAAAAACGTACTGCAGTAATATAATACTTGAATTAGGGTGACGTTTTAAGTTATTTACATATTTATGATTGCATGACATTAAGCGCAAGCACATTTAATTTTTTTTAATTTTATTTTGCTTGTCATTTAAAATTGTTAAGTACCAGCTGGGATATTGAATCAAATGTGTAATTTCACTTTTAAGATATAAGTACTTTACTATTTTTAATGGTTTTGAAAGATTCAAATTAAATTCAGTAAATGATTTCCCTTGGTTATGGATTAATTTAAAAGGCGAAATAGCGAGGGAATTTATTTACAATGTTGTTTAGATTAGATTTTCTATTTATTATTATTATTTTTTTATTACGGATAGTTTAAATTTTAAGTATATGATACAAATTCGTTCATTCAGTTTTAATAAAATAATATAATTGTAAATATATCACTGATGAAACCAGTTAAATGTAAAACAAAAAAATAGGCATAATTACTATAAGATCTAAAAATTTAACGGATTTTTGTAACTTAAAAAAAAAAAAAAAAAAAAAAAAAAATCAGAATAGAACATCCTCTTTAGTTTCAATTATAAATAATTTATGTAAATGAACAAACAAAATATTTAATGAAATAAATGTAAAATAATCACCATAAAGAAAATATATGTTTCAACTTATTATCAGAAATGTATTTTTTCATTTATTAATGCATTAAACATTGTCTTTTATAATTACAGTGAAATAAACAAATTTTATTGATACAACGTTTTATAAACAATCTGCATTAAGAATTAATAATATGTATTCTAGAATATAATATGTAATAGAATATAATAATAATTCAATAATATGTATTCTATATATATATATATATTATTTCAGCATTTTACAAAAAAGTTTCATTTTACAAAATTTTTCTTCAAAAATAGGATGTTGTTTTTAATTTATTATACATATATATATATATATATATATAAATTTATTATTTAAATTAACAAAGACGTATTATTTTTCTCCATACTTCTATCATCATTTATGTCTCCTAACATGTGTATTTATTACTTTATTTTTATAGTTGTGATAATTAAAGAAACAACTATGGGTTCCTTTTTCAGAATTTCGACAATTACTACTTTCACGTTAAGACACCATTTATTTTATTTTTTTCTTATACTTTATACGTGGAAACAACCAGAAATAAAGTTAAAATCCGTTTGAAAAATATTTCTATCTTAAGAATCTTTTTAAATAGAGGGGGTGAAAATCGGAGATGTTGCACGTTTGTTTACAAATTTAAAGTTTCATAAAAACGTGCACAAATTTGAACTAAAAGAGATGTAATAAAATATAAACAGTTTGGAATTCTACACACCTTTTTCTGTTAGATCATGTAATTGCCGTTTATTTATATGTACTTAAGGCGACAGTGGACCTTCAAAATCAGCAAAATCGCTCAAATTTTCGAAAAAAATTTCTGGTCCCCAAAAAATAAAGCTCCATGTAAGCTTTCATCTCCAACTTAAATAATTACAATCGGATGATTTTTTCGGATTTTATTTACATTTTTATAATTATTTAAACGGCCGTCGTAATCAGCTGATGTTTGTTTACAAATATTTGCAAATGCATTTTTTCTTCTAATTAACTGTTTATTTTTAATTTTCATTCAATTACAACCAATTGATGAATTTCTCGGTTTCATCTTGCGACAGATTACCAAAATTCTTGATTCCCCCCCGCCCCCCCCTTGTTGATTGACCAAAAAAAAGTCATTTTTTACTGCGAGTAACTGAAAATATTAATTTTTTTTCTTCGCAACGACTTGATAAATTTGTCGGTTTCATCTTGCGATCAGATAACGAAACTTGTTTCAGATAACGAAAATTCTTAAATCTCCCCCCTACCCCCCCCCCCCCCTGTTGAACGACTGAAAAAATTAAGAATTCCAAAGTTTTGCTAATATGCCGCTAGATAAAACGAAGAAATTAATCAGATGGTTGCGAATAAAAATATAAAAATTTATTAATCAATTGCAGTAAAAATTTAATTTTATCAAGGGGGGGGGAGGGTGGGGGAGAATCCAGAATTTTGGTAATCTGTCGCAAGATGAAACCAATAAATTCAGTAACTGGTTTCGAAGATAAATCTCAAAATTTATTAGTCAATCGCACTAAAAAATGAATTTTTTAGTCCCTCAACAGGGGGGGGCGGGGGGGGGGGAGAATCGAGAATTTTGGTAATCTGTCTCGAGATGAAACCGAAAAATTCATCAATTGGTTGTGAAGAAAAATCTCAAACTTTATTAGTCAATCGCAGAAAAAATGAATATTTTCAAGGGGCGGGGGGAGCAGGGGGGGGGGCGAGAATACAGAATTTCAGTAATCTGTAAAAAGATGAAACTGAGAAATTCAATAATTGATTGCGAAAAAAAATCTAAAAATTTATTAGTCAATCATACTAAAAAATTAATTTTTTCAGTCGCTCAACAGGGGAGGGGGGCGGGGGGGGGGGGAGAATCGAGAATTTTGGTAATTTGTCTCAAGATGAAACCGAAAAATTCATCAATTGGTTGCGAAGAAAAATCTCAAACCTTATTAGTCAATCACAGAAAAAAATAATTTTTTCAAGGGGGGGAAGGGGGGCAGAGGGGTCGAGAATACAGAATTTTAGTAATCTGTAAAAAGATGAAACTGAGAAATTCTATAATTGGTTGCGAAGAAAAATCTCAAACTTTATTAGTCAATCGCAGAAAAAATGATTTTTTTCAAGGGGGGGCAAGGGGGCAGGGGGGGTGAGAATACAGAATTTTAGCAATCTGTAAAAAGATGAAAGTGGGAAATTCAATAATTGGTTGCGAAGAAAAATCTCAAAATTTATTAGTCAATCGCAGTAAAAAATGAATTTTTCAGTCGCTCAACAGGGGGGGGGGGCGGGGGGGGAGAATCAAGAATTTTGGTAATCTGTCTCAAGATGAAACCGAAAAATTCATCAATTGGTTGTGAAGAAAAATCTCAAACTTTATTAGTCAGTTGCAGAAAAAATGAATTTTTTCAAGGGGGGGGGGGCAGGGGGGGCGAGAATACAGAATTTTAGTAATCTGTAAAAAGATGAAACTGAGAAATTCTATAATTGGTTGCGAAGAAAAATCTCAAACTTTATTAGTCAATCGCATAAAAAAATAATTTTTTCAAGGAGGGGAAGGGGGCAGGGGGGCGAGAATACAGAATTTTAGTAATCTGTAAAAAGATGAAACTGAGAAATTCTATAATTGGTTGCGAAGAAAAATCTCAAACTTTATTAGTCAATCGCAGAAAAAATGATTTTTTTCTGTCACTCAACAGGGGGGTTGGGGGGGGGAGAATCGAGAATTTTGGAAATCTGTCTCAAGATGAAACCGATAAATTCATCAATTGGTTGTGAAGAAAAATCTCAAACTTTATTAGTCAATCGCAGAAAAAATTAAATTTTTCAAGGGGGGGGGGCAGGGGGGCAAGGGGGGCGAGAATACAGAATTTTAGTAATCTGTAAAAAGATGAAACTGAGAAATTCTATAATTGGTTGCGAAGAAAAATCTCAAACTTTATTAGTCAATCGCAGAAAAAATGATTTTTTTCAGACACTCAACAGGGGGGGGGGAGGAGGGGGGGAGGTTATAAATAATTATTTTGGTGGAATCATTCATTAAACATGTAAAGGTTTTGCATATATATGATTTTAGTCTCTTTCAGGGTATATTTTCTTATGTTTACCAATACTAAAACTTTAAAATTGTTTTTCTCATTTCGAAAATTTTGTCGGTTTCCATTTTTTCAAAATGCTCCATGCGTATACTATTTCATCAGAATAGTTTGAAATTTTTTGTAGCTATTTATCATTATATTTGTCATAAAACTTGGTATGGTTTTTTGAAATGAGGTATAATTAAAAAAATTTAAAGGTAGTTAATTGAAAAAATATGATGCAAAAATGCGGAAAATTTCAGAAAATTTTGAATTTTTTTTTTTTTTTTTACCTTCAAATATATAAAATATGATACCAAGTTTTATTTGTATATATAAACCAAACCTGAATAAAAAATATTGATGATTTTAATTGATATGGAATGCGCATGGGACATTTTGAAAAATTCTGCGTAACGGTAAAAAAATTCAGAAAATTTCCTTATTTTTCTCCAAAAAAAATTTTTTTTTTAATTCTGGTGTGATAAATACTTGCCATAATGCATATAGTGTGTCCTTGAATAGTATTTAAAGTGAAATAAAAAAAAATAAAAAAATGAGTTTGAACGTCCACTGTCGCCTTAAAAAAAGGTTGAAAACTGTAACGGCTTATTTTCGACGTCTCACATTACATCAGTTTGTTTATATTCTGATTTAGATTTATTTTTTGCTGAAATAGGGATTTGCATTTTGAAGATTTGTCAGAATAAAGATCTTTTGCATGTTCCATGTTTTTATCTATAAAATCAATTAAGACCTTTGTATGCATCGAACATCTCGGATAATATTCCATAACAATTTCTACAAATATTAATAAATTTCGTAGAAATCTGCATTTTTATTCCTTCATTTTTGCTTAATTGTAAATAAATACATAAATAGAAAATAATGGCAAAAAAGGCTCAGTATTATTTATGTAGACTAGAAAAATACATTAGAATGTTTTATATATATCCGTACCTGAACAAGACTGTCTTTCTATCATAGGATTAAAGGATATGTTAAATTAGGTATGTAACAATAAAAACACTTATATTTAAAATGAAAAATTAGTCGGATGTCAAAACTTTCTTCTATCTCATACAGGTTTCGCATACACTAACAACGAATCTCAGCACCAATTTATATCAAGGTCTTGCTGAATCTAAAATTTTTATTAAATTCCGTGCATTAGTTCTTGAGATATGACTATCGCTAAAATCGTGTAAATCCTGAAAAATGCAGTATAGCAATGCCACCTGTTGTGAGTTTTACACCAAAACCTAATCAAAAACAACTTATGTCAACGTCTAACTGAATATGAAGTTTGATGAAAATCTGGGCATTAGTTCTTGAGATATAGTTATCGTGAAAATCATGGAAAAAGTAGCATAGCAGCGCCACCTGTTGGGCAATTTACACCAAAACGTAAACAGGATCTGTTTATTTCAAGGTCTAACAGAATATGAAGTTTGATAAAATTCTCTGCATTACTTCTTGATATACAGGTATCGTAAAAATCATGAGAAAAGTAGCATAGCAGCGCCACCTGCTGGGATATCTACACCAAAACGTATTTAGCGTCTATTTATGTTTAGATCTAACTGAATCTGAAGTTTGATGAAAATCAGTGCCTTACTTCTTGAGATAGAGCAATTGCAGAAATCGCGAATAGTGCAGCATAGCAGCCCCACCTGTTGCGCGATTTACACCAAAAACTAACCAGCACCAATCTATATCAAGGACTAACTGAATATAAAGTTTTATTAAATTTCGTTCATTAGTTCTTGATATAGAGAAAGCCCAGATAGAAAGCCCAAAAAAGTTTTGTCACATACAGACGGACAGACAGACATTTTCTAAACACAGTCAAATCGTTTTCAGGACATCCTAAAACGTATAAATCCGTCGAAAACCAGAAGTAAAAAATTTTCATGAATCCAATACTTTCTTCTTGTAAAGATAGAAGAAAAAAAAATGTCTGGTAGCGAAGGTTATAAGTTGAAAACTGTAGAAACTGAACACAAAAAAGGGTTATTTTCCAATGTCGGTTCCTCGCTCGTATCAATATTATATTCAGCGATGATGGCTCTTTGGATATGCTCTTTATATTGGCTCTTTGGATAGGTTTGATGTGACCCCATCTTACATTTACGTTTTCCTACATTGATAAATTATTTTCGAAAACGTCACTTCACCTTGGATGAATCGGAAATTATATAAATAGGAATAAAGCTCAAGGCAAATCGTTCTTTTAAACGACTGCAGACAAAATGCATTGACGAATCATAAGTGCACTTTAACAGGAAAAATCTTTATATGCCAATCAAACTGTAGCGTTTTTTTCCCTGTGAGTTCTCAAAATATTTCTCATTTCTCTCTTATTTTGATGATATTCGGTGCGATCTTTAGACTCGATGATGGTCTTTTATATCGTTGTTGTCAAGTTCGTTACAATAATTTGAAACTTAATAGTTATCGTTCAACAAATATTGTTATTAGTGAAAATCTCTTGTTTGAAATTAGCACACAATTCCTAAAAGAAAACACAATTTTGCTTGATTTTAAAGATTAAAATAAATAAAAAAATATACCTTTATATATTGAAACATTTTAATATTCATTAAATATTTCTATAATGAAATTTTACATGTGAAAATCTTAATATCCTTCAAACGTACCATTACAAAAAGCAGATCATCCATCATTATACAAAAACTGAACTTAATTTGTCGAATCTTATAAAATTGGATAATGAAATGAGAAAGCATTTATAATTCATTTCACTCTTGCCCGCTTATGTGATTTTAACTATCTTAGATATTTTCTTAATATTAATCTGATTAGATAAGAGGGTTTCCTGAAATAATTTCTTTTCAAGGGTATTTTTAAAAAGCGAACAATGTACTTCCTTCCATTTAGTGATGAGAGGATTTTAAAGATTTTGTGTAGAGCAAGCATAAATAATAAATACGTTTTAAGGAGCTATCGAATAATCGAAAGATCGTTTTTTTTATAATAATATAATGCGCCCTAGAGAACTTAAATATTAAAAATTAAATTGGCACTTGATATATTTTTTAAATTACGTTTAAGAATAATTTTTGATAACATTATAAACTTCAGTAATTTACTTCTTTTGAATTAAATATAGTTAAATAATAATTACTTTTAAAAATTGTATTTTTACTGAAAGAATTTCGGTAGTTATTAATTTAATGGTGCAGATATTTTACTCAATGAAATGAATATACAATTTATTCAATAAGTGAATTAGTCTCTGTCTAAATTTTGTTTGAATGGCAACAAATTATCGATAAAATTCAATTAAAATTAAGTAAAATTGTTAAGAAAGGCACTTATTTACATTTCTGGAACGAATTACATAAAACCTAATCTCTAACTACAATCTGCGGCATTACAATACAGTTAGAATCATGAGTGGCATTGCCCATCTCTGCATTCATGACCACGTGCCCTGTGGTATTATACAGAGCATGCACTGGCCATTTTATGAGTATAATGTGTAAACTCTCTCATTTAATTCCTAAAGAAGCTTTACACTCATTTTATCTACTTTGAAGTGATGAAAGAAGGAAACTTGTCCAAGTGAGCAGACGAAACTCGGACCTGTAAAAAGTGAAAGCCATAGAGCTGGTCGCGAACTATAATATTTCAGAGAGGAAAAAAAATTCCGTAGCAAAAAAAGCAAGCTTTGTCTTTAAGCATTTTTTTCAACAAAATTATATAAAGGGCTTTAAGAAAATATACGGATATATAACATTTTAAATTGCCCACTGTGTTAAATTTATTATTTTATATAAAATTATTGAAATACAGTTAACAAAAATATGAACATGACGTACTGTTCTGAGACAAACAGATTTGTCTTAAGATTTCCCTGATTATTTATTTATTAGTGTGATGGATTTTACCACATTGTGTCTTTTTTCAGCGCATTCACACACAAAGTCTGGCTTAAATTTTTATTCGTATATATAGCATGTGTATCTGAATGGAAAATTTATGAGTTTTCTGTAGTGCATACGGCTTTCGCATACAGAATAAAAGCAAATGTTCTGTGTAATTTTTACTTCAATGGTGTGTCCGGTATGCCTCGTGACACTCTCACTGTTTTAGCTGCAGTTGTGTACTCTGTAGTCCTAAAAATATCATATGAATTTAAATATATTTTTCAATATACATTTCTACATTCACTGACTTCTTTTTCAAGAAGAAATATGACACACAAGAATGTGGTTTTAGAGAATATTTTAGTTTATTCTTTCCAGAAAAGCGTATTTTCCAAAGAAGTGGATGGGGTTTTAAACTACTGAGACTTTGTATATGAGTATTCCCGTGCCTTGTTCCGGGAAATAAACTTTATGTTCTTTTTACTCATGACGGAAAAAAAATATTTATAGCCTCAGTGTTGTAACAGTAGAGTAAATTGTTTTATATATTCAAAATACAAATTTCTTTAGAATTTAAAATACATGCAGGGTTTTCGAATAATTTTATTATTGATTATTTACTTATAATTGTGTTACAATTTATGAGTCTTTAATCAAACATTTAATACAATCGAGTATTACTAAAAAAAATTTCTTTTGCAATTTTATAAAAATGACTAAGTTCTGAATATATTCATTGTTAATGTTGATTACATTCATGTATGTGTTTTCGGTTGGTGACATGTCGTTGATTGGAGGATAAGCGAAGCAAGTTTAAGAAGGTAATGTAGCAAACATATAAAATTGTCAATATATATATATAAAGTATATATATATATATATATATATATATATATATATATATATATATATATATATATATATATATATATATATATATAAGTATATATATATATATATATATATATATATAAAGTATATATATATATATATATATATATATATAAAGTATATATATTGACAACTTTGTAAATGTATATAATATAAAGATGTCATATATATATAAAGTTGTCAACTTTCGAAAATGTAAATTATAAGCACAATTTTGACATGAATACGACTGTGTTATTAAAATTTTATATCATTTCAGTTAAAAAAATATATTCTGTATTTTAATTTAATTTTGTGTACAACTTCATCCCTGTTAGAACGTATTTAGAATGAACTATTTGCATGAAATATTTCTATTAGTGGTCAACACTGGATACGGTATGCAATATAAATATCATCTGTCTGAGGAAACTGCCAGTTTATGAGCTGGAAAAACAAGTAATATGATATGTGCAAGGATTTCACTTTAATTTGACATTAGCATTATAATTTAACTGGTGCAAGTAAAATAGCCACTAAATGTATATCACAAAATTGAACAACAAACCATGTCAGGCAAATTATATTTAATGTATGTTATCGACTTGTATTATAATCAAAATTTCTTTTTAATTTACCTAGTTAAACTTTTAGTTGAGTTAAGCATAAGGCAAAAATTACTTATACATGAAAAACATCAAGATAGGGGTTTGGCAGATCGTCGTTTTTTGCATCTATATATAATCAACTATTACTACACAATTAAATTTAGTTTTACTCGATAAGGCGAATGTTAAAACTTGTTCAGAAATAAGCACTTCTTTATCACATTTTAAAGTTTTTAAACACAACACGTTTTATATTACACATATTTGAAAGAAAAAGCATTTAATTAATATACTTTAACTAAAAAAAATAATAATAAGCAACACAAACAATTGCAACCCATTCTGGAAGGGATTGCCATTTCCAATGGGCCGTTGTCACTTTTGCCGTAATTTCTACTTTAAAAAAGCGGTTTCCAAAAGAAAAAATAATTAATGATATTTGTTATAGTTACTCCCCTTAGTGCTTACAAAATTGCACTCATTTGGTCTCTCTTGATTTTTTTAGAAAGCAAGGGAGCTTCTATGCGATGAACCGACAAACTGTTGATACAAATGTACACTTTGATTTGATTCTTCATTCGTCATAAACATCAAAATATTCAAACGTTCAGAAGAATAATATATATATATATATATATATATATATATATATATATTTTTTTTTTTTTTTTTTTTTTTTTTTTTTTTTTTTTGTAGAAAATATCTAATATATTTTTTTATATTTTTTTTCAAAATAAGGCAAAAAAAAAGAGAAAAAAATCAGTATTTTAAAAATTAAATATAAGTTTTAAATACAAAAAATAAACATTTTTAAACATTTTAATACATAAAAAAAGAAGCCTTATCTTCATTTTTATTAGTTGCCTGAAAAGACAAAATAAAGGATATATGAAAAGCAGAACAAATATACAAAACACATAATTAAGTACATTTTTTATAAAATACTTATATGTATTTTTTTAGATTTCCATAAAATTAGATAATTTATAAAAGTCAGTGATCTATATCACATGGAGCTTATAACATTTGTCATAAAAATTGGCTTATTTCCTAAAGCACTTTCGTAAGTATTAAAGTAAATGAGATTCATTTTGATAGTAAAATATTCCGACGCTCATAAACACACTTAGTATAAAATATTTTACGTTAAAATATTACAAACTTTATATTTAATCTTAAATTTATGCACATCATTCATAATATTTAAAAAAGTATGACAAATGGCACATTATTTTTAGAAGAAAACTGAAATTTAATCTAATGGAAATCAGTAGATAAGCACAATTTTTTGCCCCGCATGAGAGGAGAATACATTGTTTCTTTTCTCTAAGATGTCTTCATTTTAACAGTTTCCAGCTAAGTTCAAATGTATTTATGAAAAGTGTGCGTCCATCCGTGCTCTAACTTTAGTAAATA
This sequence comes from Maratus michaelseni, assembly GCA_963931845.1. Taxonomy (NCBI): domain Eukaryota; kingdom Metazoa; phylum Arthropoda; class Arachnida; order Araneae; family Salticidae; genus Maratus; species Maratus michaelseni. The sequence goes on from OZ007592.1 coordinate 396,132,177, forward strand.
AACTACATGTAAAAAAAAATCTATTAGAGTTTTCCATAAAAGAAAAAAACGTTTTTCACATATATTCTTTAACAAGGAAATACCTAGTTTATACAAATTTAAATTTATGAATGATTACTGCAGCGTTATATACAGCGCTAATTTTTTTTAATAAAATTAAATAATGATTTCATGAAATTTACAAAAAAACAATTAAATTAAATAAACAACAAAAATATAATAAAAAGGTAAAATAATCAAATGAAATCTACACGTTTGCTTATGTATTAGTAAGGGCAAAAAATAAATCAGAGGCAGCTTAACTTTTACTAATAGTAGCGTATGTATTCTTTTTACATTTATGTAAATATAGATATGTGGATATGTGTGTGAAAAACGTTCCTTGTGTAAAACTATGGAGACAATGACAATTTGAAAAGGAATAGTAAACTCAGCATAAACATATACGAGCATTTTCTCAATCATATATATGCACATACAATCAAACATACATTCTCAGTGTCTCTGTAATATATATAAGTGTACAATTTTCCAGTCAGACGCATAATTATATGGCTGTGTATGTATATAAATACGCGTATACCAAGAAAATGGAAATGTTAAAATCCTTATTAATTCACAATATTCTGAATGCAAATTTATCCTTTACACAAAACCAAGTGCTTGCTTATGATTCAAAAGTATTTTTAATATATCGCATATTAAATTATACAATAAATATAAATTCGTTCATAAATAGAAAAACCTTTTCTATTTCAATTCTCGCAAATACATTTTACACTCTTCAATGTCAACCACAGTCTCTGATATCATGGATACAGGATATTACATCCCCTTTACATAAATCATAGAGATATATTCAATCCTTCATTATAAAAGACATGTAAAAGCCATATTTCATATTTTATGTCAATGGAAGTATCTGTCCTCTGTAAGACGATATCATTCTGAATGTCATAGTGCACATTATAAAACAGCGATCGAATCAAAAATAACAAAAAAATATATTAAGGTTTTTATTTATTTATTTATTTATTTTGCTGTTTAAAAACATTTGAACACATCTTTAATCATTCAATTTTAACTTATTACAAATAAAATCAGTATAAAAAATATATTATGTTTATAATATAATGACGAAAAATGTTAATGTACCCTTTTAATAATGTACAGCGATTCAACAAAAAATGTTTATTTAAAAACAGAAAATCTTAGACTAAAGATCTGTAAATAATGTTGTATTTGTAATTTCACACATGTAAAAATATATTTTAAAAAGAATGGATGAGATACATTTACTTAAATATTGTTTGAAAGAGGAGATATTTGAACCAATAATATAATTATATAGAGTTACTATATAATGTTAAAAATAATCATTAATTATGGTGTACAATTTTAAGGGTGTTTTTAATCCGAATATATATACGATAGTAGAAATATTATAACGAGAATTATAAATGAAACATATTAAGAAAACGCTATGATAATATTCAAAGTTTAACACGTATGAAAAATGCGGTTGTGTTTTCATATGTAGACGTGTCACTACAACTTTCTAATATATTATTTGTGCAAACAAACATTTTCAAATTGTATAATAATAAACGAAGTTTCATTAAGTATTCAAAAATTCCTTCCCCCAATGTCATTTCACTATTTTTACAAAAAGACACTTAATGCTGAAATATTTGACTGTCAAATAGCTGGAGTGCCACAGAAAGCTGTAAGTGGGCTTTTAATTTTACAAACTGCAAAGTCATAAAATTAATCTTTGGAGGAAATTAAAAGAAAAACTTTTAAAATAAACAAAAATAAAAAAGGAAGACAAAAAGGTATGCTCATGTTTGGTTTTTCTTCATTTTATACAGCATACAGACATAAAAACGGCATAAAAAATTTCAGAACTTGTGGTTATTAGATACAAAGTCAACAAAGATCGATGTTTTTTTAACATAATATTAGAGATTGTTGGAAATTCTGTCATCTCTTAGACGAGTCCAGTCAGCGTCTAATACTCTGGAAGTTGCTTTAGAACACACAATGACAAATTGACGATTGTGATAAATGTGTAAGTGAATATGCTGGTCCTCGATCTTGTGTTCTGCTTGTTCACCATTAATATACACAATAACTGACTCAATTAGGAATACTTTCTGGAATAACATTGAACTGTGGTGTTCAGCTTTACTGTCATAAGGGAATTAGAGTTCTTATAGAGAAATTAAAAGTATAGTTTTTTTATGCATATTCAAATGTTGCTTTTTTTCATCGATTGTTGTAAAACTTGTAATACCTTTAAAATTGAGCGTCTTACTAATTCGTCTGAAAACAAATATTTCTGAAATATCAGCATTTGATTACAAATACCCCCACCCCCCCGAAGTGCCAATATTTCTGTAATAATGGTCATTTATTGTAATAACAATTATTAATAAAACATATTTATAAAGCACTATGATAATATTCAAAGTGTAACACTTAAGGAAAAAGTTGTTGTATTTTCATACGTAAGGTATCAATCACTCTAGCTTTCTAATGTATTTTGTGTGATAACAAAATGCTCAAATTGTATAGCTATAAAACAGGATCTATTAAATATTGTTGTTCATCACCCATTTCAATTAACTAGGACTTCCCTCAAAGGGATTAGTCTGAGTGATATTGCTGAGAACATAAAGTTAACAATTACGATATAAAGAAGATATCAACAAGAATCTAAGTGAATATACAGCATATGATAGACAAGAGATAGATAAAGATACAACATATGAAAAATAGCAAATTAAATGATATAATTACAAAATATCATATATAAATTCATATACTGTTATGTTTTCATATGATTTTTTTTTTATGACATTTGGCAAATAATCTCATTTTCTTAAGCGGGAATTGCTCAAAACTTAAAAAAAAAACCGCCGGATCTTTTAAAACGATATTTTTAAAGTCACATAATCAGATTTGCAGCCAATAGCGTATTTTAGCAAGCGTAGTTTAACGCAAATTTAATTTAATTTTTGCAACATTTTCTTTGTGACAAATATCTAAATAAAATATTAAAAAATAAAATATTAAATATTGAAATATTAAATCAAATATTTAATATTTGAATTAAAAAAAATTCCTTTGTTTATTTATATAACTATTTATAGAAACTCGTATACTTCAAACCACATTGATAACATGCTTTGCTACAAACGTGTCTACCAGTCTAACTACTCGTATGTCTTAGCTGTGTCTCTCTCCGAACTCATCTGTCTACTGTCTCTCTACTCTTCTGTATACCCGTCTCAGTATCCCTCTGTCTTTCTACCCGACTCTTTAATCGTGTCTCTACCTGTCTTGCTTCCCGTTACACTACTCGTCTATCAACACGTCTGTCTGTCTATATACCCCTCTCTCTACCCGTCTGTCAAGTCGTCTCTGTACTCGTCCCTCTATCCACCACGCTACCCGTCTCCCTACCCATCTCACTACCCCTCTGTCAACCCTTTTTTGCACCTGCCTCGCTACCCGTCTGTCTATTCGTTTCGCTACCCGTTTGCTTATCTCTGTCGCTATCCGTCTCTCTACCCGTCTGTCTACCCGTTTGTTTACACGTCTATCTATCTCTCGCCAACTCTTCCCAATATTTAAACAATTTAGTAAACGGAAGCCGTTTATCTGTTATTAAATGCAAACAGGAGTAATTTATCTAAAGAGTGTAATCAGATGCAATTTTTTTTAAATACATACATAAACCAGCATAATAATTCACCAGTTTTATTTTCATAGTAGTTTATGTCATTTGACAGTAAATCTCAACTTCTTCAACCCGAACTGCGTCAAGCTTTTTAAAAAAGCCCCAAGGTCCGTATAACTGGGAAGGGGAATTGTCCTCAGGGCTATTAGATACATGTTATTAAGTTAAGTGAAAGTTTCGTAATCGGGTTCGCAGCCAATTTCTTATGTCAGAAAGGGTGGCTTCACGCCATTTTAAATTCATTTCTGTAACATTCTTTTTCTTTTTTTGGTGGGTGGTTGGGGGGGGGGGGAGGGTTCCAAATATGTACACTTAAATTCAAACTTTTGCCCTCATGTTAATATTAGTGTTGTTTGTATTATCAATTAATACTTTGTTGATCGAGCTTCATTCGAAACAAATGTAAAAGACTTCTACAGTTTTTTTTTTCTAGGAGAAAGTTCCGTAATCGGGGAATTTAATATCATTATTGTTTGTAACTCTTATAGAGTTAAAACAATATTGTTGCTAGCATTACTCTTGTTTGTGACCAACCTCTTCTGTGTATCTGAATAGGGAAAAGTTCCGTATCATGTACTGGTTGGTGCCAAAGGCAGTTGTAGAATCTTACAAATTTTTCTAGAGAGCGGAAAAACATGTTTTTTAAAATATTTACAAATATACGTTTATTAAACCATGTTTTTGAGCCATTTTAAAAAATTAAGTACGGTGCTAAAATAAAATTTTATTGCCATTTTCGATATTTTAATAAGAAATGAAAATACATAACAAACAAATTTAACAAAACTAAGCCATTTTTGGGTACTTCTCTATTATCCCGTTGACCACTTTTCATAACAAAAAACTATCGCCAAACTAAGATTAAACGCCAAAAATACAGTCCCATTTACTTGATGCCAGAAGCATTATACGTATTTGTTATGCCATCAAGTGGTTTTTAATTCGACATTTGCGTGTATTTTTCATTATGTTTTACTGATTTATTAGTTATTTCATTCATTAAAGTAACAATTGTGTCCTTAAATTCTTATATTTTATTTATTTTGATATTTCAATGGCAACGTTCTCCCGTTTATTTAGCGTTACAGTTTGGCGATAGTTTTGGTTATGAAAAGTGGTCGACGGGATAATAGAGAAGTACCCATTTTTTGTGATAAATAATTGTTATTGCCAGAGGGGCAAATTGTAAACAATTAATAAGCGAACTAAAAAAATTACCGGAAAAAACTTGTGGGAATCTCAAGAAAGAAATATCTGATATAAATAGCATTTAAAATCTTAAAATGGAGAAGTGGTCCATATAAAAATGCAAAACATTATACACCTGATATAAGAATTTTTTAATTTTTTTATATTTCCGAAAGCACAGATAAAAGGGTAAAAATCCCGGCACAGATGCCATATACTCACCACGTTGGCGCGATTTTCCCCCGCCCCTTTGGCGAAAACTGTTTGTTGTGTTTGTTTACTTTTATTTTTTATTTTAATTCTATAGATTATTTTTATATGTATACCAATATTAATTTAGGCACAGATGTCATATACGCACCAAATTGGCGCGATTTTTCCCCCGCCAATTTCGCGAAAACTTTGTTTTTGAATATTAGTTACAAATACCATACAATAATAGCATGTAATTTTTTATTTCAATATAAAAATAAAATAACGTAATAAATGAAATAGCTCCTATTATTCAAAAATGGGAAATAAAAATAAATAAATGATAGTTTGATATAAATAAATATTGATATATATAATAAAAACAATTTATAGAATTAAAATAAAAAATAAAAGTTAATAAACAACAATTGAAACAAAATAACCGGGTTACCATGTGAGGCATAAAATTGCCATTTTGTTGCAATCGCGCCAATTTGGTGCGTATATGACATCCGCGCCTTTATTTATATCAAACTATTATTTATTTATTTTTATTTCCTTTTTTAAAATAATAGAAGCTGTTTCATTTATTATGTTATTTTATTTTTATATTAAATAAAAAATCACGTGTACTATTTGTCACACTATTTGTAACTAATATTCAAAAACAAAGTTTTCCCCAAGCTGGTGGAGGAAAAAATCGCGCCAACGTGGTGCGTATATGACATCTGTGCCTTGTTTCATTTCACATAGAGGTACTGCTCTATTTTCCCGTCGACCACTTTTCATAACAAAAAACTATCGCCAAACTGTTAGATTAAACGCCAAAAATGCAGTCCCATTTACTTGATATCAGAAGCATTATACGTGTTTGTTACGTCATCAAGTGGTTTTTAACGCGACATTTGCGTGTATTTTTCATTATGTTTTACTGATTTATTAGTTATTTCATTCATTAAAATAACAATTGTGTCCTTAAATTCTTATATTTTATTTATTTATGTATTTTGATATTTCAATGACAACGTTCTCCCGTTTATTTGGCGATAGTTTTTTGTTATGAAAAGTGGTCGACGGGATAATAGAGAAGTACCCACATATGTATTGGTACTTTTATGTTAACTTGGCGCAGTTGATAAATCGCCAAATATTTTTCTCATAACATCTTCGTATTGCATTCATTTCATTTAAATATAAATCTTTCACTGATTTCATTTGAAATACATACATTAAAAATACACGTCTTTCACTCATTTAATTTAAAATACACGCCTTTCACTAATTCCATTTAAAATACTAAAAAGGAAAAGAAAATAAGAAATAATGCCACAAATCGAAACCTTTTATTTAAACATCAAAGAATTGTTCCTAACATACACACGCGAAATAAAAAGCTGCTGATGGTGTGATTTACGCCAAATCTCTAATACTAATACTACTCTTACTAATCTCTAATACTTTTCAAACAGAAAAAAATCCAGATTAACTTTCCATTTTTATTAAATTGAAATATATTTTATTGTGCTGAATATTAGTGCTTGCATATTTTTTTGCTCCATGTATTCCATGAACTTTTCAATTCCGATTGTCTACGAAAATCTCCCGCCGGTGAAAATGACGTACGCACAAAATTTAGTGACGTATGTACTTTAATTGTGCTTTTTTATCTATTTTTTTAATATAACTTCCAAACGGTTTGACACTTATTCTTGGTAATAAATAGACGTCGTTGTCACCTTTATAGGTACCTGCTGTAAAAATGTGAACGAAATCCGTTAAATATTTTTTGAGTTATGCTTGACGAAAGGTTTTAATATCCATCGTAGCTATATATGGGGCAAAGTAATACTGCGCTGCGTATGAGTCTTCGTTGCACTCAGACAATAATTTTTACAAAATTTCACTAAATGCTGAAATGTTTGATTGACAAAGAGACTTATGCTCGAGACCCACAGAGAGTTGCAATTATGTTTTTCATTTCACAAAACGCAAAGTCATAAAAGTAATCTTCGGAGGCAAATAAACGGAAAAAAAAAATTAATTAAAAAAGTAAGAAATAAATAAAGAAAGATGAATATATCCTGAAAAGGTGTGTTTAAGTTTGATTTTCTCCCTTTAATACGACATACAGATTTAAAAGCTACATAACAGTATTGAGGCGTTGTGGTTATTAGGTGCAAAGTCAACAAAGGTAGATTTTTTTAACATAACATGAGAGACTATTGTAACATATGTCATCAATTACACGCGTCCAGTCAGTGTCTCGTACTGTGAAAATTGTTTTATAACGCAAAATGACAAATTGACGTTAGTGATAAATGTGTAAGTTAATATGCTGGTTCACCTTTACTATGCACAACCATTGCCTCAATTAGGAATACCTTCTGGAATAAATTTGAACTGTGGTATTCAGCTTTACTGGCATAAGACAACTCAAATTCTTATAGAGAAATTACAAAAAGGCTCGTTAATTTTTTATGCCTGATCAATCGTTTCTTTTTTCCATCGATTGTTCTAAAACTTGTAAATCCCTTAAATTTAAGCGTCATACGAATTCATCTGAAATCAAATATTTCTGAAATATCTGCATTTGATTACAAATATTCCCCCTGAACTGCCAATATTTTTGTAATAATGGTCATTCATTCTAATAAAAATTATTAATGAAACATATTTATAAAATGCTATAATAATATTCAAAGTTTAACACTTAATGAAAAGGCGGGTGTATTTCCATATATAAGGTATCACTCTAGTTTTCTTATGTATTTTTTGTGATAACAAAATACTCAAATTGCATAGTTATAAACTAAGTTCTATTAAGTATTGATATTCCTCACCCATTTCTATTAATTATTTTTACAAAATGTCACTGGTTGTTGAAAAGTTTGATTTACAAAGCGACATTTACTCGAGACCCACAGAAAGCTGCTAGTGTGTTTTTCATTTCACAAACCGGAAAGTCATAAAATAAATTTTCAGAGAAAATTAAAAAAATCGTTTTTAAAAAAAAGAAGAAGAAGAAGAAAAAGAAGAAGAAAGATGAAGATCTCTTGAAACAGTATGTTCATGTTTTGTATTTTCCATTTAATTCGATATACAAACACAAAAACTACATACAAGAATTGAGGAGTTGTGGTTATTAGATGCAAAGTCAACAACGGTCAATATTTTTAAACATAAAATGAGAGACTGTTGTAACTAATATCATCTCTTACGCGAGTTCAGTCTGCATCTAATACTCTGGAAGTTGCTTTAGAACACAAACTGACAAATTGAGTATAGTAATAAATGTGTAAGTGAATATGTTTCTTCTCGAGACTTGTGTTCTGCTGGCTCACCTTTAAAATCCACAATCATTGCCTCAATTAGGAATACCTTCAGGAAAAAGTTTGAATTGTGATGTTCAGTTTTACAGTTATAAGACAGCCCCAGTTCTTATAGAGCAATTAAAAGTACTCTCGTGTATTTTTTATGCATCTTCAACTGCAGGTTATAAACACCTTTATTTTTCTCCTATTTTGTGTCATTTCCTTTCCTTGTGTTTTATGTAAAAAAAACGCGAAATGAAGCTTCGAAACAAGCACGCTTGAAATACCCGCGCCTGCCCTCTACCGCGTCAGGAAGGTGTTTCCGAAGCGGCACTCCTATGTAATTCCGAGATGTCCAGGTGTACAATACTTCCCCTCGAAGTTTGTAACATCTTAGCTGGGACACCCTGTATATTGACTTACAAACTTCATAATTTAAAGTTTTAAATTATTATTTTTTATATATCGAAATATCTGAAACACTTGCTTATTTAAAAAGCATTTTATTAAAATTCAAATTCAAACACTTATTATCTTGATGGGTTTTTTCAATACGTCTCTTGTATATCACTAATGAAAGCATTTTTTCTGCGTTTATATTTTAAATATTAAATAAATAAATATGAATAGACACACCTTATGCATTATCCTAAGCAACACATTATTCATTAATAGGTGTTTCTTGAATTATTAAAAGTTTAAATGAGAACACGCGCTTTCTTTTCACAAATAAATAACGAAATATTCTTCACAATTAATTTTGCAAGACGTATCTGTTCATCTTATTACAAAGCTGATTAGATAAAAGAGAATCCGGTAAGAGTTTCTTTTAAGAAGATTTTATGATGCATAGAATGGGCCGCTTCTTTAAGTGAAATGCTTTTAAAGATTTTGTATCAAGTACTTTGGATATTATTTGAGATCCAGTGAAAAGTGCAAGGTTAAAAGGAGTAATTTCTATAAACGTTGTTTACAAACTGAAGCATTCAAGATATTCAAGAAAATGAAAATGGTTTGTAAATATTTAAATACTATGATTTTTTTTAGTTTAAATTAATTTATTTTTAATGTATATTATTTTTACTTGATGTACTTTTAATAATCTGTATATTATTTTTCGTTTTCAATTTCGCTTTATAACAATAAAAGCTTTAAATTGTTATAAGATATGAATATTTACTGTATATGCTTGACTACATTTTTTTTTCCTCTGAGATTCGGAAGTGAATATGTTGAGTAAACGTTTAGTAAGAACTTATACTAGGACTTAAAATGTTGTTGTTCGTTTTACTTTTCTTAGAATAGAAACTGAATCTGTCTTCTATCTTTAATATATTTTATCTTTGAACACGTTAAAAAAATAATTTTTGAAATTTACTTCACCCCACTACATAAGTAGTAATACGCTACCGGGCATGCATGGCAGCGTATTACTGCTTATTTTACTGTTTATTACTGTTAATTTTATGGTATAATACTGGAATTCCAGTATTATACTGTAAAATCAACACTTTTTTGCAGTGTGTTCAAAGCTTAAATTTGTTGTACTGCACTCATTAAAAAAATCCATATATTTTTTTCGCTTTAAATTCTCCAAATTGATACTATTGTATAAATCTTCAATGCCACAAGGATGTATTTCCGTTATATTGCATATATATTTTCATTTATTTACAAATATTTCAAAACTGTTTTTAATTATACATGTAGATTTTTCTATTAAAACTTTAGCAAATATTTTATTTAAAGTATTTACCCAGTCAGAAAGAAAATTACACATCATAGACCAACTTTTAACTTTTCTACATAAGATCTAAAAATATGTTTTTGTTTATGTTTTGAAATAGTTTTTATTTTACTTCCATGATATTTTAGCACTGACAACAATTCATCTAATGGGAACTCCCATTGAATTCCCACTTTGAAATGCACTAACCTTATAAAACATTCATTTTTGGTTTCATTTTTTTAATTTTTCCATATATTCTTCCGTTCGTTAGAATTATCTGTTACAATTATATCTGTAAAAGTAATTACTTGGAAAACAAATGTATTTATTTTGAATACGAGGTGACTAATACCTCTGTGTAATTTCATTAAACTCTTGGCGACAACCTGATGCAGTTGTAACTAGTTAAAATATTTAAGTTTGTCATTCTTATTGAAAGGTAAAAAAATTCTATGTGTTTAACTTTTGTGTAAAGCTATGTTTTAAAATAAAAATAATTAATTGTATCAATTAATATTTATTGATATGATTCACATGGTTAATTAATGATACATACATACATACTAATGCATTAATTGGTTATGGAGTAATAGTATAATTTGTTATTAATAAAAAATGCTAATCTTTCTAATAATATTCTGCGAATTAAATTTCAAAACCACATAAGTATTCAGCTTTTACGATTGAATTACAAGCAAAACAACGCCTTAAAAAAAAGGACAATAATGTATTAAGATAACTCAGATCTTTCTGCATCTCAACAGATTACCATTTTTTTTTTAAATTTTAAACTAACCCCAGGCAAGTTTTGTTTCCTCATTACCTCTTAGCTAACTAATAACGTTTAAGATATGTAATATGCTCTATTTTTTTGCTTGATTTGTTATTTTATTGCAACACTGAATAATCAACCATATAGAATCCATCGAGTAAATTAGTGTGGTATCTTTGACACCCCACCACTCGTTATTGAACACTGAACGTTTCACATTTTTAAACAGATCTCATTAATTAACATTTTTTTCTATTCTATTTCTGTTTCTGTAATAACATAAATTAATAAAAGTATCGTCCCCACAGTTCCCAATGTTCAAATCTTGTACAAAGTTTATAATTATTTTCTGTTTAAAAAAAATCTGCTGTATAGTTGTAAGAATAAATATGTAATCATCTAATACCCCCCCCCCCTCTCTTCCGATACTTTCTATCTACTTTTCCCCATTTACCTCAGTGCATAATGTTTTTAAAACACACTTTAATATAATGCCCGATGTGTTATATTTTATAAACAGTAAGTAACTAGTCAATCATCAAAATCCACAATCAGGAATTTATGTACATGGGGGGTTGTTCTCATCCGTAAAAATGCATAATCTGAAATAGATGAAATTCGGAGAACTGGGAGTGTTGTTTACATTTGATCAGAATGGCGGTATTTGGTATTTCAATCCTAATCATTTAATATAAAGCATAAATGTAAATTATTTCGTCCTCCTTCATTTATATGGAATCAAAATATTGTAAATCAATTTTTTTACTTGTTAGAACAATTTTCTGCCACACATTAACATTATAACTATACAAACGACTCTAGCCTTATAGGAGCCAGCCTGTATTTCAAAGGTTAAAGGTAAACATAATTTTCCAAACAGTCATATAAAAATCCATACAGTTTGAAATATCTATTCAGGTCAATACCTCCACTTTATTCATTGGTAATTTTTACCTTCAAATCTTGCGTGGACAACGGGTTGCTTGGAGGGAAAAGAGGCAACTCCTACGCAGGCATCACATGTAATAAATATTATTCCTTTCTTTCTAAATGAAATTGCGAAAGTATTATTATAATATGTCAATATTCGATAGTTCGCAGAACGTTTGGCGATATAAAAAATGATTAATCGAACTGAAATTCTCGAAGTGTGAAAAAGATTGTGAATTAAATTTTATTTTCATTCCTAGAGTTTCTATAATGCCAATAAAGCCAATCATCCACTGTTTCAAAATAGCTGTACACATAAAAGAGAAATGCTGATTCGAAATTAAAACATACGAGATAAAGACTTCAAGAGATTCTTTTTTAGTTTCAAATGTTTTTTTTTTAATATTTTTTGCAAATTCAGAAAACGTTTAGAGTGTTCAAACGTTTATTAATCCCTTCGCTACGAAACTGTCCAAGACACAAATCCAAGCAAACGACTCCCTCGGAAATATCCAACTACTGTCACAGAGTAGGAGTAGGGGATTATTTTAATCAACGGGTAGGGAGACTTTTTTACAAGTGATGTTATGGAGGTTCCACTTTCGAAGTTAGCTGCCATCTTATTTTGCTGCTGATAAGTCAGCAGTGAGAAAATAGTGGGAGAAAAAAAAAATCTTGCAACATATTTCAGCGTTCGGCCGTTTGCCATATTTAGAATGCTATTGCGTTTTAAGATTTCAGTGTTCAAAGGGTTAACTCCAAAACAAAGTAAATGGTGACAGGTGATGTAGTTATTCGTTCAGAAATGTAATGCGCGAAGTCGGTAATTCTTTATTCCAAATTTTCGGTTTGGTTACAAATATCACCGATAGATGGTGTATCTCAGTATCAAACTACAATAACGCTCCAAATAATAATGAAATTTCTAAATGCAAACACATTTCATATTAAAACAGCATGACTTCACGATTAAAAGCTGAGGGGGCTTTGATCTATTTATATTTGTTTCCGTTTTTTCGCTTTATATTTCATTAGTTTGTTTGAGTGTTCTAATAGTTTGAGTCCGCAAAGTTCCATCTAACAATGATATCTATAACTAAAACAAGGACTGAAAGTCCCGACGTTACAAATTAATTTCTTGCAGGGTTATCTTCAATAGCTGTTCCTGTTTTCTTGTGATAGTAACTTAAAGACGATGAGTTTATTTCAAGACACATTGCATATGACACTAAGCAATAAAAATAGTGTACATGATGCATATAATTAATAATAAATGTAAAAATATATATATATGATTTTAACGTTTTACAGCTGATTTTTGTTTAATGTACCTTTATTAGATATTCTGTATTTAAATTTTATTTTATTTGACATATCGTTACGACGCAAAATTCAGTAACAACTTTAATATGTATCTTTAATTTCATATGCAAGATAACTGCTAATACATTCAATAAATTTATTTAATTATTTCTTTAAAAAAAACCGTGACAAATATTGTATAGTTAAAAAAGTAAGCGTTTTATTTTTTATTCCCAAAATATAATTTCTCTCAGCTTTGAGAATTATTTAAAATATAAATTTTAAGAAGTAAATACTTTGAAAGAACTTTTCATGTGTTAGAATTGTGTAAAGAGTTGAATTTCTTTTTTAGAAAAATGTAGGTTACGAAGTCATTTATAAACTTTTGCATTTATACTGTTCTGTATTCGTTTTTTTTTTTTATGTTCACTATTAGATTAAAAAAAAATAAATTCAGATAGAATGTAAATATATAAGATAAAAGCGCTCTTTTCTTTTCTCTTTAGTTCTTTTCTTTTTAGTTTTTACAAATTTAAGCAGATTTTAAGACAATAATTTTTAATGATGATGGATAATTAATTATTTTATTTATCTGAAAAAAACACTTCGTAGTTTCCGTTTGTATATAAATGAATTTCATAAAGCACGTTAATGAATTTAAAAAAAAAAACGTTTTTTTCTTTAAATATTTAGGTATATGAATGATTTATTTTACATAGCATGTTGAAAGTACCTTCGGAAACAAAACAAAAATTTCAGAAACTCAATAAACGAAAATTTTATAAAAATTGGTGTTTAAGTATAAAATTGAATATTTCTCCTAAATGAAGTTCAAACAACGTTCAAACAAACAAATAATAGTAATAATAATCAGTTGGATTATACTATATGATTATGCTCATGAAAATGAATTTGAAAATTATATCCCAAAAATAAAATAAAATACTCACATTAAAATAATTTGGCAAATTTACCTTTATTTTGCAGATGAAACGAACAAATTATTGTATTATTTTCAGAAATGTTTATTAATTTGAAAAGTAAACAGAATCCGTGTATGTTTTTGTTTTATTTAATGTCAAACAGTGTTAACTAAAACAAAACAGAACCGTGCACATATCCGACTAAACTGCTCGGTTAAATATATCTTTATTTTACAAATAAATAATTGTAGTGATATATACATGCTATGCATTAATATCGAAATAATTTACGAACATGAAAACACTAAACATAATTAAAATGTCAAGTAGAATTATATATAAATTCCAGCTAAAATGTTTTTAAAGAAATGTAAATATTTAGCAAACACAGAGCTTGTGATGAAACTGTAAAGCTAAACTCTAGAAGTAAGATAGGTTGTTGTTGTTGTTGTCGTGTCCCTGGATATGCAAATAGTGAAGAACGAAAGCCTCAGATTTTGTCAAAATTCCGGAGGACCACTTCCGCCAGCCTACGTGCTTCAAAGTGGATCTCCCAAAGGGGGTCCATCAGCGGTAACCAGCCGGGTTTTAAGATATCTGCGGTAATGGATGGGCACTCGAATATGTGTCTCGGTGTGAGCTGAGTATCTTGTTCTTGCAATAAATATAGGTTCTTGTCCCATTAGTTAGGATCTTCATTCCCTTATAGTGATTTGTTCTTAATCTAGCCAGTGTAGTTGTTATATTTCTAGAGAAATCAAAGTCAGTGATTAAAGGCTTCCTAGAGGGCTCATTTATAAGTCTACATCTAGCCACAGCGTTCGCTTCTGCGAGTGTGATGGTGGAACTAAGTTGCACAACATTTCGTGCCTCTTTGGCCAAAGCATCCGCACACGCATTACCCTCGATGTTTACATGTGCGCGTGTCCACTGCAGCACACAATAATTTCTATTGCAATGCAGCTGATCTAGTAAGTCATTTATAGCAGAGGATGTTTGTGTCTCCGTTTCCGATGGCTTCTTAGGCAGATTTAGAGTCTGAGAAAACAACCAGTCCCTCAGCAAGATCCATAGCTTTCGAATTAGTCAGTTAACAGCTTAGGGATTCTTTGATTGCCAAAAGTTTGCTGGTGAAGATGGATGCAATCAAGCCTGTGTTAATTTTAAGATTAACTTTTTCACCACGTGGAAGAATGAAGAGGATGCCTGCTCCACCTCTGTTGATGGATTTATCTGAAAAACCGTCGGTGAAAGCAACTGCCAGATTCTCCTGGTAGAGCTTTTCTATGGTTTCAAGACCCTCAAAGTAGACGTCCAACCTCTCTAAGGCAACGACAAACCTCTTTCTATGGATAGTGCAATATTTAGTAATATAGGTAAATGGATGTAGTGCAATAAAATGACATTGTTATTTGCTTTAAATTAAAAATCATATAAAAACGAAATTACTATCGTTATTTAAATAATATAAATTCTCAAAATAAACGTAAGAAAATAAAAACGCAATAGAAACTACATAGAGGACATCCTATGTTAAAGTCACTAGTACTCTCAATCGAAAACATCTTAATATTAAAGTAGTAATAATAATCTAAAAAATGTAACATCATAAAATATAATGAAATGTTTTACGATTTGATGAGAATATTAAATAAAATGTTAATTGAAATTTTCTGAAACATATTTTTGAATAAATACATAATTTGAATGCAGTATATACCAAGTGATTCAAAATACATCTTATGCTGATTATTTCTTAAACCGCTGACGATAGAAACACATTTCCAATCGCAAAATGTATATAAATAAAGTGAAGCTTTTAAACATGAGATTTGTTTTCCAAAGGTATGTATATGTATTAAAATAAAAATGTATAAATACTTATATTATTAGCCAAATAGGCATGCCAGAAGGCTAATTGGCAAAACTATTTTGAAAATATATAGTTTTAATTATACATAATTATTTATACACCATTTAGTAATAACGTGTGATTTACCTTGCACAAAAAATATATACGATATATATATATATATATATATATATATATATATATTCTTCGATTTATTCCAGTTTTCGGGAAAAATGGTTCCCCGTTGCTGGTTTATACACCCTCTGAGCCTTTATTCTGGTCCTTCTACAAACAAAACTTAACGAGTTATGATACTTTGAATTTAATGAATTCCTAACACTTTCCCCGGCTAAAATTAGACAGATGATTTTTCTGTGCCAGAAATATCCAAAATTTCATACAAGAAAAAGCCTCAAAACTTGCTAAGATTTGATCGCAGAAGAATGCAATTTGTACTGTTTTACTTCTCAGAAAAAATGGATCTTAATAAAATTTATAGAACACAGCAGACGTATAAAAAATTAAATACGTAGTTCGTTTTAAATTATACACCCGTTGGTAAGACATATGTCATTTCTGAAAGCTTGATTTGAAAACATTGTGTAATAGTAAGTATATTTCTATCATCAGCTGTTGGTTAGATACTTGTCTAGTTTTTTGGTCGCTGGATACTAGACAAAATGAATGGATTCAAATCCTGACTCAAGCATGGATGCTTGTCATGGATCGGATTCAAATTTAAAAGGAGGTTCGGTCTGTTTAACCCTCGTTCGCAAATGATGTCCGTACCGACCGCAAATAACCAAGTACCCATGAGTGGATTAAGCAAAAGATAACCCTTATTTTTAATTAACCGGTGTGTTAAATGAAAACTGAAAAAAAATCTACATTCCAATAAATATTTTCCATCGAATTGCTTGATATTTAATATGAGGTGATGTGAATTTGCATGTTAATTTTCATTCTTTATGCATAGGGAAAAAATATTTTTGTAAACATCCTCAACTTTCGCAATGTGAATATAAACAAAAAAGGCAGTATAAAATGTAAGAACTATTTTACTACAATAAAATTAATTGAAAATTGTATTCTAAACATGATAAACTTTTGTGTACCAATTCGGTTTTATTCAAAAGTTTTTAGCTAATACTAATCTTTTAACTATTAATGAGTATACCCAATTTCAGATTTCCTATGACTGTTTTTACTTTGTGCTAATATAAACATTTGAAAGATAAGGATTTTTTTTTTTTATCAAGTTGGTTTTACAGTTTTGAATATGAAAGCAGATTTCTACTAATTATTTTATTTCTTGCTATAAAATATATTTCATTAAAAGATTGAAAAATGCAAAATACAAATATGTTTAGAATAAAATAGAAACATTTTTCTTGTTAGCTGATTTTAAATAATTCAGTTATTAAAAATGAATAAAAACAGGAACACATCTTACAGGGAAAGTACCTATACGTTAAAAAGACTGCTTTGTTGTTGAGTTGACAAAAAAAAAGGGGGGGGGGGAATCAGTCTGCAGAGTGATTTAAGTCTACAGAGTAATAGACGAAACCGTAATTTTCATTAAACTATTTTATAATTCTTATAAATTTATTCATCATACAATATAATCAAATAGATGACATCCTTAATTGAAATTTAAATGTTTAGAGATTAATATGTAAAAATACTAAAATATATTGTGAAACAATTAATTTTGGTTTATTTATTTTTCTTTTTGAGATATTGTGTAATATTGACAGTTTTTTGCCGGTGAAATTAATTAAAATATTTTTATGTACAAATTAAAAATATAAACAGTACATAATTGCACATGTACTTTGCTAAAGCAGTGTAAAATGGAAACAGTGAAACTTCTCTAAAACTCCATCCAAAGGTTTTGGCTGAAACTTTATACCCATCCTCAGGGACATCTAAAGACAAAACTAGTGATGCTTACAGCTTGACGAGAGAGAAATTGGAAATGGTAAGGAAACAAAGCGAAAACTAAGAATGAAAAAAAGGAGGGAAATTTTCATGATTTTTTAAAATATGATTAAACCCTGAGTTTTTAATAAATAGAAATTTCCATGGTACAATTTACGCATTATATGTTTAATGACAGTATCTGCTTTTTAACCACTAACCATGGAACAATGACGACATACTGTATAATTAGAATTACCCCTAACACTAAAGTATCTCATAATGTGTTATATTTAAGCTTTTTCAGCTATTGTGTATTAGGTTTCAGTAACAAACAAGGTGTAATAAATTCTTTATTAATGTTTGACGCACAGTTCATTTGAAGAAGAGTGAAATAATACGTTGCATTCCTTAACCTAACTATATACATTTAGTTATTTTTTTATATTTGCATGCTTTAAATCTAAAAAATTCAATATTATCTACATACATATACAACTCTATTTCACTTTACTTTTTAGTGAATCAAAATAATGTTCTCAAATCAAATTAAAAGATATATCAAAATGTAATTTTAAAAAATCTCTAACTCTGTAGATATATATATATTACATATGTGTATTTATACAGGATGTCCGAAAAGTATGGTCAAATAACTCGAGAAATATACATAAGATATAATATACATCAGAAAGTCTACAATGTATCGAAGAAAATGTTCAATACAAAAGTTACGTATTTTTTCCCGTAAAATCCGAATCTGCAACAAAAAATGGAGGTCATCGTTTAAGATTTCAAAGTTTCCCCCTTTCCCCCCGGGGGAAAAGTTGGGGGGGGGGCAACTTTCATATCCCTAAATAGATTTTTCAAAAATATTGAACATGCATTTTGCCGTTTTTCAATCCGATGTATATTTCTCGAGTTATTTGACCGTTTCCAGACTTTTCGGACATCCTGTATATATACAGAGAGAGAGAGGGGGGGTGAGGGGAAATAAAGAGAGGGGAGAGAGAGGAGAGAGCGGAGAGAGGAGGGAGCGAGGGAGAGAGCGGAGAGAGGAGGGAGCGAGGGAGAGAGAGGAGAGAGGAGGGAGCGAGGGAGAGAGAGAGACAGACAGACGGAGACAGAGAGAGAGAGAGAGAGAGAGAGAGAGAGAGAGAGAGAGAGAGAGAGAGAGAGAGAGAGAGAGAGAGAGGGAGGGAGTCTATATATTTCCCTTTGCAGCCACAACTACCCAGTGCAGACCACTGGTGTTTGTATTGCGGTAATAGCCTCGAGTCTAACATCGTGCACTATGGTGGTTGCATGTCGGTAGTTGTGGGGATGTACGAGATAGTGTGGTTGAAATTTGTCGACCGAGGGCAGTTTTATATTTCGACCAAAGTGTACTAAAAATTATTTGGACTCTTCTTCAACGGGAATTGGTTCATTCCACTTAACATGAACTAGTAAAGATATAGATCACTAAATCAGATTATTTCCCACCACATAGCGGTGTAAATTGGAACTAAACTATATTTCAGGGCATGTGTAGCACGCCTGCTATAAAATGGCGTAGTCAGCGACAACGAGTGCGGGAGTTTCGTTCGGAAAGAGGTTTGTTTAGAACAGAATGCTTGCAGAAAATGACTATTTTTATTGATTCTAGTGTGCCATAAAAATACCGAATAATATCAGCACATCAAGGTGTAAAATTTTGATAAAACGTAAAATTTTACGAAAGGTTATTTAATTTTATAATATTGCATTAATATGCACTTTCTTTTATTGATTTTATTTATATTTTGGAGAAAAATCGATTTAAACGTTTCTACTTTATTCTTCTCTAATGTAAGTAGATACTTTATCTGATATTAAGATACATTTTATTTAATTTACATAAAATACGAATTTAATTCCCAGATATTATCTTTATGGAGATTAATTTGCTATTTTGATTTGACATATATACACACTAGGTTGCCAGGAAAATACTATTTTCTTTTCAGCATCTCTATTTTTGTACACAAATGGTCGCCTTCTATAATTTTAGAAATTATGCGAATAATATTATACTAAAATAGTTGTTGTTAATGTTTTTGAAAACGTGTACATATGACTCCGTGCATTTATGGTATTTATTTTTCAGTTTATTAGCTATAAAAGGGATAATATCATTCTGAAACTAATATTTAAAGAAGATTTCATATAAATTAGTCCAACTTTTACATTTATAATAAAAAAACAAACTGAAATTACCAGTTCTATAAGTATTTTCATTATCCATCTCTTTATTTTTCATCATTACATTATTTTTTTCTGATTTTTTTCTTTACATGGAAGATGATTGAACAATTTTTTAGATTTGGATGATTTTTCGGCTGTTCCAGAAATCGTTTTTTTGCCGCCTGATTGCAGTATTGTAACATACGACGAAGATATCTTCCTCATATGTATGTCGCATAAATTATTTTCTATTACATATGTAATAGAAAATAATTTATGCGACGATTTATCCCATGTTATATTTGGTGGAGTAGAATTTTCCGTAAATTCTAAATCAACAGACAATCAATAAATATCTGATTTAGAGTTTTAAAAAGACACAGTATTAAAAGCAGACTTGATATTTCAGATGAAAGTTCAGACGAATCTTCAAATCGTAATATGGAAAAACTAAACAAAATGAAATAAAACATTTAAAAAATCAATTTCAGAAAACGCAAAAAATAATATAATACTGCATAAAAAATGTTCAATCATTTTCATGTAAAATAGTAGGACAAAAATTATGTATTGAAGAAAAATAAAGAGGTGGATAATGAAAATGCTTATAGAATCGATAATTTTATGTTTTATTTTTATTATAAATGTAGATGTTGGACTAATTTATATGAATTATTCGTAAAACATCAGTCTCAGAATGATATTACCCCTTTTATAGCTGAAGAACAGTGAAATAACAACCATAAACGCACGGAGGCATAAGTAAAAATTTTGAAAAAAATTACCCCCATTCAGAGCCATTGCTCCCATTTTGGGAACATGCTATTTTTCCTAAATATTCGAATTTTTTTTTTTAAATTTTTTCTTCAGAAATACTTTAAAGACTTTCTATTCCTAAAGAAAAAACAACTGTTCCATAAAAAAAATAGTTTAATATATATAGCGGCGCTTAATGGGTTAACCCCATTAGGTGCCATTGCTCCCATTTTGGGAACAACTTATGATTTCGGTAATTGTGATTGATCTATTATACATATTAATTCCGGATTGATGTTGTTTAATATAGTACACTGTTATAAACATATTTTAACTAAAAATATAATTTTTATTATACAGTTTTTTTTTTAATATTTCTTTCGAGTACGGCCAAAAAGCTATTTTTCGACTTTTTAAACATATTTTAAAAAATAGAAAATTCGAATGAAACTTTAAAAAAATTTTTTAGAAGTCGTCTATTATATTCAAAATTCAAATAACAGGAACCTTTTAACAATATATAAAATACTCACTTTAGAAAAAATTCATAAAGCAATGTTCCCAAAATGGAAGCAATGGCGCTTAATGGGTTAAAATAAAATTTTAGTTTTTCTGGCAAACCTGTATACACATACAATCATTATATAATACTAAATGACATCAAACTTGCTAGAATCTATTCAGACGGTGCTATTATATGTCTCAAATTCTTTTGATGTAGCCAACCTGACGTCACACTCTTGTGTCACCATGACATGGCTGTTGCGCCACGATTTTGTGAATGAAATATTAACTAGCTAAGTGTCCAAAATATTCACCTTAAATACATTAAGCAAACATAAGTATTTATAAAGCATTAAAAGTTTAGTTTCTTCATAATTTACAATCACTGACTCATGGAAGTATGCAATTAAAGAAAGAAAAAAACAAATTAAATGAAGCTAAAACATAATTATCAAAACATTTTACTTTTTCTTCAAAAGCAATCAGTACGAAACTCTCGTATTGGAATATTCGTAATTTCAAAAGCAATTACATATGATTTAAAGATGAGTTTTAAATTTTATTTTCTAGCAATTTATTAATAAATTTGCATACATGAAAAAATAATTTTAAATATTTTTTTTTTGATAAATGCAGCTTTTATTTTATCTTTAAAATATACATTAATATTTTTAATAAGCTACTTCTTCGTTTTGCTCTATAAATTTGAAAATTTTCATGAATATATAACGATCTAGAACACAGCATCCCCCCTATTTTAAATTGCTTCCCCAGTAATGGAAACAATTTATGTTATATCGCTATAATGAGCTTCTAAGATAATTTAATTAAATTCAGAATAGATAATGAGCTTTTTCTTATTTTAAACAGAAATTACATACTAATATGCATCTAGTTTCTTTTTAATTTAAAATTTTGCCAGTTAATTTATGGACATTCTGTACCTATTAAGAAAAGATGCTAATAAGCGATGGCTTCGAAAAAAAATCATCTACTTATAATAATGTAGGAAAACATTTTCCTTAAATTTGATACATTTTCTTCTACTAATTTAAATGTACACTTTTCTATATTTCGAGTGGGAAAATGACGTTTTTGTTTTAGTATTCATGAAATTTATTTCCTTTAACTTTTTAAAAATAATTCAACAACAATTATTGTATTATGCCTCCAGCAAGCATGAGGTAAAATGTGATCTATAACAATTTGAAGCATTCGTTAATGCAAATTTAACATTCCAGTTGCTATAAGAGGCATCATAATCATCACTGATATTTATAAAACTAATAGCATTTTACATATTTTATAACTGATTTGATCAGAAAACATATTTTTTTTTATAGGCTTGATATTGCTATATTTATTTCCCTGCACATAGTCAAGGAATTGAGATATTCTTTTTCTATAAAGAAATACTGGTGTTTAAATGTTAAGTATTTATTTAGTTCAATATTTAAATACAGTAGAACCTTGATCCATCGTTTTGCAAGGAGTGCCTGAAAAAAAAACGATGAATGCGTATTAACGTCAAAGCATGAAAAAAGCAATGTGTATTCATTACCAATACATGGAATGTATACAGTATACTAATAAATACTAATTTGTTACTTACCAAACTGTAAAGGAAATAAATCGAAGTTGTAGAAAATTTATATATATATATATTTTTTAATCAGTAATTTTATGTTGCGTTTTTCATTTATTTTTTTAATTAAAAAACAGATTTTCAAGATGTACAACATTTTTCTGGCCGTTTTCTGTAATTTCATGTGCATATATAAAAGTTTGCACAGTTTCGAATGCCGTAATGTCATCAGACAGACTTGCAACTGGTGTAGGCTCAGCTTCATCGGCATGAACAATATCCATTGCTTCTTCTCCATTATTTTTATTTTTCGCATCATCACACATTTCTTCTATGCTTAGGACACTACATGTCGCAACAGCTTGATCAATGGAAATATAATCGCTACATTTCACGCCAGATACATCCTCCGCTGCACGCAACCACTCTTCATCTGCATTATCGTCACCATCATCATTATTTTCTTTCCCTTCTGTTGAGCATTCTTCATCAGATTTTCGCAGAAAACTCCATTTCACAAAACAATTCTGGATGGCTGAAGAGTTTACTTCATACCCGGCTGAAAGTACAAAATGAATAGCTTGCAGAAGGTCCATTTTTGGAGTAAGTTCTTTTGCTTTTTCATGAAATATAAAGATCTTTTCACTAGCTTTCTCCTGTAAAATTGCTTAAAACAGTGGATTATCCCGCCATCCAGAAATTGTTACGACAGATGTACAATTAGCTGGTAAAAAAATGACTTTTATGTTTTTCAAGGACGACGTATCTGGAGAATGAGCTGAACAATTGTCAATAAATATAGTAGTTTCCTTTTTTAAATACCGATTAATCTATCAAAGTCATGAAAATTTTTTGTAAAAATATATTTTTTCATCCATGCTTTGGCATTCGAAAGGTAGACTACTGGCAGATTTTTTACATTCTGGTAGCATCGAGGTCAAGCATATTTACCAATTACAAGGGTTACCCGTTCATCAGAACCGTCCTTATTTGTGCATAGTAGCAATGTATGTCTTTGTTTGGAATGTTTACCACCATGACAAGACTCTCCTTTGAACGATAGCCTTCTCTCTGGGGAGCATTTATAAAACAGGCCTGTTTCATCTGCATTAAATGTGAAAATTTTTCAGACCGGGAATCAAACACGGATCCCTGGTATAATGCACCAATGATCTACCTTTTGAGCTACCAGGACCATAACCAGTCTGGCATTTCTCACTCTTATATTTTGGAATATATGCTACTTTGCAGCACAATATGGACAGTCTTTCATGAGCACACATATTTTCTGGCATACATGAGAAGAACTAAATCCTATATACGTAGCAAGTGTAAATTCACGGAATTTAGTTATTTTCATGCATGGCACAAACGATGTGCTTTTTTTGAAAGGCTTTCCATCTTGTGCGGCAAAGTAGAAGTCCTGCCAAAATGTAAGAGTTAGAAATACCAAACTGGTTATCGTCCGGTTAGCTCAAAAGGTAGAGCAATGGAGCGTTATATGCAAAGTGATTATACATTAGATGCCGAGGATCCGGGTTCGACTCTCGGCCTGGACATTTTTCTCTTTATTAGTTGTGCGCTTCGTAACGAGTGAAAGTTTTCACCGTTATTATATATTCCTTACTTTCAAGCGTAATTTCAATCTGCTGAATGGTTAATTATATGTACATTCCAATCAGTTGTATTAAAGTTAAAACTGTATAAATGTCCGCAAAAATCAAGCGACGCCTTGTTCACAATTTATTTTCTTTGTACTAAAAAATGACTACAGCAAATGAAATTTATCTAGCTTGTTTTATATCAGTCTTTTTTTAAAAAAGCATGTTATAATGGCTAAAGTTAATAAAAAAATAGAAACAAAATTTTACTTAACTTGAGAGAGTGAACAGTAAGAGATATTCGAAAATATTTAAATGTTTAAAAAGGTATTTCACATATTTATGCTGTCTTGACTCTTAAAATATTAAAATTAAAATTTAAATAATTTACACATAGGTACTTTATATATAAAGAAGGTTTTTTATTTAAATTAGTTAGGCTTTTAAAAACATATAATACATGTTTTTGACCATATCTGAAACTTATTTATCTATAAAACAAATATGTACCAATTGTTTTATATCTTCACCGTATATGTTTTTTTTGAAATGTAAAAGCATTTGTATATATTCATATAAGTAACTTTAAAAAATATTGTTTGTAGATTTTAAGCTGGTTGTTTATTTCTTTCACAGAATACATAAAATTAAGTCATAATGAACAGTGGAAAGTATATTCAAATAGGTAAATTATGTCCAATGTTTGGAGTATCATAGTTGAGATTTTTTCCAACAGAGCGAAAATATGCAAGGACCAGGACCTGGGTACTTTCGTTTACATACCAACGCTATCCCTACTGAGCTATCTCGACGATATTATGGCTGGCATGTTCTGACTTCTAGATAAATTGGATATAATTTTCCTAGTTGAATGTACTTTACTCTGTTCATTATGACCTAATTACATGGTATACAGGAGTTTCCGTGCTATTTCAGATTCATCATGTAAAATGCTATAGTTATAGCTCGAATGAATGAAATTAGCACTGCAGTTCGCAGCCTTGTCCAACAAATAAGAGTGAAATATGACAGCCAGGATATTGTCGGGATAGCTCATTAGGGAGAGCGTTGGTACGGCAAAGCAAAGTAGCCAGGTTCGAGTCCTAGTCCCAGCATATTTTCACTCTGTTGGAAAAAATCTCAACTATGATACTCTAACCATTGGATATATATAAAATTAGTTCTATCATTTTTTAAAGGAATTAAGAAAACATATTACATATTTTAGGTCTTCTTTCAACTACTTACGATCAATACGGAAATATAAAAGAAAACCAACTGTAAAAAATAGTAATAATAAAATAAAAATAAGTTATTATTCAGAATTGTTATCATGTCTTAAAGACAACATAAATAAATGATTACTTAAAATATAAAATAACAATCATGAAAGTTTGAAGCGAAATAGTTAAATACTTTTTTTAATAAACGGACAATATTTCAAATATTTGACATTTCTTCAAATTTATATTATCTACTAGCTGACTCACCTGCCGTTGTCCGGTCCAGTGTAATAACCTTGAATATCTTTAAAAACAAAACTCTGGCCCTGATCCCCACTACCTTCGTACCGTAAACCGGGTATGCGGCGTGGAACATTTCTTAATTCCAACTTCCATCGACAGGGGGCGGTACTGTGGTATTCCACACAAAACTCTTTTGGAATGAACCTCCGGCACGGGTCCACTCTGCTTAAGGCTTAAGGAAGGTTTAAGGTATAGAGATAATAAGGGACGAATATTGTTATATTTTTTAGGATTTTAAAGGACCTCAGAACACGAAAATAAAACCGGTTTACAAATTGTAGAAAAATTGGAATTTATTCGTAAATAGTGGTGATACAACTTATCTGTAGGTGACAGATGATGCTGGAATGGCATGGAAATATTATGATGAAGTTATGTTCCGATTCTTAAGAAAATTCGGTAATTACTGCTGTGAAAAAAAATTAAACTGAAATTTAAAGCTCCCTCTAGTGGTCAAAAAGTGGTACTAAAATTAAAAGATGACTGGTAAAAAAACTTTTAAAAAATTCCTATGCAACAAAAAAATAATTACAGAATCGTACCATTACGAAAGAAGAAATTGTAAAAGAACCTCAAAAATGCATTATTCGGAAATAGCGGTTTAGATTTTCTAAGTACCTGATGTACGTAAATTAATTTTTAGAATTTTTAATGATCCCAGAACACGAAATAAAACTATGAAGCTGTAGGACCAAGTGTAAGAAAATTTAATTTTATTCTTAAATATTGGTGATTCAATGTATCTGCAAGCGAGCAAAAATGCAGGAATGTAATTTAAATATTACGAATATGTTATATACTAATTCAAAGGAAAATCTTGTAATTATTATATTACTGTGAAAAAAAAAAGAAACTCCAAAAAATATGATTATTATTCGTAAAAGGTGGTAGCTGTGGTCTAAGTAAGTAAGTTGTTTGCACATCATATATTAGCTGGAATACGTAAGAAGTTGTTAGAAAAAAATCAAGTAAATCGGATTCAAACATGGAATAAAAGGGTGCGAGTTTTAACATGAACAAGATATTTAATAAACACCCGTTTAACCCCCAATCCTCTAACAAATAATCTGTAAAATTAAGAACCCGAGAAAATAACGTACCCCTGGCTGTTGAAGGTGCAACAAAAATATGTTTTACGATTGAAAACCAAGTTGAATGAGCCAAATCCCGTTGTGATCGGGCTAATAGAACCCGAGATAATAATGCACCCCATAAGGGTAGAAGGTGGAACTAAAATCTGTAAGGTGAACGAAAACCACGTTGAATGAGCCACATGCCGTAGTGATCGGGCCAATAGAAACCGAGATAAGAGTGCGCCTCACGGCGTTGGAAGGTGAAACTAAAATCTGTTAGGCAAACGAAAATAAAGTTGAATGAGCCAAATTCTGTTGTGGTCGGACCTATAGAAGCTGAGAAAATAAATCCACCCTGGAGATTACTATTTGGAAATGGTATTAACCAACAGCTGAAAAACTGATACAGAACTTTATTTAGTCCCTGGGGGACCTGGGAAAAATTTGGAAAACGTTTTCGTTTGAATCGGACAAATATTAAACGGGAAATGTTTCAGTTCCACTTTCCGAGGACCAGAGGCCACCAAATGTATATATTAATTAGTTATCTATATCTTAATAAGTTCATGTTAAGTTTTATGACTAAATTCTCATTAAAATCGGGCCCATAAAAGCCGAGGAAATAAATACCATAAATCAAGTTTTTAATAAAATTAAACGATACCGGTCGATTTTTTTCGATTTTTCTAATTTCTAAAATAGAATATGATTTCGTGTATGTATAACAATTTTCTAATCCCGACATTTATATCGTTTTAAAATTTTCGATACCATTTTTAATTATCACATACTTTGTTCATTTTTTTTTTCGTATCGGAAAGAAAATGGATAGACGGACGAAGAGACGGATGTAAATTCAATACGATCCATTCAAACTTATGGAGTTGTGCTGACGTAGTAAAAGAAATTTTTTCCATTTTCATTAAGGTGTTTTTAATTAATATCTCGCCGAATTATGGACGGATTTTTACGAAAATTAGAATTTCGGATTCAGGATATTTTGTTTTCGGTATGCCTGATATCAAATCGATAAACGTAATAGTTTTCTTGATTTGAATAGGTCCAAGAAACTATGAATTCTTTTTTAATTTGGCAAGTCCCAATTTGTGGAAATCTCTGTGGTTTCGAAATTTATTCAGTGACAATTTCCGATAAAAATATAGCATGTTCGCGATGTTAAATACGTTTTTAATTAATATCTCGTCTATCTGAGCCTCAGGTGCATAAGGACATGATATGAACTATACTTACTTTAATTTTCAGACTTCCAGTTGCGTTAGATTCTCCTAGCCATCGCACAAGCAAACACACACATACAGAGCGAAACTTTCTTTTATTAGAATAGATAATAGTGTTTCATATTACAACGACCTATCAGTTTTCTCACTAGAATTGGCTTATTTACGAAAACTCTTTTAGAATTTTTTGACAAATAAGAATAATTATGATAGTAAATTGACACGAGCGTCGGTCTTAGAATGAAACGTTTTTATTTAAAATACATTTCGAATGTTTTATTTCATTCTCAGTTTAGGAAAGATATGCTTTTATTTTCAATACGAAAAATATGACAGAAAATACATTTTATGATATAATGAAGAGAAAATGATTTTTAAAAGAATTCAACTATGCATTCTGTGACTTTAGTGATATCATTAGAATAAAGTTTTTAAGCATATATTCCAATGAATTATTCGTATCCCGCTTATCGTGAAAAATTTGTTTCCGCCAAATATTACAAAATTCTCCTTATTATTGTTTATTCATGACATTTGATATATAGAAAAAAACACAACATTCGATTATACGAAAGAAATATTGATAGAAAGAAAAAATGTTTTAAATTGCTTATTACCAAATCCTCTTTTTTACATAAAAAATAATCTATGTTATTTTTTAAATGAATATGCTATAAAACACATGCTTGTTGTTTTTTCTGAGCATTAATTCATCATGTATAATATTAAATGCATTTTCGGTAAATTATAGTTTTTCACTTATAATGCTTATTATATTAAGATATTTTGATTGAAGCTATCATCAATTTCTTTTCTAGAATTTAGTGTTTCTGAAACCTGCACTGAAAAATAATTAATAGCATTGAAGCTTCAAATAAGGTTTACAGTCAAGAATATAAAAGTATTTGTAATTCCTTTATTGTCAAATCTATGTCCCTATCAGTAATTATAAATAACAAACAAAGTCAACAAAATAAATATGCAAAATGTTTTTTTATGTTAATATAATGACATATGAAATTTCGCTTTACATATTATGTTTAAGTTTATTATCCATATGTTTATTATTCATATACCAGAGGTCTTCCGCATTTCACACTTGAGGACAACATCAGTAAAAGTTTAAAGTCCCGCGGGTCAGTGAAATGGGCCTAGGTATTGTATAAACACACCTAATTTGCAAGACCATAGTTGCTTATATATATATATATAGGGGAGAGTAGCCGAACTTGGACCCCTTCACATACTTTCAGGTGTGACTCACTTCATTCATGTGGTCTACCCATTCATCTACTAACTAAATAAATCTTTAGAACAACTTCTTTTTGAAAAAAATAATGTTATTTTAATTTTAAAAAAAAATCCAAAGTGGTCCAAATTCAGCGACTGGTCGTCTAAGTTGGACACCTAGTCGTCTAAATTGAACCAAACAATATTACGCTGTATTAATGAGTAGAGAATAGAACTAATTTTATTAAAAGCAAAGTTTTCGATTAACGAAGCATTCAAACAAAACAACAGCAATGAAATATAATGAAATGAAATGTCTGAAAGTAAGAGTATTTGTTTTAAATCAAAATATATTCAAAATATAAATTATAAGTAATTAAAAATAGAAATGATTCACATAATTGCCAGTAACTTGAAAACCATTTAAGTAGTGATGCGAGGTTTAAACACGAATTTCTTTTGTTAATTTTTTATTCCAGCGCACACAACATGGAACCATATTTGGCCATCTGAATACTGAATCATTTCTGTTATTTTATTTTTTCTTACATATTATGCAAAAACAATCATCACTGTCTTGATTTTTCGTTTTAGGTTCTGAATCATCTGATTTTTTTTTTTTTTTTTTTTTTTTTTTTTTTTTTTTTTTTTTTACAAGAGAAATTTTCTTGACTTTATGGTTCTAGTTCTTCCCTTCCATCATTTTCTTTCCATATTGAATAAGGCCTATTTTTTTTAACTTGATGTTCCAATTGCTTTTGTTCTTTGAGAGCTTCCTTTTATTCCTTTTTTTTTCTTTCATTTCAAGGTTTACTTTATATGGCAAAGATGTTAACACAGCTGTTTTTTGGCTCCCTCTGTACCTTGAATTAACTGATTTTGGCAAGGGAGATAACATTTCTAATGATTCTTCGGCTTTTAGGTGGGGGTTGGGGGGTAAGGGGGGGTTGCAGCTGCAGTTTTCTTGCGGGTCAATCTATTCACAACTTATTATTTCCTTTTCGTTTCCTTTATCCTTTTGCTGTCACTGATGTTCTTCTTTCAGACTGTTTGTCTGTGTCGTTTTCATCATTTTTTCACTCTCTTAGTTTTAATAGGTTTCAAAATTACTGACTCTGACTATGAAATCTCAGTAGAAGTAGAAAAAACAGATATATCTCCAGTGCCTATCACCTCGTCAGAAATAAGTGCAGAAGTAGCTGCAAATTGATGACTTTTAAAAACATGCCTGTTAGGAGGCCAAATACCGCTTCCTTTAAAAGCTTGGATGGTGGTTTCAACAATTGATGCTCTGTAGTAAGCGATAGTTAAAATCCGGGGGACCTTCCCAGTTGTTAGAGGGAAACCTTTATGAGATCGAAACCATGATTCTTGTGCCTCTACGTAATAGGAATTTAAGGGTTTAAAGAATGCAAAATCCTTCGAAATTCATTACTTTCTTTTTAAATTTATAGTCGTATGTCTGGTGCAGTTTAAGCAAATAAAATTGGTCTAATTAAGGCAACTGCGCCATTTTTTAAAACAGACAATCTCTAGACTAAAAACAAAAACGAAAGGAAAAAAATTCGCATGAAAAGCATGCACAATAAACACAAGAATTTAGATATGTATATGAAACATAACAACTTACCTTAGTTTTAAAGTATACTCTTACGTTTAGTAGGAAAAATTTAGATCAAAAGAGTTAATTTCAGGTTTTTAAAATTGTCTGAAAACAGCACGTGAAAAGCAGGTGCTTCTTCTACTCTTAAATGACGTCATTCTGATGAGTAGGATTTCAGCGGTAGATGGCGTCTCTTTATGTAACTAATGGCAGAATTGCAGCGGTCCATTTAAAGCGGCGGTCTAAATATGGGTGCACACAGAAAACATCATAACAAATGGGAGAATAAAAATCATAAATTGGAATATGAACACATACGTGTTGGAATAATATCCAGAAAAAGAAGAAAAAATATATAGTATATGACAAGGAAAGATAAATCAAATTGGAAAAAGGGAATTAATGAAATGTTTGTGCAACTGTAGCCGAATCTTTAATTCCAAATTTTACTGATTCCACAAAAAATGTACCATTTCATCCATGTAAAAGCTATAAAACGCTAAAATCAGATTTATGCAGTCACATATTAATAGACTAGAAAATGAACGAAAATAAAATATGAAAAAGTTTAAATTGAGGAAAATCCCCTTATAAAAGATCACAAAATATTCAGATTATCCCAACTATACTTGCATGATTTGACAAATCTCCACACGTCGCCAACTATTTATTTACAAGTTCAGTAGATGAATTAAAAGAAAAGTGAGTAAGTCACAAATATTCAAGCTCCACGATTCAAACCATGCCTCTTTCTCTGCCTCTCCCCCCTCCCTCGCTCCCTCCCTCGCTCTCTCTCTCTCTCTCTCTCTCTCTCTCTCTCTCTATATATATATATATATATATATATATATATATATATATATATATATATATATAATTATAATATCTATGAATTTCAAAAAACATATCAAGCTCTATATATATATATATATATATATATTAGGGTGGTCCAAAATTTGGAAGGTGAAAATTTGTTGGGTCCTACCCTTCTATTTTGTTCCAATGTACTAAAAAATAAAGCAGATCAAATTTGAAAGCATTTCAGTAAAATTTAGAGGTAGCTCAATGTAATTTAAGTTTGCAACATTGTACTACATTGGCACCTAGTGAGTAAATATCATTTAAACTGCAACTTTTATCAGATTGTTTCTAAACCGTAACTTTTAGCGTACTCTAAACCATAACTTTTGAGAGATAGTTCCTTGGCTTTAAACAGCTTTACAACATTTTCACAGTGTGCTTATAGCATGTTTTGATTTCCAAAGTGATATGTTTAGCAAGCATCAGTAATCAGGATCATGTCTTCACTTTTGTTTTTTTGAAAAAGAAGATTAAATAAATATTTTTCTGTAAAGTATAATACTTAATTTTAAGTATTATTATGGCAACATCATCTACTTCAACAAGATCAAAAACAAACATTTATCTCCTTGGTTCTACTATAACTGAGCTTACTGGCAATAAATTACCTTCAATACACATGGCACTCGGTCTTTTTTTACATCCCCATGTTGAAATGAACAATACTATAAGGGAGTCTTCAGCAACTAGAATAAGAGAAATTACAAAATTTTGGCAGAAAGCTAGAATCCCAGTGCAAGAGCTCAGAAATAGTCCGTTAAAGCTGGAAAAATTGTTTGAGAAGTGGAGGCTATTAAAGAAAAATAAAAATAGAATTACAGTTACCCAAGAGCAAAGAAGATGAATTTATTTCAAAATTTGATGATCTGCATCTGAATTTCTGAACATTGCACATGCTAATGCTCGTAACATGATAAAAATTTCTGAGGATAAAGACTTCCTGTTAGCACAGCGTCAGAAAGGGTTCTATGCTAGGTGTGGATAAGTGTTTGGAGAAGAAAGAAAAAATGGCAGATTTAAGAAGGAAAGCTATCTCTGAAAGAAATCAAAGCAGTTTGCGAAGAAGCAGAAGCAACTGTTCATTTATTATCGTCAGAAGAATCAGACGAAGTTGAAAATGAAGTCAAACAGGCATCATTCCCAGTAACAGAGAAAGGAACGAACAGCTCATCCAAACAGAAAAGAAAAAGAATGACAATTATGACTCCAAATCTGGCTTCAGCTTTAGACAGGACCAAAGTTTCAGACCGAAAAGCTGTGTTTGTCGTTGCCGAAACAGTAAAGAGCTTGGGTTGTGAAGTAGATGAAGTAACTCTGAGTAGAAGTTCCATTCGTCGAGAAAGAATTAACCTGTAGCAATCGGCAAACACTATTTTCATTTTAAACCAAACTACGGCACACAGGAAAAATTTTTTCCCCCTTTTACAAGCGGGTGAAAGGGAGAGCTTCTTTTGTCTGCCTCCGAGAAAAGTATTCATCCCCACCTACTAAGAAAGGTTGCCGTTCAATTCTAAGAAGACTTGCATTTTGCAGCTGGTTATTCACTTTCCCCATGAAATCGGTAGATTTGGCGCTATTAAAAATAATATAGTTTCAGTCAAATATTCTTCTTATTCTTTTGGGTAAGAATGTATTGAGTTTTACAAGTAATCATTATACAGATCGCGCGGCCTTTATTTTAACTGTTTTTATTTTTCATTAAAGTCAAAAACATATACTTTGTGTCGCAAATTATATTAAATATCATTCATATTCATAGAGGAAACGCATTTTAGATCATGTTTTTGTTGTTTGAATGTATTTATTTTTTATCAGATATCTTGAAGCTAATGAAATACTTGAAATATTTATATTATCATTTGACTAAGGGAACTGCTAATTTACTGATTTTAACTAAGAATAGTCTGAGAATATTCCTAAGGGTTCAGACTCATTTTGCTTAGTTCGAATTCGAGTAACTTGATTTTATCTCTCGTTACAAAATGTTATTTTTCACAAAAATAGCTTTTACTTTTCACAAAATGAGCCGCAAGGAAAAATAAATTCTGCATATACCCCTGAAGTGTAACCTATTTTTTAAGGATATTTATAAGTCACACATAAATTAGTGAAACAATAAACGAAGTGACAAAAATGATAAAGGTAGTTTGGAAAAGGCAAAAACTAATATGAAAATAAAACCCTTCACAAAAATCCATTTAATAAAACAAGACTCTTCTCAAAATTCCCCTCAATAAAACAGGGACCTTTACAAAATTATTTTGAATAAAACAAGACCCTTCACGAAATTCCTGTTAATAAAATATGTTTTTTTGCATAATTCCATTTCATAAAAACTTGCTCTTCATTAAGTAATTTTATTTTGTTAGATTTTAAAATATGTAGTTTGCAAACAAAACAAGTTCATTAGAAAGGAAAACTTTAGCTGAAGGATTTAAATAAGTTATTAGTAAATGCTTGGTTCGAATTAGAGTAACTTGATTTCGTCTCTCGTTACAAAATGTTATTTTTCACAAAAATAACTTTTACTTTTCACAAAGGAAAAAAAATCTGATTAGACCCCTAAAGTGTAAAATATTTTTTTAAGGATATTTGTAAGTAGCGCATAAATTAGTGAAACAGTAAACGAAGTGACATACATGATAAAGGTAGTTTGGAAAATGCAAAAGCTAATATAAAAATAAAACCCTTCACAAAAATTCATTTAATAAAACAAGACTCTTCACAAAAATCCTCTCAATAAAGCAGAACCCTTCACAAAATTAATTTTGAATAAAACATGACCCTTCACAAAATTCCTGCTAATAAATAAGTCTTTTCCCATAACCCCATTTCATAATAACATACTTCTCATTAAGTAATTTTATTTTGTTAGGATTTAAAATAGTATGTAGTTTGCAAGCAGAACAGTTACCAGAGAGGAAAAGTTTAGCAGAAGGATGTAAATAAGTTATTAATAAATGCTGGGTTCAAATTAGATTAACTTGGTTTCATCTCTCGTTTCAAAATGTTATTTTTCACACAAATAACTTTTACTTTTCACAAAATGAGCATTAAGGAAAATAATTCTGCACAGACCCCTGAAGTATAACCTATTTTTTAAGGATATTTATAAGTAGCGCATAAATTAGTGAAACAACAAACGAAGTGACAAAAATTATAAAGGTAGTTTGGGTTGGGTTGATTTATGACGGCCAATTTTCAACACGAGGGATATAGGCTCTGGGGGGAGCGCGACAGGGGTTTGAACCCAGCACCTCCCGTCTACCAGCTTCGAGAGCAGAACCTCTCAGCCACTGGTGGGGCTAAAGGTAGTTTGGAAAAGGCAAAAGCTAATATGAAAATAAATCCCGTCACAAAATTCCTCTCAATAAAACAGGACACTTTACAAAATTATTTTCAATAAAACAGAACCGTTCACAAAATTCCTCTTAATAAAAAAGGTCCTTTCAAAAATTCCATTTCATTAAAATTACTCTTCGTTAACTAATTTTATTTTGTTAGATTTTAAAGTATATAGTTTGCTAACGAATCAAGTTCCCTAGAAAGGTACACTTTAGCGGAAGGATTTAAAAAAGTATTATATATAATAAATGCTCAGTTCGAAATAGAGGAATTTGATTTCATATTACGTTACAAAATGTTATTTTTCACAAAAATAACATTTAATTTTCACAAAAATAACATTTAATTTTCACAAAAATAACATTTAATTTTCACAAAATGGGGCCCCAGTGAAAAAAAATCTGCATCTGAAGTGTAATCTCTTTTATAGGGATATTTATAAGTAGCACATAAATTAGTGAAACAATAAACGAACTGATAAAAATGAAAAAGGTAGTTTGGAAAAGGCCAAAACTAATATGAATATAAAAATTTTTGCAAAATTCCATTCAATAAAACAGGACCCCTTCACAAAATTCCTCTTAACAAAACAGGGACCTTCACAAAATTATTTTTAATAAAACAGGAAGC
Organism: Maratus michaelseni; assembly: GCA_963931845.1. Taxonomy (NCBI): domain Eukaryota; kingdom Metazoa; phylum Arthropoda; class Arachnida; order Araneae; family Salticidae; genus Maratus; species Maratus michaelseni. The sequence continues at coordinate 396,168,198 of OZ007592.1, forward strand.
TTTACAAAATTCCTCTTAATAAAATAGGTCTCTTCGCAAAATTCCATTTTATAAAAACCTTTTTGCTCTTAACATAGCATTTTATTTAGTTGTAAATGAAAAATACTATATTTCTATACAGAAGTTTTCACTTCAACCTTTTGTTCCTGTTGGTGCAGCAAAAGTAATTATTTTTTTCTTTTTTAAGATTATGGAAAGAATCTATTTTGCTCTTAAAAGAGCAATTTGTTTAGTGTTAAATGAAAAATAATATATTTCGATACAGAAGTTTTCACTTCAACCTTGTGTTCATGTTCTGAGGTCTGTCCAGATATTTTTCCCAGGGTCCTGTTTTTGTAAAATGGTGAACATATTTTTATATTTGTGGAAAATCTAATCCTAATTTTGTGAATTTGAAATGATCGTTATACTCAGGTTCTTGTTAATACATTTTTAAGAATATATATGGATGTAAAATACATATATTTTCTGTATATATGTAAAAGTGACAGGTCAGATTAAACTTTTATATGAATAATTTGTGAAATGTTCAGATTAAATAAGGAAAAATTTTGTGAAAAACCTATTTTTAAGACAAAGGATTTTGTGAAGGGTTCTGTTTTAGGGAAAATAATTGTGTGAAGGGTTCTGTTTTAGGGAAAATAATTGTGTGAAGGGTCCTATTTTAGGGAAAATAATTTTGTGAAGGCTCCTGTTTTGAAATGAGAAATTTTGTAAAGAGTCCTTTAAAGGACCCAATTTTTTCCTAAACAGATCCCTGATGTTAGTGAACTAAAATGCTTATTTTTTTTTCTTTTCTAAGATTCTGGAAAAATTTTATTTAGTGGTAAATGAAAAATATCATCTTTCGATACAGGTGTTTTAACTTCAATCTTGTGTTTATGTTGATGAAGTAAGATTATCATTTTTTTTTTTAAGATCCTGGAAAGAATCTCTTTTGCTCTTAAAAGAGCAGTTTATTTAGTGTTAAATGAAAAACTATATCTTATGATACAGATATTTTAACTTCAACTTTGTGTTTATGTTGTTGAAATAAACTGATTATTTTTTTAAGCTTCTCTAAAGAGTTTTTTAGAACTTAAAAATGTATTATTTTTGTGTGTCAATTGAATGAAAAGCGATGTCATCTGATATAAAAGTTCTCACTTCCACCTTGGGTTAAAAGATTTAAAGAAATAAAAGTTTTATCAGATAATCGCTCTCCTATTAAATATTAAAAGAATTATAAAAACAGATGGGATCAGAGAGCTTTTCTGCATCAAAATCATTCATAAGTTTATCAATTTCTTTCTGACTCAGACCTTTAAAACGTGGAGCCATTGTTCCCAGAATATAAATTCTATTTAATAATTAAACAATACATGTAATTATTTTAGAGCTACCAAAGAGAGCAAAAATATAATATTACTCAGCACACGTGCATGTAATAGAATGACAAAAAAGACGCTCTGTCTAAGAAATCGCCAATACAAAATCCAGTCATTCCAGTAACTCGCCAAGGCAAAAGATAATCCCCCTTTCACCCCGGAAAAAGAGACTTACCTCCTCTGAACTCTGAGATGACAGATGATTGATCAGCCTAGCTTAAAAAGGGGGTAGCTAACTTTAGGGTACAGACGTCTGTACCCTAGCCGTTGTGAGGGGATATTTATTTTAGGGTACATATGTCGTACCCACCGAGGCCTAGAGGTTAAACACCGGTCTAAAATGTATCAGCAGCTCAAAGCCGAATTTGGATTAACAGTTCACTGGGATGGTAAACTCTTACAAGACCTAACTTTGAAAGAGAAAGTTGATAGACTTCCAGTAATTGTGTCTGGAAAAGGAGTCACTTTCAGTGCCCAAGCTTCCATCAGGAGACGGAGAAGGTCAAGCTGCCGCAGTATATGCGACCTTACAGGATTGGGGTATAGATGATAAAGTAAGTGCCATGTGCTTTGACACAACAAGCGTCAATACTGGTCGAATTAAAGGCACTTGTAACTTACTTGAACAAAAAGTGAATAAAAAGCTGCTTTCTTTGGCATGTCGCCGCCACATTATGGAATTGATTATTAAGGCAGTTTTCGAAAAAAGCTTAAGATTTTCTTCATCACCAGAAGTACCATTATTTAAAAGATTCCAAGCCAACTGGAATTTTATTGACAAAGAGAAGTATGACACGGGAGTTGGTAACACAGAAATTTTGAATCAAATAATAGATATAAAAGGTGACATAATTAATTTTTCTAAAATACTACTAGACAAAAATAAACCACCAAGAGATGACTATCGAGAATTTCTTAAACTTATCTTAATCTTTTTAGGCGAAACCCCTTCTCGAGGAGTCAGATTTATGGCACCTGGAGCCATGCACCATGCTCACTGGATGTCCAAAGTGCTGTATAGTCTAAAAATATGGATGTTTAGTAGCCATTTCACCATTACTTCAAGAGAAAAAAAAGGATTGCAAAAAATATGTGTATTTGCGGTACGAGTATATCTAAAAGCTTGAATGACAGCACCATTGCCACAAAGTGCACCTTTCAATGATTTCAATTTAATGAAATCTCTGTTACAGTATAAGAATGTTGATGGTGAAATATCTAAAGCAGCATCAGAAAAGCTAGCCAAACAACTTTGGTATTTATCTGAGGATCTTGTCGCCTTAGCTCTTTTCAACAATCAAGTGCCTCATTGCCTTAAAAGGCTCATAGTAAAGGCCATGAAAGACGTTAATTGTAAAAAAGAATCCGCAAAGCGTCCTAACATTACACTTGAAACACAACAAATGTTCCTACCAGATGCGTTCCTCCAAGTAGACCCAGAAATATGAAAGATCAGGAGACTTTCTGTAAAGCATTAGAAATTGTCAAATCAATAAAAGTTGTTAATGATCATGCTGAAAGGGGCATAGCCCCAATTCAAGAGTTTTGTGGGAAAATAACGTACAGTGAGACACAACTGCAATACTTATTGCAGGTGGTTGAAGAACATCGACCAACATATCGTGACTGCAAAAAACAGTTTGGCAGGTACTGACAAATACATGATTATTTAAATATTAATGGCGTATATTTACTTGTTAATTATTTATAACATATATTGAATATATAAGTGTACTTTAATTACTTAGAATTCTCAGATTCTTATCCCCATGTATGGCAAATAAATCTTTTTTAGATATTAGTAGCAGTTGAATTCTTTAAATTGTAAATTTACAAAAAAAGGAAATTTTTAAGAGTGTTGAGCTACCTCTAAATATTAAAATTTTAAGCTCAAACTTCATAATGTTTATTTTTTAACTAAAATGAACCATTTAAGAGGATAGCACCAGTAAAAAACTTTAAAAAATAATAATCGACCTTTTTTGGACCACCCTAATATATATATATATATATAAACAAATAATGTATAATTTTAGAGTAAAAAAATTAACAAATGAAAAAATTACCAAACCTTCCTCAAATATAACTTACTAGCTGTTACCCGTGACTTCGTTCACGCAACATTAAAAGAAGAATAAATACATTAATTAAGCAAAATATTTCACTCCCGTTAATTATAAACGTTAATAATTAACTATTTATCACATTCCATAGGAGACAATACGGTAATTTTTGTTATAGGGACCTTGACATAACTCAGGCTTAAAAAAGTGAAATTTTGTGCCAAATACTCGCAAAAATGAAATTGCAACCAATGCAAAAAGGAGGGCCAAATAAAATCGTGGAAATAGACGAATTGGGTAAAAACAAATGTCAATTTTACCTGATAAACAATTTTACTTTTAACGCCTTTGTGAAACGTTTTAACAGCCATCCTTCAAAAAAACATTAATTGGAAATAGTATATGCTTTTTCTTTAAATTCAATTCTGCCTCATTGGTTTAATGTATAGCTGAAACAAATCTTGTTTTCAAAATGACAGTATGTTGACAGGCAATTTTTGTTCTCCAGAATAAATTGAATCATGAAGTTTGAATATGTGAAAATATGTTTTTATTTTTCGGATAATTTACTGAAATCAAGATTTCGTTTTCACCATCTGTTCAAAATGAAAATAAATTCTGTTTTTCCGTTTTAATGAGAAAATGGCGTAAAAAATATGCTGATCTGTTTTATTTCTCCTTTTTTATACAAAGATATGGAGTAATTTACTTTCAGTTTTTAGACAAACTTCGTTAAAATTAACAAAAAAATAATAATAAAAAATCTTGGCATCTAATTTAATTTTTTTAATTCTGAGAGTTTGTGTGACATACTCGGATCAATGATAACCGATATTGAGTAAATCGCGTTGCGTTCGATAGTCTAGGAATAGTTTCGAATTACAAACACACGGTCAGATTTTAATATAACCGATTCGTATGATGTGATTTTTAGCAGAAAACTCTCATCTGTATATAACGGATACTCATGCTTAATAATCAGTATAGATAAAAAAAAAAACATTTAAATTTTTCGTTATAAATATGGCGTGAAACTCATCTACTTTCTATACTTACTGATCCTTGTATTATTAATGTAAGGAATTCATTCACACTCATTTTAAAACATATAGGAAAATTCCCGTTTTATTACAAATATGACGTTTCCTTTTCCCCAGAGAAATCCCTTTTTAATGACATAATTCTTGTTAATTTTCTTTTCCAGGCAATTATTTTCAATACTGGCATAGGGGAAATTGTTACTTTAACGAAATAATATTAAATCTTTAGATTTTATCAACAAAAATGGAACTGTTAACATTCGTCTTTTTTTTTTTTTTTTTTTTTTTTTTTTTTTTTTTTTTTTGTAATCGAGTTATTTCTTTTAGTTTTAAGAATGAGAAAAATTATTTCTCGCTATCCATGACATCATTTTCGACATGTATAATTTTGCGGAGAATATTATTGACATTTGCTAGCCATTTTCTTTTGAAACTTCTTTTTACTTTTTAAAAAATTAAATTAAAAGATACGGCATAGTTATATTAGCCGTGCGCAGACGATAAAACGCAAAGTATTGTTACCATACAAAAGAAAAAGAAAAGTGAAGAAAAAATCCAAGATCGTTTTATTTCACCAATCAAAGCATATCCGCTTTATTTTAGATGTATGACGTCATATTAGCCTGTTTCCTATGCTTACGCATATTGAAACCTTGTATTATTATCAAAAACTAAAAAAAGTACATTTTATTTCTAATAACAATAGTTAATCTTCTTTTTAATTCTTAAATTTTTTTATTTCATTTTCATTTTTCACGTGAAAAATTTTCAATTGTAACCAAATTGTTGATTAAAAATTATTATTCCGGGTTCTGAATTAGTTTTTGCAACGATAAAGTATTAGCAACGGTAAAGTAAATTTAACCATTTTAAAATATTATACGGAAAAATATCTATTTATTCTCTATGAAAATAACGAAATTTTGAATTATTAAGAAAAATATTTGCATAAAATAAACAAAAACCAGCCTATGTTCATTGGAGGGTTATAATTAACCTATATGCAAAGATACAGAATCATTAAATGCTCATTTTGACGCTGGCTTCAGCCTAACATTTGCGCACAATGAGATTTATAATATGATTAGGAGATAGTCGTAGAGCAAGGAGAGCAATTGACATTAGCACATTAGGTTTACTACGGTTCAATATTGATAAGAAATATATTCGTTTATTGTTTCGTGTCGAAATCCGTGTTTCTGAATAAATCCCTTCTAAGCAAAACATTTTTCCTTGATGGAAATAGTGTTTCTTCCCTTAAGAGATTTCTCTTGAATATCTTTTTCACACTTCAGTACTAACAAAACTTTACAGATTCTGATAAGAAACCCAGGGGTGTAATTTGTCTTAAACATATGGACATTAGAAGAAATGCTCTTTAACGTTTTCGAAAAATGTTAAAAGACAAAAAATAAATGTTACATTATTTGAAAGGGAATTTAAATTTTATTTTTTAGAACTCGATTCAAAAAAGGCATGAAACTATACCTAGTTAATTTGTAAGTTGGAAAACATGTAATATTATAGCTATCGAAGGTTTCTACTGAAACCCTTTTGCTAAGATTTTATATTTTTACTGCCTCTCTTATATTTAAAAAAGCAAATATATAAAGATTTATACATCTATTTTTTGTTTTTATTGTTTTTCATTTTCAATTTTTAAAATTTTTGTAAAAAATATAATTTTGAAATCAACAAATTTGCATTTGAAGCAGTTTTCTAGAATTACTATATTTATTAATATATAGTTCGTACACCTTTACCATTTCCAAAGCAAGTAAAATGGCAAAATTGAGTTCTATAATAGCACATGTGCACGTTGTTCATGTTGCTTGTGATGGTTTACGGAAATTTCGTATAACAGTGACTAAATCAATATGACCTTATTTTTAAGAACATTGTTTTTAATGGTTATATTAAATTCACTTTTGACATTATTGTAGAATGGTCTTAAAATGTATAAAATTGAATCTTTCAACAGATTCTCAGTAAATATTTGTCTTATTAAACTTCCTACGAACATAGTGCATTGCAAAATTACGATTATAGTTCATTTCGTCTGATTTCATTATTATGCGTTGCATAGTTATGTAATTTATTTCAAAATTGTAAAGGTATAACACTATTTGCTTGATTATACCATAGGCAGAAGTAATAATTAAGTACATTAAACATAACTGGCTGAAATACATATGTATTTATTTATACTTGAGTTTTTAGGCACTTCGAATCATAGTAATAATTTCAATACGTTCGCACCGTCAGATAAAATGTCAGAATCATAGCTTTTTATGTAGTTTGTTTTATATATTGTTTCCTGCTTAAGCTATAACTGAAGAAAAAAATCTTCTCATGCAGATGGAATTGTAGTAATTTTTGTAAAGTTTTATTTAAATTTAATTTATGGTTGTTTTAAAAGAAACTGAGTTTCAGATGTTAAATTAATTTTACACGAAATTTTGCATCACAAATCCAGAAATATGAACATATTTCCATGTGTATATGTAAGCAATAAACGGAATTAAATATCAAAAATCTTTTGCTAGTGTTTGGAAAACAGTCAATGAGGCGGAAATATTTCTTCTCTTATCTCAATGGGATCTGGATATATCATTCATAATTCATTTCTCCAGAACTATCTCCTCTTCTAATCTCCGCATTACAAAGCTGATTAGATAACAGAATTGCCGGAAACAGTTTTCTTTTAAGAAGATTGCCCGGTGCATAGAATGACTTGCTTTTCTAAATGAAATACTCGGAAAACTTTTATGTAAAGACCTTTAAAAATTAAATAATTTACGGTGGAAAATCGACCGTTCTAGGGCGTTTTTTCATAGTTTTTTTTTTCATCCAAACTACTTAAAGTATTTAATAAATGGGAATAATTTGCAATTCTTTTAATTTTATACAGTTATATTTATTATATATGCATTTTTATGTCATGTTTGTATTTTGTATATTTTAAATGTTTTATCGATGAAAATTTTTTATATGTTCTTTCTTTGTAAAAATTGATTTACTAAGAAAAAGTCCCAAAAATGTTTGTACATCTTAAGTTTAGTATCATTTTAAATGTACTTTATTTTATGTTGAATGGAAATATTCATCATTTAACTATATGTCATTGTTCATAATATTGAACTGGAATTAGAAAATTAATGTGCAGAATAAAATTTCATAATGCAAAAAAATTGGCACTAGGTTGACCGTCTTTCTCGTCTGTAGTTGCAGCAACCGTAAGAGAATGAAACTTTGTTCTTACATGTTCCGATTGATCCTAAAACTTGTTCAGTTCACAAAGGGAAAAAGAAAATGAACCGATAGCTAGCAAAACTTTAACCAATGAACAAGTAAATTGATGAACCATAAATTCTCTACAATTATCCTTTGTAAATAGACACTAATCAGACCAGAAATTCTGATCAACGGGAAATTAGAAACATAATGTACAGCCAAGCTTGAATCGGAATTCGATAGTGACCAGCTGTCTATAAATTAGACTACTATTTTATAAAGTAGACTATTATTCTATAAATTACTACTATGTTGTTACCTACATGCGTTAAGGAAATATATTTAATTTGAAATAAACTAATTGTTCGTATTGACTGTGGAATAGCCTCCACTTTTTTTAAAACTTAAACAGCTATGAACAATGAAGAATTTTCTTTAATTAAGAAGAACGATATTTTGGCTGTACTAATTACTTTACAGCATATAATGGTACAAATTTAAATTAAAATTTTAAAGAATTTTATAGGGTGTCTGCTGTAGTTTTTCTTTGATGTTTTTTCTGTTTCTTTCGATATAATTTTTTAATGATGCAGACATATTTAGATCTCAATTTCATTTCTCAATAGCCTCAAGAAAGAATGTCAATTCCAACATTTTAAAAAAGAAACGTACTAGGATTTAAAAAAAAACTTGAACATGATGCGCTATCATATGCATTTTATACCTCCTCCTTAATCAAACACGGAATATTTTTCAATCCAGAAGAATATTTAAAATACTGGAACATCGACATTATAATCGAATCATCTTTTTGTCCTGTAGATCCAACTCGTTCTTCCTGTGTTCCACTGCCACAATTTTCGAACTAATTTGTATTCATAATAATCTACTTAATATACATAAACTAAGTTAAATATTAGAGTACCATATAAGAAATAAAAGAAACTTGTTTTGATTATATGATGTTATTCAAAAGGAACATACCGTAGCTCATTTTCAAAAATAGATTGAAAGTATTATCTGGCATCCCTACTTTTATTTTTTAATCAAGACGAGAATTTTTTTTAATATTCCAGTCACTAATAAATGATTTTCTCTAAAAAATATTAAAAGCTTGTTACAAGATCTATATACAGGGTGTCCCAGGATTATTGGGACAAAATTTAAGGGGAGGTAGGGGACATCACAAGGATTCAGATTTGCATAGCAACCCATGGTCGGAAACGGCTTCGTTCGCCGTTAGGTGGTGTTGTTCATAAGAGCATTGGAGCACCTCTAAGATCTGAATGTTATTCGCATCTATTTGTAAGAGGTGCTACCAAGCTTACTTGTCACTATGCCACAACATGTCATATGTGGTTTCAACATGATCCGAAACGTCATGGGAAAGTAGTATGACAGGAATAAGAAAGAGATCTGAGATCATCTGAACTGATCATCACAAGACTGAGATCATCTGAAATAATTTATTGGTCAAAGATATTACATGTACTGTGGTATATGATATGTGAAAACGTCGCAAAAGATGTTCAAAGTTTTCACCATTGCTAGCGTTGCATGCATTACACCGTCGGACCATTGATTGCCTTACTCGCTCAAATACACCTGGATTTTGTTGGATATCCGCAGCAGCACAGACGAGTCTTCAACCAAATCCATATTGGAATCCATAGGCGTTGTGTACACAGCACTTTTCAGTGCACCCCAAAATAAAGAAATCTATGCTGCGTAAATCAGGAGAGCGTGGTGGCCAGGGAACCGGTCCACAACGGCCAATCCATCGGTGACCAAACACCTGATTCAAATGTTCACGAACACATCTATCTGCCATAATAGTGAGGTGCTCCATGATGTTGAAACCACATATGGCTTCTGACATGTTGTGGCATAGTGTCAAGTAAGCTTGGTACCACCTCTTAGAAAAAGATGCGATAATATGCAGATGTTAGAGGTGCTCCAATGCTATTGTGAACAACAGCACCAAACGGCGAACGAAGCCGTTTCCGACCATGGGTTGCTATGCAAATCTGAATCCTTGTGATGCCCCCTACCTCCCCTTAAAGTTTGTCCCAATAATCCTGGGACGCCCTGTATAGATGGTTCCGTATCAAAAGTTAGAATGTTAACCTTAACTAATAAACGTAATAATTTGATATCAGTCACATTTTTATATGATGACTTGTAGCAGAGTTACTAGGGGCTATTGTTTTTTTTTTTTTTTTACAATGGAATACTGTGATTTTTTAGACCAGTTGTGATGAATATTAGGGTGGTGCGAAAAAAGTGAAGTTGCTATGTCCGAGTCGTTATAGTGCTGAAAAGTTGCGATTGGTAAATACAAGAATTACAAAAAAAACTATTCAAATAGGACTTTATCTTCCAATCCCGCAAACCGCCTAAAAATTAAAAAAAATTGAAAATTTCCGATTTTTTCAGTATTAAAAAAAGTTTTACGTATATATATATTTTATCACTATAGTGAATAATATTTGGAGATTGGATTGTTTAATAAGAATTCTTTTAAAAAATTGTGTTTAGATTATATCTTCCAATCGCGCAAACCGCCTAAAAATTCAAAAAATTTCAGAATTTATGATTTTTTCAGCATTTAAAAAAATGTTAAGTATATATATTTTTTATAGCTATAGTGAAAAATATTTGCAGATTGTGCTGTTTAATAATATTCATAATAATAAATTGCATTTAGAGAATATCTTCGATCGTGCAAGCTCAATAAAAATCGGAAAATTTTCAATTTTGAGTGATTTTGATATATTAAGAAAATATTCAACTGTGGTCAGTTTGTAGTCTCAGGTTAAGATTTAAATGTAAATTGATACTATTGAGCTAAACTATTGAGCTGATTACTGGACAAGCATTTCACTAGAATACTTAGTTTTAGTAGTGCTACAAATACCAATAAAGTAAATGGTGGTGCTATCAGACCGCTTGAATTGCATCTCGGACGAACACTTCAGTGGATTGTTTAGTTATTCCATTTTGTTGAATTACGTTCATGCCAACTTTATCACATTTGGATAGTGAAACAACTGGTCCAAGATCATTTAGTGGGACAATTGGGCAGAATCTCTTTGGTTGTGAAAAGCTCTCAGTGTTAAAATTTCAATTAATTGATTGTGAAATTCAAAAAGTGGGCAGAGAACTGTTGAGCAAGGACCAAAGATATTTTTTGACTTAAGTCAAGCAATTAAAAGTGGCAACTTTCCAAATGACTTATCAAAGCGTGACCCCGACCCAAATTCACATGCCAGATTGCTTACTTGTGCAAATAGAGTCCTTCGACTTTACGTGAACGTAGAAAACCCATCGGATGCCTTAAAAACCATAATGACATTTATTTTAAAATCTTACATGCCAGTTTGGTTTGAAATAAAATGCAGTAAGTAAATTACAGATGAGCCTATTCATCTGTACAGAGCAATAGAAGCATCTCGATACTTGTCTGACGACCTGAAGAAAGTGGTATTCACTGTAATTGAACGAAGCTCGTTCTTTGCCCACCCGGGAAACCTACTGATGGCAATGGTCTTTGATAAGAGGAGACACATAGAGAGCTAGGGCTAAGAAGAGTGTAAAAATCCAGGTAGACTGTTTCAAAAGGTAAAGGCATCAGAAACTTTAACACTCCTACTTTAAACTTCGGTACAGCAGACTATACAATTAATTAATTGAATGGAATGTAGCAAAATTATCATTTTCAACTCTTTTACGGAGAGCAACAAATGAAGAAATACATTCCTTCGCTTATTCAGGTGATATTCCAGATTGGGATGCTAAATCATTTCCCACCACACGCAAGCTGTAGCGATGTGCGTCAAATTGGTAACGGAAGCATCGCTTAAGGTATGTGGGCCCCAATCAACAGATGGATTCATCAGGGCCACACTGAAATCAAGGTCCATGATACCAATCTTTACCACCAAATCGCAGTAAAAAGTTGCGTCTAAAAGTCACACTTAAACAGATGAAATAACAAATTAAGTATTTAAGTAATGTAAGTAGCAAACACCCTTTTGATTGGATGGAGGAGAGGGTGTGGGCGGGACTCGAAGTGCTCTCACCTCCCATGGTGAGTTCTGGGTTATTTAAATATTATCAAATATCTAAACAAGCAAAGATCTGCACAATTTATTTGCAGCTGTTAACATTGGAACGCAAGCTGACCTCATGTGATTATTTTCTAAATTCATCAAAATCACTCACAATTAAAAATTTCCCGATTTTTATTGAGCTTGTGCGATCGGAAAATATTCTCCAAACGCAATTTATTATTATTATTATTATTAAACAGCCTAATCTGCAAATATTTTTCACTATAGCGATAAAAACATTATACAACTATTTTTTTTAAATGCTGAAAAATCGGAAATTCTCAATGTTGGATTATCTATTCCATTCTTTCGAATTCTAATCAAAACTTATCTATTTTTATAAATATATTCTAATATCTTACGTGTGTGGTTCAGTGTAAACTAATCTAAACAAATTCAATCTGCATTTACGGAACAAATGACATTTAATTACAATAAAACACATAAAAGAATATTAGCGCCAAGTATTCGACGCAACAAATCTAGAAATCTACACTCCGTGAATCTACATATCAACAGTACAATTATTTATCTTCAGTTCACATGAAAATATGAGTTCAAACTACGCATGCGCTGGCTAAATAGTTGTTTCATGAATTAGCCTGAACATCCCGCCCGGCGTTGGACGGCTATCCAACATTATCATAAAATGGCAAAGGCACTAACTACTCTAGTAATGTTTCTACGTAATATACCTATGGATGTCTTCAGATCGATGACGCGAACACGAACAAGTCCATCATCACCTTTATAGGTTTTCAAAATTCGAGCTAATTTCCAATCTATAAACTTGTCATTTCCATCTTTTAACAAGACCAGCTGACCAACCTCAAGATTTTGTGAAGTTTTTCCCTTTACTGCGGACTTGGAGTTCATTCAAGTACACTGTAAAACATTTGGTGTAACGTTACTCCATAAAACTGGAGGCAGCATTGCTGCCTCCAGTTTTACGGTGGTATTTAACTGATATAACTGGTGTAACATTACACAGCTATTGTGTAAGTTTACACCATAATATTGTGGAACATATCACAATTTCTGTGTAAGGTTACACCACAATTGCGCGTAAGGTTACACCATAATTGCGTGTAAGCTTTCACAGTAATTGTGTGTAAGGTTACACCACAATTGCGTGTAAGCTTCCACAGTAATTGTGTGTAAGGTTACACCACAATTGCGTGTAAGCTTTCACAGTAATTGTGTGTAAGGTTACACCACAATTGTGTGTAAGGTTACATCACAATTGCGTGTATGCTTTCACAGTAATTGTGGTGTAACCTTACACACAATTACTGTGAAAGCTTACACACAATTGTGGTGTAACCTTACACACAATTACTGTGAAAGCTTACACGCAATTGTGGTGTAACGTTACACAGAAATTGTGATATGTTTCACAATATTATGGTGTAAACTTACACAAGAGCTGTGTAATGTTACACCAGTTATATCAGTTAAATACCACCGTAAGATTGGAGGCAGCAATGCTGCCTCCAGTTTTATGGAGTAACGTTACACCAAATGTTTCAGTGAATACTGAGAATCCATTTTAGGCAGTATTTAATATCCAATTTGGTTATACACCCAATATGAATACCACTAAGTACCCATTTTGGCCATGCTAACACCTATTTTGCACAATCTTAAATATCTATTTTAGAACACATGAATACTCAATTTGGGCGCCTTTAAATACCTGTTTTAGGATGAATTCAACATCCAATTTTGATAAATTTAAATACCTTTCTTGACACATTTAGTGCCTATTATTTTTAACATTGCACAATCATCCAAAATGCTGGATACAGTATTTATGAATTTATTTTAAATGTTTATTAGTGTACAGCTTCATAACTTATTGCTTTTATTAAAACATTACAGTAAAATTTTAAAGTTAAAATCGTACCTCCAAAAATTATTCATATTTGAAATATAAGACAATTAGCTCAATTTCGATGAGATTCCAATAATAAATAGCTGAATAATTTTCTCAGCAACTTCTGGAATTTTCTCAATATTTAGAATCCTTCTTCTCGGGATCTTGATTTGAAACAAAATTATGACTTTCTTATGAGATAAACTACCAAATTAAATGTGTTATGACACCAGCTTTTATGATTTCTTTCATTTGTCATATTAAAAGAAAATTAAGATACAGATTTGTACTAATTTTTGTCTCTCATTTTTTAAATTTCTTAGAATATTGATAGAATATTATTCTTACCACAAGCAATAGATTTGCTTTTAACATTAGAAAGATCAATTGGGGTTACTTTGACTACTATGTCGAATAGGGAAATCATAATTGTTATTTATCACGTACATAGTTTTGTGATATTTTATATATGAATATAATATTCAGGCCTTGTGTCGATGCTTAAAATGCTTATAAACCCACATTTAAATGGAATAGAGTTGATAAAGACTATATCTTTTAAAGACTATAGTACCCCACGTTTACTCAAACATTATTTTCAAGTAATTATATTTTATTCTTGCTGACTATTACATTTAATCTTCAAATCTTTGTTTAAACAGATTTTAATAATTTAATAATTATTCTTAAAAAATATGAAAAAAATACAGTAAAATATATTAGGTACATTAGGAAATTTTATTGTCTAAACATTTATATTCAGCTATTGTGTATTTAGCATAGCTTAAAAAAAAAAAAAAAAAAAAAAAAAAAAAAAAAGTGAACTCATGCAAGAATTTTGCACTGCAATCTAAACTTTTTATTTATAGATTTAAACTTCTAATGAAACAAAACCATAGTGGTACAGATGTCACGGATGCACCGGGGTTTCTTTTTGGCACCAAAATGGTGATTTTTTGCTTGGTGTGGTAACCTGGTGACTTTTGCATCATATGACAACATGGTATTTTATAACAAAATGAAATGTGTATGTAAATAAATTTAAAATAATTACTAAATAAAATTAAATACACGTGTATTAAAAATAATGTGTTTTAAATAAAACTGTGTAATAATAAAATTAAATGTGCGTGTTTTAAAATAAAATTATAATACAATTTTATAGGCCGTCTAACAATTATTCGAAAATGAGATTTTCTTCCCAAAATAGCACCACAAAAAATTTTTAAGCAACCCTGGAGCGTCTGCGATATCTATTCCATAAGATTAGTCAAGCCAGAATATCAACTCATTCCATCAAACTTACAAAAAAGCATGCGCGAGAAAAACAAAATAATCGTAAACTGCATTAGATGACATCATTCGCTTAAAAAAGGTACAACATGGACAATCTATGGTATTTTTTTCTCCTAAACATTGAAATTCGAATTTTGCTTTTTTATCATAAATATAAAATAAACATGTGCAGAGATGTCACACTTTATAAAAATATAAATAGTATAAAAAAGATAATCATTGTGAGTGTGATATACTCCGGAATTTAATTTTTGTGGCAAGACAATTTGAAGAAAACCTATCGTTTCATTTATGAAAACAATGCCAATTTAATTTTTAATTAACAGCAATTTTTAATCAAGAAAGATGTTTTAGGAAAATGTAAGTGTATATGTCAGAAGCTGCTTTTAAAACCTTTTGAATGATACTTCATTCATTGTTCTGCGCTTCGTAAATTCATAGAAAAAGGGATGTTGACAACAGAAATAATATATATGATTGCCATGGATCACCACTTTGTTAAATTTACTTGTGATCATGCTTAAATTAAACTTAGGAAGTTTTAATGGTCATACAATATTAAATTTGGGGCCACTTAATCAGACATTTTTCAAGACAAACAAATATTAACACAGCTTTATAACTGTTACTTATAAATATAAAATGTTGTATTTGATATTTAATTATTTAAAGGGAGTGGAGAAAAATTTAACTTGATAATGGCAATGAAAAAAAGTAATATGAAATCGTAAATAACTGCTAAACTCCACAGTACATAATACAATTAACACATAAGGTTTAAAAACTACATGATGATTTAAAATTTGATAAAAAAAAAATATTAACACTTGCTTAATATTCTTGACTTGTAGTTCTTGGCGCAGTACAGACAATATTCAAAACAAAAAGCATAAAAGCAAATATGGTGCTCATAATTTGCTTTATGCCACACAAATGTAGGAATGCTGTTAACAGCTAAATTATACTCTTAAAACTGTGTCTCTGATATAAAAGGTACATTTGGAATGTTTGCGCCCCTGAATATTCAGAGACACATTTGCCTTTGAGATTAAGAGGCACATTGTGCCTTTCAATTTATATGATAGTGCCTCTTATGTAAAAATATATTCTGTGCCTCTAAAGATGGTGGTACATGTTTTTATTGTACATCTCATTTCCAATATAACCCAAGTCAATAAATTAATACTTATACAGGGTGTCCCTCTTAATTATTTTTTTTTCTTTTATGACAAAACTAACAGAATTAGGATACTTTGAATTTTATGAATATTCAGTGTTTACAGGTTCTAAAAACAAAGACTCTTGTATAGAAAAATACTGAAAATTAAAAGAATAGAAAAAGTCAGTAGGATTTTGCCGTAAAGGAAAGAATTTTGTTTTTACTTGTAAAGAAATGAAGGAAAATTTTCTACATATAACTCTAGAATGCAAGGAGCACACAAAAAATTTAAATTTTTAATGTTTAAAAAAAAAAAAAAAGAAGTATTTAATAAAAGTAAAGTTTTTAATATGATAAAGAACATTTTGAAACATTTTTGCAATTAGAAATATACTTTTAAAGCTGCTTAAGAACTTGGTATGGGATAACAATAAGAGGAACAGCTTGAATAAAAGAAATTAGACATATAAATAACAAAAGTAAAAAATCTTATGATATACATTTATTTTCACAACTTTACATTTATAAAACTTTTTTTTCTTTTAGATTACAAATTAATGTTTTCCAGTTTAAGATTTAATCAAAAAATAAGTTTAAGAGGTTATATCTTAACATCTTATTTTTACTCTTCTATCATAAAAAATCCCTTTATATCAACCATCTACTTAAATTAAATAATTTTCATACCTCATTTTATTAACTCTCTCTCTCTCTTTCAGTTGGAAATATTCATTATATGGCGTGTAAATAAATACATTTTATAATTATACATTTACAGTAAACTCTGTCTACCGCAGAAAGATTTTCAAGTCCCAGTGAATTTATAGACGTAGAGTAAACTTTGCTGAAGGTAAAATAATATGACGGAAAATGTTCTTAGTCCTAATTAATTTCACATTAGACAGAAGAGAAGGTTACAGTATTTAATACTATTTCTCCCGTCGTCAAATGATAACTTACAAAGTTTTGATTTGTTTATTTTATACATAATTTTTAAAGCTAAGAAGCATAAAAATAATTCATCAACATATTAAAAATGATTTGTGGTTGATTTAATCTAAAAAAAAAGGGTGGGGGGGGGATATAAAACATAACAGTGAATTGGTGTATCAGTGGTCACATTTAATAAATTTGTGCTGGATGTCAAATAGTTTATATATATATATATATATATATACTCCCAGCATTTAATGTTTATTTTACCATTTTGTCCCATGTTTTCTTTTATCCTTCAAAAATTATATCAAAAGAGAGAACATAAAAATTATTGTCATTACTGATGCCTAAGAGCTTAAATACTTTAAAAGAAATAAAACACAATAGATGGGAAAATAAAAATATAAGACATATAAATAAAATATAATTTATTAAATTTACTGTAGATGCAATAAAATTTTAAATGCAATATAAAATCTAATAAAATAGTTGCACAGTCTAATTAAAAATTATATACAATTGGTCAAAACAGACGGCCATTTCAAAAAACTTGGAACAGGTCTCTTCTGTTGAGAAGTAGTATATTCACCCTAGGGAGAAATTTATAAGAAAATAATTAATATTTAATACTTGATCATATCTACAAATTCACACAAATTCTAATACCTGTTTTTAAAAAAATTCTATTACTAGAGTAAATTCCTGACTAAAATGTGTTCAGGTTGAGAGTCAAACTTGAAACCTTTCACTTAAATTGACAACGCTCTGCCTATTGAGCTACCTGGACAGACAACTGTTGGCAATAACATCTGTTCTGAATTCAACAGAATAAACTACAGGTAATGGAACTTAATTAAAAATGGATGCTAACATAATCGCCAATCAGGTTATCTAAGTGAAATGTGTCTGCTGGCTATCGGCCCAGGTAGCTCAACACAGACAATTTATCCAAAGGTCTTGATTTCGACTCTCGGCCTGGACGTATTTTCACTCAGTTGGAAAAATGTCAATTCATATAATATTTTTATCAATCAGTTTGAGTTAAAAATTAGAGCCGTACCGAGTACTCTGTATATACTCTGTACTCGGCCAATTCCGAGTAGTTGCAAGAATTTCATTTTTTAAGCATATTTGAAGACAAATTAATTTATATGTGATCTATAAAAAGGTATTTGAATATAAATGTATAATATATGCCCTAATTCATAAAACTATTTACTCGGTACATAAAAATTTATCTATAAAACATAGCAAAAGGTAAGACCCCCCCCCCTGCAAAATTAATGTAAATTAAAGTTTAGTTTATATTTAAAAAAAAGAAAAAAGTCATTTTTAAAACTGTAGGAAAAGACTGATTTTGGATAAAGAAGCAGTGTGCAGAAACAGAAAATACAATAAATGCAATTAAAAAAAATAATACCGTATATACTCGTGTATAAGTCGACCCCCCCCCCCAATTCTTACGCAAAATTTTGGAAAAAATTGAATTTTCGTGTAAAAGTCGAATCACATTTCTGGCAGTATGTTCAAAAATGATTTGTAATCCAGGATTTAAAGAAAAACCATTCATTAAATTAGTATTAGTATTTTTTTTACGTTTCTAATCAGACTTTTTTTTTTTTTTTTTTTTTTTTTTTTTTAATTCAACATTTTAAAATTGTATAATTATGTATAACTAAAGAAGCTTAAACTATTTTGAAAGCTATTCACATCAATTTAATGATTACTTACTTTTTTTTTCTTGTTAATCTATTCAAGCCTTATTTACAAGGTAAACAACTTCTTAAACTGCTAAAATATAGTACTTCTTTGTATTGTAGGACTTTTAGGAGAGAAATCTAGTAGCATTCTCAAGTTGAACTCTTTTTGAAAAGGTGATTAAAATGTTGAAAGGAATGCCCCTGTATTGAAGGGAATTCTATCCCAAGAGAAAATGAGTGCAGAACAATTACAGAAGCATTATTGTTGAGCTTTTTTTTTTATCAATCACCATTGTCTGCTTTTATCTGTCTCTCCAACCTAGACCCATATGTGATTAATTAAAAGACTTGCACATTCACCAACTATCTGCGAAAAACATATGACTCCGGTATTTCACTCCGCTATTTTTTTTTTTTTTTCTACTTACTCGTGTATAAGTCGACCCGCCATTTTCAGCTCCCAAATTTTGTCTAAAATTCTTCGACTTATACATGAGTATATACGGTAATTAAATTTGCTGTATGACAAATTATGGTACAAAAACACTACAATCTTTCTACATTTTCAGGAGATAGGGCATTTCTTTTATTGATGTAAATTTGGCCTGCACTGCAAAAAATAATTGTTGATTTTACAGTATTAAAACTGGCACCCCAGCTGCCAGTATTATACCATAAAATTAACAGTATTAAACAGTAAAATAAGCAGTAATACGCTGCCGTGCAAGTAGTAATACGTTACCGCGCATGCACGATAGTGTATTACTGCTTGCACGGCAGCGTATTACTGCTTAGCTGGGATGCCAGTTTTATACTGTAAAACAACAATTTTTTTTTGCAGTGTGCTTCAGAAAAAATGGGTTCACTGCGAGCACTTATAAAATAGCATTTTAGCTGTACATTACAAACACACACAAAAGAGAAAAGAAAAGAAACTGTAAAGCCCCGCCCCCTTTTTTGATGTTTTCGTGTTATAGCGGCCTCCACAATTACAATTATGCCAAGGTTTCAGCTCTGATTTCGCCAAGATCATCGAAAAGCTTATATATGCATCATATATACACATATTATTCCAAACACCCATTATACGTCATTACATACATATTATTTACGTTTTACATGCCATATATATACATCCTATACAACTTATGCACATGTTATATGTATACATCATATATGTGTTATATATGACTAATAACTTGGCCATATACATCACAAAAGTAATGATTTAACGTAAAAATATATCATATTATGTCATACATGCTTTATAATTTGGCGATAAATCTTGGTCGCTTGGCGATTCATCCTCAGGGGCTGCTATTACACAAAAGTACCCAATATTTTTAATCAAAAGAAAATAAGCTACTTTTAAAAAATATGAAACTTTTGCATTATTCAAAGGTATTGTTACAGCAAGCAAAAACCATTTTTGATAGACAGATTTCAGGTATCAAAATGACAAATGGGTAAAGTTGTGTTGAATAATCAGTTTTAATTTCATATTGGTTAATTGAACTTTTTATATATCAATTCTTTTTATATATATAAATTTTAAATAATGTTACTGTTTTAAAATTTTTGAATATACAAAAATTGTCTTTAAAAGGTCCACAATAAATAAAATTTCAAAAATTGAAGTTAATTTTATAAAATATGATTAAATTATATGCTCAAGATGCATGTTTATAAATAGGTATATATATATAAACACACACACACACACATAGAAGTGTTACCACTAAGCACACTTCATGTTCGAATCAGTGATTCTTTCTGAAACACAATTACTCGGTATTCACTCGGTACGCGGCCAAAGCACTACTCGGTACACCACTATTAAAAATAATAATATATAATAATGTATTGATATTGTTTTTGATGTATTATTGTTAGAAAATACATATTACAGCTTGATTTGAACCTTTAAGAAAAGTATCCAATTTCCATGAACTTCCATTAACATAAACATGTGAGCTAATTTAATAAGTAACAATCGAGAAACGTTGAAAAGTCAATTTTAATTTTGCAATACTAGGTTTTTCTTTAGGTTATGTATGTTACTTTATTTACCATTAATTTAATCTTTATAAATTTGATAATTTATAAGCTATTGTAATACAATTTGATTACTTTAAACTTAATTTTTTTTATTTATTATTTAGTTCAGGGTTGGTAAGTTTGTGCTGCAGGTGGAAAAAACTGCGGTAAAAACCGTCCTGGCAAAAAATCATAAATTAAAAAAATTATAAATGCATGTTTTATTTCTTTTACTTATCTTAAATTAACAATCACAGAATAGTAGTACAATGCATTATGATGGTAACTTAATATACTCTAAATAACTGAGAAATTATTAATTTCACCATAAAAAAAAAAAAAAAAAAATTAATTGAAAAAAAGCTATTGTTAGTCTGATTTTTATGCTGCAATAAATTAACAATATTGCAAAATCTACAGAAATTATAAACACTTCTAGTTTTAAAATAAGATGTATCAACCTATCAATCAGCATAATGCAATAATTCAGAGATGCAAAATATAAGCAATAGTAGTGAGTACATGTATTAATATATTGTGTTCAAATAAGTGAAATCTTAAATTTCTTTTAAAAAATTAAATATTTTAATAACATAAGAAATTACACATTCAACATTAAGCGGCACTTTCATCACCATCATCATCATTACAAAATAATTATTTTTTCAGCATTCCATACCAAAAAACAAGTTCGGAAACATTACTTATTGTCAACCTATTTCGAATTTTTGAGTGGACAAAAGAGAAGTTGGAAAATATTCTGTCGATTGCAGCACTACTGGCTGGGCATTATAGGTGCATCCCAAATTTGGGTTTCCAAAATTTGGAAGGAGTCACTGGCTTCTAAACCCAAAAAATCCAGTGGCCACAATTGTAAAACAAACGCATAAAAACAATAGTGTTTAAATGGGTTAAAAAAAAAAAAAAACTCAGGAATTTAAAGTGTAAAGTAATTTATTTAATATAAATACATGTACAACAAAACTTGAATATTAATTAAATCTTAAATCATGTACAGTCAGTCAGAAGATAAAGTTGGGCAAGATACGGTTTTAAAAAAAAAATGTATAAGCTAAGCAATCATGATAGCGAGGAATATCAGAAAAACAATATTCTTATTTTGATTTTGCCAGACAAAAGTACATATGAAAGAAAATCTGAATTTGTAAGATTATTTCGCACTATAAAAATCAAAACACACTTCAAACATTTATTTATATATGCATATATATATATATATATATATATGCATATATATATATATTTAAATCACAGTCTATGTAATTTATAGTGCCTAATTAGAATTATGAAGGTAGCGTCATGCAATGTAGCAACATGTAATATGTCACATATAACAATGCTAAACAAATATTTAACACAGACATATGCAAATCAATTTAAAAATACCATTGTTATTGCACTTCATGTAGCTCTTTCTGGCTGCATCAGTTTCTTGATTATGCAAAGAATTAAATATGCAGTCCCTCTTGAATTTCCTTCTCCATGAATGAAGCAACTTATATCCAGCTGAAAAAGATTAAATAATTTATCATTAGTTTTTAAAATAGTAAAGACACATGCTGAGCTATAAAGCCACAGAAAAAAACGCAATCTAATTTATGTTAAAATCTAATCCCTTATCTAATTTATGTTTATAAAAAAAAAAAGAGGTTGTGTAAAGCTAAAGTGGCCATTATTCAATGACTGATCATAAGTTACCTAGATTTTTAATTTCTAAATGTTTGTTTTTGTACATATGCAACACAAATGTTCTCTGAGTAATTAAATGAATTATAATATGAAACCAATATAATTAAACATTCTTTAAATCAATAACTGAAAAGAAGATGGTTTGTTATTTTCAATATTTACATATCTAATATCTTCAATTTTATTATGTTAAATTCAGTTCAATCATTTAGAACAATGTTTATGTTAAATTTTATTTTTATAAATTATAAAAAAGTCCCTGCACCCCTTCTTTTTTGAGCATGTTATTTCACGTTTGTAGCTGTAAGCCTAGCCTTAATCCTTAGTTTGTAGAATGTGCATTTGCAAGCAAAGAACAGGTAGCCTTTTTTCGGTACTTTTCGGTTAGCCGGGCACCAGTCATACATATACATGTATATATACACACACATATATATATATATATATATACACACTTATATGTATGAAAATATATTATATATATACTTACATATTTATTTATTTATATATATATATATATATATATATACACTTATATGTATGAAAATATATTATATATATACTTACATATATATTTATTTATTTATATATGTACATAAATCATTGGCACCCGGCTAACCGAAAATATATGTATATACACACACACATATATATATATATATATATATATATATATACACACTTATATGTATGAAAATATATTATATATATACTTACATATTTATTTATTTATATATATATATATATACACTTATATGTATGAAAATATATTATATATATACTTACATATATATTTATTTATTTATATATGTACATAAATCATTGGCACCCGGCTAACCGAAAAGTACCATTTTTTCTTTGTTTGGATTCTATTAAGCTGTACCTGCAATGGTAGGTGGGAAAGCTTAAAAAACCAATATAACAAGTTAATTTATACAGCTCATGGAGTTGCATTCCAGTTTCCAGTCCATGCAGTTCAGCATCAATTGTGCGATATTTTCCAATTTTGGATTTATCCACTCCTAATTGCAAAACAAACTTGAAGAACAGAAAGCATCCAAACTAGTGTTTTGCTACAACATGTTGTTCCATAGAAAAAAAGACTTAGAATGAGACTAACATTAAAACAATATAAAAATCTGAATATTATTTATATAGGGTAATTTTATACAATAAATTATGCAAATATTTTCACAATGTACTTTCATTTTTAAAAATTAAAGTATTTAATAGTAGTTAGAAAGGGTCTATTTATATAAATCAATTCCATTCCCTCTAATCTCCAAAGTTTGGGATTAAAAGTCATGTAAATTATACAATTTTGAAGATTATTGTTAATTATTTGTTATTATTTCTCTTTTGCATATGTGTTACATTTAAATACACAAATCAAAATACACATTGACCAATGATTAGTTTTTATTTTATGAAACATTGATGTATTAGTTGTATATTTCAGTAATTTAGATTTCTGTTTGGAAATTGTATCTAGCAAGTAATGAAAAATATGACATTCCTTGTTCAGAAATGAAAGACTGCTTCGATAAAATTGAATACAGTAGACTCCCTAAAATCTGCACATCATTACAAATGAAAACAATGAAACTTACAGTTGAGATGTAGGGAAAAAATTCAGGATTTTTTAAATGATTATATCATTCCATGTACATTTTAATATGTAATTCTTATTAATTGGCTGAACATGCTTTCTCATCAAGGAAGTATAATTTTATTTCTGAAAAAAAAATTCAAGACAGTGCTGTTCTCAGTGGTGATTGTGATCTTTTTACCAAATAAATTAATGTATTAATCGAGAACTTTTGGATATTAAGTTTGCCTAAGCATGAAATAAAACTTTTATTTTATGATTTTTATGTAAATTATTAGTGTAACTTTATCAGGCAAGTTTCATTGAATAATTAAAAGAAAAAAAATCTCATCGTTATTATGCCTATTTTTAGTTATGTATTATTGTGTACTTGACCTTTACCTTTAAAATTTTAATCATGTTTTAAATTTTCTTACTTTACTTAATTATTTTAATATTTTACTTTATTGTAAGCATTCATTATAATTTACAGTGCATTATTACATTCAAATGACTGTTTAAAAAATGTAAACAAAACAGTGACCAGAAATCCGCAAAATTCTAAAATCTGCACAATCTTTGGTTTCAAGTTATGCAGATTTGAGGGAATCTACTGTACTATATATATTTTTAAACTGTTGATTTAATTATCGTTTAATTTATGGTTCCAGGAGAAGCAAGGATTAAACTGAAATTTTCATTGAATTAATGTTTAAAGAAATAGCAGTAACTTTCTGTAAAAAATGGTTTAAAAAAAGTTTCTTGCTGCCTTTTTTGTTTCAATATCTTTACTTTCAATTTTATTGTTTACATTTGAATATATATTTGATTTTTTATTTTAATTATATTAAAACAAATATATTATTCCAAGAAATTCTTATATTTATGAATCTTAAGATATGTTTAGTTTTGAAATTTTAAATAATAACAGGCTATAATAATTACGTTTACCAAATGTTATTTGTTTCTTATTATGCTAAATAAAAAATGAGCACCCATTGCTGAAAAAAAGCAATGAACATTTTAATTTAGTTTTCAAAAACACATTTGTGCAACAAGACTTTTTATTTGTCACAGCAAATAAAATAGTAACTTGACCACTTTCTGTTTTTCAGCAACATCATTCGAGCCAAAACCAATCAGATTATTTGAAAACAAACTAGAGCAAATATCAGAGTTTCTCCCAGACAGTTTCAGAAGGGTGCTGCACCCTGCCTGCCCTTTTCTTTACAAAATAGCACCCTTCTTGCCCCTCATAAA
Organism: Maratus michaelseni; assembly: GCA_963931845.1. Classification (NCBI taxonomy): domain Eukaryota; kingdom Metazoa; phylum Arthropoda; class Arachnida; order Araneae; family Salticidae; genus Maratus; species Maratus michaelseni. Next base: position 396,193,576 of record OZ007592.1, read on the forward strand.
ATAATTAGCACCCTCCTTGGAAAGAACTAGATCTTTCGAAAGGCCTAGCGCATTTAAAAAAAAAAAAAAAAAAAAAAAAAAAAAAAAAAAAAAAAAAAATTATGGTGTTTTTAAAGAAGTTATTTTAGTTCAAAATAATACCTTTTAACAATTAAAAAAAAGTGCCTTTAAGAATCCAAAAAGTGCCCTTAAGAATAAAATAGTGCCCTTTTCTCACCAGCAGCACCCTGCCTTTTTTTAAACCTGGGGGAAACTCTGCAAATATTAGGGGAGACTGGTACACAGTGGACCACTTTTTCAGTTAATTTTTTTTCTTCTCTGTAACAGGTAAACTGATCTGCATGAAAATATTTTTGAATATTCTTTAAACCTTTATACATTCAGCATAATTTTCTCAAAACGTAGTTTTCAATACATTTTTAATTTTTTTTTTTTATATGCACCCATAAAGCGGACCGCCCACCCACCGGGGCACAGTGGACCGCTGTTAGGTATTATCTGAAATACAATATAAATCTATTTTTCATTAATCTAATTCTTTTTTATTTCCCCTTTGCCCGCAAAATAACATAATAATAATATAAATTTACAAGTAACATTTTGAAACAAAAACAAGAATAATTATATTTTGAAAATAATAACAGATTAATACAGGAACAATTGCAATTTAGTTGAAGTTATTACTTAAGTACAAAAAAAATCAGCACACATTAAAATTTGCAAATGAAATTCCAAAATACTTATGATTATGAGTAAGATTGAGCATGGAATTTTCCTGAAATACTTTTGGGTGAGGGAGCAACATTATAATATCCTTGACATCAACAGCAGATTCATCTACAGTTTCGGGGAAAATAAACTGATTTCCATTCAATTTGCATCTCATTTGCATTGAATTTTACTTGAATATAATTATCACCAATTAGACTACAGTTATATTTATCAAAGACAGTAAATACAAAACAAAATATTTCTTACTATGTTAAATAAATTGTTATTTTTATTTGTTTACTTTATTTTACAGTTAAATACTACTTTAAAACAATATTTCTTAATAGAAAATAAGCAATTATTAAATATTTTGAACATTCTGCATTACAGGAGCAGAGTGGATTGTGGACCACTATGCCCCAGGAGTGGGTGGTACATTGTGCCTCATATTGAAGTTCAATAAATAATCATATTAATATTTGTTTATAGCTTTCTTTTAAACATATTAACTTTAAAGTTAAATAAAAAAGAAGTATCTGAGCTTTGCAAAAAGGCTGTTTTACCTTATTTATCTACAACCTTTAATTACTAAAAAAATAAAATATGATAATGAAAAATTTTATTTTTAGAAGCTCAGAACAACCCATCAGGATAAAATATTTCAATCTGAGCTAAACATATTTTCTGAAGGCCATAAATAATCAGTGCAGTGCTGTTGTCTATTAGGATAGAAGAGAAGCTTAAATTTTTTTTTAATAAATAAATAATTAGGGGGTAGTCCACTGTGTCCATAGGTCTAGTGTGTACCGGTCTCCCCTACACTAAATATGCAATACTTAGATAAGCTTCAATTAAATTGTAACAAGTAAACAAATTTTATTACAATTAAATAACCTTTAAAGATTTATGTTGCGATTAAATAAGAATTTTGTTAGATATTAAACAGATACATTTTATTTCTTAAAAAAATGGCAGTTCTCTGACCGTTATAGTACACAAGTACTATTTTATGTTCCACAAAATATCATCATGGTGATCCGCAGAACTAAAAATTATAAATTTACTGGTCTGTGAGATTCCAAAGGTTGGCGACCACTGATTTTAGATGACTGATTATTACAATAAAAAATTTAAATTTTGTGTGCTGCTGAAGGGGGGGGGGAGGGGGTAGATTTTCTTAAAAAAAAAAAAAAAAAAAAAAAAAAAAAAAAAAAAAAAAAAAAAACAGACATCTGCAGAAGTGCGAAAGATTCAGAGCTCTTAACCTGAAAGGTATGTGTAGTGATAGTTTGCTACAAAAAATAGTTTTTCTCAACCACTGACCATAAGAAATAATGACAATCTGTGGCCAGGACAGGTCTTAAATGTTTGCTTATTCACCTCCGACCAAAAAAAAAAAATAAATAAATAATAATAATAATAATAATAATAATTTTAATTAAATTTATAGTAGCAATGAAACTAGTAAATCTGCAGATCAGTGGCCTCGAACGTTAATTCTACAATTTTTTTAAAAATTATTTTACTTATTATTTAAAAAATTCAATCCGCAGAAAAATTTCTTTTATATTTGTAATACTAATTACAACAAATAATATATCAAGTAGTTTCGGGGAATTTAACTGTTAAAAATAGTGGGAATTATACGAATCTATGTAAAACTATTCCAAAACTTTTTTTGTTCAGATTTTTTTTGTTATCACCCCCCCCCCCCCCACTCTCTCTCAATTTGACAACTGTAATTCCCTGATATTTAGTATTTTAAAACATCTATCTAAAATAATTGAAATACTGATATTGTGATAATCATTGATATCATAATTGGTAAATTTACTTTAATATAACTATTTTTTTTATTAGAATGTTTTCATTAAATTCTGGTACTAAATACAGTCATAAAAACAATTATATTTATTTTCTTTTTTGTGGGGTGTCAATTACTGGAATTTTGATATTTTTCTGTTATTTACAATTAAAGTTCGATTCATATTTTTTCTGTTATTTACAATTAAATTTTTATTTATAATAATAATGTACATTGGTCTTAAAACTTTAAAAATAAATTTTGTAAATGGCCGTGAGTATATAAAATTCAGTTACCAAAACAAACACATCCAAATTTTGAAAGAAAATATAGAATATATAAATTTATTAAGTGAAGCTAGCTCTTAGCATGTTCATTAAGATTTTCCCTGAAAAACAGTGGAACTTCGGAACATCCCCCCCTACCTCCCCATTCCCGGCGACACTTTAAAAAAAAAAAAAGTAGGTTTATTTGATGAGTTGACGAAGTTGTTTGGGTGAAAGTTTCAAGTTTACAAAAAAAAAATTAACCTACAAGAATAATCAAGAAAATGAATTACCGTCCACTTTCTCAAATAAGCATTTGTATAATTCACAAACATCTATGATCCACAGTTTATGTTGCAGAATAAATAAAGACGTCTTTTTCAAAACTCGCCTTATCCAAAATCATAAAAATTGTGTTTTCCCTAAAAGTCTGGTAATCAAGGGCCCGCCCGCTTAGGACTTACATATAGGGGAAGCCCGACGTCACACAGGGGGGGGGGGAGATATAACAAATTATTTGAAAACAATATATATATTATAAACAATATTATTTGAAAAGTATTTGATTAAGGAAAAAAAATAATCAGCCACATAATTTGTGGGCCCAGGGCCGAGGCCCGTGCATTAATCAGGCCCTTAAAATACTCTATATTTTGCATAAAAAATATTAAGAAAATGACAACTTACTTAATATTTAAGTTTCTTCCTGAAATGGCGACTAGTAACTTGCAACAGCGTCCTTTCCTTCACGTTATCGCATTTGTTTCTGCCTCGTTTCTTCATTTCCCGCCTGTCACGTGTGAGAATATTTATCATTGCGCATGCGTTTGGAATTTAAGTCATCCGTTATTCCGGAGAACGGTATCTTCACACAGCACTGTGAAACGTTTCACCGGCGATGTGTGTTTTTAAATAATCAGAAGGGGTTACTCCAGAATTTGTGTAATGTTACACAGATAAACCATGGTAAACTTACACAAATGTTTTACAGTGTACTCACGGCTCCAGTGCTGCCAAAACTGCATTTTTAATCTTTGAATCAGTGTCCACCTAGAAGAAAATGGTAAAAAATCTAAAACATCATTATTTTCATGAATACTTAAGAGAAGACCTCCAATAAGGAAGTGACCAGGTGTTAGTGGTTGTAAATCATTAATATCTGCAGACAAGCGCGTTAACGGACGTGAATTCATAACTGCTTCAATTTGTGTCACGAGTGTTGTTTGTTCTTCAAAATTCAAGACAGAAGATTTAGTTATCTTCAACAGGATTAGCTTAATTGTTTTGATATTCGATTCCCATAGTCCGCCGAAATGTGGAGATGCAGGGGGTATAAAATTCCATTGTATTCCTTCTTCTGCACATTTCATCCGAAGCACAAATTTGATAAAAGGATTTCAAAATAGCACAAGTACCCTTAAAATTTGTGGCATTATCACTCCATATAATGGAAGGTTTAGATCGTCGAGCAACAAATCTTCTTAAACAGGCTAAAAATGCTTCTGTGGTCAAGTCTGAAACAACTTCCAAATGAACGGCTTTGGTCGAAAAGCAGATGAATATAGCAATGTATGCTTTTAGTGTTATTTTTGATATTTTTAAGTTAGGCTTTGTTACAATAGGACCGGCTAAATCCACGCCAGTCTTCAAAAATGGTCTAGAGGGTATAATTTTATCACGGAGCAAGTCACCCATCATTTGTTGAATAGTTTGATGCTTTGTTCGAAGACAAGTCATACATCTATTTATAATTCTTCTTACTTGGCTCTGACCAGATGGTATCCAGTAAAACTGTCTTAATAAAGAAAGAGTGGTCTGAGTACCCGAATGTAGAAACTTTTTATGATAATATTCAATCAATAGGTCGGTGAAATAGTAAGACTTAGGTAACAGTATTTGGTGTTTCTGAGATTCTGATACATTAGAAAACTTCAGTCTTCCACCAATCCTTAACAGTTCATCTGTATCTAAAAATACATTTAAATTCAAGATCTTACTGTTGTTTGGTAGAGGGCGTTTTCCTTTTAAACATCGAATTTCCGTTTGAAATGTGGAATTTTGTACAATCTTTATTAGTTTTTTCGTTGCATTTTGTAACTCAGAAGTATCTAAATAATCATGTTTCTTAATTTTTGGTTCTGGTTTACAGTTATTCAGAAATCTCAAGCACCATGCAGTAACTCTTATTAATTTTATAAAAGAAGAATATCGATTAATTAAATCACAAACCTCCATTTTTATCTACAATAGTTGATTTCACAGCAGTGTTTTTCTTTAGTTCTAACTGATCCTTAACTTCAGAAATATCTAATTTATCAAATGGTTTTTCGAATTTTGGCCAAAGAGATATGTCCTGTTTTAACCATTGGGGACCTTGCCACCAAAGATGATTATCTTTCAATTCTGAAACTTTCAAACCTCTAGTAACTAGATCGGCAGGATTATCTTGTCCAGGACAATGAAACCAACTAAGTGGATCACTAAGATCTTTTATTTCTTTTATTCTGTTCCTGACGAACATTTTAAATCTTTCTGACTCTCCTCTAATCCAGTAGAAAGTAATAGTCGAGTCAGTCCAAAAGTAGCAAGTTGCAGGAAAAGATAAGTTTTTAGCAATTTTATGAGAAAGTCTAGCAGACAAAAGGGCTCCCAATAATTCTAGGCGAGGTATAGAAACAGTTTTCAATGGGGCCACTCTAATTTTTGCTCCAATAAAGCTGGTAACAACGTTCTTGCTTTTTAATACTGCTCTAAGGTACACTACTGTACCATATGCTTTCTTTGAGTCCGAAAATCTGTGTAACTCAAAATAATCAACTTCTTCGATGGCAATATCTGCCAAATAATATCTGGGAACATTAATACTATTCAGTTCTTTGATTTCCTCGAACCATTCATTCCACAAAATATCCAATTGTTTGGGTAGATTTTCATCCCAGTCAAGTCCTAAACACCAAACTTCTTGGATTAAACATTTAATTCTAATAGTATAAGGACTTATAAAACCAATTGGGCTGAAAATACGACCAACAGTCTGCAATAGATAACGTTTAGTACTAAGTTTTATCGACATGAATTTTCTAAGTTTTGAGTTTTAAATGAAAACTGATCACTGTTTGGATCCAAAGCAACCCCTAAAACCTTGGAAGGTATCAAATGCTGATTACTAAGATTTAAGTTATCTGTTACTTCATCAACGTGTAAACCATGTGTTTCCCATTTTTCACGTAATTTTAATGAGACTGTTTTCCATTTCCTAAAGGTCATACTGGCATCTTGAAATATTTTAAAGGCTTCTTTACTTAATTTAAATGCATAATCAACATAACTTTCACTAGTAATCAGGTCATCAACGTATAACGATGAATTTAAAATGACAAAAGATTCAGAAAATGTTGTTACATACCTTTGTAAGTGATGTTTGATAGTAGCTGCCAGAAGGAAGGGGCTTGACTTCACACCGAAGAGAACTCTTAGTAATCTGAAGATCTTAAATTCCTTACCTGGATCTTCAACCCATGGCTCATCATCCCAAAAAATCTTGTAAAGTCCCTGTCTTGTTCATCGATCTCGATCTGTAAGAACGCTTGTTGTATGTCTGCAGTAATTGCTACAGGAAAATTTCTAAATTTGATTAAAAGGCTGAATAGTTCAGGGATAAGATTTAATCCAGTATATAAACAATCGTTTAGTGAAAGTTCACCTTTAGCATGGGCGCTTGTGTCGAATACGATTCTGACTTTGCTGGTCGACTTATCCTCACGAATTACTGCTCTGTGGGGTAAGTAAAATGTGTTTGCTTCCGATGTGTTGTTCTCAACAGGTTCAATAATATTCTCTTCTAAATAACTACCTAAAATAGCTTTATATTCCGAGAATAACAAAGGATCGTTTGTAAAATTTGTTCTCAACTTCAAAAATCGTCTATATGCCACTTCGCGATTATTATTAAGAGACATTTTCAAATTAAACTTCCATAGAAATTTAACTTTGTACCGATTATCTTTAAAAACTATGCTTGATTGAAATTCAGTCATAATTTCTTCATCTACATTAATAACATTTTTAGTTTCATATTCAATTCCTAAGCTTCCTAATTGCCAAAAATTTCTGATTTGATCCGATATATCCTTTTCTTCAACTATAATTTTCATGCTAAACAATTCGTTGGCTGACCCCATGTAACCCTGTAAACACCAGCCAAAAAGGGTTTCAGTAGCTACGAGTTTATCCTTTAATATTTTAATTCTACCAGTTACAACATTATAATAATTATCTGATCCAATTAACACTGCAATTTTATTATTATTACATTCGTAACTGTCAGCTAGTTGTAAACCTTTTAATTTACTATAAGTTTTACGAATGTATTTATCAGGAGTGGGTAAGCAAGCAGCTGAAATTTGATCTGTCTCAAGGGCTTCAACTTCAATATTTAAAGATGGATCTTCGCTATTTTCTAGTTTTACTTTTACTACATTATACGTTTTCTCAGTTGCCTTTTCGGCTCCCAAAGCATAAACAGATAAATTTTATTTTCTAATAACAGGTAAATTTAAATTTTGTGAAACATCGCGAATTATGAATGTTCTCATACTACCATTATCCAATGAAATACGAATTGGTTCAGTTTTATTATCTTTCGGATCCTTTGCCACCACTGAACAAGTTTGCAAAAAATGTTGCATTGTGTGTTTTTATTTTGTACATTATTAGTAGAACTGTTGTCACAATGTGAAACAGATACGACACTCTTATCCGTATTTACCTTTAAATCATTTACAAGTTAGAAACAAATGGCCCTACTATGTTTTTTGTTACAAATATCACACATTTTAGTTTTTTCACATTCTTTAATTCTATGTTTGGCCTGTAAACATAAAAAGCATCTTCCCTGCCTTTTTAATATTTCTTTTTTCTGATCTATAGTTAAAGATTGACACATTTCACTATTATGATCAATACTGTTACAGAATAAACACGAATTCTCATTTACAGAATTCAGTAGCTGAAACATTATTTTGTTTAAATCCTTTCGTACTATATTGCAATCTCGGTTTATATTTTGATTGTTTGTCAATAAATTTTGATCTATGTTCAATTTTATTATCACTGGGAAATGATTTTTTAACATCTAAATCATAAATAGCTAATACCCTTTCTCTACTTTCAACTTCGTTTTTAAGAAAACTCATGAGATTTTCTATATTCCACATTTCTCCATCATTTAACTTCCGAATGAATTCTAAAGACAAATCCGGAGGCATTAATTTAAGTAATATTGGACAAAGTAATCCACTGTATGTGTCTGATTTTACACCTAGTGACTCTAAATTACGAATTTGTACTAGACATTTATCATACAGATTTCTTAAACCCCGAGTGTCAGAAGAACTTTTTAGATATTCCATATTTAGTAAATTATTCAAATGAGCATGTACGAGCATATCATGTCTACCGAATCTTTCTTTCAAAAGGGATACGGCCGCTGCATAATTTTTTTCCATTAGACTGAATCCACTTATTGTGTTTTCAGCCGTTCCTGAAACTAAACTTTTCAAATAACTAAATTTCTCAATATCTGACAGACGTGTGTTTTTATCTATGGCTGTTTCGAATGTGTTCCAAAATTCCATAAATTTATCAGGTTCACCAAAAAACCTATTTATTTGTAATTTTGGAAGCTTTACTTTTTTTAGTTCGGTAGTAGCATGATCTGCTCGCACTGGATAAACATTGTTAACATAAGCATTGTTAGCATTAGAGCATTAGTTTTTTATCTTAAAGTTCAGTTTTGATCTATATGATATTACTTTTTGATCATACAAGTCACAATTTAAAATTTCGTTTTCAATATGTTTAGCATTAATCGTAGTTACAATGGTGTTATCAAGTTCCTTAATAGTTTTATATTTTTCATTTAATTTATCAAGAAGTTCTTCTAATTCTTGTACCGAATATTCTGTATTAGTTAAATATTGATCGATAATTTCAAATATTTTATTGAGAAGATTCCGATGCGTATCTCGCATTTTCGTTTGTTTATTTTCAGACATTTTCAAAACAAAATAAAATCATAAAAGGAAACTCACCGATTTCCAGTCAAACAAAAAATAATTTAGTACTTGGTATTACCAGGGTTCGTACGGATCAGGGAATTTTCCAGGAGTTATACCAGTATTTTTTATATTATAGACACAGAAATCTAGGTTAAACTCGAGAAACTTCGCCTTCTTTTAAGGAAAGATTTTCTGCAAGAAAATACTGGTACCGAAGAATTTCCTGGTCGCAAAATTCCAGGAGGCGTACGAACCCTGTATTACGCAATCACTGTCCAAACGAAGTTATCATAATCATCTTTTCAAGGCCGCTTGCACCAAAAATGTTGGATTATCTATTCCATTCTTTCGAATTCGAATCAAAACTAATCTATTTTTATAAATATATTCTAATATCTTACGTGTGTGGTTCAGTGTAAACTAATCTAAACAAAATCAATCTGCATTTACGGAACAAATGACATTTAATTACAATAAAACACATAAAAGAATATTAGCGCCAAGTATTCGACGCAACAAATCTAGAAATCTACACTCCGTGAATCTACATATCAACAGAACAGTTATTTCTCTTCAGTTCACATGAAAATATGAGTTCAAACTACGCATGCGCTGGCTAAATAGTTGTTTCACGAATTAGCCGGAACACTCAACTTTTTTCAAATTTTAGGCGGTTTGCGCGATCGGAAGATATTCTCTAAACGCAATTTTTTTAATTATTATTATTAAACATTACAATCTGCAAATATTTTTCACTGTAGTGTTAAAAATATATATATAAATGAAACTTTTTTTTTACTCTGAAAACATCGGAAATTTTCAATATTTTTATATTTTAGGCGGTTTGCAGGATCGGAAGATAAAGTCCGATTTGAATATTTTTTTGTTTTTTGTTTTACTTGTATTTACCAATCGTAACTTTTCCGCACTATAGCGATTCGGAAATAGTAACTTCACTTTTTTCGCACCACCCTAATATATATTAAAATTTATTTAAATTAAAAAATGTATAAGTATAAAATGCGTAAAAAAGCGTTTAATAGTTAAACGATTACAGTTAAATTTTTATTCAATGTACTGACTGCAACAGGTAAATAGATTTATCTAAAGAAGTTTTATTTTTATAAATCTTAACGCAGATAACGCCAAAATATTTCTACATATTTGTAATTATAGCAATAAGGAAATCTAATCTTTAAATATCACTAAAGTTTTCAGTAGATGACGCTGTGATAATAGTTAACAATAGATATTTCATTACTTGAAATCACGGAAATTTCTGAAGAAACACAAGCTTTTTCGATGTTAATCTTCTTGCAGAAAAACATAATACGTAATCACTAATGACCAATAAATAATAAACAATCAATGAGTCATTAGAAAGTTCGCATGCTTGTGGAATAGAATTTTAGTAAAATACATTTAGTGTTATCTGCGAAATAAGCTTTGGGATATAGTTTTGTAATTAAATTTTATAAAAAAAGAAAGGAAACCTTAAGAAGCGCAACTGTTTTAGACATTAAGGTGTTATGAAAGATTCAATAAGCATTTTAGTATTGTCTCTACTTGTATGACATGCAGTTGGACTCTATATAAAATAAAAAATAATTAATATGAAACACAGGTGACTAACTATAATTTTTGAAGTAAATTTAGTGTTTAGTCTTTCTTGAATTCCGTGTATTCCTTTATTATTTTTTTACATACAGTCACTCTTCGTTACGTGTTTTACTTTTATATAAGTTACAATGAATAAAAAAATGGTCGTCTACTAAAAAAATCAGAAATCTTTAAGCAGCGAATAAACCAGTATTTATTTCTTTTAGAACTACATAAGTATTTCAAGCAAAATATAGAAAGCGAATTTAGAAAGATTTGGACTGTACGTAATTATTTCATTGTGAAAATAAAACATGACTTTAAACTTTAAAAAAAAAAAAAAAAAAAAAAAAAAAAACATTGATCTCATTTAAAATATTTCCCTAATATTTTAAAAAAATCAAAATTGAGACAAATATAAAAAAATAACTAGTTTTTTTTTGTGCGTGTGTTGCCTTAATGATTGTCCATTCAGTGGAATATCTGCTCAATATTGAGATTAAGTTTCCTGAATTTATCAGCTAATATATATAATTTACTAATGCAGGTTTATTCATAATTCCCTATGGGGGTCGAAGCGCTGTAATAAAAAAAGCTAAGTCGATTACAGCCAGAAAGAACATTTGAAAAAATACAGAAACAAAACAAGTTTTACTTACATAACTTACAGGTGTTCTACGTATGTGTGAACCCTTGGTCACACCACATACATAAATGCGATAGCCCAGTTCCTGCCACACTCTACTCAACATGGTACTATCAACGTTATTAACAGTGCGTGTTATTCTTTTACGAAGTTCAGCCACATCAGGCGGCAAAGGGGTACGAAAATGTGGTCTCTTCCATACCCCCTCCCCCACAAGAAAAAAGTCCCACGGTGTTAAAATCCGATGAGCGTATTGGCCATCGCCAAAGAGGTGCGTCTTCTACGGAATCTCGCCTAATCCAACGATGAGGTAAGTGTGTGTTTATGTACTCACTCACAACACACAGAAAATTGGGAGGAGCACCCTTGTTGAATTACAAGATGTCATCCTCATGTTCGCCTGTAAACGCCATTTTTATTTACTAACTGCCATCAGTGGTTTGTGTACAGCCATCTGCCGGAAACTACTGACAATAAAACTTGGTTTGCTTATGTATTGTTTCAAATGTTCTTTTTGCTGTATTCGTCTTTTTTTTTTTTTACTACTGCGCTTCGAAACCCCGGAGGATATATATTTGACATTGAATTGCATACTGCTCGTGTTTTGTAAAACTGAAATTAAAACGCCTATTATATAAAATTTATATTTTAATTTCATATATTTTCTATATTTGAGTTAGTAAATGAGATATATTAAAATATGACTTACGGAGAAAATAATAAAGATATCTTCCTTCAAAAATGTACCCCAATTATAATCTTGTCTACAATTTTCATTCAGTGAAATTCGTCCGATTTATTCATAGCAAAAATATTATTTTAACTTTTGGGGGGGGGGGGGGAATTTGTCACTTAAAGAAAAAATAGACACTTTATACGAAGCACATATAAATGTTTTTTTTTCTCCTTGTTAAAAAGAATTAAGATAATTTCGTTGTTACACATATATTTGCGATGGTTCTGTAAAAATCCAGTGATTCAAAATTAATGAAGTAAGTAGTTCAAAAATGAAATTCTTGAAGCGTTAAAGAAGATAAAAGTTAAATTTTATTTACATTCTTTTCGTGTATATAAAACCATTGGTGTCAATCACAGTTTAAGAATGCATAAGGTGACGTAATATGGAAAAAGGCAGATTACAAATCTAAATCGTGCAAATTTAAGGGACAACATTTTCATCTTTAACTTTTAAATAATAGATGGTTTGAAAAATAATACCTGTAATTTTACGATCTTAGCTATAACCTAATCATTTTTAAAGTTTAACTTATACCATATGTTGAATGTAGAACTAACGTACACGATCATAAAAGTCATTTATGTTATTGTTATAACAAAATTGTTATAAAATTTCAGCAATATGTGTGTACAGTCTGGAAAGATAGAAAAACATATTTAATTGTATATACTTCTGAAATTGTAGAAGAAACAAAAAGATAAAAAGATGGAGAACAATTATTCTAAACAAGCGGAATTATAACATGCTTGGTATTACACACTTATTTAAATTATGAATGACGTAGTAGTAAATTTTATTTGTTTTTAAAAAGGAGAATTAATAATCCCTTATTAAACATACTTCATGATATATATATATATTTTTAGTCTGTAATTAATAAGAATTTTTTAAAAAGGAAAATACAAGTGCAGTGTAAAAAGCCGTGGGAATGTAAAATGTATTATCTTGAACGTTGAAATAATAATATTGAAGTTGGCACATTTTATTAATCATTATTTTTCATTTTATACGTTATCCAATTCTTTGGAAAACTATTCTACGTGCATCTGCTTATTCAAATTACCGTAATTACAACATGACATTTATGTGAAATCACGTTACTAAATATCTCAAAAACAACTTCCAAAGTCGTTTTCGCGTCGTCCCTGTACGAGTATTGACTTTATATTAAATATAACTGTTGGCGCCACTCTTGGCTTCTAATATCGCTTGGCGATAAATTTAACCAGTTGTTGTTTTGTTCTTGCTTCGTTCGGATGTCTCCATGGGGAGCTCCAAAGTACATAAATAAAATGGTTCATTGATAAAAACAAAGTTGAAATTTTATGATAGTAGAATAATTTACAGTCCACTCTAAGGTCGTAAGCGTCGACATGGTTCCGCTCGCGGAGAATAATCAGCCATCATAGGATTATATTTCGTTTTTGTTTAAAGAAAAAAAAAAAAAAGAAATTGGAACAATAACAATGGATATAAAGGTGTTGAATCGAAGGAGGGGCAATATAAAGGCCCAATTGACAAAATTAGCAAACTTTATAGCCGATGGGGCACAAGAAATAGACTCAGTGGATATATTAAACAAAATTGAGAATTTGAACAAGTTAGAAGATAAATTAGACGACTTGAAAAATGAGTTCTGTAAAATTTTGAAAGATGAAGAAATGGATAAATGTGATTCTGAATTTGAAGAAATCGAACAAGATCTCCAAAATCTCAAGGTAAGATTTAAAAGGCTTATTGATAATTCTAAAAGTAAAAATGTTGATAATAATATTGAAAATAATGGTGTTAACAAAACAAAAAATTTAAATGTCAAATTACCTGAAATTCCATTGCCGAAATTCGATGGTTCGTATGAAAATTGGAATAACTTTAAGACTCAATTTAATAGTATAATTGATTCGAACGAATTGTTAACTAGTGATCAGAAACTTTTTTATTTGCAATCCTCTCTTGTGGGGACAGCAAAACAAATCCAAAGCACTGATGACACATATGAGTCATTATTTGAAGCACTTAAAAAAAGATTTGACAATAAAAGATTAATAGTTAACAGTCATATTAAATCTTTATTAATGTTAGATAATATTTGTACTGATTCAGCTGAAAAATTAAGAAAGCTGCTTGATTGTATTTTAAAGCATGTAAGAGCTTTAAAGGTTTTAAATGTCGAAATGAACAATTTTAGTAAAAATTTATTGATTAATATTATTTTGACAAAATTGGATAGAACAACATGTAAGGAATTCGAAATGACATTAACAACGACAGATCTACCCAGTTGGGATAACTTTATCGAATTCTTGCAAAATCGTGTTTAAATATTGGAAAACCTTCAAGGAACACAAATAGATTCGCAAAAATTTAAAACCCAGAACAAACAAAAAACTTTTATTCTGAAATATAACTCATGCCCTGTTTGTAAAAAATTACATGCAATTCACCAGTGCCCTGTTTTTCTAAAAATGACTCCAATTCAAAGATTTGATGAAGTAAAAAAGAATAAACTTTGTATAAAATGTTTAAATGATTCGCATATGCTTTCGAAGTGCGGTTCAAAATATAGCTGTCAACGATGTTTTCTCAAACATAACGTGTTACTTCATCGTGATAAAAATAAATCATTTCAAAATAAAACGTCATTAAAAAGCCCCGATTCTGAAATTGAAATCTCTTTGGCGCCAGACGGTCGTTCTGGTACAGAAAATGATGAAACAAATAAACAAAATGTATCGGAAATATCTCAGAGTTTTTCATCGCATAATAATGAAAGTAAAAAAGCAGTTCTTTTGTCTACGGCATATATTTATATTTATAGTCCGTTGCATAAATGTTTCGTGCAGGCCAGGGGAATTCTGGACTGCGGGAGCCAAGCAAACTATATTACGCAAGAGATGGCCTCTTATTTGGGCTTGAAAAAGGAAAAAATAAATGTTTCCGTTAGTGGATTAGGTGGAAATGCCTTTAATGTGAAAGGGAAGGTTAATACGATAATTCGTAATAAAAATGCTTCATTCTCTTCACCTAGCGAATTTTTTGTTGTTTCGAAAATTACTGGTTGTGTACCTTCTTCAAATATTAAAATTGATAAAGCATTGTTACCAAATAGGGTATTGTTAGCTGATCCTACTTTCGACATACCGGGTAAAATTCATATAATAATTGGCGCAGAACTCTTTTATGAGATAATAAAAGAAGGAAAAAATCGCATTTCACCAAATTTAATGTTTCAAAATTCGGTGTTTGGCCTTATTGCTACTGGAACTGTTAAAATCAAGAGTTCTAATTCATATTGTGGATTGACATTTAATTATGAAATGGAGAACATTGAATCTATATCTTAAAAAATTTTGGGAAATAGAAAATATTTCATCTGACCGTTTTCTAAGTAAAGAAGAAGAATTCTGTGAATCTCATTTTAAAAAAACGCACAAAAGAGATGATACCGGAAGGTTTATTGTTGAAATGCCGATTCAAACTGATCAATTAAATTCATTAGGAAATTCGAGAAAATTAGCAGAAAGGCGTTTACATCAAACAGTAAAGAGATTGGAAAATAATAGTGCTATGAAAAAACTTTATTGCGAATTTTTAAATGAATATGAAGCATTGGAGCATATGGAGCGAATTTCAGTCGAAGACTCTCGCTCAGCAGTCTATTACATGCCTCATCATGGCATTTTTAAACCAGATAAATCCTCTACAAAATTAAGGGTTGTCTGTAATGCCTCTGCACCTACCACAACCGGAAAAAGCTTGAATGATATTTTGCTTTCCGGTGAAGTTAAGGGAGATCTTTTTTGATATTTTGTTAAGATTTCGGAAATATAAGATTGCTTTAACTGCGGACATTAAAAAAATGTTTCGGCAGATTTTGATAGATCCTTCACAAAGGGACCTTCTACGCATTCTTTGGAAGGATTACGAAAATAATTCCACAAATGCCTTTAAATTGAACACGGTCACTTATGGAACTAAATGCGCCCCTTTTTTGGCCATAAGGTGCATCAAACAATTGGCTTTAGATGAGAAGGATAAATTTCCTCTTGCGGCAAAAGCTATTCTTTCTGATAGCTATATGGACGATATCGTGATTGGATCCCCAGATTCAGACTCGTCAATAGCCCTGAAAAATCAATTAATTGACATATTTCGTTCTTGTGGAATGGCTTTGCACAAATGGAATTCAAATTTGAATGAGCTTTTAAATCATGACGAAATCGAAGATGTCTCCTTTTGCACTAAGTCTGACACTTCAGCTAAAACTCTAGGTATGGTTTGGCAATCCAACAAGGACCAATTTGCGTTTAGCGTTTCGGTGAAAGTGCAAGAATCATACACCAAAAGACAGGTTCTTTCTGTCATAGCAAAATTGTATGATCCGCTTGGGCTCATTGGCCCAATTATTTCCAAGGCTAAGTGTTATCTTCAAAAATTATGGTTGTGTAAACTAGGCAGGGACGAGAACATTCCGGAACCTCTTGCTAGTGATTGGTGTAACTTCGTAAGTCAACTAAAAACTATAGAAAATATAACAATTAGTCGATACATTTTAACTCGTTCCACACAGAAGCAATATTTGTTCTTGGTTTCGCTGACGCTTCCATAACAGCTTATGGTGCTGCAGGTTATATATATTGTTTAAATCCATCCAAATCGACCACATCAAACCTCATTGCAAGCAAATCAAGAGTGTCACCTCTAAAGACCATTTCTGTGCCAAGGTTGGAACTATGTTCATGTTTGCTTCTTTCTCAACTTGTCGCCAAAATTCTCCCTTCCTTACAACTAGACATTCAAGGAGTAATTTTATTCTCAGACTCAACTATAGCATTGGCATGGATAAAAGCCTCTTCTCATCTATTAAAAACTTTCGTAGCGAATAGAGTCTCAAAGATTCAGTCTCTCACTGAACAATTTTTATGGAAACACATTCCTTCTAGTGATAATCCAGCTGATATAATATCTCGTGGAACATTTCCTCAGTAACTCTCAGATATAGAACTGTGGTGGAAAGGTCCATTATTGACTAATAATATCTTGGACTGGACAGAAAAAGAGGAAAAAACTGACATTCCAAATGATGATGCATATTTAGACGAACTTAAATCGAACAATACTATTCATTTGCATCTTATTTCTCAGGACTTTAATCATTTTCTTAACAAACTTTGTAATTTAAGTAACAGTTATTTTAAGTTACTTTGTATTTTAGTTTATATTTATAGATTTATTTATAATTGCAAGCAGAAAGAAAGGATTGTAGGGCCTATTAAAAAGCAGGAATTTCACCAGGCAAAAATAAAATTGGTTAAACTCGTGCAGGTAATGTATTTCGACAGAGAAATGAAGGCGCTCAAGAAATTTGAGAAACTAAAGGATAGTCGAGTAAGTAATTTAAATCCTTTTCTTGATAGGGATGAAATTTTTAGGGTTGGTGGTCGTTTAGATAAATCAAATTTATCTTATGATAAAAAACATCCGATTCTTTTACCGAAAGATCATAGGCTTACCCTTATAATTTTCCAGTATTTTCACTTAAAAAATTTGCATGTTGGTGCTCAAACCTTGCTTCATTTTGTGAGACAAGAATTCTGGCCCTTAAATGGCAGAAACATCGCTAGAAAAATCGTGCATAATTGCATTGTTTGTTTTAAAAACAAACCTAAAATTGCAGAACAAATCATGGCCTCGTTACCTAAAGAAAGGGTAAATATCAACCCCCCTTTTACAAATTCAGGGATTGATTTATGTGGCCCATTTTTTATAAAATACAAAAACCAACGTAAAGGAGTTTTTAGTAAAATTTATGTCGCAATTTTCGTCTGTTTTGCTACTCGTGCAATTCTTTTAGAAATAATAACATATTTAACTTCTGAAGCCTTAATAGTTACCTTAAAAAGATTTGTAGCTAGGCGCGGAATTTGTGTCACCATCTTTTCCGATAATGCCTCCAATTTTGTTGGTGCGAATTCAGAATTGAAAAAATTGCATAAAATTGTAAAAAATCAATCCGAGGAATTGGCTGCTTACTTATTGGCTAATTCAATTTCTTGTAAATTCCTTCCTCCTAGATCCCCTAATTTTGGTGGCTTGTGGGAGGCAGGAGTAAAATCATTTAAGCACCATTTAAAAAGAACTATTGGAGATTTAAAACTAACTTTTGAGGAATTTTTAACTGTCGTTAATCAAATCGAAGGTATTTTAAACAGTAGGCCTCTAATACCTTTATCTTCGGATCCAAATGACTATGAAACGTTAACCCCAGGACATTTTTTAATCGGCCGCCCTATAAATGGTATCTGTGAACCAAACTTGACTGACCTTGCCAATAATAAACTTAGTCATTGTCAGCAAATTACAAAAATTAATCAATTAATTTGGAAAAAATGGAGTAGAGATTATTTAAATAATCTTCAACAGCGAACAAAATGGTTATTTGAAAAAGAAAATATTAAAATTGGAACTATGGTCTTATTAAAGGATAGTAATTTGTCCATGTGTACTTGGTCAGTCGGTCGCATTCAAGACGTTATTTATGGGAGCGATGGTAAAATTAGGGTTGTGCTTGTAAAAACCCCTAATGGTATATTCAAACGTGCAATTTCTAATGTTAGTATTTTGCCCATAAATGATCCTTTATTATAATGCAAATATTTATTTTTCTTGTATTTCTGTGCATTTACATTTGAAAAATTTTTGCAGTAACTTTGTATTTTAATATTATAATTAGATTGAATTGTATATTTGTATTATTGATTGAATTGAAACTTGTATTATAATTGAAGATTTATTGTTAAAAAGAAAATTAATTGTTCACAACGAAGGACATTTAAGATATGTTGCTGAAATAAATATTTCAGTGGTGGCCGGTATGTTGGCGCCACTCTTGGCTTCTAATATCGCTTGGCGATAAATGTAACCAGTTGTTGTTTTGTTCTTGCTTCGTTCGGATGTCTCCATGGGGAGCTCCGAAGTAAATAAATAAAATGGTTCGTTGATAAAAACAAAGTTGAAATTTTATGATAGTAGAATAATTTACAGTCCACTTAATATCGTAGTCGTCGACAATAACTTATGTGTGGAGTAAAGAAAATGCACATTTTCTAACATAATGAATTTAAATTATAACTTTACGATTTTTCCATAATACTTAAGCGGCATAATTAATCATTTTTAGAATTATTAAACATTAAATAACTTATTTCCTTATGTTTCGTATTATATAAACTTATTAAATTTCTAAGATAAAACTGTTGTCATCGGAAATCGTGTCGCATTATAGTTAATTAAATTATAATAGGAAATGTTCGTCATTTTAAAAGAGTTCGTTTGATAATTTGAAAGTACACACACAAATATATATATATATATATATATATATATATATATATATATATATATATATATATATATTATATTACGAATATTTACCGTCATACACTGTAAAAAATGACCGATGTTTCTTATTTTCTGAAAATATGCTATAACCACGAACGAAAATAAAATATAATCTTCTGAGTTATCCGAAATTTCAAATAGCATGTTACATTGTCTTTTGAATCCCCAGAAACGAATACATCTTCAAAATTTAAAGAATAATTTATAAAAACAAATTATTTTTAGCTGCCCGAATTTTTCAGAAACGTTTCCAAAGGGTTTTTATAGTGTATTAATTAGTGTCCTTAGCCTGGAATACCTGTTTTTCGAATGCTATCAATTCTGAAGTAAACATTTTCATGCTCAAAAAAAAATGTTTAACAGACAAACATGCAAAATTAACAGCGTTAACAATAACATTAAAATAAAGATTATTTATTTACTCTTTCATGTATAAATTAACTTATGCGGCTGAAAACGTGTACTTGAGAATGGATAACATTCGAAAAACAGGTATTCCAGCCTGAGGACACTAATTAATACACTATAAAAACCCTTCGGAAACGTTTCTGAAAAATTCGGGCAGCTTTGTTTTTATAAATTATTCTTTAAATTTTGAAGATGTATTCGTTTCTGGGGATTCAAAAGACAATGTAACATGCTATTTGAAATTTCGGATAACTCAGAAGATTATATTATATTTTGTTCGTGGTTATAGCATATTTTCATAAAATAAGAAACATTGGTCATTTTTTACAGTGTATGTTGTATTTGGAGTAAAGTTGATACTAGAAGTAGGAGCACACATGGTCGCACAATGAAATTAAGAACGGTGGTTGTTATTGATGATGTAAAAAATTAGAAGCAGTCATAATACTTCAGTTGCAGTCTCGACGCAGCCGTAACGACAGTAGAATGAAAAAACCAGAGGCGTTTCTCCATCAATCAAATGAACAAGGCTTTCAATTTCAATCCTTTATTAGGTATTTCTCTTGGGCAGTTTCCAAGTAACAATAATAGCCATGCATCGCTACGTCATCAAGGTATAGAGGGTAAGTAATAGAACATCTTAATTATTGTCAAACGAGCAGCCAGGGAGTTGTTAACAAGTGAAAATTCGACTTATTTCTGAGGGAGCACCGCAGGTAGCTGCTTTTTGTTACCTAGCGCAATAACACAAATTATGACGTAGAACGCGCACTGAACCAATGAGGAATTAAAGAAGATGCGTCATGCTACGTCACGACCAATGAAAGATAATTAGTAAAGAGTTCGGACACAGAGGTAGTGGATGAATTTTGTAGTAAAGTGACTTAGAGTGGGAAAATAAAATTCGGAATAAAAATGAAAATGGCTCTCAAAAAACATTCTAAAACCCAGAAATGATCGGGGATCATGATAGAAATTAAGAATAACTAAAAGCTTTATATTTAAGTAAATTTGGACAGAGTTAACGATAGAGCTAATTTAAGAATAAGGATTTAATGAATATAGAGTAGTAAATTAGAATAAAACAGGAAAAAATTAGAATTGTAAGAATTTGGAATAATTTAACTAAGGAAAAATGGCGAAATTTTTTTTTATTATTACATATATATATTTAAAAAGTAGAAGATTACATATATATATTTAAAAACCTTTATTTTAAAAGACTAGGGGGCTCTGCCCCCTGCTCGCTACGCTCACCAACCCCCGTTCTGATTTCACAGCCTCTTAAAACCTGGTAATGTATCCTGTTTTAAAAAGATGATGATGATGATATCACGAACGGCGACTTTCTTCTGTAATCAGGTTATAATGCTTTTTCATTTAATTCATCTTTTTTATTTTTAATATTCATGTGTAAACACAATTTTTATGACATAATTTTCTTTATTTCCTGCTTTCAACACGTGATCATTTAATTATTATTTTAAACTTTCATTATTGTTTTTAATAGTCTCACGCAAATACATGTTTTATTTGAGATAAAACATAATCCTTTGCGCTTATTTAGAAATTGGCAACAATATAAAAAATGACTTTTTCAATAAAAGATTTTTTACTCGATTTTTAAGGATTTTTTTAGTTTTTATTGTCCGACCGTGATAATTTGTTTAATTTCTGAAAGCTTGTTATATTTCGCATCTGGTGGTATGATTTTCGAATCCGTAGGATGGCTAGGAAAAAAAGTAATAGCTCCTCAAAAAAGTCCTTAGTAAAATAGTGATGAGAATAACCCGGAATATCTACGCAGAATTTGATTGGTCCATTTCGTTTTTGGCTCAGTTCCAGATTACTTTTTTTTAATATAGAAGGAAATGAAATAATTTACTTTCACTTTTTCCGGGTTTCATTTCTCGGATTAAAAACTTTATAGATCAGAAACATTAATTGGCAAGAATACATAATTTAAAACTACATTTTAAAATTAATTATGCAATACATTTTAAAAGAAATTACCATTAATGAAAGGAAGTACTGTTATTTTATTTTTTAGTAAATCCATTTTTTTCCTGTTTTAAAAAAATAAATAAGATTTTATTATTTTAATAAGCTACGTCTTCTCTTTGTTCTCCGAGATTAAAAGCTTTCACGAATGGATAATGATCTAAAATGCCACATTTCCCCGATTATAAATTGCTTCCTTAGTAATAGAATCAATTTATATTCCATTTTTATAATGAGCTTCGGAGAACATTTAATTAGAAGAAGCATGTATAATAGGCTATTTTTTATTAAAGAAAGTTGCTTGTTAACTAAATAATAAAAAAAAAACATGATAAATTATTCAATGTGGAAGCTTATTAAAATTTTTAAAAATAATAATAAAGTTTAAATTTTATAGAATTAACCTAGTTCGGAATCCAATATTTAATACTTAGTATACAAGTTAACAAAATTATCCAATATTTAATATACAAGTTAACAAAATTATCCAATATTTAATATACAAGTTAACAAAATTATCCAATATTTAATATACAAGTTAAAAAATTTATCCAATATTTAATATACAATTTAACAACAAAACAAATTACCTATTTTAGAGCATTCTAGGATGTTTTTCTTTTGCTTCAAATCTAAGATTTAAACTGCATAAAACTAAAACATGCTTATTACATGTTAAATACATTTTTTCCGTAAGGAAATTTGGCTTTATAACATTTTAATAAGTATTCAGCAGACATGTAAAGTTGAATTCTTTATATGTCTTTACATAACAGTTTAAGGCATGTTACAAAATTTAAAAAAAATGACCTAAAGATTCTTCACGTTTTTTAGAGCTGTTATACAGTAATAATAATGGATTGTTTGCAAATGCAATAGAACATCTCGAAGTTTAAAAAAAAAATGGAAATTGGTGGAAAACTGGTCCTTTGGCGGCCTTTCATATACAGGAGTGTGCAAAAATTTAAGAATTCCGCTGTACCAGATGAATTACGGAATCTGATTATCTGTAAGAAATAAAAATCTCTTAAAGTTTATGATATTTTGCAGTCCTTCTCGGATGAGTTTATCATTTTTTTCAATCCTGGAGAAAATGACAGCAGCTCAAATTTAAAATTGTCGATTTTAGACAAAAATTTTCGGGTTTAAATCGAGCAAAAAATACTTACTTTTCCAATATTAAAAAGTGCGTTCATGCAGGACTACAAAATAGTATATACTAGAAAATCATGAACATTTCAACCAAATAGGTCGATCCAATCTCGAGTTCTACCTGGTACCAATTTGCAAAATAGTTTCGAGAAAATCAGGTTTAAAGTTTTACAGCGTTTTTAAACAAACATAGATAACAGTGATAATTTTCAACATACATAAAATCACCTATACCAGAACATCTATCAGTCGTTCAGGGTTTAAGGAGTTAAAATATGTAAAAAAAAGTTTTGACTTTTTTTCAAAACAAAAGTTATAACATGCGTCAATATAATTACAATAAATGCTTTGCATGTCAACTTTCATATAATGTACCCGCTTGGACGTCCTCTTTCTCAAATATTTTGTTTCTACGTGCGCGCCGTACACAATACACTAAAAAGGAGCCTATTAAATGAACACCAAAAGACGGATAACTTTTGAACAAATACGAATTTCAAAAAACTGCTTTACCACAAAGTCGTTGAGGGTTTAAGGAGTGAAAATATGTGAAAAAAAAGTTTTTTCAAAACGACTTTGCGAAATACCGATACCAAATATACAAATAATACAAATAAAATACAAATATAAAAATAATAGTTTTACAACGTTTTTATACAAATATAGATAACAGTGACAGTTATCAATATAAATAAAATCACCTATACCACAACACCTATAAGTCGTTCAGGGTTAAAGTAAAAATATGTAAAAAAAAGTGTTGACTTTTTTTCAAAACAAAAGTTATAACATGCCTTAATATACTTACAATAAGTGCTTTGCATGCCAACTTTAATATAATGAACTCGCTTGGACGTCCTCTTTCTCAAATATTTTGTTTCTACGTGCGCGCCGCACACAATACACTAAAAAGGAGCCTATTAAATAAACACCAAAAGACGGATAACTTTTGAACTAATGCGAATTTCAAAAAACTGCTTTACCACAAAGTCGTTGAGGGTTTAAGGAGTGAAAATATGTAAAGAAAAGTTTTTTTCAAAACGACTTTGCAAAATACCGATATCAAATATACAAATAAAACAAATAATACAAATAAAATACAAATATAAAAATAATAGTTTTACAACGTTTTTATACAAATATAGATAACAGTGTCAGTTATCAATATAAATAAAATCACCTATACCACAACACCTATAAGTCGTTCAGGGTTAGAGTAAAAATATGAAAAAAAAAGTGTTGACTTTTTTTCAAAACAAAAGTTATAACATGCCTTAATATCCTTACAATAAGTGCTTTGCATGCCAACTTTAATATAATGAACTCGCTTGGACGTCCTCTTTCTCAAATATTTTGTTTCTACGAGCGCGCCGCACACAATACGCTAAAAACGAGCCTATTAAATGAACACCAAAAGACGGATAACTTTTGAACCAATGCGAACTTCAAAAAACTGCTTTACCACAAAGTCGTTGAGGGTTTATGGAGTGAAAATATGTAAAAAAAAAGTTTCGACTTTTTTTTCAAAACAAAAGTTATAACATGCGTCAATATAATTACAATAAATGCTTTGCATGTCAACTTTCATATAATGTACCCGCTTGGACGTCTTTTTTCTCAAATATTTTGTTTCTACGTGCGCGCCGCTCACAATACGCTAAAAATGAGCCTATTAAATGAACACCAAAAGACGGATAACTTTTGAACCAATGCGAATTTCAAAAAACTGCTTTACCACAAAGTCGTTGAGGCTTTAAGGAGTGAAAATATGTAAAAAAAGTTTCGACTTTTTTACAAAACAAAAGTTTTAACATATCTTAATATACTTACAATAAATGCTTTGCATGTTAACTTTCATTATCAACAGCGTGTTGCACTCTAAAAACAATATGTTTTATATCAAAGTACAGTATCGTTTGGCAAAATAACCAACAAACGTAAACACGAAAACTCTTTCCTATAGCTGCAGATGTACATTTATTAAAGAGTTTTTGTATTAGAATTTTTTTTCTTAATTTATGACTAGTACCTCATTTGTATTATCTGTAGTTTAAAGAGTATACATTTCAGAGAAATATAACACAATCCAACCTGAAGTTGACATTATTCTTGCTATGTGTATTCAGTTACAAGAAATGCCCTATTTCGCTTTAAATTTTCATTTTGATTACCAGTCATAAACCATACTGATAACCAAAATAGAATAAAGAGTTTTAAATTTGTTGAATATAATGTACATATATATATATATATACATACATTGTTTCAATTTACAAATTTACTAGATTGAAACGCCATTTTTGTGTAAGGCCTTAACCGTTTGTTTTCTTTTCTTAAATTAGAATATGTATAAATGTTGTTTTTAAATTTAAAAAAAATTCAGTTTGTATTCTTTTGGAAAAGCAATTTAACCTGGATAAAAATTTTAATAATTGGAAAACAGTCAGTAAAATAAAACTGAATTTAACAGAGCTCGCAGCGTTCCTAAAATCTTCTGAATTTGCTATCACTATTTTAAAACGAAGATCCTTATTGTATACTTTTACAGCAGATGTTAAAGAAATATACTACGAAGTTTTTTTATTTGAAATAGCAGTAGGAAATGTAGAAATAATTAGAAACGCTTCTAGCCTTGATTATACTAGTGAGGAAACTGTTATGCCTTACAGCTCCGCTTTGCAGCCCCCGCTACATTTGCCTTTTTTTGGTGTGTTCGTAATTATATAAATATGTAGCACCTATTGTCGCGTCTGGTTCGTTCATCTGTCCGTCTGTCCGTACATAACAGCGCAAAAACTACCCAACCGAATGGTTTGAAATTTAATATAATATATAATAAAATTCGTTTCAGAATTTTGTAGAGTAATTTCAAATTTTATGAAAATCGAATAACAACTTAAACAGATATTAATACAAATATTTATTAAGTAATTTTAATTTTTTTTAAAAACCGGTGCTTCTTTATTATAGAAGCCATCAAGGATTAATCGTAAAGCTATCCAGAGGTATCGCCAAAGTATCTGGACCAAGTTATCTGTAACATGTTACCATGTATCATGTTATAGTCATATATGACATTTTATAACCTCTATGACCACGTTAAGGTCACATGCTTCATTCTATTAAATCCTATCATACGTAATTAATTCAATGTATCTCATGATAGGTAATGATTCTCGGTTGCCATAGTGATAAAGTCATATTATTCACAGTAAGATGGAATCCTATTATTTCCGTATTACTGAATTTAAAAACCCGAATTTGTATACTAAAATTGTTTAATTATAGAAATTCTATAATCTCCCTACAGATTTTTGGATAGATGTTTCCGGAGAAATAGATATTAAATGGAAAAATAGTCTAAATATGGATTTCAAGTTCTGAAATTTTCAAAGCTTGGCTTACGTTTCCCATTGGAATTTTCAATAAAAGTCAACAAAAGATAAAATGTTCCCAACTGAAATTGTACTTGTTTTATGACGGAAATTAACCATATCATAATAACAAACGATATAATTCATTTCACTGAAAATAGTTATAGTACGAACGCAGCTCATTTGTTACTTTTGACGTAAAATTTCCAACTTGTTTTACTGGTAACAATCGTCACTAAAAAAAGTGGAAACTTAGAAAACGACGATCTTATTCAAATGGACAAGATTTGTATTTTACCTTTACAATTAGCATGATTGTTAAACTAAATTGCTGATCTGATTTACACTTCCATATATATTTCATATTTGGTGTATGTTGGCTGAAGTTGAGTCGTAGGTCATTTTCAACATCTGGTGTCTTTTTATATTTTGTTTCTAAAATTTTCAACGGTGAAAAGCCTTTTTTTTTAACTAACTTATATATTTATTTCTTGGATTATGTTAGCTGTCGAAAAGACTCACACTTTACTCCTAAGAACCTCTGATACACCTCAAGGAATACACGTATCTCAATTAAAAAAATACTCCTTTTATATGCCATAGGGAAAAAAGAAGGGTCGTGTCCATTAAAATAAAATGACAACTACATACACAAAATTCTTTAAGAATACATAAGTATTCAGTGGAGCATTTAAGTTCACAATTAATTTACAATTACATTACAAACCTTCCAAGTTCCCTTTAAAAAAGTGTAAAACACATGTCTGTGTTTATGTATGGATTATTTTAACAAACAGGCATCTATGAGAAAATTATCTAAAACTACCCCAATTATTATTTTTTATGTACTATAATTTAAAAACATTGTTTGGAATATAGTCTTATTATTTTATTCCGAGGCAACATTTCTGATCAGGCTAATGTAAATCGCCGAGCTTTCTCATAATAGAATATGGAATAAAAAAATATATAATTGCATATATTCTATGTACATACATTATACAGAATTTGGACACAAAATGTTTATATATATATACACAAAATATATACATTATACATACAAAGTATCTAACGATAAATGTGTTATCAAATAAAGATAGCTGAATACCTATATATTTCCAATCTGCAACATTTACTGTACAAGTAATATTTGACAATAACTCTTCACGATATCTACATTAATTAGAGTGGATGTGCAATTTCTATTTGGAATTGTAAAAACTTGATAAGGCTTTACGAATTATTTCTCATTATTAATTTATTAAAAGCATCTATTTAAAAATAAATTTCAAAATGTAATTAAATTACGTTTGTGCTTATGTCAATAAACTATAAATATCTTCTACGGTATGTATTATCACGTTTTATTTACATATATTATAATAATTAAATCTGACATTTAATAATAATTTATGTATGTAACAGCATTGAACTAATGCATGAGTTTGGAGATTATTTTCAATAGAATTTTCTCTTAATGAACATTTAAAAAATATATCTGATGATTTTTAAAGTATCTAGTTTATTATTATTTTTTATTTACACTCAAACATTCCTGTTCTTAAACAAAATGAATAATTTTAATGTATGCTTTGTTTAATAAAAAAATGTGTTAAAAATACATATAATATTTTCATGATACAGGCAGGAAAGTTGCATACAGAATAAACCGCAAAAAATATTATTTTATGATACTTATATAAGAAATCAAAATTAGTTGAATAACTGTGTAAGTCATTTTAATGAATATCAATACAACATTTCTTCTGTAGTCGCAGAGCATGGCTTAATTTTAACTGGTGCATCAGATGTTCTAAATGTCACCTGTGTATTAAAAATATTTTTGTTTTCCTAACAAAATTCAGAAAAATATTTAAATACGATATCATAAGCGGAGTTAAATAGTAATATTACAAAATATACATAGATAGAAATTTAAAATAATTTAGTAATACAAAAGAATGACTTCAGGGGAACATGCATAGACACAACATCGTACATCAATCATGGGCAGTATAGCGTCCTCTTTGACACCAAGTATTTCCATGAAGTTTTTTAAACTGGTGCTAAAACACAAAATTTGCAGTGATAGATATTTTATAGAATTAAACAATGAAATTTTAGGGGACTAAATACTAAATTGTTAAATCAATATTTGTTTATACAAGTTATTTAAGATTTATTTTCAAAAACGTTATGCGTAAATTTAAGTCTTCGTGAACAATGCTCTTTTAGTATCTTCTGAATGTGTATTTTTTTTGCGAAAATAAAGAATACCAGCTCGAAATCTGCAATATTGCTCTGATAACATGAATCCTTATTTAATGAACTGAAAAAAATTGAAAATATTCCCAAAGAGAAAAAGGAAGAGTTGTAAAACTTCTCACGTTTATAGACAATATGTAGGATTTTGATGGAATTATTTTATAACACGAGTTTAAGAATGAACTAAAAATATTACCCCACAAATCCAACTAATTATTATAAAATACTAAAAATTTTTATTTCATTAAATAATACTATACTCAGTGTTTCATAAACATTGATTTAATATGTATTATACTTTTTTTTATATTATTTACTGTATATAGATAAACCATGCATTAATTAGTGCAGCGTAAATAATATATATGTGTATTTAACCTAGTAAATGTTTAATATAACCTAGTAAATGTTTAATAAAATAACCAAGAGAAGTTTTAGCCAGGAAACGGAAAACAGTATCGTATAACGGCACACCCAGGGACCTTCCAGCGAGATAACGAGACTTTCCGGCATCAGAGCCTCGGCCCATCAGAGGTGTGCGGTAGTCGCATACTATCAGCTGCTTCCACGGCCCTACACAGGTGCCCCGCAACCTAGGTTGCTTGCAGGACTCATGTCATCACGGATCAGCAAGGTATGCACAATGACACAACAAAAAGCTATCTTAAGCCCCCGGCACCTCGTGGGGGCTGGAGTGTACACAAAAGATAGAAAAAGAAGAAGAAAAAAGAAGAACGAAGATCGAAGAAGATGACGCCAATGAAAGGGTACAACTACAGTAAGTCTGAAACTTAATAATTTAATTAAAGCTTAAGTTTAAGTTTGTTTTAATTTAATTTGTTTATTTTTCTTGGTTTAATTTAATTCGTCCTAATCTAATTTAACCTATCATAGCTTAATTTAATCTAATTTAAATTCTTAATTTTAATTTTAATGTTAACTTTAACTGTTAATATCATGTACTAATAAATTCCCTTTCAGGTTCCCCAAATGGTCCCGGAGCTGCGGATTGGGTCCCGCGACAGTGGGCCTCAATCGGTGGGGACCGGGAGCATTCCCCCCTTTTTTTTTTTTTCTTTTTTTTCCACCCCCCATTTTTGACAGATCGCCTCTTTATTAGGTGCAAATAGGACTATGTCCGCATAAGCTACCGGACCCGCTCCAATGGGACAGCCCACGGAGCCAGTTTTTCCTCGGTGGGGTACGGTAGAAAGACGACTCCAGTCATCCGTTGCAGCGATTCGTCTGCCTTGCATTTCGGCACAAAATTATTTTCCCCGGTACGACTTAGCAATTGGCTAACTCTTTCAAAATGCAATCTAATTTCTTAAAATTCCCTCAAAATTGTCCCCATCTAATGCTAAGAGACGTACAAAGTTTAGACACAAAAACATCCAGCCCCATTCACCCAAGTATGACGAGTATGTGGTGTGCGGCGTCAAGTCTCAGAATTAATAATTCAGTCCAGCACTACCCAGATAATATCAGCTTTGAATAACTACTAGCCGACCCGGATACTTGTCTGAGTAGATCTCCCTATGCGGCGATCAGGCGATTTTCGCCCCGCTCTCCAGGCACCTCAACCCGTTAAACTAGGCAGAATCCTGGTAGGCAGGGGCCTGGTCAGTGGTCTCCGAGACGTTCCGGCAGAAAACCGGTGGAGTTAAAACCCCACCCCTTTTTCCAACACACTCGCAACAGTAACAGATTTGGCAGACCAATAGAGGCCATCAACATCAAAATGTATTCTAAAAGATCAAGATTGGTCACCAATGGAAGACAGCCTAGAGTAAAAAAATACATAGGTCAGTAGGTCAACCAATGGTAAGAGACAGTTCCTTACGATATGTCACCATTTTTTTTAATAAGAAGAACTGTGACCCATACAGAAAGATGCATGTAAAAATGGTTCTCTCTATGCTGTTTAAAAAAAGAAGCTTGCCTCTTCCCTATATAACACGAAAATAATTTATATAATTATAACACGATATTTTTTTTAACCTAACAGTGCGTTTTGAAGAAAATGAACGTATATACACTATATTTCCAATGATGACCGGTCACTTGCGTTTTTAGACGTTTTGTTAAATATCTGGAAAGGTACATGTGGAATTATCCTGAAACTTCAGGAGTGTAAACAACATGATAGACGTCATGTATTTCCGCAAAGATTTTTCCCCGCAACCCCATAAGGGGCCGTCAACAAATTGAAGAAAAACCAATATATTTTGGATAACCCTGTAAAAACTAATATTGCAAAAGCATTCAAACTGTAGACTATGATTAAGTGGCTTATTGTAATAATTTGGGTTCATTTTTATGAAGATAGCATGTATACTCGAAGAGAAATTCAGGTTTTTATAAAAACAGTCCCAAATTTTACCAAGTTTTTTGCTTATTATTTGCAGAGTTTTTAATATAAAAACAAGTTATTTTCAGAAAATATGACAAACAAAATCGTACACAATACCCAGCAATCAGAATTAAAAAATAATAAAGATTGTATGAAAAATGAGCAGGTTTACTAAATATTGTTTCACTGCGCATGCGCGGATTCAATCAACATATACTGTGTATAATATATTAGCTAAATATATAGACCAACATTTATGAAAGTCTCAAAAATATAGCTTGAAAATTCTGATAGTAATCTTCGATAGAATAAGCTCGAAATTCGCTGTTCCCAAAAGGAAGCAAAAAGATGAGATCAAATATAGAATGAGAGACACTTCATTCTTATTATGTCAACTTTCATAAGCTAGTATATTTGAATACAACCCCTCATCTTTTTGCTTCCTTTTGGGAACAGCGAATTTCGAGCAGGGATTGTGAGACATTTCTATATATTTTATGTCTCTCTCTTTTAGATACATAAAAAAAAAAAATCAGAGGCCGTGTATTCATCTAAACGCTATTCCTGTATGCTCTGTTATGTGATGGCAATATGATTTATCTTAAGCATAACATAAAGATTATACAAGAATTTAAAGAAAAATAAATAATTAATTATGTCTCTAATCAAATTGTAATCGCTTAAAAGGCGTATAGCCAACATAGTGAAAATGTATCCAAGCCGGGATTCGAACCCGGGTCATCAGTATAGCGCACTGAAGTTCTACCAACTGAACCACTTGGAACGATACCCAGCCTGGCACATCTCACTATCACATGTTGGCAAGTCTACAATCGCAGCACAAGAAGGAATATTTTCCCTGAGCTACCAACCCTAGGGAAAACACGAAACTAAAGAGATTCCAGCATCGATAATTGAATAAATATATTTTAATACTTGGAAAATTTTCACAGAAAATTTCTCACGCCTTGCATTCATAATATTTCAAATTTTAATTGCTTAAAACGCGTATAGCCAACATAATGAAAATGTATCCAAGCCGGGCCTCGAACCCGGTTCTTCAGTATAGCGCACTGACGTGCTAGCAACTGATCCACTTGGAACGATACCCAGCCTGGCACTTCTCACTATCACATGTAGTTACTACATAAAACATTTTACATCTCACTTAAAAAAATTAGTTGCAAAATAATTAAAACCCTTCTATTATAATTTAATGTAAATGAAACATCTATTTAGTGATTAAGGAGTGATATTGTTTGTTTAATTTGTCCTTACTCCTAAATATCAGTTAAACTCGTTTTCTGTTTTAAGTATTTTCTTTAATTTAATCAGTAACATACTATACCAAAAGGATAGAAATAGGGGCGTAGGACAATATAACTTTTTCTTAGGGTTAATTATAAGGATCATCCGAATGTATACGATTGGTAGTGCACGTGTATTAGAGTCGATGGTAGACACATTAAAAAATTGAACATAATAATCTCTTTTCTCTTCTGAAAATGAATTCTACTTTGCTTAATTTTTTTGTATATATGTGCTGGCATTACAATGTACCACTTTTAAATGAGAATGCTGTCATATTTACGATAATGTTTGGATACACGTACATTTTACGCCTTCACACATAAATTATTTTTACATTTAAAACATTATATCTTACAAAATCAAAAACTCTTTATATTTTCATAATGGATTTTCCTCACCATACCTCATAATATTCCAGTAAGAGTCAATATTTTTCAAATTTCGTCACTAGGACATCTAGTCTAGCTTGGTTAATTTGGGCATAGGCACTTTAACGCTATCACACTCGCATGGCTGTAGCCCTTCCAGTGATCAAGCTGTTTCAGGACACTTTTGTATGCATCTTGTACAAATGGTGACTAAATTACTCTGCTATGCATACACTACATTAAGCGAGAAAAGTTAAAGTTTATTTTGACATAACTACCAACAAAATCAAACGATTGTAAATAGGAGTTATTACATAAAGTATAAATAAAATATTTATTAAATCTCGTCTTTAAAGCCAATATTCTTTACTAAACCTGCTGTGAATGTGTAGAAAATAATTATTTATGTGTTTAATACGTTACATTGTAGCACTTACACAGATTGATCATTTTATTTTTATGATTTTGAAACATTGTTTCTGAATAGATCCCTCGAAACAAAATTTATTCACTCGATGAGTTTGTTGTTTATGTTTCCCCTTATGAAATTCCCTAGATATCTTTTTCACACTTCAGTATTAACAAAACTTTACAGTTACTGATAAGAATCCCAGAGGTGTAATTTTTCTAAACAGTGAATGAAAATCACCGTGAATTTATGAAATATTGTTAAAAGATAGGAAGTACATCGTATATTGTTTAGAAAAACCATATATATATATTGTTTCTACAGATTGAATAGAAAAGACGTTGTAGATATGGCTGGTTCATTTTAAGTTCAAAAACATGCGAAGTGTTTCACTGAAATAATTCTTCTGTATGATTTTATATTTTCATCGCCTTTGGTTTTTGTAAATTCCCCAATGTATATATTTAGTATACCAATGTTTATAATTTTATTATGACTATTTTTTAATGTAAAAATACTATCTTGAAATGATTTTAATAATTGTTTATCCAATTTATATATATCTATAATGTTTTGTAATGTATATATAGCATTTTTTTTTTTATTAGAGCATCAGATTAGAGCAGATTTATTAGAGCATCAAGACTTGGCATGGATGTAGTATAAATTCGCACTTTGCATATGTTGGTGAGAAAGAATTTAAAATGTTTGCATAAATATAGCAGTTATTTTAATGTTATGTTTTTCATGTTGCCTTAAAATGAAAAATGAAGACATCCGCATTCGTTTTTAAACAAAGGTACAGCTTATGCTGTCTAATGTGATTGAACTTCCTTTATTGTATATATTACATAGTATGCTAAAATTTAGTTCAGTTAAGAAACGCATAACACAGTTAAAAGACCCTTTCAGCAATTTCGGTCAATAAACCGAAATGTATTCAATATATTTTGTGCATCCCTGTATATGATCTATAGCATTTATACACGCCGAATACTATATAAAAATATAATTGCATTTGAAAAAGCGTACACAATTGATAATGTACTTCTAGGAAATTTTGTTCATAGACAGTACTTTAACCAAATTCTTTTGTGTCTGAACGATGAATGCTATGCACACTGTAGTTAGCATTTTGCACTTCACCTAAGTGATACACTGGTGGAAATTGATTTATGAAAACACGGTTTTTTGACAAAAACTTCTATAATATTCATTAAAATGAATGAAATTTCATGGAATATACATAGTACGTATGACAAATCTGTTACAAAAATAAATTTTCACACATAATATTAAACATAAACAAAAATTCAAAAATTAAATTTTCGTAATATGCGAACATGGAAATTGATTTATGAAATATCACATTTCATTGGTTATTCCGAAGCAATGTGACAAAAATTTGCATAAAACAAGGTAACGTGACCTGCAAAGTAGACACAAAAAGCGTTGTACAGTGAAAGCAATACGTTTCATTTACAATTTTCGAGATGGGTAAACGAAAGATTTCATCTGAGGAAGAAAGAGGTAAAATCGACGCCTATTTAGAATGTGGAAAGTCTGTCCCGGAAATTAGTAAATTAATTAAAAGATCTGTTGGTGTGATATATAAATATAGAAAAGATCCAGCAAATTATGGCAAAAAATTTAACAAAAAAGGTAATCCACGTTTAAACAAGAGACAAAAAAGGGGGATTCTTCAACTTGCATCGAAAGCTGGTCACAGTTCAAAGCAGATTTGTGCAGTTCTATCCCTGCCTGTTACTTCTAGAAGAGTTAGGCAAATTTTACATTCTTCACGGAGCTTGAAATGGTCGAAAATGAAGCCGTGTCCAAAGTTACTTCTGCGTCACAAGCAGATGCGTTTGCAGTATTGCGAGAAGTACATGCCAATGGGTAACAATTGGAAGAAAGTCATTTTCTATGACGAAAAAAGATTTAATTTGGATGGCCCAGATTGTTTGAGGTATTATTTGAGAGATCTCCGAAAAGAACGGAAATCTACATTCAGTAGAAATTTTGGTGGCGGAAGTTTGATGATTTGGGCAGCGATTGCTTATGATGGCAAAAATGAAATTGTATTTTTAAACGGTCGCCAGAACTCTTTTGATTATAGTTTAGTTTTAGAAAATTCACTTCTTCCATTTGCATGGCAATATTATGGTTTAGATTATATCTTCATGCAAGATAATGCAAGTATTCACATTTCAAATACAATGAAAGATTGGTTTGACGAACAGAATATTGTTCTTTTAGATCATCCACCTATTAGTCCTGATCTGAACCCCATCGAAAACGTTTGGGGACAGCTTGTTTAAATGGTTTATGCAAATGGGATGCAGTACACATCACTTATAGATTTGAAAGCTTCAATCTCTCTAAACTGGAAACTAATTGATCAGAAATACATCCAAAATCTTATTTTATCAATGCCATCTAGAATAAAAGAAACTCTAGTGAAAAAAGGCGGATTTACTAATTATTAATTTCAATTAAATGTGACATTTCATAAATCAATTTCCATATTTTTATGTTACTAAAATCTAATTTTTGATGTTATGTTTTGGTTTATTAATTTGTATGAAATTTTATTTTTCTAAATTATTTGTTGTACATAGCATGTATAATGTATAAAAATTCATTCATTTTTAGTTAATATTATAAATGTTTTGATTAAAAAACCGTGTTTTCATAATTTAATTTCCACCAGTGTATATCTTAATTTCAATATGTTTGAATTAGTGTAATATCATTAAAATACACCGAAAACGATTTTTTGAAACGGGCCGTACTGTAACGGAATTATTTCGAGTGTCCCTGTAAATGAATATTTCTTTGGTTTTGCTTATGTACCCAGATTGAGGCTGCGCAAGTCAGTGTTTTCTCAGCCACTGTTCTATACCATATTTTTATAATGCCTGGTTTCAATCCATTTGACCCATCATCCAAAATACTTTCCTTACTTTGGCTGTTTGTGCGTGGCAGTGTGTTAACCAATTTAGGTACAGTACCCCATTAAGGTACAGTAGCGATCAGGGATTTCCGCTCCGCTCCCATGTACTAACTCGTCAAGCTAGGCACTCATGGCGGCCTGGTTAGCTGTGTATATGTATAAAAAGTGCTATGTACACCATATTATATAGCAGCGGTTCCCAATCTTTTTCTCTTGCACGTACCCCTTGATTAGACTTCTCATTTAAGAGTACCCCCTTTTTTCATAAACACGCCCCTACTCACTGGCGTAACACACACAGGCTTGTTTTTTTTTATTATTATTAATCTTCTCACCAAAGCTAAATAATAAATCGCCTCAAATTATATTGATATGTCTAACCTTTTATTTTTTATGTTGCATTTTAATTTGCCGAAACGTCAGTGAAGTCTGACTGTGGAGACGCGAAAAGTTTTTGGTTTCTGTCTGTCTGTCTGTCTGTTCCACGATAACTGTCATAAAAAACCGTTCGATTAGGTTGATTTTTGGCGAGTATGTTGGCGAGGTTCCCGGAATTAACTGTATAGTTTTTAGTTACATTTGGTTAATTCGTTCGAAAAATATAGAACATTTATTTTTAGGTCATAATGCTTTTCAATGGGAAGTCAGACGATTTATTATAACATTCACCGAAATGAAAATGTCGCATTGGGATAATTGTAAATGCTAAATTATGGATTATAAATTTTCGAAATGGAGATCTTAATTTAATCCTATCGCTTTGAAAATTTTCCAATATATTTATTAAAATTTCGAAATTAATTGCATAAATTATTGGGAAATTTTATGCATTAAATTGAAATATATCAAACATTTTAATTTCTCATTTTTTACAAAAATTTCCAATGCATTTTTTTTTCTCTTTCATTAAATGGTTGCAAAGCAACTATATTTAAAAGAATATCAACAAAGGAAAATTCAAGTGAATCGCATTATTTTGACACGAAATTTTATTAAAAATAGCTAATTTTCGGGTAATATAAGTTTTTGATATGCTTCATTTAATGAAATAAATGATAATTTATTTTAACTACTAAAAAATGATTACCAAATCGGTTTTCCAAATGAAAATAATAAAAACGTTGAATGCGTAAATTGAATATAGTTCACATAAGAGGAATTTACATTTGTATAAGTATATTTTATACACGGAATTTTATTCAATTTCAGCAACATATGATGTTTAGTAGTTGAAATATAAGTATTCTTTTAAGGATAGGATAAAATCTCGTGTACTAAGAGATGGTTATTCTAATGAAATTAAAATAGTAAATACATTCAGACATATACTCAAGAAATGAAATAGCGTAATTACTGGAAATTGAGACTAGAATATTAAAGCGACTACGGGAGGATTAATGTATTGATATTCTGAAAAAATACAGTAATAAGTAGTTTATCCTAGCATTGGAAAACATTGTGTTTAATGCGATACTTCTAAAATTTCCGGAACTTTCGAAAAATTTTATATTCTTATAAATGTATAAATAATCTATAAAGATTGAATTCTAGAGAATCAAATATTATGCAGTTAATGTTAAAAATGAGTGAGATTAATGAACAATGACTTGTAGAGATGACGTTTAGGCCTCTGATCTGTAGATTTACTAGTTATTTTTACTTTTTGTAATATTATCTTAACATGAATCTACCATTAAAAGAAATTTTAAATAACTTACGAAGAAAGTTTATAACAATTTTCCATTCCGATAAATACGAATTCAAACACCATTTTTAATACTCTCAATGGGAATCATGTTTCCTGTAGTTGATTTTTTTTAATACCAGGTTTAAACGCAGATTGTCAGGAGTACCGTCAAGCTTATTTACAAAATTTGTTATTAATATTTTCAAAATACAAGAAAAAAAGACACATTCGAAAAGCTATGTATTTGTGATAGGCAACAAATATCTTAATGCTTTATCACTGAGTTCTTGGTTCTCTCCAATTTCCGCAAAGATGGGGAAAACATAAGCAACCATGCAATATGATTAGAGGTGGGCGAAATTGTGACACTGAATAACTGCATCTAGGGAGCCTTTTCCCTCATTTTTGAGTTAAACATGAACTTATATACTGGAGTTACACATGAAACTAAATTTGTAATCTAAAATTATCAATTTTGTCTATGTATTTCAGTTATACCATTTTTGTGATTTCCACCATTAGATATATTATATTCACGTAACCCGAATAGGCCTGCCACATACCCCCATGGCTACGCGTACACCAGGTTGAGAACCACTGTTCTATAGTAAGGGTCTTCCTATGTACCTCATATATATATATATATATATATATACGAATTTCAATATGGTGGAAATATTATAATACCATTAAAATACACCGGAAAGGATTTTTCCTCATAGACCGTAATGTAACGGAGTTCTTTTGATTGTCCCTGTAAACGGACTATAAGTGCTACGCACTTTATTTCCATACCACACATGCCACAGTAAACCTCAAAAACATATATCATTTTCATTAGAATCTGAGTATATTTACGCGCGTTGGAGCAGGGACTGACAGACAGACAAACCAAATTGATAAACACTTTCTAACTATGTTAGAAGTATTAAAAATGGTAATACATAAGAAGTAAAGGAGTCAAAATTTCATTAAATAGTAATACATACGCGCGCGCGCATATGAACTTGAGTCCGCACATAAGTATTAAAGTCCACAAATCTGAAACAAAATGGAATACTAAAATAGTTTATTTCCATGTTTTCCGCACATATGCAATATCAGCTATGACATAAAATTCCGTTACGGTTACGGTTCCGCTCAGCCCTTTATTATAATAAATGATTTGTTTTATTTATGAGGAATTTTACCATATTTTGACTCGCAATATGCACTGAAAATCATAAATTGTGATTAATGTAATGAAAATCATAAATTGTGATTTTATTTTGTCGTTTTTTAATGAATGTTTAATGAGTTTTGCTTTTCATTTTTAAGCATAGTTTATTATATGTCAGTTAATTCTATATAATTATTTTTACAATATTACAATTATTTAATTGGATTAGGTACGAAACAGATTGGGCATTAATAAATATTATTTGCAAGCTTAAAACAGCAAATGAGGCAGAAGTTCTTCATTTGTATCCTTAAAGGAATTAAGAATTACAATTCATAATTCATTCCGTAAGATGTATCCCTTCTTCTAATTTACGTATTACAAAACTGATTAGATGTGAAAATTGCCGGAAATTGTTCCTTTTAAGAAGATTTTGTGATGCATAGAATAGTTTCCTTCTTTAAGTGAAAAGCTTTTAAATCTTTTATCTCGAGAACTTTATATATTGTACGATATTTAATGAAAAATGGAATGTTAAAAGATCAATTTAAAGATACATTATCTTCCGTATGGAACATTTAATATATTCATTAAAAGAGAATTTATTTGTAAATATTTAATTTATATAATTAAAAGCATATTTATGTGTTTTTTGTTTTTTGTAATTTATATTCTATAATACTCTCTTTGAAAATTGTGAAGTCATTAAAATTTGCTTTACATTCTGTTACACTTTAGAAACCAAAAATGAAAATTTTGATTTGTTTCCCACAAATGTTATTATATTTAAGGGGATTGGATATTTTTTTCAATTTTCGGTGTTTTATAGTACATTTCCAATACTATTTTTAATTATACATATATTTTTTTTCAAACGAAACCTTACTTCTATAATTTGGTATTGTTTTTATTGCATATTTTCTCACAAGTTTGTTTTATAATGCTAGACATGAGATTTTCAAAAAGTTAGATCATTTAATAGAAAATAAATAAAATGTCATAACATGTAAATGTATCTTAAAAAATTGGATATTTACTTAAAATTTATTATATTTTTTTAAAAATAAACAATTTAAATTTTCGAAAATCCGTCATTGAAATTTCTTGAAATGAAATTTAACGAGATCCGGAAATAGCAAGTCATTTGAAAAGCACATGTTGAAGTTTCAATACTTTAATCTTAATGATATAATAAAAAAAACGCAAAGTGAAACAAATAGTGTGAAGTTTGCAAATACTTATAGTCCAATCAAATAGTCAAAAATAGATGCAAAAAATCTGCTAGAAGATTTTATGTTTTTAAACTGTTTATGGGGATGCTAATAACAGGAATTAATGATTTCCCAATAAAATATCTCGAGGCCAAACTTTTTGGATCCAAAAAACCCTTAAATTTTTGGACTTTTTTCAGTTTTTCCTTATAACTCAAAATTTGTAAACTTTTTATGAACCATACTTAATTAAAAAAAAGAAAGACCATTAAATTCTCTACGTGTTTCATTATAAAAACTTTTTTCTAAACCCATTACTAAGCGCACTACGCCTTTTTGAAAATAGCACTTTTTTTCAACTTTATGTAAAATCGCAAAAACCAATATTTGACACCATTTTTCATTCATTTTATCCGCTTTAACGTAACTTGTTTATATTACAGGTATTTCCATGATATCTATAACGATTACTTGAAACGGTAACATTGTAAAATTATTGACACGATTGTAAAATTTTTTGTATTTAGAACTTAAGTGGAGAACATTAATAGTAGGTATTTACATGAATGTAAGTAAAAAATACGTACAGTAACATTTTTATTATACTTAGTAATGTCTGGTTCGTCAACCTCAGCTTGAGGAGCAGACGAGCAGGTTGCTGTTTATTCAACAGTTTTGATCTTCTTCGAGTTTCTTGCGAAATCATCAATCTGGTCGTCAAAGTCATCCGCGTTGTTGGTTTGGTCGATAGTTTCCCAGACATTCATTTGCTTCATCATCCTTTTCTTCTTTGTAAGTAATGTCATCCACATAGATGTGTGCATTCGAGTACGACGAAATCTTTCTCAACTTTTCATTCCATCTGCTCCCCCTCAGATGGATACCCATCGAATACAACGGCGACCTCTGATCCAGAATATTTCTGAATGTAAGAAACATAACTTTTAGCAATAGATTTGAAGGAAACATTTCAAGGCCAACTTACTTTGTTAAGAAGGTTCCTTCCGTCAACAACAAAAAACTTTGATCCAGATTGTTTAATGGGATGAATGCATTGTAGAAGCTGTATTTTGTGCCTTTTCTCAACCCTTCGTCGGAGAACAGAGACATCGGATAGGGAGAAAGTTCATCATGTTAGAACTCTGCAAGTATTCTCCCCTCTGCTTCATTAAACAAACCCTTTGGAAGAGAGTCAATGGATC
Source organism: Maratus michaelseni (assembly GCA_963931845.1). NCBI lineage: Eukaryota > Metazoa > Arthropoda > Arachnida > Araneae > Salticidae > Maratus > Maratus michaelseni. The sequence continues at coordinate 396,234,657 of OZ007592.1, forward strand.
AACAGAAGAAACTGTAATGTTTTCGAATTTTAAACTGTTGACAACAGAAGCCAAGGTTACTACCTTATTCTTTTTCTTGAATTTCACACTCTTGAAATTATCTCCAACAATTCTTCGGACTCCCATCTGTCCTCTTTCTTTAGCCAAATAGGAGTTAACGTCAGCACATCCAACAATCCCACTACTGATGGACATTACGTAATCACTTTCGGAGAAAGGAGGATGCACTAACAACCAATCTTGCAGTTTGTTTGAGTCATTACTGTCTCTATCAATGCGCGAACTTCTGGCATCCACTTGCTGTTCCGAAACTTGAAAACCTACTTCACAGTATGCATCTATTTCATCGCATATTTTTTGCATATGAATCATTCCCAGAGTCTATCTCGCTAAAATCTTCCTTAAAAGTTTTCCTTTCCACAGTAAGTAATAAAAAGAATTTTTTTCGTGATAGGAGGCGAAAAACAGGTCACGTTTTGTGAAGATGAGTAAAAAGTGTCATTTTCAAAAAGCCGTAGCGCGCTTAATAATGAGTTTAGAAAAAAGTTTTTGCAATGAAACTTGTAGAAAATTTAATGTTCTTTCTTTTTGTAATTAAGTATGGTACACAAATATTTTATAAATTTTAAGTTATAAGGAAAAAACTGAAAAAAAGTTAACAAATTTCGTAGTTTTTTGTCTTTAAAAAGTTTAGCCTCGAGATATTTTGTTAGGAAAACATTAATTCCTGTTATTAGCATCCCCATAAACAGTTTAAAGACATAAAATCTTCTAGAAATCTTCATAAAATCTTTAGATTTTTTGCATCTATCGGCCCTTTTTTATGACTATTTGACTAGACTATTATACATTTGAAAGGAAATGAACGCATTAAAATAAATTTTTCACATTGGGTCTTTACGGAAATTCGTGATAATATATCAATGATATCTAAATAAATTTTACGCAAAAAAAGTGGAAAATTGATACTTTCGTTATTATTCAAAAAGCGAATTTTTCGTATATCACCGAGTTTTCATAACGTTTTTTATTTAACACGTTATAACATAATTAAAAAGCGTTTGTGGTTTCAGCTTGCCGCTATCTCTTCTGCCTGTGCTCTAACACCCTTAAATATACTGGGATTGCTATTTCATTTATATATGTTATCATATATTCTAATACGAGCAAATCTTGTGGTGGTTATATATATATATCTATATATATATATATATATATATATATATATATATATATATATATATATATATATATATATATATATATGCAAAAATTATCTTAAAAACGGCTCTAATGATTTTGACGAAATTTCGTATCCTACCGTTTTGGGGCGCCAGAAAACCATTGGGCTAGGTCACATGCTCGAGAAAATTCGATTAGTGGGTCATTTTGGGTCATTTTGGGTCATGGTCTAGCTAATTGTATCTAAAAAACGGTTCAAACGATTTTGACGAAATTTTGTATCCGACCATTTTCGGGGATGAGAAGTCATTTGGGCTCGGTCACACGTTCGAGAACTTTCGATTAGTGGGTCATTTTTGGGTCAACGCGGGTCAAATTAATTTTATCTAAAAAAGGCTCTAACGATTTTGATTAAATTTTGTGTCCTACGAGTTTCGAGCACGATAAAAGCATTGGGCTAGGTCGCATGTCCGAGAAAATTCGATTAGTGGGTCATTTCTGGGTCAATGTGGGTCAAGATCTAAAAAGCGGCTCAATTTACACTAAATTTTGCATCCAATGGTTTTCGGGTACGAAAAGACTGTTGGGCTAGGTCACATGTTCGAGAAAATTCAATTAGTGGGTCATTTTGGGTCATTTTGGGTCATGGTCAAGCTAATTGTATCTAAAAAACGGTTCAAACGATTTTGACGAAATTTTGTATCCGACCATTTTCTGGCATGAGAAGTCAATTGGGCTGGGTCACATGTTCGAGAACTTACGATTAGTGGGTCATTTTTGGGTCAACGCATGTCAAATTAATTTTATCTAAAAAACGGCTCTAACGATTTTGATTAAATTTTGTGTCCTACGAGTTTCGAGCACGATAAAGCATTGGGCTAGGTCGCATGTCCGAGAAAATTCGATTAGTGGGTCATTTAGGGTCATTTAGGGTCATGGTCAAGCTAATTGTATCTAAAAAACGGTCCAAACGATTTTGTCGAAATTTTGTATCCGACTATTTTCGGGCACGAGAAGACTATTGGGCTGCGTCACATGTTCGAGAACTTTCGATTAGGGGGTCATTTTTGGGGCAAAGCGGGTCAAATTAATTTTATCTAAAAAACGGCTCTAACGATTTTGATTAAATTTTGTATTTTACGAGTTTCGGGCACGCGAAAATCATTAGACTAGGTCACATGTTAGAGAAAATTCAATTAGTGTGTCATTTCTGGGTCATTGTGGGTCAATATCTAAAAAGCGGCTCAATTTACACTAAATTTTGCATCCTATGGTTTTCCGGCACGAGAAGACTGTTGGGCTAAGTCACATGTACGAGAAAAATCAATTAGTGGATCATTTTGGTCATGGGTCATGATATTTGAACTCAAATTTAATTTTGACCGAGCATTGCTCGGTCTTCCCTGCTCGTTAAGGTATATCTTCCAAAGGAAGTTCTTCGAGCGTATTCGATTAATTTGAACGCAATACAGGTAGTGGGCGATATGTATATCCCTCGCCAGAGCTCGGGCGCATTCGGTGCCCTTTTATGCGTGTCAGGTTGGTTGGTTTTTTGGTTGATTGGGGTTTTATGGCACAAAGTCCCTTTAGGGACATGCTGCGTCAAAAAAAAGATTAAAATATTATGGGTGTCAGGATCGAAGAGATGAGGTCCATTGCACCTCTGCGGACTCAATGCGCCCGTGGTCATGGTCACGGTCTGAGCGTCGGGGTCTGAGCCGATCGTGACAGTTTAGGAGAACCAACCAAGTCTTGGTTGCAGCCTCGATATCTAAGGAACCGATTCATGATTGCCAATGAAAGGGAAATGTGTAGTGTTAATTTGTAGCATTTTATTGATGTTCAACTATATCAAGCATATATATATATTCATGTTTTTATTTATTTTTCCCTCAATCCTTTTTAATCATGTTTTATTTTGAACTTAATAGCTGTTTCATTGTATATTTCTGTACATTCTGCGTGTGGTTGGCTTTAGCTATTTTATGGCTAATATGAAGATGAAACCCCACATGTTGTTTGTGGAAATTAGGCATTTGTGGCAAGATGATTCTGTCGAATTCCACAAATTTCCCTTATTCAATTTCTGCCCTTTTTAATATTATGTTTTTGGTATCTATGTCCTGTTTGTTGGGGGGGGGGGTTGTTTTTTTGTCAATTAGTTATTTTAATTTTATTTATAATTTCACAGTTTCAGTTGGTGGTTGTAACGTTCATTTAATGGTTATATATATATATATATATATATATATATATATATATATATATATATATATATATATATATATATATATATATATATATATATATGAATTTCTGAGGTTCACTGATACATGTGTTTTGTAGAATATTGTGTGCAAAACATTTATCAAACATTTTCAGCATCACAAGAAACATTTCAGTTCGACTAGTGTCTATGAGCGATATTTGCTGAAAGCGTGTTTTTAATTGTGGTATGCATTTTTAAGTTTAACTAATTTTCTTTGTAATAAGTGGTATGTAAAATTTCCATATATTATATAAAGAGTATTACTGTCTACATGTGTGAGTTGCTTAAAGTTTCACTTGTCCTGTGTTGGGCATTTCTCTTCTGAATTATATTTGGTATACAAAGAGCCGTTTGTAGAATACAAATAAATTCATATACGCAAAGAGCTGAATATATTGTCGCCTACACTGAGAAAAATGACACTTTCAGATCTGAGTAAATCGATGTTTTCATTCTGTTATGAAACTTTTTGTTTCAAATGTGACGACCCAATGCTTTCAATTCTCAAATACCAGAAACACTCAGAATATTGAATCATGGACATACTCAAAATTGATTAGAATCAGTTTAAACTCATTTTTGAAGCATAGAAACACGCAAAAATGAGCACATAGAAGCCAGTTCATACTCATTTTTGAAACAGGAACATACTCAAATATCAGCACATGATGTTTTATTCTTGAGTGTGAGCATGTTTTCAGAAATGAGTATATATATATGTTTCAAACTTAAGTAATTTTGATTCGGAGCCATTTTGACTAAGCGGCATACTCATATTTGAGTATTCTTTGCTCACTTTTGAAAATGTCGCTTTTAGAGTGTATGGATGATAATTTCCGGAAAGTGCATTTCTAGTTGTTTTATGTATTTTTACCTGAATAGAAGTAGATTGTAATATGTAGTGTTTGTATAAAAAAACATTAAAATAATATATAGTACTGCACAAAAAGAATTCGGGTGCATTTCCATGTATTGGCGGATATTAATAATAGTGAATTTTCAACTGTGCTGTGTGTTTGCTAATCGAAATAAATTTCACTATACTATGTTGTATATATAGAAACCTGCAGATGATAGAAAAGGCTGCAATAAAGCTTTCTACTATTGTTTCGACTATGAACAATAATTGATGAAATTGGTCTTTAAATGCTTTTTGTGTACTGATGTGACAGTCTGTGCCCATACACTACGAAGCAGTTACGTTGAAAAACTCGCCAGATTCATCATACCATAGTAAGGAGATATCACTATCATTCACACAGCTAAGTGTAGGGAATGTAATGATGAATAAATCTAAAATAAAATTAATCATATTGAACTTGGTCTTACACCGATAATTAAGCACGATCATAAAAGGTTACACCAATGAAAGACACTTAATTACAAAATAAATCATTACCCTGCATGTTGAAGAGCGCAAGTCTTGTAGGACAAACTCCCTAACCGCTGTTTTACCTAAATTTTTAGAATTAGTTTTAAACCTATCTTGTAAACAGAACTTTTGAAATTAAACAATCCTATACTTAGTAATGCTAATATCTGAAAGAAAATACATTATTAGATGGAAGTACTAATACCCATGAAATACACCAGATATAATTCTAATAAGTAAGTTGATTAAAAGGGATACGTAAAAGAGAGCCATTACATAACAAAACTATAGAAATTATTTACAGAAAGTAAGATTATAATTTATTGTTTAACATGACAACAGATTGACATTTCATCATAACTTAGTTTGAACTTCATTTAGTCCTTTCAATTGTTTTTCAATTTTATTTATTATATTTAACATGTATTAATTTAACTATAAATTATCAACAGCATTTTCTAGGTTCAACTTTGCTTTTAGTCTAATATTTATACTTATTTTGCTTAACTTATCTACTTTTGAAATGATACTTCTTAATAATTTTGCATAATTTTGGGAAGTCAAAGTCCACACCTTAACAACATTGACAAAAAGGTATTTCACAGTTAAGAAAATATCTGTGAAATACAAATGAGTTCACAACTCTTGCATTTCCTTTGTAAGCTGTCATATTTAAGAGATGATTCAACCTCTTCTTCGCTCATTACTTTTCTGTTTACTGCCCTTTTAGCATCCTGTTACATATTTTTCCGTCTCTATTTTGCTGATTGCTCTTAGCTGACTAACTTCATTACTTCTTCCTATTTGACTTCCTTTAAAATTGACTTAGTTACTAGTGCTCCATATCTTCTAGTTAACTTAACTCTTTCTATACCGTAACTCACTGACTATCACATATCTTCTCTCTAACTTCTCTCAAACTTTTTGGTGCAACTCACTTTCTCTAACTGACTTTCAATAAACTACTGACTATGATTGACGTTCCATAACTGCTGACTGTAACTGCACAATTATATCTGCTTACTATCACTGGCTTAGTTAATTTTTTTCTAAAACTTCCTCTCTCTGTCTCTTCCTGTAGGTTGGGCCTGTTTTTTTCGCTGATACGTCGAGGGCCCATAGTTGCATGTTGATTGGATCTTTTCCTTAATTGTCGTAATTGCAGATCCGCCTACAAATTGCTTCCATTGGCATCACAGCAACCCCTAATGCATGCCTGTACTTCCTGTTTTCGTCAAGTTTTCCGTCGACTGCGGGCTGTGTTTTGGATGGTCTGTATTCTTCACTGTCAAACACTTCATATCTGTACTGGCGCCATTGTTGTCTCCACTTGCCACTAGGGGTGGATAAATGGACTTTCTCTCAGTGGCATATAGTTCATTTCCTAATATTCTATGATGAAAATGACCTTTTTGGAGGGTCCTTGTTAAAGCATTTTAATTGGCATTAGCTTAGTATCTCTATTTTTCATTGCACCTGCCCTGCTTTGATAAAGTTGAGACTATCACCTGCTCCGCTGATCGGTGATTAAAATGGTACTAAAATGTCATAGTGATATACAATGTCAACACATATGTAAAATAAAAATCATAAAAATACATAACCTTAATTTTTTTTACATTAAATCTCTGCAATATTTCTTAATATAAAATATAATTCTTTGCTTTTTAACAAAGATGCTGTGAAAGTGCATGCTACTGTCATGTCTTCTCAACACGTACTATTAATTGTGTGCTTAGTTATCTTATTTCACCTTATTTAACGATGAAGTTTAGTAACAGTACTCTGGATGTGTTAAAATTTCTCTCAAATTGTATTCTTGACACATGATTTTTATTTCTTGTTAAATTATTACAGGAATATTTTTTTACCGTTTTTCCAACATTTTACGAAAGTTTTGTTGATAGTTTCATGTTTTTATGATCATTTGTTTTCAAATTTCAAAATATTCAAATTTTCAAATTAAACGCAAAACACTGGTTGTACCTTAGCTTTTTGAATACAGTGCAGATTACTGTTCAATTATTTGGTTTTATCTTTAAGCGATGCAAACAATTCTAGACATTTATTGTTATTTCATTTTATGTTTGAAATTTGTTTTCAAGAATTAAAGTTTATAAACATTAAAATAAAATTCTGCATGGAGCGAAAGAAAATTACACGTTATCTCATAAGCTTCTGATATATTTTCAGCCACCATTAGTCGAATCCGAAACTATTTTGCCTGTTAAAGAAATTTCTTGATTGAGAGCCATTGATCTTACACTACATCTGTCTTCCTATTATTCTGTTAGTAGATGATACGCAAATTTTTTAATGTTTTCATCTGACAAATTTCTGCCCTATTTCTACACCTTATTAACGTTACTTTATCTACCTGAAATTTAAAATTTACCTAAACCGTTTGTTTTACGAAATGGGAATTGTATATAAAAATCCAAATGCACTAATTTATTATACGTGTATTTACTAAAAACATTTATCGATTTCAGTTGATAAAGAAAATTTCACATAATCGCATAGTTCGTGGCATTTTTTCAACCACTGTTACCTTATACAAAACTATTTCACGTTTTAAAGAAATCTCTTGAATGTAAAATTTTGATATTACACTCCCTTTTTTTTTTTCATTCTGTGAATAGTTGGTACTCCGGTTTTAATGTTTTTATTTGTACAATATCTGCCCTATTTCGAACAGTTTGTCTCTCTGAAATTTAACATTTATCTAAAATATCTTTAAGAAATGCGAATTTATTACACGTATATATATTAAAAAATATATACATTTTAGTTGCTATAATAAATAAATGGTGTCTTGACAGCTGATAGGCCGAAGCGGTTAAAAAAACGGAAGTAAAGCGGTGGTTATGTACACTTGACATAAAAATATATAGCAATATATATATATATATATATATATATATATATATATATGTATGTATTCTAACTTACATTTTATGATTAGTTATCTGTTACGAAACTTATACAAATCAATATTTGAGTATCCCCTTATAAAAGTTTAAAACCTGCATTCTTATAGACATACATATTTTACGTTATAAAAAAATTGTCATTGTAGCCATTAAAAACGCTTATAAAATGTTTTAAATATTGTAAAACCGTATTAAATTGTCACTTAATTTGCTCCTTTTCTCTGTCCAACTCTCTGTCGCTTCATCTGTGAGGATATATGTGTCCAAAGATCTGATTCAACACAATTCATCAAATAATTTTCACTTACAAATAATGGATTTTATTATCACTTTCCAACCTAGTTGAAAAGTGTTTATGACTTCGGTTTGTCTGGCCGTCTGCCATCTGCCGTCTGGCCGTCTGACCGTCTGGCCGTCTCTCCGTGCTCTAAATCCCGTAAATATGCTCGGATTGCTCTACAATTTTTATATGTTATTGTCGTTATCTATAGGATGTTCCCTATTACAACGGAAGTGTGTAGCACTTATAGTTTTTTTGCAGGGACACTCAAAAGAATTCCGTTACATTGCGGTCTATGGGGAGAAATCATTTGCGGTTTATTTAAATAATGTTTTACTATTTTAAACGCATTGAAATTTATATATATCACTAAGGTGCATTAGAAGTTGCTTATTATGGAATAGGGTGTGCATAGCACTTAGAGTTACATTAAAGGGACAGTCAAAAGAATTCCGTTACATGACGTCTATGGAGAAAAATCGTCTGCGGTTTAATTAAATAATGTTTCACTATTTTAAACGTATTGAAATTTATCTATATCACTAAGGTGCATTACAAGAGGCTTACTACAGAATAGTGTATGTATAGCAGTCATCGTTCATTTACAGGGACACACAAAATATTTTTCTATTGTCTGTTAACTATAATTCCCGGAAGCGCGTTTTAAGTTTTAAGGAAGCGATTTTAATTTTAACTCTCTTTTTGTCTATTACAAGGTGTGTATAAATTCTGTAGATCCTATACAGGGAAGCACAAAAGTTCGCGAACACATTTCCGTTTATTGACAGAAACTCCAGACGGAGAATTTTAAAGTGTGCTACGCGTTTCCTAACTGAATATAATTTAGCATCCTATGTAGTATATATACAAATCTATAGATCCTATACAGGGCTGAATAAAAGTATTCGGATATTTTCCCGAATATTGTATATGTTGGAAATTCCTGAAATTACGTTTTTAAATATGCTATGCGTTTTCCAAATTGTTTACGTAGATGTTATCTTTTAGCTTTTTAAACGGTATTGTTTCCGCCGTAGAACATTTTGTTATCCAGGGGGCGCTGCCGAGCGCTCAAGACTGGAGGATTCGTGGAGCGGATTCCCGCCAGTAGAGATGTTTTTCTTGAGACTTAAGCGCAGTGCACCAACCGCTACCTGTCACTTTTTTTCTAAATGTAAATAAATACCATTGTTAAGTTTTAATTCAAGTTTTTATTGAATACGAAGTAATTTAATAAGTTTTGTTACCTAAATATACAGTCCAAAGATTACCCGAGCTAGGCGCCGAATCATGTTTTGGTCCGTCGAGCCGGAGCGCTCATTTAGAACACTGTGAAGAATCATCGCCCTTGGATTTTTGTACGTAATTATAGATAGAATTATAATGGCTACTATTTCAGGTACTGTGGTGTTGAATCGGAAACGTGGAAATATACGCGGCCAAATTACACGAATATCAAACGCTATAAAATCAAAACCTGTCCAGAAAGAATTAGAACTAAAGTTAAATGCCCTTCAGACATTAAAAAAGAAGACAAATGAATTACACAACGAGTCGTATTCTATAATTTTGGAAGATAATTTACCGGAATTTGAAAATTCCTTGACGGAGATAGAAGAACAGTTAGAAGCTCTCGAAGTAAGTGTTCTTGATTTAATAAAGCCTAGTGTTTCTAATGTTGAAAGTCAAAATAATAATTATATAATTAATGCTAATGAGTCAAAAATTAAAGTGCCGTCAATTAATTTACCCCAATTTTCGGGTCGTTACACAGAGTGGTTTAATTTTAAACTACAATTCACCACCTTGATTGATAGCAACGATGAATTAAATGATGCTCAAAAATTATATTATTTACAATCGGCTTTAACAGGCCCTGTGAAACAATTGCAAAACATTGATTATTCTTATGCTTCCTTATTCGAAGCTTTAAAAAAACGATTTGAAAACAAGCGGTTAATTGTAAATTCTCATATTTCAGAGTTATTGAGTAACAACAAAATAAAAATTGAAAATGCGAGAGAAATACGCAATCTGGTAGATAATTTATTGAGTCATTTGAGGGCTTTGAAACAATTAGGACTAGAAAATAATAACTTATCGGAATCAATTTTAATGTATTTTGTGTTACAAAGAATCGACGATCAGTCAAGAAAGCATTTGAAATGAGTTTTAACTGTAACGACTTGCCTGAATGGAAAATTTTTATTGATTTTTTACTGAAAATGGCTCAAGCTCTCGAAAACCAACAAAAAAGCAACACCGTTACGAAACCTAGGTATGAAATTACTCAGAAACAAAAAAGTTTAGTATTACAGAATGACAAATTTAATTGCGCATTAAGTAAACAACCTGATATGATATTTCGATGTCAAAAGTATTTAGATTTATCTGTTCAAGAGAAATTGAACCAAGTAAGGAAGTTGAAGTTATGTTATAACTGCTTATCGTTATCTCACGCTGTTAATCGATGTAATAAATTAAATAAGTGTAGAATTTGTTACTCCAACCATCATAGTTCTCTTCATGGAGTTAATTTTTCGAAACCTGCTTATGAAAATAGGCAAGTTAATTGTATTGCAAATGAACCGCAGTTGAAAACGGAAGACAACGTAAATTCTAATTCAGTAGAACCTGCCACAAATGCGTTAACATTGAGCTGTCAAAACAATTATGATCAAAATTTGTCCAGCACCAGTTATAATGGTTTGATTTCGACAGCTGTGATTTATTTAACCAGTTCAACGGCACAGCGATAGTAAGATAGCCACCCCATATTTTCGCTGTTACCTAGAGATTTTCCGGTCAAATATCGTCTTGGGCTAAGAACAAGAATGTTTGTTTTCCTACGTGGCTAATGCTTACCCCCCTATTGAGATGTCAATTGCTTTTGTGCTCGGTTATCTCCTAAGAAAATCTCCCCCATAGTGTCTCCTGTGGATAAGAGGGGCTGTGTTTCTTTTCAGATTGGGGTGTTTAGTTATTTTCGAAGCAAATAATATATAGAAGACAACTGTAGAATTGTAATCTTACAAACAATTTGATTTTATTCTGAATCCATTTATTTTTTGGGAAAACATTTCAGCTATTCTAAATATTTACAAAAATGCAAAAAAGTATGCTGCATATTTTTAATGTAAAAAAAAAAGAAAGGAAACTGTTTTTTTTTTCTAATGAAGTATCACTACAAAGTGCGCAGTTTGACATCTAGAAAGCATTAAAAATACATCCTACTCCCTACACGCGCAAAAAATCTGCAAAATTAGATTGTGTTTTCATTACATACATCTTAGATAGTTATGAAAATCAGTGGATTAAAATTTTTAAGGGGTGATAACAAGTAAAAAATTACATGTAAACAGATTATATCGCTGTACCTTTTCTTTCGTGAACTACTAAAACAATTTCAATACTTTTTAAAATAGTTTTGGCAGTAGTTAAGTTGTGTAATATAATCAATCTTTTGAAAAAAGAAATCAAAACAAGCAATGTGTATGAAATTTCGAAAAAATAATTTCTCATGTAAAAAAAGATATATTAGTGTACATCAGCTGACATTAGTAAACCTTTTTGTTAAAAACACTTCTTATTTATTTTCTAGTAGCTAAATTATAAATTGCTCTATCAGACAGAAAAATAAAAAGTGGGCAAGTGTGATCAAAGATCGCCCAAAGTGTTTCGTTTAATATTCCTTTCAAAACACTTTATCCTCTCTTTAATACATCCAAATAAATTTCATTTAGCAACTAAAAAAAAAGTCACGTTTTTTATAAGGGAAAAATTTACCGGTCTATTTTTCTCGTTTTTTCGAATATCCAAACCAGCCCGATAGCGGGCGAGGCCCGCTATTATATTGTGTCATAATAATATCTATGTCATGTGGACTAAATGCGATACTTAAAAAAATTAATTTCAAAATTAAACATCTTGTACACCTTCAAAATATTAAAATATTTCCATTATCGGGTTTTTATCATGATTCAATACGTGCCTCAAACTCATATATTTACTATTCTCTGTTACTCATATTGATACGCGCTTTGTATCATTATGAAACATTGGAAAAATCCGTTAAACTTCCGATATGACGTCAGATTTTCTTTTTAATTCTCTAATGACCTGATATTAATCTGCTTTGTGCACATACACATACTCATACTCCTTATATTATTGAGAAATCTTTCCGTTTTATGTTTTATTACCACTATGACGTCAATCAATTTTATTTCATATTAATCTTTATTTCAATGGGTGAAATTTTTTATTTCATTTTTCACGTGGAAATCGTCTGATAGAAAATTAATTATTGTGGAAAGAATTTCATCGTGGATTTTTAATTTTTGGCATCGGCTATAACGAAAAATGTTTAAATTTAATAGGAAAAGGCTGTTAGAATTTTGGTTTTTTATCTCTATTTTTTAAAATAATACGAATTTTTCAAATTTTAATATTTTCAGCTGTTCACAGCTGATATTCTGATTTATACACTGAGTTTCAACTCTGTAAGTTACATAGATTTCGAGAATGGCTCTGTGACAGACCGATAACGAAGCGGGGGCAATAGGGTTTCGTGAGATGAACGAAACCCTAATAAAAATTCAATAGTTATGCAATTTTGTCAAGAGCAGGAATCAAGGTTTTTTTTTTTTAATTCCATATTGTATTTGTTATTTTAATTTTTGACTGAACGATAAATTTGTTGTTTAGCTGCTGTCAAATCTATTTTTAAAAAGTATTGAAATCGATTCAGTATTTGTTGAAAAAACGATAGCCAGCTGCATTACATGTGGATCTTTTTCTTTACGAAATAGTTTTACTGTTGTATTTTTTTAAATGCATTGTAAAATAGACTTTTTTACAGTAATTGTTATGAATAACAGCTTGCGACAGTTTTCTAGAAAAACATTAATTATAAGTAATTAAACCAAGAAAGAAGGGAGGAGTAGAAATCAAGGGAATTATTTTATAATTTCCCTCCATTTTACATTAAGATTTGCCTAGTTAGCTGAACAAATTAAACAAGCTTATTCTGAACTTTTATGTGCCTCCAATCCTACTTTTAGTTGTACGAAATTTGTACGGGCACATTACTATGAAGCATGGTAATTTTTTCTTGAATTGATTATTTTCAGGTAAAGTCATTTGCGTATCTTTCAACACAAAGCAGGATAAGCCAAACATTTTTCTTAACTATATATAAAAAAAAAAAAAAAAAAAAATCCATTCGTATCTAGGAATTTACGTGAGTACAAATCTTTTTCTTTCATATGAATTTTATTATTTTATTTTTTTTCTAGAAACGTACCTCGAAACAATTTCTTAGCAAATACTGGTAATCAAAAAACGGACCAATTGGCAGTCCTGTTTATACTTCCTTTCCGATCCTGAACAGAAAAAAATAATCCTACAAAAAAGTGCCTTACACGTTTTATTTAGGGGCAATAGTTGTTAAAAAGAAAAAAAAAATGTTTAATTTCCTTCTTTTATTGTAAACACCAAACTTTGAAATATAAATGTTTTATTTTTATTTTAAACATGTATGTAATAAAATTTGTGTTTTAATTTATACTATTATTTTGAAAAAGAACTTCATCTAGGAGATTTTTTGATGAGTAATTATTATTCATTAAAATAAACAGTTCAATTGCCTTATATATTCATACGGATTTTACATGTTCATAAAACAGTTTTTAGTAAATACGTAACGTATGAAAGAAACATTCAGCCAAAGTGAATTTAACATTCCCAGAAAAATAAAAGAGAATTGAAAAATAACACTAGCAATTCGATCGCACACTTAAATATTGCTATCATTTATCATTCTCTCTTTCATACATTTTACACCGATGAATTAGATTGTTAAGAAATCTTGAAATGTATGTCCTATTTAAACGTAGACATTTTTTATTTGTTCTTTTCTTTACGTTGATTTTTACACATCAAGTACCTATCTTAACACAAGAAGGATTTCTAAATTTTGCATTTTATAATTTTTTAAGCACTATGGGAGTGGTTTCAACAATTACTAAATTATTTCTTTTGCTATACTAGAGTAAAAAAAAAAAAGTTTATAAAGGTTTGAGTAAGGAGGTTTTTTCACACATAACAAGGTAAATATAACACGGCATGCCACTGACACTGACACACACACATGCATATATATATCTATATATATATATATATATATATATATATATATATATATGATCGAATAAAGTCTCCCAGGTTTTGAATAAGGTAGAATATCTAAAATTAAAAATGACAGCTAAATCTTAACATCCTTTTCAATATTCGCGAGTCTGGAAAATCTGCCTAAAATGCTAATTTTGAGAGGATTTTCTGGAACATCTTGTAACACTGGTAAACGCTATTAGATTTTTTAGTTTCTATAAAGAATATTTGCATATTTCGTGCATTTCAGAATAAAAATGTGTTTGTGAATATCTCAATATATCAGAAGAACATATTCAGTCGAAATTCAGCTTTGGGTCTTAGGTTATGTTTTCCCACCTCTGTATTCAGTTGTCAACATCTTTTGTGCTAATTTATCAGTTGGGGATAATCTTCGCCCCAATTAGAGGGATGCTTGACGCCGCAAGTCACCAGTTGTTAGCTATTTTAAAGATAATGTAAAATATTGCAAAACATGGACAATTTATTTTTACTTTCTTTTCGATCTTTGAAAGTAATCCTAAATGAGACGGGATATTGGGCTAATGAATTTGTAATCTGTTTTTATACTGCCTTTTTTATTCAATGTTTCCTCAAAAACATATTATTCCTGTTATAAGAAATTTCAGTTAGATAAAATCAGATGTCTTATGAACGTCAATATATAATTTTGAAAGTAAATGTTTTGCGGAACACATTAAATAGCGTACACACATACGCAAACATTTTTTCTTATAAGAAAACAAATCTGTCTTTCAAAAAACACTCTAACATTTGATGTTTATTGTATGATAATGTCTAAGTAAAAATGCAAAAATAAATATGTAAATAACTACAAAATAATTCTCATCCACACGGCATAAAAGTTTCAGTTACACCAGTTGACGTTCATAACACATCAGATTTTACTTAGCTGAAATTTCTTATAACAGGAATATTATGTTTTTAAGAAAACATTGCCAATCACTAAATCTTTTTTATCCGCTTGTTCATGAAAGTTTCAAGCAAGTCAATTAAAATTTCAAAAGAAATGTCAATTTTTTCCCTTTAAAAATAATAATACAGTAAACTCCCTCAAATTCGGAAACCTAAAATCCGCAAACTCCTAAAATCCGCACATTTTTTCAGATGTAAACACTGAAACTTACAGTTAAAATGTAGATAAAAAAATGTGAGGATTTTTTTTAATCATTCTGTATACATTTTAATATGAAATTCTGGTTAATATGATTGAACTCATGTTTTCTTATGAAGAAAAGATAAATTTATTTCTGAAAAATTTCGAGATAGCACTGAAAATCGATCACGATCTTACCAAATACATTTATGTATTAATCAAACCTTTTGGTTATTAAGTTTAGCTAAACATATGAAATAAAACTTTGTTATTTTAAGATTTTATGTGAATTATTAGTGTATATTTATAAGAAGAGTTTCACTGAATAATTCAAGAAAAAATTGTCTCATCATTATGCATATTTAGTTATGCATTATAAAATATAAACTTGACCTTTACTTTTAATATTTTCTTAAGAAATTAAAATTATCCTAATTTTTATTATTTTACTTTATTGTAATCATTCATTATAATTTCGTGTACATTACAAAATTCAAATGACTGTTTAAAAATGAAAACAAAATAGTGACCAGAAATCCGCAAAATTCTAAAATCCGCACAACCTCTGGCTTTAAACATAGCTGTACTAAAATAACACTACTGTGATTATAATCGCAAAATTTCTTCACAGAAAATATTGACAAAGGAGATTATTAAAAAATAATGATTGTATCCGACTTATGGAACGGAATTGATTTTGTGAGTCAAGTGTCGGCTAGATGTGTCCATATTGCAATTGGACAAATGATTTCAGGGAGTACTTTTGAAGGGAAAGTGACCCGAATTATCGCTCTTCTTCAATGCTAATAATTTAGCTTATGATCAAGAATAAATTTGGTTTAGTAATTTTGAGATTATTATTATTATTATTATTTTATTTTTATCTTTTTGCGGGGGGGAGGGGGGGGGAGTTTATCAGTTTGAGATTTTTTTAAAAATCCCATAGGACTAACATTGCGCACTTTTATTTACTTTGAAACTTTTTTTTTTGCGTTATTGCTCGCAAATTTTAATATCCTAAACTATCTTTTTAGCTGTTTTTCCAGTAAAATTTTAGGTTAAATATAATAACATTTAGTGGTAAAAAATCAGTTATAAAAATATTTCCCGCATAATAATCAGTTATAAAAATATTTCCCGATTTCCATGTGTGAAAAGAAAAAAAAAAGCTAGAAGATAAAAACCCTGAGTTTATAGCTAAATATCAATATTTTAGCACAAAAATTATCCAGAGGTAGTATTATATTTATAATTCATAAAAATTTCAAAGCGTTTGGACTATAATAACTTTTTTTTTTCAATATTAAATTACCCTTTGTGAAAAAAAGGCGAGAAAAAAAAACATTTTAACCTACTGAAGGCACTGGGGTCCTCATTATTAGGTTCGTTTGGAAAGATTTTTTTTTAATATATAAATTTGTCCAAAACTAACTTTAGGTATACATTTAAGACCCAGCCTATCCCGGTTTTTCGTTTAAAAATATAAAATCAAAACAGATCGGATCTTGCGCAGAAATCTTGGTGTACGCTAAAGAAGGCAGTGTGCCCCCCCCCCCCCCAAATCTAAGTTTTTTTAAAATAAATTTTCATTTGAAAAAAAAATCGAAGGTGTATGTCCACTAGTTAATAATAATATTAAGATAATTATGTTATAATATTTTTAATTTAACTAATTTTGCACCGATCACTAAAAATGCGTCTTTTGTTAGAAAAAAAAACCATGATTACCTAGCAAGACAAAATTTCGAATGTAATGTTAAGAAATTAAAATAGTTTTCGTAGATAAACTGTAATGTGAAAAAAATTAAAATCTTTCTAAATAACGTTATAATTTCGAATGTGAATTAGTAAAATTCAAAAATGCAACAACATCCAGTAATAATTCATATGAAAAGAAAAATCTTAATACGTTTGTTAGAGAGAAAATAAATCTTAAAAATACATGAAGTTTCAAAATTCATAAAAAAACAAAAATTGCAATGATAAAAGCGTTTGATTTTCTTTTTATTTGAAAAAAAAAATTAACGTTTTTATCATTGTAATTTTTGCAATGATTTTAAATTATGCAAAAAAAAAAAAATTCTACATTAAGTTACGATATTTTGTTTTCTTTGAATAAATAATAAAACAAATTATAACGTTTTGCGTTCTAGTTTTCAACATCCAAAATAGTCTTCTTTTGTAACAGAAGTAAATAGGTTGGGAAATTGCATACATGTTCCCCTCAAATGCAAAACCGCATGTGGTCTTCTCCCTTTGTAAAAGACCCTGAAGTAATCCATCACTTTCCCTTTCTCTGCGCCGAAATGGGGGAGTGAAGCAGTTGATATGTAAGGATGCTAGCAATACAAATTTTCAGAACTCGGGGCTGCCGAAAATCAAACAGTCTTCATGCCCCGATATGGTTCGGGGCAAACGAAAAAGGAAGGTATTTTAGCGACGATTTATCTCGGGGCGAACGGTTAACAGGTTAAGGAGAAGTAATGATTCTTTTTTTCCTTGTATTGCGACTCTAGATACTGCCAGTAATTTATCATTGGTCACGTTTTCTGTTGCAGATATGTTAAGGTTGCAAAAATAAAAAGTTAAGTCATTAATTACTGGATTAAATGATTCTGTCTGTAAAATTAAAAACAGAATAAACGTAGAAATTTCCATCAAGGATAGAAATTTTAAAAAATTATCTAACATGTTTTTGGTTCCTAAAATCCCTGATTTAACCCCTTCAAGCGCCGTAGACATTTCTAATATGTACTTACCACAGAATTTAACCTACGCGAACCCAAGATTTTTTTAACCTCAGCGAATTCAAGTGTTATTAAGAGCAGATGTATATTACGAATTGTTATTAGCTGGTCAAATAAAAATTCCTAAAACTTCTATAATTTTACAAAACTCTCATTTATGATGGATCGCGGGTGGAACAATACAAGATGGAAATGAAAGTAAATTTACGTGCCATTTAATATAAAATCAAGATGAATTAGATTTGAAAACCTTTTGGGACTTAGAGACGTTGGGAATTAAAGATGACCCAAACAGTGTTAAAAACGAGAAAATTGTAGAAAAATTTCATGAAACTGTGCGTTTTGAAAATAACATATATGAAATCAGTCTCCCTTTGACAAGGGATTGGAACCATTTAGAAAATAATTATAAAACCGCCGAAGCGTGACTCACAGGCCTTATAAAAAGAATGAAACGTGATACAAATTATACGAACAATATCGCAATATTTTGAATGAGTATTTAGAGATGAACATAATTGAAAGTGTACCTAATTTAGAAAACTCTTCAGATAAACCAGTTTTTTACTTACCGCACCATACAGTATTTAGAGAAAATAGTGTTTATACTAAATGTCGAATAGTTTTTGACGCAAGTTCCCATGAAGCAGGACAATTGTCTTTGAATGACTGTCTTGACTCAGGAACTAATTTAAACCCTAATATTTTTCATTTATTGATTTTTTTTTAGACTAAACAAAATTGCTTTTCTAGCAGATATAGAGAAGGCTTTTCTACAAATTGCCATAAACGAAAAGGACAGAGATGTTCTTAGATTCCTGTTTATAGATAAGAATCCTGTCGATAGTGACGCATTTAGTGTTATCGTCTACAGATTTTTACGCCTAACATTTGGCTTAAACTCAAGCCCATTTTTGTTATCTGCTGCAATTAAGCATCATCTTAATAAATTTAAAACGGAATATCCGGTAGAGACAGAAATACTCCACAATTATATTTATGTGGATGACTTAATAACCGGGACAGACACAGTCGAAGATGCGGTGAACATTTCGGAACAATCTCATAAAATAATGAAGGAAGCTAGCATGAATTTACGGAAGTGGATTTCGAATAACAAACTGTTAATGGAAATATGGGATAATCGTGGATTTAGTACTATGCCACAACATTTTGAGGATAGTACAATACATAAAGTTTTGGGGATATCGTGGCAATCCAAGCAAGATATACTTTTGATAGATATTGATAATTTGCTCGAATTTTTGCGTAACACAAAAAATACAAAACGTTTTGTATTACAAGTTGCAGGTAGAATATTTGACCCTCTGTGTCTAATTTCTCCGAATACAATACGAATTAAATGTTATTTCAAGAACTGTGGAGTAGGAATTTAACATGGGATGAAGAACTGCCCTCCGATATTACAAAGACGTGGGAACAATGGTGTTCCGCACTTCCTCAGTTGAGAAATCTAAAAATTCAAAGGAACATTTTTCAGTTTCCCGATGACTCCAATTACACCCTAACGTTGCATACCTTTGCCGATGCCAGTCCAAAAGCATACGGTGCTTCCGTTTACTTAGAAATCACTAAGTGAATCTTCGATAAATTTGATTACATCTAAATCCAGAGTGGCACAATTGAAAAAAGTGTCACTTCCAAGACTTGAACTTTTAGCAGCATTAGTTGCTGCACGTTTAACCTGTGAAGTAAAAAAAGGTACTAGATCGCAAGGGACCATCTTCTATGTATTTGTGGGCTGATTCGCAGATTGTCTTGTACTGGATCAAAGGCTCCGCAAACAGGTGGAAGTCATTTGTGTCGAACCGTGTAAAGGAAATCCAAGCTCTGACAGACCCATCCAGGTGCTTTCACTGTGCAGGGTCCGAGAATCCTGCAGATTTGCTAACAAGAGGTGTCAAGTGTGACCTTCTCGTTCAGAATTCCAAATGGTGGACTGGGCCAGAGTTTTTGAAAGACTTAGATCTGTGTAAAAACGACCAGACTTTAGTGATTCCTAACAAGGACATATATATATACGAACTAAAAAGAGACTCCATAAATATTATTAATGATGACTTTGTTACATTAACTATTTCTCACGAAAAACTTTTAATTGACCATATTTTTGCATGTACTAATAATTTTATAAAATTAATTCGTATAATGAGTTTTATTTTTAGATTCACCTTCAGCTGTCGTAATAGATTGAAGAGAAGAAGTGGACCACTATCCCTCGACGAGGTGAGAGAGCCTGAATCATTTCTAATTCGGTCAGCACAAATGGGGGAATTTAGGGAAGAATTAAAATGTCTCGAAAAAGGTAAGCCTGTTCACAATAAAAGTAGATTATCTTCCTTAAACGTATTTGTAGGAGAGGATGGATTAATTAGAGTTGGCGGCTGTTTAGCACATGCAGATTTGCCGCTTAACTCAAAGTTTCCAATTGTTTTGTCTGCCAATCATAAGTTAACGGATATTATTTTAAATTACTTCCATCTCAAATAATTTCATTTAGGCCCACAAGCGTTGCTTTTCCATGTAAGACAAAAAATTTGGCCACTTAATGGCAGGAATAATTGCCGAAGAATTGTTCACAAATGTGTGACATGCTTCAAGAATAAACCTGTTGTCAGCTCCCAATTGATGGCTGATCTGCCGGGAGAACGTGTGACACCAAATTTTGTATTTTCGGTGACAGGTCTGGATTACTGTGGCCCATTTTCTATTGTTGTTGTTGTCGTGTCCATGGATATGCAAAAAGTCAATAAATAAAGGATCAGATATGGTCAAAGGTCCCATTTTCTATTAAATTTAAAAATAAAAGGAAGGGTGTATTGAATAAAATTTATGTCGTTGTTTATGTATGCTTATGCACCAAAGCAATACACCTGGACTTTGTTTCAGATCTCACAACTCAGGCTTTTATAGCTAGTCTAAAACGTTTCTTTGGCAGAAGAGGGAAATGTGCAAACATCCTATCGGATAATGCAAAAACGTTCATCGGAGCTGACATCGAGTTGAAAAAATTGCATAAACTGATTAGTTTCCCAGATGAGGAATTGTGTAATTTTTTAACCCATGAAGGTATCAAATGGGAATTTATTCCCCCCAAATCCCCAAATTTTGGTGGCCTCTGGGAGGCGGCTGTAAAATCATTCAAGTTTCATTTAAAACGGGTAATAGGTGATCAAAAATTAAACCAAGAGTTTCTTACTATACTAGCGGAAATTGAGGAAGTTTTGAACTCCCGTCCCCTTACCCCGCTGTCCCCAGATTTCGAAAATTTTGAAACCTTGACACCCTCTAATTTTTTAATCGGTAGACCTATCATTTCGATCTCCGAACCACAATTAGATAACATTAATGAAAATAGATTAGCAAAATGGCAGAGAAGAGAATCACCAAATTTAGTCAGCAAATTTGGAAGGCTTGGAATCGCGATTATTTAAATAATCTGCAGCAGAGGGGGAAATGGATATTTAAAAAGGATGATGTACAAAAAGAAACTTTAGTACTAATAAAGCAGGAAAATTTACCTTCCACCAAATGGCAGGTTGGAAGGATAGTTGAAATTTTTAAGGGAAAGGACAATATAATACGAACCGTAAACTTACGGTTACCAGACGGGAGAATTTATAAGTGAGATGTCAGAGATGTCTGTTTTTGTCAGAGATGCCTGTATATTACCAGTTCAGTAACATATTTCCTTTCTTTCTTTAAGCAATTTTTAAGGTATATATTATTTCTGTATGTAATGTAGAATTATAGTGCATTTATGATTGTATTATTATTGTGTATGTAAGTTGTTATATCTTATAACTTTTTCTTATATGATAATTTTTGCAAATTTATATGTGAATGTATATTGAAATTGCATTTCAATCCCCGGGGGAGTGTTTCCTCCGTAGAAAATTTTGTTATCCAGGGGGCGCTGCCAAGCCCTCAAGACTGGAGGATGCGCGGAGCGGATTCCCGCCAGTAGAGATGTTTTTCTTGAGACGTACGCGCAGTGCACCAACCGCTGCCTGTCACTTTTGTTCTAAATGTAAATAAATGCCATTATTAAGTTTTAATTCAAGTTTTTATTGAATACGAAGTGATTTAATAAGTTTTATTACCTAAATATGCAGTCCAAAGATTACCCGAGCTATCGCCGGATCAGGTATGATTTGTAAAATTATTTTGGAAGCGTTGGAATGTGTTACATAATCTATGCTTCACGCATAATTTTTCGTTCTTGTTATGTTTAAAATGATTAAACGTTAAATGGATGAATTCCTTCACTAGAAATGCTTTAATATAATTTAGCTTTTACTTCTTTACAATCAAAAAACTATTCAACAATGTGTCTGTAAGACTAAAATAATTTGTTTAATTAAGCAATGCCCTTTCTGACATACAGACTCGACGCACTATGATAGAAATAATCAGCATTACTCACGAGTGAGACGTTTTTTTTTTTTTTTTTTTTTTTTTTTTTGTTGTTTTTAAGGGCATTATAATTTTACACTATATTCAAAGAAATACTTGAGTTTTTTCCATTTTATACATAATATTTAAATACTAGAAAATTAATTTTGTAAGCTGATTATAATTTATAAACAAACATATTGAAATCAAGCAACATTGCTGTTTTACTCGGCGTAATTCTAAAGGGTCACATTTGAATATCACTAAAATATTCAAACGAATTGTAAATCACTGTAATTTTAAATTAAACAGATTTATTTAATTAAAATGAAAGAAATGTGTGAATTTCCTCCGACGAATTTTAATTATACTCTTGTTGAATATAAATATAATCCTATATTAAGAAAAGACCAATTAAAATTAAAGTACACAATGTACCTGTTGAAGCATTGCATTTATATAAATTTTAAATAAGGTAATATAAGTTTAAATTTATTAAAAAAATGTAAGCTGATATAATTCTACATATATTGTTAAAACAATATTTATAAAGTAATTTTATTTATAAACGATTTTAGAAATAAAAATAACTTATGTTTCAGTGTACCATTTACTGAGTCTTCTTCACACGTACCGGCTATTATAACATTAAAGATAGTACAACGAGTGAGACTGAGAAGAATATTCATGAAGTCTTAGTGTTTGTCTCTAAATGTACTATGAGTATCCCCTCGGGTCTACAGAAGGCTTTGCTGTCTATAACTGTGTTAGGTTTTTCTAACATGTTAGGTAACACATATTATAAAACAAAAGTTTAAATTTCGAATTAATTGAGGCTATGTATTTTATATTTTCTAATACAGGAATTTTTTGTTATCCTGTTCGAATTAATTAAAGCTTTTCACAAGCAAAACCAAAATTGAATTTGCAGTGTAAAAGATGTATAAATTACCGTAGTAACGTTATACCATCGATAGAATAATATGAGATTTACTCATTATAATAGAAGAAATTCTTACAGAGTTATTAAAAGTATATTCATTTATTACAGATGCTGTATTAGGAATGCTAATTGCCACCATTGTTTGTCTAACAATCACAGTTTTAACTTTTCCGAATATTTGGTTATTCAGAAATGTTCATCAATATACGACCTCGTTTTTGAGTAAGCTTACCACTTACGGAAAATTTTTAACAATTTGGTAAATGATTTGTCAAGTACCTTCAGGTTTTCTAACGTCTGGCTCCCTTTTCTTTAACTCTCCCTCTCACTCTTCCTCTCCCCACCCCACCCTCCCACGTTCTTCGCCTTCTCATATATACTCTCCCTGCTTTACTCTGAAAGAGTTATACCAGCCATACTTAATCTGAGGCCCGAGACACATAATCATTAATCCCTATTATAAAAATTAATTGAGTTGTGCATAAAAAGTATGCAAGACCTTAAATGTTGTTTTATATATTTTCATGGGAAGACAAAATCTTCCTGTTATTCAAAATTAATTTAAAATTATGTTAAAACTTCCAATGTGCCGTTTGCTTAGTCAAAAGTTCTTTTTAAATGTAGTTCTTTTTGTTCTACAGTGATATATATATACTTCTTATTCTTCAACACTAATAAAAAAAATGTGGCAAATTCATTAAATTTGCATTATATGCTACACTTAAAAAAAAATATTAAAAAAATTTTCATTGAGCAAAAAACTGATTTATTACAGAAAATCTCCCGATTATTTTTTTCTTTAGACCTTTGAAATTCTGCATTATTATGCTATTACGTTTTATACCTATCATACAGCTAATGTGGCTTTTGTAGGGTTAAATGTTTGTCACGGAAAAAAAGGCGCCAAAAATTTTTAACACCACTCTTTCCAAACAACAAACTTCGCGACATATTTCTACAACATTTTCACTTTTCACCAAAAGCTGCCTCTTTTGCACTCTCTACGGTTTTGCGCATTTATTTTTTGCACTTTTGCTGGTGATTAAATATAATTTATATCTGTTTCCACTCTTAATTTTTTTTTCTTATACAGTAAAAATTTTGGTAATATTTACATGCCATCATTCCAACACATCGTACCAAATACTAGAAAATCATCGTTCTAGAAATTGTCCGAATTTTGTCATCCGAAGCCCCGAGGCGATGGATCCCATATCTTACGCGCTCAAATTGTATAACCATTCTTACCGATATAAAATACCAATAATAAATTACTATCTTTGACCAATACAATAATATATATATATATCTATCTACAAATATTTTTAACATTAACGTCACAGACCCAAAACTAACAGAAATTTATAATCAAACATTGTTTTAGTTTATATGTAGATACTCCTTTACTTACTAAATTACCATTGTCATAATAAATAGCTAATGTTACTTTTATTCCTCAAAACCGTATTAAAATACATAATGCTGTAGTGTGCACTCAAACCTACTATTGTTTATGAATGTGTAAACAAAAATTATTGTAAATCAATTCCTTATATTAACACAATTTCGCATCTTCCCTTGTAGGTGTAAAAATGATGAGAGTCCGAGTATCGAGCCCCGGCAAGGATGTGATGAATGTTTGCCTGCAAACACCCCTCGCTGGAAACGCGGAACCATCTATAATCAACACCACAAGTAAGTACTAATCATATTAATGTATATTTTATTAAATAATATTAAAATTAAATTTTGTGAATTCCCGAAAATTACGCGTCCACTATATTTTTGATTGATTATTATTGTTTCTTCTTTATTATTATTATTTCTTTCTCTCTTTGTTTTAATAACAGCGTCCTCGACAAAAAAAACCGGAGCTCTGTTAAAAGCCTTTACAATGTATTATTTTTATTGAAAGATTTACTTGTTTTAAAACTTGAAATTAAGAAATTTAGAAAATTAAAATTTTTTTTTCATTCGCATTATTATTTATTTGTTAAAAAAAAAAAAAACCCTTAAATGTCCTAATACTTAGTCTGTGATACTTAATGAAGCTTTCTCCGTCCCAATAACTTGTAAAAAGATATGACAACGAAGGAAAATTATTCATACCCATTTAGTATATTTGTGAAATCACAATTCACCCAACCAATTTTGGAGAATAGGGGGGGGGGGTTCTCATCAGTGCCCCACTAACCCCGAATTGAAGTAATTTCTCTTCAATTTATATATATATTTAAAATTATGCCACAGTACTGCTGTTAACTTTTTTTTTGTCTCAAGAAAATTGTCGCGATATAATGCAAAAAAAAAATCCTCTCTCCAAAAAAAACTCAGCAGCCTGCCTAGGCCCCACAATTTTGTATTTTAAACAAATCTAAACCTGGGGCCTTTATACTAATATGGGGGGAAAATATTTCCCACTATAATCCTTTAAACATTCCTTACACCTTTTTCATTGCTAATATTCCTACCCAAACTCCAGTTAATTATCACAGTATCTTATCTACAAACTATATTACACGATTTTAACTCGTAAATATTGACAAAATTGTATATACACCCTGTAATAATTTTGCACGATAGTAAACTATATTCGGGTTATTTCAGTGGTGTCACCATGTGAAGAATATAGACGTCTATCCATTACTTGCCCGGATTCGCCGACGACCAATCTCTCTTTCTGTGACCCTCAGGCTCTCTTCTCGCAGAGGGTAAGTATTATTTAATCATTTCATCTTCTACTTGACCCCGCCTTGCATGTCAATTGGTAGTTGCATGCCTGTCCACTAGATGGCGTAACTTGTTTTGTTTGTCAACAAATCTGTCTTCCTTAAATTTCCGCTGAAATCCGACGTTTCGGAAATGCCTAATATTTCCTCGCCCTCAATTATAATACACGCCTTTAAATTATATCTACAAGTTTATAATAATAAAGCAGACATTAATATGCCTTTTAATATTGACACAACTATAATATTTCCCAAAATATTCGTTTATTTACGTTAGATATAAATTTTCTCTCTCTCTCTCTCTCTTTTTTTTTCATACGCGTTTTCCAATATTTCTTTACACTATAGAATACCAAAACCTTCCTCTACCTTATTACGTATTACATTTTGCTGAATTTATATATTTATTCATTTATTTTAAAATTACTTTTTTTTTCTTTTTTTTTTAAATTAAAATAAATATCATATGAGAAAAACATTTTAGACCAACCAAATTTTATAACTCTATAATAAATGCTTGTTTCTTTCTTTTTTTTGTTATTAACCCATCGGTAAACATATGCATGCGAATATATTTAAACATTTACCTATATTTAAATTGTTACCTTGACAAAACGCCTAATTTTATACGTCTAACTTCCTTATACATTTATTTTATGAATATTTCTGTTTGTTACTAACATATTATTCCCTAGGACAGAGAAATAGATGAATGTCTCTCTTATTTACACCATTACACATTTATGATGTTACAGACACATTGTATTCTCATTTATATTATAATGTTTATATATATATATATATTTTCTTTATATGCATAGCATTTGAATTTTTTTTTAACTATGAGAATTGTCTTGCAATATAAAATCTAAATATTTTATACATTTTTTTTCTTTTTTTTTCCTATCAGGCTAAATTTTAAAAACTTATTAATATTCTTATTATTAATTATTATTATTATTATTATTATTATTATTTCTCAAATATTAAATATTAAATCCTGATTTGTACTTAAAGCAGTTTCAATTATTTCTTTATTTATTTATAATTGATTCTAAAATCCGATTTCTAAACTTTATCTATTTACTTATCTGTATTGTTAGTATTATAATTTTTTTTTCTTTTCTAAAAGAAATATACTGTAAAGAATTTTCCATAAATTTTCCTTTACACCGTTCCTTGACACCGTTAATGTCAAAATTAAAGTCTACTATTAAATTTGCTACCTTAATTCCCTTCAGCAAAATAATTTTCTTTTCGATTAAATTTTTCATTATGACATTAATAATTCTACTTTTTGATATTTCATGTATTGAATGAAAAAATTCAATTCCTTCCTGACCCATTTCCGGCTCAAAAAGTACCGTAGAATTTTCCTCCAAAAAATCTGGGCAAAGTAAAGCTACAATCTTCTTCCCTGGCGCTATGTAAATTTTCCTAGCCAATTTGACAAACACTTCTCTCTTTTTTCTTCTTTTTTTGTTTTTGCTATTATTCTTGACCTGTTCACTTTTTATATAATTGATCTCTTGTTTCATCTTTTTATTTTCCAATTGATCTAATGAGATAGTTACGTTTTTAAATTTTAATAATTTTTCATTCACATATAAAATCATTTTACTCTCTTGCAAAAAATCGTAGCCTAAAAGCATGTTATAAGAATTACTAAAATTTTTATCTGTTACATAGAAAGTTCCCGATGTGAATGCATGTTGATTTAAAAGTCAATTTAATGCTACGTTTGAAGGGAATCGCAGTTCCGCTGAACGATTGAATTTTAATGCTGTTTCCAATGTATTTAATTTTTACATTATTTTCTTTTAATTGCTCAAATAATTGTGCTGCAATTAAAGAAACCAATCCTCCGGAATCGACAAGTCTTGTAACTTGTACCCCTTTAATTTTAAACTGTATTAATGGCATATTATTGGAATGTTTGTTATTAACGCTTGCAATGATTTTAGTCTGATTGGATCTGTGGAGCGAATCTTTAGATTTTTCCCTACTATCCACAGACCCCTCTAACCGTTTCCCTGATTTCCCTGACCTAGTATCTTACGTCCCGTTGAATTATTTGGCGCATTATATCTCTTATTTACATATTCCGAATTTTTAAAAGCTTCCGGGGGATTGTTTTGATTCTGAATTGACTGGAAGGTATGCCCCTGGAAATTTTGCCCTTCATTCGGCTGAAAATTTTGACCATGATTTGTCTGAGCATTTTGGCCCTGTTGAAAATCCTGCCCTTGTTGTACATTTTGCCCTTGAATCGGCTGAAAATTTTGTCCCTGGGGAAAATTTTGCCCCTGTTGGAAAAATTGCCCTTGAATCGGCTGAAAATTTTGACCCTGCTGAAAATTTTGCCCCTGTTGGAAATTTGCAGAGTAGTTCGCTAAGCTATTATTATGAGAACCTGAATTCTGACCAGGAAAAATATAATTATAATCCTTATTCTGTCCCATTATCTGTCCAGGAAGAGGGGGAGGGGGGAATTACAGTTGTTTACACCTCCAAAACCCTGCAGATACTGAGTATTATTCCTTAAATTTCCATAACTCTAATAATTCCTGCCATTATTGTTCATATTCCCATAGCCTTGATGTTCTGCAAGTGCATTATTAGCATAACTACCTCCCTGCATATTATACTTGTACCTAGGAAAATTCCTTTTATAATTATCGGACTTAAAATTCCTTTTATTATTGGGATTATATCTGCAGAATGCAGTTTCATGATTTTTTAAATTGCAAATCTCACAAAATCTCTCGTTGTAACTAAAATTATTTTGTGCCTTCTCGTTTTGTTTTAATTTTAGTTTTTCGAGCTCATTTCTCAATTGGATCATTTCGGTCGCTTGTATTTCATTTTTTTAGCAATGCTTCGCAGAATTCGTTAGTCGCGCTTGCATTAATCGCGTTAATTTCTTCGTATTTAACCGAAGAGAATGCGTTTTCCATCAAAACCGCTGTTTCTATTGCATCTTTAAATTTGTCGATTCCTTTTTTTCTGATTTCTAACGCGATATCACATTTTATTGATTCTAAAAATCTATGTAATTTCATTAGATCGAATAATTTTCTCGCGTCGGTTTTATCTGAGAGACCCGAAATTTCAAAAAATTTCTCCGCTGCAAGATTGAATCGCACAATATAGTCCGCTATGCTCTCATTCGGGTTTTGTTTTATTTTAAAAAATTAATTGTGAGATTCACTGAAAGTTTTCTTTAGCCCGAATGCCTTTATTGCCTTATCCTTAAATAGTGCATAGTCGGTTTCTGAGTTTAATTAGACATCTGTCTGTAATCTTTCGCGTGCGACACCCACGAATTTAGAACGTAATATTATTAATTTTACGTCATTCGTAAATTGCGTTTTTGAAGCAGCCTGATCAAATTCTGCTATGAAATATTGGATGTTCGTTTCCCTTTTTCCATCATAAACAGGGATTACATTCAATAAATTGTCTGTATTAGCCATTTTAATGCTGGTTGTATTTTCGTTCGGCTTTTCAAAATTTTTTTGCAGTTGCGCCCGGGTTCGAACAACAAATTCTCCAAATTCCTTACTACTACGCTTTGAATTTCTACCTCTATTTCCCATACATTAACATAATGCTACACAAATCAAATACTAAACTTCCCCTACTGAAATATTCCTCCTCTAAGATTCACAATATATGTACACAAAAAAAACCCATATGATAAAAAATATAGAAAAGTAAAGAACATGATAATCACAGAAAAATAAAAGAAGGAAAAGAAAAAATTTAAAGTTCACACTCAATATTTTTTTCAGCAGTGTTAAGATTTAAAACTACTTTTTTTACACAAAAAATTGGAATTTCTCTCTCTCTTTTTTTTTTCAAATATACCTTATATCTTTCATAACTGTAAATGTCTTTAATAATTGTTTAGTTTCAAACATAAACTTATCCTTATTTATCTTTATAAATATTTTAAATTACTTTTTTTTTCAAAAATTTGTAAAAAAATTCATCATAATTATTTTTTTCTCAGAATTAAACGATGTTTTAAAAATTCATCCTTTTATTCTCTACTTGTTTGTAACTGCACATATTTGTAAAAAAAATACGTAAATACACATAACATTATTTAGAAAACAATACAATTTGTAGACACAGAATATAGTAAACAATATTTTCCCTAAAAATTAGTCATGACTGAATTCAATGAAAAGTTGCACAAATCTTTGCTTAGAATGCAGGAGAACATTGTCATAAAAAAATTATTTTCATTTAATCTTTGTTTATTTTTTTAAATATGTAGCCAATAATCTTACCTCAATCAAAGAAATATAAATGTATATATATATATATTTTTTTAATTACTAGCATAATGATTACAACCTAAATAGTTTTAACTTAGAATACTTAACCATTATATAAAAAAAATTAGTTTTAATTTGACACATTTTAATACAATTAAATTACCCCAACATGTAACCTATATGAGATTAAATTAACCCACGTACGTTAAATGGTCTGGCACCAACTAAGTTAATGGTTCCTCTATGCTTGTGATTTGCAGACAGATCCTACTAAAGGCCGGTTACACCTGTCAATAAAAGTCTATCACTATACATAAAGAAAATAGGGTATGGGGTGCACCTTTACCATCACTCATTAATTATCTATAGGGGCTTCTGATTGCAGAAGACTCCGTGATCGTCGCCTAATTAGATACTAAAGAAATAAATTATTTATCTAAAGAAAATTAATAGTTGCGTTGTGTCGATGAGTATCTAATATATGGCCCTGTTGTTTTGGATTGGCGTGTATACAGTTCCAAAAAATAATTACCAAAACAGCCCTAAAGATAATTTTATGTAAAACACATTCTAAAATTAAAGTTAATAAAATTAAAGAGAAATATTTAGGTTTTAAAAATCAATTAAGCAAACACTAAATTAAGACAACATATTTTTTAAACAAAAAAAACAATTACTTCATTTACATTCCAAACATGAACATTTAAAAAACTTAGTAGAGATATATAAAAAAATTACACGTTCTCACAATTTAATTTAAGCATTAAACATTCTTAATTACAATTTGATCAAGTTCTCCTGCCTTAAAATTAACAATTATTCGAGCGGTACACTTACATTTATGAGGTTGGTAATTTGATAGAAATTCATCACACCTGAATCATAACAGGCGAACTTAACTCCAGGCATTTGAGGATTGCTTGGTCCTAGCTCGGACCCGAGTGGCAATTAATCACAAGGCCTCTTTTTTGGGCTTAACTTCCTCGAACAGCACTTTAGCACATTTTTGGGACCACACTCTCTTAGACAAATTCTTTTTTTCAACTACTCTCGTTCACATTTTTTTCTCCACTGTCTTCGTTCACATTTCTAGTTTTTTTCAGTCGGCAGTGGCACCTCCCACTGTACTTGAATTTTTTTTACAACCTTGTGCCTAAATGGCCCAGTGTCACAATCACCACACCCACCTTCGATGCTCATTGGAGAACTGTCCAGCCAATGGTCACGAATTTTTGGCCCCCTTGATTTGACCAGGCATCTCCGTGTCTGCCCTGAGACCCGGTACCACACACGAAGCGTAACTTTTGTTTAACATTCGTCTTTTATATGTGCTCTTGTCACATTGCCTTATAATTTTTTAATTAGGAATGTGACTCTAAAAGTGTAGAACCATAAATATTTTCAAATTATAAAAGATTTATGTATCATATCATCCTCTTTTTTATCACTTTTTCAAAACATAATTCTATTTGATTTCAAGTAACGAGTATTGGAGATGACTTAGAAAACTAGTTTACTAGCTTGTTAAATTTCTTCTTAATGTTTATTTACAAAACTCAATTCAAAGAACAAGCCGATATACAGTTAAATTATAAAAAATAGTCTCAGAAAGATTAATAATTAAAATTTACTGCAGTAAATGCACTTTGAATTACGCTTTCTTAGACGAGTTTTTACATTTACCAATTTAAATACTGTTCAGTTAAATAATTTCATGTTGTCTGACATACAATTATTTTTTGAATATAAATCTTAAAAATTCCTTTTCATGTGCGACAAAAAGCATTATTCAGAGAAAAATTAGAGATAGAAGCACACACTATTTTAAATAAAATCTTTTTTTCTCTCTTTATTTTTTTTAATGCAATGAAATATGATATTTTAATATAAAAAAAGCAAACGACGGTTGAGTTACTATTGGTTTCGAAAAGCATTCTTTATTTTTAGAAACATCAGAAACCAATATATTTTCGACATTTAAAGACATATTTATAAATACAGAGATGCTTTTCCTGCAACTGAATTTCAGAAACATTTCTGAGTAGTTTGCTTAGTGTATTAATGAAATTTCTCAAAAGAAATATTGTTTTTTAGGATACGCTATTAATTCTGAAGTGCATATTTTTAATTTCAACAAACATGTTTTATAGACAAACCCGATAAAATAAGAGAATTAACATTAAATGAAAATTCTTTTGTTACTCTTGCACGAATAAATTCAATTTCTCAGCTGAATACTTTGAATTGGGAATTAACATTATCCTAAAAAGCAATGTTAGAGTTTGAGAAAACTGATTAATACGCTAAAAAACTACTCGGAAACAGTTCTTAATATCAGTGGCAATAAAAGCAATTATGTATTTTTATATAAACGATTCTATAAATCTCGAAACTATGTCGGTTTGTGTATCTAAAGATAAAAAATAGTTTTTCTGAATCATGGGTAAATCGGAAGTAGTTATTTTAGCTTGTCTGTCTCAGTTATATTATATTTTCCCAGATTAAGAAACATTTATCTTTTTTACAGTGTATAAAATAATCATTAGTTATTTCGTTCAAAAATCATAAATTTTGTTTCTTCTATATTTTTGCTTTATGTTTTGCATAGGCACATGTTTTCAAATACTTTTTCCAATATATTTTTTTTTATTGTATATTATCAATTTGCTTACAAATCAATATTTTATTGGACCATTATCTATTTCATGTACATGTAAATGTACTTTTAAAAGCATATTTTAAAATACTTTACATTTATATAAATAAGTTCTTGTTCGGTGTTTATTATTTAAAATTAAACGTGGTGTTCATATTTCTACAAAAGATACTTAAAAAAAAAGTACTTAAAAAAATTCTTTAGGCTGAGTGAAGCTCAACATAATATTTTAAACTTTAATCGATAACTTTTCTCAATTTTGAAATTCTTTTCAGTGCAATTCATCAGTTTTATTCATTGTAAAATTGTCATTTTAATCTTTTACGTCGATAAAGGTTACTTGATGCAAGAAGAGGCAATTTATGCGTTACTATCACACGAAATAAATGCCCTTCCTTTCTCTCTAAAAAGAGGATGGAAATTTCGTTATGATACATTGCAGTTCGATCGTTCTGTGAACGTTCGGCGGTACAAAAATTGATTAATCGAACAGAAATTTTTGAAGCGTTAAGGAAGATAAGAGTTAAATTTGATTTTCATTCTTAGAGTTTCTATAAAAGCCAATGACATCAATCACAGTTTAAAAATACGAAAACGCATAAAAGAAATTCAAAAGAAATACCGTTTAGAGTAACAAATCTTGCAAAATTCATGCACATAGCTTAAAAAATTAGTTAAAAAATTAAAACATTATAAAAAAATAAATTTAAAAATTTAAATTTTATAAAATTCGAATGTGCTATTAGACCACTTTTAGAAAAGAGTAATAAAGGATAAAAACACCAGTATCGAAAAAAATAGTGTCCAATATATAAAATATTGATTAATTATACACTAATGAATAAATGTATTTTTGCCTTAAAAATTATTTATATTTAATATTTAACCATGATATACGTAAGAAACTGAATGTAACAATGTAACAGATAAACAGAAAGAAATTTACTTGAAACTGTGCATTTTTAGCAATAAATAGTAAATGATTCAATACAAAATTAACTGTTTAAAATTATATATAAAGATTATTTCTTTGTTTTCCAAGAATCATATTAAAATATTTTGTGTTTTTCTTCACCAAAGATTACGTTTATAAAAAAAAAAAGATACACACTGGAAGTTTTACGTTTAAAAGTGAATTTTTCTTCCACATGCCCAGAGAAAAATGCATAATTATACAAAGTGGACACAAAGTAGCTGGACAGTTTTGTAATTGAATAATTTGTGATAGATTAAGTTTAAGCAAAGCTTACTTACATCCTATTAGCAGGCTCTGCATCATTGGCGATATTGCGCCTAATTGTTATAATTTTCGCGATTTGAAGTCTGGACGGTAAACTTTCTAATTTCAAAAAAGAAACAGAAGCAAAAACAGTTGATTATTTCAATGAGATTCCCAGTTGTAGTAAACAACTCCACTCCTTGTATATGAGTAGTTGTATATCACATCTTAGAATAGCCAGGAAAAAAAGTATAATTTGTAGCACATCTGCATTACAATAGGAAAGAAAAGTAAGGGATTCGACTAAAAACTTCATCAGCTAATCAGGAGAGAGATAGATAGCCAATCAAATTTAACTAGCAAAAAGCGGCCAGTCAAATTTATCGGACAGTAGAAGAGGCGTCGAAAATAGAATAAGACGGAAACTGCCCAGTTAAACTGAGGGCATTGAGCTCACAGTCTATTCACACTAATTGTATATTATACTCTAATTTCAATGAATTTAAAATATGCCCTCGTAAAGTAAAGAAATTACCAATATATTATGGAGGATTATCCCCCGTTTCCCATCTTAAATTAACCAATGAACCCCCAAAACAAATCAGGGAAGCGCCTTATTACAATGGACATATATACAAAATTTGAAACAAATAGGATGATTTTGTATGAAAAACCCAATTATCTAAATAAAGGGAGTAGTGATTAGCCCCCCTTTTCCTCTTTATACTCAACCAATGAACCTCCAAAACTAATCAGGGAAGCTCCTTACCACAATGAACCTTCATACAAAATTTGAAGAAAATCGAATAATTGTGCAGGAAAAATCCATTTATCTAAATTAAGGGGGAGGGAGGTTTACCTCCTTTATATTTAACCAATGAGCCCCTAAAAACTAATCAGGTAAGCGCCTTATCACAATGAACCTATATACAACATTTGAAGAAAATCGGATAATTCTGCATGAAAAACACATTTATCTAAATTAAGGTGGGTTTGCTCCCCCCTTTCTCCCCTTTATACTTAACCAATGAACCCTCAAAACAGATCAGAGAAGCGTCTTACCACAATGAATCGATGTGCAAAATTTGAAGAAAATCGGATAATTCTGCTTGAAAAACTAATTTATTTAAATTAATGGGGGGTTAGCCACCGTTCCCCCTTTATACTTAACCAATGATAACCCAAAACTAATCAGGGAAGTGCCTTACCACAATGAATCTATATACAAAATTTGAAGAAGAACGGATAATTCTGTTTGAAAAACCAATTTATTTAAATTAAGGTAGGTTAGCTCACCGTTCTCCCCTAATACTTAACCAATGAACCCCCAAAACTAATCAGGGAAGCGCCTTATCATAATGAACCTATAAACAAAATTTGAAACAAAACGGTTATTTCTGTCAAGAGCTATCGCATTACGTACATACATACATATATACATACGTACATACATCTGTACATACAGAACCGGCGGGCACATTAGTTCTCAGGCTTTAATAGCCTGTGAGGTAAAAATGTGTAAAAAGTATTAAAATATAATAATTACAAAGAAAAATAAGTAAAAAAAAAATGAAAAGAAAATATGTTTAACTGTTTCCAAAGGAGAATCGTTCCCAAAAAAGGTAAGATAAAAGCAAAAAGAGCGTAAATCTACTCTTACAAAAAAAGGCCGTTTACATTGCAGTACATGAAAATATAGTTTAAATTATAGTTAGTATATGAAAAAAGATAGGAAATACAGTAAAAAGATTATATATACCGGGTGATTATAATTAAAGTTACGATTTCAAAAATCGATAATTTTAAAACTACTGGTCAGAATGACTTGATATTTTAGCTGAACAATCGTGAGGCAATGGAATTTTATTTGGCGAAGGAAAAAATAGTTCTAAAATATGCCGATAGATGGCGCTGTCAGGGTAATGTCAGGGGAAAGACCAAAAATTTATTCTTTAAACACAGGAATGTTGTTATTTAAAAGGAAAAAAATAGCGTTCAGGGATTTACTAAAAATGTATTAGCGAAAAGACGTGTTTACAGCGACAACAGCAATAAAGAAAAAAAAAAAGCTTTATGGAACAAATACTTTACTGATGATTAAGGCATAAGTTGTTCGATATGCCCTCCGCCTTGTTCCGCTATTAATTGGAAGCGCAAAACGGCATGCTCCACAACAGGTCGGAGGGTATCTGTACTGATGCAATGGGTGTGGTGTGTGGTTCTTGCTTTCAAATCGGCTAGATTCTCAATTCGCCCGCTGTAAACAACATTCTTCAGGTACCCATAGTTGTCACGTATTAGTAATTTGCATATCTCCAGACAATCTGAACCCTTACAGCGCCATCTATCGGCACATTTTGGCACTATTTCTTCCCTTCGCCAAACAAAATTCCATTGCCTCACGATTGTTTTTCTAAAATATCAAATCATTCTGACCAGTAGTTTTAAAATTATCGATTTTTGAAATCATAACTTTAATTATAATCACCCGGTATATATATACATATACATATAAAGGTCTTTTCCGTTTAGAAGGGCTACAAACGTCGTAATTAGGTAGCTCATAGACAATATCATTGGGAATTTTAGACAAAATACTGTAAAATTTTTCGGAGAGTAATTTAATACGGTTAACCAGAGAAAAAGTTTTGCGGTCATTTCTGTTATTAGAGTTACGTAGATATCTAAAGCCATTACAGATCATTCTAAGAGTTTTATTGTGGGAGCGAGAAAGGAATTCCATACAAGTTTTACAAGTGAAATCCCATATGGGACAAGCATAAGTAGCAATAGGGAGTATGCCAGCGTTATAGATATAAAAATAACGTGAAGGGCTGCGTAGAAGAGATGATAGAGATTCAGAAATAGCGGCGACTTTAGTGCGATATTAAGAGTATGTTTTATGATGGCGAGGCGTTTGTCAATGATAACCCCCAGGTATTTTGCATTATTGATAAAGAGTCTATTAGGAAGGGAAAAAGTGAGAGAAAAGTTGATGTCGGTTGCTTTGTTTTCGTTTAGTTTGGTACGCCAGAGACGGCACCACGGAATGAAGGTATCAAGATAATTTTGAATATTTTTGCAGTGGAAGTAGGAGTGATGTGCAGTAGCATAAATAGTAGTACCGTCCGCAAATAAAACAAGAAAAATAAGTAAACTAAGAGAGGAATATCATTAAAATAAAAATAAAATAAGATTATGCCCAAAATCGAGCCTTGAATCATTCCGTTGGTAATGAAGTGCAAAATAGACAGTTTAAAGTTAAGTTTTCTGGTATCAAAATCTTTATCTTAAGCATATTAAAAGAATAGGTAATTTTTTAATTCTCTCAAATGATTATTATCTAGAATGAAAGGGGAAATTTTTAATAGACGATCTCGTCACTATTAAAGTTTGATATATTCACAACCATTTTTGCAATTTGTAGCTTTTAAATTTAAAATAGTTACTAATTATTATTTTATCTTTTTGCCATTATTTATTATATTATTGTAATTAAATGGTAATTTAAATGCAGTTAAGCAAAGTCAGATTGTTTGTTTATTCTATATATTAGTATTTTCCCTATTTATTTAAGCTTAAAATCATTAGAATATTTTTAAACACTTTGAAGCATAATTTAAAACAGAATATTTTAATGTTATATAATAAAGTACTACATTGACAATAGCAATTTTCACAAAAAGAGTAGTATTTTAATGTATAGTTTATTATATTAAAAGAAAAGATAATACAGAAAGTGTGTTTTATGAATAATATCCATGTTCTAAAAAAATTTCATAAATGAACCATCATGCGTAATATTACGTTTAATGGGCGAAATGACACTGACCATCTGCTGCAGGAAATATTTTTTCTGAATTCGCGTTCCAAAGTAATAAAAATAATCTTTATCAAGATATGAAGCAGTGTAAACATTAATTTTGATAAAAAGAGTATGTATTTTGAGTGCAGTGAATGTTTCGAAAAGAACATCCAGAAATTGTTTTACTTTGCAAAGTATTGTTCCTTTTTGTAACAGAAATATATTTTTCGAAAAGAAACCTTAGCATTCTGGATAACATTCACCAAATGTGAAAGTATTTGATAGCGAATAAAATTTTTATTGCTTTTCTTTTACTCTTTTATTAGTTCCACAAAATTTTATAATATAATATAGTCATTCATATTTCACGTTAAAATTTAACTCTTTTTTTTTGTTTAATTTTATTATTTCAGAAAATATAATAATAACGTAATATCGTCAATAATTATTCCTGTTATATTATTTAAGTGTTTTCCATGTTTTGCGTGTGTTCACTTATTGTATCCATTATCATAGAAAAAATAAATTCAAATATGTACAGTGTTGGAATAAGTACTACATTCAGTTGACTTTTCGAAAACAAAGACACACACACACACACACACACACATATATATATATATATATATATATAAATTTCTCTATCATTATTTAACACCACAAAATAAAGTAAAAATAAATTTATTGGATGAAAAAAAAATATTAATACGTTTTTCTCTTTTATTGATTTTTTTTTTTAAAATCATAATGCAGTTGTATTAGCAATATTAATTAAATGAAGTACAAATATTTGTACAATTTAGAATTGAATATAAGTTCTTAAAATCAGTCAAAGCACACAAACAAAACCCCACAAACATATAATCACACAAACACAGAAAAACAAAATATTTCCTCTGTGTAACTATAAATTATGGAAGTAGTATAAATTCTTTAAAGTATATTTAATCTGACAATAATTTTGTGTTATTATATTCAGTATATTGTATTTAGTATATTGTGTTATTATATTCAGTATATTGTATTTAGTATATTATGTTATTTTATTTAGTATATTGTATTTAGTATATTATGTTATTTTATTCATTATTCTATTGGTAAATGGTTTTAAGTCAAAAATCAATTATAATGGGGCATTTCAAAATTTGGAAGATAAATTACACTGTATTTTGTCAGTAACCAAATCACGTTGAATGTTCAGAACTTCCATCAAGTTGATACTATAGTGTATTCCTTTGTTTTTCTGCGCTTTAGGTTGGATAGTAGGGCGAGTCTATTTATTCTGTTAGGGGATGGGTACTTCTTGAAACTTCTCTTTCAAGCTTATATTCCTTCTGTAACAAGTTCAACTTAGACCATAAAACTTAAACCATATCTCCGGTATGTTATGTGACAGATTAATATTAACTGATTTTTTTTTTCTTTTGCATAAAATCCTTATTGATTATTTTATTATTGAGATACGATAATGGGATGTATAATTATCCTTGCTTCATTAAATTATATACTTAAATTCTGCTCTTGGTTAAATCTCAATAACACTGTGGCTTGTCTATTGAATTTGATATCAACTATGTGCTCTTTTAACATGTCTTTAAACTTTCGTCCGCTAATTCGAATATATACTTTATTTTCTTGTGCATCTGTTATGAATGTATTAGGTATATGTCCGCGATTTCATGCTTTGGAATTTAGTCCATTTTGTTATGGATTAAGTCTTTTAGATTTCCTGTTGTTTTAGCTACAAGATAAATATTAAATTTTCTTAACGGAAACCTTAGCCTCTCTTACAAAGCCGGTATATAGCCGAAGTTACAAATTTTAAGTTTTTTGAGATCAAATTTTTCCTTATGCTTTTATGTTTCCTGTCATAGATGAGCATATTGATATGATGAGGGGGAAAATCGTTTTCGCTGGCGATGTACTTGATTTTGTTTAATTTATTATCCAGATTGGTTTCTGTGCATATTTCAAAAGCACGTTTAACGTAATATCTATACGCTGCCAGTTTATATACAAAAGGAGAAGTACTGCCATAAGGTACAGTGTTATTTGATCTATTAAGTGTTCTATATACTTTCTTATTTAATTTTAAATTATTGTCAAATCCACATCCAAAAACGATCCTTTTATCTTATTTGATATTTTATAGCGTTGATATTTTGTAAAAATTTCTTTAATTCATAAATACTGTATTCCTATATAATAACCACGTCATCTACGATTCTTAACCAAATTTTAGTTTTTAACAACAGGAAAGCTAAACGACTTTATCCATAATATGATTGCTCCAATTCCTAAGGATTAAATCGCCGGAATGTACGAAATACTATTGATAAAAGACACACAAATAAATAAAATATATATTGGAAAACTGGACTAAAGTTTAAAGACGAGTTAAAAAAGTACATATGTGATATCAAATTTAATAGACCAGCCACAGCGTTATCAAGATTTAACCAAAAGCAGAATTTTAATACATGTTTTAATGAATCAATAATCGCTATTCCTGCGGCCCATTATCGTATCTCATTAATAAAAAAAAATAAATAGCCATTTTCTTCAAAGGAAAGAAAGCAGGTAATGATAATCTGTCTCATAACATATCAGAAATATGGTTTATATTTCTAAACATTACAAAAGGAGTATAAGCTTGAAAGAGAAGTTTTAAGAAAGTAACCATACCACAATAGAATAAATAGACTCGCCCTACTATAGAAATGGATACGAAAGAAAAGCAAATGCGTTCAGTATGGGATAAATCCAGCCCTGACGATGATCATGGTTGTGATCGAGAGTACTTGGTGAAGGATATTAAAAATTTCACCTCTGATTGCACCAGTAACGTCACCAGGTTTAAGTTTTTAAAACTGATTTTATATGTAGTAACAACTTTTTACAAATTGTGACATTTTATGAATGATAAATATAATGTTTCGAAATTTTTCGATACTTTTCGTGCAAAAATATGGATTGTTGTAAAAACACGAGCAAAAAATCTACCAATGTATTCACGTTTTGGACGAAAATTTTGGAGATTTTATTATTCTTTTGAAGTACTTCTATTTGTCCGAATATTAAAAAAGTGTAAATATGTTTTGCTAAAATACTGACTTTTAGAAACTTTTAGTGTAGTAGGAATGATGTCTCCGGGAGGCACGAAATGGCTTTCTGTCTCGA
Source organism: Maratus michaelseni (assembly GCA_963931845.1). Classification (NCBI taxonomy): domain Eukaryota; kingdom Metazoa; phylum Arthropoda; class Arachnida; order Araneae; family Salticidae; genus Maratus; species Maratus michaelseni. Next base: position 396,275,962 of record OZ007592.1, read on the forward strand.
ATTTCTTTTAACACTAGAACGCCTGAAATCTTACTACCCCCTGAAACGCCGGCCGGGTGTCATTTTGACACTGGTCGATAAGTAAGCAAAAATTTCAAAGAAAATGTACATTTTAATATTCTTTTTACAGATACATATATTGTACACATAAATACTATTATATCTGTAAAATAGGGATAATTTTACAAGATTATATGAAAATATATATTGTACACACAAATAATATTATATATTTAAAATGAGAATAATTTTGAAAGATTATATGAAAATATATATGGTACATACAAATAATATTATATATTTAAAATAAGAATAATTTTGAAAGATTATATGAAAATATGTATGGTACATACAAATAACATTACATCTGTAAAATAATAATTTTTCAAGATGGTATGAAAAAATATATGTTACGCACAAATAAAATTATATCTATAAAATAAGAAAAATGTTGCAAGATGATATGAACATATACATGGCACACACGGATAATTATTATATCTGTAAAATGAGAATATTTTTTCAAGATGATATAAAAATATAAACAAGAGAAATAACTACTTACATTACTTATATCAGTCACAGTCAATACATTTATAGCTGACATATTTTGTGCATTTGCCGCATGTCATTCTTTTACAAGAGGAACACATTTTATTTGTCACATTTCCATGACATTTTTTAACCTCGCATTTCCTACGCTTAGAAGGATTTTCAGCTCGCAGTTCATCTTCATGGCTACTGCGTCTTTTAGCATATCTTTCAATATATTCTGCTCGTAACTCTTCAGCTAATGTTTGTATAAAAGTACGCCTTGATATTTTTCCCCGTCACTTGTTTGAAAATAATCCATGAGTTTATGGCAGCAAAGTCTAACATATTGTAGAATGTGTGAATTGGCTATCTCCTTGATCCTGCTTTGACTGAATATTGCCTTGCTTTTTGGTCAACAATATCTACGCCACATTTCGTTTCATTATAAAAACTGACAATTTCAGGTGTTTTCATAGAATTATTGGCAATTGCAATGTTTGAATGCATATAACTCAAGATTATTACATTTTTTTTCTTTTTACACTGCTAAACTGTAAGTGTTGTGCCCGATTCTTCATTTTTCAATATTTCTGTTGAATATAACACTTCTTTTCCTGACTTTATACAATCTGGAATTTCTCGTCTGACCCTATTTACCGTGCCAACGAAACTCGTTCGTCTTTTATTTAGTTTCTTAGCCAACTCAAGAGAAGTAAAAAAATTGTCAACTGTGACATTTCTTCCCATATTTTTAAAGGGTTCTATTAGTTTTAAAACTATATACTCAGAAATTCTCTGACTTTGATCTCGTTCTTCATTTTTTCCTAGGTAGGGAAATGCGTTCAAAATATACTTACTTTCTAAATCTGCAGCTATCCAAAATTTTTGTCCGTATTTATCAGGTTTTGATGCTATAAACTGAGTAAATGGACAACGAGTCTTACTAGGAAATAATTGTTCATCAATTGTTATATTCTGGCCTGGCTTGTAACAGCTTATGCAGTTTTCAATAAAACGATTCCATACGTCCGAAATCATTGCGAATTTATCCTGCTGAGTTCGATTACGACGAGTTGATTTGATATCAAATCTCAGAAATCTTGATATTTCGCAAAACTTGTCTTTGGACATGGTTTCTTTGCAAAAATTTATACCCCATGAAGTAGACCATAATGAATGAAGTTCCAAGTTACTAGCTCCTGAAACTCCACGTGCATATAAAATCGAAATGTAAGCAAAAAGTTCCTGTTTTGAAAGAGACCAAACATCATTTTCTAATACTCGACGAGCTTCTGTATTTGTGCATTTTATTATATGCTCTAAAACCGTTCTGTCTATAAAAATCAACCAAGCACTCAAAACACTGTCATTATTCACATTTCTTTTTTGCATAACTAGTTGGAACACTATTTTCTCTCAAAATATTTTGGATTGCTAATCTACCGGTTGCTCTTCCTGAACCACATTCTTTCCACTGAGAGCCATCGCGAGCAATAAATTCTTTCTGATTTCCAGAATCATCAATTTCAACATCCTCATCGCTTTCCGATTCAGATGATATAACAGGAATAAAATTTTCATCATCCGATTCATCATACATGTCGGATAATTCTCCACCTTCTGATTCATTATCTGACAATTCTCTCATAAGCGCGGTAATTTCTTCCGTAGTAAGCCGTCTCTTACGAGACATTTTAAATTTTACTCATAAAAAGTAACAAGAACGAAAGAAAACCTCAGAAAAATTCTTCTAATCATAACTCACAAGTAACCGCGCATGCACTATCTTTGTGAGAAATGAAATCTAAGCGGCAGGTGTTGTTGCAGCTGAAACAAATCACGTGATGACCAGATGTCAAAAAAAAATTTAAAAAAAATACATTACAGGACTCCCTTGTTTTACACAATGAACGCACAGAAGAACAAAATTTAAAATAGGGGAAGTGAAATTATTGCGGTGTCCAATTGACACCAAACCGGCGTTATAGGTAAATCTATCCGTAAACTAAGTTTGAATAAACCTAGTTCGCCAAAAAATTTTATGTGAGTTCTACCTACATATTTAATAAAAGTCGAGCGAAATAAAAAGGATCCTTCAAAATTTACAGATTTTAGAAAGAAACTTTCAAGCTTCGGTGTCGAAATTACACCGTCCGGCATTCTAGTGTTAATTGATTAATATTCGTATCTTTTTAAATACATTGAACCGTCGCGACGGTTCGTCGTATAGAAAATAAAATATCCGAATTAGTGGGTATTTTTCGATTTACCGTATCTCTAAAATTCAGCCTCATGCGAACTTCGAAATAAATAGAAAAACAATTGCGAAATCAAACTATTTTTAAAAAATTGAGAGAGTTAAAATGCACATCTTTTATGCGTTTCAGTGTTCGAAAGTTCAAATTACGAAATTTACGAATATATTTTAAGATTCTGCATATTTGAAACTGTTCAGCCGATGCACATCTATAAAGACCGGGGGGAAAGCCACTTTCGTCTTTTTGGATCATCCTTACACCCAATTTTAATGACGTTCCGACAGCTGTGCTGAGATTTTTCCCGCCGTTTTGCGTTATTTATTATTTATTAATTTACATCTCGGCTAAGTAGCAAAACAAAAAATAAAAATCTGAACCACAGGTAAATCAGGACCTACTTTGGACAATTCTCATCCAAATTTTCAAACCTGTACGCGCGGTAGATTTTCCTACCAAGCTCACATAGACAAACAGACATACAAACATATTTCTTTTATTATTTTAGATTCATTACTTCTTGTCGCCAAACACCCTTAAGGACGGAACGTGGAAACTTTAATGAGTTATATCCAATGTGTAGCATTTATTAAAAGCGCCATCATTTCAATTCCATGAATCTCTCAGGAGGTATATATTATTATTATTAAACCGCAGACCAGGCCCCTACCTGCCGGCATTATGCCCAGCTTAACGAGTTTGTATACCTGGCCGCGGGGCGAAATTCGCCTAATCTCCTCATAACGGAGATCCACCTGATTAGCTTCTTGGGTGTCCTTGGCTGCAACGGTATTTCGTGAGAGTTACGTTGATACTGTGTTGGCCGGTTCTAGTTTGTTATTAATTATGGGTATCTGGGTATGTTGTCGAATAAGGAAAGGGGCTTGCTTTCGGGCCATATTCACACTGACTATGGTTGCTAATATAGACAGGTTTATATAATTCAGTTTAAATATTTGTGTTTCCGCTATGTATTACATCTTGTCTGTAGTATTCTCTAGTGGTTTGCTACAGTTTCTCTACTTGACAGCTCACGGCATCCATCCAACCTCGCTGAAATGGCAGATTTAAAAAAGAAATTTAAATTTTAAAAAAGAGAAAGGAATTGGTCTCGTAATTTAGAACCTTGATCAGGTGACGAGACCTTCACCTGACTAGGCACCTCCAGAGGTATAATTCAAAGGGAACTTGGAGGACTTTGCACCCACGACGGATTTTACATGCACCAGGCGCCATTAGCGTACATGGCTTCGTTAATTTTTTTTTTTTTTTTTTTTTTTTTTTTTGTGCACATTGTGCTTTTAGTATATATTTTTTTATAGTTTTTTTGGTGCAGTAAAAGTAAAGTTCTTTTAATGCCTTTTTGTGCAAAAATAGAGGATTCTATTAATTGCTTTTTATTATTTCGCTATGCACTACGCTAGATTACTGTTGCTGCTGAGGAATTAATCTTGTGTGGATGGTGGGAAGGGCTTGTTCAGTTTTGCTTCACGTTAGTGTGAAATTAAGTCTATGTTATCAATTAACCATCTGATCACTGTTTTGGCTTTTGCTTGTACATGTTTGTTTTGAGCTAGCTGTTTGTGCCAAAGTTGCTCGTTGTTTGGTGTTATGCCTACCAGATGGAGTGCTTGTGTGAGTGGACAGGCTATGAGGTAGTGTTTGGAAGTTCCCATCAATCCACACTCACAATCTGGCGTTTCCACCAGTGCGAATCTGTGCAGATATGCTGGAAACGCGCCATGGCCTGTGTAGACTTGAGAAAGTAGTTTGCAGCTTATCAATCTGTGTGTATCCACTTTGGGGAAGTACCTGTGTGTCAGCCTGCCTGTGTCCCCGTAGTCCTACTCGAACTGCCATTGCTTAATTGTTAGTTCTTTCAGGGTTCTCTTTAGTTTTGTTATTGGTTTCTCCATGTGGTAAGGGATTGCATTGTATGGGTTTTGTGCTGCTTGTTTGGCCAATTCGTCAGCATCCTCGTTTCCTTGGATTCCCACGTGAGCCTTGACCCAGCTGATTTTAAATTTATTATTTGATTTTTTTACTGTTTGTTGTATTGTATCTATTATTTCAGTTACGTTAAAGGGTTTGCTTAATGCTTGTATTGCTGACATGCAGTCCGAGCGTATGCTGTAATCTTGCCCTGTGGTATTACCCCATTCTGCGGCTTTCAGTATGGCCAGTAGTTCGGCTTGGAAGACACTGTTGCACTTTCTTAGTGGCACCGACCATGTCTTGATTTTTTGTTCATTTTTGTATGCTACGAAAGCCGATCCCGTAGCGCCTGATTCCAATTTCGAACCGTCTGTGTATACGACTATGTCTCTTAGATTGTGTCCGAATCTTGGTTCTACTGTTTCTGCTGGGTGGTTGTGCCAAACGTTGATCTTTTTAACATAGTCCGTGTGATGGATAGTTGTGTTGTATATGTTTACTGTTTTGCGTAATCTTGAGACAGTGTCGTAAGCTGCTTCGTATTGTACTTGAAGGTGAATTGGAATCAGGCCAGATGGAACCTGAAGTGCCGCTGTTGAGGCTGTCCTATAAGCTTTGACTATGGCCAATGCAAAGTGCCTTTGACAGCTAGATAATACTTCCTTGCTGCGTCTATTCAGGTTATGCCCCCATATTGGGGCGGCGTATGTAAGTGTTTTCTCCACTACTGACCTATACCAAATTTTAATTATGTTGGGTTGTAGACCCCATCCCTTAGAGACCATCCGTCCCATCATCCAAAATGATTTTCTGATTTTCTTTGTTTGTTGTTGGCAATGTGGGAGCCAGTTTAGATTCTTGTGTATCATTACCCCTAAATATTTAATTTGTTCTTTGACCTCTAACTTTTTACCGTTGAATTCAATGCCCTCTATGTTGTATGAATTTTCGGTTGGGAGATTCCCTGTGTGTCCTCTATTTAGGTACAGTAATTCTGTTTTGTCCCAATTTAATGTTAATCTATTGTTTGTTATCCACTCGTTAAATTCTTTTATTATTTTATTTGCTAATTTTATAAGTTCTTCTTTTGTTTTTGATCTTAAGATTAGTATAAAATCGTCTTCGAAAGCCTGAATCCTGACATTTATACCCCATTGCTTCTTAAGTGCTATATCTGCTATTAGCAGCCACAGAAGTGGTCCCAGGCAGCTGCCTTGTGAGCATCCGCCGAATGTTTGCCTTGTTATTTTTATACCATTTTCTTCTAATGTTACGTATCTATCTTCCAGAAAACTAATGATCCAATTAATTAAGTATGTGGGGCAGGGAGATTGTTTTAAGGTTTTGGCTATTATCGGCCAACTTATATTGTCAAATGCGCCCTTAATGTCCATAGAAATTAGCAGTGTTTGATATTTTTCCTCTTTGTCTTGTTTAATTTTGTTAATAAGTTCGTCTAGTGCTTGTTCTGTTGATATTCCCTGTTTGAACCCGTATTGTTTGGCGCTCCAAAAATTACTAGTTGTTAGATGGTGGTTTATTCTACCATGTATTATTCTTTCTAATATTTTGCTGAATGCTGGTAGTAGGCATATTGGTCTGTAATTTTTTGGATCTTTGGTGTCTTTACCAGCTTTGTGGAATAGTACTACTGTACCTATTTTGAAAGATTTTGGGAAATAGTTAAGTTTGAGGCATGTGTTGAAAAGCGTTAGTAAAAGTTGTAGTTCTGCATTGTGTATTCTTTTAATTAAATTATAATCTATGTAATCATACCCTGGTGCCTTGTTTTGTTTTATATTTCTTATTATTCGGTTTAATTCCTGTTTCGTTATCACGGGGGGCCTTGAGTCATTAAATCTGGGGAGGGCTGGTATAAGTTTATGTTCTGTTGACGGGTCTGTAAGAAACAGGTTGTTTAGAAAGTGATTAAGAGTTTCCTTTATTGTTACTGTTTTGTTATCTGGTAAGATGTTTACAAGTCTTGGGGGTTTCGTAACTTTTCCCGAGGCTAGTTTATACTGGGACCCGTATCTGTTTGTTGCGTCCTCACAGAATATTTTCCAGGTTTTAATTTTTGTTTTTTGGACTATTTTTTTTAGTTTTGCTCTTTCTTTTTTGTATTCTATGTGTTGTTTAGATTTTAGCTCTTCGTCTTTTTGTTTTTGATATCGCCTCCTGAAGGCCCTGACTCTGTTTCTTGCCGTTTTAATTTCATCTGTCCACCATGGTGGGGCTGTTATATCGGGTGTTGACCGTTTTTTATAGCAGTTAATCGCTACCGTTGTGATTTCATTTTGAAGTCTGAGGGTAATATTATCTAGTTGATCTATTTCCGATACTTTTTTTAACTCTTTGATATATTTATTTCTGATTTTTTTTATGTTTTTGTCAAATTTTTCATGTTTTCCATGTTTTGTTTCTAATCTGTGTCTGTGGTGGCTGGTGTTGTCATGTTGAATTTTAAATTTTATAAATTTGTGATCACTATGAGATTCGTCCTCGCTGACCTCCCAGTCCTTAATTTTGTTCCCTAGTTTAAGTGTTGCTATCGTTAAATCCGGCCATCCCTTAATTTCTTTTTTATTCCTCATAGTGCAGAAAGTGGGAGGGGCACCTGGTGGATTCTGGACAAAAAGTGAATTAAGAAGGATGAAGTCTGTGAGTTTTTGTCCCCTGTCGTCGATATTGTCATATCCCCATGCTTGTGAATGTGCATTAAAGTCTCCCACTAGCAGGATTTCTCCCGATGCTATCTTCATAGTGTTCTCAATTTCTGAAAGCACCACTGAGAAATCGGCTGAGGGGGGAGCATATGTGTTGATAATTGTTAGTTTTTCTTTATTGTTTTCGATAGTTATGGCTGATACAAATTCTTGTTCACTTAGCGTTATCGGGTTTGATCCTAACTTTGTTATAATAGCTGATTTGTTTGTTTTCGTTTTTGTTATTGACCAATGTTTTGGGTTTATACCTGCTATTTGTCCTGTCTCCTTGTTCTGGTAGTAATCTTGTAACATAGCAACATGTATTCCTTCTGCTCCCATGTATCCCCCTAATTCGTTTGTGGCATGGCTGCTGTTGTGAAGATTGATCTGTATGGCGTTTAGGACGTCTGGTCTTCGTGTTTGTGTTGCATTCTGTGAGTGCATGTTTATGTGATTATTTGAGGCGGTATTAAGCATGATGTTTTCTTCTTAGTTCGGCCCTGCGTTGATACCTGCCGTGTTCTTCATTAGTGGTCCTAGCAATTCGTGGCTTGCCCCTATACGTGTGAATTGAGACTAACCCCTGTATCACCTCTAAGCCATTTGTTAGCTGCCTCTTACCCTCCTGAAGTTCTAATTGTCGTATTTGCAGTAGTGTCTGGTACACCCAGCAGTGTCCTGAATGTGTCGAATGGTCTGTTGGTTTCTGAGCTCTCAGCCATCCTTTGTTGGTCCAGTTATATAGACGACACATAGCACATTCTTTGCGTCTCGATTTACAGTCTTTGTAGCTCTGTTCCCCTGCGCAGTTGGAGCACATCTGTGTGTTTGGACATTGTAATGCCACGTGGTCGAAACCGAGGCATTGGTGGCATCTTTGGATTGTTACAAAATGTTTCACCGGGCATTCTTTGAACCCCAGACAAACCGTCCTTTTTTTAAGCAGGTGGTCCGCCAGAGGTTCGGGGAGAGTGACTGGAATGTGTATTTTCTCATTCTTGGCCGCCAACGGCTTCATCAGTTTGAAGACATCTTCGTTGTATTCATCATTATTAACCCCTAGAATGCGTGCGAGCTTTGATGTTACCTGGTCTTCAGGGACCCAATTCGGGACGTTGAAAATGATTATTCTTTTTTTCCTCAGGCTTGCGTTTTTATTTCTAGCGCTTCGCTTACCTCTTGATCCTCAGTAATTGTCTTTTTAAGCTCCTGTGCGGCCATTGCGCTTTCGCACATGATCTTTACCCCATTCCTGATTTTTCGTACACTCTTAACATTACCGTGATGGTCCTTGGAATGGTTAAGAACTTGTTTTTCTACTTCCTCAGCTGTTTTGTCCTCTTTTGCCTGTATGATAATTGTTGATGTGGCTGCTTTTACTGCCTCTGCGTAGTTAATTGGAGGTTTGTTTGATTTTATCTCCCGTTCTCTCCTATGTACTTCGTCTGCTGAATCGTGTTCTGCCTTTTCTGTCTGCCTGTGCGTCATGTTTTCCGATATATCGTTCTGCGCCTCTGCGTGCTGTGCTCTGACTTCGAGTTCTACTATTTATCTTGAGATTATTTCCAATGCTTTATCTATCTCTCTGCAGACGATTTTCGGCAATATTGTGGTTCGTTTTTCTATAACTCTGATGTAACTTATTGCTCTGAGCGCTTTTTCAACTGTTATTGATCTTCTTTTCCCTGTTTCTGGGGCATCACATAGCTTTTGGAGTTCCATCTTCGTACCGCGTACCTCGGGGGCATTAACTATTTCAAGTGCAACTTGTTTACTAGTTTTGCTCGTTTCTGATTCCGAATCCGTTTCTTCGCATTCAGTTACAGTGTCGTCTTCCTCAAAGTACTTATCTAGATTGACTGCTGATTGATTTCTTTGCTCTTCTGTCTTTGTTTTGTTCTTTAATTTTTCTTTGTCCTGAATTGACTGGGAACTGCCTGGTGTGCCTGCACTACCGGATGTTTTGTTAGCCTTTTTGGAAGACTCTTTTATTTTTATCTTAGCATCAACTGGTTTTTTTACCTGTTTAAGTTGTGTTTGATTTGATGCTGACCTAGTGTTCATGTTTGATTGCATTTTTGCAGCCATAAGTTATTGGCTAACTCTGTGTTTGATTGTAAAATAATAAAAAGAGGGATTTGAAAATACAAATGAATAATTTCAGTTTTAAATCTACTCTTCACTAAAATAGCTATAGGCATAACGGGAACCCTCAATGATCGAGTGTTTAATGTTTGTGGTTTGAATTGTTGTTTTTACAAGGTCCTGGGATTTGTTGGTACCAGCAGCGGGGGGGGGGGGGGATTACAGAATTCTTCCTTTACATTCCCTCTTTTTTTCCCTTCTGTTTTTTAAAAGGTGTTGCTGAATTGATGTGCGCCTATGAGGAGAGATACTAGTACTTTAATTGTTCTGAATAGGCACATAGATGCTTTAACAAGTGAAACTGGGTTATTGCTCAACTTGATTTGTTGCGGGATATGACTTACTAACGATAAATCTGTAGTTACTGTGTTGTTAGTATATTTCCACTACTTATGGTGTTAAAGTGTTGTAGAAGAGACGGGGAAGCGCAGTCTTAGCTAGACGGGGGTGGTGGGGGGGGGGATCGCAGGCGGAACTCTGAACACTTAACGTTTAATAATTTTAATTAGTAATTGAAAAAACTATTTTGATCATGGTAGGATGGGAAAAAAAAGAAATGAGTCAGACTGCTGATCATTAGTTGTTGAGCCAAGAAACCTAACCAATGATATATTACATGTGGGGGTTAAAGTTGAGAAAGTGCAAAGATCCCCACCCCCCGAACAGAATCGGCTCATGGGGGAGGGGGTTCAGGAAAGGGAAATGAGGATTGCAACGGAGTGTTGAGAAATTAGCTGTCTATTGACTTGCTATATGTGATGCACGTGCAAAATAAAAGGCTAAATTAATTTTCCCTCAACGGGAAGGGGGGGGAGTGGGGGGTAACTCAGCCACTTTTGAAGTTTAAATGAAAAGAGCCCCACCATCGTGTTGGGCGACCCGAAACCATTACAAATAGGAAGAACAGGCTGAGTGAAACAAAACAAAACAAAAAAACAATTAATGGTATATTACATGTGGGGGTTAAAGTTGTAAAGGTTGAAAGCCCCTCCCCAAGGAACTCAGCTCCAGTTGGAGACATAGCAAAAAGAGCCCTACCAACGTGTCTAGCGCCCCAAAATAATCGAAAAAAAATAATAGAAGGGAAGGGGGGGGAAACTAATAAAAAAAAGGTTGAACGCAGTGGGTGGAAAATCAAAGTGGAATGCTGAAACAATTAAACTTAACACATGATATATTACATGTGGGGGTAAAAGTTGAGTTAATTAAAAAAAATAAAAAAAAGCCCCTTCCCCCCCCCCCCCCAAAAAAAAAGAGTGAACTCTCATGGGGGGCGGAAAAGGGGAAAATGTGTGCAGCAGTTGTGGAAAATTAAAAGACATGCTATAAGTGATGGTATGAGCTAAATGTGGGAAGAATTAATATTTCCTTATTAAATATAATCTATTTTCTTTTCCTCTATTTAGTTGATAGCCCCCCAAAGAGCACACGGCCATGGAGGGGGGGGGGGCGGTAAAGGGGAAAGAAATGTGCAGCAGTTGTTGAGATTTTTTTTTCTTCCCTTTTCTTCCTTTTTTTCCCTTTTAATCTATCAATAGAGATGCTATATGTGTTGAAATGAGCAAATAAGAGAATTTTTTTTTCCAACCGGGGGGGGGGTGCACCGAGCCTCTGTAAGAGGTCTTGTAAAAAAGGGCTACACCATCGTGGAGAGCGCCCCAAAATGACTACAAATAGGGAAACCAGGCCGAAATCCTAAAAATATTAGTAGAAAATTAAGTTTAATAAAACAAATTAGTAATTAATAATGGAATTATCTGTTTTCCCTCTTCCCCTATAAAGTTTTGAACTCCATTGAATAATTTTTTGCAAAACCAATTCAGTAAATATTTAAAATTCCAGAAGTTTGGGTGAGTGGTTTGTCAACTTGAGCTGTGAATTGATTAAAAAAAACTCGGAGTTGGGGCCTCGCTGGTACCTTTCTGTATAACTACTTTGAAAATTTTTGGCGTGGGGATTCCTTACAGGAGGAAAAAGAACAGCCATTTTGAATTGAACAATTACACGAATTATACAAACTTTGCATGATGAAAAGAAGCACTTAATATAATTTGAATTAAATAAAATGGGTACCGTTCGAAAGCTTAGATTTTCGATTGAGTGAGTAAGTAACTTTTAAGAGGTTTTAATTAGTTAAGATACAGGAGGGAGGGATAAAAATTGGTTACTTTCCGAGGAAAGGGGATAAAATTGCTTCAAAATTGTAAAAAAAAAAAAAAAAAAAGAAAAAGAGTTAGCCAAACTGTCACCGGAGATAGGGAAGAGTCAATTAATTGACTTAGTTACCCTTAAGGAACCATGGGGACATTATTTAGTGATAAATGTAGTGTAAACAAACAGGAGGTATATATTAAAATACAAATGAGACGAATGTTCGATAAAAATAGAATGTACAAAACAGTGACACACTTTGATAGGTACACTCTCAGAAAAAACTGTAAATTTATGAGCATTTGCCCCTCAATTTTCACGGGCAACAGCCTTATTTGATTAAAAACGGTCTGATCCACTATATAAGCGGCCTTATCCCTTAGATACTTAGAAAATAAAGAGCAATCCACATATTCTTACAGTTCTGGCCCATATGTTAGCAAAAATACGGTACGACCCCATACATTGTCCTCCGCTAGGGTGTAACCCTTCATTTTACTCGTGTTTCGAAAATTTTAAGTCGCCAAAACAGCGATTCTGTGATGATTATCTAACGTGCTACGTGCTACGGCACAGTAAGCAAAGTGTTATTGTGTTTTAAAGTGCATTATAATGCTATATTACTTTGCCCCGTAAAATTACGGGCTGCACAAAATGATGGGCTTGGATTGTTTTTTTAAGGGGTATGACTGGAATCTCTGCTGCCGGCCTCTGCCCGTAATTTGACTGCAATTTTTTTACAGTGTAGTCATACACATAAAAGTGTAACCAACTAGCCAACCAACCAATCTTAAAGTATCAAATACTGCTCTGATAGATTAGTGAATTTTCACTTTTGTAGCTTCAAAAGTAAGCCACTTTTGCACCAGAAACGTCTTCTTGGCCCACTTTTTATTCTCAAGAAGAAATAAAAAAGGAATTGTGTACAAATTCTTAGAATCTCACACTCTAATATAAATAAATTACACCAAAAAATAAAATTTAGAGTATTCTCCAGAAGTGGCATCTTATTTCTATTATTTGTACAGTTTTAGAAATTGTAATCCAGAAGTGGGAAATCCCTAAAAATTAATAAAATACTCGTTTTCCAACTTTAATGCTTGTTTTAAAAGTATTAAACTAACGATAACTTACATGAATGATATTTTAGTGTTTACTTAAACGCACTATTAAATAAACAATATTATGAATGAAGCTTATGACTTGAACAAACCTATATAGATTTGCTAAAAATCCTTTTCATAACACGCTAGAAAATAAACTTCTACACCAGGAGAACAACACAATTATTTCAATTAACTGATGGATATATAAAATTTAAGCGTTTTAGCGAATAAGGTTTCTATATGTTGTATTTTAGAAATATGCTGGGGGCTTATTTTTTAATATTAAAAACATGCCCCACTCGAGGAGCATTTATCTTAGCGTAGTAATGCATTCCATTACATACTGTGGATTGTGGTATAATTCGGATAAAGTACACATTGAACGTATACTGTTTATTTAATTATTATAATAAAATACTTAAACATGTCATGTCCCTACTGAATTTCGTTTCGCGTCAATCATTTCTTTATAAATTGCAAAAATCAGTGTTTATAAAATGATAATGCAGAACCTATGGCTTATTCATATTTTTTTAAGTATGTTTATATATTGTATTATTCCAACACTGCATTTCAAAGAGATATCAGATAAAAGTAGTGATGTTTTCTTTTCTTTTCTTTCTTTTTTTTTTCTCCTTGCGAATGATTAAATTTTTTGACAAGCTGTGTAAGAAACAGCTGTCGCAACAAGATACCAGCGATGTGAATAATTAACAAGACTTTAAACCAAAAGGAAAAATTTTAAGAAGTAAGTAAAAGTTTTTGCATACATTTAATATTTTTATTTCTTCTATATAAATGGTAATTTTTAAACTTGATATAACGAAACAGATTATATTTGAAAAGTTTTGTTTAGAACATTTTTTTTTCAATTTAACTTACGAAATCCCGTTTTTATTAAATTATTCATTGGAATTTGTTGTGAGGGACATTCTTAAATACCGAATAAAAGATTCATAAAACAGGCACGACAGGCACAAGTTAAAAAAGCCCATTAAAACAACGCCAGGTAAACAATCTGTTTTAAATTTGACACGTAAATTGTCTAATGTGTACGCTCGAGAATGTAGTGAAAAGAAATGGTTTGAGTTACATAAGACATTTTTGAAAATTGTAAATGCAAACATACTTTTTTTGTACCGCAACTGATTTACGCATTGGAAAAATACTTAATGAAAATGGGACGACAACTGCAGCACTAAAAATAACGAATTCCAACACAGGCAAAGAATTAGTAGCTGGTGACCCATGTGTGACGAAGTGCACATAAATGCACACATGGCGTTGCGAATTATTGGTCTACATGGTTAATCGAACTCATTCAAATAGATTATCATTTCTTGTGTCTCAGTAATTCATCATGTAATCATTATTAAAATCGCCATCAAGTAGCAGAAAACTTATGTACATTTATGTGGGAATACTCAATTAATAAATATATATATTTTTCAGAGATAACACCTAAAAACTCAAAATTGAGTATGCATTATTTATATTTACGTTTTTAACTTTATTAGTGCACGAACAAATTATGGCGACAGTAGAACTTTAGATTAGGAAATTTGTCCAAAAAATAAAAATAAATTTTTAAATAGATTTGTAATAAACAAAATGGTGTTATTGAGCATTAGGATACAAAAATTAAATTTTGATGTCAGAGTATTCAACATTTTAAGGAAAAAATATTTAATATTATATTTTCAAAACTAATTTTTGCGTCTTTTCGGCAATTTAAATATTTCCTGGGAAGTTTTTAATTATCTTATAGTTTGATAAAATAGGTATTTATCTACCTTAGAATGAAACTAATTAATTAGTCTAAAATAGATTAATAATGTTTATTTTAAACTTAAAACATTTTCAAATTTCAAATATGTTTGACAGAATTTAATTAAAACTCACTGTATTGATCTAAACTTTTATATTATCCTTTTAACTATATGACTGCAAAGTAAACAACTTCTATCGAGATTTGTTAAAAAACTGAATTCCGAGACAAAAAATTATGAACCTGGGACATGTTTTAATTGATTGATTGATTGATAAAATTTTAATATTTTCTTAATTTTATTTTAAACTTTATTTGCAATTTTGTATATCACATCTATAAAAATCATTATATAGTTATAACATTTTTGAAAGGAATTGCCGAATAAATAAAAATATTATCGTCCACTGTCGCCTTTAAAATATCCGAAATTCAAGTTCTGTATTTTTCCCGAGCTACGTATCATACTTAACGATATTTTACTAAATTATTAAATGTCTTCAATATAAAATGTGTTGTCTAATGTGAAATTTAATACAATACACTTTCATGAAAGAAATTTAAGATTAACTTCATTATATAAAACACTGTAAAAGAGCAAAAAGAGAACAAATACAATTTTTAAAGTTTCTTGTATTATCTTCGTAAGAATTTCAAAACAACTTTTTAAAATGAATTTCGAGGTTTCATTTTATATTAAAATTGTTTTAACATTTAATTGATTAAAAATTATGTTCTAAATGAAGTAATTATTTTTTCTGCAACTATGTCAATTAAATGAAAATTTGTTCATTATTTTTTGTAGGTTAGTAGGTTATATAATATATATTTGTTTGCGATGAGTGTTATGTTACATTTCTTTAAAAAAAAGAAAGAAAGAAACAATTAAATTTAATAAAAAATCGTCAATGAATAATAGATATTTTGTAAGATGTTCGTAAAAGACGCATTTAGTAGATACTCTGTATATGTCTATCCTTTATTTCACACTATAATCAATTATGTATTTGTTGTAGAACTCGAAATCTACCCATGTGCAAGCATATATGTTTTAAGTTCATAGAAGTATTTCTAGAAATAAACGTATAATGCTGTATTATATATATATATATATATATATATATATATATATATATATATATATGTATATATATAACTGTTTTTATTCTCACAACTTAGTCAAAGTAGATATATAGAACTTGGAACTTCCCACGTACAAGCATTTATCTTCAGAAGACTTCAATTACATTAAATGTTTTGTTTCATTTTCTTACTAAATGTATTTTAAACAAATTACTTTTTTTCCCGTGTAAGTAAAAATAACTATAATACTTATAAAGTACAAATAACATCGGCAACAGCGGTTTAAAAAAAAAAGAAAAGAAAAGTTCAATAAAATGATATTATATCTGTGTTTCAGCAAAATTGACAGATAATCACAAATTTCTTGTGCTAAATGTTAAAAAATGTATGCTTTGAGTATAGCGGTGTTATTTGCAGAATATTCCAGTGAAATGCAAGTTAAATATAATAAATGTAAAAATTTTAATTAATTGGAAAAATACTTCAAGATTTTTTAATTGTTCATAATTAACTTTTAATCGCATGTGTAACTTCAAAAAAGTTTTTTTTTTAAACTTCAATGCATATATATAAATATATCATTAAACTTTTTAAAACTTTCTGTTAAAAAAAAAATATATATATTTATATTTTATCCACTTATAATTCTACGTTAAAAGCACAAATGTTTAATGCTTAGCAAATTCATTTCACTGTTTCCTTAAGCAAAAATCCGCGCCGGTCCTACGAAGCCCGTCGCACTCTCTCATGTAACGGAAAGTAGTGCGAGTTCTTCCGGGTTAAGAAAGACAGAAATACTAAATATTACTTTGTAATTTTAATTACAACTAGTTTTTTCTAAATTTTCGTGGAATGGTTGGAGAAACACCGATTTATTATAAATAACTAAAGCTTACATCATAGTTAATTATTAACAATTGATAAGTAGCTGAATGTAATAAGTAAATTGTGTTAAAGAAAACGTTCGTAAATAAACGACACTCTCAAAAACATTTTCTTCAAATAAACATAAAAGTACAGGTAGCAAGTTGCTGGAACACCCCTGTGAGTGAAAGAGATTTTTCTGTTAATTGAAAAAAAAAATATTCGCCTGGAGAATATCGGGAAATTTTGATCTTAGGTTTGCATATGTTTCCTGTTTTGAAGAAAAAAGGACTTATGTTAAAAATTCCGTTCCTAATATGAAAAAGTATTAGGCAACACAGTCGCCGGAACACCCCTGTGAATTGAGAAAATGCGCTTTAGACTGGATGATTTTATGTAAGTGTTACATTAGTTTAGTGAATTTTATTTAATTTGGAGAAATTGACAAATAACAATGGAAACACCCATTTTTTAACGAAAGCGCTCAATTCACAAATTGTTTTGAGAATTTAAATTACTGTGACGTGCTACTACTTCTACACACTGTCTATATTTATCCTCATTTCATGTTAGACATCTTCGGTCTCACATTCACACATTCTTAACAGCATAATTCTCTATCAAATAAGGTATTTTAAATTTTAGGCTTATCTGCGTTATCCCACTTTCCCCTAAGAAGAACAATTAAAATCTAAAATAAATTTTCGCCTATATTAAATTTATTTTACTTAAGAACTCTGCATTAAAAAAAAAATCAGTACATCCTTTCTTTATATATTATCACTGTTTTTATTAAGAAGTACTTTAGTTATAGTCTTAGGAAGTGTAAAATGTGGTGTTTATTGTTTTGAATAATTTCATCAAATTTCTAGTAGGCCGTTGGAAACAGTTTTAAAACTTTCTCCAAATTCCGCAGCAAGTTCTTGGTCTATGGAACGTGAGTTAACTTCAAGTAACGCTTTCATTTTCTCATTTCAATGACTGATTATCGTTGATGATCTTCTATACCTTCAAATCTCTTGTAGTTCCACTACGAAATTTCTGAAAGCAAGGTTTATCTGAGCATTCCTTATTCATTCTTTGGCCCAATGTGTGTTTATATAGCGGGTCGTTCCTACAGCGTTTTGTCCCGTTTCAAGTTCGTACCAAAAATCATGCAAAATTTCTTCTTTTCTGTGTTTTTTTTAATGTCAAAAGTCCCTGTACAGTGATAAAAGAAACATTTAATACTAAATAAGTAGACGAATGTATTAATCTTATTATTATATACAACAGAGTATTATTCGATTAAAAATTTAAATAAAAAATTCGGTTTCAATAGTTCAGTAAAAAACAAGTACATTATGATTTGTACAGCCAAATATTTTGCTTTATAGTTGTTCTTTACATTGATCTAAACAGCATTTTAGAAATTTACGATTACTGTTTAATTATAACAGTGTTAGGAATAGGTTGTGGTAAAGTGTATAACACTTTTCTCAGTAAACACTTATGGCCAGAATAAGTATGATAAATGAAAGGTAAATAATAAATGATAAATAAAAATGGATGCAGGAACTGAGGGAAACATATGCATACAAAACATAATATGTGAACGAGATCATGTTTAAATCAGAAATTAAAGGAAATGACAACACAGGTAGTTTAAGTTCTAATAATCGGAATACAGAACCAACAGTCTTCGTTGACCGAAACAGGATTTTCCAGCAAATTAAAATGCAAGGCTCTGTTAGTTGCAGAGAACACTCAATAAAATATTTGATAGCCAAATCCATATTCATTCTCCAAGGTAGTAAAGCAGAAAAATATATTTTATACGTAACATTTGTTCGCAAAAACACACGAAAGCCGAGGTATTAGATTTTGCATACACCATAATTAAAGCGAAATATTTTCATATGGAATTTAAAATTAGTATACAATATTTAAAATTTGTAATATATATTCCCTTTTTATAGCAAATCCCCCCCCCTCACACACTATTTTGATTACGTAAAGATCGTCGCCAAGTTCGTGAAACACGAGAGTGTAATGTAGAAATAGAAATATTACATACATAAAACAAACATATCCACCACAATAATAGTTAATGCACAAACAACTTCATTCATACACATGTCTACATACACACAAAATAATAATACATGCATACGGATATGCATATTTGCATAGATACACATATTAATGCATGCACCACACATATTTATGTACATAATAATATATTTTTTTTTCATTTAGGCAAAAATGTATTTTAGGCGTCATATTTAATTACCTTCCATTTATTTTTTCTTCTTTTAAATTAACTGATATTTAAGACAGCATATTTTATATAACAAAAAGAATGAATTTTAAATTGAGTGTTTTCCATTTCAGGCACGTCAAAATGCACAGTTTCTAAATGAAGACAAAGAATCAAGAATGCACGAGAGAAGAATGTATAAATATTCGCATAATGCGAAAATCCCTTGAGGACGACTCTCGAAGTAAAGATCATTTTTACATGTTACGGAATAAATATTTCTCAAACATTTCACGTTTTATTTTATTTTTCTTATTTCGAAATTTCATCATGTTTCCTCTTGTCATTTATATGAGTTTATATTTATAAACATGTTAATTTTAATGTTTCCATTGCAAACTTAAGTCGGTTAGTACTACGTATTTATTATTTTATATATATAATGAACAGATAAGCGTGAAAAAAAGAACTCAATGTCTCTTAACAAAATGTTTTGTCCCATTTTCTTACTAATTCATATAAGCAACAGTATTTTTATATATTAACAATATTTCATAGAAACATTTTCAAAACATAATTTAAAAAAAACGATTTTTTTATTCGCATTTATGTATTTGTTTGGCATGAACTAATTTTTTTTTCTTGGTATATTAAATATAAAAAAAAACAAAAAACTTCTTATAATTAGAACATGTGTATGCTACAAAATTATTTCTTATAAAATGTATTTGTCTCAAACATTTAGTACAAAATATGTTGTACAATATAAACAAAATCTGCTGATTTCACGAAAAACAATGATTAGATGAAGTAGCAACTTTTTTTTTATTAAGTTAGTTGTGTTTGTGGTAAAATTAAACACTGACAATTTTCTTAAAATAAAAGCTATTAAAGACCTTCCATCTATTTTTTTTCGCTGATTCTACTTGTGTTATGAATGTAGTACAATCTGTCTACCATACGTGCGTTTGGTTAACACGGTATGTTTCACGAGCTTACAAAAGTGCACAACATCCAACTTTGTACAATGCTTACTACACATATTGTTATCAATACAGTAGATGGATGTAAAATATTCGTGTGGATGTAGCATTGCTATAAATTGAAAAGTTGATAAATATGGAAAAAAATGAATATGCAGTTTGTGTATGGATTTCAGTTTAATTTACTTGCAAAAAATTTTAGAATAGAAAAGTGTGGAAGAGTAGACTAACAAGGAATAATAGATTAAAAGTTTAGAAGGGAAACTCATAATATCCTTTTTTTATTGTTAAAGGCGTAAACTAATTCTCAAAATAATTAGGATCAATTTTACTGCAAATGATATTCATTAATTTCTGAGGGGGTTTGGCTATTAATTTGATTAATATCATTTACAGTAAAATTGACCCAATTAATTTTGACAATTATTCAGGGAGTATATGAAATACCAATTATTAAAGAATGCAGATCAAAGAATTACTATATTGGCATGTCCAACAGGCAATTTAGTTACAGAAAAAAGGAGCATATAGCTGATATTAAGTATAATAGAAAAACCACAGCCCCTGTAAGATTACATCAAGAAGAATCCATCCAAATGAATTTCAATGAAAGTAAAATAATTTTACCCTGCAATCAATACTATTCATCCATAATAAAAGAAACCATAGAGATTGTAACACTCAAAGATACAATATGTAACAATGCAGCATCATTAAAAGTACAGAAATTGTGGCTCGAGTTACACCATGGTTACAAATAAGAAAATAAACATCCAAGTAAAAAAAAAAAAAAATAATAAAAAAAAAAAAAACGCTTGCATTTAAAAAGTACGTGAAAAATTAAGTGAAAACATTTCAAATAACTTCATAGACCATGCAAATTTAGAATATTCTTATCTGTTTTTATAATGGCTCAGATTAAGTTGAAACATGTCAACAATCTAATAAAACTTATTTTACTTTTTTAGCTCACAGGCTATCAAAACCTGAGAGCTTATGTGCCCGCCGGTTCTGTATGTACGTACGTATGTATGTATGTACGTAACGCGATAACTCTTGATAGAACTATCCGTTTTACTTTAATTTTTGTTTATAGGTTCCTTGTGATAAGGCGCTTCCCTAATTAGTTTTGGAGGTTCATTGGTTAAGCATAAAGGGGGAAATGGGGGGCTAACCCCCCATAATTTAGATAGATGGGTTTTACATGCAGATTTTCTTCAAACTTTGTATATAGGTTCATTTTGATAATGCGCTTCTGTCAATAGTTTTGGGGGTTCATTCGTTAAGTATAAAGGGAGAAAGAGGGGAACCCCCCCCCCCTAATTTAGATAAATGAATTTTTATGCAGAATTATTCGATTTTCTTCAAATTTTGCATATAGGTTCATTGTGATAGTGCGCTTCTCTGAAGAGTTTTGGGGATTCATTGGTTAAGTATAAAGGGGGAAAGTGGGGGGCTAATCCCCTTAATTTAGATAAATGGGTTTTTCATGCAGAATTATCCGATTTTCTTCAAATTTTGTATACAGGTTAATGGCGATAAAGCGTTTTCCTGATTGGTTTTGGGGATTCATTGTTTAAGTATAAAGGGGGTAACGGAGGGCTGCCCCCCCTTAATTTAGATAACTGCGATTTTCATGCAGAATTATGCGATTTTCTTAAAATTTTGTATATAGGTTCATTGTGATAAGGCGCTTTCCTGATTAGTTTAGGGGGTTCTTTGGTTAATTATAAAGAGGGTAAAGGGGGGGGCTTATCCTCCCCCCTTAATTTAGATGAATGTGTTTTTCATGGAGAATTATCCGATTTGCTTCAAATTTTGTATATAGGCTCATTGTGGTAAAGAGCTTCCCTGGTTAGTCTTGGGGTTCATTGGTTAATTATAAAGGGGGATGCGGGGGGGGGGGGTAATCCCCCTTAATTTAGATAAATGGGTTTTTCATGCAGAATTATCCGATTTGCTTCGAATTTAGTATATACGTTCATTGTAATAGAGGGCTTCCCTGATTAGGTTTGGGGGTTCAATTGTTAATTATAAGGGGGTGGGGGAACGGGGGGATGATCCCCCTTAATATATTGCCGATTTCTTTATTTTTCGAGTGGCTTATTTCAAATTCTTTGAAATAAGAGTATAATATACAACTAGTGTGAATAGCCTGTGAGCTCAATGCCCTCAGTTTAACTGGCCAGTTTTCTTTTTTATTATTTTATGTCTCTAAGCAATTAAAAGAAGCAAACAATTACAAGGTGTTATAAATTGTTAGTTATATTTTTCTTCTCATAATACCCATTTCATTTCTATTATTGCTTCAGGGTCTTCATGCTCACAGTCAAAATTTAATGAACTAGAAAGTTCTTCAGATGAAAATGAAGGAATCGACAAAGATTTAAAGGCATAAAATCATGTTTCTTCTAGTTTGCAGATGACAGTGAAGTTAAAATCTACTTCATTACTTAGCGATTACTATGGTGTTCCTTATCGTGTAATGCACATGACTGCATCAAATGTTTTACACGATAATGGTGTAAATATAATTAGAAATAATTTATACTTTGATTTATAGTTCATATTAAAGAAAAAACGAAACGAAAGAGTGTGAAAGAGTTGCTGAGTAAAGGAGTAGATTTTAATTTCATGTTCACATGTACATTGGAGGAAACTGCATTAATCATTGTACAATTCCATGTACGTTAGCTTTTAACTGTGAACATGAAAAGTTTGTAGTATTATTCGAACTTAAATATAGGTTATCACTTTTGTTTCCACACGTTTTAGTATTTTTTTGTTTATTGAGAATGTATTGCTCATTGACTTCCAATTCTAACTTGCCAAATTGTAAATGAACATTCCTTTCCCCATTAACAGGTTCCTTCTAATTTTTTTTCATTATATCAACTTATAACAATAGCATGTGTACAGAAAAATCCGGAATTTTGCGCACATCACAACAATGGAATTCTTGCAGGTTGCTAGATACAAATGCAAAGTACATGTTTACTTCCACTCTTTAAGTAAATGTTTAAGAAAATATTATTTTTAATTTCAGCTCTCGAGCTTTCTTTGACTGTAATATTTATCATGCCGCACATCAATAAGATGTATCATTTGTGTTCGGAATCCACCAGGATGGATGGATTCTAAAACACACATTTTGTGTGTCTTTAAATCCGCAATGTTTTAGCGATGACGGGATTTTTTTTATAAGAATCTAATAAAAAATATGTAACATATATGTTAGCTTTTTACAAGGATGACTTAATATTTCACGAGAAAATGGCAGTGGGTTAAAGGTGATGAATTATTGCAGTCGCTCAGTCAAGAATCATGGCGAGGAAGTAAGGCAATGATGGAACACCATGAGAATTTTTCCAATAATGTTCAGCCAGTTTCCAGATAAATTGTTTTATTATGCAAAGGATATATGCCAATACAGTTTCCACAGGCTTGACGTTAACTCACTACATTATTTAATGATCTTAACCCACTGACCGCCGAGCAAAAGGACAAATTTGTAATGTTGTTTTCTCTGTAATCATTTTAAAATGCTAAAAAAAGATGAATTTTTAAACTTGATTTAATATACTTAATTACGTATATAAGTATAATACTTGAGAAAATTAATCGTTACTCTATGTTTCAAAACTGCATTATATTTGTAGAATTATATTAATTTAAACAATGCTTCTATTGGAGTGAAACCTACAGCATAGTGAACGGATATATCAGTACACATCGGTGAGAAGGTTAAAGTGCTGATTAGAAATACTAAGTCACAGAACATCAGATGACGCTTTGGTCAGCACTTCCAAACACGACAAAAATCTGCTCTCCAAATGCTTGCAGGCGAGTTTTGTTAAACTTGCGAACAGTTACAGAAGAAGTGTAACGAGCATACGAGCCAATCAGTGAGAGGCGAAATTAAACTCAGCGAATGACGTGCGATGGAGAAGATTTACAAAAAAAAATCCCGCTCCCAGCTGCGCATTGATTTTGAAGTGAAAAAACCCAGGCGCGCAAAGCGATCCATGGAATAGAAAAAATAAAAAAATGGCTTTTTAAAAACATTCGAAATGACAACTAGCGTCTCTCAGAATATTTTAGATTGGGGAGTTGATAAAAGTTACGAATGAACTTAAAGTTTTAGATTAAGATTTAGAATAAGATAATTATTAATATACGTGTTATTACTTTTAAAAGGGCATTAAACAGGAATGAATATTATTAAGAATTAAGGAAATAATGAATATGTCAGAATTTAGAATAATTTAAAGGAATATTGCGAAATAAAGTTTTATTTAACATATATTTTAAAAACTGCTAATAAATTTAAACGGCTGTAAGATATTTCTAAAACGAATAAAGAATGTATTTTTCAAGACTCATAAATGTCAAACAAACTTAAAATATATCTGCCTAATGTTAAATTAAATATTTTCAACCTATGATATATTCATACCATCAAATCACCTTCTGGATAAATTAGATAATTTAATAGTAATTATTATTCAAATCAGGAAAATTTATGCACCGTCTTGATAATAGATTATGATTCTCAGGTTGAATATAAATGTGATTAAACTATCTCGTTGGACTAATTAATGCAAAATAAAAAAGCACCTACTGAAATCTCGAATATATTTAAGCTAATTGTATTAAGCTTCGTCGAGATACACGTCTAATTTTAAATATATCGTTTGGCGTATGTTGTAGAAGATGATCTTATATAACAAAATTTGAATGTATGCATGTATTCATATCAACTCATACACAACTATGAAAATTCGTTCCTTGCAATATCAACTATTCATAATTATCCAGGTGTGTAAAGATAGTTTCGTAATTTAAATTTATTACTAAGATATTGAAATGTTTTTGTTTAAATAAAATATTTTAAAAAAGAAAATAATGTTATTCCATTGTTCAAAGAAAAATAAAGAATACAAATGACAATATCGGCAATTATTATATGCTTTAAAAGACCACATTATACACAATGAAATAATGGTAAAATAAAAATAGACACATCGCACATTTGGTGGATACCATAGAACAATAATTAACTGAAATCATTAATTATTTTTTTTTACATTTATTTCCTTTTACATCTTACGCATTGACTGAATGTCTTTTACATATCATATATTTTAATGAAAATAATAACCAAATAACCTGATGCATTTTATAACGGTTTTTTTGTAGAAAACTAATCCATTCATTTCAATCACTTAATATTTTCCACTCAAAGTAAAATAAATAAATAAAGAAAATGATGAAGCACGCAGATAAAAACCCAACGATAATTTTTCTCTCATCTCTTAAAACAAGTGACCTAATTTATGACTCTTAAGTTTCAAGTTTATCAAGCAATAGAGATTTATTACCTCGTTATAATCGTTCTCTTCTAATAATGTGAAATATGTTTATAATTTGTTATTTGTGATTATGCTATTATAAACTTATTACAGAACTAAAACATTTAAAAGGACAATTATTCAACGTCAATTTGTTTCAAAGAAATGATGCAACTTTACTCGTAACTTTCCAAACTTTGTGAAAATGAGTCAGTGTATTACTATCCTTCATTCTGTAAAGTCACAGGAAAAAATGTTTCCTGATGTTAAAATTAATCTAAATGTAAACCTTTTAAAATTTTAAGTAATGTAAAATATAATTTTTAAAATCAATCCAAACGTGAACTTATTTATTCAATGTGAATTGTGCATTAATATAATTTTTTTTTTTACAAGTCTTATTTCAGCGGTGGTGCAAAACAGGATTATTCAAGACGTGTTTATAATAAATTCTCAAATAGTTGAAATATATAAACCAGTGGATATTTCATAAATTGGATAGACCTTAGAAAAGGTAAGCAATTCCTTTTCTTTCTGCATGTTGAAGACCAGAGTTAATTTTAATTCCAAGAATTTAATATTCTGATGTTACGCGCTTACCTCGTTGGCCTCGCCCCTTCAACAGTGATCATGAGCCTGATGAATATATGAACTCAGAATTTATTCTTAAGGATTAATAATTGACTCTAATTAATAAAAATAATACTCAGCTCTTATGCTAGATTAAAAATTCAAGAAAACATAATTGAATTTAATAAACTATTTAAACTAATAAAACTTTAAAAACTGTATAAACAAGTTCTCCGAGATGGCGACAATAAAGGAAATGCAAATAGTAGATAAATTAAACAATAATAATTATTCTATATGGAAGTTTAAAATTAATATGTTGTTAATTAAGGAAGATTTGTACGAACTCGTAACTCAGGAACCCCCTACACCAATTAACGAAGATTGGAGAAAAAAGGATGCAAAAGCTCGCGCTTTAATAAACCTGAGTATAGACGATACGCAAATAGTTCATGTAAAACATTTAGAAACAGCAAAACAGACATGGGATAGTTTAAAAAACATTCACGAGAGAGCCAATTTGTCCAGTAAATTGTATTTGTTACGAAAATTGTATAGTGCAAAACTTCCCGAAAATGGGAACATGCACAAACACATTACTAATATACTGGAAATAAAAGATAAGCTCTCCGCAATAGGAGAGAACATAACCGACTCGCATTTATCTGCACTTCTATTGTGCTCGTTACCTGCGAGTTACAATACACTAATAACAGCTCTCGAAGCCCGAAATGAAATTGAATTAACTCCCGAATTCATCAAGAGCAAAGTTACTGATGAATTTAATAAACGGGTAGAAAATAGTGAGCAAGTTGAAAACTCACAAAAGGTGTTTAAAACACAAAAGAAATACACTCAAGATTATAAAGGGCAAAACAAATATTGTACCTACTGTAAACAATCAAATCACACTTACAAACAATGCTGGCATCTCAAGAACAGAAACACACAGACCACTACACCTAAAACACAATACAAATACAAAAAGTACACATCGTTGTGTTTTGAAAATACAAAAGGTGATAGTAAAAATAAAATGAATGAATCAAAAACAGATGAACAGGTACAAATAAATAAAAGTGAACATAAAGATGCAGCATTCATAATTGTCAATCCCGCTAATAAAACCTGGTTAATTGACTCAGGAGCGTCTTCGCATATAGCGAACGATAGGGATATATTTACAAAATTCAACGATACTGAAAAAACTACAGTAACAATTGCTAATGGGAATACATTAAATTCTTACGGAACCGGCGAAACACAAATAATGACAAAAACATCTGATGGATGTATAAATAGAATTACACTTAAAAATGTGTTATTTGTTCCACAATTGGAATCAAATTTAATTTCCGTAAGTAAAGCCACAGAACATGGCTACAAAGTATTTTTCGAAAATGAAAAATGCATACTATCGTGCAATGGAAAAATATACTTAGAAGCATTTAAGAAACATAACTTATATCAAGTTGAAACACTAGAAGAAAGTTCTCAAAATAAAATAAACATTGCACATGATTGCAGAAATAAAGATTGCCTCGAAATTTGGCATAAACGCCTTGGCCACAGAAATAATGAAAGTATAAAAGAATTAGTCAAAAATGACTTGGCCAGTGGGATAAAAATAAATAACTGTAATCATAAAACAAACTGTGAAACCTGTATAAAAACAAAGTCAACAAATGCACCGTACTCTAAATCTATCGAAAATAAAACAACAAAAGTATTAGATTTAGTACATACTGATTTATGTGGGCCTTTTAAAACACCCACAATAGGAGGAAAAAATTACTTCCTTACATTCATAGATGACAGTTCTAGATTCACAGTTATTTACTTATTAAAAAGTAAAGATGAAGTTTATGAAAAAATAAAAGACTATGTACAAATGGTCAAAACCAGACAAGGAAAATATCCGACGGCGATTAGATCGGATAACGGTGGGGAATACATAGGAAATAAAACAGAAGCCTTTCTAAGGGAACATGGTATAAAACATGAATACACAGTTCCATTTTGTCCCAGCCAGAATGGCATTGCTGAGAGAAAAAACAGAAGTTTAATTGAAATGACACGAAGCCTATTATCCGAAGCAAATTTACCTCATAGGTTCTGGGGTGAAGCGATAAATACTGCTAATCACCTCCAAAATAGGCTCCCCACTAAATTGACAAATAAAACGCCATATGAAATTTGGTTCAAAAGAAAACCAAATCTCTATTATTTACGTGTATTTGGCTGTAAAGTATACACTTACATAAACAAACACAAAAGATCTAAACTAGATGACACAGCAGAAGAGGGTATCTTCATGGGCTATGATAATAATACAAAGGGATACCGCGTTTTCACTAAAAATGGTGAAATAATAATTTCCAGATCTGTAAAATTTCTGGAAGAAAAACTGAACAATTTAAACGAGAAAATTAATGATCACGAACAATTAATTGAAGATAAAAAATACATTGAAATAGAAATAGGTGACACACCCTGTACACCTGACGCGCCCAAACAATCAGAAACACATCAACCTCGTAGATCTGAAAGACAAAACAGAGGAGTACCACCTCAAAGATATACTTCCGACAATTTTATTGCTTTAGCAAATGATTGCGATACAACAGAACCTGAAAACTGGAAACAGCTTATCAAAATAAACAATCCACTAGAAAAGAAAAACTGGCTTAAAGCCACTGAAAACGAAATACAATCGTTAATGAAAAATAATACATGGGATCTAGTCGATCCTCCTCTTAATAAAAGAATCATAGGAAGTAGATGGATTTTCAAACGAAAAATTGATAGTTCAGGAAATACACAAAAATATAAAGCACGTTTTGTTGCCAAAGGTTTCAGTCAAAAATATGGGGAAGATTACCAAGAAACATTTTCACCAGTAGCACAACATTGTACCATCAAAACACTTCTTTTAGCAGCAGCTTATAATAATTTGAATGTGCGACATGTAGATATTGACACCGCTTTTCTTCATGGGAACTTAAATGAAGAAATATATATAAATCAACCTGAAGGCTATGTAAACGAACAATTTCCTGAAAAAGTTTGCAAGCTCAAAAAGGCAATCTATGGCCTCAAACAGGCCGCCAGAGCTTGGCATATTAAAATCGCTGAAACACTAGACAACTTGAACTTTATCCAAAGTACAGCAGACACATGTCTTTTCACTAGAAAAGAAAAAGATCATACATCATACATAATAATATATGTTGATGATATACTCATCGCCAGCAAAGATGAAATAATAGAAGAAATCGTAAATTCTCTAAAACAAGAATACGAATTAAAGGATCTAGGCAATATTAGTAACTATTTAGGTACTCAAATTCAGAAATTACCTAACGGTTATTCTCTGGATCAAAAAATTAAGATTGAAAATTTAGCGAAAAAGTTCAATCTTGAAAACTCCAAACCGTGCAAAACTCCAATGGAACCAGGATATAACAAATTAAATGATGATGATAATTTAATGCCAAATAATATTAAATATCGCCAGGCACTTGGTTCATTGCTTTATATAACAACAATAACTAGACCTGACATTTCAGCAGCAGTAAACATTTTAAGCAGAAGAAATGAGAATCCTCGCGAAAAAGACTGGCAAGCCGTAAAAAGAATAATAAGATATCTATATCATACTAAAGAACTAAAATTAATAATTAACACTAATGAAGAACCAATATTAAAAGTATTCGCTGATGCCGATTGGGCAGGTGATACCAAAACCCGCAGATCAACATCGGGAATATTATATATGTTGGGCAACAACCCAATTCAGTGGACGACGAAAAGGCAAAGTTGCATTGCCTTATCTTCAGCAGAGGCTGAATATGTGTCCGCAGCACATGCTAGCCAAGAAATAATTTGGTTATTGAAGTTACTTGACGATCTAGGCTTTCCACAGCAAAAACCAATCACTTTATATGAAGACAATCAAAGTACCATAAAAATGGTTGAATCAGAAAAATTCACGAAAAGATCAAAGCACATCGACGTCAAATTTAATGCCATTAAACAATATAGCGAAGAAGGCATAATTGAGTTAAGATATCTTCCAACAGAAAAAATGATAGCTGATGCACTTACCAAACCTTTACCCAAGCCTCGATTCATCGAACACAGAAATTCAATGAAAATATTAGTTAATCCCCATGAACGGATTAAGGGGGAAATTGTAGAAAACTAATCCATTCATTTCAATCACTTAATATTTTCCACTCAAAGTAAAATAAATAAATAAAGAAAATGATGAAGCACGCAGATAAAAACCCAACGATAATTTTTCTCTCATCTCTTAAAACAAGTGACCTAATTTATGACTCTTAAGTTTCAAGTTTATCAAGCAATAGAGATTTATTACCTCGTTATAATCGTTCTCTTCTAATAATGTGAAATATGTTTATAATTTGTTATTTGTGATTATGCTATTATAAACTTATTACAGAACTAAAACATTTAAAAGGACAATTATTCAACGTCAATTTGTTTCAAAGAAATGATGCAACTTTACTCGTAACTTTCCAAACTTTGTGAAAATGAGTCAGTGTATTACTATCCTTCATTCTGTAAAGTCACAGGAAAAAATGTTTCCTGATGTTAAAATTAATCTAAATGTAAACCTTTTAAAATTTTAAGTAATGTAAAATATAATTTTTAAAATCAATCCAAACGTGAACTTATTTATTCAATGTGAATTGTGCATTAATATAATTTTTTTTTACAAGTCTTATTTCAGCGGTGGTGCAAAACAGGATTATTCAAGACGTGTTTATAATAAATTCTCAAATAGTTGAAATATATAAACCAGTGGATATTTCATAAATTGGATAGACCTTAGAAAAGGTAAGCAATTCCTTTTCTTTCTGCATGTTGAAGACCAGAGTTAATTTTAATTCCAAGAATTTAATATTCTGATGTTACGCGCTTACCTCGTTGGCCTCGCCCCTTCAACATTTTTATCATATTATTTTTTCATGAACTAATAATAATATATTACTCTTTAAATAAAATATCTCATTTAATCAGACATAAAAGTTAAAATTACATAAAATACAATTAAAAAATTAAAATTACATGCAAATGTTTCGGTCTATAATCTAGTCCTTTATGAATATGCGTTTTCCACATATTTCAGTAAAAAACGTATAAAAATATTCTCCATTTTTCACTGGTTTCCAGCCATTAAATTTGCATAATTTTCCAGCCAAGTGCAGCCAATATTTGACGATTTTTCACTTGTCCTTATAATTATGAACGTCACTGTACACATACAGGAAGCATACACATAAATCGATTGCATTGAATAATTATATATATTATAATTCATATTTAATCTTGAAGAAGTATGGGAAGATAAATTTTGGATTATTTTATGATGTATAAATTAGAATGATAGGACAATCATTTTACTATATTTAAATACATAATAATAATAATAACATTAGAGGGTCAAAACGTTTTATCGAGATATCTTCAAATTTGATTTCTGGTTATAAGTGCAAGCGTAAAGAAAGACTACTTTGTCAACATCTAGTTTTGAACATTTAAAAGTTACCTGACTAAAAAAAATCCTTAATACATTTAAGAAATATAATACTGATATAAGTATTTCAGTTTACAACTTCGTATATGAAAAAGTATATATTTCTTATTAAAATCCTTATTTTTATTTAAAATTATTTCATACAGGGTATAATTTATTTTATGAAAAAAATAGCTTTAAATTTAGATGAAAATAATTGTTTATATTCAATGTTACAAGAGAAACGGTACTCAATGTAATATTTAACATCTATATATATATTTGTCTTACGTGACGCGAAAATAGGGCAGAATTTGTAACTTATGGTATGGCAACAATTGTAGTTTCCAGAGCTAGAATGTGAACAGACTAGATTGTGTTAGATCAACTCCGCCTCCCAATATGGCGGTCAGTGTGAGAGAAGTGAAAGTGAAACCATAGAATGAAACTCAAACTAGCAATTATTAAAAATAAAATAACATGTACGTAATCCAAAGCGTCTGAGATGATTCCTCATTTTAATTATGAGCAATGTCGTTAACTTCAAATGAATTCTCAACTCTTATTTAAAATTCATTTACGAATTTCACTCACTCAAAAGTCGGAGAAAATAAAAATCAACTGTCGAGATTGCACCTGCCGCCATCTGTTGCTGTATTGATGAAGTAAAAAATAATTTCTTAATGTTTTTTTTTCTAATGAATTTAAGTCGTGCTGTACAAAAGATCATTTTTTCATAGTATTTAAATGATTTATATGCCCATTGGTAGCGCCAACTAAATACATTTTCAGTTGTGTTTTCAACAGAGAATTACTTTTTTACGTTCAAATTTTTAGGAAAAAAAATGTCAATTTCATATGTTCAAATGTTTTATGGTAGAACTTATTCTGGCTAGAATTGCTGAAAAAAAGGGGCGAGCGAGTGAAGCGAGACATTTGTTTGTTTCTGCAAACATTTGTTTGTTTCTGCCCCTGATTTTCGTAATGTCCTTAATGTGGTTTTTATAGTGTATTAATCCGTTTTCTCAAACGGGAATGTCGGTTTTTAGAATACTAGTAAATTTTAATTAAACATTTCCAGCTTTGTTAATTTTATTGCTAATGTAAATGATTTATAATGTATCATGTTTGATTGTTAAACATTTTTGTTGACAATGAAAATGTTTACTTGAGTATTGATAGCACCCGGGAAAACCTATATACTGGTTTGAGAAAACTGATTAATACACCAAAAAAACTGCTCGAAAACATTTCAGAAAATCCGTGGCAGCAATAGAAATTTTGTTTTCAGAAGGGATTTAAGAATATTTTCGTTCAGGGTTATATTATATTTTCTTTTTTCTTACAGTGTATATTATAAAAGTGATATGATGGCAGCCTCTTCCTGTCCTCATCTTAAAGGCAATTCTAATCGTCGTTTGACAACCATTTATGTGAACGAGACTCTATTCTTTAACCGAAACAACAGAAAAGACAATACTTTATAAAAGTCACAAGGAAAACAAAACGTGTTCCATTAATAGTTCTGAAAGAAATCATGCATTTATAATATTTATTTTTAAAATACTCACATAAAAATGTGTTTAAGCGAAAAAAAATCGATGCTACTGAACAGAAAATAGAACAAACGGAACTTAGAATTTGAAAAACTGTTGTAACGCAATAAATATGATAACAACGCGAAACACTTGTGATACACTATTTATTCCATAACATGAATGACGGTCTTATTGTTAATAATCATTCTTAAGGTATTTGACCTTGTGCAAAGAATTATCGTTTTATAATTTTTTTTTCTTTTTGTATGTCTTGATTTGAAAGCAGTAAGTTATGATTTATTTCAAGTGAAAAACTACAAAATCAGCATGATATAATTGCTATTATTTCCAAAAAAAGAAAAATGTTTCACAATCTAGGTCTTATTGTTCTTCAGGTTAACGAAAATATACGAGGGTAAGTCATTAAGTAAGT
The DNA here is from genome assembly GCA_963931845.1 of Maratus michaelseni. NCBI lineage: Eukaryota > Metazoa > Arthropoda > Arachnida > Araneae > Salticidae > Maratus > Maratus michaelseni. The sequence continues at coordinate 396,309,167 of OZ007592.1, forward strand.
CACAAAAAATAATTAAATAATAACCTATAAGGATATTCATTTCAAAACTATTTTAATTTCTCAACATATTCTCTACCAATATTTATGCACTAATATCACTATTTTACCAGTGCCCCTACACCAGCTGAAAAATTCTTCGGGTTGTTGTCTCAGGGTCGCTGTGTCCACATTAGGACTTCAATTCGAACATTTTCATCATCTGTGAACATTATCTTGAAACTTATGCAACATCCACCATACAGCTTCGACTTAGCCACAAGCGATTTTCATCTGTTGCGTCCACTAAAAAAACATCTTGGAAGCAAGATGATATTCATAGATGATTAAAAGGTTCAACTTGAAGTTCTAATGTGGACACAGCAATCCTGAGACAGCAACCCAAAGAATTATATGCAGCTGGTGTTGGGGAACCGATAAAACGGTGATATAAGTGCACAAATATTGGTAGAGAATATGTTGAGAAATAAAAATAGTTTTGAAGGGAATATCATTGTAAGTTATTATTTAATTATCTTTTGTGACTTGCTTAATGACTTACCCTCGTAATATAGTCTCTCCTGATTTACCCTCGAATCCGAAACGCACTCCATTATTTTTATAATCCTCAGATACCAATAGATTTCCGTGATTTAAAGAAGACACTTTTGCTGTATGTAACTTAAATACGTTTCCAAGTAGTTTTCATACTGTATTAATCAGTCTTCTCAACATCAAAATAGTTTTTTTAGGCTGTTATGTAAACATTTTCAGCTGTAAAACACAAATGCAAGAGTAGCACAATAATGTAATTTTTAATATTAATGTTGATCCTATTATTTATCTTCCTTGCTGTACATGAAACTGCTTACTTGAGAATTCATAGCATCCAAAATACCCATATATCCAGTTGTGAAAAATGATTTTGACAGCTAATTTTTTTCTTAAAAGAAATTATATCCTGTAACAAAGAATTTTAAATAACAAGATTTTAATAAGAATATGCGAAATTGTAAATCGAAATATATTATTATTTACAGTATTATATTTATTAAATTTAAGAAACCATTGCATTACAAAAATATTTGATATGGAACTCAATTTAACTGAAAATAATTAAAGCTATTCGTTATAATTGAAATATTTTTAAAGAAGAAAATCATCCATTTACATATATAATAAAAAGCACTGTGAAAATAAGCACGATAAAATTCAAAATTTGTTGAGTTGACGTTGTTTTTAACGGGCGAGTATCTACCGCGAAGGATATAGACCGAGGGGAGAATGCCCACCTTGGAGGTCTTTCTACACCGCAAAAAGTACTATAACACGTTTCTGAAAATTAAGGACAGCAAAAGAAACTTTTCTTTCAGAAAAGGCTCCTTAAATCTCAGAAATCTGCTGGTTTCTGCAGTTACTGAAGGTAAAGGAACGCTTTTCGGAATCGCTGGGTACTCGGAAGCGTGCATAACATATTTTAGTATGCATTAAGAAATATAAGAGATCGTATCAAGATTTTTGTTATAGAAATCGGTTGTTTTTATTCAATTATTAATATGAAAAAGTCTATATTCTAAGCAAATAATTTAGAAATTTACTTTAAAAGAAAAAAAGTTGACATTGTATAGAAGATAATATTTACAAATTATTATTTTTGAGTAAAACAATCTTCCATTTTTATTGAAGCAATATTGACACTGTTATTCATAGGAATGTTCATTTTATGTGCAGTTTCTGATATTCTTAAGACGTATAGTTAATTTCGGCTTTTCTATCGTCTCTCTGTCTGTCCGTCCAACTTTCCTTTCGCTGTGTGTGCAAAGCTATCGTAATCTTGCATCCAGTGCCCTAAAAATTCTCTTTCGAAACCGGTTCCGAAAGTGAAAATACCTTTATTAAAAAAAAATCAACCAAAATCGAATAAGTAAAAGGAGTCCCGTTTTGAAATAAACTTCAGGTGTCCTATGCCAAAAATAAATCGTTTAACCCTTTCAGGGGCAGTGGTATGTTTATGAAACCACTTAATTTTAATTCCCAAACACTCCAATGGCACCAGAATTTTGCTAAATTCTTTTCCATTTATTATGTAAGTGAAATATATTTTACCAATATTTAATTTAACAATATATAATTACCAATATATAATTTACCAATATTTCCAAATATATTTCTACGATAATTCCGGTGCCAGTCATTTATTTCAACATTTTAGTACTGAAAGTACTTTGCCTCTAAAAGGGTTAAAATATTCAAAATCAAACTAGAAATTTGAAAAGAATGCTCCCAAAGATTTAAACCTTCACTGACAATCCTGTGAATACGTTTACTAAGTCTAGGTTTCACTGCAATACAAACATTGTTTAAACTAATATATTTCTACTGATATAATTCAGTTTTAATACATTGAGTAATTATTAATAGTCTACGAATTACATTCATATATATAATTACGTTTTTTTATAAAATGCTGGAGTAATAATCTTTTTTTCGAATTTAAAATAAAATACAGAGAAAACAACATTACAATTTTGCCATTTTGCTGAACAGTAAGAGGGTTAACATTATTTTGCGAGTCTCTTCATTTGACTGAATAGTCCCTTTAAGAGCCTACGCTAGTCACGCGAAGAAACGCTCAAGCTAATGTTAAGTCTATGGGAAGGTTCTTGTGCGATTTCTCGCTCGCATTTTAATATTTTTAAACGATTTCCTTTGAATAGGATAGCTGAGGTCGATCTCTAAGGTTAATAGTTTTTACTTTTTTGATTTTGGTTACAGTTTTTTTAGAAGAGGACTTTTTCAATTTTGGAACCGGTTTGAACCGGTTCAGAAAGTGAAAGTACCCTTACATAAAAAAAAAAAAACTGGAACCCAAATCAAAAAAGTAAAAACTAACAACGTTAGAGATCGAACTCAGCTATCCTATGCAAAAGAAATCGTTTAAAAATATTAAAATGCGAGCGAGAAATCGCACAAGAACCTTCCCATAGATATAACATTAGCTTGAGCGTTTTTCTCATGACTGATGTAGGCTCTTAAACACCAAAATATTTAAAATAGAAAAGGTTTCTATGCATTCAGAAATCATTTGCGGTTAACATCTGTCATTAATACGAAAGCAACAAGAATTCTTTTCAGTGTAACTGGTGGACAATCTAAGAAAATATACAAAATGTACTAGTTCAATTAGAGTTTTCAATTAAAAATGGTTTTTATTTAAGTTTTGTACACCGGACACTATATCCCGCATCTGTAACCCGAGTAACCCAGGTTGGATCACATGGTATTAGTGATAAAATTTCTGATTAATTTTATTTATTTAATTATACATTTATTTTGTAAAGATAAAACGGAAGGTTGGTCGGTATGTAATGTACTTGTCATAATGTAAAGGTATTCCTTCCTTATCACATTAAATTCTTAGTGTATTCGTGTCAGTTTTAGCGTCCTAGTTTTTATTACATATAAAAATATAATCAAATGTGAAATTTATAAAATGGTTTTCCATTCTGATTTTTATATTAATTAATATTAAATAATTACCCTTACGAGTGCTTTATAAGTATAATATGTTACTTATCGATAAAAGTTTTCGAAATTTGAATTACTTTAATGCATTGCTATTCTTGTGGTAGTATCCATTACTCTAAAATTATTGCACTACTTATAATCTAGTTAATATAAAAGATAATTAAAAAAAATCTCTTGATTTACTTATATTTCCAAATATTGATTTTTCTAATCTCTCACAAACTTTCCATCTCAAAAGAAAATTTGTTTTTTTATTTTTAGTATTGAGAAAGAACATTTTTTATCGGTTTTCGGTATCATAACTTTCCTGTAAAAATTATTAGAAATGAAAAAAAAAATAATAATCTGGTTTGTTATCGTTTTTAATTAATCGATAAAATACATTATCTTTGTAAAAGCCATGCTACAAACTTTTTGAAAAGACAAAATAATAAAATGAAAAATATGTCTGCTACTCAGGTGTACAAGTTTGTCTTTCAGTACGAAGTCTGTATCAGAACTAAACTTTTTAAACAATGGTATATTTGAAAAACTTGCATCTTTTGGAAACTATTGATTTTGTAAGCAGAAAAATAATAAACATTGTTTTTTAATCCCTTGTTTCTCTTTCTGTGAACTTCCATGATTTTAAAACTTTTATAATAACCTGGGGTTTGTTTAATTTAATGCAAAGTAATCGTTGAAGATATCCTCTTCTCGCATGTTAGATATATTGCTTGAAAGATATGAGAAAAAGCAAGTGCTTTGTTTCTAAAACAGTCTGATGTCCAGCATTATAAAACAAGTATTTTAGATTTTCTGAGGCAATAAAAATATTTATCTCCGTATAAATCATACATATTATTTGTGTTTTTGACAATCCTTTTCTTTGAATTCACGAAACGCGCAAGAAGGAATGTGGTGTCATTCGAAACGTTTTTGAAGCGGGTTCTGACATAGTGCACTGATATTTCGTTAAAACATGTTTTTTTCATTAAAAATTGCTGTTAATTAAATATTAATTCGGCATTGTTTTCATAAATGAAATGAAATATATTCATCAAATTAATGTTGCCACAAAAATAAAATACCGCATTATATGATGCTCAACAATGATTATAAAAAACTAAATAATAGAAAAAAGATAAAGTATGATTTCTCTTCACGTATTTATGTTAAATTTATGGTTAAAAATCAAAATTGAAATGTTTAGAAGAAAAATACAAAAATGGTCCATCGAGACAGTGGTATTTCACGTGTAGAATAAAAGGAAAGCTTTGTTATATTAGATTAAATTTGTTTTAAATACATTCAATTAACTTTTCTTTGTTTCATGTTTTTCAAGAAGCGGAGAGCCTCATCTTCTAATGCAGATAAAATGCGATTGTTTTTTTTTCTTCTGCGTGCCTTTTGCTACCGTCAATCAGTTTTTACTGTAAATTTGATAGAGTAAATGAGACGATATTCTGTCTTGAAAAATGTTATTTGCCGATATTTGTATCCTTATTTTTTCTTTAGAAGTTTATGCCTGCATCTAAAAATTATTAGATATAGCTAAACATCATAAGACTGGAGTGCGAAATCCTCGCACGGACCTACTGGTATTCATTAATTTGTATTTTATATTAATTCCAATAATACTTATAAGAAATGTTGTACGTAATTCAGTGATAATTTCTTTCTCAAATTATATCAGTTTGAGATGCTAAAATTTGAAGACAACAACTGCTACAAATAGGATAAAATCTATGTTTTTAAATATTTCACTGTAACATAAAAACATAAAAAACTCTTAATAACACCATAAAATAAGGAATACGCAAGGTCTTTCGAAAAAACTTTATCTTTCTTCGTCAGGCGAAAAGAAGGCCTGCAACCACTTTGAAGGCTGGAGCAAGGCAGGTAGGTGTCTTGCTCCTGCCTTCAAAATGGTTGCACGTCTTCTTTGCTCCTGACGAAGAAAGACAAAGTTCTTTCGAAAGGACTTGCGCATTCCTTATTTTATGGTGATATTAAGAAGTTTTTTATGCTTTTATAGTAGTACACCAATTTGTTCAATACTTTAATGTCACTGTACTAGGTTGACATTTCTCCAATAATTTTAACATTTGTCTTAACCATTGAACCAGAAATGTGCTTTTTTATTATACATATGATACTTAACGTGTATTACAAATGAAAATAACATTCCTGATATTTAAGCTATATAGAACTTGGTATCAGGATCGTGAATAAATGCGAATTTCATGTTTGCAGATTTTATTTTTCGTATTTTATGTAAATTGTGTTTATTTTGCATTATAAAATTAAATGAAAAAGTTGTCATTAACGACGTTACAGATGTTTAATCAGTAGGGAAATGCACTGCAATTTAACCTTCTGTTTTCTCGTCCTAAATAGCAATTAATATTGATGTATCGTTTACATTTTGGAATGTAAAGAGACCAAAGAATCCAATAAACATGTGACATGATGATATATTTAAAACTTTGGAAATAAATATAAACAAATGGTGTTTTTTACATATTTTCCCTTTTCTTATGTTTACATTTCATGGATAATTAACCATGAAACTTATGTTTATTTTTATCGTAATGAGAAAAACAAATTACTGGGAATTTCGTTACTTGGATGTATTCAAATATGCATATAGCGAAGTGGGAATACTGAAATGCCCTATTTAAATTATAAACTAATTGGATACATTAAGGGTTCATTATATATACAAATCCAAATATTCAGTTATAATGTGCCTGTATATTACAGATTTCTTGGAGTCAGATTTCTTGGATTATGAAATATCGCAACATTATCTGTGTTTATTTTGCCCAAGAAACCAAAAATACTCGATTTGTAATCTAATTTACTTGAATTGAGTCAAAAATTTTCTTCTGAATTACCAATAAGTAAAAAAAAAATATTTCATACTTTGCATGAAAACTGGGTGCTTTTGATTTAATTTTTTAAACAAATTTATTATTCCGAACTCATTATGTTTTTTTTTTTAAAACGTGTTTGAATTTTATCTCTTTATGTATGCATTTTTAAATATTATGATTTTTGACAATGCAAATTGTTTTTATAAATAATTTAATATTTCAAATGAAAAAACTATCACTAATTGCCTTAGTACAGATTTATCAAACACTAAATGCTTTGAAATATAACATTCTGTCCAACTGAAATAGCAAAGCAATTAATAATTATGCATAGTTTAACAATTTGAATTTCTATGACAAAAAAAAAAAAAAAAAAAAAAAAAAAACAGTCGAATATATATGTGACATGATTCATTTACAGTCTTGGAAATTACTATAAAGATATGGTATGATTTTTTTTTATTTTTTTATGTTCATTATATGGATTATTAATAAGGAAAATCACAGTTATTAGGTAGCTTTCAGTACAAAACGTAAAACTCTACCTATTGCAACCTTTCGGAGGAAAGCAATTCCAGAAAATGTCGATATATTTTCACCTATCGTGACCTCCAGACCCCAAAACCACCCTCCTTTCAAATGTTGATTTATATATATATATATATATATATATATGCATGTATATATATGATCTATGTCATACGATAGCACTTGTATTTGTAAAGCTATTTGGATGAAACTAACACCAATATCTCGACCGAGTTCGTTGGCTACATTGGTTCGCCATCTGGTTACAAAATGGCGGCCACAATAATATTTAAAATTACAAAAAATACGCAGAATTAGAAATTATTTATTTTTGTTTTTTCTGTGTTAGACCTTGATATAAGGATTCTGGAGCATTCATTGTTTTGCCTCTGTCATAAACAAAAGGCTTATATATAGCAGTTTGAAATTGTAGTGTGGCTGACATTTTGAAACAAGACAGTAGATTACAAAAAATCACGTAGGAAAGCTACCTTTTCCTCTCGGTACAGGCAAGAATCACTTTTTTTTATTGCACTGAGAGAAAGAAAAACTCGAAATTACATTACTTAGATAGACTCTAGAATGCATGTAGTAAAACGTCAGTACATAAGTAAACCCTTGATAAATTTTAACATGTCGTATTACATTATGTATTCATTTTTTATACAAGATTATTACTATATATATTACTATTTCAATATCATAATATTTTTGTAAAATACAAATGTATACTTGGTATATTTTATGAATTGACACTGCGACTTATTTTTTTAATGTCCTAAAATATAAAATTGCCAATGAAGACACTAAAGAAAATTAATCAAGAAGTGCATTGCAATTTTTGAAACCTCTTTACTTCTACTGAAAATTAATTAATGCAATTAAATTAATGCAGTAGTTAAAGTGCATTGTTTATATATTTAAGCGTTAAAGAAGAAAATTAAAAAATCGTATATTTATTGATTTACAAAATATATAAATATATAGTATGTTATAACTTTTTTTCTTCAGGTTTTGGTTCAGATTATCTTAGGAGCGATTTAGAAAATTATGATTATTTACTTTGCTTAAAAAACAGCTGTAATATTTTGTACTTTGTTTAATTAAAAAATACCATCAATACAAAAGTGAATAATAAGTACAAAAACAAAGTATGCAAGAAAACTGAATTAATTTGTTTATTTAGTTAATTTATACAAATATATTTATACTATGATATAAATAGTTTTAAAGTACAAACCTTATGCTAATGTATTTTATGAAAGATTACAGTTTTATATATATATATATATATATATATATATATATATATATATATATATATATATATAATGCAAGCGGGTTTTTTATTTATTATGCAATGTTTTAAAAGGAATGACTTTGTAGAAAAGCCAGTACGAAATGAATGCTTTCAAATTTAACATTATCAATTTCACTAAACAATAATATTTATGAATCTTGTAACATTTGAAATGCTAAGAGAAAAGATGCTAATAAATAATTATCAAGATACATTTACAGATTTTAAAATGAAATTAAACAAATAGTAAGTTTTCTAACGTTCCTTTTATGTGTCTATTTATAAATTTTTGACCAAGAAAATTCAGGTTACTCTACAATTATAAATGAACTTTTCCAGATTTTGTTCTTAGCTTGATAGTGCCAAAAGTACTGACAATAACATTTCACTATAAGAATTACCCTTAAAATTTGTAAGAATATTTGATTCTTTATGGATTATTTTTTTAATATAATCTATCTATCCAATCACAAAATATTTTTTATAAAGTACACGATATTTCATAGTATAAGGTGATAAAAAATAAGTAATATCTCAAATTAAAAAACGGTCACTAATGAAGCTATAAATAAATTATTTCGGAACGAAATACATTGGACTTCAATACTCTTTATTGTATGTCCCTAAAAAAAACATGACGCATACAAAAACACGATGTTAAATTATTGAAATAACAATAATGAAAAAAAAAACAATATATTTGAGCATGATCTATTTACAACACAGGAAATAAATATGTACAGATAGTACGTTCTCAAACATTATTTCTTTGTGTTTAATTTCATTTCATTAAATATTTACCATGAAAATTATGGATAATTATGTTACACTAAAAAATAATATCGCGCCAATTTGGATCGCGCCAATTTTCTTCCATGGACTCAAAAAAAATGGATGCGGTGAGTTATTAGTACCTAAGAACCTTGGGCATGTTTCCAAAAATTAGATACATAAAGGAATTTTTTTTAACAAATCTAGTTATTTAAATCTGATAATGTGTTTTTTGTATAGTACAAATTGCAACTATTTTCGCATTTCAGTAAAAAGTATGCATTTTTACAATGGAAAGTTTTTTTTTATAGGATCATAACACAAATAGAAGGCAGATGAAACTTTCCATAATTACATAATAGGACTTAATCTGGAATGACATGGATCCAAAATTAACATTCTGTTTACTTTTCTAAAGATCAAATAATAAATTTGGAGCAACAAAGAATTAGTACCGATTTTGCCTATCGCACTCTTAAAAGTGACACGGAGTGGTTGAAAAAACAGTGATGAAATAATCGGAGTGCTATATGTAAAAAGTCGTATGATAATGGTGGGACTTCTAAAACATGACATAATATACCGAGTGACGTTTTATCCAGGTGACGCACAACGAGGTTTAAGTGTACATAAATATCAAAACCAAGTACTTACGAAAATCTAACGTGCTCACCATCTGGCTTAGAATCGTTCTTCACAAATGTTTGTCACAATAAGGTGAATTATGGAATCAAGAAACTATGTATCATTTTCACATAGTTTTATTAACAAGTAGATATTCTTATCAATTTTTTTCGCATTAATATCACCATATCTGTATGTTCCAATGCAACTGATATTTCTTTTATAGGAACATCAGATACGATATGTTTATGTTTGGTGAATGGAATTGGCTCCGAAGGTGGCTCATTATAAATTATAGGAATTTTGATTGTAATTTATTAAACCGTTTTATAGTATTTAAACACTTATTAGAAAATTATACGTTTCAGGTTATTACATATCTCATCAGTACACATAACCACGGTTTTACAAAATTCAGAAAATCTCGTAGCCAGCAGATAATTCTAGTCCCTAGCAAAAATTTCGCCCCGTCATTGATTTTTAAAAAGCGCAAACGTTTTTTTTTTATGAATTAATTGAGAAAAAATAAGAACAAGTATACTTTATAATTATTTGTTACATAGTTTAGAACAGTACATAATTAAAAATGATAATAATGCAAACAAAGTTTTCTAATGAAACTTATCAAAAATATATATTTCTGAAAAAAGAAAAGAAGACTGTACAGGTTTGAATTAACCGGCATTTTCAAAAGATGCTGATTTTCAAATGCTTGAAATGTCTGGATAGTTGAATGTTACAAAAACTGTAGCTTATGAAGGAGACATCGATGAAATAGTCAATCAGGAAAACAACTTTTTGCCAATTTTCTTGTCGAAAGTAGCCAAATAAATGTGCTACTATTATTCTAAAATTTGCATTTGATGAACTTATTTTTGCCTAATTAAAAGTAAAAGTTAAAAATATTCTTTGTTTGAATGTATTTTCTAAGTTTATTTCTTAACATTGAGAGGGAAAATGCCGTTTGGGCTCATTTCTGAAGTCAATTTTTGTACAAAAAAGTCAAGATTAAATAACTTGGTCTTCAGATAATCAAACTTGGTTTTTTTCACTTTCAATACAATTTTTTTTCAATATCATGATATATCATAACAATATCATAATTTAGTTCATTCCAATATCATAATATGTTTGTAAAATACATATTCATACGATATGTATTTTATGAATTGATTTTAATAATTTTGATTTTTTTTAATATTTTAAATTATAGAACTGTCACTTAAGACACTAAAGAAAATCAATCAACAAGTGCATCGCAATTTATTGACCTCTTTAATACTACTGAAATGTAATTAATAGTGGTGTATTCTTTATATATTTAAGCGTTAAAGAAGAAAATTAAAAAAAAAATATATGCGTATTTATGGATTAAAAATATATATAAAATTACAATATGTTATAATTTTGTAAATGATTAGTCAAATTTAGCTGCGGAATATCAGTTGAAAAACTGTAAAAAAATAATAATAATTTCGAGTATTTGGCGCAAAAAGACGCGATTTTGTGAGCAACACGTTGTCGTCGCCAAATGCAAGCGATTTCAAAGCATTTGAAAACTCCTCATAAAATGAGTGTTTAAATGCGCAGTACTTTATGAGTTTAAATTTGAACGATTATTTAGTTTCTTATATTTTCTATAAGCTAATATAATATATACACATGTTGCGTGGTGCTGAAGTTATTTAATTTTACATGGTTTGACGGGCTGGATGAGTTTTAAGTGTATGTTAACAGTAACTGCCCGATTAAGAAAGCTCTCATTATAGATACATTTGATTTTGAATAAATCTTTGTTTCCATGGCAACAATACATTTCACTTGTTGTCTCTGACACTAATAATATCGACGTCAAATTGTCACCGCTCAGATTCGGACTTTAATTTTTAGTTTGAAGCATTTTTAATCAATTTAAATTTCGTTCTAAACTGTAAAATACGATCGTTAATTTTCTTTATATATACATGTATATGCCAAAACCATAGTTATAAAAGGGTGTTTATTTAAGTTAAATAATCGAGTAGGCAGAGTATAAAAGGATTTTCCTAAAAGAATATTTATCATAAAATCGTATTCTATTTATTCCATTGTGTCACCAACCAACAATAAATCGCCAAAAAAAAGGAAAAAAAAACAAACAAAAAAACAAAAAAAAAAACGAAATTATCACAATTTTTTTGCAGACGTTACACCGACGTCCGCATCATTTTTTTTATAAACATATATATTCTCGTGAGAAGAATAATCTGTAATTTATTCAATTTTTTTTTTAGTATGAGCTCATGGAGACCTTCCTTGTAATCTAACTTCATCACAATTTACATAATCCTTACCTTTATAGTAGAGCAAGTGCTAAATGACCTAATATATATTTTCCCCGATAACGACTACATAAGATATTTTATTTATGAGAAATTTTAAGTTTAAAAATAATTAATGCTTTAAAAATATAGGCTACATATTCCTAACGACTGCAATACGAAATACAATATGTAGAATATTGTACAGTTCTTTTTAATTTACGAAATCGAATTCAATGTAAGATACAATATAATTTATAACAAATTAAGCAAACGCAATTTACATTTATGATTTCAGGGCACTGTTGGTTTAGACAACATTAATTAGTGCTTAGAGAGTATGCAATTATGCTAAATGCAACTGGAATATTTCAAGCTGCTTTCTCTTGTAGATGCATAAATTTCTCGAATTTTACACGAATTAGTTCGTTGAAATGAACAAACAGCATTAAATCACATGCAATGCACTTCGAAGATATGAAAAGGTCATTGTTTAAAAATTGCTATTTTGAAATATGTGGAAGTAATTCATATTTTTCTGCATTTAACAAAATATTTTTTAAAATAAATTTGTTCATATTTCTGTTTGACCCTCTAACATACATAGAAGTGCAATTCAGGAAGTCTCTGAAATGTCGTGTTATTTTATCCTAAATCTTTAATAAAATTGACTGTGTTCATATTTAAAATGAATACAATCATATAAGTAAATGCGTAAGATAAATGCGAAAGGTTATCAAGCGATTATTATAATTTTTTTTATTGCACACTTATTTCTTAGCAATACCTTGTATAGCAAGCATGGTCGCAGTGAAGTCACTGAGACGTTATTGTAAGTCACGTACGTCACGTCATATCTGTGATCAAAATGCCACCACTCTGTAATGTGAACCGTAATGTGAACGTCTTAAGAAAACTTAAAAGAAACATTAAAACATATTATGGCATCAAGAAATTTACTTTTAGGCTGCTTTCAAAATTTATATAACGTTGAAGTGACGTCACTATAAGTCACGTCACACCTGTGACCAGAATGCCAACACTCCGTGAAGTCCCTGTTTGGCCAAGGAATGAATTTGAAAAAAACTTGTTAGACCCAAAAGTAAAGTAAATGCAGAAAAATACTTTTTTTAAATCTCATAAAATGCAGACTTCAATCATGTTACATATCTGAATCTCTTACACAGTCTCTGACTATTTAAACAAAATATTTGCGAAATAAAATAATAAATAAATAACTGTCTCTATGTATACATGTTAGATTTTAGCTGTATAATTTAAAATTTCCCGAGAAACTGGCAGATGGTGAAATATTGTAGCAGATAGATCGAACATCATGGTGAGGAGTGTAGGCAATGAGGGTACTCTTTGAGAATTTATCCATAAAAACTAAGCCAGTTATCCGAATAAAAGCATTTATTCAGGAACAGGAGAGATGGCGAACGAATTCCCACAGGACGCAGATGTATTCTAAAGCCCTGAGGCTTAACTATAAATTATTACATCATTTAATTGATCTTAAATGGTTAGTTTAGAAATCCAATATCATAAAAACGCCACATAACCTTCTGTTTTGTACAGAAGGTTGTACTTTTCAGCACTTGAAAACAATACAAAATTCTGCTCTCCAAAGTCTTGCAACTGCTTTTTGTTAAATGCGTTGATAGCTACACAATCGACGTAATACGTACACTAACCAATCAGTGAGAGGCGAAATTTAAGAACTGAACAGCTAAGCGAATGACGCGCGATGGAGAGGTTTTAATAAGAAAGAATCCCGGATTTGGTGGCGCATTTGTTTTTGAAGTAAAAAAAATAATCTAGCGCATAGCATAGCATAAAAAAATGGCTTTTAAAAACATTCGAAATGAAAAACTAGCTTCTCTCTGAATTTTATATATTGGGTAGTTGATAAAAGTTAGGAATGGATTTAAAGTTTTAGATTATGATTTTCAATAAGATTAATTTTGTTAATTTTAAAAGGAAAATAAAATAGGAATAAATATTATTAAGAAATAGGGAAATAATGAATATGTCAGAATTTAGAATAATTTAAAGGAATATTGTGAAATAATTTTTTTATATAACATACAAATATATATACTAGTATACAACCCCCATTAAAAATGACGGATTGTTGATCTGGGTTCCATTTTCATAAGACTTCATACAAACAAACAGCATAAAGATTTTAGTATTGAAAGGTTTGTATTGTAGAAAAGTACATTTTAAAGCCAGTAGATGGCGCCAGAACAATATTTAAAACTGGATCGATCACCGCAAAGCCTCCCTACGGAAGAAATCACCACAGTTTTTGAAAAAAAGTGTTTACAGAAAGGTTTTTTTTTTTTTTTTTTTTTTTTTTTTTTTTTTTTTTTTTTGCTAAAGGTGTATCCAAATATATCTGATCAACAGATTAATATCTGATGTATATACAGATTTATCTGATGTACAGTGATTAATTTTTCAAAACGAATATTATTCTGGATGATTTGGCTGTACAATTTATTCTATTAGAAAGAGAACCTTATGAAAACTTCCTTTAAAAGAAATTTCACTCTTTAAAGGCACTTTAAACAACTTCATTTATATACATGACTTTCAGATAGCTATAATATAAGTTCGTCTTTCATTTGATGGATCTTTTACAGAATTGCTCTTATATGTTTTATACAATATTTAATTAATTTCATTTATTTACTTCATTAAAGTTATAAACACACAAAACGAAACTGATCAAAAATTAAAAAAATTCATTACATATTATCATAATATAAGCACCACATGTAAAAATATGTAAACAAAAATTGTAAGGTATTTCTCTATTTAAATAGCACTTTATTAACTATTTCTACATGTTACCAAACGTTAACAGGACATTTCACCCAACATTTCACCCAGCCATAACATTAAAATAATCTAAAGTCTTTTCTCTGAAACTGAATGCAATTTCATCTTTGAGGCATTTTAATATTTTTAAGGTTGACTACAAGATCATAGGTATTTCGAAAGCTTTTAAAATGTTCCATTTATTCCGGTATACACTAATGTGATAAATTTATCCCCAAATGTCACACAACCATACCTTCAAAATATGAATCCAAAAGTCATTAATACGCAAATGAATATAAAACGCTTTTAAACACACTTTAAGTTTATTACTTTTCAGAACGCATTTGAATTAAAATTTTGAAGAAATGATATGTATAACAATGTATGGCAGAATTAAATATTTCAGTTTTGCAACATCGTTTATTATATTACAAGTTAGTATTCAAAATCCAGTTTCATACAAAGTGTCATGTATCATGATATGCGAGAATTTAAGCGAATACATTAAACGCCATATTCATTCGCAGTTTTAGATCACAAATGTGAATTTCAAAATACTTAAGTTTTAAAATGGAAATTATTTGAATGGATAATACAAAATTCTTTATATAACTATGACACATTTTGTATTAAAA
Organism: Maratus michaelseni; assembly: GCA_963931845.1. Taxonomy (NCBI): domain Eukaryota; kingdom Metazoa; phylum Arthropoda; class Arachnida; order Araneae; family Salticidae; genus Maratus; species Maratus michaelseni. The sequence goes on from OZ007592.1 coordinate 396,324,519, forward strand.
TTGGACAGATTTAATTATACATACGTCAACAGTGAGGCATTATCAAAATTTTTAAGTTAAAATAGAAGTCACTTCCATTTCGAAAGCATTTTAAATTTCACATTGAAGTAGACAATAATGTGATAAACGTATTCTGACTTTTCGCATTCTTATGCTTTCTAAATTGGAATCAAAATTTCATTTTAATGTACGAAGGAATATAAAAGGATTTTAAGGGATAGTTTAAGTTGCTTACTTTTCAAAAAGTATTTGAATTGGAATTTGGCAGAAATGATAGGTAGATATATTAAAGCATTAAATATATCAGTTATGTAAATTCGAATAACTTTCTGTACTTATCGCTTATGTTTCAGTTTCACACAAAGCATAATCTCAATTGATACACTAGAATTTAGATGAATACATTTTCTTCCACATACATTTATATGATTTAATCTCAAATGTAAATTTTATAATTATTGAAGTTTTTAAAATGGAAATGGAAATATTATATAGCTAAATCATTAATATAGCTAAATCAAGATAATTCGAAAGTTCCATAAAACTGTTTGATTTAAGATTAAATTTGAAGGATCTTGTTAACTCTGACAGTTTTGAAATATAGTGACGGATTTTTCACATAACTTATCTCATTTCACAAAGATCTATTTCTTTAGAAGAATCGTGATTTTTCGTTTGGTTTTTCCAAATTATTGCTAGTTAAAATTTGAGGAAAGTTGAAACATTATAATACGGATAACTGAGATATTGACCCTAATGCATTGTTTTAAATAAGATAGGAAAGGAAATATTCATGTTAAAGTAATCTATTTCCAAATTGTTATAGTCCGTCTGTGTTAGTGACTGAAATTAGTGTACTTACCGTAAGGAATTACTCCAGTAGACAGAGATATTTCACTATGTGGGTAGAGTCAAAATCAACCATTGTCTAATTTTTAATACAATTAGTTGAAAAATAACAAGTAGAAAAGTAAAACTATATTAAACAAAATACCTTATTTTAAAGCATTCAATGTTTATCTTAAACAATATTCGCCTAATTTCAACACTGCGATTCCAAAAGAAAACTATTTCAATACGTTAAGGTTCGGAAAATTCAGCACTTAGGTTTACGCTTGGTATAAAACGCGGACAAGTAAACTTAGTTTTTAAATAATATTTTTTCTCTATTTTAATTTTAAGAAAAGGCAACATAATAAAAAAACTAATTGAAATAAATATTTTCACTAGTTGAAATGCAAGTTTAAATAAATAATCTCATGTGTTTCTGCAATATGATTAGGTTAACCCGACATGATACATAAATAGACAATGTATCTTCAAATTCCATTCAAAAAACATATTCAGCATACATTTTCAAATTCCATTCAAGTAAATGTATACATTTCTGTATGCATTTTGAAATTATTTATGAAATGCAAATCGGGGTATTTTCTTAAACGTATTTTAATTTGCATATAGATTGAAATTTTAATATAAAAGAAATTTAGATTGCATTACTTTTTCAACGTAATTCAAAAATTATCTAAATTGCAAAAGAAAGCTTATTTCGATTTAATATAGAATTCAACAAAAATAACAAGATGTATCGCTATCACTTTCAGATCTGATGTTACACATGTGGTTATTTAATTTTTTCTTTCGAAAAATCATTTGTTATCTGAAAAAATAATAATGCAGATACTTGTATTATAATAAACATTTGTCTGTCTTGTACAAAATTGTTTGCGATAATATGCTAGAAAATACAAAATATTATGTGAAATTAATATAGATAGAGAAATATTGGAATTGCAGAATATATATATATATATATATATGTTATATAAAAATTTTATTTCGCAATATTCCTTTAAATTAATCTAAGTTCTGACATATTCATTATTTCCTTAACTATTAATAATGTTTATTCCTCTTTAATGTCGTTTTAAAAGTAATAACACGTATATTAATAATTATCTTATTCCAAATCTTAATCTAAAACTTTCAGTTCATTCGTAATTTCATCAACTCCCCAATTTATAATATTCTGAGAGACGCTTGTTGTCATTTCGAATGTTTTTAAAAGCCATTTTTTATCCCATGCTTCGCTTCGCGCGCTGGGTATTTTTCACGTCAAAATCAATGCGCAGATGTGATCGGGATTATTTCTTGTTAAATCTTCTCCATTGCGCCTCATTCGCTTAGCTTAAGTTAGGCTCCCACTCATTGGTTCGAGCATACCACAGACAATAGAATCCTAACAGACGAATAAGAAGGAGCCTGCTTTGAGCGCCGTCTGGAGGGGGTCAGTAAAACTAGCACTGCTTTAGAGCGGTTTGGCACCAGACTGGCGAGATCAAGGCGTGAAATTTTCTTGTTTGCTTGCGGCGTGAAGAAATCAGGTTTCAGCACGTGTTTGTAATGTCCTAAGTTTTTGAAAGGTAAGTTATTTTCTCTTATTTATTGTATTATTTCTCTTTCAATTTCAATGTTTATAAATTTTTTGTACTAGTATTTGTTATATTTTTTTCAGTTCTGAAAAAATGTTTTCTAAACCAGCCAGAAAGATCTTGATGCCGCTGAAATAATAAGTAGAAAATTTCAACAGACTCGTCGTTTCGTCTTCACAAAGATTTCTGCAATGGAGAAAGAAAAAGCCGCGTCTCTTATTTAACCATCGGAGTGTGAAAAGTAGGCTATTTATAGATTTTTTCTTTTATTAAACAATTTTACACGCTAATAATAAAAAAAATGTGTAAGTGTAGAAATATCATCATCAACATGTTTTTAAAAAAAATTAATATGGAATTTTTTCTGCATTAATAGCTTTAAAATAAGTAATAATTGCTTTTGAGGTAAATATTAAGTGTTAGAACAGGCAAATTTGAGTTTAAAAACATTAAAAACTACAAAATTTCTTGTGAAACACAGGCAATGAAAGTTTTTAGCTTTTTCACTGAAATCAGATTTTTCTTAATCTTAATGTCATTTTGTCTCTTTCTGAGGCATACAAAATCATGATCTAAAATAGGAGGGGGGGAGGTAAATGGATAAAATTATAATGGTGTACAAATTCTATGCTTTTAAGTTTTCCTTGTAACATTTTCAACATTGTAAATATATGAGTAACAATATAAGCTTTTTTTTTTTTTTTTTTTTTCTAGTTTCCCCAGTTTTACAAAATATTCTTTGAAATGTAAAATGAAGTGGTGGGGGGGGGGATTAAAGGAAAAAAAAAACTAGATTTAAAAAAAATATATTTCTTTAAAAAGCACTAAACTAAAATACATAATAAATTACCTCTATTTTGTGCTCCTAATGCCTGCACATGTAAATTTTACGACATTATCTCTGATTTTTGTTTTAATTCATGTTTGCTTCAGTTTGAGTATCTATGCTAATACAGTACAGAAATTTTAACACAAGGATGTGCTTGAACTCATAATATAGTATAAATAAAAGAAATTAGCGTGGACAGATATCATACTGGTTTTAACACCTAAATTAATAATACTAGAACTATTTTAGGGAAGAACTACTCAGTAAATCGACAAAGAAATTGCATATGAAAGTAATATATATATATATATATATATATATATATATATATATATATTTGACAGTGTAAAATTTGAAATTGAGTGGTGTTTAAAAGTTAATAAGTTTGATAAAAATGAAATTGTTCACCCAGGTCATTGCCACTGTTGATATGATGTCAGCGTTACATGTTTTTAGTTTATAATATAGATTCTTTATTTAGAAAATTCGGCAAACTTATTACTTTTAAATTCCAAATTAAATTTAAAATTAAAATGTTTCTTCTGTTTATTGGGATTTGTTTTCATTCACTTTCTATGTAAAATTAAATTATTTAAATATTTTAATAATTGTTTTGACCGCTTGGTCAAAACATATCTTCATATTTATCAGGATGTTTAAAACTACCTTTTTTACATAGTTGAAACCAATACAACCCTGGTCTGTAAGCTGTTTACATTCTTTTGTGAGCACTTGTTTTTTAAATTATTCAAAATATTACCAAATGACAAAAAAGCAGAAAAAGGAAATTGGTTTTTAATGTAACATTCTCATTTCATATATCATTCAAGATCTCTAAAATTACTTTTTGTTCAGTATTAATAGCTTTAGTTTAAATAATATAATACCATAATCTTAGGTACTTAATTAATAAAATGTATTATGACAGGGTGCACTTACCTGCAACTTCTGTCTATTTATAAATAGTTAAATTCATTTATATGAGTTAAGGCTTTTATAGCAATCAAGGGTCTGTCCAGACTTTTTCCCCAGGGTCCTGTTTTTGTGAAATTGGTAACAACTTTTTATATTTGTGAAAAATCTAATCCTAATTTTGTGAATTTGAAATGATCGTTATATTCAGGTTCTTGTTTATACATTTTTACGGAGATATATGGATGTAAAATACATGTCTTTTCTTTATATATGTAAAAGTGACAGGTCAGATTTTACTTTTAAATGATTAATTTGTGAAATGTTTGATTTAAAGATAGAAAAATTTTGTGAAAAACCTATTTTTAAGACAAAGAATTTTGTGAAGGGTGAATTTTGTGATTTTTCCTGTTTTGAAATGAAAAATTTTGTGAAGAATCCTTTAAAGGACCCAATTTTTTCCTAAACAGATCCCTGGCAATCGGTATTCAAATGTCTGTTTTTATCAGTATTGAAAGGTTATATATCATTAAGTATATTACATTTCAAGAAGAGGAGGCGAGGGATGTGAAAGAGAGAGGGTGTTTACACATTTTGTGACATTGAATCAAAAATTGAATTGAAATATATCAACAGAAAGACAGATTTTCATATGTTGAACATACAAATTACATAAAGCTAAATTGGGTAAAAGATGTGTTACATCAGAATGCTTAATTTCTAATTGTATGATTATCATTTGCGGAATTGTTAGAGAAAGAATTGGACTTAAAAACGTAAACAAATTTTCTTAAGATCTCTGAATTTGGTTTGCGGTAAATTTCAGTGCTTCAAAAGTTTTACAGATATTTTTATGAATTTTTTCTTTTACATTGGTTTATATAGATAGATAGATATAGATATGCTGTGAACTAAAAGTTAAAATGTATGTTGTATTTTTTTAGACATTTATATATATATATTTAAAAGTTACCTGCATTTTGTGCTCCTAATGCCTGCACATGTAAATTTTATGACATTATCTCTGATTTTTGCTTTAATGCATTTTGTTGCTGCAGTGTTTGCTTCAGTTTGAGTATCTATGCTAATATAGTACAGAAAATTTAACACAAGGATGTGCTTGAACTCATAATATAGTACAAATAAAAGAAATTGGTGTGGACAGAAATAATACTGTTTTTGGTTTTAACGCCTAAATTAATAATTCTAGAACTATGTTAGTGAAGAACTATTCAGTAAATCATCGACAAAGAAATTGCATATGAAAGTATATATATATATATATATGTGTGTTTTTTTGATGGTGTAAAATTTAAAATTGGGTGGCGTTTAGAAGTTAATAAGTTTGATAAAAATGAAATTGTTCGCCCAGGTCATCGCCACTGTTGATATGATGTCTGCGTTTCTCACAGACATGTTTTTGCTTTATAATTTAGATTCTTAATTAAAAAAATTGAGCAAACTTGTTACTTTTGAATTCCAAATTAAATTTAAAATTAAAATGTTCCTCAGGTTTATTGTGATTTGTAAAATATTTCATTTAAATACAGTATTCAAAGGAACAAATCTGACTTTTATTAAGTTTAAGGCTGTTAGTTGAAAATGTTCCAATATATATATATATATATTCCATATCTGGAGTCGATGCAGATTTTTTTTTTTCTTGGGGGCACAGTTTGTGAAAAGTAAAGGTTATTTTTGTGAAATTTTATTATATTTTTGTGAAAAATAACATTTTGTAATGAAAGTAGAAATCCAGCTACTCTAATTCGAAACAAGCGTTTATTAACAAAAACTTTTTAAAATACTTTTGCTGAAGTTTTCCTCTCTGGTGAACTTGTTTGTTTACAAATTACACATTTTAAAAGTCACAAAATAATATATAAATAATAAATAGTAAGTTTTTATGAAATGGAATTTTGTGAAAAGGCCTATTTTGTTAAAAGGAATTTTGTGAAGGCGTCCATTTTATTAACTTGATTTTTGTGAAGGCCCCAAATTAAAATGCTAAATAGGCCCCAAATTAAAAAATCGACCCTTGCATATAGTAGATAATCTTTAAGTTATTGCATTGTATTATTTATTTTAAAATACTCTGAAAAGTGATTTGTTAAAATATCATAGAATTTTTTGTAAATTTCTTTTTTTGGTACCTTTTGGTTAGCCGGGCACCATTGATATATACATGTATATATACGCACACACACACATATACACATATCTATGTATACATATGGATACATACACATGTATGTATATATAGACAATGTATATACATATGTATTTATGTATGTACATATATCACTGATTTTTATGATTTTTTTTTAAATATCAATATTTAGTATTTTCTAATTTTCTGTAAATTATGCGAGCTATAAAACTTTTCATTGATTCTATTTTTATGAGCCTGACTCTAAAACCCTGAACTTAAAATTTGCTGTTTGCAGCTAATGATTACTTGAATTTTATTTTACATTTTCATTCATTATTTATATATTAAACCATGGATATCAAGGTGATTTCTTTTATATTTCTTATATGAATATTTTTGCTTCTTTTTCCTTTTTTATGGAGATTAATCACATATACTTCAAAGAAAATGTCTGTCAGCGGCCATCTTATGGCCACTTTCCTACGAGGAAAGAGTATAATTTTTTTGTATTTCATCAAGGATTCTACTTTTGTTGGTTGAAATATGTGTATATTAACATTTTTATTTGAGCTAGTTAATTTTAAATTAACACTAATTGAAAATTTTAAATAAATAAATGCAAGAAAATTTGGCGATTGACTTTATTGCCACCACTGGTAATTTTACTTTAAATGCGTTATTAATGAAAAAGCAAAAATTGTAATATCTGTTGTCATAACCAGGGGCGGGGGGAAAATACATCATTTTACTCACTACTGGCGAGTGGATTTTTAGGCAGCCTTTGAAATCTGTAAGCTATTGAAGATTTGCCAAAAAGCTTTAATTTTTTTACTAATTCTATTTTGCAACTTTACAAATTACCATGATGTAAACATGGTACTAAATTCTATCCTGTACTAAAGTGTCCTCTGTTGTATATATTTCTTAATTTTTTTGGGAAAAAAAATATGAAAATGAATCTACTAATAGTAATTAAATATTTTTGCAGTCGCATACATTTTGTCATAAAATTTTTCAACTGCACTTTGCATCTTGCTAGCTGGTGAGATTTTCTGAAAATTCCCCAACCCTGGTCATAACTACTTGCTTATTCTAGTGCATTTTATTATGAAATTTATGTACAGGGAAAGAGAAATGTCCATCAGTTATTCAGCAAAGATTTTCTTTTATCTTTTTTTCAATGAGAGATACATTATGAATTTAAACAATGTTAGATAAAAATTAATGTAAAAAAAATAAAAATTACATGGTTGCTATGATTACATTTTGTAGTAAACCATAAGCTTCTCAAAATAAATGATATTTTTGAAATTTCTTAAATAATTTTAGTCATTAAAACAAAGTTTGATATTTTTAACCAATATTAATCTATAATTAAATACATTTTTACATACATTTTTATATGGACAATTTTGAATTTTACTTCATTAGATGTGTTTTTTTTTTAAATCCTATATTTAATCGTGTCATAGTGGTGAATATGAAGTTTTTTAATCCTATATTTAATCATATTATAGTGGTGAATATAAGACTTACAAAAAAAAAAGAGGGGGGGGGGGTTAATACAATAAAATGAAAATAGGCAAAATACTATCCTCAACGAAAATCTTTATGAAAGTAACGGTATAAATGCAAAAAGTATTGAACAATTTATTAATTTTCTTTTAGATATTCCTTTTTTAATTAAAAATAGAAATTATGTTCTATGAGCAGATAGATATAAAAATTTTAATTCATTGCTTTCAAGTAAGTTTTGTGTTTAAATTGTTGATATTATATCAGTTATCTTTAAAAACAGCAAATGCTCTTTACCCCCCTTCCCCCCTTTAAATTAGTATTGCAATATGTTAGTAATATTAATATTAACTTATCGATATATTGCGATATTAAGTTTCTTAGATCGCACAGCCTTAGTGTGTATTTTCTGTCCCGAGTGTCTAAAGAGTGAGTTATAAATTGCATGTTGATTTGGCATTTGACTTCTTATTTTTTTTTCTTTATATTTAAATTAGATAAATAAATCTGTAATGTTCTTATTTATTCATTTGTATTTTAAATGTAACTTTTTTTATATTACAGGTTAATTAAGTACAAATGACCCAGCTTTTCAGAGCTTTTTGGTGGTTTCCTCTGTACTCAACGTAGATGCAGGATGGATGAAAATATTTCCACCTAATTGCCTAATTTGTTATTTTACTTTAGCCTAGAATTTATATTAAAAGTTTTATTGCAATGTAAATAAAATATGTTTTTATTTAATAAATTGGGCAGAAAGATGTAAAATGGTGTTTGTTTGCATGTCTATGGAACCATTTGTTGATTGATTTTTAATTCTTTGTAATTACAGGGGTGAAAATTTGCTTCAAGCCACAGACTAAATTTTGATTTAGTGCTACATTCTGCTACTGAAGTGAAAAAAATATCTGAATTCTGCTCCAATCTGCTATAAGAATGTAATTTTCCATAATTAAAAAAATTGATAGAAAAAAAAACACCTTTATATGGACATTTTTATAGGCTTTCAGAAATGTTAACACAATATTATCCTTGTAGCATCATTAAAGCTAATAAAAATTATCAATAACAAATTCTGCTACAGGTTCATGTCTAAATTTCACTTTTTACATTATTTATTACACGTCATCTTAATTAAAAGAGGATGTTTACTCAAAGACGCAACTGCTGTACTGTCATTGAAAAAGAAACATTATTGCAAAATATTTTTGCATTAATTGTTCTCAAGAAAAAATATTTTCTCCTGCTTGCCAATGGGAAACATTCTGACATATTCATAACTCATTTTTATATGAAATTTGCAGGGCATGACTACTGAATTGATTCGGAATTGAATAGCATTTTTCGATAAGTTAGTTAAAGTCTTTGATAATGAATTTGCTCTTGAGTTGTGATTATTCTATCATAAAAACTATTTTAGTGCCTTAAGAACTTAGGTTCAAAGTATAAACTTTGACAACATTTTCTAAAAAATCCTTGGTTTTCATATTAAAAGGGAAAATGCTATTCGATTTCAATGGTACAGCCATTGTGTCCTGCTACAGAATTGCTAAATGCTGCTACAAAACTGCAATTTCCACCCCTGTAATTAGTATAGCTGCCAACTTTTATGCTATTTTTATAGTTATTTTTTATTAAGAATATTTACCTTATTTAATTGCAGAATTTCTATGATTAAATAAGATAAAAGAATAAATATTAATTCTTTAATAGTTAATATTATGATAAAATATTCTGAAATTGTGTTAATATAAAAGTTGGCAGCCATGATTTTTATTCACTACTGAGGGATAAAAAAAAAACAAGATTTTGTTTTTCAGAATGAAAATCAAGATGGAAAATTTCAAAATAAGGTAAGAGACAAGAGAAAATAAAATAATCATTAAAACTATACTGAGAAAAAAAATCCTGTCACTAGCATCTAGAAACTAAATTGCGGCTCTAGGGGGGGGGGGGGGAGTTCCATGTCATTATGAATTTTAGTTCCCTTTGCTGGAGAGTTCTGGTCTCCTCTATTAAAATTCAAGAGTGTTTTTTTATATTATCCTGGTTAAACTGATTTTAATCTCTGCAAATAAATATGAACACAATATGTTAGTTTTAGTAACTATAATTCTAGTTTATGAACTTATTCTGAATATCAAGGGTTAATTTCTCACAATTCAAATGATTCATAATACAATGTATCGTTTCATCATCTATCTCAATGATTTTGTCTATTCAGTTATTTGTTTGTTATTTGCATAACTCGGAAATCTATATTTCTAGTTTAGGGATTTAGAAAATGACTACTTATTCGTTCTAGATAAAGGCGGTACAAGTTTTCTTTCAGTATAAAAATGATCGTCAGTATAATTTATAATTAAAATAACTATTATTTTTACCATGTTTCTTTCATAAACTTTTTACATTTTGGGTAGTAAAAAAAAAGGGTAATTTTTTTAATGTAAGTACATAGTGAGACTTTTTCTTAATAAATTAAATAAACTGACTATAGTTATTAAAATTCATGGGTACAAAATATGCCTTGAAAATATCGTCAAATTTTAAAATTAATAAATAAGTTTACTACTGTTTATTTTTGAAAACAACATAACAAAAAAAAAGACAGAATATTTTGCAGATTTATTTCTTCTTAGGTTTCTGATTAGAATAAATAAGTAAAAAATATGAATATTGAAAAAGTTTTCATAAGTATTTATCAAGAAAGAAAACCATTTATTTAACTGTACCATTTTAATAATGGTTATAGAAGTGAACATTTTAAAGAATTGAAAGTATATAAAAAAAGAAGAAAGAAATTATACAAGGTTTTTTTTTTTTTTCCCATAAGTAAAAGAAATTTTAGATTACAATTTAAAGAATTTGCAAATTACTTATCAAACTGCACAAATTTATCGAAAATCACCCTGTAAACATTTCATGAATCAGAAGTGGAAAAAAAAAACTAAGAATAAAGAATGAGAAAGATATTTCAAAAATACAGAATTGACTGGAATTTTGTTAAAGGTTGGCTTCAACTGTTTTCACATGAACATAAATATGAATAAAATACTAGAAATGAGCATTAAAAATAAGTGTATGGAGAGAAGAAAAACTTCAAAATAATTCTATATATCTAAAAAAAAAAAGTTTGAATTTAAACCAAATTAAGTTTTTATTTAATGTATTAATTAAAATCGAGATATGTAGTACCTATCGTTCAGATTTTTAATTGGCACACAAATTTATTCTTATTTCACACTAAGTAAACATTTTTATAAAATGGGGGGGAAAAAAAGCAGTAAAAATTCTGGATTTATAGATTTTTGAAGCAAATAAAATTCTGTATTACTTTTAGATAAATGTTAAGAATATGTTGTGCTTAGTAATTTTTTGTACACAACCCACATTTTAATTTCGATATCATTATGGCACATGGGAATAAACTTTTCTTTTTAATGAAAACATTGTAACTTTAAAAATTAATAATTTCAGAGCCGAAAATATGTGTAAAAAAAAGTACATGGGAAGAAAAAAAAATAAAATCTTAGTCACAAATCAAAATTTATTTTAATAAAATAACTAATTTGTTAAAAAAAAAAAAAAAAAAAAAAAAAAAAAAGCTGGATTTAGTTTCATATAGCCATAATTAAAAATTGACACATTTTATTATATATCCATTTTTAATTTAAAAATATTTAATCTTTTAAAAATTAATGGCAATAAAAATTGAAGTTTGAACTATTGCTTTTTCACAAAGTCAAAAATGCGCAGTTGTTGAGTAGGCCGTCAGCAATGGCAAATAAATCCCAATGTTTACAATTTTCTCCATACCCCACTCCCCCTTTTTTAACCATCATATTTAAAATGTCGCCAAAAAAGCGATAAATTGTCAAATGCTGCAGTCTTACGGCAACCATGCTGTTTGTTCTACTGCCTTCCTCCAGACGGCGCCAGCTTCTATGCGAATCCCATGTTAAATATAATTTCCATAGCAGCCAATGAGAGTATCCCTTCTGAATGTATTCTATTCTGTGGAGCATACGTTACATAGCTTCTGTAACTTTACGCAGAGTTTAACAAAACTCGCCGGCAAGCATTTGATGAGCAGATTTTTGTCGTGTTTGGGATTGCTGACCAAAGCGTTAACTGGTGTTCGGTGACATAGAATTTCTAACAGCACTTTAAGATCATTAAATAATGTAGTGAGTTAACGTCCAGCCTGAGGGCTATATGATTACACCTTGATACTGTAGGAACTGTGACTGGCATCGTTCCTGTTCGTTAATAAACAATTTTTCTGGAAATTGGCTGCATATCATTGGAGAAATTCTCATGGTGTTCCATCATTGCCTAACTTTCTCGCCATGATTCTTGATAGCGACTGCAATAATTCATCGTCTGTAACCACCTGCCATTTTCTCGTGAAATATTAAATCATCTTCATAAAAAGCTAACATATACACACACACACACACACACACACACACACATATATATATATATATATATATATATATATATATGAGGGGGTTAAAATAACAGTATATTAATTTCTGTTCAATGTGACAGTCAAATAAGTCATAGTTCACTTAGGGAGTCGCTTGAGTGCAAAACAAGTTGGGCCACTCAATGCAACTGCTATACAACAAGTTTCACAAAGCCCTTAATTTCACAAATCGCCAAATTTTGACTTACTCAAAAGTCATTTCAACCCCTTTATATAATAGCGGATAAATCAGATTTTCATATTTCAATGCTAAATTGTAAAATATATACATATTGTAAAATATTTGAATAATGTTTTAGTCAACGACTAACTATGCGTTACATTACTAGTTCCCATTCAGAAACTGTGTGGTCACCATACATCTGCTCGTCAAAACAGTGTTATAGAGAGTCCTTTCACTAGGACAAGAGTTTTAAACCAGTGAACCTTGCTGATGCGCTGTGCTGCGTGAAAAGTTCACGTTTGTCATGAAAATAGCGCCATGTTCTGTAAAGGTTTTTAATAATTAATTTATTTGAATTTTTCTATGTAATATTTTTAATTACGCGATGCTCTTCGTAATGCGTTTGTAGTAAAAATGTATTTATCATTGATTTATTTCAGGGTTTGAATACTTGTAATAAGAATGTTCTGGAAAATAACTAAAATGTTCTCACAGCTACAGAAAAAATTACTGCGATTATTGTTGTAGTCATTGTTTACAATATTAATAATATATTTCACAATATATATATTTTAAATATAGCATTTTAATATGTAAATCTGACTTATTCTCTATTATATATACTATATATATGTATTTCTTTATTTCTTCAATTACAATATTTCTCTGTCAAAATTCATATCACCCAATATTTTATAATCCAGAATATGTTTTGATCCGGAAAGAAAGAAATGATAAATTGAGATGAAATATTGGAATTAGTGAAAAATTTTGATAAAACAATGAATGGATAAATTTAAAAAACTTTAGATTGCAATTTTCTGAAAATCCGTTTTAGTGTCCTTTTGTTATTTGACACTACGAAATTCTAATATATTACTAAGACTTACTTCGGCATGTCCCCCATTGGAAATATGGGATGCAACATTTATAAATATTGTACAGAGCAACACAAAACAAGACAGATGCATTACACTTGATCGCCAATTATTGTTGAAAGAGTTATTTTCTATAACGTTTTAAAACTTTTGATGCTTTATGTGAATAACTATATAACTGTGTGAATAACTGTACAATTATGTGTATAGCTGTATCTTCAACTAATTTTTCGAACGCATTTAAATCTCACTTACGACTAATTAATTTAGCACAAAGCTTTAGAAAAGCTTTGGCAATTTTCTTTTTACGCTAGTCACGCCTCTGGTGGGAAATTGCATAACTAAAAATTTTAAATGGATATTTTATATTTTCACATATATTAGTAATATTCTAAGTTAAAATTAAATAAGGAAATCTAAACTTCACTTTCTTTTATGTCTTATATTCCCTAGCGAGGAATTTATTAACCAAATTGAAATAATTGTGGTTTTTTATGTTTCACTGTATGATGGCCGTATTACAGATAAAAATGTGTAGTACTGATTCAATGCAATTTACTTTTGTGTTTATAGCACCCTCTGGTGCGGAAAATGGTTAAAAAATGTATTTTATTTTATTTATTTATTTATGTATTTTTTATGTTCCGCTATATTATAGCTATACTAAGAAGGTGTCACATATTCATTTTTTTTTTTTTATAAAGCATCCAGTATCGTGAAATAGGGTAACTATATTTAACTAATATTGATGTCTTAATTTTAAGGCATCAATAATATTTATTATTATTTAATACCATATTTAAATATATTTTCACAATAAGCTTCTGCCCCGGTGAATTTTTTGTTTTCATAAATTTTTTCACATGATAGGGTTTTTTACACTGATAGCGCCCCTGGTGGGTAATTGAATAACTAAAACCTTAAATTGGATTTTTCTATGTTTTCTCATATAACAACGATACTGCAAGGTCAAATTAGATAACACAAATTAAACAAAAATTTCTTTGACATTTATAGCGCCACCTAGGATTAAATAGGGTTACTAAATTTGATACTTCTCTATTATCCCGTCGACCACTTTTCTTAACAAAAAACTATCGCTAAACTGTAACGCCAAATAAACAAATGGAAGAATAATGTCATTGGAGTATCAAAATAAATAAATAAATATAAGAATTTAAGGACACAATTGTTATTTTAATGAATGAAATAACTAATAAATCAGTAAAACATAATGAACAATACACGCAAATGTCGAATTAAATCCACTTGATGACATAACAAACAAGTATAATGCTTCTGACATCAACTAAATGGGACTACATTTTTGGTGTTTAATCTTACAGTTTGGCGTTATGAAAAATGGTCGACGAGATAATAGAGAAGTACCCTAAATTTAAGTAAAGCGGATTTTTTTTTCAGTTTCACAATTATACTGATGTTAAAAATAAGTAATACAAATACAATAGAACCTTTTTTATGGCGTCCCCTAGCGGAAAATATGGTAACTACAGTTCAGTACATTTGATTTAAAAAAAATCTTCATAATAAGCTGCTGACACGGTCAAATTTCCGTTTTGATAAAAATTTTTACATGATATATTATTTTACATTGGTATCACCTCCCATTCCAAAACATTTATTTTTCGTTTATATTGCCCCTGTGAGGAAGTAGGGAAAATAATTTTTAAATAAAAGGGATTTTTTTTACATATTTTTTAATAATAAATTTTCAGAATAAGCTGCTGTTTCGGCCAAGTTTATATTTTGAAGAAAAAAAAATATTTAATAAGGTTTTTTTTTAACGCTTTTACCCGTGGAAAGAAATTCCACAACTAAAACTTTAAAATGAATCTTTTTATGTATTTTCATATGGGAACAATACATATTCATGTAATACATATTCAGAACAATTTCCCTTTGCGCTTCTGGCGTCCCGTGGGCGGAAATAGTATAACTAAATTAAAATTATTTTTTTATGTTTTTCTATAAATCTTCATAAGAAATTTTGCAGCTTCAATTTTATATTTTTATAAGGATTTTACATGATAGATTTTTTGACGTTGGTAACGCCGCGCCGCCGGTCGGTAGAAAATTGCATAACTAAAACACTAAAATAGGTTTTTCTTACGTTTCCTCACAGGACAACCATACCACAAGCTAAAATATTGTAAAACAGATTCAACAATTTTTTATTTTGCGTTTATAGCATCCCCTAGCAGGAAATAGGTTTACCTAATTTAAATTAAAAAAAATATATGTTTTTTAATAAATCTTCAGAATAAGCTTCTATCTCGCATTGATAATTTCTTTTTTATACAATATTTTTATTATTTCATGTTTAATCGAGAGACAACGTAGAAAGCAGTATAAAGAGGAAATCACTTCTCAAAAATATAGAACCTGATATATAGAACTTCAAAATCAATAGCGCAAAATACAGAGAATCGAAAATATAGAACTTCAAAATCATGCCAAAAATATTTTAGCAAGATCCAACTAAATACCGTCTTCCTAATGCGCAATCAAACCTCAGTTAATTTTCTTCATTTCAATTTTAATTTATTCAGGTACCCTTAATATACCCTAAAATGCCAGAGTTTTGCTTTTGATGTACCGGGGTTTCCGGGACAAGAAATTGTACGCGATCCCGAATCCTGGATTTTTATTCCCTAATCGTGTAACACAATCTTATGTCATAAAAGACAATCTCGCCTTATTTCATGAAAATGTAAAAACTTATATAATAGTCTTGGAAGTTGCATAAAATAATGCCTTACATATATTTTAAATGTAAAAGAAATTTGAAATATTTTACACAGTAAAAAGATAAAGTATTTCATGTTGAAGGCGCAACTCTTGCCAATTTGCTATCAAAATTACTCTCGTTTATCTAATGCTTTTGAATGCATTTTCGGAAATAACCCAATTTTTGTGATAAATGTGATACGTTTAATTTACTTCATTTCAATTTTAATTTATTCAGGTACCCTTAATATACCCTAAAATGCCAGAGTTTTGCTTTTGATGTACCGGGGTTTCCGGGACAAGAAATTGTACGCGATCCCGAATCCTGGATTTTTATTCCCTAATCGTGTAACACAACCTTATGTCATAAAAGACAATTTCGCCTTATTTCATGAAAATGTAAAAACTTATATAATAGTCTTGGAAGTTGCATAAAATAATGCCTTACATATATTTTAAATGTAAAAGAAATTTGAAATATTTTACACAGTAAAAAGATAAAGTATTTCATGTTAAAGGCGCAACTCTTGCCAATTTGCTATCAAAATTACTCTCGTTTATCTAATGCTTTTGAATGCATTTTCGGAAATAACCCAATTTTTGTGATAAATGTGATACGTTTTCAGTCAAATGAAATACGCTTAGAAATGTGATGAATTCTTTTTGTATTGCAAAACAGTTTTGTATATTATAAAATTTAAAGAATAATTGAAAAATATTCTTTGAAATTTTCTTGTTTTTAACAAAAGATTTTTTTTACTTGTTTATCATTTCACTTCATTTTTAAAGGTGATACAAGAAAAATTCTAAAAGTGTTTTATTTTTATTTTGAATGTAAAATATTTTTCATTTTTTAAATTAACGTTTGAATATTTTTATGTTTAATTTATTACTTAATGTTTAAAATGTAAATATTTTATATTATTTCGCTTATTTCTGAAAACAAAAATGTTGTTTTGAACTGAACAACTATAAACACTCCAGACGAAAAATTATATATACGGTATGGTCATGGTTTTATCTTTACTAAGAGATCAACTTATAAACTTCCTCCCTAACTCAAATAGACTGGCATCGTGGACCCTTAAAATGCATTTTAATAAGTGTCATAGCATACCAAAACATGCCAAATCATCATTTGGAAAATCGTTGCCATCATAAATAAGGTAATAAAAATCTAATTTATAATTATATTACATAGTTTTAACATTTCATTTAAATAAGAAATGCACTGTGGTAGCGTGAGACGTTGTATATATAATTAATAAATTCCATTTATCGTTTGAAACGAAAAAACTTTATTTTAAATTAACACATTAAAAAAACAAAAGTAAAAATGAAAAATTATGGTAAGCATCCATGCTGTAAATTTACATGGTCAGCCAAATTCCGATTCTGACGTCCGCTCAAAGTGGAACCTCACTCTCCAGTATTCCAAATTCAACTGCTTCAACATTCAACTCCTTCCACCTTCAACTCCGTCAGCAATTTCACTTCCCAGGGGCTTTCCTTGCATTCCTGGAATTTCCCAGAAAACATTGCATTTCGTAGGGGCCCAGTTCTTTGTATCCACAAGAACAATACTTTACAATTCTTATCTACTCATTCAGATAACATACCATTCAATACAAAGCATGTATTGCAGCTTGGCTTATCTCAAAGTGAAAATGAAATTCACACTATTGATAGAATTTTTGTCAATAGAGATCAATCTGTCAGATTATTTTCATTCCAGAGAGATTATCCTTTTTCCACAAATAAGGGAGGAGTTGAAACATGTCAACTCATCACAACACCTCCTCCTAAGAAAAATTTCTAGAAGAAATTTGGCATATATATTAATAGAATAAGCTCCTTCAATCAATTTCTAAAGAGGTCATCAAAGCACAAAGGAATTTTGAATAACACATGAAAAATCCCTATAGAAAACAAACACATTCCCATACTCAGTATTTGATAGACCACACTGTCAACAGGATTTACTATAATCCCATAACTACAATACCAAAGTATAATTCCAGGAATAATTTATACAATTGATGCTCTAAGAAACAATTTTGAAATACTTCACATACATATGATACCAAATACATATTACACTTTACATGACTCTAACAAAAAAAAAAGTAATAATAAAAAAAAAGAAAAAAATCTATATACAACACAATGCCTAAAACGATTCTCTTAAAAACTTGCTTAAAAGCCTAAATTTAGACACTTCTACAAACAAAAAGAAAGCATACTAAATTATGCAATTATTAAATAAATGAAGTTTTACTATTACGAAAATATTAAGCATTAAATGATAAATAAACACAATGCAGATATTACAATAATGAGTACTCCCAAATTTAGAATAAACTTAATTTAGAGAATTCTCCCGAAAGCCAATATCTAAATTACTTCTATCAGAAAATCTTTTCGACAATAAATTTCGCTTTACAACTTCATAATCATAATTTTTCTTTTCAAAATCTTGTTAGATTTTAATAAATCTTTCTTTATGATCCGTTTTAAAAGCAGAATGCTCCATTCTTTTTAACTTTGAATTCTTCGAATTTCCATATCCACTTTCTTGGCATTTAGCCCCCCAATTTTCTCCATCATTATCTTTCATCCCAGAGTTAAATTTACTGGCCACAGTCATAGGTGAACTCAATTTCTTACTAATTCTATTTCTAACATGTATGAATCCCATACTACCAACAAAATACCTGGTTGTATTTACATCATGCTCAGAATTCTTTTCACGAAATTGATTTCTCTTACATGACCTTTTACCCATATCCATTTGAGACGCATCATCTTTTGTATCGATAAATTTAGACCCTTTTTCCAAATTCCTATCAGTCACGTCTCCCGATGAATTTTTCTCTATCTCATTAACAGACTTATTATCCCTTTCACAGATTTCATTTACAACCATTTTTCTAACAAATTTTTGCTCATGATCGCTAGACAATCTGAAGGTCCCCTGCCTGATTTTCCACCTTTTTACACACTGAATTTTTCTTATCCATATTTCCTAACTTTAATAAGTCATAAACAACGGGTGTTATCAGTGGGGGAGAATTTAGTTTTCTCACAACTGCAACCACCACATTCTTTTCAACGTACTCTTTTCCATCTTCTATCAAAGCAATCGGCACAGACACCAAATCCGCTTTTTGTCTATTTCCGACGGCCGGTATAAGAAAGACATTTCCCACTTTCTTAGCACTCCACGGAATGTCATTAGCATCAAAAACCGCAATTTGCGCACCTGTGTCCTTAATCGCTTTTACTTTCTTACCATTCACGCATAAATCAACCATAGGTAATTCGGTTTCCACACCTTCCTTATTATTTACACTTTTCCCCTCACTAGTAACAATCCAAGCTATGCTTTTATCCTCATAATTAGATTTACTTTTTAACAATTCAGGACAATTTGGTCTGATGTGGCCCACTGACAAACAATTATAACATTGAACTTGTCTTTGCTTTTCGAAAGCATTGTCCTTCTTAAATTGATCAAATTTCCCACACTCTTTCGTATTCTCAAATTCCGATTTTGGTTTAATTTCCTTTCTACTTTTAGAATTAAAGCTGCATTTTTGCCTATCCATAAAAGACTTATTTTCCCACGGTTTTCTATCCGACCTGTTAAATTCTCTTCTTATACTCTCAAATTTATCTGATTTCTCCGCGAGTTTAGAAGCAATCTTTATTTCCTCCCAATCATCAATAAATTTTTCTTTTATCTCCAAAGGGACACGTTTTTTCAATTGTTCCGTGAGCATTAGTTCTTTTAAGGATTCAAAATCTCTCACTTCTAATGACTCTAACCAATTATCCAGATAACCCCTTAACTTATAAATCAGATCTACCCATAATTCACCAGATTTTCTTTGATGAGTTTCAAATTTCTGTTTTAAGGCGCCTGTACTTAGCCTAAACCTATGTAACAAAACTTTCTTTATATGCAGAAAATCATCACATTTGTCTGCTGGTTGTTTTACTACAATTTCGGCAATATCAGAAGGTAATAAAGGAATTAATTGACTAACCAAATCTCCCTGAGAAACTTTGGCTTTCTCGGCTTGCCTTTCAAAAATCATAAAGAAAAGAGTTATATCAATTAATTTAGAATCAAAGCGCGGAACCAAATCCTTTACATTTACCTTAGGGGTTCTATGAAAATCTACATTTGATTCATTAGATGAAACACTAACAATATCCGCAGAATTTTGAATACGCAATTTTTCTAATTCAAATGCTGTTGTTTCTCAAGTTTATCTACCTCAAGTTGTTTTTCAAGTTTATCTAACTCAAATTTCCTAAGTTTATCTTTTTCCTCTTGCGCAATCCTATCTAATTCAATTTGCCTCTCTGTTTCTTTACGATCTTTTTCGATTTGTTTTTCCTGCTCTTTCCGCTCCGCCTCCTGTTCAAGAAAATATTGCAATCGAATTTTAGCGAAACTTTCATCATAATCCTCTGCATCTACGATAGCCTGAATTATAGCTTTATTTTTACACGTTTTTGACACATTGGTCTCAAATTCCTCTGCTAATAACAGCAAGACAATTTTATTATATTTTCCTAAATATTCTGCCATATTTTCCCCCAAAATATAATAAATTTCAAAATATCAGATATATTCAATTTACAATAATACAATAAATACAGAAATAGAATTTTCTTCACTATACGTATAATAATGTATTCAAAAACGACACAATTTTAATATAGCAAATTCTCATGCAACAGTGACGTCTTTCAAACTGAGTATATCCCCCAAAATAAATTTTATACCCAACAGTACAGTATAACATCAATTTATTTTGAAACATTAATCATAATCATCCACAGTATACCCATAAAATTAAGCTATAACTTTATTACTGTAATAACTAAAATGTATATAAACAAAACTCTTATTTCCGAAAGTTTTATACAAAATTATGATTAAAATACCCTGATTAATAATCTCAATTAATCAATAACAATTTACTATACCCCAAGTAAATTTTAACATATACATAAGTATATAATTTTCTTAACCCAATATTATACCAAACAGATACCAGAAAATCAACAAACATAAAAATTCTAACTAAAATTTAAATACCAAATTAATAGCTTCCCTAGAATTCTTAAATTTCACATAGAGTTTTGTTCCCCAAAATTAAAATTTATACACAAAATTCAATTTAAAACAGACCTCTATAGAAGATTTCATAAAAGAGCTTACCTTCAGATGCAGATATTTCCTCCACACTGATACCAGGCTTCCAAGCACTTTTAAAGATGACACACACAGATGTTTGAAGATTTGAAGACACTAGTTTCGCTGATGAGGCACTAATTTCACCTCAGATCCGTATGTAGACAACTCAGATGGTACGCCGCATATCTTCATTCCACTGGATATATTAAGAAGCACAAACACGTATCACCAAATCTATAGTTGACTGTCCATACACTACACAGCTTTTGTCGATAAAGTTCTTTTACCAGTTCTCTGCTTGCTAGAACTACGAGAAAAAACCACGACTCCAATTAGACTTCACGAATCCACAACTCTGCTTGTCCATTTTCCAATGGCTCATCATCTGTTTAATCAGGTTAACATAGATCCGTAATCTAATTTATTCTAGATTACATATCCCATTTGCTGCCACCAATTAATTATATATACTATTGCTGTGGTAGCGTGAGACGTTGTATATATAATTAATAAATTCCATTTATCGTTTGAAACGAAAAAACTTTATTTTAAATTAACACATTAAAAAAACAAAAGTAAAAATTAAAAATTATGGTAAGCATCCATGCTGTAAATTTACATGGTCAGCCAAATTCCGATTCTGACGTCCGGTCAAAGTGGAACCTCACTCTCCAGTATTCTAAATCCAACTGCTTCAACATTCAACTCCTTCCACCTTCAACTCCGTCAGCAATTTCACTTCACAGGGGCTTTCCTTGCATTCCTGGAATTTCCCAGAAAACATTGCATTTCGTAGGGGCCCAGTTCTTTGTATCCACAAGAACAATACTTTACAATTCTTATCTACTCATTCAGATAACATACCATTCAATACAAAGCATGTATTGCAGCTTGGCTTATCTCAAAGTGAATATGAAATTCACACTTTTGATAGAATTTTTGTCAATAGAGATCAATCTGTCAGATTATTTTCATTCCAGAGAGATTATCCTTTTTCCACAAATAAGGGAGGAGTTGAAACATGTCAACTCATCACAGCACCAAATTAGCAGGCTGAAAACCAAAGTACTTAAAAATTCAAAACTTAATTTTGGTTCCTCCTCCATCCTTCCGTGGACATGACATATCTAATTTTAGTCATACTTTCTATGTTTATCGGTCATTTATCAAATATTGAGTGCAGTATAAGGAGTTATCAGATGCAAAAAGAAGTTCGATAACTAATGAAATCCTGATGCTAATTATTTTCAGGAAATTACTACTATACATTCAACAGTTTAAACTATTTTTTATCCAGTTTTGCTTTTTCTCTGGGACAGAATACTTATAAAAAATAAATTTGTATGAACAACCCCCAATAATTGCTCAATTATGTCTTCATTTATTTTTTTGAAATCTAATTGTCCCATCCCATGGCATCCATGTTCATGTTAGAATTTCAAAAAGTCAGACACTTGTGAAAAATAAAATAGAAAACTTGACCACTAACATAAGATTATTTAATAAGCGTAAATGAAATCATTCCTGCAATTTCTGAGATTTTTTACATACTTTCTTAAAATAGATATTTTTGATTATTTTTTACAATTTCCTGAGAATGACCCAATTAATTATTTACTGTTGAATTATTGTTTGGAAACTTTTTGTGTAATAGAAACATTTGCAAATTATTAAAAAATATGAGAAAAGAAATGATTTTTGATCCCCAGTCAGGTATTTTGTTTTTAGTTTCCTAAGACATTTTAATTAGTTTAATATGTCCTATAATCTATATTTACTGCCTATGAGAGCATTGTCTTTTCAAAGATTCTTTAATTTGTTGTATACTAGATGAGAAATATAGATTTAGTCATAAAATTCTAATTACTTTCAGTTAGATTAATTTTATCTTGTTTTAGATACGAAGCTCTCTAACACCATCGTGTTTAATTGTATTTTCCTCAGTTAAAAATATACATATATATAAAATATGACTTTTATTAGACTTATTTCAAAATAACGATGAATGTGGTATAATTAGAAATGATATCCACTTTGGCGGTGCATATGAAACATATGCACTTATTTTGAAAGCT
This sequence comes from Maratus michaelseni, assembly GCA_963931845.1. Taxonomy (NCBI): domain Eukaryota; kingdom Metazoa; phylum Arthropoda; class Arachnida; order Araneae; family Salticidae; genus Maratus; species Maratus michaelseni. The sequence goes on from OZ007592.1 coordinate 396,347,927, forward strand.
GTTTTATCATTTTGTAGTTGCTTAATTGGTTTTAAACATAAAGCACGAAGCCATGTGACAAGTATTTTAAGGATCATGAAGTGAAAATTAAAAAAAAATATTCCTTCAATGTTTGCAATTTAATAAATTCCATAAATATTGCTGTTGTGTACTATGCAGTTTTTACAGAATGTTAATTTAAATATCATAGAAAAATTACAGAAAATAATTAAATTGGTGTATTTTTGTACTTTATATAGTACACGAGTAGACCTTTCTTTTCTTTATTTTCTTCTTCTTCTTTTTTTTTTTTTTTTTTTTTTTTTTTTTTTTTTTTTTTTGGCATTTGTATTTTGTCAAACTGAAATATATATATTTTAACCTTTCCTTTCCCACAAAACTTGTGCAGAACTCGGTGTTTATGCGTTTATATATATTAAACTTCTCACGTTACTATATTAATGAATGATCACAGACAGTGTGGAAAAATCTGCCGCGTGTAATCGTCAGCAATGGATGTTTATGATGATAGAATCCCTGTCACCTGACGAATATGTAATTCGTTTTTTGAATGCGATGAAAATATGTTAAACTGAAACATTACAGAATTTACTCGTATGGTGTTATGAATGATAAATACAGTTATGAATGGTTCAATACTAAGAAGACAGGTTTAATTGTTTAATTCAGGCAGAAATAACGTGCAAGCAGTGGCTGACCATCCTGTTAGATTGGTTGGTTGGTTGATTTTATGACGGCCGATTATCTACTCGAGGGATATATGTCCTAGAAAAGAGTTCCCTCCGGGGGGGGGGTATTTCTGAGGGATTCTAACCCATATTTTACGGCAAGGTTCGAAGAAAACCACGGGGAACTCCGAACGGTTAGGTTGACGAGCGCGACAGGAGTTTGAACCCAGCACCTCCGTCTACCAGCTTTGAGAGCAGAACCTCTCTGCCACTGGTGGGGTTCCATCTTGTCAAAATGATATTCTGGCTTCTAGTAAAAAAGATACCAACGTGTATCCCACGGTACACTGGTATGCATTGAAAGAATGCCGGGTGTGCTGCGTTTAACGCTGCGTACAAAAACTACGCCTTTTACTTTGTAATGCGATTTGCTGTAACAAAACACAATATCTTGAAGGTTTATTTCAGTAACTGGATTATTTTAAGAAGTATGCCGGAGAATCACCTTTAGATAAATAATATCTGTTACACGTTTTAGCTATCCCAGCTAAAAAGGAACTGCAGTTTTTCTAGAGAAGTGAAGTATTTTTGAAGTTTTACTACAGTCAACTGTACATTTTCTGTAGTGCAATCTCGACTGTAAAAATACTTCATTTATTTTGTAGCTAATGTGAAGTAATTTTGCAGTAATTTATTTCAAAAATACTCTGAGCTATTATCTGAAAAAACACTGTAGCTTATGTGAAATTATTTTACAACTATAAATTGAAAAAAATAATGAGACTTTACATTTGGAGTAATACTGCAGTAAATTTGAAGTATTTTTACAGTCATTGATTAAGAAGTATATTTTCGGATGTATCTGCAGTATAACTGTATTTACTGTGAGGTAACGTTTCAGAAATTACTTTATAGAAAACTTGTGTTATATTTTCTGTAGTTTATCTAAAGTTTTAAAAGTAATGTTACAGCTTTTTAGTTTTTGTTAGTATTGCATGACTCACTATTTACTTTATTAATAATAATTACTACTGTTTTCAAGACTTTTATTTTAAGGACCTATTTTGAGGACCTGTGAAAGTCCCCCTCCCACTTCTTTAAGTGAAACAAATCAAATATTCAAAGATATTAGGTCGACGAATACAGGTCGACGATACATATACAAATCAATCAATGTTGTTTACCGCTAAAATGTTTGAAATGTCCTAATCAGGGACTAACTTACAGATTTCAGGGACCCTGGGCACAAACATAATAGCGGCCCCTATATCATTTTAAGTGCAAAACTAATGCATTAAAATCATATCGTTTATTGTACTTATTTGCTATTCATACAATATTATATCATTATATTACGCATTAATTTAAAAAATGAAAGCGTTATGAACCATAGACGTACAGTGGTGGCCAAAAGTGTGGACATTTTTTGAAAATTTCATGTTTTTGAGCTTTGTGTGCTTGTAGAATATATTAATTTTCACTTAAATACAAACATGTATATACCAAATTGAAGGTCATTTAATGTAGAATATAATAATAAAAACAGTATTATAATATCTGTATTACAAAGAAAGTTATGCAACTAATAGTAAGATCTAGCTTAGATTTGCATTTTTTTTAAAGTGATACTCACACAATCAATACTTAGTAGGATAACCCTTATTTTTTAAGACAGCTTCACAGCGTCTTTTCATCGAATGAACGAGTGTTTGGAGTTCATCTTTCGTAATAACATGGTGCCAAGAATCAATTATAGCTTCAATAAGTTGTCTTTTATTGTATGGACGTTTTTTTCGTAATAGAATTTTCAAACGTCGCCGCAAATTTTCAATTGGATTGTTTCCTGACCATGGTAATATATCTATGCCTTTATTTTGAAACCATGCTTTTCATACTTTTGCTGTGTGGCATGGAGCTGAATCCTGCTGAAAAATAAATGGTGCGTTGTTGGGAAAGGTACCCTGATGGAAGGTATCAATTTTGGTTCCAGGGCAGTTTCGATGTATTTTTTGGCATTCAGGATGCCATCAATCACTTGAATTAGGCCCACACCATCTGCAGACATACATGCCCAAATCATGAGATTTGTTGGGTTTTTTGTAGTTGCTTCAATGCAATCAGGATGAAGTGCTTATCCTACTCTACGTCTCACGGATTTTCTACCATCACTACCAAAGAGCAATATTTTACTCTCATAGCTCCAGATTACTGGCTTCCATTGATTTTCTGACCATTTAATGTGTTATTTTGCCCACTTAACTCGTTTTTCACGTTACTTTTGATTTAAATATGGTTTTTTCCTTGAAATTCTAGCTTCTAGTCCAAACCTTGATAACCTTCTTCTTATTGTTCTTGAACGTACTGCAATACCCGCTGCATTCATTTCACATCTAATGGCATCTGATGAAATTTTTCTATCTTGAAGACATAGCCGTTAAATTTTTCTATCGGCAGTAGCACTTGTGCATTTTTTCTCGGCCTGATTTGGCCTTATTTTCCACTGATTTCGCTTTTTCATAACGTAAACAGAACTTTCGTACACCAGAACAAGTCACCGAACCACCAACTTGTCTTGCAATTTCAGAATAAGAGAGGCAATTTTCTGTCAATATGACAATCGGCTTCTTTTTGTAGATGCCCAATTAGTTCTTCTTGTTGATGACATTGTTTAAAATTAGTTTAATTAAAAAAATGACTTTAAATATTCAAAATCAGCAATACTCTATTTAATTGTACTTGTATGCATCATTCCGCAAAATATTTCCACAACAATAACTCTTTTATCATCCAAATAACCTAAACTATAGTTACAGATATTTGATTCGTCCTCAGAACAGTGTTTGTGATTGGCTAGTCCGCTTTTATTACAAAACACGTCCTTATTCAAAACGATTTGTGTTTGTTTGTTCTACTAAAATGAGCATAACTGTTTTTATGATACAGATATTGTAATACTGTTTTTATTATTAAATTCTACATTAAATTACCTTCAATTTGAAATATAAACGTTTGCATTTAAGTGAAAATAATATATTCTACAGGCACACAAAGGTGAAAAACATGAAACTTTCAAGAAATGTCCAAACGTTTGGCCTCCACTGTATTTAAATTCATATTATAAAATTCAATTTAAACTTCTAATTATATAAAACTATTAAATATATATACTTAATCGTACAAAGAAAATAAAACTAGTTTGCAAATTAATTCAACTTATTTTTTAAATTACATATTAATTTACAAAGCAACAACTATTTTTCTTATTTTATTCAAAAATTATTAATTATTAAAATTAAATTAAAATTATTTTACAAGCTATAGCAATATAAAATAGTCCCTTCACACACACACACAAATAATAATAAAACAGAAAAAAATATTTCGCAAAATAATTCAACTTCTTTTTTTTTATTTATTTACGCATTAATTTCAAAATAAACAACTATTTGTCTAATTTTATTTAAAATTTATGACTTAATATGATTAAATTTAAATTAATTCACAAGCTATAAAAATATATACAGGTACCTTCAGAAAACATTATTAATAACCTTATCAATAGACACTTTACAAAATTACTATTAATAAAACAAATCCCTTCACAAAATTATCTTAATAAAACATGTCTCTTCCCAAAATCTATTTTCATAATAACATACTAATTATTAATTTTTTTTTTCAAGTTAAAATATACAACACATTAAAAAATATATATCTTCTAAATTAACTCTGTATATAAATAATATCCGGTAAGATATTTATTCCACACATTTAAATAATAAATTAATTTCGAAGTACACACGCAGAGAGCATTTATAAAAATTCAACACAAAATCCCATCTTTCACACCATCAAATTACCTACCTAAGAAAAAAATTCCTACTTAAATGATCATGCTCCCCATATGACCCCATGCAATCATACTTTTTCTAAGACCCAGTGGCTCAGTTGATAAATGCCCGACTTCCAAATCTGACACACTCAGTTCGAATCTAATCCAGGCAAGTGGGGGAAAATATATATTTTAAATATTAACAAATAAATATGCTAAGATGGCTCATAGATATCACCACTTAAAAAAAGAAAGAAAAACAAAATAAAATTTTTGCAGTTTTATAAACTGCAGTAATTTTGCAGTTGTATCAACCTCAAAAATTCTGTAGTGGAATCGGCCAAATCACTACAGTTTTCCAAATGCATTTTTTTGCAGATTTTCTACAGTTCATTTTTAACGGGGATGGAAAGAATAAAATTAGAAAGGCAGTAAAATATTTAAAAATCCAGCTTATGTTTAATAAGTATGCTTCTAAGATGTTTATCATTCTTTATATCTGTTGTATCTGTTGAATATGAAGACCATGTTTAATATGTTCAGTACACCAACATTCCTTGGTACAACATTTAAAGGTACGTCTATCTGAACATTTTAACGTGCAGATTAGAATTTCTAAAAATATCTTGCTCAGATATTTCATTACATATAATCTATCACAAATGGAAAAAATAAAATAGTAACTTTTTTTGAGATTTTGTTATTTTATAAATGCACAATTTACAATAAAATGTTATATGTTTATTATCCATGGTGTTGCATTTTGTTTGAGTTTATAAATAAATTGAAAAACATATGCGCTTTTCAAATTATTTTTTCATCATCCTATTTTAAGCGTTCCTGTGAAGTATATATCTGTATTGTTCTATGATAGTATACTTAAATTTTCCAGTGCGCCATGTTGTAAAAAGGTTAAATGCTATTGGTCGGTTCCTGATTATTGTGGTATTCACCATTTATTGTACTTTGATATATTATTGGGTGGTCAGAGTTATGAGGTCGAGAATAAATCCAAACATGCCTTAATATCATGTATAACCATACACGGACCACCTTTTACCATTCTTGCATAATAATACTTGTATTTCGTTTAGAAAATTGTCTACGTACATGATTATTACGTATATGAGTAGTTTCATTAGCATTTTTTTTTTCAAAATAGTCAGAGTATGTGCTTTAAGGAGACTTCCCTTGTAAGATTACCGATATACTTCTCGCTTTAAAGCATAGACAAAAATAGTCTTTAATTGAAAACTAGATAATAAAGTTTAATATACTTTCTGAGATCAACCACCAACTGCAACAAAACATATTATCTACATCAAAAAGCATTTTCCTGTTAGCTGCATGACAGCAATGAATCGGGAAACGTTTCACTATTTGTAGAAACTTTTCTGATACTGATTATTTCAGTGTTAAAGAGCATATAGTATTATTCCACATTTGTTAATATCGTAGTTTTTTTAATGCATGTGTGAAGTTGCAATATTTTTTTGCAGTTTAGTTATGTATTATTACACGGAAGCAAACAAATGCTGCATTATAGTACACATTGTGTTAGAAACATGATACTCTTCCGTATATGGGCTGCACGCAGAAAATATTAAAAAATAAAATTTATTATAAAAACCATAAAAATCAATAAATTGAAATAAAGTTTTCAAACTGTATTGAAATTGCATTTTAAACTACTTTTTCTCGTCTATAACGGTGTAAAAATTGATAATGTACAGTGTTTATCACTTACTAAATTTCCGATTAAAGCGAAATTGATTCTCCAGGTAATTACCACCGTTGATATGACGTCAGCGTTATGCATGTGTATGTTTTTATTTTATAATATAAATCTTCATGTAGTGTTTCTTTAGCTGTTGCCTTTATCTTACAATGTCTTTGTTTATAGTGTTCAATAAATCTTTAAAACGTAAATAATCTTATAGATCCGTTTTAAATGTACATTTAAAAAATCTTTAAAATTAATATTCTATTTACAAGAAATTCTATCCCAAAATAAAAATACAAGCTCTATTATTGTACGCATTTTTACAATTAATGAAAGATATTAAGGCGATCCTTGCGTAATTTCTTTGTAAATGCAAATATTTATTATAATATGATTTTAATTATTTTTAATGTATTCATTGGAGTTCATTAGATATATTTAATGAAATAATTTATAGATAATGGAGTATTTTATCTCATGTTTCACATATTCGTCAAAAGTGACGAAAAGAAAGTGTTTTATTATTTTTAAAAGTACTTTTGTCGTCCTTTAAGTTTACCTAACCGTAAATTTATATTTTTATGTGTCTTTTCATGCAGTTTAACAATTTAAAATAACAATATCCCTATTACGGATGTTTCTTCTAATTGGATTTTCTTTCAAGCTCATTATAGATATTAGAAAAGAATGTTTTAGCTGCAGAAGTAATTTTTAATGACGAAAATCCTATTCACTTAGATCATTATCCGTTCATAAATGATTTTAAGTTCGAATAACAAAGGAATAAATCAGTTTATTAAAAGTATTACATAATTCTGAGATAAAATATCATCTCTATTTTATCTTTAAATATAAAATGTAAATATATTTTTATGATAAAATATTAAAAATCTAGGATGAAATCAATTTTAATTTATATATTTTCTATCTACGTTGTTGTTAATAATGTATTAAACCTTTGAAATTATAAACACTTACAAACGTAATCATCAATATATTTTACATTTAGAAGAATGTTTAACATTTATATATTGTTCTTATATTAAAATTACAAACTAGTTATTGTCTTTAGTAGCAATATTTTTTAGATTTTATTTTAAATTATTTATTCGTTCGTTACTTATACACTAAGAAAAACTGCATTTTTTGTTGAATACTGATATATTAAATTTTGCAGTTTTCCATTTTATTAACAATACAAAAGTTAAAACCATCGCCGGTAACCAACTAGACAATTATATACATTTTTACGTATTTTCGTTTTATTGTTCTTAAATGACGCCTCTTAGAGAAATATATGATACTGTGGAACGCTACATGCCTTGCAACATGTATAAAGAAGGTTTAATGTCGTTATGGAATATTAGCTGGAAACAAATGCTAGACTATACTGTTTTAAGCGTAAACATATTAATCTTTTGTAATCGAGCTGCACGCGATATTTAAAAAAATTCATGCTTGAAAATTATATTTTAACCACAAAAAATTGTAAATTAAGATACAGGTTTTAAACAAATTGTATTTGAAATATTTCTTTTTTGTAATCAACGGTGTAAAAATTTAAACTGTGTGATGTTTAGAATATATATATATATGTATATATATATATATATATATATATATATATATATATATATATATATATTATATATATATATATATATTATATATATATATATATATCCTCTGTGTTGCTGACGACTGGGATTTTTGCTGGGATTTCGCTGGGATTTTCGCCACAGATTAATTCGGAAAATAAAACATTTGAAGTTACTGAAAAAATCAATAGCTCGAAAAGTATTTGCAAGAAAATTGTTAGACAAACTGCGTTAGAAAGGTAAAAAATTGCATTTTTCTTGATATAAATTTCAAATCGAATGATTATGCCGTTTTTCAAATATTGAATTTCAAAAATTACCAAATTTTACAATGGAGTACCGTAGCGAAATCTTCACGCATGAAAAGATAATGATAACGGCATTGTGTCCTGACGTATATATACTGACGCACGAGTCACAAATTATGGTAGCCTTATTATTCTGTTAAAATATAAAAGTGAATTATGATGTCGCGAGTGCATGATTTTTATTTAATTCTCGACGAGTACCATATTTTTGTCCACTTATCACCACTTATCCGGCATATCAATTTCATTATATTTTAAGTATTGTAAATTGTAACTTCATTCAAACCCAATTTGAATCCAACGGAAAGGATTTTTCCCCACAATTAGACACCATAATGTAAACCCCATAGACATTATAATTTAACACAATTATTCATTTTTTTATGCTGACCTATTCCATAATAAAGTCTACAGAGAATTGGCCTAATTTGTCCTTAACAGCCCAAATTTTGTCTGACACATTAAAAATGTAATAACGCAATAGCGTTCGTATCGTTTTCAGAAATGTAGAAGGACATTCCAAGTAAAGGTCCATAGGGTTTTAAAATACAAGGTCAAATTTAAAGTCAATATTTTACTTGATTAAAGGTGCGTTAAGAGAAATTGACCATCGTAGCGGGCGTAGGGTGCTAGTATATATATAAAAAAGCTAATTTTATTGGTTAAGTTTTGCCACCATCAAAATGGCGTCAGTATTACATAGAGACATGTTTTTGCATGTTTTTACAATATAGTATTTTAGGTTTTTTTTTTTTTTGTTTATATGTGTAAAATATAAAAAATACTTAATTCGTTATCGTTTTGCCACATTCCTGATTTAGTAATATCTTTATTCATCTGCTAGAATACATTAAAAAACAAAAATCAACAGATTGACAAATCCATAAACAAACTAAATTTTGAGAACGGCCGGAAATTATTTTGTATATGTGAAATCCATAAAATCTATGTTTTTAAAGATGATTTCAGCTAATCACATTTTGAAAACCTGACGTAAATTTGGTAAGTAACTTCGTAAAAATCGATTAGGTAAGCAGAAAAAAAAAAAAAAAACAGAAACTATATAAAAGCATGGATTATTGAATCTTCATGTTTTGTGTTAATCTTTCACTATAGAAGAATTCAATTTATTTAGTTAATAACCTAAAGATGCTAAAAGTTAAACTTGTGTACATAACGATTATTGCAGTTGTAAATGAAAAAATCAATGATGGAAAAATTCTTGTTTAGAGGTAAGGTATAGTAAGGGAATGCGACAGTGAAACACGTTTGGTATCAATGATTGAGCTGGACCATTACAGCATCAAAACACTATCGTATATAATTTTTGTGCAAGGTAAATCACAGGTTTTTACTAAATGGTGTATAAATATTTATGTATAATTAAAACTTAAAAATACACCAGATTGACGTTTCGGTCAACATTTTTGACCATCTTCAGAATATGATGTTATATTGAATACACTTAAAAACAAAGGACAACCATCTTGAAATGCAATTCACACAACTAACGCCTAAAACATAGGCAGTCTAATCACAGGCCGTACAGTGACGCCACCTACTAGAAAAAATCCGAGTCACAGAAGATACGCACCTAATAAAATAATTTACGTTTGATACACGTGTGTTAATTTTTCTTCTTCACTATATGATGCGCCGTTCTGAAATGGAAGATGTATGCAGATTGATGGTGCGCATATGTACATATTAGCACAATTTTAAATTATGTGTTGCTAGATATAATCGTAAAAATTATATAGTTGCCAAAACTCATGGTACAAACAAAGAGGGTGATAGACTGCAACTATACAAGCATAAATGATCTTTAAAATGCGTGGTCGGAATTCAAATGTTGAAATGCATCATCACGGTACATGTAACGTCATGAAATGATGATAGACATCATAGGCATAAAATTAAAGAAAGCTTATAGTTAAAAAGGGAAGTTTTAGTTGAACTGTGTGTTGCAGGATTTGTTTAAGCTGCTCATAAGTTAAAAGAAAACGTATCAACCGTTATTTTGAACATGTTAATAATACCTCCTCTTGAGAAATTTTATTCTGAAATTAAGACATCGTTTGAATCCGATTTATATACTTATTCGTATGTTCTTCATTTATATTACCATTATTATTGACAAAAATATTTTGCGTAAATAAAAACTAATCATTATTCGATATAGTATTTTAAATAATTTATATTAACTATCAGAATACGCCCTCATGCGTTCTACCACTTGTGTTACGAACAAAAAATATAGAGCAGTTTTTGCTTGTATATTAGTGTTCTATAAACCCGTAATCTTTAAACGATGAATTATACACCTCACCTGTAATAATCCTAAAATTAGTATGTAAACATGTTGCTTTAAAAGAAATCACCTCTTTTAAATATTGAAAATATCTATTTTTATTTCACATTTTTCCAATATGTATGCAATTATAAATAGAAAAAATACAAACTGCATAAAATTTTAAATTTTAACCGGTTCAAACAGCTTTTATTACAAAATGATAACGAGTACATTAACACAGACTATGAGTTTTGACTTTGGATAAGCTTTTCTACACTGACCACAGTCGTTTGACCGTTTTTATAGAAAACGGTGAAATAACCGTAAATTAACTCTATTCTGAAAATGTTATTGTTTATATTATGGTCGGAACAGAGTTAAATTGCGGTTATGTAATCATTCAGTATAAAAACTGTCAAATGACTGAACAGTTTGCTGCAAATTTTTAACAGTGTAAAAACTGTGTTTTTATTGCTTAGACGCACTGTGAAAAAACTAATTTTCAGACAATCATTTATTTTAGATATATATACACTGATTATACCCACAATCGCTAGCTACGATTTTCTTAATTGAACAACACAAACTTAATTTCATCATTTAGAATGTGAATTTTAAATTGCATTCTATTAAAAATTACATCCTAGTTCCAAAATATCTCTCTGTAGTTAGCATATTCAATAATATTTTGTAAATGTAATTATCACATGTTAAAATAATTAATTTTTAATACGAAAATCTTTACGGTAAATACAAAACTAATTCACTTTCTGCCACTTTCTTACAGTAAATGAAATAATGTATCTATACAGAATCATGAGATAAAATCATCAGAATCAATATTATTACTTCTGTACTTATGAAATCCATCATAATGAATATTCTTACTTCTCGATTTATGATCAAGACATTTATAACAATGATACTAATATTACTTACAATTAATATTGTGTTTTACATAAAAAAATGTAAAATAAAATTTTACCATATAAAACTGCATTTTTTTTAATAAATTTCAAACATCGTTTTACATAGAGGTAATGCCTTAAACCTTCGTCATAAATCTTCTTATAATCATAAACTCAGCAGTTTTCATAAGTGAATTCAGCTGTAATGATATTTCAAATGGTGTTATGCATCAATGAATTGATCATTATTTATTCGCTATTCAAAGTATGGCATATTAAAGAGTGAAATTAATAATTGATTAATTGATATTTGATCTCTAATTTACATTAACCATTCATGCGTAATATGTAAAGTTAACACTTAATTCAGTTTGCTGATACTTCAGATATTTAATGTTGTATGCGAAGGTTAGTAATTCCCGTTTAACTAATTTCATTTAAAATTACAATGGTGCAAATCTCATCCCCATGCAAGCAAAAACATTTCAAAAACACTTAATATTAGAGAGTATATTACACTGTTTTGCTCGTTAAAGTGTAATTTTGCTTAGCTCTTTGTTAAGTAATTTAAATGTACATACGTAATGTTTTATTGTATATAAAATCAGTTACTAAGAGCGAGAAATTTGAGAATCTATGTCTGATTTTAATTTAATTAATTTTCCGTTTTTCAAGTTTATAAATATTAAATATAATGTTTATTATAGAAAAATATATTTTAAAACATTCATAAACTGCCTTTTAAATGTTTTCAAATAAAACATTTTTTCTTAGCTGTGTCTTTTCATTTACATACATATGATTATAAATTTACATGTAGCAGTTGTTTCTAATTCAAACTAAACACAACAAATTTTTGAAAGTGATTATTCATTATTTTGTTTCACATCTTAATATTTCTACTCATGATTTCGCTTCTGTAAGATTTGTATAAGAAACACAATAACTAAAATTCAGTTTCACAGGACAAAATTGACGAATTTTATCATGACATGTTTATGTTTTAGGGATTATTGCAATTATCTCTTAAAAGCTATTGGCTGAAACGTACTTTCAATCACAAAATGTATTGAAATCAAATATATATTTTAGATATGCCATTTATTTTATAAATTGTCTGTATATGTAAATAAATATGAAATTTAATATTTTATGTGCTGTCCTTTTTCTTAATCTGATATTTAGAAAATATTATCCTAGTCTGCCAGGCATCTTTATAAAAAATATATCATTTCTGCTACGACGTAAACTTACTGAGATTTGATAAGTTGATCTTTATGGATTTTTAGAATTTAACGCGATAAAAACGGATAGTCAGATTTTCAGTGCACTGTTAAAATTTACAGCAAACTGTCCAGTCATTCGAACGTTTTCATTGAAAATGACTACATAACCGTAATTTAACTTTATTTTGACCTTAATATAGCCAATAATATGGTCAGATACGCTTATGAATATTGCCAAGCAACCGTTATTATTAAAAACGCACAAACGACTAGGCAGTTTGTTGCAAATGTTTAAAAGTGTGACAGAAAGCACTAAAAATTTATAAAATTCATAACTTAATCGAGTTTGGTCGTAAAAGAAAAAAAATGTAATTATTAGACGGAAGTAAATAATTTTCTAAATATAACCCTTAGGAAAAAGAGGCTATATACATGAAAAACACACACATATTTGAACGACAAAATCTTATGGTGAATTAAAAAAAAATAATAAAAATGATTCTTCTTTACATGGGAATAATATTTAAAAGTATAATTTCCAGAACGTTACTAACAGCATAATTTAAAACCCGGACACTATAAATGTTTTAGTGTAAAATATTTATCTAGACATTAAAATTTAGATACACTTTTTTAATTGTTTTAAATTTTAGACATAATTGTGAATGTCACTTTATAAATAAATAAAAACGATGTCTGAAATTAGCTTCAGCTATGTAGGCTTTATGACATATGTTCATTTCTAACAAAAGTATTCTGATATATTTCCCGATACTATAGATATTTTCACTTGTCATGTTCGATTCACTGTTACTTATGATCTTCATATGCCTAGCAATATACAATAACGTTAGAGAATACATATTGCAGTTCTCGCAACATTCAATGATTAAACTCCGTATCAAAGGAATGACGGAATGTGAATATACAAAACAAGAGCTCAAATGTGCTACCAACATGAATGCGCATTTGATTTACTGTGCAAGTCTCACTTCTAATGCAAAGTGTAAATATTTTAATTTTACAGTAATGAAAGGAAATATAGAAAATGTTGCAACACACACTATTAGTATGTCCAATACACACTATTTTGATGACATATTTTAGTTGATAATGCAATAAACCTTTTATTAAAAGTTATCTTCTGAACTAGTGCCTTAGGCAGAGAAAAAATACACTTATCATAGTAAATGACTAACAAAAACAAAATATAATGATTTACTAAAAGACTTTTGATACTGCAATAAGAGATACCATTTAAAATATAGTCGTATTCGTCAGAACCGGACACAATATGAATAGAGCATTCCAAATTGTATTTTATACCTCAGTGCATTATTATAATTATTATTATTTTAAGTATGCAAAAAATATTCTTTAAAATACCAGTTTTATAACAGTTATTTTTCTGAAAATAACACTTTAAACTTAAAATTAGTGAAAATGTTTCATTTCTTTCATACAATAATTACCGAAATAGCTTGTATTATGTGCTGCCAATTTAATTTATTGTTGCTATGAACATAGTGTGTCACCTAGTGTCTCTAAACAATAATACCTCAAGCAGTAAAAACTTGAAAAAAAATATAAAATCTAAAAATTTATTTACGAAGCCAAATAAGCATTATCATGCACAGACTCAACAAACATTAATCATGCTGAAATATACATACAAATATAAGATATATGTATCAGACCAGTTTCATCTTATTAAATAGCACTGTTTGTGCGTAAGTTTTCTTGTCAAACATAATTGGTTGATAGACATACTTCCAATGTCTATAACGAGACAGTAACATACATACTTTAGGGTATTTGCATATTGCAAAACCATTTGTATTTGATAATTATGGGTATTATTTGCAATGAGTATTTGCATTTGCAAAACTATTTATTGCATAAATAGTTTTGAAAAAAATGATGATTTGCCAATTTTGATAGAACTAGGAAACGAAATAAATAAAATTAGAGATAGGACACTACACATTCTTTAAAATGTAAACTGCTTATCTAGAAATGCCGCATATGTAAAATCTATAGAAGAACAAATATTTGACATTCTACACACCTCTTTGTATCTTCATTGTAAATACTCACAAATAAAATTATTTCTACCCACCCTACATATATATGCATATTAATAAGGAAGAAACGAATACATTTCTATGGAAATTGATTCATCATATTTATTTTTAAGACATATCATGTGAGCTTGTCTGAGTTCTATATCTCTCTTTGTAACCGAGATATATTATCATATAAATGAATTAATAAAATAAATCTTCCTGTAATATGCAATATAAAGTGTAACCCAGGGGTGCAAAAATCTAGTCGCCAATGGGCTGAATCCCACCACTAAATTTTATTAGTATTATTTGTCAAATTTTATTTGCATACTTTGCCTAAATTTTATCAGTATTCTTATTACGCTAAGAATACTAAAAATTTAGTTGTGAGAATCGGCCCATTGGCGCCTAGATTTTAGCACCCCTGGTGTAACCCGATACCATGAATTTTACGGACTCTTCCACTTACAAAGATCCGAAGAGCCACCACTTTGAACCACACTTGGGGGTGATAAGGAACCGATTTTTTTTTACAACCGGCATATTCAGGATAATGGTGGAAAATCAACTGTCAAATGGTTGTACGTTTATAAATGGTGGCTTCCAAACATTCACTAGCCACTCTGGCGGACACATTTTTCCTCTTAGCAAACCTGTCTTATCAAATAAAATGATGTTTTGTCTATATCTTATTGTTATAAGGCTGAACGTTTTATGAGAAATAAGTTTAAAAAGATTAGATTCAATGTGAAATGTTTTTAAAGATTACTGATTGAAATTTAACTTTGTAAATTCATGTAAATAACAAATTATCCTTAGATCGAAACTTCAATTAATCAAATTATGCTTGACATATAATGTATGTTATTTTATTTAAAATAATGTTGACAGCTATCAGAAAGGTTTTCGAATGCGATAGCGAGAAATTAGAGTCTTAGTTTCATTGCATGTACAGGAATGATATCTTCTTAAATGTAACACTGTTTACATCTCATTTGTAAAACATCATTCACAAACAGATACAATTAATCTTTCCATCTCAAGGTGCATAATCTAGCTCATGGTGCTAGGTATAACTGACTAATTTTGTTATTTCTCTATTAGGTTAAGGGAAATTATTACGATTAAACAAAATTTTATACAATTTAAACCACAACAAAGAATCATCCGGGGCACTTTTTCGTTATACCAGTGACACAACAATAACTACAATGTATTATTACATTACCAATATTCATATTAATTTAAGAATTCTTCTGAACATTCAGACTTTGTTGGGAATGTAACAGTAACGTTCAATAACGTGTTTTTTTTTTTTTTTTTTTTTTTTTTTTTTTTTTTTTTTTTTTTTTTAAATAAAGAAAATAAGCTAAAGAAATATATGAAAATTAATCGTAATTTCAACTTGACTTTAAGTCAGACCACGTTCATTAAAAAACATTCAAAATCAACTAGTGAAAAAATTATTAAAACAGACTTCTTTTGCAATTTTAGCCTCACAGCACGATTATCATTAAGGATTTTTTTTTTTCAAAATAATTTAGTAGCCTGTTTTTGCATCCATTCTTTAAATTTATACAATTTACAAAGCATTTACATGACAAAGATTCCTTTGTTCTAACAAAAATGTAAATTAGGCTAAGACTTATAACCCTTTAAGAATACTTTTACGAGATTCCATACTGCAATTTTTCATTTGATGTTACAATTTTTAAGGCCTTTTTCAACATACTTTAAGTGTGCGGCAAATTTAAAAATTAAATTAAAAAAGAGTGAATTTATAAAAACATGTTAAGCAAATTGGTCTTCCTTTAAACGTTTGCATACCACGAACATATGCGCATGTTAATTGTATGTTTTTTTTTAATTCAGTTTTATAAATATATTTTCTTCTAACTGACCAAAATTTCCATAAAAAAATTTAATAAGTTAGCATATAATATACAGTATTGCGCCAATAGGAAACAAATGAAATGTTTTTAACATATAAATATGTTCAAAAATCAAAAGATCATTAATTTGAAACTTGAATAAGAATTATTTCTATATACATTTTCCAATCAAGTATTTTCAATTTCACATGTAATGTATTCTGAAGCAGTATGATTCAGGTTTATACAAATCAAATTGAAAAGGGAAGAAAAGAATTACAGTTATGTAAAATAAAGTATGCAAATTATTAGAATAAAATGCACATTTATATACTCATGACCGTGTACACATAACAAAATATCACCTACACAAAACTCACGTTTATATTACACAAAACTCACGTTTATATTACACAAGACTCACGTTTATATGAAAAATATTTTTTATATTTTTACTACTTTCCTTCAAGTGCAAATCAAATGATTGCTTCCTACTTATGGATTTAATTTTTCATTATGCGCATAATGACCTCAGTGCATACAAAACTATACTTGTACAATCTGAAATTACTTCCTTCTATAACAGACTGACTGAAAGAAAATTATTTAAAAGGTATATTTCATTTTATTCATGCATTTTAAGATACAGTAGCACTGTTTTCTGATTTCGTTTTAAATATAAAAGTTAAAAACATATTTATTATAAAATATTTTAACAAAATAGGAACATTTTCAGTTTTTAAAATTGTATTACATGGTGCACTGATTACTGTGTGTATTATATTTATACATTTATGTGTACATTTCCAACTTCCTTGTTAATTAGAATACAATGTTCACTTTCAAATTAGTTATACAAGAATGGCATTTTGATAGTTTTTACTGTTATAACATGGAAGAAAAATGTTTTCTAAATAGCTTATGAGATCATATACAAAAAACTTAGATTTTGTAACTTTCCCTTTATAGTTTTCTATGAAATATGCATTATCACCGCAGCAATTAATCAGCGTTTTGTGACACTAAATCTGAAAAATGCGTTCTTTGTACAGAATATGATGAAAATTAATAACATTCAAAGTATTTGAGGACCCCAGAACTCAAGTAATGCCAGTGACAAAATTTAGATTTGGAGTAAATTGAGTTCAGTGTTGAACATCAATATCATTTATCTGTATTGAAATATGAAATTGTTGCTTATTTCAGAGTGGTCTTTGAACTCTTATTTCAATAACTGTGAAAAAAAGTAGAGTATTTTTTTTTATTTAAAATTAACGAATATTGATAACAAAACGATTTCTTGAAAGAGGTTATGTAGGTGACCTCTAGAACGCAGCACATAATTAGAAAATCAGTTATATCTCATTACCTTTAAACAAATAGCATTATTTCCAGATCCCCTGTGCACTTAGCTCAGTTTTTACATTTTGCTATTTATACCCCTTGGCTACTGGGTTCCTAATTTAAACTCGGTAAGTTTGGTTCATAGACGAATATTATTGCTACTATTTTACTTGTTAGAGCATAGGTATATTTTTCCTAAGTATAACTTAGAGGAACTAGAAAAGTACATGGCAATTTATACTTCCTCACTTTATCAAAAATAAATATATTGATATAAAAGAAATTTCATGTAAAGAGTAATATTGCATTTTTAAAATTGGAATCATACACATTAAAACTAACATTTTTGGAAATAGTTTTTAATCAGGAATTTAAAAAATCCTTCCGGCCTGTACCGGGAGGAAAAGGCAACTTCCATATTCCATATTTTTAAAAATTCAATTTATTTTATTCAAACACCCGAAGCAAAAATGCTTTGAATCTGATTATAGAAGATTTAATCCTTGTTTTCGTTAATACTCAATTTCAATACGAATTTCACCATGTGAGTTACAGCGTAACAAAATTAAGATTTTTTCAAAATATCAGCCAACCTAGAAATTCAAACAGCCATATCCCAGCCATTTTTTAAGGCAAAGCCAAAGCAAAAAATTCTTCGGAAAGTTTTATTACGATCTAACACTTAACGGAAACAACTTTTTTCAATTTATAGATTTTATACATGTTTTTCAATAAAAAAAATAACAGGCCGCCAGTTTAAAACAAGATGACACCTGAAGCTGGTCAACGAACTCGGTCGAGACCTTGGTATGTCCTGTACACATGATAAGTCCCATTTATATCGGCTCATAAATACGAGAGTTACAGCATAGCAAAAATCAAATTGTTTCAAACTGTCAGCCATCCTAAAATTTCAAACTGCCAAATCTCAGCCATTATTTAAGGCAAAGCCCAAAACAAAAAGTTCTTCAGAATTGTTGTATTACGATCCAACAGTTAACGGAAAAACTTTTTCAATTTATAGTTTTTATACATCTTTTTGAATTAAAAAATATAAAATTTAACTAGCCGCCATTTTTAACCAAGAAGGCAGATGAAGCTGGCTAACGAACTTAGTCGAGATCTTGGTATATCCTACATACATACTCAGTTACATCCAAATCGGTTCATAAATAAGAGAGTTACAGTATAACAAATCTCAGATATATATAGATATATATAGATATATATAGATAGATATATAGATATAGATATATAGATATAAATAAACATTTGAACGGAGGGTGGTTTTGGTGTCAGTGTGTAATGATCGGTGAAAATATACCAAAATTTTCTGGAATTGTATTTCTCCGAACGGCTCCAATAGGTAGCTTTGTACTTTCTTTAATAAAAGCTACCTAAAATACAAGGTGTATATTTTATAAATGAAGTTCTATAAATATTTCATATAAACATTATGATAAAACTAAACTTAATTAGAAGCGAAAATGTGATAAATATTAATTCTGCTTACATATCTATCATATAAACTTCTACAACATATGGAGAGCAAACATGTGTTATGTAATAAATGAATTTGCGATAAATATACATTATATTTTATCTGGATGATATTTTATCTAAAAAAAAAGGTCAAAATTGTTTTCATCTAAAAAGCTTAAACATGAATTTATTTTGAAAATATGATTAAAGTTGTTTTATCCTGCAAATTTACTAATTTTTTAGTGTATTTAATTAAACCATTTCTGGTTTCGAAAGCTTTGTAACTCATCAGTAACATTAACGCATACATCATGTGTTGTTTTGACTTATTACAAATTACGTACTGTGCAATAAATGTTTTTATATATTTATATTTATATGTTGTATATATTTATAAAATGTTCATTTATAATGAACAAATTCAAATGAACAAATTCGTACTTCAAATTTATCTATAATATAGTGCTTATTTGTGTACGCGCGTGTGTGTGTGTGTTGGGAGGGGGGGGGGGGAGATAAAAAAAAAACAGACATTAACTGTTAATGCTTAACATATTGCAAGTTTGAAAGGGTAGTAAAACAAATCAGTATTGGATGTTTCTTAAGAATTTTGTTTTAATATAAACATTGAAGAAAACAAAAACTTCCAGAAAATTTGGCATGATTTGATAAATAAAATTAGATTTATTAAAGGAAAAAAACATTATGCCACTATAAAATTTTTATAAGGACATAAAGATTTGGCCGTCGAATTGATGTCTAATAAAAATGATGTTATTCTTTAATATGGAAAATTGTTAAGAGTATCGTTATGTAAAGAGAGCACTCCCCAGAAATTAAGATGATTGGACTGAAATAAATAAATTCAAGTACAATCGAGTTTCTTTTTTAGTTATACCTACACTTACTCAGGTACTACTAATATCTGTAATGCATGACTGCTAAATGCAGCTTAAATAACTATACAGCATATATAAATATACTTATTAATTTATTTAATTTTCGAAAATATATGAATTGTAACCTATGAATACAATTTTCAGTAGCTTAAAATGTGATAATACAAAATTAGATTTATTTTCGCTAATTCATTTTACAGTTATGCTTAAAACTACCTAAAAATTCTTTGAATATTGTTTCAACTTCAAACCTTCACTATACCTAAACTGCCTAATTGGATGGATTCCCGTTTCGTATCCGAAGGTAAAATGTATTGCAAAATGTAAATATGATGACAAAATTATGTGTTAGCATTAATAATTTTAAAGCTTATTAAAATTCTATATATTAGAGCGCTTAAGCAAATTTTATTATCGCATTAATTAGTAGACTTTATTAGTAATCGATTGGTACCAGTCATTTTCTATACGATGATTTGCATCAGAATGCGGGGATGTTTGAGTATTGGGATACTTGCAATATTTCTTCTTCGACTGCTGAATAGGGTATCCGAAGTTGGCAGGCTTGGTAATCAGGATATTAAAAATCTATGCTAACTTGCTTTCCTCGTCACAATTTATAACAATTAGATATCACATACTTCCTAAAATATACATATTTACTTTCGTAAGATAAAGCGTCACTTTGTAAAGCGATTTTAGGTACATGCATTGAACACAACGCTTTCGTTTCGATTAATAAAAAAAGAACATTGTTTGTGTATGGTGGTAAAACTCTGTATCACGTGTATCCTCAAAGATTCATCTTTATCATGTATCATTTTTTTTTTTTTATACATATGTCGTAATTTCCGAAATCAACTTCTGGCCAGACAGATTCTAGAAATACCTCCCATTGTTGGCGGTTGCAATTTTCTAAACATGATGATCTTGTTTGATGATCTTGTTTGATGATGTTGTAGCTTTTCCTAGCACAAAGATGTGATGGTTGTAGGGAGGATAAACATATAAGAAATTTGAATAATGATATGCACACCAGGATAAGTAAAGAAATATAGACATAAAATATATATCTTTTTAGTTTAATATAATTATTGTAAAGCAAAATTTTAAGCACTAATAATTATTAGTAATATAACAGAAGTAAACATAAAATTTTAGTTTTTTAGTTGAAATGAGAAGTTCACTGAGAAAAAAATCTGACCTTCTCAACTAGAATCTAATTTGTGGCTCTAGAAAAAATAGTTCCATGTCATCCCTATAAATTCTAGTTCGCTTTACTAGAGAGTTCTAGAATCTCCTAAAAGAATTCAAGTGTGTTTTCCTATATTCTCGTGGTCAAACTTATTTAAAAATGTCTGCAAATTTATGCGAATACAAGACTCTAGTTATAGTAACTATAATGCTAGTTCATACATTCTTTCAAGAAATTAAGTGATAATTTCTAGCAATTTACGCTATTCATTATCGTTTAGTCACCTAGAAAACAAGATACTAGAAATTCTCGATCATTTCGTCTATTCAGTTTAGTTGCTTACCCTATTCGCACAGCTCGGACTTCTATATTTCTAGTTTAGGGATTTAGAAACAGTCTAACTATTCATTCTAGTTGAAGGAGGTATATTTTTTTCCTCAGTGTTGTATTTAATTTTTCTAAACAAAATTCTTTCTTTTAATAAAAGAAACCCATTATTATAACAAAAAAATTGAATCTTTTGAAGGAAATATTTAAATTCCAATTTACATAAGACATTATTATGTGAGTACT
Organism: Maratus michaelseni; assembly: GCA_963931845.1. Lineage (NCBI taxonomy): Eukaryota > Metazoa > Arthropoda > Arachnida > Araneae > Salticidae > Maratus > Maratus michaelseni. The sequence continues at coordinate 396,369,913 of OZ007592.1, forward strand.
TTTACAGAACTTTTTAATTCTAAATTTTTCTTATCCTCGGGGATTAAAATGTAGGACTTCTTAATAACATTCAAGAAAATCATATGCAATTCTAGTTTTCTTTCTTTAATGGTTTGAAACGCTTTAACGGATCTTTCATATCTAATAACTCCGCCAAAGATGACCATTTTATTAAAGTGTGAATACGTTAAATGGTTTAAGCTATGGAAATACGAGTTTTATTTGTTTTGAATTTTGTAATAATGTACTTATCCACAATTCACTTTATAAAGAGATTTTTAAATCAAAATAATCCAAAAAGAGCGTTCCAAACATGATTACACAAAACATTACTTCGATAAATTGCTTAAAAACATATTTTCCTTAGAATTTTGAATAATCTTCAACTTTATAAGGGAATTTCTTAAAATAATAATAATAATAATAATAATAAAGGAAAATAGCAAATAATAATTTGTAGTAATAAGTTTTAAGTGTACTCTGACTTTAACTTCTCGTTAAGATAAAAATATAAATTTTAAAGAAATGAATTAATAATTATGTTTTTAATATTTTTTAATTAGTCAGAGAAATGCGTGTTTGCCTTTTTTAAATATTCTAATTAATTAACATTATAAGTTTTAATACCAGATCAGTAGTTTGCTGAAACAGCTACGGAGGTTTATTGTGTAGATTAACAGAAATTTTGTGTGTCTGTACGACAGCCGATATATCTATTCCATGATAACAAAAACAAAAAAAATCTCAAAATCGACGTATTTTACTTAATTTGGGAACGATAGATTTGAGAATGTTTTATATTTCTACTATAAATCAAAACCTTTTTTTAACGAAAAATTACTTCATAAATTAGAAGAAGAATATATTATTCATCACAGAGTTCAAATTTAGCTTTGGTTATTCTCTTGGTATTGTTTGCGAAAAAAAAAATGTGTGGAGAAGCTTTTGCTAACCCTTTTACTTTAAATGATTTCCGATTTAGAAGGTGTATTGCCCCTTATAATTGTTACGTATTATTCCCGTTGACACCAGGAAAAATTACTTTACAGGCAACTTTTCATTAAACAGGTTACGTTTTCACAAATTTACTTGCATTTCATTTGCTGGAAAGAAAGTTTATTTCATATTCAATTTCTCATGCACAGATATCTAAGCATTTTTTATGTTTAAGAAAATGTATTTATTTTACATAATATACATAAATATCAATTATGTAATTCATTACAAAATTTTATTTAATGCGTAGCAATCCATTTAAAATATTCTTTACTCAAAAAATTATTTCCATATAATAACAAGAAAAACATAATAATTACAAAAACAATTGTCTTTTTTAAACTGTTTAAAAATTACTGAAACACTCAAATCATTTAAAATAACATTTTAAAAAAATATGTAGTATATATATATATATATATATATATATATATATATATATATATATATACTTCAAAGTACTTTTTTTAAAAAATTACCTAAGTCAACAGAGCAATGATGTGTGGTTTACTAGTAATTTATGCAGAAACACAAAGAAGGAGCCAAAAGTATAATTTATTCACTTTCTTAGTTGTATTTTTCACGCTTGGATTCATGATACACATAAAAAAGATACAAAAGGAAATGTTAGAAAAAAAGTGAATTTAACTGGGTGATAAATCTTAATTTTTCATTATTTTCCGTAAAGATGAAACATTAGAAAACGCGAAAAACAAATAAAGTGGACTTTTATAAATATCTTTTAATAAAATGCCCTTTTAGAGGTTTTTAGATTTGCATTAACTTCACATTTTGCTTTTATAGCTGAAACAGTTAAAATAATTTTTAAAATACTGTGATATTTTTTTTTCTTTCTAGGCAGTTAGAGAATTTAAGAGTCTTTTTCATAACAGAAAAAAAAGAAAATACTCCATTTTTTTATATTTAAGGTTAAAATTGCATATCGCTTTTGTACTTCAAAATGTTATTGCAGTTATAATTTAAATAAGTACATTTCAAAATTTCCGTATTGCAATGTTCAGAGAATCGGAGTTATTAGAAGTATTCTGTGCCTAGTAGTTGTTCCCTGTACAATCTTCCATTTAATACATTTATTTAAGAAACTGAAATATAATATATTTGAAATTGTATAACTCAAAGAACTAAAAGGTAATGTGTTTTTATCATTCCATTTACCTTTGAGGAAACACTTATTCACGCCTTCATATAGAGTAATATTCCTACATATATGCTAGAAAAATTTATTTTATGCAACAATCGCTCTTTCCACAGGTAGAAAACTTTGTAGAAAGCATATAAAATATACAATAATTGTAAAAAACTTAATTAAAATACACAATTTGCAACTAGTAAGTGGTACACGAACTAAAACAATTTATTTTTAATGTTATACGTGCTCTTCACATGGACAACACAACTATTATTCTGTAATCGGATACACAGGCAACGTTGGCACCAATCAAAAGTAAATAAAGCAAGTATATTGTTTTAGCTGCGTATTATACTATTAAATGAGCAATTATTGCATGTCTAAATGTACATCTTTACGTTCTCATAAACGACTCTAATCATTTTCATGTAAACAAATTTTTGGGGGCATAGAAATCAATCACAGAGTGTACAATCCGGTAAAAATCGTATTCATGCTGTACTCGCTCTTTGCAAAAGGGGAAACATTGCAGATATAATATAAAAAGTTTTCAAGAACTGTCAAAAATGGAAATGAAACAAAATTATTGCAAGTTGTATCTAGTATGTCTATTGTCTAATGAAAAAAATCTATTATTTTATACAAGCTTTTCGCACAGGTAAAATGGTTATTTTTTTTAAAATATGATCCGTAGGTGATGTTGGAGTCAAAGAAGATCGATATCTGCATAAAAATACAGCCTGAACTCTAAGAGAGTTACAGTAATATATTGACGAAATCTTTTTTTTTCGCCAAAGCTATGCCAGTTAGATTTGAACCCGATTACGCCACAATCTACGAGCAAAGAATTTAAGATATTACATGAAGTTTACAATAACTGCTAAAAACTGAAATATTATGCTATTTAACGAGCAATTATTGAATGTATTCTTGTATATTCTTTTTATGAGTTCCTTAAAAACAGTTCGAAGGACATTCTATTATAAAGACGGACTATGCAGGGTGTGTGTGTGGGAGGGGGGGTTAGATATAGAAATAGATCTGTTAGTATTCCCTTTATCGTATTCAGGATCAGGGTGTCCCTTATGCAATATGTATCTAGAGGAAAGGCGATTTTATGCAATACCTGTTCTTTGCATTATAGCAAACATATAGCAGAAAGAATAAAAAGTGTACAAGAACTGCCAAAAGTCAAATGAACTTTAAAAATACTTTAAACAGCATGTGATATGCAAAAATAAATACATTATGACATTATATTGGCTTTTCGCACACAGAAAACAGCGAATACTTCGTCATCGGATACACTGACAAGTTTATAGTTAAACAAAGGGAGTGCTTAGTAACGATATAATTTTAGCTGTATGAGAATTATAATAATGATATCAAATGTGCCAATTCGATTTGGTTCTGCAGCATGCAGGTGTTCTAACAGTAGCAGGTGTTATTCTTTCCATTTGTGCTATTTTTCATTCAGGTCGACCAGATACTAAAATTAGACATATTTAAACAGAAAAAATTTTTTACTAAACTACTAGCAATTAGATTTAACTAAATGTAATTTTTTGGGAATTGCTTGAGAAAATAATTGTAATATGTACATATAACTTTATAGTTGCAAATTCCCATCAATAGCCCAAATTATAAGTATCTACAGAAACACTTCTAAATGATGGACATGTCGGGGAAACGTAATTTGTCCAGTTTTTGGAAGTATCTGTTACTCAGAGGAAAAAAAAAATAGGTGAAAATCAAACAAGAACAAAAAATCATGCATCAAGCATAGATTATGTAACCTTTCCAACGCTTCCAAAACAATTTTACAAATCATACCGTTTAATAAGCTGAAAGATAACATCTAAGTAAACAATTTGGAAAACGCATAACATATTTAAAAACATAATTTCAAGAATTTCCAGCATATACAATATTCGGAAAAATATCCGAATACTTTTATTCAGCCCTGTATATGATCTATAGATTTGTATATATACAACATAGGATGCTAAATTTTAGTTCAGTTAGGAAACGCATAGCACAGTTTAAAATTCTCCGTCTGGAGTTTCTGTCAGTAAACGGAAATGTGTTCGCGAACTTTTGTGCCTCCCTGTATAGGATCTACAGAATTTATACACACCACGTAATAGACAAAAGCGAGTTAAAATTAAAATCGCTTTCAGTAACATAAAACGCACTTCCAGGAATTATTGTTAACATACAGTAGAAAATTTTTTGTGTGTCCCTGTAAATGAACGATGACTACTATACACACACTATTCTGTAGTAAGCCTCTTGTAATGCACCTTAGTGATATATATAAATTTCAATGCGTTTAAAATAGTGAAACATTATTTAAATAAACCGCAGACGATTTTTCTCCATAGACGTAATGTAACGGAATTCTTTTGACTGTCCCTGTAAAGTAAATATAAGTGCTATGCACACCCTATTCCACATTAAGCTTCTTCTAATGCACCTTCGTGATATATATAAATTTCAATGCGTTTAAAATAGTGAAACATTATTTAAATAAACCGCAAATGATTTTTCCCCATAGACCGCAATGTAACGGAATTATTTTGAGTGTCCCTGTAAAAAAACTATAAGTGATTCACATTTCCGTTGAAATAGGGAACATGCTATCGATAACGACAATAACATATAAAAATTGCAGAGCAATCCGAGCATATTTACGTGAGTTAGAGCACGGGAAGACGGCCAGACGGCAGACGGCCATACGGCCAGACAAACGAAGTCATAAACACTTTTCAACTAGGTTGGAAAGTGTTAAAAAGTGTTTTCTAACTGGAGTGTCCGTTATGGGGGTTTTTATGTATATCATTATTCATATAAATATACAGTAAAAAAGGAAAATACGCATATATATGGTATACAAAGCGGGAGAAAGGAAGGATGGGAAATTATATCTCATACATTTTAATCCCTTGATTAATGCAAAGAAAAAGAAAAACAATCAGATTACATTTGATTAGATTTATTTTGTCATATTCCTGTTGGACCCTCTTCATACTAAAAACAAACACATTTTAAAACAGTTGTATGAAGATATACTTTTGACATAAGAAATTGATTTTATATACTGAAGTTTGCCTATGTACGATTTTTCACGAAAATTCTATATTACTTCCGAAAGAATTCAATATAAAGAAATATGCTAATTTTGAGAAAATATTAGACAAAAAAATCGTGGAAATATTCTAAAACTAAACTGACACAGACATTTTATTTATAAACGATAAGATTTAAGAATATTTTTTAAGAATATTTATTCTCTTAAAATGTTGTTCTGAATGATCTTAGCGTTGAAGGATACTTCTTAACTAGAAAAACTTTTAAGAGCAAACTCAAACTTTAAATAATCATACACAATATTTGCTTTTTGAGAAATCATTTCTGTTTAAATTTATTTTTTTCTTTTGAATATTTATTTCATAATTCATATTTCACTGACATTTTTTAAACGAATAAAACATTTGTGATCACGTAATAATGTTTAGGATAACTCTTACTACAAACACAAAAAAGTAACGTGAAAATATAATTATTACATGAAACATGAATGGAAATATTAAAAATTATTTTAAAATTAGAACGAGAAAATTATCAACTTTTCCATAATTCGTGTCACAGATTCGCTTCAATTAAGGAATCAATATAAGTTTTGGGCATTACTATTGACATTTATTTAGTTGTTGTATGAATAATGAAAGTTAAGATTTTTTAATATAATTTTAAAAATTAAATAATTCCCAATCGAATAGTTATTTTTCTTTTTCCTTTGCGATAGTTTGTTGAATAAAATGTATGAGGTGATTAATTATTTCTTGAACGACTACACATGTGGATGCATGTAAACTATACGAATTAAAATATGTTTTTTCGACTTTTGTATCTATTTCTTATTCATATATACTAAAACATTAATATTGATAAAACATTAAAAAAAAACACATACAACTTTGATTTCTCTTAAATGGAAATAAAAAAAAATTTCAAAATATTATAAATAAAATTATTCGTTTAAAAAATTCTATCATGGAAACCTTTAGATAACATTTTCGATAAACTGTTGTTAAGTGCATGACTTTATTTTTTTTATATTTTACTTATCCTGGGTTTTGCACTTTGAACCTCACGGCCAACGAGCCCAGTAGCTTGCCCATCCATGCATGTCTATGATCGGAAGCCGTGGGAAAGCAAGAGCCGTCGGAGGAACTCGACATATGACCGAGGGACCGTTTCCCCCTGTGGGGTTTCGTGAACGAGGCCGTCGGGGGTTCTTCGGCGGTTCATCAGGTGTACGTTCCACGCGGAAGTTTCCCCAGAGCAGGGTTACTGCCGCAGCGACCTATGGGGTCGATACCTGGTAAAATCGTCTAGGGTTCGCAGAGGGGCGGCCCAAGACCGGTCGCAGCGCCGGACGAGACAAAGTCCTGGTGCATTAAAAGTCCTTCAGAGACTTGGGCGCGATGGTCGAAAGCGTGCCGCGGGCTACCCCCGAGGGCGTCTGGCGGCGCAGGATAGTTTTATCCTGGGTTTTTACATTTAAGCTTTTTCATTACCATTCAAGCTATTCGTTTTATTTATTTTATCTTAATTGTTTGAAGCCTTTAATGGATTTCGTTTACCAACTCAGCTTCAGATAAACAGTTTATTATGTCGCAAATATATTTTTTTACGATTCCCAATGTAAAAATAAATGATTGAATTCATATTTCCATACCTATAAATAAAAAGATTTTAGTATTATTTTCGACGAAAGATTTCAAAATCAAAAATATTTTAAAAACATCGAATCACTTTATTCCCTTAAATATGTTTACAGTATACATATTTTTAAACCTTTTAACATTGAGATTGGAACGAAAATAATAAATAAATAATGGTATTATTATTATTTTCATATCAAGCAATATGTGTCCTACATGTTACTTATTTTTAATGAATATATATATTTTTTATATAAAAGGTCTTGTTTTTGTAACCTGAGTATACTTTATTACATTTTTCTTATTTTTAATGAATAAATACTTTTTGTTTTTTAATTTTCATATACAGTTTTATTTTCTTAAATGGGGAATTTTTTTATTTATCAATCTTTTGTTTTATTAGTACTCTTTTTACAATCACTATAAACTTTTAACATTGCCAAACGTATCTTTTTATTTCAAAATTACATTGTTTCCGTCTTATGAAAAAAAATAAAGTAAAAGAGAAATAACAAATTAAAACAAAAAGAACAAAAAATATATATTAGCTTTAAAAAAAAAAAGATTTAAATTATAATTTTTCAGTCAATAAGACGTTTTTCTATTTTTCATAATCAGAAAATGAAACAGCACGCATGAACAATGTTAAGCTAAACATATCAACAATTGTTAATGAAAATTTTATTGCAAATTTATTTCATGTATTGATATTACTTGTGAAACAACTAAACTAACCAAAAATTTGTAATAATACACTGAAATTAAATTTAATTTTAAAGCTTTTTTAAATGTAAATTTTTATTTTTACGCTAAGGAAAAGTTTTTCTCGTGGACGAAAAAAGTTTAACTTACATCTTGTCAGGATAATATATATAATTCATCTCACGACTTTAAATATTAATTTAATTTCTTTTTTGTTTTACTTTCCGTAACTGTAAAGCAATACAAAAATTAAGGTTATTAAGAAATAAAATGGCTAAGTTTAATTAAGCATAAAATTTAAAGCTGTACGTCCATTCTGATGTCGAAGCATATTTGCAATTGCTATATTTTATAAGTATACTCCGAAATTTTATCTTATAATGAAATAATTATTAAAATCGTAACATTATTAAAATTTTAATCGCATACAAAAAAAAATGTAATATCCGAGATCATAATTTTTCCACATATATTACTTAACGATATTCATATGTGTGATAGAAAGAGCTAAAAAATGACTCGCATTAGACGCCAAATAGAGTAGGTGCGGTGCTGTGTCATTGTAAACAATTAATGATATTTGTTTTCAAAAAATCATCACTAATAAGATCTATTATTTATATAAATATATAATTTCATAAATAAAATTATAAGTTTGACAATCCATTAGTAAAATAATATTTTTAATAACCAAAATATTGTTTTTAAGTATATATATATATATATATTACTCAGGCAAACCCTGTTGCAAAATGAATTAACCCTTTGTATCACCGTGTTGCATATCTGTAAATATACCCAAAAGTCAAAGTTTTTTACAGTGAGCTTAAAAAGGCGTTTTTATTTCTTACTGTTATCTTTCAACACAGTAGTTACTATAAATTGTTCATAAAATTCTCAACATACGACGATGATGAGTTAATTTTTTATATCAAAGTTTATGTATCATTTACTCAGTTTCACCTCGTTATTGTAAACTAAACTTTGTTGAATTTAAAAGTCTGGGGATGTTCAAAAATATATTTTTTACAAAGGTAAATTCGTACACTTTACAATTTTGTAATAAAAAATGAAATATTTATGAGAAGTATAGCTATGTAATTCTCTGTTTAAACAAATATGATAAAGACTCTTTGAGTCAATAGTTTTTATTTTTTTTATTTATGTTTTTAAAATTATTTTTTACTTGCTTAAAATGATGTATTCTAACATGTGAGTAAATAATTTTCAAATCGATGTTGTTGAGCCACAAAGGGTTAAAATATAATTATAAATAAAGGTTCCCTGCATATTAGTTTATTTTGATCTCTAGGTTACATGTTTGCTTTTGTATTTCAAAACTGGCAACTTTTATCACATTTTTTTTTTTTTAATTTTCCTTAATAAATTAAACGTATCGTTATTTTTTTAATTTCATCTAAAACCTGGACCCTAGAATATGAATAATATGGGACAATATATTGTGTTGATATTTTTGTTAATTAATTATATATGATACTGTTAAAAAACTATTGAAATAGTTAATAAAAACTACCCTTTAAAATTTCAATGATTAAAGAGAAGACGACAGCATTCCAGTCAAAATATCGATTAGTTTAATATTATCTCAAATTATAGATCTAAACTTTTTATACATGTAGTTAAAATGTCAAAACTCTATCTTTAATATTACTATATGTGCCATATGTACATAATTGCCGTTCAATGGCTTTCCACACATGAAAACTATAAATAACTTTTTCTAGATATTAATTTTTTGTTCATTCTTATGTTTTTTTTATTCTTTTCTCTTCTTAGTATTTCAGTTTATATAAATTTTTACAGATATTCTTTATTATGTATATGATAAAACCGTGCATGGAATTAGCAAAATGGATTTTACTTTTGTTTCAGAGTTAAATTTCATTGTTCCTCACTATATATAACAATAATAAATTTACATAAAATCTAAAATTAATTGAATATAAAAATTCATGTGTTGTGTAACATATTTTAATAAAGGTAGAAAAAAGAAAAAATGAAAAATGAAAAGAAAAAGAAAATCATTCAAAAACATCAATACTTGAAAAGTAGGAATTTAAAAACATTAATTTATGTTAATGTTTTAAAAATTTTAAATAAGTGTGTAGTTTATTTATTTTTTTCAAAATGTGTTTTTAATTGAATACTAAAATGTAATGCAATAACAATTTTTATCAAAATTCTTAAAATTAAAAGTAATCTTGAAAAGTAACGTTTCCCATTAACAGCAAAATCACAAAGTACTTATTTGTTTAACTGAAAAACATTTCTCTAAAAATTTAAAACACAGAGCTGAAAATACAAAAAAAATCTTGTTCTTATATTATAAAACATCAGAATTTTAATACATTTCACAAATATATGCATATCCATATTTTTCTATTTAATGTGTAGCCAAAGGGTTTGTTTGGAATCAGATTAGCTCACTCAATAGCAGGATTTTGATAAAATCGTCTCAAAATCGCGTTACCCGACCTGATAGAGTATTCAGATAAGTATCGGAGCTCAAGCAAAAACTAAACTAAACAGACAAAATAAAATAAAATTAATTAATTAAAAACCCGACTAATGTTCTGCATCAAGGTGGATAATCCGATTTTCTCTGCACCCGACATGACGTTCAGTTTGACTGAGTACGATTTATTGGTTGGTTGATTTATGACGGCCGATTCGAGGGATATAGACCCTAGAGGGAGGAGGTTTTCCCTCCATGGGAGTATTTATAACGGATCCTAACCTGTATTTACGGCAAGGTCTTTGATATTTTACTATTAATTTATTATAAAGCTAGCAAAACCCGCGGCTTTGTTCGCGTAATTGTTGAAATATACAAAGTGGTATTCGTGGGTCTTTTTTTATTTGAGAAAATTATACTACTGTGGATAATTCTAAAATTAGTAATTAAGCCACATTTTAAGTGAACTTCATTCTTATACCGCATTCGGCGAAAATGAGACTTAAATGAATGAGAAGAGCTAAAATTAATTCCAAATAAATGGTAATGCAGAATGTATTTTGAAGGTTTTCCGCTCATTTCATTTTTCATTAGAAAATTAGAAATTTTTAGAAACTGTACAAAGCGAGTATTTACATTTTAAAAGTGAGCACCATGCCCAATTCAGAACTTCTAGTTAAGCAAACTACTATAACAACCATATCACAGAAATTGGATTTTTGAACTTTTTTGTTTCTGCACACACTAAAATTTCTACATTTTTAAAAACTGTTCTGTGGATGAATTTATGTCTCTTACGTAACAGCCGTGTAAAATTTGAAGTTTCTATCCCTAAAAATGTAACATAAATCATAGTTTAGAAAGTTTTTAGACTATTTCATGCTCATTTCACATTTTTAAACTTCAGTACTATTTTTAGGAACCGTTCTTAGCGAGCACTGAAATCTTAAAAATAGCCACCATGCCAAATTTTAAGTATCTAGACCAGTGGCATCACTACAATCGCAATTTAAGATCTTTTTTGCTTCTGCACCTTTTTAAATTTTATAATTTTGTAAAAACTGTTCTGTGCGAGCACGTACGTCTAAAAATAACAGGCATGACAAATTATAAGTTTCCATCACTAATAATTGAGGATTGTTATTATTATTATTATTATTATTTTTTTATTATTATTATTATTGTTGTTGTTGTTGTTGTTGTTGTCTTTGTTAATGTTGTTGCTCTGGACTCTTAATTGTTTCGGGTTCGGGTCGATTTCAGGCTGAGATTTTGTTGTTGTTGTTGTTGTTGTTGTCTTTGTTAATGTTGTTGCTCTGAACTTTTAACTGTTTCGGGTTCGGGTCATTTCAGGCTGAGATTTTTTTTCTTGTAACTCGGGTTCCGATTAATCTGAAAAACTAGGACAAAAGAATAACTTGATCAAAAGGAAAAAGTTTAATAATCTTTAAAACCTTCATCAGTAAAAAAAGAATAGAAAAGGGCAAAAAAGGAAAATACCGATCCGAATTTTCGGGATCGAATATGGGTAAAATATGGTCACCTGAACCGATGAAGAATAGTCACCATTGTCACAAACCTGTAGTAAAAATAAAAATTGATCCCAACTTTCCGGGTCGAATTCAGATAAAATCTGGTAACCCAACCCGATGCAGAATCGTCCCAAATGTCACAAACCTGTAGCAAAAGATGAAAATACCGATCCGAATTTTCGGGATTGGAATCGGGTAAAACTTGGTCACCCGACCAAATGCCTAATCGTCACGAGTGTCATATTTTCCCCATTGAAGTCACCGTGACGTCACAATGCCTTACGGATTTTTTCTGAAAAACAAAATATGGGACTTCTTAACAGATAGTGCCAGGTACGCCCAAATCCGACCCATTTGAAGCAAAACACAACCCAAACTCAACGCTCAGGAAACAATCTGCCAACCTGCCACAAACTTTACCCAAATAAATAAAAATGCAGACAATTCAATTAGCGGGGTGGATAGGGGTACAATCAATCCTAATCCACATAGAAACAAAAATAACCTGAAATACACGTACACAAAAATCTGTAATGCCTAGCAGAAACTGACTCGCTGCAAATTACGGCTTGAGTTAGGTATGACGAGTAGCAATGACCAATCCACGAGTACCAAATAATAGCTCGAACATCTCTTAAAAAGGGAGAATCAGTCAATCCAACTCGAAAGAAAATAAATTCCAGCGAATTCAACCCACAATGTGAGTTTGGTACATGCAGCCTTAACACGGAGAGCAGTAAAATACCCTAAAAATCCAATCCTGAGTAAAATAAATACAGTAAACACAACTAACCACTTGGGTCGGGTTTGAATAAATTAAAATAATCCAGCACAGGGCAGGACCCAAATGGCCTCTCAAAATTGTCACTGTCGTCACATATTCGTCATAAAATGAATGGCAAATTCGTCACAAACGAAACACTCTTTATAAATTGCTCACAGAATAACTTCACAAGATCGTCACAGAGGTCAAATCTTCGTCACAAATTTCATGACAAAATCGTCACAAATCACAAACTCTTTACAAAATTGTCACATTGTGACTTCAAAACATTGTCGCTTTCGTCACAGATTCGTCACAAAGTTAATGGCAAAACATTCACAAATGACACACTCTTCACAAATTTGTCACACCGTGACTTCACAAACTGGTCACACTGTGTCGTCAAAAGAGCTGTAAAACGGCCATAACGACTTCACATTCAAGTCACCGTGACTTCACATGGACGTCACGTGACGTCACATCGACAGTCACAAGTCCCAGTGTCACTTTGCAGTGACGTCGCTGTGACGTCATCATGCCTTACGTGAGATTTCACTGCTATTTCTTTGATACTTTACTATTAATTTATTATAAAGCTAGCAAAACCCGCGGCTTTGTTCGCGTAATTGTTGAAATATACCAAGTGGTATTCGTGGGTCTTTTTTTATTTGAGAAAATTATACTACTGTGGATAATTCTAAAATTAGTAACTAAGCCACATTTTAAGTGAACTTCATTCTTATACCGCATTCGGCGAAAATGAGACTTAAATGAATGAGAAAAGCTAAAATTAATTCCAAATAAATGGCATCCAGAATGTATTTTGAAGGTTTTCCGCTCATTTCATTTTTCATTTGAAAATTAGGAATTTTTAGAAACTGTAAAAAGAGAGTATTTACATTTTAAAAGTGAGCACCATGCCCAATTCAGAACTTCTAGTTAAGAAAACTACTATAACAACCATATCACAGAAATCGGAATTTTTGAACTTTTTTGTTTCTGCACACATTAAAATTTCTACATTTTTAAAAACTGTTCTGTGGATGAATTTATGTCTCTTACGTAACAGCCGTGTAAAATTTGAAGTTTCTACCCCTAAAAATTTAACATAAATCATAGTTTAGAAAGTTTTTAGACTATTTCACGCTCATTTCACTTTTTTAAACTTCAGTACTATTTTTAGGAACCGTTCTTAGCGAGCACTGAAATCTTAAAAATAGCCACCATGCCAAATTTCAAGTATCTAGTTCAGTGGCATCACTACAATCGCAATTTAAGATCGTTTTTTGCTTCTACACCTTTTTAAATTTTATAATTTTGTAAAAACTGTTCTGTGCGAGCACGTACGTCTAAAAATAACAGTCATGACAAATTATAAGTTTCCATCACTAATAATTCTGAAGAAACCATAATTTAGAACGTTTTCCTCTCATTTACACCTTTAAATTTCGAATTTTTAATAAAATGTTTACACCGAAAGTCTGCATTTTAAATGGTACCACTGTACTAAATTGCAAGATCCTAACTCGAATAAATTCAATTAAAACATATTTTAGAACGTTTTCCACTCATGTCGCCGTGTTAAATTTCAATTTTTTAGAAACCGTTAGCGAGCAATTGCATTTTAAAAGAAACCATCGTTCCTAATACCACACTACTATACCAACTGTATCACATAAATCGCAATTTTGAAACTTCTTTCGCTCCTGCAGCCTTTTAAATTTCTCATTTTTAGAAAAATGCTCTGGGCGAGCATTTACGTTTCTAGAGCAACAGCCATGCCCAATTTAAAATTTCTAGCCTGAACAGTTCCAAATAAATCGTAATTTAGAACGTTTTTCGAAGGCTTTTCGCGCTTTTACACTTTTCAATTTCAATATTTTTAAAAACTGTTCTCTGAAGGCCACTAGAAGTAACAGCCATGTCAAATTTTAAGTTCTATTTCTTCCTAACAATTACAATAAAATCGTAATTTGGAACGTTTTTAGAACGCTTTCCGCTAATTTCACCTTTTAAATTTCGAATTTCTTTACAAACCATTTGTAATTTAAAAGTTACCGCCATGCCAAATTTCAAATTACTACTTCTTTCAATATCACAAAATAGTAATTTATAACGCTATTCTCCTTCACAGTTTTAAATTTCGATTAAAAAAACAGGTCTGTTAGTGCATTTGTGCCTTAAAAGGTAGAAGCCATTTCGAAATTCAAGTTTCTGTGCTTAGCAATTCGATAAAAATCGCAATTTAGAACGTTTTCAGAACGCGTTTCCCTCACACTGCCCTTTTAAATTTCGATTTTTTAGAAATTGTACTTAGAGAGCATTAACATTTTATAAATAACTATCTTGCCAAATTTCAAGTTTCTAACTCCTTCAGTATACACAAAAATCGCAATTTTAGACCTTTTTTTTGCTCCTACAACCCTCTTGGGATTTTGATACTGACATCCAATATAGCATACTTTAGAGGAGGGATTGTCACCACCAATTTGCAACTATCACGTTTGAAATCGGTTCGGTAGTTTCAGAGATTTCATAAAAAATGTAATTTAGACAGTTTTTAGAACAGTTTTTGCTCAATTAAACAATTTAAATTTCGATTTTTTTAGAAACTGATCTTAAAGAGCATTTACATCTTGTAAGTAACTACAATGCCAAATTTTAAATTTCTTGCCTATTCAGTATCGCAAAAATTGCTATTTTAGAACGTTTTTCGCTCCTTGAGCACCTCCCCCCTGGGTTAGTGGCACCGACATAAATTACAGTCCCAGGTGCAGGGATTGTCTCAGTCAATTTGCCACCATCACTTTTGAAATCGGTTCAGTAGTTCCAGTGAGTACCACTACAAAAAACAAATTAACGTTACTTCTTTTTAATATTAGAATAGATTATAATTACACTTCCACGAATAAAATGTGCGAAGGCTGGATTTCATAACGAATGTGATTTATTGATATTCTGTGTTAAGCACAACCACTTTAAAACTACTCTGCATATGCAGTTGCGAACTCAGTCCAACACAAATAGCCCTGCGAATATGTTCTACTGTGAATTTCTCTTAATGCTGGTAGAATTTGATCTTTGCAAGTTGTTTTCAAACTACATTTTTGCTTACGAACGAAATGAAAGACTACAGCTTACTTACACCCATTGTCTTGAAAAAAAAATTGCAAAGCCGACGTCTACTTCCTAACCACAACTTACGCCACAGTTGCTTTACGCCACTGTAAAATAATTCCATCAATCTACCAATCTAGTTTCGGGGATATCAGCGCAGTCCTATATTTATTTAAATTATCAAGAACAGTCATATCCAAAGTATTCTTGTTTATCCAAATGCGAACTATAATTGATAAATATTCTAGAAACTAATAAAAAAAATAAATATTTCAAGGTAAGAAACATTGACAAATGCATCATAGATAATCTTTCTAAAGCATTTTGTACAAACAAGTGGAATGATATTTGTATTTCATATTCATAAATAAGACTAAATTAATAAAATTGCTACGACGACATTGTATTTCAATCTTTTATATTTATCTGATAACAATCTATTTCTTTTACTTCTACAAAGCTCATAGTCTTTATATTTCTGTTTAAATTTGTCGCACTTTTAAAATAAAATAATGTATATATTTATTCATGTTTAACTCATTGCATACAATTAATTTCGAGATTTTTCATGTAAAATTTCATGTGTTGAACAAGAAAAATATAATTTTAGCTGTAAAATAGACAATTATTAAATATTTTGAAATTTCATACAGTAATACTTATAGACGTATTAAAAAAATGTTTTGTCATTGTATATATATATAAATAATAATTATTATTATTCAGAAAACTAAAATAAAATCGGCATTTAGGTTATTGTTACTTATGTTATTGCACTGTCTTTACTTAATGCACACCTATTGTCTATTTTAGTGAGGGAGGTTTAGCACATAAAAATATTTTGTGACAATCCTTTATTATTTTTAATATTCACATTAAATAACATTGTTGCCACTACCGCTCATGTTGAGGTACAATTAACGATCTCATAGTAAACATTTTGTCGTACCCCATTAAAAAATCTATTTACGATAAATGAACTACAGTATTTTCCGGAATATTCGTTCTGAAGCAAGCGCAATTCCAGTCTAAACCGAAACAATAAAGAAAAATCACGCGTCAAGCATAGATTATGAAACACTTTCCAACACATTCAAAAAACTGTAACGAAACTTCACCGTTAAATAAAAGGGAAGGAGTAAAGAAAGTAGTCGAATTATTTTGTGCAACCCTGTATATGGATATGCACTGCATAGCATGATAAAATTTAGTTTAGTTAGAAAATTCACATTTAGAAATTTTTACCTATCGATGGAAATGCACTCAAAATATTTTGTAAATCCCTGTATATAATCTAAAATCTTATATTAAGCTAAATTACACTTAAGGACACATATTAAGCTGAAAGTTAAAAAACGCATAAGGCAACCTAAACCACACTTCCAGCAAATACCAACAAACCATACACAACAATGTATCTTGTTCTTTGCGAGTATCTATACGACAATACATCCCTGTATATGAATTTATTTATATTTCACAAACGTCTATTAGTCTATTAAATATAGTTCAGCAGGAAAATGCGTAACACAATTAAAGACGATCTCATTCGTACTTAAGCAATTCACTCCCATAGTCTGTTATACTTACAAAGTCCTTTGTGTAGCCCTGTATATGCTCAACCAAATTTATACACACCGCGCACTATGAAAACATTTAGTTTAACTTAAAAACGCAAGCCAAAATTGAAAACGCATTTATCACACATAGATTTTAATTATTGCACGCATTAACCGATTGTTAACCATAATTATTGCACCATTGTAACAGATATCTTTTGTGTCCCCCTGTAAATGAACGATAAACGCAATGCACACCATAGGAGCATCAGGTGAATTTATAGAGCATCTCAGTAATGCATGTAATTTTCATTATGTTTGAAATGATGATTATTGAAATTAACATCATTAAATGACACAGCAAACTATTTTTCGCCGTAGAACAATGTGTAACCGAATTTTTTTTTACCCTGTTTATGAATACTAAATGCTTTGCACCACATATTCCACAAAAAGTATGTTTCAATGGGCTTCATAATTATATATCAATTTCACCATGTTTCAAATATCGTAGCATCGTCAAAATGCACTTGAAACGTTTGTTTCCCATTGACTGTAATGGAACGGACTGTCCCTGAAAAAAAAAAAAAAAACTATAAGTGCTACACACTTCATTTTCAATAGGGAACATTCTATAGTGTATTCCAACAACCATAAACCCTTTTCAACTAGGTTGCAAAGTGTTAAAAATATAAATTAAAATATACATATCCCTAATAAAATGTGGATTTCCCTTACCAAGGCACTGAATGCGAACGTCTCTTACGATCTAAGGTCCTAACTGAGTACCGAGGTTTGGTTGTGAATTTTTTGTTGTTGGTTTTATTTTTGTTACATGTACTGTATTCATAATGTACAGAGTACTTTTATGTTTATGTTTCAGTTTTGTTATGTTTATATTCATATTACTTTTTTGTTTCATGGTGCTTTTATGTACTTTTATGTTTCTTTTATGTACTTTTATGCATTTAAGTTAGACAATAAAAATTATTTCTTAAAATATTATATATATATTTTTTATTCTTAGATATTTTTGACTGGTATAATTTATCAAATGTACAATACACTTCATTAAAAATATATAAAATGCGACTTGCACTAAGACTTTAAAAACACAAATAAGCGTTAGGCCTGTTTTCGGTATAAAAATATGATTTCATTGGTATGGAGGCAGCTGGAAATGAGGATTTGTATGACACTGCACTGGCATATCCGGCTTTTATGTTTTCTGACCTGCATTTCCGCTACATTAAGATGGATACTTCAGAGTCCACAGTATTTTGAAACATAAACTCGTGCTGCGTAACTTATGACATATTGAAATTGTGTAGCAATTGGTTTGTTTTTATGAAAGTTCGGTCAAGCGGACATTTTCGGACAGTAAGTGAATTTGATGTGACCAGAACCAAAACCAACCCAAATATTAAATAAAAAAAAGAATTATAAAATTTGGACAATCCTTTCAAATGTTATGCTTAGATATTCTGAAAAAAATTATAAATGAATTGTACATGAGTGTGAAACAAATGTACCTGAAATGCATAAAAATCCATTTATAATTGAAAATCCGATTTAATAAAGTGTAAATCATTACTTTTTTGTATATTTGTGACTTCACATAAAAATGAGTTCTTTCTGTATAAAAAAGGTTTATTTAATCAGCGAATGTATACCGGGTAATTTTAGATCACTGAACCATGTGTAACATATTTTGTCGAAAGTCCAAAAAAGTTCAATAGAAAATACTTGTATCATTGTATGTATATCTGGCATTTCATATGATATCAAAATTCATCGGTATTAACAGGAATGTGCGTAAAAATTTCAACTTTAGTTTATATAACGTAAAAGGCAAATACGGAGTGTTCTTTCATCATCATCAATCACCATTAAGGAAGTGTAAGAGGGAAGAGATAAAACTTATTACAAAGACCCTTTCGTATGACAACATAAAACCCAAAACTCTTATTGGTTGTATAGTCTGTCATATATGTAAGCTATAACTCATATGGGGGGTTTGTTTCATAAGTGAGATTGTGATGTATGCCACGTTAAAATTTATCGAAAACAGTCCAAGAAGACGAAGACCTATGAGTCCAAGAAGATTGATAAATATTTCAAAAAAAACTTATCAGAGCAAATATGAACAGTCGTACATTACTCTTGCAATATGTTAAGTAATGGGAATATGTTATCGGGTGATTAATCTGATGGCTTGTATTCTTATGTGTTGTAAGCATTCTGGATAGAAATATATTTCAAATAATTTTGTGTTTTTCCGATGGCTTATATCTTGCGCATTTTTTTAAATAAACTTGCCAAGCAGGGCTTGTAGAGCTTAAGCCATATGGTAGGCCTCCCTGCTTGGTTGAATTGAATTGTAACTTGAAAAAAATCGCAACATATAGCGGAACATGTTAAAATAAGTTTTTATTGTTTTCCAGTAAATATGAATATATATTTTTGTTTCTTTACTTTATAAAATGTATTTCAATTATTTTCTTATTAATTTTCTCATAAATCTATTCCATTTACAAAAGACATAACATGTACACTCTACAATTTTCACTTTAATATTATTGTTTTCAATATAAAACTTAACCATTGTAATGAGAATAAGTACACAGTGTATTTTTATGTCAGTTTAGAAGTAACCTATTTATATTTTGTATTGTGCACAAATTACCAGTGTACTATCAAAATGAATAGACAGTTGTTAGAATAAATATAAACTTCAGTAGATACTCAACTATCGGAAAATTCTATGAATTAGAATTTCTATGACTATATATTTTTAAAGGAAAATCTTTCAAATGAGCGTAATATCGCGAAAGCGGGTTACGTAAACGATCGGTTTCGAAAGGGTTAATGTAGATATTTATTTAAAACCCAACGGTGCATTTTGTAGAAAATGAATGTATATATGATCTGGAGTCTACTGTTTGTCCCTACTCGCATTTCCCGAGTCAATGCCGATTTTTAAATCTGGACCAAAAAACGAAAATCGCGTGAGTGAGTTTTGGAAAAAAAAATTCTGAGGGTTAAAATTAATTTTTTTAAAAATGGATACCAGATTTTAAAGAACAAAAAAATGTAGATTAGGCGTGGTATTTTTAGTTTTTTGTATCTTGTTTATAAACGCCAATTCTAATTTTTAAAGATAGGAGAAATAGTAAAAAAAGCGAAATTGACGACTTCGAAAGGGTTAACGTGATTTTTTTTAAACTAAAGGTTTCTGGCTAAACCCGATAAAACGTAGATGCCTTTAGGTGTGTTTGCTTTTTGTTGGCTTATTTTAGAAAGCCGATGAAAGATTTTATATATCGCAGAAAATCGGAATTCGCAAAAGAGAGTCCAGCGCACGAATTTTTTTGAAGGGTTAATAATCGCATTTTTCAAAAACAAAGACAGATGTCGAAAAATGAATAAATGTAGATATTGTCTGGTATTTTTAGTTTTTCGTACCTTTCTTTGAATCGCCGATGTGAATTTTTAAAAATTGCCAAAATCGCAAAAATCGAAAATGGCATACAGAAAATATACTTTTTTGAAGAGTTAATTTTTGTATTTTTTAAAACCAAAGGTCGCTTTGAAAAGGGCAACGTCAGTTCTTTAATTTGGTGACCTTTCTTTTTCCGTATCTTTAGTATTCCGGTGGATGAAAGGCTCAGAAAACGGGAGAAACTAAAAAACAATAATTCGATGCTTTTTTATTATTTTTTTGAAAGGGTTAAATGTATTTTTTTTTCAAACCAACCACATCGTTTAAGACGTAAAAGTATGTTCTTTCAGAATATGTAGACGGTTTTTCCTTATTTCTAGCCGTTTGCCCGTGGCGAATTTTAAAAAACTTTAAAAAAAAAAAAAAGCGGGATGTCTTGTGTTTTCTTTCTTCTATTCCGGAAGATTCCGATATTGGTTTTTGAGCATGTGCTAGCTAGCTTCGGAATAATGACTTTTTTATTTGTGATCTTTGATCAGTTTTTAATTAATAACTACTTTAATTTTCAAAATTGTAAAATTTTGAGGCTCAGGTATACCAGGAGAAGGTTTGGACTACCTAAATCTAAATTTACAGACTTGTAGGTGCGCTAAATTTTCCTAGCCATCGCCGACAGACAGAAACACACACACAGACACATAGAGCGAAACTTTCTTTTATTAGTATATATTAATGTCAACTCCCTTCTTTAAAAATAATATTTAATGTATATAGAACTTTTTAAAGTTGTACCATTACATATAAAATATTACTGACATTTGTATTATTTCGTTTGCATTATATATGAGATCTATATTAGGTTCTAAAAGAACTCAGATTCCCGACGACAAATATGTCTATAGATATAAAATATTGAAAGGATCTTTTACATGCCTCTTATAATAAAGGAATGAATCTATCTCTATTATTTATGATGAAAGGAAATAATGTCATGATTCCGTGATATCCGAGATTACGTTTCTAAACCTACAGAGTAAAATATAATAACACTATTCATTTTAACAAAAAAAAACTCCATTAAAGTTTTCATTTTGATGGCTTTAAGATTGAGGATATTTAAAGATTTATTAAAAACAATTCTAGAATTTAATAAGAATAAATCATAAAAATTGTTTATTTAGATATCCTTGCATATATCTATAAAGTGATTTTTTTATGCATTTGTGCGCATTTGATTTAATTCTTTGAAATATAATGAAACATTTTATATGTATTTAAGTATGCATGTGAAATGAATTCAGTGGTTTGTTTCTAATCTCAATTTAGAGTTAACGGACCAATAGTTGACAATTTTTTGGCAATTGCTGCAGCTTTTATAAATATGGTCCATATTACTTTCTGGCAAACCCCAGATACACGACGACAATTATGTCCATTATTATGAAATATTAAAAGATCTTTCACATGTATCTTATAATAAATGACTGAAGTTATGTCTTTTTTTACAGTGAAGGGAACTTTTGTCACGATTCCGTGATGAAGAAGAATATGGTTCTAATTCGAGAGAGTAAAAGTGTACTAATATTATCTATTTTAACAAAAAAGAATTTTTAAGGCTCACATTAGTTTTTTTTTTTTTTTTTTTTTTTTTTTGATAGATAATTTAAATTTGAGAATATTGAACAATTTATTGAAAGAAAAAACTTTAAATTATCGATTTACAGGATTAATCACAAACAAATATTTAAAATATAGATTCACTTATACAGGGTGCATAGAAAAAACGAATAAAGCTAGAACTGTTAAACAAGTATCTTTGTCTAATATAATGAACAGTCTCCGTTTAGTCTTCATATATGTATTTTTTAATTTACACATAACCATACAAGAAATCCTAACTTTCTAATTTTTTGATAACCAATCACCGGTTTAAAATCGTCACTAATCGTTTGGAGGTACATGTACATTAACTAAAAAAACTAACACATTATACAATTTATTTCCATAAGAAAACCAAGTTAAGTACGCTCAATGTTTCCAGATTCGGTTGCAATTCACATGTAGTCGTACGCATACAGCTACTCGTACATTGCTGCAGATGAGGGAAACATCAAGTATATTAAGTTGTTTTTCTGAATTAAAAAAATGAACCCTGTTCACATGTGTTAGTTTTATTAATAAACATTTTACCCGTATATGTGTTTTTATCCGTAACCATCTGTCCTAAATTGTCGCACTTCCAAAAGCGATTAGTAATGTACCTAAGCGGATGATTGATTAGTGAATAATTTACATTTTAGTGCTTCTAATATAGGAATTTTTGAACTTAAAAATCATTTTACCCGAAATCACCAGGACACTACGATTTTTTAAATGCGTTTCTTTCGACATATCTCATAGTTTTTCAGATAAACTTGATAATTTTCAAATTTTCCCACTAAGAGCGCTACAGTCACGCTCATGTGGTAACGCATACATGTTTCAGTATATGTAGATACTTGTTCCAAATTTCTAGTTAATAGATACCTTTTAGCTGATTTTTCATTTTAAAGGGGCATTCCTATGAATCCTTTATATAGAGGGTAATTCTTTAATTCGGTTTTGCCCCAAATAACTTGTGAATGGAGTTAGCTATAGCCATGAACGTGGTAAATGGGTATGTACTTCACAATGAGGGACCTAGCGACAAACTGCAAAGTTAACATATCTGTCTCGAAAAAGGTAGGCGATACGGTGATAAAAAGTAACTACAAGTACTAGAGCGTCCTCCATTTAGTATAAAATGATGCCTTAAATGTTAAAACTTTATTTGAATCCCAGAATTCTAACTTTTTTTGTTATATTCTCTAACCAGTTTATAAACAACACTAATGACATTCAGGTGTTTCATTATAAGTTGGCAGCACATTTACTAATAAAACAAAGACATGTAAGAATAGTAAAATTTATCTTAATAACCAAATCTAGTATTCCCAATGCGTTTTCCATCGGATGCCTTAGTACCAATCGTCCCAATATATTAGACCATTTAGTGACAATTTTGTTAAATTTTATTTATCTTTCTAATTTATTTATTATCGCATTGCTGTATAGCTTTCTGTACTTGTCAACTGATCTATAACGATTACCTATTACTAGTTGCGTTACTAAAATTTAATTTTTTTACATTATTAGTTTCAAAATAGTTTTTCGTCGGTAATTATTCTTTTAATTTTTTTTAAGTAATTGAGCATTTCTTTTCCAGTGTAGAAATTAAATTTTTAATGTTCGTATAAAAAAATATTCTGAATTCTTTTTTTTTCTATACAGAGATATAGGGTACATTCAATCTTTAATTTTTTCCTTTCAATATTTCCAAATAGTAAATTGTTCATTAATTAGTCAAAAAATTTCTGTGATTAAATAAACTGAAAATTTCTATTTGAAAATATTCATGCTAAAAGATTAAAAATTGTGTATTAGAACCATTGTCATAAACCGCTTAAAGGACGTACGTGTCAATCAGTGTTCTAATTTAGCAGATATATATTTATTCAAAATATATTTCAAAAGTTCCAAATAGTATTAATTTTGTGTTTCGAGACTCACCAAAAATCTGTGATGAAAAAAATAATAATATTCAGAAATTCTGGTATATATTGTGAATAAGATATTCATTAAATTAGCAATACAGATGAAAATTGCTCCCGAAATCAGGAAAGTTTTGAAAAATCATTAATTCAAAAATAAATGAAGATAGAAAGGCTCCGTTTTCAATATATAAATGCAACTGTATAAAATCAATTTACAAATACAAAACAAAGTACGATAATTAAAACATGAACATCTGTGAAAAGGAACATAGGATAATTATTTTTAAATTATTATTTTTTTTATTATATTTTTATATGAACTAATATTTTAGAACAATTTTTCAACACATTACCATTTATATAATATTCAACACTTGCGTGTGTATAAAAATATAGTCTTTGGTAATCTAAATAAAATATATTTCAAATTTTAATTGCTTAAAAGGCGTATATTCAACATAGTGAAAAAGTACCCAAGCCGGGACTCGAACCCAGGTCTTCAGTATAGCGCACTGATTGATCCCGGGTCCTCATTATAGCGCATCGATTGTGCTATACTGATAACCCGGGTTCGAGTCCCGGTTTGGGTGCATTTTTTTTACTATGTTAGCTATACGCCTTTTAAGCAATTAAAATTTGAAATATTATGAATGCAAGGCGTTTGAAATTTTCTGTGGAAAAATTTCCAAGTATTAAGTATAGATTTAAATAAAATATGATAAATGAAATTTTGATATTGCAACGAAATAGATCTTACTACACTTTATTGCTTCAAAATGCATTGCATGCGTAAATGAGTTAATTTTCTTTTTGGATTTCTATGAGAGAACCAGAAGATACTTAATTACATGACATTGTAGTAATATTAAAAATATAAAAGAATGAAAAATCATGCGTCACACATAGAGTATTAAACACTTTTCCACATATTCAGATTACTGTAACCAATCTTCATCGGTTATTAAAGTGAAAGCTGAAGCCTAAGGAAATTATTTGGAAAACGCATAACACATTTAAAACCCATTTCAGAAATTACCATGTATAGTCGAAAAAATAAACGAATAAGTTTTGAAGCTTCTGTATATGATAGTTTGCAAACATTTAGTTCAGTTAGAAAACGCGTAAGTTGGAAATTCTCCTTTAGCAATTTCCTTTCAATAAGCGTAAATTACTCAATGTTTCCTGATCAACGCTGTATATGATCTATAGAATTTATACACACCAAGCAATATGCAAAAACAAAAGTTAAATTTAAAAATGCATATCAAAATTGGAAACATATTTCCAGCAGTTATTGTTCATATACAGTACTTTTAACCGAAATAAAAACGTATATCAAAAACGCATATTCTCCTTTAGCAATTTCCTTTCAATAAGCGTAAATTACTCGATGTTTTCTGATCAGAGCTGTAAATGATCTATAAAATTCATATACACCAAATAATATGCAAAAAATTAATTTTAAAGACGCATATCAAAACTGGAAACATATTTCCATCAGTTATTGCTCATATACAGTACTTATAACCGAATAATTTTCTGTGACCTGTAAACGGCAAATTCTATTCTCTTCATTTTCAATAACAAACCTCTATGGCAAACTTCTATAACATACATGGTAATGTTCCATGATAATGCAAATACATTTACGCGAGTTAAAGCACGGCCAGACAGATGACCATAGAAACCGAATTCATTAACACTTTTCAACTATGTGGGAAAGTTTTTAAAAAATGTCTGTTGTTAAATAATGGGTATTTTTTTTTTCAAGAAAAAATCTAGTTTTACAAACATTTTACATCCAAATATTTTTTAATTTTCACATTACTTATATGCTTACTTTACTTGAAATTGCACTTTCTAAAACAATTCTTTATTAAATTCTCTGTTCAGAGATGCAGTAAAATTAAATTTATACATAATTCCGTCAATAAAATTAATTCGAGCTTGAAGAGTAGCTTTTAATAAAAGATCAAAGGACATTTAATCCGTCAAAGAAATTGAACAGGATGCTAAACACATAGGATTTAGAATAAAGATGAAAAGATTTATTAATTACGTAATATTTTAGTTTCAAAAGATTTTCAGTTCTTTTGACACATTAATTTATTTAAGTCTCTCATTCAACAAATATTTATTAATTGGTTTTGTAACAAAATTAAAAGAAAGCGTATTAAATATATACAAGGAACTATGTGCGAAAAAATTATTTATTATTACTGAAACTAAATTTATATACACATGACAAATACGATTATATTACATATAAAAATCCTTACAAATTTCTTAAAAACAACCATTTAAAACTATTTTCGTATAGTCCAATGGTGACATTCTGAAGATCAGCAAATTATAAATGAATCTTTTTCGGCATTTTTTTAAAAGGATTTAAACTCTTTTTGTATCTAGTTTAATAAGTCTTAGCACATATAAATAAATTTTATCTGTGAGAATTATCTGTGTGAACTAATCATTAAATGAACCTTTGTAAGCCATATTATTTTAACCTCTGATTCCCCTCCAGTGCACGTTTGCTTTTTGCCCCATGATTCATGAATAGGCAATTTCACGCCCATCTGTTGGTTTATTGGGGACCTAATGAATATGTTGACATCTAGTCAACATTTGCTGTTACAACCATATGCTTTTAAAATTTTCGAAACTTCACAACTTCCTCCTTTCAATCGCGACTCTTAGTGTTTGAATACAGACATTGTTTCACTCTTTTTCGTTAGTATGATAGTTTTAAAAATTTTGAGTATGGAAACTGTCAAGGAATTATTGCTCCAGCGCTTGCTGTTAGCGGTGCTAGAATAAACAAATAAAATCAGTAAGTGCATATATTTGTCTTAGAAAGAGGGTAAATAAATAAAACCAATTATAATAATGGGAATTTCTATTAGTATTACTCAAATGTGGGATCCAAAAGGTAGGCTAAACTACAGAATAAAATCTATTGCTCGGTTACAGCATAAGCTATAGTAGAAAAATAGGCTTTATTGAAGAAGGTATTTCAATAAATGCAAAACTCCTCTGACAAAAAATTAAAATATCTAAAGTAATTACCTTGTGCTACTGACACATAAATTACCCATTTACCTATCCATTAAACATAATAGTATTTGTCACATTTCGCCAGTTAAAAAATGCGATTAAATTATTTTTTTTTATTTCTGATTACATACAATAATAGCATTAATCAACGCAGCAAGAACTGTTTTTAAATTAATTTTTATTACACTTATTACTTTACTGGCGGACCTTCCCGGCTCATGATATTAATTCTATTTAACCGTCATATAACTATATTTATTATTAATAACATACCTTAAATCAATGTTTTTAACTTTTTAAATACGATCCTAATGCTGTGTGGCTTAGTGCCTTCGGTAGCGTACAGCCTTGAGTTTGAATTATTTTACATTTTTAAACAAAAATCTATCCAACTGAACCTAGATTTGGGGGTCCCACTGTCTTCGGCAGCGTACACCGGTTGTGCTACGCTCGCTCCAGTGTGTTTTGATTTTATAACTTTTAACGACAGACTAAGATAGCAATTTCCCGTGATAATAACCTTAAATATACCTAAAATATTTATTTGCTGAATTTCTAAATTTAAACGAAATATTTCCAAACCAACATATCGGCTTCTAGGAAGTATTTTCTTCTCATATATTTTTTTCACACCGATTAATTTAATAGCTATTAAAAACAGAATCGTTTTTATCGTCCAAAATCTTTAAAATGTTTATCAGCTATAAATATAATTTTTCTGAAGCCTGTGTATAATTTTCATGCAAAAATATTGATTGTGCTAAAACACTGCATTTAGTTGTAAAAAACAATGATTGTCTTCTGACTTATTTCTCAGATCAATATCCTATGGATTATTATTAATATTATTATTATTCCAACTGGTTATTTTACCCCTAAATCTCATTTTTTCTAAACCAAAATTTTCTCGAAAATTCTACTTAAAAGTTAGTTTAAGGTATTAAAATTTTAGAACAAGTGCGAAAAAGTAAGTTTACGTTATAGTAAGTGTAAATAAGAGTGCGCAATGTCACCCTTTGCGACTTTTTTCAAACTTATTACTTTCCCAATAAATCTACAAATTTCTGATTTTTTTTCTTTAGCTAAAAGCTTTGTATATCATATATTAGTAGTTTAGTATAGGTAGGTAGTATAGTAAGTAAGTTTAATATAGTAAAATTTCAGAGCGGTCGTATAAAATTAAGTGCATTTTTTTAAATAAAAACTTCCTAATGTGCTTGGGGGAAAATGAAATTCGCCAAATGTATCTTTCGGAAATGTATTTTCTTCTAAGCATTAATATTCGACTTTTTTTTTTAAATCTATGGCGTCCTTTTAAATCTTAATGTATGCTCGTTAAGCGTATGCCATTTTTTTCGTATTTTGATAAAAAAATAACAGACACAGAACGTTAAACATTGAAAAAACAACATAATTCACGAAAGTGACTTACGGAATCGAACGTTTTTGAAATGGTTAGAATTGATATTTTTTTATAACAGACGACGGCGTTTTAAAGCACAATGAGATTATATATGGTTTCGTATCTTTGGTTTGTTCGTATTTTGATTTCCGAAGCCTATTTAGATTTTTAAACATCGCATAAAAAACAAAATTTGAATAAGTGACTTTCGGAAAAGAATTGTTTTCAACACAATAGTTTCCATATTTTTCTAAAGGATTGTGGGTTTAGAAATGAATTAGCGCGGGGTATTTATGTTTTTTTGTATCTTGATTAGCAACGCGGATAAAGATTTTTAAATTTTACAGAAAATGCAAAAGTGTCTTACGAATACGAACGCTTTTGAAAGAAGAGTTAATATTAATAGTTATTAATAGTTTTTATATTAGATTCAGGGTATGTAATGGATGATGAACGTAAATGTGGTCTGGTACTTTTAGTTTCCCCGTATCATGATCAGAAACTCTGAAGCAGATTTTTAATGATTGAGGTAATCACGAAAATTCCGAAATGGCGTACGAAAAAATGTTTTTCATTTCAAATGGTTAATATTAATTTTAAATCCAAAGGCGGCGTTTTGAATGACGAAGTACGATATTTAATTTGGTGTAACCGGCTTTACTATTTTGGTTAGTTTAGTCAATGCAGAGTTCGGAAATAGGGAAAAAGAATATAACACGAATTCGAGGTCTGGTAATTATCTTTTTAAAGTGTTAAGATTAATATTTTTTTAACGTAATGTGGCGTTTTAAACGTACATGTATGAAATTTAAGAATATATCTTCAGTTTTGCCGACGTTTCTGTTGATTCGCATTAAGAAAAGTGGCCAAATAAATTGATGATGTCGCACTTTCCTTCTTCTATTCTTGCTGGCTTCTTAAAGCTGAGAACCAAGCGCACACACTTTCGCCGATTTTCATATATACATATATCTTTTTCCGGTGAATTTTATAATTAATATCTCGGCTAATGATTAAAAAAAGTAGAAATATGTATCCCAGGTGCATCAGTATCTGCTTTGAACTATCTTATACAAATTTCAGATTTCTGGGTACAATAGATTTAGATAGCTATCGCCAACAAACAGACAGAGCGAAATTTTTTTTTATTAATGAAGACTAACTGCAATATTGTGAAAATCGTTTCTGAAAGAATAATAGACTCGAGAAATGGTGGTTTTATACAATTGACAACAATTATCTGATTTCCATTCACATCACACATCCGGCATCAAAATCTGTGTTAAAACATTGTCCTAATCACAGAAAAGTAGAACACACCTGTCCCTACAAATGACTCAATGTATTAAAAAAAATGAGCATTTGTATTCAGCAAAATTTCTAATATTAATATTATTATTTCAAAAGGATGTAATTTTCAAGTATTTTCCATTCTGTAGAACTGAGACCAGGATATATCTTTTTCCGGTGAATTTTATAATTAATATCTCGGCTAATGATTAAAAAAATAGAAATATGTATCCCAGGTGCATCAGGATCTGCTTTGAACTATCTTATACAAATTTCAGATTTCTGGGTACAATAGATTTAGATAGCTATCGCCAACAAACAGACAGAGCGAAACTTTTTTTTTATTAATGAAGACTAATTGCAATATTGTGAAAAATCGTTTCTGAAAGAATAATACACTCGAGAAATGGTGGTTTTATACAATTGACAACAATTATCTGATTTCCATTCACATCACACATCCGGCATCAAAATCTGTGTTAAAACATTTTCGCAATTAATTTTCTCTGATGCATTCAAATTTAACTATGCTGTCCTAATCACAGAAAAGTAGAACACACCTGTCCCTACAAATGACTCAATGTATTAAAGAAAATGAGCATTTGTATTCAGAAAAATTTCTAATATTAATATTATTATTTCAAAAGGATGTAATTTTCAAGTATTTTCCATTCTGTAGAACTGAGACAAGGATCCTGATCTGCAAAAGTTCAAAAGACACTAGTGAAAATTATATTTAGTTCACATTAACAATTCGATTTTATTCATAAACTGAGAGAATACAGATTTTTTACATTATATACATGCTATGTTTTGTAACAAAAATATATTTGAATTTCAATACATTATTTTAAACTAAATACCAATTCTTTAGATGCCTAATCATTTCAAATATTTTTAATACGATTACATTCATATTAGGAACATTTGAAGACACCAATTTCGATTACATCACTGAACAAATTACACTGAATATTTTCTGGATACTTATTGCTGAAATATATTTATCTTAAGAATGAAGCTCCTGAGATATCGGTGGTTAAGATTCTGACTTCTATTAGTCCGTATAAAAATTAATAGCGGTTTCTTTTATTTAACTCTCACTCAATTTACACTAGTGTCCAGAAATTAAGGGTAATTGAACAATTTCAGATGTTTCGTCGAATGTCTAATTGAAACTCGTGAGAAATTCTCTTGAACTTTGATGATGTAAAGAACATGTTTGACTTCATGTTTTTCAGTGAAGATTTTGTCGCGAAGACAATTAGATGGGAGCAATAATACTTTTAATAATAAAATAATATTTTCGATCACTCAAGTAACATAAATTGCTTAAAATGATCTGTCATGGTAGCAAATGACAATGTAGGTCCTGTTCAACATTTGTGTACATTTGTGTAAGCATAGCACGTATATTCGGAAGATGTTAACGTTTCTGTGAAAAATTCAAAATTTTTTTTTATTTTTTTTATTTATAGCATGCAGAGTTTTTAGCCGAATTTAACACCACTTTCCAAACATTTGACAAAAAATTATAGAAATAGTATACTACAATTAAAATATTAATATATTGAATATTTAAAGATATATAGGTATTCGTATGAAATAAATTTTAACTGCGCATGCGCGAACTACAGCAAATATTTTTTGTCATGATTTGATAGTCAATTCTATAGGACAACTTATGTAAAAAGACCAGTGAAATATCGTGAAAACCCAACCAATTACAGCAATAATTGATAAATTGAGGAGGGAATCCCATAGGATTATATTCGTTTGGTCCAAAGGCTAAGAGATCAATTTGAATCCAAAAATTCAGTATCAAGAAGACTTGTTCCATACCACTCATGGGTTACAACCCCTGTACAAGATCGCTTTCCAGCTTTTTTTGCCCGAAGGAGGAGCATCAGTACTGTGGCTCAGCTCATTTCAGATCATCCTAAAGCAACAGGGGTGACAATACCTGCGATTACGATGCATAGACGTCTTCACAATTAAGGAATCTATGCAAGACGAACTGTTGTGTGTGGCCCTTTTAATCAACAACACAGATGTGCCCGTTTATGTTGGCCAAGAGAGCACGGTACCTGGAACACACAACAATACGCTTCGTACTGTTCACAGATGAGTCCCGGGTTGCTTTGGAGAGTGATTCAGTTCGTGTGCTGATCTGGAGAGAATAAGGCATCAGATTATACATATGTAACATTATTGAAAGACACAATTATAGAGAAGGTGGAATCGTGGTTTGGGCTGGCATAGCTCTTTTGGTCACAGTAACTTCCGTGTGTGCCATGGAAGCATTATGACTGCTGTAAAATATCGGGACGAGCTCCTTTCTCCGTCTGTCACACAGTATGGTAGTGCTAATAGTGATGCATTAATCTGAATGGTCGATAATGCAGATCAAATAGAGCTAGAGTCGTTGATGAATATCTAGAGGTTCTAGGTTTGGAGCGAATGGAATGGCCAGCACAATCTTCAGACTTTGATCCTATAGAGCATCTTTGGGACTGTCTTAGAAGACATGTGACTGCCGTAAGACATCCTCCGAAGTCGTTAAATGAGCTGGAACAAACGTTGCTCATGTATGGTAGTTGTTTCCGACATCTCAATTGACAGTATGGAAAGTCGATTCCACAAATTCATTACAAGTAGGGCCGGACACATGCCTTATTAAAATCCGTTTATTTATCTTTTTTCACAAAAAACTGCTATTTTTTTATTAAACACAGGACTTTTGTAAAAATCGCAATTTTTTATTTGTAAATCATGCTTGATGTTAAAATTAAGTAAAAGTCTAAAAAAAGGAGAATTCTTCTAAATTTCCTGTTTTTGTCTTCATTTGTTTTCAAATTAGACACAAATTATACACATTTGCACATCATATAGCATAATGATCTTGGAGGTTTTATAAAATGTTTCTCTACATACATTTAGCATCAAATAAAGCCCTGATACATTTTATAAAATAATATTCGAAATTTATAAACGTTGCCTGTGCCAATTTACTGTAAAATGTGCTCTCATTTATGCAGTGCATTCAAAATCTGTTACGGAAATAAGAAAATTTTTGTGACAAATGAGATAATCTCTCCAAAATATAAAACACTATTTTAGATGACATAAACTACAAGTAACGTTAAACATAACATAGCAAATGATTTTTTTGGAACAGTGCATCTTGCAACAGAACATTCAGTGCAACAGAACATCTTGCAAATTAGATATTATTTGATGTATAATATGTTGAAGTTTTGTAACATACTTTAGATGTATATAACTTTCATCTATATAAGTGTAACCCGAAAAAAAATTGAAAGTGATAGGTTCTGCTTGTGACAATTCTTATATTATATCATTTACCTTCAAAAGCAAAGTTAAAGTATAATCCACTTTTTCTGAGAAATGTGTTTGAGTAACAATAAAATAAAACACTCTTGTGCATGATACAAATGTCTACTAGTGTAAAAAGTAAATGCAATGTATTTTGATTATTTGTTTTAAAATATGATGTTAATTAAAGTTTTATCAGATGGATGTTTTTGTACATAAACAGCATTTAATATTTTTATATGACATTTCATGAAAGTTTACATAAATATTTCTATTAAAGAAACACGATTTTTCCTACACAGATTTTCTTTAGAAGTATTGGTTATATCCTTTATTAGAGATATTCTATTTTTAAAATGATGTTGACGTAATTTGGTTTTATGGATGTGAGATTTTTTTTTAAATTTCAGATTTATTCAAAATATTTTAAAACAGTTGTGATAAACAGTAAAATTTCTTCAATATCAAAAGTGTATTTCTAATATATAAGAAGTCTATGTACTACTTTTGTAAAATAAATTTTACAAGTAATTGGGATTAAAAAAATAAATTAAAAAATAAAATAAAATAAAATAAAACAATGAATTTTTTCCGAAGTATTAGAAATCTTTATAAGTAAGTCCATTCTTAGAGGGAACATCGATAAAATGTTTCAAATTATTAAATAGAAAATCAAATATTATTGTCATTATTTAAATTTTGTAAGTTTTCTGAAAACATCGATAAAATATTTGATATTATTAAATAGAAAGTCAAATATGATTGCCATTATTTAAATTTTGTAAGTTTTCTTATTTTACTTTTGTCATGAGAAATTCTTTATCAATTTAGTTATTAAATTATATCAATATTATATTCTAATAAAGCTTAATTTTGCCTGAAATGAAAAATGTAACCATTATAATAATTTGACATTCGTGGAGAAGAAGAAAAAGAATGTATTCATTTTGTATTTGTACGTATTTCCTAAAACACATATATTTAATATTCGCCATTTAATTTCATTTAGAAAGTATTTGATGAAAAATCAGATAAGAGCTCTTTAAGTAAAGCAGCTAATTAAATTTACAAAAGTCAAAATTAATTATTCATAACCTCTTAAAATTATAGTAGAGTTGCTTGTAAAACATTTTTATGAGCTTAATATATGTGAAAAAAAAATTCAATGAGTGAATTTATATATATATATATATATAGATAGATAGATATATTGATAGATGGGTAGAAAGATAGATAGATAGATATTACAGAAATCAAAATTCCGTACTTTATTAAATTTATTCCGTAAAACTATTCCCTTCTAAATTCATCCTACAACCCTAGTTTAATGAAATTATTTACTATCTGAATCAATATTCCATTTATTTAATTTATTTAAAAACCTTACTATGTAAAACGTTTATTTAATATTTTTCTCCCCTTCAAAATATTCTAAAAACAATTCTTGTATTTATTTTTCTTCAAAAACCTTTTTTTATTTCACCGTTCTTCGAAGCCAAATTCATTCTATTTAGAATTATCATCTCTGACATTTTTTTTTTTTAAACTCAGATTCGCGCCGCTTCTTGCCAGTGTCTCCGAACTTCAAAATTCTGCTGCCTTCGGTAACATATTCCGACGTAATAAAGCCCTGTGATTGGGTAAAACGTGTTGACGCATTAGCGCAGAAAAACCTACGCATTAGAGTTTAAAACGTAATGCACGATTATCGGAGCTCAGAGTTTACAAAAGTTGTTCATAAAATATGCTGTTGCCAGGAATGAGAAATAAAATAATTCCGAAATGTGATCTTAATTTAACATCAAATGTCTTAAGTAAAAAGTGTAGCATGATGGCTAAAATTTTACTCATGAAATCTTCCTTTGATAAGAGACACTTGTGGTGAGTGTTGACGTCTATGCATCTTATAGAGAATAAATAAATTTTCTGTTTATTTAAAGTTTCGTCTATTCTGTTGAATGAAAACTTCCGATGAGTTTTTGACCAAAGGCCTGATGGAATTATATTTACGACTGCATTACGGTTATGTTGGTGATCAGAATAAATTCTACGAAATTTAATTCCAACTACTTCAATTTCTTAATTGATTAAGAGGTGCTACAATGAGCTTTGTGTCCTAAAATAAATAAAAAAGTACGACAGGAGAGATATAAATTTTGAATAACCTAAAAAATGCTTATACACAGTTGTTCAACAAACAAACAAAAAAACAAATATATACATTCATACATTTTAAGAATATCTGTAGAAAGAATATCTGTCATTTGTTTATTTTACTTAAAAAACAAAATAACTGATGTACAGTCATTGAAACTATACTTATATTTTTCTCGAATTCATTTCATAAATTTTAAATTGGTTTTAAAACAGCTGCGTTATTTTTTCTGTATGATTTTCCAATTTTCAAAGAAAATTAATACCTTTCTTTTTGTATATAATGATAAATGACATCCAACAGTATATATATATATATATATATATATATATATATATATATATATATATATATATATATATATATATATATATATATATATATATATAGAGAGAGAGAGAGAGAGAGAGAGAGAGAGAGAGAGAGAACATCTATTTCTCCTCAACTTCATTTCAGTTATACATTAAAAAAATTTTACCTATGCTTTTTTGATGTGTATGTGTGTAATTCTACAAGACAAAAAACCTAAATACCCCAGACCCCTTGAATATCAATTAACCTAAAACTTATATATACAAACTAATCAAAACATAACATCCAAACTTTAAATTTCAAAACTTCAATCGACCGATGTATAATATTTGTATCCACCTACTTTTATCATTGGAACTTTTTTAAATATTAAGTTATCCGTATAGGCTAGAGGTACATACAAGTAATTAGTAATATCATCGTTAATACATTTTGTGATCATTTAAGTTTATTAAAAATTTGGTTAAATCTGTGAATTTGTTATTAGAAATATTATGAAAAAGAAACCATTGAAATACGCATAACTTCCAATACATTAAAATGATTTGCAACCATTATTTATTATATTTTAACTCAATATAATAATAGACAAAATAATAATAATTATAATAAATAAATACTGATATGCAAATTAAACGGTAAATAAATTAAATACTATTAAATACGTTAAAGTAAGCACTAATATTAAATATTTAATAGTGTATACTATTAAATGTTTAATTAATTTAAGGTTTTATAAAATATTTGTCGCGAGGAAATAATTCATTGGATATTAGCTTACGCATTTTTTTTCCCGAAAACATTTGAAAGTTGTTTATATGAGAAACCTAAGCAATTCGTGACAGGATAAAAGTGTCGATATATATTAGAAAATGAATTGTTGATTCCAAAATAATAAGAAATCTATTAACATTTTCGGATCTAGGCATAATCAATATGACATGCTGTTTAATTTATTATTATTTTCTTTTAACAATTTTTCTTCTTATTAGCATGGAATACAGGGAATATGCATCTATACATTTATTAATATATCTTAATTAATGCTTACACCTTTAATAGTAATTAAAAAAATAAAATATTGCTTAAAGTTTTCTTTAAACCGTTGGCGATTCTATTATTTCAATTATATTTTCACACTTAAAATTTTAAACAAGAAATACTTTTCCGAATACTAAAAATACTAAAATACTGTTATGACTGTTTAATACTGATGTAATATGGCATTTTTCAAACAACTCTCAATAAGTCTTCTTTAGCCTACTGTCATGTGAAAACTATGGAAAATTCGTTAAATTTCAGTAAACCTTCAATTTTGTGAATTTAATAGATAATTTTAGTATTATTAACATAAAAATAATTCTTAAAAAAGAATAAAAAACATTTATGTCCAGAAAAAGTTAAAAGAAGATAAAAAACACCAATTTTGTAAATTGTGTTATGATAAATAAAATTGATAAACACTTTAATAAAAGTATTTATAAAATGAGAGGGTTTATTACAAAAGTAATATTATAATAATTCTACTTATAAAGAAAGCAATGCATATAAGAAATGTTGTTCTTATGTAATATTTTTTTTCTCCCTTATAATTCAAATTACTATTTATATTAGGAAATATCATATATAAAGATTTCGAAATTATCATAAACATAAAATACGCCATCCTCTAAAAATATAAAAAATAATTAAATATCTAATAATGTATTACAACGTTCAAAATAAAAATCTAGAATTGAAATTTGTTTTATTCTTACATATATTCTTTTGATTAGTTATAAACAAGGATTTTTAATAATTTATCCAATTCTCTTTCCCTTACCCGTATACATATTAATGTATATTTCCACGACAAGAAAATGAAAAAAGAAATGCCGATATTATCTATGTTTCTTCTAATTAAATTTTCATCGAAGACAGAAAATAATGTTTCTGTTTTTTTTGTTTTTTTCTTGCTGGAAAAGTAATTTATGTTGATGTAAAATGTGTTCTTTAACGTAATTATCTGTTCATGAAAGTTTTGAATGTCACAGAACAAGGAGATGATGTACTTGATTAAAAATATTAAGATTCGCTTATAAGAACATTGCAGTTACTGCATTTACAAGAAAAAATAAATAAAAACCATTTGAAAATGACAACGACACATTATATATTCCTCTAAATAGCATGCCCTCGCTTAAATTCGGGGTTATTTATTGTCAACGGAATTGTAAACTGATATTTTGTTGTTTTATTTTTGTATTTGTTGCTTATAATGCAAGAGCAATGTGCGTAAATGTGACGACCTATAAATGAGGCAATTTTCTTGTACTTAAAATCTTAACGTAAAAATCGTATATAATTGCTATATATTAAAAGATCTGAACTTGAGGAACTATTTCTCTGCATTTAAACCGTTTTCTTTAAAAAAAACCCCATCAAAATACGAATTGTTCATTTTAAAGCCCCCAATGATCCCCTAAATGCGGCGAATAATAATTCCGAAAATGGATCAGAATTTCCCTTTTTTTAACTTTGAAGATCAAATAACTTTCTCAACATCAAGGCCTTGAACGCATGTTTCTTTTAAGTCGTTTTGGTGACTGATTTTTAGGGTTTCGTTCACCTCACGAAACCCTATTAGTCCCGCTTCGTTGCCTGTCCGTCACAGACCCGGTTCTCAGAAACTGTATAACTTACAGACTTGAAATTTTGTGTACTTATAGCTGAATACCTACTATGAAGCTGAAATTCATAAAATATAAAAATTGTATTATTTTAATATAGAGAGATAAAAAAACAAAAATCTAACAGCATTTACCTATTAATTTTAAACAGTTTTCTTTATAGCAGTTGCCAACAATTAAAAATCCACAATAAAATAATTTCCACAGTAATTAATTTTCTATTAAAATTTTTCCACGTGAAAAATGAAAATGTCCTAAAAAAATTTCACAAATTGAAAAAAAAAGACGTCATATGACGCCATATTGGCTATTAAATGGAAATTTTCAAACATTTCTCAATAACACAAGGAGCATGAGTATGTGTAAATACAGAAAGCAGAATAATATGAAGTCTTTAGAAATTTAAAAAGAAATATAATCTGACGTCGTATTGGAAGTTTAACGCGACCTTTTTCAAAGGTTTGAGAATAATACAAAGAGAGTATCAATATGAGTAATAGAGAAAGCAAATAGATATGGCGTCAGCAAGTGATTATAACGTCATATGAGTCATTTTTTTATAATTTAAATTATGTTATTACCATATTATCTACTATAATGATTAGTGTTTTAACTTTCAGTTTTATATATTTCAACTCTTTATTAATTATTTAAGAAACGATAGCAATTAAATGAATATTTTAAGAAAAACTGACATCCATAAAAGGCATTGCCCCATTTAGGCATTTTGGACGTCTCATTTAGTTTTAAATACTGTAAATGACACAAAAATGACCTACATACAACAATGGTATATTGTTTGCTTATATTACAGCTAATGTTTCAATTTGTACAATTCAAATTAGTTTTGAACTAAAGGAACAGTTTTCTATCATTTTCTCCTTAATAATATATATATATATATAATAAGCCAAATATACCCTAAATGCGACAAAACTATGGTGAATCACTTCTACTTTAGACACAATTACCTTATATTATAAGTTCTATTACAATATCATAACTATTTTTGCTAAGTAAACAAAATCTTAACATTTAACAACTTAATACATCACTGCTCTTTAAAATTATTATTGTTATATATTGTCGCAATTGCAAGGGCTGTTTATACCTGTAGTATATTTTGAGGTATTTTTTAAAATCTTATTTACATCTTATAAGAATATTTTTTATCTCTATATATTTTATATATTTTTTATCTCTATAATTAGGAAGATAAAGACAGCCTATCGCCAAATGAAAAAACTATTATTGGTATCTTTTATAAAATAAAATTTCAATATATGAATTTTGCTAACATAAAAGAAACTAGTCGTTGGGGAACACCGTACTACTTACCCATCATGGATATGCATAATGTAAAATATTAAAATACAAAATGTGTAAACTACTTATAAAATGCATTGCAATTCGAATAAAATCGTGACTTGATGACGTCATAAACTTTATAGGCTCGATCACTGAATTGCTTAAAAGAAACATCCTTATAACTCCAAAAGCAATAATCCTATTAACTAGCGGTTTATTGCATCTGATTAAGCGTCTCATTTACAATTAAAATATATCTTTGAATTGAAATTTGGATGAAATACAGGGTCATGAAAAATCGAAGAGTGTTGAAAATAGGATTACAAATATCTCGACATCTCATTATCCGATCGACTTCATGCTTTATGCAAAATTTATGTTTTTTTTATTGTCTTTTATGTTCACTTCTTAAAAATTAATTTCGAAACATTTTATATACCTTTTATCAGAATGAATATTTCGAGAGTCCGAAAAAAATAGTTCCGGATAATCGAGGTTAATGAAATTCAATAAGCTTTTCCCATTATTACATACTAAGTACATACCAAATTTCAAGTCTCTATCTCAATTTTTGTCGGGAGATAGATTGTTTACAGACACACAGATACACAGACACACAGACGGACGGCATTTTTTTTTTCTAAAAATATGTTTTTCGGAATCTCCAGTGTCTGAAACATGTAAATCCGTCAATTTTTTTTTTCGATTATCAAAACGATTACAAGACTTACCCTATACTACGTATGATGGGTAAGTAGAAGGTCAATTTAGTAAGGCTACAGTTGTTGAAATAAAAAAAGTATATTAAATTATGTCAAATGTTTATTTCTTGTTTTGTTTAAATTTAAAGTAAAGCACTTAGAAATTATAACTGTTTGCCTCTTTTGAAATTTAAATCCCACATTTTATAATAAATATTAATCTATTTTGTTTTCA
Organism: Maratus michaelseni; assembly: GCA_963931845.1. Taxonomy (NCBI): domain Eukaryota; kingdom Metazoa; phylum Arthropoda; class Arachnida; order Araneae; family Salticidae; genus Maratus; species Maratus michaelseni. The sequence goes on from OZ007592.1 coordinate 396,410,414, forward strand.
TAATAAAGAATAATGATTTTTAAAAGCATTTTAATATTTTGAAATAAAGTGTCGGTCACTGGTTCACTTTGTGTCAGTTATTGGTGTTTCGAAATAGGTATGGTGTTAGTTACTGAAGTTTTTTTACCATATTTATGAAAGAAATTAATTTTAAATAATAAAATGTATAATTTTTCAAAATTTTGCAAACAGTAATTTGTTAATATATCTATAATATCCTTTCAAAAAGAAAGGTAAGTATAGAATAGATTTAAATTTTTGTAATAGTGATTTTAAATAAAAAGAATCCTTAAAATGTCAGTTACTGGGGATTTCACCCTATATCATTTGTTTTCACCTATTTTTATACACTTTTATTTTACGTTGATTTTTCCATCACTCTTTTTAGCTAAAAGAAATACTTATTTCTAAATCTAAAAATGTTCCTAATTGCGGGATTTGTCTTTATATTTGTTAAGACGACAAACACACACATTCGCAGAAATTTCTTAGAAAATGCAATTGAATTTTTTCTACTATCCCTATAACATCTTCTTAAATTAGATTACTGTTTTCTTAAATTACATTTAAAAACCGAAAGTCTTATACGTAACACTACAATGCTCTTATACACAGAAGTAACCAAACTTTACGTATTCGAAATTGTTAATATATATTCATAAATATTGGAAAACGAACATTCTTATAGATAACTCTACAACGCTTTTATACACAAAAGTAACCAAATTTTACGTATTCGAAATTGTTTTAAGTACCGTAATTTCGTATGTATAAGCCGCGGCTCAAATAAATCGGTTTCGGACCGGAAATTGTTTTTAATGAAATGTAACGTGTTACATCTTGATACTTATTTGCATTTATTTTGATAAAAATAAATCTGGTTTTAAACAGACTTAATTTACCAGCGGCTTATACACCGGAAATCACGGTATTTTCTATGTTTCAATTTATGTGGTCAGTTGATATTTCACCAATCTTGTAAATTATATTCAATTTAATAAGATCCTAGACTACGAACTCCATATTTGTAGTATTAAAGTAGACTAAGTTATTATCTTGGAAGTCGATAAATTGTAGACCAATGAGGATTGCATTAAAAATTATATAATGCATATATGAATACTTGTTCTTAAATTTTATATATTTGCAAGAAAAATAAATTTATTAAGATTACATTTTGTAAACTATTTCATGATTTTTAACGATTACTTGTTACGTAAATCTGAAATAACTTACAAGAACGGATTTTGCGTTTTTTTTCCCAAAAAAATTTTAGGAGTAATCTGAAATTGGCCGAGGAAAGACTAATCAGACTTTGATTTGTCCAGCTCTAAATATATCTAGACTTATTCGTATATGAAAATTACATATTGCAATATACATTTCAACGGCATATACATTACTGGAAAACATTCAATTCTATTCAATGGCAAAATATTTTTTCGAAATTTTTCTGTAAATCTGGACTAGAAACGATATAACGATCCAATTTGGTTGAAGGAGCTTTTTGTAAAGTCCGACAACCATCCAGTCCGTTAATGTCTATGTTAGGATTTTTATAACTGTCAAAACACCGCTTCGTTTTGAAGGTAAATATGTTAAAATCAACTTTCGAATGTACCGAACAAACATCTTGGATAATCTTTTTCTTCTGTGTCCCAAGAGCATTTGAAAAATTAACACGAACTCTCAAGCAAGATTTTAATTAACACTTCATTTATTGTACAGATTTTAAAATAATTACTGAGATAGCATTTTTATAAGCTAGCATAAATACAAATTATTTAAACGTCTACAAAGATTTCTTTAAAAGATACATGTTAACATATGATTTTTTTTTATTTCTACATTAAAAAGTCGAAGAAAATAGTAAACAGCGTAATTGTTTTAATGAAAGCATTTCCATATTCCAAAAATCATGGAATGTCTTATTTTAAAATAAATTAATGCACAGTGATTTATCCCGAGGAGGTGAAAGATGAATTAAATTTATATTTTATTTCTTTATACTTAAAATGAATTTTTAGTTAGTACTCTAATGATGAATGAAAAGAGACAAAAGAAAAATCAATTACGGAAAACTTTAATAACATATAAGTAAATTACTCCTTATCTGACGCATTTTTATAAAGACATTTTACGAAATTCTGATATCTCAAGAGATGGTACAGGCAATTAGTTGTTAAAATAAATTATTGTTATTTCTAACAAAGCCGGAAGAAATTCTTTAGACGTAATGATGTAAAGATTTTTTTTAAAGGATAAGATAATGATAAGATATCTTGCAAATTTAATAAAATAAGTTTTCAAATCACAATTATTAGTTCAGTTAATAAACTTAGAACAACGTTAAGTAGGTATTCTTAATGATTAATTTTAAGATAGAACAAAATTATCAGATGGAATAAAATTAATAGGAAAAATAGTTTCTGACATTGTCATTTATATGCTGAAGTTATTTATTTATGTATTTTTTGTTAAACTTTGATTTATATTAAATAGTTATTTATTTAAACATTTTCCATTATGTTAGACACAATTATTGTGTTAGTTCAAATATAATGTAAAGTGATATACGAAACCTTAGATTAACGATAAATATTTATGTATGTTTTTCAAATGATTTCAAATTCCTTTTTTAATATTTAAATATACCTTTATCAAAATTTATTCAAACGTTCGAAATCCTATAAATATCAATTCAACATTTAGTTAATTTTAACATTCTAGAAAAAACAAACATGAAACACTACTTTTTTGACAATTTTTATTTTTATTTTGATGATTAACTCAACATTTCTTGTTTGGAAGAAGTACAAAACGTTGAACGGTTATAGTGTCACACCAGAAAATCGCAGAGATATGGATATTTTTCTATGATTAGATAAACTCTTTTAGATAACAACAAAGGCCAGCGGTGCATATTCAATTCAAACGTAAGCCTATAGCTTCTTTCAAAGTCGTGGCACTTGGAGAAAATAAGGGGCGTTTGTGGGTTAAGGCTGTTGGTCATAGAAGTTTCAAATTCCCCTCGCTAACTTTCCTATAGTCTTATGATGCATTAGCATTTTTAAAATATCTTCTCAGAAAATAATCAATTTTAACTTCTTTGTTTATTGTATTATTTTTTATTTTTGAAACATGTCTCCTTTTTTTAAAGCTGTCAAAATATGTTTTGCTTAATTTATTTGAAATTGTAAAATCTATTTAGTTTCTGTAAGATTTCATAAAATTATAAATTTAGTACATATGTCAGAAAATTTTGAATGCTAAAGAAATTGGTACTTCTCTATTATCCCGTCGACCACTTTTCCTAACAAAAAACTATCGCCAAACTGGAAGATTAAACGCCAAAAATGCAGTCTCATTTACTGGATGTCAGAAGCATTATATGTGTTTGCTATGTCACCAAGTGGTTTTTAATTCGACATTTGCGTGTATTTTTCATTATGTTTTACTGATTTATTATTTATTTCATTAATTAAAATAACAATTGTGTCCTTAAATTCTTATGTTTTATTTATTTATTTATTTTGTTATTCCAATGACAACGTTCTCCCGTTTATTGGGCGTTACAGTTTGGTGATATTTTTTTGTTATGAAAAGTGGCCGACGGGATAATAGAGAAGTACCAAAAAATTCCATACTTTAAGAAAAATGATTTAAAAATATTAAATTCTTAAGAACGTACTGTATAAATACCAATTTATAACATGCCATACGTTAAACATTAGCGAAGAGAGTTGAGATTTCACTGTCCAACAGCCTTCGACATGCTGAATAAGAACCACTGAGGAATGGTTCAAGTCACATCTGACAGACTTTTGGGAGCTCAAATAAAGTCCCTCTGAAGCAGGTTATTGATCAGATAATTCATCACAATCATGTTACTGTTCACAAGGAAGGTCTCCTTAAAGCGTGTACTTAAAACATTTTGAAAAAAAATGCTAAAGACACTTCTTATGTACGTAATAATAGATCAGTCAAATTTAGCTGCGGAATCCCAGTAGAATAACTGTAAAAAATATAGAAATTACGTGTTGCGAAAAGAGGAACGCGCCACTGGATTTATCAAGCCGTTTACTGCATTTAAACCATTTTAAGCAAGCGATTTTAATGCATTTGGAAATTGCTCGTTAAATGAGTGTTTAAATGCGCAATACTTAATGAACTTAAATTTAAACGATGAAATAGTTTGTTTAAATTTACACAGCTTCACCGGATGCATGAGTTTTCAGTATATTTTAAAAGTAAAGGCATGATTAAGAACGCTATCGCTACCCATGTAGCCCAGTTTATTGGCCCATCGTTAGCAGTTTGCGGAAACAGTTGTGAAATAGTTGGATTGGAAATGGTTGGGTTGTCAAATGGTTGGAAAATGGTAGGGACAGATATACCTCTAATTTTGAAAGCACCTGAGTGTGTTTTTGAGCAGCGAACAGTTGGACAACGGTTGGGCCTGTGTTGACAAATGGTTCGTTGCCTAATAGTACCACAAGGAGAACATCCCTTACAGTGCACCAACCAACGGGATCTAGCCAACAATTAGCCAACGTTGGCCCAACCATTTTGCGTATACATTTCGATATCGAAGAAGTCGTTCTTTGCATGAAAGCAATACTGTTATGTTCTTGTTTCTCACACTAACAAAATTGAAGTCTAATTTACAGGCCTCAAAATAGGACCTTAATTTTTAATCAAACAATTTTGTTCTAAACCGAATAATATGATCGTTAAATTTAATTAAATATACGTATTAATGTATATCGTAAATCTGAAGCTATATATATGTATTTATTAAAGTTAAACTTACATAAACTTGTTTAGTATGGAGAGTAGAAACAGTTTTACCTTAAAGACTATTTATCATAAAAGCGTGTATTTAGAAATTTCATTGTTTCGCCAACAGGCGATAAATCGCCGGAAAAAAACGAAATTTTCATTATTTTTTTTTTTACGGAGGATATATGGAGATTCCACGGCAAATTTACATAAGCATATATATTCTCATGAAAAGATATTCCGAATTTTTTCACATTCTTCTGAGTGTGTGCTTATGGAGAACTTCTTTGTAGGAGTTTGTTTTATCCCGACAAACTTTTGCAATCCCTAAAATAAACTCACTTCAAAAAGGAATGAGAGAACGTATTTCGGAATGAGTTGCGGCACATTGCTGAAAAAGTTTTCACGTCCATAAAAGCGAAAGTCGGGCAGCTTAGAAAGTTGTATCTCTTCTGTACGTAACTAGTCGACAGGTCTATCTGCAAACTCGTTTTGATTTTTGCGGTTGGTTGCTTGATTAAACGCGCTGTGGTCATCCTTTAAACAAGCGGACCAAACAGAACGGGATTTCTGTTTAAAATAGAATCCTGCCGACTACAATGATCCACGCTTTAGTTGAATCCGGCAACGCCTGACAATTATCAAGCGCCGTAATAAGTAGACGAGCATGTGAGATACTTTATAAAATAGAATTATCGCCCGAGTAACTTTTTGTCGTCCTGTATGATTTCTGATAACATCTCTTTTTATATGCACATACACGCACGATGAATGAGGTATCATTCAAACAGTTTTTTAACAGGCTTTTAACATAGTACGCTGATATTTTGATAAAACAATATTTTTTCATAAAACATTGCAGTTAAATAAAGATAAATTAGAACAGGTATCAGCAAATAACCTCAAAGATTTTATTACCAAAACCTTTCTCGAGTCCACATATAGTTTCAAATAACAATGCATTATCTCAAATTGCATTTTATGGAAAATCTGATTTTATAGAAGGAATTTTCATTTAAGAATTTATTTTATATTATTAACACTTTAATACCCGAGCTTTAAAAATCTGAAAAACCTTCGAATCCCAACAAAATAGCCCAAAATACTCGATTTTTTTCGTCTCCTCCTTTTTCACTAAATAAATAGTGGAAAAAATCCTACTGCCTTTTTCCTTTATTGAAATTTCTACAGGTGTTACACCCCTCTGTTTATCATTGCTCCAGTTACAGAAAAAAATTCCTGATTTTCTTTCTGTACTGTCCAGAAGTTCTAATAAATTACCTCATACATCACTGAGAGACACCACCCCTTTAGCAGCAACCCAACCCATTTAAGGGGAAGGGAAATCCTTTTAGCTATCCAGGGCTACTGTGGGTTTCAGAACAATAGGCTATTTTCGGCGATTGTGGGGTTCAAAAGGTTAATATTCTATATAGTTTTTGATGATATCTTCCCTGAAATACTTTCTAAAACACATTTGTTAAATATTCTTACGTTACTTGCTGTGCATGTAACATATTGATTTTTTTCATATGTTCCAGGAATTTAATATATTATTAAAATTTGCAAATACAACTATGTACTAAATATATTCGAAATTTTAAAATATTCTTTTACATCAATTATTTTTTGTAACATTATTTTCCATATATCTTCTTGTTCGAATAAATACATTATAATAATAATTTAAAAAAAAAGGATTTTATTATGAAAATGTATATAGAGTTATTATATCCCTTTATTTTAATCCAGGAAATAGTATTTTAATTATACATTTATATCCAAATTGTATTAAATCTTTTATCTAAATCCTTTTTAAACAATACAAAAAAATTTACAATAAAAAAAAATATTTCTCATTTCCTCAATAGAATTTCAAAATTCAATTCCATACCTTAAAATAAAAATTAAATTAAACCATAAAGGATGTATTCTGCAAAGGCGAGAATAGAATTAAATTTATATTTCCTTTTTCATTTACATTTAAAATGAATTTTAAATTTTGAATAAAGATTTTCTAATGACGAATAGAGGGATACCAAAGAAAAATCAATTACAGGAAACTTTAATAATGTAAGTATTCCACATCTTCAATTTCTTGCGAATTAAAAATTAATTTTCTTTTTTGTATTATTCTGATGTCTTAAGAGATATTTCAAGGAATTAGTTGTTAAAATAAATTATCGAAAATTCTAACAAAGCCGGAGGAAGTTCTTCAAACGTAATGTAATAAAAATTGGAAAAGTTACTAAGAATAACATAATGATAAAAATATCTTTGAGATTTTAGAAAAGAAGCTTTGAATTCATAATTACTAATTTAGTTAGCAGACATAAAACTCTTCGATGTAAAAGACAAATTATCATTTGAAATTTTATGTAATTATTTTTGAGAGATTTAGTACATTAATTTCGTTTTAGAAAAAAAAAAATGTTATTGTGAAGAATAAATTATTATTACTCATACTCCAGATATTCGAACGCATACTTATATCTTTTAAGAAAGAAAATCTATCAGCATACTTCTTCCTTAATTTCCTCTAAAAACTTTAAGAGTATTAAAAAAGAATATTCATAAGTATTAAAAAATAGTTTACTATTGTTGGATTTATTATTTATTATTGAAATGTGTGTAGGTTTTTTTCTTTTTTTTTTTACAAATCTTAGTAGGTTGAATGTAGCTAAAAGGGATGTGTGCTTATCAAACTAAGAATTATATATTTATTTATCAATCTATCTATCTACCTATATTTTTATACTCTCTCCCTCTCTCTCTCTCTCTATATATATATTTATTTATTTATCTATACACACACACACACACACACATATATATATAAGACCTTACCTTAGGGGTTAAAAGGGATATGTGCTTATCAGACTAAGAATTATCTATTGAATTATCTATCAACCTATCTACCTATATATGTATACTAGATAGATAGATAGACATTTATTTATTTATGTATTTATTTATTTATCTATCTATATACACACACACACACACACACACACACACATATATATATATATATATATATATATATATAATATACAGGTTGTTCCAAAATTCAATCAACAAATTATGAGAGGGGATAGAAAGCATCAAGAAGATGAAAATTTACCATAGGACATGGGGTCGCACACCACGTTTGTGGGAGAAAATCGCAAAAATATTTCTGAATAGTGTAACGTCCAGTAGAACAAAAAGGGCCAATAATAAAAAGAAAAACATTTAATTTGACCTAAAGCATGATTACAATGTATTACAGGTCAATTTCAAAAAGGAGACTTCTGCGTGTCTAACCTTATTGGCAGAGAAAAGTTTTATAAAGAGACCTCTGGATTGGAAGCTATTTTGGGTACGAATGTAAAGCTGTATTTTAATGGGTGTACCTCGATGAAAGAATATCAAAATTTTACTTCCAGGTTTTAAATTAATTATTAAATTAATTATTTAAAAATGCGAAAATTAATTTTCTCAGACTATTAGATGAGATAGAGAGAAACTCGTATGCGGGAATCTTCGACGATAGTACAATTTTACATTTTTTAATTTTTTTAAAGGCGATTCGTTGGTTCTACAATGAATAAAAATACGGATAGCGTTGGACAGAATACATAGAAAATATAATGAAGTATTCTGTATTTATTCATGATTTACATAATAGGTTCTTCTTAAAATAGGTATTTAAAAATAGGTACATATTTTTTACTTGATATTTTAAGAGGATTTGTTGAAGGCGCAACATTTCCAGTTTAACATTTAAAAGCTCCGTAAAGTTTCATTCTAAAGTCACGATATTTTCTATTCGTTTTTGACAATAAGTGAGATTAACAAAGGTTACGGGAAATGATTTGAAATATATATATATTTTTTTTTTTACAATTTTACGCCAAATTGTTAATGCAAAAGGAAGCGCGCAGTACAAAAACCACTATCTTTCAGTTTTTTCAGACGATGCGAGATAGTGTTTAATTTTACAAAAGCAGCCTTTAAGTCTCCAAAAGGAAGTAAAAACATTATTTTGTACGATATGCATGTATAAAGGCCTAGTCTGAGGTCAGGTGTACGTTGGATGAAGCGACAATGCTGTTTAATAAATTAATTGCGTGATGCTAAATTTCGCGGTTTGAAATTTCGATTGAAATGCTAAGCGCTATTCGCGATTAATGGCACTTTAGTACACAGTGCCCGAGAATTTACCGCCTTCAACTTTTGTCGCCGTTTTGACGATGCACAGTTGAGAAGCTTGTATCAAAAGTCATCCGGCTTTGAGGTTCCAGCTAATAAGTTCGTTTGGAAACACACTCAGCTGTAGCAGATAAAGCATTGTTTCCTTTAAAGTATTAAAAATGGAATTTAAGTAAATAACATGATTGATTAAATATTAGATCTTTATTATTACAATAACTTGAAAAGCGCGAATATTTTAATTTAAATAAATAGAAAATTACATAAACACATATATGTATATAATTTTTAATTTCTAATTGTCTTAAACTTTGACGCACCAATGCGGCTGTTCATTAGTCATATTTGGTTGTTTGTAAAATAACTGCAGATTTCTAGAAAGAAAATGATAAACAATAGCCGTTATTGAAACAACTTCATTTTATTCAAAATAGGCTCCGCTGACATCTAAACACCTATGCAAATAGAGTACTAGTGCTTCTTTGATAAAAAGATTTTACCTTCTTCTATCTACAATAAAAGAATGTATTGTAATCAAAATTACTTTTGACGTCCGGTTTTCTACGGATATACACGTTTTAGGGATCAGATAACCCGAAAAACATATTTTAGAAAATGTGACTCTATCAGTCCTCATTGTATCATCGAAAAGTGTATGAAAATGTGCATAGAATTGAACAAAATTTTATTTATACGTTTTTGACTATGGCCAGCAGCTACGAATTGAATTTGGAGATTTCCACCAGACGGGGGCGCAGTAACAACATTTTTTGTGCCATTTTCGTTATTGTATTATTGAAAAGTGCATGAAGTAATACATATAATTGAATCAAATTTCAATTATAATTTTTGGCTATGGCCAGCAGTTCCCAGGTGAACTTGAGGCTATACCACGAAAAGGGGGCAGTGTGATAACGATTTTGCTCTATTTTCATTATTGTATTATCGAAAAGTGTATGAATTTATGAAGACAGTTTCACCAAATTTTATATACATGATTTTGACTTTTGTCTGCAGTTTCCACTTAAATTTGGAGCTATTCGGCACTGTGGTAGAGATTTTATCGATTTTTCGTAGTTGTGCTATACATGAACTGCTCGTACAGAAAAAGGTGCTTCGCCTTAGGTAGACCGGCGATACAAAAACAGCTAGTGTACGACAGAGTGACGAAAATTATTCATTTTATTGGTGCTGCGATAGCAAATTTTGAAGTATTAAGATATACGAGGTAGAAGAAAGTTTTGGAATTGGCACATCCGACTAGTTTCAAAGATTCCATGAAATTTAAATAGGCATTTTCTGCTTCTTTCTGAGATTTATGAATGTATTCCTCTATTTCATAATTGGTCAGGTGCATAAAACTACAGAAATAAATTGGTGATTTGTTAGGCGAGTTGACTCGTACAGATATAAATGTAGGAGCAGAAAAACCGTTGGGAATAGACAAGATTATTGCAAATTACCACACTCAGAAAAAAGTTTTGTTGAATCAATTAAAATTTGGTTGACCCAACAAAACATTTTGTTTAAATACAGGTCAATGGAAATTTTGTTTGAATCAACAAAAACATTTTTTTTTTTTTTTGCAATTCCAAAAAAGAATTGTGTCGTCAGCAAAAAAATGTTTCGTTAATTCAAGTAAATTGGTTCAATTTTACTTGAATTTTGATAAAACAACCAAACTGTGCTCAACAAAACATGTTTTGTAGTTTTAATGAATTCCTTTTTTCTGGGTGCAATCGACGTTTCTTTTGTTGTTCAGTTAAATCATTTGGTACCTATGTATCGATCTTTTACCAACTTCTAATAATTTTTTTAATGTTTGATACTGATTCACCACACTGTTTGGCTAGTTCCCAAACTGCGAGTTTAGAATTTACTTCTACATTCGTTGAACCATGTTGTTATTAAGAACAAGATGTCGCCCTCAGCAAGTCCCATCGTGAAGACTTGTCACACTGGATAGGCTTTTTGCAATCTATCGACTTGATTCACAGGGCGTTTTTTTATTCTTTCATTTCTCAACACATTTCAATAAGATTGGATAACATTTCGACTTTAAAGTACTCGTGCAGCAAAATCTCACGTAAATGTCTTTGGCAAAATACTTTCTTGAACACTGTTAAACGATTAACAAATACTGTACCTTAACTAACCATGCCTGTAGAATAAAGTGAGTGAAACTACTACACATATAATTAGTGCTGCAATTGGATTGATCTGCACAATTTCGAAAAAAAAATGAGAAACAGTTCTTTCAAAAATCGGCAATTAATACCGAATAACTTTATATGTAACGATATAATCAAGCAAACCCGTGTATTTACGTACGTAAATATATTGAGCAACAAATCATTAAAAATGAAGAATATACATACCCTTGTGACGGTACTTCAATAAAATCATTTGTGATACAGGTCACCGTTTCTAGTTTTACAGGTAACATTTTAACACAATTTATATTTGCTGGATGCGATGTAAAATGTGGAATTTACTATTTGAAAAATTCAAAGATTTTGCCAATATAACCGTAATTATGAGAGTTTGATGTTATTATTCCTATTTTTCTTGAGCCCATTCTTGAAAATTACAACATCTCAGATGGTATTCTGTTTTCTTGAATGGTTCGGTTGCTAGGGGCCCATGTACCAAAAATACTTTTTTATGACCTTCCTACATATTTATATATGTATACCAACACAGATAAAAAGATTGACTACTAGACTGTCAAAGCAACTGTGAAATATCATAATAGCTGGTAATATGTTTTTGATTTTGATTTTTTGCGATTAAAAATAGAAATGCAAAATTAACATTAAAACAGCTATGCTAACAGAAATTGTTTACACTGTCTTCTTAAATATATTTTTTTTCATTGCAAATTACATTAATAAAAATCTATTACATTATCCTAAATTTTACACAGTTTAATGGAAACATAAAGTGAATATTTTGGTAAAACATTGTAGTCGGCTCAAAAAGCATATCTCACGTTTCACTCTATTTCAGCAGTCCTCTAACGGGTAACTGTTGAAAACCTTACCTTCGAATTGCTAGAAGAAGCGGCTATTCATGCCTGTCCATATTGGCATCTGTGTAGTTTCTACGGTGGGAAGTTCTGGGTTTTTTTTCATTTTTTGTTTTAATGTAAGCTAAGTGCTTAAACATAAATACATTTAAAGTTAGGGAAACATTTCATGTTATTCTGTGTATACTGTTTAATAAAGATTCACTTTTTTCCACATCGAAATTGTTTTTAATATTTATAACTGCATTATTACGGCATGCTTTTTGATCTTCATTCTCTATGATTAAGACTGAATATCTTTCATCAGATAAAACCATGCAAACATAAAAAAATTCTTGAAGAGTCAGTAAAAAATTCTCAAAGAGAAAAAAATTCTCAAAGAGTAAAAATTCTCAGAGTCTTTCCTTCAATAAATTATTGAAAACTACAATGTCAACGGTGATTCTTCTTTTTTCAGAGTTGATAATAAAAGGAAAATGTTTTCTGTAAATTTCAAAATTGTAAATTAGTGAATTATTATACGGTTAAATTATATTAAAGCATTAATTTTACAATTTAAAATTTAGCTAGATATGAGCTTTAGTTAATGCTGTAAAATAAAATATTTTGTTATTTTTCAACAGAAAATCTAAATTTTCACATTTCTTCTAAGATTAACATATCTAGGAGGTCTTACGCTACGGGTCGGATAAAACAGGGAGATTTGACTTTTTCATTTATTTAAAAATATGTAATAACCAAATTATATATTGATATTAGTATTATTGTATAAAGATGAATGCAGAGTACTTATGCAAAGTTTCATTAAATTCTATTGGAAATTCTGGCTTAAAAAAGCTACTAAAAATTATAAGGTACCGGATATTTAAACTACTTTTCCCTACATTAAACTTCAGATACTTTCTTCTAATATGACTGTCTTTAAATTTTAATAGTTTTCATATCCTCGAGGATTTCCACTTCAGATTTTCGTTACTGCTCAAGACATTTAAATGCAATTAAACTTAACTTTTCTTAATGCTTTCGGGCGTTTTAATGACGGCTTTTAATAGCAATTGAAATCCAGCAAAACTATTTATTGAAGTGTATAAATTTTTTAATGATTTAATCCTTAAACGTAATGGATCTCTTGTTTTCTATGTATTACCATATGAATTAATTCGTAATGAATTCGAAACCGATTTAGAAATTTTGTTTCGAAAGTTTAAAAGGCAAATTTATAGGAAATGTATGCAATGTATATCATTTATATAAGTTATTTTCATATTGTGAAAATTATGTTTAAAAAAATAACGAGTTGACCCTCCCTGTGTTGCCTGGGCACGTGATAAAATCTTAAATGAACACGAAATAAAAAATACTGATAATTAGTGATAAAAGTTCTGTTTCTAGTAAGAAAACGTAAAGAAAAAAGCTTTTGTTGGCTAAACGATTTGAAATTTTTAATGATTATAAATATAACGGTTTTGCAGCCCGTGTAAAAATTGCGTCACAAATATTGTTATCTGGTTGTAAAATGAATATGTATTGTTCCCGAGAAAAGGACCATTTTTAAAATTCTATAGAAGGGGAACTCCCTTTTCCATTCCTGCCTTAAAAAAGGTGAAAGCGGCTCACTGCCTTTTCAATCCCTCCCTCATCCTTGCAATCATGAATTCCCTTTGTTCAGTCCTGTCTCAAACGAAGCAGGTGAAAGAATGGATGCTCTGTCAGCAGGAAGGCGGAATAAGAATAGAATTACGAAGAATTTAAAGGAAGTATTTCCTAGCGGTAGGGTTGGGAGCATTGCAGGCAAATGGGAGAGCCATTTTTTCCTCAGCACTCTTGAGTCTCCTTAATTATATTTCCTTCTTTATTCACCCTTCAAAAACGGTTGAGGCATGCGCATTGCGCAGAAAGGTCGAATTTGCACTGAACAATTAAGACTTTTGCTTTTCGCTTCAATATATTAGATAACCTACCCTATATATATGTGAGTCTGAGATGTATCGACGAGAATTCCCATTAAGTTTTTACATATATCATGCATTCAACAGTTTTATATTTACGATGAACAGTCATGAAAAATATTATACTATCAATTAATTAAAGATGATACATTCCAAACGATCACATACTGAATGACGTTGGAGATGGGAAATGTTAATTAGAAGTCACATCAGCGTACATTACATAACTAAAAAATCCCTGACGGCTCGGCCTACAGGCACAGGTAGATTTCGAAGATGCAGACCGTGGGGTGCCTGTTTGTTGGGAATTGTGGAAAAACTGTCCTTTTTGCTATGATACGGCAGCTGAGAACCGCCCACTTCGAAACCTAACTTGTTTGCAGGTGGAGCCGGCAGGGATTTTTTTGTTTTTAATTTTGTTTTTTTTTGCTATAAGGGTTGGTCCTATAAAAAACTTTTAAATCTAAAAGTTTTAGATAATATTAACAGGATTAATAATAAATTTAAGAGGATTTGATATGTTGTTAATTTGACGAAGTTATGATTTTTTTCTTCTAAATACCCCATTCTCCCCCCCCCCTTGGGACCATTTTTGATGATATCAAAAATCTGTCATACATAAATTTTTGGCCCTTTTCATAGAAATAATAATAACTTTATAAGGATTCGATACGTATCATAATTAAGAAATTATTGGTTTTTTTCTGTTTTCCGAACCCCCCCCCATTCCCCCTCCCCCTCTTGGTTCGATTTTGTCCATTAACGAACTTGACCGAGATTTTATGCCCCTTGATTTTATGTATCTGTTTGGAAGAGATTTGTGCAGCATTTTTTCAGTTATCCTGTCCATAAAAAAGTGACATAGATAGATAGATAGATAAATAAAGTTTTGAACAGGGGGTGGTTTGGGGTTCTGGGAGTCATGATCGGCGTAGATCTATAATTTTTTTTTCAAAAATTCCAACTTAGCTGAAAATGTAATAGGTAGTATTTCTTACGAAATCTACCTAAAACAAGAGCGGTCAGTCAAATAAATGAGCGAGCACAATTAATAACAATACAGTTGAACAAGCGTAGAACAGAGAGATCGAAAACAGTAGCTGCAATCTTCGAAAATACTAAATATTTGCCCGAGAAAGACTCAAATAGATCGCGTCCAACTTATTTATTGACATACTAGCGACCCACTCCGGCTTCGCACGGGTGCCATGATGTTTTAAAGATACCTCTAAATAAATTTATTTATAAATTTCAACGCCAACATCATTTTTAATTTGCAGAAATAAAAATAAGTAGAGATTATATTTGATCTTTTTGTTCTATCAAGTAAAAACACTTTCAACGTTATACGTTAAAATTCAACTGGAAATGTAATAAGTCTGAAAATGTGAGGTAAAATTTACAATACATATAAAAAATATTTAAAACAAAATTCTGCTGCGACTTTTAGGGTAACTAAATATCTTATAGCCATAAAAAAAACATTTTTTTTTTCTTATCCAGGTTCTAAATATATGCAACAAAAATTATAATTAGCCAAATATTATTTCAATGGCCGCCTTTGACATTCAATACTTCTTTAAAGCCGAACAAACATCCATTTCATATTTAAATTAAATATCTTCATGTTATAATATTATTTATGATTAAAACTTTTTCTTTGTAATTTAAATAAAATCAGTAATAGTTTTTTGCTCGAAATGATTGTATTTTTTATCTTTAACTTACATAACCATTTCCCAAATACCATTGACCAAACGATAGATAAAATTAAAATAAATGATCAATGTAATAGCACAAATAAAAATACATAAAATTGCAAACGGCTATTTAGGAGCCCCTAAAGCTCCATCATCAGTGCCAAATTCAAAAGATTAAAAACTGATTCAAAAGTTTAAGCCATCTAAGTATGTTTGCGTCTCCTCAAGCGCCCAAGTTAGAATGGAGGTGAGGTTTTTAAAAGCAACAGCGGAGTCAGGAAACACATGTGACGCAAGAGTTCAATAGGAGTGCTCAACTAGACTGGACGAGCTTAAGTACATGATGAAAAGAGGGGGGGGAATCAAAGAGTGTGAATTAAATGAAAGGTAGCCAGACATTTGAAAAATTTGGTGCACTGGATATATCATTAACTAAGTTGCCTGAATTCTTCCATGTATAATAAACTTCCCAAAACCCAAGGTCGTAAATCGATGAGCATTTCAGAATTATTGAACCTTCTGAAAAATTAAAACTGGGATTGGTGGAAACAATGGTTTACAATCGCATAGCACTTAGTATCACAATTTTTAACATAGTTGTTATGTTCCTATAAGCGGACCTTAACAGGTCGCTTAGTTTGACCTAGGTACATTCTATCACACTCGCAAGATATCTTATAAATTTCCCAATGTGAAAATCTGTCAATTGGATGTTTAAAATCTGTAAATTTGATTTTGTTAAATGGTGCATAAATTACTTTAAAATCGAATATTTTCAAAATTCGGGATATTTGACGGCTTATTCTACGAAAATCCATTAATAGTGCAAAATGAGAATTATTTAGTTTCTCTTACATATAGAAATTCTGTTACACAGGTGAAAATGTTTATTTGAGAACTGATAGCATGCATGCTAAGGAACTTATAAATACACTGTAAAATTTACGCAGAAAAGTACACATTTATTCCAGAAAATCTTGGAATTCTATTGGTTTCTGAAATTTCCGACGATAAACAAATGCTTTTTAATCGTGGGGAGCTATGAAGAGATTATATTATAATTTTGTAAACTATCAAGCATTATTTCCCTTTTGATTACAGTGTTCGCATCATATCATAATATTCCCGGATTGTGATAAGGAATTACACTAAGCATTTCATAATTAAACGTCATATTAAAAGAAATAACTATTCATGGCTATATTTATATGACAATCTAATTTGCTTTCCAAGACATTTTATGTCGTTTAACTGACCATGAATTCTTAATTTACTCGAATTGAGGAAATATTTGTTTTTTAAAGCAGAGAAATCTGATTCTTTAAGTGTTTCGTATGTGTTTGCATCACTAAAATCCATGTCATATTCTGAGGAACATTAATCAAAATAATTCATTAAATATGTTTACATTTTGAATTTACTAGCAAGAAATTTCGAATTTTCTAAAGATAGCTATGCAACCAGTTTTTGACAACCAATAACCCTCATATATGCAACATCACAAAATATCACATGAATGTAATATTGTACTATTCAAGGCATTTCCTGATTAAATGTCATATTAAAGTCTAACTATTTCTGAATATACACATAGCTACATCTAATTGCTTTTCCAATCCATGTCTGTTTAACTGAGCTTGAAAGCATATATATCTCGAAGTGCGTAAATATTGGTCTTCATGAGCAGAGAATGCTTATTCGGAAGCTGCTTCGTTTGTGTTTAAAACATTGTATTCTAACCGTATTATATTTCTCTGATATTTAATTAGACCACAGTGAAGTAAATATCTCTTGCGAAATATTTCCATTTATTAGGAACTCTTAAATTTGTTGCAGACACTTAAAGCTCTTTTTTAACTCGACTCTATGCAGACTTCGTCGTGCTTAATAAAAAGAGGAGGCTGACGCACAAAAATTGGTACGCGCAGCATACTTTTGGGAGACATTGATATAAATAATTTAAAAAATATATTTTAATTTCAAATTTAGTTCAAAGGCTTTTGAATTTTGTCACAATGGAAAATGCACACAGTCTGATTACTCACTATCCTTAAATATATTGCAAAAGCTGAAATGTTTGTTGATATAGCAGGAAGGAAATATTTATCTAAATGTAATATAGCTTTATGTGAATTATTAACAATTCCAAATAGCTTTAGTTTATCTTCAGAAACACCAGAAATCAATATATATATATATATTTTTTAATTTAAAGTAACAATTCTGAAAAGAATATTCCATTTGCTGTCTGTAACATTTAGAAATGTTTCCGAGAAAATGTTACTGTGTATAGATAAATTTTCTAATCCCGGTATCAACATGAAGTATGGGCTTTCATATGTTACCATTTCTTAAACAAACATTTTAATATTCAGCAATCATATTAAAATGACAAATATGCGCTTTTAGAAAAATGTATATTTTTATTTACATGCAGTTTTTAATTACATATTTTCTTCTATTATTTTCATCAATCAGACGTGTACATCGAATTTTGTATTATTAGAATTAAATGTTTATAGCAGGAATTTTTTAACTGCGGACAGCACAACCTTATGAATTCTTCACCTTACAATCAGAAGTCATTCATTTTTTTTTTACACTATTTCATTATGAACAGAATAATAACCATATAAAGCAATCCTGCCCAATCAATAACCAATTACATGCATCACTGTACGAGGGAATTCGTTGTTGCACCATTTCATTCCTGATCAGCATCCATGCTAAAAGTAGCAGTACATACATTTGAGAAAAGCCTTTCTCTAGTCTCTAAACATAAAAAAACAAGTATGGGATGTCGTTTAATAGTTATGGATACACGTTTTACACATCAAGTTCTATCTATACTAATATTATAAAGGAGTAAAGATTGTTTGTTTGTTTGTAGCGGGTAATCTCTGGAACTACCGAACCGATTTCAAAAGTGATGGTGGCAAATTGATGGTGACAACCCCTGCTCCAACATAGGCTATATTTTATGTCGGTGCCACTACCCCAGGGGTTTGCAGGAGCGAAAAACGTTCTAAAATTGCGATCTTTTCTATACTGAAGCAGCTAGAAATTTGAAATTTGGCGTTGTAGTTACTTATAAGATGTAAATGCTCTCTAAGAACAAAATAAAAAAAAATTCGAAATTTAAAATGGTGAAATGAGCGAAAAGCGTTCTAAAAACATTCTAAATTACAATTTCTATGGAATCTCTAGAACTACCGAACCGATTTGAAATTTGGCGTTGTAGTTACTTATAAGATGTAAATGCTCTCTAAGAACAAAATTAAAAAAAATTCGAAATTTAAAAGGGTGAAATGAGCGAAAAGCGTTCTAAAAACATTCTAAATTACAATTTCTATGGAATCTCTAGAACTACCGAACCGATTTGAAATTTGGCGTTGAAGTTACTTATAAGATGTAAATGCTCTCTAAGAGCAAAAAAAAAAAAAAAAAAAAAAAAAAAAAAAAAAATCGAAATTTAAAAGGGTGAAATGAGCGAAAAGCGTTCTAAAAACATTCTAAATTACGATTTCTATGGAATCTCTAGAACTACCGAACAGATTTGAAATTTGGCGTTGTAGTTACTTATAAGATGTAAATGCTCTCTAACAACAAAATAAAAAAATCGAAATTTACAAGGGTGAAATGAGCGAAAAGCGTTCTAAAAACATTATAAATTACAATTTCTATGTAATCTCTGGAACTACCGAACCGATTTGAAATTTGGCGTTGTAGTTACTTATAAGATGTAAATGCTCTCTAAGAACAAAAAAAAAAAAAAATCGAAATTTAAAAGTGTGAAATGAGCGAAAAGCTTTCTAAAAACATTCTAAATTACAATTTCTATGGAATCTCTGGAGCTACCGAAGCGATTTCAAAAGTGATGGTGGCAAATTGATGGTGGCAAATTGATGGTGACAACCCCTGCTCCAACATAGGCTATATTTTATGTCGGTGTCACTAACTCCAGGGGGGTGCAGGAGCGAAAAGCTTTCTAAAATTGCGATTTTTTTTATACTGTATGAGCTAGAAATTTGAAATTTGACATTGTAGTTACTTATAAGATGTAAATGCTCTCTAAAAACAAAATAAAAAAAAATTCGAAATTTAAAAGGGTGAAATGAATGAAAAGCGTTCTAAAACCATTCTGAATTACAATTTCTATAGACTCTCTAGAACTACCGAACCGATTTCAAAAGTGATGGTGGCAAATTGATGGTGACAACCCCTGCTTCAACAAAGGCTATATTTTACGTCGGTGTCACTAACTCTAGGGGGGTGCAGGAGCGATAAACGTTCTAAAATTGCGAGTTTTTTTATACTGAAGGAGCTAGAAATATGAAATTTGGCATTGTAGTTACTTATAAGATGTAAATGCTCTCTAAAAACAAAATAAAAAAAATTCGAAATTTAAAAGGGTGAAATGAGCGAAAAGCGTTCTAAAAACATTCTAAATTACAATTTCTATGGAATCTCTAGAACTACCGAACCGATTTCAAAAGTGATGGTGGCAAATAAGTGGTGACAATCCCTGCTCCAACAGCCTCTTTAATAAAAAACTATGCGTTTCTGACGACTGGGTTTTTCGCTAATTGTTGCCACAGATTAATCTCGTAAAATGAAACATTTGAAGTTACTGAAAAAAAAATAGTAGCTCGAAAAGTATTTGTCAGAAAATTGTTAGGCAAACTGCGTTTGAAAGGTAAAAAATTGTATTTTTCTTGATATAAATTTCAAATCTAATGATTATGCCGTTTTTCAAATATTGAATTTGAAAAATTACCAATTTTCACAATGGAGTACCACAGTGAAACCTTCATGCGTAAAAAGATAATGATAAGGGCGACGTGTCTTGGCATGTATATTGGCTATAGCACGAGTCACAAATTATAGTAGCCTTATTATTCTGTTAAAATATAAAAGTGAATTATGAAATGTCAATATTTTGTTGGATTAAAAGTTCGTTATAAGAAATTGACCAGCGTAGCGGGCGTAGCTTGCTAGTACTAATATAAAAGAACAAATAACTTTTTTATAAAGTACAAATGTGATAAAATGTTTTACTTTTCTTTTAGCTGCGGTTATGATGCAACTTTTTGTATTGTTAATAAACTTGTGTTTTGCCAAATATTTAATTTAAATTACAGAAAATAACAATTTGTGTACTTGAATACAAGTAAATTGTTTGTATGGAAATAGTTTATTTATCTTGTGTTAAATTAAATATTATCAGTGATCCGGCAAAATGGATATCACATTACAGGTGTCCCTGCAATTCTAAAGATTCAGAATCGCTGCTTTATAGCATTGAGTCGTGACAAGAAACGCTTTTACATAATGAAAAATATAAGTATGTAGTCGTAATTTACGTAGTCTTTTCGTTAACTCTTATAATAATCTAATGTAGGTTTACACATGTATTGAAAACTGAATTTCATTTTAATTTTAAATTACGATTAAATAGTATCTGTCAATATGAAAGCATAATTAATAATTGTTTTAAAGACGTGTAGGAATTTTTGTAGTTTTTCTTTAAATTTTGCTAGGATGTTATGGCTTCCATATTTACGACATTCAGCAACTTTAATACTTGTTATAAAAAAACATCGTATGAATTATCCAAAACAAACTCAAATTGTTAATTTGTTTCTGGTATTACAGGTAAAATATCTTATTCACATTGTAAGGTATATCGTTAAAAAATCAAATTCGAGATTTTTTTCTTTTTAGCTTTTTTTAACATAATTGTGGTATGTGCTTAGGGTACAATGTATAGAATATAATCTATCGCATCAAAAACGTCACACGTAAAAAATGCAGCCAAAACTCATGACAGGACCCTTTTACCGTAAAAATTTCTGAGATCGTGCAAAGCCAAGTTTATCCTTTGTATTAACGCTGAAATTTTCATTGACAAATGCATTCTTGTCTCTAGATCTTTAGTTAAAGATTATTTTTTGACTTGTCAATTACGCAGCAAGAGAATGGAACTCATATTGCCTACATATTGCTTACATTTTAATAATCTAGTTTATTTATAAAATATTGTATAAAATAGTATTAATATTAGCATTGAACGTATATGTATTTGTAGCGTGTACTTATTTTTATATAATAATGTAAGCCTGTGTACGAAACCTCTTCTACGGTTGAGCTGGATGTCCGGAGTTTTGGGTGGTTTTCTTCCGATGTAACGTGAATACGTTCCAAACAACCCCTTTTACAAAGACATGTACACAAGAAATCACTCCTTTATGCTTTTATTCCTCACATTCTTAATATGTTTGATAAAATAATGCCATCCCATTCCATAACACCTATAATAAAGGGTATTAACTTCCTTGTGCTGTGTAATTACCGTGCCCCAAAATGATCTTTAACTAAAGATCTAGGGACTAGGAATGTGAATGGAAATTTCACTGTTAATCAGATATATAAACTTGGCTTTACACGATCTCAGAACTTTTTACGGTGAAAGGGTCACGAGACTTGGCTGCATTTTTTACATGTGACGTTTTTGATGGGATTTCCTTTTTTTAAGCAATGCTCCTTTTCTTGACTTTGGGTTCTTTTTGGACATCATCCAATTTTTTTTGCCAAGCCCTGTCCTTATTATTTGGAGATACAAAAAAATTGGAGTTGTAGTTCCGTTTGCAAAGTCTTCTACATAAAAAGAAATTTCACGTTCCGAAGCAAGCACTAAGTTATGGTGGTGCGTGAGTCAAGAGTACTCTCAATTGCTTCCAGGAAAGGTGTTACCGTTCTGAGGTATTACTCTCAGCTCTAGGTACTTGATATCTGGCATAAAAGTGGTGTTTAGAATATAAAGAAAAACAACGTTAAAAATTCTGGAAAATACCAACAAATCAAACAATTTTCGATTTTTTTTCACGAATTTTTCGATTTTTCGATTATTTTCTTCGAAATTTCTGATTTTTATTCAACTTTTCTTTCTTTGTATCCTAAACTCTACCTTCATGCCAAATTTTAAGTTTCTAGGACTAGAAAGCTTATTATTTTCGATTTATTTTATTTTTTTTACAAATTTTTCGATTTTTCAATTTAATTTTTACTGAACTTTTTAATTTTTGCCTTTTTTTAGTCCTAAACACTGACTTTACACCAAATTTTAAGTTTCTAAGATAACGGGATCAAATCGTTTTCAATTTTTCAATTCTTAACAAATTTTTTGAATTAAAAAAAAATAAATCTTTCTTCACATCAAATTTTAAGTTTCTAGGACTACGAGATTAAATTATTTTAAATTTTCAATTTTGTTAGAATTTTTTTTCGAATTATCCGGATTTTTAAATTTTTCTTTCTTTGTATCTTAAACACTACTTTTATTAGAAATTTCAAGTTTCTAGGGCTACGGAGTCTACCTAATCCTTTTGACGGATGAGTGAGTGAGTTTTTGATTTTCTTTTTCACGAATTTTTCGATTTTTCGATTATTTTCTTCGAAATTTCTGATTTTTATTAAACTTTTCTTTCTTTGTAACCTAAACTCTACCTTCATGCCAAATTTTAAGTTTCTAGGACTAGAAAGCTTATTATTTTCGATTTTTTGATTTTTTTTACAAATTTTTCGATTTTTCAATTTAATTTTTACCGAACTTTTTGATTTTTGCCCTTTTATAGTCCTAAACACTGACTTTACACCAAATTTTAAGTTTCTAAGATAACGGGATCAAATCTTTTTCAATTTTTCAATTCTTAACAAATTTTTTGAGTTAAAAAAAAATAAATCTTCCTTCACATCAAATTTTAAGTTTCTAGGACTACACGAGATCAAATTATTTTCAATTTTCAATTTTGTTAGAATTTTTTTTTCGAATTTTCCGGATTTTTTAATTTTTCTTTCTTTGTATCCTAGACACTACTTTTATTAGAAATTTCAAGTTTTAGGGCTATGGAGTCTACTTAATCCTTTTGACGGATGAGTGAGTGAGTATGTGACAAAAAATCGAAACTTAGAGTTCATATATCGTTTGAACTAGAAATAACAGAACCGTGAAATTTAAAATTTTCCTCCATTGTGCCACATACTCTAGATAAACAAAGTTTAAGGGTTTTGGGAATATCCAGCGCAAAGATAAGAGGGAAGGGGTCAAAAGTGCCCTGCGTTAATTCCAGAAAAGGATGCTTACGGCTTTTTTCACGACTTAACGACTTAGCGACAGATACTCAAATATTCGATATAAGTACTATATTTCAATTCCGAAATAACCCTCAACTCTTAGAATGTATAAACAATAACTATGAAATTAATCGTAGTATATATATATATATATTTTTTTTTTAAGAACATAGTTAATAAATATGAAACTACTCGTTGAAACAATATGAAGATTTGATTTTAGGAAAATTTGAAAACAGTATATTTTTTATTGTATTAAATGGCGGGTTTACGACTGAAAAATTGAAAGTTTGTATTCATTTTAATATAGCCCCTTGGTAAAAATTAAAAGTATCAAATAAACCTAAATTATATTTGCGATCGATTGACATTTTTCTATACTTATTTTATCATTCTAGTATTAAATATTTTAATATCGAAATTACATAAAAAATCGAATCTTTCTTTCATACTGCAAAATATTTCTTTCATAAATAAAACAGTTATTTTTTACCAACTGATCATCGTAGCGTAAAGTTTAAAAATAACTTAAAGATTTAACTTGAAAAAGAAAAAGAAAATAAGCGAGAAAATAACTAAAATTCTAATAAAAAAGGTTCGAATTAAACGAAAATGTTCCAAAGTTCATCATGTGTGAAATACTCTTTTTAATTAAGTTTGTAGCAGCTACGAACTTCTATCCGTGTGAAGTGAAGTGTTGTTTATTTTTCGATTATTTATTGTGAGGATTTCTTGATCTTGATTTTTTTTTATAAAAAGCAACGCACTGATGCATGAAATGTACATATTTTTAACACTGAATGCCAAGTTATCATATTTATTTTTCTTGAAATTTTCTCTTTAAAGATATACATGTGCATGTATAAGTTTCATTCAATATATTAAATTTTATTACATATATCGTTTATGTATGTGTACTCTTTCTAAATTAATAGTGAAATTTAAACGAACTTTGTTGGAGTATTTTATTATCTTAAATCGTATTTATTTTCACACATTTTTTTAGTTATATATCCGTGTTAGACAAAGGAGATGATAAGTTAATATCTGCATTCATTTTTGAGTTTTTAATTATCCATTTATATGTTTATCTTCACAATATTTTATAACTTGCAACAGTAGTATAGAAAAACTTCCGGTATTATGAAATAGTGTTTACACTTAGAGCAATACAACATCCCGAACAAAATATCTCTAAAAGCAGACGTTTAGTTTAAATATCCAGAATTTCTAGTTTTTAACTGCTTCAGAGCAGTATGATAACTTGATGCAAGTACTACTAGCTTCAATCTGTATTATATGTTTTCTTTTAACATGTAAGATTTTTTTTTTTTTTTTTGTGGTACACATTATTATTTTTTATAGTACTTTCTAATAATTATACCTTAAAATATAAAAACAAATATTTCATACATTACATTTCAAGTTATTTTTCTGCAACATAATTTTGTTTCTAGCTGCACTCAAAAACTCTCGATTGCTGTAACTCATGAAATAAAATAGTGCAAATTTATAGATATATATATATACAACTTGTTGTTTGCTAAAATCAAATTTTCCAAGCGAGTTTTAACAAATAATCATTTCGACTTTTTTAAATATTTTTTTTGTTAAAATATGTTATCAATGTTTTCTATTTAATAAATAACTATCTATATGAAGATTGGTTAAACCAAAAATGTATATTAACAACTTACAAATGAAACTTATGCTGCTATTTCTTGTAATTATTCCCATACATTTTAGTTATTTATATGGACAGATTCTTTATAAGGTGTGATGTAATACATAAAGAAAGAAAGAAAACAGTTAAAAAGTGTAATGCTCTTGAAAATTGGACATATTTGGAAGATATAAATAATATTTTTGCTTAACATAATAATTATTGTTGATTTAATAATTTAAATATTTTTACTTTTCACAGTATTGGCATGTTTTATATTTTTGTAAACGATATTAAATATTTTAATTTTTTAAACTTTTTAAAATAGAAACTTCATTTAATAGTAAAATATTTACTTTTTAAGTGAATTATTTTCTCCCAAATGATTATTCTTGCTTAAATTTAAAATAAATTTCTGGAAATAAAAAGAAATAAGCGGAAATAGCTGAAATACAAATAAAACTCTTAAACAGGCTACAAACATTAAACAGAGTGAAACGTTAAAAAATTAAAATAAAATAATTCAGAGTTTATCATGTGTGATATGCAGTTTTTAATTAAATTCTTATTGGCCACGAATTTCTAGTTAAATTAAGAAATGTGTTGTTTAGTTTTCGTTTTTCCACTTTTAGATTTTTTTTTTATCTTCTTAAAAAAAAATTAAAGCATTGACGTAAGAGATGTGGAATTATTTTCAAATTAAAATTCACACATAATGATATGTTATTGTGAATCATTGTGTATAATAAAACCAAAATGCACTTTAGTTATAGAAATTCGACCAAAATATATATTTAGTACGCAGTGAAAATTTACTAACAAAAATACATTTACAAATAATAAACTAATTAACACATTTATTATTAATGTTTCATTATTACCAAAAAAAAAATAAATAAAATTGACGAATGTGCAATAATTTCTTGAATGAATACATACTTTTAAATACGATTTTGTAGAATAATTTATGTGATTTCAAAATTAATTAGCAAAATATTTATGTTGTTAAATAAACTATGTGTTCCTCTCTTGTCGTTCGCCAATATCTAATTCCTAATCTGCTTCTTTCAGAAGTATAGTTACAACGAAAAAATTTCTCACAAATAGATAAATTTAAAAAAAAAAATCAACAAAAATTTACATTTATCGCAGGTTTTATTTACATGTCGCAGTGTTTAAAATAAATAAATAGTTTTCATTGTAATCACTCTTATGTTAAATGCTATTTTAAATATATTCTGCATACGTACCTACATTGTAAACAATATGTTTGCTTTGAATAATACCATTTTAAGAGCAGTGGTTGAGTCTGGTTGTAAATATCTCAGTGACTGCTAGTTGCTTATATGTTTGTTCTATGATTTTCTATGAATGACCACACAAATATCGACATAATCCATGTAACCAAATATCATCTAAAAGTGCTAAAGCATGCTAAGTTCTTTCTCAAAATTACTAAATATTGCAAGTTCCTTTAAATCAGTTAAAACAGGACTAAAGTTACAAGTTATGTCTTTTATTCACAATCGGCATTCAACACAAACACCACTTTTATCACCAAATGAAACTATCACTAAAAATGAATTAATGATCAGTCACTAATAATGAATCCTCTGTAATTCGATTCTACAGCACTGCGCATTTTTGCAATTTTGGACTTTTCAAAAGCATATTATCTAAACGTCGACCTATTACGCTCACTGAGCTCATTACGCTTCATTACAGCGCCTAGAATACATAGTGTGGAAACGGTTTTAACGTTTTTTAATTAAAAATCTTCGTATTCAAACCGGAAATTCTGAAACAAGACTTTTTACTTTAAGAAGTCACGACATATCTGCCCTTAAGTAACGAAAAGGATATTATAGGGCATTTTTGGTGGGCATTTTTGGCCACCAGAATGCTTTAAAAAGTGCAACGATGCGGTACAACTATAGGACGGTCGCAGCGACATCTGCTTTAAAAATAGATACAGCAAAAGTAACCGCTTCACTATTGACAAGATGAACATAATTTCTGTTAATAAAATCTTCTTGTAATCGTATATTTCAGATGTAACTGATTTTGAAGTTAGTTTTTTATCATATCAGGGAAATAGTCTTTTCCACTCTTCTAGCAGAGATTCATACATTTGTATGCTAAATAGGGATAGTTTCTAGTTTGCTGTCTTGTATCGAGTACTGCAACCAGGCACAAAATAATGCGTATCACGGATTTTGATCATGATCAATATCATTCATATTTTCAAAGCTTATGAAAATCACTATCCAAGACAAAGGAAATAGGGTATAATTTAATTATTTAAAATATTTACCAAAAGCTGAAATGTGTTTTAGTTCGATTATTATACAATGTTTGCGTTGGAAAGAGCTAACAGACAGTAGTATGGTCAGATGGGGGGGGGGGTCCAAATGCTCTGGAAACCAGTAATATTATAAAGTTTTCTTCGCCTTCAATATCGCAGAAAATTCTTCTATTAGATAAGGCAAACATAATTTTATAAAATTAGTGGTATCCAAACCATCTGGACCTCCACCCTGTCTATGCCACTGCTGAAATATATCGCTGCGATCGACCCGTTATCTTTTCAGCATCCTTCTACATTTATCGGATTCAATTTTTTAGTACTATTTTGTAGCCGTTTTCCACACGATACATTCTAGGTGCTGTACCTTCGTGAACTTTGCAAAGCTGTTCAAGAGGAATGAGACAAAATACCTCTTCCAAAATTACGAAATTAATTATTGTTAAGGAATTTACGGGTGGAAAGGTATTTCAGAATAAGGGTTACCAATTTGAACATTTAAAACACAAATATTATATGTAAAATAATTATATATGTACAATGAAATTTGCGAACAACCCTCCTTTTAGGACATTTTTTATAACTAATCTTTTCAAGATTTTTTCCCCTTAAAGCTTTTATTGGTACTAGGGAATCGAACCCGGGCTTCCCGGGTTACAGAATGCAGGCGAAAACCATTTTTTTCCCCTAAATCTAATTTCTTTCATATTTTTATTTGTCAAAGTTGCTGCATATGGTGATTTTTTTTTTACTGGTTTCTTTGCTTTTCTTGTGCGTGAAGCACTCATACATGCGGTATCCATCCAGTTTTTTTTTTCTTTTTTTTTGTACTAAGCGTTCATACATGCGATATAGTGATCGCGACATTAACGAATTTCAAGGGTTTGGTTTATTTTTTACTTTTTTGGTATTATTAATACAGGGCTGCATCCAGTGATGCTTCTTTGTTAATTTATTATTCATCATCTTATGCATGCGATATAGGGATTGCGATATTAACGAATTTCGTGCATATTCGTTTTTTCTAACTTCGCAATGACCGTTAACATTAGTTGTAATACTGATGAAATATGAATTAAAACGTTGTTTCTTACTGCTCATATTAACTTTTTACTAAATTTGTGAAATAATTTTTTTATATTTTATTCATAAAAATGCAATATCTAAAACAATATCTTCTGTTTATATTATCTGTTAAAATATCCGATGTTTGTTTATGGTGTAAACAAATAATTTTCTTTTGAATTTTTAAATTATTACAAAGCTTCCTTTTCTCCAAAATCGTCTGAACTAATCAAGTTTTGTATCCGGTATAACGCTACTCTCATAAAAAGGCACCCTATTCTTGTGACGTTTTTATTTCAAAATTCATTAATTTTACTACCTGTAACTATTTAAAAAGTTATAATGGCAGCATTCTTCCATTTGTTTATTGGGCGTTTCAAAATTCATGCTTAAAAATTATTTTATAAGCCATAATATATCAGGCAATTAAGATATAGTTTTCAAACAAATTGCATTTGAAAGTATTTTTTTTTCCTCTATAACGATGTCAAAATTGAAAATGTGCTATGTTTAGAAATTAAAAAAATTGCAATAGTAAAAATCACAAAACCGAAATGTCATCGTCAGCTGTTGCCATTCGCAAAATGACGTATGCGTTACGCACGGACACGTTTGGCCTTTATAATATAGATATGTTGTTTTTGGTTACAAATGCTCTTTGGCTAGCTTTTTGAAACTATTTCGGGGAAAGAGAGGGGGGCAGGGCCGTTGTAATTAAATGTTTCATTTGAATAAATTTCCGATTAAAGGTTTTAAATCCTGATACGGATAAATCATTTTGAAGAACAGAACCACTGCAAGGTTCAGTTTGATGGTAGGCCTGCAACTTATTTAAATAAATATTCGATTATACATTTTAATCCATGCTGTTACTAATTCATTTAAAACTTTTTCTAACACTACATATATAACTATATTATAACTATGCGGTAATTGCTTAATTTGTATGAATTTTCAGATGTGGATTTCAAATCTTGAAATAGATAAATTAGCTTGGGAACTACGCCCGCGAAGATTTATTTTTATGGTGTTCTATCACTATGCTGGTAACGAAGTTAAATAGACGCAGTTTATAGCAACTATTTTATTCAAATAAATATTTAATTGTATGTTTTAAAACATACTATTCATATATCAGTTAATGTTTATCTAATAATATTTATAAAAATAATAAAAAAGCAACAAAAATTTAAATGACGGAAATTATAAATATTCATCAATAATTTAAAGGGAATGACTTTCACTTATGGTTTGAAAAACCATTATTCGAAATTAATATTTTTTTCTTGAACACGGCTACTCATCATTGTAAAAAACATAGTAAATGTTCAATTATTACATTTTCTTGCAACGGTATAGCAATTTTTTTTTATCAACTACAGCAATGTCTCCTACCCTGCTGAGGATTTTGTGGACAGGCGAAAGAAGAATTCGGAGGGGCAAAATGAGCTAACACAATGATCGCAAAGCGATCGTTCAGACTGATTTCAACTTTAAAATGCAATAACATGATGTAAGTAAAATGCAATAACATGATGTAAGTCACAGGGATGACTTACAATTTTACTACAGCAAAGGAGTCACAGTCAAGGTCAGTTTCGCGTCATTTCTCCCTTGTAAATTTAATGGGCTATTTGAGTCACGGAAAGACACTCGCAAGCTTTGCATTTTGATATTTTTGAATTTTTTTTAAACATTTGATAACTTAGGTCGATCTTTATAATTTTTTTTTTTTTTTCTTTTTTTTTTTTTTTTTTTTTTTTACTTTTCCGGTTTCGTTTGCAGATTTTTTAATAAAAGTACTTTCGCATTCAATTTCGACCGAACTTTTTTTTTTTCTGAAGTGAAATTATCCCCATTAAAAAAATTTCCTCATCCTGCATCCAAAATCGAAAAGTCTAAAAGGATCTTTGTAGAGATCGAGACCTCAACTATCTAGGGCAAAAAAATATATATAATAAAAATTGCGAAATGCAAACAATATATTTTTAAAGAACACTCCATGATTTTTTTTTCATTTTAAGTCTCGGGTCCATCTCTAACCGGGCTTGTTTTTTAACACTTTCCAACCTAGTTGAAAAGTGTTTATGACTTCGGTTTGTCTGGCCGTCTGCCGTGTGGCCGTCTGTCCATGCTCTAACTCAGTTAAATATGCTCGGATTGCCCTGTAATTTTTATATGTTATTGTCGTTATCTATAGCATGTTCCCTATTTCAACTGAAATGTGTAGCACTTATAGTTTTTTTTTTTTTTTTACAGGGACACTCAAAAGAGTTCCGTTACATTACGGTCTATTGAGAAAAATTATTTGCGGTTTATTTTAATGATGTTACACACTTTCAAATACATTGTAATTGATATATATCACGAAGGGGCATTACAAGAAGCTTAATATGGAATAGGGTGTGCATAGCACTTACAGTTACTTTACAGGGACAGTCAAAAGAATTCGGTTACATTACGTTTATGGAAAAAATCGTTTGCGGTTTAATTAAATAATGTTTCACTATTTTAAACGCATTGAAATTTATATATATCACTAAGGTGCATTACAAGAGAGATACGTTAACATGCCCCCACCCTACTTTTGAAAATTTAAATTTCAAAGATACAAGGAATTACCTCTCAATTAGCTCTAAGTTGCACTCTAATATTAGAATTTGCTCTGGTTATAGTACCGCGACATTCAAATTAGAATGGTGGGAGGGCTAAGTTAATGCTAGCCCCCCCCCTTTGACTATCGAAGTTTCAAATATGACAAAATTTAGCTGTCAATTAGCCCTAATTTGCCCTCTAATATTAGAATTTGCTCTGCTTCTGGTATCGAGATATTTCAGTTAAAAGAAGGGGCCGAGCGTTAACTTACCCCCTTAACTTACCCCCTATTGCCCCCCCTCTCCACTTTCGAATATCGCAATGATCAAAATCACCGTTTTAAAAAAAAATGAAATTTTCACTTGATCATTTAAAAAGAGTTCAAATTAATTTGCACAATACGAAAGCGAATTTTCGCATGTGGGTTCTTAAGTACTTTTAGCATGTCTAACACTTACATTCATGCTAGAGATTTATGCATTCATGCATTCGACCTCTTTTTTTTGGAGCCCAAACCCAACGACTCTAAATGCGAACCCGAGCCCGACAGTAGGCAGCAGAAAATCATTAATAACATTTTAAAATTGTTTAAAGATTTATTTTGTCATTTAAATATATCTCGTTACATAGAAATAAATATTAATCCTAAATACTCTTTCACGTTTCCTGATTTTTCATGTCCCTGAAAATCTTTAAAAAAAAACAAATTTGTTGTTTATACCCAACCACTGGCAGAAATCAAAATTCTTTTTGTACAACTTTGGCAAAAAGACGTGAATTCTGTTTCCCAGTAATTTTGGAAAAGGACTTCAAACAGAAAGAGAAGATAGACAAAGGATATCCCACGACTTTTTTATGTTATTAACACTGACTATGCACAGGCTACAAAATCACATAGAATATTTCTCCTTTTGTCCCATCAATAACAATTCAATTCCATTTCAAACAATTTTTTTAATGAATTTAAAACACTTTAAGAAACTTGGAGTACGTCCTTGTTTCTCAAATAGCAAGTTTTTTTCCCGCTCTTTTCAATTTGTGAAAAAATAACTTAAAATATTTTATCTTGAACCCACCCGAGCCCAAAGACTGGCATAAAATTTATAGACCTACACCTAACCCGTTTCGCGCCCAAACTCAGATTCGAACTGATCCGGTTTTATATCTAATGCATGCTTAATAAAAGGTAAAAAAAATAAGTAACAATTTTCAACGTTTTGTAAAATGGTAAATCAATCACTTATTCATACATGCGTGCGTATGTTTGAAGGTTTTGCTATTGATAAACTTTAGTTAACTTTAGTATACCTTTGCATATAAATCTGGACGTATTGTCTCCCTCTTAATTCATTTTATTTATTGAAATGCTCCTGTTTGCAAACAATAATTTATCATTACTTAAATACAGGGTGTCCCAAAAAGTAGTACCTATTTTTAAAAATGAATAAGAAACAAATGAATAGAGTTATTTAAAAAATTCTTGCAAGAAACGGATGTGTGAAGTCTGGAATTTTGTTTATAACACTTTATTATGATAGTTCAAAATCTGACCGACAGATGGCGCTACAGCACCGAAAATTACCTGAAATTAACCGGCAAGGGTATGAATTGCCCACCTTACTCACCAGATTTAAATCCGTGTGATTTTTTTCTTTGGGGCCATCTGAAGGATGTAGTTTACTGCCAAAATTCCACTTCGCTAGCTGAGCTCCAGCGATTAACCGCTCAAGAGTGTACAGCCATTTCCGTACAGACGTTGCAGAAGGTGTGTGCTAATTTCATTCTAAGACTCCGACATGTTATTGTGATGAATGGAGGACATATTGAAAATATTGTCATTTAATTTTCAACGATTGCTGATGAATGCGGTAGCCAGAGTGCCATCTGTCGGTAAGAATTTGAACTAACATAATAAAATACTCCAAATAAAAGTCCTGACTTCACATATCCGTTTCCTGCAAGAATTCTTTTAATAACTCTATTCGTTTGTTTCTTATTCATTTTTAAAAATGGGTACTCCTTTTTGGGACACCATGTATACAGACATGCATAAGGATCTCTTCAGTATTTAGTAGATCCTCCATGAGCTGCGATGATAGCCTTGCAGCGGTCCGGCAGAGAATATATGAACTTCTGAATGTAATCCTGGCCAATTTCATGCAAAAAGACCTCAATAATGCATTCCTGTATTTTTATCTTAGTAGCCGGCTTCTGAGCAGCGATTTTTGCACCCATTATATGCCAACAATTTTCAATGGGATTCAGGTCAGGACTATTCCCAGGCCATTCCATATCTTTAATGCCAGATTTTGTCAGGTAGGCCGTCACCTAAAGAGAGGAAATTGGGTTAAAATTACTTTTCCAATATCCTTAATATTATGGAGATTAAAACTTTTAAATTAGGCAGCAAAATAATCCATGAATAAATTAGATTGTACTTACCGATTTCGCTGTATAGCAGGGTGCAGAGTCCTGATAAAAAATACAATTTCTAGCACCATTAAAATTATTATTATTAGCTGGTTTTAAACACTCCTCCAAAATCTGTGTATAAGCGGATGCATTCACAGTTCCAGTAATAAGTGTCAGACGTCCAACTCATTTGCTGGATATACATCCCCAGACCATTTGGCTGACTGGGAATTTTACAGTAGGCGATATGCAGTCTGGATGATAAGCTTCACTTTTACGTCTCTGAACATACTGCTTACCGTCTGATCCATGTAGGCTGAACTTAGATTCGTCCGAAAACATTACTGAATCCCACTGAGCCTTTGTCCATGAGACATGCTCTTTTGCCCAAGAAAGTCGTTTCTGCATCATTTTTTTAAAGTAAAGTATTTTTCTTTGGGCGATACGCATGCAGACCGTATTCCTCAAGGAGTCTTTGGATAGTTATTGCGCTTAAATTAACACCACGCACTTTCTCAAATTTGACTTCTAAGTCAGGAGCACTTGCATGACGATTACTTAGAGACATCCGTTTCAGATATCGATCATCAGAATTTGTGGTCACCCTCTTTCGGCTCGATCCAGCCTTTCTCTTAACATTATCAGTTTCACGTTCTAGGTTAATCGTCCTCCAAACTGTCGATTGATTGCAACCAATTTTTTTAGAGACACATGTCGAATACCTTTCTTTAACTAAAGCAAGTATCACACATTTTTTTTTTCTTGCGTCAACTGAACATACGAAGCCATTATTTGACCACTTAAAGAACAAGACAAATGACCGTTTTTCCCTTTTGCCGCATTATTTTTTAAAATTTGATAACGCAATACTTTGTAAGGGGTATATTAACCATTAGGAATGTAGAATGATATCTCATCTTGCTTTGCAGCAACTAAGATTAATTTATTTGAACGAAATAACTCATTAGCATTACAAAATTTTAATTTTTCT
This sequence comes from Maratus michaelseni, assembly GCA_963931845.1. Taxonomy (NCBI): domain Eukaryota; kingdom Metazoa; phylum Arthropoda; class Arachnida; order Araneae; family Salticidae; genus Maratus; species Maratus michaelseni. Next base: position 396,445,231 of record OZ007592.1, read on the forward strand.
AAGTGATGCAGTTTTTTTTGTCCGCCACTGTATGTTATGCGTTTTCCAAATTGTTTACTTATTTCAGCTTATTAAAGGGTAATGATTTGTAAAATTATTTTGGAAGCGTTGGAAAGTGTTACATAATCTATGATTGAGGCATGATTTTTCGTACCTGTTTTTTTTTATTTTGGTTAAAGTTTTTTTTATAAGTGGACATTTTCAATTTTGGAAACGGTTGGAAGCGGTTCTGAAAGTGAAAGTACCCTCGTATAAAATGACTGGAACAAAAATCGAAAATGTAAAATCGCACAACGTTAGAGGTCGAACTCAGCTATTCTAAGCAAAGAAAACTATTTAAAAATATTAAAATGGAAGCGAGAAATTTGAAAATAACCTTCCCATAGACTTAACATTAGCTTGCACGTTTATTCGGATGAATAGCGCAGGCTATTTCAGGATATTCATTTTTGAAACCGGTTGAAACCGGTTCTGAATGGAAATCTATTTTTATATAAAAAAAGCTATAAAAAATGGAGAAAATATAAACACACAATAGTAAATATCGACATAAGCTATGCAAAAAACAAAGCAAAAAAATCATTTTAAATTATTAAAATGCGAGCGCGAAATTTGAAAATAATCCCCACAGATTTAACATTATCGTGCAAGTGTCCTCGCAGTACTAGTGTAGGTTCTTAAGAGGGGAGGGTTTAGAGGAAAATAAACATCACGGGCAGTGTATTCTTGTGTTAAAACGAGCATGTACAAATTTTTAACACAAGACGATACTTGTTATATATGAAATTAATACAATTTGTATAAAATAAAATATATTGTGATTGTCTAAAGGGAAATAAACCTGCAGATTTGAATGTGTATGTCGCGGGTAGGAATTAAAATGGTACATCTCGTACTGGTTTAAAAATATATACATTATATCCACATGACTAATTAGTCACTAATCTCATTTGATTAATTAAGAAATTTTCGAAATAAGATTTACTTAAAATCACTCAGTAATTTCGATTCACAGTAGATTGCAATTCGAGGATAACTTTATTCCGGATTCTTTAAATAGAAAAAATACAGTGGAAAGTATTTACCGGAAAAATTAGGTACGTTAAACATTAAATTAAAACAAAAGTGTAAAGAGCATAGTGTCTGAATCCCTATTGGTGTAATCACGTTTCCTAACTATTAATTGCAGATGGTTAGAGAGGCATGGAATAGAAAATAGAAATGCTCATTTGAAGAGCTGACGACATATTCCAAGTTTCCGAGGCTAACGAAAAAGAAAGGCTACCGCGGTTCTTTACACGTATCTTTTTTTACAGACCGTGGGTTTCACGTGATGTTCAAATCCACCAATGCAGGTGTACGAAAAGAGCATCACGTCACTCTAGCGGTCTGTAAAAAAAGATAAGTCGAATGCACCGCGGTAGCCTGTCTTTTTCGTTAGCCTCGCCAAGTTTCCATTAATCACAACATTTATTACTTAGTTTGTTGCTGCATTATTACACACTATGAGTGGCTAAATCTGAATGGAGCTAAAATATGTTTGCAATATGTGTCAATATTCAGAAATGTTTTTGCAAATAAAATAAAATAATGTTAAATCTACTTAAATAAATATATACACAGTGTTTTTTATCAGGGCAAATTTCTTACTTAGGCTACTTAGTATAAAAGAAGTGGGAAGAAATAAAATTTTAAATGCAATCTAATATGTTGACATTTCATCTATGCTTTTTATACATATTAGCTGTATGTGTATATAATATGCTACAAATATTTTAAATTCTGATCGTCAGCTGATATATCGATGTTTTAGTGAATGATTCGATTTTAAATTTAGTAGTTACAAAGGGTAGTTTATCAATATTTGAAACTATTAATTGAAAGTGTTTTCTTTTCTTTTATTATTTTTTGTTAGTTTTCCTAAAGAAAAATAATTTTACCCCAAATTCTGATTAAGAATACTTTTTTTTTCATTTTTAAATTATTATTATCTTTAATACGCTGTAATATATTCAGTTTTGCTTCATGAAAATGTTTATTGTGAACTGTTATTATGTTCTGATAGGACATAAATTCTAAAATGAATATCTAAAAATTTGACTAAAATTTATATCACAGTTTTTATTTTAACAAAAATGAATAAAAAATACAATACGTTGAGTTTTACTAACTGACAAATATAACATTATTAAAAGTTTTCGATAAATAGTCAAGCTCACGTTTTTTCACAAAGACTTTAACAACTTTTTTTTTACCCTTTCATTCTCATATTCGGCTAAGATTGCCTTGATTTTATTTGGCGTTTGAAAATCGTTTAACATTATAAGAAACCCAAAAAGCGGATGTCGTTGGTGCAAAAAATTTCTAATGATGCCCTAATTGCATAGGTTTGATGAAGTTTTCAACAAAATATTTTAGCTTGCAACACATTTAAAATTCAGTCCATTTAAACATGTCTTATAATTCTCATCTTTCCGATTTATGTAACTCTTTCATAATTGTATTATACCGTAATTTTGATACGCAAATACGTAAATAAATTATATCTCATATACATTGCGCATATTACTGAGCTGTAGAAATAAAGAGCTGTAGAAGTCCAGACACTAAAAATAAAAAATAAATAAACAATAATTTCACATTTATTCACGTAAATTGCAAAATGAACCTTCTCTGCAATGCGTATTTTTCTCTCATTGGAAAGTATGCATTGGAATGTATGCATTGGAATAGTTATTGATACAATAAATATAATACCATAAGTATTCCCGAGATTCTGATATGCTTACACTTTCGCATTTAAAATGAAAGTTTTAGGGTATGACAAATAAACGGCAACAGAGCTACAAATGAAAAATTTTGGTGAAGCTTGTACACGGTTTTTGAAGAAATTGTGAAAGCGAGTGTATTTTACAATTACTGTTTTGGATGTACAATTATAGTATAAGGTAAAGCCAGGAGAAATGGCGCGGTTGGAGAGATTGCGCACATTGAGGTTTGGGGGAAAGGGGTAGAGTGAGCGCACAGTGACTACAGGTAGTTGTACAACAGCAGTAGTGGAGTGTCTACTTGAAAGTGCATGTTGATTGTTTTGAGCGTCTAAGATAATGCATTGCTATTTTGTTTTGTTTTCCCAAAGTCAGTGCTTGAATTTTCATAGCTATTTGTCAGAATTTCTATACAATGTCAGTAGTACAAACTATTTTAAACTTAAACGATTTCACATAAGCTACTAATCTAGACTAACAGTGTGAACACCAACGGTTCGTTTTAGTAGCGTCCATGTTTAAATAAAAGGCGGCGCAATCTCTCCTACCGAAATTGGAGAGTTTGCGCATCTGCTATTTACGAGAGATGGCGCATTGTTCCCATTAGTTTCCATGCTAGGAGAGATTACGCAGCTTATGGGTAAAATTGCATAAGAAAATGAAAAATGAAAATGGACTAATTTTAAGTTAAACGTGTTATCAAGTATTTTAATGTTATTTTGTAATCTTATCTGGACTTGCTTTTTCTATTTCTTTAATTTTTCCCCCTTTAATTACAATTTTTTAATCGTTTTTAAAATTATTTCTTTTACTGATTCGGTAATCATTAGGTTGAAATATTCACTCCTAATACAATAATCACAAAAACCTTACAACAATGTCATTTAAGTGTAATTATTATTGTTAACAATTTAATTGTAGTTATTATTAGTAACAATCTCTCCTACCCATGTGCGCAATCACACCAACACTGTAAGGACAGATTGCGGAAAATAACTTTCTTGGTTTTATTACAATTGTTCTATTAAATTACAACATAACAACAAAATAGCATTGGAAATGCATAAAAAAACAAATGAAGTAAAAATTATTCATGGATAGTTTAGCAAAAAATTAATATTTAGATTTTTTTTTATTGTTATTCTTTTGAATTGTTCGCAGACTCTCCTAGCTTTACCTTAACTAGCAAGCTACGTTGGACGATTTCTCTTACCGAACCTTTAATCAAACGAAATATTGACCTTGAATTTGACATTGTGTTCTAAAACCATATGAATCTTTGCTTGGAATGTCCATCTGCATTTCTCAAAACAATACGAACGCCATTGCGTTATTCATTTTTAATGTGTCCGATAAAATTTGGGCTGTTAAGGACAAACTCTTTTCGTTGATCATTTATACTAGGATTTGGTAAAGAACGGAAAAACGATATGTTATATACTATAACTATCCTTGAAAACTCATCTAACTAAAAGTGAAGGTTCCGCCAAATTTCATTCAGCAGAATATTTTTAAAAGGCTAAGTTTTTCTAATCGGGTTCATCTGATTATAAAACTTTCGGCACATATGTCATATACGCACCACGTTGGCATGATTTCCCCTCACCAATTTGGCGAACACTTTGTTTTTGAATATCAGTTACAAATAGCATGCAATAATAGCACGTGACTTTTTATTTCTATATAAAAGTAAAATAACGTTATATTCAAAACGTTAATGTTATAACGTTAATATACATTGTAACGTTACTATTCAAAAACAAAGTTTCCGCCAAATTGGCAGGGGGGAAGAATCGCGACAAAGTGGTGCGTATATGACATCTGTGCCAAACTTTCCCTAATAATTCTATAACTAAGCAAAGTAGAACAATATGCGAGATACTAAAACCATCTCTGCTAAACAATATAGCTAAGAGTGCAAGTCTCGCCAAAATCCATTTCGCAAAGTTAATAAACATTTCCTTTTTGAATCAGCGAAAAATGTAAGTTATCAATTAATAAAAAGTATTTACGATTCAAAATATAGTAAATTAAAATGTTTTGTATGCTTACAATTAAATAATAATAATAATAATAATAAACAGAATTGCGTTGAATAAATAGCGCGTAATAGTGATGGGCACGGTTAGAAAAAAAAATTATTTGCACATTCAGGGTTGCAATAAATGACGCATTAGCATATATTTTGGCATGATGTTTGTATAATGGAAAAGTGCCAAAAGGTATCCAAAAAACTTAGGCTAAATCTCTGAATACTCTATTATGGTATAGGTCAGCTTAAAAAAAATGGATAATTGGGTTACATTATGGGATCTATGGGGTTTACATTATGGTGTCTATGGAGAAAAATCATTTCCGTTGGATTTTAATGAAGTTAAAATACTTCAAATATAATTAAATTGATTTGCCTCACATAGATGGAATACTATATGCTATTTGTCGAGCTATAAATAAAAATCATGAACTCGTGACATCATAATTCACTTTTACATTTTAACAGAATAATAATACTACTATAATTTTTGACTCGTGCTATAGCCAGTACACACGTCAGGAAACATTGCCGTTATCATTATCTTTATACGTGTGAAGGTTTCGCTATGGTACTCCATTGTGAAATTTCGCAATTTTTGAAATTCAATATTTGAAAAACGGCATAATCATTAGATTTGAAATTTATATGAAGAAAAATACATTTATTTTGCCTTTCAAACGCAGTTTTTCTATCAATTTTCTGACAAATACGTTTCGAGTTATTAATTTTTTTCAGTAACTTCAAATATTTCATTTACCGAGATTAATCTGTGGCAGCGTTTATCGAAAAAGCCAATCGTCAGCAACGCGTCATGGAGTAAAAAGGAACTGGAGGTGAAATATTTACGTTTGGCGTGACGCCAAAAATGCAGAAATTTTAAAAATCAAACATAAGCATAAAATGGATAAAAATTAAAATAAGTGCGTATGTATGATTATAATTTTTATATAACATTTCCAGAAACACTCATAGATAGAAGATAAGACCATTGTGAATTTCATTATTACAAAAGTATTTATTTATTATTTATATTTATTAATAAATAAATACATTGAACGAGAAAGAAGATACATTGTATCCTAAAGTAACAACTGTACTCTTATTCGATTTTTCAAAAAATATTTTGTATTTAACAAATAATTAATTGGGGATTTTTTAATAATGGTATAAAAACATTAATTCTAACCTCATTTTAAAATGTAAATCCATGCCGTTTTAGAAAACTTTTCATTTTACGTAGAAAAATTTTATGAAATGATAGTAAATAAAACTTTATTGACGTTTTGTCAACTTTTATATTTTTAACTTTTGACGGTAAAAAATATAAATAAATAAATAAATAAAAATGATTAAAAAAGTGGCTTATTGTTGAATATTAACTTCTTAGTATGAGGGGATAAATTCCTAACTTACTTAATTAGAGGCATCTCTTTTATTGGGCATGTCAAAAACAACTGCTATAAAATTTGGAAAATAACAATACATTTATATTATGGAGATATATTTTAAATAAAAATAAAATTTAAAAAACTTTTTATTTGGAAAACTACACTGCTTGGAGATTTACGAATTACAAAAAGAAAGACTGAAAAATCATGCATCAGGTAGATTATGAAAAATTTTCAAAAAGTAACAGAATATTATTAAGGAATTTCATTTTTATACAATGAAAATAGATACCTAAATAAACAATTTTAACACACATACTCAGTGAAAATATATTTTAATCAATTGCTGTCCATCTGAGGACGACTTATGCTGTGCATATCTGAATATAATCAACAGATTTTATAATCACCAAGTAATACACTAAAATTTTGATAAGATAAAAAAATGCATTGCACAGTAGAATACGCACTTTCAGCGTTCCTAGCCAATCCTGCAACTTAATTATTTTGTGATTCGCTGTAAATTAACAATAATCGCTACACACTGCCTCAATCTATAGAAAACATACTGTAGTGCACTTAAGGGATTTTTTTTAATTCTATTAAGTTTCAAGTATCATTAAATTGTACCGCAATCAATTTATCCATAGATCATAATGGAATGAAGTGGTTCTGTACATCACTGTAAACTAACTATAAAAATACTTATTCAATATTCCTGAAAAACAACATGTTGCATCAATCCTCATTCGTGGATATCAATTTCTTTCTTTGAAATATCGTAAATTCAATAAAATGCACCATAAACTATTTTGCCCCATAGCTATTAAGTGCTTTATCGTGAGTCTCTGTAAAATATATATATTAGCTATACACTTTATTTTCAATATCTAACACTGTATATAAATTTAACCTCTATAACGTGTTAAAATCACATGGCAATCAGAGTTTATTTACAAGAGTTAAAGTACCGACAGACGGCGAGGCAGACAGACAGAGATACATGCAAACCAAATTCATAAACACTTTTCAACTATGTTGGAAAGTGTTTAAAAATACTCTAATATTGTACGGATATGCAAATTGAGAATGAATATTTATCAAAAATTAAATACATTCTTAAATTCGCGATTTTTTTACTTGATTGAAAATTATTACTATGAATACATTGTAGTATGTAGAATGCTAGATAAATACTAAATCATACACGTATTTATAAAATTAATTCTGAAAACAAATTATTTGTAATGAATTGTAACTAGAAAAATATTTTTATATTTCTTTCCATACAAAAAACAATAAAAGTTTAAGATTATAATTATTTATACATAACTTTTCAATTTCTAATACATTTTTTATTTTAAAAAAGCATTAAAAAAACGCTTTCTGTGCTTCAATTTTACGTACAAATCTACACGAATTACCATTGATCCAGTTACCGTCTCTAAAATTCAAATTTATGCAGCAATATGTGACCATTGTCTGGCACTAGCAGGTGAAATAATAACGTGTAAAAAAAGATACAAAATAGCATTTATGAAATAAAAAACAGCTCCATGAGATATATGTCCTAAAGCTAATATCTGACCCATTCACTACGTCGTGCATTGAATGGTTAATTTGCGAATGTTGGCATATAAATTTTGAGAAATGTAACTTTAAAGAGGCATTTGAAAAATGGTGTTTATATTTTGAGAACTATACACATTTCAGACTAGCATAACAAGAACAAAACAAGGTTAAGAATTTTTCATTTTATTTAACTAATACTTCCGTTTATAATTGGCCAATGCATTTTTCTAATGTATATTTTAAATGGTATAGCAGACTTTCAAATTGGAAAAAAAAGAATTTTAAAATATCGATTTTTTTTTAAATTTGTAGCATAATAGTAATATTTATGCTCACATCTTTCGATTGTAAAGATAAATTTTCCATTACGATAAATTAAATCGAGTTATGCGCATTTTTGTGCAACCGCAGCAACAGCTGTTTCAGTCACGTCCATTTAAAACATCCTTTGCCCAGCTGACAACAATTACGCTGCGTCCTTACTACTAAAAATTAATAGTAAAGTTTGTGTTATTTAATTTTCGAAATCTGCAATTAAACAAGGTATAGTAGTAACGAAAAAGCTTAAATGTTGGCAGCTCTGCCTCTAACTGCAGCCTCTAACTTCTCTGATTTATCCCCTGTGAAGGGTTAGTTTTGCAGACCCAATGGCTTTTTTATCATGGATACTTATTCTGCCATGTATATTATTCTGTCATGTATTTATTCTGTCTTATATCAGTACATTATTATTAAAAACATAGAAAGTGCTTATAAAAATATTATTTTAGTAAAGCAACTAGATACTACGTTTATAAATGTGGGTTACTTTTTATACTTTTCCTGCGACAAAGTGTTTATATAGGCAATGTGAAGTGGATTTAACTTCACATATTCCACTTTCTTAAAATTAATTCCCCCATCCCCTCACTTTTTCTAAATTTCTCTTTCTTTAAAATTATTTTGTTTTCGTGTTACAAAATCTAGCTACTCCCTGTATTTCTCTTTTATTAAGCGTTCTTTAATTCATTCGGGTCTCTTTCCTCACCGCATAAATCACGCCGTTATAAAAAAAAAGAAAGAAAAAGAATTTGTTTCCATTATAATCCGGTCTTTTCTTTCGGCGTCCAAACTTCACTTACATTCTTACGCGTACTCTTTTGCTTGTCAAGGTTTCATTCCTTTTAACGTATTTCATTATTTTCCCAATTGTCCAGCTGCCTTTAATATATAATATCTGTAACGTACCAGTTCTATTTTTAATCCCAGTTCTTAATTCTTTAAGCTAACCCCATGAGAAAGGGCTCCATGCGGTTTTGTCAGGTTTACCAAAATTCCATATTTCCATTCTGGCGCTTAAAATTCATATTTTACATTCATCTCTTCCCCATAGGATTATCATTAACGGACTGTTACCACTTGTTTCTTATCACATTGTTCTCGCCAAAACAGCATGTTATCTGGCTAATTGGCGTATCTAATTATCGCCATGTCATCACTGTAACAGGGAAAAGAAATTTTGTTAAAGAAGTCACTCTCTCGCCGCCTGCCCTTGATTGCACTTGATATGTAACTTTTAAGCCTCCTCCTCACATTAGCTGCTTGCGTTGCGGCGACCTGTGTGTAACCTATCCTGGGACAACTGCAAAAATAAATATTCTTAATATCGTAACCTGGTGCATTTATCTCTTCAGCATTTTGTGTGTTTATTCCTTGCAGAACCTTTGGATATTTAAAAATTGGCTGACATCACTTTGGACTAACGAAATCTTCAGAACATAACCTGGTGCAAAACGCCAATACGCACAGGTCGTCGTGTTTAACGAGGAGGAGGGCTGCTATTAATTAATTTGAAGCGCTACATTTGTCTGTAAAAAAAAAAAAAAAAAGAAAACTTTTGGATTTTCATGGATTTGTCAACATCGTACGAACAGCTTTTATGATGCTCAACTCCGTCTTACAAAATGAAATACTGTGTTTTTGACTGGATAACTATAAAACAATTATTTTCCATAACTGAATCGGACTTGGACTTATAACTACTCCCAACATCACATCTGCGAGAATTTCTTTATGTGTCACCTCGCCTCACTTTCCACTAATATATATCCTGCATCTAAAGTATTTTTACCGACTTATCTTGCAAAAAAAAGACTGGCCAAAACCTATATTATCTCAATAAATGGATATGTTATATTGGCTGCTATTTCAACTTTTATACCCGTTCCGGATATACCAGAGACTGTGACGTAGACGTAATTAAAAACTTTTTCATAAATGATCGACAAAATGTTCATCATAGACTTTCATGTTGAACGAAATCACAAAGTTTGACGCTTTCATCGTTTGGAAATTGATTAATTTTCAAAACATTTATTTTCGGAATTTTCTGCACGCAAATATAAAGAACTATATCCCAACAAATATAAAGATCTAAAATCTAACATCTGCTGTCTGTCTGTGGGATTATTGCCGTTTTGTTTAAAGTCAACAAAAAAAAAAAAAGGATTCCAGATTTTTCTTTCTCTGTGTTTTTCGTGATTTATTAATTCAACGAACTCGACCGCTTTCAGGTAACCTTCAACTCGCACATTTTTTTTCTGTGAACGATGTAGAATATCAAAATAATCAGTGTTCCTAAGTCTTGTTACGTCATCAGCTAACTTTCGCTTTCATTCTTCCATAGCTCACAAAAAAGAAAGTAAGAATGCAACGCGTTGATTATTTCTTCTTCTTCTATTGATACCACGATTCATTAACAGAGTGACATACTTACTATATTTCAAGAGATGCCTCATCAATTTGTGATCGAATGTGATCTAATAAATAATTTAGGCAAATGAAACGTTAAGTTCAAAATACTTCGTATAACATCATTTGCTATCATTTTTACTTTAATATTCAAGGAAGTCTTTAGTGATTTTACTAAATTATTATATTTTATTATAATCTAATTTGCAATCACATTTAATAAGAATTTATTTGTGGTAGTAATCTCAAGGTAAGTGTGATTATATATCATTTAATTTCCTATTTCAAATGTATATTAAAAAATAAAAACTTTAGATAGACAGTCATTTTATAGAAATGGTTTTGTTTTAAGAAATGAATAACATATATTTTTTTAAGGAAATGCAGTGTTTTTTTAAAAAAGGGAAATAACTAAGAATTTTACAATAAATTTTTAGAGAAAAACTATTCTTATAGTTTCATAACATACGAGTTTTTCACTCGTTTTTTTTTTGGACTTTAAAACATTTATATTAATATTACCGTATTTTTAAAAACTCGTTTTTGGACTTTAAAGCATTTATATTAATATTACCAGGTTTTTAAACTGTGTATGTGAATTTTTGGTTTAAAAAAATGTGTTACACATAATTCCTTATATACGTTCTCATTAACTGGTTTTCTCATTTTTGTTGATAAACAGTATAACGAAATGAAGCGTCTTATACTTCTCATAACTAAAAAAAAAGGAAGAGAAAGATAAAACTTCCATTGTTTTATACAAATAAACAGTGACTAATAGAGTGGTTTATTTCCCCCCCCCCCCACACACAAAAAAGAAAGACTTCTCTGTCTGCACTACAGGAATTTTGTGTGTACTGTTTATAATATACTTTTTCTATTTGATAGTTATTTTATTTCATGTGTATTTTGTATAATGTAGAGAATGGTCTAATGCATAATTACTTATTGTTAAGTCGAGTTTTGGTTGAAAATACACAATTTTGTAGTATTTTGTTAATATTGTTGAAAAATATGTGTGTGCTTCGTTGAATAAAATTTATACATAGTTTAAGCAAAAATGCATATTTAAAAAAATTATACAGGTTCATTATTATTAAAACTTTTATTTGACACCTATAAAGGTGCTGCAAAATTTCAGATTTTTTTTCTTTTATCACTTTGTTTTCGGTTTTTAATATAATAAAAAAAATAATACAGTGTGACATAGTGCAATTCACAGATAGTGCAATTGTTTCTATCTGACGGCCATGAATTGCATTTGATTCTTTTGGTGTTTTTCTTAATTGATTAAATTTATAGCTGGTCTATAATTCTCCTTTGAGAACACGACCGTAAGGAATTTTCTCGTCCCTCTGCACATATTTTTTTTCTAACAGTTTAAATTAATAATAAAAAATACTTTTGTTTATCTTATTTTAACTTCATAATTATTATGTTGGGTTTTGTATTTGATAAATATAACACATATAATAGACGCATATAAAGTTTTTTTCTCTCCTCACATATCTTACAAATGAAGCATAAAGGTAAGATATAGACAGCAAATTCTCTGGTTTGTTTTTTTACAGTACTGATTTTATTCCATTTTTCATATATTGTAATATGTTACATTGCGAAATTTTAAGTTTTTGTGTACATTCACTTTGACCATTCTGTTATAAACTCCTTTGAAGGGAAATCATGCATATTAGCATACATATATATTTTGCAACTATTTCATATTTTTTTATTATTTACAATTATATATATTTTTAAAGTATTTCAACGTTTATTATTATTATATATATATATATATATTTTTTTTTGGATTATCTTTAAGTAAGTGTGTGTTTTTTTCCCTTCACACTCTTATAGTGTAATGTACTTTAAAAAAATAATGAGACTCCACAAAAAAAGTAATAATAATAAAAAAAGGAATAATGATAATAATTATAGAATTGATTTAAATTCAGTTCAGTCAATATTTTATCTCAGTAGTTGTCTTGCCAATTGCAATCTCCCTGTGTTAACTTATTCTGAAGTTCAAATAGTCAATTAATGTTAAATTTAAGCTTTAAATTTCACCTAAAAAAAGAAAAGGATGGATGAACACGAGTTTATAGCTTGTTCAAATTAAACTTATAATGCCTGTCACTCCCTTTTTCTAAAGTCCATTCAGGCTTCCCGCATCTTACTTTTCCCCCCATTCAACATTTCTACGACACGATACATCTACGCTTGCGGTTAACATGTCTGTTCAGTTCATAAATAGAAACTCTTTATATAGTAGTAATTATAATTCAAAATTTAATCAACTGCACTTTTATTTAGTTTCTTATTGTGTTTCATGTATGTTATTCTTTCATTGAGTTATTTTCGCGGAATAACTTTATGTCAGAAATAAATATTTTGTTTTCATTCAGCGAATAAGGCCTGTTGCTGATTTGAAAATGGACTATATTACATGCATGGTCACACGAATAAATTTTTGTTCATAATAAATTTAAATAAGTATTTAAACTTACCTAAAGATTACAATTTTTTTAAGATATATTCAAACACTTAGCTTTTTCTTTTTCATTCAATTAACATTTTTTACACACACTATTGAGATACAAAAACAGTGCCCCTTTTATTTATTTACACATTCGCTTACAGTTCAATGTTTTTGATGTTCACTAATGTCACACATGCAGTGTCATTTCAATTCAATGCTAATTTCATTCATTGTGACCACTCAATACTTTACACGCGCACTTTCAAATATCCCATTTGTAGTAAAAATTTAATATTCTAGGTAAATATGTATCTCGGTTCACATGAACATTACGCATTTTCTTTTCTTCACAACATTTTTTTTTCTCAAAACCTAGTTGCTTAATTTACTTGATTTAACATATTTTTATGTTACTTTATATACACCTTTATTTACATTGTCCCATTTTTTTTTTAATTTTTTTTACTGGTGACTCAATACATTCCTCTACTCCAATATAATGGCAATATTTTTTACCTGATGTCTACGTCGTGATTTCTCAACTTTAGGTATTGTACTGATTTTTTTTATTAAGCAACCTTAAATGTTTATTAAGGCTATTATATTTTATACATCTTCTTTCACATTATTTTGAGTGTACTCTTCAGTTTTTTTATGTGTAGTCTACAGCTTACAGATGCATATTCATAGGGGAGACAGCCTGTAATAAATTCACACGCCATGATGTCTACGCATCATTTTTTTTCCGAGTATAAGTTTAACAACTCAAGTTCTTGTTTTTAGGTCTATAAAAAAACAGGTAAAGGTAAAATATAGTTATATTATCTTAATAATGTTGTAAACTATTCCTATGGCAAGGTAAAACAAGCACATTCTTTTTCAATTTATAGTCCTAACACTTGTTCTGGTTACTATTTTTTTATATTCTTACACAGACTTATATATATATATATATTTTTCTCATTTGGTTTGCCACATTTGACTCAGAAAGCCATTACATTTGCTTTCCTCTTTACCACATCTTTAATTTTGTTTAAAAAAAAAAGAGAAAAATCAATCTAGGTTCTGGTTGATAGACATTTTCGACGGTATTCTTTTTGGTTTTTTTTATATACAAGTAGTTCATCGTTTGTGGTTTTCTTGTGTATTTGGAAAAATTCGCTCATAGTTACTCATAGTTGATCATAGAATAGTTCATAGTTGTTTTTTTTTCGGGTTTTCTTTGTAGACACGGGAAATCATTGCTCATATTTGTCCCATTGCATAGTTCATAGGTTATATATACACACACACACATGTTAGTTCATCGTATAGCGTATGCTATTTCTGGTTCATAGAAAACTCAAACTTTTGGGTTTTGTTTACACACATACCGTTGACTTTTTCTATCCCGCTTAGATTCAGCACTTGTGTTTTTCTTGTTTATTTTACATACAGTTAAAATTGTAATAACTGTCCTTTCTTTATCATCTTAATTACCACTCTCTCCTTTTTATAAACAAAAAAAGGAAAACAAGTAAGATACTCTCATTGAGGTATTTCGCACTAAACATTTTACATTAAACTTGTTTACATGTCAGATGCTCTTTTTTTTTTACATTTACAGTTATAAGCAGTTTCTTTTCTCAATTTGAATTTCTACCCTTCACTCTCAAAATATTTAAATACATAGAGGACTTCTATTATGTTTTTTTTTCTATTTGTCATATTTCGCTACATGCAATATCATTTAATGTTTTACTTCAATGTTATATATATACTCATTTACTGCAATATCATATTCATTTGCTCTGCTATAAAATTTTATCTGCTTCTCTTTTGACATATAGTTATAAAAAAAAAAAGAATTTCACTTTTCGTTTTTGCTGTTTTCACCCACTGAAAACACTGTTCACGTGATAAGGTCTTCTTATTTACGAATTTTTGTTCGTTCTTCAAACAGGTGTACACCTCCTCTCTTCTTACAGACTCGTGCAGACTTCGCCTAGTACAGATCATGTACATTTATCATCAAATTTATGATGTTTGCGCAAGTTGCACTCACACACACACAATGTCTTTCTTTTACAATTTCGCCTGTTTCGTAGTTCGCAAAATACGTTTTTGTTCCTCTCGAAACTTTTTGTTAAATTTTTAATACACATCGAATAGGTTATCATAATTAAGTTTTTTTTTCTTAATAAAAAAAAAAATGAACACACATGACATATGATTTCTAAATTGTTTATCAGTTAAAATTTTTTTCTTAGATAAGCCATCACAGAAACATGCGTATTTATACAATCTGTTCCTAATTTTCCATGTTTATTCATTCTCATGCCATTTTAGAATAGTTTACATTTTATAAAAAAAACAATTTGGTATTTAGTTTCACTTTAATTTTTTTTTGTTTGTTCACCTATGGAGTACTCATATTTATTACATGTATTATTTGTTTTATGTTTTATTTTTCATTTAGTTTCATGTCTCAAAAAAAATTATTTGATGTTGGAAACAACCAACATTTCTTGCAATTTATAAAAAAATTGCTATTTTCTTGAATTTTAATTTCAAGTTAATTTTCATTTAGTTTCTGGCTATGTTTTATAATACGTGTGCACACTTAAAGAAAAGAAAAGAGAAAAGAAAATCCAGAAACAGATTTAAAATTTTGAGCTCATTCATATATTTTAATTTTCAAACGTAAGAGGTCGACCCAGTTTGGTTTGTGTCATGCTTATGAAGGCATGCATATATATTTGAGACATCATGTATTTGTTTTTCTTAATCAAGATTATTGTTGTGTTTTGTTATTTTAATTATTTCATGTAGTTACCAGGGTTTTCTATAGCAATTACTTTATTCATCATTTTGTGTGATTTTTTTTGTTAGTGAAAAGACACAGGTGGTTTTCCGTTTCCCTATGGACCTTCATTGTTTTTCGTCTTCGGTTGTTGGGGAGATATATGTGAAGTGGATTTAACTTCACATATTCCACTTTCTTAAAATTAATTTCCCCATCCCCTCACTTTCTCTAAATTTCTCTTTCTTTAAAATTATTTTGTTTTCGTGTTATAAAATCTAGCTACTCCCTGTATTTCTCTTTTATTAAGCGTTCTTTAATTCATTCGGGTCTCTTTCCTCACCGCATAAATCATGCCGTTATAAAAAAAAGAAAGAAAAAGAATTTGTTCCCATTATAATCCGCTCTTTTCTTTCGGCGTCCAAACTTCACTTACATTCTTACGCCTACTCTTTTGCTTGTCAAGGTTTCATTCCTTTTAACGTATTTCATTATTTTCCCAATTGTCCAGCTGCCTTTAATATATAATATCTGTAACGTACCAATTCTATTTTTAATCCCAGTTCTTAATTCTTTAAGCTAACCCCATGAGAAAGGGCTCCATGCGGTTTTGTCTGGTTTACCAAAATTCCATATTTCCATTCTGGCGCTTAAAATTCATATTTTACATTCATCTCTTCCCCATAGGATTATCATTAACGGACTGTTACCATCTGTTTCTTTTCACATTGTCCTCGCCAAAACAGCATGTTATCTGGCTAATTGGCGTATCTAATTATCGCCATGTCATCACTGTAACAGCGAAAAGAAATTTTGTAACAGAAGTCACTCTCTCGCCGCCTGCCCTTGATTGCACTTGATCTGTAACTTTTAAGCCTCCTCCTCACACTCCCTGCTTGCGGGGCGGCGACCTGTGTGTAACCTATCCTGGGGCAACTGCAAAAATAAATATTCTTAATATCGTAACCTGACGCATTTATCTCTTCAGGATTTTGTGTGTTTATTCCCTGCAGACCCTTTGGATATTTAAAAATTGGCTGACATCACCTTGGACTAACGAAATCTTCAGAACAGGCAATATTCTGTAAATTTTGCAGATTTTACTTTTTACACAACTATCACGTAAATTAATATGTAATATTTGGAAATTTTTCCAGAGAAAATTTCTCACGCCTTGCATTCATAATATTCAAATTTTACTTGCTTAATAGGCGTATATCCAACATAGTGAAACAGCATGATGACTACTTTTTCACAATGTCGGCTATACGCCTATTAAGCAATTAAAATTTGAATATTAACTATCAGGTATTATGAAAAGTTCATTAGGTCACAAGAAATAACTTCAGATACAGAATAATAATAGAAAGTAAGCTTATGAAAATTATTAAATTTCATAATTTTGTCTTTTTAAAACATATTTTCTAGATCCAGTTTATTTCATAAAATTACATTTTGTTAAACATTGTATTATATATAGGGTGAAACCCCCAAAAACTGACACTTTAAGGAATCTTTCTTCTTCAAATCACTATTACAAAAATGTAAATCGATTTTATACTTACATTTGTTTTTAAAAGGATAGTAAACATATATTAAAAAATTATTGTTGGCGAAATTTAAAAAAATTATACATTATTAAAAATTAATTTTATCCATAAATATGGTTAAATAGCTCCAGTAACTGACACCATCCCTATTTTGAAACACCAATAAATGACACAAAGTGAACCAGTGACTGACACTTTATTTTAAAAGGTTAAAATGCTTAAAAAATATTTATTATTTATTATAAAAACAAAATACATTAATATTTATTATAAAAAGTGGGATTTTACTGCATCATTAGTAATGCAGTGTCTATAGTAAGAGTATATAACAGTAGTATTTAGTACTGCATTATTAGTAATGCAGGTATCCAATAACTGGCATTTCTGAACGAGTAACTAATATCTGGTGTGAGATACTGGTAAAACAACTTAAATTTTAATGGTGTTTACTACGGGATAAATTTAATTTTTTATTATGCATTTTTAAACAGATCAAATAATAGATTTCGAATTTCTTTAATATAACCAACCAATAACTAACACCTTTGTCAGAGACTGGTGAAATGAAATTCCAGGAAACAATAACTAACATTCCCCATTAAGATAAATTAAATAACTATAAACCCTAAATCGTGGCCCTATAATATATCATATGCATCTTTAAACTAATTTCTATTAGTATAACTTTAAGAAAAAAGTTTAGGATGGTTGCATTGTAAGGTATTGACTACTCTCGTCACGTGAGTAGGCAATGTGTGAATGAGATCGTTTTGTCCATTAACCGACTATGTGAGTACAAGTTATAAAGGCTCTCTATCTTTCTTTAACTTTCGAAGGACAGCTGAATCCCTGAAATTGTGAGTCGCCGTGTAATTTCAATTATGCAAATTTTCTGGAGCTGGTCGATCGACACTGAAGTATATAAGCTGCGAATTTTGACTTGAGTTCAGAGCTCAGGGGAGCTAGAGTAGACTTGGCCTGGGAAGTTTAATATTGCGACTTAGATTGAGATTTCGATTTAGCCTTGAGAACTCGCATCGAGTCTCAGGATTAAGAATTGGCCTTAGTATTTTTATACGGGAGTTTTATGCTGTTGTAGATTGATTTTCAAGACTGTATCAGCGTTCAGTAAAAGCTGGAGGATAAGAGTAGTGGATCGTGATTATATATTTAAAAGGTTAAGGTTTAATTATATTGTTTCAGTTTTGTTAAAGCTACAAGTTGTTAGCAGGAACTCTTTAGTTAATTTAAACTTTTAGGAAAATTTCGTGGAGCTCGCTCAAACCCACTGAAATTGTGTTAATAAACCAGTTTTTGGTTTTAAAACAGTTGTACTTATTTCCTCGTGCTCTACCACACCAGCGGACATTTTAATATGGCCGCTACAGCATTACAAATAGATTAGAAAAACACTTCTTTAATTTTAGAAATAAGATGGTTGCTTCAAAATTACACTTTTTGTATTCTCAAAAGTTTCTTTCTCATTGAATATGTTCTTGACCCTCTAGTGGTGACTAAATTGACTCAAAAATAAAAATAGGTGTCTAATTTACCACTAGATGACATTACTTTTCAGAATTTTGCTTATTTTAGTTAGATTTTTGCTCAAGTGTCAGTTACTGGTTAGGTGTCAATAACTGGCGGTTTCACGCTATATATAATTTAGGTAACTAGAAACAGAAATGGTATATTTGCAAGTATCACAGACATATTTTAATTAATATTGTTAAGAATATTTTACATATCACAATGCTGATATTTAAAGTATTACAGAAAACTTTATTAGTGAATTTATGAGTGGAAAAAGTCCGTCCCTATATCCTAATTCCTATTGAAACATCATGTTGTCACAACTTTGCCAATAGATAATACTAGGCCCTTCAGTACTCTAAAGTACAATGAACTTTAGTTTTTAATCCCTATGCAGTAAAGTATGAAGATGCATACATACGGTTATATTCCCAGAGACTCAGAAAAAGATGTTTACATAACGATGAAAATTGGAAATGAAAATTGCTTTGCATGTTTCTTGCAATATATCAAAAAATAAAAAAATAATTTTATCACATAAATATTATAATTTTCCAAACAAATATGTAAAGTGTATAATTGCCTTATTTATTTATTTTTTATATTTGTTATGCAAGGAGGAAAAAAAATCTGAAAATGCCATAACTGTTAAAATTTTACGAACGAATATATTATTGTAATAAAAATGATAATACAGCGTAGTAGATCATTCTTTCAAAAAGATTTCCGATTTTTTAACATTAAAGTAATCTTCTAAAATAAAAGCGTAAGTCATGTGACTGTCATCAACAGTTCCGGGATGACCGTTTCACTTTTTCATATGCCATGCGGCCATTTTTATTCAAAATTATTTTTTCGAATAAAACTGCATAAAACTTACATTTTAAGAAATATCGTTCAAAATAAATTAATATTTGAGAGATGACTTACGTTCAATTATGTATATATTCTGCAATAACTTCAGTCGAAATTAGATTCGCAGTTCAAATTTTCTATTCATGAAAGTAAACAAAAAAAAAAAAAGATTGATTCGTCGTGAACATTTAAAATATTAAATCATGGAGGTAATCATTTGCAAAGCAAGTTCTCCGCGAATGAATTTTTGGACGGCTGCCTCTCGTCAAAAAAATAATTCGCACCAGTGAGACAATCAAAGGTTACCATAATTATGTGCTGTACAACTCAACTTCCTTCCAGATCTTTTCTTGACGTAAATTGAACTCATGTAATAGTATTTAATGAATCAGATTTTTAGCATTTTTAAAATCGCTAATACAGCTTTTATTTATCGCGTGTACAAATTAGAAACGATACTTTGATTTTGAAATCAAATGTTTTGATTTATGATATTATTTCTTATTTATTTATTTATTTTCTATTTTAAATGAAAAGTGTGAAGTATTTTAAATTTATGTAATATAATATAAGCATTTTAGATTAAAGTTAAGTATTTTAAATGAAATGAGTGGCAGGTTTATAATTTAAAATGAAATTAATTGTAGTATGAATGATGGTGATGGGAACGCTATTTGGCGATTTATCATCTGCTCCCGGCTAACAAAAATACTCATAATTAAAAAAGGAAATAAAAATTAATAAATGATAGTTTGATGTAAATAAATATTGATATACATATCAAAATTAATTCATAGAATAAAAAAAAATAAAAGTAAATAAACAACAATGTCCATAACAAAATTATCGCCAAATTGGCGGTGGGAAAAATCGCGCCAACGTGCATATGTGACCCCTATGCCCAAAAAATATGCGAAATACTACCATGATCGCAAAAGTTCATGATTTGTCTATTAGAATCTTCCGATTTGGTGAAAAATTAAGGGAAAATTAAATTATGAATAAATGTAACGTGTTGCAATGTTTAACATACATTTAAGGGAGACCAAACTGGTCGCCAGTGGCGGCCAGTTATTAATAATATTTAAACTTTTAATATACAAGCAAAGAATATTATATTTTTTTTAGTATGGCCACTTATAAATATTGTTATAATATTTCAAGTAGAAACTTTACCTAAAATTATAATGCTATTTTCATAATAAACTAAATATGTTTGTAAAAGAACTTTTATTGAAAAAAAAAAAAAACATTCTGTATGATATATTTAAAAAAGAAAAATTCATAATTCAAACAAAATAAATAAATAAATAAATAAATAAATAAAAGCGAGAGAGAAAAAGAATGTAACATTCAGTCTTTAATAATGAATTTAAAATTCTATTCTATAAAAGACACATTGTATATAATTCAAAATATAATAAATATGTATGTAATAATTCCTTGTATATAATAATTGTATATAATTCAAAATCTTAGTTAAATCAAAAATCTATTTTAGTTAAAACACTTTTTTTAAGTAAAAACAAGCACAGCACATACAATACGAGTATTATTTATTTAAATAATGATATATTTCACATCTGCTCTCAATAAGTTACAAATTGTAATTTTTGAAAAGGCATTTGATGCTCTGCTTCTCTTATTTTTTCTAAATATACATGCATAATTTCTTTTGTTTACATAAATATAACTGCTTTTATGAAAATACAGAACATTATTTTATTTGTAGTCGCTAGACAGAAAATTGTTTCAATAACATGCCGTTGAAATTCCAAAAATGTTTTACTCCTTTATTTAATGTTATTCATGAATACGCTTTGGATATATATGTATATATATATATATATTACAATTTTACGAGTAAAATTCTCTAACGTTAAGTTAAAAAAAAATCTGGATAAAATAGAACGCAATTATTTCAAAATATAAATTTTCTAAAATTGAATGGGCTTGAAATCAAATATACGTAAGTTGTTTTCACAGGTTTTTTTTTTTAAATAAGTAAGTCTGAATTGCATTGTCAAACTTTTTTTTAACATATCCTATTAATTTATTATAACAATCTCAACAATGTGAGTTAAATTCAAGTACGTATTATATTTTGTATTCTGGATTTTATTAGAAATGTGTTATATCTAAAATTCATTAAACATAAAGTTTCAATGAAGTATTGAAAAACTGGTGTGATAAGAATAAAAACTTCTTAAAAACACCATAAAATAAGAATTGCGCAACGTCTTTCGAAGGAACTTTGTCTATCCTAAAAACTATTTCCTTAACTTGTTTCCCATTGGTTGTTCTTAAACTTTTCCCTTTTTCTCTGCCATTTCCTTTCAATCTTGTTTCTGCCTTCAAAGTAGTCGAACGTCTTCTTTGCGCCTGATGAAGAAAGACAAAGTTCTTTCGAAAGGCCTAGCACAATCCTTATTTTATGGTGTTTTTAAGAAATTTTATGCTTTTACAACAGATAGTTTGTTCTTACAATTTAGCCATGTCGTCGGTTAATTGGAAAATCATCTACCATTTTCTGATTAGCCTGATATTTTTTATGCCGACTGCAAACAATCTATGAAACGTTAAGCTAATTAGCAAATGATCAGTTCTTTTCCACCAGCCGGATTTTTTTAGGCTCGTTGCAGTAAGTCGCTGCCGTTTAAACTAATTAGAAATTGACCGACTATTTGTCTAAGCATCCTGGTTTCGTGCAGGGTTATTGAAAAAATCCAAAGTAGAAAATGTTTATGTATAATTTTAGTATAAGAATTAGCAGCAAGAACTTATTTATTTCTTAAAAATATATAATAAGAAATTGTTTTATTGGTAGATTTAATTTAGTGCTTGATTAATTAGGATTAGTTATTATTTTTTAATGTATTATTTTGTGTAAAAACTTCATGCGGAAGTATCAGTAAAAAAAGTAGATTAGACAGATTTTTAATGTTTTTCAGAATTGTGTACAGATAATAGTGAGCTATTTAACAAATTACAACAATCATTCACTGTAAAAAATAACCAATGTTTCTTATTTTATGAAAATATACTATAACCACGAACGAAAATATAATATAATCTTTCGAGTTATCCAAAATTCCGAATAGCGTGTTCCGTTGTCGTTTGAATCCCCAGAAACCAATACATTTCCAAAATTTAAAGAATTATTTATAAAAACAAAGTATTTTTAGCTGCCCGTATTTTTCAGAAACGTTTCCGAAGGGTTTTTATAGTGTATTAATTAGTGTCCTCAGCCTGGAATACCTGTTTTTCGAATGCTACCAATTCTCCAGTAAACATTTTCATGCTCAAAAAATATGTTTAACAGACAAACATGCAAAATTAACAGCGTTAACAATAACATTAAAATTAATAATATTTCTTTACTCTTTCATGTATAAATTAAGTTATGCGGCTGAAAACGTTTACTTGAGAATCTATGACATTCGAAAAACAGGTATTTCAAGCTGAGGACACTAATTAATACACTATAAAAACCCTTCGGAAACGTTTCTGAAAAATACGGGCAGCTAAAAATACTTTGTTTTTATAAATAATTCTTTAAATTTTGGAAATGTGTTGTTTTCTGGGGATTCAAAAGACAACGAAACACGCTATTCGGAAGTTCGGATAACTCCGAAGATTATATTATATTTTCGTTCGTGGTCATAGTATATTTTTTATAAAATAAGAAACATTGGTCATTTTTTACAGTGTTGGGAAAGTGTTCCAAAAGCTAATCGCATGTCGATGTTAAACATCTAAAATAAAATAAAATCACATCGAGTACTTCTAATAGTACTTCTAATTCTGTCGTATACATTTATCCATAACTCGAATTTTATTATTTTGATCCGTTTGTAAAAAATGACGAAAATTCACATTAATATCAGGTTGGCATTTTAAGGTATTTTAAAAGTGGCAATCAGAAACGATTACAGAGCTTTATAAGTCTAAATTTCTCCATCTACTCCCGTTACTGTTGTATTCGAAAAATCCAAGCAAGGGATTTGTTCAGATTTCCAAAATTTCATTACATCAACATAATATGTTTTCTTCAAGTGTATTTATTTCATTAGTTTAATTTCTTTTACAATTCTTTACCAATTTTCTTTTACAATTATAGATAGTTTAGAAGCAAATATGAGTAATATTCGACAGATTGTTATATTTTATTATTGTCTGAGTGCAACGAAGACTCATACACAGCGCAGTTTTACTTTGCCCCATATATAGCTACGATGGATATTAAAAATTTTCGTCAAGCATAACTCAAAAAATATTTAACAGATTTCGTTCAAATTTTTACAGCAGGTACCTATAAAGGTGACAACGACGTCTATTTATTACCAAGAATAAATGTCAAACCGTTTGCAAATTATATTAAAAAAATAGATAAAAAAGCACAATTAAAGTATACGTCACGAAAATTTTGTGCGTACGTCATTTTCACCGGCGGGAGATTTTCGTAGACAATCGGAATTGAAAAGTTCATGGAGTACATGGAGCAAAAAAATATGCACGCACTAATATTTAGCACAATAAAATATATTTCACTTTAGTAGAAATCGAAAATTAATCTGATTTTTTTCTGTTTGAAAGAAAAACCCCGCAATAACTTAGTAGACTTGGTATTAGAGATTTGGCGCAAATCTCAGCAATAGCAGCTTTTTTATTTCGCGTGTGTAAATTAAAAAAAAAAAATTCTTTGGTGTTTAAATAAAAGGTTTCGATTTATGGCAGTATTTCTTTTTTTTCTCTTTTTAGCATTTTAAATGAAATTAATGAAAGGCATCTATTTTAAATTAAGTGAGTGAAAGGTTTATTATTTAAATGAAATGAATTCTATATGAAAATGTTATAGGAACAATAATTTGGCGATGTATCAACTGCGCCAGGATAACATAAAAGTACCAATATATGAAACGGTATGTAGTATGTGAAATGAAACAATTATATTATAATCACCCATCGTACAAGAAAAAAACTAATATTCTGCATTCAGAGGGAAAAATCTGTCTCCTGTGCCGTAAGATTTGGCGAGTTCTTTTTCGGTGATAAGTTTTTCGATGTGGTTGTTGGGATTTGCAGGATTTGGCTTACTTTTTCTAAATCTTATTTTTTTTGCAGATGTAGTATTTATAGTTGGAAAAACAATTACACATCAGAAAATAATTATTTTAAAGTATCTTTATTTTAGATTTCAGTTCACATTTTATAAAATATTTCCATTACAATTCGTTAGTTCTTTAAAATAATAAACTGAATTGCATTTCTCATTTTAATTATTGCTGGTATACAACGGAAGTAAAGTGAGACAAACAAAACAGTTCGCGTGATATTAACAATCGCGAAGTCATTTTTCGATCAATGAAAGTATGTTTCTTTCCCGTATTTAAGTTATTCTTTTGAAGTAAATAGCTTTATTTTATCGAACATCAATATAGATGGTAATATAAAAGAATCAGAACATATAACAAGCGAATGCTATAATAAAATTAACAGCTTTTGAAGTAAGTTTGCTATTTTATATGCTGATATTCTGAAATAAATACAGAATGTGTGAAAAAAAAGATGTATTCTTTCTTTTTATAAAACCATATTATATTACTTGTAACAACAAATTTTTATTAGATAAATGATTTACTATTTTATTTATGTGCACACATTTAATGAATTATAATATTTTCTTCTACTGTAATATATCTATTTGTCATTTAGCAAAAATTTTAAATTGAATCATAATGATCTTTGGATTGTTTAGTTAATTATTAGTATTTTGCACGTTGAAAAAGAGCTAACAGCTTTTTTTAATGTAATGATTAAATAGTGAATTTCGTTTGTTAATAACAAAACCATATGAAGCCTATTTGTAAATTATTCTTTAGCACGTTGAAACAGGGTTGACATTACGTCACATTTTTAAAGCAGATATTTTAATATTATTATTTAGCTTATACTTAGCTCAAAGATATTTCTCAAAAATATTTCATTTGAATATTATTACTTAGCATTGGTTAAAACTATTAAACTTGAAATTAGGGTTTTCTTTCGTATTTTTACAGTATTTATTTTATTTAAAATGATCATAACGCATATGAATAATTGAAATACAAATATGTTTAAATGTAAATTCAGATACGGCCATATAATGAAATTAACTAAAAAAATATATATTTTTTTACATTTATCTTCAAAGTCTTAAAGCATTTCATTTCCACACAAATTATAAAAATGTTGTTAATTGTGAATTCACTGTTCGCCCCGTCATTGTTGAAATATTACATGATTTTTTCCTCTTAATCTTTACTTACTTACTCACTGTTTTCATTACCTTATATATAAACCTACTGACTGTTCCCTAAATTTTTCGCTATCCCAGTGGACATTAAACCTATTTCTCCAACCGGCTTCTGCACTATATTTACGAGTAAATTTCATTATTTTATTCTCCAACTAGCTGACCCGCCCGGCGTTGCCCGAGCCCTTGTAATAAACTTAAATCTCTTAAAAAATGGAACTCTGGCCATGGTCTACGATGGCTTCGGAACCGTATACCCGGCATGCTCGTACGCTCTAGAAAATCTTTTATTTCCCCCCTACCACCGCCAGTGGAGCATTCTGTTCTAAACAAACCTCTTTCCGAACGAAGTTCTGAGACAGGTCCCTGCTGCCTACGTTACTGTATAGTAGGCGCACTACAAAACTGAGCTGGTTTCGAGAAGATTGGAACATTATTATCCCAGTTATTGCAATAAGGCACAGTTAGAGAAAATAACCTTGAGTGAGGTGCCGAGAGGAAGGGATGTTCGAGTGTCCTTCAGAAAATGACTAATTACGAGGCTCACTATGCATGCATAAAAATTCGTTCGTTTTGTTAAGCTAGGAACTTAATTACAAAGTTGGCTTAAACTCTTATTTGTAAATAGTGGTAACCGCTACTCATGAATTTAATTTAATGTTATAAAGGGTGACTATTAAGTTAAATATAATGTTTGGAATCACTTGCGTTTAAATCGGAAATATAGTTGCTGAGATATAGAAACGGGGCTTAGTTAGAGAAAAACATTGAAGGAGGGGCCGGTGGGGGGAAGGGTTGTTCAAGTACCCTTAAGCAAATGACTGATTAAGAGGAGCACTATGCATCTTTCGAAATTCGTTCGTTTGCTTAAGCTAGGAACTTAATTACAAATTTTCCTGAAACTATTATTCGGAAATAGTGGCAACCGCTACTCATAAATTTAGTTTAATGTTATAAAGAGAGACTATTAAGTTAATTATAATGTTTGGAACCACTTGCGTTGAAATCGGAAAAATAGTTGCTGAGATATGGAAACGGAGCATAGTTAGAGAAAAAACCTTGAAGGAGGTCCCGGGGGGGGAGGGGGTGTTCAAGTGCCCTTCAGCAAATGACTAATTAGGAGGACCAATATGCCTCTTTCAAAATTCGTTTGTCTCCTTAAGCTTTGAACTGGCTTAAGCTTTGAACTTAATTACAAATTTGGCTTTAACTATTACTCATAAATAGTGGTAACCGCTACTCATAAATTTAGTTTAATTTTATAAAGGGTGAATATTAAAGTAATTATAATGTTTGAAATCACTTGTGTTGAAATCGGAAAGATAGTTTCTGAGATATGGAAACGGAGCACAGTTAGAGGAAAAAAAACCTTGAAGGGTGGGCCGGGGGGGAGGGGTTGTTCAAGTGTCCTTCGGCAAATGACTAATTATAAAGATCACTATGCATCTTTCAAAATTCGTTCGTTTGCTTAAGCTAGGAACGTAATTACAAATTTGGCTTAAACTATTATACGGAAATAGTGGTAACCGCCACTCATAAATTTAGTTTAATGTTATAAAGAGTGACTATTAAGTTAATTGTAATGTTTGGAACCACTTGCGTTGAAATCGGAAAAAATAGTTGCTGAGATATGGAAACGGAGCATAGTTAGAGAAAAAACCTTGAAGGAGGTGCCGGGGGGGATGTTCAAGTGACCTTCAGCAAGTGACTAATTAGGTTGGTTGGTTGGTTGATTATTGACGGCCAATTATCTACACTTGGGATATAGGCCCGGCGGGAGTGCCCTTCGTGGGGGTCTTTCTAAGGGAACCTAACCCGTATTTACGCATGGATAAATCCACGGCTCGAAGAAAACCACGAAAACTCCGAACGATTAGGCCGACGGGCGCGATTGGGATCGAACCCAGCGCCTCTCGTCTACCAACTTCGAGAGCAGAAACTCTCAGCCACTGGTGGGGCCCAAACTAATTAGGAGGACCACTATGCATCTTTCAAAATTCGTTCGTTTCCTTAAGCTTTGAATTTAATTACAAATTTGGCTTAAACTGTTATTCGTAAATAGTGGTAACTGCTACTCATAAATTTAGTTTATTGTTATAAAGGGTGACTATTAAATTAATTATAATGTTTGAAATCACTTGCGTTGAAATCGGAATGATAGTTGCTGAGATATGGAAACGGAGCAGAGTTAGAGAAAAAACTTGAAGGACGGGCCGGGAGGGGGGGGGGTGTTCAAGTGGCCTTCAGCAAATAACTAATTAGGAGGATCACAATACATCTTTAAAGATTGATTCATTTGGTTAAGCTAGGAACTTAATTTGACATTTGGCTTAGACTATTACTCGGAAATTCTGGTAACTGCTTTATAGAAATACACCTTGAAGCTTAAATGTAATTAGACCCTTGCCCCTCTTCATTCCCGCAAATATAAAAAATAATCTGTTAAATAAAGTTTTCTGTATTAACAATCTCCATCATAATAATAAATGTCATGTAAAAAAAAAAAAAAAAAAAAAAGAAAGAAAGAAAACCACTAAATGTCATGAAGAAAAATTTGCCTGGAAAATATTTCAATCAGTGGGACGTATGTGTAATTTGTCATGCTTGGTGGCAATTTGGTGGCGCGGCATTCGCATGTCTCTACGCTGATAACTTCAATACATTAATTTGACATTATTTAGTTAGAAATCCTCATTTATGCATCGCTACTCTGGTTTATTTCATTACTTCTGTGAAGAATCGATGCAACCAACCAGTGAACCAACAAACCCAAGAGAATAAAAGCGTATTTATTGCAGTTTTTTGCATAAATTAAAAAAATTACCGACCGAATTTTTCAAAAATCACATGGTCAGATGCAGAATATTTTTTTTTACATATTCTCAGAAGTTTTCAAATTGATATCTCAATTAGTTTTCTTAAAATTCGCTAATTAGTAAAATAATTTCGAATTTGTTCATTTCCGCTCGGAAATCCAACTCCCCAGTTCGTTTCATTCGCCATTTTGTTTTAAAAGATGACATTTTAGAAGCGATGGTTAATGAATCTAATTAATATCTAGGGTAATTATGAAAATATTAAAATTCTGAGGCTCAGGTGCACATGGCCAGACCTTGGACTATCCACACCTAAATTTCCAGACTTCTAGGTGGGCTAGAGTTTGCTAGCCATCGCCAACAGACAGACACACACACAGAGCGAAACTTTCTTTTATTAGTATAGATGACCGTACGCCGTAAGCTAACGAAATAAGTATGCACTACTGCAATGAATGGTAAATCCATTGGCGCTAAACTCGTTGTTTTATTTATTTACTGATACGCTGAAATACTGCCGGAATACATAAATAAATACTTCCACGATATTTACAGTTTAGTTCGGTAAAAGTAGAGCAAGTGAAAAAAAATATCTAAATAAAACTGTCTATAGATGTATATTACTGGAATGTGCAACCACTCGACATTCGAAAAAATGTTTTACATGTTTAGAACGCTAAAAAAATAAAAAACTAGTAGTTGGGGGCCACCGTAATACTTACCCATCATGGATATGCATAATGTAAAATATTAAAATAAAAATGTGTAAACTACTTATAAAATGCATTGCAATTCAAATAAAATCATGGCTTGATGACGTCACAAACTTTAAAGGCTCGATTACTGAATTGCTTGAAAGAAACATCCTTATAACTGCAAAAATAATAATCCTATTAACTAGCGGTTTATTGCATCTGATTAAGCTTCAAATTTCCAATTAAAATATATCTTTGAAGTGAAATTTGGATGAAATACAGGGTCATGAAAAATAGAAGAGTGTGGAAATAGGATTCCAAATATCTCGGCAACTAATTATCCGATAGACTTCATGCTGTATGCAAAATTTATGTTTTTTATTGTATTTTATATTCATTTCTTATATGATATAAATTTATAGTATATAAATTTGTATATACCTTTTATCAGAACAAATATTTCGAGAGTCCGAAAAAAATAGTTCCGTTTAATCGAGGTTATTGAAATGAAATAGGCTTATTTCCATTATTGCATACTAAGTACATACCAAATTGCAAGTCTCTATCTCAATTTTTTCGGGAGATAGAGCGTTTACAGACACACAGACACACAGACACACACACAGACGGACGGCAAATTTTTTTTCCTAAAAATATGTTTTTCGGAATCTCCAGTGTCTGAAACGTGTAAATCCGTCAAATTTTTTTTTCGATTTTCAAAACGATTACAAGACTTACCCTATACTACGTATGATGGGTAAGTAATAAAAGTGCACAGTTAAACTGATGTCATTGCGCTCACAGGCTAGTCACACTAATTGCATATCACACTCTTATTTCAAGGAAGAATGCCTTCGGAAAATAAAAAATCGGCAATAAATTAAGGGGAAATTAACCACCGTTCCCCCCTTTATACTTAACCAATGAACCCTCAAATCTTTAAGAGAAGCTCTTTATCAGAATGAATCTATATAC
The DNA here is from genome assembly GCA_963931845.1 of Maratus michaelseni. Lineage (NCBI taxonomy): Eukaryota > Metazoa > Arthropoda > Arachnida > Araneae > Salticidae > Maratus > Maratus michaelseni. Next base: position 396,475,701 of record OZ007592.1, read on the forward strand.
AAAATTTGAAACAAATCGGATAATTAAGCATGAAAAACCTATTTATCAAATTTAAGGGGAGGGGATTAGCCCCCGTTCCCCCCTTTATACTTAACCAATGAGCCCCCAGAACTATTTAGGGAAGCGCCTTATCACAATGAACCCATTTATCTAAATTAGCCCCCGTTCCCCTATTTATACTTAACCATTGATCCCCTAAACCTAATCAGGGAAGCGCCTTATCAGAATGGAGCTATATACAAAATTTGAAGCAAATCGGATAATTCTGCATGCAAAATCCATTTATCCAAATTAAGGGGTGGGGTTTAGCTCCCCGTTCCCCCTATATACTTAACCTAAAACTAATCAGGCAGGCTCCTTTTCACAGTGTAACTATATACAAAATTTGAAGCAAATCGGATAATTCTGCATGAAAAGCCCATTTATCTAAATTAAGTGTGGATTAACCCCCCCCCATTCCCCGCTTTATACTTAATCAATGAACCTCCAAAACTAATCAGGGAAGCGACTTATATAGCAATGAACCTATATTCAAAATTTGAAACAAATCGGATATTTCTATCAAGAGTTATTGCGATACTTACATACATACATACATACGTACATACAGAACCTGCGAGCACATTAGCTCTAATGATTTGATAGCCAGTGAGCTAAAAAAGAGGGGTCGGGGATAATTTAATAAAATTCTGACGCAGTAGAATACGTTGGATTCAAACCAGGGACGTAGCTAGAGGGGTTCCAGGTGGGCTCAGCACCCCCTGGAAAGTTGCCAAGGCCACCAAATGAAATTCTGTTTCAAAAACCCAAATGAAACTTTGTTCAAATATTGAACTTAGTTTGGGAGCTTTTTACAATTTTGCATAAATACTAAATTTTAGTATTTGTTTAAAAACTGCATATAGCTGCCCATTTGCACATACTAAGAATTAGCAACTTGTTGCTGATGCAAACATTGACTCTTGCATTAGTTATATAAAGAAAATTTTCATTTTACAGTTCATTTTCTATTATTAGCATAAAACAATAATAAGGAACATAGTGCCTACAACTGAATATGCACTAATTTATCTTTCTATATAATACTTTGATCATATATATCTGTCTTTGTGCGTGTATGTGTCAGAGAGCGAGAAATAGTACCACCCCCCCCTACATTTTCTTGAGCACCCCCTTTTATTTACATCTAGCTACAACCCTGATTCAAACTCTGGATTGCCTCTGCTCCACAAATCCTTTAATATATCGCCGCAATATTTATCACTTATACTGTGTCGACATGTGATTTTTCATTTAGAACCGTGAGAAAAAAGGTTTGAAAATGGTTTAAAAATTGTTTAAAGGTCTATGTCGGCCGATTTTTACTATAATATATACAGTTTATGCAACAGTCATTGATAATATTTGCACAAAATGTGACCTCCATCAGATGTACCGTTCAGGAATTGCTGTCTTTGCTCTCACACATACACATGAAAATCAGGATTACAATACTTGCCATAAGCTATGTGTTCCAAAAGTAATATGTATGCATACATTAATTTATTTTCGAGCACACGAGTTTACATTCTTCACCGAAAAAATATATTTTGAAGTAATAAAAAGAAAATTAATCTCTTTCAAAGTTTCAGTTTATTTTTTCCTGAAGAAAGTTATTTACTGTCAAATAATCATCGAACCATAAAGTAAAGAAAACGTTAAAGGAATCTCTTATATGTATTAGTAAGAGAAAATGACGAAAATAGAAATAAAATAGTTTGAATGAATTTAAAACCTTCAAAAGTTTATCATGTGTTAAATACACTTTTTAATAAAATAGAACTTTCTGTAATTTCTTTGCATTGCTTAATTTTATTTTTTCACATTTTACCTTTTTAGAGTTTATCTGTAATACTACATTTTACTGATCTCCATAAATATAAAGAAATAAAGATTTGCAAGCGAAGTAGGGTTATATGTCGTAAAGTAATTTGAATTTTATATATATATATATATATATATATATATATATATATATATATATATATATATGAGTCTGGACGTGGTTGCTTGTTGGTGGTACAGCAATCATTTGCAGACAAGGGCTAAACCACCGACAGGGACATTCATTTATAGTGAAATTAGACACACTATAGACACACATGGCTGTGTCGCTAATCGAACCAGGTCTTCCTTTTCTGCCAGCTACTTTTTACCAGGCAAGCAAGTGTATGTGTGTGGGTGTGGGTGCGCAATACGTGCAATCTTTGTACGGCTTACTAAGTCTTCTTTTTTCGAAACTCAGCACTCAGTCGAGTGTCACGTTAAAACACTCAATTTTGTAATCTTTGATTTCTTTATTTTATTTTTTTAATATTTTAATTTATTTATTTTGAAAACACACAAATGACTTTTTCCATAATTCTGGAAACATAAGAAAATAATCTCATAACACACACATATATATATATATATATATATATATATATATATATTTACCAGCAGTTACCCATGACTTCGTTCACGTAACATTTAAAGCAAATTTATGCATTAATAAAGCAACATATACAATTAAGAAATTCTTTACCATATTTTATAGTAAATAATACTTCTGATAATCACAATTTGCGTATTTCTGTCTTTTATATATATGATCATTTAATTTTTTTTCATGAGCTTGAAATGTCATACTCTTTTACTAAGATTAAGTGTGGAACACATTCTTTTTTTATTTTCTGGTTCTATTTTAGCATTTCTATTTACTTTATTTTACATTTATTCCGTTCATAGAAATTGATTTAAGTTTTCGTGTCAAAGAATATTTTTCAAAGTGATTATATTAGTAAATATTTTTGAGGAAATTTGTTAATTAACATGTCACTTTAGATATGACTTTTATTTGATTAGAATCATTTAAATAACAACATAAGTTATGATTATTTTTGAAAACAGTTTGTGATATGTTATTATTATATGGTATTCAAAGCTATATGATATTTAATAAAAAGAAAACTGCCCAGTTAAACTGAGGGCATTGAGCTCACAGGCTATTCACACTAATTGCATATTATACTCGTATTTCAAAGAATTTGAAATAAGCCCCTAGAAAAATAAAGAAATTGACAATATATTAAGGGAGGTCATCCCCCCGTGACCCCCTCATAGTTAACTAATGAACCCCTTAAACTAATCAGGGAAGCCTCTTTTTACAATAAATATATATATATATATATATATATACAAAATTTGAAGAAAAACGGATAATGCTGCAATTTATCTAAATTAAGGGGGGATTAGCCCCACCCCTTCCCCCTTTATACTTAACCAATGAACCCCCAAAACTATTCAGAGAAGCGAATTATCACAATGAACGGATAACATAAAAAATTTCTGGTATGAATGAAACCTTTTAAAAATTAAAAAAGGGGCCAAATTGCCCCCCTGGTGTTTTTACCTTAATGCGTCACTTGGTCCCATACATTCCTATACAATAAATGATTGTTACTGTGTGCTCTACATACCCTTAAAGTTTGTACCATGAGTTTAAAAACACTCTGTATATGTGCACTCTTTGGCATTTGAAGGAGGTTGCTTTCAGACCTATAAGCTACAAGGCTGTTGTCTCGAATGATAAATATTTTTTATTCACAGAAATACATACAGGACTTTGACAAATTACATACATTTTCTACTTGAGGACGGGACAGACACAAGGAAGTTGACAGCACTGAAGAGACACGCAAAATGACATCCATGCCTCAATGAGGATTCGGAACCAGATCCTCACTGTGACTGTTGCATCCGCTACCAACCACGCTGCCGGGTGGCAAATATGTACTGTTCCTAAACTATTCCTGCAATAGAAACAAACTTTGTTGCCATAAGTCTTCATCTTAAATCATATTTATCTTCAAACTGCTTTTAGAAATAATTTTCCTGTTAGAGAAAGGAAATTATGAATTTTTATTTGAATTCGTATTTGAGTATATAAATATCAATTTACGCCTTTATTGTTATAAGATTTTATATAACTTTCACTGTTCATATGTGTATAGGTATCTCTTTCCAGCTCAAAATTTGTATTCTGAATTTATCTCCCTTCCGATTATGTGATCGAGATGGAAAAGTGCACACACATGCTAATATATGGCAAGAGAATATTATAATCATATGATATACGCGGTAATTATTCTTATTTTTTAGTGCCACACATTAAATTCAATTCATCAAAATTTATATAGATTATTGAGTAACACAACAGATAATTTTCAAATGAAAATAAGTGGCATTCATATTTAGTTCACAGCGCTACACATAGAGGACCCCCCTTTCCCTCCCTTTCTCACCCGCCGTGCAATAACACTGCTCTAACAGAAATAAATAGTAATACTCTAATTGAAAAGATATAACAACCAAGACCACAAATAAATATATAGAAAAATCTTAAACTAAATAAAAAATCTCATACATTTATCATCCGATATGCAATTTATACAGGTGGTCCTAAAAAAATTAAAACGCGCTTTGGTGTTTTACCCGTTGCAGATGCATAGGCAATGTAATTCCAAAAATGTTCAAGTAAGATATGTATTAAAATTATGTTGACGAAATTGTCCAGAAATTAATTTTCGAAAAGTAAAAATTTTTAATTTTGTACGGCCTTGAATATTATAAGTTATATTCAGAAAACTTACTCTGTGTACCGAAATTGCATAATATTCTAAGTATAGTACCTCAGTCACTTTTGGAAATAGAAGAATGTAATTTTTAATGTTGTACTTCTCAAAGTAGGGATATATACATATTTTTAATATAACTTAAAGAAACAGTATAAAAATTGAAAACATTTTAATTTTTTGAAAATTTATGGCAGGCCTTCAGCATAATCTTAATTCCTATCTTATTTTGAATAGCATTTTAAATTATGTCCAACCTATACATTAGCCTACATATCTCCAACAGATAAATAATACCTGAAAGTTTTCAATCTTTTTAAAATACCTTGTACACTTGACTTGTAAAGGTCGTTGTTATAAGCCATTTTTATTAACTTTCTAACCTAGTTTAAAAGTGTTTATGACTTCAGTTAGTCTGTCGTCAGGCCGTCTGCCGTTTGACCGTATGCCGCCTGCGTCTGTCCATGCTCTAACTGGCGTAAATATACTTGGATTGCCTGAAAGTTTTGTAGGTTATTGTCGTTTAGTCAAAAGTATACCGTTACAACAGTCAATGAGGAATAATCGTTTCAAGTGCGTTATGAAGATGCTACGTCATTTAAAACATGATGAAATTGATATATAATTATAAAGCGCATTAATTTTTTTTATAGATTATGGGGTGCAAAGTATTTATTATTCATTTACAGGGTCAAATAAAAGTATTTTGTTACACATCGTTCTATGTGAAAAATTGCTTGCAGTGTATTTTATGATATCTCACTGTTTGAAACATAATGAAAATTATATGCATTAATGAGGTGCACTATAAATTGCTCTCTGGTGTGCATTGCGTTTAATTACAGGGACACACAAAAGATATCGGTTACAGTACACGTGCGATATTTAGAGTCTATGTGTGATAATTGCGTTTTCAACTTTGGTTTGCGTTTTTCAATTTAACTAAATTTTTTCATAGTACGTGTGTGTTTATAAACTCGGTTGATCATATACAGGGCTACACAAGGGAATTCGTACACATTACTGACTGTTGGAGTGAATTGCTTAAGGGTAGTTTTTAACTATGTTAAGTATTTTCCTGCTGAACTATATTTAGTAGACTAATAGAAGTTTGTGGAATATAAATAAATTCATAAACATGGCTACGCAAAGAAAAACATACATTGTCGTTTACGGTTGGTAAACGAAGGTACATTTAAAATAGCAATCCTAAACGGTTTTATTCATTTAATCAAGAAATATTCTATCCTTAACAAATATTTTATTGCTGATATTTTAATAATTGCATAAAAAACCTATAATACTAACTTCATTTTAAAGCATAAATTCAGATCGTTGTAGAAAAGTTTTTATTTTACGTAGAAGTTTTTTATTAAATTATAAATATAACTTTATTGATGTGTTGTCAACTTTTTTGTTGTTAATTCTTGACGGTAAAAAAAAGGTTTAGAAAAGTGGCTCATTACTCAAATATTAACTTCTAAATAAGAGAGTAGAAATACCTTCTTCCTAACGTAGTTAATTACGTGCATCATTTTTATTGGGCGTGTCAAAACCAGCTGTTATAAAATTTGGAAAATAACGAAATATTTATAGTTTGGAAATATTTTTTCAAACAAAAAGCATACTAAAATAAAAAAAAATCAGAATGTTTTAATTAGAAAACAACGCGACTTTCAGATTTGAGAATTATAATAACAAAATAAGTAAAAACCATGCATCATGATATATGCATAATATGCATAGATTGTGAGACTCTTTATAAAGTTACAGAATATTATTAACACATTTATTTCTTTTTTCATTCAATGAAATGAGATATTTAAATAAGGATTTTAAAATACACATAAACCAATAAATATCCATTTTCGGCAATTGGTATACGTATGCAGTAATGTTGCGAATTTTGTGCTGCAGCCCTGTATATTGAACTGTAGAAATAGCTTAGAAATTACTGAAGAAGGATTGACGAAATATTTGCTAGTTGTTAATTTTGACCAGATTACTGATTCATTATTTCTTCATAAAAAAATCTATGTTGTAAGATTAGAATTAAAATTTAAAGATTTATCTAAAAGTTATGTTAAACTACCTTTATAAATTGGCAATGACTTACCAGATAAAGTTAACAAAAATGAAATTGTAGAAAATGAATTAATGAAAAAATTTCCATGCCAAACTTTAATCGGGTATTTGTCATTTTTATCAATTAGATCAAGACCTGACATTAGCTTTGCTGTAAATATAATGTCACAGTTTTGTAATGGGTATACAGCCCTGGACAAAATTATAAACTCGGAATTTTTTCAATTTGTTTAAATCATAATATGAATAAGCTAGCTTTACATTAATAAAATAAAGATGAATATTTATAAAAAGACGTCTATATTTAATATAACTCATAAATAAAATGGAAGATATAATTTAAATAAGGAAATACATAACTTAAAAAAATAACATGTGAGACCTGGAAAAAATTATAAACTCAAAGTTATGAATTTCTATATTCTGGTATTTTGATCTGAATAAATGCATTTTATGATAGGAAACTAATAAATGGAGTCATTAGGGATCAATACATTTCAATACATGAATGCATTTTTTTTTTCAAAAAGATGCGTACTTTTAATATAGCACATGACTAAACCGAAAACAGTAAATTACTGAGTTTAAGAAATTAACATAATTTGAATCCCGATGCTAAGTATTAATGCACACATTCAAAAATGATTTGGAACACCATTTTTCAGATTTGCTTGAAATATGAGGCTCGACGTAGATTGAACAAATTTTTCCGACTGCTCCATTGACCACTGGTTCCATGCTGAAAGTATTGCCATTTTTAAATCATTTGTGTTTTGATATTGACGTCTATCATATTAGACTAATCTTACGAACAGCATCTAGTACTGGAGCTTCATCTAGCCAAATTCTAAATCATTTAAAGCTAAATGTAAAATCTTGAACTGTTGGACGAATTCTTCAACGAGCTCTGAACATGAAATGGAAGAAAATGAAAGTTAAGTCAAAATTTGAGTCTCATCACATGAAAGCCAGACTTCACTTTGCACAGCAGCACATGTCATGGACAACAGAATGGATCACAGTCATCTGATCAGATGAAAATGAGTTTAATTTAGACGGCCCAGATGGCTTAAGATACTACTGGCACGATATTAGCCATGAAGAACGGCATATATCTTTAGTCGAAGCATTGGTGGAAGGTCTGTGATGGTGTTGGCTGGGTTTTCTCAGAATGGTGAAACTGCTCTGGCTTTCCTTAATGGAAAACAAAAAGCAGAAGACTATCCATTAATGCTGGAAGATAATCTACTGTCTTATGCACCGGTGTTTGCTGGAGAAAACTGGGCTTTTCAGCAAGATAATGCAGCAATACACTCAGCAAAAAGTGCAAAAGATTGGCTTGAGCGCTGGCATGTGAATGTCATGAAATAGTCAGACCTCAACCCGGATCTAAACCCTAATGAAAATTGTTGAGTTGCAATGGTTAGAATAGTCTATCATGATAAACGTCAATATCAAAATACAAATGATTTAAAAATGGCTATACTTTCAGCATAAAACCACTTGTCAAAGGAGCAGTTAGAAAAACTTGTTCAATCTAAACCTAGACGCATATTCGAAGTAATTCAAAAAAATGGTGATCCAACCCAGTTTTGAATGTGTGGATTAATACCCGTAAGGCATGGTGACGTCACGGCGACGTCACTGTGAAGTCACACTGTGACTTTGTGACCGTCGTCGTGACGTCAAGTGACGTCGATGTGAAGTCATTGTGAAGTAAATGCGAGGTCGTTATGGACGTTTTCAAGCCTTTCTGTGACCTCACAATGTGACTACTTTGTGAAGTCACCGTGCGACTTAAATGTGAAAATGTGACGAATCTGCATCGGATAGGGTGACCAGATTTTACCCGAATCCTATACGGATTGTTCGGATCAAAATTTTTTTATGGTTCAAGTTTGTGACGTTTGTGATGACACTGCACCGGGTCGGGTGACCAGATTTTACCCGAATCCAATCCAGAAACTTCGGATCGATCTTTTTGGATTTGTTTGGCTACAGAATAGATATGGATTAGTTGTCGTGTGACCTGATTTTCGTGAACCCGATCTGACCCGAGTCGGGTATAATGTTTTTACTGTAAGTCTTGTTTGGAATAGAATCTTGCATACGACCGAGTAACCAGATTTTATCAGAAATTGTGTCACGATACAATTTCTGATGTCGGCTCGGATCTAGAGTCATACACGAATCCGGTTATATACTTCTTGAACATGATTGAATGTCAACTTGAACATGAATGATGGTTGACTGAAACTATATTTTGATTCAACCCGTATTCTTACCCTAACCCAACAACAACAACAACAACAAATCTGTACGCCCACAACCCGACCGAACCTGATAAATGATTTCGCATAGATTCGGATAACAAGATTTCACCAAATACGGATAAGATCGACGATAAGGACTTGATCGGCAATCATTTTTATTGATGCAACTCGTATTCAAATTAAAACTTTGCATCTGATTGAGAAACCGGTTAACACGAAACTTTCTGACACATTTATGAACAAACTTTTAAACGCATGGCACTTGCATGCCTGATTATTAAAGCTATTTGGAATAAATAGCGTTTTCCATTTTTAGATAAATGTAATACTTAAGATCAATGTCGGTCACGTTTTACCCGTTTCTGACGCTGCGCGTCGGAAATTTGGTTCAAAACACCGACTTTGATAGTGTTTTCTGAAACATCATCTGCCGTTACCACAAAATGGATAACGCCATTCGATTATATATAGGGTAGATGTGCCAGTACTGGACACCCTTAAGAAATTTCTTTAATAATTATTTTTTAATTAATAGTTATAATTGTTATATTCAACATTTTTTAATATTATATTACTCTACCAACAATATTTAACCATGCTCATAGTCCCATTTCCCAATGTGAATATAAATTTAATTGTAAATAACAGAAATAAATCAAAACACCCTAAATTCCAGTAATGGACACCTCACAAAAAGTAATAGATAATTGATATTATGATTACATTTAAAACTAGAATTTAAAGATAGCATATTAATGAAATAAATAAAGCTGAATTTTTATTGGTTATTTTTTTATAAACCAAAAACATTGAAGGTGTCCCATTACTGGAAGGCGGTCCATTACTGGCACATCTACCCTTTTCTGAATAAGAACACCTGCCAATTTCATGTATTTCCGAATAAAAATAAATTCAGAAATATGCCAGAAATTAGCTATTTTGGATTTGAGAACAACTTTAAAGAAAATATAAGTATACATTTTCAAATAAGCATTCTGAAAAAATTATATTAGGAATCAATTTAAATAATAGATATACCTATTGTGCGATATTATTGAATAATAAACATTGTATCAAGCAGTAAAACAGTTTTCGTTGTAAATGAAATATAGAACTTAAGATCATAAATGCCAAAAAAAATATATATATATATATTTTCTTTACAAATTATTTTATTTATAGTTTTTGATAGAATACTAAATGCAGAACTTAAATATCAATTTTTACAGTAAAAACATTCGATAACACAGCTGGAAAAATTACCTTAACTAAACAGTTATTTTATTGTTTCATCAATATTTATTATTTTTGTGCATCTAACATTGACATATCTCGACAAATAAATTATTCAATGCATTAAAATGTCACTTTTTTTTCAAATAAACAGGAAAATTATTTCTGGAAACCTACACTAGCAACGAAATTATTAAATTGCAAATCAAATATTAATAGTTTTAAAAATTGCAATGTTTTTAATTATAATGAATAACTATGAAAATTGAACTAAGAAACGCAAAACATTAAATCCTCCTTTTACATAACACTTTACATTTAGAAAACATATTGTTAGTAAATACTTTAAGCTTTTTTCCAAATAGTCTATTTAAAAGAAATTTAAAACATTAAAGATAAAATTTAATACAAGTGATTTTTAAAAGAAAATTTAAACATCTTAACTTTTAAATAATGCAATATTAAATGTACTAGTACTAAACATGCACTATTAACAAAACTGCGAAGACATTAAAAGTTACCTGCTGATCTATAGGTAAAGGTGTTACTATTGAATGCTCCTTATCTGCTTCCCTTTCATTGAAAAATTAGACTGTACATCCACTACAATAATTTTCAAATTATTCCAGCAGAAGAGGTGTGTTCATAGATCTGAGAAATCAAATATCACCCCGGCCTTATGAACTCACCCGGCTAGACACAGGAAGATGTTAAAATGGATGGTTTACTTTAAAATGGAGATTGTTCACTTTAAAACGTTAATTTACTCACACAGTATAAATCTACAAACTTAAAAGAACGCGACACACGCTAATCCTATCCTAACTTCGAATGGGAAAAAATCGTCTGCCTTCAATATGCGCGCGCAGTATTGTTTAAACACAACAAAATAACAGCTAGCAGATGTTTCCAACTTTACCGCAAATGATATAGGAAGAAAATAATTTAAATAAAGACATTTCAAAACCTTTATAATTTATATGGCTGAAAAATGAACTTCTAATGATGCTATAATATTCTTTTTTTATATGAGAGAGTTTTGTATTCTTAGAAATAAGCTGTGAAAATTTACATTTTTATATATTTTTTAATCCATTGCATTTGCTTTAGACGTCAAAAGTAAAGATAAATTTTAAATAATAATTTATTTAATAGGCTTTATAAAGTAATTTCGATATAAATTTAAATTGCAATCAAATTTCCTAAGTACAAATTTTTCATTTTTTACACTCTATCGAAAAGAGCAATATATTTAATAGAGGTGACATCTTACTAAGCACTGGCCAGTTTTGGATAAATTGCTATAGGAATGACATATACTTTATAACATGTTTTTAATTCATTTTAGCTCGGAAATACACGAAATTGGCTCGTGTTTTGTTCAGAAACTATGTTATTGAAAAACCTTTTCCATTTTTTGTTAAAAGCAGAAGATCTTTCAGAAAAGAATGTCAAAGTCGGCGTTTTGATTTGAATATCCGACGTGACAGTGAAAGACAGGAGAAAAACTGGTCGTCACGTGACACGAATTGCTTATAACTCGATAAATAACTAAATTTCTATTTAAGGATTTTTACATGTTTATTATATAGTATATTTTGTTAAATTTCATGAAAATGGTAATGAAAATTGTAAAAAATTATCTGCCTCATATATGTAGACAGATATTTATTTATTATTTTATTTTGGAAATACTCAATATATTTAAATAGTGTGTGACAATATTTTTATTAATGATTTAGGTACATGACATAATTCAAATCTATATTTTATGAGTTTTTTTTTCCAAATTCACTCTCCGATCACACCGTGAAGTCACAGAGTGTTGGCATTTTGGTCATAGGTTTTACGTGACTTATGTGACTTACAGTGACGTCATTGCAACGTAACAAAAATTTTTAAAGCTGTCAAAAAGTAATTTTCTTTATGTTATAAGATGTTCTAAAGTTTATTTTAAGTTTTCTTTAGATCTCCAAGACGTTCACATTTTGGTCACAGTGTGACGTTACAAAGTGGTGGCATTTTGGTCACAGATGTGACGTGACGTACGTGACTCACATTGACGTCAGAATGACGTCACTGTGACTGTGCATGCTATGCGGGTACTTAGCACCAGGATTTAAATTATGTTCATTTCTTAAACTCAGTAATTTACTCTTAAAATGCATTGATGTATTGAAATGTATTGATCCCTAATGACTCCTTGTATTAGTTTCTTATGATAAAATATTTTTATTCAGATCAAAAATACCAGAATATTGAAATTCCTAATATTGTGTTTATAATTTTGTCCAGGTCTCACATAATGTTATTTTTTTTAAGTTATGTCTTTTCTTATTTAAATTATTCGCTCAATTTTATTTATGAGTTATATTAAATTTAGATGTATTTTTATAAATATTCCTCTTTATTTTATTAATGCAAAGCTATTTAAACGAATTGAAAAATTTCTGAGTTTATAATTTTGTCCAGGGCTGTACATGTAAACGCTGGTTAATAGTAGTAGATATTATGAATTATGTGTTTGCTACTAAAAGTTTTAAAATAAACCTGTCTAATTTAAAATCATTAAGTTTATGTGAATATTCAGATACTAATCGGGGATCTCACAGTACTAAACGACATTCAACTAGTGCTTTATAATTTACTTTGGTACTTTGGTAACGTTCCATTTGCTTGGAAATCATCAAAGCAAAAATGTATTGCACTCAGTTCTATGTAATCTGGTTAATTGAGAGTGTAAAAGAACTGACTTGGTACTCAAGAGTTTTGAATGAACTTCATTTATGTGATCAAATAAAACCAGCTCAGTACTGTGATAATAAGTCTGCTTTCTAAAATTAGTTAAGAAAATTTTAAAACAAAGCACATTGATATAAGATGTCAATTTATTAGACACTTAATAAAGGAAAATATTGTTGAGTTAAAATATGTAAATTCTAAAGATAATAAGGCAGATTTTTCAACAAAACCTCTTTTGCTAGTAAAATTTCAAAAGGCTATTTCTAATATTTCTCATTAAAACTTTTATTGTACAAAAATAAATAAATAAAAGTACGAGAGTGTATTTATGATCGATGGGACCGCTTGTTAGAAATCTGGACAAGATTTTGTCCCTAGAACTTTTGTTATGTGGTGTTGGGAAGTGATGTCATTATGAACCAGTTTTTGCCTAGGTTTCGATCGTAAAGGCACTCTTTTCTCTTACCTGTAACTGTATGGATATTTCTTTCTAAATTAATATACTGAGTAAGCATATCTAGATGTAGCAATCTTTTAATGAGAGAAAGAAGGAAACTGACGGAGAATAGTTAATGTGGTGTTTTTTTTTTTATATATACCGCTAACCAGGCCCCTACCTGCCCGGCATGAATGCCTAGCTTAACGGGTTAGTACCTGGGTGCGGGGCGGAAATCGCCTGATCACAGCATGGCTGTGATCCACCTGACTATTGATTTGTTCACATCGCTGCTGTGCTTGCTCTCTTGTGATTTGCTACCTTTATCTTTGTTTGCCGGTTCAAGGTTTCTGTTTAACTTTGTTGAATTGACAGATTTAATAGGTCTCGTAATTTAGAACCTTGATCAGGTGACGAGACCCTCACCTGACTAGGCACCCCCAGAGGTATTATTCATAGGTAACTTGGAGGGCTTTGCACCCACGACGGATTTTACATGCATTAATGTGGTGTTAATGTGGTGTTAAAGAAATTCCCAGCGAAAAGCTGGATGTACATTTAAGTACCCGTCATATGTTGGTTTACCATTCAAGTCGAATGAATAAAATAAATATAACTGAACTGTTTTCTCATATAAATTATTCGAAGCCACACCAAATGTCTTAAACACTGCGGTTAATAGTCTGCACAAATTCATCAATTACTTATAAGATGTAAAAGCTCTCTAAGAAAAAAAAAACAAAATTTAGAAGACTGAAATTAGCGAAAAGCGTTGTAAAAACATTCTAAATTACAATTTCTATTGAATCTCTAGAACTACCGAACCAATTTGAAACGTAATATTGCAAATTGATGGTGACAATAGGCTATATGTCTGTGCCACTATCCGCAGGGGGTGCAAAAGCGAAAAATGTTCTAAAATTGAAATTTTTGTGATATTGAAAGGATTAGAAACTTGAAATTGGGTAAGGTAGTTACTTATAAGATATATATGCTAAAAACAGTTTTTAAAAATTTCGAAATTTAAAAGGGTGATATGAGGAAAATTGTTATAAAAACATTCTGAATTGCGATTTCTATGGAATTGTTAATATGACAGAAAGCTGAAATTTGACATGGCTGATACTTTTTAAAACGCGTGTGCACACCCAGAGCAGTTTTTTTTAAACTGAAATTTAAAAGGGTGAAAAAGGAAAAAAACGTTGTAAATTACGATTTGTTTTTATACTGACAGGATTAGAAACTTCAAATTTGGCATGACAGTTAATTTTAAGATACAAATGTTCGCTAACAATGGTTTGTAGAGAAATTCCAAATTTCAAAGGGCGAAATGTGCGGAAAGAGTTTTAAAAGCGTTCTAAATTACGATTTGTTTGCAATTGTTAGGGATAAAAATCTTGAAATTTGCTGTTGCTTTTAAAACATAAATGGTCGCACAGAAGGGTTTTTAAAAAAATTTAATTTAAAAGTGTAAAAGCGCGAGAATAGTTCCAAATTACGATTTTCTTGGAGCTGTTAAGTCTAGAAACTTGAAATTTTGCATGGTTGTTACTCACGTAAATGATCAAGCAGAACAGTTAACTAAAATTGCGAAATTTAAAAGCCAAGAGCAAAAATAAAACATTCTAAAACTGAAATTTATGTGATACAGATGGTACAGAAAGTTCGTATTTGTCATGGTGGTTACTCTTAAATTGCAAATGAAGGGAGTGGTTTCTAAAATATTCGAAATTTAACAGTCTGAAATGAGCGGAAAACGTTCTAAAAGCGCTCTACATTACGATTTAATTGGATTTATTCTGGTTAGAAAATTGAAATTTAGTATAGTGGCAACTTTTAAGATGCAGACGCTCGGTATAAACAGTTTATTAAAAATTTTAAATTTAAAGGTGCAAAATGAGCGGAAAACATTATAAATTATGGTTTTTTCCGAATTGTTAGGGATAGAAGCTTAAAATTTGACATGCTGTTACTTTTTAGACGTAATTTCTCGCACAGAACAGTTTTTACAAAATTCGAATTTAAAAATGGTGCAGAAGCAAATAACTTTCTAAAATTTCGATTTTAGTGATGCTGCTGGTCTAGAAAGTTGAAATTTGGCATGGTGGCTATTTTTAAGATTTCAGTGCTCGCTAAGAAATATATATATATATATCGAAATTTAAAAGAGTGAAATAAGCTGGAAAAGTTCTAAAAATACTCTAAACTATGATTTATCTGAAATTTCTAGCGATAAAAAATTGAAATTTTACATGGTTGTTACGTTGGAGACACAGATTCTCCCCTGAACAGTTTTTAAAAGTTTGGAAAATTTAATCTGTGCAGTAAGATAAAAGTTTTAAAATTGCAATGTCTGTGATATAGTTATTACAGCAATTTCCGGAACTAAAAGATTGGAATTTGGCATGATGTAAATCTTTTAAGATGTAAATACTCGCTTAGAACTGTTTGTAAAAATTTCTAAATTTCAAATGAAAAATGAAATGACAGGGAAACCTTCAAAATACGTTCTAAATTACCATTAATTTCGAATTAATTTTAGCTTTTCTTATTAATTTAATTCTTATGTTCGCCTAATGCAATATAAGAATGAAGTTTAGTCAAAATGTATCTTAATTAGTATTTTTTTAATTATCTGTGGCAGTAAAATTTAATCTAATGAAAATAGACCCACAAATGCTACTTGGCATTTTTCAACAATTACGCGAGCAAAGTCGCGGGTTTTGCTATTTATTAATAAAATATACTATATTTTTCCCATTTCGTTGTTTATCAACAACATTCTAAAAATCATTCATCATATAAAACATGTTATAAGATATAATATATTTTCTATTAGCGATCACTTGGTTTTGAGGAGGCTTGGCAAACCAACGTACATGGACTGTGCCTAACAGGTCGGTTGCACCCGGCGGAGTATTAAGCTTTAAAAGGGTAAAATGTATTTATCAAAAAATTTAATGACTAGAATGAACTGTAATCTTACATAATGGAGATGTGTGTCACGATTGTGAACATTTTGTGGAAAAAATAAAGTAACTTATAATTGAATGGTTTTTAATATGAATTTATTATTAAGTTCCTTAAATAAATTTATGTTTTTCAATCGTAAAATCTACTTGGGATAAGTTTGAGTCTATTCATTGTATCTCATTATAAAAAACTTTTAATTTTATGTTTTCTTGGGACGTTATAAATTAAAGTTTTTCACATGCATTTAATGTTAGCATCCTCATACTTATTCTAACCTATTCTTAGTATAGAATATCTATTATTCCTATCTGAATATTATGTTTACATAAAAGTATATTAATTATACTGTTAGGAAATAGCTTTATCCAATAAACTCATATATGGTATCAAACGTGGGATCTATCGTTTAAAAATACAAAGTTAGTTTTTTTTTTAATTGTAGATGAGCCTCATTTCAAAAATCGCATTCACATTCAGGAAACAGACATAATTCTATCCAACTGATATCACCCTCATATATTTGCTGCAATTTGGTGATGAAACAGCATGCGGTGGCACGGTGTTTATCTAGAATTGCACAAAAAACACAAAACATGTTATAAAAAATTGTGTCGCCAAATTAAATCATTAAGGTTGTTTATTAAAAACATGAAGAAATAAACACACATTTGTGGTACTTAGAAACGTATGCCGTGCTTCAAAGTTTTAAGAAAAAACCAGACTAAAATTATTACTACGCAAAGTTAATACAAAACTTTATTAGTATAAAATTTACATTACAAGATTTAAATGTATAATATATATTTATACTAGGAACTTGAGACGTTAATTGGCCATGAATAAAAATCAAAAAATCAAAAATAAAATTTTATGAAAAGGTAAAATTTCTCTGAATGAGAAAACACGTACAGGAATAATGTTTTAAAAAATCTATTAAATTGACAAATATAATAAATAAGCCTTGGATTTTAATGAAGCAATTTTGTAATTTATAACGATAAATGCTGAATAATTAATTGCAGTCTTTGAAATTACTGCACTTTAATGAATGTAAAATAAGTAAATTCCTAATACTTTAAGAGCATAAAACTAATTATATTTATTTTTAATTCACTACATTTTAAATTCAATATGAAAATGGGAACGCTCGGGAAATCTTTTAAATATTTAAAAGATTTTCTCTAACAATTGCGCATTAAAAATTAAACGATAATGAAAATTATTTAATCTCACAGAACAAGTTGTTTGCTCCTTTTAATTTACATTCAATTGGCTGAAAATTAATTTTTGACTTTAATTAAAATTTGGCATTGTCATTACATTTGAAAAATAAATGAAATATGTAGATAAAATAAATAAGTCATCATATCAGACTTATTTAGTAGTATAACGCTTTAAGCAGTTTGTATTTTTAAAATAAATTGAAGATGTATAAATGATCAAAAATTATTTTAACTTTATAAAAGCTTTTGTTTCAGCTTTTTATTTCTAAAATAATAAAACATAATTGGAAGATTAAGATATTATATTTAAAACAAAAAGTATTGTGCTTCTGTAAGACATATATGATTTATTAAGCGTATTAAGGTTTATTAAGCGTATATTTAATAAGCGTGTTATAATACTCATTGTTGATAATGAAAAATTTGAAAACTTTGAGTACTGCGGAAACGCAATCACGCCAGCCTCAGAAACTTCTTATATTTTAAAAATAATATTTTTTCAATACAAATTGCCGGAAAGTGACACAAGTTTTAATCTTATAAGCTTCGTAGATATCACAAATTATGTAATATTACTGATTAAAAATTACGAACATTCTTTTCGTGCAATCATTTGCAATAAGTTAAACTGAATAAACAATTATTAAACCATGTACCGCACACGTACGACACATTTCAATTTACAGTTGTTTATTTTTATTAGTTTAAATTTTATTCTATGTTTCAGACTGCAATGTTTTATGACTGACAGAAAATCAAGTAAGGATGAGCAAAAATTTGATTCTTAAAAGGTATGAGAAAAATGGAATATTTAAATAAATATTTTTACAAAACATTTAAAACAAGTATATTGCTCAAATAGCTTGCGAATTAAATTACGGTAAAATTGCATACATAATAAAAACATAAATAGGAACTTACATCTTTTAATTATACATTTTATTTAAAAAAATATAAAAGTTAAATGATATTGTTATTTTTTTAATTTACGCATATCACATGCGTTTTATAAATTTCATTTGTCAAACTACACATCATGTTTACGCTATGTTGACAGTAATGCATATACTTAAAGAACATTTTTTTATTTTTGACTTGAACACAAACAAATTAATACAATCGACCCAACGCGAGTTAAAAAATAGCCGGTCCAGGACTCGAACCCGGGTCTACAGCGTAAAGTGCTGTTGTTCGAACCACTGAGCGAACCCGGCCGATATACCAGCTCGGTATTTTCTCACTGTTATATTGGATGGGTTAGTTCAGTGCTTCAAACAACAGCACGTCATGCTGTAGACCCAGGTTCGAGACCTGGCCCGACAATTCTTCACTCGTGTTGGGTCTATTGTATTAATTTGTATGTATTCAAGTCTGAAATAAAAATTGTTATTTAAGTATACCTTTAATAAATTCAGACGTTAACTTATGACCGTTAATAGTAATGTATATATAAAGTTATCTTTATTCACTTTTTTTGTAAATTTTATTAATTAATAATTTAAAGTATTTCTAAGCAAATATATAAAAAGTAATCCTTAAAACTAACAATAATGAGCTAAAATTCACCCATTAGTTCTTGTTAAAATATGTTTTATGTTTTTTTATTCATAATGATAGCAAACTATGGACAGGTAAATTTAACAGAATGTGATTTCAAACAAATCATATCTCTGTTGCGATGCGAATTTCTGAAAGCAGCTTTATTCATTTTAATGAATTTAATTTTAACAAGCTATTAGCTGTTAACGTTAATCTAGATCATATCTCGAAACAAATTATTAAACTACATGCTGGGGATAGGAAACGTTACTTTTTACAGAATTGAATATCGACGGAATAATATTTAACAGTCATTAGAAAAACTGTTTCATCGGAAATTTATTATGTCAAATGTGATATATAGCATTTACAAAAGAAAATTTAAATCTTAATTTGAAATGATAGATGGTATTTTATAGTGATAATGAATTAATTAAAAGAGTAAAATAAAGAGATATAATTAATCATCATGAAAAATATGTATTACTAACATTCTTATTTCTTACATCAAATATACATTCTGAGCTTATTTTTCCACTTTAAATGCAGAAAACATTCATCCTTATGGTAGCAAATGCATTAGAAAAAATACTTATTAAGTAGTCAAATGAATAAAAAATCTGAATGCTAAAAGTAACTAACTAAACTAATAAGTAAATCTCGTTATGAAATGTGAAGAATAAGCTATTTTGCAGTCAAGTTACCATAATTTTCTATATTATTTTAGTTCTATCAGAAGCGGTATAATTTTTAAATTTTAATTGCTAAAAAGGCGCAACGTAGTGGAAAAGTAACCAAGCCGGGACTCGAACCGGGTCATCAGTATAGCGCACTGACGTTCTACCAACTGAACCACTTGGAACAATATCCAGCCCTGCACTTTTCACTATCACATGTTGTCAAGGCTGCAATCGCAGCAAAAGATGGAATATTTTCCCATGAGCCACCAAGCATCGATAATTGAATAAATCTATTTTAATATTTGGAAAAGTTTCCATAGAAAATTAATTTACGCCTTTTAAACAATTAAAATTTGAAATATTATGAATGCAAGGCGTGAGAAATTTTCTATGGAGAAATTTCCAGGTATTAAAATAGGGATTCGCTATAGTTTCGTGTTTGCCCCAGGGTTGGTGGCTCATGGAAAAATATTCCATCTTGTGCTGTGATTGTAGCCTTGCCAACATGTGATAGTGAGAAGTGCCAGGCTGTGTATCGTTCCAAGTAGTTCAGTTGGTAGAACGCCAGTGACCTATACTGATGACCCGGGTTCGAGTCCTGGCTTGGATACTTTTCACTCTGTTGGCTTTATGCCTTTTAAGCAATTAAAATTTGAAATATTATGAATGCAAGGCATGAAAAATTTTCTATGGAAAATTTCCGAGTATTAAAATAGAAGCGGTATAGGTGTTCATTGTTAAAAGTCGCAGAACGAATTCCATTAATTGTTTCTTTCGTACTATGTGTCATGCCTCATTGCCTCTAAATACAAATTTTTACTCTCTTAATTTGAAAAACACGTTGGAACTACATAAGTTAAACTGCAGTTAAATATAAGTTAATTTGTGTGTTTGTGGACTGTGTTGGTATTCAGATATTATTTATAAAATTGGAATGATCATACAGCTAAAGTTACGAAAGTCATTATAAAACCAGCATTTTCGTTACCAAAATAACGATACTCATCTAAAATTTTTTATAAATATCGTTGACGTGTTATCAATTATTATATATGTTATATATATATATATATATATATATATATATATATATATATATATATATTTTCAATTCGTAACAGCGGAAGAAATTTGTATCCATCACTACACAACTGTGCCCAATAGACAGTCAAGTGAAGGGTTGTTGGAACCAGGCGAAATCGGCCAAAGCAGAAAAAGATGCAGTAATCAGTTGCAAAAGTCTTAGCCAGAATTTTTTGGGATGTACATGACATAATATTTATCTACTCTCTTGAGAGAATAAAAAATAGTCACAAAAGATTATTGTTCAGCATAATTATATTGTTTGAAGAGATAAATCAAACGCATACGCAGCCAGCGGCGAAGAAACAAGGGTTGTTTTACCAAAACAACAATCCAGTTCACACATTCATGAAAAACGATGGCCAAATTCAATCTATAAAATCCTTCATCACCTCTCATATTCCCTAAATCTGTCCCCCAGTGTCAGTTATTTATTCTTCAACTTAAAGAGAACTCCAGGGGAAAACATTTTTGACAAATGAGGACTTCGATTTAGAAACTGATGCGTACTTTTCAGCCCTTTAGAAATCGTTATATGAGAGGTATCCAAATGTTACAGCATTGGAATAAGTATATCGCTTTTGAAGGAAACTAGGTTGAACATTAAAATTCATTTTTAACAAAAACAAGTTTTTTTTTAATTGTTAGTTTCGAGACATTACTCCATTTAGTGAACAAATAACACAAAATATCATTTATTGCAATATAAAACAATTTTAAATTATTTTAGTCTAAAATACTTTAATATTTGCGATTTGTATATTCCGCAATTACAGCATATTTTAATATTTTCACTATTTCCTTTTTCATTTTCTATCACAGAAAAATATGGTTCATCATATTTTTTTTTGTTTTTCTACTTTAAAATAAATAGGCATAATTTGTTTCATTTAATTGTAGATTGTGTCATAATTAATTTGATATGTATTTTAATAGCATTGTGTATAATTAGAAATGTACAACATAAATATATATGTTTAATGAGGAAGGTGTACAAACTTCACTACGTATTTTTGTACTACACGTTGAAAAATTATTTAAAATTTTTTAAAGAATATTTCTACCACTTTCAGTTTTCTCCAACATGTGGATATATTAAGAAATTACACATCCAGTTTCATAAATTTGTAAAATGTTCAAAAGAAAACAATAATACATACAAATGATGTGGATTATCTCATACTACACAGCGTACAAAAAACTGTCCAGACCGGGGACCGAACACTGGAACCTTGGTAATATTCACCAATGCTCTACCATTTCGATCTATCCGGACGTATTCTCGTGTAAATACAGCCTTGTAATTCTGTTTCAGTTTAGTTCAGTTAAGAAACGCTTAACACGGATCAAAATTATCTTTATTGAATTTTTGACATGATCTCTTCCATGATCTTTTGCACAACCTTGTATATAATCTAAAGACATGTGTAAACACTCCGTCTCACATGTTTGATAAAATTCCATCAACATGGCTTTAATTTTAAAACTTTTTCTGGCTGAACCGTCAGCATTAGTTGTTAACTCTTCATTAGCCACTGTAATTAAATTATTGTTAATGTGTCCCTGTAATTGAACTGTAAACGCAATGCACACCATACTTTTAAGTGAGAAATTTATAGTGCACACCAGCAATACATGTAAATTTCATTATATATGACATTCTGAAACATCACTAAATTACAGAATTCTAAACTTAATTCAGGTAAAGGCAACTTAAAACAAACTTCCAGTAATTACCAACCATACACGATAATACACCTTGTTCTTTGCGTAGCCCTATATATGAATTTACTAATTTTCCACAAAATTCTGTACGTCTACTAACTATAGTTCAGCAGGAAAATGCGTACCACAATTAAAAACTACCATAAGCAATTTACTGCCATATTCTGTAATATTTACGAATTCGCTTTTTTAGCTCTGTTTATGATCAACCGAATTTATACACACCACGTACTATGCAGAAATTTAGTTAAACATAAAAAAGCAAACCAATGTTGAAAACGCACTTATCACAAATAGACTGTTATTACTGCACGTATAATGTAACTGATATATTTTCTATGTCCCTGTAAATGAACGATAAGCGCAATGCCCACAATACTTTTAAGTGAAAAATTGATAGTGCACATCAGTAATACATATAAATTCCATTATGTTTGAAATATTGAAACATCACTAAATTACACTGCAAACGCGCAACAGAATTTTTTTCTTAGACCTTGTAAATGAGTAATAAATGCGTTGCACACCATATTCAACAAAAGACACATTTTAGTGCGTTTCATAATTGTATATCAATTTCATCATCTTTCAAATGGCGTTGCATCATCAAAATGCATTGAAACAAATTTTTTACCATTGACTGTAATGTAATGGAATACTTTTGACTGTCCCTGTAAACAAACTATAAGTGCTACACACTTCATTTTAACAGTGATCGTGCTATAGTAAACAAAAATAACATAGAAAAACTTTAGGGCGATCCGAGAATATTTACGCAAGTTAGAGAATGGACGGACGGCAGAAGGCAGGCGGCCAGAAAAAAACAAAGACATAAATACTTTTCAAATAGGTTGGACAGGGACAGTGTTGACAGTGTGTTTTTTGACAGAATGTTAAGAGTTTTGTACCTAAACTACTTTTCTAAATGTCTCCCCGTTTCGTATCCAAGGACAAAAATTTACTGAAGATTCCAAAAATGGTGTCATAATTAGATGTTATTCTTAGAATGTTAATGTTAGTTACAATTTAAATAACTATATGGCTCCCGAATGATAGTTTATATACAACTTTAAAGTAAAAGTTATTACAAGTGGATTGATAACAGTTATACCATTATACGAATATTTGTGGCAGAATTGGGGTGTGTATATTTTCTATTCGTACGACTGTACAATTCTAATGATTTGAAATAAATTTACAATTTCAAGTGAAGTACATGCCAATGATAATGTTTATTAATATTACTTTCGAAGTTATCATGATATATCAACTAATTAATACATCATAAAATATAACTATACAAATACGTTCGTCATTAAATTCATATATACAGAGTAAAACATAATAGGAAAAATAAAAGCATGGCCGACTATAATATATACACGGCCAGCTCATTTCGCCAAAAACCGCCGAAAATGTGAAGCCGAATTCACTTCACTGAACCATTTCATTGGACCACGTGGTCTTTGTTTACATTTAAACCCTGCCCAGATAACGGCTTTTATTTCGATCATTATCGAAGTTTGAGATACATTAATCGTATTTTCAAATAAACGAATTAAATAGTTATACCATTCAATTATCACTATTTATAAACATATTTTTGTTAATATTGTTGCATTTTATAGCTACTAACAAATGTGAATTTTTTAGGTTTGCTAGATTCTTATTTGTTTATAATTGCATGCGATACTTTAACACTATTTCTACCGTTGTGAAATGTCACCTTTTTAAAGTTTTTATTTGTGTTTATTTTGCTTGTAGTTTTTGAAAAATCTTTAAAAAAAGGGGGCTGTTCAATGTATTAAAAATTATTTGTAATTGTTCCAATGAAAAATCTTAAATCGAAATCTTTTAAAATGTGCCATTTGACACCGGTAGTGTGTGAGATTATTTTGCAGTATAAAAATTAAAACACACTTCAAACATTTGTTTTTCTGTAAGAAAAATATCTAAAAAAAAAAAAAAAAAAAAAAAAAAAAAAAATCATCAGGAACATTATGCAAATTCTGAGTCTCAAACTGTTACGGAGCTACACGAATACATTTTAAAGCAATAGTTTGCTGTTTTAAGCAGATCATTCTACAATGTTCTTAAAATAAGTAATAATAAAATTGATTGTATTTTGGTATTAATATTTCTTTCTATGTTTAAAAAAAAATTATAGATATTGGTTTTGCCTATAATTAAACCAGATTGTTCTTCAGAAAAATAATTATTACGCAAAATTACGATAATATATTAAGAATTTAACCCATAAAAATGTTATCATTTATTCGTAAATATTGTATGTTATTAAAAGCTTAAAACTAATAATAAATTTTAAATTAAAATAATGCACAAAACTTAAAAAAATTATTAAATTTGGGTGACATGATTTTATAGAATCTTCTCACTATTATTGTATACAGTTTATATAAATAATTTTTTTAAATGTAAGGTCTGAACATTTTATGAATAAACTGTTCTCTAACTTTTTTGTTTAACAGATAAACTTTTCCCCTGTATTTTTCAGCATTTCCATAAAAATATATGTCTATAAAATATATATATGTAAAATATTTATTTTCTTTCAGGTTTTAGATTTTAATAAAATTTAGGTTTCAATGTAGAAAAAAAGATATTTGTGGCTTTTTGGCTAATTACAGCCAATAACTTTTAGCCAAATAAAAATAGCATTAGCCAAGAAAAAACTTATTTATACAAAATTTCTGTAACATGAGTATTATTTTTAATTATGCAATATACAGACAATACATCACTCTGAAAAGTTGACCCTTCAAGATTTGACCCTACACTACATATCAATTTTTTTAAGCGAAATTTTTTTTGAATTTCCCCTTCCAAATTAACCATCATTAAGTTACTTAAATTCTTGATTATCAGTAGGGATGTAACGAATAGTGATTTGGCCGAATACCGAATATTCGGCCAAGTTTTAGGCCGAATACTGACTTTAAAAAAAATATTTTAACTGTTTATTTATTTACTTTTTTCAATTTTAAAATCAAAAATTAAATTAAGTACTAATTGAAATTAATTTTTTGTTTGAATGTTCAAAAATCATAACAGCTGAATGTATGCAAGCACAGTATATAGTGAACGTTTTTTTTTCTGAAGCTGGTAATATATATGAAACCAAACGAAACAGACTTCTTCCTGAAAATGCTGAAAAGTTATTATTTTTGCATCACAATTTCAGGCTTTACAGTGCAAGTGATAAATAATTTTGTTACCCCTGTATGTTATTTTGAAGTAACTCATTAAATGTTTTTTCAGTATAGGTAATAGATTTTTTCTTTTCAATGTATCAAGCTCATTAGTTCGTTTAATCAACATCTAATGTTTAATTTTTAATTAGTAAAGTACTTATATAGTCATATATTTATTCTAATTTTTTTATTTAAAAGTAAAAGTAAAGACTAAAAAATTGATTTAATTTGTGAAAGATTAAGGATTTTTACAAGACAGTAAAATATTTGTTTTTAATATTTATGAATTTTATTGTTTAAGAAACTTATCATCATTATAAATCAGATTAAAAAAATAGATACAAAGTTAATATTTTTAAATTCACTGATGATAGATAGAGAGAGATTTAAACTTTAAATGCAGTATACATTTTGCATTTTAATGTAAAAGAAATTAATGTTGCAATACTTACTTAAATTCACATGATGCCTAAATATGCAGCAAGAAAAGTATTTTTATTTATGTAATATCATTATATACAGTTATTTATAAGTTGTCATAAAGCTTTAAAATTGAGTATGTTAGGATTGCTTTTTCTTATAATTAATGTATTTAGATATAATTCTTTAATATTGTTTGTTAAAAATATTTAAAATCACATTTTGTTTTGATTTTCTGGAACTTATTTAACCAAGTATCTTAGAGTATTCGGCAAAATATCTAATTATATTCGGCTACAGGTATTCGGTCATGCCGAATATTCAGCAAAAGGGCCGAATATTCGTTACATCCCTAATTATCAGTCTATTTCTCAACTCAGTTTTTGTTATATTCTTAAGACTGAATTTTGCACATTGAGCTTCATATTTGGGCAACCACTTTTTAGAAGATGTTCTAAATATTTTAAGGCGAACTAAGCCTCTTTTGAAGTAATTATAACCGAGTATCTGTTGCGCATTTCGAAAAAAACAATCTGATCTGAACGAAATCCGAAAAGCATATATGTTATGCATGTAGCACATCGTTCATCCAAAATAGCATGCATCTTATCTTGCACATATGTAATCTCCGATTTTTGCTATGTCATATGCTGGAGTTGTGTCTGAAGCAAATGATGTCATGCTATTTGAAGATGTTCGCACAAAGAGAACAGGACAAATTATGAAGTGAATTGCTGGCACAGATTCAGTGTGAGATTTTTTTTATGAAATGCAGAACAGCAAATTGAGAACGATTAGCACATTTTTTTGGCTGTTACTATTTGGCAAATCCACTAAAGGCTTTGTGGACAAAAATCACTTTCAGTTAGTTTTTTGGCAATTTGGCTAGTACCAAATTAAACCATAAAATTTAATGATTCCTGACATTCAGGGATGAATTTGACTGTAGGATTATGGAGAAAGATCGAATACTATAAGGCTTGTTACAGATGTTATTAGCAGACTTGTATAAAACCAAAAACTTTCTGTGCACATAAATATTGAGTCAAAAACTTTCTGCAAATTATTTTAATGTTTAATCAAATTACGTGTTATTTTGATGATATAAATTAAAAACAGTAGTTTAAAATAATTACAATTTAAAATTAATTAATATTAATGAAAGAATAATTATTTTGGTTAAAAATAATAATAAAGCTAAAAATCCATGATAGGAAGAGCTGAATTCTTATCAATTATTTTGTCAATGCATTTAGAAACAAAAAGGCGGAAAATTTTCCGTGCACTGCGTGCGTCTATATTACACAACTCTGGTTACTAGCATGGGTCCAGTAGCAGAAAATTCTCCATGTGTCTGCGATGAATATTTCAGGGGCAGAAAATATTCTGCAGGTAAATTATGTTACAATTCAAGTTATGTATATCAATAATTGATATCAACTAAAGTATTACTGCTATGTGCAATTTTTTAACTCTGTAAAATTTTTATTTCAAAATTTGTTGGATAAAATTGTGCTTACATGAACTGCAATTTTTTTTCTCTTACTTAAAATATTTTAAATGTCCTAGTAAACAATAATGATATTGAACAAGATCAGAAGGCCATGAATTAATTCATATCAGTAGTGTTTCCCCCAAAATAAAAAAAAGCAGGGTGCGCCTTCAAAAAAGGGGCACTTCAGCATAGAAGTGAATGTTCTTTCTCGAGAGATACAAACAAAAATTTTTATATTTTTTTTCTGGACCTATTGACGAATTTTGAGATTTTTTTTTCTTGCAACTAATTGACGAATTTCTCGATATTTTTGAGCAACATATTGACTAATTTCGCAACTTTTTTCTATGACAGACTGAAGAGTTTCACGATTTTTTTCCATAACCGACTGATGAATTTTGTGATTTTTTTCCTGTGATCGATTGGCGAAATTCGTGACATTTTCCTAATACTGATTGGCAAATTTTATGTTTTTTCCCCAGACAAATAAGCGAATTTACAAATTTCCCCCCCGCGTATTGCCGGTGAAACTTAGTTTTTTTTTTTTTGTATTTTTTTACTGAAAAAATGTTTTTTTTTTTTTTTTTTTTTTTTTTTAATGTGAGCAATTGACGCATTTCGCAATATTTTCCGAAATAAAATCCAAAAGAAATTCCATGGAAAAAAAATCTGCAGTAAGGGAAAAAAATCTGCGACATCTATTGCTCGTCTCGAACTTTCTGCTACCGGGAGCATGGGAAGGTTTTAAAGAATTTTTTTTTTAAACACTATGGAAATGGAAATTGTAATGTAATTGATGCATAATTTTTCATGGTGATTTTCACATTATGTTTTAGCGACACTTTGAGAAAATTAGAGTTTTTTTTTCGTGAACAATTGATGAAATTCGCCATTTTTTTTTCCTTTGCAACGAATTTTTTTTCTGGGACTATTCAATGAAATTAGTTTCTTTTTGCTGCAACCGATTAATTAAACTTGTGATTTTTTTTTTTTTTTTTTTTTTTTTTTTTTTAGTAACTACTTAATGAGATTTGCTTTTTTAAATCCATGAGCAATTGATGAAATTCATGGTTTTATTTCCTGATTGTTTGGGGAAAGTAGAGATTGTTTTTACCATGACTACTTGACAAAATTTTTGTTGTTTTTTCCTTTCTGTGACAGATGGAGGAAATCTACAATTTTTTCTGCAATTTGTTATTGAGATTTGCATTTTTTTTTTTGCAACTGATCAATGAAATTTGCCCTTTTTTTCTTTTCTTGACCATTTGACAAAATGTGTATTTTCTTTTGAGACCGGTTTGGGAAATTCATGGTTTTGTTTTGTGAGTGATTGATAAAATTTGTAGATTTATTCAGCAAGCAATCGCTGAAATTTGCAAGATTTTTTCATGAAGAACTAATAGAGGAAATTCCCATTTTCTTTTCATTCTGAACGATTGATGAATTAATTTTGCAGAAGTCAAAAATAATAAAAATTCAAAGAATTCCATTAATTTGTGGAAAATTTATCTGCCTATATATGGTGTCTACCTGTAAGAACATATCCAAATAATTTTAGAGTTACAAATTTATCGAGTCGGACCCAAAATTGTTCTCTTCTTGGCACTATTTGCAGTATGGTGTTACTGCTGAGTTCATTCATGGCGCATATTGACAGGATATTGCAGTTTTTTTTTTTTTTTTTTTTTTTTTTTTTTTTTTTTTTAAAGAAAAAAAATGAATGCGGAAATGTGGTATTTCTGTTTAATCATACTTTTAAATTATGGACCGCAGAAAAAAAAAGTAATAACTGTAGGAGAATCTGTGGAATCCTTAAAAAATAAAAATTATAAAGGGGAAATTTGCTGTTCGACAGAGGAAGGTCATCCATGTAAACACACAACAATTTTAACATTGAAAGTTATTGGCCAAAGCAACAAATTTAGCTGCCACATGGTGACTGGTGGCCATGAATCTGCACCTATACCATACATATACAGTGTAAGCAGGGGGTCGGAAGTAGCGAAACTACAGTAGTCGCTACTTTTTACAGTAGTTTGTAGTATAGCATGCTACATTTTGAACAATGTAGTGTAGCGAATAGTGCGATACAAAAACTCAGTAGTTTGTAGCGAGAAAAGATGCTACTTTTAACTCTACTTCAGGAAAAAACAGTGCCATTCTGCAAATCACATGGTCGAAACTTGCTTCTTTTGTGCAGAATTTGTTCTGCTCAACAATTTCTGAATCACATTGGCAAATCTCAGCTGCAGTGTATAGCAATGCATCGCCTGAATTCATAGATTTTTTCCATTGACACTTGCTGCTGAAATCAAGTACTAACCCACCAAAAGAATTATTTTTCTTATTTGCAACACTTGTCTATTTACTCGTTATTAGCCCCAAAGCAGAATATTTTGCAATGTTCTACAACAAACCTTCAGCTGATCAAAAATGTTCTGCAGGAGTAAAAAAAAAAAAAAAAATACAGGGAGATGTTCTTGTATATGTAGGAGTGCAATTCCATCTGATATAGAATGCAAAAGACATTTTGCATTTAGTTCATTCCCCCCCCCTTCAAAATTGAAAAAGAAAATTATAAAACATTTCACTTGAAATGTTCAAGAATGTAAAATACATGAAGAACATTTCACTTGAAATGTTCTGCAACGTATGTTGCACTTTTAAGCATATTCTGCTTTGGAGGTTATTAGGTCTTGATGTTTTAACGCTGGGTTTCTTATTATTCTGAATTGCTTTTTTTTACAAATTTATTTATTGTTTGCATTTAGGGTTATCTTTCTGTAATTTTCTAGATTATAATATCTTTCCTAATTTTGCTACGAAATTTGTTAAGTGTGTATAAACCAACGTTTTTGAGACAAATACAAAACATTTTCTTGTATGGTATCTTTCTTAATTTTTTTATGTCGTCGGCTATGTCGCATTTATTTGATTGTATCCCAGCAGACGAGATATAATGAAGCGTCATTTTATTATTTAATCTGTGTCTTCAGTTTCTAATGTAAATTGAACACTTTGACAAAATTTGAAAGTAGCGAAATAGTGACTACTTTTTAAAAGTTTTTTGTAGTTGCTACTTTTTAAAACAAGTAGTTGTAGTTGTAGTTAACTACATTTTCAACAAAGTAGTTGTGGTTGTAGTTTGCTACAATTAGAAGTAGTTTTTCTGACCCCTGAGTGCAAGGAAAGTATTGTAATCACGATACAAACCAATTATACAAATAATGGTGTATTTTTTAGGTGCACTGATACAAGTTTACAGTTATTATTACAATGATTCTATATATATAGGTGGGTACATGCATATTTATTAAAATTTCCTTGTGATTTTAGGTCCTTAGACTTCACCTTTGTAACATTATGACCAAAGTTTTTATTTATTGCTGTATTACTATTTGAATCTACAGTAAAGCATTTGCAAAGTCGAATGGAGTCACTCCAAATTTTTTTAGATGCTAGTATATGTATGTTCATGTATTTAAATAATTTTGATTGTGTTATGTATCTTTCTTATTTTTGCTGAGAAATGCAGAAAAAAATAAAATAAAATTAGTTAATTTATTTGAATTCTAGAAATATTAAAATTAGTTAAAACCCTTTCTTGTTATATTCAGACCATGTACTTTATTTACTTATTAAAGATAACTCATTAATTTTAGAATTATGCTCGTCTAATAAGTAACACACTTCAAATTGAGGTAAAGGTCTGCACGGGCCCATACTCGGCCCAGCAAAGTGAAGACGAATTTTCAAACAGGCCGGGCCAGCAGAATTAGGACAATTTTTTCAACAGGCTGGGCCAATAAACAAAATAAATGGACCAGGCTGGCAAAAGAATTGAACAGTCCTGTTGGTCTCATAGAAAATTTGTTGGGTCTACCAGCCCCATATAAAGATTTAAATGAAGACGATAAAACGTAAGCCATTTTCAATGACTATGACTTTTATGAGAATAAGAATAAATGTTTGTCACGAGCCAATACTAGTTTGATAACATCAACACAGAAAAGTAACATGTCCAGCGTCAAGATTGGCATCGGACACGGACAGTTACATGATGTCTTAGCCCATGCTTAATTTTTTTTCAGCAGACTCGTTCCGGGCCGAGATTAGGCTTGCATTTTTTTTCTACGTAGTCAAGCCGAACTGGACATAATTGTTCTCAGGAAGGGCAGGCAATAGGTTTTGTAAAAATATTAATAGCGATAATGAACAACATAATCTTTGGAAATATACCTTAAGGTGGTTCTCAGATTCACTGCTCAACAATGTGAAACTTTGACACATTTTCTGGCTAATTTTTAACTGTAAAGGCATAAAATTGACAGGTGACTATTCGATGGATTTGGAATGGAATAGCAATTTCCGTTGTTGATAAATAAATTACTTATCGAGATATAAGAGATTCTTGTTTAGATGTTTCTCCTTTTCCTGTGCTATCGCTTTTGAAAATTAGATTCAAAAAGCTAACTTTGACAGTATTTTCTCAAAGATATATTGCTTTTATCAAAACATCGGTACTGCCATTCAATTACATAGTTTCTGAATAAGAACACCTGCCAATCTTATGCGTTTCCGAAAAGAAATGAATTGAGAAATGTGTCAGAAAGTAGTTCCTTTGGATTAGATAAAAAAGCCTTTTTAAATGACAGAGAAACATTTTCACAAATTTCCTTTTTATTATATAGTTCCCAAAGTTATGATGTTTTTAACCCTTCGTTTTTTCTTTTATTCTAAACTACATTAATTTTTTAATGAATCCTTATGTAAAAGAGTCTATTTTTAAAGAGTTTGTTTACAACTTTTTATTCAAAATTTCACTGTCTGAATATGAATGGTGATTTAATCAATAGTTTGAAATAGCTGTTTTTATCGACTGTTGTAAGGTTTTGAAATATCCAAATAATAATGCTTCCAAACATTTTTCAATTCAAAAATATATTTACACATGAATATAAAAACAGACAAAAAACTTCAAAATAATTAAATTATTAAATTCGAAAAGTATTTAATGATAAAAATTTAATCATATTTGAGGCTGTGTTCTCAAATTCAAGCTGGCTACTTTCTGACACAATTTTTATTTCGTTTTTGTTTGCATATGTGCCACATTTGCAAATACTCTTTTTAGGAAACAATGTAATATAATTATTTTTTCCGTTTTGCAGTAAAAGCAGAAGGTTTTTCATAAAATGTTGTCAAAGTATGTGTTGTATGTATGTAAACTTCCGCAGGTAGTGACAACTTTACTTAACCAATTATGCAAGGTGATTTTCAAATGTGTTGTTGATTTTACTTAATCGTTAAGAAAAACTGCCGTAAGTTGCCACGACAAAGGTGGATGTAGCTTTGGGAACTGAAAAATACCCCCGTCAAAAGAAAATAATGGTGGCACCCGATTACAGAAGACTGCTGTTTGGTCATAGTAATATCTTTTAATCTTATGAAGTCAATTAATCTTTTTAAAACATAGGCACGTTCCTTTTGTTATGATTCTACATTTTAAGGGGACTCGCTACCCTTGATTCTGCAAAAAATGATGAAAATATCAATTTTCTAATTTTTTGCTTAAATTATAATTTATTACCCCTAGTACATTCTCATGAAGTTTTCTAAAGATCCGAGTATTATAAATACAGTTTAAAGCTATTTTAAATGCCACAATCCACTTCATTTAAAAGTGATTTTCCTCAGTTCCTGTTTTTATGACGAATAGGCATGTTCAAAGGGATAAAACTTTTATCTATATTGTTCAATTGACTCGATTTTTTTTTAGGTTGTTCCTTATGGTATGTTTGATAAAACTAAGTATCGTATTTACAAGAAAGTAAAACTTTTTTTTTTCACACATAAAAATGTAAAATAAATTCAGTTTTTTACTGTAATTTTACACGTACATGCACATTTTATTTTTTTTCTACCAAACTAATTAACATAGGATAAATCAGATACTTAAAATTATACAGCACACTTCTACAAATAGTTTTAAAAAAATTAACTGAAAATGTTCAAAATTGTACGAGAAGATACATTTTAAAAATTACTTAAATTATTTATGTTATTAATTCACTTAACATAGTCAAGCATAGTTTTTGTAAGTATTCTTAACAAAGACTAAGCAGAGAGAGTAAACAGAAAGTATTTTTTTTTTTAATTGAAGAACATGTGAACTAAGAAATACGTATATAGAAATATTTTTATTAAAAAGAAATTGCTGGAACAATTTAATATGAAATAGTTGTTAAGTTACATTGTTAATTCATTTAACAATTTTAAGCATAGAGTTTTAATAAGTGATTTTAACAAAAAGTAAATAGAAAGAGAAAGGAGGAATAAAATGGTTTCTATAACAAAATTTCAATTAAATACATTACTGGAGAGAACATTGCAAGTTCACAAAATACCTTTCTAACATTTATTAAAATTAATAGATTTATATATTAAAGATTAATTTATAATAGTAATTCATAATGTAAAAAAATACTATGCTCTTTTCTCTAAAAGATTTAATCTCTTATTTTAGTAAGTACCATCAATGTAAAAATTATTCTCACATACACATAATCCACTATTTGCAAATCAATGCTTTAGATATTTTATTTTAAATAGCTTTACAAAAGAAATAATTCATATAGTAGTGTTTTTACTAAAATAAATGTTTGAAACAATTTTTATTCATTAATGTAATTCAAGAAATTTATATAATTCTTTAAATTATTTATGTCATAATTCATTTAACATAGTCAAACATAATTTTAACTAACGATAAGCAGAGAGAGAATAAACAGAGTATTTTTAAAATAGACTTGATGAACATATAAACCTGTGGTACTCACTAAATGCCCTACAAGTTGGATGCATAATTATATGCATACATATTATATTCTGCAAAAAGTATTTGTTAAGAACCTTGCAATCTTTAAAAATATTTGAAACAATAAGAAAAAACAAGGTTTCTTGAACAAAATTTTCAATTAAAATTCTATTACTGGTGAAAACATTGCAAGTTTAAAAAATACCTTTGATAACATTGGTTAAATATCACATATTAAAGATTAATACAGTAGACTCCCTCAAATCTGCATAGCTTGGGACCAGCGGTTTTGCAGATTTTAGAATTTTGTGGATTTCTGGTCACTGTTTTGTGTAAATTTTTTAAACAGTAATTTTAATGCACCAATGCTCTTGAAATCATAATGAATGCTTACAATAGAGTGAAATATTAAAACAATCAAGTTAAATAATAAAATAAAATACAGTGGAACTTCCCTTTAACGAAGTCCCTATTTAACGAAGTTTTCTACTTAACGAAATTTTCTGCAAAACCTTGACTTTGAACATTATTAACATGTAAATTAATTTCCATATTACGAAAAACTTATTCTATATAAAGAAGTTTATTTCACTTTCGTGCGTGTACAGATTCAAACGGAGAGGTTGCTGTTGCGATGGGTGCATGAATTTATTTCAGCGAACTGTATGAAAATGAACACATTTGAATCATTTAATCAAAACACACACATTTTAATGAAAAAATAAAAGGTGCACAACTTTTTTTTTTTTTTTTACTTCTCTTTGTTATGTGCTTTTTTTAATACTGTTCTAATTAAATTTTACTGATATACACATTGAAAAAAAAAAGTCTACCCGAATTAAAATATACTTTTCAAATATTTTCATTTTATGTGTGCTTTCTATTTTATGTGGGTTATGTGTATACAAGCTTCATAAATTTAAGTTGATTTTTATTTAACGAATTTTCTTCATAACGAAGTGTTTAAGAGTAACGATGAGACTTCTTTAAATGGAAGTCACATTAACCACAATTACTTATTAAAATATGTAGCAAATGATAAAAAAAAATCATGACTTTTTCTATTACATCTCAACTGTAAGTTTCACTGTTTACATGTGCAACAATATTCAGATTTTAGTCATTTGTGGATTTGAGGGAGTATTGTATATAACAGTAGAACATTATTACAGAAATAACCATCTTATTTATTTATATAACAGATTTTGTCTCTTAAAGAAATTTTAGTGAGTACCATTAATGAAAAAATTCTCACTGAAAATCTACACACATATAATCCACTATTTGATAAACCAATGCTTTAGATCTGTTGTTTTAAATAGCTTTAGAAAGGAAATGCATATAGAGATATTTTTATTTAAAAGAAATGTTTGAAACAATTTTTATTCATTAAAATAATTAAAAAAAATTATATAATACAAAATGAATAAGTCTCTATAGAAAAAAAGCAATAACTAATTTTATTTTCAAGAAGATGAACCAATTCAAAAGAGATACTCTTGATGGATCTATTAGATGTGGAATGACTGGCTTATTATATTCAGATAAAATACAAAACAGCTTCACATTCGTATTGAGGCTGTCTGCTACGATTCTGATGACCTTGAACCCAATTTCTTCAACATTCTTTAATACTTCATTTGTAAGTTCAGCTAATTCTTCACCAGTTGGAAGTGTTTACCTGTAGAGCTTCTCAGCTTCTTCATGTTTGTCATCCACTCATCATTGCTGGTAGTAACATTAGCATTTGTAGAAGAAGCCACGATCCCTGTCACTAATATTTTGTGCAGGTTCTGAATGCAGTTGTTCGCATTTGTCATATCATTTGAGACATTCCTCGTAAGGCCGAGAAAAATGACTCTATTTCATCTGAATTTAATTTTCTTGTTAGTACATAGTGGAAGTAAAAGGAATTTAATGCATTCAACTGTTGATTCTGTAGTTATTTTAGCTGCTAAATATGTTTCTTTACTTATGAAGTGAACTGGGTTTTTGCAAGAATTTTTCCACTCTTCTAAATAATTTAAAAATGTGTCTTTAAGAAAATCTAGCCTCTCATCATTCACTGATGCAAAATGCATGACATCAGGATTTCTTGATGTGATATGATGGTACGTATTTCCAACATTTAGAATATTGAACCATTTTTGTACTGTCTCCAGGAATTCTATTGTAGCTGTTGTTTCAAGAAATATTGGTTTTCCGAATCTTTCAGCATTTTGTTTCAAATATTTCAGTACAGAAATCAAATCACTACTGAAAATTTTAAGGGCTCTTTTAACATTCAATTTTTCGAAGTTGGAGGGATAAACATGTTTGAAGGTCAAATTTCTAACAGGTTTTATAATTTTATTCTTTTGCATGTCATATAACACTTGTATGAATTCTGAACTGATAAGTTGCCCTTTGTTATACACATTTCTTGAAAAGAAGATATTTCTGAAATTTTTAACAATGTGACAGGGATCGAATGACAAAAATAAAACTCTTGATGGATCTATTGGATGTGGAATGACTGGCTTAGGAACATTATCTCCAGATAAAATGCAAAACAGCTTCACATTCGTATTGAGGCTGTCTGCTACGATTCTGATGACCTTGAACCAGGGGCGCCATTTCGGGGGGCTGGGGGGGGGCAACCGCCCCCCCCAAGGAATTTGAAATTTCAGAAAATTTATCAGTTATCACAGGTTAGACCAAAATAAAAATTTAAAAAAAAATGAAAATATGGTCAAAAGCTAAAATAACGTCAGATTTCACAGATTTGATTACAATAAAAAAACTAGTCTCATGTGCCAATCCCAAAACTTTCTTCTATTTCACACAGGTTTCACATACACCAAAAACAAATCAACACCAATTTATATTAAGGTCTAACTGAATCTAAAGTTTATTAAATTATGTGCATTAGTTTGGGAGATAAAGCTATCCTGAAAATCGTGCAAAATGTAGCATAGAAGGGCCACCTGTTGGGCTATTTATACCAAATCGTAATCAACATCTATTTTTGTCAAGGTCTAACTGAATCTGAAGTTTGATGAAATTCTGTGCATTCGTTCTTGAGATATAGCGATCGTAAAAAGCATGGAAAATGTAGCATAGCAGCGCCATCTGTTGGGTGATTTACCCTAAAAACTAATAACCACCCATTTATAGCAATGTCTAACTGAATATAAAGTTTTATCAAATTCCGTGCATTAGTTCTTGAGATACGTAGCGCCCACAAAATTTTTCTCACATACAAACACTGAGACACACAGACAGACTCGCAGATAGACATTTTCTAAAAATAGTCCAATTGTGTTCAGGACCTTCTAAAACGTACAAATCCGTCGAAAACCGGAAGTGGTAAATTTTCATAAATCCAATACCTTTTTCTTGTAAAGATAGAAGAAAGTAATAAACACTTTAAACATTGAAATGTTTTCTAAAGCCTTGCTATTGCAACATTCTATAAGTAAGACATTTATGATTAATGAGTATTTTGGGTAGTTTTAGAAATATATGTGAGAAAAAACTATGAATTGCTTCTGAGCTGTGGACAGCATGGTCAAAAGAAAACCCGTCACCCCCAAAGCTAGAATTTTAGTAATTAATTCTCTCTTTAGTCAAAAATTTGAGGAGATTTTTTTAATTTTTTTCGGGGGTGGGGGGGATGGGGAGGTGTATTCAATTTCCTAATTATATGATTTGTTAATTTTGTTTTATTAGTGTCACATTATATTTACTCCAATCGTTATAATGCTATTAAATCACATGCTTTATTAAATGATATATATACAGTATGCTCTTAAAAATCTTCAGAGCCTGACACTTGAGTCATGTCCAGATTTGGTTGTAACCTACCCAAATCCTGACTTAACCCGACAGACTCCCCCACCCAATGCAGGAGCAAGGGACCTGAGACCAAGGGTTTTGCAGATTTCTGAGTTGTACGGAATTTAGATCATAGTCTGAAGAGGAAAGCAGAAAATGATTGCAGAAAATTTTTACTGATAGAAAATCATTAATGAAAATTTTCTTATACCTATGGATTACAACATTTGCAAATTTCATAACTTCTTGATGGTGTTCGTGTGCTGATTATCTCGTGACCGATTGAATTTCACAACTTTTTTTCGTGATTGTTTCCTTTTTTTTTTTTTTTTTTTTTTGGTAATTTTCCAAAATTCGCTATTTTCTGTGAATTATTGATGGAATTGATTTTTTTCGACCATTTGTCTGAATTCGCGAAATTTCTTTTCAACCGATGGACGAAATTCGCTATTTGTTTTCGCCATCTTTTGACGAAATTCGCGATTCTTTTCTACGATCGTTTGTTGAAATTCGGGAGTCTTTTTCCGCAACCGACCGATAAAAATTGCTATTTTTTTGCACAACCTTTGACGAAATTCCGATCGTTGCCGAATTTTTTTCCACCATTTGTCGAAATTAACGACATTTTGTTTTGGCAACTGATCGACGAAATTTGCTATTTGTTTTCGCAATCTTTTAACGCAATTCGCAACTCTTTTCTACGATCGTTTGTTGAAATTCGGAAGTCATTTTCCGCAACCGACTAATAAAAGTATATTTTTTTTTGCTCGATCTTTGACGAAAATCCCTTTTTTTGCTCGATTGTTTGACTAAATTTGTGATCTTTTTTGTTCAATCTTTTGACAAATTTCTCAATTTTTTTCCGCAATAGTTATACTAAATAATTCGCGATTTTTTTCCGCGACGGATTGACGAAAATCTCTATTTGTTTCAGTGATCTTTGGTGAAATTCGCAATATTTTTCCACGGTAGTTTGAATAAATTAACGATTTTTTCCGCGACCAATTTTGTCAAATTAACTATTTTTTCTAATTTCAATTTGTAAAATTCGCGATGTTTACCGCGATCGGTTGACGAATTGCTTTTGCGTAAAAAAAAAGAAGAAAAATTCGCGGACTACCACTAAAATTAAAAATATATTCGCTGAAGAATCACATGTTTGTGAAAGAAGTTAAGATAAGAAGGCAAAATCTCGCACTGCATTTTTTATTGTGGGGGCCTATTTCTATTTTGTGCACGATTTGGGCAATCCTGCATGATATTTCAACAAAAAAACTTTGTTCCCCCGCCCCCTTCTCCCCAAGAAACTCATGAAATGGCGCCCCTGCAGTAAAACCTGCAAAGAAATAGTTGAAAAGGACTGTAAAAAAGCTCCATTATAGACAGGTCTCGATCTTAGCAAGTATAATTGTATCATGTTTTTTTCGTCGAAACTTGATTTTTTTGCCCGATTGAGAAAGAATTATGTCATAGACAGGTTTCGCTTAGACACGTTTCACTCTAATACACACATGCTTTTCAGAAGTACTTTATAGAACTGAGGTTTTAACAGTCTTAAAGAATACCTTGAAAAAACGGTACCTGTCTATAACTGAAAACTTTCATAATATTTAAAAATTCTACTTGCTAAGACGAAAACCTGTTTAAAACGAAATTTTTCAGAAGTCACTTGAGATTCCGTGTTAGAAGTATTGCTGTCTCTGTATATATGATTCAGTAAACGTTTCCTGTTCGAAGAGGTTGCGGGGAAAGGGGGGGATGCAGCCTCCCGAACTCCACCCTTGGATATGCCACTACCTTAAAAAAACCTTTGCCCCCCCCCCCCCCCAAGAAAGTTCCGAAATGGCGCCCCTGCCTTGAACCCAATTTCTTCAACATTCTTCAATACTTCCTTTGGAAAAATAATATGCTACTGGCAACCTAAAATGTGTGAAGAGGCATGTAAATACGTAACAAAGAAGATGGTTAGCAACTTTTTTTTCAATTCCAAGCTCAGAAATATTCGATTTTGTTGTTATGAAGCCATTTAAATCATCGGATTGCTTATTGGGCATTATGCTAGGTTTTATACTCATTTCATAGATTATTAAGGATCCAAAGAATTCCACATCTTTCGCTAACTTTTTAGATTCCTGCACCAATCTTTGTTTAAAATAAGAGATGAAACAGTAGCACCTGAGGTGGGGCCAACGTATCTTTTAAGTATTGATTTTGATGGAAGAGAAAACATATTTTTCTGTCGTATGAAGTTGTATGCAGTTGCAGATCTACTGTGCAGCAAAATGGAGTATCTTATCGTGTTTTCAGACCAGTGATGTTTCTTTTTTCCAAAACATTGAAGCTGCTCGGTTAATATTTTACTGATATTACTTGTAGATGCTTCTAGCTTGTGGATATTATAGGTGTTTTAAGTCTTCGGAATTTCTGTAAAAGACATCTGTATTTTTTTTTTTTTTTTTTTTTTTTTGTTGCATACATAATACACTATTGGAAAGGTTAGTATTTATAGCTACAATTTTTGTGGACTTAATATAATCTTGCTGACTAGATACTGTTGATAATAAATTGAAATTTTCTAATTGTAAACTTGTACAAACTGGAGAAATTTGTTTAATGGCTTCAATTTCTTCATCTAGTTGTTGTCGTTTATGAGATAATTCTTGATAGTTTTAATTATATATCTTGCGCTTTCTGAATTTTAATTGCTTATTAGCAGGAATTTTTTTTTAAACTGTTGTCACAGCTGTTGGTAAAAGCATTTTAATTTTCGCATCTTGTTTGTAATCATTTTGTGTAAAATGCTGACTACATACATATATCCCGTCTACTCCTCTACACAGGATTGTATGAATTTTTCCTGCATACAAAAAATTATATATAAAGCATAAATATCTGTAATAATAAATAGTTGTATATTTATGAATAACAAAATGTATGTTCTTATGTAAATTTAAAAAAATACTGAAAAATTTTTGCATTCTTAATTAAGTTTATAGCAAGGTTGCAATTAAGCATTTCACTACATAATTCGATACTCAGTCAATTTGCCAAGTTGCCCTGAATTAGATCAAATTTTGATTATGTACTAGATCAATAATGAGAAGTTATAAAAAATTGCTTTTTTGTTATTTTAAACATCATTTAAGGGGGAAAAAATACATATTCAAATGATTTGTAAAAATTGATCAAAATTCAGACATCAATATGTAAAATATTATCTAATAAATTCATATTTAATACTTTGGAAATTTTTCTATAGAAAATTTCACACGCCTTGCATTCATAATAATCAAATTTTAATTGCTTAATAGGCGTAAAGCCAACAGTGAAAAAATACCCAAGCCGAGACTCGAACCTGGGTCATCAGTATAGCGCATTGACGTTCTACCAACTGAACCACTTGGGAACGATAC
The DNA here is from genome assembly GCA_963931845.1 of Maratus michaelseni. Lineage (NCBI taxonomy): Eukaryota > Metazoa > Arthropoda > Arachnida > Araneae > Salticidae > Maratus > Maratus michaelseni. The sequence continues at coordinate 396,517,521 of OZ007592.1, forward strand.
TCAGCCTGGAACTTTCTCACTATATGTTGGCAAGGCTACAAACGCAGCACAAGATGGAATATTTTCCGTGAGCCACCAACCTGGGGCAAACATGAAAACAATGAATATCCAGCATCGATAATTGAATAAATTCCTATTTAATACTTTGGAAATTTTTTCATAGAAAATTTCACACGCCTTGCATTCATAATAATCAAATTTTAATTGCTTGATTATTGATGCTTGATATTGCTTGATTACTGCTTAAATTATTGATGCAAAAATACCAAGCATTCTACATTTTCAACAAAATAAATCTATTTATATAAAATCGAAATCTCTGTGTGTCCATCACAATCTGATTGGACTGTCACATTGATCACTTCAACAATGAGTAATTGTTGAAATGTACTAATAACAGGGTTACCACAATAACACCAAATAATGACAAACTTGGCAAAATATTGCCAGGTTTGGCGACAAAAATAAGTTGCCATATATGAAGCCAACTTGGCTATATCTGGCTAATTTGGCGAAATTCCTATTGAAACCCATTATCTTTCATAATCGAGCTCACTGCAATTTAAGTTAAAACTCTGCACGTTTATGTTTTTTTTTTTTTTTTTTCAAAATCTTGATGGACTTGGTGAAATAGTGAAAACTGCCTTGGCGAAGAAGGAAATTTGGCAACTTTTTTCACGGAGGTCACAGATCTGGAAAACATGGAAATATCAGGGAAATTCAAACTAAACCTGGAAAGTCATTGAAACAAATGTTAACCAGAAAGGTTAACCAGAAGGACCCGTGCGAGGCTTTCGCACTGCAATCTTTCAGATTATTTCCTGGTACGTTTCAGCACTTATTTTTAATTAACTTTTCACATGATACTAGATTGCCAGAAAAATTTTTGCCAAATATTCTTCTCTCGCCAAGGTCATTCCTCTAGGTTGTCAAGACTCCTATACTGAAAAAAGAAAAAAACGAATTGCCTATGGGAACTTAGACATGGGATGTTCAAACTTTGTGGTCCAGCAGCCATTTAAGTGACGTCAGAAATATTAACAGTTTAATGAAATATTTAAAAAAAAAAATACAGTGGAACTTCCCTTTAACGAAGCTTTCTAGTTAACGAAATTTTCTGCTGAACATTGACTTTGAACACCATTAGCATATAAATTAATCTCCATATTACGAAAAATATATTCTATATAACGAAGTTTATTCCACTTTTGTACTGGTACAGAATTCAAAATAAGAGGTTGCTGTTGCGATGGATATGCGAATTTATTTCAGCGGATTGTAAGGAAATGAACACATTTAAATAAGTTCCATTCTGCTTGGTGCTAAATAAAACATTTTTTTTTTCACATTATGAAAAACATTTGTAATCATTACTCTCCCACGCCGAGACTCCTGCGCTAACAGTTGGGGAAAGTCAAAATCCCCTTTTTACATTCAATGATATAGAAAATGCAGTGACGCAATGGCGTCAGAGGTGCATTGAAGCAAAAAATATCGATTAGAGTCAGACAGTTACCATTCTGACCTTCCATTGCTGACAGACAATTGCTTTGTACATCCACAACAATGTACTTCAAAATGCAAATCGAAGAACATCAAAGTTATTTGTGTTCCTGCCAATACAACTTCTAAACTTCAGCCATTAGTCTAAGGAATAATAAAATATCTTGAAGTACATTATTAAAAAAGAAAAAAAAAACATTAGTTTGAGAACCTATGTGTATCAGAGCTGATGAATGTTTGAGTCAAAGCTTGGGAATGTGATACTGATTTCATCGACCGTACACACCAGTTTTGTAAAAGACGGCTTCATAATTAAAACTTAATCAAATGCTTCTGAATCCAACACCTGTTTGTCATATCTGAAGGAAACGATGAGACTTCGTTAAATGGAAGTTTCACTGTACTTAAAATTTTTGTGAATCCTAATGAAATATATATCTAAATAGAAAATAATCCTTAAATTACGTAATCTACTGGTGCTCCGATACAGTATGCATATACACAGCCATGATTAAACAAATAAACAGTAGGTGATGCACACGTAAAAATTAAATAAAATCTGATTAAAAGCTAGATATTTTTGCAAAAAGTACAAGCAAGAAACAAATTAACAATCGTGTTTTAATTATAGGATGACGTCATCTGATAATGCAGTATTTTATTTTTGTAGCAACACTGATTTGATGAAAATCTTTCATTTCATTTATGAAAACAATGCCGATTTAATTTTTAATTAACTGCAATTTTTAATCAAAAAACATGTTTTAACGAAATGTTAAGTGTGCTATGTCAGAAGCCTGTTCAAAATCCTTTCATATGCTATCTCATTCATCATTCTGCGTTTCGTATTTTCTTAGAAAAAGATATGTTGACAGGAGAAATAATGTATATGATTTCCATTATGATTGCGGTAATCTGGAAAAAATATATATTCTCATTTATCGGGTTCAGTCAGTGTTTGAAACCAGCTTGGACTCTATTTTTATACCAGTCTGCAGGCTCATGGTGAAAATTTTAGTTATACAAAAATTGAAAAAAATATATAAACTCTCGTTATTTGAAAAACAAGAATGTGTCTAGAACATCCTAAGTTTTTTACAAAACTTTAAAAACTGAATTGTTATTAATGGATATAAAGAGAAATATTTTATCTGATTTTGAAGCCTTTGCACAGTCCGTGGTTTTGTTAGTAAAATAAAGAAGCCGTGAAATATCTCTTTTCTGTTTGAAGTTTTTTGTTCATTCGGAAACAGAACTCATGTCTTTCTGCCATAGTTGTACAATATTTTATAAGAACGAAATGCCATTTTAAACAGATTTTCAGGAACATGAAAATTGAGGCTTTGAAATGAAAATGTATTACCTTGAAACATACTTTAAAATGTTATTAACAAATTTCTGCTGTATACTTTTGGTATCTTTTCCCCCCCACCTTGGAATAAAAAAACGATCTTATCTTGAGGATGAAAATAAATGATTACATTTTTCTAGTACAAATCTATAATTCGCAAAACTTGAATGCTATTCATTCTCAGATAATAGGAAAATTTATGTTCTTCTCTTAAAATATGAATTAATCAAGTCAACTATGAAATGTCTGGACTTTTTGTGAGTATTTCTATTTAAGCACTCACTACATTATGTACCTTAAATATGAAAAAAAAAAATCAATATCTAAAAAAGTTGTAAATGTTATTACCAAGGCTTGTCCCAAACTTCAAATTTATTAATTGGAAATCTTTAGAACAAATACAATGATTATGCAAGTATATTTCACATCTCTATTTTTTATTCATTTGACACTTTAGTCAAAACAGAAAACATTTCAATAATTAACTATCCGGTACTTGTCTATTACCTTATCGACCACTTTCTGTAAACAAACAAATTAGTGCCAAATTCTAATATCAAATAAACAAATTGAAGAATGTTGCCATTTCCGTACTTTTATACGTAAGAATATTGAGGAAATTAGAGGTTTTTTTTTAATGTCACTGAAAAATTGTGTCTTATATGACAATATCAACATACCACATATAAAAGTTCATTCGTTCAGATATTTTGTACAAAAGAATGTTTAGAATAATTGGTATTGCATTATGAATGCTAAATTTTTGCCATGCAATGTCTTAAATTAATCAAATCTGTTTGAAATTTTTTTAATAATTTCCTTGGCCTTTCGTGATTTTCTATATAATATTTTATGGAATTTAGTGCATATGCTCAAAAAATATGAAAGATTTTTTTAAAAATCATTTTTACAATTTTGAAATAATATGTAAGCTTTTTTAATCCCATTTTTTCTTATATTTAACATTTGCCTAGTAACTGCATTTCATAGCATATCGGAAAGAGAAAATTAAATAAAATCGGGCTAATTTGACATTCTTATAGATTTTCTGAAGTTTTAAGAAATCTCATGTGCTTAGAAATCTACAAATATTGCAACATTATTAACTACAGATTTCAAGGTGCCATATATTATATGAAACAAGATAAAAATTAAACTATTTTGAAAAATTGATGCTGAAGCCTCTCATCTACTACCTTAAGAATTTAAATGTAAAATTATTAAATAAAATAAAAATATGCTTTTTTTTAGATATTTCATTTATATATGAAACATAAATATTTTATTTTACATATTTAATATAAAAAAGTTAATATAAGCAGTAAGAAACTATCTTTTAACCCATTACCTTTTCTGATGATGCGAAAACGAACCATTTATCAGGTAATTTTTTTTCCGCATGAAAATAAATGTTTGGATCATGAATATTTTACTTGAAAAGTAGAAGGTTTCTTTTAACTCATAAAATTATTTTAGTTGTAACATGTAATATTTTATATAAACAAAATCAGTACTTCTCTATTATCCCGTCGACCACTTTTCATAACAAAAAACTATCGCCAAATTGTAAGATTAAACGCCAAAAATGCAGCCCCATTTACTTGATGTCAGAAACATTATACGTGTTTGTTATGTCATCAAGTGGTTTTTACTTTGACATTTGCGTGTATTTTTCATTATGTTTCACTGATTTATTAGTCATTTCATTAATTAAAATAACAATTGTGTCCTTAAATACTTATATTTTATTTATTTATTTATTTTGATATTCCAATGGCAACGTTCTCCCGTTCATTTGGCGTTACAGTTTGGCGATAGTTTTTTGTTATGAAAAGTGGTCGACAGGATAATAGAGAAGTACCAAAAAATCTGTGACAAAAGAATGTTTTTCACTCTTTCCAAATGATGCAAGAAGGGTATACTTCCTAAGTGCTTTGAAATATTTCATAAATAGTTAAAATTTTATATACCATGACTTTGCACATTTTTTGCAAAATAAATCTTTTCAAATTATTGTATCTTACCTTTTCAATTAAAAATTTTTATTTCTAATCTTTAGTCAAAATGATCTTTTGACCAGAATGGTTACAACTTTGATTCATGGACTGGCCTTGTAAAAAATAAAATGAAATCAAGCTTGACTCAATTTCTATAGAAAATGCCAAAATTTCTTAACCAGTGTTATTGTACTTTAAAAACAATATTATTAATTGCATGTTTGAGTACATTTTTTCAGGTCACCTGCCTAAAATTTTATTCCAGGAGAATATGGACACTTTAAAACAGTACAAAAGGTAGAATTACAGTAGAGTCGCGATTATCCGAGTCCCGCTTAACCGAGTTTCGGTTTAACCGAGTCACAAAAAAAAAATAATCCCTTTCTATCATTTTGGCTGGAATCTCAGAATTTTATGACTTTTCTTTCACCTTCAGCTTACATTTCATTGGCATTGACAGTTTCTACCAACTCAACATAACTGGTGAAATGCTATCTGCAGATTTTGAAGCAGTAGTAAAATCCGTAGAAAATTTTCATAAATATATCGAGGAAAACAATTTGTGTAAAGATCAAATGTTTAATTGTGATGAAACAGGATTAAATTTTCATATGCTACCATCGAAAACCTTAACTGCAAAAGAAGAATCATCAGCTTCCGGATATAAGAGATGAAAGAAAAGATAACTGTTTCAAGTTGTTGTAATGCATCTGGTTCCTTAAAATTACAACCCATGATAATCGGAAAGTCAAAAAAACCAAGGAGATTCAAAAACATCAACATCTCGAGTCTTCCTGTATATTACAGAAATCAGAAAAGTGCGTGGATGAGTGCTGAACTTTTTAAGGAATGGTTTTATGAACAATTTGTCCCTAAAGTGGATTTTTTTTTTAAAGAAAAGCAAGTTGGAAAGAAAAGCACTCCTTCTTTTAGACAATGCATCATGCCATCTGGATGTGGAGCAACTAGCAAGTGGAGATATCAAAGCATATTTTTTGCCCCCAAATGTCACTTTACTGATACAGCCATTAGACAAAGGTGTTCTTGAGAACTTGAAAAGAAATTGCAGAAAAAAAGCTGTTACGAAAGCTGATTAAAGATCTTGAAGAACGAACAGTTGCAGAATATCTGAAAGAAATTACACCAAAGGATGCTGTGTATTGGATTTCCGAAGCATGGGAAGAAATTGAATCAACGACTCTACAGAAATCGTGGCAGAAAATTTTGTCTGAAGAGCAATCAAATGATAAAACTGAAGCATCTGATGACAAATCTTGATTCAGCTTAGCACAAACACTTCCTGTTTCTGAGACCCATACTTAAAAAGACATTGCTGAGTGGATGAATGCAGAAGAACAGCAAGAAATTACAGATGCCATGATTACAGATATGATTGAAAATCACATACAAGAGAGCAGTGATGATTAAAGCTATGTTAACCAGAAAAAATTACGCATTCTGAAGGTCTAAGTTATGTTGAAAAACTATTCAATACATTGAGCAGCAAGAAGAGGCTACACCTACAATATTGAAGACACTAAAAAATGGCATAATATTGCAGCAAAGAAACTTTTATCATCCCACAAACAAAAAAAATATCAAGGACTTTTTCAAATAAACAATTTCATTACCTGTTTTTATTCCACAAGCATTTACAGTGTACATCACAATGACTGTAAGTATATTATAAAAATTAATAAATTGTGTGTAAATTTATATTTTATCTCTTAAATTAGTGGCCATTTATGTAAATCCCGTTTAACCGAGTTTTCCGAGGTGAGCTTGGTCCACATTAACTCGGATAACCGCGACTCTACTGTATAATACTTTCTAACTTAGTTTCAATTCACAGACAATTTACAACAATTCATCATTTGGTATTACTTTTTTTTTTTAAAAGTAATACTCTACTGGAATTTATAGATTAATTTTCTTTACATAATTTCTGTATCTTGCATATTAACTAATACATGTAAAACTGAATAATTAATTCATTACTCAAATTATTTGCAATATATAGGTAGAGAGAAATAAAATATATGCTACAATTCAATGAAATAAATAATCTTTTAGGCAGTCTAATGGAAAAATGGTTTAAAATTTATTCATAATTAATTGTAAAATTAGTTAAAACACTTGGTACAGATGTCATATATGCACCACGTTGGCATGATTTTTTTTTCTGACACCAATGTCACACACTGGGATACTTAACTGGTGCCAAAGTGTCATTATTTTGCTTGATATAGTAACCCGAATGTTGTTTATTTATTAATAAATTGTTTATTTACTTATATTTTCTTTTTTTGAATTATATAAATTGTTTTGTTCTATAGTTATTAATTAAACTTTTTTAAAAATATTTATTCCTTTTTATTGTGGCATTCGAAAACGAGGTTTTTGCCAAATTGGCGTCAGAAAAAAATTACGCCAAAGTATATGACATCTGTGCCAAACACTTTCTTGAAATATTTAAACTGTATATACTTTATTTACTTATTAAACAATGAAAATATTAAACTCATATTAGTCACTTCACTTTAGTTGTTATAAAAAACTTATTATATTTAGAATCTGTAATGCTTTTCTAATATATAACACGTTTCAGACTGAAGTATAAAAACATTTACAGGAAAACAAAGACCATTTGAACAACATTAAAAATATTTAAAAGAACATTTTCAAATGAATTTAATATCAAAATATGATTATTTGAAGCACATCCTCTTTTGACATGGCAGCAGAAAGAATGGTGAGTGTCTACACTAACAGCAAACATAGCATATTCACTAATCTTGAAAAAAATTGCGGTTGATGTGGAAGACCTTCAGTGTCTCGAGAACTAGCAGGTTACATTTACAGACAGAAAATCGAACAAACTTCTACCTGAGAATGCACCCTGCTGTTATAAAAAAATTCAAAAGAAGACATCATTTCATTGACGTTCTAAGACTTCATGCTTTCCTTGGTGATAACTGTGGTGGATTAATATTTTGATATTAAAGCCATTTGAGATTTGGAAAGATGTGTTAGTTGTATATTTTTATATAACAACTTTGAAAAGTTCTTTGTTTTCAGTAAATGTTTTCATTTTATAATATAAGTGTTTATATATTAGAAATGCATTAAGAATTTCACAATTAATAAGAGTAACTACTAAAGTAAAATAAAGTGACTCACGTGAGTTTAATGCCTTCATTAATTAACAAATATGTATATGAAAAACAATATTATGAATACATTTATTTTTGTGGTTTGAACTTTGGAAAAAGCCCTACTTCAGGGTATTTCTATCACGCAATTATTACTAATGTCATTTAAAGAATCAAAATATCATTTAAAGAATTAATAATACAAAAAAATATTAACTGTAGGATAATGTAAATCGAGATCTTGACTTGGCAGCTTATTGCTTTCAGCCATGCAGCCTTTCGTGATGGTTCCAGAGGGAATTTATGAAACGATATTTTTTCGCCGTTATCTCCAACATTGCAGCTACGATCACTTCGAGATTTACAGTTATAAACGCAACAATTTACCATATTTTCACTTGCGATACTATTTTAATAATCGAAAAATTGACAGGTATTGGAATTCGCAGTCATTTCTAAGCTTGATTGGAATGTTAGAAGAGTTGTAAACCATGGCGACGTGACGTAATTTTGTTGTTTGTTTACATTTCAACCCTGCCCAGGTTGTTTTAGTTACGGTCAAAGTCAAATTTAAATTTTGGGCAGGGTATCAGAGTCCTCTGGCGGGAGGCTTCATACATTAATCTCAATTGACTATGCCTGTAGATCTAGTCTGCCTTGATAAAAGTTGTGAAAGAAAGGTAGCGCCGAATTTTTAACGAATTAAATTGCAAATATATATATATATATATATATATATATATATATATATATATATATATATATATATATATATATATATATATATATTTCTTTTAATAAATGATTTCAACAAACGAAATTTCAAGATATGAGCGCCATTTAATGAGAACTTATCTAAAGCGCTATGTAAATGTAAATTTCACAGTATCTCGTTTTATATTATGTTATTGGGGTTTTCTGATAATAAATTAATCAATTTTCTTTATAGACTTTAATAAAATTATTTCATTATATTTAAGGTAGGAAGATAAGTATATTCGTTTTCTCTTACCAGATTTTTAAAAAATCTTTTTCTTTTAAATGTTTCTTTTACTAATTTTGAATTAAACATGTTAAAATAGCGGATTGTTTTCTACAGTTAAAAAAGTGTCAATATTAAATTGAAATTTAAATTTTCATAAATAAAAATTAAATTAACTATGAAAACATCAAAGCTAGGCAATTTTCCTTTCATTTCTCATTTAGTATTCTTATTTTTGTATGTTTTCACATCCGAAATTGACATTATATTTTGGAAGTATACGTGTAGCTGGTATACAGTTTAGGCTAACTGCAGACATTAGGCTGACGTAAAGTGAAAAGTAAATTTTCAATTAATCTAGTACTTTAAATATATATGTGTGCGTGTGTGTGTGTATGGTTGAAATAACAAAAAAACTAGGTACTTTTCCGTTAACACGGCAAAGTACCACAGAAACCAAAGAAAGCAAAGTACCAACTTATCTGTTAAAAGTATAAAAATACAACTCAGCAGACTCTAAAATACAGAAACTCTAAAAGCCGCGGTCTTTAACGCATTTATAAGCGCTGCGCACACATGATAACGAAATAAAACATCACTGGATGAGCAAACTCGATGTGTAGCAAATGTCTAAAATGCACGAAAGACATTAAAGTCATGAACACTAACAAATGTATGAGCACTGCATACACATGAAAGCCAAAGGCATCGCTTTCATCCTAAGGATTGAAATGTTTCACAAATTCTGAAAGACATTTGCGATTTCCTGCCTCCGCCTGTTTAGATATAATTTATGTCTCTTGCTGAGTATTTTTAATTTGTGTGTTTCTTAATAAAATTTTCACAATAATATTTATTCTTATTTGTTTAATATTCTTATTCTTTGTTGCAATTACGAAAAAGTCATTTTTGACTGACGGAAAAGTATCAAAAACTGAAATGTAATTATGTGTCAAATGTTGAAGTTAGTTAAATCTAATTAATTTTGATACAATTATGGTACAGAGTGGTTGTGAATGAATTTTGTTTAATACATTTATTTTTTGCAGTGTATTTTCTTAACATCTGCCCACAATGAAAAGCAAAGGTTTGCATTTTGTTACTTTTTATAATGATATAAAGGTATGTAGATCATGGAGAATTTTCTAAATTTTTTCTTTGCATGTTTTGCTATATATAGATATATTCTTTTAGAGTTATGATATTATTCGTGAGTTAAAACTATCTAATCTTGATAAACATTGCCTGCTTTCCTAAATCTTTCACGGTTTTGTTCATTAAGTATGTTAATTTGTTATCTATAATTAATAAATAATGTTAGTTTCACGCTATAAAATTAATATCTACTTAAAACATTATTGAGAAAAAGTGTCAATGAATAAATGGAATTTTACCAACTACGAATTGAATCAACAATGTATTTTTATAATTTTTTTAAGAAATATTTATATATATATTTGAACAAAATCTAGAAAAAATTTCATATAGACATATAGATAAAAAAAAATACCCATTGTATAAATCGTATTCATAACTTTTTTCACAATACGTTTAATCTATTCACTTCAAAACTTTTCCACTTATTAATTTCGAAAACTATTTTGAAGCATTTCTGTTTTTTTTTTTTTTTTTTTTTTTTTCAAAACAACATGTCACGCAATAGTAGCTTTATTTGTGTAGTAACATTTACTTTCAGGAAAACTCCGTGCAGATTGTTATTTTATCACTTGTTTAGACATGAAATAAACTGGAATAACACTGGACACTTGATATTTATACAAATGTTGCTACCATTCTAATTTATTTCATGTTACTCTTAAAAATGCATTAAATTACAAATAATTTTTCCTTATAAATTTCTTAAGGAACAACTTTCAAAACATTTTTAAAATCATATCTGTGGATAATTCTTAAATGTGTCAAATAGTATCAGGAATTAATGGTTACTAACATAAGATCGTATGTTTGGCATACGATCGGCATATTCTGAGAAAGAAGAGTATAAATATCAGCAAAACATGTAAAATGTTATAAAAAATACAAATTATTTTAATAAACTACTGTACAATTTTAAATATATGTATATTTTCCTATTACATTATACATGTTAAAGAATGTAGAAAGTGTGTGTTTGCTTATAATATAATCTGAAATTAGAGTATAATTTTATAAAATAATTACAATTAAACTGAAAAAAAATGAATGCAGTATGAATTTCACGTATTTCTTTTCCTCATTTTACATTCATGCTGAAGAACTAAATGCATAGAATGTACGAAAATATCATAAAATTATACATTGGTACAAAAATAATTTAATCAAAAATATAATAAAATAAATATTGTTCAATTATTATATTTAATTTAATCTTATAGATAAATAAAGAAATAAAATCAGAAATGCAACTAGCTTAGGCTAACATGAAGTACCTTTTCTTTATTTGAATGCAGCCAACAAGAATGAGTTTTTAGAAACCCAAACGTGTGTCATTCTCTTTTGGCAGTGAGTCAATCTATTAACAGTAGGAATTTGTTGTCATGTTTTGGAGCATAATTTAGGACTGTGAGAAGAACATGTTATTGGAAGATATTTTTCAGCTATTTTAAAAAATATTCGTCTTTTGACTGAAGAATTTACAGAAAATATTGAGCCTAGGTTTGCGAATTTTGTGTTTTGGGGTGAAAAGGACAGACGTAAACATTCCGTTTCTAATACGAACAAATACTAAACAACACAGTTGCCGGAATATCCTTGCGATTCGACGAAAATGCTGCTTTAGACTGAAGAAATGTAGGGGGAAAAATCGGACATTTTCGTGTATAACGAAATATAATCAACGAAAACATTCGTTTATTTTACGGATTTTTTTCGAGTAGCTAGAGAACGATTCATAATAAAGAATCCATTTTTTTACCCAACTGATTCATTCCCACTCTGTATTTTTTATTTTTTATAATTATCGTTATTATGGCTTTTTTTTAAAAGCATACAGATATTTTCATATGTATGTAAAAATATTTAAATTGCAACGGACAGAATATAGTTGTACATAGTATATATAAAATGCAATTGCACAAATAAAAAAATAATATACTCTTTGCTCTAATACTGTTGGGGAAATTTGACCCGTTTTAACTATTCAGCAAACTTTTAATTCATTTTCTTAAAAACTGAATTGAATCAAGTCGTTAAGCATTGGGAAATATTTCTTGTTTCACAACCTTCGTTTCAAGTATTATATGTGTTGCTCATTGAGGTCACGAGTAAATTATTTTAAATAAAATTATCTTTTTTTTGTTTCTATAATGATTTCGAATGTTTCACATAAGTCGCATGTAAACATTTTTTCATAAAGGTATTTCTGTCATAACATTCCTAATTTATTTTAATAACTAGTCTTTTATAAAAGTTTAATTTTTTCACATCACTTTATTCAATTTACTGTTCCTAACTTTTCTTAAAACTTGCCCACTTGTAATTTATTCTCAGATAACTTTATCTGGAGTTCGAACGAAATAACATTCTGGAAAATGTTCTTAATGCGTAAAAAATAAAATAATATAATTAAAGTGAATTTTCATGATTGTAAACTTTTCGAAACCATTTGTTTATTTTAATGAGCTCAGGAGATTTCTGTATTGTAAAAGATTTCTTGTATTTCTTTTTAAGAAGAGTCAGTATTTATTATTGTAATGGCAAAACATATCTATTCAATAATACAAGAACTGTTTTTGAAATGCTTTTATTTCACAGATTTAGTAGTTGAACACTAATGAAAGAAAAAAAAGGAGTGCAGTTTATTCGACAAAATAAATTGATTTATAAAAAATATCTTTTTATAAAATTTAGTTTTACACTAATTAATTTTTAATGAACATTTGTTATAAAATTTTCTCTTTATATCCGATATTTCGCGTTCAAAGATTTTATTTTAAATCATCATTTTAAAGTTTGGTTTAGTTATTCATATAAACAAGATGTTATACACTCGTAATTCTTTATTTTAGTACAATATTAATAACTTGTGAAATACATTTAGTGTATAAACATCAAAATGCCATAATTGTTTCTTCGAATGCAAGCTTATTTCTAGGAAGTGTTTGCCTCAAGTATTCCATTTCTTTAATAAGAAATGTATTGAGTTGTCCGAAAAATTCATACCGTTTGGGAAAATTAATTCGTACCGAAAATTCTATCACTTATTATTAGACATTAATTCCAATAGCTAATATCAAATAATTAACGGATAGAATTTTCCTGCCTTAATTAATTTTCTCAAACTCCATGAATTTTCCGGGCAACCCAATATATCAGAATTTTTCCAATTTTCGTATGTAATATACCTTATTGATAATTTCGTAAAAACATTTGGAATGTTTTAAATATTTCAGATTAATATAACGTTTTCGCTTCTTTATTTTCTCTCATAGTTAAAAAAAATTTTAAGCTAATAAAATTAAATAATGTTGTGTTAAATTTCTAAAGGAAAATAATTGTTATGATGAGAATATATATATATATTAAACAACATACGAAGGAATGAAGCAGAAATATGTTAAACCGTTATCATAAAGTGTTATCATAAAAATTACATATATATGTTTGCAACTATATTAATCTATGACTTAAACCATACTACATAATAATGTTATCTGGGGACATTTTTTGCTCTAAGAAATAGTAGAAATAGTATGTAATTATAAAACGAAGTGAGAACGTCTTACTTTTAAGATCACCTCAAAAGACACGTGAGATATTCCTAAGAATTTGCTTTAGCAAAAACGAAAACTAACGTTTTGTTAAATATTGAGAAGTACCTAAAATTAATCTATGATAAAATAATTTACATAATTCGGATAAACATGAGAATACAGTCATGTAACAAATGTAAGACATAAAGAAATAGAAACAATATTTTCTAAATGTTCTAAGTGCAAACATTCTTTGATTAGTAACTTTTTTTAAATATGTATGTTTTCAATGTTTTTACAATAAATGAAAATTCTAGAACAACATTGATAAAACAATAATTGCTTTCGTCCAATTTTTAAACAACAATTTTTATAAGTTACAAACGAAATTCATAGCACTATTTTAAATATTTTAGGAATAGTTATTATTAATCTAGTAAAAAGAACATTTTCGCAATTACAAAAACGAAGCTTACATAATATAAAGAATATGAAGATACGTTTACATAACAAGCATTAATCCCAAGGGTTATTTTTTTTAAAAATAATTTCTACAGGTTTGGTTCAGCAAAAAATAAAACATAGCGTAAAATTTCTCAGGGGGATGTGAGATGTCAATGTTTTTAAATTGCAAAAAGAAAACAATGTTCTGATTAAATTTTTAGAAATCAATTGAAATAATTGTCAGAAGCCATAATAAATTAAATATATATGATTTAAGAAATGTTTTATTCTTTTACATATTTATTAGAGATTGAAAAACTTACAAAATACCGTATAGTAAACCTTACGAAAAAACTTACGGTGTAGTGTATTTAAGAACTAGCTAACCCGCCAGGCGTTGCCCGGGCCCGAGATAATTACAATCTCAGAGAAAGGCGTTAAGCCTCTCCCTCCCCATACCCGCAAATATAATGAATAATTTGTTCAAGAGAACTGCAATCGCCTACATTAACGAGATCATTAAAAAAAGAATTACATTTTTCTGATAATTAGAACATAACGAAGACGCTATGCTGAAATAGCCGGCAGATGACATCCCTTCCCGACCTGAATTTCAAATCTATATCTTAATTATTTACGTAAATTTTTGTTCAATAGTAAAAATTGGCAATTATTTCCTTTCATTTTCACAAACTAAATGGTATGTGTGTGCGCTTGCAAATCCAATGCGCCTGTTCGTTTCTTTCGCCATTTTGATTTAAAAGATGTCATTTTAGAAACGATGGTTAATGAGAATCTAATTAATATCTTGGGTAATTATCAATATATTAAAATTCTGATACTCATGTGAACATGGCCAGACCTTGGACTATCCACACCTAAATTTACAGACTTCTAGGTGGGCTAGATTTTGTTAGCCATCGCAGACAGACAAACACACAGACAGAGCGAAACTTTATTTTATTAATATAGATAATATTATGAATTTAATGAGTGGGAAAAACTTTTGTCATTTGTATTTATCTTTATTTAAAGATAAGTATTTCCTGTATTAATTTCGTTTATTTTAAATGCAATAATTGTTATATTTTTATTTTACCATTTTATTCCGAAACAAAAGCTACGATAATTATCTAATGTATGGTGTTTCGAAAATAGCTTATATTCGGCTAAAGAATATTATGTGTGTAATTACATCTTCTTATTTTGTTTACAATAAAATAAAAAATAGTTAAAAATTACACTTTTATTATTATTCAATAATCAACTCTAAAATAACGCTTATTTTCAGGACTGCAATTCATGTTGTTTCAAAAGAATTCATTCGCAATACGTTAATTTTGCATGTCTCCGAATATAGAAAATTCACCGCCTTGATTTACGCTTGTTGGGAATGCGAATTTGTAGTAAAATATATAAAATTTTGCTGCGATTTTTTTAAGATATAGCAGCAAGAAAGGGAAAAAATACATTATTTGAACTGTCTCTTCCGAATTTTAAAATTAATTTCTCGTCATATAAACATAAATTTATTAATATTAAACTATTAATTGATAATTTTTTTAAATAAAGGATTTTTTTAAATATACATTATATTACAATAAAATATTTATTAAATAAAGGGTTTTTGAAATATATATATTACATTCTGTATTTATTATTTACTAGCCCCGTCTAGACGGTCGTTTCTGAAGACCTTAGAAAACAGACAAACACAAGTGATTTCGTTTGAATTACTCTCTAAATGCCGGCAACAGTACAAAGTGGGCGTTTCAACGTATCATTTTAAATGGTGAGAAACTAAGTTAATTTGAAGAAGGACTTTTAAACTGTTCCAAGTAACATTTCTTAAAATAACACGTACTTTCATGAATGTTATTCCTGTTGTTCCAGAAAAAAGTTTGTTACGATTTGTTAATTTGAAGTGATTATGAAAAATATTATAACTAAATGCATTATAAACATATTTTTTGCTATTTTTATAACATATAGCAGCGGGAAAGAAAAAGAAAAAGTTAAAAGAACTTAATCAATATTTTAAAACGAAATTTCAATGTAAATCGCATTTCTTTTTACATCAGGCTACATCGTGAACGATTACCTCCGTGGTTTAATATTTTAAACGTTCATGATGAATGGATCTTTCGCGTTTAGAGCATCTTCGGAAGTGTTAACATTGTTTAAAATGATGATGCAACAATATTTGTCTGTAAGGTACAAATACAAAATTAACAATCACAATGGACTCAACAATGGTACTGTTAAAGCTTTAATTTTGTATATTCATAATTGGATCTTTAATAATCTTTAATAATATTAGCAGCGAAGTAAAAGTCAATTTTTTCAACATAAATCGACCAGAGCACGATAGCATTGTATTCTTCCAAACGTCCCAGAGAGATTACTTCTGTTGCTGCCATTTTCTTTTCCTTTTTTTCTTCATTTCAAAAAAAAAATCTGCAACATTTATTTAAAATCTTGGGTTTTTTCCCGCATCGTCACCATTTGTTAAAGCTTTAACTTGACATATTCATATTTGGATTAGCAACTAGGAGATATCTATTTAATTATATAGATTTATTATACATTACATACGATTGCGGCCAAGCGCACCGCTACTTCGTACATTCTGGCTTCACTGCCGTACATTTCGTCTCAATAATTCTCCTGCAAGAGATATCCAATCCTGGACTTGCAGCGCCATCTCTGATTATCGACGGATACTAATCATTTTAAAGTACCTGTTACAATATCATGTGAAGACTGAGATTGGTTAGATTTTTCAGCATTCTCGGCATTAATTTGCTCTTTATTATTTACATAATATCCAGAAAACCTGTTTCTTTTAACTATATCATAACTATCAAAATCATTGTTTTGTTTATCAAACTGACCCGTTTTACTTTCCTCTGACGTTTCATCACTTATTTCTCTGTTGTGTCTCAACTGATTAACATGACGTTTACACATTATTCCGTCATCTCTATTTACTAAAACCCATCTGCTCCCGAATAATTTTATAATTTTTCCCTTAATCCATTTCTCCCCTTTTCCAAAGTTTTTAACAAAAACTGATTCATGAAGATTTTATTTATGTAAGGGTTGCTGTATTTTAGATTTGGATGGTAATACCAAATGTAGAGCTGTTCGAACTGACCTTCCAAACATTAATTCTGCGGGAGTCTTACCAGCGACAGAATGTGGGGTGGAATGATTTTCCAATAAAAATCGTGCAATTGACAAATTTATGTCACCCTTATCTAGCTTTTTAAGACAATTTTTAACGGTTTGAACATACCTTTCTGCCTGTCCATTCGACGATGGATGATATGGCGGAATAGGTGTATGTATAATTTCATTTGATTTAAAAAATTCTTGAAATTCATCACTTGTAAACGCACGTCCATTATCACTGACCAACTCAACGGGCAAACCAAATGTAGCAAAAATTCTACGTAGTACTCTAATAGTTGATTTACTATCAGCACTGGGTACCACCTGTACCTCTAACCATTTAGTATAAGAATCGACCACTATTAAAAAAAGTTTACCCTCAAAAGGACCGGCAAAATCTATGTGAATTCTTTCCCAAGCAAATTCCGATTCCCATTTTAAAGGTTTCATTTTAGGATTATCCCTAGCAAACATTTGGCATCTACTACAAGAATTAACCATTTGTTCTATTTCTTTGTCCATATTAGGCCACCAGATCACACATCGAGCTTTAGCTTTCATGCTAGATATACCTTGATGAACGGAATGTAATAATTTTAACATTTTTTCGCGACCTTCATCTGGTATAATTACTCTATGTCCCCATAATAAACAATTTTCTAAACACGAAATTTCCTCACGTCTACGAAAGTATGGTTTCTATTCCTCGGATTTAACCGTTTTTGGCCATCCATATAACGCCCACTCTAAAATTTGTTTTGTTACTGGATTTTCAGTTGTCCACTTTGAAATCGTTTTAGAAGTAAAAGGCCAATCATTACTATTAGAAACGAACATTATTTCCGATGGATTATTTACTACATTTACAGTTTCTGGATTTTTACCTTCGCGATACTCAATTGTATAGTCATAACCTGCTAACATTAACGACCATCTCAGAATTCTGGGTGCTAATGTATCAGGTACTTTTTGTACAGGATCAAACAATCGAATTAGAGTTTTGTGATCAGTTATAATTTTAAACTCTCTACCTGCTAAATATTGATGAAACTTAGTTACACCAAAAATTACAGATAAAGCTTCTTTATCAATCATGGCATAATTTCTTTCAGTTTTATTCATCGCTCTAGATGCAAAAGCTATTGGTTTTTCTGTACCTTCAACAATGTGACTTAACACACAACCAATTCCATATTCAGATGCATCACAGTTTAAAACAACATCTTTGTTTATGTTATACAATTCTAAAACAGGCGATTTACATAAAATTTTCTTAACTTTCGAGAAATGCTTTTTCATGATTCTCTGACCATGTCCACTTTACATTATTATCTAATAATCTATACAAAGAATCTAAAACATCTGAAATTTTAGGTAGGAAGTTTCTATAATAAGAAATTAATCCCAAAAATGAACGTAATTGAGAAACATTAGTAGGAAAAGCAGCATTCAAAATAGCATCAACTTTTTCTGGAATAGGCTTAATGTCTTCTTGCGAAATTTTATGTCCAAAATAGCTAACTTCCGAAATCATAAATTATAATTTTCCCTTATTTAATCTTATACCATGCTCAGAAAAGCATTTCATAATACATTCAACTCTTTCAGAATGTTCGGATTCCGATCTGGCACTTATAATTACATCATCTAAAAATACACCAACATAATCAAATTTCTTTAATATATTTTCAATTTTTCTTTGAAAAATACCTGGTGCACATTTTACACCAAAAGCCAATCTTAAAACGTTAAATAAACCTTTATGAGTATTAATAGTTAAAATTTTACTACTTTCATCATCAACAGGTTGTTGTAAATAGGCATCTTTTAAATCAAACACAGTAAAGAATTTTCCACCTGCTAATTTAGCAAACAATTCTTCCATTCTTGGAAGAGGGTAATTATCATTTTCAGTATTTACATTAACTGTTGCTCTATAATCACCACAAATTCGAACAGTACCATTTGGTTTTGGAACAATTACTATAGGACTAGCCCATTCAGAATAATCAACAGGTTTTAAAATAGCCTCATTTGTTAATCGTTCCAATTCCAAATCAGTTGCTGTTCTCAAAGAAAAAGGAACAGGTCGAGATTTTTGAAAAACTGGTTTTGCATCATTTTTCAAATTTATTGAAACGGGAGGACCTTTGATCGTACCTATCCCGTCAGCAAAAACATTAGGAAATTTTTTTATTAAATCATCTTTCGAAATACTTTTTATCATGTTTACATTCGGGCAAAATAATTTTGATGCTTTCAACCAAGTTTTACCAATTAAACTCGGACCTTCCTCTTTAATAACTAGCATTTTGAAATTAGGTATACAATTATCATCAATCAACACATTTACTTTTAATTCACCTAATACAGTTAAAAAATCTTTAGTATACGTTTGCAGCTTAATATTATATTTAACCAAAGGAGGCTTACCTGAAAATAATTTATCGGCAATATTTTTACTTACGATCGTATGAGCTGCTCCTGAATCAGTTTCGAAATTAACTTTAATACCATTAATTGTGACACATTTTTCCCACATTACATTATTGCACTCGTCCCTCATAATATTTAATGAGTATTCTTGAACAGTTTATTTTTACTGTTCTTTTTCAGTTTTTGATTCACTGTAGAGGAGTTCCGGTTCCTGCAACAAATTTTTAAATGTCCCACTTTATGGCAAACATGTGATTCTGCTGATTTAAATGGACACTCCACAGGTTTGTGATTTCTTGCACACCGATAACAAGGTTTGTCTTTATAACTGTTTCGGTTTCCAGGCGCGTACATCCATTCTTTCGGCTTCGGCGAATACTGGTATACTTTCGTTTTCACCATTCGGACATCTTGAACTTTATTTACAGTTGTTGCTCCATTAATCTGTAGTGATTTTACTCCAGCTTCGGCTGTTTCGAATGATTCCGCAATTTCTACAGCTGTTTGGAATGTTAGGTTTTTCGTATCTAATAATTTTTGCTGTATTTTCTCGTCTTGAATTCCAAACACTAGCTGGTCCTGTAGGCGATCGCTTAACGTCGTTTTAAAGTTGCAGCATTCAGATAACCGACGTAAATCTCGCACAAAGTTGGCTATACTTTCCCCTTGCTTCCGTAATCTTTTTTGAAACTTAAACCGTTCAACAATTTCACTTGGACACTGTGAAAAATGTTCTTTCGCCCTCTTTAAGAGATCATCATAACTTATTTCTTTCAGCGAAGTCGGTACAATGATATCTCTCAATATCGAAAAAGTTGCAGTTCCAACAGAGCTTAATAAAATATTTTTTTTTTCTTTTCCGCATCTTTAATAATATTAGCAGCGAAGTAAAAGTCAATTTTTTCAACATAAATCGACCAGAGCACGATAGCATTATATTCTTCCAAACGTCCCAGAGAGCTTACTTCTGTTGCTGCCATTTTCTTTTTCTTTTTTTCTTCATTTCAAAAAAAAAATCTGCAATATTTATTTAAAATCTTGGGTTCTTTTCCGCATCGTCGCCATTTGTTAAAGCTTTAACTTTGCATATTCATATTTGGATTAGCAACTAGGAGATATCTATTTAATTATATATATTTATTATACATTATATACAATTGCGGCCAAGCGCACCGCTACTTCGTACCATCTGGCTTCACTGCCGTACATCTCGTCTCAATAATTCTCCTGCAAGAGATATCCAATCCTGGGCTTGCAGCGCCATCTCTGATTATCGATGGATACTAGTCATTGAGATATGACAGGTACAAAAAAGTATAAACGCCTTGCATATGAAAAAGTGAAGCGGACATCCCGGAATTGTTGATGACTGTCAAATACTTTGCGTTTTTATTATATCGATATTTTTTTCCCTGTTTTGGTATTTAAAATATTTCATTGTTGCAATTTAACAGCCATTTGGGCTATTTTAGGAGCGTGGTATTGCGCATAATTTACTTCATTGTTGTTTATACTAATGAACATAAATTAATTAATATTGCACTCTTAATTGGCAAAAGCTTTTTTAAATAAAGAAATGTTTAAATGTATATTGCATTAGTTTAAAATATATATTACATTCTGTATTTTTAATTTTTAATTTATATTTATTTTCACTTTTTTACTATTAAAATAATTTTATTGTTGCAATTTCACTAACATTTGTGCTATTTTAGAAGCGTGGTTGTGGCGCATAATTAACACCGCTGTTGTTAATACTCGTATAACTTTCTAACCAAAATAAAATATTTGGCGATTTATCACCCCCTGCCGGTTAACAGAAAAATGCTTTAAAATTAATTTAATAATTTATAATTGTGTTCTAAAAATAGAAAAATATTGTATTGTCATCACAAAAACACACCTTTGTACATATTCTTTATAATTCTGGCATATCGGAAGATTTGATTACAAAATCCCATCTTTGCATACATTGTTGAAAGAACAAATTTGACAACATTCTAGTAGCAGCAAAACAATGCAGACTGCTTTTATATATTTATAAAAATTGCAATATTTGTTGCATTCCCCCCATCTTCATATTTATTCCCGTCAGTCCACAAAGAAATAATTTAAATTATTCTTTTTCCCCTGATTGAATCTAGCAACAAGTGGTCAGCGCATCGGCCTAAGCTATTTTGGAATCTTATTCTTCTTCAAGTTAGACGCGTGGTCGAACAATTCTCCCTTTTAGGGGGTAGTTAATTGCGTTGCCGTTCCTTTTGTTCCTTATACAAGATAGTCAAGTAAACTGGGCAAATGTTTGGGAGTGCATTTTATGCCATGGTAGTGTAGGTTTTATGCCATGAATATAATTGTAGCAGAATAAATTTATGATAATTATTATTCATATTAAATATTGATGAAATAAATCAAATATATATATTTCTGAAATGCAACATTTATCTGAGCATGGTACCTTAAATAATTAATTTTGTTAAAGGCACCGATGTATAAAGAAGTGGTTGGACAGTACTATTATGTAGAGGTGGAAACCATATCATATTATGCTTAAGGCCCTAAATTAATAAATTCAACTTTTTAAAATGAAAACGTATAGTGTATCAATAATTGAGTACATTGCGTAAATGTTTCGAATACATTTTTCAAACTTACCTTTCTCTAAATAATAATGAATTTTAAGACATATCACACTGAAATTAATAAGAATAATTATTTTAAATGATATATTCATATCCATTATAAAAAATTACTTGTAATACTAAAATTTCGATTATTGTTTATTGATACAGATATATGAAAATCTTATAGAAACAAAAAAAAATAAAATGAAATAAAAAAAAACAATATTTATAAACAAAATTGCATTATGAACCTTCTCTCAACATGGAAAAATATTTCAGAGCACGTGGTGCTTGATTTTGAGGATTTAAGTTATCCGACTTCATCGATCTATTAATTGTTTTTCCCGTTTTTATTTAATTTTCCTTTTAAGTTTTGCTGCATTTTTCGATTACTGTAATTTAAGACTCCTCTCTTTTTTTCCATAAATATCAGACTTTACATCACAACAATGCGACTCTGAGGGACAGCTATCATTTCTTTCACACTTAATTGTTGAGGTCGAATCAAATATCACATTTTTGATATGTCAACACACGGTTTTATAATGTTTTTATAAAAACATTAGATTTTTGAAGACAGACGATTTTATTGCAACTTTATGGGTCATCACCGTTTTAAGACTTTAATGATTCCTCGCTAAAGTTTGAATTCACAGACACATTGAAGTAGTTCTCTTTTGATATATCATACATCAAGATGAGCGGAAACACAATAAGTTTTGCTACAATCATACGCTCCTTTCTGATCGTGTGATAAACATTTCAACAATCATCAAAATAGCGTAACGAAAAAGGCAGTCAATATACATCATAAATTATATTAAACAATCAAAACAACTGACTGAATATAAAACAAGAGATAAAATTATGGGTCAAGCATGGGTTATGAAACATTTTCCAATATTTTCCGAATACTAAAAAAGGTTCAACTAGATTTCAATCAGTGCATGGATGCATGTGATTTAGAGATCTGTATATACAATACATAGTGTGCTAAATTTTAGTTTACTTACAAATGCATAACACATTCGAAAATTCGTCTTCATCATTTTTCACCAATAGGCATAAATGCCCTCAAACAATATGTAATCAAATTATTTTGAGAGACCCTGTAAATGAATGATAAATTCTCTACACATCATACTAGGCAGAAAGCATGTTTTATTGCACTTAATAAAGGATGTCAATTTCTGTATTTTTTTACATAATGTAGCATCATTAAAATGCACAACAAACTATTTTTCTTATTAAACATAATGTAACGGGATTATTTTTAGTGTCTTTGTAAACAAACGAAAAATGCTACATATTCTATTTTCAATAGCGAACATGCTATGATAAACTTCAATAACATATATATATTACAAAGAAATCCGAGTTTATTTATGAGAGTTAAAGCAGACAAAGACAGAAGACAGACGACTGACATCTAACAGACTGTAGTCATAATACTATTTGGGGAAGTTTTTTAAAGACCTGACCCTCTCGGAAGGGAGAATGAAGGGGAGTAGTAGAATTCATTTGTGCATGCATGCATATGTTCTAGAGATCTGTGTATACAATGTATAGTTTGCTACATTTTAGTTTACTTACAAATGTATATAACATTCAAAATTTCGTCTTCATCAATTTTTCATACTAATAGATGTAAATGCACTCAAACAATATGTAATCAAATTATTTTGAGTGATCCTGTAAACGAATAATAAATGCGCTACACATCATACTCTGCAGAATGCATGCTTTATTCCACTTAATAAAGGATTTCAATTTCTGTCTTTTTTAAATAATGTAGCATCGTTAAAATACACAACAAAACGATTTTCCCTATTAAACATAATGTAACGGGATTATTTTTAATGTCCTTGTAAACGAGCGAAAAATGCTACACATTCCATTTTTTCAATAGCGAACGTTCCATGATAAACTTCAATAACATATATATTACAAAGAAAGCCGATTTATTTATGAGAGTTAAAGCAGGGATAGACAGCAGACAGACGACAGAGATAAACACTTTTCAACTACAATGTTGGGATGGATGTGTTAAAAACGCCTGACTTTCTCGGAAGGGAGAAGGGAAGGGCGTTGTTCTATATGCCTTCTTTTATGATCATTTTTATAAATCACTTTCCTTTTCACATTTATTAATTCATATTCAATTTTAATTCATATACATTTTGTTTATAAAATCTCTGTACATTTTTGAGGTATAGATTATAAATCCAATTTTTTGTGATTCATCTGATAAAATGCTTTCAACGGAAGAAGGAATAGTCACTGTTTGCGCTTGTCTACATGAATTCACTTATAAACAGGTGCAGAAATATTTCACCACACATTAAATTGTCATTCTCCACAGCTTCCAGTAAACTGTAACACATAGCTTGCCGAGGTGTATAGTTTTAATACAATACATAGTGTGTTAAATAATGTAATTTAATGTTATATTTTAATGTTTCAAGTTTATGTACTATTTGAATGTGGTAATGATAATGTAGAGATTTCGAAACAATAGAATGCACAATAGCGAGCTCCCAGCTGAGTCTTCGCACAAATGATCTGGGCTATTTGCAATCTCTTCTTGTATTCTTTGCACAGCATTTGGTGTTATTAGAGGTCTGTCTTCATCTTTAATATTACTGGTTTGCTTGAATTTGTTTACGAAGCTTTTAATAACTATTGTGGTAGAAACTATTTTCTTTTAATTTGCCCTCTTGCACCTGCTCATACATCCATACAAGCACAAACAATGTCTATTTTTTTCTGTTGAAAACTTTCTATCAGATAACATGCAAAGAAACTGAAAAAAAAATACATTTCTTAAAAATGTATTGAGACTTTAGAAACACCCTGTATTTATCATTTATGAATTAAAGTGAGCGCGAATAATCGTCATTTTAAATAACAAGTTGTGTATAAAAATTATATCATAAAATCAGTTGACTGAAATTATTGATAACTGCACCCAGAAAAAAATTTTGTTGAATCAACAAAAATTTGGTTGACCCAACAAAACTTTTCGTTTAAATATGGGTAAATGTAAATTTTGTTTAAATCAACAAAAAAAAAATATTGTTGATTTTTTTTTTCAATTTCAACAAAAAATTTTGTACCGTCAGCAAAAAAATGTTTTGTTAATTCAAGTAAAATGGTTCAATTTTACTTGAATTAAACAAATTCTTTTGTTGAAAGTTTTTTTCAAAATAAATATCATTATCTGTTACTTTAAGAGTTCTGTTCAGTTTCAGCAACAGAAACTTTTGTTTAAAAAACAATTGTTTTGTGTAATTTTAAGAATTTTCTTTGTTTTAACAACAAAAGGGTTTTGTTAAAAAACAATTGTAATATTTATAATAAAATATATTATATTACGAACTTGTTTTGTTTATACTACAAACACTTCTGCTAAATGAACCAATCTAATATGTAATTTTAACTATTTTTTAATTCCTTTTCAGCAGTGAATTACGCCTGTAATCCTTGAATAATTACAAGTGAACTTTTTTCCTGCTTTTCTTCAAGCGTAAACCGACAGAGTAAAAACTCCCCAAGCTCGAAATTGAACCCGGATCCCTAGAACAGCGCTCTGAGGCTCTACCACTGAGCTACAAGGAAAGTTATCCCAGCTCGGCATTTCTCACTCTTATATATGTCGAACCGGCTACAACCGCAGCACAAGATGGAAATGTCATCAGTAGCACGCAATTTCTGCGGAAAACATGAGACGACAACACGCTGGCCCAGCATACGGCAACAAATAGTTAATTTTTAATTCATTTTCAGCAGTGAATTACGCTTGTAAAAAGCAGGATAAAAAGTCATTGGTTATTATTCAAAGATTACGGTCGTAATTCACTGCTGAAAATGGGATAAAGCTAATGCAGAAATTGCGAAAAATACAACATAGCAACGCAACTTGTTGCGCGATTTACACCAAAAACTAATCAGCAACAACTTATATCAGGGAGTAACTGAATATAAAGTTTTATTAAATTCCGCGCATTAGTTCTTGAGATAGAACGCCCACAAAAGTTTTCTCACATACAGACAGAGTCATAGAAAGTCATTTTCTAAAAACAGTCAAATCGTGTTCAGTACCTTCTAAAATCCGTCGTAAACTGCAAGTCGGAAATTTTCATTAATCTTATAAAGATAGAAGAAAGTAATAAATGGGAGAAGAGGGATATTTAAAACTACCTTGGTCCGTACCAATTAAAAAAAGTTTTAATTATCCAAAATTATTTTAATCATTTAATTATACAGCAATATAAGTCAAATAAACCAAGTTACGTGAGAGAGTTATGGCTACTGCACAACAATTTAAATTTTGGAAAAACAACAATATTTTGCTGGAATTACAAATTTAAATTACAAAATTATTGTAAAATTAAAAAAAAACTGATTTTGTTAATTCAAGTAAAATTGATGAAATTTTGCTGAAATTTTGTAAAAGTGTTATCAATATTTTTTTGTCCAAGCAACAAAACCAATTTTTTACTTCAACTAAAAATTTTGCTTAAAACAACTAAAATGTACTCAACAAAACATGTTTTGTAGTTTTAATCAATTCCTTTTTCTGGGTGTAATATCAAAATCTTACTAAATGTAATTTAAACAGTGCATTAAAATATGTTATTCAAAGAAGAAACTAAAATCTTATAAATCTTGCACTTTGTTCCTCACGGTTAGTTTTTTCCCTCATAAATGATTCTCATCATATTTTCGATTTTTTTTTTCCAAACACTTTTCACAAATTATTTTTTGAACTCTTTTTTTGGTATAAAATACTCATGTTTGTTTGTTATTTATTGAATAATAAATAATAACAAGTTGGAAATTGTACGTCAAAAGTGAAAAATGGGGTGCGTTGGTACAATAACTAGTTATATATATATATATATATATATATATATATATATATATATATATAGAACTTGATGCAATAGCTGTTGCACACTCTTATGCATGAATACAAAATTTATTTATGTGCAGATATTCATATTAGAGATATTAATTTTATTTTAGGAAATTAAGTCTCAATGCGCTTTTACAAACAATTAGTTACAATTCAGTAACATTAAAATTATACTATCAGCAAATATCCAATACAAGAAAATGTAAAAAAAAAAACAAAAAAAACAATGCCACTCCGGGAGTGCCGACAGAAGTGAAAATTTGAACAATTACGTGTGTATTTTTGGAATCGTCAGGAAATGTTTTATTGTGCAGGAAATACTTTTAAATGAAGTGTTTTTTTTATTCATTAATATAAACTATTACTACAAAAATTATATTACAATTTTCATTTAATGCACTATGTGCATGAAAAATAATGCATATTATTTTACATACAAAAATTGCAATCTATTGCTTAAAACGTAAATTTACAAATACATAAAATATGAAATTTAATTAATTGGTATTCTTTGAAATGAATACCAATGAAACTTATGAATTTTCATCCACATTTTTAACAACTCTCAATACATTCATCATTTCTTCCATGAGATGTAGTTTCATATCTTTTGTAATAATATTTATCTGCAAAATAGGGTTCCCGCTTCCTATCACTCCAAAAATTATGACTTCTTTGCTGCCTGTCTTGTTTACGGTATTCGTGAACATTATGCTTTTTTCTATCTTCATACTGCGCGTATTGTTTGCGGTATCTATAATTTCTATCAACAAACTTTTCTTTTCTATAAAATGATTTCGCTTCATTTCCGTATCAGTAACCACGTTTCTTAAAACTTTCGTGAAATATGTCCTTATTTTAATTCTTACTTTTTATATTACTTCCGTCTATTTCTTTTCTCGTGCTAGTTAAATTATAATATTTTCCGTGTTTTGTTATTTCATTTTCATGTTTTGATTTGGTCTCGCGAGTTGAGTAACTTTTATCTGTTTTCACCGCGCGTGCTAAATTTATCTTGAAATAATTTTCTGAATTATTTTTATTCATAATACCAATCATTTCGTTTTCTGCACGTGAACTATTTCCTTTTGATACTTTCGCTTCATTGTATGAATTGGCAACATAATTTAATTTGGTGTCGGTAACAGTACCTATTTCTCCATAAATATATATCCAAAAACTGTCGGTAGATTATATTATTGCTATAATTAAACAATTTTAGTACATATATCCGGTTTTTAAAGTCAGTAATATGGAAATAATATGACTCCATCTAAAATATGACGTGATCACCAAGGCAACCTAGAATCCATACTTATCATGGGATATCATTGAAATAATTACGTATGATAGAACTGAATAGAATGATGAAAACTTTCATTATTAATATATTTTCGATTCGGTTGAATTGAATATCTTTTTGATTTCAAGTTTTTATTTGATTTTCTTAAAATTTGAAATGACTCGACAAAATTCTGCAAAGATTATATATATTAAATTCCAAACCTTGCACTAGGTTGGATAGTTTGTGCATTGTTACATGCGAAAGGACGGACGGACCAGACTACGACCTTAGGTGCTACGTATTTAAACGAACGACAACGAGCACACATAATAAGACGAACACACATTATTACGAACACACATAATAAGGTTCATCGGGACTTAAAAACAAAAAAAAAAAATGTTTCTCAAAAAATCACAAATCAAATTGTCACTTTTTACTTACAGAAGTATAATTCTAAATTCAGAAATTAGATAAACTATATTTTTTTTTACTTTAATATTTTTTTTAAAGCTTTACAGATAATATTATTTAGTTTCATAGAATATCTTAATAAAAGTACACTTCTTTATGCACGTATTTTGTCATATTGCTACAAAAGTATAAACAACGTTTATTTCTTTGATGCCAAATTTTCTTTTTATAAATCAAATAAATATATTTTGAACAAGAAATTTCATTTAATAAATTGTGTAAGGTTGCTTTGTATGTATTACTTTGTTGAGTTTATTTATCATGTAAACTTTCTATTACAATATAACGTTTATTTGACTTAGAAAGGAATATAAAGTCAGCTATTTGAATATTTAGAAAATGTACTTTATTTATATTAATTTTTGACACTTTTACAAATATATATTCAACTAATTTAGTTTTATTTTATGAAATATGAAAGTGTATTTTCTAATCTCAATCATGCGTTTAAACGAAATGCAGTTTCAACGATTGGGAAATATTTTTGTCTTCTGTGGACATATGCAAAAGTCTTTGTAAACAAGTTTGAAATCTTTTTTAAACATTATATATTATGGATGCTTTTAACAGACATTATTCTTTAAAAACAGACAGTATCAAAAACGAAAAAATAAGAAATTGAAGGAAATATTTATACCAAATTTCGTATTTCACCTTCTCTAATCAGTAAAATATCTATCACAATATACGTAATAGAAATCGCAACAAATTATTACTTATAAATATGTTACATGCATGGATGTGACGAAAATGAAATTTTATGACATTTATGCAAAATTTCCAATTAAGCTTGCACTTTTATTAAATACAAGAACCTATCAGCTATTGAAAGCGAAATACACATTTATGGACATTTATAAGGCAAGTACATTTTAGACGTAATATTAGAACGTCTTCTATGCAAATTCAGAGGCAGTTAATCATTTGATATGACATTTAATCATAGCATGTTCAAATTATACCAATATACAGATTCCAAGGATATTCTGGAAACTGCGTATGTGAGGATTACGAATAATCCACAACTGTCTGTATTGCACGTATTTGCCAAATTAGAAATTCCTTCTAAATAACATAGATATATATGAATATTTCACACAGATTAAAATCAACAAACGAGCATCGGTTACACACACACTCACAAATACGTATATATATATATATATATATATATATATATATACTTCCATTTACAGAAATTATAGAAATAATATAAAGCTTTTAGATGGGGTATTTGTTTTGCAAAAAGCTGCGCACATATAGAAATACGAAATCTAATTATTTATACGGTCCTTAGATCCTATCATTTATATGTAGAAACAATTTCTTTATTATCTGACAAGTAACACGGTAATGTTTCTATTCTTCTAAGACCAAAACACACGGAGTTTTTATATTTTAGATTTTACGAAATTTTTGGGTCTTACCTGCACTAAAATGTATCTGTCTTATTTTAGTGCCGGAAATCTCAAATATTACTTAATATTCAAAGTATTATACGTCGGAAAGTTTTGGCCAGAAAATAAAATTTTACTTGTCCTAAGTCTGTTTCACTTATCAGAGATCTATAGCTTATATGACACAGTAACTGTATGCAGAATTAAATGTGGTATTTTAATGTTTATGAAGTCCATTATAAAACAAATGCCGTATTTAATACGTATCTATAAGTGAATTGTATATTATTTGGAATTTAATTTTTGTATCTATCATCTATGGCTTAAGAGATTATCACTGCGATTTCTATTTTGAATCACACGTTAATGTAATTTCATGGCATTAATACTTCCCATTCGTACTTAAATATACAAAATAATGACAAGTATAACACTATTGTCATTAACAATATTAACACGTCCTTTTCTAATAAGTTTTTGAACTTTAGAACATAGTTTGAATGTGTTAATTAAATTGATGTATCTGTCTGCCGTCTGACTGTCCTCGCTCTAACATCGCATAAATATACTCGGACTGCCATGTAATTTATAGGATGTTAATGATATTTACCACTGCATGTAGGTATTGAAAATGTAGTGTTCGTTCCTTTATAGTTCGTTTACAGGGAGAATCAAATGAATTCCGTTACATTAGAATTCATCATGAGGAAAAAAACGTTTGCAGTGCATTTTAATGTTGTTACACTATCTCATACATATTGAGATTGATATCGTCTCTGATGTGGACATAAAGATGTTTACTATAGAACATGTTATGCCTAGAATGTATCGTTGAATTACAGGGTTACACAGAAGAACTGCGCTACAGTACTGTCTGTGAGCAATATTTGCTGGAAGTGCGTTTTCATTTGTGGTTTGTCTTTTTATATGCAACAAATTTTTTGCTTATCACTTTGTGTGTATAAATTCAATATACCATATACAAGCCTGCACAAATAATTCGAGTACATTTCTGTTTATCGACGGAAATTGCTAAAGGGGAATTTTTAACTGTTCCATGCGTTTCCTAACTGATTATTTCATAATACGTACCATAGGGGAAGGTAGGGTAATACTGAATACCTAACTGATTTCTTTAGTTTATAAAAGTATAGAATGGTGGAAAAGTTGTAACACCCCCACAAAAGTGTTTGAAATCATCTGGTCTATTGAAAATCCACACCTGTTGCCACAAGCAAATTCTTCTCTATTTGGAAAAATACGGTTTCTAGGACCATTTGGAACAGCACTGAATTTTTGGTGGTAGGATAAAACTGGGTACTAATCAGAAATTACATTTTTACACTTTCAATAATAAAAAAGATTTATGGCAATAAATTTTGAATTAAACTTTAAAACATATATACAATTTTTTAAGGTATCTGACTACGTTTAAAAACTGGTTTTCGACCAAAATTGTCGAAACGATTTTACTACATTTTATTAAAGCCCAACTATTTACCTTTCCAAAACTGTATTTATTTTTATTGTACTATAAATAGAACCGGAGTTGCAGCGGTGTTTAAACTACTCAACAGCTACCACTCAAACCGGAAGTACTGTTTAAAGGACCGGAAGTACTATTTAAAGGTACTAACTGTGAGGGGGAAAGCAAAAATAAGGCCTTCTAGAAATAAACAGAGGCTCAGTACTTGAAAACAAGAGTATGGCTAATAAAAACAGTGAAGTTTAGATGTATATTACTGTGGAAATTCTTGTAGTAAAACATAAAACTAAACTTTAAATGCATTTTTTGGAATATTTAATTTTTGCAGAAAATTCCATACGCAAAACATGATTTCTCAAAAAGTTATTAGAATATCTCTATGCAATTTAAAGTGCAGGTTGTTTACACTATTGTGACGGCAATGAACTAAAGATTTATTTTTAGAATAAATATTTTTTGTTTTATGGGTGTTTTCGTGGAATGACATCAATAAATTTTATGAAAATCAGAATGCGAAAACGGTGCGATATACTATAAATTTTGAAACATTTAATATATCTCTTAGATTTTAGTTCATTGCCTTCACCAATGTCATAAGTATAACGTGTAAAACGAAAATTAAGATACATACAGTAGAATGTTCTGTAGAGTGTTTTGTGTATTGGGCCAAATTTCACTAAATTTTACCACAAAATCCCCCATTTACCAAAATTTCATCAATAAATGAAACATTTTTTGCTTTTTTTCATAGTTTCTAGTCATATTCTTAAAAAAATTAAAAAATAATAATAATGGAGCAGCGTTTTTGGAAAAAATTGCTCCGTACGTAGTCAGGCACCTTAAGGTCAATAACATATTTTTTCAGGTTTTCAACACAAATTTAATGTTGTCATGTTTTTTTAGCTTTAACTTCTCGTATCTGCTGCACTCTTCATGTTATCACTCTTTGCAGACAAAACATTGTATCCCTCCTTCACCCTTGTTGAGTGACAAAACAATTTATTGCAGAATTCGTTGCAGAATCATGGATATGCGGTTTTGCCATAAAAGACGACAAAACATCAACATTATCTATCCCAAAAGGTTGTACGTACACACTTCTACATGACATCAAAATAGCGTGTGAAATCTATACAAAACAGCGGTTTATTTACCTAAATCGATCGGTCAGACTGTATATATTTAAAAAGCAGAAAAAACGGCGAAATTTAAAACTTTTCAGGTGAATTGCATTACAACAGCACTGCAGGTATACAGAAATTAACTCACTTAAAAAAAGCAATCCTATGAGACGTTAAGGGATGTCGTTAAAACGGGTATCAGCGCTAAAACTGGGTACTAGGTTTGCCCCGCCTACCATGTTTTACCTTGCTTTTCCTTATATACAAATCTATAGATCACATACAGGCCTGCACAAAAGCATTTGGATATTTTCCCGACTGTATATGATAATTGTTCAAATTGGATTTTCAATCTGTTATGCATTTTCTGAAAAGTTTACCTAGATATATTTCATCTTATTAGATGAAAAAGCAGTTTTGTTTATTCTGAGTCTGTTAGAAAATGTTTCATAATCTATGTTTGAAGCAAAATTTTTCTTTCATGTTTGAATAATTCATTTAGAACTATATATTATTTACGTGTTTGAAATATTGGCAAATGTAATTTATGCAAAGCTTTCAAATTTTCATTTTGAAACATTTTTTTTAAAATATTGACATGTTTTTATTTTTTTCCCTATAAATGATTTTTTTTTAAATTACAAATGAATGTGAACTAAATATAAAATATTTGTAATTTTTAAATGATACATGAGGTTTTGTTATATTGCCCATAAATAAACCCAATGTAATGTAAGCAAAGTATTGAAAATTATAGCATGATTTTAATTCGTTTCAAATTTAATGAACTGCCATTTCTTAGACGTCAATATTATAGGATGATATTTTTTTTTCTGTACAACTATTGCTATTTTCTGGAAAGAAAATTTTTATCGATTACGAAGAGTCTGCCTTTTGTTCAGAGTTCTTTCAATTTATCGATTTGGTAAAACATATGTCAAATGTGTCTAATATGGCTTTTAGGTCAATGTACTGAGTACAAATAAATTATATTTTTCATTATTTTTCTTCATTTTAATTTACATGAAGGCTTTAGATGAAAAATTATATATTCCAACATAAGGGACTTGTGGACATTAAAAATCAAATCTTTCAATTTTCAATGAATTCATTTGAAAATTAGCAGACATATTAATGGCAAGCGCAAATAGTTATATTCAAAATTTGGTATTAAAATAATAAAAATATTTTAATTATTCAATTTTTATATTTTTAAAAGAAGGAATAATTGTCATATTTTGAAATGTCCCACGCACATTTCTTTTGCATAAAATATAGCAATATTTATTTATGAGATACTTTTTATACATTACAAAGGAAGTTGCCATGAATTGTAAAAGTTCGCTGATGTATAAGCAGAAAAATATTTTTATAATTATGCTATTTTGTTTCTAAAAACGTAGCTATATATTTCCATACACATATGAATTTCAATACTAAAATGCCTTACTAAACCCAATACTAAAAACTTTTTCTGCCAACTTGTATTTATTATTGAATAGAGTATATGCAGTATAAATTTCAAAATAATCTTACAATTAGGAATACGCATGGAACATTTCAAAGGTTAGAAATGTGCGAAATTTTAAATTTTTAGAAAACTGCTTTTTAAGTAACAAAAAGTGTATAAATATATGGAGTTTAACAAATAAAAAAGCTTATATACTTGTGAAGAAGCGTCACAATTGAAACATTTTTTTTGCATCATATAAATTTGAGCATCTAGTTTAATAATACTCCAAATAAAAAATTAAAAAAATCGATATTTTAGTCGAGAATGTTATTTAGAAAGTTGACTGTTCCTTTAAAATGTTTTACATAATTTGAAAATTGTTATAAAAACATTTTCATTTTCAACCTATATATTCTTATTTTATTTTGTATATTTTTATACTTATTACATTGCAACAAATTAATTATACATACATTTATTTTTTAAATATGTATTTCTAAAATTTTGCTTCACGTATGTATACTTATTGTAATTTACGTATTTATTTCACATTTCTATGCTTAGCATACAGCTTTGAGTGTTGTCATTTATATTTTACATTTCGTACTCCGACAGCTTAATTTATAATAATTGACTATACATTTAAATAAAAAGAAAACTGCCCAGTTAAACTGAGGGCATTGAGCTCACAGGCTATTCACACTAATTGTATATTATACTCGTATTTCAAAGAATTTGAAATAAGCCCCTTGAAAAATAAATAAATCGACAATATATTAAGGGGGGTTATCCCCCAGTTACCCCCTCATAGTTAACTAATGAACCCCTTAAACTAATCAGGGAAGCCTCTTATTACAATGAATATATATATACAAAATTTGAAGAAAATCGGATAATGCTGCTTGAAAAACCCATTTATATAAATTAAGGGGGGATTGGCCCCCCGTCCCCCCCTTTATACTTAACCAATCAATCCCGAAAACTAATCAGGGAAGCGTCTTAACCCAATGAACTTATAAACAAATTTTGAAGCAAATGAGATAATTCTGCATGAAAAACCCATTTATATAAATTAAGGGGGGGATTACCCCCCCGTTCCCTCCCTTTATACTTAACCAATCAATCCCGAAAACTAATCAGGGAAGCGCCTTAACACAGTGAACCTATAAACAAAATTTGAAGGAAAACGGAATAATTCTGCAGGAAAAACCCATTTATATAAATTAATGGGGGATTAGCCCCCCGTCCCCCCCCCTTTATACTTAACCAATCAATCCCAACAAAAACTAATCAGGGAAGCCTCTTATTACAATGAATATATATATACAAAATTTGAAGAAAATCGGATAATGCTGCATGAAAAACCCATTTATCTAAATTAAGGGGGATTAGCCCCCCCTTCCCCCTTTATACTTAACCAATGAACCCCCAAAACTATTCAGAGAAGCGCATTATCACAATGAACCTATATACAAAATTTGAAGAAAATCGGATAATTCTGCTTGAAAAACCCATTTATATAAATTAAGGGGGGATTGGCCCCCGTCCCCCCCTTTATACTTAACCAATCAATCCCGAAAACGAATCAGGGAAGCGTCTTAACCCAATGAACCTATAAACAAATTTTGAAGTAAATGGGATAATTCTGCATGAAAAACCCATTTATATAAATTAAGGGGGGATTAGCCCCCCGTTCCCCCCTTTTATACTTAATCAGTCAATCCCGAAAACTAATCAGGGAAGCGTCTTAACCCAATGAACTTATAAACAAATTTTGAAGCAAATGAGATAATTCTGCATGAAAAACCCATTTATATAAATTAAGGGGGGGATTAGCCCCCCGTTTCCCCACATTATACTCAACCAATCAATCCCGAAAACTAATCAAGGAAGCGCCTTAACACAGTGAACCTATAAACAAAATTTTAAGGAAAAAGGAATAATTCTGCAGGGAAAACCCATTTATATAAATTAAGGGGGGACTAGCCTCCCCCGATCCCACCCCCCTTTATACTTAACCAATCAATCCCGAAAACTAATCAGGGAAGCGCCTTAACACAGTGAACCTATAAACAAAATTTGAAGGAAAACGGAATAATTCTGTATTAAAACCCCATTTATATAAATTAGGGGGGGGATTAGCCCCCCCCTGTTCCCCCCTTTATATTTAACCAATCAATCCCGAAAACTAATCAGGGAAGCGCCTTAACACAGTCAACCTATAAACAAAATTTGAAGGAAAACGGAATAATTCTGTATTAAAACCCTATTTATATAAATTAGGGGGGGATTAGCACCCCCTGTTCCCCCCTTTATATTTAACCAATCAATCCCGAAAACTAATCAGGGAAGCGCCTTAACACAGTCAACCTATAAACAAAATTTGAAGGAAATCGGATATTTCTATGAAGAGTTATCGCGTTACGTACGTACATACGTACATACATGCATACATACATACATACTTACAGAACCGGCGGGCACATAAGCTCTCAGGCTTTGATAGCCTGTGAGCTAAAAAGAAAGCAATTAAAGTATATTATTACATACTTTCTTTTAACTTAGATTTCTGTATGTATGTGGCAGTCGACTCTTGTGACTTATTTTTTATCCACTTCCTGTTGACGTAGAGCTTTGAAATTTGGAATATACATGTATTCCTCAGGGCAATACATGAATTGCATATTTTGTTAAAAAAAATTCGGGTACTTACGTATTATCCGTGCTAGTTTTAAGCCAACTGCGCCAGGCATGGAATTAATATTACTAATTATAGTAACCCTTATATTTTGTTTTCTTGCTGCATGGTACATGCCTGGGAATAGTCTATAATATTATTCTTTCTAATTTACTATGCTATTTACCATTTATTAATTTTACTAAAATAATCTAATTTCCTATTTTTAACAATGTTATAAATTTAATAAACATATATTACATTTTATTTACTTCATATTAATTACCATTTTTAACAATGTTATTTGATAATGTTAAATTACTGCATTTGAAAACATGATTGGCAACGATACACACCATTGGTACTTGGCAACCATTTTTGGCGATCAATCTCCTGGCACGGATAATACGTAAGTACCAAAATTCGATCCCTGACGGGAGTCAACGTTGCGTAGTGGGGAGTTCTGATGATGTAGTTGGACAAAATTAATTTTTCCGATTATCTCAGAATTTAACAAGACCGCGTATATTGGTAGCTGAATGTCGAGATCCGTACGAGTTTTGTAGAAAAAATCCGATGTGTCGATTAACTATTACCGTAAAGAAGGCAGTTGGTTTGAGGGAGTTTCAACAGTTGCAATATTCTTCTGTAAGTTTGAAAGCAAGTCGTGACTTTTCTGTTTTATTTGGAAGCAGGAGTATACTGGACATATACCACATGTTTGTCACAAGATTTAACCTATTGTTGTTCAAAAATAAGCGCCATCTTGTTTTCAAACTTGATCTTGACTTTCAATACAGTATTAAGCATTATAAAGAAATGCATTTTTTTAAAACAAAGTGCCATTCCTTAAAGCATTCGAAACAAAAGAAAGCTCTTGCGAATGTTTACGACTGATTAAGTTATATTAACTTGAAGTGTATGTATGTATGTTTAGTTAAAATCTTTCAAATCAATTTTAAATCACTTTTTATTATTCGATTGAGCTAAAACTTTGAATATATGTGTAGCTTCAATGACAATACAATATTATAATATAAATAAATAATAATAATATAAATAATAATAATAATAATAATAATAATAATAATAATAATTAAATAAGACAAATATTTATCACTGCTTGATTATTTTATTACTGTTACATTTGAAAACCCAGCAAAACCTTATTAAACTTCAACGCAATAATTTTGTCCACCTAGATCCTCAAAACGCCCCACTGTGCGTCGGCCCAAAACTTGCATTTTCCGCATAAAAATAAAGTTACGATTGCTTAATTGAAAAAAAATAGCTCCATTGTTGAAACATTCATACATTTTCACGACATTGTTGCACGCATCATTAGGACGTCAGCATTGAGCGACGCATACATTTGTGCTTTATAATATAAGTTGACTTTTTGTGAATTTTAATGAAAGTATTTTTTTAACATTTTACAGTTAATTATTTTAATGTATATTTTAAAATCCACAGACCCCAATCGCATAAGACCCCGTCCATTAGTCTTTTTACAATTTTAAATTTTGAACTACTGTCTAGGCACGACAACTTGGTTGAGGACTTCAAAAGATTTCGAGTTGCTAAAGGGAAACTGAAATTGTTTACCAGCACAAATGTTACAGCTAATGTATTATTTATTTAAAACTATATTCTGATTTTTGCTAGAAGATATTGTCACATTATCTAACGAAAAAAAAAAAATCATTCAAATTCTGTTATTAATCAGTTACTTAGTTATCATGGGTGGAGTATGAGTCTTTTCGTACCTCTTTTCTACAGTGTCGTTCATTTTTTTAAAGTTATAATAAGAGAAAAATTCAGAAAGGAAATATTCTATAATTCGAGGTTTATATTATATCTGAAATTCGTAAAAATTAAAAAAATTAAAAAAATAAAAAATAATAATTAATAATAAAATAACTTTCGATTATTTGTATGAAATGTTTAAATAAGACTGGCATATGAGATTTCTATAGTGACCAAAATTCAAAAAAAGTTTTATTATTTATACGAAGAACCTACAGGTTATAAAGTGAATAATAATAAAAAACAACATTAAATCTAAAATTATTTAGTACCACAACACTTAAAATTTAATCATAAATATTTATCAACAATATCAGAAACGGTTACACACTAGGCATAAGCACCTGTTTTTCTTGTCATATTCGGCAAGTAAGAATAATTAATAAGAAAAAAAATTCGATACAGTCTTCTAACAAATAAATTATATCTTGAATAAAATTTCTTGATACATCTTCATTTTATTCGTATGAATTGAATATATGAAGCTACCAAATATTCTTAAAGGAAATGCAGATGAAGTGAAACACCTAGTAAGTCATTAATGTTTATAAATCTCTAATACATGATAAGTATGATAAAACAAACTAAAATG
Organism: Maratus michaelseni; assembly: GCA_963931845.1. Classification (NCBI taxonomy): domain Eukaryota; kingdom Metazoa; phylum Arthropoda; class Arachnida; order Araneae; family Salticidae; genus Maratus; species Maratus michaelseni. The sequence continues at coordinate 396,557,084 of OZ007592.1, forward strand.
TTTGTATTTGAATTATATTTAAATAACATTACATATGTTAACGTTTAATACTTATTGATATTAGCATTTAAATAAAGCTACAAAATCTCCACAAAATCTACATAGCTTGGATATAAAAAAATAATAAGTCTTTTCTAATGCAAATAATTCATTCAACAAATATGTAATTAATAAGATGAACATAAATGTATCATTTTCTACATGTTACCTTTTCTCGTATTTCATTTTTTTTATGTTAGCCAAGAATCATATTAATGAAGCTTTTAATATAGTTAATATTTGTTCAAAGCTGTATTTATATTACATGTTAATTCAAAAAGTACTTTTAAACATAAATGTAACTTTATATCTTTTCTTACTAAATAAGACGTTAGTGTAAATTTTATAATTACTTTTTAATCGATAATTTCATTTCCGCTTTCGTTTGTAATCGACATAAACTTACTTCATTTAGAAAATGCATGTTTGTTCTTTTCATGTATGCTTGAACGGATACAGCTATTTCGCATTTTTTTTTTTATTATTATTATTATTTTTTTTTTTTTTTGGAAATGAAATGTTTTATTACTGACCAATTTTGTCTAGAGTATTCGTGCAAAAATATTCAATGTCTAATATTTTGAAAATTAATTTCATCCCTATATCATTAATAAATCTTATTTCCTACTTTTTTTTAACACTTCCAATCTTCACACACATCCAACAAGTAAAAAAATTGCGTGCGACTCAACCATTTTGAGAGATTTTGTAAAAGAGGCATTACGGATATAATGGGGAAACACGCCACAAACATGTTTCGTAAATGAGCAACATAAATATACACATCTATCATTATTTCCAGTCTGCAAGTTTGTTTCTAAAATCACATTCCAAAAGATTAGATGATGACTGGACATTGTAAAGAAAGTTAACAAACTACTAGAGTTTTCAATGTTATGTTTAAAAAATTAACCTTTGTCGAGATGGATCTGAATATCCACAACACTTCCAATATCAATAAGTATTTTTATGATTATTAAATTACCATTAGTTTGTATTTTCATTGTACAATGTTTTCTATAATGTAACCACATTTGAAGCAAACATGCGTAGGTTATTTAAATCCACTGTACTCAAATGGGTAAAGATAAAACATAGAAAAGGAAGCGCAATGTCAACATTAATACTTCATTTCGAAAGAAAATCTTATAGTTCAACTTTCGAAAGTGGGGGGGGGGGGTAAACACGTGAATTAGTGGTTAAAGAATTGCTTTTGTATTATAAAACAACAAATTTAGATACATTAAATGACAATTTTAGTGGACATATGTTCATATCCATACCATACTTAATTAGCAACTATTTCTATATAAAACATATAGAAATGACACATAGTATACTAAAATGTAAAAGCCAATTGTATTACCAAATAAACAATCTATACTAATATTATAAATTAGTAAAGTTTCTTTGTTTGTTTGTTTGTTTGTAGGGGGTAATCTCTGGAACTACCGAACCGATTTCAAAGGTGATGGTGGCAAATTGATGGTGACAACCCCTGCTCCAACATAGGCTATATTTTATGTCGGTGTCACTAACCACAGGGGGGGTTCAGGAGTGAAAAACATTCTAAAATTGCGATTTTTTTTTATACTGAAGTAGCTAGAAATTTGAAATTTGGCATTGTAGTTACTTGTAAGATGTAAATGCTTTCTAAAAACAAAATAAAATAAAAAATTGAAATTTAAAAGGGTGAAATGAGCGAAAAGCGTTCTAAAAGCATTCTAAATTACAATTTCTATGGAATCTCTGGAACTACCGAACCGATTTCAAAAGTTATGGAGGCAAATTGATGGTGACTACCCCTGCGATTTTTTTTATAATGAAGGAGCTAAAAATTTGAAATTTGGCATTGTAGTTACGTATAAGATGTAAATGCTCTCTAAGAAAAAAAAAATGAAATTTAAAAGGGTGAAAGGAGAGAAAAGCGTTCTAAATATATTCTAAATTACAATTTCTATGGAATATCTGGAACTACAGAACCGATTTCAAAAGTGATGGAGGCAAATTGATGGTGACAATCCCTGTTCCAAAATAGGCTATATTTTATGTCAGTGCCACTAATCCCAGGGGGGTGCAGGAGCGAAAAATGTTCAAAAATTGCGACTTTTTTATACTGAAAGGGCAAGAAATTTGAAATTGTAGTTACTTATAAGATGTAAATGCTCTCTAAGAATAAATGTTAAAAAAATCGAAATTTAAAAGGGTGAAATAAGCAAAAAGCGTTCTCAAAACAGTCTAAATTACAATTTCTATGAAATCTCTGAAACAACAGAACCGATTTCAAAAGTAATGGTGGCAAATTGATGGGGACAATCCCTACTCTAACATAGGTTATATTTTATGTCGGTGTCACTAACACCAATGGGGTGCAACAGATTAATCTCGGAAAATGAAACGTTTGAAGATACTGAAAAAAATAATAGTTCGAAAAGTATTTGTCAGAAAATTGTTAGACAAACTGCGTTTGAAAGGTAAAAAATTGTATTTTTCTTGATATAAATTTCAAATCTAATGATTATGCCGTTTTTTAAAAATTGAATTTCAAAAATTACCAAATTTCACAATGGAATACCATAGCGAAACCTTCATGCATAAAAAATAATGATAATGGCGACGTTTCCTGACGTGTATATCGACTATAGCACGAGTCACAAATTATAGTAGACTTATTATTCTGTTAAAATATAAAAGTGAATTATAAAATTTTAATATGTTGTTTGATTAAAAGTTCGTTATAAGAAATTGACCAGCGTAGCGGACGTAGCTTGATAGTAATTAATACAGCAGTTTATAGCTGTAAGTTGTGCCTTTCTTTAAAAGGATATTTCTGCTTAAAAATGCTGAACACTAAAATAAACTTAGTTTACTTTTAAATGGTTTCATCTTATAAAATATTATGTACTTTAAAATAATAATGCAAAATTAAGATGAAACATATAATTGCTGTATTATTTATTTATTTATTTATTTTTGTATTTTATTCTCGTTTTGATCAAAACATTATAAGAAATAAAATTAAATCAAGGAAGAATAAAATGAATTTTGATTTTTTCACAATTTTCATTCTATTACAAAATAAAACACAATTTCCGGTTTTGGTGTCTGCATAAAAGCATAAGTATGTGGGTTATTCTGCGCAAAACTGTAGTTTTTGTGTTTATATATTGAATAAATTCACCAATATCCATACTCCATATTTCACCTCTTTTTAAATTTATAAAGGTAGTACTACAGTAATTTTATTATATAATGCTAAGTAAACTTATAAGGATATAGGTGGTTATACAATTTCCTTAATAATACTGTAACGCATAATAAAAGTTAAAGGGTGAAAATACACAATGTTTTGTTTCAAATGCCAGTATAATTTATGAAACTAAGGTAAATATCTCCAAATAGGTTTATATATATATATATATATATATATATATATATATATATATATATATATAAACTTATTGCAAAAATTAACCATTGAAACAGAAATAACTGACCAAATGCAATGAAATTATTACCCCAAATAGCTATGTCAAATTACACATTATAAAACATAGTCCTAACAAATGAAGTATTTATTCAAAAAGTGAAACATAAGTAAAAAAAAAAAACACAAATGCATATATATATATATATATATATATATATATATATAAACTTATTGCAAAAATTAACCATTGAAACAGAAATAACTGACCAAATGCAATGAAATTATTACCCCAAATAGCTATGTCAAATTACACATTATAAAACATAGTCCTAACAAATGAAGTATTTATTCAAAAAGTGAAACATAAGTAAAAAAAAAAAAACACAAATGCATATATATATATATATATATATATATATATATATAAACTTATTGCAAAAATTAACCATTGAAACAGAAATAACTGACCAAATGCAATGAAATTATTACCCCATATAGCTATGTCAAATTACACATTATAAAACATAGTCCTAACAAATGAAGTATTTATTCAAAAAGTGAAACATAAGTAAAAAAAAAAAAACACAAATGCATATATATATATATATATATATATATATATATATATATATATATATAAACTTATTGCAAAAATTAACCATTGAAACAGAAATAACTGACCAAATGCAATGAAATTATTACCCCAAATAGCTATGTCAAATTACACATTATAAAACATAGTCCTAACAAATGAAGTATTTATTCAAAAAGTGAAACATAAGTAAAAAAAAAAACACAAATGCATATATATATATATATATATATATATAAACTTATTGCAAAAATTAACCATTGAAACAGAAATAACTGACCAAATGCAATGAAATTATTACCCCAAATAGCTATGTCAAATTACACATTATAAAACATAGTCCTAACAAATGAAGTATTTATTCAAAAAGTGAAACATAAGTAAAAAAAAAAAAAAAAAAAAAAAAAAAAAAAAAAAAAAAACACAAATGCAAGCTTATAATGTAATTTACTTTTTCAAGGGCTGGGAAACCACATTATAAGCAAAGAATGATTGTTTTCTGTAATATATACAGAATATATGTACATAATATGTATAAATAAATAAATAAATAAATATATATATATATATATACATGAGTGTTTATTCTACGCATAAAGGATTCTTTAGAGAAAAATAAAGACATTCTTGAATGAATAATATATTTATCACATTTGAAAAATAAATAAAATATTAATAGAGTCATTTAGGAGTAACACGTAAAGAAGGTAGACATTTATTTCCTTTGATTAAAAAGAAAAAAAAAAAAAAAAAAAAAAAAAAAAAAACAATTACAATTACAAATCATCAATTTAAATCAAATATATACATTACGTATGTGTCATATTGCGTACTTCACTACTGCATATATACAACACACACACACACACACACACGCATATATATATATATATATATATATATATATACATACATATCAGGGAACAAATGGCATTTGAAAGCATAAATATATACATAATTAAGCTAGGGAGCAAAAATATTATAACATGACTTACATTATTTTGTTCAAGAAACTCTAATATGTAAAATGTGTAATCGTCTACTTTGAAATCCTTACAATATTTCGTGACTTTTATATTATATTCATTTTTATGTTATGTTTTTACACCGAGAACAAAAAAAGAAAAGGCTCCAATGGTATTAAATGCATATTATCCAATACTCCCACCTCAATGGGTTTCCATTTCATAAAACTGGTAGAATTCTTTTTAAAAAGAGTTGCATTTACTGTTAAATTGCTAAATTTTAACATCATATAAGTCTGGTAAGTTTAAGGTGACTCGGCACCCTATAAATATTTAAATATCGCAAAAGTTGTGATTTTCAGATTTTCACCTTGTTACAAAGCACGTACTTACGAATTTTACCTGCCAAAATTTCAGCGTGACACCCCCTACAGAACAACAGTTACGGCTGACTTAATAAAAATCTGTAGTCATTTTGTCCCTTTAAATACCATGACAACCTCTTTGCAAATGAAATCTTTAAACCCATTTATCTCTTTTCGTATTTTTTAGATTACCCTTGTTTTCAAAATGCTAAGGCTTTTCCAGATATGAATGAAAGTGCTTGAATATTTTTTTAATTGAACATCTTACTATATGTACTAATACTGTTGCACTTACTGATGCTCTTACTAATTGTAAGAGATTTAAGGATGCGATATTTAATATTTTGATGACTTAAAAAAAATCATATGTGCAAAAGCTAGTCATTTTTTCCGCTTTTCACCAGTTGAATTCAGTTAATATGTTTTTTTTTTCCTCTAAAACTATTGATATTAAAAAAATTCCGATCCTTAAATCTATTCAAAATATCATTGATGCCAGCACAATGATGATTTCCAGCACAAAAACAATTAACTGAAAAAAAAAATACAATACTAGTATCGTTTTGAAATATGTTGCTAAAATTGAATTTTTTTTTTCAATTTTGTCGAAAAAATAATTGTATTTTTAAATTTTTTTTGTGAATAAATTATTTCTATTTAACATTTACATAATAATATACAAAAACATTTTTTTTTAAGTTGATATATATATATTTTTTTCCTTTGGTTGCCGCGTCCGCTTAAGGAACATTAAATTTTAAAATGTCATGATTGTTACGAAAGTTAAACGTTTGTTAATTTAAGGAGGACCTATTTAAAATAACAAGCATCATTCAAAAATATTCCAAAAGTCAATCGAAACTATTAAAGATTAAGTTCAATATCCAACTTAATAATAATTGAATCTATACTAATATTATAAAGGAGTAAAGATTGTTTGTTTGTTTGTTTGTAGGGGGTAATCTCTGGAACTACCGAACCGATTTCAAAAGTGATGGTGGCAAATTGATGGTGACAACCCCTGCTCCAACATAGGCTATATTTTATGTCGGTGCCACTAACCCCAGGGGGTGCAGAAGCAAAAAATGTTCTAAAATTGCCATTTTTTAGCTATCAAACTGGCTATCAAGCCCTGAGAGCTTGCCAGCCGGTTCTGTATGTATGTATGTACGTACGCAATGCGATAACTCTTAATAGAAATATCCGTATTCCTTCAAATTTTGTTTATAGGTTCACTGTGTTAAGGCGCTTCCCTGATTAGTTTTCGGGATTGATTGGTTAAGTATAAAGGGGGGGGGGACAAGGGGCTAATTCCCCCCCCCCCCTTAATTTATATAAATGGGTTTTTCATGCAGAATTGTTCCGTTTTCCTTCAAATTTTGTTTATAGGTTCACTGTGTTAAGGCGCTTCCCTGATTAGTTTTCGGGATTGATTGGTTAAGTATAAAGGGGGGAACGGAGGGCTAATACCCCCTTATTTTATATAAATGGGTTTTTCATGCAGAATTATTCCGTTTTCCTTCAAATTTTGTTTATAGGTTCACTGTATTAAGGCACTTCCCTGATTAGTTTTCGGGATTGATTGGTTAAGTATAAAAGGGGGGGGGGGCGGGGGGATAATCCCCCCCTTAATTTATATAAATGGGTTTTTCATGCAGAATTATCCCATTTGCTTTAAAATTTGTTTATAGGTTCATTGGGTTAAGACACTTCCCTGATTAGTTTTCGGGATTGATTGGTTAAGTATAAAGGGGGGGAATGGAGGGGGCTAATCCCGCCTTAATTTATATAAATGGGTTTTTCATGCAGAATTATCCGATTTTCTTCAAATTTTGTATATATATTCATTGTAATTAGAGATTTACCTGATTAGTTTAAGGGGTTCATTAGTTAACTATGAGGGGGGGGGGGGTAAAGGGGGATTACCCCCCCCTTAATATATTGTTTATTTCTTTATTTTTCGATGGGCTTATTTCAAATTCTTTGAAATAAGAGTATAATATACAATTAGTGTGAATAGCCTGTGAACTCAATGCCCTCAGTTTAACTGGGCAGTTTTATTTTTATTTTTTATACTGAAGGAGCTAGAAATTTGAAATTTGTCATTGTAGTTACTTATAAGATGTAAATGCTCTCTAAGAACAAAATAAAAAAGAAATTGAAATTTAAAAGGGTGAAATGAGCGAAAAGCGTTCTAAAAACAGTCTAAATTACAATTTCTATACAATCTCTGGAACTACAGAACCGATTTCAAAAGTAATGGTGGCAAATTGATGGGGACAATCCCTACTCCAACATAGGCTATATTTTATGTCGGTGCCACTAACATCAATGGGGTGCAGGATCGAAAAATTTTCGAAAATTGCGCCTTTTTTATACTGAAGGGGCAAGAAATTTGAAATTTAGCATTGTAGTTACTTATAAGATGTAAATGCTCTCTAAGAATAAATTTTTAAAAAAATGGAAATTTAAATGGGTGAAATGAGCGAAAAGCGTTCTGAAGTCATTCTAAATTACAATTTCTATGGAATCTCTGGAACCACGGAACCGATTTCAAAAGTGATGATGGCAAATTGGTGGTGACAATCCCTGCTCCAACAGCCTCTTTAATAAAAAACAATGCGTTGCTGACGACTGGGTTTTTCGCTAATTGTTGCAACAGATTAATCTCGGAAAATGAAACAATTGAAGTTACTGAAAAAAATGATAGCTCAAAAAGTATTTGTCAGAAAATTGTTAGACAAACTGCGTTTGAAAAGTAAAAAATTGTATTTTTCTTGATATAAATTTCAAATCTAATGATTATGCCGTTTTTCAAATATTGAATTTCAAAAATTACCAAATTTTCCAATGGAGTACCATAGCGAAACCTTCATGCGTAAAAAGATAATGATAAGGGCGATGTGTCCTGACGTGTATATTGGCTATAGCACGAGTCACAAATTATAGTAGCCTTATTATTCTGTTAAAATATAAAAGTGAATTATGAAATGTCAATATTTTGTTTGATTAAAGTTTCGTTAAAAGAAATTGACCAGCGTAGTGGGCGTAGCTTGCTAGTAACTGAATAAACCTGAATAATTTTAAGGCTTCATTTGTGTGGAAAGTTACAAATTACTTTAAACTACGTTGGTCAATAGCATGTGGAGAATGTTCTTCAGTCGTAATATAGCCTTTAAAAAAATCCTACTCCAAAATTTTCATAACTCGATATAGGTGTATACAAGTTTTCAAACTAGTCTCCTTTTTCTGCGTTCAAGCCTAATAACGGAGTAGTAAATTAGAAACAGAAGTCGGATTTTAATTTCCGTTTTTATAACATTTTGTGTGTGTAATTATACCTTTATAGAAATCGCATCTTCATGAAAACAAAATTACTGTCATTATGTTTGCTTAGTTAGTGTTCTGAAATCTTTAATGAAAAGTGGTAATTGCAATATTTATAAATGTTTGCAGATTTACACACACACACACACACATATATATATATATATATATATGTGTGTGTGTGTGTGTGTCCAATATATATATATATATATATATATATATATATTGAAATATTATTATATATATCTAAACTAATAAAAGAAAGTTTCGCTCTGTGTGTCTGTGTGTCTGACTTTTGGCGATGGCTAGGAAAATCTGGCCCACCTAGAAAGCTGGAAATTTAGATTTAGGTAGTCCAAACCATCTCCTGTTGCACCATTACTTCAGAATTTTAATATTTTAATTACTTTCTGAAATATTAATTAAAATGCACAAAGAACTCTCATTAAAAATACGCTTTTATTCTCTTGGGTTGGTTGGTTCACTGGTTGGTTGCATCGATTCTTCACAGAAGTAATTAAATAAACCAGAGTAGCGATGCATAAATAAGGATTTCTAACTAAATAGTGTCAACATGGATTGAAGTTATCAGCGTAGAGGAGCCATGCGAATATCACGCCACGTGTACATGGCAAATTACACATACGTCCCACTGATTGAAATATTTTGCAGGCATATTTTTCTTCATGAAAATTAGTCGGGTTTAAGTTTTTTTTTTTTTTTTTTTACATGACATTTATTATGATGGAGATTGTTAATACAGAAAATTTTATTTAACAGATTCTTTTTTATATTTGCGGGAATTAAGAGGGACAAGAGTCTAATTACATTTAAGCTTCAAGGTGTATTTCTAGAAAGCAGTTACCAGAATTTCCGAATAGTAGTGTAAAAGTAGTAAGCCAAATTTCAAATTAAGTTCCTAGCTTAACCAAATGAATCAATCATTAAAGATGTATTGTGATCCTCCTAATTAGTTATTTGCTGAAGGTCACTTGAACAACCCCCCCCCCCCATCCCTCCCGGACCGTCCTTCAAGGCTTTTTCTCTAACTCGGCTCCGTTTCCATATCTCAGCAACTATCGTTCCGCTTTCAACGCAAGTGGTTCCAAACATTATAATTAACTTAATAGTCACTCTTTACAGCATTAAACTAAATTTATGAGTAGCGGTTACCACTATTTACGAATAATAGTTTAAGCCAAATTTGCAATTAAGTTCAAAGCTTAAGCAAACGAACGATTTTTGAAAGATTCATAGTGGTCCTCCAAATTAGTCATTTGCTGAAGGACACTTGAACAACTCCTCCTCCCCGGCGCTCCTTTCAAGGGTTTTTTCTCTAACTATGATCCGTTTTCATATCTCAGCAACTATCTTTCCGATTTCAACACAAGTGATTCCAAACATTATTTAACTTAAATGTCACTCTTTATAACATTAAACTAAATTTATGAGTAGCAGTTACAACTATTTACGAATAATTGTGTAAGCCAAATTTGTAATTAAGTTCGTAGCATAAGCAAACGAACGAATTTCGAAAGATGCATAGTGCTCCTCTTAATTAGTCATTTGCTGAAGGGTGCTTGAACAACCCTCCCCCCCGGCCCCTCATTCAAGGTTTTTCTCTAACTATGCCCCGTTTCTATATATCAGCAACTATCTTTCCGATTTCAACGCAAGTGATTCCAAACATTATATTTAACTTAATAGTCACCCTTTATAACATTAAATTAAATTTATGAGTAGCAGTTACCACTATTTACAAATAAGAGTTTAAGCCAACTTTGTAATTAAGTTCCTAGCTTATCAAAACGAACGAATATTTATGCATGCATAATGGGCCTCCTAATTAGTCATTTTCTGAAGGACACTCGAACATCTCCTCCCTTCGGCACCTCACTCAAGGCTATTTTCTCTAACTGTGCCTTATTGCAATAACTGGGCTAATAATGTTCCAATCTTCTCGAAACCAGCTCAATTTTGTAGTGCGCCTACTAAACAGTAACGTAGGCAGCGGGGACCTGTCTCAGAAGTTCGTTCGGAAAGAGGTTTGTTTCGAACAGAATGCTCCCCTGGCGGTGGTAGGGGGAAATATAGATTTTCTAGAGCGTACGAGCATGCCTGATATACGGTTCCGAAGCCATCGTAGACCGTGGCCAGAGTTCCGTTTTTTAAGAGATTTAAGTTTATTACAAGGGCTCGGGCAACGCCGGGCGGGTCAGCTAGTATATATATATATAATGGAACTATTTTTTTTCCTTCGCCAAACAAAATCCCATTGCCTCACGATTGTTCTGCTAAAATATCAAGTCATTCTGACCAGTAGTTTTAAAATTATAGATTTTTGAAATCGTAACTTTAATTATAAACACCCGGTATATATATATATATATACATATGAGTACACACACACACACACACATATATATATATATATATATATATATATGATTTTATATTAAACTACCTGAAGATACATATGCGGGGGAAAGGATGATATTCATATTCTAGTTAAATGTTAGTTTTCTTCGGTTTTCTTTTACAAGTGCGGACTTTCATCATTATTTACTCTTTTAATCTTCACTTCATCTGTGTTTTTTCAAAGAATTTTCATCGTTCTATCACCTGTAAATAAACCATAAAAGATTAACATTGGGTATTTTTGTAGTATGAGGCTATGCATTTCCCATTTTAAAAGTTAAAGTATATAATGCATTTTTACGATATTCCTTAAACCTCTTTAAATTTTATCTCACAATTTTTTAATATCCTCTTTGACATCAACCATGTAAATACGACGTTGAACAGAGGAATTTAATACGTATGATATCTGTCAATACATTAAATATTGATCATTTATTGTTAAAAATCTGCATCAGACTGTCAATTCATTCAAACGTTTTTATAGATAATGGTTACTTGGCCATAATTTGAAGTATTCTCACTAGTCAGAATAGAGATAAAATTTGGCTATGTAACCGTTTTCCATAAAAACAACTGAAGAACCGGACTGTTTGTTGCAGCTTTTTAAGAGTGTACGCAACCAATTCAGCTGCAGCTGTTCAATCTGGAATTGTCTTGTGTCAAAAAATTTTGCTTAATCTCGTCTAGCAGTTCTTCCGAAAGGGAACTGAACGATAATAATATTTTACAGTATGTATATATTTTCAATTTAATTCAGGTCGGTTTGGTACGTACTGTGAGCAACTCTATTAAAAATCTGCAGCAAAATGTCCTGTCATTCAACCGTTCTTAGAAAACGTTTACACAATCGTAAATTATCTCTATACTGACCAATGAGAGCGCTTCAAATTATATTCAATTAAATATTATATAAAAAAAACGGTTGAGTGACTGGACAGTTTGTTTCAATTTTTAACAGAGTACTTCATGTGCAGTACCGGTACTTTGACGGTGCTATTCTTTATATATATATATGTATATGTGTGTGTGTGTGTGTGTGTGTGTGTGTTACGAAAATTCAATAAAAAAACGTTATTTCGATGAAATATTAAAACCATTTTATTCATTAAAGTCGATACAGTCGTCGTTATGATATTCATACGCCTTTGTCGATGCACACTGGGAATTTCCCCGCATAAAAAAGAACAAAGCTCCATCACAGAAGAAATTTTATTGTTTTCTTTTACTATGATACAGCTGATAAAAGCACCCGCCACTCGTCCTTCATATTGTTGGACACTTTCACAGCTAAAATTCCAGCAGTTAATCATGTTATGCTTCCAAACTAGATTACATTACAAAAAGATGTTGTAATTCACATTTCGAATATTCTGGTGACTAACTTCAAGACAGGCACGTCATTTTTAAGGCGACAAATATCACAGAAAATCTGAGCTCCTTGTTTATGTTCAGTGTTAAATACAAAGGTTGTGGAAGGTTATTTACGCGATGCGAATACGTGGAATAGTCAATCATGGTTTCGAAGCGGGAAAGAACTATTTTTTAAGGTCGGAGGAAAAATGTACTGATGCGGTCTGTCTGAAAAAGGGCGCGAATTTAGCTTTGGAGTAAAATAAAAAAAAAAGAAAATAGTATAAATCGGATAATTTTCAATAGAATAAAATATCGGCATTGTAAGATTTGAGAAATAAAGAGGATGTGAAGAAAAATTATTAAGGTAATGTTTTTTAGAAAGATTTTGTAAGGAAATAAAATAGTAAAATATGCATTTTAAATAGAAAATAAATGTTAATGAACGAAATAAATGGAATATTGTTTAAAATGAAATAATTTAATAAACTAGGGTTGTATAATAAATTTAGAAAGGGAGTTTTTATGGAATAAATTTAATGAATCGTAGAAACATAATTTTTGAAATACACATTTATATATATTTTGTTCTCTCACCAAATATTAACTAATGTCTTTTTTTGTTTCCGTATCATTTTACAAATTTCCTAAAAAATATATCCTGACTTAATATATTTTTATGTATAATTATTTATATTAACTGTCAAAGAAATAAGACTGTGAGTTAAGTCATTCATTGAGAGCCTTGTGATTTTGATAAAAGAAATATTTTCATACTTTCCATTACGTAAGTAGTTTAAACAGTAAGTGAAGCAATGAACACTTTAAAATGACAAATAATGTAACTTTAAATGTTAATGTTACAAATGAAAATTGTCTAATTATAAATAAAAATATATACACTGTATCGGTTATTAAGGCTTTTAATTAATAAAATATATATATTATGTTTACAATCAAGAAATAAATTAAAATCTGGTATATTACAATTTAATCCATTACCAAAATTAAAGTACCCGTAAAGTAATTTAGGAAAAAAAATAACCAAATGGTTGCTCACTAGTAATAAAATAATCATGATATTTTTATAGTCATTTGAAATGTTCCCTAAAGATAAATTATATTGATTAATTGCAAAAGGAAATAATCATTTTCTTTTTAATGGAATATTGCACTTTATTTAAAATTTAAATGGAAAAAGTTGTATACATAAGGTTTATTTACTTTAGAAAATTAATAATTAAAAAAAAGTCATTTTTAATACTCGTGATGTGTTTTACAAAACTCTTTACATAAATCTATAAAATATCTATTTACTAAAAATTAATTGTCATTCATTTTTAACATATTTTAAATCGTGTTCGAAATTTTATTAAATAAACGTTTTTTTTTAATTTTTTTTGTTGCTGTTGTTTAGTTAACTATACAAGGAAATTTTTTGACCTAAATGCGCATTGCAATATTTTTGTTCATATCAGTATAAATCGAGTCATTCCCATGAGTTATATTATTATTATTTATATATTAGTTTATTACTATTTATATATTTTACTATTATTATTCATATAAGTTATTATTATTAGTTATATATTACATTATCACTATTTATATATTATATTAATATTATTCATATAAGTTATTGTTACCATTTATATATTACATTTTTTGCTATTTATGTAATATATTATTATTATTATTCATATAAGTTATTATTATTATTTATATATTATTTATATTGCAGATAGAATTTTCTTTTTGAGTGTTACATTTTCTAAAAAACAAAATTTAAATTAAGATTGATAAAATATATAGTTCGGTACTTATTTACCATCATGCCGGTATTTTCCCAGGTCACGAGCAATATTTCATTAAAATTACATTTTCTAAATTTTCTAAATGCTATATTAGGAAACAAGGTTTTCATGAAAATGATATCTACACACCTGATTTCTTCTTTCACAGATTGTTTTTAAAACACTAAATATTTGTCTAAATTGGGAGATGGTGTATTACGATTTATATAATTATTGTCACAGGTTATTCTATATATTATTTTATAACCCATACGTTATTTTATCTTTTTTACGGAAATTTTTGCGTTTGTGAGATTTTTCAGAGTTATTATATAAAGTTTAGTAGTGTTGGAAAAGTAGAAATGTTTTAGTTAAAGAACAAATTATAGAATTATAGAGAAATATTATAGAATTTAAAAAATATTAATTTACACACATAAAACATTCAAGGTACTGTTACAATAATGTTTCTCTTTTTGCCATATTTTTCTTTTGTCACCTGATGCAATGTTTATAAGCTAATTATTTTCTTTCCATTACTCAATTTGGCATTAAATATTTATGTGATAAACCAACAGTGAACATTCATTAGTACGGGCATCCAAGTGAGACCATTTTTTGACCCATCTAACAGAAATCCTTGTTAAACGATGTATGCAGTTTAATGGGGGTAAAATAATTCCTTGCAGGGAATAAATTGAATTCAGATATGGTAATTAAGTTTTCCAGAATAGCTGAAATTACGCTGGAGGTTAATCGTGAATATATATATATTATCATATATGTGCTAATGCTGTGTTTAATTGGTATCAGGCATGCCACTGAAGATGTTTGCTCATGTTTGATTTTCCATCTTGTCCTGAAAATGCGCAGCCATGCTAATACATAAGAGTGAGAAAATGCTAAACTGGATGGCGTCCGGATAGCTCCAAATTTGCAGCGTAATTTTTGCTTCGCTGGAAAATTTAATTAGTATATAAATACTCACCGATGTTGAGTTTAATTCGCCTCATGCATGTTACTGAAGATGTGTGCTCATGGTTAACTTTCCATCTTGCGCTGGAAAATCGCAGCCTTGATAATACATGAGAATGATAAAATGCTAGACTGGATGACGTCCGATAGCTCCAAATTGTAGAGCATTGAAGCTTAATACCAGACGTTCCGGGATCGATCCCCGGTCTGCTCATTTTTTCACTATGTTGGTTATACTCCGAGTAGTGAGTGCTGTGTGCAACGGAAATTTCGAATTGTAATTCTTGCTGTAGTTAATGACAGGCATTTCATGATCACATGAAGAAATACTTTTTCAATGGAATTTACGGTATAAATTCTGAATTCCTGAATACAGAGTGTAGACCAAAATGACAACCCTGCATCAGACGTGTGCTGCGGCTTCGAGGCCATTGTAGATCTTAAGATAAATTCATTTTTTGAGCTGTCGTGGTGAATCTTATTTCCCTAGGATATATAATATTTTAAAGTATTATTATCTAGACTTACAAATAGTCTATAATATTATAAGATAAGTAACACGAGTGTTTCCTAAAATGATAATTTTTTTAAAGCTTGAGCTTGTATTACTCAATACAAACAAGATATGCAAAGAAATTCTTATACTTACCTAATTTTACTTTAACTAAATTAATCTCTTACATTTCTTTTCGACAGATAAACAAATAATTTTTTTACCCCACCATTTTCCAGTTTTAAGACACACAAGAAATTTTGGTCTACTACATTTTGATTTGTACTATGGATGGGCAGCCGGTAGCAATTTTTCAGCCAATTACGTTTTTAATACGGTAACGTTTTCTTTTCATTTATCACTGTCACTGACCGTGACCATTTAGGGATCTCTAAATGGTCTAAAAGGAAAAAGTTACCCTTAATTTAGCTTTAGAAAAAATAATGTACAAAACAATTTTCGATTCTACCCTGTCAATTTATTAAAGAATTGCTCGCATTATCCGTTGAGTAGTACGTATTAAGCGTTGTTCTTAACATTAATTTCAAATAGAAAATGGTGTGGAAATGAAATTGGCATCATTAACCGGAAATACGTCTTAAACGGAGATTCCTTAAGGAGTGTTCAAGGATTAATGACAGTATAATTAATGCATTAACGTGAATGTAAAGAAAATAGCTTATCCTTTGAAATTGAACCTGAGAATACCTTTTCAAAACGCTAGATTAAACATAAATAATATATCATAAGAAACAACATTTTAAATTCCATTTACAGACACAGTATGCAGTACAAATTAGGGACTTATACATAATTTGTTATGCTCTGTAAATACATTATTTATATGAAAAATCAATAGTCTTCATTATTGCTTTATTTGTATGTATTGTTCTGTTACATCGCAGAAAATTTCTATTATTACTTTTTTTCTATTGAAATTAATCTTTAAATAATTATTTTGTAGCATCGTGTACGTGTCTAAGAGAATTAGCCGGTGGCACGATCTTCTCGACCAAACTAACATCTTCAAGACGATGAGCTGTAAAAGGAAACAATTGTCATTTTGAGCACCAATACGACGCTCATACTATGGCATAGTGACAGTATTGTTTATTTAATTTTCATAAGGGTACTCTTGCGATAGAATGCGTGTTTGTTTGCGTTGCGAACATCGTTCATGAATAGGAAACCTATTAGAAGTAGAATATTAATTCATTTTAATGTACGTCATGTTAAGAATATAAGTTATGTCCGAAGTGTATGTTAGGATGGTTATTGTAATTGTCTGGTGGCTATATATAGAGGAGAATTAGAAAAAAACAGAACTTTCCATTTAGCTAAAGCAACTGTCACCGAGTAGCCTTTCCCTAATCTACGGCACAAGAAAATTTTCAAAGGTTTCTTCAAATAGAAATCTGAAGAACCAGTTGTGCGGCAAGGCTGTGAGTTTTGATAAGGTGCTGACTTCTTTTTATTTCAATTGTACTCATAGAGTATACGTATAGTTTAAATTTGAATTAAGTGACTTTGTACGCTCAGTGACGGACATTCGATACAGTGTAGGGTGAAGCAATTTTTAGGTGACTGGTATATAACGCAACTAAGAGGGAGATATAAATGGGTAAAATAGGGAAAAATACTTAAGATACGGTTTTCGGCATTGACTTTTCCAATTATTCGGGGAATGGACAGTGAATGGGGAAAAAATTGCGTTCTGATACATAAACCAATTTTTAAATTGATTGAACGTTCTACTAGGATTCCTAATTGAGCCTTATTGCGACAGCATTTTCGCACTGTTATGATTTTTTTTTAATTTATAAAAGTTGTGTTTAGTTAAAGACATCTAATTGGATTGATGTGGACCTTTTTCATGGATTTTGTTTCCTCTTTCATATTGTTCTATATAGTAGGGGAAGGTGGCCTAAAATGATTCCCTTAAGGGAAAAACTTGTGTAAAATAACATAACTGTTTAGATAAAACTTTGGCCCTTTGCTTCTATGTTTTACACTATATTTTGCATTATGAACGTATTTTAATAATATTTTAAACCCAAATTGAGTAATGAAAAAAAGTAGATTTTTTACAAAGTGCTCAAAGGACCAATTTACCCTCACAAAAGGGCAAAATGATCCTTCATTTAAAAATAATTGTAAATTGTTTTTTATCGGCAAAATAAAGAATGTAAAAGTAATTATGACAATACATAAGTGTAATTCGCATTTAAACACATACTGCATTAAGTAAACCAAGTCATATTTCTGTACATGAAAGACTGTATATCTAAATAATATAAAAGTTTGTGCGTTCCTTATAAAAGATGCTATAAAACCCAATTTTTCACAGAATTCCGTTCAGACGCGTAATACTGCAATCGTTTGAATGCCTCCATTGCTTCTTCTTCACTTATCAAAACTAGTTTATGTGTTACCCTGTAGATAGCGCAGCCTGTCTGGAAGAAAATATATGTGGACCGTTTCGCCTGTTAGGATAATTTTAGGCCACTTTCCCCTAATAGTAATTACATTACCATTTAAAAGAGTCGAGAAATGTATATACTCTTTAATTTGCAATATTAAATGTTGAATAATTTTTTATTTCGTTTGCATCAAAGTGGATTTCTTGGCAGATATTTACAAAGTTGTTTATCGAGTCGGTTCACAAGTTCCAATCACGGTAATGTCAGTTAAGTTTATACAAAGTATTCATTTTATGCAGTTTTTATTCAAAAGTATAAAATTTTATTTCTTTTTACACGTTGAAGGCACAACTGAAATCAAACAAAACATACAAGGGCGGGGGCGCAGGGGGTTCTTGTTTTCTAAATGCATGGTGATAATTTATCAAATGTCCTGTTTCATAGCAATAAATAGTTTTCAATGAAAATATTGATTTCACGCGTATTCCTGTGGTATGGCACTACGGGCACACATATATGTGTGTCATGACAGTTAATGTTATAAAGTTTGAGTTTCTAAATGTGTTTAATCATTTAATTTATAGATTTGTTTTGTTGCATTTTATGCTTCTTTTCTGCCTAAAGCAACTGCTGAAATATAGCTAAATCACCTAAAACTTCAAAATTTCCCTTTAACCACCTTCGAGGATATATTTTGAAAATCCCTTCTTACTGTGTCCCAATTATGTATTACGAATATATACCCAAGGATTCGAGTTTCTATCGTTAATAATTTCATCTGAGCGTGGACGAATCTGCCGTGAGGACAAAACCGCTTATTTGTATATATTTGGCTTAATAAATTAACTTATATTAGAATTATTTTTAAAACAAGTGGTTTCGAACAGGTCAGACTCGTTTCCCTTTAGGGGTAAAACGGGCGTGCCAGCCGATGGCTGTTTTCAGTCTCACTAAAGACAATAGCAGAACCCAATAAATAACTCAATATACATCCAATTACATATAAACAAAGTTCCTATCTTTAATTTTTTCTACTGAACGTGGACGAATCAGAAAGTGAGGGCAAAGCTGCTTATATGTATATATTTGACTAAATAAATTCAATTAATTAGAATTATTTCTTTGAATTTTTGATTTACCATTTAACCGGTGGTTTCGAAAGGGTAAACTGCATTTCTCTTTTGAAGCAAGAAGGGCCTGCATGGGAGGCGCGAGCCGATGGCATTTTTCCATTTCCAATTAAGACAATAGGATAATCTAACAGGTAACTCAATGTATACTGGTGTCCAGAAATTAAGGGGCAGTGACCAATTTCAGACGTTTCGTCGAATATCTTCTTGAAACTCGTGAGGAAATGCCCAGAATGCACTTGAACTTTGAGGATGTAAAGGATATGATTGGCTACATGTTTTTCCGTGAAGATTTTGGCGCGAGGATAGTTAGAGGGGTCAATAATAATTTTAATAATAAAATAATATTTTCGATCATCCAATTAACTGAAAATGCTAAAAATGGTCAGTCACTGTAGAAAATGACTATGTACTTCCTACTCAACATTTGTGAATAACACATTGTGTTCAACAATATGTTAACGTTTCTGTGAAAAATTCAAAAGTTTTTTTTTTTTTTTTTTAATAGCATGCAGAATTTTCAGCCAAATTTAACACCGCTTTCCAAAAACGACAAACTCATATAAAACGGCCAGGGAAATATCTTGAAAACTCAAAAGGTTATAGCAATAATTGAAAAATTGAGGAGAACATCACGTAGGATTATATAGGATTTCCTCCTCATTTTTTCAATTATTGCTGTAACTTTTTGAGTTTTCAAAAAGTGTTTTCTGATCTTGCACCCAGCGACTACCATTTTTTATTTTACCTGAAGAAGCATCTTGCAGGTCAAAACTTCCATGACGATGATAAGATCAAAATCGAAGTTAAAATGTGGTTTCGAGAACAGGCGGTAAATTTCTATGACTGTGGGATACAAAAATCTTGTACCCAGACTTAACAAATGCTCGGACAAAGGCGGCACCTATTTCGAAAAATAAATCATACACCAGTAA
This sequence comes from Maratus michaelseni, assembly GCA_963931845.1. NCBI lineage: Eukaryota > Metazoa > Arthropoda > Arachnida > Araneae > Salticidae > Maratus > Maratus michaelseni. The sequence continues at coordinate 396,577,319 of OZ007592.1, forward strand.
GGAATTTGTAATGGATATTTTTCAATTATAAGTTTTTTGAATGAGTATGCAGCATTGTATCTTTACTTTTCGAAAACCCCTCGTATATTTAATGTTTTCGTTTATTTAGATGGAACACATTCGGTTATATGAAAGTATAATCGATCTACAAGAAAAAAATATTTTACAGTAAAAATATGTTAATTACTTATTTAAGTACCAGATAGAAAAATAGCACACTATTTTAGCCTTTTTTATTCCATTGATATTTTTTTTTCTTTTGCATTTATAATTTCACATATATTTACGAGTTGAAGTACGATTTGGTAATAAAGAATATAAATACCATTTCTTAAATGTATCAGGAAAAGTATATTTAGATATTTCTATTTATTAAATATTATAATAAAAATATTTTTATGTATTTCTGAATATATTCATAAAAAAAAGTAACAAAAAAAGTGGAACAGAAAATAAACCTGTTTATTTTTAAAGGATTAAATAAAAAAAAAATGCATCTTTTAAATGAAGTGTTTTCCTGCAGCTGAATTGCTAGTTACGAGCGTCATTAAGTCGCCTGAAGCATTAAGAAAGGAAATGTTTAATTATATATGAATACCTTTTAATGCAAAGTAAAATCTCAGATGCAAAATCCCCGAGGATATGGAAAATATTAAAATTTGAATGCAGCCGCTTAATAAGATCTTATCTAAAGTGCAGTTTAAATATATACATTTTTAACCGCTTCTCGTTTTATTTTATGTTAATGGGTTTTCATGTTATTAAATTTTCATTTTATTTAGAAACTTTTATTAAAGTCTTTTTTTTTGCGTGACTGTATGAATATGTTTTTTCTTCATATTTTTTCCATGTATGTATGCTGTTAATTTATTCAAACATAATTTTACAGCCAAAGCAATAGTATTTTTTTTGTATATTTTATGATATAGATTTCTCATGCTTAGATATTTTTTTTTACAGTTAATCTTTGTTTTGTTTTCATATTTTCCATATATATCATAAAATATATTAATAAAACTTAAGCAGATATTTTTCGAGTCCTTAATCGGTCTCAAATCACGTGCAAATCAATGCGGTGCAATTTAATTTTATAATTAAATATATATTAAAAAAAATTAATAAATAAACATATTTTCCATTAACTAAAAAACTAGGAATTTGATTTCTAGTTCTTTATGTTAAATTCATTGTAGGATTCACAATGAAACATTTTGAAAATTACGCTTTAAAATGAAGTCATTCTGCAGAAATATTTCTCTCTGATTCTGCTTTCCCTGTAGAACCCTCCCCCCCCCCACTAAAAAAATAAATAAATAATAATAATGACAAAAACCGTAACGGCCTTTTGAAATGACAGCATATTTCAAATTAACATGGAATCCTTAAATTGATAAACATAAAATTATTATTTATAGTACACATAACTACTCGTATAAAAAATGATAATATCCTTCTTAAAAAAGACAAAGATAAATCATTTTTCTAAAAATATTATTGATGCTAATATGACCATTAGGAAAACAGTTGTAGATCGTTATAATTTATTTTAGTAAAAATGGAATTATAATTTTTGGAATTATTAATTTTCACGTTTGCATTTTTAAAAGGTGAAGTTTTTATATTAGGCAAATATAAGTGCTAATAATTAAGAATTCGAGTATATAACCTTTTAAAATTATTTATGACCTTAATATATCTCTCATAATTGTTATTTTTAATTTTTTTCTTAATATAAAATGAACACCTTGTAATACGTGTTTAGAATATGTACAGAGTGAACATTTAACATATGTAATATCTTGTATAGGAAAATATTAGGCCTTACAATTTGACAATTATGAAGCAATATTTTCTTTCTTTAGTAACTTTTAACTATCGAATTGTCACGGTAATTTGTATGAAACGTTTACTTTTTAATTTATTTCCCTTTACACCGCCTGTAACATAGAATTCCGCCGTAGTTAAAGGAAAATATAATGTACGTGCTCCAATAGTCATCCCCACCCCCTCTATGATAGACAAATTAATGTGACAAAATTGCTTTATAAATAAATATTTCTGTATAGATATATTTTCTCAGCTATTTATATACAGTTGCATACTAGCTACAGCTGTCAAGGCATTTAGAGTTGTGTAATGGAAACTTTTGCTTTTAAAAAGAATCACAAATTTGCTGATAGAAAAAGATATACGTAATACTATTCAAAATGTATAGATATGCCTTTAACACAAATCGCGGATCAAACAAATGATATGAAACGAGAAAAAATTTAATTAATAAAAAGTAACTTATTATTATTAGTGTTATTATTACTAGTTTTATTATTTTCGGTACGTATATTTACTTGCTAAGCAAAATTTCTGATTGAAGACCATAGTTGAAGTTTATCTATAATAATAAAGATAGATGTTTGTGTTTGCGTGTGTGTGTGTGTGTGTAACTGCTGTTTTCTAAAGAATCCACTGTGCAGAGTTACAACATTTAAAAGGAAATTAACAGTATGTCTCATGTTACACAACTCGAAACCAGTTTTTGGAATTTTGTAAGATTTTTTTTGCTTTTAACTTTTTATGCATTATTCGCGTTTTGTGGCGATTTTTCAAGATTGGTAAATGGAATCCAGCCTAATGTAGTGAATTTTGGACTTTTTTCAATAAAGTTTCTTTGGAATTTGAACATCAATTTTAGAAGTTTTCCTAAATTGTCTATTCGTATTTTAGTGTTTTTTCGCGTTTTGTGGTGATATTTTGACATTCATAAAAGGGATTCATGATCACTCTTTTAGACCAATATAGTAAATATTTATCTTTGCGATCTGGAAATTCTTCCTAAATATTTTATTCAACGATTTTAAGCGTTTTTTCAGTGTCGCAGCGATTTTGATTTCTGAAACGAAAAGAACTCTCCAGAACTTTTGCTGTGATGAAATTCAAGTTGGAAGAATGTCAAATCTCTTCTTATAGTAACGTTAACAAAAATACAGAAGAATGGAATTTAATATCGGTAGGAATAAAAATCACAATAATTCAAGGTTTGTTTTGGAAAATCAGTTCAGTGAAACCCCGCTAGTTTGATACTAAATTCATTCCACAAACGTTTGTACCGCACTAAGTATTTACCACAATATTTCATCAGATATACTAAGAATATTGTTTCTGGAAGTGTGATTTTTTTTATTGTAGTGTATTGTTGTTTTTATTTTGTCTATGTGACATACTAGGTACATGACATTCCAAACTTACATAGCTGGGATATTTTGTGATTTAATATTATGTTATTATTAATTTACTAAGGTAGAAATTATATTATTTCTATATATTAAATCACTGTGGTAATATTTCTAATATTATCACATATTTAAATGTTCAATGGGCAATATACTAGAATTTAGTAATAAATTAAAAACTGGGAATAAAAGATGTTCTAATATGGAATCTTGTTTTCATATTTTAAACTCCTTATTCGATTGCTTAGTCAACCAAAAACGTTAAGTTATGATAAGAAATCATTTCAAAATCTGAGTTTTAAAATAAAGGCTTTACATTGAAAAGTTTATCTTTCTGCTTATTTTCCTCTCAAAGATTTGGAAGAATTTCTAAGAAATAGCAGATTGAAATGAATAAAATATATTTGAAATCATCTGGAAAAACTGGGGGTAAAAAATAAAACTTTTATTCCTTAAAATATATACCTAAAACTGTTAATTAAAATATTTCTTAAAGTCAATTTGCAATTTATTTTAAATAATATTGTTGACGATAATACAGCCATAAAAATGTATCAAAGTTCCGTTGTAACTTCTTATATAAAAAATAACTCGCACATTTCCAAAAATAACCGTTTACACACTTGTATTTATAAAAGATGAAATGTTTGAATTAAAGAAAAGTAAATGCTAGTATAACTAATAAGTAAATATAATATATATAATCTTTTTAAAATCATTTGCGGCAAAATTGTATGAATCGGAATATATAATTCCATTTAACTTTTTTTTTAAATAATACAACAATATAATAAAATATTTTGGAATATATATAGAATTAATATATATGAGTCACTTTCTCTTAACAAAACTATTTGACCATTATGTATATAAAAATAATAATATTTTCCCTCTTTTAAATTCGGTTCTATCGCATTAGATAGTATCTTTATTTAATAAAATACAGACAGCAAACATTTTGACAATGATAAACAAACAAAAATAATTTTTTTAATTTCAAGTAGCACAGGAATGGCAGACACAGGATAGTGATATTTACATAAAAAAATAACTGCAAACTATTATTTTTTTTCAACCTTATAGTAAGTATTAAGATAACATTTTTAGATACTATGAGTAACGGGTCACGGGTAGACTTATTTCATAAATATTTATGGGGAAAGTCACTAATCTACAAAGGAGAAGGCAATAATATTTCATATATATATATATATATATATATATCGCGATTTTTGGTATCTTTTATTAAAGTAGCATATAATAAAATCATATTCTTTATTTAACACTTTCATATTTAGTATCAGTTTTATAAAATAATTTTAAACAATATATTGCTTTTATCTCTGATAATTCTATTCTATGCATAGTCTTTAAAAAAGCGCAAGTACAGAATCGAAACTTGAATTTGCATAAAATTAATTTATCCATATATTGCGATATACATGATGCACATACATAATAATAATAATTATTATTTAATTTGTTCTTGCGATTTTTTAATGATGCTTCATGGAACTGAATTACACTAGTTTACAATTTTTTTTTTGTTCATGAAATGAAACATATATTATTTATGTAGGCTATGGACGGTAGTTAAAAAAAAAAAAAAAAAATATTTTTTATTTTTTGTAGCACGTCACAATTCTGAGATATGAAGGTCTGTTTTTTTATCTACCCGCAATTGTTTAAATACATTTATCGTTTTATTTTATAAACAACTGTGCGATTCAAAATTCTTATTTTTATATAAAAATGTGATCTAGAGTGTGTAAACTACATCCAAACCGATTTTGTTATGTTTGTGGCAAAATTGTTCAGTTAAATTGTGGTTTTCCTATAACAAAACCATTGCAAGAAGCCTATTTACATTATTTTGGATTTCCAGTTTCAAATCAAGATAAAAATTGGGTTCCTCATTTGATTTGCACTAATTGTAGATTGGTCCTCAGCTCCTGGTATTCAGGTAAAAATAGATCACTGAAATTTGGTAAACCAATGATATGGAGAGAGCCAACTAACCACGTAACCGATTGTTACTTTTGTTTAACAATACCTATTGGTTTTAACTCAAAAAATAAAGATAGCATAAAATATGCAGACGTTTAATCAGTGACAAAGCCTCCTTCATTTAGAAGATTTACCAGTTCCCAAACTCACACAGATACCTCAAGCAGTATTACAATGCACGAGCATAGTGACAGTGAACAATAAAGCTCAGATAACTTTGTCGATGATGAGGACAGTCCACATTTAATAACTCAGTCTGAACTCAACGATCTTATAAGAGATTTGCAGTTGTCTAAGTCAAAAGTGGAATTACTTGGCTCCAGGATGCAACAGTGGAAATTACTTGCTTCTAGTACAAAAGTTAGTATTTATAAAGAGATTGTTGAAAATTTATTGCAAAATTACGAGCGTATGGGTGTAAATATGTCACTAAAAATTAATTTTTTGCATTCCCATTTAGATTTTTTTCCCAGAAAATCTTGGTGGTATGAGTGATGAACATGGTGAACAATTTCACCAAGATTTAAAATCATTTGAGCAAAATTATCAAGGTTTTTGGGACCAAAATATGCTAGGTGACTATTTTTGTTCCATTGTGAGAGATACAGATGAAAATATTTATAAAAAAAAGAGCACAAATTACCCATTTTTAACTGTCTACTGTTTATTTAGATGTAGTTTTTTGTAAAAATCTTCTTAATAAATATTTCAAAAAAACTGACGTGCTGGATTTTTTAAAATATTTTTTCCTAGATGTAGATACCCAAAGTAACGTAAACGTATATATTTCATTTCATGAACAAAAGTCATGTAAACTAGTGTTATCAAAGATGAAAGCAAGAACATTTTCATTTTACAAAGTTAATACTAAATATGAAAGGCTTAAATGAAGAACGATCTAAATATTCTACTTGATTAAAACATACTAAAAATCACTGTACGAATTCCGAATAAACTTTATTGAAAAGAGGACAAAATTTACTATATTACATTAAAAATTGAAACCGGATTCCTTTTACTAATATGAAAAAATTGCCTAAAAAAGCAAACAAATTCAAAAATCGCTATTGGCTGTGTTCAGTTTAAATCTTTGCCATCTTTTTATTCAATTTCCGGTTTTTTATATATTTTAAAAACATTCTGCATATGATTTTTTCACATCTAAATTGGATCTTTACATGAACTAAACATTATTCTTGAAAAAAAAATCAATAGTCACCAGAAAAATATAATTTCGGTTTGATAAGATTTGACTCATGTAAAATGTCACAAGTCTGTAAATTTGAACCTTTTTTTGCTGATTTTTATTTCTAAATTATCTATGTATTCATTATTTAAATTTAATTAACTATCCTTTTAAAAATAATAAACATAATTTAACGACATTTAATATGCTTATATAACATATTAATTAAGACAGGAAGCTTGAATAAAATATTAAGTAATTTTTCATATCGTTACTACGTTTTTCGCTTCCTCAATTTAACTTACATCTAAAATGTTTTACGAAAGTAATCACTGGATAAAATATAAAATTAATGTTGTTTTCTAAGACTTCTTAAATACTGTACTCATATTGCGTATTTTTATTTCACATAATATGAAGTGAAAGCTAAAAGCGCAGACGTTGAAAATAATTAAGGCGTGAATTATTTTTAGCGGTATTTATATTTATTTTAATCTGTGACTCAACAAATTACATATTATGCGTTTTATTTAAAAAGTTTTTCTTTTCGTCAGATACGCTTAATTAAATAAATATATAAGCTCCATTGCTATTCAGCAGTTACCGGAAAAATCATGCGGTATTTTCTTGTTTAAGAAATCTAAAATTCATTTTTAAAAAAATTCCAGTATATCTAAATTCCGTTCTTTAGTACAAAATTTCAAACCAATCATCATGAAAATGTATTTAATTTTGATATATTACATATTTCGGACATATTCTAAAAGCTTTTTTCTATCTATTAGAATTGCAAAAATATATAGAAAAGCTCACCACAAATGCATTGGAATCACTTTTCATTTAAAGTGAGAGATTATTTATCTCTTACATATTTTTATTTCTCTAACATTTGAAGTCCAAAGAAACACATTATTATATTTTAATTTAAAAGGTAATAAAAAAAATAAAGAAACATATTCCAGAATAAAACTGGTAAGAGCTTAGAATTTAATTATAAAAATGTATATCACAAAGAATGAACAAAATTTGGAACATTTAAAATTTATATAAACGTTTCAGTAAGTCATTTTTTTAAATCACGTATTTATGCTCCGTTTTAATAATTTTTTATTAGGGCAATTAATTGTTAGAAAACAATTCTGATGAAACAAAAATTAAAAAAAAAAAGAGCTATTGATGAAAGAAAACAACGCACTAGCTAAATAAAAAATATAAATATTTTTTCTTCTTTTCTTTGAAATTTCATATATTTTTATCTTTTTTTCATTTTATGTATCATACTTTGTAATATATGAACTGAAAATCCAGATTAGTAAATGGTGATATAGCGTGAAGACAAACAATTCTTTGTACCGAAAACCAGGGTATAAAATAACTAAACATATTACGTTAGATTAATTTTAACACAATTATTCAAATTGGTAAAGAAATCATATGAGTTGTAATTTTCCAACTGGACGAAAAATGTCCGAACCAGGATTCGAAACTGAGATATCTTGGCTGAAGCTGCCATGCTCTACCAACTGAGCCATCCCGGTCGAATCTGGAGGACACAATTCACCCTGTTACCCTTAAAGTTACTGGTTAACCCTTAAGGTTAACCAGTAAACCTTACAAGCTATATACAATCTTCTCATCGGTACAAATGTCAATCAAAGACTAAATGTTTGTTTTTTGATTGAAATTTGTACAACTGAAGAGAATGTATAAAGCTTCTAACATCTACTGTAGTTATTTTATCACGTGATAACAATGTGGTTTTTTTTTCTTTTTAGTTTTACAAATCTACATTTAACATTATCAACCACGAAAGTTGATCTATAACTATTAAACATTAAGGATTTACATAAATGGAATGGAATTACAATAAATAGGAAATGAATTATTTGCTTTCTATTTTAATAATATCAGTTAAGTGAATTATTCCGTGAAACAAGTAATGAAGAAGAAAATTTTACTGACTAAATTTTAAGAATTTGACAGTATGAAAAAATACTGCATACATTAATTATATTTTTTATCTACACGGTTATTACAAAAGAATCATCTTGTTTCCGAAGCCTTTGAGTTCGGAACATAATTGGGTTACAACAATGAGTTATACATGAAAATAAACCGAAAGTATACAAGATTGACGTCAATACTACAGATGTTCAATATGAGCTCCTTGAGTGATACGGCAGATGACAAGGCGATAATCGTAATCTTTTTCTCAAAATTTTCCACACAGCTGGCTGTGGAATGGAAAGTTCGCGGCTAGCGCGATTTGTTGATTTCTTGGGACTACGGATGAAACTCTCTCTAACTCGGTTCACCCTTCCTTCGGTAACGCTTGGTCGGCCTGAAATTTTACCTTTACATAAACAACTGGTTTCTTTGAACTGTCGATACCAGCGCAGAATGCTTTGTTGTGTTGGGGGTTTGCATTTGTATGCATTCCGGAATGTTCTCTGAACGGTTATAAGTGATTCACACTTTGAAAATTCTAGTACACAAAACGTTTTCTGCTGTCCAGTCGCCATTTTGAATATGACGTTCGCGCAGCAACCATGACAACCACACGCGCATGAAACATACGCAGCGTGAAACTGCAGGTAACGCCCTCTCGTTTGAGTTGTCATGGAAACATATACGTTTCCTAGTTCGCACGTAATAACGTATCAAAACCGGATGATTCATTTGTAATAACCCTGTATTATAAAACGAATATGGTCCCAATTCACACTGTATACCACCTGTATTAGAACAATTTTAAAAGGCAAAGCGTGTTACAGAACTCTTCTTGAAAATAAAATCTGGAGTGAAATCACTCGTCTTTTTTTAATACTGATATACCGTAATTCCGCGCGTATACGCCGCACCTCAGACAATTTGATTTCCTACCAGAATTTATTTTAAATAAAATGTGACATACTTCTGCTTAGCAGTTATTTGACTTCTTATTTTCAATAAAATTTCCGTTTTGAGAAAGACTTAACTAAGACGCCGCGGCGCATACGCGCGAAATTACGGTACATGTCAGGGGGAAAAAAAGGTATTTTTATAAGTTTGTGATACAGGGATGAACAGCGGTGACAACCTCGGGAACTCAGCTTACGATTTAGAGTGATAGTACAATCCCGAGGTGCAGAGAAATTTCTGAAACAATGAATATCAGCTAGTTTCGAATTCTGGACCACAGCGTTTTGAAAATGGGGACATTGCCTCTGTGTTGCCAGTGCCTGATTACAGTGTTGGACCACGTGCTAATTTTATTGTTAGAATAAAATTCCGAAAAAAGTTAAATATCTTGAATTTAGAGACATATATATCTGATATAATATGTGAAGTTAATTCAATTGTAAATGCAAAAAATTATTTTTATCTACAAGTGATCTGGTAATATTAACAAATGGGAATAAATTTAGGATCAGTAGCTTATTCGAGGCTAACAAAAAACACAGGCTACCGTGGTGCCTTTCATTTATCTTTTTTTACAGACCGCTAGAGTGACGTGATGCTCTTTTCGTACTCCTTCGTTGGTGCATTCGAGAATCACGTGACTCCGGCGGTCTTTAGAAAAAGACAAGCGTAAAGCACCGCGGTAGCCTTTATTTTTTGTTTGCCTCGAGCTTATTTTAATGACGTCAGTGTATTTTATGTGGGACTCAGCTGTGATGATGTTTATACGTTTAGAAGTCACTAGATTTTAAATTTTGGGATATGCAACTAGTGCAAACAAGGTACTAAAAATTAATGTACAGATATTTTTCATGTGTAATTTAAATATAAAATATACTGGTGTTGAACTTTTATCCACCAAGTTGTGTAGTTGTGTCATTTCCACCAAGCTTGTAGAAAATCTTGTTTTCTTATTTTTTAAAACATATTATTGTAATTAAAAAAAACTTGCCTATATTTATGCGTATAATTTTGTATTGATATTAATTTTTCATTAAAATAAGATTTTTACTATTTTTATTGGAGGTTTTAAATTTTTTTACAGCACTGTACATCGCCACAATATCTATCATTTATATTCTTTCACATTTCCTTCGTTTTTTTTTCACGATAGAATCCGTCGCAAAATGGTTTTTAAAGGGTTTAAATTTTATTAAATACATAATCCGTGGCCGATTTTTACGAAAATCTACACAGTTATTCCGACAACGGTCTGTAAGATATTCTCCAAATTGGTGCTCAATCGGAAGTATGGTTTGAGGGTTAACATATTCACTCACACACGCGTACAAAACACCATTATTACAACACTTTACGTACACTATGTGCTCGGAAAATAAAAAGACGATTCCCATTCAATCGTTCCTTGATAATTTTGTAAAGCAATAAGCACTATTTATAAGATATACTAAACAATAATATGTTTTTTATTTATATGCTAATCTATTGTATGTTTTTATCTTATTTGCCTTTTCGGATTTTCAGTTTAAAGATATTTACTGCTCGAAATGATAAAAAAATGAAGTAAGGAATGTTCTTACTATTATGTTATTTTATTATTGTAATTATCAATATAGTTATAATTTTTAAACCAATTTCTATTATGAGAATGAACATTCTACAGTCTTTATTAGGTACGTTCATAATTATATAAATACGTAACACCTATAGTCGTCGTCTGGTCCGTTCTTCTGTCCGCATATAACAGCGCAAAAACTACTCAACCGAATGGTTTGAAATTTAATATATTTAATCGTTGCTGTATCTTGTCGAGTCATTTCAAATTTTATGAAAATCTAATCAAAACTTAAAAAGATATTAATAGCAGCTTTCTTCAGTCTATTAAATTCTATCATACGTAATTAATTCAATGCTATCCCATGATATGTAATTATTGTAAGTTGCCATGGTGATTATGTCCTCTTTAAGATGGAGTCATATTATATCGTTATTACTGAATTTAAAAACTGAATTTGTGTACTAATATGTTTATTTATCCAAAAAACTGTCGTTAAACAGTTTTTTGGATACATGTTTCGGGATAATTAGATATTAAAAGCAAAAAGTGTCTAAATATGGATTTCAAATTCAGAAATTTTCAAAGCTGGGCTTAAGTTTCCCTTTGGAATTTTCAGTAAATGTCAACAAAACATAAAATGTTGCCAACTTAAAATGTACTTATTTTATTACGGAAATCAATCATATCATAATAACAGATGATATAATTAATTTCACTGAAATAATAACGATGATTTTTTTTTAGATTGTCTTTTATTGGATATTTGCGCATAGTATAATTTTAATGAAACACAATTGTAATTAATTGTTTGTAGAAGTGTATGGAAACTTATTTTTATAAAATATAGTGAATAGTGAATATCTATAATAGGAAAATCTGCTCATAAAATAAATTTTGTATTAATGCATTTTTGCATAAGAGTGCAACAGCTATAGCACCAAGATCTGAATATTTATAAAACTAGTTATAGTACGAACGATCCTCATTTGTTACATTTGACGCACAATTTCCAACTTGTTATTATATTATATTGTTTTCGTGAACTCTTTCATTATTGATAATTTGTTTAGCCTGTTTTAATACAGAAACCTAAAAAGACGTCTTAATAAAAACACGTAATATCAAATGAATCCAAACAAACTTCTAATACGAAAAAGCTAAAAACAACGTTGAATCACACAAATTATAAAACTTGTGTGATTCAACGTTGTTTTTAGCTTTTTCGTATTGATAACCACACAAAGTGTACCTTTTATACCTAAACTTCTAATAGATATTTATAGGCGGTACTCGATTTCAAAACACATTTCAAAAACCAGTTATATTCGAATGACGAGAACTGCTTTTTTAGTGAAATCAGCTTTTATGATCCCGCAATGGCAAATATGATTTAGTGAGGAAATTACAACTTATGCTATATGCATATTATGAGACATTTATCTCTTTAATATAGCAAGTAATTATAAGATAGACAGAGTATTCCAATATCTACATTTCAAATATATTGTGGGAATCTACGTTTGTGGGGATAATCAGTAATCAGTAACTGGCTGCATTTAATATATTTCACAAACTGAAACATTTCTCGCACATAGCATCCAAACTTATGAGTAATATCATTCAGACGTTTTAAATATATAAAAAAAGGGATTTTGCAGATTCTTTTTTCAAACGTATTAACAACTGATTCCTTAACCTTCCTACCCTGTTGAAAAAAAGTTACGTTTTACCTGAATGGGTCGATTAGACCCAGTTTACTATATATTTATTCTAGCTCAAAACAAGTATTTTTATTTAGCTTTATTTCCTATATTATTTTTCTATTCACTATTAGAGAAAACAAATTTTATAATTCCCCCCTCCCCCACTTTTTCCTCCGCCCCCTACTCCTCTTCCTTCCAATGCCTTATTTGTATAAGCAATAATTTGGAAAATAATAATAAAAATATATTACACTTTTGTTTTATTTCCATTGTTCTTGATACATTTTTATGATAAACAAGATTTACAATACATTTACATGCTCCTGGCAAAGAAAAGATAAGCATGAAGTACATCTGTATCACAAGTTGTTCACCAATTGTAATATTTTCGTAAAGAATGAACATCTTTGGCAACTGAGTATCAAACATATCAAATAATGATCTTATTGCTGCTATCTTATCTAAACGACGCCGATTTACTGTACTTTCTTTGTTGTCAAACCTAAGAAACTCTAATAATTTCAAAATGTTGCAAAGACATATTTGCAAGAAAAATGTCACGGTCATCTTCTTCGCTCCATATCTCTTTGAGAGATTCTCCTGCTGACTTATATAAAATGCTTTATATAATGCTTATATAAAAAACATGAAGTACATCTGTATCACAAGCTGTTCATCAATTGTAACATTTTTGTAAAAAAATGAACATTTTTGGCAACTGAGTAACAAACATATCAAATAATGATCTTATTGCATCTAGCTTATGTAAACGACGCCGATTTACTCTACTTTCTTTGTTGTCTAACGTCAGAAACTCTCTAATAATTTCAAAATGTTGCAAAGACATGGTTGCAAGAAAAATGTCGCGACCATCTTCTTTGCTCTATATCTCTTTGAGAGATTCTCCTGCTGACTTATATACACCAGCTAAAATTAGCAAACCTGTAAAAAGATTATAAAAATAACTTCAAAATGAAAAAATTCATAAATTTCAAATCGCGGAATCATTTGCATTTTTTTTCAATTTTTCTATAAATTATTGTAATAGAACTTTAATTTTTTTTTTACCAATGTAAGCTTCAAGTTCTTCAGAAGAAACCAATGTGTATTTTTTATCCTTTTCTGAGCATACTCTCTGCATTTCTCCCTTAGTTTCTTCTAGAATTAATTTTTACATGTCATCTGTAAAGAAAAGCTTCATTGCTGACACGGGGTGTTCAGTTATCCTCTGAACTGCAAAACGTGTAGGACCAGGGGTTAACTTCATAATGTTTTGCTGTCTGTAAAATAATAATAGAAGTCAGAAAATACAAATGAATGTAAAATATATAAGAACAGTAGTAGTGCTCAAGTCTGCATGACAGGGGGGGGGGGGATCTAAGATTCCTTTAAAGGGCATTTATTTCTTTTCCTAGCATATAAATTCCGAACAAATCTCTATAAATTTCCTCGAAGATAATTTTTTTTTTACCCTGATGGTGGAGGGGGGGGGGGGGCGAGTTCCACTGCTGGCACAGCCCCTGAATATGAACAAATTATATAAAATAAATATCGAATACAATGAATATAATTTATGTACTAGTACATACCGTTCTTTTGATGTACGTGGAGGGGATTTACACCATTCAGTTTTGTTGCGACTAATAAAGGAGGATGGAGACTTCACCGTTCTTCATCTTCTGTAGCGGAAACATCTGTTTTCTCATCATCCTCTTCAGTAGATAAATGATCAGACTGATCTGTTTCAATCAAATCATTATCACTCCCTTTATCAGATTCATCACTAGGGAGCTCTTGCCAAAGCTTTCCGATTTCATCATCAGTAAGATCGCGCTTATTACTTGCCATATTGCATAAAAAATGCCGAAACACCCCAAAACAAGAAGAACATTACTTGAGTATATCAGTTTCATATCGCCATCTACCGATCATTATTCGAAATACACAATATCTAATTGTTTCCCATGCATTTATATGGGATTAGTGATATGGGTCAATTAGACCCATTCAGGTAAAATGTGACTTTTTTAATTTTGGCTAAAAAAATAATTCCTGAAGTCTGAAAAATTTATAAACTGAAGATGTTTATCTGTTTGAGTAATACTTAAAATATACGAGCATTTAGTTAAAACCCGAGGGAGCTATCATGAAATAAATAACAGAAATGGATCGATTCGACCCATTCAGGGTAGGAAGGTTTTAAATACATTTTATTGGGTTGTTCGGAAAGTTCCTTTTGTTTGGGGAAACCAATTCGTACCGGAAAATTCATTCGTCAATTATTAGACATTAGATATCGGAATTAATGTAAAATAATTAAATGATAGAATTTTCCGGTACGAACCAACTTTCCCAAACAAAAGAACTTTCCCTACAAGCCAATATATCAACTATACTAAGGGATACAACTTTAGAACATAGGCGGAAAAATGTTTCAAGACTAAAAATTCCAATAGATTTTTTACAATTAATATATATATATTTAGATTGCCTATTAACAACACTAAAAAGCATTTTTATACGGAAATACCAATTATATAATGAAATAAAATTTTGAAAATTCTTAAAAGCAATATTTTTGTATTACCGCATGCAAGAGGTTAATAGCTGAAAAGATCGTCAAATATATATGTACATTAGCCTTTTGTATTCTTATAATTTCCGTGCTGTACGTGTGTAGTTCGGTTACATGTCTGTTAAATTTGTGTTTTTTATGTTAATTACTGTGTTATTTATTTATTGGTTCAATTTTAATTTCGTTATAGAATATTATCCGAAATCAAATGCTGAACCGTTTATATTGATTTCAGTGGAAACGTATTAACCCTTGGTAATTGGGCTGCACGCAACAAGGATATATTTAAAAAAAATCTGTTTGTAATTTTTTTATAACAATAAAAATTTGTAAAACTGAGATTTATTTTTCAAACAAATTGCATTTGAAAGAAGATTTTTTCCCTATTCGATGTATAAAAATTTAAATTGCTGGACATTTAGAAATTACACAAATTTCAATAAATTCGAAATTTATTGGTCAGCCACCGTTAATATGATGTCAGCGTTACTCATGGACATTTTTTTGTATTTATAATATAGATTATTTAAAAAAAAAACTATATATTTATTTGAGAAAAACATCGTTAATAGTTAATTAGATAGCTTTTCTAAATCAATTTCAGTGCTCCTTCTCTAATGTCTGTTATTTAATAAATATATCTTTAAAAAAATTTCGTGGATCGTTTTGAATGGTTAATAACATAACTAACTAAAATATGGACAATCAACATTTTAATTGGTATTTTCTTTAAACACAGGCGGGGCATTAAAAATCCTATTTTTTTTTATCATTATCCTGGGCGGAGCATCCTATAGTAACCCTTTCCCACCAGTAATTTCTGGATTGTTTTCCAATAAGTTTTCTAGACCGTTTTTTTAATTAAGTAAGGAGATGAAAACTATGTACTAGAAAATATGTTAGAAAAAGACATGCGTAGTTTGCATAGCAGGAGCCGCCGCTGTTCATTACTTACTTTTGCGTCGTAGTTAAAACTGTAGGCCAATTTCGGATGCATGAAAGAAAAAAAAAGGAAAGAATGATCTATGTAGCTCTCTTTATTGTTCATGCAAAAATTCTAAATGTGACATCATTTAGATTTTCGCTTTAAAAAATAGGTAAAAACTGTTATTTTGAATGAAATTTATTTAGAAACAGTAGATAAATTTACTGGACTTCATAAAATAAGTATCAAGCATGATTAATATATATATATATATATCTTCTTGCTATTACGACAACAGTGTCCTTTAAATTAAATGAGAGTAACATTAAACATTTAAAAAAATGCCAAATAACATTTTTTTTTAAATACAAAATTTGGATCATATTTTGGAAGATCGTCGTTAAATAGTTCAACTTGGCGCTAAACTGAAATTATAGATTCTATAGCGACTATTTTTTGTTTATTATTGACAGTTTATTTTACTTAATTTTAATTTATTGAAAATTATTCCGGATAATGAATGCATGTTAAATTAGATTAAAGTGATACAGTCACAAATTCATGTAAATTTCACTTTTTGTTGAACTATGTTTTCTATTTGGATTTGCAGCTATCTCGACAGGACATCTGTATTATTCGATTGAAAGACTCGTATTAAAATACAGTGATAAATTTAAAAAAAATGCCTAATTATAAATTTAAAATAATTTCCAACTTTTTCTGGTGTAAGTAATTTAAATATTAAGAAAATGAAAGAACATAAACAGAGAATGAAAAAAAAAACCCTTAAACGCATATGTAAAAAATTGAACTAAAAAAACATACACATGTTTATTGACTGCTCTCAACCTTAGATTCGTGTTTTATATTCTAGAAATAATAAATTCTAACTAAAATGTATTATAAATAATTCCAGTTCTTTAAGAGCAAATTTTAGAATTCAATTAAAAGCTTTATAATCACTTAATTTTTATTGTTCGGTTTATCTGTATTTTATGCCTACAGTTTATGTTACATATTTGTATATGATAAGTTGCGTATTTGTATACGGTTGTTTAATGTGTTCATCCTCATATTAGTTTGCTTGTTCTTAGTTTCATATGCTTGCTTATCGCATGACTTCATCATGGTATTAATAAATTCTTTTTCAGTAAGTTATTAAAACAATTTTTTGAAGCTGCAAAAGAATATAAATAAATATATGAAGCAAAACAAATTCCAAATGTATTAAATACTTATAGATCCCTATTTCGTCACATAAGAGCTCTATTTAATAAGTGTATAACTTTAATTATTGAACAACTATAATTTGACGGTTTAACGCTCTTATTTTGACGAATATAATTTTAATTTTTTTTTAATTTCCAGGCTTAAGTATTTTACAAAAAAGGTATCTTACTCTGAAGGAATTTGGCGGATAAAATTTTTAATAATTGAATTGATTCAGTTATAGCCGAAAAAAAGTTCAGAGAGGAAGTTTGACCAAAGCTTTTATTTCTTTAGTATCTAAAGTGATTAGAAAGAAAAAAATGGTTTCTAAAATGTAAATCATTTAATTCAACTTTAAATAATATATAACCTGAAATAAATATCTAAAACATTTTAACAGACACATCCCATTTAGAAAATAAATTCCCATCTCATAAAAACTTCTCGTATTTGGTGAAAGTTATTTTTTCACAAAATCCACAACAACAAAACGTTTTAATACATTCCTCAGTATTTCACGAATAAACACTTTTTAAACATATTCACTTAATTTATATGAATTAAAGTACGTGACATATATGTTGTAAAAATACTTACTTAAAATTAGGATTTATTTAAAACAAAGCATCTGAAAATTTATAAATGATTATAACACTCTAACACAGGATATGTAATCCAAATAAAATACTTTTGTTGAAGCCATATTTAAATAATTTTGTTATCTGTTTTATCGCAATATTTATTGATACAGACATTTATGATAATGCTACGATATCACGAAAAATAAGAATAAAAGTTTAATCAAATAGGAACATCTGTCTATATGTATTTTAAAATGAATAACTTATTCAGAAAACAAATAATTAAATAATGTACTGTATCATTTATTTGCGTGTTACCTTTTCACGTATTTTCGTTTGATTTTTTATTTTATTTTATATGTTGTGTTTAGAAAGAACGAATTTTATTGAGCTGCTTATAGTTAATAAATGTTTAGAAATTTATCAACTTATCAAACTGAATTGCTACCTGTGAAAGAAATTAAAGTGGTTGAAGCTTTAAGAAGCTTTTTCCGGAACATCTGTATAATATTTTGCAAGAGAATAGGAATATAATTAAATACAATTAAGTAACTTACCGTGTACTGTGTTTATATGTATATATATATAATACTTTTTATAAAGAAACAGTTGTATGTGAAACTTAAATTTTTCTAAAAATTTTTCCACTTTTCTAAATATAAAAGAAAAATACATTTCAAACTACAATCTAATATATTTTGAGCATTATCTTAAAAGGATATTTCTTTAAACATAACACATTAACTTAATTTGTTTTTAAATGTGTTCTACTCAGAGATTTTTTATAATTTGAACAAAAAAAAAGAAGCTAATCTAAGAATTATCGTATAATTAAATTAACTTTTTTTTATGATAAACTCTGTCTAGTTTCAGTTGAAACAAAACCTCGTTGTAAAAAAATTAAGTTAAGAGTGAAAATTAAATGTGGTTTATATTCGTAATTTTCACGCAGTTACAAGTAAGACACACTTTACTGCTCTGTCGACTTCAGAAAATATTTTGTTTTTTATTCTTTTTTATAGAAATTGATTATACTAAGTATTCAAAAATATTTCTAAAATTTTTAAATAAAGGTTTCAGACATTTTCTATGTTACATTTAAGGTTTAAGGATGTAAACTTTTCAATCTTTAAAGGGTATATTTCCGTAGTGTGATGAGGAAGGCACATATACAGTGGAAACAGTTTTCAAACAACCCCTTTCAAAAGGCTAAAAATAAAGTAAGAAAGATCCTCACGACTTCCCTTTCAGAAGCATTGTTATGTACATAAGAAAATCTGAGAATATGAAAGAGAACACATTTAAATTCACAAAAAAATATTTATTTTGTTTAAATAATGAGTAAATCTAATAATTTTAATATTATTTGCAGATATGTTAAAAATGGTTTTTTACTTTATTTACAGATTTACTTTTTGTCTTATATATATATATATATATATATATATATATATATATATATATATATATATATATATATATAATCCAGCAAAAACATGATTTTGGCCTGAACTAGCACCACCCCCCTCACCAGAAACAAGACAACACAAGAAAACACTGTAGAACATATATGTAAAAATAAACATAAACAAGCTGCGGCCTCATCAGCAGTGGGTAATTTCAAAGGCAGCCAAGCATCCGAACAAAAAGATTAACAATTAGTGGCAGTGGGTTTTGGCCAGAGCTCTGCTTATATATATATATATATATATATATATATATATATATATATATATATAAACTTATTGCAAAAATTAACCATTGAAACAGAAGTAACTCACCAAATGCAATGAAATTATTACCCCAAATAGCTATGTCAAATTACACATTATAAAACATAGTCCTAACAAACGAAGTATTTATTCAAAAAGTGAAACATAAGTTAAAAAAAAAAAAACACATGTAAGCTTATAATGTAATTTACTTTTTCAAGGGCTGGGAAACCACATTATAAACAAAGAATGATTGTTTTCTGTAATTGTCACAAGCTTAATGCCAAAATTTTGTGACAATTCCAAGCCCTAACAATCATTGGAAAGAAATTGAAAAAAAAAAAGGATACTTTGAAAATAGAACACTACAAATCAAACGGAAGAAAATAAATCCATTTATAAACAAATAAATACAAAGGAAGACAAAGAAAAAATCTATACATTACAACATCAATTTGTCCAGAATCCGCAGCCAAAAATGTTTTGTGCTAAGCACATGGTAAAGTGAATAAGTGAATTCAAACGTACAAGTTAAAATTACAGTTAATTTTCTAAAAGTAGCAGTTATTAATTTAACCATTGTTATTTTAACTATTTTAATTTAAAATATAAAAATACAAATAAATAATATAAAAACTATAAATTCATTTACTAAAAATCTTTTTAACTTAAATAATTTTAATATATATATTATATTATTGGAATATTTAAAAATTTCACTTGTATTCCAAGTTTTCAGGTAAAAAAGAAAAAAAAAATGTGAAAATTTATATGGTGCTGCCATCTGGTTTTATAATAATGAACAATAACTAAAAAATAATACTAAAGAATAATAGTAATAGTTTTTTAAAATAATTATATGGTGCTGCCATCTACTTAAAGATTAAAGCAATATCTATATAACTAGTAATTATTTAGATTATATATATATATATATATATATATATGTATATATATATATATATATATATATATATATACATGTATATGTATATGTATATGTATATGTATATATATGTTAATAATTTTAAAAACACATGGTACGTTTGCAATTGAATTTTCTTATATTTTATACAACTGTTACACATTTTAGAATAACACATAAAAAGTATATAGACGGTAAATGCAGTGTAATGGATGAAACTATTTCTTTTGAGACAATAAGTTAAAGCTAATTTGAATTTTGGTTAGAGAAATTCTTGAAGATATTTTTATGTTGCTAAAACACGAGCGATATTTCGTTATTTTACATAATTCTTGTCCATACTTTTTTTTTCTGAGAATGATGTTTGTAAATTGTACTACAGGGAGTAAACAAAATTCTTTACCAATTGCATATCATTTTTCAGCTTTTGGTGTTATGCATGATGCTTGCTAAAATGTTAAAAAATAATGTTCTTCTTTATAAAAAAAAATGTGTTATTTGATTTTGATGTATTTAATATAATTAAATATGTTATGGGGTATTTTGAATAAGTAATAAGTTTCGTGTTCAAAGGTCTTACTTTGTTTCATTAACTTCGTAATTTTGGCTACCAAAGTTTCATTGCATAATAACCAAAAAGATGGCTCAAGTTCGACATGTTTATTTGCGGGAAGTGAAAATGCATATTATTAAATATTATTTTACACATATCAAAAACATAAGCAGTACATAATTGTATTTTCATTATACATCATCTTTTTCGTAGAAGCTGCCGATGCTAATCCCAAAAACTAATACATGGTTAAAAAAAAGAAAGAAAAGGAAAGAAAAGAAAGAAAAAAGAATTTAAGTATATATATATATATTTGGCAAACAGGCTTTCGAAAATATAGTATAACCTCTTCCGAATTACCAATGGTGAGAAATGGCCAGAAAATCTTCCTTCATTTTCAGAATCTTCAGAAACTAACAGACGTCTGAGTGTGTCAATGTCTGCATATAAAATAAAATAGCTTTTCGAAATGTCATTAGTAATTAGATCTGTAGTTTCACGTCATTATTAAATATGTTAGACATATATGTCAGGCTTCTGTCAGATATTTTCATCTTTCATATAAACAGCAGATGTACTTTTATTTTTTAATTGTGTATCCCACTTTTTAATTGCGTATCGTACGTTTTAAGAATAGTAGTACATTTTAATCCTGTTTTTACATTGTGATTAACTATATTGCATGGGAAAATGCAACGTACAGTTGGGATAAATAATTCTATTTCGAAAGATAAACTTTAGCAGCTAAAAACCCTATATATTTTTTAACTATCTATTTTCTAAATCTAGAATGCCAGAGTTATTCATACCTATGCTCTAGTAAAATTTGACAAAATTAGGAGGCCAAAATGTCATCATGCAGAAATGAAAAAATCTTAAATTCACCATTAGCTATTTTGATATTAATGATTCATCATATAATCCTATCACCATTAAATTATTAATACTGGTGCCATCGGTAACCGATATTCAAAGCACTGATGTTATTTCGTGTACGGTGAAATAGAACATAGATAATAAAGGTATTTTAATCTAAATAAATTGTAACCCCTTGTCAAATGCTAGCTCTATTGCATATCTGGATTTTATTAAAAATTATTTTCAAAATATCTTAAGTAAAAAGACTGCAATTGGATTATTTCTAAAAGTACATAATAATCGATTACGTCCGAACAAATTCCTCTGGAGCAATCCACTTTAATTAATATAGTTTATTTTATATTCATAGTATAGTTCGTACCAGTATTACATTACAAGAATGAAAACAACCAGATAATCAATTTTAAAGTGATTCTTTAGTGAAGAAAATCATTTAATATTAACTATTTAATAAATCTTTTCAAAATCACATTTGCCACTAGTTACGCAATTATAAAACATTATAATCATAGCTTAAAAATAAAATTAAGAAATATGACTAACATTTTTTTAAGGTAACGTGCAATTCTTATTTTAAAAATCATTTGCACAATTACATTATTCTGCTAATAGCACCGCATGAGAAATAAAAAGAACTTTATTTGTTTACTATAAATTCTAGAATATGAGGCGATTTTAAGCTGCGAATATTTTTTTTTGTACATTAAAACATGTTACTGGATACTTCTAATTAATTTAAAATTGCAATCTTTGAAGAATGAAAATTTATTTTTGAAAGTAATTAACAGTAACATTTATGTATCTTAATATGATTTTAAAAAATAAGATTAATGTGATTAATAACTTATTTAATTAAAAATAATATAGAAATAATAAGTATGTGCATTACTTAACGAGCACTTTAATTAATAATTAAAATTATAAAGCACAGAATGTGTAATAATGTAATTATTTTATAGTTGATTAAAATATTAAGAAGCCACCCGTAATTAAAATATAATTTCCGAAGTAACTAATTAGAAAATAATGCAAATTGTTTCAAATTTTTAAGGAGAATTGTAATATAACATTTTTATTCCTGAAGCAAAATTGATTTATAAATAGATAATAACGCTTATAGTTTCTTTTTAACATCTTTACATGTTAAATAAAGCTTTCGAATAAATACGATGTATCAGATATTATTAACAATATTGCATATTATAGTTACGACTGAAATATAGCTATCAAATTTCATTAGAAGTCTTTCGAGATTTTTAAAAGCGTAAAGTTTATAAAACAATATTTAAGTAAATTTATTTGAGAAAACAAATGAGACAGAAAACACAACATTTTTTACGGCAAGAGAATAAAGCCTACTTTTCTTAAGTATTCGCCATGAAACTAAATGATTATAAAGAAGATAAACATTCTTCTGTACGGTTACGTTGCAGCTTATAAATCTTCCTTGGTTAAATTTTTCTCAGCCACCCTGAATTTTTTTTTTCATTTCAAGTATTTGCTAATTAACATTGAATTGCAAAGTTATCAAAAAAAAATAAAAATAAAAAATAAAATAAAATCCTTATTTGTAATTTTATCCAACTTCGTTCATTGAAAATAGACAATAGTGCTATTTTAAGGGAAAATCTGCATAGTGGTATGTAAACCATATTGTGAAAAACATACAGCTGGGTACATTTATTTCTGTATTTCACGTGTAATTGTTTTGACTAAATAAATCGAAAACCATAGTTGGAAAACATTGTTTTTCTGTAATTTCTGTCATCCAGTAAAATATTTTTAAAAATTTATAATCGTGGAAAAATCTCTCCCCCCCACCCCCCCCCCCCCCCGCCCAGTTTTTATTTCTTGAACTTTTATTCCGGAAATGATTTTCATTGTTCTTTAGAGTAGACTTTCGTTTTTTTACCACTTTATAACAAAGCTCATGTATATGTTTTCCGATGAGACTTTCATCGTTCGATATCTTTATACTTATGTTTCACAACTTTTTCAAAAAATTAATTTCATTTATCCACAATTTCAGGTATACAAATAGTAGTACGCCTCTTAAAGGTAGCAAAAACATTTGAAATAACAAAAAATGTATTTGTTTTTATAATGTTTGAACCTTGGGGTTTTTGAAACAATAACGTTTGAACAAGTTTATAGTTTATATATATATATATATATATATATATATTAATACAGGAAATTAAATTCTCAACAAACTACACTTGAAAAACAAACAAACAAAATGTTTTTAGTCAAGTTATAGCAAGAAATATGATTACTTTTTTATAGATTTTTACTTTTTAATTAATTTTTTAACGTTCTTTGTTGTTTTCTTACAGGTATACTCACGAGACCATACCATGTAATACGCAGTTTAAAGAAGAAATGATGACTGAAATTGTGATACCTAGACATAAAAATCTTGGAAAAAAAAACGTTTGCAATAAATATTGATTTTGTCGTACAGTATTAAAACAATTGTTATTGTTTTATCCAATTTAGAAAATATTCTGTATTTCTATGAAACAAAGAAATTCATGCAAAAACTAGTCTTTGGGGCCACTTACCCCAATACTTACCCATCATGGATATGCATAGTGTAAAATATTAAAATAAAAAATGTGTAAACTACTTATAAAATGCATTGCAATTCGAATAAAATCGTGGCTTGATGACGTCATAAACTTTAAAGGCTCGATTACTGAATTGCTTAAAAGAAACATCCTTATAGATCCAAAACAATAATCCTATTAACTAGCGTTTTATTGCATCTGATTGAGCGTCTCATTTCCAATTAAAATACATATTTGAATTGAAATTTTGATGAAATACAGGTTTCATGAAAAATCGTAGAGTGTGGAAATAGGATTACAAATATCTCGGCAACTCATTATCCGATCGACTTCATGCTTTATGCAAAATTTATGTTATTTTATTGTCTTTTATATTCACTCCTTAAAATAAACAATTTTGAAATTTTTTATGTACCTTTTATCAGAACGAATATTTCGAGAGTCCGAAAAAAATAGTTCCGGATAATCGAGGTGACTGAAATTCAATAAGCTTTTTCTGATTATTTCATACTAAGTAGATACCAAATTTCTAGTCTCTATCTCATTTTTTTCGGGAGATAGAGCGTTTACAGACACACAGACGGACGGCAATTTTTTTTTTCTAAAAATATGTTTTTCGGAATCTCCAGTGTCTGAAACGTGTAAATCCGTCAAAAAAATTTTTTTTTCGATTCTCAAAACGATTACAAGACTTACACTATACTACGTATGATGGGTAAGTAATAAGTAAAAGTCTAAATTAATTACAAGCTTCTCACACTAATATAATACTTCAGTCAATTTTTCGCCATTTCAAACCTTTCTGGTGCGCTTAAGCTAACAGATGGCACTTTCTACTGAAAATTTCCAAAAGCTGGGATATCGTTATTCCCCTGGACACTTCAAATATTTTGTCCTGTTACATAAAAGTATATGACTTTTATGCTTAACTAGCAGCAGCTAAAATTTCCATCTATATTTTTTTTTGCTGTTGTCTTTTACACGAACGTTTCCTTGTCAATGATTATTATGGTTTCTAATGAATTCGTTAAGTATCAAATATACCTCATTCCTATTCCTGTTGTAAAAATAAATTATTCAATAACGTTAAGAATTCTTAAGTAGTTTTACGTTTATAAAAAGTTTGTACAAAGTGTCTAAGAAATTCCAAACTTTGTTAGAAACAAAACGAAAATTCAATTAAGGGGTATTTGTTGCTCCAATAAGTCTTCTTTGGAGAAAAAAAAATTGCCTACTTCAATTTCAATTTGGGAAGATTTTTCTCTATATGATGAAATGTAATTGTTATTAAATATTTCTAATCTAACTCATATTAATCATAAAAAATAAACATAGAATAATGAAAAGGCAAAGAGTTTACTAAATTAATAATTAATTATTTTCAAATTACGAAGTCTGAACTTTCATTTTTCTTAACACTAAAACTACCTTGTTTCCTGTGTACTTAGAACTACCGGGGTTGGAAATAGCTGATCCATGGACTTTAGTGATGTTATTATTGTTCTGTATGGGAGATACTGACACACAATAAGGTTTGATGTTTAATACAAGGATTTTAATTAATGATTAATAAAATATAGATTCTAGAATATTGTACAATATGATCAGATACCATGAAAGAAAATTTAAATTTCGAATTTCAGAATAGATACTTTGAGATTTGAGACAGCTCGTATGAAATGTAAAATAAGAAAATCTTTCAAATAATATACATTTAATTATCAATTTGAATTCCATAATATAATGTTCCAATAGATTAATAAGATAATAAAACTGAATAAAAATTTAATATATGTATAGCTCCGTGATTGTTTACTTACATTTTACGCACGATAATTCTAGGTATACAGACCTATAGATAAAAAAAAATAATCGTTGGATTTCAACTACATTCGTGTTAAGACATTATACTATATATTTATGAAAAGTCAAGCAATTTCAAACTTTTATTCTGGAAAACAAGAGTGATACAAGTGGAAAATTTCGTCCTGGGTCAGTGATGACCCGCTCAGTTGTTCTAGTGTTAATGCAGTAGATAACCTGAATTCCGCACTGCTTGGACTAGAATTCGTGTGACTTTTTAAAGAAATGGCATATTTTAGATTATAAAAAAAGTAACTCAATTCTCATCAAATAAAAGAAAACACGATATTATGATACAGTAATAATAATACAGATAACAAAAACTCGTGAAATAAATGTAACTAACGCTCATTAAAAACAAAAGAACCGAAGCCATTATTATTTAATTTTTTTTTTTACACTAATACCAAGACAAAGAGGTTATTTAGGAAAAACAAAGTAAATTACCTCATATACAAATATACTACTTTTCAAAGACTGCTATAAAATAAATGTTCTTTAGAATTTCGACATATTATAATATAACATTCATTATGTATAATCATTATTTCCTTTGTCAGTTATACAATGCTGCTGCTCTGAAAACTCGAAGTATTTATACCCTAAATCCAATCCTTTAACGAAGAGTATTTTTTCATTGTTTTCTCAATCATCAAAATTGCGGCCAAGTTTTGGGTACACATTTTGTGGCTTTAAAACACAGTCAATGATTTATTCTACAGGTCGTTTCATATTAAGCCATTTAATCCAGTTGGCAGGATATTCTGCCCATATACATTTTTACTTTCTTCTATCTTTACAAGAAGAAAGTATTGGATTCATGAAAATTTTCGACTTCCGGTTTTCGGGCGTGTGGGCGCTCTATCTCAAGAACTAATGCTCGTAATTTAATAAAACATTATATTCAGTTAGTACCTGATATAAATTGGTACTGATAAATTTTTGTTAAAAATCGCCCGGCAGGTGCCGCTGCTATGCAGCATTTTTCGCGATTTCCGCAATAGCTCTATCTCAAGAATTAATGCTCGGAATCTAATGAAACTTTATATTCAGTTAGTCTCTGATATAAATTGGTGCTAATTAGTTTTTGGTAAAAATTGCCCAGCAGGTGGCACTGCTATTCAGCATTTTTGCGATTTCCGCAATAGCTCTATCTCAAGAACTAATGCTCGGAATTTAATAAACCTTTATATTCAGTTAGTCTCTGATATAAATTGGCGCTGATTAGTTTTTGGTAAAAATGGCGCAGTAGATGGTTCTGCAATGCAGCATTTTGCAGGATTTACACGATTTTAGCGATAGTCATATCTCAAGAAATAATGCACGGAATTTAATAAGACTTCAGTTTAAGTTAGACCTTGATATAAATTGGTGCTGATTCTTTTTAGTGTATGCGAAACCTGTGTGAGATAAAAGAAAGTTTTGGGATTGGCACATCCGACTAGTTATTAGGATTTGTACTAATATTTTCGAATATAATTATGTGCCTTATTTAATGAAAGAATTTTGCACTAAAATAAGCCAAAAATTAATAGTTGAAAACAATGGCACCGAAAAATGAAATCCGTATTAATCCTATACTTTTAATTGCTAAAACGCGTAAAATAAAAACTTTATAAACAGTAAAATAAATTTTATTAGATTGTTGATAGATTTCGGCTCTATCGGAGCCAATATCAAAACAAATAAGAATATTCTACAATTGCACGATGTATAAAAGTTATTATTAAACGCCATTATTTAGGTTTTCCCTTACTTTTACAATTTACGCACGTTAGTTTTAACTTTTACTTGTATGTTTATTTCCATATTTGTAGCATGGAGTAACTCCAGCCACAATTTTGAAAAGTTAAATGATGTTGCATCGTTACATATTGTCTATTTATGTGTTACAATCTCTATGGTTTCAGCTATAATGGATGGATAGTATGTAAGGTAAAGCCAGGAGAGATGGCGCGGTTGGAGAGATTGCACACATACAGGTTCTGGGGGAAGGAGTAGAGTGAACGCGCAGCGAATCCAGGTAGTTGTACAACAGTAGTAGTCGAGTGTCTACTTGAAAGTGCACGTTGATTGTTTTGAGCGTCTCAGATAAAACATTGCTATTTTGTTTTGTTTTCCCAAAGTAAGTACTGGAATTTTCATAGCTATACGTCAAAATTTCTACACAATGTCAGTAGTACAAAATATTTTAAACTTAAACGATTTTTCATAAGCTAATAATCTAGATTAACAATGTGAACATCAACGGTTCGTTTTAGTAGAAGCCATATTTAAATAAAAGGCCGCGCAATCTCTCCTACCGAAATTGCAGAGTTCGCGCATCTGCTACTTAAAAGAGATGGCGCATTGTTCCCATTAGTTCCCATGCTAGGAGAAATTACGCAGCTTATTGGCAAATTTGCAAAAAAAAATGAAAAATGAAAATGGACTAATTTTAAGTTAAACGTGTTTTTAAGTAACTTAATGTTATTTTGTAATCTTATCAGAACTTGCTTTTTCTAATTCTTTAATTTTTTTCCCTTTAATTAAATTTTTTTAAGTGTTTTGAAAATTATTTATTTTTTTTTCTAATTCTTTAATCATTAGGTTGGAATATTCACTCCTAAAACAATAATATTTGTTCACAAAAACCTTACAACAATGTCATTTAAGTGTAATTATTATTGTTAACAATTTAATTGTAGTTATTAGTAACAATCTCTCCTACCCATGTGCGCAATCACACCAACCCTGTAAGGACAGATTGCGCAAAATAACTTTCTTAGTTTTATTATAACTGCTCTATTAAATTACAACATAACAACAAAATAGCAATGGAAATGCATAAAAAACAAATGAAGTAAAAATTATTCATGGATAGTTTAGAAAAAAATAATATTTAGATTTTTTATTGTTATTCTTTTGAATTGTGCAGAGACTCTCCTAGCTTTACCTTATTGGAGGGAAAAATTATCTGAAATTTATTTGGATGGTTTCTTCTTATATAATGTAGCCAAGGCTGTAATTTTTCTCTTATACTTAAAATCATATATATGCTCCTTTTTAGGTGCGTTCGTAATTATATAAATACGTAGCACCTATAGTCGTCGTTTGGTCCGTCCGTCTGTCCGTCCGTCTGTCTGTCTGTCCGTCTGTCTGTCTGTCCGCATATAACAACGCAAAAACTACCCAACCAAATGGTTTGCAATTTAAAATATATTATCTTTGCAGAATTTTGTCGAGACATTTCAAATTTTATTAAAATCGAATCAAAACTTTAGGAGATATTAATAAAAATATTTATTAATAAATTTGAATTTTTTTTTTTAAATCGGTGCTTTTTTGTTATAGGAGCTTCTGAAGTTTAATCGTCAAGCGACCGAGATACTTATTTTATGACAGAAATTAATCTGCAGACGATATAATTCATTTCACAGAATTAAAAATCATCAAGATCTGAATATTTATATAACTAGCTGATACATATATATCTGAATATTTATATAACTAGTTAAGATATTTGTATGAACAGTGTCATAAAATATATACTTAACTAGTTGTTTAACCCGTTCTACGCACGGGATATCATGAATTTAATTCTAAAACGTGCGTACGAACGCACCTCGTTTGTAACGTTTGACGTACAATTTCCAACTTGTTTGTATAACTGAATGTCAAGCTTGTCATGACAATATAGTTATTATTTGATTCGTCTTCTTTAATAAATGTTATTCCTTATACTCCCGTATTAAAGCGGTTTTTTTTTCACCTAATCCAGACACATAGGATGTAAAAAGAAAATCAACCAATTTTGACACTTACTATTTGTAACATACAATTATTGCGCTTATTTGTTTTTTTTTTTTTTTTTTTTTTTTTTTTTTTCTGCATAACGTCTAACTACTAGATGTGGTGAACGAACTTTCGGTTCATTTATCTTTGTTGTTTACAATAGCAAGTTTTCCTGCCAGGCAAGGAAACTCCATGCTATAATATGATACATGACAAAGGGAATAGTTGTATGTTTAAAAAGAAAATAATCCAAAAAAAATAATAATAAGGTGTTTAAACAGCATCATCAAAATGTTTAATAGTTAACAATATCAGTTTCTTTAAATAACGGCTCTTTTCAGTTCACTTGGCATTAAAAAAAAAACTTTTTATCTAGCATACAGGAGGAACTTTATAATTCTTAACATTGATTCAAAACAATTATTTTTATCATGTCATCATATTGAATATGATAAAGAAATTTACTATGAAAATTTTGAATGTAGATACAGTAGGAAGAATACATTTTCCCGTATTTGCTTCCAATTTGGTTAACCCTTAATTGGGTTTATTTTAACCCTTTCGGATACTATTAATAGTACATGTCATTCTTTTGATAATTATTTTGTCTTAATAATTATTTTCGTTATTATCTTCCTGGAATAACAGTAGTATATGTCTATATATTTATTATTATGGCTTCTTTTATGATTTACATTCAGTAATAATAATAATAAAAATAGTTTTCTTAATTCTATTTGCACCGTTGGCGATCCTTTTATTTCAACCATATGTTTAAAATTAAAATTGCCGGTACTTTTCCGAATGTATAAATTGTGATGAAATATAAAAAAAAAATATTACAAAAAGTTATGTCAGTTTAATACTGTTTTAATAAGGCACTTTTCCAAACGCCTTCAGAATTTCTTCCTTAGTCTTTTGTCACATATATAGCACACAAAATAATTATTTTTGTTAGATTTCATTAAAGGATATATCCGTTAAATTTCAGAAACGTTTAAATTTTGTGATTTGGATAGCTAAGTTTCATATTATTAATGTAAGAGTAAATTTTTACAAAAGCTGAAACAAATTCCCATCAGAAGAGATTAAAAACAGAGGATTGAATATTATCCCCGGTTTTTATAAAGCAATAAGATAAGCTACCCGTTTACGATGAGTAATATGGAAGTGAAAAAAAGATGATTCAACTAAAAAAAATTAGTGAAATTCTTTATAATAATTATTTTATATTATCCGAAGTCCAAAAAATGTCAGTATTTAAAAGTTTAAACACGCATTCAGTTTTGTAGAGACATTTTTGTTTTTTAATTATAATTTAACCCATCGTTGGCGGATTATAATGTCTGTACTAGAAAAATGATTTTAGATACACGAATTTTATGTCTTCTAATGTAGTCTATAAATAACTTAATATATGATTTTTTTATCCATATTATTTAGGTGTAAAAATTGTTTAATAAAAACTTAAACGTCATTATATCATATATTCTAATCCGAGCAAATCTTGCGGGTGGTTATATATATATATATATATATATACGCAAAAATTATCTTAAAAACGGCTCTAACGATTTTGACGAAATTTCGTATCCTACCGTTTTGGGGCACCAGAAAACCATTGGGCTAGGTCACATGCTCGAGAAAATTCGATTAGTGGGTCATTTTGGGTCATGGTCTAGCTAATTGTATCTAAAAAACGGTTCAAACGATTTCGACGAAATTTTGTATCCGACCATTTTCGGGCATGAGACGTCAATTGGGCTGGGTCACACGTTCGAGAACTTTCGATTAGTGGGTCATTTTTGGGTCAACGCGGGTCAAATTAATTTTATCTAAAAAACGGCTCTAACGATTTTGATTAAATTTTTTGTCCTACGAGTTTCGAGCACGATAAAAGCATTGGGCTAGGTCGCATGTCCGAGAAAATTCGATTAGTGGGTCATTTCTGGGTCATTGTGGGTCAAGATCTAAAAAGCGGCTCAATTTACACTAAATTTTGCATCCAATGGTTTTCGGGCACGAGAAGACTGTTGGGCTAGGTCACATGTTCGAGAAATTCAATTAGTGGGTCATTTTGGGTCATTTTGGGTCATGGTCAAGCTAATTGTATATAAAAAACGGCTCTAATGATTTTGATTAAATTTTGTGTCCTACGAGTTTCGAGCACGATAAAAGCATTGGGCTAGGTCGCATGTCCGAGAAAATTCGATTAGTGGGTCGTTTCTGGGTCATTGTGGGTCAAGATCTAAAAAGCGGCTCAATTTACACTAAATTTTGCATTCAATGGTTTCCGGGCACGAGAAGACTGTTGGGATAGGTCACATGTTCGAGAAAATTCAATTAGTGGGTCATTTTGGGTCATGGTCAAGCTAATTGTATCTAAAAAACGGTTCAAACGATTTTGACGAAATTTTGTATCCGACTATTTTCGGGCACGAGAAGACTATTGGGCTGGGTCACATGTTCGAAAACTTTCGATTAGGGGGTCATTTTTGGGTCAAAGCGGGTCAAATTAATTTTATCTAAAAAACGGCTCTAACGATTTTGATTAAATTTTGTATTTTACGAGTTTCGGGCACGCGAAAATCATTAGACTAGGTCACATGTTCGAGAAAATTCGATTAGTGGGTCATTTCTGGGTCATTGTTGGTCAATATCTAAAAAGCGGCTCAATTTACACTAAATTTTGCATCCTATGGTTTTCCGGCACGAGAAGACTGTTGGGCTAAGTCACATGTTCGAGAAAATTCAATTAGTGGGTCATTTTGGTCATGGGTCATGATATTTGAACTCAAATTTAATTTTGACCGAGCATAGCTCGGTCTTCCCTGCTCGTATTTTTAATGACTCCTTAAAATTAGCTTTAAAAAAAAATAAATAAATAAACCAACAAACAATATCTAATTTCATTTCAATTAACTGTTTAATTTAACTGAAAGGCAATTTTAAAGAGAATGAAATAATTTATAGCAAAAGGGAAATTCAAAAAGTGTGTTAAAACGATTACTGTTAAAACTGTGATTATGTATATTTGCTTTATGACAGTTATTAATTTTTTTTTTTCGTAAAATATTATAAATAAATACACACCCACACATAAATTTATTTATATATAACCTACTAGCGGCCCTCCCTCGCTTTGCTTCGGGTTAACCTTGAAAACCTTCATCTCTTTGTGTTTTCTGTAGACCTTTTTAATGTGTACAATAATTAGTACATTATTTTGATAAATCTTGTAGGGTTCAGCCTGCGTTTGCAATGTATAAGCGGAAAAAATGAAATTATTTACGACATCACATTAAAAACCTCAAAAATAACAGTATTTCTTCACTATTTAATGGATGTTATTATACATATAAACCTTCCTCTTGAATCACTCTATCTATTAAAAAAATCCGCATCAAAATCCGTTGCGTAGTTTTAAAGATTTAAGCGTACATAGGGGTATAGGGACAGAAAAAGCGACTTAAACCTAAAAAATAACAGTATTTCTCCACTATTTAATGGATGTTATTATACATATAAACCTTCCTCTTGAATCACTCTATCTATTAAAAAAACCGCATCAAAATCCGTTGCGTAGTTTTAAAGATTTAAGCGTACATAGGGATATAGGAACAGAAAAAGCGACTTTGTTTTATACTATGTTAATATGCATTGATATATATTGAGGTTTTATTATTATAATTTACAATAAGATATAAATATTATGTATTTATATTTTTTTAATTAGGACATTTGAGAGAATGCGAAAGAAATATTAACATTTCTAGCGCTATAAGACTTTAAAACTGCATCTTTATTATACATGTAATAACAAACTTGGAATTCAATGCATCAATGGCATTAAATCAATCAATAATAGCATCTCGATGAAAAACTTTTGAAATATTTTCCCTCTTTTTAAGGTATATACAGTTTGTTATAGCATTTAGTGTAGCATATATCTATTTTTTTACTATTTTTGTCTGTAAGAGTGAATACAGGTCCGTTTCAGGTCAAATAGTTGATGAGTTGAGTCAGCTTCTGTTATAAATATGATGCTCATATATTGTTAAACACAATTCAATACGCGATGAGTTGCTCTGCAACTCTCCGAAAATTTACAAGAAACTACATGTCTCAAAAAATAAAAGAAATACGATCAAATTTTAATGACAAAATTTTAGGGCATTACTGATTAAATAAGAGCAGATATATTGTGCACACGGATACAATAAATATTAACCATTAGAGCTAGTGTATGATAACCGCATAGGATAATTTCCTTTCTTTCGAAAATAAAAAATTACAACACTTAATCACACAATTCACCTATTAAATAAGAAAACAACTTATTATTATTTTTTTGAAGAAGAAGAATTGTCTGTGTGTAATTAGGCCCTGAATACAATCATAAAATATCTGGAACTGATGCGAAATTCAAACTCGTAAATAAGTATGCCTGAGGTCTTAAAATAAGAACGCATCTTACTGAAAATATAAAATTAAGATACGATCTATATATATTTTTTACAGGGTTTTTGATAACTTGTCTTGTATAGCACCGTTCGGCTCAAACATTGCAATCCAATTTGAATATATTTCCTGTGCTACATTTGGCATAATATTTGGCAGTGTGACGTAATGAAAGTGACAATACAATGTTCTGTAAAACAATATTTTAAATTTGCCTCCGCCACACCTTGGGGAGCAAAAACATTTGTCCAATAAAAGTACGTAAATATCATGACCTATGTGATCACGTAAATTTCATTAATTGCTTCAGAAATAAGCTGATATTATTTGATAGAACCATGGCATGACTGAAAAAAATGCGCCATCTTTCTATTCCGTGCTGGGGACTGGGGCCTATACCCCTCGTGTAGATAATCGGCCGTCATAAATCAACCCAACCCAACCCCGCGCTGGGGGTATTCCTTGTGGGTTCGATTCTCAAGCGGACGTTGATCGACTTGTTTGTTGTTTAGAAGCGGGATTTAAAATTGTAAATATATTTTATTATTTAAAAAAATGAAGCTAATAAGAATGACTCGCAAATTAATTTATTTATTTAAAAAATTATTTATTTAAATCACTTGCTCTTAAATATTTCTTTCTTTTTTTTAGTAGTTTATAATGAAATCTTGTCTTTATTTTATTTTATTTTTTCCATTTATAATTTATTACGTTTAATACAAAACTTACGACATGATTGCTTTGATGTACAAAATTTATAAGGGAGTTTTTAAAACTTTTCATTCAACTTTACAGATTTTCTTTCACAAAAATTTCATATGCAAAGTTTTTAATATGAAAAGAAAAACACAGTCTAAAAATTGAATTAATAAAAACAAACAATTCGTGGTAATTTATTTTTTTTCTACATCTGATAAAAAATTATATTTTCCTGAGAAAATAAATGATTACTGCCCAGTCTTCTTAGCATTTAAGAAAATATTACATTCGTAACATCTCAAACGTAAACTATTAAATGCAAAAAAAAAAAAAAAAAAAAAAAAAAAAAGATAGAAAATGTTATTTAGGAAATTTAGTTTGTTTTGGTTTTTAAAGTATTCCTCACATTTAAAAAGCTCATTTATATTTTAGAAATCAAATAGTTTAAAAATGACATATACATTTTTAAAGCACCACGCTATTTAATTATGTTTTCCTTTCTCCATATTCCGTTGCATGACTCTTCCAATACATTTTCCAGAACTCTACAAAGCATAATTTATAAAAATTGGAAATCAAGTAGTTTGGAAATGTGGTTAATAAAGAAAACAATTCGTACAAACGAAAATATATTTGACACATAACCTGATGTATAGAATATTTTTCTAAAAATTATGTTATTGCTACACAGTGTAGTTTGCTGACATATAAGATTATAATAGAATTGTTATATTCTAAACATAAACTATAAGTGAAGAAATGAAATATTTGTTATTATGAAACAGCTTAATGAGATATTTTAGCTTTGTTATTTTTTTTTTAAACTCATTGCATTTTGAAAAATAATTTATATTTCAAAATTCGACTAGTTTGAAATTTGAAATGTAGCTTATGAGAATTGTATTTCTAGTTCATTTATTTTCTAAAATTTTTGTCGTTCGCTTTTCAGATTCAATTTACAAACTTTGCAGTGCAAAATTCATAAACAAGAAAAATATATTGTCTAAAAATATAATTAGAAAGAAAACAAATTGTGCAAATTCAAATTTTCTTTGACATTTGAAATAAACTGGATAATATTTTCTCAGAACATTTATGGCAGCGACACGCGATAGTGTTCTGGCATTTAAGGGAGTAATACATTTGATACTTAAAATATAAATAAATAAATAAAATATTTATTATTGTGGATTGTAATATATCCTGCAATTTATTTTGTGCTAAATAATTCATTAATTTTGTCCTAATTAATTCATCGCATATTGAAATCTCATCTTTTTTTTTCTAAAATCAATTAGTTTGGAAAATAAAAAACCTTTTCAGCATCATAATTATAGGGGTTTTTTTCTACATTTTTACACTATAATCTTCAGATGTAATTTCCCAAACTTAACTTTTTAATTCCCAAATTTTTGACCAGAAATGTGACAGTTATCTTTCGACACGGAAGTTTTCTACTTTTCAAATCATGAATCTTAAATTTTAAGAAAGACATCGCCTGCACATTAAAACTACTTGCACTTTGAAGTGATACTTCCTACTTCTGGCACCATACTCCAGTTCCTTGGATTAAGGCAGACGACTAAAAGATATATATTATACATTGTTTTCTTAAATATTTATAGAGTTACAACAGAAAATGTGTTAGAGGTTCATCAATAAATTTTGAAAAATAAAATTGCGACCGTGCAATGTAAATTTAATCTATTACCAGAAGAAGCATAGAGAACATTTGATGTATAAAGACATCACTATAAATTCACAACTATATAATTATACACATGTTTTTCAATTAAACAGTGCCTCAAATATGTTTTGGCCTGCTCATTTTCAAAAACTATAGAATGTATAGTTTTTGAAGTTTAGTTTTTGAATGTATAGTTTACAGGGACAATATGTCCCTGTAAATGAACGCTAAATTCCATACACACCATATTCCATAGTAATCCTGTTACAGTGCACCGCAGTAATATATATCAATTTCAATATGCTTGAAATTGTGTAACACCATTAAAATACACAACTAACGATTTTTCCCCCATAGACCGCAATATAACGGTATTCTTTTGAGTTCCCTGTGAACGAACGATAAATGCTACACACTGCATTTTCAATACTAAACGAGCCATAGTAAATCTCAATAACTTATAGCAGTTGCATGGTAATAAAAATTATTGACGCAAGCTGACCACGAACAGAGAGACAGCGGAGCTGAATTCATAAACAAAGTATTTTTCTTATTTCCTTTATTGATACTTCTAGGATATTCTAGTTTCCACATCATTTTCTTCAATTCCATGTTTTTACTTTCTTAAGAACGTTCACAATTTATTTATTTTTTAAATTATCTCATGGAGTAGAAAACATTCTAGAATATTGTAAACAAGGAAATAATTAAATTACCGTCAAGTTTAAAATTAGCAAACTCCCGGAAATAATGTATTGATTATACTGAGCTCACAAGATTTCTTTTTTAAAGTGCTTTGTCATATATCATTTATTGTTTATTGAAGACTTAAACTTAAATTCTAAAATACATTTACTTGAGCATTTATTAGCTTCAAAGCAATTATTTCGTTTTAAAATTCAAATGATTCGTTATATTTAATGCCAGAATAAAAAAATATATTTTACATTGCATTTCACTAAGCAACTATTTTAATATTAGAAATTATTTTTACAAAATTTTGTACCCGAAAACTGTATCGATACACTTGCTAT
This sequence comes from Maratus michaelseni, assembly GCA_963931845.1. Taxonomy (NCBI): domain Eukaryota; kingdom Metazoa; phylum Arthropoda; class Arachnida; order Araneae; family Salticidae; genus Maratus; species Maratus michaelseni. The sequence continues at coordinate 396,615,348 of OZ007592.1, forward strand.
TAAAGCTTTTTTAATATTTCACAGATTTCCTATAAATTGAGATTTTCGATGTTTTTGACAAAGATGAATTTATCTGTTGAATTAAATAAAGTGTAATAAAGTTTTCTTTCACCATTTTGGGACTGGTTTCATGACATAAAAAATTTGAATTTGAATTTTTTAACTTTTTCAAGCATAACTATATTTGGAAAGATTTTTTTTTTTTTCTGATAAAAATTATTTTTAAATAAGAAGGACTTATAACATTTACTAAATTTACAAATGTTTAAAAATAATTTATAGTTATCAAACATGTTTGAAAAATACGTAATATGTCTGAAATATTTTGCGACTTTTCCTTATATTATAGTTATGATATTTTTGTTTTGTTTTGTTTTGTTTTTTCCTCTCTGAATAAAATTCATTTATAAAAGATATAATTTTATGCTCAGTTTTTAACTCCAAAATGTCTGTTTTGGATATGGCATTTTTCTGTTCTATATATCAACGTCTGACAAGACATGTAAAGGAAAAGGCGCAAATAGAGAAAAAAAATAGAAAAGTGCTATTCACTAGATAAATATTTTGTTTTAATATGTGAATGAAAAATTTGAAAAAAAAAGTGTATTTACCTCAGGTAGCTTTCAATTCTATCAGTAACATTTAATTATAAAATCAAATAAATTGTATGTAACAACAATTGCATGTAACAAATAAATTGTATGTTATATAAATTTTATGTAACAACAATATTGCTTAAATAATAAGGAATTTTTTATTTTATTTCTTTAAATATTGAATGAGTGTATAGTATTAATCTATGATAAAATAATATGAGTAAAAATAAAGTTTTAGCTACATAATACGACGTAACGCAGGAATACAATTATATAACAAAATGTTCGGTGTATTAATCTAAAACTAAAACTTTCTAAATGTTTATATAATAAAAATCCTAAAATAAATTAAAATATTTGAAGGCTGTATCATTTAAAATTTTTACAATACACAAGTGAAATGAGCATTAAAAAATTCGGTAATTTTTATTAACAATTTACTAATTGGAAAATAAATATATTTACAATCAAATATTTAAAGAGTGTCACTATTAATCTATAGTGACATGAATTTTTATTAATGAAAATACATTTAAAATCTTTATTTGCACAGTTTGTACAAAATGGGAATACATCAACAACAAAAACAGAAGATAATAAATGAGAGACAACATGCAAAATTCTTGAAATAATAATAATAAAAAAGTTAAGAGCAAAATTCGAATGATTACATAAAATATTTTACGGCTGTGTGATTTCAATGCCTTTACAGTACACAAGAGAATGTTTTAGTAAAAAAACATTCAAGTTTAATTTAAATATTTGCTTTAGAACAACGAAATAATACATTTTTATCTATTTTTCTATTATAACTTTCTATTATGATAGTAACGTTTCTATTTTTATTAATATTTATAAAAATGGAAATAGAAAATTGTATCTTTTGTTGAATTTTACTTAAGGGTATTAAAATTGTGTTTAGTAAAAAAACAAATATATATCTATCTATCTATATATATATATATATATAAATATATTTATATTATATTTACATTCAATTTCGGATAACTCCATCGTATATATACATTCCGGATGCTTTGAAAGCAGTCAACAAAATCATAAAGTTTATAGAACAAATTTAGTATTTTCTTTCTATGTAGATATTTTTGTAATCATATAATGTATAGTGTTTTGATATCAATATTATTTTTTCCGTACGAAAAATCATATGTTTACGGGTATTTGTTATATACTTACAATTTTTATTTACTTAGTTTCCAAAAAAAAAAACAATTATAGTTTGTTACAATAAGACAGATAATTATAACTATACAGATTAATTATTATACATGAATAGAACTATAACAGATACTATTACAGATACTATAACGGATACTATAACTAAAAAAAATTAAATGTAAAAAAATCTATTAGAGTTTTCAATAAATTGTTTATATATATATATATATATATATATATATATATATATATATATTGTCTATTTCGGGAAGCCCGGGTTAAATATCCTAGTTTTTAAATAAGAAGGTCTTACAACAGTTACTAAATTTACAAGTGTTTAAAAATATAGATACTATAACAGATACTATTACAGATAATTATAACCATAAATTAAATTTTATCATTAGTAAATTTCTTTTAAAAAATGTTCTCTTTTTATTCACGTGCATCATACATTTAGGGGAAGATTCTTTAATGAACATATGCTATAAAAGAGAGAAGACACCATATAAAAAACTGTTACTAGTATCTATATTCTCACTTTCTAATAAAAACAAAAATAACTGTGCGTCATATTATGGTAGTGACTTTATTAACTTAACTTATACTACATACTAGGCTTACGTTTATACCGATAATTAAGATTATAGTAAGATATATTTTAGAAATGCATAATTCGTTTACTGGTAGTGAAAAATATCAACGATAACTACACTATTCACTTTTGAATTTTAGTATAACGAGGAGTTTTATAAATCTCACATTGTATACGTTATAACTAAAACACACATCTGGTTTTCTTTAAACAATTATGTAAAGAATGACATTTCGAGTGCATCGGCCAACTGTAAATTGAATAAAAAATATAATATTTGCAATCACCCTGTACAATAAGATGCTGGAAGAGTTCCGTAGCTGTATCAAGTAAGGATTTGAGTCATATTTGTATAAGAATTGCAAGTAAAAGGTTCTTTAAAACCTTTTTAAAATGTATGTATGTATGTTTTTTTTAATTCTTTGTTTGTTTGTTTGTTTACAGCGTGCAAAGTTTTCAACCACATTTAACGTCACTTTAAGAAAATTTGTGAAAATGTAGTAAAAACAATGAAATACAATTATGATATAAAAATAATAAATATTTGATGACATATGAGCACGTGTATGGAATAATTTTATGGTAAGAATTGTTTGTTATTGTTTATTGGTTTATTGTTTTCTTTTCTAATCTGATAGCCAACTAGTCAACTATATAAGGGATCTCATATTAAAAGGTCAGTTGAATATCGTTAAAATTCAATAAAATGTCTGCGAAATAGTAAATTAAATTTCAGTAGCTTTCTAAAAGTAGATGGATGAAACATGATTTTCTATTTATTTCTCGATTTAATGAATAAGGTAAAACCAGCAGATTAAGTCTACTTAGAAAAAATGATTTTTTTTAATCGAAGCATACGTCCAAAAATTACGCATGCAATATGTTATATACACACTGCTTGTTGCACGTCAATTTGTAGAAAACCCCTTATCATGAAGCTATTTTTAGAAAGAAATTGAAATTCATTTCACTATATCATCAACATATTTTCCAACTTTCTCGATATTGGATTAGCAATCTTATATAAGTTACTCTATAAAGTTGGCTACTAAATTAATAATAATAATAATAATAATAATAATAATAATAATAACACATATCATTCGCGCATGCACAGAAAAAATTTATTTCGTTCAAATGCTCATATTTCATTAAATATTTAATCTAGTCATATTCTAACTACAGTACTTTGTTTTACTGCTTTTTGTCAAGATTTCTAAAAGGTTCTTTTGTTTTTGGTTCCTTATTTTCACTCGTCATTAATCCTTCAAAGAGACATATGACATTAAACATGTTATTCACATCCCTGAAGTTCTAGAAGAATTCGCAAATAGTTCTTTAAATATCCTATATATTCTTCAAGTTTTGAATATGGCTCTAATAATATTATCACGTTCTGTACATATTCATTTTGCACTGATGAAATGTAAACTTACATGGTCATAAATTAAGATTAACGAACAAGCACTTTCGATTTTAACCATACTGATTGCAGTATAATGTTTGTAATGCACTTTGTCAAGTTTCGAAAGTGACGTATAATTTGTTAAAAATTCTTATACCATAAATAAAAAAAAGTTTGAATTTTTTACAGAAACTTTGATATTTTCAAAAATGTGCATAATTTCTTGCACAAATGCACACAAACATTGTACAGGGCCCGCATAGATACATCCTGCCATGAAAGATATTTTACCGTGAAAGATAACTTCGAATATTTTCTATTACAAGGAGATCACAAGTATTTTTTATTAAATTTCTTGTTTTCTTCCTAATTACCATCGTGACTAAATCTTAACTGACACATTTGACGTCAAACATGTTCTTCACATCCCGGAAGTTTAAGAATTATCCGTTAAACATTTCTGTAGATTTTCTACTAAAGGTCTATAATCGAAAGTGTTCAATATTTATGCTTCACTCATGAACATAAGTGCATATATGAATTTGGCGAAATTCCGTTAAGTAATTATACAGTGATTACGTGTTATCATAAGTTGTTGAATTTCTTTAAACAACCATCAACGAGAAAAATGTTAGAATTCAATGAGGAAAATTTAGAATAAATTTAAGATAGCTTAAATATTAAAATATTATATGAATGTTGAGAAAGGTTTTGCATTTAAAAAATACTCTTTTGCAACTGAGAGCATTGAACCGTCCCACAGTGGGAGATTTATCGATTCTAGCTGGCCAAAATTATTTTCCAATTTATTTCTCTTGAACTCTATGGTTTATTTAAATAAATGATACATTAAACTCATTTAGAAAAAATGTATTACGTTTAAAATGAAAGTTTCTTCGGAGATGGTTATTTTGAATTGGAAATTGATGAATTTGAGACATTAAAACTGAAATGTGTATTTGATACATTTTGTGTATCATTCAATTAGGTAAAACACGTTTAAAGCGTTAAGAAAGTTAATAAATGAGTTAATCTAATTACTTAACAGATACGTATTGATAATCTTAATGATACTTTGTTAACAGAATAGGACTTACACTGATAAAATTATTTTTCTCATTATAATACAACAAATCATTAAAAAAAATCTAATAATCTATTAGAAATTCAGATATAAGACAAACATTCGACAGCTTAAATGAAAATTGCTTAGAAATTAAATTCAACACTTCATCATCTGTAAGTTCTTCATTCTAGCTCTCAGAATATAGAGCCTTTTCTTCTATCTTGAAAAATTAACAACACAATGACTGTCTTTAGAAAAAAAGAGTTGTTTTAATTTTAATTTTGTAATTTTATTAGTTAGGAAAGTATTTGAAGTCAACAATATTTCTATAAAAGAATTGCCTGGTTAGATGATTTTCTCAAGAACTTTCTTGCATAATTAAGTCTACGGGGCACAAAAATGTTTATTCGTTACCTCAGTAGTTTCTTATGATTAATGTCTAAAACGGACAGAACTTTATGTAAATAGTGGGAGTCATAAGACACAATGGAGAAAGTTCTACATTATGTTTTCCATATCCAAAGTGAATTTCGAGAATGTTTTGGGCCAATTTCGATACCAATTGCAATTTGCCGGTATGTATTATATTTTATATGAATCTCTCATGAGATTGACATACATTTGACAACTTTCGGCCAAATTGGGTCATTTAAACTCGGCCATTTAAACTTTTGCGCTTGCAAAACTTCATGTGTTCTTCATTGTAATTTTCCTATATAAACAAAACATTTTCAACCGAATTCAACTTTTCGGAGCTTATTGCTGCTGTATAATGGTTCAAAAGTTTATTTGTGTGATTGATTTAAAACCTGGTGACTTTGATAAAAGAAAAATGGTACTTGAACTAAGATTTCAAAAAATATTAATTTAGACTTAATAAGGTAAAAACAATTCTAAAATCTAGGGATGCAGATAGATGCAGACAAACTAAAATTTATCGCAAAGGTAATAATCTAAACTATTTAATGGTATCCAAAAGTTAGCTTTATCTTGTTTTCTAATATAACTTTTTCTATTTTAAAAATGACAATTAAAAAAAAAAAGTTTTTTGCGACATTAATTATGAATTAACAATTGATCTGTTGAAAATTTATACACATAAATCCGATAAAACAAAGTCCATATTTAGTTCGGAAGCGTCCATAATACAGCACTATTTTTTATTCTACACTGTAAAAAAAATCGTCAATTTACGGAAAAAGAACTTGCAGCAGAGTTGCCGGAATGTTTCCGTTTTTTGAGGAAAATTCCGTCTTTTTAGTCCGTAAATTCCATAAATGGCGCGATACAGACGCGAAGGAGTTGAAGCGCAAATACTGGAATCCCATTGGATGACAATTTTTTTACAGTAATAATTCCGTATTTTAAACTCTGCAATCTTAAAATGGCAACAGATATACGGGAGAGATTCTGTTTTTATAACAAAACGGAAAATTTCTGATCAAAATTCACGGAAGACAACCTGACAATAAACGAAAATTTTTAACAGTGTACTTGAAATAACAGATTAAAAAACTATACTCAAAAAGCGTGATTCATTCATAAAATAAGAAACACCATCTTTGCATTAGTCTCTGGACCATAAAATTATATTTATATCAAAACCATTCGCAGAGTACAACACCCCAACTATTAAACAATAACAGGTAAAAAATAAATTATGCTAGGAAATTGACTTTTGGCCAGTTAGAATCAGTAAATATCCCACCGTGGCGTCCGTCCTTAAATATTTTGGTAATTGCTACATGTTTGTAGTGTTTAACTTTCAACGGCAATATCGTAAAGAAGAACGTATTTTTTAAAAACAAAAAAATAGAAGATTTTTTTTTCTTTACAAAAGACTTTATTAACATTTCTTTTGCAAAAATACCTTCAAAAACATGTGTTCGGAATGAAGTTAGAATATATCCAAAGTGGTTTCTTTTATTATTAAAAATATTTCTTTGAAAAAATTACTGTAAAATATTTCTTTAAAGTTATTGTACTTCTGAAAAACTTTCTTTTAGGTAAAATATTGTCTGAATACTTTAAAGTTTTCTTTTTATCAATACCTAAGTAGCCGATATTTTAAAAAATTATTCCTAATACACTGGCTATAAGCATGACCTTTTACAATGAAAAAGAAAGGTTGTCTGTTTAAAGTTTAGTAAATACAAATGAGAAAAACAACGTTTAAAAAACATTATTTTAAATAAAAATTAATATTACTTATTTTTGGGTATTAATAGTTCATTTTTTAATGAAAATTAACTTTTCCATTAAAATTTTACAGACACACTTCATTTTTTTTTCTTTCCGAAATTCTCGATAGTTGCGTATTCTAGTTTTGATACACATAAATATTTAAATAATATTTGACAGCTGGTATGAAACTTCAAGAAAAGAATAATTCCATACTTACATAAACTCGATATATACACAACTGCATGTTGTTCTCTTCAAAGAATTTGTCTGCTCGGCAAATATAATTTATTTTTCCGAACGCAGTAAAACGGAAAATGAAACAAATCTTTGAACTTTTAATTTTTTTATTTTCTTCATTTTTTTCTAAGTTGACTTGAAGTTAACTCAAATTCAACCAAACAGCATAAAATCCATAGGTTGAAAGCAGAATTTCTACTAAAAATTGGGTTAGAAAACAACACTAATTCAATAAAAAACTTAACTATTTTTAATTTTGCATTTTCACTTTATTTATTTTATATGTAGAAATGTACAATTATATGCTAGCATTAAAAACTAACCTCGATTTTTTATCGTAGCTTGTTGAATCCGAACCCCCTCCCCCAGCTGGCTGCTGCTTTTGATTACGTAATACGAGCGTGAATGATTTATTTTAGCAGTGCATATTTTACATAACTTTTGAGTTAGCAAACTTAATTAGTTTTGATATTTCTCATATATGTATTTATTTTACAAGCACGTAAAGTTTTTTATTATTCGAGTAGTACTTATTTTTTTTACAGTTATGGTTGCCTACAATTTTTATCAAGAGCAGCATTTGTTACTCGTTTTAATCGCAATCTTAACTTAAACTTCTCATAAGATGTTTCATTATATATGTTGAAAAGTTCCAAAATATTAAGAAATAAAATTGGAAATTATATCAAGCAAAAAATACTTGTAACTTTTATTTTAAATTTGGCAAAAATAATTTCATCAAATGCAAATTTTAAAATATTAAAATGATAATTATTTGACTGGTTTCGACCAGAATTATTTTCCTGTTTCACCATATCATCGATGCCCCTTTCGTCAGATATAGAATTTGTAGCACTCAACTATACAGATATTTGAAGCATTCGGCAATCAGAATTTACTGGTTATTTCAGCCCTTAGAGTATTTGTTTTTCAGAGATATATGATTTTGTTAAGTTTCACTAGAAAACTTGGTTTATATGTGTTAGATGTTAGTATTATCTTAGTTTATATTTTAAAATAATTATGTACTATTCTATTCTAAAATATACAATTAATAATTCTAAACTCTGCGTATTATTCATTTTACTAATATTCTTTTTTAATTCATACAAAACGTAAACAATGACGGGGTGGGGGGGGGGTAGAAGGTAAATTAATATATTTTTTTACTGGCGACTAGAATTTTTTTTTTCTGGCTGCCAGATTTTATCAATTTTTTAAAGCCCTGGATGTAATCAATAGGTTTTGAGAGTGAGTTTGTATGTTGTCCGTTTGTTTATCAATAGCGGTATTTTTAGTAACCGCAAATGGTACCAAGTTGAAATTAATATAAAATGACACGGTGCACTGTCTCATTATTTTCTAAAAATTTTGAACTTTTAACTTAATGAAATAAAAAGTTACGGCTTTAAAATAACATTATCTTAAAATTTAGAACGAAGAACGATCTTACAGCTAGGCTGGATTATTTATCAATATATCGATCAAATATTGACATTTCTTAATTATTGCAATAACAATATCTAACATCTGACACTGACGGTGTATCCCAATAACGTTAGATAAGCTCTGACTCTGGCAAGATATCCCAATAACAATATCTAAGCTCAGCTCTGACTCTACCGATATATCCAAAAAACATTTTTTTTCAACTTCAAACCACGAGAAAAGCGCCAATTATTCTATATAATATCCTCTTCAACCAATTCCTTTCGTCTGATCCATGCATTTAGATATTCACTGCTCTGCTTTATTCCAATCAGAATATCCCCTCCAACGATTATCCTTTGATTATCTCGCTTTCGGTAATATCCCCAAATAAAGAATATCACAATATATCCCAATACGAATACATTCTCTTATTATGTCTAAGTACGTTACTATCCTCTCCAACCGCAAATTAAACTCTTTGCTCGTAACTGAATAATACAGCTATCGTCTATGTTTTAGTTCCGCTGCTGCTATTCGTCCAGCCGTATTGCAATATGTCAAGTTATTCATATGTGATGGCCAAAAAAATAAGAGCTAGAGTAACTGTTGGTTATTGTCGAGTCGATAGCATTGCGCTACTTCAATGCTCATTAAGATTATTTTCTCGGCCAATATTATTGGTAGCGGTTTGATATTAAAATGAATGTATGGTGTCGTGTAAATTGTAATGCTGAATATTGATTTTGTTTGTTTGTTTGTTTGTTTTTATTTAATTTTGTTAGCCAATAACTTATTTTTATCATTTGCAATTTATTTTCTTTTGAATTAAATGGCCCTTTTGAAAAAAAAAAAAAAAACAGGTTTAAATATCAAACCTAGTATTTTGCATAATAAAGCAAAATTTTATGGTACTTTTTTAGCTCACAGGCTATCAAAGCCTGAGAGCTAATGTGCCCGTCGTTTCTGCATGTATGTATGAATGTATGTTTCTACATAACGCGATAACGCTTGATAGAAATAACCGTTTTAGTTCAAATTTATAGGTTCATTGTGATAAGACGCTTCCCTGATTAGTTTTGGGGGGAACGGGAGGATAATCACCCATTAAATTATTGTCGATTTCTTTATTTTTCGAGGCGCATTATTCTTTTAAATAAGAGTATAATATACAATTAGTGTGAATAGCCTGTGAGCTTAATGCCCTCAGTTTAACTGAGCAGTTTTCTTTTTATTTATTCATTATTTGTTAGTTTCTTATATATATATATACATAAACTACACACAGAGAGAGAGAGAGAGAAAGAAAGAGAAGTATAGATATATTTATTCGTTGACCACGACATACTCTTTAACTTTAGACTCACTAATTGAGGATGATGGTGACGCAATTTATAGTAACACATAAAACTCTCAGCTGTAAGTCGTTGCTTTCTACATCTGTTGGTATATAAATTGCTCGTAAATTTGTCTTTCAAAACTAGCAATATTTCTATTCCCACACATTTTAATGTAGTTATCGTGATATATCACCCATATCTATATTAACTCGATGATATATCGCATATTAAATTTTTTATATCGTCCAGCCCTAAGGAAAAAATATAATCTGAAGATCATTAATTTGTAATATTATCTCTATTTATTACGTGGCAAAGTCGTTTGATCGTTTGTATGTCAATACCGTTTTTTGCCCATTGTTTTGTGAAACTGTCGAGTTTATAACTCAATGTAATACGACGTTAAGCCCTTAAAACAATATTTTTCAATATTTGAATTTTCCATAATTTATGCCCGCGCTAAATTAACTTACTAAAGTTGAAATTTGTTTGCATTTTTCTTTGATAGGCTTGCAACCATTATAAATCGAAAGTAGTACTAAGAGCAATACAGTTAAAGACTTTTTTTTTTTGCTTTGAAATAGAACGTGGTGTAATCCATTCTTTCTTCAGTCATCATTAGGTACTTATGAAGCTTTACGGTAATATTATGACATAACTGTACGGAAATATCAGGGTACGATTTTTCCTCGCACCTACCTGTTTTATTTCTCTTCCTTTCGTTCGTTCTTTCTTTTTTTTCTACATGAAAAAAAATGTTTTAAAACGATTTTCAACACAACATTTTTTTTTAAATTATTATTCTGTAAAAGTTAAAAAACAGTTTTCTGAAAAAATAGAAAAAATACGTTAAGCGTTAAAATGAAAATTATTTAATTACGTTCGATTTTGATCTTGGAAAATGTACAGAAAAGATTTGTTCATTTTGAAATACGTCGAAGGAATTGATATTGAAGTTCTTTGGCATACTTTCTTTTTATAAATGAGGAAAATAAATTCATTTTTCAGAGAATTAATTTAGTCTTAATATGATTTTAATTCTGTTACGAATGTAATTATCAGTATATTGGATTACAAACCTGAAACATTAAGGTCTATATTTAAACTATTTTCTGATCTGCATGTATCTGTAAGCATTTTATATTTAAATTGTAAAAAAGTCTTTATTTTTTATTATATTTTTTTAATTTAATATAATATTTTAATAGCACGTGCTAGGTATACACAACCAGAAATAATAAATAGTACTTCCAAAATGAAAATTATTAGTAATCAAAATAATGTCATTTTACGTTTTAAGAGCAGGCCTGCACGCCGCAGAATTCCGCGGAGTGCGGCGTTTTGCGTGGTAGTCCTTTGCTACGTACCTTATATTCCGACACACAGGTAGAAAGGGAGAAAAATCTGACAATTGATACCGAATAAATTTAAAACGAAAAATAAACAAATTAAACACGTCGGTTGTGAAATTTCTTACCCGAAGAGTCCCGAACGAGCTTATATATGAATTACCTGACTACGATGTTCATAGTCTGAGTAAACGAACAAGACTTCGGTATACTACTATATTACCAGAGTAGTCCTCTGGTGCTAATATTTTTTTGTTTTTTGTCTTTCTTATTTAAAATATAAAATAAAAAAATGTCTATGTATTTTTCTTATTTATATATATGCTAAACTTTATCTCAACTATATTTAAATGTATGACAATGAAAACTGCCTTTTATTACTTTCTTCTATCTTTACAAGAAAAAATTATTGGATTTATGAAAATTTTCGACGGATTGTTCACGTTATTTTTATTGTTTTATTGTTTAATTTGTTACGTTTTAGAAGGTCCTGAACACGATTTGACTATTTTTAGAAAATTTCTGTCTGTGACTTGTCTGTCTGTATGTGACAAAAGTTTCGCGGGTGCTCTATCTCAAGAACTAATTCACGAAATTTAATAAAACTTTATTTTCTGTTAGTCCCTGATTTAAATTGGTGCTGATTAGTTTTTGGTGAAAATCGCCTGACAGGTGGCGCTGCTATGCTGCAGTTTTCGCAATTTCCACAATAGCTCTATCTCAAGAACTAACCCAACTAACACAGAACTTGCGGGCCGCTGATGGCTACGTTAGCTTTGGCCCAAACTAGGAGATGAGGGGCCGCTATCGTTTGCCGTTACGGCAACTTAAAAAAACTGTCACGCCGGCCACAATGAGGCCGCAATAGAATTGGCCATAACTACATTAAGATGCCCATAACTGTGCCACAAGTGGTTAATCATAACTGACAGATAGCCTAAAACTGGCCACAATTATACTTTAAGTGGCAATTATTAATGAAAACTAGCCACAGTTTGGCCATTAACGATCATCGTGAATAAAATCTAGCCAGAAGATCGCCACAGCCATGCCACCTGCGTTTGTTAAGAATAAAAGCTATCCCAAAGCTGGCCATAAATGTTAATTTATTGGACATCATAAATGTAAACTAGCCTTAAGCTAGCCACTTTGTTGCCATCAATAAGCATCATTAATGAATGCAAGCCGAAAGCTAACCACTTTGTTGCCATCAATGGGCATAATTAATGTATGCAAACCGAAAGTTAACCACTTTGTTGCCATCAATGGGCATCATTAATGAATGCATGCCGAAAGAGAGCCACTTTGTTGCCATCAATGGGAATCATTAATGAATGCAAGCCGAAAGCTAGTCACTTTGTTGCCATCAATGGGCATTATTAACGTATGCAAGCCGAAAGCTAACCACTTTGTTGCCATCAATGGGCATCATTAATGAATGCATGCCGAAAGAGAGAGCCACTTTGTTGCCATCAATGGGCATCATTAATGAATGCATGCCGAAAGCTAGCCACTTCGTTGCCATCAATGGGAATCATTAATGAATGCAAGCCGAAAGCTAGTCACTTTGTTGCCATCAATGGTAATCATTAAAGAATGCATGCCGAAAGCTAGCCATTTCGTTGCCATTAATGGGCATCATTAATGAATGCAAGCCGAAAGCTAGCCACTTTGTTGCCATCAATGGTAATCATTAAAGAATGCATGCCGAAAGCTAACCACTTTCTCGCCATCAATGGGCAACATTAATGAATGATAGCCCAAAGCTAGCCATATTCATGCCACTATTGGATATCATGATGGAAGCTGGCCAGAATTATACTTTTTATGGTCCTCAAAAAAGTAAAGTTGAGCAAGAAAGGCCCATTTTTACTCCTTTGGCAGGGACAATTTTTTCTTTTTTTTTTAAAAGATATTTTGAACTTCAGAATCTAAATTTACTGGTCCCTAATTTTTGTCTGAAAACTCTAAAATTCAAAATTTGAAAAAAAAAAAAAATAATAATAATCTATTTGAATATTTTTTTTTAACAAGAGCTCATAACATCAGCCTGACTTTTATACATACATGTTTCACTTTATTATATTTTTCAGTTAAAAACTACAATGGTGTTATAAGCACCCTATATTAAAAAGGTCAAAATAAATAAAATCGAAAGTGTTTCAGATCTTGTATAGCATATTTTCAATCTGCAAGCAAAAAAAAAAAAGTGTCCCAATGGAGGCAAAAATTGGCCTTATCCACTCATCTCATTAGATCGGAATAAAATGCCATATGGTTATGATTTAGTTTTTAATATTATTCTGAAAAAGTTGCAAAAGCCATATTTGTAATTAATAAAAAAAGGTTGATAACACAAGGTGTAAAATATATATTGAACGTTAAATTACCAATGATGGTGAGAATAAGGAAAAAAACTTATTTTCTTCAATTTTTAATTAAATTATAGGTTTAACCATTCTATTCAAAGGAGTAAATTTTTAAATAGTTTCAACTCATGTTTCTTCAAGCTAATTCACCAGGTGGATCGTCCAGCCCTTTTTCAAAGCAAATAAAAAACACAGAATGTTAAATGAGATACCATATGAAATGATTTTTAAGCGACTTCTGACATAGTACACTCACATTTCTTTAAAACACGTATTTTGGTTAAAATTGCAAGTAACTGAAAATTAAATAGGCATTGTTTTCAGAAATGAAATGATTACCTCAAATTACTGTTGCCACAAAAATTAAATTCTGCAACAATGATTATAAAAAAAAATTTCAATAAAGATGAAGTGGACATAGTTGCTGCATGGGTTTATTTTATATTTATGATAAAAAAGCAAAATTTGAATTCAAATGCTCAATTTATTTTTCTTTATCCCTTTTTTTTTTTTTTTTTTCCGAAACATATTATGTCACCCTCTAATGCAGTTAAAATACAATATATATATATATTGCTATTTTCGGTCAGTTTTTACTGTAACTTTGGTGGAATAAATGGGATTATATTCTGGCTTTATTTTTTTTTTTAGATGTTCAAACATGCATCTAAAAAATATTAGACTGCAGCGTAAAATCTTCACACAGGCTCACTAGTATATATTATTTCTGTTGTCAACATCCCCTTTTCTCAGAAAATACAAAATGCACAACACTGAATGAGATGCCATAAGAAAGGATTTTGAACCAGCTTCTGTATAGTGCACTTACATTTCGCAAAACATTTTTTGATTAAAAATTGCTGTTAATTAAAAATTAAATCCGCATTGTTTTCCTAAAAGAAATGCAAGGTTTTCCTTAAATTAGTGTTGCCACAAAAATACAATACCACATTATATAATGCTGAAAATGATTATAAAAAATAAATACTACAAAAAAGATAAATTGGGACATAGTTGTTGCATGCGTTTATTTTATGACTAAAAAGCCAAATTGAAATGCTCAATTTATTTTTCTTTGTCCCATGTTTTTTCCGAAACAGATGATGTCATCCTCTAAAGCAGTTAATTAGCTATATATATATATATTGTCTTTGCTATGCTCGATCAGTTTTTACTGTAACTGTGATGGAATAAAGGAGATGATATTCTGGCTCGACTAACGTTGTTTAAAGATAGTTTCAGTCATTAATTTTCCTTTAGAAGTTTAAACCTGCATCTAAAGAGTATTAGATATTGCTAAAAAGTATTAGACTGCAGTGTGAAATCTTCGCACGGGTCCACTGGTGCTTTTATAATACAATTTCTTACGGGGATGTTTCTTCCAATTATCCAGCTGGAAAATAAAATAAAAACAAAAATCCAGGAATTTTATTTTATAAAATTGGTAAAATGTTGACATTACTGATCATTGGAATTTAAGAATTTTAATATTAGTTTAATATTTTTTCAAAACAGTAGTGGCAGTAGATCTTCTAGAACATGGCAAGTTCGCCATTCATACATTTTTTTTTCTTTTTAATGGACTAAAACATTGCTCATAAATAATAATATATCATTGTTTTTATTTTTTAAAGATTAGCAAGTAATGAGTACTGAATTATTATTATTTTTTTAATCTATTACCAATAAAGAAATCTTTAAAATATTTTTCTTTCCAGCAGGAGGTATGTGACCTTTTGACTAACAAAATTTCAAACTGATTTATACAATATTATGTGCATTAAAATTTTAATCTCAACTTTTAATAAGATTATGGCAAAATTTTTATTAAAATATTCAGAAGTTTTTATACAGCAAATTATTTTTAATACCTGATCTCCAAGCAATGCTAATTTATAATCAACCAACAAATTAGTATAAACAGTTTATCAGGCTGTCAGTTTTTAAAAATTTAGCCTACATAAAACATTTTTATTGAATTATATCTTAACCTGTAAAAAGAAGGGAGAATGTTCTTAGAACAAGAAAGAAGAGGAAAATATATATAGTACATCCTTTTTAACATCACTTGCATAAATAAATAAATATATATATAAACAATAGAACTGGTATTTTTTTTCATATAAATTTTATTTTTCACAAATGTAAAACAAACCAACCAAAAAAGCATTTATTTATTTATGTATTTACAAGATGCTCAAAATTTATCAGAAATATTTTACAAGAAAATTTAATCCTGTTACAATTAAATTTCTGATGTTTCTTAATTTAAGTTGAGAAAGGACAGCTGAAAATCTACAGTCATCTTCATAGAACTTTTTTCTTTCCAGATTTTTATTCTTCTTCTTCTGAAAAACAAAAAATAAATTTTACAAAACAAAATTTAAATGCCTTACTTTAAAAACACCACTTACTAATCAGCCATTTATAAATATAATCGGAACAGAAATTATAATTTAAAAAAACTATTTACAAAAAGCTTTGTAGTTTAAGTTATTTGTACACCATGAAACTATTTTATTGCAGTATACCTATATTTCAGGGTTGTCGAATGACACCTCCCCCCCCCCCTCTTCTAGGTACGAAACTGCATTTCATGGAGGCAATTTTATGTTATATCATATTCTTTTATTTCTTTTTGCACCCATGCTAACAATAATATTGTTTCTATTTTTATGTGTTAAGAGCAGGGGGGGGGGGAGGTGCTGTATACAGTGGAACTCCAGTTATACGTTTTGCCCGGGACCGGACAACAAAACGTATAACTCAGTAAAACGTACAACTCAATCTATGGTCTACCAAATTTTTTTTTTTTAATATATTGCAAAAATTTTGTTCCACTGAGGTGTTTCAGTTACCTTTTATAACAAAAACGGAAGTTTCATAAGTATTAATTCATCCATGACATAAATTTTTGGAAATGGAACAGAGTAGAAAAGAGGTACATAAAATTAATATATCATAAAAGCTTTAATAGAAATATTTTTAATACACATAGAGTACTTAAAAGAGATCATTGAAATCGCCTTGACATGTAAATCATTTATCAAAACACATTTCAGTAGTTTACTGAATCTTGTTGAAATAATCACGAATCCTCGATTGTTTCTTTTCGGCAGAGCTGACATTGAACAGCAAACTTTGCATTTTGGTTAACAATGCAGCCCTGTTATCGTTACTGCTTTTACTACTGTCGAACAGCTTTTCAAAAGCCCTCAGAGCAGCCCCGAAGTTTGAGAGGGATCTTTCAAATCAGACTCATCCGACGCGTCGTCGGTGTTTCCGGTTACAAAATGTATAAATGAGGCAAAATTTTGTCCGAGGACGCAAAAACGTAACATATAACTGAGGGAAATGTGTAACTCAAAATGTATAACTCAGCTAATTTTTAATAGCAAGCGCCCGGGACCGCTGAGTTGAAACGTATAACTGAGGGCAGGGTTGTTATGATTTATCCCAACCCAAAAAACCCAAAATTTCAACTTTAAATTATATAGGTAATATATTTCTTAATATCAGTACACCAGTAGTAAAGTTTATCACCAACCACCCCAAGGGAAAAAAGTCTTAATTCTTCCAATGACAATTTTTAAAACAAATAACTGTAACTTAATTTTCTATAAGTATATGTAACTATCACAAACACAAAAACTAATTTTTTTCCCATTAAAAAAAATACTTTGATGTATAATCCTACAGTTGAAACTCATAACAAAATACCACATATGCTGAGAATCTTAATTTAATGATGTAGACATGTAGAATTATTTGGTATATTCTATTAATTAGTTATAATAAAAAATACTTTACAGCAAATATTTTTTTCCCCATTTCTGCGAATTTTCTTATATCCAGTTTCAATTGCAAAAATTTTGCTGAATTAAATATAAACTACCACCCAACTTAATTCAATAACAACATAAACTAAAGGAAAACCTAAATTTCCTATTTACCTCGGGCTGAGGAAATTTTGGAATACAAACAACTCAAAAAAAAAAAAAAAAAAAAAAAAAAATTGCAATCCATCATTAATCAATATGTTTCAGAATGAATTTTTTCTACAGAAAATATTTATTATATATAGGCAATCACTTCAATTAAAATGAATAAAGATACTTTATCCTTAACAAAATATTAGTTTAAAACTAATAATAAAAACTAAGTAAAAGTATACTAGTCTGATTCAGCACTGGTATTAGTATAGTACTTCTATAATTTCATTGTTAAAACTATTACTAATAATCAATTTATCTAAAAGCAAAACATAATTTTGATTGTCATTCATTTATATATTTTTGTAATCAAATAGTTACTTTAAACTGTACTTAGTAGTAAGTACATTTTTTTCAAACATTCTGAACCACCTCTAACTTAAAAAACTCTGATAAAACCCAAAAAACCCTGATAAAACCCAGTGGGTTGGGTTTTTTCTGAAAAAAACCCAGGCATTTAAGAACCCTGACTGAGGGAAACGTATAACTGAGGGAAATGTACAACTGAGGGAAACGTACAACTCAGGTAACGTACATCTGGAGTTACACTGTATATTAAACACTTTATCTCTGTGTTAATCACTAAAACAAAATAAAAACAGGCTTTTTATAAATTCTTTTTAATAACTTCAAATATATAAATTCAAATTCTTTACATATGATGCATAGCATCAAATTATCATCTTGAATGAGCTATGGGTGCTCTTTCTTTCATTTCATAAAAGTCGAATTGCCCACTTTGGGAAATGTTCTAGAATTTGCATTGCTAGAAACCAGCAGTTCTTTATTTTTTCACATATAACTTTTACTTGAAAATGGCTTCGTAAAGTAGGAAAATACATTGTGTACCTCCAAGCTATAAATCTGATATCATCACTCATAAAACAATGGCATTTTACATACGGTTTTTGTTTCCCAGAAGGGTAACACGTCTGCCACTGAATACTTAACATATTTTGAATGATTATTATTGCCGACCCATGAAAAAAGCATTTTTTAATATTGTTTTTGGTTGTTCACTCGACAACATTAAATGATTTTCTTTATCTTTTTTCGTTACAAATATTTTTTTTTTCAATTATACAAATTTTTAATGAATAATTACACAATTATGTTTTGGATACTAAATACAAATACTACAGGAAAAGTTCTTTTCAGAATGAAAAAAATATTATGCCATAGTGTTTCCCTCAGAATGAAAAAGGGCAGGGTGCTCCTTCAAAAGACACTTCAGCTGAAAAAATGGGCACTTTTTTATGAAAAGGGCTTTTTAGTGCTTTTCGTAAGTAATAGCTTAATTATTTTAAAGTCTTCTTTCTATTTTAATATTTACATATAAACATTTTTCTGTTAAAAAGTATTTGTAAATTTTATTATTAGGCCTTTTTAAAATTTGGCAAAAAAAAATCGGCCAGTTCAAACTATGAATTAAAACTTTATTCAGCTAATGAAATTCTGAATAAAAGATCCTACAAACTCTACAAAATTTGTCGAATTAAAAAAAATTATTGAACTTTGCACACTACAATAGTTAAGTATGTGCCGGCAAAAAATGGTTAAATTGCTATGTATAGTTTTTGATCCTATAAAGCTTATAATGTACAGATTTTGATATTTGATATATTTTTTTTTTTTTTACCCAAAAATTTTGTTTTAAAAAATATTTATTATTCCAAAAGACATTTCCTTGAGATCAATTTGCACACTGAAGTTTTTTCATGCATTTCTATGCTGCCTAACTAAAAAATAGCCATTTATTTCAGGAACATTTTTCTTTAAAACAATTTACTAAAAAATATCTTAATATTTACTATCTCCAAAAAAAAAAAAAAAAAAAAAAAAAAAAAAAAAAATTCTGTAACACAAATTAGTCCCTTTTTCTCACAAATTTCAATACAGCGTTCTAAGAAAAATAAATGTTCTTTCGTGACCAGGGACGGATTTAGAAATTTGGGGGCTCTGGGCACAGATGTGTATGTCCCCCCCCCCTTTCACACAGATTCTTTGAATAACAAAAATATAATATCGAAAGCAGTACTTATTAAGATAACCATTATTGACTTTGATAATTTCTTTAAAATATTAATAAAAAAAAATTAAATTTGATAATCATTAATTTACATTTAAATAATTATTTGATAATTATGAATTTTTAATGGAATTTTATAATAAACTGTGTGGTGCTGATTACCTTTCTCTATGAAAGTCCATATATCTGGAATGGTAAAGTATGCAACAACTAATAATAAATTTACCGCAGTCGGTTTTACGCTTAGTTAAGCAATGAAAAAATCCATATTTTTATTACTTGATATTTGATTTAAAAGAAATTTTAAAAACATGGATTTGAGCTTTCAGCTCCTCTCCAGAATCTTACATCTTTAGCAAAATATTTTGGGCAAAACATAAGAATGTTTTAAAAATACCTTAAGTTGAAATATCATTTTTAAAGTTTCTTAAAAAAAAGGGTCAAAGAAAGTATTAAAGAAGGTCCCTTTCTCTAAAGAACCTGCTTTATTTTTAATTTGTTAAAAATTATACATATAATCAAAATCCAAATTAATTTATATGACGGCATATTAAAAAAAAAAAAATCCTTAATTTAGAGGTCACAAGATCAAATAATTTTATCACCCTCTCCCCTCCTCTTCTAGATACATACCATTAAATTAAAAAAAATTATTTAGCATAAATCTGTGTAATCTTAAGTATTGTCAAAGTTTATGAAAGTTAAAAACCCCGTTAACAAAAATTATTTGACACATTTCAGCAAAACATTAAAAAATATTCAAACAATCTTTTTCTATTAAATGTTGCATTTCATAAATTTAAATTAATTTAATTTTTATTAAATGTAGGTCCAGATTAGATTCACTATATTTCCAGAGGTGTCACAATTACAATAATCACAAAACTGAATCATCACTCTTGAAACAAATATTAAAACATTTAAAGTAAACATTTTTTAAGCACATGAGCTGAAGCATCAAAATTTCCAGTAATTTGATGGACCCATTGTACAAGATGTTTGCATTTCATGAAACTCTGCTAAACTGTTTTAAAAAACTGTAAAATAACAGTTTTGAATAAAAGGATTTTATTAAAAATGAACAATTCCTATGCAATTGGTAACAGACTAAGATTTTTTTTAATGATAACTTTTTGAATACAGTTTTGTTAAAATATTACTAACTAAATTTTAATATGAAAAAGTTTATAAAATGATTCTTTGGCCGTTTAAAAGATATCGCCAAATTTGTCAGCCGATTGTGGTAAAAAATCTTAAACTTAGTCAATGGATTGCCGAAGAAAAAAAAAATTCACAAAATTCTACAATCAGTCACGGAAAAAAATCACGAAATTTGTTAGTCAATCATGAAAAAAAAAACTTTAAATTCTTCAGGTGCTTGAGAAAAAAAATATATATGAAATTCGTCAGTGGATTGTCAGAAAAAATCGAGAAATTCTTCAACCAGACGCGGTAAATAAATCACAAAAATCGTTCATCGGTAGCAAGAAAAAATTACGAAATGCGCCTGTCAATCAAGGGAAAAATCTAAAAATTATTGTGAAATTCGTCAGTCTATCGAGAGGAAAATCACAGAATTCTTCAATCAGTCACAGGAAAAAAATCGCAAAATTCTTCAATAAGTCGTGGAAAATTGCGAAACTTTAATTGCCACTCGCCATGTGACAATTAAAGTTGTAAAAGTGGCGATTAAAAAATTGTCATTGATTGCCACCCCTACGCGGTCACTTCCCAGTTACACATTCCATTATAATCCTTGACCAACTGACGAATTTTACGATTTTTTTTTTACCAAGAATGTGTTAAGAACTTTGCGATTTCGCCCCCCCCCCCATTTGTTTGACGAATAGCACAATTTTTTTCACCCCTGACTATCTAATTTCATGATAATTTCAAACTTGACCAACTGGCAAATTTTGCAGGTTTGTTCCATGATGGATCAACGAATTGCACGATTTTTCCCCCTGATCAACTGACAAGTTTCACCTCATAAACGACAGAAGAATTTCATGATTTTTTTTCTTATGATTGACTGACAAATTTCTAAAATTTTCCGTGCTACCCGATTGACAAATTTCATGCTTTTTTTTCCTGCTATCAATTGGCTAATTGTTCAGTTTTTTCTTGTGACCAATCAGCAGATTTACGGGTTTTTTCCCTGCAGCTTACTAGCGAAATTTGCAGGAGTTTTTCATGCGACCGACTAAAGAATTTCCAGACTTCAAGATTTTTTTCAGCAATTGATTAACAAATTTAGCTATATTCTCCTGCAACCGATTGACGATCATTGTGATATTCTTCCCGCGTCTAACTGACAAAATTTACGGGGTTTTTTTTTTCAACCGACTGACGAATTTTGAGATTTTTTTCCCTACAACCGATCTATACGAAAAAAAAAGGCATTCTGGTATTGAAAAAGAAAAAAATACTGCAATTCCGGTACATAACTGGAACACAATCACCCCTGACAAATAATCCATGATCATATTCTAAAAAAATTAATGTGATAATAGACTTTCCGATTTTTAGAAAATTTTCCTGAATTTTGACTTTTTCCCTATTCTTATCATGAGCACTTCGCTGGTATAAAACTGATTTATACAAAAATATGTTTCTATATGATGATTATACTTTATCTAGAAAATTTGAAACATTAGTCAGTACTTTAAAAAGTGGCCATTAATGAAACCGAGTCTATTGGCAATTGGCTACTAATCCGATTTCCCAGTTTTCACCTATATTGATCGGTTGCGAGAAAAAATGATGAAATTCGCCAGTCGATCAAGTGGAAAATCTCATATATTGTGAAATTTGTTAATTGGTCGTGAAAAAAAATCCCATTTGTCAGTCGGTCGCAAAATTAGTCAATTGGTCACAGGAAAATATCGCAAAATTCTATTGATAAGTGGGGATAATAAACAAACAAGTTCAAAATATATCTTTTGAACAGGATGCAAGAGTGCTCTTTTAGGGAACAGTGTGGCCTTTTTAAAAATATTTCCCTCCGGCTACCCTTTAGTTCTAGAGTTAACACTATATTCATTACTAATAAAAAATTTTAAATCTCATGTACAGTGAAGTTGCGACAACATATATTACTAATGACATGTATTCAGTACCAAAAGAAAAGAACATGGGCCTCCGCCTGGATATAAATCTGTTAGAAAAGCTCTAAAAGCTGGACTTATAACTATGTATGGAGCAAATTTCCAAAGACTTTTTCTCCATAAAGGTGATATCTCAAAATATATCTTTTGTAAAGTTATTGACCAGGGCTTGAAATTCAATTTTTCCAAGGAATGGAGTCTCCCTACCAACATTTTTAAATGGAGGGGAGTTGTAATGTTTGTTAGGGAGAAAAAAAAATCTTTAAACCCCACTATTATTTTACGTGCTATTTAAAGAATTACATTAATGCAGACATGACAAAATACCATTGAAAAAATTAAGTCAACTGAGAATGATTATGTAAAATTTTTATTTTTATTATAAAAAAGGGAAGTAAGTTAAGTTTTATATATGCAGTGTATTTTTCAAGTTCCATTAAATGTGTTAGGGACCCTTAACAATTAGGTTGTTAAATAAATTTCTGACTTTAGATTTTACTTGATTGAGATTCACCGATCGATCGCGGAAAAGACGCAAAGTTCATCGATCGATCGCGAAAAAATGCAAAGTTCGTCGATCAGTCGTGGAAAAAACGCAAAGTTCGTCGATCTGTTGCGGGAAAAATGCAAAGTTCGTCGATCAGTCACCAAAAAACGCAAAGTTCGTCGATCGATTGCAGAATAAACACAAAGTTCGTCGATCTGTCCCCAAAAAAACGCAAGGTTCGTCGATCAGTCGCTTAAAAAACACAATGTTCGTCTATCTGTCGCAGAAAAAACGCAAAGTTTGTTGATCAGTCGCAGAAAAAAATGCAACGTTCGTTGATCTGTTGCAGAAAAAATGCAAAGTTTGTCGATCTGTCACCAAAAAACTCAAAGTTCGTCAATCAGTTGCGGAAAAAAGCAAATTTCGTCGATCGATTGCGGAATAAACTCAAAGTTCGTCGATCTGTCCCCAAAAAACCCAAGTTCGTTGATCTGTCGCGGATAAAAATGCAACATTCGTTGATCAGTTGCTTAAAAAATGCAAAGTTCGTCGATCAGTCGCGGAAAAACACAAAGTTCGTTGATCTGTCACGGAAAAACACAAAGTTCATTGATCTGTCACGGAAAATCAAAGTTCGTCGATCAGTCGCGGAAAAAACACAAAGTTCGTCAATCGGTTGCGGGAAAAAAATCACGAAATTTATCGTTCGGTTGCAGGTAAATTAAATAATGCAAATTTCTCCAAAAATGCTGAAATTTTTTGGGCGGGATTTCAAAATTTTCGGCGCGAATCCTGCCCTGAAATTCAAGCCCTGTTGACAGAACTGTAAACTGTTTGTCAATGCGATAGTTTAAAAAATATATCTTAACCCAAAATAACGTGTCTTTGGTATGTATGTGTCAGTGCTTTATGAAACGTCGTTTGCATTTCTATAAAAGATGAAATTGCACTCCTATATATACAAGGACATCTCCCTGTTTTTTTGTTTTTTTTAAATTCCCACAGAATATTTTTGATCAGCTGAAGATTCGTTGCAGAACATTGCTAAATATTCTGCTTTGGGGCCCAACATATTTTGAGTGATTATTATTGCAGACCCATGAAAAAAGCAATTTAATATTGTTTTCGGTTGTTCACTCAACAACATTAAATGACTGGATTTTTTTCAAGGAAAAAAAAAATCACGAATGCTTCGTATACGCCGCATTGGTAGATATGATAAGCTACGGCTACCGAAGGCAGTCTTATTTCACTGCCGATTCCAGGCTCTCGTGAGCCTATAACCAAAAAGGGCCGGTTTACCTGGACACCTCTAAGGTGGTGCTCTTCGGTCAGGGGAGAAGTGGGGGCCTAAGCCTCCTATGCTTCATCACCCTTTCCCAAATGAATGACGACAGAGGTCGCTGCAATGATACGGTGGAGCCCAAACTCAGAGGACACCACCACAACACACTTGGGCGGAATGCCAGAAGTGAACAACGGCTCCATAGCCGGGATCCCATAAGGGAAACCGAGTCCTCGGCCAATGCTGAACACTCCCATGACCCATTAATGTAACCACACCTTCCAATTATCAAACACCGCACTGGTAGATATAGATAAATTTTATTTTTAAACATGTATAAGCCTGAAATTGTGGTATTTGTTAAATGTTTTTTTCACATATACAATTTTTTTAACCCCTTAATCGTCGTGCCCGAGACATTCACGGGCAGCGTAGATTACGCCTGTTTTATTCAGATTGTTTGATTCCCACCAGTTTTTTAAAATAGTGTTATTGGCTTTATTCTTGCATTATTTTATCTGTCTATTAAATAAGATGAACATTTCTACTTAAAAAACTGGTGGTAATCAACACAATCTGATTTTTTTAAAAGTGGCCTACACTTAAAAGGTGCGACGATTAAGGGGTTAATGAATGAAAATTACACAATGGATACTAAATACAAATACTAGGAAAAGTTCTTTTCAGCATAAAAAAATTATTATATACCACAGTTATTTTATTGTAAAAACTTGATATTTGAGTAATTTTAATTATTTTTTCAATTAATTTTCAGCAATGAAATTCACATGAAATTACTGAATAATAAACATGCAAATTTTTACATTGCTAACTAAGCGTAACCAAGCTTCCAGACTTGGACATTTTTCACTCTGTTGGTTTTACGCTTAGTTAGCAATGTAAAAATCCACATGTTTATTACTTGATATTTGATTTAAATCAAAAATTTATAAAACATGGATTTGAGCTTTCAACCCCTCTCCAGAATCTTACATTTGCAAAATATTTTGGGCAAAACATAAGAATATTTTCAAAATACCTTAAGTTTAAAAAATGATTTTTTGGTCACTTAAAAGATATCAGTTAACAGCTTTTTTATTATAGTTTTAATGGTATATTGAGTATTCTTCAATTCTATAAATTACATGAATTAAATAACTTCTTTATGAAACATATAATTTATACTCATACTCATTTTATATATTCCTTTGTGATTAATTTTAAATCAAGGTGACAAGAATACTTTTGTCTTAAAAGATTTAAATCAAAGTTAACAATGACTTAATTATATTTTCCCATATATAAAACACAGTAAAAACTTTATGAAACTCACACAAGAGATAGAAATAAGGAACTCCTTTTAAACAACATTAATAAATCATTTTGAAAAACTTACTTTCAAAAATTATGTTATGAAAGTTGAAACTCGCCAGAAAAATTTAAGTATGTGATGTGCATAATACAAAATTTTATTAAAGTAAAACAAAAAAACCTTTTATTTACTATTTTTCCTGTCAGTTTTCTTTCTTTTGTATTACATAATGAATTTTGAATTCAAACACACCTTACCCTGCACAGTTAAAAAATCTGCACTATAATATCAAAACTAGGCAAACTGAAGCAAACATTACTGCACACACACTCAAGTGAAAAACAGAGCTAATAGTATCAGTACATGATCATGTGCAAGATTTAAAAAAATACTTGGTAAAATTGGGAACACCAGATAAACAGTGGCAATGTATATAATGAATAATTATTTTAATGTTCAACTGGAGTCAACAATTAAACTTAAGTTTCAATTACTATGAATATATTGGTATATTAATATTATATATTAAACATGCATCTTATTTTAGCCCTCTTCTCGCTTTTTATATTTGTATCATGATCTCTCCACATTTTTGTATTAATCTCTAAAACACACAGCTTATCATTTTTAAACATTGATTTTCTATGAAAATGGAGAAATCAGTCATGCTTATGAGAAACTAGAGCTGTACCAAGTACTTGGTATATACTCGTTAATCAGCCAAATTGCAGCCGAGTAGTTGCAAGAATTTCATTTTTTAAGCATATTTAAAGACAAATTAATTTATAAGTGATCTATAAAAAGTTATTTGAATATAAATGTATAATATATGCCATAATTCATAAGAACTATTTACTCGGTACATAAAAAATTTATCTATAAAACATAGAAAAAGATAAGGAAAAAATCTCATGCAAAATTAAAGTTTAGTTTTAAAATTATATTAAAAAGAAAAAAAGTCATTTTTAAAACTGTTGGAAAAGACTATGATTTCAGAAAATACAATAAATGCAATTAAAAAAATTAATAATTAAATGGGCATTTCTTTTATTGTTGTAAATTTAGCCTGCCTCAGAAAAAATGTTTTCACTGCGAGCACAGATAAAATAGCATTTTAGCTGTACATTATGAAAAAATGAAAAGTAACTGTAAAGCCGATATCCTTTTTTGCTAGTTTCTTGTTATAGCGGCCTCTACAATTACTGTTATACTAAGGTTTCAGCTCTGATTTCCCCAAGATCATCGAAAAGGGGCAATTCACAAAATTCCATTCTATAAAAACATACTCTTCATTGTTAATTTTTATTTTGTTATGTTTCAAAATGTGTAGTTTGCAAACAAATTGAAACGAAAACTTTAACAGAAGGACTTAAAGAAGTTATCAATAAACGTTTGGTTCAAATTTGAGTAACTAAATTTCATATTCATTACAAAATGTTATCTTTTACAAAAAAAAAAAAAAAAAAAAAAAAATAAAAGAATCAGAGTTTCCCCTAGACAGTTTCAGAAGGGTGCTGCACCCTGCCTGCCCTTTGGTTTACAAAATAGCACCCTTTTTGCCCCTCATAAAAAGAATTAGCACCCTTCTTGCCCTCAGGGACACGCCAGTAGCATCCAACGCCTGTGTGCCGAACTTCAGTGGGCGCTCTACATCCATATCCCTCAGTATAAATACATAGCTGCAAACCTTTTTTTTTTTTTTAAGTCAAATAAACGCATTTTGAACAAGAAAAATTATTTAATAAAACACGTCTTGTTTCTATAGGATGCTTATCTGATTTCATTTATTAAGTAAAATTTCAGGTTCAAAATATTGGTATTTGATTAAAAAATTAAAAAAGGTTGACAGGTATGTAAATAGAATTCAAAATACAGTAAAAAGTGAGAAAATGGAACCTGTTTGCATCAGAATCCTGCATAAAACGGAAAAAATCAGTGTCCTGGAGAAAATAATGATACAATTACAATAGATTGAATATTTGAATAAAGCATAAAAATCTGTTTAAAATGGATTGTATGTGCGTACTAATACATAATAGATGTCAAGGAGTTGTAATAGTATAATTAAATTAAGTATTTTTTTCTTTTTGAAATATTTTTTTCCTCAACTGAAATCTTTGGCACCTTTACTATACTTCGGCGCCTGTGAGCGCTGCACACATTGCACACTGGGTCGGCGCGTCCCTGCTTGCCCCACAGTACAAAAAGTGCCCTTTCTCCTTTTTGCATTAAAAAATTTGCTTTCATAGTAAAAACTGACTCAGTGTTGTCTTAAAAAGAGTGTCCTGATTTTTAAATATTGAAAGTGGCTTTAAAAACCAAAATAATACCTTTAACAATTAAAAATGTGCCCTTAAAAATCTGAAAAGTGCTCTCAAGAATCCAAAAAGTGCCCTTTTCTCACCAGCAGCACCCTGCCCTTTTTTAAACCTGGGGGAAAATCTGGAATCATTTTCACACAAATAACTTTTACTTTTCTCAAAATGGGCCCCAAGATAAAAGCCTTGCATTATAAACTGAGCAAATTGAAAACTTACCTTTGCTTGAATGCCAAATGAGTTTAAGCTGCACAAGAATCTTCTCTAAACACCATCTACTGATGCACCATGCTTGATAGAAACTTGGAGCAAACTGTACATGGGTGAAAATGGCTAGTCTATGTTGAAAATGGAGCAGTCCGTATGCTGCCTAAGATAAAGAGCGATGACTTCAGCTTCTGTTGCCGGGGACAACCAACAGTATGAATGGAATCGGCTTGGCATTCTGTCAAACGGTGTTCTTAGAAGCATGGCTCAACATTATCTCGGCTGTCACCGTAGTCTCCTTAAAAATATGAAAATAAATTGTAATAGGTTGCAACATTAAGCATTTATCATATTCAACTAGAAATTTAAAAACAAAAAGTTAACTGAAACTGATTAATGTATATAACTGACGCCAGTGAATCATTTTTTCTTCTTTTAAATTAAAACTTATTTCAGCATGCACATACACACATAATAATTTGCATTTAATACATTTATTTTAACGTATCAAACTGATTTTCTGTAAGTTAGGATTGGTAAGTTATTTCCATAAAAAAGGGGATATTCTTCACTTCTACTATCCAGTGATACTTTTATCCTTTCTTAGGACTTTTAACAAGCCCCTCATAATGTTTACTCTTTCTCATTATCAATGAGATATCGCCTGCATGAAATATCCTTTGGTCAAATAAATTTTATTGTGTGAATGGGGAGTTACACATTAAAATTCATTCATGATTTAAAACATGAAATACAGTATGTAATATATTTTGCATTTCATGAATTAAAATGGATGAAATGGCATAAAAATATGCAATCCAATGGTCTTTTTGAGAATGGGGAAGGCTAAGTTTCTATGGTAGGTTATGGAGAAGACTCGTGGCAAGCCATTTTGGCCAGTTGATGAAGAAGGAAAAATGGCATCTTTTCTAAATATTTCTATGGGGTATAGGTGCAGATACACGGTCGCCAGTCGCCACGTGGCGACTGTATTTTTTTCTTTGGCCCCTAACTTTCCATGTCTAAGTCGCCTATGGCCTATGTCTAAGTGTCTTACAGGAACGCCCCTTTTCCAGCGACTGTCAGATTTCCACATTTTTTAAGTCAATTTCGCACGTTTTCTGCTATATTTACCGCTTTTTTATTTTTTTCTGTTGTCCATAATTAAAAATCATGATTAAGCATGGATACCACATTTTCGCAGATCAACAAGTTTTCTTCTTAATTATCCCTGAATGTCAAAAATTGTTCAATTTTATTAAAATCTAAATCTTAAAATAAAATAAATCTTCTCAATATTTTTTCATATGTATTTTTTCTTTTGATTTTTATAGAGATACTTTTTGATGCAAATGCCCATGTCGGGCATTTATTTTCAGCTATGAAAAACCCTTTGGTCGGGGGGGGGGGGGGGGGGATTTATCTATAGAACAAAAAAATTAGAGAATCGTTTATATGGGGCCTTACATTACAAATATTCATTCCTATAAACTGTATACAATTATGGTTGGAAGATTCTATAAAATCCCGTTGCCCAATTTTAATGAAGAAAAAATAAATCATTTATTTATTTAAGTTTTGTGTAAATTAATTTAAAATATACTGTTTATTACTTTTAAGCTTTAATAGTAGACAATAAACCCCATATAGCCATATAAATGCTATAGTTTTTATGAGTTTGTTTCACAATGTGGCCACTGGATTTTCTGGGTTTAGGAGCCACTGGCCCCTTCCAGATTTTGGGAATCTGCACCTATACTATGGGGAGCAAAAAAAAAAAAAAAATACCGAATCAGCTGCACAGCAGAAGTACTGTGCACTTAGACTGTTTTAAATTTTTAAACGCATATGCACTATAGCACTTTTTACTGAAATTACGGTACTGAAAAAGAAAAACACTGCAGAACATAATATAAAAGATGGAGATAAATTATAATTCCAGGAAAGTAATTAAAGAAGATAATTGATACAATGTTTGGTACTTTTCAGTTAGCCGGACACCAGTGATGACATGTATATATATAAATACACACATATGTATGATTGCAGTAAACATTTCATATTTTGAATGAAGACGTTTATTGTTTTTTGTTTTTTTTGATAAACTTTTTTTATGCATCTTTAAAGTCCTAAAACAATTTTATTGCTGCTTCTACATCCTCATGTAACAGCCAAATGGTAAAATCCATTTCAGTGTCAATAATAAATGCAAGTTATAATTTAATAAATATTTTCTATATGAAAAGTAGCACGTTAAGATGTTTTGTGAGGTTATGATTAAATAATATTAATGATAAAAGATTAACGTTCAATAAATAGCCCAATTAGAATGTTTGGTATGGTTTGCAATAAACAATTCTTTACACTGTCAGGATTGAAATAAATGGCAAATTAGCATATATTTTGGCATGTGTTGGTATAACAGAAAAGTACCAAGTTGTGTTCCTATTACACTCTAAGTGGAATTTAAAAATTAATCAGATTACTTAGCTATTCGGTTAAACCAAAACATTTTAGGCACCATTACCATGATTAATTAAGAATCCCATTAATGAATTATAAACAAATTACCTAATTTATTACCATCTTAAAAC
Source organism: Maratus michaelseni (assembly GCA_963931845.1). Classification (NCBI taxonomy): domain Eukaryota; kingdom Metazoa; phylum Arthropoda; class Arachnida; order Araneae; family Salticidae; genus Maratus; species Maratus michaelseni. Next base: position 396,646,427 of record OZ007592.1, read on the forward strand.
TAAGTGAAATTTTGCAAATGGTCATTAGTACATAAAATTCGAAGTTTTCTATTACAATCAAAACAAAAACATGCCATTATCGTCAGAAAATACAGAATATATATATTAGTTAATTAAAACCAGATCTTAACTTATGAAGTAAAATTTTTACTGAAACTGTGAAATATTATTTTCGGCTTCCTGACTAGTTTAAGATTGTCAGCAATAAAGCAGATTATAAAACAAGCAACGGAGATTTACGAAAAAAAGCTGAATTTTTATTGGTTATTTTTTTATAAACCCAAAACTTCTGGGAGTGTTCATTACCGGCACATTATACCCTGACTCCTGGCATATATATAATTACAATCAACTTATTAATAGCATATTCAGGGCAGAGATAAATCAGTAAATAACTTTTTTTTATACACTTCTGTAGAAGTAAGTAACATAAGCAAAGCAATGCAGTTAATTTTACAAAATTGCTGATGCTTTTTCTCAGCTTTCTTTATCTTGAACTTAAATCTGTCCCTGAGAATGATGAAAACTAATTTTTAACTAACTCTTGGAATAATATAGAAAAATAATCTTACCTAGTTTGTAAATCAAAATCCTCAAAAGAATATGATGACGACGCCAGGAATAGGGAGGCTTGCTTCAAAACTTTGTAAACAGACTTTGCTCACGCTGCCATCATGACGCTGCTAACATACAAAATCCCTACCAGCCCGCAGAAACAAGAAAATGTATTCCTTTCTAAAAACACTATCTTTCAATAGAATTATTTTTCCAAGGTTTTTTTATCTTTAAAATTTCTTATACAATATTAAATAAGTTTAAAAGTGGAAATTTCTAAATGCTTATTATTACAAATTTGAAAACATTTAAAAATATATTTACAAAAATACCCACTGGGAAAAAAATGTGTCGGAAAAGGGAAATCTTTGTTTCATCTTTCCCTCCTTGTATTTGCCGGCAAGCCTGGATTAATTTAATGTTTCTGTGATGTTAATGTAATGTTTCTAATTTAGTGTTTCTGTGAAAAGAGTCGGGGGGGGGGGGGGGTTTGCTTGCTATTATTGCTATTTAGGATATTTTTTCGTTTAAATATGAAAATAACTTATTTTTTGGAACTGATTTATAGATAATATAAAATCAGCCCCCCCCCCCTTCCCACAAAAAAAAAAAAAAAAAAAAAAAAGATTTTTTTTTTCTGTTTTCCTTTAACAGTAACTGGCATTTATTTCTTTTGACAAATATTTTTTTTATTGAAATTGAACTATATTTTTCAAATTGGAAATAAATTCCCATTTATGGGGGGGGGGGGGCATTTGCTATTACTGCCATTTAGGATATTTTTTCTTTTAAATCTAAATTTTGAGTGTTTCAAAAAATGAAAATAACTTATTTTTTGAAACTGATTTATAGATAATATACAGATAATATAAAATCACCCCCCCCCCAAAAAAAAATAAAAAAAATGTTTTTTTTTTTTTTTTTTTTCCCTTAACAGTAACTGCTTTTTGGCAAAGGGGCATTTATTTCTTTTGACAAATATTTTTTCATTGAAATTGAAATATATAATTCAAATTGAAAATAAATTCTTATTTATCATTATTTTTTTTAATATGTTTAAATAATATGTGTGTCTAAAGATTGCAATATTCATTTTCATTCTAGGTGCTCACAGAAAATATTCATTTAAATATATTAATGCATACTTTAAAAGCCAAAACATTAACTATTTTTATGATTTTTTTTTTTTCACATAAAAACTCTTTGAATTAAAGAAGGGTACTTTTTGTGTATTTTTTATTGCATAAAATATTTAAATGCAGCATATTTTATCGTGTCACATAAATCCCGGTTTAAAATAACGAAAATAATCTTATAAAATGTGAAGTAAAAATACTTTTTATTTCTTATAATAAAAATGTCGAGAAGATTATACTGGGCCACTGACTTTTAAACGATGATAGATTTGTATATCTTTGCCGCAAACGTACTTTCATTCGCTATTGGGCACTGAAATTGCATTAAGTTTCCCCGCCATTTGCCCGTTAACGATTTGGCGATAGACATCCGGTGTGCGGGCGCGTCAGTTGAAATACATTAATGGCTGGATACAAATTGCCGCAAACTTTTTTGGCCACAACGATTACGACATGTGGCCAAAAATCTCGTGTTTGTTGGGAAAGCACTTATTTTCATAAAACTTCAGGTTCAGTTACACCTTGACATAAATAGACGATGATTACGTTTTGGTATAGATATCATAATAGGTGGAGCTGCTATACCACTTTTTTTCTCGATTTTTACGATAGCTATGTCTCAAGAACTAATTCGCGGAATTTCATCAAACTTAAAGATTATGTTAGACCTTGACATAAATAGATGCTGCTTACGTTTTGTTGTAAATTGCCCAACAGGCGACGTGCGCTGCTATGCTACTTTTTTCATTATTATCACAACTATATCTCAAGAACTAATTCACGGATTTTCATCAAACTTTAGATTCAGTTAGATGTTGACAGTCAGTTAGTTGTTGTTGATTAGGTTTTGGTCTAAATCTCCCAACAGGTGGCACTGCTATGCTGCATTTTGTAGGATTCACACGATTTTAGCAATAGTCATATCTCAAGAACTAATGCACGAAATTTAATAAAACTTTAGATTCAGTTGGACCTTGATATAAATTGGTGCTGATTCTTTTTTAGTGTATGCGAAACCTGTGTGAGATAGAAGAAAGTTTTGGGATTGGCGCATCCAACTAGTTTTTAAATTGGGCTAGCTTTACGTGCTTTCTGCTTCACTTTGCTTATTAGCAAACGAATCTCCTTTTGTAACAGTTAAACATACCTTTATCTTCATTTTTTTTCACTTGTTACTTTTCAAAATTATACTTTTTAATTCTATTCGCTCTTCCTAATCATTATTATCATCTTCTTTGGAACTTAAATCACAAGTAATTCCTGATTGGCTAGCTTACTAATTTCAGATTGGCTGTTGAAGTTGACGGTGTAATACACAGTTTCTTTGTATTTTTTCAGTGCATTTTGGATATTTTTTTTTTACATGACCCTTTTAAGATGTGATACACAACTCCTCATATACAGGGAGTGGAGTTGCTTTGCAACTGGGGAATCCCCTTGAAATAAGAAACTATTTCACTGATTCGGGAAGGATTTGGGGTGGGTGGACTGGCAGACGGCCGCAGAATTTGCAGAGCGCGGCGTTTCGCGTGATGGTCCTTTGTTGCGTCCTTTATATACCGAAACAGTTGCGGAAGCCAGTTAGAAAGGAAAATAAGTTTGAAAATTGAAACCGGACAAATTTAAAAGGAGTAATGAACAAATTAAACACCTCGAAAAACGGAAAGAGTTGGCCCCGGGGTTCTGAAGATATCGATGAACCCCTGCGTCTTCGAGCTCTATGTTCGTCTCGGGCGGCGGCTGTTTAACATTTTACACATTTTAAGATTTTGATATTCTCTATTTTTGTTGCTTAAATTTATATAAAAATAAAATGTATAATATTTTAGTTCATATTTTTTTTCGAGAATTTAAAACAGTATTTCTTGTTTTTTAATTTAGCATTCTAGATTTTACAATGAATATAATTCTGTATTAATACTGCACATGTACCCGAATGAATAAAATGATAGTGTAAGCTGCAATAATTTTCTATATGTACTGTGCATGGAATATAATTTTTTTCAGGCATTAAAAAAGAATTTACGGAAGCTACAATACACCAATTCGTATAATTGTGTTGGGTTAAATTTGTGTAGCGCTATAATTTAGTAAGATTTTCATTTAAACTTTAATACCATAAAATGATTATTATTTTATTATTATTATTATTACAATTCTATTTCTATTATTGCTATAATTTTAGAATTTTGGGCCATCGGTACTAAGATATTTTTTCTTTAATTTTCTCTTTCACTAATTAGAAAGTTATGATGTAACGCCCTTTGTTTCTTGTATTTCCGTTTTCTAGAACAAATAAACACTTGAATCTGTAACAACTAGCAAAACAGCAAATTATTTAGACAAAGATAAGGAAATTCCAGCGATAATCTTTAAAAAATTTAAAAGTATTTCTCAATTTGCAAAATAATTTGAGGAAGTTGGGGATTAACTACTTTCAAATCGATTTATTCAAAAAAAAAGTCCATCTCAGTACACGATGACTAGGTCAAGCTTTACACAAATATAAATATATATACCAACAATGTCTAAAACTACATAAGTTCCGTGAACGTAGGCAGTTTTATTGGAATAAATCATGACAATTAAATTTCATTAATTGAGATACTCCGTTAGCTTCTTAGGATGTTGCTTGTTATATGGCTAAAATAATCTATTAGTACACCAACGATGATGATGCACAGCTTTCAAAAAGGGGAAACTCGTACAAGAAAGATTCCGCAAAGAACTCAACACGATTACTAAAACGTGTGCACGTCTGTTAAAAAAAAGATGTGTTCACCATCGAAAACTCCACATTTTATAGCCAACAGCCACGTGCAAAATTAATTTTCATATATTCATTAGTTACTAAGAAACACTTCAGTTTCTGCGTGACCACTCACACAAAAGAAAGGCAAAACTTCCAAAAGCATAGATCCGTCACTTATGCAAACTTTGTTAAGTTACAAAAAATATACTTCAAATTATGGAAGAAATTTTTGAATGTGAGTACCGTTGATATTGGAGTGAGAATGACACGGTTGCAGGGTGAAAATATACAAATATAAATGTATTTTCAGCATGTAGCTTTGAAAATTATATCAGATATTTTTATTTCCAAGTTTAAAAACCTCACTTCTGTAATAAACTTTTATTAAAACTCATTTTTAAAAGCCTTGATTTAATACATAAATCTATTCATTTTAATTTGTAACAAAACAAATATATTTTGGAAATTCTAATATATATATATATATAAAGAAATGAAAATTCAAAAATAAACAAAATACATCGAACTTTACTTTAATCTGTAACTCGAAAGATAACAAATAATGTTATTGCCCGAGGTAATCCCTTTTTTCCCAAAAATTCTTAAAATAAAATGCAATAAATTTATTTATATTTGACAGTGATACCGTAAGGCATACGGAAAATGCTCTAGAGAATTAAAAAAAAAAATCATTTATATTTTGTTAAATATTGAAGAAATGATAAACATTATTTCAGAAGTTCTATCTGAACATTAAAAGTTAATAAAAAATAATACTAATTGTCACTTGTACAATACATATATAACTAATACATACATATATAACAAATAATGAATTTTGTAAATGCACATAAAAATTAAAACGTGACATTTATGTTTTTAAGAATTTATGGCTTCAGAGACATCAAGTTATAAAGCATAATTAAATGCATGGAATATAAACTTTAAAGTTTCAGAGTCAAAATTTCTTATTTAGTTTTCGTAAGAATATAAATTGTCTTTCACAATGTAAACAGTATTTTTTTTAAATATTTTTTGTAGATTAATGATAATTTTTTAATCTTCTCAAAATGTTTACGTAGGCTATTATTATATTTACATTATTGCCTTAGCAGAAATATTACTTTCTTTTGATTTTTTTTTTCATTTAATAATACAAACAGCTAAATATATAATATCTAATTAATAAATTAAAAAATCTAGTGATCATCTCACAAATAATTCTACATAAATGATCATAACTGTCGGTTTAGAGTTATCTATAAAATTAGATGATATCTTAAATTCTACTTTTTCGTCCTGTATACTGTTAATAAATCAAAACGTACATTTTATCGAAGTGTAGGGTAGACCGGGGCACGTTTACGCAGTGCACTTTTTCCGAAACGAGTTATAACTGGCATGCCTCCAGTCATGACAGATTGATGCTGCTCCCTAGCGGGTATTCTCACAAGAGTTTCAGCATCAGTCAAGCTTTGGTATAGCATGCGGAAAGGATAACCTGTTTTCTATCAAGGTGAGTAAGTTTTGTGTTGAACTTATTGAAATTTATTGTGAACTAATAATACTTAGTTAATGATAAACAAATATATGAACATTAGCAGAATTATATCCTTTTTTGAGAACTGTATTTGTATGAACAGAAATGTTAATAATTTTCGTTGCACGTTAAAAATAAATCCAAACATGGCAACGGGGCACGTTTACGCACTGACATCGGGGCACCTTTACGCACGTTCTTACTGCGTAAACGTGCCCCTGAAGCTTTTTTGCTCCGTACTGTATCAAACCTTTTTAGTATTTTCAGGCTATTTAGCTTTGCAAATCATCACTTAATGTTTGAGTAACATAAATGACAATTCATGACATTCCTTCAATTTTGGCATCAAACTTACACCTAGCAGTTACTCCAGCAAACATAATGGCCGGATTTAAAGTGACAGGGATTCATCCGCTAAACCCACTGATACTTTCTGAGGATGATTTCATGCCATCGTACGTGACTGACAGACCAGAACCAACATCGCCCTCTACTAATAGGCCTACTAACGCCTCTGGCACTACAGTAGAAGTCTCTGAGACTTATATGTCTATCCATTCTCCAAGTATTTCTCCCAGTAGGTTTTCCACTTCGTCACATGTGCACTACCTAACACCTGAACAACTGAGACCATTTCAAAAGGCAGGACCAAGGCTTGCCACTAAGAAAGGGAAGAAAAAGAAGAAGGCCGCAATCCTAACTGATAGCCCGGTTACTGAAGCCCCCAGACAAGAGCAGTTAGAAGCGAAAAAGAAAAAAATGATGGCACAACAAAACAAAAAGAAGAAATTGCGTAAAAAATTACTAATTTCCATGGAAGCAGAACAAGAAGACAGCAAAGGAAAAAGTATGAAACGAAAAACTGCAAAAGGGAAAAAGTTGGTACACTCTGGAAAAAAGAAAATAGTGAATGAATCTGATGACGAAGATGAAAACTGTGGGTGTATTTATTGTTTGAAATTATACAACCAATCCAAAAGACGACAAGACTGGGTTCATGTCTTAGATGCAAAAAATGGTCCCATGACAAGTGTGCAAAAGGAAATACTTTATTTTTTGCTTGTAAAAACTGTAAAGTGATGAAGAAGATGACTAAATAGTTTCTGTGTTTAATTAGCAAAAAGCCCTATGTTTTCAATTTAGCCTATAAAATGTTCTTTAATTAATTCGCTTTATTATTTTTTTTAAACAGTGTTTTAAGTTATAGATAAAACATTTCAATTTGATTAAATATTTATTTCACTTACTCCTTGGTATCACTTATAATATGCATAAACGTGCCCCACTTGATTCGTAAACTTACCCTGTTCCCGGGGCAAGTTTACGCAAAAGACTTGGGACAAAAAAAAATGTTACGGTTAAAAACAGTAACAACTGAACACAGTAACAACAGGGCAACAACTGAAAACACAAATTTTGACTTTATTAACTGCTTTATAAAACCACAATGTCTAAAATTTCCTAAGTTAAAACATAAAAATTAGAAAATTCATTGAAAAAAAAAACGCGTAAATGTGTCCCGGTCTACCCTAAATATATATTTTTTTCTAATAAAGTATTTTAATTTATTTGTCTATTAAAACCCATATATGAATTTAAGTTTATGTTAAATGATATATGATATATGACTAAGTTTATGATATCCGGCTGAAAATTTTTACTCTGATGAAGATCTTGTATTTATTATACAAACTTAAAAATTACTGTTTTAACTCTTTTGTAATTACTGTTATACACTCCAGCTGATAACGTTTTTACCTTATTTTTTTTTCGACAATTGATGGTATTTTTTCTACACAGAAGAATTACAGTTGAAAAAAATAAGTAGTCCATTTTAGCGAGAATAAATGGCGCTAAAATAGGTGCTAAAATATTACGCTGCTATAATTATTGAAAAAATGTAGGATCGTAAATTTACAACATAAGTTAATTTATTTCCCAGAAAAAATGTTCTGTGAATATATCTACGCGGATTGCTTCCAAAATTTGGGATTTCCAGATGCTACGTGATTAGGTGTGTAATTTTGTCTTTTGCAGGAGAACAGACAGAGATTGTGGTCCACCATTTTGAATGTTTCTTTGTGAAATAATTTTCTCAAATGAGTACAAAAATGATACACTATAACAATTTCACGCCCGATTGAAAATTATTTATTTTATGATAATAAACTGACATACAGGATGATTCTGAAATCCTCGGAAAAACTTTAAGGAGAGATAAAACAAATTAGACAAGCTCAAATTACCATACAATGCATGGTTGTAACTCAAGCAGTGAAGCACTACAGGGATTCTCATTGTGTAAACAACGCTATTTACCACAGAATATCTAGTAAAACATCGCTGATTTCAACTATCTGGAATATTCCACCATTTTGAATGTTCTTGGTGAAATAATTTTCTCAAATGAGTACAAAAATGATACACTATAACAATTTCACGCCCGATTGAAAATTATTTATTTTATCATATATTCTAATACCAGCAAATCTTGCATGTGGTTATATATATATATATATATATATATATATATATATATATATATATATATGCAAAATTTATCTTAAAAACGGCTCTAACGATTTTGACGAAATTTCGTATCCTACAGTTTTGGGGCACCAGAAAACCATTGGGCTAGGTCACATGTTCGAGAAAATTCGATTAGTGGTTCATTTTGGGTCATGGTCTAGCTAATTGTATCTATAAAACGGTTCAAACGATTTTGACGAAATTTCGTATCCGACCATTTTCGGGTACGAGAAGACTATTGGGATGGGTCACATGTTCGAGAACTGTCGATTAGTGGGTCATTTTGGGTCAACGCGGTTCAAATTAATTTTATCTGAAAAACGGCTCTAACGATTTTGATTAAATTTTGTGTCCTACAAAGTTTCGAGCATGATAAAATCACTGGGCTAAGTCACATGTCCGAGAAAAAATTCGATTAGTGGGTCATTGTTGGTCAAGATCTAAAAAATGGCTTAATTTACAGTAAATTTTGCAACCAATGGTTTTCGGGCGCGAGAAGACTGTTGGGCTAGGTCACATGTTCGAGAACTTTCGATTAGTGGGTCATTTTTGGGTCAACGCGGGTCAAATTAATTTTATCTAACAAACGGCTCTAACGATTTTGATTAAATTTTGTGTCCTACGAGTTTCGCGCACGCGAAAATCATTGGTCTAGGTCACATGTTGGAGAATATTTGATTAGTGGGTCATTTTTGGGTCATTGTGGGTCAAGATCTAAAAGCGGCTCAATTTACACTAAATTTTGCATCCAATGGTTTTTGAGCACGACAAGACTGTTGGGCTATGTCACATGTTCAAGAAAATTCAATTAGTGGGTCATTTTGTTCATGGGTCATTGTGGGTCAAGCTATTTTATCTTAAAAATGGTTCAGAGGATTTGAAATAAATTTAGCACCCTACAGGTTTAGGGAACAAGAAGACTATTAGGCTAAGTCACATGTTCGAGAAAATTCAATTATTGGGTCATTTTGGTCATGGGTCATGATATTTTAACTCAAATTTAATTTTGACCGAGCATAGATCGGTCTTCCCTGCTCGTGATAATAAATTGACATACAGGATGATTCTGAAATCCTCGGAAAATATTTAAGGAGAGATAAAACACACCTAGACAAGCTCAAATTACCATACAATGCATGGTTGTAACTCAAGCCGTGAAGCACTACAGGGATTCTCATTGTGGAAACAACGCTATTTACCACAGAATATCTAGTAAAACATCGCTGATTTTAAATATCTGCAATATTCCACCATTTTGAATGTTTCTTGGTGAAATAATCTTCTCAAATGAGTACAAAAATGATACACTATAACAATTTCACGCCCGATTGAAAATTATTTATTTTATGTTAATAAATTGGCATACAGGATGAGTCTGAAATCCTCGGAAAAACTTTAAGGAGAGATAAAACACACCTAGACAAGCTCAAATTACCATACAATGCATGGTTGTAACTCAAGAAGTGAAGCACTACAGGGATTCTCATTGTGGAAACAACGCTATTTACCACAGAATATCTAGTAAAACATCGCTGATTTTAAATATCTGGAATATTCCACCATTTTGAATCTTTCTTGGTGAAATAATTTTCTCAAATGAGTACAAAAATGATACACTATAACAATTTCACGCCCGATTGAAAATTATTTATTTTATGATAATAAATTGACATACAGGACGATTCTGAAGTCCTCGGAAAAACTTTAAGGAGAGATAAAACACACCTAGACAAGCTCAAATTACCATACAATGCATGGTTGTAACTCAAGCAGTGAAGCAAATTGTGGAAACAACGCTATTTACCACAGAATATCTAGTAAAATATTGCTGATTTTAAATATCTGGAATATTCCACCATTTTGAATATTTCTTGGTGAAATAATTTTCTCAAATGAGTACAAAAATGATACACTATAACAATTTCACGCCCGATTGAAAATTAATTTTTTTTATAATATATTGACATACAGGGCGATTCTGAAACCATCGGAAAAACTTTAAGTAGAGACAAAACTCACCTAGACAAGCTCAAATTACCATACAATGCATGGTTGTAACTCAAGCAGTGAAGCACTACAGGGATTCGCATTGTGGAAAGAACGCTATTTACCACAGAATATCTAGTAAAATATTGCTGATTTTAAATATCTGGAATATTCTCAATAACTAGAATGCTAATACGGCTGAAAATTAGATAAAAAATCAAGCAATTTCAAAGTATATAAATTTATTTTTTATGCTTTAAACTGAGCTCAAGAAAAGGGGGGGGATGAGATTTTAAGTCTACTAAAATTTCCTTCAGAAAAATTAAGAGTGAAAAATAACCCATGAGCAAAACTTTAAAAGAAGATTAGACTTATCTAAGGGAGTAATTTTTGCTATAAAATGCATGGGTGTTTCGCAACTGTGAACAAACATCTTGCGGAAATGAATGATGGCGATGTCATTAAACACATTTTTCGCATGCACCACCATTTCTACCGTGGATTGCAATAAGGTGTTTCAGGGTTTACTAATCAAGAAAATGAGGAAATGAATTTAATGTATGGTTCTGCCGAAGATAATGCCTTCTGGAAGCTACAATTCTGTAATTAAGAGGATTGTCTCCACACCGAGAAAACGATCTGAAAGATTCATTGTCTGAGATATGACCATACGCTGCGTGTATTTTTAAGTTGGTCTAGGTATGTTGTATTTATCTCTAAATTGTATCATAAGTTCAGTTTCAAATAACGCATTTTAAATTCAGGAAACTCTTACTATTCTTACACATGTAACTTTTAAACGACACCAGTTACACTAATTGAAACATTTTCTGGATATAGAAAATTGGATTTGCGATCATCCAAGGAACTCTCTACAGCGCCTCATAGAGTAAAAATTAGGCGTTTTGCAGCGTATCTGGGAAACTGTAGAATATGTAAGTCAAATAGAATTAGCCGCATAAAAGTCTCGTTTGTTAGCGATTTCCAGCACTATAAAAATTGACACAAATGCGCAATGTAAATAGTCACCTATAAGTAACCTCTAGTTATCTGATTTATTATTTTTTTATTTTTTAAATTTACTTTTTAAATAAATTTATTCTTTTAATAAGTTAAAATTTATTTTACAATTTGTTGACAATATAATTATGTATATCAAACTCGACAGGAATAAGTCTGTTTTAATAAAACACGTCGATATCGGAGGGTTAAACACTTGAGTCAGATCATGTGACATGACATTTACTTTTCATTATTAGGGAAACAAATAATGTTCATTTCTTGGACTATTAGTTTTGTTTTATGCCTTTTCATGATTTACTTAATTAATTACTGAAAACATTACTTGCGTTTGGTTAGAAAATTGTGAGGATTATGAAATAGTTTAAAGATAAATTTAGGCGAATCAAACATCCTTCGCAGGATTAATTACATATAAAAAGTTTTTAAAAAAGTTTTTTTTTTTTTTTAATGAAATGCACTTTAATTATTCGTTCTAAAAGTGTTTAAATACATTTACGTATCTGTAATGCTTATTTTAATAATTACTTTATTTATAAACTGTAAAATTAAATTAATACAATAAAAAGAACATGTCTACATTTAATTTAACGGGGGATTTCAGTAATTTCACACGAAAAGTCAAACGAATAATATGTTAGTTACATATTTTACATTATCTGTTTACGAAAAATAACATTGTAGTATGAATAAAAAAAATTATCCTTCGTAGCACTATTTAAATAATATATATATATATATATATATATATATATATATTATATTATGGTAATTGCATAATATGGAATAATATATATATATATATAAGCCTTCATTTAAATTTATATCATATAAATTAATTGCTCTTTCTAATATGCGAATAATTAAAGCCACATTTTTATTATTTTAGAAATATGTAGAATACAATAAGATTAAAAAAAGCGGTCGTTGTGGAAATTTAAATTCAAATCCCATCGGACTAAGCAAAAAGTAATATGAACTTTAATATATGTAATTTCTATATTTTCTTCGTGTTTAAATTTAGAAAGATAAAAAAATATATTCATAAAGATTTAATTAATCGTGGATGTTAAGGAAAACTATTCAAGGAATTCTAAAATGAAAGATGCTTTAGAATTTAAGTTATATACTCAGCAAACGGATTATTCACAGCCTAGATTTTTTTTTTTTTTTTTTTTTTTTTTTTTTGGTAAGGATGATACATTGTTTTTAGACTATTTTTGGAATGTAACTTTGGGAAAAATTAAATTTTACAGTAACTTTTGCAATAAGGTACGTGCAGAATGTATTAAGAATTTTAAAAGAACTGAAAATTTCCTTAGTTATCATATAAATTCAAATACATAAAGCCCGTAAGATTTGAAAGTAATTTGGAATTTAATGCATGTATTCGCTAATTTTCCTAAAGTAATTTGGAATTTAATGCACGTATTCACTAATTTTCCTGTATTCTAAGAGTGAAAAGTTAGAAGTATAAAAAAATGCGTATTAATTTAAACAAAATGAATAATTGAATTCTTTAGGAAGTTGAATCTTTGGATTAATTTTTTATGTCTGTTAAATTTATTAAGATCCAATTTTATGGTCATAGTCAGTGAAATGTGTTTCAAAACTGCGTAAATGAAAGACATACGATTTTTTTGGTAAGAACATCAATCTAAGAAGTAATTCACAGCCGATTAATTTGTGAGTTTGTTGATTTCTTATTTCTTTCATTTCAATATAGTTGATTATAATTTAAGAATAATATTATTTTCGATTAGCTGTTCTGTATATCTATAAAATATTTCGATGTAAACATTAGCTCAATATTAGTGTAGTAGCAATTTAAAATCGAATACAGTAAGCCAAATATGGTCAGGTTTTAGATTTTTCCGGTTGAACCTTCCGTACTCGGGGTCATTTTCTTCCCAACGGCCTCACTGAGTCATAAAGAAAGGGGTCCGCTTTTCCGCCTGTTTCACCAGTGGCGGCGGTTCAGGAATAAATATATATCCATATATTTTAATTTCAATATATTTGTTTTAATTTCAAAGTAATAAATACACAGTAAACAAACGTAAAAGTACTAAGAATTTAATGTATGTATTTGGGATCTTTTTAAGTGTAAAATGTTACGTTGATAAAAATTCGAGGTTTCATTAAAAAAAAGAAATAATTCAAAGTTTTTCTAAACGTTAATCTTTGTTTTGTTTTTTTATGTTTAATATTGCCGTTTTTTAAATTAAGTCGATGAATGAAAACACTATATCATAGAATTTTCGAATTAAATATGAACCAAAATTTACTGATTGTAAAGATTGTGATAAATCATATTCATTTATATATTTGGTAGATGAATAAGTCATTGTCGTTGATTTTTACTGCTACGTTTCTCTTTTGATATAAATGATGGGTTTTTTATTTCTGATAGGTGATTAAATTTTAATGTCTAGTTGAGAAACAAGACGTTGCCAATACCTTCGCCAATGGCTAGAGGGATGTTAGAAGTATGTCACCAAAGCCACTTGCGCAAATTCGTGCACTGCTGACTTAGACAATGTAAAACTATACAGTGTATGTGGACGTGGATCATAATTACAGTATAAAAGAAGACGCGATATTGGAAAATAATATATTGAAAATATTTGATTGGTTGAGACGATCATGTCAATCTTACCCTTTACATAGGCCTTGGAGTCATTCGGGATTTTCAGAATATCACAATTACCGTTTCACTATTGCTTACATAGATAAAAGTATTGCGAACTAATTCTAAATGGTCTAACTGTGTAAATTCATGATGTTATGGAGGAAAGAATGGCTTGATGATGGTGTTCTTCTTCGAATAATCTTTAATCGCGATTTAAGTAATTTTTTTAAGAAATTATTTAAAAAATTACGAAAATTTGGAAGAAACGATTTATTGACTCCTGGACTCCCGAGTAATTTGAAAAACGAAAGAATTGCCTAATTGTTTATTTCTTTATTATAAAAAAAAAGGTTAGAACAAAGAAAAAAAATGTTTTATTTTCCATCTCTTAATTTGTATTTCAAAGCGATAAATGTACTATATTATTATAATGCTACAATCATATTTTTTTTATTTATAAAAAAAATACAGGTTCCACTGAATTAGTGTCAGTGTACTTTCTTAATGTATACTGCATATTTTGTGAACTTTTATGTTGAATATATTTTTAGATTAATTCATGCTTAATCCAAACAGGAATTTTTAAGACTTTAAATAAGGATGCGCAAAATTCAAGCCACAATATCTGAATAGAATATTTCACCTTATTAAAAAATAAAGATATACTGGATGGAACCCGTCAAAATCTGACAGCAAACAACTTGATAGTACCATAAAAACAAAATTCATAGCTGCTTTAAAATGTTTGAATTTTTTTTCAGAATAATTCAAATAAATAAAAAACCCACCTCGAATTAAAGCTATGTTGGGGACCGGCAATTGGCTAAGTTACACTTGCACATGCACTCAAAGAATTTCTTTCATTTGACACATTTAGTGCTGTTCTGCTAGTAAATAGAAAACCATGGCACAACAGCGATAAATCATACACAATTGCCATTATACGATGTCAGTTAATGCAAAATGCATTTATATACACTACACACTTTTCCATCAACTGATCCGATAACCATTTTGTCATTACAGTGCATCTAAATACAGTTTGTGATATATTAAAAAATTAGCATTCGCCACTCGGCAAGTAATACTGAAAATTTTGGCGATTGATATTATTTCCAAACTTAATAGTCACACTCGCCAATTGTGACGATTGAAAGGAAAATGAGATTTTTTTTCTGCTGTCGCTTGACGAATTTCATAGTGGGGAAAGGGGGGGGGGGTGGACACGGGAGATGCATAATATGATTAAGCGGTCACAGACCTTTCTAATGATATACCTCATGAGGGATGGAGGGATGTGTACAAAATTTAGAAAAAGAATAAACATTAAAAAAGGGAAAATTTTAATTTATGCAATCTCATTATATAAAACATAGAATTAATTTTTGTTTTATATCATGGATTAGAAATTTGACACTATAGTCATTTTCTTTTAACAAAGTGTGTAAACAGGCGAGATAGTAGCATAGGTTTGGAATGTGTAAAATGTGGCGAATTATAAATATGTGTTGGCACTTGTACGAAATTTCAGATAAGTTTTACTTTTAAACCAAATTTCATCATTTTTTTTCTTTTGAAATCCGAATATGCAAAATCAATGTTATGATTCCTGTGTAAGTATATATATATATATATATATATATATATATATATATATATATATATATATATATATATATATATATATATATATATATATATATATATATATATATATATATATATATATATATATATATATATATATATATTGTGATTACAAAGAATGTGAATTTTAAAATACGGATAATTTTAACAAACGTTATTTACCTAATTCATTTTTAGTGACATTTCAAATGTCGAAAATCATTTCTACATGCTGCTAAATTTTGATACTTAGAAATTAATTTTGTAACAATTCAAAAACTGAATGACTAACGAAAACAAAGTAACGCGTATTAAACAAAAATAAATAAAATATGAACCCGAAACGTACTTGGCATCAACTGCATAATATTTCAACGGTTTATAATGAGCAACTACTACGCAGGAAATTAAAGGATCTTTGTGCTAAAGAAGAAATTAAAGTTTTTATGCTTATTAGAAAGTTTTAGGAATACTGTGAAAATGAACTAAATAATAAATAACAAAACAAATTATTTAATCATTTTTCTTCATGCAAATGTCCACGACACGCAGAAAGTTCACAATATTATTTTTGCATTTCTGGTTTCGTTGAAAATATTCGCCATCTCTGACTGAAGTAAAACATATTATTCTATTTTTAAACAAGGCATATAATCCTCTGTTTGAGACGATTAGACAGCTAAATTACATCATGAATGGCAAAAGTATCAATGCTTACATATTTTTACTTTTTGATTAAAAATATTATTTCGTTAATTTTCTGGTTACAAATTTCCTCCTTATTTTTCAGTTTCAAATCTTTCGTTTTAATGTCATCTGATTTATATTTCTCATTTAAGCATCAGCTTAATTCTCTTCTCAATTATTCAACTATTCAATTTCGATATTTTCAATATTGTTTTTGAAACTATAAATGGATTCTGCAAACTAATCGTTACAATACTACTAATTTAAATCTTATGCATCATTATTGGGTATGTTGGTTTATGGATTGGTCCAAGGATTATGTTGCTATGAAAAATCTTTTACTGTTAACATGTGTTTGAAGATAATGCTTAACATATATCTAAATAGCACTTTGCATGCAATTAAAATAATAACTGACAAAAGAAACTTGGTTCTCACCTCTGAATTTGAAATATGATGTAGAAGAAAACATTGACTACCGAGATGTGTGTTATTGAATAAACTTTCGCTTTACAAATACTATCATTGGTAATTAGAATCTATATAACTCTTATTGTAAAGAAAAAATAAATTATGAACCTTGCTTTTGTAAAAATGTCCTTGTGAAATAATTGCTCGCGATTATACCAGTAATGTTCTATATTCCTTTTCATATTTCCAAGTTTATAGACTCGTTAATTTCACAAACACTTTTAACTGCTTAATATAAAAACGTATTATAGAAGTCTGATAATGGTACACGCTCAATAGACCGTATTTACTTTTTCATTAAATAGTGGGTATTTATGTTTAAACTTAGTTTTGATATCCACACTTTTCCTTAGCATGCGTGACTGTTTATAAAGCATGATTTAGACAAATGGGTTTCCTAATTTAATCAATTATACGTGTATTTGAATTACTGATGCAAGTTAGAACAATTTCTAATAATACTACATTATTCACTTACTGTAATAAAGTCATCGATATCTACATTTAACAAATGGGTAACCACCTTCGCATTTGGAATTTCTTTTTTTGTATTACATTGTGAAAAATAATTTTTATACCTGTAAAATATAAATATGTATATGTATAACTACAAAATTATGTGAATATAAAGAAAAATTTAGGTTTTAATAAATCAAGTAAGATCGTTTCTCTGGTGCGTAAACAAATTATAAAAATGTTTTATTTAATAAACAAAATTCAATTTTATGTTTGTTATGGTGTTTTCAGACGTTTACACAATATACTTTTTCATTTCTTGCAAAGTTATGATGTTTCTCACAAAACATATGATCTATCGAAATTTTTGTAACATTAACTTAATTATTCTTAAAGTTATAACCGGAAATCAGGAATTAATTTCCAATTGAAATATTGTATTTTTGACTAAATAAGTGGATCGCGATTCTGGTTTCCAATAAAAATTGTTTGTCTTGAATCATTTATCGAATTTTACCACCACTTAATATACCACCCTGTATATTCCTAACATATCATCTGATTGATTATTTTTTATAATTTTATTATTATAGTCCTTGATATGATTATTCTGATGCAAAAGAATGATTTCTAAAGTATTTATTAAATATGAAGTTCAATTGAATGGATTGCCTCGAACCATTACATAACATGCATATACATTATCAACCTATACATACACATTACTTGCTAGTTATTTACTAATATGATAAAAAATCCTTTGATAGCTATACTATAGACATACGTTTTCCGATTTTCCACCAGAAGGTTTTCTGTATTTCCTTTTAAAATCGGTATTTCATAAAAGGGTAGAATTTTCAATTAATTTATAGCATATTTTATTCATAATTGTCAAAAATGTTTTCTTATTCCTTTTTTAAACGCACTTAGATTTTTTTAAATTTGAAATACAATAAGTCACGTAATGTTTAGGTACATAAGTATATTTAATTTGAATGTGCTATGAATATATTGTTATTTCATAAACCTCGATTTAAAACACTTGGAAAAACTGGGAAGTCTTATAAATGTACTCGTTAGGAAAAGTTATATTTTGTTTCTCTTACAGACAGTTTACAATAAAAACATCTTTTACAACTTAATATCCATAAGAAAATGTTTCAACACATTTTACACTTCATAAACATAGAGAATTGTTTGAGAATTCAAATTTCATTACAGTTTAATGGTCTTTTAAGGGTGCTTAAAAAGATAATATTTCCATTATCATATTTTTACTATAGCATGCTTCACTTACTAGATCAAACAAAACGTAATTATTTTTGAAAACTAGCTAATATTTATTAAATAATTTTAAACTACTGAAAGGAACTTACAATGAAAAAATGCAAATGATATATTTCTTAAATATTTAAAGTTTCTTTATTTAAACTAAAATAAAAAATGAAGTTAAAGAAAGAATAAATTAAGTGTATATAGTTATAAATAATTTTATGGAACATTTGCTTGTTTTATGAGCTCCGCATTTCTGTAATTTACATTAAATACTTACCTGTTAGAATGAATAATTCAAAAATGTTCATCTTTTTTTTTTGTGTGTGTGTGTTAGTCGCGAGTTGTAAAAGACTGTCACAGGACAATGTCAGTGAGATTTTAACAACATTCCATGAAAAAATATTATTTTGTAATTTTTATATGCTATGCGTTGAATACATTTCGGATTAATAATGAAGATTACAACTGCCCGCAGTGCATGCGGAAACGAAATGTCCAAAATGTATTATTTATGATTTCCGTCACATTATTTAGTGTGTTCGCGGTCTTCTCATTAGACTGTGAACTCTCCATTACCATTGCCAAATCTCAGTGACTAATATCGAGTTTGAAATAACAATATTTATAAGATGAAATTCACATCTGAGAGAATAAAATTAATGTTACGTAATTTTTATAAATACATAACTCTATAAAGCGCGATTTTCCGAATGTACAGAAATAAAAATCAATAACAAATTGTATATATAGAAAACTACACACTGGCATGCAATAATCATAATTCGAACCTCTTATTAGAAAAGTGTTTAAACAATGGGAGTACAGGTACCTTATTAAATGTTTGTACGTTTGTACTAGGAGAACTTTGAAAAAACTTCTAGTAAGGCCAAATTTTGATAATGTAATCTGAAATGGGGAAAATTAGGAATAATGTGTACCTATTTTTTTTTTAAGTTTAAAGAATTTTAAGTTTTACATTTTAACTGCCTTCTGTTTACCCTACGTTCAGTTAATGACTACCACTTTTTCATCTATATCCGCTTAGCAACTTTATTTTAAAATACCGTTAACGTCTAAGTCATTCAGTACAGTTATCTTAAAAGGATCTGCCACCGAAAGCTACTACAAAAAAGGCTCCATCTGACTAACAAATTAGGGCCCACTACTCTATATTATCGAAGCAAATGCAGAATTAAATGAAAGTGTAGATTTAGATAAAATTCACATTATCTAATTATAGGTGAAATGTTTATACGAAAAACTCGACGTATCGTCATTTCGAGTGAAATAATAGGTATTAGTAAAATGTAAGTCCTAATTACTTAACACAAATGATACAGCATTTATTGGAAAATTATTTCGAGATGTATGTACTTTAGGTTGCAGTTCATTCTAAATACGGAATAATAAAATGTTGATAAATGAAAAATGTTTCATATCCCTTGTTTTCATATCAGTTTCTAAATGTTTCTAAATTTTCCTAAATGTTCTCGTTTAGCCTTTAAAAAGAAATTAAACATACATAAAAGCTACAGTTGATTGTTGTGGCAGTACGTGAGCGTAGTATTGTTCCAAGCGCGATTTTTCCGGGAATTATATTTTACTTTTTTTATATAAACTCTGCTCTTAAAATATTTCTACAATGAGTGAACCGATTTCGGTCTGATTTTCAATAATAATAATATTGTTACGGAAACAAATATTTTGATTCTGAATACTGTTTTTAGAACTCATTAAGCAAATAAAGACATTAATTTTTTATGTCAGTAATAACTTTCCTTGTTGATAAATATATAGGGCTCTAAAAGAGACATGCGACATGTGCATTGCACAGGATGCAGCTCAGACTGATGTTTTTGTCCAATCTATGGCTACTAACATTCTAGAACCTTGTGATAATCGCCTTGACATGTTCGATTAGACCAGTGACACTAGGATGCCTCTGTATGAGAGTGGTGACATATGGAGAACGAAATATGATATATTTCTGTAGTCCATGACTGATTTTATTACTATATTTTTAATTGCTTTGTTGTTTAATAAACAAAACAAAATTAGTTTTTATGGTCAAAACCTATACGTTAAGTTTGGTAGTTGGCCATTTTGTAAAAAAATGCAAAACTCCCAAAAAATTGTAGGACAAGCGCACTTTATAATTGCACAGATTATCCTAATTAAAAACGGTATTTGGAGATTAATGCATGTTATATTTAATATTTTTTACGTAATTATTATGCTTTATTTTGTGTAATTTCTAAACATATCTAACCTTTTAAAAACGACTCTGTGAAGTATACATCTTACAGCGTGATACAAGCTGTCGTAGTCCCATGTGCAGGATTTAAAATATCATTTTTATAGAATATTTAAACAATGAAAACTATTAGTTGTGAATGTATTGTATAGTAACTCTTATCCTGTGCATTGATATTTTACAATAAATAATGAATTTGTATATTTTAAAAACATTTTCGATAATTTGTTGTAATAAAATTTAAAAGCATTGTATTATTCGGTTTGTTATAGGTCGAAAAATATTTTTGAAAACACTTGATTCAGCTAATTTTTATCAGATTTATAAATTAAGGAGTTCTTAAGTAGCTTATGCTAATTACAATTAACTTTATGAAAATTATTTTATTGTTCAAAAAGCCTTCACATAAAAACATTTTACTTCTCAATGCCATCACTTATAATTCGTTTAGTAATCATTAATTAGCTGCGATTATGTAGATAATAGTTGTGATAATAATGTTTTATTTTTCAGCTAGTACTTTAAAACTCAGTGTATTTTAATTTAGCGCATTTAAGCGGATTAATCAGCAAAGTACCGTATTACTTTTAAGTAAGTGAAACATTGGATTTATATTTGTGAATATTTTTGTTTCTTTTCTTCTATCTGAAAACGTCTTTTAAAGTAGATAATCCACCCAAAATGTATTATTAAGGACATTTTTATATATAATTTCTAAAGTACAGGGTGTCTCAAAAGGTCGTTTACAAACTTAACCTGCTGGTCTGTCATATCATGATAAACAAGATTTACATAGGAACATGTGTTCGAAAATGCAAACTGCGAGCGCTAGAGGGAGATGAGCGCAGGCTGACGGGAGAGTAGGAAGCGCAATCATTTCAGGAGGTATGCTGCAGGAGAAGGATGAATCGGTTTATTAACGCAGAATTGGCCGATATGCTTTGCGGATGGAAATGCACTATCCGCGGTACGGCTGTACCTTGAACGCTTCCCAAGCAGACGTCAGCCAAGTCATGTTTTGTTTGGACAATTGCACCGCAGATTGCGCGAAGTAGGAGCTTTTCAAGTACGTAGCCACATCGGTCGAGAACGCACTACACGCACGCCTGTCGTAGAGGAAACCGTGCTACGGGAATTTGACAGGAACGTGCAAACAAGTGTCCGAGCAAGCGATCGCGTCTTGGGTGTACATCGTCCCAGTATTATGCGCATACTGCATGAGGACACGCAACACTCCTACCACTTACAAAGAGTACAGGCATTGTGCGTTGACGATTATCCCCAACGCGTTGCATTCGCACGCTATTTGCAACAAAGGGTGACACAGTCGGATTTTCTATCGTGGATTTTGTTTTCGGATGAATCCTGTTTTGCACAGGACGGTGTCCTGAACCTGCACAACATGCACATATGGGCGCATGAAAACATAAGGTGCACATGTGCCCATGCACGTCAACAACGTTTCGCCGTAAACGTTTGGGCTGGTATTATGGGTGACATGTTAATTGGCCGTACCTACTAGCTCAAGGCGTCGACGTGAATACCTATCGCATTTTCTTAGAAAGAGCCTTACCTGATCTTATGGGTGACGTTCCAGCCGCTACACGCCAAAACATCTGTTTTCAGCATGATGGAGCGTGTGCTCATTTTAGCTACACTATGCAAGAATACCTCGATAGGACATATCCTAATCGCTGGATTTTTGGAATTTTTAATAAATCTTATATTCTTATAAATGTATAAATAACTTAAAAATTAATTTTAGGCTATCAAATATTATGCAGATTATATTAAAAGATTAATGAACAATAATTTGTAGAGCTGACGTTGAGGCCCCTGATCTGTAGATTTACTAGTATTTATGTCTGAAACATTTAAATTTTAGATCCTTATTTCACTATAATGCTTTATGTGTGAACATACTACTACGAATATTATTGCATAAATTATATAGAGAGAGCTGTATGTTAATATTTCGAACAGATAAAAATGTTTCAGGAGAATCTGAAGAAAATTACTTGTTTTGCCGTTCCAAATATATATATATATATATATATATATATATATATATATACTATAAACTGAAATTTCATTCCTTTAATATAGAAATTTGTGTAGAAAAAAATATGTACTAAAAAAACTCTTTAAAGTTTTTTTTTTTTTTTTTTTTTTTTTTTTTTACTTTATACCAATCTACATAAGACTTTAATAATATAATAACCAAATATGAAAAATATATTAAAGTATACTATAGTATAATTTAATAATTACACATAAAGACTTAAATACTGTAACAGTATATTAAACACCATTTAATTTAACATAATATTTACGTGAATGTTGGAAAGCACCACAGACGGCAATTTGTGATAGTAGATTTCGATAAAATATAAAACAAAATTAAACAAGAAAAGATGGATATTAAAAATTTCAAAATGTCAGTGCTCATTAAAAATGAGAAATGTAATGTATTTTGAGTATGTATGTATTTTTTTCCTTATTTAAAAAAAATCTCTAATAATCCTAATTTTCCTTAGGTTTCGAAATATTATTTTTCAATGTTATCAGATTAATTTTTGGGCTAACGGAAGTTATTTTCTAATGCATTGAACCAACACTACTTTTTTATAATTTATATAATTTTTTATTTATTTATTTATTTATTTATTTATTTTGCCGATTACACAAAATTGTCTTTAATGAATATTTTCGAGATTGCTAATACCTTGCACACGAGCATATTTATAAAGGTAATCGTCTTAAAACACATTCTTAATTTTCTATATATAAACTTCCGTTTCTATTAAATTCGCAGTTTTTACTTCATTTTATGAAGTCTTAAATATTCAGTTTTGCTTGGATTTCACCCACTTAAATCTTGATAAAATCTAAAACGTTGCATAATTCTATAGAAATAAATATTTGAAAGAAGAAAAGCTTCAAGCGTAAACAAGAAAGTAATTTAATTACAAAGATTTTGATGCTAGTATATTCCAGAAAATTATTAATTTTTAGGGTAAAAGTATACGATCATTTTCTGGGAGTGGTGATAGGATGTATCTTCTTTAACATAACATACAAAATTAAGGGAAATTTACATAGTTAAATACTTAAATCATTTTAACAATATTAAAAAAAACATTAATATAATTATTCTATTTTTTTATTTTTTTATAAAATAGTATGCCATATTGTTATATATGTATATATATATCATTTCTATTCTCTAATTTATTGAATTAAAAAAGAGTATACAAATTTATTTACTGCAGATGTGATTAAAAACGTTCTTAAAAATGTGGATTTAATTTTAAAAGTTATTTGTTTAATTCTATTTTACAAGTTTTTGTGTCCGTCGTATTATTCTATAATTAGTTTCAGCAATTAGAATTTTGATCTGTGATGTAACAGATGACAAAAATTATTTCAAAATAATCTTTAGTAATCTCACACTCTATTCTTAAGGGTTCCCTGCCATGAGACAAAAATACACGCTCGCTAACGTTAATGCTACGGGGCGTTATTTTTCTAATATTTCGTTTGCATTTCAATATTTTTAAACCATTTTTTTTTTTGCATTAGATAGCTGAGATCAAACTCTATTTCTACCGTTGATTACTTTTTCAATTTTCTTTGAGGATTCTTTTTTTTTACGACGATACTTTTATTTTCGGAACTGGTTTTGAAAATGAAAGTATCTTCGTATATAAAAAAAAAAAAAAAAAAAAAAAAAAAACGCACGTGGTATTTATACTTTGCTTACAGGCACACTCAACAGAGTTCCGTTACATTACCGGCTATGGTAAAAAATCGTTTGAGGTGTATTTTAATGATATTATACTACGTAAAACATATTGAAATTGATATATATATAACTAGAGTGCATTACAAAAGCATTACTATAGAATATCATGTGCACATTTATTCATGGGGACACTTAAAAGAATTGGGTCACAGTACTGTCTCTTAACAATAATTATTCGAAGTGCGTTTTCAGTTGAATTAGGCGATTTTTTTTTTATAACTAATGTTTTACATATTACTTAGTGTGTACATACATATACAGGCAGCACAAAATATCTCGAGTACATTTCCATTTATAGACAGAAGTTGCTGAATGATAATTTTCAACTGCGCAATACCTTTTCTACTTGCACTAATTTTATGCATACTGTGTAGTATATATACAAATATACAGATTATATACAGGACTGTACAAAGGAATTCGGATATGTTTAGGATTATTGTTGATACATCCTGAAAATAATTTTTTAATCTATTATGCTTTTTCCAAATTGTTTAGTTAAACTTCATATTTCACCTTATTAAACTGTGAAGTTTTGTTAATTTATTCCTAAAGTGTTGGGAAATGTTTCAGAATCTACGCTTGATGCATGATTTTTCGTTTTTTTTTTTTTTTTTTTTTTTTTTTTTTTCTAGATAAATATATTTTTCAAAATTTGGCATGTTTGTTTATTTGAATAATATATGTTGTTCCATATTAAACAATCCGGCAGAGATTTTTTTGTTTATTTATAAAACCAGTTTTTGCTTAGATGTCTGTAATTGTCGCCAATGTCATCGAGTTCAGAAATATTTATTTTGACACAATTGTTACTGTCATAAAACAAAGATATTCACAATTATTTCGCAATTTTGCATTGCTACAGCATAGATTAGTGGTCTTAGAAATAAATAATTTCTAAGCGAACTGAATTCATCACACTTGCTACATCAAAAATATTTTCTTTGTAAATTTTTATTCCCATATTATTTCATAGTCCAATAACACGACACTGCACTTTATAAGTCTAATTTAACATTAATATATCACTAAAAATTAACGTATGTATTTGAGTAATGTTCTCATTTTTTTCTTTCCAAGCCACGTCCTTTTAGAACATAATAAATTGCATGTTTACAAGATAGTGTCGCCGAAAGGCATATTAAAAATGTATGGGGAGAGAATTCGAAGAATATTTTAAAATTTCTATCATCTTATCTTAAAATTGAAGATAATTATTCAAAAAATAATAATAATAAATAAGGAAACCAGTTTGATACGACTTATTAAATGCTAAAAAACACATGTTAATCGTAGCAAAGGAATAGAGGGAATAGGCATTTTTATTTGTTTAATTGTCAAAGTGTATGCATACATTACATAATAATAATAATAATAACAGATCATATTAAAAATTTTAAGTATGAAGCCCATCGGAACTGTAGCAAAGAAACATCATACTTGTTAAGCCAAAAAATACTATCTACAAAACGAAAAGAATAACGGAAATCACACATGTTGCATAGATTACTAAAAAGTTTGCAACAGTGTTACAATATTGTTAAGGACTTTCACTTTTTAGACAACAAAATTATAAATAAATAAAAAAATATATATAACACAGTTAAAAATATATAAATAACACAGTTAATTTTTTTTCAACAATCACTGCCTATAGAAATGTAACATATGCGAATTATTTTCTAAATTATATACAAATTTATAATAAATCCCCATGTTAAATTAAAATTTCATTCAGATAGAGAACGTATAAAACAATCAAAAATGTTTTTCTGAATTTCTCTGTCATAGATAACAGTGCATCAATATCTATATTTTTAAATTTATGTATATGCATCTCTTAATATATCTTTTGTTATACTGAATATTAATATACTAAATATATTGTTATACTAAGTATATATACTATGTATTTTAGTAAATGTTGTTATTTAAAATATATTGCTATACTAATGTATATATTTAATAATTCTATCTATCGTTATACTAAAATAATTAATTCATTTTACAAGATATAAAAAAACAATTTATATAAGCATTTCTGGCATGTTATATAAAAAAAATCCGTGTAAAACATATACGTATTTCATTGATAATATGATTCTAATAACAATAATTTCCATTATAACCAATATGAAATGTTATGCATGTTTGGTTTGTGCTGTAGAGTTTAACTATTTCGTAAGTATTCGTCAGTACAACGGTTAGTAGTTGACATGGATGAGAAGTTCTTGTTGTAGATACAAATAAACAGTTAATCCAGGAGGAATGACTGAGCAGAGTTAGACGACAGAAGAATTTATTTCGTAAAAACAAAGCATCATAAGACACAGGAGCAAGATAGTCGAAGAAGCAAGGGGAGGTACCCTAGTAATCGGCAGCCTACGGTAACAGCTTGTTTGGTCAAGTCAAAAAGGCCGAAGTGAGTCCCTTCTAAAAGTTTCATGTACGGGTGTTGGCGCGGAAAGCATGATAAAATCGCCAGTACTTGGCGAGGGAGTTTTTGGAGACAACGGTCGGACGCGTATGGGAAAAAACGATAACTGCTAGATTCTGTCTATGATAATGCATTCATTTGAGGATGGGGGGAAGGGTTGTAAAGATTCTTTCATGGAGACAGAAAAGGAAAAAGAAAAGAAAGTAATTTTGGGATTGGCGTTTGATTTTGCTAAAAGACAGCTGCAATTAACGGTTACATATAACACGAATCTAATAACAGGGTGTGAAGGATATGAGCTTGCATATTATAGTTTACATGTGGGCGAGAGATATTTTAATTAATTCTTTTGAGAGCGGATGAGAAGTGCAAATGCTTGCATAAAGAATATCGGTTATACGTTACATTATTTTAATAAGTAGAGCACAGCTGCATATATATTTTGTCTAACTTTTAAGACAGATGCACTTTTGATTTCATGAGAAGGAAACGGTTGAATTAGAAATATGTGAACATTAGTAACTTATTTTTAGCATAACCGCAAATTAAGGACAGAGAGGTTTCTGATGTATGAGAGTGACTTGCATTTTAGAATGAAGAAAGTAGATTCGTTATCTAAATTAAATCAGAAATAGATTTTAGTTAACATATTGAATTTTGGGGGGGGATTACAGACATTTAAAAACTGTAAACTATAATTGTTTATTTTAATTATTTATTTATTTGGGGGGAATGAATAAATCTTTATGAATTTTTTTTTTTTTTTTTTTTTTTTTTTTTTTTTAAATCTCTATTTTGGGGGGGGGGGGAGGAGAAGCATGCAATCAATACATGTATGCTAGATGTTGGAAGAGGAATGGAAAAGCTTATGTTAACTTGTTAAAATTTTGAGGGGGGGGGGGGTTTGAACTGAAAGTAAGATATATGACAAACGTCTTTGTCATATGGTTACTTATACAAATGATATAAATATGTGTTTTACGAAAATAATGTATATATATATATATATATATGTGTGTGTGTGGGATTATGATGAATAATAGTTTCAACACAACAGGAGATTCTTCAAATATAGTATAAACAAAAAGGTTTAATAAAATAACAACATATACAACTGAGGGTTGGACTCAAATACAAATATATAACTAGATTAATAATTATGAACGATAAAAACTTTCGTATCTCAATACAAACACAATAAAAAAAGCTACATGTGGCATTGCATAAAAATTCACTCAACAGCCATGGCTAAAATCTATAGAACACTTCCTCGTGCTTGCGTACTTTCCTTCCTGCATTCCGTGAACTCATCGCCTTTATTACAGCATGTGGATATTATTAATTCATTGAGTTCATATTAATGTTGTCGTTATTTCTCATTATTCCCACATTAATAAATATTACATCAAACAATTCCTTCCAATATTTATTAATTCATTCGTTAATATTTTAGAAGGAATCCAAATCAATAATTTAATAACATTCAGAGTTTTAAAGCAAGTTCCTTCTAAAAACATTTTCTTTTCAAGTTTTGAGGCATTTCAACAAAAGAATTCGAAATATTATTGAACTGAAGGAAAAAGAATAGTATATAATTCCTACTGCACTATGTTTGTGTACAAGGTAAGTAAACGTTTTCCTTAAAAACAGGAAAAGAAAATTTTGTGATTGAATTCATTTCGTATTATGATAAACAAAAAGTATTTAAATAATATTAATAGTAATTTAATAAGAGTAAGTATTTAAATAAGACTTTTCGGCATTTCATAAAATATTAAAGACTTGAAATTCATAGGAAAACTCATGCAAATCATATATTTAATTTATCATATGATACTAACATTAATCATTTTCAGTATAACAATTACAATATTTCATTCCTATTTTGTTACCTATACAAACATTTTAAAATATGTGTCGTACGCATTAAATATATACACTATATTGCCAAAGGTGATTGGTCACTTGCGGTTTTAGACGTTTTGTTAACTATCTAGAAAAATACATGAGGAATTTACCTGAAACTGCAGGAGTGTAAACAGTATAGTATAGCTTATATATTTTCGTGAATATTTTTTCCCGAAACCCCATAAGGGACTGTCAACAAATTGAAAAAAAACGAATATCTTTTGGATTACCCTGTAAAAAGTAATGTAGCAAAATTTTTCGAACTCGAGATTATTAATAAGTGGTTTATTGTAATATACTGTGTTAATTTTTATGAGGATAGCATGAATATTCGAAGAGAAATTAAGGTTTTTATAAAAACCGACTCAAATTTCGCCGAGTTTTTTGCTTATAATTTGCAGAGTTCTTAATATAAAAAAAAGTTATTTTGAGAAAATATGTCAAACAACATTGTACACAATACTCTGCAATCGGAATAAAAAATTAGTAAAAATTCGATGAAAAATCAGCAGGTTTACTAAAAAATATTTCACTTCGCATGCGCGAATGCAATCAAAATATAATATGCATAATGTATTAGCTAAGTATATAGAGCAACTTTTGTGAAAGTCCCAAAATCATAGATTGAAAATTCTGAAAATTATCGTCGATAGAAGAAGCTCGAAAGCTTTTCAAGCTATAATTTTGAGACTTTCACAAAAGTTGATCTTTCACAAAAGTTGCTCTTTCATAAGACTTCATACAAACAAACAGAATGTAAACTTTATTATTGAAAGGTTTGTACTGTAAAAAAGTACATTTTAAAAATGACAAATGATTTCTACAAATAAAAATGATGAGGATATATACATATATATATTTTACTCAGTATTAAATTTCGGAAGTAGTTCAACGATTGGACAAAACATTCAAATTAAATATTAACAAATAATCCATGTGCGAAAGTTTTTGTAAAAAAGTGTTATCAATGAGTTTCTAAGCCGATAGACTCACCACATAACTCATTGTTTGATTACATAAGCAAAATTAAATGCAAATTACGTTGTACTATGTATTTCTTATATTTTAATTACGTTTGATAAGAAAGAATCATTTTACAGTATATGACCCCTTATCCGGAATTCCAAAATCCGGAAAAACCCGAAGTCAGCAAAGAAGTTTCGAAAGTTTTCTAAATTTGTATATATTTTTAGAAAAATTTTAGAATTTTTGAAATTTTTCGAAAATTTTACCAATTTCTAATTTTTTTCAGTCTATTGTGTTTCAGTGTGTAATCACTAAAATATTGTTACTTCGATAGCGAGTGAACACGCCCCCCCCCCCCCTTCTTCCCGAAATTAGAAAAGAATCATTTTTCTCTCAAATTTTCGTTTAAAATTAATTTATATTACGATTCGTTTGAAACAAAAAAATAGTTATATATTGATTTCATCAAGGGTGATTCTGTTCCGAATTTTCCTAAAAATTTAAGGCATTCGGTTTCGAAAATTTTAGTCTTCAGTCCAAAGTTTCGAACATAACAAAATCTCGAATTTTGAGCGATCGTCGCCGAAAAAACAATTATGTCTATCGTTCGAAGAAAAAGTAGACAATTTCTTCAAAGAACTGCGGAAACAACTTGAATTTTGTCAACGGATTGAAAAAAACGCAAATTTGGTCGCAGAATTGCGAAAAAACGCTATTTTTTTTAACAAATCGCAGAAAATACGCGATTTCCGACAAAGGCTTGCGAAGAAAACGCAAATTTCTTCCAAGGACTCCGAAAAAATGTTAAATTTGTTCAAGGGATCACAAAAAAAACCACAAATTTGGTTAAAAGATCGGAAAAAAAGAAAAAAAAAACGCGAATTTCGTCAAATAATCGCGGAAAACATGAATTTCTCCAAAGGATCGCGAAAAAAAACGCAAATTTCTTCAAAGCACTGCAAAAAAAAATTTAATTTGTTAAGGGATCCCGAAAAAAGTGGAATTTCGTCAAAGGATCGAAGGAAAAAAAACCACAAATTTTGTCAAAAGATCACAGAAAAAATGCGAATTCCGTCAAAGGATCGCGAAAAAAAACCCCGCTAATTTTGCCAAAGAATCTCAGAAAAAAACTCGAATTTTGTCAAATGATCGTAAATAAAAGGTAAATTTCGTCAAAGAATAGCAAAAAACACAAATTTCTTCAAAAAATCGCAGAAAAATGCGAATTTTGTCAAAGAATCACGAAAAAAAGCATGAATTTTGTCAAATAACCCTGAACTTCGGGAGGACCCCAAATCCGGAAAATTCCAAAACTCGGAAAGCCTTTGGTCCAGAGGATTTCGCATAATAGGTCCTGTACTGTATTTAAGATGGAAGAAAAATTTCAAAATACGCCAGTAGATGGCGCCAATGTACTGGATTGATCACTCAAATCCTCCGTACGAAAGAATTCACCGCTATTTCTGAAAATAAAAGTGCTGACAGAAAAAATACATACAGAAATTTTGATATATGTGTTTTATATGAAATAGTTTTTGAAGGTTTTAAACAAAATTAAAATATTTAAAGGCTCTAATATGCTTTTACAAAAATTTTAACAGCAGAATCGGATGAAGCATAGCTTTTTCATGTTACAGACACTTTCTTGCCTTCGGATTTTATTATAAGTAAGATTGCATTCGCGCATGCGCAGTGAAACATTTTTTAGTAAACCTGCTCATTTTTCCTCCAATATTTATTATTTTTTTATTCCGATTGCAGAGTATTATGTACAATGTTGTTTGAGATATTTTCTCAAAACAACTTTTTTTTAATATTAAGAACTCTGCAAATTATAAGCAAAAAACTTGGTGAAATTTGGGTCGGTTTTTGTAAAAAACCTTAATTTCTCTTCGAGTATACATGCTATCTTCGTAAAAATTAACACAGTATACTAGTAAATCTACAGATCAGGAGCCTCAACGTCAGCTCAAGTCACTGTTTTTTAATCTCACTTCTCATACTATTTAGCATCTTACAATCCGCAATTTAATTTTTTTCTATTGCACACACATTTATAGGCATATACAATTCTTCGGAGGTTTCAGAAATTAGAAACGCTAAATTAAACACGGTTTATGCAATGATATTCTGAAATTCTTATGAACTTCTTATTCATGCAACTTTTTATATTAAAAAAAATAACGTATTAAAATAAATTCTTCATTTATGTCAATAGAATACAAAAATAATTTATTTTGCTAATAAATTATTGGAACAAAATAGTGCGAGTTACTTTTATTATTTTTATCTTCTTTGAAATATCGTTGCTATGAAACTGATAAATTAAAGAGCAAAGTAAAAAGAAATGCATTTTAAAATTTGTAAAAAACATGAAAATAAAAGTTTTATATTTCAGGAACAGATGCAACAAAATTTCCAATCATTTAAACAATTAATATCTCAATTCTAATAAATGTATCGACAATTTTTCAAAATTATTGGATATATTTAAAACCTCCATATTGAAAATCAACATCCATAATTTTATGTTGAAATCCATTATTCAAATATGTGATTTCCATTTCAGTTAAAAATGAAATTTGAAAATCGTCTGCAGTCCCATAGGAAATCATTATGACCTAAAAAGAAATGTTCTATATTTTTCGAACGAATGAACCAAATGTAACTAAAAACTATACAGCTAATTCCGGCTACCTCACCAACATTCCTACCAAAAATCAACCTAATCAGATCATTTTTACGGCAGTTATCGGGGAACAGACAGACAAACAGACAAACAGACAAACAGACGGAAACCAAAAACTTCTCGGGTCTCAACAGTAAGCCTTCACTGACGTTTCGGCAATTAAAATAAACCACTTATTAATAATCTCGAGTTTGAACGCTTTTTCTACATTAGGTTTTACAGGGTTATCCAAAAGATATTCGTTCTTTTTCAATTTGCTGACAGTCCCCTATGGGGTTTCGGAAAAAAATATTCACGGAAATATATAAGCTATACTATACTGTTTACACACCTGCAGTTTCAGGATAATTCCTCATGTATTTTTCTAGATAGTTAACAAAACGTCTAAAATCGCAAGTGACCAATCACCTTTGGCAATATAGTGTATATATATATTATATCAAACAATTTCTCCCATTCTTTTTTGATTCATTCTTTAAAATTCTAACTCAAGTAACTCAAAACAGATATTCAATATACTTTCAGAGTTTAAGAGTAAGTTTCATCGGAAAACATTTTTTTTTAAAGTTCTGAGATATTTGAGTAGTTTGAAACTTTATTGAACTGAAAGAGAAATTCAATTAATAGGTAATTGTTGCTACTCTATGTTTGTGTGCAATGCAAGTAAAAGTTTTCTTAATAAAACAATAAAATAAATTAAAATAACTCTGAGGTTGAACATATGTTATTTAAAGGATAAGTATTCTTCAAAGTACTTTTTTTCTATTTTTAGTATTTTATAATATTATTTTGACCCAATATTAATTACTTTTATGAAGTAAAATTATCAAATCAAGAAAAAAATGCAATCTTTGTGAAAAAACGGGAAACAAATATTTAAAAAAAACTAAGAAAACATTAAATCAAACTTTTCCTGCAATTTTGAGCTTTATGAAGCATCCCTTTCCATAATTTTCTTACAAACGTTTTCTTTTACTGGGAGGAACGTGTTTGCTAAAATATAGTTTAAGAAGAAATTAATAAAATATCAAGCATACGTGCAAATACATTAAAAATGAGTATTTATTTAACTTTTTTATTTTAAAATAATAAAGTGAAAATCCGATGCTTACTTTCATAAAGTCAAACTTAAGAATCATTCATAGAAAATAGAAATTGATTTAAAATAAATCTGAAGTGTTGGTATTTTTATTTGAGTAAAAGGAATATATCATTACAAGATGTTATAATTTATTATATTGAGTAAAATGAATTAAAAAATTTCAACTCTGAATCATTTAAAATTAAATGGTGCAATAAAAAGACTTTTCGTCATATTTATAGTTATCGGATCTTTCTAGCCTTTCGTGAGAATATACTACAGAATATTTTAATTAATATGCAAAAAGTTGGAATTTTTGCAAGCGGTACGCTTAAGTGGGTTTTCTGCATTATATTGCTTATATCTAGGAATTTCAGGGTTATTTATTTTTCTATATAAACGAAATATATTTCTGTAAATTATTTTATTTTACAATTTAGTTGCATTTCAAACTATGTTTTTTAAATTAAAAAAAATGAGCTAATCTGAGCCTGCACCTCGCACACAGTTGTAAATTAACAGGCTTTCGAGCAGAACTATACATCAGAGAAAAAAAAATTATGATCAGTTTTACAATCTGTAGAGTTACAGATATAGTTGTGATTGACAAAAACAATAATTTTATTATTTGTTTTCAAAATGGTTTATATCTGACACAATAATTAGAATAATTAAATGGAAGTTGAAAAAAAAAACGCTTTTTTAAAAATTCACAAAAAAAGTCAACTTATATTATAAAGCACAAATGTGTGCGTCACTCAATGATAAAATCATAATGAAACAGGCAACAATGACGTGAAAATGGATTGCAATAATGGAGCTATTGTTTCAATTAAACAATCGTAATGTTCTATGGGGAAAATGCAAGTTTTGGGCCGACGTTGAACGCCCTTTGTTATCGAATTAAAATAATAATAATAATAATAATGTCCAGTTCATGTATTTCTCTCAGGGTTACATATATATTCCAAATTTCAAACCTCTACGTCAATAGGAAGCTGGTGAAAAATGAGTATCAAGATTTGACTGCCACATACATACATAAATGTAATTTAAAAGAAAATTTGTAAAAATAGAATTTCTTTTGGTCATTAAGGGGGCACAAAAATAAGATTATATTTAATTGTATTAGATATTTCCAGTTTTAACCATAGCAACTTCTATGCAGAATAATGTCTCAAAATTTCAGTCATATAGACCGAAAAATGTTTTTCTGAAACCATGGGACGAGCTAAAAAATGTTGTTTAGAGAAAAACGTGTTTAATTTTTTTTCATATTTTTACTAAAAATACGTTAATTATGTTGTTTATATATTTTTTATAAATCAGTGATTCTCGAGCCATAAAGTACACCTTCAAGTTCCTCAAACAAGGCGTTTGTGAAATTTCGTCCATGAATGTCGAAATACTTCTTAAGCTAGCAAAGAAAATTCTTCTGACAAACATTTTCTACGCATGAAAGGTATCGTCTCAGGGTTGCATATTTGTTCCATTAGTGTTTAAAAAATATGAAAAAGTAACAAGATAAATATATTTACAATAAAATCTCGTTACAACAAATTTCTAGATTTTCTGCGAAATACACCGATTACGTTCGTTATTCGGAAATTTTCGTGAATGTGAAATTCAAAAATGGAAGATTTAAAAAGTGAAATTTGGATGTACATTGAATTTAATTAAATATTAATACTATACACTTAAAAAGTAATCAGATTTAGCATTATTGTATATCTTAAATTATTACTAAAGTTATATTAAATTTCTACGAATATGTGAATAAAGAATAAATATACAGCATATTATTGTGAACATATATGCTATTCATAAGTTAATTATTAAATTCAATAAAATTCAAGATAGATTTCAGACGTAACTATAAAGCAATTATAATTTACCTTGCAAATCTAACCGCACACAGAAATATAGCATTAATGCAACTTCTGCACTCAAAATATGAAGTATGAAATAGAAATGGAATTTCATTTCCAATATGTCATGTGTGTAACTTTATTTTGCAGATGTTGAGAAAGCATCCGTGTTTGATATCTTATATATATTTAAAATTTAAGATATTCGATAAATAAAGCCGTACTCTCAACAATCCCATATACCGTTTTTTTCTATACTAGAGGGCTCAGCCCCCTACTCGCTGCCGCTCACCAACCCCCCGTGAATTGCAAAGCAATTCACATTGAGACCGCTACGCGGTCACAGCTCTCTTTGCTCGCTCGCCCCTTTTTATTTTTCTAGTAATTCTAGCCGGAATAAGTACTACAATAAATCATTTGAACATATGAAATTGACAATTTTTTAATGTAAAAAGTAATTGAAAACTCCGTTGAAAACACAACTAAAAATGCATTTAGCTGATGCTACTAATGTGCATATTAAATAATTTAAATACTAAGAAAAAGGATCTTGGAAACATAATTAGCACCTATAATATTGTACAGCACGGCTTAAATTCATTAAAAAAAAAAACTACGTGGTAGGCAGATAGTTTATCATCAATGATTGTTCAAATTTCGTTCAACATTTTATTATTCTAATTGATTATAGATTTCGGCAAAATAAATTATTTTTACTTCAATAAAACGGCAACAGATGGCAGGAGAGACATTCTAGAAAGTTTATATTTTATTATCTCCGATTTTTTGTGTGAATGAATTTCGTAAATAAATTCTAAATGAATTCATTTGAAAAAATGAATTCATTTGAAATTGACAATATTACTCATAATTAAAATGAGGAATCATCTCAGACGCTTTCGATTACGTTCATATTATTTTATTTTTAATGATTGCTAGCTTCAGTTTCACTGCTCTGACACTAACCGCCATATTGGAGGCGGGGCTAACACAATCTTGTCTGTTCATTGGTCTGAGCTCTGGTTACTACGGTTGTTGCCAACGATAAGGTAGAAATTCAGCCCTATTACCGCGCCACGTAAGACAACTATATATATAGATTTTTCTCATGCTACAGATCTTCTTTAGATTCCATTTTCCAAACCTATATATTTTTTTAAACATGTACTACTGAAAACGAGTGTGTACTTCAAATAGAATAAGCAAACAATACAAATGGGAAAATGGAAATTTGTATTTAAGATTTATTTATTAGTATTTATTAAAATGCGCAATATGTTATTTCTACTATAAAAAAATAAATAAAAGCCAAAAGCTTAAAAATATCATTTGAAAAAAAAAAAAATAATAATAATAAAAAAAATAAAAAACGCTTTGTTTGTTGAAAAATATGATGCTTCAATTCTCAGTTGTATATTTTACATATAGCAAAAAGTAGCTCCACCGATATAGCCAGTTTAGTATGATAACAGTATAATGATTAACAGATCAGATATAAATATTATAATATCTAATGCAAGTTCAATGTCTAATCTTCTTCAAAGATAAATTTTATGCTTTCAAACATTAAGTTCTTAAGTTTGATGTGAAAATACTCGAAATTGGTCTGCTTCTTTACTGGGAATCATAAAGTTTAATTTATCAATTAGTGTATTATCGATGAAAAAAGACACCTACGAACTCGACTAATTGTTATTTATAAGAACTCGACTAATTGTTATTTATAAGAACTCGACTAATTGTACCTGTAATCATCGTATAAAATATGACTAGCACCTACCAATTAATAATAATATCTACTTCAAAATAGTAAAACAATTCAAATTGTAAAAAACAATTTTCATTATTTTTTTTGTTCCGTTCCTCAGTACAAAACAACCTAGACAAAGACAAAGTTTTAAACATTTGTCTTAAACCTTTATGGAGTTACAATATATCAAAGTTTGAGGGTGTAAATATTAAATGCACGTGACAGACGTAACTTTATATCATCCTATTGAATTTTATTTTTTTTTAATAAATTAGAATAGACTCAAACATATTGCAAGCATTTTTTCCAATTTTAAAAACATATATTTACCAGAGGGCCCGTGCGAAGATTTCGCACTGAAATCTAATATTTTTTAGGTACTTCACTATTATCCCGTCGACCACTTTTCATAACAAAAAACTACCGCCAAACTGTAAGATTAAACGCCAAAAATGCAGTCCCATTTACTTGATGTCAGAATCATTATGCATGTTTGTTACGTCATCTAGCGGTTTTACATTCGACATTTGCGTGTATTTTTCATTATGTTTTACTGATTTAGTAGTTATTTTATTAATTAAAATAACAATTGTGTCCTTAAATTCTTATATTTTATTTATTTTTTAATATTCCAATGGCAACGTTCTCCCGTTTATTTGGCGATAGTTTTTTGCTATGAAAAGTGGTCGACGGGATAATAGAGAAGTATCATTTTTTATCAATATGTAATATTTATTAGATGCAGGTTTAAACTTCTAAAGAAAAAGCAAGGATAAAAATATCTCAAACAACATTTAGTTGTTAGTCAAGCCAGAATATCATCTAATTTATTCCATCAAAGTTAGACTAAAAACTGATCCAAGATTGCTAAAGGCACGCGCGAGAAAAAAAAAATTAACAATCGTATTTTGACTGCATTAGAGGATGACGTCGTCCGCTTCGGGAAAACCATGGGACTTAGAAATATAAATCTAAACATTTCAATTTCAATTTCGCTTTTTAATCATAAGTATAAAATAAACCCGTGCGGTGTTTTTTATAATAATTGCTATGAGCATCATATAATGTGGTATTTTATTTTTTTGGCAACAATAATTTCAGGAAAACCTTTCATTTCTTTCATGAAAACAATGCAGATTTAATTTTTTAATTTCAGCAAATTTTAATCAAAAACATGTTTTAACGAATTGTTAAGTGGGCTATGTCAGAAGCCTGTTCTAAAACCTTTCATATGGTATCTCATTCGTTGTTCTGCGTTTCATATTTTCTGAGTAAAAGGGATGTTGACAGGAGAAATAATATATAAGGATTAATGAGCATTATGGATAAATTCAAATTAAAGTACATGAATTAACACCTACAGTTAATTTTTGTATAAAATGTACAACAATTGTGAAAAACATGGGTGTATATATCTTTATAGCTCTTTCGAATAATTAGTTTTCGAGACGAAGCAAAATTTTTCGTTTCGAAGGTTTAAGGTATGGACCTTCCCAATAGCAACCCCCTCCTCAAAATCTTAGAAACTTACCGCAGAAAGTATGTGCGATTTTATTTCACACATACACTTCTTTGCAGATCATTTTATGATTTTACATTAATATTTACTTTATTACCCAGTATAATACTATTGAAAATATTTCATAGTCATTTTCAAACGCAAACGACTTTTAATCTCGAAAATAAATTGATTTATCGCATTTCTAATAAATCAAGAAATTATATATAATGTACAGCTTTAGTAAATGCGCAAACGATTTTGTAATTGATTTTTAGAATAACATGATATTATGTCATACCTTATACTGTTGTGCGTTACATCATGATGATTATGGCAATAGGAGTTGAAATACTGGAAATACAATACAAAAATGTTCATTTGCTATATAATCTATATATGTTCTTTAAATTTTCAGGATAGTAGAATTCACATTATAGTAACATAAAGCATGGTCATGACAATAACATGTTACGAAACAAGAACATAACACGAACAATGACTAAACAAGAACAATGACGAAACAAGAACAATGACGAAACAAGAACATGACATGAACAACGACTAAACAATGACAGTGACGAAACAAGAACATGTTACGAACAAAATAGTAACATTAAACAAGAACAATGAAGAAACAAGAACATGACAAGAACATGTTACGAACAAAATCGTAAAATTAAACAATAACAATAATAAACATTAATTGTTCATGCATCAGGCATACATTATGAACACTTTAAAACACTTCCAAAATAATATTACATATATTTATTATTTAACAAGGTGAAAGATGATATCAAAGTAAACAATTTGGAAAACGCATAACATATTTAAAAGCCCAATTTCAGGAATTAAAAACTATATTCAGGAAAGTATCCAAGCTCTTTTGTGCAGCCCTGTATATGGATCAATATATTTGTATATATACTACATAGAATGCTAAATTTCAGTTCTGTTAAGAAACGCGTAGCACAGTTTAAAATTCTCCTTCTGAAATTTCCGTCAATAAACAGAAATGCACTCGACAACTTTTGTGCTGCTCTGTATATGATCCACTGAAATTATACTCAACCAGTAGTAAACAAAAAAATAGTTAAATATAAAAAAGCGTTCAACAACAGAAAAGCACTTATAGTAGTCTGAGTGCAACGAAGACTCATACACAGCGCAGTATTACTTTGCCCCATATATAGCTACGATGGATATTAAAACCTTTCGTCAAGCATAACTCAAAAAATATTTAACGGATTTCGTTCAATTTTTTACAGCAGGTACCTATAAAGGTCACAACGACGTCTATTTATTACCAAGAATAAATGTCAAAAAGTTTGGAAATTATATTAAAAAAATAGATAAAAAAGCAGAATTAAAGTACATACGTCACGAAAATTTTATGCGTACGTCATTTTCACCGGCGCACGGTGGACGATTCGCTGATTCTAGCTGGCCAAAATTATTTTTCAACTTCTATTTGATGAAATCTATTTTTCGTTTATATAAACGATGTATTAAGCTGATTTAAAGAAAATATATGAAATTTTAAACGGTAGTTTAATAAGAAATCATTATATTTAATTAAAAATTATTAATGTAGTACATTAGATGTGCAGGGTGGCTAGTGGTCAGTGAAAAATACGGTCAAAAAAGGTTATAAAGACCAATATATTTTTATAGAAAAATTCATGTTAATTATTTGATCGAATAATGGACATGAATTTTTCTATGAGAATATACTGGTGTTTATCACTTTTTTTGACTGTATTTTACCCTGACCACTAGCCACCCTGATGTGATTTTTTTTATTATATTACTATGATGTACCATTCAGTTAAATATTTAAATTATTTAAAGCTTTAAAACATGTAATGAATGAGTTAATCTTTTACTTGATAACTAAAAAGGACAATATTTATGAACTTTTATAATATTATTAAGATTTAAGCGATAGAATTATATTTATTATATGATACCAAATTATAAAAGTAATTTTTTATAATAATCTACTAGAAATTTGGATACAAAATAAATATTAAAGAGTAATACATATTATTACATATACAAAGGAATAAGAAAATTGCGTAGACATTTTCTGACAATTCGCCATCTAATAGTTCTTCATTCTGGCTTTCCTCAGTAAGTTACGAGTACTCATTGAACGAGGTATTTCAAAACTGCTTTGCAGCCAAGTTTCATATTTTTCAGAAATTTTTCATGTGCTCTATGTACAGCAGTCCACTTTTGTCTAAACTGGGTCTTCTGTATAATCATTTCCTGCTTGAAAACTTTCATTTGTACTTCGTTATAATTTTCATTTGTCAACAAAACATATTAAGCCAATTCGATTTTTTCGTTAAATGTGGAAGCTGGTTGCTACTGTATAATATTATAAAAGCTTATTCGTGTGATTGGTTTACATTCTGATGACCCTCGTAAAAAGAAAAGTGTTCTTAGAATAAAAAATATAATAATAACTTTAGACTTCGTATGATAAAAACAACTTTAAAATGTACGGAAGCAGATAGAAGCAGACAAGTAAACGTTTATCCAATATCTAAGACTCTAAACTATTTACTAAAATTAAAAGTTGAGATTTATCTAGCTTTATCATATAACTTTTTGAATTTTCAAAATGAAATTTATTAAAAATACATAAAGTCATTAAAAACATTAAATGTGAAATAACTATTGACAAAAGAAAAAAATTATGCTTATAAATTAAAAAAAATAAAGTACATGCCTTGTTCTAAAGCACTCATAATGTACAATTTCTTTCAATTTCTTCAACATTCACATATTAAAACAATATACTAGAAATCATCGATTTATTCTCCTCTAATAAACGCCAACTTCATACTCACCTACTGGCAGTACGGTTGCATTTATATCAAAAACATCTGCAGTGCCCACCACCTGCACATATAAGGTACATGTGGTAAAAAATAAAATCCAGTTGGATAAACTTTGAAAAATCGACTTTTGGCCAGCTAGAATCAGCAAATCGTCCACCGTGGCGTCGGCGGAAGATTTTCGTAGACAATCGGATATGAGAAGTTCATGGAGTACATGGAGCAAAAAAATATGCACGCACTAATATTCAGCACAATAAAATATATTTCAATTTAGTAGAAATCGAAAATTAATCTGTTTTTTTCTGTTTGAAATAAAACCCCCGCAATAACTTGGTAGTCTTGGTATTAGAGATTTGGCGCAAATCTCAGCAATAGCAGCTTTTTTTATTTCGCATGTGTAAAAAAAAAAAAAAAAAAAAAAAAAAAAAAAAAAAAAATCTTTGGTGTTTAAATAAAAGGTTTCGATTTATGGCATTATTTCTTTTCTTTTTTTTTTTTTTTTCTCTTTTTAGCATTTTAAATTGGATTAATGAAAGGCATGTATTTTAAATTAAATCAGTGAAAGGTTTATATTTAAATGAAATGAATTCAATATGAAATGTTATAGGAACAATATTTGGCGATTTATAAACTGCGCCAGGGTAACATAAAAGTACCAATATATCAATAGGTATGTAGTATGTGAAATGAAACAATTATATTATAATCACCCATCGTACAAGAAAAAAAAAACTAATATTCTGCATTCAGAGGGAAAAATCCATCTCCTGTGCCGTAAGATTTAGAGAGTTTTTTTTTGGTGATAAGTTTTTCGATGTGATTGTTCGGATCTGCAGTATTTGGCTTACTTTTTCTAAATCTTATTTTTTTGCAGATGTAGTATTATGTAAATATATTTCGTATATATATATATATATATATATATATATATATATATTTACCTTTTTATCTGCGCCTTTGGAAATATTAAAAAATTAAAAAAGATTTACATATATCAAGCGTATAATGTTATGTTTTGCATTTTTATACGGACCACTTCTCCATTTTTACATTTTAAATGTATATTATTATTTACTAGCCGTTTATTAATTGTTTACAATTTACCCCCCTGACAATAACAATTATTTATCACAAAAATGCCTCTGAAGTTTGTTAAATAAATTTGTTTATGTATTTTCATTACTTATTAAAATATCGAATATGGCGATAAAATTTTATTTTAGCATCGTGCTTAAATTTTTAAGATGTTGCAAAAACATGCTTTAATAAACATATGCTTGTAAATATTTGAAAAACATGTTTTACCGCTCTCTTGAAAAATTTTATACGATGCTAAAACTACCTTTTGGCACCATTTTAAATTTTTTTCGCCAACCGACATAGGATACGAAACTTTTCCCCATTCAGATACACAGGCAAAGCTGGTCTCAAACAAGAGTAAAGCTAGCAACAATATTGTTTTAACTCTATAAAAGTTACAATAATGATATTAAATGCTCCGATTGGCTTTGGGCCCAATTACGAAAGTTTCTCCTAAAAAAACTGTAGAAGAAGTATTTTACATTTGTTTCAAATGAAGCACGGTCTACAAGGTATTATTTAATAATACAAGCCACACTAATGGCATGGAGACAAAAGTTTTAATTTAAATGTATGTATTTGAAACTCTTTGCCCCCCCCCCTCCGAAAAAAAAGAAAAGAAAAGAAAGTTACAGTAATAAATTTAAAATGGCGTTAAGCCACGCTTTCTGAAATAAGCAATTGGCTTCAAACGTGATAACGAAACTTTCACTTAACTTAATAACATGTAGCTAATATAGCCCTCAGTGTACTTTGCAGTTATACAGACCTCGTGGTTTTTTTAAAAAGCTTGAGACAATTCAGGTTTAAGAAGTTGAGATTTACTGTCAAATGATATAAACAACTATGAACACAAAACTGATGAAATATTATTCAGGTTTATGTATGTATTTAAAAAAAAAATTGCATCTGATTACACTTATTAGATAAATTACTTTTGTTTGATTTTAATAACTGATAAACGGCTCCTGTATATTAAATAAATTGTTTAAATATTGGAAAGAGGTGGCGAGATGTAGAAAGACGAGTAAACAAGCGGGTAGACAGACGGGTAGTGAGATGGGTAGAGAGATGAGTAGTGACATAGGTAGGCTGACGAGTAGCGAAACGAATAGACAGGCGGCTAGAGAGAAAGGTAAAAAGAGGGTTGACAGATGGGTGGCGAGATGGGTCACGAGACGGATAGCGACACCGGTAGACAGTAATGTAGCGAGAAAGGTTGCGAGACACGTAGCATGGTAAATAAAGAGACGAGTAGACAGATGAGTACAGAGACGAGTTGACTGACGGGTAATGAGATTGGTAGCGAGACGATAATAAAGAAGTATCTGTTAAGCTTAACTTTGAAATATATATAATTTTTCAAATTTGCCGATATGGAGATTTAATGTAAAAGTTATTTTACAGAAGTCATCGAAAGATTTTTTGTATACTTTAATAGTAATTTAGACTATAGTTTTGCAATCTGGTTTGTAGCAAAGCATGCCATCAATGTGGTTTGAAGTGTAAGAGTTTCTATAAACAGTTATACAAATAATAGATATATAATCAAGGAAGAAAAATTTTAAATTCACACACAAAAAAAGGTGCAACAATGAAATTAAATTTGCGTTAAGCCACGTTTGATAGAATAATCTATTGGCTGCAAATCCAATTATGTAACTTTAAAAAGCTTGGCGTTTTAAAAGATCCGGCGTTTTTTTTTTTACAAGTTTTGCGCAATACAAGAAAATGAGATTCTTTGCCACATGTTAAAAAAAATATGACGACACATCTGATGAACGATACTTCTTTTCTATTTTTTTAACAGTGTATATGAATTTATATATGATATTTTGATTTGCTCTTTTTCTTTATATTGTTATTGTTAACCCTATGTTCTCAGCAATATCACTCAGACTAATCCCTTTGAGGGAAGCCCTAGTTATTATTAACACACAGTACCGAATCCTTTTGTGTGTCG
Source organism: Maratus michaelseni (assembly GCA_963931845.1). Lineage (NCBI taxonomy): Eukaryota > Metazoa > Arthropoda > Arachnida > Araneae > Salticidae > Maratus > Maratus michaelseni. Next base: position 396,691,243 of record OZ007592.1, read on the forward strand.
CTGTAAGTGAACGATGAATTCTATACACATAATATCGCATGATATTCTATAGTGAGCCTCTTGTAATGCACCTCAGTGATATATATCAATTTCAATACGTTTGACATTGTGTAGCATCATTAAAATAAAACGCGAATAATTTTTCTCCGTAGACCGTAATGTAACGGAATTCTTCTGAGTGTCCCTGTAAAAAAACTATAAGAGCTACATCATTCATTTTCAATACCAAACATCCCATAGTAAACCTCAGTAACGTATATCAATTGCATGACAATCCGAATAAATTTAGGTGAGTTACAGCACGGACAGACAGACAGAGGGTAAATTGACTGATGGCAAACAGACAAGCCGAATTCATAAACACTTTCCGACTATGTTGAAATATACTTATATATCATTATATAAGTATCTATAACAAACCATCAAATAATCAATCAATTAGAATAAATCGTTTTACGCCTAAATTCTTTAAAATTTTCCGAACTCACATAAATCTTAAAATTTTTAAAGGGTACCCTATACATAAATATTTTTAATTAAAACAGTAAAAGACACGTGCGCATCCTAGGAAACGAGGAAGCCGACGAATTAGCAAAAAAGGTTGCAAAAAATGAAACTAAAGAAATTCCATTTCCGCCTCGAAAGACCGATACAAAACTTGAAAACAAAAAAAAAAAACTCGCTCTCAAACAATGGCAGTTCGAATGAGATTATGGGGAGACAAGCAGGGAGACATATGAATATTTCCCAAAGGTAGAGATATTCGAAGAGTCATAAGCTGCAATCTACTAAGTCAAATTTACACAGATCATGGAGCGTTTCCGGACTACCTGCAAAGGTTTAAGCGCAAGGACGCACCAAGCTCCTCATGCGAGGAATTGGGAACCGCCAAACACTATCTAACAACCTGCCCACTAACCCAATCACGCTATGCGCATCACACAGAACAACGAAAAAATATGCCACAACCTGTTAGGGAAGAACAAACATGTACAAACAAAAGAAAGAGCAGTGATCAGATGGTTAGTAGAAAACATCGATCTCATATCACAGTAAACACACCTTCCTAGCAGTGAGATTCCTGATTAGCATTCCCCACACTCAACAACTATATGCTTAAGAAATTTTTCATTAACTGAATAGAAAAAGTAGCAGTTTTAAGATAAATAAGCCAATGTACGATTAGTATTGCTTTGTGGGGATTCGTGTAGTTCAATCGTCTTAGCAGTATTATATGTTCACGCATATCATTGTCTCATTTATTATGGTGGCATCTGTTGTTATTATGTTTTATATGCTGCATGTCTCATGAAGGATACTTTACAAAGAAGGTAGTGCGTGTAACACGACTAATATAACTAAAAATAGCATATTGCAATCTGAAACGATTGGTTCACGTGCTATACGCAAAAATAAATATTATATTATAAAACTACATCCTTACTATTGCATTTTAAAAGTTATTTTAATTTGAATACGTAAATTACCTTTCATTTAAAAAATGTACAATTTCTATAACAAAAGTTATTTATGTTTATATATTCAACTCTGTTTAAAATGAAATAGCAAATTATATATATACATTGAGATTGCATTGCTTCATTTTATATCTAAAAGTTATAAATTTTGCTTGAAGATAGAACCATCTGTAATGTTTATATAAAACAATAAGATTGTGCAAAAGTTCCATATCATTATTGTTTGAAACAAATTCCCTAAACACTCAATTTGCATTAATTTAAATTAAAATTCTGAAATCGACAGAGTTTTACTCATATTAATTTTAAGTTAATACTGTTAATTTAATCTGATTTCGAAAATATAAGAAAATACTACAAAAGTTCGTTTTCCTCCAGACAATTGGCTGCATTATAAGTGATATCTAAAAATCAACAATTTGCTACATACAATGTTTTCTATTTGCCTACAGAAATAATTCTTTTAGTCTTCTGAGACCTGCGACAATAAGGAGAAATGCTGCAATAAGAATACATATATTTAATATATGTTTGAAATTTGAAATTTTTCCTCTAACATTTCAGCTTTCCCAATTCAATTTTATTCAATTGGGTATTCATTCAGATAAGCTATTTAATTAAGTTTTACAAAATGCAAGATATTTCATAGCAGTACTAAGAGACATGCTACAATAGCAATGTTACTATCAGTAATAGTAACTAAATTTTAATTTTGGGGCCTATTGTGAGTACCAATTGGGGTAAAATCACATTTGTCATGAATACAAATAACTTTTGTCGGCGGACTCCCTGAAAGTTTATGTAGAAATTTATTAATTTATTTTTTTTTTCTCTAAGAGTTCCTATTTCTGTTAATAAGTAATGCAAACTAGTAGATATTATTTTTCAAGATTTTTTTTTTTTTATTGACCAATTTTCAACATTAAATGCATTATATAAGGAAAACAATATCTGAAATTCCTTCGGTAAAATACTTTATTCAGATATAAATTCAATTATATTATATTGCAAATGGTTTATTAAAACGAATTGACATAGTACTTGAATTACGGCGTTGTAAATTAATGTTAAAAAATTATAATACGATTATTAACCCTTTCAAAAATACCGGTTAACGCATGTCATTTAGCTCCTCATGAGATGATTTCTTTTCTTACGCTGAAAGTTACTAAACGTTCGTATTTCGGCACAATATTTTTAGAGCATCTCGGTAGACCAGATTTACATCACCTACAATAATTTCAAAACGTTCAGATGAAAATAAATAATTTTTTAACACTAGGAAGGGCAATTTCTGTCCCTACCTAGAAGTGCCTACGGCAGTGAAATTGACTGTTTAATGAATTAAATGCATATCTTAAATTGAAAATATTTTATACTACATTATAATGCTATTTATAATATTTTAATTACTTTTAGTTATTTCTTTTAAGAACTTCTTCAAAGAACAAGTGATTATTTTATAAAACACATAGATAATTTGTAATAAATTTCTAAGTACCTTTCATAAAACCCATTTTATTGCTATTCGCAATTTTTACATACACTATTAAAAATTTGCAGCAAACTGTCCAGTCATTTGAATGTTTTTAGAGAAAACGGTGACATAACCGTAATTTAACTCTCTGTCCATTATATTGCCCTTATTATGGTCAGACGAGAGTTAAATGACGGTTATTTAACCGTTTTATCTGAAAATGGTCAAATGACTGGACATTTTGCTGAAAATTTGTAACAGTGTAACAACACGTTTTCAAGTGCATTTTCCACGTACATAATAGGAACATTTTTCACATACATGACTTGTTTTATTGTTGTTAAAAAGTCCATTTGGCACTGACGTCTTTTCTTTGAGACTCTGTTGCTAGTGTTGGAAATTTTCTAGGACAATCTTGAACTTGTGTTTGTATTCAAATGAATCTGTCTTAAGTCCTGCACTAACTGAAATAGGAAGCGATGCCGTGGACGTACGGACCTGCATATCATTAGGATTGGCACTTTGACTGCTAAAAGCTATGTATACGAGATACTGAGACCTCGTGTCGTAACTTAAGCTGTTGTCATGGTGATTCCTTTGTTTATATGCATGGTACTGCCAGATCGTATACAGCTCATCTGGTGGAGAACATACTTGAAGCTGAAACAATACAGCGTATGGAATGGATATTCGTACTCTCCTGACCTGAATCCGATCGAGCATGTTTGGAACACACTCGGACGATGCATTGCAGCGAGACCAAGGACTTATTTTACTCTCTGGAAATTGGAGATTGGAATTCTTGAAGAGTGGAACAGTATTCCCCAAAATGTTATCGATAGCTTCATCGCATCCATGGAAAATGTGCAGCTTCTTAGCTGTTCGAGGGTACCACACGCCAAATTAAACATCTTGCATCATTTCTAAACAATACTTTTTTGTCATTTACATGCAACCAAACTGTTGCCTTAAACCATCATTACATGTTCTTTCCATCTTTGCAAAGAATTAAAGCAACCTTAATTTTTTTTGAGCGTCGTTTTTTCTTTATTGCGCATTTATACACGTGTACCCTCCATTCTATGCACACGCATAGAATTTGTTTTTAATTTGTTGAATCCATATTTGTTTTGCACGGTTCTGCTGACTTCTTTCCTTCCTCCCCTAATTGTTTTGAGAATTGTAAAGACAGTAATTGACTTTGTGTGTTTTAAAGAAAAATATGTTTTTATACAATTTTAAAAGATTTTTTATCATAAGACAAAACGTACATGAACGATATCACACTTTTTTTCAGTAATTTTAAAAAAAATGTGAAATACTCTAAATTAAATACGATTTCAAAAACCGTATTTTTTCATGTATGCAGAGCTCTTGCATGCTGCACGAGTATATATTAATTCAACTTTATTATGATTATATTATTGAATAAGTAATGAAAATTCGTAAAGCAAAAAAAACGATAATTTTAATCTTTCTCATTTTTGAAATTTTGTACATCATATCACATTAACAATTTTAAAGATTTCCAACAAATTTTTGATTCATGAAATCTGGGCGATTAAAAAAAGTACACAGTTTTAATGCATGCATGTTCTCACAAATATTTGAAGTGGGTGTTTCAATTTTTAGACCTTTTTGTTTCTTTATTTATTTTTTACAAACAAGATGAATTTTCGTAAGTTGTAGAGTAGTATTCCTACACTGTTAAAAATTTGCAGCAAACTGTCCAGTCATTTGACCGTTTTTATAGAAAACGGATACATAACTGTAATTTAACTCTATTCAGACCATAATATGGGCGATTATATGGTCAGAATAAAGTTAAATTACTGTTAAATAACCGTGTTCTATAAAAACGGTCAAATGACTGGACAGTTTGCTGCAAATTTTTAACAGTGTATGAATGTGTTTATTTTTCTGTCGATCTAGATCTAAATTATAATATTTAAAAGAAAATTATGTTTAATGTACAAGTGCCTGAAAACAAGAACAAAATCAGACATATTCCTTGATATTGAAGCAAACATACAGACATAATAATAAGATATGCCCTTTAATGGCTTCGGGGAAATATTCAATGTACTGTCATTTGCGATCACTGTGTTGTTCTCAGATTGTTTGGGAGTTCCAAGTAGCTCATGATATTTTTAATTTTGAAATTTAACTCGGCATCAAAAGTTTGTACTTAAACAGTGTTTTCTTTTCGAATATTTTATGCTTTAATCACCTGATACCAAGATTGTCGGATTGGCCTCTTTTTTATTCAGAAATTCCAATATATACAAGAATTTCCGAATTGTAATTTTTGGTTTATTTAATGATAGAGATTTCGTGATCACATTAAATTATAATTCTTCTTTCAGAATATTTAAAATGTAAGGGTATCCCCGGTACAAGTTGGAAATTTCTGAATAAAAACGGACGCCAAACTGGCCAACCTGCAATTTACTATCATCTACTACATTTACTCATTGCTATATTACGTCATTTACTATCATTATTTGTCTATTTAAATTATACGTAGCATATTAAAACCTTTAAATAATTAGTCATATCAACATAAGGATCAAAGGACCGTATGCCAAATTTTGACTCAACATGAAATAACAGAATATAACATTCAGACACTATTAAAAAGTTGCAGCAAACTATCCAGTCATTGGAGCGTTTTTATAGAAAACGGTTATAGAACCGTAATTTTTCCCTATTTCAACCATAATATGGGCTCTAATATGATCAGCCTAGAGTTAACTTACGGTTATCTAACCGTTTTACATACAACGGTCGAATAACTGGACAGTGCTGCAAATTTTTAACAGTGATATTTTCCTAATCCTTTTACATAAATTTAATAGTTTTGTTACATCAAAAATTGCGAATTGCTTTTCTCTGAATATTTTTTCATTTATATGGTGACATAAATATTTCTTTGTATAAATATTTTTTAAATACGGATATATTCTGTACAAAAACTTATAAACACATCATGTTTATTGCAAAATATGAATATGCTAACTTATTCTTCTATAATTTTTTATTAACCATATTTTCTTAGTATGTTCTACATGAAATCTATTAAAACACATTCTGCATTACCAGGAAAATTATATTCCATGTAAAGTCCACACTCTATGATTATCTATCATCTTGAAAGCATTTCGTATTTTACTTTATAAGACGCATTTAGCATTTTTATATTCAAAAATAAAGTCTCTTGTAAACTTAATTTACATAATAACATTTACATTCAAAAACTCTATGAATAAATTATTATTTTATCACTCTCTAGACACCAAAAGTGTTTTAAACACTGGGAACTACTGGAAATGCCCTTGTTATTAAAAATTGTTTTATGTTCCACTTACACAAACTTTGCAGTAAAAGCATTTTTTTTTTTACAAATTAATATCACAGAGAACAAGTTTCAAAACATTTTGCTGATCATAAATAAGGAGAATTGTTTGAGAAACTGACTTTCATTACAAGTTAATTGTACTTAAGGTAAAATATTAAGTTAATAATGATATGTTTCTATAATAAGTTTAACTTCATAACTACAACAAAGCAGAAATATGTAATGCATTTATAAATGTGTATACATAAAATTATATAAATAATAGTAAATGATTATGTGAGAAGGGGTGCGCATTAAGCTAAAAATATGTGTTTTTTTTTAGGCTTTCATCCTGGTTTAAATTGAGAGAAAACTTGAAATTAAGGTTTTGCTAGATATTGGAATACCGATATATCATTATCAGCAGTAAATGATATTTTTGTATTATAACAAGGGATAAAGTTTTACTCTGCCTGTTTATTTATATTTAATATATAGTGGGTTAACAAACAAAAATATTTTCAATGAAATTAAGAGATTGTTTTTGGATAACATTGTTGATAATTATGCAATTTAAAAAAAATAATGTGTTTATTTCTGGTTATTTCCTTTAAAAACAATTTTAATCTGTACAGTGCATTAAACATTTCAGTTTTATCACACATTAATCAAATACATATTTTAGACGTTAAACAGTTTATTTATTTGAATTCAAAATTAAGTTATTTATATAAATATCCTCTTACGTAATTCGGAATACCAAAATTATTAAACTTGTAAAAACAGTTTTTTTGTAAAACGACGCAGAGATACAATATATACATATATACATACATACTATTTATTAAACAAAATAAAAAAATAAATTTTTCAATAGTGGCAGACCAAACATTAGACACCCCTGTGTTCATTCATAAAGAACATTGCATGGTAATTTTTGTTCATGTTTTTTTTTTTTTTTTTTTTTTTTTTTTTTTTAAGGAAAATTTATAATTGTATTCTAAAAACAAACAATTTTTTGACTTTTTCATTAAATTATTAACTTGCGTAATCTGACATTTTTACCCTATTAATGTAATTCATCTATTTCAGAACAATTACATTAAAAGTTGAAAAGTAATCTAATCTTTAATATTTAAAAATACTTAGACGCTTATTCGTACGAAAATGACATGCAATTGTTAAACAATATATTGAGGTAATCTCATTTTTAATTACCAAATACAAGCAGAAATTATTTTACAGTTTACTTGCATTTACAAAAAAGTATAAAATATTTATGAATAGTATTACACAACAATTACCAACAATAGATTTTGCATCATTCAGAGAGACAGAAAACATACTGTTTAAAGTTTTTAGTGATTTTGAAAAAAAATATATGTTTATTTGAAGAATATGTACATTACACATTTGTCGATAGATTTTTTGAACACTTATTTCAGTGAAATTAAGTTGGGGGTATTCTACATCTGTACTGGACGTTCTCTCAGACAATTTCAGTAATTCATATTCAATAATTCAGTTTGAATTTTAATACATTACCATGTTTATTTTTCTTTAAGACTGTTGTTATAAAATGTAGTTAAGTTTAATAAAGTTTAATTAATCGATTATATTTAATTTTACGTAATTTTTAAAAAGACTACATCTGTCATTATTAATGTAATAATTATACAAAATAAGTAAAATAATTTAATGCATTAATAAATACATAGTATAATGAAAAACAGTTAGGAAAAATAAAATGAATTCTCTATGTATGCCTAACATTTCTCTAAGTAGTAACATTTTATATTTACAACATATTTCTATTAAATTTCATTACTGTTTAGGAATATTGTATTTTTTAATTTGGTATTCGTCGAAACACTGAACTTTCTTTTACAAAAACCTTATTCAGAAACTTGCATCCATTTTAATACTTAATGAGTTGAAAGTAGCTTATGTTGAGTAACGTCTAAAACACGAAATTGTAAAGAAACTTTTGTTTTTGTGTTTTCTTATTTAGCAGGCATAAGTGTATTATGCTAAATAACCATAGATTATATTAGTTCAATAGTTATTAATTAGTATTGCTACTTGTATAATAATAGTGACTCTTGCGATATTTTTCTGTCAAGTGCTACTTTAAAACTTAATATATTTGAATATGTTTCTTTAAATAGCATTACTGTAAAAATATATTGCATTATTTTTAGGACACCAAAACTGTGCTTTTTGTTTTAAAAATAATTCTGTATCCATAGTTAACGTTTTACGAAATAATGTAATTTTAAATTTAAAAGAAGGTATTTAAAGTTTATTTTAATTTGTAATATTTTAGAACAATACACTGATTAGAAGCATGGGAATTCATTCTTTAAACATGAAATAAATGAATTCTAACCTTAAGAATAAATAAGAAGCAGTGAGGTATTTTATTAACGTTTCTTTGTTGGTGCATTTTTAATGATACATTCATGACGCATATATATTTTTCGATTTCGTATATTTTCAAACATTTACGTTTAACTAACGCATGTATAGGTGATAACACTAAATTGTAAGTACTAACTTCAGTTTGTTAAATTATTTTTGCCTTATCCTGACAGTTTCGTACCAGAAAAATTAGGAGAAATTGCGATATAACTGCATACCTTATTATTTGTTGCTTCTTGAAGACAGAATTTCCAACGGAACTTAATGTAATTTTGCTTACCTACTCTTTTCATTTTACCATAATAGCATTTGAAATATATAATTAGTTCATCCCATTTTAATTATTTTTTAAAATTTATAATAAGTCAAAACATTGTCTTGTTCTACCTGTTAGGTAAAACCGTATGCATTGTTTATCCTACAGATAATTACAAAGTCTAAATTCTCTTTTAACCCTTTCAGGGGCAGTGGAATGTTTATGAAACCACTTAATTTTAATTGCCAAACGCCACAATGACACCATGACATGAATTTTGCTAAAATCTTTTCCATTTAATATGTATGTGAAATATAGCCTTTTTCTTATTTCCAAATACTCTTTTTGGAAATTCCAGCGCATCATTTATTTCAACATTTTAGTACTGAAAGTACTTTGCCCCTAAAAGTGTTAAGAAGGAACAATATATTTTATTTCACATTTCTAACCAAGGATCTAAATTTTTAATATTTCAATTATAAGTCGTGATATAACTTTTACATACAGACGATAATAATCTTCGTTACAATTTGAGAAGTTGCAAAAAATATGTTCACCATTTTATCAGCTATATTAAAACCATAATCACTTTTGTTCATGTAGGTGTTATATTTATATGTGTATATACATAGAAGTATGTTTTTTTTCTAAACTCATTTTTTATTTAAAGTAGGATATCTGGTTTTACCCCAGGATAATGTAGATCGGAAAATCAAGCCGTAAATGTGCCCTTTTAAATAATAGCAATCGCTTCATTGTGAAAAATAAATCCTTATTAAATACATATACATATTACAATAGACAATTTAGTAACTTGAACTGTATTCATATTTATCTGTTTTTAAATTATTTTTTTAATGTTATAATACATTTTTAACCACAAAAACTACATAAACTTCACTATGTAGATATCGTAATGGCCGCTTCTGCTTCTGACCTAAAGCTAAGTGTTTCAAACATTATCCAACAGAGGGCCGTTCAATTTGAGTCAAAACTAAGATTTCCCATTTTACCTGACAATATGGTTTTACCCTATTTTCACCTATTTCCCAACTTATATTTTTTTATGTATAATTATATATAATAACGCTTAGGTTTTTGAATCAAACTACTTTTGTGCTTGCGGATGTGTATATGTGTATGAAAAATTTGGCTATACCGATTGTAGCTTATATCATATATTCTAATACGAGCAAATCTTGTGTGTGGTTATATATATATATATATATCATATATTCTAATACGAGCAAATCTTGTGTGTGGTTATATATATATATATATCATATATTCTAATACGAGCAAATCTTGTGTGTAGTTATATATATATATATATATATATGCAAAAATTATCTTAAAAACGGCTCTAACGATTTTGACGAAATTTCGCATCCTACCGTTTGGGGCACCAGAAAACCATTGGGCTAGGTCACATGTTCGAGAAAATTCCATTAGTGGGTCATTTTGGGTCATTTTGGGTCCTGGTCTAGCTAATTGTATCTAAAAAACGGTTCAAACGATTTTGACGAAATTTTGTATCCGACCGTTTTCGGACACAAGAAGACTATTGGGCTGGGTCACATGTTCGAGAACTTTCGATTAGTGGGTCATTTTTGGGTCAACGCGGGTCAAATTAATTTTATATAAAAAACGGCTCTAATGATTTTGATTAAATTTTGTGTCCTACGAGTTTCGAGCACGATAAAAGCATTGGGCTAGGTCACATGTCCGAGAAAATTCGATTAGTGGGTCAGTTCTGTGTTATTGTGGGTCAAGATCTAAAAAGCGGCTCAATTTACACTAAATTTTGCATCCAATGGTTTTCGGGCACGAGAAGACTGTTGGGCTAGGTCACATGTTCGAGAAAATTCAATTAGTGGGTCATTTTGGGTCATTTTGGATCATTTTGGGTCATGGTTAAGCTAATTGTATCTGAAAAACGGTTCAAACGATTTTGACGAAATTTTGTATCCGACTATTTTCGGGCACGAGAAGACAATTGGGCTGGGTCACATGTTCGAGAACTTTCGATTAGTGGGTCATTTTTGGGTCAAAGCGGGTCAAATTAATTTTATCTAAAAAACGGCTGTAACGATTTTGATTAAATTTTGTATAATACGAGTTTCGGGCACGCGAAAATCATTGGGCTAGGTCACATATTCGAGAAAATTCGATTAGTGGGTCATTTCTGGGTCATTGTGGGTCCTGATCTAAAAAGCGGCTCAATTTACACTAAATTTTGCATCCTATGGTTTTCGGGCACGAGAAAACTGTTGGGCTAAGTCACATGTTCGAGAAAATTCAATTAGTGGGTCATTTTGGTTATGGGTCATGATATTTGAACTCAAATTTAATTTTGACCGAGCATAGCTCGGTCTTGCCTGCTCGTTTGAATAAAGAGACGAGTGAGAGGGATTTAACAGCTTATTTCAATCTATTTTACTTATATACACAAATTCGGTTTACTAGTATACTTACTTACTTCCGTAATTACGCTTCCAACATAAACTCTGAATTTTAAAACATTCAATTACTGTAAGAAGGATTAAACCGGCCATATTTAATAATACGAATGAAAAGCGGAAAGTGCATTGTTTCACGGAAAAATAAACTATATAAAAACCTGCAATGCTTGGACAAATTTTATTGTATATATTTTTAAATTGATAAATTTTTCTTTTAACCAGCCGCAAAATTGCTACATTTAAAACAAACAAATTTTTAGAATATTATGTTAAAATAACGGAAAATTTGTTTTATCTTTTAAAAGTAGGTAATTTGATTAAACTGAAATGCGAACATTCCTCAGCAATAAAAAACTATATAGGAGACTAGTTTTACAATTTCTCTGTTTAAAGAGAATATTTATTTACCGTCTTATGTCAGGCATTACATAGAAAAAATATGTATAATATTGTATATCTTTTAAATAAGTACATTATTTTTACAACGTAAAAAGGCTTTGATTTTCTTTATTTACCGCATTTTCCAGAAAAATTTAGTTACTGATCCTGTTAAACTCAATTTTCCATCTTGTTTTTACTTTGATTAAAATACATTTTCTTTTAGCTTTCTCTCATCTAAACTACACCACAATTTTAAAGAAAAAACATTCTATATTTAAAACAAGAATGAAAAATAATGCGTCAAGCATAGATTATGAAACACATTCCAACATATCCAGAAAACTGTAACGAAACTTCACCGTTAAATAAGGTGAAAAGAGATATGAGTACCCTAGAAGCCAAGGGATATAAGTGTTAATATTTCGATTTGGAGTAAGTTTGAAATCAAAGTTTTGAGTCAAATGTAATTGACTGAAATATTTATGACACTGTTCCTTACTTCATTGTGGTTTTTGAAATTTATTTCAATAACTGTGTAAAGAAGGTGGAGTAAATTTTTTTATATATAAATTAGTTAATCAATATTGATAGCAAAGGGTACAAGTTTCGAATGCTTAAGTAGTTGACCTTCAAAACGCAGCAGATAATTAAAAATGATCTTACAAACTACATACTGACGTAAAAAATGTTGCGCATTGTGCTGGTCTTGGAAACATTACAAAAAAGACAAAACATGTAAAATATAAAATTTGATTTTTTTTTTTTTTTTTTTTTTTTTTTTTTTTTTTTTTTTTTTTTTTTTTTACATAATATATATTTTTTTAAGAAATAGTTTTTTTTTGCTTTTGTCTTCTGAATTGAATCATCCTTGATATTTTTCATGAATTAGTTGCATTATTCCATTGTTATAAAATCAGTACTGACATTTGTTTTTTTTTAAGTGTATTTTTGTATTTAATTTTTGCTTGGAAATATTATTAAAATTTATTTTTCCCCATTGATATGCACATAACTGATTTTATAGCTTACTTTTTTATTTATTAATATGAAATATATCTCATTTCAAACAGCATTATTAAACACTTGAGTCTTAAGAAGTACGACGTGTTGGCCTATTTCTGCGGTACATTACATCACATTCTCTGGAAAGTTCATGAACATGTTCGGGCAGTTCCAGCGAAATATAATGGCAGTGATATTAACGTCAGTGAACAGTTCAGGAGGTTTCGCGCTGCAGCGAAACAATTGCAACACATTTCACCAAGTAGTTTTTGAATTATGCTTAAAAAACTGTACACATCCTTTGTAATTTTTTTTATATTATTAAAAATCAATTTTATATTATACGTTCTAAAGTTTAAACATGCATAATTCTTGGTTTTGTGTTAAGTTTTCTTGAGTTTTTTAAGGATATACAAAACGTTAAATTCAAAATATTAAGATTAGTATTTTTAATTTTAAAAAGTCATTGCATTTTTAGATTAATTGAATGTAATATAATTACTATAAAACTTTAATGCTAATTGTTATTTGTGAAATACTCTTCTCTTAAGACGTTAATAAACAGTTTCTTTAACTTATGCAGAAAATATATACTTATGTGCAATGTAGTTCAACTTATAATTTCACTTATTTTATCAATTATGTTTCCATAAAATATCCCCGCTAACTTAAATGTACACGATATTACATTACACATAACTATTGACTCTTAAACATCTTTATCTTTAACAAAGGCTATCATTTTATTGTTTTGATTTTAATTTACTTAAATAAACATTTAAGAAGTGTGTTTCCAGTCTTTCAGAGTCTTTAAGTTTTCGAAAGTAATCACCATATTTTTTTGAAGTTGCATATTTTTTAAACTGAATATTTAACTGAAAGTTTTTTAAACAAGTCACGCGTTTCTAACTGAAACATAAACTTCCCCATGGAGAAGAAAATAATATTTTCTTCTCTCAAGTTAAGATCATTAACATGTTTTTTTCATTGATTGTGTCAAAAACAGCTGTTCTTTGATGAGTTAATAAAGTTTTATCATAGAATATATGTAGTAAGTGTAGTTCAAATTATTTTTTCCATTCAATTTAGATGGCTGTTTATTTTTTCATCAATGAAAGGCCAACTAAATATTTTATAACAGCTTTTTAAATACTATGCTAGATTTTTTTTTAATTACTTTTTTAAACATTCTTCTTTCAAACTTTATTTTTTAATGGAGTATGTTTTTGCACATTTCTTATAAGATAAGTAGTTCTTCTTTAACATAATTGGAATTTATTGGAAGAAATTCTTGCATATATGCAATGAGGAACTTATATTAAAAATCACATTATGTAAGAACATGAAGTAAACTGTAAAAAAAGAGAAATGCTTCTTACTCAACGAAAAATATAATTACGAACGTAAAAGTTATTGTATATTTTCGTACATTGCTATATTATGTTTTTGTAAACTAAGAAATATTTGTATGTTTTTAAAAAACAGTGTATGTGTAAAAGGATGTGTAAAATGAATTAAAAAACAGCACTGCAAAAATCTCTGTTTGTATTGTATAAAAAATAACATAATTCATGTATTTACCGTTAATCTTTGTAAATTATTTTTGTCAGATAAATTTGATATTTTCTATTTCATTTTCTTTAAGTTGTGGTTTTAAAATAGTTTCTGTTTATTTTTAATCACTGTTGTGGGAACGATCGTTCACACATTTTTAATAATTAAATAAAGAACATGAACTTTGGACTTATTTTTTTATGGTTTAATGTTATATTATATTTATGTATGTTACATTGTTTTCCTTAATATGTATGTATTATTCCTATGTACAGAATGTGATCATCAACCCAAACGAGTGTTAAAGGTTTTAATTTACGAAGACGCTAGCTAGGGAAACAGGAAGTTCATATCTTATTTCTAGGATTGCTCGCATGACAGGCGCACCCATTTTCCAAAGAACTGCCCCGCACGGGAAATCGTGCAGCTGCAAAATGAACCCATCCCAAAAAGACATTATTATTGGTTCAGAGAGTTGACCAACGGGAGTTTACTGACCTAAATTTGCATAAGGTCAAAAAGGGCATCCAATAGAAATACATTTTTTTTTATATCAACGCCCAGGACGAGATATAGTCCAAATAATAATAAAAGAAGAAGAGACATTTTTTTGGGGTACTACTTCACTTGAGAAAAATAACTCCATCGATGCAAGTAGCTTTTTTTGCTGACTTCTTCCAGCCGTATGCTCTTCGAATTCCGGCCATCTGCACTGAAGGTATGCCTCAAGGAGACTGCTGATAGACCCGCGGAAACGGAACTTCCCTTCGCCGATCCGCTCCAGCGTCGTACGATGATTTCTCCCGAAACCCCCCTTGGAAAGCAGATCTAGCGGTCAAGCTCAGACTCATCACCGGGAAGAATCCCGGCCTTTTCTCCAATCTGGCAGATTGATCCATCTATGAGTGCCCCTGTTTAATGACGTGCAAGGATGAACAAGGTCCTACATCATGACTAGAGATGAACTTCAATAGAAGAACAATTGGTGAAATACCTCCAAAATATTTTCCCTGGCCAGCCGACGTGAATAGATTATTAAAATAAAAATTGGTGAATTAACTTATATTCACATGTTTATTTATAAATTTAAATACTTGGCATATTTGCCTCTAATTTTACAACGATACAATGCTGTGCTGTAAAATAATGATTTTTTGATAATTAAGTGCTTTAAATTAAAAGGAGTTAGTGTTGAAAATTTGATCTTATAAATTGATATTCTTGAGAAATAAATGTGTTGAATATGATTTGTTATGAATTGATAATTTTGGAAAAATCAATGTGTTCCTATCTTTCCTATTATTTTATTTATTATCTCAGTATATAATTGAATAAAATGATTTTTTTTAAATAATTTTATCTCTCTATTTTCTTTATCAAAGAGTGTATTATATTCTTTATTTTAGATTTAAAAAAAAAAAAGGAAAGCAAATATTTAATTCAAAGAGTTCAATCAGTAAAACTATCCGAACCCCCCTTTACCTTTATTAACAGTGATTCACAACGCCGCTGAAAGGTAAAGATATTCTCGTATCCACTATACACCCCCCCCTCGTAAATGTTGGATCCCCCCCCCCCCACTTTTCCTTCCAACATTTACTCTTTTTCTGGTGCCTATTTTAATCCAGGAGATTGAACTTTTATCTTTAGTAGTTATCTTTTACTCTCTACAGATCATCTTTTTTCTATGCACAAATTTTATTATCATAGCAGTATATAAAATAATAATAATAATAATAATTACATCAATAAAATTCAGGAATCACAGCACAGCATATTTTCGTATTAATACACAAAGAAATAACAAAGGGCTCATGATAATTACTTGTGAAATGTATATATTTATTTATTTATTTATATCTCAATATAGTGTATTTTTTTCTCTCTTTTTCATATTATGCTATTAATGATTGTTATATATATGTATCTTGTGCCAATTAACTCAAATAAGAATAATAATAATAATAAATAGAAAAATCGGAATAAATGCCACGCAGAGGTCGCGGTCGAAACCACCAGCCAGACCCAATAATTATACAACCTCAGCAACAAGATCCAATTATGGAGGATAATAAAGTAACAATTAGCGTAGACACTCTGCTAGCAAGTGTTCAAAACTTCGAAGGAAAACCGGAACAAGAAATAAATTATTTTATTTCACAATTCGACGAAATAGCCAACGCAGCTAATATTCCTGAAAACTTAAAATTAATCTTTTTTAAATCGAAATTATCAGGACTTGCAAAAGAGATCTTAATAAACACCACTGGCCTGCGCGACGAAAAAAAATACGATGATTTCAAAAATAAAATCCGTGCATTATTTAAAGCAGAGAAATCATTCACGTTAGCGCAAGATAAATTCATCCAGTCCAAACAAATGCCTAATCAAACGGTGGCAGACTTCACAAAAAAGTTCAACCTAGCAGCTCACATATATCTGGCGAGTTCAGGGCATGCATCAAAAGAAGGTGCAATCGAATTCTTAGACACAATTAAATTATTAAAATTTATTGAGGGACTAAGACCTTATATCTCATTTGAGCTTCAAAAATTCCCGCCAGATAATTTTGAAACCGCCGTAACAATGGCTAAAAAGATCGAGATTGCGTTAAATAACAAAAAATTCTCCGAATTAAACAATATAGAAACACAAAGTAACTCTACAACTTACGATGCGATAATAGAATTATCAGAACAACATAATAAACAGATTCAAGAGATAAAAGAACAGGTAAACTCTCTTAGATCTAATGATTCTATACAACAAAATCAACAGGAAAACAATAAATTATATTGTTACATATGCGAAAAACCAAACCACAAAACGCAAGATTGTTTCTATAACTCAAAAAACCCAGCAAACAGAACATTCACACCACGTAACACTCGATTTAATAGTCCACGATTTCACACAAACTCACACACATACACTCCTAGATTCCAAAACAATACACCACGTCACTTTTATCAGAGACCAAATTATCAACAAAATTTCAGACCCAGGACATACAATCATAATTATAATTATCCAATTCAAAATTTTGCGCAGCCCTTTTATAATATTCCGCAACAAACACATGTAATGCAAACACAATCCCCAAATCAAGATTACAACTCAATTACACAATTTAACCCTTCAGCGTCAACAGGTAACGCTCACCAGCTCATGATCCCAACACAATTTAACCCTTCAGCGTCAGCAGGTAACGCTCATCAGCTCATGCTACCGAACCAAAATTTTCAACAAACCGATACACAACAACAACAACAAACACCTATAGCTATGCAGACACAACCTACAATTACTTTTCCAAATGAAAGTAACCAAAACAATAATCAAAGACACCATAGGCAGAGGCAGCAAAAAAGACGTTTAAACTACTAAAGGGGCCTACCAACCTAACTTCAAAGTATACACGTAGGTCCCTCGCAGAAAGAAATGCCCTAAAATATAACATAAAAATAAAAACATCGAACAAGTTGCAAAATTTAACTATATATACCAGAAAAATTCGCAGGGACAATTTACAGAAGAAAAAGAAAAGAAAAATTGAATACGTATCCAGCTGTAACTCTGATATTAAAGACGAACTTCCCATTTGGACTTTTAATATAAAAAATATTAATATTTCAAATTTGCTGGACACCGGGGCAAGTATTAGTCTTCTATCACCAAGTATATTTAACAAAATTAAAGAAACAAACATCAAAATAAAATATCTTTCGAACAACGTAAAGATAACGACAATCAACAACCGCGAAGTACCGTTCAAACACTGCGTACAATTCAAATTTTAAGTGAATAAATTATTCTTGAACGGAATATTTTATGTTACATCTCATAATTTTAACAGAGATTACGACGCGATTCTAGGTTTTGATTTTTTGACTGCAATACACAAACACAAAAAGCGTTTGAGACCATAGAGTCAGCCGGGGTAATTCCTGGTCAACGACTTTCAGGGGTAATTCTTGGTCACAGTACTTTTCAGTGTTTGAAAAAGTCCTCACCAAAATTTAAAAAATCATAGAGATACTCTAAACTATCTTCTTTAGAATTTATCATTTAATTGTAGAATTACTACTTATTTAGTTTGAGAAAAAAAAATTGTTTTGAAAGTGCTTGCTTAGTTTCTGTAGAACAACATTGATCTCAGCAGTGGCACATTTTTACAAAGATCTTTGTCACAACTCAAATTTTAAATATTTTTCTTTTCTTTCTTTTTAGTTCAATTATCAACTACTTTAGCTATTAAAAAATAGTCTCTACATTTCTTATACTATTTTAAATAATTTACAGAAGTTGACCAAATATTGCCCCATGTAACTGGGGTAAGTCTTGGTCACTGGGGTAATTCCTGGTCAATGTTTTTCTCATCATTTAGTCCCTTTTTACTGTCATATTTAGGGATTTTAATTGTTGGTAAATGCTTTAAGCATTAACTGTAAAATTAACTGTAACCACATTGTTTACCACATTTTAGTTAATTGTAGTTCTTAATAAAGTAGAGTCACTCGGGGTAATTCCTGGTCACTGAATTTCGGAGGTAACTCTCGATCATTTTCACTTTCATTATCAAAATAACAATTTATCAAACTGTAAAAAATCTTGAAGATACTTTGAACTCATTGCTTTGAAATGCATGCCTAAATTATTCATTTGGTTGAAATTTAATATTGAAAAAATACATTCAAAACTGTAATTCAAATTTCTGCAAAACAACATTAACCTTGATTTTTACACATTTTACAAATATTAGTGTCATTTTTAAAGTTTTAATTATTTTATTTTATTTCAACTATGGCATATCACAATCTTTAAAAAAGATTATAAAATTTTCTTCTACTATATTAACGATTACTACTGTATCTATGATATTATTATCTCATTGCAAAATGTCAAAATGGTGCATAAAAATACACATAATGCAATAGAGGAACCTAATTGTTATGCTGTGTATTATAATAAAGATCTGTATTGAAATTTGTGCAAAATTTCTTTAAAAAAAAAAAAAGTCTGAAACCAAAGTGAGATAAAATCAAAGATATAAACATT
Organism: Maratus michaelseni; assembly: GCA_963931845.1. NCBI lineage: Eukaryota > Metazoa > Arthropoda > Arachnida > Araneae > Salticidae > Maratus > Maratus michaelseni. The sequence goes on from OZ007592.1 coordinate 396,710,669, forward strand.
CAGTTATACATTTTATGGGCCAATAAATTTGCAAGGTATAAATTAATACATTCACAGGGGATAAATAAGTAATAAATACTGCTTATAAATGTTGGAAAACTGCATAAAATTCTTTGGCTAATTAATGTTTTGTAAAATGTACAAGAGTCTTTAGCACATCAAATAAATTTGTATTTATAACCAAAACAAAGTCTATGCTTTATTATTCTACAATTATGCGATGAATAAAACCTTTTACAAGATTGATTCTACTTATTTTAATACTCTGTCTTAAAGAAATTAACTTTACTACTTTATTTACATCAAAAATGATGCTGACCGATAATTACCCCAGAAGTGACCAAGAATTGCCCCGTTTCCGGGGTAATTCTTGGTCACTTAAAAATTATAATTATTTCAATTATAAGCGCATTTAAATTTAAATAAGCATTTTCTTATATAACTATCAGAGTGGGCTTATTCCACAAAAAAATTGAAAACAATAACTTTCATAGTTTTTATAATAATTGGATGTTGATGATTTTTGACCAGGAATTACCCCGGGTGACCCTACAAGACATAATTTTAAAACAACCAACGATTCACCCACCAGATCATAATAAGGAATTCTATTTAATCACGGACTGTTCAAAGGTCGCAACAAGCGGAATTTTAGCACAGAAACATAACGATCAACTCATCCCCATCGAATTCACAGGGCGTAAACTTAAAGATACAGAATTACGATACCCAAGCATAAAATTAGAATTACTAGCACTGCACGAATCAGTAATGTATTTTAGAAATATCCTTTTGGGAAAAAAATTCCATATCTTGACTGATTCGAAAGCACTTACACAACACGTTAACCTCGATAAACAATCAGACATTGTTGCTAGATGGCTACTAGACTTACAACAATTTGATTTCGACACAACTCATCTACCAGGCATTATCAACCCAGCCGACTATGTTTCGCGCAACATTAACAATCTGAACACAACTCACTCATTAATCACAGATTTATTTCAAGTCGACCAAAATTTAACTGAAAATAACATAAAAATCGAACAGCTAAAAGATACCAAATTAGCTCAAATTATACACGACTTACAACACAATAAACAGAACAAAAAAGTTAAAAAATACGCCCTAAATCAAAACAATGTATTAATTTAAAATAACAATACAACCACAGATAAGGAAGAACTATACATAGCCCCAGACGCGCTCAAAATTCACATCATGAACAGTGCACACTCATCTCACTATGCATTCCAAAAAACTTACGAATTAATCAAAAGAAGATTTTATTGGTATCGTATGTACCAAAATATAAAAAAATTCTGCACGGCATGTATTCAATGTAACACATTCAAACAACACAACACCATTAAATTACCTATTAAAACAATTGAGAAAAACTACATCCCAGGAACTAAGGCTATAATGGACGTGGTTGGCCCCTTGCCTAGGACGTTTCGACAAAATAAGTTTATTTTAACGATCATTGACTCATCGTCAAGATTCCTACAAGCTATACCATTAAGAAATATAGAGACTAAAACAATTATAAATGCTCTAAACAAATACTTTAGTACTTTCGGATTGGTAAAAAAAATCGGAATGGATAACGCAAAATATTTCAGATCAACTGATCTCAGACACTACCTACAAAATTTAAACATAGAACCAGAGTACGGTTCCATTTATTTGCCTGCATCGCAATCACTTCTTGAAAGAACACATCGCGACATGAAAGCTTTTCTAGCTGCTATGTCACAAAATTCTTTCGATTGGGATCTAAGAATTGATTTTTTTGTCTTAGCACACAACACTATGGTTAACAGGGCAACGGGATTCTCACCTTCCTTACTCTTTTTCGCAAGAGAAATTCGCAATCCTTTCACTAACTTTAAAATCCAAAATATAGAAAACCTTAGTGATTTTGTAAAAGACAGGCTTTCTCATATACAAGAAGTGCAGAAAATTTCACAGGAGAATCAGGCAAAAATTAATTTAGAATACAATAAAAATTCTGCGATTAAGCACAAGAATTTTCAAATCGGCACAGAAGTGTACCTTAAACAATTAATCCGCCCTAACGCGTTGGAACCTAAATTCTCGGGCCCCTACACTATAAAAAGAATTTTCAGAAATGACAACTATTTGATATGTAATGAAAACCACGCAGACCTCAGACCTATTAAAATTCATGTTTCAAAACTATACATACCCAAGGTATACGAGTAACGTAAATAATTTTTAACAACTATAAATAATAGTAATAATAATTACAACAATAATAATAATAACATAAATAATAATCAAATAAATAAATAAATAAAATACACAATGAAATCAACATCCCCCCCCTTTAAAAAAAAAAGAAAAAAAAAAAAAAAAAAAAAAAAAAGAAGGACAGGTAACAAACACTTTATTACATCCCCCCCAATAAGTTAATAAATTAATTAATAATTCAATTTCTAAACACTTTCACACTTTTACACAAACATGCAATAATAATAATAATAATAATAGATAAATAAATAAATAATAATAAATAAATAAATAAATAAATAAATAAATAAATAAATAAATAAATAAATCAATAAATAAAAATAAAATAAAATAAATAAATAAATTCATGCTTCCCAGCACTAATAATAATAATATTAAGAAGATAATTTACGCTACCTAATTACGTAAAATCAACACTCCCCCCCCCCATTTTTTTAAAGTAAGTTTAATAAGATTCACATATGACACTGTGCAACACTCAATTTTAACCTTTCATCAAAAACAAAAATAAATAAATGAAATAGTATTTTAGTACTCACAATTAATTTATAAGACAAAGCAAATTCATATATAACCTCCCCCCTCTTCTATATTGCACAAATATTAATTAATTAAATTTAAGACCAACTTTGAGACTGAAATTAGATGACTAAAGCACATCGATAATCCCCCCTCTTTTATTTTTTCATTTCAAAATAACAACAATAATAATAATAATAATAATAAAAATCTCAATTTTCTTTTCCCTCATATATCTATAACCCCCCGCATCAGCAATTCATGTAATTTTAATTAAAAATAGTTTGCATTAACAAGATAAGCAAACTCATAATCCACCTCCTCCCCCTTTCCTCTTTAACACTTTACATTTTAGGATAATAAAATTCAACCCCCACACACGCCTCCCTTAAAACATATATTAATATTCTCTTTCATACAACAACCAAACACACACCCCTCATTAACATACATGCACATTTATAATAAAGGCCACAGGCTCAGGAGAATGGGCTTTACAATGCACTCCCCTTATTTCATACACCACTCAAAACCGCTTTTAAACATCAACAGACACACTACACACAAAATACCTCACGCATACACCCCCTTCCCCCCGCCACAGTACCCTCTCGCTGTAGCAACTCCCATTTAAAAGGAAGAAAAAAAATTACGTTACCTTCCTCGAGGAGGCAGCCTTGACCAAGTCACATCTGGGGAAATACACTATCGGATTACTTCAAAACAGATGATGTTAATAAGATGCTCTCACTAACGAAGGTGCCTTTAAAGTGAAAAATAAATATTAGTATCACAGAAAAACAAAGACATTTCGTATACTTAAATACCACTAAAAAAAACCTTATATATATCGCATTTAATACACACAGACAACGCGCGCTATTAGCCCCCATTTTACATAAATCTATAAAATTATTTTAAACTATTCCAAAATATTGCAAAATGGAATCCCATAATCACATGCAAACCGCATTAATTAATACGTAGGCTATGTGTACAGGAATCAATATTGCATAAGATCACAAACAATCCACTTACACACGGACGACATACTATAAATAAATATAATTACAAGCTAAATATATTAAACACAACCATATCTTTTACGTAAAGCTCCTCAACGGTTATTGGTACTCTAATTTTAAAACCCGATACCTTACATAATTTCTCCCACTAATCAACGTGCATGTAATGTTTTTAAAATAAAGTTTTTAAAGTAACTTCTAGTAATATTTTTTTTTCTTCTAAACAAAAGTTAATTTTATATATAAATTATGACACTAATTACCCATAAAACTCTTAATCCATCTATAAAAAGAAATAAAATAAATTTATAACAACAACCATAATTATATTTAAATTAAAACACACATTCAAATATTTTAAACATTTTAAAACTTATTAATTAAGCACCATACCTTTTAATTTTTCCTCCAAAATTTTTAAGACAGCTCTCCTTTGACTGCAATCTTTAAATTATCTGCGGGCAGAAATCTATACCGGGGCGCCACGGAATGAGAATACAGTCGACTGAGGGTCACTAAGAAACAAGAATTATACACCGAACAAAACAAACATTTATTAATTAATACCCACTATCTTACCTTCTTCTCTTCTAAACAAAACAAATTTTTATAATTAGATAAATTAAAATACACATTAAAAATTAAATATTCTCTAATTAAAACAACAACATTAGGTAGAAATAATAATTAATTAATTAATTAATTAAAACAAAGAAACATTAACAAAGAACATTTTTAATAATAATAATAATAATAATAATAATAACAATAATAATAATACATAGAATTGGTACTTCGTAAAGCGCTTTCACCGTACACAGAATGAATTAACAAATAAATATATATATAAAGAATAAATAAATAAATAAGTTATGCAAAATGTCACCAAATTCAGAGTATCTACAAACACCCGTCTCGAATAAAAATAAAGATATATATACATTCACTGATAATAATAAAGATAAATTATTACACAAATTTCAAATATATATGTTTACCAGACACAATCAGTAAAGATTCAACATAGTCACACTAGCGTGCGATATAAATAACACTCACACTCACCATTCTTCAAAATTCCTAAATTATTAAAGATAATAATAAGAAAAATATATTACAAATAAGGTAAACACACAATGGTATCGTAATTCACAACGATTATCATTACAAAGATACTAAGACATCCGTTAGGTTACATTCAAAATACGCGCCATTTTTTTTCCCCTACAAGAAACATAAGTGTTTTACTTACTTTTGAACTACGTATTTATATGCAGATTTACATTGCTTTCTGTATAAAAAACAGAATACAAAAATAAATACAGGTTAATTGACACTAAAATTTAAATATATATATAAATAAAATAAAATACCAAAGGATACTGCACAAAACGGACGCGTCAAACAAACGTATCTCTAGGTGACCTAATTCCCTTTGCATCTCACGTAAACAAGTTACGTCAGAATCATGGCGCAACCATTTCACTAGCAGGGTGAAACGCACAATGCGGCTCAACAGTTACGCAACGCACGGGAGTACCCCGCGTCTAGGCTGGTAGCTCAGCGAACCCTGTAAGGGTACTTTTCCGCTGCACACGACAAAAGGAGCTCCCTTTTGTTATGATCGCAATACCTACTTAACCGTGGGTGATTGTCAAATGCTCTCTGTAAATAAAAATCTCTGTAAATGCTCTCTGTCTCATTGTATGTTATATAAATTCATATTCAAGAAAGCATTATGCTAGAACATGTTTATTTTAATCTTTTAAATATGTATTGTACAACAGTAACGAGTATATATTTATACTTCTATTTATTTATAACATAATTTAAAGAGCCCCCTTGCTATTTCTTTGTGATTTTTCGGCATGTAAATGTTTCTTTTTGTGTTTTTTTTAATTTCGCGGAATTCTGGTATTCTTTATAAGACCATACTAGCCACAAAAAAACGTAAAAACTCTGTGCACAGATTTCTGAAGGACAATAATACAGAAACCTGAAGCACCATGAAGGAAAAGTATCTAAGAGGACTATAGTCACAATTATCTCACCAACCCGTGCGACTCTACTTTTCCCCTTTTTCACGGGTGATAAATGTGGGAACGATCGTTCACACATTTTTAATAATTAAATAAAGAACATGAACTTTGGACTTATTTTTTTATGGTTTAATGTTATATTATATTTATGTATGTTACATTGTTTTCCTTAATATGTATGTATTATTCCTATGTACAGAATGTGATCATCAACCCAAACGAGTGTTAAAGGTTTTAATTTACGAAGACGCTAGCTAGGGAAACAGGAAGTTCATATCTTATTTCTAGGAGTGCTCGCATGACAGGCGCACCCATTTTCAAAAGAACTGCCCCGCACGGGAAATCGTGCAGCTGCAAAATGAACCCATCCCAAAAAGACATTATTATTGGTTCAAAGAGTTGACCAACGGGAGTTTACTGAACTAAAATTTGCATAAGGTCAAAAAGGGCATCCAATAGGAATACATTTTTTTTTATATCAACGCCCAGGACGAGATATAGTCCAAATAATAATAATAAGAAGAAGAGACATTTTTTGGGGGTACTATTTCACTTGAGAAAAATAACTCCATCGATGCAAGTAGCTTTTTTTGCTGACTTCTTCCAGCCGTATGCTCTTCGAATTCCGGCCATCTGCACTGAAGGTATGCCTCAAGGAGACTGCTGATAGACCCGCGGAAACGGAACTTGCCTTCGCCGATCCGCTCCAGCGCCGTACGATGATTTCTCCCGAAACCCCCCTTGGAAAGCAGATCTAGCGGTCAAGCTCAGACTCATCACCGGAAAGAATCCCGGCCTTTTCTCCAATCTGGCAGATTGATCCATCTATGAGTGCCCCTGTTTAATGACGTGCAAGGATGAACAAGGTCCTACATCATGACTAGAGATGAACTTCAATAGAAGAACAGTTGGTGAGATACCTCCAAAATATTTTCCCTGGCTAGCCGACGTGAATAGATTATTAAAATAAAAATTGGTGAATTAACTTAAATTCACATGTTTATTTATAAATTTAAATACTTGGCATATTTGCCTCTAATTTTACAACGATACAATGCTGTGCTGTACAATAATGATTTTTTGATAATTAAGTGCTTTAAATTAAAAGGAGTTAGTGTTGAAAATTTGATCTTATAAATTGATATTCTTGAGAAATAAATGTGTTGAATATGATTTGTTATGAATTGATAATTTTGGAAAAATCAATGTGTTCCTATCTTTCCTATTATTTTATTTATTATCTCAGTATATAATTGAATAAAATGATTTTTTTAAATAATTTTGTCTCTCTATTTTCTTTATCAAAGAGTGTATTATATTCTTTATTTTAGATTTAAAACAAAAAAGGAAAGCAAATATTTAATTCAAAGAGTTCAATCAGTAAAACTATCCGAACCCCCCTTTACCTTTATTAACAGTGATTCACAACGCCGCTGAAAAGTAAAGATATTCTCGTATCCACTATACACCACCCCTCGTAAATGTTGGATCCCCCCCCCCCCACTTTTCCTTCCAACAACTGTGTATGCTGATCCTTTTTGTATTTGGCATAAACTTCACGTATTATTAAACTAGCATGTTACGCCCGCTGCGCTTGGCCATTTTTCTAAATAAATCAAACGAAATGGCTTTGTATTTTAAAGGAATATGGATCTTCACCTACGGATACTACCTTAGTCAAAATTTTCAATCGAACTTTGAATCAAACGAATTATGTCAATGGATCTGAGCATGTATTTTAAAGCAATAGGGACGTTCACCTGGTTTTTCCTTCAATATTGCTGTAAACGATGCGAACGACATTGCGTTATATTATATCATACATTGGACAAACTTTGGACTAATAAGAAGCAACTCATTTAGTTGATCATTTATAGTAGAGTTTGGTAGAGAAATGAGGCCATTATGAACTAAAATGTTCTCTAGTCAGCATACTACTAAAAAAGAGAGCATTACAATGATTGCATAGATTGACCATTGAGTTTAAATAATGTTCGTCTGTAAGTTCTTGAACTCCGTCCCTCTTTCTTGTCTCTATGTGAAGTTCTAGTAACGTAAGTACAATCTCACTCTATGTTACGTTATATTTCGTATATTATACGTCATCTTCTGGCAAGTCTACTACGGTTTTTCATTTTTCTATTCCAACAGAGTAAATACAATCAAAAATGTAATAAATTGTTTGCACATAAAGAACAATGTTTAACTTTCATATTTAAAAACAAATGGTGAAACATAAAAAGGTGCATTTTTAAAGCACTGGTTTGAATAAAATTAAAATGACGCCATTTTCATTGTCTTTCCATTTTTTAGACCAGTTGCATTAGTGTAACCATTAACCTGAAAAAAAAAACCCGATGATTAACTCTGGTAGAAGAATAAAACTGTAGTTTGCATCCAATAAAATCTTCTTAATCTTCCATAATCTTGTCGATATCCTAGTTTGACGTCAAACATTAGAAGTGCTTGATACGATATGGTTACTAATGTACCAGAGTTAGTTACAAAACGAAGTTATCGCCAAACTCTATGTTCCATTAAATAATGTCAAATTACTGTTAATTCAATTATAGATCTTTCATTAACAAAATGCCATACCTTAAATAAAACTGACAATGATAAAGTTAGTTATGTAAAATTTTTAGTAATAATCTTTTTGGTGAATACTTAAACAGAAGTATAACAACTTTAGAGAAGATTTTCTTTGCATTTCTCTAAAGAGCATAACACGCTGAAATAAATTCATTTGTCAATATGTTTAGCTGCTAGGGCTGTGTGTAAGTCGAAAATGATTTATAAAAATCGAAAAATTGTTTAATCAGAATTTCAGGTACTCGTTTTCCTTATCCAGGCTGAAATGATAAATCGACAAATATTATTTATTCCATTCGCCACCATTGATATTACAAAGTTTTTCCGTACATTGGAAGCATTGCTTTTTTGGTAAAACTTCGCTTCAAAATGAAAAAAAAAACCCATAAATTTAGCAATTGCTAATTTCAAAAGTCGTCTAATCTTCTGTAATCTGAATCGTCGTCCAGAGTAACCTTCAAACATAAACGAAACATCCGACAACATAGTAAAAATGCAAACTGGCACATGACCGGAATACGGACGATTAGTCCAATATCTGTTAAAAACCTTCCTGAAAGAAGGGAAGATATGCAGAAAAAAAAAAGGAATGACGAATCGAAAAGAGCATCAAAAATTTATTTCAGCAAGCAATTTTTATTTCAAAATGTGGCCTTTTGTGATAGTAATAACGCATAATTGCACACATCGCCTTAAGAATATTCTTTAGTTTCTAACTTTTGACGCAGTGAATATTTATATAAGTGAATTTGGCGATATATTAAAAAAATAAATAAATAAAAGAATAGACAATATTCGCTGATCTGAGTTCGAGGCTATAAAAATCATATGTTTGGTGAAAACAAACCGGCATGTTTCCGTAGTAAATTTTTAAATGTCTAAAATTTAATTATTTTACAATATGTGTTTGTGTGACAGATATTCACTAAAATTTAAATATTTGATCTCATATAGTTATAACAATAACTGCTATTTATATAATTTGCATTTGAATATAAAAATTTACTCCAAAAATGATCTTGTATACACGAAAAGCACTATTATTGCTAATGTCGCTCCAGCTGATGTCACACTTATGCATTTTTGGCTTGAAATCACATTGTTTGGCGAAAAAAGTAAAATCAAAATCGTAAATAAATAAATAATGTGTAACTCATAAATGCAGTCATTTGCACAATTAAATCTGCTCCTCCAGTAAGTCACATAATAGGGTCGTTATATAAAAAAATTTTAAAAAATTGTCACTCATATTTTATCTAATCAAAATATCCCATGCATTTTTGTTAACCTGACGCAAACGATAAAACGCCAAATATTGACTTAATTGCAATCTCATGCATTGCAAATATTTTTAAGCATTACAAACATTTCTTTGGGGTTTAAATTAAATATTTTCACTTTATAATATTATCCCTCATTAAAACAGTTTTTTTGCGGGGGGGGGGGGGTGTAAATAAAATTAATAACAGAATTTTTCTTTTATTTTTTTATGTGTTTGCATTATTTTCTGATATAGCCACTTCAATTATTTCACCAACGATAATGGTCGCCAACAAAATTACCTATGTTAACCTTATCGCCAAAATAACAGAATTTTCCATCATAATTCTATAACTAATCTACATAGAACGTTGTGTTATATACTAAAACCTTCAGAGAAAAATTATCTATCCAACAGTGCAAGTTCCATTAAATTTCATTCAGCAGAACTCGAGTTATAAAGGAACGGAAAGAAATTTCCGTTTGTGTTTTATATATATAGTAGAAGTAGATATATTTAATATACAGAGTTTTCCATAAATTGGTTTGACGATATTTATTATAAACATGTGCACTAAAGAAAGTTTTTCGCAACTATTTAATTATCGGACAATTACGCCACTTCCTTAGGATATACTACGTCTAAATTAATTTTAAGCAGAAAAATTGAAAATTTTATATTTTCATAACTTTTTGCAGAATTAAGAATGACGAAATAAATAAATCTGAAATAAAATATTTTCAAATCACGAATGTTATCATTAAGCATCGTACATTTATTATTATGTCATGCATAAATAACTAAAATGAATTATATAATGCGTATATATGAATATAAATTTTGAAACATTCTAATTTTATGCGTGATTGATTGCATATTCAGTAAATCTTTATATAATTATACAAGTATTTTCATGTCGAATGATTCGCAATGATCATGTCTTTCACAATTCACACTTTTACATTAAAAAAAAAAAATCTGAATTTAATTATTGAATAACTTTGAGAGTTTTAAAGTAAGTTTCGTCGGAAAACGTGCTTGTGTGATGTGTCAGAGATAATGTAATAAATGGATTTGAATTAAAAACGTGACAAGATTAATTCTTCACCAGTGGACAACTCAGAAGATGTCACACTGCAGTCTATTATGTTTTAGCAATATCTAACATTTTTTAGATGCACGTTTAAACTTCTAAAGAAAACGTGAGCATAAAAAAGTGTGCAAACAACATTACTCAAGCCTGAATATCATTTCAATTATTCCATCAAAGTTACAGTAAAAATCAAAGCCCAAAACAGATCGAAGATAGCAAAAGACACGCGCGAGAAAAAATAATAACAATTATATTTTAACTGCATTAGTGGATGACGTCATATGATTCGGGAAAAAAAATTGACAGAAAAAATAATACACATAAAAATATATTTAATTTAATATAATAAAGCATATGCATTTTAGTCTACACTTAAAATACCACTCCATCGATCGATTGATGCTGTGTTTTTCTTCTATACATTTCAATTTCAATTTTGTTTTTAGTCATAAATATAAACTAAACCCGTGCGAAGATGTCACATTTTATCATTTTTGTGCTATTTATTTTGTATAATCACTGTTAAGCACGATATAATGCGGTAATTTATTTTTGTGACAACATTTATTTGAAGAAAAACTTTCATTTCATTTAAGAACGCTACGCTGATTTAATTTTTAGCTCACAAGCTATCAAAGCCTGAGGGCTAATGTGCCCGCCCGTTCTGTATGTACGTATGTATGTATGTACGTAACGCCATAACTCTTGATAGAAATAACCGTTTTGCTTCAAATTTTGTTTATAGGATCATTGTGATAAGGCGCTTCCCTGATTAGTTTTGGGGGTTCATTGGTTGAGTATAAAGGGGGGAAACGGGGGGGATAACCCCCTTAATTTAGATAAATGTGTTTTTCATGCAGAATTATCCGATTTTCTTCAAATTTAGTATATATATTCATTGTAATCAGGCGCTTTCCTAATTAGTTTTGTGGTTTTATTGGTTACTTATAAAGGGGGTAATGGGGGGCTAATCCTCCCCCCTTAATTTAGATAAATGAGTTTTTCATGCAGAATTATCTGATTCTCTTCAAATTTTGTATATAGGTTCATTGTGATAAGGGGCTTCCCTGATTAGTTTTGGGGAGACATTGGTTATTTATAAAGGGGAATGGGGCTAACCTCTCTTAATTTAGATAAATGGGTTTTTCATGCAGAATTATCCGATTTGCTTCAAATTTTGTATATATGTTCATTGTAATAAGGTGCTACCCTGATTGGTTTTGGGGTTTCGTTGGTTTTCTCGAGGACCTTATTTCAAGTTATTGGAAATAAGGGTATAATATACAATTAGTGTGAATAGCCTGTGAGCTCAATGCCCTCAGTTTAACTGGGCAGTTTTCTTTTTTATTAATAAAAATACATTTTTAATCAAAAAACATGTTTTAACGAAATGTGAGTGCACTATGTCAGAAGCTGGTTCGAAAATCTTTCGAATAATACCTCATTCATGGTTGTGAGTATTGTAAATACATAGAGAAAAGGATGTTGACAAAAATAATAAATATAATTATGTTTGCATTATGGTTTGTAGAAGCCAAATAAACTCACTCGAGTGTTCGAAGCTAATGGGGTAAATTCATACTACAATCATTTCTAAATATCCAAGTGCCATGTAAAGTGCCATATTAGTATGCATTTTTTGTTCAGTATGTGTACTCTATCAAAATTGACTAAGATAAAACATACACAAACAACCAACGTTTAAAACAATGACATCAAACTTCATCACTAAAGGGCTGTGCATATATAGCGTTATCACTTTAGGGGGGAGGGGTGTCAGGCACTTGATATCCTAAGATATCTCTAAGGGGAGGGAGGGGGTTGTCTTTTGATATCGTTATTATTTTTAATCCAAATCCAAATTTTCTTCTCTCCTTTTTTTTTTTTTTTTTTTTTTTTTTTTTTGGTAACATTTTTATATCAAAATAGTCTGTTTTTTCCTTCTATTTTCATGAAAATACAGTTATTAGTAAAACCGTTAAATGATTATAAAATTATTTAATTCAAAATATGGAATACTCCAACGTTTGACATTCTTATTCATCTATCATATACGCATATAGTCTGCTTTTGGAGAAATCAGGTGCAAAGTACAATTGGATAATTTTCTAAGTTTTAAATTTAGTTTTTTTCTGAAAACAATGGTATATAAAATTTTCTAGAAATTGTAAAATAATAATAATAGTAATAATAATAAATAAATAAATAAAAGAACAATTTCCTAAATAAAACTGCAATTCATTAAATATTACATTGTTGCTACCTTGTGATTTTGTATAAAGCTATTAAAATCAGTTAAGTGGTAAAAGATAATACAATAAACTTTGACAAAACACATTCTCAAGATACCAATGTTAAAGTATCACCGTTATATTATTTCTATTTTAACATGCATGAAAACATAACAAAGGTCTAAAGTAAGACATGCTTATGCATTCAAATTTTAGAACTTTTAATTTAAATCATAAATGATTATGCATGGCAATTTTTTTGCAAATATATTACGAGCTAAATAAAATTTATTTCACTACTTCGCACTTTACCATTTACATATAAAGTAAAATCAATTATTCAATATTTTTCAAAGATTAAATTTTGTTTCTTCTGAAACCTTTTGTGTATAAAGTTTCTGAGGCATTTGAATAAAGGAATTCGAAAGCTTTATGAAGGCGAAGTTCAATTAATACGCAATTCTTCTTGCATCATGCTTGAGTACAAGACCAGAAAACGTTTCTTTTAAAAAATTCATTTTGGGTGTTCGGTGATATTTTTAAGCTAATAAATTAATCTCTTACAAAAAAACCTTTTTGGAATATCAAACTTCTCGTCATATTGTTGCTTCTCTCTTGATTTAAGATATAAAAAATATGAACGACGAAAAAGACAATACATACTTATATATTTAAACTTTGGAACTTTTAAATTTTTTACATGATTGATTACATTGTCAAATGTTTCACGAATGTTCAGTATTGTTAAAGGAGGGATAAAAAACCTTAAGTAATATCATGTAAGATTTTCTTTTCATATTTTTTGTACTTGACACTTTAACACTTTAGAAGATACTAAAATCAATAATTCCATTTCTTTTATAATTTTTAAATAAGTTTCGGTTGAAAACACTTCATATAAAGTTTCTAATATATTTTATTTCAAGCAAGGGTTGCGAAGATTTATTAAACTGAAAACGAAATTCGATTAATTTTTCCTTGTTGTTGCACTACGGTTGTTTGCAGTACGAAAAAAAATCGAAAAATAACTTTTGAGTGTTATAAGATAAATTCTTTTTGTTAGTAAAATACACTCTTACAGAAACGATTTTCAAAATATCAAACCTATATTTTCTTATACTTGTTTCTGTCTTATATAAGGATAAAAAGTAATGATAGATGAGGGTGATAAACTTTAAGACGCTTTAAAAAAATCTTTTTTTATCACTTTGTAGAATTTATTTACATAATTATTTAAAATACGACGTTATCTCAGACATTTTTTAGACAGAGGCATATGATATGCGCCGAAAACAATTATTCGTCGGATATGGAGCTTTGAACAATTTGTTTGTCCGCAGAAGATAATTTGTGTCAACAATAGCAATTTCGCTATCGTAGAATAAATTTTGAAAAAAAGAGAAAATGGACTTGACGCGAGAGCATTATCGAACTATGATTTTCTATGATTTTAAAGCGGGTCTAAATCATGATGAATGCCTTCAACGTCTGCAATTAGCATATGCAAATGAAGCTCCATCTCGTCCCACTGTATTCAGATGGTTTATAGAATGTAGAAGATGTCAAAATTCTCTTTTGTATGAAGAACACACAGGAAGACCGTCGCCAGCTGTAGTCTCATAAAATGTGTCGGCCGTACGAAACATGCTAATCGTTGATAATAAGTGCATACGTACAAAATAACAGAAGGAACTTAACATTGAATCCTCAGCTATACATACAAATGTTCATGAAGTACTGCATAGGAAAAATTAATTTTTCTTTTGTCACCCATAATTTAACGGAGCGAGGGATAATCAGTAAATAAACCCTAATATTACTTAATGATGATAAACACTGCATTATTTCTAAAATCATAACTGGTGATGAGACGTACATACATTTTTCGATATTCCAACACGTAAAGAAAGTAAAATAAGGGTCTTTGAAGTTGATCCTAAACCAACAATGGTGGAAATGGTGGAACAACAAGCAATGAAAATAGTAATGAATGCAATGTTAATCTGAAGTACAGGTTTATTTAAAGTCATTAAGCTAGACGGACAGAAGACAGTTAGAGCTAAATGGTACACCACTAAGTGTCCTCCAGAAATTCTTCAAGAAATGAATGTTAGGGGACTAATGCTTCACCATGACCACCATGAAGCAACATTTCACCATGCTTCACTCATGCTTCACCGTCTTCTCGTTTAGCAAGGATTACAGTCGAATTTCTTGAACAAAAAAATATCAAAGTAATAGAACATCCACCGCATTCTCCGGATCTTGCTATGTGTGACTTTTGGCTATTTTGTTTTTAATATAAAATATTCGTGGTCGTTGTTTTTATTCTGAAGATGAGATTGATGGGACTATAAAAGAATATTTTTCATATATTCAAAGAAATGTATGGTTTGTGCCATTTAATCTTTTGAAAATTCGCTTACAAAAGTGCACTGATCTTGATGGGAAATCCTTTGAACAAATCTAAGAGTTGGTAAGTGTAACTTATTCCATTTACCCGTATCTCAAAAATTTCTGTGTCTCTCGTATAAAATAAAAAAAAATTAAGTATTATCAATACACATGTTTAATATTTGACATTTAAACACATTATAAGAAACTAAAATCAGTAAATCGATATCGTTTACGCCTTTTAAATAGGTTTTTGCTGAAAACACTCTGTCTGAAGATTCAGATCTATTCCAAGAAATGAATTCGAATATTTTTTGAACTGAAAGTGAAATTCGATTAATCCGCCATTGCTGTAGCACAACCTTCGTTTACAAGACGGGTGAATTTTTTCTTCTGAAATATACTTTTTGTGAGAGCATGTATACTTTATGTTAATAAAATAATCTCTTACAAACATCATTTTCAAAATATCAAAATCATCTTCAAAGTGTTGCTTATGTCTTGAATTAAGATAAAATATGAAAAACGAATAAAATAAAGCAATTAAACTTTCAAACGTTTTATTTTTATTTTTTTATTTTTTTTATTTGCTTGATTGATTACATTGTCAAGTTTTTTAAGCAATTACAAAAAAAAAAAACACTTAAGCAATATAATGTCAATTTTTTTCACATATTTAATATATAATAACTTAATACATTATAAGATACTAAGATCCATTATTTCGCATTTTTACAGTTTTTAAATAATTTTTGATTGAAAACGCTCTGTATGAAGTTTCTAATACAAGAGAAAAAACGCTATAGCATTTTCTTCTAGCAGAGCAAGTTCTATTCACCTCTGACTTATATGGAGGTCTGCAAAATTGACTGCAGGACCTATACACATCATACTGAAAATTTGAAGCAATATTTTTTATTTCAATAAATAAATTCGACAATTTATTGTATTGGAAATGAAATTTGATTATTTTTCATTATTGCTGCCCTACTTTTATCTTCAAGACGAGAAAAATGTTATCTTAAGAAAAACATTTTTTAATACGTTAAAAAAAATATTTTTTTAAGTTACTGAAACAAAAAACAAAAAACTTCCAAAGTATATTTTTAAGTGTGAAATTTACTTTTTCATCGTTGTTTCATTATTAAATTTGAAATAAATATATATAAAAAAAATAAGATAATATTTAGTCATGTACTAAAACTGTTGAACTTATTTATTTATTTATTTTATTTATTTATTTATTTATTTTTTTGCGTGATTGACTACATTTTCCCAATTTTATTTTGCGCATATATGTGTATAAACGATGGAATATATAATTTTATTTTTCATATGTTTAATAGATGACACTTTAGCATTCTAGATTTTAATGTCAGTTAATAAATATCGTTTAGAATGTTAAAATACGTCTCGTCTAAAATAATTTTCTATAAACTTTTTGTGACATTTCACTAAAAGAATTCATAGTTTTATTGAACTGAAATCAAAATTCAACTAATCCTTAAATATTGTTGTACTGCGTATTTGTACAAAACTAGTGATAATTTTCTTTAGAAAAGACACATTGACGGACATTATAAAATCTAGTGTTAGAACTAACAAAACTAACCTCTTATGCGAAACATATTAAAATATAGTCTATAATTTTCTCAAATCTGTATCTAACTAAATTTAACGAACCCAAAATAAATAAAAAACAAATTTATAGAAACATATTTACATTTTCAAAATTTAGAGCTTAATGCATGATTGGTTAAATAAATGTTTTTGATTTTCGTTTATTATTAATAATAAATTAAAAAAATAACTTAAGTATTATTGTATGAAATAATTTATTAAAGTCTTTATTATTTCTCCCTTTATTATTCTGAAAAGAACTAAACTTTCTTATTCTATAACTTGCAGAGTTTTAAAGTTGGAATGCTCTGAAAACATTTCGTACGAATTTTAATCATACATTTGAGCAAAGAAAATCTGAAAGTGTTTAAAATGAAAAGAAGTTCAAGTATTTCGTATTTTTTGTTGGAATTTGACTGCGTAGAGCGCGGGTGAAAAGTTTCTTTAGACTGTTAGAAGATTATTCTTTATGCTGATGAATAACAAAAAAAAACTTTTGCTGAAAACATTCCCCCCAATATTCATTTTATATTTTAAACTTCGATTATGTCCTTCATTGCTACGCATTAGTAAGAAAAAAGTCTTTTAAAATATGTAATTTTTTTAATTAATTTTCGAAAAAATTATGAACTGTAACCAGAGATATTTTAAACAGAAATCGATTTCTAAAAGTATGTGAATGCAAAGTTATAATTCATTCCGCCAATTAATTTTCTAATAACGTTTAAAAAAACTATCCGCGTTACAATTTGTTTTGGAACGATTAAAAATCAATTTGGTATTTCAAGTTCGAAAACTTAAACCTACAAAATTCCTTCACTTTTTAGCAGAATGTAATAACAGAAGTCATGATTACCGACAATATAAACATAATGTTAAAATTTTGGATTGGTTTTGAAAATTTTAAAATTGGCAACAGTTTCTCTATGTTGACGAATACTCCAAACAATCCAGATATTCCAATAGTAGACGCTATTATCAATCAATTGGTACTAGTCACATTATTATAAGATGATTTGTGGATATTTAGGTGGGGGGTTGCTTAAAATTTTTCTGTAAAATAATATAGTTAAGATAAATATTAGATTTTTTTTTGTCATATTTTCATTAGCAAGTATTTCCATATTTCCATTTTTCTGTATATTCTTTTAGATATCGAGAAAAAATATTTGTATTAATATAGAAATAATGGACAAAGTCTATTCGTAAAGTACAAATCTATCATGCATGGAAGTTTTTTTTTTTAAGTTTTTACGCAAGAAAATTTGTTTAGTTTAGAAACGCCACGGTTTTTATTGCATTTTTAAAACAGCTTATTATAGAATAAACATAGAAATTTTCTACTATATCGGATGTATTTTAACTAGATCTATTTAAATAATATCATATTAAATGAAATAATTCGTCTATACGTGTAAGAAATAACAACGAAGATACAGAGTAAATAAAGATTATTTTTATATATATAATACGAAACCGAGTTATCATCTCAGATAGACATTTTAACAATATATGTATATATGCTTTTTTTGCACATATGTATAAACGAATAATTATTCTGTACGTGATAATCGGGCAATCAGGAGCAATCTAGAATAATCCCCGCAACTAGTGAAATAGAGAAATTTGTTAATACGCTAAAATGGCACATTAATAAACAATGGTGTACATCAATATTTAGTTATATGTATTATTTATTTGAAGTACTATGAGTCGTAGAATTAATACGTTTTCTCGCACCAAACGATTAATAAGACGAATATCTATAATCTAAAACACTACAAATTAACTAGAATCAATGTAAATCATTTACTGACCGCGAACTATTAGACAAACTGACTGCCGTTAAGGAGCATATACATTGTAATGTATTTAATTTTTTAAATGTATTTTAATTCTGAAACGTCATTATTTTTGGAGACAAAATCATATATCATAAGAGTAAAATATTTATTTCCTGGAAGAAATTTTCATATTACGGATCATATATTTATCAATGCCTAATTATTATTCATAATAGGTGAGCCACCCAGCGTTGCCCGCAACCGTGATAATAACGTTTAATTTACATAAAATCAATGTTGAATGATTTTAAATTTCTATACGAAAATCTTTCCAAATGAGACTAATGATATTCAAACGAACCTAGTTGTGTTCGCCCCATTGCTTTCTACAGCGTACGCTCTCCAAATTGTGCGATTTTATATTTTACAATGAAAAGTCATGCAAACGAACCTATAGCTGGGAAAAAAAACCTATAGCAGGAATAAAATAAAATATGTATCAGTAATAAGTTTTGTACATATAATTATATCTTATAATATAGATAGTAAAGAATTTTAAAGTATTCATGATGAAATTCTGATTATTATTGTTAATACAATGCTGTCTAAAACTTAAGGGGAAGTGACTGGACGCTTTCGCTTTTTACACGGTTGCTCGAATATCTACTGAAATGTTTGACAAATTGTCCGTGAAATTCGAAGATGTAAAGTGCATGTTCGACTTCAAGAACAGTAGAAACAGTATATTGCAATTAACAAATTAATAAACTGAATAGTTGATGAGATATGGGCATTTGTATGAAATAATTTATAACTTCGCATGCGCGAACTGTACCAAAGATTTTTTTTTCATGATTTAGTAGTCAATTCTATAGAGAAACTCATATAAAAAGACCAGTAAAATATCGTTAAAACTCAGAAAGATGCGAGAAATACAGTGAACTAATTGTCAAATTCGTGGGGAAATTCCACGTAATCCAATGGGAATAGAAAATAATTCTAGGTACTTACGTATTCTCCGTGCCAAGAGATACATTGCCAAAACTGGTGACCAATCATGATCAAAACAGTAATTTAACATTATTAAATGCATAGCATTGTTAAAAATGATAAATAATATGAAATAAATAAATAAATAAAATGAATCATAATAAATACAGGACAAAAAACTGTAAACTATAATAAAAAACAATCTGTAAACTACAATACATAAATAAACTGTACAGTTGTCAAAAAAAAAAGGATTACTTTAATTAGTATAAGTGGCGCTATGTTTGGATCAGCTGTATCTAACCTGGTCAAGATAATGCGTAAGTATCAAATTCTATTCAAAGTGGGTTTGTCTCACTTTCAAAATTAAAACATTTGAAATATCCTTGACCAAAGAAGATATTAGTAACACATGTATACGAATATTTAAAAATATGAATTTTGAGGTGAATAAAAACATAAATTTTATGTTAATATTTATTAATATTTAGCTTTAATTTATTTTATTCACAAAATTGACATGCGCCACTTTCAATATCGACGACACAAATATCCATATATATGTGATTATGTTTGCTTATGGAATTGGCATCCCACTCACCCGCAAATGTTTGTATGCGTGAGTTTAGAGGGAGTTGTACCCAGGGGTTGAACCCGTTTTTAATATCCAAATACGCCCATCATGCACTCTAAAAAAAATCCGTGAAAATACAAGAGATTTTCCGTAAAATTTCACGGAGAAGTTTCATTTTTCCAAAACAACAGTATAATTTCCGTAAATGACATTAGTTCCGTAAAGGAGATTTCAAATCCGTAAATATGCAGAAAGTTTTCCGTAAATTTAATGGATTTTGTCCGTATTTCTTCCAAAACAGTGCAATTTCCGTAAATAACTTTTAGAAGTTTGCGTATAGAAATCGCCTTGTTTGAAATGGGAATTAAGATTGTTGTATTTACTAGAGTTCTTCAAGGATCCAGGCCTGACCCGGCTCGACATGCTGGTCCATTCTAACCGGGGCCATGTCTGGACAGTAATTTTTTGTGAAAATAATAGTAATATTTATATTTTCTTAATAAAATATTTAGAAATTGATTTTGTTTTTATAAGTTGCAGAAAAGCTTTTTTTTTTTTTTAATCTATTTTT
The DNA here is from genome assembly GCA_963931845.1 of Maratus michaelseni. NCBI lineage: Eukaryota > Metazoa > Arthropoda > Arachnida > Araneae > Salticidae > Maratus > Maratus michaelseni. Next base: position 396,731,642 of record OZ007592.1, read on the forward strand.
TTTTTTTTTTATTGATAGTGCTTCAAAATTAGAACTTTTTTTTCCACTAATTTTTAAAAATTTTATTTTAACTTTTCTAACGTGAGGCAATATTGGGTTATTTAAAGGTTTCATAACATAATATCTCTGCAAGTTATCGCTATGTAAATTGTATTAAACTAAACTGATTTGGCTTATAAATTTATGAATTAAACTAAAATTTAATATTTTGTAAATTATAATTTTACAACGTTTATAATTTTTTCCTTAAATTTATAAAAATAGTTAATATTTTTTCTTTACTTTTATAAAAATGAAGTTTATAATTTTATTAACTTTATAAATTAAAAAAACTATAAATATATATAAACTATAAACTATATTAGCTTATAATTTTATAAATTAAACTAAATTAATTTAAACTAAATCAATAAGTCCAAATTTAAATCTTACCTATCACAAGATCATTAATTTCGAAACTGTCTTTAAGAATTAATTTTTTGTTTTAATATTAGTAAAACTATTCAGTTTGACAGAACCGTACACAAAAGTTCTCAGCATAGCTCAAATATAATAATTTAATTTATTATAAAATTGTTCATTTACGTAAGCTTTTTTAAAATAAGAGGTAACGAAAAGTTATTTTAATAGCATGTAATAAATACGTCTCCTTCCGATAATTATTATTTTTATTGGAATTGATAAATAGATCATCAGACAAATAATTTTAAAAAGTATATGTTAAAAAAAAGAAAATGTTGTACTATTACAAAAGGATGCAATCATACAATGACTCTCAATACAATGTTTTACGCATATAATACATAATAAGCTAAAATTTGCCTGTTATAAAGCATCATATAATAAAGCAAAATATTGAAAAATATGAAAAAAAAATATTAAAAACATTGGAACTGAAAAAAAAAATCCATGGAACCTTTAAGTTTTTGCATCATAAAAAGTGGCGCAAATAAGTAGCAACGCTTGTAACAGAATATCTAATCATAGCGTAGGGGTTGGGGCCTCCGGTTTAGGAAGCGAAAGATTGCGGGTTCGGTCCTCATCGAGGGAAGTGTTGGTTGTTTACACAAAACTCACTCAGAAATGAGAGAAAAAAAAAACAGTACGTCTGTCCTTTATGGTTGTTTTTGAGAAGAAACTTTTTTTTTTGGTCCTATAATGTTTATTTTAACATTATAAAAATTTCGAAAATATACGGAAGATATCTGTTATAAAACAGAAATTTAAAACGGATACTTCAGAAATCACGGAAAATTTCCTAGAATTTACGGATTTTTTTTCCGTTAAAAAACGGAAATAGTACTGTCGTCTCGATTGCCAGTACAATTTCCGTTTTTTTCAGGATTTCTTTTTTTACAGTGTGGTATAAGCCTTGATCAGTAAGTTGAACTCTTTATTACTCATTTTCTTAACTATTATACACATTTTTAGGATTAGTAATTATATATTTTTTTCTTAATTATTATATATATTTAGGAACATATATCATAGTTTAAAAGAAATAGTATTTTCACAATATTATTAAAACTTTGCTTTAATTTTGTTTTAACTTGTTCAAAAATATGTTATAGGTATCACGATTTCTTGCCCTAATCTAAACAAAATGTCTTTTAATATTTAAACATAATCTATACAGTGATGAAATAAAAATACAGTCCTCACTGACACCAGCTGCGTAAGCAACTTTATTTTCAATTATTTTAAACAAAAATTCATGTACTTTTGAAATCTAATTTGCTTTTCAGAATTCAAGAAGTTCGAAAAATGAAATCGACATTTCAACTATCCCAATTCCACGTTTTTTCTTTTCTAATTCTACTGAAATTTCTTCAGACACAATTTTCAAAAACTCTCCAACACAAAAATAAACAAGAAAATAAATAGAAAACAAAACAAAGTGATTTGTCTTTGAAAATGCGTTTATTCTTATTTATTGAAAGTAGCAACCAGTTATTTATGAATATGTGAAAGAAAAGAAAATATCCTAGACAACGCTGTGGTCTACTATAAAAGACGTTTTATACGTATTCCGTGGTGTTTTTCATCATCCAGAAATTTAAATTATTATCAGGAATATTTGAAGATCAATAATTAAGTGATAAACATAATCATTTTTATTTTTATATATACTTTAATATTTTTATATGATTCAACGTACTATTATATATATTTTGGTAAAGTTGGGTTTCAATTTTATTTGTCTTTTACTCGAGATTATAAATAAAATTTAACTTATAAATAAATTAACTTATATTATTAAAAATAAAAATATCTTGAAGTAAATATCGTACTAAATAAACAATTTTAAGATGAACTTTTATATAACATTCTTGAAAAAATTCTAATTTTTACACGAAATTAAAAAAAAAAATGTCCATTTCTATTTTCAATTCATTTTTTCCTTTCCTTTATTGAATTTTTAATCTATATTATAAAGTAAAAATATGATGCACAATCAAATGCAATTTCTTCGGTATTTTTTATGGTTTAAGAAACATTTTTCAAGCAAGGACTTAAAAATTGAACGTGCAACCCTACTACTGGAGATTGACCCGTTTGCATTTCAACAAAGTAACTAATTCAGCATTCGTTTGTTTTCTTGTTATATGATGTAAATAATTTGATAAACGAAATTAAAACGTCACAAATAAATAAATAAATAAATAAAACACGGATTTAAGAATCAGATAATCGGAATAGAAGCTTTAACACTGAAAACATTAAAAATAAAATTGTTCCTATAAATCCAGAAATTGTTTGTGGTAATCAGCTGAGTGGCATGCAGCTAATATGAAAGTACAAAAATTGCTTTTTATTGTAGTTGGAGGGCAATCTAATATAATATAACATATTAAATGGTCAAAACTTGTTAAAGTTTTCACTTTAAAACAATTTTCACCTACACTCTGTATACTGAAAACTATATCGGGCATATTTAACCGGAGTAGCTCAGGTTGGTTCTTCTGATATATAGAAAACACGAAATGTATTTTATTAATTTCACGATTTTCCTTCATGAAAAATAACATGCAACCTTTCCGTATAATATTTTATTTATTTGCCAAAAAGTGATACCACACAAACAAATTTAGCATATTGAATATTTTAAAGTCATCATTAGTATTTAAGCCTAGTTAATACTTACTAATGCTCGATGTATGAAAATTTTTTGCATCCCGTCGAGCCTTAAATTCTGATATAAAATTGTGACGCTTTTTTATGTCTTTTACTTGGTATCACAAATAAAATTAATCATATAAGGTAACATACGCACTTTTTAAAAGTACATAAATATAAAATAAAATACGTAATATTAGCTGTCGCAGTAAATACATGGTTTTCTTGTTTATTTAACCGCAATATTAAAAAAAATATATAGATTTTTTAAATGTTTAAATAAATAAATAAATATTACAAATTTTAGCAGACAAAATAGTACAATTTTGAATGCGAAATACATCTAGAACCTAAAAAAAAACTAGAATATTTCCCGTAAGGCATGGTGACGTCACGGCGACGTCAGTGTGAAGTCACACTGTGACTTTGTGACCGTCGATGTGACGTCACGTGACGTCGATGTGAAGTCACGGTGACCTGAATGTGAAGTCGTTATGGCCGTTTTAGAGCTCTTTTGTGACGACACATTGTGACCACTTTGTGAAGTCACGGTGTGACAAATTTGTGAAGAGTGTGTCATTTGTGACGATTTTGCCATTAACTTTGTGTCGAATCTGTGACGAAAGCGACAACATTTTGAAGTCACATTATGACCAATTTGTGAAATATGTGTCATTTGTGACGATTTTGACATAGCATTGTGATGAATCTGTGACGACAGTCACAATATTGTGAAGCCATTTGGGTCCTGTCCTGTGCTGGATGATTTCAATTTATTCAAACCCGACTTGAATTTTTAAATTTTATTTCAAGTCCACCCAAAATCCGACCGTAACCCAATAAAACAAATTCCGTTGACCCATAACCCGTCCGAACCTGATAAATGTTTTGATCGACATTCCTCCGGACCCAAAATCCTAAATAAAAAAATATATCTACAATTTAATACAATTATAGAAAATAAGTCTATAAAAATATTTATCATATCTATTTTATGGCTTATACAGAAAAATAAGCATGTATAAAAACTCATTCATACTAAACTATAGTTTTTCATCTGAAACAATATTATAGTAATTCTTTTGAAAAATTAGATTAACCTGTACCCCAAACTGCAAGAATAAAATTTTAATCTAAAATCGAAACGAATCCGAAACAAGTGACTAAGTGTCTTTAATAAATCCAAATTAAAAAAAACTCATGTTTTATATAAAATAAAAAATTGCCGGTCTAGTTTTTCGTTTTTTCAAATATCTGAATCGTCCTTATAGCGGGCAAAGCCCGCTATTATACTCTGTCATAATAATATCTGTCATGTGAACTAAACGCGATATTAAAAAAAAAAGTAGTCCCCACCCCCCTCTCCCCTTCTTTATTAACAATCCCTATTCACATAATAAGTACATCATTGTCTATTAGCGTTTTATTTCTTTTTTTTACTAGGGAGTTCTGCCCCCTAGGAGCTACGCTCGCCAACCCCCGTTAGGACACCGCAAACTTTAAAAGCACGCTAATTTGATTAACTCTAAAATTACAGAAGATTCAATTAGAATTAAGCGACCAGTGGCGATCGGCTTTAATCGGGTTTCCATTCATTTTCCTTTCACTGAGATATTTTAAGGCCAAATCAACTGCTGTCGAAAGAGCTAACAACTGTTTTCGTGATAGATTAAATAACATCAATTAAACATTTGAAAATGAACTTATGTTAAATAGCTAAGTAAACAATGTCGTTGCATCGGGGAATATATGATAATGATGTTATAAAAAATTGGTTTATTTATCCATTATCCCGTCGACCACTATAAAAAAAAAGTCGCCAAAATATAGGGGAAAAAAGTGTGTTACCGTGGTGTCACATTCTATTGACATCAGATGCGTTACACGTATTTTCTATGTCATCAAGAGATTTTTATTAGACATTTATCTGTATTTTTAATGATATTTTACCCATTTATTAATTATTTCATTAATTAAAAAAATAATAACGACCTTGCGTTGAAAAAATGTTGCTATGCATAGTTATGCACAACATACCCGTGTCAACTGCCATCATAAACACTTATCCGTCAGCCGAGGGGGATAGTTAAGAAAAATATTGTAAATAAATAAAGATTTAAGATTACTTTTTTTTCTCTTTTCTTTAATGTATTATAAATTTTATTATTTAAAGTTACTGATAATTGACACTTTAGTGAGTGGGGCTTTAGATTCTATAATGGCAGCATTCTTCCATTGGTTTTTTGGACATTAGAATTTGGCAATAGTTTTTTTTTTTTTTTTTTTTTTTTTTTTTTTTTTTTTTTTTTCATTCGGAAGTTGTCAACCGTATAATGGAGAAGTACCGATTTTTTTTTTCCGTAAGAAGTTTGAAATGTATCGATTCCAATATGACGTAATTTTCAAAGTTTTCTTTCTATTATTAAACTTAAAAATATATATTGAAAGGAAATATTAATATTTATGCTGTTTTAAAATTTGCGATAATAGGTCAAATATTTTGTCGAAATAAATTATTATATCCTGTAAATATATTTTTATATTGAATCTGTTCGGAAATATTGTTATTTGAGCATTTTAAATATGACGTAAGTTTCCCTATTTAATGCTTTGAACACGTAATAATTTAATTATTGTTCTTTTTAATATTCACGCGCAAGTATATTTTTATTATGGTTTTTTATATTTTTAAAGTTTTATTTCTATTTTTGATAGTTACATGTAAATACATTTTTTAATTGAAAGGGAATGTTATTATGCGCGAACTTTTGCAAATTGGCAACAATTCAAATAGATTCTGCGCATTAGTTGAATATTTTTATCCATTAATGAGTGGGTTTTAAAGGTTTTAATTAATATCTTGCGTTAATGAAGACATTTTCAAAATTTTATGATTTTCAGCGTAACAGTAGGTTTTCAGCTGTAAGTACACAAAATATCAAGTCTTTAACTTATACAGTTTCTGAGATCCCACTCTGTGACGGACTTACAGAGAATCGAGACAAATTGGGTTTCGTGAGATGAGCGAAACCCTAATAATAGAATCAGTTTGACCCTGACCACAACAACATAAATATATAATTTTAAGAATTATTCTAAAAATTGTTACTGCACTGCATTTTAATTTTCGATTTAAAAGCACATTTAAAATAAAACTTTTAACAGATCATATTTTTTAAAAAAATATGTTTTATTCCTACTACTTTTTTATATATTGATATTTTTAATTAATTATTATTATTATTATTTTACATTTCTTATATGCTATACAAGGCAGTGCATGAATTTTAGGTACAAATTATATTAGATTAAAAAAATTTTTTAACTGTCATATCTAGTGAAAAGTGGGGATAATCTAACGCTTCTTCATATGATATTATTTGTTAAAAAAAAAAAAAAAAAAAACAATTAAAAATGTCAAAGTAAATGTCATGTACAGTTTTATCGAATACATAATAAAAAAAATATGTGCAGAAAATTGTAAAGCTCAACCTTAAATACAAAAAAAAAAAATACTTTAACATTTTTAAAGTATGAAAAAGAAGGAAAAAAAAAAGTATTGATAAAAAGCCATTTACAGATTTCTTTTGTGAAAAAGTACCCCTTGAACAGGACTCCCACTGGTTCGTTTTTTTTTTCTTTTTTCTTTTTTTTTTTTCAATATTAGTATTTGTGCTAGGTTTTTACAACATTTGCAGAAAAAATTACGTACCGCGTTGGTGTCTGCAAAATTTATAAGAAAAATCTAAAACGATGATTATTTTAAAAAAAGGCGGTATTCAAAAATGGACAGAGTAGAAGGCTTGCTTGATCTACGATTCTGTACATATTAAACATATAGTAATATTAAAGTGGTAAATTTTACATTTTAACCACGTTAAAAAATTATATATTATATAATTTGAGTTCATAATTTTAAAAAACTGATACTTTGCCCTGTTTTTTTTTTTTTTTTTTTTTTTTTTTTTTTTTTTGGGGGGGGGGGGGGTTCTTTCTCTCCTTTAACCATTTAAATTTATAAATATACCTTTTATCAAATATTCTAATAGGTTTTAAACAGTATCTTATATATTTAATAAGAGAAAAGCACAAATTTAACCTTCAAAATAAGATATGCTACAAATCATGCATGGGACCTCTATTTTAAATACTATATGTGTTTTAATTACGTTTACTCCAGTATTTGACTGGTATTACTTTATATATAAATGATAACTATAAAAAAAATAGAAACAATATACAATATTTTGCTTATTTTTTTTACCATTATTAATTGATTTATAAAGTATGTATATATTTATGAAATTGTAATGTTTTTAAATAATAAGTGTTGCAATATATTATTTTCTAGAAACACCGATCATTTTTTGTTGATAACCCACTGCACCGCAGCCACTCTAGTTAGCATATGATGTGAAGAAAATGTACAATTTTCTATTGATTTACGATTCATCAATAGTAATACATGTTGACGCCGATGACATGATATCTATCTGGCTTGATGTCTGATTCCAGGGCAAGAACCACAGTAACATTTGCTGTGATTCTGATACCATAATACATAGTATATCCGGAATACAACCGGATTTGAGATCTATTATATAAGTTTTAGAATGCAGTTTAGTGAACACATAGCTGCCAACTTTTACGCTTTTTTCTTACCACTAAAATTTAATAGAATTTTTTTCCTTATGTAATCACACGATCTTGTCAATTGAATAAGATAAAATTTAGTATAAAATTTTAGTGGTAGGAATTAAGCGTAAAAGTTGGCAGCTATGTGAACGTTACTGATATTTTGCATTAAGGATGCTATTTTGCATTGTTTTAACAATACGGATAATCATATTTATATGATACAATTAAAAAATAATAAATCTAATATTAGTATCAAATAGTTATTCATCTTTTAATGTTTATCAAGTGTAGAAATGCAGTCTAACCACCAAGCGTAATAAGACATCGGTTTATCATTATTATTTTATTTACTGAATTATACGGTAATTGTAAGTAACAAGCTTATTTTAATCATACTGATCACAATAATCCTACATACTTTTAAATTTATATACGAAAGTATAGATGTTAAATGAATACTTTGAAATTTATCAAAATCATTTAGGAATCAAAATAGTGAGTAGTGTAATTCAAAGCAGAAAATCAAAAATAAAATTATTATATTACAGCTATTCATTACTTAAAGATTATGTATCATTATTATTATTTTGATAATTAAAATATTTTAGCAGGGTAATATTTAAATTCTTACTAGTATACACAACAACAAAAAAATTTTCAAGCTTTGCTGTTGGTGTTTTTTCTATGTTAAATATTTTAATCATGTAGATTGAAAAACTAAAATTTTTACATACCTTTCTTTAGCAGATGTAATTTTTTATGGCATCAACGAAGTAATCCGAGTAATACAAGTGTTTTTCAAGTAAATTAGGTACAAAAACATTACAAATGCATTGACGAATACATATCATAACACGCCAACGCTATTGTAATTATTTTCGGACTTATATTTTAATTGGAATTCTTAAATCCAGAACATAAATCCTTATAAAAAAAAGTTTTTTCTAGATAATATTTATTGTCTGTTCCGTTCCAACAATTAAATGTCGTGCTTTACTGTTTAGTGGTCTGCAGTCTGCATTAGCACTCAGCAAAAACAAGGCCAAACGACGCAGATGCTTTTCTTCATATTTTACAGCAGTTCCTTAAATATTACTACGTATGATAAGGATGTTAATTACGTCCAAATTTGAAGAATAATTTTTCACAATGATTTCCATTTTCTGAATAAAAATATCTCTCCTTGAACGTGCAAAAACGTATCCTTCGACACATAATTCGTTCACATCCGCCATTTTGGAAGAAGAATAAAATTGAAAATATTCTAATTCGAACTTCGAATGACAAAAGTCGTCTGCTTCCAATATCCGCAATTAAGATCTGCGCAGCATTGTTTAACCAGAAAGTAACACCTCGCAGATGTTTACAGCTTACCGCAAATGATAGATAAAACAAATAATTTAAATAAAGATATTTCAAATGCTTTATAATTTATATGGCTAGAGGTGATATCTTACTAAGCACTGGCCAGTTTGGAATAAATTGCTATAGGAATGACATATAGTTTATGACATTTACTTTATGACATATTTTTAATTCGTTTTTGTTCGGAAATGCATTAAATTGGCTGGTGTTTTTATTCAGAAACTATGTAATTGAAAGACGTTTTCCATTTTTTGTTAAAAGCAGAAGATATTTCAGAAAAAAATGTCAAAGTCGGCGTTTTGAACCGAATAGCCGACGTGACAGTAAAAGAAAGGGGAAAAACCGGTCGTCACGTGACACGAATTGCTTATAACTCGATAAGTAGTTTATTTATTTTAAAAAAAATGAAAAATCATTTCGAATCCAAATTGCTTCCATAGACCGTCCTGCCCAATTTATGCCTTTGCGTTTAAAAGTGAGTCTGAAATTATGTCAGAAAGCTTCGCGTTGTTGAGCAGGTCAGTTAAGAACCATCTTAATTATACCGTACAAGGAAAATCCTGAAAGTGTTGGATCGTCGCAAAAATTGTGCCCTCATTTTTTGACAAGAAAACTGATGTTTGGGTTGAGTGGCCTCTCAAAATAATTAAAGATTGGAGATTTTTAAAGAAATGTTTTTAGCATTACAAAATTAGCAAATGAGTTCCATGCGGTAGTAGAAAAAAAAATGTTTGCATTTAAAATGTTAACAAACCTGTAAATTGCTAACAATTTTATTAGACTGGGAGATCTATTTCTGAATTACTTTCCGCTAAAACTTTCATACGTTACTAAATTTCTATTTAGGATTTTTTACCTGTGTATTATATAGTATATTTTGTTAAATTTCTTGAAAATGTTAATGAAAATTGTAAAAAAGTTATCTGCCTCATATATGTAGACAGATATTTATGTATTATTTTATTCTGGAAATACTCAATTTATTTAAATAGTGGGTGACAATGTTTTTATTAACGATTTAGGCAAATGACATAATTCAAATCTATATTTTATGAGTTTCTGTTTCAAATTCCCTCTCCGATCACACTGTGAAGTCACAGTGTTGGTATTTCGGTCATAGGTGTGACGGGACTTATGTGACTTCGAGGCTATCGAAAAAGACAGGCTACCGCGGTGCATTCAACTTATCTTTTTTTACAGACCGCTAGAGTGACGTGATGCTGTTTTCGTACATCTGCATTGGTGCATTCAAGCATCACGTGACTCCCGCGGTCTGTAAAAAAAGATACGCGTAAAGCACCACGGTAGCCTTTCTCTTTCGTTAGCCTCGTGTGACTTGAAGTGACGTCATTGCAACGTCACAATTTTTTTTAAGCTCTCAAATAGTAATTTTCTTGATGCCATAAGTTGTTCTAAAGTTTATTTTAAGTTTTCTTAAAATTTCCAAGACGCTCACATTTTGGTCACAGCGTGACGTTACAAAGTGGTGGAATTTTGGTCACAGGTGTGACGTGACGTACGTGACTCACAGTGACGTCACAATGACGTCACTGTGACTGTGCATGCTATGCGGGTTGTATCTAAATCATTTTTTTAATTAATATGTATAAGGTAATGTAATAATATGAAATATGCATTTGCAAATAAAAACTATTTGCTTGAACCATATATATCCAAAATCAGTTGCTTGAAAATTTGAATGTGGGATTCAATTAAATAAAGTCATAGCTTCTAAACAAAAAACTTTTTATCTAACATTATTTTAAATATCAGTTTCAACAAAAAATGAATCTCTTGATAAACACATCATTTAATGTTTTCAAAATAAGCTACTGATGAAACGACATTAATCTATTTTTTAAAACAAATTATACATCGAATTAACGCCGTTATCAAAATTACAATAAAAATACTTTTTTTAAACAAAATGAATTAAAATTTTTATAATAAGTACTTTTTATTATCTTATTTCCTTTAAAAAATATTTAAAAGTTGTAACTAAACCTCTACGCTATCTTTTTTTACAATGTCTGTATCAACGATGAATGAATATTTTTCGTAAACACATTGTTTAAATATTTCATAAAAAGGCACTGCAGCAAAGAGAACAGGTAAAATTGTCGGAATATTTATTTAACATTATTAATTTAAAAACTGATAGGAATCGTATTATCAAAATTACTATATGATGATTTATTTTAGAAAACAAATGGATTATGTTTTTTTTTCTAATGAGTTAATTTTATTGTATAATTCATTTAAATAATAATAATAATTTAAAAGTTATAACTAAACGTATTTTGTAATTTTTCTTTAAGTACTAGTTTTAATAAAAAAATAAATATGTTGGTAAACGGATTGTTTAATGATTTTAATTTTGAAATAATTAAGTTTCTCAAGAAAAGAGAAGAGAAATCAATATCAGATTGTTTATATTAAAAATTAACGTAAAAGGAATTTTTACTAAAATAAAATGGATTATAATTTTTGTCATTTGTTCTTTTATTGCCTATTTCTTAATTTTTGTTTTGCGCTTTAATCCGAGAGTAAAGACTTTACATCATATTCCGAAAATTTTATTCTAGTTCGATTTTAAAAGTTTCATATATGATTAATTCTAAAACTAAAATAAAATTTATATGTTGAGGAAAAAATCTCCCGGCAAAGACCTAGATTCGTAAATCAATAATATAGTATTAGAATTACAATAATTAATTGATGTTGTTTATATGCTCGAATGTGACATTTGCATATGGGTGATAAGTTCACTAAATCTTTTAATATGCATAGTATAATGATTACAACAAATACAGCATTTAAAACAGTTTACTTCAATTTTCAGTGTTGAACATGTATCATATATACGATCATATCATAAAGATACAGCCTTAGTGATATTTGTTTCAAGAAAAAATATGAATATATTTTCTTGTATATTCCTTTTATATGAAGGATTATAATTTTTTTTCTTTTCTTTAATAATATTTATTGCATTAGATAAACTGGAAAGCTATTTTGACTTCACAATATTTCATATTATTAGCAATTAACCTTCGTGATTTATTTCAGAATCTAACTGTTTTTTACATACAGCCTTAACAAAAGTTTTAGGCTCTCAGACTTTTAGTACACTTTTTGTTTTTAAAATAAAAATAAAAGTCTTATTGTTTCATAAAGTATTTTATTCACGTAAAATTACAAAAAATATCAATATTTAATGGGTTCATCCTTGTCATTAATAACAAAATCAATCCTTTGGGTCATTCTGCTTACAAGGCTTGCACATATGTTTGCACTTATGGCATTCCACTCTAGAATAAGAGCATTTTACAAAGCTGTTTTTGATGTTATGCTGTGTTCTCTGATTTTACATTTTAATACGCCCCAAAGGTGTTCGATCGTATTAAGATCTTGGTACTCCGCATGCCAGTCCAGCAATACAGTGTTACTGTCTTTAAACCAGCGCATAGTAGTGTCTGATTTATGACAAGGAGCATTGTCTTGTTGGAACTTGACACCACGTAAATCGATGTCAACAAAAACGCGCGTTAACAAAGTCATCAGCACAGTTTCCAGCACATTTATGTATTTTTGGCTGTTCATGCGGCCTTCGCAAACGAACATTTCACCAACGCCATCAGCAGCCATGCAGCTCATATCATAATGCTGCCGCCTCCATGTTTTACAGTAGGCACAACGCAATCTGGATGATATACTTCGCCGATAGGTCACCTCACGAAAGTCACGCAAGGTGTTCCAAATATTCGGAAAGAAAATAGAATTGCCTCATCTTAAACTATTCTCATTTTTATTACAAAAGCCGACTCTGACGGAATGATGGTTATTTTGCTCTATAAATAAGAGTTAAAAGCTTACCTCAACGTTAGATTTATCGGACCACAGAATATTTGACCAATCTTCTTCCCTAAAATGTTGGTGTCGAAGCGCCCACTGTAAGCGATTCTTCTTGTTATTTTCTGAAAGACAGGGCTTCTTCCTGGTTTTGGGCCCTTTTAAACCAGCTTCTTCCAGTCTTCTTCTTGCCGGTCGAGCGCTTATAGTCTATCCAATGTCCTCTGACAGAGCTGCACCAAGCTCAGAAGACGTTTTTTTGCGATATCTAACAGACTCTCATATTAGTTTTCTGTCTTGGCGTTTCGTTTTCACGCGTTTCTGTTCATTCTTGTCTTGTTTACGTGAAACCTAGTCTCCGGGAACCTTTTAATAGCATATTGCAGTATCCATCGAGGACATTTCACCAATTTGCTTATCTCTACTTGAGATTTGCCTTGTTCATGCAAGACCTGAATTTTCACCCTTTTTTTAATAGATAACTCACTTTTTCACCTTTTTAGGCATTTCTTATTTAAATGATGTACAAGTCGCCACCATATTACCTATGGAAGTTACTTTGCACTGCGAATGACAAATAAATACTGACAAAAAATTCGAACTATTCTTTCAAAAAATTGAGTTTCCGTTCATTTAGTCGCCAATCGTTCCAAAGAGATTATATATGTTTTGATTGATGATTCACAACACCTCGTATGCCTTTGTATAAAAGGATTGTTATTTTTTCTAATGTTTTTTTTTTACGATTTAAGTGTTTTTAGGGAGGGCCTAATGCATTTTGCGAAGGTTGTATGTGTAATTGATCCTAGCCATGATAAGTGTGCTGGACATATTGTTTTCGGTTTCAATTCAAAAGAATTTCCGTCAGATAATTTAACCTGAAATTTGCAGTTTTTATACGAACCTTGATTTTAATATAAACAGATTAGGAGAAATTCTGAGAGAATTCTAGGATAATTCTGATATAAAAGTAATATCTGTACTAAATAAAACTAATATGTAATAAATATTTTTATATGAAGGCCTTATACACACTGTTAAAAATTTGCAGAAAACTGTCCGGGCAAACGACCGATTTTATAGAAAACTGTTACTTAACCGTAAACTTACTCCATTGTGACTATTATATGGGCTATAATATGGCCGTAATAGTGTTAAATTACAGTTATAAAGCCGTTTACTATAAAAACGGCCGAATGACTGGGCATTTGCTACAAATGTTTAACAATGCACACCCTAAAATAAAACGTGCATACATTCCGTGGTTTATATAACGATTGATAAATTTTGACCTTCTACTCACTTTTTAAGAAAATTATCAAATTCTAAACGTTTCAGAAAACATTCTTCCATAATCAATAAATTAAAAATTTTTTGGATATTTTTAACAGAACTTCAAGTTATTTATTTTACTCTGTTCATTCGAAACATCATTTAAACTTTTAAAACATGAAACTAAATCATTTCTAAACAAAACCGTTTCTTTGAGTTATTCTATTATCTTTTCTTCATACTATTGTTCACCATCCCAAACATTTTCTGTCACATAATTAAATCATTGATGTTTTTATGAAACAAAAAATCAATTATTCCACAGTATACATTAAAAAGAAAAAATAATTTCTTGTTTATTTATTTTTCCCTTTTCTATAAATAAAAAAAAAAGATTAAATATGAGTTACAATTATTAAACATAAATCAAAGTACAGAATAAAATGATTAAAATAGAAAAGTCCAGTATAAATTTTAGAAATTAAATATAAATATAAAATAAGTAAATTATGAAAGAATGTTGGAAATGGAATTCTTACATTATGATTAAATTGTTTCTCTGATAAATTGAATTTTAAAAAAATAATAGAAAGCGTTTCTTTCTTTTATTCGTAAGATGCTTTATTTTTTCCTTGTTTTTATTATATCAATAGATACAAATATATTTTACAGTTTGTTGCTTGAAATTTTTGGGGAGCATTAATTTAACTAATGAGAAAATATTCAATATGTAACTGATCCTGAAAAAGCTCAAGTAAAGTGAAATAATGCCATTTAAAAGTACTTAATGAACGACGTTTAGATTGTTATTTATCTCTCTCTCTTTAGATTGTTACACGTATATATATATATATATATAATAAAAACAACATCCGGTCTCCCCTAATATCAGTTATATATATATATATATATATATATATATATATATATACAGGGTGGTTCAGAACTATATGTCAGAAATGTAAAGGCAGGTTGAGGGAACCTAAATAAGCATATTTCCTATAGGATTGTGTGTGCAGAAAAGCAGTGTTGAGGCAGTAGAGGGCGCTATTAAATTCGGCGGAAGAAAGCGTTTCGCTGGCTTGAATCTGCATTCACCGCACGGATTTCGAGCAACATACGTCATTAAATCTATGCAAAACTTGTCGACATGCATTTCATGTATGGGGCTGCGCAAGGAAATGGAACTGCTGCTCAAAGGATGGCCATGGAACGATTCCTGGGTAGGAATCTGCCGTATCGCCGAACATTTGAGTGTCTTCATCGGGAGTTGTGCGCGATTGGATCGTTTTATGCTTCCAGGCGTTTTACGGGCACTGGAAGATATCGCAGAAATCCAGCAGTAGAAGAAGAAGTATTACGCACAGTATGAGGATAGTCCTTCAACAAGCTCTAGAGCCGTTGAACGTGCGCATCCTTTGAGCAGCAGCTCTATTTACTTGCGCAGCCCCATACATGAAATGCATGTCGGAAAGCTCCGAATTGGTGTAACGATGCATGTTACTCGAAATCCATGCGGGGAAGGACTATTCAAACCAGCGATACGCTTTCATCCGACGAACTCAACAGCGCCCTCTAATGCCTCAACGCTTGATTTCCGCACCCACATTCCTGTACAAAATCTGCTTATTTAGGTCGCCTCTACCTGCCTTTACATTTTTGACATATAGATCTGAACCACCCTGTATATATTTAAAAATCCATGTAAAAAATAAGCACCGAAACGAGTTATAAATCCCATACATTTCCAGATTCACTTAGTAATCGTTTTTGGTTTTTATTTGGATATTTAATTCGACGGAGCATTGATTATTTTTAAAAAATCAGATAATTTAATAATATGTTTTACAAAGCCGTTACAATAAGTACGTCGTAAAATAACAAAAAAAAAATTTTGTTGGTTAATAGTTTTTTTAGGTGTTTCATTGAATTAATTTTTAAAGTAACTGAAACGGGAATTAAATATACTTCAATTTAACCCCTTCGCGACGAGCGTCTTTTACAGAATTTTTAATGTGTTACCACCGGTTTTTCAAATGAGAAATTTTCACCTAATTCAATCGCAAAAATGCTATGATTAGATAAGGAAAACTTTACAAAAAAAAAATAACTGGTGGGAATAATCGAGGATTCTGAGCATCTTATGCGTCACGTATTCGTGTCAGTTGTCCCCAAGGGGTTAATATTAATTTAATATACTTAAACTTTTTTTGTTGGTTAATAGTTTTTTCAGGTGTTTCGTTGAATTAATTTTTAAAGTAACTGAATCGGGAATTAAAATGGTATTAATATGTTTTATAAAGGAAATTATTTTTTCTGATGGCTGTATTTACCAAATATCTATAAAAAAGAGAAGACATCATAAAAAATTGCAAATAGTTTTAAAGCAGAGACTGTCATTATTTTTTTTTTAATTTTTTACATCCATTTTATGAATTACGTTGACTGCAGCTAACAGATATATTTCTCATTCTAATATGACATATTTTTATCAATTTTGATGGAGGTTAAATTATGTTGTGTCCTGTAACAAGTATGATGGAACGTTACATTAATTTTGTTTTCTGCTTGAAATAAATGCCACACGTTTCCTTCCAGCACCATCTTTCATCTAAGGTCATTACAGAAATCTACATTAAAAATATTATGTCAGATGCTTAAGAATAAATATTTATCGAAATACTATTTATTACACTTATATCTACATTAATTTTTTTATAAATGAATATCGCTTTGTTATTGATAATTGATAGATTCAAACATATTGTATTTTAGAAAAGACCGTTAAAACGCAATTCATGTATATCATTTAATTTTAAACATAATTCCCACTCTTTCACAAGAGCGTATAAAGAGTATTTTTATAAAAGATAGAAGGAAGCTTTAAGAAACCATCTTTCATACTTCCAGTCTAAATGAAAATATATTTTGTATCTGGGAGTATGCCCAGCTAAAAATGAACTGCAGTGAAACTACAAAAAAAAAATGCAGTTGGAAAACTGCGGAGATTTGGCACAAATCCCTGCAGTTTTTTTGAAGTCGACATAACTACAAATTTACTGCAGTAAATTTGTAGTTATGTCGACTTAAAAAAAACTGCAGAGATTTGTGCCAAATCACCGCAGTGTTCCAACTGAATTTTAACTGCACACTTACTGCAGTAAATTTGTAGTTATGTCGAATTAAAAAAAACTGTAGGGATTTGTGCCAAATCACCGCAGACTTCCAACTGCATTTTAACTACACATTTACTGCAGTAAATGTGTAGTTATGTCGACTTAAAAAAAACTGCAATGATTTGTGACAAATCACTGCGGTCTTTCAACTGCATTTTTTTTGCAGTTTCACTGCAGCCTTTTAGAAATTTATTACAAAATATGTATATATATAAAATATTAATTTTTCTGTATGATAAAATCAGCACTAAAATCTAATTAAATATTTTTTTTCATATCTCAATTTATATGCAATCTGTGCATAAAATATATCATGCATACAACGATTAATCATCACTGAAAAATATTTTTTGATCATGGCTGACTTATTCAATTTTTATGGTTACCTTTTGAAAAATGAAAGAATTCAAGAAATTGTATGAACGACTTTACTCAAAATAATAATATTGAAAGATGAGTGAAGTATTCATAATAATCATAGTACTTCAATCTTCAAGCAATGATTTTTTTATGGTATTGAATTGTTTTTATTTTTTCAATACTTTCATTACTGGGCAATTTCTTTGAAATCAAGGACACATGGTTATTGGCTAAAAATTAAAATCTTACTTTTAAAATTTTGTAATAAAAAGTGCAATTTTATAAATAAATTCAATGTGAAGAAGAAAAATGATAATGTGTATTTAGTAATTCCACTGCAACAATAAAAATTGCAATTAAAAATAATTGTATATGAATTTAAAAAAATTAAATTATAATTCTTTATATAATGGCATATCTTTTCAATCCTCTACAGAAATTTCAAATTGATAAAGCAAATAGATGCACAAGAATTTAAATCAGAGTGGACATAACTTTTTCTTTGTCCATTGTAATTTTGTTACCCAAGCATTTAAACATTTTTATAAAATATCCTTGTTTTTTTAATTGCTGTAACTGTTTGATTATTCAATATGTACTTACTGCCTCCCCCCCCCCCCAAAAAAAAAAAAATGATTTTCTTTGTAGCTTGTGAGAATATATATTACGAAGCTTGTGAGAATATATATATTGTGTGAAAGGGATTACAAATTTTTAATCTCATAAGCAATTCATAATGAAATCTATTGTGGCAGATTTAGATGATAATTTTAAATATTAAATGTAAGGGAGACTGGTACACAGTGGACCACTTTTTCAGTTAAATTTTTTTTTCTCTTTAATGGACAAACCGATCTGCATAAAAAATATTTTTGAATATTCCTTAAACCTTTATACATTTATCATAACATAGTTTTCAATATATTTTTCAAAAGAAATTTTTTTATATGCATCCGTAAAGTGGACCACAGTGGACCGCTATTAGGTATTATCTGAAATATACAATATAAGTCTATTTTTCATTAATCTAAGTCTTTTTTATTTTCCCTTTACCCACGAAATAACATAGTAATATAAATTTAAGAGTAACATTTTGAAACAAAAACAAAATGAATTATATTTTGAAAATAGTAACAGATTAATACAGGAACAATTGCACTTTAGTTGAAGTTATTACTTAAGTGCAAAACAATCAGCGCACATTACAATTTGCAAATGAAATTCCAAAATACTTATGAGTATGATTGAGCCTGGAACTTTCCTGAAATACTTTTGGGTCTGAGAGCAATATTATGAAATCATTGACATCAACAATAGATTCATCTACAGTTTCGGGAAAAATAAACTGATTTCCATTCAATTTGCAACTCACGAATCTTACTTGAATAGAATAATCACCAATTTAGACTACAGTTATATTTATCAAAGGCAGTAAATACAAAACAAAATATTTCTTACTATATTAAATAAATTGTCATTTCTCTTTGTTTACTTTATTTTACAGTTAAATAACTACTTTTATACAATATTTCTTTATAGTAAATAAGCAATTATTAAATATTTTGAACATTCTGCATTACAGGAGCAGAGTGGATTGTGGACCACTGTGCCCAGGAGTGGGCGGTCCACTGTGACCCATGTTGAAGTTAAATAAATAATCGTATTAATATTGTTTATAGCTTCCTTTTAAACATATTAACTTTAAAGTTAAATAAAAACAAGTATCTTAGCTTTACAAAAAAGCTGTTTTATCTTATTTATCTACAACCTTTAATTACTAAAAAAATTCAAATATGATGAAAAATTTTACTTTTAGAAGCTCAAAACAACCAATCAGGATAAAATAGTTCAATCTGAGCTAAACATATTTTCTGAAGTCTATAAATAATCAGTGCAGTGCTGTTGTCTATTAGGATATAAGAGAAGCTTTTAAAAAGTTTAAATAAATAAAATATTAGGGGGTGGTCCACTGTGCCCATAGGTCCAGTGTGTACCGGTCTCCCCTACACGAAATTTAAATGCAAAAATTAATTTTAATTGCAACTAATTTTTCCACAATGTAAATTTCAAATTTGAATATTTTTGCATCTCTTAAAGAAATTATCTATATGTGCATTGAATATTTATATAATTTTGAATATATAAAATAAATTATATGAAAGGATACATACATATATGTAAATTTCTAAATTATATACCATTTACTATGAAATAAAATGTATTACATATATTACAGCTAATAAAAAATAACTGCATAAAATTCATATTAAAAGCAAAACAAATATATGCTTTTCTGTTTTTCTAAAAAAATGCTAAAATTTACTAAAATTACTCTTACCTGCGTCCTGATTTGTTCTTCCAATTTTATCTTGTATACAATTATGGTGCAAATAAGGTTTAAATTTAAAAAAAACATTTTATTAACATTTGATGTTTATGCTTTATAATTTACATCGTATTTAAATACCAAATGTATTTACAAATTCTTCTCACATTTCACAGCCTTTGCTGCCGAATTTAGCTTGTTTCGAATAGTGGCACGTACAAGTGATACATTTACAACAAACTTGCAGGCAACATGGCCCTGAATATCCATTATCCTGGGTCCCATTACCAGAGGAGACCGCGAAAACACTTATATAAATGCAAATATATGCAATTATCCGTTACTGGATTAAGCAGGTACATTAACCGAACATTAACTCCGCATACATTAACTGAAAAAAAAAACCCTGGATGCATGAAACTCACCATGCAGCAATCTCTAGAATGTATAAAATTCATTCAAACAGCAGTTAGTAACATATATATGTATGCTTCGCATACATTAACTGAAAAGCCCCACCAGTGGCTGAGAGGTTGTGCTCTCGAAGCTGGTAGACGGGAGGTGCTGGGTTCGATCCCAATCGAGCCCGTCGGCCTAATCGTTCGGAGTTTTCATGGTGTTCTTCGAGCCGTGGATTTATCCATGCATAAATACGGGTTAGGTTCCCTTAGAAAGACCCCCACGAAGGGCACTTCCCCCGGGCCTATATCCCTAGTGTGGATAACTGGCCGTCAATAATCAACCCAACCCAACCCATTAACTGAAAAAAAAAACCGTGGATGTATGAAACTCACCATGCAGCAATCTTGAGAATGCATGAAATTCATTCAAACAGCAGT
The DNA here is from genome assembly GCA_963931845.1 of Maratus michaelseni. Classification (NCBI taxonomy): domain Eukaryota; kingdom Metazoa; phylum Arthropoda; class Arachnida; order Araneae; family Salticidae; genus Maratus; species Maratus michaelseni. The sequence goes on from OZ007592.1 coordinate 396,752,587, forward strand.
TAGTAACATATATATATATATATATATATATATATATGTACGCTTCGCCTACAATAACTCCTCCTCCCCCCCCCCAAAAAAAAAAAAACACTCCTGGATGCACGAAACTCACAATGCAGCAATCTCTAGAATGCATGAAATTCATTCAAACAGCGGTTAGTAACTTATATATATATGTACACTTCACGCACATAAACCGAAAAAAAAACCACAAATTGAATTTCGGAAGAAAAATTGCAAATTTCACCATTCAAGAGTGCAAAAATCCTGAATTTCATCGATAGTGCGTGTAAAATCATGAATTTTCTCAATCGTGTGCGTAAAAATAATGAAGTTTGTCGATCATGCTCAGAAAAAGTAATGAATTTTGTCGATCGGCTACGTAAAAAAACTTTGCCATTCGGGAGTGTAAAAATCCTGAATTTCATCGATCAAATGCATAAAAATCACGAATCTCGTCGATCGGGCATGTAAAAATCATGATTTTTAGCGACCGAGTGCATAAAAATCCTGAATTTTATCAATCGGCGTGTAAAAATCATGTATTTTGTCGATTGGCTACGTAAAAATCAAATTTCATCATTCGGCAGTGTAAAAATCTTGAATTTTGTCGATCGTGTGCATAAAAATAATGAATTTCTTCGATCGGCCGGAGAGAAATAATGAATTTTGTCGATTGGCTACGTAAAAATCAAATTTCGTCATTCGGCAGTGTAAAAATTCTGAATTTCGTCGATCAAACGCATAAAAATCATGAATTTTATGGATCGCCACGTAAAAATAATGAATTTCTTCGATTATGCACGGAAAATCGTAAATTTCTTCAAACGGGCGCGTAAAAGCCATGAATTTCTTCGAACGGACGCATAAAAATTATGAATTTCGTCGAATGGACGATGAAAAATCTTGAAATTTAGGAGAAAATGGTAATTGGGAAATCCTGCATTTGCCTTGTGCTTTCCACATTTTTAATCGCCAGTTTTTAAAGTTTAATCAACAACTGGCGACTGCTTATTTTCACCTTTAGGAGGAGGGGGGGGGGGGAATCGCAAAATTAGTCGCTCAAGGATTGCCATGGAATGTGTTACCTGAAACCAGAGGTGGTAAACAATGACAATGTTTTAATTGCCGTTTTACAACTTTAATCGCTATGTGGTGAATAGCTACTGCTAATTTTCACCTATAGCTAATTTCTAAACCTGTTTACATTTTACATGCGACTCTCGGCATTGAGCAATAAGTGACAGCGTTCGTCCATTATTTTCCGTAATTCGCTAACTTTGTTAATATAATAATTAACACCTTAATTCATTTTTTAAATGTTTATACATAGCCATAAGATAGCTAAAAATATGTACCGACAGACGCTTCTTCAAAACTGGTTTCTCTTTAAAAAAAATTAGATAGATTCAACGTATTTATAAAAGCCTTACTAGAAAAAATATTTCATAGGATATTTGTATTTTCAAAGTTTTGTTCATATTATCTTATTTTAAACTTTTCTTTAATAGTGATGGAGTTAATTTAGAGTTTGTTATTGTGAATTCAAATAACTCATATTTATTACAAAATTAAATGAAATATTTGAGCTTTTTATCGTTACAATGAAATTTATAATATTGTTTGGGTTGATCTTGACTGTACTTAGCCTGTGTATCAATACAATTAATGGTTTCTCAAGGTTTTTACATATATTTTCAATTGCTTTTAATCAAAGTTTACAAATAATATACCAGGAGGAAAATAACTTTATAAAAATTATAATTTAACTTAAAGTAATGCTATTTTAAATATTGTCCTCCTAAATGATGATATGTTACATGAAATGTGATTAAAAGCTTTTTCTTCTTTTTCCAAGATAGTTTGCCAAATTGGTATGTTACAGGTGTCAGTTAACATTTTTCAATTAATAACAAAATATTTGTTGCTATATTTTTATACTTGATAGAAGGGGTGTAAAAATCTAGGCGCCAATGGGTAGATTACTACCACTAAATTTTTAATATTCTTCGACTACTAAGAATACTGATAAAATTTAGGTGAAGTATAATAATAAAATTTAGCCGAAGAATACTAATAAAATTTAGTGGTGAGAATTGGCCCATTGACTCCTAGATTTTTACACCCCAGCTTGATAGATTATTTTAAAATTTTGGATCTGTTACTTGTTTGTAATAATAAAAACTTTCGATTTAAAGAAAATAATTTTTTTTAGCTTATTTATCCATTGAACACCATAAAACACATTTCAGGATTCATTTTTTGCATTTTTTATTACAAAATAATGTAAAATTAATATAAGAAAAAACATCTAGTGACCAAAATTTATCAAATTATAAAGCATATATGACATTATAATAATACTATATGTGTTCAACATTTCGTGATTTATGTGGCCGAAAGTTATAGTCATATGATGCAAATAATATATATATAATGACGTATATAGCATTAATATGAGTGTTTGGTGTATAATATATATATATTCATATATACGATGCATATGTAAGCTTGGCGATGATTTTGATAAAATCATAGCTGCAACCTTGGCATAATCGTAATTGTAGGGGCAACAAACTTTAAATTAACTCCATCGCTATTACAGTATTTTAAAAAAAAAGTCTAAAATAAGACAATATGGACGACACATTGACAATACAATTCTCCTCCGAAATAATTTTTTTTGGCAAGACAACGTGGTACTTTATAAATACGTTGAATGTATCTAATTTTTTAATCTATCTAGATTTGTAGAGGTGTCTGTCGGTACATATTTTTAGCCATCTTATGGCTATATATAAACATTTAAAAAATTACGGCATTAATTATTATATTAACAAAGCTAGCGAATAAGAAAAATAATATACAAACGCTTGCACTTACCGCTTACCGCCGTCGCCGTCAGGTCAAAATGTAAACAGAACGATCAGAATCTGAGTTGAGTTGAGATGTAGCGTTTCTTCACATAGTCAGTTACGAAAAAAAAAATCAAATGTTCAAAAGGAGATTTACATTTTTCACTTGTTTTTTGAAGTAAAATTTTCTTAAAAACTGGAAGTCATCATGCCTGTAGTTAATAAGTGGAAAGGCAATTTCCCCCTCCCTCGATTTTGAAATTTAAATAACTAAATAATTAAAATAACTAAAATAAATAATAATAATAATAATAATAAACTTAAAATAAAAGAACTAAGAATTTTTCGTTGTGTGTAGGGTGTATATGTGTGTGTGGGGGGGGGGGTTCAAATACTACTTTCTTCCTGAATTTTAAAGTTTAAGTAACTAAAATTACGTTTTCTCCGTTTTTGAACAGCATAATAAAATTGGTTCTTTTGAGTAACTTAAAAGAGGAACTAAAAATTTTCCGTTGGAGGCGGAGGGGGGGGGGGGGGGGGTTGCGTCATTAACCCTCCCTGGATTTTAAAATTTTATTTAATTTTTTATTTTGACCGATTTTGTAAAACAGTAAATTTATTCTTTTTCCGAGTAATTTAAAGTAATTAAACACTAAAAGAAAGTATAAATTTCCCGTTGGGCGGAAGGGCGGACTTTCCCCCTTAAATTCCCCATGAAAGTTATTTTTTTTATATATATATTTATGTGTTAAAAATTTATCTCAAAATGGGTGGTTCAAAGCAGTGTTCGCCCCCCCCCCCCCCCCCCGCCTGAGGATTTTGATTTTTGTTAAACTAAAAGTCTTGAAAACAGTGTTCATTATTAATAACAGAGTAAATACGCAATATTGTCAAAAACTGAAAGACTTTAATATTGCTTAGCTTTTAAAACTGCAGATAAATTGCAGAAAATATCTCACAAACTTACTAAAATTAAGTTCTGTAAAATTACCTTAAAGTAACCGCAGTTGTACTGCAGATACATCAGAAAATATAATACTGAAATAATGACTGTAAAAATACTTCAAATTTACTACAGTTTTACTACAGATGTAAAGTCTCATTATTTTTTAAATTTATAATTATAACATAAATTCACGTAAACTGCAGTATTTTTGCAGATAAAAGCTCACAGTATTTTTGAAATAAATTACTGCAAAATTACTTCACATTAACTGCAAAATGACTGAAGTATTTTTACAGTCAAGATTGCACTACAGAAAATCTACAGTTGCCTGTAGAAAAACTTTAAAAATACTTCACTTCTGTAGAAAAACTGCAGTTCATTTTTAGCTGGGTGGTTAAATCTCAATTAAAAATATGTTATTAAAACACGATTTCTATATAGGTAATATAATTTTAGATGTTATATTTGCAATGTGTGCACTAAAATCCTGTCCACCCCCATTAACATGATAACGGCGACAGCTATTGTCATAAACTTCGCATAAACATCGCTAAGCGCATGATTCATACATATCATTTAATTTTATATATAGTTCCAACTTTTTTACAAGAGCTTATAAAGTATATTTTTATAAAATATAGAAGTACACACTACAGTATGAAGACCGCTTACAGCGTCACCTAGCAGGATACATGGCAGTGTTGGGCACGTTCGCGAAAAAAAACGAACAGTTCAAACTCAAGTTCAATTTCTCAAAAATGAGCCAAGTTCACGTTCAAACTCAAAATTTTTCAAACGAACTCGCTCAACTCAAACTCAATTATAAAAATGAACGAAGTTCACTAAAAACTCGTTTTTTTTTTTTTTTTTTTTTTAATGAATTTGAATTTTATTGTCCAAATTTACAAAATTTTGTGAACTAAACTTTTGATTATTCGATGCAAGGGTCTTCATGGGCCCGGCCCAATTTTCCTTCCCGACACTCGGTCCGAGTTTGGTTTGGGGATTACTTTTCTAGAGGTTCGGACCCAGGTGGGCCTAGACTAGATTTATTTTCCTGCCCACTTCGGGACTGGATGCATTCTTCTTGAGGTCTGAACACGCAGAAATTTTCAGCCCCAGCTCATATAAAAATCATTTGACCGGCACGGCTCAGGCTTGTCCAGTAAAAATATCAGTAAAATTTGGCCCGACCCAATTTTTTTTTTCAAAAAATGCACGGATTTTTAAATCGCTATTATTCCTGAATTAATACATATATATAGATGGCAGCTCTAATCAATTTATTTCCTACTATCATTTTTTTTTCAAAGCAATGTTTGTATAGATATAGCAGCCATTTTGAGTTAATGATGACTGGCTGCTCGTCAAGTACTTATAATCTTGTTCAATCTACAGTAACATTAGTCTTTTTTAGTGAGTCTTGCACATTATTTCATGATCTAATTTCTTTTTAAGTTGTATAATTGTTTATCGATCTTATTTCTATTTAAGTTGCATATTTATTTATTTATTTATTTTGTTATTTGAACTATCACTGTCTATTTCTACCTACTGTCTGCTATCACTACTTCACTGTCTACTATCTATATAAGTTGACGTGTTTTTTCTTTAAAAAATTAACTTTTTTATGAAATAATTGTATTTAAAGCGAAAGAAAAATAAAGTTCAAATCTAACGAACATGGAAGACATATTTTTAATCGTTCAATGGTACTAAAAATTTATTTTTATTATTTGGTTTTTATACTTTTTCATTTATACAAAAAGGTGATTGTGAATTAGAATTATATCATTAGTTTTCATTGATTATTTTACACATACAAATAAATATAGACATCGTCTCGGAAGGAATATATCTGCCAGCTGTATCTTGAAATTAAATTAAATTTTATTCGTCTCTAATTTGTTAAACAAAGGGTAAACTTTATTCATCCTAAGTAACTTACAATAATTAAACACACAGAGAAAGAATAACAACAACAAAAAAATTCTAAGGATATCTCTGTTTCTCTTACCCTTAATCCCCGGAAAAGACAATTTTTGTTTTATTTTATTTATTTATTTTTACATTCATGCGTTTCAAATTTATGATATATGTTTAAGACGAATTAAAAAAATGAGCTGTTTAATTTTCCGATTTTGAACTATAGCGGTAGAAACTTATTTTTCAGTATTCAATATTTCTTAAATGTTAAAATCTTTGAAATGCTCTAGTGTGTTTATATGTTTAAAACAAAACTGTCTTGTACGATGAGTTCTAAAATCATTCCTAGTTCAGTTTATTTCATGTTCTCCGTATTAAAAATTAGCCTGGACTGCGGATTACAGCAGCAAATACATTTATTCCAAAAATCATGTTCCCTCTCCACTGAATTTTGTTTGTACGAGCGCGGGAGGCGGCAGCACAGACAATCACCTCATCGAGTTCACGGCTAAAATTCAAGAATTAGTTAAAACTCGAATCGCATATTAAAGCGCAATCGGTCTGCCAAGTCATATCTTGGTGGAAAACACGTGAAAACCCGATTTTAGAGGTTGACTCGTAGGTTTACCATTGTGTATTCCTGTACCCAAAAGTATGAAAACATGGAGAACTGGGTGCAGGAAAACACAATGGTAAACCTACGAGTCAACCGCTAAAGTCGGGTTTTCACGTGTTTTCCACCAACATATGACTTGGCAGACCGATTGCATTTTAATATGCGAATCGAGTTTTAACTAATTCTGGAATTTCAGCCGTGAACTCGATGAGGTGATTGTCTGTGCTGCCGCCTCCCGGTCTATAAAAAAAGCCCTTTTCTTTTTGCATATGAATCGATAAAATTTGCACATGTAACTTCTTAATAATCAAATTGATATTTTCATTTACCTATAAAGTTGACGTATCTTTAATTCTTACAAGTTGTTGCCCCTGACGACGGCCCTTCACAGGCTGCCGAGTCTCAAAAACAGACTTTAAACACCTAATTTGACATCATTTTTTCAAAGATACTTTGCATTTATAGAAAAATGAAAAACTTTTTAATTTACTGCTGTTTGAATGAGGATTGTACAATTTTTTTGAATGTATAAATTAAAATGAATTAAAAATATATTGAAAATTTATTTATTACTTTAGGAGTAAAATTGTTTTTAAAAACAAAAATAATCTACTTATAAATTATAATTTTTTTAATTTCTCATTGAAGAAAAATTTGTCAAAACTGACAGTTTGTGAAAGCCCCGTGGCTAGGCTGCATGCTGCATCTCCTCTTGCCCTCACATAAATCCGGATCTGTGTATCATTTCTTTAAAGCCAGACTTTATTTTCTGTTTTTTTTTCCTTAAACAGTTTGTATGGTTTGTATGGTAACAAATACATAATAATTATTAAGGTGCTACTTGGTGCAGCATAATATAAATTTAAAAACAACGTTAAAGACACCTGTTACATAATATAACTAATAAATATTTAGATGAACATATATTTTTATATCAGTCTTTTTATACTCTAAAAGTAGACAATATTGATTGTAATCAGTAGAAATTTTTGCAATAGATTTAAAATATCAATATAATTTATTATATTGTTAAAATATCACCTTTAAAAACCCCAAACTTTTAAGCCCTCTTCCCCCCTTAAAAATAGAATAAAACTGTAACCACCATTTAATTTATTAAACAATGTCATTGATAAAGATTCGAAACTCACTAGTATTGTTGGAAATAATAATAATAATAATTATTTTTTTTAAAGAAATATATAATAGTTTTAATTGATGTTTGTTTAGAATCGCAATTCATCCTAGTCCCTCTTATACTCAGAGAAGATTTCCATGCTTAATAAATTTCAGCTGCTTTGCAAAATAAAAAATTTTTAATCTCTTAAATTTATTGTGAAATACTGGAGATTGTACTCATTAAACGAAGTTTGATATTTTTTTGGAGGAAACTATTTAAAGTATCGTATGCCAGGAAGCAATACATATCTTTATAATTATTAAATGTGCATCATATCTCATATCCTATACAAAATACAAAATTAGAAATTCATTTAATAATACTTTATGTTTTATCAATATATGCATTCACGTCAAATATACAACTGTACTATAGAGTATATTTTAAGTATGTATTTCTCTGAGACACTTCATGTTATTTCTATTTCAATATACTGGTTTCAGATTTTGTTAATTTATATTAGCTAAAATTTATCTAATAATAAATTTAATTGTAGAAATCGTAGCTGTTTTTATCTGAATGAATGATGTATTCCAATAAAATAAACTATTACTTTTTATGAGTTTCTTTAGAGTAGCTATTTTTATTAACACTTTCCAACCTAGTTGAAAAGTGTTTATGACTTCGGTTTGTCTGGCCGTCTGGCCGTCTGGCCGTCTGGCCGTCTGCCGTCTGGCCGTCTGGCCGTCTGCCGTCTGCCGTCTGCCGTCTGTCCGTGCTCTAACTCCCGTAAATATGCTCGGATTGCCCTGCAATTTTTATATGTTATAATCGTTATCTATAGCATGTTCCCTATTTCAATGGAAGTGTGTAGCACTTATAGTTTTTTTACAGGGACACTCAAAAGAATTCCGTTACATTGCGGTCTATGGGGAAAAATCATTTGCGGTTTATTTAAATAATGTTTCACTATTTTAAACGCACTGAAATTTATATATATCACTAAGGTGCATTAGAAGAAGCTTAATATGGAATAGGGTGTGCATAGCACTTATACTTACTTTACAGGGACAGTCAAAAAAATTCCGTTACATTACGTCTATGGAGAAAAATCGTCTGCGGTTTATTTAAATAATGTTTCCCTATTTTAAACGCATTTAAATTTATATAAGGTTCATTACAAGAGACTTACTACAGAATATTGTGTGTATAGCAGTCATCGTTCATTTACAGGGACACACAAAAGAATTCTCTACTGTATGTTAACAATAATTCCTGGAAGTGCGTTTTAAGTTACTGAACGCGATTTTAATTTTAAATCGCTTTTTGTATATTACGTGGTGTGTATAAATTCTGTAGATCCTATACAGGGAAGCACAAAAGTTCGGGAACACATTTCCGTATTTAACTCCAGACGGAGAATTTTAAACTGTGCTACGTGTTTCCTAACTGAACTAAAATTTAGCATCCTATGTAGTATATATACAAATCTATAGATCCTATACAGGGCTGAATAAAAGTATTCGGATTACTTAGATGTTATCTTTTAGCTTATTAAAGAGTATGATTCGTAAAATTATTTTGGAAGCGTTGGAAAGTGTTACATAATCTATGCTTGACGCATGATTTTTCGTTCTTGTTTTAATGAATGGTGTTCTAATATAAAAAATATTTTTTACGAGATATTTTTTTATGTTTTGTGTGTAATATTTTAAAATGTCATTTTTGTTTCCTCCTAGATTATCAAAAATATTAATTTTTTTAAATGAATTTCAGTAAAATATATTAAAAATAACTTGTAATCATTAACTTCTTCAATGCATTTTTATGAAGACACTGACATGCATCGCGTACAGGGCCGGTGAGAGGGGGGGTGCACAGGGGCAACTGCCCAGGGTCCCAGGAACAAGAACGGGCCCACACCGAACAAATATAGAAATTACATAATATTCTAAATCTGAACTTGCACACATTTTTTTTCTTTTACAATCTAACTGAAAAAATATTTCCTGGAAGTTTTGTAAAGAGGTTTTTCAAAGACATAGAAGTCTTATCTCTTGTCTTGTTCTGAGGCGAGTACTAAAGTTAAAGCTATCACTTCGTTGATCAAAAACAGCTGTTCTTACAAACTGCCGACACTTCCTGTTTTCCTAAGAAATTGAGAAAAGGACTCTTTTTTTTGACCACAGGTCATCATGCCTATGCCTTGAGGCAAAAGAGCCTCTCTGAACGGCTCTCTTGATGGTAATGACTTGACTGGTTCATCAGTCATGCCTGTCGTAAAAGGTGGCGTCAAAGGGACCACCTATACCTATGTGTCATTAGGCATTCTCATGTTATCTGACACTGGCTACAAGACCGACGCAATCATCGGGAAAATAGGCTGGCTGTCAGGGCAGGGAGTTGTTGCTAGGGCCCGCGCTAATTGGCCTACATCGCCTGTTTTGGAATGGTGTCTTGCTAAAGCAATAAAAATATTCTTTTCTACCCCACTTGCGGTTTTAAATAAAAGAACGGGAAAAACGACAGTAGATTCAACAATAGGTCAAGAGATAATATAAAATCGTACTTGAAGGAAGCCCTCCCCTCTTTCCAGGACAAACAGAACTTTACATGTAAAGTCATTAGAGAAACCACAATAAAGGCCAGAACAATAAAAGCCGCCATTGACAGCAAGTACAGTATGAGTTAGGGGCTCCGAGTCTCTCTATACCTTTCGAAATAATGTTTTCTCTGTATAAAATAATAAAACATTTTTGCTTTAGATCTGTTTTTAAATAATTCTTTTGAAAATTTCTGACAGTCAAAGGTGATATAATTGTCGGGGAATGTTTAGATTCGACGATCCCAAAAATCACCGTTAATGCAAAAAATAAATATTTAAAATATTGTAAAAGATAAAAGATTCTGCGAAATGAAAAATAATTATGCACATTAAATGTGAAAATAGTGGTATTTTTTATATATTTTATTATAATGTATTATTATATGATATACACATTTCTTTTATGAGCCTAATGTTTCAGTATGCGTTGGGTCCCAGTAATTGCTTTGTCAGGGCCCTGTTTGGCAGTTGTTTGCAGGAATTGTCTAACTGCTATTTTCTTTTTCTAAATTGATGGTACATAATAATTTATGTTAAATTTATGCTTAATAACGTATAAATTTCTGCGGGTTTTTTATTATTATTCCTTATTTCTTCTTATTTTTTTAATGAGCTGTATCTGTTATAAAGTACAGGCAGAAGTGTAAGAAAGAGAAAAAAAATAGAATTAGAGTAATATTTCATCTTGCTGAAATTTACAAGCACATATAAAGAAAATTAACTAAAAAATAAATAAAAATAAACATTTAGGATGTATACAAAAAAATGCCCATTATCAAATTAGAATCTAATCGATATGAAATATTACATAAGTCATCAAGACTCGGCGTAGAAAACTAGACGCCTAAATTATAGACACTTAGACTTATAGACACCCTTTACTCAAACTCCCTTACAAATTCGGTTTACTCAATTATTAACAATCTTTATAACCTTCGATTAATAAATGACATATTAGAAAATTATTTTGGCTAAATTATCATTATACGAATAATAGGGGCAATACACTGAAGGTGATAAGAGGTACAAATCAGACCCTAAACTGAAAAAGTCTCGTAAAGTTCGATTTTGTACTATCTGTATGCATATATTATATAAAGAATATGCAGGGACTCAGACCCCCCCTCACCTCTGTACCTGGGTTCACATTTTCGGAGAATGCCTTTGGCTAGCGAACTTAAACTATTATTATGTAAGGAGGAAAAAAAGAAAGAAAAGAACTCTGAAATCATAAATAATATAATACATTTTATTAAACTTTTAAAAAGTCTAATTCACTTAACTTCATTACACATGAAATTCACTATGCATACAATTTAAGTTTATATTCAAAATCTGTCGTCATCCTTTAAAATTTCTGAGCTGTAGCCCTATACTTACTATGTAAAATGAAAATTGCAATATTTTCATTTGGAAAAGAAGACCAAAGAGAATATGACCAGCGGCTCGGGTCGGACTGGCGTTATATATTTTCGTTGCTAGTCTGGTTTGGGTTAAGTTCATTTCTACTTTTTTACTGCAGGTCGGGTTGACTATCCTTTTTCGGGTTCGGATTAGATTTTGACTCTTGTGATTCGGGTTCGTGTTGACCAGATTTTTCAAAAGAATATGCAAAATATTTTTTCATAATAAAAATCTATATACAGTAAGATCTTCATAATGGATACTCCGGCAAGTACACATCTAGTCAGCGAACACTTTTGCAATTTCTAATACTTATATATTTATCTGCTTATATCACTGAATATGGGCACCTCCCAATGTACACACATGCAACATGTGTATGTGTGTATAAACTATCACAAGTATCATACATGTGTTTTTGTGTGTATCAAAAATTAAATGTTAACAATATTTTTCATATTCCGAGAGAAGAAAAAATGTTCTTTACTGTACCGTAAAAAAAGAATAATCTATATTCACATTTTTTATAAATTTTATTTCTCATGCAGTAATTTGAATATATGCTCATTCATACCCAAAAACATATTTGTTTTCATCTGAAACATAGTTGAGCTCAAACTTTTTGTGAAAATGCAAACATCCCTAATTCCAAAAGATCTAATTAGGACTAGCAAGAATTACTCTAGGCTACCCAACCCCGAAAAAGAATATTACAATCATTAAAACCTGAAAACAGAAATTTATGTGCAACCTAAGCCGATGCAAGACTCCATTCAATGATCTCGATGTCTCTACTATTCAGAGCTTTTACTATATTTGAATATTAAAAAAATAATTTTATGAATATCTGAATATTAAACACTTGCCTTTTTTTCTATAAAAACATAAAATCGGTAGTAGAGATATAAATGTAGGTCACTTTTCACAATTGCACTAAAACAGAATTTCCTTTCCTTTAATTTCGGTTTCGGGGGTTGCGGATCGAACTTATTCTTGTTGTCGGGTTCGGGTCAGATTGCGGGTTGATTTCAAATAGAATTTTCGGGTTCGGGTCGAGCTCAAGGTCTCGACTCGCGCAGGGCTTTATCTCTGTCCGGGCTCGGGTCAAGATTTTAACCTTTTTCCGGGCCTGGCCGGTCTCGGGCGAAACTTTTAGCTGTTATGCCAGGCCGGATCGGGCCAATAATTTTTTCTCTACGTGCCAGGTTCGGGCCGAAGTTTTAACTTTTATACCGTGTCGGGCCAATATTTTTTTTGTACGGTCCTGTCCGGGCACGGGCCGAACATTTAGTTTTTATATCGTCCAGTGCCGAACATTTAATTTTTATACCGTGCCGGGCCGAATTTTTCTTTTATGGATCGGGCCTTGAATTTTCGGCCCGTGTAGACCTCTATACTTTAGACTCCATTGTACAGAGACCTCCGTTCCAAAATACTGTTTCTATCACATTTCTTTCTATATATATCTTATTGCAAAATGTATTGATTTTTTAATGGATCTCTATTTGTATGTAAATATCTGAATTATTATTAATACCATTAATCCATTTATCCGGCTTGGAGACTTAAAAATTGAAAAATTCTATATCGTAAAACCTTCTAAGACGGAATCCCATTGGAAAGTAAAAAAAAATCCTTATGGTTTAGTTCCTTTTTTACCATGTCTGTCGTCTCTTGCAAAGTATTATTTATTTTCAAACGGATTATTATATCCATTTTGCACACATCAAGAAATTTTTCCGTTTAAAACAGTATTTCATCATACACAGATTCTTATAATTTGTTTTACAGTACTGTATATCCTCCTTCCCCCGTTAGAAATATATACGTATTATTCTTTAAAGTGAATTTTAATTGTAGAATAATGGTAATTTTAAAATTTATGTATTTTCTGCAAAAATTGTTGATCCAAGGAGTTTGTTCCTTAAACAGATTTTTGCATGAATCAGACAGGGCGGATCAATGATTTTCATACAAGCAGGGTTGTTGTGACGACCATGCCAGAAAATTTCGGTCGGTGCAAACTTCTAGGAAAAAAATAAAGTACAGGACCAGAAATAAGCCTTGTTCGGCTCGGCCCGAGCCTCCAGAGAAAGCAAGACCCGGGCACGACCCAGAAAAACTAATGATCAGACTCGACCCGTCTCGAGTCCATGTAGGCATCGAAATGGCATTTGAATGGGAAAAACGTGTTGTAAATGGCTGGAAAATTTTTAAATAAATCATGAAAAAATTGAGTTTGAGTTGTAAATTTCGTTCAAACTCACAGATTTTTTGAGCTTTCGTTCAGTTCACGTTCGTTTATCAAAAAGTGAGTCAAGTTCAACTCACGTTCACAGAAAGTGAACTAAGTTCGCGAGTTTTCGTTCAACGAACGCGCTCATGCCCAACACTGGATTTATCGTTCCTATCTCAAAAATGTATGTGATACGGGAAAAAGTAAATTACTAATTGTAGAGTCCTGGAATATTTTTTTATGTGTAATCACCAGCTAGAACAAGTAATTGATTACATATAGCAGTGCGGCATTATAATGCAGACGCACCTGTCATTGTCTACAATGAGTCATGAATTCTGGATGTATTCCGGTACGGACACACTTAGCATAACTAACTTCATTTTCTTGTTAACAGAATCTCAATTCTCCTTACACGTGTTAAAGCAAAGTGCAATTTCTATATGCCAGAAAATGAAGCCAAATAAAGCTAATAAAGCCAATTTAATTATAGATCAGAGGTGTCAAAGCTTCTAACATATGGGTGCCATATTTTTTGAAGAAAATATACAACTAGACGTGACAACTAAAATCCAACAGTTATTCATAAAATATTAAATAAAAATTACTTCAACATTTTTATTATTGTTTAAAAATTATGAGTAATATACCTATGTATGGTACTACAGTAATTATATTAACAAGTACATTTTTTATAAGTGTTAAACAAGAACGAAAAATCATGCGTCAAGCATAGATTATGTAGCACTTTCCAACGCTTCTAAAATAATTTTACAAATCATTACCGTTTAATAAGCTGAAAGATGACATCTAAGTAAACAATTTGGAAAACGCATAACATATTTAAAAACTTATTTTCAGGAATTTTCAATATATACAATATTCGGAAAAATATCCGAATACTTTTATGTAGCCCTGTATATGATCTATAGATTTGTATATATACATAGGATGCTAAATTTTAGTTTAGTTAGGAAACGCGTAGCACCGTTTAAATTCTCCTTCTGGAGTTTCTGTCAATAAACGGAAATGTGTTCGCGAACTTTTGTGCTGCCCTGTATAGGATCTACAGAATTTATACGCACCACGTAATAGACAAAAAACTAGTTAAGATTAAAATCGCGTTTAGTAACTTAAAACGCACTTCCAGGAATTATTGTTAACAGACAGTAGAGAATTCTTTTGTGTGTCCCTGTAAATGAACGATGACTGCTATACACACACTATTCTGTAGTAAGCCTCTTGTAATGCACCTTAGTAATATATATAAATTTCAATGCGTTTAAAATAGTGGAACATTATTTAAATAAGCCGCAGACGATTTTTCTCCATAGACGTAAAGTAACGGAATTATTTTGACTGTCCCTGTAAAGTAACTCTAAGTGCTATACACCTACTATTCTATATTAAGCTTCTTCTAATGCATCTTAGTGATCTATATAAATTTCAATGCGTTTACAATCGTGAAACATTTTTAAAATAAACTGCAAATGATTTTTCCCCATAGACCGCAATGTAACGGAATTCTTTTAAGTGTCCCTGTAAGAAAACTATAAGTGCTACACACTTCAGTTGAAATAGGGAACGTGCCATAGATAACGACAATAACATATAAAAATTGCAGAGCAATCCGAGCATATTTACGGGAGTTAGAGCACGGACAGACGACCAGACGGCCATACGGCCAGACGGCCATCCGGCCATACGGCCAGACAAACCGAAGTCATAAGCACTTTTCAACTAGGTTGGAAAGTGCTAAAAAACAAGATTAATGCGATGAATTGTGCTTTATCTGTTGTTGTATCTTAATGAAATTTTAATCATGGCTCATATTTAGTCACATTTAACAGAATTCAAGATGATCTGGAATCATCTAACATCTCATTTCTATTTGTGAGATTATGAATTTCTGCCCGAAAATAATGACTTACATTCATAAATAGACAGCAAAATTTTCTAAAATAGCAAACGCCTGTTTCTTTAAATAGATCGTGAATTAATTTCAAAGTTACCTTAATTTTATCATCGATCCTTTCACAGATTAAACCTAGTAATATTTACTTCTCAATAGTTTTTTTATTAAAGTTTTGGTTTGATAAATTGTTATTACTCTATAGAACTAGATAAGAACTGAATAAACTACGAGGGAAAGTCATTAAGTAAGTCACAAAAGATGATTCAATGATATTCACTTCAAAACTATTTTTATTTCTCAACATATTTCCTACCAATATTTATGCACTTATATCACCGTTTTATCAGTGCCCTAACATCAGCTGAATAATATTCTTTGGGTTGCTGTCTCATCCACATTAAGACTTCAAGTTGCAACTTTTCATCATCTGTGAATATCATCTTGCCCCCAAGGGGGTCTTGTAGTGGTCTAAACAGTTGGAAAGCGAAGTGATAAGTCGAAGCTGTATGGTGGATGTTGAAAAAGTTGCCAACCAAACTTTTGAATTGTCTCCTGTGTTCAACTTGAAATCTTAATGTGGCTGAGACAGCAACCCAAAGAATGTTATGCAGCTGGTGTTGGGGCACTGATAAAATGGTGATATTAGTGCATAAATATTGGTGGAGAATATGTTGAGAAATAAAAATAGTTTTGAAGTGAATATCATTGTAAGTTATTATTTAATTATCTTCTGTGACTTACTTAATGACTTACCGTCGTACAATTAAAATCCATCAGTTTCCATTTAATCGAATATAATCAATCTCTGCTGATCTAAATTAATGACTGTTGTATAGTCTTTCTGTATCTTGCTTTAAAACCTCAATCAAAGCCGTGCCGAAAATATTCTCTTATTTGCCACTTCTGGCATGCTTTGCCAAAAGTTTGAGGCCGGTTTATAGACATTACTCCCAATCGGTTGGTACCAATATATATTATCAAATTGACTTGCGAAAGAAGTTTTAAGATTTATTTATTTATTTATTTTTATAAAACTGTACAGTTAAAATGTTTATACTTGAGATATGACAAAAAAATAAACTTGCTATAAAATGGAAATGGAAATTTTTCTCCTTACATTTCATGATCACACGCCAGGACATAGTTAGGGTATGATATGACGGAAATTCAAAATTTTCATTTAAGTCTAACAGATACCGTCGTCTTTATATAAATACATACATATATATATATATATATATATATATATATATATATATATATATATATATATATATATATATATATCAATAAAAGAAAGTTTCGCTCTGTGTGTCTGATTGTCTGATTTGGCTAGGAAAATCTAGCGTACCTAAAAGTCTTAAAATTTCGAGTTAGGTGGT
The DNA here is from genome assembly GCA_963931845.1 of Maratus michaelseni. Taxonomy (NCBI): domain Eukaryota; kingdom Metazoa; phylum Arthropoda; class Arachnida; order Araneae; family Salticidae; genus Maratus; species Maratus michaelseni. The sequence goes on from OZ007592.1 coordinate 396,769,592, forward strand.
CCAAGGCTTAATCTGATGCATCTGATACTCAGAATTTTAATATATCCATAATTACACAAGATATTAATTAAAATCTCATTAAACATCTCATCGAAAATGCCATCTTTTTTATCAAAATGGCTAAAGAAAAGAACTCCTCTTCTTGATTCGCAGGCGGAAATGAACGAATTTGAAATTCAATTACTAATTAGCGAATTTTAAGAAAACTGATAAAGATATCGATTTGAAATTTTCTGAGCATATGTAGAAAAATTTTCTGCATTCGACAATGCAATTTTTGAAAAATTCGTCATCATTTTTTTTTAATTTTTGCAAAAAACTGTCATAAATCTGATGGTGTCAGTAAAAAAAAAAAAAAAAAAAAAAAAAAAAAAAAAAAAAAAAAAATCTGAGAAAGCTTCAAACAGGGATCTGCTTTTATTAAAAACGGAACTACAAAGAGATTTGTTTCTCTGGACGATCCCTCCCTTTAGTTTGCGAAAATGAAAAAAAATAATTGTCATTTTTTTCTAATGAACAAAAATTAAGATAACTAATGAAAATATAGATTTGAAATTGAAAATAGGAAAGGGTGCCATCTGGTGACTATATTAGCGTAGCGTCTTCGTTATGTTCTAATTATCAGAAAAATATATTTCTTTTTTAATGATCGCGTTAATGTAGGAGAAGGTGGTTCTCTTGAACAAATTATTCGTTTTATTTGTATTGCGGGTATGGGGAGGGAGAGGTTAAACGCCTTGCTCTGATTTACACAAAACAAATTCCATTTAAGAAATTTTTAGCTTCTCCCGTAGCGTTTTATAAATGTTATATATAGAGAATACAGGAAAACAAATAATGATTTTCGTAAAAATTAAATTTATATTCCTAATAAAAGTACACAGCCAGTATACCAACAATCAAAGTAAATGATTTGTTGTTGAGCACTTGCATTCTTATCTCGAGTTCTATGGCACCGATGCCAACGGGATTTGGATGTTTCGACTTGGTTTTCGATCTCCTTACAGATTTTAGTTCCACGTTCAACCGCCGGGGGCGCATCATTTTCTCGAGCCCATTTCGACGGTAATTGGTTCATTCAACTCCCATGATACAACGGGTACCAATGTCGGATGTTCGTTTAGAACAAATTGCGCGCACTGGCGGTGGAAAGTGGATCTAAAGGATTTATCAGTGCGTGCGCAGCGTGCCTGTCTTAGGGTGCCGGAAACAGCGTCCCCTTACGGTGCGGGGCTTGATACCAATTATCCCCGTAGATCATTACTCGCCTTACACAATTGCGTCCCCTTACGGTGGAGAGTAGAACTAAAAGATTTCGCAGCGCTGGCCTGTATAGCAGGCAGGACGCCTGCTATACAGTGCCGGAGGTAGCGGGGACACGTGTCGGAGTTTCGTTTGGAAGGCGGTTTGTTTGGAAAAGGCTTCACCCCCTGGTGGCGGAAGGTGGAACTAAAAGATTTCGCAGCGTGTGCACCACACGCTTACTATGTGGGAACACGTGCCGGAGGTTCGTTTATATCAGAATGCACACCTATCGTCTGAAAGTGGAAATAAAGGATTTTCTTCGCATGCGCAGCACTTTAAAATAAGTAATTTCATACTAAATCGGGTTAAAAATATAATGTTAAACAAACTTTAGGTTTCTTTAATTTTATCTCGTTTCCAGACAACGCAGAGCGGGTCAGCTGGTATATATATATATATATATATAACCATTAATGAAACATTACCGAAACACCAACAAAAACTATGAAAATATGAATTAGAATATAATAATTAATTGACAACAATAGTGATATATATGTATATATATATATATATATATATATGTGTGTGTGTGTGTGTATCATCATCATCATTATCATCATGAACCGTTTTCAATCCACTGCTGAATGTAGGTGGTCTCCCCCAGATTAAATATATGTATGTATATATATATATATATATATATATATATATATATATATATCCTCGAAACCAAATATAAATAATAATAAAAATAATAATAAAATGTCGTCCTGGAACATGACCTGAGCTCGACACACTGAAATTAGCCATCTGAACCACAAAACACTACCCATGTCAAAGCTCTAAAAAAATTAAATTAATGCAATTTTTTTAATATATATTTTTTTTTTTTGATCTACGATTATATCTCAAATATTAATTTTGTATTTTTATGAAAGAAAATAAAAATAATCATACATTTTTCTTTTCCGAATTAATAATCAACGATTTCTTTTGAAAAATCGGGTATGCCGAAATCTGACGGCTAGAACCAGTAACACACCCAAGACTGAACTGAAACAGAAAAAAAAAATAGTCAAACTGCATCCTGATCAAAATTGTCGTACGCTTCTTGTATTCACGTCTGTTTTAAATTTAGCTTTACATGAATTGAATAATAATAATAAAAAAAAAATAAATAAATTATACAGAAAATAAAGTATTTAAAAATATATGTATTTTCTTTCCTCATTTTCCAGTGCTGTTGTTAAGTTAGACGACATGTTATTTTGCGTAACAAAGTCTTTTAAGAAATTGGATTATTTGACAAAAGGAGATGTCAAGTTATTTGTTTATGCTTTCAATTTTCCCTGAATAGAATGAAAAACAAACATCCGTTACATATATTAAGATGAAATTTAAGAAAGCAATGAAATGTAATAAATAAGAAACTTTTGGAACATTTCTAAAACTATGCGAAAGAAAGAATTACAAGAAGCTGAAATCAAAAACAAATAAAGTATGAAAGAATGTCTGGCAGGAACTTTCTGTTTAAGAGAACTTTTTGTGCAGGCAAATTTAATTTAAGAACTTCCAAATGTATTTTTGTTCAAATTTCTATGAAATATTTCGTTTGCTTATTTCACATATTGTTAAACATATAATTAAATACGTATTAACCGGTATATTGTTTGAAAAATACCTGGAAATTTTCAGTAACTGGCAGATATATATTGCACTATTTAAATGCTTGAGATAATATTTGCGCATTACAATAAAATTACCAAGAAAAATATTATTTCAAAGGAAACTGATATGTTTGCGATATCATACCTTTCGTTATAATTTAAAAATGTAGAATACCTTTTAAAATATCAAATATATGAAAATGTATTATATTATTTAGTGAAATGATGCATCTGCTGGTAAGATATAGGCAGGCAAATTGGAATACGGTTAATATAACTAACTAATCAACCCCGACATTAAAACAAATAACGAGAGTGTTAAATATTCACCTCTTTTATAGAGGTAATATGCATAATAAACGTGACCATCAAGTTCCTAACCGATGGGATACCTTAAGAGCCTACGCTAGTCACGCGAAGAAACGCTCAAGCTAATGTTATGTCTATGGGAAGGTTCTTGCCCGATTTCTAGCTCGCATTCTAATATTTTTAAATGATTTTTTTTTTTTGCATAGGATAGCTGAGGTCAATCTCTAACGTTGTTAGGTGGTTTATATAAGTGGTTTTTTATAAGTGGACGTTTTTAATTTTGGAACTGGTTAGAATCAGTTCTGAAAGTGAAAGTACCCTTATATAAAAAAACTGGAACCAAAATCGAAAAAGTAAAAACTAACAACGTTAGAGATCGACGTCAGCTATCCTATACAAAAAAATCATTTAAAAAATTAAAATGCGAGCGAGAAATCGAGCAAGAACCTTCCCATAGACTTAACATTAGCTTGCGCGTTTTTTCACATGACTGGTGTAGGCTCTTAAGTAATTAAAGAAAATATTAAACAAATTATAGCTATACTAAAAGAAAGTTTTACTCTGTGTGTATGTGTGTGTGTGTTTGTTTGTTTATTTGTTTGTTTGTCTGCGATGGATAGCATCATCTAGCACACCTATAAATATGAAAATTTAGGTGTGTATAGTCCAAGGTCTGGCCTGGTGCACATGAGTTTCAAAATTTTAATACTTTGGAAATTAACAAAAATATTAAATAAAAACTTATCAATAACACATTTCTTTTTTGTGAGCCGGCTTTCAGAACTCGCGCATGCCCAGAAACTGATTTACTACACCGCACGAGAATGAAGAGCCATTTACATGAAGAATTCGTTTATTTCGCAATTCTGTTTTAAAATCTATCGACTAAACCGTTTAGTTTATTTAAAACATATTGTGAAAGATCGCCCTCTTACGTCTTCCTATGCCGTAATATATTAGAAAAAAAATTATGTTAACCCTTTGAAAAACATTTTTGAAGAAGGGTTGTATGTAATTGTGTTCCTCTATGGGTTATTAATTTACGTGAAATTTAGATTTATGATTATACGTTACTAACTCGTAAAACGTAAAAGTTTAGAATATATTATATATCAGACTAGCCGGTCGTTTCTGAGTGGGGCCCCCCAGTGGCTGAGAGATTCTGCTCTCAAAGCTGGTAGACGGGAGGTGCTGGGTTCAAACCCCTGTCGCGCTCGTCGACCTAACGCTTCGGAGTTTTCCCTGGTTTTCTGCTGACCTTGCCGTAAACACGGGTTAGGATCCCTTAGAAAGACCCCCACGTAGGGCACACCTCCTAGGGCCTATATCCCAAGAGTAGTCCCCGGCCGTCAAAAATCAACCAACCAACCCAGTGGGGCCCCAGATAGTGCAGCGTACAGCTCTGACTTCGCCTGGGGCTCAGAAAGTGTATTTTACATGCAACCAGAAAAATATAAATAAAATACTTTAAATTAAAAGTATACGAAAATAACTAATAAGAATATAAACAAGAACGAAAAATCATGCGTCAAGCATAGATTATGTAACACTTTCCAACGCTTCCAAAATAATTTTACAAATCATTACCGTTTAATAAGCTGAAAGATAACATCTAAGTAAACAATTTGGAAAACGCATAACATATTTAAAAACGTAAGTTTAGGAAGTTCCAACATATATTTTCAACATATACAATATTCGAGAAAGTATACGAATACTTTTATTCAGCCCTGTATATGATGATATTTGTGTATATACTACATAGGATGCTAAATTTTAGGCTAGTTAAGAAGCGCGTAGCACAGTTTAAAATTCTCCTTCTGGAGTTTCTGTCAATAAACGGAAATGTGTTCGCTAACTTTTGTGCTGCCTTGTATATGATCTACAGAATTAATACACACAAAGTAGTAGACAAAAATTGAGTTGAATTTAAAATCGCGTTCAGCAACTTAAAACGCATTTCCAGGAATTATTGTTAACAGACAGTAGAGAATTCTTTTGTGTGTCCCTGTAAATGAACGATGACTGCTATACACACAATTTTCTGTAGTAAGCCTTTGGTAATACACCTTAGTGATATATATAAATTTCAATGCGTTTAAAATAATGAAACATTATTTAATTAAACTGCAAACAATTTTTCTCCATAGACGTAATGTAACGGAATTCTTTTGAATGTCCCTGTAAAGTAACTGTAAGTGTTATGCACACCCTATTCCATATTAAGCTTCTTGTAATGCACCTTAGTGGTATATATCAATTACAATATGTTTGAAATTGTGTAACATCATTAAAATAAACCCAAATGAATTTTCCCCATAGACCGTAATGTAACGAAATTCTTTTGAGTGTCCCTGTAAGAAAACTATAAGTGCTAAACACTTCAGTAGAAATAGGGAACATGCTATACATAACGACAATACCATATAAAAATTGCAGTGCAATCCGAGCATATTTACGGGAATTAGAGCACGGACAGACGGCAGACAAACCGAAGTCATAAACACTTTTCAACTAGGTTGGAAAGTGTTAAAAAGCACTTAAATAAAGATTTCGCGACATAAATATTTTTTTTTTTCATGAACACCCTTACAAAGTAATACTGGGCCATACTCGTGATTATCTAGAGGTGGGGCCCAAGTAGTACTTTGTATCTGGGCCCCATTCAGAAGCGACCGTCTAGACGGGCGAAGACCGGCAGAGTTACATATATATGAGAAATAAAATGAGACACACAAGTAATATTTTTTTATTATATATCATCGACTAAAAAAGGATTTCCGTCAAGCCGGATTTGAACCACCGACCTATGTATTTCTAATTACGCCGTCCTCTACAGTCCACCGCTCTGCCAACTGAGCTATCGACGGACACAACCTTAGAATCGTTTAACACGTTACAGAAAATTCCCAATGAAACTCTTTAATTTTAAACGCTTTCTTACAATTTCTCTCAATGTAATTATATGTATGAGAAGAACAATTGTTACACATATGTAATATTTGAATTATATATCATCGTCTAAAAAGAAAAATTCCGTTGAGCCGGATAAGAACCAGCGACCTATAGATTTCTGATTACTCCATATTCTACTGTCCACCGACCTGCCAACTGAGCTATCGACGGACACTTTCTTTTATTCGTTTAACACATTACATAATATTCCAAATGAAACTCTTAAAGTTTTAACCCTTTAACGGATAAAGCACTTCAATTGCTAAAATGTTGAAATAAATGATTGACACCGGAAATTATGAACAAATTTATTTGTATATAAGAAAGAAAAAAAAAACATATTTCACATACATAATAAATGGAAAATATTTCTATTAAAATTCTGCTGTCAATATTGAATTTCGTAATTAAAATTTTGTGGTTTCCTAGGGAAACCAATGAACGTTAAAGGGTTAAGCGCTTTCTTACAATTTCTCTCAATGTAATTATATATATGAGAAATAAAATGAGACGCATAAGTAATATTTTTTTATTATATATCATTGACCAAAAAAGGAATTCCGTCGAGCCTGATTCGAACCAGTGACATATGGATTTCTGATTTCTCCATCTTCTACAGTCCACCGCTCTGCCAACTGAGCTAACGACGGATACAGCGAATGTATGGTTATAAGGTGAAATCACCAAAAATTTTCGACTCTTCATTTAAACCCCTTTGTAGCTGAATTTCTAAAATCGCCTGAAATGCATGTTTAACTATCCTTTAGTAGATTTGTTATCCCGAATTTCACGCTACTAACTATAACTTCTACTGAGATATGGCAAAATACCGTAAAACTTTCGACTCCCATTAAACCACACTTAGTGTCTGAATTTCGAAAATCGCTGAAATACGAGTTTAACTATTTTTGTAGATTTGTATTCCTGAGTTTTATGATTCTGCCTATAACTTCTACTGAGATATGGTAAAATGACCTAAAATATTTGACCTCCTATTTAACCCACCTTGGTTGCTGAATTTCTAAAATTGCTGAAATACATGTTTGTCTATATTTTTTGTAGATTTGTGATCCCGAATTCCGAGCTCCTAACTAAAAATGCTGCTGATATATGGCGAACAGGCAATATGACCTAAAACTTTCGACCCCCCATTTAATACCCAGAATGAATGAATTTCTAAAACCGCTGAAATATCTGTTTAATTATTTTTTTAGTAGATTTGTTATCCTGAATTTCACGTTCCTACCTAAAATTGCTGCTGAGATATGGTGAAAACGCGAAATGACTAAAAACTTTCGACCCCCCATTTAACCCTCTTAGCAGTTGAATTTTTAAAATCGCTGAAATATGTGTTTAAGTAACTTTTAGTACATTTGTTATCCTGAATTTCCCGCTTTTAACTAAAACTGTTGTTGAGATATGGCAAAAAGGCAAAATGACATAAAACTTCTGACCCCCATTTATCCCCCTTAGTGGTTTAATTTTTAAAATCGCTTAAATACGTGTTTAATTATTTTTTTCGTAGATTTGTAATCTTGAATTTCACGCTCTTACATAAAACCGCTGATGAAATAGGGAGAAAATGTGAAATCACCGACAATTTTTGAACCCCCATTTAACCCACTTAATGGTTGAATTTCTAAAATCGCCTGAAATACACGTTTAACTATTCTTTAGTAGAATTGTTATCCCAAATTTCACGCTCCTACTTAAAACTCCTGCTGAGATATGTCGAAAAGATGAAATTATCTAAAACTTTCGACCCCCCATTTGACCCCCTTAGACTGTGAATTTTCCAAAATCCTTTCTTAGTACGCGCCTACATTGTGTAACGAACATAACTTCCAAATTCCACTGCTCTAGGACAAACGGTTGAGGCTCGGCGTTGATTATGAGAAAATCAAGCTACTCCTTTATAACGATGATACATTACGATGTAATAAAATTAAATGATTTGAAATTGGTTATTTATCTAGAATTATGGTTTTTTTTTTTTTTTTTTTTTTTTACAAGTATTTGATCCACTTATTTGAGTCCATTTTATAGCTTAATGAATTTACAAGTCTTATATTGAATAAAATGAATAAAATGCACTTAGTAGATTAAAGAGTGTTTTTATTTATTTTTCAAACATAAGTGTATACTGAATATTATTACTTAAAATGTATTCAATAATCATCAATTAGTTTCCATTTCGTGGATAATAAATAAGGATCCTTATAATGTTTTTATTCTTCAGTTAGCATTTTGAAACTTAATATATTTTAATATAATGCGTTTAATAAGATTGACGTAATTAGTAACGTATTAATATTAAAATAGTGAAAATAGGTGTTCAATTTTGAAAATGTCTCGATGGTTTTTTCGCTCTTCTGCAAATATTTATATAGAAAATAAATTCAATTTTTTGTACTTTAAATATTTGTGACTATTTTAGAACACTATACTGATTAGAAAAAATAGTTTGATTTTTAAAGGAAATTGAAAACATTCTTAAACATTTTACAGAAAAGTAAATTTTATCGGGCGAAAAAATAAGCAGATAAGAAGCAATATTTAATAAAGTAAATTATATAAATTTATGGGATCTCATAGCACTTATAAACAGGGTGGCAAGAATTAAAACATCTTTACTTCGACCTCTCTACATATTGAACTGCTCACTCTATAAGCTTCAAATTATGAAACATACTATTCAAGACATGGGGGAAAGGATTACATGTAAAAAATAGTTCATAAATTTACGACAGATGGCGCTCTACAACTGGTCATGTGCTGAAAAGACACAAAAACACATTTTATTTGCTGCTCAATATGGTTCCCTTCTTGACGATGTAAAATCTGCAGTCTGTAGACAGCTTATTTAACTGCGGATCGTAACTGTATTATAGGGAACAAAAAGTGACATGACACTGCACGTGCACAAATATAGCCTACAACGCTATCCATTGACTTCTCAACAACAGCTGTAGCAACATCATCAATGACACCTGAACCAACCTGTTTACGTCAGTAGTATACGTACCACTTCCGTCTACACAATGGAAGGGGCGTGTCCGACCTGTCAATCAAAAGGGGGCGTGTCCGAACACGTACTCTTGGACGAGGGGTGAATTTTTTTCCCGTGCTGTGAGAGGGGGGGGGTGAAATTTTTTCCCCGTGCTGTTAGAGGGGGGGGGTGAATTTTTTCCCCCGTGCTGTTAGAGGGGGGGTTGTTATTTATTGCGTACTGTTGAACGGGGGTCTGGGGGGTGAATTTTTTTTCCCGTGCTGTTAGAGGGGGGGTGAATTTTTTCCCCCGTACTGTTAGAGGGGTGTTATTTATTGCGTACTGTTGAACTGCTTGTCAATCGAACGGAAAGGGGGTGGAAGTGGGGGAGGCATTCTGCTATAAGAGGGGTTAATAATGATTTTTTGTTTTTTAATTGATGACGTCATCCAAGATGGCGTCACGCGATTTTTCGTATAGGATAACGGTTGCTGACGAATTAAAATAATTAAGAGTATAATTAATTTAGGTGTGATTAATATTCATTAAAAGCAATTTTCTAATAGGATTGATAGGTGATATGAATTAACTAAAAATATAATTATTTTTAAACTGATTATTTTTCAACTGGTTTTTTTAATTAAATTTAACTGAAAGTAAAGTTTAATGACCTTTTTTCTTTTAAGTATATTTTTTTAGAATATTTCTGTATCATGTGATATAGACAAGATGGTTTATGTTCGAACATGAATGTGACGTCATGTAATGATTGCACCCTAGACATACAATTACGAGGTCCGATTCAAAAGTTGAGTTGTTTAAATGGGTTAAAAATGTGTTTAGCTGTAATCAAATGTTGAGTTGTTTTTATATTGATTGACTGCAACCGTTTTAGCAAAAAGTTTGTTTTTCTACTGTTGGCATCATTAGAATTTGCCAGTTGCTCAGATTTTTCTGTTGAATCGTTAGCTGACTTTGTTAGTTTGACTTCGCTTTTAGTTTAGTTTTTTTGCTTTGCGCCATGGAAGACGGACTTAATTTTCAGAATGGAGATAACAAAAGCAAGCGTAAACTTGTTGAAATTAAAGAAAGCAACAAGAAAACGAAGAACAATCAAACTCCGGTAAGTTTTTTAATACTTTTAAAAAAATTATACTTTTCAATTCATTATTAAATTTTTAATTGTTTTTTTATTTTTATTTATTTTTGTCTCTCTTTATTTCTTTTTAGGTTCAATTATTTCTAGAAAAAGTGAAATGGCATGATTCAAAGGATATGAAATACTTAGGTGGAGAAAACTTTCTTTCCGTGAATTATTTTCTGGGACAAACTAGAGTTCACATTAGACGATATGTTGTTGATCCCGAAGGTGAATTACAGCCTACTAAAGATGGCGTATCTTTAACTCCCAAAGTTTGGCAATCCTTGTGTCGTGAAATCAAGACTGTATTAAATCATAAACCTTCGGAAAAGATCACCGTTATCGAAACAGATTTGTGCATTTCAAAGCAAGTGAAAGATGGTGTGGAACTTTACGTTTTCCAAAGACTTTTCCAAAGGAAAAATATGAGTCTTCAATTCGTGCCTGAGCATGTCGTGCTTACACTTCCTGAGTTTGAAAAGATAGTTGATAACATGTACAATATCACGGATCGTGTGAAAGACGGACTTATCACATACTCATTATCTTACTTTATTTATGAAGAACTGAACAACGCCAGTTTGCAGTTTAATATAATAGATAATCCTGACGCCTTTTTAGAACTTCTTGATTCCTTGAGTAAATGTTTGACTGTTGCCATTACTATCAAAATTACTGAACTGATAAACTGTTTCGGATGTCGAGAGTCTTATCAAGCTCCTTTTATGCACGATTGTTTAACAAAAACTCGAACTGAAAAATGGCTAGAGTTTTCTGACCGTGCACTGTACTCCATAAGCATGCGTGCTGTTGCAAAAGACATTGTGCAGAAAAACTTAAATATTGACTTTAAATATGTACTTGGTCAAGAATTTTTTGATGCATTAATTATTCCAAAAATTTTGGAATCTGTTCAAAAAATGTATGTTGGAGAAGAGCAACAACCACAAGAAGAAAATGATTTCTTGTAATTATCTTTGTAAATTTAAGATCTGAATAAATGTATATTTGCATAGTATTTTTTGTCTTTTTTTTTAGTCTTGATTTTTCATGAAATTAATAAGAATGTTTCAGGTAGAATTAAAAAAAAAAAGCTAGACTTCAGAAAATGAAAATAGAAATATATATTTTTTTCATGCTTTGATCCTTTTAATATTTCTTTTTCCTAAACACAAAAATAATTTTACTCAACATAAAACTTTTTACTGAACTTTTTTTCTTAAACACAAATCTTTTTTTCCAAAACAAAACTTTTTACTGAAGTTAAACTTTTTTTTTTTCTAAACACAAAATTTTTTTCCTAAATTTTTTTTTCTAAAACATAAAAATATTTTTTTTTCTAAACACAATTTTTTTTACTAAAATTTTTTTTTTCTAAAACATAAAAATATTTTTTTTTCTAAGCCAGAAAAAAATTTCCTAAACATAAAAAAATATTTTTTTTTCTTTTTTTTTTTTTTCTTAAACATAAAAAAAAAATTTTTTCTAAACATAAAAAATATTTTTTCTAAAACATAAATTTATCTTTTTTTTATTTCTTGATCATATTATTTCTTTTTTGACGTTGGACATTATTTTTTAAAAAATTTCTTTTCTCAAGAAAAATTAAGAAAAAGTAATCTAAATGTTTTCAAATTTGCAAAATTAAGAAAACACATAAACATAGTCACATAAATATTTTTAAATAAAAAAATTTATTTGGTTCATAAAATACATTGAAATTTCAAAACATAGTTTTCTACATTTTTAACCAAGGTAATGGTGATATTGGTAAAGTAACATGGTAAGATGATTTTCTTTTTCTATGACGAGGTTCAGGTCTTGCATAAATAACTTTTTGTTCATTCTTTAAATACTTGTTTTTTATAAAGTCTTGGGGAAAACTGATAGTATTTAAAAGTTCTTGAAACTGATCAAAAGCAGCAGGTCTTTGACTTCTATCTCTAAGCAAAAAATTGATTAGTTGAATAGCATCTGATCCGATAATTACAGTATCGTCTATTTTCAGCTCTTTGTTTTCTGTGCAGGAAATTTTATTTTGTTTGAAAAATTGTATTATTTTTGCAGCAGTTTTCTTTTGCTTTACAGGAACAGAACTTAGAATTTCATTTTCTATATCAGGAAACTTTTCAGAGGTTTTCTCTGGAAGTAGTTCCTCGGTGGGTTTCACCGTGTTCACGTCTGGGAATGAAACAAACTTTTGCAAAATCTGAGTATAAAGCTTTGCTTTTTCATCATCCCCTAATTTTCTTTTCAAAATAATCTGAATCTGTTTGTCTAAATCACTTAAATGCTCGTCGGCAAACTCTTGATCTCTGTCAGCTGGAACAAGTCTGAATTTACGAGCGAACTCCATTGATCAAAGTGCTGAGCACTGACACTGCAGCAGGAATAAGTATAGACAAAAAACCTTCTCCTTTTTGAACGAGAAGTCGTCTTTTTTTAAACAAAGGTTGTTTTTTATCTCCCAGTCGACGCAATGTTCTTTTATGAGCTGATAATCTATTTTTTTGGCGTTTAGAGACAGGTATGTTACCTTTTAAAAGATTTAAGGCGCATTCACAGACACCTTTTATAACACTATTGGGACACTTTTTAAGAAAGGCTGCTTTTTGCTTTGTCTTGCTTAACAATTTGAGATGTTCCAATGTCGACATCCTGAGTACAAATGATGATTGTTGAGGTTAATCTCTCTTTTATATGCATGCCATAAGAAAAAGCTTTCGTCAAAGCACAATGTTTAAAACAGGATTTGTGACTGGGACAGTTTACCTCTAAAATACTTAATAAATCAATCTTAGGGCAATTAAAATCATTCAGATTCAAAATCTTTCGTCCAGACATTCGTTCTAAAAACTTTGCTTTTTCTAATCCTTTGGTATAGACATTTTTATAAGAAGTAAACAAGGTTAAAAGTATAGGCTCCAATGCTGAAAAGGGTAAATCACCACTATTCCATTGCAAACCATGATGGTAACGAGTTAACCAGGCAAAAGTTTTTCTTTGTTTGAAGGATAGCTGCACCCAAGGATGCGGAGGGAGGAAGCTCCAACGGGCATGGTACCCATGATCCACTGCATAAAAAGCGAGTTCTTTGATAATAAAATCACTTGAATTTATCTGAAACCCCTCGAATTCAACAACAACGGACGACATGTTCATCAGATGACACCCTCTGTACAAATGGCTTATCGAAGTTCGTACACGTAATGCGTATCATCGGGAAATATTCTTGTGCGCAAGCGCAAGCTTTCGAAGCAATCTTGTCTTAAATCAATAAATAAATAGCTGAAAGGTAATGCAGTTGCATCGTTAAACATTTCTTGAAAAGCCTTGGTTTTACCAGGAAACATTTGTCTGGCTAAATGCATTACTTGGCTTTTATCGCGAGGATTTTTGTATATCACCAAGTAATGTGAATTTAAATTAATATTTCGCATATCTTTGCCTTGATGAAACAAGTTTTGTGTTATAAAGATGACGGATAGATTTCGATGATGACTGCCTTTCGTGAAAAGTTTGCTCATTCGATCATCACTGGCTAACTCTGTCATTAAATCATCGATAATAATTAAAGCATCACGAAGGGAGTTAAGGTTAGAGGGTAAACCTTCTTCAAACTGTACACCTTTCATTGAATTGAAAAGGGGTTGATAGCTTCCATAACAGTATATAATACTTGCGGGCATGGGATGAAAATATTTATGATCAATTAATTTTTTTACAAATGCCGTTTTACCTGAACCCGTTGGTCCAGAAATCAGGACAGTGGAAGGATGTACTAACTTGAGTAATTCCATGTTTTAAAATGAAAAGAAATAATAAAAACTTCGATTTTTATAGTTTCTTGAGTATTTCAACGAATTAGTTTTAATATAAATATCACATATACTTTTATGATTTTGTTAGAAAAATGTATACATGCAATTTTTTTCTAAAAAAGCAAATGAATCATTTTCATGTAATATACCATACGTGATCGGATTTAAAAAGCAATGAACACACATTAAATAAGAGTAAATAATTTTTTATTTTTTAAAAATCATCTTTACACCATATCTTTTTTTGACAAATTGATACATTCGAAAATCATTCTTCTTTCTAGATAATACATTTGTAATAGAATTCATACAAAGTCCTTGACATCGTTTTGCAATAAAGAAAATACAATATTGTCCACAGACATTGGACGTTAAACTTTGAAACATTGTCTTGTTCCAGTTTATACTATGAAACTTCTTCACAAATCTTGTGATATCTTCTCCATAGGTTTCGGGAGGAAGTCCGTACGAATCAAAAAATTCAAGAGTTTTTTTGTCTTGAACGTAAACTGCCAGCCAATGGGATCCTTTTTCATCATGTTTATCAGTATTGAGAACTAATGCACAAGGAAATTTTCGAATATTAGGTATTTTGTCAGAAGGGAAAACGCCTACAAAATATCTCGCAGAAACAGGATCACGAGATAAAATTGTATGAATTTGCGATGAATTCATTAGTTTCCAAAATCATACAGAATATTTCGAGATTTGTTGATTTCGATTAGATTTTCAAATTCAGCATACACTAGTAAAGAGACTGTTTGCGCTAAAGTCGTTCCGAACTTAATTTCTAATCTTAAATTACTATGTCGAATTAGATTTAGATGGGAACCATCGCATAAATCAGGTGACAAATCAAAACAAAATAAAGAATACCCCTGTGAAAATTCTGATCTTGAAAGATAAAGACCTTTGTTTTCTGCATTCGTAAATAAGTTTTGATAAGCTCGGATAAATAAACTGTTTTGAAAGTCAGGTTGCAGTGGATTGTGGGGAACGGGCTGACCATCCACATAGACGCCTATGAAATTAATATTGTAATGCTTAAACTCAAAGGGGGACTTTTTATAGTCACCGTTAAATGCGTCATTATCCACACAAGCGATCACGATGCGATTGGGCATCTGGCCTGTAAAAATGTTGTCTTGAACAAAACTCATATTACCGGTAGGAATGGAATATGTTTTGCAAAGTACTCTGTTAATAGGATATTTGGCTGATGTTTTTTCTAAGCTTTTAGCATGTCCTAAGACAACGCCAGGGCTTACTCGTACTTTACGAACAAATAAGGAAGCATGTTCCATGGAAACTTTATACTCCCCTTCACCCGCTAACAAACAGAACTCTGGTTTACTACGGATCAGTTTAATTTTCACATCTACCATGTTAAGGAGGAGTCTTTCTTGGTGAAACATATCCAGGTGTAATCGACCAATCATATCAACTGAAGCACTCATTTTAGTCATTTCGGCACGTTTACTAAATCCTTCATTTGGGTTTGCATCTGCCGGATCCACAACATTCATACGACCAGCCGTATCTTTGAAAAATAATTCTGAGGAAAGTTGAGAGGTTTTTGCATCATAGTCATGATTCAGTAACTTCTCTATTATGGCTCTGTAAGCATAGGTATTATTACTCGAAGAAACGATTCTGTCGTTCAGGCTAATATCCACTTGGGAAAACATGGAATGCAAAAACAGATTGACGGGTCCCACTTTACATTTATCCGGAATGGGTTTGCCATCCTTTTTTAAAATTTTTACTTTAACATATAACTGAGTTTGCGATAAGTCAAGGTAATCTTCTCCGCTTCCAGAAACATTAAATTCCACAGGTCCTCCATCAAAAACATTGGCGAGTGGATGAAATTCAACCCATTGACCTCTTTCAATAACTGTTTGGGTAGGAGGGAGATGAAATAATTCTAATTCCGATTTAGCACATTCTGGGGAGTCCTTTAAAAGAAAAGCCATAGTATAATGTGGATGTTATCAATCAAAAATATCACGTCTTTCCACCTTCCGTGTTTTCGATGAAATGATGCGTTTTGCAGGTTTGCGCTTCCTTTTAAGCTTTCCATGGCCAATCATTTCATCCGCTTTATCAACCGCTTTTCTAGCTAATTTCTTTCCGGCTTCTTTTGATCGTGTTTTGAGAGACGATTTTAAATTTTCGCCTGATAACACATCATTCGCAACCATAGTGCCTGTTCGTAATGCTTCTTTACCAATTGTTTTGGCACCACTTATCAAAAATGGAATAGCACTGCGAAAAAATTTTGCAAAAAATCCGCCTATACCGTATCCTCTCTGCAAAACTGTTCCCCGATAGTAAGGCAAACCTTTTCCTGTTTGCCCTGCATAATAATCTTCGAACTTTTGTGTACAACACGTATAAGGCACCAACATGTTTGTTGATCCTTCTTTATCGCAATCAAAATGGAAAATGAGAATTATTTAAACGAAAGGCTCTTTTATATGATTTGTCGTAAACGAAAATGCAGCGTTACGAAAACTTTACCTCTTTCAAAAGGTACTAAATCTCCAGAATGAAGTCTAATATCAATTTGTACCGTTTGGAAGTGCTGACGAATAATTGGTACGTACAATGGTCTTGGATAATGAGCATTAATAATTTCGCCATCGTTTCCTTCGACAGACACAATTTTTAATAGAGGGGCCTGTACATCACCGACGATTTGAGGCTCCACAAGATCACAGTATACGTACATCACGGGAAAGGATGATTTTGGGTCGGCCACAAAAGGACTTTGCTGCAATCCTATATATTCCCCGGGTTGAAACCCTAAAAGTTCTGCTATTCCTTCGTGAAGAATAACCTTTGATTTTTTATCTGTCTTGATTGTAACTCTTTTCGTAACGGGGTGATAATGAAACTCAATCTTATTTTTATGCGAAGGTATTGTCATACTTTTAATAAGGTCAGGTATGGTTTCATAACATCCAGAAGGAACTCTTCTACCTTCTAATTTTCCGTCTCCCAAGTCAAAACCAAACAAATTATTATCGTTTCGAACATTATACCATGTATGGGGGTAGATAAAATCAACCAAAGCCATTTCCCATTCACCGTTTAAATTTATGGGAGTGGGCAATTGAGTTGTAAATTGCGATATTTTATTATTCGGGAAAAAGCTCATAGAGCTATCGCTGATAAGTGTGATGTAGAACGACATCTTCTCATGAAATGAATTGTAAGCCTGATGACTGTTCTATTTATATCTTTCTGACATCTTTTACCCATGCATTGAACTTTTCCGGATATCCTTGAAATTTCACAAAATACTGAACTTTTCCATTCCGTTTTCTTTTATTCAAAACTTTCTCCACAGGGTAAAAACCTGAATCCGAAACCTTTTGTAGCTCTTGTTTGTAAAATGTCCCTTTTATGATTTCACCTGCTAAATCTTTTAATTTATAGACAACAGGCACACGATGTATGATTTTATGAATAGTAAAAATTTCTCGTGTCCAATTTTGTTCGTATCCTTTCTCAAAACGTAATTTTTCCTTGCTTATGCGAACAGTATCTTCTATATTCAAGTCAGATTTGGTTGCAGTGGTTTTGTCATTTGCATATAATGTTTTCCAAACCTTACTTTGATTATCAAGGTTCACTGATGCTGGCTCCATTTTAATACTACGATGCCACGTGTGGTTATAACTGTGTGTTAATTTATCGATTGCATCAATATATCTCTTTGTATTTTTTTCAGTAAAATACTTCCACATTTTCGTTTTAAGTGTACGATTAAAGCGTTCTACTATTGAAGCTTTTGTGGTGTTATTGGTTGTAAAAAAGTGAACATTCTGCTTTTTTAAGAAAGCCTGTACAAGCTTATTCGTGTACTCCTTCCCAGCATCGCACTGCAGCGTTTGCGGCTTACGTTCCGAAAATATTTTTTCGAAAGCTCGTTTAACACCTGGAGGTTTTTTATCTTTTAACGGTATGACCCATGCATATTTCGATAAAATATCAATACATGTCAGTAAATACTTATATCCGTCATTCAAAGAAGAGAGAGACTGCATGTCTACTAAATCAGATTGAAACTGCTCGTTTAAGCCTCCTACTATGACACGATTTCTCGGGAATTTGTGTCGCAAAGGCTTGTGCAAAGTATAAGAATCTTTCGTTTGCAACCATTTCTTTATCTGCTGTGTTTTTACGCGACCTTTTAAAGCACGTTGCAAAGCATTGATCCCACCGAAACTGGCTGGCATCTCCGGATCCAGATACATCTGACTCAAAGCTTCCATTGCAACAATGATTATGATCTAAACGAACGTTAAAATTCATCTACAAATTAACACGATGTTCATCGCATGAAAGTTTTACTTAAAATGAAAAGCATTAAAATAAAACCTTTAATATATACTTATTTTAAAAAATATATTAATATTTTTTTATGAAAAGACAGAATGCATTCAACAAATATAAATTTAATCATCAGACTTTTTACAATATCATACAAAATTTATTCTTTTAGATTACATTTTCTTCAGAAAAGAATTTTTTTTTTAAATAATGTCCAACGTCAAAAAAGAAATAACATGATCAAGAAATAAAAAAAGATAATTTTATGTTTTAGAAAAAATATTTTATGTTTAGGAAAAAAATTAATTTTTATGTTTAGGAAAAAAAGTTTGTGTTTAGGAAAAAAGTTTTGCGTTTAAGAAATAAGTTTTAAGTTCAGCAAAGAGTTTTATGTTAAGTAATAATATTTTTGCGTTTAGGAAAAAGAAATATTAAAAGGATCAAAGCATGAAAAAATATATATTTCTATTTTCATTTTCTGAAGTCTAACTTTTTTTTAAATTCTACCTGAAACATTCTTATTAATTTTATGAAAAATCAAGACTAAAAAAAGACAAAAAATACTATGCAAATATACATTTATTCAGATCTTAAATTTACAAAGATAATTGCAAGAAATCATTTTCTTCTTGTGGTTGTTGCTCTTCTCCAACATACATTTTTTGAACAGATTCCAAAATTTTTGGAATAATTAATGCATCAAAAAATTCTTCTTGACCAAGTACATATTTAAAGTCAATATTTAAGTTTTTCTGCACAATGTCTTTTGCAACATCACGCATGCTTATGGAGTACAGTGCACGGTCAGAAAACTCTAGCCATTTTTCAGTTCGAGTTTTTGTTAAACAATCGTGCATAAAAGGAGCTTGATAAGACTCTCGACATCCGAAACAGTTTATCAGTTCAGTAATTTTGATAGTAATGGCAACAGTCAAACATTTACTCAAGGAATCAAGAAGTTCTAAAAAGGCGTCAGGATTATCTATTATATTAAACTGCAAACTGGCGTTGTTCAGTTCTTCATAAATAAAGTAAGATAATGAGTATGTGATAAGTCCGTCTTTCACACGATCCGTGATATTGTACATGTTATCAACTATCTTTTCAAACTCAGGAAGTGTAAGCACGACATGCTCAGGCACGAATTGGAGACTCATATTTTTCCTTTGGAAAAGTCTTTGGAAAACGTAAAGTTCCACACCATCTTTCACTTGCTTTGAAATGCACAAATCTGTTTCGATAACGGTGATCTTTTCCGAAGGTTTATGATTTAATACAGTCTTGATTTCACGACACAAGGATTGCCAAACTTTGGGAGTTAAAGATACGCCATCTTTAGTAGGCTGTAATTCACCTTCGGGATCAACAACATATCGTCTAATGTGAACTCTAGTTTGTCCCAGAAAATAATTCACGGAAAGAAAGTTTTCTCCACCTAAGTATTTCATATCCTTTGAATCATGCCATTTCACTTTTTCTAGAAATAATTGAACCTAAAAAGAAATAAAGAGAGACAAAAATAAATAAAAATAAAAAAACAATTAAAAATTTAATAATGAATTGAAAAGTATAATTTTTTTAAAAGTATTAAAAAACTTACCGGAGTTTGATTGTTCTTCGTTTTCTTGTTGCTTTCTTTAATTTCAACAAGTTTACGCTTGCTTTTGTTATCTCCATTCTGAAAATTAAGTCCGTCTTCCATGGCGCAAAGCAAAAAAACTAAACTAAAAGCGAAGTCAAACTAACAAAGTCAGCTAACGATTCAACAGAAAAATCTGAGCAACTGGCAAATTCTAATGATGCCAACAGTAGAAAAACAAACTTTTTGCTAAAACGGTTGCAGTCAATCAATATAAAAACAACTCAACATTTGATTACAGCTAAACACATTTTTAACCCATTTAAACAACTCAACTTTTGAATCGGACCTCGTAATTGTATGTCTAGGGTGCAATCATTACATGACGTCACATTCATGTTCGAACATAAACCATCTTGTCTATATCACATGATACAGAAATATTCTAAAAAAATATACTTAAAAGAAAAAAGGTCATTAAACTTTACTTTCAGTTAAATTTAATTAAAAAAACCAGTTGAAAAATAATCAGTTTAAAAATAATTATATTTTTAGTTAATTCATATCACCTATCAATCCTATTAGAAAATTGCTTTTAATGAATATTAATCACACCTAAATTAATTATACTCTTAATTATTTTAATTCGTCAGCAACCGTTATCCTATACGAAAAATCGCGTGACGCCATCTTGGATGACGTCATCAATTAAAAAACAAAAAATCATTATTAACCCCTCTTATAGCAGAATGCCTCCCCCACTTCCACCCCCTTTCCATTCGATTGACAAGCAGTTCAACAGTACGCAATAAATAACACCCCTCTAACAGTACGGGGGAAAAAATTCACCCCCCCTCTAACAGCACGGGAAAAAAAATTCACCCCCCAGACCCCCGTTCAACAGTACGCAATAAATAACAACCCCCCCTCTAACAGCACGGGGGAAAAAATTCACCCCCCCCTCTAACAGCACGGGGAAAAAATTTCACCCCCCCCCTCTCACAGCACGGGAAAAAAATTCACCCCTCGTCCAAGAGTACGTGTTCGGACACGCCCCCTTTTGATTGACAGGTCGGACACGCCCCTTCCATTGTGTAGACGGAAGTGGTACGTATACTACTTACGTCCTTCATCTGGCTGAAATCAAAGATTTCCATTTTTCTCGAATCGAGCGGTCATTCTCATGAGAGCTTGTGAAATAAATGGTCCTTTGCACTAAATCCTAGGCTGCAAAACTCTCAAAGTGTAGCTGCCTTTGTTTTCCTAAAGAAACTTCACAAGCAAAGTGCGATGCGGCATTGTGACATTCTGACAACCATCATAGACAAAAATGACATTCCCCAATTTTTATCATCTCTTATGCCCAGAACATGACTGTAAACCATGGGATTATGCAAATTATTTTGCTTATGGTACGAGATTGCTGTTACAATGACATTTTAAGCTTCTTTACATTTTTTTTAATTTTCTTTTTTCCATATGTATAATATAAATTTAAAAAGAAGGTTACAAGATTTTTTTTCGTCTTATTTTAATATTTTCTGTTGAACAGTGCCATCTCTCAGTCAGTATACCTGGAACAAATTTGTTTTCACTTAATCTGTTTTCCCATGTATTGACTAGTATGTGTACGATTTTGAAGCCTTTACAGTGAGTAGTTCGATTTACAGGGAGGTCACAGTAGGGGTGCTTTATTCTAGCCATCACGTATTTATCAACATACAACACATATCGTATGTTTTCAAACATTTATGGTTTGGTGATAACTTGGAGAAAATAATCTTTCAATAACATTTGAAATTCTAAATTTTGAAGAATTACTTTTACTAGACCGTGAGCAATTGATTTCTGACACTATTGCTGGCTAATTAACACAGATTTTACCACATATAAAGATAGTAATATTTCTACATAAAAATGGTATTACAAATGAGACAATAATTTTTAAATAAAAAACTTCCCAATGATTATTGGATTCATTTGTGCATTTTTTTCTATATAGGAAATATTTTAAAAAGATTTTATGTCTTTTACTGTTTTCATGTGTAAACTTTGTGCCAAATTTTGCCTTTTCGGCAGGTTAGGTTACACAACAGACTTTATAAAACTATATATAAGAGGGTCTCGAAAACTTTCTAACTTTAACCAGACAACTACCATTGATATCTTTATGTGACACGTCATTGAAATGTCATCTAGGCTTAGATTTTAAGCGAATATACACTGTAGTTCCTTTATTGAGATCAAGAGGAGTTTACCTAATCAAGGAAATCCCATAACTATCGGATTTCCTTGATACTATAACTTTCCAGAGTTTTATACCTCCTCCAAACAAGCAAGGGACTGAATTTTTTTTGGAATAAAAATGTACAAAAACAAACAGACAAACAAAAAAAAAACCCAGTATATATATATATATATATATATATATATATATATATATATATATATATATTATTATTTTTTTTTTTTTTTTGCCTAAAAGCTAAAGTTAACTAAATGATGATATTATAATATTTGTATAATTTCGAATGTTTGATTATTTTGTGTTGCTGTGATGCTATCTTTAATTTATGTCTCACCTCTAGTTCACATGTACATTTTGATATTTTTTTTTTTTTACTCTTTTTTAGTGAAAACAATACAATACACCCTATAAATGTGAAAATAAATATATAGGTTTACGTATGGACGCTGGAAGGTTAAGATGGGTTGTACAACAATAAAATTTGAGACCAGATACACTATATATAAAAATTGCAACACAGTTAATTTTGCCTTTTTACAATGTTTGAAACTCCAGTCGAACTCGTTTAATACTAACAAGTTTAAAACGACCAAATTCCACATTAATAATGGTTGATAATTTAAAACTATATTAAGATTTTCACGATTTTTACGAACTGCCAAAACTGAATCACGGCTAATACAAACCCAACATCTGTTCCTTTCAACGTGATTGTGGGCGAAATTCACGGTAGAATTAGGAATGAAATCACTTTCTAGATCGACCACTTTTCGCTCACAGACATAATATCCCTACATTACAACTTTGTATCAAATTGTAGTCATTTATCAGTTTTACCAAACAGAATTTCAAACTTCAAGGAAAACTTCACCCAACATATGAAATGTCCTAAAGGAATTTCCTGCAGTCTTGAAATAATGAAAGAAAGGAGGGGGAGATAACAAAGTTTCAAGTACCACCTCTTTGTAATATTCACAACTGAGCCATGGAAAGGAAGGAAAATAAATTAAAATCTTTATTTATTTTAAAACCTAACTATATTAATCAGGCTGTTAAAGTATCTGTTTCACTGTTTAAATGAAAAGGATATGTGAAATCAGTAGCTTGAAAATTGCAGCTGTAATTGAAAACCAGATTGAATATTGCAATGTTAGCCGAAATGTTCCGTGAAATTTTATGATATTATGTTAACTTGACTATTCAGATAATCAGAGTAACTAATAGTTGTAATTGGATTATTTATGTGTGTGTGTTTATAATTATGTTATCTTCACGCGTAGTATGAGTAACGGTAATTCATACGAGGACTTTTATAATCTCTTTGTTTCTTATAATAACCGAGTTCGTCTGTATTTCTTAACAAAATAGATTTATACATTCCACAACTATAGAACGAGCGTATATGTTTAGCAATTACGGAGCAATAAACACGAATATATAAGACTTGCTATGATTAAATGGAAGACATTTGCTTGTTGCATAATTGCTTCAATTTTTAAAAACGTAATGCCAAATAAAATAGAAAAAATTTACAAATTTTAAAAATAGGAATATAGTAAATATCATTAAAACTGAACTTATAATGATTATAGGTAACACTTATCAAACTTAAATTATATTTGTGGAGTAGAGCAGAAATTAAAAAGTACTGTATCACTTGTAAAATTATATACAATATGGTAATAAAATATAGGTTAACAAAATTGTGTATGTGTGAGAAAGAATTTACCTGTGTGCGATATTACTATATCGAAAATCAACGGAAAAATTGAGAAAATATTTATCTATGTGTATTGATAGAAGTTTTTTCCTGCGTGTCTCTGTGTTTGTCTGTCTGTTAGTTGGCGACGGCTAGGAAATCTATCGCACGTAAAGGTTTGCAAATTTGTTTCCAGATAGACAAAGATAGGTATGAATGAACCTGAAGATCAGCTTTTAGTTTCTGTATTATATGTTTTGTTGTTTAATGCGAAACGTAAAAATTCGCGCATATCTCCGATTTTCTAGATTTTCCGATTTTCTAGAATTTGTGCCCCGCTTGCAATACAAATTCAGTCTTTATATCTGATATAACATATTTTGTCGTCTTTTCAACAAGTTTATTCGGGATTAGTACAGATATTTTTGAAATTTTAGTGTTTTTTTATGGTCTGCATTTCGGCGAAAATTAGAAATTTGCTTTCAATCAATCATTTTCTATTTCATACCATATCCATCGAATTTTATATTGGTACACTTGTAAGGAGCAGACTTTCGGGAATCGATTAAAAAATATGAAATATTTGTTTTCTAAATGAATTATTAAAAAATGTAAAGATATTGATCTTTTCTGTGAAACTTGAAGAAAAATTTTTGGAAAAAATACCAATGTAGGTGTGCTGAGCAACCCTCTCAATAACATAAATATGTTACGATGCCGCGACATTGCCCTCATCAGCTGTTTGTATAACAGCGCCTGGAATTTGTTTGGGAAAACAGACTAGCATAGAAAAATCAATATATATTTCAAGTAACATTAGGAAACAGTAATGTTATTTTAATCAGTGTTCTATTGGACACTGCTTGTTGAGCTTAAACCATTTGGTAGGCCAACCTGTTTGGTCTGAACCAGTCAGTGTTGAATCTAAAGGATGAACCGATGGACACATTCAACCAGGGTAATCGAAAGCTCCCCACGGCAAATGCAGGTGGTTTTGAAGTACAACCCCCCCCCCCCCCCCCCCCCCAATACACACACACACATTCGAAAGTCGACAACTTTTCCTTCGCCTCGAAAATGCAGAAATCACTCCCGAAAAAAGTCTTTATTCAATATTGTTTTAAATATATTTAAGGTTATATTTCCTTGCCAGGGCAATCGCAGGCGAGTCAGCCAGCTTAAAAATATGCATAATTAACTAATTAACAAAAATATTATTTATACCACATTTAATTACCTGAAGATTGTATTTTAATGAAGCGATAAATTGATTACATTTTGTAGTAGAACCAAAATATTGATCTCGACCTATATCGCACGCGATCTACTTGTGGGTCTCGAAACGATCGTTCAGGTCTTGAAAAAGAAATAATTTATTTTGTCCGCTGAAATAATATAATAAAAATAATATGTTATAACTTTAAAGTAAAATGTCGTAAAAAGAGATACTACATGAAAAGTTATTACTCTGTTAAACTTTATGTAAATATCAGCTTTAGGCTAAATTCAAAAAGCTTCCATCCGGTTTTAGACTTCAAAATAATGTTCCAGTCGTATTAACTTTTAATCTCTGTTTTTTTTAATAAATTAATTAACTTATTTTTTTGCGTAGTATAAGGTTTTGATAGCTCTAATTACACATTAGAAATACCCATTATTGTTCTCGTATGTATGGTTTGGAACAAAGTTTCGTCTGGTTAGGTTACACTAAAGGTTTTATATACTTACACATTAGAAAAATCGCAAAAAAATAACATTAAGGTGGATCGCCTATCAAATTTCTTTTGCTTAACAGACTTTATTTTCTTACTTAATAATTTTTAATTTAGAGTTGATTTTATTTATGAATGTATTTAAAAAATAATTTCGCAACATTTCTTTTTTTTTAATTTCATTAATTTACCTCCACCTTCTAGAAAAATGTAATTTCGCTAATTTTTCAACTCAGTCTTCTGTAGTCACATTATTTTGAGAAATATTCTCTAAAAAAATTTTCGCAACTAAACTTTTCCAGAATTTTAAGAAACAACTTTCTAAAAAGAAATCGTAAAGTGTAAATAAGGAAATAATTAAATTGCGTTTATTTTGACGGTGGTAAACTTCCTGAAAAGATTTGTTCGTCAGAGAAAACTTAACAGATTTTTCCTGGTGAAGTTATTGACGAATTTTCTATTAAACAAGGATAAGATTTCAAATAATCTGTAAATATCCTTTATTTAATAGCATAAATAACGATTTTTAAGAAAGAAATATTTTTAAATGCATTTTTTTCTGAAATTAAGACAAAAAATGGCATATTTTTAAAAGGGGATTTAATTATTTTAATGAAAATTGTGTTAATATGCATTATAAACTAATTAAATAATATGTTTTGATACGACATTAAAACTTACCGAGTTATGATACTTTGAATTTTACGAAATTTTGGATTAGTTCCGGATATCTGTGAGTTTTGGTAACAAAACTATATATATATATATATATATATATATATATGGGTATCACTGAAGGATTTCACAGTCCATAGCAACAGTGATACATGTGTAGAGATTAAACCCATAGCAACAAACATACTCAGCGATTCTGTTGTGACGTAAAACCCTTACTTTAAGAATAATAACGAGACAGTGAAAAACGGAGCAAGCTCATCTATTTTCTTAACTCAGTTAAGTTGAACTAACTTCTCTTTGTGCAAAACAGCGAAGTCAGCTGTTATTAAAACTATAAGTAGGAGTATGACAATATTGTGTGGGGTTGTTGAGAGCAGAATCGCACAGGATGTGTTGCAGAAAAGTTGCACAGAGAATTAGATGTAAATTCACGAATTCCCCTATTATTATAACTCCCCATGTAAATAACTGTACATAGTCTAGATTAGTAATTAAACTATAAAATGTTAAAGAAGTTGTGCTCCTTTTCACCTACAAACACCAGAGGGTGAGAGTCTGCTATACTCTCCACCCTTAACACACACACACACACACACACATATATATATATATATATATATATATATATATATATATATAAACTCATTCATTAATTATGAAATCCATGGTATACAGGCATTCTAGATTTATTACAAATTTGTAGAATATCCATAACTTTTTTCCCAAATTTAATAAAAAAGAAAAACAAAAATTGTTTGTGAAAATTTGAAAGTTTTTCACTAAAAGTGATCGGTCTGCGTCGGTCTGTCTAAAAAAAGTCTGTCTGCATTTTTTTTTAATTATTATTTAGATAAGATACTATGTAAAAAAGGAAAAAACAACTTTCTTTATTCTGGGGAAATGTGTTATAGCCACGAATAGGAATGAAATTATATAATAATATCTTCAGAGTTCCAAAAATTAAGAAAAGCGGTTTTCATTGTGACAGGGTCCGATGTTAAGTTTTGAAGATGTAGTAGCTTGGGCCTTCAATGGATTTGCTTTCATTTAAAACAACGATGTATATATTGTATTCTATATGGCAGTGATAAAATGCCTATTCTTGAATAAATGAAAATACAAAACAATCTAAAAGAAAGGAGTTTGCTAAGCTTTTGGTCTAATCCAATTAATTTTCAAGTCCAGTTCTCACCATCTCTATGATCACGACACGAATGTTTCTAAATGTTTCTCTAAAGACTTGGGCGGGAGGGGGAATCTATCTTCCCGCAATGTATAAACCGCGAAAATTTCTCTGAAACAGGATGCGCTTTCAAATGTACCGGAGATGCACGTTCTCGCTGTCCTAAAAATCAGGAAGAATTTTTACTACGAAGACAAGGTTGACAGCATCAACCCCAAAAAATTAGCGTGAAAGGCTTTTACAACTGGGGCCCTACGTAATCGTTCGGGGTTAAGACTCTGCTCTGCAGATTCAAATCAGCTGAAAACTATTTCATTAACTAACTCAAAAAGTCTTTGCACACTCTAATATATCTTCTGTTTTGTCGCACGAAACGAAAGAGGTTTCTCTAGCCAGTCGTAGTATTGAAAAGTGATCTCACTGAGAAAGTCTGCTTTCAATGGAGAATAAGTTTTCTCCTGAAATCACTGCGAACTGTAGTTTTGGTATCTTCCGCTTCCTGCTTGTGGAGTCTCGCGATAGGATGAAAGGACACCTACCCGGCTCGTTTCATTGAGGTCCTTGCTTCGGTAACTTCAAAATGGAAGATAGGTTATGATGTAGAGGATAATTTGATATTCACCGGGCAGATTTTTTTTTTTTTTTTGGGGGGGGGGGGGCAGATCTGAGGAAAATATATTTTACATGGGATGAAATAACAGCACTAAATATATATATATATATACATATTGTGATCTTACCTGTAAACATTCAATTACGCAATTAAAAATGCTTAATTGAGAATTGATAGCATGGTAAAAGACGACATTTTTCTTTAAGAAAAGTAATTAATACACTATAAAAAATACTTGGAAAAGTTCCCGAAAATCAGTTGCGGAAAAAAAATTGTTTTTGTAAATTATTTTTTAAATTTTGAAAATATTTTAATTGAGGTTTTTAAAGCTAAAGAACGATTTTCAGATTCATGGAGGACTCGGAAGAGGTAGTTGTATACTTTTGTACGTGGTTTTATTTTTAGGTTATTACAATAGACACATGGTTTTAACGAAATTACGCAAATACGTATACCGATAAGTAACGTAAAATAATACATCCATAATTTAAAGTGCTTTCACCTGCTCTAAACAGTCATCCTCAGAGAAGATTAGGAAAATGTGAAAGAATGAGTGTTCGTTGATTAAATACCCAGAGACTAGGCTCGTCAGAGGCGATATCTTTTCTGGTTATTTAACCAACGAAAACTCATGAAATTTCACACATTCGGTATATTCCTTGATGATGACTGTTGAGAGCAGTTGAAAGCGCTCATGTTTTTAACATCTTTTTAATATTTTTTGAAGGGTTTTTATGTTTTAAAAAACATTTATGTGTATATTTGCACTTTTTTAGTAAAATTAAATATTCTTACACATTTCTTGCTATTATTAAGAAAAATTAAAATTATTACATCCTTTCTGATCACCGAGCATATTTCGACGGATTCAATATGAATTCCTATAGACAAGACACAGCGTATGGTGTGTAGTAAGGAACTTCGTTGCTATACTTTTTTTATTTCCAAATATCGTGCATACATGGCGCTGCACTGTGTAAGATGTAACAAGGCTAAAAAATAATTCTAAAACCATTTATTCACGCTTCAAAACATAAAATGAATAAAGTGAGTTAACTTCGACTCATTTTTATATATTAATTGAGATTTGTAACAGTTTCAAACATTGTGACTCAATTTATCGGTGGTATTTGAAATTAAAACAAAAAGTATAGTAATGAAATTTCTGATTTCGCACATTAATATCATGCTAGAATAACCAATTACTTCTTTTTGCAATTTAAAAAAAAACGTCAGTTTATTTTAGGACACCTTGTATATTTTGACGTATATACATAAAGCTAATAATTACACTAATAATTGTTCATTTTAACTCAATAAAGCTTATTAACTAATTACACTAATTTGATTAACTAATTAACTAAAGTTTTAATTGGTTCATTCTTTTAAAATAAACGTTTTAAATGTAGGTAAAAAACTGAAGCCAGAGACAAAACTAGGAATGAGAGCATTTTCGTTCAGCATATTTTCCTTTCCTGCAACTAGAATTACTAAAATAATTATTGCAATATAACAATGCTAGTCATAAAATAGGAAATTAATCTATTATTCATGAGATACATTAGAGATAGACAAGACACATACAATATATTTTGAAGAGATCACTATTAATGGTCATACCGATATAGGCAAATTAAATAACGCATTATTTGACTGATTAATTAATTAAATATATAATGCGTTAATTTTTGTAATAAGAAAAGCATTTATCAGATTAATTCAGGAAATTTAAAATGAAATAGAAAACTGAACTACATAAGAAGAATAAAATCTTTAATTCCAGAATAATACGATTTTACTAGCATTTTTAACCAGTATAAAATCATGAATATTATAAGCATGATTGGTTACATATGTAAAAGTTCCTTAGCCAGTAATAAAAAACGTTAGTAATATCGAAAGGTTGTTTTAATAAACGTTAATCGCATCAAATAAATTCTTCAAGTCTGGTTAGCCCTTTAACATTTTAGAAGAAATGAAAATCAATTATTCAATACCATTCAGAGTTTTAAAGTTCGTTTCTCCTGAAAACAATTTTTACGAAGTTTCTGAGACATTTGAACAAAAGAATTCGTAAACTTTATTGGACTGAAGACGATGTTCTATTAATCCGTAATTGTTGTTGAACTAAGTTCGCGTGGAAGGCGTAAAGAGTGTTCTTTTTTATTTAATTCGATGCTACATGGAATATTCCAGAATAATATAATTTTAATAGCATTTTTAACCAGTATAAAATCATGAATATTATAAGCATGATTGGTTACATATATAAAAGTTCCTTAGCCAGTAATAAAAAACGTTAGTAATATCGAAAGGTTGTTTTAATAAACGCTAATCGCATCAAATAGATTCTTCAAGTCTGGTTAGCCCTTTAACATTTTAGAAGAAATGAAAATCAATTATTCAATAACATTAAGAGTTTTAAAGTTCGTTTCTCCTGAAAACAATTTTTACGAAGTTTCTGAGACATTTGAACAAAAGAATTCGAAAAGTTTATTGGACTGAAGACGATGTTCTATTAATCCGTAATTGTTGTTGAACTAAGTTCGCGTGGAAGGCGTAAAGGGTGTTCTTTTTTATTTATTTCAATGCTACATGGAATATTCCAGAATAATATGATTTTAGTAGCATTTTTAACCAGTATAAAATCAGGAATATTATAAGCATGATTGGTTACATATGTAAAAGTTCCTTAGCCAGTAATAAAAAACGTTAGTAATATCGAAAGGTTGTTTTAATAAACGCTAATCGCATCAAATAGATTCTTCAAGTCTGGTTAGCCCTTTAACATTTTAGAAGAAATGAAAATCAATTATTCAATACCATTCAGAGTTTTAAAGTTCGTTTCTCCTGAAAACAATTTTTACGAAGTTTCTGAGACATTTGAACAAAAGAATTCGAACACTTTATTGGACTGAAGACGATGTTCTATTAATCCGTAATTGTTGTTGAACTAAGTTCGCGTGGAAGGCGTAAAGAGTGTTCTTTTTTATTTAATTCGATGCTACATGGAATATTCCAGAATAATAGGATTTTAATAGCATTTTTAACCAGTATAAAATCAGGAATATTATAAGCATGATTGTTACATATGTAAAAGTTCCTTAGCCAGTAATAAAAAACGTTAGTAATATCGAAAGGTTGTTTTAATAAACGTTAATCGCATCAAATAGATTCTTCAAGTCTGGTTAGCCCTTTAACAAAAAGAACATTAGAAGAAATGAAAATCAATTATTCAATAACAATCAGAGTTTTAAAGTTCGTTTCTTCTGAAAACAATTTTTACGAAGTTTCTGAGACATTTGAACAAAAGAATTCGAAAAGTTTATTGGACTGAAGACGATGTTCTATTAATCCGTAATTGTTGTTGAACTAAGTTCGCGTGGAAGGCGTAAAGAGTGTTCTTTTTTATTTATTTCAATGCTACATGGAATATTCCAGAATAATATGATTTTAGTAGCATTTTTAACCAGTATAAAATCATGAATATTATAAGCATGATTGGTTACATATGTAAAAGTTCCTTAGCCAGTAATAAAAAACGTTAGTAATATCGAAAGGTTGTTTTAATAAATGTTAATCGCATCAAATAGATTCTTCAAGTCTGGTTATCCCTTTAACATTTTAGAAGAAATGAAAATCAATTATTCAATACCATTCATATATTTCTAGAGATAACATTTTGTCAGAATAATAAGAAAATACTGAACACATTCAATGTTTAATGCAACAGTATAAGTTATAAAAAAGATTTTTTTTGTATATTTCATGGTTTCTTTTTTTTTTCTTTTTTGAAGTTTTTTATTGATTCTGTAGCAAAAAATACTTTTCGTGTGAAGAATTTTCAGAATTGGCAAAGTGATACATCATTAAATAAAAATTGGCACACTTCAATAATGTCAACTATATTGTCACTAAATTTGTGGATCAGATATAAATGAAAAAAATGTTACGATTGAAATAAGAACAACGACAAGTGTGATATACACTGGCGAGAAAAATTAAAGGAAGAACCATAAAAATGTCCTTTATGTTAATTCTATTAAGAGAACTTCAATGAAAGGTATTTGGTTGGTAACTCAATGCCAACGTTATCACGTAGTCCAAGGTGATTAACCTTCGCTACAGAAGAATATGCAACTTTTTGAGACCGTTCTTTCAGCACGTGTGAACAGGAGTGCACGTGGGAGATTTTGAGGTCTAATCTCAAGGATTGTACGTGTCGTTGTGTAAAATTTTCGTTTCTGGTAAGTAGAATATGTCGTTCAGAAGACATTTTACAGACTGTGAGAAATGGCTTGTGACAGGGAGAATGGAAGCTAAGACAGACACAGACAGATATCTGTAAAGACTTAAAAATAGCCAACCGCGTTATGTCATGAATCTGGAAACGCTTTAAAGACATTTGTAATGTGCACAGACAAACCGGTCAAAGTCAAAAACGTGCCACAACAGACTCTCAGGACTGTTATTTGGCTACGATTGCTAAAATAAACAGTAAACTGACGACAGTTCATATTGCATTCGCTGAAGCAACATGAACTCGACTATTCAGATTTACTATGAGTGGAAGGCTGCATAAAAGAGGTCTGTATGCAAGGAAATTCATGATTTGTATTCCATTACCTCCGGCAGCGAAATGCGCCCGATTAAAATGGTTTAAAGATCATCATCATTGGAGTACCACGGACTGGACTAGAGTTCTCTTTACCGATCAATCCTCATTTTGTTTGGAGAGTGATTACAGACGTGTTACAATGTGTGTGTGTGTGTAAGAAATGCATCAGTAAATACACTTATTGATTAAATTAAAAAAAATATATTCATACTAGTTTTGAGAATCCACTAACAAAATATGACATTAGAACTTATTGACATTTTACAAATTCCACCACTTTATTTTTTAAGGTGAAAAAGAGACATTTAAACTCTTAAGAAATCTGTTTCCAGAATTTAAATATTATATTTTTTTCTGAAAATTTGAACAATTACCGTATTTTTTTTAGAAAAAACATATATATATGTATATATATATATATACATATATATATATATACAGTATGCCCACTAAAGTCCCTTGCCACCCTCCTAACTTGGGAACGGCTGCTGCTATTTTCATAAAAGTGGTGTCTAGGTATAGTAAAGTAGCCATGCGCTACACAATGAAACCGCCTACAGCGCCACCTGGTGGAATGCTGCGGAGTTAGCATTACTATCTCGAAAACGGAAAGAGATAAAGAAAAAAAGTTAGTCACAAAGTCGTAGAGTATCATCGATTTAGTACGAAAAGACACCTTGTGGACATTAATGCGAAGAATAGAACGGCTAAAACGCGCATTGTTTTTTTTTGTGATTTCCTACACTGTGACGTAACAAAACGATCTTAGAAAGAAAGAAACAATCAGTTATGAAACAGCAGGTGTGTGCGACCCCTCCAAAAACATTGCAGGACATTAAACGACGCTATTATGGACGCTTGTGCCAACGTGTCACCATCTATGCTCCAATGTGTGCTACGTGAAATTCAAACAAGCATCCAAATATGCATTGCAGCTGACGGTGAGACGTTTAAACATCTAAAATAAAGGTATATTATTATAACTAGTTGTTTTTTTTCTATCTAAGATCGTTTTGTCATGTCACAGTGTAGGAAATCACAAAAAGACAAATCCGCGTTTTTTTATTCTTCGCATTAATGTGCACAATATGTCTTTTCGTACTAAATCGATGATGCTTTACAACTTTGTAAATCACTTTTTTTTCTCTATCTCTTTCCGTTTTCGAGATAGGAATGCGAACTCCGCAACATTCCACCATGTGGCGCCGTAGGTGGTTTCATTGAGTAGCGCATGGCTACTTTACTATACCTATGGCAGTATTCTGCCCCCAACGGAAGAAGCCGACGCGGAAACAAACGTTAACGTAATTCATAACGAGATTCAAGAGTTTGCAATTCTGCCCTGCGATCGGTATTCGGGAGTGACCTTCAAACTCACTGCGTTCGAGTTAACATGTTTCGACCAATCAAAGACAAGATCACGCTTGGTTTGTTTATTTACGTGAGATGTGAACGTGTGTTTTACTGTAGTGTTTGCGATGCTATTAAAAAGGGAAAAAAAGATTCGTCTCGTTTACTTAATTTGAAAAAAAAAAAGAAAAATCCTTGGATCAGCAGATAATAAATAGATCTAAGAGAACAAGAATTTGAAATCATGGTTGATTTTATCAACAATCATAGACAGATAGAGAATAGAAAATTTGCGCCTAGTTATACAATATTTTAATTTTTAGAATTTTTTTTTCGGGATATTCTTTTTTTTTTTTTTTTTTTTTTTTTTTTTTTAACTTGGCGGAATGTTTTTTTTCGAAGTTAAATTTGCGGGAATTATTTAAAAGTCAATGAAAATTTTTATTTATAAATATTAGTAAAGAAATAATTTTAAAATACTAATTACTGGTGGGACTTAAAAATTTTTGGAAAAGGATTTAAATATTTTGATGAAATAAAGGAGAATACACCAAATTTTATGAAATTTTTATGCGGTATCTATCTATATTACATAAATACACATTGTTGTTTAAATAAATACTACATATTCTGATGACATGCAGCAAAGGCTTTATTGCTAATTTATAAATTATGCATAGATATTTTTTACTGTTCAGTTAATTTGAATTGTTCTAACCCATTTTTCATTGTGATTCAGGCTTGAAATTGAATAAACATTTTCTATTGAAATTAAATATTCGTAGCCATGTGACACTTCCCTCCCCCCCCCCTCTCTCCCCCCCCCTTTTTTTTTTTTAACTATTCGGTGAATATGAATTGTTCTTGCGCATTTTTTATTGTGATTTAGACTTAAAATTAAATAAATATTTTCAATTGAAATGAAATATTCATATTCATATGACACCTTCCCTTCCCCACCCCTCTTTTTTTTTCTCGTGTAATACACCTTTTACATTTCATTTAAAAAATAGAATTACATTATGTATATACTGCAAATAATGTATTTCATTTCCACAATTTGAACTACATTCCGCCTAAGTATGAGTGCAGTAAATATATTTCAAAATTAACAACATTTTTATGAGATGTTTATCTAAATTCTATAGCTATACAGGGTTGTTTAAATATATATATTATATTTTCTTATGAAATGCAACAAAAACTTTCGGGAAGCGAGTTTTTTTTTTTTTTTTTTTTTTTTTTTTTTTAACTGGGTGATTAATAATGATGAGGTTTTTAATTGTGTATTAACATGTTTTAAATCTGTTACACACAGCCCGGTTGCATTAAAATATCGCCCACCCCCTCCGTTTTTTATTATGTTTATTAGTAAATTATCAGGGATCTGTTTAGGAAGAAATTGGGTCCTTTAAAGGACCTTTCACACAATTTTTTTTTTTTCATAACAGGACCCTTCACACAATTCTTTAATTTCAAAACCGAACCCTTCACACTTTTTTAGGTAGATTTCGTAAGAAATACTACCTATTACATTCTCCCCTAAGTTGGAATTTTATTTTTAATTTCATGACTCCCAGAACCCAACCCCCCCCCCCCCCAGTACAAAACTTTATATATATAGGACACGATAACTTCAATAATTCTGAACAAATCTCTTCCAAACTGATACATAAAATCAAGGGACATAAAATCTCGGTCAAGTTCGTTAATGGGCACAATCAAACCAAAGGGGGGGGGGGGGGATGGGGGCTTCTAGTGAAAACAGAAAACGCCCATAGCTTCTTAATTATGATACGTATCGAATCCGTTTAAAGTTATTATTACTTCTAGGAAAAGGGCCGAAAATTTATGTATGACAGATTTTTGATATCATTAAAATTGGCCCGAAGGCATGGTAAAAGGGAAGGGGGGGGGGGGGGGGGTTAGAAGAAAAAAATGCATAACTTCGTCAATTCACAAGATAGCAAATCCTCTTAAATTTATTATAGGTTATTATTATAACCTATATAATATAGGTTATTATATAGGTTATAATATAGGTTATTATATATTATTCTTCTTAATATTATCTAAAACTTTTATATTGACAAGTTTTTTATATTACCAATCCTTATAGCAAAATAAATAAATGAATAAAAACAAAAAAATCCCTGCCGGCTCCACCTGCAAACAAGTTAGATTTCGAAGTGGGCGGTCCCAACTGTGGCGTCATGGCAAAAAGGTTATTTCTTCCGCAATTTCCAACAAACACGTGTCCCACGGTCTGCGTCTTCGAAATCTACCTGTGCCTGTAGGCCGAGCCGTCAGGGATTTTTTTATTTTAAATTAAACCCTTCACAAAATTCTTTCATCTCAAAACAGGTCCCTTCACAAAACTTTTTACCTTTAAAACGGACTCTTGACAAAATTCTTTGTCTTTAAAAAAATCTTTCACAAATCTTCACTGAATTTTTCATAAAATTAATAATTTAAAAGTAAAATCTGGCTGTCACTTTTACATATAGAAAGTATTCATATTTTACATACACATATCTTCTTAAAAATATATAAACAACAACCTGAATATGACGATCCTTTCAAATTCACAAAATTATGACTAGATTTTTCACTAATGTAAAAAGCTGTTCACAATTTACAAAGGCAGGACCCAGGGAGTAAAGTCTGGACAGACCTCTGATTATGCTAATTATGCTGTGAAATTTTGGAAAATTTTAATGCTGTTAGTGAAATATTTAATTAAACTATATACATTTTTAATGTTATTTGTGAAATATGATTTAAACTAAACAATTTTTTAATGTTGAATAAATGTTTAATGTTGGTAAAATCTTTCTTTAAATGTTTTTTTTTTTTTTTTTTTTTTTTTTTTTAAACGAAATGGGTTAATTACATTTTGGAAACTGTTAACGAAATAAGAAGTAACGCTTTCCTTTATTAGTTTTCAATAGATAATATGCTTCAATCTTTATATGTATATATTATGACTCGGACACTATATTTCATAAATATGCAAGACAGTGCAAAACAAATCAGGTAAATTTCATTTGTATATAATTTCCATCGGTAGTGTAAAACTGTTTTCTCGTAACATGCAAAAATAATTTCGTGAGCAAAAAAATTTTTTTTTCAATCTAGTGAACTTTTTACTAATTATAATTTAAATAGTACTATTGGATTAGGGCTTTTATTTTCTTTTCCTAACAGGTGTATAATACTGTATTATTTACAATTCAAAATAGGATTAAAATAAATTTTAACTGAAAAATATTTTATGTATAAAAATTTCGTGTAAACTGTATTCATTAGAAAATGTACCTATTCTAAAACACTGACTTTTAGCCATGTATCCTCATTAACAAAAGCGCTGCATAACACGCGCCATCTTAAAACGACAAAGGGAAGGCTTTCCGGCTGCCTAAAGCAGTCGGAAAAATTACCACAATACAACCCCCAAATACGGGAACGAATTCCGAGACGATAGGGGCAGAATGCGAAATTATCACTTCGTCGGCGCATTACGAGAAAGTCTCCCTTTCCGATGAGGGCAGAATACTGCCACTAGACAGTATTTTTATGAATATAGCAGCAGCCGTTCAGGAGTTAAGAGGGTGGCAAGGGACTTTAGTGGGCATACTGTATGTATATTTAATTAAATGAAAGTTTTTTAGAAGCTAGTCATTTTTCGCTGACAAATAAACTTCTCCGATTAAGAAAAAATAAACGAACTGTTTTCTCTGTGTCTGTGCAATATCTATATATATATATTACATTTATTGCAAAAAAACAGCTGTTTTCAGATTTATTAGACTATGTTTATTAAAGAATATTTCTTACAGTTTTAATTTATATTGCAATTTTCATTTCAAGCATTATGGAGATCTTATAACTTTTTGGCGATTTGTTTTTAAATTAAAGAATGTATATAATTTTTAGAAATACACACAAATTGTGAATTATAAATAATAAAGAATGAAATTTTATATCGTTTTCAAGCACTCTAATCTAATCCTAATTTTGAATTTCCTTTTAAGGAATATTGTGAAATTCCGTATTATTATTTTTTTCTTAGCAATGATATTTTCAATCTCTGCAAGAAGAAAATAGCATACCATAATAACTGCTACTGCGTAATGTATTATAAATACGGCATTTAAAATGAAATAATTTTAATGATTTTTTTAAAAGACATACTCTTAAGATACCTTTGAGCGTATTCTTAAACTTTAATGTTTGTAAATTTGAAATGGTCGACTTTCAAATGATTTTTTTTTATTATTATTTACATTCACACGATTTAAAATAAATAAATAAATAAATAAATAAAACCTATTTATTAATGAAGTATATTTCAACTAAAGATAATCTGACGTTGTTTTTTAATTCTTGCAATTTTGAAACATTTAAATTTATTTTGATAATGTTACTTTTTTTTACTATTATTTTCCTTTTTGAAGAAAATAGTAATCCCAGTATTATATAATTATGTCACCAAAAACGATTAGAGATTATTTATATTGCATTTGGAATTATGTATATATTATCTTTTAAAAGTTGTTGTTTTATATGTCAATGTAACAGATTAAGGTATCTAAATGAAACACTACTGAATCTAACAGCAATATTTTTCCTATGCAGAGATTTCGATTCTAGTTTTAATCTTACCATTGAACGGCATTAAATATAAGTAACCCTGATGATTCAATGTCACTTAAAAATGAATTCATTTCCCCAATAATTAACTTAGTAGAAAATATTTCCTTGTTTTTAAAATAAAATAAAAACATATTCTAAAATTCATTCTATTTCTTAATAGCCTTAATATGAATACAGACAAAATTCAAATTTTAATGAAATTTAATGAAATCCAGAAACCATCATGAACTCTAAAGTTGTTCAATCTAATAAGAGAAAAAGTAATATCGAATTTGATTATATCTTAATTAAATTATTTTCTCAAGACTCCTGTTTACTACTACACAGATGAATAGAATTTGAACAAAAGAAACAAGCAGCCTTTCCTTTAAAGTTATAATATATTTAATAAATATAAAATTCTACTGTACATACAAGTTTTAAAACTTCTCTTTTATTTTCATTTTTTATTTCAAAGAAATTTGTATTCGAAAAATGTGTTGTCAAAACTTCAAACTTGTTTTTAGAAACATTATTTAGACAGTAGGATATCTGTACATTGAACATTACAAAGGGTGACAAAAAAATAAACGCCTCAAATTGAAAATTCAATAATTCATTAACTATAATAAATATTAAGATGAAATAAGTGACATATGTATATATCGGGTACATCTTAAATTTTATATGTTGTAATTTTAAAAACAGCTCGAATTCTCGTCAATAAATGACACTGCAGCGTCTGATACATTAAAAATGCTCAAATAAATTTCAAAATTCAAGCCTTTTCGGCTTTTAATAAATTGAACATTATAAAGGGTGACAAAAAAACAAAAAAAAAAACGCCTCAAATTGAAAATTCGATAATTCATTAACTGTAATAAATATGAAGATGAAATAAGTGACATATATATCTGGTACCTTTGAAATTTTACATGCTGTAATTTAAAAAAAAAACAACTTGATTTTTAGTCCATAAATGGCGCTGCAGCGTCTGATAAATTAAAAATGCTCAATTAAATTTTAAAATTCAAGCCTTTTCGGGTTTTAATATATTGAACATTATAAAGGGTGACAAAACATAAACGCCTCAAATTGAATATTCGATAATTCATTAACTATAATAAATATGAAGATGAAATAAGTGGCATATATATATTGTACCTCTTAAATTTTATATGCTGTAATTTTAAAAACAGCTCGAATTTTCGTCAATAAATGGCGCTCCAGCGTCTGATACATTAAAATGCTCAAATAAGTTTCGAAATTCAAGCCTTTTCGGGTTTTAATACATTGAACATTATAAAAGGTGACAAAACATAAATGCCTCAAATTGAAAATTTGATAATTCATTAACTATAATAAATATGAAGATGAAATAAGTGGCATATATATATTGTACCTCTTAAATTTTATATGCTGTAATTTTAAAAACAGCTCGAATTTTCGTCAATAAATGGCGCTCCAGCGTCTGATACATTAAAAATGCTCAAATAAGTATCAACATCCAAGCCTTTTCAGGTTTTAATACATTGAACATTATAAAGGGTGACAAAACATAAACGCCTCAAATTGAAAATTCGATAATTCATTAACTATAATAAATATGAAGATGAAATAAGTGACATATATATCTGGTACCTCTTAAATTTTATATGCTGTAATTTTAAAAACAGCTCGAATTTTCATCAATAATTGGCGCTGCAGCGTCTGATACATTAAAAATGCTCAAATAAATTTTAAAATTCAAGCTCTTTCGGGTTTTAATCGCTAAATAGAGTAAAGAATTAAATTTGAGAGGGTTTTAATGAAATTTTACATATAGATTTGTGCCTATTAACAATTCGAGACATTGCAGTGCACTCTATTGACGAAAATTTGAACTGTTTTTAAAATTACAACATATAAAATTTAAGAACTATTAGATATAAATACCACTTTTTACATCTTCATACTTATTACAGTTAATGGATTATTAAAATTTCAAATTGAGGCGCTTATTACTTGTCATCCTGTAAATACTCCTGCTGAAAATCTATTAGTGCAGAATAGACAGTAAAAAAGACAAATGTTTCTTAACTTAAGGATATTATAACGATAAACGTAAATATACAATAACTTCCGACGAGCTACCACGATTCCGGAAAATGTTCTTTATCCTCAGAAACGTAAATATATTTGTTACATTATTAAATTTTCCTTTGCGATATTTCCCTGTTTTATGCTAAATTACCACCAGTTCCAATAATTCCTTATTCCCTAATAATATTTATGGATAATTCTATTAAATTCCCTTTAAATTAACTATTATCTTGCCGATTTACTTAAATATAAAGCTTTCAGTTATTCCTAAATTATATCATGATTTCTGATCATTTCTCTGAATTCGAATGTTTTTTCGAGATCCATTTCTTTTTCTTTCCGGTATTTTTTTCGCGCCTTGGGTATTTTTTTTACTATAAAATGTGCTCACTTGAGTTTATCAGGACTATTTGCTCTATCATTCCCATTGGTCCTGACGTAGACTGTACGCGTATACCTTATTCTCGCGTTGGCTAGAGCGCGCGCTACGTCATGATTTTTTATTTCTCCGCTAGTCCACAAAAAGCAGCTGCACGCGATCTACAGACAGATTTTGGTCCAGTTTTTAAGTGTAAACAGTTCTCTGGCTGTGCGTTTTACTCATCACGTTATCCAATTGATTTAACCCTCAATAATTTGTTCGAGAGTTATGTTCGATGTATTTTAAGAGCATCTTGTGACAACTAATTGCTTTAGAGATAGAACTGTTCATTTCAATCATGTGTGAACTGCTTCCATGACGTTTATTTAAATAAAAGCATGGATCAAACCATGAATCGCCTTGTTTTTTGCATATCGGAGAAACACCTACTGTTTTATTCATTGCGTTGTTCAGCCACTACACGACTGCAACCATATCATTATACTTTGAATGGACGACTTCTTTCACTAATATAATGCTGCTTCAATTACATAAAGTTTATTGTCAATCTCCTCTCCTTCATCGATTTCATCGCATCGATTCCATTTATTATGATATATATATATATATATATATGTGTGTGTGTTTTCGAAATTTAAAGAAGCATATATAGCAGATTCAGATTCAACCAAGCAGGATGGCCTACCATACGGCTTAAGCTCTACAAGCCCTGCTTGGCAAGTTTATTAAAAAAAAATACAAATGAGGCCATTAGGCTTTTACGTAGTACTAAATTAAACAATGAATATTTTGTGTAGGTGATAGAATCTTTTACAGGCGATGTTAAAGTCTTTTTGTGATGCTGATAAAAAAAAGTCTATTTACAGGTATATATGATGATGAGTCTATACAATTTATGGATAGGTTTTAGAGTCTTTTACAGGCGATGTTTAAGTTTTTTTTTGTGTGATGCTGATAAGAGAAAGTCTATTTGCTGGTGTATATGATGGTGAGTCACTTTTACTGTTGTTGACGGTGGATGACGGTGTAGAGGGACTGTTGGGTGAAGGAGTTGTGGTTGTTTATTACTTGTTGTTGTCTGGTGTTTATTTGAAGTTGTTGCTTGTGATGGAATGAGTTTTTGATGAGGGAATGGAATAATTTGCATTACTGTGTTTCTGCAGTTGTTGTGGTCGGTGTTGAGGGACTGTGTCCGTAGCGATGGTGCTTCTACCGTCACTAGCTGTCTGGTGATGGGTTGTGCTTGCGATGGCGGATCTGGAAGAGGTACTGAGTTTCCGTGATTGTTGTGGGCGATTTTGAGGGGTGGTGGCCGTTTCGTTGATGTTTTTACCATAGCGAGCTGTCTGATGTAGCGTTTTGCTTACGATGGCGGTTCTGGTAGATGTCCTGATATACCTGGCAGTCCGGTGAGCTTGCACTATGGTTATTAGGATATGGATGTCCAGCTTTGTCTTCTCTGTGTGTGCAGTTGTAGCATTGATGTTTGTGTGGTTTGTTTTTCAGTGGGCAGCTTTCAGAAGAGTGACCTTCCATGCAGTACTCGCATGCCGTTCTCCCCCTGCATCCGTCGGTAGAGTGTCCAAAAACTTGGCAATTTTGGCATCTTATTATTGGTGAGTAGATTCTGAGCTTGCATGTAAAGAAATTAATCGCTAGACGCCCTTCGTTGAGTAGTGATGCCGCTTGTTCTTCGTCGGTGTCTATTACAAGTTGATATGTTTTGGAGTTAGTGTGTGATATTTCTTTGTGTATGTAAATGCCTTCTGTTGGTTTTTCGTCGTATGGGTCTAGTTGTTCGTATACTTTCACTACTGTTTCGTGGGGTGTAATTGACTTTGGGATGCCCAGCACTATGATCTTTCGTCTTTTTTCAGATGTAAATTTAATGGAGACCAGGCTTGACATTTCTTCTGAGTTTTCTATTAAATTCATTAGATTGTCCACGTCTGTGTCTGTGTCGGATCTTATGATTATTGTTGTTTTATTTCTGGCTACTGTGGTGAGTATTGGTGGGACGTTTTTGTATTTATTAAGGGCTTTGTTGAGCTGTTCTCTAATTGCGAACATCGCTAGAGATGTGTTGGGCTTTCTCGTTAATAGGATTGCTGCTTTTGAGTATCTTCTTGCTATTGATGGTGATTTTCGTGAATTGAATATGTCTGGTCTGTCCAGTTGGTCTGCGTATGATTTGTGTGTACTATCTTCTTCCGATGTGTCTGTGGATGGTCGTCGTTCATTCAGTAGTTTGGATGTTTTTTCTTCTAGCTCTGTCAATCTTCCCAATATTTCTTCTGTGTTTGTGTTGCTTTGCGTGATAATTGATTCTGTGGCTGTGTTGATGTGCTGGGCATATGTAAGATTGTTCTTTACTTTGAGTAAGAGTTGTTGCGATTCTTGTTTTGTGAGCATACTTATCTTTTCATCTGCCGGGATCTGATATTTTTGTTGTTCTTCGATTTCTTGTGTTCTGATTCTGTGTAATTGTTCTTTTTGTCTGTCATTTGTTTGTATGAGGAGACTTATTTTCTTGTTGAGCTCTGCGATGTTTTCTTCATTGTTTAATTGTAATGTGGTCATTTGATCCTTTTGTTGTTGAATGATTCGTTCTTGATTTTGTATTATTTCTTCTTGTTGTTTTCGTTCTACTCTGTTTTTAATCTCCTTCTCTTGTGTGTTTTCTTTTATTGTTTTAATCTCTTCTGCTAGTTTTTTCAGTCTTCCTTCTAGTGGATCTTTATTGTTCTTTTGTGTGTTCTGTGGTGTATTGGTGATGGCCTGT
Organism: Maratus michaelseni; assembly: GCA_963931845.1. NCBI lineage: Eukaryota > Metazoa > Arthropoda > Arachnida > Araneae > Salticidae > Maratus > Maratus michaelseni. The sequence goes on from OZ007592.1 coordinate 396,813,624, forward strand.
TCTTCTGTGGTTTCTTTTGGGTTGTTGTCTGTCTGTAGTTGGCTTAGTTCCATTGTGAGTTCATGATATTCTTTGACTTGTTTTTTGATTATGTCATGTAGTGTGTTGGCCTTTTCACTGCCTTGTTTTGAATGTTGTTTCAGACTTTTGACCATTTGCATTAGACAGGCTTGGAATGTGGGCTTGGAGGAGAGGAATTGTGACAGTTCATAATAGATGGTTCGTCTGCAGAGGGTTATGTCTAATAGCCCGTCATCAAAAGTTTCCAGTGCTTGTTTTATTTTGCTTTTTAGTTTTTTTTTTCTTGTATGATTCTGGCTTTCTCTTTAATTTTTTTGTTATTTCGAGTTATTTCTGCATTTAACATGTAGCAATCGGCAAACACTATTTTCATTTTAAACCAAACTACAGCAAGCAGGAACAATTTTTCCCCCTTTTTCTAGTGGGTTAAGGGGAGACCTTCTTTTGTCTATCTCGGAGAAAAGTATTCATCCCCACCTACTAAGAAAGGTTGCCGTTCAATTTTAGGAAGGCTTGCATTTTTCAGCTGGTTATTCATATCCCCATGAAAGCGGTAGTTTTGGCGCTATTAAAAAGAATGTAGTTTCAATCTTTTTATACTATTCTTCAATTCTACTTATAATATTTTTTTTTGTCTTTTAAGTAAGGATATATTGAGCTTTACAAATAATCATTATACAGATCGTGCGGCCTTTATTTTAACTGTTTTTATTTTTCATTAAAGACAAAAACATATAATTTGTGTCGCAAATTATATTAAATATTATTCCTATTCATAGAGGAAACTCATTTTAGATCATGTTTTTGTAGTTTAAATTTATTTATTTTTTTATCAGATATCTTGAAACTAATGAAATATTTGAAATATTTATATTATCATTTGACTAACGGAACTGATAATTTAACGATTTTAAGTGAGAATAGTCTGAAAATAGTCCTAAGGTGTCGGACTCATTTTCAAGTTTGCTCCAAGAATGAATATCTTTTCACATTAAACCATGTAGAAACAATCCAAAAAAAAAAAAAAATCTTCAGTGCAATGTCTCGCTAGTATCTACATATAAATATAGTTTTTTCTTTTTTTCCCCTCACTTAAACATTTGTTGTTTATTTCATCCAATATATATTTTATCGTTTACCCGTTCAGTGTCAGAAAAAAAAAATCAAACAATAATAGCTACTTATAAAAAAAGTTAATGATGTAGATGAATGCGAAGTGTATTTAGTGCAGGAGTCGATCCAGGCAAAAAGTGAGGCCGATTTAGGGCACTTTCACAAATATTCATTTAATAAAGCAGGTTCCATTTCCCAAAATTCCTCTTTAATAAAATAGGTCTCTCGCAAAATTCCATTTCATAATAACATACTTCTCATAAGTAATTTTATATTGTTAGGTTTTAAAATATGTACTAGTTTGCAAACAGAACAGTTCACCAGAAAGGAAAAGTTTAGCAGAAGGATTTAAATAAGTTATTAATAAATGTTTGGTTCGAATTAGAGTAACTTGATTTCATCTCTCGTTACAAAATGTTATTTTTTACAAAAATAACTTTTACTTTTCACAAAATGAGCCGCAAGGAAAAAAATTCTGCATAGACCCCTGAAGTGTAATCTATTTTTTTTAAGGATATTTATAAGTAGCACATAAATTAGTGAAACAATAAACGAAGTGAGAAAAATGATAAAGGTAGTTTGGAAAAGGCAAAAGCTAATATGAAAATAAAACCCTTCACAAAAATTCATTTATTAAAACAAGACTCTTCTCAATAAAACAGTGACCTTCACAAAATTATTCTGAATAAAACAAGACCCTTTACAAATTTTCTGTTAATAAAATAAGTCTTTTTGCATAATTCCATTTCATAAAAACCTACTCTTCATTAAGTAATTTTATTTTGTTCAATTTTAAAATATGTAGTTTGCAAACAAACCAAGTTTCCCAGAAAGGAAAACTTCAGCGGAAGGATTTAAATAAGTTATTAGTAAATGCTTGGTTCGAATTAGAGTAACTTGATTTCATCTCTCGATACAAAATGTTATTTTTCACAAAAATAACTTTTACTTTTCACAAAGGAAAAAAAAATCTGATTAGACCCCCTAAAGTGTAACCTATTTTTCAATGATATTTGTAAGTTGCACACACATTAGTGAAACAATAAACGAAGTGACACATATGATAAAGGTAGTTTGGAAAAGGCAAAAGCTAATATGAAAGTAAAACCCTTCACAAAAATCCATTAAATAAAACACGACCCTTCACAAAATTCCTCTCGATGAAACAGCGTCCTTCTCAAAATTATTTTGAATAAAACACGACCCTTCACAAAATTATTGTTAATAAAATAAGTCTTTCGCATAATTCCAATTCATAATAACATACTTCTCAATAAGTAATTTTATTTTGTTAGGTTTTAAAATATGTAGTTTGCAAGCAGAACAGTTACCAGAAAGGAAAAGTTTAGCAGAAGCATTTAAATAAGTTATTAATAAATGCTTGGTTCGAATTAGATTAACTTGATTTCGTATCTCGCTTCAAAATGTTATTTTCCACACAAATAACTTTTACTTTTCACAAAAGGAGCTGCAAGGAAAAATAATCTGCATAGACCCCTGAAGTATAACCTATTTTTTAAGGATATTGATAAGTAGCACATAAATTAGTGAAACAATAAACGAAGTGAGAAAAATGATAAAGGTAGTTTGGAAAAGGCGAAAGCTAATATGAAAATAACAACCTTCACAAAAATCTATTTAATAAAACAGAACCCTTCACAAAATTCCTCTCAACAAAACAGGACCCTTCACAAAATTATTTTTAATAAAACAGAATCCTTCACAAAATTCCTCTTAATAAAATAGGTCTCTTCGCAAAATTCCATTTCATAAAAACGTACTCTTCATTAAGTAATTTTATTTTGTTAGATTTTAAAGTATCTAGTTTGCAAACAAAACAAGTTTCCCAGAAATGAAAACTTTAGCGGAAGGATTTAAATAAGTTATTAATAAATGCTGAGTTCGAAATAGATGAATTTGATTTCATATTACGTTACAAAATGTTATTTTTCACAAATCTGAAATACAATCTATTTTTTAGGGATCTATATAAGTAACACATAAATTAGTGAAACAATGAATGAACTGATAAAAATGATAAAGGTAGTTTGGAAAAGGCCAAAACTAATATGAAAATAATTTTTTTTACAAAATTCCATTTAATAAAACAGAGTCCTTCACAAAATTCCTCTTAATAAGACAGGCCACTTCACAAAATTCTTTTTAATAAAACAGGACCCTACACGAAATTTCGTTTAATAAAATAGGTCTCTTTGCAAAATTCCAATTCATAAAAACCTTCTTGCTCTTAAAAGAGCATTTTATTTAATGTTAAATGAAAAATACCATATTTCGATACAGAACTTTTCACTTCAACCTTTTGTTCATGTTGGTGAAGTAAAGTGATTATTATTTTTTATTTTTTAAGATTCTGGAAAGAATCTCTTTTGCTCTTAAAAGAGCAATTTATTTGGTGTTAAATGAAAAATAATATTTTTTGATACAGAAGTTTTCACATCAACTTTGTGTTCCTGATGGTGAAGTAAAATGTTTATTTTTTTTCTAAGATTCTGGAAAGATTTTATTTAATGGTAAATGAAAAATATCATCTTTCGATACAGAAGTTTTCACTTCAACCGTGTGCTCATGTTGGTAAAGTAAAGTGATTTTTTTTTTTTCAAGATTCTGGAAAGATACTCTTTTGCTCTTAAAATAGCAGTTTATTTAGTGTTAAATGTAAAGCTACATCTTATGATACAGATATTTTAACTTCAAATTTCTGTTCATGTTGTTGAAGCAAACTGATTATTAATTTTTTTAAGATTCTCGAAATAGTCTTTTTTTTTTTTTTTTTTTTTTATTCAGCACACGTGCGTGTAATAGATGACAGAAAAGACGCTCGGTCTAAGAAATCGCCAATATAAAATCCTGTCATTTCCAGTAACGCGCCAAGGCCAAAGATAATCCTCCTTTCACCCCGGAAAAAGAGAATTACCTCCTATGAAACTCTGAGATGACAGATGATTGATCAGCCTAGCTTCAAAACGGGGGTAGCTAAGTTTAGGGTACAAACGTCTGTACCATAGCCGTTGTGAGGGGATGTTTATTTTAGGGTACATATGTCGTACCTGCCGAAGCCAAGAGGTTAATAGTATCTGATATTCTCCTGCTTGGGTCGTTTGTGTGTCATTGCGGTTTTTGAGGTGACTGATTAATTGTGCCAGGAGTTCTTTGATGTTGAGACCTATTTTCTCGCATTTTTCTACTGGTATTAGTTCTTGTTCTTGTGTTGACGATTTCCATGTTGAGTCTAGGTTTATTCGTTTTGCTGATGATGTTTTCTTTTGATTTTTTATGTCTTCTGAGTAGCGAGCTTGAGATTTGTGGTTATGTGGTGTGCTGGATCTTGACCTGTGAATGCTCTTGTCATCCGAGTCGGAGCTTTCGTTGTATATGCGACTCATTTCTTTTTGGTTTTGACTTGGGATTCTAATAATGTTATGCTAGAATTCTTGGGATGACTCTTCTTGATTTGTGGCTTTGAGAACTGCAGGTATTTGGCTGAGATTTCTAGAGAATGATTGTTTGTTGTACTTTATGAGAGCTGTTAAGGTTATGTGAGATACTCTCTCCGGTAAAGATAAATTTAGGCTGAGCAAAAATAGTTACAATACTAAAAGCCTTTAAGATGGGAATAAAAAAAATTAAGTGCTCAGATGATAGAAAATATGAGAGAAGCGTATGAGACCAGCCGCTTCGATGATGAGATTGAATGAGTTAACATTCTTCTTACTGATGCGCAGCGCTCTCCGAAAAAGTGGGATAAGAGATGAGTTTAAAAGAAGTAGAGTATATCTACTGGGGATATAATACACATGAATGCTGGGAAATTTAGAAATTTTGAGAACTATTAAAAAGTTTTAAAATGGGTTTATGGTTAATAGTGAAGAACATTTTGAAAGAGCTCCAATGATAGGAAACCACTTGAGAAGTTTGACGCTGATGTGGAGAGATGCGGAATAAGATGCATAGGAGCGAAAGCGTGCATTTGAGGTTGTTGCCTGTTATACTTGAAAATTGGAAGTGACGCCCTTCGTCCTCAGAATGGGTCGGAGCTTTTGAATATGAGATTAGATGTTGAATTTTAATACCTTTATGGGGATATAAAACACTTAAATGTTTGAGAGATTTGGAAATTTAAGTTGAGTCTGAGGCTTCAAAATTAAGAATTTTTGAAAGGGGCTTCGAAGATAGGATACCACTTGAGGAATTTGACGCTGATGTGATGAGATGCGAAATTGACTTCATAGGAGCGAAAGTGTGTATTTGAGGTTGTTGCCTGGAATACTTTGAAATTTGAATATGACGCCCTACGCCCTCAGAATAGGTGGGAGAAGTTTTGAGTATGATATTAGATGTAGAATTTTAAAACCTTTATGGAGATATATTACACGTGTGTGTTTGGGAGATTTAGAAAATTTTAAAATTTATTTAAAAAGTTTAAAATTGAGTCTGGGGCTTCAAAATTAAGAATATTTTGAAAGGGGCTTCGAAGAAAGGATACCACTTGAGGAATTTGACGCTGATGTGATGAGATGCGAAATCGACTTCATAGGAGCGAAAGTGTGTATTTGAGGTTGAAGCCTGGAATACTTTGAAATTTGAATATGGCGCCCTACGTCCTCAGAATTGGTGGGAGAAGTTTTGAATATGATTTTAGATGAAGAATTTTAATACCTTTATGGAGATATAATACACTTGTGTGTTTGGGAGATTTAGAAAATTAGGAAATTTATTTAAAAAGTTTAAAATTGAGTCTGGGGTATCAAAATTAAGAATTTTTTGAAAGGGGCTTCGAAGATAGGATACCACTTGAGGAATTTGACGCTGATGTGATGAGATGCGAAATCGACTGCATAGGAGCGAAAGTGTGTATTTGAGGTTGCTATCTGGAATACTTTTAAATTTGAATGTGGCGCCCTACGCCCTCAGAATGGGTGGGAGAAGTTTTGAATATGATTTTAGATGTAGAATTTTAATACATTTACGGAGATATATTACACTTGTGTGTTTGAGAGATTTAGAAAATTTGGAAATTTATTTAAAAAGTTTAAAATTGAGTCTGCGGCTTCAAAATTAAGAATATTTTGAAAGGGGCTTCGAAGATGGGATACCACTTGAGGCATTTGACGCTGATGTGCTGAGATGCGAATTTGAATGTATAGGAGCGAAAGTGTGTATTTGAGGTTGTTGCCTGGAATACTTTGTTGGAAAAAGTGTGTATTTGAGGTTGTTGCCTGTTAAATCTTGAAAATTAAATGTGACGCCCTACGCTTTCAGGGTAGGTGGGAGAAGATTTGAATACGAGTTTAGAAGGAGAGTTTTAATACCTTTATGGGGATATATTACACTTGAGTGTTTGAGAGATTTAGAGATTTTTGAAGTTTATTTAAGAAAATTTAAAATTGGGTCAGTGGCTTAGTAATTAAAAAAATTTTTTGAAAGGGCTTCGAATATATGACATCCACTTGATGAACTTGACGTTGATGTGAGGAGATGCGGAGTCAATTGCATTGGAACGAAAGTGTGTATTTGAGGTTGTTGCCTGTTACACTTTGATAATTGAATGTGACGCCCTACGCCCTCAGAGTGGGTGGGGGAAGAAATGACTTAGAGGTTTATATGTAAGATTATTAATCCTTTTTGGGAATATACTACACTTGTGTGATGAGAGAATTAGAAAATTTGTGAAAATTATTTATTGGCTAATTCTTGGAACATATAAAAGGGGACGCCCTGCGCCCCTGAATGACTAAAAGAAGTTGGTAATAGGAATAAGAGATGCAGAATGATAATGCCTTTGGATCAATATGCGACTTGGGCATATTAGGAGCATTATTAAGGATTTAAAAAAAAATAAAGTTTAAAAGACGTGCCAGGGGCGCAGAAATGAGAATTTTTGGGAATGGGCAACGGGAATGGACTGTCCTAATGATAACCTCAATTTTGATATACTGCACTTGTGGATTGGACAGTTTTCTAAAATGTCCTCGGAGGGGGGCCCAGGGCCCTCCCTGTTGAGCTGAGCCCAAAATGGGCCGCACCATTGGAAAGCCCACGAAAATTTCATGCCGAATAGGGAGGACAGGGTGATCTGAGCATTTTAAGTTGAGATTTATTTAAGTTTAAAGAGTCCAATGCCTGATATTAGGAAAAGGGGACGCCCTGCGCCCCAGAATGGCTGAATGAAGTTGGAACTATTAATAAAAGATTGAGAATGTACAGACCTATGCAACGATATGCAACTCGGGCATGACGAGAAGGATTTTAAGGATTTTAAAAATTTAATTTAAAATTTAAAAGACGTGCCAGGGGCGTAAAAATGAGAAATTTTGAGAACTGGCGACGGGAATGGACTGTCCTAATGAAAACCTTAATTTTGATATATTACACTTGTGGATTAGACAGTATTCGAAAATGGCCCCGGAAGGAGCCCCAGGGCCCTCCCTGATGGTTTGAGCTCAAAATGGGCCACACCATTGGAAAGCCCACGAAAAGTTCATGATGAGTAGGAAAGACTGGGCGATCTGAGCATTTTAATTTGGGAATTATTTAAGTTTAAAGACGTTCTTGTCTGCGTTGAGGAGAGAAGGACGCCCTGCGCCCCGGGATGGCTGAATGAAGTCGGCACTATGAGTAATAGATGCCGAACAAAAAGGCCTATGTAGCAATATGCGACACGGGCATATTGAGGTGTTTTTAAAGAATTTAGAAATTTAATTTAAAGTTTAAAAGACTTGCCAGGGGCGCAAATATGAATATATTGGGGAGGGGGCTCCGGTAAGAAGATGCCCACAAGAATATCTTTAATTGGACATATTGCACTAGTGAATTGGTCAATTTTAAGTTTGGTCCTAAGAAAAATTTGGTTTAAATGACAAAATGGGCCTAGGATCGCTGGTTCGAATCGAATATTTAGCTTTCTTAGCTTTACGCTCATGTTGAGATGAAAGAGAATACCAATGATGCAGTGCGAGATAGATTTTAAAAATGAGAATTAAAGTTTACTGGGAGCTGGACTAGTGTGTCAATATCTCGATATTAAATGCTGGTTGCTAAGCAACCAACTCCAGCGCTACTACTCTACCCTATGCAGACATCTCTAATCTTGTTGAGTGTGCCTTTTCTAGTTTTATGCAGCGTCACCTTACAGTCAACCAACCAATCGTTGGAATTTTTTGGCGTGGGTCTGTTTAAAACGACACCATTTTATTTGAAATAAGCAAATTTCACTTTAAAGGTACAAAACATACACTTAAAAAATACTTAGATGAAAAATGAATGGCATCTGTGTGTAGGAAATTTAATTGGGCATTTAGAGCAATAATCGGAAATAAGAAAAATATATAAATAGTATTTTTTATGAGGGTTTTAGTAAAATACACTTTGACGAAAATAGCGATACACAAAAATATAGAATGTATGCCAAAGTGCCCTGTAGAGCTTACTAAGACCTTTTACAATGTCAAATAAGCAGTTAACACTCTCGGGAACACTTAATTAATTAAAAAAATGGGAGCTAATGCGAGACGTACTTACGTAAACAGAGACCCATGCCGCAACTGCAGGTTGAGCGCCAAAATTTAAACAACAAAGCTGGTACGTGACCCTAAAATTTAGCAAGCGCTCCAGAAATTTTTGAGAGGTTGTCGGAGCGATAGTTATGTGCGTACAAAAATTTACAGGGAGATAAAAAAAATTAAGTATTTTTAAAAAATAAACAAGTTGAAAAAGTTGTAATCGTGGCCAAGAAATGAGAAAAATTTTCCCAAAACCCGACTTAAAAAAATGCTAGCGTTCCAAACATTTTTGAGAGACAATCGGAGCATAGTATTTGTGTACATACAAAATTACAGGGTGATAGAAAAATTGGAAGTAATTAAAAAAAAAATCGTGAAGGCTGAAAAGTGATGCAAAAATGCTTTTGGGCAATTTTCAGAGGGTCCGCTGGTACCCTTAAAATTGAACTAGCAATTTAAAAAATTTTTGAGGATGTATCGGAGCATAAAGTAAATGTGCTCACCCAAAATCTAAGAAATCCGATGATTATAAGATGGTTAAAAAAATCAAGAGTGGTTAAAAAGGCGGGATTTTCAAAAAGTTGATTTTTAAAATAAATAATTACTCGACGTATAATGCACAAAATGACTAATAAAAGGTACTACAATATAAAATACACATAGATATAAGTGAATATAATTATAATATACAGAAATTAAGCAATTTTTGCGCGTACGGGAGACTGAAAAAGACGCTCGCGTAATGCTACGCTGACGCTCGAATGCAATGAGATTTGGCCATAAGGCCAGAGGGAAGTCACTAAAAAGCACATAACTCCCTCAAAAAACGACCAATTGGGCCGTGGCTGTTCTCATAATGATCAGGAAATGTTTAGACGTTCATATTTACTTGAGAAAGCATTCCCACTTACCTTTTATTGCAGCACTTGCAGCCGAGCATCGGAACGGTTTCTGAGCGGGTCATCATGGTTTCGATGCCTTTCTTGGTGGCCACATATATAGCATAAAGAAGCATAAGTTTCTTTTACTGCCACAGATTTTCGGAAACGTTTACGAGTATTTTGTAGTGTATTAAACAGTTTTCTCACCGCGGTATATAGGGTTTACAGATGCTATCCATTCTCAAGTAAGCACTTTCATGTTCAACGATCATGTTTTACAGACAAACATGTTAAATAAACAGCATTAACATTAACGTTAAAATTTATATTATTTTATTACACTTACATGTATACATTCAATCACACAGCTGAAAATATTTAGTTAAAAATTTATATCATATAAAAATCTGATATTCCGGTTTAAAAAAAATTATTAATGCACTATAAAGGTAATCGGCGATGTTTCCGAAAATCAGTGGAAGCAAAAGAAATTGTTTTTATAAATGCTTCTTTAAATCTCGAAAATATATTGGTTTTGAGAATTTAAAAGATAGAGAATGCTTTTCGAAATCGTAACTTGGAACTACGTGTAACTTGGAAGAGTTTATTTTATAATTTCGTTCGGTGATATATTATATTTTCGCAGATTAGAAAACGTATGTATTTTTTTACACTGTAGGCTCTCAGTTCAAGTAAGCATATCCAGTATTCACACAAAGTCATCACTTAGTAACTGCAGTTTTACACAAGTTATTAAGATTATATAAATTTCTACTGTTTTTTATTATGAATTTAATTTAAACATTGAAGTTTTTTATAGATTACTTAATTACACTCATATTAAGTAGCGTAAGAAAAAAGGGGGAAAGGGGAACGAGGAGAATGAATTAAATGAAATGTAGCCAGACATTTGAAAAAAATAATTCATTCTCCTCGTCCCCCCCCCTTTTTTTCTTCTCCATACTTAAACTCGTGCAGTCTGGCAGGACGCTTCTATTGGTCTCCTACGTCACATGTATTCCGTGACTGCGTTGTTGTTTTTAAAAAACTCACCGTCATTCAATCTTGGGCGCGTGCGGAGACGCAAGCATATTTACATGGCTTAAACTTTTGAATCTGTTTTGAATCTTGTAAATTTCGCCCTGATGATGGAGCTTTAGGGGCTCCGAAACAGCTGTTTGCCATCCTATATATTTTTATTTGTGCTATTTTACGTTGATAATTTATTTTTAATATCACGGCATAAAGTTCAATCCACTTATTTTAAATGCAAATTATTACTTTACTACACAGCATACAACCAACAGTGTGAAAAAAATGTCCCAACCGGTAATCGAACTCGGATACCTTGGTATTGCGCACTAAGTGCTTTACAATTTAAGCCACCAGGACAACATCCAGTCTAGCATTCTCTCACTATTATATGGCAAGGCTACAACTTTTGCAGCACAGGATGGAACGTCAATCATGAGCATAACTTCAGTGGCATTGATGAGACAAATTAAACCCAGTATCGGTGAATATTTATATACTAATCAGCTAATCCGCCCTAAATATTAATAATCTGTTCTATACGAATATGACTGAAATCTGTAAGGCTATCGAAATCAAGTCGAACGAGGCAAACCCCGTCGTAATCGGGTCCATAGAACCAGATATACTCCTATAGTTCCACTTTCCACCGCCAGGGGGCGCAGTCTGTTCTGGAAGAGGCCTTTTCAAAACACTCGACCCAACCAAATTTCCTAGTAGAATTGAAATTTAACCACGGGTAAACATTGCCAAAATAGCGGAAATCGCGAAAGTTGGTTACGTAATCGATCGGTTTTTAAAGGGTTAATGTAGATATTTTTTAAAACCCAATCATGCGTTTTGAAAAAAATGAACGCATCTATGATCTGGAGTCTACTGTTTGTCCGTACTCACATTTCCTGAGTCGATGCTGATTTTTAAACCTGGACGGAAAAACGAAATTCGCGTGAGTGAGTTTTGGAAAGGATTTTTTTTCGGAGGGTTAAAATTATTTTTTTTCAAAACGGATACCAGATTTTAAAAAACAAAGTGATATAGATTAGGCACGGTATTTTTAGTTTTTCGTATCTTGTTTATAAACGCCACTTCGGATTTTTAAAGATAGGAGAAATAATTAAAAAGCGAAATTGACTTGCGGTCAAAAACGTTTTCGAAAGGGTTAACGTGATTTATTTTTTAAACTAAAGGCGATAAACTAAACCCGATAGAACGTACATGTCTTTAGGTGCGTTTTCTCTTTGTTTGGTTATTTTAGAAAGCCGATGCCAGATTTAATATATAGCAGAAAATCGGAATTCGCAAAAAAGAGTCCTGCGCACGAATTTTTTTTGAAGGGTTAATATTCGTATTTTTCAAAAACAAATACAGATGTCGAAAAAGGAATAAATGTAAATATTGTCTGGTATTTTTAGTTTTCCGTACCTGTCTCTGAATCGCCGATGCAATTTTTTTAAAATTACCAAAATCGCAAAAATCGCAAAACGGCATACAGAAAATATACTTTTTCGAAGGGTTAATTTTTGCATTTTTTAAAACCAAAGGTGGCTTTAAAAATGACAAAGAAATTTCTTTAATTTGGTGACCTTCGTTTTTCCATATCTTTTGTATTCCGGTAGATGCAAGGCTCGGAATACGGGAGAAAATAAAAAACATGAAATCGATGCTTTTTGATTATTTTTTTTTGAAAGAGTTAAATGTAAAATTTTTTCAAACCAACCAGATCGTTCGAGACGTAAAAGTATATTCTTTTAGAATATTCAGACGGTTTTTCCGTATTTTTTGTCGTTTGTTCATGGCGAATTTAGAAATACTTAAATAAAGAAAAAAAACGGAATGTCTTCTGCTTTCTTTCTTCTGTTCCGGAAGATACGGAAATTGGTTTCTGCGCAGGCGCCAGGTAGCTTCAGAATAATGACTTTTTTATTTGTGATCTTTGATCAGTTTTTAATTGATAACTACTTTAATTTTCAAAATTTAGAAATTCTGAGGCTCAGGTACACCAGGAGAGGGTTTGGACTACCTAAATCTAAAATCCCAGGCTTCTAGGTGGGCTAGATTTTGCTAGCCATCGCCAACAGACACACACACACAGCGAAACTTTCTTTTATCAATATAGATTAAGTTTTCTGCAGAGCTGAAATTACGCTGGAAATTAATAAATACAAAGGATGTGAATTATCACTCTACTACACAGCGTACAACCAACAGGGTGAAAAAATGTGAACATTTGTTAAAATATCATACAATTTATTTCAATTAAATATAATTTTAAAAACACTAAAAAAATGTAAAAAGGACATTTCGGACTAAATAGAATCCCTCATTAGCAAATTTTAACGTAAATATCATAAAAAAGTTGTAAGCAATCAACTCCCATTTGAATCATACAATCAAGATGATAGTTGCAGTTATATTAATACTGAGTATTCTTCTGGAATCGATACAGCTTCATTGATAGTTAAATCAGTAATTCTGGTATACCATGCTTCTTGAAAACTTCGACATCTATAGTTGCTACAGTTACATCGATTCAAACATAATACCCAGTGTTAATATAATTACAACTTTCACCTTTACAGTCTGATGCAAAGTTTTTTGTTAGTTGATTTTTTACAACTTTTTATGACTTTTATGTTTGCTGATTAGATATTCTATAGAATCCGAAACATCCTTTTTAATGTTTTTTATTGTTTTTGACATTCTATATAATTGTAATAAATTGTCTGTAATCTCAATTATTCTTTATAGATATAAATATGTTCAGACGTAGTACTATTATTTACATCACATTTATTTATATATGTTATGACTTTTAGGAATGTAATTGTGGGAGGAGTGGGACAACACCAATTTTCTTTAAAATAAAGACTACAATTTTTTTTCAGCTTCTGCCGAAGATGGAGTAATTATTATTCATTATATACTGTTTATTCATTATATACTGTTTATTCATTATATACTATCTATGTTGCTGTCACAAAATAAAAAAAAATTGCAGTTGTAAAATACCATTTTTTACAAATAAAAAGTAAATATGTATATATGTATATATATATATTAACCTAATTAATATAAATATTATAACTTATTAACCCTTTAATCATTTTGCACGTATTTTCAATTAAATTGACTGTACACAAAAATATTTTTAACAAAATTGTATTTTAAGATATATGTAAAATAAAGAGATATGAAGTTTATTTTAGAAACAAACGGGTAAAGAAAATTTAAATGATTTTAGGTTTTACAAATATTTTTATAAAAATTCAGGAAAGCCCTCAGACGCTATAAAAGTTAATTAATTTTATTAGTTATGAAATTTTTAAAACAAAAATAATGAATCCAAACGAAAAGATCTGTGAAAGTATAATATTCCTTAAATTGTAAATTCTCCATACTTGTCCTCTACTTTAGATATATGTCATTCCTTCATTATGGATGGAAGGAATGGGGGGAAAAGTAAAGGTCTGCCAAAGTATAAAATTTGTAAAAAATAGAAATTCCTCATACTGATCTTTATTTTACATATACTTCCTCCTACTTCCATTCATGATTCAGGAAGAAAATCTTCAAAAATTTTAAATGATATTCATATTTAAATTTTCGATTATTTTGACTTATCTTCCATTCTTTTTTGCAGTTTCAATTAATATGTTATCCATTATAGTCCATTATATTACACAAGTGTCAGGACTTATAGTGAACAAGTTTATTAAGAAATATATATATATATATATATATATTATAAACAGTGCCCAATACTTTGCTTTAGTATTTCAAGAATTTTATATGTAATTAGAAAACTAAATTGATTAAGGAATATTACGTAAATCTTAAATTCCTATGTTATGTGATTTTAAAAAACTGTGTATCAATGTAAAATCTCGAAAATTTTAAGCATATTTGGTTACAAGCTTTTTGTATATTTATTTTATGAATCCAAAAACGTTAATAACATCACATTGAATACTTTCTTAAAGTTTTATTCGCACTTTAACGTTCTAAAAGAAATGAAAAATCAATTATTCAATAATATTGAGCGTTTTAGATTAGGTTTGTTCTGAAACATTTCGCAAGAAATTTTTTACACACTTGAACAAAAGAATTCGAAACTTTATTGAATTGAAGACGAAATTCGATTACATCCTAATTGTTGCTCCACTATGTTTGAGTTTAAGGAAAAAAATATATATTTAGAGAAACAACTTTTGGATAGTACAAGATATATTCTTTAAACAACAAAACAAATTACAAAAACAGACAAAACAAAATATCCAAAAATGTGTCAAAATAGGGAAAAGTAATGGGAATTTACATTTTCTTCAAACTTTGATGCGATTCTTTAAATGTAATAGTTTTTAATTTCGCCACTGTAAAATTTACAGTACATAATAAATAAGCTTACAATTATTCTGTCTTGCATTACACATTTATCATTAGCTAGCAAACAATATGAGATAAAGCATAAGTATATATTTACATTTGGTAAGATATGTGTTCTCAAAATAAAGTATAATTGCTATAATTGAATATATTATTAAAATTGAAAAGATCAAAAATGAATCTTACTTTCATTGGTTTTCTCATATTTTTGTTAGCAAACATTCTCGTGTATCAGATTTCTCATATTTTTGCAGAAACGGATAAAACTTTTTGGTCGCAATATTATGAAATTATAAAACCTAATTAATATGTAAAGCAAACATATATTTAAAAAAAAAAGTTATTTTACAAATTTCATGTTTACTCGAAAGTGTATCTGATGATTATTTAATAAAAGAATATCCCTATGAGGACAACGTCCAATACATAGGAACTCACACAAAGAGTTTTAAAAAGAGTTTTTTTTTTATCAATATTGGATTCATTCATTACTATGAGAAGCGATTAATTAACCTAAATACCTAATTATTTTAATTCTGAATTTATGTATTTAATTTAGCGTATTTGATTGAAATTCATACGCATCGGACAGTTCCTTAGATGTATTTATTTAATATAACATTTTAATTATTTATGTCAGTAAAATAATCACAAAAAAGGAGTTATAATAACGAGGAGTTATTTGATATATCTCTAATTTTTTTTTTTAAGTCGTTGCGACATAAAATTTAATAAAAGTATATGTACAAATCTTTCTGCTTTCATTTTAATATAATGAACTGATAACAGAAGAAAACAATTCGAATTGCAACACATTGTGTGAAACATATACAAATGTTTAAAAAAAAAGAAATTGCGTTATATTACTAAATACACAAAAATAATCATTGTTATCGAAATTATAATTGGGAAATTCTATATATTTTTCTTGTTAGGATTATATTAAAATTTTGTAATATATATATATATATATATATATATATATATATATATATACATATACATACATAATCGCATTGCTCGATTTCTTTATAATATATTAACAATTTTAGTTTAAATTCTCCATTCTTCTTTAGTTTAAATATTCCTAGCAATTTAATAAAAATTTAAAATCTAAATTACCGTAAAATAAAAACTGAGAGTTAATTTTAAATTTGCAAAGTATTTTTGTTAAAAATTGAGCAGTTGAATTTTAATTATTATTATGTGAAAAGTGCAGTTTATCAAAGGCAATATTTATTTTTTGAATCTGTATTTTTCTGTTTATATGCCTTTTATATATATATATATATATATATATATATATATATATATTCCTCCTCTGTAAAATTTGACAAGAAATGTTGAAAAAAGATAGCTAAATGAAGAAAATGATTATTCATAATGAAAATTAAAACTTTATTAAACTGCAAAATGTATGCGTATATATAAGATTTTAGTGTCATATACTGGTTTTCGTCAAACACTTTGACTTGCATTCTTAAATAAATCCGTGAGTTAAATTGATTTTTCCGTTATATGACCAAATTTTCCACTTTGATTCTTCCATTTCCGCCCAAATACAGATAATTCATCAATCTAACGTAAAACTTACTCGAAATCGTCCATTGTATCTTGACATTTTCGTCATATCACAGGAGTATTACAGCAACTGTACTGCATGCTACTTTAAAAGCAGAAGTATTCATATTAGAAAATGAATTTTTACGTTAATTCTCAAAATACAAAACACGAAAAATTTTTAAACGAACCTCCAAATTTCCTGATTTTTTTTAGTCAAAAGATGGAAATTTCCTGACATAACAGAAAAAAAATTCTTCCAATAAAAGGAGGTACCCACAGTAGCTTCCACGTAAAGGCAATTTGATTTCAGTACGTTTTATGATTTTTTTTATAGTGAGGAATTTAGATGACATGTTTCTAGAAACGGAAGCACTTTTACGAACTTTTACTTTAGTTCTAAAAATACGGAACACAAGAAAACCCTCTAAATTTCGTGAAATTTTCTACTCAAAAGACGGAAATTTCCTCACATAATAGAGAAAAAAAAATCCAATAAAAGTTGGTACCCATAATGGATTCCACGTAAAGACAACTTGTTTTCAGTACGATTTATTTTTTTTGACGATTTTTTGAGAGTGTGTAATTGAAATGTCGTGTTTGCAGACTAACTGAAAAATAAATTTATTGCGTGTATAATGACTACAAGCATTCTAATATTAAACAACACAACTGAATGTTAAGTATCATCAATTGTTTTTCACCAGTATTATATTTTAAAAGTTCTTAATGTTAAAAAACCTTTAGAGAGTACGTTCATACACTTTCAACAACTTATTGTCATTCTAATATATTGCACTTTCTTAAAAAAACTATAAATTGCTTCTTGTGTTTTCTTGAACTGCTTTTTTATTTAAATGTGGAGAGAAAAAATATAAATAAATAAATATAAACAGTTAAATTATGAAAAAATAAGTAATCATAAACCATTCTTTTTCTTTATTGCCCTTTTCTCTTTTCCTCGGGCAGTCTAGTATTTCTCAAACATATCTATAATGTAATTAAATCTCCGAATTTCTTTTGAAATTAATAAAATTATTCCGCAGATAGTTTCTTTTCTTTTCCTTTTTGAACAGCCAGTCTTTCTATCTGCGTTTTATTATTTTCATTTAATCGAAATAAAAGATCAAATGTTTATTAACTTATTAAAAACAAATAAAAAAACGTAACGCAATAATATAAAAAGAAAAGGATGAAAGAAAATCTATGAATGTGTGGAAGAAAGTAAGAATAAACATTAAAAATATCAGAAAGAAGATTTTGTTTAATACTGAAATAGTTCCATTTATAAATTTTATTTGAAAATTTTGAAATACGCTTTATTTTTCTTTATATGATGCTTAATTGCTTTTCTTCTTTTTATTACATAGATAATCGCATGAATATTTTGAACTTTATTTTTGTATATGTTAATGCGATGTATTTAATTTTTTGGCTGAACACCAGTTCATTAAGCCTTTCGATATACGATTTACAAAAGTGGGATATTATAAGTTGCCAGTTCGGATTCGATGCTCGAAATAAATTCATTTATTATAAAAGAAAATAAAGCGGAAGTGTCTGTCGAACTTCTACTCTGTTGTCATATCACGGTTGAAATTTGGTAGTTTAGAAAAAAACAACAACAGGAAATTGTTATGTACATCGAAGATTGGGTAATTATATCATGATTTTCTACAGAAATTGTAACTATCGTATATAACTTATACGGTAGAATTATTGATTTCTTAGTTGATCTTAGAATTAAGATTCTTTTTACAAAAGACTTTTTTGTATAAACACAAACATTTACATAAATATTTCCTGAAAATGTCTGAAATGGTACTCACATTTTTCCATGCAACGCAAAGTTCATGCATGGTACAATATGGTTGTTAACCATGGTAATTCTATCCTAAATTTTTTTTTTTTTTCTTGATTTTCATGAGTGTCTAAAAAGCAAAATCCCGATATTTGAAACCTTTGTCAAAATACATTTATGGTATCCAACACAATCGCATTTGAAAAGACAGGACTCCGAAGACTATAAGTAGTAATATTTTAGAAAGTAATTTACGATTTATAAGGCAAAGACCAGCATTTAAATTATATTAAAATTATATTGTGTAACTCACATCATCACGATAACAATGTCAATTACTTTTAGAAAAATAATAAAAGTAACCTTGCAACGCACATGATTATTTAAAATATGTGAAAAATGATATAAATAATAAACAATTCGAAAACTGCATAAGTGGCTTTTTTACTCCATTATTAGAATTAGAAAATTAAACTAATGGGTTCGATCAATAGTTGTGAAACTAATGAGCGGGTATGCGGTAAAAAAGTTTAATGGACATTGTCCATAAAAAACGCCAAAAATGACGTCATTTTCATGCTAAGCTCCCTTTATAAATGACCTAAGCTATCTTCAAAATCGTTCTTCGCAATTTTGTCCGTTACTGGTAAGAAGAATATGCCGCTGTTCACGTAAGTACCACCAAGCAAAAGTACTTTCTATAACATGGAATGAACTTGGAGGTAAAAATTATGAAATAGAAAGGATGGAAAGAGTATATAACGGTTATATCTAAAGAATATTTTAATTAGATATATTGTGATCACTGAATATTTCAATTACAATTAACGTGTAACATGACACCTACACAGTGTAGTACACATAACTGACATTGATAATGATGCACTGATACAACTAATAAACATGAAGTGTACGGTTTCATTGTAGAAGCTGCTGAATTCCTTACGGATACATTTTTACACGGTTTTGTGTACTTCCTTGTCACAGATAAACAGTTTACCTTATAATGTTTTCTTAGGGGATTGAAGATATAGAGTCACACTTATAAACTATTTATAATAACATACACTAATAAATTGTAAATATTTCTTTAAGAAATATAATTAACTAATTTCTTTGATATTTTAAAAATGTGTTATTTGGAGGTTAAATCGGTAAAATAAAATTTAATCTAAATTTAAATCTAAATTACAAATGCTAAGTTTATTTTATTTACCCAGAGCAGAAAAGTTGTCCAAAAAAATTTTTTTTGTTAAAAAAACATGATACTCTATACATATTTTGTCTCAAGAAATTTTACAGTTATGTAATTTTGTAGTTTTCTACTTTCTTTATTTGAAACTGCATTTTAATCATCATGCAAACCTAATATTTTTATTTTGTGCAAACAAATTGCATTATCAATAATCAGAAAGTATATTAAAAGATTTAAATTAAATTTTAGAATCTCTTCTGCAAGACTTTAATTAGGAGACAGTACACGAATTCAGTACTGTACTCATAAATGAATGAAATCATTCTAATAAAGAATTTTATTTTTTTTCTTAATATGTTTGATTTGATTTGATGTAGAAAAGTAATTGGATTTGGATGTCCTCGGTTTATTTAAAGCAATTACAATTTTTTATATCCATGAAAACTTATTTTTTTAGCTAATAGTTATTTAGAAATCCAAATATTTATGTCATTTTTTTACATTTCCCAAAGGGAAAATGAAACGCATTCAACAAATTAATTTTCCTTCGATTTATATAAGTTATATTCCACTTTCAAATTCCAAACTTAAACAGTATTAAATGACATCATGATAAGAATTACAATTAATCTATTAGGTAAATAATAATACTTTAAATTAACCTTTAATTAAACTTATAATTATTGGCAATGGATAACAAAAGAGAAGACCACCGTACAACAGTCGGATACGTGTGATAACACTAATTTAATAAAACATAACACTGTTATAAATTTTAATTTTTTTACTACAGCCGGAGTACATACCAATTGATTTATTAGAGTAAAACTTTACAGCCGCAAGATTAAAATCACGAAGTATTTGACGTCTCATTTATATCTGTCAAAAGTATATATTATATTTTGATCATCATCTTCACACTTCTAAAATTTGTTACCAAAAATACTGAATTAATATACCAATTCCCAAACTTTAACTAAGCTTTAGCTGGAAACCGATTTTTTATTGTGGTAAACGATATAATAAATATACTATCTACTGGAAAAAATGGGACATGTGGAGAGAGAGAAGGGAGGAGGGAGGATGTAAGACAGTGCAGAATATATGGAATCATAAACAGAACACCATATTTTCTTTTTTAACATATTCATATTATAAATATAAACGAAAGTCAATTTCAAATTAAGATTTAATACCTATTCTTGATAGGTAAAAATGGGATTTCTCAATTACGAGTGTTTTGGACATTGCAGTTGAACATTTTGCAGCATACATAGTAATAATAAACCCAAATTACTTTATTTATATATTATTTAATAGCTTTCCACATAAATTAGATTTGTCAAATAACAATATTCGTTAAACTTTACTCTCCTCGTACATGTATTCTATTTTATATGCATTTTTGAATCTCCCAACCCATACGATAGAGGTGGAACAGAACTTTCAAATAGTCTGGAAGTTACAATTTTCTAACATTCTCACCTATCTTATATATATTTTTAAATATCAGATTACACTAAACATTGTTATATCACAATTATATCAAAAACAGGGATGAATGTTTTCAGTATAAATGGTTAAATGAAAATTGTCCCATTCCCTCCTACATTCCACCAAATATACCCTAAACATTTAAATCATTTTTATTTCTTTAAATTCAATAGGATCCAACAAAAAGTATTTATAAATACTCCAGGGTTTGAAAAAAAAAATACAAAATTCCTAAAATTATATCTATTCAACATTCATCACAAAATAAGCAAACATCTCTTTAAAATATTCTATCGGATACTGTGATATCGTACATTTGCAATCATTGTATTTCATTAGAATAAAAATCCGATTTAAGATAAAAGTTAAAAAAGGAATGTTAGTTAATAAAATTTTTAATTTATATTTTATAAATAAATCTAAACAAATAAATTGCGGAATGCATCCAATATATAGTTATCAATGACGGTTTCACCTATTTGCTCGAATGAGGTATTGGTGTTTGATGATTAATCATCGGCCAGTTTGGGCATTATGGCTATGAGGAGCCTTCAGGGAGGACACTTAAAGAGAAATCGAAACAAATGATAATTCTCATACAAGGGAAATCATAAAAACCTTGCTCAGTCCCCATGATCAGGCCGCTCGGCCATCGTCTCTGTTAGAATCAGTCAAAGTTTGAACTTTTGTAGCCAGTTAAATTATCTACATCAATTAAAAAATATTTTCATGAAATTTTAGAAGTTAATTTACAATGAGCAACAGCCAGGAACGCTGTGGACCCAGGTTCGATTCCTGGCTCTGGCTAATTTTTCACTCCATGTTGGATTATTGTATTGAATGTATGTATGTCTGTTTAATAATTATATATGTTTAAAAAACGATGGCTGCAGACGTTAATTATGTGTGTAATTTAATATATATTCGTAGATCGGTGAAATAGTAAAATCTATTCTCCGTTGTCCGGTCGTCATGGCTGTCTGTTTGATGGCTGGTGACCTTCTCTCCAACATGGTTTATTAGTGGGAAATTGCAGACTCAGGAGTGGGCCGGAGTAGTTCAGTGGTTAAAGCAACAGCCCGGAACGCTGTGGACACAGGTTCGATTCCTGGCTCTGGCTAATTTTTCACTCCATGTTGGATTATTGTATTGAATGTATGTATGTCTGTTTAATAATTATATATGTTTAAAAAATTTACAATGGTCTAAAATCTGTCATTGAAGCAAAAATCAAAAAGTTAGTCTGCTATCTATACTGATTAAGTTAATTTATTGTTCAATAATCAGCCAAACAAATTATAAAAAAAATATAAATATTATTTTAGAGAGTGGTGTCAAGGAAAGGCTGAGCAGAAACAATATACATAACATCAAATGCTATTATTAAATCAGCTTTATACACGAAACCTGTCCTTAGATAACTAGAGTACGTTAAGCCTTGAAATGTAACTAATGGATTAGCTCGAAGCAGCAACAGTGCTCATCTGGTGTATTAAACGGCCTATATCTGCCGATTCCGCTGGTTGATGTCTCTAACTTAACGAATCATGCTTTTAAATTTCCCTGGTGAAATTTTCTGTAGTCGGGGCTGTCTCCTTCTCAAGCAGCTTGCTTGAGAAGGCCGCGATTTCGCCTGCTCCGCAAGTAGTGGTTGTCGGTTCTAATCACTATGCTTAGTGAATACCGCTCATAATTGGAAGAAGGAGAAAAAAATGTGAATGCAAAGAAAATTTTCGACTTGAATGTGGAGAATAAAATTATATGTTTCAATTTATTTATGTGTTTGTTGTTTTTCTTATAGTTTAATTATTAATTGTATGTTTTTTTAAATATTTAACCCAAAACATTTTTAAGAAATAGGATTATTTAAACTATAGATACTTTTAATTAAAATAGGGATATAAAAACACTAAAAAACAACTATAGGTTTTGTATGAATTTTTTTTTCAGTACAAATTATGAAAAATCACTAAAGACGACAAAATCCAGCTTACTCATGTGAAACATACATGAAAACATACATTGCAGTTAATTATAAATTTAGCATTTTTATGAAAGAAGAAAGTACTCAGACAGAATATTTCCGGCTTTATTAATTGATTTAAGAATTGAATTTGAATGCCAAGATTCCAAGAAAATTCAGTTTCCATAAACATAACAGTTCCATTCAATAAAAGTAGTTTCGTAAATTCAGGTGAATGATCTTTTTCATTCGCATGTTAAATAATTTCGAGTTAGGTTTCGTAGATTTAAATGTATGTTTAACTTTCTTATTCTTGTTCCTAGGGGTGCGAACTGTCACGTTAATGTATATCGCGTCACAGTTTCCACATGGAATTCTGTAAGCAAGGTCCTTCTGCTGGTCAATCTGACAGCTGTATATCCAATTCTTGATTTGCAATAAAATTGGCATATTATAGATGTCATTCAGAAAAAATCTCAGCACTCCTGAAAACTTTCAATATACAAACAGACTTTGTCTTTCAAATAGAGTTGCGAAATCTTATATACAAATTCAAGTACAGCTATCTGATTGAACAGCAGAAGAACTTTGTTTACATAATTCCATGTGGAAACTGTGACGCGATATACATTGACGAAACCAAGAATCATGGATTATAAAGTATATATTCATAAATAACAAATTTCTGTCATTAAAATTAATTAGTTAAAATTTTCAGTTATATATACTTTATTGCTAACATTTTATTGAAAATAGAAGTTTTTTGGTGATTTCTTTTACATTATTTTTTTTAATATATGTAATACAATTATATAATGATGATTTTTATTTTTTAAAATTATACATTAAATTTGAGTATGTTCACCGTCATTAAAAAAAATCAAATCAGTTCATTTTCTCCTTGGTTAAAACTAGATTTGAAGTATTTTGTAAAAACTGTATGCTGATATGCAAGTCTGAAATTCTGCACAAATCCTTCTAGATTAAAAAAAAAAGTAATCTGGAACTGAGCCAAAAACGAAATGGACCAATCAAATTCTGCGTAGATATTCCGGGATATTCTCATCGCTTTTTTACTAGGGACTTTTTTGAGAAGCTATTACTTTTTTTCTAGCCCTCCTACGGATTTGAAAATCATACCACCAGACGCGAAATATAACAAGCTTTCAGAAATTAAAAAAATTATCACGGTCGGACAATAAAAACTCAAAAAATCCTTAAAAATCGAGTTAAAAATATTTTATTGAAAAAGTCATTTTTTTATATTGTTGCCAATTTCTAAATAAGCGCAAAGGATTATGTTTTATCTCAAATAAAAAATGTATTTGCGCGAGACTATTAAAAACAATAATGAAAGTTTAAAATAATAATTAAATGATCACGTGTTGAAAGCAGGAAATAAAGAAAATTACGTCATAAAAATTGTGTTAACACATGCATATTAAAAATAAAAAAAAAAAGAATTAAATTAAAAAGCATTATAACCAGTTAAATGAAAAAGCATTATAACCTGATTACAGAAGAAAGTCACCGTTCGTGATATCACCATCATCTTTTTAAAACAGGATACATTACCAGGTTTTAAGAGGCTGTGAAATCAGAACGGGGGTTGGAGAGCGTAGCGAGCAGGGGCAGAGCCCCCTAGTTTCAATATAAAATTGAACGCTAAAATTTATTTGATGCATAATATTATGCGTTACCCAAAGTGTGTTGAGGTGAATTATTTTAAGAACCACTATTTCTAGATAGTAGTAATCTTACTAATATGATTACGATTTGGAAATAATTTTACTCAGAAATAAACATCTATAAGTACCCTGTTACTAGTAATTGATGGTGTCAGTGCCCTTTTTATGATGATTTACTGCAGTATTCTTTGGAGGAAATCACTTTCTTCCAGTACTGAATAATATATAATTTTTTTTTAGTTACGAAGAAAAATAACATTTTTGACAACACATATTTCTCTTGCTACATTTTATCGATATACATGTTTGTACACAGATGTACACAGGTTTGGTATGAACTGAAACCAACTCAAAAATTCCGTTTAATGCCATACCAAAAAGTTGATTCTAACTTGACAAAATAAAATTCAAGTCTAAACGCATAAATAACCATGTCCGAAATTCTTAAGCCGGAACAAACCGAAAATCAGAAACGGAAGGAAACCATATATATACTTTACACAATTTAAAGTAAATAGTCTACAAAATTGAAAGAAAAAAAAATGGTAATGAAAGACAGTTTTGAATCATTTGTCTATATACACTTTAGATAGGAAATTAACGCACACTTAATATAATGCATCATATGAAACATATTATAGGCACATGTTATAATGCATATTAATTTAGTCTGAAATAACATTCTCATCTGTATTTTTTGAAAATTAAAGTATACCTTAACATAATTCCCTAGATCAGACTGTATAATACCTTATTAGAACTTAACTCGAAACCATCCCTAAACGGAAATAAAAAGGACGAACACCAACCAAACTTGATACGAAGAAGAACAACTGGTGACCACTGGCCTCCAGAAAAATAAATATAGACATCCCGAAGATTAATGAATCATGTTGGCTTACCCAAACATCGGGCTTTTCTACACAATGCAAAACATATAACAGAGGTAGGTGATGAATTTTTGGTCTTGCTTGTACTGCATTTAAGTAGAAACACTTGTCTTGAGGGCACATTTGAGCGAACTTTTGTTTCTCTAACCACGCATACATTCACTTAATATTAACATTTTGCTCAGAAAAACATTCTTTGGCTTGCATCGCTATCAGCAAAATCGAATTAAAGATTATCGTATATTTTAATTTAATAAACGCAGAAATTTCAAGCGTTCACACATCTCATGAAATCTAGTTGCTTAATGTCATCAACCTGACTTCTAATTGTACCGACAAAATTCAAAATATCAATGATAATTTTGCCCAAATATACGTTTTACAATTTCTAACGCAGCTTGAAATTCCCACCTTTCTTCATTATCTCTACTCTGATTCGAGCTGTTTATATAATCTCTTACGTACTTATCTTATCATGTGCAATTATGTGTCAGCCACTTGCAATCATTTGGATACGTAGGGTTTGATATAACGTTTTGAGTGAGAATGTATTACAGAAATTATGCTCATTCTTACAACAAAACAAGTAATATAAAAAAAGGTCAATTCCTACTTAGGTCTAAAAAAAAATTTTCCAGCGCTTCGCCACTGACGGTATTTGTGAAGAGGATTTAACTTCACATATTCCACTTTCAGAAAATTCATTCCCCCAACTACTTACTGTTTCCAAATTTTCTTTCTTTAAAATTATTTTATTTTTCGTGTTATAAAATCTTTCTACTAAGCTTACTTTAATTCATTCGGAATCCTTTCTTCACCGCATAAATCATTCATGTTATAAAAAAAAAGAAAGAGAATTTATTCCCATTGTAATTCGGTCTTGCTCTTTTCGATCGGTGTTTAAACTTGGCTAAGATTTTCCGCCTACACTTTTCTTCGTTCAGGTTTAATTTATTCTAACTTATTTCATTATTTTCTCAATTGTCCATATGCCTTTTCATATATAATATCTGTAACGTACCAATTCTATTTTTAACGCCAGTTCTCAATTTTTTAAGCTAACCCCATAAGAAATGCACCATGCGGTTTCGCAGGTTTACCAAAATTCCATATCTCCACTGTGGCGCTTAAATTCATAATTTACCTTCATCTCTCTCCCATAGGCTTATCATTAACGGACAATCATCACCTGTCTCTCGTCACATTGTTCTCGGCAAAACAGTACGTTATCTGGCTAATTGGCGTATGTAATTATCGCCATGCCTTCACTGTAATCACAAAAAGAAATTGTGTAATACCACTCACTCTCTGGCCGCCTGCCTTTGGTCACTCTGCGTAAAAACTTCAGCCTCCTCCTCATATTGCATATTTGCAGGCCGGCGACTTGTGTGTAACAGAACCTGGTCTCAACTCCATTTAAATAAATAATATTCATATGTGAATACGATGTCTTAGTCCTTTAAACATTCTGGGAGTCCTTATTCTACTGCAGAACTGATTTCTCGATATCTACAAATTATATAGTTGACCATGGCTAAACAATATCCGTCATAGTATTTATTCCTAAATTTATATCTTGCTAAATATCTTATTTAAGAGAAATTTTTGAAATGTATTAAAAATTAAATAAAAAATAAATAGCTCGAAAAGTATTTCTCACAAAATTTTTACACAAACTGCGTTAGAAAGGTAAAAAAAAAAAAAAAAAAAAAAATTCTTTACATAAATTTCAAATCTAATGATTATGCCGTCTTTCAAATATTGAATTTCAAAAATTACCAAACTTCACAATGAAGTACCATAACGAAACCTTCATGCGTAAAAGGATAATGGGACTGTTCACTGACAAAGATCAGGCGGCGCGCAGGCGAAGGAGACTATAAATATAGAGTGAGTCTATACTTTTGAACAGAAATGAAATATAAAACTAAAATTAATTAATAAATTAATATTTGGAAAAACTGTATTAACATCAAGTGATATCCACTACAAGTTTAAAAAATGTATTTGAACTTGAGTGGATGAATAAAAAGTATTTTATTAACGATTGAAAATTTGAACAAAATATGTAAATATATAGAGGGTGTGAGCTAAGAGTAGGAATTGAAAAAAATGCACTCGTATCATTTACTAGTATTATATTCAATAAATGTGTTGAGTAACTAACAAGTTAAAAACCTACATTAATATCATATATTCTAATACGAGCAAATCCTGTGTGTGGTTATATATATATATATATATATATATATGCAAATTTTATCTTAAAAACGGCTCTAACGATTTTGACGAAATTTCGTATCCTACCGTTTTGGGGCACCAGAAAATCATTGGGCTAGGTCACATATTCGAGAAAATTCGATTAGTGGGTCATTTTGGGTCATTTTGGGTCATGGTCTAGCTAATTGTATCTAAAAAACGGTTCAAACGATTTTGACAAAATTTTGTATCCGTTTATTTTCGGGCACCAGAAAACCATTCGGCTGGGTGACATGTTCGAGAACTTTCGATTAGTGGGTCATTTTTGGGTCAACGCAGGTCAAATTAATTTTATCTAAAAAGCGGCTCTAACGATTTTGATTAAATTTTGTGTCCTACGAGTTTCGAGCACGATAAAATCATTGGGCTAGGTCACATGTCCGAGAAAATTCGATTAGTGGGTCATTTCTGGGTCATTGTGGATCAAGATCTAATAAAAGAAAACTGCCCAGTAAAACTGACGGCATTGAGCTCACAGGCTATTCGCACTAACTGTAAATTATATTCTTATTTCAAAGAATTTGAAATAAGCCCTCGAAAAATGAAGAAATCAACAATATATTAAGAGGGGGGAACCATCCCCCGTTTCTCCTTCTTATAATTAACCAATGAACCCATAAACCTAATCAGAGAAGCACCTTACCACAATGAACCTATATACAAAATTTGAAAAAATCGGATAATTCTGCATGAAAAATCCATTTATCTAAATTAAGGGGGGGTTAGCCCCCCGTCCCCCCTTTATACTTAACCAAAGAACCCCCAAAACTAATCAGAGAAGCGCCTTATCACAATGAACATATATATAAAATTTGAAGAAAATCGGATAATTCTGCTTAAAAAACCCATTTATCTATATCAAGGGGGGTTAGTCCCCCCCCGTTCCCCCCTTTATACTTTACCAAAGAACCCCCAAAACTAATCAGGGAAGTGACTTACCACAATGAGCCTATATACAAAATTTGGAGTAAATTGGATAATTCTGCATGAAAAACCCATTTATCAAAATTAAGAGGGGGGGTAGCCCCCGTTTCCCTCCTTTACACTTCACCAATGAACCCCCAAAACTAATCAGGGAAGCCCCTTACCACAATGAGCCCATATAGAAAGTTTGAAGAAAATCGGATAACTCTGCATGAAAAAAATCATTTATCTAAAATAAGGGGGGAGGATTAACCCCCCCCCCCGTTACCCCTTTTATACTTAACCTATGAACCCCCAAAACTAATCAGGAAAGAACCTTATCACAATGAACCTATATACAAAATTTGAAGAAAATTGGACAATTCTGCATGAAAAAACCATTTATCTTAATTAAGGGGGGTTAGCCCCCCCGTTCCCCCCTTTATCGTTAAACAATCAATCCCCAAAACTAATCAGGGAAGCGCCTTATCACAAGGAACCTATAAACAAAATTGGAAGCAAAACGGTTATTTCTGTCAAGAGTTATCGCGTTACGTACGTACATACATACATACATACATACAGAACGGGCGGGCACATAAGCTCTCAGGCTTTGATAGCCTGTGAGCTAAAAAAGCGGCTCAATTTACACTAAATTTTTGCATCCAATGGTTTTCGGGCACGAGAAGACTGTTGGGCTAGATCACATGTTCGAGAAAATTCAATTAGTGGGTCATTTTGGTCATGGGTCATTATGGATCAAGCTATTTTATCTTAAAAACGGTTCAGAGGATTTGAAATAAATTTAGCATCCTACAGGTTTAGGGAACAAGGAGACTATTAGACTAGGTCACATGTTCGAGAAATTTCGATTACTGGGTCATTTTGGTCATGAGTCATTATGGGTCAAGCTATTTTATCTTAAAAACGGCTCAGACTATTTACACTAAATTTTGCATCCTATGGTTTTCGGGCACGAGAAGACTGTTGGGCTCAGTCACATGTTCGAGAAAATTCAATTAGTGGGTCATTTTGGTCATGGGTCATGATATTTGAACTCAAATTTAATTTTGACCGAGCATAGCTCGGTCTTCCCTGCTCGTCACATTAATTTAAGGACACTTTTAATGATATGCTAGTGCTGCATTCACTGCAGTAATGTACCGCATGTTCGATAGATCTGCTGTCTTTCTATACATATATTTAGATACGTTCATTCAATTAAATTAATAAAATCAATGCAACAAAATTGAAAAAAAAAAATCTTTTTCGGTAAAAGATTATTTTTCCATTCCGTTTCCGGTGCTTAGGCAGGCGAACATTTTCTGCCATGTATTTTAAATAATCAGATTATTTCGCAGTGTTTACTGTTCTAAGAAATAAAGTTGTTTCTTTCTGATTTTATTGTTTTCTAAACAGAATAAAAAGCAAAGAGCCGTTACATTAAGAAGACATTGATGAAAAGAATGAAATGTAATATATAAGAAAATTCTTGGACATTTCTGAAAGTGTAAGAAAGAAAAAAAAAATATTTTAAGTAGAATAAAACAAAGGAAAATAAAGTATAAAATAATGACGACACAAATATATTTATTTTATAAAATATATTAGCCCTTATTGATTGAATTTTGAAAGCTGAAAAAAAAAATTCATTTATACGGAGTGCATGTTTTACTTTTTTGTTTTTTTAAAACTTACAAATACTTTAAAATAAGTTTTTTAACGGTGTTTCGTTTGACAGACATACGAAATTGTTCAATAATTATCTATAAAATACGGTGTTATTTATTTGTCTCAGATAATATTTTCATTACATGATAAAATGCTTTAATATACTTATCATTCGCAAACAAGCTGATATGTTTGTAATTTCAAATCGTAATTTATAAACATAGAACACTCATCAATATCATTTTTTATGCTTATTAAGATAATTGTTATTTACTTTTTACTAAATATAAACGGCCTCTGAGGAAAACACGTTTTAATCAGTGACGAATAGTATATTTCTGCCGTTTTCCTTAATTGGTAGTTTCGCCAAGGAATAGTTTCATTACATTACATTTGTTTGGACGTTAGCACATTATGAAATGTCCCGCTGTTATTGATACCCACAAACATTTTAAAAGTAAAACCTTTATCGACTTTCAACTACTGCCCCCACATTCCCTCTTAACCATTTCAGGGGAAAGTAATTACATTTCTGTAACGTTGAAATTGTACCAGAATTACAGAAATTTTTTATTGAATAATATGGAAGTGAAATTTAAAATTATAAAAATAAAATTTTGTTTAAAAATACTGTATGATCAGAATTAAATATAAGTGGTATAGAAAATATCCTACTGCCATTCAATAGGTTAAAACTATATTTTGCAGAACAAAATATACTTTTTTTAAAATTCATAATCATTCATTAATCATTCAAGTGAGTTAAATTATATATATATATATATATATAAGTATGAATAATATCATCTACAAATATTTTCTTTAAGCTTTTGTTTGAATGTTTTTTTTTTTTTTTTTTTTTTTTTTTTTTTTTTTTTTTGCTTACAAATTATTAGAAAAAGAAACTGAATAATATAAAAATACTCTTTCAATGACAAAACATTCCAAAATCAAGCAACCATAAGTTATTGGCGAATCACTTTGACAAATATTACTTAAGCATTACTTTTTTTATGTTTTTGTTAAACTATTTTTTTTTTTTTTTTTTTTTTTTTTTTTACGTAACTGAACGTAAAAATATTATAGCTGGTAATTAAACGGTATTTGCAGATTGTTGTTAGAAGGAATTAATTTTGTGTGCCAATCGTTAACAAGTATAAAGAAAAGGAAAATACTTATTAGAGCATGAAATAATTTTATGCTTGAAATGCATTTCATAGCCACTCACATTTTACATTTTTTTTTAACTCTGCATTTTTGTATACGAAATATTAAAATTCCATTTACATATTGAAAGTATTATATTACTATTAAAATAAACCTGTCTCGCGTTTCATCAGCTACGTCATGTCATAAGGCTGAGTTCTGGTGCTTTTATGCAGTGTGAAGTGACTTCTTAGAGAGAAAAAAAATGTGTACGCAAGGGATATTTTTTTAATGAAATTAATGAAATGCAACTTTTAAAATTTAGAATTCAGATGACTTTGAATATTAATTTCATACTTCACATTTTGTGATCTATAAATTACAAACATGTCCAAAATAATTATTCTCTTTCATTTTTCTAGTACTACATTATTAAAACGAAGATAATATAAAAGTTTTATTCATAAATGTAATTATTAATCTCAATATTATAAATAAAGTATAATTTAATTCATAATCTTGAGAATTAGATATGAAATTACTTAAAAAATCATTTCCCATTAGAAGTTCAAATATTGAAATTATATATTTTAAAACTACTAATAAAAATTAGCTGCTATTAATGAATTTCGATATCTGACTTCGTTGCTCTTTATATTTCCGTTAGTTTATTTCATAGCGTCTAGTCTAAAAGAGTTCAAATTTGGTACCTAAGTTTACATTTATTCCAATTCATAAAAATTATGTCGAAATTGTTTGTTGATTTGCAAATCTAAAAGTTTCTAGGATTTTTATAACAAGAACGGCTGCTAAAATATATTTTTAAAATAGCCTTTGATTATAGACTATATCCCCATCCGTTGATGCCAGTATCATTTATTTTCAATTGATTAGTAGAGGTATTAAGGTTTTCTTCTAGGACAACAGAATCACTTTTGTTTTCTTAATAAAAAAAAAATTACTTCGTTCGCTCTCTTTTATCTCCATTATTTAAGGTTTTGCGTGAGTGTGACATTACCGGAACTAAATTCAATGACCTGTCAAGTGCGAGTTCTACTTGCGATCAAACAGTTCCGTACAGTACATTTATTAATTACTAACTGCAATATTACAAAAAATCGTTGATAAAAAATAATAAGACTTTTTAAAATACTCTGTATTATTCTATGAATTATTTCCCAATAATTCCCTTCAATACTTACTTCAGTTGGAGAGAGAAATGTTGACTAATTATCACTATGATTCTCCTTACCTTAAACAAAAATCTTGAACAAAGTTTAAAATTAGCATTGTGCCAACCGCGCTTCGAAAGAAGTCTCAAAGATGTAGCGCCACCTTCGTCCATGTTACGTTTTTCTATATAAGTTTTCAATTAATATCTCGGCTAATTTTATCGAAACTTACTATCAACAATCCTTGTATGATTCCGCAACGATGGTACCTCGAGCATCTCCCAACTACCCAGCTGAGCGCACACAAAGAAAAGTTTGTGTGTAACGGAGAACTGCGATTTTCTCAAAAACTATGTGACTTAGAATAATCACTATGGTTTTAGTTCAAGGTTTAAATAAACTCCTACTATCCCTAATTATTTAATAATTTTATTTTCAATAGATCCGGAAATACGTGGGGGGGGGGGACAGATTTTTGCAGTGCATTTTTGACGATATCTCTGAAAATATAGTACCTAAAATTAAAACAAATATATTTTGAGTTCGGTGTTACGCGATCTTTCGAACAATACGCCACATAATATATATATATATAATTCAAGTAACTTAAATAACCTCCCTAATTTTATCCTAAGACGATTTGCCAATGGCTAATAACCTGTAAATATTGTGGGTCAAAAGCCTTTATAAATCTGCAAAGTTTAAACTTTCCACGTTCCGTAGTTTTCGAGAAAAATTCGCTGTGACAGACGGAAAGACAGACACACGAGTGGTCCTCTAATGATTCCGTTTTTACCTTTATGTTCGGAAACTCGATTTGATTTTGACAAAGTAATTGTCGTCAGCCAAAAATCTAACCTTCCCAAATATCAAGATTATTTGCATGTTAATTTATCATGTTAATTTGCAATGCTAGATAAAATTAAAATCATGGAAAACATGCATTCATTGTCTTAGATAACAAATTGATAAAATATTGCGTGAGAATATATTTTCTTGACATTGTATCGTGCATTTTTTTATTTGATGTGTCCCCCCCTTTCGTGTCCGAATGTACTATTTTCTATCCGCTGATATATTTTCATTCCTCGTGTTGCTGTAACTCAAATTAATGTGTTTAATGCATTTATTTGTATGTAATTATATACATTTTACTATTTACTCAATTTTTCACTTATGTTTCAGCAAGACATAAAATACCTTAATTTTAAATAAAAGCTCTCATTCCTAAAGAATGTTATGTGATACAGCAAATTCATTGACATATTTTGATTTAGTAGCATAAAATCTATAAAAATCAACCATTATATTTTCAGGGAGGATTTTGATGCCGATCAGTGTAATCTATAAACCATGTGTCTAATATTAAATTTTAAAAATTAAATGAATACATAAACAGCTGTAATATACAAACGCATATTAAAATACATGCTGCTTTAACCCTTAACTGCTGTTATCGGTCTCACAGACCACTGCATTTTCACTTTTCAGAGTTTAACTCTTAACTTTCAGTTTAACTACAGATACTAGTGAAAATTTACTTCGTTTAGATCCCTAGTACTATCGCTAGAAACTTCTGAAGGGATGAATTTTGATTAGAAACAGCCTGTACATAAAGTTTAGTACAGAAACAGTATGTAATGCGTTAATCGAGCCTTTTATTCTTCTTTCGATCTATCGGTCTCAGAGACCGATTCACAGTAGTTATGCAACATTTATTGTCACAGTATTTAAGGGTTAATATGAAGTGAAATATTTCATATAATATCATTTTCGTTCTTCCTTCATCTTATAAAAAAACTGAGTATATCCTTTCTTGATTTGTAAGAACAGATAGTGTGATATACTATCAGAAAACCAACCCGAAATGAATCTTAAACGAAGCTAGTCGGATGTGCCAATCCCAAAACTTTCTCCTATCTCATACAAGTTTCACATACACCAAAAACGAATAAGCACCAATTTATGTCAAAGCCTAACTGAATCTAAAGTTTTATTTGAGTCCGTGAGATAGTTCTTGAGATCTGAACTATCGCTAAAATCATGTAAATCCTGAAAAATGCAGCATAGCAGCGCCAACTGTTATGAAATTTACACTGAAACCTAATTAACAACAACATATGCCAACGTCTAACTGAAACTGAAGTTTGATGAAATTCTGTGCATTAGTCCTTGAGATATACCTATCGTGAAGATTGTGAAAAAAAGTAGCGTAACAGCGCCACCTGATGGTGTGTTTACACCAAAACGTAACCAGCACCTATTTATATCAAGGTGTAACCAGTGGCGGATCCAGGGAGGGGTCAAAGGGTCAGCTGACCCCCCTGTAATGAGAAACACCCTTATTAGTGGCGCGTCCCAGAACTTTTTAGCAAAATGATTTTTTTTTATTCTTATTATTTTTTGTTATTTCACACATTTCCGAAAAATGAGTATAGGAAATCAATGTTAACCATTTTTTGCTTGGTCCTGTAAGATATTTCTGCTCTGCTCACTCCCAGATGGACACCGAGATGATGGGAACCTAACGGAAGAGGATGGCTCAGGTTCAATAGCAAATGAAGGAAATTATTGACACTGTTTTGGAAAATATCACATAAACAACTCTACTTTTATCAGTAAAACAACTCAAAATTAATTAATTGCTCATATCACAGAAAATACTGAACTCTGTGAAAGAAAGTCGGTTCTTTAGTATCTTAGCTGATGAAACCACCGATTCCGGTACTATCGAGCAGATGAGGCTTAGCATTCCATATTGGGATATAACTACGAAGAAAATCAGGGAAGAGTTTGTAGGCTTTGTAGAAGTTAGAGTCTTAAGTGGTGAGTTCCTTGCAGACCTAATTGAAGAAAATCTAAAGAAATTAGGATTAAAAATTGAAAATATGCAAGGACAAGATTACGACGGTAGTTCAAATATGGGTGGAAAACTCAAAGAGGTGCAAGCACACATAAAAGAAAAGCAGACACTTGCTATTTACATGCATTGCGCGTCTCACAAGCTAAATCTTGCCATATCTAAAGGCTGTTCATTACATAGTATTAGAAACGCTGTTGGTGTCATGAAAGAAGTCATAAATGCAATTAGGGAATCCGCTAAAAAATGAATTGGATGCAAGAGGAAATTCAAGAGCATCATCCTCAAGAAACGCGATTGAAGCTCTCAAAACTATGTGACACTAGGTGTATTGAACGCCACGACGCAATTTTATAATTTTTACAAGTTTTCGATGCCATTGTGTGCTTTCTAGAATTATTAGATGCAGAAGAATCGTCCTCCAAATCCGCATCTTTAATAGCATCAGTTCTGCGATTTCATTTATTTATTGCAGTGCAAATCATTTCCTCCATGTTGAGTTTAACTATTTCTTTATCTCGTAATTTGCAAAGCCCTTCGTTAGATTTGAAGCAATGCTATGATATGGTAAAGCATGTTGTCGATACTTTAAATGATTATTGAAATTCATCATCAAGTTACTCGAAAATATACGACGAAGCATCGAAAGTAGCAACTAATCATTCCATTGAAATTACTATGCCGAGTAAAAACACAGCACCACAGATCCAATACGGCAGCGTCAAGTTCGGAAGAATATTACAAATTTAATTTATTTTTGCCGTTTATGGATTTTATCATATCAGAGTTGGTAACAAAATTTTCCACTGCTGAACATTCAAATATCGTTGCATTATACATGGATTGATCCCGGCATTTGCCAATGAGGATACTGAAACTTTAATGAATGCAGCTGAACCTTACAAGAAAGATATTCCAGGGACATTTTCTGAATTACGAGGAGAAATAGACATGGCAGCGGCAATGGAAAAACAAACCGGAGAGCAAACTTCCACGCATTGCAAGTGAAAGCATATTACAAGCTTCAGAATTTTACCCGAATATCAAAACTCTTCTCCATATTTTATGTGTCCTTCCTGTTACAATCTGTACCAGTGAACGGTCTTTCTCAACATTAAGACGGGTAAACACTTACTTGAGGTCAAATATGAAAGAAGAAAGGCTAAACGGTTTAGCAAAGCTTAACAATCATCGCGATAAGGAAATTCACCCTGAAGAAGTATTAAATAAATGCGCAATGAAGCATCACGGGAAATTGCAACTTCAGTATTGTTAAGGTAATACAGCAATGTTTTGCCATTATTTTTTTCATTGCAATAAAAAGTCTTCTCCACATCTTAAATATGAAAACGTTTAATTTTATTTAATTGAGGAATTTTAACATTTCTCTATTAACTACATATTATAGAATTAATAAATCGTATATTTATATATTTCATACAAAATGATAACAAATTGGTTACTAAAAGTTAATTTAATAATATTATTATAATTTGTAATTTATATATTAATTTAATATTAATATAATTTTTAATGGATAATTTAATATTATTTCATGAAAATTTATTAATTACTGTGTAATATATTATATTTTGAAACAGGTTTAAATGATGCTTCGTTTTTCTTCCACTTGACTGGTAATTTTATAAGTAGAAGATACAACGCTGGCCACTGAAACTTGACCCCCCCTGTGAAAATTTTCTTGATCCGCCCCTGGGTGTAACAGAATCTAAAGTTTGATGAAATTTTGTGCATTAGTTCTTGAGGTATAACTATCGTGAAAATCATAAATAAAAATAGTATAGCAGCTCCACGTTTTGGGCTGTTTACACCAAAACGTAATAATTGTCTGTTTCTGTCAAGGTCTAACCGAATCAGAAGTTTAATGAGATTAGTTCTTGAGATATAGATATCATGAAAATCTTGAAAAATGTAGCATAGTAGCCTAACGTGTTGGACGATTTACACCAAAAACTAATCAGCACCAAATTGTATCAGGGACTATCTGAATCTAAAGTTCTATTAAATTCCGTACATTAGTTCTTGAGATACAGCTCCCACAAAATTTTTGTCACAGTCAGACAGACAGAGTCACAGACTCACGGACAGATATTTTCTAAAAACAGCCACATTGTGTTCAGGACCCTCTAAAACATCAAAATCCACAGAAAACCGGAAGTAAATTTTTTCACGAATCCAGTACTTTCTTCTTGTAAAGATAGAAGAAAGTAAAAATAGAATGAACACCACCTGAACTTGATACGTAAAACGCAAGTTATTTTTTTTCCTTTTTTTCAATTATTAGACGACGTATTTTTTTTCTACATGTTAGTATCTTAAAATATTTCATTTTTACAGCTGCATAACTAACTGGCATATTTTAGCAAGGCTGATTTGACCATATACTTAACTTCACTGTTGTTGTAACTCGGATAAAATTGTAATCATAAAGAATATTTGTCGATTTATCACGCAAGACTGGGTAACGGGAAAATGCCTTAAAATTAATTTATTATTATTCAATTGATTTCTAAAAACATTAAAATATTGTTGGAAACACATCTGTGCACATATTTATTATAAGTGTTGCATATCGGAAAGTAAGTGAAATATCAATTGCAAAATTTCATCTCTACATGTATGAACAAAATTAAGTTAAAAGAGTATAAAGTATTTAGTGTTAACCAAGTCCAACACATCCTTACGAAAGAAATATAACCACACTGCTATCTCACGGATTGTGGACATCTATGTACATATTTTTTTATTTTTTATTTTTATAATTGTAACATATCAGAAAGTACGTGAAATATCAATTAAAAATTTCATCTTTACATACATGCACCAAGTTAAGTTAAATAAAAGAGTATAAAACATTTTGTGTTAACCCAGCCCAACCCATCCCTCCGAAATTAATACAGAAAACGCGGAATCTCACGGATTGAACTTGAATCAATTTGTTTTGCATAAAATCGGATTCCTCGACATTATACTCTACACTATAGCACGAGTGTATAATCAATCACACTTTCTTAGGCCGGATTTAATAGAAGAAACATGTCTAGAGCGACAGAAACATTTAATAGGACTTTTTTTAGATCTGCATGTTTTACATTGAACAAATATTATTATCAAACTCAGAAAACAAGGTTCTTTGGCACGCATTCCAACAAGCGCAATTTTAGTAGCAGATTTTCAACAATTTTATTTTATTGAACGGCAAAATTGCGTCCATTTGACATTTCACTAATTTTAATTGTCAATTGTGTATATCACGCTTAATACTAATTTTACAATAATTCGTCCGTATTTTTAATGATACTGTTATCCAAAGGTTATTCTTAGCTTTGAGGTTTTAAATACAGTTCAAAATTAGATGTCGCCTCTAATATGGACATCGTCTGATTCGAACTCTTTTTATTTCACCATTTCTCTCTAATACACTTTTTCTAATTTGAGCAATTATATGTCAGCCAGATGCAATAATTTGGTGACTTAGTATTTCACATAAAGTTTTGACAGACCAAGCAACACGGAAAATGCGATAGACGTCAAATTTAAATTTTTAACAATAAATTTTTATTTGCATCATTATTTAGGGTATTTTTATTCTTCCATTTTTACAAGAAAAAAAGTATTGGATTCATGAAAATTTTCGACCTCCGGTTTTCGACGGATTTATACGTTTTAGAATGTCCTGAACACGAATTTAATATTTTTAGAAAATGTCTGTCTATGTGTCTGTGCGTGGGTGTCTCTGTTTGTCTGGATGTGACAAAAGTTTTGAGGGCACTCTTTCTCAAGAACTAACGCACGGAATTTAATAAAACTTTAGATCAGCTAGATCTTGATATATACATTGATGCTGATTAGATTTTGGTGTAAACCGCCCAAAAGGTGGCACTGCTAAGCTGCATTTTGCACGTTTTCCACAATAGCTCTATTGAAGAACTAAGGCACGGAATTTAATAAAACTTTAGATATAATTAGACCATGATGTAAATTGGTGCTGATTCGTGTTTGGTGCAAGTCGCCCAACAGTTGGCGCTGCTAAGCTGCCTTTTTCACGATTTCCGCAATAGCTCTATCCAAGAACTAAAGTACGGATTTTCATCAAACTTTTGATTTATTTAGACGCTGTCATAAGTTGTTGCTTATTGCCTCATACTTACCCATCATACGTAGTATAGGGTAAATCTTGTAATCGTTTTAAAAATCGAAAAAAAAATTGACGGATTCACACGTTTCAGACAAGGGAGATTCCGAAAAACATATTAAAAAAAAAAATAGCCGACCATCTGTTTGTGTGTCCGTATGTGTGTGTGTGTGTGTGTGTGTGTCTGTGTGTGTGTCGGTAAACTCTCTATCTCCCGAACAAATTGAGATAGAGACTTGAAATTTGGTATATGCTTAGTATGAAATAATGGGAAGAAGCTTATTGAATTTCAGTAACCTCGATTATCTGGAACTATTTGTTTCGGATTCTCGAAATATTCTTTCTGATAAAAGGTATATAAAAATTTTCGAAATTGTTTTGCATAAAGAATGAAGTTGGTGGGATAATTAGTTGCCGAGATATTTGTAATTATATTTTCAACACTCTTCGATTTTTCATGACCCTATATTTTATCCAAATTTCAATTCAAAGATATATTTTAATTGGAAATGAGACGCTTAATCCGACGTAATAAACCGTTAGTTAATATGATTATCATTTTTGGAGTTATAAGGATATTTCTTTTACGCAATTCCGTAATAGAACATTTAAAGTTTATGACGTCATCAAGCCACGATTTTATTCTAATTGCAATGCATGTTATAAGTAGCTTACACATGTTTTATTTTCATGTTTTATATTATGAATATCCATGATGGGCTAGTATTACGGTGGCCCCCCAACGACTAGTTAGACTTTGGTGTAAATAGCTCAACTGGTGCCGCTCCTATGCTGCATCTTTCAACATTTACACGATTTTAGCGATAGTCATCTCTCAAGAATTAATGCACGGAATTTCATCAAATATCATACTCTATTAGACCTTGACATAAGTTGGTGCTGATTATTTTTTCGTGTAAATCATATAAGAAGTGGCGCTTCAATGCTGTATTTTTGCTTTATAAAATGCATAATAAAAAAAAACTACGCTTTTTGAAGTATTAACATGTATGAGATAGAAGAAAGTTTTGGGATTAACACATGCGACTAGTTAATAAATACAGAAGAACAAACA
Organism: Maratus michaelseni; assembly: GCA_963931845.1. NCBI lineage: Eukaryota > Metazoa > Arthropoda > Arachnida > Araneae > Salticidae > Maratus > Maratus michaelseni. The sequence continues at coordinate 396,854,407 of OZ007592.1, forward strand.
AACTTTTTAAAAACTAGATTAAAATCTAAATATTTTAAGGGAAATTTGATTATCTGTCGGGCCGCATTCGGTCACGGACAGATGATTGAAGAACCCTCTTCTGTAATATTTTTAGTTATAAGTTCAATCATATAAATTAATAAAATGCATAAATTAAACGGAATTTATTTTTTTTATTAAATAAATATATTTTTATTCATTATCCCGTGTTTAGCAAGACGAAAAATTTTGGAAGTACTTTTAAATAATCAGATAATTTAACAGGGTGTTATTTTCAAAGAATTAAAAATACCATGTTGCTGCCTTTAAAATTTTCTCTACAGAATAAAAAGCAAACAGCCGTTACATAATTGAAGAAGACATTGAAATGTAATAAAGAGTCGGTTCGGGAACGTATCTAAAACTATGCGAAAGAAAATAAAATGTTATGAGAAAAAAAAAACTATAAAGCATGAAAAAATGTTTGTAAAGAATTTTTCGTTTAATAAAAATTTTTGCGCTTGTAAATTTAATTTGGAAATCTAAACAATATTTAGTTTTCTTTTACATGGAATGTATGCTTTATTATTTTTATTTTAAAGTCTGTAACGAAATGGAAATATACTTTTAACGGTGTTTCGTCTACGTAACTTCCAGAAATTTCCCATAATTGACGACCAACGATTGCGTTATTTATCAGCTTCGAATAATATTTCCATGATATAATAAAATGTTTTAAAGAGAATTATCTCAAAACAATATATATGTATTCACTTATATGTCTTCGATTTCATATCGTATTTTATTACTTTAAATAAGTATATGTTTTAAATTAATAATTTTGGATTCCTAGTATGATAATTGAATAAGTTTTTTGAAACGGTGAAAATGTCCAAAGAGGAAAAAGTGTTTTATCCATTGATGAATGTTTAGCAAATATATACCAGCATACACTCCTGATTGGTAGATTCTTCAAGGATTAGAATCATTATATTGAGCGTTGAGCTTCCAGTTATTTGACAAGAATGAAAAAAACGTGCATCAAGGATGCATTACGAAACACTTTCAAACAACAAAAGAATATTATTAAAAAAATTATTTTTCGTATAAAGATATGATATAACTCAGTAAAAGCCATTGAAAGAAATTTCTGCAGGTATCCGGTAACATCTGTGAATTTTTTCGTGCATCGCCGAATATAATCTACAGAATTTTTACACACCATGTATTAGACTAGAAAATAGATAAGTTTAAAAATGCACACCGAAGCGGAAAAACGCATTTTCCATAATTATCTATCATAGTATAATCATGTAACCGAATTCTTTCGTGAATATCTGTAAATGAACGATAAATGCTACGCACTCCATATTATATAAAATAATATGTTGTTGTGTACCTCAGTAATCCGTTTTAATTTCAGAATCATTAAATTGAATCACAAACATTTTTTCCTTGTGGATCATTACGGAATGGAATTCTTTAGTGCGTCTCTATAAACAAACTATAAATGATTAAAAATAAATGAACAATGTAAAAAATAGCACAAGTAAAATCATTTTAAAAAGGGCAAATAACTCTCTCGGAGCCTCTAGAGCTCCATCATCAGTGCCAAGGTTAAAACGATTAAAAACAGATGTAAATGTTTAGACCGTGTGTGCTAGCATCTCCGCTCAAGTTCAAGGTTGAATGGCGATCAGTGTTGAAAAACAAACAGCGAATCAGGAAAATTTTCAAGCGTCTGGCTATATTTCTTTTTTTCACACTCGTCACCCCCCCCCCCTTTTTTTATCCTTCCTGCTTAGGCTTGTCCAGTCTGTGAGAGCTATTATTTTTGGTCACTTCAGTCACATGGGATTCTTGATCCGATATTTGTTTTTCAACACTCATCGCCAATTCACAGCCGCGATCAGAGACACTAGTATACATGGTCTAAACATTTACACCTTTTTTTAATCCTTTAACATTAGCACTGATGATGGATCTTTAGAGCCTCCGAAACAGCTGTTTGCTATTTTATTAGCGCTATTTTTGACGTTGATCATTTATTTTTAGGGTTTCGTTCATCTCACGAAACCCTATTTGTCCCGCTACGTTCTCTGTACATCACAGAGCCGGTACTCAGAAACTATATAACTTACAGACCTGAAATTTTGTGTACTTATAGCTGAATACTTACTATGAAGCTGAAAATCGTAAAATTAAAAGAAAAATGTATTATTTTAATATAGAGAGATAAAAACCAAAAATCTAACAACCTTTTCCTATTAAATTTAAACATTTTTCGTCATAGCAGTTGCCAACAATTAAAAACCCACAATAAAGTTATTTCTACAATAATTAATTTTCTATTGAAAGATTTCTACGTGAAAAATGAAAATGAAATAAAAAGTTTCACCAATTGAAGAAAGTATAATACGACGTCGTATTGGTAATAACACGGAAATTTTCAATCATTTCTCAATAATACAAGTAGTATGAGTATGTGTAAGTACAGAAAGCAGGTTAATATGATGTCATTGGAGAATGAAAAAGAAAATTATTCTGATGTCATATTGGAAGTTTAACGGACTTTTTCAAATGTTTGAGAATAATACAAAGAGAGTATCAATATGAATAATAGAAAAATCAAGTAGATGTGACGTCAGTAAGTGATTATGAGTCATATGAGTTTGAGGAACGTATTGAATCATGATATAATTCCGATTATGGAAATATTGGCATATTTTAACATTTTGAAGGTCTCTATACAACATGTTTAATTTTGAAATTGATTTTTTATCGCATTTAGTCCAAATGACAGATATTATTATGACAGAGTATAATAGCCCGCTATCGTACCGATTCAGATTTTCGAAAAAACTAGAAAAATAGACCGGTAAATTTTTACTTTATACAAAAAATAACATTTTTTTAAAATGAAATTTATTTGTATGTATTAAAAAAAGGTTAAAGTGTTTTGAAAGCAATATTAAACGGAACCCTTTGAGTGATCTTCGATTACACTTACCCACTTGTTTTAATATATCGGCGCAAAGTTCAATTCTCCCATTTTAAATACTATAAATGAGACTGATTCTACACTTCTGCGAAAGCATGTTTTAGTCCACCATTTTATTTTATTACGTTTCAAAGATTGAAACATGATTTTCCCCCCATAGACCATAATGTAACGGAATTACTTTATGTGTCCCTGAAAACAAGCTATATATGCTGCACATTTCATTTGCAGTACCGAACAATCTATAATAAAGCACAAAATATTTAAACATACAAACAAAAATTACATAGCCAATTCGAATATATTTACGACAATTAGAGATCGTCGAGACAAACCGAATTAATAAACACTTTTAAACTATGCTGTAACATGTTAAAAAGTATTTAAAAATTTAACTGCAAATTTACATGTTATCGAATATATTGCGGCAATCAGAAGTTTCGACATTAATTTGAAACCATGCTGCAACATAACATCAGTAAGTGAACATTATTATTTGGGTACTGTAACTTTGGTCAAAGACACAGTAAGGCACCATGATTTCCTGTACTAATCTATGGAGGCTGTTACGTAGGAAATTAAAAATTTTTCTTATGTAACATTATTTCTTACTTATTTTTCTGGTATGTGTTTTTCAATACTTTTCATTACAACAAAAATCTAATTATTTTATATAGTATTCACTATTCAAGTGAATCCAAAACTGTGGGTCACTGACAATTGTTTGGTGAGTTGCGAAAGAATCAGTTCATGGAGAATTATATATATATATATATATATATATATATATATATATATATATTTATCTGCAAAAATGAAAATGATAATTATATCCTACATCTCTAAATGAAAAACGTTTGAAGAAATTTAGATAAAAAACTAAATGGAAACCAAATGTAATTTTTGTAATTTTTTGTAAGTAATTTTTGTAGACAGCGACAATTGGTTAAAATTATCTAGCTGATGTAAATCACTCAGAATGTAAAACTCAGAATCTGCAGACTATAGTTGATATTAAACAATGTTATAAATATTATTGACTTTCAATCTGTTTACTTAAAAATACATTTACCAACTCCTTCGCAACGAGCCTCGCATATACTTGACTTATATGTTTCTCGGAATCCTTAATCATGGCATTTCTGCGAATTTAAATAAAAAAACGGAATTATAGGAAATAAAATATTAAACGTTCTGTAAAGGATGCTTTTTTCGAAACGATTAATAAGCGTATACAGGCTGACGCATAAATACTGTCACGTGATGAAAATGTCAATTTATTTTAATGTATATCACGTTTCATCGTCATCCTCAAATGAAAATGCTGAAAAGCCAAAAGTAATTTCAAAAGATAACCCATATATTACATATCAATCTATTCAACGGACTCTGAACATTGGATTGTCAAAAAATTTTAAGTTGCTACATGAAGATTCAAAAGTGAGGAAGTTTTGAAGCAGATGGAAGCCTCCTGAGCAGACCGAAGATTAAAAAAAAAACTAGAATTTCGTTGTGCCAACAACTAGCGGGAAAATGTGAGTTTTAAACAAACGGAATCACGTCGAATTAGTCATGGCCATTTTGAAGACTTTCAAGAAGGGCCTAGACGCATGCATCGCCGTGGGAGGAAGCCATTTCAAATGATCTAGATTGTTTCTTGTACAGAATTTTCTTCTCTTTCGAATAGTGAATAAAACGGGTTGTTTTATTCGTTCAGTGAAAAGTTATGGTTTTTTATTTGTGTCATAATATTTATGTGATACCCTGTACTTCCACGCAGTGTAATAGAAGTTTATGTTTTTTCATTACAATGCAATACTATTATTTTGATTAATCTTAGTAGAAATAAATATTACTGTTTATATATGTATATATAATTATATACATGTTTTGTAAGAAAGTTTCCCTTTCTTGTAGCATACCTACTCTATACAAAAGCGTATATGAGTATATATATAAGGTACACAAATGTATACACAATTTATTCCATAATAACTGGCATGTAGTTCTTTTCTTTTCAGAATTATCTAACTTGAGATAAAACTGAAACCGGACTAAATTTTGAGTATGGGATATTTATCGTGAAGTATTACTGGAATTGAGAAAATGTAGCTCAAGAGCAGAGACAGTATTGGACGGAGTTTACAACAGAACCCTCTCTGCGTCCTACGACCGCTAGAATTAACGATAAGTTTAAGACAGGTGGAACTGGATGACATACATGACTTATAGGATACTCAGAATCGTTGATTACTCCTACCTGTAATACGGAATAGCAAAATTACATTATTTAATCACAGAATCTCTGTGAATTAAAATGACAGAAATTTTGGAATTACCATTGATGAAATATTAAAATTTTTGCAAAGGATGTTCTTTGAGAAAAGATTAAGAGACGTATTTTTCTGTGCTGTCTATTAGAAAATGATGTTCTTTATTACACACTGCAATTTCATTATTTTTATCATTCATAAAAGAAATAACTATTACTGTTTTATTATACAGGTTTTGGACGAATGTTTATTTATTCCGTAGGATAGACTATACAAAAACCTGTATATATATATATATATAAACCTTTGAATTAATATATATATATATATATATATATATATATATACATATATGCATATATACAGGGTGTCCCAAAAACATTGATCTCGGCTATTATTCCTTAAATATACATCATAGACATATATTAGAAATTAGAAAAATACATACAAAAAAGATTTTATGAAAACGATTAAAATTTTCAGGGAATTAAATTTGAATAAATACAAAATTTAACTTTTTATACGTCCCCCGTACAAAAAATTTCCCAATGAATGAAATGTGTCCCATACAATAATAACGTCGTGTACAAAATTTCAGCATGTATCATGACAAGTCGCAGATGTGTGTTTAAACAAAGAGTTGGTGAGGTGTTAATCATAAATTAAAATGTAATTGTCATTATTTCTACACGTATTAGGTATTTTTGTACCCATAATTAGCACAAAATTATTATTTATTTATACAATCATCGTTTTCTTTTATAATTTGTGTACGACTCCTAAAACGCGATCATCCAACATGATTTTTCCCCTTTGCGAGCTCATATCAAGGCATTGAAAAGTGGTTTAAGTCAGCATTTATATATTTTCATATAGCTGCGACTTTTTAATAGAAGCCGAAATCAATATATTTGGGACAGTTTGTACATATAGGGTATCCTCAAATTGTATACACAATTTATTCGATAATAACTGGTATGCCCTTCTTTACTTTTCAGGTTTAACTAAGCTGAAGTAATTATGAAAACAATCTAATCTTATAGTAACGGAAAGTTATTGGGAAGTGTTACTGAAAGTTCAAAACTGTAGTTGAAGTGCAGAGAAGCTTTAGAACAGTTTTACAATAGATCCATTTCCCAGACTTACAATGACTGGAATTAGTGATAAATTTCAAGCAGAAGGAACTGTGCATAGGATCCGAAGCAAATTTTGAAAATACCGCAGTCATAACAAATCTTTTAAACGGACAGATGGTGACAGGTGGCGACTCCATTACTTCACCTTATTAGCAGTGCCTGGAGGAAAGTGACAATTACGTTGAATAGAGGATTTATTTATAAAATGTTCTTTAATGTAGTTCCATTTCACATTCCGTAATCCAGTTTATGTAATAAAAAATACGTTATACTAATTTAATTTGTACAGTGTCAGTTGGGGTAATTAGAAGAGAATGTTATACATTTCCACTAAAGACTAAATTTTCTTATTTAAAATATATGTATGCCACAATTTTGTTTAGTCCAATCGTTATTCGATTTCTTCAGAACATTTGTATATTGAAACAAAACTGTCCATAAGGCTTTTAAAAGCTAAAATACGCTCTAATTACAATTACCACACGTTTTTAGCACTTTCCAACCTAGTTGAAAAGTGTTTATGACTTCGGTTTGTCTGGCCGTATGTCCGTCTGCCGTCTGGCCGTCTGGCCGTGCTCTAACTCCCGTAAATATGCTCGGATTGCTCTGCAATTTTTATATGTTATTGTCGTTATCTATAGCATGTTCCCTATTTCAACGGAAGTGTGTAGCACTTATAGTTTTTTTACAGGGACACTCAAAAGAATTCCGTTACATTGCGGTCTATGGGGAAAAATCATTTGCGGTTTATTTAAATAATGTTTCACTATTTTAAACGCATTGAAATTTATATATATCACTAAGGTGCATTAGAAGAAGCTTAATATGGAATAGGGTGTGCATAGCACTTATAGTTACTTTACAGGGACAGTCAAAAGAATTCCGTTACATGACGTCTATGGAGAAAAATCGTCTGCGGTTTATTTAAATAATGTTTCACTATTTTAAACGCATTGAAATTTATATATATATATCTAAGGTGCATTACAAGAGGCTTACTACAGAATAGTGTGTGTATAGCAGTCATCGTTCATTTACAGGGACACACAAAAGAATTCTCTACTGTCTGTTAACACTAATTCCTGGAAGTGCGTTTTAAGTTACTAAACGCGATTTTAATTTTAACTGGCTTTTTGTCTATTACGTGGTGTGTATAAATTCTGTAGATCCTATACAGGGCAGCACAAAAGTTCGCGAACACATTTCCGTTTATTGACAGAAACTCCAGAAAGATAATTTTAAACTGTGCTACGCGTTTCCTAACTAAACTAAAATTTAGCATCCTAGCATATACAAATCTATAGATCATATACAGGGCTGAATAAAAGTGTTCGGATATTTTTCCGAATATTGTATCTGTTGGAAATTCCTGAAATTATGTTTTTAAATATGTTATGCGTTTTCCAAATTGTTTACTTAGATGTTATCTTTTAGCTTATTAAACGGTATGTTTTGTAAAATTATTTTGGAAGCGTTGGAAAGTGCTACATAATCTATGCTTGACGCATGATTTTTCGTTCTTGTTATATGTACCCCGGAAATTAAAAGGATAATATAACCAACATTATTTTTGGCAGGATAGTGAAAAAAAAGGTGCGGATGCAGGAATATCAGAAGGTAGATTACTTTCTTGGGTTTCACCATTTGAATATTATGTTCACAATCACGCAAATCATCAGCTTTTGACGTTTCCATAAATCATAAAATAGAATAAAGCTCTATAGTTGTCGTCTGATCACAGTAACCAATGGCATGAAAAAACAAAACATATAATTGCAACACGTTTTACTTAATTTTATTTAAATCTAAGTTGGTTTAGGAATGATTTCTTTAAAAGAAATAAGATAATTGCAAACACTTCATAGAAACTATTATTGGACGCAGGTTTTGGAGTCACAATATTACCAATAGCCTCTTCCCAAGGATGCTTCATTGCACCATTTTTTGCAGAAAATTTCCACGTGTTTAATATGTCTGCATTGCGCAAATATGTGGTCTATTATCTGTAATTTTTAGTCTATTTCCTAGGAAAAAAATTATATGCTTCCCATCTGTTCGAGAACGTTACTTTAATGGATAAATAACGAAATGGACTCTATCCCGTTTATAGCAGTTGCAATTACTTCTTCCTTTTCTTCTTCCCGTTGCTTAAAAGCTATAGACTTTTAACTAAATCATGTGTTGTGATGGAAAATTTACGTTTCCCTTCGTCAAACAGGTGATCATTTTTTTTTCTGTAATGCACCAATTTGGAGGGTCTTCTCAAACACATCTGATGTCTTTATGAATGTGAGAAAAATTTCCTCGTAAATTAGTATCCGTGAAAATATCTTAAAGTATTCGAGACCCCCTACCATTGTCAAGTAAGAAGCTTCTTTACTTCAGTAATGACAGTTACAGACTTCGCAAAATCTACAGTTTACATGGTTTATAAGATGCAAGATCTCTCGGACTGGACACATCTATTAGTTTCTTTTATGAATGGCAACAGTTTAAATGACTTTTATTTAAACTAGGATTTTCGTTGTAAAGAACCAAGCTCTCTGCAACTAAAAGCGAAATGTTTTAAGTACTCATTTTTCAGTGAAAGGCACAATATAATTTTGTTTCTACGATTCTCATTCTTATGTTTATGAGGTTAATAAAACTTTCGCTTAACCCACACAACTTTCTACACGCAACCACGATAAACTGTAGGAATACTGTGGATGGTACTTGCTTTACAAACATGCTTTTCCCCACATCGCCTACATATTCTATTCATGCCTAATTCCGAATACTGTATTCCGCTCTTGAAGAATTTGATATTTTCATGGCAACAACACATTCCATTGAAATCATATCAAATGAGGTCAAAATCGGGCCCTAAGAGTAAGATTGTAGCAAGATCTCTTCACCTAGTTTTAAAATACGATGATTAAAATATTCTTTAAATCAGACCATAAAAAGTAGTTTAATCCGGAAAAATAAAACTTCATAAATGTAAAATCACCTGCAAACTCGAATACTGCTGGTTAAATTCATTCCCAGTTCTGAACGTTGTATTCCACTATCGAATAATTTGCTGTTTCCATGGCAACAACGCATTCCATTGAAATCATATCGAATGAGCTCAGAATCGGGGCTTAAGAGCAAGATTGTACTGGCGAATGAGACCCACTCCATAGCTTTAATCTCCTCCCTTCCCATCAAGTTTCTGCCTCGACTGAGCGCCAATCACTGTCAGCGCCATCTATTGTTTGAAATTTGAATTAAACTCAAGAACCACAGTAAAAAAACTCGTACAACTCCTGACATCATATATAACCCTCTTGCAATTTTTAAAAAATATTTGTCACCGTTTACAAATTATTGAATTTTAAAATCCATCAAACATTTTTGAGACATCCGGTATATACTTAAGAAATACATTTTGAAAATATTAGGAATTGTAAGCTAATGATGTTTTAATATATATCATTTTTAGAATGTTCAAATATGCTAAGCCAGAATTAAAGCCGCAAATTAGTTCTTGAGCTACGCTTAAAAATCTACCCGTATTGCAATCTGTTTTTCGAGGATTACATATGAAATTAACGTTAGGAGTTCCAAACATTAAACCTTCATATTTCCTAAACTGTTTGACTGTATCACATCCCGTTTGGTATGTAAGCTAAGATTTCCCCCAAAATCTATATATAATATACAAATTAGATGTTAAGATAGAATATTACCGAATTTGGTACAATTTGACCTTGAAGATAGGTCCCAACTACTAGCTTTTCAAAAAAAGATTCAAAAACATTATTCTAGTCAAATTATTATTTTCGTTTTTTAGGGTTCCGGAATTAAAAAGTAAAAACGGAACCATTATAAGATCATTCCTGTGTCTGTCCGTCTGTCAGAGCACTTTTACTCGTAAAATATGGGACGCAGAAAACTCAAATTTGGAAAAATTATAAAAACTATTGACTCGCATATTTTCAGACTATTTGCCATTTACAAATATGTTTAGGAAAATTTTAGGGGGACTAATTAAGTTACTTGTAAATAAAATATTATTGTATATCGTTTTATTGTGTGAAATATTGTGTAAAACCGAACTGAAAAATATATTTGTTTTGATTTTAGGTATTATATTTTCAGAGATATCGTCGAAAATACAATGCAAAAATGTCCCCCCTCCCCTCTATTTCCGAATCTACTGCAACTAAAATTATGAAAAAATTAGGGGTAATAGGAGTTTATTTAAACTTTGCAAGAAAACTATAGCGATTTTCTTAGGTCACATAGATTTAGAGAAAAGCGCATTTTTTCGTTACACACAAACTTTTCTTTACCGGCGGCGGTTAGTGGGAGAGTTGATGGGAGCCTGAGATATCTATCGACGCAATATCATCCAAGGATAGTTGTTTAATGCTTTTCGAAAAAAATTGTTTGTAATTATCCGATATGTTAATTAACTTGAAAAAGAAATCGTTTTATATATCGTGTATGGATCGTGTATATTCGAAAGATCTCGTAACACCGAACTGAAAAATATATTTTCGTTAATTTTGGTATTATATTTTCAGAGATATCGTCGAATGTGTACTGATAAAATATGTCCCCCTTCTCTTCTATTTACGATTCTATTGAAACTAAAAGTATGAAAAAACTAAGGGTAGTACAAGTTTGTTAATTAATAAATAGTAATTAATTGATTTAATGTACGGAAACCTTTGAGCGCGAGTTATACTCACATTTGACACATTTTTATTAATTATTTTTATTTTTAATTATTTAATTATCTATTTTTTGTGACAATTTGAAAAAATAAGATATAAAGTTTGCACTACTTTATTTTATTTATTTATTTTTTTTTTTTTTGGCAGATTCTACATAAGAAAATTTTATCCCAAAGAATGAAGAATTCGACTAACAAATAATCAAACTAATCAAGTTACTTAAATCATTAGTTCTAAGCTTTATTTTTAAATAATAATAATAAAAAAACATTTACAGATTATTCCGAAATTTAATATCTCTTTCTTAGCCAGAGCACGTAAAATAACATTTGAATTTTTTAAAACATTACTGCATTCAAGCGCATGAAAAACGCATTCAAGCATGTTACATAATGCCATTTTTTTTTATTCCTTCTACTAATATTTTCTTTCGGTTATTATTTGAATAATTCTCTCTCTCAAGTACTGGTATAAAAATAATAAAATAATGTTTATGTACTTTTTGTAAGATACAAGCATAACAACAAGCAAGCCATAAGTGAATGTTAAATCACTTTTATAAATATTACTTAAATATTAAGTTTTTTTCAATGTTTCTTTGAAATAAATTTTTTTTACGCAACTGAAACATTTAAAAATGTCTTTGTACGGTATTTGCACATTGGCATTAGAAGGAAGTACCTTTTTTATGTTCAGTGTATTCGAATATAAGAACAAAAAATGTTATATCAGAGAGATTGAATTTATTTTAAACAAGAACGAAAAATCATGCGTCAAACATAGTTTATGTAACACTTCCCAACGCTTCCAAATTAATTTTACAAATCATTACCGTTTAATAAGCTGAAAGACAACATCTAAGTAAACAATTTGGAAAACGCATAACATATTTAAAAAACTTAATTTCAGGAATTTCCAACATATATTTCCACCATATACAATATTCGGAAAAATATCCGAATACTTTTATTCAGCCCTGTATAGGATCTATAGATTTGTATACATACTACATAGGATGCTAAATTTTAGTTTAGTTAGGAAACGCGTAGCACAGTTTAAAATTATCCTTCTGGAGTTTTTATGTTCACTCAATTTTACTCAATAAACGGAAATGTGTTCGCGAACTTTTGTGCTGCCCAGTATATGAAATACAGAATTTATACACACCAAGTAAAAGACAAAAACTGAGTTAAATTTAAAATCGCGTTCAGTAACATCAAACGATTTTTCTCCATAGACGTAATGTAACGGAATTCTTTTGACAGACCCTGTAAAGTAACTATAAGTGCTATGCACACCCTATTCCATATTAAGCTTCTTGTAATGTATCTTAGTGATATATATCAATTACAATGTGTTTGAAATTGTGTAACATTATTAACATAAACCGAAAATAATTTTTCCCCATAGACCGTAATGTAACGGAATTCTTGTGAGTGTCCCTGTAAAAAACTATAAGTGCTACACACTTCAGTTTGAATAGGGAACATGCTATAGATAATGACAATAACATATAAAAATTGCAGCGCAATCCGAGCATATTTACGGCAGTTAGAGCACGGCCAGACAAACCGAAGTCATAAACACTTTTCAAATAGGTTGGAAAGTGTTAAAAATGGAATGTCTTTACTTTCTAGGTATATTTTACAGAAACTTTAAAATGCACATTTTGTAAATTTTCTGCACATGGAATTTAAAAAAAAAAAACTAGTTATATATTGAAAACATTGAAAAAAAAAATCATTCGTGCTTTTCCAAATACTAAGGTCGTCTTCTGATGCTTTCTTATGTATTACTAAGAGAATCTTCAGAGAATAAACATGTATACGGATGTAGAAAATATTTATAAATCGAATGAAAGAGGAATTTTAAATTTATAATACATAATGTTTTGTACATTAATTTCCTAATTTGAATTTTCTAGTATAATATTACAAAAGTATCACACTGTAAAAAATCTTCAGCTTTTGATACAGACACACTCCACCGCTTTTAGAGAAAACGGTTACTTTACTATATTATGGAGCAATTTCATTGGCCAAAATAGATATACTCTATAAAAGCGGTGGAGGGACTATGCAGCAAAAGCCGAAGATTTTTTACAGTGCACAAAATGGTTAGGGTTTTTTTTCCATTTTTTTTTTAATGTATCGTTATTTACACAACTGTAGTCACGTGTCGATCATTTTGTAGCCCACCACTTTCATTAACCCATATCCATTTAAAAATACATTGCGGGATTTCCATGTAGATGACCATTAATGTTTGCCCTTTATCATTGTAAAGTTACAAGAAATTTTATTTTTTTAATGTCATAAGCATAATAGAAATTAATCGACTAGGCCGTGATAATCACTAGTGTCTGTGCATTTTATTTTTCCTGAATATTTCATAGCTCGTGAAATTTCAGTAAACTGCAATTTTATAACTTCATGGGAATTAAACGGAAATGACATGTTTTCTTCCAATTTTCGGCACTGGGCACCAGGGAATAAAAGCCAACTCAACCAATATATTTCAAAAGGGAGTCGTTGGAAATCACTGCTGAACAAATTTCAGCTTTATAAAGTTAATAAATTAATAATATTATCAATATCGGGAAATATCTAAAATTGATTTCTCATTAGCAGTTCATTATTTTGATTTTTTTTCCAATAAATTTTTATGCGGATCCTTTCTTATCATTGCCATCCACTTCATACCTACATTTTAAATACAGACAATTACATTCTTTATCAGCACCGATTTCCTTGAATGTCATCTTTGAGAGTTAGAATGAGAAATATTACTGACAATCGTAGCAATGTTGAGATGAGACAATGTCCGTTGCACTTGAATCAACGACGGGGACATCTTAATATTATCTCCCTCAATCCTTTCGCAAATTTTAACAAAAAAACTCTCCTCATGTGTTTCAACAACATTTGCTGCACATTTTCTTTATCTGGAGAGAAAACGTAGAAAATCATTTTTGGAGATAATTTTCTTTTTGGCACTGGGCACCAGGGAATAAAAGCCAACTCAACCAATATATTTCAAAAGGAAGTCGTTCGAACTCACTGATGAACAGATTTCAGCTTTATAAAGTTAATAAATTAATAATATTATCAATATCGGGAAATATCTAAAATGGATTTCTCATTAGCAGTTCATTATTTTGATTTTTTTTTCAATAAATTTTTATGCGGATTTTTGGAGATAATTTTCTTAACAATTAAATGTATTTTTCTTTATTAATTCATGTAAATTGAAGTCACCAAAATAATCACAATTCTTTAGTTTCCTAAATAATTATCACTAAGAACTTTTTGACTTGAATTAAAAGTTTTTGATAAGGGATAAATCTATATAAAACACTATAGCGTTTCATATACTTTTTTACAATCTATTATTTAACTTAATTCGGTTCATGTATATAAAAATGGAAATTTGTAATCGATTTCGCACTTTCTTCCTGTTATGGTAGAAATATGTACACATATGACAATACAATCTTTATAATCTTTAGAAATTAATTATAATCTAATAAATTAATTTTAAGTTATTTTTCTGTTAGCCGTGCGAATGTGATAAATCGCCAAATATTTTTCATGTTTACAATTGTATACGAATTTTGACGAAAATGGAGATAATTATGTACCAAACCACGCTCGATAAAATATACCAATTGACTATGAAACTGACAGAACAAAATATTTTAAGCACTAAATAGTAGTATATAAAATATAAATAAATAATTAAGAGTGCGATATAGTTTTTCAACACAATATATATTTTTTTAGTTATTCAACACTTTGTACAAACAACGATTATGATTTCAGTTCAACTTGAAGCTCAATCGTAAACAAAACAATTATAATAATAATTTAATAAAATAAATTGTAATTTAATATTTCTCAGAAAAGAATTCAATTTGAAAAACACTGATGTGAAACATCGTCTTCATTTCAAGGTTCCATATAATGATTAGTAAACATTTCGGAATATCTACTTGTTTATTTTAATGAAACCTTTGAGGGTATTTTAAAAACATTGATGAAGACAACACGACATACTTCTGTCTTTAATTATCCAGCATTGATGAAAGAATCAAAATAACTTCTTAATTATGTTTTTAAAATTTTCTATATGTATGAAAGTAATGTACACTACATATTTCAAATCTGATGCGTTGCAATTAAAATTAAATTTACTCATTTTAAAAAATATTAAAAAATAAATATTTTATTATTATTATTATTATTATTATTATTATTATTATTTTATTATTATTATTATTATTTTATTATTATTATTATTTTATTATTATTATTATTTTATTAACAAACTTTAAAATGTTACAGGGAACTTGTATACTAAACATAAATAACATATGAAAATTACAGGGCAATCGGAGTATATTTACGAGAATTAGAGTACGGGCTGACGGCAAGACAAACCGAAGTTATAAACACTTTTTCAACTATGGATAGTGTTAAAAATGAAAGTAGCTTTTGACTAGAAATTACGTGCATTTTCAATAAGTATCAAACAACAACAGCAAAAACAAACAAAAACAAGAACGAAAAATCATGCGTCAAGCATAGATTATGTAACACTTTCCAACGTTTCCAAAATAATTTTACGAATCATACCGTTTAATAAGCTAAAATAAAACATCTAAGTAAACAATTTGAAAAACGCATAACATATTTAAAATTTCAGGAATTTCCAACACATACAATATTCGGAAAAATATCCGAATACTTTTATTTAGCCCTGTATAGGATCTATAGATTTGTATATATACTATATAGGATGCTAAATTTGAGTTCAGTTAGGAAACGCGTAGCACAGTTTAAAATTCTCCGTCTGGAGTTTCTGTCAATAAACGGAAATGTGTTCGCGAACTTTTGTGCTTCCCTGTATAGGATCTACAGAATTTATACACACCACGTAATAGACAAAAAGCGAGTTAAAATTAAAATCGCGTTCAGTAACTTAAAACGCACTTCCAGGAATTATTGTTAACAGACAGTAGAGAATTATTTTGTGTGTCCCTGTCAATGAACGATGGCTGCTATACACACATTATTCTGTAGTAAGCCTCTTTTAATGCACCTTAGTGATATATATAAATTTCAATGCGTTTAAAATAGTGAAACATTATTTAAATAAACCGCAGACGATTTTTCTCCATAGACGTAATGTAGCGGAATTCTTTTGACTGTCCCTGTAAAGTAACTATAAGTGCTCTGCACACCCTATTCCCTATTAAACTTCTTTTAATGCACCTTAGTGATATATATAAATTTCAATGCGTTTAAAATAGTGAAACATTATTTAAATAAACCGCAAATGATTTTTCCCCATAGACCGCAATGTAACGGAATTCTTTTGAGTGTCCCTGTAAAAAAACTATAAGTGCTACACACTTCCGTTGAAATAGGGAACATGCTATAGATAACGACAATAACATATAAAAATGTGTTCGGATTGCAGAGCAATCCGAGCATATTTACGGGAGTTAGAGTACGGCCAGACGGCCAGACGGCAGACGGCCAGACAAACCGAAGTCATTAACACTTTTCAACTAGGTTGGAAAGTGTTAAAAAAAGCGTAACATTTGTTTCCATACTGAAAATGTACCGAACTCTCAAATTTTCAATAGGAACCAGAAATTTTTACATCGAATTTGGCTTTTTCGATACTTTTTAAGTTTGGATATGAAACGGGAAATCATTCGGTCAAAATGCTAAGGAATTGTAAAGCTTTAAAATTAGAAACTCCTAGTGTTAAATTCATTTGTAATCACTACAAAACAAATTGCATTCATAAATATGGTAAAAAACTCGAGTAACTGACACCATCCCTATTTTGAAACACCAATGAGTGACACAATGTTAACCAGTGACTGACACTTTATTTTAAAAGATTAAAATCCTTTAACAAAACTTTATTCTTTATTATAAAAACAAAATACATTAATATTTATTTTAAAAAGTGGGATTTAGTAAGCTGTACTGCATTATTAGTAATGCACAGGATATAGTAAGAGTATATAGGATTAATATTTAGTACTGCATTATTAGTATAATCCAATAATTAGTATATCCAATAACTGACATTTATGAACCAGTAACTGGCATCTTGTGTCAGACACCGGTAAAATAACTTAAATTTTAATTGTGTTTACTAAAAGATAAATTCTATTTATTATTATGCATTTTTAAACAGTTCAAATTATAGATTTCATCTTAATTTATTATAACCAATAACTAACATCTCTGTCGGAGGCTGGTGAAATGAAATTCTAGGAACCAATAACTGGCACCCCCCCCCCCATTAAGCTAAATATGATAACTATAAACCCTAAATCATGGCCATAATGGTATCATATGCATCTTTAAACTAATTTCTACAAGTATAACTTTAAGAAAAACATTAGAGTGGCTGCATTACAAATAGATTTAATTCTTTAATTTTAAAAATAAGATGGTTGCTTCAAAAAGGCACTTTTTGTATTCTCAAAAGTTTCTTCTTTATTGAATATGTTATTGGCCCTCTAGTGGTGAATAAATTGACTTTAAAATACAAATAAGTGTCTCCTTTATCACTAAATGACGTTACTTTGCAGAATTTTAGAACAAAATGCTTATTTGAAAAAAAAAATTCAAGTGTCAGTTACTGGTTAGGTGTCAGTAAATGGGGTTTTCACCATAACTGGAAATAGGTTTTTGCGGAATGAGCTGTAATTTCTGATTCGCGTATGTAAAGCTTCTAGAAATCAATTTTTGTTTAAAAAAATCAAAGGTTATAGTTGATAGTTTGTTCGAAAATTAATTACAAAAGATATACATTTACTTAAGAAACAATTTTTTGAAAACATTAGTAATTTTATTCTATGATTTTTTTTAAGATATAATTTTTAGAAGGTTAAAACATGCTAATCCAATATTACAGATTATTCGCCAAATAGCTTTTGGGCTATGCTTAAGAGTTCCAAATTTTAACCTTCAAAATTCGTAAATTACTTGTTCGAATGGCTTCCCGTTTGGTATCGCAACGTACACTTTCCAAAAAGAGCCAAATGTGATGTCCAAACTATGTGTTAATATTAAAAATTTCAGAGTTAGGTAAAATATCACCATGTACATGAGCCTTCACTATTAGCTTTTCAAAATACATTGCGAAACAAATTCTATTCAGATGAATTTTCCGTTTTTAGCTCACAGGCTATCAAAGCCTGAGAGCTTATGTGCCCGCCCGTTCTGTATGTATGTATGTATGTATGTATGTATGTACGTATGTAGGTACGTAACGCGATAACTCTTGACAGAAATAACCGTTTTGCTTCCAATTTTGTTTATAGGTTCCTTGTGATAAGGCGCTTACCTGATTAGTTTTAGGGATTGATTGTTTAACTATAAAGGGGGGAACGGGGGGGGCTAACCTCCCTTAATTAAGATAAATGGTTTTTTCATGCAGAATTGTCCAATTTTCTTCAAATTTTGTATATAGGTTCATTGTGATAAGGTTCTTTCCTGATTAGTTTTGGGGGTTCATAGATTAAGTATAAAGGGGGTAACGGGGGGGTTAATCCTCCCCCCTTATTTTAGATAAATTATTTTTTTCATGCAGAGTTATCCGATTTTCTTCAAATTTTGTATACAGGTTCATTGTGATAAGGTTCTTTCCTGATTAGTTTTGTGGGTTCATAGGTTAAGTATAAAGGGGGTAACGGGGGGGTTAATCCTCCCCCCTTATTTTAGATAAATGACTTTTTTCATGCAGAGTTATCCGATTTTCTTCAAACTTTCTATATGGGCTCATTGTGGTAAGGGGCTTCCCTGCCTGATTAGTTTTGGGGGTTCATTGGTGAAGTGTAAAGGAGGGAAACGGGGGCTACCCCCCCCCCTTAATTTTGATAAATGGGTTTTTCATGCAGAATTATCCAATTTACTCCAAATTTTGTATATAGGCTCATTGTGGTAAGGCACTTCCCTGATTAGTTTTGGGGGTTCACTGGTAAAGTATAAAGGGGGGAACGGGGGGGACTAACCCCCTTGATATAGATAAATGGGTTTTTTAAGCAGAATTATCCGATTTTCTTCAAATTTTATATATATGTTCATTGTGATAAGGCGCTTCTCTGATTAGTTTTGGAGGTTCTTTGGTTAAGTATAAAGGGGGGACGGGGGCTAACCCCCCCCCCCCCTTAATTTAGATAAATGCATTTTTCATGCAGAATTATCCGATTTTTTCAAATTTTGTATATAGGTTTATTGTGGTAAGGCGCTTCTCTGATTAGTTTTATGGGTTCATTGGTTAATTATAAGAAGGAGAAACGGGGGATGGTTCCCCCCTCTTAATATATTGTCGATTTCTTCATTTTTCGAGGGCTTATTTCAAATTCTTTGAAATAAGAATATAATTTACAGTTAGTGTGAATAGCCTGTGAGCTTAATGCCGTCAGTTTAACTGGGCAGTTTTCTTTTATTTAGCTCACAGGCTATCAAAGCCTGAGAGCTTATGTGCCCGCCGGTTCTGTATGTATGTATGTACGTAACGCAATAACTCTTGATAGAACAAACCGTTTTACTTTAAATTTTGTTTATAGGTTCCTTGTGATAAGGTGCTTCCCTGATTAGTTTTGGAGGTTCATTGGTTAAGCATAAAGGGGGGAAAAGGGGGCTAACCCCCCATAATTTATATAAATGGGTTTTTCATGCAAAATTATCCCATTTTTTTCAAATTTTGTATATAGGTTCATTTTGATAATGTGCTTCTGTCAATAGTTTTGGGGGTTCATTGGTTAAGTATAAAGGGGGAAAGAGGGGATAACGCCCCCCCCCTAATTTAGATAAATGAGTTTTTCATGCAGAATTATCCGATTGTCTTCAAATTTTGTATATAGGTTCATTGTGATAATGCGCTTCTCTGAATAGTTTTGGGGGTTCATTGGTTAAGTATAAAGGGGGAAAGGGGGGCTAATCTCCCCTTAATTTAGATAAATGGGTTTTTCATGCAGAATTATTCCATTTTCTTCAAATTTTGTATATAGGTTCATTTTGATAATGCGCTTCTCTGAATAGTTTTGGGGGTTCATTGGTTAAGTATAAAGGGGGAAAGGGGGGCTAATCCCCCCTTAATTTAGATAAATAGGCTTTTCATGCAGAATTATTCCATTTTCTTCAAATTTTGTATATATGTTCATTTTGATAATGCGCTTCTGTCAATAGTTTTGGGGGTTCATTGGTTAAGTATAAAGGGGGAAAGGGGGGATAACCTCCTTAATTTAGATAAATGGGTTTTTCATGCAGAATTATCCGATTTTCTTCAAATTTTGTATATAGGTTCATTGTGATAATGCGCTTCTCTGAATAGTTTTGGGGGTTCATTGGTTAAGTATAAAGGGGGAAAGGGGGGCTAATCCCCCTTAATTTAGGTAAATGGGTTTTTCATGCAGAATTATCCGATTTTCTTCAAATTTTGTATATATATTCATTGTAATTAGAGACTTCCCTGATTAGTTTAAGGGGTTCATTAGTTAACTATGAGGGGCGTAACGGGGGGATGACCCCCCCCTTAATATATTGTTGATTTCTTTATTTTTCGAAGGGCATATTTCAAATTCTTTGAAATAAGAGTATAATATACAATTAGTGTGAATAGCCTGTGAGCTCAATGCCCTCAGTTTAACTGGGCAGTTTTCTTTTTTATTGTTTTTTTGTTTTGTGTGTTTGTGTGCGTGTGGCTGTCAATTTGGAAATTAAGATATATATATATATATATATATGGGTCATTCCATGGTAACTTACGTTACATTTAGAATAATTGACTTCAGTAATTTTAGTAATATAACACTAAAAAATATTCAAAATGTAATGTTTATATGATTTGTTAATTAAACCTATACACAGCTAAATTTGGATAAAATTTACTTAAATTTAGTGGTATTTCTTAAACGCTAAAAAATATATTTACTATGGTAACTTACGTTTCTGACAAAAAGAATGTAAGTTACTATAATAAATATAATGACCAGTGTTCAAAATATAGCACTAAAGGTAGGTAATTTTCATCCAAATTTCACTTTGGATAGCTTTAATTAACAAATCATATCAACATTACATTTTCAATATTTTTTGGTTTTATATTATGAAAATTACTAAAGAAAATTATTCTACATGTAACGTAAGTTACCATGGAATGACCTATATATATATATATTTGGTCCTATTGTATATAAGAAAATCTTATTTAAAAAAATTAAAACAGACATACAAATAAATAATCAAACTATTCAAGTTACTTAAATCGATACTTCATAGTAGAAATAAAGCTTTAATTTTAAATTATTTTAAAAGAAAAAAAATAACATGTTATTCTAAAATGCAATATCGCTTTCTTCGCCAGAGCATGTAAAATAACATTTGAAATACTTAAAAGATTATTGCACGGCAAAAAGCATTCATGCGAGTTACATAATTCTTTCTTCTACTAATATTTTTTGTCGTTTTTATTTGAATGCTTTTTTTTCAGCTAATAGTATAAAAATAATAAGAATAATGTTGATATACTTTTTGTAAGATACAAGCATAACAACAAGCGAGCCATAAATTATTGCTAAATCACTTTTATAAATATTACTTAAATATTCAGGGTGTTTTTTTCTACGTTTTCTTTGAAGTAGTATTTTTTACGTAACCGAAACATTTTAAGAAAAGATTTCATACGGTATTTGCACATTGGCATTAGAAGGAATTACCTTTTTCATGTTCAGTGTGTTACCGAAGATAAGTACAAAAAATATTTTCTTAGAAAGAGAACAATTTGTTATAGAAATGTAATGTCTTTAGTTTCTACGAACATTTTACAGAAAATTTAAAATGCAAATTTTATTAATTTTATGTATAAGGCATAATTTAAAAAAAAAGTTATATATGAAACAAGTAATATAAAAAACAATTTTTTAAAGTCAATTCCTACTTAGGTCAAAAATAATTTTTTTTTCAGAGATCTATACTCTTCGTCGCTGATGGTATCTATTCCTAAATTCCTAAATTTATATCCCGCTAAATATCTTATATAAGAGAAATTTTTGAAATGTATTAAAAAAAAAAAAAAAAAAAAAAAAAAAAAAAAAGGCTAAAATATCAAAAATTAATAACACGAAAAGTACTTCTCACAAAATTGTTAGACAAACTGCGTTAGAAAGGTAAAAAATTGTATTTTTCTTGATATAAATTTCAAATCTAATGTTTATGCCGTTGTTCAAATATTGATTTTAAAAAATTACAAAACTTCACAATGAAGTATCATAGCGAAACCTTCACGCGTAAAAAGTTAATGGGGCTGTTCACGGACGAAGATCAGGCGGCGCGCGGGCGAAGGGGACTAAAATATGGAGTAAGTTGATACTTTTGAACAGAAATGAAATATAAATCTAAAATTAATTAATTAAATTTAATTAATGAATCAATATTTGAAAAAACTGCATTAACATCAATTGTCATCCAGTACAAGTGTAAAAAAAAGTATTTGAACTTGAATGGATGAATAAAGAGTATTTTATTAACGATTGAAAATTTGAACAAGATATATAAATATATAGAGGGTGTGAGCTAATAGTAGGAATTGAAAAACATTCAATTGCATTGAAATATATATCATCTCGATTTTTCCACCACTACATCGTTTCATAAGTTCGTGATGCTTTTTTATCAATTACTAAGAGAATAGTTGGAAGTAAAATGCATGTATACCCCTGAAGGAAATATTTGTGTGACAAATGAAAGATAATTTTGAAATTTATAACACAGAATATTTTGTATATTAAATTTATAATTTAATTTTCTGATATAATACTACAAAACACCACCTAATGGTTTTTTTTTCTTTAGTTGGACCATTATTTACCCGACATTAGCCGCGTATCGATCCTTTTGCGTCCACATAAGTTATATATCACTGACCAATATCCACTTAAAAATACAATGAGGAAATTTCATGCTGCTGACCATTTACTTTTTCTCCGCCATCATAGTAAAAGTACAAAATTTTCCTGTTTATATATATATATATATATATATATATGTGTGTGTGTGTGTGTGTGTGTGTGTGTGTATTCACAAGCATAATGGACATTCATCGACAAGAATATAAGTTAATCAACATTGCCTGTGCATTTTATTCTTTCTGGATATTTTATAGCTCGTGAAAAAACTAAGAAAATTCAGTAAACTGAGATTTTATAATTTTATTGGAATATATTAAACGAGAATGGCGTATTTTTTTCTATTTTCTAGAAGTGGGCACCCGAGAAGAAAAGACCGAACTTTACCAATACATTTCTAAAAGAATACGTTACTATTTACTGCTGAACAATACGTCAACCTTATAAAATTAATTAATTCACAATGTTATGAATCTCAGGAAATATAAACGAAAATATGTAAAACTGATTTGACATTAGCAGTTCAATAGCTTTTTTTTTCTATAAATGTTTATCCAAATGATTCAAAACCTAACATAATTTTAATCCTAAATAAAATGTTCATAGTAAAAATACCATGTTGAATTGCAAACATATTATAAAATATTTACTATTTTAACATGAAGTGACCTTTTTAAATTTTTCTTAAATAGAAAAAAATATATACAAGCAAACTCGAAACTGACTCCACATAGTACTAGCATATTATATATCAATGAAAATACTTTTTTAATAAATGATTTTTTTTTTGTTAACTTTCTCGTGCTAAGCCAGGCAAACATTTTCTGTCGTGTCTTTTAAATAATCAGATTATTTCACAGTGTTTTCTTTTCTAAGAAGTAAAATTATTTGTTTCTGTTTTTACTGTTTTCTTAACAGAATAAAAAGCAAACAGCCGTTACATATATTAAGAAGAAATTGGAGAAAACAATGAAATGTAATAAATAGGAAAGCTCTGGAACATAACATTTCTAAAAGAATGCAAAAAGTAAAAAAAGGAATATAACAAAATAAAACAAAAATAAATAAAGTATGAAAGAATGTAGGAAAAGAAAAGTTTTCTGACATTTTAGTTTTTAAGAGTTTTTATTTTATAAGAGATATGTGCGCTTAGAAATTTAATTTTGAAATCCAAAAATTGTTTTCTTTTGCTTTATATGGAGTGTGTGTTTATTTACTTTCTTTTCTTAAAACTTGTAACGAAATAAACATTTAATGGCGTTTCGTTTGAGAGACTTCTGGAAGTTTCCAATAACTGATGGCCAAATATTGTGTTTTTTATCTACTTTAGATGATATTTACAAAATATAAAAACATGCCTAAAAATTATTCTCTAAAAATAAGGTTACATGTTTGCGATTTAATGCCGTAGTTTGTAACATAAGAATACTCGTTTAAATAATCTGTATGTCTAGTACGATAACTGAATTTGTTTTTAGAAAAAATGCAAACGGCCAATATGGAAACATGTACGAGGGGCAGTCGGAAAATAAGTTTCCCCTGGCGACTGTGGACAGAGGTGTGTATGAAAGACAAAAAATGTAATGAGACATTAAAGATAAAACATAACTCTATTTTTCCCCATAAGCACCAAGTACATTGAGACATTTGGCATACCGCTTTATAAGCTTCAAAAAGCCCACCAGGAAAAAATCAGGACTTTGCATACGGACGAAGCGTTGAACGGCTATGGGCGAAAGACGACACAACAGGTGAACACGAACTCGGTGTCTTGCACGTTCGTGTTCACCTGTTGTGTCAGCTTTCGCCCATAGCCGTTCAATGCTTGGTCCGTATGCAAAGTCCTGATTTTTTCCTGGTGGGCTTTTTGAAGCTTATAAAGCGGTATGACAAATGTCTCAATGTACTTGGTACTTATGGGGAAAAATAAAGTTATGTTTTATCTTTAATGTCTCATTACATTTTTTGTCTTTCATACACACATCTATCCACAGTCGCCAAGGGAAACTTATTTTCCGACTGCCCCTCGTATTATTTAGAGATGTGTTATATGAAAATATACGTGTATCGGCAGATTCACTTAATTGGCATTTTGCGAAAGGATGGATGTATATTGAGCATGAGCTTTCGGTTATTTAAAAAGTAATTGACACAGTTAACACATTGCTTTCTGAAGTAGCGGATTTCGAAGTATTTCCAAATTGGAGCAACACCATTGATTAATCATCATTAACCTTCAATATTGCATTAATAACACGTTTCTCCGAAAAAACAAGAACTATCACAAAAGTAAAACCTAGCAGGATTTTTCGGGATATTGGTAACATAAACATACTCCAAGAACAAGATCTACCCAAAAAATAAGCCCGTCTCACATTCATAAAAATTTAAACGAGTAAAAACACATGCAATCATGATAAGGATTACAAACAGTTCATATTTAGTTTAAAGTATTGATTTAATTTTTACCTCAGAAAAAAATAGACCTATCACAAAAGTTTGATTTAGCATGATTTTTCAGGATACTCGCAATGTAAGATCTATCTCAAAAAACCTACCCCTCAAAGAATCTGTATCATTTTTTTTTAAACAGACATTTTTTTTTTTTAGACAGTGCCACAGACAAATTAAAGCGTGTAAAACTTATACAATCATGATGAGTATTGCAAACAATGCATATTTAATTTAACAGTTTGTTTAACAGTTAATTTTATAAAAACACTTTCTTTTGTTACCACTGATTTTCGGAAACATTTCCGAGTAGTTTAAAAATATATTAATCAGTTTTTTTCAAACAGGAATATGAGTTTTTAGGATGCTAATTATTCTCAATTAGACATTTTCAGCTGCGTAACTGAATGTACACATGCAAGAATAAAAAAATAATATTAATTTTAATACCGTTTAAATGCCAATGTTCCAAAATTGGAACAGACGTTTTAACTAAACGTTAGAAATGCAAATAATTTTCGAATTATTACGGTTTTTTTTGTATAATGATAACAATGATTATGAAATCTTTTTTTCATTAAATATTAAAAATTAAATTTTATTTTTGTTATTTTTTGTGATTTTTAGAAATTTCCTATTTTTGAGGTATTTTTCACTATTTCAAATAACATTCTCCAACACATTTATTATGCAAAAAATTTAAAATTATTTTTTATAGTCATAAGAAGAGAACTACTACTTGTAAAAAATGCTACTAAAAACTATCTAAAATAAAATATAAATGTTTGACGCAGTTTGAAAAACTCATGTTCCGATTTTGGAACATTGGCGCTTTAGCAATAAAGTTTTCAGAAGGAGTAATCGTATAAATAAGTAATTCAAATCACATTACATAATCCGTTGACTGATTCAACGCTTCAACATTGGTACCGTCAAGGTCTAAGATCAGACCGTGTTAAAGCATTTACCCGGAAGAGTTTATTTTATTAGGTAAGTAAAGTGTAAATTAAAGGGAGGGGCGCAAACAGAAAGAGGAAAAAAGCTTTTTACTTTCCTTTATTTGAATGGAACTTTCGTGTTTTGTTGACTCGCAGTTGGAATATTTTGAAACATTATTAGAAGCTAAAGTAGAATAGATTTCTTTAGTAGAATACATATAATATTCAGCAGAATATATTTTTTTAGTAGAGTATATGTTTTTTTGGGTTGTGATTATAAAGCATGTCGAAAAAATTTTTAACTGTAGAAGAAGCAGTAGCGTGTTTAGAAACTCTTTTGGATTCAGATTTATCCGATGTCGATATATGCCAGTTACCACCAGATAAACCAGACGATATAACAGACGAAGAGGATATTGTGGAAAATGACTTTGAGCCCATTATACCAGCTGACGTGACTGGAATGATAGACGTAATTTGCAAAAACGATGATACTAGTTGCCAAGAAAACGTGATACACAATATAGAAGCCGGTCCTTCGAATATAAAAAATGAACTTCCGGGAAGAAAACGTAAGTTGGAATCTACAGATATTATTCCGACTTCTGAAAAAGCACAGAAAGTAAAAAAACCTCCTAAACAGAAAATTGCATGGAAGAGAAAATGTTATTTTAAAAACCTATTGTATCAAACAGAATCGAAACAATTTTTCAGACGTTTCCTAACTTAGTAAATCTGTCGCCTATCGAGCTATTTTTTTAAATTTTGCTTCAAGACTATATTGAACTCCTCGCTAAAATGTCAAACTTGTACGCTTTACAAAAAGGAGAAGATATTGAAGTAGTATCTGAAGATATTTTTCAGTTTTTTGGTATACTTCTTCTAAGTGGATATCATTCTGTTCCTACTGAAGATATGTATTGGGGCACAGCGGAAGATACGTCTGTTCCTATTGTTCCAACTTTTATGACCCGCAATCGCTTTAGATAGATGAAGAAGTATTTTCACTTGATGGACAATAATCAATTGAAAAAAGATAATAAACTTGTTAAAATAGCACCGATAAATGAAGAGTCTGCAACAGTTTGGAATCTAGCATGGGAAGTTGAGCATTGACGAATCAATAGTCCCGTACTATGGCCGGCATACAAACAAAATGTTTATCAGACACGAGAGAGGAAAACCTATTAGGATTTAAAATATGGATTATGTGTTCATCAAATGGATATCCATACGCTATGGAGATATACAGTGGAAGAAATGGGTCCTCGTCCGTTGTACAGTTAGGTTCGAAAGTTGTGAACGAATTATTATCTAACTTGCAAGAATATTCAAAGCCTGAAATATACTTCAATAACTTTTTTACTTCCTACGATTTAATTTCGGAGCTTGCAAAACGTGCAATACCAGCGACAGGCACAATTCGTGAAAATCGTACTGCCCTTTGTCCATTGAAATCTAAAAAAGAAATCGCTAAAGAAGACAGAGGAAATTATAATTTTCGTTCCGATGGAGCGGTATATATCTGCAGTTACAGCGATAATGCGGTGGTCTAGTAGCATCTAACTGCTACACACATGAACCCGTTGGAACAGCAAAAAGATATTCAAATGCAAATAAATGCAAAATTGATGTTACGCAGCCTCATATTATCAAGAAACACAATAAAGGCATGGGAGGCGTTGACTTTTTGGATAAACTTTTAGGCAGTTATAGGCCAAACATGAGGAGTAAGAAATGGTGGTGGAATATTTTCATAAATGCTTTAAATATGGCAGTTGTTTCAAGTTGGATTATACACTCTGAGGTGAATGACATCAAAATATCGCATTTGGAATTTCGTAGGCAAATTACAACTTTTCTTCTACGGAGAAAAGAGCGTCTGGTCATTCATCATGGACCCCGTAGTCATGTGAAAAAAGAAGTAAGTATATTTGATGGACATTACATTGTACATACATCTCAAGGACGTTGCGTAGTTTGTAAAAGAAACACAACAAAGAAATGTTTTCAGTGCGATAAACGCATTCATCAAAGTTGTTTCCTAACATATCATGGACACTAGAAATGAATATAATTGAAGAATTTTGTTTAAATTTTCCAAAATCAGGTATTTTATTATATTTTAATATTAATTAATTATGTAATAATACATGTTAATTGTGTAATAATACATATATATACTCAGTAAATACCACAAAATATTCTCTGTATTGAATATTTCTTTCTGTTGAAAATTTTGTATCAAAATATAACCCACGAAACGCCAATGTTCCAATAATGGAACATAGCAAAAAAATAGGAAAAAAATTTTTTCCCGAAATTTTATTATTGTAATAGGTAAAGGTGCTTTAAAGAAGCATAATTCTAAAATTTTATATTAATAGGAAGATCCGTTCATAGTACGGCGTTTAAACGGTTAATGTTTATCCTATAATTTACCGTGTTTAACTGTAAAATATGTGTGTTTTACATCAAAATGTTTACTTGAGAATCGATAGCATCCGAAAATCCCCTATTAAAGGTTGCAAAGACTGATTAATATACTATAAAAACTACCCTGAAACATGTTCAAAAATCATTGGCAGCAAACGAAACTTTGTTTTTATAAATGTTTATTTAAATCTCTGAAATTTCAAAATATAAAGATTCTTTTCGAAATGGTATGTAACTCAGAGGAGGTTATTGTATATTTCTGTTAGTGGTTTTATTATGTTTTTCTAGATCAAGAAACACTTGGGTTTTTTCTATTTTTTTTTTCTTTATTTTTTCTGTTGCAGTGTAGAGCGTTTATAGTAAGAAACTACTATAAGAACCTGTATAATATTCGAGAAAACACGGTATATCATAATCACATAAAATCACTGTATATTGTTGGTTTTGCACTTCGTTATACAGTTTATTAAAGATATTAAGACATTATGAAGCGTCTTCCTGGCACAATGAACGTTATAAACTAAATTATTTAAATCTTGATAAAATTTATCAAAACAGTGGAATAATACGGAAGAATTATGTACAAATCCAAAAAAATACGAATATTTGTAAAATAAGTTACTCAAATGTATTGTTTAGAAGATCTGAGAAAGGAATCTTCCGTTTTAAGTTTCACTGCAAAAAATGTTTGTAAATTGTAACTTTTTCAATTTAATTCTCAATAAGTAAGTCTATATTAATTACAGAAAAGTGTTTGTCTGTATGTACGCGTGTGTGTGCCTGTTTGTGATGGATATTGAAAACTATATTGTATAATTTAAAGAAAATAATAATATTAGAATGTATAAAACAATCAAATATATTTTTTAAAGAATTTTTCAAGACAAATTAAAGATAGCTCTATGCATTATAAGATGAATGAAAAACATTTTACAAAATCGGGAAAAAAAATGTAATTGTTTTATTCTTTTTCAGCTATTCTGAAATTTCCAACAAAAAGTTTAGTTCATAAAAGATAGCTCGCAGCTATCCGGCCATCAAATCACTTATCTTTTAAATGTTTTTTATCTCAAAAAGTCGAATAGAAATTCATTTTCGAAAATTATTTCCTTTCCATTTAAACGACTTTTGAGAATATTTTTTTTTATTTAAATATCGAAAAATAAAATTGCGCAATTATGCTAGTTCGCTAAATAATTGTGTTTGTGCGTTTTTATTGAATCATAACTTTTTTTTTTATTTACTTGTGAAATTTCCAAAACTAGAACTTCTGATATGGAATGAATCTAAATCAAACATTACGCATTTTATATTTTTTGTCATTCAATGTTCTGAAAAAACTATGATTATGTTTTAAGTACGAATTGTAACTCAAAACTAAACAAATTATTTAATGGAAAAATAGAAATCCTGAAAAACAAATTTATTTCGAAAACTACTTGTGTGTTTATTTGTGTGTGCGTATTCTAATTGGTTTTTGTACTTCATTTTTCTATAAGCTCAATATTTCCATTGTTCTGTGTTTTTATACATATTTGTTTTTCTGACCTCCCACATTTCTTTTTATTTTTCAGTAGTTTTTTACCAGCTATGTAGGTGCTAGCACTGTTATTTTTCTATCTGTTATGAGGCGGGATTGTATGGTGTTTACCACAGGATCGTAGCAGCAACTCATCTTCAAACACTGGTGTCTAAGAGTTTATTTTTTAAAAAGCTTTACAGCACCTCTCAGCATAGTGCACCGCCCACTGAATACTACGCCTGAGCGCTCATACAAAAATTGCGGATTTTTTTCAGCGTGTGTACGGTCACTTGAAATTCAATACCAATAATTTTTAAAAGTTTTCTCCACATTATTTTTCTGAGATTCAATAAGTCAAAGAAAACTTTTAGAAAATACTGGGGTGTAAAATTAGGGGACCGTACAAAGGTTTTACAAATTCCGCCTACGAGCGCCGCCATTTTTGTGTCAGCGCTCGGGCCTAGTATTCAGGTGGCGGTGCCTAGTGGTTAGATTGCTCTCCGCTTTATCAGGAGCTTGGGCCGATGTTCTTGGTTTCAGAACCAATGCGGTCTGAGCGGTTTAACCCTGCAATGTTTTTACGGTTTTCTTTGTACGGGAATGATAATTCGCGTACCTCTTCCTTTAAAAGCCCTCCTTGAAGGCATCCCTCGTTTCCTGCGAAACTTGTTTCCAGCTTTATTATATCATGATTAGCATATATTCCCTAATATAATACTTTATTTTTTTTAAAGTTATTTAAAAAGCAACGCATTGTTGGTGAGTGCAAGGCGTCATTCTGTTTTAATTAGATACTCTTAATGAATGAATCAAAACAACGCACAGTGGGGCGTTTTGAGGATCTAGGTGGACAAAATTTTTGCGTGAAGTTTGAGAAGGCTTTGCTGGGTTTTCGAATGTATCAGTAATAAAATAATCAACAGTGATAAATATTTGGCTTATTTAATTATTATTATTTACATTATTATTATTTATTTATATAATAATATTTTATTGTCATTGAAACTACACATGTATTCAAAGTTTCAGCTCAATCGGATAATGAAAAGTGGTTTAAAATTGACTTGCAAGGTTTGAACTAAACATACATACATACACTTCAAGTTAATATAACTTAATGATTCGCAAATTTTCGCAGGAGTTTTCTTAATTTTCCAATGCTTTAGGAATGGCACTTTGATTTTTTTTTAAAAATGCTTATTGCTTAATAATGCTTAATACTGTATTATAAGTCAAGATGTAGTTTGAAAATGGCGCTTATTTTCAAACAATAATAGGTTAAATCGTGTGATAAACGTATGAGATATGTCCAGTAAACTCCTGCTTTCAAATAAAACAAAAAAGTCACAATTAGCTTTCGAACTTACAGAAAAATAGTGCAAATGTTGAAATTAACAGTCTTCATTACAGTTGTAGTTAAACGACACCTCGGATTTTTTCGACAAAACTCGTACGGAACTTGACAAAAGAGACATTGAGCTACCAGTGTGTGCGGTCTTGTTAATTTGCGAGATAATCGAAAAAATGAATTTTGTCCACCTATATCAGCCATACTCAACCTGCGGCCGCGGGTCGTAGATGGCCCGTCGACCTGCTATGTGCTGACCGAGACACATAATCATTAATGCATATTTACAAAAATAATTGATGTACATAAAAGGAATTAGACCTTCATTGTTTATATATATATATATATATATATATATTCATGGGTAGACAAAATCTGCCCTGTTATTTATAATTTATTTAAAATTATGTTAAAACATCCTAAATGCCGTTTGCTTAAACAAGATTTATTTTTACTAATTGTTTTATCTGTGCTACAGTGGTGTATACGTTTCTTAATCGTCAACACTAATTGAACATTATTCAAAATTAAATAAATTTACACTATATATATCGATATTTAAAAAAATATATACACAAACTAAATTGGGCAAAAGAATAATTTATTAAAGATATAGCTAATGCTACTTATTAGGGTTGAATGCTTGTCGCGGATAAAATTGGCACAAAAAAAGTTGCACCACTATTTCCATTCTATTAGATTCTTGGAACCGCAAATCTTAGGTCTGCAAACATATGTTTGCGGCCCACGAGAAAAAAGGGGTGGGTATGGCTGACCTAGATCCTCAAAACACCCCACTGTGCAACGTCTTAACTCTGATATATATTTTTTAATTCTTCTACGTGTGACCAAGTATTGTATAATATGAGCTCCTGTATGTTATAACTGAAACTAACCCTGAATACCTTTAAAAATATTTAAAAATAAATATATATTATTATTATTATTATTATTATCAGTTTACACCTGTAATTATGGAAAGATGTATACTTGAAAAAAGTTAAAGTACAATGACACAAAAGTCGTCTTTTAATATTTAAAAGAAAGAGTTATATTACTATTTTAAAATATTAATTATATTTTTTAATGCATTTGATACAATTTATTTAAGGTGGAAAACTTTACCTGATTATCTAATATCTCTTATAGACACTGTTATAAAATGATTCGATCAAAGAATTTATATTTAAATAAATCTTCAAAATACAATGAAGGTAAACTCGTAAATGTAAATTCTAAAGTAATGACAAACGAAACACTGACACAAAAGTTTCAGGGAAAAAAGTTGAAACAAAATTAACTTGTTTTCTAAATTATATATTTCGGTTTTCTATGTTATTTCACTTTTGCTTTTGCATGATGGATAGAAAGGTTATTTTTAGGAATAACAAATATATACTTAGAAAACCGAAAATACGGAATTCGTAAGGTCCCAACGATTCCAAATTTGAGTCATTTGACTGTATCTGATAAGTGACTTTATACATTAAAATTCAATGTTATTGAAATTTCCTATAAACTTTTAAGAAATAAATAAACGGATCGCGAAACAATACAACCCGCAACACTCGGCTTACCCTAACATTTAACTACTCAAACTTACCAAAACGATCTCTATTATATTGCAAAAACATATCCATGAGTAACGCTGACGTGTCATAAACATTAAAATTGCGCATTGCTTAGGATTTAAAAAAGATTGCAATAAAAGAGATATTTATTGACGTTTAATGCCACCCACGTTATATGACGTCAACGTTGCTCATGGACATGCTTTTTCTTTACAATATAGTTATAATTTAAATATTAAGACCGTTGTACAAAAACCTATAACATTTATAGTGTAAAATGTTTAATTTTATGTTGATGAGAAAATCAGTTTATAAATATTTACAGAAAATATGGAAAAACCATTTAAACGTATCGAAGTAAAAAACAAACAAATATAATAGGATGCCCATATATCCATAAATATATAGGACAGCATAAAGATGCAAGAAAAAAAAAATCTTGTACAAATAAATTTACAAAAATGGTGTGAACATTTTGTACAAAAAAGATATAATATAAAGATATAAAAGCTCTTTATCTAAAAAAGTGGCAAAAAGAAATATTATTAAATTTTAAAGAATATTATTTAAATATTATTACTTTATTAATAAATGTAAGAAAAAAGTTGTTCATTAAAAAATATGTCGCTTTTCCTTGAACGTCTTGTATTTAAATAAAGCTATTAAACACGATAAAATCTTTTGTATTTTGCAAACGATAAGGAATTTGTTTTAAATTTTCAAATACAAAAGAACGCTTGAATGTAATTTCTTTTATTTTCTAAAATAAGCTTTAATTGTAACTACTTCTACTTTAAATGTGTTCTTTAAATTTCTCCTTTTTCTTTAAAGTATTATTTTAAGAAAGAATTTAAAAAATTGGATTATTTCTTACTGTGCCTTTGAGTTTCTTCTTCCACTTAAATGTATTATCTTGGGTAAAACTTTAATGAGATCCAAACAAAGGTGCTTGTAAAATTCTTTACTGTAACAATTTCGTAATTATCCGAATGCACACAAAGTCTCATTATTAGCTTCAGAATAATTTCTTATTCATATTTCTTAAAATTTATTTTTATTATTTTTTAATTATTTTTTACATTTTAGAAAATCTTTCTCAGGAATATTTTGTGAATATTTAAAGTAGAAATAAAATATCATTGCAGTAGCATTTTTTAGTTTCGTAAAATTTATTTCTCAAGTATTAAATTTAAATCCTTTAAAGTATTTTGAAAATGGTGAACTTAGATAATTGCTGGCTTTTTAAAGACTTTTGTAAAGGGTAGCAGTAAACGTGTAAGTGTAAGATATGGAATTCATCAGTTATTTTCAATTATATTTTAAAAATTGGTATTTAAATTTCCGGAGAGTTATTTTATTTATGAAAAATGTGTGTGTTATATAAATTAGGATTTTACATTACTTTTAGAAAGGGGGAGGCCGGGCAAAGTGGCCAGGGCTGGCAAAATGGTTATCCAATATAATGACGTCACCAGAGCGCTGGCATTGCGCGGTTTGTGGTCAAACTATTTCGTTTGATGGCAGTGAGTAACAAGGCAATAGTTGAACAAGGTGGTTCCGTGTTTTATAATTTTAGAGAGGGTTATCCAGTTTTTGAAGTTTGTGATCTAAGGTGACTTATATTACATACAATTAACTATTACCTGTTGTACTTGAATTTATTTATTGAATGTGTAAGGAAAGAGCATATTTTCAGCTTCACATTGGTGGATGAGTGGTCGCTGACTGTTCATTAGTTTCCACTGTAGAACGTATTTTCTGTCATGGCTCCGAAACGGGCAATGTGGTCAGGGTAGTGGCCGTTTGATTGGATCAAGTGGTTAAGGTTGGATCAGCTGCAATATATGTCACCTCTGGGCTCATGAGGCCTGTTCACTTCGTGAAGAAGATGACGTGGAGTTCATTTGCAAAAAATGCAGTGTTTAATTCTGGTTTATAATTTTTTATTTGGGTTTGTCACACTCTTATTGGATTTTCATACCATTATGTTTCATAGGATTTGTTATGACAATAAAAATGTCCTAATCATTTAAAGAGCGTTTTCAATCTTTTTACACCTGTAGAGCAAAGTGGCCATGGAGTGACCACTTTGCCCATCTATGTCGGGCAAAGTGGTCATTTTGACCTTTTTTGGAAAAGAAAACAAATTCTAACTTCCACTTTATTATTTCGTAAAAAATATAAATACCCATACACTTCTAAGAAGTGACTCTAGTTCTATGCACATTTTCGTTACGTATATGTATTTTAAAGGGTAACATAAAATCACAAAACCTTAGGGTGACTACTTTGTCCGGTATTCCATTACTTACTCAAGGCCTGTTTTGTTTTGTTTTGGGATGGAGGGGGGGGGGGAGGCAAAAAGTATTTGATTTGTTGTGATATTATCGATGAGTAATATTGTTAATGAACTTTTAATAAGCAATAGTCTTCTCTTTTTGGCGATCTCGTGTAACTATTCATTATACATCCCTTCTATGCTAAAGTTTAATGTTACTTAATTTATACTCAATTACTCTTAATAATACTCAAACAGCGTTTTCTATGTGGCTGATTGAAAGTAATAAAAGCTGGATTTAAACATTTTGTATAAAAAAAAATTGCAATTGTTCAACAAGGAATTCAGTATTTTTTCAATGATCGATATATTAAGAATTGTTATTTAAATTTCCGTAGAATTATTTTATTGATAAAAATATAGATTTAAAATGAGGGACAATCTATCACATACGGATTAAATGCATCTTTCATAAAATATAATTCGTGAACCTTGAAGAGGGCGATTTTTATTCTTCAATTTCGTCGGACAAAATATTTTCCAATTAAACATACAGGTTTATTAAATATATATCCTGTTATAAAGAAATATCAGGCCCGCCCAGCATCGCCCAAGATTACTTTGAATGTACCTAAAATTATTTAAAATATGATATAGAAACGAACCTATTGGTGGGGGATTTTCGGCTTAATACTGAGAGACAGTTAGTGCGCCATCACTGTAATGTTTGCACTTCGCCAATACACAAAATCGAAAAAAATATTAATAAATGTCTTTAAAAAATCTAACTTGAAATTGTCCCTGATGACCCTTAAATTGTTAAAGGAACAACTGCTTGTTCTTATTTGGATACAATGTTTTAAAAATGTATTTTCTTTGATACATATCCGAAGTCCGAAGTAGTATCCGAAATCTGTGTTCGGAACGAAAAAACTTAAAATCTCACCAAACCAAATATTTAATTAGGGGAATAACTTTTAACTATGGAAACTGTTAATTTGGATTTCGTTAAGAGTGAAATTGTTGGAAAGATCTCGTTATGAGAATCAAACAAAATATAGGAACTACACGGCCAAATCCAACCGTTCACTAGGCCAACTTCTTTCGTGACCTCACACATAAGAAAAAATAAAAGATAAATCCAATTTCGTCAAGAATTGGTATCGTGGGAAAGATCTTGCGATGAGAATAGAGAAATGTGCTGCAAATTTGGGGATATTCCGCCGGAAGGGGGCGCCGCTCAAAGATTTCAAATTCAAAAAGGTGTTAAAAAAGTTTAGAAATCTTAAAATATTTTCCTGTAAAAAGTTTGACCTTGATTTAGAGATTCCGAAGCAATTTTTGTTTTGCATCTGCCTTGAAAAATGGCTGAGATATAGCAGTTTGATATTTTAGGGTGGCTGACATTTTGAAACAACACAGACGAACATAGAGCTCGAAGCTCAATCGGTCGTCCGATGATCTCAGAGTCCCGAGCCCAACCAACACCTACTTAACTCTCTGCAGAAAGTCAAGTAGAGAGTCAAGTAGGTGTTGACCGCTCAAACCCAACCGTTAATGAGATACAGGCAATTTTTTTTTCTGTGATCTCATACATAAAGAAAAAAAATTCTGATTTCGTCAAGAGAATTATACAAACTACCAACCCAGATCCAACCGTTTATGAGATACGGGTCCATTTCTTCAGTGTCGTCATACATCAAGAAAAATAAAGAAGAAATCTGTATTCGTCAAGAGTGGTATCTTTCGAACACTTTCACAACTATGGACCAACGATAAAATAACTAACGCCGTTTCAGACGAGAATCTATCATTTACTTCAGATAGAGTTTCATCTTCTTTTTTTCTCACTTTTCTGCATGACATCACTAATTAAATGGGTCCTTATCTCGTAAACGGTTGGATTTCGGTAGCTCTTTAATTTTTCGTTATCTTCATGGCAAGTCCTTTCCAAATATACCACTTTTCACGAAATGTAGAACTAACATTTGAGTATGTTCCCTATGAGGACTACGCATATACCACCACGCCAACTGGTAGACCAAGCTCGAAAAATTTTTAATATTCGCAACCATTATGAAGCTGAGTAGGTGTCTGGAAAATACATTAAATTCTCATTTTTTTTGTTATGAGTAGCCTTCAACTCCCCATTCAAGGAAACTTGCTTAAAGACCAAAAATTTATCTTCCTCCCCTCCCTCCTCTTTACTTATCACTTACACCGTAGATTAGTACATTTTATAGCTTTAAATTTGAAAATTTATAAGCTGTAGACTTCCTACTTTAGCTGTATTTAACTGCACGATATGGATGCAAATTGCATTACATGTTTATTTAACTTAACTTAGTTGATGTAAAAGATGATGCAAACTTTTAATCGTTTTTTCACTCACTTCCATATATGCCAGAATTATAATAATTATTTACACAGTTGTTTTCGATGACAATACAATATTTTAAAATTGTTAGAACTTAATTTTAAATTATTAAATTATTTTTAGCGTATTTTATTTCGATAGATAGACACAGGTGATAAATCACCAAATATTCTTTATTGTTACAACTGTATACATCTACAGTGGAGTTAATGAATTAATGAGGCAAACAACACTCGCTAGATTATTCCGACTGGTTCTGAAACTGCGACAGTGAAATATTATAAACACTAAAATGTAGAAAATAAAATATAAATAAAAACAAGGACGACAAATCCTGCAACATAGCATAAATTATGAAAAAAATTCCAACACTATTGTAATATTATTAAGAAATTTTACTTTTTCTTACATTAAAATGAGATATCGAAATAAACAATTAAATATATGTATATATAATTTAACAAATTGCAATAACCATTGGGGAAATGTTCCAAAAGCTTAAAAAAAGTTACCTTACTCTCGTGTTATAGCTGCACCCCCAGTTAAAATTATGCCAGGGTTGCAGTTATGATTTCGCCAAGATCATCGCAAAGCTATATGTATCCTAATACGCATATATTTATTCCAAACACTCCTATATGTGCCATATACGTCATTATACACATATTATTTAAATATTATATATGTCGCATGTATACATCATTTTATATGTCGCATATATGCATCATATATGACTATAACTTAGCCACATAGTCAATAAATGTTATATTTATATCATATATTATTATAATGTCATACATGCTTTATAATTTAGCGATTCATCCTTGGGGGCCGCTGTAACATAAAAGTACTAAATTTACAATATAATAATGAAAACAGAAACAAAAAATATTTTATCGGGTCGTTCCTACAATAAATTTAATCCTTGTTTAGATTGATGTCTGAGCTAAAGGTATTTTGAGGAAATTAAAGTTCAAGACCGCGTTTTTTTTGCTTACGATTTCTCATGCGACGTCCATTTTTGAATTCGGTTTTTTTCATATCTGATAGTTTGCATCTATCCTTTTCGTAATTTTAACATTTTTGTAACGATTTTATGCATTTCTATTGCCTATTCAAAGAACATTTCTATTGGCTATTCAAAGGAAAAATCTTCTAAAGTTACAGAATTTCGTTAAAAACGGTTAAAATAATAAATTGCGTACATCAAGAGGTCTATTCTCAACCGAAAACAACAACCATTGTCCCAATGGTTAAAAACAAATATCACAGTTAAAACTCCTTTCCAACAGTTGCTGCCTGTAGTTGGTAATGTGTGCTAATTATTTCGTAAAACGCTGTATGTGAATTACAACCCCATAATACACTAAAAATTAGTTAAGTTTAAAAATGCATGACACACTTGAAAACGCATATCCAACAGTTATCACTCATAATGAATCCTGTAACCGATTATTTTGAGTGACTGTAAATAAACGATAAATTCTGCGTAAGAAAGAGAAAAATGATTTTCTATCGCTTTCGAATACCTCAGTAAAGTAATGTATATCAATTTCTTCTTTTATATAATAATGTATCTAACGTATATCAATTCATCTCTTATAGAAATGCATATAAATTTCCAAATAGTGTAACATCATTAAATTTACTGCACACGGTTTTTCTTCATAAATCATAATGTAATGTAATTATTTTGTGATTCAATGCAAACTAACTATAGTCTAAAGTATGAACGAAAAATCATGCGTCAAGCATAGATTATGTAACACTTTCCAACGCTTCCAAAAAAAATTTGCTGAAGATAACATCTAAGTAAACAATTTGGAAAACGCATAACATATTTTAAAACGTAATTTCAGGAATTCCCAACATATACAATATTCGGAAAAGTATCCGATTACTTTTATTCAGCCCTGTATATGATCTATAGATTTGTACATATACTACATAGGATGCTAAATTTCAGTTTAGTTAGGAAACGCGTAGCACAGTTTAAAATTCTCCTTCTGGAGTTTCTTTCAATAAACGGAAATGTGTTCGCGAACTTTTGTGCTGCCCTGTATATGAAATACAGAATTTATACACACCAAGTAATAGACAAAAAGTGAGTTAAATTTAAAATCGCGTTCAGCAACTTAAAACGCACTTCCAGGAATTATTGTTAACAGACAGTAGAGAATTCTTTTGTGTGTCCCTGTAAATGAACGATGACTGCTATACACACACTATTCTGTAGTAAACCTCTTGTAACGCACCTTAGTGATATATATAAATTTCAATGCGTCTAAAATAGTGAAACATTATTTAATTAAACCGCAAACGATTTTTCTCCATATACGTAATGTAACAGAATTATTTTGACTGTCCTTGTAAAGTAAATATAAGTGCTATGCACACCCTATTCCACATTAAGCTTCTTGTAATGCACCTTAGTGATATATATCAATTGCAATGTATTTGAAATTGCGTAACATCATTAAGATACACCGCAAATGATTTTTCCCCATAGACCGTAATGTAACGGAATGTTTTGAGTGTCACTTTAAAAAAACTATAAGTGCTACACACTTCCGTTTAAATAGGGAACATGATATAGATAACGACAATAACATATAAAAATTGCAGGGCAATCCGAGCATATTTACGGGAGTTAGAGCACGGACAGACGGCCATTCGGCAGACGGCTATACGGCAGACAAACCGAAGTCATAAACACTTTTCAACTAGGTTGGAAAGTGTTAAAAAGCATGTTGCTGACCACCTCAGTGATTTATATCAAACCCACTGTTTCTTATATTCTAACATCACCAAAATGCACCGCAAACGACTTTCTACCATAGACAGTTATGTAACGTAATCCTTTTGTGCATCTCTGTAAACGAATGGTAAATGATAAAAACATCATTTTCAGTAGTGATCATGCTATAATAAATTTCAATGACATACATCTATTACAGGACAATCCGATGGCTTTTTATAGCCAAATTATAATTTTATCAATTAATAGCTTAATGTTAATTAAATTATGAATATATGTTGTCACAACTGTTTAAAAATCCCAAGTAGACAGTTTGATCAATGTTTTTTTTTTTTTTTTTTTTTTTTCTGCCATAAGAAACAGAATAAAAATTATATACATTTTAATAATTTCACTGGTTTGCGTTTTATACCAACGGTAAGAAAAGGGGCCCAGGCTTAGTTATGTTACAGTAACATTTTTATGTATTTAAAAAAAAAAAATAAATAATAATAAAAAAAAAAACAATAAATTGCTATCTTGAAATTTGATGTTATTTTTAAGATAAACATTATATACTTATAAAAATGTTTTCTTTTTAACTACTTATACTTTTATCAATATTTGTTTAATTAGATTTCTTCAGATTCCTAAATGTTACTGGTAATCTAAAAAAATGTGCTCTTCGGAATTTCTGATGTAAAACGGCAAATAAAAGTTAATTGTTTCTTGAGTAATAAAAAAGTTTACTATTTCAATGATTTTCCCCTTTCTTAACTTTTTCCCCTTTTCTTAACTTAAAAGTTATAAAAAGGTTAATCTTTATTTTTTCATTTAAAAAATAATAATGTTATTTGACAGCAGATTGAGATATAAATATTTTGAATAGACAGTTTGAATAATGTCTTTTTTCACTGTCTCCATATTGTTGTGAGCTCGGGGTTCGAAAGGACTGATGCCAATATATAAGAACAATAAAAAGGCTTTATTCACTATAAACAGTGCAATACGATCACAAATATCTTCTGAAAATTACAAGATATTCAGTAATCTTCAAATCCAATAAAAGCGCAGCAAAATTTCACACAGAAACAATGCGTTCAATACGACGTATCAACGACAAAATCGATCCGAGAAACACAGTTCTCAATGCAAAGCCTCTCGTATGAATTCAATCGCAGTTGACAGACAACTAACTAACTTGAACTAATGGAGGTCCCTTATATAGACTTCAGAGATCTTTCCAGATTATTCCAGGGCCTTCAGATGCTAGAAATTACCAGAAAGTGCTTTAACTTTCGATAGAGAATCTATGAGAGAAAGGATCCCAATGTATAGGTATAAGGGGGGTGTGGTTGCACAAAAAGTCGCCAAATCCGTCGCCAACTTGGCGATATTTGGCGATATATCGCCAAATTTGGCGACAAAAATAAGTCGCCAAAACCATCGCCAACTTGGCGATAAACCCATTCCTTGGCGATTTCTCCATAGACTTCCATTATAAAGATGAGGGTGTAAGGTTGTTTTCCTTGCAAACCATCTGAGGCCTTTAGCATTGAGTTACATGATGCTCATTAGGAAATACATTAATAATACTGCAATTTTCACAATAATGAAATAAAATAAATTTAAACAAATGGAATATTTACAGATATATACAAAATTCATAACAATATGTTAAAAAAGAAACAGAACAAAATATATAGAGAGTAATTCCAGATGAGATGTCGCATATTTTTTTTTAATGTGTGTATAAACTCCCATGGTGCACATAAACTAAAAAAAAATAATGCTGTGCTATTTAAAAAAATAATTAATATTTAAAAAAAATTTCTAAAACATTACAATGCGGCGCGTCACCCGTACATTCAGCGTGAGACGTCGCACTTGTGCGGGAAATATGCCGCGCTTGTCATAAGAACAGAATGAAATTATAAATAAAAAATATTCAAAGAAATAATCATATCTGGACTACAATTAACTATGTAAGAACAAAAAGAAACTAAATGAGTACAATGAAACGTACACTGTTAAAAATTTGCAGCAAACTGTCCAGTCAGTTGACCGTTTTTAGAGACAACGACTACATAACATTAATTTAACTCTATTCTGACCATAATATAGGCAATAATATGGTCAGAATAAATAAATTATGGTTGTGTAACGATTTTCTACAAAAACGGTCAAATGACTGGACAGTTTGCTTCAAATTTTTAACGGTGTACTGGTAGGTTCAAATCAACATTAGTCTGCCTACTTTGTTCACTACTAAAATTATCTACTTATTTTTACAAGATCGAATTTTAATTATTATTTCAGCAACAACGTAACATCAGTTGTATTAGAGAGAGAACAGAAAATAGTAAAATAGTGTTTACATTGTTTTATTACTTACCCATCATACGTAGTATAGTAAATATCGTCTTGTAATCAATTTAAAAAAAGAAAAAAAAATGACGGATTTACATGTTTTAGACACTGGAGATTCCGAAAAACATTTTTAGAAAAAAAAAATTGCCTTCCGTATGTGTGTCTGTCTGTCTGTAAACGCTCTACCTCCCGAACAAATTGAGATAGAGACTTTAAATTTGGTATGTACTTAGTATGTAATGATGGGAAGAAGCTTATTGAATTTCAGTAAACTCGATTATCCGGAACTATTTTTTTCGGACTCTCAAAATATTCGTTCTGGTAACAGGTATATAAAAATGTTCAAAATTGTTTATTTTAAGGAGTTAATATAAAAGACAATAAAAAAAATAAGTTTTGCATAAAGAATGAAGTCCATCGGATAATGAGTTGTCCAGATATTGTAATCCTATTTTCCACATTCTTCGATTTTTCATGACCCTGTATTTCATCCAAATTTCAATTCAAAGATATATTTTAATTGGAAATGAGATGCTTAATCCGACGCAATAAACCGTTAGTTAATGTGATTAAAAATTTTGGAGTTATAAGGATATTTCTTTTAGGCAATTCAGTAATAGAACATTTAAAGTTTATGACGTCATCAAGCCCCAATTTTATTCGAATTGCAATGTATTTTATAAGTAGTTTACACATGTTTTATTTTCATATTTTATATTATGCATATCCATGATGGGTATGTATTACGGTGGCCCCCAACGACTAGTTTGTTAATAGACCTGTTTTTGTGACCGCAATCTACACAAAAAGTGTCGAAAATACTACAGTCTTCATGTAACCACATTTGCACATGAAGCAACGGAATCAATCACACCTTCTCTTAGTTTTAAAGTAGTTTTCTACACATTCCTTGCAAAGAACATTTTCGTCACATGTGTGATCCAACTTTTCATTATTATCATCTTGACGTGCATCATTCTTCGCATTCTTACTTTTTATTTTCCCCTTTTTCTTCTTAGGTGTAATAAACTTCATACTGTTTGAAATTTCATCAATGTCTGATGAACTGAATTTTATTATTCGCGGCATCCCGTAAAAAAGAAACTGCGACATGTATACCGGATAGCAGTACGGCATATATCCCATTTTGTACGGTACAGATGTCGCACATCACAGTTGCCTGCATTCGCAAAGGAAAATTGCGTAACCATACACACAGTACTTTATACAAACGCTACACTTAATTGTGACTTCGAAATCATGCATGCATTTAGTAATTAGCGTATAAATGCATTTAAGCATAACGTGCTTAACAGTTTGGAGAGTGAAATCATGTGCTTACCTCAAAATAAGGATTGTAAAGCTACAAGTAAACATTGAAATAGGATTCACACTGGTTAAAGTAATCTCATTGCACACCTATGCTGTGCGTTTGACTGTCATTTATGGATAATTACAAGAAATACAAGGCGGCATCTATCCCGGATGCGGCGACTCTGCTGTACTTACTCTATATATTTTTTAATAAATTCATTACTTCGAGTTTTCTACTCAGAGTTAAAAAAAAAAAAAAAAAAAAAAA
This sequence comes from Maratus michaelseni, assembly GCA_963931845.1. NCBI lineage: Eukaryota > Metazoa > Arthropoda > Arachnida > Araneae > Salticidae > Maratus > Maratus michaelseni. The sequence continues at coordinate 396,899,050 of OZ007592.1, forward strand.
AAAAAAAAGAGAGAGAGAGAGAGAGAGAGAAAAGAAGAAGAAGAAGAGGAAGAAGAAAAAGAAGACGTTGCGTTTTCTAAAATCGGAGCCCACGCCAAATTATTGTACTATAATAACATGTTTCTTTAGGAACACGATGAATTTCTGCTATGGAATTTTGAGTTATTTTTAAGATAAACATCGAATGATTATAAATTAATGTTTTTTTTTTTTGTTTGTTTTTTAAATCTATTTTTACTTTTTATTTGTATACACTCACACACTTTTATTAATGTGTGTTTAATTACATTTGTTCAGTCTCGAAAATGTTGCTGCGAATTAAAGATGTGTTTAAAAACCATATTCCGAATTAAAATAAATTCAGGATTTCTGATGTAAAACGACAAAAAAAAGTTAATTGTTTCTTGAGTAACAAAAAAGTTTCATATTTCATTGTTTTTTCCTCTTTCTTAACTTTTTCCTATTTTCCTAACTTAAAAGTCATAAAGAGATTAATGTATATTTTTTCATTAAAAAAAAATAATAATGTAATTTGGCTGCAGATTCAGAAAGAAAATTTTAAAAAATTCAGTTTGAATAATGTTTTTTCCCCTGTTCCCAAGTGCTAAAGAAAAAATAGAAAACAAATATATATATATATATAATAAATTCATTACTTCGAGTTTTCTACCCAGCGTAAAAAAAAAATCGGATTATGAAATTTAAATTTTATATAATCGGATTATAAAATTTAAATTTTATATAATAGGATTATAAAATATTAGTTTTATACAATCGAGGCCACACCAAATTATTGTAACATAATTTTTTTGGAACTCGATGAATTCCTGTATATATGATATTGCTGTTAAACATTAAATACTTATACAGAAATGTTTTTTATGCATGTTGCCGCAATTAAAAATTGTACTGAAAATACATATTCAGAAATAAAAGTACTTCGAGATTTCTGATGTAAAGCGACAAAAATAAATAAATAAATAAATAAATAAATAAATAATAAAATAAAATAAAGATTGTTTTTTTGTATATATTAATAATAATAATGCCACAATATTTTTTCCTCTTTTTTAACTTTTTACTATTTTCTTAACTTAAAAGCCATAAAGTGATTAATGTTTATTTTTCCATTTAAAAGAAAAATGTTATTTGACAGCAGAGTGAGAAATAAATGCATTCGACATTTTTTTCATAAAACGCCAAAAATGTTTATTATTAACAAGTTATTAAAAGCTAAATATCAGCTTGTAAAGTTTTTTTCCTCTTTAAAAGTAAATATTTAGAAGTCATAAAAAGTCATTTTTTTATTCCAATGAAAAATAATCATGTTACTAAACAGGAGATGCAGAGAAAAAAAGTATTATTATTATTATTATTATTATTATTTACATAAAATAATGAAAACGTTAAAATTGATAGTAAAAATTATTTATTGCACTGCTTTCTTTCTTTCTTTCTTTCTTTCTTTCTTGCTTTCTTTTTCTTTTCTGTTTTTCTCTTTTTTTCTCTTTTCTCTTTTTTTTTCTTTTTTGTGTGTGTGTGTGTGTGTGTGTTTTTCAAATTGGTCTGTGTAGCCGTTAACATAGTTAAGTTACTAAAGGGCATATAAAGAGAAAAAAATCTGAAATCGATATTAAAAAAATTAATTAATTAATTAATTAATTAAAAAGCTAACTGCTTACATGGCATTATAAAAAAAAAAAAAAAAAAAAAAAAAAAAAAAAAAAAAAAATCTATGTCAAATTTAAGTACGTAAAAAATATTCTAGAAAAACTAAAAAAGAGAGCTTATTTTTCAGTTTTCATGGTGTAGTTTGATTTGTTCATTATTTTTTATTTATTTTTTCAAAATATGATTAAAAAAAAAAATAGAATTCCAAAAAAATGCAAGGAAAGAAAAGTATCACAAATTTATTTATACTATGTTTATCACTTTTTATATGTGAAATAGATATTTTTCTTTTTTTTAGAATTTTTCAAACAAATTTCTTATTTAATATTTTTTTTTGCTTATTAGATATTATATTTCATTCATTGTAATAAATAATTTTAATATTACAAAACTACATAAATATCATAAAAAATAATAACTATAAATGTTTTATATCTCATAAGATATGAAAAACCTAGATACATATTTAAGAATCTGCATTTAAATTTGATTTATTATTAGTCGTTAGTTAAAAAGTGACTAGAAATATTTAAAATATTTTATTTTTATTTTATATACTTCTAAAAATAATCCTTCAAAAAATTAACACAATATTCTTTTATAAATATTAGAAATTAAATATGTTTTGAACTTTCGTTGTCAGATGGCGACACATACTAATATTTACAATTCCGATTTAAGAATTTTCAATTGTCTGTTATGTGAAGCACTAAAAGTAAATATAAATTACTTAAACGCAATAAATATTATGCTACAATCAAAATGTGTCAAATTTTTAACTTTATATGTATTTTTTTCAAACAATTTAGAAGAGATATATGTTTTTAAACACAACATAGCACTTATTAAATGAATCGTTCAATTTCATTTTCTTCTTATTGATTCTAATATAACTTTAAAAAAAAAAAAAAAGTATTTTCTTAGCTCTTGCTTGTTTAAGTTTTACTAAAAGTATTTACTTACAAATCGAATATTATTAAATTATGTTTCAAAAATAGAATAACAGTATCAAAAATTGCTCTTAAAGGTTTTGTGGTGCTGCCATCTATTATCTATTGTTTAGGTGAAAATATTTTCCAAGTATTGAATCCCAACGAAAATGTGAATTTTAACACATAGGAGACAAAGGGCCGTAATCAGACGGGGCACGGGGGGGGGGGGCTGAGCCCCTCCTAGAAACTTCTTGAGCCCCCCTCTAGACTTCATAATCTTTCAACACAAATAACATTATTTATTACATTTAAGAATGTTAAAACTCTATAATCAAAAGTTTATGACTTGCTTTCTACTTTTGTCTATATTTATGTATATTTAAAATAGAGGGGGGAAGACTAGCTATGAATTAGCCCCATCAAAAAATTTCAAAGCCCCCCTCTGACTTTACCGACTGGTTACGGCCCTACGTCAAATTTGCTGAGAAAAAAGACTGAATTTGGACATTTTATGATAGATAGATTTAGATCCCGATATTGCTTTTAAACATTATACGTCAAGCATAGATTATGAAACACTTTCCAACACATTCAGAACACTGTAACAAAACTTCCAAGTTACTAAGTAAACAATTTAGAAAACGCAAAACATGTTTTAAAATCCAATTTTAGCAAATACTACCAATTTTCAAACAAAATATCCGAATTATTTTTTGCAGTCCTGTATATAATCTGTACATTTGTATGTGTATTACACAGTATGCTAAATTGTACTTCAGTTAGGAAATGCATAGCAGAATTGAAAATTCCCCTTTAACAGTTTTCGTAAATAAACGTACGTGGGGATTTTTGTGCAGCCCTGTATATGATCCATAAAATTTATATGTACCAATTAATTTGCAAAAAATTTAGTTACATATGCATACTACAACTGAAATCGCACTTCCAGCAATTATTGTTCATAGACAGTACTGTAACCGAATTAGTTTGTGTGTCCCTGTAAATGCATGATACATTCTGTGCATACCATAGCCAACAGAAAGCGCCTTGTAGCGCACCTCAGTTTTATGTATCAATTTGAGTATGTTTAACATAGTGTAACATCATTAAAATACGCTGCAAATGATTTTTCCCCATAGACCGTAATTTAACGGAATTCATTTGAGTCTCCCTGTAAATGAACGGTACATTTTATGTACACCATATTCTACAGTAACCGCATTGTAGTACACCTCAGTGATATGCATCAATTTGAATATGTTTAAAATAGTGTAACATCACTAAAATACGCCGCAAACGATTTTCCTCATAGACCGTAATGTAATGGAATTATTTTGAGTGTCTTTGTAAAAGAACCGTAAATTCTACACACGCGCATTTTCAATACCAAACATGATATAGTTAATCGCAATAACATATCTCAATTTCAGTGCAATCCGAGTATATTTCAGCGAGTTACAGCATGGATATACGACAGACAGACAGACAAACAGAATTCATAACTACTTTTCAATTATGTTGAAATATGTCAAAAATATACCCTAAACAACAAAAAAGGCAAGAACGAAAAATCATGCATCCGGCATAGATTATGAAACAATTTCCAACACGTGTACAGAATATTATGAAGATTTTTTTTTTTTCATATGATGAAATGAGATATCCAAATAACAGGGCTGCCACTGGCGACTATTAGGTACCTTTCATTACAAAAAGCTACCTATTGCAGCCGTTATTATCTTATTTAAGAACCCATTTAGATGTAACTGAGTATGTGTATAGGACATACCAAGGTCTCGACCGAGTTCGTTGGCCAGCTTCATCCGCCATATTGTTTTAAAATGGTGGTGTGTGTTAGAACGTGATACAAGGGTTCTTGAACATCTTTTGTTTGGGCTATATCTTAAAAAATGGCTGAAATGTGGCAGTCTGAAATTTTAGGGTGGCTGAAATTTTGAAATAATCTGACATTTGTTATGCTGTAACTATCGTATTTATGAACGGATATGAATGTGACTGATCATGTGTACAGAACATACCGAGGTCTCGACCGAGTTCGTTGGTCAGCTTAATCCGCCATCTTGTTTTAAAATGGCGGCCAGTTAAAAAATTTAAAAAATTCAAAAATTCAAAAAGATGTACAAAAAAAATTATAAATTGAAAAATTGTTTCCTTTAAGTGTAAAAACGTGATAAAGGGATTTTGGAACATCTTTTGTTTTGGCTATATCTTAAAAAATGGCTGAGATATGGCAGATTGAAATTCTAGGGTGGCTGACATTTTAAAACAATCTGATTTTTGTTATGCTGAAATTCACATTCAAATTCAGTATTAACAAAAACCGGGATTGAATCTTCTATAATCCGGTTCCAAGCATTTTAGTTTCAGGTATTTGTGTAAAATGAGTTGAATTTTTAAAAACATAGACTATGAAAGTTACCTTTTCCTCCGGATTCATGCCGGAAGAACTTTTAGGTAGCTTTCAATACAAAAAAGTCCTTCGGCCTGTACCGGGAGGAAAAGGTAGCTTTCCTATATCTTCGTTTTAAAATTTTATCTAATGTTACACGAAAACAGCAAGTTAAAATGCAAAGAAATGTTTACAAAAGATTCGTTAATACTGAATTCGAATAAGAAATTCGCCAAATTATTGAGCAATAGCCAAATTGGCTTCATTTATGAAGGCTTATTTTGGTCGCCGAATTTGGTGATATTTTGCCAAATGTCGCCAATTTTGGCGAGAATTTGGTGCTAACGGATATGAATATATAGTTTTATGCGTATAATTGGGAAAATTATTACAACAATGAAAAAAATAATTTGCGAGTAATCGCGTTAATGTGCTGTTTTGTTTCAAAATGTCACCCTAGAATTTCAAACTGCTCTATCTCAGCCATTTTTTAAGATAGAAGTAAACCAAAAAATGCTCTGGAATCCTCGTATCAAGGCCTAACACTTAATTAAAAAATAAATTTGAATTTTTAGCTTTTTTGTATATTTATTTTAGTTTTAAATTTTTAATTGGCCGCCATCTTGAAACAAAATGGCGGAACAAGCTGGCCAACAAACTCGGTCCAGACATTGGTGAGCTTAAAACACACAATTAGTTTCAACAAAATTGATTTGAAAATACGAGCGTTATCGTATGACATAGGTCAGATATATATATATATATATATATATATATATATATATATATATATATATATATATATATATATATATATATATATATATATAAAAGAGTAAGTGTCTGTCTGCCTGCCTGCCCGCGGATTTCTCCGTAATTATAACACCTAGGACTCTAGAATTTTTGTCATGTGTAGATGTTGTCATCGGACAGTATACCTCGGGGCCGGATTTTTAAATTTTAATTTAGATTTTAAAAAAATTAAAACGTGTATATGGAATTTTGGGTTCGAGGCTATTTCAAGCTCCTCCCATGAAATAGCCTCGGCAACGCCATCCGTGGCAACGAAGCAGCCAGCCAATGAGAGCAGGTGCAGGATCCAGGATTTTGGGTTCGAGGCTTTTTACACTCTCCGCCAAGTTTACGGTAACGAAGCAGCCAGCCAATGAGAGCAGCGGTTATTACGGGATATAGCGAGCGATAGCATTTCCTTCCTTTACGGAAGCGGCTAGCCACAGATTTCATTGTTTTGTTTATGTTTGAGTTTTATTTTAAAGAAAATGAATATACTTTTGACAGATTGAGATTAAAGTAGGTTAGTTTTGATTGTATTCATTCTTTGTATGTTTAGTTGCCCCCATATATTATGTTTTAGGTAAGAATATAACTAGCATTTTACTGATTGCATTTTTCATGTTCTGAAATGAAACAAACTGTTTTCAATAACAAATCTTAATGAATTAAATTAATTTTACATCTTACACTTTACTATAAAATGTGCAGTTCTACAATTTATCGCATGTTACAACGTTCTCGGGAACTAAAAATGTAGTAAAAAACTCTTAACAGAAAGATTGTAAATTAAAAAACTCATATATTTAAGATATAACTTTAAACTGATATGCCTCTTCAACTGTTGTCGAAATCAATGCAATGTAAATATTTCTTAAATATTATGATCTTGTTTAAGAATTGGAAACATTCAGTGAAGTGTAGATTGTATTTTTTCATCAAAACAATTTGATTTGTAAGTATGAGGTAAAAAAAAATCACCATTTTCTCACATGATGAGTTTCATCAGAAAGTAAAACAATAAATAAATATGAATGATTTGCGGAGCTGTTTCAAAATAATTATGAAGAATAAGTCTTTAAAAATGTAAAATCAATGTTTTTTCTGGCCGATTTTTTTTAAAAATAATTATAAACCATTTTAATTTGTAAGCATGTTGTAAAAAAATCACCATTTAGTGACAAATTTTGTGTTTTATAAGAATCGCCCAAGAACGGACATGCAATGTGATATAAAATGTATGTTGTCATCGCACTAATTATTTTTGTTGAAGGTTTTTGGGTGATGTTATTGAATTAGTGATAGAAACAGCTCCGCAAATCATTCAGATTTACTTATTGTTTAACTTGCTGATAAAACTCATAATATGTGAGAAAACTGTGATTTTTTTTTTTTTTTTTTTTTAACTTCATATTTACAAATTAAATTGTTTTGCGGATTGTAAGTATGAGGTAAAAAAAAATAACCGTTTTCTCACATAATGAGTTTCATCAGAAAGTAAAACAATAAATAAATATGAATGATTTGCGGAGCTGTTTCAAAATAATTATGAAGAATAAGTCTTTAAAAATGTAAAATCAATGTTATTTCTGGCCGAGTTTTTTAAAAAATAATTATAAACCATTTTAATTTGTAAGCATGTTGTTGTAAAAAAAATCACCATTTTGTGAGAAATTTTGAGTTTTATAAGAATCTACCGAGAACGGACATGGTATGTGGTATAAAATTTATGTTGTCATCACACTCTATAATTATTTTTGTTGAGGGTTTTCGGGCGATGTGATTGAATTTTTGATAGAAACAGCTCCGCAAATCATTCATATTTAATGTTTAACTTGCTGATAAAACTCATAATATGTGAGAATACGGTGATTTTTTTTTTTAGCTTCATATTTACAAATTAAATTGTTTTGCGGATTGTAAGTATGAGGTAAAAAAAAAATAACCGTTTTCTCACATAATGAGTTTCATCAGAAAGTAAAACAATAAATAAATATGAATGATTTGCGGAGCTGTTTCAAAATAATTATGAAGAATAAGTCTTTAAAAATGTAAAATCAATGTTATTTCTGGGCGAGTTTTTTAAAAAATAATTATAAACCATTTTAATTTGTAAGCATGTTGTTGTAAAAAAATCACCATTTTGTGAGAAATTTTGAGTTTTATAAGAATCTACCGAGAACGGACATGGTATGTGGTATAAAATTTATGTTGTCATCACACTCTATAATTATTTTTGTTGAGGGTTTTCGGGTGATGTGATTGAATTTTTGAAAGAAATAGCTCCGCAAATCATTCATATTTACTTAATGTTTAACTTGCTGATAAAACTCATAATATGTGAGAATACGGTGATTTTTTTTTTTTTTAATTCATATTTACAAATTAAATTGTTTTGCGGATTGTAAGTATGAGGTAAAAAAAAAATAACCATTTTCTCACATAATGAGTTTCATCAGAAAGTAAAACAATAAATAAATATGAATGATATGCGGAGCTGTTTCAAAATAATTAAAAAGAATAAGTCTTTAAAAATGTAAAATCAATGTTATTTCTGGCCGAGTGTTTTTAAAAATAATTATAAACCATTTTACTTTGTAAACATGTTGTAAAAAAATCACCATTTTGTGACAAATTTTGAGTTTTATAAGAATCGCCTGAGAGCGGACATGGAATGTGGTATAAAATTTATGTTGTCATCACACTCTATATAACTATTTTTGTTGAGGGTTTTTGGGCGATGTTATTGAATTTTTGATAGAAACAGCTCCGCAAATCATTCATATTAACTTAATGTTTTAACTTGCTGATAAAACTAATAACATGTGAGAAAACGATGATTTTTTTTTTTTTACTTCATATTTACAAATTAAATTGTTTTGAGGAAAAAATACATCCTACACTGACTGCACTGAATGTTTTAATTTTTTAGCAAACTCATAACTTTTAAGAATTATTTACATTATATTGATTTCGACAACAGTTGATGAGGCATATCAGTTTAAAGTTGTATCTTATATGTGAGTTTTTTAAATCAATGATGTGAAATTTATGATTATTTATTTATTGTTATTTACAATTTTTCTTTCTGTTACTGTTATTGGACTACATTTTTAGTTCCCAAGAACGTTGTAATATGCGATAAATTGTAGAACTGTACATTTTATAGTAAAGTGTAAGATTAATTTGATTCATTAAGATTTGTTATTGAAAACAGTTTGTTTCATTTTAGAACATGAGCTGATATGTCTAGAGCTATGAAAACATTCAGTAAAGTGCAAAATATATTCTTACCAAACACATAATATATGGGGGCAACTACGCATACAAAGAATGAATACAATTGAAACTAACTTATGTGAACCTCAATTAGCCAAAAATATCTTTTCTTTAAATAACCTTTTCTTTAAAATAAAACTCAAACATAAACAAAACAATGAAATCTGTGGCTAGCCGCTTTCAGCTGTGAACATGAACTGCCGTTGCTGGATCCTGGATCATCCCATATTCACATCTTGATAGGGAAAAGCGGATTAGGATAGATCGATAGGGAAACCCCGTTATCGGATCGGGACATTAGATGTAATTAAGACGCATTTGTAATAATTAGCGGGAATGGGATGTTTGTGTGTGTGCTGTTTTTAATAAAGACAGTTGCATTTCTTTTGCAACCCTTTCACGAAAGTGTTTTCTTCAAACCTTTCACAAAATCAGTATTTTTTCCACAATCCTTTGACGAATTTCGTACTTTTTCTGCGATCCTTTGACTAAATTCAAGTTTTTTTCTGCAATCATTTGACGAAATTTGCTTTTTTTTGTGATCCTTTAACGAAATTCGTGTTTTTTAGCACTTTCCAACCTAGTTGAAAAGTGCTTATGACTTCGGTTTGTCTGGCCGTCTGCCGTCTGGCCGTCTGGCCGTCTGGCCGTCTGCCGTCTGGCCGTCTGCCGTCTGTCCGTGCTCTAACTCCCGTAAATATGCTCGGATTGCTCTGCAATTTTTATATGTTATTGTCGTTATCTATAGCATGTTCCCTATTTCAACGGAAGTGTGTAGCACTTATAGTTTTTTTACAGGGACACTCAAAAGAATTCCGTTACATTGCGGTCTATGGGGAAAAATCATTTGCGGTTTATTTAAATAATGTTTCACTATTTTAAACGCATTGTAATTTATATAGATCACTAAGGCGCATTAGAAGAAGCTTAATATGGAACAGGGTGTGCATAGCACTTATAGTTACTTTACAGGGACAGTAAAAATAATTCCGTTACATTACGTCTATGGAGAAAAATCGTCTGCGGTTTATTTAAATAATGTTTCACTATTTTAAACGCATTGAAATTTATATAAATCACTAAGGTGCATTACAAGAGACTTACTACGGAATATTGTGTGCATAGCAGTCATCGTTCATTTACAGGGACACGCAAAAGAATTCTCTACTGTCTGTTAACAATAATTCCTGGAATTGCGTTTTAAGTTATTGACCGCGATTTTAATTTTAACTTGCTTTTTGTCTATTACGTGGTGTGTATAAATTCTGTAGATCCTATACAGGGCAGCACAAAAGTTCGCGAACACATTTCTGTTTTTTGACAAACTCCAGACGGAGAATTTTAAACTGTGCTACGCGTTTCCTAACTGAACTAAAATTATCATCCTATGTAGTATATATACAAATCTATAGATCCTATACAGGGCTGAATAAAAGTATTCGGATATTTTTCCGAATATTGTATATGTTGGAAATTCCTGAAATTATGTTTTTAAATATGTTATGCATTTTCTAAATTGTTTACTTAGATGTTAGCTTTTAGCTTATTAAACGTTATGATTTGTAAAATTATTTTGGAAGCGTTGGAAAGTGCTATATAATCTATGCTTGGCGCATGATTTTTCGTTCTTGTTTCCACATATTTTTGTCGAGATTCATGTTTTTTCAGTGATCCTACGACATAATTCGTGTTTTTTTCAGCGATCCTTTGATGAAATTCAAAATTTTCCTGTGATCCTTTGATGAAATTCGCATTTTTCCATGATCCTTTGATGAAATCTGCTTTTTTAATGATTCTTTGACAAAATTCGTGTTTTTTCAGCGATTATTTGATGAAATTCGTTTTTTTCTCGCGAACCTTTGACAAAATTCACGTTTGCCAGCGATTCTTTGATAAAATATGCTTTTTTCTATTATGATAGGGAAAGGCGGATTAGGATAGGTAGATAGGGAAACCCCATTATCGGATCGGCACATTAGATGTAATTAAGAAACATTTGTATATTTGTAATAATTAGCGAAAATGGCGAGATAAAGTGGGTGGGGGGGACGACATTTTATTAAATAGCGCATTTGTTCTACATCAACTTCCTCTCACCACCAGGGGGTGCTTTGCTATCGCTGTTTCTATGGGCTGGATCACGACGGGGTATGGCTCTTTCCACTCGACATCAATAGAGCTTACTGATTTTAGTTCGGATTTTCACCAACAAGGGGCGCTTTCGTATCTCTGGTTCTATGGGCTGGATCATGACGGAGTATGCCTCATTCGACTCGACATCGATAACCTTAATGATATCAGTTATGTTCGTATAGAGCAGTGGTTCCCAAACTTTATTTAGCCGCGCCCCACCGAAACATCTCTAAAATGATGATGCCCCCCCATCCCCCTATAACATATAATTCTTATAAAATTTTAAAAGAATTTACTCCTGATAGAGTTAAAAGCATTTAACATTGATCCTGAAACGTGCCGAAGGTAATGGATGAATCAAATATTTTTTTATAATCATCTGATACTTTTCGTAGTTTACTGGCACACGGTCGCCACGTATGCTTGGATCCTTGATTAGAAAAATCAATAATCTTGAATAAAACATTTTTGCCTTATTTAATCGCAAAATTTCTGCGATTAAATTACGCAACAATTTCTAATCAGAATAAAACGTGATAAAAGATTCTGTAAAGGAAGGTCGTCAAGTAATTGTTAAATATACACTTGCATAGTTTCATGTGTAAAATTGATTTTCATGTGACATATTGCAGTGCGACTCAGTCAATAAATAATCGAATAAAGAAAACTGCCCAGTTAAACTGAGGGCATTGAGCTCACAGGCTATTCACACTAATTGTATATTATGCTATTTTTTCAAAGAATAATGCCACTCGAAAAATAAAGAAATCGACAATATATGAAGGGGCGGGATAAGCACCCGTTCCCACCCTTCATACTTAACCAATAAACCCCCAAAATCTAATCAGGCAAGCGCCTTACCACAATGAATTTATACACAAAATTTGAAAAAAATCGGATAATTTTACTTGAAAAACCCATTTATCTAAATTAAGGGAGGTGAGCCCCCCCCCGTTCCCCCCTTAATTAAACTTAACAAATGAAAACCCAAAACTAATCAGGCAAGCGCCTTACCACAATGAATCTATATACAAAATTTGAAGAAAATCGGATAATTCTGCATGAAAAACCCATTTATCTAAATTAAGGGGTATTACTCCCCCGTTTACCCCCCTTTATACTTAACCAATGAACACCCAAAACTAATCAGGGAAGCACCTTATCACAATGAACCTATATACGAAATTTGAAGAAAATCGGATACTTCTGCACGAAAAACCCATTTATCTAAATTAAAGGGATGTTAGCCCCTCTTTCCCCCCTTTATACTTAACCAATGAACTCCCAAAACTGATCAGGGAAGCGCCTTATTAGAATGAACCTGTAAACAAAATTTGAAGCAAAACGGATAATTCTATCACGAGTTATCGCGTTACGTACATACATACATACATACGTACATACAGAACGGGCGGGCACATTAGCTTTCAGGCTTTGGTAGCCTGTGAGCTAAAAAGTTGTTTAAAATTCTAAAATACTTAGAAATCAGAAAAATTATAAAGAATTTTTAGATATATAAAAGTATCTAAATATCTTTAAAAGTTTTCTGTATAATTATTCTGGTAGATATGTATTTGAAACTTTTGAATGGATACTTTTTAAAATTGAATAAAAAACTTTTTTTAAAATTATTTTTTTGAAATTTGAATGTGTAACTTTTATTTTCAGTCTACAACATTACTATTAGAAAAACAATTCAGAAGGTATGAGTTCACAGAAATTCCGAATTATCCCATTGAAAAGTTAAATTGCCCCCTCGAAAAGTCAAATTGCCCCCTGTGGGGCGTACGCCCCCCGTTGGGAACCACTGGTATAGAGCATATTGTGCCCCCTGGTGGTGGAAGGTGTAACTAAAGAATTTTGCAGCTAACTCGGGTTCTATGGGTCACATCACGACACAGTTTGGCTCATTCGACACAACATCAATAGAGCTTACCTATTTTAGTTCTGAATTTCACCACCAAGGGGTGCTTTCCTATCTCTGTTTCTATGGGCTGGATCACAATGGGGTATGGCTCTTTCCACTCGACATCGATAGAGCTGACTGATTTTAGTTCGGATTTTCACCACCAGGGGTGCTTTCCTATATCTGGTTCTATGGGCTGGATCACGTCGGGGTATGGCTCATTCGACTCTACATAGATAGAGCTTATCGATTTTCACCACCAGGGGCGCTTTTCTATCTCTGGTTCTATAGGCTGGATCATGAAGGGGTATGGCTCTTTCGACTCGACTTACGGTAATATATGGGAGTGTGTATGGCACGCCCAGTGTTTGCTGTCTAAGGTAGTGGGGCCCCAACATTAGATTTGTTAAAAATAAAAAAATGTTCAACACTGATTTCAGGTACATTTAAGGTTGTTGGCACGGGCAACGCCGGGCGGGTAAGCTAGTATATATATATATATATATATATATATATATATAAATCAACATTTGAACGGAGGGTGGTTTTGGGGTCTGGGGGTCATGATCGGTGAAAATATATCGAAAATTTCCGGAACTGCTTTCCTCCGAACGGCTGCAATAGGTAGCTTTATACTTTTTTGTATTGAAAGCTACCTATTGCAGCCGTTCGGAGGAAAGCAGTTCCGAAAAATTTCGATATATTTTCACCGATTATGACCCCCACACCCCAAAACACCCCTCCGTTCAAATGTTGATTTATATATATAGATATATCCATATATATATATATATATATATATATATATCTGACCTATGTCAGACGATAACGCTCGTATTTTTAAATAAATTTTGATGAAACTAATTGTGTGTATTAAGCTCACCAATGTCTCGACCGAGTTCGTTGGCCAGCTTGGTCCGCCATTTTCTTTCAAGATGGCGGCCATTTAAAAATTTAAATCTAAAATAAATATACAAAAAAATTAAAAATTCAAATTTATTTTTTAATTAAGTGTTAGGCCTTGATACAAGAATTTAGAGCATTTTTTGATTTACCTCTATCTAAAAAAATCGCTGAGATAGAACAGTTTGAAATTCTAGGGTGGCTGACATTTTGAAACAAAACAGCACATTAACGCGATTACTCGCAAATTATTCGCACTGTTGTAATCATTTTCCCAATCATACGCATAAAACTATATATTCATATCCGTTAGCGCCAAATTCTCGCCAACATTGGAAACATTTAGCGAAATATCGCCAAATTTGGCGACCAAAATAAGTACCAATATAAGTACCAAAATAAGTACCTTCCGGTACAGGCCGGAAGGACATTTTTTATATTCTATTCGTACCACTATTAATATATATATATATATATATATATATATATATATATATATATAATATATTTATCTTGCATATGTTGTCCAAGTATATGTGAATTTTTTTTATTTTGGGAAAGCGGTGCGAGGTAAAATTAAAAAAGTCCTTCCGGCCTGTACCGGGAGGAAAAGGTAGCTTTCCTATATCTTCGTTTTAAAATTTTAGCTAATGTTACATGAAATCAGCAAGTTAAAATGCAAAGAAACGTTTACAAAGGATTCGTTAGTACTGAATTGGAATAAGAAATTCGCCAAATTATTGAGCAATAGCCAAATTGGCTTCATTTATGAAGACTTATTTTGGAGAATTTGGCGCTAATGGATATGAATATATAGTTTTATGCGTATGATTGGGAAAATGATTACAACAATGAAAGAAAATAATTTGCGAGTAATCGCGTTAATGTGCTGTTTTGTTTCAAAATGTCAGCCTCCCTAGAATTTCAAACTGTTCTATCTCAGCCATTTTTTAAGATAGAGGTAAACCAAAAAATGCTCTGGAATCCTCGTATCAAGGCCTAACACCTAAATCTGAATTTTTAACTTTTTTGTACATTTATTTTAGTTTTAAATTTTTAAATGGCCGCCATCTTGAAAGAAAATGGCGGACCAAGCTGGCCAACGAACTCGGTCGAGATATTGGTGAGCTTAATACACACAATTAATTTCATCAAAATTGATTTAAAAATACGAGCGTTATCGTATGACATAGGTCAGATATATATATATATATATATGGATATATCTATATATATAAATCAACATTTGAACGGAGGGTGGTTTTGGGGTCTGGGTGTCATGATCGGTGAAAATATATCGAAATTTTCTGGAACTGCTTTCCTCCGAACGGCTGCAATAGGTAGCTTTATACTTTTTTGTATTGAAAGCTACCTAAAATAGTTGACAGTGGCAGCCCTGAAATAAGCAATTAAAAAAATAGATAACTCAGTAAAGATCCATTTTCAGCAATTGCTGCTCATATTCAAAGTGTTTCGTGCAGACCTGCATATAATCTACCAAATTTGTAAACAACACTTAACACACTAAAAATTACATAAAATTGCATATCACTGTGGAAAGATCACTTCTAGCAATTACCGATCATAGTCAGTTCTTTGACTGAATTCTCTTGTGCGTCCCTGTAAATAACGATAAATCCTACGCATTCCATAATCAATAAAAAATAAGTTGTATTGAACCTTAGTGATCCTTTTAAAATTTAATTATGTTTCACGTATCATAACATGTTCAAAATACACAGCAAACGATTTTTCTCTATAGATCATAATGTAAAGGAATTGTTTTGTACGTCCATGCAATTGAACAATAAATGCTACTAATTGTATACTCCGGTAAAATCATGCTGTAGTCCAGCTCAGTAATGCATATTAATTTCATTATGTTTGAAATATCGTAACATCAATAAAATGCGCCGCAAACGATTTTTCCCCCATAGACAATAATGTAATGGAATTATTTAGTATGTCCCTCTAAATGAATTATTAATAACTTCATTTTCAATACTGGACATTCTATAGTAAAATTCAGTATTATATAAAAATTTCATGACAATACAAGTATATTTATGAGAGCTAGAGCTTTGGACAGACGGACAGACAGACTGACAGATAGACAGACAAACCAAATTCATAAACACTTTCCAACTGTGTTGGAAAGTGTTAAAAAGAATGACAATGAGAGTTTTCTGTCATTTTGGAATATTACATTTGAAATATATAAATGAATATTTGATTGTGATAGGTATACTTTGCTTTCATAGAACGATATTTATTTTCATGCGAGAAACCTTTTTTTCTTTAACATATGACAACATAGTTGAAAAGAGTTTATGAATTCGTTTTCTCTGTCTGTCTGTCTGTGCTCTAACTCGCTTAAATATATCCGGATTTTCATGTAATTTATATACGTTATTAAGGTTTACTTTGGCATTCTCGGTAGTGAAAATGAAGTATGTAGGACTTATATATATATATATATATATATATATATATATATATATATATATATATATTACAGGGACACCGAAAATAATTCCTTTAAATCACGGTCTATGGGGGAAATCATTTGCGATTCATTTTAATAGCGTTACACTAGTTCAAACATATGGAAATTAATATATATGTAACTCAGGTGCACTGCAAGAGTCTTGTTATAGAATATGGTGTGCGTAGCACTTATAATCCCTTTACAGGGCCACTCAAAAAATTCTGTTACATTACGGTCTATGGAGAAAAATCGTTTGTGGTTTATTTTAATAATGTTTCAATATTTCAAATATATTGAAATTCATACATATATATCACCAACGGGCTTTACAAGAGGCTTACTATAGAATATTGCGTGTATAGCATTCGTCGTTAATTTACAGGGACACACAAAAGAATTCAGTGTTGCCTGTTAACAATAATTGCTGGAAGTGCTTTTGCATTTGTTGAACGCGTTTTTAAATTTTAATTATTTTTTGTCTATTACTTGGCGTGTATAAATTATATAGATCATATACAGAACAGCAGGACAGTTCTCGAGTACATTTCCATTTATTGACTGAAATTGCAGAAGGAGAATTTTAAATTGCGCTACGCGTTTCCTAACTGTCCTAAAAATTGACATTCTATGAAGTATATATACAAATCTATAGATTAGATACAAGACTGTACAAAAATGTTCGGATATATTTTCGAATATTGTTGGTAATTCCTGAAATTGGATTTTTAAATATGTTATGCGTTTTGCAAATTGTTTATTTAAATATCATCTTTCACCTGATTTAACGGTAAAAATTTGTAAAATTATTTTGGAAGTGTTGGAAGGTTTTACATAATCTATGCTTGGCGTTCGATTTTTCGTTCTTTTTTCCGATCTGAACTCACTCACTTGTCTTTCTTCAGAATTTAATGAAGAAGCTGCAAATTATGTCGGTTAATTTTCTCCCTCCTTATTTCATCGCATATAATGAACATTTAGAGGAGGTCAATGTTGAAATCTTTTGTAGAGAAAGGAGCCAAAAACTATCCAGAACACATAATAAAATCCTTATACAAAAACCTGAACAATGGGCGAAATTAAAAATATATATATATATAGATATAATGTAATGGAAGAAAAGTATTAAAAAATGCATACCGGAAAAATAGTACTAATAAAATTTAAATCAGTTATGAAATAAGTAGTTCGTTCAACTGATGTTATTGGCTTGAAAAGGTGATCGAGATGCCTACCTCTGTTCTTGAAACAAGTAGAATTTCAGAAATAATGCAATTGATTCTCCGTTTTTGGCGTTAGGATGCTTCTAGGACTTAATTAAGGCCGGGAAATGTAATTGGACCTTCATATTCATAGATTTTATTTTTTATTATTTTTTATTTTTTTACAATTTCTTGACTTTGGTAAGAGATCAGGTATGGAAATAAGTGTTTGTCTTTTACATCAGTTCCCTTACATAGATTAGTTTTTGAATAAATTAATAAATTTATTAAAAAACTTTATATGCTTATAAATTAATTTTACTTAGTGATACACCATTGTGTCAAATATCTTACGTATGTTTTTTTTTTTTTTTTTTTTTTTTTTTAATATTGTTGTATATTAATTCGGCTTATCGAAATTAAGGTTGCTGGTTTTGATTCTCATATCTGGAATTTATCCTCAAATGTGTACTTATTTTAACAGATATGATATATTTTTACCTGAAACCCTCTAAAAAATGGTTTGAATTTCTGAAAAATATATATGGACTATTGCTAAAAAATGTGTTAGAATGTTTAGTTGTATTTATGTTTTTCTGAATCTGTATACTAAATAATTACAATTTTTGAATATGTATCTCATATCATTTATTTACTTCGTAAACTCTATACTCATGAATAAATTTGGAAAGTTTTTTTTTTTTTTTTTAAATCATGTTTCTTTTAATGTATCAGAATCAGACTACACGTTAAAAATGTCTACAGAATTTTTAGAAGATTTTACGTAATTTCATTGGATAAAGTCCTATGATTTTTTTTATGTTTGCAATAGGTTTAAATATAGGAAAAGAAAAGAACAAATATTTAATCTATACGCCTATAAAATATTTAAATGCGGCTGTTCAATGGGAGACTTTATAACTATAATATTTCCATTTGAATGTTAATAGTCAACTATATATCACAATTCATAAAAAAAGGTTAGTCGAATAGTTCAAAATCAGAATATTATCGGTGATCTAGTGAGCTGAATTTCAATTGCTTTCTAAAATCTTTAGGATAATAAAGAATTTACCACAAAAAGTCTTTTTGTTTTTTTATTGTTAGTTGTTACTGATATTTAAGTTTGACTTCGAAGATTCAACAGAACGAATCCTTGCTATCGGGGAAATAATGAGGAAAATTGAGGCGTGTGTTAAAAATTAACACATGAACATAACATTAAATACATACTTTTTTGCTGGAAGTTGGCTAATAAAAAGTGACATTTTACGGAAAATCACTTATTATTCAGCTACTTTTAGAAAACAACTGAAATTCAACTCACTGTGTCGCTAATATCTTTACCAATTTTCAAGATATTCGACTGGCACTTTTATATGAGTTTCCCCATATATTTGACTACTAAATTATGAAAAAAAACTATGGTTCACGCATGTGGAGCTAAAAATTATTTCATACAAATGTTCATATTTCAACGAATATTTAACATATTTATAATCTAATTGTTAAATTATTGTTCCTGCATTTTGTCAAGTTTTCTGAAAGTGGCGTTAAATTCGGTTTAAAATACTGCATGCTATAGAAAAAAAAACATGAGGACTTGTTTTAAATTGTTTATAGAAACTTTTATATCTTCATGGAAATGCGTGCTATTTTTACACAAATAAACACAGATGTTTAGAATAGAACTAGTGTTGCCAGGTCCATTGTCACAAAAAGTGGGACAGTGGTTATTAAATCAGGACATAAAAATACACTAAATCCCATGAAATTGGTGCCTGCCTGTATGACGGAATCATGTTCTAAGGCCCTCACCCCTCACGCGAAAACATCCGCTCGCTAATGTTAATCCTATAGGAAAGTTCTTTTACAATATCTCGTTTACATTCCAATGTTTGTTTGTTTGTTTGTTTATTTTGCAGTTTTTAATTTTAGCCTTTTTTTGGCTTCTATATACAGCTGACATAATCCATATAACTGTGAAACAAGTCTCATAATTTTGAACTAATTCCAGATGAGAGACCTGCATCTGGATTGGCACCCCCAGAGGTAACGCTTATATAATACATGGAGGACATTGGAGCCACAAACATATTTTAACGTGCACCAACTCCCATTAGCGTACACGGTCCCACAGCAGAGGCAGACGAGAGAGGTTGCACCCTCCCAAGCACTGACCTTGGTCGATGCTGCTTGGGTTTCGGTGATCTTACGAGAACCGAGCTTTACCGTCCGCGTCACTGCCGGACTATATTCCAATATTTTTAAATGTTTTTTATTTATTTATTATTTATTAGGTGCATTCGTAATTATATAAATACGTAGCACCTATAGTCGTCTGTTTGCCTCTTCCTCCGTCCGTCTGTTCTTCCGTCCGCATATAACAGCGCAAAAACTACTCAACCAAATGATCTGAAATTTAATATATATAATCTTTGCAGAATTTTGTCGAGACATTTTAAATTTTATGAAAATCGAATCAAAACTTTAGACGATATTTGACTTAGTTATATTTGAATTTTTAAGAAATTTGAATTTTTTTTAAAAATCGGTATCTCTTGTTATAGGAGCTTCCGAGGTTTAATCGTCAAGCGAACGAGAAGATACTTATTTTATGACAGAAATTAATCTGCAGACGATAGAATTCATTTCACAGAATTAAAAATCATCAAGATCTGAATATTTACATAACTATCTATAGAACGAACGTTTGTCGCGTTTGACGTACAATTTCCAACATGTTTTTTTTTCAATTGAATAGCTGAGCTTGATCTCTATATCGCCTCTTTTACACTTTTTCAATTTTCTTTGCAGATTTTTTTTTTTTTTTTTTTTTTTTTTTTTTTTTTTTTTAAAGAAGAAAGTTTTACTTTTGGAACCAGATTCGAAAGCGAAAATATCCTCATAAATAAATAAATAAAT
Organism: Maratus michaelseni; assembly: GCA_963931845.1. Taxonomy (NCBI): domain Eukaryota; kingdom Metazoa; phylum Arthropoda; class Arachnida; order Araneae; family Salticidae; genus Maratus; species Maratus michaelseni. Next base: position 396,919,688 of record OZ007592.1, read on the forward strand.
AAAACATCCACAAGCAAAATTAAAAAAGTAAAACAGAGGTTGTTTAGAGATCAATCTCAGCTATCAAATTAAGAACAAAAAATCGTTATAAAATATTGAAATACAAAAGAGATACTGTTAAAAAACTGCCCCATAGGAGTCATTAGCGAGCGCATGTTTTCGCGTGAGAAGACCCTTAAACGAAAACTTTCATTATCTCAACGGTAGAAGTACCATACAATTATACCTGCTAAGACGAAAGCGTGTTTTAAGAGGATTTTTTTCCCTGCCCCTTGGAATTCTATCTTAGCAGGTTATATTATACTAAATAAACACAACACTGTGAAACCAGTGAAAGTGGAATCACTAGATGCTGAAACAATATCTCAATTTAACAGTCATAATAATATAGCATTCCTATCGCCGGAACAATGAAAATTTTACCTTTAAAACATGATTCCGTGTTACACACGTTCCGTTTTCCCAGGTCCCCATTTTTAAAGAAAAAATATAGTAAAACCTGTAAAAACAGAATCCCTGGAAATTGCAAATCATTCTCTTTTAGACAGGATTCCGTCTAGGCAGTTAGATTTGTAAAGTATTGTTTTCGAAGAAAACATAAAACTATGTTATAGACATTGTTCTGTCTTTACGTGTTTTATTGGTTTTAGTTCCACTCGATAGAGACTAACGAATAGTATAGTACAAAAAGAAATTTAAAAGAATTTTGGCATCATGAATAATCGGTACTTTTAACATCTCGCGCAGTACTTACGCGGGACAGGTCTTGAAATTCATAAAAATCGGACATCCCGTATAAATCTGGACATCTGGCAACACTATATAGAACCCACATTGTTATATGTTATAACTCACAGTGTTCAACGAAAGATAGATATGCGCAAGCTGTCAAAACGGCTTGCAATATGAAGCCAGTGATCGCTCAAATCCCTCGGACCAAACAAGACAAGCTCGTGGAACAAGGTCTCAGTTCATTGGACGAGAAGAGGTTTTCATAGCTTGCCGCCAGTGTTTGGGCTGACGTCTAACCGGTTTTAACTGGTTTCATGGTTGCATTTTTAGTTTCACGCCAAACCAACACATTTCATCTCAATCTTTCTCTGAACACTGTGGCTATAACTACAGATAATTTTCAGCACTTTGTTTCACAGAAGTCAGCTGGATGGGGAGGCTTACTAAAATGGCTTAAGCACTCACAAGCCCGGTCCAGAAGAGTTGGTCTCTTAATTTTGAACCAATACCAAATGAGATACCTGCACCTGGATTGACACCCCCAGAGGTAATGCTTATTCTAAACTTGGAGGACATTGGAGCCAAGAACAAATTTTACGTGCATCAGCTCCGATTAACGTACACGGTCCCACAGCAGCCGCAGCCGAGAGAGGTAGTCACCCTCTCAAGCATTGAACACGGTCGATGCTGCTTCACTTTCGGTGATCTTACGGGAACCGAGCTCATACGTCCGCGCCACTGCGGGACGCACTTTATTTCGCAGTGTGTACACATGTATTATTTGTTATTGCGATTATTTTTGTTCCCCTAACTGGTCTCTTGTCTAAACATTCACTGAAATACATAACGTCAAATATGCTCTTTGAATTTCTGAAATTCCAGAAGAATTAAAGTAATTCTCTCCATATTAAACAAAAGTCTAAAATCGAATATGCTCAGATATTTTGAATCAGATAGTGTTTACTAAGATAAAATATAACTAATTATTCTACTTTGACTCGATAAAATTATTTTTCTCCACATTTTAAAATTGAAAACATATTTTACCATTTCTGCTAAAAGTCACTATGATATCTTAATTTTGTATTATTTAAAAATATGTTCTGTGTTAAGTTAAAATACAAAACATCAATCTGGACGAGGGCCAATAAATTCTTTTTTTGGAAACATCATACTTGTCAACTTCAAATAAGAAGCATAAAATTAATAGAGAAGCATAAAATTAATAGAGAGAATAAGCATTCCTAAAAGTCAATATGATATCTTAATTTCATATTATTTAAGAATTTGTTCTATGTTTAGTCAAAAATATAAATCATTAATCTGAACGATTACCAAAAAAAAAAAAAAAAAAAAAAAAAAAAAAAACCACTATGTTCTTCGATATTAAATTTCAAACATATTTCGCTTTTACTTCTAAGAGTCAATATGATATCTTAATTTTGGATATTTCTGAATTCGTTCAAGTTGAAATATACATCATCAATCTGTCCTAGAGCCGTGAAATTCTTTTTTTTCGAAGCATCACACTTGTCAGTTTTAAATTGGAAATATAATCCAGTTTTATTTCTTAAACCTTTCAGGGGATAGGGGAGAGTAATTCTGTTCCTAAAATGTTGAAAAGATTAAATGTCATGAGTATTGGCGAACAAATTTATTTGAAAATAAATAAATACTTTTCTTCACATATCTTATAAATGCAAAATTTTATTTAAAAATGCGGGGTACCAGTTGGTAGATCGGAATTACAATTGAGTGATATGTATAAACTACCACCACTCTTGAAATGTTTAAAGTAAGTATGATATCTTAATTTTTAGATTATTTTAGAATATTTTCTATGTTAAGATGTATACTAATAAAAGAAAGTTTTGCTTTGGGTGCTTGTGTGTTCGTCTGTCTGCGATGCCTATTGAAATCTAGCGCACATAGAAGCCTGTACATTTAGGTGAGTATAGTCCAAGGCCTCTCCTGTGCACATGAGTCTCAGAATTTTAATATTTTAACAATTAACCAAAATATTAATTAACAAGTTGGAAATTGTACGTCAAACGTGACAAATGAGGTGCGTTCGTACTATAGCTAGTTATATAAATATTCAGATCTTGATGATTTTTAATTCTGTGAAATGAATTATATCGTCTGGAGTTTAATTTCTGTAATAAAATAAGTATCTCGGTCGCTTGACGATTAAACCTCGGAAGCTCCTACAGCAAGAAAGCAACGATTTTTTTTCTTTTAATTCAAATTTCTTAATAAATATTTTTATTAATATCTCCTACAGTTTTGATTCGATTTTCATAAAATTTGAAATGTCTCGACAAAATTCTGCGAAGATAATATATCTTAAATTTCAAACCATTCGGTTGGCTAGTTTTTGCGTTGTTATATGCGGACGGACGGACAGACAGACAGACAGACAGACGGACGGACAGACAGACAGACAGACGGACGGACGGACCAGACGACGACCATAGGTGCTACGTATTTATATAATTACGAACACACCTAAACACTGATCAATAACTCTTCTCTTCCTTTGCGAGTCTGCTTTCAGCACTCGCGCATGCCCAAAAACCGATTTACGTCAGCGAATGAAAATGAAGAACCATTTAAATGACGAATGAGTTTATTTCACCATTGTGTTTTAACTTTTATCGACTAAACCGTTTGGTTTATTTTAAAACGAGAAACATATTCTGAAAGAAGTCATTCATTCGTCCTAAATGCCGCAATCAATTCGAAAAAAAAAATATTTTTACCATTTGAAAAACATTTTTGAGAAAGGGTCGTTTTTCCGGGTTAATATGTTTTCCTCTTATAGGAGCGCCGCTCAAGAACGCAGTTTTAGAGTGACAGACAAACCAAACATATGCTCTTAAACCTGAAGCATTTTTCTAATAGTCTAATTATTTTTTTAAAAATACGAATTTTAACCCTTTTAAAAACACTGGCGGACGCAGGTTATTTCGCGCCTCATGAGAAGATATTTTTTTTCTTACGTTAAAAGTTACTAAACATTCGTATTTCGACACAGTCATTTTAGTGAATCGCGGTAGACCAGATTTACATCACCTACAACAATTTCGAAACGTTCGGACGAGAAGAAATATATATTTAAAAAAATAAAATCTGAGAAATTTTCGAAAACCCATAATAATAGGGTGTTTCTGCGCGGTCACGCTCGGCTTCGAGTAAATTTTCACTATTTACTAGGCATATATTTTCACATAATTTTATAGAGGACGTCAGAACAGGTATATTTATAAACGACTAAAATTTCAGAGAGTTGGAACGAGGGATATTATTTTTTTATGTTCACGGAACCGATGCGAAAACCCCCTAAAAGCGAAAATAAAATATATTTATTTTACAACAAGATTGTAATATTCCGGACGTAATTTTCACACGGGCGGTAAAACCGTTATATTTACCACTATTAAAAAGTTCAAACGGACAACACAAGCTATTTTTTTTTAAGTATGAAACGTTCTTACGTTAAAAAAAAAGAAAATGTTTTCTTAGAGTTTCACTATTTTGTCATACAAAATCGGTTAAACGATATAAAATAATACGAATTTGGGGTTTATTTGAGGTTTTATCATGGGCCCAGGCAACACCGCTAGTTGGAAATAAAGAATTGATTTTGTGATAATTATGCTTTTCTAAAGGACAATTGTTTCTTAATACTCCTCGAGATAATAAAAAAAATAAATTGGTAAGAAGGGTAGTTAGAATAAAAAATATAGACCTCAAGCCATTTTATGCTGAAAAGAATTAGCTCATGAAAATGAGCTAAAAATTACATACATATTAGTCGGCTAAATCACTTTTTTAAAAACAATATCAGAAGTCAATAACTCCAGTCTTATTTTCATATGGTATAATCAGCCAAATTATTTTAATAACGCACATTATTTTTTGTTGTACAGCATATCACAAGAAATGAGTGCTGCAATCGAAGTTTAAATGACGGGTAAAATAGCTGAAACCCTAAAAGCCGTACATGGAAGATAAATTATTAAAGACATCATAAGAGAATTAATATTATTTATAATAGGTAACACTAATTGTTGCAATTATAAAGATATTATTGAAAAGAAGTATTATTGGACAAATGAACGACAGAAATAAATTTAATACGGCATCAAATGCTAAAGTATTTTCAAACTAACTCATGCCTTGTAACATTATAAACCATCATTCTGAACTAAATCAAGGATTTCTTTTTTTTTTTTCGAAACGTCTTTTTCACCAGTTTTAAATAAGAAACAAATTTCTGTCTTATTTCAGAATCTCCATATGATATCTTAATTTTGGATCAATTTATTTCGAACATGATTGATTAATTCGTTCAAGTTAAAACATAAAACATAAATCTGAATTCAAGCCGTGAAATTCGATTTTAAGAACATCGCACTCATCAATTTTAAATAAAAAACTTATTACACATTTTCGTTTCTGAAAGTCTTTATGATATCGTAACTGTTTCATTTTAATCCGTTCAAGTAAAAACTACTCGTTGGGGGCCACCGTAATTCTTACCCATCATGGATATGCATAATATAAAATATGAAAATAAACCATGTGTAAACTATTTATAAAATGCATTGCAATTCGAATAAAATCGTTCTGGATGACGTCATAAACTTCTAAATTCTCGATTACTGAATTGCGTAAAAGAAACATCCTTATAACTCCAAAATTGATAATCATATTAACTAACGATTTACTGCGTCGGATTAAGCGTTTCATTTCCAATTAAAATATATCTTTGAATTGAAATTTGAATTAAATACAGGGTCATGAAAAATCGAAGAGTGTGGGAAATAGGATTACAAATATCTCGGCCACTAATTACCCGGTCGATGTCATTATGTTCAAAATTTATGTTTTTTTATTGTATTTGATATTCACTCCTGAAAATAAACAATTTCGAAAATTTTTACATACCTTTCATCAGAACGAATACTTCGAGAGTCCGAAAAAAAATAGTTCCGGATAATCGAGGTTACTGAAATTCAATAAGCTTCTTCCCATTATTACATACTAAGTACATACCAAATTGCAAGTCTCCTTCTCAATTTTTTTGGGAGATAGAGCGTTTGCAGACACACAGACAGACGGACGGCAATTTTTTTTTCTAAAAATGTTTTTCGGAATCTCCAGTGTATGAAGCGTGTAAATCCGTGATTTTTTTTTGATTTTCAAAACGATTACAAGACCCTATACTACGTATGATGAGTAAGTAATATAGGTCATCAATCTGGACTAGAGTAAAATTAAACATGCAATTAGGTACTGTTTTTTTTTCTAATGAAACATCATATTCTATTATTTTAGAGTTTGTTCTAAGCGTTGTTTAAATGCTTTCTTAAATATTTTATTTCACTGTATGATAAATTTAATAATAAACTGTTAGCGATGGAAAGTTTTTCGTAATCAATGTGTTATGCATGATTTTTCATTCTATGTGAAAGTTTAGAAAGCTATTAATCTGGACTGGTGTCATAAAATGCTTTTGCCGAAACTTCACACTCGTCAGTTTTATATTGAAAACAAACTATTCTTATAGTTCTAAAATTCAATATGGCATCTTAATATTGTATTGCGTTACAATATAAGTTCAGTTAAAATATGAATAATATATCTGAACAAAAGCTATGAAACTCTTTCTCCGAAATATTACACTCGACAGTTTAAAATTCGAAACATATTCCACTTTTATTTTTAAAAAATCAATATGATGTGTCAATTTTGGATTATTTTAGAATTTATTCTATGTTAAGAAAACGTATAAAGCACGAATTTGGACTAGAGCCATTTTTTTTTCTGAAATATCCCACTCTGTCATTTCAGATTGACAACATTTTTCATTTTTATATCTAAACGTTAATTTTATATCTTAATTTTGGATTATTTTAGAATTCTTTCTATATTATGTTTAAATATATATCATTATTCTGGATTTGAGTCAAGAAAATTCTTTTCCCAAAATATAGTACTTGTCAAATCTAAATATGAAAATATTTTTAAATTTATTTTTAAAATTTGAGCCGATATCTTGTTCTTAACACCTTCCAACATAGTTGAAAAGGGTTTATAAATTCGGTTTATCTGTCTACCTGTTTGAAAGTTTTCCGCCTGTCCGTGCTCTAACTCGCATAAATATAGTCGGATTACCATGTAATTAATATATGCTGTTGAGGCTTACCATGGAATGCGGGTATTGAAAAGGAAGTGTGTAGTCATTACAGTTCGTTTACAGAGGCACTCAAAAGAATGTGGTTACATTATAGTCTATGGAGAAAAATCGCTGTGCAAATTAGGGGGACGGTGTACGTTATTATTATTTTTTTAATTTTCATTATAGAGATATAAAATTTTTTGCATATATACATTTCTTCATAAGCATATAAAACACCTTAAAGGAAATTTCCAATCTTTTTGTAATTTTAAGATTTAAAAAAAAAAATTAAATTTTAAAAGGATATTTTAAAATGCTCCAGGCGTTTTAATTTTTGAGATATGTCCTTGCTTTTGAATTTTAATCACTTAAAACTAACTATGTTACAAACAAATATGTGCATTGATTTTTTAATCTCTTTTATAGTTAATTTTCTAGAGATTTTTTTATGAATTTCATATCGATTTTCATCAAAATTTTGCCTTTTAACAAGTTAAAATAAAATTTATCTATTTTAATGAAGTCGAATTTCAAAATGCCTGCACAGTTTCCTTGTACACAATATGAGTATACTTCCTTATCAATTTCGTGAATTTTGATCAAAAACTAAGACGCTCGGAGCATTTCAAAATCTGAAATCGTTGAAAAATCAGTTTAGAGAAAAACAGATTTAAAGTATATTAAAGGGCCGAAAAATTGTTTGTTTACAAAATTCAAACGCTTGTAACTTTGCGAAAACTAGTCGCAACTGCATGGCTCAGAACAAACTGGAGAAAAATAATATGAACAAAAATAATTTTCGATTTTTTGCTCAAATGAAGGTCCACGGTCCCCTTAATAATGTTGCACTATTTCAAACATATTGAAATTGATAGACATCATTGAGGTGCCCTACGAGATGCTTGCTAATGGAATATGGTGTGCATAACATTTAGTGCTCATTTACAGGGGCAGACACGGTTACAGTACTGTCTAAGAACAATAATTTTTCGGAAGTGCGTTTTTGAATTGTTATGCGTTTTTAAATTTAAATATTTTTTTTTTCATATTAATTGGTGTGTAGAAATTGTATAGATAATATACAGGGCTGCACAATACAATTTGAGTACATTGCCACTTATTGTCGGAAATTGCTGAAGGGTAATTTTCAACTGCGTTATGCGCTTCCTAACTACATTAAATTTTTGCATACTATGTAGTATATATGCAAATTTATATGTCATACACAGAGCTTCACAAAATAATTTGAATATTTTTAGTACTATAGACGGTAATTATTGAAATTTGGTTTTCGAATGTGTTATGCGTTTTCCGAATTGTTTATATGAATTGGGCGGGGCTAGTTGAGCTTAAGCCGAAAGGTAGGCCACCTCGCCCGATTTGACTTTGACCTTGTCTATATAAATTCTCACCTGGGTAGCTGAGTTCCCGGTAGGGTCATTCCTTGTCATCCCTTGTTTATTTGGATATCATATTTCCCTTATTAAGCGGTGAAATTTTGTTACAGTATTCTGAATGTGTTGGAAAGAGTTTCATAATGTATGTTTGACGCATGATTTTTCATTCTTGTAGGATTATATTAAAGATTATACAATTTATTTTAAGTAATACATTTACTTTAATAATATCCTCATCTTTATGAATTAGAAAATATTGATTTTAGCAAGAATAAAGCCGAATTATGAAGCATGGAAATTTTCTTTTGATATAAGAAAATAGATTGTTATCATGAGGTTGTAAAATAAATTAACAGGTTTTACTATATTTAAAGACAAAAATTCTACATTATTGAAAACAACAGGAATTTGTTTATCTGTTTTATCTACTTGATTAACATAATAGATAACGTATAATGCTTTATATATAAATCAGAGACGGAAAAGTGGAAAAGATTTATCTTTTCAACTAGATGTTGCTTATTAGATACATAATTTTACTTATTATTTTTACTTTCTTTTATCTTTACAAGAAGAAAGTATTGGATTCATGAAATTTTTCCAGTCCCAGCTTTCGACGGATTTATGCGTTTTGGAAGGCCCTGAACACGATTTCACCGTTTTTAGAAAATGTCTGTTTGTGAGTCAGTGAGTCTGTTTGTGTGTGTGTGTGTGTCTGTCTGTATGTGACAAAAATATTGTGGGTGCTGTATCTCAAGAACTAATGTACGGAATGCAATAAAACTTTAGATTCAGTTAGTCCCTGATATACAGTCTGTTACAAAATTATAAGACCACTCAGAATTTCACTTTTTTTTAACAAAGAAAATGTTAGTTTGAATTTAAATGTAGCTGTATGAAAATAAATAACTCTGTAATGTTTATTTAGCTCATGGGAAAAAAAGTTATAATTTTTTGTTTCATGGCAAACGATTTTACGCAAATCCGCTGTTTCATAAATATAAGACCACTCTTAAATTATTAATAAAGCAGACGATTTTATTTTGAACTCAGAGTTTAACTGTAACCTAAACAATCTGTAAAATTTAAAAAGAAGAATAAAATGCAGATTCAATTAATTGTATCCGATTCTTTGAATTTATTAGTAAAATGCCTCGTTGGAGTGAGCTGCCTGAAATAGAAGCGAGAAGAGTCTGAACGTGAAATAAGTAAGATTCTTAATCGTTCTAAAACTACCATTCATAATGTTTTGAGTAAAAAATAATTGTATGGAACGCATACACGATCTGGTCGTAAAAAGACCGTGATAATAGGCGAATTGTCAAACTGTCAACGGAAAAATACCAGTCGTCTCGTAAAATAGAACAACAGATAAGTAAAAATGTATCACATGAAACCGTGTCGCGAAGTTTGAAATCTAATGTTAATGTTATTCGTCGCAATTTAAAAAGTAAACCACTACTACTGAAATGTCACAAAGAAACTCGTCTTAAGTGGGCAAACTATGTCATGTTCTGGAACTCTGCATGGAGAAATATATTGTTTTCAGACGAGAAAAAATTCAATCTGGATGGTCCAGACGGCAATAATTACTACTGGCATGGTTTAAGGCAATGATCTCGCGAGTTTTCCGGTAGGCAGATGGAAGGCGGTTCCGTTATGGTGTTGGGAGCATTTTCATATTCAGGAAAATGCATTCCCCAAAAACTTGAAGGGCAAATGAACTCGAACAGTTACGGATGCTATTCCAACGGATACTATTTCAAAGTCTGATACCCTTCGGACCACTTTTAAGAGGTTCAAAATGTAAGTTTAAACAAGATAATGCTCCCAGTCATTCATCGAAATCAACAAAAGAGCGGCTTAAAAGAGAAAAGATTGATGTTTTACCTTGGCCAAGTCGAAACCCTGACCTAAAGCCCCATAGAAAACTTGTGAGATTATTTGTCTCGACAAGTGTATGGAAAAAACAAACAATATCATTCAACATATGAATTAGAAATTGCCATTGTGGACAAATGGGACAATATTCGCGAATGGTTCCTTAAAAATTAATTAACTCTATGCCAAATCGTGTGTTTGAAGTTATTCAGAGAAATGGTGGACCAACATCTTACTAAATTTGAGAAAACTGTCTTTCCCACAGGTGGTCCTATATTTTAGTAACACTTCTTTTTGACACTTTATTGTTATATTGATGTTTTATTTTTTCCGAATTTATTTCATTTGTGTAAGGTTTTACATTTTACTAAAAACTTGATGTACTAACATAGAATATTTTTTATTTTGATTGAAATACTTCTATAATTACCTAAATAGCAAAATATGTTGTGGTTTATACTTTTGTAACGGACTGCAAATTGGTGCTAATTAGTTTTTGGTGTAAATCGCCTAAAAGGTGGCACTGATATGCAGCATTTTTCACGACTTTCATGATAGCTATATCTCAAGAACTAATGCACAGAATCCCATCAAACTGCAGATTCAGCTGTAAGTACATAAGTTGTTGTTGATTAGGTTTTGGTGTAAATATCCCATCAGGTGGCGCTGCTATGGTGCATTTTTCAGGCTTTACACGATTTTAGCGATAGTCATATCTCAAGGACTAGTGCACGGAATTTAATAAAACTTTAGATTCAGTTAGACCTTGATATAAATTGGTGCTGATTCGTTTTTGGTGTATGTGAAACCTCTATGAGATAGAAGAAAGTTTTGGGATTGACACATCCGACTAGTTCTTTAATAGCATGCGTTGAAACGGAATTTATCTTTTATACATGAAAATGTTAATATATTTTAGAAATTGTAGTTGATTTTTTTTATTATAAGGCTGCAATAAAGTGTAAAATGCATGCTTGCGCTTATCGGCTGTCTTAAGAAAACATTGTGATGTGAATTGTAAACAAATTAGAATATTTTTGTTTTAATTGGTCTACCTAGTATATTATGACATAAGAGGCTCTGAGAGTGTCTGTCTGTGTGTTTGACCTAATTAAAAAAAAAAAAAAAACTACTACATGGATGTTTTTCTGGTGCACATTGGATAGGTAATCTTCCCGGACTTATCTCTATGTATAATATACTTATTTAACCATTATTTTTTATAACAAAATTTGGTACGTTTCTCTAATCTGGGAACAAATGTTACCAACGGTTGATTTTTAACTTTCTTCTGTCTTTACAAGAATAAAGTATCGGATGCGTGAAAAATTTCCACTTTCGTATTTTTTTTTGACGGATTTATACGTTTTAGAAGGTTCTGAACACGACTGTTTTTAAAAAAATATATGTACGTGAGTCTGTTTGTGTGTCTGTCTGTTTGTCTGCCTGTATGTGACACACAATTTGTGGCCGCTCTATCTCAAGAACTAATGCACGGAAATTATTCAAACTTCAAATTTTGTTAGAGCTCGATTGAAATTGGTGCAGATTAGGTTTCGGTGTTAATCTCACCACTGGAAGCTACATTCCATAATCTACAACTGCTAAGCTACATTTTTCGCAATTTCTGCGATAGCTATATCTCAACAACTAATGCACGGAATTTAATCAAACTTCAGAATTAGTTAGACCTTGACACATACTAGTGCTGATTAGATTTTGGTGTAAATATCTGAAAAGGTGGCTCTTCTATACTGCATTTTTCACGATTTTCTCGAAAGCTGTATCTCAAGAACTAATGTAAGGAATTTCACCAAAATTAATATTCTGTTAGAAATTGACACATATACATCCTTATTAAATATGGGTGTATATTGCCAAACAGGTGTCGCTGTTATTTCCTGTTTTCACGATTTCCGCGATAGCTATATCTAAAGATCGATTGGATTACCAATAAATTTTGTTTGCAGACGATTTCATTTATATAAAAGAAAGTTTAGTGACGGCTACAGCATACTAGTATTATTTGGTGGAGGGATGCTAATCTAACTTTAGTTGAAAAATTAAAACGGCTATACGAGTTAGAGAAAATGCAAACACAAGCGAAAAAAGAAATTACTGATTTCATTTAAAATGTAATAAACAAACAATTGCTTTAGTGATAAATAATGTTGTAAAACAAAAACGTTAAATTTACACATATTTGCAATATGAAGAAGAAAGTTTGTAATATCAATGAAGGCCATTGAAGCAATATTTGGCAATTTATCATTTGCGTCTGAAAAAGAAAAATGAATTTAGTTTTTGATTAGATGCAATCTCAATGACACTATTTCTATTCTCAAGTTTTCACATTTAAGTTTCATGTTTAATTTTTTTCAAAATCTTTAAGATTTATTTTAAACAGGGCGTCATTTTCACCGATAAAAATGTTAATTGATTCAGAAATTAGGGACTAAAGATTATTCTTACGGAGATTTAAATAATATACATTTCTATTATTATCACAATTTTTACTTTTTTGAAATAAAACGTAGTTGCTGAAGTAAAGTTTCAGTGCTCTGTTTATTATTATATAATAATCCTTTATTTGTTTTCAGTTTTCAGCCATATCTTTCTTTTTGTTTAGGTGTTGTTTATAGGATTCCAAGCTAATCTTCCGTAATAGGATCTATCGGCAATTGACTTATTAACTGCACTGTTGAAAGCATCATTCTTGTTTCAAGCGAAACCTTGACGATGATTCCATTTACGGAACATCATTTCATCATATTTTATTTTGTAAAACGCAAATTCCTATTTCATTCCGATTGTTTATAACTCAGTTTTTACCGAACAGATTTTGATGGTACATGCAATGATGGTACATCATTTGTTCTACGTTGTTCAATTGTAGAGCTGCGTGATAAAGTTCTACAATTAGGTGAACCACATTATTAAAAATCACTTTTTAATAAAAAGCTCTACTTAAATGATTTTGATAGGATTTGCAGTGTTAGATATATTTTCAGGGATAATTTTAGTATCTAACATATCGTTGTAGATTGCTTAGTAATATACATAGGAGGGAAAGTTCTAGAATCACTTGAACACGATTATGAAAGCTATATACTATATATATACATATATATATGTGTATAATTCAAATTCGTATTTTATTGCGGACGTTTATAACTTGAATGACCTGCTAAAAAGATTTTATTGGGACTTAAACTGTTAGTTAAGTCATTTTTGGGGGAGGACTGGTATTTTTCTGTTAGCCGGACGCTTGTGATAAGTCGCTAAATAATGTTTCAAACGCTATCATTCGCATTCCGGAGATTCCAGTTGGAATATAAATTTTTCACTCAGTTAATTTAAAATAGATAATTGTCATTTAATATATGTATATATGTGTATATAATTCCGTACGAAAAATGTTATTTCAAAATAACGAGAAACCTACTCAGAAAAAAGTAGACTAGAAAAATGTACAAATTTTCACCTCTGTCATGTACAATGTTTTGGGTTGTTAGTTTAAACCAAATAAATCAAACTTGCATCAACCCAATAAAACAAAAACTCCTATTATGGAAAAAATAAATGTGTCTTACTTTAATGACCTGAAATGTAAAAAAAAAAAAATCTGATACAATCGCTGTAATGGAACGTAGTATAAGGTTGCATTTAAACTACCAGAACTACACATGGAGTCAAGCTGAAAAGACCAAAATTTAAGAAATAACAAACGAAAATAAATTGAATGCTTTCATTATATTACTATATTTCATGTCATCTACAAGCCATTATGTGGCAACTATGTGGCATAAAATCTGAACATTAAAATAATTCTAATCCTATATATAAAATGTTATTTTAAATCTATTTATTTTAAATGTTATTTTATATTATTTTAATATAATATTTCTTTTTTTTTTCACTATTTACTTTCACTGCTTATCTTTTGTTTTCACTTTTTCTTTCATTTTTTTTCACTTTTTTTTCCACTATTTATTTTTGCATTAAATTAAAACTTTCAAAATTATTTCCCTTGTCCCATTAAATGCATAATTTGAATTATAATATGAGTATTTTAAATATATGTTTAACAATCGAAATAAATTGAATATTCATATGTCAAATATCATATCCCCATGTTCATTTTCACTAGCTAGTCTCCTGATGATCACCAATTAATACAAGCGTGTATACACGGATAAATAATTAACATATTAGAGGGCATAGCTGTAAATTCATGTTTATTGATGGAAAAATCCATATTAAACAATGTATTGTGATTAAAAGATTTCTTATTATTATTCCTTCCGAGTAAAAGCAAGGTTCTCCGCATGGAACACAAACCTTTCACTTGTAATCGAAATTCCGATCAAACTCCTCCTTAACTATGTCATGTTTTAATGGTGCCGAGCATGTGATTGATGACGTCACATTCCTGACGTCAGAAATTGGGGTTAATAATGAGAGGGATCAGGCGATCGAAAATCTATTTTCAGAAGGTGGCTTAAAGAAATCCTTTCAAATTTCTTTTATTCGCATCGCGGGGCTTGCAGAATATTTTAAGGACATATTATTTTCGTAAATGTACTTGCCTTGTGTGTTAGATGAAATGTGTTTATTTTAAAATAGAGTTGTTTAAAAGGAAGGAAAATTCTCCGATTGTTATTTAAATATATAGAATATAATTTTATCATAATATTTATCCTCCTTATGACGCTACTGTGTAGCAAGAACTGCTCGGAATTTTAAAGTGCCTTTAAATTACATTTACCATTGAGAGAAAATGATCACATTTAAATAAAAGTTTCTAAGTTGTGTATTTATGTGAAATCTTCTTAATGACATTATGATACTATAAGACATTTTAAAGAATTATGTTTGCTATATAGGAACATATAATATGTAATATTATTTAATGCTAAAAAGTTATTTAAAGTTCATATGTAAGACTGACATCAAATACGTGTATAAACACATAACTTATTCCGAATGTAAGCCAGTTATTTTTAGGAAGACAAAGAAGTATAGCCATAAAATTCTTTTAACAATGATGTTTTGTATTTATGTGACATCTTCTTAATGGTCTTATAATACTATAAGACATTTTAAAATATTGTGTTTTCTATTTGGGAACATATAATGTGTAATATCATTTTATGCTAAAAAGTTATTTAAAGTTTATATGTAAAACTGACATCAAATACGTGTGTTAATACTTAACACATTCAGAATTTAAGCCAGTTATTTTTGCGAATCCAAAGTGGTATATTGTAGTAGTATGTATCATCCCCAGTTATTATCTAAGCAAAATTATTTTAAACATGATGTTTTGTATTTATGTGAAATCTTCTTAATTGTCTTATAATACTATAAGACATTTTGAAATATTGTGTTTGCTATATGAGAAAATATAATGTGTAATATCATTTAATACTAAAAAGTTATTTAAAGTTCATATGTAAGACTGACATCAATTACGTGTGTTAACACCTAACTTATTCAGAGTGCAAGCCAGTTATTTTTGCGAAGATAAAGAAGTATATTGTAGTAGTATATATCATCCCTAAGTATTATCCCATAAAATTCTTTTAACAATGATGTTTTGTATTTAAGGGAAATTTTCTTAATGGCCTTATTATACTATAAGATATTTTAAAATATTGTGTTTGCTATATGAGAACATATAATGTGTTTATAACATTTAATGCTAAAAAGTTATATAAAGTTCATATGTAAGGCTGACATCAAATACGTGTGTTAACAACTACAGTCCCTGGCCAAATTATTAGGCGCAATTGTTTTTATTATAATTTATTAAATATCTGGAAAGATACATGAGGAATTATCCTGAAACTTCAGGAGTGTAAACAACATAATAAACGTCATATATTTCCGCGAAGATTTTTTCCGAAACCCCATAAGGGGCCGTCAACAAATTGAAGAAAAACGAATATCTTTTGGATAACCCTGTAAAAACTAATGTTGCAAAAAGCATTCAAACTGTAGATTATGATTAACTGGCTTATTGTAATAATTTGGGCTCATTTTTATGAAGATAGCATGTATAATCGAAGAGAAATTCACGTTTTTATAAAAACAGTCCCAAATTTTACCAAGTTTTTTGCTTATAATTTGCGGAGTTTTTAATATAAAAACAAGTTATTTTCAGAAAATATGACAAACAAAATTATACACAATACCCTGCAATCAGAATTAAAAAATAATAAAAATTGTATGAAAAATGAGCAGATTTACTAAATATTGTTTCACTGTGCATGCGCGAATTCAATCAAAATATACTGTACATAATATATTAGCTTAATGTATAGACCAACTATTATGAAAGTCTCAAAAACATAGCTTGAAAATTCTGATAGTAGTCGTCGATAGAATAAGCTCGAAATTCGCTGTTCCCAAAAAGAAGCAAAAAGATAAGGGGTTGTATCCAAATATACAATGAGAGACACTTCATTCTTATTATGTCAACTTTCATAAGCTAGTATATTTGGATACAGCCCCTTATATTTTTGCTTCCTTTTGGGAACAGCGAATTTCGAGCTTATTCTATCGACGACTACCATCAGAATTTTCAAGCTATGTTTTTGAGACTTTCATAAAAGTTGGTCTATACATTAAGCTAATATATTATGCACAATATATTTTGATTGAATACGCGCATGCGCAGTGAAACAATATTTAGTAAATCTGGTCTTTTTTCATACAATTTTTATTATTTTTTAATTCTGATTGCAGGGTATTGTGTATACTTTTGTTTGTCATATTTTCTGAAAATAACTTGTTTTTATATTAAAAATTCTGCAAATTATAAGCAAAACACTTGGTAAAATTTGGGACTGTATTTATAAAAACGTGAATTTCTCTTTGATTATACATGCTATCTGCATAAAAATGAACCCACATTATTACAATAAGCCACTTAATCATAATCTCCAGTTTGAATGCTTTTTGCAACATTAGTTTTTACAGGGTTATCCAAAAGATATTCGTTTTTCTGCAATTTGTTGACGGCCCCTTATGGGGTTTCGGGAAAAAATCTTCGCAGAAATATATGACGTTTATTATGTTGTTTACACACTCCTGAAGTTTCAGGATAATTCCTCATGTATCTTTCGAGATATTTAATAAATTATAATAAAAACAACTGCGTCTAATAATTTGGCCAGGGACTGTAATTTATTCATAATTTAAGCCTGTTATTTTTGCGAAGACAAAGAAATATATTGTAGTAGTATATATCATCGTCAGTTATTATCCCATAAAACTCTTTTAACAGTGATGTTTTGTATTTAAGTTGACGGGTCAGAATTTCGAATGTAACATTATTAAAAATCAGTACTTACACTGTAAAATAAGACAAATGTTCCTTAATCTACGAAAATATAATTTAACCACGAAAAAATAAAATAACCTCTTCCGAGTTACCCACGATTCTGAATAGCGCCCTTTATCATTAGCAACCTAAGAAACCAATATATATTTGAAATTTCCAGAAACATTTGTAAAAACAAAGTTTCTTTTGCAGCCATCTATTTTCAGAAACGTTTCCGAATAGTTTTTATAGTGTGTTATAGTGTGTATAGCTATAATCTTTTTTCTCTGTGCGAAATATAGGTTTTTAGGACGTTATTAATTCTCAACTAAACATTTTCATGTTCAAGAAACATGTTTCACAGAAAAACATGATAAATTAACAACACTAACATTAACATTAAAATCAATATTATTTTGTTATTATTGCATGTATAAATTCAATCACGCAGCTAAAATTAATTAATTGGGCAGTAATGCATGTTAAAAATCCATATTAAACCAGAATATAGGTTTTTAAAATATTATCCATTCTCAATTAAACAGTTTCATCTGCGTACTTCGATTTATACACGCAAGAGTAACAAAAATATATTAGTTTTAATGTTAATGTCAGTGCTGTTAATTAATAATTGCATTAGTTAATTATTAATAAATTCTTGTTAGTGTGTAACATATGTTTGTTGAATATAAATATGATTACATGAGAAGTGATAGTATCTGAAAACCTATATTCTAAATTGAGAAAACTTAATAATACACAATACAAGCTACATGGAAATGTTTCTGAAAAATCAGTTGCAGCAAAAAAGAACTTTGTTTTTATCAACACATTTATAAATCTCGAAAATATATAATTTTATGAGATTTCTAAAGATAAAGAGTGGTTGTTTTTGGAATGTGTATATGACAGTAATTGATGTGCTTTTGCAAAAATTAATAATAAAAATAATATCAAGTAAATGAGACCATTCTCATTTTTACAAGTAGCGTTATACAGTTTTTATTCAGTTTTTATTCAATCATCCCAACTGATGCGAAATCTAAAGTAAATAATATTGATAATCAAATTTTAATTGCTTAATAGACGTAAAGCCAACATAGTGACAAAGTACCCAAGCCGGCACTCGAACCCGGGATATCAGTATAGCGCATTGACATTCTACTAACTGAACCACTTGGGAACGATACTCAGCCTGGAACTTTCTCAGTACATGTTGGCAAGGCTACAAACGCAGCACAAGATATGTAGTGAGAAAGTTCCAGGGTGAGTATCGTTCCCAAGTGGTTCAGTTGGTAGAACGTCAATGCTGTATACTGGTGACCCGGGTTCGAGTCCCGGCTTGGGTACTTTTTCACTACGTTGGCTTTACGCCTATTAAGCAATTAAAATTTGATTATTATGAATGCAAGGTGTGTGAAATTTTCTATGTAAAATTTCCAAGTGTTAAATATAAATAATATTGGGCAAGACAATTACAATTTTGGATCATAATTTAAAGAAGGCGATGAAAAACAAAATTCAAGAGAAGTTTCCAAAGTAGGGAAATCTTATGCAAAACTCTATTAATAATTATATGTTTCAAACTATGAAAAATATATTTTAAATCTATATGGAATAATTCGAAATTATCTTTGTTTGCATTCAGAGGTTTGCGAAACGAATTGAGGGCTTATTACTTTTTAAAATGCAATTGTCACGATGAAATGTGTTTATTTTTATTGTTCTAGTTGTTGACATAAGACTATGGATGACCGTAGACATTGCACCCGGTTTCAAAGTGGGCTAAGTGAAAAAGGTGAAGCTTCCATGTAACAAAGTGCCACGGGAGCAGAAGTCTGACTTGCTCAAAATATTTTTGATTAATGTATATTACACAAAGCTCAGAAAATATTTGTAATTTTCACAAAGCTTTTGCCTTACAAATTTCAAAGTTTTAATGAAATTGTGTAGTATTTAATATAAATATATTCTAGACTACTTTATTTTTATTTTGCAAAAAAATTTAATTTGTTTTTTCTGTTTTATTAGTACATTTAAAGCAACAACAGCGACAAAAAAATAGTAAATAATTTTGCAAGATATTTTTCAAATCCAGATTTAATATGTTTAGTCCAATGATCCCAAAAAACAACCCATAAAATTTTCGATGAACTAAGATCTTTGAAAAACTTCTTTTGTAAAAATAAATTTATTTTAAACTACTGAAAACTACTGAATATGCTATGTATTTTACAGCAAAAACATTTCTCCATTCATTCTTCAGCTGGAACTCCTGAATAAAGCTGAACTCTAGAGTTACTTTTTAAAAATTCAAAAAGAGTACTTCTGTGCAAAGAAAAAAATATTTAACTATTTGAAGTTTATCGAATTTAAAACGAGGAAATATTTATTTTCAAACATTTTCAGTAAAGGAATATAAAGAATCATTTCTATGATATATAAAGTATTCAAAAATGGATAAGAAAACATTTTTTGCTACAATTCTATGTAGTAAAATTTGTAAAATCTCTTAAATTACATTAGTCTACAAATTCGAAAAATATTTTTGGAACAGAGATAGCAGTAATTGAAATGTATGCTTCTGCTAACGCTGAAATGGAAAATGAAGTCAGTTTTTCTCCATCATGCATCACATTTTTGTTTTACAACTTTAAGAAAATGAAGAAAATGTATAAATGGTATGTGCAATGACGTGCATCGAGTTCGTGTCGTATTGTGTGTTGACTTCAAATGAAGCTTTCGTGTTTTGGTCGGGTACAAATCGACCATGCAAAACTCTAATCTGGATGTTTGGACAAACAGCTGGTCAATTTGTAATTATCCTAAAACTGCATAACTCTATTGCAATAAGCCTAAAAAATAAGTTCAATTGAGAAACAAATAATCATTTTTAAATCAGTCTAACGCTGCATAAGCTTTTTGTAATAAGCCTGAAAAATACCAGGCAGATTGGAAAAAGAGAGATGATTGACCAATTAGCCTAGCTCTTTCAAACAGTCTGGGTTTGATCCGGATTTTTAAATTAGCTTACGACATATACATGTGAAAAAATAATTTAAAAAATGTGCCTTGATTAAATATACCTTTGAAAGAAAAGTAGGTGAATGAAAATGTGAAAATTCTTGTCTGTTGCAGATTTATAAAAAGAATGACCAGTTCGAATTTCAGATGAACATTATTGGTGGTATAGTTTACCTCAATGACGACAAAATATGAGAATTTTCTTTAAAAATCCCAAAATGTTAAAACAAATGTTAATTAACTTGAATGAGGTGACAAAAATGTAAAATAATTCATGCAGTTCATGTTAAAAGTTTTATATGATTGTAGTTCTAGTTTCAACTGTTACAGAGTCAAAAGAGTATGACCACTTGTAATTTCAGATAAACATATTATTGGCAGGGGATAATCAGAGACGCTAAAAATGAGAGAAAAATGTTTATAAAATTAAAATATGTTAAAACAAATTTAGATTACCTTAATGTGCAGACAAAAATGTAAATTATTACATGCAGTTCATGTTAGATGGTATAGACGGTTTTAGTTGAATGCCTGATTGAAAACACAGAAACATAATATTATAATTGAACTATAAATTGAACTAATAATGATTTCAAATTTCATATGAACATTGTATGGCATAGTTTATCCTCAGTGACGGATGTTTAAAAATTCTAAAACTGTTAAATAAAATATGTATTCACTTAAATCAAAAGGTATCACCTAAAATAGTGCATGTTTGATAAGAAAAAAGGAAAATATAATTGTAAAATATTGTAATGGTTGGATTAAAGAACGGTTGGATTAAAGAATGGTTGGATTAAATGACTTTAAATGATATTGCATTAGAATAGGTGTATGTTTACCGTTTTTAAAAGAAAACAAACAGTAAAAAGACCTTCGGAATATATATAAAAGAATTCGCCAAAAACTTCATGTATGAAACGCTTGGCCATAAAAATAATTGTTACTTTAACCTTAATTTTGGGCTGTATATTTTTTTTGCATTATCATTTTCATATAATTAGTTCGGTTTTTGCATAAACTTTAAAAATTCCTAGAATAATGCATTTAAGTCTAATTTGATAATATTGTAGCAGAAGGGGATAAACAGTAGAACGTTCGCATTATTTTACTTAAAAATTCGGCTGAAATGTATAATGTCTTAAAATGTCTCAAAGATACTTTCTACTATTATAACTGAAATTATATAAAATATTTTATCTCGAATTTAAAAGAAACTCAGATTACCCTATGCTTTTTAAAAATAACTGTCGAATAAAATGAAAATCAATTCATTTTTCATTCTTTAGAAGATGTTGACTGAAATATGATACGCAACTGTATTTTCAGAAGACAAAATACTTGAAAAGCGGAAAATATAATTTTCTTTTCAAAAAGGACGACTGAAATAAGATTAGTGGATATAAAATGCATAAGCTTTGACCTTTGATGCTGTTATGAGCCGAAATATGTAAAAAGATTTTAGTCTAAATAAATTCTTTTGAAAACAAATGCCTCTTTTTTTTAAATTCTAACAATTGAAGGTAAATTATTAATATAGACAATCACAGGGCATGTTAAAAAACTTTTATTCAAACATTTAAGTTGTATAGGATACAGTAATAGAGCATAATCTTTTAAAATATATATAAATATCCGTTACAACATACTAATTCTACATTAATGTTAAATAATGGAAATGTGTTTAGCTTTTTATATATAATTTTATATTCCTATTAAAAGTTTAACCGGAAATTATTTATAGAAAAACGCATGATATTTTTAATCTTCTTAACCAAGGGGTAGCCAACCATTTTCCCCTGAAAATCGCTCTACACCAGTTTTTTTTAATACAAATTTTAACCTATTTTTATCATACAATTTCACTCATTATTTAAGGTGAATAATTCTGTTTAAAAATAGTGGTAGCTCTGTGTGCACGCATGCCACAGGTTGGCCACCCCTGTCTTAACCCTCTGACTGTTAAGCAAGAGGTAACCCGTTCAATCAACTGCAATTTTCATTTCATTTCATTTCAATACTTGTAGTAGTTAAACTCATATAATTTTACAGATTTAACACTGTTTTTAAAAATGAGTAATTGCTAATGTTCTTAGAATTTATTTTCATGTATAGTTTTTATATTATGTTGGAATAATCACATTGATTTTTTTTTCTATTTAAAAAAATGATGTGAAAACAACATTATAACTTTGCTGTTTTGCTAGCCAGTCAGAGGGTTAATTATATATTTGTCTTGAATAATTATATATTTGTGCTTGGTATGCTAGAATGACATATTTTGCAATTGATAAAAATGAAATCAATACCTTCTTAAAAAAAAACTTTTTTAATGAAACCTTTTGTAACTGACCGGAGATGCTGATAAGTTTTCATTTAAAATGTCCTAAATGAATTCTAATTCTGTTCTGATTTACAGCTGCTGTTTTATTAACACGCCAGCTTGGAGTGTTGATAATTCTCAATACCTGTTTAAGTGGAAAGTTGATGGTAGAGATATAATGATGCAGATTTATAGCCATTATTTTATTAACACGTCTTCTTGGAGTATTTATAATCCTCAATATCTCTCTGAGTGGAAGGTTGAGGTTAGAGATATAAGGTGATTTGCAAGTCCGTTAATTAAGCTTACTCCATTTAGAGAACATACGTAATAAGAAATGCCAGAAGGACCCGCAATCTTTAAGATTATTTCCTGGTACGTTTTAGCACTAATTTTTAATTAACTGATTTTGTTTTTAAATCAAACAACGCGTTTTAACGAAATGTGGGTGTACTATCTCAGACACTTGTTCAAACACTTTTCGAATGATACCTCATTCATCGTTGTATATTTTGTATGTGTATAGAAAAAGGATGTTGAGAACAGAAATAATATATATAATGATAGCTTGTGTATAAGAAAATGGGAATAGATTGCCAGAAAATGTTTTGCCAAATTTTCTTCTCTCGCCAAGGTTACTTCTCTAGGTTGCCAAGACCCCTATACTGAAAAAGAAAAAAAAAACGAATTATAAAAAAATTGAAACACTGAATCAAACGTGAATTCATATGAAAGCATTGGTACTTCTCTGTTATTCCGTCGACCCCTTTTCATAACGAAAAACTTTGCCAAACTGTAAGATTAAACGCTAAAAATGCAGTCCCATTTACTGGATGTCAGAAGCATTATACGTGTTTGTTATGTCATCAAGTGGTTTTTAATTCGACATTTGCGTGTATTTTTCATTATGTTTTACTGATTTAGTAGTTATTTTATTCATTAAAATAACAATTGTGTACTTAAATTCTTATATTTTACTTATTTATTTATTTTGATATTCCAATGGCAATTTTCTCCCGTTTATTGGGCGTTACAGTTTGGCGATAGTTTTTTGTTATGAATAGTGGTCGACGGGATAACAGAGAAGTACCGTTATTTCATTAATTAAAATAACAATTGTGTCCTTAAATTCGTATATTTTATTTATTTATTATTTTGATATTCCAATGGCAACGTTCTCCCGTTTATTTGGCGTTACAGTTTGGCGATAGTTTTTTGTTATGGAAAGTGGTCGACGGGATAATAGAGAAGTACCAAAGCATTTCCTCAGATTTTTCAAAACTGTTGCATAAATGTCTTAAATACATAAATCAATATTTGGTACACCACTTTTTTCAAGCCTATGGGAACTTAAACATGGGATTAAACTTTGTGGTCCAGCAGCCATTTAAGTGACGTCAGACTTCGCTGGCTTATTAACAGCTTAATGAAATATTAAAAAATAAATACTTACAATTTTTGTGAATGCTAATGAACTGTATTTCTAAATTTAAAATAATCCTTAAATTACGTAATCTACTGGTGCTCCGATACAGTACGCATACACACAGCCATGATTAAACAAAGTAAACAAATAAACAATAAGTGACGCACGCATAAAAATTAAATAAAAACCCTATTAAAAGCTCGATATTTTTTTCAAAAAGTACGCGCAAGAAATAAATTAACAATCGTATTTTAATTGCATTATAGGATGACGTCATCTGATAATGCAGTATTTTATTTTTGTGGCAAAAATAATTTGAGTAAAAGCTTTCATTTCCTTTATGAAAACAATGCCGATTTAATTTTTATTTAACAGCAATTTTTAATCAAAAGCATGTTTTAATGAAATGTTAAGTGTGCTATGTCAGAAGCCTGTTCAAAATCCTTCCATATGCTATCTCATTCGTCGTTCTGAGTTTCGTATTTTCTTAGAAAAGGGATGTTGACAGGAGAAATAATATATATGATACTTAAAAATAATATTATTTTAAAATTCTAGAAATACAGATTGAGTTTGATATTGATTGTTTTGAGATTCTAGAAATACAGATCGGAGATGAGCGCATTGTTTTGTCTTTTATATTTTTCTGGTTTATGTAAATTTTATTAATATTTATGCTTCAGAATATATGATGAAAAACTACTTTATACATTTTGTATTTATTTATGCATACATTTATATGCATAAATCGCATAGAATTTCAATTGATCGATGGGGTTATACCGGCACCTCGCGATACTGAATTGACATCGAGAGCGCATTCCATCCACTAGGTTAATAAATTTTCCCAAAATATCAGGCCTTAAAATTAATAAACACGTTGCACTATTTAATTCATCAAAGCTTATTAGTCGGTTTCTAAATTTGTATCGAGAAAACTACTTTAAGAAATTCAATGAAATCTTTGAATGAGTTCACCCAGAAAAAGGAATTGATTAAAACTACAAAACATGTTTTGTTGAGTACATTTCGGTTGTTTTAGCAAAATCCAAGTAAAATTGAACCATTTTACTTGAATTAACAAAACGTTTTTTGCTGACGATACAAAAATGTTTTTTTGGAATTGCAAAAAAAAAAAAAAATTGTTGATTCAAACAAAATTTCCATTGACCTACATTTAAACAAACATTTTGTTTAAATATAGGTCAATGAAAATTTTGTTTGAATCAACAAATTTTTTTTTTTTTTTTTGCAATTCCAAAAAACATTTTTGTATCGTCAGCAAAAAATGTTTTGTTAATTCAAGTAAAATGGTTCAATTTTACTTGAATTTTGCTAAAACAACCAAAATGCACTCAACAAATCATGTTTTGTAGTTTTAATCAATTTCTTTTTCTGAGTGTTCCGCGTTTATTTTTCAAGTAGATGTAAAGTTCTAGTTAGCCAAGCTACACTATTTGCATAGTAATCTCTGTTAAATTTTTCTCAAAAATTAATTCCAGAACACATTTAAAAAGTTCAGAACAAATAATCATCTAGATCTCAATGTAATGAAATCATTTTATAAATTGAGTGAGGGCTTTCTAATATACCACTACTCGGTATGCTCGAAGAATACTGTCTCTTTTAAACGAAAAACGAAGTAACTCTTCCTTTTTTAGACTTATTATCAGACACTGTCTGTATGTCTGCTCAATTTGGCGGTTTATTCGGTATAAATATTTACCGAGGAACTACAAAACTCGATCGCGCCGCGATCTATGTCTGGACGGCTGCGATCGTAGAAGGTTGAGACTCATAGTGAATGATCTCCTCCTTCGGACACCGGGTGGTAACCTGGATCGCAGAAGAGCTGGCAGCTTTATCAGATATCTTCGGGGTTTTCGTCCATGAGCGAAAGTAATTCAAGCTGCCCGCTTAGCGAGGACGCTTCTCTGCGTTCAGGGGTGAAGTTTCCGCAACATCCCATGCCCGGGAATGGTACCTTTTCTTTCGTGCTATATCAGACGGGCAAGTAACCATCTCTGTAGATTTTCACGTCAAGAAGCGTTGTTAAAGCAAGTGCATGTTTGGGAAACCCGGACACGGGCCTAGCGCTCGGCACCCCTATGGATGTCCAGTATCCAAAGCTCCTGTGGTACTCGTATATGTTCCCAAGTGTCATGCGGCATGTTCCTAAGTACACGTCTTTGCTGTTGTAGCGACCAGTTCGTCTATCACTTGGGACCAGGAGTAATGATGCGCAGCTGACGGTGCTCCTCATTCGCCGGTAGCCTGTGTCATGGCGGCATCACACCGGATGGTCCGCGGCCTTGGTCTCCTCTTATGCGTGGCGCATTTGGGTTCCTCAGAACCTGTAGTGACGAGACGGTCGGCCTTCGTTCTGACAATTTTGCCATGTTATATTATGTTATAAAATGTAATATGATTTAAAGAGGATGAAATTGAATATACAAGGTGGCCATAATTAAACTGACGTTACTCAGAGTGTTCTGTAGCGCGATCCAATTGCGAGAATAGCGCCAAATTTTGAAGGAAGATTAAACAAGACGGGGGATGAATTATTCCGTGAAAAAGAAATTTAGTACCTAAAGTCACCGCCAGGGGACTATGTGGCGCTGTGTATTCGAAAAAGAGAGTTTCAAAAAGAAGAATCAATACTGAAATAAAATTACCGTTTATTTAGCACATCCAACACAGGTTCGATGTGGCCGCCGTTTTTGTGGACCACATATTGCATTCTGTGCACAGCATTTACCGCAGCAGATAATAACATGTCTGCAGGAATATCCCGTACAGTTCGCGATATGTTATCCTTCAACGTAGCCAGGTTCTGGACACCTCCGTGATAGACCTTGGACTTTAGGCAACCCTATAGCCAAAAGTCGCAGGGTGTAAGAACAGGGACCGAGGTGACCATGCAGTTAGAAAACAGCGGCTAATGACTCTTTCTGTTGTGAATTTCTATCGTAGCAGCTGCTGTACCAGCAAAGCAATATGTGGAGGGGCTCCATATTGCATGAAAATTATTTTCTCCAGGCACTGTCTTTGCTGAAGTGCCGGAATAACAAAGTTGTTTAGCATTTGGCGATATTTGTCTCCAGTAACAGAACAAGTTACAGATCCTGTCGGAGTAATGTTCTCATAGACGAATGGACCTATGATCATATCTGCTGTGAAACCACACTAAACAGTAATCTTTGGTGAATTCAAAGGAATTTCCTTGAATGCTCTTGGTGACTTGTCATCCCAAATTCGGCAGTTCTGGGTATTTACAGTTCCATTCAAGTAAAAGTGGGCCTCGTCTCTCCATAAAATTTTCCAGGGTCAAGCATCATCCAACTACATTCTGGCAAGAAAAGTGAGAGGAAAAGTCAATCGCTTATCATGGTCGGTGTGACGTAACTCTTGTACACGGTTGATCTTGTACGGATAGAAGTGGATAATCTTTCGTAGGATTTTCCATACCGTACAATAAGACATATCCATATTCTGAGCTATCCGACGAGCGCTGGAAATGGTAGCAATATTGTCTGGTGCTCTGTCGACAATCGCCGTTGCCACTTCTTCGATTGTATCCTGTGATACTGATTTTCGTCCTCTGCCTGACTGAACATTTAGAGAAACTGTTTTCTCAAACTTCTCAACCATTGATTTTAAACCATTAACTGGCAAAGGACCGTTACCTTTACGCATTGTTTTAAGTTTCTAAAAGTACGAAGTGCGGCTGACGCATTGCACTGGTTGAGGTAAAAGAAAGCTCGTTCGATTAAAAAATGAAACATTATGAAAGATAACTTTCAATGAAATTGCTTCTAACAGTAGCACATTACCTTTTAAAGCCGATTAAGGTGGCACTGGGTCAAAAGATGTAACGTGAAATTTAAATAAAGAACTTCTTCTTCTGCTGTTGCGTTCTTTGGGGCTCTGTAAGTGAAATTGCAGATAAAGAAACTTTAGCAATGTTTATGTAAATTTTTAGCTTTTTATAAACTGTTACCACTTTGAGCTTGGATTAAATTACTAAATTCGTTAAATAAACGGTAATTTTATTTCAGTATTGATTCTTCATTTTTTTCAAACTCTCTTTTTCGAATACACAGCGCCACATATTCCCCTGACGGTGACTTTTGGAACTAATTTTTTTTTTCGCGGAATCCTTCGTCCCCCGTCTTGTTTAATCTCCCTACAAAATTTGGCGCAATTCTACAGAACACTCTGAGTACAGTCAGTTTAATTATGGCCACCTTATATATTAATTAACGAAAACTGGAACAAATATGAAATTTAACAGTCAGAAGAACTGAGTGGGTAAAACGTAATAAAAAACAGATGGGGAATTTTTTTAAAATAAAATTTTACTTTCTGAACTACAAGTAAAGAATATTTTGCCCGATAAAACAAATTAGGTTTAAAGTGCTTTTTAGTGATCAGATATAAAATTTAGTGATCAGATATATCTTTAAATGCGAAAGCTGCACTATTCTGAAAATTGTCTACATTATAAAACTTATTTTGTAGACCTTTAAAATCTAATGATTTGTAAAAATTAACTTCGTACATTTTAAAAATGAGATGAGAAAACTTCGCTTGAGAAATCGTTAAAAATGTATAGATTTTTATTATTAATAAATCAACAGCTTACGATTTAAATGATTATATTATTCATTAGATATACCACAAATACAGTTTTGAAGATCATTCCCTTAGCAAAAAATGACATAAAATTACCATAAAAAAACCATAAGGGAAATCTTATGGCGTTTTGCCTATGGTAAAAAATATCCTATGGAAAACCATATAATCCTATGGAAAACCATATAAACATTAAGTGTATCATACACTTGATACACTTAATGTTTATATGGTTTTCCATAGGATATTTTTTACCATAGGTAAAACACCATAAGATTTCACTTATGGTTTTTTTTATGGTAATTCTATGTAGACGTTTACCATACACTGTGTATGGTAACCGTCTACATAGAATTACCATAAAAAAAAACATAAGTGAAATCTTATGGTTTTTTGCCTATGTTAAAAAATATCCTATCAATCCTATTGATTGAAGTTTTTCAACAAAAAAATAACATAATTGTAATTAATAAAGGACATTTATTCGTGTTAGAAACTAAAATATAAGCGTAAGTTTTTTCATTTTTTATTTTTTTTTTACATAACACGAACAGTTAAAAAACATTTAAAGCGTTCCAGCTATTTTTTTTTTACGAATAATTACAATAGTAATTTCTTCGTAGGTGACGAAGTAAACACGATAACGCTTAAATAAATTATACACCACTGTCAAAAGAATTATATATATTTACGTCAAAATAGGCCGACTAGTTATGTATTTAATTTATTTTTAAACCATTTTCTAACCATTTTGCGAACGA
Source organism: Maratus michaelseni (assembly GCA_963931845.1). Lineage (NCBI taxonomy): Eukaryota > Metazoa > Arthropoda > Arachnida > Araneae > Salticidae > Maratus > Maratus michaelseni. Next base: position 396,949,384 of record OZ007592.1, read on the forward strand.
TAATATAGGCAAAATTATGAAAAAATTTTTGGAAGAATATAAATGATAAATATTGCGGTAAAGTAATCAGGCATTGGCGGCGCCAATGTAATATCTCTAATTTAAAAATGGGATGATTGCAGTCGAATCTATACTTTCAAAAATAATATATATATATATATATATATATATCTTTATATATCTTTACATTCTTGACACTTTGCGCTAGTTTTCGGAAAGTCGAATGCAGCCACTCTAGATTATTTATATCTAAGAATAATGATTTCTAATTTTAACTATTAAGAATTAAAAAACAAGTGGGTAAGTGTGATCGAAGATCGCTCAAAGGGTTTCGTTCAATATTCCTTTCAAAACAATTTTCCCTCCTTTAACAAATCCAAATAAATTTCATTAAGAAAAAAAAAAGAAAAGTCATGTTTTTTTGTTTTTTATAAAGTAAAAATTTACCGGTCTATTTTTTTTCGTTTTTTCGAGTATCCAAACCAGCACGATTCAAAAATTCGAAAAAAGTTGAAACATGTGGGTAAGTATGATCGAAGATCGCTCAAAGGGTTTCGTTTAATATTTCTTTCAAAACACTTTATCCTTTCTTTAATAAATTTAAACAAATTTCATTTAGCAACAACAACAAAAAAAAGTCATGTTTTTTATAAAGTAAAAATTTACTGGTCTATTTTTTCCTTTTTTCGAATATCTAAACCAGCTGGATAGCTGTCCAAGCCCGCTATTATATTCTCTCATAATGAAATCTGTCACGCGGACTAAATGCGATATAAAAAATAATTTCAAAATTAAACATGTTGTACCCCTTCAAAATGTAAAAAAATGCGAATGTTTCCATAATCGGATTTTTATCAAATTCAATATGTTTCTCAAACTCATATATTTACTATTCTCTATTACTCATATTGATACTTGTTTTGTATTATTCTCAAACATCTGAAAAATTCATTAAACTTCCAACATAGCGTCAGATTTTCTTTTTAATTCTCTAATGACGTGATATTAATCTGCTTTGTGTATATACGCATACTCATACTCCTTGTATTATTGAGAAATCTTTGAAAATTTCCGCTTTATTACCACTATGACGTCAATCATTTATATTTCATATTAATCTTTTTTTCACCTGGTGAAACTTTTTATTTCAGTTTCATTTTTCACGTGGAAATCGTCAGATAGAAAATTAATTATCGTAGAAATAATTTCATCGTGGATTTTTAATTTTTGGCATCTGCTATAGCAAAAAATGTTTAAATTTAATAGAAAAAGGCTGTTAGAATTTTGGTTTTTTATCTCTATTTATTAAAGTAATACGAATTTTTCAAATTTTAATATTTTGAACTCTTTATAGCTGGTATTCAGCTATACACACGAAGTTTCAACTCTGTAAGTTACATAGTTTCTGGGAATAACTCTGTGACAGACAGACAACTGAGCGGGAGTAATAGGGTTTCGTGAGATGAACGAAGCCCTAAAAATAATAATATTTAAAATATTTCTGTTATTTGCAAAATAATTAATACATCGTAAATCCCCCATAAGTGAAAAGGATTAATGCAATTAAAGATCCCAAATTATACCTTCTACAATGCTACATTAAAATATTAATTGGACAAATATTTGTTATCTATTATGATAAAATATATCATTTAGGTATAAAAATTAATCATCATTTTGCTATTTAAGCACAATGGTCCATTATTTTGGTATTTGAAGTTAAATAAAATATCTTATAATAATTGAACAATGACAGTATAAATTTTATTGTGTATGTATCATAACATTATAATGAAGTAATCATATTTGTTCCAATTTATTTTTCCGTAAGTATTTATGTAGCTCAAGTATTATACGACACATTAACGAGACATAGAAATATTAATTAAAGATAAATAGATAAATGACTCCGGGCAAAATCCAACTCTAAAAAAAAATATCACTTAGCAGTCACTAATCTTGCTATGAAAAAACTATAGAGTTAGTGGAAGATTGTCAAACTTGTGAATTTTTAACTTTACCAATAATGAAGTTAAGGTGATAAATTTTCCAGTTGTTATACATACTAAATTACAGATAATACCGTTTCAATCAATAATAATTTTCATGCAACCACTTTTCATATTCTCTGGCTGAGATTTCTTAGTACATAAAGCATTAGATTATTAGTTGCATAGATTAGTAAAGCTGTAATTGAGAGACTCTTATTACTTGGAAATCATGGGATTTTACCAAATTTTCCAGAATATATTTTTTACATAAACAAATCATTATAATTATTTGTAGTTCAATTATCATTATAATTATTTGTAAAATCGCAGTTTTTGAGCTGTTTCATTAGAAATGGATAAAAATGTGAAAAACTATTTTACAAAGGTAATGTAAGTAAACATTAACGATAGTTCTGTTGATTCCTCGTAGTTTAGTCATAAAAGTGTAATTATCGGGAATAATATGTTAAAAGTCTGATATTTTAGTAATTTTACTGAAACTCCGATTTTTGTATTCATATGAAAATAAATAGAATTCATTAATGTTTACAAAGTTCTATATTTCGTAAATTGCAAACGAAATTTATGTTCAATGTATTACTACTGTTAATGTAATTTTTTTATGTATTATATTCAATACGGAATTATACATAATTGTTTTACTCACATTTTTAACTTAAACATAAATACAAAAAGTACGAACTTTCATCGAATCTGTATTTTATTATTATTATTATTATTGTTTTTTTATTTAACGCTGAAAATAATTGGAATAATAAATTTTAAATATTAAATAAATCCATGATATTAAATGAGTAGCTCCGATTTCCATGGAATTTATTAAGATTTAAATTGAGGCTTTTAATAAAAGAACAGTTTCTTGTTAAAACATTCAGACGGAATTATGCTCAGAACAAATAAGATTCGAATAGCATCGCTAATGTGCTCCATTTCCCTGAGCGTAACTGCCGCTTCATTTAATAACGAATGTTAAGTACATACGTGAGAGGAATAACATAACAGTTTGGGGTAATTCAAAGGTAAAAATAATGCTGTCTGAATACATTCAGGGAATTTTATTTCTTAGGAGTAGTTAGATAACAAGGTATGGATTGAGTTTGATGATTTGTATATTTTGGAATAATGTAACAGGGTTAAAAATTAGGCAGTATTCAATGTTGTAGTGATAGTTTCGTATTATTTATTAAAATTAAAAATAAGGGTTATTATATCAAAATTTATAAATAATGCATTAAAACACTTTTTATCTATCCCATACTCTTTTCCAAGTTATATATGTGCTCTGAAAATATAACAAAGAACTTTATTATAGTACACAAGAAGCAAATCAAATTTTTCTATGGAACGCAATTGCGACGCAGTTCGCAAAATAAGCATTTGTCTTCACATACACTATATTTTCCATTTATTAGCTATAAATTTCAGGACATACTTTATATTTATACTAGAACCTGAATTGAAATGGTGCTTTGAAGTTTTTAATATGTATGGTTTATATGTATATTTTGTTTTCAATGTTTTCTGATCTTTCAAATAATTCGAGTGGTCTGGTATAATCAGTAATCAATGGTAATCAGTAATCAATGGTATAGACAATGAATGTAGCATCAATTACCCATTATTTGGACATGTATTCTATATATAAAACAATAAAAATTATGCATTGCCATTCAGAACAATGCAAAAAAAAAAAAAAAAAAAAAACAGAGATGTATTTGGAAATTTTGTAAATAATATACAGAGCAACTATGCGCATTATTCTCTTTGTGTAATATTAAAGGTAATTACGCATAAATACTTGCTAATACTTTTTTTTATTATTTTTTAAATTTTATTTCTCACTCAATAATAAATATTAAATATTAAATAAATCTATGATATTAAATGAGTAGTTCCGATTTCCATGGAATTTATTAAGATTTAACTTGAGGCTTTTAATAAAAGAACAGTTTCTTGTTAAAACATTCAGACGGAATTATGCTCAGAACAAATAAGATTCGAATAGCATCGCTAATGTGCTCCATTTCCCTGAGCGTAACTGCCGCTTCATTTATTAACGAATGTTAAGTACATACGTGAGAGGAATAACATAACAGTTTGGGGTAATTCAAAGGTAAAAATAATGCTGTCTGAATACATTCAGGGAATTTTATTTGTTAGGAGTAGTTAGATATTTCAATAAATACGGAGCATTTATTTATTGCGAATAATTCCAAAGATGCATAATAAGGTATGGATTGAGTTTAATGATTTGTATATTTTGGAATAATGTAACAGTTGTAATAATTAGGCAGTGTTCAATGTTGTAGGGATAGTTTTGTATTATTTATATAAATATAAAATAAGAGTTATTATATCAAAATTTATAAATAATGCATTAAAACACTTTTTATCTATCCCATGCTCTTTTCCAAGTTATATATGTGCTCTGAAAATATAACAAAGAACTTTATTATAGTACACAAGAAGCAAAAAAATGTTTTTCTATGGAACGCAATTGCTACGCAATTCGCAAAATAAGCATTTGTCTTCACGAACACTATATTTTCCATTTATTAGCTATAAATTTCAGGACATATTTTATATGTATACTAGAACCTGAATTGAAATGGTGCTTTGAATTTTTTAATATGTATGGTTTATATTTCGTTTTCCATGTTTTCTGATCATTCAAATAGTTCGAGTGGTCTGGTATAATCAGTAATAATAAGTATAGACAATGAATGTAGCATCAATTACCCATTATTTGGACATGTTTTCTATGTATAAAACAATAAAAATTATGCATTGTCATTCAGAACAATGCAAAAAAAAGAGATGTATTTGGAATTTCTTGTAAATAATATACAGAGCAACTATTCGCATGATTCTCTTTGTGTAATTGTGTAATATTAAATGTAATTATGCATAAATACTTGCTAATACTTTTATTATTATTATTATTTTTAATTTTATTTCTCACTTAAAATAATTGGAATAATAAATATTAAATATTAAATCAATCCATGATATTAAATTAGTAGTTCTGATTTCCAGGAAATTTATTAATATTTAAATTGAGGCTTTTAATAAAAGAACAGTTTCTTGTTAAAATATTCAGACGGAATTATGCTCAGAACAAATAAGATTCGAATAGCATCACTAATGTGCTCCATTTCCCTGAACGTAACTACCGCTTCATTTAATAACGAATGTTAAGTACATACGTGATAGGAATAACATAACAGTTTGGGGGTAATTCAAAGGTAAAAATAATGCTGTCTGAATACATTCAGGGAATTTTATTTCTTAGGAGTGGTGAGATATTTCAATAAATACCGAGCATTTATTTATTGCGAATAATTCTCAAGATGCATCATAAGGTATGGATTGAGTTTGATGATTTGTATATTTTGGAATAATGTAACAGTTATAAAAATTACTCAGTTGTCAATGTGGTACGGATAATTTTATATTATTTATATAAATTAAAAATAAGAGTTATTTTATCAATAAAATATTTATAAATAATACGTTAACACACATTTTATCTACCCCATGCTCTTTTCCAAGTTATATGTGTGCTCTGAAAATGTAACATAAAAACATCGTTATAGTACACAAGAAGCAAAATAAATTTCGCTGTGTAACGCAATTGCCGCGCAATTCGCAAGTTATGCGTTTGTCTTCACATACACTATATTTTCAATTTATGAGCTATAAATTTTAGGACATATTTTATATGTATACTAGAACCTGAATTGAAATGTTGCTTTGAAGTTATTAATATGTCAGGTTTATTTGTATATATTTTGTTTTACATGTTTTCTGATATTTCAAAACTTTCAACTGGATTGGTATAGACAATGAAAGTAGCATGAATTACCCATTATTTGGACATGTGTTCTATATAAAAGACAATCAAAATTATGCATTGCCATTCAGAAAAATGCAAAAAAAAAAAAAAAAAAAAAAAAAAACAGAGATGTATTTGGAATTTCTGTAAATAATATACAGAGCAACTATGCGCATGATTCTCTTTGTGTAATATTAAAGGTAATTATGCATAAATATTTGCTAATACTTTTATTATTTTTTTTTTAATTTTATTTCTCACTCAATAATTAATATTAAATATTAAAGAAATCCATGATATTAAATGAGTAGTTCCAATTTCCATGGAATTTATTAAGATTTAAATTGAGGCTTTTAATAAAAGAACACTTTCTTGTTAAAACATTCAGACGGAATTATGCTCAGAACAAATAAGTTTCGAATAGCATCGCTAATGTGCTCCATTTCCCTGAGCGTAACTGCCGCTTCATTTAATAACGAATGTTAAGCACATACGTGAGAGGAATAACATAACAGTTTGGGGTAATTCAAAGGTAAAAATAATGCTGTCTGAATACATTCAGGGAATTTTATGTCTTAGGAGTAGTGAGACATTTCAATAAATACCGAGCATTTATTTATTGCGAATAATTCTAAAGATGCATAATAAGGTATGGATTGAGTTTGATGATTTGTATATTTTGGAATAATGTAACAGTTGTAATAATTAGGCATTGTTCAATGTTGTAGGTATAGTTTTATATTATTTATATGCAAATATTATTTATATGCTTATATTTATATGTTAAAAATAAGAGTTATATCAAAATTTATAAATAATGTATTGAAACATTTTTTATCTATCCCATGCTCTTTTCCAAGTTATATATGTGCTCTGAAAATATAACATAAAAACTTTGTTATAGTACGCAAGAAGCAAAATAAATTTTGCTATGGAATGCAATTGCCACGCAATTCGCAAATGAAGCGTTTGTCTTCACATAAACTATATTTTCCATTTATTAGGTATAAAGTTCCGTACATATTTTATATGTATACTTGAACCTGAATTGAAATGTTGCTTTGAAGTTTTTCATGTATCTGGTTTATTTGTATATTTAGTTTTCCATGTTTTCTGATCATTCGAATAGTTCAACTACTAGATTGGTATAGACAATGAATGTAGCATCAATTACCCATTATTTGAACATGTATTCTATATATAAAACAGTAAAAATATGCATTGCCATTAAAAAATAAAATTAAATAAAATTAAAAATATTAAAAACAGTGATGTATTTGGAATTTCTGTAAATAATATACAGAGCAACTATGCGCATGATCCTCTTTGTGTAATGTTAAATGTAATTATGCATAAATACTTGCACTAAATTATATAATATGCCTACATTCCAAACCGAATGTATAGTATGCGCACGTTTTAAACGCAAAATCTGAAGACTGTCCCAAAATTTTACTTCATTATAATATTTTCAATAAATTAAAATTAAGAAATATGGGATTAAAATGGAAAAAAAAGTTTCTAATTGTCTTAAATAAATAACTAATGAGTACTGTAAAGAAATTTAAAACTTTTCAGAAAAAACTATATTGTTCAATATTGTTTGTTTGGCAAGACATTCAAACAGTTGTTTGAATATGGATTGAACAGCAATCAGAATAGCAGTTTCTACAGTACGATTATATACAAAATTGTGAATATTTTATACTAGTATACTATGTGAAAGAATTCCACTTACATAACCCAGCAACATTTATCGTTTAATAGCAGAGTTAATTATGGAAAAATACGTGAGCCATGTGTGTGGGTGTTTCTTTTTTTACTACTTTTATTGCAGTTATAAAGACCGGGGAATTTTTTACGCATGTTTTCACCGCGTAACACTATTGCGTCACCTAGAAAACAATTGCCTTCGTAGAAAGTAATTGAGTGAATAGTTTTATAGGAATAATATGAATTTGTTATCTTTGGTTTTTGCATGCATTAGAATTTTATTTATTTATTTTTTTATGATCACGGGTGCGTTAAAATATTTTATTGCGATATATAAATACACATAATTTGCATATATTCTATAATTTCAACCTATGGTAAATAACGGCTATAATATTAAAATGTACTATGTACGTTAATTTTATTGGGTTTTTTTCTATTTCTTTATGTGTATAGAAGTATCTAAAACCGTAAGTATATTTAAAGTATGATAGATATTTCTGTCAATATATAAGTTTCATAATTTAAAAATCATCTTTAATATTAATATATACCGAAAGTAGAAAAAGATTGCGTATTAAATAGGCATTTGTTTATTTATATCGCATACAACGTATTTTTAACTGTAGATTCGGAATGATTAATTGAATAACAATTTCATAATTGCATGCCATAAAGTGTAGCGGAATTATAAATAATTAACTACACATACATGACATAGACATATATGACATTGTTTATTTGTTTCATATTTTTTATCATTGTTTCATATTTTGTATGTATTTCTACGTAAATATTGACGCAAACATTTTTCCATATTCGTCTGGCTATTGTGGTTTGAAAGACATAATTTATTTTAGGTATCAAACGTTGTATGAAATCTGTACAAGTTTCTTGCAAATATTTAAAAATAATATACTATAATGAAAAACAATGTGTGAAAATATTATTTGTTTGGTAGATTTGATTTTAAAGAATGTCATAACAAATCATCTATGATAAAATTCTACAAGCATGTTTTACTGATTACAAGCTGACGTATCAACACGATATGTTTCGTTTGCATATCATGAGAACTTTCAGTTGTTTGAGGGATGAAGAAATATAATTTAATTCAATATTTAGAAAAATATACATATAATATTAATTTCATTAAATTTCTTATTATAAGCAAGAAATCATGTTTACAATGTAAATGAACTAAAAATTATGAAACTTACGAGGACTTGTAAGTCACAAAAGATAATTAAATAATAACTTACAATGATATTCACTTCAAAACTATTTTTATTTCTCAACATATTCTCCACCAGTATTTATGTACTTATATCACCGTTTTATCAGTGCCCCAACACCAGCTGCATAACATTCTTTGGGTTGCTGTCTCAGACACATTAGGACTTCAAGTTGAACAGAGGAGACAATTCAAAAGTTTGGGTGGCAACTTCTTCAACATACACCATGCAGCTTCGACTTAGCCACAGGCGATTTTCATTTGTTTAGTCCACTAAAAAACGAACTTGGAGGCAAGATCATGTTCGCAGATTATGAAAAGGTTCAATTTGAAGTCCTAATGTGACTGAGACAGCAGCAATCCAAAACATTTTATGAATTAATACGAAATACATTTAAACATATGTTATCATATCATATTGCACACATTTTACAATAAAAATTAAAGTGTTTTACACTGTAAGCAAAATTTAATTTCAGTTTATTATTTTTTATAAGTCAATTGCTCTGAATGCTGTTTAAAATTCGAAAAACAAATCTTAGCACAATACGATTATGGTAAGTGTATTCATTTATACTTTCGGTTTAAGATAATGTATTAACCATTACTTAACCTGTACAGTAAAAAGTTCTACAAAAATATTAATCCATAAAATAATATATATCTTCATTTACAATTATTAAATTTTCTCTTTATTACAAAAAAATATGTTACCATCAGTTTACGTGCTCGCGATATAGAGAACGATTGAATACTTTATTTATTTTTCTTTTTTAAATCTAGAACAAAATGGTAAAATTGTGTCCTCAGAAAAAATATTTTTGAATTGTATATTATTGAATATATGAATATTATTGAATTGTATAGATTAAGATACTAGGGTTGGAAAATAAGTTTGTGTAATTTTTGTGAAGTCATGATGCTCAACTGAAAACATGGAATAACTAAAAGTTTCTAAAATATTTCATATTATATAACAATTCGTTACTAACTAAGTAAGAATTTTTGTTTGTTAATGGAGAAATAAATTTCAATCATTTCGAAAATGTGCAAAGTTGAATAGGGCGCTTGGGAATAAATTATTTTCAAAGTGAAGGCATAAAGCACATCTCTCAGTTTTATTTATTTCTTGTTAGTGTTTTAAGGACATCTACTTTCTGGAAAAATAAAGTTTTCAAGACAAGTAAAGGAAATTGTTATTGTCACATTTTAAGTAAAAAACTATTTTAACATGTACAATAAAATAAAGAATTCGATAAATGGGTATAAATTTCTATATTATGAAATATGTAGAAAGTTTTTTTTAAAGAGTCTGATTATATAATATTAAAGATAATAATTTAAATTGTTTCAATAATGATGATAAGATTCTATTTTCTGGCTTTCAAGTGTATATATTTCATCTTTCTTTTTTTATTATTTACTGTGTTTGATTTAAAAATGCTACAAAAAAATGTAAAAAAGCGTATGAATGAAATAAATTGAAAAGAAAAATACATATGAGGAAAATAAAATTATCTCTGCCTTTGTACATCAGGTTAAAAATATAGATAAATAAAATCCAAGAAGTCTCGGAGCAATGCTGTTTGTGCCATAGTAACATGTTTATACTTTGCGGTAAGTATCACTTTGTTGTCTTGAATGATTGTATAAATATGCATGTGAAAATTTTAATTATACATACTAGGAGATCCGATACGGGCTTTCCAGTTTACAGAACATAAGTGAAAAACTTCTTTTTTTAAATGAAAAAAGCTATAAGAGGTTTTTAAAATTTAATACAGTGGAGCACCGCTTATACGTTTCTCGTTTATACGTTTTTATCATTTATACGTTTTTTAATGGTCCCGGCAAAATCCAATGGATATTAAAGTTAAATAATTTCATTTATACGTTTTTCCTTAAATCGCTAATTTCATTTATACGTTTTTTCAACAAATCAAGAAAAGACAAAATGCACTTTTCAACGTCAGATTCCTAACTCCCGATTGTCCAGTCTTACAAAAGGCAGGTGACCTTGACAAACACCTGCCCAATTGAACAAAAGTCGTACCCCTAAGGAATGTGAATATCCCACTTTCTATAGATAAGGGTTGTTGTTTTGTTGTCACCAGGCCCCAGCAGGGCAAATTCTTTTCCTTCCAGATTCAGCATCTGGATTTGTATCGTGTTCACTAGCGGTTCACGATGACTTCGCGTAATAGAAAATCTCTGTCGTTGAAGGGAAAAATGTGCATTTAAAAAAAAGTGGATGAAAAACAACATTTAAAAAGAGTGGATCTTACCAAAGAATTAGGTTTACCAGTTTAAACATTAAACACGCTAATATATAAGCGTAAGATCATCGAGGTAAGCCATCATCAAAGTGGATGTAGTGCTTCAAAAAACTTCGAGTCCAAAGTGAAAAATTCGCTGATGTTGAAAAATTGCTTTTACAGTGGTTTAATCAGTGTCGTAGTGCAAAAATTCCCATCAGCGGTCCTTTGCTTATGGAGAAAGCACGAGAAATTTTGAACAAGCTGAATGTGGAATGCGATGCATCATTTTCTTCAGGATGGCTTCACAAATTTAAATTAAGACATGGCATAACAGGCAAAACTGTAAGTGGAGAGTCTGGAGATGTTGATTGCGAAACAGTGGATAATTGGATTTAAAACCAATCGCCAGATCTGATAAAAGGATATGAACAAAAAGACATTTTCAATGCCAATGAAAACCGGTTTGTTTTATAACCTTCTGCCATCTAAAACTCTTACAATTAAATCGGGTACCTGTCATGGTGGAAAAAAGAGTAAAGTGCGATTCACAGTGTTGTTGTGTGCCAATGCAGATGGATCAGAAAAATTACCTCTTTTGATTATTGGCAATTTAAAAAAGCCCCGCTGTTTCAAAAATGTGAAAACATTACCAAAAATGTACCTGGCCAATAAAACATCATGGATGACAATGTCTTTCTTTACCGATTGGTTAAAAGAATTAGATGATAAAATGCGAAAGCAGAAGCGGCGAATCATTTTATTCATTGATCAGTGTCCAGTTCATCCCCCTGATACGGATTTTCTAAAAAAACATAACTGTCAAATTCTTCGGTGCAAACTGTACCAGCAAATTGCAGCCACTGGATTTAGGGGTCATATAGTGCGTCTCAAAATTATATGGGCAGGCGATTTTTCGAAATAACAGCTAAGAAAATAAAGCAATAATCACGAAAAAAATAATTAGCATATGGAATCATAACATACGTTTATTACGATACAGAAATGTTGTGTTTATATCACAGGTTGTTTGTAAAAAAATAAAATTCAAAATAAGCTGTCTCAAAAATATGTGGACAATGAAATGAATTGCTTTTATTACCACCGTATTAGAAAAATTTGCATTTTCTGCGTTCTGTACTTGTGACGTAACCACTTCAAAATATAAAATCACTGCTCTTTCTTCAATTGTTGAATAGTTGGAAAGTGCCTCGCAGCGTTGAATTCTCTGCTGCTGATATTTCTAAAATTTGGCGTTTAAAGGCTTAAAATGTTAAAGTTTATGACATTGCAAAACAAATGAAACGTAGCAGATCTGGAATTTATGCAATTTTATCTAAAAGTGACAATACGATAGCAAAAAATCGTTCAGGCCTACCAAGAAAAACATCTCTAAGACAAGATGGAGAAATTTTGCGAGCAGTTTCAACCCAAAAGAAGTCTGATCGTGAAATTGCGAGGACTTTGGCGTTTACTAATTCCAGATCTACTGTTTACCGTCGCATACAGGTAAGCGAAAATCATAAATATCGCAGAATATGTCAGACACCTATGCTGAAAGTGCACCACAGAAAGGCTCGAGTTCTTAAAGCTATAAAACACATGCATTGGACAGATGAATGGTTAAATGATTTCTTTAGTGACAAAATAAAATTCAATTTGGATGGCCCTGATAGCTGGGCATACTATTGGCATGACTTACGAAAAGAACCTCGCGAATTCTTTAGTCGACAAAAAGGAGGGAGTTAACTAATGATGTGGGGCGATTTCTGTTTCAGCGGAACAATGAATATTGCTTTTCTTAATGGTCGACAGTGCTTTGAGGATTATCAAAATGTCCTTAAAAGCAATCTAATTTCAATCGAAAACATCTTAGGGGGAGAAAACTGGAAATTCCAACAGGACAATGCGTCGATTCACGCCTCCTACTCAACATCAGCTTAGTTTAAACAGAATAGATTGACTGTTATAGACTGGCCAGCCATCAGCCTAGACTTGAATCCAATTGAAAACCTTTGGGGAGTACTTGCACGAGATGTGTATGTTGATGGTCAACAGTTTTCTACTATTCAAGAATTACAGCAACAAGTAGAGCAGAGTTGGTTCTCTTTACAGCCGCACATTCTCCAAACACTAGTTGGAAGCATGCCTGATAGGGTTTTCAAGATAATTAAAAGGAATGGATACAAAATGTGAAATTAAATGCAAAATATTCGAAAAGTCCATATATTTTTGGGACAGCCTATTTTTATTTTTATTTTTTTACAAAAAATCTGTAAAACTTATACTTTATTTCTTTGCTGTTATAAATTTATGTTATGATACTATATGCATATTATTTTTTTTCGTGATTATTGCTTCATTTTTTGAACTGTTATTTCAAAAAATCGCCTATCCATATACTTTTGAGACGCACCTTAAAATCCCTAAAACAACATTATCGTAAACTTTTGGTGAAAACAACTATCGCCAGTTTAGACCACAGTGACTTCGACCATGTGAACATTAACATCTTACAAGCTATGAATTTCATAATGATGGCTTGGCAAAATGTTTTACCCAAAAAGATAAAAACTGCTTCGCCCTTGGCGGATTTTTAACTCCAGTGGATGTCAATCCTATTGAAAACGCCGAACCTGATCATTTTGTTCCACCAGAAAACTGGTCAAATTTAAGTGATCTTACTACATTTGAAGATTTTGTGCAGTGTGATTCGGAACTTGCAACATGTTCTATTCTAACAATCGATGAAATGATCGCAAATGAGGAAACTAGCAGTGAAGAAGAGGATAACTGCACTGAAAAGCCACTGCCAAGTTTTCAACAAGTTTTGGCGGGTTTTAACACCATGCAATAATACCTCATTAGCAGTGATTTGAATGATAATGTTCATACCTCAATACCTCATTATCGTAAACTTTTGGTGAAAACAACTATCGCCAGTTTAGACCACAGTGACTTCGACCATGTGAACATTAACATCTTACAAGCTATGAATTTCATAATGATGGCTTGGCAAAATGTTTTACCCAAAAAGATAAAAACTGCTTCGCCCTTGGCGGATTTTTAACTCCAGTGGATGTCAATCCTATTGAAAACGCCGAACCTGATCATTTTGTTCCACCAGAAAACTGGTCAAATTTAAGTGATCTTACTACATTTGAAGATTTTGTGCAGTGTGATTCGGAACTTGCAACATGTTCTCTTCTAACAATCGATGAAATGATCGCAAATGAGGAAACTAGCAGTGAAGAAGAGGATAACTGCACTGAAAAGCCACTGCCAAGTTTTCAACAAGTTTTGGCGGGTTTTAACACCATGCAATAATACCTCATTAGCAGTGATTTGAATGATAATGTTAAGATGGCACTTTTAACTGTGAACGATGAACATTTTTCTGTGCATTCCAGAAATTCCGTACAACCTAAAATAACAAAATATTTTGTACATGGTGAATGAATATGAATAGTTGTAAGTTGTAAATTATATCCAGAATAAGAAGTTTAGTATTACATATCTCTTGCATTTCATGTAATTTATCTCTGATTTTTTATTGTTCGTAATTACGGAATTGTTCGTACTTTTGTGAATTTCGTTTATACGTTTTTTCATTTATACATTTTTTTCTTGGTCCTTTGAAAAACGTATAAACGATGCTGCACTGTATATATTTTTAGATTCCAAACTAACAACACGAAAAAAAACACTTTTATCTAAAAATATAAATAATGTATAAACAAAATCTTTTACATTTATTAAAAGCGATATTTCGTATTAACCGGATGTCAGAAGTTATAGCAGAAAAAAATCTCCAAACATTTCGCTACTTATAACAAATGTTTAGATTCAGATAATTGCAATGGTTTAACCAAAGATTTAATTAATTTTTTCTTTAAATTTTATTTTATTTTTAGGGTATGTTTATTGATTATCTTGGGATACCATAAACTTTTTTTCTGGAAAAAGTTAAATTATTTTAGTCAGAAACTTGCTGGTACCAAGCGGTACCGCTATGCTCTGACACTGTCATTTTTGCAAATTATGCTTATTTTTCAAAATTTTAGTTTTACAGTAGCGAAAACGTTTTCAATATGAACAGATTGTACTTTTATTCATCGATAAAAATGCATTTGTTAAAAATTCAAATTAAATTACACATTTGTATGAAAACTAACAAAACATCCATCACAAAGTCCTCTACATTACGTTCTGCACATTCTGTACATACGCGGATTTTGCAATACGCAGCAGCACAGTTACGCCTTTGTGAAGTGGGAGGTACTAGATTGTTCATTTTCTGAAATCTTAACTAATCAGATACTTTAGAAAAATATTCAAAATTCATATAGGACTCAATTGCATTGTGAATCCCATTTAAAAGACAAAAAGAAATAATTTGCTTTCTTGGCTCCAGTAGAACTTCCACTTGAGGTTGGAATTCTTTCCAAAGATGTTGGAGGATTACAGTATCCTGTGAGGTATGTTTCGGTTATGACTCTACGAAATTGTAGTTACTTCATAGAGGAGTTTGACTTCCTCTGTTGTATCAGAGCATTGTGCACCATAACATCTATCAATCACGTAAAAATAGACCGCCATCATTTTTTTCCCTTCGAATGGTGTATAAGTACACTTTTTCCTCCATTCAATCTGTACCACCTATGAACCGATTATACTCACCAGTGAGATTTGGATGCGGCACTTAATTTTTTTCTTATCTGCTCAGTAAAATTGTTGTGCCATTATAATAGGGCAATTATATGCGACAGTCAATACAGAATTATCAACCTAACAGGCATTAGTAAGATTCTCTTCTAGGCAAGAATGTATTTCAATGCATCTTTTTTTTTTCATTTCTTTGGAAGAAGGCAAAGGACAATCAGGCGGAATTCTGTCTTACGTAAGGTGTCAGTTACACCATAGTATCGCTCTAGATCAGATTCATTCCGATAAATAAGTTGTCAACATACAATAAGAATGGCATACTTTTGATACTGTCAGTAAAATTCTATACCATTCCTGCATCCTTACCAAATTTTTCTTCACATTGGGAGTTACATGTAGGACTTTTTTCTTGATAAACATCGAAATTGATGAGCAACCTATTAGGTGTGTTGAGGCACTACACTTTATACGATTTTAATTTTAACACACTTATTCAAATTGGTAAAGAAATCTTATTAGTTGTAATTTTTCTACTGGACGAAAAATGTCCGGGCCAGGATTTGAACCTGGGATCTCTTGGTTAAAGCTGTCAGTGCTCTACCAACTGAGCCATCCCAGTCGACTAGACTTTATATCGGAGACGCATCGCTTCTCTGTAATAAACCGTTTGCAGTTATGACGGCCGAAATATTTGATCATCGATTCGTCATAGTGTATCCGTTGCTCATGTTTCAAATCTGAAAAAAAACCTTTTTGTTTAGTTTGTCAGTAAATGGACGCAGTTTGTACAATTTATCCGTCTTATCAATTTCATTTTTGTCAGCCACTTGCATCAGTTTCATGCTTTGAATGAATCGGTACCGTCGCATAGCATTGTGTACCAGTTCATTCTTCAAATCTGCAGCATTTTCCCAAATCGTCTTTTCATAGGAACCACACAATATCCGCTGAGAATTAGAATGCCAAATAAAACTTTTATTTCTTCAATCGTCATCGGAGAATCAGCATTATTTGGATATAAAGCATTATACTTTGTCATTTCTGATGTTAAAAATGAAAGTACAGTCATAGAAATTGACTGAAATGAACAAACACATAGTTTCAACCTCAGTTACAAAAAAGTATCATAAAAGCCTAGCGGTACCAAACGGTACCACAACATTTCAAAATAAAAGTTTCCTTATATAATATGAGATATTTCTTTCTTAATGTGACCTATAGGAAGGGCATTGAAACATAAATAATAACAGACATTTAATTAACTCATTTACAAATTTTCAATTTTCGTGCAATAGACTCATTTTTGCCGGCAGGCCAATTTTTTCGCCTGTATTCAAAACTCAAAACTTTCTTGAGACTAACACTATAGTTAGTCTCATGGCAGTTATTGAATATTAACTGACCATTATTGGTTCTATTTGACAGATTAATTAACTTCTTCAAGCAGTCTAGAAGCATCATCTGTTAGCAGAAAATCTTAATAATATGTTTTCTAAACAGAAAAGAGGTATTTTCAAAGTAGTGAATGCTGGTACCAAACGATACCGCTATGATAATACGGGTTAAGCGCTAGTTCGATTACATGCCTGATAAATTTCTGTTTCAGTTACACTAATTATTTTTATATTGATATTTTATTTTCATTATTTAATACTAGGGGGCTACCCCCTGCGAGCTACGCTCGCCAACCCCCGCTCAGACTTTGAGGCCTCTAAAAACATAACAGCGTGCTTTATTTTAAAAATATTGGTAAATCTGTAATTGGGTTGCCATGCTTTTAACATTTTAATGGGACATTTTTCGATTATCATGGCCTCATACACAGCTGTTGCGACAACTGACGACTGTTTTCGGGATTGATAAGTAAAATCAATTACTACTTGAAAACCAGCTTGTATAAAATGGTTAGGTTTAAATTGTGAATACCTCTCAGACTTTTATAACAACAATCTCTATTCTATTCTTCCTTTGCGTTTAAGGATGAGAAAAATTCCATCTGCTTGTGAATAACATTAAGAACCACGGTATTGAAAAGTACTATGTTATAGACATTTTCAGTAACATGTTTTAATTTTCTCTCTATTTTAGTGCACCATCATGCATATTTTCATGTTATTTTAAATATGTAAATTATTTTTTTTAATTAATATGTATATACGAATTTTCTAATAATTATTTATCATACAAAATTAATTAAATATTTTGTGCATGCATGCCTGCATTTATTCGTCATCAATTGATGAGTTATTTAAACAAATTTGCTATCCGCGGTAATTTTACACCATGTTCTGTCACTTGAATATTGTCCATAAGAAAATCGGGTACTTTTCCATTATAGGATCCTTTGCTTTTAGGTTTGGGAGTTTATTCGAGCTTCAAAAAGGGATAGATTCGTTAATATACATAGATTTGTTGCCAAAAGTTATGAAAATAAACCCAATGAACTTTTGGTGCTTTTCTATTATAGGGGTCTTGACGCTTTTTTAAAAAGCTTGGCGGAAAAAACCAAGCAGGATAGAAAACCAAGCAGGATATTTTATTCTTCCGTTCAGTTGGGCAATTATTATTTTATATATTAGTTTCAAATATCCGAATTAATGATTTTATAAATTCGTTTAGTTAAATTTTACAAAAAAATAACAAAATGATATCAATAAATAATAATTACTATTAATTCCTTTTCCCCCCTTTCTTTTGCGTTTACCTAAATGACGTCATTTGGACGAATTTATTCAAAATATTTTCAGTTTATAAATTAAATTAAATGCTGACAGACGATTGAATCCTGACGATAGAAATGTGATTTTTTTTTTTCAAATTTTCCAGAAAAACATAATTTAATCATAATCTTGTCTTCATTATCGATTGAAATAAAAGATAAATTCAATTTCAATTTAAAAATGACGAATAAAAAGAAATCAATAATCCCTATCGGGATCCTTTTCATTTTTTTCCCTTTTTTGTCACAAAAAAACTGAGTAATTAGTTGCCAGCATTACAGAAATGTCATTAAAATTAGAAAAAAATTAATATCTCGAAAACTAATTCCAATTTCAAAATTCTATTACCAGTTTTGACATCCGCGGATTTTTATGAACAATTGGTATTAATTTCACCATCAAGCGTTTAATATTTTATTAAAAATAGCCTTGAAACATAATCAGTCGTTTAATCAGTCGTTTCATAAAATCGTTTCATAAAATCGTTTCATAAAATCGTTTCACAAATTCGTTTCATTAGGATTTTATATATATAGGGTAGATTAACCAGAAAAACGCTATCATGCATTGTTTTAAGTGTAAAGGGTTTAATCTCTCGTAATGGGCTGCATGCGATAGAGATAGACTTTTAATAAAATCGTGCTTGACAATTATTTTAAAAACCATAAAAAAAAATCCGTAAATTGAGATAAAATTCCTTTTTAAAGTACATTTTTTTTTCTTTATTCGATGGCTTAAAAATTAAAAATGTACGATGTTTAGAAAATTTTAAAATTACATACGACATTTATTGGCCAGGTATTGCCACTGGCAATATGACGTGAGTATCATTCACGGGCATATTTTTGTTTGATAATGTAGGTAAAGCCCTATTTCCATTTAACTATTTGACGTGTTTCATTCGTCATAGAAATAGTCTTAATTAATATGCCTTCAAAGTTATAGTAAAAATAATACAAAATGAATTTGGGGTTATAATCATTACTTTAATTACACTAGGGATCCAACCCGGGTTTCCCAGGATACAGAAATGGTGAAAACCATTTTTAAATAAGTGGGTAAGTGTGATCGAAGATCGCTCAAAGTGTTTCGTTTAATATTCCTTTCAAAACACTTTATCCTTTCATTAATAAATCCAAATTAATTTCATTTAGAAAAAAAAAAAGTGATGTTTTTTATAAAGTAAAAATTTACCGGTCTATTTTTCTCGTTTTTTCGAATATCTAAACCAGTCCGCTATTATATTCTGTCATAATAATATCTGTCATGTAGACTAAATGCGATATTTAAAAAAAATAATTTCAAAATTAAACATGTTGTACACCTTCAAAATGTTAAAATATGCTAATATTTCCAAAATCAAGTTTTTATCATGATTCAATACGTTCATCAATCTCTACTATTCTCTATGACATATTGATACTCGCTTTGTATTATTCTGAAACATATGAAAAAACCTTTAAACTTCCGATATGACGTCAGATTTTCTTTTTAATCCTCTAATGACGTGATATTAATCTGTTTTGTGTACATATACACATACTCATACTCCTTGTATTATTGAGAAATTTTTCCGTTTCATTACCACTATGACGTCAATCAATTTTATTTCATTTTTTTTTCACGTGGAAATCGTCTGATAGAAAATTAATTATTGTAGAAAGAATTTCATCGTGGATTTTTAATCTTTGGCATCTGCTATAACGAAAAATGTTTAAATTTAATGGGAAAAGGCTGTTAGAATTTTGGTTTTTTATCTCTATTCATTAAAATAATACGAATTTTTCAAATTTTAATATTTTGAGCTCTTTATAGCTGCTATTGAGATTTATACACAAAGTTTCAACTCTGTAAGTTAGATAGTTTTTGAGAATGGCTCTGTGACAGACAGACAACGGAGCGGGAGCAATAGGGTTTTGTGAGATGAACGAAACCCTAAAAAAGAAAATTATATATATATTTTTTAAACATTTAGTATATATTTTTAGATTGTCCACTAACAATATCAAAAATAATTTTTATATAAGAAATAGCAATTAGTTTTGAAACTTTTTAAAAGAGATATTTTCGTATTGACCTCGTGCCAGGAGTTAAAAGCCGCAGAAATCGCCAGAGATCGTTGTACAGCAGCTTTTTTTATTCTGATATTTTCCGTGATTTGAGCGCCTAGTTCTATTACATGTCTTAAATACGTCATTCGCACTGTTAAAAAGTCTTATTCTAATGAAGCATGAAACATTTCTGGTTTTAGTCATGATTTATTTATGACTTAGGCACTGCGAAGAATACATAAGGAGAGAAATATATTTGTGTGCTATATACAGGCGTATTCCGTTAAACTGTTACTTATATCGATAACACTATTTATAAATTGATATGACCATGCACTTAATTCTATTTTTTTTAATTAATAGCTCTCACGGTTTTTATATTAAACGGTGCAATAATCTTATTAAACAAAAGAAGTATTTTTTTTCTATGAAATATGTCTATTTTTTTGGATTTATTAAATATCGTATAAAATAAAGAAAGTCCATAGTTGTTTGAATCGTACATCGCTGAAAAACTGAGAATTTCAGCATTAAGGTTCAAATTTAAGTAATTTACATTTCATTTACCTTTAATTATAAATAATGTTACTTTACATTTTTAAATTTCGTACATGTTGAACATCTATCTACTATCTACTATATATATAAAACACAAACGGAAATTTCGTTCCGTTCCTTTATAACTCGAGTTCTGCCGAATGGATTTTGATGGAACTTACACTGTTCGCGAGATAATTTTTCAGGGAAGGTTTTAATATATAACACAACGTTCTATGCATATTATTTATAGAATTATGATAGAAAGTTCTGTTATTTGGGCCGAAAAGGTTACCATTGCTAATTTTTTGGCGATCATTACTGTTGCAGAAAGAAATGAAAAGGCTGTACATGTCGAAAAATAAAAGAAAAACTGTTACTAATTTTATTTAAAAAAAAAAAAAGAAAAAAAAAAAAAAAAAAGAAAAAGAAAGTGAAAGAAAGAGAAAGAAAAAAAAAGAGTTTTGATGAGATAATATTATAAAACGAAAATATTTAATTTAAACATGATTGGGAATGTTCGTTATGCTGAAAAAAATTATTCAAGGGGCAAGATTTCTAGATTGAAACAATATTTGGCGATGTATCTTTTGTTTTTGATATTTTGATTTTACTTTTGACCCCAAGCAATTTGATTTTAAGCCAAAAGGTGTCTTTTTTTGTTGTAGAAAGAATTGAAATGGCTATACATCTGGAAAAATAAAAGAAAAAACTGTTACTAATTTTATTTAAAAAAAAGAAAGAAAAAAAAAGAAAAACAGTTTTGATGAGAGATTTTAAGCCAAAAGTTTTTTTTTTTTTAAATGTACGACTGCATTTTTGTAGTATTTTTTTTTGGTACTTTTCGGTTAGCCGGGCGCCAGTGATATATATATACATGTATATACAGGGTGATTATGAAAAAACTATCCCGATATATGAGTCCTTAACTATCACACTGTTCACAGAAACTGACTGAAATTTTGGTTTTAAGTATTTTAAGGTATGCGCTCAAGAATCGTATGAAAAACAACAGTTAAACTCTAACAGTTACGTTTACAGTGAAAAAATTTTGAAAATTTTTAATGGCCACACCTATTTTTTTATTGGAATATGATCTTCATAGTGAAAAACCATAAAAAGGATTGAAACGGTACCTGTGACACGAAAATTGCCGGCGCTAGAGAGACTAAGAAGATAAGTGAAAACAACCAATAAAGGACAGAGAAGCAACAGAAAGTAAAACATTTTATTATTCAGTGCTATCCACCATCTGCCGCATGCAACGTGTATTCGTGTGTGACGTGGAAAATTTGTGAAACACAATAAAATGTTTTGTTTTCTGTTGATTCTCTGTCCTTATTCGTTGTTTTCACTTTTCTTCTTAGTCTGTCTAGCGCCGGCAATTTGCGTGCTACAGGTACCATTCCAACGCTTTTTAGGGTTTTTCACTATGAAGATCACATTCCAATAAACAAATAGGTGTTGCCATTTGAAATTTTCAAAATTTTGTCACTGTAACCGTAACTGTTAGAATTTAACTGTTGTTTCTCATACGATTCTTGAGCGCATACCTCAAAATACTTAAAACCAAAATTTCAGTCAGTTTCTGTGAACGGTGTGATAGTTAAGGACTCATATATCGGGATAGTTTTTTTATAATCACCCTGTATATACACATATATCTACACAAATACATGTATACACACATATATATACACTTATATGTATGAAAATATACATATATATATTATGAATTTTTCGTTATACGTTGTAGTTGGATTAAAGCTGATAATAGAAGCAGGAGCACACATGGTCACACAATGAAAATAAGAACGGTGGTTGTTATTTGATGATATAACTAGGACTTCCCTCAAAGGGATTAGTCTGAGTGATATTGCTGAGAACATAGGGTTAACAATTACAATACAAAGAAAAAGAGCAAATTAAATGATAGAATTACAAAATATCATTTATAAATTCATATACACTGTTAAAAAATAGAAAAAAGTACCGTTCATCAAATGTGTTGTCATAATTTTTATTAACATGTGGCAAAGAATCTCATTTTCTTAAGCGCGTATTCCGCAAAACTTGAAAAAAAAAAAAAAAAAAAAAAACACCGGATCTTTTAAAACGCCAAGCTTTTTAAAGTTACGTAATTGGATTTGCAGCCAATAGTTTATTCTATCAAGCGTGGCTTAACGCAAATTTAATTTCATTTTGCACCTTTTTTTGTGTGTGAATTTAAAATTTTTCTTCCTTGATTATATATCTATTATTTGTATAACTGTTTATAGAAACTCTTACACTTCAA
The DNA here is from genome assembly GCA_963931845.1 of Maratus michaelseni. Taxonomy (NCBI): domain Eukaryota; kingdom Metazoa; phylum Arthropoda; class Arachnida; order Araneae; family Salticidae; genus Maratus; species Maratus michaelseni. Next base: position 396,972,702 of record OZ007592.1, read on the forward strand.
ACCACATTGATAGCATGCTTTGCTACAAACCAGATTGCAAAACTATAGTCTAAATTACTATTAAAGTGTACAAAAAATCTTTCGATGACTTCTGTAAAATAACTTTTACATTAAATCTCCATATCGGCAAAATTGAAAAATTATATATATTTCAAAGTTAAGCTTAACAGATACTTCTTGATTATTCTCTAGGAGGCTCTGCCCCCGGTGCCTTTACTGCGCCAATCCGCAGACTTTTCTTTTGCCTGTCTGTCTGTCTCTCCACAATCTGCCTGTTTCCCTATCCGTTCTTCTGCCCGTCTCTCTAACGGATTGTCTATCTCTCTACACTTCTCGCTACCTGTCTCTATATTTCTCTACCGGTCTCGCTACCCGCCAATCTATTTCTCTAACCGTCTGTCTATCCGTCTAACTACTTGTATGTCTAGCCGTGTCTCTATCCACTTCGCTACCCATTTGTCTATCTGTCTCACAACTTGTCTATCTGTCTCTCTACCCGTCTGGCTATACGCCTCTCTACCCATCTTCTTACCCATCTCCGTACCCATCTACTGTCTCTCTACTCGTCTGTATACCCTTCTCACTATCCGTCTGTTTTTGTACCCGACTCGCTACCAATCTCATTACCCGTCAGTCAACTCGTCTTTGTACTCATCTCTGTACTCGTCTCTTTATCTACCACGCTACGCGTCTCGCAACCTTTCTCGCTACATTACTGTCTAACGGTGTCGCTATCCGTCTCGTGACCCATCTCGCCACCCATCTGTCAACCCTCTTTTTACCTTTCTCTCTAGCCGTCTGTCTATTCGTTTCGCTACCCGTCAGCCTACCTATGTCGCTACTCGTCTCACTACCCATCTCACTACCCGTCTGTCTACCCGTTTCTTTACTCGTCTTTCTACTTCTCGCCACCTCTTCCTAATATTTAAACAATTTATTTAATATACAGAAGCCGTTTATCAGTTATTAAATGCAAACAGAAGTAATTTATCTAATAAGTGTAATCAGATGCAATTTTATTTAAATGCATACATAAACCTGAATAATAATTCATCAGTTTTGTGTTCATAGTTGTTTATATCATTTGACAGTAAATCTCAACTTCTTAAACCTGAATTGTCTCAAGCTTTTTAAAAAAACCACAAGGTCTGTATAACTGCAAAGTACCCTGAGGGCTATATTAGCTACATGTTATTAAGTTAAGTGAAAGTTTCGTTATCACGTTTGCAGCCAATTGCTTATCTCAGAAAGCGTGGCTTAACGCCATTTTAAATGCATTACTGTAACTTTCTTTTCTTATTTTTGGAGGGGAAGGGGAGAGTAGGGGGGGGAAGGCTTTCAAATATATACATTTAAATTAACATTTTTGCCTCCATGCCATTAGTGACGTTTGTATTATTAACTAATACCTTGTAGACCGAGCTTCATTTGAAACAAATGTAAAAGACTTCTTCTACAGTTTTTTTAGGAGAAACTTTAATAATTGGTCCCACAGCCAATCGGAGCATTTAATATCATTATTTTAACTCTCATACAGTTAAAACAATATTGTTGCTAGCTTTACTCTTGTTTGAGACCAGTCTTCCCTGTGTATCTGAATGGGGAAAAGTTTCGTATCCTATGTCGGTTGGCGAAAAAAATTTTAAATGGTGCCAATAGGTAGTTTTAGCATCTTACAAAATTTTTCAAGAGAGCGGTAAAATATGTTTTTAAAATATTTACAAACATACGTTTATTAAAGCATGTTTTTGCACCCTCTTAAAAATTTAAGAACGATGCTAAAATAAAATTTTATCGCCATATTCGATATTTTAATAAGCAATGAAAATACATAAACAAACTTATTTAACAAACCTAAGAGGCATTTTTGTGATAAATAACTGTTATTGTCAGGGGGGTAAATTGTAAACAATTAATAAACGGCTAGTAAATAATAAATAGCATTTAAAATCTAAAAATGGAGAAGTGGTCCGTATAAAAATGCAAAACATAATATTATACGCTTGATATATGTAAATCTTTTTTTTATTTTTTAATATATCCAAAGGCACAGATAAAAAGGTAAAAATCTCTTTTCCAAATGCCAAATAGAAAATATACAAAATAGAATGCCAAATATACAAAATAAAAAAATATCTGCAAAAAAATGTATTTGCAGAATACTACATCTGCAAAAAAATAAGATTTAGAAAAAGTAAGCCAAATCCTGCAGATCCCAACAATCACATCGAAAAAATTATCACCAAAAAAGAACTCGCCATATTTTACGGCACAGGAGATGGATTTTTCCCTCTGAATGCAGAATATTAGTTTTTTTTTCTTGTACGATGGGTGATTATAATTGTTTCATTTCACATTCTACGTACCGTTTGATATATTGGTACTTTTATGTTATCCTGGCGCAGTTGATAAATCGTCAAATATTGTTCCTATAACATTTTCATATTGAATTCATTTCATTTAAATATAAACCTTTCACTCTTTCAATTTAAAATACATGCCTTTCATTAATCCCATTTAAAATGCTAAAAAGAGAAGAAACAAGTTGGAAATTGTACGTCAAACGTTACAAACGAGGTGCGTTCGTACGCACGTTTTAGAATTAAATTCATGATATCCCGTGCGTAGAACGGGTTAAACAGCTAGTTAAGTATATATTTTATGACACTGTTCATACAAATATCTTAACTAGTTATATAAATATTCAGATATATATGTATCAGCTAGTTATATAAATATTCAGATCTTGATGATTTTTAATTCTGTGAAATGAATTATATCGTCTGCAGATTAATTTCTATCATAAAATAAGTATCTCGGTCGCTTGACGATTTAACATCCATCGGAAGCTCCTATAACAAGAAAGCACCGATTTAAAAAAAATCAAATTTCTTAATAAATATTTTTATTAATATCTCCTAAAGTTTTGATTAGATTTTAATAAAATTTGAAATGTCTCGACAAAATTCTGCAAAGATAATATATTTTAAATTGCAAACCATTTGGTTGGGTAGTTTTTGCGTTGTTATATGCGGACAGACAGACAGACGGACGGACAGACAGACGGACAGACAGACAGACAGACGGACGGACAGACGGACGGACCAAACGACGACTATAGGTGCTACGTATTTATATAATTACGAACGCACCTAAAAAAAGAAATAATGCCATAAATCGAAACCTTTTATTTAAACACCAAAGATTTTTTTTTTTTTATTTACACACGCGAAATAAAAAAAGCTGCTATTGCTGAGATTTGCGCCAAATCTCTAATACCAAGTCTACCAAGTTATTGCGGGGTTTTTCTTTCAAACAGAAAAAAAATCCAGATTAATTTTCGATTTCTACTAAATCGAAATATATTTTATTGTGCTGAATATTAGTGCGTGCAAATTTTTTTGCTCCATGTACTCCATGAACTTTTCAATTCCGATTGTCTACGAAAATCTCCCGCCGGTGAAAATGACGTACGCACAAAATTTTAGTGACGTATGTACTTTAATTGTGCTTTTTTATCGATTTTTTTAATATAATTTCCAAACGGTTTGACATTTATTCTTGGTAATAAATACACGTCGTTGTCACCTTTATAGGTACCTGCTGTAAAAATTTGAACGAATTCCGTTAAATATTTTTTGAGTTATGCTTGACGAAAAGTTTTAATATCCATCGTAGCTATATATGGGGCAAAGTAATACTGCGCTGTGTATGAGTCTTCGTTGCACTCAGACAATTAGTTAGAAGCAGTAGTAAAATGCATAATACTCTAGTTGCAGTCTCGACGTGGCGGCATAAGCAGTAGAATGAAATAACCAGAGGCGATTCTCCATAATTAAACGAACAAGGTCTTTCAAATCCAATGCTTTATTTAAGTATTTCTCTTGGGCAGTTTCCACCTAACAGTAATAGCCGTACCATCGCTACGTCATCAAGGTATGGGGGGGTATGTATTTAGAACATATTAATTTTTGTCATACGAGCAGCCAGGGAGTTGTTCACAGGTGAAAATTCGACTTATTTCTCAGGGAACATCGCAGGTAGCTGCTTTTTGTTACCTAGCGCAATAACACAATTTATGACGTAGAACGCGTACTGAACCAATGAGGAATTAAAGAAGACGCGTCATGCTACGTCACGACCAATGAAAGATAATTAGTAAAGAGTTCAGACAAAGATGCAGTGGATGAATTTTACAGTAAAAAGTAACTTAGAGCGGACATGAAATTCGGAATAAAAATGAAAATGGCTCTCAAAGAACATTCTAAAAACCCAGAAATATCGGAGATCATGATAAAAATTAAGAATAATTAAAATCTTTATATTTAAATAAATTGTACAATTTAGATATTAAATAAAAGGGAATTTAACAGAGTTAACGATAGAGCTAATATAAGAATAAGGATTTAATGAATATAGAGTAGTAATTTAGAATAAAACAGGGAAAATCGTGAAAGTAGATCTAAATGTGACATATATATATATATATATATATATATATGCATATATTACTGGTGCCCGGCTAACCGAAAAGTACCTTTTTTTATTCAAATACAAACTATATTAATGCAATATACTTCTATTGACTTCTACATACATGAAATGTCGTTCCGGCTGCTTATAACTCTCGAGTTCTGTTGAATGGATTTTCGTAGAACTTAAACTGTAAGATAAATTTTCAGGGAAGGTTTTATTGTATAACATATCGTTCTACGTAGCTTAGTTATAGAATTATTCTGGGAAGTTCTATAATCAGATCAATCCGATTATGAAATATTAGCCTTTATAAAAGATTTTGCCGAATGGATTTCGATGGAACCTACATTGTTAGATAATTTTCTAGGGTAAGTTTTATTATACAACATATCATTCTACGTTGCTTAGTTCTAGAATTATAGGGGGAAATTTGAAAATCGGGTGACCATTTTTTTATCAAATATTAGCCTTTTCAATATTTGATTCCGATTATGAAAGATTAGCCTTCTGAAAAAGTTCTACTGGACGGATTTTGATGAGAATTGTATTGTTAGTCAGATGCTATTTCAGGAATGGTTTTAATGTACTACATATTGTTCTACGTTGCTTAGTCAAACAATTATGTGTGAAGGTTATATAGTCAGGTGAACCAGATTCCGAAAGATTAGCCTTTTTGAAAGTTTTTACTGAGCGTATTTTTTGCGACTTGCATTGTTAATTCGATAATTTATAAGGATGGTTTTAGTATATTTTATATCGTTCTGTTAGTTTTAGAATTATGTGGAAAAGTTCTATAATCAGATGAACCCGATTATCAAAGATTAGCCTTTATAAAAAACTTCTACTGAATGGATTTTTTAGTTAATTTGTTTGCATTGTTAGTTCAACAATTTTTAGTGATGGTTTTAGTATATTGCATATAGTTTTATCATTCTTTAGCAAACCTTAACTGTAAATGAATAAATAAAAGAGTTGGTCCTTAACAGCTAAAATTTTGACTGCACATTAGAAAATATAATAGCGCAATCACGTCATTTTTCAGTAATGTGGAAGGATATTCCAGGTAAATATACAGATTGCTTTCAAATACAAGGTCAACGTAAACGATATATTTTGTTAGATTCAAGCTTCAGTTGTAGAAATAGACCAGCGCAGCGGACGTAGCTTGCTAGTAAATATATAAAAACATTATATTTTTTCCATTGAGTCATGATTATTTACATAAAATTTTAATATAATTATTATATCACTTCTAAAATTCTTTACGTACCAAAAATGTATTTTTTTTAATTCTTCCGATTACTATAAAGCGGTCTTTACACAATCATAAAGTAAGAGGTTTACGGATAATGAATACCGCACTTTTGTTTTCTTAATCATCGGCTTATATAACCGCAGAAAACTGGGTATGAAACAGAATTAAGTGTATGCACATTATAATCTGCAATCGTTTTGTTTTTCTTTTAAATACATTAATTCAACAAAATTGCAAAATATGCAGAACGCATATGAAAGATGAAAATATGCTTTTTTTACATGTTTTGTTATGAGTCAGAATTTCTAAGATTAATAAAAACACTTTATTAAAAAATCATATTTAGGTACATACGTAGTTAAATCCCCAACTGTGTCAAAATTTTAATACTTGAATTGATATCAATAACAAAAACAGGACTTTCACCAATATTTGCTTATCGTGATTCCAAAATTGATGCAAGCAGGGCGTTCTGACCATTGGGAGAAACTTTTATTGTATATTTTATAAAATGTTTATTTATTATATATGCGTGTGACCGAAATTTAGCGACATTATACCTATTTTTATTTTCCGTGTACGTTTCTAGTTGTCTAATAACGACAAACTCGGTATCTGTTCCTATTGTATATATACATTTTTCATTAACTTTCAGGCAATCATATTTGTTTGATCTCTGATAACACCATTATCATTTATATACTGGTAGACACGGACAACGAATCTGTAACTAAAAATAAATAACAAACAGAATAAAGTTATAAATCGTCGAAAGTTATGAAAAGTTATGAATCATCGTCTGAAAAAGAAGAAGAAACAGAGTAAGACATTACGTAGTAATAACTATATTTCTTCATCGAGAGGCAATCCTTAATCTAAAACATAAATATTTTCGTAACAAAGATTGGTTTTTAATATTCCATAGAAACAGTTCTTTAATACATTGCTGTCGACCACTGCATGAACGAAAGGTTATCGCCTTTTTTTATTACACATTTTTTCTTTAAATATTTTACTGATACTTTCAATTAAAAACATTTTTTATTTAATAAGGTATATATCACTTAAAAAACAAATTGTGAAATTATGAAAACAAATCGAAATGCAAGAAAACGGAATAATAATACTTTAATTTTCCTTGATTGAAAGTAAATGGATTTTTATAGACATTTTCTTCTAAACCATAGCCATTTTATTTAGAATTACTTTAATTTTAAACAACCACAGCATTTAATATATTTTATTCAAAGTATAAAAGAATAATATCTAATATATTTTTTTCCAAAATTTCGAGAAAGGGAATTTTTATCTTTTTCAAATATTTATAGAAAAACACTATTTTGACGTACACCAGGATTATCTTCCTTTTCAAAAACAAGAATCAAGTACCCGGTTTTAGTGATATTCTGGTTATAAAATATCCCAAGGGAAATTAGCTTACGTCCTGCTGTAATTCAACTTGCTATCATTGTTTTATCTTTATTTTTGGGTGTGACAAAAGCGCGTATTGCTTGAGCTTTAAATGAAAGCTCTTTTGTTATTCAGAGCGAGAGCAAAATAAAATCGGTCCATTATTTTAATTCCTTATCTTACATACTAACAAAAAAATGGCGTAATATTTTATTAACTAAATCCACGTATAATTCAAATTAGTATTACATTTGAAATTTTTTATTAAATCGTGGTTTGAAAAGGAAATTAATACATGTTAGAATACTTTCTTTTTGTTTTGCTTTCAAATAAATAGGTAAAAGTTACTTACATTGTTGTGTTTCAGAAAATGTGTTTGCATTTTTTTTTTTTTTTCAGACACTATTTTTTGTTACAAGGGAATCCAATCGACGCTATACCGAATAAAGATGCCCGATATACTTCAAGGTGTACAGATAATAGATGTAAATAATGTTTAATTTAAAACTGTAATAGGTTACTTTAGTCTAATTGCTAAAAGGTGCAAAATAGATACTTTAAAAACAGTAAATAAAGTTTTTTTTTTTTTTACACCTTTTAGCAATTAAAATAAGTATATTATTACAGGGTGTAATAATTAGTTATTTATTTACTCTAATATGTCTTTTACACTCACTATATTTTTGTAGATTTCTCAACAACAACTGCAAAAAGCACGCTACAGATCCATCGCGAAACGTTTTATTATATACGGCAACCTTTGTTATTGTAATTATTTCATTGTTTAAATGTGTAGTTTAAATACGGAACTGTTAATTTCGTTCTTTCCTCCTTTATTTATTTATTTGTGCAGTTTTACTTGCATTTGACAATTTAGTTGTAGAATATTACTTGAAAAGGCACAAATACTACATTACTTACATTGTTTTAAGTGCAAACGGATTAATGTACGGATTAATTTTGATTTTAAGATTTCATGCTTGAAAATTATATTAAAATCTATAAAAAATCCGTCAACTGATATATATTTTTCAAACAAATGTATTTTTTTTTAATTCGACTGTGTAAAACTTGAAATTTGGTGATATTTAGATTTTTTTTAATAAATGCAGTAAAATCGAAAATTATTGTTGAGCTGTTGCCAACAATATTACGTCAACGGTACTCGTGGAAATTATTTTGCCTTATAATATTCATTAACCTTCTCATTACCGTGAACTGATATATCCGTTCACTATGCTGTAGGTTTCACTGCAATAATAGCATTGTTTAAACTAATAAATTTCTACAAATATAATGCAGTTTTAAAATATTGAGTAATGCTTGATACTCTCAAAGATTATACTCATATACGTAACTAAGCTTTGTATATCAAGTTTGAAAATTCATCTTTTTACAGCATTAAAAAAAATAGAAAACAACTTCACAAATTTGCCCTTTTGCTCCGCGGTCAGGGGGTTAATACATATCATCTACAGAATAAAAATATTTAATGTACAGGCCGTTCCATAAGTGCCTTTACATTTTAAAATATTATATGAAATTAAGACAACGTCAGATCTGAATGAGGTTTTCACAACAAAATTTGTGAAATTGTCGGAATTGTTTGTTACAAAAGAAACACAATAGTTTAATCAGACCAATAATTAAGTTTATATCTCCAATATTAAAAAAAAATTAAAATAAACAAATTGTCACACATGGGAGTGCGTTTAATACCGCAAGACTTGACAAAGAGTAGTATATTTTGAAGTTAAACAAAAGCAACACTTTAAAGTGACCGTATGGCCGTTTTGGATTCAAAAATTCATAAAAAATAACAAAGTGTCGCCTAAGAGAGCGGATTACCGCAAGACATGCCACAATAGGATCATGTGACTTGCCGTATAGCCAGAACAAAACCGTCAAAAAAAAGTTGAAAGGTTCATTGTATTATTTTTTTACTTTTAAAACAAAAAATCCTACACTTTAACAAGTATTATGATGTGATCTGTAATCCAATATGGCAATATATATATTTAAAACGCTAAGCGATTTCTTTCGACAATTCGTGAGAGCAAACTACTGCATCAAATTACACCATTCTTTTTTTTAATGAAAGATATTTGGACACAGATTTGTTATCGTACATTCGTTTGTTCGAAAATTTAATTAATTAGCCGTAATTTTCAATTAAACTTTTACTTCTGCTTATGACGTCATAAAGTAGGTAACTCCCACTGTTGCGAAAATAGAGTTTATTATCTGAACTCCGTGGTTCGCCAATCTTTTGACATAATATAAACTAATGGCTAATATAAACTTGGCTAATATAAACTAGGTAATATTGTAACATTGTAATATAAAATCTTAAAAAACTTACTTAAAATTAGCTGTAATATAATCATATTAAAATATCTAAACATAAACATAGCAATATGAATAACAAATCTCACGCAAAATGTTGCAATTTAAATTATTCCAATTGAAACAAGATTTGGAGAGTTATTCCTGACGCCCAGCTAACATAAAAGTACCTATTTTATTTTATTTATTTACACATATATTCAATTTTATTATAAAACACCAGGTTGTCATACAAAGCAAAAATCGTCATTTTTGCGCCAAAAATGAACCCCTGTGCGTTTGCGATATCTGTACTTATTTAATAAAAATTGTTTTGGTTGCCCCGCATATTGCAAAAATAATTAAATCCATGATTATTGTTTCTTTCTCAGATTACAAATAAGAAAATTTTGCACAGATGTCATATACGCACCACATTGGCGCGATTTTTTTACCGCGACAATTTGGCGAAAACTTTGTTTTTGAATATTAATTACAAATAGCATGAAATAATAGCACGTGATTTTTTATTTCAATATAAAAAATAAAATAACGTAATAAATGAAATAGCTTCTATTATTTAAAAAAAGGAAATAAAAATAAATAAATGATAGTTTGATATAAATAAATATTGATATACATAATAAAAACAATATATAGAATTAAAATAAAAAATAAAAGTAAATCAACAGCAATATAAACAAAATAACCGGGTTACCATGTGAGGCATAAAATTACCATTTTGTTGCAATCGCGCCAATGTGGTGCGTATATGACATCTGTGCCGAAAATTTAATGCTTAACGAAATTCAATTATTTGATCGATCGCAAATTTTGATACTTTTCCGTTATACGGACACCATACCATACATGTAAATGTATATAAATGTATGCTTGGCGACAATGGTGTCCGTATAACGGAAAAGTACCCAAATTTTTGTTAGTTCGGTATATACCAAAAACAAACATTTTACAGGTAACTGGAAAATCGCCAAAAATGACAGCTTCATCAGCAGTTATGACTGCAAAGTTGTATAAAATCTAATAACTTGAATTTTACAACGTTTATGCGAAACACCACAGAGAACGCACGCTATTTTTATATAAGTAGGGGACATTTAAAAGGATAAGAGAACTAACAAACTGCAATAATATAATGCATGAAAAAGTAAACAAATACGTGATTCAGCAAATCTTAAAAATATGCATTTCTGGTACTTCTCTATTATCCCGTCGACCACTTTTCATAGCAAAAAAAACTATCGCCAAACTGTAAAATTAAACGCCAAAACTGCAGTCCCATTTCCTTGATGTCAAAAGCATTATATGTGTTCGTTATGTCATCAAGTGGTTTTTAATTCGACATTTGCGTGTAGTTTTAACTATGTTTTACTGATTTATTAGTTATTTCATTAATTAAAATAATAATTGTGTCCTTAAATTCTTATATTTTATTTATTTAATTATTTTGATATTCGAATGGCAACGTTCTCCCGTTTATTTAGCGTTACAGTTTGGCGATAGTTTTTTGTTATGAAAGTGGTCGACGGGATAATAGAGAAGTACAGTATTTCTTAATATAACTATAAAATGCAGAAAAATATTCTGGTACTTCTTCATTATCCCGTCGTCTCATTAAGAAAAAAAAACTATATCCAAAATTAGGTACTTTTTAGTTAGCCGGAACCAGTAAAAAAAAAAAAAAAAAAAAAAAAAAAAAAAAAAAAAAAAAACTTTTACTTTTCAGTATGACGTCATAAAGTCCTAATAACTCCCACTGTGGCGTGGCACAGAGTAACGAGAAACTCTGTGGTTGCGAGGATAAAATAAAAATAATAAATATTAAAAGCACAGGGCTTTTAGGCCGAATTTTTTAATTTCCAAGTTAAATTTCGGTGAAAATATTTATCCGCGTGTTTTATAAGCGAATAATAATTCATATTTATTGTGACGTCACCGGAATATTGCCATTGGGTTTATTTTATCATTATGCATTATAACTTTCTTGATGCCATTTTTTCATTACAATTAAATACAAAATATATTTTTATTTGTATATATGGTGTTTAAGCATAAAAGTAACCTATACAATGCACGTGTGAAAAGTTTGCGTCGGGGAAAATGACGTTATGCTTATCTTGAAATGCATTTTAGCATTGATAAAACTAAAAAGAAAAATTGATTGTGTCAGCATGACGTAATTTATTTTTAAATTTTTAATTTTAAAGGTCAGAATTGGAGCCTTTATTGGTTGCTTCATCCTGATTGCATACGTTGATTACATGTTACCAATTACTTTTTTTTTTTTAATTATAGGTTAGAAGATTTCATTTTTTAATTAAGAAAAACACAAAAGTAAAGGATTTCAGGAAAATTAAAATTATTAAAAATAGTGTTATGGTAAAAATAATAATAATAATAATAATAATAATGATTGTATTTTTAACTAGAATAAACAATGTAAGGCTAATATTTTATAGAAATTATTTTGGTAGGTTTGTTATAAGTTCATTTAAAAGTTCCTTATTAGGGGCAAAGTCTTATTTCTTTCACTCTGAATTTCTCTTTCAATGTCAAAAAATGGTAGTCTACTTTTGAACGCCAGCCAAAACACAGTTGCAATTTTTAGAAATGTATAGCGGTTGTGACAAAAAACGGCGCAATCGCTTTAGCTTTCATCGCGCTTACATCACTTCTAAATACTTCAAATTATCAATTTATTTACTACATTTTACAATTTCCGTTCTTACATTATCAATTAGAAAAAAAATTAGTTTTCGATTGAAATTTATTTGAAAACTGAAATTTTAAATAATTTTCAAGCATGATCAAGTTGATTTTTCAAGCAATTCTATCTCAACAATGATCATCAGTTTGCTTTAATAATGTAACATAGTCCCTGGGAAAGTTGCCCCAATTGAAAATAGATTTTCCTAACCATCATAAAAACTGAAAAAAAAAAAAAAAAAAAAAAAAACCTAATAAATCATAAGATCAGATTATCCATAAGATAGAGCATTTTGGCGCTAAACTATAGAATCTGTAAAAAAAAAAAAAAAAAAAAAAAAAAAAAAAAAAAAAAAAAAAACTATTTTTAGTTTATGATTAACATAAAATTGATATGTTGAATTCGTTGATGTATTATATGTTGCATCAGAATATGCTATGAGCTGTATTTTATTATTATTTTTTTAAAGATCCGTTGGATATTTAACTGTATAAGAGGAAAAAATCCCCGACTGTGATGGAAAAGGAATAATCATCCTGATTATGTAAAGGGATCGAAGAAATCATACAAATAAATTACACTTGAAAACATTAAAAATCTCTCTTATCTACAGATTGATTTATTATTGTAAAAAAAAATTCTTCATCTTTACATAACAAGTAATATATAAAAATTTGTTTAAGTCAATTCCTACTTTTTAATCATAAATATATAAAATAAACCCGTGCAGCATTAATGTCCCACGTTATCTTTATTGAACATTTTTTTTTATAATCATCGTTTCGGTATTTTATTTTTGTGGCATCAGTAATTTGAGGGAAATCTTTCATTTCATTTATGAAAACAATGGGAGAAAAGTTTTCCCCCCATATAAAACTAAAATTAATTAATTTAATTTAATTAATGAATTAATATTTGAAAAACTGTATTAACATCAAGTGTCATCCACGACAAGTTAAAAAAAATGTATTTGAGTGGATGAATAGAAAATATTTTATTAACGATTGAAAATTTGAACAATATATATAAATATATAGAGAGTGTGAGCTAATAATAGGAATTGAAAAATTGATTAGCTTACAACAATGGATGCGTTTCAGAATATATGGATTTGAAACGAACAATGATTAAAGAAGACATTTAAAACTTTTAATTTAAATATTTTAAAACTTTTTTTTAACGTCGAATTTCGACGGCGCGTTTGGGGAGATGCAATGCACATGCGCATAGGAGCTCATTCGGTTGCATTATTACAGAGGGAGGGGAGATGTGTGCTTTATTTACTATGTTCTTTCATTGACTGAATATGAGATGAACGTAGGGATATACTATTTGTGTGATATTTCATAGGTCCAGGAAATTTTCTTTCTTGCCATGGGGAATATGGCGGTAATATCAAACTGATTTGCATTAGTACACGGTTGTTCACGGATTGTTTGTTTGGAGTTTGCATCGGAAATAGTGCTGTAATTCACCGGGGGAAAAAAACTTTTAAAATAAAATATTGAAAAGACTGTTTCATACGCAAGCTTATTTTACTAATATTGTTATTGTAATTTTTTTCCGTCAAGTTTTGACGGGTTCCATCTAGTTATATATATTTTTTTCAATGCAAAAGAACTTCACGTGCACAATGTAGGAGCCGTATATAGAGTATCATAAAATATATTCATAATGTTTTGTTCATTTTGCTAAAAATTAAATATAAATTTACATGATATTCTATTAGTTAAATTTGCTACTCACCTGATGTAAAAAAGGGAAACGTTTAAGTTTGTAAAATGTGTTTGATTTTGAATTATTTAGAAATTCCATACACAAAAGTTATTTCTTAACAGCTTTCTCTTTTTGAATTGAAAAAATAATTAATCTGATATAGATTGGGGACAATTAAAAATAATGTTAAAAAGAAAAGAAAATACTTTCTGTAAAATATAAAATCTAAAAACAACAACAAAAAACATTTTTTTTGTCACAGCCAAGGAAAAAGATAAAACAATGATGTAAAGTTTAATTTTAGACGGAAGTAAGCTTATTTCCCTTGAGGCATTTCAGAGGTAGAGTGTCTGTACAGCTGGTTACCTTATTTTTATTTCTTAAACGGAATAGTGATTGATAAATAAGTGTGTTTTCCATAAATTTCTAAAGGGGATAGAATATATCTTTACCCGTCCAAACTTTGGAGAAAACTTGCTATTTTTACATTTTTAATAATAAAAAAAAAAAGCTATAAACGCAAACAAATGCTTAAAATAAGACGAAAGTACCAAACTTACAGTCTATATATTTAAAACGCTAAGCTTTTTCTTTCGAAAATCCGTGAGAACAAACTACTGCATCAAATTACATCCTTCTTTTTTTAAATGAAAGATATTTGGACACAGATTTGTTATCGTGCATTCGTTTGTTCGAAAAGTTAATTAATTAGCCGTGATTTTCAATTAAACTTTTACATCTGCTAATGACGTCATAATCCGTTAACCCCCACTGTTGCGAGATACAGAGTTTATTCTCTAAGCTCTGTGGTTCCGAGGATAAAAGATGAATAATAAATATTAAAAGCACGTGGCTTTTAGGCCGAATTTTTTAATTTGCAAGTTAAATTTCTGTAAAAATATTAATCCGCGTGTTTTATAAGCGAATAAAAATTCATATTTATTGTGACGTCACGGGAATATTGTCCATTGGGTTTATTTTATCATTATGCATTATAACTTTGTTGATGACATTTTTTCATTACCATTAAATACAAAATATATTTTTATTTGTTAACATGGTGTTTTAGCATGAAAGTAACGTATACAAAGGAAAATACGTAATGTTTGCGCTGGTGAAAATGGTGTTATGCTTAGCTTGAAATGCATTTTAACATTGATAAAAGTAAAAAGAAAAATTTATATGATTGTGTCAACGTGACGTATTTTTAACTGATTTTTCAATTTTTTATTTTAAAGATTAGAACTGGAGCCGTTATTGGTTGCTTCATCTTGATTGCATACCTTGATTAGATGTTACCAATTACTTTTTTTAAATTATAGATTAGAAAACTTCATTTTTTAATTAAAAAAAAATCACAGAATTAAAGGATTTCAGGAAATTTAAAATTATTAAATATAATATTATGGTAGAAAAAGAAACTTGAAATAATTATTATATTTTTAGGTAGAATAGACAATGTAAGACTAATATTTCATAGGAATTATTTTGGTACATTTATTGTAAATCATTTAACAGTTACTTATTAGCACAAAGTCCTATTTCTTTCACTGTGAATTCCTCTTTCGATGTCAAAAAATGGTTTTCTACTTTTGGTCGCCAGCCAAAATACAGTGGCAATTTTTTAGAAATGTACAACGGTTGTGACAACAAACGACGCTATCGCTTTAGCTTTCATCCATAACCATACAAACAAATTACACTTGAAAACTTTGCTTAAAATAATGGACGCGTTTTAGAGGATATGGATTTGTAACGAACAATGATTAAAGAGGACATTTTAAAACTTTTAATTTAAACATTTTAAAACTTTTTTAACATCGAATTTCGATGGTGCTGTTGGACAGATGCAATGCTCATGCGCATAGGAGCTCATTCGGTTTCATTATCACAGGGGGAAGGGGGAGGGGAGAAAGATGTGTGTTTTATATACTATGATCTTTTATTTACTGAATATGAAATGAACGTAGGAATATACTATTTTTATGATTCTTCATAGGTCCATGAATTTTTTTTTTGCAATGGGAAATATGTCGATAATGTCACAGTTGTTTACGGATTGTTTGTTTGGAGTTTGCATCGGAAATAGTACTGTATTTGAATGAGAAAAAAACATTTAAAATATAATATTTGAAAGACTGTTTCATACGCATCCCTTCTTAAATGATAAAGAAGCTTATTTTACTGATATTGTTATAGTATTTTTTTTCTTCAAGTTTTGACGGGTTCCATCTAGTATATTAATGAAAACAGAAACAAAAATATTTCATCCTTGGGTGCTCCTATAACACGAAAGTACCAAATTTCTACTTTATTTTTCATATCTGATTGTTTGCATCGATCCTTTTTGTAACTTTAACATTTTTGTGACGATTTTATGCATTTCTATTGCCTATTCAAAGAAAAATTCTTCTGAAGTTACAGAACTTCATTAAAAACTGCTTAAAAAAATTAAGTGACGGCGTCAATAAAAGGACGACGTCAAGGGGTCCATTCTCGACCGGAAACAACAACCATTTTTGCTATGGTTAATAAAAGACATTCATCATAAGTTTCTCTGAAAATAAATGCTTTAACATTCATACACAAAATAATACACTTTCAGTTTTACTTTGAATGAGCCAAACAAGTTTTTTTTTTTTTTTTTTTTAAACGGCGTTTTAATACAGAGTTGGAGATTAAAGGAATTATTAATAAGCTTTGTAAAAATGCTTGTTTCGTTCGTGTAAAAAAATATCATTAAAAAATATCAATACTGTTTTTAAAACTTTCTGTAAGGAAATACTATTCTGAAATATGTAGTGTAATAAGTGTATTTTAAAATAAATGATCAGCGTAAAAATAGCGTAAGTCTCCGCTCGCGGCCAAGATGCAACCAACCCAAGATTGATTCCATCTTGGTCGCGAGGGGACATGGCTTAGCGCGAGCATACTTACAAGGCTTAAACTTTTAAATCAGTTTTAATCTTTTTACACCCAGAAAAAAGTTTTGTTGAATCAAGAAAAGTTTGGTGGACCCAACAAAACTTTTTGTTTAAATATAGGTCAATGGAAATTTTGTTTGAATCAACAATTTTTTTTTTTTTTTTTTTTTTTTTTTTTACAATTCCAAAAAAAAAAAAAAAAAAAATTGTATCGTCAGCAAAAAATGTTTTGTTAATTCAAGTAAATTGATTCAATTTTACTTGAATTTTGCTAAAACAACCAAAATGTACTCAACAAAACATGTTTTGTAGTTTCAATCAATTCCTTTTTCTGGGTGTAACTTTGGCACCGATGATGGAGCTTTAGAGGCTCCGAAACAGCTGTTGACTATTATATATATTTCTTATTTGTGCTATTTTTACGTTGATCATTTATTTTAAAATAACGGCACAAAGTTCAATCCACCTATTTTAAATAATAAGTGTATGTTTAAATTAGTGATATCCAACGAAAAATTCATATTTATTTTATAAAAATAAAGATCATAACATTTTTATTATAAATTTTATTTTTTATTTTTTTTCGTTTCGGCTGATAATTTCCCCAAAACCAAGACTTACTATTTAATTTCAAATTTGAGGTATAATACAAATATTATAAGAATTTTGATATATGTTTAAATTTTACTTAAATTTAGTTTTACTTTTAAATTCATCGAAATTCGAAACTTTTAGAAACACAACATAGAATTTTTTTGGAACTATACTATTAAATATTTTAGTCAAATATTTATTCAATTTAAGCTTTAAATTAATTTTAAGAGAAGTAGAAATATTCGTAAATTAAATATGATAATATATATATATATATACTTACGTGAATCTGAAAACACTAAAAATACCACACCATTTAAAATAACTATTTGATAAAATAAAATAAAAATAACTCTATTTTTCATTCTTTAAAGGATGTTGACAACTGATACGTAACTTTAATTTCTAAAGAATAGTTTTTCGAAAAGGGAAAAATGTAATTATTTTCTCAAATGCATGACTGAAATAATATTAGTCTTATATAAAATAAATAAAAAATATAGTAATTTATAACACCTGTAATAACATATTTCTTGTAAATGCTAAAAGGTGTAAATTAACAACATAATATACAGTAAAATAACTTTTATTCGATTGTTGACATGTTTCGGATCACTGCGAGCCTTTCTCAAAAACAAATAAGAATATTCTATAATTGCACGGTTTTTTTAAATTAGTATTTGAAATGCTACAATTTAATGTTATGTAATTTCTTAAAAATTACGCACGTTATATTTTATTTTTATTTGGTTGTTTATTTTCATATTTGTAACCATGGAGTAACTCGAGCCACAATTGCGGTAAGTTAAAAGATGCTGCGTCGTGACAAATTGTATTTTTGCGTGTTACTATCACTATAGTACTCTTATCATGGATGGATTGCATAGACTGGAGGGAAAAAAATATTTAATTTTCATTGAAATTTATTTGGATCTTGATATAATCTTGTCAGGGCTGTGGTTTTTCTAGTATACTTAATATCAGCTATATGTTCTTTTTTTTTTCTGTAACTAAATATCCTTTTTGCCAAGCAAATATAGTAATTTTCAGATCCGTCTTCTTTAATAAAAAGTATTTCATATACTCCTGAATAATTCTCAAAATTTATTGGGCCGATTTTACAAATTCCTTTTTAAAAAGTACATAAAAATTAAATAACAGAATTTCGAATAATAACTTCAAAGAACGTGCAATTATAGAATATTCTCATTTGTATTCAATGGTTGGAGTATCATAGTTGAGATTTATTCCAACAGAGCGAGAAATGCCCTGTCGCTCTGTCGTAATAAATCTCAACTATGATATCCCAACCATTGGATATAATTTACCTAGTTGAAAATACTTTCCTCTGTTCATTATTATCATTTGTTTTTGAGAATGGCTCGGAGTGAGCCGAAACATGTCAACAATCTAATAAAAGTTATTTTACTACATATTACGTTGTCAGTTTACATCTTTTAGCATTTAAAAAATATATAAAATAAATTAACTTTAACATTTGATGCTGTTTAAAGTTTAAAAAATACAAAATGTTTTCTTCAAATAAAATCTATTGATTTCAAATTTGTGCTTTGAAAAGTCTCAAAATTGATCTTCATTTGTTCATTTATATTAAGAAAGAACGATCTATTTTGAATCATTTAAAAACACTAATTAGAATTAAAAATAATTTACTTAAATAGAAACAGTTTTGGATTTCTTACCTTCCATTTAGTACCTTGTGACAGCTACGACGAATAGTAAATGATTTGTTGAACATTTATGTTGTGTTTTACATATTTTATTAATTTATTTTCTAAAGATTATGAACAACGAATATCTGTTCCTATAAAATCGGAATCATATATCAATTTAGTACACGTATGCGCTAATAATGCAAACGGGTTAATCATGTATAACGTTTGTACTTCTTTTTTGTAAAGAACCTGTAGAATTGATTTGACTTTTCGTCTGAATACATTTTTCTCTAAATTACCCAGTCTCGCACAGTTAGGAATGATTTTTTTTTACAAAAACAAACTGGATGAACGTCCTCGTTATAAATTATCTTTATAAATTATCATATATAAAACAAAAGAAAGCCATTTGAAACATTTATCCCGATTTTACAGAATGTAAAGTAAATCTGGTGAGAATTAAGTTATAAAACCCCCTTTATGAACGAAATTCCGCTGGAAGTTGAGATATCCTGTTTTAGGATAAATATATGTAGCGGTAACCTCGTTTTAGAAGATTTTTTTCTGCTACATATTAAATCAAACTTTTTAAAAGAAATGTTGCATTAGTTTTAAAACTCTATGAATAAAGCAGTTTAGAATCATAATATTATAAATGTTTATACAGGAATTAAGTAAAGTCATTAATATGAAGTACTAGCAAGAGCTCTTAATTATTATTCCGTAAATATTTAATTAGATTATGTATTATACTTCAAATTAAAATATAAAAAAATGAATAAAGTGAATTTAAAGGAATAGTTTATATTTACTATGGATTTATTCGGTCATTTCGTTATTGAATTTAAGAGATAAAGATTGATTTTGTTAAAATATTCAAACGAAATTTTGTTCAAAACAAACAAAATGTGGTTTGAATAGCATCGTAATTGTGCTCCATTATCCAGAAAGTAACTGCAACTTCAATTAATAAAGAATGTTAAGAGCATACGTGAGGGAAATAAAACAGCAATTTGGTGTAGTAATTCAAAGGTAGAAATAAGGTTGCTTAAGTAAGCCAGGAGCGAATTTTATTTCTTAGGATAAGTGAAACACTTTATAGATACCGAAAATTTCTTTATAGGAAATATGTCTTAGGATATGTAAAAGGTGAAAAACTGAATTAGATTATTATCTATGGCTTTGAATATTATAATTTCGAATTTAAATAGCAAAGAAAATTATGTAAGTCTTAAGATTAGGTTTATATTATTTATATGAATTAACAAAAAGTTATTAAAAAAGAAAAATGCATTAAGTAACACGATTTTATCCAATACTAGTGGACCATCCCGGCTTCAAGCGTGTGAACGGTGTGTCGACTAAAATGTAGAGAAGGGATGGGTAAATAATTTAAACAAGTGGATAGGTGTGATCGAAGATAGCACAAAGGGTTGCGTTTAATATTCCTTTCAAAACACTTAATAAATCCAAATAAATTTCATTTCCTAAAAGTAAATAAATACATAAAAAAGTCATGTTATTTTATAAAGTAAAAATTTACTGGTCTATGTTTCGTTTTTTGAATACATGAACCGGCCCAAAAGCGGGCGAAGCCCGGCTTTATACTCTGCCATAATAATATATGTCATTTGACTAAAAGCGATATTAAAAAATAGTCCCCCCCCCCGTTACCCCGTCGTTATTAACAATCATTATTCGCATTATTAATTAGATCATTGTCTATTAGCGTTTTATTTCTTTTTCTACTAGGGGGCTCTGCCCCCTACGAGTGTTACGCTCGCCAACCTCCGTTCTGACACCGCAAATTCTAAAAACACGCTAATTTGATTAACTCTAAAATAATTCTGGAAGATTGAATTATAATTAAGCGACCAGTGGCGATCTGCTGTAATCAGGTTTCCATTCATTTTCCTTTCACTGAGGTATTTTAAGGCCGAATCAACTGCTGTTGAAAGAGCTAACAACTGTTTTGTATTTGATTAAATAACATCAATTAAACATTTGAAAATCAACTTGTGTAAAATGGCTGAGTAAACAATGTCGTTGCATCGGGGAATTTTATAATGATGTTATAAAAAATTGGTTATTTATTCGATATTCCGTCAAGCACTATCCAAAAAAGAAAACAAAAACTGTCGCCAAGATAGACGGAAAAATAGTGCGTTTCCGTGGTGTCACATTGAATTGATATCAGATGCGTTACACGTGCTTGTTATGTCATCGAGAGATTTTTATTCGACACACTGTTAAAAATAAATCCGTTAATTCACGGTAAAACTAATGACAGCAAAGTTGCCGGACTTTTCCGTTCCATTAGTACATTTTCCGTTTTGAAAGATAAAGGAAGGGAAAACTCCGTTTGAAGAATCGGTAAGTTTCCGTTATAAATAAACTCGGTTTTAAAAAATGTTGGGTAAACATAAAATTAATTAATTTAAATGTTTAGGCAGTATATCCTTTAAATATAAAACTAATTTTTGCGTAAAAGTGTAAGAAATCTCTTTATTTATTTGGGATTTGCTTCCTTTACATATTGTCAAAGGAATTATATATGAATTAAAAGTAAATTGAAGTTATGCATTGAAGTTATGCATTACTTCAATGTCTTTAAAATATTAAACATTACAAATACAGCACATTAATTTCTTTTGCTTTTAAAACTTTCGACATATATCCCAATGGCATTTCACTAATTACGGTCTAAAGAACATTCTCAAACTCAAATCGTATTATTCCATAAAAAAAAATCTTCTAAACTATTCCAATAGCAGACACAATGTTCAGATCAATAAAAAGTTATTAATGTAAATATACAGTACAAAAAACGCCCGATGCAATTCATTTTTGTCCTCGGAATTTTAGACGTCCTTTCAATAAGCACCGTTCAATACAGTAAGAATGATTAGTGTTCAAAATTTTCTGAGTAATATAAAGCTTTTAATACTTACACAAAAGATTATTTTCAGTTTTAAGAAATAATATGTCAACGGTTGAAAATGGAATGCGATAGAAAATTATAACGTAGAATCTGTAGATTAAAAATACAGTTTTCCCCATATACAAATATATTTTTGTGTAATAATATTTTTACTAGTTTTAATATTATCTTGTTTAGAGTTACAAATATAGTATTTGTTATTTTTAATAACATGTGCAAGCAAAACAGGAAAAAAAAACAAAAAAAAACCTAGGTTAGCAAATGTTTTTGTATTTTAATCTAATCATGCATATAAAACCGGGTCTCCAATTTGGAACAATTAATTATACAAATAATTACTTATCTTTGCAGTTTACTCTCGTGTTTTTTTCTGTATAACTTAAAAGGAAACGCGATTTTTTATATTTTTTTAGTCGAACATGATTCGTTGCTGTGTTACATACGGCATTTCTAATTTGCTTTAAAAATAAAGGAATAAATGGTTGAAAGTTACAACCAGGGATATTTTCTGGATTATCTCATCACAAATCATAATTTATCAATCTGATTCCCTTAGTTTAAAAGTTAATGTAGGAAACTGTACGAATCCTAAATTCAAATGTAATCGTCAAAACTATTTATAAGTTGATATATCCGAAACTAATAAAAGCCCATTATGACAAAATAACATAAACGTACATAAAATAAATATATGCTAAATGTATATATGTATAAATGTATATATAATATTTTAAAAATTTAATGATCAAGGTTTGAAAAAAAGATAACCATCTATTAATTTTGAATTTCCGATCATTAAAAAAACATGAGCAGCACTTAAAATTACTGAAATTCGTCCGTAATGTACATAAATATTTTTACATAATTAAGACAGCACTGTCGGTTCACAAAAAAAAAAAAAAAAAAATCGGGAATTTTTGTTCGTGCATTTCCTTCAAAATTTGCTTAAGGAATAAATGGTTAAAACTTATATCCAGGGTAAATTTATGTTTTAATGACAAATCATCTTTGTCAGTTATCTGCAGTAAGCATTTTCGGAATACTTAAAATCTCCAAAATGAAAAAAAAATAAAAATATATGGCAAGGAATTTTACAAATAAAGCCAATTCAATCTGCATATATAAGAAATCTTTATCAAGAAAAAGTTTAATGTTTACTTAATGTTAATTTATAATATTTACTGTGTATTTCACTATAAAAATTCTCAATATTTAAAGTATAATCAAGAAAAAGAATCTGCAGATACCTACACATGCATTTACTTATATGGAGTACATGATGTTGGGGAAAAAAGACTTGTTCATTCTCTTAACTAATGAAACCTGTAAAATTTTTTGTTTGTTTGTTTGCTTCCCTGTATTTCATGATCAGCCCCTATATTGTTTAAATTTATTGAAAATGTTCGCAATGTACACACACACGCGCGTACACACACACACATATATATATTCTAAATAATTATGAATCGTGTAAAAATAATCCATGTTTTGATAAACCAAATTCTATATGAGTTGATTGCCGGATATTAGCGAAACAGGTTTACTTACTCTGATGATATTATGAAACATGTAAATATATTTTTATTTGTACCACACACTTTTATACCCTGACTTCCCAGAATTAGAACATATGATTAAAATATTTATACACAATTTTGTTATATTTCTATATGCTTATATATTTCAGATCAGCACCTATAAGGGTGTAATTTACTGAAAATTGTTTTCAATGTACATATATATATATATATACATATTTTAAATAATTAAGAATCGTGTTACAATAAACCATGTTTTGAAGGGGAAAATTCCATACGAGTTTATTGATGTATTTTGGCGAACTATTGCTTATCCTCTTAATATTGTGAAACATGGAAATATTTTTTTAATATATTTTTTATGCTATGACCCCGTCTAGAGTTCAAATATATATATTTTTTTTTTTTTTTTTTTTTTTATGTTTTCTAAACGTAATGAAAATCTGTAATTATTATATATATATATTTTCTATTTTCCTGTACACTTCATCTGCAGTACCTGTAATATTTTAAAAAATCGAAAGTTGTCCGCAATCCACTTTATGTACCTATATCTTCTATCGAAAGTATGGCGCACAATTAATTAATGTTCTGAAAGGCTATCCTAATTTGAGTAGAGTTTGATAATTTAAAAAAAAATGCTTAATATTCTTAATATTGTGAAAATAGTAAATATTATTTTTATTTTTTTTTTACTGTGTATTTTACTGGCAGAATTATCAGTCTTTAAAGTAATCAAGAATTTAAATGTATATAAATATAGAAATGTACGTATAGTAGCGTGTTATTTAAACAATTTTTAATTGCTAAAATTATAGTATTTATTTATTTTATCTCCAAATCTTCTGGTTTGTCCCGTTTATAGTATAAAAATGCCGAGACAAAATATACATATGTTATATATATATATATATATATATATATACCTTTTTATAACGCATACAGTGCGAGTTATTTCATATTTTTATATATAAACGACGTAACCAATACTAAGCATTATTTATGGTGGGGATTCGCACATCTACCGACGAAAGTAGCCCTTTAACGATTCCGAAAATAAGGAATACTTGTAAATTCCGCATAAGGGGAAAGTCGAGTTTGGCCGGCATATACTATAATATACTCGGTTGACCGACCCTCCACATTATCACCTGTCTTATCTCTTGAATGTCGGAATAACAGTTAGTTTACTGCTTCTAAACATTACACAATTTAACATTTTTTATATCGGCATCATTGTATTACACACGGCATATACTATAATACACTCGGTTGACCGACACTCCACATTATCGCCTGTCTTATCTCTTGAATGTCGGAATAACAGTTAGTTCACTGCTTCTAAACATTACACAATTTAACATTTTTTACACAGGCATCATTGTATTACACACGGCATATACTATAATACACTCGGTTGACCGACACTCCACATTATCGCCTGTCTTATCTCTTGAATGTCGGAATAACAGTTAGTTCACTGCTTCTAAACATTACACAATTTAACATTTTTTACACCGGCATCATTGTATTACACACGGCATATACTATAATACGCTCGGTTGACCGACACTCCACATTATCGCCTGTCTTATCTCTTGAATATCGGAATAACAGTTAGTTCACTGCTTCTAAACATTACACAATTTAACATTTTTTACACCGCTGAATAAAAAAAGAAGTACTGTCAAATTAAATTTGTTTGAAAATTGTACCTCAATTTACTTATTTTGCGTGTATTGTAAAAAAATGTGAAATAATGAGTATTTTTAAATAAATTTATGTAAGATTAACACTTTTCCACTTGAAACAGTATAAATAATTTAGCATTTAATTGATTCCGTGTAATATTCCATAACAAAACTGCCGAACGAAATTTCACCTTCACATTTAAACTGGTCGTTGGGGGGGGGGGGGATCGTAATACTTACCCATCATGGATATGCATAATATAAAATATGAAAATAAAATATGCGTACTCTATTTATAAAATGTATTGCAATTCCAATAAAATTGCGGCTTGATGATGTGATAAACTTTAATTGCGCTATTATTTAATTACGTAAGAGAAACATCCTTATAACTCTAAAAATGATATCCTATTAACTAACAGTTAACTGCGTCGGATTAAGCTTCTCATTTCCAATTAAAATATATCTTTGAATTGAAATTTGAATGAATTACAGGGTCATGAAAAATCGAAGAGTGTGGGAAATGTGATTACAAATATCTAGACAACTCATTATCCGATTAACTTCATTCTTAATGCAAAAATTATGTTTTTATTGTCTTTTATATCCATTCCTTAAAAAAAGACAATTTCGAAAATTTTTATATACCTTTTATCAGAACGAATGTTTAGAGAGTCCGAAAAAAATAGTTCCGTATAATCAGTGTTACTTAAATTCAATAAGCTTCTTCCCATTATTACATAATAAGTATACATACCAAATTTCAAGTCTCTATCACAATCTGTTTGGGAGATAGAGCGTTTACAGACACACAGGCAGACGGACGGCAATTTTTTTTCTGAAAATATGTTTTTCGGAATCTCCAGTGTCTGAAACGTGTAAATCCGTAAAAAAAAATCGATTTTCAAAACGATTACAAGATTTACCCTATACTACGTATGATGGGTAAGTAATAGATAAATAAAACTGGAATTGAATAGATACGTAATCGAACGCGTATAAACACTGAAACAAGTAGAATCACAAAGGTTGCTACAAATAGTGAAATGTTTTGCTGGCATGTTGCTAATACAAATGTACCCAAACTGCTTTTCGGTGTAGTTGTTGGACAGTCTCAGATAATACACGAAATATAAAATAAAATCTATTTAAATTAAATATAAGTTATATCTATATTCTGTACACCGAACATTATATCAAATATACACTGATGTCCAAAAATTAAAGGGCAGTCTTCGATTTCTTCGATTTTAGATGTTTTGTCGAAAATCTACGAATTGTCCTTGATTTTCAAGAATTTGAAGAACCTGTTTAAGTTCATAATTTTAAGTGAAGATGTTGTCTCGAGGACAATTGGAAGGTGGGCAAGAATAATTTAATAATAAAATATTATTTTCGATCACCCAAGTAACACAAAATGCTCAAAATGATCTGTCACTGTAGCAATTGATTATGTAGGTCCTGTTCAACATTTGTGTGCATTTGTGTAAGCATAGCACGCATATTCGTGAAGATGTGAACGTTTCTGTCAAAAATTCAAAAGTTTTTTGTTTATAGCATCCAGAGTCTTCAACGGAATTTAACCACTTTCCGAAAACTTGACAAATCACAGTAGAAATAGTATACTGCAATTAAAATATTAATCGTTTGAATATTTAATTAGATATGGGTATTTGTATGAAATAAATTTTAACTGAACATGTGCGAATTGCAGCAAAAATTTTCTATCATGATTTAGTAGTCAATACTATAGAGCAACTGATATAAAAAGACCAGTCAAATATCGTGAGAAATGAAGCAAATACAGGCAATACTCATTGATAAACTGGGGGGGGGGGAAATCCCATAAGAAATATATCAATTCAACCAAGGAACGAAACGTACATTTACTAAGGCCATGTTGATATGAGAAGATTATTAGCATTTAACTCATCAGCTCAATAAATTCAGAAGGATAGATAAATGTCGACCAATTATAGTAAGAAGAAAGAAATTAGTAATTCAAAATTTTGAGTTTTGTACTTTTGCTTTTAAAAATTCCAGTTTTCAGTACTAGTACTATAATTAGTTTTTCAAAGACACAATTTAATATTTCGAAATGGTTTCAATATTTAGAAACAGGTCATTTTAAAAATTTAAATGTATGACAACGAGGCAATTTCAAATCTTTGTTTTAAAATTAAACTAATATAATTGAGATCCATGATGCATACTTTCTGAAATAAGGAAACTCCTTTTTTAATTTTAACACACACTCCACAGTTTGGCCTGTTACGTCAGATTTTGATTGACAATATCGGGGAACAGCCAGCCGCCTTGCAAGAATCTCTCACATTGTCGGTTGTGGAATATTAGCTATCTCTCCATCCGTGTCACTAACTTATTTATGGATATCTCAATAAAATATGTGGCATCAATGTTGCTATTTTTATAAAAAAGGTAATGCTGACAACGAACTTTAGTGTTCCTTATGTTGAAAATTTCGTCCGTATTATCCAATTAGCAGTACTCGTTAAACGATTTCGTTAATAGTAATTTCAAACATAAAATGATGAGCAAATTTAAGACGCATTAACGAGAGTTTACTGTATTTAAGATCACGAGCAGGGAAGACCGAGCTATGGTCGGTCAAAATTAGCTTTGAGTTCAAATATCATGATCCTTGACCAAAAAGTTCCACTAATCGAACTTTCTCGAACATGAGACCCAGCCCAATAGTCTTTTCGTTCCATAAAACTGTAGGATACTAAATTTAGTTCAAATCCTCTGAGCCGTTTTTAAGATAAAAATAGCTTCACCCATAATGACACATGACAAAGTGATCCACTAATCGAATTTTATCGAACATGTGAACCTAGCCCAACAATCTTCTCGTGCCCGAAAACCGTATTATGCAAAATTTATTGTAAATAGTCTGAACCGATTTCTAGATAAAATTGTCTTGACCCACAGGGACCCAAAAATGTCCTACTAATCGAATTTTCTCGGACAAGTGATCTAGCCCAATTATTGTCTCGTGCCCGAATCTCGTACGATACAAACTTTAATGAAATTCATTATAGCGATTTTTTAGATAAAATTAACTTGACCTGCGTTGACCCAATAATCGAAAGTTCTCGAACATGTGACCCAGCCCAATAGTCTTCTCGTACCCGAAAATGGTAGGATACAAAATTTAGTCAAAATCGTTTGAACCGTTTTTTAGATGCTTGGCCTAATTAAATAGCTTAATTAATTAGTTTGACTCTGACCCATGGTGACCCAAAATGATCCAAAAATCGAATTTTCTCGAACATCTAACCCAAACCAATGGTTTTCTGGTGCTCCAAAATGGTAGGATACAAAATTTCGTCAAAATCGCCAAAGTCGTTTTTAAAATAAAAATTGCATACATATACATAATCACACACACACACAAGATTTGCTCGTATTAGTATACATAAGAAATAGAATCTTTAGCTGCTGGCATTTACATAAAAATTTTTTGATTCTGCACCGAAGAATTTTTACAATCGAAATTGCAATCACTCCTACCTTTATTAACATATCATTATGCACATAATTAAAATTACATATTTCTAAAAAATCTGATATTCTGAAAAATAATTTAAGTTATCACATGAAAAGTTTATCAATAAATTCCAATCGTTAAATAATATTTTAACTGTTTGTGAACTTTTTATTTGTTTAAGAAACTGTATAATTTTTCAACATTTAATCTCCTAATTATGATAGTTAGAAAGATAAACGAAGTTTGCTAAAGAAGACACAAGCGTATTCAAGAAAATATGTTTCATTTATGTTAAAAGCACGATAAATAAATTATGATATTTTAATTTATTATATAATTTACTATAAAAAACACTAAAATTAATGAACATTATAAATACAACATTTTTTGTTGCTTTTGTAGCTAAAATAATAAATGTTTATCCCAATTTATCATTTTTATTAAAACTGACCTTTCACCGATTAAGTTTGAAAGACTTTTCTGAAATTATTCTATAAAACACGCTTCTAAAATATTGCGATATTAAATAAAATGTTCATATCAATAAGTAGCTATTAAAGAAAAGCCGTAGTACAAAACACTTCCGCTGCAATTTATTTTTCTCGTTTGAGTTTCGGATATCCTCTCCAAAAGCAACATTCAATTTATTATGAAAGGATAGGCAGGATTAGCGTCCAAAATTTCTGAGTAAGCTAACGTCTATAATACCTTTTCAGGAAATTCTTTACAATTTTCAAAAGTAGAAGGTCAACGTTTCTCGACGAAAGAAATATATGACATAAAAATCGTTAGATTATTATTATTTTACATTTTTTTAGATTAATTAATTTTTTACATTTTACCATAAAAATTTCAATGTTTCCTGAATATGTCATTTTCCTTCATAAAACCAATTAAAAATATGTCAAAAATGTATTATAAAATATTCAAATAAAATAATTCTTCAACGCTTCGACACATATTCATATTTTATTTTATAATTTGTATGTTTTCTGTCGCCCAGAGAAGACTAGCAATTTATATCCTGAGCTGGCGGATTTTCTTTTCTTTATTTTAAATAACTATTTGACTTACACTGAATTGAACATATCTCATCTCCCAAAAAATTAAATCAACGTTTTTTTTTTTTTTTTTTTTTTTTTTTTTTTTTTTTTTTTTTTTTTTTTAAATAATACACTGTACATTTTATCGCAAATTTAATATATAAATAACTAGATATTCTTACACTTTTTTAAAATTTTATCAAGTTTGCAATATTGTTTTTTTTAATTATTTCACTACATGCATTAATTAATTTTACTATGAAATGCTTTACACGAATTCACGCATATATTTCTTTTAATAATTGGAATTTCAAAACCAATGATAGCTTAATATATAGATATTCATATATCAAGCACAGTAGCTTATGCCTTGACTTAACTCCTAAAAATACAAAAAAAATAAAAATAAAAATAAATACTTTTTCTTTTTATGTGCATTTTTTCGAACATGTTTAAGATTTCAGTCTATTTTTATTCTAAACCTCAAAGAAACTTCATACAATAAATCCCATTTTCGTTTTATTAAATGTATGTTACTTATAAAATTTCACAAAATATATGAAATATAAAATAAATAGAATATTTGTAAATGTAATGAAAAACCTTTAATTTTATCATTTAAAGTAACGTTAATATCTTATATATATAAAACAAGTAATATAAAAAAAAAATTAAAAGTCAATTCCTACTTTTTAATCATAAATATATAAAATAAACCCATGCAGCATTAATGTCCCACGTTATCTTTATTGAACATTATTTTATAATCATCGTTGCGGTATTTTATTTTTTGTTGGCATCACTCATTTGAGATAAATCTTTCATTTCATTTATGAAAACAATGGGAGAATTTTTTTTCTTCCATATAAAAATTAAAATTAATTAATTTAATTTAATTAATGAATTAATATTTTAAAAAACTGTATTAACATCAATTGTCATCCAGTGCAAGTTAAAAAAAATTATTTGAACTTGAATGGATGAATAGAAAATATTTTATTAACGATTGAAAATTTGAACAAGATATATATAGAGAGAGTGTGAGCTAATAGTAGGAATTTAAAAATGCATAGCAGGTTTTGTTTAAGGTAATTTTTGCATTTTGTTATTTCATAACAATATTCGTATGACAGTTATGTTGCCAAAAGGTGTACCATAAAATTTCAAATTCCTTCAATCAAAATTGCATAAAATGGATTTCTTCTCCGTTTTTTTTCAGTGCGGTTTTACCATGTTTTACTCTTTTTTTTTTCAAAACATTCTCAGCGAAATAATACAATTATATATTTTTTCAACCACTGGGGCTGGGTGTGTGTGTGTGTGTGTGGGGGGGGGGGAGTGTACAATCTTACCACATCGTATTCCCTTGGACAGTTTAATCCAGTTTATTCCCTTGGACTTATTAATTTAGAACAATCCTTAATTGCAAAATAATTGAAAAAATATCATAGATATTAAATATTGACAATCCTATTTATAAAAGATTTTATGCGTAAATAGTGTATTTATAAAACATATCCTAAATATTTTATTGTGATGTATTTGGAGCATATTTAGTTTCATTTAAAAATTTCGCATATTTTAATTCGCGATATGTAGTAGAGCTGTTTAACACGCTGTCTCTACGCTGGAGTGATTCGCGACCCGGTAGAAAATAAAATTTTATTTAAAATATTAAGATTTTTTATGCAATGTTTTTTTCCTCCGCTTTTCAGAATACATTTATGTAATATATTGTTTCAGGATGCTGTGAATATAAATTTATTGTTGAATGAATGCATTCTATGCATTTCTTGTATTACACGGATCAGTTAAAACGTACACTCTGAAACAAAATCCGTGAATCGATCACATTTTTCCGTTGCCTTTTTTCGTTAAAACACGAAAATTTCCGTTTTCATTTTCTTCTCTTCCCACAAAATATGGAAAACTCATTAATCTAACATAAAATATACCTGAAATTCTGCAATTTCTTCAAACCACAGGGGTGTACTGGAAACTGTGCTGCGTGTTACCTTTCCGTATTAGAAACGGAATATTTCGTATGTTTTTTTTTCCTTTAAAACACGGAAAATTGAAGAAACGAAGGTCAAATTTTCCTAAAATTTCCCAGTCCCAAGACACATTTTTTTTCAAATAACAGAAAAATCTCTTGCAATCACAGGGGTGTTCCGGTAACTAGCAATCTGTATTTTTTACGGTTTTTGACGAATTTTATTTTTGAGAGTGTAATGATAATTTATGTGTAGCCAAATAAGTGTGCTTAACTGACATATAATTCCATCTCACGTGTCGGAAAGCCACGCAATAAGATTCAAATACCATAGAGCTATAATTTTGTAAAATTAGTGTAGGATGATATAGATGTGCGATTTTAATGATTTCAATAAAGTCTAATATGATGCTGTCCATCTCTTCAGAATGAGTATATTACAAGCTGCTTAAATTAGACCTCATAACTGTCTATCAGTTCTGAAATTTAGTGGCCCATGTTTGAAATCTTAAGTACAATGTACTTTTGGATACTTATTAAGGATTTCTAGTTTTAATTCTAATAAATGCAATAGTTTTGCATTTCTTAAATTATGTTATGCATACCTAAATTGAATCAACACATCACCATATAACTCGTAACGATCTGGCTCACCTCATGTTAAAAGCATTTGTACGCTAAACAACAAAAAAAAAATAGATAAATAAAAAAATAAATAAATAAAAACATGCGTGTACTTAACTGTGCTGATCTCTAAATATAATTCCGACTGAACAGAGGGAAAGCCATGTAAGAAGGTGCACGGAACATAGTGCTATAATTTTGTCAAATCAGTGTAGGCTGTTCGAGATACTTGGTTTTAATGTTTTCGATGAAAGTTGATTTGTTGCTGCCTATCTCTTAAGAATGAGTCTATTTGAAGGTGCGTAACGTAGAGCTTACAAACTATCTAATAGAGTTGAGAAATTGAGTGAACCATGTTTGAAAGCTTTAGTAATATGTACTTTTGAATACTTATTAAAGACTGTAGCTTCCGTTTAAGAAATGCTAATGTTTTGCAAGTTGAATCAAAACAGACCATATAATTCCAATACATAATGTTGTGGCTATAATGCTGAAAACACTTCTACTGTAAAATAAGTCAAAGATTACAAGAGATTTTCGCATTAAAACTATCGTCAATACTATTAGATTGAATGTGGGGACAACAACAATTTTTGTCCTCTGAAATGCGATCCATGAAACATTTTCCCGGCAAATGTTTTCCGAGGAAATTACAATATTAGGCACCTCTGACGTACAATATACGTCACAGTGACGTACAGTATACAATAGTATAAAGGTTGAGTGAGAAAACAAAGTTTCCATCACACATTAAAAAACTCCGAGTTCAAAAGGATGTTAGAACAAAACCTAAAAAGACATATATTAGTAGTTTAGTATTTTGTAAAATTTCCTCATATTTCAAATGAATCTATTTGTAGTTCCATATAAGAGAAGCATGTTAATAAATAAATTGACATTTTATGACTCGTGTGATAAACCGCTGTCGTAATTGCCTCACCATTCAGTGAAATAAACAAAACTACGATTAAAAAGTTCCTGATCATATTCTAAAATTTGGCTAAGACAACACTAACAATATTTTATGCTGTTTGAAAAACGCGATTGTTTTCAGGTATTGAGGAAAACTTTATTTTAGAAACTTTATCAAAAATAATGTAAAATGCACATATTTATGAAATAGACATTTCGATAATTGACTTACATTGTCAATTCTCTTCAACAACTGAAATGCACGTATTTCTTATTTCACAGATAAAGTCATTGTGGTAAATAGAAAGATTAATTTAAATAAAATCCATGCAGATTTTTTTTAATAAAATGATTTTTATTATTTTTATTTTTTACGCGTAATAGACGAACATATTGTAAAGAACTTACTTGCAGATAACTTATTTTTCAGTGTAAAGAACTCACTTTC
Source organism: Maratus michaelseni (assembly GCA_963931845.1). Taxonomy (NCBI): domain Eukaryota; kingdom Metazoa; phylum Arthropoda; class Arachnida; order Araneae; family Salticidae; genus Maratus; species Maratus michaelseni. The sequence goes on from OZ007592.1 coordinate 397,006,507, forward strand.
ACAGAACTTATTTTCTCCAGGCCACCGATAGATGGCAGTACTCATCCAATGAGAGATTAAATTGAACTTTTTTGCAAAAGAAGAATCTCAGAGCGTTAGTTAGCGGCCGGAGCTGGATGTGTAAAGGTGAAGTTATGTATAGTTGAGTGGAATGAAACAAAAAGTGTAAATGTTACTACGTGTATTTCGTTTTTGTGTTGTAACTTGTGCTTGTGAATGTGTAAATAAAATTAAAAAAGGACAAGATGGCTTCTTAGTAGTATTACATCAACCTCTTAAGTGTTTATCGTCCATCTTCGGTGCGATACCTAGGTGATATAACCAGTGTGTTTCTCAAAAAAGATGCAAGTTCGTCTATGAAGCGAGTAAGCCAGTTCCAATTTTTTAAGTATTTTTTAGTACCTTGAATTGAATCATATTATCGATTATAAAATTTCCTTTTAATCTGGATTAATTTGATTCATTTATTTTGCTTTCGTAAATTAATTTCAGACTTTAGTAAAAGTTGTGAGTTAATTGGGGCAAAAATTCAAGTACTGAAATATACTGGACTTATTCCCATCAAATAAAATTAATCGTAATAGTGAAAAGTTATTAAATAGCTTTCTTGATAAATAGTGTGAATTTCGAATTCGTAAGCTGTTTTATTTTAGAAAATATTAAGAATTGTTCTGAGAATAAATATGAATAATAAATAATACAGATTATTTATTTTTTGTTGGGGATAATTATGATGCCTTAATTCTTTTGAATTAAAATGGTTTAATATGTAAAATGGTATCATTTCATTCTTGGAAGGAAATAGAATAAAATTTCTAATCCTACCAATTTGTTATTTGGATCAATGCCAAAATTATAAAGTGTTGGTTTATTCTGTTTTATTTTAGAGTATTTCTTTATTTGGTTATTTGCTTATTCTAAAAATAGAATAAATAATTTTTTGTTCTTTGATTTTATTTCTGATTCGACAATGATCAGATTTGATACTTGTTTTGTTGTTGTAAAAGGGGAAAGGTAACAAATTGAGTTATAATTCTGTTTTGTTTGTTAGATTTATGTAAAAAAATAAAAACTTGATAAAATATCAAGTGAAACAGAAAAGTGTTATTTTCATTTGAAAAGAACTTGAGTTGAATATTTTAACATTTATTCTTTTTATGTAAAGAAAAAAAATGTTTCGTGGATTATTTTAAATATTTTTTTTGCGAGTAATTTCTTATACTTGTATAAAAGGTTTGAGAATTAAGAAAAATTCTCGTATTTACGTGGTTTTGATTGGTTTAATTTTAATTGAGCAATTTAATTATTGATTTGAAATAATTTTGTTTACTGAACATAACGTACAGTTGTGAATTTTGAGAGTTTAAAAAAATATTATTTTATCTATCTGAATCGTATTTTTGTGATAATTACATATGCTTATTTAATTTGTTTAAAATATTTGCATAGTGCTTAATTTAATAAAAATTTTGGTAAAACGTTATATTGTTCGATTTTCGTACGTGGTTAAGATTTTAATTTGTTTGAAAAAGAATAGGTCTAAGCAGAGGATTTAATAGAAGTGGAATTTAGAATTGCTTTATTAATTGAAATTTATTATATCTGCTTGAAATTTTTGTTGTTAGTTTTAAGTAGGGGAGACTTAGGAGTTCTATAATTAGAAATTAAGCATTCTGATTTTGTTTTGTTTTGTCTAAAATTGCGATGGCGTTTTTAGCAAAAGCTAGAAAGATAGATTTATTAGAAATTTGTAGTGAATTGGCGTTGGAGATTGATCCTGCGAGAACGATTCCAGAAATTAAAAAACTAATTCTAGAAAGTGAGGTTTACAAGGAAGAAGAGGTTAAAATTATGCTAGACCGAGTAATAGAAGATAGGAAAGCACAAGAAGAGAGAGAGAAAGAAGAGGAAGAAAGAGAAGAAAGAATTCGACAAGAAGAAAGGGAAGAACGTATGGCTGGGGAAGCTCAGGAACATGAACTAGAGTTAAAGAAGCTCGAGCAATCGCAAAGAACTTCTGCACAGAACGATGGGTCAGAAAGAAAAGCTGATGTCGGACCTAAGATACGGTTGGCACAAATAGTTCCAAAATTTAACGAAAAATCTGATGAGATTGGTCTCTTTTTAATTAATTTTGAGAGAAGAGCAGAGATGGCTAAAGTTTCGAAGGCTGATTGGATTGCATACTTGTTAGCTGTTCTGCTCACAGAAATTACGAACATGTTAGCCAGGGAATCTCCCGAAGATGCGATTAACTATGATTTCGTTAAAAGTCTTATCTTAGAAAGATATAAGTTGAATAGCGAGAAATTAAAGCAATGTTTTTATCGGCATCATAAAACGCCAGACAAGTCTTGGAGAAATTATGCGCAAGAACTCGCTAGTTATTTTAACGCCTGGGTTACAGAATTAGGTATTGTTTGATGAACTTAAAAATCTAATTATTACAGAACAATTAAAATTTCGAGTCCCTGCGGAAACAAAAGAACATTTCCTTGATAATTGGTTAAATTTTGTGACGCCTTTAGATTTGGCTAAAAAATTGGATGACTATGAAAGTATCAAAGATAGTTTAAAAAAGAAAGAACTTCCGAAAAAGAACATGTTTAATTCTCGACCCCAGTTTAAGAATTCAAATAATTTTGACTACAAGAAAGAAGCTAAGGATAATAAGCCAAAATTGGAAACTAAATCAGAATCATTTTCCGGGAACCATAAAGAAAGAGAATTTGATAAGAGGAAAACATTACGTTGTTACGAATGTGGATCAAGCAATCATCTTCGTCCTCAATGCGATAAACTTAAGAAATCCACAGAAATCATTTCTCATGTTAAGGTTGGAGTTGGACAAGATTCTTCGATAACGCCTTATCTTAGTGTGGGGAGAATAAACGGCGTACAAATGGAAATTTTGAGAGATACAGGTCGATTTAGTTGCACAAAGATATGTCAAACCACATATGTATCGGAACGAAAAAGTGTGGGTTCGGGTGCCCTTACACGATGGTCTATTCTGTTTACCTCTCGCAGAAATTGAATTAGACTGTGAAATGGGGCATGTGATAACTAAAGCTCCTGTCTCTAGAGACTCTGTAGATTTAGGAAGATATTTATTAGGAAATAAAACAGCCGCTTTATTCGAACATTGTAAGAAAGAGAAGGCAGTGAAAGAGCATATGATTAATGCTGTTCAAACCAGAGCTCAGACGGAAATTCTGGAAGCAGAGAAGGTTTTTCTTGAAGAACCTGAAATGCACGAAATTTCTGATGAAACTTCAGCAAAGAATCATAGCAACAATATAGAAAATGAAAATAAAAAAATAGATGCGAAAAAAAATAAAGATCAATCTGAAGAAGAGAAGTTGGAAATAAATAAAGACTCAATTTTGCCAGTATGTCAAACTGTCTCAGTACAAGAGCTTATAAAAACTTCTCCTAAGACATTTTCTGAAGAACAAAAGAAGAGCAAAGAGCTAACACTTCTTACTGAAGAAGCTAAAAGGAAAAATACCAAAGATAGCAAATTTATTTTGGAGAAAAATATGCTTTTTTATAGAAGGAAAGACAGGAATGGTATTGAAAGAAAATTATTAGTTGTCCCAGAAAGATTTCGTGAGCAGTTAAAAATTTTTTGTCATGAAACGGTTGCAAACCATTTGGGTGTAGCTAGAACTAAAGATGCTTTGTTTAATACATTTTATTGGCCAAATTGCTTTAAATATATTGAAAATTATGTTCGCAAGGCATGTGCTGAGAATTTCATGGCTGTGTCTTCTGTAGTTTCCAGGGATACTTGTTGCAATGAGCTTACAGACATTTATATGCTTCTATTAAAGGATCAAAGTAGATGGATAAAGGTGACTGCTTATCAGTGTCTTGGTCCCTTCATTGCTACATTTGCTGAGCCACCTAAAACCGGTTTATATTGTAATGAAGGAAAATTAGTCGTTTGTGATGTTCCAAACTCTCCTCCAGTACAAAATTCTCCTAATGGCAGAACTAAAACTGTTCAACAAAGTGCTGACAATAATTCCTCCTATGTAGACAGGACTAATGTTTCAGAACCCTGTGATAACATAGTTCCTTTGAGCTGTTCTGAAAAGTCTCCCACTTCTGTTTCGGAATTTCCGGCTATCTCGGACCATGTAGGAAACTATTCCACTGTGATAGAAGTAAGTTTTCAAAGCCAGTCTGCCAACGACTGTGTGATAAATGATGCAATAGATGTCTCTTCAATGGAGAATGGTTTACAACCGTTGTCACAAAATCGTTTGAGGCGAGTTGCAAAAAACAATAGGGCTAATCATCTTTGTTGTCTGAATGATTTGAATGAGTCTGAGGATTCAGTGAGAGAGTCTTATATATGGTATGATTATTACATGGAAAAACAGAGTCCTCTTGTTAACGGTGACTGTAGTGAAGCGAAAGAAACTGATCCTGTTGATTTTGATACAATTCAGAACTCTGTTGCTATTAACGGTGTCTGTGTGAGTGAAGTGCTGTCTGAAACACTAACTTGTGAACCACTATCGATAATAAACTGCAGTATGAGTAAGCTAATTACTGATGAAAATGAAGAAGACTGTGAGAAAGCAGATAAATTGTGTTATTCTTTAGACGTATCTCAAAGTAATGAAAATCATACATCTTTACATTCAGCTGGTGCTATATTAGACTTAGATTCTCAATCCAGAGTAGAAGAAGATCAAAATGATAGCAGTAGTACAGTTTCTTTAAATGATGAAAGTGCCTTTAACAGCTTCCAGCATTGGCGCATTCCTTTTCCAGATGTAGATCCTTCAAATATACGTGAGCCTTGCGTAGACATAGATGTTTTTCTTAACAGGATAAAGTCTCAGTCTAAAAGCAACAATATGTTTGATTCCAGTACTTCCACACCAGATCTAGATTTTAGATGCAGTCGACTCAAAGAACTCGATGCAGAGAACTCAATTTTAAAGCCAAGTTTTAGAATTGAAATAAAAACTTTAGAGTTTGATAAAATGTTAGAAAATAAAAAAGGTGAACCTCCTCCTTTTCAGAATACTATTACTGCATATGATCATGATATTGATCCCCCTGAGTTGTTATGGTGCTATTTAAAAATGATTGATGCGAACTGGACTGAAATTGCTCACAATTGTGCTAATAGTTTACCAGGAGTTGCAATTACTCTTGGGCGTAAATTTTGGCTATGCCTCAAAGAAACGTTTGATGTTCTTTCATCAGACTTGCAGGATTTTGTAATGATGAGGAAAGTCTGTCACACTGTTGCCTCTTCCATGCATCAACTAGCTGTGATACTTGGTCCTAAAATAACATCCCAGGACTTACTGTCTATGTTTTCACGCTTCATCAAAGGTCTGGATGAAGTTCGCATAGGGATACTGCAACATATGTCCAAATTCCTACGGGAAATTCTTCCTGAAGAGAGAAAACAGTTTCTTCCCAGTCTTTCAGAATTTCTGGTCTCAAATAGTGATACTGAAAGCAAAAACAAAAACAGCGGAACTAATCCTAGACTTTTAAGTTGGGCCTTACTTTTACAGTCCTTCAATTATGAAATTGTTCATAAAAAAGGAAAACAACATCAGAATGCTGATAGTTTGAGTCGTGCCATGAAAGCCTAAATTTGATTAGGATACTAATATGTATATATGATAATTTGTATGATTGTTAATTTTGAATTTATTGTTTTGAATATGTGTATATTATTTTTCAATTGTATCTTGAATATAATGTTTGAGTATTTGTAAATTTTAATGGTATTAATTACATTTATTTTTATCACGTTGGGAAAAAGTCAGGTGTGGTTCAAGGTACTAATCTATTTTTTTTTTTTTTTGGAACTAGTGCTTGAAGAACAATAATTTAGAAATAAACTTTTCCCCGTCAAGACCGTGAAAAGTTTTCTCCAGGTGGGGAGGAGTCGGTAAAGAACTTACTTGCAGATAACTTATTTTTCAGTGTAAAGAACTCACTTTCACAGAACTTATTTTCTCCAGGCCATCGATAGTTGGCAGTACTCATCCAATGAGAGATTAAATTGAACTGTTTTGCAAAAGAAGAATCTCAGAGCGTTAGTTAGCGGCCGGAGCTGGATGTGTAAAGGTGAAGTTATGTATAGTTGAGTGGAATGAAACAAAAAGTGTAAATGTTACTACGTGTATTTCGTTTTTGTGTTGTAACTTGTGCTTGTGAATGTGTAAATAAAAATAAAAAAGGACAAGATGGCTTCTTAGTAGTATTACATCAACCTCTTAAGTGTTTATCGTCCATCTTCGGTGCTTTACAATATCACTAAGATTTTATAACGTATTTTTTTCTCAAATGTCCAATAAACACAACTTATTGATTTTTAATTCTTGAACATTTCAAAACAAGGCTTAAGCTCATTTTTCGATGTAAGCATACATTTAAATATAAAGATTTTGACACCGTACGTAAATTTAAAAAAAATCAAGAAATTAATGATTTTTTGAAAACATTGTTTAGATGTAACTTCATAATTTACAGCCTCATTTAAAAAAAAAAATCGAACACTATATTTCTTCTTCGATTTCTTAATGCAAATTTTCATTAATATATTTTTTAAAGAATTTTCTCTTTTATGTGTATTTCTTTCTTTAAAGTAAAACTGAAGTAACGAATTTCCTGATTTTAGTAACATTGTTCCTTCTCTTGAAAAGAAAAATAATTTTTTTTTATGCAAAAACTAAAAATAGAAAAAAATAGCTGTTGTATGAAAAATGAAACAGAATGATTCATTTTAGAATGTTTTTTTTTTTTTTTTTTTTTTTTTTAATATATTAATAAACACTCTTTTTTTAAAGAAGAAACAAAGCTTTTACGATATATAGTTATAGATGCAAATAATTAACATTCAAAAAGTTCCACTTAAGCATATGTTCATCGCTATTTAATTAGCACTTTGAAAGGTTTTAAAGTGTAGCTGTGGATTGCAGGCAAAATATTTATATTCATGCAAGATAAGTCACATTCCTCCGGAGAGAAATTCATCACAAGACCTTTTCTTTATTTAATTGTAGGTTTAGCTGCAAAGTATTTACATGTTGTTACAGTGTAATAAACACATAAATAATAGATAAAATAGCAATTTTAAGTGAATAATTACGGCTACTTGTTTATTTGTGCAGTTAATTCTGGATTGTTTCCCCCATATATAAGGTACTTCAGTACGAAAATGTTTAAAACTTAAAAAATGTTACATTGTTTTTTTTTGTAAATTTATAAAATTAAAAATTTTTTCTCAATTCCTGCGAGAGAATTCAGCACTGGTCTCTCGTTTTATTTAATGTTAAGTGTAATTCAATAGTATTGTTACATCGTAAACAAGCTTCTTAATGCATGGAAAACTTTAAAACATCGAAATTACAAATTTATTATGCAGGATATTTATATGATTGCAGGATAATTAAGACTCATCCAGCGAGAATTATATTACAGGTATCTGTCTTTAATTAATTAAGTCTCATTGCAAACTGTATAATTATTGTTACGTTGTAAAAATAAAAAGTCCTTCCGGCCTGTACCGGGAGGAAAAGGTAACTTTCCTATATCTTCGTTTTAAAATTTTAGCTAATGTTACACGAAAACAGCAAGTTTAAATGCAAAGAAACGTTTACAAAAGATTCGTTAATGCTCAATTTCAATAAGAAATTCGCCAAATTATTGAGCAATAGCCAAATTGGCTTCATTTATGAAGACTTATTTTGGTCGCCAAATTTTGCGATATTTCGCCAAATGTTGCCAATTTTGTTGCCAATGTCGCCAATTTTGGCGCTAACGGATATGAATATATAGTTTTATGCGTATGATTGGGAAAATTATTACAACAATGAAAGAAAATAATTTGCGAGTAATCGCGTTAATGTGCTGCTTTGTTTTAAAATGTCAGCCACCCTAGAATTTCAAACTGCTCTATCTCAGCCATTTTTTAAGATAGAGGTAAACCAAAAAATTGTCTGGAATCCTTGTATCAAGGCCTAAAACGTAATTAAAAATAAATTTGAATTTTTAATTTTTTTGTATATTTATTTTAGTTTTAAAATTTTAAATGGCCGCCATCTTGAAACAAAATGGCGGACCAAGCTGGCCAAGGAACTCGGTCGAGACATTGGTTCGCTTAATACACACAATTAGTTTCATCAAAATTGATTTATAAATACGAGCGTTATCGTATGACATAGGTCAGATATATATATATATATATATATATATATATATATATATGGATATATCTATATATATAAATCAACATTTGAACGGAGGGTGGTTTTGGGGTCTGGGGGTCATGATCGGTGGAAATATATCGAAGTTTTCCGGAACTGCTTTCCTCCGAACGGCTGCAATAGGTAGCTTTATACTTTTTTGTATTGAAAGCTACCTAAAAAAAGGGGGGGGGTTTCAGAAACATAAAGTATTATTAGTTCCTGGCTCTTATTCTAATAAAAAAAACAAACAAATTAATATATTTTTTTTCTTAAATAATCTTATACAAATAAAAAATGCTAATGACCTGCTTGCTACAATGAATTATGTATTTTAAGATAGGCCAGAAGAAAATCTTAACGCTGGCTAAAAATGTATTACTAATTTACGCAAGAAAAGTAAATTGTTGTTTAAAATCATAGAAAACGTTTTGGACTTGTAATTTGTGTTTTTTATTATAAGAGGTCATTTCTATATTAAAACCAAACCTATATTTAGGAATTTATACAACGGAAGAAAATTGCGTTAATGATTAACGTATTTTCCGATGTATAAATCGACTTTTTAAGGCGCGAAAGCGCAGAGAAATTTAAGAATTCGACACATACACAGAATATAAAATAAGCCTGATGATCGCATTTTGTAGTTGCAGCTATAGTTACACGGTAAGCGTCTCCTTATTTTTCAATTATGGCCCCCTAAAATTCAACATTTCTGACATATTTTGCACAAAAGTTAAAAATGTATTGCTATATTTTATAACTGTTGCTATAAAACATTAAACCATTAATGATAACTATTTATTAATAAATCATTGCGTTATCTGCTTTTCTTCTGTTGATTTATTACACTTTACTTTTCCTTAAATACTTTTATTTTATCAAATAAAATTATTTTTTCTTTAGTGAATGAATCAGGGTGTTGACTTATACGAGGCACGTTCCGAAAGTAATTTTCATAATTTTTTTCACACGGAAACTTTATTGCCAGAAGAAACACACCATGTCATCATGAGCTATATACCTTGCAGTATTTTTCGACATAGTCTCCCCCGATATTGGGACATTTGTCGTAGCGTGCAATCAGTTTGAAAAAAATACTCTGGTAAAACTCTCTGTCCTGTGATGCAAAGAATTGTCACACAGCCTGCTCCAAATCAGCATTGTTTTGGAAGTGATTTCCCGAGAATGCGGCTTTCAATGCAGGGAACAGGTGAATGTCCGATGGGGCAGATTGGTGCTGTAGGACAGGTGAGCCAATCTCTCCTATTCGAAGCGACGACTCTGATCTAGTATGAGCATTGCTGTGTGCGGTTTTGCGTTGTCGTCCAAGTGACCTTCAACACCTTCCCTCAAGAGCCCTGGTCACTTTCGTCGAATGGCGGACCTGAGGTTGCTGAAATTTGTATTCGAATAACCTCGCACCCAGAAAAAGGAATTGATTAAAACTACAAAACATGTTTTGTTGAGTACATTTTGGTTATTTGAGCAAAATTCAAGTAAAATTGAACCATTTTACTTGAATTAACAAAACATTTTTTGCTGACGATACATTTTTTCTTTTTTGGAATTGCAAAAAAAAAAAAAATTTTTGTTGATTCAAACAAAATTTCCATTGACCTATATTTTAAAAAAAGTTTTGTTGGGTCAACGAAAATTTTGTTGATTCAACAAAACTTTTTTCTGGGTGCGGGGGCACTTCGGTCTGCTGCTACACTCTCTCCTTCAGTGCTCACCGGGGTGGTCACCCTTTGCCATCCCTTGCGTCCTTCCTCCTCCGCTGACGCTCCTTTCGTCATTGAACCAGCAACGGGTGGGGATTCCGATGGCGATTGTTTCTTTCACCTGGTGAACCATCTTCTCTTTCAACAAAAACGAAACTTACTTTCTGAACGTCCCTGGTGCATCGAATACACACAAAATATATTATTTTAAGGTCAAAAATTAAGTTCTACTTGTATACCGATTGACACGTACACAACGAAAAATGCGGTATGTTAACATGCGAAAAAAATAAAATTAAAAATTGTCTTTAATTTTAAATAATTTCTTCCTAAGATGTAAATTATAGAAAAAGTGACAAATAAATATTGAAAGAGGAACCGTCATCTTTGTTTACATTATTCGAACAAATATTCGCTATGTATAATTTAATTGATAAAAAATAACTTATTTCATATAATAGTTAGTGCTTTTTTCAAAATTTACTCATAATTTCAACTTCATAATTTCTTTCGTATTCGACATATATGTACAAAATACAATATCAAAAGACTTCGTATTATATATGTATCGTGTCTCAGTAGTAGGTTTATAATCTTTAAGTGGTGGCAGAGAACACTACAACAAAAAAGTTTTGTATAGGGAGCCATAGTAGCAATCCATTTATTGAATTAAAATGTAGAGTGTCTATCATTCCAATCGGAATTTGGAATTTTGTACATAACTTTAAAAATCATGGGGATATTTTCACTAAATTTTCAAAAGACTAATCTTCTGAAAAGTAAGACTACAGGAAGTGCTGGAAGTACGCAATATTTTTGTCAATAGCATCGTATGTAATGTCAACTACGTTCGGATATAGAGATAGTCTGCTTAAACGCTGTTTCGATGCGGATAGTGGCTATTTCCATTGATTTTATTAGAACATCCACACAAAGCAAGATAAACCTGCTATAAATTTAGTTAAAAAAAGTTTTTGAACAAACATCTGGGAGTAGGATATCTTGTAGGATTGAAACATTTATGTTTTTGAATGAATAGATTGCTTTGATACTGATTTTCTTTAAAAAAGTTGTTTCTTGCGATCTATTCCTGATCTTCACCTCTAACCAATGCAGGGCAATCATTGAATCTGTCCAAAAGTGTAGGCTGACTTCCTCTTCTTTGAAAAACTGTTCTTTAACATAGGCAGATAATCTAGTCCCTAATGCTGTGCTTATTAACTCTAATGTAGCTATAGATAATTTCTTCATCGGTGCCACTCGCACTTTGGAAATGATAAAACTAGTAAATATCTGTTCGCTGACATGATATCTTACATAAATAACTGCTCCATAAGCCTTAGCACTTGCGTACTTGAAGCAATATAATTCTAAATCTTGACACGCATCTTTTGAATGTTCACCAAAATACTATCTAGCAATCTTTATAGTTTAGATGGAACTTAGTTGTTGGCATCAGTTAGACCATTTATTGTACATATCTTCATTTAATTTGTCTGCCCAATTTATACCCATTTTCCAAATTTCATTCATAAGAGTTCTTGTAGTTACAGTGAAAAAGTTTAAAATTTTTAAGGGATCATACAATTTTCCTATCATCTTTAAAACTTCTCTTTTGGTTACACTATTAGTCTTACCGTCGTATTTCAAAAGATTCAGCAATTCAAATTTCAAATAGTCTTCTTCTGTATTCCATTTACAACCTAGAATTTTGTTATAAATTCTTTGTGTTGAAATTTTAAGATTTTTGATGCATAGTTTCTTTTTTCAAGTCAAACTGAGATTGGAGACTTTGGAAATTTGTAGTCTACTTCCGCATATTGAAATCAGTATCTTTCAAAATGCGCGTAACTTAAGTGTATAACTTCACTCCATGAAAATCCTCATTAATAACAACGAGCAAATCATCGACTGACAGACAATCAGGTTAAGTGTTTCTGGAAATGTTGATTTATATTTATCGATGTAATGTTTTATCGTTGCAGATAAGATAAATGAGATACCTTTCGCTCCGAATAAAACTCTGGTCATTCTTAATGTTTTCAACTTTAGTCTCTGTATTAGAAGGATTTTCAATCCATAAAAAAATCTAACAGAATATCTATCTACCGGATCTAACCTGATTTGGAGGTATGCCTGCTCAATGTCTCCTGTGATCGTAAAACACTATGTACAGGGGGATTTTTTTTTTTAAGTTGTGAAAGTAAAACCCTATAACAAATGAATCTCTGATCCAAATGACCTGAAATTTCACCAGTATGCTCCCAAAGCAATGGGAATTTTTTACGCTTGGTTTAAAAAAAAATTAAAATCGCACCGACAGATGGCGCTGTATCTGCAGTAAAGTCAGGAGACGAGCATGCGAGCGACAAAAGCACAGTGGCGATAAAAACGTGAAGCATGGATACATCGTGTTCATTATTCTACGGATATCCTCGCAATGACTGTGCCATTGACAGAAAGTGCGTAGATAGTGAAACTGTATTATCAGAATAATGACAGCGCAGCAACTGCTCTTAGGAGACTTAGGACACATAAGAATTTAAGAAAAGGTCCAATGACGAGAGAAGGCCTACGGGTGCTGGTTTTGAAGTTTGAACAGACTGGTTCAGCGAGCCTAAAACCCAGAAGTAGAGGAAGGAAACTAGTTGATGTGACTGCTGTAGAAATAGTAGTTACTGCATTAGAAAAAGGATCCATCAGTAGTGCGGGAAGCTGCAGTGTGCACAGGGCATTGCCAGTACTTTGGACATGACGGTCACTACGGCACATAAAGTTTTGAAAAAAATAATTATACGATGCTATACGTTCAAAATAACCTATGTGCAAGAATCACAGCGCCAAATGCCGGTGCATTTTTTAAGTTTTTTTTTTTTTTTTTTTGTTTAACCACGCCAAAAAAATGCCCATTGTTTTGGGAGCATACTAGTGAAATTTCTGTTCATTTGGATCAATGGTTCTTTAGTTATAGGATTTTACTTTCACAACTTAAAAAAAAATCACCCTGTATATCGGGATTTAAATTCGGACCCGCATGCAAACATTGGTTCAATAAAATAGATTCGGAAGAAGGGGAAGACGGACCGAAAACGACTCTAAGTTTGGTAGTTGTTTTGCCTTCATGTATAACTTCTTGATTGGGCATATATTAAGATACTGAGTTTGGTCAATATCAATAATTAGACATAAAAAAAAGAAAAGCTAAATAAAAGGAAAATTATAATAAAAATTAGTTTCAAAAATAAAATACAAATCCTTTTAATATTTAAGTTAAGACGAAACTAAAAGAATATATAAAGAATATATAAAGCAAAATACAGTTTGAAAAATTATAAGATCTGTGGAAATATTTTTCTTTGAAAATTCCGAAATCTTTGAAAATAGTTATGTTCTTTTTATTAATATATCAGAGCTAGTAGTGAAGGTATTGATTCTTTTCCTTCATGAAAATATGGCTTAAGCAAAAATTTTCTGTGAATGCGTATTCCTTTGAAACAGTTCTATGTTGATCGATGAGTTTTTATTTCGAAGTCTGTGAAAATTTCATACCATATTTCATTTCTTTCCTCCTTTACTGTAAAGCTGTAAAAAATAAAATTTCAAATTTAAACTTGTTATATAAAACCTAATGTTGAACTAGATACAATTTAATTTAAGTAAAAGTTTATTATTTTGTATCGTTACACTTTATGTACTTTTATAAACTTCAATTAAAGTTATGCAATGATTTTTCAAAAGTTACTGTATAGGAAAGTTCCATACTGATTCTGAAAAGAACGTTACAAATCTGCACAATAACAGAACAATATTAAAAGAAATCTAATAAATAAATTCCGAATATGAAGACGATAATTATTCAAATGTAGTATACGCTTTCAGAAAAATACAACAGATGCTATAAATGCGTTTCGCAAATTTTAGTTTAAATAGCCGGCTTTCACTGTAAAAAAGACAAATGTTTCTTAATCTGTGAACATATAAATAACGAAAATATGTAATAATTTCTTCGGAGTTGAACATTATTCTGAAACTCGTTCTCTATCTTTAAAAATCTTAAAAAACAATGTATTTTTAAGAAGTGCATATAAAATCTAAGTGTTTTCTTGCCACATATTTTGTGAACCGTTTCTGTTAGTTTTTATTGTGTATTATACTCATTTTTCTCAAACACGAATATCTGTCTTTAGTATTCTATTAATTTTCAAAAAACAAAAATCGAGCTGCGTATAACAGTTATATAAGTTATAGTATATACGTTATAAATGTATAAGAGCATATAAGTTATACATGAAAGATTAATAAAATAAAATACATTTTAATATTAATGACAACGCTGTTAATTTATTATGTCTATCTGTAAAACATGTTTGTATAGCATAAACGTGTTTTTGAGAGAATTGACAGCATCCGAAAAACCTTTTACGTATATAAAATATATATAAATATTAAAATATTCCGTGTTGAGAAAACTGATTTATGCATCATAAAATCTGCTCGGAAACATTTCCGAAAATCAGTGGCAGCAAAATAAACAATGCTTTTATAAATGTTCTTTAAAGTTTGAAAATATATTTGTTTGTGAGGTTTCAATAACTCAGAAGAGTTTATTGTTCTTTTTTCATACATGGTTTTATTATATTTTCGTAGATTACGAAACTTTTGTCTTTTCTAATTTTTGCAATATTCAATGAAGATGTGATTAACTTTAACTCTGATATAAGATGTGCAGTATCATCATATGCATAAGAGATTGTACAAGAGTTATTGTAGTATTATGACATATTAACCTTCAGTATTGCATTGTACATACATTTGAAGTGCAGCAGCCGCTGGACTTCAAAGATATCTGAAGAAGATTTTCCATCAGAATGCTTCCTAACTGCCACACAATACCCTAAACCTTTATATTGCTCTTCCCGTCATTAGAAAAGTCGTTGAATCGCGTAACATAATGTTCCAGAAGATAAATACTTCAATTCTGCTAGTGAGATATGAGTTATTAGTTCCAGTCACTTATTTAAAATCAGTATAAGTAGCTGGTTAAAATTTCATAAGCTATGAAAACCCACTATAAAATTAGTTTATTTTCAAACGTTAAGCATGGAATATATATATATATATATATATATATATATATATATATATATATTGCATATGTAATATCGCGGGGTTTTTCGAAATATGTACAAAATATATTAAAGCATCTTTCAGATATAAAATACGTTATGGCTACATGCGCTAACCTGGTTCTCCTGCAAGCAAACCATCTCCATTTGTTTCTTCAACCATCCCACTTGAGATCTGACTGAGTGCTGTGACTAGCTCGCGGGCAGTTCACTCTTCTCTCTGGCACATGTAGGAGGCATGCTGTGTCCGCCACGCGTGTACAACTATTCCTTTACTTTAGTGAAGTATCTAATAAATTGTTAATGTTATATTAAAGACATTTGTGATTAGTGTAAATAACATCCACACACTGCAACGTTTATCCGTGAAAATTTCTAGACGACGTTTTTTGGATGACTTGGAAGTAGGTTTACAAGCTCGGACCATGTGCTTCGCCGCAACGGAACGGAGGTAAGATGCATGTTTCATTTCTCTTGTTTGGTTAAGATAATATTCACGAATTACTAAGTAAATATTTATTATTCCAAATTTTCATTTATTTTATTGGTAACTGCTAGTAATTTAATAGATTTTAGCTAATTTTCGTAAAGTATGCCCAAGTTGTCAAATTAGCCGTCAAATTACAGCCGCTGTGGAAAACTACTATCAAACTTTGGTTTGCGCAAGCAGAAAGTAATTTTGAATTATCCGGAACTACAGTCAATGCAACAAAATAAAATAACATTGTTGGGGCCATCGATCCCGAAGCGTTGTCTGTCGTGGCTGATATTTTGCTACAGACGCCTACGCTACTTTAAAAGAATGATTTGTTCAAGAATTCACTTAATCTATAAATAAACAAATACGGAAACTATTTTCCGAATGACAGAAGGGGGATTAAAACCTTTCCATTACTTAAGAAAAATGCAGCAGTTTGCCAAAAATTCAATTACTGAACATGTTTTAAAATCATTATGGTTTCAACGACTGCCAACGGAAATGCAAAGCATTTCGGCAGTGAGTTGAGAATCACTAGAAAATTTGGCTAAAATGGCAGATAATATTGCCGTAGTGCGATCCGAATTTGGCTGCGTATATGCTATTGGTGAACTTTCACGTGGTAAATCGGCGGTCACTACTGACTCGCCACTGAACGAAAAATCCGTTCTCTGCGGGTAAAATTGTTGCACTAAGCCAAAAAATTAAAATAATGTCGAGATCGCTCTCATGGCATAGGTCTCGAGGACGGTATTTGAAATGGCCGCATCGCCAAGGCGGTTCTGAGGAATTTTATTTTTACCATCAATGATTCGGCAAGAAAGGTCGTAAATGTCACGAACCCTGTAAATTTATCACAGAAAACCCGGAAATCTAGACTCGGTTATAGATATGCAAATTTTGGCTACGTCGGCGCCTATAGCCCTTAAATCTTGTCACCTATATGTTGTGGTAGCGTGAGACGTTGTATATATAAATAATAAATTCCATTTATCGTTTGAAACGAAAAAACTTTATTTTAAATTAACACATTAAAAAAAGAAAACAAAAGTAAAAATGAAAAATTATGATAAGCATCCATGCCACAATTTACATGGTCAGCCAAATTCCGATTCTGACGTCCGCTCCAAAGTGGAACCTCACTCTAGAGTATTCCAAATCCAACTGATTCAACATTCAACTCCTTCCACCTTCAACTCCCGTCTTTCATATCTCCTCGCATTCCTTCCTCTCCGGCAAAACAGGTATTTTTCTCTCCATAAGGAAAGAAACGCCCTCTGGCCTTCCTATGAGTGACAGCTATCTTAATCCCATACTTATCCAGTTAGAATTTCCAACTCATATGGGCTAGATCCATTGTATCCAAAAAAATGCCATTCACATTTCTTATCCACCCATTCAGATAACATATCATTCAATACAAAGCATGTATTGCAGCTTGGCTTATCTCAAAGTGAAAATGAAATTCACACTATTGATAGAATTTTCGTCAATAGAGATCAATCTGTCAGATTATTTTCATTCCAGAGAGATTATCCTTTTTCCACAAATAAGGGAGGAGTTGAAACATGTCAACTCATCACAACACCTCCCCCTAAGAAAAAATTTCTAGAAGAAATTTGGCATATATATTAATAGAATAAGCTCCTTCAATCAATTTCTAAAGAGGTCAACAAAGTATAAAGGAATTTAGAATAACACATGAAAAATCCCTATAGAATACAAACACATTCCCATACTCAGTATTTGATAGACCACACTGTCAATAGGATTTACTATACTCCCTCACCTACAATACCTAAGTATAATTCCAGGAATAATTTATACAATTGATGCCCTAAGAAACAATTTTGAAATATTTCACATACATATAATACCAAATTCAGATTACACTTTACATGATTCTAACAAAAAAATAATAATAAAAAGAAAGAAAAAAATCTATATACAACACAATGCCTAAACCGATTTAAAAACATGCTTAAAAGCCTAAATTTAGACACTTCTACAAACAAAAAGAAAGCATACTAAATTATGCAATTATTAAATTAATGAAGTTTTACTATTACGAAAATAATATTAAGCATTAAATGATAAATAAACACAATACAGATATTACAAAAATGAGCACTCCCAAATTTAGAATAAACTTAATTTAGAGAATTCTCCCGAAAACCAATATCTATATTACTTCTATCAGAAAATCTTTTCGACAATAATTTTCGCCTCACAACTTCATAATCATGATTTTTCCTTTCAAAATCTTGTTTGATTTCAATAAATCTTTCTTTGTGATCCGTTTTAAAAGAAGAATGCTCCATTCTTTTTAACTTTCACATCTTCTTGGCATTTAGCCCCCCAATTTACTCTATTATTTTCCTTCATCCTAGAGTTAAATTTACTGGCCACAGTCATAGATGAACTCAATTTCTTTCTAATTCTATTTCTAACATGTATAAATCCCATACTACCGACAAAATACCTGGGTATATTTACATCATGCTCAGAATTCTTTTCCCGAAATTGACCTCCAATACCTGACCTTTTATCACCATCCATTTGAGACGCATCATCTTTTGTATCGATCAATTTAGACCCTTTTTCCAAATTCCTATCAGTCACGTCTCCCGATGAATTTATCTCTATCTCATTAACAGACTTATTATCCCTTTCACAGATTTCATTCACAACCGTTTTTCTAACAACCCTTTGCTCATGATCGCTAGATAATCTGAGGGTTCCCTGCCCATTTAATTCTCTCTGATTTTCCACTTGTTTACACACTGAATTTTGCTTATCCATACTTCCAAATTTTAATAAGTCATAAACAGCTGGTGTTATCAGCGGAGGAGAATTCAGTTTTCTCACAACTGCAACCACCACATTCTTTTTAACATACTCTTTTTCATCTTCTATCAAAGCAATAGACACAGACATTAATTCCGCTTTTTGTTTATCTCCCAGGGCCGGAATAAGAAAAACCTTTCCCACCTTTTTTGCCCTCCAGGGAACATCGCATCTATCAAAAACAGCAATTTGCGCCCCTGTGTCCTTAATCGCTTTTAACTTCTTACCATTTACGCATAAATCAATCATAGGTAAATCAGTTTCCACACCTTCCCTATTTTTTAAACTTTTCCCATCATTTGTAACAATCCAACCCAGATTTCTACTCTCATAATTAGATTTATCTTTTAACCATTCCGCACAATTTTGTTTCACGTGACCTGGTTTTAAACAAAAAAAACATGTAATTTGCCTTTGTTTTTCAAAAGCCTGGTCCTTCTTAAATTTATCATTTTTCACAATATCTTTTCTATTTACAAAGTCCAATTTAGATTTAATTTTATTCTTAATATTAGAATTAAAGTCATCCCCATGAGTTTCTTGAAAAGATTTCTTTTCCCAAGGTTTTCTTTCCAATCTCTCAAATTCCCTTCTAACACGTTCAAACCTATCTGATTTCTCCGCGAGTTTAGAAGCAATCTTCATTTCCTCCCAATCATCCATAAATTTTTCTTTTATCTCAAAAGGGACGCGTTTTTTCAGTTGTTCCGTGAGCATTAGTTCTTTTAAGGATTCAAAATCCCTCACTTCTAACGAATCTAACCAATTATCAAGATAACCCCTTAACTCGTAAATCAGATCCACCCATAATTCACCAGATTTTCTTTGATGAGTTTCAAATTTTTGTTTTAAGGCGCCTGTACTTAGCCTAAACCTATCTAACAAAACTTTCTTTACATGTTGAAAATCATCACATTTATCTGCTGGTTGTTTTACAATAATTTCGGCAATATCAGAAGGTAACAAAGGAATTAATTGACTGACCAAATCTTCCTGAGAAACTTTAGCTTTCTCGGCTTGCCTTTCAAAAATCATAAAGAAAAGAGTCATATCAATTAATTTAGAATCAAAGCGCGCAACTAAATCCTTTAAATTTACCTTAGGAATTCTATGAAAATCTACATTTGATTCATTAGATGAAACACTAACAACATCTGCAGAATTTTGAATACGCAATTTTTCTAATTCAAATTGCTGTTCTTTTTCAAGCTTTTGTAATTCAAGTTGTTGCTGTTTTTCGAGTTTATCTGCCTCAAGTTGTTTTTCAAGTTTATCTAACTCAAATTTCCTAAGTTTATCTTTTTCCTCTTGCTCAATCCTATCTAATTCAATTTGCCTCTCTCTTTCTTTACGATCTTTTTCGATTTGTTTTTCCTGCTCTTTCCGCTCCGCCTCCTGTTCAAGAAAATATTGTAATCGAATTTTAGCGAAACTTTCATCATAATCCTCTGCATCTACGATAGCCTGAATTATAGCTTTATTTCTACACGTTTTTGACACACTGGTCTCAAATTCCTCTGCTAATAACAGCAAGACACTTTTATTATATTTTCCTAAATATTCTGCCATATTTTCCCCCAAAATATAATAAATTTCAAAATATCAGATATATTCAATTTACAATAATACAATAAATACAGAAATAGAATTTTCTTCACTATACGTATAATAATGTATTCAAAAACGACACAATTTTAATATAGCAAATTCTCATGCAACAGTGACGTCTTTCAAACTGAGTATATCCCCCAAAATAAATTTTATACCCAACCGTACAGTATAACATCAATTTATTTTGTAACATTAATCATAATCATCCACAGTATACCCATAAAATTAAGCTATAACTTTATTACTGTAAGAAATAAAATGTATATAAACAAAACTCTTATTTTCGAAAGTTTTATACAAAATTATGATTAAAATACCCTGATTAATAATCTCAATTAATCAATAACAATTTACTATACCCCAAGTAAATTCTAACATATACATAAGTATATAATTTTCTTAACCCAATATTATACCAAACAGATACCAGAAAATCAACAAACATAAAAATTCTAACTAAAAATTTAAGTACCAAATTAATAGCTTCCCTAGAATTCTTAAATTTCTCATAGAGTTTTGTTCCCCAAAATTAAAATTTATACACAAAATTCAATTTAAAACAGACCTCTATAGAAGATATCATAAAAGAGCTTACCTCCAGATGCAGATATTTCCTCCACACTGATATCAGGCTTCCAAGCACTTTTAAAGATGACACACACAGATTTTTGAAGAATTGAAGACACTGATGAGGCACTAAATTGGCTTCGATCCATATGTAGACAACTCAGATGGTACACCGCATATCTTCATTCCACTGGATATATTAAGAAGCACAAACACGTATCACCAAATCTATAGTTGACTGTTCATACACTACACAGCTTTTGTCGATAAAGTTTTTTTTTTTTTTACCAGTTCTCTGCTTGCTAGAACTCCGAGAAAAAACCACGACTCCAATTATACTTCAAAACTCCACAATTCTGCTTATCCGTTTTCCACTGGCTCTTCATCTGTTTAATCAGGTTAACATAGATCCGTAATCTAATTTATTCTAGATTACATATCCCACCGCTGCCACCAATTATTTATATATACTATTGCTGTGGTAGCGTGAGACGTTGTATATATAAATAATAAATTCCATTTATCGTTTGAAACGAAAAAACTTTATTTTAAATTAACACATTAAAAAAAGAAAACAAAAGTAAAAATGAAAAATTATGATAAGCATCCATGCCACAATTTACATGGTCAGCCAAATTCCGATTCTGACGTCCGCTCCAAAGTGGAACCTCACTCTAGAGTATTCCAAATCCAACTGATTCAACATTCAACTCCTTCCACCTTCAACTCCCGTCTTTCATATCTCCTCGCATTCCTTCCTCTCCGGCAAAACAGGTATTTTTCTCTCCATAAGGAAAGAAACGCCCTCTGGCCTTCCTATGAGTGACAGCTATCTTAATCCCATACTTATCCAGTTAGAATTTCCAACTCATATGGGCTAGATCCATTGTATCCAAAAAAATGCCATTCACATTTCTTATCCACCCATTCAGATAACATATCATTCAATACAAAGCATGTATTGCAGCTTGGCTTATCTCAAAGTGAAAATGAAATTCACACTATTGATAGAATTTTCGTCAATAGAGATCAATCTGTCAGATTATTTTCATTCCAGAGAGATTATCCTTTTTCCACAAATAAGGGAGGAGTTGAAACATGTCAACTCATCACAATGTTTTCGATAAACGATCCCATGTAAGTTTTCTTGTAGATTCTTGTAGATCCGATGTGTTGTGCATTCCACCTCCAGAATTTTTTTTTAAAAATCATCCGTATACCTTACAGTTATTTGCTGCAAATAATACAAAAATTTCCACGTATGGTTCAAGTAAGTTTTCTTGTAGATTCTTGTAGATCCGATGTGTCGTGCATTCCACCTCCAGAATTTTTTTTAAAAAATCATCTGTATACCTTACAGTTATTTGCTGCAAATAATACAAAAATTTCCACGTATGGTTCAAAATGAATGAATATAGACCTTGGTTTGAGGCGCAGTTTTGATTGGAAATTTTTAACAGCTAGTGTACCTATGCCATTAATTTGAGCAGATTTTCTGGAAAATTTTGGTCTTCTGATTGACCTTAAACATCGTAGGCTAATTGTCAGCATCACAAAAATTTCGCTAGTTGGGACATTTGCACTTCCGTCTCAGGAAAATTCTATTAAACTTATTTCAGACAATTATGAATATCACAAAATTTTATCCAAATATCCCAAACTTACAAAACTAACCTCGAAACATGAACCAGTGCCACATAATACAGTTCCTTTTATTGAAACTACAAGGCCTCACACTAAGCCAAGGCGCTTGAATACTAATCTTTATAAAGCTGCAAAAAAGGATTTTCAATTCGTGATTGAGGAATATTCAGACCCTCTAAATCTCAGTAGTATTCTGTTATACACGTGGTTTCCAAATGTTGAGGTAGCATTCGCCCTGTCGGTTATTATAAAAGATTAAACTCATGCACTACACCAGACAGGTATCCAATTCCCCATATTGAGAATTTTTCAAATGCACTGCGTAGAAAAAGCATATTTTCTAAAATCGATATTGTTAGATCTTATTTCCATATCCCCATGCATTCTTACCACATAACAAAAACAGCAGTCTGTACACCATTTGGTCTTTTCGACTTCCTTTTTTTAAACTTTGGAATATATAATGCAGCACAAACTTTCCAAAGGTTTATGAATGAAATTTTAGGTGATTTATCATTTTGTTTTGTCTATTTAGATGACATACTCATTTTTAACCAAGATGAGGCTGAACACAAGGTTCATTTACGCATGCTACTGGAAAGATAAAATGCATAATGCCTCAGAATTAATGCTTCAAAATGCTTATTTCCTTTTTAGGCCAACTTATTTCAGAGCAAGGCACAAAACCCCTCCCTGATAAAATCACCCTCATATTAAATTATCCACAACCTCAAACGATAAAAGATTTCTTGGGTTTTGTAATTTTTCCCGTCGTTTTTTGCGAAACGTAGCTAAATATCAAACAATCCTTAACAACTACTTAAAAGGCGCTAAGAAAAATGATAGAACAAAAATTAAGTGGTCGGATCAAGCGAACAGTTAATTTATGAAATGTAAGGAATTAATTGTAAATGCAACCCTTTTGGCATATCCAAAACCAGACACTAATTTAGTTTTGCAAGCAGATGCTTTAGATTTTGCAGTCGGTGGGACATTATTACGAATAGTTGAAAACGAATTGCAACCCCTTGGATTTTGTTTCTTTTGCAGCTACTTGCAGCATATGCTAATGTCAAACATTCTTGCCACATGCTCTAAGCAAGATGCTTCATGCTTTTTACAGACCACAAGGCATTACTATTTGCATTTCAACAACGCCCTGACAAGCATTCACCAAGGTAAGCTACACAGTTGGATTTCATATCCTAGATTACCACCGATATCCAACATATAAAGGGATCCGTAAACATCACAGCAGACACGCTTTCTCGGATCGGTGCAATAACAATGCTAAGCCCTATAAATATTGACAAAATTTCTAAACTGCAAATAAACGACCCTGACTTACAAAATTTAATCGCCAATTCACAAAGTGTGGAATTAAAAAAAGTTACCTTACCAGATCATGTAACCCCAGTATATTGCGATTTTTCAACGGGGACTGCTAGACCGGACATTCATAATCCATATCGTAAACATTTTTACCCAATTTCATAATTTATCGTATCAAGGAATTCGAAGTATAACTAAATTGGTGAGATCTAGATTTATTTGGCCTTCATATAACGATTAAAGATTGCACAACTTGGTCAAGGCAATGCGTCCCTTGCAAGAAAGCTAAGATCAGCCGGCATGCTAAAACCCCACTTGGTTCTTTCCCTAACCAAACCGAAATATTTTACCATGTTAATCTTGATCTTGTTGGCCCTCTTGCACCGTATCAGGACAACTACTACTGTCACACAATGATAGACAGATTTACGCAATGGCAAGTAACTGTAGCTATTCCATATATTAATGCACAGACAGTGGCTACAGTTTTCTAGAAGCAATGGATAATGAGGTTCGAATGCCCGTCAAAGATCACAACGGACCAGGGAAAGCAGTTCAAAAGGGCCCCATTTCCTTGGGATACGAAAATCAGATCTCCTACCACCCGCTGGCAAATGGCATAGTTGAAGAATTCCATCGCCCGCTTAAAGCCACCTAAAAAGCATATGGCACCAATCAGTGGACTGTAGCATTGCACTCAATTATACTTGGTTTCCCTCCAGCCTTCCTACATCCAAGCCACAACAGCTGAATTAGTCTATGGGCTGGCAATCGGCACTATGACAAAAACAATGAACAATGTTTGTATTTCACAGGCACGATTTGAAATTTAAATGTAGATAGCATAATATTTTTAATAAAAAAAGCTGGAATAGCTTCCTAATACCTTTGTAAGACAGAAAAAAATACTTTTTAAAATATATATTTGTATTTAATAAATTTAATTAATATTTTTTTGCTTGCGTAATTTTACATTTGTTTATAATTTCATATTTATTTTTAATTACTAAAAGGTGTAAAATAAAAAAAGATTATAAACAGTATAATACTGTTTAGACATGTTTCATGTCAATCTGAGCCATTATGGAAAAAACAAAAATATTCTATTAATGCACGGTCTATGAAGTTATTTCAAATACATTTAATTTAATAATTTGATATTACATTTAATTTTCCACTTTTTTTTTTTTTTTTTTTTTTTTTTTTGAATGTTTATTTTTATATTTGTAACCATGGAGTAACTCGAGCCACAATTTTGTTAAATTAAATATTTCTGCATCGTTATACATTGTATTTTTAAGTGTTACAATCTTATATTTTATAATTTGGTTATATTTTATAATTTGCCTATTTTCCTGTCGATTTGCATTTGATGGAAATATTTTTGCCAAATAAAAAATAAAAGTTTATTTATTTATTTATTTATTTTTAGCTCTATATTTCAGAAAATATTTTTGTTTCTTTTGAGAATGACTCAGATTGAACTGAAACATATGTCAACACTCAACAGTCTATTAAAACCTATTTTACAGTTTATAATCTTTTTATTTGAAATCTTTTAGGAATTAAAAAGAAGTATATAATTACAAGGTGTTATGATTTGTTATATTTATTTTTATATTTAGAATGTACTTTTTGGAAAATTTATTTTAAGACAAATTTTAATTACACAAGTACAATCGAATAAAATAGTCATTTAATAAATATATTTGAGTAATAATGCATATTTCCTTAATAACTGGAACAAAGAAAAATAAATCTATATTTTTATTCTTGGCCATTTCTTGAAATTGCAAAATAAATGTGTTGATAGATTAGATATACGTTGGCTTTTACAAACTTGATAATATCTGCTAGCCATCAAAATATTTCATTCACCAGTTAGGAATAACCCCCCCCCCCCTCACACAAACACACATGCACTGCCATTTTTATTCAAAAGCCCAAAAAAAATTATGTAGAAAATTAGAAAAAAATTACAAGAAAAGTTTAGAATTATTAGTTACATAGTTTAGAATTGCTATTAATTTAGAAAGATAATATAAACTAAATTTTCTAATGAAACTTATCAAAATTATATAACTCTGTAAAAAAATAAAATAAAATAAAATGATATACTACTTTTATCGTTTTATA
Source organism: Maratus michaelseni (assembly GCA_963931845.1). NCBI lineage: Eukaryota > Metazoa > Arthropoda > Arachnida > Araneae > Salticidae > Maratus > Maratus michaelseni. Next base: position 397,032,203 of record OZ007592.1, read on the forward strand.
GAAAAATAATTCATATAGAGGGGATAAAAAAGGTAAGTGGAAATTTTTAGGGGGATAAAAAAAATCTTATATTAAAGGCGGCTGAATTAACCGGCATGTTTGACAAATGCCGATCGCTGATCGCTTTAAATGTCCAGATCTTTGAGTGCTGCGAAATCTATACCTGGTGAGGAGGGAATTCATGAAATATTGAAGCAGGAAAACAATTTTTGACCAATTTCCCTTTCGATGTCAGTCAAATAATTCTGATTTTATTATTTTATTATTTGTTTATATTTGATGAACTTATTTTTATCAAATTAAAAATAAAAGTTTACTTTTTTTTGCTTTAGTATGATCTCTAAGTTTATTTCTTAATATTACGGGTGGGGGGATAGAAAAAATGCCTTCAGACATATTTTGTACATAAAAAAATAAAAAAATAAAAAATAAAATAAATAACGCCAGATAAAATTACTTGGTCGCCAGATAAAACAAACTTGGTCGGCGACCGCATTTGTCGAACCCTGGACGGACATACATATTTTGATATAGACATATTCTGTCAACATAACTTTAAATTTTTATAAGATTTATGCTATATAATAATATTATACAAAATTAATGAATTAGCAATTTATAATTGAATTAATATTTATATGTATTTAAAGCTACTCCATTTAATGTCAGTGAAATAAATAATGTATTCAACTATCCACTTATTATTTCATGGGGAATTTATCGTCCCTATTTAGAAGAACCTTTCAAAATTCATGTCTGATTTTTAGCAAAATGAAAAATGAAATAAAATATTATATATATTTCAAGAGTAAATTTATTTTAATTATTATTATTTTTTAAGAATATTTTTGCATTTTCAAAATTCTCTAGTAATTATATTTACCAAAACTTAATTAAAAAATTGTATGTGATAAATTACCTCTTTGTAAGCATTTTCTAAATATAAGTTGTTAAATCACTAAAGTTGTAATTTATACTGACATGAACATAAATCTTCAAACTCTCAAAAAGAAAATTTCTATAATGCAAACAAATGTTACTTACACTACTGCTAGACTTGAAGTATAGTAAATCACATTTTAAAGTATACATTGGGGCGATGAAAGCATAAAAGATGTATTATTTGATTTTAACTCTTAATTAAAACTAGATGGAACCCGTCAAAACTTGACGGAAAAAAATTAAAATAACAATATTAGTAAAATAAGCTTCTTTATTACATATAAGAAGGGGTGCTTATGAAACAGTCTTTCAAATATTTTATTTTAAAAGTTTTTTCCCCCAGTGAATTACAGTACTATTTCCGATGCAAACTCCAAACAAACAATCCGTAAACAAAATGCAAGACAGTTTGACATTCCCGCCATCTTCCCCACGGCAAGAAAGAAAATTTCCTGGACCTATGAAGTATCATACAAATAGTATATACCTACGTTCATCTCATATTCAGTCAATAAAAGAACATAGTAAATGAAGCACACATCTCCTCCCATAATAAATTCAATATTATCTAGTTGATTTTAGCTAATGTTAAAAGATTGGCAAACCACAGAGTTCAGAAAATAAACGCTATGCCTGGCAAAAATGGGAGTTGTCGACTTTATGACATCATAAGCAGAAGTAAAAGTTTAATTAAAAATTACGGCTAATTAATGAAATTTTCGAACAAACGAATGCACGATAACAAATCTGTATCCCAATATCTTTCATTTAAAAAAAGAATGGTGTAATTTGATGCAGTAGTTTGTTCTCACGGATTGTCGAAAGAAATCGCTCAGCGTTTTAAATATATAGATGGCTTAACATTAATAACTCTTTCGTTTTTATTATCTATATTTTAAGAAAAAAATAGTTTCGGTTAATCGAGGTTACTGAAATTCAATAAGCTTTTTCACATTATTACATACTAAGTACATACCAAATTTCAAGTCTCTATCTCAATTTGTTCGGGGAATAGAGCGTTTACAGACACACAGACACACAGACATGCGGACGGACGCACAGGTGCCCAGAAATTGTTTTTAAAAAAATAGGTTTTTCGGAATCTCCAGTGTCTAAAACGTGTAAAAACCGTCAAAAAAAATTTTTTTGTCTATTTTTAAAACGATTACAAGACTTACCCTATACTACGTATGATGAGTAAGTAATAACTTTAACAGTACGAAGTGCAGTGAGATATCCTGCTTATTTGAAATAATAATAATAATAATAATAATAATAATAATAATAATAATAATGATGACACTCGTTCCTATAGAAAAATCATTTGTGCTAGTGCACCCTCTCACCTATTGAAGTTTGTTACCCAGGTATTTAGATACTCTGTATGTTACCTACTTATCCGTTGACAATTTTTTTTTTACCTTCTCCGAATTTCTGTATTAAAAGGTTTAATTATATCTAGGTATTATTACTAACACTTTTATGCAAGGAAACATTTTACAATAAATGCGAGGTTTTCCGTACTGTGTTTTCTTTCTAAATTTGAATAATAATGTGCATTATTCATATTATGTGTATTCTAATTTTATGATTCTGATTGCGGTTATATTCTAATTTTAAAATATGCAATTTTTATTATGTCAGTCTCATTTCTGTTGCATTCTATTTTTAAAATATGAAATTTGCATTAAGTCATTTTCATCTGTCAACAGCTTTCCTATCCACATACTTACCTATGCATGTGTAATGCTTTTAATATGTTGATTGGAAGACAAAATGTTTTCAACAAAACAATATTAAATTATATTTAAAAACATATATGTTTTTATTTTATGTTTATTTTGTGTTTATATTTTATGTACATTTTCCATAAAACAAAAAGCATCTGCAATGTTTTGCAATTACGTAACAAAGAAATTAATTAGTTTCACAGTGTAATAACGAAATGTATACAAAAGAAAAATATTTCATTAACCTTTTTCTAAACAGTGCCATTTTTTATGACACTATGTTGTTTTCCGAAATATTAACACATTTATATAATAAGCACACATTTAGTTTCAGCGGGGTCTTCTAGTTTCTATTTCTATATGTCCTTAACCTTTTATTAGTAAACCTTTGTATTTTCATTATGTAATAGATTACACTTAATAAGGGTAGTTTAATATATATTATTGAATGGGTTGCATATCTTTGTAATACGTTTTTGTGAAATTTCGGAAGATAGATAACGGTGAAAAAAACAAACAATAATATAAGAGTTTCGCAGCATACAATATAAGCTTTATTGAAAATCTTGTATAAGAACATAAATTAGTTTAATGCACTCTGTATTTCTAGAATACATTAACAGCAATACATAAAAACGTATCATATTTATGTATCATATTCTTTAATTGAACATTTGTATAAAATATGTTCAAATGAAAAGTAAGTCAACCCTTTTCCAACTTAGTCTTCTAGACCTTATGCCATAATTCATCCATTAAAATAGAAAGGAAATGTCAAATAATTTTCATCCAAATACATTTTATTTCTTTTGAAGCTGAACCGAATGAATCAATTTTGATTTCATAAAATACGAAAAGGTAAAATCTCTTTATTTAAGGAAATAGTAATTTACATTGCATAAAAGGAAAAAAACAAACAAACAAAGAGGCATTAAGTAAAATAAAATATTGTATTTGAATAAAATATTTTACCAATTTTTTACCAATTTTACAAATTTTTTAATAAAGAGTCAAATGGTCTTTAAAAAACAAACACTCTGAAGATTATACACCTAGCGAATTAGAAAAGATAACTTAAAGAATGCATATTTTACATGATCCATTACTATAAAAAAAGCTTTAAAAGGTTTTTTTACACTGATTTGAATTATTGTGTATGTTGTTTAGATGAACAAAATACAATGATAATTTTTCAAGAAAAGCGTGCATTGAAGTTTTGTTTATCGATTTATTGCTGTGTTAAAGAACAACCCATTACGAATTTTCTACAGGTTATTATAATCTGTGTTTTTTAAATAGAGGTTATGACAATTATTTCTCTCATCTTAATATGACACATGATTTATAAGTGGCTTTACATTTGCCCAAAAACGAAATTAATTTGTTACACCTTCCTCTTGTTCTATAATGTACAGAAATATAATGAGAAATAATAAATAAATAATTTAATTATTAATTAATTAATTATTCAATATTTATTAGAAGTTATGTTCATCAGGTGATTGTCGCAAAGTTCACTTAACCCAACAATGTTAAAGCATATTTTGCAAAGATTTATTAAATTTTTGGTTTTGGGGAGAATGTTTTTGATGTAAAGAATAAATATTTATGTGGGTTACATATTTACCATTGCTGGGTTAACTAAAAATCCACTGCAACTAAACATCTGGTGAGAATAGATGCTAATAAATCTCTCTGGAAACAATAGAAGTTTGTAACCTCACTATCTCGAATCTCAAACGAGAAGATCTACGTCTAACTATTTTTCATCACCAATTATTTCATAATCATTTAGCACTAAATTCACTTAAGGCACATTGAAATGTCGTTGAATATTGTCTCTATCAAAATTACCCTTATTATAAATTTCTACACAGAGTCATTTATATCAACAAAATGTATTCAAAATGTGAACTAAAAATAAATTTCATCATTTATAAATATTATTACAAATTTGTTCGACGAAGAATTTGAAATGAAAAACACAAATGTATAGGCCAAAAAACATATAACTTCTTAAAATCATATTAAGTGGTAATAAAATGAACAATTTTCAAGAAATCCTCATATTAATTTATTATATTATTAATATAATTAATATAATATTTGAAAAATAAAACTTATAAACACCAAAATAAATTTAAGTACGACGAAACAAAAATCATGCTTAAACTGCAGAAATATAACAGTGTATTTAATTCAAATAGTGTGAAATGTTCATTCAAAAATGCGTGTGTGTGTATAAATATGTGAGTCTTAAACATTTATATTTTGCGTTCATACTGAGTTCAAAATATTAATTTGTACACTGTAAAAATCACTCGGAAACTTTTTCGTAATGTATGTCCCTTCATTAAATCTCAGAAATCTTATGGTTTCAGAGTTTTCTGATGATAAAGGAAAGTTCTCCGGAGTCGTGTACAACTTGGAAGAAGTTATATTATATTTCATAAATCTTCTTTGTATATATATATATATATATATATATATATTTCTTTTTTTACCTTTTATTCTTAGCTTAATGTGTGTCTTATACACCGTTCAACCATTACTTACAACAGCTTCATGATTGAAAAGCGACCACTATTTATTATTTTTATGAAAGTGCGACTCACCTTTTATTAAATTCCTACTATTAGCTCACACTCTCTCTATATATATATCTTGTTGGAATTTTCAATCGTTAATGAAATATTTTCTATCCATCCATTGAAGTTCAAATAAATTTTTAAAAACTTGTACTGGATGACAATTGATGTTAATACAGTTTTTTTCAAATATTAATTCATTAATTAAATTTAATTAATTAATTTTAATTTTTATATGGGAGAAAAAAATTCTCCCATTGTTTCCATAAATGAAATGAAAGATTTATCTCAAATTAGTGATGCCAACAAAAAATAAAATACCGCAACGATGATTATAAAATAATGTTCAATAAAGATAACGTGGGACATTAATGCTGTACGTGTTTATTTTATATATTTATGATTAAAAAGTAGGAATTGACTTAAATTTTTTTTTTATATTACTTGTTTTATGATATTCTGTTGAAATATATAAAAATAATCCTTTTGTAGAAGATCCATACAAATATAGTACTTCGTTTTTGGTATATATGTTAGTTTCCCAAGAAATTTTAATTGTCATCGTGTAATAATTATTTCACACACACATATATATATATATAATTTTAATAAATAGTCTACATTATTTTCTTTGCTTTTTATGCCAATTTACGCATTTCAGCATTTTTCTATAAATTTAATTTTAAAAAATCGAACATGTTATTACGTATACAAATATTTATCATTTAAAATACTGACTAGTGAACTTACTAACTGACTAGTAAATCCATCGCTATATTTTCCTGTATTTTACATGCAAAAATCTTCCTAGAATAATTCTCAGGTACAACTGTATTTTTTAATTTTAGTATATTCTAATACCGTTTTTACATATTATTTAATATTTTTATCTAGAGAACATACAAAATTTTGAGACAATAGAAAATCTGTTATAAATAAAATTACAGATAATTTCAAAGCACTTTTTACCTGCTGAGAGTAATATTTTGCATTAGTTTTTTTAGGGTTTCGTTCATCTCACGAAACCCTATTACCCCCGCTTCGTTGTCTGTCCGTCACACAGCCATTCTCAAAAAGTATGTAACTTACAGAGCTGAAACTTAGTGTATAAATCTAAATAGTAGCTGTGAAGAGCTCAAAATATTAAAATTTGAAAAATTCGTATTATTAATAAATAGAGATAAAAAACCAAAATTCTAACAGCCTTTTCCTATTAAATTTAAACATTTTTCGTTATAGCAGATGCCAAAGATTTAAAATCCACAATGAAATTCTTTGTACAATAATTAATTTTCTATCAGACGATTTCCACGTGAAAAATGAAAATGAAATATAAAGTTTCACCAATTGAAAAAAAAGATAAATATGAAATAAAATTGATTGACGTCATAGTGGTAATAAAACGGAAAATGTCTAACATTTCTCAATAGTACAAGGAGTATGATTATGTGTATGTACACAAAGCAGATTAATATCACGTCATTAGAGAATTAAAAACAAAATCTGACGTCATATAGGAAGTTTAACTAATTTTTCAAATGTTTGAGAATAATACAAAGCGAGTATCAATATAAATAATAGAGAATAGTAAATATATGAGTTTGAGAAACATATTGAGTCGTGATAAAAATCCGATTATGGAAATATTCGTATATTTTAACATTTTGAAGGTGTACAATTTGTTTAATTTTGAAATTATTTTTTTAAATATTGCATTTAGTCCGTATGACGGATATTATTATGACAGAATATAATAGCGGGCTTGGACCGCTATCTGGCTGGTTTAGATATTCGAAAAAAGGAAAAAATAGACCGGTGAATTTTTACTTTATAAAAAATGTAACTTTTTTTTGTTGTTGTTGCTAAATGAAATTTGTTTGAATTTATTAAAGAAAAGATAAAGTGTTTTGAAAGGAATATTAAACGAAACCCTTTGAACGATCTTCGATCACACTTACCCACTTGTTTATACTTTTCTTAGAGATCTGTGAACTGAGGTGATCGATAATTAGGAAATTCCATTAACAAATTAAGCCAATTGTGAAAAATATAATGAAGATTTGGCATTTAAAACTCATTGATAAATAGTACACACACACACACACACACAAAAAGAAAATTAATTTTATTAAGTGGAGTTTGTATGTTTCGAATTCTTTTCTCGTCGTTAGTGGAACTAAAAAATATCTTTTTCTTCGAAAATGAACTGCGAAGTTTTTTCTCATCGATAGTGGAACTGCGGAGTTTCACTTTTTTTCGATAGTCAACATATGAAGTTTTTAAGATGAGAATAGTAATTTAGTATATGCAGTAAATACTGAGACTTTGTAGGGTTATGAAAGAGAAAAGGAAAGGCAACACAGTTTATATACATGTATCTTTTCTTGATATTTAGAATTTTCCATCCGTGAATACGATTCCTACGAGGGAGATGTTTTTCAGTAGTTATGCTAATTTTAGTAGATGTTTCGTAGGATTCTGTAATAAAAAGGTACATATAACTTCGTTGAAATAAGTTTTGATTTTACAGATTTTCCCTGAATTCTTCTGAAGTTTGGTGAGAAGTTTTCAGTTTTTATCAAACATTTTTAGTAATACAAAGGAATTGATATTAAAGAACAATTGTTCAGCTAATTGAAATTACCTCTGTAATTGTATTTTATTTTTATTTATTTATTTTATACTTTTATGTGATAGAAAATTGCCATAGGATTAAATTATAATTTCTTTGAATACGTATGTAAAAGTATAAATGATCAAAATTACGTTGATCCGTTTTTTCATAAATTTTTATCATCAAGCAGGATACATTTTTTCCATAAGATCAGATCATGTTAATTGACTAATATAGCTAATGTTAATTGACGTTTTTACTAATGTTAATTGACTATTTTAGCTACAGTATTTAACAATGAGACGATGGTTGTCTCACATGAAATACCTTAAATTATATAGTGGATAATATACAGAGAATCTTTTTTCTTATATGGTGGATTATATATTTTTAACCCACTATATATTTTAGAGGATTATATATCTTTAATTTATGATTCTTATATTTTTCTTGGATATAGTAGATTATTTTTGTTTTATTTATTTATTTTTTTTTTTTGTAAAAAATAAAATTATTTGATATATACGTTTACTAATCCCAAAACTTCCATTATCTTAAAATCAAACTATTTTTAAATACAGCTTGTGAAAAATATGAATAAGAAACCAGTGTACAAGCGCTGTCTTGCTAGTTGAGGGGTAATATAATATGAAAATATTCACGAAGCTGATTTTTTTATCTCTTAAAGTACGCTTTATATCCATGAAAATTACATTTTTTTTAGTTAAATATCTACATGGAAAGTGAAAGTGCAATTTTGCAGCTGTAAAAATAAAGAACGCCACGTTTTGTTTCAAAACACAAATTTCGAAATTGTTCTACACACTAGATCCACCAATATCCAATACATTAGTGTGATAATTTTTTTAATTAATCGCCAAACCATTTTACATGCACAATAATTCTTCGCAATCTTACTTCGCTTTTAGTACGCGCGCATTTAGTATGCGTTTTAATTCGCAATCTTACTTCGCTTACTACACCAACTCGAATCCATCTGAATTTTCCCTAACTTTAAATAAATAAAAAAAACAATTGTTGTTTAAAATTTTTACAAATTGACGCAAACAATCTTAATGTATAAAGTGAACGAATCAAGTTTAATGTAATACATGATTAAATAAGCTGTGAAAGAAGGTTTGCAGATTGAAGTATAGATTACAAGCATAAAATGGCAAATTTCACTGAATAATACTTTGACATGTGTCAGAAACAATTTCTTATATTAATCTTAACGTTGTGTTACAGACATCTGTTGAATTTCTGGTATAGTGTTATGAAAGGTTAACATCAATGACCCTACTACACACTAACTCCAAACCATTTAAAAGAAAGCAGTTTAAGTCAACTGTGATTTGAAGTATTCCATCAGAACTAAAATATTGTCTCCTCTTTTGTTGATCATTACTTTTAATTTAAAATTATTTATGTCTTCTACGATACAAGTGAACTTCTTATTTTTTAAATTTACACTTGCTGTATTAAAGGAAGAGAAAAATACCCGGTTCGTTTTTTCTGCGATATGTCCTCACGATGAATTAAAAGTTGCTGAAGGTATATGCCGCTTTCTGCTTACGCGGAAAATTACGCTGCATTCAGTAGTTAAATTACGTAGTGCTAAAGAGTTTTTAGGTAAAATCATAAAAAAGGAAAGCTGAAAATAATAGCATTATTTTTCATATAATTATAATTTTAATATGTGTAATATAAGTATCTGATCTTTAAGTAAATGGAAATCAGTTTATTATATAAAAACACTCACCTTTTTACAATTCTAATATTTAACACATATTTTTAATAACAAAACTTTTCGTATCATACATGTTGTTTTATTTTAAAATCTTAGTATACAAATGAACTTTAAATTAATGTCTATGTATGCAATTATGTGCAGCTTTGCTAACTTGAAATCCGCTAATTTCAATATGCTTTTTTTTGTACTTGTCCATTATTCAATCGATCACTTCCCATAATAAAACTATGCCAAAATAAAAGATTTAACTCCAAAATGTATGATCGTGGCATCACATTCACTTGACATCAGATCCGTTACAATGGTTTGTTATGTCATCAAGTAATTGTTAATTTAACGTTTATCTGCATTTTTAACGATGTTTCACTGATTTAAAACTTACTTAGTTAATTAAAATATCAATTAAGCCATTAAACGGAGATGTTATGATATTATTAAAAGAGAAAAAGCATTGAAAAAATGTTGAGATAGATAAGTACGTACAATAGATCGGTTTCAACTTTGCGTCTCAAATATTTATCTACCGACCGAGAGGGATAATTAAAAAAGTTATGTAACGAAATAAATATCCAAAATTATTATTTTTTCATTTTCATTAGTATATTGTAAATTATATTGCTTAAAATAACTGATAGTGAACACTTTAGTGTTCACTATCAGTTATACATGAATTTTCGGAAATTCTTGTATTTTTTTGGAGATACCAATGACAACATTCTTCCATTTGTTTACCAACTTTAGTGTTACAGTTTGGCATTTTTTTTTATGGAAATTGGTTGATGGGATTATGAAGAAGTACAGTTTTTTGTTTTCATCTTAAAATTTGCGTTTTGTGTCTAGCTATCGAGGTTTCACTGTATGAACCTGTATACCAGGATTTCCCGAGAAATCTACATAGTATATTTTGTACCTTTTTCTTGATTGTTTCACTGAGAAACGACCCTTCTAGTGGTTGTTGGTCATTGCTCTGTCGAAAACATTATACTTAAAATTCCGTTGTGTTTGTTTAAAGAACATATGCGTAAAATTTGTCAATAGACTTTTTGCATATTGTTCAAAATACATAAATCGTATGCATTACTAAATGGGAAATATTAAGTATAGTAATTCACTAAATTATGTCAAAATTGAGACTTTGTACTTGATAGAGATTGTGATATCAATCTAACTTAATTTTAGATACAGTTATCATTTTATTTACATCTTATAATTTTGCATCTGTGAATGCGAACCAACAAGAGAGATATGTTTCTGGAGACTTATGCTAATTTTAATAGAAGATTCGGTGGCTTCCGTAATAATAATAACAATAAATAAAAACATGCGCTTACATCTATAAAATCGGTTTTTAGTTTTGAGCTGATTTCTGCTGCAGTTTGATGAGACCTTTTCAGGTTTTATAGAAAGTTTTTAGCAATTTTAACTGATGTAACTGATAATAAAAAGCATTTGTTCAGTGTCTTGATATCACTTTAGTAATACTTGTAAAAACTTTAGTAACTTGATATTACTTTTAGAGATAGCTTGTTGATGTTGGATTTAATTACAATTTATTCGAAAAGGTATCTAAATCAATTAATGATCCGAATTATGTACTCCCTGTTTTTTTATAAACTTTATCTCATAAGATTATATAAAGTTGAATGAACTGTTAAATTTTGTTTTTAACAATGGCTTTAATTGCCGAAAATGAGACGATGACATTAGCTAATGTAAACCCTTTGATATGCACCGGAAATTTTACGCAGATAATTAATTTATAAATTAGAAAATATTTTGATAAATAGTTTTTCAGTCTTTCATGTGTTTATTCACGAAATCAAGCTGTTTTTAATGAGAGCTTGAAAAATAAAAGAAAAGTATAAAAACAAGCGTACTAGTTAAGAGGAATCCACTTTGACAGGTTCAAAAACAGGTTCATTTATTTTTGTCTCACAAACTAATCTATCTACACACGAAAATGTTATTCTAATACTTAGAAGCTGATATCATAATATTATAAAATGAGCAAGTCTTGTGTCTATGTGTGTAGATATGCAAATTTTATCTAAAATCGACTCTGACGATTTTGACTATTTTTATCCTACCGATGTAGGGCACGAGAAAATCATTGGGCTAGGTGACTTGTTCGGGAAAATTAGATTAGTGGGTCATGATGGGTCAGGGTCAAGTTAATTTTATCTAAAAAACAAATCAAACGATTTTGACCAAATTTTGTAATCTACCGTATTTCGAACACGAGAGGACAATTGATCTAGGTAATATGTTCAAGAAAATTCGATTAGTGGGTCTTTTCGGGCTATACCGGTCTGGGTCAAGTCAATTTTTTGTAAGAAGCGGCTTTAACGATTTTGTCTAAATTTTGTATCCTATATTTTTGTATTGCGAAAACCATAGGACTAGGTCCTATGTTTGAGAAAATTCGATTAGTGAGAAATTTTGGGGTCACTAGGGGTCAATGCATTTCAATTTGAATGAAGATTAGAATCGTTATTAAGTTGTTGAACAGTTGGCAGTAACCAAAAGGGCGCAAAGTTGAAAACATTTTGCCAAACATGGCGAAATGTTGGCGACATTGTCAAGAAATTTCTCTTTAAAGATTACAAATGCCAAAACACCAACTTGGCGCCAAATGAAAGAATGTTGACAAGTTTGCGACTTTTCGCCAAATTTTGGCGACATTTAGGAAAAAAAATGGATTTCAGAATCTGACGGAATTTCTTATAAATTCCCAATAGGATCCGAGTTCCATGATTCAACCAATCAGCGTCCGTAGAACGTTCTCGAAAGCAGAATTCAACAATTAAGGGTACACAGAACTGATTTTTATATGTTGTACAGATAATTTATTGTTATATTGAGTTGAGTGCAAAGCTAATTTTAAAAGAGAATAGTTCGGTCTTCCCGTCTGGTCAAAATTAATGATCAATTTTTGAGCTATATGAGTAGAGCACGCCCCAATGAGTAAACAGTAACGAATCTAGACACACGGCAGTGTGTCTAGATTTGCCAAGATCGCCTAGATTGCCAAGTTCGTCTAACATACTAGTGTGTTATATTACACGAACCATTTCGAGCTGTTTTCGCCAAGTTTCGACACTCTACTACTGAAAATCTATTCGACCTATGTACTTGTAATTTATATGTGTAGTAGGGACCCCTTAATTATCCAGAATCCAAAATATTATAAATAACGCAAAATTAGTTTCCGAGAAAATGATATTTGAAATGTCTGATAATCGATAATTTTATCACTGACTCACTCACTCGTTAAAAAGTTCTCATACATCCACTGCACCTACAAACTTCAAATTTGGTACGAAGTTCGTTTACACGAATCGATTTTTTTTAATCGAATCGATTTTTTTTTAATAAAAATAGATTGACGTCTATTAGGCGAAATTTTAATTTGCCAAAAAAGCGCTTAATGTTGAATCCAGGCAGCAAAATCGCCTTGCAGCAAAATCACCTGATTATCAGCCATTTTTGGCTAATTTCAGAGAATTTTTTTTTTTGAGTAATGGTGCATAAAATTTACCTTTTTAGACACATTGTGAAAAAACAAAACATCTTGAGAGAGTACATATATCGAAATACGCATATATTTCGAGACATCCGCAGTTGAAATTCGTCTAATCCCAGAATTAAAAATGTAAACAAAAGAGAGACATTCCTATGATTCAAATAAATATTGATCATGGATGTGTGGCTAAAATGGGTCTAGGCAGTGTGGCTGTGGACCACCTTGCGTTTTCTCGGACTCTCAAAGCCAGTGCCACGGGTACTCTATTGATTTCCGCTGCGGATAAGGGTACTCTACCGATTGCCGCTGAGTATAAAGATAATGCTTGCAGAGGACTATCAAGTATCATTTTGATACCGTCTTTCGATAGCGACACGAACTTTCAAACTGTTGGATACGGAGGTTTTTGAAGATGCAAATTCTTCATATGCTGTAGTTTTGGTGGACGAATTAGAATTTTAATAATTATTGTATGTTTACTTTCACGTTTGTATGCTGTGTGTCAAATAAATGTTATAATTAAGCAAAAGGTGCATTGGCATTTTGTTTTTAATTATAGTCTGAGTCAATACTTTCTTTCACCAGACTGTAAACCTACAGTAGTAAAGGCCAGTAAAAGTCAACCGGATTTTCTTGTTAGTGCTCGTTTAAATTTTATTCTATTTGTTTGATATTATTTAGATAGCTTCGTCATTTTATTTGTAAATATGAATCGGACTATTGATTTATATGTTAATGAGTCTGTAATGGTAAAATATAAAATTATGTCAATGTGATTATTGTTATTTCAGAAATAATAAACATTTCGAATCAATGCATTTCGTTTCAAAACAAACATTAATTGCAGCAGCATTAAAATACAGATTTCTGCCGCAAATTGACAGCCAAATATTTTGTTGTTGGAAATTTAAATTAAATTGAATGTTGCCTGGTGAATAAAATAGTTACTTGTAAGCATATTAAAAGTCATTAAGTAAAGTGTTTAAGTATATTGCAACTGTACAAAAAGTAATGATATCTAACAAAAACATAACTGTGAAAAACCTAGCCAAGTTCTCTAAAAAAAAAAAAAAAGGCAAGAAAAGAAGTGATATGTAAGTGGGTGCCAAGTTCAAATAAAATTCACTTACCTACTGAAATATTATAGCATTCTTTAAGTTGTTTAAAGATAAAAATTATTAATAGCATATTACACTATAAATTATTTAATAACAATTTTACAAACATACAAAACAAATATACGAAACACATAATTTATTGACCATTTTTAAGACTTTCCAACCTAGTTGAATGGTGTTTATGACTTCGGTTTGTCTGCCGTCTGGCCGTGCCCTAACTCCCTTAAATATGCTGGGATTGCCCTGAAATTGTTATATGTTATTGTCGTTATCTATAGCAAGTTCCCTATTTCAACTGAAGTGTGTAGTATTTATAGTTTTTTTTTACCGGGACAGTCAAAAGTATTCCATTCCATTACAGTCAATGGGGAATAATCGTTTCAAGAGCATTTTGATGACACTACGTAATTTAAAACATAATAAAATTGATATATAATTATAAAGCGCATTAAAACACACCTTTTGTAGAATATGAGGTGCAAAGCATTTATTATTCATTTACAGGGTCAAACAAAAGAATTCTGTTACACACCGTTCTATGGGGAAAAAGCGTCTGCAGTGTAATTTAGTGATATTTCACTATTTCAAACATAATAAAAATTATATGCATTACTGAGGTGCACTATAAATTGCTCTCTTGTGTGCATTGCGTTTATTTACAGGGACGCACAAAATATATTGGTTACAGTAGATGTCCGATATTTACAGTCTATGTGTGATAAGTGCGTTTTCAACTTTGGTTTGCGTTATCAAGTATAACAATTTTTTTTTCATAGTACGTGTGTGTTTATAAACTCGGTTGATCATATACAATACAGAGCTACACAAGGGAATTCGTAAGTATTACAGACTACGGGAGTGAATTGCTTAAGGGTAGTTTTCAATTGTGTTTTTGCATTTTCCGGCTAAACTTCATTTAGTAGACTAATAGAAGTTTGTGGAATATAAATAAATTTATATACAGGGCTACGCAAAAGGAGATACATTGTCGTTTACGTTTGGTAATTGCTGCAGGTGAGTTTTAAGTTGCCTTTTAGCTTAGTAGGTGGTGTGTACAAAAGTCTTCAGATAATATACATGGCTGTACAAAAGATTTCGAGTGCATTTCCATCGATTGGCGAAAATTGCTAAATGTGAATATTCCAACTGAACTAAATTTTATCATACTATATATCCACATCTATTGATCAATTACAGGGCTGCACAAAATAATTCGACTACTTTTTGACACTGGGAGGTAATTTCGAAAACTGTATTTTTCAATGTGTTATGTGTTTTCTAAACTGTTTACATACATATCTTCTTTCACCTTATTTAACAGTGAAGTTTCGTTACAGTTTTCTGGCTGTGTTGGAAAGTGTTTCGTAATCTATGCTTGACGCATTAATTTTCGTTCTTGTTTATTTATTATTAAGGAATCTTTTGTTTTCTCATAATATAAAAAAACAATAATACAATCTTTCTTTTTAATTAAAACGATTAAATATTTCAGTTTAAAATTATAAGTAAATAAAATAATATTCTTCTTGTTAAAAACAAAAGTTTTCTTTTTGAATTTACAAAATAAATAAATAAATAAGATATTTCAGAAATATAATATCTTAAAAAATATTTTTTTAAATTCGAAATTATTTTTTGTATATCTTTTATTGAAAGAAAATATAAATGCAAAAAAATATATATAATTTAATTATAATAAAATTTATATTTTAATTTTTTTTTAAGAAATAATTGCTAAATATTATATAAATACAATACAAGAATAATGCTCTCATTATCTGCCGAAAAGCTTCAAATACGTTTATATAGCAACAATTGCAAAATAACAAATGTTTATCATATTCCCTAAATTAAAAATGATATTATACTAAACAAAAACTATATAAAGCAACAAAATAGGGATTCTTTTAATTTGCTTAAGAAACAAGCAAAATTACTTGAAACATTACAGTTTTAATTATGAAAAAAAATTTAAGATAATACAATAATGCCACATTTGAAAAACTTAAACTTATTTACTAAATAGCTAAATTCTTGTTTAGCATTTTTATTCTTTAACAGCTGTGAGGATAAAATGTTTTTCTAGAGTGAAAAGATAAATGTTTTGAATATATTCCTGCCTAGATAAAGTTGTGCAAAACTCGATTGTTTAAAATTAAAATTAGATTATACTTTTATTTAGAATAAAAACATTCTGGTTTTAACTGCAGATGAAGTTGTTAAATTTAATAAAGATGGTTAATAAGGGCGTTAATAATAATACTATTAATGCATAAGATCTAGATTTAAAAAAATGAAGTTCAAAAAGTATACTTTGAGAATTTTTCGAAAGGATGTTAGTTTTGAGTTTTCTAAAACACAGATGGCATTTA
The DNA here is from genome assembly GCA_963931845.1 of Maratus michaelseni. Classification (NCBI taxonomy): domain Eukaryota; kingdom Metazoa; phylum Arthropoda; class Arachnida; order Araneae; family Salticidae; genus Maratus; species Maratus michaelseni. The sequence continues at coordinate 397,048,843 of OZ007592.1, forward strand.
AACGCATATCGTAAATATTAATAAAACATCGTATTAAAATAAAAAATGTGTACATTTTTAATATATCATATATTAAGGCGCGCTTTTAAAACAAGAACATTCACCAGAATTTAGAGATGCGCTTTATATGCCGGATATAACATTTAGAAACAATAAAGTATTTTAAATGAAAATTGTTTGAAATTCTGATATTTTTTTTATACCGCTAACCAGGCGACTTCCTGCCCGGCATGAGTGCCTAGCTTGACGAGTTAATACCTGGGAGCGGGGTGGAAATCGCCTGATAACAGCATAGCTGTGATCCACCTGACTATAGTTTTGTTGGCATCGCTACATTGCTCTCTAGTGGTTTGCTATTGTTCTCTTTGTTTGCCGCTTCAAGGTTTCTATTTAACTTTGTTGAATTGGCACATTTTAAAAAAGCTAAAATTAAGGAAGAGAAAGTAATTGGTCTCGTAATTTAGGACCTTGATCAGGTGACGAGACCTTCACCTGACTAGGCACCTCCAGAGGTATAACTAACAGGGAACTTTTAGGGTTTGGGTTGATTTATGACGGCCAATTATCAACATGAGGGATATAGGTCCTAGGGGGGAGGGCCCTCTGTGGGGGTCTTTCTAAGGGATCCTAACGCGTATTTACGGCAAAGCTCGAAGAAAACCACGAAAAACTCCGAACGGTTAGGTCGACGAGCGCGACAAGGGTTTGAACCCAGCACTTCCCGTCTACCAGCTTTGAGAGCAGAACCTCTCAGCCACTGGTGGAAACTTTTAGGACTTTGCACCCACGACGGATTTTACATGCACAAGGCGCCTTTAGCGGTAAACTAGTGGCTCCTCAAGGCTTCGCGTGGGTGGACAATGTGTCGACTGACGACAACAACGTAGGGTAGGGAAGTGTAGGTACTTAAAAAAAATCTAAATCGGATAAAAGCGGGAGTGAGACAAAATTGCATTATTTACAAATTTTGAACTTTAAATAAAAGCTTGTAAAAATATGATAAATATTGTTTTTATTTTTATGTGCAGATTAAAACTAATAAATTTATTTTAATATAGCAGAACCACTCGTTTTCGCAATTGCTTGTTGGTGACAATTGCTTTCCGGGTAACATAAATACAAATGTAATATCACAAAAATACGCCGATCACAATAACGCATTCGCGTCCGAAAACCGTCAAAATGGCAATCAGTAAAACATTGTGTTATTTTCACGCAATTTATTTAGTAGATTTGTTATCCTGAATTTCATACTCCTACCTAAAACTGCTGCTGAGATACGGTGAAATGACATAAAACGTTCGACCCCCCCCTCCCCCCCCCAATTACACCCCTTAAGGGATCAATTTTTAAAATCGCTGAAATATGTGATTAATAATTTTTTAGTAGATTTGTTATCCTGAATTTCATGTTCCTACCTAAAGCTGCTGTGACACATGGCGAAATGACCTAAAACGTTCGACCCTCCTCATTTAACCAACTTTTATAATTATAACCAATTATATCCAATATTATAAGTCGGGTAATCTATTAGAAAAAACAAAATCCTGTTTCATTACAAATGTATTAATGTATTCGAGGAAAGTATCCAATTTGTAATACATTAGAAACTAGTCGTTGGGGGCCACCGTAATACTTACCCATCATGGATATGCATAATGTAAAATATTAAAATAAAAATGTGTAAACTACTTATAAAGTGCACTGCAATTCAAATAAAATCGTGGCTTGATGACGTCACAAACTTTAAAGGCTCGATTACTGAATTGCTTGAAAGAAACATCCTTATAAAATAATAAACTCCAAAAATAATAATCCTATTAACTAGCGGTTTATTGCATCTGATTAAGCGTCAAATTTCCAATTAAAATACATCTTTGAAGTGAAATTTGGATGAAATACAGGGTCATGAAAAATCGAAGAGTGTGGAAAATAGGATTCCAAATATCTCGGCAACTAATTATCCGATCGACTTCATGCTTTATGCAAAATTTATATTTTTTTATTGTCTTTTATATTCATTTTATAAAATAAACAATTTCAAAAATTTTTATATACCTTTCACCAGAAAGAATATTTCGAGAGTCCGAAAAAAATTGTTCCGGTTAATCGAGGTTATTGAAAGGAAATAGGCTTCTTCCCATTATTACATACTATGTACATACCAAATTGCAAGTCTCTATCTCAATTTTTTCGGGAGATAGAGCGTTTACAGACACACAGACACACACAGATACACACACAGACACACAGACGGACGGCAAAAAAAAATTCTAAAAATATGTTTTTCGGAATCTCCAGTGTCTGAAACGTGTAAATCCGTCAATTTTTTTTTCGATTTTCAAAACGATTACAAGACTTACCCCTATACTACTTATGATGGGTAAGTAAAAAGAAAGAGATTTTCTTAGATTCTGTACCATTCAATTTTAATGATATGATTATGTTCCAAAACACAACCTTAGTGGGTGAATTTCTAAAATGGCTGAAATACGTGTATACGTATTTCATACGTGTTTAGTAGATTTATGATTCTGAATTTCATGCTCCTACCTAAAACTGCTGCTGCTATATGGCAGTTTCCAATAGCGCATTCGCGTCCGAAAACCGCTAAAAGGGCAATCAGAAAGAACTTATGCTATTTTGACGCAATCGTACTAAATCCCTCCGATTTAAAAATAACTTTTTTTTCCTTTTAAAATTGCCTGACGCAAAATATCTAATCAAAAATCAGTAATAGTTGTCTGATCTAGTACGTCAAATCGTCCATAATCGAGTCCTTTTCCGATGTTTAATCCCTTAGTGAGTGAATTTCTAAAATCACTGAAATACCTGTTTAACTATAATTTTATTAGATTTTTTATGCTGAATTTCATGTTCCTTTCTAAAACTGCTGCTTAGATATGGCGAAATGACCTAAAACGTTTGACCACCCCCCATATAACCCATTTAAGGGGTGAATTTCTAAAATCACTGAAACACGTGTTTAACCATGTTTTAGTAGATTTCTTATCCAGAATCTTATGCTCCTACCTAAAAATGTTGCTGAGACATGGCGAAATGACCTAAATTGTTCTACCCCCTCCTTTAACCCATTTTGAGAGGTGGGAGGGGATTTTAAAATCGTTAATATACATGTTTAACTATTCTTTAGTAGACTTGTGTTCCTGAATTTCCTGCTCCTACCTAAAGCTGCTGCTGAGTTATGACGAAATGACCTAAAAAGTTCGACCCCCCCCCCGTTTAACCTAATTAGGGAGTGAATTTCTAAAATCGCTGAAACAGGTGTTTAATCATTTCTTAGTAGATTTCTATTCCGGAATTTTGCGTTCCTACCTATAACTGTTGCTGAGATATGGCGAAATCACCTAAAACGTTCGACCACCCCTTTAACCTCCTTCGGGGGAGAATTTTCAAAAATCTTTTCTTTTTGCTTGTCCAGGTCATAATAGTAATCTACTGTCCAAATTTCGTGATCCTGACTTTCGTCGTTTCAGCTGGCCGTTGATGAGTCACCCAGTCATTCAGGCGTTGTCTCTTTATATAATAGTATAGATATAGATATAGATGTGTTTGTTATAGCACGCATATGGACGTTTGTAGGTGAATGACCTAATATTTTGTTTAACATTTAGAACATAATCATATCATTAAAATTGAATGATACAGAATCTAAGAAAATCTCTTTCTTTTTTCTAATGTATTACAAATTGGATACTTCCCTCGAATACATTAATACATTTGTAATGAAACAGGATTTTGTTTTTCCTAAAAGATTACCCGACTTATAATATTTTCTACGGGAATGAAAATAATTCAATGATCAGGAGTAGATAGTGTATTAACGGCTAGGCAGCATATAGTGATACTTGTTGAAACAAGCAAGTGAACATCCAATTAATACAAATAGTAATACCAATAATACACCCAGAAAAAGGAATTGATTAAAACTACAAAACATGTTTTGTTGAGTACATTTTGGTTGTTTTAGCAAAATTCAAGTAAAATTGAACCATTTTACTTGAATTACAAAAATATTTTTTGCTGACGATACAAATTTTTTTTTGGAATTGCAAAAAAAAAAAAAAAAAAAAAATGTTGTTTCAAACAAAATTTCCATTGACCTATATTTAAACAAAAAGTTTTGTTGGGTCAACCAAATTTTTGTTGATTCAACAAAACTTTTTTCTGGGTGTACAACCTGCAGAATTCTGCTTTTTTGACAATGCACTTTTCTATTTTCATGGATCTCACAGAAGCAAACTCGCAACCCAACTTATTCCTTACATCCCAAAATAAAAATATTTCTTTCTGTTTCTTTCTCCTTGACATAAATTTTATCTTTAACAGAAATCGTATATAGCATATACCGCAAAGTCTTCTAACAGTTTGTAGCATTCATTTTCATTGAATAATGTGAAATAGCAAGGATAAGGATGACAAGATTAACCACCCCGGGAACTCAACTTTCGCTTTTGAGTTGAAGAGCAATGCCAGGAGGCAGACCAAACTTACTATTAGCTCGCCCCAGCCAGGAGACATGGCCTCGAAAACAATGAGGGGAGAGAAGACCCGCGCCAACTCCGTCAGACTCCCAAAGTAAGTCCGATGGATTAGTGATGGGTGCTCCAACTGTCAGCGAAGATTTATTTTGGAAGTTTGACGGTAAAATATGCAGGTACAGGCACATCTCCAGCATTGGAGGTAGACATCAGTATACCTTGTTCAGAGGTGTGGATGAGATTTTACTTGGTATAAGGTCCTTTATCCAAGAGTCCATGATGCGATTGAATGGTAATTTCGGTTGATTTGACATGATTTTATGTCAATTTATATTACATGTGACTGTGTAGTTATGAGTTTGCAACTGCTTTAAACAATTCAGATTTATCTAATTCATGAAGGAAGACAAATTTCACAAGTTTATGTTAATTCTACAAGACATCATGAGGTGTATTTACCACTTTACCATATTTAGTACATAAAATTACACATTTTTAGGTCAATTCGTACAAGAGAACATGAGCTGCATTTACCACTTTGCAGATTTAGTACATAAAATAAAATTAGAATGCCACTTTTTAAGAGCCTACGCTAGTCAAGCGAAGAAACGCTCCAGCTAATGTTAAGTCTATGGGAAGGTTATCGCGCGATTTCTCGCTAGAATTTTAATATTTTTAAATGATTTTTGTTTTTGCATAGGATAGCTGAGGTCAATCTCTAACGTTGTTCGTTTTTACTTTTTCGATTTTGGTTACAGTTTTTTTTATAAGCGGACATTTTCAATTTTGGAACCGGTTGGAACCGGTTCTGAAAGTGACATTACCCTTATATAAAAAAACTGGAACCAAAATCGAAAAAGTAAAAACGAACAACGTTAGAGATTGACCTCAGCTATCCTATGCAAAAAAAAAAAATCATTTTAGAATATTAGAATGCGAGCGAGAAATCTCGCGATAACCTTCCCATAGACTTAACATTAGCTAGAGCGTTTCTTCGCGTGACTAGCGTAGGCTCTTAAGTTTACATTCAGATAGGAACAGTTAAAGCAATTATACAGTTAAGAACAAATACTAAAGATTATTGAATTATTTACATACTTACATATATTAATCCTAGTATACTTACATGCTCTAAAACTGTTTCCCATTAAAGCACATTTTAAATATTACCAGGCGAACTGCAATAATTTCGTCAAACTTGCCTGCCTTTTAAAGCAGTGATCGCCAGCCGGCGGTTTTATGGACCACCAGTGGAAGGTGAGGAAATTTTGGTGTCCGCAGAAAATTCGGACTTAGCCTCATTTTAAAACTTTTCTTAATAATAAAACAAAAATATCTTCTACAAACTTGTCGTACTTTTGAAATTTCACATGCTTATTTCTGAAAATTTAAATCCAAACCGACACTGGTAGATATGTTAACAGATGTTACTTGTCATTTATTTGACAAACAGGTAATTTTAAATTGTTGTCTCAATATAACACAAATAACTACTGCAGAGAGAAAAAACAACGAAAATGTTTATTCAGTTTTCGGCACCATATTTGTCTAAAAAAACCGATTGAATCTGTCACAGCAATTAAAACACAGTACCTGCCTTGACTTGAGAAAAAAATGGCTCTTCGTCTAGCAGTAACGTCATTGAAGCCAAGAAAAAATTATGAACTTTTTTTTTTATAAACTTTAATTATTCTTTTACATTTAAAATACCTATTAAGAATTTTGTTACTAGTAAATAGAAATTTAGAAATTTCGACTAATTATCATTAATAATTTTGCATTAATAATTTAATAGATTCATTTCACATTAATAAAATGCAAGCTATCTAACCCTTATTGTACTAATGTATTTATTTCCTTAAAAGATTCATATTAGTTGACCATGGGAGTTACAATTAGGAAATGAATGGTCCGTGAGGTTCGAAAGGTTTATGACTGCTGTTTTAAAGAATTGTTTAATACATATCAGAAAATTAAACAAAACAGTGTAGAAAAGGCAAATCATATATTCTAATACGAGCAAATCTTGTGTGTGGTTATATATATATACATATGCAAATTTTATCTTAAAATCGGCTCTAACGATTTTGACGAAATTTTGTATCCTACCGTTTTGGGGCACCAGAAAACCATTGGGCTAGGTCACATGTTCGAGAAAATTCGATTAGTGGGTTATTTAGGGTCATTCAGGCTCATGGTCAAGCTAATTGTATCTAAAAAACGGTTCAAACGATTTTGACGAAATTTTGTATCCGACCATTTTCGGGCACGAGAATACTATTAGGCTGGGTCACATGTTCGAGAACTTTGGATTAGTGGGTCATTTGTGGGTCAACGCGGGTCAAATTAATTTTATCTAGAAAACGGCTCTAATGATTTTGATTAAATTTTGTGTCCTACGAGTTTCGAGCACGATAAAATCATTGTGCTAGGTCACATGTCCGAGAAAATTCGATTAGTGGGTCATTTCTGGGTCACTGTGGGTCAATATCTAAAAAGCGGCTCAATTTACACTAAATTTTGCATCCAATGGTTTACGGGTACGAGAAGCCTGTTGGTCTAGGTCACATGTTCGAGAAAATTCAATTAGTGGGTCATTTTGGGTCATTTTGGGTCATGATCAAGCTAATTGTATCTAAAAAACGGTTCAAACGATTTTAACGAAATTTTGTATCCTACGAGTTTCGGGCACGCGAAAATCGTTAGGCTAGGTCACATGTTCGGGAAAATTCGATTAGTGGGTCATTTCTGGGTCATTGTGGGTCAAGATCTAAAATGCGGCTCAATTTACACTAAATTTTGCATCCAATGGTTTTGGAGCACGAGAAGACTGTTGGGCTAGGTCACATGTTCGAGAAAATTCAATTAGTGGGTCATTTTGGTCATGGCTCATTGTGGGTCAAGATCTAAAAAGCGACTTAATTTACACTAAATTTTGCATCCAATGGTTTTCGAGCACGAGCAGACTATTGGGCTATGTCACATGTTCGAGAAAATTCAATTAGTGGGTCATTTTGGTCATGGGTCATTATGGGTCAAGCTATTTTATCTTAAAAACGGCTCAGGCTATTTACACTAAATTTTGCATCTTATAGTTTTCGGGCACGAGAAGACTGTTGGGCTAAGTCACATGTTCGAGAAAATTCATTTAGTGGGTCATTTTGGTAATGGGTCATGATATTTGAACTTAAATTTAATTTTGACCGAGCATAGCTCTGTCTTCCCTGCTCGTGTTTTCTAATCTACGAAAATATAATGTAACCACGTACGGAAATATACAATAACCTCTTCCGTGTTATCCACGTTTACAAAATGCAATATTTATCTTTAGGAACATCTAAAACTAATGTATTTTAGAGATTCAAAAAATCATTTATGAAAACAATATTTTTTTTACTGCCACATATTGTAGAAAACGTTCTCGAGTTAGTTTTCATAGTACATTACTCCGGTTTCTCAAACCGTAATATCGGATTTTAAGATGCTAACCTTTTTCAATTAAACACTACGTGACTGCACTTATACATGCAATAATAACAAAATATTATTAGTTTAAATATAAATTTAATGTTTTTAATCTATCACGTTTGCCTGCAAAGCATGTTTGTTGAACAAGAAAATATTTACTTGAGCATTGTAAGCACCCCAAAAGATATTTTCTCGGTTGAGAAAACTGATAAATATACTATGAAAACCACTTGGAAACATTTCCGAAAATCAGGGGTAGCAAAAGAAAATTTGTCATTTTAAATGATTCTTTTAATCTCGAAATTATATTAGTCTCTGATGTCCCTAAATATAAAAAAACGCTTTTTGGTATCATGAGAAAATCAGAAAAGGTTATTATATATTATTGTTTGTGATTATATTATATTTTATAGTTTAAGAAACATTTGTCATTTTTTAATTGAATAATATTTAGTATTTGTTATTAACTGTATAATTGCTTTAATTGTTCCTATCACCACTAAAACGCACTTCCTGAAGACCCTAAATTAGCTGTTCTTTGATACCCGAAATATGATTCCAAACGATACCATTTACAAAAATGCGCATGTTTCGCTGCATATAAATAATTTTAAGAAATTTTAGGCGCTAGAAATAGCGAATTTTTTTTTAATTCTTCGTGAATAATATTGCCCATTAACTCCAATTTCTAGACGGCCTTTTAACATATTTTAATGCATGCTACAGATATAATACTCTTATATATGCTACACAGACGACTTTTATTTGATATAAAGTTGCAGTTCAATATGTAACACTCAACAAAGCAGAATTTGACTCATTCTAGAAGTAATATTTTCACTTAAATTAATGGATAAAACTTCAAAACTGGTTTTTAAATTGCAGACTTGTTATTTATGTATTTTCTAGGAAAATAATATTAATATTTTCTCGTCAATTGAATCCAGCTTAGTTTGTAATCATTTGTTCCTTGCTTTAAAAAAATCATGTACCAAGCACATATTACGCAGCACTTTCCGACACAATCAGTATACTGTAACAAAACTTCACTGTTTAATAAGGTGAAATATGATAAAAAATTTGGAAAACGCATAACTTATTCAAATAACCAATTTTATCAATTACCATCTATAGTTGATAAAACTACTAAATATTTTGTGCAGTCCTGTAAGTATATATGATCTATAGATTTGTATGTATACTAATTGTAGCAAAAATTTAGTTCAGTTAGGGAACACATAACATAGTTGAACGTTAACTTTTTGTAATTTCTATCAATAAACGTAAATATACTCGAACTGTTATGTGCAGCCCTGTAAATGATCTATAAACTTTATACACACCAAGTAATTAGCATAAAAATTCCAATTTTCTACGACAAAAACTCACCGAGTTATACTATGTTGAATTGTATGGTTCTAAAACGGGATATACATGTTTTTGATGACGGAAAACTCCAAAATTTCATAAAACTCAAAGAATAATCTATCTAGCTGTCTAACTATCTTATCTGCTTAGTTTTGGAAAAAAAAATATATTGAAGGAAGTACGATGCTTACAAAACATTACTTTTATTTTTAATTGAAAAAAAAAATAGTTTGGTTTCTAAAAATCTTGTGCACACAATTGATAATTTATATTTTTCTATTAAAAAAAGAATTAGTGACAGACAATTCACTGATTTAATTCAAAAAGTTTTATATGTTTTTAAAAATATACTTCTTTCTTAGAATTACACTTTCTGAATTTTCATGAAACACTTTACTTTTTTTATGTGTTCCAATTGAATGATAAATAGGAAATATATCTTTACCGTGAAGTCTTTAAAAGAGATTCAACATTTTGAGAAGTTTCAATACAAAATCAGCTTTTTAAGAAATTGATTATTCGAAAGATGTACCTTTTAAAATGTATTTATAGCTGATTTAGATTTTCTGATGATTTTTAGATGATTATCTAATCTCAAACAATTTATACAAATGCGTGAAAGCTTAGAAAATAATAATGGTAATCTCACAAAAATAGTTAGATAATGAAAAACACAAATCCCTAATTTTTACACTGCATTAATAATTTGTTTAAACTTTCCAAAATATGCAAAAACAAATAATTATAACTTTTTTTTAATAAGGAATATTTCTAAAATTTTATATACCACTCAAATGATAATTTATATTTGTTAATTAAAACTATGGGGAAAATAATCATTTAATTAAAGATAACTCCTGTAAAAATTCTAGTAAAAAATTCTTCCTCATAACTACAAATTCTAATGTTTTGTAAAACTCCAGAAAACTATTTTATTCATAAGTTGCAGTTGAGTAATGAGCAGAAAATATATTTTGCGGTGAAATATTTCAAACATGTTCAGCAGTATTTAGTTGATTTAATTTTGACGGTTAATCAAACATAAAGGACAAATTTTTAATAGATTATTTTAAAAACATCATTTTCCAAAAGTATACCAATTTCATTTTTCTAGATAACTTTTATTAACATTTACACACTTTTTCCAAAATATTTCGGGAGATTTATTATTTTTGTATTGTGAAAATTTGGAAAGTTTATGAAACCAGAATTCTTTAAGTACTTCATCTGATCTTTCTTTAAGGAAATTAACGTAAACGCTAGTTCCAAAATGAAAAGTTCAGACAAAAATGAGAATTGTCTAGTATTGTCCAGCGAAATATCTGTTTCGTTATACCTATTGTAGTATCGTTATACCTATTGTAGTAGGCATTGTTCCGGACAGATAAGAACTTCCAAATCAGGATTAAACAGTTTCGCCTGATTTTTAATTTGGAAGTTCCCACTTCGTACGAGAAATTCAAAACGAAGAATTGTTTGTTTGTCAGTAAATAAAGCCAGAATTACTATCAGAATTTCTGGTATGAATTTGGAATTTTTGAATAAAGAAGGAGACCAAAGCTGGCAACACTGATTCAGATCGAAATGGAGCGTTTTTAGGATCGAGGTGTTGTTTTATTATTATGACGTGGCATTATTTATGTGTGCCATTATGCAAACATTATTAGTAGCCTAGCATAAACATTAATATTTGTATTCTGCATTAAATTTTTGTCGCTAACGAAGACATTCAATGGTAATATACCAAACATTATTAGAATTGTTTGTGTGTTATTCTATATTGATTCGCTTTGTCTCATCTTCACGTACATTGTTAAACAACTTGTTTTTATTTACATACTTGGGACGTCAATAGGACGTCATTTCTTAATTGCACGTTCAATCTGTGTCAAATTTCAATACATTTAACATTTTCCTTTGTTCCAACTTTATTAATTATACTTTGTGCAACCGCATTACGTTCGCGGTTTTCATCCATAATACTAGCTACTAAATAAACGAATGTATGAAAAACAAAACGATGGCAATTTTTTTAAATGGTATTTTATCATAATCGCCATAACAACAAGTATAAAAAAATTCCTATTGACATGAAAAATGTCTTCTTTATATTCGAGTAAACATTATTTAAATTCAAGGTTACAAATTGAGCTTTATAAAGAGAAATGGATTTCAAAGAGTTGCTTTTGATAAAATTCTGATATTCTTTTTAAATAAAACTTTTGATTTTTCTTTTCTAAGAACATACATAAAATGACACTGAAGCTTCGTAAAAATTAATCATATGATTAAAAACAAGGACAAAAAATCGTACAATTGGCATAGATAATGAAAAATTTTCCAACATTAACAGCATATTGTTTAACCCCCTGACCGCCGAGCAAAAGGGCAAATTTGTAATGTTGTATTCTCTGTAATTTTTTTAAAATTCTTAACAAAATCTGAATTTTCAAACTTGAGATAAAAAACTTAATTACGTATATAAGTATAATCCTTGAGAGTATCAATCATTACTTGATGTTTTAAAAATGTATTATATTTGTAGAATTATATTAATTTAAACAAACCTTGTATTGCTGTGAAACCTACAGCATAGTAAACGTATATATCAGGTCGCGGCGGTGAGGTTTTAAAATGTTATTTAATTTCCCATGCAATGGAATAATATAGCTTAATAATCAATAAAAAAAAAACACGTAACGCAATAAAAATTCATTTTCTACCGATGCTGTCTATATACGGTAATGAGTGTAAATTATTCCGTGCTGCTCAGCCATGCATTTTAGTACGTAAAATTATTAAAATTTATTACAATTGCATTTTCTCACATAGATCATAATGTAACGGATTTCTCTTGTGTATCGCTGTAACCGAACTATAACTGCTAATATTTCTATACTCTACAGAAAGTATGTTGTAGCTCACCTAAGTGATGCACATGAACGCCATTATGTTTAAGTTATTTTAAACTGATTAAAATGCGCCTAAAACGGTATTTTTCCATAGGCCATAATGTAAAAGAATTATTTTGTATTCTTCCGCAAACAAACTAGAAAAGCTACACACTTCATTTTCAATAGCGAACATTATATTTTGAACCTCAGTAATGTATTAAAATACATGGCATACGGAGTATATTTATAAAACTTGAATACTTAGAGCCTGACAGGCAAGAAAAACCGAATTCGTAAACACTTTACAACTATATAGGAAAATGCAAATAATCCGACAATGGTAGATACACATTTTAAATGAAAAATAACTGTAAAGGGAAGAACTGAGAAAGAATATTTATGTCAAATTTTATATTTAAAAAAAATAGTTTCACATTTATTTACACTGTTAAAAATCTGCAGCAAACTGCCCAGTCATTCGACCGTTTTTATAAAAAACGGTGATATAACCGTAATTTAACGCTATTCTGATCATATTATTGCCCATATTATGGTCAAACATGATTTTATTACTTACCCATCATACGTAGTATAGGGTAAGTCTTGTAATCGCTTTGAAAATCGAAAAATTTTTTTGACGGATTTACACGTTTCAGACACTGGAGATTCCGAAAAACATATTTTTAGAAAAAAAAGTTTGCCGTCCGTCTGTGTGTCTGTGTGTCTCTGTGTGTGTCTGTAAACACTCTATCTCCCGAAAAAATTGAGATAGAGACTTGCAATTTGGTATGTACTTAGTATGTAATAATGGGAAGAAGCCTATTTCATTTCAATAACCTCGATTAACCGGAACTATTTTTTTCGGACTCTCGAAATATTTGTTCTGATAAAAGGTATATAAAAATTTTCGAAATTGTTTAGTTTAAGAAATGAATATAAAAGGCCAAAAAAAAACATAAATTTTACATAAAGCATGAAGTCGATCGGATAATGAAGTGCCGAGATATTTGGAATCCTATTTACCACACTCTTCGATTTTTCATGACCCTGTATTTCATTCAAATTTCGCTTTAAAGATATATTTTATTTGGAAATTTGACGCTTAATCAGATGCAATAAACCGCTAGTTAATCGGATTATTATTTTTGGAGTTATAAGGAAAAATCTCTTTCAAGAAATTCAGTAACCGAGCCTTTAAAGTTTATGACGTCATCAAGCCACGATTTTATTTGAATTGCAATACATTTTATAAGTAGTTTACACATTTTTATTTTAATATTTTACATTATGCATATCCATGATGAGTAAGTATTACGGTGGCCCCCAACGACTAGTTTACGGTTATGTAACCGTTTCCTAAAAAAACGGTCAAATGACTGGATAGTGTGCTGTAAATTTTTAACAGTGTAAGATTTATATTCCCAAAGTTGTTTGTAATAAAGATTTGAATATATTTAATGGTATATATATGCTAAAGGTTTTCCATTGATATCATTTAGCATATCATTATTATATTAGATTTAGACATTATATTTTTTCAAATAATATAATACTGAGAAAAGTTGACATATTGTTTTTAAAAGATTTATATACTTTTAAAAATATCTCTCTTAGAGAATATCTCTCCATCCAGAATGTCACTAAAAAAAAAATATGGAAAATCTTTTTTTATTCGTTAGTTTCAGTTGAATAATGAAAATAAGAAATATTTTTACTACGAAATCTTTCTAACATATTCAACATATTTTGTTATTTTTAGGAAAAGTTGAGTTTATAAGCAAAAAAAAAAATATTTCAAAGAGTTGTTTTTATTAAAGTTCTGGTACTTTTAGATTACTTTATATGTTTACTACCTAAGAAAATTGATCGGAATATATTAAGTTTTAGGAAAATATTATAGGCATATTACTAAATAAGAACACAAATATTAGGTTATTGTAAAATTACCAGTTTTAATTGGTAAAAATATGCGAAGAAAAGTATGCTGTTTCCAACAATTTAATTAATTGTGATTGAATTAATTGAAATTTTATTTCAATTTGTTTTCTAAATGTTTATATTCAATCTAAATGATACATGAAATTTGTTTATTCAAAAAATAATTACTAAAAAAGGTTTAATTCACGATATTTTATGCAGTTTAAAAAAATCTTTAGAACTACATTTTCAGAAGCTTTTTAAATTCACGAAAATGCTTTTTTCTTACTTAAATCCAGATTTATAATTCATAGAAAAAATATTTTTACTGTGAAATCTATCAAACATATTCTACAGTTTTTAGTAGCTTTACTACAAGTTCGGCTTTTAAGAAAAACTATATTTAAAAAAAAAAAAAAAATTTAAGTTTTAGATATTTTATACATATATATATTTATTTATTTTCTCACACGATAAATTGAAATATATTAAAGATTAGCAAAATTGTAGCCATATTACATAAAAATTAGATAATGAATTACACAATTTTTTTTAAGTAATTAAATTTTATTGAGAATGATTAGATACATAATATTTTGAACGTTTTGGAATTAGGTTTACACTTTCAATTAGATGTTCTTTGATAAGGCCATGCAAAATTAATATTTAAGGTATATATATGTATATATATGTGGACAAATATAAGGTATTGCACATAAAGTATTTTTTAAATTTTATTCTTTGTTGGAAAATTATTAATAGAAACATATTGAAACATAACATCTCAAGCCGTTTTAGTTCTTGTTTAATTTTATTTGGATTGTTTCAATTCCGGAGCATCAGTTATCTATTTTCCTACTTCACAGAATTTTCAGGATTTCATATACCGGGAGTCTACGAAGGGTATGCACGCCCAATCTTTAGGGACTGATACAGAACAATGCAATAAACATTTATGTTTAGGAAAGAAGGTGGGAATCTACATGTTCAGCCAAAAAATATCATGTGTCGCACGCCAAGCCGAATCCAGATTTTCGTTCTTAACTTTGAATAAGATAAAGATACTTTAATGATATTTTCAAGAGACTTAAATTTCTTATTGCGAAATGTGGCAATTTCCCTAGAATTCCTGAAAATACCCATGATCTGTGTCCAAACAGTACTGATAAAATACTGAAAAATACCGTTCCATGAATTAGAATGTAACTCACAGTGCGTATGGTGCGGTGCGTATGGTGCGTATGTTAATGTACGTCCATGTTATGATCACATTTCGTAAAAAAATAATATTTTTTTAGAATTAATTGGAAATGAGACACTTAATCCGACACTTTAAACCGTTAGTTAATATGATTATCAATTTTGGAGTTATAAGGATGTTTCTTTTACGCAATTCAGTCATAGAGCATTTAAAGTTTATGACGTCATCAAGCCACGATTTTATTCGAATTGCAATGCCTTTTTAGTTTACACACGTTTTATTTTCATATTTTATATTATGCATATCCATGATGGGGAAGTATTACGGTGACACCCAAAGACTAGTTTACGTAAACATCATGTCATCTACCGATGACATTAGATGGTAAAAGTCTTGTAAGTGTTTTAAAATTAAAAAAAAAAATTGACGGATTTACACGTTTCAGATACTGGAGATTCTGATAAACATATTTTTAGAAAGAAAAAACATTGCTGTCAGTCTGTCTGTGTGTGTGTGTGTGTGTCTGTAAACGCTCTATCTTCCGAACTAATTGAGATAGAGACTTGAAATTTGGTATATACTAAGTATGTAATAATGAGAAGAAGCTTATTGAATATCAGCAACCTCGATTATTCGGAACTATTTTTTTCGGACTCTCAAAATAATCGTTCTGATAAAAGCTATAGAAAAATATTCAAAATTGTTTGTTTCAAGCAGGGAATATAAAAGACAATACAAAAATATAAATTTTCCTTAAAGAACTAAGTTGCTCGGATAATGAATTGCCGATATATTTGTAATCACATTTTCCACACTCTTCGATTTTTCATGACCCTGTATTTCATTCAAATTTCAATTCAAAGGTATATTTTAATCGGAAAAGAGATGCTTAATCCGACTCAGTAAATGGTTAGTTAATATGATTATCATTTTTAGAGTTATATGGTTGTTTCTCTTACGCAATTCAGTAATAGAGCATTTAAAGTTTATGACTTCATCAAACCACGATTTTATTCGAATTACAATGCATTTTATAAATAGTTTACACACGTGTTATTTTACATTTTATATTATGCATAGCCATGATGGGTAAATATTACGGTTGCCCTCAACGACTAGTTTCATTGTTATTATGTTTTTGTCGAAATTCTTATGTTCAACGTGTAGCACTTATCGTATAGTGATACAAAATAAACATCACCATAATCATCTATTTATTGAATCAGTCTGTGTTCTTTATGGTATTTATTACGTTACAAATTTTACAGTAACTGATTAAATACAGTATTTCAGTTTTTTATCTATCTTAATTTTCCTTCATTCTTTTTGGCCCCTTGCACTAACATGGGAATCAGATATTACCTTAGATATATACGAAATGTTTATTAATAAAGTTTGAAAAAAGAAAAAAACAAACAAATGGCTCTGCATCGCAGTCATGCTTAATATTTCTGTTTCAAGACACATTCACGTAATTTTCGTTATAAACGAACCACAACACAATGGTACCTGTTCTATTTATTACGATTAATGGAATTTTTTTTTGAAGTGATAAAGTGAAATAAGATTATTGTCTAAAACTATCAAAATTCTTTTTTATATAAAAAATAGGTTTAAAAAAAATGAAAAACTACATTTTTATTTTTAACAGTTGCCGACATAGTTGAAAAAGTTTTTATGCATTCGGGTTGTCTGGCCGTTTGTCTATGATTTTAACTCGTGTACATGTACTCTTATTGCTATGTATTTGATATACGTTTACATAGCATGCGCGGTATTGAAAATCAAGTATGTATCATATAAATTTTTTTTAGAGTAGCACTCAAAAGAATGCCATTATATTATGATCTAGGGAAAATAAATTGAAGTTTATATTAATGATGTTATAATACTTCAGATATATTGAAATTGATATAGAAGGGTAAGTCATTACGTAAGTCACAAAAGATAATTAAATAATAACTTACAATGATATTCACTTCAAAACTATTTTTATTTCTCAACATATTCTCCACCAATATTTATGCACTTATATCACCGTTTTATCAGTGCCTCTACACCAGCTGCATAACATTCTTTGGGTTGTTGTCTCAGCCACATTAGGTGTTCAAAATGAACCTTTTCATCATCTGTTAACATCATCTTGCTTCCAAGGTGGTTTTTAAGTGGACTAAACAGATGAAACTCACTTAGGGCTAAGTCGTAGCTGTATAGTGGATGTTGAAGAAGTTGCGAACCAAACTTTTGAATGGTCGCCAATTTAGGCCATAGGTCTGTGTTCAACTTGAAATCCGAATGTGGCTGAGACAGCAACCCAAAAAATCTTATGCAGCTGGTGCTGGGGCACTGATAAAACGCATAAGTAGTGATATAAGTGCATAAATAATGGTGGAGAATATGTTGCGAAATAAAAATTGTTTTCAAGTGAATATCATTGGAAGTTATTATTTAATTATCTTTTGTGACTTACTTAATGATTTTCTCGCGTACATTACTGAAGTGCACTGTAAGATGCTTACTATCGAATATGGTCTGTGTAGGACTTATAGTTCATTTACATAGGTAATCCAAATAATTCCGTTATATTATGGTCCATGGGGAAAAATCGTTTGTGGTATATTTTAATCATGTTACATTATTACAAATATAATTAAATTGATAAGAATTTCTGAAATGCACTTAAACATGCTTTGTGTAGAATATGGAGTGTAAATCATTATCCATTCATTTACATGACCACACAAAAGTATTTCGTTACATAATGGTCTAAGGGTAAAAACTGTTTGCAGCTATTTTACTATATTACACTATTTCAAATATAATGAAATTGGTATACATTACAGAGGTTTACTACAAGGTACTTGTATAATATGATGTGCATAGCACCGGGGCGAGACAAAGCCCCTGGTGTGTTAAAAGCCCTTCAGAGGCTTGGGCGCGATGGTCGTATTCGTGACGCCGGCGGCCCCCGTGGGCTCCAGACGGCGCAGGCTAGTTTTATCGTTCATTTACGGTAGGAAACATAAAAATTTCGGATACAGTATTGTATCCGAAGTCTATATTTAATCGGTAATTGCTGAAAATACGCTTTCAGTTATCTTTTTTTTAAGTTTAACTAATTTTTAAAATGATCCGTGGTGTGTATAAATGATATATATCCTATATAATATTACGATCCCGATACATATCCTACACAAAATAATCGTAAGCATTTGTGAGCATGATCGTGAATTGCTTAAAGGGGATTTTTAATAGAGTTAGGCATTTTCCAGATGAACTATATTTAGCATGCTAAGAAATGTGTTTAGAATACATATAAAATCATATACAGGGGGCGCAAAAAATGGATGCACGGTCGCTTTTTGGATTATAATTTCTGGAAGTGTGATTTCAGAAGTTTTAAGCTTGTTTTTGCTTGAAATAAATTTTAGCTTAATATCTGGCGTGTATAAATATCTGTTGATAATATACAGAGCTGTACAAAATATTTCAAATATGTTTCAATATGTTGGTACCTGCTGAAGGTGAATTTTCATCTGTGTTATGCATTTTTCCTACTGAACTAAAAGTAAGCAAATTATGTGAAATATATGCAAATCTATAGATTGTATACAAGGCAGCAGAAAAGAATCGGAGTAATTTTCTGGCTATGAGCGGCAATTGTTGAAATCTGGATTTCAAATAATTTATGCATTTTCTAATCAATAAGGAACTTTAATTTATACACTACATAAACTCTAACCTTAACAATTTAGTTATTCTTAATGGTATCATACAGTGTTTTTAGTATTTTTAGCATAATTTATCATTGTTTACTCTAGTATTATTACTCATTCATTACTGTTCATTTAGTACTTACTTATATCCATTATTATTATTTACTTCAGCATCTTACAGTATTATTACATGGTAGTATTATTGCTCATTATCACACAGTAGTATTTAGTACTGCTATGTGGATTGGTAAATTGTATTTTCAGAATTTGTGTTTCTGGTAAATTGCATTTTCAGAATTTGTATTTCTGGTAAATTGTATTTTCAGAATTTGTATTTCTGGAATCTTGTATTTTTAGAATATGTATTTCAGAATTACATAGTATAATTATTGCTCAATATCACAAAGTATAATTTAGTAATGCTCAGTATAATTAGGTAAATAAACCTGCTGTGCGGAGCTAATTGAGCTTAAGCCGAAAAGTAGGGGCCACCCCGCCCGGTTTGACCTTGACCTTGTTTACTTAGTCTTCTTATTTACCTTAAATCCATTAACTGCTGGTTTTGCGCTGACGTAACGGTCAAAATAAAAGTGTATGAAAAAAAAACGTGCCAAGCTACCACTATTTTAATATATAAAAAATACTTTATATAATGACAAAAACTTTGCTATAAAAAATGCCGAATATTATATTTCAGAATTTTTGGTGGTAAACGAATTTCAGAAAGATATTGAAGACTCCGCCCATATAGTTTTGACGGTTAATGGGTTAAACAGCGAAGGTTTGTTATAGTATTCTTGAACAGATAGAAGTGTTTCATAATCTATGCTTGACGCATGGTTCTTCTTTGTTGTTTATTTTAACACGTATTTATCTAGTAATAACAATTTGAAATTATTAAACAATCAAATTGAAATTATTAAATAGTCAAATTGAAATTATTAAATAGTATTAAATATCAAACTTTCCTGTAATGCTTATATGATTATATTCTTCAGAGAAGTAATTATATAAGTTTATTTCATTTTATACTCAGCATTTATAAAAGAAATAAAATCATCTTTATGAACTAAAATGCAGAAGCGGTAAAACGTGAAACTAGAATGCTTACATTCCTAACTCGTGCTCAAGTTTATAATTAAATTTTCCTAAAATACTTTTCATTCTGGGTGTTTTTCTAAAGCATAAATATTGAACTATTTTTTACAGCCTAAATTCTTTTACGTGTACAGGGAAAAAAGGTTCTAAATGCTCTTTAGTTATCTTCAGTGAAAGCTAATCAAGTTGTAGCGTTTTTATTTTCGTGCAAATATTATCTTTAAAAATGTTGTTATTTTCTTAAAGCAGTAATACACTGCCGCGCATGCGTGGTAGTGTATTACTGCTTATTTTACTGTTTATTACTGTTAATTTTACGGTATAATACTGGCAGCTGGGGTGCTAGTATTATACTGTAAAATCAACAATTTTTTGCAGTGTATGTTCCATTGCAGTATTATGAACTTTAATCAAATGGATAGTTAACTTTGAATTATTATAATTTTTTTGAAGCTATATACACAACTGAAACTTAAATGTTTCAATGCGTTATTCAGGATTATGCAGATAATTCCGAAAAATATTAACACTGCATCTTCCTTTTTTTCAAAAGACGTTCGTTATGTTAACTAGATACGTTAAGTGGCAAATAATAAAATCTATCATACATTTAGTGGGAATTTTTGAAGAATCTAACGGACCTTTGCCGATGCAATTATATTATTATATTTTTTAATTATTATTATATTTTTTATTATATTTTTTAATTGTATACCTTTATACCTAGGTTTGCAGAACAGTCACTTTTTGGAAACATATACATATAATTTTATGTCCATAAATCTTTCAACCATTGTGCGCATTATTAAACTAATTAAGACTATAGAAGTTTATACATACCATATTAAACTTTTGTGTTACAAAATAGCGAAAAACAAAGAAATAAAGTTTCGTAATTGTATTTCAATATAAATAACTTATTTAGAATAATGCAAAAAAAAAGACAAAGAAAATTAATATATATATATATATATATATATATATATATATATATATATATATATATATATATATATATATAATGCGATATACCTTTAATCTAATAAACTATGTTAAAATTTCTCTAAACGCAAAATAAGTTTTTTGCTTTATTTTAAATACTTCGCACGAATTATAAAATTACTTAATGGCTGCATATTGTTCCTCTCTTAAACTGGAAGTGTGTATATATGTAACGGGAAATGTGTATTAAATTTGCATTAATAATATAAAGATTGAAAAAGTACAGAATTTGAGAAAGTGCAGCATTAAGGTTTAACAACTTGAGATAAATATTTCTAAACGATTTTCAGAAATAAACCTTTAATTGCGTTTTCTGTAAAACATGATACTTATGACCAATTCGCTCAAAAAAAAATCTCCCAAAATATGTTATATTTCTACAAAACAAATGAACTGCAATTATTTTGACCATGAGAGTGTTCCATAAGATGTGACCCTAAAAGATATGATCACGAGAGTGTAGTATGGAATACAATCATGAAAGATTTCTCAAATTGTTTTGCACTAATTTGCAAAATCAGTATGACGTCCGTATTTTTAAAGATTAATAGCATTTATTAATATTAACCATTTTGGCCCGTAAAAGAATATATGCCATTACAGCATTATTCTTCTTTCTTTTATAGACAATTTAATTTCGATTTGTTTTATAGAACCATTTTTAATTTGCTACTTTTCAAAATGATTTATGGTTCAATAATTTTTCAGAAAAACTAATTTTAAATCATTACACAAAGCTGATTTCTTTTTCGTAAAATTATTTTACGGATAATTTCTCTTTTATCTGAAATTGTTGCAAGTTTTTCAAGTTTTTGTTTTCCAAAAAAATATTTACTCGGATAGTTGTATATCTGTATATAAATCATCTAAGATAAATTTGATAAATTCATTCTTTGAAGATAGATATATATTTTTTTTATGGGATAGAACGAACATTCTTAATCCAGTCACATGTTTGTGTTTTCTGTTACAAGCCACTTGAGTCCGACGAATTGTTCATTTTATTTGAAGTTTTTGTCTTGACAATCGTGCCTATTTTAAATAAATTGGTTTTGCTGTTCTTGTATTCAAATTAAAATCCACAGCATACATGAAGCAACAAATAAATTATTATTATGTGTACCTTTCAGTGAAATTTAAAATTTGCACTTTGTATCGGCTAAAATAGATATTTTATTAGAGTAATACTTTAATTCTAATTAATCTATGTTATTACAAGAATTTTTATCCGTGTTCGATAGCTCTTAACATTTAATTATTGAATATTTGGGTTATGATGATTATATACGTTTCACAAACCTTGCGAAGTACGTGTAATTTATTTACGAACTATTATGTTTAAGCATACTTATCGAGAAATTTCATTGTCATTTGCATTTTTCAAGTATTAATATTTGTCCGATTTCTAGTTCATTAATTTTCTGATTTTAGGATCATCAGATCCTGAAAAAGAAAACTAAATTTGATAGTCAGGAAAAAAATGCTATACATATGTAATTTGAAAGAAACAAGAACGAAAAATCATGCGTCAAGCATAGATTATGTAACACTTTCCAACGCTTCCCAAATAATTTTACAAATCATTACTGTTTAATAAGCTGAAAGATAACATCTAAGTAAACAATTTGGAAAACGCATAACATATTTAAATTCGTAATTTCAGGAATTTCCAACATATATTTCCAACATAAACAATATTCGGAAAAATATCTGAAGACTTTTATTCAGCCCTGTATATGATCTATAGATTGGTATATATACTACATAGGATGTAAAATTTTAGTATCGTTAGGAAACGCGTAGCACAGTTTAAACTTCTCCTTCTGGAGTTTCTGTCAATAAACGGAAATGAGTTCGCGAACTTTTGTGCTGCCCTGTATATGATCTACAGAATTTTTACACACCAAGTAATATACAAAAAGTGAGTTAAATTTAAAATCGCGTTCAGCAACTTAAAACGTACTTCCAGGAATTATTGTTAACAGACAGTAGATAATTCGTTTGTGTGTCCCTGTAAATGAACGATGACTGTTATACACACAATATTCTGTAGTAAGCCTCTTGTAATGCACCTTAGTGTTATATATAAATTTCAAAGCGTTTAAAATAGTGAAACATTATTTAATTAAACCGCAAACGATTTTTCTCCATAGACGTAATGTAACGGAATTATTTTGACTGTCCCTGTAAAGTACCTATAAGTGCTCTGCACACCCTATTCCATATTAAGCTTCTTGTAATGCACCTTGGTGATATATATCAATTACAATGTGTTTGAAATTGTGTAACATCATTAAAATAAACCGCAAATGATTTTCCCCATAGACCCTAATGTAACGGAATTCTTTTGAGCGTCCCTGTAAAAAAACTATAAGTGCTACACACTTCAGTTGAAATAGGAAATATTCTATTGATAACGACAATAACATATAAAAATTGCAGGGCAATAAGAGCATATTTACGGGAGTTAGAGCATGGACAGACGGCCAGACGGCCAGATGGCAGACGGCAGACGGCCAGACAAACCGAAGTCATAAACACTTTTCAACTTAGTTAAGAAAAGTTAGAAAGCGTTAAAAAACTTATGGATGAATGAATTATATGACCTAATTTATTTTTTCGTACGGTCATTCCGTACGGTCATTGAATTTGAAGACCACTATTTCCTAATAATAATTTTTGCTTTATTAAATTTCTAAATTACTTTAATTAAAGAACGTGAATATTACTATTTAAAAAATGTGGCACACAAATTCAAGGCTTCTACGAATCTTCAGTGAATACCCTGTGCAACAATTCGTAATGTATTTCTGGTAAATCAATATTAAACACAACGTAAAATATACGTTTTTAAAAAAACTACATTCTAACAGCTTCTAATAAAAAAAATTCCAAAATTTCATTTCGTCCATTGCGATTTTAACACCTCTTTTATAGAAATAAAAAGTAATTATTGAACATTTTTGTGTTTGAATTTAATTTAATTAATGTTATTTATTGCTTGCATGTAATGGTCCATATGGAGGTACTTTTTGAATTTTGCTACATCATTATATTTATTTAAAAATAATTGCTGGACTTTTAAGGTTTTTGCTATATGTTCCAAATGTTTGTTTAAATTAAAGAAGTGAGTTCTGTAATTACACAGCCTGTAAGGACATATATTTTACTCTTGTCGCAAACTTTTGAAAACAGCTTCATTTAGGTTCTTGCCAGTTATGAATTGCGTTAGGATTATTTTCCCACTATTGACTAAATGTTGTATTTGTTGTATTTATTGTCAATACCTTATAGGTAGTGCTGTTATACAGCATGTAAATTTTTATCATTTTCCAAATGCTAATTTCTAAACTATTAATTTTATAGGTATATTTCAAATTTAAAAACAAGATGTTTTAAATGCTGTTCTTCATAATGTGAAAATACATTTGAATCAAAATAGATATTTTTTAAGTTACGAATTTTAAAGATTTCTAAAGTCTCTGGGTTCTATGAGTTACATTTAGAAAAATGTTTTTCATCTTGTAAGAAATAAAATATTAACCATTCATTTTTTATACGACAAAATCTTATATTTTCAACTTGATGAATTTACAGCTTTTTCTATCACTAAACACTTCCAACTTACAGCACCCAGGACATGTATAATTGCTTACTTTTTATAACGGTAAAAAAACTTTCTTGGAAGTAAATAGATTTTAATATGACGTAGAACAACATTTGCACATTTTTGCACTTGCAACTATACTTTAAACATTAGTGGTTTACAAATTAGCTATTAATACACGATAAGAAGATACATCTTATATGTAAGTAGGTTTGCGCATATCCCTTATACTTTTTTAATACATACGTTTTAAAAATGTATGCAAATATTTAAGATATATGTAAGTAGGCTGGTATGTAGATGTTGCTTTTGATACTTGTAGATATTGCGTTTTTGTATGAATATAATTATTAATGTAATCTACTAATGAAATTCACACACAAGACTTCTCCTCTACGGATGCACACAACCCACACTGTAAACTGAAATGTCTTAAAATCAGATATTTAAGTGTCTAAAACGGATGGTTAAAAAAAGAGACACTTTAAAGTGTCTTAAAATTTTAAGACATTTGTAAGTGTCTTATTTTCAGACATTTGAAGTGTCTGAAATTGCGCCATTTCTTTTACCCGGGCAAACAAAATGTAAAAAAAAATTGCAAAAATGTGAAGTGCTGCCATCTATTGTATTATTTTTAATTTCGATTACGGGAGGATAATCTGACACCCCCATTCTACCCACGATTGGGCTCGATCTCGCGTCCTTCTGTTTACGAGACTAACGCCTTAACCAATCACGCCATCAAGACATGTGAAACATTGGTTTTAAATTAAAGTAATGAGATGAGTCGGTAGCATGTTGATATTTTTATAGACTTTGATTCATATGTTCCTGAGAAAATGGGTTGGGTTGGGTTGTGTTGATTATTGACGGCCAATTATCTACACTAGGGATATAGGCCCGGGGGGAGTGCCCTTCGTGGGGGTCTTTCTAAGGGAACCTAATCCGTATTTACGCATGGATAAATCCACGGCTCGAAGAAAACCACGAAAACTCCGAACGATTAGGCCGACGGGCGCGATTGGGATCGAACCCAGCACCTCCCGTCTACCAGCTTCGAGAGCACAACCTCTCAGCCACTCCCTGAGAAAATGGAAAATTTTGGAAAGATTTGGGGAATTTGAAATGATGATTAAAATTGTACAATTTTATTATTTATGTGGGGGGGGGAGGATATATGAATTATACGTATTTTCAATTCAAATATTATAAATTAAGTGATTAAAAGTATAACAAATTATAGCACCTTTTAATTATATACTTCTTTTAATTGCTAAAAGGCGTAAAATAAAAAATATTATAATAAGTTTTTACAGAAAAAATGAGAATATACCTGATATTAAGTATAATAGAAAAACCACAGCCCTGGCAAGATAATATCAAGAAGAAAGCATCCAAATAAATTTCAATGAAAGTAAAATAATTTTTCCCCTGCAATGTAAACTATCAATCTACTATAAGGGAAACCATAGAAGTTGTAAAACGTAAAAATACAATATGTAACAATTCAACATCTTAACTTATCAAATTTGCGCTTAATGTTATCATTTTAACGTTATCATTTAACTTACCAAAATTGTGACTCGAGTTATCCTATGGTTACAAACATGGAAATAAACATCCAAGTAAAAAATAGAAAATAAATAACGTGCATAATATAAAAAGTACGTGGACAATTAAATTGTAGCATTACAAATAACTCCATAGATCGTGCAATTATAGAATAATTTTATTTGTTTGATAATGACTCAGATTGAGCTGAAACATGTCAACAGTCTAATAAAATTTATTTTACTGTTTATAACATTTTTATTTTACAACTTTTAGAAATTAAAAGAAGTATTAAATGTGATTATTAAAAGAATAGGGGGGGGGGTATTTTTTCTGCGTACGCACTTCTGACACATTTTCCGACTCATTTTTAAACGCAAAGGCATGAGATTAGCTATTGAAGCGATTTAGGATCGTAATCAGTGTTCCATTTTTTTAATAAATGAATTACTTTTCGAATTATATGCAGATTCTGACTCTGATTTCTCGCTCCGAAAATTCGGTTCAAAACGCCAACATTGACTATTTTCTGAAAGATTTGTTGTATTTACCAAAACATGGAAATCATTATACGATTACATAGTTTCTGAACAAAAAAACCTACCCTTTTCCTGTTTTTTTTTTTTTTTTTTTTTTTTTTTTTACAGAAATGAATTAAAAATTTTGTGAGAAATTATCTTCTCTGGATATGTGAACAAAAACAGGGATCGCCTTGAATAGTGTCGCCATCTGTTATCAATTTTTTTAATCAGTCCCAATTACAATCAATCGCTAAAAATAAATATTTAAAATATTCTAAAGGATATATTATTTTTAGAAATGAGAAATTGTTATACACACTACATGCGAAAGAAATTACACGCTTTTTTATACACTTTATTGTCTAATATTACATCCCTCTATACTATATGTCTATATTATCTATGATATGTACAAATTGTAAAGAGATTTTTATTAGTCGAATATTGCAGTGAGAGATGTTTGGGCCTCGCTAAGTGATTTTCCAGGGCCTCACGCAAAATTTAGTGGAAATAATAGTATTTGAAGCAACATTCTTCTGCTCCGAAACATTATTTGATATTGCTGGCATATACAGGGGCAAGATTGTATCACAGTCACCACGCATATCACACAATTGTGGTAAATTCAGAATTCAGACACTTAAGTGTCTGAATTCTTCCTTATTTTCATATGTCTTATTTTCAGACATATCGTCATTATTCAGACATTTTCTCAGTTTTTTATACCCTGGTCAACGTAAGACACTTATGTGTCTTAAATTCAGACATCTCTGATGTCTGAATTTGCACTGAATTTTCACATTCAGACACTTAAGTGTCTAAATTGCTTTTTCAGACACATATGTGTCTAAATTTAAGACGCCTCTATTTGCAGTGCAAGATCTTAAATCTATGCTGTTTAAAAAATACTTATAATTTTTAGTTTTTCCTTTTTAAATCAAATGAGAAATTTTCTGTCAAACCAAAATAACTTTCTTCTAACGCAGTTTAAGTTAAGTTTTATTTCACCTTTATGTTTCAAGAATATTTTTACCTTTTCAATATTTAAATACTGAATTTATTGTTTTGATACTATGGCTCACACGGAGATATTTTTTTTTTACTTTGCTACATCATTAAAGTACTAATAATAACGAATAATAATTGATTCACTTTTATGTACAACTCGAAATTTTCTCATAGCTAGTTCAAATTAAAAGAATTTAATACTGAGATTTCACAGAAATAATCAGACATTTCTTTTGTGTTTATAGCGACATTACTTTTGTTTAACTGACAATTATGTCCCATTGTCTATGACACTGAAAATTGATTTATTGTACTGAAGCATAATTGATATCTGAAAAAAATTGTTATTATTTTTATTTGTTGGATAAAGAGAAGATAGCAGTTGGATTTTTTTTTCCTGACGTACATCTGTTTTGTATATATGTTTCATAAACGAAGTTGGCAGAGTTAGCATGAATAAATAAATTGTTAAATCTTAGCAATTTCAGAATCGTAAAACATTTTTATAGATATACAGTTTTAATTTAGTAAGCAGCCAACGCCCATTATCACCCATAGGTGACACATTTTTAAAGATACCTCTAGGCTTAGATTTTAGGTGAATATTTACCGTGACACCTTTATTTTGATACTAGCAAAACCCGCGGCTTTGCTCGCGTAATTATTGAAAAATACCAGGAAAATGAAAAATTCGTTGGCATATTTTCAT
The DNA here is from genome assembly GCA_963931845.1 of Maratus michaelseni. Classification (NCBI taxonomy): domain Eukaryota; kingdom Metazoa; phylum Arthropoda; class Arachnida; order Araneae; family Salticidae; genus Maratus; species Maratus michaelseni. The sequence goes on from OZ007592.1 coordinate 397,077,405, forward strand.
TAGAGGAAATTTTACTGCCATAGATAATTCAGAAATTACTAATAAAGCCACACTAATTAAAGAAATTTCTGTAATGACTATATTACAGAAATTGCAATTTTAAAACTTTTCTGTTCCTGCTCACATTAAAATTTCAAAAAAATTAAAAAAATGTTCTATGGATGCATTTGTGTCTCTAACGTAACATCCATGTAAAATTTCAAGTTTCTATCCCTAACAATTTTAGATAAATCATTGTTTAGAAGGTTTTTAAATCATTTTCAGCTTATTTCACTTTTTTAAATTTCAATTATTTTTATGGAAACCGTTTTTAGCGAGCACTGAAATCTTAAAAATAGCCACCATGCCAATTTTTACCTTCCTATACCAGCAGAATCACTAAAATTGTGGAATGTTTTTTTGCTTCTGCGCCTTTTTTAAATTTCGAATTTTGTAAAAACTGTTTTGTGGAAGCATTTACGTATAAAAAATAACAGGCATGTTAAATTCTAAGTTTCTATTGCTAACAATAATAATAAAAAAAAACATAATTTATAACGTTTTTCGCTCAGTTTACACCTTTAAACTTCGAATTTTTAATAGACTGTTTATACTGAGCGTCTGCATCTTAAAAGTTACAACTATACTAAATTTCCAGTTTATAACCCTAATAAATCCAATTAAATCATAATGTAGAAGTTTTTAGATCGTTTTCCGCTCATTTCAGCCTGTTAAATTTCGATTTAACAGGTTTAAACGAACCGAAGAAGTAAAAAAGACACTTTGACATTTGTACGAAATACTCGGAGTGTTTTACGTACCAAAAATAGATCAAATCCGTTCTTTTTCTTAACGTATCCAAAAAATTTACACACGCAATCTTCATCATATAACACTTTTGCCAGTTCAGCGTTATGGTCTACCAAAAATGCTGTTACTTCCACACGAAGTCTAATTAAATGGTAAAAACTCTTATTTGAAACGTCCTTCAGTGTGAGTAGTAGGGGGGGGGGAGGACCAATAGTGGCTCCTCATATCTTCACGCATTAGATTGAAAAGTTTGCGTTTAAAAGATCTTCATTGTGTATAATTTATTTTTTTCGTGGCTAATTTATAAGACATTTTGCTAGAGGCTGATGTGTGTCTAAGAAGAATCGTTGGCTGCTTCTAGAGTTTATTGCCTTATCTTTAATTCTACCAATAGCTCAATCATTTGTTACTCAACATTGCTTTCACATAATAAATACACAGTGAAAAAAATTAAGAATATGCTGCAACTCTGCTACTAGTACATTTTCCTCTTTTTTATTGTAGTTTGACGGAATTTTTATTCTACAATGTACCACTTTTTACTCTAGAAAAGTATGTAACATCTTCTTATGACATTATCTAGATTACAGGATTTTCTGATGAATAGATTTTGCTTAAACGTCTCCTAAGTATGTAGTTATCACATTGCATTATATTTTATATGTATTTTAGTGGCCAAATATTTTATGCAGGCAAACTCCTCCCTATGCATAATTCAACATATATTTTTAGTGCATGAATTATCAGACCATAAAGTCGTTTTCATGTAGATCCTAAACAAGGAAATATATATATATATATATATAAATTTGTATGTATATTTAATTATATTTTAATGTTAATTTTATTCAAATGAATGGGTTTTAAAAGTTAAAAATAATAAAAATACCCATCTAAGTATTTTAAGTTTGTCTTCAGATATTATATAACTAACACGAAACGATAATAAAATTTATCACTATAAAAAAAAATACTTCGATTTAGATTCTTTTTCATCTCTTCTTTATGTGTTTATATTTTCAAATTTCTCATTTATTAAAATGGACTATACTCAAGAAAATACTTTTTACGCGCGTTTAGAAATCATATAACCTGTGTTGTAAATAAATATTTCAATTGTTTCATCACCCAGTGTTATATTTTTATCACTTACGTAAACAAATCACTGCCCAGGATGCAAAAAATTATTATTTACCACTGTGACAAAGCATCTATCCACGTACACATTTGTTTATCGTCCATGAAGACGAATTACATTAATTTTCATAAGCAATTATGTGTATGAATTGTAATAAAATGGCACTGTTATATATATATATATATATATATATATATATATATATATTTCTGTTTCAATGGTTAATTTTTGCAATAAGTTTTTTTATATATATATATATATATATATATATATATATATATAAACTGTTTTTTCCACCTGACGGAAGATTTATAGATCTATATATCTTTAATAATTCAAGTGAAGAATTTTACTTACGGAAATTCCGATTATGAGTTGAAAACGTATCGCGTATATACTGAAATATTGGAGTGGGAGAATTTCATACCAGTTAAATCTTCCAATACGCGCGTAATATATCGCCATATATGCGGACAACATATCCGCAAAACACTATACGTATGTACACCTCGATTCAACTAGGATATCTTCTTAATTTTGTTATTGTTGGAAAACGATGTTTATCAAACATTGGTGAACACTGACATAATGTTACATGCACTTTCTACGAAATTCAAAACACTTTATGCATACTTAATTTTCCTTTTTAACACTTTCCAACCTAGTTGAAAAGTGTTTATGACTTCGGTTTGTCTGGCCGTCTGCCGTCTGGCCGTGCTCTAACTCCCGTCAATATGCTCGGATTGCGCTGCAATTTTTATATGTTATTGTTGGTTATCTATAGCATGTACCGTATTTCAACTGCAGTGTGAGTTGAAAATAATATAGTTTTTTTTATAGTTTAGATTATTTACACTTATAGTTTTTTTACAGGGACAGAATTTCGTGACATTACGGTCTATGGGGAAAAATCATTTTCGGTTTATTTTAATGATGTTACACAATTTCAAATACATTGTCATTGATATATATCACTAAGGTGCATTACAAGAAGCTTACTATGGAATAGCGTGTGCATAGCACTTATAGTTACTTTACAGGGGCAGTCAAAATAAGTCCATTACATTACGTATATGGATAAAAATCGTTTACGGTTTAATTAAATAATGTTTCAATATTTTAAACGGTTTGAAATTTATATATATCACTAAGGTGCATTACAAGATGCTTACTACAGAAGATTGTTTGTATAGCAGTCACGTTCATTTACAGGGACATACAAAATAATTATCTACTGTCTGTTAACAATAATTCCTGGAAGTGTGTTTTAAGTTTCTAAGCGCGATTTTAAATGGAACTCACTTTTTGTGTATTACTTGGTGTGTATAAATTCTGCATTTGATATACAGGGCAGCACAAAAGTTTGCGAACACATTTCCGTTTATTCACAGAAACTCCAGAAGGAGAATTTTAAACTGTGCTGCGAGTTTCCTAACTAAACTAAAATTTAGTTTCCTATGTATTATATATACAAATCTATAGATCATATACAGGGCTGAATAAAAGTATTCGGATATTTTTCCGAATATTGTATATGTTGGAAATTCCTGAAATTAAGTTTTTAAATATCTTATGCGTTTTAATATGCGTTGTTAAATATAGCTGTATCCAAGCTTTATTTAAAATTTTGTATGAAATTATATTTTAACATGAAAATTTTGTGAAAACATATTGATATTAGGTGATAAAAGCGTTGATTTTCTTGTTTTTTCGTATACGTAGGTTCGTTTCATAATTTTAAAATAAAAAGTTATATTCGTCCGAACTCTTTGAAATCTTTTTTGGTGATAAATAAATCGGTTTTACAGCCCGTGTATCCAAGCTCTTTTCAAAATTTTGCGAAAACATGTGCATATTTAGTAGTGAAAACATGAGTTCTTTAAAAAAAGCTTTAGCTTTCAACCGCAGAGCAAAAATATATTGGAAATTCCATGCTTTCAATGCAATAGTACACATCCATCCGCTTTCAATCAACCCCTGGCAATTCCTCTGGGCTAAACAGACTAATCAATGAGGTTTCCCGTTTCTGACGGAATAAACCTTTAAAAAAAAACGAAAAAAAAAACGTTGACGCATGTGCAAAGAGATGATATTCGTGAGGAAATTTGGCAGAATGCGCTTTTCGTTTTAAATATACAGACAGATGTTATTTATTTGAAAATAATCAAAAATTCGAAATCTAAGATTTCAAACTTCCACACTGATAATTACAATAAAAATGCATTTGACAACACAAAATATCATGATATATTCTTTTAAAAAACAACTTTTATTAAAATACTCTTTCTTAAAAATCTCTCTCACACAGAAAACAGAACCCTCAATGAAATATTAATGTTTAAATATATTGTAGTTCTTTTCGGTCTTAGATATTAGAATTTTAAGAGTTTCTGGTTACTCTTCCTCTTGAGAAAGAACCAAAATTATCCGTACTTTTGTTCTTATATAAGGAAAAAACAATAAAGATAAAGAACCGTTTGAGATGTTTGTTAGTCTTTAAAAGAGATGTAATTTACTTTTTTTTTATTTGTACTTCTGCTTCACTATAATGATCACACAAAGTAAGTTTTTGTATTTTGACTCTATTTCTATTTTAAAGAAATCTTTACATTTTTAACTACACTTTCGTGATCTGATTCCTGGATATTACTGAAATTTAAATATTGAATTTTGCATTCATGCTTTTTTTGGCTTAGATATTGCACTATTTAATAAATTTAATTTTCTTCATTACAAGTTCCATGGCATATACCGTGCAGTATGCATGTACATACACTTAGCATTCAATATTATTCTACTAAGCCATCATCAATTGGAATAGACTGTCCTAGTTTTAATGTATATCAGGCTTTCAATTGCAAGTGGCTATTTAACATTTTTGAATGAATCAGCCACATTTTGATACATATTGTTAATAGATATGATAATCACAATCGCGCTACTAGCAAATATAAAAAATACATGACAGCAGTCAGCAAATGTCATCGTTTGGTGTTGATTTTGTGCTCTATACGTGATCCTTTCTTTATGGAGATTTATGTCCTGTACTAACAAAATTTTACCAAAATATGTATATGCAACAGCAAAATGTAAATTGAGAGCGAAGTCTCCATATTGAAATATACAAACATCTAAACATGTAATTTAACATTTAATAATTATGTTATATATACATTTGTCCCAAAATATTGCCTAATACAAAAAAAAACTTACTAGTGTCCTATAGTCATTTATTATTTAAGACTTCATTCATATATAAGTTTTATTCTGGAGATGATCTGCAAATCAAATTCGTAAATTATCGGTAACTAACTCATTTTTGGTATACAATATATATTTTTTTCCAGGTATGAGTGTAGTAATACATCATCGGTCGCAGACGTTTAGCCGACAACCAAATAGCCGACAAGACATTTAGCCGACAAGTACATTTAGCAGACACGTACATTTAGCCGACAGGACAATTAGCCGACAGCGACATTCAGCCGACAGCACAATTATCCGACAGAGACAATTAGCCGACATGACAATTAGCCGACAGGCCAAATAGCCGACAAGGCAATTAGCCGACAGGACATTTAGCCGACAGGAGATTTAGCTGATAGGAAATTTAGCCGACAGGGCATTTAACCGACAGGACAAAAGTAATCGACATGATATTTAACAGACAGGTCATTTGGCAGGCACGATATTTAGGTGACTTAGACATTTAGCCGACAGGGCGTTTAGCCGACAAATGAAAAGTAACTGACAGAAAATTTAGTCGACAGGATAAAAGTACCCACCAGAACATTTAAACGACAGAATATTTGGCCGACAGGACAATTATCCAACAGGACATTTTGCCGACAGGAAAAAAATAATCGATAGAACATTTAGTCGAAAGGACAAAAAGACATTTAGCCGACAGAATATTTAATCAACAAGACAATTAGTCAACAGGACATTTAACTCGCATGAACATATGCCTAACGAGACATTTAGATATCATGTGAATTTATATGGTCGTGGAGAGTTATCTAACAACCAAACAGCTTAGAAGACAGCGTGAACCTCAATAATTCTTAACCCTTCAAATTCAGCATTTTCTTCAATGGCATTATTTAGGATATACATTTAAATCTCGATATTTCGTCACCCTCTAAAATAAAACAAAATCTTATGGATTTCCAAAAAAACATCGGTATCTTACCGACATTATAAATACTAGAGAATCGAACCCGGGTTTCCCGGGTTACAGAACGTAGGCAAAAACCATTTTTTTTCTAAATCTAATAGATTTTTCATATTTTTATTTGTCAAGGTTGCTGCATTTACTAATTATTTTTTGTTTGCTTTCTTTTCTCGTGCTCATACATGCGGTAATTGTTTTTGTACTTAACATTCATACATTCCGACACGAATTTCAAGTTTTATTATATTTTTTTTTTACCAATACAGCGAGATCGCTGCATCCAGTGATATTTTCTTTGTTTTGTTTTCATTATATTTATTATTCGTCATCTTATGCATGCGATATAGTGATCGCGATATTAACGAATTTCATGTAAATTGTTTTTTTTTCCAACTTCGCAATGATAGTTAAAATATTTTGTAATACTGATGAAATGTGAATTAAAACGTAGTTTCTTACTGCTCATATTACCTTTTTATATTAACTTTTTATATTATTCTTATTAAATTTGTGAAATAAAATTTTTATATTTTTTCATGAAAATGCAATATCTTAAACAATATCTTCTGTTTATATTATCTGCTAAAATATCCTATGTTTGTTTATTGTGTATTTAAATAATTCTTTTAAATTCTAAAATTATTACAAAACATCCTTTTGTCCAAAATCGTCTGAACTATTTAAATTTTGTATCCACTATATCGCTACTCTCATATAAAGGCACCCTATTCTTGTGACTTTTTATCTCAAAATTCATTAATTTTATTATGTGTAACTATTTAAAAATATATAATGGCAACATACTTGCATTTGTTTATTGGGCGTTTCAAATTTCATGCTTGAAAATTATTTTATAAGCCATAATAAATAAGGCAATTAAGATATAGTTTTCAAAAATTTTGCATTTGAAAGTGGATTTTTTTCCCTATATAATGGTGTAAAAATTGAAAATGTGCTATGTTTAGAAATTAAAAAAATTGTATTAGCAAAAATCGTAAAACCGAAATTTCCTGGTAAACTGTTGCCATTCGCAAAATGACGTCAGCGTTACGCACGGACATGTTTGTCCTTTATAATATAGATAGATATGCCATTGTTTATTCGAACATAATTATTTTTTTATGCTTAAGTTCTAATACCTAGGATTAGATTAATATAAAAACAATGTAAGAGTGTAGCCTGCTATTAAGGCTTTCGCGTATATCAATTAGGAAATTGTAATAATCAGTTTTATAAAACGTAGAATTCTGTATTTTGAAAATATATTTCGATTTACTTAAACGTATATATTAATATCCCCTGTATATAAACTCAGTCTATTAGTGAGACGAAATATGATGATTTTATTGCAAATCTATACAGAACATATTTAATGGACGTCCAGAATGTTTTTCCAATCACTGTAAATGTAACTTTTAAGTGTGACGAGTAATAGTGGTTTTAACAGTTTACAGTAATGAGGAGTTACGGAGGTTTAATATATAACTAAAATAAATAAATTAAATTCGATTTCATAAAAACTATGATTAATAAGTGTGACGAGTTATCGGAATTTTAGGGCATAATTATAAATAGATAATTATGTTCGATTAAACAAAATCATATTTATAATAGTGGTGAGTTATTGGGGTTTTATTGGAAATCCACATGGAATATCTGTGATTGAAGAAAAAAGTTACTTTATGTTGGGTGACGATATTTCGAGGTTTTACAGTCTGTCTTAAATAATTCCATTGAATAAAACATACTTTTATGAGGGTGACGAGATTTTGATGTTTACACTGTTGATATATCAGCATGTCATCTAAATATACATGTTGACTAAATGCCGTGTCCGTTTGGCTAATTCCCTGCCAGTTAATTATTGCTGGCGGCTAATTATCGTTGTCGGCTAAATATCATGTCGGCTACTTGTCCAGTCGACTATTTGTCCTGTCGGCTAATTGTGATATCGACTAATTGTCATGTCCACTATTTGTTCTGCCGGCTATTTATCCTGTCGGCTATTTGTCCTGTCGGCTAATTGTCATATCGGCTAATAGTCCTGTCGGTTATTTGTCCAGTCGGCTAATTGTCCTGTCTGCTATTTTTCCTGTCGGCTAATTGTCCTGTCGGCTAATTGTCCCAGTCGGCTAATTGTCCGTTTGGCTAATTGTCCTGTCGGCTAATTGTCTCTGTAGGCTAACTGTCCTGTCGGCTATTTGTCGCTGTTGGCTAATTGTCCTGTCGGCTAAATGTGCGTTTCGGTTAAATGTACTTGTCGACTAAACGTCCTGTCGACTAATTGCAGTCTGCTAAATGTCTTGTCGGCTAAAAGGTTGTCGGCTAAATGTCATAAACCCATACATCATTCATAGAACCCAGCATTGTAAGCGCTTTTGAGGAGTATAGTGGAAAATGGTGGAAAACTGGAAATGAATGAACTAACACTATCTGCAACCAGACATTTTTAATCGGAAATTATGCATATTGATATACCCTGAAAAATCTTTTTTTTTTCTGAAAAACTGTTGAAATGGGTGTTTTGATGATCTGTGGGTAAAACGATGTACTTTCACAGATAAATCTTTTCAATAGATATAGAATCTTAACTCTCTATTTTTTTCCAAACATAAAAAGTAATATTAAATTTAGGAGGTTTCTATAAAACACCTTTAAAAAATTTAACAGAAAGTTTTTAATTATGACATTACACAAGCTAATCTTCATCCCTCTACTCTTGTACACAACGCTTCTCATGAACCCATATGTTACAGAAGAAGCACTTATACACTTCATCCATAGCATCTAAGAAAAATGAAAATGAATAAGAAATAGAAAATGCATGCATTAAAAAATAATAAAAAGATATTTAAAATTAAAAAATTTTAGGACCTGTTTCTATCAGCTGTTCAATGCAGAAAATACTAATTGTTAATGATGTCACTGTCGTATTCTGAGTATTATGTCATTTTCGTTTTCTGGAAAATGCCATCTTTAGGGTCATTGTGAAATATAATATATGCTTCACTCTTAAACAGCTTGTTAATAAGATATATATATATATATATATATATATATATAAATGTAAGAAGATTATATGTAAATAGTCGCTTTACTGGGATTATAACCAATAATCGATGAACAACAAAATACGAACTTTAATTTCAATTAATACACTTTTGGTCAAAACTATACAATAAATTTACCTTACAATAATTCGGCTAGGCCTAATAGAGCCTTTTCCAGCTATATTCATTTTATATCTTGCTTCATAACAAAAATTAGAAAACTGGCTCTTTGCCAAAACTCGCGATCCAAAGTATTTACAGCTCACGCATTTAAATCATGGATAATAGCATTAGAGTGTCAGTTCATTTGATGAAGTGAAGTGTTCAAACTGAAATCCTACAAATTGGTCATCCTGACGTGATGGCGTCTCGACATCAGCATCTTGATTTGTTATGTTTTTTCATGCCTATTGCTTCTAGAATGATAAGAATTTGAATAAGCTTCTCGTCCACTATAAGCTTCTTTAAATCCATGAAGAGAATTATTTTTATGTGATGGTTGTGAATATTTAAGTGAAGTGTTCAAACTGAAATCCTACAAATTGGTCATTCTGACGTGATGGCGTCTCGACATCAGCATCTTGAATTGTTATGTTTTTTCATGCCTATTGCTTCTAGAATGATAAGAATTTGAATAAGCTTCTCGTCCACTATAAGCTTCTTTAAATCCATGATGAGAATTATTTTTATGTGAAGGTTGTGAACATTTTTGTTCACTATAACTAGCCTTGTATGATCGTTGGCCACCATAATTATAATTATTTTGACCATGATAGTAGCCTCTATTCATGTATCTAGGGGAAAAATTTGGATTGCACCTTGCTCTTGAATTATGTGAAGTATTTTCTGTTATGTCTTGAGGTTTCAAAGAACTCTGTTTCCCATATCTATATTTATTATAATTTCCACGGTTAAATGACTGTTCAAAATATCTCTGGCGATATCTATTATTGCTTCTGTTATCAAATGGTCTATTAAAATTTCTGTTCTTTCCCTTATGATCGAAATTCCTATTGCGATCTTTCACATAGTCTTTTCTACCATGTGCAGGACTACTACTTTCATAGTTTTCTTCCAGATAGTCAACATTCCATTCATCGGATAATCCTGTATCTTTTGTTTTATTCGGCTTATATGGTTTTATTAATTTTCTTATTTTCTTTCTGTTTGCTAAATTTGTAATATGAGTGAAATTCACCCCGTCATTTACGCAGTCGATTTTAACCATATCTTCCCAACCTCGATTATCGTTGTTTATACTTGCTTCATCAATTTTTGTCGGTACTTCGTTAATTTTAATGTATCCTACTCGTACTCTGTTGCCGCTTATTATTCTAACACCATCTGCCGTTACTTTTAACGTCATGCCTTCTACTGCTTTTCTACCTATTATTACATCGCAGTCCGTCTGTTGTACCACGTAAAATTTATCCTGGATTTCTGTATCGTCCACGTAGATTTTATGCCAGAAAAAACCTTTTGGCTTAATTTCTTTTTCACCTATGCCTGATATAGATATATTGTCGCTGGTTAGTTTTGGCGCGTTTATTGCAGTATGATATCTTAAACTGGCGATTGAAATATCGCTTCCTGTATCGATTATTACATTTGTTTTCATTCCGCTAACATCTAGGATTCTTCCTTTTTTACCATTTAACATTCCCATATTAACTATTTTTATTTGCGTGTTTTGGATCTCATTTTGGTATTTCGTTTCTCGCCAATATTGATTATGTTGCGGGTAAAAATTTGAATCTTCTCGTTCTGTATTACTCGCCATAGCAAATTTCGCACTCACGTGACCAGGGTTGCCACACGTAAAACAGATTATATGCGACTCTTTGCTTCCATGATTCACACTGTGTCTATTGTCAATTTGGCGTCTTTTCAAATTGGCGTCGTCAGCCAATCTCGATTTTCTGTCATCAAAATCGCTGCTTGTATCCTTAACTAATTGTTTATTGTAAACCCTTCGTGCTGTTTCGTAATTATCTAATTTATTAATTCATCAATTTTCTTTATTACTAATAATTCCTCTATGAAATTCCTCTATATAAATTCCATATATATTCCTCTATGAATTCCTCTAGGTTTCCTCTAGGTTCCTTAAATTATGCCTGATTTGATTAACAACAATTAATTCTGCTAAATCTTCAAAGTTATTTATTTGAAGACCTTCAATCCATTGTTGAAAATATACCTTTGTCTCATAAGCGAAATCTCGCCAATTGGCTGATGGCTCCATTTTAGATGAGAAAAATTTCAGCCTAAGTTCCTCTGGTGATAGTTTGTAGCGTTTTAGTAGATTTTTTTTTATGTAATCATAATCGTGAATGTCAGGTTCGTTTTCCCTTGTTATTATATTGATCACATCTAACGGCATTAGATTAATTAAATAATTTACCCATTCTTTTTTCTCAATGCCCGTTTGCGTCATTTGCCTTTCGTACATAGCTAAATATAAACTAATATCATTCGAACTATCATATTTAGTTATTAATCTAAGCAATTCAAATTGCTTACCTGGATTTGTCCTTAGGTTTTCATTAATGTATTTTCTTGAATTTTCTTGTATCTGCAATTTCTTAATTTCAAAATTTTGCTCCAATTCTATTTTCCATTTTCTCTCTTCCATTTCCACTTTCAATTTCTTTTCTTCGATATCTGCTTGTAATTTCTTCTTTTCCAGTTCTGCTTGTAATTTCTTCTTTTCCAGTTCTGCTTCTGTTTTCTCTTTTCTAGCTACTATCACTACTTCCAATCGATCTCTTATAAAATCTTCGTAACTCTCCCAACTCTTGATCAGCTTTATTAGGATGGGTATTGTCGGTTTATCTGGTGCTTCAATTCCGCATTCTTCGCAGAGGTTTATTAGATCAATTCTCTTAGCTTTATTTAGAGTTCCCATCTTTCAAAAAATGTACTTGAAGTGATACGATTACGGTTTCACCTTGCTAATTCGTAACCCAACTTTTGTTACTGGCGTTTTACAACACTTTACGTTTGGTTTCCATTTCACTACTAGTGGCTTTTACTTTTAATAATCTTGGCATCCGAGCCCCCATAAATGTAAGAAGATTATATGTAAATAGTCGCTTTACTGGGATTATGTTAACCAATAATCGATGAACAACAAAATACGAACTTTATTTTCAATTAATACACTTTTAGTCAAAACTATACAATAAATTTACCTTACAATAATTCAGCTAGGCCTAATAGCGCCTTTTCCGGCTATATTCATTTTATATCTTGCTTCATAACAAAAATTAGAAAACTGACTCTTTGCCAAAACTCGCGATCCAAAGTATTTACAGCTCACGCATTTAAATCATGGATAATAGCATTAGAGTGTCAGTTCATTTGATGAGGTGAAGTATTCAAACTGAAATCCTACATATATATATATAATTTTAATGAAAATCGCTGAAATTATTATTATTATTATTTATTATTTTTATTTTAATAAAAATGGCTTTAACAAACATCTATTAATCTCTCTTTATGCATTTTCCTCTCAATAATAGAATAAATAAACTACCATTAGAGAAATTGTCCTCAAAAAAGTATAATTTGTAAAGTATATTATATTTCAAAATTAGACAGTTATTTTGACATTATCTGATCCTTATACGAATAACTGGTGTTAATTCTAACTCATAATTCTTCATACTCTAGAAGAATTAGATGTGAAGTATAGATGTACAGCCAAATTTTAATATCATAAATTCCATTCTGTAATAGTAATAACACTGTCTATGATTATTATTATTATATAGAATTAATAAAGTTCATCTCATATCACAGTAACAGAATATGTGTTTACTGGAACTTAACAAATATACATAAAATATCATTTAATTTTTAAACTATAAAATAAGCTGTGTATAATAAAACCAGGTAAACATCCAATTTTGCCACACCTCAAGATACAGGGTATTACACAATGTACCCTCCAAAATAAACATAGCTTTTCTCATGAGCACTTTTAAGTTATTACCTATGTTTAATGCCAAGATTCAAAGTGAAAAACAGAGATATCAATGTAATACTTCCGTAATTTATCCACAAAGGCAAGAATTCACAATTATCCTTCAAAATTTCAGAAAAAAAAATCAAAATTATTTCGCTGATTTCTTCCAAATACCACAGAACACATAACATCAATAAGTTCTCATGACTGTTTTAAGTAAACAGATAGGAGAAGACAGGGAGCTAGTACAGAACACTTAGATAGCTGCACTTAAAAAAGAAAACCGAAGGCACCCGGTTGGACCCGCTTACCCGGTTTTACGCAATTTTCTGCAGCTAAATTTAAAACTGTTTCGTTTATTTATTTCATTTATAGGAAATATTTATTTACTATTATTCATTTCCATAATTAAGTATTTTTGATTTTTTCTATTTCAAAAATTTCATATCAATACATAAGTAATAATCATTTTAGTTTCTGCCTTATTCATTTCAACTACATACTCATTTGAAATTATTTTTAAACTTTTATATAAGCCTTAAATAAATGGATTTATTTTACTTATTTAATTGAGAATATTCATACTACTTGTTTACTTGACAACTCTGGCCGCTTAAAAGACTTCGTTGAGATACGGATATGATAAACACAAATATATAGACAATACTGCATTTTACATTTGCAGGTACTCCACTGAAAACTGGTGATAGAATCATCAGGAGTCGATCCCGGGGTATCTCAAACTTCGTAGACTAGCTACAAAACCCGCTGTTGTGTCCGCGGATATGGAAGTCCAGAATGAATGAATTTAATTGCTTATTATATATTTTGTTTGGTTTTGTATCGATTAACTATATGGTTTTAACAGACTTAGTAATTAAAACTTTTATATAAAAAAATATTTTTTTATTAATAATGTAAGTGTAATCTAATACATTTGAAAACCTATTTCCTAACATATCACTATGTAATAATCACATAAATGAGATTTATAACACAACTTTTACAGAAATCTGAAGCAATTTCATCATCTTTACATTTAACATTTGAGTTTCATTTTGTCAGATATAATTAAAGGAATTTTTTCGTCTGTGCAATGACTCATCTGCTGAAACTTCTTTTAATTTTGTAACATCATTTAATTAATTTTATAATAAATTCTCCCATTTATGTATAGTGCTAATTTTGTGCTTCTAGGTTTAATTAAACGGCTAAAATTCTCGGATTCCCCCGTGATGATAACATACATTTTATTTATGGCTGTTCTAACATTATTTTTTTCAAAACGCAATTGAACTGGTATATTTATGGCATTAAATATATATGTGGTATAGATTTCATTTTATTATTGAGACGTATTATCAGAAAATTATTGAAATTTTAATCAGCTTTATCGACAGATAAACGGATTTTATTATTTTTTTTTAATCATATATACTTTTCTAATCGTATCATTAAGAAAGCATATAATTTAATTGTTCAAATATACTAAAATTATACAAAAATTCTCACATTCGTCCAATGCTAGTTACGTAACACTATTGTTCTATGATTTATACATTTATGTGTGCATATTAAATAAAGGGAAAAGTGCACGTAAACGTACATTTCTTTTCTTTTGTAAATTACATACATTATTTAAATAGACAATTAAATAAGGATATTGATGACTTTATATTAAAAATCCGCTAAAGATCGCATTAAAATAATTTCTTTACATTTAAAATTTTCTAAGTTTAATAGATAGATGAACGGAATTTATTTTGTTCTATTACACATTCTTTTTATAAATCGTATATTTGAGACAACACATAAATAAATTATAGAAGAAAATTTACGTAACTTTAAAATATTTAATGCAGTATAAGAACTGTGTATGGAATGAATAATCTTAACCACGTAAAAATAACAGCCTGGTTTATTAATCTAAAAATTTACATTATAAATACTTGCTATTAACTTGTCACGTAAATCCTTTACATCAAATCATATTTTTAACACAGATTTTAAAAGAATCAAAAGTAATTACTTCCATTTTATGTTTCAATTTCAGTTTATCAGTTTTAATTAATTAAATATATTCCTTGCATGCAACTTCTTGTGTTCAGATACTTCTTTAAATTTGTTCATTCAATATATTCGTTCGATAATAATTACTTCATTTTTATGCATTCTGCAACTTTTTTTATGTGCTTGTTTTATTAAATGAAACACAACCGTCTAATTTCACAGAGTGTAAGCATTTGATTTATGTATGTTTGTAAAGATATTATACTCTTTCAATATATATATTTTTAAATATCAGGATATTAATTGTATTAAATAAAAATCTACGAAAAATTCAGCAACTGGGATGTCACTGATTGTACAAATGTTATAATTTTCAGGTTTTTTTCTTTAACTCTAATTCATTTCCAGCTTAAATTAAACAAGTGGGTAAGTGTGATCGTAGATCGCTTAAAGGGAATCATTTGATATTCCTTTCAAAACACTTTATCCTTTCTTTAATTAAAACAAAAATCACGTCTTTTATAAAGGAAAAATTTACAGGTCTATTTTTTTGTTTTTTCGAATATCTAAACCAGCCCGCTATTATATTCTGTAATAATAATATCTGTCATGTGGACTAAATACGATATTTAAAAAAAAATAATTTCAAAACTAAACATGTTGTACACCTTCAAAATGTTAAAATATGCGAATATTTCCATAATCGGGTTTTATCATGATTCAATACGTTCCTCAAACTCATATATTTATTATTCTCTATTAATCATATTGATACTCGCTTTGTATTATTCTGAAACATTTGAAAAATCCGTTAAACTTCCGATATGATGTCAGATTTTCTTTTTAATTCTCTAATGACGTGATATTAATCTGCTTTGTGTAAGTACACATACTCATACTCCTTGTATTATTGAGAAATCTTTCCGTTTCATTACCACTATGACGTCAATCAATTCTATTTCATATTAATCTTTTTTTCAATTGGTGAAACTTTTTATTTCATTTTCATTTTTCACGTGAAAATCGTCTGATAGAAAATTAATTATTATAGAAAGAATTTCATCGTGGATTTTTAAAATTTTTGGCATCAGCTATAACGAAAAATGTTTAAATTTAATAGGAAAAGGCTGTTAGAATTTTGGTTTTTTATCTCTATTTATTAAAATAATACGATATTTTCAAATTTTAGTATTTTGAGCTCTTCATAGCCGGTATTCAGAAATATACACGAAGTTTCAACTCTGTAAGTTATATAGTTTTTGAGAATGGCTTTGTGGCGGACAGACAACGCAGCGGGAGTAATAGGGTTTCGTGAGATGAACGAAACCCTGAAAATGGTAGCTTAATTCATACAGTTTATACAAAAGAGTTACTTATTTTTTTCAATCCTTACTAAAACAATTTAAATTTATAATAAAAGCATAAGGCCTAACACAAAAGATTTTAGCAATAGTTTTCTGTGGATTAGAATTGTGGAACATTCCTCATTCTTCACTATATCTTTCATTTCTTGAAAAAAGGGTTTCCTATGTTTATGGCATCTATTAAATTCTGGTTAATAAAAAGAAATATACATTATTTTTTTAGAATATATCTGAAAAGTTTTCGCACTGTTAATAAGATAATTTTGCAAGGAAGATTTTGGTAAATTGACCATTTATATAAGGTGTTTGGATATAGAGTAGAGGCATCCATAACTCAATCGTGGAACATGGAGTATTCCAGAATAGTAATCTTCATATTATTTAATCTCGAATTTTATGTGGAAAATAGTATTACATATGCGGCATCTGGTTGAGTTGTTGTAAACCCCTGTTATAAAATTTTGAAGATAATGGTGAGGGAAGTTATAGGATAATATAAATTGCATATGAATGTCAGAAATTGTCAGATATATTAACACCAAGTTTTAATTACGGATTCTCAAACTATGTAATTTTAATAGACACTTTTTCAATGTAGGGTACAAAAGTATGATTTTACAGATTATTTCAAGATTAATTAAAAAATTAAATGTTTTTATTTATCGTAGTAACTTTTTTGCATATATACAAAATAACAATAAGGCAGTATTTTTTTTTTTTTTACTTTTTCAATATTTATAAAATAATACTTTATAATGAAGGATATTTTTTTCTTTTTTTTTTTTGAGAACTTAATCGCGTATATATTCTTTTTTACTTTAAAATATGTAATTATTTCAAGTTGATCAAAATTGAAAAATGTTTACCTAATTATACAGAACAAATCACAATAAATGCTTGATCAAGCTCAAAACCAGCCTACATTTTTTGTGTTTACTACTGGCAAATAAACCCTGGAGCCGTCAGAGATTGTTTTTCGCTGCTGTTTTTTTTTACGAAATTATGGAATTTATAATAATTTCTAATTGAGTCTAATATCTTTTAAGCATTTCTGTGATCATGAGTTAAATAAGATTGATCGGTGATATGGGTGGATCTCTGAAGATTCTACTACTGAAGAATCCGAATTTTCTACTGAATAGACTTCATTAAATGAACCTGCTGTGTTTTATCTTGACTGTTCCTTTCAGAGGAAATATCGTTTTGGGGATCGTGCAGACTACTCGAGTTCGACTGTGTGCTTACAATTTTTTCTCTGACAAGATGCCGCTGGCTAATAACAGTTCTTGCTCATATAATATTGGTTGCTATTTTTTATAGCGGCCATATCGCCAGTTTCATGGTGTAACACATCATGGTGTCACATTTCATGGGGTCACATGATACCTTTTGCACCAGCCACATTAAACCAGGAATCATTAAGCTTCGGGATAACAAAACACTTAGTAATGTCCACAATATAGTAAAACTAGTAGACATTATACATAAATACACACACACATATATATAGTACATATATTGCAAAACCTGTTTGGCTATAACATTTTTGATAAATTGTTCTCTCCTCCAAAATTCCGAAAAGCTAGGAACTATTTTTTTGTATTGTTGTTATTTCATTGTTTTAATTACTGTGTTCATGGTTTGAAAAATGTTTTTTTACATCATGTTATTACACCCAATTTTTATTAAAATAATTTCATTTTCGTCTAGGGTTAAAATGTAAGTGAATCAAACTGGTGAGTTACATTAATTTTCTGTGAGTTTTTAGTTGAGTTCGATTTACTTTTGCAAAAGCGGTCGTGAGCTGGCTTAGACTAAAAAAAAAAAATTGGTTTAAGCGAAAATTACAATTTGATCTATTCAATTCTTTTCGCAATTTTCCAAATAAAATTTTTTTTCACAATATTTTTCTCAATTTTCTGAATAGTTCTTTTTTTTTAAATTTCATTCATCACAATAAAATAAAAGTTTATTTTGTATACGTATTAGGATTTTAATTTGAAATGTAAAGATTTTTTAATAAAATAAACCTACATGTATTATTCGAAAATAATAGAGAAAACATACATATTATTTTTATAATTTCTTAAAACTATTTAACAAGTTACTCTGTGGCGAGCGATTTCTAACTTCATTAGTTTGAACATGAGAAAGACAAGATAGCACTTAAACTGAAAACAAAAATCCTCTTTAATGTTCTTAATGGTTTTAATTTGCAGGGCAATTTCCATCAGAATTTAACTCTACAAAACACGCAGGTAATTTAAGATTTTAAGATTATTTGAGTGAAATAATTTTTATTAATTACAATGTTTCAATTACACTGGGGTGTTTTATATTCCAGTAATGGGATATTTTATACTTATATTGTACCAGTAATAAATTAATTAAAGAGATATAGACATATATACAATAATTTCATAAATTTAAGTAAACAATTTTATCATTTTTCACATGATTTGTTTAAATTTCTTATTATTATTTTAAATGAATTAATTATTAAAATCTTGAATGTTTTTCGCAAGGGGAATAAGGTGCCGATGAAAACTAGTCGTTGGGGGCCACCGTAATACTTACCCATCATGGATATGCTTAATGTAAAATATTAAAATAAAAATGTTTAAACTACTTATAAAATGCATTGCGATTCAAATAAAATCGTGGCTTGATGGCGTCATAAACTTTAAAGGCTCGATTACTGAATTGCTTGAAAGAAACATCCTTATAACTCCAAAAATAATAATCCTATTAACTAGCGGTTTATTGCATCTGATTAAGCGTCAAATTTCCAATTAAAATATATCTTTGAAGTGAAATTTGGATGAAATACAGGGTCATGAAAAATCGAAGAGTTTGGAAAATAGGATTCCAAATATCTCGTCAACTCATTATCCGATCGACTTCATGCTTTATGCAAAATTTGTTTTTTTTATTGTCTTTTATATTCATTTCTTAAAATAAACAATTTCGAAAAATTTTATATACCTTTTATCAGAACGAATATTTCGAGAGTCCGAAAAAAATATTTCCGGTTAATCGAGGTTATTGAAATTCAATAGGCTTCTTTCTATTATTACATACTAAGTACATACCAAATTGCAAGTCTCTATCTCAATTTTTTCGGGAGATAGAGCGTTTACAGACACACAGACGGACGGCAATTTTTTTTTTCTAAAAATATGTTTTTCGGAATCTCCAGTGTCTGAAACGTGTAAATACATCAATTTTTTTTTTTCGATTTTCAAAACGATTACAAGATTTACCCTATACTACGTATGCTGGGTAAGTAAAACACTTGTTTTAAGAGAAATATGTTTAATGTTTTAAACTGCCTATTTGTCAAACTTGCCACCACTCTGTTACATTATTTGCTACATCTTAAATATTGAACGAAATGAAAACAGTTATTAAAACATGTTCTAGAATATTTAAAGGTCTGGAAAATGCACGTTTTTTTTTTTTGCTTTTATTTTTTTTTCCGTTGGAACCTCCGCTTAATAAACCATTTGTCGTGCTTACCTGAAATATGTTTGGGTGATCTTTCAGATTATCAAAGATGTAAATTTTCACTTAGCAAGATCGCACAGACGGGTTTAAAGCAAGCTGGATGGTATCCCGATTGTAAATGAATTCCAAATTGGTCACACTGTTAAAAAGAAAACACTGTTTCTTAATCTACGAAAATATAATATAAACTCTTCCAAGTTATCCCTGATTCCGAAAAGCGTTTTTTTGCCATAAGAAACCTCAAAAAACCAATCAATATTCGAGATTTGAAGAAGCATTTACGAAATCAAAGTTACATCTGATCCGCGTGATTTTCCGAAAGGTTTCAGAGTATTTTTTACACTGTATTAATAATTTATTTTAATCGGAATATACAATTTTCTATCAATTCTCAAGTAAACATTTTCCTGTTCAGCAAATACAATATACAAGAGGAAAATTGAGAGCACAAACATTAATATTATTTTGTAAA
The DNA here is from genome assembly GCA_963931845.1 of Maratus michaelseni. Taxonomy (NCBI): domain Eukaryota; kingdom Metazoa; phylum Arthropoda; class Arachnida; order Araneae; family Salticidae; genus Maratus; species Maratus michaelseni. Next base: position 397,097,882 of record OZ007592.1, read on the forward strand.
ATGTGCATGTATAAATTCCGTTACGGAGATGAAAATGTTTACTTGAGTATTGATAGTACCCAAAATACCAATATTCCCGTTTGAGAAAACTAAATAAGGAATGTAACACCTACTCGGAAACGCAATTTCTAAAATTAAAGGCAGCAAAAGAAACTTTGCTTTAAACGTCGAAAAATCTATTCGTTTCTGAGATTTTTTGCTAAAGGAACAGGTTTCGGAATTGTAGATAACTCGGAAGAGGTTCTATGTTCGTGGTTATGTTATATATTCGTAGATTAAGAAATATATTTTTTAATAGTATGGAGCAGTGCCCTTCATTCATTTCGCTTTACAGTGGACTTTCTAATGTTGCTAAATGTACTCTTTAATCATTGCCAATCTGTCATGCTATCAACACTTGACTCAGTTAAACTTCAGTTAAACAAGAAAATCCGTTTTTTTTTTCTTTCATTTTTCATAATTTACTTAAGAAACATTTTTCTCCAGCTCTACGTTTACAACTTTGCATTCTCGTTCTTTTAAATATGCCTGCTTGAAAATTTACAGGAGATTCTAGAAATTTACTAGCATGTTTTGTCTCCAAACGTAGACATTGCCAAGACATTTTTTGTGTTTTGTTTTTAATTATTTTCTTTAGCAACTATAAACTATCTCTTCCGATAAATATCTCAGGTGCGCTCAAATGAAGCAGCGATATTTTGATGTATTCCTTATTTTCAAGAACAATTTTCTTTTCAAGGACTGCTATTTCTTTCCTTAATTAAAATGTACCCTTCCAAGAATCACAGAAAATTCTATTATTAATACGGAAAATTATATTTACCGCAGTATTTCATAAAATCGCATTAAAATAGTTGATATACACGCATTAACAAAATTTATGCTCTTCATCTGTGTTATTACGTTAAGCTGTGTGTATTCAATTAATCGTCAGGCGGAGCTTTTTTTTACATGATAGGAAAAATTAATTAAGAAGAAGAATTCATATTCATTCCAGATAAAATTTTGTGTGTAATAATTGCAATATCTGGTATATTTTGGAAATTCAAAATTTAACTCCGTCTATCGATATGAAGAGCAGATGTTTAAAATTATATCTGATAACTTTATTTAATGTTATTATTTCATTGAAAATAATTTAATTTTGGTTTACTAACGAATTGCAGATGTAAAACAGAATGGATAGGTGGTTCCATAGCCTAAAGTATGCTTTTTTTTTTGTTACTTAATGATGTTTAATAGTTTTAAATTTTAATAAAATATTTATTTTTAAAATTTTTAATTAATTTGTTTATATGTTTTTGTTTGTATTTGCTTTATTAATTTTCTTTTTATATTGTCTTCGTTTGTTAAATTATTCAAAGAAACCATATCGTATGTAAAACATACACACACACACACACACACACACACACACACATATATATATATATATATATATATATATATATATATGTGTGTGTGTGTAAGAAGCATATTTTTTTAATAATGCGGAACAATATCCTTAACCGTTTTTTCATTTACTTCACTTTACAACGGGTTTTAAAATGTTGCTAAATGAACTCATATCACTGGCAATCTGCCAAGCTATCAACATTTACTTAAGTTAAAAAAAAAAAAAATTGACATATTTTATCAGTTATTTAAGTAACTTTTTTCTTCACCACTACGTTTCTAACTTTGCATTCTCGTTCTTTATAAATATGCGTTCTTGAAAATTTACAGGATATTATAGAAATTTACGAGTATGATTTGTCTCCGAGCGCAAACATTGTCAAGGCATTTTTTTTTTCGGTTTTAATTATTTTCGTTAGCAACTATAAACTTTATCTTCTGATAAATATCTGCATATTTCTCAGAATCGCTGCAATGAAGCAGCGATATTTTGATGTACTCCGTATTATTCAAGAATAATTTTCTAAGGCTGTTATTTCTTTTCTTAATTAAAATGTACCCTTCCACGTACCCTAGAAATTTCTATTATTAATACGGGAAACTAAATTTAGCACGATATTTCATAAAATCTCCTTAAAATAGTTGATATACACACATTAACAAAATTTATGCTCTTCCTCTATGTTATTAAGTTAAGCTGTGTGTATTCAATTAATCGTCAGGTGGGGTCTTCGTTACAGGATAGGAATAAATTATTAAGAAGAATAATTGATAAACATTACAGATAAATTTTCGTGTGTAATAATTACAATATCTGTGATATCTTAGAAATTCAAAATTTAACTCTGTTTATCGTTGTGAACAGCATATGTTTAAATTATATGATTATCTCATAATTGTAGAATATTGAAACATTTCCAGTATTTAAAGAAATTCCATAAATAAGTAATTGATACGAAACGCATTTTAAACGTATTATTTAATGCATTATTAAAAAATAATAATTTGCTGAAACTACAGGGAATCACATTGCTTGTTAATTTTCGTAAATTAAGGTGTAACACCAGTTTGACCACTTCAGAAATACGAAATTGTTTTTGTCCCTTAAACTAATATTTATAGACATGAAAATAATATTTTATTAGTTAGAAATTGATATCGAATGTAAAAGGGCAATTTTTGAGCTATAGCGTAACAAACTGATACATTTATCTTAAAAAAGTGAAATATTTTCACTTCATCGTTTTCTAATAAATGTTAATGTTTCTGTTTTATTGCATCACTTTTATATTATAGGTGTTTCAAATACAATTCATAGATTTTTTCATGTTATATTGAATAATTTGAATATTTTTGTATATCTTTATCTTTATTCCTGAAATTAAAATTTAAAGAAAGATTTAAAAATACTAAATACTTTTACAGATATCTAAATTTTAGTCTATGAGAAACAATTGCACTTTCAAAAAAGAACAATAAAAAGAAAACAGAAAACAGTCGTGAACTAAAAATTAACAAATCTTTTATTTTCGTCAAAAAACAATACATATTTCTAAAACCATAAAATCAAACAAATGAACACACTTTGCATAAACTATAAATATTTCAACATTCAGTATTTTAAATTATCTCAAACACGAGAATCCATACAGAAAATAATTCTGATACTAAACTTCAAAACACATAAATCGAGTTTATTTTTGTTTCATTAATAGTTAACATTTAGCAAATAATGAACAGAAAAATATTTATGAAAGGATGTGCGTTTTTAGAGAAGATGTAAGTGGTTAATGATATCTTTTCTCTAAAAAAATATATTTTATACTTTATCTAGCTGCCACAGAAACATATAATAACACATAAAAATCCTCAACAAGTAACAAATGAAAAAAAAATGAATAAACGGCAATTCACTAAGATAAAGATCTCGTGCACCCACTGGATGAAGATGTTTATATAAAAAACAAATTTACTATAAAATGATAAATGTATTTATATTGTTTAAAAACAAAACATTTATTTCAAGCATTACTCATTCCCTTTTCAAGACATTTATTTTGGTAACTGGTTAATGTCACATTTGAAAGATTTAAACTTAATTAAAAGCTTGTTTCTGCTTTATTGATTAAGTTCTTTATCAATTTGAAAAATATTTATTTATCTGCAGTGAATAAATAAAAAGCGATGTAATTCGCCAGTTAAAATGTCACTAATCTCCACAAAGCCTTTAAAAATATATTTAAGTTTGAAAGATTTATAAAAAGTCACTTTTAACTATTTTGCAATTTTTTACTAATTTCAAACTAATTATAATTTAGTTTAGGAACTCTATTGTTAACCGGTATTAATAATGCCATATAATAATGCCTATTTATATATTTTTATTTCTGAAAATACCAGTTCTTTATTTGTTTATTTTTTAAGTAGTTATCTAAAATAGTTATATAGACTACCCCCTCTCTTCTTTTTAGCCTCATATTAGTCCACATTGCCATCAGAGCACACCTAAAAAGAGGAAGGGGGTTGCTGGGGTTACAGCCCCCCCCCCCCTTCCGAGATATTCGAAAATCTCATGAAAAAAAAGGGCTGTTTTTTCCACTTTGAGAAACATTTGTATATAATTTTTGTCATACAACAGACTACCCACTTTCTTCTTTTTAGCCCCACATCCACAGTAACACAACATCATACCCAACGAGGGGTAAGGGGGATGAAAGGTGCACAGTCCCCTCTCGATAGAATCAAAAATGAAAAAAAAAGTGCTAGTTTTTTCATCTTTCTATTTGTGACAAATTTGTATTTTCTGTCTGTTGTACAACGGACTATCCACTTTCTTCTCTTTACCCCCACATTAGTACACACTAACACCACAGCATATCCAAAGAGGGGAAGGGGCTGATGGGAACAGACCCCCCACCTCCCAAAATGGTCGAAAATGGAATGGAAAAAGTGCTGATAGAGATAAAATTATAATTATTTTTTCTGTTATGCATTGGACAATCCACTCTCTTATCTTCAGTCCCATATTAGTACACAAGGGGTGGGGTTATGTAGTAAAAGCTCCATACCCCTTCCGAAGTGGTCGAAGTCAAATAAAAAAAAAAGGCTGACTTTGTTTCTTGCTTTTTGTGATAAATTTGTTTTATTTTCTGGCACGCAACGAACTTGTTTTCTCGTTAGCCCCATATCCCTCTCAGTCTTGCGATCAAAATTACTTGAAACCACACAATCTATTTTCATATGACTGAAAAACAGCTTCATACATGTTTTAGTGGATAAATGAATACGTATAATATGCTCAATTGGCAAGATCTAGAAGTGGTTTAAGTAATTTAAAGAGTTTTTAAGTCTCTTCCTCAGATGAGGCCAAGACTAAGGAGGTATATTAGTGCGCAGTGACGTTAAACATTATCGCCAAATCAGCAAATGTACGAACTGAATTTTTTTTGTGAATGGCAATGTCAAGAAACATTATTGATTTTCGGTTTTGGAAGGGTCTTTTAAAGATTCCCAGTAGTAATACTAAAACAATATATAATGTTGATTTGTTTTTTCCTGGTCTTTTTACTAGCGAACTAGTTTTATTTACGTTACGTGCTTTTCTCGATTTAAGGCTGTTCTCAAATATAAACTGGCTAGACATATTTTTTCCTCGGAAACGCATGAAATTGACAGGTATTTTTATTCAGAAACTTTTCAATCGAAAAACGTTTTTCCTTTTTTTGTAAAGGCAGAAAACCTTTCAGAAAGTATTGTCGAAGCTGACGTTTTGAATCAGATTCCCGACGCGCCAACCTGAGAAGCGCGAAAAACGAGTCGTTAGTACGTTACCAGAATCCCTTATAACTCGATAAGTAATCTATTTATCAAAAAATGGAAAACTCATTTCGATTCCTAACCTCTTCCATAGTGAGCCCTGCCAATCTAATGCCTTTGCGTTTAAAAATATGTCAGAAAGTTGCACGTTGATGAGCAGATCATTTGAGAACTACCTCAAAGAAAGATTCCTTTATAGGGTTTCGTTCATCTCACGAAACCCTATTACTCCCGCTACTTTGTCTGTCCATCACAGAGCAATTCTCAGAAACTATATAACTTACATGCATGAAAAATTTGTGTAGTTATAGCTAAATAGCTACTATGAAGCTCTAATAATTAAAAGGTGAAAAAATTGTATTATTTTAATAAATAGAGATAAAGTACCAAAATTCTAACAGCCTTTTCCTATTAAATTTAAACATTTTTCGTTATAGCAGTTGCCAACAATTAAGAATGCACAATAAAATTCTTTCTAGAATAATTAATTTGCTATTGAAAGATTTCCAAGTAAAAAATGGTATAAAAACTTTCACCAATTAAAATTATCTCATAGTCAACGTAGACATTTAATAATAAGCACAGGTTAAAAATAAATTTTCTTAAAATTTTACTTTGAAGTAAATTGAATGTTGTTCGAAGTTAAAATAGAAATGGTGTAAATATATTTTCGGACATTTTGATTATACAGAATAATTTGCAAAATTAATCCCTGCACTGGGTATTGAAGAACAGGTTTTTTTTTTTATTAACATTGGTATTTCAGATTCTTTTTCTAATAAAAAAAAAGAAATCCATGTATATAATATTCAAAATACTTTCTTCAATAAATTTTCAATTCTAAAAACTGTTGTAATTCGCATAAAGGTTAAGACGTTTTGAATATACACCGAGTATCTATAAATTGAGCCCTTTTTTACGGCAGGCCGTTTGGGTTACCCACACAAGGAAGGCTCCTCAAAGAAGTCCCCAAATCCCGTTTTATTTTATTTTTAAGTCCAGTAATATTGTTAGCCATAATTCAATAACTTTAACTCTTTTTTAAAAAAAGAAATCTGATGTTTAGTTTTCAATTAGTTCTTAACTTGTCCCTTCCTTAACAAATTTGATGAGTTTTTTTAACATGTATTTCTTAAAGGTTAATAGCCATGCGTCTGATCAAAATCCCAGGAGCATGTATAAGAAGAGAAGGGGGAAATCAAGAAGGAATGCTTGCTACCCCAAAGATTTTCTGTTGGTATTAAAAAATAGATTCTGCAAAGAAAGTTTTTTTATCCTGAAAAGAGCCTGAGCATGAAAATTTTGGGTCCATGCAACAGAAAATATTTTTGGCCCTAATCGTAGATTATCACATTTTTACAAATACTGTGAATGAGAAGTGTATGAATGTAACTATGGAATGCACCCATTTGAATGAAAGACTGAGAATAAATGTGACCTGATTATTATTATTATTATTGAAATTTCTTCGTAAAAATTTACTTGAGAGACTCAAATATTATGTTAAAAAAAACATGAACTAATGTTGCATGAACTTTAAAAACATTCGCAACCCAAAGAAAATGATATTTTATAAGTAAGATAGTCATAAAATTAAAACATTTTTAAACAAGTTTAAAACACATATGAAAAAGCTGAAATAAATTGGGGGCACTATGAGAAACTTAAATCTTCAAATGAGAAGAAAAATTATAAATACACTTATGATATCACTAACAATTTTAGCTTACATAAGTTGTGTAATGAATATAGAAATTTTAATTTCTTATTCTATTAAGATTGTTTACAATAAAATTGGTTTGAAACACCATAAATTTTTGGGGCCCTTAAATATGCAGTTTCTGGGAAAGTGCCCCGAGTGCCTTAACAGTAATAGGAAATTCATCCTAAAATAGAAAACAAATTGTTTGAGATTGTTCCAAGCAAAATTAATTTATTGTCAAGCCAGAATCGTAGCCAGAATTTAGGGGAGAGGGAGACAACTTTATAGATTATAAGCTACCATGATTTTCTTTTAAATGAAAGTATATGAAAAAATCCATTATCACTTTTCAACTTATTTCAGCGTGGCGGGAGGTCGGGTTCGGCCCCGTACCTCTCCCCCCTCCCCCCCCCCGTTTTTCTCTGGTTACGGCCTTATTGTCAAACAGGATTTCTGTTTATAACGCAGTTTAACATGTTTCGTAACACTCACAACATTATCAAAATTTAAGTCACCACCTCCACCCTCCCCGAAATTAAATCCTAGATACGCCACTGAAATCAATACACATAATGCGAGAGTCTGCTGCTCAAAAAATCCACATGTGTGTAGGGAACTACAGATAGATAATCCGAAGGTGATTGTTTGCTGTGGCCTGACATTCAGCAGGAGTCATTGGACCATTTTTCGTCGTAGGAAAATCAATAACTGCAGGTGTGTACCTAGACCTTTTAACTGAATTTGTGGCACCACATTTGGATAATCTTCAAACAAACGTCTTTTTGCAGCAAAATGGTTCACCTTCACTTTGTTGCAGAAAACATGGCTGGAAATCGAGTATCGCCTTGATGTGCTTCGCGCAACTAATTTTGCGCATATAGAGGTTCATTGATTGCTGTAAAAAAAAAAAAAAAAAACCCTTTAATAATTGCATCTTAAAATAAATAATTTTCAATTTTACTTCTGTTTAGTATTTTATTTAATAAACGCCTGTATTTGAAAAGGTACTTTTTGGACATCCTGTATATTTATTTTCAAGGTTTTTTTTTTTTTCATTTTAATAATAAATGTTAAATACGTATATTCAATTAAGTATAATTATTTTTAACCAACTTCCAAAAAGGAGGATGTTGTCAATTCGCCGCGTATGTATTTTTTTATGTATGCTCACCGAGTTCTCCAAAAGTACGCGACCGATTCATGTGATATATATATATATATATATATATTTAATTGTAAGGGAATACACTCGAATTTGTCTCATTTAAATCTCATCAAAATTAGTTGAATACTTTTTTAGAAATTCAAACAAAAAAAAAATAAACATCTTTAAAATATTTTCAACATTAAATTACGTAGCGCTTTTCTGTTTGGCAAGAAAGTAGTTGCTCGGCGATTTTCCTTTTAATACGGTTTTGTTTCTAAGCTTGTTGTAGGGAAATCCAAAAATCTAGTCGTTGGGGGCAACCGTAATACTTACCCATCATGGATATGCATATGTAAAATATTAAAATAAAAATGTGTAAACTACTTATAAAATGCATTGCAATTCCAATAAAATCGTGGCTTGATGACGTCATAAACTTTAAAGGCTTGATTACTGAATTGCTTGAAAGAGGTTTTTCCTTATAACTCCAAAAATGATAATCCTATTAACTAGCGGTTTATTGTATCTGATTAAGCGTCAAATTTCCAATTAAAATATATCTTTAAAGTGAAATTTGGATGAAATACAGGGTCATGAAAAATTGAAGAGTGTGGAAATAGGATTCCAAATATCTCGGCAACTATTTATCCGATCGACTTCATGCTTTATGTAAAATTTATGTTTGTTTATTGTCTTTTATATTCATTTCTTAAAATAAACAATTTCGAAAATTTTTATATACCTTTTATCAGAACGAATATTTCGAAAGTCCAAAAAAATAGTTCCGGTTAATCGAGGTTATTGAAATGAAATAGGCTTCTTCCCATTATTACATACTAAGTACATACCAAATTGCAAGTCTCTATCTCAATTTTTTCGGGAGATAGAGCGTTTACAGGCACACAGACACACAGACACACAGACGGACGGCAAAATTTTTATTCTAAAAATATGTTTTTCGGAATCTCCAGTGTCTGAAACGTGTAAATCCGTCAAAAATGTTTTTTCGATTTTCAAAACGATTACAAGACTTACCCTATACTACGTATGATGGGTAAGTAATAATGTTGCAATCTTTAAAAGTTTTATGACATAAACAATCATTCAAAAAAAATCAAAATTTTAAAGCGATTAAATTTATGTAAGAGTTCTGCTGTACATTTAAAGAACTATACTTTTTTACGGTGGACGGATTTGTACGCTAATACAGACTGGACCAAAAGTCTCTGGCAAATTTTTGAATTTAATATAAAATCAAGTAATAGAAGTCGGGATTGTTTTGGAAAAAAAAGTTAATAATTATTTAAAAATTTTTTAATCCTGCTAATCAGAATATACACAGAGAATTGTTTATCTCAAAAAACATTCTAACACATTACATGAGGAAATCATTAATGACATCAAAAAGAGAAATAGAGATGACACTACTGTGGTTTGCTGTCTATTAATCGGCTATCATACGCAGAGTGATTTTTAAAAACACATTTGTGAAAAAAAATGGGCAAGCAGTAGCAGAAAACACCCCAGACAGATTTCTTTCTACTGAAATTTAGTTTATTTAAATTATGTAATTTGTGTTTAATCTTTGGTTGTTGATCATTGTTTTTATTATTAAAACTGCACTGTATACACAAAACACTGCGTTATCGTTTGATGCATTTAAATATATAGTATTCATCATTCGTTTTTACATATGTCCCATACAATTTTCAGAAATGCATCATTTTTTATGTTGAAAAATACTAATGCGACATTGCGTAGCAATCCAAATAAATTTATAGAAATAAAACTTACGCATTTTTAAAGCTGCACGTAAAATTTTAATAAATTTTTCATGACTTTGTAGATTTTTGTCAAAACGTAGAGCAATAACAGTTTTATCTCAGATAAACATGTGATACACTTAGAAAATCATAAAAAATGCTATAATTAATTTTTTACAATACTGGATTTAGTAATTATAATTAACGTATTGCAGTGAATTACAGTTTTTTTACAATGTATTTTACTCGCAGAAACAGAATTTACAAAATGAGTTTTTTCTTTTAAAAATATTTTATTTTCTCTCTCATTTCAACAATCATTCATAGATATGAATTTCACCTTTTATATAACTAAAGTTTTTTTTAAAATTATTATTATACAACATACAAGTAGAGCAAAAATAAATCCCTACATGCTTGTAACTTTAAAGGCAATTTGATCTCTTTATATGCCATACAAATTGCTTTTTATACCCCTTAACAGAAATAATTCGAGAAAGAAAACTTTACCGTTTTAAAGTCAAAATAATTCGAATAGTTTTGAAAATTCGAATAAGAAATATTTTCTATTCACGAAACTACCCTTTTGAATTTTTAAGAAACTTTACAGTTGATATGTATATATATATATATATATATATATTTCTTTTACAAATTCCAACTGATCAATGGATGATGAAATGTTTTTACAGCGAAATCTTTCCAATATATTCAGCAGTTTTCAATAGTTAAACAAAATCTACTTTTTATACAAAGAACTGCATTTAAAAGAGCTGCTTTTGTTAAAAAACATATTTAATTTAAGAAAGGATGAATCTAAAAATATTATAGCATAGAAGAAAATTAATTTTGATTTTTTTAAGGAAAAATATATATGTATTTTATATAAGCTTACACTATCTATTACTTCCTCTCTCCTTGCTAATTTACTTTGTAATTAATAAAAACGAACGACCACCTAAAATGATTATTGCTTTAAAACGTATCGTTGTTAAAATTAGATATGTAGTGTTCCTAGTAACAATCGAGAATTAACCCAATATTATACTATTATCTTATTAATTATAAATATGTTCATTATCATGATAATATTTTATAAAAACTCTCAATGTATGCTCAAAAATGCAAATATTGCATCAATATTGGCTTTGCGTTAGAAATATATTTGCAGTGAAAAGTCAATAATGGCGACATATTAGTTAATATTATTTTCCTTTGGGACATATGTTACTGTATATGATAGCCTTGGGTTACCATCTGAATATGGGACCACCCAATCTAGTTGATATCTTACTATAAACAAAAACTAGTCGTTGGGGGCCACCGTAATACTTACACATCATGGGTATGCATAATGTAAAATATTAAAATAAAAATGTATAAACTACCTACAAAAAGCATTGCAATTCGAATAACATCGTGGCTTGATGATGTCATAAACAATAAAGGCTCGATTACTGAATTGCTTGAAAGAAACACCCTTATAACTCCAAAAACAATAATCCTATTAACTAGTGGTTTATTGCATCTGATTAAGCGTCTCATTTCCAATTAAAATATATCTTTAAGGTGAAATTTGGATGAAATACAGGGTCATAAAAAATCGAAGAGTATGGAAAATAGGATTCCAAATATCACGGCAACTCATTATCCGAGCGACTTCATGCTTTATGCAAAATTTATGTTGTTTTATTGTCTTTTATATTCACTTCTTAAAATAAACAATTTCGAAAATTTTTATATACCTTTTATCAGAACGAATATTTTGAGAGTCCGAAAAAATAGTTCCGGTTAATCGAGGTTATTGAAATTAAAAAAGCTTCTTCTCATTATTACATACTAAGTACATACCAAACTGCAAGTCTTTATCTCAATTTTCTCGGGAGAGCGTTTACAGACACACAGACACACAGACGGACGGCAAAATTATTTTTCTAAAAATGTGTTTTTCGGAATCTCCAGTGTCTGAAACGTGTAAATCCGTAAAATTTTTTTTTTCGATTTTCAAAACGATTACAAGACTTACCCTATACTACGTATGATGGGTAAGTAATAAAGGTTTAGACCGATGTTAGCGGTTTCGATACCAGCGCATTGAAGTGTGTGAGTGAGTGCGTGTGTGTGTGGATGGGTGCTGTGCAATTGTTTCATGTTTATTCTTGTACTAGAATGTTAATTCCGGTCACTTTCTCTTCAAACGTCATCCCTGAAGGAAACCCCCCTTTAGCAACATTTGATCGATGCTTAGCAAAATCCCATTATCAACCAAATTTAATTAAATTCTGGAACGAATGTCTAAACTGGACATTCTGCTATAACAGTTTGCGTTCCCCAAGCAGATCAACGATTTGATTTAACTCTCTCATTAGTGACTGAAGTCTAGTGCACATTTTTAACACTTTCAAACACAGTTAATAAGTAGTTACGAATTTGATTAATGTGACCGTCTTATCATGCTCTAACTCTCGCAAATATTCTTGTATTAGAATGCAATTTTTAATATTTTATTGAAGTTTACTATAGAATGTTAGGTATTTAAAATGAAGTGAGTTGTATTTATAGTTTGTTGACAAACATAAAAGATTTACGTTACATAATAGTCTATGGAGAAAGTTATTTGCGGTGCATGTTTTTTTTTTTTTATGTTGCGATATTTCAAAGAGACTGAGATTGGTATTCATAACTGATGGGGAATACAACATGCTTTCTCAGAAATATAGAAAAAATGAGTTCGTTTAGAGACACGCACAAAAGAATTGCTGCCCATTATAATATATGAAGGAAAATCGTTTTCAGTGCATTTTAATGATGTTATGATACTTCAAGGCGCTGTACGAAACGTTTTCTATAAATTGTGGATTGCGAAGTATTTATATTTATTTACAGAGATACACAAAAGAATTCGGTTACAGGACTGATTATGATCAATAATTGCTGGAAATGTGTTTGCCGCAATGATGTCATTTATAAACGCATCTATTTGTTAATGTATTACGTACTATGTATAAATTCTATAGATCAAATACAAGGCTGCAGGAAAGAATTCGCACACATTACCGGATATGGACAGCAATTCGTGAAAATTAATTTATTTTGTTAGTTACTTAATAATGGATGTACTTTTTTATGTGTACTAAAACCCATTTCATAGTATGAAACAATGAAATTTATTAATAATATTCTGTTATTTTCAGGAAAGTATTTCGTAATCTATGCCTAATGCATAATTTCTCTGTATTCTTCTTCTTCTTCTTTACTTTCATTTGAAATATTTTATATAATTTTTAAGGCACATGATTACGATAATATGCGCAATAAGTGCGCAATACGTTATTTAAAAATTTAAAAAATAAAAAAATGATGTTAAAAAATTGCGGTTTGCAGGAATGAGATTAGAGGAAGTTTGGATTTTCTTTAATAACAAAAAAAAGGTCAAAAATTACCGATAGAGAGCACTGCATGCATAATATGAAGGCGATTTATACAAAACAGGCTGTCATTCGAACTCCTCAATGCACACAGATTATTAATTTGACGCCAGCAGTACGCTATCGTTATCAGATCAAGAACTGTTAGTTAAGCTCTTTTACAAGAACAGGAAATCAGCATTGCGAAAATTCCTCACGCCAGAATGACTTAAGACGACAGAAGATCCTGATTCCTGTGCTGGGATACTGAAGCTTGTCAGACGCTTCGCAGAAATGGGTATTTTACTATAAGCCTAATTTGCATACATCTGCTTCAAATTGTGCATGTGAGCGCAATCTATCGGTACTTTTAACCACATTATTTTTTTTAAAGTCAGAATAACCCAATCTCCCTCTAATTCCATTCCTGCAAACAACTTTTTTTAGGATCATTTGTATCTTTATGATGAATTTTTAAATTGTTAACGAACTTTCGGCGCTCCCGGTATTTCCGATAAAACATAAAAGGTTGTAGTAATATAAGTAACTAATCAGATTTACACTCTACTATGGAAATGAAATAAACTATGTACAGTTGAATATTTATTTAACGAGTCTCATGCTGCCTCCAAAAATATTCATAATAAATAAATTCCTTTAAATTGAAATTCAGTTATTCTTTTTAATGATTTTTTTAATTTTTAACGAACTTCTGGCGCACCCGGTGTATGAAAAAAATGCGATAATCCCCGGATGATGGTTTGTTTAAAGCGTAAAATATAGCGATAAGGAAAATTCAGAGAAATTGACACCTGTCCATATATGCTCAGTTTCCGCTGTATTATCTTCTTGGATGAGATATCTTCTGTGCATTTCGGATGAGATTTTAGCCAAAACTCTACCGTCCGTTGCTAAACTTTATGCCATTCAGTAACTATATATGGCATTACCAAGGGCGATCGAGTGGTTTTTTTTCTACTGAGACCTTTAAGGAATTTAGAAAAGTCAGCTTTTTGTGTGTGATCTATTTCATTGCAAGTGTGTATTGAATTGACATATAGATTTCTATAACTTGAAAACAGTAGAGATTGTCACATGGAAACAGTAAAATTTATATTTTGGCAAGAAATTTCTATTTAACTATTTATAAACCTGTACAACATATGATGTTTTTTATTAATTTAATTAATTATTGTATAAATATTTATTGAACATTGAAAACCACATTTTATTATTTTTGTTTTATTTATAAATAAAGAATAAAAAGAAATTCAGCATTATGATCTGCAAATTATTCTCAGTCTCTGCTCTTAATTAAACAACAAAATAAAAAATGATATTCTGTTAAAATGAAGTATAATATATATATTTAATTTTACTTAAAACCAAAACCAAAAGTTATGTCTGCCGAAATGTTGGGGCTTCAACTGTAAAATCAATAATTATAAAAATATATTAAACCTTTTAGAAATCTTAATATTCTACATATATTTATATTTTGCAATAAAAAATAAATATATTAATATTGTAAATACTCATGTGAATTAATTAAATTTATATGAGCCTATCCGTTATGAAACAAATCAGCAACTTTTCTCAATAATTTTAACTTTTATAATTGTTTACTGGAAACGCAACTCTTTAGATATCGTAAAATGTATAATCACCGAAAAAACATATGTTGTATAGTAAAAAAATATATATTTGTATGGTGTTAGAAACCTTTGTAAAACTTTCGGCCTAGAAACATACATTTCTCCGTTGAACGTTTCTCTAATGCAAATATATGGTTAGTTTGTTTTTAAACTAAAGAGACTAACATTAACAGATATTTATACGCCTAACTGAATATTTCTCATACTTACGACTTCGCGGTTTATTTTGAAGAGGTAATTATCATTTTTCTTATGAAAACTGCATTAATGCTTAAACATAAAGTTTATGTTCCCATTATAAGTTTTTCCTTATGACAAACAGTATTTGAACAAGATAATAAGGATAATTTTTATTAGCTATAAATAATATACTTAGTAACTGTTATGCAGAATGAACCTAGTGCATGAAAATATTTTCACTGAAAAGGATTATGATATATAAAATGCTGATGTCAGAATTCATTTTTAACCGACTCAAAAAAGGAGGAGGTTATCAATTCGATGTGTATGTATTTTTTTTTATTTATGTACACCGATTACTCCGGAACTATGCGTCCAATTTATATGATTTATTTTTATTCGAAAGAGAATACTCTCGAATTGGTCCCATTTAAATTTTAAGAAAATTGGTTCAGTACTTTTTCAGAAATTCAACAAAAACAAGAAAACAAAACATTTTAAAATTAGTTAATTTGTTGGGCAGACGACTTTCGTTTAATATCATAAATAAAATATTCTCTTGCGTTAATTTGTAAATTAAAATAAATTTTTTAACCAAAAATAGAACCGATTTCATAAACTACTACAAAGTAAAAAATATTTTTTTTTAGATAATAGTTAATAAGAAATTAAATTAAGAGCATTGTATTTACCATGCATATTATATTTATGTACATTAATTTGATTTTTTGGATTCGGTGCCAGCCAAGTCAAGTTAAAGGCATGTTACCATTTTTAAACATTTCATCTGATGTTATAAATGTGTATTTTCAAATGAGATTAGCAACTATATGTCGACAAACATTGCTTTGGAAATTAGTTAATCATTTAAATCATTGCATTTTCTACCATTTGGTGAGTTATGTGTAATTTTTTTTATTGTCTCGTAGTTATGTAGATATAGTTTATACGCGTGTTACGATTTATATTGGATATTTTATTTTGAATTTTGTACATGGCTCGGCTGGCACCGACTCCAAAAAATCAAATTAATGTACATAAATATAATATGCATGGTAAATACAATGCTCTTCATTTAATTTCTTATTAACTATTATCTAAAAAAATATATTTTTTACTTTGTAGTAGTTTATGAAGTCGGTTCTATTTTTGGTTAAAAAATTTATTCTTTGTACAGTCAGCCAAAAATAAATAAATAAATAAATAAATACAAATTCATCAACATACAAGTTATTAATCAAATTATCACACACGCACAGAAAAAGACTATCCTATTAGGAATTATATCTTCTTTACTGTTATGTTTGAAAAAAAGTTTAAAGGGTTGTTTTTATACATAATTTATACAAAATCTGTTTTAATACACAGTTCCATTTTTTAAAACAAATTTCAAATCAATTACAAATTTCAGAAAGTTATATCCTAGAATTCGAAACGGGAAGTATTTTACTGAAGTAGTTTGAGAATTTTACAAATTTGAGCTTTTGATCTCTTAATTTTAAATTCATTTTTAGTTGTGAAACAAACTCCAATGCGTGTAGTTGTTTTTAAACATAATTCAAAACTACATAATGTAATAAGCTATAATTTTGGATAAAAATGATTGAAACTTGTATAAAGTGATTTCTAATAAACCTTTCATAGAATACATTTTTTTCATATATTTATTTATTTTTTAAATTTGCACTTGATTTTTAGAAAAAAAAGATATTTAAACGTAATTTTTAACAGAAATTGATTTCTCGAAACTTAAAATAATAAATCCAGAATTACAGCAGCTAATTCCACAAAATGGTTTAAGATTTATGTTACACAAATCGCAATTTCTTTACAACTATTAAATATGAATTTAATATTAAGAGTTCAACATTTTAAATATGCATAATTACGAGATTACTTCACCGAATGAATTCGTGTTTGGTATACTTGGGTACATTTTAAAAAAATCAAATATGATGCAAAAATCATAATCATCAATGTCAGTATGTTCATTGTCACTTCCTTCCACTTGCACCGGTTCACACTCTACGTCAAATAAGTCAGTTTCTTCTGAAATTGAATTTTCCATCATGATATCGATTTTCGCGGTTGGCTAAGTTAGTAGTGATGTCATCATCCACCGGAAAGTTCCATTTACAGTGATAGCAAATTGTAGAATAATATATCCCAGCTTTACTATTGCTGCAGACCAAAGTATACCTTTTTAACACGTGCATGATATCATAGAAAGAAGTGCTGGAGAAGCTGGTTACTTGTGGGTGGTGACTGGAAACAACACTGTTTTATTTTAAACCCCAATCTAAACGATATTTGGCAAACCTACTCCAAAGTTGAACCTGTAGATATGCACGGAAAATGTGCTCACGTGCAGCGGATGAAGTGGAGGGGCAGACGCTAAATATAAGTTATTTTTTATCAGTGATTTTTGAAAAAGGCGATATCTCAAAGAATCTAATGTTTCTTCTTTGGCTTTACCCCCCCCCCCCGACACACACACACAATTCAATCAAAAAGTATATCTTGCTTCAACGATGTCATTAGGAACACATTTTCATCACGGAAAGTGTTCACAACCTGTTTCAGTACAGTAGTGTGGAGAAATTTAACAATTTGTTTTTTCTTCTGTCTAAAAGGAGCGGATGTAGTATCGCAACCACTGAATGATAGGATAAACAAAATTTTGTATTTTACAGGGTGATTACAAAAAAACTATCCCGATATATGAGTCCTTAACTATCACACCGTTCACAGAAACTGACTGAAATTTTGGTTTTAAGTATTTTGAGGTATGCGCTAAAGAATCGTATGAAAAAAAAAAACAGTTAAACTCTAACAGTTACGTTTACAGTGACAAAATTTTGAAAATTTCAAATGGCAACACCTATTTTTTTTATTGGAATGTGATCTTCAGAGTGAAAAACCATAAAAAGCGTTGGAACGGTACCTGTAGCACGAAAATTGCCGGCGCTAGACAGACTAAGAAGAAAAGTGAAAACAACGAATAAGGACAGATAATCAGCAGAAAACAAAAGATTTTATTGTGTTTCACAAATTTTCCACGTCACACACGAAGACACGTTGAATGCGGCAGATGGTGGATAGCACTGAATAATAAAATGTTTTACTTTCTGTTGCTTCTCTGTCCTTGTTTTCACTTTTCTTCTTAGTCTCTCTAGCGCCGGCAATTTTCGTGTTACAGGTACCGTTTCAACGCTTTTGATGGTTTCTCACTATGAAGATCACATTCCAATAAAAAAATAGGTGTTTGAAATTTTCAAAATTTTGTCACTGTAACCGTAACTGTTGGAGTTTAACTGTTGTTTTTCATACGATTTTTGAGCGCATACCTCAAAATACTTAAACCAAAATTTCAGTCAGTTTCTGTGAACGGTGTGATAGTTAAGGACTCATATATCGGGATAGTTTTTGTATAATCCCCCTGTATGTGTGGAGCAATGTTCAGAGTTGATGGACAACATCTTTTGTCTTACTTTTTCCAGTCTTTAAGAAGAAAATGCTTTTGCAAGTAGTAGATTCTGCCATTATTACCAAGAGGTCGATACCTTCACCAACTACCACAACACATTGTGATCCGTTTTCCATTTCTAAATCATTTTTCGTTATTAGACACTCAGATTGATTCACAAAAACAAAAGAAAATCTTTTAAATCTGCACACATAACGTATATATAAGCCGTTAATTCATCTTATCATTTGATAGAAAAAAAATTGAGACATAGTGGATGACATCGACTCATCAAACATGATATGACCAGCTATGTATATCTTTGTTCGTGTGATACGTACTGCGGATTTTGTACTTTTTGATGCAATAGCTTCAAAATAACTATAAAAAATTATTTTGGTCCGGCATTGAAGTGCCCTTTTGCGTAATAATCGTATTTTTGATAGATTTAGGAAAATGAATCATTTCACTGCCACATCACACGCTGCCATAGAAATCCACCATCAATTACATGACAAGTTCAAATGAAATGTACAACATCAGTCGTGGTAGAAAATATAAAATCTGACCTCCGGGTGTCATGCGCAGTCTTCTTTCATCAAATTAACACTTTTTAATTCCTTATATTTTAAAATTAAATTTACTTATTATAATTAAGAATACGAATTTTATTGACGATTTCAAATTTACAGAAAATATACATTGTTGGATAAAACTTGCAGATTTTAAATCTCCAAAAGTCATCAAAATTTATTGAAATAATAATGTTTCTTTTTCAATAACTAATTTATAACTTGATCGTTTCTGAAAAAAAAAAATACAATAATTAAGCGATTTGGAAAACAAATTTGGTTTTTCTTCTAAAATGAACATATTAATTGCAAAAAATATAATAAATTATAACACTTTGTAATAATGTATTTCTTTAAAATGCTAAAAGGTGTAAATTAACAACATAATATACAGTAAAATAAATTTTATTAGATTGTTGACATGTTTCGGCTCACTCGGAGCCATTTTTAAAAACAAATTAGAATATTCTATTATTGCACGGTCATTGAAGTTATTATTTGAAATGCTATCATTTAATTTTCATGTACTTTTTAACACTTTCCAACCTAGTTGAAATGTGTTTAAAACTTCGGTCTGTCTGGCCGTCTGGCCATCTGCGGTCTGCCGTCTGCCATCTGTCCATGCTCTAACTCCTGTAAATATGCTCGGACTGCTCTGAAATTTTTGTATGCTATTGTCGTTTACTATAGAATGTTCCATATTTCAACTATAAGTGTGTAGAACTTAAAGTTTTTTTACAGGGACACTCAAAAGTATTCCGTTACATTACAGTCAGTGGGAAATAATCGTTTCAAGTGCATTTTCAATTTTCATGACGCTACGTCATTTAAAACATAACGGAATTTATATTGAATTATGAAGCGCATTAAAACATTCTTTTTGTAGAATATGGGGTGCAAAGCATTTATTATTCATTTACAGGGTCAAACAAAAGAATTCTGTTACACATCGTTCTATGAGGAAAAATCATTTGCAGTGTAATTTAGTGATATTTCACTATTTCAAACATAATGAAAATCATATGCATTACTGAGTTGTATTAGAAATTGCTCTCTTGTGTGCATTGCGTATATTTACAGGGACACACAAAATATATTGTTTACAGTACATGTGCTATATTTACAGTCTATTTGTGATAAGTGCGTTTTCAACTTCGGTTTGCGTTTTTAAGTTTAACGGAATTTTTTCATAAATTATATGTGTGTTTATACAGGTCTACATAAGGGAATTCGTAAGTATTACAGACTATGGGAGTGAATTGCTTAAGGGTAGTTTTTATCTGTGTTTACACGATTTCCTGCTGAATTTTATTCAGTCGACTAATAGAAGTTTGTAGAATATAAATAAATTCATATACAAGGCTACACAAAAAAAAAAATAATAATAATAAAAAATAAATACAAGATACATTGTCATGTACGGTTGGTAATTGCTGGGAATGGGTTTTAAGTTGCTTTCTGGCTTAATATGTGGTGCTTACAATTGTCTCCAGATAATATACAGGGCTGTACAAAAGATTCCGAGTGCATTTCCCTCGCTTGGCAAAAATTGCTAAATGTGAATATTCTAACTGAACTAAATTTTATCATACTATATATCCACATCTATTGATCATATGCGGGCTGCACAAAATAATTCGACTGATTTTTTGACACTGAAATGTAATTTCGAAAACTGTATTTTTCAAGGTGTTATATGTTTTCTAATCTGTTTGCTTAAATATTTTCTTTCACCTTATTTAACGGTGAAGTTCCGTTACAGTTTTCTGGCTGTGTTGGAAAGTGTTTCGTAAACTATGCTTGACGCATTAATTTTCGTTCTTGTTAAAAATTACGCACGTTATCTTTTTTTTTTACTTAGTTGTTTATTTTCCTATTTGTAACCATGGAGTAACTCCAGCCACAATTTCGGTAATTTGAAAGATGCCGCATCGTTACATATGTAACGATGATGTTAACGATGTTAACGAGTCGTAATTTTAAATTAAAATGAATTTCATTAAAATAATTGCATTATAAAAAATTTGCATTTTATTTTTATTTTATACGATTACTTAATGAATAAACATTTTTTCATTGATACATTTAAATAAGAAAAAAACTTTAAAATAGTTATATTTAAAATTTTCGTATATCAAACGAAGAAGAGAAAATATTGAATGTTGATTTGCTTTCTTATTTGATACACAGAAGAGGAAGAACAGTGTTTTTGTTTATAGGTATTTATTCGCAGTATTTCTAAGAAGATCAATTTATTTTTCTTTTGAAATTTGTGGAAATTTTATGCCATAATTCATTCTGATTTTCATTTATCATAAACCTTCATATAACATATAAAATTTCACATTTCAGCTTGAAATGTAATATCTAGTAAGATGATATATATTAAAATTTGTAAAAATATTTCCGCCATTGCAGAATAAATCATTTTTATGAGAGGTGTCAGAAGTTGAAGCTTAAAATGTAGCTATATGTTTTTGAATTAATGTTTAATGTATTGTTTAATAGTAAATGTAATGTCAAACCGTACACATCGAAATTTGAGACAAAATGTATCATATTACATGAATCACTAGTAAAGGAAATAACAGAAAAAATAATTAATTAATAGAAGAATTGGAAAGCAGTGCATTATTATTCAGGTGGAATATAGTATTTTTATTAAAAGTAAATACGTAAGTTTTATCAATTTATTAATATGTTTTCCTTACTTTTAAGATTTTTATCATGTGAGTTCTGAAAAAGTTGCTTACATCTCTAAAATGATATCTGAAATTACCTATAGTTTGTTAAACAAATTACAATACCAGTTAAACGACTAACAGAGTTTACAATTTATAATTGTACACTGACAGTTTTTGAAAACAATTTAAGTTTTAATTAAACTTATATGAAGTAAATACAATTATGTATGACTAATATATCAATAACGACATTTTTAAAGAGACCTTAATGTCTACTAATAACCCCAAACGCATGTATTAAAATAAACCATATATATATATATATATATATATATATATATATATATATATATAGCATACAATGTAATCTATTCATTGAAATGCAATTCGTGTCATATGGAATATATAGGACAGTCTCGACAAAAATTACATAAGCGGCTAAATTTACATCGTTCTCATATTCATAAATATAAAAAATCTAAATTTCAAACAACTCATAATATTGAATATACTCATTTCAAAAATCATGATTTTAAAAATATTACTATTAAAATACTTAAAATACAAAAAAATTTTACTGAACGACTTTTTCTAGAATCTAAATATATAAGACATTTTAATACTACATATCCTTATGGATTAAATCAATTAGTATACAAAAAATCACATCCTGTATTTTCAGATTTAACTAAATATGAAAATTATAAAAATCTTTATTTAGGATTAAATTTTTCAAACATAAAAAAAACTTCAAGATCTGGTAGAGGTAAACATAATAACAAAAAATACACTGATGATATTGTTATTCAAAAGGAGCTTGATGATCTTGAGGCAAAATTTTGTAATGATTATTGTTGGCTTGATATAAGAAAACATGTTTTTAGTATAAAAAAGAAATATTTGAACCAATATTTCAAGGTATTTAAAAAGAATCAATATTCTACACATTTTTGTGATATCTTTTATGATATTCTACATTATAGAGCAAACCTATTAAATACATGTATTTCTAATAAACCTAAATATAAAACTAATAATACACAATTAATTATAAATTTTTCCAATCATGTATTTAATAATATCAATTTACACAATATAATAAACAACATTACTAACAATTTTCCAATAAAAAAATTTTACCATTCACAAGACATACAAATATAATCGCACACTTGGACGTAAAATTTTTAATTACAATTCTTTTACAAAACAAATGGTCTCTTCAAATAATTACCCATGTTATTGTAATGACCCAAAATCAAAAGTACATAAATACAACACATGGTCATATCATTACTGGTGATCTTAATATTGTAGAACAACCTATTTTACAAAACTTAATGCATAATGGAACAAAATTTTGCCTTCCACATAAGTGTAATATCAAATCCATAATATTGCAGTTTATTCAAGATATTGATTTATTTATATATAAAATTGCTATTGATTACAATAAACCAATCGAGTATTTTAGTGAATGGAGATTTTCTGTTATAGATAAAATGAAAAATGAAATTATAAAAAATTATCATCATATTACACATGCAGCTTTTAATAATATAAATAAACATATATCAGAATTACAAAACAAATTTATAATTACTTATGTAGATAAATCTCCAAATAATTATGCTATCATTTGTAAAGAATACTATAAAGTGTTAATTCACAATGCAATCAACACAAGTAATACTTTTAATAAAACTAAATTAAATATTGAAATAAATAATACAAAATTATTAAATTTTCACAAATTACTAAAAATCAAATGTAATAATTTAAATTATCCTTATCTTGTTATAATTCCAAAATTTCATAAAAATCCTATAAAATTTCGCACTGTTACCATCGGGTGTAACACATATAATAATAATGCAAGTAATTTACTACTTAATATTTTAAAGCAGATATATGATATAACGTTAAAACATAATAACCAACATTGCCTAAAAAACAGTTTTCAACTCATTAATAAAATACATAATATCAATCCGGTAAAATTCATAAAAACATTGGATTTTAATGATTTATTTAATAACATTGATATAAAAGACTTACATAAAACAATGCGTATATTATTTAAAGAATTTAAATCTCAATTAAAATTAAAAGAACATATTTCAGTAAATTTTTTTAAAACTTTACTAAATTTTACATTGCATAATAATTACATCATATATGACAATATTATTTATAAACAATGCCAGGGAATTCCGCAGGGCGGAACAGCATCTAGTATTCTCTCTGACCTTTACTTATATTATTATGAAAGAAATATTAGTACGAACAATGATTATGTATTTTATCGATATATTGATGACATTATCATATTTTATTTCAATGAAAAAAATTGCACATCACCACTCAATTTTTATCCTACTCAACTTAAATTAAGCGAAAATGATTTAATTAATAATAATATTAACTTTCTTGACTTAAAAATCAATATTAATAATAATTATAAATTAATTTTTTATATTTATGATAAGAGATTTGATTTTCCATTTAAAGTAAATATTTTTACCAATTATGCTCCATGTTTACATAAATCTGTATATAAAAATATAATTATCAATTATCTACATCGTATAAAATACTTATGCTCAGATATAAATAAAAACAAAAATATTAGATTTATTCGAGATCAAGCAAAAATATATGGTTATCCAATTTTTATGATAAATTCAATTATCAACTCTTTTAAATAACATTTATTATATCATTAAATTATTAACACTGTATGTAATAAATTTTTGTTTGAATGTGCGATAACATATAACACTAGATATAATATTACAATTATAACATACATTAATACAATTATAACATATTAGGAAATTTAAAATTTGATTGAACATTATATACACTCTGTATAGTATGTGATTGTGCGTTGCCGATCACATATGTTTAGGGTGTCATTGATGAGCAGTTTTTATACATTTAAAATTATACATGGATAACATTGGTTATTATAACTCACAAACATATCTATTTGCAAAGTGTATAAATATATATATAGTTTTTTTTTTATCTATGAAATTAAATTTAATAAGTAATTTTAATTACTGCATAGCATAAATTTGATTGAAGCACAGTAGTGATAATAATAATTATTTAATTTGATATTAAATTAATCTCTGAAATCTAAAATATAATTAAGTATAAGTATAAACAATACATTAATTATTTAATAACAAGTCTAAAATATATTTAAGTAGAAGTAACAATAAAAAATTAATAATTTAATTATAAGTTTATAATATATATCAGTGGTTTAACACAGCTGGCAGCAAAGCACTTTGTATTAAAATAATATCTCTTTTACAAAATATACTTTTGTTAAGAATATCTGAAATGCTGTGCAGGATGAATAAATTCTGTGTATATTTATTCATATTGTAGGATTTTATTCGAATTTAATATTAAAACTACAAGGAAGTATTGTTTATTAAAATTTATATATTGATTAAATTTAATGAAGTGATTATGTTAATAATAATATGGATATGTAACTAAATATTAATTATGAATAATTATAATACCAATAGATGGCGACACTTTACGTTTTAGTTAGTTGATGATATTATAGATATTATTTTGAATTTAACTATAGAGGGAGCTATTGCTTGTATATTAATTTTACTTTCAGGAATTAAAATTAGATGGAGTAATTATATATTCACGGATATAATTTTGTTATAAGAGTATTATCAACAGAATAGTTTTGTGTGTTTTTGAATTATATTGTGTTGGGGTGTCATTGATCGAGTTGTGTTTTTAAAAAAAATGAGCTCTCAACTTGTCTTTCAAATCATTTCTCTCAACTCGACTCGAATGTCAACATGTTTGATACGTGCCATGTGGAATTGATCATTATGAAGAAGTTGCTATATTTTGAGGATACTGTATCATTCTTGTGAGTAAAACATTTTTTCTATAATTTAAGGGTTCAAAATTCCAATATTATTTCAAAAATGATATCTGGTGGTTATATAGTGTGGTGATTTATAAAGATTTTAGGATAATCGTTGTAAGTGATATATTATATATTTCTTAATGGTTTTTTATTTACATTTTACATATTTCGAATTTAAAATTTTTCCAATTGTTGTCTGGTAATAATTCAGTATACTTGGCTGATTCTACTGTACTTAGCATCATGCCAGTAGAATTATGAAATACTGAATTATTTTTAAAACACATGTGGGTGCAGCCAAGCTGACGAGTACATCCACATATGTTTTTTCATATCCAATTCTTGATTGGTTCTCTTGTGGTCCAGTTTTTCCACTGAATAATGTTCATAATTAATTTATTAATCCATTTGTGTTTACATAATAGCAACTCCAATTTATAATTTTTTCCCCTTTCTCTCTCTTTCTTTTTAAATGTTCTTCAGGTATGAGTAAATTTGGCTAATTATCATTGAAGCACATGCTATGGTAATTTTATGATTGCACAAGTTAATTATTAGCTATGTGGTATTCTGATTACACAATATCATTAATTATCTCTTAGTAGATTTTAGTAGAATGATATTAGAACTTGATATGTTTTTGAAATTCATAGATATTATAATTATATATATATATATATATATATATATATATATATATTGTGTAAGTACATAAATTTGGAATCAACAGGTAGAGTCGAGCACAGTAAAATAGATTAAAAAACGCAGTAAAAAATTGCTGATTTTTTGAGTGCTTCGAGAATGTATTCAGCAATGTGGTATATGACAAGGTAACATCGTTTTCTGAGCATTCATGTATCAGCGGCAGTACTGTTAAAAGCTATAAAAATTCTTATTTTTCAAAGGCCCTCAGAAATATTATATATCAAACGAAGGACTGGAATATGTGGGGAGGTTCTAAAATTGCCCCTATTCATTGTCACAAATGCCAGAAATACATAGAATATATGCAAATAACATATAATGCATATAATCCATTAAGGAATACTTATACTTGTCGTAATACGCAATGATAGTATTTTACTGTTTATTAGTGCTGTATGTCTCACTGTATACTACATTAATGTGTTGAAAAACACGCTTGAGTATTTTTATAAATTATTTGTAAAAACAAAGAAATGGTAAAACATATGTAAGAGACTCGAACTGAAATACCCCATTCTATTAGACCAAAGATATATTAGCTGAAGCAGTGCTAAATGAGTAAATTTCAGGTCTGCATAATTTGCTTCGTTCCTTCCAAGACAAATAACATACACACTTAAATTGTGGCTAGCGAACACTCCCAACATTTTTTTCCTCATTGAATAGCTTAACATCTGGCGTGAATTCTTTGCAACATCAAGTCTTTGCAAAGTAATTTGCTATTACCATTCCAAAACATACTTTTAAGATTCAAGAAAATTATTATTTTGTACATTACATTTTTTTTCTCTTCTGAGATTTACAAAGAGGAAGACAAAAGTTTAACTTGATTAAAAATATCTTAAGTAATAATTTTATAAATAATTTGACTTATTATAAATTCAAAAGGTTTTGCGTACAAAGGCAGAAAAGTTAACAGCAGAGTAAAGACTACCACACGAACAGCTCAGAAGAATTAAAATAATGTGTGTTAATGTGTCAAGTATTTTGTAACTAAATACATGAACATAATGATAGCTTCTTTTTCCCAAAATAAATTCCACAAATGGTTTTTGTTATTGCAAATTCAATTTCTGATTATATCTGCTACAATTATACTTAGCAGAAGTTACATTAAAAATGCTAAAAAATTTCATACAAATCTTTTAACATATTAATTCGGTACACAAAATTGAATGTTCATGTTGTCAATGATGAGAACAATGTACACATAAATTAATGTAAAACTTTCGAACTAGACTAAAAGTATTTAATAATTTACAAAGGAAAAATAATTTTAATAACTTCCAGTTCTAAATTTACATAAATAGTACTCGAAATTTCATGACAAATTCTATGTTAAAAATGTCACATTTTTTAATAGCATAAAAATGGTACATAACCAATATGAAGAACTACACCACCAAAGGTGTTTCCTAAAAGAAATCGCAGAATATTAAATATATGCAATAGCTGTCTTGCTTACAAATTCAGTGACTATGCATGTTTTATTTGCTAGTTTGGAGACCACTGACCAGGCCCCTACCTACCGGGATTCGACCCAGTTTGACGGGTTTGAGTGCCTGGTCATTGGGGCGAAATTCGCCTGATCGCCCTATTGGGGCGGTCCACAAAGACAAGTACACAGTTCGGCCAATCAACTGAGTCCGGATTTTTCTGTGTTGTTCACTCCTAAATTTAAATGTTCTGAGATCTGACGCCGCACACCACGTACTCGTCATGACAGTTGGAATGGGGCTGGACAATTTAGTGCCGAAACGTTGGTACTGAACTTAGCTTGAAAAAGGGGAGAGAATTTTGAGGGAAACTAAATAAAGAAATTAACTAGATAATGAAACCACTGAAAGGAAAATATAATCAGCCAATAGCTAAGTCGTACCATCGGGGAAAATTTTTGGGCCGAGTTGCAAGGCAGACGAAAACGCTGCGGGGGCTGACGGGACTGCGCCTTTCTACCGTACCCCACCTGGTAAAAACTGGCTCCGTGGGCTGTCCCATTAGAGCGGGTCCGGTAGCTTTTGCGGACAATGTCCTAGTTTATGTAATCACTAGAAAAAAAAATCGTTTCGTTCACAGTACGTTATTATTTGAATATTGCCCCCGTAAGAAGTATAAAAAAAAAACAAGATCTTACTTTTGGAAAGCTTCCTAAGGAATAGAACTCACTTAATTCACTTTACTAATAACTACATGTACTTTTGAAAATGAGAACAACGTAGTTTATATGAGAATGTTTACATTTTCACAGATAACGTACAATAAGTAGTGAAATTTAATTTTTTCTTCCATCCTAATTATATTTTTATTTTATCCCAACACGATTCCGATAAAGAATGATTGATGCTGTTCGACGAAGTTTGCTCATTAGCTTAGATTTTGCTGAGTAAACCATTGTAAATTTCTTATATATAATATTTGTGTTAAGAGTTTTAATTGGCATATTTTAATTTGGCATAGAATTGTAATTAAGTAAAAATTTTAAAATGTTTCTTAACGCAGACTGTCTTTAAAATACCGGGTAGTTATAATATAAATATCTTTATTTCGAGCTGTCTGTAGCTTGAAGGAATAACCCGAATAAAACCAAAATCGGTACATTTACTATTCGAGAAGGTAGAATTAGAATGGAACAATAAAAAATAATAATTGCAAAAATCGCCGGCAGATGATGTTTTTGAGTGTGAAATGTAATGTGTAATACAAGAACAAAGAATTAAGGCGTAAAACCGGATGACAAATCTTGTTTATTGGAAAGTGTCACAATAAATGTGGTTATGCTTTCGCATGACTATGCTGATCAAGTTCAGGTTTTACATGGCTATTGTGCAGGTGGACACAATCCAGGCGGTGCAGGAGGTGCTCAACAGCGGAATGTAACGCATCAGGAGTGATGTTTCCCACATGTTGTGATAAGCGATATTTTAAGTCACTGAGGTTTGCGACACCTCCATGGTACACAACGGCGTTTGCTGGCACCGACAGGCCCCGTAGATTTTTATTCCATTCTTCTTTCCTCTTCTCGAATAGTAAGTGTACGTATTTTGCTATCATTCATGATATTCCTTCAAGCTACAGACAGCTCCAAATATATATAGTTATATTATAACCACCCTGTATATAAAAAGATAAAAACTTATGTAAAAAACTTTCATTATACGCCTATCTATGTATATAACTTTTAACTTTTAATTAGAACTAAAATGCATTTTCAATATTTTATATAAAGTAATACCAGTTTATAATATTATCCATATACAGGGTACATTGAAAAGCGCTTTAAGTTTTTACTTTTTCGATATTCATAGGCATTGTAAATTGCAAATTTTTTTCAAAATAAGTCAATAATTAGCCGTATGTTTATGAAACAGTCCTGCTTTCTGTAAAAGTATAAAAAAATTACTTTTTTTATTTTAGACGGTCATCGGGTCCTATAAGTTATAATTAGAAACTTTTTTTGTGCTCCGATAAAAACAACAGTAAAAAGCCAATATTTCTACGAGCAAAATTCACCTAATTATAATACTTAATTCTTTACTATGTTACAAAATATTATTTATCCACAAAAGCAGATCAAATTAATAAATTCTTCCTTTTTTAACAATCATTTTATGACTCTATAATATATATATATATATTGTAAATTTATAAATCTATGTGAACACATCTGAAAGTATGTGAATGTAATTAACTTACAATTTACATAATGTTATTCATTTCACATGATAAAATCCGTACATCATATATACATTGCAGAGTTGTCAAGTCTCCGGCTTTTTGAATACCAGTATTTTATTAGAGAAACTGTTGTTAGTTTAAATCTCAGAATGCTCCGATTAAATAAAAAAAGATTTTCTGTATTAAAATACTGGTATCCAAAAAGCCGTATACTTGGCAGCTCTGACATTATATAACAAACAAAAATTTCTTCATGTATGATAATTACAACAAATAAATTTCAATTAAGGAAAGTAATAGTAATTAATAAGGAAACTTGAAAAATTCAGATTCACCTTAAATTTAATAAATATATTAAGTTGGTGAAGGAGTTTAATTTGAGATGACTACACCACATAAATTTATCAGCAATATATATATATATTTTCACAATATACAAATTGTGCAACAATGGCTTTTATGTGTTTTTAATTTATGTTCTGAATTTTTTCGAATACTAAAAGCCATAAAAAATTAAACTTCTCTGAATAAAAATAAAAATAAAACTATCACAAATTTCATATAACGAAAACTTTATATAATATTACTAAAGTGCGGGTAAGTAGATTTAAAAGATACGAAAAAAATAGCCCAAAAGTCTGAATACTGTCTAGACAGTTTTTGCATTTAATAACATCACAATAATATTTCACTTTGAATTCTCAATAATATTAGATGTATCTTGCAAAAAATTGTAAATCTAAATTTTTTTTTTTTACCTTTCAGATTTTAATGAACTTATATAAACATAAAATTTTATTTATTTCTATAAATTTCTGTTGCTACATTATTTATCCGTTTAGACAATATTGCATATAATAGTATCTACCCTATATATATAAAATCCTAATGAAACGAATTTGTGAAACGATTTTATGAAACGAATTTATGAAACGATTTTATGAAACGACTGATTAAACGACTGATTATGTTTCAGGGCTATTTTTAATACAATATTAAACGCTTGATGGTGAAATTAATACCAATTGTCCATAAAAATCCGCGGATGTCAAAACTGGTAATAGAATTTTGAAATTGGAATTAGTTTTCGAGATATTAATTTTTTTCTAATTTTAATGACATTTCTGTAATGATGGCAACTAATTACTCAGTTTTTTTGTGACAAAAAAGGGAAAAAAATAAAAAAGGATCCCGATAGGGATTATTGATTTATTTTTATTCGTCATTTTCAAATTGAAATTGAATTTATCTTTTATTTCAATCGATAATGAAGACAAGATTGTGATTAAATTATGTTTTTCACGAAAATCTGGAAAAAAAATCATATTTCTATCGTCAGGATTCAATCGTCTATCAGCATTTAATTTAATTTATAAACTGAAAATATTTTGAATAAATTCGTCCAAATGACGTCATTTATGTAAATACGTCATTTATGTTTATACAATTTATTTAATATAAAGAAGACATTTATCTATTTTTATGTACAAAAAGAGGTAAATTGAAAGACAATTATAAATAAATTGTATATATACATATAAATACATGTATAAACAAGCATAAAAGTTCGGTGCTTTTCCAGTATATGGGGCCTTGACGAAACAGAGAAAATAGCCTTGGCGGAAAAGGAAATTTGGCAACATACTTTCTGTCAACCTATTTACTTTGTCATTTCGTATACAGAAGCATTTTTTCAATATTTATACAATTTGTTTAGCGTAAAATGTCATTTATCATATTTTATATATAATCAGAAGTAATTTGTATAAAAAAAACAATAATAATATTCGTAT
The DNA here is from genome assembly GCA_963931845.1 of Maratus michaelseni. Lineage (NCBI taxonomy): Eukaryota > Metazoa > Arthropoda > Arachnida > Araneae > Salticidae > Maratus > Maratus michaelseni. The sequence goes on from OZ007592.1 coordinate 397,129,758, forward strand.
AATTAAAATACGCATATAAACAAAAAAAATCGTCGAATTTGTTTCCATGGCTGTTTATGTAATTTGGCACCAAATCTCACTTGCTGATGCCCGAATTGCGCCAAGCTTTTTAAAAAAGCGTCAAGACCCCTATTATAGAAAATCACCAAAAGTTCATTGGGTTTGTTTTCATAACTTTTGGCAACAAATATATGTATATTAACGAATCTATTCGTTTTTGAAACTCGAATTACGACAAACCTAAAAGCAAAGGATCCTATAATGGAAAAGTACCCGATTTTCTTATGGACAATATTCAAGTGACATAACATGGTGTAAAATTATCGCGGATAGCGAATTTGTTTAAATATCTCATCAATTGATGCCGAATAAATGCAGGCATGCATGCACAAAATATTTAATTAATTTTGTATGATAAATAATTATTAGAAAATTCGTATATACATATTAATTAAAATAAATAATTTACATATTTAAAATAACATGAAAATATGCATGATGGTGCACTAAAATACAGAGAAAATTAAAACCTGTTACTGAAAATGTCTATAACATAGTACTTTTCAATACCGTGCTTCTTAATTTTATTCACAAGCAGATGGAATTTTTCTCATCCTTAAACGCAAAGGAAGAATAGAATACAGATCGTTGTTATAAAAGTGCGAGAGGTAGCCACAATTTAAACCTAACCATTTTATACAAGCTGGTTTTCCAGGTGTAATTGATTTTACTTACCAATCCCTAAAACAGTTGTCAGTTGTCTTAACAGCTGTGTATGAGGCCATGATAATAAAAAAATGCCCCATTAAAACGTTAAAAGCATGGCAACCCAATTACAGATTTACCAATATTTTTAAAACGAAGCACGCAGTCATGTTTTTAGAGGCCTCGAAGTCTGAGCGGGGGTTGGCGAGCGTAGCTCGCAGGGGGTAGGCCCCCTAGTATAAAATAAAATTATAAAATTTATATGCACATTTTATGACTTTTAATTTTATTTCGTTTTTAAATTTTGTTTTATAAATTGGTATATAATAGATTGTACCTAGACCTCAAATAAGATAGACGTATCTTTGGCATTGGGGTAAGCTCGGAAAAGTTCAACAGACATACCTCTCACGGCTGACATCAGGTTATAATATACTGAGATTCCTGCCTTCAGATCGCAGATTTACCTACTTAGTTTAATGTTTAGTTGCTGAACGGCTATGTGCTTGGTGGTTGAATGGTTAGAGCGATGCGTTTGTCTCTAGATAGCATGAGTTTGAATCCCACGTCTTCTTTTTATTCCCAATATGTCTTCTAGATCTTTATTCAAATATGTTTTATCAGTTAAAATATTCTATTTAAGGTTGATTTTTTTTTTTTTTTTTTTTTTTTTTTTTTTTAACTTATAAATGTTATATCAGTGAAAAATTCTATTTCACTTTTATTTTCATATTTTTTATCGAAAAGTATTTTATCGTTTGCTTTATATTTTTCATGATAAATGGGATATTTCTATTAAAAGTAAATGTTTGTGTTAATATCATTTAAAGATTTATTTTTAAAATAAGATTAAATATTCTACTTCGGATTTTTTTCTACTTTTTGATTTAAAAATGTTATGCATTGGATATTTAAAAAAAAAACTTAATTTTGATATTAATAACAATTAGATTTATTTCTATTAATAATATAAAATACTTATTTAAATACGATAAAATATCCTTAAAATTTCACATTAAAGCGTTTATTAATATTTAAAGTTTCAATTCAGTAAAATATTATCAAATATGTTTTTTTTTTTTTTTTTTTGTATGGTCTCGCGATGTCTACAGCAAGACACTTGTAAATATGTTAGCTGCTCCGTTGAGTAGGGCTGACAAAATAGCCGTATTTTGCTTTTCGGCATAATAAAAAGTAAATCGCGCCAAACATTTTTTTTTTTTGTTTAAATTGTAATTTCTATTTTTGTTTGGATATGATTTTTTATTCTCGATTTAATTATATATATATGTAGCATTTTGACGAGGTTGAGATATTACGATGAATAATATTCGATGAAAAGATGGCAGTCCTTCAACGATATAGCAAGTTGCAGTCGATATTAGCGAGTATGGCGAAGTAGAAGGCAATGAAATGAGTCCACCAAAGTTTTCCAATAAATCCAGCCAATCTCCAGACAAATAATTTTATTAGAAGACGAACAACACAGAAACAATTCCCAAAGGTCTAAAATTTATAGCCCTCGGGCTAACGTTGCTTCACTTCATTGAATTAAGATGTTACTGGGCCAGTTGAATATTCTACGGACATAAAAATACCAGACACATATTTGTTTAGCTTCCGAAAACGTCAAAAATCTAGTGCTCCGACCGATGCGACCTGGTTTTGTTCCTTCAGCGGAGACATACAGTAATTTACGTCACGAGCGTACAAACCAATGAGTGAGAGGTTAGCTCCAGCCCAGCAAATGAGGTGCGAAGGAGGAGCTAAAACGAAAAAGAATTCCGAACCTATCGCGGATTAATTTTGGAGTGAAACTACCACAGCGCGCGAAAGAATCAGAGCAATAATAATAATAATAATAAAAAGAAAATGGCTTTTAAAAAACATTCGAAATGAGAACGCGTCTCAGAATTTTATAGATTGGAAAACTCATAAAAGCTACTAATGATCTTAAATTTTAGATTAAAATTTGGAATAAAATAATTATTAATATACGGATATTTACTTTTAAAAGGACTTTAAATAGGAATAGATATTATTAAGAATTAAGGAAATACTGACTATGACAGAAGTTAGATTAATTTTAAAATGTTAATGCGAATAAAATGGAAGGATACGAAGGAAATAAATTTTTATATAACATATATATATATATAGTTTTATAAATTTAGTATATTAAGATATTTAGATTTTTATGGAAGTCCTTTTTGCCGAAGGCAAATAAATATTTCATGTTCAACATAAGAAGGAATTTTCTGCTAAGCACGAAAATAAAGCAGCTAGCTAAGAAAAAACGATTTGCGAAAAACTAATAAAAGAACAATAAAAATCACGTAACCTTTTCAAAAGTAGATAAATCTCATAAAATTTTAAACACGATATCTTACGAAATTAAGTATATATATATAAAGTCTTAAAGCTATTCTAAAAAGAGAATTAAAGAAAAGAAAAACCCTCGTTCAACAACACGAATCTTTCTTACACATTCACTAATACGTAAATGAAAGATATTGCTATTCAAGTGCTTTGGAATCGAATAGTATTTTCCGTTTCCCTATAAATTTATATTACATCTTCAGTTAGAAATCATTGTATGCCAATGAAGATAAATCTACACATTGTCCTGCCTCTAAAATCAGCACTTTTGAAAGCATCACCTGAAAGATCTACGTGCATTATAAATGTAAAATTTCTTTTATTTCTCTAAATTTCTCTTTTATTATTTATCCATTTAAACAATATTGCATAAATTAGTATAAAATTAAATGTGAAATGTATATGCACATTTTATAGTTTTAAATTTCATTTGGAATTTTAATTTTATATTATAAATTCGTATATAATAGATAGTATATAGACCCGAAATACGATAGACCGATCTTTGTCATTGAGGCAAACTTTGAAAAGTATAGATAACGCATGTCAGATGTGTTAGGTTTTGTGTACAGGAGGGTTGCCAAAACAGGTAATATTTATCTCTTTGGCGTAATAAAAAGTAATTCGCTTAAAATATAATTTTTTTTAAATTGGAATATCGATTTTCGTTTGAATATATTTTTTTCTTCTCGATTTAATTAGGAATATAGTTTTATAATTTACTATTTGAAGATATTTAGATTTTTATCAAAGTCCAGTTTGCTAATATTTATTTTATGTTCAACGTAAGGCAGTATTTTCTACAATGCAGGAAAATAGAGCAGAAAACTACGGAATACGACTTCCAGAAAACTCATAAAAGAACATTAAAAAAACATGCAGCGATTTCGAAAGTAGATGAAAAACATGGAAATTGAATTATAATATCTTACGAAATAACGTATGCCTTAAAGTTGTTCTGAAAAAAAAACAAGAACGATAAATCATGCGTTAAACATAGATTATGAAACACGTTCCAACACATTTACTGTAACAAAACTTGACAGTTTAATAAATTGGAAAGTGATATCTAAATAAACATTTTGAAAAGCACACATAACATATTTAAAAACTTAGCTTTCGTAAATATCATTAATAAACGAAAAAATATCCGATTTTTTTGTGTATCCCTGTATATGATCAGAATATTTGTACATTTGCTACATACTGTGCTAAATTTTAGATCATTTAGGAAATACACAGCACAGCTGAAAATTCCATTCAACGACTTCGGTCAATGAACGATAATGTACTCGACATCTTTTGTCTATAGAATTTATAGACACAAAGCACTCTGCAAAAAATACTTCCAGCAATTAATGTTCATAGACAGTACTGTACCGAATTCATTTGTGTGTCCTTGTAAATGAACGATGAATAATATGCGCTCCATAATCAGTAACTATCTTGTAAGATACTTGAGTGATATATATATATATAAATTTCAACATGTTTGAAATATATTAACATAATTAAAATACACTGCAAAGGATTTTTCTCCATATGCCGAATATAACGAAATTATTTTGAGTGTCCCTGTAAATGAATTATAAATGCTACCTATTTCATTTTCCGTACCGAACATGCCACAGTAAATCTGAATAACATGCACCAATTGTATGGTAATCCGTGTATACTTACGCGAGTTGGAGCACGGATAGACAGACAAACCGAATTCATAAACACTATTCAACTTTGTTAGAAAGTGTTAAAAGAGTATGTACTATTTTAAGCAAATAAATATACTTATAAACTTATATAAATAATGTTTTAATTTAATTTTCAATAACGAACATGACATATTAAACCTGAATAACATGCATCAATTGCATGACAATACGTGTATATTTATTTGAGTTACAGCACGAACAGACATACAGACGGCAGACAGACAGACAAACCGAATTCATAAACACTTTTCAACTTTGTAGACAGTGTTAAAAGAAATAAAAGAAAACTCAAAACTCTCGTTCAACATTGCGAATCTTTCTGGCACATTCACTTACTCATTTTTATGCGTAAATTCATATATTTGAAGATATTACTATTCAATTTTTTAGGAATCCAATAGTATTTTCGCTTTCCAATTAGTATATTATATATTGCGTTATAATCCATTGTACCCGAAAAAAGACATTTCTTTGATTGTCTTATCTATAAAATCGGAAACTTTGACAGGATTCTCTGAAAGATCTTCATAAATTTTAATTCAGGTTACTATGGTTTTGATAAGTAGTTTTTGTAGATGTAAGGGAAATAGTGAAAAATTGTGGTTAATGTCTGGGCAGTTTTTGTATTCATTAATACCACAATAATATTTCAGTCCCAAAATGTTAGATGTAACTTAAAAAAAATTATACTGATCAAATATCGTTTTAGTGTTTAGATTTTAATTAATTTACATAAATATAAAATTTCATTTATTTCTATATATTTTTGTTTTCCATTATTTGTCAGTTTAACTAAGATAGTATCAACTCAAATATGCATATCCATATGCCTGTATATAAATGTACATCCATATTGTTTAACTTTAAATTTTATTTCGATTTTTTAAAATATAAATTGCTATATAATACATAGTAAGTATATAGATTTTCATGGATACTTATTCATTATTTCAGTAATAATGTATTCAACTTTCGGAAATTTCTGTTAAGAAATGTTACGTCTTGACATTTCGTTTAAGTAAACTAAAACTTCTGAGCATATGACTGAAAGGCACATATATTCAGCCTTGTATGACAAACGTGACAATATGTATGATTTTTATGTTCATTTTATAAGTGAATATCGATTTTAATACGAAATGTCTTCCATATTCACTTCCGTAATAGGTCTAGATGAAAAGTTTAGAAAAGTGTCACATGGAATCAAATTCTATCGACTAGAAGTTAAGTAATAGAAAATAAAATATTTTCAGATTTAAAATATTTCAAATGTTCTGTAAAATGTTAAAATATGTTAAAGTTTTTTTAAATGGTGAAAAGTATTAAATTGTGCTCAATATATGAATTTTTAAAATTATATGTCAAAACGTCATTGTTACGAAAAAACTTTATTTGTCTCACTTATGTGTACGCTATAAATTTGCTGGACCGTTTTAACAGCAATATGTTACATTATAAACAAATTGAATATTCGTTAATTCTTTTCATGCGGCAAAAATATAACTTATATCGCTTAAAATGTTAAAAACACCTGTTTGCTTTCAATAAGCAAACTTGTGGTTTGATAGAAAACATAGATACAATAGATAGAAACAGTATTGTTTGTATACACACTTTAAAGTACACGTCCATAATTAAATGTTATACTGAAATTATTTTAAAGGATGTTCTAAAAATTGTGAATAAAAACATATAATACTTTAAATTCCACATATATGATTTATATTTTTTGCTGAAACATTTTTAAAGACAATTCTTAACCGTGTTATCGTACATTACTCTTTAAATCTCTATATAAGTATTCTCCAATAATAGTTTATGGGATTGACATCAGCTCTACTTGAGGTCAAGAAAAGCATAACAATATTTTGAGACACAAGAAAGATTTTTAAGAATGATTTAGTAAAATATTAATTATATTAAAAGTCGTCAAGTAAAATATAAAACATATAAAACATCGTCACTACATAATTTGCGCATAAAGATGCATAAATATATAAGGTTTATTTTTGTTTTTACTTATTTCAGAATTGATCATTTTATAAGAGGTGGGTTGCTTAAAAGGCTATTTGAGTCCTGGGAGTCGGTTATATAGTAAAACATGCCAAGACAGTTAATTGGATAGTTTAAAATCAGGTTTTAGTCTTGTATCCCATTTAACGGGTATCGTTATAATGATCCGTTTATTCTTACTGCGTTATTTTTTACGTTATATAACCGATTGCTTTAGATAGGTTTCGTTTTCACAGTTTTTACTACTATATATTTCCTGGAAATTTTACTCAATACTGGAGTGTCAAAATATACAAAAAAAAAACACAAAGGAGTTTAAGAAGCAGGCTGTCAATATAAGACACTTCTTTTTTACTTAATAGCAAATAATGTATATAGATAATTATATGTCAATATCTTATATTCAAACAAGTATAAAAATAAATTCAGAAATTCAATAGAAACATTTCACAAGGTATCTTCTATTTATTTCATTTGTAATCGCGGAAACAGTTCTAAATATCTTTCTCTTTCAAGCTGTAATTAAACAGTTTCCCAAGATTGTTACATGAATTTATTTCATCAATATAATGATTTTTTAAAAGTGTATTTATATTATTACATTTCCTGTTTTATTTTTGTCCGGTAACTGCTATTAAAATATTTCATATATTAATTTCGAGATTTGCACATTGCGAAATTATTATTTTAAAATATATATGTTTTGTAACCTATAATATATTACACAGACATCAATGTCTGGAAACTATAAATATCCAAACCAAAAGTTGTAGGTCATTTCCTCAAAATATTTTTTTAGCTCTGCTTAAAACATTACTCCAATTACAATTTATTTTGCAACTATTAAAGTGTAATCTGACATTAGGAGTTCCAAACTTTACGTTTTAATAGCTTTTAAAGTGTTTCACCATATGGTTTTCCATTTGGTATCCGAAAGGTAAACATTACAGAAAAATCCAGTACAATGCCAAATTATAGTGTTGAGTTTATAATAAATACAATAAGAAGATGCTCCCTTTCCCCTAAGCTTATTTATTTAACGTAAATTTAAAAGATACATAAGTCCCAATCGAATAACCGTATAACAAGTTCCGTTTTTCTGTGACATTTAGGCGATTAAAATGCATCAAATGTATAGCTATTTATTTTTTTCCTTAGATTATGCATAAAAACTTATCCTTTAATTTCAAAATAGACTTTAAATTATTGTTAAAATAAAAATACAACTTGATACTTGTAGTAACAAGAAGTCCCCATACAGTACTGCGGAGCCTATGCTTGAAGAATGCTTATTTTAAAAATTAATTTATTATTGCCCATCATTAATGCTCATGTGTCATATTTATATGATTTCAGTGTTTTTAAATGCGCTTATAAATATATAGCAAAGGCTAATTTTTTTATACATTGGCAGACGGTTTACAAAGTCTTGAATGAAACAACTCGTTTTACATTCACTATACATATATCAAAAATGCTAGCCAAATTACAAAATAAAAAATTGCAAAACTTTCTAGAATTACAAAATAATGTCATTATAATAAGCTTAGTTCATTCTGGTGTTGGGAAAATGTCAAATAGTTATTTTTGTATTGAAGATACCCTCATAAGTTGGGTATATTGAATATTTAGAATATTAACTCTATTCGCTTTTCTCAAATCATTTGCTTAAATTTATATTTGTAGATATATTTTTCTATTGTTTTAAAATGTAGTGCATTTTAAGAATGCTGTATAGGTAGATTTTGACTATAAGTTTTAACAAAGTATGAGTAAGTTCAAGTTTAAGATAATATATCTGACAAAAATTAGAACTTTCATAATATTTAGAAGAAATAATGAATTGTCATAAAATTTGTGGTATTAATTTTTATTAAAATTTAAATATTTTAATATTTCACTCAATAAATGCATAAAACTATTCAAATTTTCTATTGAGCATCATACGATTTCAACCATATATACTTTTTTAGATGTATGTTTAATTAAATACCAATAATAGTGACCCAAATCTTCATACTGAAAATTTGCTTATTTTTAGTGCAAACTCAGAAAAGAAAAAAGTTATTCGATTTTTGCCAGAGACTTCGGAAATATTCGCCGCTATCAGTCAGCCGTCTGAAAGGCGTATTTTTTGACGATGAAATTAAATTTTACTGGTATGAGTTTGAATTCGTATTCCCTTGACATGTACAAAATTCAAAGTTCATTCAAGAAAAATAAATTAATAATAATTGAATTTTTGATATGTGCTTTTGAATAAGTGCAGATTTTGTGTAAATTTTAAAACAATTTATGAAAAAAAATAAATGTTAATTATATTTGTTTAAAAAAAAAATTATGTCTACACTGAACATCGCAATTTGTAAAATATGTGTATGTTATCGACAACAATGAATTTAAATGTATATTTTCATTAACTATTTAACTTTTAGAATATTTATCAAAATATCACTGTAAGAGCATTGTTGTTGTTTATTTAAAATATAATTGTATTTATACTCAGTAAAGGTAATAACATTTAAAAATAAAAATTGTAACGTCATTGATCTTTTATATGACATATATATGCATTGATATTAATACATAAAATTTTGAAACTATCACTAAATTTAAATGCGTTTATTTTACAATGCAATGATATATTCAATTTAAATAAGTATATTGTTTTGAAACAGGCTTATCTTAACAGATAACAGTCTTTTACTATAGCTTTTTAATCAACTTCTAGCTTTCAATCAGGTTTAAAATATACAATTTTAATAGTAATGTTCTTCTCATTCATATACTGTTATAATTATATTGTCGTAAAGACAATGCCTTTAGAAATAATATATTCATGCTTACTGATATTGTATTTCTAATAGAGTTTTCTGAATAGATAGTACAAATATATGCATTTGATGTTTCCGCACTTTATAGAAAATGTATTGTCGATCATAAAGACATGAAATTTCAATGTCCCTGAATACTGTTTATAAGCATTCTTTATCTAAAATATTCGAATTGCTTATACAAATGTTACAATGAGAAATACAGTTTTTATGATTATTCAGATATTTAAAATGTTTATTAAAGTTTTCGTTGTAGACGGTTAGTATAACTATATCAACATGCTTTAAAATACAAAATATATAATTGTAAATGTAAACAGAGAATTACTATAAGTTTAAGTCTAAAAAATTAAATAATTTTTACAAAGAATAGATATTAGAAATTCTCATAAAATAATAAAATAATGAAACATATAAATAAGTAAATATTAGGGCTGGATTAAGGCTATACATTTGTAGAAATTTAATTTTGCACTATATATATATTTTTTTATATCTTTAACAGGGTAGTTATTAGTTTTGGATTTTAATGTTTCCTAGTTGATTCATAATATACTTTCATAAATAAATAAGTAAAAAGTTATCGATTTAACGAAAAATTTACTGAAACTTTAACAACGCAAAGTTTTCTGTAATACTTCTGAAATATATATAGATATATTTTGTTTTACCAATGTTAAACTTAAACTAGTCGTTGCGGACCGCCGTAATACTTACATGATGGGTAACATTATGGATATGCATAATGTGAAATATTAAAATAAAAGTGTAAACTATTTATAAAATGCATTGCAATTCGAATAATATCGTGGCTTGATGACGTCATAAACTGTGAAGGCTCGATTACTGAATTGCTTAAAAGAAACATCCTTATAACTCGAAGAGTGTGGTAAATAGGATTACAAATATCTCAGCAACTAATTATCCGATCTACTTCATGTTTTATGCAAAATTTATGTTTTTTTTATTGTCTTTTATATTCACTCCTTAAAATAAACAGTTTCGAAATTTTTTATATACCTTTTATCAGAACTAATATTTCGAGAGTCCGAAAAAAATAGTTCCGGATAATCGAGGTTACTGAAATTCAGTAGGATTCTTCCCATTATTACATACTAAGTACATACCAAATTTCAAGTCTCTATCTCAATTTGTTCGGGAGATAGAGCGTTTACAGACACACAGACACGCAGACACACAGACACACAGACGGACGGCAATTTTTTTTTTCTAAAAATATGTTTTTCGGAATTTCCAATGTCTGAAACGTGTAAATCCGTCAAAACTTTTTTTTAGATTTTCAAAACGATTACAAGACTTACCCTGTACTACGTATGATGGGTAAGTAAAAACGATCATTTTATGTGATTTGAAAAACCCATAATTATTTTTTCTTGGCATTTTATGCAATGCAGAAATAAATTTTACTATTCAGTATTTATCTTAGCAACCAAATAATTTAGAAAAGGAGGTCAAAACTAATACTTCCAACGTTAAAAAAGTTACTTATGCCAGGTCACAATAACATTTAGAAAGTAAATTAAAAACAAGAAAAAAATAAACTGCCTTAAGGAATTTTTCCTTCGAAGCATTGTCAACGAATGCAAATTCTGCGAACCAGAATCACGAATGCATTTACGAATGCATATACAAATGCCTTCTAATTTTTAAATTATTGCCATGTTTAACACTGGATATTTAAAAACTTATCTCAATGCTAACACGAATCCTTCCTTTTATTTATATGAATACTTACATACATGTATTTTATTTACTTTGATATGTCTTATATTTTCATTCATTATGTACAATACACGTATACTTACAAAAACAACTTTTAAAACAAGCCAAAGATATCAAACCTTTATTTGAATAATTGTAAAAAAAATAGTTGCTAATCAGGATAATCCACAGTCTTAAACAACGGCACAAAAACTACTTCAACGACTGTTTCTTAACATATTTGTGGTCCTTTTATCATAAATGACAGTACCTTTGCATGTGACTGAAAATAATAAGCAAGTCTGTCACATCATAACAAGCTGTAATGCTACTTATAAAGCAAGTCTGTTGCGAAATACATATCTGTTAAAATCAATAGTGGTGTTTTCAGAAAAAATTCTAATTCTTTTTTATTTTAAAATTTAATATATTTATTTTACTGTTGTTTTTGTTTACTGTCAAATGTAATATTGTTATTTGTACAGTATTCCTGTTTTAAGCAATAATGTTATTTACCAAAGTTTTTGTTCCAATACACAGCAATGATATTAAAATCTTTATTTCATTTAATTGATGAAAAACAGTGACTAATCAGAATCACCCACAATCCTAAACCACTACATAAAAATCCCTACAACAAATGATCCTTCCCCAATTGGGTTCCGTGAATCATAAATGACATTGCTTTTGCTTCAAAGCAGAATTAGACTACATTTAATCCATTGATATTGATTGGCATTTCCCACATAAAATCTTCATTTCGCTTAATTGATGAAAAACAGAAATTAATCAGAATCACCCACAATCCGAAACCACAACATAAAAATCACTACAACAAATGATCGTTTCCCGATTGGGTTACATATACACTATAATTCCAATGATGACCGGTCACTTGCGATTTTAGACGTTTTGTTAAATATCTGGAAAGATACATGAGGAATTATCCTGAAACTTCAGGAGTGTAAACAACATGATAGACGTCATATATTTCCGCGAAGATTTTTTCCCGAAACCCCATAAGGGGCCGCCAACAAATTGAAGAAAAACGAATATATTTGGATAACCCTGTAAAAACTAATATTGCAAAAGCACTCAAACTGTAGATTATGATTAAGTGGATTATTGTAATAATTTGGGTTCATTTTTATGAAGATAGCATGTATGCTGGAAGAGAAATTCAGGTTTTTATAAAAACTGTCCCAAATTTTATCAAGTTTTTTGCTTATAATTTGCAGAGTTTTCATAAAAGTTTTCATAGAGATCTGATAAAAACACGTTATTTTCAGAAATTATGACAAACAAAATTGTACACAATACCCTGCAATCAGAATTTAAAAATAATATAAATTGTATGAGAAATGAGCAGGTTCATTAAATATTGTTTCATTGCGCATGCGCGAATTCAATCAAAATATACTGTGCATAATATATTAGCTAAATATATAGACCAACTTTTATGAAAGTCTCAAAAACATAGCTTGAAAATTCTGATAGTAATCCTCGATAGAATAAGCTCAAAATTCGCTGTTCCCAAAAGGAAGCAAAAAGATGAGGGGCTGTATCAAATATAGAATGAGATACACTTCATTCTTATTATGTCAACTTTCATAAGCTAGTATATTTGGATACAACGCCTCATCTTTTTGCTTCCATTTGGGAACAGCGAAATTCGAGCTTATTCAATCGAACAATCAATTACTATCAGAATTTTCAAGCTATGTTTTTGAGACTTTCATAAAAGTTGGTCTATACATTTAGCTCATATATTATGCACAGTATATTTTGATTGAATTCGCGCAAGCGCAATGAAACAATATTTAGTAAACCTGCTCATTTTTCATACAATTTTTATTATTTTTTAATTCTGATTGCTGGATATTGTGTATAATTTTGTTTGTCATATTTTCTGAAAATAACTTGTTTTTATATTAAAACTCTGCAAATTATAAGCAAAAAACTTGGTAAAATTTTTATAAAAACCTGAATTTCTCTTCGAGTATACATGCTATCTTCATAAAAATGAACCCAAATTATTACACTAAGCCATTTAATCATAATCTACAATTTGAATGTATTTGCAATATTAGTTTTTACAGGGTTATCCAAAAGATATTCTTTTTTCTTCAATTTGTTGACGGCCCCTTATGGGGTTTCGTGAAAAAATCTTCGCGTAAATATATGACGTTTATCATGTTGTTTACATTCCTGAAGTTTCAGGATAATTCCTCATGTATCTTTCCAGGTATTTAACAAAACGTCTAAAATCGCAAGTGACCGGTCATCATTGGAAATATAGTGTATCATAAATGATAGTGCTTTTGAGTCAAAGCAGAATTATACATTTAACCCATTGACATTGATTGGGATTTCCTATTTAAAACCATCGCACTAAACTCACTATAAACTCACAGTAAACTCACTAAACGTACCATTTCAAAGTTCACACTGTTCGCAATGAGAATTTAATTATAATTATGTATTTTTCGAAAATTAACTATCAAATCTTTATAAATCTATACAAAATCTATACAAAATCTTTATAAAATTCCAGTTTAAAGTAATTTATACTCCATTTAATAAAGGAGAAGTTTACAAATCTCAAACATTCAATGGACAGATTTTCACAGTCGGCAAATTACAAGATTTTATATAGGACTAACAAAGCGATCTTTTAAGGTTCGTTCGTGGGAGCATAATACCGATTTTAAAAATGGTGACATTAAGCCCTCCGATAACCATTGTTGCTCTTACAATCACAATTTTAACTTTTCCGAAGTTTCGATAATACAGAATTGGTCATCAATTTAAGATCTTGATTTGTGGGAAGCTTATCATACATGGAAGAAATCTAACAGCTTAGGTAATCCTATGTCCAGTACATCCAATTTTTCTAAAGTCTGTCTCACACTTCTTTTTTTCTCTCCATTATCTCCCACCCCATTTTTTTTTCTCCTTCTTGCTTAAGCTCTTTCGGACTGGCTAAGTGCTTCTCATAGGTCTCCTCGGGCAGACGGGAACTCTGGACTCCGCTGTTTGCTTTTCAACATATGACACCATTTCAACCTTTTCCGCGAGCTATGAGCTTCATCGCCTGCATGCTTCTATATTTAAAAACTTACATCTGATAATTTTAACTTTTGCTCTGATGATAGAGCTTTAGAAGCTCCAACAGAGTTGCATTCCCTTTTCTACGCACATATTTACATTTGTGCTATTTTCACGTCGTCTATTTATTTCTTAACATTTCTGCTGAGATTGAAAATAATAAGCAGGTCTATCTCATAATAACAAGCTGCAATGCCCATAATCAGCGCAGTTTGTCGCTTACTAATTGTCGTCCGCGTAGTAATCAAGCTTTCAATATTTAATTTATAAGTAACAGTCGTTGTCATACAGTGTGTCAAATGCAACATAAAGTGGCATCATCTAACAAAAATAAATGTAAGTTTTTCTAATAATTAAGCAGTTTGTATATGGCAGCTTACTAAAATAAATAATGATCTTTCAAAAAAAGGGGAGGGGAATACTTAGACAGGGAAAAAAAAACATTATTTTATACAAGTCAAAGGTTTGATTTTATTTCAAGAATATTTCAAGGCCGAACCACAGGCATCAGTTTTTTTTTTTTTTTTTTGTATGTGTGAAGAAATAATAATTGTAGATCATATATAAAGCAAAAACCAAACACATTTTGTCACACACTTTGCTGAAATTAACATTTAAAATAAATAAAATCATATGTTTGTACAATGATCATTGCCACGTGTTGATACAATATATACTGGGCTTTGTTTTTTCATCAATCACAACTGCAATTATAGATGTCGTTCTCATAGTTTTACGTTTTGTATATATAAATCCATGTTATAGGCATCTCACATAATATATAGTGGTTACATTTGGTTAAGCCAAAGCAGATCTTTCTATAATTACAGTATCATACGATATTTTGAAATAGATTTTTTAGTAATACAAATCTTTATTTCGATTTCGGAATCTGTATTCTGACATTATATTTAATATTCAACAAACTTAAAAAAATAATAATCAAACATTACTTTGAAAACTATCCCTCAAATAAAGTTTTAACTTGTATTCTTTTTATAAAGAAGCACTCTTTTAAAAAATAATGAGATATGTTTGAAAAAAAAAATTACTGCTCATTAATTATATTCTTTTGCGTTCGTAATGATATTTAAAACTCAAGGCACTTCTATCACAACGGTAAACCTTAAAGAGAGTGTTCTCCTTCTTTTTTAAATTTCTGTCCAGAAATGTTGCAAGAGAACAAAATAATTACGAAACTATAAAACTACATACATTATGTCAGTTCCTTGAATTAAATTTTTGAAACGTGTAATTTATTGTTTTATGTAAAATATCACGTGTTGTAAGTAAATACTTACAACACGTGATATGAAGAAAAATAGGTGATGAAAAAGTTTTTTTTTTTTTTTTTTTTTTTTTTTTTTTTTTTTTTTTTATTACTTAATTAACTATAAAACTATGATTAATTCGTTTATGTACCGGTGGAAAAGTTTTAAGTAAAAGAAATGTTAAAAGAAGTACAGAATATATTGTAACAAATATTTGTCACTGTGGCTGAGTTATGAATATATATATATATATATATATATATATATATATATATATATATATATATATATATATATATATATATATATATATATATATATATATATATATTGATATGATACAAATTTAAATCGTGTCAGTAAAGAAGAACTAAAATAAACAACAAAAAAAAAAAAAAAAAAAACAGTAAATCAACATATTTTAAAGAATATGACAATCATATTAAAGAAATTTCTTTAAAAAAACAGTAAATTAACATACTTTAAAGAATATGACACTCAGACTGCAGTTATTTCTTTTTAAAAAAATAGTAAATCAACATATTTTAAAGAATATGACACTCAGACTACAGTTATTATTTTTAATATTCAATATACTTAAAAAAATAATAAAACATTACTTTGAAAACTATTAATCAAACAAAGTTGTAACTTGTATTCTTTTTTTAAAGAACCATTCTTTTAAAAAATAATGAGATGTGTTTGAACAAAAAAATTACTGTTCATTAATTATATTCTCAGAAGAATCTTTTTCATTCGTAACGGTGTTTAAAATTCAAAGCACTTCTATCTCAACGGTAAACCTTTAAGGGAGTGTTCTTCTTCTTTTTTTTAATTTTTGACCAGAAATGTTGCAAGGGAAAAAAATAATTACGAAACTATAAAACTACATATATTATGTCAGTTCCATGAATTAAAATCTTAAAACGTGTAATTTATTGTTTATGTAAAATATCAAGTGTTGTAAGTATTTAAGAAGAAAAATAGGTGATAAAAAATATTTTTTTAATGTTTTTTTTTTTTTTTTAATAACTATAAAATTATGATTCATTCATTTATGTACCGGTGAAAAATTTTTAAGTAAAAGAGATGTTAAAAGAAGTACGGAATATATATTGTAACAAATATTTGTCACTGTTGCTGAGTTACGGAAAAAAAAAAAATATTATATTGATCGTGTCAGTAAATAATAACTAAAATAAACATCAACAACAACAAAAAAAAAACAGTAAATCAACATATTTTGAAGAATATGACACTCAGACTACAGTCATTTTCCCTCACTTTATCTGTTAGTAATAAAGAAACATATTTTTGTAAGGAAAAACGTCATTTAATCTTTCAGACAAAAAGCAATAAATTTAATTGTGAATCATAATATTTACGACAGAAGTGCTTCATTTTGTAAATGTAAGCTATTTCATAGCACTATTAGAATAGGTAAATTTTTCAAATTCAAATTTTTTGCCGAAGAAAAATGCCACAAATGTACATTTAAAGGACGCAAGTACCACACTCTCAAAATAATTTTGTCAAAAATCGTAAAAAATATAGACAGTAAGTTGTCGGAACACCCCTGTGATTGGAAGAATTTTTTCTATTATTTGAAAAAATTTCTGTCTTCTGACTGGAGAATTTCAGGAAAATTTGACCTTCGTTTCTTGAATTTTCCGTGTTTTGAAGGAAAAAAATCATACGTAAAAATTCCGCTTCTAATACGGAAACGTAACACGCAGCCCAGTTGCCGGAAAGTCCATGTGGTTTGAAGAACGTTTCTTTCTTTTTGTAAAAGTTTTTATTTTAATTTTTCTGATTCTCCTGGGCTGATATCTTTTTTTCTTTCGTCGTCAGATACATTTTGAATACCTTCAAAACGTTGTAGTTTTGAGCCACAATGGCAAAATCTCTACTAAATATATATCGTTTGACTACGAAAAACAAATAATAACTCGACGTAACAGATATCAGTTACATTATTGGAAATATATATCCTTAAAACGTGAAATAACTATTTAATGTGTCTATTTGCAAGAATTGCGTTTGATTGAAAATATTTAGAAGACATACTAAAAGCACGTTGGGAATCAGAAAAATAGAGGTGCAAATTACAGTTACTTTTGGTTAACAGGAAATATATATCGTTAAAACGTGAAATAACTATTTAATGTGTCTATTTGCAAGAGTTGCGTTTGATTGAAAATATTTAGAAGACATACTAAAAGCACGTTGGGAATCAGAAAAATAGAGGTGCAAATTACAGTTACTTTTGGTTAACAGGAAATATATATCGTTAAAACGTGAAATAACTATTTAATGTGTCTATTTGCAAGAGTTGCGTTTGATTGAAAATATTTAGAAGACATACTGAAAGCACGTTGGGAATCAGAAAAATAGAGGTGCAAATTACAGTTACTTTTGGTTAACAGGAAATATATATCGTTAAAACGTGAAATAACTATTTAATGTGTCTATTTGCAAGAGTTGCGTTTGATTGAAAATATTTAGAAGACATACTAAAAGCACGTTGGGAATCAGAAAAATAGAGGTGCAAATTACAGTTACTTTTGGTTAACAGGAAATATATATCGTTAAACCGTGAAATAACTATTTAATGTGTCTATTTGCTAGAGTTGCGTTTGATTGAAAATATTTAGAAGACATACTAAAAGCACGTTGGAAATCAGAAAAATAGAGGTGCAAATTACAGTTACTTTTGGTTAACAGAGTAAATCGTTCCACAGTCGTATTTTCATATTATTATACATCGTCTTATTTTTCCAATTATCTCTTAATTAAAATCGGTTTACATGGTAAAAATTACCTAGTTACGGTACTTTGTATTGCATTGAATTTTCAGCGTTTTCTGGCACTAACGATACGTATTTAAATTTTTAGTGACATAGAACGTCGTTGTATGTATTATATGTATCATAACTTGGTAAGTTTTAGTGATAGATGATTGAATTTTAAGTGTTTTATTTGATACGACATGGAGAAACTTTTTCTAAATAAGACTTATATGGCATATAAGCATCGTGTAAAGTTTTTAATTCCGTAACTATTTAAAAACTAATTATTTTGATTTAAATCAATTTTCATATGATAAAGAAAACATCTGATTTTTTTTAAATTGGAACTATACCTCTAAAATTAATGATTTAGGAATTAACTATTGTTCAACGGTAAGAACCTATATAAAAATAAAATACATTTTTACATCCACCTGACAGTAGCCTTGCTGGCATCGCTGCAGTGTTCTCCAGTGGTTTTCTACAGTTCTCTTTGTGTTGACGGTTCAAGGTTTCTATTTAACTTCGTTGAATTGGCAGATTAAAAAAAATCTAAAATTAAAGAAGAGAAAGGAATTGGTCTCGTAATTTACAACCTTGATCAGGTGACGAGACTTTCACCTGACTAGGCACTCCCAGAGGTATAATTCATAGGGAACTTGGAGGACTTTAACTGACTATGGATTTTACATGCCCCAGGCGCCATTAGCGTAAATTTATTTATGTATTTGTCATGTCTGTTGGCATGTTACGTTAATGGTGAAATTTCACTGTAGTGTTTATCGCCTCTTTTCTGGACTGATTTTACTTTTAGTTTTATTTGTCTCTGTCAATGTTTTTTGAAGTTTTTATAGGCTTACACCTGTTGTGGGTTGTTTTTGCCTATTATCGTTCGTTGGGTTTTTGTCTCTATCTCGATAAATTGATAAATATAGCTTGGGATACAGCTGGTTGTAACATTCAAAAGTTATGCATGGATATACGAGAGAGTAGTACAAAACCCGGTAGGCGGGTAAAACTGAGTAGCGCAGATTCCTCTACATCTTGTGTTGTGTGTTGATATCTATAGGCCAACACGTGGGATTATTTGTCGATAGCAATTACGGCTATTGTATATATATCGTATGACCATTATCGCATATTCGTTTAAATTACTGATAAAAATTGTTTTTTTTTTTATTATTCTAGGTTTTACGCATATTCTCATCGTTTGTCTGTATATTAAATATTGGTAAGCACTATGTATAATTTTTTGCTCTTCTGCTAGTATTTTAACATTTTTGCTCATCTTTCACGATATGATTGAAAGTAGTAACGTCATGCTTTTAAATGCGGGTCGCGTTGGGGTAAAACCGGGTACTTAAGAGTGGACCAAAACCGGTTTTGGAATGATTTTTTTAGTGTAGTTAATAAATTAGTATGGAGCATGAAATTGCATTTTTAATGAATTTAGTTATCTTATAATTATATATTTATTTAGTTATCGGGAAAAAATAGATTTTGATCTTGTTTTTTATTCATAGGTGGGACTAATTTTTAGTTTACATTTATGAAATGTAATAAACTGCAATTAATAATGCACAATATAGTGGTACCAACTAAATTATATTATTACACTTTAATAGATAACATTATAATCTGTGGTAAAATAACTTGTGTTATAGGCCTGTTTAAAATTCCATGTACATAATGAGGCCCATAGCCTAATAGCATTTTGAACAAGTGTGACTTAACTGAAGTATGTTTTTAAAAATAATTTAATATATTCAAACTATATTTAAATCACATTGTATCCATGCTGAAGTAAACCAATTACAAGTTATTACATATATCTACGGTGACCAAATTTTATAACAGTTTTAGAAAGAAAATTTTATAATGTTTTCAAACTTCAAATTTATAACTTTTTATTTTTTTTGTCTTACAACTCCTTAAATTGCAATAAATATTTTAAAATCTGCCAAAAAAACATGAACTACAATCCTTCAAATTTCGGTGACAATTGGACACTTTTCTTGGCATTTCGCACCTCTCTTATTTATAAAAGTCGTCTAGTTGATAACATTGCTTACATTTAACACGCTATAAAAATTCACATATTAAAATATTCCCGGTATCCGCGTAAAAAAACTATATATGGTGAAAAGACTGTTTACACGCATAGTTTAAAACATTCTCGGAATTACTAGATATGTAGTTGAAAAAGTTGCAATTCAATTCAATTCAGTGTTTTTTTTTTTTTTTTTTTTTAGAAAATTGTGAACACATACCTACATAATGGACGCTTATTATCTGGTAGATTTACCAAATACCAACACTTGGTGTCTTCATCATGACTACGTGCCGTAGCACACCGCCTTCATATTTACGGAATACTTAGCGAAACGCGGTGTGGCAACGCTGCCCCAGCCTCCGTACAGCCCTGCATTCACACCACCGGACTTTTTCTGGTTACCGAGGATCAAGACAGAACTCAAGGTCCACCATTTCATGACTTTGGAAGCCGTCAAAGAAGCGACTACGAGTTGCTTGAAGGAGATCTCCGACAACGCCTCCATTGGTGCGCTCAGCGCCTGCGAAAACACTGACGCCGTTTTCCCGACGCGGAAGGAAGCTATTTTAAAGAATTTTAGTTACTTGTACCAATATCTGCAATAAATCTTTTTTCCTGGAATTATTCAACTTACTTTTGAGACACACCTTGTATATGTTCAATATGTATAAAAAAAATCCTTATTACTGTGGAACGGTATTTACTATACCTTAAACTATTCTTTAAAAATGTGACTTGTACTACTAATAACATCTACTAAACAATGTTATACTTAAATTTTAATTAGTGGTCATCTCCATATAGAAATTGTATGAAATTTGAAACATTTCATTACAAACACATAATTTTGACATCATATTTAACTCATATAGTAAATTGTACCCTAGCATACCAAACGGCATGTCATTCGGTAAAGTCGTTTAGAAAATATGCAGTCTTAAATTTGGGCAATTCTAATGTTAAATTTGCTGTTAATCGTTGCATGACAGATGCAGATATTTTTTTTTAACACAATTCAAAAACGTATTAAAGGAACGAACTCTAATTTTTTATTCATATATTTGAAGCTTATAGAAAAGATTTCTCTTTAAAAAAATTTAAGTTATATTTTTAAAACACTAACTTCGAACTTATTTTTTTAAGTATATATTTTTTTTAAATTCAAAACGATATCTACAAGCTTCAAATATGTGAATTAATGATGGGCGGCATCGATCTTTTTAATCGATTTAATCGATATTATGGCCAGACCAATTTAATCGATGTTATCAAATTTATATCGATGTCGATCTTTTTTATCGATTTAATCGATACTATGGTAAGATCGATTTTATCAACTTTTTTATCGATGTCTATACGAATATTATCGTTCGTATATTTTCTTTCAAATCCTCACTGCAGATCGATCTTATCACCATCAGAGTATAGCGCCTAACGATCTAATCGCGCCTAACGAAATCTAATAGATTATAGATCGATCTCGCTAGCACTAAATTCCATGTATTTATTCTTTCACTTTGATTGTTTTAGCGGCAAAGATGATCATCTGTTGCTCTCAAATTTCGTATAAGTAAGGGATTCGCGTCACATTTCGGGTGGGGGGGGGGGAGGAGGGGCGCGAACAAAATTAGGAAATATAATAAGCCGATTTGTTTGAAAGTTTACGATATTTTATAACGCATAATATAAATTTTAAGAAATAGCTAGCGTCAAAAATTATGGGGAGCGGGGGGGAGGCGTTTTGACCTTTCGGGAGGGAAGGGGGAAGGGCGCGAACACAATTAGGAAATACAATAAGGCGATCTGTTTGAAACTTTACGATATTTTATAACACATTAAATACATTTAAAAAATGAGGCCGCGTCGAAAATTATATGGAGGGGAGGCGCGTTTTGCCCACACGGGAGGGGCACTTTTCTAAATTTTACCGACACCCCTCATGTGATATATCGTTGGGAAGGTCTGTGACCACTTAATCATATAATGCATCTGAATTGTCAATCCCCCCCCCTTTGCCTCCCCAAGGGGGGGGGGCACTTTTCTAAATTTTGCCGATACCCCTTATGTGATGTATCGTTGAAAAGGTCTGTGACCACTTAATCATATTATGCATCTCCGGTGTCCATCCCCCCACTTCCCCCCACAAGGGGGGTACTTTTCTGTAGTTTTCACACACCCCTCATGTGATATATCGTTGGAAAGGTCTGTGAACGTTTAATTACGCTTATTCATACGCATATTATGACCGGTATACGGTGCTGACGCGACAGCTATAGCCTTAACGATTTCAGTGTCCAAAGTTCGTGTAGAACAGATTGTGCCACCTGTGGTGGAACTAACGGATATTGCAGCGCGTGCGCAGCACGACTGCTATACGGTGTCGGAGGCAGCGTAGACCTGAGTTGGAGGTTCGTTTAATTAGAGTTTTATACGATTCGGTGTGCAAATTAATGAATTATCCGGTGCCGAAGGCAGCGAGGACCCGTGTCGGAGGTTCGTTCGGTTTGAGGATTACACTATTCGATGTGAACATTACGGAATTATATGGTGCTTGCGTAGCACAACCAGTATACGAGGCCGAATTCAGCGGGAACCCGAACCGGAGTTTCGTTCAGTTCGAGGTTTATCATATTCGAGGTTTTACAAGATTCGAGGCCCCGGTGTGAATTAAGGGCCCACTAGCGAGCTACGCCTGCTAGTTAGTTTATTAAGTTTTAGTTTTCAAGTTCGCCCCTACCCCCAAAAATCATAACTTTCTTAGTTATGCACAGATTTGAACAGGACCTTTTCTGACATTCTTCCCAAGTCATTTGGTTAATAAATAAACATTGGTATTATATATGCAACTATTTGTCACCACTATTTATGAACAATAATTAAAATTTTCGTTTTTTTCCCAGTTAAAACACACCATCATTGGTTTAGATCCACTTTACTCAGGATGCTCGCTAGTTAAGTTGTATCTGTCAATATTGTCTCCGAGTGTTGAATTCAGTGGGTGGCCCGGGCGGGACATTCCTCCCCCCCCCAGGAAGATTTGAGATTTTATACTTTCAAGGGTTAAAAAGTGCAATTTCCCCCCCCTCCCCCGTAACTCTATAATGTCCCCCTCCCGGAGAAAAGTGTCTGAATTCAACACATGTGTCCTCCCACCCCGTTCCCCTCACCTCCCCCTACCTGTCGCCTGAAATCATAACTTTTTTTAATTATGTTCAGAATTGAACGAGACCTTTTCTGACATTCTTCCCAAGTCATTTGCTTAATAACTAAACATTGATATTATATCTGCAACTGTTGGCCACCACTATTTATGAACAATAATAAAAAATTTCATTTTTTTTCCCAGTTAAAACACACCATCCTTGGTTGAGAGCCACTTTACTCAGGATGTTCGTTAGTTAAGTTGTATCTGTCAATATTGTCTCCGCCCCCCTGTCCCTCTGCCTTGCCCCTGCCCCGCGCCCGGAATCATAACTTTTTTAATTATGGTCAGATTTGAACGGAACCTTTTCTGACATTCTTCCCAAGTCATTTTGCTAAAAAATAAACATTGGTATTATATCTGCAACTGGCCCAACTGCAACTGCATGTCTGCAACTGGCAACCCGGGTCCCCGCTGCCTACGGCACCGGATAATCCCTTAATTTGTACATGGAATAGTATAAACCTCTAACTGAACGAACATCCGGCTCGGGTCCCCGATGCCTCCGGCACCATATAGCAGTCGTCTGCAATATGCATTAGTTCCACGTTTCACCACCAGGTGGCGCAATCTGTTCTACACGAACTTCGGGCACTGAAATCATTAAGGCTATAGATGTCGAGTCGGCACCGTATACTGGTCATAATATGAATAAGCGTTATTAAACGTTCACAGACTTTTCCAACGATATATCACATGAGGGGTGCGTACAAAATTTCCAAAAGTACCCCCCTTGTGGGGGGAAAGACACCGAAGATGCATAATATGATTAAGCTGTCACAGACCTTTCCAACGATATAGCACATGAGGGGTGTGCGCTAAATTTAGATAAGTACCCCCCTTGGGGGCAAAGTGAACATACCCCCCTTGGGGGGGTATGGTCACGGAAGATGCATAATATGATTAAGTGGTTACAGATGTTTCCAAAGATATATCACATGAGGGGTGTGTGCAAAATTTAGAAAAGTACACCCCTTGGGGGTGGTAAAGTGGAGAGATGGATACCGGAGATGCATAATATGATTAAGCGGTCACAGACCTTTCGAACGACATATCACATGAGGGGTATCGGCAAAATTTAGAAAAGTGCCCCCGCGGGGGGGGCAAAGGGGGGGAATAGACACCTCATATGCATAATATGATTAAGCGGTCACAGACATTTCCAACGATATAGCACATGAGGGATATGTGCAAAATTTAGAAAAGTACCCCCCCCCTTGGGGGGGAAAGTGGGGGATGGACACGTGAGATGCATAATATGATTAACCGGTCGCAGACCTTTCCAGCGATATATCATATGAGGGGTATCGGCAAAATTTAGAAAAGTGCCCCCCGTGTGGGCAAAACGCGCTCCCCCCCACTTGTTCTTAAATAGTGGTGACAAACAGTTGCAGATATAATACAAATGTTTAGTTATTAACCAAATGACTTGGGAAGAATGTCAGAAAAGGTCTCGTTCAAATCTGACCATAATTAAAAAAGTTATGATTTCGGGGGGAGGGAGACTGCCCCTCCCTTAATTTTTATCTCACATTCAGGATCTTTTATTTTCGGCGACTTGGACATCAGCTTTACTTCTTTCTAAATTTTTATTAAATTCAGACCAGAAATTCTAGTTAAAATATAGTTAGCCCTCTTCAGTGTTGAATTCAGACACTTTTTTCCGGGAGGGATTTCTGTGGCTCCTGGGGGGGGGGGGACATTGCAGAGTTCCGGGGCGAAATTGCACATTTTAACCAATAAAAGCTTAAAATCTCAAATCTTTCGGGGGGGGGGACATTTCAATGATCCGGGGGTGAATGTCCCCCCCCCCCCAAGTCACCCCCTGAATTCAACACTGCCCTATTCCCCCTCTACCCCTTGTTTCCCTTCCCTACGCGTAGCGTTCATATTTTGAATATTATTTCTTTTCTGGATTCACTCTTGTACCCCCTACCTCTAAACTGAAAAGATAACAATTTTACCTGGAAAGAAACAAAAAAAACTGCCTTGAAACAAAATTTGACAGTAGCTAATATATTATATACTGCTATGTTAAAGAAATGAGCGCCAAAAATATCGATTATTATCTGCTAATTCCCATTATCACGATGTATGATCAAATTTCCTGCCATTTGATCGATAAATTTAAGAGTTACTCTTTTTAAGCTATATGTGTAAGAATCGATTCTAAAACATCGATACTAGAATTTGTTAATCGATTATTTTTTTAATCGATGTTGTTTTATGCAGTATCGATGTTGATCGATTATCAATTTTTTCAGAATCGCCCATCACTAATGTGAATCCAAAGTTACAGCTCATCTCACCAAGTAGGTTTTGAACTATGGTGGAAAAAACTATCCACATTGCAAACAGAGTGCAAAGATTAAAAACAAATGTATCATTAGTAATTTAAAATTACTCCCTGTTGAGTATCCGGCATAACATTTACCTGAAAATCGAAACATAACTTCAAATTTAGGTGTTAGTATTGAAATGTTTTAGGTTTGGTACGATTTCTATATGTAAACGACCTCCTAAGCAAAATTTAAATATAGTATTAATTATTAGACTTTATTACCAATTGATTGGTACGAGTCACATTTTCATTTGCGGCAAAGTAATGACCAACGTTCGGATTTTCTTGAGGTACTGTAAAAACAACATAAACGTATGCATCTAATTTATTTCAGATTTTATTGATTTCTAAGTTTTCAATATATATTCCCAATCATTCTCTGGATAAAAACTGATTCCGAATTAATAAGAACTAATTGTCAAACTCATTTTCTCATTCATTAACATTTTCTCATTCATTAACATTTTCTCATTCATTAACTTTTTCTCATTCATTAACATTTTCTCATTCATTAACATTTTTCTCAAAATTTTCTTTATATGTCTTTAATAAAATGCATTTAAATAAAGGAAAACTCCGTTTATCTATATACATTTCTCCTTTTTCGATACATGCTAATTTCAACAAATACTAAGTGAAATTACTTCAAATAAAATTTAAAAAAAAACAAACATTTTATTTGACTAAACTTTAATTTCGACTTTTACTTTCATATATTTGTATCAATAATAACATGTTTACTTTCTAAAAATTTTCTATTCGGATATGATACGTAGTCACGTCTCTTAAATAAGTCTCGTAAACTAAAAGATTTGCGATTGTGATTGAAATGCAATATATTCAGCCTTATATGACAAACTCCCTATTTCACTTCTAGGCAATATTTATGATTTCTAAACTCCTTCTCTAAATGAATATTGATTTTAATATCAAATGTCTTCAATTTTTCATTTCCGATGAAAATATTTGTTCTAGATAAAAGTTTAGGCGAGTGTCATGTGGAATCAAATACTACCGTCCAGTAGTTTAGCATTAAAGAAGAAAATTGTCTCACATTAAATTATTTGAAACATTGTATGTTAAAAGATTATAGACTTTCTTTAAAATATCTTAGAATTAAAAATAGAAATTCTTCTGAATAGGTATAAATATATACACTCCTGTTTACAATTATGAGGGGTTTATTTTCCCAATATGGACTTAATTGATGTGAGTAAGTCTTATGCACGTTTTGCAGAACTTAAATCCTATTATTTATATTATTAAATTCTATTTATTCGTTTTTTTATTAATACTGTTCATCAAGTCTATATATACATGGCTCTCAAATGGTCTGCCAACTTAATACCAATATATTTTAAAGAAAATTTCATTGTAGGTTTGTGTAACAATTCCACAAAAATTTACCTTCGAAAGCAGTTTTTGCAAAATTTGCATGAAAATCTAAAAATAATTTTTTTTCTAAGAAATTACCGGTATTCAGAAAGCGGACCATTTGAGAACCCTGTCTATATAAAACTGCACATTCATGTAAAAATTTTGATGTAACTTGTGTTAAACTACCCATAGCAAATTAATTACTTAAATGTTCAAGAATTATTGATTTAAAATAAGTGTAAGTATCCATGCATTTGCATAAATTTGTCCTGTTATATAATATTCTTATTTGAACAATGCTATGTAGAATAGCTTGAAATTGAATGTTAAATTATAAATATACTTATTGGTGCTAAATTCGCATGTTGAATTTTACTTTCGTAATATTTCTCGCAAATATTAATGCATTTACTTTTTTGAACCATTAATGTTTTGATATGATACGTTATCGTTTTTCTAGAATAACATAAAACGTTTGTGCTTTTGAGTAAAACGCAATGTTGCCATTCAATATATTCACTAATTAATAATTCAATATATTCTGTATATTATTCCATTCAATATATTCACACTGATTTTTTTTTCCTCATTTAGGATTTCTATGAACCTTTTAAAAGTGAATATTGATTTTATTATCAAATGTCTTCAATATTTCACTTCAGTAGAAAATAGTTCATATAGATGAAAAAATAAGTCAATTTGCATATGAAATCATGTACTATCGTCCATCACTTTAGTAAGAGTGAAGAAAAATTTTTCAATTCGAAATATGTTGTAAAATTTTAAAAGGTGTTCTGTTTCCTTTAAAATGTTTTGGAACTCAATAGGAATTAAAATTGTTATTTTTTTTCTTTATATGTGAATTATAATGTCCTGTTTTAAAACTATTTCTTTTATTACAGACAATATTTTTTCGTTTCTATTATGTGTACAATTATCAATTTGTTCTGCACAGAATACCTTTTAAATACAATATTTAGAAATTTCAGCAAAGCAATAAGTTCCAAGACAGTATTTTTTTTTTTCATTTCGTCAAGCAAACGTATGCTTTTGCTTACTAAATTTACTAAATAAATTACTAAATTAAATCAATATGTCTACCATCTATACTATATCTATACAGATAGTTATATATTATAAATATGAGATAGTTAATATGTAAGAATGTTAATAGCTTTTTAGAAGTAAATACACGTATGGGATCGTTAATATTAAAGATAGATATATATTGACTGCTTTGCAGAAAAAAAACACAAATATTAGAATAAAAAAGGAAACTTGTCAATATTTTGTATACATGCAATTGTAAACATTTTTATGTGACGATATTTTTATTTTTATGAGAGATGTTGGAATGATAATTTATCGGTTACAAAAAAAAAAAAAAAAAAAAAAAAAAAAAAAAAAAAAAAATTCTTTATACAAACTCAAGGAAACAGTTTTAATCTGACTTTTATAGATATGCAATTAAAAAATATCATTAAAGCTTATATTCAGTACTCTGTTATTAGCAGTATTTCTTTCCTAATGTAATTTAACATACATTATTTATTTAGTATACAACAGATTCTATATGTACATTCTATATGCGTATATGTTTAATTTTTAGTAATATACAAGAAAAAAGTTTACAATTAACACCTGTATTTTATATATAAAGAAACCTTATTTTGGAACTATATTTTTGGCTAAAAGGTTTAGTACCATATCAAAAGAAATGTGAATTTGAATTTAAAAATAGTTTCCTAAAACTAAAATTATCAAGTAAATAATACTAGTACATTTCATTTTCTTAAATTTTGTGTTTTGGGATGTTATTATTCCTTTATAAGGAAATTTAAATTTTAACAAAATGGACCATGCATTTTAAGTTTCTTATTCAGCATCCCCCATATCAATCAAATAATATTTTCAATTACATTTAAATAAGGTTTCTTTGTTCATAAGGATAATATATTACTTCTAAATCCACAGATCGAAAACAAAAACATCAACTTGCAAGTTAAAACAATCAATACATTTCTTTTTATAACAGGGGTCTGTACGGACTTTTCTCCCAGGGTCCTCTTTTTGGGAAATTGTGAAAAACATTTTTCATTTGTGAAAAATCTAATCATAATTTTATGAATTTTAAATGATCGATATATTCATGTTCCTGTTTATGCGTTTTTAAGAAGATATATGTTTGTAAAATACAAATATTTTCTTCATATCCAAATATTTTCTTTATTTGACAGTCGGATTATAGTTTTAAATGATAAAATTTGTCAAAGGTTCAGTTTCAGGATTGAAAAGTTTTGTGAAATGTATGTTTTGGAGACAAAGAATTTTGTGAAGGGTTCTGTCTTAAGGTGAAAAGTTTTGTGAATAGTGCTGTTTTGCGATGAAAAAAAAAATAAAGGTTCCTGTTATGAGATGAAAAATTTTTGTAAAAAATTCTGTATACAGATGAAAAAATTTGTGAAAGTTCCTGTTTTGAAATGCAAAAAATGTGAAGGGTCCTCCTATTTTCTTCTTAAACAGATCCCTGTATAATTCTCCTGTATAACTCATTTCAATTAATGGGAACAGAAATATCTGAAATGACAAAATTTGATTAAAGTTTGATAGTGTATTAGGAAGCCTGTAATAGATTTAAAAAAATACATGTTCTTTCAAAGATTTATATGAAAATAAATATATTTAATTATATATTTAACTAAATATTTCTGAAGGCAATAAATAAAAAAAAAGAATAAAAGAACAAAACAAAGAAGGAAAGAATACTAAAACATTTTACGAAAGATCTTTACTCAAACATCCATGTAGTGAGGCTAATTGTGTCAAAATTAAAAGAAATTACTGTTATAAGCATTAAACTAAGTCTGTAATTTATAATTTGATTAAATAACTTATTAAGGAATACATAAGGGATACATTTGAATTATTGCTTCAGTATTGCAGGTAAAAAAAAATATATTGCAATACATTCTTCAAGTGTCTAATGAAAATACCGTTTAACAAAATGTTATTAACTTAAACGTCATTATTATTTTTTTTTAATCATCCTATTGCTTTATTAGAAAAATAACATTTTATTACGCATGTAAGAAATTGTACATTAGGACAAAATCGTACAAAAAAGGAAAATTTAATTTATTTATTTTTATTTAATTTTTAAGTTATTCATATAGTTTTGTAATATTTTGCATGATTTTTCCAATGATGCCTCTTTGCTAGTGTGTATTGATGTGATATTATTGATTATTGTTGAATTATTTCTACTCCAATTTGCCTTCAGAGTAAGAGGTTTAATCCATTAGCATGATTTAGAATCTTAGACTTTAAAGCTTTGTTCTGAAATCGAATCCTTTTGAATTGATTCTTCTGAAATCAAAATTGTAATTATATTCGAGTATCATTAATACAACGGGAAAGAACGAAGGTCGTAAGGATTGAAGAGGTTGTATCATTACATAGTCTAAAAGTAGCAGTTTATGTTTCTGTTATTTATTATTGTTTATAGTAGCAACTTTATTGTTATTGGTGGATATGACAACATTTCAAGCACTAGAACTTTTTAACTAATTGCAATAATAAGTAATTTCAGTAGCTTCAGCACACCATCATCAATGCAAAGATTGATTCACTGTTTGCATTGATGATGGTAGGTTGAATTGTATCAAAACTAATCTACAATTAGTTAAACATTTTGGTGCTTAAAATCTTGTTTTATCTACCTACAGTCTACTGCGTCAGTATCATCTTAACTATCAACTTTATTGTTAATATTTACAAATGTCCACTTTTATTATTTAAAAGATTAATAACCAGCTATGAGAAAACATTGTTACTATTTTAATATCTACTTACATTTGTTTACATCTTATTATTACTATTATTTTTTGTACAGTGCGAGCATTCATTTTTCAATATAATATATATGTTCCGGTCAATATGATTAATCCGGTCATTATTAATAATAACCGGTTATTACTAATAATGACCGGATTAATCATATTGATCGTAACGTATATATATAAAGCTGTTTACAAATATTTTGTGTAAAATTTAAATTTTCGCAAAAATTGGAATTTTTTGAAATTTGATTTCTTTTCTATAGTATATTATTGTTAGCATAATTGTTAAATTTTTTTCGATAAATAATAGAATAAATGATGAAATAGTCTGGAGATTACGTTTAAACAGACAATTTAACAGCATTTTAACCTTCTCACCGCCACGACCTGATATATCCGTTCACTATGCTGTAGGTTTCACAGCAATAACAGGTTTGTTTAAATTAATATAATTCTACAAATATAATGCATTTTTAAAACATCAAGGAATGATTGATACTCTCAAGGATTATACTTATATACGTAATTAAGTTTTTTATCTCAAGTTTGAAAATTCAGATTTTTTAAGCATTTTAAAAAGAATTACAGAGAAAACAACATTACAAATTTGCCCTTTGCTCAGCGGTTAAAAAGTTTATCGTTATATACGAATAATTTAAATATCGAAAGAATGATTATTATAGTTTAATTATAAAAACAAACAAAAATTATTAATAATGATACTATTATCTTGATATTTATTTACATTCGAAAGGTTTTTTTTTTTACATTTTTACAAGTCACTACAATTGCTATCATTATTACATAAAAAAAACACTGTCTAATTATAACAATGGCTGATGTTTGCTTCCATCTAACATACTAATTTTTCTCTTGATATGAAAATATGCTAAACATTTTTCTGTTTCAGAAGATCTATTTATAAGCTATATCATTCGAAATTTGAAATCTTGTTCATTTGTAAGATACTTTTTTGAGCATAATTGTTGTAAATTATATCGAAAAATAATAGGTAATTTAATATAAATATCTCTAAAAATACGCTTAAATAGACTATTTAACATCATTATGTAAAATATATCGATTTTCATCTAATAGTTTAATCATCGGAAGTATGTTTATTGTTTTTTGCATAAGACAAGAAAAACAGGAGTGGAAAGTTACTGTTAATGACAACATTATCTTGATTACTTGGAGTAGAGATAGATCGATGAAATGTGAATATATTTGCAGGTTCATTATAGGAAATTACTTTTATGGCTCGTTTAAAAGTACTTTTCAGCACGATCTTTCGGAACTCAGTCTAAGTTTCAAAAGAAAGAGTTGCATAATGGATATTTGATTTATGGGATAAATTTTAAATTATTCCAGGAATGATATTAAAGATACTAAAGTTATTGCTCTGAAAGTTATTAGAAAAAAATATATCTTGGAAGTTAATTTAATGAAATGTATACTGCACATTAATGAGTTTTAAGCAAAAGAAATATTTTGTAATATACATGAAAATATGATAATGTTAACCAACTGAATTCTGATAGTTTTTGTTCTATGTGAAATAAGATACCAAATTCCTCGCCACAATGAGTTTAGTTTAGAAGTGAATTTTTTCCCTAATGTGATACTTTGCACAACATAGGAAATATTAATTTATTTGCGGCAAAAAATCTAATATACATATATACATACATATAATGTAAATTCGCAGCTTAGAAATTCAGAAAGCTTAGAATTCTGCTAAACGGATTTTTATGGAGCAAATATTGTCGGTTAAATAATTTTGGAGGTAAGGTTTTAATACATATCACATCGTTCTACTCAGCTTAGTTATATACCTATGGAAAGAAATTTCTATAATTCAGTGAACCCGATTATGACAGATTATCTTTTTAAAAGTTTACTAGCTAGTAACTATCTACAATATATATATAATGCAAATTCGTATTTCATTCCGAATATGTATAACTCGCGTTCTTCGAAACGAATTTTTATGGAATGTACATTCTAAGTAAAGTAATTTTTGGTTTTAATATATAACATATAGTTCTACGTTGCTTACTTATAGAACTATGGAAAAAAACTTATGTAACTAGGTGGAACCCATTATTACAGATTAGCTTTATAAAAATCGTTTACCTACTATATATATATATATATATATATATATATATAAACGATGCAAATTCTTATATCTTTCCGAAAGTTTATAACTCACGTTTTTGTTTGCTTCTACGTTTGTTTGGAAAAAACGACTAGTATAGCGGACGATGCTTCTAGTATATTTCTAAAAACACAATAAAACATCCCAAGAAGGCACACGCATGCGACTAGATATTTTGTCTCTTAAATAGAAATGTTCTTTAGTGGAAAGTACCATTGAAAAGTTGTGTACACTATTGTAAAATTTTTAATCTGCGAAAATATAGTGTAACCATGATAGAAAATATACAAAAACCTCTTTCAAGTTGAGCATGATTCCGAAAAGCGTTCTTTATCTGTAGAAACCTGAGAAATAAAATGTCGAGATATAAAGAAGCATTTATGTATAAAAAATTGCAGCCAATTATTTTCGGAAACGTTTCCGATTAGTTTTTATAGTCTATTAATCACCTTTCTCAAACAGGAATATAGCAATGATTCAGCTAGACCGTTACACCATCAAAACATTATCGTATATAACTTTTTGTGTAAGCTAAACCACACGTTTTTACTGAATGTGTTAATTACATTTCAAGATAGTTGTAATTTGTTTATAAGCGTATTTAATTTAACATCGTATTCTGAAGATGGTCATAGAAGTTGACCGAAACGTCAATTTGATGTATTTTTAAAGTTTGATTTTACATAAATATTTATACACCACAGTTTAAAATAATAACACATTGCTGGATTTTTATTCACTTTATGATTTTTTTTGCCTTCAGTGAAAGTGCAAATTTGTATTTTTTGAACTGTGTTTACTTTTTCTTTTTTCATGATCCCATTTCGTCCTTCTGTTACTCGGATTTTTTCTAGTCGGTGGCTCCACTGCACGCCTGTGATTTGACTCTGCCTATGTTTTAGGCTTTAATTAGTTGTGCGAATTACATTTCAAGATGGTTGTCTTTTGTTTATAAGTGTATTTAATTTAACATCGTATTCTGAAGATGGTCATAGAAGTTGACCGAAACGTAAATTTGATGTATTTTTAAAGTTTAATTTTACATAAATATTTATACACCGCATTTTAAAGTAATCACACATTGCGGGATTTTTTTTCACTTTATGTTTTTTTTTTTTTTTTTTTTCATCAGTGAAAGTGCAACTTTGTATTTTTAAAACTGTGTTTACTTTTTCTTCTTTCATGGTCCCATTTCCATAATAAAGTTCTCGCGCTCGTCTACGTCCATGCCTAGTTCACTTCTTTCCTTAATCCGTTGTTACTTTCTATTCGACGTCGGCAGATTATTTGCAACGGTGTTCTAGCTTTTTTGGGATATATTATGACCTTAAGCGAAGAAAATAATTTCAAAACAGGTATTAGAGTGCATTTGATATTTCAAAAATCTTTAAATTTAATAAATTACCATTACCAAGAATTAAGACATGATTCGGTGCTGTTTTTTAAAAAAAGTTATAATTTATTTCTAGACAAGCAAGAGCGTTAGTTTTAATTTTTTTTTCATCATGCGTTAAGCGTATTTTGTAAAATAAAAAAGTGGTTTTCAAAAAGCATCCGTTTCGACGACAATTACAGAATCTTACAATGTTAGTCGTATACTTGAGATAAAATTATAATGTCTCACGAACAAACTGTAATGGGTTGAAGAAACTATCTACT
Organism: Maratus michaelseni; assembly: GCA_963931845.1. Taxonomy (NCBI): domain Eukaryota; kingdom Metazoa; phylum Arthropoda; class Arachnida; order Araneae; family Salticidae; genus Maratus; species Maratus michaelseni. The sequence continues at coordinate 397,164,920 of OZ007592.1, forward strand.
TTATTTTTTCACGTGCCGTTCTGCAATTTTTCATATATCTGGCGTATGCAAAATGCTGAATTTCTGTTGATAGGGCTTTGAAATTAATTATGATTATGCATAAATAAGCATTTTGAGAACTGCGCTGAAGTTTGTTTATTTACAAGGAAAATTTGGAGAAATAGGCTCTCAAAAAATTTAAAGAAAATCTGATTAAAAATTTTAAATGGGAATCTTGTAACCCCATTTTAACTAAGCATGATCTTTTGAAGCCAACACGCTCGTTGTTTTAGCAGACCTTTCTTATTGCCTGCTAAAGCAACGTCTTCTAAATGTTGCTTTAGAAGTCATTTAGCTGAGATACCTTATAATCTCTAAAAATCGAAACACCTGGAAACTCTAAATCTCGTTGAAGTGTAAAGTGGAGACCCATTTTCGCATTTAATTTTGTTTAGCTATTTCTTAAAACTTAGAAGGGAAATTACGTTTTAAAATTATGAATTTAACTTAGGTGCTATATATATATTAAATTCATAATGAAATAATTTGAATTATTTAAATTCTATTTATTTTGAAATAATATTAAATGTATTTTGAATACGTGAAATGTCTTTTTTTTAAAATGGCTTTAACATAACATTTGAATTTGAACATATTGTTGAGAATATATAAATAAAATCGAATAAATCAAAAGTAAGATATAGCACAAGCATTCTCGTGTCAATAAATGAAAAACGTCACCTATAAAAGACAAAGAATTTTAAATTGCCTGAAAGAATTTCAGTGCATGTGTGCGCTCACGTATTTGTCTTGGTGCTTTACTAATATTTTTTTGTAAGGACATACACATTCTAGATCTTATTGAAAATTCCTAAAGCCAAAATATCTTATCCAAACATGAGTATACAGAGTATAACACATCTACTGGGGTATTTAATCAATGTTCAATACTTTCAAATTCAAATCATCTTAATCTAAATATTTTGAGAAATCCATTGTAATATCTTACGTTGGTTGTTCAGTGAACTAACTAAAAATAATAAATCATCTTTACCACACAAAATAACAATTAATAAGCATAAAAAACACAAAAATTACTAGTGCCATTTGTTGACGCAACACATCTAGGGGTGTCGCGTCAATTCGTCGCGCACAATTCATCACACGCATCGCAGCGACAATTCGTCGTGGTGTCCATTCGTCGCGACGTCAATTCGTCGCAATTTAAATGTTTTTGAAAGGGAAATTCACAAAAATCACATATAAAAATTATTCCTCTAAAATTCGTCGGTAAATTGTTAGTTATAATTCTCTATTTCTAAAAAACTAATTATCATTAAATAATTTCACTCAATTATCTTTGTTTTATCATCATAGCCTTCAAAAATATTTTCGTTGCGGCGAATTGACGTTGCGACGATTTGCTACCACGACGAATTAAGCTGCGATGAATTGACGCTGCGATGAATTCTGCGCGATAAATTGTTCCGCGAGGAATTGTGCGAGACTAATTGACGCAGAACCCACATCTAGGTATCTACATATCAAAAAAAAATTTTTTTCACTTCTGTTCAGATCAATGGAAGAGTTCAAATTGCGCATGCGCTGGCTGAATTAGTGCTTTGCGAATTAGCCGGAGCATGGGAAATTTCTCAATATAAAATATTATACCCTCATTTTAATTATTTCCGTTTTTGGAAAAATTTGATTCATTTTATTGCATTTTCTAATGATTTCTAATGGGAGCTTTAATTAGGCCCGTCCTGTATAATTAAAAAATTATTTCAAGCGAAATAGGAACAACTTGCTTCTTAAACATACGATTTTTGATTTCTTAACATACATACACTGAAGATGAAATTGAATGTTTTTATGTAAGTTTAAATATAATAACCCATTGCTCTAGTGATTAAAAAGAATTAATACATATCTACTACGTACTATATTTTTGTGGCATTTTAATAAAGGTCCATTATGTATACAGTGAATTATATTTAAAATCATAGAAACTCGACAGAGTTTCTCGCCAAGCATAAAATACAGCAATGCATTGAACCGTAAATGAAAGGAATTTCCGCCAATAGATGCCAAACGATTTTACAAAAAGGTTTTAGCACTATGTCTAGTTTATATTTTGCGGACGAGACAAAACGGGTTTTTGACACATCTATATCTCTCGTTCTATTTATGATAGAAACAAAATTATTGATTCTATGGAATGGGGCGTGCCAAGGGACTAAGAATTCAAAAGTAAAGAAAATCCGACGAATAGGTTTTCAGTAAATGCGATTTTAAAAGTGCTGTTTTTTGCACTTTTTAAATCTTGTTCAGACCAAAAACTGTTGACAGGGCTACAGCAATGTGTAATAATCGGATTTTTACGCGGTTTACGTTATTTGAATTGTTTTTAGGAGTAGTTCAAACCTTTGTAAGTTTCATGTAAAAATATTAATTAGTTTTTGATTTATATCAGTTTAAAATTATTGATTCCTATACTTAACATAGAGCAAAAAAATAATAAATGAAACAACTCTTTTAGGAATGGTCGTATACACATGATATTAAGATAAGTTATTACACTCGACCCAAGTAAGCTTCCTATTATAAAAAATCGTAACATTTAAGGTTTGTTTACAGGGTCTCACAAAAGATCTTTTGATATAGGGCGAAAGAGTTGTGTAATTATCCGATTTTTACGCGGTTTGCAGCATTTGAATTGTTTTTATGAGTAGTTCAAATGTTTAATATTTCGTGTAAAAATATTAATTAGTTTTTTATGTATACCACTTTAAATTGATTTATTCCTATACTTAAGATGAAGCAAAAAAAAATTAAATAGTCTAACTCTTTTCAAAAAGAACGTATGCGCATGATGTTAAAATATGTTACTACGAACGACCTAAGTTAGCTTCCTATTGTAAAATAGAATTATAGAATTTGCTGTTCGTTTACAGGGTAACTCAAAAGATTTTTTAATAAGACTGAAAAGTTGTGTAATTAGCGAAGTTTTACGTTGAAGTACATGATTCCTGTACTTAACACAGAGGAAAAACAATTGTAAATTGCATTACTTTTGTCAAATTGGCTATATACACAAGATATTCAAATATGTTACTACATCATCTCTATTGTAACGCGGCATTGAAGCATATACGTTTCGTTTACAGAGTCTCTTAGACGATCTTGATTACATTACAACCGATGTATATTTACTGAGTGAGATATATTTTAATGATTTTACACTGTTTCAATCTCTATAAGGTTTCATTATCTTGCTTTAAAATTTAATATGAGTTCATTTTGTCCGTCTGAAATCTCGTTGATGTTAAGCTCTAAATCTATTAAAATATAGAATTTTCATCGATTAAAAAAACTCTGTTTATTTATAAATATATAATTCTAGCGTATCAGGAATTGATTGAAATAGCGATTACAGAATTCCAACTTTACGTTCATGCGCTGAGTAATAGAATGTAAAAATGTTGCTACCCCAAGATTACAAGTTTTGCGTTTAAATATTTCCCGTTCATCGAATCTCCGGCTATGACGAACTTAAAATGCTAAATTTCGTATACAATAGGTGATCGGTAATGAACTGTTCGGTTTACGAACAAATCGGTTAACGAACACTTTCGCGTGAGATTTTTATGTTCGGATAACGAACACCTCACGAAACAAAGCCATGATGAAGCAATGCCGTGTTTCTTATTTCCGAGCTATACTTATTGCCTCTATTGTCAACTTTGAGAAAATTTTAACAGTTGCATACATATGTCCTAATTAATTCATGGACTGCCGGAGATTTGGGACCTATATTTTAGGATCACCGAATTGGAATGAACAGACTATATGAACAGAAATCACTTTAATAGTTTTTATACTTTTGCAAACGTTGCGAATTTTATATTTTTCAAATTCTCGAAACGTTGAGTTAAAAAACTTAAACAAATACAAAACTTCGAAGGTGCTCAGTAATTTTCTAAAATAATATATTTAATATGTTAGTATAAAAATCCCCGTAAATTTTTATACTAATAGAAATAGGTTCGTAGAAAAAAAATGTTGATTATTCTCGGTAAAGTATGCTCCATAAACTTATTGTTGTAGTTGACCGAAAAAAAGTGCTTCTTATTTTTCCACACTTTTCTGAAACTGTAGTATTTTAATTAATTTGTAAACTAATGTAAAATTGTCTAATTTTTTGTTTTTGAATGTATATAAACGGAAGAGTGATATAAACAAAAGAAAAAGGAAAATAAATATGTTATAAATAATCTGATGAATACAATGTAAGGAAATTAATATAAAAGTTTCCCCGCTGTTATGGTAGCGACATTTACATTGGAATAAGTCACTCAATAAATTGTATAATTCTGATCTATAATTCTGTTTATAGCATCACTTTTATTTTATTTTTTTTGCCTTTTTCATCTTTTCTTTTCTGAATAAAAATGGAATCCGTATAATTGAAATTAAATACCTTACAAAAAGGAGTGATAACACATCAAATACAACTCGTTGTAAATGATCCCGTCAAGCCACAAACCTAAAACGTCAGTCACAAAAAGAAGTGATATCACATAAAAAGAAGCGATATAGAAGTGCATACTCCGAGTCCCGTGTAAAAATCTATCACCATTCATAATGTTCCAAAGAACTCGGAGTGAGGTACAGTATGTGAAAACTTCTTGGCGACCTGCAGGCTTTTATAATGTTTGCGTTTCCTGCAATTGCATATGGCTATATTATTTTTCTTTTCTTTTTTTTCTTTTCTTTTCTTTTCTTTCCTTTTCTTTTCTTTTCTTTTATTTATTTAATTATTTATTTATTTTGCTCCTATAAAATTGTAAAAGTTGAAGCTTCTGTTTTTTGCATGTCCTTTCTTATTTATGAGCTTGAAAAATCAATTTGTTGATTTTATTTATCATTATTTAAACTAAAAACACCACTCTTACGAAGAGGATTTTTAAAGTAAACGTATAAAGATTTTGAGTTTGTAATATATATATATATATATATATATATATAAACTTTATAATAAACGTTAACTAAATTGAGATATATTGCAGTAATTCTAGCGTAAGGGAATGGCATAGATCTGGGGGAAAATCCGTTCTGTCAGTTCTTTCACATAGAAAAATATTTATAAAAGTGGTATAACAAAAATATAAAATTTATTTTTCGATTTTCAAAATTGATATACTACATATATTATAAAAGCCTGCAGGTCGCCAAGCAGTTTTCACATTCTGTACCTCACTCCGAGTCCTTTGGAAACATTATGAGTGGTGATATATTTTTACACGGGACTCGGAGTATGCACTTCTATATCGCTTCTTTTTATGCGATATCACTTCTTTTTGTGACTGACGTTTTAGGTTTGTGGCTTGGCGGGATAATTTACGACGAGTTGTTTTTGATGAGATATATTATTATTAACTAATCAATTAGAACAGTTGATATTACTTTTCACAAATATTGGAAAACACTTACTTTTGGAAAATGAATTTCACGAGTTACTTCATTTCGAAATTCAATATGATTTAATTTCATTTTTTAATCACTTATATTTGTATTAAAACAGAAATTGCAGATTTTTCTTGTCGCTTATTCATTTAATAAAGCTTATCGTGTTTCTACATTAAAACACATAAGACATCCTTTTAAAAATTACAGTATTTCTTTCGAGATAAAAAAAAATATCCCGAATAAATAATTCCTATGAGATAAGAATACGCTACTTTAAAAATCTTTTTATTTTACTCCTTATCTCCATTACATGTTTTAAATTTATCAATTAAAGATTTAAGACATAAAAATATAAACACGTCAACATGAGTTGTGTAAAAAAAGTATTTATGTGATTCGAAGAAAGAATTAGTCTGTAAAAATGCGAACAAATTTAAACTTCCATTAAAAATAAACATAAAAGCATAGTAGTTTCTAAATGAATAAATAAATAAATAAATAAATCTCAACAGCACAATATAAAAAAAAAATAATGCACTTTCTTGAAATGATTGAACGAGTAAAAAAAAAGTTGTTTTTATTTCAAAAAAACTTTAAATATTCTTAATTGATTCGTGAAAAATAAATCAGTTTTTTTTTTAAATGATTTGTGTAGAAAAATGTTAATGGGTTATTTAAAAAAATATATATATATTCTTAGATAATATATTTATATTGCATTTTACATAAATGTTTATGAAGCCGAAAATTTCAGTTAGTTTAACATTTTGTATACTGTATTTTGCTATTTATAAATTTTCAAATGTTTCAGAATGTTTTTTATTGGATTTTATAAGAGTTTTGCACAAATTTTTTGAAAATTAAAATCAAAATAATAAAATAAGTATTTAACTGATTTGTTTTAATAGCAATACTCACGGAGATAATTTTTCTAGATTATATAAAAGAGAGATATTTCTTAATCTAGGAAAGTACTATTCAGATTCCAAATATTAGAATAATCAAAAAAGGTCATATAAATGCATGATATCTGAAAAAATAAACAACGGGAACGAATGAAAAAATTGTACAGTGTTCAAAAAAAGCTGCTGTACGATATATTGTAACCCACGTGCCTAAAGAATTTATAGAAATTTTATTAAAAGTATAATGAATTTATTCTTGAAGTTCAAATATTTCCATAAGCGTTTCAAAATATTAGAATATATGTAAAAATTTGTCATTGACACAATTTGCCTTAACAGCGCCTCTGTAGACGTAGCCGCATATAGAGGCTTGTTTTACTGTCAGATTTAGTAAGTTGGGAGTTCAAAATGGACCGTACGGAAGACTTACCGCACTCTACAAAGACTGCAATTCTGACTCTACGCAAAGAGGGATTTACTCAACAGATGATTGCAGAAAAAGTGAATTGTTCTCAAGGAACTGTGAGTACAGTTTTAAAATATTATGCTGAAAATCAAAATTTAACAAATAATCATGTAAATAGTGGTCGTAAACGAATAACCACACTAAGGCAAAACAGAATTATGAAACATATCGTGAGGAAAAACCGCTTCAGGAGCCATATATTCATAAGTAGAAAGTGGCAAGAACAAGGAATGGATGCTTCAAGTTCTACTACAGTGCGGCGAGTCCCCGCACTTGATTGTCAAATCGCATGTGCCCAAGACAAATCCTCTGCTTACTTGTACATACAGAAGGGCCAGATTGAAGTTGTGCAAAGAAAGAGTGCAATGGAAGGACTGGTATAACGTACTTTTTAGCGATGAATCAATGTTTTGCGTTTCGCATGGTCATCCGGGTAACCGTGTTTGGCGTTGCAAGCAAGAAGCTTTTAATAGAGAGCGCTTGAAAAGATCTGTGAAGTTTAACACCTCTGTCAAGATTTGAGGGTGTGTTTGTGCTGACTGCTTAGGTAAGCTGTTCATTTTGACAGAAAGTGTAGGTAAATTCCGAAGTATACGTGAAGACACTTTTGAATGTTATGCTTCCATCATCGGAATATCTATTTGAGGATGGCTTTATCTTCCAACAAGACTCTTCATCTTGCCACACGTGAAATTGAAAAATGATTGAAAAAAAGGTCTCGTGAAAAGAACGAAATCCATTCTGGAAAATATAAGCAAAGATGGCTGCCAAACATTTGTAAATAGTATGCCTGATCGCTTACGCGATGTTACTAAGTCCAAGGAAGTATGAACTAAATATTAACTATTCACAAAGTTTTTCGTTTAAATGAATTGTACTATTCATTTCTGTGTTATTCCAATTGTTTGAACAATTATTCTATTTGAATTGTGAAAAAAAATTCAGTATAAAAAACTTTCCGCTGTAATACATTTTTCTTTATGTTAAGTTCATCTACTAAATATGTTGAATGTGATACTACACATCATACTTGTCAAGTATTTATTTTTACAGAAATAAATGTAAATTTGGAATGAATGTGTGATTTATTTTTCATTATTTTGATATTTTGAATTGTAGTAGTATAATATAGCCACGTACGAAAATAACCTCTTCCGAGTAACATATGATTCCAAAATGCGGTATTTATAATATTAATTGCTCATATTACCAATTTTTTACAGTCAGACGTTACCTAAAAACATAGTTAAAAATTCCATAAAAACAGTGTTACATTATTATTATTATTATTATTATTTCACATAAAACTGTCACGATTACACAAAAACGTTTTCATTTCGACTGGAGCATCCTCAGTTGTAACCTTCAACCATCCGTCTCTTGGCTATTTATTTGACTGCGGATTGAATAATTCCCTTTACTCTTACTCGATTCTTTCCCTCTTTTTCCAACATCTTTTTTCATCGGCAATCCTTCATTGCGTGCACCATATCATTGCAAACATCTACTTTGGATGAGTCTATTGCTTTCCTTATTAGATCATTATACATATTTTCACAGTTCACTTTTTTGTATTTGTACAGTTTCAATAATGTACATGAATTGTTGGATTGGCTCTCGAAAAAGATGTTGAAAAAAGAGCGGAAAAAGAGGGAATCGAGTGAAGATAAAGAGAACCATTCAATCCCTAATCAGATAAATAGCGAAGAGACGGATGCTTGAAATTTACAACTGAAGATGCTACAGTCGGAGTGAAAACGTTTTTGTGTAATGGTGAATCTTTTATGTGAAACTTTTTACCATTTTTAATAACGAAGGTATGTTTTTATAGAACTTTTAACCATGCTTTTAGGTAATGTTTGATTGTAAAAATTGGTAATATGAAGAATAAATAATAAATATACAGACATTAATAATTGAATACGTTTTAAATGCGGTATTTATATTTAGAAATATCAGAAAAAAGTATATTTTCGAGATTTAGAAAAGCATTTATAAAATCAATGTTTCTTTTACTGCCACTGATTTTCAGTTTTTTATATTTATCAATCAGATTTTTCAACTCTGAATTTAAGTTTTCCAACTGTTATTATTTCAGAAGTAAACATTTTTATGTTCAATAAATATATTTTAAACGAAAACATAATAAATTAACAGAAGTAAACTATACATTAATATTAATATTGATTTATTGCTCTTACACGTATATATATATATATATTCAAATACGCAGCTGAAAATGTTTAATTCTAAATTATCAATATTCTCAAAACCAATATACCGATTTGAGCAAACTAATTAACACAAAATATAAACTACTCGGGAAGGTTTTAAACAAGTCAGTGGCGCAAAAGAAACTTTGTTTTTATAAATTATTGTTTAAAAATATATTACTTTCTGAGGTTTCGAGTGAGAAAATACGCTTTTTGGAATCATGGCATACTTGGAGGAGGTTATTGTATATTTTCGCTCAAAATTATATATACACACGCACACACACACACACACACATATATATATATATATATTTTTTTTTTTTTTCAGCAGTAACACATTTTATTTAGCTAACTAATAACAGTTTCGTATTAAATTGCCAGTTAAAAATAAAATCAATAATAATATGTAATACACTAATAAGACCCCTTTTTCTGAAAATTATTAATTTTGAAAATTAATAACGTAAATACAGGTAAAAAACAATTTCCTTTTGAGAGAATATTTTTTTCATTGAAGGAGTTGTCACAAAACATTTACTCATCAGAAAAAAATAAAAATAAAACACTTAATTTATAAAAAACACTGCGTTGCAAAAACATTAGCAATAATATATGTGATTACAATTAAGATGTCAAGCAGTTATGAAACATAATCGTTAATTGATGAGAAAGCTAATTTTTTTTACATATAGGATACAAAAAATATCTTTCACAAATAAAGTTATGTTAACAATTAACGTTTAAAAAGAAGGTTTATCCACTTTTATTATTCTTGTTTCTGCAGTTTTAAGTGACTTAAGGAAAGAAAATATCCGTTTTCATTTTTATGTCTTACATTGTTACATGATGTCAAATAAGATTATGAGTACTTTTGTATCAAGCAATTCACATGAGACATTTTTTTAATAACATCAGTTATATAATGTCGAAAAAATGTGCTGTGAAATCATTATTGCTAAATCCACAACATTATGTATCAAATAATTAAATTTTGATAAAAAGTGGCACTTAATTAATTATAATTTTTAACAAAAACTGAAAAAAAAATCCTGAATTTACAGGATATGTTTAAGTGTTTTTATGATTTGTGAAATAAGCAGAAAATGTACATTGAGTTTTACAAACAAAAGCGTTTAAAACGATATTTTTTTCTGTAATCTATAAATATTCCACATGAAACATGGACAATTTATAAAAGTAATTTATTTGTTATATATAAAATGATGTACTATAAAAATAGAAAGATTGGTCATAAATGGAATATTAATATATAAACTTAAATATTATTTTAATTTTCGCTCAATTCTGAAACGTGTTTAAATATTTTTAAATTACGAAAACTTTACTACTTTTTCGTTTCTGATATTCTTTATAAAATTTCTGTAGATTTCTTTATATTCTAGCATGAATAAATAGCATTTTAACCATATATCCCGTACAATATTTCTGTTTTTTTCCCTTTTTGTGCAAATGGTGCATAATGGATATTTATATGCAGCGAAATGTAGATAACGAAAAAGAAAATATACAATAAGTGTCAATTCATGTTCAGTAACAATTCGTCACATATTTCCTTAGATATTTTACAAAATGTCGAAAACAAAAAGTATCCGATGACTCTTTACAAGGTAGTGTATTTCTAAGTAACTGTAAAAGGTAGAAGTTTGATAAATCCTATGCTTTACATGTAAATCGTAGCATTTACCAGTGCAAGTTTGTACTAATCCGAAATATGCTTCTGAACGTTTCCATTTTTGTCTTTTATAAAAGCATTCACACAAACACTTGGATTTTCCGAATTATTTATAAACTTAGCATAGGTTTCGGAAAATGCTACGTTAACAGATTGCATTAAGTCTTACCAAGCATCTGGTATATTCAAGCGAACATGTATTTATTTTTTTAAATGTTGCACTTTTTAATTATTTATATGACCCATTAAACAAAATTCCCAACTAGAAAAAATGTTAGAACAATATTATTAAAGCATTTCTGTACGTGTATTTTTAAATCTAACCGAATTATAATAAAGGGAAAGACAGTCTCATACCACTTTTTATACAATTTAAGGGGGTCCGAGACACAAATTTCTCAGAAAAATGCATTTTTTTAATTGATTTAAAAAATACAGTGTTTTTAGAGTTAAATACCACAAACCGCATGCTTTTATCAAGATTAGATCTGGTGATATCGCAATTTTTGTCTTGTGATGCCGCACGCGACCTGGCCTCTGACAGAAACTTTAATTTCATTATCTCGGAATGAAGTTTATCACGATTTGTCAACTAATGAAATATATATCTAAAATTCCTTATAAGGTATATGGATGAAATTTTAAACAGAGTTTCTTTATTATGTTTATAATAGGTTGTCTTCAGGATTTTCCTTTTGGAGTGAGAATTGTGAAAATATGGCAATTAACGCAAAAGTCACTCGTGAAAAAACATCATTTTTTCACTTAAAAATTTATTATGAACTTTATAATTAATATTTTTAAAACACCTGAAGATAAATTAAAATTACACGTTTTTGGTATTCAACAATGCAAAAATTATGTAAATGAGGCAAGTGGTTCAAGAGTTATATCAAAAATTAAATATGTTTAAATTTTAATTTAAAAACAATATTTCAAAAATTTTCAGTATTTTTTCACATGCAATTCGTTTATTATATATAAACACATATTTCCCCCCAAAATTTCATTTGTAAATATATATAAATAAAAAAAAATAGTATTGTGTGTCGATAAAGTGTCCCGAACCCGCACTTAAAATAGTATTTCCGAACAAAAGGCAGGGTTCATTCCAAATTGAAATACCGTTCTTTAGGTTAAAATATGTGTTAACAAGAGTAAAGAGTATTTCACAAGCAGAAATCTATACTAATATTATAAAAGCGTAAAGATTGTTTTTTTGTTTTTTTTGTTTGGCAAATTGATGATGACAATCCGTGCTCCAACAGCCTCTTTAATAAAAAGCTTTGCGTTTCTGATGACTGGGTTTTTCGCTAATTGTTGCCACAGATTAATCTCGGAAAATGAAACATTTGAAGTTACTGAAAAAAATAATAGCTCGAAAAGTATTTGTTAGAAAATTGTTAGACAAACTGCGTTTGAAAGCTATAAAATTGTATTTTTCTTGATATAAATTTCAAATCTAATGATTATTCCGTTTTTCAAACATTGAATTTCAAAAACTACCAGATTTCACAATGGAGTACCATAGCAAAACCTTCATGCATAAAAAGATAATGAAAAGGACGACGTGTCCTGACGTGTATATTGGCACGAGTCACAAATTATAGTAGTCTTATCTGTTAAAATATTAGAGTGAATTACGAAATGTCAATGTTTTGTTTGATTAAAAGTTCGTTAAGAGAAATTGACCAGCGTAGAGGGCGTAGCTTGCTAGTGATCTAATAAAACAAATGTAGTTTTAAATTCTAGAAATAAAGTTAAAGATAACAACTCACAAAATATTCTCTCAATAATGTTTCGCTCATCTCTAACACATACCCTAGCTTTTCTAATAATCATTTTAGGTGCGTTCGTAATTACATGAATACGTAACAACTATAGTCGTCGTCTGGTCCGTTCGTTTGTCCGCATATAACAGCGCAAAAAATACCCAACCGACTGTTTTGAAATTTAATATAGATAAACGTTGCAGAATTTGTTGCAGAGCAATTCCAAATTTTATGAAAATCGAATCAAAACTTAAAAATATATTAATACAAGTTTTATTCATTATTTTAAATCCTATCATACGTAATTAATTCAGTGATATCCCATGATCGGTAATGATTCTAGGTTGCCATGGTGATTACATCATATTAAGATGGAGTCATATTATTTACGTATTACTGAATTTAAAATCGAATTTTTATACTAAAATTGTTTAATTATAGAAATTGATTAATCTACCTCTGTTTTAATAATCATATCACAATAACAGACGATAACGATATCATTCATTTTTTCAGTGAAATAATAACGATTTTTTTTTTTTTACTTTGTCTTGTATTGGATATTGGCGCATAGTATATACACTGCTCAAAACAATTAAAGGATATTGCAGTTTTAGGTGGATTTTGTATCTGGGAAACTTTTTAGCTGATTGATACATGGTCGACAGACATAGTAGGTTATATGAGAATAAATTACACATGTTTGGCAGAAAAAAATGCATTTTATTGCGCATTTGTGTACAAAAGGAAAAAAACACAATTTGTGCATATGAGAAAAAAAGAATAAGAAAAGGTGTTTTCTTCAAAGAAAATCATTTTCAGTAGGGGGTATGGTTTCCACGGGTGGCCAGCAACGTTGAACACCTTTGAGGCATGGACTCAATGAGGCTATTAATGACGAGTTGGGGTATTCTGCCCCACTCTTCCAGAAGAGCTCCTTCCAGTTCTTGGAGAGTTTGTGGGGGTTGTTGGCGGCCAGAAACTCGTCTTCCTAGAGCGTCCCAAACGTGCTCGATTGGATTCATGTCTGGAGAACACGCTGGCCATTCCATTCGAACGATTCCTTCCTCGAAAAGGAAATCCTCCACCAGGTTTGCACGATGTGGCCTGCAGTTATCGTCCATTAAAATGAAGTTATCTCCGATTGCTGCAGCGTAAGGGACTACAATAGGTCTGAGGATCTCATCCCTATATCGGCGAACAGTCAGAGCTCCATCTCGAATGATGTAGAGGTCAGTGCGCCCGTCAATGGAGATGCCACCATACACCAACACTCCTCCACCGCCAAATCTGACACTTTCGTGCACGAACGCAGTTTTATCCCTAATGCCACGGTCCCTCCAGATGAAAATACGCCTATTATCCGGATGCACAGAAAAACGGGACTCGTCAGAAAACAGAATATTGCTCCATTCATTTCTCCTCCAGTTGACATGCTCGGTTGCCCACTCCCTGCGGTCGCGACGATGCCTTGATGTTAATCTAACACATACGATCGGTCGGCGAGCATACAGACCTACAGCATGGAGCCGGTTTCGGACAGTCTGAGTTGAAATCGTGGTGCCTGTAGCCGAGCGAAGGTGTTGTTGGAGAAGAATAGCGTTCATGTTTCGGTGTCTCCGAGCTGTTAACGCTAAATACCGATCTTCATTGGGCGTTGTTGCCCATCTACGACCTTGCCCTGGTCTTCGGCCTGCACATCCACTCTCCAAAAACCGGTTCCAGATCCTGGAAATGACACTTTGTGACACTCCAATGGCTTGCGCTACTTCGGCTTGAGTTTGGCCCCCTTCTAACCTACCAACAATTCTCCAAGCTTCTGAATCTGTCAAATGACTTCGCTGAGACATCATACTCATCGAAACAAAGCAATCACTGAATGCCGATCATCCTTGTCTTCATTCTCTTTTATCCAGTTGAAAGTCAAATTTCATTCGCTGCCGCTGAAGCGATGTTTTTGACGTCGAACTCAAAATTTGCATACTCCACAGTTTGAAAACCAGAAAAATTTGCATTTGTGATTCTCTTCTTCTATTTTCGGGAAAAAAAAATTTCGTTTATATCTTTATTTTATATAAAACTTCAAATATCTTTTAATTGTTTTGAGCAGTGTATTTAATGTAACAGAATTGTAATTATTTTTTTGTAAAAGTGTATTGCAAATTAATTTCATAAAATTACTTAAAAACCTAAAATATAAAAATCTGCACATAAAATAAATTTTATATTCATGCATTTTTGCATAAGAGTGCAACAGCTATTGCACCTAGATCTGAATATTTATAAAATTAATTATAGTATGAGCGCACCACATTTGTCAATCTTCACGTACAATTTCCAGCTTGTTTTTACTATTTTGGAGTTCTTTATCACTAACCTTATTGCAAGAATATATTATTTTTTGTGTAAGGTCAACTGCAATTATTTTTTCTAGTATTTCTTTCTTTTTTTTCTTTCTTTTGTTTATGGTAACACATAGTTTTATTTCTAGTGTACGTTTCATATTCGCAGCGATCAAATTTGATTAACAATAAATTATCCAATTTAAGCAATCGGTATTGTTTATTTTATCATGGCAAACACAGTCGACTACATTCATAAGTATTCTTTGCATTTATAAATATTCCTATCTTTGCTACTACTATTTTAAAATGAATAACTGAGTTGTAAGTAAATTTCTTTAATATTTTCAATATAAAAATAAAGAAAATTTTACTGTCTCTTAATAGTGGCATCGATGATAGAAAATTCTAGAAACACTGTGAAACTTGCATTCATACATATTCACTACCGGCTACCATATTAGAATCAAACCACGAATGCTTTAAAATTTGTAAATAAAAAAAATAAATTTTACTTCCAATCAAAACAGAGTTTCTATTTACCTCGTAAATACAGTCCGTAACATATAACATATTTTCTCTATTTGAAATTGGTAAATAATTCTAAAAAACATTTTAAAGTTTTCAAGATATAAATATGTTAAATAAATGGAACAGAAAATTTTAACTGGAAAGTATTTTCAAAACGAATGCGAATAAATTCGATATATTTGACATGAATAGAATATTGAACTTCGCTTTCTGTAAAATAGTGTTTCCTATAAGTAAGAATATTAGCATCCGTTTAAATGCAGTTAAATAGCGTAGACTCTAATGTAAATAAAAGCACATTATTCCCCATTAGAACTTTAGTGCATAATTAATAAATTTAAACAAAATATTAACAATATCATTCAATACACGATCGTAGATTTTTTTTCTAAATTGAAAACATAGAGAAAAACCAAAATGTTATATAATGTATTTTATAAGTAGGTTTGAGAAGTAAGATTTTTTTTTACAATTTACATAATATGTGTTATGAGGTATATTTATTATTATTATTATTTTCATAATCAGTTATTTTGCTGAATTTTACATTTCTAAGATTATTGTTAAAATCCTAGAAAGATATTAATACTATCGCAGTCTCTATTTTGAAAGCTGTTAGTTAATGTCGTCAATGAATGACATTTTAATCGGTTATAGATACAGTGAAACTTCTTTTAAAGACCACCCCTATTCAAAGGCCACCTCCATTAAGGGCCAATATTTTTTGAAAAACGAAAAATTTTCCTATAGACATAATGTTAATTTTACTCCTATTAGGGGCCGCACCTACCCCTCATAAAGGCCTTTTTTTTCACATGTGCCTTAAATCCTAAACATGTGTATTGAATTTGTTTTAAATTTTTATTTCAGGAGTTCAGTCTGATTCAGATAATGATAATGAGTCTGCAGCTGTGAATATATCCTGTCAGGAAACGCTAATAGAAATAAATTAATATCTCATTCTTAAGTAATTTGTTCCAAAAAGTAAAAAAAAAAAAGAATCATTAGAAACCAAAATTGTCTGCAAAAAAATTATGAAAAGTAAACAAACTTCAATAGAAAATTTTGTCAATCATGTATAGAGCTTGAAAATGTTAATGAACAGTTTTTTCACCTATATAGGTTTTTGATTTTCTCATTTGTTTTTTTTTGTCACCCCTATTTAAGGGCCACCCCTCATAAGGGCCAACTTTCAATGAAACGGCCGGTGGCCCTTACAGAGAGGTTTCACTTATATCGATTCTGTAGCCCTTGCAAACATTTCATGCAATGTATCTAGTTGTTAAAGAAAATGTTTTTTTTTTTTCTTCTCATCCTTTTTTTTGTGTGTGTGTCGGCTCCTATAACAAAACAAAACAAAATGTTATTTTCGTCCAAACTCTCTGAAATTTTAATTGGTTATAATTTTAGCAATAACCAAGCCATCTTTAAAATTTCGTGAAAAAATATGCATATTTAGTAGAGAAAACACGAGCCAGAGCAGAGCACAGCCACGCCGAAACATTTCGCGTTTTAGAGATTTGATAGAAAAATTAAAATACTTCTACTCATCCTAACATTTCGATATTTGGTATTTAAATCTGATTTGCCAAGACCCTCTAAAAAGTGCGGAAATACTGACATTTAGTTACTTTTACGTAGAAAAAAAATCGTCTTCGGGAGGTGCGAAATGACCTGCAGTCGAGACCCTTTTTCGAAAGTTTTAAAATTCGTTATCTCTTAAGACCGATTGCACTTTCGAAGAGAAGAATGACTCAGCTTTAAATAGGTGCTTTTGGGAATTGGTGCCTCTGAAATTGATCACTAGGGGAGTGTCGCCGAATGGGATACATTACCAAATCGCGAAAACGACCCTTTTTGAATTTTATAATCAAAAAGCAAAAAATATTTTAAACTCCAATTTTCGTACACATTTTCTGTGGAACAGCACATCCAAATACAAGGCTGGGAACTCGCATTATAGAAATTTGATAGTTGTGAACAGTTTAAAAAAAAACTGTGATTTTTTTTTTCACAACTACCAAATCTATAGAACATAAAGAATAATCCGTGAAAATTTGAAATTATGGTTATTAGTTTACTTTTATTAGTGGTATCTTCATTGGAATAAACATACATATCCAAAATTTTTACCTTCTGGCAATCTTAGTTTCTATGAAAAATATAATTGACAAAATGTAATGATGTGGAATAAGCATTGATGTGAAAAAATTATTTTCACAAATATAGTTTTTTAATTTTTATTTTACGATTTTATTACATTTTAGATATGTAAAAAGCCTTTTTTAATAATATAACAAACAATAAAATTTTACCAGGCGAAAATATCGTTAATATATTTCACAGCAATTGTAAGTTATCGGGGAATTGAAAAAAAAAAAAAACGGAAATTTTGGAATTCTTTAATTACATATTACTAAAATTTTCTCTTCCTTTGACATGTGTATAGTCCTGTTAATTGCTGCATTCATCTTTAAAATAGCAACACAGATACAACGTTTCCCAAAAACGTTTTTTCCCTCTTCTTGGTAAAAATATTAATTTTGATAAAATATTGCTTTTATTCAGAACTCCAGTTTTTTTTAATTATTATTATTTTTTTTTAATTGCTATTTACATAAACTTTATATTTCTATAAAATATATTTATCTAAATGTAATATATAAATATATAATATGTTTTTATCTAGAACTCTCAATATAAAAAAATAATATATGCATGGTGGCAACATCTGTCATTAAATATTATTTTTTATTATTCCCGTACCTTCATTAAAGTCCATTCTAAATTTCATAACATTTTGCTGAATAGTTACGGCGATTGACAACTCTGATTAGTTGAAAACCGTGTATATGCGGTTGTATATATAACAAACAAATATCATTTGAATGAATGTAAAATTTAATGCTTGTTATTTTAGTTTATATATATATATAAAAAAAAAAAAAAAAAAAAAAAAAAACTAAAGTGTTTTTGCAAGATTTACATAGATTTTCTTCAATTCAAATATTATTATTATTATTATTATTATTATTATTATTATTATTATTATTATTATTATTATTATTATTAATATAAATGGAAAAAAGTATTTCATATTAAATATATTTGTAGCAATTTTAATGAAGAATTATACTTTTCTTAATAAGCTTACTATATTTGTCTCCATTTAAGGGGACATGGAAGCTTTTTTTAATCATAAATGTTGTATATTACAACGTGTTTAATTTTTTTCAAGTAGAGTAAAACATTATTAGGTTGTAATGAATGATTTGGAAGCATATGAAATACCTTCTAGAAAATAGCTGGCATCTGTGCAACTGCTGAACTTCACTGAGCCTTTAACATCTGATGGAAATTTAGACGTTTAAGACTCCGCCGTGCTTTTTATTTTTCTTCTGACAAAATACATTGATTTATATTAAAATTTTAAAAATATGTAAGTAAAAATATTTTGCAATCGGAAAAATTATATAATATTTATTTTTATAAATTACGTAACGCTCCGTTTTAGTATTATTGGTAGAGCTGTTATCTTAATCTTGGTAGAATCTTGTCAACTTTGACGGATTGTTTAATTTGTTTAAATTAACCCGCTTGCTCAAACCCCAGCCTCATACGAAGGTCCTGTCATAAATGATAAAACGCGGTGTTTTAAAAACAGTTTTCGAGATTTTTTTTCTTTTGAGTGATATGTTTTGAACATAGAAGTCTCGTTTAAAGCATAAATAATTTTTCTTACACAAACTTGAATATCATTTTAATTACGCGTTAAAAGAATTATTTTTGAAAATTTCCGCAGCGAGGAGATTAAAGGTACACCCACTTCCTTAAATATCTTTCACTCAGAAAACTTTCATACAAAGAATTTCTCTTTATCCTTAGACATTCATTTTCTACACCTGAGGAGATGTATGTTCAAAATCTCAATCAAAAAGCTTAATATGTATACAACATTCTGAAACTGATTTTGAGAATCTAAATCGAATTTTTACATTTTGTTTATCATTTAATGAAACATCAGAAAGTCCCATTGTTTGAATTAAAGTGTGACATATCATAAGGCAAACCAAAAAGTATTATTTCCGTGTAAAGTGCACTATTAGTAACAAAAATAGCCATCACGTATTATTTCAGATTCATCATGTAAAAGGCTATAGTTATAGCTCCGATGAATGAAATTAGCGCTACAGTCCGCAGCCTTGTCCAACAAATAAGAATGAAATATGTCACCCAGGATATCGTTGGGATACCTCAGTAGAAAGGGCGTTGGCTCGGAGAGCCAAAGTACCCAGCTTAGAGTCCTGGTCCCGGTATTTTTCGCTCTGTTGGAATAAATCTCAACTACGATACTCCAACCATTGGATATAATTTACCTAGTTGAAAATAACTTCCTATATTCTTTATGATACATTTCTTATTCTATTTCAGCAATTATTTTAAAAAATATATAATGATATTTTTTTAGAGAAAGTTCTCTAGTAGTCGGTCGGCCAAATCTAGTGTTCAGCCACCACTGAACCAGCTTCCGGCCACTTCAGAAGTTTATAATTGTAAATAACTTAAAGTAGAAATTTTTAAAAACAGCGCATTTTTAACAGTCATATGCATTAATGCATACTTTTCTTACAATGTCTCAGCAACTGTTTAAAAAATATATGTTTTATATATATATATATATATATATATATATATATATATATATATATATATATATATATATATATACACGGAAAGTTAAATTTAAAAGTAGGAAATTCTTTAGTAATCGGCGTTTCAAATTTAGTGCTCAGCCACGATAGACCGGGCTGCATACCCACTGCGACAAAAATTACTACATCATCGATTTTTGAGATAAAAGTATGATGTAGGAGAATATTATTAACAGTACATGAAATAAGGGTTTATTTGTTTCGGAAATAATGAAATGATATGAGCAGCAGGGGGTGCCAATTCGTCATTTTGACGTTACTACTAGATCATCAAATTTCGGAATGAAATTTGATTATGTTGAATATCTAGACTAGTACAATACAAAACAACTAGATTAATCTCGGTTTTTAAATCTATTTTTATTATCAATTCTATTTTTTCATGAATTAAGAACAATTTGTCTTTTTTTACAATGCTCATGCAGTCGATATGCACTGTCAAAAATAAGAAATGCTTCTTTATATAAAAAGAAATTTTACGAAAACATTCAATACATTATCTTCCGATTTATCAACAAATTCGAAAAGTGTCTATTATCTTCAGAAACCTGAAAAAGCAATAGATTTTTAATAATTAATCAACCGCAGTTGAAATAAAAATACTTTTCTTTGCCTGTAGTTTTCATAAATGTTTCCGAGTAAATTTTACAGTGTCATAATCTGTTTTGACAAACCGGTATCAACGCAAAGCAACGGTTTTATATGTAAATTAGCGAAATATCGGTGAAAAAAAATAACCTTTACTTATATATTTTTTTAACAAAAAGTCTAACAAAGCCAAAACTACTCGATTAATCTCAGTTTTTAAATCTATTTTCAACATCATTTCTACTTTTTCATAAGCATGTTTTCCAAAATGTACGTGAATAAACCAATGAGATTGTTTTATAGTTTCTATTATATTTTTTCATTTTATAATCTGAGAAGTACATCTCAGATAAAATGGTACAAATTTATCTCTGTTAATTTAATATATTTAGATTTTTCGATAAAATGAAAAAAAATTGCTTTACAGGAAAAAAAAAAACCTCTAAAAAAACTTTTTAATAATTGATGTAGAAATGCATTAAAAAAAATATATTTTACAAAACTGAGCTGCAATCTTTCATATAAAACACATTTGTCTTTCAAATATTGTGGAAAATTGAGCAAACTGATCCAAATCCAGCCAACATTTTAAAAGCAGTATTAAATAGCAGTGCAGTAACGAATGTCAATTAGAGTAACGAATATAGATTAAATTATGTTTAATCTAAGTTAGCCTTACTAAAATGCACTATAAACATTTTTTCCTAGCAATGTCATGCAACAGAAATATTTTTTACACCCCTATAAACAGACCTGAAATACTACAAAGCTCTTTTAAATGGGGGAAACATATAGTAAATCACAACAATATATAGTAAAGGCGTGATAATACTAGAATGTTTACGAAAGTTAGAGCACGATCAGGCAGACACTAAGACAATCCGTAGATATAAACTGTTTTCAACTGTGTTGGGATGTGTTAAAATGCATAGCTAGATTTTTCTTACATTATAGAATTGATGTATTGTTTGTTTCGAGAATAACATAGATTTTCATATTTTGTGGAAAATAAATTTAAACTGTTGTTTTCATCGAAGGATTCAGTAAAAACAAACCATAAAAACATGATATACTCTATATTATATAAATGCTGTATAATTAATGTAAATGTGAGTCTTAAAACTATAAAATGTTCTCTTATGGAAGTGATCGTTTATATATTCAACTTTTAAAAAATATAGATATGAAGACTCTTCAATATGCTATTTTTGTCAAAGCCATCATTTTAATTTTGTTTTTAACGTTGAAGCAAATTGTTAAACAAATAATTTTGTAGTGATTTCCAAATTTTATGTAGCGAATCAATTACGAAGAATGAGTTTTTACGTTCGATTTTTTCCTCTCAATATTGCAAATAAACAGAGAAAGAGGAACAATTTTTAAAAGTTACTTGTATAAAAAAATAAATAAATAAAGTTCACAGACATAGAAATAAAATGAAGAAAAGTTCTTGAAGAAATCCGGAAAGTGACGGTGTCGTTTATGTCAGAGCCGCGTATCATAACATTATAATTTTACGACTTCTTCTTCTTCTTCTTCTTCTTTTTCTTTGTAGTGTCATAAAAGAACCAAAATGTCCTTTCGTTGTTTATTTCTTAATGTTTGTTTACTTTTTTCTCTTCAAATATATATCTGAAATATCTGATGTTATTTTCGTAATTTGTCAATGTAAAGATATATATCAGGACATTTATTTATTGAGTTCTCCAAAAAAATTGATTGTATGTGAGTACAAATGTGTAAAGAAATTATTTCTAATATTTAAAATAATTATTTATTAGAGGCCGATGTAGTGTTTTTATTAGTATATTATTTTGTGTGTTTATTTCTTGATATATGTATGATATGTTTATATTCATAGTCATATGTATTCTATTCATAGTCAGTTAAAATTCAAATATGCTTTATGATAAGAAATATAATAAAATAATAAATATTATATTAAAATAGGAAATTGAATTGAAAGTGATTATGTTGTGTTTAACACAATTTAGATAAAATATAATATAATGTTCAGATACGACGTATTGTGCCTGATGTAACTGAAGTAAAATATATTACGTAAAGTTTTATATCCGATTAAATTTTAATTTTTTTTTAGAATAGTAATTTTAATAAACTTTTTTGGAACTGAACTGTTTGAGCTAAACAATAATCCGCAATGTTTACATTCTCAGGCAAAAACACATTTTAATCTTTTGCTCAAATTAATATTTGAGACAGATTATTTCACAAATCTGTAACTTAAGGCTGTAGGCCAGTCAACTTCGCAATTCCCCTCGCTAATATTAAATCGATGAACGTGGAATGATTTCGTATATTTAAAATATCTCCTCAGGTAGTAATATTTTTACCTTCTTTTTTCTGTTTACTCTTCTTTAAAAATGTCTCTTTTGTTTAGTTGTCAAAGTATTTCTAAAATATATGCTCAATTTATTATTTTATGCGTTAAATGCTGACAAACTGTGAGTAAAACTTTAACACTTCTCATAAAGGTTAATATATATTTCAGAAGTATTTTGACAACTAAGGAAAGGAAATCTTTTAACAAGTGTACAATGAAAAAATAAATTAAAAATATGAATTTTCTGAGGAGATATTTTAAATATGTGAATGCATGCTACACCTATAAGTTGAATATTAGCGAGGAGAATTGGGAAGTTCACTGACTAACAGCCTTAAAGAATACATTTGTATTCTAGTAATGTATATCATCTATAATAGTAGTAGATGAGATAGTTTATGAAGAAGCCGCAGAGACGATAAAAATATTTGTTGTACACGAATATTTCCTCCCAAAATCTAAGTAAAATTCTTTGTTAAGCGGTTGCTAGTTGTACAAATAATAGAATCAAGTTAACGTATGATAAACAAACAGATTATTAAATCCAGAACTATGTGTATATTTTCCCTTAATTTATTTATTTTATTAAATCTTTAATATTAATTATATTAATTTATCACCACTCCTATATTTATGATTGGAGTCTTAACGACATAAATATAATGAATTCTTTTTTTTTATAAAGCTTTACTAGGGGGCCTACCCCCTGCGAGCTACGCTCGCCAACCCCCGCTCAGACTTCGAGGCCTCTAAAAACATGACAGCGTGCTTTGTTTTAAAAATATTGGTAAATCTGTAATTGGGTTGCCCTGCTTTTAACGTTTTAATGGGGCATTTTTTGATTACCATGGCCTCATACACAGCTGTTGCGACAACTGACGACTGTTTTCAGGATTGATAAGTAAAAACAATTACGACTTGAAAACCAGCTTGTATAAAATGGTTAGGTTTAAATTGTGGCTACCTCTCGGACTTTTATAACAACGATCTGTATTATATTCTTCGTTTGCGTTTAAGGATGAGAAAAATTCCATCTGCTTGTGAATAAGATTAAGAACCACGATATTGAAAAGTACTATGTTATAGATATTTTCAGTAACAGGTTTTAATTTTCTCTCTATTTTAGTGCACCATCATGCATATTTTCATGTTATTTTAAATATGTAAATTATTTATTTTAATTAATATGTATATACGAATTTTCTAATAATTATTTATCATACAAAATTAATTAAATATTTTGTGCATGCATGCCTGCATTTATTCGGCATCAATTGATGACATATTTAAACAAATTTGCTATCCGCGATAATTTTACACCTTGTTATGTCACTTGAATATTGTCCATAAGAAAATCGAGTACTTTTCCAGTATAGGATCCTTTGCTTGTAGATTTGGCGTAATTTGAGCTTCAAAAAGGGATAGATTCGTTAATATACATATATTTGTTGCCAAAAGTTATGAAAAGAAACCCAATGAACATTTGGTGCTTTTCTATTATAGGGGTCTTGACGCTTTTTTAAAAAGCTTGGCGCAATTCGGGCATCAAAAAGTGAGATTTGGTGCCAAATGACATAAACAGCCATGGAAACAAATTCGACGATTTTTTTGTTTATATGCGTATTTTAATTATACGTATATTATTATTATTGTTTTTTCTATACAAATTACTTCAATTATATATAAAATAGGATAAATGACATTCTACGCTAAACAAATTGTATAAATATTGAAAAAATGCTTCTGTATACGAAATGACAAAGTGAATAGGTTGACAGAAAGTATGTTGCCAAATTTCTTTTTCCGCCAAGGCTATTTTCTCTGTTTCGTCAAGGCCCCATATACTGGAAAAGCACCGAACTTTTATGCTTGCTTATATATGTATTTATATGTATATATACAATTTATCTATACTTGTCTTTCAATTTACCTCTTTTTGTACATAAAAATAGATAAATGGCTTCTTTATATTAAATAAATTGGATAAACATAAATGACGTATTTACATAAATGACGTCATTCGGACGAATTTATTCAAAATATGTCCAGTTTATAAATTAAATTAAATGCTGACAGACAATTGAATCCTGACGATAGAAATGTGATTTTTTTTTTCAAATTTTCCTGAAAAACATAATTTAATCACAATCTTGTCTTCATTATCGATTGAAATAAAAGATAAATTCAATTTCAATTTGAAAATGACGAATAAAAAGAAATCAATAATCCCTATCGGGATCCTTTTCGATTTTTTTCCCTTTTTTGTCACAAGAAAACTGAGTAATTAGTTGCCATCATTACAGAAATGTCATTAAAATTAGAAAAAAATTAATATCTCGAAAACTAATTCCAATTTCAAAATTCTATTACCAGTTTTGACATCCGGGGATTTTTATGGACAATTGGTATTAATTTTACCATCAACCGTTTAATATTTTATTAAAAATAGCCCTGAAACATAATCAGTCGTTTAATCAGTCGTTTCATAAAATCGTTTCATAAATTCGTTTCATAAAATCGTTTCACAAATTCGTTTCATTAGGATTTTATATATATAGGGTAGATATATTTTGTTTTAGTAGCGTAAAAAATATATGCTTTATTCAAGATTGAATTTTTTGATAGAATATATATCTTAAGTACATTAGATATTCAAGTTCCATTGTTTTTCGACTATTGTTATAGATTCAGTAACATTTCAAGAGCAGTTTAAAGGGAACAAACAACAGCATTGGAAAAAATCCCCTTTAAATCAGTTGACCTTGATGTACATTTATCTTGGGAATTACTAAAGACATTTCAGTATATATAAATCTTTTAAAATTTTTTAAATTATTGAAACATAAATTGATAGTTTGGAATAAATAAATAAATAATTACAATAATTACGTGATTTTGTAAACAAAAACGTCCCATAGTAAACATCTGACATCGACGTGCATTTTTCTCCTGAACGACTTAAGGGATTTTAATTTTGTCTTTTAATGTTTTGATAGAAGATAAATTAATCATTCGTGAAGAAATAAAACTTAAAATAGTAACAGTAAAATTACGTTAAAAAAATCCTAGATCATCTTTGTTTGCATAACTGTTGTATTTTTTAATTTTATTTCTTCCCTTTTAATTTTATTTCTTCCCTTTTAATTTTATTACTTCTTTAATTTTATTTCTTTTATTTCTTCTATAATGTGGGATTTGTCTGTCCAAATAAATTAAAAATTGAATAAAAATATAAGTGATAAAGATTTTGATATTAAAAAAAAAAAAAAAAAAAAAAAAAAAAAAAAAAGGAAGACATACTTTAGAAACCTTACATGCAAAAGCTGGTGAGATTCGATTCAAAATCTGTCTCGAGTGCATAGAGATTCAAGATTTTGAAAGCTGTTTGTTAAAATCACTTTCACCAACTAATCGAAATCCAGCGAAAAGTGAAAAGCAGTATGATTAAACTTTGTTATACACTTGAGAAACGAACATCAATTCAATTATGTTTAATCTAGGTTAGCCTTATTAAAATGCACTATAAACATTTTTTTCCATGAAATACTCATGCAACGAAATTATTTCCTGCGCCCATGTAAACCAACCATAAATACCACAAAGATCTTTTAACACTAGAACGGCGGACAAATCTTAGGTACTGGAACGGTGGGAAGAGGTCATTTTGACCCCTCGATGTAACTACTGAAATGACAACAAAAAAACAATTTTAAATGCCATAAATCGGAAAAAATACGTAATTTACGTGTATTTCATCATTTATATTTAATTTATAATTAATATTACTTGATAATTTATTGAATTTTTAAAGTACTGTAAATGTAACGCCTACAGGGCGATTAATTGGATCATACTACAACTACTCAAATAACTCATTAATTTGATATAAAAATTGATTGGTTTCACGAATTAAAACTGAAGCTAATTAAAATAAAACACAATTTATAAATTAATATTTTTTTCATCAATATATCATATATATATACAGTGTGATTCATAAATATCGAAACAATAGGCTATCTCTTTAAATATTGCCCCTAGGCACATACTTCCAAATGCAAAGTTTCATAAAAAAAATTTGCAAAATTTGATGAGATAAGT
The DNA here is from genome assembly GCA_963931845.1 of Maratus michaelseni. Taxonomy (NCBI): domain Eukaryota; kingdom Metazoa; phylum Arthropoda; class Arachnida; order Araneae; family Salticidae; genus Maratus; species Maratus michaelseni. The sequence goes on from OZ007592.1 coordinate 397,192,038, forward strand.
TGCAACTCCATGGGGGGTCTATTTGAGAAAATACAAAAATTAATTTTTATACGGCCCCCGTAGGATAAAATTTCCAATTAGGAAATTTTTCCTTACCCATTTCTAAATTAAACAAAAAAATTCCATCTTGATATCTGCAAAACTTAGAGTGATATGTCCGTTTTAATAATTCGTGAGGTTTCAAGGGATCAGACACAAATTGAAATGCGTGTAATTCAAGAAACAATGTTACTGTAAGGTGTCCGGGAAACATTTATTTATTTATAGAGTTAGAATTTTGAATTTTTTGTGATGATTAGCCATATAATTTGTAAACAAAATCACATCAGAAAACTTCTTACAAAATAAAAGAAATATATTTTTTTTTTCAAAAAATGCAGAGTAATTTAAAATTCTTATAACTCGAGATATTATTTGCCGAATTAATTTTTTTTCCTTTAATTAAACAGAAATATATAAATTTTAATTTTGATTTAGCATTTTGAAAAATATTAATTTAAAAAAAATATTTAAAATTTCAATAAAAAAAAAAGATGCAACTTATTTTAAACAAATCATATTTTCAAAAGTGAATTTTTTTTTCAAATTTGCCGAATTGAAATTTCAGTAAAATATATTTGAAAAAGATATATTCCAAGTTTGAGCCATTTATAGAGGTTATTGACAAATAAATTTAAAGATGAAAAATGCTGAAAAAAAACTTATGATGCCGAAAACTGCATTTAAAGTTTTAAACAAAGATTGGGTCCTAATAGAACGTTTAAATGCTTTTTAAAAGCTTCCAGGTGAGTAAGTATCACCTTCATGTAGTTTCAATTTCTGATTACGATAGTTTGGCTCTTTGGTACATACATTAATTTTGTTTAACGGATACCCTAGTCTCTCATACAAATCTGGTATACATCAAAATTTACAAAATTTAAGTTTATTAGAGATATAAATTTCTTTTATGCACTTTATGTTTCAAGTCATAGATGGGTTTATTGATATGATGCGAAAGAAAACTATTTCCATGGCAATGCACTTAATTTTATTTAATTCATTATCTAGACAGGTGTCTGTGCATATTTTAGATTTCTGCACAAGCCGAAATTTGTACAAAAAATTCCCATTTTTCTTAAGATACAATTAAGATTATTTTAAAGAATACTACATACATATTTATAAGAAAATTTTACAGTATATTTTAGATTACTATATTTTCGCATGACAAAAACATAGCTGCCAAACCACCCACTAATCCTCCGTAATATGTAGATTAATTTGAACCAGTTAACCACTTTAAAACTACAAAATTTGTTTAATGAATCTTTGACTTATTTAATTTAAATGTTTTAAGTCGAATCATTGCTTCATTCAATTGAATTTCTTAAAAGACTTTCTGGTTCGAACGTATTAAATCTGGGTCAAATAAACACACTTATAACGGAAAATTAGTATAGCTGGACATCTATTAAAAAAATACGCAATAGCAACGTTAATGATTATTTATACTATTAGACTGTCACATTCGAATAAAGATTTATTTTGAAAAACAATATCGTTTGGAATAAATGAAAAATAGGTTTAAAAACATCATAACTTTTGAAGCTGTATAACAAAAAGTAGTTTTTTGAAAATATTTCTGTGTAATTTATAAAATATATTTGCAATGATTCCGTTAACAGAAGTTTCATTATCGCTATTACTATTTCTATAAAACTTATTGCCTTCCCGACACGCAGTAAGAACAATAAAGACACGGGCCGGCCAGCGGGCCGTGCCGATTATGGCCATGGAGCCAAGCTCGGCTTCATGCAGACCTCTAGCATATTTCTCAAGCAAGTTTAACGTAAAAATCTATACGCTATTATTTTATATCTGAAAGTTAAGGCATTGTCTTAGATCGACTTTTAATAATGTGTAAATTTATGGTCGATCCCTAACTAGCATTTCAAATGAACTGATATCGCGTCTCTAAGAGGTATGCTTAAGTAGTGTAAGACACGAATTTTGGATTTTAATATCTCTGTGAATTTTGCAGATATCAAGATGGATTTTTTTTGTTTAATTCAGGAATGGATAAGGAAAACTTTCCTAATTGGAAATTTTATCCTACGGGGGCCGTATAAAAACTTAATTTCTGTATTTTGTCAAATAGACCCCCCCCCCATGGAGATGCAACTTATCTCATCAAATTTTGCACCTTTTTTATCAAAATTTGCACTTGCAAGTATGTGCCTAGGGGCAATATTTAAGGAGATATCCTATTGTTTCGATATTTATGAATCACACTGCATATATATATATATATATATATATATATATATATATATATATATATATATATATATATATATATGTGTGTGTGTGTGTGTGTGTGTAAGAAGATATTATGCAAATACTTGATTTACTGTAACAGTATGAACGACTAGACGTTAATAACAAAATATTAGCTTTAATACAGTTCTAGACAGATAACTCTACAATACTTTACTCATAATTTCTTCACATCTAATACACTTTTAGCCCAACATATACAATATGTTTATTTTTCAATAGTCCAACTAGGCATAACAGCGCGCCTTTACTGTCTATTTCTCATTTTGATGCTTGCTTCACAATAAAAATTAGAAGACTGGCTCTTGTTCAAATTTTGAAGATATTCTGATCTCGCGATCTAAACATTTTATAAATCGTGCATCTAAATCATGGATAATAATAGTACTAGAGTGTCAGTTAATTTGATGATCATTTACGTCATAAAGGAAATGAAGTGTTTAAACTGAAATCCTATATAAATATATATATATATATATATATATATATATATAATATTTATTCAATATTGTCCAATGTTTAAAAAACTAACAAATCTAGAGTACTGAATTTTTTTTTAATACTTGTTATCTATTTAGAAAAAGAAAAAAAAATCCAAGAATTTCTTCCATCCAAACAAAGGTAATCAACGGACAAAAGTGTTCAGGGGTCAAAATGACCCCTACCGTCGTTCTAGTGCTAAATAGGGGGCATATAGTTAATCAAAACAATATATATCAATAGCTTGGTAATGAAAGAATATTTATGAAAGTTGGAGTGTGGACAGGCAGACAATCAGACAATCCGGAGACATAAACCGTTTGCAACTCTGTTGGAATGTAATAAAAGGTACTAGCTAAATATAAAATATAGCTAGATTTCCCTTATAATATAGAATTGATGGTTCGTTTCGAGAATAGCATATATTTTATTGTTTTCTGGAAAGAAAATAAAACTGTTGTTTTCATCGAATAATTCGGTAAAAACAAACCATTAAAACATGATGTACTGTATTTTATATAAATGGTGTATAATTAATGTAAATGTCCAGTCTTAAAACTATAATGTGTTCCTATGGAAGTGATCGTATATATACTCAAATTTTCAAAATATAGATAAGTAGACTCTTATATATATATATACTATTTTTTCCAAGCCATAATTTATTATTTTGTTTTTAAGGTTGAAACAAATTGTTAAACAAACTATTTTGTAGTATTTTTCGAATTTTGTATAGGGAATCAATTACGAAGAATGAGTTTTTATGTTCGAAAGTTTTATCCCCTTAATATCGCAAATAAACAAATAAAGATGAGCAATTTTTATAAGTTACATTTCCTACAAAAAAGTTCACTGACATCGAAATAAAATATTTAGAGATCGAAGCCAAAATAATTTGTTCCTGAAGAAATCGGGTAACGTGACGTGGTTCTTGTACAGCCACGTACCATAACATTATAATTTACGACTTCTTGTTTTTTCTGATGTCATAAAAGAACCAAAATGTCATTTCGTTGTTTATTTTGTATTGTTTGTTTACTTATTTCTTTTAAAAGATATATCTGAAATATTTTGTTATTTTCGTAATTTGCCAATGTTAAGATAGATATCTTGATTTATATTTATGGACTTCTCCAGAAATTTTGAATTGTACATTAGTACAAATGTGTAAAGAAATTCTTTCTAATATATAAAAGAATAATTTATTAGAGGTCTATGTAGTGTTTATATAAGTAAAATATTCTTTATGTTTATTTCATGTTATATATATAATATGTTTATATCATAGATCTTTAAATAAGAAATATACAATTCAAATATGTTCTAAAATGAATAAATATATATATATATATATATACAATAAAATAATAATTGTTACATGAAAATAAGAAAATGAAATAAAAGTGATTATGTTGTTAGGATGATGTAAGTAACAAATCATCATACATCATTAATTATCCGCCAATTAAAAGTAAAATAAACCGTTTACAAATATAGTTTATCAAAACTTCTTCCCTTTTAAAAATATTATTATCTTCATATGTTTTGGAGTTCATAAATAATATACATTAATGGTTTCCCAATGTTCATCTGGTAATGAAATTAAACAAATAAATAAATAGCATACCAACTTTTCTATCAACAATCCAATTACATTTACCTGACCGTTAAAATGAAAATATAAAAGAAGATATTATTTAATAAATGCTTTTCCGGGCAGTAATCTAAAGACTTCTTAATAATTCTCACAATAGAGAACAAAAATTACTTATTTCACTTGCAATCCAAACGTAATTATGATCTACTTTGTTTATAATAACAGACGCAATCTATTCATTTTCTATTATGATTTTCTGTAAGCTACTTTTATTGTCGTGTTTTCCAAAGGTCGCTTGGCGCATTAAATATTCCGTTAAATCATATAATAAATTGCTTGGCTGGATTACAAATCAAAATTTTATATTAAAGTATTATCTGCCAGGGTTATAGTAGATCAGCGGGTTTCCAATTTGGCTTGATACATCCCTTTGGAAGAAAACACCTATTCATTTTTGTTTGGCGAGAGACTAGCATTCAAGTGTTCAAAATAAGGTAAGATTATGCTGATCAAATAGTCCTGCCATTAATTGAAGGGGTCGAGGCAAGAAAGTGCCAAGACACAATTTTGGTGAAATAAATCGAACACTGTAATCTGTAGCTTAATATTTTAAGTTACAATATCCAACGTATAATTTGTTTCTAATGTCACTTGGTGACAGCATCTGGAACAGGTTTCGTTTTTGCCCCAGATATTTATGCCCCCAATGAATATAACTAATTTACAAAGAACGTAATAGTAATATCATTAAAGTAATGACATATTGTTATTCAGAACATCTCAAATGTTCCTAAGACATTGGCGAAAAAAACTATAGGTTATATGTCTTAAATTTGAGTATTTGATCAAATTTTCAAATTGAAATATGTCATAAGTTCAAAAATGTGGCTTGGCACTCTCTTGCCTCGACTCCTCCAATTTTCAAAGAGTTACATTTTTGAAATTTCTATGTGACCACTGGGCGTTGTAAATTATATTTAAAAATAAATGCTTCATGCTTTGGGAAGTACAACAGAAAAGATTCCATTTAAAATTCTGCGAGATATGATACTTTACAATTTATGAAACTTAGAAGGTTTCTGTAAAAAACAGGTTTTTCAGGAATTTCATGCATTGTTATTATTACTCGAAAAATGCCTTTCGAAATCTTAGCTTGTTATGTTATAGCATTTAATTTTTTACTATCTAAATTTTAACCATCGATTTATTTGCTTATGGAATTTAACATTTTAATGTATTTTCAATCATTTGGGGTTATAAGCAACATTATCTGGATAAAAATTTATGGTGTTATCATTTCTAAAACAATTAAAATAATATTTCCATTCAACTTTAAAAAATATATTTCACACCGTTCAAACATATATTGGCTATATACTGGAGATGTCACCTATTTGCGTCCTGTAGCGCAGTAACAGGAAAACGTTTCAGATTCAACATTAATTAAAATGTGACTTCAGTGAAGTTTGACGCTTATGAAGGAGCCTGTTTGAATTGTGTAGGTGTATAAATTTTTTTTTGAATTTCTGGAAATGGTACTACATCAAATTTAACATTGTATTTTTTTTTTCTAATCTATCTATCCAACTTCAATGGACAATTAATTAAGCATCATGATTAATACTTAAATATAATTTCCTTAACATTAAATAAAACTTTAAACATTTAGCTTGCTATTTTTTTCTTTGACCATCTGTTACTATCATAGTCCTGGATGGAAAGCGTGATTTTGGATGTTCATCTTGGACTGAAAACCAGCAGACAGGATCGAATATGTGGAGTTTGGACAAACACACCGACAATTCAAATTAAAAAAAATCTTCATGCTGGCTTTTAACATCTGAAGCCTATTTTGTTCCAGCCGAGGATGGTGCCATGGAGGGTTGAGCTTGATGATAGGATATTTTTGGAGACTCTTGTCAGGTCAAGATGGGGGCACTGCAGCTTGCATTTTCATTTTATTACAAAATATTTTAATTTTATTAAATCCTGTTCTAGTTTTGATTTATTTAAAATTTAAAATTTGTATTGTTTTCATATCGGTAGATCTTATTTACTCCAGATATGATTAGTTTTTCAATACATTTTTATTTTATTTGGATGCAAGCTTGCAGTGCCTTGCGAAACCTGATAGGTTCCAGATATTTTGATATTTTTGCACCCCCCCCCCCCACCTTCCGAAAAGCTTGGGGTGGTTCCACTTTGAATTTTGAATTGTGTTCTTCTCTTTGTTCATGTTTACATTCACATATTCTTTAATCTTGTTATTGTACTTACATTTCATCATATTTCATAAACAATCATCTCGTCTTGAAATATTTATGCAATTCGTGTGCTCATAAGAGTTGCTTTGTGCCTGGAGCACATAACATACATTTTTACACCTCATTAAGATATATATATATATATGTTAATGGTTAATGAAATGGTTAATAATATATGGTTAATGAAAGAAGTATGGCAAGCATCCCATAATTTAATGCAGTCATGTCATGAAGTATAAATAGTAATAGCCGAGTAATGTGTAATTAGGTGAAAAAAACACTGTTGCACTCTTATCTATTTATTTAAACTCCATCATCTTAATTTCTGGGGAGTGCTCACTCTTCATAACCATAATCTTAACACTAGAATTTTATAAGTGATCTGATTTCTCACTTCAACGCCAATATCTTTTTTTACATACACTCAATCGGCGGAAAAACATGCTCTCTGCTACGTCAGCTCGTTTTAAGCTAGGAGGGTGGAAGAAAAATTTCATAACCTATTTAAACCAATGCATGCTCAATTTTCTTTCGCACTACCTTTTAGCTATGAATTAATAATGAAGAAATGCATCTCTCCGAAGCTTTCGGTGGGAAACGAATATTCTAGAATGTAGTAGAAATTTAAAAGACCGGGAAAAACTAACAGAATTATATAGGCTTTTGCGTATTGAGACAGATAACAAAACAATTTAAAAGAATGATTTTTAGACTATTAAGAAAGGGAAATGATGAATTTCCACAGAATAAAAGAAATAAAAGAGATTTAAATACGGGAATAAATAGAAATATTTAATATAATAAAGAAATTAAAAAATAGATAGGTTAAGAAAATAGGCCGCATTCAATACCCATTATAATAGAGAGGTGGCATACGCTCACCCCTCACATTTATATTGGGAGGTATATAATAACAAGCTCCCCAAGTTTTATACAAATTGCTTTCGACCTATCAAATTTTTGTTTTTTGATTACGCGTATGTCGCCATTCTTTTATAAAAATCAACAATAATTGTGTCAAAATAGCCTAATTTTCAAAATTTAATTTTCGTAATTTCCAATTAAAGTACATTTTAAACATAATTTATTATTTACAATAAAAAATTAGGAAAACTAATTATTATAAATACAATTTTATGATGAAGAAAATTAGCTTTAATCCCCCCCCCTCCAAAAAATTAGTAAAATATCATACACTTTAATTGCAACACATCGGGTTGCTATGCAACTGCTTAGTATATAAAATAAGTCAGATAAAAATATACTTTTCCTCATTTGCTATCTATTGCACACTTCAATGTGCAAAGTACATTTTTCTGTATTTTTTTAGGATATTTCAAACGTGATTAGGTTCTTCTATATAAATCTTGATAAGTTTTCTTTTTGATAAACTAAGTAAAATAGATAATTACCTGCCGTGTGCATTAATTTTAAGACCATGTATTATGTGTAGCTGGGTAATGCGCAATTTAAACCTTGATATTTAGGAACAACATAACAAATACTATTAAAAAAAGAATTTAATGTAATACATACCAATGTTGCAATCCCCTCTTCTTAAAATAAATATTTTCATATGTTTATTTCAAACTTATATAAAAGTATATAAGTTGAACAATCGGTGAAATGTGTATAACAGGGATATGAACGCATATTCAGAGACTTAATATGGAATATCCTTGTTCGCAAATTCGTACATAAATGTTCGTACATAAAAATTCATACATAAATGATTTCATATGTTTATTTCAAAATTTTATAAAACTATATAAGTTTAAAAATCGGTGATATGTTGTTTCGTTATAATGCCGAATGTTTGCAAATTGCAACGAAAAAAATATGTGATTTCTTCATACCTTCCGATTGGACATAGGCCTTAAATTTCATGAAAATGGAAAAATATTCATTATTTTATATCAAAGTTTAAGAACATTAAACTTGATGAAACCTCAAAGTTATATGTGCAATTGCTGAAATGTTGTAATTGGAGAAACACTGTTCAAAGTACTATGGCGAGAATACTGTGTTAAGATACTGTGTTAAGAGTAACAAATCGGTGCAGTATTGATTTTAGGTTAGGTTATAATAATAGCGCATCCTTCTAAGTAAATAAATAAATAATTTAAGGTATCATTAATACGGAAATAGATGGCGTTGAGAAAAGTGCCCACTGTCATGTAGAGAAAGCCTTATACCTTACAGCATATGCAGATGATTTTGTAGTTATAGTTGAAGGAAACACAATTCAAGATCTAGAAATAACAGCGAACTACAGAATTAAAGTCTTTCATAATCAATGCAATAGCCTAAATTAGCACATATCTGAAGAAAAATAAATAGCAATATTATTTGGCAAAAACGTACTGCAAAACAGACGTCCAATTTTCAAAATTAATGGTAAAACAATAAGTATAAAGAACAACGTATCTTACTTAGGACTAATTCTGGATTCTAAGCTAAATTCCCAAGATCATTTAGTTCATATCAAAAAAAAAAAAATATTAAACTTCGTCAATGCTTATCGATGTCTTCACTTTTTTAAAGGGGGTCTGAAAACTAAAATTCTTAAAACATGGTACAATTGTGTAGTGCTGAAACAAATTCTATATGCCGCAGATATCTGGTTCCCGCAACTTAATGCCCATGGCATCAGAAAGCTAAAATCAATTCAAAGAACTGCACTACTAGGTCTAATCAAAACATATAGAAGTATATCAACGGATGCACTAAACATTTTGACTGGTACCATACCGATAGATATCCTAATTGGAAATGAACTAGGCCGTAATCAAGTTTGTAAAGGAAGCTGACAGTTAGTTACTCAAAGTTACACGATTAAAAATTCAAAGCTGATGCAGAATGAAAAATCATTTGCTTTCCCAGAATATTACCAGATTAACAACCTACAAATAAAATAATCAAATTCACAAGAAATTTTCAATAATCACGAAATAATAATATATACAGATGGATCGGTAATGAACAATGGTACCTCTTCTTTTTTTACAGTACAAAGGAACAAAATGTTTATTTATGACCACTCCACAAGACATAACAAACTAAGTTCAATCTACCAAGCAGAACTGTATGCTATAAAAATGCAATAGATTGGTCCAAAAAATCAAACTACAATACTCTCCTTATCATTACAGATAGTCAATCTTCATTTGCAGCTCTTAACTTGGCCTTTATCAGAAACTACATAATCAAATATATCTACAAAACCCTCTTAACTATTCCTGAAAAACGGATTTCTATTTCATGGACAAAATCTCATGTCCGAACTGTGGGAAATGAAAGAGCGGACTCTCTCGCAAAACATGCAATAACGAAAAATGAGTATAACGAAAAACTAGATCTCTTAATTCCAACTTCTAGTAGTTAAAAGTTTCTTTACTAAAGAAGCTCTCAAAGATTGGCAACGATCATGGACTAACTCCTTAAAATGAAGAGATACCTACATTATTCTTAACAAAGTGAATCCGAAATTTATTTGTGAACACCCAGTCTTAGCTAATTACTTAAGCAACCATGGCAGTTTTCCAGACTTCTTACATAAAATAGGCAAACGTAAATCAGCTATGTGTCCATGTGGAAAATCTTCAGGAAAAATCAATTCATTATATTTTCGGAAACTGTCCGCTAATGAAATTTCAATTCAAATTCAACAAAAAAAAAACACCCAGAATGAATTTACAAAGAACTCTGTTGGATCCAATCAATTATATTAAGCTCACAGAGAACTATAATATTCTAAACAAAAACTTTTCATATATATCTAAAAGTTTATAAGAACTGTCATAAACTATATTAAAAACACACAATATGCAAATTCATTTGATTTTCTGCTAATTTTATATACTATTACCTTTTCACTCTGCACAATAATTCTGCTTCTAACTTTTGAAAATTCTTAAATGAAAATTTCTGTATAATTGTTTTTTAATAGTTTATATTTTGTTAACATGATTGTTAAAACTTACAGTTAAAATATTGAAATATAAATGCTAAATTTGTTAAGTTTGGTGAATGTTGATATTAATGTTTGATGCAGTACAAGTGTAGTTGCTTATTAATATCACTATAATTATTTTCATTTGTCTTTAAAATCTCTTGCTGCCCAATGTACAAATGAATTGTTATTGCTATTAACTCATACACATCTTAGTAATTTTGTAAAAAATTATTTATATTTGAATATTCATGTTATGCAAATATGTTATACTTTGCAACCATTGGTAGAAACTTTAGTATATATATATTTGAATTGGTAAATACTGTGTAAATGCTTATTAACTACAGATTTTCAAATAATTTTTATCAGAATATCGAAATCTTACATCAAGATTTATGTGCAATTTACAATTTCGCTCGCCCAGCCATAAGTGAATTGGGCAGTGCATGTGATTATTATTGTAAGTATCTTAATATTTTATAATATGGTATATATTTTTACATTTAATTTAATTTCGTCATCGGAACGTAGACCAACCGTTTACCTCCCAGACTCTCTCGGGAGTCTGGTGAGGTCAGATTGGGGGGGGGGGTCTTCCTTTCCCCGTTACTTTCTGGGTCCAGTCTTCTGGCTGTGGTCCGGTAAGTGGCAGAATTTATTTTTCGTCTCGTGAACTCTTTGAGCCTATACCTCACCATTGGCTGTCCACGAGTGGGTGATTTCTGTAAATTTCTAAAATTTCTGTCATGTAGAGAACATAATTTAATAAATTATCTTGGTAGTAGTAATTCCTACTAATTATGAAGTGGTATAAGCAACATTCTGTTGAAATAATCATTGAATACAAAAATTAAGATAAGCAACGCCCTATACTGTACAAATAAGATGTTACTTTAATAAAACTATTCATGCACAATTTTCTACTACAGAATTTCTGCATTACATTTTATTCTATCATCTGAAGTCCATATCACAGAATTTTGGCATTTTAAGGCTACATGAATTTTATGTATAGCTTTGAAAAGAAATGTTATCCATAAAATATCTTATAGAAGATAATTTTAAAAGTTGAACTACTTTTGTTATGTTATAAGCAAATCTGTATAAACGCCAATGTTAGAATGTAGTATTTAATGTGAAAATAAATGAGGAGTGTTTTTAAGGCAGGCTATTGACCTAAACGAGTTTAATAACCTTAACCTGCGTATGCGTGATATAATCACATATAAATTAAATAAAAAAATAATGTATTTTATAATATTTTATTTCAAATTATAATTATGAATTGAAGTACCAAGGGATATTGACGTAATAAAATTACATTTATACACATTTATTTAATGTTATATATATATCAGGAAGATAAGTTAAAAAACACATGATATATCATTTAACGTAGACTTCCCATTGCCTCGTTCATATTTTTATGAGTAATTACAGATGATAGTATTTAGGACGAAATCCGCGTAATCAGTATCATGAGGTTTTACTTCCTCTACGTACCTCTGTTTTCCTAAGTGTCATACAAAGAAAGCAATGTGTAAGCTACAACTCACTACATGTGTTTCAACTTTGCATGAAAAATATAAAATATATAACAGTGAAAAACGACAGTTATCTCTAAGCATAATGTGTTTTTGAAGCTGTATGTTGAGATTTGTAATTTAAAAACCTTCGATTACTTGTTGAAACTGTATGTAGATTATCAATATATTTATTAATCACATACTAAGCAGCATAATCACTTGTCACACGTCTAACTTGTACTCTCTTCAACAGCCACACAACGGTTCCTTTTTGATTTTTCAATAATTACCCTATGATATCAATTATGGATAAGCTTACGTAATATTACGTACGTAACCTTAATGTGATATATGTACATATAAGTTTTCTAAACACTTTAATATGATTACTAAGAGTTATTAATGCTAAACACATTTTAACCCTTTCCGGCACAGTGGTCCCTCTCCGGTAACACCTAATTTTAATTCCAAACTTGCATACGGTACCAAGAATATTTTAATAAAAAATTTTCTATATAATGAAAGCTTAAAATAAGGAGTTCTTATTTTCTAAAAAAGTCGTTTGTAAATGCCGGTGTCAATCAGTAATGTCTCATTTTACGAACTGAATTTGTCTGTGCCGGAAAGTGTTAACTCTGCTTGAATTGCAATAAAACAAACAACGATTAGCAGATTGGGATTTCCCAGTGAAAAGTTGTTACGTGTTTATGTTGCGTTTTTCACAGCGCAGTGTTGCAAAATTTTATTTTTATATATTTCGTATTTTGATATGACCTTAATAACATATTTAAAGAAAAAAATTCTTTAAAAAACGGACATAAATGCTAAATAAATATTTACTTTTAAGAATTACAAATATATATAAATTTGTAGAGATTAATTCTACAGAAATAATCCAGGTAAAAATATTGCTTAAACTTCAAAGTACTAATAATCAATGTATAATAATAAAGGTAAAAATTTGTGTGTATGTATAAGTGTGTGTCTATCTCCTGTCTTTTGAACAGACAACTGAAATCAGAGCTACAAGATTCGGCAGGAATGTATCTGTATATTTTAAGCCTTAAAGCCAGTTTTGAGATTTTTTATAACTATTTTTTTCATTGACATTTTTTATGGGAATTCTAATGTTTATTTGAATTTTGTGGTGATTTTTCACTATTAGTAAAATGAATACGGCTTCAATGTTTTAGCTGAGCATTGACTTATTTAGCTTTGAGTTATTTTTAATAAAGTTTATTTTCAAATTTGTCAGCGGTTTTTGAATTTTCCCGATTTTTTTCTTTGAGTTTTACAGTTTTTTCACGTTTTACGGTGATTTTTCATATTTGAAAAATAAATTCTGTTTTAAGCTTTTAATTTAATATACTAAATATTTCCCTACGCAATTTTTGAATTTTTAGTGTTTTTTCAAGTTTTGTGGTGATTTTTTTGCATTTATGAAAGAAATCTAACTATAGTGTTTTAGCACATCATAATTCTTATAAGTGATTTCGTCCTCGGCAATTTTTAGAGCTTTATCGCGTTTTGCGGCGTTTTTTTGACATTCAAAAATAGAATTCGTTTGCAAACATTTATCCTGATGTGATAAGTTTTGTCCTCTGTGATTTTTGGATTATTAGAAATTTTTTATGTGATTTTCAATGCGAATGTTAGCGTTTTTACGCCTTCGTGGCATTTTTTTGACATTTATTGAAATAATTCCAGTTACAATGTTTTCGCCCACTGTAGTAAATTTAGTTCTCTGCGATATTTTATTTCGTAGCCATTTTTGAAGGTTTTTATGCGAGATGATTTTAATAAAGTTTATTCGTAATTCAAACATCGATTTTAAAAATTTGTATTTGTTTTCAGATTTTTAGAGTTTTTGCGTGTTACGATTTTTGACATTCATAAAACGAAGTTTCAAACGTATATAGTGAATATTTCCACTGCAAGTTTTGATTTTTTAACGATTTTCAACGGAATTTTAGTGTTTTCTCGCGTTCTGAGGCAATATTTATACATTCGAGAAAACATTCCGGTTACAATAGTTTAGGCCACAATAGTAAATTTTGTCTTCCCGGATTTTTGATATTTTAGGCAATTTTAAAGTGTTTTATAGGTTTTACGGCGATTTTTCCAAATTAGTAAGTGGAATTCGGTGTTAATGTTTTAGCCCAATATAGTAAAAGTCTTCTATTTACTGATGTGTATTCGGAAATCTAACAGGTATTTTTGAATTTTTCGCGAATTTTTCATACGATTTTTTCATACGATTTTTTTATTTTTTTTTCGCATTTTGTGGTGATTGTTCCATATTTGTAAAAAGAATTCCGTTTTAATATTATAGCCCAATACAATAATTTTGACCTGTGTGATTTTTGAAATTGTAGCGAATTTGAATGCGATTTTTAGTGTTTTGCTGCAATTTTTCCACATTACTAAAAATAATTGCGTTTCCATCGTCTAGCCAAATATAGTAAATTTTGTCCTGTTTTCAATAAAAAAAGTTTTGGGTTTTTCATGCAGCAGATTGTGAGTTTTTTGCATTCTTTGAAATTACTTTAGCATTAATGTTATTTTTGGATGGGCCCAGGCAATGTTGAGCTGGTTAGCTAGTTCTAAAATAAAGCATTTATGACGTAATTTGAGCCAAAATTGAGTCTTACACCATTTGACGGCTAAAAGTCATTTAATTTAATCATTTGGACCATCATCTTTTCTAGACATTTCTCTTATGTTAAGTTTTCCTCGTAAGAAAATTTTGCTACATGAGACAGGGTCATATTCTTATTTTAAATTATTTATAACAAGATTTCCATTCAACATAGAAACAATTATTTTCGTATTGACAATTTTTCAAAATATAGTTTAGCTTCTATATCATAAAAGCAAATTTTTGTAGATCTATACAGCAACGACTAAATTTTAATAATAATACAACAGTTGAGTAGAATATGTTAGTCGCTAAAGAAATTACCTTTCTTTTACTTTTTGGGTCTTTCTAACCATCTTCAGCAGACAGTTGGTTAGATATCCAGATTAGAAAATGACATAGGCATAAACAATGTTTTGCAAAATAATATTTCATATTTTAAGTATTTATATTCTCCCGGTAACTGTATAATGCATTTATTTTCTGCATATGCTAACATTGTGTTATCGTGTACTGTGTAGTTCGTTATTAAATTTCGCGTTTGCACTGTGGTTAACTGTTCTCCACTTCCGCATGTGAAATTCTATATACTGTGTTATTGGTTGCGACCAGGGGTTGGAAGTAGCGCGATACAAGTAGTGCAACTACTGTAGTCACTACTTTTTACAGTAGTTTGTAGTGTAGCACGCTACATATTGAACAATGTAGTGTAGCGAGTAGCGCGATACAAAAAATCAGTAACACATGGGCTGAAAAGTTCCCGGTCTTGCACACAGATGGCGTTGCAATCGCCGAACCGATGCTTTTTTAGTAAATACTAACTTTTAAAAGGTAGAAATAAAAATGTTATGACGATTCGCCGTGTGGATAAAACGTTAGAGTGGTTTTAGTTGAACGACTTTGTTGATAAACAAAAAATTGGATAAACAAGAATTTCAAGAATTGTATTTGATGGGAAAAAACACCGTTCAAACAAAAGTTTGGCTTGATAAACGTTATCCGGACACTGCACCAGGTAAATCAACCATTATTGACTGGTTTGCTGAATTTAAACGTGGTCGTACGGACACCAGTGATGCACAACGCAAAAGAGGTGAATACTCCGGAAAACATAAAAAAAGTCCACAAAATCGTTTTGGGGAACCGCAAAGTGAAGTTGCAAGAGATAGCTCAGACTCTGAAGATATCCAAGGAACGTGTAGGTTTTATTTTGAATGAACATTTGTCTATGAAAAAGCTGTTGTCAAAGTGGGTGCCGCGCTTGTTGACTTTTGACCAAAAACAACAACGAGTCGATGATTCTGAGCACTGTTTTGAATCTTTTCGTTATAAAATTATGTTATTTATTATTAAATTATTAATATTATTTATTTATTAAATTATTATTATTAAATTATTATTATTATTGTTATTATTATTATTATTGTTATTATTATTATTATTATTAAATTATTAATATTATTTATTTATTAAATTATTATTATTAAATTATTATTATTATTGTTATTATTATTATTATTATTAAATTATTATTATTTATTATTAAAGTTATGATATTTATTAAAGTTATAAAGTTATAAAGTTATGTTAAAAAGTTGTGTTTTCTTTATTAGACCGGGAACTTATCAGCCCATGTGTTAGTTTGTAGAGAGAACTAACGCTACTTTTTACGCTACTTCAGGAGAAAAAAAAAATGTCATTCTGCAAATCACGTGGTCGAAATTCGCTTCTTTTGTACAGAATTGGTTGTGCTCAAAAATTTCCGAATCACAGTCACAAATCTCAGCTAGCAAATAGCAACGCATTCCATGAAGTCATAGATTTTTAACATTGACACTTGCTGCTGAAATCAAGTACTAACTCTCCAAAGGAAATTATTTTCTTGTTGGCAACACTTGTCTATTTACTTATTAAGATGTCTTCATGTTTTAACGGTGAATTTCTTATTATTCGGAATTGCTCCATTTACAGATTTACTTATTTTGTTTGCATTTAGGTTTGTTATTCTGTAATTATCTAGATTATAATATCTCTTAATTTTGCTACGAAATTTGTTAAGTGTGTTTAAACTAATGTTTTCGAGACGAACATAAAACCTTGTATGGTACCTTTCTTAATTTTTTAATGCCCTCGGTTATGCCGCATTTATTTGTATCCCGGCCGACGCGATATAACGAGGGGTCACTTTATTATTTAATCCGTGTCTTCAATTTCGAGTGTAAATTGAAGACTTTGACAGAATTTGAAAGTAGCGAAGTAGTGACTACTTTTGAAAAGTAGGTTCTAGTCGCTATTTTTTAAAACAAGTAGTTGTAGTTGTAGTTAACTACATTTTCGACAAAGTAGTTGTAGTTGTAGTTCACTACAATAAAAAAGTAGTTTTTTCCGACCTCTTGTTACGCATACTTGTACGTATTGAACAGAATGTATGACATATCATTTGGTCATCGAGAATTTTATATGAAACAAAGGGATCAAGTGTTTTATATAAATATTGGGCAGATTTCATAGTGATAAATGCAGTGAGAGTAAAGTTTTACAAATCATGCGCGTTGCTTTGAACACTGTTCAAACATATACCATGTGGAGGTCTACCCACGAAATTTACGAAATAAACCCCGATATTTAAAATTTGTATAAGCAATACGAATATATATTTTTATGCTTATATGTAGCTTAAAATGAAAATGGGAATGCACTTTAAAAATCATATATAAATATAACAAATTCCTATAATTAATATTAACAACCTGTTTTAAAAATCCATATCGTCAAACACCGCACAGAAATTTCAGTGAAAAGCGATAAAAGCATTTTCGTGAGATAGATAAAGTATAAAATGGTGAAAGATTTCAGATAACGACAACTGTTAAAATAAAATTTACATTTTCAAGTCAAGTGATATAATGAAAAACAAGTGGGTAAGTGTGATGGAAGATCGCACAAAGGATTTCGTTTAATATTCATTTCAAAACACTTTATTCTTTCTTTAATAAATCCAAATAATTTTCATTCCCCCCCCCCTCAAAAAAAAAGAGAAAATGGGTCATGTTTTTTATAAAGTAAAAATTTACCGGTCTATTTTACTCATTTTATTTTCAAAAATCTCAACCGGTGCGATAGCGGGCGAAGCCTGCTATTATACTCTGTCATAATATCAGTCATGTGGAATAAATGCGATTTTAAAAAAAGATATTCCAAAATTAAACATGTTATATGGAGACCTTAAAATGTTAAAATATGCAATTATTTCCATAATGGATTTTTTATCATGATTCAATACGTTCCTCAAACTCATATGAAGTTATAATGACTTTCTGACGTCATATCTACTTGCTTTCGCTATTACTTCTATTGATACTCTCTATGTATTATTTTCAAACATTTGAAAAGTCCGTTAAACTTCCAATGTGACAACAGATTAATTTTCTTTTTAATTCTCTAATGACGTCCTATTAACCTGTTTTCTGTACTTACACATACTTATACTCCTTGTATTATTGAGAAATGTTTGATTTCCATTTTATTACCAATATGACGTCATATTAGTCTTTTTTTTTTCAATTGGTGGAAATTTTTATTTCATTTTCATTTTTCACGTGGAAATATTTCAATAGAAAATTAATTATTATAGAAAGAATTTTACTGTGGATTTTCAATTGCTGGCAACTGCTATAATGAAAAATGTTTAAATTTAATAGGAAAAGACTGTTAGATTTTTGGTTTTTTATCTCTATATGTTAAAATAATACGACCTTTTCAAAATTTTATAATTTTCAGCGTGACAGTAGGTATTCAGCTGTAAGTACACAAAATTTCAAGTCTATAAGTTATACAGTTTCCGAGAACCGGCTCTGTGACGGACAGACATATAAGCGGGACGTATAGGGTTTCGTGAGATGAACGAAACACTAAAAATGAGATTGTATCACTGCCGTAAGTGGCTGTACAGTAAGACTCAACTATCTGTAAAAATTGGCAATCTTAAGAGGTCTTTATTATAAAGCAAAAACTTGTATTTTAGTAACGCTGACATTATACTGAAAAGGGCAACAATGAAAAGTAGTTTAGTTTCCTTAAGGAGAACATGTAAGCGTGGGGCATGAGTTAATTGATCCCACCGTAACGTTTTCTTTGCCTATTTTGTTTGCAACCCTTAGAAATCTACAAATTGATAACATGATACAACCCAAACAATACAAAAATAGATTTAATATGTTTGTTTAATTACTATCAGAAAAAAAATCATATTTAACAAATATATAAAGTCCTGCGTTGTACGGAACATGACATCATTCATAGTGTACAGTGTAAAAAAATTTGGTCAAAAATTATGGTACATATACTGGCAACTTTGTGACCAGTATATAATCCGTAATTTAACTGGACGGTATATGTACCGTAAAATATTTAAAGCATATGTACCGGCTGCACTCCCCCCTCTCCTGAGGCATGCACGCATTACGTAACAAGAGCAAGAGCATCACTTCAGAGGTTGCCGTACACCGAGGCAGGGTTACCAGCTTTTTTCTTACTGAAAAATAATTATTTTACGGTATAAACAGCGATGTTTTACTGAAAAACAATCATGTTACTGTATAATTACCGTTTATAACCGAAATGGCACATATGCGGTTTTTTTTTACTCTTGATATACTTTAGAAGTACGGTACTCATGTCGTAAAGAGTGAAAACGGCACAAGTCCCGTTAATTTATGGTACATCTACTGCAATTTTACAGAAAAAAAATACAGTGTATTTCAAAAATCATCTTTGTGATAAAAACACATTTTTTTCTTTTATTCTATTGAGAAGAAATAGCGCATCGTCATAAATCAACTAAAATAACGTCACTTTAGAATAATAGATATCGAATACAAAAAATAAATTCGTAACATATTCCATCTAAAACTAAGGATACAATTTATAGAAAATTCTATTTGAAAGTATTTTTTGACTCAAAATCAATAAAACTACACTTGTTTTCTTTATGTTTGAGACTACAGATTTTCACATATAAACGAATAGATATTTTTTTTCTTCCGTCTGCTTTGCAAGAAGAGTGTTTATATTGCCCTTGCCTAGAGGAAGGATTTTCCCTTTAATATTATTATTTTTTATTTTGTAAAAGATCTTATAAATACAGATTTCATGGAACTTTTGAAATCCAAGGTGCTTGAAGAAACAGTATGTTAAAACGGATTTAATGCACAATAATAAAATTACTTGATACTCATAATAGAAAAATATGAAATAGATTTTGTGTTTTAAAGCCATATATTTATTAAGGTAAAGCCAGGAGAGATGGCGCGGTCGGTGAGATTGCGCACATAGCGGTTCGGGGGGGGGGGGAGGAGTAGAGTCAGAGCGCAGCGACTCCAGGTAGTTGTATAACAGCAGTAGTTCAGTGTCTAAGATAAAGCATTGCTATTTTGTTTTGTTTTCCCAAAGTAAGTACTTGAATTTTCATAGCTATTCATCAGAATTTCTATACAATGTCAGTAGTACAAAATATTTTAAACTTAAACGATTTCTCATAAGCTACTAATCTAGACTAACAATGTGAACATCAACGGTACGTTTTAGTAGCGGCCATGTTTAAATAAAAGACCGCGCAATCTCTCCGAAATTGGAAAGTTTGCGCATCTGCTACTTAGGAGAGATGCCGCATTATTCCCATTAGTTTCCATGCTAGGAGAGATTACGCAGCTTATTGGAAAATTTGCATAAAAAATGAAAAATGAAAATGGACTAATTTTAAGTTATCATGTAATTTAATGTTATTTTGTAAACTTATCTGGACTTGCTTTTCCTGATTCTTTATTTTTTTTCCCTTTAATAAAATTTTTTTAATCGTTTTTAAAATTATTTCTTTTTTCTGATTCTTTAATCATTAAGTTGAAATATTCATTTCCCAATACTATAATATTTGTTCACAAAAACCTTACAACAATCTCATTTAAGTGTAATTATTATTGTTAACAATTTAATTGTAGTTATTATTAGTAACAATCTCTCCTACCCATGTGCGCAATCACACCAACCCTGTAAGGACAGATTGCGCAAAATAACTTTCTTGGTTTTATTACAACTGTTCTATTAAATTGCAACATAACAACAAAATAGCAATGGAAATGCATAAAAAACAAATGAAGTAAAAATTATTCATGGATAGCTTAGCAAAGAAAAATAATATTTAGATTTTTTATTGATATTTTTTTAATTGTGCGCAGACTCTCCTAGCTTTACCTTGGAGACCACTGACCAGGCCCCTACTTACCGGGATTCGACCCAGTTTGACGGGTTTGAGTGCCTGGTCATTGGGGCGAAATTCGCCTGATCGCCCTATTGGGGCGGTCCACAAAGACAAGTACCCAGTTCGGCCAATCAACTGAGTCCGGATTTTTCTGTGTTGTTCACTCCTAAATTTAAATGTTCTGAGATCTGACGCCGCACACCACGTACTCGTCATGACAGTTGAAATGGGGCTGGACAATTTAGTGCCGAAACGTTGGTACTGAACTTAGCTTGAAAAAGGGGAGAGAATTTTGAGGGAAACTAAATAAAGAAATTAACTAGATAATGAAACCACTGAAATGAAAATATAATCAGCCAATAACTAAGTCGTACCATCGGGGAAAATTTTTGGGCCGAGTTGCAAGGCAGACGAAAACGCTGCGGGGGCTGACGGGACTGCGCCTTTCTACCGTACCCCACCTGGTAAAAACTGGCTCCGTGGGCTGTCCCATTAGAGCGGGTCCGGTAGCTTTTGCGGACAATGTCCAATTGCACCTAATAAAGAGGCGAACAGTCAAAAATAAAATGAATAAAAAAACTGCTGCTAAAAAAAAAACCCTTGTGCTACCAGTTGGGGCCGGCCATTGGCTCGTCCCAACCGGCAGCACGAGGAACTGCAAGGGGAACCTGGAAGAGAAGAATGTTACATTTTAAACTGAACTTATTCTGAATTACACTTTAACTACATTATTGAAATTAATTTACTTTTATTGTGCTAATTGACTTGGCTACCCGTCCATTGGGCCCATGAAAGGTTGTTAAATAATTAACAATTTGTAATTTAAAATACGTACTATTGCCGTTAACTGACTAAACCATAATGGGTTGTTGTTGTTGTTGTTGGTTTGGCCCAAGAGCCCGGTTTTGCAGCTTTTTATTTCTATATAGCTGACATGATCCATATAACTGTGAAACTAGTCTCCTAATTTTGAACCAATTCCAGATGAGAGACCTGCATCTGGATTGGCACCCCCAGAGGTAGCGCTTATATAGAACTTGGAGGACATTAGAGCCACGAACAGATTTAACGTGCACCAGCTCCCATTAACGTACACGGTCTACTTTCCATACTTATCCTTTATACTTATCACCTCTTTCCTTCCAGTTCTTCTTCTTCTTTCTCATCTGTCTTCTTCCCCTTCTTTTTATAATATTTTTTAACACAAGGACGGACAAACAGTGCCGGGGGCTATTATAAGCTTCTTACTGTGTCATGGTGCACAACTTGCTGGACCGTTGATGACATGCGTCGTGCTGGTAATACTGTGATTACGGGGCTCTTGTTTCGGGCCGTGGTGCCAGCTGATATTGTGCGACTACCGCACACTGCTACTAGGACAAAACACATAGACATTTTATATTTTTTTTGGTGGCTTTGGATTGCTCCTGGGCCTTTTTTTTTTTTAACATATAACACATAAGCACATAAATAAACACTTTTTTTTTCTTTTACACTAGGACGGACAGACAGTGCCGGGGGCTATTATAAGCTTCTTACTGTGTCATAATGCACAACTTGCTGATCCGTTGGTGACGAACGTCGTGCTGGTAATTCTGTGATTACGGGGCTCCTTTTTCGGGCCTTGGAAGCAGCTGATGTTGTGCGACTACCGCACACTGCCATTGGACAATACCCATGGACAATTTTATAATTTTTTTGGTGGCTTTGGATTGCTCCTAGGCCTTTTTTTTTTTAAACATATAACACATAAACACATATACATATTCATTTTATCGTTGTGTTACCTTCCACCTTCGACTGCTGCTGGGGTGCTAAATATTATTGTGTGTTGTTTTGTATTAGTGTCGTGATGCTGTCGCAGTTTTCTTGGAGCCACCTGATTACTGTCTTTGCCTTGTTTTGTACGTGTTTGTTTTTCGCTAATTGTTCATACCATAATTTCTCGTTGTCTGTTGTTATTTGTGCCAGGTGGTGTGCTTGGGTGAGTGGACATTGAATTAGGTAATGTTTTGGTGAACCCACCGTTCCGCATTCGCAGTCCGGTGTGTCCGCTTTCTTAAACCTGTGTAGGTATGCTGGAAAAGCTCCGTGAGCTGTGTATAGCTGTGCTAGCAGGTAATCGCTTATTAGTCTATTTTTATCTACTTTTGGGAAGTACCTGTGTGTTTCCCTACCTGTGTCCCCATAGTCCCACTCGAACTGCCATTGTTTTAGTGTTATATCTTTTAGTGTTCTTTTAAGTTTTGAGATTGGTTTAGTCAGGTTGTATTTGCTTTTGTTGTTTACATTTAGAGCTGCGGTTTTGGCTAACATGTCTGCCTCTTCGTTTCCTTGGATGCCTACATGCGCCTTAACCCAGCTGATTTTAAATTTGTTGTTAGCTTCTTTTATTAGTTTTTGGATTGTGTTTACTGTTTTGTTTACGTTGAATGGTTTACTAAGTGATTCGATGGCCGATTTGCAGTCCGAGCGGACGCTATATGACTCACCCGTCGTGTTGCCCCATTTTGCTGCTTCTTGTATTGCCAGTAGTTCGGCCTGGAAGACGCTGTTGCTGTTCCTTAACGGCACTGACCATGTTTTTATCTTTTGATTATTTTTATATGCTACAAAGGCCGAACCTGTAGCACCTGATTCCAATTTAGAGCCGTCCGTGTATATCGTTGTGTCTTGTGTCTTGTACCCTATCCTAGGTTCTATCGTGTCTGCTGGATGATTCTTCCATATGTTTATTTTTTTGTCGTATTCGATGTGGTGTAAAGTTTCATTGTGTATTGTTGCATTTTTCCTTAATCTTGAGACTGTGCCGTACGCTGCTTCGTAGTAGACTTTAAGATGGATTGGAATCAGGCCTGAGAGTACCAGAAGTGCCGAGGTTGGGGCCGTTCTATAGGCCCTGACTATGGCCAGCGCAAAATGTCGCTGGCAGCTTGACAATATCTGTCTGCACCTTTTGCTGAGGCAGTGTCCCCAAACCGGTGCTGCGTAGGTTAGCGTCTTTTCCACTACTGTTGTGTACCAGATTTTTAGTATATTTGCTTTTAGTCCCCAACCCTTTGCTACCATATGTGCTAAGTTTGTGAAGTTTGCTCGTACCTTATTTGTTTGTGTTTGACAGTGTGGTATCCAGTTTAGATTTTTGTGCAGTGTGACTCCCAAATATCTTATCTGTTCTTTTACTTTTAGTCTCTGGCCGTTGAGTTCTATTCCCTCTATGTCATTGGTGTTTTCTGTTGGAAGGTTTCCCGTGTGTCCTCTGTTAAGATATAATAGTTCTGTTTTTTCCCTGTTCAGCGTTAGGTTATTCCCCTCTATCCAGTCATTAAATTCCTTTAGTATTTTGTTTGCTAATCTCTTAAGTTTATCCTTTGTTCTGCCTCTTAGAATTATAATAAAATCGTCTGCGAAGGCTTGTAATCTAACATGTTTTCCCCAATTTCTTTTAAGTGCTGTGTCTGCGATTAATAGCCAGAGGAGCGGGCCGAGACAACTTCCTTGGGGGCATCCGCCA
Organism: Maratus michaelseni; assembly: GCA_963931845.1. Classification (NCBI taxonomy): domain Eukaryota; kingdom Metazoa; phylum Arthropoda; class Arachnida; order Araneae; family Salticidae; genus Maratus; species Maratus michaelseni. The sequence continues at coordinate 397,216,587 of OZ007592.1, forward strand.
AATGTCTGCTTTGTGACTTTAATGCCGTTTTCCTCTAGTGAAACGTACCTGTGTTGGAGGAAGCTCACTATCCAGTTTACCAGGTACCCTGGACAGGGAGATTGCTTAATATTATTAATTAATATTGGCCAGCGTATGTTGTCGAAGGCCCCTTTGATATCCATGGCTATTAGGAGTGTTTGGTATTTGTTTGTTTTATCTTCTTTTATTGTGTTGATTAAGTTATCTAATGCGTGTTCTGTTGAGATCCCCTGTTTGAAACCATACTGTTTGTTGCTCCAATAGTTATTATTGTTTAGGTGGAAGTTTATCCGACCGTGTATTATGCGTTCTAACATTTTGCCAAGCGCTGGTAAGAGGCAAATTGGCCTGTAATTTTTTGGATTTGTTGGGTCTTTACCTGGTTTTTGGAACAGTACCACTATGCCTACTTTAAACGATTTTGGGAAGTATTCTAACCTTAGGCATGTATTGAAGAGTGTCAGTAGTAGTTGCGGTGTTGCATTATTAATTCTTTTAATTAGGTTGTAATCTATGAAGTCGAATCCGGGTGCTTTATTTTGTTTAATGTTTCTGATTATTCTGTTTAATTCCGCCTTTGTTACTACCGGTGGTGCTGGTTCATTGTTTTCTTTATTTGCCTTTGTTAGTGTGTGGGGTATATTTTGGTCTGTTATGTATAAGTTGTCCAGGAAATGTGTTAGTGTGTCTTTAATGGTTACTTTTGTATTTGGGGGTAGAATGTTGACTAGTTTTACCCGACCTGTTCTTTTGTTGCTAGCGTTTTTATATTGGGAGCCATATGTGTCTGTGACCTTGTTGCAGTAATCTTTCCATGTTTTGGATTTTGTTCTGTTTATTAGTTTTTTTAATTCGGCTTGTTCTTTTTTGAAGATTATGTGTTGTTTTACTTTTAATTCTTCGTTCTGTTGTTTTTGAAATTTCCTCCTGAGTGCCCTAACCTTGTTCCTCGCTGTTTTAATTTCATCCGTCCACCATGGTGGGGCAGTGACCGCAGGTGTAGATTTTTTCTTATAGCTTGCAAACGCTATCGATGTGATTTCATTTTGCAATCTGAGTGTTATGTTGTCCAGCTGGTCTGTTGTGCTTGCTTTTTGGAGTTCTTTAATGTATTTGTTTCTGATTTTTCTAATGTTTTTATCAAATTTTGCATGTTTGCCTATCTTTGTTTGTAGACCATGTCTTTGGTAGTCTATGTTCTCGTAGTTTTTAATTTTAAATTTTATGTATCTGTGGTCACTGAGTGAGACATCGTCACTGACATGCCAATCACTTATGTCGTTACCTAGTGTTGCCGTTGTTATTGTCAAGTCCGGCCATCCCTGTATTTCCTTTATTGTACCATCCCTGTTTTTCCCTCGTACAGTTTTGAATGAGGGTGGTGCGTCCGGAGGGTTGTGGACAAACAACGCGTGTAGCAGGAGGAAATCTGTTAGCTCGCGCCCTCTGTGGTCTATGTCATCGTAGCCCCATGCTGTTGAGTGTTCATTAAAGTCCCCCACTAGCAGTACTTCTCCGACCGCTTTACTCAGGGCCTCACCTATCTCGTCTAGTACTTCTGAGAAGTCCGCCAGAGGGGGGGTGTATGTATTTATTATTGTGAAAGTTTTGTCTTTGTTTTCTAGTTTTATAGCTGTTGTGAACTCTCTTGTTAGTATTGTTATTGGTTTGGTGCCTAATCGGGTTATAATCGCAGATCTGTTTTGTGGTGTTTTTGTGACATTCCAATTTTCTGGTTTGAACCCTGTTATGTTACTCGTTTTTTTATTTTGGTGGAAATCCTGTAAGAGTGCTACTTGTATTCCTTTGGCTGCGACATAGCCTGCGAGTGTGTCTGTTGCTTTATTGCTACCGTGTAGGTTAATTTGTATCACGTTTAGGGTGTCGTGTGTTTGTTGCATATTTGTTTGGTTTTGGTCGTGTGGTATTTGTTGGTTTTGCGCTGCGAAACTTGAGCGTGAGGTTCTAGTATTATTTGTGTCTATTACCATAATTGCGGCGCTGAGCGTCATGTTGTATTCTAGCTTCAATGTCATGCCTGGTCATTTTGACCAACTGTGGTTTGCCGCCTGTGAAATTTAGTGACACCCTCCCCTCAATGACTTCTTCTGCTGAGGCTAGTGCTGTGGCCCTGTCCGACTGTAGTTGGCGGACCGTTAGTAGCTGACGACGCACCCAGCATGCACCCGAGTTGGCTTGATGATCCGTCTTCTTCTGTGTTCTTAGCCATAGTCTATTTACTTCGTTGTACTTTGTGCACGCATAACAGCGGGGGGTTTGCCGATTACAGTCAGTGTACAGGTGTTCACCCGCGCAGTTAGAGCATCGCTGTGTCCCCCTGCAATGCGCTGCCACATGATCATATTCAAGACATTTGTGACAGCGCGTCACGCTGATGAAAGGCTTTATTGGGCAATCCCTCAGCCCCAGGCAGATCGCCCTCGCCCTTAGCAAGTGATCTGCCAGAGGCTCAGGGAGTAGGACAGGTTGATGCTTGCTTCCCTCCCGGGCGGCCACCTGCCTGTGCAAACTGATGACGCCCTCCCTCGTATGCGGCCCCAGTCCCAATGTCTTCTTTATCTTCTCAGTTATTTGGTCTTCTTCCACGAAGTCTGGGACATGGAATATCATTATTTTCTTCTTTCTGATATTTCCTGATCTTACCTTTATTGTCTCTTTGGCTTCTTCGCTGCTCGTGATGCTGTGTTTGATCTTTATGGCTTCTTTCTCGTCCTCGCAGATTAGCTTCACCCCATTCCTTATTCGTCTTATCTTCTTAACTCCTCCATGGTGTCCCATCGTTGTTCTTGCTATCTGTTTTTCTAGGTCTTCCGCGTCTCTTTCTGTTGTCCCTTGGATGATGAGGGTGGATGTGGCCACTTTGACTGCTTCCGCATATCCTCTTGGAGGCTTGGTTTGAGTCTCGGCGACCACCTCCTCCCTGTGTACGTTACCTGTGCTTTTTTCTGTGTCTTTGTTTTCCGTTGGTCTCCAATGTTGTTCTAGGATTTCGACTTTTGCACTTGCTGCTTGCATTTTCACCTCTAAGTCCATTATGTTCTTCGTGATGATTTCTACTATCTTGTCTATTTCGTTGCCTGTCCCGACTGGTATCCTAGTGCATCTGTGTTGTAGTACCTGTAAGTAATTGAGGGCTTTCATTACTTTTTCCGCCTCCACGCTTCTTCTTATACCTGTGTCTGTTTCTGCACAATATTCTATGATTTCTTGCTTGAGCCTTTTCTCGTATTCCGTTGCTTTTCCTGCTTTGTTTTCTTCTGTTATTTCGCCATCCTCCGCTTCGTCTGGGTCGCTGTCGCTGCTATTCAATGTGATTGTGAGATGTTCGTCTATTTTCTCTTCTACTTCTTCCCTTGTTGCTGTCTTCTTCTGTTGTTTTTTCTTCTGTGTTTCTTCTTTTTCTGATGCGCTGGTCGTCATCGAGCTTACCGAGCCCGCCCGAATTGGTCTGATTGTATTCCCTTGTTTGTTATTTTGTAAACCCTGTTTCGTCACCTTGGGCTTGACAGGGAGCACAGGTGGGGAACTACTGAATTTGGACATTCTTTAGTTCCGCGTATAGGTGTGTGAGATAATTGCTTTACAAATTGATAAGTTTCAATCTAACAGTCGCAGTAGACTTTGGGTCCGGGGACCCCGGATGTTCTTTGTGGGCGTGTCAGAGTGTGTCAAGTTGAACCCTATATATTTAAGATGAGCAAATAAAAATATGATACATAATTAAGTAAACGCTTACACTGTTAGAAATAGTGGGGGCACCGGCCTCTGCAGTACAATTGGGTGAATCATTGACTTAACTTTTATTTAACAGAAACACATTTAGCATAATTATCAAAATATTTATTAAATATATATTTAGTAGTACAGTTGGAATTTGAGATTTTTTAAATCAAATTTTTCTGGAAGGCTGAAGGGCCCTCCGTTTAGGAGATATATTGAGTTTTAGCTAAGTATAACAGCTGTGAATAGTTATATAGATGGATAATTGCATTAATTAGTGTATAAACAATGACTGAGTTAAGATACAGCTTGGAAAATTGTGGTTAATCTAGAACTGCAGTGTGGGCCATAGAGTTTGACCCCAAACACTGGCCTAAAAAAAAAAAAAAAAAAAAAAACTAAATAATTTAGCAATTTCATTAATTAGCAATGTTATTAATTAGACAGAATAGTTATAGTTAGACAAAAATAGGTGGCGCCAATGAAATCTCGGCATCTAAAAACCACTGGAGCATTTCATCAAATTTTACTGGAATGCCGTTGGGCCCTCCGTTAGGAGATATATTGAGTTTTAGCAAGATATAACGGCTGTTATTATTTACACAGATGGATAATTGCATTAATTAGTATATAAACAATGACTGAGTTAAGATATAACTTCGAAAATTGTGGGGAATCGAGAGCTGCAGAGTTAGCCAAGAAGTTTGACACCGAACACTGGCCTAAAAAAACCCTAATTAATTTAGCAATATCGTTAATTAGCCATGATATTAATTAGACAGAACAGTCATAGGTAGACAAAATAGATGGTGCCAATCGAATCCCCGCATCTAAAAACCCCAAGTGCATTTCATCAAATTTTACTCGAAGGCCGTGGAGCCCTTCCGTATAGGAGATATATTGAGTTTTAGTAAAATTTATCAGCTGTAATTAGTTATATAGATGGATAATTGCATTAATAGTATATAAACAATGTCTGAGTTAAGATATAGCTTGGGATTTTGTGGAGAATCGAGAACTGCAGAGTGAGAGGAGAAGTTTGACACCGAACACTGGCCTAAAAGCCCCCCTATTTAAATTAACAATTACATTAATTAGCAATTATAATAATTAGACAGAATAGTTATAGTTAGACAAAAACAGATGGTGCCAAACGAATCCCCGCAACCGAAAACCCCCAGAACATTTAATCAAATTTTACTGGCAGGCCGTAGAGCCCTCCGATTAGGAGATATATTGAGTTTTAGTAAAATATATCAGCTGCAATTAGTTATATAGATGGATAAATGCAATAATTAGTATATAAACAATGACTGAGTTAAGATGTAGCTTGGAAAATTGTTGAGAATCGAGAACTGCAGAGTGAGCCAAGAAGTTTGATACCAAACACAGGCCAATAAACCCCTCTAAACAATCTAGCAAATCATTAATTAGCAAAACTATTAATTAGGCAACGGGGTCACGTGCTCCTAGGACGCTATGCTGCCGAAATACACGTGGTGAAAGGATATACTTATCCTAATATATATCCCGTTGCTGCTGAAAGCTGTCACGATAGTCCTCACCACGTGGGCATGGGATCGTTAAATACAGCACTAAAAACATTATTACAACTTAACTAATTGGTGAACAGCCATCACATTAGTATCAAACTTTAACAAAAAAAAAAAAAAAAGGCTACCCCAGTCTTTGGTCTAATTGGAAATTTAACCGACACAACATATTAAAAATTAGAGAAAACTGACCTGAGAAACACTTATAATTGCAGATAATTTATTAAAATGCAGTAATTAATTAAGATTTTAACACTTCATATTTACCAAAATACATTTGAATTAGTGGGTAATCACAGAAATATATAATAGTTTGAGCAAATACATTGAAACAGGTATTTAACGAACAAAATTAAGAAAAGCTGTGATACTGCAGAGGCCACGTGGTAATAATATTGAAATATAATCAATTAAGCGTGCATAACTTGATGAATAATTAACTTAAAAGCATGCGACATACCTTAATCTGGAGCTGACACCTTCCCACGTCTGAATCATCCTGGGTCGCCCGTCCCACGGTCCTTGGTCGCGTTTAGCCGGTCATACTAACGGAGCTAACCTAAAACACAACCTACTCCTACGTCTCGACAGCCAAACTCCCCTAGCTTTACCTTATGATTTCTAATGGAAACTTTAATTGGGTCCGTCCTGTATAATTAATCTCTCCTAGCTTTACCTTACAATTGTTTTCTCTCAATTTGATTTATTACTCATACAACTCTATACATCTAGAAAGACATCCAAAATGTTTTCACGTATTATCTACATATATTACAAATTTGTCGGTGTAGTATATTATAGAAAAGTTTTTATCTTTTAAATTCTTAAAATTTTGTTTTTTGAAATTTATATAGAATGTTCCAATTTTTAACATTAAGAAATGAAATATATACTATTATTACTACTATTATTTTACAAAATGAATGTGGATTTTAAAAATAAATTAAAAATAACTGAAAATTAAACTAACATTGTAAATTTATGTTTCAACAATCTCTTACGAACTAATTATAAATGCATTAAAAAATATTAAAAATATAAACAAGACAATTACAAAAATGATATTCAGTGTTCGTATAGACTTCCTGAATTTTTAGGGGAATTACCAGTATCTCTTATAGAGAAACTCGCCTTATGTAATCCCGCAATAGTATAAGCTGGGTTTTTCTATAAGAAAATACTGGTTATTTCTCTGAAAAATTTCAGGAGTACGTACAAACCCTGGATATTACTGATTTCTGCATTTAAAACCAAATTTACATTTTACTAAAAAAGGAAACTTTGAAGTTATCTGCGATTAAGTTTTTTTCGTAAGCTCCAGAATTGAATGATCCAGTTAAAAAAATGCAAAGTGATTAATGCACATCATATTCTATATTAAGTCTCTTGTAGTGTACCTCAGTGATATATATCAATTTTAATATGTTTGAAATTGTATAACTTCATTTAAATAAACCGTAAATGATTTCCCCCCTCCATATACCATAATGTATGGGAATTAATTTGAGTATCCCTGTATCAAAACTATAAGTGACAAACACTTCTTTTCAATACCAAACATGTCATAGTAAATCTCAATAACGTACATAAATTGCATGACAATCCAAATATACTTAAAAAAGTTAGCGCATGGACAGACAGACAGACAGACACACAGACAGACGTCAGACATATAGACAGACAGCAGACAGACAGACAAACCGAATTCATAAATACTTTTCTGCTATGTTGGAAAGTGTTAAAAATAGAGTAATTTGTGTTTTTCATAACTTTATCTTATTATCTTTTTTTTCATGTTGCTTGTCATAAAAATAAAGGTAATAAAATAAAACCCTGTCTCATATTGCTTTATGTGTATTTTAATTCATCTGTAGCATGTTAAATTATTTATAAATTTTCTTAAGTCCTATTATTGACAATCGGTGTGTTAAATCTATTTTATAAGAGGTTGTTTAATGGTACATTAAAGCACAGTTGGATAATAAAAAATCAAGCTCCAGAAAAATATATATATATATACTAGGGGGCTCTACCCCCTGCTCGCTACGCTCACCAACACCCGTTCTGATTTCACAGCCTCTTAAAACCTGGTAATGTATCCTGGTTTAAAAAGATGATGGTGATATCACGAACGGCGACTTTCTTCTGTAATCAGGTTATAATGCTTTTTCATTTAACTGGTTATAATGCTTTTTCATTTAACTGGTTATAATGCTTTTTCATTTAACTTGTTATAATGCTTTTTCATTTAACTGGTTATAATGCTTTTTCATTTAATTCATCTTTTTTATTTTTAATATTCATGTGTAAACCCGATTTTTATGACGTAATTTTCTTTATTCCCTGCTCACTCACCAAATTATACAAATTGACATAATTTTTATTTTAAATAACGAAAAAACAAATAAATTAGTATAACATTAATAAAAATATAAATAAAACGTCGAAATAAAAATAACTTGATGACGTAAACACGTGTTGTCAAGTGAATAAAAAAACATTTTCGATCAACCATTATTGGCATTTAATCTTACAAGTACCTAGTAGACCAATCTTCGCACGGTAATTTTTTTCAACAGGTATTTTTTTATTTTATTCTATTTTATTTTTTTGCTAGCTTATTTTAATTACTTTTTTTTATTCATGGAATTTTCCAATCGATTTTTAACACAATTCCTGATAGGCTTGAATTATATAAATGATGTTGAAAAGTGTTTTGCCGATGACAATACAACATTTTAATATTTTTACAACTTAATTATAAATTAACCAGAGGGCCCGTGCGAGGATTTCGCGCTGAAATCTAATATTTTTTAGGTACTTCTCTATTATGCTGTCGACCACTTTTCATAACAAAAAACTATCGCCAAATTGTAAGATTAAACGCCAAAAATGCAGTCCCATTTACTTGATGTCAGAAGCATTATACGTGTTTGTTAAATCATCAAGTGTTTTTTAATTCGACATTTGCGTGTATTTTTAATTATGTTTTACTGGTTTATTAGTTATTTCATTAATTAAAATAACAATTGTGTCCTTAAATTCTTATATTTTATTTATTTATTTTGATATTCCAATGGCAACGTTCGCCCGTTTATTTGGCGATAGTTTTTTGTTATGAAAAGTGGTCGACGGGATAAAAGAGAACTACCATTTTTTATCAATATGTAATAGTTATTAGATGCAGGTTTAAACTTCTAAAGAAAAAGCAAGGATAAAAATATCTGTAAACAACATTTAGTTATTAGTCAATCCAGAATATCATCTAATTTATTCCATCAAAGTTAGAGTAAAAACTGATCCAAGATTGCTAAAGGCACGCGCGAGAAAAAAAAAAATAACAATCGTATTTTAACTGCGTTAGAGGATGACGTCATCCGCTTCGGGAAAAACATGGGACATAGAAATATAAATCTAAACATTTCAAATTAAATTTTGTTTTTTAATCAAAAATATAAAATAAACCCGTGCGGTGTTTTTTATAATAATTGAGTATCATATAATGTGGTATTTTATTTTTTTAGCAACAATGTTTTGAGGAAAACATTTCATTTCATTTAGGAAAACAACGCCGATTTAATTTTTAATTTTTAGCAATTTTTAATCGAAAACATGTTTTTACGAAATGTTAAGTGTGCTATGTCAGAAGCGTTTTCAAAATCCTTTCATATGCTATCTCATTCGTCGTTCTGCGTTTCGAAAAAAGGGATGTTGACAGGAGAAATAATATATATGAAACATTCACTTGAAATTTAATGTTCTTTTTCAATTAGGCGGTCACAGGTGATAAATCGCCAAATATCTCTGTAACTCGTGCAATTGTATGGGAGTTGAAAAACAACGGATTTAATTATGTGACAGTAAAGTGCTCGCCAAAATTGGCCAAAGCGCTGTGAAACGGCAAAAGTCAATATTTTAAATAGTTAAAAGTAAAAAATAAATTTAAAAAAAATGTAACTTACAGAATACGCTTTCATCAATTAATAATTAAATATAAATAAATTTACGATTACACGATGACAAATAAATTTAAAAGAGTAAAAAGATAATTTAAATAATGTTTCATTTTTCTTTCTTATTCTCTTTTGTTGATAAATAAACAGAGCAAAAAGTATATATTTCAAATAAATTCATTATTTTGAGCTTCCTGGCAAACGTATAAAAAAGAAGTGAATTTTTCATAATAGAGGTCTTTGCCCAGGCCAAATTAATGCATTGTAATAGATATTTTACGTAAAAAATATGAATTGTGGCTAAAAAAATTCCGCGGTATTTTCAAGATGATCATTGGTTGCTTATAAAAGAGTGTTTTTTAAAAACTATTTTTGGTATTTCCGCATTATCCCGTCAACCATTTTCCATAAAATAAACTATCGCCAAAGTAATCGCCAGACCCAGACTCTAACGCCAAATAAACAAATGGGTGTGTGTTGGCATTGGAATAAAAAAAAAAATTTTTAAATCTGAAAAGCTGCATTCACTCAAGTGTCAACTATCAATATTTTATTAAAATAAATTTTAAAATGTATTAAGGAAAACAGAAAAAAAATAATATTGGATATTTATGTATTTACAATATTTTTCATAATTATCCCTTTCGACAGGTGAATGTTTGTGACGTCAGTAGAAACTGATCTAATCTATGTAACTATGCATCACTAAAATTTTTCAATTCTTTTACCGTTTTTAAAATTTTGTCGAGGCCGTTTAAAAACACAATTGTTAGTTAAAGAGGATACTACACTCACACAAAAATACTCGCTGGCTTACTTTAGTCCTGTGGGATATATTTGTTTTAATATCTCGTTTGCATTTCAATATTTATGAATGTTTTTTCTTTTATTTCTTTTTTTGGTACATTTTGGATCGAAAAGCACCCACTTTTTTCGGCACTGGATAGCTAAAGTCGATCTGGACAAAGAACTTTCTGTACTTTTTCGATTTTGTTTCAAGATTTGTTTGTTATAACCACGTCGAGTTTTAAACACAGAAAACGAGTTTTCTCAAATTAGTGACCTAGCTAGATCGATTTCTTGTGAACGAATTAGTGTAGTCATTATTTTGTGTGAAAATCGTTAGTGCCGTTTTCGATATATAGCAGCATTCTTAGTGCTGAGTTCCTTTTAATAGATCAAAATGACCTTTCCTGAATTCGAAACCTAGCTATATTGATTTCTCGTGCTCGAATTAGTATAGGCAACACGTTTCGTGTAAATCGTTTGAGTATTTTTCCATTTATAACAAAAAACATTTTCAGCGCTGTTTGTTTTACCCTGTAAAAACGAATTTTCTTGTATTCGGAACCTAGCTAGATCTTTTTTCGTGCTCGATTTAGTAAAGGGGACAATTTTCGTGAAAATCTTCCACGTCGTTTACGATATCATTCATAATCAGGAAAATCTCTTGCTCGTTTAATATATATGAATAATCGGGAAAATCTCTTGCTCGTTTAATATATATGAATAATCGGGAAAATCTCTTGCTCGTTTAATATATATGAATTTGGCGACAGTAATTTGGTCGACAGGATAACTAACAAGAACGAATTGTATATATAGTGTTACGAATATTGTAAATAGCTAGTGTTTGTGCTTAAAAATAATGTAAATAGTTCAATTAAGCTCTATTCATAAGCTAATATTAATTTTTGTTGCATTGCATTATCTTAATTTGGTGATTTTTTGTAAGCGAGTAAACGCTATTGGATTTCAATAGGAGTCTATGGAAATTTGGCGAAATATTGGAAATAGCGTCAAGTTGGCGCCACTTTTGGCAGCTAATTTTGACGATATATCGCCAAGTTGGCGCTAAAAATGGCGACAGACTCGGGTCTCTTCCTATTGGTAACCCCTCTAATAGCGTCCATCCTATCTAAATTCTCTACTTTCATGTTAATTCCCCCTAAGAAAAGTCAGAAAGCTCTGACCAATCAGATACGTTTCGAGGTATTACGAGGATTCATGTGTAAACACAATTTTTATGACGTAATTTTTTTTTATTTCCTGCTTTCAACACGTGATCATTTAATTATTATTTTAAAATTTCATTATTGTTTTTAATAGTCTCGCGCAAATACATTTTTTATTTGAGATAAAATATAATCATTTGCGCTTTTTTGGCAACAATATAAAAAATGACTTTTTCAATAAAAGATTTTTTACTCGATTTTTAAGGATTTTTATAGTTTTTATTGTCCGACCGTGATAATTTTTTGAATTTCTGAAAGCTTATTATATTTCGCGTCTGGTGGTATGATTTTCGAATCCGTAGGATGGCTAGAAAAAAAGTAATCGCTCTTCAAAAAAGTCCCTAATAAAAAAGCGATGAGACTAACCCGGAATATCTACGCAGATTTTCATTGGTCCATTTTTAAGCCAAAACTGTTTTTTTATATATAGAAGGATATACCGAAACAATTATGACCGAGTAATAATATAAATATTAGTATACGAGACGTCGCTATGTAGGAAGATCGAGTTACATGAAATAAACATATAACATAAAAAAAAAACATACATATTTATTGTTTATTGCTAGCAAACATTAAATTTACAAGTGTAAATGAAATCTTTGTTTATGATTAATTATATAATCATTACAATGATATTTATTTATTTATTATTTTGTGAATGGTTAAAGATTATATTTATGGTGTTCCATTTTAGAAAGTAAAGGTTAAAAAAATGAATTGGAAAATGTGTTCAGGATTAGTTGATAACATGGTATTAAGTACAATTTTGTATATGTATATGTATTTTGTATATATATTTTTTTCAAGCATGTTCTGATAATACAACGTTCGATGAACATTCAATTTTCCAAAAAAAAAAAAAAAAAAAAAAAAGCTATCATATCTACTTTTGATTATTGTGAAAAATGCACCACATATTTTGTTTGTTTTTCATAACATTTTTTCCAGAAAAACTGAAAAATATTCTTGTAATTTGAAAAAAAATAAATTCGGTATATATCGCATGACACATTGAAAGAAGAGTAGAATAACAAAACATTCGCTTTCCGAAGATGAGCAAAAAAGTTATGCATCCAACATTGGTTTTAAGCTTGATAACCGGACACTAATATACATTAACAAACAAAATCGATTATTTGTTACGTAATTATTAAATATTATAAATTAATTTGTTCATGAGCAGAGATTAATTTTCTTATATCCAAGAGAAAGGGAATAGAAGTTTCGAAAATGTAACTGTTTACACAGTTTTTAAAATAACATAAAATTAGTAAATAACTGCTACATTGTGCAGCCATTATTAATTTCCCTAACTATTTCAATAATAAAAAGACTTTAACATTTAAAAAATTATAATTTCTAAAAAGCCTTTAAAATTTAAAAATTATAATTTCTAAAAAGCCTTTAAAATTTAAAAATTATAATTTCTTTAATTAATGAAAATATCACCTTCCAAATCATTTTTCACTATTTTTAACACTTTCTGCCGTCTGTCTGTGCTCTAACTAACGTAAATATACTTGGATTGACATGTATTGTTATAATTGACATGAATTGTTATACATTATTCACACTGTGTATGTTTCTCCTGGCATGATCGGTATTGAAAATGAAGCATGTATCATTTATAGTTCATTTACAGAGGCACTCAAAAGAATTCCGTTACATTACGGCATACGGGTGGAAATTGTTTACGGTTTATTTTAATGATGTTACCATATTTCAAATATATAGAAATTGATATTTATCACTGAGATAAATTACCATATGCTTACTATAGATTATGGAGTACATAGTACTCATCGTTCATTTACAGGGACACACGAAATAATTTGATTACAAAACTGTATATGAACAATAATTGTCTAGAGTATGTTTTCAGTTGGGGCACGAGTTGATAAATTTAACTAATTTCTTGTATATTGCTTGGTGTGTATAATTCTATAGATCATATACAGGGCTACACAAAAGATCTCGGGTACAATGCCATTCATTGGCGTTCCAAATGGGAATTTTCAACTGTGCTAAACGTTTTCTAACTGCATTAAATTTTAGAATTTTAGAAAAAAAATCTGATATTTTTTCAATTATTAATGGTAATTACTGAAATTGGATTTTCAAATATGTTATGCGATTTCCAAAATAGTTTACTTAGATATAATATTTTACCTTACTAATCTATGACGTTTTATTACAATATTCTGAATATATTGAAAAGTCTTTCGTAATCTATGCTTAATGCATGTTTTTTCGCTCTTCTTTCATAATACGTTAACCGATCTGTGCAGTCATTATATAAATTTTATAACGATTTCGTCTGTTAAAATTAATAAACAAAACCTAAATTTATTAAACGTTCGTGGAAATACTTAGAACTGTACTCAAATCATTCCCTTAAAATATTATTTTTAATATTTTGTAGAATTAGAAATAAATAATATATCGAATTAGAAAAATATATTAACATGAGCAAATATAAAAAAAAAATCCCTGACGGCTCGGCCTATAGGCACAGGTAGATTTCGAAAACGCAGATCGTGGGGCGCCTGTTTGTTGGCAATTACAGAAGAAATTACCTTTTTGCCATGATGCCGCAGTTGAGTTCCATAAGGGACCGTCCACTTCGAAATCAAACTTGTTCGCAGGCAGAGCCGGCAGGGATTTTTTTGTTTTTATTTTTTATTTTTTGCTATAAAGGTTGGTCTTATAAAAAACTTGTCAATATAAAAGTTTTAGATAATAGTAAGAGGATTTATAATAAATTTAAGCGGATTTGATATCTTGTAAATTGACGAAGTTATGAATTTTTTTTTTCTAAAACTCCCCTCCCCCCCCCCCTTGGGGCCACTTTTAATTATATCAAAAATTTGTTATACATAAATTTTCGGTCCTTTTCCTAGAAGTAATAATAACTTTAAACGGATTCGATAGGTATTATAATTAAGAAGTTATGGGTTTTTTTCTGTTTTCACAAAAAGACCCCACCCCCTTGATTCGATTTTGCCCATGAACGAACTTGATTGAGATTTTATGCCCCTTGATTTTATGTATCAGTTTGGAAAAGATTTGTGAAGAATTATTCGAGTTATCGTGTCCATAAAAAAGTGACATAGATAGATAGTTAGATAGATAGATAGATAGATAAAGTTTTGAACTGGGGGTGTGTTTGGGTTCTGGGAGTCATAATCGGCGTAGATATGCGAAAATTTTTCAAAAATTCCAACTTAGGGGAAAATGTAATAGGTAGTATTCCTTACGAAATCTACCTAAAAAAAGGTCACAAATGTAACTTCCATGTGATTCAACAAAAAAATAGATGAACATTTAGCATTAAAAAATGAGTTTTTTATATGTAAATGAATATTTATTTGGGGCATGATGAAGTAAAATGTCTGTAATTCATCCTAAATTAAACCATATCCAATCAATAACTGAAATTTATTTTATAACAAATTTTTTATTCTATATTGAATTTTCGCCGAATAGGAAAGGTTGCATCCTAATTCAGAATTCAAAATTCAGAATTTAATTCAAACAAAAAAAAATTGATTGATTAGCGATATAAGTACTAAAATAAAACCTCTTTTGCGCTTTAACAGAGATTATTTTCTTAATTTACAAACGGAAGAAACTCGAAGTTAAAAAAAATGTAACAGTCGCATAGAGTTTTATATGAAGTTATCTAATCGCCATATGATGCAGCTATAAGTAATTTATTAAAATATTGGAAACTGTAAATCAATAATGAAAGAAAATGTAAAATTATATTTTAAAGAAAACAGTGGTTTTTTTTTAATAAAGTGACAAAAACATATTAAACAGAAAAGTGAAAATCAAACAGCAATATTTTCAGTTCAATTATTTTTCAAAAATAGTACGATACTCTAGCTACAATCATGTTTTTACTATCAAGTACCAGAACAATAAACGAGTAAAATTTAATCAAAAAAGGCAATATGTAATTTTATTAATCATTGATAATATCCCATCAGTGAAAATAATATGTATATAAATATATATTTAAAATTATTTTTTATACGACACTTTTAGTTGAAAAATTCGATCTGTTGGAAATATAATGTATTTATTTGTTTTTCTAAGCAGTTAAAGAAGTCCCTTTTGAAAATGCACTACATTTTATTTTTATTATTTGACGTACTTTCGTCCAAAACCAATTATTTTTAAAATAATTGGTGATTTTAAAATAATCATCTAAAATTAGTACTACAAAGTTAATACTACTACAGCTTTGCAAGAAAGTTAGAATAACACTACAAAAGCTTTAACAAGAAGAACTAAACATGCTGTCTTGATAATAAGTATGATATTTGAACATTTACGTAAATAACCTAGAGGTTTCATGGATTATTAATTTTATAAGTATCAAAATGAACATTTAAATTATTTTGCGCATCAATAGTTATTGGATTTCCAAGAGAATCGAGATGTTCAAAATATGTAATCATCTAAAATATGATTGGAAATTAAGAAAGTGTTGCATGACATGACAATCAAAAAATTTATTGAAACATTGCAGGAATTGTATAGAAATAATGTAGACGTAAGTCAGATTAAACAGTTCACGAAAATAGAGAAAACTGAATGTAAACAGACGAAATATAAAAAAAAAGGAAAAATATGTACTGTTCCTTCAATTTTTATCTTTTTGCAAATATTACCGTAAATTGCTATTACGACTAGCAAGTACCACACGTAAAAAATTAAAATTAAAATTAAAATTAAAATTAAAAAGGGAGCCGATCAGGATTCAATCAAACTAAATAATATATACTTTTATGATTGTTTGATAATATGAGGTACGGGATATTTACCTATATAGTTTGCATAGTTTCTTTTAAATATAACATATGAAAATTCAATTTTTTCAAAAAAGATGATGCAATATATATTTTCTGTTATACATAGTATTTCAAGAAAATATTTATGAAAATGCACCACATATTTTATTTGTTTCACATAACATATTTCCGAGACAAATTGAAAATTCTATTGGTGAAACTGAAAACAACTTCAGGGAATTGGATATATATCCTATGACATATTGATAGAAGATTACAATAACACTGAATTTTTCTTTCGGTGAAGAACAAAAATTTTCTTCTATAAAGCATTATAATCGAAATTTAAAAAAACGAACAGAAAGATTTATGAATGAATAACTAAGCAAATGAAATAAAAAATTATATTTTTTTCTGCACATCGACAGAGACTAATTTCTTTATATAGAAGTAACATACGAACGAATTTTTAGAAAATCCAAACACGTAAAAATAATTTAACCTAAAATTTTATAAATGCTACTACAAGGTATAAATACAAGTATTTTATTAGAGTAGCACAGAATATATATGACGGAAATTCAAAAGTATAGCAGAAATAAACTAGTAATATTTTAAATATAAAAAGACTAAAGACAAAAGTATGAATTAATAATGTCTACATATTTAAATGCCTTTGTGAATGGAAACAGCCCATCATGATGTACTTAAACTCGAAAATTTAGATCTGCTTAGTTGTTTCATATAATGACATACGTTAAAGTTGTCATAACAAACATAAATAATTAATTATGTATATAATTTTTTTATTTATTTTAGGCTGAAAAGACTTATTTCGAAAAAAAAAATGATGCAATTTCTGTTTTATTTTACTCTGGATATTTCAAGAATTAATTTATGCAAATTCCCTATAGATTTTCTTTATTTCAATTCGATATTTTTGTGAATGAAAAACGTCCATTCAGTTTTACTCACACTAGGAAATATCTAATCTTCTTGATTGTTTCATACAATGACATCCAATAACACAAATAACATAGTTATGTATGAAGTTTTTCGATTTCTTTTTGGTAATACAGATATGGCTGAAAATACTAGTTTTCTAACATAAGGATGCAATATGTGATTTATTTTGCTCTCGGTATTTCAAAATATTATTTCTAGGGTCGGTAGGCTAAAGCACGTGAGAAAAAAAGAGCTAGTTCATTATTATTATTTTTATTATTATTATGGATTTGAGGTATTTGCTACAGCTACAGGCAGGACCTCAATTGATCACAGTTTATTTTATGGACAGATATATATAATACATACAGGACATGGCAATTTTTCTTCCATTACATACATCTTAAACTTTTTTGGATTTATTCCTTTATTCTTGTAGATACGGGTACAGCTGAGGTACAGAAGAGAACACACACAATGACATCCATGCCTCTCCCAGAATTCGAACCCAGGCCCTTAACGTCACCTCCGCTACCAACCACGCTGACGTGTTGGTAAGAACTAGTTTTCAGGAACAACAAAAAACTGAATTAAAAAAAAAACTGCAAACACCTTCTCCCGAGTTACGAAGAAAATCCTTCACATCCACAAATTGCCGGGTTTTTTCCCTCATTTAGTCAGTCAGTTCATGTTCTACGAAATTTCAACTGTACTTCTACTGATATTTTCCACTGCATCTTTACTTAGTTTTGGTCTGAGTTTAAGTTGCTTAACCACGTCGAGTATCAGTTCTTAGTAACATAAAGTCATATTATGTATCCATGACCCATATTCTTCATGAATAACAAAAAACTGAATTAAAAAAGATGCCAATACCTTGTCCCGAGTTACGAGAAAAATTCTTTTCATCCACACATTCCCGGGATTTTTTTTCCTCATTTAGTCAGTCACTTCGTATTCTACGAAATTACCACTGGTCTTCTACTGATATTTGTCACTGCGTCTATACTTAGTTTTGGTCTGAGTTTAAGTTGCTTAACCTCGACGAGTATCAGTTCCTAATAACATAAGACAGATTATGTATCCATGACCAATATTTTTTTATAAACATAAAAAAATAAAATTAAATAAAAATTTAAAAAAAAACTGCCAATACCTTGTCCCGAAATACGAGAAAATTTATTTGTATCCAATTTGCCGGATTTTTCCCTTCATTTAGTCAGTCACTTCACATTCTACGAAGCTTCTAGTGACCTTCTACTGACATTTTCTACTGCGCCTTTACTTTGCTCTGGTCTGAATTTAAGTTGCTTAATCTCGACGAGTTTCAGTTCCTAATAACATAAAGCTGCTATCACACGTACTCTCCTATCATAGTCAACATCAGATATTTCCTCCGAAAAACGTTTTTCAAGAGGAAAACGCTTGAAAATGTTCCGTGTGATAGATTGCCTCTTGTAACTTCGTCAAGCGCTAACTTATGGCTGGTTGTATCTCCTACGATTAGAGTTGCAAAGACTAGAAAAAACCCGGTTTAAACCTGGGAATAAACCGGGTTTTTTGGGAATAAACCAGGTCTTTTGGAAATAAACCTGGGAATAAACCGAGTCTATTGGAAATAAACCCGGGAATAAACCGGATTTTTGCAACTCTACCTACGATAGATATCAGCTCGAAATCCACCAATCAGAGATCTCTAAAGATTGTGTTTCTCAGCTCTTATCCAAGATGGCTACCGATAGTGAGTGAACGTGTTATTATTAGCATGGTCCGCAGATATTGAAACCGAACATACAGAAGAATTAAGAAAAAAGCAATATCTTTGGTGACACAGGGACCAATTATACACGAAAAGAACTTGAAAAATGTGCAGTTATTTTGAAATTAAAGAATTACGTATGCGACGATTGTCCGTTCGGAGTTCGCTATGTTCCACTTCCGATAAGATATTTATTTACTAATTTAAAGTTATTTATAGCATTTATTATATTTCAATGTCGATTAAGCTTGGTTCCTGTCAAGATCGCGGACATGCCAAGCATCGACCATGGTCAATGCTTGGGAGGTTGACAACCTCTCTCGACTGCGGCTGCTGTGAGACCTTGTACATTAATGAGAGCTGGTGCACGTAAAATCTGTCCGTGGTTCCAATTTCCTTCAAGTTTGAAAACGATAACTCTGGGGGTGCCAATCCAGGTGCAGGTCTCTCATGTGGAATTGGTTCAAAATTAGGAGACCAGCTCTAGAAGTCCAACTTCTTTTGAGGCTCTGGCACCCCTTCTTTAAGAGTAGAGCCATGGCACTTTCTCTGACACTAAAACAACAACATTTTATTTCAATTCCTTACATTATTATTTGCTATATGTTATAATTTCATTGTCGTAGTCACTGATTTACTTCTCAAACTGTACTCGTTTAACTAGTTTCTGCCACTGTATTTAGCGTTATTCAGTACTTGTTGCCAAGTTATATCGCCAAAGATAAAGATGCAAGCAAACATGCACCAAGGTGTTTTATTGAAATACAAATTATTCTTGCCTTCTTTTAGCATGCAGCGTTCAGAGTCTAAATGTTGTAGGGGAGGAGGGGGGGAAGAAAATTTCCTTATACTTAAAAAATAATAAAAGTTAATAGATGAAAATTTAATTTAGAAGCTACTTATAGAAATAGTTATAATATTTTCCCTTTTAATAATTTTATTTTAAAACAATCTTGATAATTCGTTATAAATTTTGAAAAGATACTTAATGTTCATGTACTTTTTGTAATTTCAAGCTTTTGTAGAAAAAAAAATAAAATCCGGTGTGTTGCGGCTCATGCGTAGGATATTAAAGAAAGAAAATAAAGTTCTTTATTTTAGGCAGTATTTCCCAAATTTTTTAACTCACATGACAATTAAAGCCATAATTAAACCTGTGTCTCACACTTGAATCTAGAATTAAACTTCCTCAACATATTTAAATTAAGATGGAAAACCGTATGAAGGAAATTTACATCTAATAGATCTCATCTTTCAAAACTTTCTTCAGAAAGATTTTTACACTAGTTCAAATATTTCTATTTCTTTTTTATTAACTACGGTCACAGAAATTGTTGGATAACTACTGTGAGCTGTCTCTGTGACAGCTTAATTGAAACATGAATAAAAGGCAAAATTAACTTAGAATATAATGTTTTTGTACTAAACATTATGTACAAGATTTTTGTAATCAAAATTCACCTATTCAGAAGTTTCTTGCGATAGTGTATGGACTGCAGATGGAACAAAAATTCACTAAATGTGTAACTAAACTTAAAATTATAAGTTAAACTGCGAAAATTGAAAATAGCAGTGGTCTGCGGGACCGCTAACAGCAGTTAAAGATTAAACATAATTTTATAACCTTTCAGAAAAACAACTATTCACTAAAAATTCCAAGTTTAACTATAGATAATACTGACACTTTGTTTCGTTTGGAGCTATCTAACTACCACTAGAACCGCGAACAAGAGGTTACCGAGACGTGTATCTAATGGCACTTCATACCGTCACTCCAGGTGATATGACAATATGACGATTCGAATACAAGCTGGCAATGTGCGTTTTTCACGATGCCGCCATCACGATGCTGCATACAGAGCCTGGATTCATCAAAGACGACGTGAGATGCCATTCCTGCGTCATATACAGCATCATGATGCCGGCATCCATGTTTGGCGGCATCGTGGAAAACGCGCATTGCCAGCTTCCATTCTAATCGTTATACTGTCATATCACCTTTAGTGACGGTATGAAGTGCCATTGGATACACATCTCGGTAACCTCTTGTTCGCCTTGCTGGGAATTTCAACAGCAGCCGTTACATTTCTGATGTGTTACGGCCCGTGCGTCTGCCTTATCTTTGATGCCAACTGTACGTTTTAGTAGACAATGCACGACCGCATGTTGCTCGTAGTATCCTGACCTTCTTTGATACAGAACATGTTCAACTGTTGCCCTGGCCGGCATTTTCTTCGGATTTCTTACCAATTAAAAATGTCCTGTCAATGGCTTCTGAGCAGCTAGACCGCCACCACTCGCCCGTCATTACGGTTGATGAACTGTGGCATAGTGTTGAAGCTGCATGGACTGACGTACCCATACACGACATTCAATCTCTGTTCGACTCCATAGCTAGGCAGATAAATGCTGTTATTGCGGCCAGAGGTGGCTGCTTTCGGTAGTGTTTTGTCAGGATCTATACCTCCAAATTTTCAGAAAATGTAATCACTTGTCCTTCTCATTATAATGTATTTGTCCAATAAATATCATTCTGTTATTTGCATTCCTTCATGGTGTTGCATTTTGGATGGCCAGCAGTGTAAATGAATGATGTTGGTATAATAAAAACATAAAGCAATTTTTTTTCTTACGTGCTTATTCTACCGGACCTAGGTTTATGAAACTACACTGCATATTTTATTTATTTCCCATGACATACTATCCGGATAAATTGACATTTGTTTTGGTGAAAATAAAAATATTTTTTGAAAACTATATACAGTAAATGAATAGACATATTGAAAGTAGAATAACAAACAATTTACTTTGCTAAAAAAAGAGAAAATGTTTTCTCCACCATTGTTGTAAAATATTATAAATCAAAAAATATGTAAATTAGAAGAAATAGTTAGGTCTGATAATTTACATAAATATGAAAATTAAACATGAATATTTTCCATATCAGTCGAGAAGATTGATGTCCTGATATACAGATAAAAGAAAATGTGTTTTTAATTAAAAATGTACCGAAAAACATTGGCTAAGCCTTCTACCATAACAAATAATGCATGTTCTTAATTTACGTATAAAATTACAGCCTACAGATTTCCATAGGACGAGCCTTTTCAGTATGTACTGCAAATATATTGAATAATGAATTAGATAATATTCGTATAAATACTTGTAATAATGGTTTTAAAATACACCATATTAATAAATTAACCGTGGATATTGCCAATAATAAGAAACTTGAAAGCAAATTTGATTCGCAAAACCCTAAACCTTATACTCTTCAACATTATCCAAGGTTTTTTCTTTTATTATTCAAATGCATTCTTAAACGTTTCAATATCTATTTAATAGGTAAACTCCCTTAAAAATTAAAGAATATCATTTGCAGTAAAATTGACCCTATTAATTTTAATAATTATTCAGTAGCATATGAAATAATATTTATTAAAGGAGACGGATCAAAGATTTACTATATTGGCATGAGAGGCAGGAAATTTAGTAACAGAAGACAGGAGCATGTAGCTGATATTAAGTATAATAGAAAAAAAGCACAGCCCAGGCAAGATTATATCAAGAAGAAACCATCCAAATAAATGTCAATGAAAGTAAAATAATTTCCCCCTGTAATCCATACTATCAATGCATTATAAGAGAAACCATAGAGATTGTAACACGTAAAAATACAATATGTAATTATGCAGCATCATTTAATTTACCAAAATTGTAGCTCCAGTTACTCCAAACAAATATGGAAATAAACATCCAAGTAAAAAATTTAAATAGGGTGCGTAATTTTTCTTTAAAAATACGTGAAAAAATAAATGATTGCATTTCAAATAAATTCAACGGCCGTGCATTTATAGAATATTTTTGTTTGTTTTCATAATGGCTCATATTGAGGTTAAACATATGTCAACAGTCTAATAAAACCTATTTTACTATTTATAATATTTTTAATTGTACATCTTTTAGAGATTAAAAGAAGTGCACGATTTTATTAAGCTAAATATACGATGGTGTTGCAATCAATAATTTAATAAAATACTAGATGAAATGTCTTAATCAACAAAATTAATTTAGCTAATAATTAATTAGCTAAATTAGCTAAATTTTAATAAGTAAATTAGCTAAATTTTAATAATAAATTGTATAATAAAGTGTATAATTTTAATATGAGAGTGTAGTCGTTGGCATAATTTTAATTGTATTGGAAATAACATTACACTAGCATCACTCTAGCTACTTTCAAAAACCCGCTGAAAATACCACGAAAAAAAAAAACAGCCATTCACGATTTACCAAACGAAGCAGAATGTATTTTCAAGGTCGTTTGAAATTATGTCTTAATACAGAATATTATATATATATTTATTTCAATTACATTTTGGTGATAGATGTTTTGCTGAAAATTCAATTTTTCGGAAAAGATTATGCTTTTTGTATTTTATGTTACTCTCAATATTCTAAGGAAATATTTATGAAAATGCAATACATATTTTATTTATTTCACATAAAATACTTTCTTGAAAAATATAAAATTCTTGTGGTGAAATTGAAAACACTTTTGGGAATTAGATATATCTTATGACATATTGAAAGTAAAATAACAGCAAGGCAGTTGTGTTGTGAAAAAGAACCAAAATGAAAAAAAAAAAAGAAAAAAAAACAGATGCGTGTATTATTGTTATATGGTAATCAGAAACTTACATAAAATATCAAAAAATATTTAGAGCGGAATCATTTTATAAAGTTTAAAATAAATTATTTTTCAAATCAGTTGAGATTAAAATTTCCTGACTTAAAAATTAAAGGGAATTTAAATTGAATTTTTAATAAAGTAATCTGTGACATAATTTTTCTTATGAAAGAAACAAGCTCTACATGGTACAGCAACCGATAAATTATCAAAAAATCTAGACGAAAATATAAAAACAATGCAAAAAAAGTAATGAAAATAGTGATGTGTTAATAATAAAGACATTAAATATAAAAATATGAAACAATAGTATTTTCCTAGTTTTAATGATTTTGAAAAAATTGGTACACTAGCATTACCCTTGCTACCACGAACGACTATTTAACCTTTTGATTACAGGTCAGAACTCGAGAACATCGTTATATTCAATCGTACCACAATTTTACAAAATAAATTATTTTGTAGTGGATATTTCGTGAAAATATCCTAGTATCCTCTGTCAGCGAATATTTTTTTTCAAAAAGTGGTACAAATAGAACAAGTTGAAAATTCTACGTCAAACGTGACAAATGAGGTGCGTTCGTTTTATAAATATCCACATCTTGGTGCAATAGCTGTTGCACTCTTTTGCAAACATGCATGAATACAAAATTTATTATATGTGCAGATTTTCATATTATAGATATTAATTTTGTTTTATGTAATTAAGTTTCAATACACTTTTACAAACAATTAATTGCAATTTTGTTACATTAAAATTATACAATGCGCAAAGATACAATACAATACAATGTAAAAAAAAATCATTCTTATTATTTCATTGAAAAAATGAATTACATCGTCTGTTAATATGATATGATTAATTTTCGTAATAAAATAAGTACAGTTTACGTTGGCAACATTTTATATTTTGTTGATATCTACAAAAAAATCCAATGAGAAACTTAAGACTAGCTTTGAAAATTTCAGAATTTGAAATTCATATTTAGACTCTTTTTCCATTTACCTATTTCTCTATAAATATTTATCCAAAAAGCTGGCTGTAGATTATATTATTGCTGTAGTTAAACAATTTTAGTATACAGATTCAGTTTTTAAATTCAGTTATACGGAAATAATATTACTCCATTATAAATATGACGTAATCACCATGGCAATCTAAAACCATTACCTATCATGGGATATCATTGAATTAATTACGCATGATAGGATTTAATCGAATGAAGAAAACTTTTATTAATATCTTTTTAAATTTTGAATCGATTTTCATAAAATTTGAAATGACTCGACAAAGTTCTGCAACGATTATATATATTAAAATTCAAACAATTCAGTTGGGTAGTTTCGGCGCTGTTATAAGTGGACCGACTGACAGACGGACGGAACAGACTACGACTATAGGTGCTACGTATTTATATAATTACGAACGCACCTAATAAAGAAGTAGTCGCTAGGACATTTGGTGTAACAACGCCTAATCAAAAGATTAAATGTACAAGTAAAAAAAAAACAGCCTATTAAGATTAACCCAAACTAGGCAGTATGTATTTTCGTTCTTGTTTGAAATTATGATATAATAGACAACTGTGTATATACTATTTTCAACTTCTCTTTTGTAATATAATTTTGGATGAAATTTCATTTTTTCGAAAAAAGACAATTTTATACGCATTTTATGTTAGTCTCAGTATTTCAAAAATACATTTGTGAAAATGCACTACATATTGTATATATTTCACATTAGATCAAAGCTGGAGAAAAAAAAACAGGCTGCCTCACTGCGTTATACGTGGGGCGCTTTTGGGACCAATTGAGTCAGATGATGCTCTTTTCGTGATGCAGGTGCTGGAAAATCACGTATCCGGTGCACGAGAAGGACATCATGTGACTATATCTGTCCGAAGGGAGACAAATGTGAAACGTAGCGCGGTAGTCTGTCTTTTTCGTCAGCCTCGCATTACACATTTTCCATAAATTTTGAAATTGTTAAAACTAAAATCAACCTTAGGGAATCGGATATATCTTATAACATTTTGAAGAAAAAGTGGAATGATGTTGTATTTTTTTCGTAAAAAAACAATCATTCTTACTACATATGATAATAATATATTTCCAAGTTAGTTATTTCGAATTAGTATCTCACAATGCAGACAAAACAGAATCAATAAACTGACAGTCTGAATTTTTATGCCTGAATTTTTATGTCTTTTAATGCTGAAAATAAATTATCGCTTAAAGTACTCACATACACATCATATTTTGCTAGTTCCAAATATATATCGAATGTGCAAGGGAAAAATACAGAACTATAGAGTTAGAGAGCGACAGAACGAATAAACAATAACGAGAATTAAAGCGCATTTTTTTACAGAACGGTGCTTTCTAAATAGGTGGACGCAATCTCTCTGCCTCCGATATTTTTGAAAACATACCGTCACATATTTTTCTAGTAAGATTTTTTTCGAAATACTGATTTTTCGTTTTTATTTTTTATTTTTAATCATTTCGTTGAAAATGGATATTTGACTGTGAATTGATGACATTTCGCTTAAAATGCATCTTCTTTAAAAGCCTACGTAAGTAATTAAACCTTTTAATTGATATTTAGTAATACAACGTTACATGGACTTGAAACACTTTTTATTTTGAGTGTTTCAAGAAGATGTTTGTGAAATATACACGGCATGTTTATTAACTTCACATATATTATACATATGCACATAACACATGTGTGAATATAAAATAATCACAGAATAATGAACAATAGTATAACTTACTAAAAAAAAAACAAAAGGATTACAATACTAGATTGTTTTTTGTTTTTTGTTTATTTCAGGAAAAAAAAGTATTTCTATAATAAACGTAATAAGAATTTTTTTGTAAAAGAACAATACAAATCTACAAATCTTTTTAACCGATTTTATTGATATAAATATTATAATACATATTTCAAATTCATTTGCGCTTTAATATACATTAGTTTCCTGGTATTGCATTTTATAAACCTATTTATGATTGTTAAGACCTTATACAGTCGAACCCGGTTAAGATGTGTCTTAAGGGACTGGACTAAATTCCCGTATTAAGCAGGATTGCGTATTAAACGTGATTTGGATAATGTTACAGAAACTCAGATTATTAACACATGTAATCATCTAAATAAATTTTAGAGCTTTTGCTTATATGTTTACGGTCGAAATCAGTGCATTTTACACATATTTTAATTAAAATTAAACTATCTCCAAGTTTATTTAATTGTGTTTTTCTAGGATCGACTAAAAAAATAACTGAAAAATATAGAGAGATACAAATATGACTTTAACATGTACGTTATAACTAAAAATGAAACAACGGAAATAATTTTCTAGCTAGACTAATTTTTTTAAACACAATCAAAAATATTGAATCTTTGCAAAACAACCCAGTTATTAAAATCGTATAAATTACTTGTGATAATGAGTAACGCTTTCCTTTTGATTTTCTAACTGTACTCCGTATGAACAGTATTTTCTAAAACTCGATACACATCATTAAAGACGACCTGACTCCATGAAATTCATGGTTCAACGTACATAAATAAAACAAGAAAAATTAGAAATCAGAATAAAATAACGAAGAAACAGTACTGAAAACGAAAAAAACAATTCCATTTCTCTTTAAACAAGTTTAAAAGCGCATGGTACTAGGAAGGCTTTATTTACCACAGTGTGCAAAAAGCATAACGTACATCAAGAATAGCAAGAAGAATAAATAACAAAAACACGACAAAATTCATTTATATTTCTCTAATTCAGTAAACACTTATCGAAGCGAGACAAAGAATGTTAGGACGCGAGATTAATGACGAGGTCCAGATTTGCGAATTTAGCGATATATATATTTTTATTTAAATAGTTACCACAATAACCGATTAATAATATTGGCCTTGAGTAATCTGTCATTCAATAAACCGAATATTACAGTGTGGAAATAGTGGTAGATATCAAATTAAAAAAATCCCCCTAAATAAGAAACACTAGAGAAGAAGAAAAGGAATTCGTATTTTGATCAATGAATTCGCCTATTAAGAGATATTTTTTTCTCAAGAGACCGAAACTTTATCGCGTATTAAGCGGGATCACGTAATAACAGTTCGCGTAAAAATCGGATATTTTTGCATTAGTTTTATGGACAATGTTCAAGGAAACGGAAAAATAGGCTTATTAAGCGGAATCCCGTTGTAACTGTGAACGTCTTAACCGGGTCCGACTATAGATATATTGTATGCACAATTTAATAAATATTCTTCTACGTTTATCCTAAAATTATCTAAAATGCAATTGTTTATGTAATATAGTTTACAGCTTTTTCTGATACAAGATCATTGAATGAAAATTCAATTTTCAAAAAACAAAATAAGCAATATATATTTGTTTGTCATTCTCTGTGTTTCAAGATATTATTTCTAAACTGTCTCTCTGTATCTTGTTTATTTCGCATAACATATTTTTCCCCGAAATTGAAAATTATTTTGATGAAACTAGAAACAACCTTTGAGAATTGAAATATCCTATGACATATTGAAAGTTGATTACAATAAAACTGTATTTTCATTTAGGATGAGAACAAGAATCCTATTGCTTTAACGCTCGATAGTCAAATTATATACTATAATACAAGCAAATCTTGTGTCTGTCTGTGTGTGTATGCAAATTTTATCTTAAAAATTACTCTAACATTTTTCACGAAATTTTGTATCCTATCGTTTTCGGGCACGAGAAGACCATTGGGTTAGGTCATATGTTCCGGAAAATTCTATTAGTGGGTTATTTTGGATCACTACGGGATAGGGTCAAGCTAATTATATCTAAAAAAGGCTATAAAACGATTTTGATTAAATTTTGTATCCTACCGTTTTTATACAGGAGACGACCATTGTGCTTGGTCACATATTCAAGAAAATTCGATTAGTGGGTTATTTTCGGTCACTACGGGTCAAGCTAATTTTATCTGAAAAATAGCTCTAACGATTTTGACAAAATTTTGTATTCTACCGTTTTGGGGCCCGAAAAAACGATTGGGCTAGGTCACATGTTCGAGAACATTCAACTAGTGAGTAATTTTGGTTCACTACGGGTCAACGTCAAGCTAATTGTATGTAAAAAAACGGATGAAACGATTTCGAATAAATTTTGTATCTTACCGTTTTGGATTATGAGAAGGCCATTGGTATAGGTCGCATGTTCTAGAAAATTCCTTTAGTGTGTCATTTGGGGTCACTACGGGTCAGAGTCAAGCTAATTGTATGTAAAAAACGGCTGAACCAATTTTTACTAAATTTTGTATCCTACCATTTCAGATTATGAGAAGATAATTTGGGCTAGGTAACATGTTCGAGAAAATTCGATTAGTGGGTCATTTTTGAGTCACTATGAGTCAATGCATTTTAATGGAAATGAAGGATGAAACAGTTATGAAGTTGTTGAACAGTTGGAAGTAAACAAAGTCGCATTGACAACATTTGGCCAAATATCACCAAATTTGGTCAAAGTGGCAAAATTGGCGTGATTTGGCGGGAAAATTGACTCAAGATTACCAATGCCGAAAAACATGCTTGGCGCAAAAATAAAATAATGTTGCCAAGTTTGTGAATTTTTCGCAACATTTTGGCGATATCATTGCCAAATTCAAAAATTGCAAATTTTGACTTTCAGAATCTAAAGGAATTTGCTAGAAATCCCCAGTAGGAGCCGAGATACATGATTCAACCAATCAGTGGCCATAGAACGGTCTCAAAAACTGAATTGAACAAATCAGATACATAGAACTGATATTTATATGCTGTATAGAGAATTTATTGTTATATCTAGTTGAACGCAAAGCAAATTTTAGCCGAGCTTAGTTCGGTCTTCCTTGCTAGTTTTATATAAAGTAACAAAAAATTATTTATTAATAACGTAAATATTACATATTACATTAAAATTTATAAACAATTTTTAAAATAAATAAATATTATTTTCTGAGTAAAGAAGTCAAATACAAAGTT
Source organism: Maratus michaelseni (assembly GCA_963931845.1). NCBI lineage: Eukaryota > Metazoa > Arthropoda > Arachnida > Araneae > Salticidae > Maratus > Maratus michaelseni. Next base: position 397,246,091 of record OZ007592.1, read on the forward strand.
AGTTATGAAATTGTAATCTTTAGGCTTGGGATTTCTGACGGAAATATAAATTTGATTAATAGAGGCAGCGTGCGTAATGACAACATTGTTTTCGATCTTGTGGTGATATGTTATTAACTCTTGCCCAACATTTTATGAACCACTACTCTGTAAAAAAAAGTTGATTTTGCAGTACACTGTTAAAAATTTGCAGCAAACTGTCCGGTCATTGGACCGTTTTCAGGGAAAATGGTTACATAACCGTAATTTAACCTATTCTGGCCATAATATGGGCACTAATATGGTCAGAATAGAGTTAAATTACGGTTATGTAACCGTTTTCTATAAAAACTCGTCAAATGACTGAACTGTTTGCTGCAAATTTTTAACAGTGTGTGTAACATAAATAAACCATTCATTTAGTTTAATAACTTAAAAGATACTTCCATACGAAGAGCATCCGCGGTTTCTTCCTCAGTTAAATAACCTGATCTGATAATAGTTTAATATGTATTTAAATTAGAAGTTAGGAGCATATATGCTAGTGTAAATCTGTGTGAATGTAAGATATCTCCAGAAAGCAATTAATTACGTTTGGGAGAATACCTGTAAATCAGAAATTTAATCACATTATGGTTCATTGACAAATAGAATATTTAAATATATAAAATACAATGAAATGATAACTTCAAATAGAAAATATTGAGTTTTAAGATAAATATAAAAGGATCTTTCTGTAGTTTTGACAAATTTTCAAATTTTCAAATGAAATAATTTATAAAGCAATACGAGTGTTCATTTTAATTGTCTTGTTATCGTATTTATTTCGATTTTAGAATATTGACCCTAAAATATTTATAATCACAATATATATTTATTTGTCTTGTGTTTTTTGTGCGAAGTGCAAGTGAATTTTATTTTTTTTTTATGCAGTGAATTATCCATTAAATATAGTTTCAAAATCAGAACTATATTCATATTTAAAAAAGGCATGGGCCCCATTATATGTATTATAACAGATTTAAACAACAATGTCGAAATCAGGCTCTAGGATCATGGTTTTATACTTAGTACTCAAATTTTTCCTCAAATATAAATAAGTATATGGGACGAGGAAAAATTATATAAAGAATGTAATAATATACATTGCGCTCTGCCATGTATATACCTGCATTATAAAATACAGACGCTTACACGGAATCCTGAATACCTTAAATTCAAATAGTAAATACAATGTAAAAATAACACTTCAATTATTGCAAATAAAACTACAAAGTACTTAATTTAGTTCTTTTGATACTACGTCGCGATAAAAACATGCTTTTTTATCATATTACTTTCATCTTATTAAAAATAGCGTGCTGGTGTACAAGTGTAAACTAAAAAATCTATTCAAATCCCTTGAATTTCCATGGATGTATGATATAAAATCCTTAAATATGTTCTTAGGTATTGAATGGTAAAATTTACTTTATTTAAAAGTTTTTCTTTTTCTGTACATCAATAAAATTTGTCTTTTTTTTCTGTTATGTTCATAACTGCAGATTTCTTCATATAATGGGGAAAGAAAAGTTTGAAGTGAATAGTTTGAGCTTTGCAAGAAGTAATGTTTATATAGACTTTACATACGAAGAGATTGTTTCAGTATTATTTATATTGGGTAAAAGTCTGTTGTAATTAGTTTTCATATAATTCCAGAACTTTGAACATTTAAACATTAACAGAGTTTTTAATCCGAGAATTCAGAAATATTATGTTAGAAAAGATCTCATCTAATAATAATACTATCCTGTAATTATTATGGAAATCCCTTATTGTATATTTAGTTATGTAATATGTTTGTAATTGATACTGGTAAGTTATGAATAGAAAAAGTGGAAAGAAAGTATGAAACGTTGCTAAAAAACAGTTCTTATACAGAATTTACAATATTCAAAAGAGGAAAAAAACATATCTAGACAAGCATTGTTTTCAAGCATGTGACAAGATGTGAGACAACTAAACTTTTCTTATATCATAATGACGACATGGATATTTATATAAGTTAAATGACTTCTCAGCGTTATGGCATCGTTTAGAATAACTGTATTGGTATGTTAACCAATTTTCGTGATTTTTAATCATGTGGTGTTTTTTTTTATAGAACAAACCAATTTTTGGAAAATACAAAATATGTAAAGTGTGAAAAGAATTAAACAACTACATATGCAATTTATGTAATATATTATTATTTAAAATGTTGTTATTTTTAAAATTTCTTTATAAATTATTAGAAAATGTAATAAACAGTAGATAACATTAACATATTAATCTAAAGGAACTTATTTTGTAACATTCATGTTCTTACAAACATAATACACAGAATACATATTAATTTCGACTCCATTCATTCACAGTTACATAAGATATCTAAATATATTGTTGAAAAGCCTCTTTGTATATAATTATTATGGCCTTAACTATCAGAAAGATACTAATCTATTATATACTAAACATAATAAATCCGTATACATACGAAAATTTACAAATATATTGATGTACTGTATATAAGTTTTATGAATAAGCTTTATGACCTATAAAGCATACATTATAATTAAAATTAATCAAAGAAAGGAAGAACAATAACAATTTTAATGAACATGTTCCATATTAAAACAGTATTTATTACAGTAAAAACCAGAATATTTTCATCTATATGGGACTTACACTATTACACTGATCTGATTTCTGAACTGGAAATCCGAACATATTAAATAACACAGCAGCATACAAAATTTGCATTAAAGGAAGTTGAAATCTAATGAAATAATAAATTAAAATAAACCATATACAGGGATCTCTCACTTATACGCGATACACGGAAATCATTTTTCCGCACCAGTTTTTTTTATAAGGTAATTTTCGGCTTCTTAAATCGCAGTATTTATAAATCGAATTTTACTGTTTTAAAATAGTGGTATGAGAAAGTAATTACTGAACATCGCGTATAAGCGAGAGATCACTGTATTTACATAATTAGTTGTAACATTTACAACTTGGGTAAAAATTGCAAAAGTTTTTTCCTCTTGGTATTCCGTAGCTTTAAACATTTGATTATGTATAACGACAGTTCAGTTTATTTAAAATATTTAGTTATTTTTCCTGCAAATACCAAATTTCCTGTCTATTTAATACATGGCTACAATGTCGGTTGAAATAGAGTTGTGGGTTAATTCCAATTATTAGGATTTAGATAGTCACTGGGAAGATACATTGTGTCCTCAAAGATGGATATTCTGTGTAAATTATAAAACTAGCTCATATCTTGGGTTGGGAATAGATTTATATATACCTAAAGCTGATGCATTGTAAAGAAAAAGGAACTGCTTCTTGATCTAGTAAGAAGGTTTACGAAAACATAATATATACCATTCCAAGTTACACACGATTCTCAAAAGCGTTCATTATCTTCAGAAAGTTCAGAAATGAATAGAGTTACGATATTTATAGAAGCATTTCTAAACCAATTCTTTTTCTATTCCCGTAGTTTTGGGGTTTGTTTTCGTGTAGTTTTGAAACGCATGTATAATGTTTTTCAACCAGGTATAAACATGACATATTTTTTTTTCGAATGCTATCTGTACTCAAGTGAACAATTTTATCTGCATAGCAAAGTTTATATATGCAAGAATGTACCTTCTCGTAACCCATCCTAAAGTCTTATCCGTTTATCTAATTGTTCTGTAAATGTGTGATTTGAAAAAGGAAAATATAAATATATATTTTTTTTTCAATTGAAATATATATTATGTATAAATTAATATATTTATAAGCTTCTACCACAAATTATTTTGAAATTCATCAAAAATAGTTTTTCTGCTAAAATTTCATCTGCTAAATATGCTAATTCTCCCACATTTAGCAGATTTCAAACATTTTTGTGGGTGGATCGAACAGATCTTTGTGAAAGTTAAGTAACTAACTATTAAATTCGTCTTTTAAATAACAACTAATTTTGTGAAATTTTCTGAAAAGAGCGGATTTTTTTCAAATTGCTAAAATTTAGGCTAAAATTACAAAAGTATCAATCCAGACACAGACTCTGTCTTTGGGGAAACGCAAAGGTATAAATCGCATTGCCGTTTACTGCTTTTGGTCAGTCAGATCTAAAATCCCTTTCACCATTTTGAAAATTGTGGGCGTGGAATGCATTAATATATTTTTTAAACTTCTCATCAGAAAATTAATGGTTCTATTTTTTTCGCTATATAACGTGTGGTTATAATTAAAGTTAAAATACACAGACCAATCTGGAGCCCGTACTTGTTGGCGGATTTCCTTGAAACTTGGTATATACGTTATATGGACCATCGAGAAGACAAATATCCAATTAAAAAATTGTTCAAGTTTCGACTACCAGGTGAACAGATGGCGCATAAAGAACCGTAAACACAAATTGGAGACATAAAATTTTATTTAATCACATCATTTGTTCAATGGGCATTCCATTTGTGTCATTGACATGGTAAAAGCGTGTTAAAACATGTTCAACAGAAAGCAAGCATAATACGTCATGTCACTTCAGTTCCAGAATATTCACTGAGTTGCTTCCATTGAACATGTTTTAAAACATTTTGAAAATGTTATTGACACAAATGGAAAGCGAATTGAACAGATGCTGCCACAAAATAAAGATTTATGTTACCAATTTGTTTTTCTTGTTCTTTATGCGCCATCTTTTCATCTGGTGGTCGAAATTTGAATTATATATTTTTATTAGAAATTTCTCGTCCCAATATAACCTATATTATATACCAAGTTGCAACGAAATCCGTCAACCAGAAATTGATATAGATTGGTCTGAGTATTGTAACATTCATCATAACTACCCGTTACTTTTCTAAAAGGGGGAGATCAAGTTGCGCAGCCTGAAAATGACAATAATTAAACTCTGTGGTTTTAAAACCTATGAATGAAATACAACATTTTTTTTCTATAATTTCACACATTCTTGTAGTTAAAAAAACATTCAAATTATATCTATTTAGCAATATTAATTAATTAAATGATAACAACAAAAATGGCTTTTTAAAAATATAAATAATAAAATATGCATTTTGCGCGCAAGATTAAAAAAATTCTACTGCAGACACAAATTTATTATTTCATTTAATTTTTAAGTTATATAACTATATTTTACACTGAAACTAAATTTTAAGGTATATTCAAATTCATTAGCATAATTAATGGTTTCTATAATGATATTCAAAAAAAATAAAAAAATATATATATACAGGGTGATCAGAAAATGAGTATACATTTGAAAAATTAATAATTCACGGAATGATGTAGGTAGAGAGATAAAAATTGACACACATGCTTGGAATGACATGGGGTTTTATTGTATCCACATAAAAGTTCATAAAATGGCCAACGGATGGCGTTTCGTGTGATAAGAAAAGCAGTAATTAGCATAACAAATTATGACAAAGCAAAGACGATGTTCTTCAGAACGAAAGCTCAACATGTCCACCGTCATCCCGCACCAATCGCTGTAGCCGAGGGACAATGTTGTGCGCAGCACTGTGCAGCATATCTGTAGTTATGGTGAGAAATTGGCGTTGGATGTTGTCTTTTAGCATGCCTATTGATGTCGGTCGATCGCGGCAGATTCCCCATTTTGATAGTAGAGCTTCACTAACATTGCCTTTTCTGGTAACGTCAACATGCTGCGATTGCTGGTGCATCTGATTATCTCTCTCATTACAGCTCCTTTTATACACGATTCTCCGGCAGAGTCGCTGACGTTTTGCTGTTCAGTGCCATCTGTCGGCCCTTTTTTTAACCTTTTTTTGTGCGGTTACAATAAAACCCCATGTCATTCCAAGTACGTGTGTCAATTTTTACCTCTGTACATACATTATTCCGTGAATTATTAATTTCTCAAATGTATACTCATTTTCTAATCACCCTGTATATATATGTTTTTTCAATACAAAATTTTCTATGACAAAAATCGGACTAAATTTAGGTTCAGCATAAAAGTATACATGGGAATTAATTATACACAACATTTTAATGTTCTATGATAATTAGTTTTCAAATGAGAGTGTGAGAAATGCCAAAAATTACAGTTTTGTGAAAAAGGGTTTCAAAGGTAATTTTACAAAAATGACAAAAAATGGCTTCCTTACACGATATTTTTCGCTATAATTTCTGTTCTAAATTGAATGCTTGTAAAATTCTTTTTGCAGTGTATTTGTAACATTTCAAGATATCCATGCTATATATTTTTTGAAAAATCGATGTTTTTAACCTTCAACGTGATCCCTATTCTAAGAAAAGTCGATTTCTTTTTAAATTGGCAAATTTTCGTAAAATATATTCTGAAATTTATTTGAAGTGTTAAATTCTTATTCACAACTTTTCAGCTCCGCTAAGACTTTAATCCTTTGTAACTCAACAAATCTTATTAATATATATATATATATATATATATATACAGTGTGATTCATAAATATCGAAACAATAGGCTATCTCTTTAAATATTTCTCCTAGACACATACTTCCAATTGCAAAGTTTCACAAAAAAAGGAGCAAAATTTGATGAGATAAGTTGCAACTTCATGGGGGGTCTATTTGAGAAAATACAAAAATTAAATTTTTATACGGCCCCCTTAGGATAAAATTTTCCAATTAGGAAATTTTTCCTTATCCAGTCCTGAATTAAACCAAAAAAAATTCATCTTGATATCTGCAAATTCAGGGAGATATGTCCGTTTTAATAATTCGTGAGGTTTCAAGGGATCAGACACAAATTGAAATGCGTGTAATTCAAGAAATAATGTTACTTTAAGGTGTCCGGGAAACATTTTATTTATTTATTTATAGAGTTAGAATTTTGAATTTATTGTGATGATTAGCCACATAATTTGTAAACAGAATCACATCATAAGACTTGTTGCAAAAAAAAAAAAAAAAAAAAAAAAAAAAAATGCAGAGTAATTTAAAATTGTTATAACTCGAAATATTATTTGTCGAATTGAATTTTTCTCCTTTAATTAAACAGAAATATATAAGTTTTAATTTTCATTCAGAATTTTGAAAAATAATTAAAAAAAAAAAAAAAAATGCAACTTATTTTAAACAAATCATATTTTCAAAAGTGAATAACTTTTTTTCAATTTTGCCAAATTAAAATTTAAGTAAAATATTTGAAAAAAATATATTACAAGTTTGAACCATTTATAGAGGTTATTGACTTATATAAATTTAAAAATGAGAAATGCTGAAATAAACTTATGATGCCGAAAAATACATTTAAAGTTTTAAACAAAGATTGGGTCCTAATAGAACGTTTAAATGCTTTTTAAAAGCTTCCAGGTGAATAAGTAACTCCTTCCTGTAGCTTCAATTTCTGATTACGATAGTTTGGCTCTCGGGTAAAGATATTAAATCTGTTTAACGCATACCCTAGTCTCTCATACAAATCTGGTATACAGCGAAATTTACAAAATTTAAGTTTATTAGAGTTATAAATTTCTTTTATGCACTTTATGTTTCAGGTCGGGTTTATTGATATGATGCGAAAGAAAACCATTTTCATGGCCGTTGCACTTAATTTTATTTAGTTCATTATCTAGACAGGTCGGTGCATATTTTACATTTCTGCACAAGCCGAAATTTGTACAAAAAATTCCCATTTATCTTAAGATACAATTAAGATTATTTTAAAGAATACTTCACACATATTTATAAGAAAATTTTACAGTTTAATTTAGATTACTATCTTTTCGCATGACAAAAACATAGCTGACAAACCTCCAACTAATCCTCCGTAAAATGTAGATTAATTTGAACCAGTTAACCCCTTTAAAACTAGAAATTGTTTAATGAATCTTTGACTTATTTAATTTAAATGTTTTAAGTCGAATCATTACTACATTTAATTGAATTTCTTAAAAGAGTTTCTGGTTCGAACGTATTGAACCTGGGTCAAATAAACACACTTATAACGGAAGATTTGGAATCTATTAAAACAATACACAATAGCAACGTTACGATTATTTATAACTATTAGACTGTTATATTCGAATAAAGATTTATTTTAAAAAACACTGTCGTTTGGAATAAATGAAAAATAGGTTTAAAAACATCATAACTTTTGAAACTGTATAACAAAAAAAAAAAAAAGATTTTTGAAAAGATTTTTGTAAAATCTCTCTATATTAAAAAAAAGTAACCACCGCCGCGGCCGCCGCTGTCACTTAAGATTTTGTGCCTTGAAGTCTTTCTGGATTAATGTCCAGAAAACTATTGCAAATAAAAATTTAAAAATTGGTGGTTTTTTAAAGAAATGTTCGATAAACACGCTGAAGTAGGCAGTTTTTAAATCGAAGAATTATTTTAAGAGATATTTAAAATCAAAGTTGGTCAAAACAGTTTTCTTATAAAAGTTTTATAGAAACGAAAACTATGCACAGAAATTTAAACATAATTTGTAAGGATATCGTTGACAAGGTTGGGGTGTGCAGACTGCAATTATTTTTTCAATTTGACTCATTTTTTGAGGTTATATTTCAATTTTTTATTCAAAATTTTCATTATTTTGACGAAGATTTGTTTCATATTTCATAAATTCCATTAAAAATTCATAAATTCCATTTAAATTCTATTAAAAACAGAAATAAAACTTTAAAATAATAATTAAATGATCACGTGTTAAAAGCAATAAATGTAGAAAATAACGGAATAAAAAATATACTTGCGCGTGAATATTAAAAAGATAAATAATTAAATTATTCCGCGTTTTCAAAGCATTAAGTAGAGTAAGATTAATTTATTTCGACAATATTTTATCTATTATTGCAAATTTTAAAACAGCGTAATTAATATTTCCCTTCAATTAAAAGCTATATTTTTACGTTTAATATTTACGTTTAAATCAATGAAATAACTAATAAATTGGTAAATTATAATTAAAAATACAGATAAACGTTGAATTAACGATCACCCGATGACATAACTACCACGCGTAACGCATCTGGTATCAATTGAATGCGACGCCACAGATATGCACTTTTGGCTTTAAATCCTACATTTTGGCGACAGTTCATTTCTTTTATAGAAAGTAGTAGTCGGGATAATGGAATAATACCCAATTTTCTATAGCATCGTTATAAAATTTCCCGATGCCATGACATTGCTTACTTAACCATTTTGCACGAGTTGATTTTCAAATGTTTAATTAACCTTATTTTATCAACAGTTGTTAGCTGTCTCGACAGCAGTTGATTCGGCTTTAAAATCCCTTGGTCAAAGGAAAATGAATGGAAACCCTATTATAGCAGATGTTACAGCGAACAGCCGATTACCCAAGGCCGATTATAGCAGCCGATTACAGCAGGTCGTTTAATTATAATTCAATCTTCTGCAATCGTTTTAAGGTTTATCAAATCAGAGTGTTTTTACAGTTTGTGGTGTCAGAACGGGGGGTTGGCGAGCGTAGCTCGTAGGGGGCATAACCCCCTAGTTTATAAAATATTATTTCAAATGATTCCGTTAACAGAAGTTTCATTATCGCTATTACTATTTTTATAAAACTTATTGCCTTCCCGACACGTACTAAGAGCAATAAAGACACGGTCCGGCCAGCGGGCCGTGCCGATTGCGACCCTGGGACCAATCTCGGCCTCATGCAGGCCTTTAGCATACTTCTCAAGCAAGTTTAACGTAAAAATCTATACGCTAATATTTTATATCTAAATGTTAAGGCATTGTCTTAGATCGACTTTTAATAATGTGTAAATGTACGGTCGATCCCTAACTTGCCTTGCAAATAAACTGATATCGCGTCTCTCAGAGGTATGCTTAAGTGGTGCAAGTCACGAATTTTGGATTTTAATATCTCTGTGAATTTTGCAGATATAAAGATGGCATTCTTTTTGTTTAATTCAGGACTGGATAAGGAATAATTTCCTAATTGGAAATTATTAAATTATTAATATTTCTACGAAAATTATTATTTGGCCGTATAAAAATTTAATTTTTGTATTTTCTCAAATAAACCCCCCATGGAGTTGCAACTTATCTCATCAAATTTTGCACCTTTTTTGATGAAAATTTGCAATTGGAAGTATGTGCCTAGGAGCAATATTTAAGGAGATAACCTATTGTTTCGATATTTATGATTTACACTGTATATATAAATCCTTTGTATCTTAATTCAAATATTTTGTATTTTATTTTAAATTTTGTGTTATAATTACAATATGATACTTATTTTATTTACTTAAATATAATCATGTATTACAGCAACATAAAGTTTTAATAATCTCAATCATCTCATCACCTGATAAAACATCTAAAACTTCCAGCAAACCGATTTTTCAAAGATTAACAAAACCAAAACATAAAAAAGTAACCCAGGCTTTGCATACAATGTTTTATTCTCCAACGTAGTGTTAAATGTAAATTTACTTCTTTAAAAAATAAATAAAAAATAGAATAAATATATTGTTTCTGATATCTGTCCTCACAATACATATACTTTAAACATAGAATATATTTTATTTACTTAATATAATGCATTTCTCTAAAAAATGAAACTCGTTTCGGTCTGAGTAGAAACAACCTTGGATAAACCGGAATGTTTTTGTATTAAACTGAATGTAGTTTACTGTAATATTTGAACGCATAATTGGTGAATAACATTTTTCATGCTATTTTTTATATTTATATTAAATTCGTTATTGAAAGAATAAAATATACTTACTCAAATTCTCATATAAATACTGTCCATAATATTTGTTAAGGCTTATGTAAGTTAAAAGACATTATGTAATCATCCTTGTTTACGTTACCGTTCTACTACTGGAAAGGGTTTTAAATATTTATATAAAATGTTTTCTTATGCTCTCTATATAATGGAATTCGTATAAAAATGTTGAATAACAAGGAAAATATCTATATATTTTTAAATAAGTCTTTCATTTTACTAAAACATGTAGCATATTTGGTAAACATAATTTAATTGCACACTATTATTATATTTTAAGAAATGCATTTATTTTTAGAAAAGTCTAATATAGGTTTATGTTCATAATCTTTTTAAATCAAAGTTGTTTTTTTGTGTGTGTGTGTGTGTAATAAATGTTCATATGACTTTTTTGAGCCTTTATTTTAAACGTGAAATAACATTCTTTAAAATTGCTTTTATCATATATGGAAACTATATAATATTTTTGCTATAATATTTTTCCTATATCATAAATTTTTTCCCCTTGCAGATTTCATATCGATATCACTGGTCGACAACATTTTTGCTACAGGGTGAAATACAGGTGTTCTAGACTGATTTGAGTGTGCTGATTCCATATCCGAACTCCAAATTTCTCTATGACGTCAGGATCTCGAGTTATAGAAACTACCAATGTTTAAATTTGACATTATGAGACTTTTTTACACAACTAAAACTTGAGCAATATTGTTTGTTTCAGAACATACTCACAATCTGGATGTGTTACATTAGATTTAATTTTATTTGAAAATTGGGATCTCTTTTTCAAACAGAAGTAACACAGTCTGAGAGGTAATTTTTCGGTTCACTTCATATCCTGGGCACAGCAACAGACATTGTTTTCCTTTTACATCTTAATGATTGTGATAGCATTGTATTGCACACAGTACAGCATATATGTGGTGCTCACCATTTCTCCTGATCTCCAACTTCAGCACCAAAGTACTGATGGTAAGCAGAATTCACTTTTTAAACAGCAGGATATGAGTAATTTTACATCCTGATATGATAGAGAAATTTGGAGTTGAGATTTGGAATCAGTATACTAAATTAGTCTAGAACACCTACATTTTTAAACGTAGCTGACAAAAAATAGTTTTTTGTTGACCAGTGTATTTAAAATAAAACTACAAACTCTGGATCTGAATTTATTTTCCACTTTAAAAATATTTATTTAACATTAAAACATTTATTGATAGAAAAAAAGAAAAAAAAGTAAGAAAGGAAGAAAAAAAGAAAAAAGAAAAAAGAAAAAAGAAAAAAAGCCGAAAAGGCTTAATTCACATGGCTTACTCGATTTTTCAAAATATGACACACCTTTCAGCATCATATGGCAACAATTGGAAGAAATTAATTCATCGCACTCTCGGTATTATCACGGTATTTAAAATTAAATGATAACATGTATCTGTTTGTCTTGTGGTTAGAACACAGACTCTGAATCAAAAGGTGTCTGACAAGGACCAGGTTTGAGAGTCTGTAGGCTGTCGGATAGACGTTTCAAGAGCTCTTTCTTATTAATCTTTTTCTCCAGATAATAACTGTAGTCACTTTATGTTTCAACATGTTACATGTTCATCATATATGATGTTTCATCCTGCACAAGTCTACGATTTTCCTGGAGCACTAAATGTTAGAATGATATTTGACCAACTTAAGGAACCACTTTTGGTACCATGTTTGCTGAAATGTATAAGGTGAATGAGATATATGTGGAGAAACCGTAATTTAAATTCTGAATTAAAGATTTATAGGCTTTATTTTCTGAAAACATCATTGTAATTTTATGTATATGAGAGACTTTATAAATACAGTAAAACCCCGGTTATCCGAAAAGCATGGGACCAAAGGATTTTCGGTTAACCGGAGTTCTATAGGAATTTTCGGATAACCGGGAGGCTTCCCAATTTTATTCTACCAGACAACTCTACTCACCCTTCTTACACAGTCAGGTAAAGCGTTGGTTGTTTACAGGTGCTGCAAGAGTCCACATTCTATTAGATTTCCCCTTTCTGTTTACGTGTGTTTTAATTTCCTCCAAACTTTATTTACGATGAGTAATATTTTAAAATACAAACGGGTTTTTTTATAAGCATGAAGGGCTCAACTAATTGAAAAAGTTGGTATTGGCACCTCAATATATTGAAGTGCAGGAAAATGCAACATTGTAAGATCTGTTGTTGTTTAAAAGGTGGCGTGGTAAGGCAGCATTGAAGCAATGCGAAGTTGAAAAACATAAAAAATCACAACATATTTTGTAAAAAAATGAAGTGCTGTATGTGTCTATGCAATCAAATGCCTGCAATTACGCAATGATCCAAATAAGTAAGTTAACGCTGTTTATTTATTTCTTAAACAGCATGCTTGTTTAAAAAAATCACATTAAAAAAAAGAGTTTTAAGGTCTCTCGGTTAAGCCGATTTTCGGATAACCGGGATTCGGATAATCGGGGTTCTGCTGTATTAGTTATAATACAGGGTAAATATACCGATTTTATTCCAAAGTAATAACGAAAAAAATTATATTACTTTTGTGAAACTTTGACTTCTGTGAACATTTTTTATACATTTTATAAGAAATCCTTATGGAAACTAAACCTCATGAATCCTTGCATGAAGAGTAAAATAAATAAAGCTCTTCAATTTTTATTTCTTTTCCTAAATGGAATTTTTTAATAATTCTACATAAAACACTTTTATTTTTATCTCGTACTTGAAAGTTTACATAAATACCGTGAGGAATACAGAAGAGAATTAAAAAAAGGAAGTTTCACCAAATTTAGGTTTTAAAAATCTGTTACATGTTAATATTGCTACACAATTCTGAATAAGGGTGAAATTGTAAAAATAAAATATATTTAATTAAAATATATTAAATAAATACAGCTCTTTTTCCATAAAGTTTTATACAAAAATGAAGCAACACGCTTTAATTGTTTACCTACTGGAGATACGTAAAATATGGGAATTACATTTACGAGGGAAAGTCATTTAGAAAGTCACAAAAGATAGTTAAATATGAACTTACAATGATATTCCCTTCAAAACTATTGTTATTTCTCAAATATATTCTCCACCAATATTTATGTACTTATATCACGGTTTTATCAGCGCCCCAACACCAGCAATTCAACATTTTTGGGTTGCTGTCTCAGCCACATTAGGACTTCAAGTTGAACCTTTTCATCATCTGTGAACATCATCTTGCTTCCAAGATGGTTTTTAGTGGACTAAATAGATGAAAATCACTCCGAGTTAAGTCAAATCTGTATGGTCGATGTTGAAGAAGTTGCCAACCAAACTTTTGAATTGTCTCCTGTGTTTAACTGGAAGTCCTAATGCGAATGAGACAGCAATACAAAGATTGTTATGCAGCTGGTGTTGGGGCACTGGTATAAGTGCATAAATATTGGTGGAGAATATGTTGAGAAATAAAAATAGTTTTGAAGTGAATATCATTGTAAGTTATTATTTAATTATATTTCGTGACTTACTTAATGACTTTCCCTCGTAGAAAAATATTTATCTACGTTCTGAAAAGTAAAACTGGAAAAATACCATTCTTCAAGGACCAAAATCAATTAAATGTTGACACTTTAGTTCTAATAAAATTTCGGATTTCTTTGAACAACGTTTTAGTGAGAGAAAGCTATAATATTCCATAAAAGTAAATTATCATAACTAGGTGAATTTTGGTAGTCGAAAAATAGGACTTTGAGTGTTGCATTCACGGCATGGAGAAAATGTTTCTAAACATAACGTATAGGACCTACAGATAGTATAAAAATTGAAAAAGTGTATTTTTTTTAAACTTATGTCACAACATCATCATAAACTTTAAGTATTATACCTACCTGCAAACTTTCAAAAAATGCCTTTTTTCTGCATTTTCTGAAAGTAAAAGTAGCAAAGTATATTTAGTTACGTACTCTAGTCTATCTAATAAAAATTAAGGAAATTAAGCCACTTTAATTTGCTTTACTCTATCATACGTAAATCTCAACTTGGGTCTTTAAACATGATTATTTCAAATCTATGTTTTTAAAGCTGATGATTACGATAACTCAAACAAATCTCAACCAATTTTCTTGCACTTTGAATCAATTTTTAATAGCTTTATTATACAGAGAGTAATCATAACTTTTGACAATCTATGATTTATGTTTCTATTTTTTATAATTAAAGTTAAACAAAATTGTGTGAATCGGTAAAATAACATTCAATGGCCGCCATTTTGCAGAGACAAAATTTCATTAAAATCGAATGATTACTCATCAGTTTTAAGTTTTCCGAATAAAGAAATTATGCTTTACAAGTTCAGAAAACATTTGACAGAATTAGGCTGATCACCGTGGGTGGCGACCAAAACGACACCATCTACAGGGAGCAAGTCTGCTAGGGACATGAAAACTTTACTTCGTCATTAAAAATATCATTTTTTTCTTTAAAACAAAATACAAAAAGAGTTTTTTAAATTATTTTTCTCTCTCCTCCCACCAAAAAAAAAAAAAAAAAAAAAAAAAAAAATCAAGTGGCTAAGTAACAAATGTTGACATATATTAAGTAATAATAACAATTTTGCAAATTATTATTAAAATAATTTGCACATTTTTGTCGATAGAGCAGCTATTACTCCCATTTGATCGAAAAGCACATTTATCAATAATTTTAGAACGACAAGATCTTGAAATGTATCTCAATTTAAATGTACATCTGCTTTAGTATCAACCGAGTAACAACGCAATAAGAAGCAATATACAAAATAGGATGACTCAAAAATATGGAACATGGACTTCAAAATCATGGTAAAAATAATTTTGCAGAAATGATTTTGTCCTACAATAACACTGGTCAACAAAAAAATACTTTTTGTGAGCTACTTTGACAAATGTGAGTGTTCCAGACTGATTTGAGTGTGCTCATTCCAAATATGAGCACACTCAAATCAGTCATATATCAAATTTCTATATCACATCAGGATATAAAGTTATTGTCATCCTGCTGGTTTTGTAAGTTTAAACATTATAGAGTAACTACTACAGTGATTACTTGTAATTTACTTAATTATGATGCTAAATTCATATTAATTTTTTTAGGATCACCATGAATAGACGTAACGGGCTTGTATCAACTATACAGACTATCTGTTACATCTGTGAACGATTTACACCACGTGATCAACGACAAAACCTTACTTGAACAGTGAAAGCTTCTTACCATCATTACTTTGGAGTGGAACTTGGAGATCAGGACAAATTGTGGGCACCACATATATGCTGCAATGTGTGCATAGAGTGCTAACACATTGGTTAAGAGGTAACAGAAAAGCAATGCCATTTTATGTGCCCATGATATGGCGTGAACCAAAAAATCACCTCTCAGACTGTTACTTCTGTATGACAAAGATCTAAGCTATGTTTAACGCCATTTTAAGGTTTAGGTAGAATAATATTTCTGAGGTTCTAGTTGTGTAAAAACAGTCTCATAATGTCAAATTTAGACACTGGTATTTTCTGTAACTCAAGATCCTCACGTGATAGAGAAATTTGGAATTCAGATTTCGAATCAGCACACTCAAATTCATTTAGAACACCTACATTTCCCCTAGTAGCAGAAATGTTTTTGATCAGTGTAATAAAACTTATGCTATTATTTTTTACAATTTAACAAAATATTTTAAATCTATCAAACATAAATAAATACGTAGAAAAAATTGTAATCGCCTAAATTATTTTCAGTCTACTAAATCCACGATCAGAATTCAATAAACTTCCGTCATTTCAAATCATTTCTGGTCCATTTAAACGAATCTATTTTTACACTAATTTCTAATTAATGAATTTGTTATTCTTCAAAGCATTTTTTCTCAATTTTTGTGAGTGTATCAAAATATTTGTGCAATCATTTAATAAACTTTAGAACGATTTCGCCTATTAAAATTAATAAACTAAATTGACATTTTTTGGGAAGTCTCTAAAATATTAACAATTTCACTAAAATCATTTCTTTCAATTATTGTACTATAAGATTTTATATAATTAGACGACGACTTCGCATATTACAATATGGTGATCTTACATATAAATATATAAATGTTTCAGTGTGGATTCTTTCCGCTCTATATATTTCAACAACAAGGAAACTGAATGTTTATAATTTAAAAAAAATATCCATTTTAAAATATTTTGGAATTCTGCAACTATTAATAAAACATTTGTAACATGATAAAATACTGCATCTATAACTAACCCTAAATTGCATTACTGCCAGTTAATATGTTGAGTGAATTTTATATTGAGTTTTTTTGGTAGTATATAGTACCATCAGGTAATAACTGGTTAACGGAAATTAAGAAACAAATCTTAGGATAGATTTAAATGTTAAATGTAAAGAAAATATTTCTTGTACATTGGGCGAAAGAAAATAGTTAAAAAAAATGTAGAAACATTTCAAAGATGAGAGCAGAAACACAATGTTTTTCGTTACAAAGATTTTAATTTATTCTTTGAGAAAATACCACTCACACCTGCGTTCTATCTTCTTTTAGAAGGTGACAAAAATACAATAAAGTTTCGACCACTCTAAAAGACTTCTGTGATGTTGAATATCTTTGAACTGAGAATACCAAAGTTGGTATTCTATTTATTAAGAAAGCTTTCTGAAATGCACATTTTGAGATTTATTAAAAAATATTCTCATTTTTGTGTTCAACATATGTACCAAATGATTTGAGTTCGGTGTAGGTGTGTCAATGTTTTTTCCATTTCTTAATTTGTTTTATTCTCAGAAATAACTAAAATAAAGTATACTTATACAAAATAATTAACTAATGTGAAGCACATTGTACTAGACTACAAAAATACAAAAAAGTTTCGACCACTCTAAAAGATTTCTGTGATGGTGAATATCTTTGTACTGAGAATACCAAAGTTAGTGTGCTTTTTATTGAGAAAGCTTTCTGAAATGCACATTTTGAGATTTATTAAAAAATAGTCTCATTTTTGTGTTCAACATATGTACCACATGATTTGAGTTCGGTGTAGGCGTGTCAATGATTTTTCCATTTCTTAATTTGTTTTATTCTCAGAAATAACTAAAATAAAGTATACTTATACAAAACAATTAACTAATGTGAAGCACATTGTACTAGAATACCAAAATAATGTTTTTTTCAAATATTTAATTTCTTTCGCTAGAAAAAATTTAATTTATTCTCTGGGAAAATTCCACTCACATCTGCCTTCTATCTTCTTTTACAAGGTAACAAAAATGTAAAAATGTTCCAACCACTCTATCAGAATTCTGTGAAGGAAAATATCTTTGAAGTGAGAAGAGCAAAGTTGGTATGCTATTTCTTGAGAAAATTTAAAGAAAGCTTTGTAAGATACACTTTTTAAGATTTATTAAAACATATTTTCTATATTATGTTCAGAATATGTACCGCATGATTTGAGTTCAATGTAGGTATGTTTCAAAGATTTTTCATTTCTAAATTTGTTTTTTTTCCCCTTAAAAATAACTAATATAAACACATTTACACAAAATAATTCACTAATATGTAGCATATTGCAGTAGACTACCAAAATATTTTTTTTCTCTTCAGAATTTTAATATTTTATTTGATTTAAAAACTTTTTTTTTTCTTAAATGTTGACTATTTTATGTTCAGTACATATGTCTTATACTTCCCGTACGCTTAATATATTTTTTTTTCATTTTTACTTCGTTCTATCTATAATAGAAGAAAATAGTGTAATCGAATTTTTTTTAGACTCCCAGTTTTCGACGGATTTACACGTTTTAGAAGTCAGAGATCGCTCAAAACACCGTTTTACATAATGTCCGTCTGTACATGCGTGCCTTATTTGTATCATTGACAAGTGTATAAAGTTATGCACAGAGTTTAACTAAATTTCATATATATATTTTTGGCTATGACCAGCTGATCAAAGTTGAAATTAGCGATATTCTCAAGGAAGGGGATGCTGTGATAGCAAAATTTGTGCAATATTTCTTTTGTGTAATCGGAAAGTGTATGAAGTTATGCATAGAATTGAATCAATCTTCATACATACTTTTTTTACGATGGACGTCTGGTCCCAGTTAAAAATGGGGATATTACTTTCATAGCGTTCTTGCGGGATTTTTTCGTTTTTTTGTGATTGTGCTTTACATCGGCTGAACTTGCAGCGAAGGATGCTATGCACCCATGTAACCCGGCGATTCGCAACCAGCTGACGTACAGCAGCATGATAAAAACTATTGATTTTAATGAAAATTATGATCAAGATTAACACGTATTTATTCCAATTAATAAAGTGAAGCAAAATTTTAAGATGAAAACCAAAGTCAGTGTAGTTGTGTTTTGTACTGGATGTTCGTGAAGCGACGCACGCTTCGGCATCTCGCTTGTTTCTAAAATGCCTAATTAAAATAAATTCGCTTTTTGAAATATTAAAACATAAAAGATAGAAGAAAGTTTTGAGAATGGCACATCCTACTAGTTTAATTTATGTTAAGTGCAAAATTAGTGTATACATCCCGAAAACGAAAACACGTACCTAAGTAATAAATAATACATATTAAGGAGTCTTGTACTTTTTAAATGCGACGAAAATCGAGAAAAACAATCAAAGTTTGAATAAGTGTATTTTCAAAACTTTTATATGTATAAGCATAAAGTTTCGATTATTAATTAAATAGATTGTGCTTTTTAATATAATACTATTATAAACTGACTAATATTTTACTGAATTTCTGCATTGTTGAAATTAAAATAGCTATTTTTTTTACTCCGTAAGTCATTGTGCGCATGATATCTTGAGAACGCATGCATGGATTGCTGAAATTTGATTTAGATAATGAGTGCATATGTGTGTTTAAAATGATCTACTTTTAAATATTTACAATGAAAATATTTTTAATTATGACTATTTTTATTCATTAAAAAATATAATATTTTGAAATTTTTTACAAAAATATTTTTTTACATGGTTAATACATTAATTTTGACCTAAGAGTAGGTCATTTTTAAAATACATATGTGCTTATTATAAACATCAAATTTCGTAACAATCCAGTCATACGTTCTCAAGATATCATGCGTGCAATCACTTACGGAGTAAAAAAAAGAGCAACTTTATTTTCAACATTTCTCAAATTCTGTAAAAGACTAGTCAGTTTCTAATGATATTATATCAAAAAGCACAATCTGCTTACTCAATAGTCAAAATTTCATGCTTATACACATAAAAGGTTTGAAGATACACTAATTCAAAATTTGAACATTTTTGTTGATTTTCGGCGAGTTTAAAAAGTACAAGACCCCTTAAAGAGAGACAATAGATTTAAACACTATTTTTAAAGAAAATATTTCTTGCCCTTTCATGCAACCCTAATATGAAATCAGTCTAAAAAATATAAAAAAGAAAATGCTAAAGGATTTATAAAATAGAAGCAAAAGTAAAATTTGCTTCGTGTGGAAGAATTAAATTTATTCTTTGTGAAAATTCTACTCACACCTGCGTTCTATCTTCCGTTCGAAGGTGACAAAAGTGCAAAAACGTTTAGACTACTCTAAAAGAATACAGAAAAGCAGCATAATTTTGAAGAAAGAATAATAAAGTTGGCATTCAATTTCTTAAAAAAAATTCAATGTAAATAATTGCACATTACTGCCCGTTTTGAGTATTTTTAGAAACATTTAAAAATGCATATGCAGCATATATGTTTTTTAAATATTACTAAATATTAATGTTACTTAATTTTACACCACTCTTATATTTAATTTATTTTAAACTAGTTGTCTCGTCCAGCGTTGCCCAGCCCCGTGGTAAAAACTTAAATGAACCCCAAATAAAAAAGCTTTTGTTTTCTAAACGCATTGAAATTTTTAATGGTTTTAAATATAAAGGTTTTACAACGCGTGTAAAAGTTACGTCCGAAATATCGTTATCTGGTTGTAAAATAAATATTTTTTCTGTTCTGGGAAAAGGACACTTTTATACAGGACAATTATATATCAGGGAAACCCGCCCATTCCCTGCCTTATCCCATTCCTGTCTTCAAAAAAAGTTAAAACGACCCCCTTCATTCCCCTGCAGTCTCTTTTTTTCACCCTTCTCTCAAACAAAAGAGGGGGAAGAATGGATGCTCCCTCCAGGAAGGAGAAATAAGAATTTAGAAAGAGTATTTCTCAGCGGTAGAATTGGTAGAAGTACAGGTTAATAGGAGAGCAATTCTTTCCACAGCGCTCTTGATTCTTCTTAATTCTATTCCCTGCTTTATTCACCCTTCAAAAAATGTTGAGGCATGGCACAGTAAAGTCGAATTCGTACTGAAAAATTAAGACTTTTGCTTTTAGTTTTATTATATTAAATGATTAATAAATCATCATGAATTAGGTTTTAAACTACGTTTACAGAAAGATTCAAAAGTCTTTTGACATTTTCGGGTTAAAACTTTAAATTTGAAAAATATATAAAAAACGTCCTGTATATAGATTATGTTCTTGAATATAAAAAAGAGAGTGTATTTGAATATGGTGGCTCTGCAAATCTACGCACAGTTCCCACAAAGTACAGGAACACATTTTACAGCATTGTTTGCGTGGTTTCATCTGGTACTACTTTTGCTGCTGCTGTTGCTGCTCAGTTATTAGCTGTTTCAGTTGATATAGGCTGTTGATTTTCACTTTCTACACCTTGTGATATCCTGAATTCCAGTGTCATCTTTGGAAGCAATAAATAATCTCCTAATAGAAAAAGGTTTTCCTTTTGTGGTCGGATTGCAAAGGCGTGAAGTGAAATCCAAGGCGTCATCCTATCCAAGTTATAGGTGTTTCAACTTGATTGTGATCCCCCTATCTGAGTGATGAAAATTATTATGATTTAGGGCAAGAGTCTGGTGTTTTATAGAACATTGGTACAACATTGATGATGTCACAGGGAACCAATGAAGATCAAATTTTCTCTTGAGACTTAGGAAGAAGAAAGAAATGACGAAAAGGGTCGAACAGAGAGTGATCGGTCTTGATGCAGTGTGGACATGGGATAGAAAGTGTCTATTTGAACTTTGAATAACAGCTTATGAGATCGCTGCCGTAGCAGCACAAATATTGTTTAAACGCGTGAGATGGTCTCTTTCAAATCTTTTGTAATTCTATTATATTGAATGAAATCGAATAGTTTTGTTATACTCAAGAACTTTCGTATTCATAAGATGTATGGTCTTGTATTTCGGTATATATATCAGATAACTTTTATAGAACTGTGGCCACTTCACCACAGCCTGTAAATTTATAAAACCACAGTCAAAAAAGTACAGAAAGTTGTGCTAAGTGAGATTAATTCAATTCCTTACTCAGACTCATTTTTGAAGCGCCTGGGCTGCAGTTATAGTATTGTTGATGTAGTGTACAGTTTCTGTTGCAGTAACTGGTTTATGACAAAATTATTCGTCAGCACGACATCCCATTCTTTGTGTTCATAAGATCTCTTTTAGTTTTCTTACTATTATCTGGTTCCGAATTTTCGATAAAAATGTTCTTGAACCTCTTCAAATGTCTTTCTTCGCAGTACTGATGAAAATACGGCTATTTATTTTTCTTTGTAAACATTATTAATTTTTTTTAATTTCCTGGAAATAAAAACAATTGGTTAACGACTTCAGAGCAATGTCAAGAGGCGTTTAAATCACACTCTATATTTCATTTTATATCTATATTGTTTTTATAAATGTTCTATACTTATGTTTTTTAAAACATAAATTTGTATATAAAAATGCTGAGACGTTTATTTATAAGAATTCAAAATCCAAAATGAAAAATTATATTTTGAACGCTAGCTGTCCTTCAACGGATAATTTATATTTCATATGTAAATAGTATATTTTTAAAGATAGTATCTAAGTTAGATTTAAACATTAAATTTAGCGAAAATAATCTTTGTTGATTCACGTCATCAGAGAAAGGATGTACAAAAAATGCAAAGGATTTTTAAAAGCGGAAGCCAAAACTCAGTTTTTTTCTGTGTGGCAGAATTAAATTTATTCTTCATGAAAATTCAACTCACACCTGCGTTCTATCTTCTGTTCGAAAGTGACAAAAGTACAAAAAAAGTCTCGACGACTCTAAAAGGAATAAGCATAGAAAGATAACTTTGAAGTAAGAATAATAAAAGTTGTATGTTATTTCTTGAGAAAGTTTAAAGTAAATAGATGTAAATTGCACTATTTGAGTTTTTTCTAACATATTGATTATTGTTTTTGCAGCTATACAAGTTATCCTTCGTAAATATGTATAAAGATTGTATTATTTATTTATTTTAACAGGGGATTAAATTAATACTGATTGTGTTTCAGACTACATAAATAATATTTATTATTAATTATTTTACTCAAAGTATTACTTAATTTCAGAATTAATGTTTTCGAACTATGAAATGTCTCTCTTTATAAGCTTTTAAATTCGTATCTACATAAATTAATTCAAACTATAAGATATAAGAATTCAAAATTAAAATAGATGTATTCCCTTTTCCATTAATATTTCCTCAATCGAAGATTAAATTTAAAGGAAATATTATTGCATTCACATCACTATTAAATTAAACTGGTGACAGAAAATATAAAAAATGCAAAATAATTTATAAAACAAGTAATATCATTTTTTTAAAGTCAATTCCTATTTAGGTCAACAAAGAAAATTTTTATTTTAGTTACTTTTTATCAAATAATTACAATTAATATAAATATGTATATACATATGACAGAATCAAAATATTAAGTGGCAAAATAGAAAGCGAATTTCCTTGCAATTTTCCATTTTAATAATTAATATAAGAATGGTCCGAATAATACGTAAGTACCAAACATAATATGAAACAGTATAGAAAATAATATTAAAACATAATCACGAGTCAACAGTTACCATGCCAACAGTTTTATGTAGTAGCGGCTCTTTCGAAGAGTGGAAACTAATGGAGTGTTTCTTCTCTTGAGAAACCTGAACAAACATTTTCTGAAAGAATGAACATTCTTTTCCATTACTTTTATATTTCTGAAGTAATATTGGGTGTAAAGAATCGGATTTTTTATTAACATGTGTAAACAATATATTACCAATATCTAAACAAATTAGTAAACACACACACTAAAGTAAGCATGCACTAATGCAAATGTGTAAACTCCGTACTCCAGACACCAAAATACCAATAAATTCTAAAATCAGTCAGAAATCGTATTAAAAAGAAACAAGCACAGGAAAATGTGAACGCTTTCATTTCTAATTTTTAACAATTTGTTTCTGAAAATGGTGGAATTTGGACACACATATTGATGAATGTCTTTTTTTGCTATGAAAATTTTTCTGCCATCAATAAAAGTTATAAGTGAAAATATGAATTAATCGTTTTCAAATATAAATAACATTTATTGAATTTAAATAAATCTTTATAAAACGGTTTGTTAATGTTTCATTTTGAATTAAAGCAAACTTTTAATAGTGGCAAATTTGCACATATAGTGCACCTAAGTACAGTTAAAAGAAACTTCTTGGCATTTTTTTAAATATCTTGTATAACAGAGGAATGATGTTCATTCAAAACATGAGCTACATTTTCTGTATACCAAATTAATTTTTGTTTGAAAAGTTATTATTATTTTATAAATCCAGAGATGAATTAAACCACAAAGACATTTTTATATCAAGTTAGATAATTTTAAAGATATTTCACTCTGTATTATTGCCTCCTAAATATATATATATATATATATATATTTTTTTTTTTTAAGGAAATTAATTTTCCATTTTCTCTGTTTTTCTTTATACTGTAACCATTTTCTACCTTTTATGCAAAACGATTAGAAAGTAACTCTAAAACGTATGAGTTGAATCATTATTTGAAATAAGGAATTAATAAAAAAATATGAAAATATGAAAAACAAAACGTTACAATTAAATCACCTAATTTCTAAATTATTTCAGTTCATTTGTTCATTCATACGCCAATAAAAAGAATAAAGGAAACACTTTACTAACACTTCATTTTGAATGATACTGTGATACAAATTTTCTCTTTCGATTGAAACAGGATTACACGAAAATATATATTCCTCGTATGTTTTACATAGCATGAATTCCCTGCAGTTGCATAATACAAACTGCAGGTATAAGTTTCTTCAGAGATTTTTACTTGAAACACCTTTCTGTTTAGAGCTATTCTCTTAAACATGCTAAAGAAGTTCTCAGAATCCAGGTTTAGAAAGAGAAAGAAAATCACTTGAAACAAATGCATACAAATGTGAAGAAAAACGTGATTTTGTAAATAAATTTTGAATATGTTTTTCACGCTTTGGGAATATTTATTTTGCGTTGATTTCTGTTGTTAAATATTTCTCCGAAACATATCTGAAGATATTTACCCTTCAACAATATTTCGAGTTCAAATCTTAGTTTTATTCCACATTCATTTATTTCCGCTCTCCAATGTTTGTAAAGTTATAATTTTTGCTTCTTTTTACTATGGTTTAATTTTTTTTAATCGAAAGAAATGCAAAATTATTTTATTTATTTATATCCAAACTGAATGATGTCTAATTTTATATTTACAGTCAGAATATCTCGCTGACATTAGATCACGCATTGAAAGGATCACGGTCCCATAAGCGGCGTTTTTAGCATAAATGAGTTTTCGCATTATGTGTCAGGGTAGGTCATATAAATTATAAATATAGAGCTGACAAGTAGAAAAGTTTAATAACAACATGTTATTACATGGCATAAGATACACATGGCAGTCAATATTTGAAAATATTAGAATATTAATTGAACACTATGGGATGAACAAAACATATAAGATATAATCAAAACTTTTTAAGCAGATACTTCTGTGACAGATTGTTCGCTTTCTGACCAGTGGGAGGTAGCAGCATCCAGAATAAATTTTTTATAGTCAGCAGTGCGAGGCTTTTCTTCTGCCATATGCCTTTGGTATCCCAAATACCACAAAACGGCTGCAATATGAGCACAAGACTACACGGGCTTTGCTATTCAATGTTCATGCTTATTAGCAATAGTTAAGTTCATTTTATTACGGTTATACATGGGGCTTAGGGTGTCCCAAAAAATAAAAGTCATTTTTTTCTATCGCATACCCTCTTATTTTTTTCCTTTTATGTCAAAACAATTGTAAATAAAGTTTCATGTAATTTGAACCACGGTAACGTGCCGACTTCCAGCTAAACATCGCAGCGAGTACTTGTGTACTTAAGCGAACGAACGGTTTCACGTGTCAGCTTGTCACGTGACCGTAGAAGAGCACCCACCACCTGCAATAGGAAAAGAAAAAAAAGAAAGGTTTTGGAATGCTTCGACAGACATAAAGCGCAGTTTACTCAGAACAGCGCACGTCTACGTGTCAATGTGCTTATAATTCCAACTTGTTTTGTTAGCAAATGTTTCTACAGTTTTGAATCAGTGAACAGAACATGGCAGTAGAATTGCGTAGTTCTAAAAATGTTATATTTTTAGAAGGGAACGTAAAACATCAAATAACGGGCTTAAAACTTCCGTCTAATAGACAAGTTCTCGCTGCCTTGTTTTACAATATTCGGGAAGTGAATTTAACTGTTAATGAAAATGAAAATCTCGCTATTCGCGAATGCATTATCTTTTGGGAAAAGGCACGCATACCTAC
The DNA here is from genome assembly GCA_963931845.1 of Maratus michaelseni. Taxonomy (NCBI): domain Eukaryota; kingdom Metazoa; phylum Arthropoda; class Arachnida; order Araneae; family Salticidae; genus Maratus; species Maratus michaelseni. The sequence goes on from OZ007592.1 coordinate 397,272,541, forward strand.
CAAATCGTTGCCAAATTGAGTGAGGAAGCTTGTTAATATGTATCAAATTTGGAGAGATTTACAAAAAAATGCAAAGAAATTACAAGACGTATTTAAGAGGCGACAAGAGGATTTTGTAAGTAATTTAGAAAATTTGTTTGACATCGCACATGCTGATGCACTTCAAATAATGAAAATAGAGGAAGATAGGATGTTCTTGCAACTCCAAAGAGAGCCTGGCCGACCCGGTCACTTAGGTGGGGTGGATACAAAACTGGCCAAAAAAGAAGAAAGGGCGCGACTTCGAGCTGTCCAAGAAGAAAATCGGCGAATCAAATATGGTTCCGCTTCAACTTCCTCGTCAACATACGAAACATTGCAAGAAGATTCCTCTTCAAATTCTACCGAAAATATGGATAAAGAAGATATCCCAACATTTATAACTATGAAAGTTCAGAATAGTCAGAAAGCTCCGAACAATGAAAGCTCAAAACCAGTAGTAAGGAGTGATTTTATTACTCCAAAGTTAGTTGCTGCGTTAGACAGGTGTCAGTTAAGTGTCCGAGATTCTGTGTTTATTCTTGAAGCTACTATTGATGCACTTGGATTTAACACTGACGAATTTCCAATAAGTAAATCTTCAATTCAAAGAATTCGAACAGAAAAACGGAAGGAACGCGCGGAAAATATAAAAATTGATTTCCAAAATGAGGTACCGGATGTAGTGACTTTACATTGGGATGGCAAACTGTTGCCTGCTTTGAGTGTTCGAAAATCGAAAGAAGAATGCTTGCCCATAGTTATTTCATATGGAGTTAAAGAACAACTCATTGCTGTGCCGAGACTGGATAATTCTACAGGCAAAGAACAAGCGCAGGTTATTTGGAAGGCGATCTTAGATTGGAATCTCGAAAACAAAGTCCAAATTCTCTGTTGTGATACTACGGCTTCGAATACAGGTCGTTTTATTGGTGCTTGTGCGCTCCTAGAGCACAAATTTGAAAGGGAAATGCTTTTTTTCGCTTGCCGCCATCATGTATACGAACTGGTATTAAACGCCGTATTCGAAGCGAAAATTAAACAAGTGACAACAAGTCCCGATATTCCTCTTTTTAAAAAGCTTAAAGAGAACTGGAAAAACATCGATCCCACCAAAATACAGTGCTATAGAGAAACAGTGGAATCGTTCCGAACCGTATCCGAAATTGAAAATTTGATTGACTTTTACCGCACTGAACTTAAAAATATTATGATCCGAGAGGACTATCGAGAATTGATCGAACTTTCTATCGTATTTTTAGGTGGAAATGCAGAAAAAAAAATTAAAATCAGACCTCCAGGTGCCATGCACCAAGCTAGATGGATGGCCCGAGCGATTTACTCCTTAAAACTATCATTATTTAGTTCTCAACTGAAATTAAACATCAAGGATAAAAAGGCACTGTTAGATGTCTGCTTATTTATCGTGATTGTCTACGTTAAACCATGGATTCAATGCATTTTAGCAATTAAAGCGCCCTACAAAGATTTGTGCTTTTTGAAATCTTTGAAAGCTTACGAAAATGTGAATGAAAGTATCTCGAAAGTTGCTTTACAGAAATTTCTCAAGCATTTATGGTATTTGACTGATGACATAGCAATATTAGCACTTTTTGATGATGATGTTGACGAAGGAACAAAATTAAAAATGGTGGCAAATTTAAACAGAGAAGATATTTTGACCCATGAGAAAAGATATATTCCATCGAAGGAAGAACTTTGTGGTTCATTGTATGGTGAGTTTGGTACATTTATTTCGTAGTTGTATATTTATTTATTCATTTATATCATGCAATTGTTATTTATTATTATATTCTTTTTTACAGAAAAAAATGGAGGATTTCATATGAGTCAAAAGCCTTTCTTTGTTTTCTAGACTCAAAATCGATGATAGTTTTCTCAAAAAGAGTCCCTCTTCATGGGAGAATAATGATTCTTTTCTAGACGCGAAAAAGACTATATCAATGCTTAGAGCAGTGAATGATACAGCTGAAAGAGCGGTAAAATTTATGCATGACTTTCATGGTTTAATAACGGTTGAGGAGGATCAAAAACAATTTTTGTTACGTTGCGTACAAGAACATACTAAGCTTTATCCTGACTGTAAAAAGCAAACATTGAAACGTAAATATGTTCATTAATGCTTCTTTTACTGTAATATGCTAATAAATATCTGATTTTAATAAAATGGTGTCTTAAGTACCAAGGAAAAGTACATTTTGAAATCTTTCCATAGTATTCCCCGTATAAGATTTCATGTTCAAGTTTGACCTAAAGTCGGCACGGGTTACTATTATTTTATTGCAATAATACTTTTTATTTATGTTACTGAGGTCAAATAGAAAAAAAATAGAGGGTATGCGTATTCGATTTTGCAAAAAAAAAAATTGCCATTGTATCTTGGGACACCCTAATGGGGCTGCATCCTAAAGTCTCTTATTGACGTGAAAGAATGCTGTTACTTAACTCTCTGTTTTTAATATTTTACTATAAGAGCAGCTTTGAAACAGTTTTATTTTTACATATATTAAAGAATTTGATGTGTTTTATAATATATGTAAAAAAGAAAGTGTTGCACGATTGTGCTCATATAAATAATTGAGGTAAAATTAGGAGAAATTGCGTATTTTTTATCAAAACTACAAAAAATAGAAACTCTCAGTCATAAATCTAAACAAAAGAAAAAAAACTATTGTAGAAATAATACAGGGTAAATTTTCTAATATTAAAAAGTGAAATAATTAAGTCAGTATAACAGAATCGAATTTTAGTCTATTTAATGGGTCAAAAACACGGCATATAGACCCTGATCATTTGTCCAAAAGCAAAGATAAACTGTTTCCAAATAAACAGCAGCCGAAAACAATGTTACCAAATACAAGCCGTTGTAAAACATTGATTGTAAAGTCGCTCTTTAACCCACATTTTTAATTTAGCACCAGGTTCTGACATATTGCCTCCACCACACTTTCTGCGTTTTTTGCAGATGTTAAAGTAAAGTGCTGTTGAGCAATATATATATATAAAGTGCAGTGAGATTAGCCAAATTGCAAAAAATAGGAAAATGATGCTTTTGTCCCTCCATTCCTAGAAATACTTCCTTTTTGTTGGAAGGGAAAGAATCTTTAACAGATGTATTTAAAATGTTCATTATTGTTACTATTATTATTTGCTACAAATTAACAAGTAGGAAATTAAATGTAAATATATATATATAAAGAATTTTAAACATTTTAAACTTTGTGTGCTATGTAGGAACGAAAAGAAGAGGAATGGAAATTTTAAGTGTGGGAATAAGAAATTTAGATGATGAATTATTTGCTCTTACAGCAAGGCTACAAATTCAGCAGAAACAAAATTTTAAGTTACACAGTTCGAAGGACAGTCGAAATGTCCTATACCACCTACGCTAATTTAGTGTACATTATCTCATAAATTATAAAATTTTACATGCATCAAATAAATCATTCTTAATAATTATTGTCAAATGCATGTAAAATTATTAAAGTTATCCCAAGATTATACACAATTAATTTATTTTAGAAATCTGAAATTAAAACCACTATTTAATAGCAAAACAACATGCATATTTTTAAAGAAAAAAAAACTACATCATATATTTTTTAGATTAAAATAGATACATGCAGAATGTTTAAACAAAATAAAAAACACAAAAATAAACTTATACTTTCTATTAAAATGATGCTTCCAATTCCAGTAGCAACATTTTGAGAAATCTGGTTTTAATCTGACTTATTCAAGAATATGACCAGATATAAACAAATCAAATTGCTTAAAATTTGAAACTTACTGTTGCTGTAGAAACAAAAATAGTATATCGTTCAAAAATGGGATAAATAGGCACTTAAAGATGATTAAAAATCTCATAATTGATACTTTTCACATTTTTGGGGTTTCAACTGCCATTACAACCAGAAACGTTTCAAATGACGAGAAAATGCAATTATATTTCTTTTGTTTTACGTTTGAACCTTTAGGAATATCATACAATTGGCCCGATAGATAAATTCCTAAAAGCACTTTCTAGAAGCCGTAAACATCCAGCCATGCAGACAGCGATACCTGCAAAAACAAAACTTTAAACTGAGTTATCTTGAGACACTGAATTTCAGTTGTTTTTCCACGAACATGTTGGAACGAATTGATTTATTTATTTATTTTTTAAATAAATGAACTTAAAAATACAAACTATACCTTAAAAATAAACATATATATATATATATATATATATATATATATATATATATATATATATATATATATATTCCAATTATATGAAAAATACGATCAATTTTGATGAATCTTTTATTTATTAGATTTATTTATATTTTTTTACTAATATTTCTTTAGATATATTCGAGAAACAAAGTAATTAGCTGTATCAAAAAGAAATGATGGCTTCTAACTGTGGAACCATGTCTTCAAAACACCTGTAAAAAAACAATTTTGGAAGTATCATATTAAATCGTTTGCTGTTGTTTTTTACAATTAAAAAATACTTTTTATTATTTTTATAAAGCATAAATAAAAAATGGAAAAAAGTAGTCATAGTGTAAATTAATTACAGACTTACTAATCCACGATCGAACATCAGTCAATTTTCGTAATTTCAAACCTCCTTGATACCTGGAAAATAAAAGGGTGAAGGTCGGTTTTAGGAGAGAGAGGGTAATTGATGTGATTGGTAATTTATTATATCTTACTATGGAATAACTAGTCAGAATTTTTTTTAATTTAATGTTTGCAATATTTTAAAATATGTGTGTTGTGCTTCGGGAGGAAAAAGAAGGATGTTGGTGATTTAAAGATGTTGGGGAATTAATGATTGATCTTCTATTGTAATAAAAAAGTTTCAAAATATGACAGAACATGTTTAAATGATTGAAATGTTTTAAACATATTCTACTTTGTGTGCTGCAGTTGGGAAAAATTATTTTTTCGGGGGTTGGAGAAAGAAATTCCATGATTTTTTAAAGCGGAATTCCTCCGAAATGAAGAAGATTCACATAAGAAATAGTGTGATGCAAATGGTATGGTACAGCTGAAACAACATAGCAACATCAATGGTTCACTAGCTTGAATAATACTATCTGCATACTCACACAAAAAAATAGATCAGCTCTCGCAATTTGGCGATTTCATTCGTTCGTTTCATCACCCAATGAAACATTCAGTCACGATTTTGAGCATTGTCGATCGGCAGCAAGAATCCTGTTTACAATGACTGTGAAATAAATTTTGACTATTAGCTGAACATAAAAATTACGGAATAATGGAATTCACCAAGCAGTTTACACCATCTGCCAATTAAGAAAAATTTTAATTGATTAATATTATGGTTTTAAATTCTACAATGTATTTGAGAGTTCTTCCAAACCAATTTAAAAACTGCACTTATTTTAAGTGTTGTATTTTTTAAATTCCCGACAAATAAAAAACAAAAATATCGCATGATTTTTATTTGTATTATACGACTCCTGTTTTTTGTGTACGCATCGTTTTTTATACATGATATAAAAAATTAAAATGCGACACCATGTTAAACAGTAGCTCTATATTTTGATTAAAACTGTCACATACAATTTCTCGTCTGATAGAAAAAGAGTCTACGAAAACACAAATCCTTCCTCTATTTTACTTTGCAGATACTTCACGAAGATATATAACACTTTATGTCAAACGTTTCAGAGATTTTTACTTAAAATATCCATTTTGAGAGCTATCCTCTTAAACATACTAAAGAAGTTCTTAAAAATAGGTTTTCGAAAGAGAAATAATTGAATAACAAACGTAAGCATAGAAATGTGAAACAAAACGCGAATTTGTGAATAACATGTTGTAGATGTTTTGTAAATGTTTCGAATAATTCCTTAGTATTGGTTTCTGTTGTAGAATATTTCACAGACGCATATCTGAAACGGTTTTTCCTTAAACAGTAGTTGAATTTTATGTTTTATTCCAAGCTTATTTATTTGCGTTCATGAAAAGAAAACTATATAATTATACAATAAATCTTTAATAGATTATCGTTTTAAATTCAATAGAAATACAAAACAGGATGATTCAGAAATTTTATGATACCTGTAAGAGAAGTGTAGGTGAATATTTCAAGTTTTTTTTGTTGTGACAGACAGGGATGTTCTATGTGTGCACCCTAAATCATACGGCTTACATAGAACTGCTAATACATTTCTCTCCAAACGAATTTGGGTATCTGAAGCAAGTGCAGTGATTGTGGATTTTAAACGGTGTTACAACACCTTTATATCATCAGAAACAGGAAGGGTAAATACGGTATCATTTACTGAGTCACAAAGAGAAAAATCCTTCCGGCCTGCACCGGGAAGAAAAGGTAGCTTCCCTATGTGTAAGTTTTAAAAATTTAGCTAATGTTACTCTAAAGCATCAAGCTAAAATTCAAAGAACCCGATTACAAAGATCCGTTAATACTGAATTTGAATAAGAAATTCGCCACATTCGGCCAAATTATTGGCCTATAGCCAAGTTGCCTTCATTTATAGAGGCTTATTTTAGTCGCAAAATTTGACGATATTTCTCCAAGTATCGCTAAGCCTGGCGTGAATTGGATGCTAACAGATATGAATATAGTTTTATGGGTATGATTGGAAAAATGATTGCATCAAACTAAATATAATAAAACGCAGTGTAACGATTCCGGTGCGAACCCATCCATCTTACGTTCAGCATATTTTTCTATAAAACATTCAAAAATAAATTAATTTCAATAATTTGGGCAGTCTCCGACGATGCTAAAAAATTTGATACCAGATCCGATTTTCTGCCAACGGTGTGTTTTGACAAATCCTGAACAGCGATTGGATGGTTGACTAATACGCACGACGGTGCGTTCATATTGCGTAACCGGTCGTATTCACTCGCGATCCAGCAGTTTTCTAAGCAGTATTTCGTTGTGTGGCAACAGTTTACGGACTAACTAAGATTTTAAGTCATTAAGTAAGTCAAAAAAGATAATTAAATAATAAGTTACAATGATATTCACTCCAAAACTATTTTTATTTCTCAACATATTCTCCACCAATATTTGTAAACTTATATCACCGTTTTATCAGTGCTCCAATACCAGCAGCATAACATTCTTTGGGTTGCTGTCTCAACCACATTAGGACTTCAGGTTGAAACTTTTCATCACCTGTGAAGATCACCTTGCTTCCAAGAGGGTTATTTAGTGGACTGAACAGATGAAAATCGCTTGGGGCTAAGTCGAAGCTGTGTGGTGGATGTTGAAGAAGTTGCCAACCAAACTTTTGAATTCTCTTCTTGAAGTCCTAATGTGGCTGAAACAGCGACCCAAAGAAAGTTATGGTGCTGGTGTTGGGGGACACTGGTAAAATGGTGATATAAGTGCATAAATATTGGTGGAGAATATGTTGCGAAATAAAAATAGTTTTGAAGCGAATATCATTGTAAGTTTTTATTTAATTATCTTTTGTGACTTACTTAATGTCTTTCTCTCATGAAATATAATCATTTGCAAGAAATTACAGTAACAAAAACTCATGAATTAATCCCTCATATTTTATAATCTGCTGTCTGGTTTCAAAATGACAGCCACTCTAGGATTTCCAAATGCTATATCTCAGCCATTTTTTAAGATAGAGGCAAACCAAAAAATGATCCGGAATCCTTGTATCAAGGCGTAAGATTTAAACAAAAAAAATTAATTTCTAATTTTTTGTAAGTATCTTTTTTATTTTAAACCTGTCAGTGGCCGCCATTTGTAAACAAGATGGTGGACCAAGCTGGCTAACGTACTCGGTCGAGATATTTGTGGGCTTAAAACACGCTTAGTTTAATTCAAATCGATTTAGAAATACGAGTTCTATCCTATGACATATAAATCACATATATATTTGTTACATTATTAAATCTTCCTTCGCGATTTTTCCATGTTTTATGCTAAATTACCACCAGTTTCACTAATTCACTATTCCCTAATAATATTTATCGTTAATTCTATTAAATTTTCCTTAAATTAATTATTATCTTTCCGATTTACTTAAATAGAAAGCTTTTAGTTATTCCTAAATTATACCATGATTTCTGATCATTTCTGTGAATTCGAATGTTTTTGCGAGAACCATTTCTTTTTATTTCCGTTTTTTTTCGCGCTTTGAGTTATTTTTTACTATAAAATGCGTCCACCTGAGATTGTCAGGACATCATCCCCGTTGATCGTGACGTAGACTGTGCGCGTGTCCCTTATTCTCGCATTGGATAGAGAGCGGGCTACGTCATGATTTTGTATTTCTGCACTGGTCCACAAAAAGCAGCTGCACGCGATCTTCGGACAGATTTTGGTCAAGTTTACAAGTGTTAAACAGTTTGGTTGTGTGTTTTACTCAATACGTATTCCGAATGATTTTACCCTAATAATTTGTTCGAAAGTTATGTTCGATGTATTTTAAGAGCATCTTGTGACGACTAATTGTTTTAGACATGGCACTGCCCGTTTCAGTCATGTGTGGACTGCTTCCATGATGTTTATTTAAATAAAAGCCTGGAACTGTGAATCGCCTTTTTTTTGCATATCTGAGAAACACCTACTGTTTTATTCATTGCCATGTTCAGCCACTACATGACTGCAACCATATTATTTTGCTACGAATGGACGACTGTTTTCACTAATATAATGTTGCTTCAATTACATAAAGTTTATCGCCAAATTCCTCTCCTTCATCGGTTTCATCACATCGATTTCATATACTATAATATATATATATATATATATATATATATATATATATATATATATATATATATATATATATTACAAAATTTTAAATTCCATACCCTATTAAATTTATTCTATAAAAATTCCTTTTAATAGTATTCTATTTATAACACTAGTTTATTAAAATATTCCTTTTCTTATACTTATTACATTAATGTCCATATTTAAAACTCTTTTTATCCTAATCTACTTAATTTCCCTCTTTATTTCACGTCAAATAAGATGTTTCATAAGTATATTTCTTCTTAAAAAACCTATTTTCTTAATTCTTTATTGTATTAAATATTTCCTATTTATTCCCTATTTAAATCTCTTTTATTTCTTTTAATATATGTAAATTCACCATTTTTCGATTCCTAATAGTCTAAAAAAATCATTCTTTTAAATTGTTTTGTTATCCAGAAACTTATACTGTTTCAATACCCAAAAGCCGAAAATATGTCATTAGTTTTTCCTGCGTTTTTATTTTTCTACGACATTCTAGAATATTCTTTATTGCCAAACACATCTAAGAGATGCAGTCCTACAATATTAATCCATAGCTAAAAGATAGTGGTAGACGAAATTGAGCACTCATTTGTTAAAATAGGTCACGCGTTACGAAATTCTTCATCCGCACTCCTACCTTAAAATGAGGTGCTCGGAGGCAGACAGTAGGATTTTTTCGCCAAATTAAGTGTCAAATAAAATTATGCTGGCGTAGCAGAGAGAAATCATATACCTTGTTGATGTTCTAGTATTTTTAACATGGATATTCGCTAAGATCATCGTTATAGAGAGAAAGCATTTCCCAGAAAATGAAATGATGAAGTTCCAATAAACGGATTAAAGTTCAATGGTGTTCTTATTGTTTCTATTTACACCTTCCTTGGCTACTACTATGTTAATTTCATGACACGACTGCATTAAAATATGTAATGCTCGGCATATTTTTTCATCGACTGCTTGAATGGAACTAAAAATGTAACAGAGTATAATTATATAAATCAACATTTGAACGGAGGGTGGTTTTGTGGTCTGGAGATCATGATCAGTGAAAATGTTCTGAAAGTTTCCAGAATTGCTTACTTCCGAACGGCTGCAATAGGTAGGTTTTACTTTTTGTATTAAAAGCTATCTAAAAGTTACATGGTGTTAAGTCAGGGCTTCTGGGTGTTCATTAGGGTGGTGCGAAAAAAGTCATGTTCATATTTCTGAGTCGCTACAGTATGGAAAAGTTGCGATTGGTAAATACAAGAAAAACAAAAAAAAATATTCAAATCGGACGTTATCTTCCGATTGCACAAACCGCCTAAAAAATCAAAATAAAAATTGAAAAATTGCGATTTTTTCAGAATTTTAAAACATTTTTACATATATATATATATTTATCGCTATAATTAAAAATATTTGCAGATTGTACTATTTAATAATATTAATAATAATAATTTGTTTTATAGAATATCTTTCCTTCGCGCAAGCTCAATAAAAATCGGGCAAAAATTCAATTTTAAGTTACTTTGATGTATTAAGAAAATAATCAACTGAGAACAGTTTACGGTCTCAGGTTAAGATTTAAATGTAAATTGATAATATTTAGCTGATTACTGAACAAGGGGTTTCAACATTATACTTAGATTTCATAGTTTGTGATGGTACAAATACCAATACTGGATGGAAAGGTGGTGATATCAGGCAGCTTTGCATCTTGCACGATCACTGCAGTGGGTTCTTTGTTTATTCCAGTTTGTTGAATTATCTATTCGCCATCTTTTTTAACTTTTTGATGGTGAGATAACTGGCCCAAGATCACTTAGCACACCAGTTGGGCAGAATCTAATTGGTTCTGAAAAGCTCTCACTGATAAATTTTCAATTAATTGATTCTGAAATTCCAGACGTGCACAGCAAGTGTTGAGCAAGGGCCAAAGATATATTTTTGACGTAAGTCAAGCAATTAAAAGTGGCAACTTTCCAAATAATTTATCAAAGCGTGACCCCGGCCAAATTTCACATGCCAGATGGCTCACTTGTGCAAATATACTCTTTTGACTTTACGTGAGCGTGGAAAATCCCTCGGATGCCTTAAAAGCCATAGTTACATTTATTTTAAAATCTCACATGCCAGTTTGGTTTAAAATACAACGCAGTAAGTACATTATAGACGGGCGTATTCAAATGTGCAGAGCAATATAAGCATCTCGATAATTGATTGACGGCCGGAAAAAAAATGGTATTCTCTGTAATTGAACGAAACTCGTTCTTTGCTCATCCAGAAAACCTACTGAGTGCAATGGTCTTTGATATGAAGAGGCAGTAAGGGAGCTAAGGCTGAGAAGAGTGCTAAAAGCCAGGCATACTGTTTCACTGTTTCAAAAGATAAAGGTATCAGAAACTATATCACTCCTACTTTAAAATTCGATGCGGCAGACTATACAGAATTAATTGAGTGGAATGTAGCAAAAATTATTATCTCTACCTCTTTTACGGAGAGTAACCAATGAAGAAATACATTCCTTCGTTCAATTATGTGACTTTGATGTTAAATAATTTCCCTGCCACACGCAAGCTGTCCAGCGGTGCGTCAAATTGTTAACGGTAGCATCGTTTAACATATGTGGGCCTCAATCAAGTGATGGATTCATCAAGGCTTAACTGAAATCAAGGTCCATGATACCAGACTTTACAACCAAGTCGCACTACAGAGTTTCGTCAAAAAGTAAGACTTAAACAGATGAAATAACAAATTATGTGTTTAAGTAATGTAAATACTAAACACATTCATTGGTTGGATGGAGGGAAGGTTGTAGGTGGAACTCGAAGTGCAGCCACCTCCTCGCAGTGAGTTCTGTGTTATTTAAATGTATGGTCCTTCCAAATGAAAGTGTCACTATAGTCGGTTTCAGAAATGGTTTAATTGTATTAATATAAATTAGTTTACAAAACAAAGAAGTAATACAGACGTAACAGATAGACTTGGCAAAGTCACCTTGTAGATTGGAACAAGTGTCAAAGCCGTCACTGAGACAATCGATACCCTGGGTGAAGAAGCTTCGGGGTTGGTTGTGGAACTAATTTTCAAAGGAAGCTTGGACCTCATTGTCGTCGGCAAATCGCCGTCCCTTCAGAGCTTTTTTGAGTGGACCGAACATGTGGTAGTCACACGGGAAGTCACCACATGCGCTTGAATAGGTTGTGACCTATCGTCAGAACTGTTTTTTCCACTACGAAAATCCCTACAACATCAGAATACCGTGACATACACATTTTGAATACGACGATAGCTCACCAGCACTCACTCTTTCCGCTTTTAAAAATTGCACGACCGCGCGTTGACACTTTTTGGAGGCATCCATGACGAGAACGTTGCCATTTAACGTGCTCCCACGCTATCACACACGCATCTGGTGGGACCTGACGATATCGAATACATTCCCAGCGCTCTGCGCCCTCTATAGGAGCATGCGCATTCATCTTTCTCTTCCAATGGCGGAGTTATTATAGCAATGCCACTTTCATTTGGAAGACCCTTATATTATCAAACATCTAAACAAGCAAAGAACTGCACAATTTATATACAAATGTTAACATTGGAACGCAAACTGACATCAGGTGATTATTTTCTTAATTCACCAAAATCGCTGAAAATTGAATTTTTACCGATTTTTATTGAGTTTGCGCGATCGGAAAATATTCTCTAAACGCAATTTATTACTATTATTATTATTAAACAGTAAAATCTGCAAGTATTTTTCAGTATAGCGATAAAAAATGTAAGGTAAAGCCAGTACATATGGCGCGGTCGGAGAGATTGCGCACATAGAGGTTTGGGGAGGAAGGAGTACTACAGGTAGTTTTACAACGGAAGTAGTGGAGTGTATACTTGAAAGTGCACGTTATTTTTTTTTAGCGTCTAAGATAAAGCATTGCTAATTTTTTTTTTGTTTTCGCAAAGTAAGTGCTTGAATTTTCATAGCTATTCATCAGAATGTCTATACAATGTCAGTAATACAAAATATTTTAAACTTAAACGATTTCCCATCAGCTACTAATCTAGATTAACAATGTGAACATCAACGGTTCGGTTTAGTAGCGGCCATGTTTAAATAAAAGGCCGCGCAATCTCTCCTACCGAAATTGAAGAGTTTGCGCATCTGCTACTTAGGAGAGATGGCGCATTGTTCCCATTAGTTTCCATGCTAGAAGATATTGCGCAGCTTATTATTAAATTTGCATAAAAAAATGAAAAATGAAAATGGACTAATTTTAAGTTAAACGTGTTTTCAAGTAACTTAATGTTAGTTTGTAATCTTATCTGGACTTACTTTTTCTGATTCTTTAATAGAATTTTTTCCCTTTAATTAAAAATTTTTAATCGTTTTTAAAATTATTTCCTTTTTCGATTCTTTAATCATTAGGTTGAAATATTCACTCCTAATACAATATTTGTTCACAAAAATCTTACAACAGTGTCATTTAATTGTATTTATTATTGTTAACAATTTAATTGTAGTTATTATTAGTAACAATCTCTCCTACCCATGTTCGCAATCACACCAACCCTGTAAGGACAGATTGCGCAAAATAACTTTCTTGGTTTTATTACAACTGTTCTATTAAATTACAACATAACAACAAAATTGCAATGGAAATGCATAAAAAACAAATGAAGTAAAAATTATTCATGGATAGTTTAGCAAAAAATTAATATTTAGATTTTTTATTGTTATTCTTTTGAATTGTGCGCAGACTCTCCTAGCTTTACCTCATATACGTAAACATTTTTTTAATTTCCGAAAAAATCGGAAATATTTTTTTAATGTTTCAGCGGTTTGCGCGATCCGAAGATACTCTCTAAATGATTTTTTTATTATTACTACTGAACAGTACAATCTGCAAATATTTCTTACTATAGCGATAAATATATATGTATACGTGATTTTTTTTTTTTTTTTTTGAAAAAATCGGAAATTTTTATTTTTTTTAATTTTTAGGCGTTTGCGCGATCGGAAGATAAAGTTCGATTTGAATATATATATATATGTGGTGTTTTTACGAAGATGAATTTTTACTCCATGAAAAAATGACAGTTTTTTCAAGAAGGTGAATGATTGCAGTCGTAATCAATAATCATGGCGAGGAGTTTAGGCAATGATGAGATATCACAAGAGTTTCGTCAATAAACACCAGCCAATTTCCAGACAAATCGTTTATTTATGAACAAGAGCGATGCAAGTAACAGTTCCCACAGTATTAGGTATAAACTTATAGCCCTCAGGCTTCACGATGACTCACTACATCGTTTAAAAGATCTTAAAGAACTGTATGAAAATTCTACGTGATTACAACATCACATAACCATTTAGTTACACTTCCAAACACGTCAAAAATCTGCTCTCAAAAATCGTGCAAGCGAGTTTTGTTCACGGAGCTTAGGGATACAGAATACGACGTCATGAGCGCACAAACCAATGAGTGAGAGGCGAGCTCAAGCCAAGCGAAAGAGGCTCGAGGGAGAAGATTTAATATGAAAGAATTCCTCTCGTAGCCGCGCATTAATTTTGAAGTGAAAAATACCCAGCGCGCGAAAGCAGAGCATGGAATAAAAAAATGGCTTTTAAAAACATTCGAAATGAGAAAAGCGTCTCTCGGAATTTTATAGATTGGGGAGCTGATAAAAGTTACGAATGAACTTAAAATTTTAGATTAAGATTTGGAATAAGATAATTATTAATATACGGGTTATTACTTTTAAAAGGACATTAAATAGGAATAAATATTATTAATAATTAAGGAAATACTGACTATGTCAGAAGTTAGATTAATTTAAAGGACTAATGCGAAATAAATGCGAAGGATATGCGAAGGAAATAAATTTTTATATAACATATATATATATATATTGTATTTACCAATTGCAACTTTTTCCGCACTATAGCGACTCGGAAATGTCAACTTGACTTTTTTCGCACCACCCTAGTGTCCATTGAGTCGGTTGCATGTTGTAGTCGTCGTTTCGTCCAATCCATCGGTGAGAAAGATGCTGATAGAGATAATTTTTCACGTCGTTTGATCAGTTTAGTGGTGCACCATCCAGTTGAAGAATAAAGCTAGCTGTCTCTATCGTCCTACAAGTATGACATCAATGAAAAGCTTAACATATCCAGAAAAGAGTTTTTCATTACAGTTTTCTCGACAAAAAGAGGGAAACTGGAATTATCATTTACCCAAAAACGAACATTTTGCTTGTTTACCTTAACAATCACGTTAAAGTAGTTTTATCGGTGAAAACTGATTGTTCGAAGACATCGCTATTTTCAAAACGGTGCTGCATTTCGACACAAAGTTCAGAACGCTTTGTCTTATCAAGGTCCCTGAGATTTTGCAATATCTGTGCTTTGTATGGAATAACTTGCAGCTTCTTTTTGAAAATTCTTCAGACAGTGAACGGTGAAATTTGCACTTCACGACTCACAGTTCCGCATTCATTTCCTCGGGCTTCGCTTCTTTCGTTTTGGGCCTCGTGAATTTTGTCAACGACTTCTGCTGACTCGGTCTGGCTTTGAGATTTTCACAGTAGTTTAAGTTTTTTTAAACAAATCATAAATTTATTTTCTAATTGGAAATTATTATATTTAAACTCATTATATTTGAAAAAAAAAGCTTATGTCCAAAACAGATTTCGTTTAAGTATTGTCATTATAGTAAATATAATTTACAATTCATTTTATTTATTAAAAATATGTAATATGATCTCCAAGGAAGGATATATTTTAAGTAATGTCCTATTTAAAGTATTAGAATTTTGAGCACGGATATGGAACTTGCTTTAAAAGAAGCTTTATGTGATCTATTACGAAGTTTTTATTGTTCTAATTAGAGTTTAGTATTATAGTCATTAACACAGAGAAAGATAATTAGATAAGCAAAATTATCTTACTATGATTCAGCCAGTCGTGGCATGGTGTGTCCGATTTTATTATGATAGTTTCACAAGATGCTGATTCTTCATTGAATTTGAGGAACACATGGTGGTCAGTTGAACTAAATATAGATTCCATAAATGATATTAAATAAACTATATGGAACCCGTCAAAACTTGACAGAAAAAAAATAAAATAACAATATTAGTAAAATAAGCTTCTTTATTACATAAGAATGAAATACTTATGAAATACTTATGAAACAGTCTTTCAAATATTTTATTTTAAAAGTTTACCCCACCAGTGAATTACAGTACTATTTCCGATGCAAACTTCAAGCAAACAATCCGTAAACAAAATGCAAATCAGTTTGACATTACCGCCATATTCCGCCACGTTCATCTCATATTCAGCCAATAAAAGAACATAGTAAATGAAGCACACATCTCCCCCCCCCCTCCGCTGTGATAATGCAACCGAATTAGCTCCTATGCACATGTGCATTTCATCTCCCCAAACGCACAGTCGAAATTCGACCTTAAAAAAAGTTTTAAAATGTTTTGATCAAAATTTTTAAAATGTCTCCTTTAATCATTGTTCGTTTCAAATCCATATCTTCTGAAACGCATCCATTGTTTTAAGCTAATCAATTTTTATGTAAAGATGAAGAATTTTTTTTACAATAATAAATCCATCTGCAGATAATGGAGATTTTTAATGTTTTCAAGTGTAATTTTTTGTATGGTTTCTTCTGTTCCTTTACATAATCAGGATGATTATTCCTTTTCCATAATTAAGAGAAATAATGTAAATAAATAAATATCCGAGATATTTTTTATTATGTTTTCATTAATGTATTGTAAATTTTATTGATTAAAGTTACTGATAAATGATACTTTAGTAAATGGGGCTTTTCCTAATTATTTTATTTTTATTTTTGAGATTTAATGGCAACATTCTTCCGTTTGTTTACTGGGCGCTACAGTTTGGCGAATTATTTGGGGTAATTTTCGGTTAGCCGGGCGCCAGTGAAGTATATATATATGCATGTACTATATATATACATATATATATATATATATATATATATACATACATATATACACATATATATAATGTGTATATATATATATATATATATATATATATAGATATAAAGATATAAAGATAGGTAGAGGGGACCTAGATAACATTTTGTATAGGAATATGGGTGCGGAAATGCAGCGTTGAGGTAGTAGAGAGCGCTGTTGAGTTCGCCGGTTTAAATCTTTTCGCAGGCTTGAATCGTCATTCCCCGCACGGATTTCGAGTAATATACATCGCTACATCAATACGGAGCCTACAGGCAGGCATTTCATGTATGGGTTTGCGCAAGGAAATGCTTCACACCCAATGCACGTCCTAAAGCTCTTGAGCTTGTGAAAGGACTACACTCTACTGTGCAAATTACTGCTTCTTCCACTCAAGGAATCTGCGATATCTTTCTCTGCCCGTATCACGCCTGAAAGCATAAAAAGGTTTTTCGTGCACAACTCCCCATGAAGACGCTCAAATATTCGGCGATCCAACAGATTCCTACCCGAGAATCATTCCATGTACATCCTTTGAGCAGCTGCTCAATTCGCAGCCCCATACATGAAACACATGTCGCAAGCTCCGCATTGGTGTAACAATGCCTTTTTCTCGAAATCCGTGCGGGGAATGACGATTCAAGGTAGCGAAGTGCTTTCATCCGGCGAACTCAACAACGCCCTCTACTGCCTCAACGCTGGATTTCCGCACCCATATTCCTACATGAAATCTTCTTATCTAGGTCCCTTCTACTTACCTTTACATTTTTTATATATATTTTAGGACCATCCTGTATATATATATATTGTATTTATATATTTTACTTGCGCCGGCTAATCGAAAAGTACCTAATATGGATATATTTTTTTCCTTAATGGCACGACGGGATAATGAACGGAATTTCGATGGGATAATGAATATTTTTGATGGTACCAGAATATTTTTCTGCATTTTATAGTTATATTAAGAAATACATATTTTTAAGATTTACTGAATCACTTATTTTTTTACTTTTTCATGCATTATATTATTGAAGGTTGTTAGTTCTCTTATTCTCTTAAATATACCCTACTTATATAAAAATAGCGTGTGTTCTCTGTGGTGTTTCGCATAAACGTTGTAAAATTCAGGTTATTTTATCCAACTTTGCTGTCATAACTGCTGATTTAGCAGTCATTTTTGGCGATTTTTTTGTTACCTGTAAAATGTTTGTTTTTGGTATAGCCCGAACTAAGAAAAATTTAGCTACTTTTCCGTTATACGGACACCATTATCGCCAAGCATTCACATGTATGGCATGGTGTCGGTATAACGGAAAAGTACCAAAATTTGCGATCGATCAAATAATTGAATTTCGTTTAGCATTAAATTTTCTGGTACTTCTCTATTATCCGGTCGACCAATTTTCATAACAAAAAACTCTTGCCAAACTGTAAAATTAAACGACAAAAATGCAGTCCAATTTACTTGATGTCAGAAGCATTATACATGTTTGTTACGTCACAAGTGGCTTTTAATTCGACATTTGCGTATATTTTTCATTATGTTTTACTAATTTATTAGTTATTTCTTAAATTTAAAAAAAAACAATCGTGTCCTTAAATTCTTATATTTTATTTATTTATTTATTTATTTTGATATTCCAATGGCAACGTTCTCCCGTTTATTTGGCGTTACAGTTTGGCGATAGTTTTTTGTTATGAAAAGTGGTCAACGGGATAATAGAGAAGTACCAATTTTCTTATTTTTAATCTGAGAAAGAAACAATAATCATGGATTTAATTAATTTTGCAATATGCGGTGCAACCAAAACAATTCTGATTAAATCGGTTCAGATATCGCAGACGCACCGGGGTTAATTTTTGGCGCCTAAATGTCGATTTTTGCTTTGTATGGCAACCTAGTGTTTTATAATAAAATTGAATATGTGTGTAAATAAATAAAATAAAATAGGTACTTTTATATTAGCTGGGCGTCAGGGATAACTCTCCAAATCTTTTTTCAATTGGAATAATTTAAATTGCAACATTTTACGTGAGAATTGTTATTCATATTGATATGTTTATGTTTAAATATTTTATTATGATTATATTCTAGCTAATTTTAAGTAAGTTTTTTTAAGATTTTATATTACAATGTTAAATAATAAATTTAATATTACCTAGTTGATATTAGCTAATGTCAAAAGATTGGCAAACCACAGAGTTCAGAAAATAAACGCTATGCCTGGCAAAAGTGGGAGTTGTCGACATTATGACGTCATAAGCAGAAGTAAATGTTTAATTGAAAATTACGGCTAATTAATTAAATTTTCGAACAAACGAATGCACGATAACAAATCTGTATCCGAATATCTTTCATTTAAAAAAAGAATGGTGTAATTTGATGCAGTAGTTTGTTCTGACGGATTGTCGAAAGAAATCGCTTAGCGTTTTAAATATATAGATGTTTAAATATGCTACATATTGTATTATTACAATTTAGTATAGCATTGGTGTTAGAAGATGCGGAAAAATATTCCACAAGTTATCGTTTTAAGAGCAGTGTACAGAGACAGGAGAACAAAATTAGAGAATTATTTAGTTCGAAATGATTGCTCGTTCTTGGCCGCAGTTGAAATAAACAACCAGTTTTTTTTAATACGTTGTGCACTAGCGGTGAAATAATTATATCCATTGCACATGTTTTATTACTTGAAAATCACGTATTTAATTACTTGTCAGAGCGTATTACTGATTCTGAGATCATTATTTCTAACGAAAAATATAAAATTTGAGCAAAAAAATGGAATAAGGAAATTTGCTTCAAAATGTTATGATAAATTTGTTAGATCTTCCCATCCTTGTGTATATAAATAATTCATGTAATAAAAAAAATTAAACTCCTTAAATAAACGCACGTCTGATAATGTGAAATAAATTATTTTGCCTTACTTTACATTTACTTTTTACAGAATAAGTGATTTTGCGCAAAATATTCAATGTATCAAATTATCACGTTAAATGTATCTCTACGCTACTCGTTTTCTGCCTCGTTCAATCATTATAGCATATAATATTTATATTTAATGGAATATGAAAAAAAAATAGTATTTTATTTTAGACCATTATAACAAAAATAAAAACACAAGTGAAGAAATCGATCAACAAATAAAATAACGTGAAATTTTTGGTTTGTTTATGGCATTGGGGAAACAGGGAATCATAAAGTATTAATCTCGTAAAATATAGTGTTGCAAGAAATAACATATATTAACTTATTTATATATTTTTAACAGCCTCTTCCTTTGTTTTTATACTATTAAAAAATTTTAGTTCATGAGAGAACTTTGTTTTAGAAGACGCAAATTATATAAATGATTTCATTTTATTAAAATATTTAAATTTTTTATTGGTTTACTAAAGATTACAAAAAGAAGTATGTATTGTTAAATAAATTACTTAATATACCATCAGCAGTATGATAACAGTGTCTGATGAATATATAGTATTATCAAGATTTTAAAAAAATAATAATCTGCATGATTTACTCACCTTGGTTATTTGTTGTTATTATATTAATGGTATTTGAATTGAAATTTGAATTTTTAGAATATTTTATATTATCTTAAAATTAAAGAAAAAACAAAAACTTGCATATACTATTTAGAAACTGTAGATTTCTCTTTTCATTACTTTTCTTACATTTAAAAAAAATAAGGTTTTTATAAATATTGTAAGAAAAAGTTATTGTGATTAGTTATTGTGCAGAAAGCGCTAGTACGCCCGCAAACCCTCTAGCGATTGGCGCACCCAGCCCCTTGCTGCTGGTGAACACACTTCACAGGCCTTGCCCGTGACCCCATATGGTCACGTGGTCAAGCCACCCATAATCAGAATCACCTCTGAACCCCCTTTAAATTGTAGGTAATAAATATGTCAAAGTATTCTGTTTTGGGTAGTATAAGCACGACTGGTCTTCTGAAAAAGTCATAAATATATAACCTATGTGGTCTGATTCTCAGACGCTGTATGTACAATGAAAACAATAGTAATACTTTTCAATACATTTCAATTACTAGAGAAGTAATGATACAGCTTAATAAAATAATAATTATTAAAATATGTACAGTAATTAAGAAAAAAGTGTTAAAATATTAAGTATTGCTTTCTTAATTGGGAAAAAAGTGAGATGTGGTGAAATATCGCCAAATTCAGGGACGGTTAAAAGTATAAAATTTAAATTAATATCTAATTTTAAGATCTTGTTACCCACTGTTTTGTAAACATATCGCCGCAATAAAAATTTACGGCTTTAAAACTGCGTTTTTTTAATACAAACTCACACTCAAAACATTCATTCTCCTTCTCGTCAACCTATAATCTTCAAATTTGACACGGAGGAAGGTCTTATAGCACATTAAAAAAACACATGCGAAAAGCATTACTTTACTATGTCGATTTATTACGTGACAAATAATTCTGACCTTTTATCTTTCAAGACTGTTTTTTTTTCTCCAGGATCGGCCTAAGGTATCACGTTCAAAATTATACCAAAAACTAAAATTCACAGTCTCTTTATTGTATAAATATTTCGAGCTTCTAATTGAATGCAATAAAAAGTTACGGCCTTTAATCAACGTTATACAATGTTTGGATGTGCAGTAATAGTTACCCACGACATATTAACACATTGTAGACCAAATGTGTTTATATTTCCATTCGATAGGCATGAAGCCATTAATAGGTGAAAATACTACTAGAGCAATACAGTTATAGATTCTAACTTGTTTTCTCTAACTTTGACATGCATTGTGATGTAATCAATTCTTTCTTCAGTCTCATCTTAAACAAATCTGCTTATGATGTAACAGATAATTAAATAAATTACAGTTTTACGATACAACAATCAAAAGAGGCATACACTCTAAAAACAACATTTTCAAAACTGAGCAAAAAATACTCAAATCTGAGTATGTCGAACAGTCATAATGGCTCCGAATCAAAATTACTCAAGTTTGAAACACGTATACACTCATTTCTGAAAACATTCACACACTCAAGAATAGAACATCATGTGCTCATATTTAAGTATGTCCATGTTTCAAACAATAGTAAAAAAAACAGCTAGACAAAACGTGCTAGTGCTGCCATCTCTAGTTCTATTTACGATTATGGAAAGATAAACTAAATTTATGCTTTTACCCAGAGCCAGCATCGAACCCAAGTCCTACTGGTTACAAGTCCATTGCCTTATCCACTTCGCTATCTAGATCACATGAGAGGGTCATTTTAAATGCAAGTAATCGAATGATTCGGACGCATGATGCTATTTTTATAGCATTCATTAATTTGTTGCTGAGAAAATTGGAAATTTTTAACTGGATATCAGATAGATTTAGTCAATTTGAGATGGTGGTTAAGATTGTACAACTTTATTATTTATGTGCGGAAGGAGAGATATGAATTATACAAATTTTTAATTGGACTATTATTAGTATATTTCTTGAATGAAAAAGTGCTCCCTGGATATTGAAATTTAACTAACTAAATTTTCTTTTTGACACATTTTAACCCATTAACGCCAATATTATTTTCTCTTAAAAAATGAAAATATTGCATTTCATTCAAATGAGTATGAACTGACTTCTACGTGCTCAATTTTTAGTATTGACATGTTTAAATAGTGAGTTTGAACATATTATAATCATTTTTGAGTATGTCCAAGTTTCAAAAAGGACTATAAACTGACCTCTATGGGTTCTGTTTTGGGTATGTCCATGTTTCAATATTCTGAGTACTTCTGGTATTTCAGAATTGAAAACATTGATTCGTCATATTTCTCCTTATATAGATATAGTTAAGTAGTTTTTAATTTTGTGTGTTTGACAAGAAATGTAGTACTTACTAAGCTGAATGGTAATATGACATAATGCCCTGGCACCTTCCGGATGCATGTCCTAATCGCCCTTTACCCCTAGTCCGTTTTCCTAAGTATAAAATTTGAGCAAGTAACTGGGAATTAGATAATTTGCTTCAAATTCTTATGAGAAATTTTTTAGGTGTTCTTATTCACAGTTATATGAATAATTCATTTAATATAAGAAGCTGAACTACTTAAGTAAAAGTGCGTCTGTTAATGTATAAACTTCTTACCTCAAAGTTACTTGTTACAGAAAAAATTATCTTACCTAAAATATTATATTACATTTATTTCTATCTCAAAGTTTTTAGATTTTCTGCCTGGCCCAATCATTATATAATACAATATCTATATTTAATGTGATAAGGAATAAATAATATTTTCTTTTCGAACATTTAACAAAAACAAAACGAAAAATACAAGTGAATAAACCAATCAACAAATAAAGTAACGTCAAAATTTTTGGTTCTTTTACGACGTCAGGGAAACAGGGAATCATAAAGTATTAATGTTGTAATATATAGTGTTGAAAGAGACAACATCTTTTAACTTATTTATATATTTTTTACGGCCTATGTCTTTGTTTATCCACTACGAATACTTTATAGATTGTGATAGAGTGACAGAAATATCAAATTATACAAATGATTTTCTGTTTCACTTTATTAGAATATTTTACATTTGTAATGTTTTATTAAAGATTATAAAAAGAAGCCAATTCGCTTAGTTTGCAATAACTAGAATATTTCATATAATTTACTATTCATCAGAAAATATGATAACTGCATCGGGGTAATATGTAAAACTATCACGCTTAAAAAATAATATATGTATATATAATGTACCCTTCTTAATTTTTCGGCTTCACCGACGGTATATTTATTATATTTGAATTGGATTTGAATATTTTGAAAGATTTTATCTTATCTCGAAATTAAAGAAAAAATCGTATAAATATACTATTTGGAAATAGTAAATTTCTTTAAGCAACTTGACAGGTTTCGTTTAATATTATAAACCTAAATCATAACAAAATAAATTTTCTATATATTACCCAAAAACGTTTAGTTATTTATGACTGTTTCAAAGTTATTTAATTTATCCATCAATACATGAGAGCGTATCTTGAACAACAAATTACGCAATAACGTATTTTTTTATTTGAATATTTTTTAATACAATTTATAACTTTATATATTAATTATAGTTCATAATAATTATATTTTAATTGAAATTGAATATTTTGGAGTATTTTATGACATCTTGAGATTAAAGAAAAACACTGTTTCGAAATTGTAAATTTCCTTTAGAAACTTGACAGGTTTTGGTTAATATTATAAAATAAATTTTAATAAAATGAATTTTCTATACATAACCCAGGAAGATTTTTTTAAGGATTTAGTTATTATTGACTATTTAAAAGTTAATTAATTTATACATGAAAATATGCAAGCGATGTCTTCAACTACAAATTATGCAAGAACGTATGTTTTTCTTTGAAAATTTTTGATTAAATTTTATAACTTCACTACAAGAATTTGCGAACTGTAATGAGATTAGATTTAATTCAACAAGAAAGGTAGACTACAAAAAAAAATCTTAAAAGGAAAACTAATGATTTTCTAGAATTGAGAAATATATAACTATCTATCAATATGAAAAAGTAATAGTTAAACTTGACATTTTTTATGCTAATTTATTGAGACACTAAAGGAATTATACAAAACAAATAATCTATCTCATCTAAATTCTAAATAAGTGTAATATGAAACATTTCGACATTCATAATAATAATTTGTAAGAGTTTTTTTTTTTTTTTTTTAGTAAAGGGAATGAAGTTATAAGTTCTTTTTGTAATCGAATTTTAATACGTTTAAATCACTGTCGAGCCACACTGTTTAATTTCATAAAAGGTGATACATCACTAGATGTATAAAAAAAATCGTTGGATTATTTCCCAAAAAAGGCATTTTAAAAAAAAGATTATTTAACTTGCATTTCTTTGTTAATGAACTTCAAAATAATAAAACAATTGTTTATTATTATTATTATTATTATTAAAAATATTTTTGCTAGTAGTACAATAAATGTTTGAATGGAAGTGGTAATTCCTATAAGAATTTACAATAAATATATAATACATATATACTTTTTTAAACAAATGTATGCACGTTTTTGCTTCTGTATCATTCATCACTAAATTATCTATCGGTTTTTCAAATAGAACGTAAAAAATATTTTTGTCATTTTTTTAAATTTATGATTTAATTTAACAACTTCGCTACAAGAATTTTAGAAGTGTAATCTAGAAAGATGCTGGATTAAATATTACATTTTGTTTTGCAAGTGTATCATCTATTACAAAATTATCTATTTGTTCTGTCTAAAAAAAACTTGCTTAAGGATTTCCCAAATTTCCCCCCAAGAACAGCTTTAACAGAGAAAACTCTTTTCATTTTGAAATGTACGTTTGATTTTTATAGCTTTATAAAGATTTTAAAACTTTAACTAAATAGAAGCTTGGGTCAAATGCTACAAATGTTTCCACTTTTTTAAAAGCATATCATCTATCACTAAGTTATCTATTACATTTGTCTAAAGAATACTCACTTATGGAACTTCTTAAAGAGAACCTTGATAAAAAAATCGTTTTTATTTTTGAAATTTATGATTAATTTTTCTAATTCCATTAAAATAATTTTAGGACTGCAGTTCAATAAAATGTTGGATTACGTATTGCAACTTGTTACGTTTTTTTTTAATTATTTGTAAGTGCATCATCTATCACTAAACTGTCTATTAGTTTTGTCTAATGAAAACTCACTTAAAGAATTCCAAAGGAAAGTCTTAAAAAATATTATTTTTCATTTTGAAACTTATGATTAAATTTTATGCATTCGGTACAAGAAATTTAGAGCTGTAACTCAGTAAGAGTTTGAATTAAATTCAACGTGAAAGATTGATTTAAGAGAAAAATCAGAAAATGAAAAAGCGATATTTTTTATAGAATTTGTAACTATATATCTATTTATCTAAAAGCACACAGATTAGTTTTTTTCCCTTTTAATTTATTTTAATTTTGAAGTAATTATCTAAACAAATGATCCAATTGGCTAAATGCTAAATAAGTAGAATTAAAACTGCATATAGCCAAGTTTGCTAAGATATAACTAATACAGACAATATTGTTTGTGTCAATATATAATATATCAATCATTATAATTTGGTCAATATTGTGAATTTTTTTATTGTTCTGTAATGAAAAAAATTATATGTTCAACCTTCCTAAGAATTTTTTAAATATACGTATTACCATGTACTTATCATCTTCAACACGATCATAAAATGTATAAATACAGGGTGTCCTAAAAAGATTGAAACGTGCTTCAATGCTTTACTGCTGGACATACGCACGGAATGTAAAATACAGAAGTTCAATATTTTTAGTGTACGTTGTATTTAAATATGAGTGTATAACCTAAAGTACAATTTGTCCTTCAGTATCAAAATCTACGTAATTCAAACCAGGTTAAAGTGTAATGAAAGCTGAGTGAAAACATTCATATTTCATAATTAGAAGATCAGTTTCAATTTAAATGCTGTCATTTTTTACGAAATTACCTATTTGTACACGGAAAAGTTTGGGTTGATCTGAATTTTAAAATATCAGAATTTTCATAATGATAATCTTAAATTTGCTATAAAGACAACTATGTTCGAGATTGAATATAATAACTGACTGAATCTGAATTTTCACATAGTGTTATGCGCATTGTAGTTTTTTTTATTATCTTATCTGTAAAATTGTACTAAAATTCAATACTTAACTCATTGAATACTGAAGTCTAAAAAACTCAGTAGCATTCAAAATATGGCAAGCGCCCGAAAGTGGAAATAAGCTGCGAAATTAGTTCATCCCTTTTCTTCTACCTGATAACTTTTCAGCAGCGTAATACAAGAAGGAAAAGCGGAAACTCTATAAGATAAGTAGTAAGGATCCCCACACGTTGATGCCAATAATCCCCCTGCTCTGCTACATTAGTTGACTATTTACAAGGGGGAGAAAATGGATCAAACATCTGGGCGGTCTGCCAGTAGTTTGCTTGACCGTGTGTCTTGGTCGATTTAGTCGCGAAAGGGCTAAAACATGGTAGTTACTCAAACATGGTAGAATCGAAAAAAAAAAGTAAAATACATTTTTTGAGCAATTGAAACGAGGGTGTTTATTGATAGCATTGGTAGTATTTTATAATGATTTATACTATTTAACTTATTTGCCAACAGTTATAAAATTTTAATGCAGAATTTGCGAAAATCATGAATCAGAGATAAAGAATTAGATTTTGTAAAAAAGAAACTTGTATTGTTTAGAAAAAAAATACTGATGAAAAGATACAATTCAAATTTGCTATTAAATACTTACATAACACTTTTAGAATGTCTATAGTTGAGCATTCTCGTGTTCACTTTATACATTCCATGGAAGAAGATAGGTAAAATTTTACTGAATGAGAAAATGTCTAATACTTTTCACATTAATTCATTTATTAATAGGATAATAATGATGCCAGAATATATAATTTCCATTTAATAACATCAAATATATACTTTAGTGTACTTCTATGCGGCAGAAATTGAACTACATCTATAATTTATTATATATCATTAGCTTCATCTATAATTCTCTATTTCATCTTCACACTAACTATACTCATATCACATAAAAACGTTCACGAGCATTTATAAGGTAAAGCCAGGAGAGATGGCACATAGAGGTTCGGGTGGAAGGAGTAGAGTGAGCGCGCAGCGACTCCAGGTAGTTGTACAACAGCAGTAGTGAAGTGTCTACTTGAAAGTGCACGTTGATTGTTTTGAGCGTCTAAGATAAAGCATTGCTATTTTGTCTTGTTTTCCCAAAGTAAGTGCTTGAAATTTCATAGCTATTCGTCAGAATTTCTATACAAAGTCAGTAGTACAAAATATTTAAATCTTAAACGATTTCTCATAAGCTCTTAATTTAGACTAACAGTGTGAACATCAACGGTTTGTTTTAGTAGCGGCCATGTTTAAATAAAAGGCCGCGCAATCTCTGCTACCGAAATTGGACAGAAGCCGCATCTGCTACTTATTAGAGATGGCGCATTGCTCCCATTTGTTTCTATGCTAGGAGAGATTGCGCAGCTTATTGGTAAATTTGCATAAAATAAAATAAAATTGAAAATGGGCTAATTTTAATTTAAATGTGTTATCAAGTAATTTAATGTTATTTTGTAATCTTATCTGGACTTGCTTTTTCTGATTCTTTAATTTTTTTTCTTTTAATTAAAATTTTGTAATCGTTTTTAAATTTATTTCTTTTTTCTGATTCTTTAATCATTAGGTTGAAATATTCAGTCATAATACAAAAATATTTGTTCACAAATACCTTACAACAATGTCACTTAAGCGTATTTATTATTGTTAACAATTTAATTGTAGTTATTATTAGTATTAATCTCTCCTACCCATGTGCGCAATCATACCAACCCTGTAAGGACAGATTGCGCAAAATAACTTTCTTGGTTTTATTACAACTGTTCTATTAAATTACAACATAACAACAAAATAGCAATGGAAATGCATAAAAAACAAATGAAGTAAAAATTATTCATGGATAGTTTAGCAAAAAAATTATATTTAGATTTTTTATTGTTATTCTTTTGAATTGTGCGTAGACTCTCCTAGCTTCACCTTAGTTATCACGGAATTCGTGAATAACACTGCTTTGCACTTTTGTCTAACAAATGTATTTGAACAATGTGTTTTGTTTAAAAACAATGCAATAACATCATTGTATCTAGATTGTTATAAAGCAAACAATCATCATGCGGTAACATATATGTCAAAAATCCTCTGGTATAAAATTGTGTTTTTATATAATTTGAAAAACAAAATCGGAAATTAACATATCACTAACCAATCATACTAGAAATATTTAAATCTCAAAAATGTTTCAAAATTTTAACATGTAGGGTTGATTTAGGGTTGATTTATGATGACCAATTATCAACACGAGGAATATAGGCCCTAGGGGGTAGTGCCCTCCGTGGGAGTCTTTTTAAGGGATTCTAACCCGTATTTACGCAAGGTTCGAAGAAAACCACGGAAAACTCCGAACGTTTAGGTCGACGAGCGCGACAGGGGTTTGAACCCAGCACCTCCCGTGTACCAGCTTCGAGAGCAGAACCTCTCAGCCACTCTTAACATGTAAGCTGATATAAAATATATTTTCATGAATTATTTTAGATTATTAAATTAAAAAATGTCCTTACAAATATTTATTTTAAAGCATTATACAAATTTTAAAACCTTGTTCTAAAATTGTCAGAAACTTTTTTTAGGAATCTCTAACATTCTATTTGTTTCTGGAATGTATAAATGACTTGTAACTGATTTTTAAAGAAATAATATTACATTTATAATGAACGAATTGTTCTGGTGGTAATATATTAATGTTTAAACATTTACCTTAAATCAATTAGCAAGAGTCAATTTGAAAACTAAATTTTTAAATCAAATTTAAATATTTGAAAATGTTACATCGGCAAACTCTGTGTTCGTACCCATTTCTATTGAGAATTTTGAAATAAAATAAGAAACTTGAACATCATTACTGCATTTTAACTTGGACAATAGACCTAGATAAAAGGAAATTAATTGGTCTTAGGTACTACATTGGGTGATTTCACTCAAAACGTGCTTTGTTAAAACTTCTATGTGGATACATTACAAGTTTAAGGTAAAGACAGGAGAGATTGCGCACGAAGACGATCGGGGAGAAGGAGTAGAGTCCGCGCGCAGCGACTCCACGTAGTTGTACAACAGCAGTAGTGGAGTGTATACTTGAATGTGCACATTATATGTTTTTAGAGCGTGTAAGATAGGCATTGTTATTTTGTTTTGTTCTCTCAAAATGAGTGCTTGGATTTTTATAATTATTCGTCAGAATTTCTATATAATGTCAATATTACAAAATATTTTAAACTATAACGATTTCTCATAAGATACTAACCTAAACTAACGGTGCGAACACCACCGGTTCGTTTTAGTAGCGAAAATGTTTAAATAAAAGGCCGCACAATCTCTCCTACCGAAATTGGACAGAAGGCGCATCTGCTACTTACGGGAGATGACGCATTACTCCCACTTGTTTTTAAGCTAGGAGAGATTACGCAGCTTATTGGTAAATTTGCAAAAGATATAAAATTACATGTAAAATATATAAACGAATCAATTTTACAATAATTTTTGAAAGACACATAATTATCGAAACTAAATTTGGCAATAAATTAATTTGCTAAAAAATACTGGGAATGAGGATGAGTGTACTGAATGTCTCGTACTGCACCAGGAGACAACATCGACCAGTGTCTGGATTCAATGTATTACTTGTGGCATGTGGTTGGACGAAAGTTGCACCATTTTCAACAATAAGTGCATCGATTGTGGACGACGACAACTTCTGTATGCAAGAAAGAAAACTTTGAAACTGTGGAAATGAAAATGGACTAACTTTAATTTAAACGTGTTATCAAGTAACTTAATGTTATTTCGTAATCTTATCTGGGCTTGTTTTGTTGCTGATCCGTGGATTTTTTTTTCTTTAATTAAAATATTCTAATTGTACTTAAAATTTTTTCCTTTTCCTGATTCTTTAATCATTAGGTTGAAATATTCACTCCCAATACAATAACATTTATTCACAAAACATTACAACAATGTCATTTAATTATAAATATTATTGTTAAAATTTTAATTGTAGTTATTATTAATAACAATCTCTCCTACCCATGTGCGCTAACACACCAACGCTGTAAGGACAGATTGCGCAAAATAGTTTTTTTGGTTTTATTACAGCTGTTCTATTAAATTGCAGCGTATCAACAAAATAGCAATGGAAATGTATAAAAAACAAACGAAGTCAAAATTATTCATGAATAGTTTAGCAAAAATTAATATTTAGATATTTTTTAATATCATGTTGAATTGTGAGCAGACTCTTCTACTTTTACCTTAGACGAATATTTTATATCGAATTTAACATTTCAGAAACAATTGAAACTAGGTGTTGTAAATAACAGAAAAAAAATTCTTTATAAATTAACAGAATGATTCAGCTGCTAACTTTAATTTATGTGCCTTAAAAAAAGTTTTCCACTTTTAACTTCTCGCACTTTCTTCTCCAGAATGTCAAAATTGTCAAGATAACAACAACTGAAGTTGTCACACACGAATTTGAAAAATGCAAATTAGATCCAAATCTTATTTAAATAAATGGTACATGGTTACCCTATGTACCCCCAGTTATTCGCAGTAAAGTTAAATGGATCGGTTTAGGAAAATTTAAAAATAGCTAGATTTTATAAATGCGTTACGAAATTTTTATATTGAAGTTTCAAAAATTTCAAAGTATTCTGCATTCGTATAATTATACTGTAATGAGTTTTTGTATCTTATCAGCATTTCGTTCTTCTTGAAAGTAATTATTTGAAAAGTTGTTAAAATTTAAATAATGAACTTTATCTTAACACATTTATTTTCTTATTTATTATTAATGACATAAAAAATTAATAAAATGCATAGTAACAAAAAAATGCCATTCCATAATTAAATTTAATTTCAATTGTTGAGTGAAAATTATGATAAAAATGTATAATTATGTAAAAATAGGCATTTAATTACGGGAAAGCAGGGTTATTAATGTTACATTAGATTTTTCGATTTATTTACCAGTCAATTCTTTATTTTTGCAAGCGGGTACATTTAATGTAAATTAAAATATAAATTCCGTAGTTTAATATGCTGCCAAAAAAAGATAAAATAATAGTATATAACATTTCCGTACAAGCATTGACTGTAGAATATTACAATACCTGTCTGATTTTAGATGCCACCACTCATCACTTTACTCGACGGTTGACATTCGGATATGAGTATCGAACCCAAAATCATTGTATTACGACTTAGCATAATACACCACTCTGGAATAGTACTATATTAATTTGTTTCTTGTTCTCCAAATTTAAAGAAACTTTTAATAGTTACATAAGATTTGAAAACTCAATCTTTTTTACTAGGCTCTTCAAAGATATAATATTTTCAGAGAATTGTATTTTATCTACAATTTTCTACAGATAATATATTTATTGTTACTTTAACACTTTTAATAAGTAATTAAAGCTTGTAAGTAATTTCAGTTGCTGTTAACATATTTTTTTGTTTTGTCTAATTTTTTCTGAATTTATATTCTGTAACTTCTAAAAAAGCATTAATTTTATATTTTCCAAGCAAATAAAAATAATATCTGTAACATTTCTTAAATGCAGTCTATGCATAATGCAACTTGAAATAGTTTATTGTATTATAACTCTATAATATTCATTAAAATTTGCCGTAAACATGGCTGTTTTCTAAGCTATTTTTTCTGGCAACACTAATTCTAAATATTACTCAATTAAGCGTAGAAACAAACGATAAAATCACAAATAGTCCATCTGATGTTTACATAAAAAATTGTCTTTTAAAAACCAATAACAAATCCTCAAATTTCTAAAACAATATTTTACAAAAACTTTCTCACTGAAAACTTTTGTCAGACATATATTATGCTTACGCAACCAGAATTTTATAATATTTACAAAATCACTAAACAACATTTTTCCTTTAAAACTAACTTAGAAAACAGCTTCTAGCAAATAGAAACTTTCAAAATGTATAACTAAAGACTGTCTTTTAAGAAACCAACAATGTACTCTTCAAATAAAATCTTTTGGGAAATACCCAGTAAAAAGGAATGTGTTTTGTACCTTTTAAATCAGCTTGAATTGCATTTCTCTGTATTTTCTACAACACAAAATTGTTTATGTGGCACAAATTTTACTATTACTGAACATTTTTACTCCTTTTAGTTTAATAAATTTGTTAAAATTCCTGTACATTTTGTGTCTCATATTTATGTTACATCTTACAAAATAAGAAAATGTAGCTTTTAGAAAAGAACAAACTACGCAAGAGAATACGTATGTTAGGTTGTCTGACATTTTAATAGATTTTAAATCTGTTTCATTTACCGAGTTTCGCAAAAAGAAATAATGCGTAAGAGGTGATATGAAGTTCAGGCACTGGAAATGGAAAACAAGAAAATATTTTGGATAATATAATAAATATGGCTAAGTTTTGAAATCGTACAAATAGTAATAATTCCATATATATATTGCCATTTTTTATATTATTAGAATTCACATGATTTTTAAATGAATTTTCAAAGCATAAAAATAACTTAATTAATATTATACAAATTTCTCTTATAAGAGTATTTCAATTAAATGAGTTTAATGAATATGATACAAATTCATGTAAAAGAGCATTTGAATGTAATAAAACACTGGTACATCAATAGTAAATCGGGAATTAGCTTTAGTGCATTTAATATTTTCCTTTAATTTTTTATAAAAGTAGTTTTCAATACTAAACAATGCATATTAGATATCTTTTGTTGATATCATACCATTTAAAATTAAGAGTGCTTATACGAAATGAAAATAATATTTATAGTATTTGACAGTTAAACAAATATTTTATTTTATATGCTTTTTAAACGACAAAATCTTATTTCCTTAACTACGGATTTTTGTGCCCTGAAATGTGTTGTTCGCTTTTCGACATTTACCAAATACCAATTACAATTTTTAGAAATGTATAACGCAGGTAGAAATGACCGACTCTATCGCTTTTGCTTTTTCGCTGACATTTCCCTTATAAACATTGCGTGTTTTTTATCATTTTATGTCATTGAATAAGAAGAAAATAACCTTCAAATGACATATTACGCTGTAAAAAAAAAATCCGTCAATTAACGGAAAAGGAACTGACAGCAGAGTTGCCGGAATGTTTCCATTTTTTGAGGAAAGATCCGTTTTTGTAGTCCGTAAATTCCGTCAATGGCGCGATACAGACGCGAAGAAGTTGAAGCGCATGCGTGGGATAAAAAATACTGCAATCCCATTGGATGATAGATTTTTACAGTAATAATTCCGTATTTGAAACTCTGTAATCTTAAAATGGCAACAGATATACGGGAGAGATTCCATTTTTCAAACAAAACGGAAAATTTCTGATCAAAATTCACGGAAGACAACCTGTCAATAGACGAAATTTTTTAACAGTGTATAGAACACTTTATTTCAATTTAGTAATTGTATAAATAATGTTCTAATATGATTTTTTTAAATCTATCTAAACAATATGAAATGCTTTGCTACAATAATGAAAAGTAACCATTGGCTGAGTTAACACAATTGGCCATTGATTACCTAGAACAAATTAAAAAGAAATAAAAGGCTGATTCTAAAGTTAAAATTAACCATTAGATACCGCAATTTGGAGCAAAACTAAAATTTTGCTCCAAATAAAGACAGATAGATATTTCAATGTTGGTCAGAGAGTTATCGAGATAGTTAAATTTGTTAATAGATTCGTTGCATTAGAATATGTAAGGCACAGTGTTGTTTTAATGTTTCAACCGTTAAAAAAAAAAAAAAAAAAAAAAAAAAAAAAAAAAAAAAAAAAAAAAAAAAGATTCAGGATACTTTAATATGTAATACAGTCTAATAGTCCAAGAAGGAGCGACATATTTCGACAACTAATTTTACGTCGATGATTTTGGCATAAATAATGGATTAGATAAGCTAAAATAATTTCACAAGGTTCACAGTATAATAGTTGCATAATCAGAGAGTCCCTAGAAATTTTGAAAAGAGGTGATAATACGTGTAATGATGTATTATCTTATCAGATCCCTCGTATTTGGCATAAGGAACTTGGTGTCACTGAGGTTTTTGGTTTTTGCTGACTCACCCTCCCCCCCCCCCCAAGCTTTTAGTGGTATAATCCCAACTTCCTTCACTGCCTCCATTTCATAGTTGGCTGGTTTCGCCCATTTTTGACCTGTCCATGTCCAGTGCAATCCTTCGGAGCTGCACTTCTCGACTGCTTGTTATCATCTGAGGAAGGCTAATGTTTAGCCGAAAGCTCATGTATTTTGACATCTAATAGTTTTAATGTTTTAAAATACGATTTAAATTATTGCACCTATTTAGTAACACAAATTATCAATGTGTTTACATTGTGTTTTATAAGTTTGATAAGGTGAATTTGACGTTCATATTATATGGATTTTTCTATATATATTTTATTAGATAATGCATATGACGAACTGCCAATCGGCTGGCGCACCAGCGGAGTGCGTTGTTATAACAACATAGTACAATCAGTTGCAATGTAAAATGAAGAGCACCTCGATTATTGATGAAATTCCCGAGTAGGTGTAACATTATATCAGTACTCGGAGTTGCCACTCATTTCACATTGAAGCGAATTGTGCAGCGTTGAAGTGGCAATAACCACCGATGGTGCACTAGGTGATTGGCAGTTTCGTAATAATAATGGTGTGAAAGTTTAACTTTTACTTTCATTTTTGTGATCGATCTTTGTTTTCCATTAAACTTTGTTGCAAATTTTCTTAATGGACGTGACACATACAGACCAATTTTTTATG
Source organism: Maratus michaelseni (assembly GCA_963931845.1). Lineage (NCBI taxonomy): Eukaryota > Metazoa > Arthropoda > Arachnida > Araneae > Salticidae > Maratus > Maratus michaelseni. The sequence goes on from OZ007592.1 coordinate 397,307,821, forward strand.
TGGAAATAATACAAGAGTTTTCAGTCTAAAATGCGAAAAGGTGGACTGCATGTAGGGATTTTTCAGTGTAGTTTTTGTACAAATGTGATGTAAATAAAATATCTACTGCAAAAAATATATACTACAGCAAGAACAAAGATCAGATAAATTATTAAAATTTTAAAATATTCACTAAAATTTAGTTCTGTACGGTTTGACATTTAAAAAAAAATTAATTAAAATTAAATCTATAGTCATTACTTTTCATGCTTCTTTTTTAATTGAAAAAAGTTAAAACCATTTGTAACAAAGAAAAGGATGGATATTAAATTAACTTTTAGGCTTGTTTGTTTGTTTGCTTAATGCGTTTATACGACCTAAATGCCTTGCATGTAGAAAAGCTTTAGAGAACATAAAACAGGAGATATTGTACATTCTAATAAATATGTTTTTGATTTGTGACATTTTGAGTTAACAAAATTATTTCCCATTTTAAAATACTTAATAAAACTGATCCGCGGTTTAGTTTACCTGGATTCGTTTTACCACATTCGTTTTAACGGTATTTGTTCGTTTTGTATTTCTTTTATCTTTTATATGCACTTCTTAAATAAATATACATAAAAAAACAGAATTTAAACTCGACTTCAAATAACTGAAAATTTTAATGACACTTCTTAAACATATTTCATCAATTACTCATAATACTCCCATTTAAATCTCTCTTACTATTATTTACAAATGTGATGACTAACGGATATAACGGATATTAAATACCTATTATTGCAATATTTCTTACACAAAGTAATTCATAAAAAAGGCTCTCTAAACGTACTGGAAATACTCTTGAATCCAATGTTTGTAATTTTATATGTATTCTAGATGCTGAATATTCTAAACTAAATTATATTCTGATTCACGCTACTAAATATCATAATTATTCATATACTTTAAGTCTTTATTTTTCATCAAAATGGATAAAATAAAACAACTATTAATTTGTGTGGTTACACTTAGCCACAAAGTGTAATAATATATCTATGTTACCCCATATTTCTCTTCTGAAGAAACCTCAAACACATTTATATGAAAGTAAATTATCAAATTTATACTTTTATTATTTACTTTCTTTACACCAAATAAAGTTTTCATTTTCGAATAATGTTTACGATAATCGGGATATTTTTAGTAAACATGTAATCATCAAATGTGAAATGTATTCAAATACTTTTCTCCAAAATAAATGAAATAAAACTAACTACCATTGAAGTTAGGCACAGACTGTTATCAGATATTTATGCTGCCTAATAATTGTTTTCTGAAAAAGAAAAAAAAAGAAAGAAAGAACACTTATAAGACTCAAACTACTGCAGTTTATTTTATTTTAATACTGCAATAGAAATTCTATTATTGTTCTTTATTTAGCCACAAAGTGTAATAATACATCTTTGTTACCCCATATTTCTCTTCTAAAGAAACCTCAAACACATTTATATGAAAGTAAATTATTATTTTATTTTATTTTATTACTTACTTTCTTTATATCAAAGACAGTTTTCATTTTCGATTAATATTTACGATAATCTGGATATTTTTAGTAAACATTTTATACCAGTTAGGTTCTTTGATGTAATCATCAACGGTCCAATGTATTCATATACTTTTCTCCAAAATAAATGAAATAAAACTAATTATCATTGAGGTTAGGCACAGACTGTAATCAGACATTTATGCTGCCTAATATTTATTTTCTAAAAAAGAAGAAAAAGAAAGAAAGAACCCTTATAGGACTCAAACAGGACTGCATTTTATTTTATTTTATTTTAATACTGCAATAAAAATTCTATTGTTGTTCTTTATTTAACCGTTATATTTTCGCAGAAAACATCCTTATTCCTGGAACTTTCAAACCATATTCTCGTCACTACGTTGACATAATGATGGCTATGCCAGAGAGAAATATAAGCCGGACTTTTTATCTTACTGAAAAGGAACACCCAGCCACATAGAGTGGGTCATAATAGATTGAAAAAAAATGTCGCAGAGTGGAGAGAATGCATGAACTGCTAATATAGAGTCACTTTACTTAAAAGACGTATTTTCTACTCTTGAATAAATTTAAGATGTATAGTGCCTAACGGCGATTAAACTTATTGCATCAAAAGTTTATTTATATCTAGAGATATAGTCAAGATTATTTTAGAATGTCCAATTTTACATTAAGGATAAAGTAGCATAAAAAAGGTGAAAGTGCCTGAAAGAAGATAATAATATTATTTTTCAATATGGGAAAAAATGTCGCAAAGTGGAGAGAATGCATGAACTGTTAATATAGAGTTCCTTTACTTAAAAGACGTATTTTCTACTCTTGAATAAATTTAAGAGTTATGGTGCTTAACAGCGATTAAACTGATTGTATCAAAAGATTATTTGTATCTAGAAACATATTTAACGATATTTTAGAATGTTAATTTTTACATTAAGGATAAAGTAGCATAAAAAAAGGAAAGTGCCTGAAAGAAGATAATAATATTCTTTTTCAATATGAAAAAAAAATGTCGCAAAGTGCATTAACTGTTAATATAGAGTTCCTTTACTTAAAAGACGTATTTTCTACTCTTGAATAAATTTAAGAGGTATGGTGCTTAACAGCGATTAAACTGATTGTATCAAAAGATTATTTGTATCTAGAAACATATTTAACGATATTTTAGAATGTTAATTTTTACATTAAGGATAAAGTAGCATAAAAAAAGGAAAGTGCCTGAAAGAAGATAATAATATTCTTTTTCAATATGAAAAAAAAATGTCGCAAAGTGCATTAACTGTTAATATAGAGTTCCTTTACTTAAAAGACGTATTTTCTACTCTTGAATAAATTTAAGAGGTATGGTGCCTAACGGCGATTAAACTGATTGTATCAAAAGTTTATTTATATCTAGAGATATAGTCAATGTTATTTTAGAATGTCAAATTTTACATTAAGGATAAAGTAGCATAAAGAAGGGGAAAGTGCCTGAAAGAAGATAATATTATTTTTCAATATGAAAAAGATGTCGCAAAGTGGAGAGAATGCATGAACTGTTAATATAGAGTCACTTTACTTAAAAGACGTATTTTCTACTCTTGAATAAATTTAAGAGGTATGGTGCCTAACGGCGATTAAACTGACTGCATCAAAAGTTTATTTATATATTGAGATACAGACAAAAATTTTTTTAGAATGTCAAATTTTACATTAAGGATAAAGTAGCATAAAAAAGGGAAAGTTCCTGAAAGAAGATAATAATATTCTTTTTCAATATGAAAAAAAAATGTCGCAAAGTGGAGAGAATGCATGAACTGCTAATATAGAGTCACTTTACTTAAAAGACGTATTTTCTACTCTTGAATAAATTTAAGAGGTATGGTGCCTAACGGTGATTAAACTGATTGTATCAAAAGTTTATTTATATCTAGAGATATAGTCAATGTTATTTTAGAATGTCAAATTTTACATTAAGGATAAAGTAGCATAAAGAAGGGGAAAGTGCCTGAAAGAAGATAATATTATTTTTCAATATGAAAAAGATGTCGCAAAGTGGAGAGAATGCATGAACTGTTAATATAGAGTCACTTTACTTAAAAGACGTATTTTCTACTCTTGAATAAATTTAAGAGGTATGGTGCCTAACGGCGATTAAACTGACTTCATCAAAAGTTTATTTATATCTTGAGATATAGACAAGATTTTTTTAGAATGTCAAGTTTTACATTAAGGATAAAGTAGCATAAAGAAACGAAAGCGCCTGAAAGTAGATAATAATATTATTTTTTAATATTGTATATGCAAGATAGAAAGAAAGAATGTAATTGTAAAGAACTTTTTGGAAATTCATCATGTTCAGTATTAATTTATATATTTTAAATATTTTGCTTTTAAAATATAATTGAAATGTCTTCTAGAGTACATTTTCAATTTTTTATTTGGTGCATTTACATATATGCTACATTGAAGAACAATGCTTCATAAATATGAAATACATTTTTAGAAGTTTTTCATCATCTGTATTAAAAACAATAGAAAATTCTTTTTTATAAAGAATTTATAGGTTCCTTAAATAGCTTTAAGGATATAGCTATGGTTCTTTAAATAGCTTTAAAAATCATACTTGCATTTAGGCCTCATTTTTTAAAATTATATAGCATTTTAAATTTACTGTCTAATTTCCATTAAAATTGTGTTGCGTAATACTAAAAAAAACTATTATCATTAAAATTGTAAAAAGTGAGTTGTTTATATTTCGGTAAAATTGAAAATATTTTCTCGTTGCGAGAAATTGAAATTTCAAATGAAATGTTTATTCCTGCGTCCAAGTTAATTAAAGGTAACAAAAATTTATAGTAAGAAAAATATGTTGATTTTCTGTTGCAACTGAATAAGAAGGTTTTATACAACAGGTATTCATTAACACCGGACGAGAAAAATGTAAAAAAAAATGTTCGTTACAATAAGTATTTTTTTTTCTTGTGAAATAAAACCAATTTGAATAATATACAAAAATTGGCTTAAATTTTTCTTAAAAATTGCATGTTTTTGGTGGTTTATCATATATAGGAATATATGATGTTCAATGCATTGATTAATATTAGATGTTTTATTGTTTTTGATTCAGAAAAAAAAATAATATTGGGAATTGCAAGGCTTATTTCAATAAAAGTGGAGCATAGAAAACGCAATAAACATTGCTAAGTGATTATATACAGGTGTTCGAGAAACTTTTGACAGTTTGTAAATAGTGTAAAATTATGGGTTGTTAATAAAGAATGTGACATTATCTACAAATGTTTATACTCTTTGGTTTCAGGTACGAGGATGGGGACGAAAATAACGGACACGGAATTTGTTATTCGGAGTCATCCCGAGTATTGGATTACCATGATGATTTACGCAATACCCAATTTCACAATGCAGACAGCTGTCCAACGCTGCATAAACACCTTAAATGCAATATACAAAGCATAGTGACGAGGTGCTACGGAGATTTGGAATGGAAACAACACATAATGCGATAGCAATTTGACGTGTATCGTATAAATATCAGGCTATGCCCATTGCGCTTGTCTATTTTCCAAATAAACCTTTAATCAAACGAAATAGTAAATTCGATATTATTTTAAAGTAATATGAACCTTCACCTGGAAAGTCCTTCCACATTGCTCAATACAATACGAACACCATTGCGATATTATATTATCTTATGCGTTAGACAAAATTCGGGCTATTAAGAAGCAACTCTTTATTTGATCATTTAGTTTGTTAGCTCATTTAGTTAAGTTTAGTAGAGATATCTGGCCGTTGTGACAAACAAAAAATAAAAAGGTTCTCTGAGTCGCCACACTACTAAAAAGAGAGCATTAAAATCATTGCAGAGATTGGCCATTGAACTTAAATAATGTTCAGGTTATTCATTTTCGTTTCTCAGTACTTGAACTCTGTGCATATCAGCTTGGTGCTATGTGTGATTTTGCTAGCTTATATAAAATCTCACTATACGTTACAGTATAAAACGTAATATACGTCTTCTTCCAGAAAGTCTACTACAGTTACTGTTTCCTCCGTAGAACATTTTGTTATCCAGGGGGCGCTGCCGAGCGCTCAAGACGGGATGATGCGCGGAGCGGATTCCCATTCCCGCCAGTAGAGATGTTTTGCTTGAGACGTAAGCGCAGTGTACCAACCGCTGCCAGTCAATTTTGTTCTCCTTGTAAATAAATGTAATTAGTTAAGTTTTAACTCCACATTTTATTGAGTACGAAATGATGATCTTAGTTTTCTTAACGAAATACAGTCCAACGAGAGTAACCGAGCTATCTACGGAACATGTTTTGGTCCGTCGAGCCGGAGCGCTCATTTAGAACACTGTGAATAATCATCGCCCTTGGATTTTTGTATGTAGTTATAGATATAATGGCTACTATTAAAGGTACTGTGATCCTCAATCGGAAACGCGGAAACATACGCAGCCAAGTTGCACGAATATCTAATGATATAAAATCAAAACTTGGCCAGAAAGAATTGGAACTAAAGTTCAATGCTCTTCAGACATTAAAAAAGAAGACAGATGAATTACGAAATGAGTCGTATTCGGTAATTTCTGATGATGATTTAACGGAATTTGAAAAGTCCTTGACAGAGATAGAAGAACAGTTAGAAATTCTCGAAGTAAGTCTTCTTGATTTAATACAGCCTAGTGTTTCTAATGTTGAATGTCAAAATAATAATGGTAGAATTAATGCTAATGAGTCAAAAATTAAATTGCCGTCAATTAATTTACCCCAATTTTCGGGACGCTACACAGAGTGGTTTAATTTTAAACTACAATTCACCACCTTGATTGATAGCAACGATGAATTAAATGATGCTCAAAAATTATATTACTTACAATCGGCTTTAACAGGCCCTGTGAAACAATTACAAAACATTGATGATCCTTATGCTTCCTTATTCGAAGCTTTAAAAAAACGATTTGAAAACAAACGGTTAATTGTAAATTCTCATATTTCTGAGTTGTTGAGTAACAACAAAATAAAAATTGAAAATGCGAAAGAAATACGCAATCTGGTAGATAATTTATTGAGTCATTTGAGGGATCTGAAACAATTAGGACTAGAAAATAATAACTTATCAGAATCAATTTTAATGTATTTTGTGTTACAAAGAATCGATGATGAGTCAAGAAAGGCATTTGAAATGAGTCTTAATTGTAACGACTTGCCTGAATGGGATATTTTTATTGATTTTTTACTGAAAAGGGCTCAAGCTCTCGAAAACCTACAAAAAAGTAACACCGTTACGAAACCTAGGTATGAAATTACTCAGAAACAAAAAAGTTTAGTATTACAGAATGACAAATTTAATTGCGCATTATGTAAACAACCTCATATGATATTTCGATGTCAAAGGTATTTAGATTTATCGGTTCAAGAGAAATTGAACCAAGTAAGGAAGTTGAAGTTATAACTGTTTATCGTTATCTCACGCTGTTAATCGATGTAACAAATTAAATAATAAGTGTAGGATTTGTTACTCCAACCATCATAGTTCTCTTCATGGAGCTAATTTTTCGAAACCTGCTTATGAAATTAGGCAAGTTAATTGTATTGCAAATGAACCGCAGTTGAAAACGGAAGATAACGTAAATTCTAATTCAATAGAACTCACCACAAATGCGTTAACATTGAGCTGTCAAAACAATTATGATCAAAATTTGTCTGGCACCAGTTATAATGGGTTGATTTCGACAGCTGTGATTTATTTAAGGGGAAGTAATGATTTTTTTTTCCTTGTATTGCGATTCTTGATACTGCGAGTAATGTCTCATTGGCCACGTTTTCTGTAGCAGATATGTTAGGGTTGCAAAAACATAAGGTCAAGTCATTAATTACTGGATTAAATGATTCTGTCTGTAAAATTAAAAGCAGAATAAATGTAGAAATTTCCAACAAGGATAGAAGTTTTAAAACATTATCCAACATGTTTTTGGTTAATAAAATCACTGATTTAACCCCTTCAAGCGCCGTAGACATTTCTAATCTGCACTTACCACAGAATTTAACCTACGCGAACCCAAGATTTTTTTAACCTCAGCGAATTCAAGCGTTATTAGGAGCAGATGTATATTACGAATTGTTATTAGCTGGTCAAATAAAAATTCCTAAAACTTCTATAATTTTACAAAATTCTCATTTAGGATGGATCGCGGGTGGAACAATACAAGATAGAAATGAAAGTAAATTCACGTGCCATTTAATAGAAAATCAAGATGAATTAGATTTGAAAACCTTTTGGGACTTAGAGACGTTGGGAATTAAAGATGACCCAAACAGTGTTAAAAACGAGAAAATTTTAGAAAAATTTCATGAAACTGTGCGTTTTGAAAATAACAGATATGAAATCAGTCTCCCTTGGACAAGGGATTGGAACCATTTAGAAAATAATTATAAAACCGCCGAAGCGCGACTCTCAGGTCTTATAAAAAGAATGAAACGTGATACAAAGTTATACGAACAATATTGCAATATTTTGAATGAGTATTTAGAGATGAACATAATTGAAAGTGTACCCAATTTAGAAAACCCTTCAGGTAAACCAGTTTTTTACTTACCGCACCATACAGTATTTAGAGAAGATAGTGTTTATACTAAATGTCGAATAGTTTTTGACACAAGTTCCCATGAAGCAGGACAATTGTCTTTGAACGACTGCCTTGACGCAGGAACTAATTTAAACCCTAATATTTTCACTTATTGATTTTTTTCAGACTAAACAAAATTGCCTTTCTAGCAGATATAGAGAAGGCTTTTCTACAAATTGCCATAAACGACAAGGACAGGGATGTTCTGAGATTCTGGTTTATAGATAAGAATCCTGTCGACAATGACGCATTTAATGTTATCGTCTACAGATTTTTACGCCTAACATTTGGCTTGAACACAAGCCCATTTTTGCTATCTGCTACAATTAAGCATCATCTTAAAAAATTTGAAACGGAATATCCAATAACGGCAGAAGTACTCCACAATTGTATTTATGTGGACGACTTAATAACCGGGACAGACACAGTCGAAGATGCGGTGAATATTTCGGAACAATCTCATAAAATAATGAAGGAAGCTAGCATGAATTTACGGAAGTGGATTTCGAAAAACAACCAGTTAATGGAAATATGGGATAATCGTGGATTTAGTACAATGCCACAACCTTTTGAGGATAATACAATACATAAAGTTTTGGGGCTATCGTGGCAACCCAAGCAAGATATACTTTTGATAGATATTGATAATTTGCTCGAATTTTTGCGTAACGCAAAAAATACAGAACGTTTTGTATTACAAGTTGCAGGTAGAATATTTGAACCTCTGGGTCTAATTTCTCCGTATACAATACGAATTAAATGTTTATTTCAAGAACTGTGGAGTAGGAATTTAACATGGGATGAAGAACTGCCCTCCGATATTACAAAGACGTGGAAACAATGGTGTTCCGAACTTCCCCAGTTAAGAAATCTAAAAATTCAAAGGAACATTTTTCAGTTTCCCGATGACTCCAATTACACCCTAACTTTGCATAAATTTGCCGATGCCAGCCCAACAGCATACGGTGCTTCCGTGTATCTACAAATTGATTCACTAAGTGAATCTTCCTTAAATTTGATTACATCAAAATCCAGAGTTGCACCATTGAAAAAAGTGTCACTTCCTAGACTTGAACTTCTAGCAACATTACTTGCTGCACGCTTAACTTGTGAAGTAAAAACGGTACTAGACCGCAAGGGACCATCATCTATGTATTTGTGGACAGATTCGCAGATTGTCTTGTACTGGATCAAAGGCTCTGCGAACAGGTGGAAGTCATTTGTCTCGAACCGTGTAAAGGAAATCCAAGCTCTGACAGATCCATCCAGGTGGTTTCACTGTGCAGGGTCCGAGAATCCTGCAGATTTGCTGACACGAGGTATTAAATGTGAAAGTCTTATTCACAATCCTATATGGTGGACTGGTCCGAAGTTTCTGAAAGACTTAGATATGTGCAATAAAGAACAATCTCTAGTGATTCCAGATCAGGAGATCTATATAAAGGAACTAAAAAGAGACTCCGTGAACATTATTGATGATGATGATTTTGTTACATTAACTATTTCTCACGATAAACCGTTAATTAATCATATTTTTGCATGAACTAATAATTTTGTAAAATTAATTCGTATAATGAGTTTTATTTTTAGATTCACCTTCAACTGTCGTACTAAATTGAAGAGAAGAAGTGGACCACTATCCCTCGACGAGGTTAGAGAGGCCGAATCGTTTCTAATTCGGTCAGCACAAAGGGGGGAATTTAGGGAAGAATTAAAATGTCTCGAAAAAGGTAAGCCTGTTCACAATAAAAGTAGATTATCTTCCTTAAACGTATTTGTAGGAGAGGATGGATTAATTAGAGTTGGCGGCCGTTTAGCACATGCAGATTTGCCGCTTAACTCAAAGTTTCCAATTGTTTTGCCTGCCAATCATAAGTTAACGGATATTATTTTAAATTACTTCCATCTCAAATACTTTCATTTAGGCCCACAAGCGTTGCTTTTCCATGTAAGACAAAAATTTTGGCCACTTAATGGCAGGAATAATTGCCGAAGCATTGTTCACAAATGTGTGACATGCTTAAAGAATAAATCTGTTGTCAGCTCCCAATTAATGGCTGATCTGACGGGAGAACGTGTGACACCAAATTTTGTATTTTCGGTGACAGGTCTGGATTACTGTGACCCATTTTCTATTAAATTTAAAAATCAAAGGAAGGGCGTTTTGAATAAAATTTATGTCGTAGTGTATGTGTGTTTATGCACCAAGGCAATACAACTGGACTTTGTTTCAGATCTCACAACTCAGGCTTTTATAGCTAGTCTAAAACGTTTCTTTGGCAGAAGGGGAAAATGTGCAAAAATCCTATCGGATAATGCAAAAACGTTCATCGGAGCTGACATAGAGTTGAAAAAATTGCATAAACTGATTAGTTTCCCAGATGAGGAATTGTGTAATTTTTTAACCCATGAAGGTGTCAAATGGGAATTTATTCCCCCCAAATCCCCGAATTTTGGTGGCCTCTGGGAGGCGGCTGTAAATTCGTTCAATTTTCATTTAAAACGGGTAATAGGTGATCAAAAATTAACCTTAGAAGAGTTTCTTACTATACTAGCGGAAATTGAGGGAGTTTTGAACTCTCGTCCCCTTACCCCGCTGTCCCCAGATTTCGAAAATTTTGAAACCTTGACACCCTCTCATTTTTTAATCGGTAGGCCGATCACTTCGATCTCCGAACCCCCATTAGATAACATTAATGAAAATAGATTAGCAAAATGGCAGAGAATCACCAAATTTAGTCAGCAAATTTGGAAAGCTTGGAAGCGCGATTATTTAAATAATTTGCAGCAGAGGGGGAAATGGAAATTTAAAAAGGAGGATGTACAGAAAGGAACTTTAGTACTAATACACCAGTAAAATTTACCTTCCATCAAATGGCAGGTTGGAAGGATAGTTGAAATTTTTAAGGGAAGGGACAATATAATACGAACCTTAAACTTACGGTTACCAGACGGGCGAATTTATAAGAGAAATGTCAGAGATGTCTGTATATTACCAGTTCAGTAACAGCTTTCTTTTCTTTCTTTAAGCAATTTTTAAGGTATATATTATTTCTGTATGTAATGCAGAATTATAGTGCATTTATGATTGTATTATTATTGTATATGTAAGTTGTTATATCTTATAATTTTTTCTTATATGATAATTTTTGCAAATTTATATGTGAATGTGTATTGAAATTGCATTTCAATCCCCGGGGGAGTGTTTCCTCCGTAGAACATTTTGTTATCCAGGGCGCGCTGCCGAGCGCTCAAGACGGGATGATGCGCGGAGCGGATTCCCATTCCCGCCAGTAGAGATGTTTTGCTTGAGACGTAAGCGCAGAGTACCAACCGCTGCCAGTCAATTTTGTTCTCCTTGTAAATAAATGTAATTAGTTAAGTTTTAACTCCACTTTTTATTGAGTACGAAATGATCATCTTAGTTTTCTTAACGAAATACAGTCCAACGAGAGTAACCGAGCTATCTACGGAACAGTTACCTTTGGATTCCAGAGTAAATACAGAGAAAAATGTTACAAATTATTTGCACAAAGAGAACAGTGTTTAACTTTCATATTTAGAACAAATGTGAATCATAAAAAAGTGCGTTTTTTAAAGCTCAATTATTTGAACAAAATTAAAATAATGTTATTTTCACGGCCTTTTCATTTTATATACCGATTGCAATCATGTAACCATTAACCTAAAAAAAAAACATTGATAACTGATTCTTGTAAAAAAAAATAAACCTCTTATTTGCATCAAATAAAATATTCATTGTCTTCCGTAATGGAATCCATAGCCAATCCTGAAGTCAAACATTAGAAGTTTTTGCAAGGATATAGTTTCAAATGTACCAGAGTTAATTACGCTGAAGAAAATTCAAGCACGCTTGTATGAATCAATATAACTCAGACATTTTAGTTTCATGCTGCGATATAAATACCATGTTTTCTTTATATTTTTAGGTTATATTTTGGCAAAAAACATCATTAATTCTGGTAATTTTAAACCATAGTGTCATCTATTTTTGGTATAATGACGAACTTGCGAAATAAAAACATAACCTGTGGTTTTTACCTTGTTGAATAGGAACAGTCAACCACATAGAGTGGGTCTTAATGGATTGAAATAAAATGTTGCATAATGAAGGATACGCATGGACTGTCAAGATAGACATCATTTATGCAAAATTCGCATTTTCTACACTTGGATAAATTGAAAAGAAATATGCCTAACATCATTAAACTGATGGTATCAAAATCTTATTTATATCTAGATGTAGAGTAATGATCATGTTTGAATATTACATTTTACATAGAGTACTAAGTAGTACATCAAAAATTAAATGCTTTAAAGAAGATATTAGTATCTGCTTAATATTGCATGCACAAGATGGAAAGAAACAATGTAATATTAAACGAATTTTTAAAAATTCCGTATGTTCATGTTCAATATCAAGGTATATTTTTAATTTTTTTAGCTTTTAAAAGATAATTGGAATGGCCTGTAGAGTGGAACTTGGAAATTGTATGTACTCGTTCATTAAAAAGAACATATGAGAAGAATGGATACTATTTGTATTGCGATATGGAAATAATTTGTACTTTAAGAAAATAATGTTTCATTAACAGTAAATACATTATTAAAATTTTCCGCCCTCTGTGTCGAAAACTAAAGAAAACTCACACTTTCATTTGTTTTTATAGGATATCTTTTACAGAAAAGCTTTCTTAATATAATTCTTGAAAAAAATTAAATATCATGCGTGCATTTATGAGTCATTTCATTCACTTTTGGAGACATTGTACATCATTTCATACCAGCAGGGAAGACGGAGCTATGCTAGGTCAAAATTAGCTTTGAGCGTTATTTTTTCAGTTGGCGCCAAGCAAGTGTTTTGGCATTGGTAATCTTAAAAGTCAATTTTCTCTATCATATGTACCCTGATTGGTTGAATTCTGTTTTCGAGAACTTTCTACGGACTCTGATTGGTTGAATTATGAATCTCGGCTCGTATTGGGATTTTCTAGAAAATTCCTTCAGCTTCTGAAAGACAACTTTTTAGCCAAATGTCGCCTAAATGTCGCCAAGATTGGTGACATTATTTTATTTAGCGCCAATCATGTGCTGAAAAAGTTCTACGTACCCTAATTGGTTCAATTTTGTTTTCGAGAACGTTCTATGGACTCTAATTCGTTCAATTTTGTTTCCGAGAACGTTCTATGGAATCCAATTTGTTCAATCATGTATATCGTCTCCTATTTGGAATGTTTAGAAAATTCCTTCAGATTCAAAAAATCATTTTTTTCCGCCAAATATCTCCAAAATTAACAAAATTGACGATATTTTTTCATTTGGTGCCAAACGTTTTGGCATTGGTAATCTTAAAAGTCAGTTTTCTTGCCAAATCTCGCCAACACTTTGTAATATAAAAATAGCTTTACCCATAATGACCCATGACCAAAATGACCCACTAATAGACATTTCTCGAACATGTGTCCCAGCTCAGTAGTATTTTCTTTCCCTAAAACTGTAGAATACAATTTTTTTTTTTCAAATCCTCTGAGCCATTTTTTAGATAAAAATAGCTTGACTCATAATGACCCATGACCAAAATGACGCACTAATCGAATTTTCTCAAACATGTGACATAGCCCAATGATTTTCTCGTGCTCGAAATACGTAAGATATAAAATTCAGTTCAAATCGTCTGAGCCGTTTTTAAGATAAAAATAGCTTGACCCATAATGACCCATTGCCAAAATGACCCACGAATCTAAACTACTCGAACATGTGTCCTAGCCCAATAGTCTTCTCGTTTCCTAAAACTGTAGGATACTACATTTCGTTCAAATCCTCTGATACGTTTTTAAGATAAAAATAGCTTGATTCATAATGATCTATGACCAAAATGACCCAATAATCGAATTTTCTCGAACTTGTGACGTAGCCCAACAGTCTTCTCGTGCCGGAAAACCATAGGATGCAAAATTTGGTCTAAATATTATGAGCCGTTTTTTAGATAAAATTAGCTTATTAATAATAACCGGTTATTATTAATAATGACCGGATTAATCATATAGACCGTAACATATATATAACATTTCTTGACGTATATGGCCAAGTTATAGTCATATATGATGCATATATCATGCATATATTATGTATATATATGACATGTGTATATGATGTATATACGACATATAAGACGTAAATATGTGTATAGTAACACATATAAGGCACATATACGAGTGTTTTTGCCAACATTTTGTGCCAAAAATATTATTTTTTATCTTAATTGAATACGAAAAAGACGATTTTCGGAAAAGAGAATACTACTCTGAATAATATCTTTATTAGGTGGACTAACATTTGAATAGACTTGAAATCGGTTTAATTTTAAAATCACACGAAATCTATTAAAAATGTATTACAAATTCTACAGCAAAATAGTATTTTAATAAATATCATAAAGGATTTTTAAACAAAAAGTATATTTTAATAAAAAATAATTTTTTTAGAAAATATTAAATTTGAGTTTCGGCTTTTAATGATTTTGTATATGGTTTCTGTATCATTTTATTTGTAAGAGCTTGCGAATGATATTATTTCACCTGCTTTTGTAGAAACGATATTTTATGTCAAAATTAAATGACGAGTACATTTCTCTTTACGGTTTGGAGAGGAATTTGTCTATGCAAAACTACACTGTAAAAAATGACCAATGTTTCTTATTTTATGAAAATATACCATAACCACGAACGAAAATATAATATAATCTTCTGAGTTACCCGAAATTCCGAATAACGTGTTCCATTGTCTTTAGAATCCCCAGAAACCAATACATTTCCAAATTTTAAAGAATTATTTATAAAAACAAAGTATTGTGCGCTGCCCGTATTTTTCAGAAACGTTTCCGAAGGGCTTTTATAGTGTATTAATTAGTGTCATCAACCTGAAATACCTGTTTTTCGAATGCCACCAATTCTCACGTAAACGTTTTCAGTCGCATAAGTTGATTTATACATGAAAGAGTAAAGAAATAATCCTAATTTTAATGTTATTGTTAACGCTGTTAATTTTGCATGTTTGTCTTTTAAGCATATTTTTTGAGCATGAAATGTTTACTTGAGAATTGATAGCATACGAAAAACAGGTATTCCAGGCTGAGGGCACTAATTAATACACTATAAATACCCTTCGGAAACGTTTCTGAAAAATACGGGCAGCGAAAAATACTTTGTTTTTATAAATAATTCTTTAAATTTGTGAAATGTATTGGTTTCTGGGGATTCAAAAGACAATGAAACACGCTTTTCGGAATTTCGGATAACTCAGAAGATTGCATTATATTTTTGTTCGTGGTTATAGTATATTTTCATAAAATAAGAAGCATTGGTCATTTTTTACAGTGTAGCAGCAATACACGATGCAAGTATTAATTTCTGATAATATATCTGTGTTACATTCGTAATTTTCCTATGGCTTTACATTTGATTATACTGCTGATTCATTCATTTATAAAATATCGTTGAACGCTCATGTCAGCCGTACCTAACATTTGCTGTGATCATTGTAAAAAAATAGTTGATTTAAAAGAAACATCTGTTTTAGTCTTTGTTTCAAGATTACAACTTTCGGTACCTTCGTTAATTCAGAATTGTGTTTCCTTGGAGATTTGTTTTAAGAAATGATACGATAATCGCCCGTACTTTTGAATAAATAGGGAAGTACAGGGTGATTTTTTTTAAAGTTGTGAAAGTAAAACCCTATAACAAAAGAACCACTGATCCAAATGACCTAAAATTTTATCAATATGCTCCAAAAACAATAGGAATTTTTTAGGCGTGGTTTAAAAAAAAAACTTAAAATCGCACCGACAGATGGCGCTGTATATGCAGTAAACGGGAGACGAACTTGCGCACGACACATGCACATTGGCGATAAAAACGTGAAGTACGAACACTTGATGTTCATTATTCTACGGATATCCTCACAATGACTGTGCCATTGACGGACTGCGCGTTGTTAGTGAAACTGTATTACCAGAATAATGGCAGCGCAGCAACTGCTCTAGGAGATTTATTGGACACTAAAGAATTTAAGAAAAGGTCCAATGACGACAGAGGGACTACGGAAGATGGTTTCTCAAAGTACCGTCCATTGTTTTCCTTCCACTGACGATATTCTTTGTTTCTGTTAACTTGCAGCGCCATCTGTCGGTGCGATTTTAAGTTTTTTTAACGGCGCCTAAAAAAATACCCATTGCTTTGGGAGCATACTGGTGAAATTTTTGATCATTTGGATCAGTGGTTGTTTTATTATAGGGTTTTACTTTCACAACTTTAAAAAAATCATCCTGTATTTTGATAACACTGCACAATATGTATAATACGTGTTCTAGATAATAGAGAGCTAAATAAATAACCAGTTTCCATTCCTATTGATAATTAGTGCTAACTGTATTTTAAATTTCGTATGTGCATATGCACTTACATATTTTGGTTAGAGATTCTATTTATTCAGATAAATTTAGAAGTTTAAAGTTCAGATAAATTTATTATTTCACATTTTATTTTAGTTAGACATAGTCACAAAATGTAATAATATGTTGCACAATATTTCTTTACTAGAGAAAATTTAAGCACTCTTGTATAAACGCAAATGTGGGAAATTTAATGCTGCGATAGACGTTTCATGGCTTATTTCTATTTCTCGGTTATATTTTTTGAGACAATATCATTATTTATAGAAATTTAAAATCATATTATCGTCACAATGTGACATGACGATGGTTTTGAGAGAAAGAAATATAACCCGGCTTTTTACCTACTTACTTGAAAAGGTACAGAGTGGGACTTAATGGTTTGAAAGAAAATGTCGCAGATTGAAGGAAATGCATAAACTGTCAAGAGAAAGTTCATTTACTGAAAAGTCGCAATTTCTACACATAGATAATTTGGAAATTTTTGTGCCTAACACCATTAAACTGATGGTATCAAAAGTTTAAATATCTCAGAAAACGTCCTCACTCTACATTACATATAAAGTAGTGCAATAAAAATAAATGCCTCCAAAAAGATAATAGTATTTTTATTTCAACATTCTATGCTCAAGATCGAAACAAATGATTTTAATCGAAACAACTTCTTATTTTTAATTGTGTTTCTTTTTTAACACTTTCCAAGCTAGTTGAAAAGTGTTTATGACTTCTGTTTGTCTGGCCGTCTGCCTTCTGCCTAATTTCCGTGCTCTAACTCGCGTGAATATACTCGAATTACCTTGAAATTTTTATTCGTTATCATCGTTTACCTATTGCTCCCTATTGAAAATGAAGTGTGTAGCACTTACAGTTTTTTTTACAGGAACAGTCAAAAGTATTCCGATACATTACAATCCGTGGGAAAATAATCGTTTCAAGTGAATTTTGGATGATGCTACGCCATTTGAAACATGATGAAATTGATATACAATTATGAAGCGCAATAAAGTATGCTTTTCGTGGAATATGTGGTACAAAGCATTTATTATTCATTTACAGTGTCAAACGAAAGAATTTAGTTGCACATTTTTCTACGGGAAAAATCGTTTGCAGTGTAACTTAATGATGTTTCACTACTTCAAACATAATGAAATGTGTATGCATTACTAATTTGCACTGTAAATTGCTCACTGAAAAGCATGGTGTGCATTGCATTTATTGTTCTTTTACAGGGACACACAAAGGAATTCGATTACAGTCTTAGTGCGACAATTACAGTCTATGTGTGATAAGTGCGTTTTCAATATTCGTTTGCCTTTTTAAGTTTAACAAAGTTTTTGCATAATACTTGGTGGGTATAAATTCTGTTGATCATATACAAGACTGCACAAAGAAATTCGTAAGTATTAGAGACTATGAGAGTGAATTCCTTAGGGTAGTTTTTAATTGTATTACGCATTTTTTCTGCTGAACTATAAGCTTATACAAGTTTGTTTAAAATAAATACATTCATGTATAAGGCTACAGAAAGTATGAGGTACATTGTCGTTTATGTTTGGTAATCACTGGAAGTTTGTTTCAATTTCCCTTATGCGTTGTTCATCTGAATTAAATTTTATCTTAATATGTGGCGTGTACAAAAGTCTTTAGATAATATGCTATGGTTGTACAAAGATTTCGAATACATTTCCATTGCTTGGCGCAAATTGCTAAATGTGAATTTTATAAATTAACTAAATTTCATCATACTATGTAGTATATATTCAAATCTATAGATCATAAACAGAGCTGCAGAAAATAATTCTACTACTACACAAGACTACACGAAGGAATTCGTAAGTATTACAGACTATGAGAGTGAATTGCTTAGGCTAGTTTTTAATTGTATTACGCATTTTTTTCTGCTGAACTAAAAGCTTATACAAGTTTGTTTAAAATAAATACATTCATGTATAAGGCTACGGAAAGTATGATGTACATTGTCGTTTATGTTTGGTAATCACTGGAAGTTTGTTTCAAGTTGCCTTATGCGTTTTTCATCTGAATTAAATTTTATCTTAATATGTGGCGTGTACAAAAGTCTTTAGATAATATGCTATGGTTGTACAAAGATTTCGAATGCATTTCCATTGCTTGGCGCAAATTGCTAAACGGGAATTTTATAAATTAACTAAATTTCATCATACTATGTAGTATATATCCAAATCTATAGATCATAAACAGGGCTGCAGAAAATAATTCTACTACTACATTTTTGACTACGTAAGGGAATTGCTAAAACTGGACGTTTAAATGTGTTATAGGTTTCCTATACGGTTTACGTACATATCTACTTTCACCTTATTCAGCATTGAAGTTTCGTTACAGTTTTCTGGATATTGATGGAAGGTGTTTCATAATCTATACTTGACACATGATTTTTCGTCCTTGTTTAGATTTATTTCTAATATTCTTCGCTTATAAATTTAGTTTGTAAAGTGCGTTTAAAATTTTTGTTCTTCTTAAAATTTTTGAAATAAATTTCATTTTTTAAAATTTTTGAAATAAATTTCATTTTTTAAAATTCTTGAAATGAATAATTATGACTTATTTCATTGCTACAATCCCCCTTTAAAGAAGAATAGTTCATTAAAGAGATACGTTATTAAGATACTCCAAGATTTACTTCAGGAAATAATTAGGTTTTTGCATTTTTTATTACAATTTCCATTTTTATTCTATTACACACATATATGGTCAAAGTATTAAGTTACTGTAAGTGTTAAAATTATATGACTACCGCCTTGTATTTGGACATGTTACTCTTTTTTTCAGAATTCGGAAAATATTATGTATAAAGCTTTTTATTAAGGAAAATGTACAAAAAATGCAACTTTTTAAAAATAGTAACCTTAATAGAACAGTTGTGACATTCAAAATTGTCAACAGGTGCGATATTGTGTCATAAATATTTTCAATTAGTAATATTTTCCGTATTTGATTCACACCAAACTGTGATTAAATAAGTTGAATGATTACTATTTGTAACTGGTGTAGTACTCACAAGAAAAATGCAGTAATTGGTTGTTATAGTGAAGCCTGAAAATGTAACATATGTCATAGTGACAGCCGTGCATTACAAAACATTAAAATCACATGAATTCTCAGCTATGTTAGACCTTTAACAATTTATAAAAGAAACATTTATTTTATTTTATTGAATATGTATACACAGAAACCTACATAAAATCGTCGATAGTATTTTTACTTAAACATGCCACTGCTACACCCACAACACCCATAACAAAATTTAATGCCTGCTTCCAGTGATTGGGACGGTCTTTATTTTATTCCAACACTAGCAAGTTACGCCCGCTACGATGGTCAATTTCTTATAACGAACTTTTAATCCAACAAAATATTGACATTTCATAATTCACTTTTATATTTTAACAGAATAATAAGGCTACTATAATTTGTGACTCGTGCTATAGCCAATATACACGCCAGGACCCGTTGTCCTTATCATTATCTTTTTACGCATGAAAGTTTCGCTATGGTACTCCATTGTGAAATTTGGTAATTTTTCAAATTAAATAAATTGAAAAATGGCATAATCATTAGATTTGAAATTTATATCAAGAAAAATACAATTTTTTACCATTCTAACGCAGTTTGACTAACAATTTTCTGACAAATACTTTTCGAGCTACTATTTTTTTTTTTCAGTAACTTCAAATGTTTCATTCTCCGAGATTAATCTGTGGCAACAATTAGCGAAAAACCCAGTCGTCAGAAATGCATAGTTTTTTATTAAAGAGGCTGTTGGAGCAGGGGTTGTCACCACCAATTTGCCACCATCACTTTTGAAATCGGTTCGGTAGTTCTAGAGATTCCATAGAAATTGTAATTAAAGAATGTTTTTAGAACGCTTTTCGCTCATTTCACCCTTTTAAATTTCGATTTTTTTTATTTTGTTCTTAGAGAGCATTTATATCTTATAAGTAACTACAACGCCAAATTTCAAATTTCTAGCTGCTTCAGTATAGAAAAGATCGCAATTTTAGAACGTTTTTCGCTCCTGCACCCCCCTGGGGTAGTGGCTCCGACATAAAACATAGCCTATGTTGGAGCAGGGGTTGTCACCATTAATTTGCCACCATCACTTTTGAAATCGGTTCGGTAGTTCAGAGATTATCCCCTACAAACAAACAAACAAACAATCTTTACTCCTTTATAATATTAGTATAGATAGATTCATCAAGCATATTAACAGTAGAATCTGGCACTTTGCTTTCAGAAATGCACAAAACCTTTATCGTTTTTAGCATTGACTTAGACCATTTGTTCAATTCAATAGCCATTTTCAGTTTTGTTAGCTTTTTAAGAACAGCATTGAAAGCGATATTTTGTATTGTCGCCTGCAATTAATGTACAGATCTTACTACATTAGATTTGGCGAAAAAAGATGATGCTTTATTACCTCCATATTTCTTTTAGTAATACGTTAAATATAAACAAGTTGGAAATTGTACGTCAAACGTGACAAATGAGGTGCGTTCGTACTATAGCTTGTTATATAAATATTCATATCTTGATGTTTTTTAATTCTGTGAAAGGAATTATATCGTTTGCAGATTAATTTCTGTCATAAAATAAGTATCTAGGTCGCTTGACGATTAAACCTCGGAAGCTCCTATAACAAGAAAGCACCGATTTTTTTTTTCTTTTAATTCAAATTTCTTAATAAATATTTTTATTAATATCTCCTAAACTTTTGATTCGATTTTTAAAAAAATTGAAATGTCTCGACAAAATTCTGCAAAGATAATATATCTTAAATTCCAAGCCATTCGGTTGTGTAGTTTTTGCGTTGTTATATGCGGACGGACGGACAGACAGACGGACAGACAGACGGACAGACAGACGGACGGACAGACGGACGGACCAAGGGACGACAATAGGTGCTACGTATTTATATAATTACGAACGCACCTAAAAAATGTACAATAAAATTCGCTCCCCGCGATTTTCATTAAAGTTTTAAAAAACAGTGTTTTAAACGCCAATTAAAAAAAAAAAAAAAAACGAAAAAAAACCGCTGGCTCTGGTTTCGACAGAGTATAAACACATTTATCCCAGTAACATTAATTAGTTTTCTCACCTTACTTATCCTAAATATGTGCAAATTACGGTGATAGTTATAGTATTAACTGTAAATGCCTTCTATCGTACATCGGTCAAACAAAGTACGCACTTAAATTTAGGATAAAGCTGCATGTTTCATCTGTTCGTATAAATGAAACTAATAAATCAGTAGTAGGTAAGTATTTTTCAGATGCCAATAACATTTTTTTGTCCTTATTAAAATTATTTCCAGACCCTCACAAATCAGTGAATTGTATTTGCTATTAGTTTTTTATATAAATACCTCTATTATAAGCTCACCCTGTTTCCGACATTCTCTCGAATCCTCGGTCTGCGGCTTTTGACAATCTACTGATGTTTAAAACGTTGTTTTTTAAACTTTCGTAAATTATTTTACCTATGTTTATACTGAGAGATACAAATTCCAGAAAAAATGAGATTTATTTTCAGTTGTAATCGTCTTTGAGGTAATATGTGAGGCTATTCATATATAATCAAACTGTGTGTTTACCCTGGTACAAATTATCAGAAAAATCATTATATAAGTGATTGTTAGTTGCACAGTATGCTGTAATACTGTACCTAATGCTGTAAAGAGCTGTGAATATGGCCATTGGGCTGATTGGATTTAAGTTTGAATAATTACAGTTCAGTAATTCTGTTTGAAAAAAATTAAAAAATTAATACTTTTTCCAACATCCAAAAATTTATCTTTCATTATCTACAAATGATTATTTTCCAGTTGTATTATGTAGGAAGTTTTACTGGACATATTTATTCTTATTTACACTTTTTAATAACAGATTGTTATGATAAAAACCAACTCCCAAGAATTCATATATGTTCATGAACGTATAATTAATAGAAAAAATTATATACATAGCTTAATGATTTTGAATATCGTGTATTCTTTTATTACATTGAATAATATAGTTTTAATCATATTTCCTCTGAAGGGTAATTTGAATGCAAATGTTTAAAGTTGTTCTATGTCGTACGAGTTAAAACAACTCATCGTTCTTTACTGCCACCAACTTTTCCCCAGTATGATTTATACACTCAGACAAAATTTTACCTCCTCAGAATGAAAAGACACTTTCTAGATTGGAATGGAAGGAAGTTTTATTTTGATGCTGATAAAAAACCCTTATCATTGTCCATTTTTCTCTACTTTTTTTAAACTTAAAGAAATGTATGAACGTTATGACAAAATGATGCTTTATTATATAGCAAGTAATATAAACTAATATTAATATTAACTTAATTAAATGAAACACAAATATTTTTTTCATATTTCTAAATGAAAGAATTAAAAAAAAAAATTGTTTCTGTCTTCACTTCTGGTAACTATAACAGTTTTCAGAAATTGGTAATTTACAATGTTAGTTTTCTATCCATGTTTCACATTTTTATAAACGAAAGATGTGCAAAGAATAAAATGTTTTATTATTATTATTATTATCAAAAATCTAATAAATTCAAATAAATAAAATACATAAGCGAATGTTAAAGTCTGTTGTACAAACTAATACAATAAGGACGGATTTTTTTTCTTCAATTTTTTGAGAGTTTAACTGGCGGGCTGGCGGTTAAAAATGGAAAGTGGACAAATGTATCACATAACTCTTTGTAGAAACGTGATATACTTGTGCTGATGTGGAAAATCTTTAAATCAACTTAACTGTATATTTATTGTTAGCATGCTTCTAGCGAGAACATGTGATTCTAATTTCCCATTCAAACACAATTGGAGACAGAAACATTACATTAGTAATGGAACATCCATAAACCCGAGTCAATGACAGACGCGTAAGGTATAAATTTCTGGAATAAAAAAAAATCAGGATAGGAAAAGTCTAAAGACTCCTCATAATTTAGATGAAGTCGATCGAAGAACATAATGATGGCAAGGTGGTTAGTGGTTTGTTGAAGTTCATGTTCAATCGAGACAGTATCATTATACACTTTTCAATAATGACAAAAAAATGCAAATGAAAATGTTTGATTATTTAAAGTGGTATAGTTACTTTTTGTACAATATGCACAAATAAACTATTAACTTCATTGAAAGTGGAATCTGACACCCTACGTCAATCACAAACACAACAAACAATCAAAACGGACACCTCTTGATAAACCTCCATCGCATTGACAATTAGAAAGGTGGGGAGACATTCATTTCATATCTACTTTTATGTATATAGAAACATACATAAACCGGTTACAATTTAAGAAACAACATATGAATGTCATGCAAAATATCCCAAATTTAAGGCGTCGCGTCAGTAACTTATATTTGTAAGAAGTATGGTCATCTATTTCTCACAAAATACAAGAAAATTTAAAACAACAGTAAAGTAGATTTTTATCCAGAAATCCAAGAGAAAAATTCTAATTAGATAATTGACAATTATTGATCAGCACCCTAAATTCTAAGAAAATATTATATTACAAATGTGATGCCACAATCCTCTATACCTCTGAGCTTTTTAATAATTCCTACACTTTAAAAGAAGAAATATCCAAAAACACAGCACTTTTAAACTTTTACTTCAGAACAGAAGAAAGTGTATATAGATTTTTAAAATTTTATACCAGGTTGGGAATTTGACATATGATCTAAGGGAATTATCGGAGAATGTGTTAAATTCTCCATAGAGTTATGGTGTAAGTCTACTTCTCTCTCTAATACTAAAGAAAAATATAAATGTCACATCTCATGAAAAAATGTATATTTTTATAAAAACAAATATAAAATCACTAATGATACGTTTACTTTTAGAAAGAAAATATTTTAATATAAGTTTTTAAGTTGAATGTATACTCAAATGGAAAAACAAACCGATATGACATCACTGTGATGTATTAACAGTTTACATCTGTCCCAACAGTGACCAAATATATCTCAACAAATGTTACATGTGATACATTTGACTTACAATGACACATATGTTACATGTGTCACAACATTGATTACATCAAAACAGTGACCAAAATGTGATACGTTAAATGCGACATAGTATGACTTTCTAGCGATCTTCATGTCGTGACTCTACGGTGATGTCCCTTTAAAATCTACGACTTCACTGCGAAGTCACGATGACTAATATCCGAGCAATTTGAATGGATGTTGTTAATCATCGATCAATTCTGTCCCCAATGAAGCAGTGGGAGGGGGGCGTAGGGAGAATTTTTGAAAGGAAAGTGAACTTGTTTTCTTATAAAGTAAACCCTGAAAATCTTGTACAGTCAACCACACAGACCACGCTGTTATTGAACTTCTAACTTCAGCTCAAGCTACGCAGTTAACGGCGAGCATTCTAAGAGGCGAGAGTGAGCACAATTGTAAAATTTAAAACTCATCATAAAATTACACATACCTTCTTCTCAGTGACATCTCAATTACAGATTTTCCACATTTTATGACTGCCGTACAATGTCATACAGAAAATAACATTTTAATTCTTGTCAGAGTACTTTCACTTTTCTATCAATTTCGGGTCACAGTGTATGTAAATATAGTTTGGACACATGGAAATTTTAGGAGCGTCTGTGAATAGCAAGATTTTGAAGAAAAGGTGTTCGTTCCAAACTAATTTATTTTGTTCAATTGATTGAACTGTAAAAGTACTGACCTTTCCTTGATGACCCTTTCATATTTTATACACGTCATATTTCAGAGCAGTCAAGTTTATTAAAAATATTTGAAATCCACAAAACCTCTGATTCTAAACAAAGTGTATTTGAAAGTTTATTGCATATGAAATTCTTTATTAGAAAAAGCCGGTATAGTAGCGAAAGTAGAAATGATAATGTATAATAATAAATAACGATATCACGTAAAAAAATCAATAAAAAATATTTAATGAGAATAATTTTCAGTATCATAGAATAAAAATAATACTGCTACATCAATTATTTATATGACATCTATAATAATGTGACACATATAATAATTTATATGATTATATATAATAAGACAGACTAAATTATATCCGTGAGATTCTTGGTTTCCACAGTATTTATAAATAGAAAAAGTTTTCCCGCTCTTTATTTTTCAATTATCTGAAATGGGCACCAATGCATTCCGAAATATAATGCTAAACATTACTGTTAATATTAGTTGTACCTGCATCAGTCATGAAGCCTTCCTTAAAGTACTCTCAATTTATCATATGTCAGATTTGGTCTCAACATCTGCCCTAAAAGATATATATTTAGTAAAAAATATTCCACGGCTCGCACAGAAATATGACAAAGTTCGAACTGGATGTGAATGTCTTGACAAAATACAGGAGGATTAAGGACTTCCTGTAACATATCTAAATAAGATAGCGATATAATAATAGAGTGTCCTCTTCGTAGACCAAATGTACATTAGAATATAGCATTGAGAAATAATTTAAAGTGTATGATAATCACAGTTGCCAGAAAAATACAAAAAAAATATTTTGAACCATTATTTTCGTAGAAAAAATTTCGTCTTATTTAGTTACAGAAATTTTGCGATTAAATTAACTGAATAATACTATACGAAAATAGTGGAACTCCAACATAAATTTTAGTATTTATCTGGGAACACAGATCATAACAATAATTACTATTATAATATGATTGTTTTTGTAATAAGTATGAAATTTATTTTTGTTTAAAAGATTAATTTACTTTTTGTAGATGCACATCTAAATGATGTTTTCATGGAACAGGATATTTGAAGTGCCATCTTAGCAGAAACGAAGGCACGAAATTCTCAAGAAAAAGCAATTACCCGCTCTTAAAAATAAACTTCTCGATAAAGTTATACCGTATTTACCCGCGTATAAGTCGAGAAATTTTGGACAAAAAAAAAGACTTTAAAGTTGGGGGGGTCGACTTATGCGAGGGTCCTTATTATTTTTTTTTCAGAGTGGATTTTATCCGGTTGTCCAACATTAACAAAGGGCGGTAATATTAGAAAGCCCGACATTGCATTAATTGCCCAGTGGTTTAAAGATGCGTGAGAAATCAAATTCCTTCCGAAATGATTATAAAATTATTGAAGAATTGCTGCATGAGCAGCGAACTAGACAGCACAGAAGATGATGCCATTTTCGAAAGTGTTAACGACGAGGAAGAATGTAGCGATACAGAGATTGAAAACATGTATCATGATGAGCCGATGACGACGAAGGATTTATGTGAATTGTTTGGCGAGCCCGATATTGAATAGGACCTTGAATCAGTTTAACTTTGTATATTATTATCTTCATTATTGTATATTTAGTACTTTTTCTTTCAGATGATTTCGAATAAATGTACAAATAAAAAAAAATAAAGTTCCTTTATTATTGTATATTTAGTATACTTTCTTTATTTTCCAGGTGATTTTGAATAATGTATTTAAAAAAAAATCCAATTTGTTGATCGGAAAAGTGGTGGGTCGACGTATACGCGGGATTTAAAAAAATTCAAATTTCTTGATCGGGAAAGTGGGGGGTCGACTTATACACGGGATCGACGTATACGCGGGTAAATACGGTATATAATTCCGTGTTGTTATTTTTTGTGTTTCATAGATTTTAAACGAACTTCTCTTATATACATTTCCATGTACAACTAGCAGATATTTTTCATATTTTTTATAAAAATAAAAATTTCGCACTTTAAACTGACTAATGTCAAAGTCATGAAATGTAAATATATATACATAATCATGGTATATATGTCTTTTACCACGGTGAATATATAGAATGCTTATGTAAATTGTGTAGTTGTTAAGATCCTGTACTAGTCACAAGAAGATACTTGAAAGCTGTTTTTAAACCAGTGAGAGCGTTCGTTTCAAATTTCTCGTGTTTTCAATATTTTTAAACGATGTGTTTTTGCACAGAATATATAAATGTTGAAGTTGATATCTGAACGGAAATCTTCGTACATTTTCAATTTCGTTTGCAGTTTTTTTTTCTGACGGCAGTTTCAATTTTGGAACCTTTTTCAAAAGTGACAATATCCTAATAAAAATACTCTAACTGACCTCAAAAAGTAATAAAAAAATTTGACAGGCACCAACGTGTAATATTCTATGAAACAAAATTTAATAATACATAAATGCAAACAATACATTTGAAAATAATGCTTTTATATTAGCTTAACTCTTTGCGTATCTAGTGTAGGCTCGTGGAAGCCTAAATTCTCAGCTTACAAACATTCGCAAAGTAATGTTAAACCGATGAAAACATTTGCATATTTATCGTTCGCATTTAAATATTTTTAAGTGAACATTTTTCTATAGAATATCGAATGTCGAAGGCTTTTGTTGTCCAAATAAATAAAATAAACATGATTTTGTGTCTGTATGTATGTATGTGTGTGTGTGCGCGATGGCTATGGGAAACTAACACATATAAAGACCTACAAATTTTAAAAGAATAAACGAATATATGGAAAAACGCACCTGAGACGCATATTTTCCATTTTGAATAATTCGTAGATATATTAATTAAAGACCTCAATTGATCGCTAATGAACGATCTTCAATTTACCTTAGTTTGTAGAGGTATTGGTGATTACGTTTTTCCTGCATTAGAAAATCCCAATCATCGGAGCCTTGATGCAGTTCGAAGAAAAAGGGAAGAACGCCTGTCTTCAAGCGTCCCTTCTAGTATAGATTCTAAAAAATATTAATCTTCACTTTATAAAAAAAAGTACGTTTTCACATTTTCGAAACATTGATTTGTTCTATCACATTTTTATTGGAAATATACAAAGAGACGTTAGCAATATTTGAACCTATCCTTTTCAAAGTTTTATTTCTCTTCATTATTGTCACTGACAGTTTCTTGACAGTTTCTTAATGAGCAAAGTTACATCAAAGTTACTTTTGAAACATAATGTAGAAAAGGTGATTTTATTCTCCTCGTCAGTTTGTGAAAAAGTTGCTTATATTAAAAGGTGAGAAGCGCGATTTAAGAGATGTCTTTAACATTAAATTAGTCATGCATTTTTCAGAAAAAATTTCAGAAAGACAGCACGCTGCTCGCATTCTGCTGAACTGCTTGTGAAACGAAGTAATATTTGTTATTATAAATTGTAACGTAAACTGCCAGTCTTGTTTTTTTTAAACTTTTTTATGGCTTTTATTTTTGTATCTACTGAGAATAAAACTATTGATACTTCACCGTATTTTCTATTTCCGACTCGAAAACGCTCTTCCTTTGTATTTGTTTTGTAATATAAAAAAAATAAAATATTCTATCTTGTGAGTAGTATTATAGTCGAATAGAACTTCTTGCCATTTGTCAATAGCTTTCTCTGTTCGTCATGCTTGATATTGGAGTCGTCCTGGTCATGTGGATTTTGCTTTACATATTTAAAATTAGCAGATATTATAGATATTTAAAACAATGTTTTCTATATTATTCAATTGATTGAATTAATGAGAAAAAGACAGTGTCGATTACCTTACGTCGATGTACGAAGTTCAGTCTTTTCATTGCTCTTAGAAAGACCAGTGTTTCTCAAACTTTTTTCAAGTGTACACATCTTTTTTACACTTTGTGCTATGGAAACAATATTTATAAAACATTTATGATCATTAATTTATCTAATATTTTTATTTGTAGTATGCAGTACCTAGTTCATTTATTTCAGAATTTTCCTGACTTTATGGAAATTTAAGATGATCACAAGGGCAGGGCTCGAAGACCAATAAAGATATAAAGGCGACATTTTCAGAAACTATGGCATAGTCGGTTATGGACTGGACAATACATTTACATGGAAAATATGATTTAATACGGGGAGAGTTCCTTTTTTATATGACGCGTGGTTGATATTATTATCGAATTTGACAAAGATCATTTTTCTTAACATGACCAAACTTTATAAAGATCCATTTTCTTAACATAACAATACTTCTGTAACTCGTGTATCATTTTACTCGAATCATATTCTCTCAAAATAGCAAAAAAGTATCTTCAGAATACAAGTTGACAAATTGAATATGATGATATTCAATTGAATAAAGGCGCATTTTATAATGCTATGTTTTAAAACATTTAATATTCGTGATGCCTCATATACAGGGTGGCCAGAATTAAAAATGCTCCTACTCCGACTTTTCTATATCTTAAACTGGTAAGTGAATAAGCTTCAAATTTTGCACACTTACTATTCAAGATATGGGGAAATAGATTATGGACAAAAAGTTAAAAAAATCACCGATAGGGGGCACTGTACAGCAGGACATATGCTGAAAAGACACAAAAACACATTTTACTTGAACATGCAAAACATTCATCTAAAAAGGGTGTTATCGACGTAGGAAATGCTGCTTAATATTCTTCTTTCCTTAAAGATGTAAAATCTACAGTCTGTGGACAACTTGTTCAACTGCGTATCGTAACTGGTAGACTGAAATGCTTTTCGCATGCAACGTGATACCTTCTTTCAAGACTGCTAAGTTTACCAGACATTCTCGATAAACAATATTTTGTAAGTATCCTCACAGCCAACAATCACAATTATTAATATCCAGAGAACGAGAAGGTCAGTTTATCGGAAACGCTCGCCTGATTACTCTGACCTTAGTGAAACTTACCGAAAAAACCTCTATACAGAATGTCCAATGTGTGGAAGCCCTCAATCTTGTAGAAATGTAATTGAGTCAAGATATTGTCGCTGTTGGAAATTCGGTCCAACAAAAGTTTCGGGTATCCTTTTGTACCTATTGGCTGTCATGGAGCATGTCACAAAGTCAGTGTGAGTAGCCTCTTCGAAAAGGAAAGATCCAATAATGAAATTGGCTGTGAATCCACACCAGACTAAAACGTTTGTTGAGTGGAGTTGAATTCGCTTGGAAAGTAACGTGGTTTCTTGTGTTCCAAATGCGACGATTGTGGATGCTCGCTGTTCCACTGAGATTGAAAAGGGCCTCATCACTCCCCAAAATCTACCATGGGAACGATGCATCCACTTCAGCTCTAGCAAGAAATGTTAACTCAAAGGTCAGTCGCTTCTCCTTGTTGATGGCCAAAAATTGTTGATTATGACTGATTTTGAACGAAAAAAATACACCATTTTTCTCAGTACGTTCTACTCTGTGCTATAGGTAACAAACAAGTGCCGTCACACTGCACGTGCACTACTATGTGCGTCCTCGACCCGCCTAAACTCGAAAGTGTCAAGTTTCTTTGAATCGAGCTATCAATATCCTGAGTGCTTGTGGAAAAAATGGTCCTTTGTAGGAATTTTTAAATTGGCGAATCTTTCTAAGTGAAGCTGTACCATATAGCTTGTTTTCATTAAAAAACTTCACAAGAAAAGCGCGTTATGGCAGCGCGACATCCATCACTGATAAGAATGACATTTACAAGTTGTTATCTACCCAGAACATTTCAGCAAACCATGAATTTATGAACATTTGTCTATAGCGCTATCTCTCTGTGATTTTCGAAAAAATAATTTCCGCGTAATCCGTTTCCACATGTCTTGAATTGTATGTGTGGAAACTTTTAAGTCTTTACACTGAATAGTTTGATATACAGGGAGCTAAGAGTAGGAGTGTTTTAATTATGGCCATCCGGTAACACTAAATAGGACGCTTACAAAATAAATCATAATAACAGGTGAAACAGATTGCATAGTTATAGATTAAAAGAAATAAATTTAATAATAAATTGACTATCTATAGTCTATTATTTCCTTTTCAATCAATGACTCATTTTTCTCGTATTTAAGTATATATTTAAGTTTTTTTGTATGTGAGTAAGATAAGACACAGATAAATAAATTTAAAAAAATTAAGTTGGTAAATATAATTTGTCTTATACCATTGCATATTTTTCATAAAATAAACTGCTTTCAATTAACATCATCATTCGAAAGTTTTTCATTATATAATTTTATCGAAACATGGATGTGATTTTTATATATCTTGCTTTTTATTGCAATTTTATCAAAATTAGAAGCGTGTAGGAAAACGTAACGAAAATCGCGTGTTATGCGTGAGGTTTAATAGCTGTTTTTTTATAGATTTTCAATGAAATTATTGAAACTAAAAGATGATTTATCCCATGTTTCATTTGTTTTCAAGTATTTTAAAACCATTAAAATATTATAATTATTTGAATTTTAATTTAATCAGTAAATGATATTTCATTTATCGAATTTTCAATCTTAAATATCTTTAACGGTGGTTAAAGTTATTTTTTTCTAGATATATGCTTAATTATTTTTTCACACGTACTTTCAATGAAAAAATAGTGAAAATAAAGAAGCAACAAAGGTGAAAAATAAAATGTATCATTTGAATTTTCATTATTTAGAAAACAAAAATAATTTTTCATGAGAAAACAGGCTTGCTATATTTGACTAATTATATAGAAATACACATAATTTCTTTTCAATAAAATTCAATGCCATTTATCGAGTTTGCTTTAATTTAAATATGTTTTACATCTTTGAAAAATAAATTAAATTTTTGTGTAAACCTCTATAATTTAAAACAGTGACTACAATCGGATTTCCTCCCCTAACCCCCCTCCCCTAAAAATATATTTTGCCTAATAATTATGAAGTTACTTATATTTTAACTATAAACTAAAAACAAACATTTATTTTGAAACAGTTTTTGAAATATGCAGTAGTATTATTTAGTATTATGTAGTGTTATGTAGTAGTATACTATTTTTAGTAAATATTGTAAGTAATTCGGTTACTTTCATTGATATTACAGCAGATTTAGTTTTCTTCCAAGAGAACGAAATTAATCTAGCTATTGTTCTTGTTAGACTTAATCACAAATTGTTTTCATACTTGTATGTTTCCCCAGTAGATCTTTTCTAAAGAAAATTCAAACACCCTTATATGGAAGCAAACTTATGTATTTTATTTTAAATCTGCAATAGAAATTCTATCGCTTTTCTCTTTTTATCCGTTATGTTTTTTGAGATAACATCATTATTCCTAGAAATTTCAAGCCGTAGTCTCTTCACTACGGTGACATAATGATGGCTTTGCGGAGGAGAAATATAACCCGTGCTTTTTCTCTCTTTGAAAAGCAACATTCAGCTACATGGAGTGGGTCTTTATGGATTGAAAGAGAATGTGGCGGAGTGAAGCAAATGCATGAACTGTCAAGATAGTGTTCATTTACTGAAAAGTCGCATTTTCTGCACTTGAATATATTGGGGAAATAACTGCCCAACTCCATTAAACTGATGGGATCAAAAGTTTATCTGTACCTGGAAATATAGTCAAGAGTATTTTAGAATGTATCATTTTATACTATGGATAAAGTAGCGTAATATAAATAAATTGCTTCAAAGACCATAAAATTCTTCTTTTTCAGTATTGTATACACAAGATGAAAATAAAATGTTATTCTCGGCAAATTATCGAATTTGTTTACATTCTGTTTTAAATATATTTTGAATATATTTTCGATAAAAAAATAGGCGAAAAGTATAATATAAAATTTAATTTGTGTATTTATTTCGTAAACTATAAGAAAATAAAAACTACTTTTTTAATTGAAAAAATGAAAATATTCTCCTTTAACAGATATTTATGATCTGGTTTAAAGTATACATTCGATATACTTTCGATCAAAAAATAATCTTAAAAATGCAGTTCAAATTTTTTTTTTGTATTCATTTCGTTAAGCATTTGAAAAGAAAACTTACGTTTAATGTACCAAATGTGAAATATAATCTTTCTTAAACGATCTGTTTTTCAATAAAAAGATATATATTATTAGCATATGTCGAACTTTTGCAGAAGAAAATAATTAAAATTAAAGTATTTTATTTTATGTCTTTTCCACTACTATTTACAAAAAGGTATCCTCAAAATATTAGTTGTTTTAAGTATGAATATGATATGCGTGTGTCATTTATTTCGTCATCTTATCCCTTTTTCAAAAAGTAGATATGTTTCTACTAAGTGATGACTGTTTATGAAAAAAAATATATATAATGTATTTATTAAATAACTATCTTAATAGCAGAGCCAGTCCCGTCACTGATATAGCTCGTCACGCTATGCTATGTCACGTCACTGACATATGTAAGGTCACAGTGATGTGACCTGTGACCTGTCAGTGAATTACGTGGCCGCCAACATGTATGATTTTTTGTCATAACTATTTCCAAATAGTATTATTTGACATTTATGATCGCAGAAATACAGTAACAATCTTCCAACATCATGCAATGACGATGTGATCAATAAGAGTTGATTTAAACACTTTGATCACGAATAAGGGGATTTTGTTTGATATTTCTTGATTCCTCTGCATTCTCTTAATGGATATTTTCTTCAAAATTTAAAGAAAAATCTTTTCTAATGAAAATTTAAGTCTACCTAACTATTAGAAGACTTTGCACTCTTTGCATATACTTTATCTGGAACTAGCAAGCTACGCCCGCTACGCTGGTCAATTTCTCTTAACAAACCTTTAATCAAACAAAATATTGACATTTCATAATTCACTTTTATATTTTAACAGAATAATAAGGTTACTGTAATTTGTGACTCGCGCTATAGCCAATATACACGTCAGGACACGTCGCCCTTATCATTATCTTTTTACGCGTGAAGGTTTCGCTATGGTACTCCATTGTGAAATTTGGTAATTTTTGAAATTCATTATTTGAAAAATGGCATAATCATTAGATTTGAAGTTTATATCAAGAAATATACATTTTTATCCTTCAAACGCAGTTTGTCTAACAATTTTGCAGGGATTGTCACCACCAATTTGCCACCATCACTTTTGAAATCGGTTCGGTAGTTCTAGAGATTCCATAGAAATTGTAATTTAGAATGATTTTAGAACGCTTTTCGCTCATTTCACCCTTTAAATTTCGATCTATTAATTTTTTCAGTAACTTCAAATGTTTCATTTTCCGAGATTAACCTGTGGCAAAGATTAGCGAAAAACCCAGTCGTCAGCAACGCATAGCTTTATATTAAAGAGGATGTTAGAGTAGGGATTGTCAGCATCACTTTTGAAATCGGTTCTGTAGTTCCAGAGATTCCATAGAAATTGTAATTTAGAATGATTTTAGAACGCTTTTCGCTCATTTCACCCTTTTTAAATTTCGATTTTTAAAAAAAATTATTCAGAGAGAGCATTTACATCTTATAAGTAACTACAATGCCAAATTTCAAATTTTTAGCTCCTTCAGTATAAAAAAAAGTCGCAATTTTAGAACGTTTTTCGCTCCTGCACACCCTGGAATTAGTAGCATCGACATAAAATATAGCCTTTTGTAATGAACTGACAACTCCAGTGATCCGAGATGACGCTTTACGTCCAACACCTTTATTCGGCTTACTTGATACACAAGTTAAAATAATATAAACACTTTAAAACATTACACTCCTCCGTAAAAACCTCAGCGTACAAAACTATTTAATACTTTCCACGCACACACCCCATTTCTGCTCAACATCATCTGTCCAACTTTCTCTGCATCTCTTCAGCTTAGCTCGGTTCACTTCTTTTGACCTGCCAACTAACATCTCTTGAAGTCTCCTCGCATATCGAAAACTGTCCTTTCGATTCGATTACACGGCCTACACGGTGATCTACCTCCGAAGCTAGGCGACAAAACCATGGACAAACTCTGGACCACTCTAGGCCAGCAACTTACGAATCAGGATAGGCCATGGGTTTCTTCGGTCGTTACAGACTCCTCCCCCCTCCAAATTTTGACATGTCCAAACGAGGTCCTTGATGAGAATATACAGTTGTGACAAGTTCCATTGAACACCAAATTTTTCCCTTTGATTCACAAAGTTCAGGAACAACTTGTTACACAGCCATGTGCCGCCCTAATTAAAATTCCATAAACTTTAAATTTACTAGCAAAAATTTTGAAATACGCGAAAAATACAGCAATTCACACCATGCCAGTAATACAGAAACAAAAATTATATTATATAAAATTTACACAAATTTACCATAATTCAAACACACACAAAATTTTTCCCGTAACTTCTAGACAAAATTATAGCCATGTAATTTTACACAAATATCAATACAATTAACAGATTTTTTTTCTTTTTTTATACAAGTTTAACATGATACAAAACTAAATGAATATCCGACACTTTCTCTCTACCAAATGAAACATATTTTCATATGAATTAACTCAATTTAAAAAAAAAATCTATAAATTTGCAACCAATAAATTCTAGATCATAATTTAACATTTCAAAGTTATTTTTGTATTTTTTCTCTTATTCTAATACAGACAATAAATAAATATAAAAATATACATTTTTTTTTCACACAAATAATACCATTTGTAATGCCAGGGCCCATCGTAAAAGTGTTTGATTAGATCCCGCATTAGTTTTAAGCCACACCAAAGGGTTGTGATCAGTTTGTATTATAAATGGCAAATGGCCATCCAAATAACACCTTAATTTCTTCACTGCATACACTATAGCGGAACACTCCTTTTCAGTGGTACAATAGTTCTGCTCTGATTGCTTGAGCTCGGGCAGGGTTAGTGGAGCTTAAGCCGTATGGTAGGCCACTCTGCCCGGAAAGAACCTGATTGCTTGAGCTTCCTACTAATGTATAAAATAGGATGCTCATCCCCTTGATCGCTAATCTGCGCCAAAACTATACACAGGCCAGTGTCCGATGCATCAGTTTGCAGTAGAAATTCTTTCCGGAATCCCTTAACCGCATGCACCTTTAATTCCACAGGTGATATCTTCCTTCTTTTCTTATGATTCTTCATCATTTTATTTTTCCTTAATTTTACCACTGCATTTCTCTTCATCTCCTTGTCACACATTCTGTAACATTCCCCAACATCAGCACAGCTCCTTTTTCTACCAACACCTTTCTTGACAACACCACAGGTGATTCCGTTTTCCATTTTTCTAAGATTTTCATCTTTCTGGTCATTAGAATAATTCTCTTTATCAATCTTCCCATCAATTTCATCATTCGCCTCATTTACTAAATCATCCATAAGAGGGTTTTGATAGTCTTCCACAATTTCCTCAGCCATTTCAGCAATCTCACTTTTAATATCATCATTACTTTCAAATTCATGATATTCACATAAATCATCTTTATTAGGATTAAAATTCTCCTCTTTTTGAACCTCATTATCTATTTCTGAATTGTCCTTATTTTTCAAACTAAAAGGGGCAAAAAAGTCACAATAACCATCTCCACAGATTTCATTAACATTCATTTGAGAAAAACCAACATTGAATTCAAAATTGGGTTCATTACTAACTTATCTAAATCCACAGAATTTCTAACTTGTGACAAAATGAATAGTTCTCTATCTTCTTCAATAATTGACTCATCAGTTCCACTAATCTGCTTTAAGCATAACATTTCCTGATCTTGAGATTTAGATAATTCAAGCTCCTCTTTCACTTTTGCAACATTATCAGTTTCATCCTTAGTAGATTCACAAAGTTTCTCAGCCGATGACTGATTTTCAACTAAAGTAAAGTCTAACGCTCTCAACTCGTTATTACAAGTTTCTTCACTAGAACTCTATTTTTCATTTACCCTAGCAATATTTTCCATACCACATATTGTTTCGCCATTCACAGGAACACTTTTAAACAAATGAGCAATGTCTAGTAATATTTGATCAATACGATCAGGAACCACAAGCAAATCCACCTCTTTTTTCATCTCATCAACTTTCCTCTTAACCAATAATTTTTCTTTAACTATTCCAAATTCTTTGGACTCTTTTTCAGTCTTTTTGGCCAATGTAAACAATGGAGCCAATTCTTTACTCCTCTGTTGCTCTTCAGCAAATCTATTCGAATCCACTTCCACCAAATCCAAAATGTTTTCAGTTTCCACTACCTCCGGCAAAAGTTCACAATCTGCACCAGAACACTCATCTCTCTCCTCCCTCAACTTCTCAGTCAATTCCAATTTCTCTTTCTGGCCATTCACTAGCTCCTCACTAAGCTGTGTCCGCCTCTGCGCTCGTCCCATTCTCTCATTTACAACTGACATAAACATTTCCTTTACAAACTTTTCCTCATAATTATCACTTTTCATAATTAAGTTACGCAAATCAATTATTCTCATGCTATCGTCAACCACCTCTCCCAATTCCACTGCCAGAACTCTCATGTCCTCCTTTCCGCCTTTTCCAAAATACGCCATCTCAAAGTTCAATTTAAGCACTCTAGAACGTATTTCAAACACTTCCTCAGAGCCACAGACACACAACTAACTAACTAAATTTAATTCGATACTTTCAAACTATTTACTCGATAGAATGTTACTAACTCAGTAAACAAAAATATATTTTACAATATCCAACTATTAAACTTTCAAAACAGTTTTCAACACATCTACAAAAGTATTTTAATACACTACACAAGTATATATATCAGGAAGCAACTGGAAAACATCCATTTCAAACAGTAATATCCCTTAGTTTAAGAATTTAAACCAGTTTGGCTTTAACATTCTATACATCTCATAATACTTAATAAAATCAGTTTGATTTTTTTTTCAATGTACATGAATCCCTATTCAGTTCATTCCTATCTTCCAGTTTGGCGTAAAACAAATTAATCAAAATCAGTTTGATTTCCCATACATGAATTGTTATTCATTTACTTCATATCTGCCAGTTTGGCGTAAAACAATTTAATTAAAATCAGTTTGATTTTCAATACATGAATTGTTATTCAGTTAATTCATATCTGCCAGTTTGGCGTAAAACAATTTAATTAAAATCAGTTGGATTTTCAATACATGAATTGTTATTCATTTAATTCATATCTGCCAGTTTGGCTTCACCTGTATATTTATCTTAAGTTTTAAGATTTAAAATCACCATTTTTTCTCAAAATAAAATGCAAATTTTTTTATATACAAATACAACTCAATACCAGTTTCCAAATAAAATACACCCTGCTGGCAATTGTGAACCGCTGCATTTAATACAAAACAAAAAACCCAGTTTGGCACAAAACCCCAAATATAAACTTTTTAAATATAAACAAATAAAACTACTAACACCAAAGGCAAGCTGCAATGGATGAAAGGGAAAATGACATACCTCTCATAAAATCCGTTGGTTTCACATTTAAAAACACCATCTCAGGTGGCACCTCCACTTAACTACTTAGACTGTAATGAACTGATAACTCCAGTGATCCGAGATGACGCTTCACGTCCAACACCGTTATTAGGCTTCGTTGATACACAAGTTAAAATAATATAAACACTTTAAAACATTACACTCCTCCGTAAAAACCTCAGCGTACAAAACTATTTCATACTTTCCACGCGCACACCCCATTTCTGCTCAACATCATCCGTCCAACTTTCTCTGCATCTCCCCAGCTTAGCTCGGTTCACTTCTTTTGACCTGCCAACTAACATCTCTTGAAGTCTCCTCGCATATCGAAAACTGTCCTTTCGATTCGATTACACGGCCTACACGGCGATCTACCTCCGAAGCTAGGCGACAAAACCATGGAAAAACTCTGGACCACTCTAGGCCAGCAACTTACGAATCAGGATAGGCCATGGGTTTCTTCGGTCGTTACACTATGTTGGAGCAGGGAGTGTCACCATCAATTTGCCACCATCACTTTTGAAATCGGTTCTGTAGTTACAGAGATTCCACAGAAATTGTAATTTAGAATGTTTTTAGAACGCTTTTCGCTCATCTCACAGTTTTAAATTTCGATTTTTTTGTAGAATTTGTTCTTAGAGAGCATTTACATTTTATAAGTAACTACCATGCCAAATTTCATGTTTCTAACACCTTCAGTATAAAAAAATCAAAATTTTAGAACGTTTTTCGCTCATGCACTCCCCTGGGGGTAGTGGCACCGACATAAAATATAGCCTATGCTGGAGCAGGGACTGTCGCCATCATTTTGCCACCATCACTTTTGAAAACGATTC
The DNA here is from genome assembly GCA_963931845.1 of Maratus michaelseni. Taxonomy (NCBI): domain Eukaryota; kingdom Metazoa; phylum Arthropoda; class Arachnida; order Araneae; family Salticidae; genus Maratus; species Maratus michaelseni. Next base: position 397,347,485 of record OZ007592.1, read on the forward strand.
TGTAGTTCCAGATATTCCATAGAAATTGTAATTTAGAATGTTGTTAGAACGCTTTTCGCTCATCTCTCCCTTTTAAATTTCGAATTTTATTAGAATGTGTTCTTAGAGAGCATTTACATCTTATAAGTAACTACCATGCCAAATTTCATGTTTCTATCTCCTTCAGTATAAAAAAAATCGAAATTTTAGAACGTTTTTCGCTACTGCAACCCCCTGGGGGTAGTGGCACCGACGTGAAATATAGCCTATGTTGGATCAGGGATTGTCACCGTCAATTTGCCACCATCACTTTTGAAATCGCTTCAGTAGTTCCAGAGATTACCCCCTACAAACAAACAAACAATTTTTACTGCTTTATAATATTAGTATAGATAGTGCTCACGTACTAGGTGTTTTAGGATATAAACATGGTTCAAAAGAACTAAACTAACTTTCTAATATAAAAGTAAAATAAAATAGTAAAATATAATAACTGAACAGAAGTCTGTTATTGAACGATAAAATGAAGAATGGAATGCGTGAAAAATGAACTTTTTGTTTCCCGTGCGGAAAAAAACATACCGTGTTCAAACATATTCAGGTGAAATATTTGAATTGCTCATTTTTACAGCAAAATAAACCTCGCTTCATTATGGTAATCTGTACATTATCAATACATTTTACTCAATAGTAATAATACTTTTTTCATGTGAAATAAGTGTTATTAAAAATTCTCTTAAAGAAAATATCTAAACGATGCATAGATTTAAATGTGAAAGTAACTACTTTTCTACGACAAAAAAGTAAATATTATAATTCAAGATAGTAAAGGTTATTAAAATGTATAATATTATCGAATCTGTATTTAGTGTTTAAAATGAAAAATAAAATTTATTTTGCTATATAAAGAATAATTTTCTAATATGATTATTATTTTTTGTTATTATTATTATTACTATTACTATTATTATTAATTTACATTTAATGTCTCAAAATTTAAACGTATGCATTCGTTTATTATAATCATCTTGTCCTCTAAAGTGAATTCCTCAGATATGCCAGTTTCCATTTATGTTCAAAGCAACGTAAAAAAAGAAGAAATTGTACTCGTTTGTCTGCAGTCAAGACTTCAAAATATATAAAAACATTAGGTTTATCTGCATTAGATACAAATATGTCATGTTACACTTTAAAGGGCAAAGAACAACAATTTCTTTGCGGCATGTTTAACAACAAGCTATGAATAATCTTAATGAGAACTACGGAGGTAGCACACTATTTCTGACTATCGAAACTCTTTGTTTTTTTTATGATTTTATACACCAAACAGTAATCTAAGTATCGTACTTAGATTAATTTTTTCTTTATTATAGACAGGATGTAAATGTATAGCAGTTTCCTTTGCAATAAAAACTAATCGGACAGTCACAAAAATATTTATAAATAGTTTGCTAAAGTTTAAGCATCGAAGAAATCAGTTAAAATGTCATGAAAAGCAATTTAATTACAACATGCTTCTTTGCCGATGTATGACTCCATAATAAAGAATTATTCAATTTTTACATATTGTGCAATTACTATCTCAACCAAAATTATGAAAATAAATTTTGATTCTATTAATAAAAATGAATATGTTACAAATGCAACTAAAGCTGTAAAAAATTGGATAGACACCATTTATTATTCCCTACACAATATCTTTCACATTTCAAATGATACAAAAAAAAAAAAAAAAAAAAAAAGTTATACAGACATTAATAAATAAAATTATAAGTTGTTTTTTGAACGACACATTCTTTTAATACTGAAATTAATGAATTATATATTTCTCTAAAAAAGAATAAAATGCAGTTACTCGAAAAAAAAAGACATTTACTTTAAAAATATGTATGTTACGTGTTAGTTAGAGGTAAAGTAATTATATTCTATGTCAAGCAAAATAAGATGCTAAAGCAAATATGACTAAGTATATTTCATATTTCCTAAACTTGATTAGAGAGTTTACATAATTAGATTCTTGCATGTGAAAAAGATAATTGTAAATAATTAAATTTGACATAAAAGAATGTGTTTCACTTGTTTTGCATCACTTACCTCACCTGTTATTTTACTTTGTATGAATGGAGTGAGTTTAAAACGTCGGTACATTTCTTCTAATTATAAAGCAAAGTAATATTATTGAAGAACATAAGGAAAAAAAACAGAAATAGTTGAAATTGTAGAGTATTGTTAATATTATCATATATATTTATATTTATATTTTTTACTGTCGTATTCCACAAAACTTACATAAACGAAACGTAAGATTATTATTGTGTTTTAAAATACTAGTAAAATACTGTGTATTTCAAGTCCTACATCATTAACGCTGATCTTCTATTTTAGTTACATAAATAAGGTAAACTTCCATTAGAACGGACTCACAAAGGCTGTCATTTTGAGTCTGCATTATATGGTATAATAATGTAAATGTAAAAGAAGTAATTCGTTGAACTGAAAATCGATTTCAGTTTTTGAAAAAAAAAATAGTTTACAATTTTATGATTAAAGATACAACACTTTCATTAATTTGGTATTGTTTGTAAAATTGCATATTAATGACAATGTTTTAATACAAAGAACTAATTATCCGAGACAAACAAAATTTTCAAATAAGTTACCGTAATTACATACTTAGACTTTATTAGAATTAATACGTGCCTTTTCTTTGTGGCTGTTGAACAAGGGATCTGAACACACGAAAATTAAGTCTTTTAAAGACCCTAAGTCTTTTTAAGATCTGGGTGATCTGGGTGAACTCGGAAAATTTCAATGTGACCCTCTCATAAGAATGAGTGATTTCAAATTTTATTGTTACTTATTATTTATAGTATAATTTATGGTATATATTATTTATAGTATATAAGTTATATTTTCTCCTTAAATATTCAAATTTAAAATTATGTGATCTTTTCATTTACAGAACAACTATTTACTTTTTATTTACCGGAAAAGAAGATAAGCACTATTGTTGCACAAAATAAATGAAAAATTATTATAAAATCATTTAGAAGTAGACTGGGATCAAAATTGGGAAATTGAGTTTGAACAGCAATAATGGAAATTGATGCAAAGAAATCGTTTCAGCTAGATTAATAATTAAGCTTATAGATTTATAATTTTAAAATATAATAAATACTAATTTAAAAATACATTAACATTTCTAAAAAAATAAATATAGTTATCTATGAATTGCTTTGTGTACTTGTATTCCAATATATATTACTTGTTGTGATATATTTATTTGGTATATTAACTTTAGATTTAAATTGAATTTTATTTGTTGTGTTTAAATGAACCCAGCCATAGAAGCTTTACAGATCCCGGGCAAACATTTTTATTGGTTCGAAAATAATGCTTGACGCCAACCCCAGACGTTTACGCTATTCGCTTTTGTAGTATGTTTTATCTCAATTCAAAATAAAGGAAAAATAAGTTATTTCCAAATGTATGAGACCAGCAAAGGAGGCAAAGGGGATGTGAAAATCCCTACAATAGACCTTCCAGGTTACAAGCCACAGTATTGTAAGAAATAAAATTCACATCTAGCGTCTGCAATGAAGGGGAACTGGCACGAAACTTTACATACCAAGCGTTGACTAATCACGGGAGGGAGTGCCCCCCCCCCCTAAATAAAATATTTATAACGATAAAAAATATTATGTATGGAAAATAAAGCATTCTCATTATTCCTACATACGGAAAATTATTCCCTTTTAATTTTTATTCTACTTCATTAATGTATATCTAATGGTGTAAATGATTATAAATCATAATCAATCACTGTAAATTATACAGATATTAATTTAAAAAACGTATTTTCGAAATACATATTTTTTAAACAAAGTGAATCTAATCTGATTCAGTTTTGTCCAGGAAAGAAAGAAAACTGGTTACTTCAACATAACACGAACACAATACCTACGAATGTGGCATTCAATTCCAGCAACATAACACTGAACACAATTCGTACAAATGTGGGATTCAATTACAGGAAAGTAATTAAAATCTATGTTATACTATAGTTTCAGAACGACGTGAAGGTAAGTGGTGAAGGCTATAATATTTTAGTGAAAGAGGGACAAAATAACCCAGGAAGAGAACAGGAAATCTAGGAGGCCAAACCGTTGTATTCAGGAAGCATCTTGATCATAATTACAGAGAAAAAATAATTTATCACTGGATGTGTGCCGGGAATAATAATAAAACAAGTTGGTAAGTGTGATCAAAGATCGCTCATAGGGTTTCGTTAATTATTCCTTTCAAAACACTTTATCCTTTCTTTAATAAATTCAAACAAATTTCATTTAGCAACAACAACAACAAAAAAGTCATGTTTTTTATAAAGTAAAAATTTACCGGTCTATTTTTTTCGTTTTTTTCAAATAACTAAACCAGCCAGATAGCGGGCCAAACCCGCTATTGTATTCTGTCATAATAATATCCGTCATACGGACTAAATGCAATATTTAAAAAAATAATTTCTAAATTAAACAAATTGATGTATACCTTCAAAATGTTAAAATATGCGAATATTTCCATAATTGGATTTTTATCACGATTCAATATGTTTCTCAAACTCATATATTTATCATTCTATATTATTTATATTGATACTCGCTTTGTATTCTCAAACATCTGAAAAATTAGTTAAACTTCCCATATGACGTCAGATTTTCTTTTTAATTCTCTAATGACGTGACATTAATCTGCTTTGTTTACTTACTCATACTCATACTCCTTGTATTATTGAGAAATCTTAGACATTTTCCGTTTTATTACGACTATGACGTCAATCAATTTATTTCATATTTATCTTTTTTTCAATTGGTGAAACTTTTTATTTCATTTTACTTTTTCACGTGGAAATCGTCTGATAGAAAATTAATTATTGTGGAAAGATTTTCATCGTGGATTTTTAATTTTTGGCATCTGCTAGAATGAAAAATGTTTAAATTTAAAAGGAAAAGGCTGTTAGAATTTTGGTTTTTATCTCTATTTATTAAAATAATACGAATTTTTCAAATGTTAATATTTTCAGCTCTTTACAGCTGATATTCTGATTTATACACAAAGTTTCAACTCTGTAAGTTACATAGTTTTCGAGAATGGCTCTGTAACAGACAGACAACGGAGCAGGAGCAATAGGGTTTCGTGAGATGAACGAAACCCTAAAAAAGACATATTACAGAAGATACCGAGCCGGAATGATAGACATTACGTCTTGATGCAATGAAGTGCAGGGAAAAGGTGTTTTTTTAAATTAGTCACACACTGAGCTTTCTGAAAATTCATTCAATCGCCAAGAGGTTACAATATTTGACAACACTATTTGAAAAAAGCGAATGACATTTGAAAAATAATTGTCTATATTTTCAAATTTAGCATTGATTCGTGTTAGCCAAGATAACGGAATATACACTGTTAAAAATAAATCCGTCAATTCACGGTAAAACTACTGTCAGCAAAGTTGCCGGACTTTTTCCGTTCCGTTAGTACATTTTCCGTTTTGAAAGATAAAGGAAGAGAAAACTCCGTTTGAAGAATCGGTAAGTTTCCGTTATAAATAAACTCGGTTTTAAAAAATGTCATCTCTATTTGTGCTGCCATTTATTGATTATTACGGGAGTACTTAATATGAGATATAATGGAAGAACATTTTCTGCCAGAACTGAGGATTGAACTGGGGACGCTAGTCGCTTGAGCCGCGTGCTTTACCGTAAGCCCAGCGTGTCCTTGCCAGAGTAAGAGTAGGAAACGATTATATGGGATTTCTTCAAATCGCAGCTTGGGACTTAAACAATTTGGGGTTTAGAAAACTGGTAATTTTGAAGTTAATTGCGGGGATATTTCGTAATGAGATGATGGTAGAAAACTACAGTATTAATAGAGGATAAAAACATGAATTATATATATTCTTAATTTGATTGTTAGATGTAAAATATAAATTATATATTTTTTGAATTAAATTCGATTAATTTTTTTGCTTTTTTGCGAAAATCGATTTTTAATCAACTATTATGTGTTTTTTAAATGTGTTCGTTTAGAATATATTATGAATGTAAGTGTTTTTTATAACTTTAAAAAATAAATTGCGAATAATTTTAAAGGAATGAGTTCAATTCGAAAGCATTATTTTTGTTTGTTGCTTTTTTAAATAGAGTCGATTTTTTTTCACTTAATTTAGCTATTATATAGATATATTAATCTGTTTGTTTAGAATATATTTTAAGTGCGAATACTTTTTTATAACTTTAAAAAATGAATTGCAAATAATATTAAAAGAATGGAAAAAATTAATTTTTGCTTTTTTAAATTCGAAAGCACTAATTTCTTGTTGTTGTTTTAAATAAACTTGAAATTTTTTATTTATTGAATTTTTAATTTTTCTGTGCAGCAACATGTCAGTTTTTGAAGCATTGAAAATAAACATGCAGCAGATAACGCAATATCTCCGTCGGCTGCTTTTTTCTCAGTCCGTTTCGTTGTTTTCAGGTAATATGAGGAAATTTTCTGCTTTTAACTGAAAATGCCCCTTTATCATGAAAAGGGACTTTTTCTGTGAAATTCAGGAAAAAAAAATACCCGTGAATTTCAGATTATTTTTAACAGTATACAGTAAAAAAAAATCCGTCAAAAAGGACTGGCAGCAGAGTTGCCGGAATATTTCCGCTTTTTGAGGAATGTTCCGTTTTTATAGTCCATAAATGGCGCGATACAGACGCGAAGGAGTTGTAGCGCATATGTGGCGATCAAAAATACTGCAATCCCATTGGATGATATATTTTTACATTAATAATTCCGTATTTGAAACTGCCCCACCAGCTTCTGAGAGGTTGTGCTCTCGAAGCTGGTAGACGGGAGGTGCTGGGTTCAATCCCAATCGCGCCCGTCGGCCTAATCGTTCGGAGTTTTCGTGGTTTTCTTCGAGCCGTGGATTTATCCATGCGTAAATACGGGTTAGGTTCCCTTAGAAAGACCCCCACGAAGGGCACTCCCCCCGGGCCTATATCCCAAGTGTAGATAATTGGCCGTCAATAATCAACCCAACCCAACCCGTATTTGAAACTCTATAATCTTAAAATTCTAAAAAGTGTACAATTTAGGGATACAGTTTATGCACTTTTTGTGCACAATTTTGTTTGCAGTTTTTATGCATATGTTGAGGTGCCAAATACGCTCGGATTTTGTGCACTTTTTTTGCAAACTTTTTCTAGCTGAGTAGCAACAGATATACAGGATAGATTCCATTTTTCTAACAAAACGGAAACTTTCTGATCAAAATTCACGGAAGACAACCTGTCAATAAACGAAATTTTTGAACAGTGTACTAGAAAATAACTATATTACATGATGTGTATTTATGGCACAAAAGGCACGAGGGGGCTTTGCGATGGAATCTTAAATTCATTAAAGAGGTAATTTTGGTGATTTATTTGGCAGAAGTATTTATTATCTTCAAATATAGACAGAAAATTATTATTCAGAAGATATTTATAATGGTGAAAAGAATATTATGTTATATTTGTTCAAACAAATAATTTGATAAGTATCAAGCTTTGAAATGTTGACTATACTAGAATATAATTAATCTGAGAACAAATAATAAAAATATTTAACGAAACGCCAATGACTGGGAAAATTATGTAATAATTCACTTCGATTGCGTCAGCGAATTGTAACGCGGAAGAATATCAAACTATGATATTGCGTAATACAGCAAAATGAAATGTTGATTTCTTTCTTTCTTAATTACTTTCAAGAGAAAATGTTTGCAACTGACAAATAAATACAATTTTAAGCTACGTTAGGAAAACTTATAGTTATTAAATATACGTTAAATCGGGAAATACTTACAGTAAATGACGTCAAGCTTTTTGTTATTTTTAGGATGAAATCTAAGAATTTTGAATACTTATAAGGAGAAGTTTAAGAATTTTGAATAAATACAAGAAGAATAATTAATATATGATACTTTGCAACATATATTTCAAAGCTTTATATATGATAGTGAGATAATTGTTTTTACTAAATTTCTCTAAATACTTGTCATATTTACCCGACATGGATCAGAAACTTTAATTACATTTTTGCATGCGAAAATATATATTTGTGATTTATATGTGACAGAAAATAGTATTTTTCTCTAGTTTTGCGTCATTTATGCATACTTTTATTTCAGGTAGTTTTTAGTTGCACGAATACAGAATGAAAACTTTGTATTGCATATTTTGCCTATCAGAATATAATTTAAAGTGAATTTCAGCGTAAAATGAAGGGAAAATTTGTCTGTGCAATTTGTTTTAATATTATCTTTTCAATCCGTATGTTAATCAAGCTTGCACATTATTTTAGCTTTGCAAATTGTGTGAGTTCGTAAAAATATTTTTCTTCAAGCAGAACTAAAAGAATTAAAAATACAAGTAGGTTACAACATTTAAAAAATATTTAAAGTTTTTTCGATCTCTTTTGTATTTGTTCTCGTGTTATTATGATTCATAAAAAGTGAGGTGGTGTGAATAACAGCATGAAAACGAGGCTTATGACAGAAAACGAATATTCTAAAATGGAATGAATTTTGATAAGAAAAAGCCAAGATACCAGGCGTATAAATAAATAATCAATGGAATTTTGATGTAAAGAAAGTAAAGAAAAAATATTTTACATGCAAGCAAGTAAATTAAATGGGACAAATATATAAATTTAATATATATATATATATGAAACGAAGCGGTGGTTGGGCGCCGGGCCGGGCCGGTGGCCCGGCCCGGCCCGTAATTCATCCTAATATCTTCTGATGGCGGCTCCGTACGTCAAAGCGCTCATTCTGATTCCCTTGCATGTTCGTGTAGTCCTGGGCCGTAAGCGGGATTCGGTTAAATTCCGAGTGAATGTATTTCTGTTTAAATGAAGACGTAGTTTATTACGGAACCTGGTTTATTTCTTTTTCTTACATGATTCCTTTTAAACCAGGCCCATATTGGCGTGAGAGCTGCTTTTTAAGTCTGTCTGGACATCGAAGGTTCGTCCATCGCGAGGCAATTCCGAGAGAGCAGATTGGCGTGGATTTGTTTAGATGAGGGAAATCGTAAAAAGTTCGCTCCTGATAGCAGTGCAATGGTATAAATATGAGGTTTTGCATTATTTCTGCTAGAGGTCGTCAAAGTCAAAAGAGGCGTATTTTTAATTTTAATTGGCCGCGAGCTGAGTGATTGATTGTGCGGAATAAAGGCGTTGGCTCCATCGGCCGATAGGATGCAGCAAGACTTTAAAATTGCGTTAGCGTCAGCACAAATATTCTTATGAAGAGTCAGAAAACGATCTTTGAAAGTTATAAGATGCGATGCAGGAAAACTAATTTAAAAGGGGCAACGCGAATTTCAATCAATTGAAACACAATTATTAAAGCATTTAAAAAGTTTTGATTTAAATTTCTATTTTTTAAAACGGTAATTTAAAATTTTAAAAGGGGCAAAAAGGGATTTTGCATTTTAAAAAGGGGTTTAGCTTTTATCCTTTCATATATATATATATATATATACATAACTAACTGTGATCAAAATCCCCGCTTACAAAATATATGTCATTTTAATAAGTCTTTTTTTCATAACTCGACTTATTTCATATGCATTTCTTATGATGCAAAATGTTAATACTCTTTTTAAATTGTTCAATCATTGATGAGTAGAACTGTAATTTTTTATTTCATGATGCACTCTTATATAACGCGATGAAGCTAATTCAATCCATTTTTAGCAAAGAAAGAAACAAAAAGGACTTGAACACGACATTTCCAAGCAACTCTGCGATATAGTTCTAGGAACGTAATTACATAACATGTCAAATTCGTATACATTCTAAGACACATTTTGTTAGTATATTTCTCGATATATTTTTCATACTTCCTTTACTTGGTTCGTAGAGTTTACATAATTAGATTTCTGCATGTGAAAAGATAGCTTTGAATAACAGGATATGACAGAAAATAATCTGATTATCTTATATTTTGCGTCATTCGCATACTTTTTATTTTAGTTAAGTGAGCAGAGTGTGTTAAAACTTTAGATGTTATATGTCTTCTAACTGTAAACAACTAAAAGCAGTATGGTAAGCCGACAAACAAATCATTAAAATTGTAACTTTCTTTTTGTTAATTTATTTTTAGCCACACACAGGGTGGCTTATTCTTTCAATCTCTATCATTTTTCATGTTTATGAAAAGTCACAGCAATCCATCGTTGCCACAGATTAATCTCGGAAAATGAAACATTTGAAGTTACTTAAAAAATTAATAACTCGAAAAGTATTTGTCACAAAACTGTTTTACAAACTGCGTTAGAATGGTTAAAAATTGTATTTTTCTTGATATAAATTTCAAATCTAATGATTATGTCGTTTTTCAAATATTAGATTTAAAAAATTACAAAACTTCACAATGGAGTACCGTAGCGAAACTTTTACGCGTAAAAAGATAATGATAAAGGCATTGTGGCTCGACGTGTATCGGGTATACTGGCCGTAGCATGAGTAACGAATTATAGTAAACTTATTATTCTGTTAAAATACAAAAGTGAATTATGTATATACATTTTTAAAAAAAAAAAGAAAAACATTTTATCACAAACATCAACAAAATTTTTTTTTCTATTTATTCCCTTATTCCAAAGATATCGTTTTATCGTCTGCTGCCATAGCAACATAAATTAAATTTCATTAAAAAAAATTGCTCAGTGGTAGAAAAATATTTTTCTAAATCGAATGGTTATTGAACAACTCAACACTTTAACAGGGGAATTTTTATTTGTTATTTAGATATTTTAAAATTGTTTGTTGTCATTGCGTTTTTATTCTGAGTTACAGCTAGTTTATTTATTTTTTAAATAAAAGCCGTGTGTGGCAATCTATATTCGGCCTTATAGCAGAATTTCCCCCTCTTGTTTATTTATTTTTTTTATTTATTTTTATTTTTGTCATTATACAAAATTTTCTTATTATAACAAGAAATTTTAGTGTTATTGTTTCCGAAAATAATATATTTTTTCCAGTCCTGCGTTGTTTACGCATGCAGAGTTATGTGAATATTAAAAACTCTAAAAAATAAAATTAAAACTTATTTTTTATAACACAGTTTCAGATTTAAAAACGCTATCGTAGTACAGGAACAATGTTTTGTAATTGTTGAGTTCTTTTTTTTTCTTCTGGTTGTCAGATTTTGCTTTAATGCTTTAATGTTCATGAAGTGTGAATTATGCGTTAGAAAAATGTTATTTACAATTTCATGTTATTTAAGTATCTCACCTTTACTTTTTATTTATATTACTTTTAGAATTACTGTTGCAGAAAATAAATGAGAACCATCATATATTCTCTAAAGCATATTTAAGAGCAAAAAGGGTTGGGTTGGGATGATTATTGACGGACAATTATCTACACTTGGGATATAGGCCCGGGGGGAGTGCCGTTCGTGGGTTAAGAGCAAAAAGAGTATGTAAACAGTGTAAAACACAATGCAATAGATAAGACCCGTTGTACGCACTATAAAAAACTAGGTTGAAATGGTCTGCAAGAGTAAAATATATCAGGTTTGAAGAGTTCCCTGTACAGATAAATACTCTAAAAAATTAGAGAATTTTAATTGTAATTCATATAATTCATATTAAATTTTCTTTTTGTCTATTAAAAAGCTTCATTTTTCAGAAGTAAAATATACCAAATAACACAAGTTTTTGCATTTCCGTTAAATTTAATAAATATATAAAAATATTTAAAAATTACATTTTTTAACCTGCCAATTATCGTAGCATTTGATGCATGTACAAATACATCGTAGTCCTAAATAACAGTAATACGGTAGAACATAAATCTATTATTTCTTATCACATAACTGTTTTATTATAATATGCCAAAATAATATATATAATGCGAACTATTCTTAACATACGTAAATAAAAGTATTCTTTAACTCTAAATTCTTCTTGAATCTCTCACTTTCATTCAAATAGAGGGGTGGCTGAAATGGTACGCAAGAAGAAAATATATCCGATTTGGAGAGTGCTGTGTACAGGATGAATATGATACATGATTATTCCACCACTGCGTTACGTCACGATGAGGTTCTTCCTATCACGATCCCCCATATTTCCCACGCTCAAATATTCAGGCATCTGGCACCCTACTTTGACACCCTAAGGTTGTGTTTTTATCTTAATTTCAGCAATCCCCAACAAAAACTCGTAAATCACTCCCCACCTTTCTTTTCCAAAAGTTATGTAGTCAAGAAAAAAAAGGAGAGGGGAGTCTTAATAACAGAAAGAGGCAATGGTAAACATATCAGGGAACCATTCTTTTGATCTCTGACCTCTACACATGTGTCTGAAGACTGACCACGTGAAAACGAGTAACTTACAACATGAAAGAAACCACTGAGCAAAAAAGTAATCTGCTTTAATTTAAGTTTTAGGAGGCATGCTACTGAGAAAAATATAAATTGTTGAAAAATGTGGCTGCGATCCTCTCACTCAAACATTTATTTTCCCTGAGGTTTTAATATTACGAGTGAGCAACACGAAGAACATGAAGATTTTCCTAGTTGCACTTGCAGATTACTTCTAAAGTCTTAGTGAAATCTTTTCACATGTGACAGCGGATATTTTTACTTGTATGGAATTTCAGAGAAAATAAACAAGGTTTTATCTTCTTATATATATATATATATATATATATATATAATTTTAATACCGATCTTTGTAAAATGAAATTTAAGTGTATGTGTGTGTGTCGTAATTTTTAAGTAAGAAATAATAAGTATTTTTTGTTAAACAATTTAAACGACAGTTTTGTATCGAACAATTATAAAATAAATAATAAAAGTAAATAGTGAGTACGAAAAATATTGTCTTATAATTACGATTAAAATATGATTTAAAAATACATTAAAAAAATGCCTTATGGTACAATTTTTAAGAATATATATATATATATATATATATATGTGTGTGTGTGTGTGTGTGTGTGTGTGTGTGTGTGTAAACAAAATGGCTGAGATCATCCGCCTTACAAATATTCTTTGTTTTATTTTAAGAATTTTCGTGAACAACAGAAAGAACGTGGCCTTTTCCGAGTTCCACGTTTAGATTAAGTTTAAAATCCTATTGAAAATTTTTGACATGTGACAGCTCAACTTCTCACTTATATCCAAATTTTAGGAAAATGAAACATGCCTTATTGTTATTTTTAGAAAATGTTTTTGGTTGCTTATAAAATGTAAATATACATGAACATATATTTATATACATAATATCTATATACCATGTTACATAATAGTAATATTTTGGTATGTAACAAACTAGAAAATGCTGAAGGAATTATAAATAATTTTTGATATAGTTTTTGGACAGTAGTTTAGGAAATCAAAAGCAGAAAGAGAAAGATGTAAATGGAAAATTCAAGAGTGTACACACTAAAAACAAGTGGGTAAATGTGATCGAAGACCGCTCAAAGGTTTTCGCGTATAATATTCCTTTCAAAACACTTTATCTTTCCTTTAATAAATCCAAATAAATTTCATTTAACAACCCCCCCCCTCAAAAAAAATCATGTTTTTTGTTTTTTATAAAGTAAAAATTTACCGGTTCCCGATAGCAGTTAGCCCGATAACGGGCGACGCCTGCTATTATATTCTGTCATAATAATATCTGTCACGCGAACTAAATGCGATATAAAAAAAATCAAAATTAAACATATTGTACACCTTCAAAATGTTAAAATATGCGAATATTTCCATAATCGGGTTTTTATCATGATTCAGTACGTTCCTCAAACTAATATAATAACTATTGTAATATCACTCATATTGATACTCGCTTTGTATTATTCTCAAATATCTGAAAAATTCGTTAAACTTCCAATATGATGTCAGATTTTCTTTTTAATTCTCTAATGACGTGATATTAATCTGCTTTGTGTACATACACATACTCATACACCTTGTATAATTGAGAAATTTTCGCTTTATTACCACTATGTCGTCAATCATTTCTATTTCATATTAATCTTTTATTCAATTGTTGAAACTTTTTATTTCATTTGCATTTTTCACGTGGAAATCGTCTGATAGCAAATTAATTATTTTAGAAAGAATTTCATCGTGGATTTTTAATTTTTGGCATCTACTATAACGAAAAATGTTTAAATTTATTAAGAAAAGGCTGTTAGAATTTTGGTTTTTATCTCTATTTATTAAAATAATACGAATTTTTCAAATTTTAATATTTTGAGCTCTTCATAGCTGATATTCAGATATAGACACAAAGTTTCAACTTTGTAAGTTATATAGTTTCTGAGAATAGCTCTGTGACAGGCAGACAACGAAGCGGGAGTAATAGACTTTCGTGAGATGAACGAAACCCTAACAACATTTTCAAAACTGAGCAAACGATACTCAAATCTGAGTATGTCGCAATATGAAAATGGCTCCAAATCAAAATTACTCAAGTTTGAAACATGTATATACTCATTTCTGAAAACATGCACACAATTAGCAATAAAACATCATGTGCTCATATTTGTATGTCCATGTTTCAAAAATGAGTACGAACTGAGTTTTATGTGCTCAGTTTTGAGTATGTCCGTTTTTCAATATTCTGAGTATTTCTGGTATTTGAGAATTGAAAGCAATGGGTCGCCATATTTGAAACAAAAGGTTTCATAACAAAATGAAAACATCGATTTACTCAGATTTGAAAGTGTCATTTTTCTCAGTGTAGTCTTATATTTTTGAACATTCATTTAAAAAAAAATATCTTTAATTTATGACGTGAAAAAATGATTTTTTTTCTTCATTTAAAATATTAATTTAAAACCATTTAATTTTATGATAATGTCTAGAGCAATTTATGTTGTAAAATCTCTTTTTTCATGAAAAATCTGATAATTATAAGCAGGGTCCAAGATTTGTATTAAATAAAGAAAAAGATATATGGAATACAGATACATCTAGGTGCAATTTTAAAGAGTAATATTGTTAAATAAAACTGCTCAGATCCACGCCGTTTTAAATTTTCTTTCTCTGGTTTAAATAAATCACATGGTCAGCAGAATCGAATCAACATGGGGACATCTTTTCAATTCTGTTTCGAAATTACTTTTGATTATTTACAATATTTTGAAATCATTTGACAGTTGACAGTGGATCTCCTTACTTAGATGCAAATATAAGAAGAAGCGAACCAGAGTTTATGCTATATTCTTAAAACAGTTCCCATTTCATATAAAATGGAAATTAAGTGCATAAATAAATAAATAAATAAATATGCCTTTGATTTGGAGATTTAAAAATAGATATTGTGATTTTCCGCAAAGTAAATAATTGGGTTAAACTTTTAAATTTAAGATTTGTGAGGTGCGATTTACGTTTAGCACTTGTTTGTTTTATATTAATCGCCTTGAATGCAAGGAATGTTCAAGAGATCTCTTTGAAAACGAAAACACAGCAATGAAAGATTAAGGAATACCTTTTACAGGTATGTATAGTGTTAAAATAAATATGATAACTTCCCTCTCTTTCTCTTTTACATGCTCTTTTCAGGGTTTTAATTAATTATCTGAAAAAAAGAACACGTGTTTTTTTCCTGTTTCTGTATTGTACGTGTAAATTACTTTTAACATACGTGAGAAAACATTTTACGTGTGACAGCGAATATTCTTACATATATGCAAAAATCAGAGGAACGAAACGATATTTTACCTTTGTTTTTAAACCTTTTTAAACACTTTCCAACCTAGTTGAAAAGTTTTTATGACTTCGGTTTGTCTGCCGTCTGGCCGTGCTCTAACTCCCGTAAATATGCTCAGATTGCCCTGCAATTTTTATATGTTATTGTCGTTATCTATAGCATGTTCCCTATTTCATCTGAAGTGGGTAGCACTTCTATTTGTTTTACAGGGACACTCAAAAGAATTCCGTTACATTACGGTCTATGGGGAAAAATCATTTGCGGTTTATTTTAATGATGTTAAAAAATTTCAAACACATTGTAATTGATATATATCACTAAGGTGCATTACAAGAAGCTTAATATCGAATAGGGTGTGCACTAAAGGGTGCTAAGTATTGCACTTATAGTTACTTTACAGGGTCAGTGAAAAGAATTCCGTTATATTACGTCTGTTGTAATTGGGAATTCATTTCCTGTTGCACCATCCAAAATCCCCCTTTTCTTCTCAAAGTTTTGAAACATAAAAAGCACCTACGCAGTGTAGAGGTAGGGATGTACTTCGATTTGCAGAAAAGAGACAGTGAGACTTTGACGCATGCGCGCAACATTGTTTATTACGTAACTTTTTCAGAACATTTTTTATTAGAACTTTAGTTTTTGAACTCTAACTTTTTAGTTTAGTATTGTTTGTGATTATGATTGTCAGAGAGCGTGTCGCTCAGTAACAGAAATGTATATAATAATTTGTTCGTCGTCTTATTTGTCATTAAATAGTGATGTGTTTACTAATATCCTGCATTTTATTTGAGTCAAGATTATTCTCTCGTGAAAATTGCATATATTGGAATATATCGAATCAACTGAAAGATGTTCTTTATTGAAGCAATGGAGCCCCGATGCCCATTTTTTGGAACTTAGAAGGTAAGAAAATTTGTTTCTTACTGATTTTATTTTAAATAGTTTAAGAAATCAATTATATTAAAATTGATTAATTATATGTCGTCAACATCAGCTGAATTTTATTATAGGCAGTTGGAGTTGCCACATAACTGGCATCCCTGCCGGGGATCGGTGGCTCCGTAGATGATTGGAATTAGAGATTAGAAAGTTAATTAGAAGTTAGTTAACTAGAATTGAACATTAAGTATGGATAAATTAAAGAAATCAAGGACGCCAGTGCGTTCCAACTTCACAAAGTTGATAAAAGAAATAGAAGATACTTTGCAGGCTAAATGTGATGATATCGATAGTCTGTCGTCTCTTTTAGATAGGTTAGAATCAAAACATGAAGAGCTCTCATTAATAGATAAACAAATTTTAGATAATTTATCTGAAGATAAAAATTGTCAACAAGACGCCTTCGATTCGGAATATGAGCAAATAGACAAGTATAATATAAATTACTGGGAAAATAAAAATAAACTATCTAGATACATAAAAAAATTAGAAAAAGAGAGCAATCAGGATACCTCTTTGTCATTAGACTGTATGGCCACAAGAAGAAAGTTTAAATTACCTAAATTAGAGATTAAGCTCTTTAATGGCGACATAAAAAATTGGCTATCTTTTTGGGGGCAATTTGAAAAAATCCACGAAGATCCGGATATTGTAAACGAGGACAAAATACAGTATCTAATTCAGTCTACCCAAAAGGGATCTAGAGCTCGGGAAATTGTTGAATCTTCCCCCCCTACAGCCGATAGCTATCCAGAGGCGATACAATCGTTGAAGGCACGGTTCGGTAGAACAGATATTTTAATCGAAGTATACATACGCGAAGTACTAGGATTAGTTATTAATAATTCTTTAGGACAAGGCTAGAGACTGTCCCTTGTTAAGTTGTATGATAAAATAGAAACATACCTTCGGTCATTAAAAATGTTAGGCGTATCGAGCGAAAACTATTCTTCGATTTTATATCCATTGGTCGAATCAGCATTGCCTTCAGATATTCTTAAATTATGGGAAAGACATCTTGACACTTTATCTGTTAATGATAAAGATAAAGATCAGGGAATTAATAAATTAGATACTTTAATGAAATTTTCACAAATTGAAGTTGAAATGGAGCAAAAGGTCAAATTGGCTAAGAGTGGGTTTTCTTTCGATAAAGATGTCTCAGTAAACAGAGAACTTAGATTCGATCGTAAGGATAAAAATTTTTCCCTTCCTACGGCGGCCGAACTGTATAATGCAGATGATAAAAAATTGGAAGAACAGTGTGTCTTTTGCGAAAATAAACACTGTAGTCAAAATTGTAGAGCGGTATGGAAAATGACACTCGCGAAGAGAAAAGATGCTTTATTAAAAAAAGGGGCTTGCTTTCGATGCTTCAATGCCAACCACTTGGCTAAAGCTTGTAAAATTAAAACTAATTGTACTCATTGTGGGAAAAGTCACCACCAGTTCATGTGCATAGAAAAGAATAAAATTAATTTAGGCGATAATTCTAAAGAGGATTCTACTCCTAATAAAGATTGTATGCTTGCGAATACAACTTCTAGAAAAAGGGTTTTGCTCCAAACATTGGTTGTACGCATATACAATGGGGATATCGTACGAAATGTTAGAATTTTATATGACACGGGATCGCAACGGTCGTATATATCAAAATTTGCTGCTAACATGTTAGGATATAATAGTATAAGTAAAGAAAGAATAGTGCATAGTTTATTTGGGGGTCGACAATGTGAAGAACTACACGATAGATATTTAATTAATTTGGGAAATATGGATAATAGTTATCGATGTAAACATGAGGTTATAGACCAACAAAAGATTTGCTCTGAAATTTCATCTATACCGGAAGGATCCTTTATTAATGAAATAAAACGGTACGGAATTTTATTGACTGATAGAGTCACTAAAACTAATGATTTACTATACGAATTTTCTCCTGTTGAAATTCATGTGTTAATTGGTGCAGATGTCGCCGGAAAATTATTTACCGGGAATTTAAAACAATTACAGGACGGATTAGTTTGCATGGGAACTCGTTTAGGTTGGATAATTCTCGGGAAAACTGAAGGTTATGAAAATAAAAATATGAACAATTTAGTTTTCTCGCTGCATGTCAAAGAGGCAAAAATTTTCGAGTTATGGCACCTTGACACTTTAGGAATTCGAGATCCTGGGGAGAAAAAGGGTAGAGAAGAGATAGAGTTAGCCACTAAAGAACATTTTCTTAGTAATATAAGAGTAGATGACGAGGGTAGATATGAAGTTAGTCTTCCATGGATACAGGGCCACCCTAGACTACCCAGTTACGAAAATATCGCTGGACGTAGATTAAAAACATGTGTCGATTCATTAAAAAAGATAGGAAAATTAGGTGATTATAATCAAATATTTAATGAATGGTTAGACGAGAAAATAATTGAAAAGGTTGATCAGAGGAAAACGTTAGGTAGTGAGCATTTCCTTCCTCATAGAGCAGTGTTTAAAGAAAACTCCACTACAAAAGTGCGGCCAGTTTTTGATGGTTCATCTCGGGAAAAGGACTCACCATCGATAAATGATTGTATTGAAAAGGGGCCTAACCTCGTAGAACTGATTCCTTCTGTTTTAAACAGATTTAGATTGGGGAAAATAGGGGTAATTGCTGACATAAAAAAGGCTTTTTTACAGATTGGTATTAAAGAAAAAGATCGATTATTCTTGAAATTTCTATGGTATGAAGAAGGGAACCCTCAAAAGTTGATAACGCTTCAACATAGAAGAGTAGTATTTGGCATTTCATGTAGCCCCTACCTTCTAGGTGCCACGTTAGAATATCATTTGAAAAATGCACCTGAACAATTTAAAAACACTGCGTTAAAATTGTTAGAGTCATTTTATGTAGACAACTATGTTACGAGTGTTGATAATAAGGAACAGCTAAACAGATTTATCGAAGAGTCAAAAACTCTTCTTAGCAATGTTAAATTCAAGCTTCGCGGGTGGGAGCATAGTTTTCGAGAAGTTTTTACAGGGGAAAATGTCCCTGTTTTAGGGCTAATGTGGGATTTTAGAAGGGATACACTAGCAGTTGATTTAAGAGAAATTTCAGAGGATGATCGCCTTGTAACTAAAAGAAACATTTTATCGTCTGTACACAGAATTTTTGATCCTATCGGATACACATGTCCTGTAACATTAGAACCTAAAATATTATTACAGGAGTGTTGGAAAGCTAAAGTGACATGGGACACGGAATTACCTGTTTCTATAAAGAAAAAATTTGAAAAATGGAAAAAACAATTAGGAAAATTAGGGACTATTGAAATACCTAGGTGTTTTTCTCGAGATGCAGGTAAGTTGCATTCATTACACGTTTTTTGCGACGCTAGTAAAGTAGCGTATGCTACGTGTATATTTATACGGACCGAAAATGAGAACGGTGGTTTCTGTCAGTTGGTTCAAGCAAGAAGCCGAGTTGCTCCTATGAAAACAATTTCCATTCCGCGGTTAGAATTATTGGCTTGTAATATTGGGGCTAGATTAGCAAGTAGTGTTAAAACTGATTTGAAATTAGATAACATTGCCATTTTTTATTGGACTGATTCGGCCAATGCGCTTTACTGGATAAAAAGAAATGAAAATTGGGCACCTTTTGTTTACAACCGAGTGTCCGAAATTCGCTCATTAAGCGATCCTTCAAAATGGCACTTTATTCCTGGCCAATTGAATCCTGCTGACCTGCCTTCAAGGGGTTGTACCGCTGAGTTTTTAGCCCAAAATAAATGGTGGGAGAGACCACAGTGGTTAAGAAAACCAATGGACGAGTGGCCAAATTCAGAAATGTTTCCTGACTTCGAGACTATAGATGCAGAAAGAAGAAAAACAATTATTAGTGCTACAAATGTAAATGTTCACAGTGAACAATTTTACACTAGAATTTCATCCTACGATAAATTAGTAAAAGTAATCGCGTTGATATACAGATTTTACAAAAATTGTAAGAAAGCTAAAGAAGAGAGAGAATTTAAAATTTTAACTGTAGAAGAGCAGAATGAAGCTGAAAGTGTATTGTTGAAATTAGTTCAAAAATCGTTTACTGGTCCTGAAGATAAACGTCTAAAAGCATTTCAGACCACAACAGATTCGGCTGGGGTTCAGCGGCTGAAATCACGCATACATTTAAGAGATGATATTATGAATTTCAGATTTCCTATTATTCTTCCACATGACCATCCTGTAGTTGAAAAATTAATTAGATCTAGACATTTGAAACTAGGTCATGCTGGTGTACAAATTATGATGTCTAATTTAAGGGAAGATTTTTGGATCTTAAAATTCCGAAAAACTGTCAGGAAAATTATTAGAACCTGTGTAAGATATAGACGACACGATTTTAAACCAGTAGAAATTTCCACTCCTCCCTTACCTGAAGATAGAGTAAGAGAAGCTGCCATTTTCCAAATTGTTGGTCTGGATTATGCCGGTCCGCTTATTCTTAAAGAAAATAGGAAAATCTGGCTAGAAATATACACTTGTGCTGTTTTTCGAGCAGTTCATTTTGAACTAGCTACCTCATTATCAACTGACGTGTTTCTATTGACGTTGAAAAGATTCATAGCCCGTAGAGGCAGACTTTCTATTATCTATACAGATAACGGTAAAAATTTTGTAGGAGCGGAAAATTTGTTGAAAGAAATAAACTGGAATTCAGTACAAAATGACAGTATATCAAGGAAAATTATTTGGAAATTTATACCTCCTTCAGCTCCGTGGTGGGGAGGGTGGTGGGAGCGATTGATTGGCCTAACCAAGAGAATACTCAGAAAGGTTTTAGGAAAAAGTTCTCTGAATTACGAAGAAATACAAACCATTATATGTGACCTAGAAAGTGTTATCAACAATCGCCCGCTTACTTATGTGTCAGAAGATTTAAATGATCTCGTACCTCTCACTCCGTCCATGTTCTTGCTAGAAGTGAAAGGTAGTGGTACACCCGATATTGATATTCTAGATGCCAAATCATTGAACAAAAGGGTTGTTTATCAACAGAAAATAAGACAAGACCTTCGTAAACGATTTAGATCTGAATATTTAGGCCAATTGCGACAACCTAGTAGATGGAAGAAAATACAGAAACCTTTAGCAATAGGTGATGTTGTGATTGTTTCCAGTGACAATAATAAAAGAATTGATTGGCCTCTGGCCAAAGTGATTGAAACTTTTCCATCTAAGGATGGACACATCCGCTTAGTGAAAATAAGAATGAAAACTGGGGAATATTTAAGACCTACAAGCAGGTTAATACCCTTAGAAGTATCACAAGATAACGACAGTATGAGAAACCATTTCAAGGACATTAAAAAGAAACAAGATTTTAATGAACATAAAGGTGCTCGTAATCCTCCTTGTGGTTTGGTCAGCGACAGTACATCGGACGTTTCGGTTCGTCGCTCCAGATACATCGAACGACATCATCGAACGAAAACATCGAACGAATTGGGTTTGAGTTCCAGATCCCGAAACTCAAAGGTGGGAGGATGTTGTAATTGGGAATTCATTTCCTGTTGCATCATCCAAAATCCCCCTTTTCTTCTCAAAGTTTTGAAACATAAAAAGCACCTACGCAGTGTAGAGGTAGGGATGTACTTCGATTTGCAGAAAAGAGACAGTGAGACTTTGACGCATGCGTGCAACATTGTTTATTACGTAACTTTTTCAGAACATTTTTTATTAGAACTTTAGTTTTTGAACTCTGACGTTTTAGTTTAGTATTGTTTGTGATTATGATTGTCAGAGAGCGTGTCGCTCAGTAACAGAAATGTATATAATAATTTGTTCGTCGTCTTATTTGTCATTAAATAGTGATGTGTTTACTAATATCCTGCATTTTATTTGAGTCAAGATTATTCTCTCGTGAAAATTGCATATATTGGAATATATCGAATCAACTGAAAGATGTTCTTTATTGAAGCAATGGAGCCCCGATGCCCGTTTTTTGGAACTTAGAAGGTAAGAAAATTTGTTTCTTACTGATTTTATTTTAAATAGTTTTAGGAATCAATTATATTAAAATTGATTAATTATATGTCGTCAACATCAGCTGAATTTTATTATAGAAAGTTGGAGTTGCCACAACGTCTATGGAGAAAAATCGTTTGCGGTTTAATTAAACAATGTTTCACTATTTTAAACGCATTGAAATTTATATGTATCTAAGGTGCATTAGAAGAGGTGCATTACACTAAGGTGCATTACAAGAGGCTTACTACAGAATATTGTGTGTATAGCAGTCATCGTTCATTTACAGGGACACACAAAAGAATTTTCTACTGTCTGTTACAATAATAACCGGAAAGTGCGTTTTAAGTTGCTGATCGCGATTTTAAATTTAACTCACTTTTTGTATATTACTCGGTGTGTATAAATTCTGTAGATCATATACAATGCAGCACAAAAGTTCGCGAACACATTTCCGTTTATTGACAGAAACTCCAGAAGGAGAATTTTAAACTGTGCTACACGTTTCCTAGCATCTTATGTAGTATATATACAAATCTATAGATCATAGACAGGGCTGAATAAAAGTATTCGCATATTTTTCCGAATATTGTAAACGTTGGAAATTCCTGAAATTATGTTTTTAAATATGTTATGCGTTTTCCAAATTGTTTACTTAGATATTATCTTTCAGCTTACTAAACGGTATTATTTGTAAAATTATTTTGGAAGCGTTGGAAAGTGTTACATAATCTATGCTTGACGCATGATTTTTCGTACTTGTTTGAATATAAAATTAAGTTTAAGTGCATAAATATACATGGATATAGAGTAGCATCTGGATCAATGACGAGAATTCGTTCTAGAATTATCGTGAATTACGAAATCCTTCGATATTCAGAGTATCTCATTTTGCATGAGATTTTATAAAAAATTATAATTTTATTTCGTTCCCTATCTACAAACATAGCACATATTAAGAATGGTTAAAACTCTCATTTTAAAATATTATAAAATTGGGAGAAATAAATATATTGTTTTATTCCTAACAAAACAATGCAATAATAAAATGAATTTTTCATAATTTTTATTTTTTTTACTTTTTCAATCTTTACAAGATTTACAAATGGACTTAGGAGATTTTTGATATATATATTATTTCGGTAATCTTATTCCTCAGATGAAATTTTCATTTCCTTCACTCCAGATTATTGTTTAAAAAGTTATTTTACCATGGCAGTAGTCAGTTCTCGGTCATGCCTCTTCAATAATTGTTCAATATCATTATCTATATGTCCAAGTTAAAATCAGTAGCAATTGGCGTAGCATTCTTTATCAATTTTTCTCCTGAAGTTTTTTCATTACAATAAGAAGGCCACAGTAATTTCTTTCTGGCTGATTTGAGCCATTTTATTGTTATTTTTTTGGTAATTTCTTACAATTATCAAATTCCTATGTCGGTGTTGAAGTCTACTTTCCAAAACATTTTTAGGGTCATGTTGATAGCCTTACACATTAGAAAGCAAAGTCACCTTTATAAAATCTTATTGCTCTCGTAGCTCATTATGTATGCCCAGCGGATGACTAAGTACTTTACCCAAGGTTAAAATCCCTTTTAGAGGCAGGATTTGCTCCTCCAGACAGGCTTTGAAAGTAGTGCAAACACTAAATTTTATTCTTGTGACTCAGGCTTTGCAGTTAGACTTTCATAAAAACCAGAGATTGATTAAGAAAAATTGGTCATTTTGAATGTTGTGGGATTTTTTAAGTGATAAATTAACATTGGTTTACTTTGCACTAAACATTTGTATTTCCTTCTAAAAGCAATATTAACATTTCTTTCATTGATCAATAACCTAGAAATGTTTATTTTTCTTACTTCTTCTATCCTTGAAAAAAATATCAAGAAGATTATACTTTTATATTTTTACTTCTTTATTCATTAAAAAAAATGTCTCTTTTAATTCCGTGCTTCGATATTTTCTCATTTTAAATCAGTTTAATTAATACAAATTTTTATTATTGTGTCAAGTTCCGTTTCATATTTATTAATTGTGATGAATGTGAGTTGTATAAAAAAGTATTTTTGTTAAAAGAAATATTTTCTACTTGTAGTTATCTGATACCTCGTTATAGGATTTTCCAATAATTGATTCATTATGTACATCACATGGAACATTTCCTTTTCTATTGCATTTGTATGATATTGTCCTATTAATCACTAGTATTAATTACATATTCTGTTCTTGCACTTATAATATATGTAATGTTATTTTATATTATGTTACATTTTTCAAAAATATTTAAAAATATTTAAAAATATTTAACATTATTGTGTTTTAACGTTAAACATGTTTTGGTAAATTGTTTTGATCTGATCGCAATATTCTGAGAAGTCCATTGGGTTAACAATATGGGAGTCTTTGTTTGGATTTTGTATTTTAATGGATATGTTATAATGACTTGGTTCATTTGACTTTTTTTCTACTAAAAGTCCATTGGTTTTCTGTTTTGGAGGTTATGCAATGCGAGTTTTCATAATTATGGTTATGATTTTATTGAGTTTTTTTAGCACTACTTATTTAATTTGTACATTTTGTATATACTTTCATTTATTCAAGATTTTTAATAATTCTAATTAATCAAGCTTTCTTAGTTTCATACATTAATTTAATTCATTTATATTTTCTTATTCTTCAAATTGTATTTTTATTGTGTCATATTTTTTAATGGTAGTTCTAAGTAAAATTCTCGTTCCTGGCAAGATACACTTTGCATCTATGCAGCGTAGTGCCCGGTACAGGGGCAATAAATGGGTTGTTCCTGGATCGACATCAAATGACCATTTTTACTCTCCTCCTCCTCCATTATTTTTTAGATTATGTAATGATGCTCGCTACAAGACTTGTCCATTTGCTTCTCAGAAACAAATTGTATCAGATCCTAATTTATCAACTTTTTGTAAAGCATTTAATCTAATTTATAGCATAAACTGTAACCTATGTGGTTTGAAATATATAGGTGAAACATCAGGTCCATTACATAAACGTATTAATCAACATCGTTAAGACACTAACAAGAACAAAGCAAAAAATTTACAGTCCACAGCAGAAATACAACATTTTCATAAACATAAATTTAAAAATACTACAATTGAAATTATACAAATAATAAAAGCTAAATCAGAACGTTTATTTATGGAGTCTTCATATATGAAATATTATAACACTATTTATCCTTATGGACTTAATAGTGAATTATTTAACAGACCAGTTAAAGTTTTTTCAACAAATAACACTACAGATTATTCTCCTATTTATCTCACTCTAAATCATAAATTAAATCATAAAACAACACGTAACAAGCGAGGAAAATGTACTGCTACAGTTGTTATTTCCAATAAATTTATTCTTAAACAAATCAACACTCTTCATCAAAACTATATCAAGAACTACAACTGGTTTTTAATACGAAAATATATTTTTGCTATTAAAAAGAAACCGTACAATATTTAAATGTATTTCTTAGTAAATCTTACTCTATTCATTTCTCTGATATTTTCTATGATCTAATTATGACAAGAGCTAATCTTTTTAACATTAATTTAAATAAAAAACAAAAAATTCAAAACACTAATACTCAAATAATTATAACTTTTTCAAATCAAACCTTTAATAAAATTAATATTAATTCTATAATTAATGATAAAAACTGTTATTTTCCTATAAAAAATCTTCAACTTTCAAAGACATTTAAATATCCTACTACAATTGGAAAAAAGATTTTTAACTATAATGCATTTTCAAAAAATACATCTGATGCTAGTACTTTTCAGTGTAATTGCAATGACCCCAATCTAAAAAAATTCATTAATAATGATCATGGACATATAATCACTGGTAATCTTAATATTGTGAATGATTATAAACTGCAAAAACTCATGGGTTATGGTACTAAATATAGACTTCCTTCTAAATTTAATGTAAATTCTATTATAAAACAGTTTATATATGATATAGACATTTTTATTTATAAAATTTCAATTTCATATAGTAAACCTATTGAATATTTTTATCAATGGAAAATACTGGTTATTGAAAAATTAAGTTCGTCTTTAAAACAAAATTTATCGAATATGGTTAAAATTAACACTAAATATTTGTTCCAGCAAATTACTAAATTACAAAAAAACTATGTAATAACATATATTGACAAATCTCCTAATAATTATGCAATCATATGTAAAGCTTATTATCACCAACTACTTACATCCTGTATTTCTACTAACAATTCTTTTAAAAAAACTAATGAAAATGTAATTGTAAACAATCGTAAAATTCACAGTTATTATAAATTATTAAATATTACTTCTACTAACTTTAATTATCCTTATTTAGTTCTTATACCCAAATTTCATAAAAATCCAATTAAATTTAGGACTGTAACTATAGGATGCAATACATCTAATAATATAGCCAATAAACATCTATTAAAAATTCTCAATCAAATTTATACACTGACAACATCCACTGATAACACACATTGTATAAAAAATAGCTATCAACTCGTCAATATTTTGAAAAATCTTAAATGTGTTAACAATATAATGACATATGATTTCAAAGATCTATTTAATAATATAGATTTATTAGATCTACATAATATTATAAAAGCATTATTTTGTAAGTATCAACATTCACTTAATTTACCAATTCATATAGATACAGCTTATTTTAAAACTTTAACAAATTTCATTATATATAATAATTATATAATGCATGATAACACGTTATATTTACAGAAAGTCGGTATACCACAGGGGGGGTGTACATCTAGTATACTTTCAGACTTATACTTGTATCATTATGAACGTACATTTATTAATAGTAATATACATTTATATCGTTATATTGATGACATTATTTTAATTGCCACTGATCACACTAATATTTCTATATTTCCAGTTGATTATCCTACTAATTTAGAATTAACGGAAAACCTCCTTTCTAACAATACTATTCACTTTTAAGATCTTAAAATTACACTAAAAGAAAACAAAACAATAATAGATCTATTTGATAAACATAAAGAATTTAAATTTAAAGTTAATTCATTTACTAATTTTAAATCATGTCTTCATAATTCTGTATATCGTAATATACTCCTTAATCATATTTATAGAATAAAAAGTTTATGTTCCTCTCAACTTATTAACAAAAATATTTAAAAACTTATCTTTGAAGCATTACAACATGGTTTTCCAAAAAAATTCATTTATTCCTTAATATATAGTTAGTTCCTATTTGATCTTTACAACCAAATTAACACATGCGTTTAAAAAATGTCTAAAAAAATCATATAATCTTATAAATATTTACAAAAAAAAAAAAAAAAAAAAAAAAAAAAATATAATAGGACGGTTGGGTGGGTAGACGTTGGATTGAGGAGGTGTGTGGCGGCGTTGTATGGAAAAATACGCATGGTTAATTTATATTATTAAACAAAAAAAAAAAAAAAAAAAAAAAAAAAAAAAAGGGGGGGCATTTTGATTTACACAATTGTTTGATCATACACATTTTATAATGGACTGCGATGTGTTATTTTTATATGTATGTTAACTTAGTTAGATTTAGTTATTCATTATTTAATTATTTTAAATGAATTTATATTCATTATTATTAAGAATGTATTTGATCTCATGATTTGGATTAATACCTTTGGTGGACAATATCATATTTACTTCTAAGATAATGTTTACTTTTATACAGTGTTAATATAATATGTTTTAATTTTATTACGTATTTTTATTTAATTTAACTTTGTTTGAAGCCACATTATTTGTGACTAATTCATTTCAATATTTAATCAAGAATAATTTTAAATTCTTTGATTCTTAATTCAAATCTTTAGTATTTTAATTTAAATTATTTTAATTGATGTTGCAATTTTAGTACAGTTATTTAATCGTTGTTGTCATTTAATGGTACATTTTTAATGTTGCATTAATTATTAATTTTTCCATATTACTACTTATTTATAACATAGTATTATTAATTGATACATCCATTACATAGATATTATTCAACATTCTATTTATTAATTAATTTCATTTATTTATTATTTAACTTATGGCTATCATTAAGATAGTAATTTGGTTTAATTATTAAACACTAATTTTCATCCATTACTTTATATTTACTTTTACCACTAGAGGGCAGCACTATTTTAAGTTGTTTTTTATTATTAATTTTTCCATCTTAATACTTATTTATAACATATAATTATTCATTAATACATCCTTTAATGTAATTCAATTTTCTATTTATTAATTAATTTCATTAATTTATTATTTAACTAATTGGTATCAATTAAGATAGTAATTTGGTTGATTTATGAAACATTTATTTCCATACAATTCCTTCGATTCAGATTATATTCACTTTTACTAATAGATGGCAGCACTAATGTTCCTGTTTATTTTATAATCCATTATATTTTAACATTATTTCTGGCATCACTGCAAAGCAATTTATATTTCTAAGCAATTTATATTTCTAAAATTGGCAACATGTTATGATTTTTTATGCAATTCATTCCCCAGTCATGTTGGAGTTTTCATGATGGTTCATGAACTGCAAGGTATCTTATTTTTATCTCTTTTCATCTTTATGGATTTTATACTTAATGTCTCTATTAAATGTTCTCTCTGTAATTTATAAGTATGGCTTCTTTCCTTTTTTAAATTGTATTTTATTTTTTATTTTATCAGTGATTTGAATCATTGTATTTGAGATGTAGTCCCAATATAATATTTTTTAGCAATATATGGCTAATATGATGATGAAACATCTCATTTCATTTTATTTGTGGTATTTAGGCAATTGGGACTTGATAATTCTGTCTAAATTCCACAAATTTCATTTCATTTAATTCATTTAATTCCATATATTCAAATTTTTATTTAATTTCTTATTCTTTCAATGTTTTTGATTCCATATTCAGTGTGTTGGGGAATCTTTTATTGTCAACTAATTATTTCATACTTAATTAAATAAATGTTTAAGTTGGTGTTATGATAATGTTTCATTTATGGTTATATATATATATATATATATATATATATATATATATATATATAGAGAGAGAGAGAGAGAGAGAGAGAGAGAGAGAGAGAGATGAATAAATTATGAATTATAAAAGCAGACTTGCCAAGTCTCCGGCTTTTTAGATACCAGTAATTTAGTACAGAAAATGTTGTTTTCTTTTATCGGAGCATTTTGCGATTTAAAATAACATTTTCTTAAAAAAATTACTGGTGTGCAAAAATCCGGAGACTTGGCAACTCTGCAAATAATAAACAATATCGTAAACTAAATAGCTAAGACACACCCCTTTCCTCTTTACGTACACACACAGACGTTAGCTTATTTTCTTTCTTTACGGTTTTATTTATTCTCGCAAACACAAAGAACACGTGACCATTCTGCAGTTTCAAATTTATACTTACAGAGTACTTTTAAAATCCTAATGAAAACCCCTGTCATATTACAGTGGATATTGTTACTTATATGCAAATTCCAGAGGAAGAAAACAATGTTTTTTCTTAACTTTTAAAAATATTTTCCGCAGCTTTTAAACTGCAAATTAAAAGTATAAAGAAAGACCTGACCAGTAAATGCAGAAAGAAATGTCCGTATTATTTGTTTCAGAAGAATTTGGAGGGTAATTTAATGTGCTAGGATAATAAGTTAACTTACTAGGGGGCTCTGCCACCTGCGCCTAACGTACGCCATACCCGGGTACTTTTTGGTCTGTATTACACAGTCTGTCTATCTCTTTTTCTGGTATATCTCTACCCTATGTCAAACTGTATGTCCGTAAAATATGTGTTATTTCTGTTTATCTTCTAACTGTCTGCTGTTTGTCTGTCTACAATAGGGTGGTGCGAAAAAAATGTTCATATTTTCGAGTCGCTATAGTGCGGGAAAGTTGAGATTGGTAAATACAAGGAAAACAAAAATAATTAAAATCGGACTTTATTTTCCGATCCCGCAAACCGCCTAAAAATTAAAAAAAAATTTTAATTTCCGATTTTTTCAAAATTAAAAAAATATATATATTACGTATATATATTTTTTATCACTATAGTGAAAAATATTTGCAGATTGTATTGTAAAGCTCAATAAAAATCGGGAAAATTTCAATTTTAAGTGATTTTGATGAATTAAGAAAATAATCACATGAGGTCAGTTTGCATTCCAATGTTAATAGTTGTATATAAATTGTACAGCTCTTTACTTGTTTATACATTTGATAATATTTAAACAATCCAGAAGTCACCACGGGGAGGTAGCTGCACTTCGAGTTCCACCCACACCCTTTCCTCCATCCAACCAATAAGTGTGCTTTCTACGTACATTACTTAAATACACAATTTGTTATTTCATCTGTTTATGTGTGACTGTTAGACGCAACTTTGTACTGTGATTTGGTTGTAAAGATTGATATCATGGGCCTTGATTTCATTGTGGCCCTAATAAATCCATCTCTTGATTGGAGCCCACATACCTTAAGCGATGCTTCCGTTACCAATTTGACGCACAGCTCGACAGCTTGCGTGTGGCAGGGAAATGTTTTAACATGCCAGTCTGGAATATCACCTGATTAAATGAAGGAATGTATTTCTTCTTTGGTTACTCTCCGTAAAAGAGTTGGAGATGACAATTTTGCTACAATCCATTCAATTAATTCTGTATAGTCTGCCGCACGGAAATTTAAAGTAGGAGTGAAAAAGTTTGTAATGAATTTACCTTCGAAACAGTCTACCTGGCTTTTAACACTCTTCTTAGCCCTTTCTCTCTATGTGCCTCCTCTTATCAAAGACCATTGCCATCAGTAGGTTTTCCGGGTGGGCAAAGAACGAGTTTCGTTCAATTACAGGGAATACCACTTTATTTTGGTCGTCCGGCAAGTATCGAGATGTTTCTATTTCTCTGTACAGATGAATAGGCCCATCTGTAATATACTTACTGCATTTTATTTCAAACCAAATTGGCATGTAAGATTTTAAAATAAATGTCACTATGATTTTTAAGGCATCCGATGGGTTTTCTACGTTCACGTAAAGTTGAAGGGCTCTATTTGCACAAGTGAGCGATCTGGCATATCAATTTGTGCCGGGGTCATGCCTTGAGTAGTCATTTGGAAAGTTGCCACATTGAACTGCTTGACTTACGTCAAAGTGTTTATTTCAATTAACTGTTTTATGACGGCTGATTATCTACTTGAGGGATATAGGCCCTAGGGGGGAATTCCCTCCGTGGGGGGTCTTTCTAAGGGATACTAAACCGTATTTACGGCAAGGTTCGAAGACAACCACGAAAAACTCCGAACGGTTAGGTCAACGAGCGCGACAGGGGGTTTGTACCC
This sequence comes from Maratus michaelseni, assembly GCA_963931845.1. NCBI lineage: Eukaryota > Metazoa > Arthropoda > Arachnida > Araneae > Salticidae > Maratus > Maratus michaelseni. Next base: position 397,379,584 of record OZ007592.1, read on the forward strand.
AGCACCTCCCGTCTACCAGCTTCGAGAGCAGAACCACTGGTGGCGCCCCACAAAGTCTAGACATACATCAGACAACAGACAGAATTGACAGCAGGAAGATGTACAGGAGACATATACATAGCAAACATACAGCAGACAGACATCATAAGGATAGCCAACAGAGTGGGGACAGACAGCAGATAACATACAGGCAGAATGCATACAGACAGCCATCATAAGGATAGCCAAGAGAGTGTGGACAGACAACATATAACATACAGGCAGACTGCATACAGACAGACAGCAGGTACTTAGACAGACACATATTAGATAGCAGACAGATATGCAGAAGACAGACAGCAGAAAAACAGAAGATAAACAGCACACAAATAGCATACAAGCAGCTGACAAAGTGCAGACAGACAGCAGATAGCAGACTGACATACAACATACAGACGGTCAAAAGAGTGTAGGCAAACAGAAGATAGCAGACAGAGAAAAACAGACAGATAGACATCATACAACCGACAACACACAGATATACAGCAGACAGACTGTATACCGACATCCTTATGAGTGTAGACTGACATCAGACAGACAGACAGCAGATAGAAGACAGACAGCAAAGAGAGCGGGAAGTCAGAGAGCAGTCCGACATGCAGCAGACAGGCAGCCAACAGAGTGTAGACACACAGCAGATACCTGAAGACATACAACAGACATCAGATAGTTAGTAAGCAGACATCAGACAGAGAAATAACATATAGACACACAGAACACAGGCAGACATACAGAGGACAGTCAGACAGCAGAGAGAGCAGATAGACACACACTATAGAGTCAGACATACAACAGACAATCAGACAGCAGATAGAACAGGCAGATGTACAGAAGATATACAGTAGACAGACAGCGGACAGACATACATCAGACAGAGAGTAGGTAAACAAGCAGCAAAGTGAGCAGACAGCAGATACAGGCAACAGACACACCGCATACAGGCAGACGGGAGATTGTAGACTAGGGTGGTTCGAAAAAAGTGAAGTTGGTATTTCCGAGTCGCTATAGTGCGGAAAAGATGCGATTGGTAATTACAAGAAACACAAGAAAAATTATTCAAATAGGACTTTATCTTCCGATCCCACAAACCGCCTAAAAATTATAAAAAAAATTTAATTTCCGATTTTTTGAGAATTAAAAAAACAGTTTTACGTATATATATATTTTATCACTGTAGTGAAAAATATTTGCAGATTGTATTGTTTAAAATAATAATAATTAAAATAATTGCGTTTAGAGAATATCTTCCGATCGCGCAAACAGCCCACACTCTCAGAAAAAACTGTAAATTTATGAGCGTTTGCCCTTCAATTTTCACGGGCAACAGCCTTATTTGATGAAAAACGGTCTGATCCACTAAATAAGCGGCCTTATCCCTTAGATACTTAGAAAATTAAGGGCAATCCACATATTCTTACAGTTCTAGCCCATATGTTAGCAAAAATACGAAACGACCCCATACATTGTCCTCCGCTAGGGTGTAACCCTTCATTTACTCGTGTTTCGAAAATTTTAACCCGCCAAAAAAGCGATTCTGTGATGATTATCTAACGTGCTACGTGCTACAGAACAGTAAGTAAAATGTTATTGTGTTTTAAAGTGCATTATATCCTGTGCATTATAATGCTGTATTACTTTGCCCTGTAAAATTACGGGCTGCACAAAATGATGGGCATGGATAGTTTTTTTTTACGGTGTATGACTGGAATCTCTGCTGCCGGCCTCTGCCCGTAATTTTACTGCAATTTTTTTTACAGTGTAAAAATCCTAAAAAGTTAAAATTTTCCGATTTTTTCAACTTAAAAAAAAAAATGTGCGTATATACATTTTTTATCGCTATAGTGAAAAATATTTGTAGATTGTGCTGTTTAATAATAATAATAATAAATTTCCTTTAGAGAATATCTTCCGATCGCGAAACTCAATAAAAATCGGGAAAATTTCAATTTTGAGTGATTTTGATGTATTAAGAAAATAATCAACTGATGTCAGTTTGTGGTCTCAGGTTAAGATTTAAATGTAAATTGATACTTTGGAGCTGAACTATTGAGCTGACTACTGAACAAGGGTTTCATTAGAATACTTAGATTTAGTAGTGCTGTAGTGTTAGAAATACCAATGTAGGATGAAAAGGTGGTGCTATCGAACGACCACTTCAGTGGATTGTTTGTTCCGCCATTTTCTTGAATTACCTTTCCGCCACCTTTTTCAACATTTCGATGGTGAAACATCTGACCCAAGATCATTTAGTGGACCAATTGGGCAGAATCTGATTGGTTGTGAAAAGCTCTCAATGATAAACTTTCAATTAATTGATTGTGAAATTCAAAAAAGTTGGCAGACAACTTTTGAGCAAGGACAAAAGGCATATTTTTGACGTAAGTCAAGCAATTAAGACTTTCCAAAGCGTGACCCCGGCACAAATTCATATGCCAGATGGCTCATTTGTACAAATAGAGTCCTTCAACTTTACGTGAACGTAGAAAACCCATCGGATGCCTTAAAAATCATAGTGACATTTATTTTAAAATCTTACATGGCAATTTGGTCAATGCAGATTGTATTGTTTAAAACATTCTCACCGCCACGACAGGATATATCCGTTCACTATGCTGTAGGTTTTACAGCAATACAAGGTTTGTTTAAATTAATATAATTCTACAAATATAATGCATTTTTAAAACATCAAGTAATGATAGATACTCTCAAGGATTATACTTATATACGTAATTAAGTTTTTTATCTCAAGTTTGAAAATTCAGAATTTTTAAGCATTTAAAAAAAAATAAAGAGAAAACAACATTACAAATTTGCCCTTTTGCTCGGCGGTCAGGGGGTTAATAATAATAATTAAAATAATTGCGTTTAGAGATTATCTTCCGATCGCGCAAACCGGATAAAAATTCAAAAAAGATGAAAATTTCCGATTTTTTCAACATTTAAAAAAATGTGCGTATATACATTTTTTATCGCTATAGTGAAAAATATTTGCAGATTGTGCTGTTTAATAATAATAATAATAAATTTCGTTTAGAGAAATGTACGAGAAATATAAAATTACAGGAAGTGACATGTCATTTTTCAGTAGCAAAATTGTCTTCTGTATTTAGCAGTTTCTTATTTTTCCCTATTTGTTTCTGACTTTTTTATTTCTTCGCTGAACATAACTACTCCCCCCTCCACCCAATATATATATATATATATATATATATTGCTCATTGGACGGCAGATGTAGGGTTTTTTTCCTCTTTCTTTCTTTTGCTTCCCCTCTTACTAATAAAAACAAATTGCGGGTAGGAAGAATGGAAGCACAAAAAGAACAGTTAGGTCGTGTCATGAATGGGTTGTAGATATTTCAGGACATGACAGTTTATATTAATAAAATATAAATTTACAGGTAAGCATTCTTTTACAAATACGGCTCAAAAAATTAAATTTTCCATTATGGTTCATAGCGATTTTAACAACTTGAATGGGGAAAATTAGTAAAAAAGATGTACAATCAATTTTCATTTAATGTTTTATTATTTTTTTTCTGAACTAGTAATAAGAAAAGGAATTTTGAAAAAAAATATTACATTCGTTTAAAACTTTATATAACCAATATACGTTTCGACAAAGTAGATACAAAATTCTGTATTTGTGTATTGCTATTGATATTCATTGGTACACAAAATTAAAAGAAAACTTATAAGAGTTTGTGTACTTTATTTTCTTTCTTTTTTTTACATTTGTGTAATGTATCAATGACAATGAAACGTATCAATTACGTAATTTATTAAAAAGCTTGCACTATTTAAATTTCGTTTTGTGTGTGTTCGTTATTTAGTTTGTAAAAATGGTGGTTAAAAATAGTTTCAAATTATTTAAATATAATTAATTTCATTTAAAATATATTTCAAATAATCCACAATCTTTCAAAAACAGTAAACCATATCATGTAAAAAATGATTAAAATGAAATTGTACTTATTTTTTTTTCTCCATTACATTTTATCTGAAACCAACCCATTAAAATGTCAATTCAAGATTATTGCGTATTTTGAATCATTCCTTTTGTGAGTTGAAAATAACGATTTTTTTTTTTTTTTAAGTTTGTTCATTTAATGTGTTTTAGCAGAATTTTTTTTCTATAAAATTTAGTTTCAGCATTATTACAAAATTTTCGTGGCAATCCGAGTATATTTACGAGATTTAGAGCACGGACAAGTAGCACAAGTGTACATATATATGCACACAGACAAACTACGGCACACATACAACACGGCACATAGACGGCACGCAGACGGCACACAGACAAGCCAAATTCATATATTTTTTAAAACTATATTGGAAAGTGTTACAAAATACTAATTGTATGTTTATTGTATACTGTTTTTTAATAAAGAATTCTAGATTTTTTTTTAATTATACATAATAAGGACGTTATAAACTCTATAAAAAAATAATAAATAAAAACTACTTAAAATATTTCAATTTAATATTACATTACATAATAGTTGCATATAGTTATGTTCGTTAACACAAGTTTAATAAAAGATTATAGCAGGTATTTTTGATTTTTTTAGAAGTATTAAAAATGATTTTTTCATAAAATATAAAAAAAACCTATAAACTTTCTAAAGGAAATAAATACTGAAAGAAACGTTTATTTAATATTTTTAACATTGGATTTTATTGTTCGGCTAATACTGATGTCCTCCTTTTTTTAAAGTTTAAAATCATCAATTCATCAATCTTTTTATATGACATGAACTAGTTTAAAGCGTTTTGGATTAAACTAAAACCGATTTATTATTTCTGGACTAAATATGACAAATAAGATTAGCTTAATGTTCTCTTTATTTATAAAAATCATCCTTGTGGAAAAATATTTTGAAAAAGATAATTATAAAAGATGACTGATATTTTTCTCCAATTTCAAATAACAGAGATTATTATAATAATCGAAATTGCTAAATATTTAGTACCGATGTTGCTAATATAAAAGTATAAAGGAATTTCTATTTGTTAAAATGCGCCATAAATATGTAGATTAAACAATGTGTTTAAAATGAAGCAATTGTTGTTGAGATGAAAATGCTTTTAAATTTATTATATACTTGAAGCAGTTTAATTTCTTATTATAATTATATATATATATGCACATATATAATATATATTATTACTTTGGATATACTTCTTTACATTTTCTTCCCATTTTCCCTATCAATTTTTAAATGAAGTTCATTCCAATTGTCACTGCTAATGCCTGTTGTCTTTTCATTATTGGTTATGACATCTGTTGTACTTTCTATTGGCTGTTATTATTTTATTTATATGCATATTTAATGTCTTCGTTGAGTGATTATTTCGTGAGTGTTTATATTATTATTTTTAAATAATCATTAACATATAAGTTATAAGTTATTATGCCTGTAACGATTTAAAGTGGCTATATATATATTTTTTTCTGTATCTATAAACTGATTTTATTCCCTTCTAAGAAAATAAAACTAACAATCATATCCTTAATACTGAATCAGCATTTAAAATATAAATATAAAACTGACTGCTAAAAAGAATTTCCTTGTTCATTATGTATTTGATCAAACACATCTGAGTGATATAAGTTTAAAATTATAATGTTCTGACAAATTAGACATTAGAGTACAGCTTAACACTTGACTTTTGTATTTAAAAGAATACCTTATGTTTAATTAATATTTCTGGTAGCAAACTATACTCATTTGTGTGAAAATATAGGGAACACAAACAGTTATCATTATTGACACTGTAGTTCTTCTGTAGATCTGGGGATATATAGTAATATATATATATATATATATATATATATATATAGTCTAATACAAAAATAAACAATCTAGTATATATATTTAAAAAAAAATAAATAAAAAGAAATTGTACTTGTTTTTCATTTCTAAATTTCGTGAAACAAGTTAAAAATATATCGGCACCCAATGCGTTTTAGTCCTCTGATTGCATAAAACCAACTGGCATGTGAACATTTACTTGCAAATTTACTTTTAAAAATACCCAAATTAAACATTGTGTTTGACTATAAGAACATCATGTATATACTAAAATAAACTGTTAGTTGAACTGAAAAATGCGTGAAAGTTTTGTCATATACAACAGAAAATCTTTTTAAAAAGTTTAATTTGAATTATTTTTAATTTTTATTATTATTTTTTTTTTTTGAAAATGTATTATAATATTTTTTTTCTTTTTTAAATATGTTAATTTTAATTTCTTTCAAATAAAAATTGTTCTTATGAAATAAAATTTCAATAAAGGCTGAAACTTCCAGTAACAGACACATTAAGAATTCTTTCTTGTTCAAAACACTGTTACAAACATTTAAATCTATGTTATACTTACTTTTATTTTTGAAAGGATAGTAGAGATATACTAAAAAATGTTGTTAAAATTTTGAAAAATTATACATTTTATTACAATTTAATTTATTATTCTGCATTTTTAAACTGTTCAAGTAATAGATTTCAACATTCTTTAATAAAACCAATAGATGGCACCTCTGTCAGAGACTAGTGAAAGGAAATTCTAGGAACCAATAACTGGCACCTCCCCATTAAGCTAAATTAAATAATTGTAAACCTTAAATCATGGCCCTAATGTATCATCTGTATCTTTAAACTAATTTCTAGTAGTGTAACTTTAAGGAAAAAGTTTAGGATAGCTGCATTACAAATAGATTAGAAAAACGCTTCCATAATTTTAGAAATAAAATAATTGCTTCAAAATGGCACTTTTTGTATCATTAAATGTTCCTTCCTCATAAAGTATGTTCTTGGCCCTCTAATGCTGAATAAATTGACTAAAAAATAAAAATAAATGTCTAATTTATCATTAGATTACATTACTTTGTAGAATTTTACTACGAAATGCTTATTTGAGTTAGATTTTCGCTCAAGTGTCAGTTACCGTTTTCACCCTACAAGAAATAAAAGTTTGCGTTTGGTTAAAAATTTAAATACCTTTTTCATTAAATCAATGCATTAGAACTTTTTGAGATTCCTCATGAATATGTCATATATTTTATCTTTTTGCACAATATTGTTGATTAAATTTTGAATTTTAATGTTGAGCCGTAGTGCTGATAGATCGTTACTTTTTTTCTATGGCTTGATTTCTACAACTTTTAAGAAATACCAATATTCGCGTTATTTAATGCAGATTAAATAGGGCTAAATAAGGCGAATTACACTATTTCAAAAATATGTTAGCAACCAAGCAATTTGAATTCAAAAACTGTAGCCCAGCTGGCAATATTGTTTAGGCGTCCTTTTCTTGACACAATGCATAATTTTCCCTGATCTTTTTAAGCTTTAGGTTAAATTTACAGGTAGAGAGTATAATTCAATGTTGTAGAAAATAATGAAAAAATTAAATTTACTATGACTGTAGTGGATTTTAAAAAAGCATTTCATACTCTTTCCTTAATGTTAATAAAATACAAATATATTTTTATTCATTTATTTATTTCAGTACAATCTTTCATGAATTAATTGAACACAAAATATGAAAAGTCTTTAAAACTTACAGAAAATTCACAACAAAAGATGACAAAATAAGCAGAGAATTCATGTCAGATGAATGATCGCTCGAAATCAGCTGTAAAAGTTTTGTTTCCATGAGTCACTAATACTCAAAACTGCATGTTCCTTTTTTATCTGTAAATAACTTTGTATTTGGAAAGATTTACTTTTCTGAAGAATACAAATAGCGGTCTTCAATAGACTTTAGCTGTCATTAATCACTTTCTGTTTTCCTAGATAGAATCTTGAATAGAATCCGAAGAAACATACGTTCGAGATTTTATTTATCAAATGACCGGGAGAATTAAATCTGCATGAAAGTAGTTAATAATTGCATTAAAGTAGTTCTAGTTTTAATAAAATAGTTTCGAAACAATTATTATAATTTTTTTACTTTTTTTAAATTCTAAAGAAATATTTACTATTTATATTTTAATATTGTCACTCATTTTACATCGTCATTAGATGAGAAACCATTTATTTGAGCAGAAATAAATAAAAAAAATATTTTAAGATGCATGTTGACTTGAAAAATCTGTTACAGATTCTTTTAAAATGATACAAAATATCGAAAAATTTCTGTGCTAAACATTTGAAAATTCACAAGTTCTTGTTTCTTCAAAACCTTAGTAAAGATGTTCGGAATTTTTATTTTCGTGTAAGAATTGAAAAACGAAATTTTCGTTCCCTACTAGATATTTATTTGAGCATTCGGCTTTTGAAGTGCAAGGAAACCGTAAGCAAATCTAAGTAAAATACGCAGCCGTAGTTTTTTTATAATAGTGATAGTTACATTATATGAACATTAAAAATACACAAATATTTATTCCTTTCATATTTAAATTAAATATCTTTGTTTTATAATATTTAGAGCCGTGACATCGTTAACGTAATATTGAAAGAAAATTAATGCATTAATTAAGCAACATATACAATTTACAAATTCTTTATCATATTTTATAGTAGATAATACTTCTGATAATCACAATTTGCTTATTTTTGTTTATATATATAATCATTTAAGTTTCTTTCATGATCTTGAAATTTCATACTCTTTCACTAAGATTAAGTATGCAACACATTTTTTTCTTTGCTATTCTATTTTAGCAATTCTATTTGTTGTATTTTAAATTCATAGAAATTGATTTAATTTAAGTTTTCGTGTCAAAGAATATTTTTCAAAGTGATTATACTAGTAAATATTTTTTAGGAAATTTGTTAATTAACATGTCACTTTAGATATGATTTTTAACTGATTAGAATAATTTAAAAATCAACATAAATTATGTTTCTTTTCCAAAACAGTTTGTGATATAATATTATTATATGATATTTAAAAAAGAAATTAAAACGTGGTGGAACACAAATGTTAAAAAAAAAAAAAAAAAAAAAAAAAAAAAAGTACTTTTAACCCTCATACAGTTGTGGTATTTTTTATTTCACAGTGCCACATTTTTAACAGCTGAGGATCTACAAATAAAATCTATATCTATATCACGCTTCAAAAACTTTCGAAGACTAAATGCTTATTTGTTAAGCAATAGAGTTGCTTATATATTTGAATCTCAAAAACATTCTGAAAAAAGGACCCCAATTATGGAGCATCGTCATATTGATTGTTGAGTTGTAGTTTAGGACTACGGGAGTTTATAAATTTGACAGAAATATATTCCAATGAGAGGCAAAAATTACACTGCAGAGATATTTTTAACTATAGATTTCGATATTTTAAAATGATAAGGATTTATATAAGTATCAGAGAAAGATAACTAATAATACCTGGGTTTTTAATTGGCTGTTTTCTTGCTCTTTTCCATAATCATGATGCCTTTAAAAAATATGAGGGGGATTTTCTGGTTTAATTCGTGGTGTCGATTCTTCTTTTTAATTTCATGTGAACGATGTCAAATGCAAATTCCATTCTGCAATGAAGATTACATATGCTAACAACTTCTACATCGACTTTGATATATTTATTAATTTTCACTGTAATTTAATAATCTGGTAAATTGTACGGTAAGAGTATGTTAAACTTATGCTTTGGCATCCAATATATTATGCGGAAATTACGCTACGTTGTGCAATTGCTATAAAGTACTAATATTTTGTGAATGAAAACCGGCACATGATTTAAAATATGACGACACTTTCACCGGAAATAGATTTTCCTCTGAACCGATACGTATCTAGTTAAAACAAATTCTTTCACTTCATGAATCATGTACAAATGTGTATTATATTTGTAGACAATATGCATGTTTGACAAATTAATGTAGGCAAAACGTTGAGCTAAATTCCTTGAAGTTTTGCTAAGTTTCTCGCAATTTTCAAATAGTTAGAATACATTATATTATGTGTAGGAAATAATACATTATAAATTAATAACTCCGCAAGAATTCTTACTTTTCGCCTACAGTTAATTGACGAAAACGACTTTACTTGAGTGCGTGACGTCACATGCACATTATCTATTTAAACATGAAAGCGTTTAAAGAAATCCAATACTACTGTACTCAAAGAAATAAATTATACATTATTATTAAATACTAAATTTAACTCAGAAATTATATTTAGAATGTAATTTAAACAGAATTTTCTTAAATTGCCGTTTGAAATTATGTGATTTTTGATGCAAAACATTATTTTTCAAAAATATATTGTTCTTTTAAGAATTGGAAAATAATTTCGAAGCTGGTGCAATGGAAATATCACCAAGTTGTTGAACTTATAAAAAATATATTAGTTTTTAAAATTAAAATAAATGTTTTCATAAAACAAATACGTCATTTTTTCCGATAAACCGTTTTAACTTTAATCCCGTTTGAAGAAAAATAATGGAAAATACTGTATTGTTTTCTTTGAATCCAATTTTTATTAATATTGGACATTTTTTGTCCACCTGCATCCAAAGATTTTAAATATACCTTCTTGCTGAAAAAAGCTCCTTCTCTCAAGCCTGCGTCTTTGGCTCAAGCTGAAAAAAGTTACGATGTAATGATTTCTAAATGTCAATATTTGACAGACGATTTATGCTTATGAATCATGAATTTGAATCATGAAGTTTGAATGCGCAAAAATATGGTTTTATTTCTTAGAAAATTTACTTTATTATTAACAAACCAGTGGAAACAATTTGCCTTTGTAAAATTAGGATCTAAGTTAAATATTTTTATCTTTAGCACATTTAAATAAATGTACTATGTCATTAAAAACGCACTTATAGTAATCTTTCTAATATGCGAAAAAAATCACATTACCTGCCAAAAATGACGTCAGTTTCTTATTTCAAATTATAGTGAGAGAAACTGAATTTTTATTAGTTTATAAAAATATTGTCCATACGCAGTTTATTTTATGGCAACGGGAAAGAAATTGCATTAGAAACTGAAAAAAAAAAGATTTCTGTAATGATAAACTATGGGAGATGAATATGGGAGATTTGAAAAAAATGGTAAAGAATGATCTGAGAATTTTTTTCAGTTGACAGTATTTTTACTCGTGTTCTAAAAGTCTATACATCAAGTTTCGTTCAAATCAGACAAAAACTGTACATTTGTATAAGGAACACACATACCAAGAACGGCTTATATATATATATATACATAGATTTCTCATTAATTCTTTTTTTTATTTTTAACTAAAATCAATCTCATCAAAAACAACTCGTAAATGATCCCGCCAAGCCACAAACCTAAAACGTTAGTCATAAAAAGAAGTGATATCACATAAAAAGAAGCTATATAGAAGTGCATACTCCGAGTCCCGTGTAAAAATCTATCACCACTCATAATGTTTCCAAAGGACTCGGAGTGAGGGACAGTATGTGAAAACTGCTTGGCGACCTGCAGGCTTTTATAATGTTTGCGTTTCCTGAAATTACATATCACTATGTTATTATTTTTATTTTATTTTATTTTGTTTTATTTCATTTATTTATTTATTTATTTTGCTTCCATAAAATTGTAAAAAGTTGAAGTTTCTGTGTTTGCATGTCCTTTCCTATTTATGAGATTGAAAAATCAATTTGTTGATTTTATTTACCATTATTTAAACTAGAAACACCACTCTTACGAAGAGGATTTTTAAGTAAACATGTAAAGATTTTGAGTTTGTAATATATATATATATATATATATATATATATATATATATATATACATAATGGTCATACGCATATTAATAACAATGCACCTTCAATAAACTTTAAACTGAATTGAGATATATTGCAGTAATTCTAGGGTGCAATAATATTCTTTGTATTGGAAACGCATATTTTTTTTTTGTTTAAGAAATAATTCCGGAATAAGAAATAATTTCGCCCATTTTACCAGTTCCCTTAGAAACGGTGATTTAACAATATTTGTAATTAAATTTTATGGTAAGAAATATTGGAAAGTATAATTGTAATGATTATCACACTTACATACTTTTTCCTGCTTGTTTCTCAACTATTTCTGTTTTTACATTTTTTTAGCATGCAAATATATTTATAAAAGTGATATAACAAAAATTAAAAATTTATTTTTTCAATTTTCAAAATTGATATACTGCATATATTATAAAAGCTTGCAGGTCGCCAAGCAGTTTTCACATACTGTCCCTCACTCCGAGTCCTTTGGAAACATTATGAGTGGTGATAGATTTTTACACGGGACTCGGAGTATGCACTTCTATATAGCTTCTTTTTATGTGATATCACTTCTTTTTATGACTGATGTTTTAGGTTTGTGGCTTGGCGGGATCATTTACAACGAGTTGTTTTTGATGAGATATCACTCCTTTTTGTAAGGAGGTATTTAATTTCAATTATACGGATTCCATTTTTATTCAGAAAAGAAAAGATGAAAGGGGCAAAAAAATAATAGTGATGCTCTAAACAGAATTATACATCAGAATTATACAATTTATTGAGTGACTTATTCCAATGTACATGTCGCTACCATAACAACGGGGAAACTTTTATATTAATTTCCTTACATTGTACTCATCAGATTATTTATGACATATTTATTTTCCTTTTACTTTTGTTTATATCACTCTTCCGTTTATATACATTCAAAAACAAAAAATTAGACAATTTTACAGTAGTTTACAAACTTATTAAAATACTACAGTTTCAAGAAAAATGTGGAAAAATAAGAAGCACTTTTTTTCGGTCAACTACAACGATAAGTTTATGGAGCATACTTTATCGAGAATAATCAATTTTTTTTTTCTACGAACCTATTTTCTATTAGTATAAAAATTTACAGGGATTTTTATACTAACATATTAAATATATTATTTTTGAAAATTACTAAGCACCTAAGACGTTTTTTATTTGTTTAAGTTTTTTAACTCAATGCTTCGAGAATTTGAAATATATAAAATTCGCAACGTTTGCAAAAGTATAAAAACTATTAAAGTGATTTCTGTTCATATAGTCTGTTCATTCCAATTCGGTGATCCTAAAATATAGGTCCCCAATCTCCGGCAGTCCATGAATTAATTAGGACATATGTATGCAACTGTTAAAATGTTCTCAAAGTTGACAATAGAGGCAATAAGTATAGCTCGGCAAATATGAAACACGGCATTGCTTCATCATGGCTTTGTTTCGTGAGGTGTTCGTTCTCCGAACAAAAAAATCTCTCGGAAATGTTCGTTATCCGAACATAAAAATCTCACGCGAAAGTGTTCGTTAACGGATTTGTTCGTAAACCGAACAGTTCGTTACCGATCACCTATTGTGTACGAAATTTAGCATTTTTAATTTTTATGTGGAATTTAAGAAGTTATTTCCTTTTCATGGTGCTCTAGACCCGTTTTTAGAGCATTTTAAGTTCGTCATAGCCGGAGATTCTATGAACGTCAAATATTTAAACTCAAAACTTCTAATCTTCGGGTTGCAACATTTTTACATTATATTATTTAGCGCATGAATGTAAAGTTGCAATTTTGTAATCGCTGTTTCATTCAATTTCTAATGCGCTAGAATTATATATTTATAGATAAACACAGTTTTTTTTAATCGATGAAAATACTATATTTTAATAGATTTAGAGCTTAAGATCGACGAGTTTTCAGGCGGACAAAATGAACTCGTATTAAATTTTAAAGCAAGATAATAAAGCCTTACAGAGATTGGAACAGTATAAAATCATTAAAATACGTCTCACTGAGTAAATATACATTGGTTGAAATGTAATCAAGATCTTCTAAGAGAGCCTGTAAATGAAACGTATATGGTTCAATGCCACTTTACAATAGAGAGTTTAAATGAATCGGATGTAGTAACATATTTGAATATCTTGTGAATATAGCCACTTTGACAAAAGTTATACTATTTACTATTGTTTTTCCTCTGTGTTAAGTACAGGAATCAAGTACTTCAACGTAAAAATTCGCTAATTACACAACCATTTAGTCTTATTAAAAAATCTTTTGAGTTGTCCTGTCAACGAACAGTAAATTCTACAATTCTGTTTTACAATAGGAAGCAAAGGTCATTCGTAGTAATATATTTTAGCATCATGCGCATAAGTTCTTTTTGAAAAGTGTTAGATCATTTAATATTTCTTTGCTTCATCTTAAGTATAGGAATAAATCACTTTAAAGTGGTATGCATAAAAAACTAATTCATATTTTTAAACAAAATATGAAACATTTGAACTACTCATAAAAAAAAATCAAATACTGCAAACCGCGTAAAAATTGGATAATTACACAACTCTTTAGCCCTATATCAAAAGATCTTTTGTGAGACCCTGTAAACGAACCTTAAATGTTACGATTTTTTATAATAGGAAGCTTACTTGGGTCGAGAGTAATAACATATCTTAATATCATGTGTATACGACCATTCCTAAAAGAGGTGGGTCATTTATTATTTTTTTGCTCTATGTTAAGTATAGGAATCAATAACTTTAATCTGATATAAATCAAAAACTAATTAATATTTTTACATGAAACTTACAAAGGTTTTAACTACTCATAAAAACAATTCAAATAACGTAAACTGCGTAAAACTCCGATAATTACACATTGCTGTAGCCCTGTCAACAGTTTTTTGCTCCATGTTAAGTATAGGAATCAATAACTTTAATCTGATATAAATCAAAAACTAATTAATATTTTTACATGAAACTTACAAAGGTTTTAACTACTCATAAAAACAATTCAAATAACGTAAACTGCGTAAAAATCCGATAATTACACATTGCTGTAGCCCTGTCAACAGTTTTTTGCTCTATGTTAAGTATAGGAATCAATAACTTTAAACTGATATAAATCAAAAACTAATTAATATTTTTACATGAAATTTACAAAGGTTTGAACTACTCATAAAAACGATTCAAATAACGTAAACTGCGTAAGAATCCGATAATTACACATTGCTGTAGCCCTGTCAACAGTTTTTTGCTCTATGTTAAGTATAGGAATCAATAACTTTAAACTGATATAAATCAAAAACTAATTAATATTTTTACATGAAACTTACAAAGGTTTAAACTACTCATAAAAACAATTCAAATAACGTAAACTGCGTAAGAATCCGATAATTACACATTGCTGTAGCCCTGTCAACAGTTTTTTGCTCTATGTTAAGTATAGGAATCAATAACTTTAAACTGATATAAATCAAAAACTAATTAATATTTTTACATGAAACTTACAAAGGTTTGAACTACTCATAAAAACGATTCAAATAACGTAAACTGCGTAAAAATCCGATAATTACACATTGCTGTAACCCTGTCAACAGTTTTTGGCCGGAACAAGATTTAAAAAGGGCAAAAAACAGCACTTTTAAAAGCGCATTTACTGAAAACCTATTCGTCTGATTTTGCTTTACTTTTGAATTCTGAGTCACTGGGCACGCCCCATTCCATAGAATCAAGAATTTTGTTTCTATCATAAATAGAACGCGAGATATAGATGTGTCAAAAACCCGTTTTGTCCCGTCCGCAAAATATAAACTAGACAGAGTTAAAAAAAAAAAAAAAAATGTAAAATCGTTTGGCATCCATTGGCGGAAATTCCTTTCATTTACGGTTCAATGCATTGCTGTTTCTTATGCTTGGCGAGAAACTCTGTCGAGTTTCTGTGATAATATATTTTTTTATTTTTTTTTCGAGGTGCTTGTATTTTTTTTAAATCTCTTACTGATGTAGCCGCTTCACAAAGACCGTTAACAAAATGATGGCATAATATACTGTCGCCAAGATGAAAAACATATACCAATGACAACCTTTTCGTCCAAAATAAGGATAAAATACTAAATTTTATTATAAAAAATCATGGTTATATTGGTAAATTATACATCAACAAAATGACCGCGAGAATTTTCTCTATCTGATGGTGCGAACCGCAAACAATTCCATCAAGTAATTTTTTTTTAAATTACCCCGGACATAAACTTTTAGTGCTTCTTTCTTTATATCATATATGATTACTTTTATGTGTATTTATAAACAACCTTCTTTATTTAAAGTTATTTGTAAATAATCAAGTGATTGTTATTTTTTTAAGGAACGAATCATATTTTATTTACTTTATACATTAAATCATACACTAGGTATATCACTAAATATATTTTACCCACCTGTTTGCCTGGTGGTTAGGGAGCTGAATAAAGGATAAAGAATCCCAACATAGACAGGGGTGTTTGCAGTGGGTCGTATACTACTTTAAACGAAGGTCTTTAAACGAAGGACTTTAGACCTGGTCAGTTGACCCTCGTGTTCCAAAGATGATCGTAGTGCCCCAACAAACTAAACAACTAAAACATTAATCATAAGTTAATTCAAAAAATAGTTGTGAAGGAGTGATTATGTATGCATCAGATTCTTTTATTTGTTTAATTTTTCCTTTATTATGTATTACTCCAAATTTAATTTGTATTTCTTTAAGAAATCATACTCTATTCTAAAGTATATAGAAAGACAAATATTGTAATGTCGTAAACAATAATCTTAATAACCTTACCTTAATTGTAAACTTTTTATAAATTTCAATAATGGGAGATTTTTATGTCCGGCGTTTTTTGGAGTCTGTTCTTTTATTTTATTTTTGTTGTTAGTAGTTGGCGTATTACCCTCAGACATTTTGTAACAATGATCCTAGCTAAAGCCTCTGGTTATCCGTCTGGATGGTGATTCTAGTTCCAATTTATTTTCAAATTACGCTATAGAACATTTTATTTTTATCCCAAATTATTTAGTTGCTAAATCTATTTTAAATTTAATCTGAAGTTTCTGACATGGACTTCAAAAAACGTTCACAAGAATCTATCATTTCATATTTTGAAATATATTTTTCAATATTTTACATTTTAGTAAAGGCTCATTGCAATAATATATCAGTTCTTTTAGTTTAAATTTCAAAAACATTTATTTTTCTGAAGAGATTAAGCAGTCTAGATGCAATTTCATAACAACCATAGAAATATTTATAGATTTTTAGCAATAATTTAATAAAAATTAGATTTTATTTCTCACATTTAATTTCGCGTTACATAATCAAAACAATACTTATCATTGCATTTTTTCAATTATAGTAAAAAAATATATATATATATATATATATATATATATTAAACCTTAAATCTTGTATTCTTAATTTTAAAAATATATATGATATATTCTGTTAGGAAACACAATATTTCACAGTATTTCTAAAGAAAATAAAACTTTAGTGACGATAAAGTTAGCTTTATTTTTGTTAACTGAGAATTTTTCTTTCCGGCATATACTAAAACTTGTCTACCGTAAAGTTTACAGACATTAATCTTTTTTTTATAACAACGTCTAGTTTGAAGTACTCCTAAAATAAACTTTGTTGTTTAAAGGTTTCCATCTACTTTCGAAGATGCTCTTTTAAAATATCTAAAAAATAACGAATAATGTACATTACATTTTAGAATATAGCTAAAAATATTGAACAATATGTAAAACAGATTTATACTGTCACTAAAATTGATTTTTCTTCTCAAAATATACATAAAGATAGCAATAAAATGGATCTTACGCAAAACATCAAAACTAAACTTTATATCAGTATATTGTTTTTTCTGTAAATTATTGTGATGTTTGAAATCTCTTTAGGTTCATAAAACCAGACTCATGCCTTCACTATTATTTGAAAATAATCATTATCGCTAAGGAAAAACCTTGTTATATTCTATAGCAAAATAATTAAAAAATATATATTAAACCTTAAATCTTGTATTCTTAATTTTAAATATATATATGAGATACTCTGTCAGGAAACACAATATTCCAAAGTATTTCTAAAGAAAATGAAACTTTAGTGACGATAAAGTTAGCTTTATTTTTGTTAACTGAGAATTTTGCTTTCCGGCAAATACTAAAACTTGTCTACCGTAAAGTTTACAGACATTAATCTTTTTTTATAACAACGTTCAGTTTGAAGTACTCCTGAAATAAAATTTGTTGTTTAAAGGTTTCCATCTACTTTCGAAGATGCTTTTTTAAAATATCTAAAAAATAACGAATAATGTACATTACATTTTAGAATATAGCTAAAAATATTGAACAATATCTAAAACAGATTTATGCTGTCACTAAAATTGATTTTTCTGCTCAAAATGTACATAAAAATAGCAATAAAATGGCTCCTACGCAAAACATCAAAACTAAAATTTATATCAGTATATTGTTTTTTCTGTAAATTTTATTGTGATGTTTGAAATCTCTTTAGGTTCATAAAACCAGACACATGACTTCACTATTATTTGAAAATTATCATTATCGCTAAGGCAAAACCTTGTTATATTGTACATGAAATATGTATTACTATTCTTTTTTTTCCAACAGACCATTACGTAATTAAAAAAAGAAAACTTCCCAGTTAAACTGAGGGCATTGGGCTCACAGGCTATTCACACTAATTGCGTATTATACTCTTATTTCAAAGAATTTGAAATAAACCTCTCGAAAAATAAAGAAATTGACAATATATTAAGGGGAGGGGTTCAGCCCCTCCGTTACCCCCTCATAGTTAACTAATAAACCTCTTAAACTAATCAGGGAAGCCTCTAATTACAATGAATATATATACAAAATTTGAAGAAAATCGGATAATTATGCATGAAAAACCCATTTATCTAAATTAAGGGGGGATTAGCCTCCCTTTCCCACTTTATACTTAACCAATGAACCACTAAAACTATTCAGAGAAGCGCATTATCACATTGAACCAATATACAAAATTTGAAGGAAATCGGATAATTCTGCATGAAAAACTCATTTATCTAAATTAAGGATGGGGATTATCCCCCCTTTCCCCCTTTATACTTAACCAACGAACCCCCAAAACTATTCACAGACGCGCATTATCAAAATGAACCTATATACAAAATTTGAAGAAAATAGGATAATTCTGCATGAAAAACCCATTTATCTAAATTAAGGGGGGTTAGCCCCCCGTTCCTCCCTTTTATCCTTAACCAATGAACCCCCAAAACTAGTCAGGGAAGCGCATTTCACAATGAACCTATAAACAAAGTTTTAAGCAAAACGGTTATTTCTATCAAGAGTTATCGCGTTACGTACATACGTACATACAGAACGGGCGGACACATTGGCTCTCAGGCTTTGATAGCCTGTGAGCTAAAAAAGTAAAGCAATGACGGACAACTGAAAGAAAATTGAATTTTTAATTTAATTGAATTATTTTAAAATTTAAACACACAATAAATTTATATTTTTATTCTTTACAGACTTTACCTTGCCCTTAATTGTACAATAACAGAAGGCTACCACTTCACAAGAGAAATTTCACGAAACGGATGATAATGTAACGAATTATATTCTAGGCCATAAAATAAAATTTTCGTAGATATAACCATTTAGATTATTTCTTTAAGTTTAAGGAAAGTTAATATACTTTCTGCATTTTAACTAATAAAAACATCTGTAAAAAAAAAAAAAAAAAAAGAATAAATATTTTTTTTTCATTAGCTCATTACACTCACGATATCTAATTGTTCTGAAAAAAAAAAAAAAACTTTTTTTTTTTTTTCAGAAAACGCACTTAAAGTCTATGTATCTGAAAATCTGTTAAAAATATTCATCCCATGTTCTCAAAAATTTCCTATTTAGTATGTTGCACTCTTAATATTTGAAGATGTTTCGTTTCTTGGCTCTATTGGCTCAATTTCTAAATGCTTAAATGCACACTTCCGGCTTGAGAGCTGAAATAAAGCGAACCATAATTACACTTTTAATGATCATGAAAACAAAAAACACTTTTTGATAACTGATTGAACAGACCTTTACATAATATAACAGCAGAAATTTGTTATTTTTGCCTAAAATTTCCTATTTAATGGTAGTGGGATACCTTTAACGGCATTTCAGATTATTTTGCTTCATTTTACTAACTCTGCTTTTGTATTTTCTTGAAATTGTGAGTTTTTAGAAAATATTAGTATACAGTAGCGTCTAGGGGGCTGTTTCTGGATAGTACCTAATTGTATTACAATAACTTATTTGATTTAAAACAAGTGTTGTTAAATTATATTATTGCAATTATAAAAGTAAATTAAAATGCTTGTAATTACCAGTTAGTTAATCTAATAATAATTAGTCAGTTTTTAAATTGAGAAAATGTTTTGACGCAATATGTAGAATTTCAGCCTCGTGCCTACCACATTAGGTCGGTAATCAACATAATCAACAAGGAATCCCCCCCCTTCCCCCCTACTAAAAGCAAAATGTCCGCTCCTATGAGACCAACAACAATATAATATTATGTAATGCTCTTATAATTTCACTAACGTTACAGCGCGGATTAAAATACAAAATTTAAAATGAAGCTGAGTGAAAATATGTCATTAAAATGCATTTTATAATTGACAGCCCAAAACCTTCCACGGTTTGTAATAATCATTCTGATATTGAACTGAAAATTGTATCCAAATTTCTTTTAAAATGAATTTTGCTCAATCCCATGTTATATCAATCACATGTTAACATATATCTCTCTGGATAGTTGGAATACCCGAATGACATTTGCGTAGTTCGTTTTTTTTGTGTGTGTGTGTGTGTGTGTGTTTGTGTGTGTGTGTGTGTGTGTTTGTGTGTGTGTGTGTGTGTGTGTGTGTGTATAGATGATGACGCTTTAAAGCAAATAATATAGTGTCAAAAATGAAACTGCGTTGGCTTTGATGTTGTTCTTGTTGTCTCCTCTGTATGTTAAAGATAAAAAATCTTTAAAATTATGTTTATACAGCAACATGTACTATCTGTGAATTTAAGTGAAATTATAACAATGTTAAAATATGCTCTTAAAAATATAAATTATTTAATGATGAGGAATTCTTGTTTTAAATTTATTGTGTTTTGTTGAAACAAATTGGAGATTTCTAATATTAAATAGTTTAACTTTAAAAACACTTGGCTTAATATAGACACTTTTAATCAATATAGATTACGAGGATTTTTGATTTTAATAAAAATTTGCATATATCAAAAATAGCCATGCTTAAAACTTAAAAATTCGAAAATGCACATGTCTCTTTAGAATACTGAAAAAGTTGCATTAGGTTGAAACCCCAGTAACTGACTATTTAAGGATTCATTCTTGTTCAAATCACTATTACAAAAATTTAAATCTCTTTTATGCATTTCTTTACTTTTGAAAGGATACTAGAGATATATTAAAAAGTTATTGTTAGCAAAATTTTAAAAATATATACATTTTATTATTAAAATTAATTTTATTCATAAATATGATCCAAAACATCAGTAACTGACACCATCCCTATTTCGAAACACCAATAACTGACACAAAGTGAACCAGTGACTGACACTTTATTTTAAAAGATTAAAATGCTTTAAAAAATGTATTCTTTATTATAAAAACAAAATACATTATTATTTATTATAAAAAGTGGGATTTAGTAAGCTGTACTGCATTATACGTAATGCAGAGTATATAGTAAGAGTAATATTTAGTATTGCATTATTAGTATTGCAGATATCCAATAACTGACATTTATGAACCAGTAACTGACATCTAGTATCAGACACCGGTAGAACAACTTAAATTTTAATGGTGTTTACAACAAGATAAATTTAATTTATTATTTTAAACAATTGAAATAATAGATTTCAACTTTCTTTAATATAACCAATAACTAATACATCTGTCAGAGACTGGTGAAATGCAATTCTAGGAACCAATAGCTAGCAACCCTCACCCTCCATATTAATAAATTAAATAACTATAAACCCTAAATCATGACCCTAATATATCGTGTGCATCTTTAAACAAATTTCTATATGTATAACTTTAACAAAAACGTTTAGGACGGTTGCAGTACAAAAATATTAGAAAAACACTTCCTTAATTTTAGAAATAAGATGGTTGCTTCAAAATTACACTTTTTGTATTCTCAAAAGTTTCTTCCTCATTAATTATGTTCCTGGCCCTCTAGTGGTGAATAAATTGATCACAAAATAAAAATAAGCGTCTCATTTACCACTAGAAGACTTTAATTTGAAGAATTTTACAACAGTATGCTTATTTGAGATAGCTTTTTGCTCAAGTGGCAGCTACTGGTTAGGTGTCAATAACTGGGGGTTTCACTCTCTCTCTCTCTCTCTCTCTCTCTCTCTCTCTCTCTCTATATATATATATATATATATATGTCGTAAATTGAAGTTTTGTAAGTTTTGTAAACAATTTTCGATAAGGAAATATCTAGATTTAATTCTCTGGAAATTTGCATGTTTTGCAAAAGTTATACGGATTTTTAATCGTGCACGTATCTTTGTCCACCTCACAGTATTTTTCATCTCGATTGCTCATTGATACAGTAACTATGCCCATTTGTCCGTTGTAGACGTTTTTGGATTTTAATAGTTATGAATATCTGCCGTATCCAGACTACAAAACTGAAAATTCCTTATACAGTAGAGTCCCGCTATTTCGAATCCCGTGATTCCGGACAGAGATTAGAAAATTACTGATGTTTTTTTCTAACTTAAAAACAGGAAAAATTAAAAAGACGTTCGTGAAAAAACGTACATTTATTGTTATACAAAAAAGTTAAATATAGACATATATAGAGCCTAAGCTTAATTAAAACGCCTGAAACCAAATTAAAATGGAAGTTGATTACCTACAGTACATGTCGGTCCCATTTATACAATTCTGTAGAATCCTTTTTAATCACTGCTAAACACAAAAAATAACTATTTTCACACACTTAAGAAGTACAGTCAGTGATTTTTTTTCTAACGAAGAGCACTGAATAGACTTGAGGATGCAATGTTCTGCCATCGCCGCATGAACGTAACATCCTTTGGTGTTGATTAAGCGTGTTGTTTGACGTAGCGTAAGGCGAGGTCAAGAGCATTTGCCGCGTCTGTGTGTGGTATGAGTTCAGTTTGAGCGTTCACCTCCTCCTCGTTTCCCTCCAAGTCGATCTCAGCTGATGAGTCCCGGAACCGTTGGTACGATGTCTTCGTCTCCGTACTGCTGTCGTCATTCTCGTCAATAGCAGTGGACTCCTCAACACAGCTTTCTTCTGCGTCTTCACAGCCAGGGATTTTCTTGATTAGTGGAAGAAGGTGACAGTCTTTCACTGGTGTAAAAGTTGTTTCTACAAATTCCAGTGTAAGCCAGAGTGATAGGTAGGGTGGATGGGGTGAAGAGTGGTCGAAGGTCACTGCCCTTCCGTTCCCACTTTCACTGAACCTGTTCACCACGAGCCTATCAACGCTGCATGGAGGTGACACTCACAGATATCGCCGCACTTAATTTACGCCTTAACAAGTCAATACATTGATTATTATTAATGAAATCCGTCTATTCCGAATTCCCGCTAAACCGAACAGTGATCGGTCCCAATTAGTTCGGAATAACGGGACTCTACTGTATAACTAGTTCTTACCAAAGAGGCCTTCCTGAAATGTATACTCACTGGGCCTTTCATTATACATCTGAAGCATTTCCTGGAAGATATTGAAACCGATTAGTTGTTGATAGACGTCCTATAGGTCTACTATCCATATTTGTCACGATTTATTTTCGCCCTTACGTTATACGTGTCAAACCCATTCTGTCCAAACTTCTTCCATTTTAATGGGACACTACTTATTGTGGAAAGGGGTAGTCCAACAAACTCTGACACTTCTTATCAGCTATGCCCTGATCTCATCCAATCAAAATGACACTTTTTTGTTTGTAACATCATATCTACGACCACATGATGATTTAACACAAATATGAAATAATATATAAATAAATTTACATCTTTTAAATGTCTTAAATGTTTACAATGATCAACAAAAAGTTTCATTTTCCCTGTCAACAAGATTGATCACGCCAATCGATTTTCAATTTCAAGAAGTATTATTCATTCTCCACATCATTCAATAACTTTTTGTCCGGACAAAATGTTTTCGATTAGAAGTACTTTTCTCAAACAAGCATCAAACTAAACGAGCATGTGATTGAAGGTCCCCCTGCCTACCTCAGAGTACACCCATGATGGCTACGCCAGCACCAGTCTCAAATCAAACAAACATTCAATTTTGGGATTTTTTTTTTTTCGAACCATATTAAATTCAAACCCTATTAAACTCAGCATCGTCCAAGTTGTTACAGGAATTCGTTTGTCATTCGTCCGGTGGTAGAAAAATTTAACGTACAATTATTTCCGTTTCAGAAATAAATTATCAAAAGACCGCCGCTAAATGCGAAAACGCATAAAATTTCTAAAAATTATCAAATTTACAATATTGGGCTAAAATATTAAAACCGGTTTCCCTTCACGAATGTCAAAATAATAATAATAATAATAATAAACCACTGAACTAAGAAAAAATAACGCTAAAGTTCGCAAAATAATTCAGGAAAAACGAAAAAATCGCAGAAGACAAAATGTACTATAGTCTATTGAAACCGAATTTCTTTTACCAATGTCAAAAAATGGTCTTGGAACGTGGAAAAAACTATATCTTAAATATCTTAAAACATTTGAAAAAATTAAAAACCGCAAAATACAACATTTTCTATATTGAGCTAAAATATTGAAGCTGGACTCATTTTATTACTGTAGAGAAATTTCTATAAAACGCAAAGAACCCCTAATAACTACACAAAAAAATTAATTTAAAAATTCAGTCTTCCTTCAGTCTTTGAGATACATAACTTCAGACACACAGGTAATATCATGCAAAATCTTTTGTGTATGGGCTCAGCAGTCTCTCCAGAAAGTAGCTTACAAATACACAGACTAAAAACTAAAATTTAGATATTTACATAAACATTTGTACTTATTATTATAGATAGCACAATTAATAAGGATTTATGAAACTGTTGCTAGCCTTTAAATCGGCAGTTTTACGGCTTGTTTGCTGACCTACATTCTCTTGTAGTAAAACCGGATAGCCTACGTGAATAAAAAAATTGTATTGGGAAAAAAAAATAATTGAAAAGCCTTAAACAATGTTTGAAAAAGAGTCAATCAAAAATACATGGACAAGGAAGAATATGAATTTTACAAAGCTGATAAAGAGATGGACATCTTCTCTGAAATTTCTTAAATTATAATGAACATGATTATTTTTGTCTTAAATATGTATCTTAAACATTATAAATGAAATATTGCATATGTATCTTAAACATTATAAATGAGATACTGCTAGTTTAGCTCCTGAGTTAAAATTAAAAAAAAAATAATATTAATAAATAAATGATTGCTTATTTTTAAACAAAGTCGACACTTTTTCAATTCATGTTAGATTAGTCATGTTAGACAGAGTGTTTTAAAATTTTTATAAAAAATCATTTATAAATAAAAACAAGAGAACCTAATCCGGGCGTTCCTGGTTTCAGAACATACTACCCAGTGTACAAAACATAAGGGTAATATTTCTTGTGTTTAATACTTTTTTTTTTTTAGATTGATCACCGATAAATCACATATAACATATCAAATAATCCTTCATATGTTAAGGTTTTAAAATTTACATTCAATTCTCCAAAAAGTGGCATTTGTAGTGGCATTTATTTTTATTCGATAGCG
Source organism: Maratus michaelseni (assembly GCA_963931845.1). NCBI lineage: Eukaryota > Metazoa > Arthropoda > Arachnida > Araneae > Salticidae > Maratus > Maratus michaelseni. The sequence goes on from OZ007592.1 coordinate 397,405,224, forward strand.
TAAAAGTTAAAAATGGTCGATGTTTAGAAGGTGATATTTTTTCGATAACAACTACATTGATTTTCCACGCTGTTGCCAATGCCGATATCACATCAGTGTTACTTACGGACATGTTTTTTACTTTATGATATAGATATGATGAAGTAATGTAATGAACTAATCCGGAAATATGAGTCATTACTGTATCTCCAGACTTGTTTATGCAGTTATGTATTGTAAAGTTTATTTTATATATATATTTTTTTGTTTTAATATTTGTCAGTTTTCAAAATTATGAAATTTGAATACATTAAAACTATTTATACTTTTTATTTTGTTCTATGTAGAAATATCATAAGGATTATTTCCCAAAATGAAACTGTTGCTAGCATTTAGAGAAGTTATTTTATGACTAACTTTGCGGCCCTGATTCTCTTAGAATAAAACGGATATCCTAAAAAAGTCTTAATTTTGTCTTAAATATGTAATAATATATAAATGAAATACTACTACTTTAGCTCCTGAGTTAAAATTGTAAAAAAAAAAAAAAAAAAAATTAATAAATAATCCTTCCCTTTTAAAGAACGTAGACGCTTTTCAATTCATGTTAGATTCGTCATGTTAGACAGGGTGTTTTAAATTTTTTGATAGAACTAGTAATTAAATTATAAAAAAAGAAAATAAAAACTTTAATAAAGGGGTTTATTCTATTTATGTGAATGGGTCATAGATATTTAAGGACTTTGCAATTTTTGTAAGTAAGATATATATTTATTCATAATCCTTCCTTTTACAAATGCGATTCCGAAATATTAATTTTCCGTTATGCGACACAATATTTTAAATTATTCTGTATGTTATGAGATTCGACAATTTAAATGAAAAAATATAATGTAAAGTATATAAAGTATTTCATGATCTTCTAACAATATTCATTAAAAAATATTTCGTACGTATTTGTTACTACAACTGATTGTAGAATTAGAGAAAAAATGAATTGTTTTACTAGAAGGTGCTCTTGATATTTAAGAACGTATTTATTTTTATATAAAAATATTATAGAATTTAAGATTTTTAAATAAAAAATGTTATCGAATTTAAGATTTTTAAATAAAAAATGTTATCGAATTTAAGATTTTTAAATAAAAAATGTTATCGAATTTAAGATTTTAAAACATAAATTTCTATACATATATGAATTTCTAAATCAGCATATCTTTTATAACATTGGCTACCAGATATTTTCTTTTCCATTACGCTGCACGTTATTTTAATTCATTATGTATGTTATGAGATTTAAGAATTTAAAAATAGAAATAAAAATAAGAAGTATTATTTGAGTTTCTATAATTTTTCAATTAAAAGCTTTAACTAATTATTTGTTGCTGTAGTTAAAACTAAAAAAAAAAAAAAACTTAAAGAAAGGTTTTTATGCTATTGACATGCATTGTTGTAGATATTCCAGGTCACGTATTAATAAGATATAAATAGATAGATGGTCCTCCGTTTAACAAATATTCTACAGAAAAAAATTCCATTATGCTGCAAAATATTTCAAGTTACTGAGTATGTTATGAGATTAAAAATTTTGAAAGGAAAAATAAAAATAATTATTATTTGAGTTTCCAATATTTTTTTTATTAAAAGCATTTTTTATTTATTGTTCAGAGAATTGATAATAAAACTAAGGAAAAAAACTTAACGAAAACAGCTCATTCTATTTACTTCAATGTGTTGTAAATATTTCTTATTAATAAAATAAAGTAAATAAAGTGAACATATTAATAAAATATATATACACAAATAAGGTTTTGTTTTACAAATCTGATACAGAAAATTTATTTTCCATTATGCTACACAATAGTTCAAGTAAATGTGTACGTTATAAGATGTAATAGTTTTAAAAGAAATATAAAATTGATTATTATTCGACTTCCTACTAAATTTTGTGAAAATATCTTTTTTTACATTAAAATAAATTATCAACGCCTGAATTTGTCCATGTTTTAAAGTATATGATCATATATGGCAACTTAGTTAATGATATTTCCAGTACACCAAATTTTTTAAATGTCTGGCTGCCTTTCCTTTAATTCATTCTCTTGCATTTAGGTGTATATAAAATTAATTAAGTATATTTACTAATAGTAAGTCAACAGCAACGGTTTTAACTTTAAAACGCATAAAAAATAATTTTGGCCATGCCTCTGCCTCAAATACACCACTGTGCGCCGCCGCAATTTTCATAACTTTATTATAATTTTCATTATAATCTGTCACGTTTCTTTGGCAATTTTCTTTTTATAATCCCTTGTAAAATGGAAACCAAAGTACTGTTTGGGAATTATCTTGTTCACTCACACACGCACACAGAATATGCTTACAATATTTTCTTGGTATGCAAGTTCTAGTGTTTGGTAAAAAAAAATAAAAAATAAATAAATAAATAAAAGGGAAAAAACAGAAATAAATGTTTATTGATTTTTTTTTCTTTTTGGCTACATTGAAATAATTAACACACTGATTCGATATATTAAAGCAAACAAACTTCTTGATAACGTTATAAATTTAAGAGATGCGCTAGACCTTTCGAAATAAGTTTGTCTTTCTTCATCAGGCGCAAAAGACGTGCCACGACTTGGTAGGCGGGTACAAAACAGTGAAAAACACAATGGACGGAAAAGGGGATAATTTGGAAGAAACAGCCAAACGGACAATCGTAAGATAGCACTACCCAAACAGGAGAACACAGGAACATATGGAGAATTATGAAGCAAATTGAATAAACAACAGTGTCAGAAAAGATAAAGAAATTGCGTGCAAACATGAAGTATGTATATAATGATAAAGAAAGAAAAAGACAGAAATAGAAAATAAAATAAATACATAAATTGAAGAATTAAAAACAAATGTGATGTAATAATAATAATAAATAAAGTATATAAAACAAATAGAGATTAAAAATTACTAATATATACATAAAGAAAAAAAATGGTTGGATTGATCAAGTTTTTCCAAGCTGCATAGTACAATCAGATTTTTCAATAACTATAATCTCACAATTAAGATAAATAGCTAAATTTTAGGGAAAGTCTAATTCTGCAGTTTTATTGGCATTAAGATAATTTTAGCGTTTTGAAAATTAAAACCATGACCGGAATCCCAGCACGTCTATTGCGCCTGATAAAAAAGACAAAGTTCTTTCAAAAAGCCCAGCACATCTCTCAAATTTATGGTGTTTTTTAAGAAGTTTTTTTTTTTTTACTTTATTTTTTTGCTAAAATAAAAAGTCGGAAAATATTTTAATACATGATAAAATTTTCGGAGACATAATTTAGAAAATAATAATCGTATGTACTATTTAAAGCATAACAAAGAAATATAATATCCATGAGTACATTCATTCAAGTCTAGAAAAAAAATTGTAAGTCTTATATTCTTATTTTTCTAACAAGAGATTTGCAGTATTATTTTATAACGGAGCACAATCGCTCTAAAATCTTTCTAAAGAAAATGAAATTCTATTGAAGATAAATTTAGCTTTCTTTTTCTAAAAAAACTCAAGAACTTGCTTTCCGGTAAATACTAATATTCGTCTTCCGTAAGTTTACACTCATTAATCCTTTTTATATGGTATAATCTACTTTGAGGCACTTTGGATTAAAATGCAGTTGATTTATTATAGTCTAGATTTAATATGACAAGCAATATTAGTCTTGTTCTCTCTTTTACTAAGAAACTTGCATCCAGAAGAAAAAAAAATGAGTAAAAATTAATCTTTTCCTACTTTCAATCTAAGTAGGGGAGATGGGGGATGAATGGGACATTTTCACAAAAATATTTATTTTATATATTTTATTTAAGTTATTATAAATATTATATATAAAATGTCATAGATTAAGTATTTAACAACTTCTTATGCACAATATTTATTCAAGATTATTATTATACATATATTATGAAATTAAAAAAAGGTTTTGTATGTCCCAATCATCCCCACTGCAGGGATGATGGGAAACAAATATTTTCCTCCCTTTATTCAATGTTAAGGACTAAAAGCTGACAAAAATGCCTCCTTGGCAAAAGCTGAGAGATTGTAAATTGTAATATGATCTCCAGGATTATTTGTTAGCCAATCATATTGGACTCATATCAGCTTTGACTTAAAAGACCCATAAATGGAGGCATTCAATGGCTGAAGACAATGGCTACAATGAGGATGAAATGTTAAAAGAATAATTACCATAAATTATTAGTTTATCAAATTATATAATATTATTTAGCTACTAATTATATTTTTCAGCATACTCTAAGGGTGAATGAGTCAATCCCATTCATCCCATTTGCAATGTCCCAATCATCCCCATGATGCATATATTCAATTGTCAGCCATTGTGTCTTAAAAATTATTTCGTCACAATGGTTAATATTCATTCATTTTAATTACCAATATTCAGCCTTGAAATAAAAAACTACAACATATCTTAATTGTTTATATTGTATAAGATATTTAAGTAACTTCAAACGTAAAAACTTTTAAGCAGAGTTTTCAGTAAATACAAATTTGAAGGAAACTGAAAACAGCCATGTGGTCTTGCTTTTAGTTCTGAAGCACGCTATGATAGTGTCATCTATGAGGATAGGAAGCAACTAAAGAAAAATGTTTATTGCCTGAAATATTCAGAATGTCCCATTCATCCCCCATCTCCCCTGTATATTTATCATATAGCATACAACATTAAAAAATAAAATCATAAGAAAAAATATAACTCAAAATTTATTTAATTTTATAATAATTGCTATACTGTACTAATTTGTTTCCTTTAATATTTAGAAGCACATGACAAGCATTATTAAGTTATTCATTCTTCACTTCTGAAAGTTAAATTTCATAAGAAAATATTCCAAAAAATAAATTCGTATGCTTATATTTTGTATTACTTTGCTAGTTCTAAACATCATACATTTTTATAATATTGTTTAAAAGAAGAAAAAATTATTTAATTATTTTTGAAAAAAAAAACTCATTATCAATAAAAAAAAATATCACCTAAATAAATATTGTCTATGATTGGGAATCATATTTTGGATTTTAATAAATTATATAAGGTAATATAATTCTAAACCTTCTGAATTATGTATATTATTTGCAACATAAACAGTTTAAATTAAACTTTTTAAGTCACGTGTAAAGGGACATTTTCAACACCACAATAGCTTTTTAATACTTTCTAACATTCTTAGAATGACTGTAAAAAGTTCATATGGAGCAAAGTTTAACATTTCATTAGTTCAGAGATAATTATAGACCTATAATTATTGAAAGATTGATACCATGCATTCTTTAATTAATCTTTTAAATGTCTATCGATATTAAAAGTTATATCAATAAAATGCACTTCCGTATTAACGACCAAAATTGTTGATATTATGTTATATGCTTTTTATGAACCAATTGAAAATTATGTACAAAATAACTTTAAAATTGTACTTATCTGTAGGTTATATCAGTCACAAGGTGAAATAAATTATTTATCTGTGCATTTGTAATAATGCCAATTCTCTTGTATTTAGATGTGTTTAGATTCTCACCCATAGAACTTTACATCTATACTAATAAGAGAAAGTTTCGCTCTGTGTTCCTGTGTGTCTGCGATGGCTATCAAAATCTATCGCACGTAGAACTGTGAAAATTTGTATGAGTGATTTCCAAGGCAGGTCCTGATGCAGCTGAGGTTCAGATTTTTAATTTTCTAATAAAATGCTGATATATTAATTACAAACTCATCAAAAAAGCTATTTTCTTTTCACAAAATGACAAAAGTGTGCGCTGATTACACAGTGGTAATGAAAAATAAATAAAAAAAAATCACTAATCAGCGAAAAGAAACAAAACTGATTAAGTTATCGATTTGAAATTTTCAGAGCATAAGTGAAAATACATATTACATCCGTGTTTATTTATTTATTTATTTATTTATTTATTTATTTGTAAAAATACTACTGTTTCATTTATTCAAGAAAAGTACATAATTTAGGATCAATGATAATATTTTATTTAGAAATTTGCTGACAATCTGTATAATGGTAATCGATAATTATGTATGTTCTCTACAGATTGGCTTTACAAAGATTTTTAACTACTAAGGTGAATGTAGCACTGACAATGGATGATATATTGTTTACCATCCGTCGGAAGTCTCTAATTTAAATATATATATATAACTTTTTTTCTCAATCCACCTGTGTACTGAAACCCATATTGCCAGGGACGCAAAAAGCAATTAATAAATTACCGTAAAATAAATACAAACAGGTTTCAGGATATAAATCAATACTTATAACATGTGCTCTGATCTACTGAAAACAATTGATCTACAAATCTAGAAGCATTTAAATTAATTTAAAGAGTGCCGTTTAGTGTCTCCTACAGGCGACCGAAGCGACATCAGGAATGATGATACTATGTAATGAAGCGTTTTTAAACACGTCAATTTTACTATTAAATATTTGACGCTTAAGTAGAAGATATTTTGAGCACTGTATGTGAGATCATACATTTGCCTTTAAATATCATAGAAATTATTAGGTCGTAAAAACATGAGTTATGTTTTATGAACTCGGCTGTAACTTTACACAGTTTAAGTGATACTGACTTGAGATCTTGCTTATTGCTCATTATGTGTAAAACACTTTCAAATGTTTTTATGTCAGATAGATTTTCTTAATAATCATTAATTGTGTAGAAGCACAGTTTATAATTTTTGTCAAGATTAAAAAGGAAAATTTACCAAAATAAGATATCATTTATAATAATAAACCTGATTTATTTCCTTTCTAAACAGTATTACGCTTTTGCATGATTCTATTACCATGTTTCTATTTTTTGATAAAACGATAACTCTAGTTTCTTTTTCGAGTAAAAACTTACAGAAAGTAATTATAATAATCTTGATAAAAAGTAAAACATTAATATTCATTACTTGTAGCATTTTCTTTTGCATATTAGTCAAGTCTTTGATCTTTAGTTTGTCGTTTTTAATGCTAGCCCAATAGAAAAATTCTTTTTAGTAAAACCTTTCATTTAAATAACAATAAAGCATCATAGAAGCTATTCTATTGATTTGTATAAAATTTGTGTATTTTTTTTTTCAGATTTAATTAAAATTTTGTTTGTGACTATAATGTCATTTTTTTCTATTAAGGTGGTGTTCGGTAACTTTTTATTTTTATTTTTTTGGATTTAAATATTTTGAAACCCTTTGACATTTTATTAAATCGTTTTCTGAAAACAATTGATTTAGTAAAAAAAAAAATGAAAATGAAAATATCACATTAAGAACATTTTAAAATTACACTTATTTTACAAATGTGCTCTAAGTGTAAAAATAAGCTTTCCAAAATTAGTTTGAGTAAAATAAATAACGACATGTAAAAATGCAGTAAAAACGACTTTTTATTTATACTTTCACTTTTCTAAAATAAACTATTTATATCATTGGAAATCTAAATCTTAATTTCATACAACGCGCAGTAACGTATTTATGCCAATTTAAGAAAATGGAATATGCTGAAAAATATACCCTGAGTTATTTTTTTTTTTTAACATACAGTTATACTGATGAAAACGCAACTTAAGAAAAGTTTAATTTTGATATTGCAGCTCTGAATAATTTAAAGGAAAATGGATACAGTTAAAAAATATATATATTACATGCGTATCTCATTGTATCTTTACGTAACGTCGGTTGCCTAAATATACAAGAGATATTTCTAAACACATTTTAATAAAACAAAATGGAAAAAAAAATTTTTCGACATTTTTGCCAAATGAAGGGTAGCGAGTCCTTTAGATAAAACAGCTAATACACTTTACATTGCAAAATGTCCCAGAAAACGAGGTGGGTGATTTTTTTTTTCCTACGAGATTTAAATTTTGTTAGTTTTTTACAAAATTCAACATTAATCGAGATATTTTATTATGGTTAATTTCAGTGTGTTTTGATAAAATTGGTCAATTTCACAGAGGTTACTTATTGCAGAACATAATTCATCGTGTATTCGATATATCTTTTATGAAATACACAAACGCAAATATACATATTAAACATGTAAGTAACAATTTTGCAAAATATATTTTCTCTCCCTCTCATTAGAGTAAGCACCAAAATTCCCAATATTTAATAAAGATTTTACTTTTTCATTTAATGCAGATATTTCCAAAACATTCAGGACATACTTTTACACTGCTTTATATGCTTTATATTTATATTTATCCTTTATATGATTTATATGATTGAATTTCAATTGTACTAAATATTTAAAATACCATGTAAAATCCACACAGCATGGAAAATGCATTGCGTATTATAAATTACATTGCGTTATTATTCAAATTAATACAACTGTTATTATGTTATTTTTATACTAATTGCGAAATGATCCAGATAAAAAATTACGCATAATGCAAGGGAATCACTAGCGCTGTAAATAGTACCCGTGGACTCCTATAGTGATTTAAAAATATGACCTAATTAGAAAATATATTTGTGGAATAATTACTATATTAAAATAATTGCTTTAAATTTAGACATCACTGTATTGATAGAATAAAGAAAAACGTTGCGTCCTGTATTTAAAAAAAAAAAAAAAATACGAGATGTATATTTTAAGTGAAACTGATCTCTTTGATTTTTCTTGCTGCACTACACCGATGTGAGGCCTTAAGATTCATAAACAAGTACAGTCTAATTTACTATCGCCTATCCACTGAATAGAAAGCACGTTTTTTTCTCTTAACACAACACTGAAAAAAAATATAAAATTTTTCTATACTTATTGTTAAATAAACCGCCACAAACTGTCATAAAATGTGATCATAATTTCAGGGTTTTTTTTTTCTTTCCTTCTTTTTTAAACGTCCGGTTTCATAATTTAAAATGCTTTCAGATTTTTATTAAAAGTAGCTTGTAACATAAACTGCTCTAAGTGGCCTGCCACTATATGAAACGAAGTGTATGGGCCCTGTAAAAATTTTGTATGCTTTTCACGCACACACGTAAATATATACAATTTTCTTTATAAAATATTTTTCTGTTTATAGAATGCACAGTTTGAACCAAATATAACGCCCTTCTTCGAAAATTGCATAAAGCGCAACAGAAATGTTTTGATGCATATACAAAGAAAATACATTGAATATTTCATGAGATATGAGCATTCGTGGGAAATATTTTTGAAATGGGCGCGCAAATGATTTTTTCATAAGTTAGTAACCCACAGCGTCGGGCAACTTATATAAAAAATTCCAGTGAAATAGTATGAAAATTCAGAAAGATATATGAGATACACTGAGTCGATTGACAATTTGTGCAAAATGTGCGTGAAAAATTTGTGATCATCTAGCTATTTTAAAAAAGCTTCTGATATTAAGGTCACTATATCGCTAATATCTTTCTAATTTTTTCAAATATTCCACTGGCCTTTTTATATCCGTTGTACTATACAACAGAATACAAAATTAAGAAAAACAGTATCATTCGCGCATGTGCAGGTACGAATTATTTCATATATATTCTGTTATTTCATCAAATATTCAATATATTCATTTTTGATTTACATTACAAAGTTTCTACTGCGATATTTCAAATTTTAGAAGAATTTCGTTAAATGTGGTTGGAAACTTTTCATACTATAAATAAAAAACATTTAATCTTGTGTCTGACTTTGTCCATAAAATATCAAGATTTCTATCATTTACTAAAATTTTCCTATTCCAACAATAATTAAAAATTTCAGTACCATCAATGTAAAATATTTATATCAACTATGAAAATTCTATCCTTTATATTTGATATGTGGAAAATGATTTCGAAATTCTAATTTAAGAAATTAATAAAAAATCCAATAGGGAATATTAAAATATATTGAGAATTAGTGAAATATTTTTTAATTTGAATGATGTATTTATTAATATCAATTGTAATATTTTTCTAATGGTTTGTCTGTTATTTATCATGATATTGTTCTTATAGCAAAACTGTTTACAGGATTTTATGAGATGCCATTTCCCACATTATGTTTTTCCTCGTTGAAATATTTTTTGTCATGTTTCAGCTGAAATCTTTAGAAATTAAAATTTTGCCATCACTTCATTCATATATATATATATATATATATTATAAATAAATTATTGTCATCACGATAAATTCTACCAATTCGAACCTAAAACTGTAAAACGAAAAACTGTATCGATAAAGTAATATCTTAGTTGAGTTCATCTATAAAGTATGTAGCTCTTATAGTTCATTTAACACAAGAGCAAAAGAGGCAAAATTTCGTTACTGTAACGTCCGAAATACTGAACATAATGAAAATTAATTCGTACAGTTAATTGATCATGCAGGTATCTTATCTCAGTTCATTAATCATATATGTACCTCTTATAGCTCTTTGACAGAGACATACAACCAGTTTAAATGACATTAACTGAATAATATTATTTTGAATTTCTTTTAAGCTTAAGTAATACATTACATCCTGTGCACGATATTTAAAGTATGGTTTTAACAAAATTTCAACATTTGTGAAATAATTGCTACGTATTCACACAATTACATTTGCTAAGACAGCCTGAAAAGATCCCTGCAATTTACATTTCTATAAAAAATAGCGAACTCAGAAGGAATGAGACATACTTGTTTATATTGTAATAAATATTTTCGGTGTACTTAAAAAACAAATAAAATAAAATAAACAACAAATAAACCTATTTATTCGAATAATCCAGAACGTCTTGTTTTTTCTCGAGCATTTTTTTAATTAGCAAAACAAACAATTTATTTTTTCTACGGACTATAATTTGAAACCGGAAAAAGTAATGAAAGAGATATTTTAAATATACAGAAATAGTTTTCGTATTCGTTGGAATTTCCTCCTGAGTAGCATTCTAGTTAAGCTGTCATTGAAGATAGCTTGCGAAATAAAATCCCAGTAAAACGGACGGTGTGTCGACCACAAAATTTCTCCGAGTAAACAAGTGTCTGTTTTAATAAGGGGACGTAAATTGGATTACAGCGAGTTTGAAAATTCTCCTTGAAACGAGTCTCCGTATTATAGGGTTTTATATACATCGATGTTATTATAGTTTTTTATATAAATTGGTTAAATTAGACATCCCTAAAAGTGGTGCAAGTGTGCAGAAAATTAATGTACCAAAATTTTGTAATTCAGTACAACAAATATTTTTTACGTTGTTTGTTTCTGTTCAATGAATAAGTACATAAAATTTCATCCATTTTTTACTTTCTTTTATCGATAATCGAAGATAGATCGATTTTTTTCGACTTCCGGTTTTCTACGAAATTACACGTTATAAAGGTCAGAGTTTCCGAAAAACACGATTTTACAACTGTTTATATGTCCGTGTTTGTGTGTGTCCTCTTTCTAGTATTAAAAAGTGTAAGAAATTATTAGAAGCGTAGAATTAAACCGAATTTCATATATGTTTTTGGCTATCGCCAGCATGTCCTAATTTAATTTAGAGTTATTCCGCCAGAAGTGGCCGCATTCTTAGTGACTAAGTTCTAATACCCACCCAGCAGATGTTCGCTAGTAGCTGGATACGGAGATGTGTAAAAAAAAACACGCATGAGCTGTCGGTCTGATCGCTAACTTTTGATAGTAGGCAGGGAAAGGCCCGTGTCGCGTAATTGCCCAATTAGTCCTTGCAAAAGTCCAGGCGCGTATTTCCGAAACTTTTGAAACTTCTCGGAACACTCATCGGCCTGTTATCTCCTCCTCCTATCGAGACTGCTAAAGTTTTATTATTTCTGTGTGTACCATGCTTATTACTGAAAGCGGTGAGAGTTGTACAGGGACAGAAGTCTCTGGCAGAGCAGCTTCTTGTTTTGCGAGTCTGTCTGCCGCTCCATTGCCGATATTGCCGACGTAACCTTTAACCCAGAACCATCTAACCTCTAGATCTTGTCGCAACACGTGGATCCTAACGACCAGAGAGCCGAGTGAGTCCGGATTCGACGCCATAACTACAATTATAAGTCTTTGAAGAGCGTGAAGCGACCAATTGTCCTACATGTTTCCAATGTTTTAATAATTGCGATATGGTTAGGCCTGAAACACCGTTTCGTGGGGCGGAAGCCCGTACGAGAGTTCTTTTACTAGAACCTCCTTTTCAAAAATAGCCACACCAGAACCATCACTACTGGCTATTTTAGATCCATCAATGACAACTATAACTCCACGGTGTTCTGGGGAGCGCTTAGTTTACTGGGGTGCTTCCGTCCAATCGATGGCCGAAGTTTTTGTGGGGTGTACTGTCCATTGCTCAGCTTTTGTTTGAATTTTATATGCACGTATGTGAACAGGATCAATTTCTATGTCGCTGTTCATTCAGAGAGCTCTAGTGAGAAGGCATTCTTTACCTGCAAGTCTAGGGGTATGGCATCGGCCAGGAACTGGATTGTGCCATACTCGTGGTTCGACAGAACCTGGTTATTTGAAGGAGTGCCGGTAACTGAGCCGAAATTAGTTTTTCTCACATCTGATCGGTTCCCGTCCACCAGAACTTGCAGGCATATGCGGCGAGCCTAAAAGCATATGTGGCGAGTCAATAACGACTACAATGGTATCAGGAGTGTTAAATATTTTAAGTAGCATAGAAGAAAACTTGTGTAAGCTATATTTTTAAATACGAGGAATAAATTATTTAAATAATCATCGTATCTAAAAAATATCAAGCATAATTTTAGAAGTTATATATCGGAGTCTTTCTTTCTTTTTTTTAATGAGTGAAAGTAAGATATCTGAGAAGGGATACATTTGCAGCTCTTAGTTTAATTTTCGTTTCTAAAATTCAAATTTCATTCAAATACAATTTGAAAATATGTTTACTGGCATATTTTCAGATCAGGAAAACAGTTTTCTTAACTGTCGCACATATTTAATAACTTCATATTTGTGCCTCAAACCACATATGATAAATGCGGTAGGGACAATTTAGTTTAGATTAGTAGAATTGCATTCGTGGAAGAATACTAATAATATGCCAAAAAATACGATATAGTTCATCGTAAATATTAAAATAAATATTTTTACTAGAACAGAGATTGAATAAAAGGTTATTTATTGTTGTTATCACCGGTGTGTAGATTATTTTGTTGTTTCTACAAATAATTTACAAAAAATCGCCTTTTATTTGTTTTGGAAAGTGATATAAATTGTATTTTTTTATGTATGCACATCCATATCTTTTGAAAGGACGTTTCCTATTTTGACATTTCTCTTTTTATTAGAAACGGATGATTTTCACGAAGGGAATATCTAAATATTATCCATATGTATAAATTGTACTTTATGTATCTCCTTTCTATGTCAAAAATTCTATTTGAAAATACAATATTAAATTTAGTCGAATATTTTTTAACAATTTTATTTAGTATTCTTTATAGCAGGTATGTCAAAGACGTTTACCGCCGAGGGCCAAATTAAGCATTATATACAAAGGCGTGGGCCACATTAAATAAAGTAGAACCATACAGTAAAACCTCCATAGCGGACACCTCTGTTTAACGGAAACCTTTCCAATCCCCACTCCCGAAACCTAAATTTTTGTATGTTTAACGTCTGAATAGCGGACAGTAATTTTAAGAACAGTAAGCGGATTTTTTTTCTAACAAGAAAGAAAATGGGAAAAATGTAAAAAGCCTCTAAATCAGCGGTTCCCAACCTGGGGTACGCGTACCCCTGGGGGTACGTGGCGGGGCTGCTGGGGGTACGTGAAAATAATATCGGTAATGGCGGAAATCACAAAAATGGTTTAACAGAAAACACATAAAGAAAATTGATAGTTTTGGATTACAAAGTTAGTCTCATGTGTAAATCCAATATGTTACATCCAAAATAAAAGAAAAAGATCACAGACCTAATAATTCATTCATAATGCAATGTCACTAGCTCCGCCCACAGCTAAGCATATTGCAGAAGCACATTTCCCCCCATTTTCCCGAAAACTTCAATTAATAATTATGCAAAATAATTTTGTCATCACTGTTCTCTTACTGCCCTGTTATTAATAATAATTACAGAATGCCTAAATTACGTCAAAGCTTCTAGTTTTAATGTCTTTTGTTAAAACGTGTTGAAAAGCTGACCGTTATTTTCATTTTCGAATAGGCGGAGTTGTATCACTAACATATTTTGATAGAAAAGCTTCCCTCATTTTAACAAGTATTTAATTTGAAGTGATTTTGTTTTGTGTTTAAAATGGATATTTTGTTGAAAATCGGCAGTCTTAGGAGAACTGCAACTGCGATTGAAATTGAACCTGGTGAGTCCGCAACTGCAAGCACTTCGAAACAATCTAATTATTTAGAAGCGCAAGACAACCTCAGCGCAGCTGTTAATCGGCTTGCTCTGGTAAGTGATAAACTTAATACTATAAATAAAACTCAAAGCATTAATCCCCCATTAAAAAAAAAATATATAAAAATGAATACTTGAAATATGGATTTTCATTCACGGGAGAGGAAGATTTTGTGGAGAGATATTGTCTGATGCTAGCATGAAACCATCTTTATTACTGCACCATTTAGAGACAAAACATCCAATTAATAAAAAAACGATGTCAGTTTCTTTCAGAGACTATCAAGCGGCCCTAATGTAGCATCTTATGTGTTTTCTACAAAGACAATGAGAATGCTGTTGAAGCATTGTACATAATATGCTATCATATTGCTAGTCCCGCAGTGGCGCGGACGGTAAAGCTTGGCTCTCGTAAGATCGCCGAAAGCCAAGCAGCATCGACCACGGTCAATGTTTGGGAGGGTGCATCGTCTATCCTCTCTCGTCTGCCTCTGCTGTGGGACCGTGTACGTTAATGGGAGCTGGTGCACGTTAAATCTGTTCGTGGCTCCAAAGTCCTCCAAGTTCTGTAGCGCTACCTCTGGGGGTGCCAATCCAGAGCAGGTCTCTCATATGGAATTGGTTCAAAATTAGGAGACCTGGGGGGGATAGTACCTCTAGTCCGGGTGCTTTGGCTTTCGAGCCTCCCCCCTCCCAGTAATAAAGTAATCATATTGCTAAAAGTGATAAAAATCATACAATCGCTAAATATTTTATATATCATTGTATCAGAGACTCTCGAATGTATGTTTGGTGAGGAAAATGGGAAAAAAATATAAATATTCCTTTGTCAAACAGTACAGTTTTCGAAGACTTAGTGACATGTCTGCTGATATTGAATCTACAGTAATTCAAGGAATAAAAAGATATTCCCTACTTTTCAATTTAGGTGGATGAGAGTACGAATATCGCCAATCTGTCAGTTTTGCTCGCTATTGCAAGATATTTGAATGATAATATACTTGGAAGAAAATCTGCTACTCTGAAATCCTCTTACAGAAATATGTACAGGAAAGGATATATTTAATGCCATTCACAGTTATTTCTGTGAAAAAGAAATTGATTGGGCCAATTGCTGTGGAGTTTGCACTGATGGTGGAAAATCTATGCCTGGGTGTTATATAGGCTTATGCGGTCTAATCAAAGAAATTGCACCACTTGTAGCTTGAAACCACTGCTATATACACAGACCCAGTCTAGCGACCAAACCCCTGCCAAACTCATTGAAGGAAATACTACACCAAGCTGTCAAAAATGTTAATTTTATTAAATCCAATTCAACAAACTTCAGACTATTCAAATATTTATGTAAAAATATGGACAACTTCCATGCTATATTGCTTTTTCACACAGAGCTAAGGTGGCTTTCACGAGGAAAATTACTTGAAAGATTATTTGAATTGAGACACGAAGTTCAAGTTTTTTTTAAGAGCATCCTTTTGAACTGAGCTCTAAATTTCATGAAAAAAATCGCTTCAAATGCTTGCATACTTATCTGACATTTTTTCATAAATAAATAAAGTTATTTTTGGATTAATACAGAACAGTTCCATAACCATTTTTAAGATATCTGACAAGATCGAGTCTATGATTAAAAAATTAGATTTTTTAAATCGTGTATCAGAAAACACCAACCAGAAGTTTTTCAAACACTTTACAGTTTTTTTTTTATCTGAAAACGAGCTAAAATTACTAGAATAAGTAAAATCTACTATAATGGCTCACTTAACATAACTTAAAATATCGTTCAGACAATATTTTTCGAAGCAGAGTTGTGAAAATAACTGGATTTCAAACCCATTTAATGATTTGTTCTTGCAACAAACCAGAAATTTATCAGTTTCTGAAAAAGAAAATTTGATCGAACTTTTGACTGATTCTTCTTTATAATCTGATTTCAACCAAAGAAATATTATTGATTTTTGAATAGCAGTAAAAGAAAAGTACCAAGAACTAAATGATAAGGCTATAAAACACTTGTTGCCTTTCACAAATACCGAGCATGTCGAAAGAGCATTTTTGTCTTATGCGTATATTAAAAACAACTATCGCAATTAACTTGACGCTGATCCTGACTTGAGACGCGACCTACGTTATACACGGCCGGTGCATGACGTTTAAAACGTCACATGGAGTGGATCCGAGGCTAACGAAAAAGGAAGGCTACCGCGGTGCTTTACGCGTATCTTTTTTTACAGACCGCCGGGGTCACGTGATGCTCGAAAGCACCAATGCAGGTGTACAAAAAGAGCAACACGTCACTCTGGCGGTCTGTAAAAAAAGATAAGTGGAATGCACCGCGGTAGCCTGTATTTTTCGTTAGCCTCGGAGTGGATCATTTTTACGCGCCGATTTGCACCAATCGCCGTGTAAAAATGATCCAGTCCATGTGACGTTTTAAACGTCATGTATCGGCCGTGTATAACGTAGGTCGCGCTTGAGATTGTATCTGTCTTCGTTTGAACCCGATTTTAGGAAATTCAGTTCCATGAAACAAGCTCAAGGATCCCATTTAGAGTATGAAAAGTCATTTTGGTTATTTGTATATAATGAGACAAAGTTGTTATCAATAAACATCGTAAGATAGTTACAAAAAAATTAATACTATATTGATTTAATTTATGTTTAGCTGATATAAAAAGCAATGTTACTTTTAAAATAGTCAAATGCAAGATAAAAAATAAAAGGTTAGAAATGTGTGTGTAATTTGTGTTGATTTATTATTTCGCTGTGACAAGAAGATTACTAATGAAAAAAAGCATGTTTGCGTTATATGGTTAAGTGAAGGGGGAGTGGGGTGTTTATGAGAAATGGGGGTACGCCGAAATGAAAAGCCTAAGAAAGGGGTACGTGAAAGAAAAAAGGTTGGGAAGCGCTGCTCTAAATTTATCACGGCAATGTGTCACAAACTTTGAGGCCACAGATAAACCTTTGGCTTGGGGAAAATCCCCCCATTTCGCAATCTATTTTGTATCGATGACTGTTTGATTATTGAGACTTAATTGACATACATTATCCAAAGCTTCAAAATATGTTAACACCATTTTATCGTTTTTTTTTAATAGATAGAGTTCTACGTACTCTCAATTTAGTGTATTTTTCTGATTAATGTTTCGAGAATGACCTCAAAACGAAAGCGATTAACTTTAAAAGAAAACTAGCGGAGCTTCGCCCGATACCCTGGTTGGTTTATACCAAACGGATCTCGAATTATACGAACTTAGGATTGGGTGCCCCACTGTCTTCGGATCCGGTCAAATTTCATTTAGAATCCTACAGAAACTGCATCAACGTATTTTTAAAAACTGTGGTTGGGGCTTTATTTTATGTCCGAAGGGTAAAATGTTTCTCTTCAACAAAAATTGAGCTAGACAACAAAATGACTGCTTGTAAAAATCATTTGAAGGGAAAGTTGTCATTTCAAATAAGGAGAAAGTTTTTTTATTCAACCAGAAGTAGGGAGAACGAAGAATGGGTTTCTCCTTGTGTTGGTTTGATCCGTTCCACGTTCCCTTTTGTTCAGCCCCAGCCTGCTCTCAAACTATAAAAAGGAAGAATCCCCTCCCATTTTTTCTTTCAAAAAAAGTTGAAGCATGCGCACTGAGGTCAATTTTATGTTAATCTTATCATAAGAAATGATCTTTTAATTTTAAACATATGGATTTGAAATTGTAAGTGTAAGTTAATCTGAAAAACAGAAATTGAGTTTACGGATACTTGCCGAACATTATAAGCTAGGTAAAACACAAGTTAGTAAAGGTGAATTTGATGCTCTTTATCCGACTAAATAGCATTGTTCACTGTCACTAATAGTGACATGGCCGTTACACTCTATCTGTATATTATTTACAATCTGTAACTATCTATCTCCTCCCCTATTAGTGTTCTTTGCTCTGCTAGTGAATTACATACTCCATTTGCAGCTTCGACGATCTTGTCATTCAAAAAGGAAATATTTACAATCAAGAATTTTGCCTTTCATATTCGACTTTTTGCGTCAACAATCTAATTAAAGCATCTGTCTGGCGACTGTCTTTTATTTGAATCGTTATTTCCATAGGAGCAGAGACTTTGATTATGCAAATCACGTTTTACAAGTTATAGAGGGTGTTCCTTCTTATGATTCACCAATAAGTATTTTCTAAACCGTTAGTTTTAGAAGTATATTTTAAATTTGAAAAATGTCTTAAATGTTATTCAACAGGTGAAAAGCCAATTACATCAAAATAGTTATTTTAAAAAAGTTACGAAATTTCATTTTTTATATAATCCCCGTGTGCTACAAATTTCTCCATGCTTTCACAAGTAAAACAGCAAAATTTTCTTTCTTTATATGATCAAAACATATCTTTCTTCATGTCAGAAAACGCTCTAAATTCCTTAAATTCAAAATATCATTATTCGGTAAATATTCTTTCTTTAAAAATGGAATTTTTACTGTTTTATTTGTTATAACGTTACAATTTCTGTAAATATAGCTTATTAAACCCAAAAACTGTACAAAAGTTTAAAATTACGTTTTTTTAATAACTGTTCTGTTGTAAATGAATTTTCATATGAATAAGAACATCATTTGAAGCATTTTAGCAATTACAACTATACTCCTAAACTAACAATTTAAAAATTAGCTATTACTCAATACTCAAAAATGGCAATCTGTATGCCACCATATATCGGTGGGTTTTGATACATTTCTAAATAAACCTTTCGTGCATAATACGTTGTATATCTTCCAGTGATATCCATGATTACTATGATCTACAGCCCATATACACAACTCCATCCCTTCAGTTGGTAAATTACAATTTTGACTAACCTCTATATCTAAGGACAAGTGAATAAAAAAAAATTTGGTCGAAAAATATTTCAATTTATCCCCTTGATTGATTTATATACTATACATTTTGATTATAAGTATTCCTTATGTTTAGGTTACTTATTCTTCGCATTAATTTTTTTTTTTGCGGTGTGTTACGTAATTTTGTTTAAGTGTTGTGCTTAAAACAAATCAAAATGTATATAACGTCTTCTCTAAGCATTCAACGTAATATAACTATTCCTTATGTTTGGGTTACTTATTCTTCGGATAAAAAATTTTTGCGGTGTGTTACGTAATTTTGTTTAGGTGTTGTGCTTAAACAAATCAAAAGTCACTTTGAGTTCACACTGAAAACACACAGAACGTAAGTTGTAGTTAATGCATGAAAAGCTATTTTGTTGATTTCAAGATGATTAACAAATAATAAAAGGTGATTTTGTATGAGTTTATTTCTTAAATAAAATTTTTAAAAAAATGACAATTAATGATTTTGATTATTACTTTTAAAGATAGTACGCTTAAGTGAGAAATTCTTGCGTTTTTAAAAGTCTTTTGAATTAGAGTTTTTGTACAAATATTAGTTTTAAGAATATTCAGTTATCCCCAATTTATTCATAGACAAAATATACATAATTATTAAAAATATATGTAACTGAATAAATAATTCATAGAAATGAGTAAAAAATACTTTTATACCAGAAAAAATATCAAATATTATTTAATATATTAAATGCATCTACTTTTTTTTTTTTAAATATAGCAAAACTTAAGAAACACAATTTAGAAATAAAGTGACGGAAAATCGTCGCTGGTTATTTATTTATTCATTTGCATAAAATTTGTTTAAGACATGAATATTTTTCAAGAGCGTTGTACACAGCATTTGTTCTCACAAGTCGCATCCGAATTGTGCAATAGAAAATACTATGGGATCGGCTAATGTAATCGTATTACGCGCTACAGTTTTCGAGAGTTAAATCCCTTGAAATCCCTTTGTTATTTAATAATAAAGAAATGAAACTATTTGTTTAGAGTTTCAAAAAAAAATAGTTTATTTTAAATTCACATTACTTTTTAGTTCGATATTAAATGAAAATCTGATTTTTCGTTGACAGACATTAGCTTAGCACCAAAGCGGCATCTTATAGTTGATCATATCTTATGTTTAATAGAACTATTTTTAATTTGCTCCGAACAATCACTTGTCAGCTGTGCAAACCTCGGTACTACGGACTTTACATTATTGTTGGAAACCGTTCATTATAGAAATATTTTTTGTCTCTTTTAATTCATCGTTGCAAATTTAAATAAAATTAAATTTGAACCACAAATTTTAAACAAGTTTCATTTGAAGGTACATATTATTCGTATTGGACTTTGTAAAAACTGAAATTATTATATATTTAGAAGTAATGTATGCAAGGCGCGTTAAATTTCCAAGGAATCAGGTATAATTGTTTCTGTTTACATATTTTCTATTTAGTATTAAAGTCGCAGAATTCGCAATTGTCTTGTTTCACCGAAGAATGCATAATTATTTCCTGATTTTATATAATGCGAAAAATTCTGCTAAAAAATTGGGGTAAAATTACAGATATCTTGTGCATGGCAGAATAAAAAAAAATAGACACAAATTTTGGAAACATTTAAAAAATGAATACCTAATTTCTGGCAGAAAAGTTCAAAGTGAAATAAATAGCACTTTGTTGCTGAAAATACATAAGGGTTCGTACGCTTTTAACACAAATTTTTAATTTAATTTCTATATTTAATATTTACATAGCAGGAATTACAGACGCCTTGTTTAATTGCAATATTTATAGTACTTTTCTGCATTTAAATAAGGTGAAAAATTCTACTAAAAAACTGTGGTAAAAGCGCTTGAACCCTGACATAGTTAACTCCTATATGCGGTAATAAAATTAATCTCCACGTTTACATTTTTTTTCAATAAATAAAAAATACAGTATCCGTTTTCCTGTTCTTTATTTAGCTAAAATATAATTAAACAATATAGATTTTTTTAACTTTATTGCTAACTGCAAAAATACAATATGTGTAAAATAACTATAGTAACTTTCTTGAAATAACACTCATGACATATATAGAGAAAAATTATCAACATTAAATTTTAACCTATTATAAAAATGTTTTTGAAGGAATTCTTAAATTTTTATATATGATAATATTAATTTCATGATTTATTTTAAAATACAAAAATTAGTCTAGATAAAAACTTCGAAAATATAATTGATAAATTATTTGGATTTGAAACACTTACATTTCTATTTTTTGATATCCAGCATGGTGGGTACTGTTCTATTGAAATTTTTGAATAGACGTTATCGCTTTATTTTATCACAGAAACATATTAGGAATTCTGCAGAATTCTGCTCTTCGCCCCATTAAAAGGCGATTAGAAATAAAGCGATTAGAAATTATGCGATTTAGACATGAAATAGGAATTTTTTAATCTGAAATACCGGTGCAATACGCCCTTGGAAATTTCAAGGAGAGAGATCAACTTGCTTACCAAAATAAACTAATACACAGATATTTAAAAACCTATAAATATTTTAGAGAATATATTTATTAACTATAATGTAAGTATGTGTGCTTAAAGAGTATGGAAAGTTTATTTTTACGTGAAATATGGGTTGGAACATTGAGATATTAAACATAAAATTTATTTTAAATGACTCACTGAGAATTGATTAAGTATAATGCAAGTTATGAAAGTAAATGCGGTACACCGCATAGATAAAACTTGAAATAAAATACTAATATATCCCTTGCATCTTCATAACTTTGTTACTCACGCAGAGGCTGCTTTTGTAAATGCTTTATACTGGTGTACCAATAAATCATAGTTGATACTTTTGGATCAAAAGCTCGCATTTCAAACAATAAGATTATGTTATTAAACTGGAATTTCTTAAATTATCTTACATAATTTACTTTAAATAAAAAAATCACATCCAAATAGCATAATTGTTCTTTTCTCTTTTTAGCATATGTTACAATACTGGAAATCACGAACATACCAATGAGCAATTTATGCGTTCCATTCTTACTATTTATGTACACAATTTGGCTCGCTAACTCTTAAACGTACTCCAAGGGAAAGCGTTAACAAGCAGTCCTTTACAATGCACAACCAAAACTTTTTATCAGTATTGCTCTCTCAGAAATGAAACACTCAATTTTGACGATTCGGCAATCCTTAAGCTGTATTTCGTTATTTTTAACAATCATTTCGTCACAGAGTCACGTGGTTTTTGACGAAACGCGAAACCTCAAATATCTGACGAAACTGTTTCCTCACTGTCAAAAATAAAACTCTCACTGAGCGTTGTACACAGCATTTGTTCTCACAAGTCGCATCCGAATTGTGTAATAGAAAATACTATGGGATCAGCTAATGTAATCGTATTACGCGCTACAGTTTTCGAGAGTTAAATCCCTTGAAATCCCTTTGTTATTTAATAATAAAGAAATGAAACTATTTGTTTAGAGTTTCAAAAAAAAATAGTTTATTTTAAATTCACATTACTTTTTAGTTCAATATTAAATGAAAATCTGATTTTTCGTTGACAGACATTAGCTTAGCACCAAAGCGGCATCTTATAGTCGATCATATCTTATGTTTAATAGAACTATTTTTAATTTGCTCCGAATAATCACTTGTCAGCTGTGCAAAACTCTGTACTACGGACTTTACATTATTGTTGGAAACCGTTCATTATAGAAATATTTTTTGTCTCTTTTAATTCATCGTTGCAAATTTAAACAAAATTAAATTTGAACCACAAACTTTAAACAAGTTTCATTTGAAGGTACATATTATTCGTATTGGACTTTGTAAAAACTGAAATTTTTATATATTTAGAAGTAATGTATGCAAGGCGCGTAGAATTTCCAAGGAATCAGGTATAATTGTTTCTGTTTACATATTTTCTATTTAGTATTAAAGTCGCAGAATTCGCAATTGTCTTGTTTCACCGAAGAATGCATAATTATTTCCTGATTTTATATAATGCGAAAAATTCTGCTAAAAAATTGGGGTAAAATTACAGATATCTTGTGCATGGCAGAATAAAAAAAAATAGACACAAATTTTGGAAACATTTAAAAAATGAATACCTAATTTCTGGCAGAAAAGTTCAAAGTGAAATAAATAGCACTTTGTTGCTGAAAATACATAAGGGTTCGTACGCTTTTAACACAAATTTTTAATTTAATTTCTATATTTAATATTTACATAGCAGGAATTACAGACGCCTTGTTTAATTGCAATATTTATAGTACTTTTCTGCATTTAAATAAGGTGAAAAATTCTACTAAAAAACTGTGGTAAAAGCGCTTGAACCCTGACATAGTTAACTCCTATATGCGGTAATAAAATTAATCTCCACGTTTACATTTTTTTTCAATAAATAAAAAATACAGTATCCGTTTTCCTGTTCTTTATTTAGCTAAAATATAATTAAACAATATAGATTTTTTTAACTTTATTGCTAACTGCAAAAATACAATATGTGTAAAATAACTATAGTAACTTTCTTGAAATAACACTCATGACATATATATAGAAAAATTATCAACATTAAATTTTAACCTATTATAAAAATGTTTTTGAAGGAATTCTTAAATTTTTATATATGATAATATTAATTTCATGATTTATTTTAAAATACAAAAATTAGTCTAGATAAAAACTTCGAAAATATAATTGATAAATTATTTGGATTTGAAACACTTACATTTCTATTTTTTGATATCCAGCATGGTGGGTACTGTTCTATTGAAATTTTTGAATAGACGTTATCGCTTTATTTTATCACAGAAACATATTAGGAATTCTGCAGAATTCTGCTCTTCGCCCCATTAAAAGGCGATTAGAAATAAAGCGATTAGAAATTATGCGATTTAGACATGAAATAGGAATTTTTTAATCTGAAATACCGGTGCAATACGCCCTTGGAAATTTCAAGGAGAGAGATCAACTTGCTTACCAAAATAAACTAATACACAGATATTTAAAAACCTATAAATATTTTAGAGAATATATTTATTAACTATAATGTAAGTATGTGTGCTTAAAGAGTATGGAAAGTTTATTTTTACGTGAAATATGGGTTGGAACATTGAGATATTAAACATAAAATTTATTTTAAATGACTCACTGAGAATTGATTAAGTATAATGCAAGTTATGAAAGTAAATGCGGTACACCGCATAGATAAAACTTGAAATAAAATACTAATATATCCCTTGCATCTTCATAACTTTGTTACTCACGCAGAGGCTGCTTTTGTAAATGCTTTATACTGGTGTACCAATAAATCATAGTTGATACTTTTGGATCAAAAGCTCGCATTTCAAACAATAAGATTATGTTATTAAACTGGAATTTCTTAAATTATCTTACATAATTTACTTTAAATAAAAAAATCACATCCAAATAGCATAATTGTTCTTTTCTCTTTTTAGCATATGTTACAATACTGGAAATCACGAACATACCAATGAGCAATTTATGCGTTCCATTCTTACTATTTATGTACACAATTTGGCTCGCTAACTCTTAAACGTACTCCAAGGGAAAGCGTTAACAAGCAGTCCTTTACAATGCACAACCAAAACTTTTTATCACTATTGCACTCTCAGAAATGAAACACTCAATTTTGACGATTCGGCAATCCTTAAGCTGTATTTCGTTATTTTTAACAATCATTTCGTCACAGAGTCACGTGGTTTTTGACGAAACGCGAAACCTCAAATATCTGACGAAACTGTTTCCTCACTGTCAAAAATAAAACTCTCACTGTTGACGATTAAGCATTTCTTGAGCTATATTTCATCATTTTAACAGTCATTTCGACTCAAAATTTAAGAAATATATATTCATATAACAATCAAATTTAAAATAGGCATAATTGGTCCCTTTCCCCTCTATAAACAGTAACGTGTTAAAATCTTAACGATAATCTAAAACTGATAAACTCTCCTGCACTTCAAAATTTATTATTTCTGACCAACAAATTATCAAGACCATATTCTAATCATTCATTGAACAAAGAAAATTTTTCTAATAAATTATATTAATCAAGCCATATTCTAATTACTTAATAACCATAGAAAAACCATAATAATAATCTAGCCTTATTATATAAAACATGCAGAAATTATAACAGCACCGATAAAAATACAATCTACCTTTTAAAAATATAAACACACACCAACATCCCGTAGATACATTTAAAATCGAATTCATGCAAGGCCCTTCTGGTGAAGCGGGCAGCGCGTTGTTCTCCCATGCCAAAGGTTGCGCGTTCGAATCCCCTTGAAGACTTGAGAAAAGCCATCTAATTTTTACCTTTGTCAACTATATATGCTTCTAAAATTGTCAATATTTCGTGGCACCACCCTTTTTTACTCTTTCGAACAAGCAATTTGACGAAATTAATTTCCTCACTTTTTTTAAGGTACAAATTTACTCGATTTGACAAAATATTTGCTCGGAGCATTTCCCAGGAAATAGTTTCGTCAAAAACGAAGAAAATTTCTTGGAATTTGAGTATTCATTTCTGTATCGAAAAGTTAATATCCTGATAATTGTAAACATTTCCTGTTATATAAAATGTCATTTCTTAAATTGAATACATTTTTTTTAATCCTTAACATTTGATATTTAGTTTCTGCGCATTTTTGCACTCATGCAATTTCATCACATATTAGTAAAATTCAGATAAATATAATTCAGTGTATTAAGAGTGTATTAAGTTATATTCTAATTTATTGGTTCAATTACCGTCATGTATTTGTCACATTGCCTTTGTTTTTATACAAATTAATTATCTTTGGGTGTATTATAACTTATAATACTAGCTGGAGACAAATAGAAAAAAAATGTAGCTAATCAGAAACATTTCACAAATCCTGTTAACGGTTAAACAAATAATTTTCGATAAATCGTGATTTTCTCCGGCACTTTTTGGAAGATATTCCACCAACAATTATTCTAACTTGTTGTCTATAACTTATGTCTGTGATGTTCCATTTTTTACTTTTTCCTACACCAGAGAATAGCTGCAATACTGTTATTATTCCAAATCGTGCCTCTGTAAACTTATCTTTCGTAAATAAAATAACAATATTAGTTTCATAGAACGATCCAAAGAAAAATATGTGTAAACTAAATCAACGGTAGCAAGGAATTATGAGGGTGATTGTTCTTTTCATTCTGTATATTAACTAGCCGGTCTTCGCCCGTCTAGACGGTCGTTTCATAGTCGGGTCGAGATACATAGTGCAGCGTACCGCCCTGATATCACTTGGGGCCCAGAAAGTGCATTTTATATGCAACCAGAAAAATATAAATAAAATACTTTAAATTAAAAGTATACGAAAATAACTAGAATAGAAGAAATAGAATATAAAAAAGCACTTAAATAAAGATTTCGCGACATATTCTTTTTCATGAGCCCTCTGACAAAATACTATTGGGCCCTAACCGTAATTATCTAGGGATGAGGCTCAAGTAGTACTTTGTATATGGGCACCACTCGGAAGCGACCGACTAGTATATAATAACAAATCAGCAATAGTTATGTTTTTCGTCTAATTTTCCGCAATCGGGTTCATAGCCAATGTTGCCCACAAACTCGCTAGCTCTAAAATCGCTGTTAAATACATGATTAACTACTTTTTTTGTAGACTTATAAAGCGGAGTTTCACATTCTTACTTAAAACTGCTGCTGAGATATGGCACAATTAACTAAAATTTTCCACACACAGTGTGACCCCCTTGATGGATTATTATCTAACATTGCTGAACTACATAGTTACTTATTTTCTAGTACATTCGTTATCCTAAATTGCACGCATCTACCTATTACTGAGATATCGCAAAATAACATAGGAAATCCGACCCCCATTTAACCCTCTTTAGTGGCTGAATTTCTAAAACCGCGGAAATACATGTTTAACTATTTTTTAGTAGATTTGTTATCCTGAATCTGTTATTTTGTAATATATTTGTATGTAGCCCATAACTAAAAATGCTGCGAACATCCGAAATGACCTAAAATTTTCGACCCTCATTTAGTCTCCCCCTCTTAATGGGTGAATTTCTAAAATCGCTGAAATATGTGTTTAATTATTTTTATAGCAGATTTGATATTCACGTTCTTATCCAAAACTACTGATGAAATATGGTGAAAAGGTGAAATCATCGAAAATTATCGACACCCCCCCCCCCATTTAACTCCCTTAGTAGTTGAATTTCTAAAATCGCCTAAAATGCATGTTTAACTATTCTTTAGTATATTACTTATCCCGAAATTCACGCTCCTAACTATAACTTCTACTGAGATATGACAAAAAGGCGTAAAACATTCGACCCCCATTTAACCCCCTTAGTGTCTGAATTTCTAAAATCGCTGAAATACGTGTTTAACTATTTTTTCAGTAGATTTGTTATCCTGAGTTTCATGATTCTACCTATAATTTCTACTGATATATGCCAAAATGACCTAAAATATTTGACCTCCTACTTAACCCCCCTTAGTTGCTGAATTTCTAAAATTGCTAAAATATATGTTTATCTATATTTTTTGTAGATTTGTTATCTCGAATTCCGAGCTCCTAACTAAAAATGCTGCTGAGATATAGTGAACAGGTAAAATGACCTAAAACGTTCGACCCCCTATTTAACCTCCTTAATTGATGAATTTCTAAAATCGCTGAAATTTGTGTTTAATTATTTTTTAATAGATTTATTATCCTGAATTTCACGTTCCTATCTGAAACTGCTACTGAAATATTCCGAAAACGCGAAATGACTAAAAACTTTCGACCCCCATTTAATCCCCTTAGTGGTTGAGTTTTTAAAATTGCTGCAATATGTGTTTAACTAACTTTTAGTGCATTTGCTATCTTGAATTTAGCGCTTTTAACTAAAACTGTTGTCAAGATATGGTGAAAAGTCAAAATGACCTAAAACTTTAGACCCCCCATTTAACCCCCTTATTGGTTGAATTTCTAAAATCGCTGAAATACGTGTTTAATTATTTTTTAGTAGATTTGTTATTTTGAAGCTCACGTTCTTACCTAAAACTGCTGATGAGATATGGTGAAAATGTGAAATCACCAAAATTTTCGACTTCCCATTTAACCCACTTAGTGGTTGAATTTCTAAAATCGACTGAAATACATGTTTCACTATTCTTTAGTAGAATTGTTATCTCAAATTTCAGGCTCCTACTTAAAACTCCTGCTGAGTCATGCCGGAAAGATGAAATTATCTAAAACTTTCGACCCCCCATTTAACCCCTTATTCTGTGAATTTTCAAAAATCCTATCTTAGTAGGCGCCTACATTGTGTAAAGAACATGTCTTCCAAATTTCATTGTTCTAGTACAAACGGTTGAACCTCGGTGTTGAATATGAGAAAATCAAGCTACTCCTTTATAAGTATATAGATAGATAACGTCTTGAATTCATTTTAGAAATGCTACGGCTGTTAAGAACTAAAACTATAACAATATAACAAACAAAAGAAAAGAAAACTTAAATGCATGTTAAATTTGTTAACTGTATTTAATGTTTTTTTATAAGAGCTTTATAGTAAAATGTTTAAAAGTTTTATACAGCGTTTTGAATCTCACAAAAATATATAAAACATGAGTAGAATTATTTATTACATATATAATTAAAATGTAATAAAATTTCATTTCTAAAACTTCTTAGAAGAATTTTCATCATTTCTAATTCCATTGGAATCTAAATAACATGAAAACTAAAATAAAAAATGAATAGCATTTATTATTATTTTTAATTAATTGACTTTTCCTCGTTTTTTTCGATAGCTGATTTTTTTTTATAACTTTTAATATACTTTCCTTCTTTTAACAATAAGATGTACTTAAAAAAAATCCAAATGTTTCATTTCTTCCATTCCAAAGTATTTTAAATTAAAATATAATTAAAGGGGGGATTCAAAAACTAATCTCTGTTCAATAACGGAAAAAAAATATTCACGTCTTCAAATATTCATTTAAGAATTAACGACATCATTGACGTATAGTTGGATTCCATTTTTTTTTTCAAGGAAAATTTTCTGTAGTAAGAAAAAAAAACACTTTTTATTTTTTATTTTGCAGTTATACTTAAGATACCTTAAAAAAATATATATTCCTATATATATATATATAAGATACATAAGAAATATTGATACTTCTCTATTATCCCATCGACCACTTTTCATAACAAAAAACTATTGCCAAACTGTAAGATTAATCGCCCAAAATGCAGTCACATTTTCTTGATGTCAGAAGCATTATACGTGTTTGTTATATCATCAAGTGGTTTTTAATTCGACATTTGCGTGTATTTTTCATTATGTTTTAGTGACTTATTAGTTATTTCATTAATTATAATAACAATTGTGTCCTTAAATTCTTATATTTTATTTATTTATTTATTTTGATATTCCATCCAATGGCAACGTTCTCCCGTTTATTTGGCGTTACAGTTTGCCGATAGTTTTTTGTTATGGAAAGTGGTCGACGAGATAACAGAGAAGTAGCGAAATATTATATACTTAAGAAATTACTTCTCACACTTTTTAGTCATACAAAATGTTTATTACTGCGTTGTTTTTGATTAAAACTTAAATTAATTTCTCTTTTCTGTTTTCTCTTTCTATTCATCAGGTGCATAGATAAATAAATTACTCAATACATATTGCATATGCATTTTAATTAAGTCTGTTGTGCATCGGAATGCCGTATGAAAAAGTAAAGATTAAATCTCATAGAATTCTTGCTACTAAAATATGTCTATGGTAATGAAATTCTCTATGTCGTATGATTTGTTTACGACAGGTTGTTTTATATAAATACTGAAAAATTAGCCAATAAAACGTAAATAGTGATACGTTAATAATAATATAAAATTAACTGTTAAACAAACTGTATAAAAAGATGTTCTTGTGTATTTGTTTAATAACTGTAGTAGGGATCTCTACACGCAAACCAACATTATTTGTGAAGGAAGACATTCCTATATCTAGTCTTCTGCACCTTAAAGATGGAATTTCTAATTTGAATATAGTTTTAAAATTTATTTATTAAAGAAACACGACATACATGGAATGCTGCATTTCCAGAAATGTCCATGCGTCATTTTATGGATAAGATTGCGGCACCCTGGGCACACCGATCTATCTATCAACGACTTATCTAGGATAAGGTAATGTCTCCTCCTCACACCGCTAGAGGAGGACAACCACAATATTTTAGTTTAACAAAATTTATTTGAAAAAGCAACTAATGAAAAGTACAGAGCTTCGCTAATACAAAAATAAAACATAAAATGTTGATGAGGATACATTGGAAATCCAATAAAAATGAAGTTCTAAATTTAGCGTGGTACAATTACGATAAGCAAATGCACAATATTAAAGTCAACAGACTGATGTTACATGATGAACTTTGTTAATTTTTTAAATAGGAAGGTGAAAGCATCATTTTATTGTTTATTTTTCTTCGACATTGAAAGTGAATACATCAATCATTCAGGTAAATGAGATACTTTACTATTATAAAACTCTCAAACCCAATTATAAACACCCGCTAACAGCAATAATGCCTGATAGGTAATTTGGATGCAGTATTTAAAGTTAGGAATGACAAATATACGCATTCATCTTTGATTTTGTCGGAAAAGGAATTATATTTGATTTTGCGCAATAGTGCAATTATAGAATTTATTATGCGATGGATATGAGCTATTTTTGTGAAAAACTCAATTATGACCATAAGAATTAATGTTGACAATGTTTTATGTAATTGAATTAAAAAAACAAATCTTAATGTTAAAATTACCCGTACACTGTTAAAAATTTGCAGCAAACTGTCCAGTCATTTGACCGTTTTTGTAGAAAATGGTTACATAACCATATTTTAACTATATTCTGACCGTTTTATTGCTCATTTTATGGTCGGAATATAGTTAAATTTCGGTTATGTAACCATTTTGTACAAAAACGGTCAAATGACTGGACAGTTTGCTGCAAATTTTTAACAGTGTAACGTAGCTGAGGTCATGTTTGTTTAAAGAAGAATATAAGAGGAAAGTGTACTTCATATTTTCCATTTTATTGTATATTATATATAGTGTATGTTACATTGTATATTTAAATTATATAATACTACAAGTAATTTAAATCCACAACATCTTCCTTTTCTGTTAGTTTCTGATTGTGTGCTAAATCCAGCTTTGCGTTGAATTCAAGGTTAAAAACTATAGCCTGAATGAAGATATCAGCATTAAATTATTTTTTATAATAAGAATATCATTTACTCTTCTTCTTATTTTAATAGATAATAATATATAGTTGTGCTTTTCAAAAAAGCAAACTTAAACTTTAATTTCATTGACCAGCCTTTTGCATTATTTAATAGCTGGAAATTCTCTGAAATTATCTCTTTAAACACATAGCGAAATATCATTACATTTATAAGGATTCCCTCCTTTCACGCGAAAACACGCGCTCGCTAATGTTAATCCTATGGAGCAGTTATTTCCTAATATCTCGTTTGCATTTAAATATTTTTAAACTATTTTTTTTCATTGGATAGTTGAGATCGATTTCTATTTCTGCCGTTAATTACTTTTTCCATTATTCTTTGCGGGTTTTTTTTAATGAGGATACTTTTACTTTCGAAACTGGTTCCAAAGGTAAAGGTATCTTCGTAAAACAAATCCGCAAAGAAAATCGAAAAAAAGTAATCAACGGCGGAAATAGAGATCGATCTCAGCTGTCCAATGAAAACCCAAATATTTTTAAAATATTGAAATGGAAACGAGATATTAGAAAGTAACTGCTCCATACGATTAACATTAGCCAGCGGGTGTATTCGCGTGAGGAGAGGGGACCCTTAAGTGTGTTGGTCAGTGAGATCTCAAATTCCCATCGCTAACGTTAAACCTATAGGCATAGAATTCATTCGTATTTTTAAAATATCTCTTCAGGGAATAAATGTTTTTAATTTCTTTTTCTCTTTTGTGTACTCTTCTAGAAGGATGGCTCTTTCTTTTATATGTGACAAAATATTTCTGAAATATATGCTTTATTTAAATGTATGTGATAAAATCTTACCAAAGCTGGCGAGCTAGAAGTAAGATTTTGAACACTTGGGAGTAAGTAAATATTTGAAATATTTTGGCAACTAAAAAAAGATACATTTAAGAAGAGTGCGCAGAAACAAAAAGTTAAATTATTCATTTCACGATGAAATAATTTAAAAATACAAATAAATTCCACGTTTATGGGTTTAACAGTACCCAGGGAAATTTGAAGTCTCACTTACCAACACCATTAAATGTTTGTCGTTAGAGTAGATGTAAAGACTATCTTCAAAAATTTGAAAATATAAGTTGAATTGCTGAAACTCGGTTTGTAAAAGAATCATTGAGATTGTTATGATGAAAGATGGATTTAGCAGATGGAAATCTTTTTGGTTGACAAGAATTATTATGCGTTGAAAGGAATAACTTCCAATTTATATTCTAATATTTTTGATTTAAAAAAAAAAAAAGAAAAAAACCCTGAGCATATATTTAGTTATTTTATATAAACAAAAGATATTTATATTTATTGTTCATATAAAATAAAAAATTAACCCAA
Source organism: Maratus michaelseni (assembly GCA_963931845.1). NCBI lineage: Eukaryota > Metazoa > Arthropoda > Arachnida > Araneae > Salticidae > Maratus > Maratus michaelseni. Next base: position 397,438,139 of record OZ007592.1, read on the forward strand.
ACACACATGTACACCCGCATAAAAAACATATAGGTAAATATAAATCTCAAATTTATGTGAAATTTATCATTTTTAAACTCTCGCTACAATAACATGTTTTGCTTTAATTAAATATTTTTATAAAATTCTTTTAACAATCTGCATAATGAAAGACATTGTCCATAGTACATGAAAATGGTGTACATTGATATAATAAAGAAAAAAGTAGACTTTAAAGAGAAATGTTAAAAATGAAATAAAAATTCTCCCAAGCGTGAACACATTATAAAACGGAAACTATTGAAATTTGACACAAAGTGGAGCAATCTACGAAAATCAGTTTATAAAAATATATTTTAAATGTAATTTCAAAAAGACATCAGAGAAATAAAACAAATTATGCAATTTCTTCTGAAATTTGAATAGATTGTTAGTTTTTTATTCATTATAAACTGGGACATTGTTAAAAGAACACATTCTTATCACGTTTCAATTCAATACAAATAAGTGTATAAGAACAATAAATTATTCCAACACCTTAATACTAAGCAGCAACTATGTCATTCCTTTTTCGTCAATGTTTTTGTGTTTTAGGTTGTATTATTATATTTGTTTTCAACTATGAGTAAAATATATAAAATAGCCATCGACCATCTCTGTCATAAAAATTAATAGAATTTTTTTATGAAGTAAACTAATCAATATGTGACTGAAGTGAACTACAGTTTCTAGTAACATTGCGACACTAAAAGCTTTACAAAAACAATATACAAACAGAAAATATGCTTTCTGTCCCATTTCCAGGAAGAGAGAAATATTTTTCTTCTTCATATATAAATGTCAGAAACATTTACACAAACTTCATATTTTAGCTTCAAATCATATGCCATAAATGTAGTATGTACAAAGTAGTTTAGATTCCCAAAATCAGATTCCCAGAAGAATACCAATAAGAATTAGTCAAATAGATAACTTGTCATTAATATTAAATATTGAAATAAATATCTATACTATCGTGTCACGGCGATGGAGTATGACATTACTTATATTATTAAGTGTAAGCATTAGATATGTGTGTAGGTCATATTTATGTTTCCACAGAGAATTTTCAAAAACAAATTGACTTTGATTTCTTGTTGACTTTCAGAAAAAAATGCATTATGTAATTCGTTGGTAAATATTTTTATTATATGTCCTTGTATAAATTTTGAAACAACACTTCGATTTAGTTTAGTGATTCGGAATAGTTTAGTGACGACCCCTTTCAAAATCTGTTTTGTATCTCTCACTTTATGTTTGTCCACATTCGAAAAATTAAGTAAAAGTTAGACATTTCGATATGTTATTAATGTACATAATACGACTTCATGTTTTCAATATAAACATAACATGGTGCAAAATATTTTATAGGGAGGCGTATTTTTATATATATTTTTTCTTTTTAACACTTCCCAACATAGTTAAACAGTGTTTATATATTCGGTTTGTCTGTGTGTCTGTCTGACCGTCTCTCCGTTCTCTAACTCTCGTAAATATAGTCAGATTTTCATGAAATTTTTTTACAATGTTGAATTTTACTGTAGAATGCTCGTAATGGAAATGAAGTGCGTACCGTTTATAGTTTATATACAGGGATACACAAAAGAATTCCATTATATTATGGTCTATGTGAAAAATTATTTGCGGCGATGTTTATTCATGTTAGGATATTTCAAACATAATGAAATTAATATGCATTACTGAAGTTGACTACGGGATGTTTTTACCGGAGTATAAAATGATTAGCATTTATAGTTCAAATACAGGAACGCACAAAATTTTCCCTTTACACTATGATTTATGGAGAAAAAACAGTTTGCGGTGCGTTTTGAACATGTTATGTTACTTGAAACATAATGTAATTTATATGGAATACCAATGTTCAATACAGCTTATTTTTTATATATTATGGAATGCATATGATTTACCGTTCATATACAGAGACGCACAGTAGAATTTGGTTAAAGGACTGACTATGATAGGTAATTACTAGAAGTGTTCTTTCCGTTGTGATATGCAATTTTAAATAAATTTTAGTGTATTAGGGGTTGTTTACAAATTAATTAGATTATACACAAGGCTGCACGAAAGACTTCACATAAGGAAAGTAATTTCTAAAGTGGTTTTGTTCTGATTTATATGTATTTATAAATTGCTTATTTAGATATCTCATTTTATCGTGTGAAAAAATAAAATTTCTTAATAATATTATGTTAGTGTTGGAGAGTGTTTCATAATCTAATCCGGATGCATGATTTTTAGTTCTTGTTTGTTTTCTGAAAATGATACAAGTTGGTACAAAATTTGAGAATATTTCTGGCACGGACCAAATTAACATATCTCTTAATATTGATCTATCAATGAGAAATAATTTATTGTACTTTAAATCATCAAAAATCGAAATCTATATATTTAAAACGCTAAGCAATTTCTTTCGACAATCCGTGAGAACAAACTACTGCATCAAATTACACCATTCTTTTTTTTAATGAAAGATATTTGGTCACAGATTTGTTATCGTACATTCGTTTGTTCGAAAATTTAATTAATTAGCCGTAATTTTCAATTAAACATTTACTTCTGCTTATGACGTCACAAAGTTGACAACTCCCACTTTTGAGGGCATAGAGTTTTTTCCCTGAACTCTGTGGTTCGCCAATCTTTTGACATTAACTAATATCAACTAGGTAATATTTTAACTTTGTAGTATAAAATCTTTAAAAAAAAAAACTTAATTAGCTAGAATATAATCATAATAAAATATCTAAACGTAAACATATCAATATGAATAACAAATCTCACGTAAAATGTTGCAATTTAAATGATTCCAATTGAAACAAGATTTGGAGAGTTATCCTTGACGCCCAGCTAACATAAAAGTACCTATTTTATTTTATTTATTTACACACATATTCAAATTTATTATAAAACACCAGGTTGCCATACAAAGCAAAAATCGTCATTTAGGTGCCAAAAAATAAACCAGGTGCGTCTGCGATATCTGTACTGATTTAATCAAAATTATTTTGGTTGCACCGCATATTGCAAAATTAATTAAATCCATGATTATTGTTTCTTTCTCAGATTAAAAATAAGAAAATTGGTACTTCTCTATTGTCCCGTCGACCACTTTTCATAACAAAAAACTATCGCCAAACTGTAACGCCAAATAAACGGGAGAACGTTGCCATTGGAATATCAAAATAAATAAATAAATAAAATACATGAATTTAAGGACACAATTGTTATTTTAATTAATGAAATAACTAATAAATCAGTAAAACTTAATGAAAAATAGACGCAAATCTCGAATTAAAACACACTTGATGACGTAACAAACACGTATAATGCTTCTGACATCAAGTAAATCTGACTGTATTTTTGGCGTTTAATTTTACAGTTTGGCGATAATTTTTCGTTATGAAAAGTGGTCGACCGGATAATAGAAAAGTACCAGAAAATTTAATGTTTAACGAAATTCAATTATTTGGTTGATCGCAAATTTTGGTTCTTTTTCGTTATACCGACACCATGCCATACATGTAAATATATGCTTGGCGACAATGGTGTCCGTATAATGGAAAAGTACTCAATTTTTTCTTAGTTCGGGCTATACAAAAACAAACATTTTACAGGTAACAAAAAAATTGCCGAAAATGGCTGCTTCATCAGCTGTTATGACAGCAAAGTTGGATAAAATCTAATAACCTGAATTTTACAACGTTTATGCGAAACACCACAGAGAACACACGCTATTTTTATATAAGTTAGGGTTTATTTAAACGAATAAGAGAACTAACAACCTTCAATAATATAATGCATGAAAAAGTAAACAGCTAAGTGATTCAGCAAATCATAAAAATATGTATTTCTTAATATAACTATAAAATACAGAAAAATATTCTTGTACCATAAAAAATATTCCTTATCCCGTCGAAATTCCGTGCATTATGCCGTCGTCGGATTAAGAAAAAAAACTATATGCGAATTAGGTACTTTTCGGTTAGCCGGCGCCAATAAAGTATATATATATATATATATATATATATATATATATATACACATAATAACAAACTCCAATGGAAAATTACTTGAAGAATCATTATCACAAAAGCCAAAGAAAATCTATAAACCACATAAATTAAATACTAGAAAAACAATAATAATTAAGAAAAGCCCCATTTACTAAAGTATCATTTATCAGTAACTTTTAACAGTAAAATTTACAATATATTAATGAAAACAGAATCAAAAATAATCTTGGATATTTATTTATTTACATTATTTCTCTTAATTATGGAAAAGGAATAATCATCCTGATTATGTAAAGGAATGAAGAAACCATACAAATAAATTACACTTGAAAACATTAAAAATCTCCTTTATCTGCAGATTGATTTATTGTTGTAAAAAAAATTCTTCATCTTTACATAAAAATTGATTCGCTTAAAACAATAGATGCGTTTCAGAAGATATGGATTTAAAACGAACAATGATTAAAAAAGACATTTTAAAAATTTTGATCAAAACATTTTAAAACTTTTTTTAACGTCGAATTTCGACGGTGCGTTTGGGGAGAAGCAATGCACATGCGCATAGGAGCTCATTCGGTTGCATTATCACAGGGGGAGGAGGGAATGTGTGCCTTATTTAATATGTTCTTTTATTGACTGAATATGAGATGAACGTAGGGATATGCTATTTGTATGATACTTCATGGATTCAGGAAATTTTCTTTCTTGCCGTGGGGAATAGGGCGGTAATGTCAAACTGATTTCCATTTTGTTTACGGATTGTTTGTTTGGAGTTTGCATCGGAAATAATAACGTAATTCACTGGGGGAAATTTTATTTTTAAATAAAATATTTGAAAGATTGTTTCATACTTATGTAATAAAGAAGCTTATTTTACTAATATTGCTATTGTAATTTTTTCCGTCAAGTTTTGACGGGTACCATCTAGTCTATATATTTAAAACGCTAAACGATTTCTTTCGACAATCCGTGAGAACAAACTACTGCATCAAATTACATCATTCTTTTTTTAAATGAAAGATATTTGGACACAGATTTGTTATCATGCATTCGTTTGTTCGAAAATTTAATTAATTAACCGTAATTTTCAATTAAACTTTTACTTCTGCTAATGATGTCATAATCGGATAACGCCTACTGTTGCGAAGCACAGAGTTTATTCTCTAAACTCTGTGGTTGAATAAAAGAGAAATAATAAATATTAAAAGCACGCGGTTTTAAAGCCGAATTTGTTAATTTGCAAGTTAAATTTCGGTAAAAATACTTATCCGCGTGTTTTATAAGCGAATAAAAATTCATATTTATTGTGACGTCATGGGAATATTGTCCATTGGGTTTATTTTATCATTATGCATTATAACTTTGTTGATGCCATTTTTTAAATAAAATTAAATACAAAATATATTTATTTGTGTGCATGGTGTTTAAGCATTAATGTAAGGTATATGAAGTACGTGTGAAAAGTTTGCGCCGGTGAAAATGACGTTATGCTTAGCTTGAAGTGCATTTTAACATTGATAAAACTAAAGAGAAAAATGTATATGATTGTGCTAACATGACATAATTTTAATGATTTTTGCATTCATAATTATAAAGATTAGAATTGGAGCCGTCATTGATTTCTTCATCTTGATTGCATACCTTCATTACATGTTACCAATTGCTTTTTTTTTTAAATTATAGGATAGAAGATTTCCTTTTCTAATAAAAAAAATCACAAAAGTAAAGGATTTCAGGAAATTTAAAGTTATTAAAAATAGTCTTATGGTAGAAAAAAATCTTGAAATAATGATTGTATTTTTAGCTAGAATAAACAATGTAAGACTAATATTTCATAGGAACCAGAGGGCCCGTGCGAGGATTTCGCACTGAAATCTAATATTTTTTTGGTACTTCTCTATTATCCCGTCGACCACTTTTCATAACAAAAAACTATCGCCAAACTGTAAGATTAAACGCCAAAAATGCAGTCCCATTTACTTGATGTCAGAAGCACTATACGTGTTTGTTACGTCAAGTGGTTTTTAATTCGACATTTGCGTGTATTTTTCATTATGTTTTACTGATTTATTAGTTTCTTTATTAATTAAAATAAGAATTGTGTCCTTAAATTCTTATATTTCATTTATTTATTTATTTTGATATTCCAATGGCAACGTTCTCCCGTTTATTTGGCGATAGTTTTTTGTTATGAAAAGTGGTCGACGGGACAATAGAGAAGTACCATTTTTTATCAATATGTAATATTTATTAGATGCAGGTTTAAACTTCTAAAGAAAAAGTAAGGATAAAAATATCTGGAAACAACATTTAGTTTTTAGTCAATCCAAAATATTATCTAATTTATTCCATCAAAGTTAGAGTAAAAACTGATCCAAGATTTCAAAAGGCACGCTAGAGAAAAAAAAAATAACAATCATATTTTGACTGCATTAGAGGATGACGTCATCCGCTTCGGGAAAAACATGGGACATAGAAATATAAATCTAAACATTTCAATTTCAATGTCGCTTTTTAATCATAAATATAAAATAAACCCGTGCGGTGTTTTTTATTATAATTGCTGAGCATCATATAATGTGGTATTTTATTTTTTTGGCAACAATAATTTGAGGAAAACCTTTCATTTCTTTTAAGAAAACAATGCCGATTTAATTTTTAATTTTCAGCAAATTTTAATCAAAAACATGTTTTAACGAAACGTTAAGTGTGCTATGTCAGAAGCCTGTTCAAAATCCTTTCATATGCTATCTCATTCGTCGTTCTGCGTTTCGTATTTTCTGCGAAAAAGGGATGTTGACAGGAGAAATAATATATATATGGATATTTTGGTAGGTTTGTTATAAGTTCATTTAACAGTTCCTTATTAGCGCAAAGTCCCATTTCTTTCACTGTTAATTTCTCTTTCGATATCAAAAAATGTTTTTCTACCTTTAGACGCCAGCCAAAATACAGTGGCAATTTTTAGAAATGTACAACAGTTGTGACAACAAAGGCGCTATCGCTTTAGTTTTCATCGCGCTTACATAAATTCGAAATACTACAAATTTCTATTTTTTACTACATTTTACAATTTTAATTCTTACATCATCAATTAGAAAAAAAATTAGCTTTTGATTGAAATCAAGCATGAAATTTTTTTTAATTCTATCTTATCAATGACCACCAGTTTACTTCAATAATGTAAAATAGCCCCTGGGAAAGTTGCCACAATTGAAAATAGATTTCCCTAACCATAATAAAAAGTGAATAATAATTTTAAAAAAGTGATAAATCATAAGATCAGTTTATCCATAAGATAGAACATTTTGGCGCTAAACAAAAATCTGTCAGGAAAATAAAAAGAAAAAAAGACTATTTTTAGTTTATGTTGAACATAAAATTGATATGTTGAATTCGTTGATGAATATGTTCCATCAGATATCAGGATATGCTAGGAATTGTATTTTTTTATTTTTTTACATTTGCCAACTGTATAAGAGGAAAAATATCCCCGACTGTGATGGAAAAGGGATAATCATCCTGATTATGTCAAGGAACCGAAGAAACCATACAAATAAATTACACTTGAAAACATTCAAAATCTCCATCTGCAGATAGATTTATTACTGTAGAAAACTTCTTAATCTTTGCATAAAAACTGATTAGCTTAAAACAATGGATGCGTTTTAGAAGATATGGATTTAAAACGAACAATGATTAGAGAGAACATTTTAAAACTTTTAATTTAATCATTTTAAAACTTTTTAACGTCGAATTTTGACGGTGCTTTTGGGCAGGTGCAATGCACATGCGCATAGGAGCTCATTTGGTTGCATTATCACAGGTGGAGGGATGTGTGCTTTACTTACTATGTTCTGTTATTTACTGAATATGATATGAATGTAGGAATATACTATTTGTATATACTTCATAGGTCCATGAATTTTTTTTTCTTGCCGTGGGGAATATGGTGGTAATGTCAAACTGATTTGAATTATTTACGGATTTTTTGTTTGGAGTTTGCATCGGAAATAGTACTGTATTTGACTGGGGAAAAATATTTGAAAGACTGTTTTATACGCAACCCTTCATAAATAATAAAGGAGCTTATTTTACTGATACTGTTATAGTTTTTTTTTTTTTTTTTGCGTCAAGTTTTGACGGGTTCCATCTAGTATATTATTATTTCAGACGATGTTTATTTGAATAATTCATATAGTAATTTACATGTTAAAAACAATAAACCAGTGATGCAGTTAATATTACGAATATATCTTAAAATTGTTATATATTTTTTTTATGTACATATATATTTCTATATTCTCGTTTTTAAATTATTTAACGATAGGCAGGGAAAATTGTTTCATTATATAGATACATATTTTTTTTCAATATTATAGTTTTTAAAACATTTAAAGAAACTTTGAGGACAGTGAAAGATATAGAATCAACTGAAAAATGCATAAAACAAAAATTTAAATATTATTTTAATTGTTTTAACATTTTTAAACGTTTGATTGTTTATGTGTATAGAAAAATAACCACTATTTTCGATTAGTAAAAAGCGGGCTTCGCCCGTTATCGAATCCGGACGGTTTATGTAATTAAGACATCATATTTTTTTTTTCTTTTCCGGCAGTCTAATTCAGTTGTTTAAGGAAAAGCAGTGTCCTCGCCCCCCCCCCCTTCAAGTTTTTTTATCTTAACTGTGGTCCGTTTCTATAACTCAGAAACTATGTTACGAATTTCCCCCAAACTGATTCCAAACATCAGAATTAAAGTAATAAGGACCCTCTATAACATTCGTATAGAACACATTGTGCCCCCTGGTGGTGGAAGGTGTAATCAGAGGATTTTTCAGCCAACTCGGGTTCTATGGGTCACATCACGACGCGGTTTGGCTCAATCGACTCGACATCGACAGAGGATACTAGAGCTTATCGGTTTTAGTTCGTTTTTCACCACCAGGGGGCGTTTACTTATCTCTGTTTTTATGGCCCGGATCACGACGGGGTATGGCTCATTCGACTCAACGTCGGTAGAGGATACTACAGCTTATCGATTTTTGCTCCGACTCTCACCACCAGGGGGCGCTTTCTTATCTCTGTTTCTATGGGAAGGATCACGACGGGATATGGCTCATTCGACTCGATATCGATAGAGCTTACCGATTTTATTTCGTTTTTTCACCACCAGGGTGCGCTTTCCTATCTTCGGTTCTACGGGCATGAAAACGACGGGGTATGGCTCATTCGACTCGACATCAAAAGTCTTAACGATTTCAGTTATGATCATATAAACGGTTTGCGCCACCTGGTAGCGGAAGGTGGAACTAACGTATACTGCAGCGCGTGCGCCGCACGACTTCTATACGGTGCCGCAGGCAGCGGGGACCCGAGCCGGAGGTTCGTTCAGTTAGAGGTTTATACTATTCTATGTGCAATTTAAGGGATTATCCGGTGCCGAAGGCAGCGGGGACCAAGGTCGGAGATTCGTTCAGTTAGAGGTTTATACTATTCGATGCGCAAATCCTTTAAGGGATCATCCGGTGCCGAAGGCAGCGGGAACCCGGGTCGGAGGTTCGTTCGGATCGAGGGGGATGCGAACCGGAGAATACAAAAGTTTCGAGGCACCGATGTAAATTAGGGGCCCGTTGGCGGGCGAAGCCAGCTAGTTTTATTATTAATGTTTAATACTATTAAGAAATCAACAAATTTAATGCTTGAGATTTTATTACTATAGAGAAAATGCTAACATACAAAACAAAACACTTCATACTGAATAAAAAAATACTTGAAACCAACACCGGAAACAGTATGTAACACATTATATGAATTTTTAATAGCTTGCATAGGTCCATTATTAGGTAGCTTTCAATACAAAAAAGTATAAAGCTACCTATTGCAGCCGTTCGGAGGAAAGCAGTTTCGGAAAATTTTGATATATTTTCACCGATCATGACCCCCAAACCCCAAAACCACCCTCCGTTCAAATGTTGATTTACATATATATATATATGACCTATGTCATACGATAACGCTCGTATTTATAAATCCATTTTAATGAAACTAATTGTGTGTATTAAGCTCACCAATGTCGCGACCGAGTTCGTTGGCCAGCTTGGTCCGCCATTTTGTTTCAAGATGGCGGCCATTTAAAAATTTAAATCTAAAATAAATATACATAAAAATTAAAAATTCAAATTTATTTTTTAATTAAGTGTTAGGCCTTGATACGAAGATTCCAAAGCATTTTTTGGTTTACCTCTATCTTAAAAAATGGCTGTGATAGAACACTTTGAAATTCTAGGGTGGCTGACATTTTGAAACAAGACAGCACATTACAAAAAATTTCATTGTTGTAATAATTTTCCCAATCATACGCATAAAACTATATATTCATATCCGTTAGCGCCAAATTCTCGCCAACCTTGGTGACATTTGGCGAAATATTGCCGAATTTGGCGACCAAAATAAGTCTTCATAAATGAAGCCAACTTGGCTATAGCTCAATAATTTGGCGAATTTCTTATTCAAATTCAGTATTAACGAATCGTTGTAAACATTTTCTTTGCATTTTAACTTGCTGTGTTCGTGTAACATTAGTTCAAATTTTAAAACGAAGATATAGGAAAGCTACCTTTTCGTCCTGGTACAGGCCGGAAGGACTTTTTTTTTCATTTTATGTTGTTCATGAGAAAGCGTAAATTTTGCTCTTAGAAGCAAATAAATGATTGGATTTTTTTTTGGATATATATATATGCATATATATACACATGTTTAACTAATTTCAAAAGACGCAACATGGTAAGTTCTTTGATATATGTCATAAATAATTTCCATCAATTATTATTCATGATAGAAAGATGTCATATATATCATTTTTCTGTTCAGCTAATGATTATATTTGCATCCTTTTATATTGCCAAGCTTTAAAGCTAATTTTGTTTTATTTCCAATTTTATCAGTGCTATAAACTATTTATCATATAATATGAATATAAAGCAAAACTTTAAATAAAACGTTATGGCAACGAGATTGGTTACTTCGCAAATAGAACAGAAATTTGACAAATTTAAGAATCATTTTATACTATTTAACTTTAGTTGTGGATTTCATCATCAATCCTTTAGATGCGGTACAATATATTTCGTGTTGATAAGCTCTCCTTGGTTATCACAGAATATTCGATCGGATTGAATTAAGAGTTCTATCTCGGCTTACCACAGTTTCAGCATTATTGGCATAGAACACATTTTTTGCTTTACGACCGGTGCGATTGTGGTATGTTTGTCTTCCTTGAAATGGCAGATTTCCATATACCAGTGTGGCGTTTGATAAATGTTAGTCCAAAAGAATTTTGATATTTACTTTTAAGGTGAGGGGGTTTTCAGAGGTGTGACAAAATAGGCATTTTATTTTCATCATCTCCATAATGTTCTTTTTTTTTTCATTTTACATATAATACCAAAAGTTTTCACTATATTTTAAGTAAACTTGACGCAAATGCCAAATCAATATATTAATTATCTGCTTGATTGTTGAGCGGTCTTTTATGAATAGTGCTTTATGGTGACCAACAGTACTTTTTAGTGTTTTATCTAACAAGGAAAGGCCCAAGCTTGGTAATCTCAAATTTTGATTATTTTTATATACGTTGTAAGGTTGAAGCCCTTAGTCTCAGATTCAACGTATTTTATACAACGCTCCTTAGTTCTCGAGAAGTAGGAGTCTAACATTACAACACAACTTAAATATTCACTTTGTAACGAAATTACCGCGTTGTAGTTCAGTTGTTCCAGCTTCTGATCGCTTCTCTTCGTGACCGGAACGCGCAATATATGTTTTTCTAATTTTTTGTTTTATAACTATACTTGTAATTATAATTTAATAATCTGACGATAAAAAATTATTAATATTGTGCATTAATTATAAAGTTAACATATTTATTTTTTATTTGTAAATAAATCGTTGTATAAAACATCATTAAATTGTTAATTTGTTTTAAAAAATCACTTTTAATATGTATTTCATATATTCTTTATCGATGCAATGATATTGAATAATGGTGTCAATTCGTGATTTAAAAGAAACATTATATTGCCTTAACAAGGGACGTCAATGCGATAATAATAATATTCTGTTTTTACATTAAGGAGCACAATTATATTAAAAATTACAATAAGAAATAAATTATAACATATGTTCAAACACACATACATAATTACGTCTGGATAAAACTAAAATTCATTTAAAATAATATTACACTACAGACTTTTAATATTAAAAAACATACATATAAGCAATTAAAATTACAAATGATTAGACGTTTCGTAATAAAATAAAAAATAAATACAGAAAGAAGATAAATGAGAATGCAAAATAATTTAAAGCGATAGCCATACGTATTACAAATTTAAAAATCTTTAACATGCAAAAACATATGTTATACATTTAAAATAATATTAAACTACAGACTTTTAATGTTAAAAAACATACATATAAACAATTAAAATTATAAATAATTGGACGTTTCGTGTACTTACGTACACCTTATCAGTACTACGAACACAACTACAAAACCACTAGAACCAAAACAAGAAAAAATAGTTTAAAAATAGTTTAAGTTAAAAAAATAACGAGGATGCACAGGTTCCAGCAGAATACAATGTTTTACCTAACCTGTGACTTTAACTATTTTTTCTTGTTTTGGTTCTAGTGAATTTGTAGTTGTGTTCGTAGTGCTCATGAGGTGTACGTAAGTACGCGAAGCGTCCAATCATTTATAATTTTAATTGTTTATATGTATGTTTTTTTTAACATTAAAAGTCTGTGGTTTAATATTATTTTAAATGTATAACATATGTTTTTGCATGTTAAAGATTTTTAAATTTGTAATACGTATGGCTATCGCTTTGAATTATTTTGCATTCTCATTTATCTTCTTTCTGTATTTATTTTTTTATTTTATTTGGAAATGTTTTACTTTAATATAACTAGAGGGCGACACAACAGACTTTGTAACGCAGTAAACCCGTTAAAAAGTAAGTATTTAAGTTGTGTTATAATATTAGACCCCCTATTTCTCAAGAACTAAGTAGCGTTGTATAAAATCCGTCGAACCTCAGGCTAAGGGAATTCTTCCTACAACATATATAAAAATAACATTATAATAATTTATACAACTTCTAATAATTTATACAATCTTCCTACAACATACATAAAAAGTAACAATATAATTATTTATAACGCCTTGTAAACATATATTTCTTTTAAATGATAAAAGGTGTAAATTAACAGCATAATATACAGTAAAATAAATTTATTATGTTGTTGACCATCCAAATAAATTTCAATGAAAGTGAAATAATTTTCCCCTCCAGTCTATACTATCCATCTTTAAGAGAAACCATCGAGATAGTAACACGCAAAATACAATATGTAACTATGCAGCATCTTTTAACTTACCGAGATTTTTGCTTTAGTTACTCCACATTTACAAATATAAAAATAAACAAACAATTAAAAACAAAAGATAACGTGCGTAATTTTTAAAAAAAGTACAGGAAAATTAATTGATAGCATTTAAAATAATAATTTAATTTCAAAGATCGTGCAAATGTAGAATAATCTGATTTGTTTTTGAAAATGGCTCGGAGTGAGCCGAAACATGTCAACAACCCAATAAAATTTATTTTACTGTATATTATGTTGTTAATTTACACCTTTTATCATTTAAAAGAAATATATATATATATAAATAATTAAAATATGTGATTATCAACCTAGACCCTCTCCTTGTAAATCAATATAACAACAACAACAAACAAAAATATATATTTGTTTAATCTAGAGCTTAATCGCATTCTTTTTCAAACAAAGCAAACTAGCAACCTCTGAAAATTTACTTATGAATATTAAGGGAAGTGAAACACTCGTTTATTGTTTTAATAAAAGAGTATTGGTAAAAAAAAAATCCTTCGATTAAACACTAGTTTTTAATGTTCCTAGAATATGCTACATACATTTATTTTAAAACATTCGAGTGGTTTTTAAAATATACTACTCACCAAACAAAAAATGCTTTTAACGTTTCGCACTATTATGGTTGAATATTGAATGCCTACTACTCGATATCCATGGTTATTTTAAAATAGATTCTAGTACGATACGTAACAATACATTTCGATGCATTCAAGATGTAGGTAAAAACCAGTTAGTAACATTTGCTGCCAGTTATCTGTCGTCATTAGTAAGAGCGTCTTATGGCGATTTTAGGATGTCTCGAAAACTCTCCGTAGGATTAGCTTCGAATTTGCAAAGGTTATTTTCAAAGTAATATACTTTAAAATTACGCAAAAATAAAAAATAAAATAAAACAAACGATTTTTTGTAAAGTTTTGACCACTCCTAACCTTTTAAGATTTGGACGTAAACAAATGCATCATCCACATACTACTTAACATACACACACTTAAAAGAAAAACCTGTATTTAGTTATGGTGCCGCACGAAGCACAATGGGGCGTTTTGAGGATCTAGGTGGACAAAATTATTGCGTTGAAGTTTAATAGGGTTTTGCTGGGTTTTCGAATGTATCAGTAATAAAATAACCAAACAGTGATAAATATTTGACTTATTTAATTATTTATATTATTTTTATTATTATTATTATATTATTACTTATATTATTATTATTATTATTATTATATTATTACTTATATTATTATTATTATTATTATATTATTACTTATATTATTATTATTTTTTAAATTATAATATTTTATTGTCATTGAAACTACACATGTATTCAACGTTTCAGCTCAATCGGATAATTAAAAGTGGTGAAAATTGACTTGCAAGATTTGAATTAAACACTAAGACGCACACTTCAAGTTAATATAACTTAATGATTCGCAAACATTCGCAGGAGCTGTCTTAAGTTTTCAATACTTTAGGAATGGCACTTTGATTTTAAATAATTCTTATTGCTTAATAATGCTTATTAATTGTATTAAAAGTCAAGATTAAGTTTGAAAACAAGATGGCCCTTATTTTCAAACAACAGTAGGTAATCGTGTAACAAACATGCGACATATGTCCTGTAAACTCCTGCTTTCAAATAAAACAGAAAAGTCACGACTTGCTTTCGAACTTACAAAAAAATAATGCAACTGTTGAAAGTCTCTCAAATCAACTGCCTTCTTTACGGTCGTAGTTAATCGACACATCGGGTTTTTTCGACAAAACTCGTACGGATCTCAACAAAAGAGACATTCAGCTACCAGTATACGCGGCCTTGTTAATTTCCGATATAATCGGAAAAATGAATTTTGTCCACCTAGATCATCAAAACGCCCTACTGTGCGGCGGCGCATAGATAATTTTTTCCTCATCAAATTTTGCTTATACAACCACCTGTAAGAATCATTCAAGAGCTATAGTTTTCTCTGCGAAATAACATGTAGCGATGCGGCGTCTCAAATTTTAACTTGCTCGGTAACTCAAAATACTGTACTTATTGCGTTTTAAGTAATTAATGCTTAAGCAATTTTGTTGTATAACGTAAAATGTCAGACATGCTGATTCTAAATATTTTCTAGAAAAAATCCATTTCTGTCTTTTCATAAATATGTTTTGTTGAATATTTCAAATCAATGTTTTCAACAAAACTTTACCACAGATGTTGATTTTTATTGTAATATTAATTTAAATAAAAAGTCTTAGCTGTAGTCGTAGTTCTCTTTTCTTACGCCTTTGATTACTTCATTTAAAAAATAAAAATTGTTTTAAGTAAGAATTAAAATAAGGGAATTTAATTGTCCAAATCTGTCGAAAGTGAAATGTGGCCTAAATAATAAATTACTACGATTTTCGTAAACTTTTAGAGGCTTATCTTAAGTTTTATAAAAGTAGAATAAGAAAATATTGAAAATGTTCCCTTTATCTAGCACTATAATATCTTTGTAGTCGGCCTTTCCAAAACCGTGGCCAAACATGTGGCAAAACTCAGTTTACCGTATGTTTGTATAATGTTTACCTACTTTATCGAATAGAAGGATAAATACAACTTTAAAATAAAGTTGTAACGCAGAAATCCCCTTCCAAAAAAGTAGACTCTTCCCGGCGAAACGCACCACGCATCACGTGATCTAGAAATACTTTCGTTGAGTTGACATGTGAGCTTTGTCGAAGGATGTATGTTATTCGAAGAGCGGTGTTGTAAATAGAATATTGTTATGTCATGGGTTATTTTGTTCTCCGGAAATGTGAAAGTGAAGTTCTATATATTCGTGTAATGTGCCGTTCATGTGTCGTAATGTGTGTGCTTTGTGTCAACCTGTAATAAAAATTTTGAAAATGCCAACAATCTTTCACTTCTGGTCTTATTAAAGAAATATTCTTTCAGCCACGAGATACGAGAATTGTAATTATTCTACAGTGAGTGCTACAAAAATTGGCTCCCCAACTCGGGCACGAATCCGCAGTAAAAAAATTCAAAGTGCTAAAATCCGCAGTGATTTAGTTTTAAAATAAAGAAGGAAGCTTTCAGAGCTTCTTCTGATTTCATAAGCTACAATCAAGAAATGGCGCGAAGGATCGTCGCCATTGCATCGTATGATATGTGTTATTCGTTTCATAGTTCTAAAAAGTGTTTTGTGTACGCCCAAGAAAATTGTGCATTATATGTGTTTACAGATTTCTACAAATTATGTAACTCATGTGTGTCTTCGAAAAAACGGATCCGTAATTTCTTCTTATAAAAAACAAAGAATGCATTCTTATTCTTTTCATCAGTTGGATTATTCTTATCATCGTTGGGATATTCTTAACTTAAGTTTGGTTACTCTTAATATTATTCTGGTTCATTATTAACTTCAGTTTGATTATTCTTAAATTCAGTTACATTATTCATAACATCTTTTTGGTTTTCTTACATTATTTTGTTATGTTTTATTTTGTTCTTACATTATTTCCCCTTCCCCCCTCCCCTACTTTTGATTTCATTCTTGAATGCTTATCGTGAAAGTGTTGAAATAAATTTTTATTGATTCAAAAAAAAAAAAAAAAAAAAAAAAAAAAAAAAAGAGGTAAAACTGATATCAGTGTCAAATAAAATTATTATATTATCAGTTTCAGGTAAAATTAATATAAAGTATTCGTAATTTTATCGCAGTTATCATAAAGATGTTTTGTTTTTCTTTTATTATTGATTTTAAAGGAATTGATTACTTTTTGTTTTTCTTTTATTATTGATTTTGAAATAATTGAGTACAGTTTCGATATAAATGTTTGTTCTTATTTAATATTGAACGTAAGTATTTAATTCTGAGTTCTTGATTTATTGAAAAAAAGAAGCATTATTGTGAAATTTAAAAGTGAATGAGTAAGTCATGCAAGTTTTGTTGTTTTGATTTTATTAAGGTAGAATGTTTTTTTTTTTTAAAGTTGTATTGAACAAAACCGATATTAAGCTGTCTTAGTAATTAAAAAATAATATTGGTTGAAAATTTAATTATTCATTTATGTGTTTTGATTTCATTTAGAATATTATTTAAGTGACAATTATTCAGTTATGTGTTTTGTTTTCATGTAGAATATTATTTGAGTGACGATTATTCAGTTACTGTTTTATCTCATTTGAAATATTTTGAATGTGTCGCGTTATGAAATCCAGTTTATTTTTAATGTTTGTTCTGTTTTGTAGTAAGAGTTCATATTACGGTTAAAGCTCACTGTTTTGTTTTATTAAAAGTTATATGATTTGTAACGGCGAAGCTCACGTTTGGGGTACGGTTTAAACGAATTTTTGGCATTTATAGGGTTTTCGGCTGGTTGTTTTGCTAAAATTTAAAATGTCTGAACTTAATAAAGCTCGCAAAGAGGATTTGTTCCAGGTTGCGTTAGAAATGAATTTAGATGTGCAAACCAGTATGACCGTTGTCACATTGCGGGAAAAAATTAAATCCTCCCCCTCGTTCGATGTTGATTTTGTGAATTCATTATTCAGGAATCAAATTGCAACTCGGGAAGAAGAACAACGTAGGCGGGAATTAGAGGATAAACAAAAAGAAGCAGAGTTAGAAAAGCATAAGCTGGAATTAGAAGAGAAGCGTAGGGCAGAAGAGATGGAATTTAAAAAGCTTGAGATGAATTTTGAGCTTGAGAAGCTTAAGCTACAGATTCAGAGCCAAAGTGTTCCCAGTGGAGTGGTAGGTGGTAATGCGACAGGGATACTATCTCACGCGGAAAGTAAGGTAGATGTTCAAAGGTTGTTGCCTACATTCAGGCCAGAAACGGATGATGTAACCTTGTTTTTGGTACTACTGGAACGCCAGTTAAAGCTCTCGAAGGTACCTGAGCATCTATGGGTATCGTATTTACTCAGTGTTGTCTCATCTTCTATTTCTACGCTTATCGCTCGTGAATCGGAAGAAAACGCTTCAAATTTTTCGCATGTTAAGGATTTACTAATAAAACGGTTTAAAATTAGTGCCGAAAAATTCAGGCAGCTGTTCTTTGCTCATCGCAAGGTAAAAGAAATCTCTTGGCGAGATTATTACTTCGAACTTCGAGATTTTTTTGAAAACTGGTTTAAAGAGTGAACTGTAACGTCTTTTGAAGCACTCCAGTATCTGATCATAGCTGATCAAATGAAAAGGCACGTGCCTGTTGAATGCAAACAGCATATGTTAGATAACTGGGAAAATTTAAATTCGCCAGTCTACCTCGCCGAAAAACTAGATGCCTATGAAATTATACGAAGTACGTTCCCAAAAAGAGATCCGGTTGTACCCCAAGTGAAAAAAGAATTTCCTCGTCGAGATAATAATTGGAAGCAGAATAACCCACCAAAAGAGGACAGATCTTCTCTTAAGTTTGGTAATCGACGCTTAGAATCGGATATTGTTTGCTATGGTTGTAGTAAAGTACTTCAACAGTTTCAGCTCCAAATGTGCCTATCACGATATGTAATAAGAAAGTGTTAGTCTGTGCAGATACGGGAGCAAATCGTTCCATTGCGGGAGAACGTATGTATGAGCTATTTTTAAAAACGGGTGTTGCCCTGAAACCTCATACTCATGATGTCACGTTGGCTGACGGAATTACAGTAGCCAGAGAAACTTTGTCTGCTACAGTTCCAGTAGAGATTGAAGGTCGAGTCTTCAAAACGGAGTTCATTGTATTACCAAATGCTAAGGGTAATAGAACGCTTTTATGCATGGATTTTTTGCACATTTCTGGTGTTAGATACTGCCAACAAAACGTGGTATTTCAGTAATAAACCTCAGAAAAAGTTTCATTTTGTAGATGAATACGTTGAAGAAAATAATTCATCAGCTGGTGCGGTCGAAGTCAGTCCATACGCCTTACGTGAAGATGAAGGAAAAAATTTAACTTCTGACGAAAGAGAAAAACTGAATGGTCTTCTAAAAAGGTATGAAAAATGCTTTCAACCAGGGGGAGAGACAACCCCGTATGTAGAGCATCGTATCAGTACAGGTGATAGTGCTCCTATTGCTGTGCCACCTTATCGGATGACTCCTGCTAAGAAAGAAATTCTTAAGAAAGAAATAGATAATCTTCTAGCTCAGGGAATCATAAAGGATATCAGAGAAGCTCAGTTGCAAGATGAAAATCTTTAAAAAATTATAGATTGTTTTGAAGACGAACAGAAAAGTGAATACTTCGCCAATTGGACTGATAGAGGATTCCTGATGAATCAAGGTGTGCTTTACCGGTATGCTCCTAAATCAGACGCCGAGGAAGCGCAACTGGTCATTCCAGTACAAGAAAGACAAAACATTTTGAAACTTCATCATGACGACCCCTCAGCCGGACATTATGGTGAAGCAGGTACTTATCAGAGAATTGCTAAGAGATATTATTGGACAGGCATGAGATCCTACATTTCTGAATACGTGAAGAAGTGTCCAGAATGCGCTCGTTATAAATCAACAAATCAGAAACCAGCCGGTTTATTGCGAACACCTGCTTATGCTCAGCGGTTTGAGACCCTCAGCATTGATCTCTGTGGACCATTGCCTCGTAGTAAAGATTGGCACCGATGGATTTTTATAGTAGAAGATTGCGCCACTAAATTGGTAGAACTGTTTGCCTTAACAACTGACACTGCCCAAGAATGGGCGACTACGCTGATTGAAGAGATTTCCCTTCGTTATGGTATCCCAAGAAGACTTTTAAGTGATAACGGCCCTCAGTTAGTGAGCGCTGGTCTACAACAAGTTTGTTACATTCTCGGAATTGACCAATCATTGATACCTTTGTACCACCCTCAGGCCAACCCAGCCGAACGGAAAAATAGAGACTTGAAACCTCGAATAGCAATCCTTGTTGGGGATGAATACGATTCCTGGATTGATAAACTTCCTTTTATTAGATTTGCTATGAACTCTGCCAAATCTGATACAACAGGCCAAACTGCCGCCTATCTGCATTTTGGTCGAGAACTAAGAACAATCGATGCTGTGGTGAACGATTTTAGAGCAGTTGTGGAAAATGACAATTTTGTTCCTGAAATAACTCCATATCTTAAACGTCTTGCAGATGTCTCAAAGAAAGTGAAAGAGCGAGTTGAAATAAAACAAGATCAGCGTAAGAAATATTATAATAAAAATCGTAGAAGAGTTTATTTTACACCTGTTGAAAAAGTATGGGTTGCCTTACACCCTGTGAGCAAGGCAAGTAACCAGAAAACAGCAAAATTTATGCCTAACAGGGATGGGCCATATGTAGTTTTGACTCAAAAATCACTGGTGACATATGACATTTCCAGTCTAGACAATCCTACTCAGCGAATTGGATCTTATCATGTTTCAGCCTTGACACCATTCCAAGAAACTGAAAATACTCCAGTTGCACCTCTGAGAAAAAGAGGGAGACCCAGAAAACATCCTGTTTCCTCTCCGAGACGTATGTCGGAAACAGAGGGGGAGGATGTAACGCAGAAAGCCCCTTCCAAAAAAGTAGACTCTTCCCGGCGAAACGCGCCACGCATCACGTGATCTAGAAATACTTTCGTTGAGTTGACATGTGAGCTTTGTCGAAGGATATATGTTATTCGAAGAGCGGTGTTGTAAATAGAATATTGTTATGTCATGGGTTATTTTGTTCTCCGGAAATGTGAAAGTGAAGTTCTATATATTCGTGTAATGTGCCGTTCATGTGCCGTAATGTGTGTGCTTTGTGTCAACCTGTAATAAAAATTTTGAAATGCCAGCAATCTTTCACTTCTGGTCTTATTAAAGAAATATTCTTTCAGCCCCGAGATGCGAAAAGTATAATTATTCTACAGTGAGTGCTACAAAGTTTAAATAGTCTTATAATAGATAACTGAAGTCTGTCAACTTTTAGCTCTGGATGTGTATTTTTATGAAGTGTACATTTTCTATATAATATTTAATATCGTTTTCATCGAAGACAAATACGTCATTATAGAAATTGTATGTGACTTCTTTAACACAAGCGATAATCTGTGATGTTTGTAGAAATCTGACGCTTAAAGCAATCTTGCAATTCCAGACAGGAGAAATATGTCATTTTCCATTGTAACAACGCGGTTTTGTGTCTCGTGTCGGTCCCACATTTACAATCCAATTCGTTTATTTAATTTGAACAATTTATATATGATTTGTCGTCGATAATTGAACGAATAGCGCAGCAAAAAATTTACAGCACAGAGAACTAAAACCTAAGACTTTCTAAGGAAAACTAAACTAAGATTTACTCTTTACGGAATTCAAACTAATGCCTCCTGCATTCACAAACGATTAGAGGAGAAGTAGCACTGCAATATTGTATCATGAAATCTTCATTTTCTTGTCTCCGCATTAGGGGTTCTGATGTTTTGATCTCCTAGGCTTCACAGGTGTTATCACATCAAAAAATAATTAATTTAAAAAATCAGATTGCCATAAATATATTGCATACCCTAAACAAAATCGGTCTTTTCGAGTTTATATTTTTTTTGATAAATAAAAATTTCATTGATTTATATTGTAGAATTTTATTTATCATTAATGTCTTAAAAATAAATGTTTTAATCTCTGGTTCATCCATTTTTCAGACTTTTAATTGCTTATATATCTATATATCTCTTTGTATATAAATGTGTAGAAAAGCACATAGATACATAATTATACAATCAGGTATAGACCCAGTGCATACATTGAATTTCGAAATTGTACATTACAAAAGCTATTCTCAGCGTAAAAATATAGCTAATTAATATGTTCGTATCATTAATGTTAACATTTGGAATTGAAACTAACGATAAGAGCATAACGATGTTTTAAATGAGAATCACTATTACTAGAACCCTTAATTTATTGCATAATAATGACTAATTACACTCTTCATGAATACAAAGTTAATTAACGTAAATTCAATTAACTTGACTTTGCATTATTTAAAACTTGACGATCAAAAGAATTTCCTCTTTAAAGCCATATGCCGGCAAATTATTACTAATGCTAAATGGTTTGTCGTTAGAGAAGAGAGCACTATTGTCTTGTAGAATTTAAATATCATTTCATTTACGTTAAATTAAGAATTTATATATAAATTTTCAACTTATTATAATGAAGATTGTCAAACAAAGAATCAGTGTTTTTAAATTCAGCAATAAAAACATATCAAGCATTCTTAAACTAAGATATTTCTGTGTATATGAAAGACATTAAGTAATTAAAAATATGTAATTATTATCTGACAAATAAATCTTCAAGAAGATATACGAACCAAGTATAGATTTCAGGTATGACATTTGTCTTGCAATGGGCTGCATACATATTAAAATACGATATTAAAAATTTTATGACATTTTTTTTCATAACTAATATTTCCATTTTTTTCCTCTTTTTCTATTGATATTAAACAAGAAAGAAAGAAAAAAGAAACACATATATCTTTGTTTCGTATTATGTTGTTATTTTATATTTATGATTCATTCTATACTTAATTTAATTTACGCAAACTATGAAATTCGATACTTAAGTTCAGTTCATGCAAACTATGTCATTCGCATTACTTAAAAGCAGGAAATCACATTGATATTTCATGTTTCGGTTAATTTCGGGAAAATATTGTTTGTTTAATATTTTGTCGTTAGAGAAGAATGTAAGATTATTCTGGATAATTTAATGCATTATTTGAAGTGCTGAAATTCGGGATTTCTCAATAAACATTTCGGATAATAATGATCTCAGATGTTACTAGAGGATGAATGTCTTTTCATTCAACAAGAAGGATTTTTTAATAAAATAAGCAATATTTTGGCGGTATATCTCAAATTCATGACGTAGAAAAAATTAAAAAAAAAAAGATTTTATAGCGTATTCGAAAAATCTGAGTGAAGATTTATGAACAGAGAAAAGCAATTAATTACATTTATTATTTATTTAAAATGGAAGTGATGACACATAAACAAATAACAGATTCAATCTTTATACGTGCATTTTACTAACTACTAATGTGTACACCTTATATGTATATTTTATTGATTGTTGATACGGTGACACAAAAAAAATTGCATTAATAAAAAAAGAAAAAAAATGTAATCTATTTTTGCAAAATATAAAAATCAAAAACCACAGTCGCAGCACATGTGTGCATGTGTGCAGCTTAATTATATTAATGCATCAAATAGAAAATTTACTTTGAAACCTAAATTACATACTTATATATAAATATCAATTGGTGCTATTGCATTTCGAAAATACACAAAAAATCTCTACAGTTAAATTAATCAATGTAGCATTCTTTAAAATAAAGTTTCACATGCAAAATATGAAGTAAAATAAAATAAATGTGTATTTTCGTAAACATTTAATAAATTATTAAGTTTTTCTACACTAAAAAAAATCCGTGAAAATACAAGAGATTTTCCGTAAAATTTTACGGAAAAGTTTCATTTTTCCAAAACAACAGTACAATTTCCGTAAATGACATTAGTTCCGTAAAGGAGATTTCAAATCCGTAGATATACAGAAAGTTTTCCGCAAATTTGATGTATTTTTTTCAAAAAAGTACAATGTCCGTATTTCCCCATTTCCGGAAATAAAGTTCAGAGGTTTGTATACAGATATCGTCTTGTTTGAAATGCGAATTAAGATTGTTGTATTTACTAGGGCCTAGGGTCTTCTAGGATCCACGCCTGGACCGGTCCTACCCGACGACCTATTTACTGTCATTAGACTCGGGCCAATCCTGGAGCTCATTCTAACCGCGGGTCCGTGTCTGGACGTTAATTTATTTATATAAATTACAGATTTTTTTTTGTTTTAAATCAACTTTTTTTTCTTTATAGTTCTTCAAATTATGATTTTTTTCACTGACAATTTAAAATTTTATTTTAATTTTATTAACGTGAGGCAATATTAGGTTATTAAAGGTTTCGTAAAATAATAGCTTTGCAAATTATTGGTATCGAACAAAACTGGTTTGTCTTATAAATTTGTGAATTAACCTAAAATTTATTATTTTATAAATTATAATTTTAGAAAGTTTATACTTTTTTCTGTAAATTTATAAAAATAATTAATGATTTTTTCTTTACTTTTACAAAAATGAAGTTCATAATTTTATACAGTTTATAATATGTTTAGTTAGCTTATAATTTTATAAAGTTTATAATATATTTAGTTAGTTTATAATTTTATAAAGTTTATAATATATTTAGTTAGTTTAGAATTTTATAAAATAAACTAAATTAATTTAGACTAAATTAAAAAATCCAAATTTAAACATATCTATCCAAGGTCATTAATTTCAAAATTTTTGCTAAAAATCTATTTTTTTTGTTTTAATATTTTTAAGGTTTCATAAAATAATATTTTTGCAAATTATCGGTATGTAGGTGTTAAACTAAGCTGATTTGTCATATAAATTTGTGAATTAAACTAAAATTTATTATTTTATAAATTATAATTTTACGAAATTCATATTTTTTTCTTTAAATTTATAAAAAATAATTAATAACTTTTTGTTTCCTTTTATAAAAATGAAGTTTATAATTTTATAAAGTTTATAATTTATTTCGTTAGTTTATAATTTTATAAATTAAACTAAATTAATTTAAACTAAATTATCGAGTCCAAATTTAAACTTACCTATCCTAAGGTCATTAATTTCAAAATTTTCTCTAAAAATCTATTTTTTTGTTTTGATTTTTTTAAATTATTCAGTTTAACAGAATCGTACACAAAAGCTCTGAGTAAAGATTATATATAATAATTTAATTTATTATAAAATTTATTTATTCACATAAGTTTTTAAAATAAGAGATAAAGAAAATTTTTACTTTAATAGCATGTAATAAATACGTCTATTTAAGATAATTATTGTTTTTAGAATTGATAAATAGATTAACAGACAAATATAAAACAGATATAAACAGATATAAACAGATATAAAACAGACAAATAATTTTAAAAAGTATATGTACTATTGCAAAAAGAAGCAATCATTAGTCTTAATACAATGTTTTAGGCATATAATACATAAAAAGTTAAAATTTATCTGTTATAAAGCATCAAATAATAAAGCAAGATATTAAAAATTATGAAAATAAAATATTGAAAAAACCCATCTAACTATAACACATTTAAGTTTTTGCATCATTAAAAGCATGTGATATAAATGACAACATTTGAAGGAACGAAGTGTCCGGTCTTAGCATAATGGTACAGCCCGCCAGTGTATTACACAGAAGTTTCCGCGTTCGAACCCCTTCGTGGCAAGTGTTGGTTATTTACTGAAAACTCGCATAGAAATGAAAGAAAAAAAAATAAAAAGTGTTATAAGATGTTCCTTGAGAAATATATATATTTTTTGGTCCTATAAAATTTATTTTAACGATATAAAAATATCTAAGAAATACAGAAGATATCTGTTAAAAAACGGAAATTTAAAAACGGATATTTCAGAAATCACGGAAAATTTCCTGGAATTTACGGAATTTTTTTTCCCGTTAAAATACGGAAATTGTACTGGCGTCTCGATTGTCAGTACAATTTCCGCTTTTCTTTCAGGAATTTTTTTTTACAGTGTAATGGTGACAAACTATTATATTCAAACTATGTATCTTCCTCACATTTGAATACTATACAGAAAACGGTTTTCCTAAAAGGTATTTTTACGTGTTATAGTTAAAATAACAATTTATATTACTTCTTTTTCATATTAATTAATTAAATTAAATTAAATATTATAGGTCTCATAAAACAAAATTTTAAATTTTATATGCCTTTTAAAAAATATATTTTATTAAATACTCATTCCACAAATGTCAGTCTTAAATGTTATTCATGAATTCAGGTATCTTTTGTTATGAAAAAATACGATTATGGAGAGAAACAAATTTGCTTTTTCTCCAATCATTTTCCATTTAAATTCCACATAACAGCAAAATAGAGATAGAAGATATGATTTCTATCCCATTTCCAAGCAAGGGAAAGTTTTTTTTTCTTTCTGATATAACTGTCACGAGCACTTATTAACTTCATATTTAACCACCAACCATATATGTCATAACTGCAGAAGGTACAGATTAGTTTAGTTTCGTAGAATCAAATTATCTGAATCAATAGTTATTTACTAGAGATAACTATTATTATATTTAAATATTGAAATAAATATCTAGACTACTGTTGATATTGAGTAAAACATAATTTATTAATGCTAGAGGTATTTATGTATTGCAGATTTATATTCGAATACTGAATTAACCGCTTTCATATGTGGATTCCTAAATTTTGTTTTTAGGGGAAAAACTATCAAATACGAGGTAAAACAAATTTGCTGTTTCTATATTCATTTTGGCAAAAAAAAAATCTAATTAACAGAAAAGTACAGATTAGTGATATGATTTCTATCCCATTTCTGTGGGACAGAAATTCACATCTACTAACATGATATTTAGCAGTAAACTATATGTGATAACTGCAGTAGATACTGTTTCGTTTACAGTAATAAAATTGTATAGTTTTAAGAAGACAAATAGTAATTTAATAAAGAGATAACTTTTATTATATGCGAATATTGATATACATATTCACACTACCATAGAGATCGAATAAACATTTATATATTAATGATAGAAATAGATATGTGCGTAGATTTTTACATTGTAATACTAAATTTTTTTGCAATCGCTTTTTAATACTTTACAACATAGTTGAAAAGTGTTTCTGAATTCGGTTTATCTGTCTACCGTCTGTCGTCTGCCCGTGCCCTTACTCGCGTAAATATACACGGATTGCCATGCAATTGATATATGTTATCGAGGTTTACAACAGCATGTTCGGTATTGAAAATGAAGTATGTAGCACTGATACTTCGTGCACAGGGGCACTCAAGAGAATCCCGTTACATTATGGTCTATGTGGAAAAATCATTCGCAGAGTATTTTAATGATTTTGCACTATTTCAAATATCTTGTAATTTATACACATCGCTGAAGTGTACTACAGGATACTTACTATTAAATATAGCACGTGTAGCACTTTCAAATAATTTACAGGATAACTCAAAAGAATTCCGTTAAATAATGGGCTATAGCAGGGCTTTACAAATTTGAAAAAATCAGATAGCTCGGAATTAATTTTAGTCGCCAGTAGAAAAAAATAAATAAATAAATAACCCCGTTTTCCCCGTTATTGATTTTCAATAAGTACGATAGTTTGAGTACCAACACAGTACAAGAACACTTTGTCTCCAAAACAGAGTGACGCCGAACTATTGTCCAACGTGTGTGGTGCACACAGGCGCTAGGCGCCAAACATTTTAAGCGGGTAAGAAATATTTAAAAAATACATATTTTTATTAAAATGAATTATTCTTGAAATTTTAATTACGTTTTATAGATTTACTTCAAATGAATTATTTATAGTAACATATTTTTTTTTCCTTTAAAATGAATGTGATAGATTAATATATGTTTTAATTCTGAACACAAAAATCTGATTTGAAACTTACAAAAAAGCTTAAGCATATTTTATCATTACATTCGAATTTTAGATGTCACATAGGTGGGATTAGCAATATGTCTTATTGAAACTGCTCCCCTCTCTCTACATTCTAATCACTAGCTGACTAGAGCGGAAAAGAATGGCCTTTTATGCGCATGAAATGGAAGAAAAGTGAACGATCACTGCTTGCTGCCCGCACGAGCTGGAGAGACAATTGTGCTCATTTCTTAGTTCAATTTTTGTAAAGGAAAAAGAAAAAGATTCAGATTAAATAACTTAGTTGCCAGGTTAAAACAGTTGGTCAACAGTGGCTACCTGGAGACCGCGTTTTTCAAGACCTGGTCTGTAGGGGAAAATCGTTAGAGATGCATTTTAATCATGTTACACTGTTTAATCATGTTGCCGGAAGAGTGCGAAAAACAGCGTACCAAGTTATTCTAGTACGTTATAAAACTACGAAAACAAAAGGGATATTAGATGTGGCAAATCGGTAATGTTGTTTTGTATGCCGGATGCCACAACCGTTCATACCGTTTGAGATAGAATCGTTCAAGTGTCACAAAAGGAACAGAAAAGCAATGATGCACCGTTACGTTGGCCATTACGGCTGACGGCTGCAAGTTGACACCACATGTAATTTTTAAACGTAAAACTATCCGAAAAAAATCTTTTGCAGTCGGAATATTTCTAAAAGCTAAAAAATAAATGCTGGATGACGGATGAGCTCATGAAAGATTAGATTAACGTTGCGTGGGAACGTTGGCTAGGTGCTTTACGTCAGACATCGATGCTGGTCCTGGAAAGTTTCCGTGGACACGTGACGCGACGCCTGGAGTAAAAGCAAAAATTCGTCGCTCAAGTGATTTTGTTGTGATGACGAAAGTGCTGCCTCCATCAGATGTTGTCATCAACCGACTATTTAAGGTTGCATTTCGACATGCCTACAATCGGTGAATGACAACGACAGATCACAACTTCACTCCAAGCAAGAGAATGAAGCGTGCGTGATTCCCAACTGCATGTGAGTGTATATGTGAAGCTTAGCTTGGAATTCCATCTCAGCCGAGATGATATTAAAGTTCTTCAAAGTGACTGGAATTTCCCGTCAGATGGATGGAACTGAAGACGATATGGTTTACGATGATATTGACTGTGCCAGTGATGACGAGGACAAAATCAGTAGCTTCCATGAGAATTACTAATTAGCATTTAATTAATAATGTTACTAGCTACTTTTGTATTAAAAAGTGCAAGGAGTAAAATAAAGATGCAGCAATACTTCGATTAAGAAAGATTTTTCCAGTTATAATTTATTATTTGAATACATTTCTTTACTCATATGTATATCGTGTGAATACATTCAGCACTAAAAAAATATTCCGTGTATAACGCGCACATAGGGTTTTTGCCGTATATTTTTCAGAAAAAAAGTGAACGTTATAGACGAGTAAATACGGTAATATCTTTTATATATATGTATTGCTAAATTATTATTTTTTTTACATGAGTAAAACTGTCAAATATGAGAAGAAACAAGTTTGCTGTTTCTAGAACCATTTTTACTTTTAAATCGAAATAGCAGCAAAACAGAGATTGAAGATATGATTTCTGTCACATTTCTTTTCTCTTTGATAACTATCACAAATATTTACTAACTTCATATTTTACCACCAACCATCTCATAACTGCAGTAGATGGAATTTAGATTCATACAATTGTATTTTCAAAAGGTAATATTTTCTAAATATTTCCAGCAGAATTTTACCAAAGAGATAACTTGTTACAATTCACAAAATGTACAAAAATATTTAGGCACCAGTGCAGATTACGTAAATAGTTATTTTTAGTGATATTTAAAATGCGTAGGTGTCTAAAATCTCTATTTTGTTTCCATAGAGAATTTAAAAAAAATCGGTTTTTAATTTTTCTTAACCTAGTCAATAAAAATATATTACGCAATTCGTCTATATGTTTCTTCATTTATGTCTTCTATACTAATATTATAAAGGAGTAAATCTTGTTTGTTTATTTGTAGGGGGTAATCTCTGGAACTACCGATCCGATTTCAAAAGTGATGGTGGCAAATTGATGGTGACAACCCCTGCTCCAACATAGGCTATATTTTATGTCGGTGCCACTAACCCCAGGGGGTGCAGGAGCAAAAAACGTTCTAAAATTGCGATTTTTCAGTTATCACTCTGGCTGTCAAGCCCTGAGAGCTTGGCAGCCGGTTCTGTATGTATGTATGTACGTACGTAATGCGATAATTCTTCATAGAAATATCCGTTTTCCTTCAAATTTTGTTTATAGGTTCACTGTGTTAAGGCGCTTCCCTGATTAGTTTTCGGGATTGATTGGTTAAGTATAAAAGGGGGGGGAACAAGGGGCAAATTCCCCCTCCCCCTTAATTTATATAAATAGGTTTTTCATGCAGAATTATTCCGTTTTCCTTCAAATTTTGTTTATAGGTTCACTGAGTTAAGGCGCTTCCCTGATTAGTTTTCGGGATTGATTCGTCAAGTATAAAGGGGGGAACAAGGGTCTAATTCCCCCCCCCCTTAATTTATATAAATGGGTTTTTCATGCAGAATTATTCCGTTTCCCTTCAAACTTTGTTTATAGGTTCACTGAGTTAAGGCGCTTCCCTGATTAGTTTACGGGTTTGATTAGTTAAGTATAATGGGGGGGGGATCGGGGGGGGGGCTAATCCGCCCCCCCTTAATTTATATAAATGGGTTTTTCATGCAGAATTATTCCGTTTACCTTCAAATTTTGTTTATAGGTTCATTGGGTTAAGACGCTTCCCTGATTACTTTTCGGGATTGATTGGTTAAGTATAAAGGGGGGGAACAAGGGGCTAATTCGCCCCCCTTAACTTATATAAATGGGTTTTTCATGCAGAATTATTCCGTTTTCCTTCAAATTTTGTTTATAGGTTCACTGTGTTAAGGCGCTTCCCTGATTAGTTTTCGGGATTGATTAGTTAATATAAGGAGGGGGGGATAGGGGGGCTAATTCCCCCCCTTAATTTATATAAATGGGTTTTTCATGCAGAATTATTCCGTTTTCCTTCAAATTGTGTTTATAGGTTCATTGGGTTAAGACGCTTCCCTGATTACTTTTCGGGATTGATTGGTTAAGTATAAAGGGGGGAACGGGGGGCTAATCCCCCCCTTAATTTATATAAATGGGTTTTTCATGCAGAATTATTCCGTTTTCCTTCAAATTTTGTTTATAGGTTCACTGAGTTAAGACGCTTCCCTGATTAGTTTTCGGGATTGATTAGTTAAGTATAAAGGGGGGGATCGGGGGGCTAATCCCCCCTTAATTTATATAAATGGGTTTTTCATGCAGAATTATTCCGTTTTCCTTCAAATTTTGTTTATAGGTTCACTGTGTAAGGCGCTTCCCTGATTAGTTTTCGGGATTGATTGGTTAAGTATAAAGGGGGGAACGGGGGGATAATCCCCCCTTAATTTATATAAATGAGTTTTTCATGCAGAATTATTCTATTTGCTTCAAAATTTGTTTATAGATTCATTGGGTTAAGACGCTTCTCTGATTAGTTTTCGGGATTGATTGATTAAGTATAAAGGGGGGGAACGGGGGGCTAATACCCCCCTTAATTTATGTAAATGGGTTTTTCATGCAGAATTATCCCATTTCCTTCAAATTTTATTTATAGGTTCACTGTGTTAAGGCGCATCTCTGATTAGTTTTCGGGATTGATTGGTTAAGTATAAAGAGGGGTGGAACAAGGGGCTAATTCCCCCTTATCTATACTAATATATAAAGTAGTAAAGATTGTTTGTTTGTTTGTTTGTTTGTTTGTAGGGGGTAATCTCTGGAACCACTGAAGCGATTTTAAAAGTGATGGTGGCAAATTAATGGTGACAATCCCTGCTCCAACATAGGCTATATTTTATGTCGGTGCCACCACCCCCAGGGGGGCGCAGGAGCGAAAAACGTTCTAAAATTTCGATTTTTTGTGTATTGAAGGAGATAGAGGTATCAAATTTGGTATGGTAGTTATTTATAAGATGTAAATGCTCTCTAAGAACAAATTATAAAAACATTCGCAATTTAAAAGGGTGAGATGAGGAAGAAGCGTTCTAAAAACATTCTAAATTACAATTTCTATGGAATCTCTGAAACTACAGAACCGATTTCAAAAGTGATGGTGGCAAATGGATGGTGACAGTCCCTGCTCCAACATATGCTAAATTTTTTGTCGGTGCCACTGCCCGCAGAGTATGCAGGAGCGAAAAGCGTTCCAAAATTATGATATTTTCAATACTGAAGGAGTTAGGAACTTGACATTTTGCATGGTCGTTACTTACAAGATTTAAATGCTCTATAAGAACAAAATCTAAAAAAATTCGAAATTTAAAAGCTGAAATAAGGAAAAAATTTTCTAAAAACATTCTAAATTACAATTTGTATGGAATGTCTGGAACTACTAAAGCGATTTCAAAAGTGATGGTGGCAAATGGATGGTGACAATCCCTGCTCCAACATAGGCTATATTTTATGTCGGTGCCACTACTCCGAGGGGGTGCAGAAGCGAAAAACGTTCTAAAATTGCGATTTTTGCGATGCTGAAGGAGCTAGAAACTTCAAGTTCGGCATGATTGTTATTTATAAGATCTAAATGCGCTCTAAGAACAATTTCTAAAGAAAAATGATCTAATGATTGTGCGATTTTTCAACTATTGAATTTCTAAAATTACCAAATTTCACAATAGAGTACCATAGCGAAACCTTCACGCGTAAAAATATAATGATAAGGGCGACGTGTCCTGACGTGTATATTGACTATAGCACGAGTCACAAATTATAGTATCCTTATTATTCTGTTAAAATATAAAAGTGAATGATGTAATGTCAATATTTTGTTTGATTAAAGGTTCGTTAAGAGAAATTGACCAGCGTAGCGGGCGTAGCTTGCTAGTATGCATATAATTTGAAACGATTCTCTGGTATCTATTCTGGATAAGAGTGAATTTTATTGATTTGAATCGATAATTTTTTGTTTGTCTGGGCGTCTTTCTATGAAGGAGACAATCATTCGAAAATTCGCGAATTCGCAAATACGTACATTTTTTTTTAAATTTAGTTTACATTTTTCATTTACAAAATGAAATTTTTGATAAAATAAAAAACACAGTTCTAATTACTTACCATCATACGTAGTATAGGCTAAGTCTTGTAATCGTTTTGAAAATCGAAAAAAAAAAATTGACGGATTTACACGTTTCAGACACTGGAGATTCCGAAAAAAAAATTTAGAAAAAAAAATTGTCGTCCATCTGTGTGTCTGTATGTCTGTGTGTCTGTAAACGCTCTATCGCCCGAAAATTTTGAGATAGAGACTTGAAATTTGGTATGTACTTAGTATGTAATAATGGTAAGAAGCTTATTGAATTTCAGTAACCTCGATTATCCAGAACTATTTTTTTCGGACTCTCGAAACATTCGATCTGTCAAAAGATATATAAAAAATTTCGAAATTGTTTATTTAAAGGAGTGAATATAAAAGACAATAAAAAAACATAAATTTTGCGCAAAACATGAAGTCGATCGGATAATGAGTTGCCGAGATATTTGTAATCCTATTTACCACACTCTTCGATTTTTCATTACCCTGTATTTCAACCAAATTTCAATTCAAAGATATATTTTAATTGGAAATGAGACGCTTAATCAGATGTAATAAACCGCTAGTTAATAGGATTATTGTTTTTGGAGGTATAAGGATGTTTCTATTAAGCAATTCAGTAATCGAGCATTTAAAGCGAGGCTAACGAAAAAGAAAGGCTACCGCGGTGCTTTATTCATATCTTTTTTTACAGACCG
The DNA here is from genome assembly GCA_963931845.1 of Maratus michaelseni. NCBI lineage: Eukaryota > Metazoa > Arthropoda > Arachnida > Araneae > Salticidae > Maratus > Maratus michaelseni. Next base: position 397,472,017 of record OZ007592.1, read on the forward strand.
CGGGAGGCACGTGATGCTCGAATGCACCAATGAAGGTGCACGAAAAGAGCATCATGTCACTCTAGTGGTCTGTAAAAAAAGATAAGTGGAATGTACCGCGGTAGCCTGTCTTTTCCGTTAGCCTCGCTTTAAAGTTTATGACGTCATCAAGACACGATTTTATTCGAATTGCAATGCATTTTATAAATAGTTTACACATTTTTTTATTTTAATATTTTATATTATGCATATCCATGATGGATAAGCATTACGGTGGCCCCTAACGACTAGTTTTCATTAAATTTCGTATAGAAATCATCTGTTACATTTTATTATCACTATATTGCCAACAAAGTTACGCGCAGTCGAAGTTGCGGACTCCCAAATCTCACAGGATAGTTTATAAATGCTTTTTTTATGAGGAAAACTATCAAATATGTGTGTGAGGAGAAAAGCGGATTTCATACCATTATATTTTTCTAATTTAAACAACAACAAAAAAATACTGGTACTTTGTTTATTGTCCAATTTACAGGGGGGGGGGGGATAGGTTACTTTCTGATAACAGAAAAAAAATATTGCTAGCTTCATATTTTAGCTCTTAATTTTATGTCATAACTGCAGTACATTTTAACTACATATGTAAAATATGTTAAACAGTTTGACTGCGCATTTTTATGTAATATCCATAAATAAAATTTATTAGGTGCGTTCGTAATTATATAAATACGTAGCATCTATAGTCGTCGTCTGGTCCGTTCGGCTGTTCGTTAGTCTACATACAACAGCGCAAAAACTTCCCAACCTAATGGTTTGAAATGTAATATATAGATAATCTATGCAGAATTTTGTCGAGTCATTTCATATTTTATGAAAACTAAATCGAACTTAAAAAGATATTAATAAAAGTTTTCTTCATAATATTAAATCCTGTCGTACGTAATTCCTTCAATGATATCCCATGATAGGTAATGATTCCAGGTTGTCATGGTGATTATGTCCTATTTAAGGTGGAGTCATATTATGTCCGTATTACTGAATTTAAAAACTGAATTTGTATATCGATTATATGATCGATTATATGATTGTTATAATTAAAATTGTTTAATTATAGCAATCATATAATCGATCGACAATTTTTTGAATAGATGTTTCCGGAGAAAAACATATTAAATGGAAAAAGAGTCTAAGTATGCAGTTTGAGTTCTGAAATTTTCAAAGCTAGGCTTAAGTTTCCCATTGGAATTATCAGTAAATGCCAACAAAAGAAAAAATGTTGACAACTTAAAATGTACTTATTTTACATTACTTATCAGAAGTTTCGTACTGGCCAACTTTTTTGAAGAAGAATAATCCTATTAAGAATTTATGGAGTATAATTGGCAGGAAATTATCCCCAAATCACCCCAAAACAAAACGAAACCTTCAGGAAATCATAATTAAAGTTTAACACTATGAAATTCCGAAAAAAGTGTTGCAAAACCTTGTTGATTCCATGCCTAAAGAGGTGGCTGGTGTCATCAAAGCCAGAGACGATCCAATAACATATTAAACACTTTTAAGTTAAATTGCCCTCATTTATAATACTTTCTGCTCAGAAAAGCTTAGGTAAACTCTATTATTTTTTATTAGGGTTTCGTTCATTTTCCGAAACCCTATTCGTCCCGCTACGTTGTCTGTCCGTAACAGAGCCGGTTCTCAGAATCTATATAACGTACAGCCAGGAAATTTTGTGTACTTACAGCTGAATACATACTATTCATAAAGAAATCATACAATTTGAAAAAATCGTATTATTTTAACATAGAGAGATAAAAAACCAAAAATCTAACATACTTTTCCTATTACATTTAAACATTTTTCGTTATAGCAGTTGCCAACAAATAAAAATCCACAATAAAATTACTTCTACAATAATTAATTTTCAATTGAAAGATTTCCACATGAAAAATGAAAATGAAATAAAAAGTTTCTCCAATTGAAAAAAAAAAGTTTATATGACGTGATATTGGTAATAAAACGGAAATTTTCAAGCATTTCTCAATAATACAAGGAGTATGAGTATGTGTAAATACAGTAAGTAGCATAATATGACGTCATTAGAGAATTAAACAGAAAATTAATCTGACGTCATATTGGAACATTTGACATTGGACATTTTCAAATGCTTGAGAATAATACAAAGAGAGTATGAATATGAGTTGTAGAGAAAACAAGTAGATATGACGTCGTATGAGTTTGAGGAACGTATTGAATCATGATAAAAACAAGATTATGGAAATATTGGTATATTTTACAATGGATTTCTCTGAAATAATAATGAGAATTTTTTTACATTATCTTGTATTGGATATTTGCGCATAGTATAATTTTAATGTAACAGAATTGTAATTAATTGTTTGAAAAAGAGCATTGAAACTTAATTTCATAAAATAAAATCAATATCTATAATATGGAAATATTCATTTAAAACAAATTTTGTATTCATGCATTTTTGCATAAGAGTGCAGCAGCTATTGCACCAAGATCTCAATATTTATAAAACTAGTTATAATACGAACGTACCGCATTTGTCACTTTTGACGGACAATTTTCACTTGTTTTTAAATGATGGCGCAGCGATTTTTTTAACGCATTGTTTTTATATTGTCCCTCCAACTTTTACTTGTATGCAGAAAGTCACTCACTACGAATCTCATTACGTATCATTTACGTTTATAAGTATTACAAAAAATTGTTTAGTATTTATTTACGTTAAACTCAGACATAGTCATGATACAATGAGTTTTAGGAAATTCACCTGTTTAAAAACACTTTCCAACATAGCTAAAAAGAGTTTATGAATTCGGTTTGTCTGTCCGTCTCTCCGAGCTCTAACTGTCTTAAATATAATCGGATTGCCATGTAATTGATATATGTCATTGAAGTTTGCCATGGCATGATCCGGATTGAAAATGAAGTGTGTAGCTTTCATAGTTCATTTACAGAGGCACTCAAAAGTATTCTGTTACATTATCACCTGCGGAGAAAATTCATGTGCGGAGTGTCTAAATGACATTACACTATTCAAAACCTAATGAAATTTGTATACATTATGGAGGTGCACCACAGAAAGGTTACTTTACAATATGTTATGTGTAGCACTCACAGTTCATTTACAGGGGCGTTTAAAATAATTACATTATGTTATGGTCTATGCGAAAATATCGTTTGTGGCCTATTTTAATGATGTTGCATTGTTATAATCATAATGAAATTGATATGAATTTCTGAGGTGCATTAAAACATGCTTTCTGTAAAATGTGGAGGACAAAGTAATTATCATTTATTTACAGGGTCACACAAAATAATTCGATTATATAATGGTATATGGGGAAAAACTGATTGCATTTTATACAAGATGAAATCGATAAGCATTACTGAAGTTTCCCACAAGATGCTTGCTGCAGATTATGATCTGCAAAGCATTTATCGTTTATTTACAAGGCCACGTAAAAGATTTCAGAAGCAGCAATGTATCCGAAGTATTGTCCGTAAGAGATAATTGCTTGAAGAGCGTTTTCAGTATTAATATGCGTTTTAAGTCTAGCTAAATTTTGCATGCTACGTCGTATGTAAAAATTCTATGGATCATATTCAGGGCTACACAAAATTATTAATATGTATTACTGAGCATGATCGCGAATTGCTTAAAGATGTTTTTTAATTGAATTATACATTTTTAAGCTCATTTAAATTTAGTATACTAAGATATGCTTGTAGAATACAAATAAAATCATATATGGGGCTATGCAAATAACTAGATACATATCCGGAGATGAATAGTCATTACTGGAAATGTGATTTCAGTAGTTTTGAACGTATTTGCCTGGATAAAACGTTGGATGGAATATTGCCTGGATTAAATTTTAGCTTAATATGTGTCGTGAATGAAAATCTGTAGATAATATATAGGGCTGTACAAAAGATTTCAAGTCCGTTTCGTCTATTGGTAGACATTGATGAAGGTGAATTTTTATTTCTGTTGTGCGTTTTCTTGATAAACTTAACTTTTAGCATACTATGTAGAATAAATAAAGATCTATAAATCATATTTTACCTTATTAGAGGGCGAAGTTTTGATAAAGTATTCTGGAAGTGATGGAAAGTGTTTCATAATCTACGCTGGACTCATGTTTTTTATCGTCTCAATATATATATATAAGTCATATTTTCGTAGTATTAATATGTACATTTATCGATACATTTATCAAACATGTATCGAACTACATTACAAACTAATAACAAAAATCAAAATGTGTTAAACTAGGACTTTCCTCAAAGGGATTAGTCTGAGTGATATTGCTGAGAACATAGGGTTAACAATTACAATATAAAGAAAAAGAGCAAATTAAATGATAGAATTACAAAATATCATATATAAATTCATATACACTGTTAAAAAAATAGAAAAGATGTACCGTTCATCAGATGTGTTGTCATATTTTTTTTTAACATGTGGCAAAGAATCTCATTTTCTTAAGCGCGTATTACGCAAAACTTGAAAAAAAAAAAAAAAAAAAAACGCCTGATCTTTTAAAATGCCAAGCTTTTTAAAGTTACGTAATTGGATTTGCAGCCAATAGATTATTCTATCAAGCGTGGCTTAACGCAAATTTTATTTCATTGTTGCACCTTTTTTGTGTGAATTTAAAATTTTCTTCCTTGATTATATATCTATTATTTGTATAAATGTTTACAGAAACTCTTACACTTCAAACCACATTGATACCATGCTTTGCTACAAACCAGATTGCAAAACTATAGTCTAAATTACTATTAAAGTATACAAAAAATCTTTTGATGACTTCTGTAAAATACCTTTTACATTAAATCTCCATATCCGAAAAATTGAAAAATTATATATATATCAAAGTTAAGCTTAACAGATACTTCTTGATTATTCTCTAGGAGGCTGTGCCCCCTGAGCCTTTACTGCGCCAATCCGCAGACTTTTCTTTTGCCTGTCTGCCTGTCTCTCCACAATCTGTCTGTTTCCCTATCCGTTCTTTTGCCCGTCTCTCTAACCGATTGTCTATCTCTCTACACGTTTTGCTACCTGTCTCGATATTTCTCTACCGGTCTCGCTACTCGTCAATCTATTTCTCTAACCGTCTGTCTATCCGTCTAACTACTTGTATGCCTAGCCGTGTCTCTATCCACTTTGCTACCCATTTGAATATCTGTCTCACAACTTGTCTATCTGTCTCTCTACCCGTCTGGCTATACGCCTCTCTACTCATCTTCTTACCCATCTCCGTACTCATCTACTGTCTCTCTACTCGTATGTATAACCGTCTCACTATCCGTCTGTTTTTGTACCCGACTCGCTACCAATCTCATTACCCGTCAGTCAACTCGTCTCTGTACTCATCTATCTACTCGTCTCTTTATCTATCACGCTACGAGTCTCGCAACCTTTCTCGCTACATTCCTGTCTACCGGCGTCGCTACCCGTCTCGTGACCCATCTCGCTACCCCTCTGTCAACCCTCTTTTTACCTTTCTCTCTAGCCGTCTGTCTATTCGTTTCGCTACCCGTCAACCTACCTATGTCTCTACTCGTCTCTCTACCCGTTTGTTTACTCGTCTTTCTACCTCTCGCTACCTCTTCCCAATATTTAAACAATTCATTTAATATACAGAAGCCGTTTATCAGTTATTAAATGCAAACAGAAGTAATTTATCTAATAAGTGTAATCAAATGCAATTTTTTTTTAAATACATACATAAACCTGAATAATAATTCATCAGTTTTGTGTTCAGAGTTGTTTATATCATTTGACAGTAAATCTCAACTTCTTAAACCTGAATTGTCTCAAGCTTTTTAAAAAAAACCACAAGGTCTGTATAACTGCAAAGTACCCTGAGGGCTATATTAGCTACATGTTATTAAGTTAAGTGAAAGTTTCGTTATTGCGTTTGCAGCCAATTGCTTATGTCAGAAAGCGTGGCTTAACGACATTTTAAATTCAAACTGTAACTTTCTTTTCTATTAGTGTTGTTTGTATTATTAACTAATACCTTGTAGACTGACCTTCATTTGAAACAAATGTAAATGTTTCTTCTTCTACAGTTTTTTTAGGAGAAACTTTCGTAATTGGGCCCAAAGCCAATCGGAGCATTTAATATCATTATTGTAACTCTTATATAGAGTTAAAACAATATTGTTGCTAGCTTTACTCTTGTTTGAGACCAGCCTTGCATGTGTATCGGAAAGGGGAAAGTTTCGTATCCTATGTCGGTTGCGAAAATTTTTTTAAATGGTGCCAAAAGGTAGTTTTAGCATCTTACAAAATTTTTAAAGAGAGCGGTAAAACATGTTTTTCAAATATTTACAAACATACGTTTATTAAAGCATATTTTTTCACCATCTTAAAAATTTAAGCACGATGCTAAAATCAAATTTTATCGCCATATTCGATATTTTAATAAGTAATGAAAATACATAAACAAACTTATTTAACAAACCTAAGATGCATTTTTGTGATAAATAATTGTTATTGTCAGGGGGGTAAATTGTAAACAATTAATAAACGGCTAGTAAATAATAAATAGCATTTAAAATCTAAAAATGGAGAAGTGGTCCATATAAAAATACAAAACGTAACATTATACGCTTGATATATGTAAATCTTTTTTTTATTTTTTAATATTTCCGAAGGCACAGATAAAAAGGTAAAAATCTCTTTTCCAGATGCCAAATAGAAAATATCAAAATAGAATGCCAAATATACAAAATAGAAAAATATCTGCAAAAAAATATATTTACATAATACTACATCTGCAAAAAAAATAAGATTTAGAAAAAGTAAGCCAAATCCTGCAGATCCCAACCATCACATCGAAAAACTTATCACCAAAAAAGAACTCGCCAAATCTTACGGCACAGGAGTTGGATTTTTCCCTCTGAATGCCGAATATTAGTTTATTTTCTTGTACGATGGGTGATTATAATATAATTGTTTCATTTCACATACTACATACCGTTTGATATATTGGTACTTTTATGTTATCCTGGCGCAGTTGATAAATCGCCAAATATTGTTCCTATAACATTTTCATATTGAATTCATTTCATTTAAATATAAACCTTTCACTCATTTAATTTAAAATACATGCCTTTCATTAATCCCATTTAAAATGCTAAAAAGAGAAAAAAAAGAAGAAATAATGCCATAAATCGAAACCTTTTATTTAAACACCAAAGATTTTTTTTTTAAATTTACACACGCGAAATAAAAAAAGCTGCTATTGCTGAGATTTGCGCCAAATCTCTAATACCAAATCTACCAAGTTATGGCGGGGTTTTTCTATCAAACAGAAAAAAAAAACAAGATTAATTTTCGATTTCTACTAAATTGAAATATATTTTATTGTGCTGAATTTTAGTGCGTGCATATTTTTTTGCTCCATGTACTCCATGAACTTTTCAATTCCGATTGTCTACGAAAATCTCCCGCCGGTGAAAATGACGTACGCACAAAATTTTCGTGACGTATGTACTTTAATTGTGCTTTTTTATCTATTTTTTAATATAATTTCCAAACGGTTTGACATTTATTCTTGGTAATAAATAGACGTCGTTGTCACCTTTATAGGTACCTGCTGTAAAAATTTGAACGAAATCCGTTAAATATTTTTTTGAGTTATGCTTGACGAAAGGTTTTAATATCCATCGTAGCTATATATGGGGCAAAGTAATACTGCGCTGTGTATGAGTCTTCGTTGCACTCAGACAATTAGAATTGCTATTACCAAAGTTTTTAATTTAGTGCCATTAATTAAAATTTAAGGAACGTAAATTCCGTTAACTAATCTCTAGAGCAGTGGTTCCCAACCTTTTTTTAGCCGCGCCCCACGAAACCATCTCTAAAATGATGATGCCCCCCCCCCCCCCTATAATATATAATTCTCATAAAATTTTAAAAGAATTTACTCCTGACAGAGTAAAAAGCATTTAACATTGATCCTGAAACGTGCCGAAGGTAATGGATGAATCAAATATTTTTTTATAATCATCTGATACCCCTCGTAGTTTACTGGCACACGGTCGCCACGTATGGGTGATGTATAGAGTGCTCAGAATCCTTGATTAGAAAAATCAATAGTTTTGAATAAAACATTTTTGTCTTATTTAATCACAGAATTTCTGCGATTAAATTACTAATCAATTTATAATCAGAATAAAACGTGATAAAAGATTCGGTAAAGGAAGGTCGTCAAGTAATTGTTAAATATACACTTGAATAGTTTCATGTGTAAAATTGATTTTCGTGTGACATATTGCAGTGCGACTCATTCAATAAATAATCGAAAAAGTTGTTTAAAATTCTAAAATACTTATAAATCAGAAAAATTATAAAGATTTTTTAAATATATAAATGTATCTAAATATCTTAAAATGTTTTTCTCTATAATTATTCTGGTAGGATTGTATTTAAAACTTTTGAATGGATACTTTTGAAAAATTGAATAAAAAACTATTTTTTTTAATTTTGTTTTTGAAAGTGTAACTTTTATTTTCAGTCTACAACATTACTATTAGAAAAACAATTCAGAAGGTATGGGTTCACAGAAATTCTGAATTGTCCCCTTGAAAAGTTAAATTGCCCCCCTGAAAAATCAAATTGCCCCCCTGTGGGCCGTACGCCCCCCGTTGGGAACCACTGCTCTAGAGTATTTAAAATTGAAAGATCAAAAGAAATCACCTAATTAACCAAAGATCGTGGAAATATTATTTGACTAAAGATTTGTGGCTATGGTGTAAAGAGAAATTGTATTATAATGTTTAAAGATTAATTTTGTAGATCTCATATGATCAAGTAATAATGAAAATGTCAGATTATTATAATACAAGAGAATGAATCACAATGCAATTTTTTCATCTAAGCAAGAAATATTATTATACACATTTAACTGATGATTTTATTGCGTAGATGACTGTACAGAATAATACTAAATAAATAAAATAATAAATTCTATGTGACAAACATTGTTCCGTTAACACAGTTTAAAAAATATATTCATTTTTTTTATTAATTATTAAATTATAATAGAAAATCACAATTTGACCAAACCAGAATTATTATGCAACATTAGTTCTCTTCTTGAAAATGTGGTACATTAATATAGTGAAATTAGATTTTTTTTAATGCTTCCAAATGTTCTGATTTGCAATAAAAGCCAATAGCCAATTTGAAATAATCCATCGTCAACATATAAAATGTAAGATATTAGAAATATTTAAAAATTAGCAAGTTGCTTATTGTTGTACTTTATTGTTATGCACATAGCTATTTACCCATAACTACATTTAGACAAAACAAAAATCTGTATATTTTCGTCTCATCCATATTAACATTTGTATTGCAAACTAATAATACAGGCTTGGTGTCCTACATCGGGTCGGGTAACCTAATTTTACCCGAATCTGACCCAAAAAACGGTTTCGATTCAGTAGGATTGACCCTAATGTTTTTGTTGTAAGTCGGGATAGTTCAAATGTTTCGGGTTCAGGTCTGATTTAGGCTCTTTCGGTTCGGGTTTATTCGATTTTTCAAATAAAGTTCTAAATACTTTTTAAATGAAAATATATATATATATATAATATATGAATAATCATGATTGTATATATATATATATATATATATATATATATATATATATATATATATATATATTATCCCCAAAGAGATAAAATTGATATTAAATATATAATTGTAGACTAATTATCCATAATGGAAATAAAGTAGGTTTTTCTTTTACTTTGTATTTAGTCGTGTTTGGGATTCACACGAAATTTTCTGAAGGTTTTGGGTTGACTTTAAGCATAAATTTCAACTTCGAGTATGTTACAACATGACTCGTGTCGGACACAATAAAATACGTCAAAGGATGTTTAAAATGATAACTAGTTTTTCTGCAGACCTAAATTTAATGTACAATAACAGGCAATTTCTTTTCATATTAACAAAGTTAATTAACGTAACACAATTACCTAGTCTGTGCAATATTTAAAATTAAAAGATCAAAACAAATCATATATTCTAATACGAGCAAATCTTGTGTGTGGTTATATATATATATATATATATATATATATATGCAAATTTTATCTTAAAAACGGCTCTAACGATTTTGACGAAATTTTGTATCTTGCCGTTTTGGGGCACTAGAAAAAAAATATCAAATTTTAATAAAAAAAAAATAAAATGAGAGAGAGAATGGTCTTTAAAGAAAAAAAAAACAGATTCATCATCTAACAGTACATCTCCTGATCTTTTATTAAAATTATCGTCTTTTAATATTATCTTAAAATTAGTTATTTTTATCTTTTCTTAATGTATCGATTAAAAGTAACACATTACGGCCGGGATACAATGAACCATTGAAAACATTTAAAATATATTTATTGTATGTGAAAACTGCACTGTAAACACAAACGTCTGAAATTCAGTTAAAAAAGTGTCTTAAATGGATGATCACATTTTAAGTGAAAAAAAAAGTGTCTTACTTTTTAAGACGCCTTTTTGCATCTGAGGTTAAACCATTGGAAACGTCTTAAAACGCCGCCATTTTTAAAACACTTGAAATGTCTTAAAAAGACGCCATTTTTAAAACATTTCAACTGTCTTAAAAAGCTGCCATTTTTTAGATATTAAAAACATCTAAAATGCTACCATTTTTAAAACATTTGAAACGTCTTAAAAAGCCGCCATTTTTTAGACATTTGAAACATCTAAAATGCTGCCATTTTTAAGGCACTCGAAACATCTTATATGATTTTTTTCTCTTATTTACACTGGCTGATTGACAGCAGGCTAAAACTTAGACTTACAGGTCAAACTACAAAGCAGAATAAATGGTTGCCAATTATGGAAGTCTACTACAACAGTCTGCATTATACTGTCATAATTTATTTTGTATTGCAGCAAGCCATGTGCAATATTCCCAAGTATATTTTTAAAATACTGTTAACCTTTTATATTAATTTTTAATGATTAGAACATTACCAACTAAGCAAAAGAATTTTTTTTCAAAATTACAATTTTAAATGAATCTATTTTCATTCTTACATATCTGTAGTAGCACATTATTCTTTATAAAGAACCCAATCTGCAAAGGATATTCATATTCAGTCCTTCTAGGAATTAAAATTATTTTATAAAAGTTACAATCTTGTTTAAGTACTTTCAAAAAACGTGTTTTCCTGGTCAATATCCAAAACTAACATATTTGTGGCATTTTTACACTGAAAAAAACCCCCAAAAAAACAGAATTTTTACACCTAAAAATGTTGGAAATATGGATGTTCCTACCCCCTTCCCCCCCTCCTGTTCTCCATGTATTGTTTATCTTATTTTTTTTCTTCTTATTTTAACCTGGGACATATTTTAAAGATTTTGGGCACTAAGTATTATCTTTTTGTTGACTTATTTCACTGTTTTAATATCATTATTATACAATCCATTCTGTCATACATTGTAAGGTACAAATGCCATTTTTTAGTCATGTATTTCACGGACAAAAATTTTAGTCATTTGCTTAGAGAAAAAATATTTTTCCAAATATTATAACAAAGGTAGATTTTCTTTGTTTATCTAACCTTTAATCAATTTAATTTATTATTCAGTATTTCCTTACAGGACTTTGTATATCCATTTATTTGTATTTGAAAATACCTACTAATTTAAAACACTAAAATATATATTTTTGAAATAAATACTTAAGAGATCGTGCAAGAAAAGAAAATATATTATCAAATCTGAATTATTTATATTTGCACATTTGAATCTTTACATAGTTATTAAACATTTTTACATACATATTTATTAAATTTAATGAACATATAAGAATATGTTCCACATGACAATTTTGTTTTTCCACCAGTCTCTGTTCTTTAGTATGCACAACCGTATCTTTTGGTATTTTTGCATTATTTATATCCAACTATGCCCTATTAAAAATAAAACGGAAATTATATATAAATATTAAATATTACAAAAAATATAAACACAAGCTGAGTATAAAATAAAAGAAATATGATGATTTATTCGTGATTTTCTACTGGGTAACCCTTTTTAATTGATTACATTAATTTTGACTCCCCCATACCTTCCAAACTCTATCCCCCCCCCAAAAAAAAAAGAGATTTCCAAAAAAAAATTAGATTTTATGAGTCACTGTTTTATAAAAAAAAAATAAAGTTACTTCTTAAATCTGAAGAAAGGAAATAAAATTGTTCGTCATAAGCAGAATATTTTCTATTTATTTTATTTTTACTTTTTAATTAATTAATTAGTTTTTTTTTGGGGGGGGGGAAGAGAGTTGTCTTCCCACATCTTACAAACATTTATCGAATTCCTGTATGTTTAGAAAAGATGCAATCTATATTGATAACAATTGTATTTTCATATTTGAAAAGATATATTTATATATCTTTTATATCTTTTATTATATAGATATATATGTGAATTCTTATAAAACTCATTTTATAAATTACAGCAGGGCTGTCCAACGCGGCACACTATGAAGATTGTCTTGGTGCCCTTTTGAATGGTTTTTTTGTTGTTTTTTTAGATTTCTTTAAGACAAAAATCCTGTCTTCTGTTTAAAAAGAAATCCTGTCTTCTGTTTGTCCGTATTCGCATTTCCCGAGTCAATAGCGATTTTTAAACCTGGGCCGAAAAAGGAAAATTGCGTGATTCAGTTTATGAAACGATTTTTTTTTTCAGAGGGTTAAAATTCGAATTTTTCGAGACGTATACTAGATTTTAAAAAGCAAAGCAACGTCGATTAGGCCCGGTATTTTTAGTTTTACGCATCTTGTTCATAAACGCAGATTCGAATTTTTAAAATAGGAGAAATCGTTAAAAATGCGAAATTGACTTACGGTAAAAAAAAGTTTTGAAAAGGTTAACGTTAATTTTCTCTTAAACTAAATGTTTCTGCCTGAACCCCATTGAACGTAGATGTCCTTAGGGTTTTTTTTCTTTTTTGGGGTTATTTTAGAGACTGATGCGCGATTTTATATATTGCAGAAGATTGGAGTCCTGCACGCGAATTTTTTTTTTCGAAGGATTTGATTATTGTATTTTTTTTTAATTTATTGAAGAATTACTTATGGAACAGACGTGTTACACTCACGCTAAAGTGTAAACAAAAGATTGGCGACTGTTTGGTTGGCGCGATTTCCAAGACTGCGCCAAGCTACTATTTTCCGTTGCCATTTTAGAAACATAAAAAACAGAACATTTATAAATAACGTATTCGAAAACACAGAAAATCGTATTTCTACACAACAATTAAAATAAACCAAAAATACATTTTTTACAACATAAATTTAATGGAAAATGTTAATTACGTCGTTTCAATCTTTTAACGTGCACTACTATATTACAGTAATCCTTCGCTGATGCTAATTTTAATTTCACACAAACTTTTAGTTAAAATCATTACGTCATTTCAATCTTTTAAAGTGCCCTACTATATCAGTGTAAACATTCGATTATTTAGTTTCTAATTTCATGACGAACGCGACATTTATAAATAATGACGTATTAGTAAAACCAGAAAGTAAATATCAAAATAAACGAAAAATAAATTTTTTTAACATAAATTTAATAGAAAATACATTACCTACGTCATTCTTCTAAAGTGGACTGCTACAATCAGAATAATCATTCTATAACTGATTTTGTAATTTCGCACAAACCTTTAGATAAAATTACGTCATTTCAATCTTTTAAAGAGCACTACTATATCAGAATAATCATTCGATAACTGATTTGTAATTTCGCACAAACCTTTAGATAAAATCACGTCATTTCAATCTTTTAAAGAGCACTACTATATCACGGTAATCATTGGTAATTCAAATTCTAATTTAATACAAACTATTAGATAAAATTATCGCGGTACTTCAGTTTTGAAGTCCATATATGGTTCTATAATACGCGACTCTGCAACCAATAACGTGCAATAGAACGCCCTTCTACAACCAATCACGTGGTTTCTCTAATTTTCATCACGAGGCTAACGAAAAAGACAGGCTACCACGGTGCATTCCACTTGTCTTTTTTTACAGACCGCCAGAGTGACGTGTTGCTCTTTCCGTACACCTGCATTGGTGCATTCGAGCATCACGTGACTCCGGCGGTCTGTGAAAAAAGATACACGTAAAGCACCGCGGTAGTCTGTCTTTTTCGTTAACCTCGTTTCATCATCAATGACGTAATACAGACATGCGCAAACATTTCCCTTAACATCCACGCAAATACAGATTACAATAACAAATTTCAACACCAGTAACTAAATACAAGCTTAATAGCCGGGTTGCCATAAAAGAAAAAACAGTCCCCAAAGTTTGGCGACTTTTTTCGTTTTATTCTAACCGATTATTATTATTATTATTATTATTATTTTTTTTTTTAAGCGTGAGTGTAAAGCATCTAAGCCTTACTTATTTTAAAAAATCAAAAACGTTTGACAGAAGAAATTCTCGTTTAGAGATGAATATGAGTTTGGACTCTGTTTTCGGAGACAGAGTCTGATGATTTCAAGTCCGCGCTTGCCTGAGCCGGAAAAATTTTGTGGCATCAAACAACAAGCGCACACAGTAGAAAGGTTTTTAAGATGGATTTTTTCACTTAAAATGAAACAATTCTTCTTACATAGAAATGTTTTAACCCTTTCGCGAATTTAATGTCCCTGAAAATCTCTTTTAAATAGAAATTTTAATTTTTATCCAACCACTGGAAGAAATCTGCAAAAGTCCCAATTCCTATTTTTTTAAAGCATGATTATACAACTATGGCAGAAGGATCTGAGTTCTGTATTCTGGTAACTCTGCAAAAAAGACTTCAAACAGATATTGAGGATAATAACATATATTAAACATTTTCAATATGTTAATAAAACTGATCATATAAAGTCTTCAGAATCAGAATATTTCTTTTTATATACAATCAATTACAATACAATTCCCTTTCAATCTGATTTTTAAATGGATTGTAAAACACTTTAAGACTTAGAATCCAGTCTCTCAAATACATGTTTTTTTTTTTTTTTTTTTTTTTTCACTTTTGAAATTTTTCACTTTTGAAATTGTGGATAAATAAAATTTTCGCTTTGAGAGCAAACCCGAAGGCTGAAATTGAGACTGGTCTTATCTAAATATTTCTTAGAAAGTCTTTTTTTTAATTTTTTGTTGTTTATCTCATCAGAAAAGTATGAATACAGTTAAAATTCAGAAAGGTTATTTCCCCCCCCCCCCAAGAAGCAAATTTTTCTTCTATTTCAGATGAATTTCCCATAACATGAAGGTAATTAAAAAAAAATACAAATAAAAGCAGTAAGTACAAGAATCCTAAGAAAAGGCACACATATCATCAAGCTGTACAAGTTTTTTTTTTTTTTTTTAGCTTTAATATCTGCATTACAAAAAATCTTAAAAGTAAAACAGTAATATGGATAACAATTAAATATTTGCTTAAATTGCTTAAACCATAATTTTATATCATTTATCAACCATAGTACTGAAATTTGAAATTAAAACTAATATATAAATTTTAACTGGACTATCCACGTTAATCAAGCGAAACTATCCACTTCTATTCAAGCGAATAAAAGTTCAAAACAAGAATCAAGGAAAATAAAATAATCTTTCATTCTACCAGTAAAACAAAATCTTATTCAGCACCCTTCCACAAAACTTATTAAGCTATAATAATCAGTGTCGAATTCAAGGGGTGGCCCGGGGGAGAGACATCTCCCGGGAGCTTTGAAATGTTCCCCCCTGGAAGAGTTGAAATTTAATGCTTTCAATGGAAAACAGTGCAATCACCCCCGGAACTCTGTAATGTCCCTCCCCCCCCCCGGAGCTACAGAAATCTGTCCCGGAGAAAAGTGTCTGTATTCAACACTGATGATAATACACTGAAGTTTCAAATAAAATAAGATATTAGAATGCTTCATGGTTTGGACTCAGTTTGGATGGAGCCCCATAACGAGTTTTTAGCTTTATTTACGTCTAATATCCTAAAAACAAACCCCAAACACTGAAATGACGCAAATGCACAAATTTTAAAGTTTCACGAAATAAGTTACAACTTTAAGATTTCATTAAAGCAGAAAATAGTAGCTTACTTACTTCGGTTTAAAAGGGAAACTCCATATCCATATGAATCCATTTGACTGATGTGACCGCGGCGGCCATATTTTCGCTATCGAATCGGGGTGATCCAGTCTTGTAGCCTCGGCTGCAGGGCTGCAGGTGGCTTCTTACTACTTCACTGCGTATTAGAGTTGCAAAAATCCGGTTTATTACCAGGTTTATTTCCAATAGACCCGGTTTATTCTCCGGTTTATTTCCCAAAGACCTGGTATATTCCCAATAAGCCCGATATATTCGCAGGTTTAAACCGGGTTTTTTCTAGCCTTTGCAACTCTACTGCGCATACGTTTGATTGCTTTGCGTTACTGAAAGACATACGGTGAAGGAATTTGCCAATATTCTAAAATTGCACTTCCATAACATAAATTTACGGAATTTGCCCGTTTAGACTAAAATGGGGACATTTACAGTAAAATTATACATTAAATGTCCAGATTTTACTTTTTTCTTTTTTTTACAGTAGTCGAAAATTTTTTTCACAAAAATCTCTCGCAAGAACCGGTGATTTAAGATTTTGTTTCTGTTTTCCATGAACATTTCGTGATTCTTTGTGATTAATTTGTTTCTTGAGAACTACTTTAGTGAACGGGAAGGAAATTTTGGGGAGTTTATAAATAGGAAGTGATTTCTTTGAAGGTGCCCAGGAAACACGCAGCCAAAGGCAGCGGGAACTTCTATCTAGACGGGCGAAGCGCGGCTAGATTATAAATAAAATCCGTATAGTAATAAAATATTTCAGACTAATTTAGTTTTTTTTTAATACGGATAAAATCTTTGCAACTACTTTATTTCCTAAAAAAATTGTCTTTGTCTTGTATTATTCTTTCTTATTCTTAAAATTAAGACCTCAACAAAGAATTAACAATGTACACTACACATTATTTTGATGTAATTTACCTGCTAAATATTCTGAACTATTTAAAATCTAAATCCTCAATTTCTAAAAAAAATCAAGAAAAATAATTGGGAGACGGGGATTTTTAAAACTACCTTGGTCCGTCCCAATTTAAAAAGTTTTAATTATCCAAAAATTATGTTAATCGTTTAATTATATAGCTATATAAGTCAAATAAACCAAATTGCGTAAGAGAGTTCGGGCTACAACACATCAATTTAAAATTTACAAAAACAACAAAATTTTGCTGGACTTACAAATGTAAATTACAAAATTATTGCATAATTTAAAAAACAGATTTTGTTAATTCAAGTAAAATTGATGAAATTTTGTTAAAATTTTGTAAGAGTATTAACAATATTTTTTTGTCCAAACAAGAAAACCGATTATTTACTTCAACTAAAAATTTTGCTGAAAACAATCAAAATGTACTCAACAAAACATATTTTGTAGTTTTAATCAATTCCTTTTTCTGAGTGTAAGAAAACATAAAGGTAAAACTTACTTTTATTCTTTAAAATAATTTCTTTTATAATCCAAGGAGCTGAGCTGAAAAGCCAGGAGAGATAGCGCGGTCGGAGAGATTGCGCACATAGAGGTTCGGTGGGAAGGAGTAGAGTGAGCACGCAGCGACTACAGGTAGTTGTACAACAACAGTAGTGGAGTGTCTACTTGAAAGTGCACGTTGATTGCTTTGAGCGTCTAAGATAAAGTATTGCTATTTTGTTTTGTTTTCCCAAAGTGCTCGAATTTTCATAGCTATTCACCAGAATTTCCATACAATGTTAATAGTACAAAATATTTTAAATTTAAACGATTTCTCATAAGCTACTAATCTAAACCAACAATGTGAACATCAACGGTACGTTTTAGAAGCAGCCATGTTTAAATAAATGGCCGAGCAATCTCTACTACCGAAATTCTAGAGTTTGCGCATCTGCTACTTAGGAGAGATGGCGCATTGTTCCTATTAGTTTAAATGCTAGGAGAGATTACGCAGCTTATTGGTAAATTTGCATAAAAAAATGAAAAATGAAAATGGGCTAATTTTAAGTTAAAGCTTCTAAATTGAAATATAGTAACAACAATATTGAAATAAATTAAATTTTATATGTTTTGCCCTCCCCTTCCGGTGTTTGTAGAAGATAATGTATGTTGTTTTCTATTGGAAATTTTAGGTTTTAATTTACAATAAAGGATAATAAGCCTTTAAAAAGCAGTAGAGAATTTTTAAAAATTATATTATGATATTTTTTCAGCTGGAATTATCTTTCGGGAAATTAAAAGTATAATATCCCGTTGAACACCAAATACTTTAATGCTCCTTAGTAAAAAAAAAAAAAGAATTTTGGAATAAACTTTATTTTTATGTCTTTGAGTCACTCCACTTCGATGATTGTGGATGTGTTATGGAATATTGCCTGTTTTAGTTTTAGGATATTCTTTTTCAGGAAAAGAAGATTAAGCTACTGAAAAAGTACGCTAAATTTTTATTTCTATTGACTTAATTTTTCTTTCTTTTTTTTCTTTTTCATTTTGAAAAATATGAACTTTTTTGATAAATATGAACTATCTTGCTGAATATTAAACACTTCAAATCTCTTGTGCGAAAACATAATAATAATAATAATAATAATATAAATTTTTATTTTTACACAAATGCTTCACTCAAGAAAGTCAATTTTTTGTTTCTAATTGAAATACTTTATACATCTATACATTAAATTTGGATAATCAATCCAATGCTCATATTCAAAATGAGTTAAACTATGTTTGTGTGTCCTAGTAGCGTGATTTAGGATATTATTGTATATATCTGATACAAAGTTGCACAGCATCTCCGACATTCTATGAAAGGATATGCTGCGTGAATAAGTGCTAAGAATAGAACTTTTGCTGTGCCACGTGACATTGTGTGGAACCGCAACGTGAAATTAAAACAAAATACCAGATGTGTATTATATCTTTCGAGAAGCAGATTAAAGGCCGAAATAAATGTATCTAGTTACAATTTATTGAACCTCTAATTTTTTAGCATGGTATGTTTCAGTGCTGGAAATCACAAACATGCAAATTGAAAGCGTTCCATTCTTACCATTTCTGTATGTAAGTTGTTTCATATAAATCGGCTCTCTAACTCTTAAACGTACCAGAATCAGATGCTACAAGCAGTCCTACAGAACAGAACATACTTTACGATACACAGTCAAAACTTTTATCATTATTGTTGTCGTCATTCAAAAGTTAAAATCCTGAAAATTGTAAACATTTCATGCGCAAGGAAATCTGATTTCTCAATATGATTACATTTTCTGTTAACCCTTAACATGTGCCATTTAGTCTCCACGTGATTTTTTACTCATTTCCTACTCATGAGATATTTTTACTGATTTATGCAATTTACAAAAGCTGTCATGTATAAATAAATACCTTTTTTGAAAAAAAAAAATATTTTTTTAATAATTATAATACTAGCTGGAGACGAAATAGTACAAAAACGCCAGTTAAGGAAGAAAATTTCACCACGCTAATTAATGGTTAAACAATTAAAATTGCAATAAATTGCAATTTTTCGTAATTTTTTAGTAAATTATTTTTTAGAAAATATTTCATCTACAATCGTTCTAATTATTCCTCTATAACTTACGTCTGTGATGTTTCATTAATTACGTTTTCTTACACAAGAGCTTCGTTGAAATACAGTTATTAATTCCTCAATAACTTACGTCTGTGATGTTTCATAATTTACGTTTTATTACACAACAACATATATGAAATGCAGTTTTTAATCCAAATCGTGCCTATGTTTAATATTATCCGTAGTAAAAAATAACAATATTAATGTCTTAGGACCAATCTAAACAAAGTTATTTGTACGTTAAGTCATTAGAATACAAGACACTCTGAGAGAAATTGCTCCTTTTTTCCGTAAATTAATAAATCATTAATTTCATTTAAGAAATGTTACAGCTGTTAACAACTAAAACTGCAACAATGTGCCAAATACAATAAAATGTTTATTAACCAAAAATGCATGTAAAATTGATTAAATGTGCGTTTAATGTTTAATAATATCAAAATAAGTGTTCTTTAAAGTAAAATGTTTTAAAATTATTCTACAGATACACAGTCAAAAGTTTTTATCACTATTGCTGTCGTCATTCAAAAGTTAAAATCTTGAGAATTGTAAACATTTCATGCGCCTGAGAGTTAAAAATCTAACATCATTCTAAAGAAAAATATATAACAAATTGAATCGACTTAATTTGATAAAAAAATACAAAATTAAAATGTAACAAAAAATTTATTTGTGAAATGTCTTACAAGAATTATTTCTAATTCATGTAAAATTACAAAATATGAAAACTGAAATTAAAAATGAATAAAATTTATTTATTTTTTAATTAATTTACATTTTTATGTTTTTTTTCATATCGGAAACTTTTTTAACAATCAAAATTTCTTTAAAAAAAAAAAAAAAAAAAAAAAAAAAAAAAAAAAAGATACATTATGTACATAAAAAATTCCAAATATTTCATTTTTCTCATATATTTTAAACTAAAATATAATTAAAAAAAGGATCTAATATCTTTTCAATAACGAAAAAAATAATTTTATGCTCCTCTTCAAAAGTTCATTTTACAATTAACAAAATGATTGATGAAGCCCTGAATTCCAGTTAGGAGACGTTAAAATTTTCTGTGGTAAAACAAAATATTAGCATTTAACTTTTTTCTCTTTCAATTTTGTGTTTGCATAATTATAAATATATAAGATATTCTTTTTTCTTCATTTTATACTTTCAAATTTTTCATTACTATATTACTTTTAATTAGTTAAACTAATTTACCTGTTCTGTTTTCTCTTTCTATTCATTAGGTTTACATATAAAAGAATAATCAATACATATTGAACATGCATTTCAATTATACTGTTTCTTAGGCACCAGAATCTGCTATGTAAAAGAAAATATTAATTCTTACAGAATTATTGCTAATAAAACAAAACTGTGTTAATTATATTCTATATATCGTATTTTTTGTTTGAAAAAATTGTTATAAAATTATTTAAAAAAAAGTTTTAATGAAACATTAGCCGCAAAAACGTAAATAATGATATTTCAATAATTTTTATTAGACTAACCGTTAGACTAAATGTATAAACAGAAGTTGCTTGTGTATCTGTGTATTATCTGTAGTAGAGACCACTGCAGGCAATCCTACAGTATTGGTGCAGGAAGGCATCCTTATATCTCGTTATTTGCATCTAAAAAATGGAATTTCTAATATAAAAGAAGGTTTTAAATTTATTTATTAAAGAAACACGCCATTTGTGAGTTCTTCCAGTACTATTGGGGAGTATTGTCTAATGGTAGGAAAAACATATTTCAGGTCTTCGTTTTAGTGATCGTCATTTTAATGATGAGTTAGTGAAGCCCCGGTTATACTGATCTTTGCATAAACGACTTTGTAAGCGTTTGTCGAAGGTATGGTTCCTTTCACACACCCCTAAAGGCTCAGCACTAGGTGTACCGCTTAGGCAAATTCGTTTGGGAAAGAGTACGAATCTTCGCTAGTACATAAATTAAGCATATAAAACGTTAGTGGGAATGCAGAGGTAAATTCAATAAAAATCACGTTAGGGGTTTTTTCGGTTTTTTCGGGCACAGTTATGATTAAAAGAACGGTATTAAAGTCAGTAGAATGACTTTAACATGATAAACGCTATTCATTACATAAATAAGAAGTTAAAAATATATTTTTCATTGTTATTTTTTTTTCAACGTTGGAAGTAAATACGTCAATCGTTCAGATGATACGATATCTTTTAAAACGGTAAAAAACTATCTGATATAAATAATGCAGCAATTGGGTAATGTGGAGACGATATTTAGAATTTGGTATGCCAACTATATGCATTCACACAACTGGTAGAAGAAATTATATATATATATATATATATATTTGTCAAACATTGTAAATATAGAATTTATTATGTGATGGGTAGGTGATGTTTCTTGTTAAAATTTGATTATGGTTATAAGAATTAATACAGGATTGCCACGGGACAAGGAATTTTTCAGTGAAAATACCAATATTTGCTCACAGAAAAACTCGTCTTATGTAATCGTGCAATTACATAAGACGAGTTTTTCTGTACGAAAATATTGGTATTATCACTGAAAAATTCCCTGTCCCGTGGCAACCCTGTAATAGTGTAACGTATTAATTCTTATAGCTATTAATAGAATTAATAGTGTATTTTATGTAACTGAATTCAAAACAAATTCTTAATTTTTAGATTATCCATATGAACGTTGCTATGGTGATGCTTTATTTTATATATAAGAGTGTATGATGTAAAATGTACATTATATTGTATATTATATATATTGTAAATTATAAATTAAATTGTATTTTTAAATTATATACTACTACCACGGCTAATTGAAATCTACATCTTCCTCTTCTGTTAGATTCTATACGAATGTAAAATCTCTCTTTACGTTGTATTCAAGGTTAAAAACTATATTCTAAATAAAGATATGAATTTTAAACTATTCTCCTTTTTAATTGCAAAAAAGGGTGTAAAATAAAAAGACTATAAGCAGTAAAATAGGTTTTATTAGACTGTTCACATATGTTTCTGATCAATCTGAGCCATTATCAAAACAAACAAAAATATTCAGTACATGCACGGTCTATGAAGTTATTTTAAACGCAATCATTTAATTTTTCCCGTACTTTTAAAGTAATACGCACGTTATTTTTATTTTTTAGTTGGATGTTTATTTCCATATTTGTATCCAAGTAGTAACTGGAGCAAAAATTTTGGTAAATTAAATTATCGTTACATATTGTATTTTTACGTGTAACAATCTCTATGGTTTCTCTTATAATGGATTGATAGTATAGATTTCAGGGGAAAATAATTTTCCTTTCACTGAAATTTATTTGGATGGTTTCATCTTGATATAATCTTGCAAGGGCTGTGGTTTTTCTATTATACTTACTATCAGCTATATGCTCCATTTTTCTGTAACTAAATTTCCTGCTTGCCGTGCCAAAATAGTAAATATTTTATCTGTATTCTTTAATAAATTGTGTTTCATATACTCCTGAATAAGTATCAAAATTAATTGGGTTAATTTTTCAAAATGATATTCTTGAATTTCTGTGGGGGATTTGGCTATTAAAAAGATAAAATATGTGTTTCAAATAAATACAAATAAGGAAACAAACATCCAAGAAAAAATAAAAATAACCTGCGTATTTTTTCTAAAGTAAGTAAAAAATTAAATGAATGTGTTTCAAATAACTTCATAGACCGTGCATTTATAGAATATTTTTGTTTATTTTGATAATATCTCATATTGAGTTGAAACATATGTCAACAGTCTAATAAAACATATTTTATTATTTATAATATTTTTATTTTACACTTTTAGCAACTAAAAAGGAGTATATAATTACAAGGTGTTATTATTTGTTATATTTAAACGATTTTTTATTATAACGAAAACCTCAAAAACAATATTTTATATTTTAATGGATAATAGTACACAAGTTTACTGTTCGTAAAAGCAAACGTAATTATCATAAATTCCATTATTTAGTCATTTGCAGTAATTAATAGCTGGGAATTACATAGAATTAATTCCTTAAACAAATAGCGATAAACGTGGCATGCTGGACAGTCTGCTCAAATAGCCGCAGCTAATGATAAACTATTAGCGTGGGATGTATTTACATTTATAAAATATGTCCTCAAGAAATTAATAGTTTAACTTCTTTTTTTAAGTGTACTCTTCTTGAAAGATGACTCTTTCTTTTTTAGTTGACAAAATATTTCTAAAATATATGCTTACTTTATTCTTTTATGTAAACAAATCCTAGCCAGCTGAAAAGAGCAAAATTTTAACACTTCAAATACAATTAAGTACAGTAAAATCTGCTTTTAGCTATCACGGTCCGTTCGATTAAAAATTGGTCGCTCCGAGAAGTGGTCCCTTAATGGAAGTCACGTTTAAATATAGTTTTTGGCTGTCGAAATAAGGCAAAAAGTAATGTTATGAAAATATATCTATCACATTCGGAAAAAAATATAAAAGATTAAATATCAAAATAAAACTTTAATTGTTATTCACAAAATAACAAACCCAATAGTTTAAAAAATATACAAATTGGTGTTTGCTGTGATTTTACAATTTTATCTTTTACAACTTGTATTTCTAAAATCTTTCGAAGATCAGTGAATGCACAAAATGGGTTTATAGAGTTAGAGATTATCAGAATAGAAAATATATCTAAAGAATATAAGTTTAAATGTGTACTTACCTGGTTCAGAAATTTCATGAATAATTTTGCGGTCAAGCTAGGAAAGATCGGGATATCTTTCCGCTTCTTCAAACTAATTGGCTGATCATGGAGGGAGTTAAACTGAGAATGGTCGTTGAAAGGAGGTAAAATTAATATTGAACCTATTGTAATAAATTTCGTTCCATAAAAAAATGGTAGTTGAGAAGGTTATAGCTTAATGGAGGTGGTCGCACAGGGAGGTTTCACTGCATATATTTTAGAAACTAAAAAAAAAGAATAAAAATTTAATTTAAAAACAAGAACGAAAAATCATGCGTCAAGCATAGACTATGAAACACATTCCAACACAACCAGAAAACTGTAACGAAATTTCACCGTTAAATAAGGTGAAAGAAGATATGTAAGTAAACAGTTTAGAAAACACATAACACATTGAAATATACAGTTTTCAAAATTACCTTCAGGTGTCAAAAAAGTAGTCGAATTATTTTGCGCAGCCCTGTTTATAATCAATAGATGTGGATATATAGTATGATAAAAGTTAGTTCAGTTAGAATATTCACATTTAGCAGTTTTCACCTATCGATGGAAATGCATTCGAAATCTTTTGTACAGCCCTGTATATTATCTGAAGACTTTTGTACACACCACCTATTCAGCTAAAAGGCAACATAAAACTCACTCGCAGCAAATACCAAACGTAAACGACAATGTATCTTTTTTTTCGTAGTCCTGTATATGAATTTATTTATATTCCACAAACTCTTCTATTAGTGTACTAAATATAGTTCAGCAGGAAAATGCGTTAACACAATTAAAAATTACCCTTAAGCAATTCACTCCCATAGTCTGTACTACTTACGAATTTCCTTATGTAGCCCTGTATATGGTCAACCGAGTTTATAAACACACACGTATTATAAAAAAATAAAGTTAAAAATGCAAACCAAAGTTGAAAACGCACTTATCACACATAGACTGTAAATATCACACATGTACTGTAACCAATATATTTTGTGTGTCCCTGTAAATAAACGCAATGCACACAAGAGAGCAATTGATAGTGCACCGCGGTAATGCATATAATTTTCATTATGTTTGGAATAGTGAAATATCACTAAATTACACTGCAGACGATTTTTTTCCATATAGCGATGTATTAAAGAATTTTTTTGTTTGACCCTGTAAGTGGATAATAAATGCTTTGCACCCCATATTCTACAAAAATCATGTTTTAACGCGCTTCATAATTATATATAACTTTCATTATGTTTTAAATGACGCAGCGTCATCAAAATGCGCTGGAACCGATTATTCCCCATTGACTGTAATGTAACGGAATACTTTTGACTGTCCCTGTAAAAAGACTATAAGTGCTACACACTTCTGTTGAAATAGGGAACATGCTATATTAAACGACAATAACATGAAAAAGTTTCAGGACAATCGAAGCATATTTACGGGAGTTAGAGCACGGAGAGACGGCAGACAGACAGACGGCAGACATAAACACTTTTCAACTACGTTGGAAAGCGTTAAAAAAAGAGAGAGATAAATAAACAACATTTTAAGAAGAGTACACAGAGAAAAATATATATATTAATTTCACGAGGAAATATTTTAAAAATACGAACGCATTCCACCTGTTCCCAGGAATGATAGTATGTTGAAATGAACAACTTTCTAATCTATCTATACTAATATTATAAAGGAGTAAAGATTATTTGTTTGTTTGTTTGTTTGTTTGTTTGTTTGTTTGTTTGTAGGGGGTAATCTCTGGAAATACAGAAGCGATTTCAAAATTGATGGGGGCAAATTGATGGTGACAATCCCTGCTCCAACATAGGCTATATTTTATGTCGGTGCCACTATCCCCAAGGGGGTACAGGAGCGAAAAACGTTCTAAAATTTCGATTTTTTGTATACTGAATGAGATAGAAACATCAAATTCGGTATGGTAGTTACTTATAAGATGTAAATGCTCTCTAAGAGCAAATTCTAAAAACATTCGAAATTTAAAAGGGTGAGATGAGGGAAAAGCGTTCTAAAAACATTCTAAATTACAATTTCTATGGAATCTCTGGAACTACAGAACCGATTTCAATAGTGATGGTGGCAAATTGATGGTGACAGTCCCTGCTCCAACATAGGCTATATTTTATGTCGGTGCCACTATCCCAAAGGGGATGCAGGAGCGAAAAACGTTCTAAAATTTCGATTTTTTGTATACTGAATGAGATAGAAAAATCAAATTTGGTATGGTAGTTACTTATAAGATGTAAATGCTCTCTCAAATACAATTTCTATGGAATCTCTGGAACTACAGAACCGGTTTCAAAAGTGATATTGGCAAATTGATGGTGACAATCCCTGGTCCAACATCCTCTTTAATAAAAAGCTATGCGTTGCTGACGACTGGGTTTTTCGCTAATCGTTGCCACAGATTAATCTCGGAAAATGAAACATTTGGAGTTACTGAAAAAAATAATAGCTCAAAAAGTATTTGTCAGAAAATTGTTAGACAAACTGCGTTTGAAAGATAAAAAATTGTATTATTTTTTATATAATTTTCAAATCTAATGATTATGCCGTTTTTCAAATATTGAATTTCAAAAATTACCAAATTTCACAATGGAGTACCATAACTTCAAGTGTAAAAAGATAATTATAAGGGCGACGTTTCCTGACGTGTATATTGGCACGAGTCGCAAATTATAGTAGCCTTATTATTCTCTTAAAATATAAAAGTGCAGTATGAAATGTCAATATTTTGTTGGATTAAAGTTCCGTTAAGAGAAATTGACCAGCGTAGCGGGTGTAGCTTGCTAGTTATATTATAATATTTGTAATGTCGAAAATAAATTTCATGTGTTAAAAAAAAAAACTTCAATATATATTTAGATATTTTATTCAAAATAAATGAAATTTTTTTTGTAGTTCATATAAAATAAAAATTAATCCATACACACAAACAACAAAAAAGTATATATATATAGAAAAATATAACTCAATGTTATATGAAATCTGTCAGTTTTGTAACTGTCGCTACAATAATATAAAGTATTTTGCTTTAATTAAAGATTTAAATAAACTTAATAAATTTTACCAATCTATATAACAAAAACCATTGTGCATTCTACATGTGAAATGTGTGCATTGATATATTAAAGAAAAATTAGAATAAGGATGAAATTGAAATATAAAATACACACAAGTGGGAATATATGAAACAAAGCTATTCAAATTTGACAAAGCAAAACAAAGTACGCTTCATTAGAATACCTTTTTTAAAAGAATTTCAAAAAGACCTTGTAGAGATAATATATATGTATTATTGAATCTGTCCCTGTCTGTAAAATTATATCTTCAATATTATTTATATTGATATTAAAGTATCAATATTCATTTCAAAATTAAATAATCATAAAACTAAAACACAAGAAAAGGTTAGGCTTACCTAAACGGTCCTCTTTCGGGAGATAAGATATCTTAAATTATTCTGACTTTTCGGGAATGAATGTTCATGTTGTTCAAAAATAATTGAATCTAAACAATGTAGACACACAAACAAATATATTGACGATCACGAACACAATATACACAACATTTTTCGCGCACATCATAAATATTACATCTTATATTCCGTATTACATTTTCTAGTTCATTCATAAAAGTTCTAAGACAGATCCATTTTTTATCAACAGAAAAACATCGTCTGCGCGAGGCGCAAAATAGAAACGATTAAATTAAAACCATGGAAGTAGCGATAAAACGCAACATATATATATATATATATATATCCAATTTTTTTGAAAATTAGAAAAGTTATTAATTTTCTAATGATTATAGACTGGGACATTATTAAAAGAACACATTCTTTTCACGTATCAATAAACTAGAAATAGGTGTTTAACAAAAAATACTTATTCCATGAAGTTAAGATTAAAACTACAACTATGCCTCTTCTTTTTATTTAACTTCTATTTTATCATTGAATAATTGATTTATGTATTTTAGGCAGCTCATTTTAAGTATTATCACTTTGGTTAAAACTACGAGTAAAAACAATATCCAAATAGCCATCCATCTCCTCATAAACATTATTCATGAATCCCTGGAAATTATGTAGATAAGGAAAACTCTAGTTTCTAGTAATCTAACAACCTTTACATCGTTACAACAACAAAAAACAGACAGAAAATATGTTTTCTGCCCGCTTTCAAAGAAAAGTGCATTTTTCTTCTTCATAACTATCACAAACATTTACTATCTTCATATTTTAGCGTCAAACAATGTGTCATAACTGCAGTATGCACAATGTAGTTTAGATCCCCAGAAGAATATTAACAAAAATTTGCCAAAAATATAACTTATCATTAATATCAAATATTGAAATAAATATCTAGAATTTTGTTGCGATTGAGTAAGACATTATTTAAAAATGTTATTAGGTGCAAGCAGTAGATATGTCTATGGGTCATATTTATAATTCGACAGAGAATATCCAAAAATTGCCTTATTGCAAAAATTATATAATTAGATGGTAAATATTTTCTATATGTCCATGCATCAGTTTTGAAAGAATGCGTCGAAATTTTTAAGGAATTGTTTTCTAACGATACCTTTAAATATTTGTTTCGTGTCTGTGGTTGTGAATATAGGCCCTACAATTCGTACATTTAACTATGGATGTGTTATCAAAGTACGCAATATCTCTTCACGCTTTTAATATAAACGTTATATGATAAATATTTTTTTACAGAGATGCGCATGTATATGTATGTGATGATTTTAAAATGCTGAACTCTGAAACTCGTTGATAATTGCATATTGCTATATTACGATAGTAAGTTCGCAGTCGTAAGTATTGAACAGTATGTACTGGTGTTCGATGCATTAGAGGTTCCCGACTCAAAATAGAATAACTATTTGGCCCTGGGTAACGTCGTTTATTATGGACCTTTAATATTTTCAATATAAACCATCCGCCACTTGAAAAAAAAAACACAGATTTAATCTGTCAACTATATTGTATTACTTAGATAAGTAATAACGCACATTCTATATATCCAATCGTATTACTTCGCAGCAGCAGGTTTTTTAGTAGAGAATCGAAAACACACAAAATGTGATCTCTCGGCTCGTGCTTCTCTCAGAATGGTGTAGGTGTTTCTGCAGCATTGCGGCAAATGAGGCAGCCAATGAATGTGGCGGAAGAAGTCATGACTCTATTTCAATCTCGGCAGGACATAATAGTGATTTAACTCCCAGTAAAAATAACGCAAATAACTTTTTAGAACGAAATAAAATAAGAAAAATGGTACAACATGATAATTTTAAATAGAAAGAAATATCGGCATTTAAGAATTGAGAAAGAAAAAAAGTTTTCAAGAAAATAATGACGAGAAATGCTTTTTAAGATATTTTAAACGGGAATAAAATATTAACTGTGCATTTTAAAGTATAAAGAGGTTTAGATAAATGAATTAAAAGAAGAATTATTTAAGATAGGAAATAATTAAATAATTACCCCTAAGGCATGGTGACGTCACGGCGACGTCAATGTGTAGTCACACTGTGACTTTGTGACCGTCGATGTGAAGTCACTGTGACCTAAATGTGAAGTCGTTATGGCCGTTTTCAAGGCTTTATGTGACCTCACAATGTGACTACTTTGTGAAGTCACCGTGCGACTTCAATGTGAAAAGTGTGACGAATCTGCATCGGATAGGGTGACCAAATTTTCCCCGCATCCGATCCGGATTGTTCGGATCGACATTTTTTTTTGCTAGACGTTTGTGACATTTGTGACGAATCTGCATCGGATTGGGTGACCAGATTTTACCCGAATCCAACTCGTAAAGTTCAGATATATATATTTTTTTGGCTGCAGGTTTGTGACAATTGTGACGATTCTTCATCGGGTCGAGTGACCATATTTTACCCATATTCGATGAGGAAAATTACGGGTCGGTTAATTTTTTCTTTCCTTTTATTCTCTTTCTTTTCTTTTCTTTTTTTTTTTCGACAGATTTGAAAGAATATTTTATTTTTTCTTTAGATCAAGTTATTATTTTATTCTAGTTTTTCATATTAATCCAAATCCAAGCTGCAATAATAAAATCTCAACCCTAAATCAACCCGAACCCGAAAAAATTACAATCAATTTAACCCAAACAGAATAACAACAACAACAATTATCGCTATTCTTACTCGGCTCAAGCTGAACGTCATGTCGGGTGCGGGTAAAATCGGATTAACCAACCCGATGCAGGACTTAAGTCGGGGTTTTAAATTATTTATTTTATTTTATTCTGTCTATTTAGTTAAGGTTTTGCTTGGGCTCCGATTCTTATATGAATACCCTATCAGGTCGGGTAACGCGATTTTGAAACGATTTTTTTTAAATCCTGCAATCGAGTGAGACAACCCGATTTCAAACGAACCCAAATCATTACCATTGGTTACACATTAAATAGCAAAAGGTGGATTTGCAGATTTTCAAATTAATTATATAAAAGTGGTGAAATGTATTAAATTTCTGTTGTTCTATAATATAAATGCAACATTTTTTGTATTTTCAGCTCGGTATTTAAAAATTTTAGAGAAATGCTTTTAAATAAAGCAAATAAGTACTATGTGATTTTGCTATAAATGGGAAACGGTACTTTTCAATATTATTTTTAATTTTAAGAATTTTGATAAAAATTGTTATTGCAGTATATTTTAATAGTCAGTTAAAAGCACATTTTGAAAAATAAAACTATAGATTTATTTAAAATGTTTACAAAATTAAAATAAATTAATGCTTTAATTCCTGCTATTTTTACAAGTATTGATATTTTTTAAATTTATTTACTTTACTTTTTATTATTATTATTAGTTTTACAATTACTAAAATATGTTATAGAACACTGTGCATGGATATCTATTTCAATTAATATTAGATTTTATATAAATTTATTATTATTCTATATAGTGAGGAACTATGAAATTTAACTCTTCTTCATGGGATTTCATATATAGAAAACAAAAAGAAATCTGTAATACTAATTCCATGCAAGGTTTTATTACATACATAATAAAGAATATGTATAAAAAATAATAAACTGAAATACTAAAGGAAGTAAAGAACTTAAAAAATATAAGAATGAACAAAAAATCAATATTGAGAAAAAGTCATTTATTTAGTTTTCATGAGTGAAAAACCCTTGAATGGCAATCGTGTACATATTAAAAATACAGTTTTGAAATTTTAAACCACGTGTATAAAAAGTTTAGATCTATAATTTGAGATAATAATAAAATAATCAATATTTTAACTGTGATAAGGTCTTTAAGCCTTGAAATTTTAAAGGGTAATTTTTTTTTAACTATTTCAATAGTTTTTAAACAGTATCTTATATATTTAACTAGTGAAAATATTCGAATAATGTATTCCCCAAAATATTCACATCGGGGTCCAGGTTTTAAATCATATTTAAAAGAAAAATAACTGTATGTTTTAATTTATTAAGAAAGATTTTTGAAAAATATTTCATAAAAGTTGCCAATTTTGAAAAAGAAAATTTAACTGATCAAAGTACGTTATCATACATGAAACCTTTATTTTATAACTATGTTTTAACCCTTTGTGACTCGACAACATCAGTTTGAAAAATATTTACTCTGACATACATCATTTTAAGCAAGTAAAAAAAATAAAAATCATAAAAATAAAAATTATTTACTAAAAGATACTTTTTCATATTTACAATAAACAAAAAATTATATAGTTTCTTCTCATAAATATTGTTAAATTTTTAATACAAAATTGTAACGTGTACGAACTTACCTTTGTAAAAAATCTTTTTTTGGACATCTGCAGACTTTTAAATTCAACAAAGTTAATTTTATTCATAAAGGTATGAAACTGTTTAAATGATAAATAAAACTTTGATATTACAAATTAACTCAGTATCGTCGTATGTTGAGGTTTCTATAAACAATTTATATTAACTACTGCGTTAAAAGATAGCAGTAATAAAGAAAATCATCTTATTAACCTCGCTGAAAATAACTTTGTCTTTTGGTATGTTTAGAGGTATGCAACTGCAGTAAAAAACATACTTAAAAACAATATTTTGGTTATTAAAATATAATAATGTTACTAATTTATTGTCAATTATTTATGGAATTGTAATAAATGCATCGATAGTGACACATATAATTTATCATATGATGCCGGTGAAATATCTATCTGGGTCGATGTTTCGTGACTAGGCAATAATCACAATAATCTGTTGTTCATCATAAATAGAGCAAGCTGATTTAAAAAAATCTACCGTAAAAGTTTTAGAATAAAGTTTGGCCAAAATTTTAGATATAAAGTCCATTTGAAATGTAGATAATCATAGTTACATAACCCAATAAAATAATAAATTATAAACATAGTTTCAAATATTTAACCAGTTTTGAATGTGAAAAAATATATAAATTCAGATAACAACATAAAATGGAACCACACATTGGTTTATTATTATTTTTTTTTTTTACAGGATTAGGTGGTAATTATAAAGAACATTTCCCTTTAATAATAATTCTTTTATAATAGTGTACAGATGTTTTGAAATTTATAACTATAAAATGATTCAGGAAATAAATTTAGTGAAAGTAATTATCTGATTAAAATCGTTGACATTTTCTTACTTATTTTAACAAAATAAACATTAAATTTAATAAACTTAACTGATAAATGTTAAACGAAATATTTAACTTTTGTAAAATACTGCATGAAAGTAACTGAAAACGATATAACTAAATGCAAAGCTAACAGGGAAAATAATATTTTTCCATACCTCTTTTTCTTTGTGATCTTCAATATTCTATTTTGACGTAAAAATAGCGAAAGTTTCTTGAGAAGGCAAAATTCCTCCAAATGAAGTACAATAACATTGGCGGAAAACAAATTTAACCACGCAAAGGAATTGTACTTTTCATGGAAAGAAAATTCGTATAAAAATTGTATTTGCGGAATCCTGTGCAGGTTTTTAATTTTAAATACGTAGAAATTATACACGCTCATAACACGCGTATTGTCCAACGAACTGACATCCAAAGATTAAATACACTGTTGTGCGTCTCTTATTCTGAGGTTAAAAAAGCAGACGATAATTTTGAAAGCGTTTAAAACACCTGCGCGCATTTAATAGCAGGGCAGATGATCTTTTTTCTTTTTTTCTTCTTCTTATATAGTTGATGTTAGAGTAGAAGGTTAAAAAGGCAGAATATTTCTTTTTATAGTCTCTCCAATTAAAATTTCTTATTTGAAGATTTATTTTTGAAGCAGTTTACCTTTTTTTTACGATTAGTTTCACAATAATAATACTTGTATAGTTTTTTTTGTAAGTTGTAAAAAATATCAATATTTATGGCGTATCAAATAAAATATTGTTTAAATTTTTAGGGCACATAAAAAATATTTTAATGGACAAGAATGCAAAATCATAAAAAAAAGTAAAATTTGCATAGATCGTAATAATTGCAAAATGTGATCCTAAAAAAGTAAAAGGTTGGGGGGGGATGGGCATTTTCCCTTTTTCAAAATTTCCTTTTTTCTTTATTAATGTCCTGTAGAAGAAACAGCTTGTAAAATAACAATATTTTTTTAAAGAAATTTGTGGTTAAAGAAAAACGGACACGTGAATAATTATTTAAATCATACACATTTTGCATAATTTTTTTTTAATTTCATTTTATATTCGGAAAATGTTAAATTTATTTACAAAGTATGAAACAAACAGCAAAATATATATTGGAAGAGGTACTCAATCTACTTAAATACTAAAGAAAAACAATTGTTATCGGAAGTACACCACTGATTTTATTATAATAAAGCGTCTGTTTTTCACAACCCACCTCCCCTCAAACAAACAAATATTTAATTACCATAGTAAATTGAGGTACAGTTTTGAAACATATTGCATTTGAAAAAGAATTTTATTTTTCCTATTCGACGGTTAAAAATTGAAATTGTGCAATATTTAGAAGTTAAAAAAAAATCACTGTATAAGCGAAATTTACTGTTCAGTTGTTGCCGCTGTTAACATGACGTCATTGTTACTCTTGGATAGCTTGCGCACTATAATATAGATTGCTCTCAGTTTTACAAAAGTTGTTAATTAATATGAAAAGCAAATGAGAAACTGCCTTAATTTTAAAAAAATTGTTCATGGAGTACATGCCGTATTATGTTTGTATTATAATTTATAATTGCATATTGATTGAAAATTACCTATTTATAAAGCATTTTCCTGTAAGTCAGTAAATAAATTAATCAATATAGCTTAATTTTCCAGGGATCATAAAAATCAGTCAGAATCAGACCCTTTAAGTGCATTAAAGCATTCCTGAATAATATATATTTCTCATCATTTTAAAATATATTAAAAATTCACATTTTGGTCAAACTGTGACTTCACAACATGGTGGTATTTTGATAACACATGTGACGTAGTGTTTGTGACTTGCAGTAACGTCACAGTGACGTCACAAAAATTTAAAAAAATGTCAGAAACATTTTTTTTACATTGAATAACATATTTTGTAGTGTTCTTGCAATTTTTTTATGATTTCCAAGCAATTCACATTTTAGTCACAATGTGACGTCACTAAGTGGTTGTATTTTGGTCACAGATGTGACGTGACGTACGTGACTCACTGTGACGTCACGGTGACGTCACTGTGACCATGCATGCTATGCGGGTAGGTTTTAGAATAATTTTAGAAGGGAACATTTTCATGGAAAAAATTTAATGTAGCACGAACATTTAAATTTTGTGATATATATGTATTTTTCCTTTTATTGCGTCCCGAAATTGGTTCAATTTTGTGCAAAATTTGAGTATATTTCTGCACACCTGCAGTTTCAGGTTAATTCCACATGTATTTTCAAGATAGTTAGCAAAACGTCTAAAATTGCAAGTGACCGGTCACCTTTGGAAATATAGTGTATATATATATATATATATATATTAATCTGATGGCCTTAAATATTTTGCATATTCTAAAATATTTAGTTTATTCAAGTTCATAGTCTTTTCGATAAAAAAAAAATGTATGTTATTTATGTTGTTTTTCTACAAACATAAAAACTCAATAAAAAGTATATAAATCCCTGCTTTATAATTTTTTGAATACATCAATATTATCTACAGATTGTAAATTGTTTATCTCGGTGTATCTATCTATTTATCTCTGTATATAAACACGTAGATAAGCATATGGATACATAATTAATCAGGTATAAACGCTATTATCAGATAGCGTCGATATGCATGTAATTCAAATGTTCTTTTCATGAATTTTAACTTTTCCAATTGAAATTAATGATACGAGCAGAAAGTTGTTTGAAAAAAAAAAATCCTTATTACTAGAATCTTTAATTTAGAATAATAATGACCAATTACACTTTTCATGAATACAAAGTTAATTAACGTAAATTTAATTGACTTGACTTTGTGGAATTTAAAACTTGAAGAGCAAAAGAAAATTCCTCTTTAAAAGCATACGCTGGACAATTATTACCTGCCTAATGAGCTGTCGTTAGTAAGGGAAGCAGGATTATCTTTTAGAATTTAAATATTTATTTCATTTAACATAAATTATTTTTATATATGAAAATTACAGACTAAAATAATAAAAGTTAACGGAAGAAGAAACAAGTTTTTCAATCAAGCAAGAAAAAAAATATAAAACATACTTAAGCTAAGGCATATCGATGAAGATCGCTGTATTAAATGACATTGTGTAATTGAAAATAAAATAAATATTATGTGGCCAGCACCTGGTGCTCCATAATTGCGTTAAAACTTAAAAAATCATTAAAACGAAAACAAATGATGCTAAAAAATTGCAGTTTGCAAAAATGAGGTTAAAGGGAGAATGGATTTTTTTTAATAACGGAAGAAAAAAATGTTGAAAAATTACCGTTAAATGACGCTACATGCATAATATATACCAGATTTATTCAAATCAGGCTGTCACTAAAACCCCTCAATGCCCACAGATTATTTATTCGATGCCAGCAGTATGCTTTCGTTATCAGATCAAGCGCTGTTGATTAAAATCTTTTACCAGAAAATGCAATCAACAACTGGCGCATTGCGAAAAATCATCACGGTAAAATGATTGAAGACGACAAAATAGACTACTTGATGTGCTGGAATACTGAAGCTTGTCACACATTTCGAAGAAATTATCTTTAACTATGAGCCTAATTTGCATACACCTGTGTAGAGGTGGAGAGACGGGTTAACTGCTATTAATGATGTCTATAGGCTCAACAGTGTTAACAAAGGTACATACTTGAGTTACTGATGGTGCTTTCAATTCACGGATAAACGGCTCACTGGTTTCAACAGAAATAATATCAGGAGACTCCCCCATCTCAGGCTGTTGTAGCAATGATGGACCGAACCACCATAAATCACATTGCTTGATCTTGATGGGATCTAGGCCTCTAGAAATGAGATCTGCAGGATTTTGCTTGGAAGGTACATAATTCCACTGATCAATCGAAGTTAAACCTTGTATAATCGATACTCTATTTGCGACAAATGTCTTTAGATCATTCGACTCCTTTTTTAACCATGCAAGTACAATAGTACTATCTGTCCAAAAACAAGTTTTAGAAACTTCTTGCTTTAGAGCACTTAACAATTTTTGCATCAACTTAGATAATAGGACTGCGGCAGAAAGTTCTAGACGAGGGACAGTAATATGCTTTAGAGGAGCCACTCTAGATTTACTAGTGAGCAGTGTGATAGCAGAATCACCATAAGAATTAATAGATTTTACATATACGACCGCACCATAAGCAAGTTTAGAAGCATTGGAAAAACCATGCAATTCCCCACAATTTGATTGTTCTACAATTACAAATCTTGGGATATTGATCATATTTACAGTTTTTAAGGAAGTAAGAAAATTAGTCCATTCGATATTTTCTTTCACTGGAAGATAATCACACCAATCTATTTTCAGCAACCATAATATTTGGAGGAAAACCTTGGCCTTCGTAATTATTGGACCTATCAAACCCAATGGGTCAAATATTCTAGCAATTTGCGATAATACTGAGCGTTTGGTATGCATTTCACTTTGCTCTATAATTAAATTAAATCCAAAACAATCTGGTTGCGGCTTCCACAATATTCCTAAAGTTTTTGTCTCACTGGCAAATGAATATTCAGATATTGCATTATTACACAAAAGAGAAGAATTATTTACTGACCATTTGTGAAGATCCATGCTTCCCTTCTTTAACAAAGATATCAGTTGTTGTTGGATCTTTTTAGCTGTGTCTAGATCATCAGCACCTGTCAAAATATCATCCATATATACGTCTTGAAATAATACATTTGCGGCTAAAGGAAATTCCTTTCCTTCATCTCTAGCTAGCTGGGTAAGGGTTCTTGTTGCTAAAAAAGAGGCACTCGTTGTGCCATAAGTCACCGTACATAATTTATACACCTTAACTGGTTCATGTACCTCAGGTTTAAACAAGATTCTCAGTAAATCTCTTTGACTCGGATGTATCAATATCATACAGTACACTTTTTTAATATCTGCTACAAGAAAAAATTTGTGCTTTCGAAATCGCAACATTATACTAAATAAGTCATCTTGGATTATTTCTCCGTTATACTGCAAACTATTTACAGATTTTCCGGTAGAAGTTAAGGAGCTAGCGTTAAAGACAAATCTTAATGGTGTGCTACTTGATTCAGCATGGAACACGCAATGATGGGGTATGTAATAAGTGATATCTGGTTCTTGAGACTCTATCACCTCTTCCATATGACCCATACTTAAATATTCTTGCATAAAGACTTTATAAAGATCATTAAATTTAGGTTCTCTAACTAAGCGATTCCATAATGAATTTAAAACTTTCATAGACTTTTTCTTTGATTCACCAAGACAAGATAGGTCTTCCTTAAATGGCATTTTTACCATGTATTGCCCTGTTGCAATTCTGGAATAATTTTTCAGAAAATGTTCTTCGTAAATTTCTGCTTCCTTATTTTAGAAACTTCAGACTCTCTCTCTATGTTTACTATTTCCCAAAAATCTCGAATTACCCTTTCTAACTCCAAATTATCTGTTATCAACCCACAATGTATATTACTTTCACCCTTAGCCGAAAGGCTTCCGCTAACAATATAACCGAAAACACTGTTTTGTAACACTATTCTAGTATTTAATGGTTGGGGGTAAATTTGACCTAGCCTTAAAAATTCATAGAAATCTTCTGCACCCAAAAGAAAATCAATAGAGCCTGGCACATTAAACTTTTCATCAGCTAATTTGATGTTATTTAACGATGAAATACAAATCTCAAGCGGTCTAGAAGGCGTAAATTCCGTAATTTTCGGAACGACTAAAAAATTTAATTTCAAATAAAAATCTTTATCTCTATTAGAAATAGTTGTGTTAACTCTAGATCTAACATTAAGGGACAAATTATTTATTCCTGAAATAGAAATATTAGTCTTTTCTCTTTTCAAATTTAGTTTATCTACTAACCTTTTTCTCATAAAATTAGAGTTTGCACCGACATCTAATAAACCACGTGCTTCATGAAAATTACCATATTCATCTTTTATTAAACAAACAAATGTGCTAAGTAACACAGTTTTTAACTCGTTAGACAAATTACATTGTGTTTTCCTGCACCCAAAAGTATGAAAACATGGAGAACTGGGTGCAGGAAAACACAATGGTAAACCTACGAGTCAACCATTAAAATCGGGTTTTCACGTGTTTTCCACCAAGATATGACTTGGCTGACCGATTGCGTTTTAATATGCGCATCGAGTTTTAACTAATTCTGGAATTTCAGCCGTGAACTCGATGAGGTGATTGTCTGTGCTGCCGCCTCCCGGTCTATATCGTTGAAAATAAATTGCTTTGGTTATTAGCTTGAAAAGGCTGGAATACTGGAGCCGAAGCATCCAAATTAGATTTATTTCCGACTTCGTTTTAGAACTAATTCCCTGTGAAATTATCTCTGGATTTT
The DNA here is from genome assembly GCA_963931845.1 of Maratus michaelseni. NCBI lineage: Eukaryota > Metazoa > Arthropoda > Arachnida > Araneae > Salticidae > Maratus > Maratus michaelseni. The sequence continues at coordinate 397,511,486 of OZ007592.1, forward strand.
CAACTTTATTTATTTTTTGTTCACGCGGGAAATGCAAAGTCACATGGTGCCTTTTTTGCAAATAATACAAGAGAATTTAGATTTACAATCAATCACTTTATGATTCATAAGACAGTTAAAACAAAGATTTTTGGATTTTACAAGCTCAACTCTATTACCCACTGACATGTTTTTATAAACAGGACATTTATGCGAAGGATGATTTTCACTACATGACAAAATACATTTAGAATTTTTTACGTCAGTTAGAAAAACTTTAGAAACATTTCGATAATAAGTCTTTTTATTACTTGCTCTAGAATTGTCAACAACGGGTTTTCCCTTAGACGTATAATATAAATTAATTTCCCGAAATAATTCAATGGGAGAAAACCATGATTCTGCTTGTCTAACATTTATAAAATACATGACATCTTTATCAAGCGTTTGACAAATCTTATCAGAAACTATAAACTGTTTTAAAGTTTCGAAATATGTTACATTCCCCAATTTTAAATAATAATCCCAACTCGTTGTTAATCGGGATGCAAATTGTACATATGTTTCATTAGGATGACGTTGTGCTTTCCTAAAATGTTCTAAACAAGTCTGAGGGGTTGGCTCAAATTCTCTAAGTACTATAGCCTTTACTTTTGAATAATCTTCTAATTCCCAATCTTTAATGTATGTAATAACGTTTGTTGCTCTGTCTCCTAACAGATTTAGTAGAATTTCCGATTTATTTTTTTCTAGGACATTTTTAGAAATAAAGGCTCTTTCTAACGATGAAAAAAAATAACCCCAACCTTCTGGTTTAGATGGAATTTTAATCGTTAACGTTCGTACACTTTTAATCAGAGAGCCTAAAGATTCTATACTATCTTTTTTTTTTCGAGATCACTTAAATTATCATTTTTGGTTTCTGCACGGGCCTTAGCCAACTCAATTTCTAACTTTGCATGTTCAATTTTTAATTTCTCAAGATCTAGTAATTTTGATTCCTCATTTTTTCTTTCCTCAATAAAACTGTTTGCTATGTCTTCAACCAGTTTATTATCTGCTTTATACTGCGAACTTTCCTTTATTAAATTTATTAAATCATAAATAGTTAATTTGGAATCTGATATACCTATGTCTAATTCAGCAGCAATTCGCTGATAATCTTCCTTTTTTGCACCTTTAAACATTGCATTATAAATACAATTCACAATAAAATAAATAAAACTGACGTACCTTTATTTATTAATAAATCTCCAAATCTCATAATTCCACATTGAAAAGATGTAATCCACTTTTTCTATTCTCAAATTAGTTCAATAATAAAGAATATCAGTTCTTCTCTGCGTAAACACATTCACAGTTTATTTTTTCGTATTACGAAATTCTCCAGGTTAATCGAAATTATTTTTCTTCTGGAATCAAGAAAAACTTCATCGGAATTCTGAATCACAATATTTTGTACTTCAATATAAACAATACGATGATTTAATTTTAGTTTTACTCATTCTAATTACTTGATAGAATTCCAAACACCATTTTATCTTCTGCAGACGATTACAAAAAACATAAACATCGAAAAATTCCATTTATTCTTTCTCCGGCGAGAGGAGACCAATACTATGGATACGCCGATAACTCAGTTAATATATACCACTACAAAAGAAAAACACACAATCTCTAAATAAAATAACTTACTAGCAGAATGTAACTCTTTTAATTTCTCACAACACTAAATAAAATGGTCGAGAGCCGAGATTTACACAACTTCTCTGATCGGCATCTCGAACCCTACTCACAATCCCAATTTTTTTTTTAAACATTTTACATAGACGGCGCTTCTAGCGGCAACAAGTATGGTAGGCAAAATGTCTGTCCATTTGTCTGTAGCGTGGCATTTAATAGCACTCTTAAGGCGACGATGAAAAATTTCAATCACGCCATTGGAGGAAGGGTTATATGCTGTTGTGCGAGTTTTTTGTGCGCCAAGAAATTTCGCAAGTGATTTAAAAAGGTCGCTTTCGAACTGTCGGCCCTGTTCCGCAGTTATGAATTCTGGGACGCCGAATCGGACAATCCAGCCATTATAAAACGTTCTAGCTATCGTATCTGCAGTTATATCTGCCATGGGAAAAACTTCTGGCCATCTGGTATATCGATCGATGCAAGTTAAGCAGTATCGAAATCCATTCGATGGTGATAGTGGCCCTACGATGTCTAGATGAATATGTCTAAATCTACATTTAGGGAGTGGGTAATGTCCTATTTCAGATTTTACATGACGATGTATTTTACTTTTATGACAGGCGATGCACTTTTGAGCATACTCTGTTACATCCTTACGTAAATTTTTCCATACAAAACGTTTTCGAATGTGGTCGACTGATCCTTTAACACCTGGATGCGATATATTATGTAGCATAAAAAAAATGTGTAAACGAAAATTTGGCGGTACGTAAGGTCTCACAGTTCCTGTCGATATATCACACCAAAGTTGTAGTTTGGAAGGAGCAAGTTCAAGGGAAATCATTTTGAGGGTGTCAGAATCCCGAAGTAAACGCAATTCAGCATCGTCACATTGGGCTTTTGCAAGATCGAGATAATCAATACTCTGGGGCACTTTAATTTCCCAAATACGGGAAAAGGCGTCAGTCACTATGTTATCCTTTCCAGGGATGTAGCGAATGTCTGTAATCAATTGCGAAACGTATTCCAAATGTCGCTGTTGTCGAGGTGAGCTACTGTCACTCTGATTTACAAATGCGAAAGTTAGTGGCTTATGATCGGTAAATACAGTAAATTGACGACCTTCAATTATATGACGAAAATGCTTAATAGAACAATAAATTCCAAGCAATTCGCGATCATATGTACTATACTTTTGTTCAGTAGGTGTCAATTTACGGGAAAAAAACGCGAGAGGTTGAATATCGCCTTTAACAATTTGTTGTAATACGGAACCGATACCGATATCCGAAGCATCAACATGTAACGAAACTTGTGCCCCAGGCACATAGTAAAATAGCAAAGTTGAGCCTGCAATTATTTTCTTACATTGTTCAAAAGACTGCGTAGTTGCATCAGTCCAATGAATGGGAATATTGTTATTTTTGCTCTTTCCTTTACACAAGTCGTGTAATGGAGCCTGAATAGATGCCGTTCCTTTTAAATGTTTATGATAAAAATTTATCATAGCTAAAAATTTGCGTAACTCGTTAACAGTTTTAAGTAGTGGAAAATTAAGTAATGTATCGACTTTTTCTGGCAAGGGAGCTATTCCTTTACTGTTGACTAAAAATCCCAAGTATGGTAACTCCTTTACGCCAAAGATGCATTTTTCGACGCTAAGAACTAAACCATAAGAATGCAAACGTTGAAATATCGTTTCAAGGTCTTTTAACCCGAGAGAGATCGGGCGGGGCACAGAGTCACCCCAGTCTTATTAAAACATCAATCCCGCGAAAAATGTTTATCTGTAATCCATCATCCTTTCAGTATCTTCCTATCTGACTTTCCCCTAGCTAGCTGTAATGTTATTTTTACATTCATTTCTTTTCTGCGCGCGAAATAATCCTTTTTTGGAATCCATGTAAAAAAGGGGTGACTCAGTCTCCCCACGCGACCGTTATTGCTTCGAAATTTTTCATTCTAAGCAGCGTAGTTTTCTGTTCTGAAGTGTTTATGTTATTTTTTGCGTTGAATTATTTAATAAATAAAGGCGTGCAAACGTAAACTTACAGATTATTAAAAATAAATGGAACTTTTGAGAAATTTATTAGATGAAGTTAAGTCTTCTGAAGAAGAAATTGATCAAGCTGGTGAAAATGAACCTGATGAGTAAATATACAGTACTCACGACAGCGAAAGTGAGTTTGAGCAAAAGGATAAAGATTACGAAAATTCGGATTCAGAAGCAAGTATTTTTGTTAGCAAAAATGAAACAGTTTTGGAAAAAGAAAAAAGAAATCAAAAAGTGAAAACGTGATCTTAAAATATAATAAGTCATTTAGCAGGAGTAAAAATTATCGCACGCAATATGACAGAACTAAACAGATATAAAGACAATAAAACTAAAATTTCTTGCATAAAGTATGATAATTTTACCTGTAAAAATCATTCTTTTTATATTTACTAGAAATGTATGTAGATTCAAAACTCCTGATAAAGGTATGTAATTATTTTGATTGTAAAGTTTTCTTAAACATTACAAAAGTTTTTTTAACTAATGAAGTATACTTTCTTAATGATTTAATGAACTTATCGTTAAAATCAAATGATATTTTAATTGTTTATAGCACAATATTTGTATAAAACTAATTGCGCGCGATCTCCAACAGCAGTGCTGGGTGCGCGCTTTCTGTCGTGTTAAATGTGTTTCCTCGTTTTCCGAGGCTACTAAGACATCCTCTAGATAAACTAAACAATTAAGACCTCTTAATACTTTATCCATAAAGCGCTGGAAACTTTGTGCTGCATTTGTTAAACCGAAACACATGAATAAATATTCAAAGAGTCCAATAGGTGTAGTAACGGCACTCTTTTGGATGGACGCTTCGTCTAAAGGAATGTGGTGGTAGGCTTTCATAAGATCTAATTTAGAAAAAAAACACTTTTTCCAATTAAGCCGTAAGAGAAATCATGAATGTGGGGGAGAAGATAGCGGTCAGGAACAGTGACAGAGTTTAAGCGACGAAAATCGCCACAAATTCTCCATTCCCCATTCTTTTTAGGTATCATAGGGATTGGACTCGCCCATGGACTTTTTGATGGTCTAATTAAACCTTGATCCATGAAGGATTTAAACTCTTTCTTAGCGACTTCCAGCTTTTAATAAGATGATCTTCTGGGTCTGGAAAAAATAGGGGGACCTTTTGTCAAAATTGCGTGCGTAACAGTATCAGGTTTGCGAGTGACATGAAGCATAGCCGGGTTATTAATGCTGGGGTATTTCTGCAATAGGTTATGATAAACCATAATGCCGGCAACTGTTTTTAATCCCAGGGCATTTCCAGACGTAAAAACACCTTTCGAGGATTGCTTAGTTATGCTATCAATCATTCTCCGGTTTTTCATATCCACAATTATCCCAAAATATTGTAAAAAATCTGCACCTAAGATAGGGCGATCTACTTCTGCTATTACAAAAGTCCATTTTAGTGGTTTGTGTAACCCAAGATCAAGTGTTAACTGATGTGTACCATAAGTTAAGATTTTTGATCCATTAGCAGCGTATAAGGATAAATGTGTATCAGGTGTTTTATGCAGTAAAGGGTCTCAGGGAAAAGTGCTACAAGCTGCGCCGGTATCCACCAAGTAGCGGAAACCTGATTTCCTATCTGACAAAAACAGACGAGTTGCACAGTTACCCTTATTTTCCATACACGATGTGGTATCTGCTAATTTCTGAGAGAAGTTATACAATCCTGTACATTTTTTAGCTTTATTTCCGATTCGAAAATGGTACCAACATTATTTCTGGTTCCTGGTTTCACGAGAACTACTTCTGGAACGATTACGTGTAAGAGGTTTGTTCTTACTCAAACTACGTGTCCGTGTAGAAGACCGAGTTAAGTCATCCAAACGTTTATGGAGTATGTCGATTTGACGTTTTAATCCATCAAGTTCTGATGAAATACCAGATGTTTTCACTTCAGATAACACTGGTGCAAAACCAGGAATGTCATCAATTTTATCAGCTATTTTAGCCAAATCGGTTAGATTATCTTTACTTATAGACAAAATTTGCTGAACGGATACTGGCAAACGCTGAAGCCAAAGTATACGCAGAACATCTTCTGATATTTTATCAGTAGCTGGGGTTTTCATTTCATGTAGCAGCTGCGAGGGGCGTTTATCGCCTAATTGCAAATCTTGTAAAAGCGTTCTCAAACGAACACTCTCAGATTGAAAAATTTGTTCCGTGATGCGAGTTTTCAACGTTTCATACGCATTTGTGGCAGGGAGTGTACGGATTAGATCACGTACATAAGACAAAATCTCTGTGTCTAATGCAGCCACAACGCAATGAAACTTTGTATCGTCGTTAGCAATTCCTGCCGTAACAAATCCAGATTCTACTCGAAGAAACCACAAGTCTATATCAGATTTCCAAACGGGGGGTGAACGAAATGCGATACGAGAAACTTCGTCGTCAGGCATAGCGACAGCATATGGTACAATAAATACTTAATGTAATCAGAATTGGAACATACTCACTTGAAAACAATTATGTTTCAGATTAATCCAGAGCGGTCAGTCGTCAAGAAAACTTCTCACTCGGGTCACCAGATCTGTAGAGGTGGAGAGACGGGTAAGTATAGCTGTAACATGAACTTAGCCCTACAATGTCACCAACAGCTTAATATTGTTGCGTGTGAAAGTATGTAGACGGACAGCTAGACCAAATGGGGGTTAACCAATTCTTTTATTCACCTAACGAACATAAGTTATGAAATTTATAAAATAAAATTAACGTGCTTTTTTGCACTGCTACATGACACACATAAGGCTGTAATATCCAGTTTGCATAGAAAGCCCTGTGATGCTCTCCTGGCCTCGTTAGACTCGCTTCTTGTCAATAACTTCCAGTTTAAATACAAGAGCATTCGACTGTTGCCATTGTGAAAAGAATTAATGAATACAGTCCTGTTTGAGAGATCTTGCATCTTATCAACCCGTCCGATTCTGTCATCAGAGAATTCGCATCGGAAAGCCGAGCCATCGAAGTGGGTGTCGAGAAGTAGAGTACTTCCATATCTCAGTTCTAGTCGGTCTCGCTGGTGAAATTTGTCCACGGTCGAAACAGTTAGAGTGACTGCATGAATGGGTTGCTCGAATCTAGGGTAGTTAGACTCTAGAGTTTGTCCACAGCAGCAACAACTAGAGAGCACCGCACGGATGAGTCGCCGCACCCGCTTCCAACTATGTATACTAGAGCCATCTATCGGTAATTTTTGAACCACAACTGTTTCTGTTATTAAAAAAGAATCTAATATTCCTCTAATCCCATTCCTGCAAACCACACTTTTTTAGCATCATTTGTTTCTTTTTAATCAATTTTTAAATTTTCAACGAACTTTTGGCGCATCATGTATATCTGCAAGTAGAAAGGGAAAATTACTTGTCTTCATCGTTAACATAGAATAAAAATAAAAATGAGAACGATATTTAGTCATAATAACGATTCCCATAAAGTATTTGATAATTAAATGAAAAGGCGCAATAATAATATCATGAAATTTAAAACAATTATTTTAAATTCAGTAAAGAAATAATTTTACAGTAATCCATTGCCAACTTTTTAAATGGAATGAATTTTGAAATGCAAAAACACTCAGCATGATCCTTATTAATTTATTGAGTTTTATTCCAATTTTGTTATCATATTTATTAGAAAAATATACTTTTTCAAAACTGAGTTATTCGTCCATCTATCACATGTATATTTTATGTATACAATTATTAGAAAGTATTTTTATATCAATATAATTTGGTTTGTTCCAAAAAAGCATTTCATAGATTAATGTCTTAATGTATACCAATATATTCAAAATTGATGTAATTGTGATTATCTCTTACACTGCTAAGACAGAAATTTATTTCCAATTGTAACACTATACAAAACACGTACAACTTTCAGATATGACATTTGTTTTACAATTGGCTGAGTACATATTAAAATACGAAATTTTAAAAATATATATGACAATTCTTCCCATAACTAATATTAATAAAATGTTTTCTCTGCGTCTAAAGGTATAAAACAAGAAAGAGAAATCATTCCTCAAGATTCCATTATGGACCACTTAACAAACATTTACAGAATACTAACAAAACTTCACTGTTTATTAAATTTAAATACGATATCTAAACAATTTAGAATCAGTTGGACATCTCCATTACTCTTGTTAGCCCTTTTTGTGAAGTCGTGTATATGATCTATAGAATTGTTACACTTCACATTGTCCGCAAAATTTAACTCAGAAATATAAACGCAAAACACGTTTAAAATCTTTTCATCCTTTTCTGCCCTTAAATGGTGACTTGAAATATTTTGTGAAACCCCGTACGTGATATACAGATTTTTACACACACCACATACTAAGCTAAAATTTAATTCGTCTCGGAAATGCATAACACAATTAAACGCATCTGAAAACACTCTTTATTTAACACGAGCTAGGCACGCGCTGTAAAATCTTTTAGTTCTAGTTTTTACCACCAGGTGGAGCGTTCTGTTCTAAATAAACCTATTTCCGAACGAAACTCCGACACTCGTTCCCGCTTCTTACGGCCCCGTGTAGAAGGCGTGCCATGCACTCGCGAAAAATCTGTTACTTCCATTTTCCACCGCCAGGGAGTAACAAATATATGTCATAAATAATTAGCTATATCTTAATTAGTTCATGTTAAGTTGAATGAACTGATTCCCGTTGAAATCTCGAGAAAATAAATCCCCCCCCCCCTGAATCTATATTCATAAATTGTGGTAACAAAGTGCTGAAAAAATTATACCGAAGTTTATTTAATACCAGGGAGACCTCGGAAGAATGTCAGAAAAGATTTCGTTTGAATCGGACCAAGATTAAATGCAAAATCTTTTAGTTACATTGTCCACCGCCAGGGGGTGCTCTCTGTTCTAAACAAACCTCTTTCTTAATGAAACTCCGGCACGTGTCCCCGCTGCTTATGACAACGCATAGAACGCGTCCTGTGCACGCTCAGAAAATCTTTTAGTTCTACTTTCCACCGACAGGAGGCACCAAATCTATGTCTTAATTAGTTATCTATATCTTAATTAGTTCATGTTAAGTTGAATGAATGAATTGTCGTTGAAATCGGGGCCTTTGTTTTAATCGGACAAATTTTAAATGCATAATTGTTTAGTATCACTTCCCATCGCTAGGGGGTGCACTCAGTTCTAAATAAAACTCTTTCTGATCAAAACTCCTGCACGTGTCCCTGCTGCCTACGACACCGTATAGCAGGCGTTCTGCGCACGCACTGCAAAATCTTTTAGTTCCATTTTTACCGTCAGGTGACGCAAAATCTGTAACTTAATTAGTTCATGTTAAATTGAATGAACTAATTCTCATCGAAATTTGAGCCCATAGAACGCGAGAAAATACCCCTCCCTGCTCATTAATTTTCGGAAATTGTGGTAACCAAGGGCTAAAAAAATGATACCGAAATGTATCTAGTACTTGGGGACCTGAGAAAAGGTTTCGTTTGAATCGGACTAATAATTAATTAGTTCTGATTTTGGAGGCAGGGGGAAAGGAGGGAGTTTCGATCAGAGCATTAACGCAATATTTCAACTACAACCAAACACTCACCTCCCCCTCCCCACAGAATTAAACCAACGACGTTAAAAAAATAGGAACTTTTGAAACAGAAACAAAATGACCCTTTTTTTAATACATACAAAAATAGTAAGTAATCGTTGTTAATTTCTGAAATTAAATACATAAATAACGTGTACATGAAACAACTGTAAAAATCGCATAAATGAAATCGCAAAAATTCATAACTCGCTGTTCGAATTGCAAGCAGCTGACGACCTTTTCATCTTTTCCCGTACAATTTTATCAGCTACCAATCCAACTGCCCTCCAATGGCGATTGGCTTGTAGTGGGCGATTTGTGACGTCATTTGAAACAAAAAACGCTGCAAAACATGAAAAAAAAATGTTAAACAAAGCATAAAAATGAAATTAAAAGAAAAAAAAAATCTAATAAAAAAAATTGGGATAATAAATAATCCGCCCTTCCCTTTTAAAATTACGATTTTTTATCTGTAAAGAATTATCAACTTTCTCCAGGCTAAAAAGAGTATAAAAGAATGTCGAATCTGAGCGTATCTGAGGCTGAAATGGAAACAACCACCGAACCAATCAAGCATTCTGGCTAAAATTACTTAGTGTAAAACGAAAAAAAATGCCAAAAAATCTGAAATCGCTGTAAGAATTCCGCATAAACTTTATTGAAAAGAGGATAAAATTTACTATATTGGGCTAAAAGATTGGAACCGGATTCCGGTTGCTAATGCGGGTAAATCGCAGCAAAACGGCAAACAAACACTAAAAATCGCACTTTTAAAATCATGATTTATTATCTGTAAAAAATTATCAACTTTCTCCAAGCTAAAAAAGTATAAAATAATGTCGAATCTGAGCCTATCTGAGGCTGAATTGGAAGCGCAACCACTGAACCAATCAAGCATTCTGGCAAAATTTCTTAGTGCAGAAGGAAAAAATTCGCCAAAAATTCAAAAATCACTGTACGAATTTCGCATAAACTTTATTGAAAAGAGAACAAATTGGGCTAAAAGATTGGAACCGGATTCTCGTTACTAAAGTGGAAAAATCGCAGCGAAACATGAAAAAACACTAAAAATCGCATAACATTTTTAATTAAAAAAAATCTGTTAAAAAATTCCAAAATCTGGCTTCGAGGTGCAAAACTACATGCATAGGGGTACCTTCCCACCAAATTTTGTAGCTCTACGTGCAGCGGTCTCTTCAAAACACAACGGAGAAACACACACACACACACACAAACTTCCTTCTTTATTATAGTTGGAGATGCAATTATCACTTATAAAGTCAGCACTATAAAATAATTATTTAGCAGGAATTAGAATACCTTTTCTTTTACAACAGAACCTTACCAATTTATTGCACTTTGGACTTGTGACGTTTTAGTGTTTTCTGGCAACTAAACTGAAACGACCAAATTTTACTCGTTTTTATTTAATTTCAAAGGCTAGAAATATCAATTACGTATCAATAGCAAAACAAACCACATAATCGATTAATACCATATTTTAAAATATGGTACGTTACAGATTTTGCAAGGGTAGATATTCTATTTGACGTTTTTGAAATAAATATATGAATATATGTGATATTTTTTAACTTAACTTTTTTTTTATTTGTTTCTGAACTAAATTATGTAATCATTAACTGAAGTTTAATAGTTTATTTTTTTTTATTATATGCTTCTGCATTTAAGTGTTCTTCACTAAACTTTATATTATTCTTTTAACTTCTACTGTTATTGAAATATTGGAAATCAATAACATCAAGATTCAGATATCGTAAAATCTTCCCGATTGCTGTACAAGAAAACCGACTTCCTAACTTTTAATTTACATCCAAATTTTATTGATTTATAACGCAGAAAAACTTCCTTAACTGTATTAGGTTGTTTCAAACATAATCGGTTTTTATTATTATTACGTATGTTTTAAACTTCTACTTCATACTTTTGAGAGATTATATTAATTTTTTTTTCAGATTTAGAGCAAATCCGTTTGCCATATCCAGTTGACTAAATAATCTAAACATAGTTTGTGAATTTAATTAAAAAGTGAAAATTTCTATTAATAAAATTTCTTTTGACATTAGAAAAATTATAAAATTTAAAATATTTTTATTTTACCATTTAATGTTTTGTTTTTCATTCTAATAATTTCCTTAAAATAACAGAAAACATCACTTGAAATGGTAGAGTCAGATTTTGAGCTTGATATCATTTATTGTCTGTTACGAAGAAAATTTACTTTTATTGAAACAAATTATGAAATAGTTATAGTTATAAATCAAATGACCCACGAAAACATAATACAGAAGCTACAGAAACTTTTTCTTTTTCCACTACTATTCCCAAACAATAAACTTCTTGGAACATTTTTTTTAAATATCTGCTTTAAAAGTGTATCATAATGACTAGGTATATGAACGAAAGTATGGCAGAAAACGGCTCCAAATAGTGCTTATATGTAAGTACAATACGATAGCGGAAAGTATGTGTTTGAAATGAAAAAATATTATATGTCGCATTTATAGTCGGCGCATCTATTAGCTAAGTTATTTTTATCCGAACTGTCTCCTTAGATAACTGCTTGAAATATAATAATATTAAATTCACAAAGAAAGAAGCATGAAAAGACTTTTTTAATGTATGTTGATTCTTTGTTTATGACGAATTCTGTTTCTAAATAGTCCATGACAAATTTGTCTAATCAGACTATTACCACTGTCATAAATTCTTTATACACATCGTGGTCTCACGTGCATTAAAACATTTCAATATAGACCAAAATATGTGTTGTGCAAGACATACAACTGATTAGCGAGAAACATTGTGATAGTAAAAATTTTTATAAGATTTTCAGGGATATACATCTTATAGTTTGAAATATGCAGTATACTTTTGTAATTTTCGATCGAGGCAAAAATAAAGGTAGAACATTGAAAAACTCCGTTGAAGGTAGGTGTAATGTAAGAAGAATAACGAAGGACTTCGTAATTATGGGCAAGAACAATAAAAAACGAGTTTGTTACAATTAAGATGATACTTAGCGCAGTATAACATATGCAGATAAAACAACTTTTTAAGCACCATAAGTTAAATTTATTGCAGATTAGTTTAATGCAATTTCCTATTGCATGTTCGCTATAAATAACTGTAATTCTATTGATCATTAAACGTATTTCTCATTTCCACTTCTCCTCCTTATGTATGATCAAAATTCCACCTTTCTTCCCACTACTGGCGGTGTGGTTAATGCTATTGAGTCTGTTAAAAAGTTCTGGACGTTAAAACGTAGTTTTATCTGCCAAAGACTTGTTTGTGAGTTTTATGCGATTTGACTCTGCCGTCTGCCACCTTGAGAAGTACGTTATTGTTTTGTGACCGTGGAAAAAATGAAATGAAAGGTAATCTTTTGTAAAACACAATTTAAAATAGGTATAAAGGGGAAGAAAAATGTATGCATACAATAAATGTCACGAGTAAAGGTAAAAGAACTATGAATAACTAGTTTGTCGCTAACATCGTTTTCTCATGACCATTGATTTTATTATCCATTCAACAGCATGAGAGAATATAATTTCTTCTCAACATTTTACTAAAACTGGTTGATTTTTAATAGGCATGAACTAAATAGGAAAAACATTTAAATTGGTTAAAATTTCTATTAAAATTTTACCTACCCCGTTATCAAATACTTCATATTTAAATTGTATTGCTATCACAGAATTGTTTTTAGGTATATGTTCGAATAATATTATACTTGTGTAACAAAAGTATATATTAAAATTTGTGTTTTCCTTTTCAAGGGGCATCACAGAAAACGATGAAAGCTATTTCATTTTTGAACTACGACGGGGTTTCGAAAATTAAAGATACATTCATCATTCAAAAAAAATTAATTGATAAAACATCCATTAAAAATTACTTACTGTTATATGCCTTATTTTTCGCCATAGTTGCCGTTATTATCCAATCATCTGTTAAGTCTAGGTACAAGCTTTTGCATACCACAGTCACAGAAGTTTACCGCCTGTAATCGAAACTACATTTCCACTACCATTTTGATCTTATCATCGTCATGGAAATGTTTCCCTGCAAGGTGTTTGTTCTTGTAAAGGAGTAAGTGATAGTAGTTGGGTGCAAGGTTCGGGCTCTCAGATGGATGGTTTAAAACTTCAACATTGGTCTACCTCCATAGAAAATACCTCACAATACTATTTCGTTACATTTTGTCGATCCATAATGTTCCCTTAAATGGAAACAATTTCTTTGTAAATATCCGCTGATCGCTCACTTTTTGAATGAAGAAAACGCATGACGGAACGTACTTCACATTTGGTGGGCTTCTGAATTGATGCAGCCACGATAAAAACGCGCTACACAAAACAGACTCACCGTACAAATAATGAATGATTGCGAGAGAAAGGTCAAATGTTCAAGGTTACAATATGTGTTTGCAACTCCCTCATTAAAATCTTTTCTTTCCTGCTCTCTGAGGTGTATCTTTACTTTTCGAAAACACCTCGCAATATCATCTTTAAGAAAACAAAATTACTGACGGAACGATATGAAAATTATACTAGTATGAATATTGGAAAAAATTTAGATATTGGCACAATCATATTTTTCAAAATTATAATCAATTTAAATCGCAAAAGATTGTTCCAGAGACACTGGTATACATGGCAAAAGTTCATTTTAAAATTAATTCTATGATTTACTTCATATAATATACTGAATGCATATTTTAAAAAAAAAATGTAGAACATCTATAACTGAACTGCAATAGAATTATCAGAAAATTAATTATTGTATAATACAGATAAATACATGAGAAATTAATGGACGCTATCTTACTTATACGTTTAATTCATGAAAAAAATTTATTCCATTGTTCAAAAGAAAATAATAAGAATCCATCACAATTTTCATTTGCAAAGCATCAAAAGATATTTCTTCAGAGCTTTTTAATTAATAACAATTTGGATGAGAAGTATTCATTATTTCTTATATTTCTAAATCTTTAATTGTTAAACACAATTCATGCAAACACTATAAAATGATCCTTTTTGTAATTTTTGATTAAAATTCATTTTTAATAAAGTCTGGATTAATTTACGATTATCTATACTCGTCTCCAAGTAAAAAAGAAACAATTTAAAATTTTCTGTTTCATTCTTTGCAATTTTTATTTTTTAAATTTAATCATTGTTAAAGATAGGTTTAAAAATAAATATTTTTTCAATAACAAACTAAATTTTGTTTATTGCTTCAGTTAAACTTTATTTACAATTAATTCATCGCTAACGTGACTGTAAATTTCATTTTTTCAGATACAAAGCAAAGCTACTGAGCACATTAAAAAGTTCTGGTTTCGCATTATAATATTATTTTATATCTATAACTCAATTAATACCCACCGTTTAATTTATACAAACTCTCGTTTATTTCAAATTTAGGATTATGTAGTAAAAATACTTTACTCGTATAATTTTTCTTCCCGTTTTCTCATTGTCTGTTAAAAATTTCTGCTGAAGAAATCGCATAGACAAAAAGGGAAGTCTAATATTTTTTTTTTAGAAATTATAGCCATGTTTCTGTAGGTACACATTAATTTAATCAAAACTATAAAAATTTTCTCTGGCAGAGCATGGTGTGTTGATTTATGCTTTTCAGTTACTGGCTAAATGGAATTTATTTCTTCTGTAAATTTTTGCTGTAAATATTAATCATTATGTAAATTGAAAATGACTTATTAAAAGATTCACCAAAACATTAAAAAAAAAATTTTAGTTTTAATATAATATATATTTACTCTCAATTTTAAAAAAAATACTCAATTGATTGTAAAAATACTTTAATTTTTTCATTAATTATTTATTGTTTTTTTAATTCATGAAAAATGTTGAATTTGTTGAAACTCTTACATTTCTTACAAAATTACAAAACGAACCCCTAACGAGACTGACAAACTTAAAAAAAATAAGAAGAGCCTTCAAAAACACAGACGATTTTTAGCAGCATAAAAACACGGACAAACGTCTACGCCAAGGTGCTTTATCGCATAAATAAGTACTTCTAATGATATACAGTATACTCTCGATTATCCGTGCACGGATAATCCGGTTTGTGAATTATCCTTGCTCATTCCGGGCTCACAAAAAATGAAAAAAACCTTTTCAGGCTTATCATGCATGCAAAATTGAAGATGATGTGAATTAGAATCTTGTTCAGTTCCGCTTATAGTATTTTGAAATATGTAGAAGTCAAATCGAACGCTCTGGAACCTGTTTGACAGGGTAGGGTTGAAGGGGATGGGAGGAATTGGAATGTTGTTTGTACAAAAGCATTTCAGATATCCGCTCTCACTTTCTCCCGTTTTTCTTTAGTTTTTGTGTCTTGTTTATCGTCAGTTAGTAGCGTTAAATTTTTTACTAGTAAACATATTTCGTGTGAAACACAAACGTAACGTTTTGAATGTTAATCAAAATTTAGAAATCCTTCAAAAACTTGATAATGGAGAATTAACTAGAAAATTAACAAATGATTTTCTAATTGGAGCACTAACTGTACGTGATACAAAAAAAGAACACCATTACCTTCACGAGAGATTGTGATGACGAATCTTCACTTTCGAAACGGAAAAGTCTGAAAACGTCAATATACAAAGATCTAGATTCTATTCTACTACAATAGTTTAATCAAAAGAGCACAAAAAGTATACCTATCTCGGGTGTCATGCGTTCGAAAAAGCGAAATTTGTACTGATGTTGATTTTTTCTTTAATATAAAGGTGTTTTCGCTTTATCCGTGCTTTTCTATTGTCCGTGTGACCCCTCCTGATGATTAACCCGGATCAGCGTGAGTACACAGCACTTTTCATTCAATATCCAGTAATAGTATACAGGTAAAAGACTTCAAATTGTTGGGAACAAAGGACTAAATTAATTTAAATTAGTAGTATATGACTGATGATTTGTAGTAATATAAAAACACCGGAGGTGTACTTCAAACGTCAACACCATTTAAAATCTAAATATGAACTTTTGATAATAGTCTGCTTTACTGTAATGTTTAGTAATAGTATAAGAGTAATAATTGTCAGATATATATTTTAAGGAAAAAAACTAATTTAATTAGAAATAAAATGGAATAAATTGCACTTATACACGGACAGCGCACGGACAGTTCTGGTCTAACAGAACTTTTTTTAAATATATATATCGTAAAAATTTTGTTCCGCTGAGGCGGATCAATTACATTTTATATCGAAAAGGTAAGTTTCCTAAGTATTACTGCACTCAAGACATAAATTTTCAGAAATTGGACAGAGTTAAATAAAAAGTACAAACGAAAAGCACACATGAGGTTATTTTATCATAAAAGTTTTATAAAAAATATCTTTTATACACATAGAGTGCTTAAAAAAATTGGAATCGCTTTGACATGTAAATCATTTATCAAAAGACAATTCAGTAGTTTACTGAGTCTTATTAAAAAAATCACCAATCATCGATTGTTTCTTTTCGGCAGAGCCGACATTGAACATCAAACTTCGCATTTCTGTTAATAATACAACCGCCTTATCGTTACTGCTTTTACTTTTGATGAACCGCTTTACTACATCAAAGGCCCTCAGAGCAGTTCCGAAGTTTGGCATCGGTTAATCGTTTTGGGTCTTTTTTATTTTATTTTTATTTATTTATTTTTTTTAGTGGGATATTTCAAATCAGAATCGTCCAATGCGTCGTGAATATTTCCAGTTGCCTCCGCGATAATATCGTCATGATTTAAAAATGCAGCTAAAACCGCGTATAGACTAGTCTAATAACTACACTTTCGCATTTTTAACTATCACATTTAAATTTAAATTATTTTTTTAACTAAACCTGAACTATGTCGGCAGGCGGAGTTAAAAGTCCAACGTTAAACCCTGGATTACTGTTTTCGCAGGTAGCTAGTTTTGTTCCCAGAAACCTTAGTATGGTGGTAGGTAGGGACGGAAAGCAAGACGTAGCAAAGGTTCTGATTTTTTTTCTTCAAAACGTATAAGTGAGACAAAATTTCGTCCGGGATGCAAAAATATAACGTATAACTGAGGGAAACTTATGGCTCAAATGTATAACTAGGCTATTTTTTAATGGCAAATGGCCGGGACCGCTGAGTTTAAACGTATAACTGAGAGAAGCGTACCACTCAGGCATCGTATAACTGGAGTTCCACTGTATATATATAAATATATTTAAAAAAAATCCTTAAATATTGGTTGAATACTGAAGGGCCTTTGAGAAGGGAACAGATGGGGCGCATGCGTTAATTATGTAATTAATTTGCAATTTGCAACAGTTCTTTTTTACAAAGTGGGGAATTAAATACAGTGTTATCATGCTTGTGATGGTTAAATAATTTATTTAGGTGAAAAGCAATATTTTTTGTAAAGTAGTAGTTTATAGCTATATCAAGCAGGGCGGTCGCTCTGCCAAGCCAAGCTTAAAAAAAAAAACGCCACACAAACAACGCCAAGAACTGGAATAAAGACCGCTAATCAAGCAGGGCGGTCGCTCTGCCAAGCCAAGCTTAAAAAAAAAACGCCACACAAACAACGCCAAGAACTGAACTAGACCGCTACTGCTTATTTACAGGAATCAACTTCGCAATGTTAAATCGACAAAACATGCCAGATTAAAATATCAGATATCAAATAAACCAAGCGTCGCAGAAAAAAAAACGAAAACTAGAAGAATCTAATGAAGAATTTCTTCAATTTAAGACCAAACTCATCTTCATAAATGATTTATAAACAGAGATATAGATTTTTTTTAAAAACGTCGAGATACTTAAAATGATCACTTTTTTCTTCGTCAAACTTTTTTTTTCAAACAACCTACAGACCTTAATATTCGGCAGAATAAAAAAAGGATTGCATTTTTGGACAAGTAATTACGTAATCTATGTGCTTTTATAAAATTCAGTGTAAAAAAATATTATTTTCTATCCTTAATTAGCAAAAAACTGTTAATTAACTTGGCGATTAAAAAATTATGCCAAAACAGAGATAAAACATGCCAACGACCATGTACCATCTCTATAATGAAACTGTAAGTCATGTGACTGTCATCAACAGTTCCGGGATGACCGTATCGCTTTTTCATATGCCAGGCGGCCATTTTTATTCAAAATTATTTTTTCGAATAAAACTTCATAAATGTGACATTTTTAGAAAGATCGTTCAAAATAAATTAATATTTGAGAGATGACTTACGTTCAATTAGGTATATATTCTGCAATAACTTCAGTTCAAATTAGCTTCACAGTTCATATCTCTATCCATGAAAGTAAACAAAAAAAAAAAGATTCATTCGTCGTGAAGTTTTAAAATATTAAACCATTAAACCATGGAGATAATCGTTCGTAAAATAAGTTTTCCATGAATGATTTTTTGGAGCGCTGCCTGGTGTCAAAAAAGTAATTTGCACCAGGACCTGTAAGACCATCAAAGTTTACCATAATTCTGCTTGATGAAGTGCTTTACAACTCAACTTCCTTCGGAATCTTTTCTTGACAAAGTTGAATGTAAACAAATACAAGTCATGTAATAATATTTAATGAATCAAATTTCGAAACGAATTGTCAGTTAATTTGATATTTATGTATTATACGTGGCAGGAAGAGAGATCACCTAAAATGATTGTTAATTGCCAATCATATTTACCATTGTTAATGACCAATCGCGTTCCAAATAGTAATTTAATATACATTTATAAAATACATAACATCATTAAGTACTTTTATGTTATTTGGGTGCAAATCTCGCCAATATCATTTTTAAAATCGCCAATACCAGCTTTTATTCTTCACGTGTTCAAATTAGAATTAGAAACGATACTTTGATTCTGAAATCAAATGTTTTGATTTATGATATTATTTTTTGGTACTTTTCCTTTATACGGACACCATTGTCGCCAAGCATACGTTTACATACATTTACATACATTATGCATTAGCATACATTTTGGCATGGTGTCCGTATAACGGAAAAGTACCTATTTTTTATTTATCTATTTTCTATTTTGAATGAAAAATGTGAACGGCATGCATTTTAAATTGGAAAAGCTGTCACAGACGCTCCGGTGTTGGCGCGATTTTTGTTTTGCGCCATCTTGGCGAGAAAATCCCATTTTCAGACACCTGTTAGAGATTGCTAAAACAGCATGTTACTTTTATTTTATTATGAAATAAGTCATTTTATATTTAAAAAAAACACACAATTTTATTTAAAAACACACATAATCATTAATTTGTTATAAAACACACAATATTCAATTTATTATAAAGCATGCGGAATCTTCTGTACCAGGTTGCCATACGAAGCAAAATCTAGCCTAAAACGCCAGGTTGGCCAGGCATAAAATCGCCATTTTGGCACCAAAATGATACCCCGATGCGTCTGCGACAACTGTACCCAAAAGGACCCATCATTAAAAATGGTTAATAATATAGAATTAAAGTAAAATAATGCAGAAAATTATTTTTGTATACACTTACTAAACACATAAAATCATATTGATGGTTTTTAGATTAGACATTTACGATGGAAATTTTATTTGGCGTATGTTATATCCAACGGAATGAATATGAGATATATATATTCTAATCACATATTATATACCCATGAATATACTATACATATCTATATCTACTATATCAATAGAACCGTCTTCAATAGTCTTTTATATTTCTACTACGTAATATTAACTATAGAGTTACAATATAGAGAGAAAAAAAGGGTTTCTGTAATTAGAATCATAGGTGCCAATGTTGGCGCGGCGTATTTTACCTGTTACGAATCTTAATAGTCAGTAGACATTAAGCACACATGCCGAAATAAGAGAATTACGCTATTATAAAAACTCCCGAACTATATCAAGAAAGGGGAGCAGAGAAAAACAAAGTCGTACTAGGCATCTAAAAGGAAGTTCGCGAATTTTAATCAGATTGTACGTCATGGGAAAAAAGTCCTGACAGAAAATATGGTTTAAAGGGAATGCGATTATCAAAACTGGCCTTCAAAAGTTCAATTTTCCACCAAACTATACTCGAAAATTACGTGTAATAATATGTAGCCCGATTATGGCACATTACTCAAGACGTTTTAGATGAGAATAATGATAGATTTTATAATCTTTCGCAATAGAGTCTACAGCCAAAGTTAACGAAAAACAAAAACAAATATTAGCAACAATATGGTTCAGTGTAAATGTGGATATCATTAAAGACTTTCACAAAATAGACTTCATTGCATCAAATCGTATTAACTAAAATACGCCAATTGGCAATGGACCCAATTACGAAAAATTACTTAATATGTTTAAGAATCTCCGCCTTAGCGAACATATTGCAACTGATAAGCAAACGGACATGAAGGACAAATGCTTAAGTGGGTTAAGCGGTTTTTATCATGGAAGATGAAATACATAACAACAAAAAATATGCAAAATGCTACCATGATCACAAAAGTTCTTGATTTGTCTATTAGAATCATCCGGTTTGGCGAAGGATTAAGGAAAAAAATTAAATTATGAATAAAAGTAACGTGTTACAATGCTTAACATACATTTAAGGGAGACCAAACTGGTCGCCAGTGGCGGATAGTCTGTATTATAATAGCACAAATCAGTTACAAGTTATAACAACATCAAATTTCATCTGCAAGTCAGCCATTTTCTTCTGAAGATATTTTTTTTTAAAAATAAAACTTCATAATTATAAGAACACACATTTTATCAAACAATTAAATATGACTGCAAACTGTGGCAGATGACTGTTTCCAACATGAATAAGTATGAGAAATTCCCGTCAAGCGTATCGATCTGGGTGGCTCAGTCGCAGAGCGGCGGCACGGTATGCGTAAGGTCCCAGGTTCGAGTCCTGGCCCAGGTCAATTTTTCACTCGTGTTTGTTTAGTGCATTTAATTGTCTGATAAAATGCGTGTTCTTAAAATATTGTAAAATAAAGTAATCAGACGTAGTGTTTATGCTTTAAAAAATATTTTAAATATATAATATACGTTTTTGAAAGATCTTTAAAAATAAATTAGTTTTTGAGGAAGATGTACCTTCTAAAATGTATACATTAAGAGTTATCGGCATTTAAAATTTCTTTCCAAACGTAAACAAAACTTTTGAAATGAATTAAAGGTGATTCATTTATTTCTAAAAAAAAAAAAAAAAAAAAAAAAAAAAAAAAACGGTAAAGGACAGGTATTTCGTTCGCAGGAATACCTTTCACGTCATTTTTCTATAAATTAATGAAATCCAGTTGTTAAATTATTTTTGTTTTAGAAGTGAAGTTTCCATTTAAATTTATTGTAACAGTAGAATGTTTAATTGAATAAAATAATGTAAATCTAAGAAATTGCTAAGAAATTCCAAACATGCACAGGGCAATGCAAAAAAAATAAATAAATAAACAAAAAATAAATAAATAGAGCGATAAATAAATAAATAAATAAAAATCACACTGTTAAAACTACAGGTGACACATGGCACCCAAAAGGGGTGAAAGGCTTGTCTCACTGGTGACACCCCTAGGGGAGCCAAAATGGCACCCTTAACTAGGGTGAAAGGATGGCACCCCTAATACAGGGTGCCCCAAGGGGTGAAAGGATGGCACCCAGGGGAGAATAGTGGCACCTCTACTCTAAGGTGCCCAGCGGCACTCCACAAATGAAAGCATCTCCCCCCCCCCCCGCCCTTGTCTAGCAATTATATTGAAAAGAGTTTGTAAATTCTCATACTTAAAAAAGAAAAGAAAAAGCTAAACATATATAATTATAATGCAATGTTTAACTTTAGCTGCAATAAACTGATCAATACTTCATTTTCTCTGTTGAAATTTATACAAAGTTAAAAGTTGATCATCTCATGTCAAGGGTCGATCCCGGCAAAATTTGGGGCCTATTCAGAGCTCCTTCACAAAAATCTATTTAATAAAACAAGCTCCTTCACAAAAATCAATTTTATAAAATGGGCCCCTTCAGAAAAATCAATTTGATAAAATGACACCTTCCACAAAATTTCTTTTAATAAAACAAATCCCTTCACAAAATTCCTTTTAATAAAATAGGTCTTTTCACAAAATTCTATTCCATAAAAACATACTATTTTTATTAATTATTTATTATTTTGTTATGTTTTAAAATGTGCAATTTGTAAACAATCAAGTTCACCAGAAAGGAAAACAAATAGGACTTTAAAAAGTTTTTGTTATGTTAATAAATGTTTGGTTCGAAAGATTGTTTTCAAATTACACATTTTAAAACATATCAAAATAATGAATAATTAATAAAAATAGTAAGTTTCTATGGAATAGAATTTTGTGAAAGGGCCTATTTTATTAAAAGGAATTTTCTCAAGATACCTGTTTTATTAAAAGGAATTTTGTGAAGGGATCAGTTTATGAAATAGATGTTACTGAAGGGGCCCAATTTATTAAATTGATTTTTGTGAAGGAGCCTGTTTTATTAAATAGATCTTTGTGAAGGAGCTCTGAAAAGGCCCAAAATTTTGCCTGGATCGACCCTTGACATGAGATGATCAACTTTTAACTTTGTATAAATTTCAGCAGAGAAAATGAAGTATTGATCATTTTATTGCTGAAAAGTTAAACATTGCATTATAATTATATATGTATAGCCTTTTTTTTCTTTTTTAAGTATAAGAATTCTCAAATTCTTTTCAATACAATTGCTAGACAAGGGGGGGGAGGGAGGCATTTTGTGAAAAATATAATAAATTTCACAAAATGCCCCCCCCCCCCCACACACACACACAAAAAAAAAAAAAAAAAAAAAGAAACTTGCATCGACCCCTGCATGTGCAGGTTAATATCTATGAGAAATGTATTATATACATCATCAGGTCATTTTTGTTACCTTCAAAACCGGTTAGTATTTATTACCATATATATTAGTATTTATTACCATTTTAAGTTAGATGTAGTAGTACAGAGATATTTATTTATCATTATTATTTTAAGAGGGGGAAAAAAATCTTCTAGCTATGCGAGTTAAATATATTTACATAAATCACTCAATCATCTAAGCCATTCTTACATCCAGCCACACTACTGTGAAATGTTCCAGTGTTTTATTATTATTAATATGTTATAGTACAAGAGACTCACAAAACATTTTTCAAGAAGACACATGTATAAATGTCAAATATCAATTCAGGAATTACGATTTATTTATTTTGTTAATAATTTATAATATGTAATGAGGTATATTTTTAGTTCATTTCATCATAAAACACAAGCTCTAAAAATTTCGATAGTAAAAAGTATTTGATTAGTAAAAACATCTGCAGAAATTTATATTTTATCAAGTTTACTATTTCTTATGTTACAAAGTTTACTATTTCTTATGTTACAAAATTTATTATTTCTTATGTTACAAAGTTTACTATTTCATATTATCAAATCAACTAATTTAAAATTGTCAAATATTCAAATTAATACGTTTCAAGTTAGTAAAAATCAATTCCCTTTAAAACTTGTAAATTCTTTAATTGTTTACAAATTGTTTGTTTATATATCAGAAAAATAAGAAATTAAACTATTTTTTTTAAATATAACAACTTATGTTTCTCTCTCTATATTTTTTATTACTATAATAATGCATCATTAAATTTATTTCTAGATTGTAAACAACAAAAACTGTGCGAGAAAATTCATTAGATAAAAATATGAATAAAATGAAATTATTATAAGCTCTGTATAAATAATAATTTAAAAAACAAGCAAATAGGTGAGGCTACATCATTCTACTTTCACGAGGTACAAATTTCAACTTTCCACATCAAGATTATAACTTAAAATGTCTGCTTGAAAATAATGTGTGGAGCCACTTGTAATACAACATAATATAAAATCTTTTTATAATAATAAAACATAATATACAAACAACACTGAAACATTTCACATACCTGTATATAAAGAGTGATTCTTTTTATTGACTCCCCTGGTTTATTTATTCTAAATAAATGTCGTTATTTAGTTATTATATTAATAACTATGCGGCAACGATTACGCAGCAGCGATGCACTGAAATTCAAAGTCAGCCATCTTGTTCGATCTCCCCTATGACTTGCGAAAAATGAGAGGAAACAAGTCAACAGCTCATGAAGAGGAAACGAATCAGCGCATGCGCAAGATACCAGTCGAATGGCGGGGTGAAAAAGTTCGAGCAATATGCATTGTACGGCACCCTAATTAGCTTCAATCACCCAGTGAGTGACCAAATGGCACCCTAATCACATTTTCAAGCCTGTACGGCACCCTAGCGTTTCAAACGGCACCAGAATTTCACCCCAGGTTCCCAAAAGGCACCGAATTGTCACCTGTAGTTTTAACAGTGCAGCTTTCATAAATTCTAAAAATTGTTCATATATCTCAATTACAATCTAAAGGAGGGTTTATTTCTATATTATTCTACATATAATAGTAATTTCAGCAAATATATTAAATTCCAATGCGATCTGTTTTAAACTTTAAGATGGTTTATAACACATGATAAAAAAATTATAAAAAAGAATGCCGCGTCACAGTTCGGGGAGAGGATGGGGAGGAGCGTGAACAAAATTAGGAAGTATAATAAGGCTATCTGTTTGAAACTTTACGATATTTTATAACACATAACAGAAATTTTAAAAATAAAGCTGCGTCAAAAATTATAGGGAGGGGCGGAGCGCGTTTTGCCAACACAAGGGGGGGGGGGGACACTTTTCTAAATTTTAACGATATCCGTCATGTCACATATCGTTACAAAGGGCTGTGACCACTTATTCATGTTATGTACCACAGGTGAAACCCCCACATTTTGCGCCCCCCCCCGACTCATGTGATATATTGTTCGATAGGCCTGTGGCCGCTTATTCATATTATGTATCTTCGGGGTCCATCCTCCCGCTTTCAGCCCCCACCCAAAGGGGACACTTTTCTAAATTTTGCCGACACCTCTCATGTGATATATCGTTGGAAAGGTCTGTGAACGCTTAATCAAATTATGCAGGTGTGGGGGGGTATTTTCTGAATTTTGCACATATCCCTCATGTGATACATCGTTGGAAAAGTCTGTGACCGCCTAATCTGATTATGCATCTCCGGTGTTCATCCCCCCACTTTGCCCCCCAAACGCGATTAGCTTTCACCACCAGTAGGCGCTTTCCTATCTCTGTTTCTATGGGTCGGATCACGACGGGGTATGGCTCATTCGACTCGACATCTATAGAGCTTTCCGATTTTAGTACGTTTTTTTCACCACCAGGGGGCACTTTCTTATCTCTAGTTCTATGGGCTAGATCACGACGGGGTATAGCTCATTCGACTCGACATCTATAGCCTTAACGATTTCAGTGTCCGAGGTTCGTATAGATTGCGCTACCTGGTGGTGGAAGATAGAACTTGAGCGTGCGCAGCACGACTGCTGTCCGTGTCGGAAGTGTCGGGCCCGTGTCGGAAGTTCGTTTGTTTACAGGTTTATACAATTCGATGTGCAAATTAAGGGATTATCCGGTGCCGAAGGCAGCGTGGAACCAGGTCGGAGGTTCGTGGTTTATCTTATTCAAGGTTTTAAAAGGATTGAGGCCCCGGTGTAAATTAGGGGCCCGCTAGCGGGCGAAGCCAGCTAGTGCTAATAATAAAAGAACGTGATATCACGTTTGATTTCAAATGCAGCGCTGACACGCTATGTACATATTCCATTTTTATTCATTTAATGGATTAGTCAGTGATATTTTTTAACGGAGGATAACAAGTATTATAACAAGCCACATTTAGTATGTTGTTTTTAAGAGTGTAATTAATTTAATTGAAAAATCTACTGGTATTTCTAGTTAACCCTTTAAACAATGACTGAAAGTAAAATGTATTTTTAAATTATTTCTCATGTTTAGATTATTTAAATTATGTTCAATATATTTAAAAAAAAAAGAAATGATATCTACAAAAACAACTTTTCAAAAGTAAAAAAAGGCCAAGCGTAAAAAAAAAAAAAAAGTTGTGGCTAAAAAATGGTGTCATATCAAATTTCCAAGCTATTATATTGCTTATTTAACTTTTTTCCATTAAATAAGTTATCATATATATAAGTCGAGTGCCTACGTATATGTTAATAGAAATCGTTTTCTCCTGTACTAAATACATCCTAATGAGTTTCTGAAAATTCAATTTTTTTCAAATTATGTATGATGGGCTTGGCGGCCATCTTTCCATATTTCTAAGCACCCGAATTTCTAAAGTAAAAGCGTAATATGTTTGCAATGTAATATGTTTATAAAAATTTCGAACTTCAGATTCTAACTACGGACAGATAAATTAGATAAGACTGATATTTTGATAAATTGATTTTTACTAGTTTGAAATTAATAATTACTCTAAAAAATAAATCATAAGATGAATCTTTAAGATAAGTCATCATTATCTTAAGACACAATTTTCAGAGCATACAAGTCTATAAATGAAACCCTTAAAATATTTGCTTAAATAACAATTTTGAACTTCGGATTTTAACTACGGATTTGGGTGGTTAGAATTTTGTGAATAATATGCAAAGATGGCCGCCAAGCCCATCATGCATAATTTGAAAAAAATTGAATTTTCAGAAACTCATTAGGATGTATTTAGTACAGGAGAAAACGATTTCTATTAACATATACGTAGGCACTCGACTTATATATATGATAACTTATTTAATGGAAAAAAGTTAAATAAGCAATATAATAGCTTGGAAATTTGATATGACACCATTTTTTAGCCACAACTTTTTTTTTTTTTTACGCTTGGCCTTTTTTTACTTTTGAAAAATTGTTTTTGTAGATGCTTATATACAGAAAGCAACTTCGCAATGTTAAATCGACAAAACATGCCAGATTAAAATATCCGATATCAAACAAACCAAACGCCGTAGAAAAAAAAACGAAAACTAGAAGAATCTAAGGAAGAATTTCTTCAATTTAAGACCGAACTCATCTTCATAAGTGATTTATAAACAGAGATATAGCTTTTTTTTAAAACGTCGAGTTACTTAAAATGATCACTTTTTTCTTCGTCAAACTTTTTTTTTTCAAACAAGCTACAGGCCTTAATATTGGGCAGAATAAAAAAAGGATTGCATTTTTGGACAAGTAATTACGTAATGTATGTGCTTTTATAAAATTCAGTGTAAAGAAGAATTATTTTCTATTCTTAATTAGCAAAAAACTGTTAATTAACTTGGCGATTAAAAAATTATGCCAAAACAGAGATAAAACCCGCCAACGACCATGTTACCATATGTATTAAAATAGCACAATTCAGTTACAGGTTATAATATAACTACATCAAATTTCATCTGCAAGTCAGCCATTTTCTTTTGAAGATATTTAAAAAAAAATAAAACTTCATAATTATAAGAACACACATTTTATCAGACAATTAAATATGACTGCAAATTGTAGCAGATGACTGTTTCCAACATGAATAAGTATGAGAAATTGCCGCTCAAGGATATAGGTCTGGGTGGCTCTGTCGCAGCGCGTCAACGCGGCATGCACAAGGTCCCAGGTTCGAGTCCTGCCCACGGTTAACTTTTCACTCATGTTTGTTTAGTGTATTTAATTGTCTGATAAAATGCGTGTTCTTATAATATTGTAAAATAAATTAATCAGACGTAGTGTTTATGCTTTAAAAAATATTTTTAATATATAATTTACGTTTTTAGAAAGATCTTTAAAAATAAATTAGTTTTTGAGGGAAGATGTACCTTCTAAAATGTATACATTAAGACTTATCGGCATTTAAAATTTCTTTCAAACGTAAACAAAATTTTTGAAATGAATTAAATGTGATTCATTTATTTCTTAAAAAAAAAAAAAAAAAAAAAAAAAAAAAAAAAAAAAACACGGTAAAGGACAGGCATTTCGTTCGCAGGAATACCTTTCACGTCATTTTCCTATAAATTAATGAAATCCAGTTGTTAAATTACATAGCTCAACACAAATCTGGGGTTTGAAGAATGGCACTTTTTTCTTAGTAAATCAGTCACGCTGATCACAAATATGACATTAGTTTTTTTCTAACACCCACAGTTTTTTCACAAAACAAAAAAGAAGGGGGTGCCTCTTAATAAAATCAATGTGTAATATTTATTAAATAAGATACATTTTTAATAAAAACAAAAATTAATTTCTTAGTAAAGTGACATTAATAAATGTTAAAATACAATACTGCACTAAAGGATGTGAAATATAAATATAGATGGCGCCACTTTATGTATTGATATTTGCCTGAGAAGGCGCATTTGTAGTGAGAACATGCATTTATTTTGTTCGTTTATTTATATCTTACGTTTGTTTTGTCAGTTTGTTATAGCAATATGGCATCAAGAGGTTGTATAAATCCAGGATATAAAAAAAAAGTGATTCGGCAGAACTTAGTTGATCCAAAATAAGTCCTCTTGCCTCCCCTGCACATTAAATTAGGTTTAATGAAACAATTCGTAAAAACCTTAGATAAAACAGGGGATAGTTTTCGATATTTAAATGAAGTTTTTCCACATTTATCGGAAGGTAAAATCAAAGACGCATGTGTTCGTTGGCCCAGATATGAGATGGTTAATGAAGGACGAAAATTTTGAGGGAAAAATTAAATTAATCGAGAAAGATGCA
Source organism: Maratus michaelseni (assembly GCA_963931845.1). Taxonomy (NCBI): domain Eukaryota; kingdom Metazoa; phylum Arthropoda; class Arachnida; order Araneae; family Salticidae; genus Maratus; species Maratus michaelseni. The sequence goes on from OZ007592.1 coordinate 397,540,483, forward strand.
TGGGTTAGTTTCAAACACGTTACTCAGAAATGTTTAGGAACTTACAAAGATCCTAACTACGCAACGATCATTGAAAAAAATGGTTCAAAACTTTCAAAAACTAGGTTGTAACATGAGTTTAAAAATGCATTTTCTGCACCCCTATCTTGAATGTTTTCCTGAAAATCTTGGTGAAATGAGTGAAGAACAAGGTGAGAGATTTCACCAGGACATAAAATGCATGGAAAAACGCTATCAAGGACACTGGAATGTAAATATGTTGGCAGATTACCGCTGGGGGCTAAAAAGAGACACTAAACCAGCTTCAAAATCTAACGGATACAAGCGTTCTTTTGATGATAAAGAAAAGTAATTTTACTGTATATACTAGAATATAATTTCTTATAAAACATGCACACACATTTATATATGTATATATGATTTTATTTATTTATCTGATTTTTTTTGTACATTTTTAAATGAATGTTGTGTAAATTGTACATTCTCAAATTCCAAATTCTTAGTTTCTTAATTGAAAGAAATCCTTACGTGATATATAAAAATGGATATTATTTTGAAATAAGCATAGCAGATTTCTTACAATTTACATAAATTCATGAAAACCCCAGATAAAAAGTTAAATTTTGTAGGCCTGTGTTATTTTTGTTTTAGAAGTGAAGTTTCCATTTAAATTTATTGTAACAGTACAATGTTTAATTGAATAAAATAATGTAAATCTAAGAAATTGCTAAGAAATTCCAAACATGCACAGGGCAACGCAAAAATAAATAAAAAAATAAATAAAAAAAAAAAAAATAAATAGGTAAATAAATAAATAAAAATCAGCTTTCAGAAATTCTAAAAATTGTTCTAATATCTTAATTACAAGCTAAAGGAGGGTTCATTTCTATATTATTCTATATATAATAGTAATTTCAGCAAATATATTAAATTCCAATGCGATCTGATTTAAACTTTAAGATAGTTACACATGATAAAAAAAAAATTATAAAAAAGAATGTCGCGTCACATTTTGGTGAAGGGATAGGGAGGGGCGTGAACAAAATTAGGAAGTATAATAAGGCTATCTGTTTGAAACTTTACGATATTTTATAACACATAACATAAATTTTAAAAATAAAGTCGCGTCAAAAATTATATGGAGGGGTGGAGCGCGTTTTGCCTACAGAAGGGGGGGGGCAGTTTTCTAAATTTTAACGATATCCGTCATGTTGCATATCGTTACAAAGGGCTGTGACCACTTATTCCTGTTATGCATCACAGGTGTCACCCCCACATTTTGCGCTCCCTCCCCGACACTACTCATGTGATATATTGTTCGAAAGGTCTGTGAATGCTTAATCATATTATGCAGGGAGGGGGGGATTTCTAAATTTTGCACATACCCCTCATGTGATACATCGTTGGAAAGGTCTGTGACCGCTTAATCCTATTATGCATCTCCGGTGTTCATCCCCCCACTTTGCCCCTGAACGTGATTAGCTTTCACCATCAGGGGGCGCTTTCTATCTCTGTTTCTATGGGTCGGATCACGACGGGGTATGGCTCATTCGACTCGACATCGATAGAGCTTTCTAATTTTAGTTCGTTTTTTCACCACCAGGGGGCACTTTCCTATCTCTGGTTCTATGGGCTTGATCACGACGGGGTATAGCTCATTCGACTCGACATCTATAGCCTTAACGATTTCAGTGCCCGAGGTTCATATAGAACAGATTGCGCTATCTGGTGGTGGAAGATGGAACTGGAGCGTGCGCAGCACGACTGCTATACGGTGCCGAAGGCAGTGGGGACCCGTGTTGGAGGTTCGTTCGGTTAGAGGTTTATACTGTTCGATGTGCAAATTAAGGGATTATCTGGTGCCGAAGGCAGCGGGGAACCTGGTCGGAGGTTCGTTCGGTTCGAGGTTTATCTTATTCGAGGTTTTACAAGATTCGAGGCCCCGATGTAAATTAAGGGCCCGCTAGTGGGCGAAGCCAGCTAGTGCTAATAATAAAAGAGCGTGATATCACGTTTCATATCAAATGCAGCACTGACACGCTATGTACGTATTCTATTTTTATTCATTTCATGGATAAGTCAGTGATACTTTTTAACGGAGGATAACGAGTATTATAACAAGCCACATTTAGTATGTTGTTTTTAAGAGTGTAATTAGTTTAATTGAAAAATCTACTGGTATTTCTAGTTAACCCTTTAAACAATGACTGAAAGTAAAATGTAATTTTAAATTATTTCTCATGTTTAGATTATTTAAATTATGTTTAATCTATTTAAAAAAAAAAGAAATGATATCTACAAAAACAACTTTTCAAAAGTAGAAAAAGCCAAGCGTAAAAAAAAAAAAAAGTTGTGGCTAAAAAATGGTGTGATATCAAATTTCCAAGCTATTATATTACTTATTTAACTTTTTTTTCATTAAATAAGTTATCATATATATAAGTCGAGTGCCTACGTATATGTTAATAGAAATCGTTTTCTCCTGTACTAAATACATCCTAACGAGTTTCTGAAAATGCAATTTTTTTTCAAATTATGCATGATGGGCTTGGCGGCCATCTCTCCATATTTCTAAGCATCCAAATTTCTAAAGTGAAAGAGTAGTATGTTAGCACTGTAATATGTTTATAACAGTTTCGAACTTCAGATTTTAACTACGGACAGATAAATTAGATACGACTGATATTTTGAGAAATTGATTTTTACTAGTTTGAAATTATTAATTACTCTAAAAAATAAATCATAAGATGAATCTTTAAGATAAGTCATCATTATCTTAAGACACAATTTTCAGAGCATACAAGTCTATAAATTAAACGCTTAAAACATTTGCTTAAATAATGATTTTGAACTACGGATTTGAGTGTTTAGAATTTTGTGAATAATATGGAAAGATGGCCGCCAAGCCCATCATGCATAATTTGAAAAAAATTGCATTTTCAGAAACTCGTTAGGATGTATTTAGTACAGGAGAAAACGATTTCTATTAACATATACGTAGGCACTCGACTTATATATATGATAACTTATTTAATGAAAAAAAAAGTTAAATAAGTAATATAATAGCTTGGAAATTTGATATCACACCATTTTTTAGCCACAACTTTTTTTTTTTTTTTTACGCTTGGCTTTTGCTACTTTTGAAAAGTTGTTTTTGTAGATCCGATTTACTCTTAATGTTTATTTGTTGATATGAACAATTTTATATAAGTGTTTTAGTAACGATTATAAGTGTTATATGTTTATAAAAGTATTTAAAGCAAGATTTATAAAACAGCTGTTTCAAAATTTATATGAACTTTTTAAAAAGCGTTTATGATATAAAAATGACAGTCTCTTCGATACTCTCTCTCTGACAAAAACTATTATTTCTTATTATCATTAAAATGATCGGACAACCTTGAAATCAAAAAGAAAAACGTAAATAAAGAATACCCTTTAGCTCCCTTTAAAATCAGAATTTCCAACAATTACAGATTTTTCGTAATATTTAGGATTTCATTTCCTTAATATTAGAGGCATGTTACTATTTAATCCACGTAAATTTGAGCTTAAATTTCTGTTTATTAGTGAAGTTTCTGATAATTTTTGATATGTATAGCTTTTATTATGAAAATAATTTTCAAAAGTTGACAATTCTAGATTAATTTACCTTTTTAAAAGTAATTCATTGTATTTAGTAATATCTGTAAAATATTAGATTTTATATGGATTTTTAAAAATATTAAAACACAAATGAAACTAATGAACATAATAAATAATTATGAAAGTTGATGTAGTGCTACAAATAATTTAAAATTACAAACAAAATATAGATCTCCTGGTAGAAAAATCCGTCTTTATACATTAAATAATTCCTCATTTTTCAACAAATAATTTCCGTACTCCTACAAACATGCTTTTTCCATGAATTCTTCTCGAAAGTCTGAAGAAGAGAGAAAATGTCCGTTTATTCCCTGCGCGCATGCGTATTGCCTCTATTAATACTAAAGTTTGAATTTATTTTAAAAATGAAAAACTAAAAATTTAATAAATTATTATTTCGAATTTATTAAAGAAAAAAATTGTTCTTTCGAATTTAAAAAAGTAATAATTAATTTCCTCATTCATTTCAAATTATTTGCAATTTATTTTTAAAAAGTTATAAAAAAAATTGCATTTAATATATATTCTATACAAACAGATTAATATATATATAATAGTTGAAAAAAATCGGTTTTACTCAAAAAAGAAACAAACAAAAATAATACTTTCGAATTTAAAAAAGTAACAAATAATTTTCTCACTTATTTAAAATTAATCACAATTTGTTTTGTTTTTTAATTTATAAAAAAAACATTCGAAATTAAAATATATTCTAAAACACTGAACACATTTCATCGAACCGAACACCTTTAAAAGAAACTGTATAATACTTGAAAAAGAAATCGATTTTATTAAAAAACAAACATTTCTTCTCGAATTTAATTAAAAATATAATATCCATATTTTACGTCTAACAATAGAATTAAGAATATATATAATTCATATTTTTATCCTCTATTAATAATAAATTGTTAAAACCCCAACCGTCTTCTCATAACGACAAAATCTCCCCGCAATTAATTTCCAATTTGCCAACTTTCTAAACCCCAAATTTTTAAAGACCAAAGCCGCCATTTGAAGAAAACCCTATCATCATTCCAAGCTCTTCTTCAAGCAAGTGCCCACTGGCCGTATAGTTAACATACTTGACTCAAGACCGGCAGGTTCCTAGTTCAATCCTCAGGTGAGACAGGAAATATTCTTAAAATGTATCAAATAATGAATACTTCCGCAACCGTCCATAGATGGCAGCACAAAGAGGAAGACAGTTTTTTAAAACCGACTTTCTTCAAATAACAGAAAATTTCCCTCATGTAACAGAGAAAAAAATAAACGGAAATTCATCAAATAACGGAAAATTTCACTCCTATAACAGAGAAAAAATAAACGGAAATTCTTTAAATAACGCGGCAGCAGTGCTGCCAGGGATATTTCCGTGTTTTGAAGGAAGTATTTTTGTGAGTGTAGATTATAATTATGTATGATTAATCCATACTTACGTTAAATTAAAAGTTAAAAAAGGCATATTCGAAATCCAAATACCAACTTTAAGTGATTCTTTGTAATAAATAACTTCATTACTGTATACTTAAATTTATTGCGTAATAACATGAAATTATACGATCCTTGAAATGAAAGTTAATTTACGTAAAGCCAATTAACCATTCATTTGCATTACCTAAAAGCCGGACATTACATGAAATTACCTCTTTTAGCTAATTTCGGAAAAATATTACTTGCCTAATAGTTTGTCGTTAGAGAGGAAAGCAAGATTGTCTTGTAAACTTTGTAGGATAATTACGTGCTGAAATTCAGAATTTATCAAAAAAAAATTTCGGTTTATAATAATAATTATAAGAAATGTTATTAATGAACGAATGTATTTTGTTTCAACAAGAATTATTCGAAATTAAATTTAAGAATATTCTGATGGAATATCTCAAATTCATTAGGTAAAATAATTTTTTTTAAATAGATTTTTGTACGGATTCAAAAACATATTATGAAAAGGTAAAAACAAATAAATTTATTATTTATTCAAAATGAAAAAGAGCATAAAAACACGAGCAGTGTACATCATACGTCAACACCATTTAAACCCTAAATATCAACTTTTGATAATAGTGTGATTTTCTGTAATGTTTAGTCATAGTATAAAAATAATAATCCTCAGATATATATATATTAAGGAAAAAAACTAATTTAATTAAGAAATAAAATGAAATAACTTGCACTTATACACTGACAGCGCATTCTGCACGCCAGTAGTGTCTTACCATTATACATATATATATATATATATATATATATTTCAAAAAAAAAAAATCCTTTAAACATTGGTTGAATACTGAAGGGCCTCTGGGAAGGGAACAGATGAGGCGCAAGCTTATGTAATTGATTTGCAATTTGCAACAATTCCTTTTTACTAAGTAGGGCATTCAATATAATGTTACCATGCTTGTGATAGTTAATTAATTTATTTAGGTACGGATAAATAAAAAAATCCAATGTTTATATGTACATTTTATTAATTATTAATACATATAACTAATATGTACATTACATTAACTTTTGCTCCGCTGATATAAAAATAATTGCCTTAATTTTAAAAAAATTAACGTCTCTTTACAAAATACAAAAGAGACATCATAGTGCAGTACATATGTAAATTAAAACAAGATTGTAACATAATGCATCAAGCATAGATTATGAAACATTTTCCAACACTTCAAAGAATTTTTCAACAAACCTTCGCTGTTTAATAAGGTAAATAAGATACCTAAGTCAACATTTTAGAAAACGCAAAACACATTTTGGATCCAAATTTCAGCAATTGCCAGCCATAGCCATAAAAGTACTAAAATTATATTCAGCAGACTTGTATATAATCTATAGATTTGTATATACAGTTTATAATATGCTACAGTTTATTTTAGTAAGAAAGCACATAACACAGTTGAAAAGTCACCTTCTGTAGTTTCTATCAATAAACGAGAACATATTTAATTTTTTTATATACACGGCACATAATAAGCTAAAGTTTAATTCAAGCAAAAACACGCTGTAAACAACTGATATCACACTTTTACAAAATACCATACATAAGTACCCATATATTTGGCATGCGTTGTACATATGCAGTCATGTATTGCGTAGCACTGTGTATTATTTTATTTATATGCAGCAAACATCTCTTAGTATACTAAACATATTTTACATTCAAAATGTATAACTCGATTAAACAACAGCTATAAGCAATTTACGTCTATACAGGGTAATGCTAATGAATTCATTTGTGTGTATCTGTATATGGTCTATTGTATTTATGAATACCACATAGTATGGAAAAAGGTAGTAAAACGCATACCTAACTGAAAGCCACTTCCATCAATTATCGCTTATAGAATATACTTGAGATAAAGTACTGTATCCGAAATATTTTGTGTGTGCTTGTAATGAACAATAAATGTTATAAGTTCGATTGAAAAAGAAGTAAAAACGGTAGAAAAATCGAATGAGAACTTGGTATAAATAGAATTCAAAGGATGTGAAAAAAGATTTATTGCGAAAAAAAGTATGATATTTTTAATGAGAGGAAAAAAATCTTAACTTCATATTGCAGTTCTGCTAGGAACTGTAAAAGAACCTTTCACGTGATTTTAAGCGGTAAAACCATCTTGAGATTTTCAAAAAATCGATTTTTTACGAGATAAATTGTTTATATATTTAATAATATTTTAAGTGTTTGACAGTTCCAAAATTCAAATTATTTACGGAGTTATTGCAATTAGAAGTGATCTTGGCAGAGAGTGAGCATAAAAATTCCTGTAATTGTCCAAAAAGTAATTGAAACATACGATAAATTAACTTATGCCGATTTATTAGAGCGCTGTTTAGAAGGATACACTCAGAATAACAACGAATGTCTAAACGGTGTAATTTGGTTTATGATTCCAAATGTGCATTGCAGAGGTGCGAAAAATGTCAAGGTTGCATCTTATATTGCAGCTAGTATATTTAATTATGGATATGCTAGTGTATCACAAATCATGCAATTATTAAACCTTACAATTGGTCCAAGACATCTGTCATCTTTTCAAAGTATATCTGTATCCAACATCAGAGCCCAACAAAACTAAAGAGGTTAGGAAATTGAAAAAATATGCTCCAAATGCGTCGGAAGACATCGCTGTGGGAGTGGAAGACGTCATATAATAAATAAATAAATAAAATACAAGACATTCGGGAAAAAAAACCACTCACCTTCTCGGCTGGTGAATAATTGTTTGTGACGCAGTTGAAACTGATCTATTGTATGTTAACGTGCATCGCAACATTTTTCAATGTTGTTTTCTTTTTTAATATCATGGCGCTGCCGTTTAAGGATGTAATTGTTAATTATTGAAATAATTAATAAATCAGAAAAACATATATGTATACGTCGAATTAAAAACCACTTGATCACATAACAAACACATGTAATGCCTTTGTCGTCAAGTGCATGTGACGTGACACCACGATCATGCATTTTGGCTGTTAAACTCTATAGTTTGGCGAAAGTTTTTTGTTATGAAAAGCGGTTGACGGGATAATGGAGAAGTACCATATTGTTAATGATATTTTAACAACTTACTAGTTATTTCGGTATTTTAAAGGTAATTAAACGTAAAAACACAGTTTTTAATTGAGAGGAAGTATTATTATTTACGCTGTTTTAAAATTTGCAATAATAGGTAAAAGATTTTTTGAAATAAATTATTCCCTCGTGTAAATATATTAATTAAAACTGTTTGGAAATTTTGGTATTTGAGCATTTTAAATATGACGTAAGTTTCCCTACTTAATGCTTTAAAAACACCTAAAATTTAATTATTTCTCTTTTTAATATTCACGCGCAAGTATATTTTTTATTACGTAATTTTCTACACTTACTGTTTTTAACACGTGATTATTTAATTATTATTTTAAAGTTTTATTTCTGTTTTTTATAGTCACGTGTAAATACATTTCTTAATTGAAAGGGAATATTATTATGTGCGCTATTTTACTAATTGACAACAATTCAAATAATGGATTTTATGAAATATGAAATAAATCTTCATCAAAATAATAAAAATTTTGAATAAAAATTTTAAATATAACCTCAAAAGATTACTCAAATTAAAAAAAATAATTGCAGTCTGCACACCGCAATTTTATCAACTATATCCTTATAAGTTATGTTTAAATTCCTGTGCATAGTTTTTATTCCTATAAAACTTTTTTACGAGAACTATTTTGACTATCTTTATATTAAATATCTCTTAAAATAATTCTTCGATGTAAAAACGGACTGCTTCAGCGTGTTTGTCGAACATTTCTTTATAAAACTATTAATTTTCATATTTTTATATTGCAATAATTTTCTGGATATTAGTCCAAAAATACTTCACAGCACGAAATCGTCATTGACAGCGGCGGCTGCGGCTGCTGTGACGGCGGTGGTTATTTTTTTTTAATGAGCAGGGAAGACCGAGCTATGCTCGGTCAAAATTAAATTTTAGTTCAAATATCATGACCCATGACCAAAATGACCCACTAATTGAATTTTCTCAAACATGTGACTTAGCCCAACAGTCTTCTCGTGCCCGAAAACCATAGGATGCAAAATTTAGTGTAAATAGTCTGAACCGTTGTTAAGATAAAATAGCTTGAACCATAATGACCAATGACCAAAATGACCCACTAATCGAAATTTCTCGAACATGTGACCTAGCCTAATAGTCTTCTTGTTCCCTAAACCTGTAGGGTGCTAAGTTTATTTCAAATCCTCTGAACCGTTTTTAAGATAAAATAGCTTGACCCATAATGACCCATTACCAAAATGACCCACTAATTGAATTTTCTCGAACATGTGACCTAGCCCAATGATTTTCGCGTGCCCGAAACTCGTAGGATACAAAATTTAATCAAAATCGTTAGAGCCGTTTTTTAGATAAAATTAATTTGACCCGCTTTGACCCAAAAATGACACACTAATCGAAAGTTCTCGAACATGTGACACAGCCCAATAGTCTTGTCTTGCCAGAAAATAGTCGGATACAAAATTTCGTCAAAATCGTTTGAACCGTTTTTTAGATACAATTAGCTTGACCATGACCCAAAATGACCCAAAATGACCCACTAATTGAATTCTCTCGAACATGTGACTTAACCCAACAGTCTTCTCGTGCCTGAAAACCATTTGATGCAAAATTTATTGTAAATTGAGCCGTTTTTTAGATCTTGACTCACAATGACCCAGAAATGACCCACTAATCGAATTTTCTCGCACATGTGACCTAGCCCAATGAGTTTATCGTGCTCGAAACTCGTAGGACACAAAATTTAATCAAAATCGTTAGAGCCGTTTTTCAGATAAAATTAATTTGACCCGCGTTGACCCAAAAATGACCCACTAATGGAAAGTTCTCGAACATGTGACCCAGCCCAATAGTCTTCTCGTGCCCGAAAATGGTCGGATACAAAATTTCGTCAAAATCGTTTGAACCGTTTTTTAGATACAATTAGCTAGACCATGACCCAAAATTACCCAAAATGACCCTCTAATCGAATTTTCTCGAACATGTGACCTAGCCCAATGGTTTTCTGGTGCCTCAAAACGGTAGGATACGAAATTTCGTCAAAATCGCTAGAGCCGTTTTTAAGATAAAATTTGCATATATAACCACACACAAGATTTGCTCGTATTAGAATATATGATATAGAAAGAGTCTAAAAGTCTATTTCGCGTGCTTTCCTGCAAACATTGCATCACTTCAATTTTCCGACGCCCTAAAATTTCAGTTCTTCCCTGCCTCAAGGCCGTGATTTGCTGTCTTACGCATCTGCAATGCGAATTTAATCGTCCGCTCCTTTGGTATTTAACGTCAAACATGAGAGACGGAGCTCAGATTTCTGTTATTGTCTTAAAAATTATGTGCTCGTGAAGTGAGAATTTATAATATTCGAAATAGTATTGTAACATCATTTCTGCAATGCAATCCGGTTTAGAAGTACGTCATGATTAGCCGTTAGAATATTAGTGGTAAAAGAGTACACGATATCAAGTATGAGTAGACAATGTTTTTCTCATTGCATTCTAGTCGAAGAAAACAATAAAATATATTCAATGATAGAAATCCATTCTTTTTTTTTGTGGAAAATCCCAATGTTTTTCGACCAAAATTAATTTGTATCAACGCAAGGACTGTTACAAACTTCGATTAATCTGCTGATATGCATATTTCACCGAAACGGAGTTGTAAGTATCAATTTATTGTAACATATATACAGGGTGTCCGAAAAGTCTGGAAACGGTCAAATAACTCGAGAAATATACATCGGATTGAAAAACGGCAAAATGCATGTTCAATATCTTTGAAAAATCTATTTAGGGATATGAAAGTAGCCCCCTAAGCTTTGCCCTCACCGGGGGGAGAAAAGGGGGGCAACTTTGAAATCTTAAATGATGACCCGCATTTTTTATTGCAGATTCGGATTCTACGGGAAAACATACGTAACTTTTGTATTGAACATTTTCTTCGAAACATTGTAGATGGCGCTGTAATCGAGTTCAATGCTGTGAGAATCGTTACCATTGCAATGTCTGGAAACGCTGGAAAAACTCGAGAAATATACATTAGATTGAAAAACGGAAAAATACGTGTTTAATATTTGAGAAAAATGGCAACTTTGATATCCCTAAATAGATTTTTCAAAACTATTGAACAAGCATTTTTCCGTTTTTCAATACGATGTATATTTCTCGAGTTATTTGACCGTTTCCAGAGTTTTCGGACACACTGTATATATATGTGTGTAAAATAAAATTATTATATATATTTAATAGAGCGATTTTTTTTTATTTACACCCATATTTCAGAGCGCTAAGGTGAAGTGACCCCTTAAGTAATATTTTTTGTACTGTTTTGTTTCCATGGTTATTTTCTTTCATAGGCACTAAAACAAAAAGGATTTACTTTAAACTTTTACTTTTGGCTTTAGTGACAAAAACCTGACTTTTTTTTTTACTCAAACGTATTTGTTCTGCACGTATTTTACAACCGAGTTCTAACTTAATTATGGTCTCGATGCATTTCGTGATCAGTTAAAGTTTTAGTATGAAAACAATTCTTTAAAAAAAAAATTCAACATTTTAGTGCTTTTAGTAATTGTGAAAAACTTGTTTTGTAAATATTTAATACTCTACGAAATAAAAATACGATTTTTATTATTAAGTTTAATTTTTTTATTTTTTTCTAAAACACATTTATTCTTTTTTTTTCTTTATGAATGTATTACCATAGTTGTTTGCGAAAATAGGTTATGCTTAACTGTTATAGATGTTTGTATTATTAACATTACCATTGTCAAATAATTGCAATTATTTTAATGAAATATACATAAGGTGCTCTATTAGTGCTTTACCAGAGTTTATTTGTGTAACTTTCATTTCAATGCTCGTTATGAATTTAACATAAACGCATCGTTTCAAATAATAGGATTAATATTTCCGGGTAATTTAAGATAATTAAAATATCCCATAATTAATTGCTGTAAACTGCAAAATGTCGTTAGTATTTTAATTAGATAGGCTCAAAATGAATAAATCAAATATGTTTTCAATTCAAATGGCTTGTAACTTAATGAATGAAGATTTTGAGATTTATTCAAACTAATGCATATGCAGCATTTTAACATATAAAGCTTTTATTCAAATCTTTTTTTACTCAAATCTTCTGATGATTTGTTTTAATTGATATAAGGTCAGTGACAATGTTTAAAATGTATTAAGATTTTTGTTAAAAATTTAGGTGTATGATGGGAACTTCATGAAAAAAAAATGAGTTAAAGGCACACTAAAAAGCAAAATATTTACTTAAAATATACAGTAATGAGGGATGGTTTGTTAAATTTTATGTTGTATTCGTCATTATAATTAGAAATGGGCAAAATTTAATAGTCTAAATGTGACAAAACTATAATGAACTTACATATAAAGAGAGATTAAATTGAAGAAAGTTTTTATTTCATGCACTGAAAAAAGTGCATCAATTGTGTTATTTATTTATATATATATATATACTAGCTGTTGCCCGTGACTTCGTTCACGCAACATTAAAAGAAGAATAAATACATTAATTAAGCAAAATATCTCACTCCCGATAATTAAAAACGTTAATAATTAACTAACTATTTATCTCATTTCATAGGTGACAATACGGTATTTTTTGTTATAGGGAACTTGACATAACTCAGACTTAAAAAAGTGAATTTTTGTGCCAAATAATCGCGAAAATGAAATTGCAACCAATGCAGCAAAAAGGAGGGCCAAATAAAATCGTGAAAATAGACGAATGGGGTAAAAACAAATGTCAATTTTACTTTGTGAAACGTTTTAACAGCCATCCTTCAAAAAAACATTAATTGGAAAAAGTATATGCTTTTTCTTTAAATTCAATTCTGCTTCCTTGGTTTAATGTATAGCTGAAACAAATCTTGTTTTCTAAATGACAGTATGTTGACAGGCAATTTTTGTTCTCCAGAATAAATTGATTCATGAAGTTTGAATATGTGAAAATATGTTTTTATTTTTCGGATAATTTACTGAAATCAAGATTTTGTTTTCGCCATCTATTCAAAGTTAAATTAAAGTTTGTTTTTCAGTTTGAATGAGAAAATGGTGTAAAAAATATACTGATCTGTTTATTTCTCCTTTTTTATACACAAATATGGAGTAATTTACTTTCCGTTTTTAGAGAAACTTCGTTAAAATTTACAAAAAAAAAAAAAATCTTGTTATCTAATTTAATTTTTTAAATTCTGAGAGTTTGTGTGACATCCTCGGATCAATGATAACCAGTATTTGGTAAATCGCGTTGCGTTCGATAGTCTAGGAGTAGTTGCGAAATACAAACACACGGTCAGATTTTAATATAATAGATTCGTGTTCATTTTCCTTTTCTTAAAATTATGATGTGATTTTTAGCAGAAAACTCTCATCTGTATATAACGGTTACTCATGCTTAATAATCAGTATATATAAAAAAAAACATTTACATTTTACGTTATAAATATGGCGTGAAACTCATCTTTCTTTTCCAGGCAATTAATTTCAATACTGGCATAGGGGAAATAGAGGTTACTTTAACGAAATAATATTAAATCTTTAGGTTTTATCAACAAAAATGGAACTATTAATATTCGTCATTTTTTTTTAGGTAATCGAGTTATTTCTTTTAGTTTTAAGAATGAAAATAGCTATTTCTCGCTATCCATGGTATCATTTTCGACAGGGATAATTTTGCGGAGCATATTATGGACATTTGCTAAACATTTTCTTTTCAGACTTCTTTTTACTTTTTTAAAATTTAAATAAAAAGTACGATATAGTTATATTACCGGTGCGCAGACGGTAAAACGCCAAGTATTGTTAACATACAAAAGAGAAAAAAAGAAAAAAAGTAAAGAAAAAACCCAGGATCATTTTATTTCACCAATAAAGCATATCCCTTTATTTTTTATGTATGACATCACATTCGCTTTTTTTCTATGGTTACGCATATTGAAACCTTGTATTATTATCAAAAACTAAAAAAAGTACGTTTTATTTCTAATAATATTATTTAATCTTCTTTCTAATTCTTTAATTTTTTTTTATTTCATTTTCATTTTTCACGTGAAAAATTTTCAATTGAAACTAAATTGTTGAGTAAAAATTATTATTCCGGGTTTTGATTTAGTTTTTGGCAACGATAAAGTATTAGCAACGGTAAAGTAAATTTAACCATTTTAAAATATTATACGAAAAAATGTCCATTTATTCTCTATGAAAATAACTAAATTTGGAATTATTAAGAAAAATATTTGAATAAAATAAACAAAAACCAGTCTATGTTCATTCGAGGATTATAATCAATCTATATGCAAAGATACAGGGTCATTAATTGCTCCATTTTGACGCAGGCTTCAGCCTAACATTTGCACACAATCAGATTTATAATATTATTAGGATATGTTAGGATGGGCGCATTTTTTTTTAGAAATTGATTTTGGCAAAGTACGCAAAAGTTGTGTAAAAGGTCAGTTAGAACTCACACAAAGTTTCCTCAATATTGCTCAGTATTTAACCGCGCCCCTCAAACATCGAAAAACAGAAAAAAAATGAAAAATCGTTTTTTTTTTTTTAAATATATTTTGAAAATTTTTGAATTTTTTTTTCAATTTCTATCAATATTTAACCACGCCCCTGTGACATCAAAACTTGGAGAAAAATGAAAAATATATTGGATTTTCTAAAAAACTGTCCTATGAAAATTATTTTTCAAAATTGGTATTGACATTAATGCTTTTCATATTAATTTTAATTAAGCATATTTTTATTGAATTGCACACAGACAGAATACAGATCAGAACAAAATCTATAAATTTGAAGTGCATTTAATAATATCGTACGTACGCACTCAAACATACGTTTTCAACAAATATCTGGTCATCGAAAATTAACATCAGAAGCGCATCTAGCATTACTAGAGTAAACAGGTAGCAAGTATAAAGGTCATATATCGTTAACTGCTGGTGAAAGTGCAAAAGAAATAGCCCAAGATATTATCACATTTACGAAAAGGTATAATATGAGTTTGCAGAACCTATCGGTTATCGGATGTGACGTAACAAATGTAAATACGGAACGGAAAGGCGGAGTAATACGTTTGCTTGAGACTTACATTGGAAGACCATTACAATGGAATATATGTATGTTACATGCTACTGAGTTGCCACTAAGGCACCTTATTCTGGAAATGGACGGTTGCACAAAAGGACAGTATTCATATTCGGGACCTGTTGGATTGTTTCTAAAATATTGCGAAAACAAATCAGCGGTCAAATTTGATCAAATTCACTGTACTCTTCAGCCTATGTATCTGAAAGATATCCAAAAGCTAAGTACTGACCAATGATATTTGTATCGCATTTGTCTGACCATAAAAGATGGTATTTGCCCTTCTAACATGACTGAAAATAACCCAGATAAACCCAGTCATGCAGTTTCTGCAAACCATTTGTTACGGTTATACATTAGCACTCCAAGAACGTCACAAAATCTTATAATACGCGGGATGTATGTAATGCTGGTGTATGCTCCAATGTGGTTTGAGATAAAAATGAAATCGAATTGCCTGTATGGTGTCAACATTTCTGGAAAATGATTTCCCTTGCAAGGGTCCAGATATTGTTCAGAAAATTATTTACAAAGTACTCTAACAATGCATATTTTGTTCATCCTGAACACTTGTCATTAGCAATGCTACATGAGTCTAGAAAACAAATCCGGGAATTAGCAGTTAGGCGTATTCTCAGCGCCCGAGATAACAAGACGAAGAACTTGGGTGGATTGCTTTTTCTCAAGCTTCCCAAACTCAATTTTGAAGCAGCCGATTATATTGATTTAATTGATTGGTCAAACACTGTTGCAACAGAGCCACCTCTTACAATGCATATAAAGGACAAAGTCTTGAAAGAAATGTGCAAAGAAAAACAGTTTTTAGTAATAACTTTTGATGAATTTCCATGTCACACGCAATCTGTTGAACGATGTGTTAAACTGCTATCTGAAGCTGCAATGAAAGTTTGTGGTGAGACTGCAAGAAATGGATATATTCGTGCCAAGCTTCAAGCAAGGAAAGAAGTTCCAACATTCGACAACAAGGGACAGTATTATTCTAACACTTAATATTCAGTTTGCATCAGGTATTATTAAATACATTTCAAATATGTAGATTTTTGCTCTAATCTGTATTCTGTCTGCGTGTAATTAATATATATATATGTATATCCTAGTATTAATTTCGTAAAAAAAAAAAGAATAAAAAGTTAAATTATGTAATAATTATAGAATTATTATTAATTGTAGTATTACTTAATTAATCAATTAATGTCAATACTAATATCGAAAAGTAATTTTCCTAGTACAGGTTTTTAGAAAATCCGATCTATTTTTATTTTTCTCCAATTCTTGATGATCGCGTGTAAATATTAACAGAAATTGATAAAAAAAATTTGTGAGTTATAACTGACCCATTGTGTAACATTTTCATTGTATGCCACTAAACATTTTGGAATATTTTTTGAAATATATTTTTTACAGAAAACGATTTTTCTCTCCTTTTCTGTTCTCAATGTCAGAGGTGCGCAGCTAATTATTGAGCAATATTGAAAAAAGTTTTTGTCTGTTCTAACTGTCCCATTACACAACTTTTGCGTACTATGCCAAAATAATTTAAAAAAAATAGCTTATTTTGGCCCACCCTAATATATATATAAATCACATGGGGTGTTATTTTAAATTAAACACGTAAAATATTTTCTTAATCTGTAATAAAGGTTAAATTAACACAAAGTACAGTAATACCTCGGTTTTCGTTGACTTCGGTTATCGTTGGTTTCGGTTTTCGTCGATTTTTTTCCGCGAGAAATTCGTTTCGGTTTTCGTCGATTTTTTTCCGCGAAAAATTCGTTTCGGTTTTCGTCGATTTTTTTCCGCGAAAAATTCGTTTCGGTTTTCGTCGATTTTTTTCCGCGAAAAATTCGTTTCGGTTTTCGTCGGTTGCCTCGGATTTTTATTGATTGCGAATGCTCTATCATGGAACCAAAGAAAGTTTCTTGTAAGCAACTTGTTTAATAATAATGTCTTGCCCCATGTTACGCAAATCTTATAGAGGCGGCAGAAACAGACTACTTTGGACAGCTTTTTTGAGCGACATAGGTCCTCTGACCTATACCTTTAACCTCGATATCATACGCTAAGGACACTATATTAATTTCTTATTGTTTTTAGTATTACACGCTATATTTGTTCTCTATAAAATGTGTTTTTGATACGTATTTTGGAGTGTTTAGAACAAATTAATTGGATTTACATAGATTCATATGTATATAATTGACTCGGTTTTCTTCGGTTACGGATTTCGCTTTCGGACGGATCATCGACGAAAACCGAGGAATCACTGTATCTATACATTTTGAAGCTAGTGATGGAACAAAACTAATTTTACAAAAGAAAATTAAATAAACGAATAAACTTACTTTTAGAAAGAGAAGATGTAGGGGGGCTTAATTATGAAAGCAAATAACTTAATAACCACTGTCTTTTTATGAATAAGTCTATTTTTGTGTACATCATAAAATACTTTTAATCACAGCTTCGTGTAGCCTTAAAATTTTACTTTTTGCTTTAAATATCTATTTTTTTTGGAAATTTTACCTAATTAATAACTGGAATTAATAGAGGTGAATAATAATTAACATGTTTTTAAGAATTACGCTTCCGTCCGTTTTAACTTCAGGTATTGCTTTATTTTTCTTCTGTTGCTTTGACACCTTTAAAAATGCAAAAATAGTATTTTCTTAACTACTTCTATTGTTTTTTCACATGTTTAGTTTTATTGTAACTTGTTTAAAACGCACACAAAATGACATTAAAAGAATTAACATATTTGAAATTGAAAATTTTCCCTATAAAAATTTTTAACAATTAAATTAAACAGAATCAGATAACTAAACTTTGTCTTTTGTTCTATAAAATTGTGTACTATTTTTATGTTTCATTTATTTTGTAAATAGCACATTTATAAAATCCAAGACTTTCAAATTCATATCGCTATTTTAAGTTAAACTTGTAAAGGTTATTTTGAAATCTGAATTACAGAATCAATTACATGTTTACAAATTACTTTTTTTTAATGTTTTTTTTCACTAAATGATAAAAATTTTAAAAGAAGACTAACTTTTTGATTTATAACATGCTTTAAGTATGTGGTTTTTAAAAAAATTACTTAAACGAAAAGTGTTATTAATAAATGTGGTTTTTTGTTGAATAGTTATTCTTACTGAGTTCACTTCAGGTATGTTTCTATATGTTGATTGTTTCGGGATCTTTAATAAACAGCAATGAATTTTACTTAAGAAAATGTCTATTATTACTTTTTACTTGTTTTTATATGTTGCAAGTTGTTTAAAAAGAGGCACAAGATAAATTCAAAGGAATCGTAAAGTTTTACATATAAATTGTGAAGAGATAAATAGTTGAAACCAGTTTGAAACAATGTTAATATCTTATTCCAAAAAATACACTATTACTTATGTTTGAGTTATTTTGTCTATAATGCATATATAAATATCATAACTTTTAATTTTAAATAATTGTTTTTTTTATACTAAACAAGTAAAAATTATATACATATCCGAAATAAATATTAAATCACCACAATTTATCTATATGTTGTGAAGATAATGCTCAAAAGAATGTTATAAAAATAATTTTACACAAAAATCCCTAAAAAATTAAATACATTTAGAAACAGAAGAAACAGATACAATTTCTTGCTTCTTTTGTGAAGCTTGAGTAAGAATACAGATAGTTAGCAGGCTAAAAGCAGACAGACAAACATAAGAGAAAGCAGGCTGACAGACATACAGAAGACAGATATGCAACAAACAGACAGACAGCAAACAGACAGGCAGCAATAGACAGACATGCAGACAACAGATAACAGACGTACAACATACAGGTAGCTAACAGAGTGTCGACAATAGACACTCTAACAGCAGGCATACAAACAGACAACTAACAGATTACATATAGAAGCTGAGAGAGCTGGTAGATAAGCAGTAGACAGAGAGCCAATCGAATGTAGCCAGACGCACAGCAGACAGTTATCTTACCAAAAGGAAACAGACAGAGAGCAGGCAGACAGACAACAACGAGAGCAGCAGACAGACATATACGAAAAAGGCATCATACAAACAACTGACAGAGTTCAGCAGACAGTTAGCACGCAGACAGGAAACAGACATACAGCAGTCAGAGCAGACAGACAGTCAGTAAACATACAGTAAACATAAATACAGAAATTAGATAACAGACAGGCATACAGCGTACAGACTGCTAAGTGTAGACAAACAGGCAGACAGCAGACAGACAAACAGTAGAGAAAATGACAGCCGTCAGATGATATACAAATACCAGACAGACAAAGAGAGAAACAGATACAGAAAGAGCCATCCAGAGACATACACACATAAAAAAGACCGGGTGTTGGCGGACGAAGGGGGCAGGGAGCAGAGCTCCTTAGTTTTCAATATAAAAATAGACGTGTGTGCACTATATTTCACTTTGCAGCCACGACTACCCAGTGCAGGCCACTGGTGTGGTAGTTGCCTCGAGACTCCCATCGTTCAATATAGTGGTTGCATGTCGTTAATCTTGGGGTGTGGGAAATAGAGTGGTTGAAAGTGGTCGACCTAGGCTTTTTCATATTTCGACCAAAGTGTTCTAAAAATGCTTGGGATTGTCTAGAATGGACTAGAATTATCTGGACTATTAGGTTTACATATGGTCCCGAAGGATCGGGAACGTTCTGGAATGTTTGAGGACCATTCTGTGGAGGTGTAGGATATATGGTGGTTGAAAGTGATCGACCTAGGGCCTTTTCATAATTTGACCAAACTGTTCTAAAAAATAAAAGGAGAAAGAAAAAAAGGAAATGTATTTCAATAGACGCCTTGTATATTAAATATTGAAGAAAGCTGTACAGATGTACCAAAGCAAAAGAAGAAAAATCCAGCTGAGCGGGTTATCCTCAGCTAATAATATAATAAAAAATAAGCTAATACTTTACTAAATACATTTAAGGGAACCAAATAGTAAAAGGAAAGACCGTATACATAGAAGAAAACTGCATACAGTCTTATTAGTTTCTTCTTGAAGCCAGAATTTTTAACAGAATTTAATATAACTTGGCTTACATATTTTGCACAAAGATTACTTTATCACTTTTTTTAACAATACGCGATTTTTCAAAAGTTAAATAATCGGGCATCAATTATTGTGTTTCCCAATATATATATATTGTTACAAATAGTATGTACGTTTCCACCCCAAGAGGACGTAAATCGGAAAATAAACCGTAACAAGTCCTTAAAATGCTAGAATCAATTGCATTACCAGAAATAAAACCTTATTAAATATGCTACACATAGTAATATAAAAAGATTACCATCACTTCAAATTGTTCATATATAAGATTTTTTTTAAACATTTAAAAGTTAAAACAACAACAGCAATATATATATATATATATATATATATATATATATACATAATAAACTGCTAAATACATAAACCACATAAATGTGAGTATGGAGATATCGTAATGGCCTGTTCACCTTCTGGTGTAAAGCTTTCAACGATTACCCGATAGAGGGCTACTCAAATTCGGACAAAACTGAGATAACTGTTTCAACCCCGACTATGCGGAATCACTCTACTTTTCTCATTATTTTTTCTTCACAGAGTAAACTTGAATTTTTTAGTTTCAAAACTACATTTCAGCGAATCTAACATGCACTTTAAAAGAAAGTTATTAAAAATGAAACCGTAAAGCCATATGAAGAAATTTTAATAGAAAAATGCATTTCACTTAAGTATTAATAAATCCATATCTGTCAATATAATATTTTGGATAAATTGTATTCTAAGGTGATTTTAAAATATTATGATTAAATCCTGTATTAGCGATAATGTCTTAAAAGCCTGGACAAAAAGGTTACGAACGGTTGATTCATTTTTTAAAAATAAAATATTACTGTTCACATTGAAATCACTAGGCCTAATTACAAAAGCTGAATGGAAAAATCTAATCCAATTCTGATACGAAGAGTGACAGGGTATGATTTATTTTCTCAGAAAGATTTATTTTCTTTTAATGAAGTATGCAAATTCACGATGATAAGAATAATTTGTCCATATATAAAATGTTCTTTTTGCTTACTATAGTGCATTATTAGTGTTGTCCCTAAAAAAATATAATCACATGCAATCTGCATTTAATATTTGGTAAGACAAATTTTTATGATATTCCAAAATTGATATTATAAAAATAATATCTCTACATACCCTAATTTGAATTGATATGTTACTTAAGAAGCATTTTCGACTATTTGAGAACTAGGTTACTTTAAAATTTTATAAATCTACTTATTGAATATATCGTGTTTTGATAGTATCTACGATATGAGGATCGTCCATAAATTCTGAATTCTATTGCAGGAGCAAGAGTACAGTTCGCTGTGTAGAAATAAAGTAATATTTAACTAATTTTGAATGTCTGAAGAAAAAATAAATTTTTCAATGAATTTTTTTGAAATTTTTTTAAAAAAAAGATGCAGTCTGTTCTAAAAATATAAACAAAATAAACCAGTCCTTACTTTTGGAATTCATGTTGCAATTCACTGATTTAACAACATTTTACTATAAATTAAATTCTGCAAACATCATCAACGACTATTAGGGCACTAAATACAATTTTTTAAAATTACCACAAACATGTACTCAGTCATGTGCAAAAGGTGGGTTATGTTTTAAAATTAAACGCTACTGTTTAAGAGCTGTTTTATATATATTCAAAATGTATGGAAAAATATACTAAATTTCAAATAAAAAATAAACAGTTTATACTAAAACAAATATGCTAATTTCAGTAAAAGTTTTTCATGGAATTTTCCTTTACTAAAATCCATATTATAAATTTTTAGAATGTCCAATTATGTGCTTTTTACAAACAATACGGAGTGAATTTACACAAATCAAATTAATTTTTTTTTATTAAATAAAAAATGGCGATCATATAGAATTACATTCTTGAATAAATAATGGAAGGATAATTAAAGTTTATTGCAATTCTTAATTTCTAAATTGACAATTTAATTTATCATAATATGAGCTTATATTCTTTCAACAAATCATTCCTGATCATGTATAGAAATGTGAAATTTTCGTTAATGTTTTAATGAAATTATTTATTGAGATGATATTTTGGAAATATTTGAAAATAGTACATATTAATAAATCCGTTATTTACTATATTATTACAGATTTATTTTATCTCTTAAGAGAATAATAAAAATAATTTGCCACATGTAAAGTACAATGTAATTATTTTAATGGATTTGAAATAATAAAGATATAATACAGTAGTTTGACTATACTATTACTTACCCATCATACGTAGTATAGGGTAAGTCTTGTAATCGTTTTGAAAATCGAAAAATTTTTTTTGACGGATTTACACGTTTCAGACACTGGAGATTCCGAAAAACATATTTTTAGAAAAAAAATTTTGCCGTCCGTCTGTGTGTCTGTGTGTCTGTGTGTGTGTGTGTCTGTAAACGCTCTATCTCCCGAAAAAATTGAGATAGAGACTTGCAATTTGGTATGTACTTAGTATGTAATAATGGGAAGAAGCCTATCTCATTTCAATAACCTCGATTAACCGGAACAATTTTTTTCGGACTCTCGAAATATTCGTTCTGATGAAAGGTATATAAAATTTTTCGAAATTGTTTATTTTAAGAAATGAATATAAAAGACAATAAAAAAACATAAATTTTGAATAAAGCATGAAGTCGATCGGATAATTAGTTGCCGAGATATTTGGAATCCTATTTTCAACACTCTTCGATTTTTCATGACCCTGTATTTCATCCAAATTTCACTTCAAAGATATATTTTAATTGGAAATTTGACGCTTAATCAGATGCAATAAACCGCTAGTTAATAGGATTATTATTTTTGGAGTTATAAGGAAAAACCTCTTTCAAGCAATTCAGTAATCGAGCCTTTAAAGTTTGTGACGTCATCAAGCCACGATTTTATTTGAATTGCAATGCATTTTATAAGTAGTTTACACATTTTTATTTTAATATTTTACATTATGCATATCCATGATGGGTAAGTATTACGGTGGCCCCCAACGACTAGTTTTACTTTAACGTCAGTTTATAAATTGTTTACATTCTTATAAATATATATGTTCTATTTTGGAAAATAACTAAAGTTGTTATCAATTCTGCTCCATATAATTCTAAGAAACAGTAAAATATTATTCAGTTAGAAAAAAGGAGGATGTTTGATTTGTTTTCTTCGTCTTGCTGTCAGAAAAAACTATTTTAACATTTGAAAACGAAAATAGAAAGACAATTGATCCAGTATAAAAAGCCTAAATATATAGTTTATTAACTGCTGAAATAAAACTAAGAATTAAAGTGTTAATGAACTTTACTTCCGGGTTCTTACATTTGTGGCTACTTTCATAAGTTGGACCTATTCCATAGAAAATTAAGTTATTCCCTGTTTATAATTTATATTATCATTTATTAAAACATTATATAAATGAATTAATCCTCATTATATTGAAATGCAATGAAGTATCATACTTTCACAAGGTAATATTCATAGCAGATGCATTCTACGTCGTTTAAACAATTTAAGTCCAATATTTTATTCTCAAATTTAAATAGATAATGTTCTAACATAACTTTAAATTAAAATCGCCATATCCCTAATAGATAAAACGTACAACGTACCCTTGACATCACAATTTCCTAAATTTCTCATAGATGAAATCATCCTTACTTTGCTTAAATTTGTCTATTTCATCAAAATAGGCATCGTCGCTGAATTTCAAGTGGTGAGTCAAATGATTGAAGATGCCAATATAGATATTGATATTGGTTGTCACTATCAATTAGCATAATAATAAAACCGTTAACTTTACATTAATATACATAATATAACAAAGATAAAAATCGCATTAAGCATTAAGAGGTATACATTATTATTTTAAATATTTTTTGAAATTTAAACAATTAATATTGCAACTGAAGAATATTAAGTATGTTTTTAATGAAACACGAAATGAGTTCCACGAAAATATTTCCCGGATATAATTAATATTACCTTTTTCTAAACTAATGAATCTAAAAGTTTGATTCCAATCAGACGGAATGAATCGTCTAGGTAATATAAGACCATTAAAGATCATTAAATTCACAGGTATGAAATGTAAAAAGAGGTTTGTCCTTTGATTTAAATGAATCACGTTGATAATTCAAAAATATTAACAAATCAATCATCTTATAAAATGATTTTTGATTCGCGAATTAAGTTTTATAAATTTATTATTCAAATTAGAGAAAAAAAAAAACAATCTTCTAGTCTAATTATTGCATAATAAATCTATCTATATATTTAAAACGCTAAGCGTTTTGTTTCGACAATCCGTGAGAACAAACTACTACATCAAATTACATCATTCTTTTTTTAAATGAAAGATATTTGGTCACAGATTTGTTATCGTACATTCGTTTGTTCGAAAATTTAATTAATTATCTGTAATCTTAAATTAAAATTTTACTTCTGCTTATGACGTCATAAAGTCGGCAATCGGATTAACGCCCACTGTTGCAACGTACAGAGTATATTTTCTGAACTCAATGATTGCGAGCATAAAAAATAAATATTAAATATTAAAAGCACGTGACTTTTAGGCCCTTTTTAGGCCGAATTTCTTAATTTGTAAGTAAAATATAGTTAAAATGTTTAAGTATTTCGGTAAAAATATTTATCCATGTGTTTTATAAGCAAATAAAAATTCATATTTACTGTGACGTAACGGAAATATTGTCCATTGGGTTCATTTTAACATTAAGCATTATAACTTTGTTGATGCCATTTTTTTCATTACAATTAAATGCAAAATATATTTTTATTTGTATGCATGGTGCTTAAGCATAAATGTACGTGTGAAAAGTTTGTACCGGTGAAAATGACGTTATGATTAGCTTGAAATGCATTTTAACATTGATAAAACTAAAAAGAAAAAAATATATGATTGTGTCAACATGGCGTAATATTAACTGATATTTCAATTTTTAATTTTAAAGATTAGAACTGAAGCCTTTATTGGTTGCTTCATCTTGATTGCATACCTTGATTACATGTTACCAATTACTTTTTTTAAATTATAGGATTCAGTTACAGGAATTATAGGATTTAAACCAGAGGACCCGTGCGAGGATTTCGCACTGAAATCTAATATTTTCTAGGTACTTCTTTATTATTCTGTCGACCACTTTTCATAACAAAAAACTATCGCCAAACTGTAAGATTAAACGCCAAAAATACAGTCCCATTTACTTCACGTCAGAAGCATTATATGTGTTTGTTACGTCATCAAGTTGTTATTAATTCGACATTTGCGTGTATTTTTCATTATGTTTTACTGATTTATTAGTTATTTCATTAATTAAAATAACAATTGTGTCCTTAACTTCTTATATTTTATTTATTTATTTATTTTGATATTCCAATGAAAACGTTCTCCCGTTTATTTGCCGATAGTTTTTTGTTATGAAAAGTGGACGACGGGATAATAGAGAAGTACCATTTTTTATCATTATGTAATATTTATTAGATGCAGGCTTAAACTTCTACAGAAAAAGTAAGGACAAAAATATCAGCAAACAACATTTAGTTTTCAGTCAAGCCAGAATATCATCTAATTTATTCCATCGAACTTAGCGTAAAAACTGATCCAAGATTGCAAAAGGCACGCGCGAGAAAAAAAAAAATAACAATCGTATTTTAACTGCATTAGAAAATGACGTCATCCGCTTCGGGAAATACATGGGACGTAGAAATATAAATTTAAACATTTCAATTTCAATTTCGCTTTTTAATCATAAATACAAAATAAACCTGTGCGGAAGTTTTTTATAATAATTGCTGAGCATCATATAATGTGGTATTTTATTTTTTTGGCAACAATAATTTGAGGAAAACCTTTCATTTCTTTTATGAAAACAATGCCGATTTAATTTTTAATTAACAGCAATTTTTAATCAAAAAACAGGTTTTAACGAAATGTTAAGTGGGCTATGTCAGAAGCCTGTTCAAAATCCTTTCATGTGGTATATCATTCGTCGTTCTGCGTTTCGTATATTTTTAGAAAAAGGGATGTTGACAGGATAAATAATATATATGATTATTAAGATTTCCTTTTTTAATAAAAAAATTCACAAAAGTAAAGAATTTCAGGAAAAAAAAACTTGAAATAATGATTGTATTTTTAGCTAGAATAAACAATGTAAGGCTAATATTTTATAGGAATTATTTCGGTAGGTTTGTTATAAGTTCATTTAACAGTTCCTTATTAGCGGCAAAGTCTTATTTCTTTCACTGTGAATTTTTCTTTCGATGTCAAAAAATGTTAGTCTACTTTTGGACGCCAACCAAAACACAGTGGCAATATTTAGAAATGTATAACGGTTGTGACAACAAACGGCACTATCGCTTTAGCTTTCATCGCGCTTGCTTACATCACTTCTAAATTCTAAAAATTTAATTTTTTTACTACATTTTACAATTTCAATTCTTACATCCTCAATTAGAAAAAAAATTAGCTTTCGATTGAAATTTATTTGAAATATGCCGCTTAATTTAACGACTTTTTAAATAATTTTCAAGCATGAAATATTTTTCAATTCTATCTCAACAATGACCATCCGTTTGTTTTAATAATGTAAAATAGCCCCTTGGAAAGTTGCAACAATTGAAAATAGGTATCCCTAACCTTCATGAAAAGTGAAATAATAATAATAATAATAAAAACCTGATAAATCATAAGATCAGATTATCCATAAGATAGGCGCTAATATAAAATCTGTCAAAAGAGAAAAAAACTATTTTTAGTTTATGATTAACATAAAATTGATATGTTGAATTCGTTGATGTATATGTTGAATCAGAATATGCTAGGAACTGTTATTTATTATCTTTTTTTAAAGATCCATTGGATATTTAACTGTATAAGAGATCGACTGTGATGGAAAAGGAATAATCATCCTGATTATGTAAAGGGATAGAAGAAACCATACAAATAAATTACAATTGAAAACATTAAAATTCTCCCTCATCTGCATATTAATTTATTATTTTTAACAAAAATTCTTCATTTTTACATAAAAATTGATTAGCTTAAAACAATGGATGCGTTTTAGAAGATATGGATTTGAAACGAACAATGATTAAAGAGGATATTTTAAAACTTTTAATTAAACATTTTAAAACTTTTTTAACGTCGAATTTCAACGGTGCCTTTGGGCAGATGCAATACATATGCGCATATGAGCTCATTCGATTGCATTATCACAGGGGGGGGTGCTTATACTATGTTCTTTTATTTACTGAATATGAGATGAAAGTAGGAAATTTGTATGATACTTTATGATAAGACTATTTGTATCATACTTTATAGGTCCATGACCTTTTTTTTTCTTTTGTCGTGGGGAATATGGTGGTAATGTCAAACTGATTTTCATTACACATTTGTTTACGGAGTGTTCATTTGGAGTTTGCATCGGAAATAGCATTTCACTGTGGGGGGGGGGGGATTTTTTAAAATAAAATATTTGAAAGACTGTTTATACGAAGCCTTACTTAAATAATAAAGAAGCTTATTTTACTGATATTGTTATAGTATTTTTTTCCGTCGCGTTTTGACGGGTTCCATCTAGTTTCTCTTAAATATTGTCTGTGTAGAAAAAAAAAGTTTCTTCCTATCTAATCAAATATATGTATATATTAAGTATTTTATAAAACATTCTGTTCATGATATTCAATCGGGTACATAATTACTTTTATTGAATATTCTTTTCCCATTCCATGAGTTAAAATAAATGTGCTGCATATTGCTATCACAACACACAATAAGACACATAATAATTGAAAAAATTTCAATATTCTTCAAAAGCATCAATTCAAAAATAGTGATTTGTTTTATATTTGCTATACTTTCGGCACATTTAGTATGAACGTCTGCTTTGTAAAATTGATATCTCCATTAATTATTTTCTACCTTCATAAAGTAGTAAACTTATACTTATATCCTATAAATTTCGTACCTATAATTTTAAAGCTATAAATTAAAATCCATCAAAATTCAGAAAAGAGGATGCATCTTCGATTGAATTCTGATTTCATTTCAATTAATAAAATGAATTATTTATATGGAGAACGTTCTATTATACAGGGTGCATCAAAATTGATTGGAAACCTTAATAAGATGTAAGAAACGTTACAACATACAAATTTTGTATAGGACACTACAGTGGTGATACATTTATTCGCGCAAAAATGCAAAGTGTATCACGTCAATCTGAACTTTAATTTCTCCTCATAAAGTTAACAATATTGAAGATATTTTAACGTCATTTAAAACACTTTGCCTTTCTTTGTGCGAACTATACCGATATCATTAAAAGTGGTACAAATATCCAACTTCTGCGTTGAAATAGTGCTGAACTAGACGCTGCATATTTCCAAATTAAATTAGCAGTACAAAGTTTTCACTCGCTTGAATATTGTGCAGTTCCATCACTTTTGAATATGTCATTCTATTTAAGACAATTCAAGGTAATGTCTGTTGAATATTCGTTTGAAAACTAAATTTATGAACAAGGGTTGTGTTCAGACGGAAATGTTAACCTTGCAATTTCATTTCCAGTTATTATAATGCTTACGACTCTCGTTTCCTATACAAAAACTGTTTAATGCAAAATGCTGTACCATTTTTTAATTTTGCGCATTAGTTTTTGAGTCATCGTAAAGTCTAAACTATATATTCTGTAAAGGAAAACAAATCTTTGCCTTTTTACTTACCCATCATATGTAGTATAGGGTAAGTCATGTCGTTTTAAAATGTGTCATGCAATCGTTTTGAAAATCGAAAAAAAAAATGACGGATTCACACGTTTCAGACACTGGAGATTCTGAAAAATATATTTTTAGAAAAAAAAAATTGCCGTCCGTCTGTTTGTGTGTGTGTCTGTAAACGCTCTCTCTCCCGAACAAATTGAGATAGAGACTTAAAATTTGGAATGTACTTAGTATGCAGTAAGGGAAAGAAGCTTATTGAATTTCAGTAACCTCGATTATCTGGAACTATTTTGTTCGGACTCTCGAAATGTTCGTTCTGATGAAAGGTATATGAAAATTTTCGAAATTGTTTATTTTAAGGAGTGAATATAAAATACAATAAAAAAACATAAATTTTGCATAAAGGATGAATTCGATCGGATAATTAGTTGCCGAGATATTTGTAATCATATTTTTCACACTCTCATTTTTCATGACTCTGTATATCATTCAAATTTCAATTCAAAGATATATTGGAATTGGAATTGAGACGCTTAATCGGACGTAGTAAACTGTTAGATAATATGATTATCAATTTTGGAGCTACTAGCTGACCCGCCCGGCGTTGCCCGGGCAGACTATCATTGAAATATATAACAGTGGAGAGCACTTCATAAAAAAAAAAGACTGAATAATATATATTTATACTAAAAACTTGTAAAAAAAATTGGTACTTCTCTATTATCCCGTCGACCACTTTTCATAACAAAAAACTATCGCCAAACTGCAACGCCAAATAAACGGAAGAACGTTGCCATTGGAATATCAAAATAAATAAATAAATAAAATATAAGAATTTAAGGATTCAATTGTTATTTTAATGAATGAAATAACTAATAAATCAGTGAAACATAATGAAAAATACACGCAAATGTCGAATTAAAAACCATTTGATGACATAACAAACATGTATATTGCTTCTGATATCAAGTCAATGGGATTGAATTTTTGGCGTTTAATCTGACAGTTTGGCGATAGTTTTTTTTGTTATGAAAGGTGGTCGACGGGATAATAGAGAAGTACCAAAAAATTAAATAATAGCTGAAATCTCAAAAGTATAACAGTTACGTTTAAAAATTGAAACGGTCAGGGAAAATTATTACACATATTTTTCCCTTTTTACTAAACATTCCTTTTTTAAAATCATTAAATTATAAATATTAAATGCTTACAAAAATCAATTTTTCAAACGAAAATGTATAAGAATATATCTATTTAATTTGTTTGTTTCGCTTTTATTCCTGTAGATTTTTTTTTTGTTTTTGTTTATTTGCAGCTTATTGAAATATTTATTGAAATTAAATATTTCCTGTAGATGCAGCACTAACCAATGAGATGCGGTCCATTCGGGTGTGGCCACTAACAATTAACAAATAATAGCTATTTCTGTGCCACGTACGATAGCCTAATATCTATATAGATAAGGATGTTTGTTTTACGCAATTCAGTAATATGGCATTTACAGTTAATGACGCCATCAAGCCACGATTTTATTCGAATTGCCATGTACTTTATAAATAGTTTACACATGTTTTATTTTCATATTTTATATTATGCATATCCATGATGGGTAAGTATTACAGTGGCCCCCAACGACTAGTTCAATGTATGGGATCTGTGTAGAAATACACTATACCCGATAAGGACTACTGAAATGAATAAAAATAAAAAACAAATAAAACTCACAATCTTTCAAACTTTTACCTCTATTTATAGATAGAAAATAAAGATATGTTTGCGTGACGTTTTTTTTAAATAAATTTTTCGTTCAGTATCTTTTAAATCGCATTTTTTTTATAAACAAAACATAAATTATGCAAGTTTTAATTGAAATTATCAGTAAATTTCACATTTTTCAAGAGAAAAAATAGCTATGCATTTTGATGGATTTCTTGCGAGTTAAGAGAAGAAATTACAGAAAATGGGTTGCAATTTAAAACTTACATTTTTTAATACTTTTTTTTTTTCTTATTTACCACTCAAAATTATTCGTAAACTTTTAAGTACGGAAATACTCGCATAATATATTTATCGTTAGTCACGCTTTAAGCATACAAAAGATACATCTGTTTGTTAAAATATGATTTGAAGATGGCACTTCTGAGTCCTAAAAAATGAAGAATATTATTTTTTATGAAAGTTATATATTAGAATCTCATTCTTCAAATAATCGAGTGAAAATCAGAAAGTAAAATTCATTTTCGAATTTTTTTACTACTTTTAATATTTAACGCACATTTTATCTGTAATAAACGTTATATTCTGTAAACAGAAACAAAACTTTTCCCTATTTATTATAATATATTTAATAACCAACAGAAATATTCTATGACGGATAAAGACTACTCAATTCAACAAAAATAAACATAAAACCTTTATGTATCACTTTAGGTTTCTGAGAGACAAACGATTATTACCACATCTAAATGGTCCGTAAAGCCTTGAACGTCGAAAAGTTGAAGCGCGCCTCATATATATTTTATAATGGCAGGGCCTTCTTTTCAGTTTCGTCTATAGTTAATCACCATTTGTGTATACAAAAGAGATATTTGTTTGTATGAGTACTTTTTGAATTCGTATTTATGATCCGTATTTTTTAAATGCTGTAATGTTTATAAAAACTAAATGAAAACGTTGCACGTCTTTTATATAACTTGTAAATAAGCTTCACATGTTTATCAGAATTAACCACTGAATATTTTAATATATTTTCTACAGTTGCACAGAATAAAAATTTAGAACATTATTTCTAATTTAAATTTGTTAGACATATTGTTTCTACTATATAAAGATATTTTATACATTGAATAATGGAATTACTAGCATATTTTATAAGTATTTAATCCCTATTAATCTATCCTAAATTATTATTTGTTTACAGAAGTATGTTTCAAAAATTGTATTTCTGAAACGCGTCTTTTAAATAGTACACTATTTCTAAATATAAAACATAAACACTACTTTCTTTTTGTCGATCCGATAAATAAAATTCCTTGCTAGGTTAAATCATTTTTCATTTTAACCGTTTTTCTGAACGATGAAAATTACACCAGATTTGATGTAATTTAAATTTAGCGATTTTTTTTGTTTTAATTTTCCTAATCAAATTGTGGAAATACGCTTAAATTATTTGTATGTTATTTGAAACAGATACAAAATATTTTCTTATTTATTTTGATTCATATTAAGTTGCCAAAGAAACTCTATGCCGGATGAGAAATAGTAAATTGACAGAGAATAAAAATCAAACGTTTATATATCGCTTATGATTTCCAGAGACAAACGATTATTACCACATTTTAAGGGACCATTAAATCCCTTAAATTTGAAAAATTGAACGTTGCTTCATAAATATTTTATAACAAAATGTTCTTATTTCACATTTCGCCGATCATTCATTGTATTTTATGTATACAAAAGTGATATTTGTTTGTTTGAGTATTTTTCAAAAGCGTATTTTCTATAAGTTCATTGATTTATATCTTATAGCTAATTTTATTGTACAATCCAAAAACTTCATTAACCTTTAAAAGCAAGGACGTCGTACTCTGTGTCCTCCACCCCAGTGCAAAAAGAAACAAAACGGTAAAAGAAAGTCGGGTAGCCGCGGACGGAGGGTAACCGCGGACATTTCAATTTCTAAGGAATTCAAAGTGTTGCGGAAATAAAGAGTTATTGTAAATGAACGCCCTCTAGAGTCGAAACAAGTACAGTTTAATTGTGATTTGGGTGCCGAGTAAGTTAGTCTTGAGTGAGTGTTTTATTTTCGTCAATCAATTTTCGAAAAAACGAGACAGAATGCATCGTATGAGGAGAAACATTTGAAGAAAACTGGATTCAGTGCCAGGAATGCAAAGACAGGGCCCATGAAGATTGCGTTTATATAGATGCATCATATTTTTATTATAATATTGTGATGTTTGTAATGCCAAAAAACGGTTGGGACACCATTGATTAATATGTACGGGGCTACCCGCTGTTTCTTGTGACGCCAAAAATGTAAGGCCAAACTATTTTCAGTATATTTCGTTAAATAATTCGATATTATTATCAATGTTTAATTAAAATCATTAAAGAAGTTCGTAACTTTATTTTAAGTAAAAAATAAAGACAGAAACTTCATTCATTTGTTTTTTATTTGCAATTTATCCAAGTGTCCGGGGCTACCCGATCTTTCCCTATTTTTAAATTGATATATCAAAGCCGAGTCTTTTTTTCATTAGTATGAAACTATTCATTGATTAAAGGATGTATTTTTAAAATATATATTACAATTTTTATTTTTCATTTTTATTTTCTACTTTATAGTGTTTAAAATATTTTGTAATTACAAATACACAGCCTGTTGCCCTTTTTTGACGAGCTTGGTTTGGAACATAATGAAATCAATTGTTTCTGAAACTCGTATGCAGTTATAACAATGAAGTGCCAAGCGGAAAAATTCCTTAAAATTATGTTATTAATCCATTTCATTTCTAAACGTATTAAACTGTTGTATTGTCATAGGACACACAACTTTGTACATGTTTTTGTTTTTTAATTCTAGCATAGCAGGAAGTGAGTTAAAAACTATTACAATATTGCATATTTACATACAAAAACCAAATTGAATTAAATAAATGAGTGCAAAAATAAATGAACAAGGAGCATGCATAAATCTAAAATAACTTGTCAAATGTATTAAAAAAACTATCATTAAAGAGACATTTTTATCGTCGAATTAATTATGTATCAATAATTCTTCCTAAGGCCTTGTTATTAGGTCGTTCCCAACGTAATTGGTTATTTTTTTAATCTTTTTTTTTTATGTTAGATTTCATACATCGGTGCATTGTTCGATGCATCAATATCGTCTCATCTGTACACAACAAGATAAAAATAAATATTTTTTATCCCTCAAACCCCCTTCCGCCCTTTGACTAGAAAATTTTAAAGTGTCGCACCTGATCTCAAATAAATTGTATGTTTTGAAAATGAGCAAAAATTATAATAATTGGTCATCACTTTTGAATACAATATTTGTTTGGTTATTTTTACACAAAACCGCTTAGCTAAAACACAATCCCCTGAATTATTCCTGTTGAAATCCTCACTAAAATTCACATTAAAAATTGAAAATTATTGTGATTTCTATACTTTATTCATTATGAAATTCAAGCATGTGAATTGCATGAATACTGTAAAAAATCAAGTTGTTAAAAACAACCACGAAAAAATTATCGGTATACGTTATAGAATGCTTTCGAACACTAACAGATCGCTGTTAAGAAATTTAATTATTAAAAATTAAACAAGTAACCTGTGTACGGGTATGTAAGATCCGCTATCCCACTTCGACATGGGTTTTTAAAAGAGCTCTTTCAGAAGATAAAATAGACAATATAAAAAACACAACGCAGTTAAAATAAATTTTCTCTAATTGCTGTTGATATCCGGCAATGTGTTCGAATTCATCCATGCAGCTCTGTATGATACATATAAAATTTATAAACACCACTTAATGTATTAAAAAGTATCTTTAAAATGCAAAACACAGATGAAAACGCAATTCCAGTCACTATTGATCGTTGTCCGTTCTCTAACCGATATTTTTAGTGATCTATATGCTATAAATGCTATAAAAACAAATACACTGGTGTGCAAAACTGCAACAAACACAAAATGCTAATTTCGGAACACATGAGTACTCAAAAGGAAATTCTATAAAGAGCAAGTGTAGAAAAGAGGTACTACCCTAATAGCACGGCCAGTCGATGTGAAGTCAGGTTAGAAGTGTCACAATCGCTACATTGAATCAAAATAGGGGATATTTCACTGTCTCATTATTACTCTCAAATTATTGTTAACAAAGAAAAGTCACTGTGACTATCGCTTTCTGATGGGTCACCAGGTGACATTACAGTGAAGTCACCTTGCGATTCTCAATTCATTGTCAGTTGAAGACTGCATTTTGAAATCATTGTGACCATTGCATTGTGATGAGTCGCCAAATAATGTCACAATAAAGTCGCAGGGTGACTTTCCGGTGATCGACACTCTATTATGAAGTCATCATTGCACTCCTTTGTAAAAAGTCACCAGATGATTTCATTTTCTGTCACTTGGGAACTCGTCACAGAACAGCTATCATGATGACTTTACAATGGAGTGTTAAAATGACAGTCACAAGTTGACTTCATTGTAAAGTCACCTGGTGACCCGTCAAAAAGCAGCAGTCCAGTCATGGTGACTGTTCAGTGGAGTGACTAAATGAGAGTAAAAATAAGACGAATGAAAGATATCACATTTCTGTTCATTGTAGTGACTGTGACTATTGTGACCATTTGTGATGTCAAGAAGACTTCACATTGACAGTATGTGCTGTTAGGGTAGTACCTATTTTCTACACTCGCTGTTTATAGAATTTCCTTTTGAGTACTCACGTGTTCAGAAATTAGCATTTTGTGTTTGTTGCTTAAGTTTCGCACACTAGTGTATAACTGATCCATATTAATTTCATTATGTATACGTAAGTATGTAATGTCATTAAAATGCACCGTAAACGCCTTATCCCCATACATCATAATGTAACGGAATTTTCTTGTGCGCCCCTGTAAACGAGCTATAAGAGGTACTTTTACTATACTCTACAGAAAACATGTTATAGTACACCTACAAGACAAATATCAATGTTATTATATTTGATTTATCCAAACATGGCGAAAATGCATGATTTTTCTCAATAGACAAAATGTAACGTAATTATTTTGTGTCTCACGGTAAACGAATTAAAAAGATTAAACCCTTCATTTTGCAATAGAGAACATTGTACGAAGTACCACGAAACCCAGAAAAAATTACATTATAATCCGATTATACTTACGAATGTTAGAGCATACGTCTAGACAGACAAACGCATGGTGTGAATTTCCGAAACATAGGTGACAATTGCATGTGCTTTCTCAAAATTCGTCAACTATGCAGAGCTGTTCTTTAAGTCCACAGCATGAAAAACCATATGTGTTTCATTCCCTTATGTACCGTATAGTTCCGTTTTAAAAAGGAAATACATAGGGAAAATAGAAAAAAACAGGTGAAAAACAGAAAGTTAGTAACTGATAAATGCAAAAAATATTATGCAAGTCCACTTCTTTATACTGTTGTAAGTATTTTTTTTGGTTTTGTAAACAATATTATAAGCATAATATTTTGTAATTGATTGGGTTTTGTAAAATATAGGTTTTGTAAAGTGTTTATAAAAATCTGGTTTTGAATTTTTATAATTTTCAATATTTGCGTCTGGTAAAGTTAAGACCCCGTTATATCCCGCAAAATCGCTGGTATATTATTCTTCTGTAGGCACTTGAGGAGCTGGGAACTCTTAAATATGCTGGGATCACCTGCTCGCACGTGTAACTTTAGCAGAGAACGGTGTCTGATTGAATGAAAGTTCACTTGAAGAATCATGCTCCTGCACCAACCATTAAAAAAAAAAAAAATAAATAAATAAAATAAAAAATAAAAAAAGATACTTATTATTTACAAATAACTAAACTTTGAGATTTTTCAGTTAAATATTTATTTAAAATTAACACATTGTATAAAATTTTAAAAAACTGTGGCGATTGGGAATTGTGAACTGACTACATAAACACAGAAAACCGCTTTGTCAAAGTCAGAAAAAAAAACGTTCGTCACAGTGTGAGAAAGCCAGTAAAACCGAATTCATAAACACTTTCCAACCACATCGAAAAGTTTTTAAAATGTATGATTTGGTGTGTCAAAGAGAATTCTAGTTGTTTGAATCAAACACATGTATTTGTAACAAATTTAAAGACGTATAAAATGTAATAATGTATAATTTTATATTAACTATCAGTTTGAGTAGAAGTGTTTACCTTTGATTACCACTATTTCCGAACACATAGCTTCCCCTTATTTAATCACATAACTCTGATATTGTATCAAAGGAAGATTGTTATTTTGAAATAGTAATAAGCAGAAAAAAGAAATTATACTTACACAAGGTCTTTTTTCATACTAGTGTCTTTCTAGCTATACAAAGATTCCGTGTCTCGGGGATGGTGCTGTAGGTAGGTAGCAGAGTTCTGCATGGCTTTGAATTTCCAAGCCCGGATGAGATCATTATGAAATCTAAAAATTCGACCTGCCCGTATTGAGATATTATTGTCCCGGTCAGCTCGATATAGCAATTGAAAGTCCTACCGTATCCCTGATCGCATCGACTCAATTTCTTCAAAACATGGCTACATTTCTAAAACAACATTAATGCACAATTAATATTAGTCACAAAGCACGCTTGATTATTCATGGATTTTATTTTCGTAATATATTTCAGAAATTCAAAGTGTTAACAAAATAACTAATGACTATTTACGTATTTACTTTGTATTTACTTAATGACTTATATTAGTTAATGACTACATACATATTTACATACACGATCTTTCTCAATAGACAAAATCTAACGTAATTATTTTGTGTCTCACGGTAAATGAATTATAAAGACTAAACACTACATTTTCAATAGAGAATGACTTAGACAATTACATTCAAATGAAAATACAGTACGAATGTCAATGACGTTTAAAACGAAATAAAAACAAATTATTAAGAAATCATAATTTTAAATCTCTATCATGAAAAAAAGTAGCATTTTAAAAATATTTATCTGTAATTTATTAAACCAAATTAAATTTCTAAAGATTTCGTAAAACAAATGTATAGTAGAACTATTATTTCTATAAAAATAAATAAATAGATAAATAAAATATCAGCCAAATACCGGCTAAGGGCGGAGTGGTGGGTAAATGAATTCCATTCCAAAGTCTAATGAAAGGAAATTTGGCCGAGCCTAACCCACGAAAAGCCCCGGTGTGGATTTCGAGGAAGACCAGATGCCCGCAGACCTCCTGTAGTTATTATCAGTTTCCCATTTTAAAAGGAACACGCCTATAAAAAGTATGAGATAGGCGCTTTTTGTCGAAGTTGTATATATATTATTATTTATAAACCATTAACATTGTTATCATATATCTTAAAAGAAAGAAAAGTGCGCAGTTAAACTCATGGCATTGAGCTCACGGGCTATTCACAATAATTGTATATTATAATCTTATCTCAAAAGAATAATGCCCCTCGAAAAATAAAGAAATTGACAATAAATTAAAGGGGATTACCCCTCCGTTCCCCCCTCTATTCTTAACCAATGAAACCCCAAAACTAATCAGGGAATCGCCTTATCACAATGGACCTATATACAAAATTTGAAGCAAATCAGATAATTCTCCATGAAAAACACATTTATCTAAATTAAGGGGGATTATGCCCATTTCCCTCCCCTTTATACTTAACCAATGAACGCCCAAAACTAGTCAGGGAAGTGCTTTATCACAATGAACCAATATACAAAATTTGAAGCAAATTGAAAAATTCTGCATGAAAAACCCATTTATATAAATTAAAGGGGGATTAGCCCCCGTCCCCCCCCCTTTCTACTTAACCAATGAACCCCCAAAACTAACCAGGGAAGCGCCTTATCACAATGAATCTCTATAAAAAATTTGAAGCAAATCGTATAATTCTGCATGAAGAACCCATTTATCTAAATTAAGGAGGGGAATTAGCCCTCCGTTCCCCTGTTTATACTTTCCAATGAACCCCCAAAACTAATCAGGGAAGCGCTTTATCACAATGAACATATATACAAAATTTGAAGGAAATCGGATAATTTTGCATTAAAAACGCATTTATCTAAATTAAAGTGGGGATTATCCTCCGTTTGCCTCCTTGTACTTAACCAATGAACCCCCAAAACTAATCTGGGAAAGGCCTTATAACAATAAACCTATATACAAAATTGTATGCAAATTGGATCATTTTGCATGAAAAACCCATTTCATGCATAACTTATCACAATGAATCTCTATAAAAAATTTGAAGCAAATCGTATAATTCTGCATGAAGAACCCATTTATCTAAATTAAGGGGGGGAATTAGCCCTCCGTTCCCCCGTTTATACTTTGCAATGAACCCCCAAAACTAATCAGGGAAGCGCTTTATCACAATGAACATATATACAAAATTTGAAGGAAATCGGATAATTTTGCATTAAAAACGCATTTATCTAAATTAAAGTGGGGATTAGCCTCCGTTTGCCTCCTTGTACTTAACCAATGAACCCCCAAAACTAATCTGGGATAGGCCTTATAACAATAAACCTATATACAAAATTGTATGCAAATTGGATCATTTTGCATGAAAAACCCATTTATATAAGTTACGGAGGGATTAGCCCCTCTTTCCCCCCTTTATACTCAACTAATGAACTCCCAAAACTAATCAGGAAAATGCCTTATCAGAATGAACCTATATACAAAATACGAAGCAAATCGGATATTTCTATGAAGAGTTATCGCGTTACGTACATAAATACATACATACGTACATACAGAACCTGTGGGCACATTAGCTGTCAGGCTTTGATAGCCTGTGAGGTAAAAAACAATTATTTCATTAAATAAACAACAAAAAACATAGGATCTATGTGAATAACATAATTTTAAAACATATTTTACATTTCGCAAAGTTTCAAAAATATTAATGAAAAAAATGCTATAAACAACAAAATGCCTTTATACATTAGTTACAAAACACAAATAAAAACAAAAACGAACACGGAAGTTTACAGTTTAAGATTATTTGAGAAAGTTAAATTTGTACAATTCCTTTACTAAACTGAACCATAAAAGATAAATTTGCATACTTCTATTACAGTAGAAAATACTTCGGTGAATACA
Organism: Maratus michaelseni; assembly: GCA_963931845.1. Classification (NCBI taxonomy): domain Eukaryota; kingdom Metazoa; phylum Arthropoda; class Arachnida; order Araneae; family Salticidae; genus Maratus; species Maratus michaelseni. Next base: position 397,580,482 of record OZ007592.1, read on the forward strand.
TTTATGATAAAAGCTTACTTCCGAAGATTACTTAGTAACATTTGTAATAAAATGTGATCTTATCTCCTACATAAATAATGCATAACGATGGCGTTTTGAATTCAGAAATAATATAAAGGAACTATATTTGTCATTAAATGTAAGCTAAAAAACTTCAGTTGACGATTAATCAAAACATGGCAAGCTTCTCAAACACTCTGTAAAAAATTATTAAGATTATGATTTTTAAGTTGGAAAGTGATTTCTTGATTAAAATCAGATTCAAAAGTGGAATTTTCATGTGTCGTTGGCATATGAATACGTTGTTATTATTTTCTTCTATAGATGAAATATTATAGCCCCTATAAAAAAAAATAAATAATAATGTGATTTTCAGATATTTTAAGTTGTTTTAAGTCGATATTCGTAAACACACACACACACACACATAAAAAGCTATAAAGATAATTATTGAAATATATTGATGATTTTTACAAACAGTGCCATAATAAAACACAATTTTAATTTTATTTTTGTAGTTATTCTGAGCAAAATCTGTCAGATAATAATAAGTGTTACACTAGTAATTAAACATGAATTAATTTTCATTTTTTAGGAGTTTACTTTTATTAGTGCTTGTAAATTTGTAAATTATAAACTTTTTTTCATTCTTTTTATTATACACTATTAAGAAAAATTCTATTTTTTTCAATTTTATAATTTATAAATACTGTGCAATTTTATTATTTCCAAATATATGAAATGCATATTAAAACAAGTTGGAAATTATACGTAAAACGTGACAAACGAGGTGCGTTCGTACTATAGCTAGTTATATAAATATTCAGATCTTGATGATTTTTAATTCTGTCAAATGAATTATATCGTCTGGAGATTAATTTCTGTAATAAAATAAGTATATCGGTCGCTTGACAATTAAACCTCGGAAGCTCCTATAACAACATCTTCTGTAATTAATATCTTCTGAAGTTTTGATTCGATTTTCATAAAATTTGAAATGTCTCGACAAAATTCTGCAAAGATTATATACATTAAATTGCAAATCATTTGGTTGAGTAGTTTGTGTGCTGTTATATGCGGACAGACGGATGGACCAGACGACGACTATAGGTGCTACGTATTTATAGAATTACGAACGCACCTAAAAAGAAGAAGAAAAGGAAAACACTATTCTTATAATTTTGTAAATTTATTTGAAAAAAATCAGCGGAAGGCAATCTTAAGTCGTCATTTTTAAAAAAATCCATAAAGTAACCACTAAATAATGTTCGACGACATTTGGATAAAAAGCCACTTTTGCAGTTTTGAAAGATATGTTTAAAAATGAAAACAAGGACTTGTTACATGAGAAAGAAATTGAATATCTTTCTTTATCTTGGTGTTTAAAGAAATTACTATCGCCCATAGACTGAGGTTAGCCAACGAGAATATTTTTTGCAAAAGATCGACCGCCTAAAACTCTTTGTTACTTATTCCAGACAATTTAAATTTCATTAAAAATATATTAATCGATTATAAATAATCAAAGAAAATGCTTACTAGCATCAAATTATATACAGATAATATCAAATAATATAAAATGTATTTAGCTAAAACTGTTACTAAACTACATTTTGTTTTTGTGCTAAAATATTTAAATTTTTCTCGAATGAACCATCGTAATATGACAGTTATTGAAATTTATATAATTAGAAATATTTAACATAATTTATTAAAAAAATCAAATTTAACGATACAGGACTATTTATATACAGGGTGATTACAAATGAATATCCCAAATTTACAGGGTTATTAAAAGAAAAAAAATACAAACTTGTTGTTCATCATAAATCAAATATAACAGCTGAAAGTTTAAATTCAATAGAGAGTTCAATAGAGTATAAGTGTTAAATGTGAGCCTTTCCAGGAACACGAAAGATATCGAGGCGGTATGATAACTAATCCCACATTTTTTTTTTCAGCATGTCTGGTGTGACTCTTTGAATAGCTGCAGATTTGCGTGTCCTAAGTTCGTCAACGTTGGTTGGTAGATGTGGAACAAACACCTGATCTTTGATGAGACCCACTAAAAAAATCACATGGAGTGATGTCAGTGATGAGTTATCGTACTGACTCGATATCGTTCGTGTTTTAAGAGGGGCTCATATTGAACACTTGTAATTGTGTTGAATTTAAACTTTCAACTGTTAGTTTTGATTTCGGATTAACAACAAGTTTTTTTTTTTTCCTTTTCTTTCAATAGACCTTATATTGGGTTATTCATTTGTAACCACTCTGTATTTTGTGGACATTTTTTTAAATCATAATAAACTTAAACATAAAAATATGGTGCTGACAAAATTTCAAGAAAGATCATTTTTATCGAAAACCATTGCAATAACAGTTCAGTAAACAAAAATTAGAGGAAAAGTAAAAATATTCTGCTATATGTACATTTAGACATTGTTCTGGAATGTTATATAATGCATTATCATTTCAAAACTCTCAACATATTTAAAATAATGATAGCTTTAAAGTTCCTGGAAACAAACGCATTACTATATTGCAAACGCACAAGAATCAAGCGAGCAATCTTTCAGGTTTTCTCTATTAGTAACATGTGCATTGAAGTATGTCATTTGTATGTCCATAATATTTCCAAAAATTAGAAATTTACGCATTTTAAAATACTTAGCAATAATTATTAATAAATGTACAACATCAAGTGTATATCACTTTAAGCACACATACATCTTATGTGATTGTAAATTGAAACTAGTCGTTGGGGGCCACCGTAATACTTACCCATCATGGATATGCATAATGTAAAATATTAAAATAAAAATGTGTTAACTACTTATAAAATGCATTGCAATTCAAATAAAATCGTGGCTTGATGACGTCACACTTTAAAGGCTCGATTACTGAATTGCTTGAAAGAGGTTTTTCCTTATAACTCCAAAAATAATAATCCTATTAACTAGCGGTTTATTGCATCTGATTAAGCGTCAAATTTCCAATTAAAATATCTCTTTGAAGTGAAATTTGGATGAAATACAGGGTCATGAAAAATCGAAGAGTGTGGAAAATAGGATTCCAAATATCTCGGCATTATCCGATCGACTTCATGCTTTATGTAAAATTTATGTTTTTTTATTGTCTTTTATATTCATTTCTTAAAATAAACAATTTCGAAAATTTTTATATACCTTTTATCAGAACGAATATTTCGAGGGTCCGAATAAAATAGTTCCGGTTAATCGAGGTTAATGAAATGAAATAGGCTTCTTCCAATTATTACATACTAAGTACATACCAAATTTCAAGTCTCTATCTCAATTTTTTCGGGAGATAGAGCGTTTACAGACACACACACACACAGACACACAGACACACAGACGGACGGCAAAATTTTTTTTTCTAAAAATATGTTTTTCGGAATCTCCAGTGTCTGAAACGTGTAAATCCGTCAAAAAATTTTTTTCGATTTTCAAAACGATTACAAGACTTACCCTATACTACGTATGATGGGTAAGTAAAATGGAAATTTGAAAAATGAAAAATGGTAAAATTGAAAATTGAAAATACAGTGCTGCTCGCACATTTAGACATTAAATCTACGAATATTTTAAAAAATCTCAAGAGATGTAAATCATTACATACAAAAACACATACAATATTAGAAATGCATTTTCTCTGTATGTTTTTAAGGGGACGTGGACCTTTATTTGATCAAAAAGGCGAACCAAAAATCGAAATTTATTTTTGTGTGTATTATTATTTTTCAGTTTCTATTCCACTATTTGAGAAAAACAGCATGCAGCTGCGATGATTTTTCGCAAAGTTATAAGCGTTTGAAGTATGTACATAATCAATTATTCGGTGCTTTAGTAAACTTTATATCTGTTTTTCTCAATACAGATTTTACAAGTTTTTTAGACTTTTATGTTCCAAGCGTCTTAATTTTTGTTCAAAATTCATGAAATTGGCGAGGAAGAATCCTGATACAGTTTACAAGGAAACTATGTATGCATTTTACAATTAGACTTCGTTAAGATAATTAAATTTCATTTATAACTTAAAATACTAAATTTTGATGAAAATCAGAATGAAATTCAGAAAAAAATTTTACAAAAATTAACTATTCTAGGGATTAAATAACTGATACACATATTTGTTTATAATATAGTTTTAAGTGATCCAAATGCCAAATCGAGGAAATATCTTAAAAATTAAAACGCAGGGAGCATTTTAAAATTTGGTTTGTAAATTTAATTTTTTTATCTTAAAATTATATTAAGATTAGAAAATTTTTAAGGTATTCTTTATACATATGGTGGAATGTATATAGGCACAAAATTTCATATATGTATGATGAAAAAAATAATATAATAAATTTTAACGCTCACCGTCCCCTTAATTTATGTGAGGAATATAAAAAATTGCTATTCGTCATTTCCCTTTGCTTTAGTAAAACCACCACTCGCGTCATTCGTCTTTAATGTAAAATTATTAAACTCTGAACTAAATTATTTTATTCATAATACCACAAAAATATTATATTTTGAAATACAAGCATTTAAATTCAGAAAAACAAATGAATCCCTTCCATACATTGATGTTTATACGTTTGTTAATTTTTTAAATATTTAAAAAAGTACGTGCTAAAATAATAATAATAAAAAATAGCATGAAATTTTTTTATTTTTAAAGTAATTTAATCTTTGATTAGAAAAATATAATTTTTAACAACAACAAGTCTATAGTAAATATGATAATTCAGTTATTAAAAATTTCATATATTTTCTGAAATATTATACAATATTTTGTAATTTCCTATATAGGAGTCTTTAGCGATAGATGACAATGGAATGTTTTTGTGTTATAAAAAGCTTAGTCTATGATGCAGTTGCGAAATTATTTCTGTTAAATCACATAACAAAGATAAGATATTATTTTATAATTTCATATGTAACAATCTTCAGCGATAAATAAAAAGGAAAATGTTTTTGAGTTAAGAAAAGATTTGTGTATGATGCAATTGCGAAATTCGTTTTGTTATATCACATTTAAAATATATATATATAGACATTTTTTTTTTATCAAAATTATTTGGTCTTTTAATATTTAGAGTGTTCACTCAATATTATAACTGGGACATGTGCCTTCCATTTCCTACATTAGATATAATGAAAGGAGTATTATTATTTTTATTAAAATGGTAAAACACAATTATTCCAAACTTACTTTAATGAATAAAATACTTTCTCAAATAACTTGACACTAAAATTTTATTATTAGCTTGTAAATTTACTATTACAATACAAAACTAATTGCAGTTAAACTGTGCATTGTATATTATTTTCAATAAACGTTGGATATAGAAATACTCAAGTTATGTAAGTAAGAAATATCTTATATTATGCAAACAAAAAGTTCTCCAGAAAATTCTTCTATTTAGCGTGTTTGTCTGTTAAAATTTGAAGGGAATTACGAGTTTAGTAATCAATATCCGAACAAATTTCGACTGAACTTCATTTACATTTAATTTCTGTCGCTATAGATTTTCAATACCTAGTTTGCATTAAGATTAAATGTAATCCTTAGAATGCATAGTTTTTATTTCACGACACGACGTTCAAGCCATTGTAGTGTTTTAGTGAACTAATACTGCTAATCTATCTATATTATAAAAGACAAACGTGCGTAACGCTGACATCATTTTGCGAATGGCAACCGTTGACAATGAAATTTTGGTTTCGCGATTTTCGCAACTGCAATTTTTTTAATTCCTAAACATCGCACATTATTAATTTTTACACTGTTGTATAGGGGAAAAAATCGACTTTCAAATGCAATTTGTTTGAAAACCGTAGCGCATTTTACACATTTATTATAGAATTTAAATTAAATTTCGGGCATGATTTATAAAAAAAAATCTATCTCTATCTCTTGCAGACTATTACAAAATATTAATTCATTTGCACTTTAAACAATTAAAAGAGTTCAGCATTTGATTCCAGCTAATATTCAATAACGAAATTAAAACTTCATTAAGCCATAAATAAAATAGTATACATTAAACACAAATTTAACAGACATGTTTTTGAAATAAGCGCTTAAAACCTCTGAAATTATGAGAATAATAAAAAAAAAACTGCTGTAGATAATGAAATTTGTAGCGATTTCTTCGGCTATCAACTTTTGGCACAAGGCCAATACAAAATTAAAATTTTTAATGAATTTTAAAATTTTATTTGAATATAATTGGCATAATTCATACAAAATTGCTCTTTGGTGTTGTTAGGGCGCATTCTTAAATAATTATTAAATGTAAAAAATCTATTAAGAGTTTTCTATTTAAATAAATAAATAAATGGTTTTCACTTATACTCTCTATCCCGGGAAGCTCGGGTTGGATGCCATAGTACTTATAAAGGAGTAACTTGATTTTCTCATAATTAACGCCGAGCCTCAACCGTCTGTCCTAGAACAATGAAATCTGGAAGTCATGTTCTTTACACAATGTAGGTGCGTACTAAGAAAGGATTTTTTTAAAATCATAGGCTAAGGGGGTCAAATGGGGGGTCGGAAGTTTTAGATAATTTCGTCTTTTCGACATATCTCATCAGGAGTTTTAAGTAGGAGCGTGAAATTCGGGATAACAATTCTACTAAAGAATAGTTAAACATGTATTTCAGACGATTTTAGAAATTTAACCAATAAGTGGGTTAAATGGGGGTTCACAAACTTTCCGTGATTTCCCATTTTCTCCATATTTCATCAGCAATTTTAGGTAAGAGCGTGAAATTCAAGACAACAAATCTACTAAAACAAGAACGAAAAATCATGCGTCAAGCATAGATTATGTAACACTTTCTAACACTTCAAATATAAATTTAGAAATCATTACCGTTTAATAAGCTGAAAGACAACATCTAAGTAAACAATTTGGAAATCGCATAACATATTTAAGAATATAATTTCAGGAATTTCCAACATATATTTCCAACATATACAATATTCGGAAAAATATCCGAATACTTTTATTCAGCCCTGTATAGGACCTATAGATTTGTATATATACTACAAAGGATGCTAAATTTTAGTTTATTTAGGAAACGCGTAGCACAGTTTAAAATTCTCCTTGTAGAGTTTCTGTCAATAAACGAAAATGTGTTCGCGAACTTTTGTGCTGCCCTGTATATGAAATACAGAATTTATACACACCAAGTAATAGACAAAAAGTGAGTTAAATTTAAAATCGCGTTCAGTAACTTAAAACGCACTTCCAGGAATTATTGTTAACAGACAGTCGAGAATTATTTTGTGTGTCCCTGTCAATGAACGATGACTGCTAGACACACCCTAATCTGCAGTAAGCCTCTTGTAATGCACCTTAGTGATATATATAAATTTCAATGCGTTTAACATAGTGAAACATTATTTAATTAAACAGCAAACGATTTTCCTCCATAGACGTAATGTAACGGAATTCTTTTGACTGTCTCTGTAAAGTAACTATAAGTGTTATGCACACCCTATTCCATATTAAGCTTCTTGTAATGCACCTTAGTGATATATATCAATTACAATGTATTTGAAATTGTGTAACATCATTAAAATTAACCGCAAATGATTTTCCCCCATTGACCGCAATGTAACGACATTCTTTTGAGTGTCCCTGTAAAAAAGTACAAGTGCTACACACTTCAGTTGAAATAGGGAACATGCTACAGATAACGACAATAACATATAAAAATTGCAGCACATTCCGAGCATATTCACGGGAGTTAGAGCACGGACAGACGGCAGACGGCAGACGGCCATTTCGCCATACAAACCGAAGTCATAAACACTTTTCATTTAGGTTGGAAAGTGTTAAAAATAATTAAACACGTATTTAAGCGATTTTAGAAATTCAACCACTAAGGGGGATAAATGGGGGGGCTAAAGCTTTAGGTCATTTTGCCTTTTCGCCATATCTCAACAACAGTTTTAGTTAAAAGCAAGAAATTTGGGATAACAAATGTACTAAAAGTTAATTAAACACATATTTCAGCGATTTTAAAAATTCAACTGCTAGGAGGGTTAAATGGGGGAGTCGAAAGTTTTTAGTCATTCCACGATTTCGCCATATCTAAGCAGCAGTTTTAGGTAGGAAAGTGAAATTCAAGATAACAAATCTACTAAAAAAATTCTTAAACACATATTTCAGCTATTTTAGAAATTCATCCATTATGGGGGTTAAATGGGGGTTCGAAAGTATCAGGTCATTTTGCCTGTTCGCCATATCTCAGCAGCTTTTTTAGTTACGAGCCCGGAATTCGGGATAACAAATCTAAAAAAAATATAGACAACCTTGTATTTGAGCAATTTTAGAAATTCATCAACTAAGGTTGGTAAAATTAGAGGTCAAATATTTTAGGTCATTTTACCATATCTCAGTAGAAATTATAGGCAGAATCATGAAACTCAGGATAACAAATCTATTAAAAAAATATTTAAACACATATTTCAGCCATTTTAGAAATTCTGACACTAAGGGGGGTTAAATGGGGGTCGAATGTTTTACGCTATTTTGCCGTATCTCAGTAGAAGTTATAGTTAGGAGCGTGAAATTCGGGATAACAAATCTACTAAAAGATAGTTAAACATGCATTTCAGGCGATTTTAGAAATTCAACTACAAAGAGGGTTAAATGAAGGGTCGAAAATTTTCGGTGATTTCACCTTATCACCATACAAACGCTGTGTCCGTCGTTAGCTCAGTTGGCAGAGCAGTGGACTGTAGAAGACGGAGAAATCCGAAATCCATAGGTCGCTGGTTCGAATCAGGCTCGGCGGAATTTCCTTTGTGGTCAATGATATATAATAAAAAAATATTAATTATGTGTCTCATTGTATTTCTCACACATATAATTACATTGAGAGAAATTGTAAGAAAGCGCTTAAAGCTAAAAGAGTTTCATTTGGAATTTTATGTAATGTATTAAACGAATCAAAGGCTGTGTCCGTCGATAGCTCAGTTGGCAGAGCGGTGAACTCTAGAAGGCGGCGTAATCAGAAATCCATAGGTCGCTGGGTTGAATCCGGCTCGACGGAATTTCTTTTTTGGTCGATGATATACAATAAAAAAATATCACTTATGTGTCTCATTTTATTTCTCATATATAATTATATTGAGAGAAATTGTAAGGAATCGCTTAAAACTAAAAGAGTTTCATTTGGAATTTTCTGTAATGTGTTAAACGAATCAAAAAGTGTGTCCGTTGATAACTCAATAGGCAGTTCGGTGGACTGTAGAAGACGTAGTAAACAGAAATCCACTGGTCGGTCGCTGGTTCGAATCCGGCTCGACAGAATTCTTTTTTTAGTCGATGATATATAATAAAAAAATATTACTTATGTGTCTCATTTTATTTCTCATATATATAACTCTGCTGGCCTTCGCCCGTCTAGCCGGTCGCTGAGTGGGGCCCAGATACAAAGTACTACTTGGACCCGCCCCTAGATAATCACGGGTAGGGCCCACTATTACTTTGTCAGGCTGTTCATGAAAAAAAGTATTTATGTCGCAAAATCTTTATTTAAGTGCTTTTTTATATTCTTATTAGTTATTTTCGTATACTTTTAATTTAAAGTATTTTATTTATATTTTTCTGGTAGCATGTAAAATACACTTTCTGAGCCCCAAGCGAAGTCAGGGCAGTACACTGCACTATCTGGGGCCACACTCGGAAGCGGCCGGCTAGGCGGGCGAAGAGCGGCTAGTTTAAACATAAATTGTTAAAACAAAGAAGCCATATAAATTTTATACAAGTGACCCAGATGAAATTAATTGCTTTCATTAATTTTGCCTCAACTTAAAAAAATATACGTATTACTCTCAATTATCAACACAAACAAAACTAGAAAACAAAACGTAATACAAAATTATTCGTATGATTTGAAATTTTTGAGTATGATAAGTGTAATTATCTAGGTTTAGTCATAAAATGGAAAGCTTAACATCCTATAAAATATATTAAAATATTTATTTCATTTACACGTGAAACCTCTGATGCATTTGAAATAAAGTCCTAAGTTACTCAAAAATGTTAGTAGTAGCAGCCAAAGTATTGACATTATAACCCATACAATTGCATCGATTTGACAGAACCCCTTATGAAAGATCATGCTATAATATGTACTTCTTTTTATTTTATGTAGAATGCAAATACTTCAAGTTTAACATTTATAATTATAAATAATCACGATAATACGTTAATCATAAATTATGGTAATGTTTAGCATTAATTTTAAAATTCGGTTGAAATGACTATGGCAAATTTAGTGAAAATATTAACTAAAATATTTTGCCTCAAATTATGTCTATTTCTATGAAATTAGTTTATAACATAACAATAGTTTTTAGATTAGAGCCAAACATTCGTCAGATTCGTCGTCGCCTTTACATGTTCTTGCACTAGTGAAACAAGGAAATACTATTTTCTTTTCTTCTCTGATAATTAAACTTCCAAAGTTGCTTGCACAGATGGCTTCGTCGATGTCAATTTCTCTTCGACGAAAATCAGTTATTTCGCTATACGTGGGCTCACATCAATCCAATATTGAGATAGGAGTAATTCCTCGCTTTCTACATAACTTTCGTTTAACGTAAAATGGCCTCCCAAAAACAATTTACGTTTGTTTCTGATTTGATGCTATCCGTATATGAACTGTGGGTGCATTATATCGAGCAAACAGCGATAAGTAGGTCGTTCATTTTTTTTGGTTCCGCGGAGAACCGATGAACAATATATTTTGGTAGTTTTGTTTCAGGGCCTTAATTACACCCTTATCAATCTATTGGGGCATACCCTATGAAAGTGGTGACAAAAATTTTGCGTGGGCGTTGTCAAAATGCTGAATGTTCCTGTGGTAAGCTCTGCAGTTCTCCTTAAATAACACTACTTTCCTAGATACTTCCAGAATTTATAGATGGAAGTTGTGCATAAATAATACAAGTAGATCACAAAGTCATCGAGGTCTGGATCTGGTTTGCATATTCACAGAGTCATGTTTTTATATAAAGTTCAATTTATCTCACACAGATAGTCCTCCCTATCGATTCTATTAATTTCTATTTGATTCTCCAAACTTACAGACAATTGGCTAAAACTCGAGAACGCAATCAAAGACTACTTGACTCCAGGAATATCGTGGTGCAATTAATGAAGAAACGGATTCCCATTTCTCTTCAACTGAGTTTTAGCACACACGGTACTAGGGGTGCTTTATTTCCAACATTTTACGGGAGGGAAAATATCGGCAGTATACGCCGCTCACAGTTAGCAGAATAAGCAACAAAAAACTACAAAAATTATTCTATCTCTCTCCATTTCAGTAAAACAATACACGAAGTCAGAGACAAAGAATATCAGGAAGTGGGATCAAAGAAGAGTTGTAGTGTTGCTAATATAGTTTGTTTTTTATTATTTAGACTTTGACTACTATTTTAGATTAGTAATGTTCGCCTTATTTAATCAGCAGATTTGCCAATTTAGTTGATTTCTTTTTCAAATTTCTACCACCATATCGGAATAGTACAACTCGTCTTAAATAATTTATCATTAAATAAAGGGAACCTATAACTATTTTGAAATAATGGTATATATTTGAAATAAAATAGCCTCTAAATTGGCAACACTGAAGAAGGGAGAATAAATTCGCATTGTTTGCCTTAAGAGATCAAAACTCGCGCAATAAGCAGGATCTTAACATATTCCAACTGTATTTTTCGATGACACCACAATGCGTTGGCTTTTGGGTTTTATAGTTTGATTTGACAATTGTTTATTCTCAAAAGTTTCTCTGTTGGCAAAAAAATAATATTATATATATATATATACATTTATAAGCGTTATTTAATCTGAATTTTAGAATCAGATGTTCCTCAAAGGGACTACACTGTAAAAAAAAAAAAAAAATCCTGAGGTTACTAAAAATTTGTTAGTAAATTTGTATTCCACAGAATTTTTTAATAACCGGTATTATAAACCGGAATCGTTGCTAGCTGTTTTCTAGTAATTCTTACAGATTTTCTTGTAACTGAGTAAGAATACAAATTTTTTTTAGTAATTGCAAGGATCAATGATAAAAATTAAAAAAATTTTAGTAGATCGATTTTTTTTTACAGTGTATTTAACAAACCTAGTGTTCCTTGACAAACTTTTCCTTGACAAAGTGTATCCTTGACAAACTTAAATGGCTTCAAATATATATTTTATTATTATTATTATCAAAATTGCCTACAGAAAATAACTGAATTGGGCAGCTTATAAAAATGAGTTTATATAGTTTTTTATAATATATAGTTATTATATATATAGTTTTATATATAGAGAGAGATATTTCACTCATAATATAAAAACAACTAAAGCATTATATGGTACATTCGTTACAAAATGACTCAATTCGACTCAAAAAATACTCACTCGTCTCAGAAACGTTTCAACTTTCTTGTATATTTTGATTTAAAAAGTTAAATCCCAAAAATTTTGATCGCCTCTAAACAGAATGGCGTCTTTACTCCTGTAAAATATTCGTTGAAATTTCCAGCATACTAAAATAATTTCTAAGTATATGTTTACAAGTGAAAATTTAGCATCAATATATTTGAAAAATAATTTTTGAATATCATTATGCTTTAATAAATTATATCTTTAGTTATTTGCTTGATAAAAATGGTTAAGTTTTCTTATTCTGCAATTTACAAAAAAAAAAAAAAAAAAAAAAAAAAAAAAAACGGAATTATGTCCAGGTCCAATAATATTAAAATATTTCATTTTAGAATTTTGTAAGGAAAGAAATTTAGATTGGTACATAGTTTGAAATTATTTAAGTTTGAAGATATTATTATTTAAGTGCACTGGACTAATTTCCCACATTAATTATCTGTTAAATAATGCTTCACTTGACTGATATAAAAAATATCAATTTTCTATAAAATCTGATACAATTTTTTTTTCAATTATTGTTAATTCTGTGAAATATTTTACATGCTATCGTTTACAGATTTTCTTCTTTAAAATAAAAGATTAAAATTTTGAGTTCTAACATTTACAAATATTTTTTATATAAAATGATACATTACACCTAAACATGAATAAATTGTGAAACATGAATTTTGATAGATTATACAATTACGAAACTTTACTCGGACATCAATTTTGCTGAGTAAATGTTTAAAATTTAGATCGCAAGTAAAGAAAGTAACAAAAGATAAATGTGCAAATCACTTGCATCGTTACTTTTTTGTGTGAACACCTAATTTATTTTTCATACTTTAATTAAAATATTTTAAATCATTATACTTCATTTATGGCAATATTTCATGTTACAAAGATTAAAATTTTTAAAGTAACTGAAATAGTCTACGAACGTCGCTTTTTATCAAACTCTATATCCATTTAAAATTAATAAATAAATAAAATATTAAATGATAAAATTGTAAAATAAGAAATGTAGTTTTTTTTTTGTTTCTATTATAAAATGTTGAAGAGCACAGTTTATTCACTGGTTGGTTGAATTTAAGAAATCGAGTACCATTAATTCTTCCAAAAAATATAATTGTCTGAGTGCAACGAAGACTCATACACAGCGCAGTTTTACTTTGCCCCATATATAGCTACGGTGGATATTAAAACCTTTCGTCAAGCATAACACAAAAAACATTTAACGGATTTCGTTCAAATTTTTACAGCAGGTACCTATAAAGGTGACAACGACGTCTATTTATTACCAATAATAAATGTCAAACCGTTTGGAAATTATATTAAAAGAATAGATAAAAAAGCACAATTAAAGTACATACGTCACGAAAATTTTGTGCGTACGTCATTTTCACCGGCGGGAGATTTTCGTAGACAATCGAAATTGAAAAGTTCATGGAGTACATGGAGCAAAAAAATATGCACGCACTAATATTCAGCACAATAAAATATGTTTCAATTTAGTCGAAATCAATTTAGTCGATTAATCGAAAATTAATCTGGATTTTTTTTTCTGTTTGAAAGAAAAACCCCGCAATAACTTGGAAGACTTGGTATTAGAGATTTATCGCAAATGTCAGCAATAGCAGCTTTTTTTATTTCGCGTGTGTAAATTTAAAAAAAAAAATCTTTGGTGTTTAAATAAAAGGTTTCGATTTATGGCATTATTTCTTTTTTTTTCTCTTTTTAGCATTTTAAATGGGATTAATGAAAGGCATGTATTTTAAATTAAATGAGTGAAATGTTTATATTTAAATGAAATGAATTCAATATGAAAATGTTATAGGAACAATATTTGGCGATTTATCAACTGCGCCAGGATAACACAAAAGTACCAATATATCAAACGGTATGTAGTATGTGAAATGAAACAATTATATTACAATCACCCATCGTATAAGAAAAGAAACTAATATTCTGCATTCAGAAGGAAAAATCCATCTCCTGTGCCGTAAGATTTGGCGAGTTCTTTTTTGGTGATAAGTTTTTCGATGTGATTGTTGGGATCTGGAGGATTTGGCTTACTTTTTCTAAATCTTATTTTTTTGCAGATGTAGTATTATGTAAATGTATTTTTTTGCAGATATTTTTCTATTTTGTATATTAAAAATCTTTGGTGTTTAAATAAAAGGTTTCGATTTATGGCATTATTTCTTTTTTTTCTCTTTTTAGCATTTTAAATGGGATTAATGAAAGGCATGTATTTTAATTGAGGAATTGAAGGCATGTCAAGTAAATGGGACTGCATTTTTGGCGTTTAATCTTACAGTTTGGCGATAGTTTTTGTTATGAAAAGTGGTCGACGGGATAATAAAGAAGTACCTAAAAATATTAGATTTCAGTGCGAAATCCTCGCACGGGCCCTCTGGTATTGTTTTAACTCTGTAAGAGTTACAATAATGATATTAAATGCTCCGATTGGCTTTGAGCCCAATTACGAAAGTTTCTCCTAAAAAAACTATAGTAGAAGTCTTTTACATTTGTTTCAAACGAAGCTCGGTCTACAACCTATTTTGTATATTTTCTATTTGGCATTTCGAAAAGAGATTTTTACCTTTTTATCCGTGCCTTCGGAAATATTAAAAAATAAAAAAAGATTTACATATATCAAGCGTATAATGTTATGTTTTGCATTTTTATACGGACCACTTCTCCATTTTTAGATTTTAAATGCTATTTATTATTTACTAGCCGTTTATTAATTGTTTACAATTTACCCCCCTGACAATAACAATTATTTATCACAAAAATGCCTCTTAGGTTTGTTAAATAAGTTTGTTTATGTATTTTCATTACTTATTAAAATATCGAATATGGCGATAAAATTTTATTTTAGCATCATGCTTAAATTTTTAAGATGGTGCAAAAACATGCTTTAATAAACGTATGTTTGTAAATATTTGAAAAACATGTTTTACTGCTCTCTTGAAAAAAATTGTAAGATGCTAAAACTACCTTTTGGCACAATTTGAAATTTTTTTCGCCAACCGACATAGGATACGAAACTTTTCCCCATTCAGATACACAGACAAGGCTGGTCTCGAACAAGAGTAAAGCTAGCAACAATCCTTATATATTATTTCTCCTGTCAACATCCCTTTTTCTCTGAAAATACGAAACGCAGAACGACGAATGAGATAGCATATGAAAGGATTTTGAACTGGCTTCTGACATAGCGCACTTAACATTTCGTTAAAACATGTTTTTGATTAAAATTTTCTGAAATTAAAAATTAAATCGGGATTGTTTTCATAAAAGAAATGAAAGGTTTTCCTCAAATTATTGTTGCCAAAAAAATAAAATACCACATTATAGGATGCTCAGCAATTATTATAAAAAACTTCCGCACGGGTTTATTTTATATTTATGATTAAAAAGCGAAATTGAAATTGAAATGTTTGGATTTATTTTTCTATGTCCCATTTTTTCCCGAAGCGGATGACGTCATTTTCTAATACAGTTAAAATACGATTGTTAATTTTTTTTTTCTCGCGCGTGCCTTTTGTAATTTTGGATCAGTTTTCACTCTAACTTTGATTGAATAAATTAGATGATATTCTGGCTTGACTAAAAACTAAATGTTGTTTGCTTATATTTTTACCCTTACTTATTCTGTAGAAGTTTAAACTTGCATCTAATAAATATTACATATTGATAAAAAATGGTACTTCTCTATTATCCCGTCGACCACTTTTTATAACAAAAAACTATCGCCAAATAAACGGGAGAACGTTTTCATTGGAATATCAAAATAAATAAATAAATAAAATATAAGAATTTAAGGACGCAATTGTTATTTTAATTAATAAAATAACTAATAAATCAGTAAAACATAATGACAAATACACGTAAATGTCGAATTAAAAACCACTTGATGACGTAACAAACACGTATAATGCTTCTGATGTCAAGTAAATGGGACTGCATTTTTGGCGTTTAATCTTACAGTTTGGCGATAGTTTTTTGTTATGAAAAGTGGTCGACGGGATAATAAAGAAGTGCTTAAAAAATTAGATTTCAGTGCGAAATCCTCGCACGGGCCCTCTGGTATTGTTTTAACTCTGTAAGAGTTACAATAATGATATTAAATGCTCCGATTGGCTTTGAGCCCAATTACGAAAGTTTCTCCTAAAAAAACTGTAGTAGAAGTCTTTTACATTTGTTTCAAATGAAGCTCGGTCTACAACGTATTAGTTAATAATACAAACAACACTAATGGCATGGAGGCAAAAGTTTTAATTTAAATGTATATATATGAAACCCTTCCCCATCTAACCCCCCCCCCCCCCAAAAAAAAAAAAAAAAAAAAAAAAAAAGAAAAGAAAAAAAAAAGAAAATAAAAGAAAGTTACAGCAATTAATTTAAAATGGCGTTAAGCCACGCTTTCTGACATAAGCAATTGGCTGCAAACGCAATAACGAAACTTTCACTTAACTTAATAACATGTAGCTAATATAGCCCTCAGGGTACTTTGCAGTTATACAGACCTTGTGGTTTTTTTAAAAAGCTTAAGACAATTCAGGTTTAAGAAGTTGCGATTTACTGCCAAATGATATAAACAACTATGAGCACAAAACTGATGAATTATTATTCAGGTTTATGTATGTATTTAAAAAAAATTACATCTGATTACACTTATTAAATAAATTACTTTTGTTTGCATTTAATAACTGATAAACGGCTTCTGTATATTAAATGAATTGTTTAAATATTGGGTAGAGGTGGCGAGATGTAGAAAGACGAGTAAACAAACGGGTAGACAGACGGGTAGAGAGACGAGTAGCGACATAGGTAGACTGACGGGTAGCGAAACGAATAGACAGACGGCTAGAGAGAAAGGTAAAAAAAGGTTGACAGATGGGTAGAGAGATGGGTCACGAGACGGGTAGCGACACCGGTAGACAGGAATGTAGCGAGAAATGTTGCGAGACGCGTAGAGTGGTAGATAAAGAGACGAGTAGAGAGATGAGTACAGAGACTAGTTGACTGACGGGTAATGAGATTGGTAGCCAGTTGTGCACAAAAACAGACGGATAGTGAGACGGGTATACAGACGAGTAGAGAGACAGTAGATGGGTACGGAGATGGGTAAGAAGATGGGTAGAGAGGCGTATAGCCAGACGGGTAGAGAGACAGATAGACAAGTTGTGAGACAGATAGACAAATGGGTAGCGAAGTGGATAGAGACACGGCTTGACATACAAGTAGTTAGACGGATAGACAGACGGTTAGAGAAATAGATTGGCGAGTAACGAGACCGGTAGAGAAATATAGAGACAGGTAGCGAGACGTATAGAGAGATAGACAATCGGTTAGAGAGACGAGCAGAAGAACGCATAGGGAAACAGACAGTTTGTGGAGAGACAGACAGGCAAAAGAAAAGTCTGCGGATTGGCGCAGTAAAGGCGCAGGGGGCAGAGCCTCCTAGAGAATAACCAAGAAGTATCTGTTAAGCTTAACTTTGAAATATATATAATTTTTCAATTTTGCCGATATGGAAATTTAATGTTAAAGTTATTTTACAGAAGTCATCGAAAGATTTTTTATATACTTTAATAGTAATTTAGACTATAGTTTTGCAATCTGGTTTGTAGCAAAGCATGCTATCAAGTTTGAAGTGTAAGAGTTTCTATAAAAAGTTATACACAAAAAAAAATGCAACAATGAAATTAAATTTGCGTTAAGCCACGCTTGATAGAATAATCTATTGGCTGCAAATCGAATTACGTAACTTTAAAAAGCTTGGCGTTTTAAAACATCCGGCGTTTTTTTTTTCACGTTTTGTGCAATACGTGCTTAAGAAAATGAGATTCTTTGCCACATGTTAAAAACAATTATGACAAAACATCTGATGAACGGTACTTCTTCTCTTTTTTTTAACAGTGTATATGAATTTATATATGATATTTTGTAATTCAATCATTTAATTTGCTCTTTTTCTTTATATTGTAATTGTTAACGCTATGTTCTCAGCAATATCACTCAGACTAATCCCTTTGAGGGAAGTCCTAGTTTAGTTGTATACATTGATGTGAAGTTTTACTTAATCTAAAATGAAATAAACGGATTCACTGTATATTACCACATACGTCTTAAAACATGTTCATTTTTAAAGTCGTAGACATGCTCATTTTTGAAGTTGTTTTATACAAAACGGTCATTTTCAATGCTGTAAATGTACAAATATTTATTAAACTAGAAACTCATATGATAATCACTTACGGAAGTATACAATAATCTCTTCCGAGCTATCCATAATTCTGCAAAGTGTTCTTTATCTTTAGAAACTTCAGAAACTAATTTCAAGAATAGAATTTCAGCGTTTAACGAAACACTTATAAAAACCAAAGTTTATGTTGCTGACACTGATTTTTAGAAACTTTTCCGAGTACATTTTATCAGTTAATCAGTTTTATTAACCTAGGATCCTCAGCTCTCAAGTAAGCATTTTCCGTCTGAGGGCTTTCCTGCATTGTCATAAAAACGTTTATAAAACTAATGTTAATTTAATATTTTCTTTCCTTGTTTGTTCCTGAAACACATTTCATATCTCTTTAATTTACATATATATATTAAAATACAATTCTGTTAAAAATATTTTTTCTACAGCCAATTTAAGTTGTTTTTGGGAAATGGGAAAATACGCGCAAACCACTAATTGACAATCATATTTAAATAACAATATCAACATTACCAATAATATTAATATTATTTTGTTACTCTTCTATGTATAAATTCAATTACACAACCAAAAATGTTTAATTGAGAAGATATAGTATCATAAAACCAATATTTCAGGTTGAGAAAATTTATAATTACACTAAAAAAACTACTAGGAAACGTTTCCAAAAAACAGTGAATTAACAATAACCTTTGTTTTTATAAATGCTTTTTTTAATATCTTGAAAATATACCGGATTCTGAAGTTTCTAGAGATTAAAAAACGCTTATAGGAATCGTGGTTAACTCGGAAGGGGTTACTGTATATTTTCGTATGCGTGTATGTAATATATTCGTAGAAGAAACATTTGTCATTTTGTAAGCGGTAGATTTCAGGAAATGGCTAACAGGATTTTTTATAAATGTTTAATATATTGTATAATAAATTATTATACATGGAAGAACCTGTATTTTTAATACTTCAATTATTACCGCCACAATATGTTTTCTTAAGTTTAAAGAAAATCCATATTTCAAACATTTATAAAATAGTTATTGCAGGGTGTGTACTGTACATTTTGAGCAAAATATATTAATAAAATCTGTCGGCTTAATTAATAGCAGGAAATTGATACAAATTTTGCAATTAAACAAGGCGACTACAAATGCTGGAAATTAAATTCGAGGGGTTCTCGAAAAGTAAAGATACAATGCCGCATACTCTTTCAAAAGACTTTTAATTAATAAAATGTTCATTACAATTTACTTAATTGTATATGCCTTATTTTTCGACATAGTTGCCGTGATTGTCCAAGCATTTGTTAAGTCTGGGTACATTCGTTTGAATCCCACAGTCATAGAAGTTTACCGCCTGTTGTTGAAACCACATTTCAGCTTCGATTTTCATCTGATTATCGTCGTGGAATTGTTTGCCCTGCAAAATGTTTCTTCAGATAAAGGAATAAGTGGTAGTCGCTGGGTGCAGCTGTTCTGGGTTCTTCATGAACATTGGTTCTACATCCAGAGAAAGCGCAACACCATTTCGTTACATTTTGTCGCTTCATAATGTTCTTATGAATGGAAAGAAAATTCTTTATGGATATCCGCTGGACGCTCACCTTTTGCATGTAAAAAACGTATGACGGAACGTACTTAAAATTTGGCGACATTGTGAATTGTCGTAGCTATTATAAACAAGTATTACAGAAAACAGACCCTCCGTACAAATAACGAATGACTGCGAGCGAAAAGACAAATTTTCAAGATTAGAATATGTATTACCAACGCGCTCATTAAAACTTTATTCTTTCTTTATGCAGTATTTATGTTAGTACAGGTTTTATAAAGCAAGCAAACTTCTTGAAAACACTTTAAATTTAAGAGATATGTTTAACCTTTCGAAAGAACTTTGTGTTTCTTCAACAGGCACAAAAGACGTGCTACCACTTGGAAGGCGGGAGCACAACTCCCTCATGAAGAAAGACAAAGTTCTTTTGAAAGGCCTAGTACATCTCTTTAATTTATTGTGTTGGGAAGAAGTTTGTCTTGCTTTATTATATCACACCAGTGTGTTAAATATTTTAATATAAGTGTATATTAGTAAAAGTAGCTCATACTGATAAGTTAGATGAGTTATCCTTATAAATTGTACAAACTTATAAAAAAATATATTTCTATTTATGACTTACTAGAAATTAGATGATTAACTTATTAACAGATAAATTCGTAAATATAAAATTTTTACATTGATACTTTGATTTTTTGCACACGTGCGGAAAATAGTAAAAGTCACTTACATATTTGACATAACAAAAGTAAAAGTTTCCTTAATGAAAAAAATAACTTTTCTTGTACTAAAATATAAAAGAGAAATTTGATTTTACAAAAAAATAAAATTAAGTGCAATGTCATACATATCCAGGAAAATCAGTTGATTAAAAATACAAATAAGATTATTTCAAGTGCTTGGTAGCCTAAAAAATATTGATTTTATAATAATAGAAATATACCGTTTGCAGCAATGTGGATAAACACAATGAAGTATGAGCATACCTTCAAACTGTATGTATCAAAACACATTATATCGTAAAAAATAAAATAAAATAAAAATAAATAAATAAATAAAATAAATAAATTTTGTAACGATATACCCGAGTTCTAATTTGGAATTAACCATAAACACGGAATAAGAAGAGTAAAATTGCTCAAGAGGAAGTATCATTTGAAAAAAGTGACAACTAAAATAAGATGTTTACATAAAAAGTATTTTGAAGTTTCACTTTCTATATCTCCGTTTAATTTCTACTTTTAGTTCGCAAAATTTATTAACCGGATATAAACTGAATTTTTCCGTGAAATTTATTTTCGAAAGAAATTAAGGATAATTCTCAAGAAAATCTCATCATTTGAAATCAATAGATAGAAAATATTTGGAAATAGCTTGTTTGTCTAAGGCGGAAAGAAACATAAAGATATCGAAAAAATATTGAAGAGAATATTTGCGAAAAAAGTTTAGAAACAAACACGAGCAACTAAAAGAAGGATAGGTCTCATATTTAACCTTTAACTACAGAGTGCATCATAAATTCATGCAAACTTAAAAAAATTCATAATAGAAGAAGTAATGCTCGGTAAAAATTTCGAGACATCTGAGGGACATTGAATTTTTTTTTCCATTTATACAAAATTATTCTAAAAGTAACCAAAAGATGGAACTCACACGCTATACTGAGACGTTTTATGCAAATCAGGTTAGCAATAAAACGCCTGTATGGAAATGAATTCGTTATTCGATCTCGGCAACATGCTGTCCTTACCAGATCGAGCGTTAGTCGTTAAACTTTACAACAAAAAAATGGTGAATCCACAACTATTGCATTGCATTGCGAAATGCGAAAGTTTCGCACCCAGAAAGACGGATGGCGCATTAAAACCATATTTCATTGAATGGGATACCGAATTTAGTACGACGTTTTGAGGGAAAATTGGAGGATTGTCCTGATTTCCATAAAACGACTCAGTACGACATGTGAGTGCTCTCCTCTTCGGTTGCTTTTGAATCATTTTTAATATATATATATTGCCAAAACGAATGTACCTCTAATCATATTCGCGCAAACCAAAATTTTTTCTGAGCATTATTTCTTTTATTATGAATTTTTAAATGTTCGCACAGATTCATGACGAACTCTGCATATCTGTATGTGAAAAAAGCACAAATAGAATTAATTCTGCAACATATTAAATTTTATTCTTTTTATTAGGCAGCTGTATCCCTTTAACAATTTATCTTAATTTTTTATCCTCTTTATAATATAATCTACAGTTACGTTTTCACTCCCAAGTAATGTCATAACTAACTCGTTAAAAAAAAATAGAAAATTCTTTTTAAATTCACTTATTACCAAAGAGAATTCATCAACGTGATAACATTTTTTATATAAATTCAAATATCATCAAATATTTTCTTATAAATTTATAATTAGAAATTATATTTAAAACTATTTGATGCATTTTTTTTCATAGTTCAGTTTTGGAATCTTTAAGCAACAAATTCTTATTTCGTTTACTACTAACTTTTCTATTGTGTGTGGTCATAAATTCTTTATCTCCTTTATTTTAGAAATGCATACCACAAATTAGTACTTTCCACTGTAAAAAGAGACAAATGTTTCTTAATCTAGAAAAATATAATCTAATCACAAACGAAAATATAGAATAACCATTTTTCTTTTTGTTGTTACCCACGATTCCTCAAAACTTTAGGAATATCAGAAACAAATATATTTTCGAGATTAAAAAAAAAATTATAAAAAAAAAATTTCTTTTACCGCCACTTATTTTCGGAAAAGTTTCCGTGTGTTATTAAATTTTCTCAAACCAGAATATAAGTTTTTAGGATAGTATCATTTTCCATTTATACATTTTGAGCTGCGTAGGGTAATAAAACAATATTCCTACGTGGAAGAGGAATAAATTAATATTAATTTTTATATTAATATAAATGCTGTTCATTTATTATGATAGTATGCAAAACATATTTGTAATCTTGTTTGTTAAACAGTGTTTACTAGAGAACTGATAGCTTCCGAAATACCTATAATGCGTGTTGAAAAAACTATTTAATAGACTAAAAAATTACTCAGAAACGTTTTCGAAGTTCAGTGGCAGTAAAAGAAATTTTGTTTATATGAATGCTTCTTTAAATCTCGAAAATATAACATTTCCTGAGGATTTCGAATGCGACAACTTGTTGAGAGCATTTTGATTATTGGTCAAGGGGGATTTACATTCCTGCAGTGCCCGAGTCGCATTTCGGCTCCGTCAAATGAGCCGCCTTTCCCTAACATTCCGCACCTCTTTAAATAAATAAATAAAATAAATAACTAGTCGGATGTGTCAATCCTAAAACTTTCTTCTATCTCACGCAGGTTTCGCATACACTAAAAATAATCAGCCCCAATTTATATCAAGGTCTAACTGAAACTCAAGTTTTATTAAATTCTGTGCATTATTTCTTGAGATATGACTATCGCTAAAATCGTGTAAATCCTGCAAAATGCTGCATAGCAGCGCCACTTGCTGGGCAATTTTTACCAAAAACTAATCAGCACCAATTTATATCAGAGACTAACTGAATATAAAGTTTTATTAAATTCCGAGCATTAGTTCTTGAGATAGAGCTATTGCGGAAATCGCAAAAAATGCTGCATAGCAGCGCCACCTGCTGGGCTATTTTTACGAAAAACTAATCAGCACCAATTTATATCAGGGACTAAGAGAATATAAAGTTTTATTAAATTCCGAACATTAGTTCTTGAGATAGAGAGCCCACAAAATTTTTGTCACATACAGACAGAGTCACAGACAGACATTTTCTAAAAACAGTCAGATCATGTTCCGGACCTCCTAAAACGTATAAATCCGTCGAAAACCGGAAGTCGAAAATTTTTATGAATCCAATACTTTCTTCTTGTAAAGATAGAAGAAAGTAAAAAAGGAGAGAAGAAAGTTCCACCTGAAAAAGCGTCTAACTTTAAATAATCCATGAGTGCTTCCTTGTCGACAGAGTCGAAATCAATCATGTTCATGGAATGGAAGTAAAAGCGTCACGGAATCAAGTCCGCAAGTATTTGCCCTCAAACCCAAGGACCTCATTCATTAACCTGGTCGTCGTTGTCCTTTTGCGCCCATATCGTCACACGCACCTGTCTCCCCCCAGTCACGTGGGAGGTACCCCGTTTGGCTCAAACCCAAGAAATTAAAGAATGCTTTTCGGAATCGTGGGTATCGAAGGGCAGAATTATATTATTGTATAATTTTGTTCTCGGTAGTATTACATTTTCTATATAAAAAACATTGTATTTTTTTACAGTGTACGTGGATGTCAATCCGAAAGTGGTGACAACTGTCGCTGCACCTTCATTTCTGTCGCCTATAGCATTTACAAATACAATTGCAAAATTTCAATTTCTTTTTCAGAATCGGATGCAAAAAAAATGATCAATTAAATAAAAATTTTTCAAAAACGTAATTCATATAAGGGAGATGGGGGATGAATGGGGCAAGGGATGGATGGGACGCTCTCAATATTTCAGGCAATAAACATTTTTTTTTAGTTGCTTCCTATCCTCATAGATTTCACTACCATAGTGTTCTTCAGAACCAAAAGAAGAGCACATGGCTGTTTTCAGTTTTCTTCCAATTTGCATTTCCTGAAAACGCTGCTTAAAAGTAATTTTTTTTTACATTTGAAGTTACTTAAATATCTTATGCAATACAAACAATTAAGATATGTTGTAGTTTTTTATTTAAAGGCTCAATATTGGTACTTAAAATGAATGCATATTAATCATTGTGACAAAATAATTTCTGAGACAAAATAGCTGACAATTGAATTTATGCATCATGGGGATGATTGGGACATTTCAAATGGGGATGAATGGGAGTGCTTCATTCGTCCCTAGAGGTTACGGAAAATTTTTTGTTAACTAAATAATATTATATAGGTTGATAAATTAATACTTTATGGTAATTATTCTTTTAACATTTCATCCTCTTTGTAGCCATCGTCTTCAGTCCACCGTTTATGTGCCTTTTAAGGCAAAGCTGAGATGAGTCCAAGATCATTGACTAACAAATAATCATTGAGATCATATTACAATTTATAATCTCTCAGCTTTTGCCAAGGCGGCATTTTTTTCAGCTTTTAGTCCTTAACATTGAATACGGGGAGGAAAATATTTGTGTCCCATTCATCCCTGCTGTGGGATGATTGGGACATAGAAGAAGTATTTAAAAATTTAATTTATATATCTGTATAATAATAATCTTGAACAAATATTGTGCATAAGATGTAGTCAAACACTTAAAGTTTGACATGTAATATATAATATTGATATACTACATAAATTGATAACTTATATAAAATATTTAAAATAAATATTTTTGTGAAAATGTCCCATTCATCCCCCATCTCCCCTATATATATATATATATATATATATATATATATATTATAATATATTTACAGCTATGTCAATAATAAATTTATATTTTCTGCAATAATGTAAAGTAACTATCGACAAAATTATCAGAATTGGTATTTGAATATTCATAGTAAATTAAAAAGAAGAAAGGCGCATTTTCTTTCTTTATTTTTTTTATTGAAAACTTTTTCCGAATTCGCGCTAAATTTCGAGAATTGCCATCATGACAGCTAGAGTTGCAAAACATCGGTTTATTCCCTGATTTATTTCCAATAGACGCGGTTTATTTTCAGGTTTATTCCCAAAAGACCTGGTTTATTCCCAAAAAACCTGGTTTATTCCCTGGTTTAAACCGGATTTTTTTTCGCCTTTGCAACTCTGACAGGAGATTCTTTTAAAGTGAATGTGAATACAGTTAATTTTTTTTAAAAAGCCTTCTGCGCCAAAACAGATTTGTTCTTCACGCCATTTTGGTTATGGACATAATTATTTAAGATTAACTATGAGATACTGCATATTTTTGCTAATCAAATATCTGTCAACAAAAAGACAGCTTTTCATTTTACGTTCATATTAAAATTAGAATCAAAACAAGTCGAACTATTTAACGTTGCAAGAGAACATGCACTGAATCGAATTTGTAATGACAATATTGCATAATTATTGGTATTGTATTGGAGATATTTCCATTGACTGTCAACAATGCAAAGTTATTTACATTATTTTTAAATTAGTTTCAACCAAACGCATTTTTTGCATTGATGGATTTATTATCTTTTCATTTCCAAAATATTTCTTGTCACTTACGGTGCAATATTGGCATATATTTCCCATTATGTTGGAATATATTCATTAAAAAAATTACTTTTAGCCCTGCAAAATCTCACACTGCTGTCTTTATATTTTTTAGAAGATTGAATATCGTGTTTAACATTACTCACAACTAAAAAACACACTTCATATAAATATGATTTTGAGTGAGAGAATATTGTAATTATTCTTTATACACAGGTGGCCATTAAAATTTCAACACCAGGATGGAATACAAATAAATGAATGATTTTTATTGGACAAAAACATCATAATGGGCAGGACAAGTGATTACATTTTCATAAAATTTGGAAGTATAGATCCTGAGAAAACACTACCCTGGCCTCAATAACAGCATTTATCTCCCTAGCCATGGACTCGAACAGAGATTGGATGTCATATGCGTGTGCAGCAGCCCATGCAGCTTCAACACGGTACCACAGTTCATCAACCGTATGTACGGGCGAGTGGTGGCGGGCCAGTCTCTATGAAGCCATTCACAGGACATTTTCAATTGGTGAGCAATCAGGAGAACGTGCCGGTCAGGGCAACAGTCGAACATGTTCTGTATTAATTAAGACCAGTATAATACGAGAAACATGCGGTCGTGCATTGTATGCTGAAAGCTAGAGTTCCGGAGGCCTCGAAGATATGGCAGAACCACTGGCAGTTATACCTAAAAAATGTAACGGCCTTTGTTCGCATTGCCGGCAATGGGAAAAAGAAGTTATAGAAATGTGTATTCAATGGCACTCCACACCATCACTTCAGGTTATGGTTCTGTTTGATGATGTCGAATGCAAGCTGATAATGCGCATTCTCCAGGATGCCACCAAACACGGATGCGGCCTTCATGATGTTGTATACAGAGTCTGGATTCATCTGAAAAGACGACGTGAGACACCATTCCTGCATCATATACAGCATCATGATGCCCGCATCCGTGTTTGGAGGCATCGTGGAAAACACACATTGTCATCTTGCATTTGACATCGTTATACTGGCATATCACCTGGAGTGACAATATGAGGTGCAATTGGATACACGTCGTAGTAACCTCTTGTTCGCATTGCCGGTAATTTCAACAGCAGACGTTACATTTCGGATCTGTTACGGCCCGTGGTTCTGCCCTATCTTCAATGCCTCTGCAACGCTATGTTTTAGCAGGAAAATGCACGACTGCATGTTGGCCGTACTATCCTGACCTTCCTTGATACAGAACATGTTCGTTTGTTGCCCTGGCTAGCACGTTCTCCTGCTTTCTCAACAATTGAAAATGTCTGATCAATGGCTACTGAGCGACTGGTAGACCACCACTCGCTAGTCACCATGTTGATGAACTGCGGCATAGTGTTGAAGGTGTATGAACTGCTGTACCCGTACATGACATCTAATCTCTCTTAGACACCATGCTTAGGCAGATAAATGCTGTTATTGCGGTCAGGGGTGGCTACTCCAGGTAGTGTTTTCTCAGGATCTATACCTCCAAATTTTCTGAAAATATAATCACTTGTCATTCCCATTATAATGTATTTGTCCAATAAATATCATTCTGTTATTTGCATTCCTTCCTGGTGTTGCAATTTTAATGGCGAACAGTGTGTTGGCGATCAAACCCGTGATACTCGGATTAAATATGTCCGATTATACAGCCCTATGAACAGAATGTATCTTAAAATCATTCCTTATTGGGAACTATAATATATTTATTACATTTAGTACATTTTCTTAAATTTCCTTGCAAGTACACCAAAAAGCATTTTTGGTAAGCCTCATACATGCAGTTAATTGCGAAAAACTTGTATTGTAGCCTTTTCGCATTTCATTGATTAAGTGTCTAAGCGCGTAATTTGATAACATGTCTGATAACTTTATGTCTTATGTATTTCTTTATTTATAAATTTGTGAAATTTTTATTTTGTTTGGCAATTTACAAAATATTACCCGGAAATATGCAAGTTATGATTTATTTATATTTTTTTAAGGGCAAACAGGATAATATTACGTTTATCTGGTTTCACTTTCATTTCTCAGATACATTTAAAAAATCATGTTTAGAAAATATTTTAAAAAACAGAAAGACAATATTCAATTGAGAAACAGTTTTTAATTAAATTGCATTTGAAAGTACATTTTAGTTTATATTCGATGGTGTAAAAATTGAAATTGTGCGATGTTTAAAAGTTGAAATATTTTGTGATAAAATGTTGTACAGATCGTTGCCACTTTCGGTGTGACGTTAGCGTTAATTAAGGACATAGTTTTGCTCTATAATATAGATTTGAAAATTACTCACTGAAATACAATTCCTGGATGATAATTTATTCAAACAAAGTTTGAAATATTTTACATTAAGCTAATTACTTGGCCGCTGTTCAGTTATTGCAAACAAACTAATGAATGCACTCTGAACTCGATTTGAGATTAAGTGAGATATTTTAAAGAATTACTTAGTTAAAAGAAAATTATATAATGCATATTTTTATAGATCGACAACAATCTTTTATGCATAATAAACCCAAGTAGATGATAGCCAACTGG
This sequence comes from Maratus michaelseni, assembly GCA_963931845.1. NCBI lineage: Eukaryota > Metazoa > Arthropoda > Arachnida > Araneae > Salticidae > Maratus > Maratus michaelseni. The sequence goes on from OZ007592.1 coordinate 397,609,495, forward strand.
TTAAAATGCATTAGTATTTATTGCGAATACATAGGGTATCACCTGACTCATTCACAGATAATTGCACTTGAGTTGTAATATTAAATGTGCATATGGAATTTGCAGTTTGGGGTAAAATATTTAAAGTTTAACGATAATACATAATTACATTTGTAAGTACTGTGCCAAAATTACATATTGCATCGTATTATTTGAGTTTGTGTAAGTGTATTCTTTGCAAATGATTGAAGAAGACATGTACCGCAATTTCCTACTGTTTTTAACTATACGAATAAAATAGATATTTTTGTGATTTTGTGCGATGGCTAGGAAAATATATTGCACCGAGACGTCTACAAATTTGGATAAAGATACTCGAAGTCCCAATGCACTTGAAATTGATATTTTAATTTTATAATTAGCCGAGATATAAATTAAAAACCCTTATAGAACACTAATAAATGATTTTGATGGTCTCAGTTCGTTCATGATTTTTTCCATGCACGTGCAGGGAAATCGTGGAACTCCTAATATATATATATATATATATTAATAATTTTAATATAGGATTTTTCTACCGTGTAAAATGGCAATCATGCAGCTCAGAATGGAGTTTTGAAAACATGATACCAAAAGATACACAACAATTTCAGCGTTCTTATAGTAACTTTTATTTTTTTAAATAATATTTACTGTTTTCAAAATATTTGATTTAAAGCTCTTTATTTCACATTTTTTCTTACTTCCAACGCGATCTATCGCTCGTGATCAATCTGAATTGTGAGCAATGTGATGGGTCCCTGTAATTACGTCTTTATCGCAAAACAATGTTGATATGAAGTCTTTTATCTTCGACATATTTTTAAAAAAAAAGAAAGTTTGTGACTTGATATTAAATAAAATAAAAAAATCATGCGTTAAGCGTAAATTATGAAACACTTTCCAAAACATTCAGAATAATGTAACAAAACAATTTCGCATATTACTAAGTAAAAAAATTAGAAAACGTAATTTCAGCAATTACTACCAAAAGTGATAGAAACTATCTTATATTTTGTGCAGCCCTGTATATGATCTATAGATTTGTTTGTACACTACACAGTATGCTGAAGTATACTTCAGTAAGGAAATACATAGCCCAGTTGAAATTACCCCTTCAGGAATTTACGTTGATAAACGGAAATGCACGTAAGTTCTTTTGAGCAGTCATCTATATTATCTATACAATTTAAAAACCAAATTAATATTCAAAAAATTAGTTACATTTAAAAACGAATATCACAGCGGAAAAGGAGCTAACCAGCAACAATTGTTCATAGAAAGTACTGTAACAAAATGTTTTGAGTTTCCCTGTAAATGAACGTTACATTCTTTGTCCACCATATTCTACACTAAGTTGAAGTGAACTCGCAGTGACCCTCACAAGTAAAGGTACTATATTCTGTTGCGGTGAATTTCGATTTGTATAGCTCATTCGATTCGTCTCATTGAGCTTAGTAATTTTATATCTCGCATATCAGCTATTGAGTTTTTGTAATGACAGGAGACCGGGTCAAAGTTCAAAATTTCGTTCAGTGAAAAACAGATGCCTACAAAGAAAAAAGTGCGTAAAGTAATTTTTTTTTCACAGTTCCATACATTGCCAATAACTACTATAAGGTTCAACTCCTGTTGTCATTATAAGAATTTGCAATAACATATAAAATAGTCGTATGTTACGTAACAGGCAGGTTTTCGCAAGTTATGATGAAAGCAGAGCTGTTTTGAATGCGTCATCGAATCAGCTGAAGAAGCTATTGCCCGTTGTGCGCACTGTCAGAAATATTTTTATTTTACTCACTTCTACGGAATGAACAATGTGTCAAAAATTGACTATCATCAATGCGTGTCAGTGTAAGAACCATAAATAAATTTAAATCTTGCTTATTTCTTTGACGGCAACTGGTTTTCAATGAACGAAATTTTAAACTTTCACCCGCCTCCTGTCATTATCAAAACTCAATAGCCGATATGCGAGGTAACAAAGTACTTAGATCGATGAGACAAATCGAATGAGTTATAAAAATCGAAATTTTCCGCCACGGACTATAATGCCTTTACTTGTCAGTGATATGTATCAAATTGAGTATGTTTAAAATAGTGAAACAACATTAAAATACGCTGCAGACTATTTCTTTCAAAGACAGTATTGTAACGAAATTTTTTTACTGTTCCTGTAACTGAAATATACACTCTATGCACACCATATTCTAGAGTAAGCCCTTTGTAGTACACATAAGTGATGAGTATCAATTTGAATGTTTTTGAAATAGTGTAATATCATTAAAATACGCCGCAAACTATTTTTCTCCGTGGAATTCTTTTGAGTGTCCATGTAAAAGAACCATAAATGATACACACTTCATTTACAATATTAAACATGCTATAGTAAATCTCGATAACAGATATCATTTTCAAAGCAATCCGAATATATTTACACGAGTTGGAGCCCGACAGACAACAGAGAAACAGAATTCATAAACATTTTTCAACTATGTTGGAAAGTGTTAAAAAAGGAGATAATAATGAATTTAATTCCCTCTTTAATAAATTTAATAACACGAATTTTGTTGTTGCTGTATGTGATTGGCGCGGTGCGTTTTCCACGCATTAGATATGGTCCGCACCCGGGTTTTTTTTTTTTTTTATCTCCGCAGACTGAGGCTGTGTCGGGTCCGGTTAACGATGGGAGGGTATGCTAGTGTTATATGAAATTGCAATGTGGCCCAAGCAATTGTTAAATGTTATATAATTTTTTTTATAACTAAATAATCAATTATATAATGTAGCAGGTCTTTTTTTCTACCAATATTCTCTAATTGCCTGAAGCGCTATTTGATGTACATATTTATTTACCTTACCGCAAACATATGCTACAAAATATGTGCGTAAACTAATTTTACATACGTAATCATTATCTAAAACCTGTATGAAAGTATAAGTTTACAGTGCAAATGTTGAAATTCTCAACCAAATGAAGAATGTTTAATCAGAGTGTTTAATCTGTTCGTTGAGTAAGTTTAAGTAAAGTAGTATTATTCTACTAATGAAATCTTTATAACACATTGCGTTATTGTATTATTCCACAGCTATAACAGAATATCGCAATTTGACAATACAAGAGGTCTACCATATGTTAGTTTTTTATTGTTAAAAGGAATTTAGTATAGTTATTAATATTTAAAATGCGCAGCGTATGTTAAATCATTAATAAACCCGTGATTACTTTAGGTGTTAAATGTATTGTATCTACATATATGTTTTAAAAATCACACCATAAAATATCTTTTAAAAATAATTTTTAAATTCTCATTTTTTTTTTTTTAAATTGTCATATATATATATATATATGATTAAATAATGTTTTAACACAATTATTCTAATTGGTAAACAAATCATATGAGATGTAATTTTCCAACTGGGCGAAAAATGTCCGGGCCAGGACTCGAACCAGTGACATTTTGGTTGAAACTGCCAATGTTCTGCCAACTGAGCTATTCCGGATGAATCTGGAGGACCCAATTCAACCAGCTAACCTCATTGGTCATAGCATCTAGTATGATATCTGAATCAGCTCATCAGAATAAATCACAGACAGTGGGACTCCATTAAACGCTGGATACGTAATTACACTAGATTTTTTTTAACACAATTATTATAATTGGCAAATAAATAATATGATACGTATTTTTCTAAAAATTTTTTTGCAAATTAGTGGAGGTGCGCGCGTACATGATCAATAAATAATTTCCGAAGCGCGTAAAAAGGGATTCTGTCACAACGCCCATCAGCCGGAAGATTAGGAATACGAAAACAAATGTAGGCCTATTCTTAAATTCTGTATTTTAGGTAGCTTTCAATAAAAAAAAGGATAAAGCTACCTATTGCAGCCGTTCGGAGGAAAGCAGTTCCGGAAAATTTCGATATATTTTCACCGATCATGACCCCCAGACCCCAAAACCACCCTCCGTTCAAATGTTGATTTATATATATAGATATATCCATATGTATATATATATATATGGCCTATGTCATACGATAACGCTCGTATTTATAAATCAATTTCGATGAAACAAATTGTGTGTATTAAGCTAACCAATGTCTCGACCGAGTTCGTTGGCCAGCTTGGTCCGCCATTTTGTTTCAAGATGGCGGCCATTTAAAAATTTAAAACTAAAATAAATATACAAAAAAATTAAAAATTCAAATTTATTTTTTAATTACGTTTTAGGCCTTGATACAAGGATACCAGAGCATTTTTGGTTTATCTCTATCTTAAAAAATGGCTGAGATAGAGCAGTTTGAAATTCTAGGGTAGCTGACATTTTGAAACAAAACAGCACATTAACGCGATTACTCGCAAATTATTTTCTTTCACTGTTGTAATAATTTTCCCAATCATACGCATAAAACTATATATTCATATCCGTTAGCAACAAAATTGGCGACATTGGCGCCAGAATTGGCGACCAAAATAAGTCTTCATAAATGAAGCCAATTTGGCTATTGCTCAATAATTTGGCGAATTTCTTATTCAAATTCAGTATTAACGAATCTTTTGTAAACGTTTCTTTGCATTTTAACGTGCTGTTTTCGTGTAACATTAGCTAAAATTTTAAAACGAAGATATAGGAAAGCTACCTTTTCCTCCCGGTACAGGCCGGAAGGACTTTTTAAGTCTTAAACACCGCAATCAGTTTGAAAAAATATTGTTATTGTTGTTTTTTTTCAAAAAAGAGTCATTTGAACGGTTGTCTTTTTCTCCCTTTCGGCAACGCTCCCGTAATGGCATGATTTCAGAGGTACCAATTAAAAACATTTTCAAAGCTAGGACCACCTTATTTTCGGCGTTGTAATTGGCTTTGAAAAATACAAATTTTAACTCTATCGTAAAAATTCCGGCCACTTCGCGTCTCCCGAAGACGATATTTTTTCAATGCTAAAAGTAACTAAACGGCAGTTTTTCAACACAATCTTTTAGAAGGATTACAGCAGACCGAATTTACACCATCTATAAAAATTATGAAATGTTCGGAAGGGTAGAAGTTTTTTTTCTAAATCTGAAGAATTATATGTTTGTTTCACCGCGGTGTCGCTCTAATTTGGCTCATGTTTTTACTAAATATGAATATTTGTTGAAAGCATTTTAAGAGGGCATGAATACAGTATATTTAAAAATGATTAAAATTTCAAAGAATTCGGACGATAAGATTTTATTTTTTCATGTTAAAGAACCCGACGCGGAAACAAACACAGAAAAAAAGCGAGAAGATAACATATTCCTTTTACATTTCACATTCACATTTGTTAATTTGAAACATCCCAACAAACACGAGATTTTTGGCCACATGTCGTAAACGTTGTGGCCAAAAAAGTTTGCGGCAATTTGTATCCAGCCATTAATGTATTTCAACTGACGCGCCCGCACACCGGATGTCTATCGCCAAATCGTTAACGGGCAAATGGCGGGGAAACTTAATGCAATTTCAGTGCCCAATAGCGAATGAAAGTACGTTTGCGGCAAAGATATACAAATCTATCATCGTTTAAAAGTCAGTGGCCCAGTATAATCTTCTCGACATTTTTATTATAAGAAATAAAAAGTATTTTTACTTCACATTTTATAAGATTATTTTCGTTATTTTAAACCGGGATTTATGTGACACGATAAAATATGCTGCATTTAAATATTTTATGCAATAAAAAATACACAAAAAGTACCCTTCTTTAATTCAAAGAGTTTTTATGTGAAAAAAAAATCATAAAAATAGTTAATGTTTTGGCTTTTAAAGTATGCATTAATATATTTAAATGAATATTTTCTGTGAGCACCTAGAATGAAAATGAATATTGCAATCTTTAGACATACATATTATATAAACATATTAAAAAAATAATGATAAATAGGAATTTATTTTCAATTTGAATTATATATTTCAATTTCAATGAAAAAATATTTGTCAAAAGAAATAAATGCCCGTTTGCCAAAAAGCAGTTACTGTTAAGGGGAAAAATAAAACAAACATTTTATTTATTTTTATTTTTTTTTTTTTGGGGGGGGGGGGTGATTTTATATTATCTGTATATTATCTATAAATCAGTTTCAAAAAATAAGTTATTTTCATTTTTTGAAACACTCAAAATTTAGATTTAAAAGAAAAAATATCCTAAATGGCAGTAATAGCAAATGCCCATCCCCCCCCCCCATAAATGGGAATTTATTTCCAATTTGAAAAATATAGTTCAATTTCAATAAAAAAATATTTGTCAAAAGAAATAAATGCCACTTTGCCAAAAAGCAGTTACTGTTAAAGGAAAACAGAAAAAAAAATCTTTTTTTTTTGTGGGAAGGGGGGGGGGGCTGATTTTATATTATCTATAAATCAGTTCCAAAAAATAAGTTATTTTCATATTTAAAAGAAAAAATATCCTAAATAGCAATAATAGCAACCAAAAACCCATCCCCCCCCCCGACTCTTTTCACAGAAACACTCAATTAGAAACATTACATTAACATCACAGAAACATTAAATTAATCCAGGCTTGCCGGCAAATACAAGGAGGGAAAGATGAAACAAAGATTTCCCTTTTCCGACACATTTTTTTCCCAGTGGGGATTTTTGTAAATATATTTTTAAATGTTTTCAAATTTGTAATAATCAGCATTTAGAAATTTCCACTTTTAAACTTATTTAATATTGTATAAGAAATTTTGAAGATAAAAAAACCTTGGAAAAATAATTCTATTGAAAGATAGTGTTTTTAGAAAGGAATACATTTTCTTGTTTCTGCGGGCTGGTAGGGATTTTGTATGTTAGCAGCGTCATGATGGCAGCGTGAGCAAAGTCTGTTCTGTTTACAATTTTTGAAGCAAGCCTCCCTATTCCTGGCGTCGTCATCATATTCTTTTGAGGATTTTGATTTACAAATTAGGTAAGATTATTTTTCTATATTATTCCAAGAGTTAGTTAAAAATTAGTTTTTATCATTCTCAGGGACAGATTTAAGTTCAAGATAAAGAATGCTGAGAAAAAGCATCAGCAATTTTGTAAAATTAACTGCATTGCTTTGCTTATGTTACTTACTTCTACAGAAATGTGTAAAAAAAAGTTATTTACTGATTTATCTCTGCCCTGAATATGCTATTAATAAGTTGATTGTAATTATATATATGCCAGGAGCCAGGGTATAATGTGCCGGTAATGAACACTCCCAGAAGTTTTGGGTTTATAAAAAAATAACCAATAAAAATTCAGCTTTTTTTCGTAAATCTCCGTTGCTTGTTTTATAATCTGCTTTATTGCTGACAATCTTAAACTAGTCAGGAAGCCGAAAATAATATTTCACAGTTTCAGTAAAAATTTTACTTCATAAGTTAAGATCTGGTTTTAATTAACTAATATATATATTCTGTATTTTCTGACGATAATGGCATGTTTTTGTTTTGATTGTAATAGAAAACTTCGAATTTTATGTACTAATGACCATTTGCAAAATTTCACTTAGTTTTAAGATGTTAATAAATTAGGTAATTTGTTTATAATTCATTAATGGGATTCTTAATTAATCATGGTAATGGTGCCTAAAATGTTTTGGTTTAACCGAATAGCTAAGTAATCTGATTAATTTTTAAATTCCACTTAGAGTGTAATAGGAACACAACTTGGTACTTTTCTGTTTTACCAACACATGCCAAAATATATGCTAATTTGCCATTTATTTCAATCCTGACAGTGTAAAGAATTGTTTATTGCAAACCATACCAAACATTCTAATTGGGCTATTTATTGAACGTTAATCTTTTATCATTAATATTATTTAATCATAACCTCACAAAACATCTTAACTTGCTACTTTTCATATAGAAAATATTTATTAAATTATAACTTGCATTTATTATTGACACTGAAATGGATTTTACCATTTGGCTGTTACATGAGGATGTAGAAGCAGCAATAAAATTGTTTTAGGACTTTAAAGATGCATAAAAAAAGTTTATCAAAAAAAAAACAATAAACGTCTTCATTCAAAATATGAAATGTTTACTGCAATCATACATATGTGTGTATTTATATATACATGTCATCACTGGTGCCCGGCTAACTGAAAAGTACCAAACATTGTATCAATTATCTTCTTTAATTACTTTCCTGGAATTATAATTTATCTCCATCTTTTATATTATGTTCTGCAGTGTTTTTCTTTTTCAGTACCGTAATTTCAGTAAAAAGTGCTATAGTGCATATGCGTTTAAAAATTTAAAACAGTCTAAGTGCACAGTACTTCTGCTGTGCAGCTGATTCGGTAATTTTTTTTTCTTTTCCTCCCCATAGCAATATTTAGAAAAGATGCCATTTTTCCTTCTTCATCAACTGGCCAAAATGGCTTGCCACGAGTCTTCTCCATAACCTACCATAGAAACTTAGCCTTCCCCATTCTCAAAAAGACCATTGGATTGCATATTTTTATGCCATTTCATCCATTTTAATTCATGAAATGCAAAATATATTACATACTGTATTTCATGTTTTAAATCATGAATGAATTTTAATGTGTAACTCCCCATTCACACAATAAAATTTATTTGACCAAAGGATATTTCATGCAGGCGATATCTCATTGATAATGAGAAAGAGTAAACATTATGAGGGGCTTGTTAAAAGTCCTAAGAAAGGATAAAAGTATCACTGGATAGTAGAAGTGAAGAATATCCCCTTTTTTATGGAAATAACTTACCAATCCTAACTTACAGAAAATCAGTTTGATACGTTAAAATAAATGTATTAAATGCAAATTATTATGTGTGTGTGTGCATGCTGAAATAAGTTTTAATTTAAAAGAAGAAAAAAATGATTCACTGGCGTCAGTTATATACATTAATCAGTTTCAGTTATACTTTTTGTTTTTAAATTTCTAGTTGAATATGATAAATGCTTAATGTTGCAACCTATTACAATTTATTTTCATATTTTTAAGGAGACTACGGTGACAGCAGAGATACTGTTGAACCATGCTTCTAAGAACTCCGGTTGACAGAATGCCAAGCAGATTCCATTCATACTGTTGGTTGTCCCCGGCAACAGAAGCTGAAGTCATCGCTCTTTATCTTAGGCAGCATATGGACTTCTCCATTTTCAACATAGACTAGCCATTTTCACCCATGTACAGTTCGCTCCAAGTTTCTATCAAGCGTGGTGCATCAGTACATGGTGTTTAGAGAAGATTCTTGTGCAGCTTAAACTCATTTGGCATTCAAGCAAAGGTAAGTTTTCAATTTGCTCAGTTTATAATGCAGGGCTTTTATCTTGGGGCCCATTTTGAGAAAAGTAAAAGTTATTTGTGTGAAAATGATTCCAGATTTTCCCCCAGGTTTAAAAAAGGGCAGGGTGCTGCTGGTGAGAAAAGGGCACTTTTTGGATTCTTGAGAGCACTTTTCAGATTCTTAAGGGCACATTTTTAATTGTTAAAGGTATTATTTTGGTTTTTAAAGCCACTTTCAATATTTAAAAATCAGGACACTCTTTTTAAGACAACACTGAGTCAGTTTTTACTATGAAAGCAAATTTTTTAATGCAAAAAGGAGAAAGGGCACTTTTTGTACTGTGGGGCAAGCAGGGACGCGCCGACCCAGTGTGCAATGTGTGCAGCGCTCACAGGCGCCGAAGTATAGTAACGATGGCAAAGATTTCAGTTGAGGAAAAAAATACTTCAAAAAGAAAAAAATACTTAATTTAATTATACTATTACAACTCCTTGACATCTATTATGTATTAGTACGCACATACAATCCATTTTAAACAGATTTTTATGCTTTATTCAAATATTCAATCTATTGTAATTGTATCATTATTTTCTCCAGGACACTGATTTTTTCCGTTTTATGCAGGATTCTGATACAAACAGGTTCCATTTTCTCACTTTTTACTGTATTTTGAATTCTATTTACATACCTGTCAACCTTTTTTAATTTTTTAATCAAATACCAATATTTTGAACCTGAAATTTTACTTAATAAATGAAATCAGATAAGCATCCTATAGAAACAAGACGTGTTTTATTAAATAATTTTTCTTGTTCAAAATGCGTTTATTTGACTTAAAAAAAAAAAAAAAAAAAAAAGGTTTGCAGCTATGTATTTATACTGAGGGATATGGATGTAGAGCGCCCACTGAAGTTCGGCACACAGGCGTTGGATACTACTGGCGTGTCCCTGAGGGCAAGAAGGGTGCTAATTCTTTTTATGAGGGGCAAAAAAGGTGCTATTTTGTAAACCAAAGGGCAGGCAGGGTGCAGCACCCTTCTGAAACTGTCTGGGGGAAACTCTAATGATTCTTTTTTTTTTTTTTTTTTTTTTTTTGTAAAAGATAACATTTTGTAATGAATATGAAATTTAGTTACTCAAATTTGAACCAAACGTTTATTGATAACTTCTTTAAGTCCTTCTGTTAAAGTTTTCGTTTCAATTTGTTTGCAAACTACACATTTTGAAACATAACAAAATAAAAATTAACAATGAAGAGTATGTTTTTATAGAATGGAATTTTGTGAATTGCCCCTTTTCGATGATCTTGGGGAAATCAGAGCTGAAACCTTAGTATAACAGTAATTGTAGAGGCCGCTATAACAAGAAACTAGCAAAAAAGTGTATTGGCTTTACAGTTACTTTTCATTTTTTCATAATGTACAGCTAAAATGCTATTTTATCTGTGCTCGCAGTGAAAACATTTTTTCTGAGGCAGGCTAAATTTACAACAATAAAAGAAATGCCCATTTAATTATTAATTTTTTTAATTGCATTTATTGTATTTTCTGAAATCATAGTCTTTTCCAACAGTTTTAAAAATGACTTTTTTTTTTAATATAATTTTAAAACTAAACTTTAATTTTGCATGAGATGTTTTCCTTATCTTTTTCTATGTTTTATAGATAATTTTTTTATGTACCGAGTAAATAGTTCTTATTAATTATGGCATATATTATACATTTATATTCAAATAACTTTTTATAGATCACTTATAAATTAATTTGTCTTTAAATATGCTTAAAAAATGAAATTCTTGCAACTACTCGGCTGCAATTTGGCTGATTAACGAGTATATACCAAGTACTTGGTACAGCTCTAGTTTCTCATAAGCATGACTGATTTCTCCATTTTCATAGAAAATCAATGTTTAAAAATGATAAGCTGTGTGTTTTAGAGATTAATACAAAAATGTGGAGAGATCATGATACAAATATAAAAAGCGAGAAGAGGGCTAAAATAAGATGCATGTTTAATATATAATATTAATATACCAATATATTCATAGTAATTGAAACTTAAGTTTAATTGTTGACTCCAGTTGAACATTAAAATAATTATTCATTATATACATTGCCACTGTTTATCTGGTGTTCCCAATTTTACCAATTATTTTTTTAAATCTTGCACATGATCATGTACTGATACTATTAGCTCTGTTTTTCACTTGAGTGTGTGTGCAGTAATGTTTGCTTCAGTTTGCCTAGTTTTGATATTATAGTGCAGATTTTTTAACATGTGCAGGGTAAGGTGTGTTTGAATTCAAAATTCATTATATAATACAAAAGAAAGAAAACTGACAGGAAAAATAGTAAATAAAAGGTTTTTTTGTTTTACTTTAATAAAATTTTGTATTATGCACATCACATACTTAAATTTTTCTGGCGAGTTTCAACTTTCATAACATAATTTTTGAAAGTAAGTTTTTCAAAATGATTTATTAATGTTGTTTAAAAGGAGTTCCTTATTTCTATCTCTTGTGTGAGTTTCATAAAGTTTTTACTGTGTTTTATATATGGGAAAATATAATTAAGTCATTGTTAACTTTGATTTAAATCTTTTAAGACAAAAGTATTCTTGTCACCTTGATTTAAAATTAATCACAAAGGAATATATAAAATGAGTATGAGTATAAATTATATGTTTCATAAAGAAGTTATTTAATTCATGTAATTTATAGAATTGAAGACTACTCAATATACCATTAAAACTATAATAAAAAAGCTGTTAACTGATATCTTTTAAGTGACCAAAAAATCATTTTTTAAACTTAAGGTGTTTTGAAAATATTCTTATGTTTTGCCCAAAATATTTTGCAAATGTAAGATTCTGGAGAGGGGTTGAAAGCTCAAATCCATGTTTTAAAAATTTTTGATTTAAATCAAATATCAAGTAATAAACATGTGGATTTTTACATTGCTAACTAAGCGTAAAACCAACAGAGTGAAAAATGTCCAAGTCTGGAAGCTTGGTTACGCTTAGTTAGCAATGTAAAAATTTGCATGTTTATTATTCAGTAATTTCATGTGAATTTCATTGCTGAAAATTAATTGAAAAAATAATTTAAATTACTCAAATATCAAGTTTTTACAATAAAATAACTGTGGTATATAATTTTTTTATGCTGAAAAGAACTTTTCCTAGTATTTGTATTTAGTATCCATTGTGTAATTTTCATTCATTAAAAAAATTGTATATGTGAAAAAAAACATTTAACAAATACCACAATTTCAAGCTTATACATGTTTAAAAATAAAATTTATCTATATCTACCAGTGCGGCGTTTGATAATTGGAAGGTGTGGTTACATTAATGGGTCATGGGAGTGTTCAGCATTGGCCGAGGACTCGGTTTCCCTTATGGGATCCCGGCTATGGAGCCGTTGTTCACTTCTGGCATTCCGCCCAAGTGTGTTGTGGTGGTGTCCTCTGAGTTTGGGCTCCACCGTATCATTGCAGCGACCTCTGTCGTCATTCATTTGGGAAAGGGTGATGAAGCGCAGGAGGCTTAGGCCCCCACTTCTCCCCTGACCGAAGAGCACCACCTTAGAGGTGTCCAGGTAAACCGGCCCTTTTTGGTTATAGGCTCACGAGAGCCTGGAATCGGCAGTGAAATAAGACTGCCTTCGGTAGCCGTAGCTTATCATATCTACCAATGCGGCGTATACGAAGCATTGGTGATTTTTTTTTCCTTGAAAAAAATCCAGTCATTTAATGTTGTTGAGTGAACAAACGAAAACAATATTAAATTGCTTTTTTCATGGGTCTGCAATAATAATCACTCAAAATATGTTGGGCCCCAAAGCAGAATATTTAGCAATGTTCTGCAACGAATCTTCAGCTGATCAAAAATATTCTGTGGGAATTTAAAAAAAAAAAAAAACAGGGAGATGTCCTTGTATATATAGGAGTGCAATTTCATCTTTTATAGAAATGCAAACGACGTTTCATAAAGCACTGACACATACATACCAAAGACACGTTATTTTGGGTTAAGATATATTTTTTAAACTATCGCATTGACAAACAGTTTACAGTTCTGTCAACAGGGCTTGAATTTCAGGGCAGGATTCGCGCCGAAAATTTTGAAATCCCGCCCAAAAAATTTCAGCATTTTTGGAGAAATTTGCATTATTTAATTTACCTGCAACCGAACGATAAATTTCGTGATTTTTTTTCCCGCAACCGATTGACGAACTTTGTGTTTTTTCCGCGACTGATCGACGAACTTTGTGATTTTCCGTGACAGATCAACGAACTTTGTGTTTTTCCGTGACAGATCAACGAACTTTGTGTTTTTCCGTGACAGATCAACGAACTTTGTGTTTTTCCGTGACAGATCAACGAACTTTGTGTTTTTCCGTGACAGATCGACGAACTTTGTGTTTTTCCGGGACTGATCGACGAACTTGGCATTTTTTAAGCAACTGATCAACGAATGTTGCATTTTTATCCGCGACAGATCAACGAACTTGGGTTTTTTGGGGACATATCGACGAACTTTGAGTTTATTCCGCAATCGATCGACGAAATTTGCTTTTTCTGCAACTGATTGACGAACTTTGAGTTTTTTGGTGACAGATCGACAAACTTTGCATTTTTTCCGCGACAGATCAACGAACGTTGCATTTTTTTCTGCGACTGATCAACAAACTTTGCGTTTTTTCTGCGACAGATAGACGAACATTGTGTTTTTTAAGCGACTGATCGACGAACCTTGCGTTTTTTTGGGGACAGATCGACGAACTTTGTGTTTATTCTGCACTCGATCGATGAACTTTGCGTTTTTTGGTGACAGATCGACGAACTTTGCATTTTTCCCGCAACAGATCGACGAACTTTGCATTTTTCCCGCAACAGATCGACGAACTTTGCGTTTTTTCCACAACTGATCGACGAACTTTGTGTTTTTTCCACGACTGATCGACGAACTTTGCGTTTTTTCGCGATCGATCGATGAACTTTGCGTCTTTTCCGCGATCGATCGGTGAATCTCAATCAAGTAAAATCTAAAGTCAGAAATTTATTTAACAACCTAATTGTTAAGGGTCCCTAACACATTTAATGGAACTTGAAAAATACACTGCATATATAAAACTTAACTTTCTTCCCTTTTTTATAATAAAAATAAACATTTTACATAATCATTCTCAGTTGACTTAATTTTTTCAATGGTATTTTGTCATGTCTGCATTAATGTAATTCTTTAAATAGCACGTAAAATAATAGTGGGGTTTAAAGATTTTTTTTTCTCCCTAACAAACATTACAACTCCCCTCCATTTAAAAATGTTGGTAGGGAGACTCCCCTCCTTGGAAAAATTGAATTTCAAGCCCTGGTCCATAACTTTACAAAAGATATATTTTGAGATATCACCTTTATGGAGAAAAAGTCTTTGGAAATTTGCTCCATACATAGTTATAAGTCCAGCTTTTAGAACTTTTCTAACAGATTTATATCCAGGCGGAGGCCCATGTGCTTTTCTTTTGGTACTGAATTAGTAATATATGTTGTCTCAACTTCACTGTACATGAGATTTAAAATTTTTTATTAGTAATGAATATAGTGTTAACTCTAGAACTAAAGGGTAGCCGGAGGGAAATATTTTTAAAAAGGTCACACTGTTCTCTAAAAGAGCACTCTTGCATCCTGTTCAAAAGATATATTTTGAACTGGTTTGTTTATTATCCCCACTTATCAATAGAATTTTGCGATATTTTCCCGTGACCAATTGACTAATTTTGCGACCGACTGACAAATGGGATTTTTTTTCACGACCAATTAACAAATTTCACAATATATGAGATTTTCCACTTGATCGACTGGCGAATTTCATCATTTTTTCTCGCAACCGATCAATATAGGTGAAAATTGGGAAATCGGATTAGTAGCCAATTGCCAATAGACTCGGTTTCATTAATGGCCACTTTTTAAAGTACTGACTAATGTTTCAAATTTTCTAGATAAAGTATAATCATCATATAGAAACATATTTTTGTATAAATCAGTTTTATACCAGCGAAGTGCTCATGATAAGAATAGGGAAAAAGTCAAAATTCAGGAAAATTTTCTAAAAATCAGTAAGTCTATTATCACATTAATTTTTTTAGAATATGATCATGGATTATTTGTCAGGGGTGATTGTGTTCCAGTTATGTACCGGAATTGCAGTATTTTTTTCTTTTTCAATACCAGAATGCCTTTTTTTTCGTATAGATCGGTTGTAGGGAAAAAAATCTCAAAATTCGTCAGTTGGTCGAAAAAAAAAACCCGTAAATTTTGTCAGTTACACGCGGGAAGAATATCACAATGATCGTCAATCGGTTGCAGGAGAATATAGCTAAATTTGTTAATCAATTACATGAAAAAAATCTTGAAGTCTGGAAATTCTTTAGTCGGTCGCATGAAAAACTCCTGCAAATTTCGCTAGTAAGCTGCAGGGAAAAAACACGTAAATCTGCTGATTGGTCACAAGAAAAAACTGAACAATTAGCCAATTGATAGCAGGAAAAAAAAGCATGAAATTTGTCAATCGGGTAGCACGGAAAATTTTAGAAATTTGTCAGTCAATCATAAGAAAAAAAATCATGAAATTCTTCTGTCGTTTATGAGGTGAAACTTGTCAGTTGATCAGGGGGAAAAATCGTGCAATTTGTTGATCCATCATGGAACAAACCTGCAAAATTTGCCAGTTGGTCAAGTGTGAAATTATCATGAAATTAGATAGTCAGGGGTGAAAAAAATTGTGCTATTCGTCAAACAAATGGGGGGGGGGGACGAAATCGCAAAGTTCTTAACACATTCTTGGTAAAAAAAATAATCGTAAAATTCGTCAGTTGGTCAAGGATTATAATGGAATGTGTAACTGGGAAGTGACCGCGTAGGGGTGGCAATCAATGACAATTTTTTAATCGCCACTTTTACAACTTTAATTGTCACATGGCGAGTGGCAATTAAAGTTTCGCAATTTTTTTTCCACGACTTATTGAAGAATTTGCGATTTTTTCCTGTGACTGATTGAAGAATTCTGTGATTTTCCTCTCGATAGACTGACGAATTTCACAATAATTTTTAGATTTTTCCCTTGATTGACAGGTGCATTTCGTAATTTTTTCTTGCTACCGATGAACGATTTTTGTGATTTATTTACCGCGTCTGGTTGAAGAATTTCTCGATTTTTTCTGACAATCCACTGACTAATTTCATATATATTTTTTTTTCTCAAGCACCTGAAGAATTTAAAGATATTTTTTTTCATGATTGACTAACAAATTTCGTGATTTTTTTCCGTGACTGATTGTAGAATTTTGTGAATTTTTTTTTTCTTTGGCAATCCATTGACTAAGTTAAAGATTTTTTACCACAATCGGCTGACAAATTTGGCGATATCTTTTAAACGGCAAAAAAATCATTTTATAAACTTTTTCATATTAAAATTTAGTTAGTAATATTTTAACAAAACTGTATTCAAAAAGTTATCATTAAAAAAAATCTTAGTCTGTTACCAATTGCATAGGAATTGTTCATTTTTAATAAAATCCTTTTATTCAAAACTGTTATTTTACAGTTTTTTAAAACAGTTTAGCAGAGTTTCATGAAATGCAAGCATCTTGTACAATGGGTCCATCAAATTACTGGAAATTTTGATGCTTCAGCTTATGTGCTTAAAAAATGTTTGCTTTAAATGTTTTAATATTTGTTTCAAGAGTGATGATTCAGTTTTGTGATTATTGTAATTGTGACACCTCTGGAAATATAGTGAATCTAATCTGGA
The DNA here is from genome assembly GCA_963931845.1 of Maratus michaelseni. Lineage (NCBI taxonomy): Eukaryota > Metazoa > Arthropoda > Arachnida > Araneae > Salticidae > Maratus > Maratus michaelseni. The sequence continues at coordinate 397,626,587 of OZ007592.1, forward strand.
CCTACATTTAATAAAAATTAAATTAATTTAAATTTATGAAATGCAACATTTAATAGAAAAAGATTGTTTGAATATTTTTTAATGTTTTGCTGAAATGTGTCAAATAATTTTTGTTAACGGGGTTTTTAACTTTCATGAACTTTGACAATACTTAAGATTACAAAGATTTATGCTAAATAATTTTTTTTTAATTTAATGGTATGTATCTAGAAGAGGAGGGGAGAGGGTGATAAAATTATTTGATCTTGTGACCTCTAAATTAAGGATTTTTTTTTTTTTTAATATGCCGTCATATAAATTAATTTGGATTTTGATTATATGTATAATTTTTAACAAATTAAAAATAAAGCAGGTTCTTTAGAGAAAGGGACCTTCTTTAATACTTTCTTTGACCCTTTTTTTTAAGAAACTTTAAAAATGATATTTCAACTTAAGGTATTTTTAAAACATTCTTATGTTTTGCCCAAAATATTTTGCAAAAGATGTAAGATTCTGGAGAGGAGCTGAAAGCTCGAATCCATGTTTTTAAAATTTCTTTTAAATCCAATATCAAGTAATAAAAATATGGATTTTTTCATTGCTTAACTAAGCGTAAAACCGACTGCGGTAAATTTATTATTAGTTGTTGCATACTTTACCATTCCAGATATATGGACTTTCATAGAGAAAGGTAATCAGCACCACACAGTTTATTATAAAATTCCAATAAAAAATTCATAATTATCAAATAATTATTTAAAAGTAAATTAATAATTATTGAATTTAATTTTTTTTATTAATATTTTAAAGAAATTATCAAAGTCAATAATGGTTATCTTAATAAGTACTGCTTTCGATATATTTTTGTTATTCAAAGAATCTGTGTGAAAGGGGGGGGGGCATACACATCTGTGCCCAGAGCCCCCAAATTTCTAAATCGGTCCCTGGTCACGAAAGAACATTTATTTTTCTTAGAACGCTGTATTGAAATTTGTGAGAAAAAGGGACTAATTTGTGTTCCAGAATTTTTTTTTTTTTTTTTTTTTTTTTTTTTTTTTTTTTTTTTTGGAGATAGTAAATATTAAGATATTTTTTAGTAAATTGTTTTAAAGAAAAATGTTCCTGAAATAAATGGCTATTTTTTAGTTAGGCAGCATAGAAATGCATGAAAAAACTTCAGTGTGCAAATTGATCTCAAGGAAATGTCTTTTGGAATAATAAATATTTTTTAAAACAAAATTTTTGGGTAAAAAAAAAAAAAAAAATTAAATATCAAAATCTGTACATTATAAGCTTTATAGGATCAAAAACTATACATAGCAATTTAACCATTTTTTGCCGGCACATACTTAACTATTGTAGTGTGCAAAGTTCAATAATTTTTTTTTTAATTCGACAAATTTTGTAGAGTTTGTAGGATCTTTTATTCAGAATTTCATTAGCTGAATAAAGTTTTAATTCATAGTTTGAACTGGCCGATTTTTTTTGCCAAATTTTAAAAAGGCCTAATAATAAAATTTACAAATACTTTTTAACAGAAAAATGTTTATATGTAAATATTAAAATAGAAAGAAGACTTTAAAATAATTAAGCTATTACTTACGAAAAGCACTAAAAAGCCCTTTTCATAAAAAAGTGCCCATTTTTTCAGCTGAAGTGTCTCTTTTTTGAAGGAGCACCCTGCCCTTTTTCATTCTGAGGGAAACACTATGGCATAATATTTTTTTCATTCTGAAAAGAACTTTTCCTGTAGTATTTGTATTTAGTATCCAAAACATAATTGTGTAATTATTCATTAAAAATTTGTATAATTGAAAAAAAAATATTTGTAACGAAAAAATATTTGTAACGAATTTGTAGATAAAGAAAATCATTTAATGTTGTCGAGTGAACAACCAAAAACAATATTAAACAATGTTTTTTTCATGGGTCGGCAATAATAATCATTCAAAATATGTTAAGTATTCAGTGGCAGACGTGTTACCCTTCTGGGGAACAAAAACCGTATGTAAAATGCCATTGTTTTATGAGTGATGATATCAGATTTCTAGCTTGGAGGTACACAATGTATTTTCCTACTTTACGAAGCCATTTTCAAGTAAAAGTTATATGTGAAAAAATAAAGAACTGCTGGTTTCTAGCAATGCAAATTCTAGAACATTTCCCAAAGTGGGCAATTCGACTTTTATGAAATGAAAGAAAGAGCACCCATAGCTCATTCAAGATGATAATTTGATGCTATGCATCATATGTAAAGAATTTGAATTTATATATTTGAAGTTATTCAAAAGAATTTATAGGAAGCCTGTTTTTATTTTGTTTTAGTGATTAACACAGAGATAAAGTGTTTAATATACAGTGTAACTCCAGATGTACGTTACCTGAGTTGTACGTTTCCCTCAGTTGTACATTTCCCTCAGTTATACGTTTCCCTCAGTCAGGGTTCTTAAATGCCTGGGTTTTTTCAGAAAAAACCCAACCCACCGGGTTTTATCAGTGTTTTTGGGGTTTTATCAGGGTTTTTTGGGTTTTATCAGAGTTTTTTAAGTTGGAGGTGGTTCAGAATGTTTGAAAAAAATGTACTTACTACTAAGTACAGTTTAAAGTAACTATTTGATTACAAAAATATATAAATGAATGACAATCAAAATTATGTTTTGCTTTTAGATAAATTGATTATTAGTAATAGTTTTAACAATGAAATTATAGAAGTACTATACTAATACCAGTGCTGAATCAGACTAGTATAATTTTACTTAGTTTTTATTATTAGTTTTAAACTAATATTTTGTTAAGGATAAAGTATCTTTATTCATTTTAATTGAAGTGATTGCCTATATATAATAAATATTTTCTGTAGAAAAAATTCATTCTGAAACATTGATTAATGATGGATTGCAATTTTTTTTTTTTTTTTTTTTTTTTTTTTTTGAGTTGTTTGTATTCCAAAATTTCCTCAGCCCGAGGTAAATAGGAAATTTAGGTTTTCCCTTAGTTTATGTTGTTATTGAATTAAGTTGGGTGGTAGTTTATATTTAATTCAGCAAAATTTTTGCTATTGAAACTGGATATAACAAAATTCGCAGAAATGGGGAAAAAAATATTTGCTGTAAAGTATTTTTTATTATAACTAATTAATAGAATATACCAAATAATTCTACATGTCTACATCATTAAATTAAGATTCTCAGCATATGTGGTATTTTGTTATGAGTTTCAACTGTAGGATTATACATCAAAATATTTTTTTAATGGGAAAAAAATTAGTTTTTGTGTTTGTGATAGTTACATATACTTATAGAAAATTAAGTTACAGCTATTTGTTTTAAAAATTGTCATTGGAAGAATTAAGACTTTTTTCCCTTGGGGTGGTTGGTGATAAACTTTACTACTGGTGTACTGACATTAAGAAATATATTACCTATATAATTTAAAGTTGAAATTTTGGGTTTTTTGGGTTGGGATAAATCATAACAACCCTGCCCTCAGTTATACGTTTCAACTCAGCGGTCCCGGGCGCTTGCTATTAAAAATTAGCTGAGTTATACATTTTGAGTTACACATTTCCCTCAGTTATATGTTACGTTTTTGCGTCCTCGGACAAAATTTTGCCTCATTTATACATTTTGTAACCGGAAACACCGACGACTCGTCGGATGAGTCTGATTTGAAAGATCCCTCTCAAACTTCGGGGCTGCTCTGAGGGCTTTTGAAAAGCTGTTCGACAGTAGTAAAAGCAGTAAGGATAACAGGGCTGCATTGTTAACCAAAATGCAAAGTTTGCTGTTCAATGTCAGCTGTGCCGAAAAGAAACAATCGAGGATTCGTGATTATTTCAACAAGATTCAGTAAACTACTGAAATGTGTTTTGATAAATGATTTACATGTCAAGGCGATTTCAATGATCTCTTTTAAGTACTCTATGTGTATTAAAAATATTTCTATTAAAGCTTTTATGATATATTAATTTTATGTACCTCTTTTCTACTCTGTTCCATTTCCAAAAATTTATGTCATGGATGAATTAATACTTATGAAACTTCCGTTTTTGTTATAAAAGGTAACTGAAACACATCAGTGGAACAAAATTTTTGCAATATATTAAAAAAAAAAATTGGTAGACCATCGATTGAGTTGTACGTTTTACTGAGTTATACGTTTTGTTGTCCGGTCCCGGGCAAAACGTATAACTGGAGTTCCACTGTATACAGCACCTCCCCCCCCCCCTGCTCTTAACACATAAAAATAGAAACAATATTATTGTTAACATGGGTGCAAAAAGAAATAAAAGAATATGATATAGCATAAAATTGCCACCATGAAATGCAGTTTCGTACCTAGAAGGGGGGGGGGGAAAGGGTGTCATTCGACAACCCTGAAATATAGGTATACTGCAATAAAAATGTTTCATGGTGTACAAATAACTTAAACTACAAAGCTTTTTGTAAATAGTTTTTTTAAATTATAATTTCTGTTCCGATTATATTTATAAATGGTTGATTAATAAGTGGTGTTTTTAAAGTAAGGCATTTAAATTTTGTTTTGTAAAATTTATTTTTTGTTTTTCAGAAGAAGAAGAATAAAAATCTGGAAAGAAAAAAGTTCTATGAAGATGACTGTAGATTTTCAGCTGTCCTTTCTCAACTTAAATTAAGAAACATCAGAAATTTAATTGTAACAGGATTAAATTTTCTTGTAAAATATTTCTGATAAATTTTGAGCATCTTGTAAATACATAAATAAATAAATGCTTTTTTGGTTGGTTTGTTTTACATTTGTGAAAAATAAAATTTATATGAAAAAAAAAACCCAGTTCTATTGTTTATATATATATTTATTTATTTATGCAAGTGATGTTAAAAAGGATGTACTATATATATTTTCCTCTTCTTTCTTGTTCTAAGAACATTCTCCCTTCTTTTTACAGGTTAAGATATAATTCAATAAAAATGTTTTATGTAGGCTAAATTTTTAAAAACTGACAGCCTGATAAACTGTTTATACTAATCTGTTGGTTGATTATAAATTAGCATTGCTTGGAGATCAGGTATTAAAAATAATTTGCTGCATAAAAACGTCTGAATATTTTAATAAAAATTTTGCCATAATCTTATTAAAAGTTGAGATTAAAATTTTAATGCACATAATATTGTATAAATCAGTTTGAAATTTTGTTAGTCAAAAGGTCACATACCTCCTGCTGGAAAGAAAAATATTTTAAAGATTTCTTTATTGGTAATAGATTAAAAAAAAATAATAATAATTCAGTACTCATTACTTGCTAATCTTTAAAAAATAAAAACAATGATATATTATTATTTATGAGCAATGTTTTAGTCCATTAAAAAAAAAAAAAAAAAAAAAAAAAAAATGTATGAATGGCGAACTTGCCATGTTCTAGAAGATCTACTGCCACTACTGTTTTGAAAAAATATTAAACTAATATTAAAATTCTTAAATTCCAATGATCAGTAATGTCAACATTTTACCAATTTTATAAAATAAAATTCCTGGATTTTTGTTTTTATTTTATTTTCCAGCTGGATAATTGGAAGAACCATCCCCGTAAGAAATTGTATTATAAAAGCACCAGTGGACCCGTGTGAAGATTTCACACTGCAGTCTAATACTTTTTAGCAATATCTAATACTCTTTAGATGCAGGTTTAAACTTCTAAAGGAAAATTAATGACTGAAACTATCTTTAAACAACGTTAGTTGAGCCAGAATATCATCTCCTTTATTCCATCACAGTTACAGTAAAAACTGATCGAGCATAGCAAAGACAATATATATATATATATATATATATATATATATATAGCTAATTAACTGCTTTAGAGGATGACATCATCTGTTTCGGAAAAAACATGGGACAAAGAAAAATAAATTGAGCATTTCAATGTGGCTTTTTAGTCATAAAATAAACGCATGCAACAACTATGTCCCACTTTATCTTTTTTGTAGTATTTATTTTTTATAATCATTTTCAGCATTATATAATGTGGTATTGTATTTTTGTGGCAACACTAATTTAAGGAAAACCTTGCATTTCTTTTAGGAAAACAATGCGGATTTAATTTTTAATTAACAGCAATTTTTAATCAAAAAATGTTTTGCCGAAATGTAAGTGCACTATACAGAAGCTGGTTCAAAATCCTTTCTTATGGCATCTCATTCAGTGTTGTGCATTTTGTATTTTCTGAGAAAAGGGGATGTTGACAACAGAAATAATATATACTAGTGGGCCTGTGTGAAGATTTTACGCTGCAGTCTAATATTTTTTAGATGCATGTTTGAACTTCTAAAAAAAAATAAAGCCAGAATATAATCCCATTTATTCCACCAAGTTACAGTAAAAACTGACGAAAATAGCAATATATATATATAAATATTGTATTTTAACTGCATTAGAGGGTGACATAATATGTTTTGGAAAAAAAAAATGGGATAAAGAAAAATAAATTGAGCATTTGAATTAAAATTTTGCTTTTTTATCATAAATATAAAATAAACCCATGCAGCAACTATGTCCACTTCATCTTTATTGATTTTTTTTTATAATTATTGTTGCAGAATTTAATTTTTGTGGCAACAGTAATTTGAGGTAATCATTTCATTTCTGAAAACAATGCCTATTTAATTTTCAGTTACTTGCAATTTTAACCAAAATACATGTTTTAAAGAAATGTGAGTGTACTATGTCAGAAGTCGCTTAAAAATCATTTCATATGGTATCTCATTTAACATTCTGTGTTTTTTATTTGCTTTGAAAAAGGGCTGGACGATCCACCTGGTGAATTAGCTTGAAGAAACATGAGTTGAAACTATTTAAAAATTTACTCCTTTGAATAGAATGGTTAAACCTATAATTTAATTAAAAATTGAAGAAAATAAGTTTTTTTCCTTATTCTCACCATCATTGGTAATTTAACGTTCAATATATATTTTACACCTTGTGTTATCAACCTTTTTTTATTAATTACAAATATGGCTTTTGCAACTTTTTCAGAATAATATTAAAAACTAAATCATAACCATATGGCATTTTATTCCGATCTAATGATATGAGTGGATAAGGCCAATTTTTGCCTCCATTGGGACACTTTTTTTTTTTTTTTTGCTTGCAGATTGAAAATATGCTATACAAGATCTGAAACACTTTCGATTTTATTTATTTTGACCTTTTTAATATGGGGTGCTTATAACACCATTGTAGTTTTTAACTGAAAAATATAATAATAAAGTGAAACATGTATGTATAAAAGTCAGGCTGGTGTTATGAGCTCTTGTTAAAAAAAAAAATATTCAAATAGATTATTATTTTTATTTTTTTTCAAATTTTGAATTTTAGAGTTTTCAGACAAAAATTAGGGACCAGTAAATTTAGATTCTGAAGTTCAAAATATCTTTTAAAAAAAAAGAAAAAATTGTCCCTGCCAAAGGAGTAAAAATGGGCCTTTCTTGCTCAACTTTACTTTTTTGAGGACCATAAAAAGTATAATTCTGGCCAGCTTCCATCATGATATCCAATAGTGGCATGAATATGGCTAGCTTTGGACTATCATTCATTAATGTTGCCCATTGATGGCGAGAAAGTGGTTAGCTTTCGGCATGCATTCTTTAATGATTACCATTGATGGCAACAAAGTGGCTAGCTTTCGGCTTGCATTCATTAATGATGCCCATTAATGGCAACGAAATGGCTAGCTTTCGGCATGCATTCTTTAATGATTACCATTGATGGCAACAAAGTGACTAGCTTTCGGCTTGCATTCATTAATGATTCCCATTGATGGCAACGAAGTGGCTAGCTTTCGGCATGCATTCATTAATAATTCCCATTGATGGCAACAAAGTGGCTCTCTTTCGGCATGCATTCATTAATGATGGCAACAAAGTGGTTAGCTTTCGGCTTGCATACGTTAATAATGCCCATTGATGGCAACAAAGTGACTAGCTTTCGGCTTGCATTCATTAATGATTCCCATTGATGGCAACAAAGTGGCTCTCTTTCGGCATGCATTCATTAATGATGCCCATTGATGGCAACAAAGTGGTTAACTTTCGGTTTGCATACATTAATTATGCCCATTGATGGCAACAATGTGGTTAGCTTTCGGCTTGCATTCATTAATGATGCTTATTGATGGCAACAAAGTGGCTAGCTTAAGGCTAGTTTACATTTATGATGTCCAATAAATTAACATTTATGGCCAGCTTTGGGATAGCTTTTATTCTTAACAAACGCAGGTGGCATGGCTGTGGCGATCTTCTGGCTAGATTTTATTCACGATGATCGTTAATGGCCAAACTGTGGCTAGTTTTCATTAATAATTGCCACTTAAAGTATAATTGTGGCCAGTTTTAGGCTATCTGTCAGTTATGATTAACCACTTGTGGCACAGTTATGGGCATCTTAATGTAGTTATGGCCATTTCTATTGCGGCCTCATTGTGGCCGGCGTGACAGTTTTTTTAAGTTGCCGTAACGGCAAACAATAGCGGCTCCTCATCTCCTAGTTTGGGCCAAAGCTAACGTAGCCATCAGCGGCCCGCAAGTTCTGTGTTAGTTGGGATATTATTATTTTTCCACAAAAATTTTACACAGGCAGCAAAATTATTATACTTATAACAGAAAAAATTTCAAACATTTAGGACAACAAGAACTATTTTTTAACAATGAAATGGCCCTACGTGAGTAAAAAATAAAAACTATTTTTACGAGCGCTTTTACAAATAAATATCAATACTTTTTTGCGAAATTTTCATTTAAAAATATAACGTCATGGAAAATTGGGTTAAAGATATAAAATCATACAAATTTTGAGGGTTTTTTAGGGTTTCGTTCATCTCACGAAACCCTATTGCTCCCGCTCCGTTGTCTGTCTGTCACAGAGCCATTCTCGAAAACTATGTAACTTACAGAGTTGAAACTTTGGGTATAAATCAGAATAGCAGCTGTAAAGAGCTGAAAATATTAAAATTTGAAAAATTCGTATTATTTTAATAAATAGAGATAAAAAACCAAAATTCTAACAGCCTTTTCCTTTTAAATTTAAACATTTTTCATTCTAGCAGATGCCAAAAATTAAAAATCCACGATGAAAATCTTTCCAAAATAATTAATTTTCTATCAGACGATTTCCACGTAAAAAAGTTAAATGAAATAAAAAGTTTCACCAATTGAAAAAAAGATTAATATGAAATAAAATTGATTGACGTCATAGTGGTAATAAAACGTAAAACGGAAAGATTTCTAAATAATACAAGGAGTATGAGTATGTGTATGTGCACAAAACAGATTAATATCACGTCATTAGAGAATTAAAAAGAAAATCTGACGTCATATCAGAAGTTTAACGGATTTTTCAAATGTTTCAGAATAATACAAAGCTTGTATCAATATGAGTAATAGAGAATAGTAAATATATGAGTTTGAGAAACATATTGAATCATGATAAAAATCCGATTATGGAAATATTCGCATATTTTAACATTTTGAAGGTGTACAACATGTTTAATTTTGAAATTATTTTTTTTTAAATATCGCATTTAGTCCGTATGACAGATATTACAGTGAGAGAATATAAAAGCGGGCTTAGACCGCTATCGGAATGGTTTAGATATTCGAAAAAAAGAAAAAAATAGACCGGTAAATTTTTACTTTATAAAAAAACATGACTTTTTTTTTTTTTTTTTTTTTTTTTTTTTTTTTTTGCTAAATGAAATTTGTTTGAATTTATTAAAGAAAGGATAAAGTGTTTTGAAAGGAATATTAAACGAAACCATTGAGCGATCTTCGATCACACTTACCCACTTGTTTAAGGTTATTATCACCGTCAGGGTAAAGCCATGCGACTCAGCTAGTAACCAATAATTTTAAAAAAATGGTGTTTTTGTCTCTTTTGTGGTATTTACAAATGTTGGTCCCAAAGGCATTCCATCCATTTTTCTCAACCTTTCTCTTGCCCTATGTTTAGACTTTTTTGAGATAATTAATTACAAATAATTTTTAGACATGGTCCATGTTTTATTCTTTAATAAATATGAAATAATTCTGGTAACCAAAAAAGATTTGATTATCATATAAAGGTATATTTTTTCAAGAAATAAAACACATTTATTTTTATTTTGTAGAGATATTACATATTAATGAAGCATCTATAAATTCCAGTAAACTTACGTAAAATGATTATCAGATAACAAATATTGAGAATTTACCAGAACTCTGTTTATTACAAGAAAATTTACATTTTATATAAAAAAAAGCGAATTAATTTAATGTATCTTATTATTTCAAGTACTCCAGTGTTATGAAATCTTTATAGTAATTCGTATAGTTAAACGACAAATAGGAACAATTGAAAGAATAAAATATACAATGAAATAATTCATTGACTGTCGTTTGATAATGCAAAACATCAACGCAAATATTCCCCCAGTTTCATACGGAAGCTTATCAGATTAATTTCAGTAAAATACTCTTAAAACTTGAATCATGCACTGAATAAAATTCCAATTCTACGGACTTTTCTAATATAATATAGATTGTATGGATATTAAAAGATTTATAGAATATGAATATTCTATCTGAATATAAATGGATGAGTTAAGATAATGTTTCGCTTTTCGTTATTCGAAAGCTAAATATAACGTAACATTGGTTATTGGCGGTGGAGGAAATGACATATTGAGTCAGGTAAGGAGATTATCTTATTCCTCACATTCTCATATATATTCATGACAGCATAAGTTTGAAGTTTTAAATTATTTAATACAAAGAAAGCTCTCATAAGAGACAAACATAGGAAATTATTACTGATAAGTTTCGATAAATATATAAATGTGTTTAATCTATTACTAAAAGAATGTACTAAAAATACCAACGTTTGACACACAATATCATCGTATAATAACAACGCCCCCTAGATAAGAAAGCCTTGACACTCGCCACGAAGGCGTCATACCAAGCAGGCAAAACAAAGACAAAAATTCGAACAACTTGCATGTTTCGATTTCATTGGCTCATAGAATTAATAATTATAGTTTACGACTAATAGTTAATAATTCCACGAGCCATCGAAATCGAAACAAGCGAGTTGCTCGAATTTTTTTCTTTGTTTTGCCTGCTTGGTATGACGTTTTTGTGACGAGTGTCAAGGCTTTCTTATCTAGGGGGCATTGATAATAAACAGACGCACGTTTCATGAGTAACTTGGACTCACTTCCTCAGTGTAAATAAAATTAAACCCTATTGTATCCCCCCAAAGACATGAAAATGAATCTAAAAACCCAAGTGAAAAACAGCAACACACCGAGAAACTCCTCACACATGAGCCACCAATCAGATTAAGCCGGAAGTGATTCACTATGATAAAGTAACTCAACCCAGAAAGGTGAGATGTAAGGTACACTTGAAAAATCATTAACCAGGGAGTTACCAAATTTATGAATGTAAACTGCCTCAAAGAAGTCTAAATCTAATGGAGTGTTACATTACTTAATAATAGTGGCTGAGTCGAAGTTAAAATTATGTCCCTCACTCCAACAGTGACAAGTAATAGAGGATTTTTGTAATTATTTTTTCTTAATGTAATTTCTGTGTTCATTGAGTCTGAAATGGAGTTGTCGTTTAGTCCGTCCTATATAGGACAAACCACATTGGCATTGGATATTGTAAATGCCCCAAAAGTTTTGATGTGAAATTTTATCCTTTAACTGTGAAAAATTTAGTTTATTAACTGGCCTAAAAACAACCTTAAAATCATATTGTCTTAAAATATTAGCTATTTTATAGCTAATGCTATTGTGAAATGAAATTTTATCCTTTAACTGTGAAAAATTTAGTTTATTAACTGGCCTAAAAACAACCTTAAAATCATATTGTCTTAAAATATTAGATATTTTATAGCTAATGCTATTGTGAAAATTTTATTGTGCTATTTTCACAATAACATTAGCTATAAAATAGCTAATATTTTAAGACAATATGATTTTAAGGTTGTTTTTAGGCAAGTTAATAAACTAAATTTTTCACAGTTAAAGGATAAAATTTCACATCAAAACTTTACAATATCCAATGTCAATGTGGTTTGTCCTATATAGCACAGACTAAACGGCAACTCCGTTTCAGACTCAATGAACACAGAAATTACATTAAGAAAAAAGAATTACAAAAATCCTCTATTGCTTGTCACTGTTGGAGTGAGGGACATAATTTTAACTTCGACTCAGCCACTATTATTAAGAAATGTAACACTCCATTAGATTTAGACTTCTTTGAGGCAGTTTATTTTCATAAATTTGGTAACTCCCTGGTCAATGATTTTTCAAGTGTACCTTACTTCTCACCTTTCTGGGTTGAGTTACTTTGTCATAGTGAATCACTTCCGGCTTAATCTGATTGGTGGCTCATGCCTGAGGAGTTTCTCGGTGTGTTGTTGTTTTTCATTTGGGTTTTTAGATTCATTTTCATGTCTTTGGGGGGATACAATAGGGTTTAATTTTATTTACACTGAGGAAGTGAGTCCAAGTTACTCAAGAAACGTGCGTCTGTTTATTATACGATGATATTGTGTGTCAAAAGTTGGTATTTTTAGTATATTTATCCACACAAGATTTTATTCATAAAAGAATGTATTCAAAAATCTTAAATAAATAGTAAATGATAATGTTTTTAAAAAATCATTCACAAGTTTATAATTTAGTTAAAAAGAAAGATATACAAATGTCGAAAAATATTCAGTTGTCGAATTGAATGAAAATTCATAAATAGCTCATATCAAATAAAAAAAACAATGAAAGTAAAACTACTGTTTATAATGAAATGTTAGGCTTATTTTGCTTTTTCATTTACCAGAATTATTAATTTTACTGTTTTATGAATTTGTAAAAAATATGCAAATCATTATTTAACATTTAAATTACTTATTTACTTTTTCAATAAATAAAAAAATAGTAATTTTGTGTTAAATGCCTGCAGCGTATTTTTTGGATTTATCTCATTGGGCGAAAAGGTTCCCTGTTTTTTTTTTATTACAGGTCTGATGATTATTTCCTTCTAAGTATGTTGATGATGATGATTATTTAATTCGATTGTTTTAAGTCTTTTTATTGTTTTAATTATGCATTTTCCCATTTTTTTTAAATTTCAACTGATAAAAAATTCTCTGAATGTTTATTAAAACATTACATAATTGTGAAAATTTTAAACATAGTGAGAATAATTACACTGTAAAAAATATTCGTGTTACTTTACACCAAAAATGGTGGCAACTTTGTTGCCACCATTTTTGGTGTACAGAAACACCATTTGTAAATTGGTGTAAGGAAACACCAAAAATTAATTAGTGTAAAGAAACACCAAAAATTAATTAGTGTAAATAAACACCAAAAATTAATTAGTGTAAATAAACACCAAAAATTAATTAGTGTAAATAAACACCAGAATTGATTTGGTGTGCTTTAACACCAAATTGGTTGTTCTACTATCTAATTTAGAATATGCCACTTAGATGCAGCATCACACCAAATTTGGTGTTCCAAATCTGCTCAATAAATTCACTGTCATTGCTATCCTGATGGAGAAAATGTTTGCACTGTTATACATTTGTATAAAAATTAAACATATTTTTCTCTTTGATTCAGAAAATGATAGTTAAAAGTCAGTTAGCAAATCTGTAATTGAAATCCTCGCTATTTTTTTTTATTTCAATTATAAAAGTTTACCGATGTTTCAAAATATGTTATATTTTAATCAAGAGGGGAAAAATACAGTAAAAATGCCTGTAGTTATACGTAAATGTCCAGTACCTTTCAATCAATTTTTCCCTTAGGATAATTTGGATCTACAGATTTTCGGTCTTATTTATTCATACAAATTTGAAGATTGCTTTAAAAAAGAATATGGTGTTGTAAGATTTATCTGGTGTTTAATTACAACAATTATGATAGCAACTTTGTTGCCACCATTAATAAAGCCTTATTCAATTACATTTATAATTAAAAAGAATTCAATGGAAATTTACCAATATGAATGTTATGATTACATGTATATTAAAATAAACTGAGTCAGAAAGTTTTGTTAGACTTTGTATTTTTTCATATTAAAATACTTACATATTTAACAATGGAGCCACATGGAACTATTTGCACTTATTGTTAGTAGTTAAAGGGTTTAAAAGACAATCAATATAGCATTATAGAAGTTTTAGCCATCACCCACTCAAGTTAGCATAAAAATTATAGAATTTTCTCTGAAGACGTTTACATACTCATATCTTAGATAGGCAGTCCTGACAGTAAGTGTTTGGTTTAATGAGTATATTTGCAATTTCACAATAAAAAAGTGATTTTTATAAGCACTTAAAAGAGCATAACTCAAGGTTAAAAGTAAAGAACTGTTTTAATTAATCATAATTGTAAAAAAAAAAAGTTTGCATATTGCAGTGCACCAAACCAAACAGCATATAATTATTACTTAACATTATCAAAACACATTTCATGGTTAAATGCATTGATATTAACCAAAATAGCCTATACCCGCAGTTAAACATAAAACAGGAATACACAAATTTTTCACTTTCTTCTAAAATTATAATTTTGGACTTCTACTGTTAAAAATGCCCAGCTAAGATATATTACACACAATATTACAATTTTTATACGTAACAAAACATTTTTAAGCTTTGCATTCCATGTATGAAACATCATTTAATGTTACCAAAATATGCTTTAAAACAATGTACCAGTTTCCATTTGTGTAGTAGCTGAAAAATGAATATTTAAATTGCAAGTGGCTTGCATCCACCAAAAAAAAAATCTTGAATAGTCCTTATTAGACAATTTTTTAATTTTATATGCACCAAAATGATCATTTAAAGCACAACCCCCCCATAATCTTCTAAGAAAAAAAAACTTTATCACTATCTGCTATAATGAGTAAAATTTTTTTAAAAAAATTGGTTCTTCTTCAGTTAATTTCCTAACAATAAATAATCTACTCCTTTTTAACACTTTCCAACCTAGTTGAAAAGTGTTTATGACTGCGGTTTGTCTGGCCGTCTGGCCGTCTGTCCGTCTGTCCGTGCTCTACCTCCCGTAAATATGCTCGGATTGCTCTGCAATTTTTATATGTTATTGTCGTTATCTATAGCATGTTCCCTATTTCACCTGAAGTGTGTAGCACTTATACTGTTTTTACAGGGACATACAAAATAATTCCGTTACATTACGGTCTATGGGGAAAATCATTTACCGTTTATTTTAATGATGTTAAACAATTTCAAACACATTGTAATTGATATATATCACTAAAATGCATTATAAGAAGTTTAATATGGAATATGGTGTGCATAGCACTTATAGTTACTTTACAGGGACAGTCAAAAGAATTCCGTTACATTACGTCTATGGAGAAAAATTGTTTGTGGTTTAATTAAATAATGTTTCGCTATTTTAAACGCATTGAAATTTATATTATCACTATGGTGCATTACTACAGAATATCGTGTGTATAGCAGTCATCGTTCATTTACAGGGACACCCAAAAAAATTCTCTACTGTCTGTTAACAATAATTCCTGAAAGTGCGTTTAAAGTTGCTGAACGCGATTTTAAATTTAACTAACTTTTTGTTTATTACT
Organism: Maratus michaelseni; assembly: GCA_963931845.1. NCBI lineage: Eukaryota > Metazoa > Arthropoda > Arachnida > Araneae > Salticidae > Maratus > Maratus michaelseni. The sequence continues at coordinate 397,642,210 of OZ007592.1, forward strand.
TGGTGTGTGTAAATTCTGTAGATCCTATACAGGGCAGCACAAAAGTTCGCGAACACATTTCCGTTTATTGACAGAAACTCCGGAAGGAGAATTTTAAACTGTGCTACGCGTTTCCTAACTAAACTAAAATTTAGCATCCTATGTAGTATATATACAAATCTATAGATCCTATACAGGGCTGAATAAAAGTATTCGGATATTTTTCTGAATATTGTATATGTTGGAAAATTCCTGAAATTATTTTGGAAGCGTTGGAAAGTGTTACATATTCTACGCTTGACGCATGATTTTCCGTTCTTGTTATTTTTCATTTACTTTTTTAAATAATTCACAAACCTTTTGTTTAGAAAATCATAGTAAATGTTGATAACAAAGGTTCTTTACTTTTCAAATTTTCTTTACAAATGTTGCACTTTTATACAATTTTACATCTTGTGTGTGAAAAAAACTAACATTGCTGCTAAAGGGTACTGGGGTACTGATCAAGTAAACTGCCACCCCCCCCCCCCACACACACACACACTTCCCATTTGAAGATGGCGTAATATATATATTTTTTCAACTTGCTACCAAATGCATAAGAAATTTCGGCTTAGATATGTTTGTGGTCTGCAAGCAAAAAGGGGAAAATAATTCTTTTTATTGTATAAAAATAGTAATTTTATTAAATTATACTGTCATGAGCTCTTCCTTATAAAGAAAATAGTATGTATCACAATTATCATACAATGGATATGATTAAAAATAAAATGCGTAAAAAGCTGAACATCGAGAAAATAAATGCAGTTATCTAAGTGCTTTATGATTGTGAGTCAGAGCATTAATATAAGTGACCATTGACACTATAGCCGTACAGGTAAAATATACAGAAAGAATAATTTTAAATGAAATCAAACTATACGTCTGTTTAATTACTTACAGTCCTCCTGTCTGTCTCACTCTTTTTCAAACAAAACAATTTTGAGAACGTCAACATAATGAAATTTCGTTTCAGAGGTAAATAAATAACACAATAATGGAAATTGGGTAAGCTGGGATAGCAAATTATTGGGTGGGCTCAGGCTCCAGTGGCCCTTATAAGTTGGTGCCTCTGCTATTTAGTACTCTTAAATAAATAAGGACTAATTACTTTGCTTCCCTTGCGTTTTAAACAGCAAATAAGTTTTAAAATGAAAGCAAAATAGCGACTGCTTCGTTCTCGTTCTCTGTTGTCGTATGCTGACGCAACATTCTGACGTCATCGTGTATCTGAGCACCAAACGCTGGATAGCGAGATAAAATTGTACACCTATATTGAAGTTTTGGTTTCCCAAATTAATTTGAAAGCGTCATTCTGGGTGAATGATATCACCGATTCTTTTTGAAAGAGTAAAGATAAACTATTTTAAGTGTATTATAACACTTAATTCAGTGTCGACACCAAAATTAGTGCATATTTAAACCTTATTTGGCATTTCATAAACCCGAATTAAGCGTAATAATACTCCCTCTTTTTTACAGTGTACAGACGAATCTAGTTAAGACGCGTTTGGAAGGACTGAGCAAAAGTCGCGTATTAAGCGGGATCCCATATTAAATATGATTTGTATAATGTTGCATGAACAGCCCTTACTTGTACATTCAATCGTATAAAGGGACTTTAGAGCTGTCATTTATATTTTTACGGTCAGAAAACTGTGTTTTTACGCATATTTAGATTAAAATTTAACAGTATTCAAGTTTAATAACCAGTTTGTTTTATCAAACAAACTGGTAATTAAACTCAGCTCAAAAGGTAGTTGTCATTATCCTGATTATAGTCGCAGTCCAAACAGGTTAATTGTGAATATCATTTAGGCGATCAAACAAGCTATTCTCGCTAAAGCGAGAGTTGGAGTGGATGGTGAATACAAGCATAAGTGATTATTAATTTTGCTATTCAGTATTATAGAACTTGCAGTCTGGAATACACAGTAAAATTTTCGTATAAATATGTTAGAATTGTAGTCTGGAATAGATTGTAAAATTTTCGTATAAACATGTTAGCATTGTAGTCTGCAATAGACAGTAAAATTTTCGTATAAATATGGATGCATTATTCTTTAAAATAATCTTAATTGTACGTTTTAAAAAGTTAGATTTTTTTATAGAATTTTAGTCGGGCAGTGCCGGGCCTAATTTTAATTATTTTTGCGTGGGACGGGCTGTGAACTGCGAAAATATAAACGGGTCGTGTTTGGCCGTGGCCTGGACATTTTAACACGTGCAACCTTCCACATGAAACACCAATACTGCAAGATCCTTACACAAACAGAAATCGTACATTATGTATTTTAAATAGATCTAAGATTTTAAGTAGTGTATAATAAACAATATCATAAAGACAATCATAGGAATTGCAAATACTACTATGTATGTGTAAAGATCTAAATTAACGCAAATAATTAAAAGAATAATTAAAAAAAAATAGGAACATTTTTTAAAGACCCAAATAACAAATAATTATAAGTGGGGAATGAAAAAACACTCAGATGATTATGGATTTTTTACTTTCATATTTGATACTAACGGATCTTCGCCCTAGTCATAATTTCAAAAACAAACTTGTGATCTGCGCTTTTAAGTTTAAATTCCCAAACAATGAAACCGGATTCATTTTACAGATGTCTAAAAATCGCCGCAAAAAGCGAAAAAGCGCTAAAAAGTTTATAAAAATAAGCAATATATTTTTTTTGTTATTTGACATGTAAAAATCCTAGCCGGGAAATTATTAATTATGCATTTCATAATATGAAATATAGCTTTTATATAATAGTTCACTTCAAAAATGCACTTCCGAACACACTAAACCATTCCATAAAAGTAAGTACTACCTACGAGTATATGCTAATTCAACTTTCCAGTAGAGCTGAAACCACGCTGAAAATTACTTGTATAACAAAGGATATGAATTATCATTTTACTACTCAGCGCATAAACAACAGAATGAAAAAATGTCCAGATGCTTTTCACTCTGTTGGTTATACGCTGAGTAGTACGTGCTAATTCATATATTTTGTTATACAAGTAATTTCCAGCGTAATTTCAGCTCTGCTGGAAAATGTAATTATACTCACCGATGCTGGGTTTAATTCGTCGCATGCATGCCACTGAAGATGTGTGCTGATAATTGACTTTCCATCTTGAACTGCAAAGTTGCAGCCGTGCCGATACATAAGAGAGAGAAAAATTCGTAACTGTATGTCGTCCATATAGCTCCAAATTGCAGATCTTTGGTGCGTAATACCAAGGATTCCGGGTTCGATTCCCGGTTTCGACATTTTCCCCCTCAGTTGGTTATACGTTGAATAGTAAGTGATAATTCATATCCCTTGTTATAGAAATAATTTCAAGTATAATTTCAACTCTGCTGAAAAATTTCATTAGCATATATATATTCACCGATGGTGGGTTTATTTCATCTCGGGCATGCCACCTAAGATGTCTGCTCAAGATTGACTTTCCATCTCGTGCTGCAAAGTCGCAGCCGTGCCAATACATAAGAGTGAGAAAAATGCCAGACTGGATGTCGTCCGGATAGCTCCAAATGGTAGAGCATTGGTGAGTAATACCAAGGGTTCCAGGTTCGATCCTTGGTTATACGCTGAGTAGTAAGTCATAATTATTATCCTTTGTTACAGAAGTAATATTCAGCGTAATTTCAGCTCTGCTGGAAAATTTAATTAGCATATATATATTCACCGATGCTGGGTTTAATTCGCTTCATGCATACCACTGAATATGTGTGCTCAGAATTAACTTTTCATCTTGGGCTGCAAAGTCGCTGCCATGCCATTACATAAGAATGAGAAAAATTATAGACTGGGTGTTGTCCGGATAGCTCAAAATGGTAGGGCATGGGGGCGTAATAACAAGGGTTCCGGGTTCGATCCCCAGCCAGGTCATTTTTTCACTCTGTTGGTTATACGCTGCGCAGTAAGTGATAATTCATATCTTTTGTTATACAAGTAAATACTATATTCAAATGATATACTTTTAGAAATTTGATTTGTTTATAAAATCTTAAATATTTCAATCAACTTTAGATCTTTAATGAATTTTGTTATGTCTGAATATATATATATATATATATATATATATATATATATATATATATATTAATTTGAAGTGAAATAAAATACTGTTTTTTTAAACTAAAACCCATTAACTCATGTTATCAAAGAGAGTTTTATGAAAAACATTTCCACCAATTAAGAGTGATTTACTTTTTTGATTGGTTTGAAAATTATATTTTTACTATATTTTAAAATTAATTGCGCAGACATAATACATTCTAAAGTATCTTAGGCATATAAATTAATTAGTAATACTTGAAGTTGTGTGAAGCACAAATCTTTTATACTATCCGAACTAAAAGTTCACTTGAAAACTTTTCCCTTTAATGTGTTCATCTTTTAAAATGTGAAGTTGTTTATCAGTTAACGAATCGATATACAAACAACTTTCAGGGAACTTTATTTACAATTCATTCGTGTTACTATCGATTTTCAATACCTGCTTAGCGTTAAAAATTATTAAGATTTTTAAGATGCAAACGGTTTGAACTTCATGATGTTGAAGGAATAAATTCAATAAACTAATAATACAGTACGAGGAATTTCCACTTTCTCCAAATTGTAATCAAAACAAACAATTATTAGCCATAAATTAATTCTATCGAATTCAGAATTTAAAAGTTTTATGCAAAAGCAAATCTCACATTGCTAGCGAGAATTACTACGAGATAATGAATACCTGAAATGACATTACTGGTTTTAAAAAAAAAAAAAAAACTATCGAAAACAGAGTACAGTGTTGGAGATTTGACGTTTCAAAACATTTAAATAGTTTACTTCCAAGAAAGAAGTATAATTAATGATTTATATAGAGAGGAATGACCGAAAATAAAATTTCCTTTATGGGAATGTTCTTTTAACATTACAGGATATATATATATATATATATACACTGTCTACCAATAAGTATTTAAACACCTATGCAAATGCCAATATCTGCGATACTGATACACGTCATGCTCTCCATCGTTAAATATGCTGTCAGAAACAACATTGGCATCAGTCGCATGCAAGATGCCTCAAATTACAAAGTTATCTGATTTCGAGAAAGGTGTAATCATCGGGTACCACAGAAATGGCCGATCCTTATGGGACATATCCAGTTATCTGAATTACCCAAAATCGACTGTGGCCTTTGTGAATCAGAAGTGGAAGATGATCGGTGATTGTCAGAATATGCCTTGAGCCTGCAGACCCACGAATCTGGGAGTTAGCGACCTACTGGTTCTGTCCGGAGAAATTCGGAAGAACCACACTCAACCAATGCCACACAATGCCACGAGTTTCAACAGGCATCCGGGTGTGTTGTTTCGAGGAATATCATCCGAAAGGAAGCTCATCTACTTGGTTTTCATGGTCGTGCTGCCTCCCATAAGATTTTGATCACCAATTCTAACCGCGCCTCTCGGTTAAGGTGGTGGAAAACACGTCGACAGTGGACCGTACAGCAGTTGAAACGGGGTCTCTGGAATGATGAATCAAGGTTCACCCTCTACCGTTCGGATGGTAGGATCTGGTTCTGGCGTCTGTCTCGAGAACGCCTTCTGCCAGAATGCATTATGCCCACAGTTAGGTTCGGCGGAGGGGGAATTATGGTCTGGGGATGTTTTTCTTGGTTTGATCTGGCATTTTTGGTCCCAGTTCATGGTAAGCTCAACACCGACACCTACTGCACTATTTTAGAGGAGAGTTGTGTCAGTTTTACGGGTTGGACCCATGTTACTTCCAGGATGTCAACGCCAGCTGTCATATTGCGAGGTCCACCATGGATTGGTATGTTGACAATTAGGTTAATCGACTGGACTGACCTGCCCAGAGCCCAGACCTGAATCCAATCGAAAATCTCTGGGACGAGTTGGATCGACCAATTAATGGGTGCGAGGACCTTCCAAAATCAGTGAAGGAACTTATCTTTCTTCTCCAAGCCGAATGGGAAACAAATACCACTAGCTGTCATACAGGGACTTGTAGACAACATGCCAGAAGGATTGCGGCTGTGATTGCTTCTCTTGGAGGCTGTACTAACTATTGAATGTAAATAAATAATGTTTTTCTTTTCTATCACAGGTGTCCAAATACTTATTGGTAGATATTGTATAAGAAGAAAAAAACACGTTGTGAATTGATTTAATTTAATGTATTTTGATAACGATTTATAATACAAGGGTATATTATCAATTCATTTATCATTTATCAATTCAACAAATAAAATTTAAAAAATTTTGAAATATACATTGTCTGTTTCTTTAATGAATAAATATAACAAATTTGACTGATAAATTAAATAATAATTAGTGCAATTAAATAAATTTGTTAAAAATATTTCTTTCAAGCAAATTCCTTTAGTTTTAATCTGTTTAGTTTAAAATATGTAGTAACTTCTGATATCGATTTTTACCTATCTAACATTAGTAATTTTTATTCAACTAATTTTACAACCAATACCTATACCAAGAATTCTACACATACATTATTATGAAATTCTAAAGTTCAAATTCTCAAGTTTCCTCTAGTAAACCTATAAGCAACTAATGCAGCTCGTTGAGCAAGTTTGTGTACATAAGTACTGCTTTAACTAATGGCATCATTAAAACATACCGTCGTTACACAATTGTATGACTGTTCAGTAACAGAGTATTATTTGATATTTCACCAATGGAAAGTTCTATATTGCAGATTAATGGGCAATTGTTAAATGCCATTTTATTACAAATATAGGTTTTTTAAAGCTCGTTATCTGTAACAGTGCTCTAATTAATCCGGCCTATTTAACCAAATTACTTCTAAATAAATTGTTATGTAAAAAATAAAAACGCGTAAGATTGTTTAGTGATAAAAAATACCCATTTTATTATACTCATAATATATAAAATTGAGTAAAAAATACAAAATTATGTATGTTTTATTTATTAGTCTGATTTTCGTAACAAATGAAACAAAATGTATAATTTTTTAATGAATGGCTCTTTTCTAAAAATATACGTTAAGTGCTACTCTTAGTCTGACACCAGAAAAGCATGTTTTTGATGGTCTATCTCTGAATAATTGCTGCCTACTGTAAATGTTAACATCTTTATTAACTTACACCGAAAACTTAACACATAACATAAATATCTTGTCAATCGAAGTATATATCAATGTATGATAGTATACTTTTTTATTAAAATACATATGAACAACAAATCTACAAATACCAATAAATATACTTCATACTTATACGTTTTCTTTTCATGGGTACACTGTGAGCAAAACACGTTTAAAATCACATTAAGTCATTTGCAATTGTATTGCCAAATTTTTTTTAACGAATTTAATTAAGTAATTCATGCCATAATAAAGATGTTTAAAGGGTAGTTTGCTGTTAACATGTAGCAAAAACTACTATGTCAATAAAAAGAATTATTAATTCTTCATTCTTATTTACAACAGCATGTATAAACAAATATACTAATATAAGAGAATTACCATCACTAATATTATTCAAAGATGAAATGGTATTTTAAAGGTGAATTTATAAAGTACTAATATTTTTTAAGTTACTAATTTTAAATGATAATGAACATACACCATTTTGTAAATAATTATATATCACGGGATACGTTAACCCTATATCACTATATAACCGATTTGCATGTCTTTACTTCTAGCCAGTTCAACATTGCTGAGAAACATTTTAATTATGTATATTCCTGAATCACTGATATATTACTCTCACATTACAATATGGAATTTTTAAAAATAATGTTCATAACTCCATTGTAAAAAAACGCCTTGAACACAGTACAGAAGGAGGTCAATTCCACACTTCATAATACTAAGTTACTTTTATTTTTCAAATGGAAAACAGCCAATTGATAGTCCATTTCACACCAGATATTTTTACAGGATTGTGCATTATTCCTTGTGACTGGTTTTTAAAAGGATGTGTCTTGTTGCTCTACACTGCTGTCAAAAATTAAAGGGCAGTGAGCGGATGCTTTCGATTTTTACTCGGTTTGTGGAATATCTACTGAAATTCTTGATGCAATTGAACCACCCCGCCCTCCCTGCAATTTGTTAATTAGTTCACTGTATGGCCGGTATCTTTCTGAGTTTTCACGATATTTGAATGGTCTTTTTATATGAGTTGCTCTGTATAATTGACTAACAAATCCTGAAAACAATTTTTTGTATAGTTTGCGCAGGCGCAGTAAAAAATATTTCCTAGAAATGCTCATATCTCATCAAATATTCAATAAACTAATCTTTTAATTTCAGTACACTGTTTCTAAAATTCTTGAAGTCAAACATGCTTTACATATTCGAAGTTCAAGGACAACTTGTGAAGAATTTCAATAGATATACGACAAAAAATGTAAAAAGCGAAAATGTCCAGTAGTTGCGACTGAATTTTGGGACAGCAGTTATAATAGTGAATGGACTGAAATAGCACATAGCGACATTGATGTTTATACTAACGAGCTTCTATCTCACATGAAATTGACTACCTCATGGACATTTTCTGTACATCTAAAGGGAACCACTAAGATCTCTTATGAAGCACGCAAACGGAACCTTGAGCTTCATTCTGCATTGTGTTAAAAACGATTGTTCCAATCGTTATTTACAAAAAATACATGGCCATTCCTTTCAAAATACCCTGTATTACCAAAATTAATTTTACTTATTTAACTTTAAAAATAAATAAATAAATAAATAACATTCATAACATTATTAGCGTCAAAGGGAAGTGCAAATTAATTTATAATTTATTATTATTATTATTATTGTTATTATTGTTGTTATTATTTTTTACATAACTACACTCCCAACCATTTTTTTTATTTCTTACCATTACTTCATCTACATCCCTTTTACATTAGAACTGTAATTTAAATATCATAAAAAGTTTATAAGTATTTCAAATTTTTCATGTTAAATTAAACAAGGTCAGGAGAGTACACTTAATAAATTTGAAAACTTTCCTTCCAACAAATGATTATTTCCGGAAATAATGCACCCTAATATAGAACACTTGGAAGAACTGCAGCCCATCCCATATATTTTCACAACTGTCGTTTTTCTAAATTTCTTATTTTACTCGTAAGATTAACTGCATAGACTATAAAAAATATATTTAGAATCTTTATGAAATCGTACATAGTTTAAGTATTTTTTAACATAAAACTCTTTCATAACAATATTGCATAAGAATGATGATGTTTTAACTTTATTTCAAAATAAAATATTTAACTTTAATCAAATAAAGCTAAGCTATACTTCATTTACTTTGAATTCATGATATTCAGACAAATAGCCTTGAAATGGATTTTAATCTTTTCAGGTCGGGTAGTTTAAATATTGGCTGGAAGGTTTTTTTTCTTAAAAGACAGTAATTATATTAAAAGTACCAAAGACTTCTGTTACCCACAGTTTTGTTAATCTGTGCTTAAGTAGGGAACATTAACAATGACTGTGAGGAAAGTTAACTCTTGCTAGATTTTAAGGTAGCTACACATTCAGGGAAAAGTGTAGGCAACCAGCTGCCAGATAACGAAAACGCTTCTGGTAAGAAGACATTTTTCAGTTCTTTGGATAACTTTCTGTCTTTTGACAGAAGAATTTAAAAAAAGCTTTGATTCGCAATTTTTTTGTTCTAAGCGAAAACACACATACGAAAAAATTCGTTTCTAATAAGAAAAAGAAACCCGCAACACGGTAGGCGATTGAAAAAACTACAGCTTTAGATTGGAGGATTTCAAGTATGATTTACGTAAAAATTATGGGTCTTCGATATTTTGAGTAGAAAGGAGAAAATCAAATTGGCAAATCCCGGGTGTTAACGAAAATTAAGCTGTAATTTTTACAATAAATGGGCCTTGGAAAAAGAGAAATTGTCCTTGGAGAGAGAATAAATTTTGGCAACATATATAATGCAACTTATTCTTTGTTTCGTATACACAAGCCATTTTTTCAAAATTTATACAACGTATTTAATATAAAGAAAAAAATTATCTATTTTTATGTACAAACAAAAGTAAATTGCTCGGAAAAACAATAATATATATATATATATATATATATATAAAGTTTATATATATATATATAATGTTTATATATATATATATATAATGTTTATATATATATATATATATATATATATATATATATTTATTTATTTATATATATTTATATATATTTATATATATTTATATATATTTATATATAATTATACTAGGGGGCCTACTCCGTGCGAGCTACGCTCGCCAACCCCCGCTCAGACTTCGAAGCCTCTAAAAACATGACAGCGTGCTTTGTTTTAAAAATATTGGCAAATCTGTAATTGGGTTTCCATGCTTTTAACGTTTTAATGGGGCATTTTTTGATTACCATGGCCTCATACACAGCTGTTGCGACAACTGACGACTGTTTTCGGGATTGATAAGTAAAATCAATTACAACTTGAAAACCAGCTTGTATAAAATGGTTAGGTTTAAATTGTGGCTACCTCTCGGACTTTTATAACAACAATATGTATTCTATTCTTCCTTTGTGTTTAAGGATGAGAAAAATTCCATCTGCTTGTGAATAACATTAAGAACTACGGTATTGAAAAGTACTGTTAAAGACATTTTCAGTAACAGGTTCTCTCTATTTTAGTGCACCATCATGCACATTTTCATGTTATTTTAAATATGTAAATTATTTATTTTAATTAATATGTATATACAAATTTTCTAATAATTATTTATCATACAAAATTACCTAAATATTGCATACATGCATGCCTGCAATTTTCATGCAATTTTTCATGCATTTGCATGCATGCATGCATTTATTCGGCATCAATTGATGACATATTTGAACAATTTTGCTATCCAGGATAATTTTACACCATGTTTTGTCACTTGAATATTGTCCATAAGAAAATCGGGTACTTTTCCAGTATAGGATCCTTTGCTTTTAGGTTTGGCGTAATTCGAGCTTCAAAAAGGGATAGATTCGTTAATATACATAGATTTGTTGCAAAAGTTATGAAAACAAACCCAATGAACTTTTGGTGCTTTTCTATTATAGGGATCTTGACGCTTTTTTAAAAAGCTTGGCGCAATTCGGGCATCAGAAAGTGAGATTTGGTGCCAAATGACACAAACAGCCATGGAAACAAATTCGACGATTTTTTTTTTGTGTATATGCGTATCTTAATTATACGTATATTATTATTGTTTTTTCTATACAAATTACCTCTGATTATAGTATATAAAATAGGATAAATGACATTTTACGCTAAACAAATTGTATAACTATTGAAAAAATGCTTCTGTATACGAAATGACAAAGTGAATAGGTTAACAGAAAGTATGTTGCCAAATTTCCTTTTCCGCCAAGGCTATTTTCTCTGTTTCGTCAAGGCCCCATATACTGGAAAAGCACCGAACTTCTATGCTTGTTTATACATGTATTTATATGGATATATACAATTTATTTATAATTGTCTTTCAATTTACCTCTTTTTGTACATGAAAATAAATAAATTCGTTTACTTAAATTTTACAAAAAAATAACAAAATGATATCAATAAATAATAATTACTATTAATTACTTCCTCCCTTTCTTTTGCGTTTACTTAAATGATGTCATTTGGACGAATTTATTCAAAATATTTTCAGTTTATAAATTAAATTAAATGCTCACAGACGATTGAATCCTGACGATAGAAATGTGATTTTTTTTTTCAAATTTTCCTGAAAAACATAATTTAATCATAATCTTGTGTTCATTATCGATTGAAAAGAAAGATAAATTCAATTTCAATTTGAAAATGACGAATAAAAAGAAATCAATAATCCCTATTGGGATCCTTTTCAATTTTTTTCCCTTTTTTGTCACAAAAAACTGTCTAATTTGTTGCCATCATTACAGAAATGTCATTAAAGTTAGAAAAAAATTAATATCTCGAAAACTAATTCCAATTTCAAAATTCTATTACCAGTTTTGACTACCGCGGATTTTTATGGACAATTGGTGTTAATTTCACCATCAAGCGTTTAATATTTTATTAAAAATAGCCTGAAACATAATCAGTCGTTTAATCAGTCGTTTCATAAAATCGTTTCATAAAATCGTTTCACAAATTCGTTTCATTAGGATTTTATATATATAGGGTATATATATATATATATATATATATATATATATATTTATTTATTTATTTATTTATATTTATATATAATTATATATATATATATATATTTAACCCTCTGAGCGTCTGAAGGCTTTCCTGCATTTTCACATAAACGCTCATAAAACTAATATTAATTGAGATTTTCATTCACGGTTCGCTTCTAAAATACACTTCATATCTCTTTATCATACATATATCTTAAAGTACAATTACGTAAAAAATATTTTTGTCTACAGCCAATTTAAGTTGTTTTTGGGAAACGGAAAAATACGGGCAAAACGCTTAGAGGGTTAAAAATGAAAACACATGTAAAAAACAAGGGAAGATATATTATAAAAAGCAATAGAAGGAGTTAAACTTAATAAAACGAATAATCAGAAAAGGAAAACTGTGAAAAACTTACGGAATATTTAGAAGAGCTTCATCAGAATATTCATAGTAAATATATGTTATTTCATCAAACATTGTCAGCGTTACGCCTAAAATCGAAAATATGAAGCTCCTAATAACATATATATGAAACAAAACAAAAATAAAAACCTACCAGATTTTAAATAACAAAATAAATAAATAAATAAATTATTATTCAACATAAATAAAAATTAGATCATAAAGCAATGTACAAAACTCACCAAAAAAACTAATATTGGGGAAGGTGTAACTGGATTAAAAGTACATTACAAATACCGTAACTTTTCATATCACCAGATAACCCAAAATAGCTGTTAAAAAAACACAAATTCATTGCACTGATAAAATTATAAAAGGAAAATAAAATTGGTTGGTTATGCCATCTATTTCATGAAAATAAAAAAGGAACAACTGAAAATGAACTACTGACAAATCTGATGCTGTCATCTATTGTGAAAGGGCAGAAGGTGGAATAAATTTAAATAAATGTAAAACAAAGTATTAATTAATGTAAATAAAATGTAGAATGTTATGAAAACTAATTTAAATATTATGAAGATGAAAAGGGAATATAGTAGTACAATAATTAGCCATGTATGAGGAGACTGTGTGTAAGCAAAATAAAGACTGTATTATTCATGTTGTCTAAATAATTTTGTTAAATGCATAAAACCGGATTTTTAATTTCTTTAATTTTTAATTTTTTAATCAATTTTGCATCTTTTTTCCCTCCTTATACTTCCTTAATTGCATTTTGATTATATATATATATGTATATATATATATATATATATATATATATATATATATAAATAAATAAATATATATATATATATATATATATATATATATGTGTGTAGCATTTTGACGAGGTTGAGATATTACGATGAATAATATTCGATGAAAAGATGGCGGTCCTTCAACGATATAGCAAGTTGCAGTCGATATTAGCGAGTATGGCGAAGTAGAAGGCAATGAAATGAGATCACAGAATTTCTCCAGTAAATCCAGCCAATCTCCAGACAAATAGTTTTATTAGAAGACGAACAACGCAGAGACAATTCCCAAATGTCTAAAACTTATAGCCCTCGGGCTCACGATCTTTCACTTCATTAAATTAAGATGTTACTGGGCCAAAAAGTAAGTAAGCAGGAGGGAATTTGGTGATCAGATGAATATTCTACGGAATTAAAAACACCAGATACATATTTGTTTAGACTTCCAAAAACGTCAAAAATCTAGTGCTCCGACCGATGCGACCTGGTTTTGTTCCTTCAGCGGAGACATACAGTAACATACGTCACGAGCGTACAAACCAATGGGTGAGAGGCTAGCTCCAGCCCAGAAAATGAGGTGCGGAGGAGGAGCTAAGACGGTAAAGAATTCCGAACCTGGTAGCGGATTAATTTTGGAGTGAAACTACCTCAGCGCGCGAAAAATTTAGCATAATAATAATAATAATAATAATAATAAAATGGCTTTTAAAAAGCATTTGAAATGAGAACGCGTCTCAGAAATTTATAGATTGGGGAGCTGATAAAAGCTACGAATGACGTTAAATTTTAGATTAAGATTTGGAATAAAATAATTATTAATATACGGATCTTTACTTTAAAGGACTTTAAATAGGAATAGATATTATTAAGAATTAAGGAAATGTTGATGATGTCAGAAGTTAGATTAATTTTAAAATATTAATGCGAATAAAATGGAAGGATACGAAGGAAATAAATTTTTATATAACATTATCCCCCTCCCCCGCTAAAAATCCGAATGACGGGTAGATCCGATGATCTACAAGTTCATTAGGCAAGCAAGAATTTGGATTACAAAATATTTATCTGGTATTCTAGTTAATGCCAAAAATTCTTTGATTTTATTAAAGTTAATTCAATAGTTATTTTTGTAAACGCGAACCTGCGGGAATTGTTTAAATACAGAAATACATACAATTACAATATAAATAATTTAGTAACAAATAATATTTTTTCACTCTTCAAACATAAATAGTGAAAAGGATGAATATAAGGTAAACAAAGCATTTATGTCTAAGCAGTGAAAAGTATAAATGTCTAATAGTCCTCTTAATCATTAAAAGTCTGAGTCATAGACCTCTCATTTCCAATATAGTTTGAAGGCACAGATATGTCAAGTATTAGCCAGTAGTATAGTTTCCGGCAATACAGTGTATTGATTCTGTAGTAGGATAATTCCAGTTAATCATAAAGTTCAAAAACATAAGAAAGTTTCATCACCACTAAGTTCAATAAACAATTAAAGTACTGGTTTGTGATGCTTGATAAGTTTTGTGCCTTGATAAGTAGGTATAGCTTGATAAATGCACTTATTAAGTGAAGTCAAGTCAGTTAATAATGTTCCATCACTTAGATATGAGTATTAGATGTTTTGCTAGTAAGATGTGACTGTTTATCATCAACTAATATACTATCAGTGGTTCTCTTTTATCACAATTCTCAAGAATATTCTCTTTTATAATCTTATCACATAATAAATAACAACAACAATTATAATAACAACATAATAATATCAATAATAACAAACAACTTCAAAATAATACTAAATCAGTAATTCATCTGTATATAATTTAATTCCTCATTCTTTTTCAATATCAGTGAGGAATGAAAATATACTTAATAAAAGAAAACAAAAATAATAAATATCTGTATAAAATTATCAACAATTCAGTAAGATAATGTGTTCATTCTGTTTTTAGTCAAACAAGAGAAACATAAGCTGTTCAAGGAAAATAAGACCTTGAAGTGTATGGTGGATAATAAGTTTAACTATTACTATTAGTAGAGAATTTTATTCTATTACTATAATTTAATTTAATCCAGTCATTTTTTATTCAATTATTTTAATTTAATGTAGTATTGTAATCTAATTTGCTATTTCAATTTACTTTATTCTTCTAATTCAATTCAATCCAATATAAGAACCTTTTAACTCAAATCAACTAATTTACGCCTGCATAAAAAGTTAACTCAAGCAAAAATATTGGCAGTAATATTCTTGGGAATTCCTATATTCAAGAACATACTGTTATACAGAAGAGAATTCATTAGTCAATTATAATTTGATTTCATTAAATTTAGTTAATTTTTGTTTTACTAAGTTTAATATTAAGCTATTGATTTAACATTAGTTTGTTGTTGCTCATGGGATAATTTTAATTTGTCAGGAGGGTAATAACGGCGTAATTTTGATACATGGACTATTTCAGTAAATTTATTTTGAGTCTGTCTATTAATTTCAACATTTACATCAGATAATTTTTTAAGGATTTGATAGAGACCACTAAAAACTTGTGAGAGCTTTCTGGTATTGGGATAATGGAATTCTTCATAGATAACAAGATCTCCTATTTCAAATTTTGGCTCCACATAATTTCTATCATAATATTTTTTACTTTTCCAGTAAAATTCATCCGTGCGTTTTTTAGCAATGTTGAGGGCTTCCTGGACAGGAGGGTAATAATTTTGCTTAAGAGGGGAATCATAGGGTAATTTGCCAAAAAGTAAGTAAGCAGGAGGGAATTTGGTTATGAAATGGGGTGTATTATTGTATTCATTAACTACTTCTGTCAGAAGTTTGGTCCAAGGAATTTTGGAGGTAGTAGAATTAACTTTACACTTTAATCTTGTAACTATTGATTGATTCACTTTCTCACACTTGCCATTCGTTTGAGGGTGATGTGATGTGGTTAAACGTTGCTTAATATTGTGATTCCGCAAATTTTTTTTAAATCTAGGTGAAGTAAAGGCTGCATTCCTATCACTTAATACCTTTTGAGGACCCTGTATATCGAAAATTTTGTTGAAACAGAATAATTGTTGAGGGAATTGAATATTGAATACTTGTTTTAAGCAATTTGTGTATGTTTCTGTGGTAACACTTTTGGAAGGAAATGCCCAAACATATCTGGTTGCATGGTCGATGATGATGTGTAGATATTTTTTGGTGGAGTTACAATAATTGAATCCTCCCACAGTATCAATAGAAAGACATTCAAAAGGTTGATCTGTGGTGGGCATAGCTTGCAATAAGCCAAATTTTTTCTGTCTTGGTTTTTTATTCTTTTGACAAATATCACAATGTTTTAGAAAATTGGTTATATCTTGCGTCATGTCAGGCCAATAATAATTAGGGGAGATTAAATTTAACATTTTTTGGATACCAGGATGACCAAATTTTTCATTAGCAACATTTAGTATTTTTCTCCTTAAAGACATGGGGACTACTATTTTTCGAAATCCTTTCCTTTTAATAATCATAAGTCCATTTTCATTTAGATAATTTTTACCACACACATTATCTTTTTCCTGTCTCTCTATAATTTCTTTAACGTCCAGAAGAAAAGTAAGTGGTTGAATAAAATGTAAAATTGGGTTTCTCGACAACATGTCGGCTTCGACATTTGTGGATCCCTTTTCGTAAACTATATTATATTCAAACATGCTCAACTTCAAAGACCATCTAAATAACCTGCCTCTCAAATGTTTAGTATTTTTTAACCATACAAGAGATGCATGATCAGTATGAATGGTATAATTTACACCATGAAAATAATGATAGAATTTGTCTAACGTGTCAATGATGGCAAGACACTCTAACTCGGTAATAAAATAATTTTTCTCATAACTTCTCAATCCTCTAGAGTAATAAGCAATTGGATGTAAAAAATTATTACTATCAGGTTGTTTTAAGACTGTTGAGGACCCTGTATATCGAAAATTTTGTTGAAACAGCATAATTGTTGAGGGAATTGAATATTGAATACTTGTTTTAAGCTTTGGCCTCATGAAGAAGGTCCTCAACTACTGCCACCTGTGAGGCATCAACAAACATATGGAGGGGAAACTTAGGGTCATAAATTTTTAAGATAGGTCTGGCTATTAAGGCATTTTTTAATTTTTGAAAAGAATTTTGACAATCTGTATTCCATTCCCATAATGTATTTTTCCTGAGTAATCTATTAAGAGGGACTCGAATTTCGGCATATTTATCTATAAACTTGTGATAAACATTGATAGATCCTAAGAATCTCTGAAGTTCTTTTACATTTGACGGGGGTTTTAGTTTTTTTATTACTTCAATATTAGCATTAGCAGGAGTAATTGTGCCATTCTGGATGGTATATCCTAAGAAGTTAATTTTACTTTGAACAAAATTACATTTAGATAGTTTAAGTTTAATGTTTTCACGTCTACATAATTCAAATATTTGGTTTAAATGTTGCATGTGTTCTTCTAATGAGGAAGAAAAAATACTGATATCATCAAAATAATGGCAAGCAAAGTCTATTTTGTATTTAGTAAGTATTCTTCTAAGGGTTCTATGAAATATCAGGGGGACTAATTTAATCCCGAAGGGCAGAACTAACCATTCAAAGAGCCCAAAGTTGGTAGCAAAAGCCAATTTCTCAGTATCGGATGGATGTATGGGTATGTGCCAGTAGCCAGAGGCTAAATCTAAAGTTGAAAAATACTGTGCACTACTCAGTTTATCTAAAATTCCATCGATACGAGGTAGGGGTTCGGCGTCATTTTTCATTATTGCATTTAATTTTCTATAGTCAACACATAATCTAGTTTTCTTACCTTCTTCTCTTTTCATTATTAATGTAACAGGGGCAGAATAGGGACTATTGCTCTCTTTAATTAAACCAGCATCTAATAGTGAATGAATTTGATCCGAAATCTCCTTTTCTTCTAAAGGGGAAGTTTTGTACGGCCTCAGAGATATTGGTAGGTCAGAATTAAGAAAAAATACGTTGCGGTTCAATATTAATTCTCCCGACATCAAATTTATTTTTAGAAAAAATGTCTAAATAATCCCTTATACTTTCTCTTAAAGTTTCATTTTCTATAGAATTTATTTCCCCAATTAATTTAGAATTATCAACATTAGATGGAACAAAGGATTGGGGAGATATGATCTTTCCATAATCGTGTTGCACTCTCTGATAATCATAGTTAACATTAAAATGAAGCAATCTTAAATTATCACTGGATATGCTCTTAGATTCATTCAAAACAAGGTCTCCTTGTAATACTCGACATGTAGCACAATCAATAATTAAATTAAACTTATAGCATTCTTGTAAACCTAATATGGCATAATCTAAATTTGTATTACATATCAAAAATCTAATATTTTGTTGCACATTACCTAATTTAAACAATAATTTACAAGCTTTATCTATTACAACAGTTCCTTTGGCTTGGCCAATGATAACAGGTGGAATATTTATAACTTTAGCATTTAACAATTTAACAATTTTAAAAGGTAAAATACTTATGGTTGAACCAGAGTCAATCACACAAGGTAGTTCCCTGTTATTTACATATCCTGATACAATTAACTGTCATATAGTATCGTTAGATGGTTGTGGTTGACTAAGAGGGAGTGCAGAAGATTGCAAAGGGCTCACATTGAATACACAATTCCTCTCCCAGTGATAAGCATTTTGGATACCTTTATTTCAACACATTCGACATGGTCTACTTCGGTATTTGCTCTGAAAATGTGTAGTAGGCAACCTAGGATTGATAAATCTAGAATTTGGAGCATTAAATTTGTTCTGTGAATGAAAATTGGAATTTGGCATATGAAAATTTCGACTTGGGCGAACCCAATGTCTAGGTGCCTGATCATATTGTGGCAATGATCTATAATTCTGAAAATTACTTCTAGAATTACTATTGTTGACATGGGAAGTAGGAATTACTACTAGCTGTTTAGCCATTAGGTATCAGTCTATTGTATTTTTTGGAGGATTACTAATCATATAATTCTGGTACTCAGGTTTGAGACCGTCTGTTAATCCCTGTACTATTATAGTTTCACATAAACAAGGTTGTCTACCTATTTCAACCTTTTTTCGAAAGTACTTAGCCAAATCATTGAGATCATTTAATTTCATAGAAGCAAATTCTGAAAATCGAGGAACATGAACAGTTATGAATTTTTCAGTAAGAATATCAGTTATTTGTCAAAAGCTTTACATTCTAAACATTCATTGATAAATACCTTCAGAGCCTCTCCTTTCAAATATTTGGGAATATTTTTAATCTTCAAATTTTCATCTTTCTTTTCAGAAAGGCATGTTTTGTCAAAATGGTTTAACCAAGATTGAATGTTCATTCCAGATTCGAAATCCAAAGGAATGATGTTTATTTCGTTTTTACTCATTTTGTGATCACCAGGGACTTTTACAAGTCCAGATCGCAATAACATTAATATAAAAATTAAAGAAAATTAACACAACAGATGTAAAATAAAATTTAAATTAAATAACAAATGTAAATACCTCCATCTCTAATAAATAATGATAGTAATAATAATAATACCACAAATAAGAAAATCTGAGCGAAACTTAAATAACATAAAAATAAATAAAATAATAAATAATACATGCAATAATAAATCTTTTCAAACTTACGTAACTTCGTTCACAAGTTGTCTGCCTGTTTACTTTTAAAATTTTAATACGACCAATAATTTTATTAATTAATTTGTAGAATGATAATTTTTCATCATTTTTTTTTCTGTAAAAGAAAATATTATTTTAGATTATTCCGTCACAATTGAGATGTTTTGTAGAACATTCACACAGGCCGATATCTGGTGTTTCCAGGGATAAGATTCCATCACTTTTTGAAATACTCGATGCACACCCCGTGAGAATAAATCACATCACACACGCCGCAGTGAATATGCACAGTAGCACCCAGCAATACATTCGCAGATCCTCCTTCCATCATAGTAAGAAGATCAGAAGAACAAATTATCTTCAGACTCTTCGCGAGAACCAGACGCACACATTTCGCTATGAAGATGTACAACAGTAGCCGGCAATACATTCGCAGCTAATCCGTCCATCAGAACATTAGCATGGCTCAGCGCAAGTTCATAGCATCCTGGCGGACTTTTTGTAGCACTTTGACGAGGTTGAGATATTACGATGAATAATATTCGATGAAAAGATGGCAGTCCTTCAAAGATATAGCAAGTTGCAGTCGATATTAGCGAGTATGGCGAAGTAGAAGGCAATGAAATGAGAATTTCTCCAGTAAATCCAGCCAATCTCCAGACAAATAGTTTTATTAGAAGACGAACAACGCAGAGACAATTCCCAAATGTCTAAAACTTACAGCCCTCGGGCTCACGATGTTTCACTTAATTAATTTAAGATGTTACTGGGCCAGATGAATATTCTACAGAATTAAAAACACCAGATACATATTTGTTTAGACTTCCAAAAACGTCAAAAATCTAGTGCTCCGACCGATGCGACCTGGTTTTGTTCCTTCAGCGGAGACATACAGTAATTTACGTCACGAGCGTACAAACCAATGAGTGAGAGGCTAGCTCCAGCCCAGCAAATGAGGTGCGAAGGAGGAGCTAAGACGGTAAAGAATTCCGAACCTGGTAGCGGATTAATTTTGGAGTGAAACTACCTCAGCGCGCGAAAAATTTAGCATAATAATAATAAGAAAAAGAAGAAAATGGCTTTTAAATGTTGGGGGGTTTTGTTTACTTGATTAGGTACTATTACCTTTTTACTTCAATATGAATAAGTGCAAATTACCTATGACTAAAAATTTTAATGAATCCTGTCAATATGCACATTTACAAAGTTATTCTCAAACTAAAATAAATTTAGAAAAAAAGTAAATGGATTAAATTAAACAGAAACAATTAAAATTTAAAGAATTTAAAATTACCTGAATTCTAAGTTTTGAATTCAAAATAGTATAAGAATTAATCATTTAAAAGCACTGACAAGATTCTCAATTTGCACTACATCCAATTCCCCAACAATCAGCATTGTGAATTCAAGAATTAATATAAAGGGTAACAACAAGGAATTTTCATAGACATAATAATTTTGACTAAGTGAAAATTTTGGAATAAAGGGGACAAAACCTTTCTTTTAAAGAAAGTACAAAAAGGGCAGGTATAAAAATTGATGATATAAGTTAAGCAAAATAATATTTAACAAATATTAAAAAATGCAAAATTAATTCCAAAAATTCACAACACTGAAGCTGTGATCGTATAGATTAATCAATGTTTAAGAGACCATAAGTAAATAATTAAATTTTGAATAAGTAATTCATTACAATAAAATGCTACTCATAAGACTTTAGATTAAATTGTTAAAATTACTTTATATAAAAAATTCAGATAAGTATGTCCTGTAATTAATTAAAGAATAGTAAAAGGTCTCAGTTAATTAAATACAATAAGTTTGAATATTATTAATTTTAACAATTGGTAAGACAAGAGTTTATTTTCACCAAGCTTAGTGCTTGGAATATTACTCAGAATTTCATGATTAAGGAATACAAAAAATTTACTTTAATTTATTTATTTATTTATTTTAGAATTAATATTTCAATCAATTAAAAGACATTAAGTAAAAAGATTAATATAAATCCTTGGGAGATTAATTCTCATAAGATTAAATAAGAAGTAAAATGCTGAAGAGAAAACTTTTTTTTTTAAGTATTGAAGAAAATAGTAAAATAGAAAGAAAACAGAGAAGATTTATTAAGAGAAATCAGGTATTTATTAACTAATGTCATCTTAGGTAGTATGGATATCATTCACTAAAATATATATATAGATATTATATGATCAAAGAAACAATATTATTAACACAAATAATAATAATGAAAATAAGGTTTTCTCTACTCACATCCCTGCAGTGTAGTGGACACTAGATACAGACTGAGGGTACATACATGATGATTCATAGGTTATCGACTTTTGGATTTAGTTTTTCTTTTGATCCACAAAATTTGTCATTTTCAGTTGGATAGTCATTCACCGTATTAAAATGACTCTAACCGAAATAGAGTCAATCTTATATCACTACACATGGCATCTTAGGCAGTTTCACAGGATATACACTGCAAACAAGTGCAAAGGTCGGCACTCGTACACTTCACGCTCTCAGCCTCCTCACACGGTTAAGCAATCGCTGATCACATTCAATTTGAATCACCTGCTGCACGCCGCACGACGTTAATAAAACTGATCTGTTCACGAGACTGGTCTTGCTGCACGCCGCATGATGACAATAATAGACAGTTATACTTCAAACATATCTCACACTTATTCTCTAGAACCTCATGTTCTGATTACGACTGTATATTCTTGTACACTACCTCGGGGAAGTATTTTTCACCAGTTATGCAAACTATTATTTCACAAAACTCGTGGTGCTCAAAAACGTCATATTGAATGAGACTCGACGGAGCAACATTCCTGCATTTTTAAATCGTTCTTTTTTTTTTGCTACTGCTGGAAAGAGTGCGTCTCTCTCTCGAAAATTTCGCCACTGCCTAACAGGCGGGGTGGGGGGAAGGAACCCTTCACCCTCACACACCCAAACTATCCGCGCTTCAAAACATGACTGCCTCTACTAACTAGATCTCCGTTCCCTTGGTAACGCTGGACCAGGGGGTAAAAAAAGTCAACGCTGATTGGTTGAGTGGGGGGAGAGAATAACACACCTATTGGATGAGTTGTTACTAGGTGAAAAAATCCTAGCTTCGATTC
The DNA here is from genome assembly GCA_963931845.1 of Maratus michaelseni. Lineage (NCBI taxonomy): Eukaryota > Metazoa > Arthropoda > Arachnida > Araneae > Salticidae > Maratus > Maratus michaelseni. The sequence goes on from OZ007592.1 coordinate 397,665,472, forward strand.
CTGGAAATTAGCCGTCTGTTGGGTCCCACGAAAAAAAAAAAGAAATCACGTGCACACTTGCACCTGCTATTTCGTAAACAACGATCGAAAAGCAATATGTTGATGTTATCTTCGTAACAAGCCTTCGAAATAGTTTTACGACTATCTTTTCTGGGGGTAATAAAAGTTGCGTACAATACAACTGACAAAAAGCTTTCAGCTATTCCCACGACTTCTTATAAAGGCCTTTTGTACGTTATCCAATCTGCCTGTGTGTGTTTCGAATTTACGATCCCTGAAATTACGTGAGAATTTCAAGTAAAAGTTGTTTGCGTGGAAAACTATCTCACAGTGAAAAAGGAAGATCTTGGGTGGTCTTGACTTACAGAAAAATACAGATGTTTGGATTTTGAAAATAAGAGTTTTAATTAATAATGTTTAAGAAAAATAAGAAAAAAGAGGAGGGGGGTTTGATTAAATATCAAAATAGAATGAGTTTATAAAAAAGAAATGTTTTAAGATATTAATGAAAATATAAATATAAAAATTTAGATTAAATTACCTCTAACAAGAATCCCCCGTCTCTATTTAAAAAACACAATTTTTTGAAAAATAAAAAAAAATTTGTTTTTTAAGTAAAAAGTGCGAGTAAAAATTCAATGGATGCGGGAGAGATCACTAAATGGGGCCTAACATTTCAAACAAACCAGACTTCGGTCCGAAGAATTATCAAGAAACACTTAACAAGCCTACCCCTCAAGGCATACAGTCCGGAATGCATAACCTGAGTTTGCATACACAAAACTCTCCTCACTTGTCAACAAAATCCTAGACACACCTGTAGAATAACAAAAAAAAATTAAAAGATGAACACAAGGCTGGACATTGCTTTTGTCACCACTAACCTTATCAATCCGGAAGGTTCCATTCAAAGTATTTACCTGAACACTGTTTGCTAAACCACAAAAAAAAAATTTGAAAATTGCCAAAATGCTTTTTTTTTTTTTTTTTTTTTTTTTTTTTTTAAGCCAAATAAAAATTTGGGAGAGAACATTTCCAATCGAAAGAATCGCCAAATCCATTACAATAATAATGCATATCAATATAAGTATAAATTGTTAGCTCGATGTACACAGATATATAAAAACATACTAACTAGTAATGTATATGCATATAAAAACACAAACAAAAAGAATAAAAATGGGTAAAAGGCAATTTGCACAATATACAGTTAATTCACAATAAAATACATTTCACTAATTAAAATTCAGTTAACACAAATTAAATCAATGTGTAAAAATTGAGAAACACTTTCTCCAGTCGATTGATATGCAAGTTGTAACTATGAAGTAAGTAATTTACATATGCACTTACAGCGACACTGTGCATATTGGAAGAGCAACCCATTTATCTGTGCTATATACAATTGCCAGAATAAAAGCATAATGGGGCGAAGAAGACCCAAAAGCTATGGTGAAGCTTATCACCATCAGAAACTTAATTTATACAGTAAAAAATAAAAATTTTGACAAAAGAAATCCTTTAAAAAAAAGGAAAAAAAAAGCACAGAACCAGATAAAATTTTATAAATTTTTCAATAAAACCACACCACTATACTTTAATGAAGTAATGTACTCAAGAACAAAATTAATAACCTCAAAAATTTCCAGGTAAAAAAAAATATTTACACAAAACAGTACACTAATACTACCTTACACTACGAAATACCTACATATTATATCTAGTAATGAGTAAAATTAATAGTTCCCTCAAATATAGTATTATCCTGTAAATCCACTTATACTCATATACTGAGAACTTAACTAGAACATCAATTAAAATATAAATAATATGCAAATCGATGGATACTATCGTATTACACAAACAGGGAGTAAGTACTACATGAAAAAAAAGGGGAACAAGAAATTTGGATTCCCATTTTCAAAATGCACAAAAAATTTGCAAAGTCTCGAAATTACCCAAAAATCGAGAAAAACATAACATAATTCCAAAAATATACCTGCGGAGAGGTTATTTGTACTATAACTATCTAAATATACCTTATTTATACTAGAATTAGCTATATAGAACATTAAATGTGATGAAAACACAACCGCTCAGATCGCTACCGCTAACCAAAACAAACGGTACAAGTACTCTAAAAAGCTTATTTTTCAAGTTAAAATACAATAAAAACTAACTCTAGACTATCTATATACATTATACAAACAAAATATAAGGTTATTAAAATAAAAATACTATAACTAATACTGTTTAAAGTTTATAATTGGGACGCTTGTCCCTGTTCCTGAAACCATAAGTATTTCTGGACGAAGGAATCAAATTATTCGTTTTCCGCTGAGATTCGATTAAAGTCGGAATACGACTGGTTGAAGGAATATCAGAGGATTGAGCTTCAACAACTTCGTTAGCTACCGCGATATCTGGCGTGTCCGTAACTGGATTTTCAGCCGTGGAGGGGGAGGGGGTGGTTTCAGCTCGTGAGTTCTCGAACTCGGCTGAAGGAAGAGAGGGGGAAAGGGGTTCGTTGCTGATGGCTAGTGAAGGCAAGGTGTTGGCTATTGATTGCATGGGTAATGCTTCATCTCTGTTTACTGCTGATGCTGTTTGTATGATAAACGCGCGCCTGCGTTTTTTCATCCGCCGTTCTGGGTTATCGTTAATCGATTGGTGAATGGGATTAGTTGGATTCTGAATATTCGATTGATCATCGAATTGACGCTGCGGCAGTTGGTCATTTGTTTGGAAATCAACATGCCTGTTTTTAAATTCAGTCAGCCTATCGACGTGTACCACTTGCGTTAATTTTAAATTTGATTGGAGGGCGATTTTAAAATTTACCTCATTTATTTTTTCAGTTATTGTATAGGGACCATTATTAAATTTAGAAAGTTTTTTACATTGTCCTGGTTTAACAGCTGGTGTAAAGAGCCAAACTGAATCACCTATTTTAAGATTCTTAGAAACAGCAGTTTTTTCTCTGTATTTTTCTTGCTTCTCTGAAACTTCCACCAAACTACTGTGCACTTCAGCATACACTTTCTTCAAAGCAGGGAATAAAAGTTCACAATAGGTGGGGGCGTCATTATAATTTAAAGTTTGGGGGGTGGAAAAAAGTTTATAGGGGAGATTTAAGTTTCTGCCAAACATTACTGCAGCTGGAGTTAATTTTGTAGAAGAATGCACGGCTGTCCTGAGAGCTAAAAGAGCAAATTTTAATTTTGTATCCCAGTCTGACTGATTTTCATTGACAACATGGCATAGGGCATTAATTAAGGTTCTGTTTAGACGTTCAATCTGAGAATTGCCTGCTGGATGGTAAGCTGACGTGTGAATATGTTTCATTCAAGTTTTTATAGACTCTCTCAATGGCTTCTGATATAAGATTTCAACCCTTGTCGGAAACAATATAGCTAGGAGCACCGTACCTTGAAACGAAGTCTGCTAGAGTATCCGCTACAACGTCTGAGGTGATAGAGGATACAGCATATGCTTCAGGCCACTTAGAAAAAGCATCGATATATGTCACGATGAACTTGTTACCCGAAAAGGTTGTCGGTAAAGGACCAATTATGTCGAAATTCACTTTCGCCAATGGAAATTCTGGAGTTGGCATTCTCTGCAAAGGGGCTAGATGTTTAGGTCGATAAGCTCTTCTTTGTTGGCAACTAATGCAAGATTGTACTAGATGCTTGACATCTGCAGACATACCTGGCCAGTAAAAATTTTCGCGTATGCGATCAATAGTTTTCTGGAAGGCTTGATGACAAGCTGCTAGAGAATCATGTGTTAGTGCGAACACTTGGGGGATTAGTTCTTTTGGCACCACCAGTTTTGGCAATTTATTTAAAATGGGAGAGTCTCGAGTGTCCTCGCACATCAGAGATCATCTCGGAAGAAAAATTTCATTTTCTTTGGTGCTATGTCCACTCCTTGATCTAGCTTCTGAGCAATTTGGCAACACTTTTTGTCAGACTTTTGGAGTTCTTGAATTTTTTCAAGAAGATCAGTTTTGGGCATAAAAACATTCTCCTTTGCTATTTGTACACAAAAATTACAACTTACTGTATTTACAGAGATTGCATTAGAAGTAGTGTATCTAGAAAGAAAATCCGCAACACTGTTGCATTTGCCCTTGATAAATTTAATTGAAAAAGTAAAATCAGATAAGGTGCAAATCCACTTTGCCATACGAGAAGTTGGGTCCTGAATTTTAAGCATATAAGTTAGGGGGGCATGATCAGTGAAAATAAAAAAGTGGGTGTTAGCTAGGTAACACTTAAAATGGGCGGTTGCCCAGACAACAGCTAAAAGTTCCCTTTCTGTGGCTGAGTACCTTGTTTCAGGGTCCTTCAACTTTCTGCTGGCAAAAGCCACAGGGTGTAAAAAGTTGTTATCATCCAGTTGAGATAAAACTGCGCCTAAAGCTTCACCACTCGCATCAGTATAAAGATAAAATTCCTTCGAAAAATCAGGGAGGGCAATACATGGCTTAGAAATTAAAGCAGCTTTTAAATCTTCGAATTCTGCTTGCGCTGCAGGGTTCCATGAAAAACGACCATTTTCTTTAGTTAATTCAATTAAGTTTTTAGCTCGTTTAGAAAAATCAGGGATAAATCTCCTGTAAAATGAAATTGTACCAATAAAAGATCTAACTGCTTTGCGGGTATCAGGGGGTTGAAATTTTTCAATTACTTCTATATTTTTATTAATGGGTGAGACTTTACCTTTATGGATTTCAAAACCTAAATATTTAATTTTATCTGATAGAAAAAGGCATTTACTGCGTTTTAATTTTAAATTATGCTGGCGAAGTCTATCAAAAACAGTTGTTAATTTTTCAAGGTTTTATTCTACATCTTTGCTAGCAATAACAATATCATCTATATATACAAGAATTCCCATATTTCCCAGATCTCCAAATATTGCACTCATGAGTCGTTGAAAAGAATTTCCTGAGTTTGATAAGCCAAAACAATTTCTCTACCACTCAAATAGTCCTTTATGAGTTATGATTGCTGTTTTGTGTCTGTCCTCAGGACGCACAACTTGCTGGAAAAAGCCACTTGTTAAATCAAGTGTAGAAAAGAAATTTGAACCGGATAGTGCATCAACCGAATCTGTGATATTAGGGATGGGGTATGCATCTTTAACTAATTTTTGTTTAATTTTCTAAAATCGACAGCCAATCTATAAGATCCGTCTGCTTTCTTAACCAAAATGACTGGAGCCGCAAATTCAGAAATGGAGGGGGATATTATATTAGCTTTTAACAGGATATCTAATTGATCTTCCATTTCTTGTTTAAGATTATGGGGAACTCTATAGGCTTTACATTTTACAGGTTTATCAGAAGTTAAATTTATTACATAGGGGATAGTGTCACAGCCGGGCAAGTCTAGGACTGATGCTGCAAACACATCTTTATTTTTATTAAGAAAATCCTGCATTTTAAGTTTAAGAGGGGGTTCTAAATGGTCAAGATTAATATCTGAACTCTAGCTGAGATCAGCATGATCAAAATCAGCTAGTGGAGTGGGCACATTAACATTAAGGGCATAATTACAATTACTAGAATTACACTCAGAGTCATCGATGCACTTTTGAATTTTAGCAACCCTCATTCCCTTATTCAAAGTAACCTCATCATCCGAAAAGTTAGGAAATGAAATATATAACCCGTGTTCCTGAGAACAGATTGTTCTAGAGGTTAAAACACCATTACCAAATTTTTGCACTAGGGGTTCCAAAATAACAACATCATTATTATCAATGAAATTCTTCTCGAGCAGTTTACTTGAGCTAAAATTTTAGATTGGGGGGGGGGGGGGATAGTTACTAAATTTTTCAAAACAGCAAAACTAATTTTAATAATCTTCGACTTTTCACACGTATCATTTACTTCAGTTTTGACATCATTAGATTGTGACTTTTCGCTATCATTACAAACCACTTGGCATACAGGGACATTGATTTCATTTTCACTATTCTTATTTTTCACTTCCCTGACAGTATTTACATTAAGATCAGAAATATTATTTTCATGTACATTATCTGTAACAATTGCCTTATTTTCATTTAATTTATCCCTACATATATTACTGAGAGTATCCTGACCATTTGTATTATTAACATTTCCTAACTGTGAAACATTTTCAGAAGATTTTTGAACAGAAGAATTGTTATCATTACTTTCACATTTATCTAAAATCACATTATTTTTATCTTCGCTACTATATTTTTCACTATCTCGAATCTCTATTTGTTCTCTACTATCCCTTACTTTGGCTTTTACTACCATACAATTGTTCTCACTGTTCTTATTCTTCTCAGAAATATTACTAACATTAGAAAAACATTCTACATTACACTCAGTTTGACATGACACATTTTTAAGGCAAGAAATTTTGTTATTTACAATAATTGGCGGTTTAATATTTACATGACATTCTGAAATTTTTGGAACATATTTACAAAAAGTTTGCTCATTAATACCAAGACTAATAGATTTGTCACTACACTTTATGATAGCCTTGTACTCACTCAAAAAGGGCATACCTAAAATAGCAGTAAATTCATCAGCGAGTTTACCTGCTACTACAAAAAATTCAGCTTGGCAGCTGACATTAATGAAATTGAAAAATAACTTAACTTTCTCAGTGAGGGAGACACATTCACCTGTCACAGTTAGAATGGGTACATTGCATGCCTCAGTTTTTACACCTGGGAATAAACACAATCCCTGTCGAGAAATTAAATTGATACCTGATCCCGTATCACACAGTGCAGTAATAAAAATATCACCGACAGCAATCCTTGCAGTAGGGAGACTGCATGCTGATGGTGAGAAAACATTATATACAGAGGGGGTTTTGTCGTTCGGCTTCTCATGAGTCAGTCCGACTACTCCAGACTCAGCCATTACCCGTTTAAATTTTGTTGAACATTGTGTTCGTTGGCAGTGTTGTTATTCTGCTGGGTTACATTATTTTGATTACCCCTATTCCTATAATTACCTCTCTGGCCATTGTTGGTACCTCTGTTTCTATGGTTATTGCCATTTCCCCTATAGTTTCTTTGATTCTGATATCCCCTGTTACTATAATTGCCTCTGTAGTTATTGTTAGGCCTGGCCATACCTCTACGACCATAGGGTTTTTCATTATAATTTTGCCAGCCTTGATTTCTGGGGTTTTGGGGGCAGTCCTGAAAAAAATGTTTGGCGTCGCCACATCCAAAACAGAAAAAAGGGTTGTACTGGACATTTTCTTGGGCTGGTGGTCTCGCTGCAGCTGGTTGTTGCATAACAAGACTATCAATTTTAGCCGTTAAGATTTCCATTTTGTTTTGGAGTTCTACAATTTCTCGGTTGGGATGGCTAACTTGGGGTGTAGGGGGGTAAACAGCAGCACATGCTACACCTGAGGGGACCTGGGGGGCAATGTTTGCTGGTTCATAGCTGTAGAAGGGGTTAACACTCCTACAAGCCTTTTCCTCAAGTAAGGGAAACGTTAGTATTTCCTGAGGGGTCTTTGGATCTTTTGAAATGACACCCTTCCTAATTTCTGGAGATAGGTTACCTAGAAGCATAGAGTGCAGTATAGCATCTCTACTTTTATTTACAATGCCCTCAGCAATTAAATCGATGACAAGAGCTCTGCGTGACAGATCAGAGGCTCTGTCGAAAAAATCTTGGACAGACATTGAAGGCGTCTGCTTGAAGTTAAGAAACTTCGATTATGCCACATCTGGCGACTCCTGTTCCGTGAATCTGTCTTGTATAATTTCCACTAATTCCTTATAATTTTTGTCTTTATTAGCCTTAATTAATTTGGCTGCTTTCCCTGACAGTCTGTTACACAGGGCGAAATTTTTTTCTTTTTCATCCCAGTTAAAGAAGGTGGAAATATCTGTGAACTTTTCAATAAAGTCGGAAAAGGATATAGTAGAGTCCCCGCTAAAAGGTGCGATGTTGGATAAATTATCCATCAAAGACGATTTCTTCTGCAACTCAGCCATCTCCTTGGTAAGGGTCTCCGCCATATTTATGAAATGTTTTGACAACAAAAAATCAGCGGTAAAAAAAAATTATAATTAACCCTACCTAAACCTTAAGCAAAGGTAAAAAAAATTACACAAATGCAAAATCTAAATAAAATTACTGAGAGCTACACCCATGTATACACTAGTCGCCTTTGTCAATATATATAATCAATTGCAAATAAATATAAACAAATGGGAAAGGTATGTTAAAATTTCTAAAAATTCAGTGCGGGTGGGGTATTATGAAAAAAAAATTTGAACAGCACAGATATGAGGGTTAACACTTCATAACATATACTCAAAGACATAATGCACAATACATTTTGAAAAAAAATAGTTGCCTTATACCCTGAACTTTAAGTATACACAAATAAACATTAAAAATTTGAATTGTGCCACACAGGTAAGTGTCACGGCATCAATTCTTTGTTGGGGGGTTTTGTTTACTTGATTAGGTACTATTACCTTTTTACTTCAATATGAATAAGTGCAAATTACCTATGACTAAAAATTTAAATGAATCTTGTCAATATGCACATTTACAAAGTTATTCTCAAACTAAAATAAATTTAGAAAAAAAGTAAATGGATTAAATTAAACAGAAACAATTAAAATTTAAAGAATTTAAAATTACCTGAATTCTAAGTTTTGAATTCAAAATAGTATAAGAATTAATCATTTAAAAGCACTGACAAGATTCTCAATTTGCACTACATCCAATTCCCCAACAATCAGCATTGTGAATTCAAGAATTAATATAAAGGTTAACAACAAGGAATTTTCATAGACATAATAATTTTGACTAAGTGAAAATTTTGGAATAAAGGGGACAAAACCTTTCTTTTAAAGAAAGTACAAAAAGGGCAGGTATAAAAATTGATGATATAAGTTAAGAAAAATAATATTTAACAAATATTAAAAAATGCAAAATTAATTCCAAAAATTCACAACACTGAAGCTGTGATCGTATAGATTAATCAATGTTTAAGAGACCATAAGTAAATAATTACATTTTGAATAAGTAATTCATTACAATAAAATGCTACTCATAAGACTTTAGATTAAAATGTTAAAATTACTTTATATAAAAAATTCAGATAAGTATGTCCTGTAATTAATTAAAGAATAGTAAAAGGTCTAAGTTAATTAAATACAATAAGTTTGAATATTATTAATTTTAACAATTGGTAAGACAATAGTTTATTTTCACCAAGCTTAGTGCTTGGAATATTACTCAGAATTTCATGATTAAGGAATACAAAAAAATTACTTTAATTAATTAATTAATTTATTTATTTTAGAATTAATATTTAAATCAATTAAACGACATTAAGTAAAAAGATTAATATAAATCCTTGGGAGATTGATTCTCATAAGATTAAATAACAAGTAAAATGCTGAAGAGAAAACTTTTTTTTTAAGTATTGAAGAAAATAGTAAAATAGAAAGAAAACAGAGAAGATTTATTAAGAGAAAACAGGTATTTATTAACGAATGTCATCTTAGGTAGTATGGATATCATTCACTAAAATATATATATAGATATTATATGATCAAAGAAACAATATTATTAACACAAATAATAATAATGAAAATAAGGTTTTCTCTACTCACATCCCTGCAGTGTAGTGGACTCTAGATACAGACTGAGGGTACATACATGATGATTCATAGGTTATCGACTTTTGGATTTAGTTTTTCTTTTGATCCACAAAATTTGTCATTTTCAGTTGGATAGTCATTCACCGTATTAAAATGACTCTAACCGAAATAGAGTCAATCTTATATCACTACACATGGCATCTTAGGCAGTTTCACAGGATATACACTGCAAACAAGTGCAAAGGTCGGCACTCGTACACTTCACGCTCTCAGCCTCCTCACACGGTTAAGCAATCGCTGATCACATTCAATTTGAATCACCTGCTGCACGCCGCACGACGTTAATAAAACTGATCTGTTCACGAGACTGGTCTTGTTGCACGCCGCATGATGACAATAATAGACAGTTATACTTCAAACATATCTCACACTTATTCTCTAGAACCTCATGTTCTGATTACGACTGTATATTCTTGTACACTACCTCGGGGAAGTATTTTTCACCAGTTATGCAAACTATTATTTCACAAAACTCGTGGTGCTCGAAAACATCATATTGAATGAGACTCGACGGAGCAACATTCCTGCATTTTTAAATCGTTCTTTTTTTTGCTACTGCTGGAAAGAGTGCGTCTCTCTCTCGAAAATTTCGCCACTGCCTAACAGGCGGGGTGGGGGGAAGGAACCCTTCACCCTCACACACCCAAACTATCCGCGCTTCAAAACATGACTGCCTCTACTAACTAGCTCTCCGTTCCCTTGGTAACGCTGGACCAGGGGGTAAAAAAGTCAACGCTGATTGGTTGAGTGGGGGGAGAGCATAACACGCCCATTGGATGAGTTGTTACTAGGTGAAAAAATCCTAGCTTCGATTCCTGGAAATTAGCCGTCTGTTGGGTCCCACGCAAAAAAAAAAGAAATCACGTGCACACTTGCACCTGCTATTTCGTAAACAACGATCGAAAAGCAATATGTTGATGTTATCTTCGTAACAAGCCTTCGAAATAGTTTTACGACTATCTTTTCTGGGGGTAATAAAAGTTGCGTACAATACAACTGACAAAAAGCTTTCAGCTATTCCCACGACTTCTTATAAAGGCCTTTTGTACGTTATCCAATCTGCCTGTGTGTGTTTCGAATTTACGATCCCTGAAATTACGTGAGAATTTCAAGTAAAAGTTGTTTGCGTGGAAAACTATCTCACAGTGAAAAAGGAAGATCTTGGGTGGTCTTGACTTACAGAAAAATACAGATGTTTGGATTTTGAAAATAAGAGTTTTAATTAATAATGTTTAAGAAAAATAAGAAAAAAGAGGAGGTGGGTTTGATTAAATATCAAAATAGAATGAGTTTATAAAAAAGAAATGTTTTAAGATATTAATGAAAATATAAATGTAAAAATTTAGATTAAATTACCTCTAACATAAAAAACATTCGAAATGGGAACGCGTCTCAGAATTTTATAGATTGGGGAGCTGATAAAAGCTACGAATGACCTTAAATTTTAGATTAAGATTTGGAATAAAACAATTATTAATATACGGATCTTTACTTTTAAAGGACTTTAAATAGGAATAGATATTATTAAGAATTAAGGAAATGTTGATGATGTCAGAAGTTATATTAATTTTAAAATATTAATGCTAATAAAATGGAAGGATACGAAGGAAATAAATTTTTATATAACATATACATATATATATATATATATTGTGAAAATTTTGATTTTCTGTGTTTTTTTTTTGTATTTTTTTAAAACTAAGTTTTAATATTTTATTCAGCAATTCACGCCCACCCTCCGTAATATTGTTTTTAATTTTATCATTTCTATACATATTTAGTGCCCGTGCTGGTAAAATTAGATGAATGTTTTAATGTTTAATCCAAGGAGAAAGAAAAGCAAGGGGATAATTATGAGACAAAGTTGTATGTTTGAATTGTAATAAATTAGGCCTAATGAAATGTGAGGAGCATTATATATATACATACACAAACAAGCATAAAAGTTCATTAGGTTTTTTTTCACACTCTTTAAATCTTTTGGCAACAAATCTCACTTTTTGAAATTCAAATAGCGCCATTTTTTTTTTCAAAAAACTTCATGTCCACTTTGAAAAAGTACCAAAAAAAGCAATGAAGAGAAAGCTTCTAGTCTCAGATTTTTTAGAGTGTACGTGACTTTTAAGAAAGAACGGCTCCTTGTAGATATTTCTAACACTTCCTCGAGATTGTTAAATAATTAATTAAAGCAAATACTCTTAAATTTTAAATTACTCCAATAACAGAGTTATTTTTAGCATGAATATTTATAAAAAATTTCCATATTTAAAGCACCCAATTTAGACAATTAAATTCCTCCAATTTACACACAACCGTTTTACATACATATATATATATATATACTGCAGTACGTACAAAATACATAAAACATATTTACTCAAAATATCTTACAATGGATACAAAAACGTATTTGCAAAAAAAAAAAAAAAAAAAAAAAAAAAAAATAAGTACAAGGGATTAGAAAGTCATAGATATGAAACTTTCATAACCTTGATATATTAAATTTTTATTTATTCAAACTAACAAATGTTTGATAAATTAAATACCGTATAATTTTAATAATCAACGATTTTTAATCAGACAAAAAATATTAGCTGTTTCGTAGCTAATACATTATTAAATGTTTTTCATTCACAAATGAAGAAGTTCAAAGGTACAGAAACTGAAAACTACTCAGAAAGCACGAGCAAACAAGAGAATGAATGTACATGTCAATAGCTTATGTCTGAATGGATTAATGGTAACTAAAGCTTATATATATATAAGAATATTTAAAACGATTAAAGTTCAAATTTTATACAAATTATCTTTCCGTACGTAGTTTCGAACAGAAGTCAAACATTACGAAACGAGTAGAAAATATATCCACACATAAATATATATCTTTTCTTCTTATAAAGTGCATAACTAAGAAAAGTTAACTCTAGACACGCCATTTACTATGTAATTTGGTTTCAGGTGACTTGACCTTCTACAGAAAGGCACCCCGAATTTTCCAGGAGATGATGTATCTGCGATAAATTTTATATGTATCAGTTGCCATAAATGTGATGAAGATTTAAAAATTGGGCTGAAGATTTAAAAGTATAATCCTACTGGGAATTAAAAAATAATAATTTTAAAGGAAACTGCCACCGAAAATTTTTTGTACAATTATGTGCAATCAATATTAAAGAAAATTTTATCGGAAATAAAAATGCAGGCAGCAGAAACATGAATTCTAAAAGTACACAATCGTAGTAATGAAGGAAAATAAATATCTTGATATATTCGTGTAAGGTTAGAATGAATTCCTCTCTGTACAAGTCAAATTTTCTACTTTCAAAAATATGAGAGGAGAAATGAGACTGAGGAACATAGACTGACATGCTACAGAAATTGTCAATCGTTTTTTTTTTTTTTTTTTTTTTTTTTTTTTTTTTTTTTTTTTTTTTTTTTTGCAATGTTACTTATTAATTGCTACTCTTGTTAAGATTATAATTTCCGTATCGCTCATTAATGTCCAATAACGTATTTCCTAAAAGAAAAAAAAATATATTTTTTAATTTAGTGATTGATTACTGATGCTTTACTGTCGTTATTAAAGTTATTAAACCATTACTGGTGATAAGTATTTATGATGCTTTGAATTTCGCCAAGTATCACCATTCTCTGGAACTAAGTACGAAGACACATATTTTTAGTGATGAAAAAAAGCTAACATGTGAAAATATTCAAAACATTAGGAAGCGGCAAGTTTGTATGAATGATTTATTTTCAACCACTATATATTTTAAATATGTTTATCAGAGATGTTTTGCTATTATTTTAATAACATTCTAATGTTTATACAGAATGTTTTTTTTTAAATTGATATTTAAGAAAAACAACCTTAGGATACATATACTTTTTAATGTATTCTATAAGGAAATATATATATATATATATATATATATATATATATTTAACACACAGTTATTTTCGTTGTTATTACAATGAATTTCTTTCTACTTATAATGTTTTTAAAACTATATATGTCATTGTTTATTACTTATTAAAAATGTATTTCAATCTTTTAATGTTTAGATTGTTCTGTCAATTTCCAAACTTTCGCACGATTTTTTCTTTTCTTTTCTTTTCTTTTTTCTTTTTTTTTTTTTTGTCTTTTTGTATTCAGCTGAAGTATAGTGAAAGAAACACTTATTTTATTGAAAAACCGATTATCATTTACTAAGAAAATTTTAATGATAAATATGAAATGTTACTGATTACCCTAATTGATTACTTAGCCTAAAAATGATATATCACTACTTGCATATAAAGTTAAATTCATGCATAAGCATGCATAGCATAGAACAATATATTTTGAAAAATCTTATGAATTAAAATCTGCAGAAAACTATTATTTTTAGTTCATTTGTATTTTAAGACGTGAAGTTGATTAACAGTTTACTAATTGATACTCAAACAACATTCAGGAGAATTTCATTTCATTCCCTTCATGTCAGTATCGATTTTCAATACCAGATTACATTCGCAAATAAGTTAAATGCTTAAAATGCAGAAATTTTACTCAAAAAGTTTAAATCCTAAATAATCTTAAATAATAATTTAATGTATGGATCCTTCTAATTTTGATTAAATAAAAATAAATAAAAAATAAAATAAAATCTAAATTTAAAACAAATTTTAATATGTTTGAACTAATTATACACTTCTTGCAGAATTGCATACATTGTTATGATTAATTTCAAAACATTGTACACTAAATTAAGAAAAGAAAAGACAAAAAGAAAAAATATTCAAGTGATATTAATATATGATCGGTGTAATTCTATATGATGTTTAGATATGAACTAAAAATTACGATTTCATTAAAAATAAAATGTACATAAATGTATATTTCCTCATCAGAAAATATTTAAAATAGCATTTCGAATTGAGTTTTGTAATTGGTGAATGCCAATGGAAACACTATTTGCAAAGACCCATTGTATATTTCTAAGAAACTGTAAGAAGTATTCATAGGTGTAAATATCTCCTTGAAAGATTCAATTATGTGCTGTAGATTACGTGAAAGACAAAAAGTAGATCATTAACATATACCAAAGAAAAAAAAAATGCATAATTTATTGTAATTTTCAGCGTTGGTATTTAAATAGTATCTTGTTGCAAATGCAACATCTACATGTACATTCAACAAAATGTCTCAAACATACGGCATAAGTAGTGAAATATACAGTATTAAAACTTAAATATTTTAGAAAAATGGTCTCAGGTTATTCGAGCTATCGTTTAATGAAAGACAATCTACTAATGTACAGTTATTAGATGAAATCTCAGCGAATGGAACTTAAACGCGCGTGTAAGTTGAATAAGGGAAGAGTAAATACTTTTCTTCTTTTGACGTAATTGTATAAATTTCATCAATGGAACTTGTAGTGGAATAGCCACCTCTTTTTCACGTAGCTTGATGAAAACTTTCAAGTTCTGTCGAAAACATATAAAAATTAAGATATATAATTATATATACTATTTTGGAAAGTATTACAATATTTATCCCTAAAAACGCATGTGCATCAGAAATTCTACTAATACTTAATGCATTATTATATTGTGTTTTTCATTCACCTATAGAATCGCGAATACTTGATACATTAAATAAAAATAATTCCAGTTTTTCAATTTGAAATAGCTATAAAAATATTTATCAATAAGGGCGAACTATCTGGTCTACCTTTAGAAATCCGAGCAAAAATAAGCATTATTTTCATAATTCATAACAAAGTAATATGACAAATTTAGTGACTTAAAAAATTAAGTTTTAAGTTAAAAGTTACATCATACATAAGTAACTTGCTTTTAGGATAATTATCATTTTTAAAGTGTTATCATCATGCACATTTTTGAATATTGATATTAACCAAAGTCATTGTTACGATATTTTAACATTTTGATTTTGGGGCACGACTGGCGACAGTTTTTATATATGAATAGAATGAACAAAAATAGCCGCTGAGACCTACAAACTGTCTCAACCACTTATTCAAATGTTTAAAAAAGGAAGATGTATTCTCTGCGAAAAAGAAGAAGTAAGATTATTTAAAAAAGTAACCACATGCATGCATTGTAAGTGATCATCACCCAGTTTTTCTTTTCCTTTTATCGAGCGAAAAAATTTTAGAACTCTAAGTTGATCTGATGGACTGATAGTTTTAAAATTGTGATTGTACCTACTTGTAATTTTAAAGCCTGTATACAGACTTTTGATTTTTTTAATCTTCTTTGCTTCTTAAAAGTGCATAACTAAGAGAGGTTCACTCTAGACACACTATATACTGTAATTTGGTTTCAGGTGACTTGACTTTCTCCAGAAAGGCACCCCGAATTTTCCAGGGGATGACGTACCTCCGATAAATTTTATATGTATCAGATACCATAAATATGGATATCAATTCGGGCAGAAGATTCAAAAATATAACACTACTTGGAATTAAAAAATTAATAATTTTAAAGGAAACTTCTACCGAAGAAAACATTTTGTACAATTATGTATAATCAATATTAAACAAAAATTTTCTAGAAAATAACAATGCTGGCATCAGTGACACAAATTATAAAACTACACAATCGTAGTATTGAAGGAAAAGAAGTATCTTGATATATTCATAGAGATAGAATGAATACCTCACTGTACAAGTCTAATTTTCTACTTTAAACTCTAAACCATACCTGAACTGATAAAATATGGGAGGAGAAATGAGACTGGGAAACACAGACTGACATACTACAGAAATTGTCATCAATCTTTACATTTACGTTTGCTCATAGTTACAGTTGCTCGTAGTTAGCATTTAAGTATAAAACATGCATATTTGCATTTGATTTCATGTTCATAATTGGATTGAAATATAAAGAAATAAGAAGTAATGTCTCAATTACTGTAGAAAGTTTTCTGTAATAAATATTGAAATAGTATATATTTTATATATATAATCGTGTTACGTAATATTCCCTTTAATTATAACATGCTTAAGTAACATTTTCTCTCTCGTAATAGAAAAAATCTATACCTATCTTATACGAATTACAGAAGTTTGCAAAATTTTAAGTTTATTTTTAGGAAACACCAGAAAATATATTTAGGTCTGTATGTAAATGCAAATGCATTTTATGAAACAAAGTAAAGGAAATTAAAGGCATATTTATCTTTTAAGAAGAACGAAAGATCAAGCTTCGACAATAGGTTATGAAACACTGTCAGATATATTCAAAATACTGTAACAAATCGTCATCGTTTAAAAAGGTCGAATATGCTGCCTAAGTGTACAATTTTGAACACGCATAACACATTTAAAAACGCAATTTCAGAAATTACCATCAATAGCCAGAATAATGACCGAATTATTTTGTGTAGTCGTGTGTGTAATCATAGATATGTATATAGACTACACACTATGCAAGAATTTAGTTCAGTTAGGAAAGGTGTAGTATGGTTAAAAGTCCTTTCAGATTTTTTTAATAAAAGTACTCGAGATCATTTGTGCAGCGCTGTGTAGGATCTATAGAATTTATGAACACAAAGTAATATCCAAAATATTAGTTAAATTAAAAAAGGATAACTGGAAACGCACTTGCAGCGGTTATTGTCCATAGCGAGCACAGGAACAGAATTATTTTATGTGTCTCTGCAAATGAACGATGATTTCTATGCCCACTATATTCTATAGTAAGCATCTTCTAGTGCACCTCAGTGATATATATTAATTTCAATAAATTATAAATAGTGTAACACCATTAATGTACACCATAGATGATTTCCCTACAGACCGTAATATAAGAGAATTATTTTGAGTGTCCCTGTAAACCAATTATAAGTGCTACACACATTATTTTCAATAGTAATAATGCCATATTAAATCGGAATAACCCATATATCAATTGCATGACACTCAACGTATATTTACGCAGACTATGTTGGAAAGTGTTGAAAAAATGAGAGAAATCTAAACTTAGTTCTATGTTCTTATTGGTGTATTACAAAAGAATCCATAATTATACATAAAATAAATTTTATTTAAGTACATATAAAGAAATGATATTTAGAAACAATTACATATATTACTATTGAAAATATATTGATGCACCAATACACAAATTTTTATATACAATTTGCTGTTGATCATTATCATAATGTGTAAACATAATCATGATATATATATGTAATAATCAAATACACATTTATTATGTATAATAATAGTAATATTAATAATATTAATAGTAACATTAATAATTTAGTAATATTTACAACCAATATTGGAAATAAAATAAGTCGATTGGAAAAATAGGGAATAAATTGTATAATGAAAACTTAATTGTAAATAAATGTGGATTGATCTGAAAATAAAAATATACAATAAGATAATTATAAAGTTAGAAAATAAATTATATTTTCTTTAAATATACAAAACTAGTGAACAAGTGAATATAAGAAACTAGTGAATAAGTGAAACAAAAATTGTCTGCTAAATAACGTCAGAAACACAGAACTTCATTTAAAATGTAGAATAATGCGTATATTTTTTATCCATTAAAATTATTATTAATTGCACCGTTTTCAGAGAAATTTAATGTATTAGAAAAAAATATAATTTATTCCCTGCAGAAATACGTTTATGCATAACCAATAACAAGCTAAAAATGTTAATTAAATTATAGGAAGTAGACCAGCTTTCCTTACAAAAATGTAATTAAGCGTAATTTAGAAGTGTAATTCAGATTCTTTTATTTTTTAAATTCCGCACGAAGGCACAGAATTTTGACACAATTACTAACAAAATTGATGTGGAGGTAAATTTTCCTTTAATTGCATATTCTATCAAATTTTTGTTTAAAATTTTCAGTGTTTTCAGAAATATTTTACATTATTTAAAAGAAATAAATTTTCAAGGGATCAAATATAAATTAGTTTCCTATATAAATTAAATTTAAAAATTAAATTTAGTCTATAATAAAATGTCTGAACTTGCTCACGTACTTTTAGAATATTAAATAATAATTATAAATATACAAAATAACCAATATTGTTTTAATACTTTTACACTTTTATTCAATGTACTAAAATAAAGTTATTAGTAAATACGTTCAAACTATGTAATATGAAGTTCTATTTTCAAAAAATTATGAAAATATGTATTTTTATTAGAAATGAATTTGATTTGTTTTTTGCTTTAGATTTCCAGATAAAGAAATTTTCATTTTATCAACAACAACAACAAAACATACCTCTCCAAGTGAGATTTCATATATATATATATATGTGTGTGTGTGTGTGATGAAGTGACGAATTGTAGCTGAGAAAAGGCTGTTGGGAAAAATCTGGTTGACTTGGATTTCCATATTCTAAACACTGGCATCGGCCGGATGGTTGCATGGTTCAGTCGAGGCTAACGAAAAATACAGGCTACCGCGGGTCTTTACGCGTATCTTTTTTTACAGACCGCGGGAGTCACGTGGTGGTCGAATCCACCAATGCAGGTGTACGAAAAGAGCAACACGTCACTCTGGCGGTCAGTAAAAAAAGATAAGTGAAATGAACCGCGGTAGCCTGTCTTTTTTGTTAGCCTCGGTTCAGTAGTTATGATGAAAATTCATGGACTCCATAAATTAATCAGTCGGAAGTTTAAAAATAATGTTTATTTGCATACTCAGAAATCACTCAGGAGAAATGCTGTAGCATGCCGATCTAACTGATTACTCATTCATCGTTAATTTTCGTCGGGGTTTCTGTGCATTAAAATGTTTAAAAGAGCTTCGAATAAATTTTGAGCTCTCCGAAAAGAACATTTCAATCCCATATATACATAGCAATTCTTTTTCGAAATTCATTATCAACTATCCTTGAATGATTCTGTGACGATAGATATGTCGAGCGCCCTCGCTGACCTCCCGCAAAGTTTGCGTGTGACGAAAAAATGCATTTTCCTCAAAACACATGTGATCTAGGAAAATCGTTATAGATTTCCTGGAATGTTTAAATAAACTCCTATTTAAATAAACTACTAAAAATTTATTCATAATTTTAGTTTTAGTAGATGCAGAAATAGAGGGGATGGGGGAAGACATATTTTTGCAGCGTATTTTCGACTATATGTTTGAAAATATAATACCTAAAATTACAACAATTGCATTTTTGAGTTAGATTACTACGAAATCTTTCACATGATACCCCACATGATACCTCACACGATATACAAAAATATATTTTTTTCAAGTAACTTAATTGCACCCCCTCCCTAATTTTTTTCTGAAAATACAGGGTGAACCAAATGTTTTTCCCTAATTATAATAATTCATTACAAAATAACCGTTCGTTTAATAATGTAACTTGCTGTATCACTGGATAGGTCAGTTTTAGTAGGGTTTTTTTTTGTTCAATACAAGGGATGATTGCTCCTTCAGGAGTGACTCAGGGAAACATTTGTAAGAAAGACATCATATTCGGCCAAAATGGCGTCGACTCAAGAGAAAGTTCAACGTGTGCTTTGGTTTCACGAAACGAAATGACCCGTTAATATTCAGAGAAAATTTCGACGTTGATATGGACGCAACCCTCCTGATTCATATTCAATAAAGCGATGGCATGACAGGTTTAAAGAAGCAAGCAGCGTTGCTGATCTGCCCAGAAGTGGCAGGCCTAGAGTGACTGCCTAGTGTGAATGCACCAATTGTTGACGTCGAAGAACTGAAGACTAGGATACGAGCTGCTGTGTGCACTGTAACAGACGACATGAATACCGCTTAGATATTATCAGAGCTGCCAAGGGGGCACGCGTTGAAATTTACTGAAGTACGTGGTCTTATAAAAAAAATTATAACAGTACTTACAATGCATTCAATCAAACATATGTCTAATTATAATAGTTTGAGCACAATAAATATTAATAATCAGGGGCCAGACGTTTGGTTCACCCTGTGTTTATGAATGGATAATAATCTCAAAATATGGTAGTCAACAGGCTTTATAACTTCCCCATGTTTCCACTTTTCACATACCGTAGTTTACGAGTAAAAAGCGTCTGACAGACAGTCAGACACAGGAGTGATCTTATAATGGTTTAGTTTTTACTTTGTAAGTACAGGTACTCTAAAAAGATTTATTTTCCTCATATTAGCACCCGTTTGCAATTTCAGATTGTAGCAGACAATATCTGTGTCCCTTTTAAATATGTATGTTCAATGCCCTTTTCATACCTATATTGTCTATAAAGCGATACAATGTTAAGGCTTCTGCATTCCAGATAAAATATAAAATAACATTTTGTACTGCATATACGTTTTATTATTATCCATATTTGCGCCTGCTATCGACAGAATAAAAACAACAGTATAAAACGCTAAATAGTGTCATCTACTTCTCAGATTTTGAATCATCTAGTTAACTACATACATATTGCGTAAGGTGGTATAGTGCCAAATTTTACATTCAGTGAAATCTCCACGTTATCAACATTTACTAACACATTAGTTCGGACTGCAAATACCTAAAAGAATCCAATTTCTGTGTGGTACAAAATTTCTGCATTGTTTTTGTAGTACCTTGGATAAAACCCAGGTATGAATGATTAATACGAATGTGAATTCAGAAATACGGTGAAAACTGTTATTAATGATATATATATATATATATACATTGAATATCCCATGAACGTCTCTCTCGGTCAACGACCATTTTCTCATCGAACAAAATTTATCCCTAGAGGCTCAATGCTAATTTTACTTTCATTCAGCAATCATTATTCGTACAACTTCCTCCATCAGAGAACAATTTGTTTGAAGAAACAGAAATATTTTCTCTTCATTCCTGGTCATTGAAGCTTTAGCTTGGCCGATCTGTAAATGTTCCCCCACCTGGAATAATGAGTGGAAAATCCCCACTTCCTAGAAGATCATGCTTGATAAACCTCAGATAATGCCTTTTATGGTCTGCTTGTTGTAGTGAAATTAGTACATCTTCCTATGTCAATGCGATCGAGATGCCGTGCTGCAAGACACGTTTCCGAGTCTGATGGCTTGCTTCTGCTATCTTGCCGGTGCAAATCTGTTTCTGTAGCGTTTTAACAATGAAAGCTAAGAGACGGATTTTAATCTTAAAGAACTGCATACACATAATACATGGACATAAACATAGAAACTCAAATGTTTAACTGTGCAAAAACACAGATAAAGAAAACTTTTAAGAAAAAAACAATATTTTTAAGAATGGCAAGATTGTTATTTGCGTAGAATGAAACAATAACCTAAGGAAAAATTCTATGATATAAACGAAGATTCGATGGAATAGTTTGGAACAGAAAGAAAACAATAATTGCATTTATTCACTAAACTTTGAAAGAGATGAGAAATAAAAGTTGTAAAAGTTCAAATTGTAAAATCAAATCGAACATCACTTCATACAAATTTTAAACTATTGTAGTAATTAGCATATGAATTTAAATTTAAATTTTCTTTTGATATTTAATTAATTTATTTATTTCGTAATGTGTAGGATACATTTTAAAAATTCTACTTGTTAACTTACTTTCGGCAACCAAACACTTGGTTTACACGTGACCTGCATTACAGGACCAGCGTTCGACGAGACTAAATTTTAATGGAACGGAGCGTGGTCGTTTTATGGAGGTTTTACTCTATTATGGTATTACATTATATGAAGATCGAATATTATTTAGTATAAAAATTCAAAATTTACCTAGTATTAGAAGTCATATTGCAAAAAAAATATTAAAATGGTTCCTTATCGCATCAATTTTTTCAATATTCCGATCGCGGACGAAGTGGAACCGAGCACAATGAAGTTAGCATACCCTAGGAGAAGAAGGAGTATTCAGTTCTCCCATAGGAGAAATCAAGAATACTACACGGAACACTGTGTTTGTTTCTTACACGAGAACGCGTAACTTTAATCTTTTGTGTACTGAAAAAGAATCGAAATATGGTACCGGAAAAATATTGCTGAGTGCTTTTTTAATAAATAGATAAACAATTTTATAGGAACTTCATCATTTCATAATATATTTTCCATCTAAGTGTCTAATTGTTATTTCAGATAGTTAGGAAGAACATAATACAATAAAACAAAGTTGATATCATGGCAACAGGAAACGTCCAGAATATTAATATCACCGCACTCTAAAGTACATCATATAATTCGAAATTAGAAAACATGCTAGCACAGGTGTTCGAGTCATAGCTGAAAATTTTATTGGATTTTTGCCGAAAAATGGGGAGGGGTACTGTAATTAAAAAACTAAAATATCCCAGTTTCTAAATCCTTCTAATTGTGCGATTCTTAATATACACAGAAATATTCATATTCAAATACGTTAGGTTAAAATATTTTATAAATAGTTCATTTATGAGGTCAGAAATACATTGTGCAGGGAATTTATCAATATAAATTGTACTACTTGTATAGGCATAGTTGAAAGAACGCAAGAATACCGTTCCCCATCAAGGAATTTTGTATATGATAGCATGGAAATTCAATATAGGAATCTATCCTCCATTGCATAGTTAACTAGAAATGTTCCAAAAACTGAAAGATTCATTAATGAGTTCTGTGTAAATTTTAATTTAACAAATTTATTTTAAGAAAGTGTACTGCTGTTTGTTAATCACGTTGCTCCATATCTGTTTTTCTCTGGAACGTTTTAAAAATCCTTTTATCCAATGTATTTCATAAATTCCTTTCGTTCATGATCTGTAACATATATCCGAGCATTTTTCATAAGTTCGAGGACTAGCAATAAATTATATACAGCGTTAAATAAATTTCATCAAATTGTTTTAACTACGATTAAAATTTATATCTCATTATTACTCAAGATAATACGAAATCGGAAAAGAAATTAAATAAAATCTAGAGAAATTTTTAAGTGATACTAAAAAACAAACAACAAAAGGCTTATAAAAACCTTTTTAATGATCCAACATACGTTTCAACACTGAATACGGCGCCATTTTCAAGAAAATATAATGATAAACAAAGTATCCTTGCAAATTTCGAAAAATAACCTTGAAAACATGAATCACGAGATCCAAATATGTAAAAAAAGAGAAAAGCAGGTGCTTGAAGTAGCCAACTGTAATCGTGAAAATTATATTTCGTTATTGCTTTTTAAAACGGAAAAATACCTCGTGCCAAATTTTAGGCAATTTTATCACGAGGTACTTATCTGTTTTAAAAAGCAATAACGAAATACAATTTTCACGATTACAGTTGGCTACTTCAAGCACCTGCTTTTCTCTTTTTTTACATATTTGGATCTCGTGATTCGTGTTTTCAAGGTTATTTTTCGAAATTTGCAAGAATACTTTGTTTATCATTATATTTTCTTGAAAATGACGCCGTAGTCAGTGTTGAAACGTATGTTGGATCATTAAAAAGGTTTTTATAAGCCTTTTGTTGTTTCTTTTAGTATCACTTAAGCATTTCTCTAGATTTTAATTTTATTTAGTGATTTTATTTTGCGGTTATGAAATGAATTTGCTTTAAATAATGTAATTTCACACGATTAAACATTGGATACTTTTGTTACTACAAGGAAAAAGTGCACGGAAATCGTCAAACTGTACAATAAAAACTTTAGTATTATTCAAGGATTTTAGGATTAATCAGACAAATATTTCGATTAATGATAATATAATTTATATTCCAAAGAAAACAAAAAGGGCAGAACTGAAACGCTTTTATAAATATTGCTTTGCTACACTTCTATGCACTGTAAGACACTTTTCTTATGTAAAACACTGGTGATGTTTGTAGAGAAAAGTTTATTATGTGGTATTCCAAAACCGTATGTTGTAACAAAACGTTTTCTTGATAGAAAGCATTTATATATATACATATTATGCAGGAAGTTCCAAAAACATTATACACGCTTTATAATTTTAAATATTGAAGATACGTAAGTAAAAAAAAAAAATCAAAAGTGTTGAAGATAAGGTAGGATGTGAGATTTTGTTCATGAAATCTACGTGCCAATTATTTTAAAAGTAACAGTTTTTTTTTAATTTTGATATGGTCCCTTGGTCCTAAGATTTACATTTAGAAAAATGTTCTTCATCCCCTGACAAGTACAACAGTAAAACTGTATCGTTCTACGACCAAAATTAACCGTCCCTATGTAATCGTCTGCCCGTGTTAACTGCCACAGAGTCCCGAAATTTTGTAAAATTTATAGCATCATAACGCGGTGCGTTTAGACCGTAGAAAACTGGATTGTTTACTGTTTTACTTGTCAGATCACGGTAACTGTTTTTTGTAAATGTCACTTATATGAACCGGTGATCATATAAAAATTTTAAAAAAGTAACTTTAAAAAAAATAATCACTGGATTATTTTATCAAGATAATCTTAAATCCTAGTTTATTTTGAACACGTGCCTAGGTATGACGAACAGACACAATAAGCGCATTTAAATCGAATTAAAGATAATTTTATCATTTTTGCGACACCTATATTACATATATAGGTTGTGTATTGACATTCGTTACTATTATTAAATACCATTGAATCTAATTTATATATATCATATATTCTAATACGAGCAAATCTTGTGTGTGGTTATATATATATATATATATATATATATATAAATATAAATATACATATAAATATATATATATATATATATATATATATGAAAATTTTATCTTGAAAACGGCTCTAACGATTTTGACGAAATTTCGTATCCTACCATTTTGGGGCACCAGAAAACCATTGGGCTTGGTCACATGTTCGAGAAAATTCGATTAAAGGGTCATTTTGGGTCATTTTGGGTCATGGTCTAGCTAATTGTATCTAAAAAACGGTTCAAACGATTTTGACGAATTTTTGTATCCGACATTTTCGGACACGAGAAGACTATTTGGCTGGGTCACATGTTCGAGAACTTTCTATTAGTGGGTAATTTTGGGGTCAACACGGGTCAAATTAATTTTATCTAAAAAACGGCTTTAACGATTTTGATTAAATTTTGTGTCCTACGAGTTTCGAGCACGATAAAATCATTGGGCTGGGTCACATGTCCGAGAAAATTCGATTAGTGGGTCATTTCTGGGTCATTGTGGGTCAAGATCTAAATAGCGGCTCAATTTACACTAAATTTTGCATCCAATGGTTTTCGGGCACGAGAAGACTGTTGGGCTAGGTCACATGTTCGAGAAAATTCAATTAGTAGGTCATTTTGGGTCATTTTGGGTCATGGTCAAAGCTAATTGTATCTAAGAAACGGTTCAAACGATTTTGACGAAATTTTGTATCCGACTATTTTCGGGCACGAGAAAACTATTGGGCTGGGTCACATGTTCGAGAACTTTCGATTAGTGGGTCATTTTGGGGTCAACGCGGGTCAAATTAATTTTATCTAAAAAACGGCTCTAAGGATTTTGATTAAATTTTGTATCCTACGAGTTTCGGGCACGCGAAAATCATTGGGCTAGGTCACATGTTCGAGGAAATTCGATTAGTGGGTCATTTCTGGGTCATTGTGGGTCAAGATCTAAAAAGCGGCTCAATTTACACTAAATTTTGCATCCTATGGTTTTCGGGCACGACAAGACTGTTGGGCTAAGTCACATGTTCGAGAAAACTCAATTAGTGGGTAATTTTGGTCATGGGTCATGATATTTGAACTCAAATTTAATTTTGACCGAGCATAGCTCGGTCTTCCCTGCTCGTAAGGATTCTAAATGAGAGATACATGAGAAGTTAAAAGGGAATTTTGTCGTGCTTATTTAAATAAATTTAATATATTTATGTATACGATTTTTTTATAATGGATTTGAATCGGAATTTCTAATCGTATCTGTCTCTTTATTTTGCAATTAAAAAATGTACTACTATCATATTGACGGATAATTTATTTTACACAGATATGCATAAAATGTTTATACCTGCAATCTTAAACTACTGTGATTTTTAATAAAAGGAAGGACATTTTTATTGCAATCAGAATGTACCTAATAAACGTCATCACGTTAAAAAATGCACGAAAAAATAATTCAAACCCTATATTACAAATATTAATTTTATTTTAATATTTTACAAATTTAAATCATCAAAAATCCGATTATCATTCAAATGCCAAGTTGTATCTTTATCAAAATTTTAGTATCATCAAAAATCCGATTATCATTCAAATGCAAAGTTGTATCTTTATCAAAATTTTAGTATCATTTATTTCTAAAGCTATTTGATAATTTTATAAATGTTTCGAATTTAACATGTTAACATTTATTCTTCATCTATGAAACTTACTTTAAATTTCGAAACCACAATTTTATCATTCTAATAGATATACTTAGTCGTTTAAACTATGATATTTTGTATTCATCTTTTTAAATGCTATGTTTAAGTTAATGAAAATTCAAAATACAAACATATGAACATCTTGACTATTGATACGACGGTATTAAATCGCATATCCCGTAAATAATTTATTTCTGCTTTTTGTCCCCTCTGCCTAATTCGCCAGTATTTATAGAGTGTTTTAGCTTATATTTAGCTATCAAATAGCGCTAATCGAAATATAAATATAAATTATTAGTTAATATTCAGTCGAGATTCTTGTAATCTCTTAATACTCGAATATACATATTGCCTACATTATATGGGGAATACCAGTATAATAGACATTTTATTCAGCACATGACACAGGCGTATACTGAATTTATTCAAGATAACTTTCTATTTGACCTCCAGAGACAGTTACGCTGAATTTTTCTTTCTCATTCACAAGCAGCCGAGAACTTAATCTTAAATTCTGTTTCTAAATTTGTTTCAATTTATCGTTTCATTGTAACAACTACACAGCGACCTAATTTCATAATCATTCGGGAATCAAACTATTAAGAAACATTAAGCAAATTCAGAAATTTATGATACAATATACGTTTTCTATAATACGTGAATTTCTGATAATATTTTCTACTTTGGCATACTAGAGTCACATTAAATAATGTTTTTATTATTATTATTATTATAAAGTGTTAAGCAACAGTTTATTTACATAATCAGCAATAATATATAATTCCAGTGGAAATAAAAAAAGCTTAATCAATCAATAAAATTATCTGTTACAGTTTCAAGATTTTGAAGCAGACTATACAGTCATTTGATAGTTTTTATAGATAAAGGTTACTTACTTGTAATTTTAACCTATATTTTCTAAACATCCGAAAAATAGCACAGCACACATAAGCGGACTCTATATAAATTATTTTGAATATTTTAATTCATATTAAAGGCTATTTATTATTCACTAGTCATTTACCGATAAATTTGTCTTTAACGGAAGTTTAAATTAATGCTGGATATTTTTTTAATAAATTTTTTAAATGGCGGTTTTTGCAGATTTTTTGCTTTACTTTTCAACATACATGTTTTTGTTTAAATTTTGAGCTCCAACAAAAACCCATATATAAATGTATTGAGGTATTATTTCATACTTTTATACAAGTAAAAAAAAATATATATTGTCCAAAAAAATTATCTAGAAGATAAATTTTGCTTACACTTATGACTCTCCGGAAAATGGACGATAGTACAAAATTGTTAAAAATATCCCTGTGAAATTATGGGCAGAGGCCGGCAGCAGAAATTCGAGTCATACCCCGTAAAAAAAAAATCCATGCCCACCATTTTGTGCAGCCCGTAACTGCTTCCCTTAAAACAGGATATAAAGCAATTTAAAACACAATAACACTTTATTTACTGATCCATTGCACGTAGCACGTTAGATAATCATCACAGAATCGCTTTTTTTGGCGGGTTAAAAAATATGTTACTGTCGCGGTTAAGTGACATTATTTTTAGAAACACGACTAAAATGAAAGGTTACACCTTAGTGGAGGAAAATGTATGGGGTCGTACAATATTTTTGTTAACAGATGGGCTAGAACTGTAAGAATATGTGGATTGCCCTTAATTTTCTAAATATCTATGGGATAAGGCCCTTTATTTAGTGGATCAGACCGTTTTTCATCAAATAAGGCTGTTGCCCGTGAAAATTGAAGAGCAAACGCTCATAAATTTACAGTTTTTTCTGTGAGTGAATCCACTACTACCTAACCCCCATCAGTTAGTAATAGAGATAGTCCTTTCTTTCTCTGTTACTTTCCCAACATTGTGACTCTACAACTAACGGAGGCTTCTAACAGTCTGGCTGACAGGTGCACATCAAATTCATTAACCTTTTTCCCGGGTTTTTTTTTTTTTTTTTTTTTTTTTTTTTTTTGCACATTCCAACATAGTTGAAAAGTGTTTATGAATTTGGTTTGTCTATCTGCCGTATGTCTGCGTTTGTCCGTGCTCTAACTCACGTACATATACTCGGATAACCATGCAATTGATATATGTTAATGAAGTTTACTATGAAATTTTCGGTACTGAAAATGATGTGTGTAGCATTTATAGTTCATTTACAGGGACACTCAAAATAATTCCGTTACATTACGACTTATGGGGAAAAAACGTTTGCGGTGTATTTTAATGATGTTAATATATTTGAAACATGTTGAAATTGATATATACTACTTAGGTGCATTACTAGATGATTACTATAGATTATGGTGTGCATAAAATTCAATGTTCATTTACAGGGACACACAAAATAATTCGGTTGGACTACTATCCAAAAACAATAATTACTGGGATTACGTTTTAAGTTGTTGTGGTAAGATTTTTAACTAAACTATTTTTGTACGTATTGCATGAAATGTATAAATTGCACAGATGATATACAGGGTAGCACAAATGTTTTCGAGTACATATCCGTTTATTGATGGAAATTGCTTTTGCTTTGATGTGCATTTAATTTCAATATTATCTATTAATGCGTTTGAAACAGAATTAGTTACTTCATGAAAACTCAATCAGCTATTTAGTAATGTTAGTCTGTGCCTGCTTGATGTTCAAAGACATATAACAGTTGCCTATTTGGTCTATTCCAAGGCAACCATCTGGCAGAAAATTGGGTGAAGATTGAGTGAAATTTGGGGTGATTGTAAAACAAAAAACAAGAACGAAAAATCATGCGTCAAGCATAGATTATGTAACACTTTCCAACGCTTCCAAAATAATTTTACAAATCATACCGTTTAATAAGCTGAAAGATAACATCTAAGTAAACAATTTGGAAAACGCATAACATATTTAAAAATTTAATTTCAGGAATTTCCAACATATACAATATTCGGAAAAATATCCGAATACTTTTATTCAGCCCTGTATATGATCTATAGATTTGTATATATACTACATAGGATGCCAAATTTTAGTTCAGTTAGGAAACGCGTAGCACAGTTTAAAATTCTCCGCCTGGAGTTTCTGTCAATAAACGGAAATGTGTTCGCGAACTTTTGTGCTTCCCTGTATACGATCTACAGAATTTATACACTCTTAAAACTGTACCGCTTATTTAAAAGGCACAAGCACATTGTGCCTTCTATTACTTTAATGTAAGAGGTACGTAGACAGTGTGCCTCTGATTAGGAGAAAAACGTTAGAGGCAACATGAAATGAAAGGCACCCATAACACAGCGAAATATCTCCGAGGCACACAGTTCGCCTCTGACAGATTGGTGCCTTTTAAAAAAAAAACATGTCGAGTTTCAGAGGTACACTCAGAAACGGACATGCGCTATTACAGTCGTCTACCCGTCATGCATTGGGATCAGTGGAAGGGAAGCAGAGCAGAAGCAATGGCCGCCAATGTAAATAAGCCTCTGAACAACGTTGAGTCGAAGCAAATAATGAGTCTGGAATAAGTAAGTAGTATATTTAACTTTGTATTCTTTTCTGTGAATGTTATAATGTAAAACAGGATTCTTTATACACTCGTGATTAGGGAGGGGCAACGATAAATACTTCGTCAAACGCTTAGTTATTCAAGTTATATCTTACTATTTTCAAAGATTTAGGGGAATGGCGGCATTACCCTGCACCCTCTAGCGTACATGCATGTGTGTATATGTATATATTATGTATGTGTATCTCTCAGCAAATCTTTGTTTTTATGTGCATATAAATAGGACTTAATAAATAATAAAATGAATAATACATAGTAAATCATTCTTTAATCATATATAGTATTTCCAAAACCGTAGTCAGATACTTTTTTTCTGGTTTGTGTGTGTTAGGAGGGGGGGGGGGGGGGGAGGGCTACCTTGTAGATGTTAAGCTACAGTGCCTTTCTTTTAAATAAAGTATAATATGAATTGATTCTTCCCACTACAGCCTTGAATACTTTCTACATTTTATAAAGTTTCACAAATCGCAATGTTGATTCAAATTTTGCACTCCAAAATATTATTTGTATATTTCAAGTAAAAGTTCCTTAAAAAAATATTATTTGTTTAAAAAAAATAGAATTTAATTAAACTGTCATTGATCATTCTCCCTGTCGATAAAAATAAAAATATTTTTTTATTTTATTTTTATTGCATTAAATTTTCGTATAATAATTTATTGAAATTTTGAAAAATCACCGTTTTTTGGCTTCCATAAATGTTTGCAATTTTAAATATCTCAAGTTCTATCAAATGTAGAAAATTTTATGATCCCTCATTTTAAAGAGGAGTTTATAAATTTTAATTTAATATTAAAATTCACTATGTTTAGTTTTAAAAAGTATTTTTTTTATTTTTATTTATTTATTTATTTTTTTTTTTTTTTGTTAAGAAAGAAAAAGAAAAAGAATTATGTTTGTTGTAATATTATAAGCTTAAAATTATGAAATTTTTTGAGTGGGATCTCAATGGTATCAGGAGTTATCAAATAGAAGCTGAAAAATTGCCATTTAAATAACAATCTAACGCGCCTGCATCATTTTTCATGTTTTTAATGTTTGTCTTATTTGTTTTTAATAAAGCTTTTATGCCTTTTTATGTATTTTGTTATGCACAAAATAAATTCAAATGTTGACAAGGTTCTTTATTGAACCACAGAACTGACTTAGGCCACATGGACACACATTTTAATATTTATTTCATATTTATTTCACTAAATTGGGGGTGAGAAAATTTTCTTTTATAGTATTCTGCCTTAGACAAAATTTAATCTATGTCTTCGGATATGCCATGCTGGGAAATCTTGCTGCAGTAGACAAAATTTAATGTAAAGATATAAATTTAATATGAAATATAATTAAATTACAGTCTGCACCTCTTATAATGGTGGCACATGCATGTGCCACCATTATAACAGGCACAGAATGTATTTTTAAATAAGAGGCACTTGAATATATAAATTCAGTGGCACACTGTGCCTCTTAATTTCAAAGGTTCTTACGCTGTGCCTCTGAATCCCAAAGGCACTATGTACCTCTTAATTTCAAAGGCACAACGTGCCTCTTAATATTCAAAGGCACAAAAATTCAGAATGTACCTCTTAAATCAGAGGCACAGTTTTAAGAGTGTACACACCACGTAATAGACAAAAAGTGAGTTAAATTTAAAATCGCGTTCAGTAACATAAAACGCACTTCCAGGAATTATTGTTAACAGACAGTAGAGAATTCTTTTGTGTGTCCCTGTAAATGAACGATGACTGCTATACATACACTATTCTAGTAAGCCTCTTGTAATACACCTTAGTGATATATATAAATTTCAATGTGTTTAAAATAGTGAAACATTATTTAAATAAATCGCAGACGATTTTTCTCCATAGACATAATGTAACGGAATTCTTTTGACTGTCCCTCTAAAGTAACTATATGTGCTATGCAAACACCCTATTCCATATTAAGCTTCTTGTAATGCACCTTAGTGACATAGATCAATTACAATGTGTTTGAAATTGTGTAACATTATTAAAATAAACCGTAAATGATTTTTCCCCATTGACCGTAATGTAACGGAGTACTTTTGAGTGTCAATGTAAAAAAACTATAAGTG
Organism: Maratus michaelseni; assembly: GCA_963931845.1. Taxonomy (NCBI): domain Eukaryota; kingdom Metazoa; phylum Arthropoda; class Arachnida; order Araneae; family Salticidae; genus Maratus; species Maratus michaelseni. Next base: position 397,698,119 of record OZ007592.1, read on the forward strand.
CTACACACTTCCGTTGAAATATGGAAAATGCTATAGATAACGACAATAACATATAAAAATTGAAAAGCGGGAGTTAGAATTTACGGGAGTTAGAGCACGGCCAGACGGCCAAAAGGCAGACGGCCATACGGCCAGACAAACCGAGGTCAGAAACACTTTTCAACTAGGTTGGAATGTGTTAAAAACAGAAACCGACAAAGAAGATGCCAGCTAAATACTTGTGCAGCAAAACCAACAACTATTTAAAAAAAATAACGTTGGACTATGCCTAAGATATTTTCTCCCATTCCACCTAAATAACAACGAATAGCAGCGGATTGTACCATTGTCCTATTTTTAGGACAGTCTGTACCGATCAAACTAATAAAAGTTTGGTACGTTTTTTGATTTTATGTGTATAAAGTAAAGCTAGGATAGTCTGCGCACAATTCAAAAGAATAGCAATAAAAAATGTAAATATTATTATTTTGCTAAACTATCGATGAATAATTTTTACTTCTTTTGTTTTTTATTTCCATTGCTATTTTGTTGTTATGTTGCAATTTAATAGAACAGTTGTAATAAAACTAAGAAAGTTATTTTGCGCAATCTCACCTTACAGAGTTGGTGTGATTGCGCACATGGGTAGGAGAGATTGTTACTAATAATAACTACAATTAAACTGTTAACAATAATAATTACACTTAAATGACATTGCTGTAAGGTTTTTGTGAACAAATTTCATTGTATTGGGAGTGAATATTTCAACCTAATGCTTAAAGAATCAGAAAAAGGAAATAATTTTAAAAACGATTATAAAAATTTAAAGAATCAGAAAAAGCAAGTCCAGATAAGATTGCAAAATAAAATTATGTAACTTAATATCATGTTTAACTTAAAATTAGTCCATTTTCATTTTTCATTTTTTATGCAAATTTACCAATAAGCTGCGTAATCTCTCCTAGCATAGAAACTAATGAAAAGAATGCGCCATCTCTCCTAAGTAGCAAATGCGCAAACTCTCCAGTTTCGGTAGGAGAGATTGCGTGGCCTTTTATTTAAACATGACCGCTACTAAAACGGACCGTTGATGTTCTCATTGTTAGTCTAGATTAGTAGCTTATGAGAAATCGTTTAAGTTTAAAATATTTTGTACTATTGACATAGTATAGAAATTCTGATGATTAGCTATGAAAATTCAAGCACTTACTTTGGGAAAACAAAACAAAATAGCAATACTTTATCTTAGACGCTTAAACAATCAACGTGCAATTTCAAGTAGACACTCCACTAGTGTTGTTGTACAACTACCTGGAGTCGCTGCGCTCTCACTCTACTCCTTCCCCCCCGAACCTCTATGTGCGCAATCTCTCCGACTGCGTCATCTCTCCTGGCTTTACCTTACATAGGTTTAGAGAAACACATATTTAAGATTTTATAAAAAAATATTAATTTTTTCAATGCTTGCTGCGATATGGGTTAATCGATCGAATGAGAACGCTTCATAAAAATGGTCAAGTAACAATTATTTACAAAAAAGCTTGAATAATTGGCCAGTTTGCTGCAGATATTATCATGCAATGATGTCCCAAATTTTAACATTATTTTACTTACCCATCATACGTAGTATAGGGTAAAGTCTTGTAATCGTTTTAAAAATCGAAAAATTCTTTTCACGTATTTACACGTTTCAGACACTGGAGATTCGAAAAATATATTTTTAGAAAAAAAATTCCCATTCGTCTGTCTGTGTATGTCTGTAAACGCTCTATATCCCGAAAAATATTGAGATACAGGTATGAAATTTGGTGTGTACTTAGTTATGTAATAATGGGAAGAAGCTTTTCAGAATCGTGACTTGATTACCAGATCGTAACCTCAAATATCCGGAACTATTTTTTCGAACTCCCGAAATATTTGTTCTGATAAAAGGTATATAAAAATTTTTGAAATTGTTTATTTTAAGGAGTGAATATGAAAGAAAATAAAAATAAATAAATTTTGCATAAATAATGAAGTCGATTGGATAATTAGTTGCCGAGATATTTTAATTATATTTTCCAGACTCTTCGATATTTCATGACCCTGTATTTCAATACAATTTCAATTAAAATATATATTTTAATTTGAAATAAGACGTTTAATTCGACGCAGCAAACCGTTAGTTAATATGATTATCAATTTTGGAGTTATAAGGATGTCTTTTTTACGCAATTCAGTAATAGAGCATTCAAAGTTTATGGCGTCATCAAGCCACGATTTTATTCGAATTTCAATGCATTTTATAAACAGTTTACGCATGTTTTATTTCATATTTTATATTATGCATATGATGGGTAAGTATTACGGTGGCCCCCAACGTCTAGTTTCAATATTCAGTTGAAGTGACAGTTGTTGATTTCAGAAAAGTTGTTCTTTTTCATATATGAGAATATTCTTACATAGGTAGTATATAAATGATATTGTGTGTAAAATGAATAAGCTAATATTGATTTTTTCCTGTATTTCAAAATACGTTCAACAACAAATATTCTAATTAATCAAAGATCCAATGTACCTTCACTGATCATTTTCAATATTCACTGTCTCCCAAAACGATTGAAAATGGCGTTAATTTAGTATATCTTGGAGATTGGTAAGAAATGTAATTTCAATAGTGGTCAAAATAAGGTATGATTCACGATTATGCTGATGAATTTGCCCTGCATTAATTTTATAAATGATACACTTTTAAATTTTTTATGCTGTTCCTGTGTCATGTACGATATATTTAGAAATATTTGTTCTATGCTCTGACAAATGATACAGTAATAATTCCATTCTTCTACAACAAAAACTCACAAAAATACGATACTTTAAATATTATGAAATTTAGAATTTTTCCGGCATTAGAAAATGATCTGCCAGTTTTTTGTTCTTGAAAGCTCCTAAATTTCATAATTATCAAAAATCCATGTTTTTTGGTCATGGAAAAAAATTTACTTGTCTGACCATGGAGAAAACATTTCTAAATATAACTTGTAGGACCCAGAGACCGTATAAAAATTTAAAAAGAGGATTTCTTTTTTAAACAATGACAGATCTATTTCATCAATATAATCTTATATCGTAGCTTATTTTTAACACTTTTGTATTTTAGATTTCCAAAGTATTTCAAAAAGGGAAAACGTAATTCAAACTTTTTTGGATATCGTGTTTGTGTCCAAAAAAATTTGTTTCAAAATATTGATATTACTTTACAGCTAGATTTTTTTCATTCCAAATACATTTACCCCAGGTGTCAGAAATCTCAGTGAATATATTTTTCTACACTTGATTAATTTTACACAAGCTTAAGACCCGATGTTATAAACAAAAGTGCTACACACTTAATTACGTTCGTTTCCGAGTTAAAATTAACGCCCTCAAAATATGTTCCATCAGATTGAATGTGTTAGTGAAATGTTACTTGTTTAGTAGTGCTTTAAAAAAATAAAAAAATAAAACTGCCCAGTTAAACTGAGGGCATTGAGCTCACAGGCTATTCACACTGATTGTATATTATACTCTTATTTCAAAGAATTTGAAATATGTCCCTCGAAAAATAAAGAGATCAACAATATATTAAGGGGGAGGGTCATCCCCCCGTTACCCCCCTCATAGTTAACTAATGAACCCCTTAAACTAATCAGGGAAATCTCTAATTACAATGAATATATATACAAAAAGAAAATCGGATAATTCTGCATGAAAAACCCATTTATCTAAATTAAGGGGGGGATAACCCCCCTTTCCCCCTTTATACTTAACCAATGAACCCCCAAAACTATTCAGAGAAGCGCATTATCACAATGAACCTATATACAAAATTTGAAGAAAATCGGATAATTCTGCATGAAAAACTCATTTATCTAAATTAGGGGGGGGGTTATTCCCCCTTCCCCCCCTTTATACTTACTCAATGAACCCCCAAAACTATTGACAGAATCGCATTATCAAAATGAACCTATATACAAAATTTGAATAAAATGGGATAATTCTGCATGAAAAACCCATTTATCTAAATTAAGGGGGGATTAGCCCCCCCCCTTTCCCCCTTTATACTTAAACAATGAACCGCCAAAGCTATTTAGATAAGCGCATTATCACAATGAACTTATATACAAAATTTGAAGAAAATCGGATAATTTTGCATGAAAAACACATTTATCTAAATTAGGGGGGGGGTTGTTATCCCCCCTTTCCCCCTTTATACTTAACCAATGAACCCCCAAAACTATTGACAGAAGCGCATTATCAAAATGAACCTATATACAAAATTTGAAGAAAATGGGATAATTCTGCATGAAAACCCCATTTATCTAAATTATGGGGGGTTAGCCCCCGTTTCCCCCCTTTATGCTTAACCAATGAACCTCCAAAACTAATCAGGGAAGAACCTTATCACAAGGAACCTACAAACAAAATTTAAAGTAAAACGGTTAGTTCTATCAAGAGTTATCGCGTTACGTACATACGTACGTACATACATACATACAGAACCGGCGGCGGGCACATAAGTTCTGAGGCTTTGATAGCCTGTGAGCTAATAAATTGATACAACTAAACTTTATTCAATGTAACGCGTAATGCAATCGCAGATATAATAAAAACATAACTTTAGACCATATCATTTTAAACACCTATATTTACAGTTGATTCTGGGTTTAACAGTAAACATTCAATGTGTAATAAATTAATCTCCTACCATCAAATTTTGATAATACGTTGTTACTGAACAGTCATGTTATATATAATGTATTAAAAAGATTTTATTAATTAAAGCCCTACTTCAATCTACAAACCTGATTATCAAAGAGGATTAAGAACTCTGTTTAAATTTGTGTATCTAGAAATTTCGACGTCCGCACTTTAAAATCAAGCATGTTGCAATTACTACGAAATGGTAAGAATTTTAATGGGACTACTCAGTTTTAAACATTTCAAACATCTCTTATTTAATTTTAATAAATTTTTAATTTATAAAACTTTAAAACGCACAAGGCATAAAAATATTCAACTTAAAACTAGATCAGTTTGTTTTTTATAATGCGTACTTTACGAAAGATTTCATTTGATTTTTATCTTTGCAGCCGTTTTTTTAAACACGTTTTTAATACTTGCGCGTATTGTAAACACGTTAAAAGACACATTTTAATGCAATAAATGAATTTCGAGACATTTTATTGATAAAAGAGTAAGTGGAGGTCGTATATATTATCTTTTGTACATCTTGTGCAAAAGAAATAATCTATCTTTAAAATACTTTTAAAAACGTGTGCATGTAGCAAAAACACGTTCTGAGAAAAGCGCCAGAAAAGATGAAAACAAATTCGAATCGGCATTGAAGCACACAGTCGAAACTTTAAATTGGCACGGTGTAATTAGAATATTTTCTTGCGGTAAATTTTGTTTGATTCAGAATTTTACATATATATATATATATATATATATTTTTTAAATATGAAAATGAAAAACAAATCCATTTTTTGAGGTTTTAAAACAGAGGATTTCCCTTAAAATGCATTTAAAGCTGATGACTGTGGTAAGGTTTTTCTATAAGCTCGATGTTTATACCTTTATAAAGTAAGCTCGTATGCTTACGTCTTTTTAATATTACAACTAACGTCTTCCAAACTAACGAGCATGAAGACGAAATAGTGATACTGAAGTTCTATTTTTATTATTAGCAAATTAAATGTATCTAGTACTCATTTTTATTGATAATTAAATTATTACTCATTCGTAACAACAGCGGTTTTTGTTTTTCATCTTCATTTAAAACATAAGCTTAAATAAGAATAAAGCATTTGCAAAACGTGTTGTCCAAAACTGGGAAAACTTTGCTGGAAATGATGAAACAACGGCAATTAACCATTTTAAAAGTGAAGGGGAGGGGTGAAGTAGCAATGTATCGAATATTAAAGAAATATGAAAAATATAAACAAGAACAATTCAGAATTATTGAAGTTCGTACCGCATTTAAATCTACAAAAATATATATTTATATATATATATAATTCTCAAAGAGCAAGTCTAATAAACTCCTTCAAGGAAAAAAAACCGTCTATTCTCACCCGTGTAGCTGCTATAAAGTTAATTTTAAAGCAATTAACACTAATTTACATAAAATTAAAACAATCTGGATAGTAGAGCTTTTGAAGAAAATATTGCTCTAAAGCATCGAACACGAAGCATCAGAATAAACAAGCAAACACAAAATTTTTGCGTGTCTTTATTTTAATAAAAAGTAAGGTTGCTAATGTTGTAATTTTATTATTACCAAACTAGTATATAACCCCGTCAAAAATGATGGATTGTTGATCTGCAATTTCATTTTCATAAGACTTCATACAAACAAACAGCATGGAGATTTATTATTGAAAGGTTTGTATTGTAGAAAAACACATTTTAAAAATGGCAAATGAAAATAAAAATACAATAAATAAAAATAATGAGGATATATATATATATATATATATATATATTAACTCAGTATTGCATTTCTGAAATAGTCCAACGATTGGACAAAACATTCAAATTAAATATTAACAAATAATCCATGTGCGAAAGTTTTTGTAAAAAAGTGTTATCAATGAGTTTTTAAACAGCTTGACTTACCATTACATAAGCAAAATTAAATGGAAATTACGCTGTACTATGCATTTCTTATATTTTAATTACGTTTAATAAGAAAGAATCATTTTACATTATATGACCCATTATCCGAAAATCCAAAATCCGGAAAGACCCGAAGTCCGGAAAGAAAAATTCGAAAATTTTCTAAATTTGTAAATGTTTACTAAAATTTTAGATTTTCTGAAATTTTTCGATAATTTTACCGATTTCTAATTTTTGTTTCAGTCTATTGTGTTTCAATGTCTAATCACTAAAATATTGTTACTTGAGTGGCGGGTGAACATGCCCCCCCCCTTCTCTTCCCGAAATTAAAAACAAATCATTTTTCTGTAAAATTTTAGTTTAAAATTAATTTATATTACGATTCGTTAGAAATAAAAAATAGTTATGTATTTATTTCATCAGGGGTGATTCTGTTCAAGTTTTCCTAAAAATTTAAGGCATTCGATTTCGAAAATTTAAGTCTTCAGTCTAAAATTTCGAACATAAATGTCTCGAATTTTGAACGATAGTCGCCGAAAAAAAATCAATTATGTCTATCGTTCGTAAAAAAAATAGAAAATTTCTTCAAAGGATTGTGGAAACAACGTCAATTTCGTCAAAGGACCGAAAATAAAAACGCAAAATTCGTTGCAGGATTGAAAAAAAAAAAAAAAAAAAAAAAAAAAAAAAAAAAAAAAAACGCTAATTTTGTTAACAAATTGCCGAAAAACGCGATTTCCGTCAAAGGCTTACGAAGAAGACGCAAATTTCTTCCACGAAAAAATGTAAAATTTCATCAAAGGATCACAAAAAAAAAAGGTTAAAGGATCGCAAAAAAAAACCCGACGAATTTCGTCAAATAATCGCGGAAAAACATGAAATTCTTCAAAGTGTCTAAAAAAAAAACACAAATTTCTTCAAAGCACTGCGAAAAAATGTGTAATTTCGTTAAGGGATCGCGAAAAAAGTGAAACTTCGTCAAAGGATTGAAAAAAAACAACCGCTAATTTCGTAATCTCAGAAAAAACTCGAATTTAATTTCGTCAAAGAATAGCTAAAAACGCAAATTTCCTCAAAAGATCGCAAAAAGAAAACGCAAATTTCTTCAAAGGACTACGAAAAAATGAAATTTTGTCAAAGGATCATAGAAGAAAAACGCAATATTTGTCAAAGAACAGCAGAAAAAATGCAAATTTTGTCAAAGAATCACGAACAAAAAACATGAATTTTGTCAAATAATCGTGAACTTCGGGAGGACCCGAAATCCGGAACGATGGAAGGAAATTTCAAAATCCGCCAGTAGATGGCGACACTATACTGAATCAATCTCAAATATCTCCCTACGAAATAAATTACCGCTGCTTCTGAAAAAAAGAAGGTGCTTACAGATTTTTTTTTTTTTACAGAAATGTACATTTTTTTATGAAATAGTTTTTTAAGGTTTTAAACAGAATTAAAAGATTTAAAAGTTTTAATATGCTTTTACAAATATTTAAACGACGAAAGTAGATAATATAACTTTAACTTTTAAAAGTATTCATCAAATTAAAACCTGATTTTGTCTTATTTTAAAAATATGCCTGGAAAAAAAAACAAAATAAATTCATTATTAAATGCATTAATATGACTGGAAAGTCCTGGTAAGTACTGGAAAGTCAGACTCAGCAAAAAGTTAATTAAATTATGTCAAAGTCATTCCGTATCATCGCAAACATTATCTGCGAAAAAAGTACTTACAGAAAAAAAGGCTTTCAGAAATAAATTAAAGAAATCCTTTAAATTATTTAAAGACTTTAATATGCTTTTACAAATATTTTAAGAGCATAATCGGATATTTTAATGAAACATTCAAAGAGTCATTCATTTGGAATTTGTATTTTTGAATGGCAATATTATTCGTTTGTTTACATCAGGTAATCGGATATTTAATCTGTTATTTTTAATTAAAAACCTAAAACATTATAACTGGATATGATATACATGTTTTATACGAAAATATGCTGAACAGACATTATTTCAAGTAGAAGAAATTATTATTTATTGGTTATGTGTTAGCATATCTTTTTCAATAAGCCTAACATGGCGTTTAACTACGGTCGACTCGCAGACCAGAGTGGTACAGCCCGGTACTGTTACAGACACTTTCTCGCTTTTGGATTTTATTATAAGTAAGATTAATTGTATTTAATATTTTTTACTCTTTTTTTTACGGGTTATTGAGTGATTTTTGTTTTGTGATGCAGCATTTGTTCTTTATGAAATTGTTTCATGTGCGTTGCTTTATGTCTTCCAAAAATGTATTCACTGGACTGGATTATCCGTTCTGAAAATGCTGCATTTTTTAAAATTCGATAGTTTATTTTTTTTTCCGCACGTGCCTTTTTCTGTCTTTCATTAGTTTTTATTTTAAATTTGGTGTGATATATGATATGCTTTTCTTTTGTTTGAAAAGAAACAGAAAACACAAAATTAATGTTGTAATGTCAATTAATATTCATTTAATTACCTTTAAAAAGTATAAATATTAAATATAATTAATTTTCGAATAATACAATTAATATTTTAGTACCCAGACATGTTGTTCAAACTTTATTTAAATTCGGTTCTTATTTAACAGCAACTCTTCAATATGTAATAAAGTGCTCTCCTATTGTTGAAGTCTGATATCCGCCGTTACAGAATAATAGTATAATTGTACAATGTGTTACACAAATTTCATTAATTAAAGCAGTACTTCCATATACAAATTTTCTCAGATAAGAGGATTAATAACTCTGTTTGATTTGGCGAATTTCAACGTTAAACACACTAAAATTATACATTTATACAATTATTTGGTAGAGATAAGTTTGAAAAAATAAATTTAAATCAGATGCTTGGGTAAGTTTATTTACATCATTATTTACATTATAATCTTCATAAAATTAAATCTAACTACTTGAAAACAGGTGAGTAAATACGTATGTTTACAGACGAATCAAATTTAATGATAACTTGTCAAAGTGTAATAAACTCCTCAACCCTAATTCATTTCTTATAATCCACTGTTACTAAATAATCATTACAAAGTTTCACAAAAATCCCATAAATTAAAAAAGCATTTAAGTATAGAATTCTGCTCGGTGAAGATAATTAACAATTGTGATTGTTATATGGTGTTTGGAAATTTCAATGTTAGCAGTCTAACGTAAAAATGTATACATCTATATAAAGGTAATTTTCCAAAATGAGTTTAATGCAGATGGCTGTGGTAAGGTAGATGAATTTATACGCTAAGATGTTAATAATATTATATCTAAGCACGAAAAAAATAGCGAGTAAATACATACATTAAAATTGGAGTCTTAATTAACGATAACCTATCAACATGGCCTTTTAAGTAAGTAATAAAGTGGTATTTTATGGCCGATATCGATTAATCCTCTGTTACTGAATAATAATGTAATAACAAATAGCTTTACAAAGCTATTCTGTTAATTAAAGCGGTACTTTAGTATACAATCCTGTTCAGTAAAGATGATTAACATCTCTGTATATTATTTGGTGTTTGAAAACTACAACTTTAGCACTCTAAAATTATAAATGTATACATCTCATATGTAACAGTAAAGTTCGTATAATTAGCTTAATAGCAATGGCTGTGGTTAGGTAGGTGAATATTTACATGAAAATATTCTACACTACTGAAAATGTTTTAATGGGAAAAAGTACTTACATAAAAATTTTACATAAAAACGGTGTATATTATTATTTCATTTCTTAAACTAAATTATTAATATATATATTAAAAAGGTCTTGTTTCCTTTTGTCACCAGTTTCTATTTGTGGATATTTTATATAATAAACATATACGAAATGTGTATTACATTATGTCACTTTATTCTTATATCTGCAATTAAAAAAATGCACATCCTTATGTAAAATGACACTAATATTCATTCAGGTAAATTAAAAAAAAATCATATAAGTATTCAAAAAAGTATTTTTTATATTAAAAAGTAATACCAGAAGAAAAGTTTTATAAAATGCTATATATATTTTAGCAGAATGTGGAAATTATTTTCGTGATGTGTAATAGTAAAAAAAATAAATAAATAAATGTATAAACGCATTTTTGTAAGCTATTTTGTTCATATTTCTTATATAATAAAAATAAAGATGCCAATAAATTCCCCAGCAACATTGAACAATTCTCTGAATGTGTAACACGAGGAGAATCGTTCAAAAACTGCATTTAGTATAATTTGCACATTCTATAAGACTTACGGATATAGTACTATCTAGAATGTTCTACGTAAATGTAATTTATGTAATGAGTTTTTATAAAATTTTACATTTTTTATTTTCTATAAATATATAAAAACTGTTTTTTTTTTACATTCATAACATGTTCTGATTTAATTAAAATATAATTAATACGTAAAATTTTCTTTAGTGCTGTTTTAGGACTGTAAATGCCATCTTCTCTATAATGAGGGAAGACTTTGAGCCTTCTACATTCAAGATAAAATATATAGTACCATTTTGTGCTGTATGTATTTATGTGAAATCAATTTTACAGTTATTTCAAGATTTAAAATTATACATTTTATTACTATAAATATTCTCTCCTGTTGTCGACATAATTTTTAAGTCAACAGTATAAAAACGTTAAAGAAAATCATCTATTTCTCAGCTCGTTAATCATCAAGTGAGGTAAATGCATATTACGTCAAGTAGTATAGTGCCAAATTTAGTATTCAGTGATATCTACATCAATTATCAACATTTACTAACACATTAGGTCTGTCTTCAAATACCTAAATGAAGCCAATTTCTGTTTAGTGCAAAATTTCTGTATTGTTTCCATAATACCTAGGATAAAACCCAGAAATGATGATTAACGTGATTGTGAATTGATAAATACTGTAAAAATTGTCATTAGTGGTAAAATATATACAGGGTGTTTCAAAAATGACCGTTATATTTGAAAAATCAATAAAAACTAAACGTGCAGCGATAGAAATACACCGTTTGTTGCAACATGCTTGGGACAACAGTACATTTTCAGGCAGACAAACTTTCGAAATTAGTTACAATTTTCAACAACAGATGTCGCTGCAGTCTGGAAAAATCTAAACCACGATAGTTTCCACATATCCCCCATGCGCTGCAATAATATGGCGTAGTCTCTGAGCGAAATTATCAAGAAACCTTCGTAAACGTGTCAGGCAGGATAGCTTCACATGCAGAAGAGATGTACTGCTTCAGTTGTTCAATTGTTTCTGGATTGTGGCGGTACACCTGGTCTTTCAAGTGTCCCCAAAGAAAGAAGTCACAGGTTTACAAAGGTTTGTGGTAATTTCGTTCAGAGATTACGCCATATTATTGCTACGCATGGTGGATATGTGCAAAATATCCTTGTTTAGATTTTTCCAGACTGCAGCGTCATCTGTTGTTGAAAATTTAACTACTAATCTAATTTAACTAATTTCGAAAGTTTGTCTGCCTGAAAATGTACTGTTGTCCCAAGCATATTGCAACAAACGGTGTATTTCTATCGCTGCCCGTTTAGTTTTTATTGATTTTTCAAATATACCGGCCATTTTTTAAACACCAGGTATATACATACATTGAAACCCCTCTGCGCCACCACCTCCCTCAACAACCTTTTTTTCATAGAACGAAATTTATTTCATATGCTCAATGCTAATTTTACCTCCATTCAGAGACCATTCTACGTAGGACTCTCTCTGTGAGAAACCAATTTGTTTAAAGATTTTCCCTTGATTCCTGATCATTTATCCTTTAGCATGGCCTATCTGTAAATGTTCCCTCACATGGAATAAAAATTGGATCAACTTCACTTCCTAGGATTTGATGCTTGCTAAACGGGATTATACCTTTTATGGTCTGCTTGCTGTAGTGTAATTCCTACCTTTTCCTATGTTACTGCGATCGAAGGGCCGTGTTACAAGGCACGTTTGCGGGTCTGATCGCTCGCTTCTGTCATCTTCCTGATGCAGATCTGTTTTAGGGGCGTTTCAACAATGAAAGCTAAAAGAGTAATATTAATCTTGAAGGAGCATATACACATTATAAATGGACATAAAATGGAAAGTCAAAATTTTCTCCAAAAACATAAAGAAACAAAACTTTGAGAATATAAACAGAATTTTTAAAAGTATGATAAGATAGTAAATGGAGTAGAATGAAACAAAAACCTAATGAAAAATTTAGTGATGTAAACAACGATCCGATTGAATGGTTTTGAGCAGAAAGAAAAAAAAATAATTGCATTTATTCACTAAACGAAAGAGTTTAGAAATAAATATTTTCAAAGATAAAATTGTAAAAGCAAAGCAAACATCGATTTATGCAATTTTTAAATCGTTGTAGTAAATAACATATGAATTTAAATTAATGTTTTCATTTGATATATTTTTTTAATTTCTTAATGGTTAAGATACATTTTCATAATTCTACTTGTTTTCTTAATGTTGGCAGTCAAAAACTTGATTTACACGTGACCTCAATTAAAAGACCACCTATCCGATAAACCAATTTTTAATGGAACGGAGAGTGGTAGCTTTATGGAGGTTTTACTCTATTATGGTATTACATTATATGTGGATGAAATATTCAAATTTTACCTAGCATTGGTAGTCAAAAAAGTAGTTTTTTGCAATACAAAAATTAATTGGTCCTTTATCGCTTCATTTTTACAATATTGCGAGCACTGACGAAATGGAACCAAGCACAATGAAGTTTAAATACCCTAGGCGAGGAACAGGTGTTTAGTAATCTCAAAGGAGAACGGAAGAATAGTACACGAGCACAATGTTTTTTCCTTATATGAGAACACGTAAAATGTATGACTTTGATTTTTTTTGTACTGAAAAATACTTGAAAATCTGTACCGGAAAAAATATTGCAGAGTTCTTATTAGTGAAATAAATAAACAATTTTATAGGTACTTCAGTTGCTGGTACTTCAGTTGATACTCCATCTAGATGTCTAACTGTCTTTTGAGATAGGAAGAGCATACAAAAATAAAATAAACTTGATTTCAGAGTAACCGAAAACATCCCAAATATTAATATCATCGCACTCTAAAGTACATGATATAATTTGAAATTAGAAAACCTGCTAGCATAGGTGTCAAAAAAAAAAAAAAAAAAAAAAAATCCCAGTTTGCAAATCTTTCTAATTGTGCCCGATATAATACGAAGTATGAAAATAAGGGAATTTGCTTTACATATTTCAATTTTACACGATTAAACATTGGATATGGTTCTTACTACATAGAAAATGTGCATGGAAATCGTTGAACTGTTGAATAAACATTTGCATTATTCAAGGTTTTTAGGATTAACCAGACAAATATCTTAATTAATGGGAATATAATCGATTCGCCTGAGAAATCAAATACGAGGGTTAATCTGAAATTATTGAGATACGCGCAGACGAGAATTTACAAAATAAAAATAACGGTTTAATTTTAAAATACAAAGTATTTTAACACAGCAGACGATTTTTTACTGACTTACTTCAACTTGTTTAGCGTAGAATAAATTTTAAACAGAAGAGAAAATGGAGTTGACGCGAGAACATTTTCGCGCTATGAATTTCTATGATTTTAAAGCAGGATTAAATCAAAAAGAATGCGTTCAACGATTGAAATTAGCATTTGGTGATGAATCTCCAGCTCGTGCTACTGTATTCAGGTGGTTTAAAGAATTTAGCAGAGGTCGCAAACTTCTTCAGGGTGAAAAACACACAGGAAGGCTGCCGTCGGCAGTAATCCCGTATAATGTGTCTGCGATACGAAAAATGCTAATGGATGATAATCCCTGTACCTATCAAATGATACAGAAGAAACTTAACATTGGATCCGCAGCCATACACAAAATTATTCATAAAGAATTGCATATGAAAAAAATAGTTATGTTGGGTTCCCCATAATCTAACTGAGCACCAAAATGAGGAGCGTGTCAGAATCAGTAAAGAAACTCTTAAATTGCTAAATGACGGTGGCCACCGCATCATTTCTAAAATTGTAACGGGTGATGAAACGTACATACCGTTTTTTGACGTTCCAACACGTCAAGAAAGCAAAGTATGGGTCTTTGAAGATGATCCCACGCTGACAATTGGTGAAAAGACAACGCGCACTAAAAAAAAAGTGATGTATGCCGTTTTCTTCAGAAATACGGGATTGTTCAAAGTCATCAAGTTGGAAGGACAGAAGACAGTAACAGCAAACTGGTATACCACTAAATGTCTTCCAGAAATTCTACAAGAAGTCAATGTTAGGGGACTAATGCTTCACCATGACAATGCATCTTCACATACAGCCGGATTAACATTTGAGTTTCTTAAACATAAAGGAATTAAAGTGATAGAACGTCCGCCGTATTCACCTGATCTAGCTATGTGTGACTTTTGGTTATTCTTTAATCTAAAAATGAACTTACGTGCACGTCGTTTTCATTCAGAAGAAGAGATTGATGTGGCTATAAATGCATTTTTTTCATCTATTCCAAGAAATGAATGTCTTGAGGCATTTAATCTGTGGAAAATTCGTCTACAAAAGTGCATTGATGCTGGAGGAGACTACTTTGAACACACCTAAAATTTTGTAAGTATAACTTTAAAAACCTAGTTGTATCTCAAAAATTTCAGAGTGACCCTCGTATTGCAGAACAGCAATTTTTTTATAAATATTGCACTGTTGATCTTTTATACATGGTAACAATTTTTTTATATATAAAACATTAATGATTTTTATAGAGAAAATTTTATTGTGTGTTTTTTTAAAAGCGTATGTTGTAATAAAGCGTTTTATTGATATCAAGAATATATATAAATTATTGATAAAGTTACAAAAAGATTAATCATGCTATGTTTTTTAATGCTAATAATAAGAATGCAATATGAATTAAAAAAGTATTAAAAAAATGAAGGTTTAAATTTTGTTGATGAAATTTTCATGCATTTATTTTATTAAACTGATAGTTTTTTAAATTTTTATACGATCCCTTGGTCCTATGATTTATATCTAGAAGAAGTTTATTCATCCTCTGACAAGTAAAACAGCACAACTCGATCTTTCTACGACCAAAATTAATCGTCACTATGTAATTGTCTGCCCGCTTTTACTGCCGCAGATCTTCGGAATTTTATAAAATTCACAGCATCAATACACAGTAAGTTTTGGTTATAGAAGATTGTATTGTTTACTCTTTCATTGTCTGTGCACGCTAATTTTTTTTCTAAACATCATTTATAGGAACAAGGGAACGTTTAAAAATTTAAAAATAGTACATTTCTTTAAATTAATTGCTGGATTATTTTATCGAATTATTTTAAATCCTGCCTTAATATGAACACTTTTACCTTCGTATCTGCAACAAATCATTTTTGGAACATAAATATTACATACTCGTATATATGTGTGTGTATTGACATTTAGTACTATTATTAAATGTCATTGAATCGAACTTATATATCTATGGACTGTACATAAGAGGTAAAAGAATGTTATAAATGCAATTTTGCCGTGCATATTTCAAATAAATTTCATTGATTTATGTAATGCGATATTTTTATAATGGGTATGATCGGAATCTAATCATAACACTCTCTTGTTTTTACAATTCAAATTATGTACTAATATCATATTGATGGATTTCTTTTGCACAGATGTGCATAAAATAATTATACCTGCAATCTCTAGCTGCAGTGTTTTTAATAAAATGAAGGACATTATTTTATTGCAATTAGAATGCTCTTACTAAAGTGCATCACAGTAAAAAATACCATGAAAAATTAATTGAAACCCATTATCACAAATAATAATTTCATTTTAATATTTTATGAATTTAACATCGCCAAAAATCGAATTCTCATTCAAATGCAAAATTGTATATTTCTCAAAATGTTACTACATTCTCTTTCTAAAGTTATTTAATAAATTTAGAAATTATTCCCATTTCACATGTTAACATTTATCCTTCAGCTATGAAATTCGCTTTAAAATTTCTCTTTCTAAAAAATACAGTTATTAATTTAAACTATGATATTTTGTATTCATCTCTGCAAATGCTATGTTTAGGTTAATTAAAATTTAAACTACAAACTTATGCCATCTTTACTATAGATAAAACGGTATTAAATCGAATTTCACATCAATAATTTATTTGCATTGCTCATTTCCTTTTTCGCCAGCATTCATATGGTATTTTAACTTATATTTAGCTTTCATAATTATAAGTAATATCAATATTACATAAATTATTACTTAATATTCAGTCGAGGTTCTCATAATCTCTTAATACTCAAATATAAATTTTACCTATATTATATGGGGAACACCGGTAGAATAGGTATTTTATGCAGACATGACCCAGGCGTATACGCTGCTTTACTGAGTTTATTCCGACAAGCTTATACTTCACCCCCAGAGACAGTGGAGCTTAATTTTTGTTTCTCATTCACAAAACAACTCTAACCGAGAATTTACTCTTAGATTCTGCTTCTACATTTGTTTCTATTTATCGTTTCATTGTAACGACTACACAGCGATCAAATTTCATATTCAAGCGGGAATCCAATTATTAGGAAACATTAAGTAAATTCTGTAATTTAAAGCAAAATATAAGTTTTCTGTAATATGTTGATTTCTGATAGTTTTTTTTAAATGCTAAAAGGTGTAAACTAAAAACATAATATACAGCAAAATAATTGTTAATTAAAAATGACTTTACGTTGCGCATATAAATACTCATCAAACATTTGCTTCCAACGTAAATTTCGTTTAATTAAATATGAGTTACTTTAAAACTACATCCTCGACAATCCTCGACGTTTCGGTTATTCTTTATAACAATCTTCAGGCGAAAACTTTCATAAATATGAACAGCAAAAAATTAAATATGTGTTACATGATTGAGTCCAATCTTCAATCTGACAAGACGCTAAAATAACGGAATTTACAAAAACCTATTCAAAATAAGCCAGGTGGCGCCCTCTAAGAATCAGCAATGTAACTGGAAATCATGTTCAACGAAATTAAAGTTGCTTCAAAATGCATTTCCAGATAGCCGGAACAGAAAATGATGAGTTATGGTTACAAATTTCATGTTTTCTTAATGAAATTTCTATAGATTCACGGATGTAGGCTTTAAAGGGATTGTTTTGTCTGGAAATAACTTTAACGTTGTCAAAATTAATAAACCTAATCTGTCCATTAGCAAAAGTCCTTGATAAGGCAGTGGAAAGTTTATTGTATTTCAAATAACTCTTGTGTTCTTTAAGTCACGTTTTGTCATACAATATATACAGAATTTGTTCCATCGGTCAATTCAAATGGAATTTCATATACCCCAGAGAAACAAGCGGCTGATAAAGGGTATATGTTTCTATTCAACAAATGAAACAAAGTTTTGGAATTGGATGCTACCAGTTGTATATCATATTTCTTGAAAACTCTCTTTAATCTTTCAAAGAGAATGGGGATATATGGAATTTTTCTATAAATAGGACTAACTTTAGGAGATGAAACTATTGTAACCCTGTATTTATCAATTAATTTACGAACAATGTGCGGTTTATATCCATGTTTCATACCTACATTAATAATATAATTAAGTTCTTCTGCTAAGAATTCTCCTGAACAAACCAAAAATGCCCGACGTACAAACGATCTAAAGGCTGCAATCTTGAAATTCCAAGGAGAGGCTGCGGTGACCGGGATAACACAATCTAATTTCATGGATTTCCGAAAAATTTTTCGTTTTAAACTATTGTTTTCTTTAAGGAGAAGAACATCAAGGAACGGAAGCGAATTATTATCCTCCAATTCCATCGTAAATTTAATATTACGGTCAATGTGGTTGATATCATCAAAAAATGCCATTAAAGGTTGTCTACCTTTATCCTAAATAACAAAAATGTCATCAAAATAACGTAACCATAAGGTGGGCTTAGCATTACACATCTCAAAAATACGTTCTTCCAATGGTCTTAATTTAAATTCAGCGAGGATACTGGAGATAGTGGATCCCATTGGCGCCCCTTTAGTTTGCTTTAAAAAAAATTTCTTTAAATACAAAAACATTACTTTCATTAATTAAATGCAATCCAGACTTAATCGAAATTTTCATCTTGTCCGTCAGATAAGGTAATCCATCGATAGTGGAACTAAAATAGAACAAATAACCTCATTGACATCAATAGAGGGAAACAAGGAAACGATGTCAAAACTTGCTAACATTGCATTTTCAGGTAAAACAAAATCTTTAATACGGGAAATGAATTCCTCAGTAGAAGAAATAGAAAACTTTGATTCTGGGAGAACCTTCTTAAGGAAAATATAGCAAACGCTTTCTCCATAAAATACAAAGTGCCTTGGCATCTGGTAACTATACCAAAAAGGAAAGCCAGGTTTATGGTCTTTAATACGGGCAAAAATACGGGTTTAACCCAAGTACGGTTAATTTTAATCATTTCTTTGATCTCTGGAGACCATTCACTGTTCCTGAGTAATTCTTGGGTTTTACGATGAAGCGCAGAGTTTGGATCTTTAACACGAACTGAACATGTTAATTGTTGGATGCACCCCTCCATCTTTAAAAAATATTGGTCTTGATCAACCACAGCTATTTTTCCTGATTTGTCTGTTTTCATGAAGAAAATATCCTTATTGCTTTTTAATTTAGTAATTACTTTTGGAATTCTAGAATCGGGAAAGTTCTTGATAAAATTTCTACTAAGATTACAAGTTTGAAGTCTAGCAATCTCTCTTTCTGATTCCGGAATAGCCTGAATAATACATTCTAAGTCTGTACACAATTCTTTCTTATTTAATGTAGCCGGAAAAGAATATTTACAACCAAGTGAGATCAAATGTTCCTCTTCTGCTGAAAAAATTTTGCTGGAGAGGTTAACAAAATGTACAGGCACGATAACTGGTTTACTGGAAAAATTTGAATTGAAACATAATCTATTGATTTTAAGTCTATGCCGTTCTGTAATTTCTTTATTCTGGATCAATCTGAGTCCTTCAACTTAATAAATCAATTTGTCAAACTTGGTTTTATAAGTGACTTTAACCAACTTAAAATATAAAACAAAAGTTATTGAAGGCAAAAAGTTAATATTGGCAAACTTAATTCGTTGACAAACATCCAGGCTGGTTGCTTCGAACATCCGCTTGAGGTTTTCATAATTATTAAGAAAAACATATTTAGCACGTAGAAAATTAGGAGAAAGTTGGAGCCTTTTGCAGGTTTTCAAAAATGTAGCACTCAAAAGTTCACGATCTAATTTTAAAACAGCTGTTTTAAGTTCCTTGAAAATTTTAATGTAGTCCATATTGCCCAGCATCGGCTTATTCATAATTAATAAGGACTTTACGTTGCAAATATAAATACTCATCAAACATTTGCTTCCAACGTAAATTTCGTTTAATTAAATATGAGTTACTTAAAAACAACATATATAAACAATCATCGACGTTCGCTTCCGTTCCTTGATGTTCTTCTCCTTAAAGAAAACAATAGTTTAAAAAGAAAAAGTTCTAGGAATTCCGAATCTAAGGGGCGCATTAATTTCAAACTTTGACAGGGCGACTCAAAATGGATTCTGCTTTCAGAATATCTAAAAATTATTCTCATATCTTCATTAGGAGCCGATATATTATTTTATTGTATAATTAATCATCGTTATTTGTATAATTAAAGCAAAAGAAAGATTTCTATTACAGTGCCGGCTAGATATTACGATTTTAAGAAGTAGGCCGCGTCTAAAACTGCCATAACGAGTATCTTAAGTTTTTGTTTTAGAGTGGCAACCAGATATTATGATAGGAAAAAGCGGGCGTCGCACGTTATCGATTTTTTTTTTTTTTTTTTTTTTTTAGTTTTAAGTTTTTCTACAGCTCACTGTCTTTGAACTAGACCTAGTCTTTGGGACCCGGGTCGGCGGTTCGTCCGGTTTGAGGTTTTACAAGATTCGAGATTTTCTACAATTCGAGGCACCGATGTAAATTAGGGGCCCGCTGGCGGGCGAAGCCAGCTAGTCCCTAATATTAAGCGCGGTAAACGTCTGTGTGTGTGTGTGTGTGTGTGTGTGTGTGTGTTTCTGTCTGTGCACTCCGCCTTTGTACCCGCAAAGGCTCTTGGACTAATCGACGCACCGACGGCGGACGCTTACCGAAAAATTCGCAAAAAAGGCGTGACGCTCAAGTTTCGATCGGATCGGGCCTCCGACCCGGACCCAGGGCGTTATTAATGAACGAAAGTGTTTTAATTACCGACCGAAACCGAACTTGAAAAAGAATCGAAAACCGCAAAGTTTCGCCTCCGAAAAGGTTTGCCGGTGGAGACGATTCTCGAAAAAGGCAGGGTCGCCAGGAGCAAATTAAGCCCCAAACCGCAGTGCGGGTTTTTAAACCGACCCGGATCTACGGAAGTCGGGGGGTCAGAAATTCGGAAATGGGACAGACAGATTCAGGAGAGCATTTGCTTTCAGAAATTCGAAAAATCATTCCCGTACGACCATTAGAACCGAAAAAAATCCTTTAAAAATCGATCGATAAAAAATAATTTTTTAATTCTTTCGGCGCGGCATGTGGAGACCGCAGACTGCCTGGAGCGCAGATGTTTGGAAGGAAGAAAGAGCAAATTCACATGACAGCTTTCATGTAATGCTCAAGTCCGTTTTCGAAAAACAATGAAGGAATTAATCTCTGGACCCCCAAATCGGCCATCACATGTAAAAAAATCCTGATTTCAACAAATAAAAGATTGTACAATTCGACCAGTAAAATCGGAAGATATCAATTAAAACCGGTTAATGAAGCAATTTATTTCTAATCATTTGTAACCAATGCAGAAAAACGACACATCGGAGACGCACGGCCAGACGATTGTCTGGATCGGCATTTTCTTTGACGGAGGTGAGGTCACATGACGTTCAACTGGGGTTTTACAGAGGGGGGGGGGCATCTCTGATTCTAAGAGGCGCAGAAATTCCAAACTTTGACAGGGCGACGCTAAATGGATTCTGCTTTCAGAATATCTAAAAATTATTGTCATATCTTCATTACGAGCCGATATATTACTTTATTGTATAATTAATCATCGTTATTTGTATAATTAAAGCAAAAGAAAGATTTCCATTACAGTGCCGGCTAGATATTACTATTTTAAGAAGTAGGCCGCGTCTAAAAACTGCATTACGAGTATTTTCAGTTTTTGTTTTAGAGTGGCAACCAGATATTATGATAGGAAAAAGCGGGCTTCGCCCGTTATCGATTTTTTTTTTTTTTTTTTTTTTTTTTTAGTTTTAAGTTTTTCTACAGCTCACTGTCTTTGAACTAGAACTCAGGTAGTCTACATAAGTTGTTTGAGGAAAAGCAGTGTCATCGCCAACCCCACCCCCTCCCCCCGCTTTTTATGACAGTGCCGGCTAGATATTAGGATTTTAAGAAGTAAGCCGCGTCTAAAAACTGCATTATTATTTTAAGTTTTAGTATTTTAAGTTTTTGTTTTAGAGTGGCAACCAGATATTACGATAGGGAAAAGCGGGCTTCGCCCGTTAAAGATTTTTTTTTTTTTAGTTTTAAGTTTTTCTACAGCTCACTGTCTTTGAACTAGAACACAGGTAGTCTACATAAGTTGTTTGAGGAAAAGCAGTGTCATCGCCAACCCCCCCCCCCGCTTTTTTCTTTTAACTGTGGTCCGTTTCTATAACTAAGAAACTATGTTACGGATGTCCACCAAACTGATTCCAAACATCATAATTAAAGTAATAAGGACCCTCTATCCAGATATTATGATAGGGAAAAGCGGGCTTCGCCCGTTATCGATTTTTTTTTTTTTAAGTTTTAAGTTTTTCTACAGGTCCCTGTCTTTGAACTAGAACTCAGGTAGTCTAAATCAATTCGACTCGACATCGATAGAGCTTACCGATTTTATTTCGTTTTTTCACCACTAGGGGGCGCTTTCCTATCTTCGGTTCTACGGGCATGAAAACGACGGGGTATGGCTCATTCGACTAGACATCGAAAGTCTTAACGATTTCAGTTATGATCATATAAACAGATTGCGCCACCTGGTGGCGGAAGGTGGAACTAACGTATACTGCAGCGCGTGCGCAGCACGACTGCTATACGGTGCCGCAGGCAGCGGGGACCCGAGCCGCAGGTTCGTTCAGTTAGAGGTTTATACTATTCCATGTGCAATTTAAGGGATTATCCGGTGCATGCGTAGCACGACCGTCATACGGTGCCGAAGGCAGCGGGGACCAGGGTCGGAACGACTGCTATACGGTGCCGCAGGCAGCGGGGACCCGAGCCGGAGGTTCGTTCAGTTAGAGGTTTATACTATTCTATGTGCAATTTAAGGGATTATCCGGTGCGTGCGCAGCACGACCGGTATACGGTGCCGAAGGCAGCGGGGACCAGGGTCGGAGGTTCGTTCGGTTAGAGGTTTGTACAATTCAATGTGCTAATTAAGGGATTACCCGGTGCGTGCGTAGCACGACCGGTATACGGTGCCGAAGGCAGCGGGGACCCGGGTCGGCGGTTCGTCCGGTTTGAGGTTTTACAAGATTCGAGATTTTCTACAATTCGAGGCACCGATGTAAATTAGGGGCCCGCTGGCGGGCGAAGCCAGCTAGTCCCTAATATTAAGCGCGGTAAACGTCTGTGTGTGTGTGTGTGTGTGTGTGTGTGTGTGTGTGTGTGTGTGTTTCTGTCTGTGCACTCCGCCTTTGTACCCGCAAAGGCTCCTGGACTAATCGACGCACCGACGGCGGACGCTTACCGAAAAATTCGCAAAAAAGGCGTGACGCTCAAGTTTCGATCGGATCGGGCCTCCGACCCGGACCCAGGGCGTTATTAATGAACGAAAGTGTTTTAATTACCGACCGAAACCGAACTTGAAAAAGAATCGAAAACCGCAAAGTTTCGCCTCCGAAAAGGTTTGCCGGTGGAGACGATTCTCGAAAAAGCAGGGTCGCCAGGAGCAAATTAAGCCCCAAACCGCAGTGCGGGTTTTTAAACCGACCCGGATCTACGGAAGTCGGGGGGTCAGAATTTCGGAAATGGGACAGACAGATTCAGGAGAGCATTTGCTTTCAGAAATTCGAAAAATCATTCCCGTACGACCATTAGAACCGAAAAAAATCCTTTAAAAATCGATCGATAAAAAATAATTTTTTAATTCTTTCGGCGCGGCATGTGGAGACCGCAGACTGCCTGGAGCGCAGATGTTTGGAAGGAAGAAAGAGCAAATTCACATGACAGCTTTCATGTAATGCTCAAGTCCGTTTTTGAAAAACAATGAAGGAATTAATCTCTGGACCCCCAAATCGGCCATCACATGTAAAAAAATCCTGATTTCAACAAAAAAAAGATTGTACAATTCGACCAGTAAAATCGGAAGATATCAATTAAAAACCGGTTAATGAAGCAATTTATTTCTAATCATTTGTAACCAATGCAGAAAAACGACACATCGGAGACGCACGGCCAGACGATTGTCTGGATCGGCATTTTCTTTGACGGAGGTGAGGTCACATGACGTTCAACTGGGGTTTTACAGAGGGGGGGGGGGCATCTCTGATTCTAAGAGGCGCAGAAATTCCAAACTTTGACAGGGCGACGCTAAATGGATTCTGCTTTCAGAATATCTAAAAATTATTGTCATATCTTCATTACGAGCCGATATATTACTTTATTGTATAATTAATCATCGTTATTTCTATAATTAAAGCAAAAGAAAGATTTCCATTACAGTGCCGGCTAGATATTACGATTTTAAGAAGTAGGCCGCGTCTAAAAACTGCATTACGAGTATTTTCAGTTTTTGTTTTAGAGTGGCAACCAGATATTATGATAGGAAAAAGCGGGCTTCGCCCGTTATCGATTTTTTTTTTTTTTTTTTTTTTTTTTTTTTAGTTTTAAGTTTTTCTACAGCTCACTGTCTTTGAACTAGAACTCAGGTAGTCTACATAAGTTGTTTGAGGAAAAGCAGTGTCATCGCCAACCCCCCCCCCCTCCCCCCGCTTTTTATGACAGTGCCGGCTAGATATTAGGATTTTAAGAAGTAGGCCGCGTCTAAAAACTGCATTATTATTTTAAGTTTTAGTATTTTAAGCTTTTGTTTTAGAGTGGCAACCAGATATTACGATAGGGAAAAGCGGCCTTCGCCCGTTATCGATTTTTTTTTTTTTTTTTTTAGTTTTAAGTTTTTCTACAGCTCACTGTCTTTGAACTAGAACACAGGTAGTGTACATAAGTTGTTTGAGGAAAAGCAGTGTCATCGCCAACCCCCCCCCCTCCCCCCGCTTTTTATGACAGTGCCGGCTAGACAGTGCCGGACCAGGGTCGGAGGTTCGTTCGGTTAGAGGTTTGTACAATTCAATGTGCTAATTAAGGGATTACCCGGTGCGTGCGTAGCACGACCGGTATACGGTGCCGACGGCAGCGGGGACCCGGGTCGGCGGTTCGTCCGGTTTGAGGTTTTACAAGATTCGAGATTTTCTACAATTCGAGGCACCGATGTAAATTAGGGGCCCGCTGGCGGGCGAAGCCAGCTAGTTATATTATTAATGTAGGTATGAAACATGGATATAAATCGCACATTGTTCGTAAATTAATTGATAAATACAGGGTTACAATAGTTTCTTCTCCTAAAGTTAGTCCTATTTATAGAAAATTCCATATATCCCCATTCTCTTTAAAAGATTAAAGAGAGTTTTCAAGAAATATAATATACAACTAGTAGCATCCAATTCTAAAACTTTGTTTAATTTGTTGAATAGAAGCATAGACCCTTTATCAGCCACTTGTTTCTCTGGGGTATATGAAATTCCATTTGAATTCACCGATGGTACAAATTCTGCATATATTGGTATGACAAAACGTCGCATCGTAGAGAGACTTATATAGCACAAGAGTGATTTGAAATACAATAAACTTTCCACTGCCTTATCAAGGACTTTTGCTAAAAGACAGATTAGGTTTATTGGTTTTGACAACGTTAAAGTTATTTCCAGACAAAACAATCCCTTTAAAGCCTATATCCGTGAATCTATAGAAATTCCATTAAGAAAACATGAAATATGTAACGATAACTCATCATTTTCTGTTCCGGCTATCTGGAAATGCATTTTGAAGGAACTTTAATTTCGTTGAATATGAGTTCCAGTTACATTGCTGATTCTTAGAGGGCGCCACCTGGCTTATTTTGAATATGTTTTTGTAAATTCCGTTATTTCAGCGTCTTGTCCGATTGAACATTGGACTCAATCATGTAACCCATATTTAATTTTTTGCTGTTCATATTTATGAATGTTTTCTCCTGAAGATGGTTATAAAGAATAACCGAAACGTCGAGGATTGTTTATATATGTAGTTTTAAAGTAACTCATATTTAATTAAACGAAATTTACGTTGGAAGCAAATGTTTGATGAGTAAAATAATTTTTATTAGAATTTTGACATGTTTCGGCTCACTCCGAGCCATTATGAATAACAAGTGAGAATACTCTATTATTGCACGGTCTTTGAAGTTATTATTTGAAATGGTATCATTTAATTTTCATGTACTTTTTAGGTGCGTTCGTAATTATATAAATACGTAGCACCTATTGTCGTCGTCAGGTCCGTCCGTCTGTCCGCATATAACAACGCAAAAACTACCCAAACGAATGGTTTGAAATTTAAGCTATATTATCTTTGCAGAATTTTGTCGAGACATTTAAAATTTTATGAAAATCGAATCAAAACTTTAGACGATAGTAATGACAATATTTAATAAGAAATTTGATTAAAAAAAAATCGGTGCTTTCTTGTTATAGGAGTTTCCGGGGTTGAATCGTCAAACGACGGAGATACTTATTTTATTACAGAAATTAATCTGCAGACGATATAATTCATTTCGCAGAATTAAAAATCATCAAGATCTGAATATTTATATAACTATAGCTATAGTACGAACGCACCACATGTGTCACGTTTCACGTACAATTTCCAAATTGTTTAAAATTACACACGTTATTTTTTATTTTTACTTGGTTGTTTATTTTCATATTTATAACCATGCAGTAACTCGAGCCACAATTTTGGTAAGTTAAAAGATGGTGCATCGTTACATATTGTATTTTTATGTGTTACTATCTCTATGGTTTCTCTTATTATGGATGGATAGTATAGGCTTGATGAAAAATTTATTTTACATTCGTTGAAATTAATTTTTTCATATTATTACCAAATAAATTTCAATGAAACCAAATATGTAACAATGCATCATCTTTTAACTTACCAAAATTGTGGCTCCAGTTACCCATGGTTAAAAATATGAATTTTAATAACCAAGTAAAAATAAAAAATTTCACGTGCGTAATGTTAAAAAGTACATGGAAATTAAATGATAGCATCACAAATAACTACAAAGACCGAGCAATTATAGAATATTCTTATTTGAGTTTGATAATGACTGGGATTAAGCTGAAACATTTCAACAATCTAATAAAAAATATTTTACTGTGTATTATGTTTACACCTTTTAGCATTTAAAAGAAATATATTATTAGAAGGTGTTTTAATTTGTTATATTTCTGATACATTTTTTCTAGTTTGGTATGCGATAATCATATTATATAAGATTTTTTGTTTAATTATAACGTTTTTATGCAACATTTTATTTACATAATCAGCAAATATTTATAATTACAACGAAAGTGAAAAAACTAAATAGAACAAGAAAAATTTTTGTTACACTGTTAAAAATTCCATAAGACTATCCAGTCTTTCGATAGTTTTTATAGATAATGGTTACTTAACCGTAATTTTAACAGATCTTGACCAATGAGAACGCTTCATAATATGGAAAAATATAGTGATTTATAAAAACGGTTGAATTACAGGCCAGTTTGCTGCAGATATTTAACACAGAGGTTTCGTTACAGCAGTTTTTCTTTTAAAACGAATAAGTTAATGTTGAGCTTCTTCTGTATTTAAAAATATGTTAAACAACAAAATTCTAGCTTATCAAAGATCCAATGTGCGTTCACTGTTAATTTTCAATACACAGTGTGCCCCAAAAAGATTGAAACACACTTTAATATTTTTCATGTTGGGGATGCACTGCTCAAAATAAGATAAGATATACAATTATGTTTCTGAAATTGGCCTTTCGTTAATTTAAAAAAAAAAGTTACACTTTTAAAATACACTTAGTAATCTACGATATATTTAGAAACAATTGTTCTATGCTATTAAAAATTAAAAAAATATAATAATTTCATTCTTATACAATCAAAACTCACAAATTTAAGATACTTTCGATATCGTAAAATTTAGATTTTTTCCGCCATTACAAAAGGATCTGTCAGCTTTTAGTACTGGAAAGCTCTAAAATTTCCTAGGTATCATAATTCCGTGTTTTTTAGTCGTCGAAGAAATGTACTGCTTGTTTAGTCCAATCATGGAGAAAAAGTTTTTAAATATAACTAGTAAGACCAACATACCATGCAAAAATTTTAAAAGTGTAACTTTTTAAAAAAGAATGGTAATTATACTTCGTCTACATAATTTTAAAATCTACCTAATTTTGAGACAAGTAAAAATTCTATTCCAGATTTTTGTGGATACCGTATATATTTAACTGAAAAATGTTTGGATATTATTTTATATAAACATCTTTTTATTCTAAATACGTTTACATCAGGTGTCAGAAATCTCTGTAAAAAATTTTTTTACCCTTGTTTTAGCGCTATACGAGCTCAATTTTATAAGCAAATGTGCTACACCTTTTAAACTGAAAATGTTCCTAGTTATGTAGGTTTTTTTGTTTCAAATAAAATTGATACAACCAAGCTTTACTCAATGTAACTTGTAATGCAATCGCAGATATAAAAATAAAAACTTTAAACGATGAATTATAAATAACTATCTGTGCAGTGTATTCTTATTTAACGAAACACCATCATACACTGTTAAAATTTTGTGGTACTTGAACCAACTTTTGTTGCTAGAGCAGCTGCAACCATAAGATGGTGAAATATTGTGCCAAAAATTGGAGCTCGTTTAATCACAGCTCGATATGTTGTAGCGAGATTTCAGCATCTTATGGTTCCAGCTACTGCAGCACCAAATTTGCGTCAACCAACCGTAAAATTTTTAACTGTGTATATATTACTTCTGTTGTCAACATTCCTTTGTCTATGAACTTACTATGTGGTATCATTTGAAAGTTTCCTAAGCCGGTTTCTGACAGAGTACACTCACATTTCATTTAAACATGTTTTTGATTAAAAATTCCACTTAATTAAAAATTAAATATCAGTATTGTTTTCATAAATAAAATTAAAGGTTTTTCTCAAATCAATGTTGACATACAAATAAAATTGCCATTTTATCGTGCATTTCATAAGCGAACACTTGGAGCTTGTTCAATCGCAGCTCGATATGTTGGTGCGAGATTTCAGCATCTTATGGTTGCAGCTACTGCAGCACCAAATTTGCGTCTACCAACCGTACAATTTTTAACAGTGTATATTATTATTTCTGTTGTCAACATTCCTTGTTCTATGCACTTACAATGTGGTATCATTGGAAAGTTTCCTAAGCCGGTCTCTGACAGAGTACACTCACATTTCATTTAATCATGTTATTGATTAAAAATTGCACTTAATTAAATATTAAATCAGCATTGTTTTCATAAATGAATTGAAACAGTTTTTCTCAAATCAATGTTGCCATACAAATAAAATTGCCATTATATATATATATATATGGCACAAAAAAGATAATGTGAGACATATCCGAATGGGTGGGTTTATTTTATATTCATGATTAAAAAGCAAAATTGAAATTGAAATATTTAGAAGGTAAATACATCATCTATATATCTAATCAGTGGTATTTTACATGGGACAAAAATGTAGGCTTTTTTATAATAAAGTAAACTGTATTTTATATGCATTCAATTGTATGTTTTCTTTGTTCCGTGGTTTTCCCGAAGCGGATGACGTCATCCCCTAATGCAGTGAAAATTTGATAATTTATTTTTATCTCGCGCGAGTTTTCCATCTTTCATTACTAGTTTCACTACTTTCACTAGTTTTTTCTATCTTTCTTTTCTTTTCTTTCTTTTTTTTCCTTTTTTTTTAATTTGGTGGAATATATGAGATGATTTTATTTTATTTGAAACGAAACAGGAGACACAAAATTAATTTTGTAATGCCAATTAATAATTATTCAGTTACCTGTAAGAAGTATTAAACATAATTAATTTTGGACTAATAAAATTAATAGTTTAGTAGTCATACTTCTTGTTCAAATCTTATTTACATTCGGTTATTATTTATCAGAAACTCTTCAATATGTAAAATAGTGCTCTCGCACGGTCGAATTCTAATAAACCGCAGTTACGGAACAATCGTGTAATTGTATATTGTGTTACAAAGATTTCATTAAATAAAGCAGTACTTCCGTATACAAATTTGCTCAGTTAAGAGTATTAACAACTCTGCTTAAGATTGGGAAAATCCGATTTCAACATTAACACTCTAAAATTATACAATTATTAGTTAGCTATAACTTTTTATAAATGAATTTGAAACAGATGCTTGGGAGAGTTTATTTACATCAAAATATTCCTCATAATACTAAATCTAACTAATTGAGAACAGGCTAACAAATACGTATATTTACACTTGATTCATATTTAACGATAATTCATCAATGTGTAATAAACTGCTGGACCATAATTCATTTCTTATAATCCACTGCTACTAAAGAATCAATCAATAATGCACTGTTTCACAAAGATCACATCAAATAAAGAAGAATTTACGACTATAATCCAACTCAGTAAAGATAACTAACAATTCTGAATGCTATATGATGTTTGGAAATTACAGTATTAGCAGTCTAACGTACAAATGTATACATATCCTAGATAAAGGTAATTTTTGCAAAATCAGTGTAATAGATGTAGTAAGGTAGATGAAATTATACACTATGAAGTTCATAATATTATATCTAAGTAGGGGAAAAATAGCGAGTAAATACACATATTTAAATTGAAGTCCTATGTAACGATAACCTATCAACATGTAGCAAAATGATATTTTTAGGTCGATTTTGGATAATCCGTTGTGATTGAATAATAATATAGTAACAAATAGTCTTCAAAGCTATCCTGTTAATTAAAGCAGTACTTAAGTATAAAATCCTGTTCAGTGAAGGTGATTAACAACTCTGTATATTAATTGATGTTTAAAAACTTCAACGTTATCACTCTAAATTTGTAAATGTATACATCTTGTGTGTAGCAGTAATTTTGTGAAATTAGTTTTATAGCGATGGCTGTGGTTAACTAGGTGAATATTTACAACATAGTGTTCTACACTACTCAAAATATTTTAATGTGAAAAAGTTTTTTTATAAGTATTTTTAACGGCGTAATTTATTATTTCATTTCTCAAACAAAATTATTTCAGTATTTATTAAGAAGATTTTGTTTCCCTGCGTCACCAGGTTCTATTTGTGGAAATTTTATATAATAAGATATTTATTAGATAACGTTACTTTTTTCTTATATCTGCAATTTTTTTGGCATTTGAATAATAAAATATTAATGTGATTCAATTGAGAAAATGAAGTGGAAACAATTTAACCTAACAAATATGAATTTATCTAAAATTTGTTAATAGAATTGGAAGAAATAACGTTGTTTAATTTATTTAATCATAATATATCTATTATGTTATTGCAAAATTCCGTACCTCAGGTTTACTTAATTATAAGTTTTACTTTGCAAAAAAAAAAAAAAAAAAAAAAAAAAAAAAAAAAACTAGGGCTTTTAAAATCATTTACATTGGTTAAAATGCGAGATGTACGCAAAATTTAAGTTATTAAGCACGACGTAAAAAATATTCACAACTATTCATATTTTCATAAATTTCGATTAAAAAACTCTATAGGTATTTGTTTTTAGTAAAGTATAAAAATTTGAGATTTTCACAAATTTAATTTTCTTTAATTTTCCAGAATACTTTTAATATTACCTTCTTTTAAATCATTTATATTTACCGGGTGTCAAATTTGTTAACATTTCGAAAATTCATAACTAGTGAAGGAATTGGTTTAATTGAATGCAGTTTGCGACAAACTGGTGTATTTTTTTAAAAAAGAAATGATAGTGAATAATTTTGTCAATAAGAGGTGTTTTAGGCATTCCAATAACAGGGAAATATATTTTTACTACTTATTTTTGGCTACGGGTTTACGTAAAGTAGTCCGTTATACTTAGCAGAGATAAAGGACGCCATACGGCACGAACTATCCTGCATCCATCCGGTTATGCTAGAGGCTCTCGTTTGTGTCAGTGTAATTTCCTTGTGGTAGCAGACATGTAGAACGTTAACTGCTATGAGTTTATAAATAGTTGTATAAGGTAAAGCTAGGAGAGTTTGCGCACAATTCAAAAGAATAACAATAAAAAATCTAAATATTAATTTTTTGCTAAACTATCCATGAATAATTTTGACTTCATTTGTTTTTTATGCATTTCCATTGCTATTTTGTTGTTATGTTGTAATTTAATGGAACAGTTGTAATAAAACCAAGAAAGTTGTTTTGCGCAATCTGTCCTTACAGGGTTGGTGTGATTGCGCACATGGGTAGAAGAGATTGTTAATAATAATAGCTGCAATTAAATTGTTAACAATAATAATTACACTTAAATGACATTGTTTCAAGGTTTTAATGAACAAATATTATTGTATTAGGAGTGAATATTTCATCCTAATTATTAAAGAATAAAAAAAAAGAAAGAAATTTAAAAACGATTAAAAAATTTAATTAAAGGGAACAAAATTAAATAATCAGAAAAAACAAGTCCAGATAAGGTTACAAAATAACATTAAGTTACTTGATAACACGTTTAACTTAAAACTAGTCCATTTTAATTTTTCATTTTTTTAGCAAATTTACCAATAGGCTGCGTAATCTCTCCTAGCATGGAAACTAATGGAAACAATGCGCCATCTCTCCTAAGTAACAGATGCGCAAACTCTCTAATTTCGGTAGGAGAGATTGCGCGGCCTTTTATTAAAACATGGCCGCTACTAAAATGAACAGTTGAAGTTCACATTGTTAGTCTAGAATAGTAGCTTATGAAAAATCGTTTAAGTTTAAAATATTTTGTACTACTGACATTTTATAGAAATTCTGATGAATAGCTATGAAAATTCAAGCACTTACTTTGGGAAAACAAAACAAAATAGCAATACTTTATCTTAGACACTCAAAATCTCACGCAATCTCTCTGACCACACAATCTCTCCTGGCTTTACCTTAAATTGTAAATAAACGTAATTTTACTTGAAATTTCGTGATTTGGTAGTGGAAGCGTCCTATATTTACAAATGTTTTCAAAAACATTTTTCTTTGCCAAAATAAATCCCGCCACATGAGAATTAGATTTCCGTGAACCGCATTGAAATAAACCTTAACTATTTATGACATTTTTGAAATTTTAACCAATTTATGGGACACCCAGTATATTAATTTATATACATATGATTTTCTACTAAACGTTACTTAATTCATAATTAAGATGATTTAAGAGTAAATGGTCAATAAAATTTAAAACCCTTTTTAGTTAAATAACTTTATTGTGAATTTTCCTGAAAATGTAACAATATATATATATAGGATAGAAAAATTTCCGTAATAAAAGTTACACTTTAATTCTCACTTTCTGAAGTAGGAAATAAAGTATGATCTTCGTTTTGGTAAATAAACAACCATTTCCATTTTATAAAATACTTTAGAATGTGAAAAAAATATCAAAAATTAAGATTAGTCATTGTAGTTATGTGAAACATATAAATATTAAAATTTGTAATTTCCTTTCATGTATACAGGGTGTCCCATAAAAACCCACTCTGTGACCCAGAGATTTCTGAAGAAATGCGGAAGACAAGTACAACGTCATATCACTTGATGAATAGCGATGGCATGCGACCTAGCAGTTCCTAAGGCATTGCTGTTACATTGGCCGAAGATAAAGTAAGTGCATTTCGCAATATTCACGAACGAAATACAATTTCACCATTCTAAGATAACTTGTAGCTACTAGATGCAGCCTTTTAGATACGAGCTAAACGACGGCTTGGCTTCATTTAACGGAGCACACATGCAATGGCTCGATATGCGCGGTGGAAAATTTGGGCATTTTCGTCTGCAAACATATAAAAATACCTATGTTCGTGTTTCCAATAAAGTCTTTTTTCGTTTACCGGATATGACGTAATAATTTTGCTTCGCATTTTTTACGAAAACTATGGGTTGTAGATGTAAAGTTCTTTAGGCATTTTTTATGTCCTCGAAGCTAGGTATCTGGCTCTGCAGAGTTTAGTAGGTCTTGATTGTACACCCTGTATAAGTAATCAGATACAAGAAAATATAATTTTAACGAATAACTGTTTACACAAATTCACCACAATTCTATCTAATTCATAGGCAATAATAATTTTCAAAAAATTATACATTAATGTATTTACATATAAAAGATATATTACTAAGATACATTACAAAGATTATATTACAAGTATAATGTGCATTATATTTACATAAGAAATATTATTGTAATGCTATAAAAAGTTTAAATCTTTTTGAATAATTGATGCTAAATGAATGATGAGTAACATACAACATTTTACGTTTTGGTACACTTTTCTCCAGACAAATGATTTCTTCCGGATTAAATGAGCCGTACTACAGAGCGCATGGGAACTCTGAATCACATCGTATAAATTTTCATAATAGTCGTTCTTGGAAATTTGGTATGTTACACGTAAAATGTACTATATGGATTCTAAAAGAAATACCTTTAGAGTTTTCAAATTGTAGTAAAATATTTGCAGTTTCTATTTTTTTTTTTTTTTTGTAAGAAGTGTAATAATAAAGAGCAGATATAAATTATATATTTGGGGATCTTAAAAAATATAATTTAACGAACTTA
This sequence comes from Maratus michaelseni, assembly GCA_963931845.1. NCBI lineage: Eukaryota > Metazoa > Arthropoda > Arachnida > Araneae > Salticidae > Maratus > Maratus michaelseni. The sequence continues at coordinate 397,732,768 of OZ007592.1, forward strand.
ACAAAAAATGTTTGGGTACTATTTTTTTTTTTTTTTACTTAAGTTTTAAAATAATCTTAATAATAAAAAAGTGTCAGCTTCTACAAAAAATTCCTAGTTAAAGCCATTAAAAGAAAGGGTCTGCAAGCAGTACATCTAACAATAAAAATTTTATGAATATTTAGGTTAAATTAAATCTACTTAATTATATTTAATATTCAACTAAAATGTAGCTCAATAAAATCTCTCAAAAGAATTAGAAACATATTTCAATGGTAAGCATATATTTCAGTTATTTTTAAAGTATCATCATTTATATAAATTTAGAATTTGGTAAAGCCAATCTGTCATACATATTTTTATTTCGAATTCCAAGTCTACAAATGAAGAAATCTCGAAAGAATCCAAGTCTATGAGAGTATTTATTCTACATTTTTTTATAAAATGAATAATTACTTATTATTTTATTTCATGAAATCATAAACTTGGTTATATAGAAAAGTCTTTTACAACTAGGAATTTAGTGGTCCTACTGTCTTCGTTATACCCGAGTTCTATTGTAATGAAACAATAACTGCGCTATTAGAAAATGCAAAACCTTATGTAAAATAACACTAATATTCATTCAGATAAATTTACAAAGAACCATATGAGTATTTAAAAAAACTTTTTTTATATATTAAAAACTTACACCGGAAATTTTTTTTAAAAAGGCTGTATAAATTTTAGCAGAGTATTTTAAATAAAATTATTAGCGTGAGGTAAAATCGTAAAAAAACAAAGAAAACGCACTTTTGTAAGCTATTTTGGGCATGTTTGTTAAATAATAAAAAAAGAAAACTGCCCAGTTAAACTGAGGGCATTGAGCTCACAGGCTATTCACACTAATTGTATATTATACTCGTATTTCAAAGAATTTGAAATAAGCTCCTCGAAAAATAAAGAAATCGACAATATATTAAGGGGGGGTTACCCCCCGTTACCCCCTCATAGTTAACTAATGAACCCCTTAAACTAATCAGGGAAGCCTCTTATTACAATGAATATATATATATATATATATATATATATATATATATATATATATATATATATATATATATATATATATATATATATATATATATATATATATATTTATATATATATATATAAATATACAAAATTTGAATAAAATCGGATAATGCTGCATGAAAAACCCATTTATCTAAATTAAGGGGGGATTAGCCCCCCCCCTTCCCCCTTTATACTTAACCAATGCACCCCCAAAACTGTTCAGAGAAGCGCATTATCACAATGAACCTATATACAAAATTTGAAGAAAATCGTATAATTTTGCTTGAAAAAACCATTTATATAAATTAAAGGGGGATTAGCCCCCCGTTCCCCCCCCCTTTATACTTAACCAATCAATCCCGAAAACTAATCAGGGAAGCGTCTTAACCCAATGAACATATAAATAAATTTTGAAGCAAATGGGATAATTCTGCATGAAAAACCCATTTATATAAATTAAGGGGGTATTAGCCCCCCCCCCGTCCCCCCCTTTATACTTAACCAATCAATCCCGAAAACTAATCAGGAAAGCGTTTTAACCCAATTAACCTATAAACACATTTTGAAGCAAATGGGATAATTCTGCCTGAAAAACCCATTTATATAAATTAAGGGGTGGATTAGCCCCCCCCGTCCCCCCCCTTTATACTTAATCAATCAATCCCGAAAACTAATCAGGATAGCGCCTTAACACAGTGAACTTATAAAAAAAAAAAATTGAAAGAAAACGGAATAATTTTGCATGAAAAACCCATTTATATAAATTAAGGGGGGATTAGTCCCCCGTTCCCCCCGTTTATACTTAACCAATCAATCCCGAAAACTAATCAGGGTAGCGCCTTAACACAGTGAACCTATAAACAAAATTTGAAGGAAAACGGAATAATTCTGCATGAAAAACCCATTTATATAAATTAAGGGGGATTAGCCCCCCGTTCCCCCCTTTATACTTAACCAATCAATCCCGAAAACTAATCAGGTAAGCGCCTTAACACAGTGAACCTATAAACAAAATTTGAAGGAAAACGGATATTTCTATGAAGAGTTATCGCGTTACGTACATACATGCGTACGTACATACGTACATACATACATACAGAACCGGCGGGCACATAAGCTCTCAGGCTTTGATAGCCTGTGAGCTAATAAAAATGAAAATGACACTAAATTCCTCAGCAACATTGAACCATTCTCTGAAAGTGTAAACACAGTGAGAATCGTTCAAAAACTGTATAATTTGTATAATTTGTACTTAGTATAATTTCTACATTCTAAAAGATTTTCGGAACTGGTACTATTTAGAATGTTCTACGAAAATGTAGTTTATGTAATACGTTTTTATACAATTTACATTTTTTATTTTGCAGAAATATATAATAACTGTTTTTTTCTCTTATAATATGGTCTGATACAATTAATATCATAAAATGTTCTTTACTGCTGTTTTAGGACAAAAAACGCGACTTTGGTACCAGTTTCTGATTAATTCAAATTGAGGAACCTGGGTCCTATTTCAAGTTTGTATTCTCTCTCTCTCTTGGACCCTACGGGATTTAGTCGAAATTGTTGAATTCTAGGATTACAGGAGAGTGGGAATATTCCAAAAAACTATTTGAATGCACATGCTGTTTGCAATCAATGTAACTCCATTTTTTCTTGTTTAGAAACAAAAATGCTTTAGAAACGCCTTAAATAACATTTTCTGGGGTGTAGGGGCAGAATTGGATCAAAAAAAAAATTTAACCCATTCTCCATACCTTAATAAATCATGTCCGTCATTACTAATGCCACCTCACTGAGCTATATTTCTTTTGCTATAGAGAACTAATGCAGCTTGCTTACGCTTTAAAATAGGTATTCATTATCTTATATTTTAAGATTTTTATATTTTATATTTATATTTTGGAAGACTGTTCTCTACTTTTCATGACAAACTTATAGATTCAGAAGATACAAATAAATCATGTAACAAAATATAGGCATAGAAACTATTATTATTTATAGAACCATTATTACTGATAGAAAAAAATCAAAGTTAAATCAAACAATTTCTTAAAACGTCTAAACATTTACTTTGGTCAATATGTGAAAAATTATACAAAACAAGCAAACAGCCAAAACAAATCTAGCGTACATATGTCAAAACATTTAAAAACAGCTCATTTCTGAATTAAAAATATTAAAAATGCGTGAAGATCAGCGCGCACTGTACACTCAGAAAATGAAAATAAAAATTAGTTTTTAACAAATATTATGTACGAAATATTAAATATTCATACCATTATTTGTATTTTTCATTTCTTCTTATAATGTTACTAAAATATAACTTTCATAATACTTAGTTAAGTTTCTTTCAAAAATCAGTTTAAAAAAAAAAGTTTACTGTTCCACATATTTGCAACCGTTAGCACTTTTAAATTGTAGCAGACAATATCTGTGTCACTTTTGAACATGGACAACGAGGACCTTTTCATACCTATATTGTCTATAAGGCAGGACAACGTTAAGGCAGCGTGCATGAAGATAAAATATAAAGTAACATTTTGTATTGCATGTGTTTATGTGCATCAATCAATTTTACAGTTTTTCAAGATTTAAAATTATACGTTTTATTATTATCAATTTTTGAGCATGATATAGAAGGAATAAAAACAACAGTAAGAAATATTTACTATAATTAATTTTGGAATAATAAAATTAATAATTTAGTAGCCATACTTGTTGCTCAAACATTATTTACATTAGTATCTTATTTAACGGTAACTCTTCAACGTTTAATAAAGTATCTCCTGTTGTCGAATTCTAATGACCCGCTGTTACAAAACAATCGTGTAACTATATAATATGTTACAAAGATTTCATTAATTAAAGCAGTACTCCCGCACATAAATTTGCCCAGTTAAAAGGATTAACAACTCTATTTAAGATCGGGAGTTTGCAAATTTCAACATTAACACTCTAACATTATACAAGTATACAATAATTAGGTAGCGAAAACATTTTAAAAACAAGTGATTAAGTGTGAACCAAGATCGCACAAAGGGTTTCGTTTAATATTCCTTTAAAAACGCTTCATCCTTTCTTTAATAAATCCAAATAAATTTCATTTTCAAAAAAAAAAAAAAAGTCGTTTTTTATAAATTAAAAATTTACCGGTCTATTTTTCTCGTTTTTTCGAAAATCTGAACCGGTCCGATAGCGGGCGAAGCCTGCTATTATATATACTCTGTCATAATAATATTTGTCATGTGGACTAAATGCGATATTAAAAAAAAATCAATTTGAAAATTAAACACGTTGTATAGAGACCTTCAAAATGTTAGACGTCAGATTAATTTTCTTTTCAATTCTCTAATGACGTCATATTAAGCTGCTATCTGTACTTACCCATACTCATACTCCTTGTATTATTGAGAAATGCTTAAAATTTTCCATTTTCTTACCAATATGACATCATATTAATCTTTCTTTTAACTGGTGAAAATTTTTATTTCATTTTTATTTTTCACGTGGAAACCTTTCAATAGAAAATTAATTATTGTAGAAAGAATTTCATTGTGAATTTTTAATTGTTGGCAACTACTATAACGAAAAGTGTCTAAATTTAATAGGAAAAGTTGGTTAGATTTTTTTTAATCTCTATATATTAAAATAATACGATTTTTTCAACTTTTATGATTTTGAGCTTCATAGTACATATTCAGATATAAGTACACAAAATTTCAAGTATGTAAGTTATATCGTTTTCGAGAACTGGCTCTGTGACGGACATACAACGAAGCGAGAGTAATAGGGTTTCGTGAGATGAACGAAACCCTAATAAATTTGGAACAGTTGCTTGTTTAAGTTTATTTACATCAGAATGTTCCTCATAATATTAAATCTAACTACATGAGAATAGGCGCATAAATACGTATATTTACACTGGATTCATATTTAACTATAACTCATCAATGGGTAATAAATTGCTTAACCATATTTCCTTTCTTATAATCCACTGTTACTAAAAAATCCTGCAATAATACAATGTTTCCCAAAGATCCCATTAATTAAAGAAGCATTTAAGTGTAGAATCATGCTCAGTAAAATATAATTAACAATTCTTATTGTTATATGCTGTTCGGAAATTTCAATATTAGCAGTCTATCGTATAAATGTATGTATCTTCTATATAACGGTAATGTTGGCAAAACCAGTTTAATGCAGATGGATGTGGTAAGGAAGATGAATTTATACGCTATGATGTTCATAATATTATATCTTAGTACGGAAAAAAATAGCGAGTTTAAATTGGAATCTTGTTTAACGATAACCTATCAACGTGGTCTTTTAAGTAAGTAATAAAGTTTTGTTTTAAGGTCGATTTCGGATAGTACGCTGTTATTGAATAATAACGTAATATCAAATCGCCGTACAAAGTTATCCTGTTAATTAAAGCGGTACTTAAGTACACAGTCCGGTAGAGTGAAGATGATTAACATCTCTGTATATTATTTGGTGTTTGAAAACTTCAACGTTAGCACTCTAAAATTATAAATGTATACATCTCATATGTAACAGTATAGTTTGTAAAATTTGTTTAATTGCGATGGATGTGGTTAAGTAGGTGAATATTTACATGATAATGTTCTACTCTACTCAAAATTTTTAATAGGGAAAACATAATTTTATAAACATTTTTAACGGCATAATTTATTATTTCATTTCGTAATCAAAATTATAAATATATTATTAAATATATTTTGTTTTCTTTCTTCACCAGTTTCTATTTGTGGATATTTTATATATAACAAACATATAAGAAATATTTATTACATAATGTTACATTATTCTAATATCCGCTTTTTTTAGGCATTTGAATAATGAAATACCCATGTGATTCAAATGAGTAAATAAAGTGAAAACAATTTAATTTAACAGATATTAATTTATTTAAACATCGTTAGTAGAATTAGTTCAAGAAATAATGCTGTACAATTTATTTAATCATAATTGATTTAGTATATTAATGAAAATTTCGTATTTCAATTTTATTTAACTATAAGTTTTACTTTGCAGAAAAAAAACGAAAAAATGTTTTAAATATTTATAATTAATTAAATCGATGAGCTTGTTAAATCGTTTACATTGGTTAAATTCTGAGAAGTATGCAAAATTTAAGTTATTAAGCACGACGTAAAAAATATTCACTATTTTTTTTCTCGTATTTTCGAATAAAAAACTGTAGGTATCCCTAAGTTAGGTGATTTAAGAGTAAATGATCAATAAATTTTTAAATCCATTTTAGTTAAATCTCTTTTTTTAACTAAAACTTTGTTTAACTTTGTGCATTTTCCTGAAAATGTAACAAAACATATATAGGATACAAACATTTCCGTAATATATACTATTTTTCAATTTTCACATTCTGAAATAGGAAATAAAGTATCATATTCATTTATGTAAATAAATATGCATTTTATGTGCATTTTCATTCTATAAAAGGAAATTAAATTAAAATTAAAAATATACACATATACTTAATGAAGCTCTAACTGAAGTTACATGAGACATATAATTATTAAAGTTTGTGACTCATTTTCATGCATATAAGGTGTCTTTTCAGAACCCACTCAACGACCCATAGTTTTTGAGAAATGCGAAAGAAAAGTCATATCACGACGATATGACATATATTGTCATATCACGTCATACAGAGCGATGGGTATACTCCCAAGCAGTTCGTAAGGCATTACCATTGACCGAGGGTAAAGTACATGTCGCAATATTCACAAACGGAATACATTATCACCATACGTAGATCACCGGTAGCTACTAGATGCATCCTTTTAAATAGGGTTCAAACGACTGCTTAATGTCATGCCACGGTGCCCACATGCATGCCTCGATATGCGATGTGGATATTTTGCGCATCTTCGTCTGCAAATATATGGAAATGCCGCTGTTTATGTTTCCAAATTTCATGTTCGGTGTTCATGTTACCTTTTATTCTCTTGCACCGTATAAGACGTCATACTTTTATTTCGCATTTTTCTCGAAAACTATGAGTTGTGGAGGTATACTTCTTTGGACAATTTTTATGTACTCCAAGCAAGGAATTTGGCTATGCAGAGACTGGGCGGTCTTGATTGGACAACCTGAATAAGTTATCACATACAAGAATATGCTATCTTATATCTATTTTATATACTATATGATAATATTTAATTCCTACAAATCCAGCACAATTCTGTCTAATTCATAAGTAATAGTAATGTAAGATTATATGCATTATATTGACATAATAAATATAATTGTAATGCTATAAAACGTTTTACATTTTTTTTTGAATAATTAATGCTAAATAACAGAAGAGTAAGATCTCTTTTCGTTTTGGTAAACTTTTCTCCAGACGAATGATTATTACCGGATTAAATGAGCCGTACTACACGGCTCATGAGATCTCTGAAGCACGTAGTATAAATTTTTATAATAGCCGTTTTTGAAGTTTCTTATGTTACACGTAAGATGGACTATATGGTTTCTGAAAGAAATATATTTATATGTTTTATGCAATGGTAGTGAAATATTAGTAGTTTCCAAATTGAAAAGAACATTATAAGAAGTGTAATAATAAAGAGCAGCTATAAGTTATATATTTGGGGATCTTAAAAAATTTTGGACATAAATATGTTTGGGCACTATTTTGTTACTTAAGTTTAAAAATAATCTTACTAATAAAAAAGGTGTCAGCACGTACAAAAAAGCCTATTTAAATCCATTAAAAGAATTATTATCCGAGCAGTAAATATAGCATTAAAAGTATTATAAATATTTAGATTCACAAATAAAATATTTTACTTTATATTGTGAAAAAAAAAATGGCATTATTAAATACGAAATAATTTATCTCGACTGTTACCATCTTAAATCGTCGTAATAAAATGCGATGTTGCTTCGCTTATAAATAACCCATAATCATGGTAATTGGACTCTGAACAGAATATTTATAAATAGTATTTGACGTTTTATGTATGCTGAAATAAATGCATTAATCCTGTTATACATCTTTCATATGATATCTATACTAATATTATAAAGGAGTAAAGATTGTTTGTTTGTTTGTTTGTTTGTTTGTTTGTTTGTTTGTTTGTTTGTAGGGGGTAATCTCTGGAACTACCGAACCAATTTCAAAAGTGATGGTGGCAAATTGATGGTGACAACCTCTGCTCCAACATAGGCTATATTTTATGTCGGTGCCACTACCCCAGGGGGATGCAGGAGCGAAAAACGTTCTAAAATTGCGATCTTTTCTATACTGAAGCAGCTAGAAATTTGAAATTTGGCGTTGTAGTTACTTATAAGATGTAAATGCTCTCTAAGAAAAAAAAATCGAAATTTAAAAGGGTGAAATGAGCGAAAAGCGTTCTAAAAACATTCTAAATTACAATTTCTATGGAATCTCTAGAACTACCGAATCGATTTGAAATTTGGCGTTGTAGTTACTTATAAGATGTAAATGCTCTCTAAGAACAAAAAAAAAAAAAAATTCGAAATTTAAAAGGGTGAAATGAGCGAAAAGCGTTCTAAAAACATTCTAAATTACAATTTCTATGGAATCTCTAGAACTACCGAACCGATTTGAAATTTGGCGTTGTAATTACTTATAAGATGTAAATGCTCTCTAAGAAAAAAAAAATAAAAAATTCGAAATTTAAAAGGGTGAAATGAGCGAAATCGTTCTAAAAACATTCTAAATTACAATTTCTATGGAATCTCTAGAACTACCGAACCGATTTGAAATTTGGCATTGTAGTTACTTATAAGATGTAAATGCTCTCTAAGAACAAAATAAAAAAAATTCGAAATTTAAAAGGGTGAAATGAGCAAAAAGCGTTCTAAAAACATTCTAAATTACAATTTCTGTGGAATCTCTAGAAGTATCCGCCCCCACATCTCATTGGTCTAGCTAAACTTTATTCGAGTACCGTACACAAGCCCCCGGACCTCCTGGAAGTGGGGCATCGGGATGACGGCGTAACGGATATCGACTGCATACACCCTAGCAGTTCGTAAGTCATTTCCATTACATTGGCTGTACATCAAATACATGTCGCAATATTCACGAACGGAATGCATGATAATCTTACAAAGAATACCGGTAGCTGCAAGATGCAGTCTTTTAAATACGAGTTCAACGGCAGCTTACCGCTGAATTCAGGGGGCAGTGGGCGCGCGCATGCATGACGCGATATGCGCAGCGAACGTTTTGAACGTTATCGTCTGGAAAAATATGCAAATACTGCTGTTGATGTGTCCAATATGGAGTTTTTTCCTTGCACCGTCTGTGACGACATACTTTGTTTTTCGTATTTTAATCGTAAACTATGGATTGTACAGGTACAGTTCTTTGGGCATTTTTTAGGTACTCCCAAGGAAGAATCTCGCTGTACAGAGTTCCGGTGTTATTTATGGGACAACCTGTTTTTGTGCTATATCTCATAAGGTCCAAATTTGGCAACTCTCACCTAGATAGATATCGCATTTCATTATATAGAGAAAAATAAATTTCTTAATAATATTCTGTTACTTTTGGAAAAGGTTGCATAATGCACGTCTAATGCATGATTAGTCATCTAGTTTTACATGTGACATGATAAATAAATAGTGTTTTGCCTATTTAACTTTGGGGGTAACTCAGCTATTAAGCACATTTCTATGAAACATAAGGTAAAGCTAGGAGAGTCTGCGCACAATTCAAAAGAATAACAATAAAAAATCTAAATATTAAGTTTTTTGCTAAACTGTCCATGAATAATTTTTACTTCATTTGTTTTTTATGCATTTCCAGTGCTATTTTGTTGTTATGTTGTAATTTAATATAACAGTTGTAATAAAACCAAGAAGGTTATTTTGCGCAATCTCTCTTTACAGGGTTGGTGTGATTGCGCACATGGGTAGGACTGATTGTTACTAATAATAACTACAATTAAATTATTAACAATAACAATTACACTTAAATGACATTGTTGTAAGGTTTTTGTGAACAAATATTATTGTATTAGGAGTGAATATTTCAACCTAATGATTAAAGAATCAGAAAAAGGAAATAATTTTATAAACGATAAAAAAAAAATATTTAAAGGAAAGAAAATAAAGAATCAGAAAAAGCAAGTCCAGATAAGATTACAAAATAACATTAAGTTACTTGATAACATGTTTAGCTTAAAATTAGTCCATTTTCATTTTTCATTTTTTATTCAAATTTACCAGTAAGCTGCGAAATGTCTCCTAGGATGGAAACTAATGGGAACAGTGCGCCATCTCTCCTAAGTAGCAGATGCACGAACTCTCCAATTTCGGTAGGAGAGATTGCGCGGTCTTTTATTTAAACATAGCCACTAATAAAACGAACCGTTGGTGTTCACACTGTTACTCTAGATTAGTAGCTTATGAGAAATCGTTTAAGTTTCAAATATTTTGTACTACTTACATTGTATAGAAATTTTGACGAATAGCTATGAAAATTCAAACACTGACTTTAGGAAAACAAAACAAACTAACAATGCTTTATATTAAAAGCTCAAAACAATCAACGTGCACTTTCAAGTAGACACCCCACTACTGTTTTTGTACAACTACCTGCAGTCGCTGAGCGCTCACTCTACTCCTTCCCCCCGAACCTCTATGCGCGCAATCTCTCCGACCGCGTCATCTCTCCTGGCTTTACCTTACGCAAGAAACAATTTGCAGGAATTAAATTTTCATGAAAATTAAAGTTTTTAAATTAGTAAAAAAAGTTGGTTTATAGATTTTTTACACATATATATTTTTATTTAGTTTGTCAAATTTAACAACATATTTCACTTTTGATTGAAAATATCCGCTTTTTTTTTATATAAATCCATCTAACATGTTTCCAATAATATATTTAAAAATACTGAAAAATAGCTCATAGGTTACCGAGTTCACTTAAGTAACTTATTCTCGTTAAAAGAAAATTCATTGAAATATTCTGTAAAAGAAAAAAACAAAGAAGCATTATAGAAACATTTTAGTATTATCAAATAGATAATATTTCATTTTTGCGCAGTACAAAACTATTAATAATCTTTCTAAATTTCAACACTGCATTTAATGTTTCTAAAATCTTATTTTAGTGCAGCAGTTTTCACTCTATCATTACAGATTTTTAAAAGTAGAATGAAATATCTCCCGAAATGCAGAAAAATATTAAAGCCCGACGTTTGATAGATGAGACAATTAGGAAACTTTGTATTTCCATTAATTTTCCGTGGTAATTGTTTAAAAGTGTCGTGTTTAAGTAAGTAGTGTAATAAATTATAAATAACCGAATCATGTGGTAATTCTTTTGCTATGTGGTTCAATTTATTTTCAAAAAATTAATTAACAAACTTTAACTTAATATACATTTTTTTTTTTTTTACGCTAGTATGTTAATTAAAATTTTAATACATTTTATTATTTTCATTTCCTGATATGAAATCAAAATTTTTAAGTGCAGTATAAGTTTTCTCCAATCAATGTTTGTAAATTAAAAAGTTACAGATTATTTTTTTTTAAATTTAGATATTCCATTCACCAATTCACCTATTTATAAATTTATATTTAATGAACAAAATATAAAAAAATATTTATTTTTCTGTAATCTACAGTTGAAAACAAGAAGAAAATACCATTTTGATGCAAATTAGATATTGTATGCTATGAACAGAATAAATAAAAATTTTAATATTATGTAACTAGTTTTTCTAGCATTGGAATTGATAAATGAAGGTACGTTCTGTGAAAAACTATAATGACTATAGGTGATAATTGAATAAGGAATTATTTGTCGCTGCACTCTGTTGCCAGTTGGAAGGTCTATTGCCGCTTTGACGTGAAGTTTCTCGGATGTGTTGTGAATCACAAAACAGGTATTGAATGTCCTGAATTTGATATTTTAAATAATTTTAATAGAATACGTTTATCACATGTTAAAACGTGATTTGGTACTCTTTGAAGAAAGGTATATTTGTCTTTAGAACTGGTCAATAAAACTAATAACGAGATTCATGACTCGCAAAAAAATATTTGTTTGAGAGCTATCCCTATGGTTTTCGATATCGCTCAGCTAATTGCGTTTTATGACAACCATAATGTACTACGAACGTCGTACAAGAGAGACTAAAACAAAGCGTCTCTAAACACCGTGCAAAATGGTAGCAATTATCTACTTTTTTTACGTAAAACCTTGTAAATGCCCCAAATTGTTAAAAGTACAGTGATTTGAGTGGATGTGGCAGTAACATAAATTGTGATTATAAGAAATTAAGCAAGATACCTGCTAATGTGTTGAGGTTTATTTACTTACAAGGCAAGTTGGGAAATTCAGAGATATTGACTAAAACGTTCTCGCAATTTCAATTTTACTGTTCCGAAGTCTGATACGCAAAGTGAATAGTTAACTCTAAATTGAAATCGAATATATTTTTGATGTAGACTTAGACATCCACAAGGATATTAAGATGAGCTCTTAAGTTGCTGGCAGTTAGCAGACACGAGATAAACGAAATATTATTTGTCACACAGTGATACTTTTGTCCTCTTTTGTTATCTTGTTTATAACATGGGATGAATCAACGTCAGTGTTTCGACCAATATCTTGTAAAAGACTTAATTCAATTGTGGCAATTGCATGATATAAAAAACTGCTAAAAATGCAGTAGACTTTAACGTCACTGTGATGCAGTCACATATTTAATTTCTTTTTCATTTTAAAATGCTTCAAAATTAATTTTTCCCCATTTAAACTGTATTTAAAAAAATAAAAGAAAAAAAGCATTTATTTTTATTTCTTTATTGAGTGCGTCTTCCTAAATTTGTAATAAATAAAACTTAATAATAAGACATATTTAATATACTACTTTAAAAATATCATTTATTTTCTATTTTTTTCCGTTACAGTTTAACAATTAAATTTTATACTTCTTCCTTTTTGATATTCATTTTTATTTCGGTTATCTGTTTTTATTTCAATAAAAATGGTATTTTAAGTAATAGCACAGAGGTGTCGCTAGACTAGGTGGCTCCTTATAGGGTTGTCGTACTTGGCATGTTCGTTTCGCCAAGGGCGATGTTTGTTTTCACTTTCTGCGCACTCAATTTAAAATTTTCCATTTATTTTCTATCTAACGGCTTTTACCCGTACGTTTAGTTGGGAATCTATTTTTTTTCGCCAGTATTTGTGTAGGCGATATTGTATAGATAAAAATTTAGTTAGTTATGTAACTGTTACGGTGACATGAGGTCATGTGCTCTCCTTAGTGTCGATTAAATGAAAAGCAATTATGTCCTTTTAAATATTTTTGCTGCTAATCCTTTGACTCGTAGTTCATCTGTATTTTATTACTTCAACTTTGCCAGAAAAATAAAGATTTTGTCGAGCACGGAATAGAATTAATTCATTTTTAAAAAATCGACCTTTTCTGCCAGTGAAAAAAAGTTTTCGAACCTGATTTTTCTCTATCCACTTCATCAAAATGGCTCATTGTGATGGTCGAACGCCATCACATAAATTGGTGCGTGACAAAAGGAATTTTTTTGCTGGATCGGTCGTTTGGGATTATATAAAAATGCAAACTGTGTCTATCTGCTGAGCGTTTATGGAGAGATTGATAAAGTTTCATCATAGTAGGATTATGCATTGCTTGGAGGTGATATTTCATATTTACGTTGGATTCAACTGTTCCTGTGTTTGGATGCATCAATTTTTAAGTACACAAGAATGCGTTAATTCTGTATGATTCCAGTAGTTGAGAGATTGTGGTTGTGCGGAATGCTTGAGTACGTATTAACTGTCAGTAGGGCTGGAGAGGCCTGAGCATCAATAAATTCTCGGGAATTTCTACAAAATGTGCAATTGGGAAGGAACAAGAGATGTTCGCTATTAGAGTGCATTTACAGCGATTTCAGCGTTGGAAATGCGGATTTGCGTTATCTGAGGAGCTACTCTGAATTTTTTTATTATTTTTTTTTCTAGTCTGCATTGAAGGTGATTTTATTTAGAATGGCTGTTCTACCTTCTCATAACGAATAAGACAGATTTACTACGATTATACAATGGATGAGTGTAAGTGTATTCTGACTAGTGTGTAATTTAAAATTTTTTTGTTGTTTTGCTATCTTGTGATTAAAGAAAAAAAGAAAAAATACAAGAAGAAGAAAGGTTTCTTTTTTTGAAGTTCTACTCATATTATAGTACAGGTAAAGTACATGTTTTGTTTTTCTTTTGCACTGTTTATTAAATATGTGTTTATAATTCATATAATTGTTTATACATAACTATAATTTACTTAAATATTTTTTTATTTCTTGAGAATATATTTGTATCATTATGACTAATTCAAAGTGTAATTTTAACATTGCAGTACCCGCTTATGAAGGGGAACCAAATACTTTAAATTTTTTCTTTGATATTGTTAGTAATTATGCAAAAATTAACAAATGGACCAATGATCAGCAGGTTTTGTTTATCAAAACTAAATTATCTGGTCCCGCGTTAAAATTTTATCTTGAAAATGAAAAGTTAAAAAATTCAAATGATGTGAATTTTATTAAACAGGAATTTTCTCGATTCTTTTCTAAAGAATCTCAAACAGTAGTTGATATTGAATTTGATAATATCAAACTTTTACCTAATGAGAGTGTTAATAACTTTTCCCATACATTAAACACATTGGCTAATAAAGCTTTCAAAACTAAAGATCCAGGGTTTCTTAATGAAATAAAATATAAGAAACTCCTGCAATGTTTACCATCAGATGTTAGAATCAAAATTAGAGAAGAACGAATTGATGATTACGATAAAGCTGTCGAAAGAGCAGAATTTTTACAAAATAGTTTGTCCAATGAAAAATTAATTAACATTCATAATGAGTATTCTAATCATGTTGATTTTTCTAAACAAATATCTGAATTAACCGAAAAAATAAATGCTTTGTCATTTGTAAATAATACACAATCTGATGACTCTAAACAATCACACACACGTCCTAGTTATAAGAAGGACAATCGTATTTTATATAAATCAAAGAATTCTAGAAATTTTGATTTTAAAGTTCAAAATAAAAATAACAAAAATGTAGAACTCTGTCAGATTTGTTCTAAAACTGGTCATGTTGCTCTGCAGTTTTTTAAATATAAGAATTTGTGTAAAAGAAAGCAGGCATTTAATCGAAATTATTCTACATCATACAGAAATTTGAATTCAGATAGTTATGGCTCTAACCATTCTGAATCTTTAAACCACCATTGAGACACAGTACAGCTGGTGAGCTGTCGTCTCAAAATTCATACCAATCATCAGCAATTATGCCTATTTTGTCCAGTGAAAGATTAGTAAAATCAACTTTTTCACAAACGTCTAATGAAATTCAGATTTGTAACAGTCAATCAACTCAGACTGATGAAAAAGAAGTCATTTACAATGTATATGATAAATGTTCTTTTTTACCTATTGTTTCTAGTAAATTTGGTAAATTTGAGGCATTTTTATTACTGGATACGGGAAGTTCAATTTCGCTTTTATCGTGCAATATTTTTAATGAAATAAAAAAATATATTTCTTTTAAACATCTGGCTTCGTCAGTAACTATTTCAACTGTTAATTCTGCCGTCAAATTTTCTTCCTGTATCTCTGTATCTATCAAAATTGGTAAAGTATTCTTTCGGCACACTTTTTATATAGTTGATATTGCAAACTCTTCAAAAGTTGTCGGGATTTTGGAATATGATTTTATTATGCAAAATAACATAGTCATTAATCCCAGTGATAATACTTCCTCAATAAATGGTGTTGTGATACAGTTAAAAAATAACTCTATGCAAAATCCAATAAGTGCAGTTTGTGTTGATCAAATTTCTGCAAGTGATATAATTAATAATGAAATTATTTCGAATGATATTGTGAATAATGTCAAAGTAAATGAATCACATGATCATGTGCATATCTTGCACATAAAGTAAACTTAGATCCTTACGAACAAAAATTTGTAAAGATTAAAATTCCCATCTCACCAAAACACGATGAGATGTTTTTTGTAGTGACATTTCGTCTGCTAATGTATTACGTCATGATTCTCTCATAAAACTTTATTTTCATCATCAAAATATTTCGTATCTTAAAATTATGCATGTGTATGTTGAAAATTTGTCTGATCATGTTATTCATTTGAATAAGAATATGGAAATGGGTCATCTGAGTGTTCCTGATGAAATTATTGATCAAACTGACATGGTAAAATAATCAAATATTTCTAAGTGTAATGATATCAATATTCAGTGTAATTTTATTACTGCATCTGATGAAATGCTTGCGCAGCGAAAAAAACTTTCTATTACTGATTTTAAATTAGACCATTTAAAGGATAATGAAAAGAAAGAAATTTCTGAACTTTTATTAAAACATTACCCTGCATTTTCAAAATCAAGTAAAGATACTTGGTCACACTGACCGCATTGTGCCAAAGATAAAATTTATCAATGATTTTCCGATAAAAACTCTGCCTTTTAGTATTCCACAAGCGCTTCAGGCCGAAGCAAAAGAACAAATTGATCAACTCGTGGAAGCAAGAATAATAGAGAGGAATTGTTCTGAATGGGCTTGCCCAATTTTACTTGTAAAAAAAAAAGCCTGATGGGTCAGGCAAGCAGAAATTTCGTTTGGCATTAGACTTAAGAATGCTTAACTCAGTTATTCAGGGATCTTCCTACCCCCTTCCCAAAATTCAAAATATCATTGCCAGTTTGTCATCTTATAAATATTTCACTAGTTTAGACCTACAACAGGCGTATAACCAAATTGACATACCCCAAGATTTACAAGATAAACTAACATTTACATCTCAATTTGGCTGTTTTAAATATAAACGCTTGGTATTTGGATTAAAAAATTCAGCCTCAGTGTTTCAAACATTAATGGACATGTCTATTGATGAAATGAATTGCGAAGGTACCTTCTCTTATCAAGATGATCTTATTTTCGGTGCAAACACATTCGAAGAAACTCTTCAAAAACTCGAGAAAATTTTACAGGTCTTTTCAAAGTATAACTTGACTTTTGCTCCCAATAAATGTAATTTTCATCAGACGTCTACTAACTATTTAGGGTTTCATATAGAAAATCATACAATTAGTCCTATTCAAAGTAACATTTTGCGAATCACTTCATTTCCTGTCCCTAAAACTAAACGCCAACTTAAAGGTTTTATTGGTTTAGCGACATTTTATAGAAATTTGATACCTAAATTCTCTCAGATTATACATCCGTTAATTCAGCTTACTACACCTAAAGAAAAATTTCACTGGACACCAGAACATAATAAAATTTTCAATGATATACAGAAAATGTCTTTTTTCTGAACCCGTCCTCCATTTACCAAATTGGGATAAACAATTTTTCTTAAATACTGATGCATCACAAGTTGCTATCTTAGCTGCTTTACTCCAAGAGTTTGACAATAACTTACTTCCTGTTGCTTATTTCTCTAAAGCACTATCACCTTTTGAAAAAAAATACCCTGCAATTAAATTAGAGTTAATGGCTATCTATAAAGCAATTATTGCCTTTAAATATTATCTTTATAACAGACATTTCACTGTTTTGTCTGACAGTGCATCCTTAGACAAATATCGTAAAACCACTAATCCGGCAGACATTATAACTAGATGGCTCACTGAGTTATCAGAATATTCATTCGAGTTTCGGCACATTCCAGGGTCATCTAATGTTCTTGCGGACTATCTCTCTAGAAATGATTTTAAAATAATCAACAAATTTTGGATACAAATCCTGAGTTGATTTACGAATCTAACCATATTCTACCAATTGTTGAAAATGATAAACAAGACAAAAGTATCACAGAATCACACTCAATTAATTATTTGAATGTCGGTAATTCAGAACATCATAAAGATCCTCTCCTTGAGATATCAAACCAAACATTTGTCAATGAACAATTAAAAGATACAGAATTATCTGTTATATATCAGGAAATTTTGAACAATGGTAATTCAGAGAAATATAATATGTATTTTATTCATCCAGAAACTAACGTTCTGATGTCTAAAAAATCATTCCATATAACTCTACAGTTTCATATCACATTGTTGTACCACATTCGTTAAAAGCTAAGGTTTTAGCGATTTCACATCTTTCACACTTTGGTTTAAAGAAAACCTATGAATTTTTAACTAAAGATATTTTTGGAAGGGCTTTATACAGACATATTAAATTACGTTGCATCATGTGTTAAATGTTTGCAACATAAGCACCGCAAAACACAACCTGCACCCTTACAAACAACTTACATTCCTAAACAACCAGGTCATACTGTGGAAATTGACATTGTTGGTCCTTTCAGCAATAATTATTCAGTTTTAACGGTAACAGATCATTTTCCAGACACATGGAATTATTCCCTTTAAAAGAGACTACTGCTAATCGAGTTGTTGAATCACTATTCAAATATTTCACCTGTTTCGGGCGACCTTGCGTTTTTTTGTCAGATTTAGGTCCCCAGTTCATTTCTAATATTTATAACATCTTTAACGAAACCCTTGGTATAAAAATATCTCATGCATCCGTTTCACACCCCCAGGCGAATGCTATCGCTGATAGGGTTAACTTATCAATTAAAACCTCAGTTAATACCTTATTACCTGATGGACATTCCTTTGAACATGCATTATTGATTCACAAATGCTTATACAATGGCTCTACACATTCATCTACTAAATTCTCACCTAATCTTTTACATTTTGGGCGTGAATTATCATTGATTTTTGACACATACGACACTCATGCAAATCAACCATTTCTTGATAATGTTGACACATATAAATTGTTAAAACAACTTGACTCAATGTACCAAAAAGCTTATGAAAACATTGTTTCTGCTCAACATCAAAGAAACCTAAAATTTTCTCAACATGCAAAATTAAGACCATTAACTGTCCAAGATATTGTTTGTCTGAAATCTAGAGATAAATATGAACCTAAATATACTGGACCTTATGAAATTATTATGAAACATTCACCTGTTTCATTCACTATAAGAAAATATCAGTATCCACATGCTGCTTCCTTTAAAATGCACATTGATAGGCTTTTACTAGCTCCACCTAGAAATACCTATCTTAATTCTAATTTTCACAATAATTCAAGTACTAATAATAACAATAATTATCAGCAAGATAATAATAACAACATTCCTTATAATATAATATCCAGATATAATCTTAGAAAAAGAAAATAAATGTAATACCACATGTTTTATGTCAACTGGCCAGGACATGGAACTATGTTTGATTGTGTGCTATATACATTCAATCTTTTACTAATTTACTGGCTGGTACAGTTTATGGTGTATAAGATTATCTATGCAGTATACAAATTTGGTTTTATATTTTGTTTTCTTGTTACAAATATCTATCAGTTAATTACTGTAATATTTTAATGCTTTCATTTTATAATATACTTATGTAAGTTTTCCCTGCACTTTATTGGAATTGCATTAGTTAAATTTTATAAACATTGTTTAATACTAATAAATGCACAACTATTTGGTAATTTCTTTGTGCATAAAATAAATATTGGATTTTTAATATTACATTATATTTTCATCCTAAATTATAAAAGAATTGCTTATATACTTATAGCAAATTAAGCACTTATTCCATTCTGTGTTCAAAACAGACTATTGGACTGTTATGATAACTATAAATCTAGTTGCAAATATTTTAAGCAACATCCATAAAAACTTATAAACAGTTTCTACAAATAAGGGAAATTATGGCATATTTAAAAAAATTGCTTCTGCAGAAGAAATATTTTTTATAAGCGCTTTCACTTGAAAAGATGACTACATATATTAAATAAATATTGGTGTGTACACATTGAACTGTTTGAAAAGACCTAGTCATCACATTGAACTGTTTAAAAAGACTTATAAAAAAGGACTTAGGCATCACATCGAACTGTTTGAAAAGAATGGTAAAAAAAAGACTTAGGCATCACATTGAACTGTTTAAAAAGACTTATAAAAAAGGACCTAGGCATCACATCGAACTGTTTGAAAAGACTGGTAAAAAAAATACCTCGGCATCACATCAAATGATATTCAAATTTTGGTATTCTCTTACATATAGAATATAATATAAAATAAATGTTCTTTATGTCATATAACTTCTATAGTATTACGAATATTAATTTATTTTTAGTGTATAATTGTTTATTGTGCCTAGTGTATTGTACATAGATTCCCAACAATTTATTTTTAAAAAATGCAGATTTTTTTAAAAATTCAATTAATAATTTTTTTTAGCGGTCTTTTGAGTGATAATATGTGATGCAGTCACA
Source organism: Maratus michaelseni (assembly GCA_963931845.1). Taxonomy (NCBI): domain Eukaryota; kingdom Metazoa; phylum Arthropoda; class Arachnida; order Araneae; family Salticidae; genus Maratus; species Maratus michaelseni. Next base: position 397,753,202 of record OZ007592.1, read on the forward strand.
CATTTTATTTCCTTTTTCATTTTAAAATGCTTCAAAATTAATTTTTCCCCATTTAAACTGTATTTAAAAAAATAAAAGAAAAAAAGCATTTATTTTTATTTCTTTATTGAGTGCGTCTTCCTAAATTTGTAATAAATAAAACTTAATAATAAGACATAATTAATATACTACTTTAAAAATATCATTTCTTTTCTATTTTTTTTCCGTTACAGTTTAACAATTAAGTTTTATACTTCTTCCTTTTTGATATTCATTTTTATTTCGGTTATATGTTTTTATTTAAATAAAAACGGTATTTTAAGTAATAGCACAGAGGTGTAGCTAGACTAGGTGGCTCCTTATAGGGTTGTCGTACTTGGCATGTTCGTTTCGCCAAGGGCGAGGTTTGTTTTCACTTTCTGCGCACTCAATTTAAAATTTTCCATTTATTTTCTATCTAACGTCTTTTAACCGTACGTTTAGTTGGGAATCTATTTTTTTTCGCCAGTATTTGTGTTGGCGATATTGTATAGATAAAAATTTAGTTAGTTATGTAACTGTTACGGTGACATGAGGTCTTGCGCTCTCTTTAGTGTCGATTAAATGAAAAGCAATTATGTCCTTTTAAATATTTTTGCTGCTAATCCTTTGACTCGTAGCTCATCTGTATTTTATTACTTCAACTTTGCCTGAAAAATAAAGATTTTGTCGAGCACGGAATAGAATTAATTCATTTTTAAAAAATCGACCTTTTCTGCCAGTGAAAAAAGTTTTCGAACCTGATTTTTCTCTATTCCACTTCATCAAAATGGCTCATTGTGATGGTCGAACGCCATCACAGTCACTCTCAACTATAAATTGAGGGATGTTGATGGTTCGTTTCAATTCTTTTCATGTATTATTCTGCATTAGAAGGACATTCAACTTTAATTTGGAATTCATTGACAATAAACATGTATGACTTTAAAAATCAGGCGTGGTTAAATTATTGTTTCGATTTTGATATTTGTTTCTACCCTTTAACATTTTGTTTGAAAGACGATATATTTTAATCACAGATATATGATTTTAATTGTAGGACTCAATAAAAGGAAAAAGCAAAAAATGATGGTTTATTAAAAAAAGCCATTTCATATGTGAAACACATTAAGCGTGTAATTTTGTTAACTGACTCTCTTGTTGTTGTTTTCTAGATATACTTTTCTTGAAACACCACCAAATCATGTTTTCATACTTGGTAACATTTTATTATTTAAACTATTTTCTATATGAAATATATATTTTGTCATTTGATTCTTGGATGTGATTATAATATATTTCAAAAATATCACAACATCGCAGCAAATGATCTGCTAACTGCCAACAGAACGAAGCAACCGATGAAAATGAAATAAAGCACAAAACATACGCGCGCTAACTTTTCTCGTCCATACTTTGCATAAATACGCTGCTGGTGTGCTATCAGAAGGCATTGTCTGCTTTTGATGTCTTTTCATACTGTCTTCAATGATTATAGTACTTACCAACTAGAACCATAGAATTCAGAGCTTATAAAGCTCAATAATCAACATTAACGTAAAATAGGGAATTTTTGTCATTTTTTATGAATTCTATAGCCAATGGGCGATCGAAGGATATTAATAACAATATAGATTATATATATATATATATATATATATTTGTCTCTTAATTTGCAACTTTTCTACGATATAGCGTCAAAATTTTGATTTTGCACTTTTTTGCCATCCTACAAAGTATAAAATACATATGTTTCTTAATCTAGGATAATGTAATACAACCACATAAAAGGATACGCAAGAACTCTTCCAATATGTTTGTCTGATTATGTTTGTCTGTAAAATATGTTTGTTGAATATAAAAGTATTTACTTGAGAATCGATATCATACGCAAAACCTATATTCCGGGTTGCGAAAACTCATTATTAGACTACGCAAACTACTAGCAAACGTTTTCGAAAATCAGTGGCAGGCAATGAAACATTGTTTTTTCACATGTTTCTTTAAATCTCGAAAATATATTGGTTTATGAGGTTTCTAAAGTTAAAGATTGCTTTTCGGAAACATCTGTAACTTGGAAAAGGTTATTGTACATGTTAGTACGTGGTTATAATATATTTTCTTATATTAAGAAATATTTGTATTTTTTTACAATGTAGTACACATACACACATATGTATATATATATATGTTATATAAAAATTTGTTTCCTTCGCATATCCTTCGCATTTATTTCGCATTAGTGCTTTAAATTAATCTAACTTCTGACATAGTCAGTATTTCCTTAATTCTTAATAATATTTATTCCTATTTAATGTCCTTTTAAAAGTAATAACCCGTATATTAATAATTATTTTATTCCAAATCATAATCTAAAATTTTAAGTTCATTCGTAACTTTTATCAGCTCCCCAATCTATAAAATTCTGAGAGACGCTTTTGTCATTTCGAATGTTTTTAAAAGCCTTTTTTTAAAATTTTATTCCATGCTTTGCTTCGCGCGCTGGGTATTTTTCACTTCAAAATCAATGCGCCGTTGTGTTGGGGAATCTTTCGTGTTAAATCTTCTCCCTCGAGCCTCATTCGCTTGGCTTGAACTCGTCTCTCACTAATTGTGCGCTCGTGACGTCGTAATCAGTAACTCTACGCGTCGTGAACAAAACTCGCTTGCAAGATTTGGAGAGCAGATTTTTGTCGTGTTTGGGAGTACGAACCAAATGGTTATCTGGTGTTGAAGTCACGTAGAATTTTCATATCGGTTCTTTAAGATATTTTAAACGAGGTAGTGAGCAATCGTCAAGCATGAGGGCTATAAGTTTATACCGAATACTGTGGGAATTGTTACTTGCATCGCTCCTGTTTATTGATAAACGATTTGTCTGGAAATCGGCTGCTCTTTATTGACGAAACTCTTGTGGTGTCTCATGATTGCCTCACCTCTTCGCCATGATTCTTGATATCGGCTGCAATCATTCACCATCTTGAACAAACTGCCATTTTTCATGGAATAAAAAAGAAACATCTTCGTAAAAACTCCACACACACACACACACACACACATATATATATATATATATATATATAGAGAGAGAGAGAGAGAGAGAATGAGAGAGAGAAATGTGGAAAAACGCATAAGAGATATAAAGTGATTATGGATATTTTTAAAATGACATCTCGTTTTTTGTAATTATTATATAATAAATGATGTAATTAACAAATATGTAAAGGATCATTATTTTTTTCTAAATTACTCTTAGTCTTTTCCATTAATATATTTTCTCGTCAATGTGTTTATCTTCCTGACTTCATCTAGTTGTATTAAAATTATCTTACAACTTTCACATTACTGATTAATTTATATATATATGTGCAGTTTTGCGTCGCTAATGTTGATATTCACAAACGCCCAGTATATGAAATCCCAGTTAATCCCACTCACTGAGTTAGTTTTTGTACTAAAGTACTTCATTAATTAATGGGATCTTTGCAACAGATTTCATAAATTTATGATTACACTCTAACAGCGGATTATCGGAATTTGCCTATAGAATATCATCATATTTTGAGTGTTATATTTAAATCCTAATCATATTTGAAAGTGTTATATTTCAATCTGTAACCGTTATGGAAATTGCTACTAATGTGTATAAATAATATGAAATATAATGAAGCAATATCATTTATGTTATTTGCAAAAAATGTTTATTGTAAAATAAAATTTTAAATCACAAATTAAAAAAATATGTATTGTACATCATTTTGCTTGTAATTCTAGTTGAATATTTAAGTAAAAGTAAAACGTTTTAGCATTATTTTAGACATACTATACATTTTTTCAAAGCAACAAATCATTTTTTAACAAAATTGTTAAAATTCATATAGAAAGCATTGAGATTGCGTAAGGTAAAGCCAGGAGAGATGTTGCGGTTGGAGAGATTGCGCACATAGAGTTTCGGAGGGAAGGAGTAGAGTGAGCACACAGAGACTGCAGGTAGTTGTACAACAGCAGTAGTGGAGTGCCTACTTGAAAGTGCACGTTGATTGTTTTGAGCGTCTAATTTTGTTTTATTTTCTCAAAGTCAGTGCTTGAATTTTCATAGCTATTCCTCAGAATTTCTATACAATGTCAGTAGTACAAAATATTTTAAACTTAAACGATTTCTCATAAGCTACTAATCTAGACTAACAGTGTGAACATCAACGGTTCGTTTTAGTAGCGGCCATGTTTAAATAAAAGACATCGCAATCTCTCCTGCCGAAATTGGAGAGTTTGCGCATCTGCTACTTAGGAGAGATGGCGCCTTTTTCCCATTAGTTTCCATGCTAGGAGAGATTACGGAGCTTATTGGAAAAATTGCATTAAAAAAATTAAAAATGAAAATGGACTAATTTTAAGTTAAACGTGTTATCAAATAATTTAATGTTATTTTGTTATGTTATCTGGACTTGCTTTTTCTGATTCTTTAATTTTTTTTCTCTCTAATTAACATTTTTTAATCGTTTTTAAAATTAGTTTCTTTTTCTGATTCTTTAATCATTAGGTTGAAATATTCATACAGTAATATTTGTTCACAAAAACCTTACAAAAAATGCCATTTAAGTGTAATTATTATTGTTAACAATTTAATTGCAGTTATTATCAGTAACAATCTCTCCTACCCATGTCCACAATCACACCAACATTGTAAGGACAGATTCCGCAAAATAACTTTCTTTGTTTTATTACAACTGTTCTATTAAATTACAACATAACAACAAAATAGCATTGGGAATGGATAAAAAACAAATGAAGTAAAATTTATTCATGGATAGTTCAGCAAAAAATTAATATTTAGATTTTTTATTGTTATTCTTTTGAATTGTGCGCAGACTTTCCTAGCTTTACCTTATGTAAAAATTAAATCATTAAAACTTGGAAGTAATAAGGTAAAGCTAGGATAGTCTGCGCACAATTCAAAAGAATAGCAATAAAAAATCTAAATATTAATTCTTTGCTAAACTATTCATGAATAACTTTTACTTCATTTGTTTTTTATGCATTTTCATTGCTATTTTGTTGTTATGTTGCAATTTAATAGAACAATTGTAATAAAACCAAGAAAGTTATTTTGCGCAATCTCTCCTTATAGGGCTGGTGTGATTGTGCACATGGGTAGGAGAGATTGTTACTTATAATAGCTACAATTAAATTGTTAACAGTAATAATTACACTTAAATGACATTGCTGTAAGGTTTTTGTGAACAAATATTATTGTATTAGAAGTGAATATTTCAATCTAATAATTAAAGAATCAGAAAAAGGAAATAATTTTAAAAACGATTAAAAAATTTTAATTAAAGGAAAAAAAAATTAAAGAATCAGAAAAAGCAAGTCCAGATAAGATTAAAAAATAAAATAATGTTACTTAATAACACGTTTAACTTAAAATTAGTCCATTTTCATTTTTCTTTTTTATGCAAATTTACCAATGAGCTGCGTAACCTTTCCTAGCATGGAAACTAATGGGAACAATGCGCCATCTCTCCTAAGTAGCATATGCGCAAACTCTCTAATTTCGGTAGGAGAGATTGCACGGCCTTTTATTTAAACATGGCCGCTACTAAAACGAACCTTTGATGTTCACATTGTTAGTCTAGATTAGTAGCTTATGAGAAATCGTTTAAGTTTAAAATATTTTGTACTATTGACATCGTATAGAAATTCTGATGAAGAGCTATGAAAATTCAAGCACTTACTTTGGGAAAACAAAACAAAAGAGCAATACTTTATCTTAAACGCTCAAAGCAATCAACGTGCACTTTCAAGTAGACACTCCACTACTGTTGTTGTACAACTACCTGGAGTCGCTGCACGCTCACTCTATTCCTTCCCCCCAAACCTCTGTATGCGCAATCTCTCCGACTGCGTCATCTCTCCTGGCTTTACCTTAAGCGAACTACTTTCAAATTTTATAATTTGTGAAAATTCTTTTTTTTCTGACTTCGAAGAAATATTCTAAAATAGTAAAACACATTAAAGCATTTTATGTCATAAATTTTTCGATTAAGGGATTTCACAATAAATTGACAATACAATACAGCATCGATTATCCGAACTAATAGGTGACTGGAGTTGTGCGGATAAAAATATTTCGGATAATCGATCTTTTTTTCAAATATATACTAGGGTTATATGAGCATAATGAAACAAATAAACATTTATAATAAACACAAATATGTATGTGTTTTGTTTACAACAAAGGAACAAACTATCAAGGAATAAAGTGAATCAAAAAAATCTGTAGGAAATAAAAGGTTCGTTACTTCAGATCTACATTTTAAAAAAATAAGTCTTTTTTTTTGCTTCAGAGGGGACACTGTACTTCTTTCTGCGAAATATCTTATACCTTTTAAAGAAAGCAGTTGACCAGAATCATTCTCTTCTTGTTGCTCCACCCACTTCAAGGCTGTCTCTAGGCACCTGAAAGCTTCCTCAGTGGATGGTCCTTTTTCAGTTTGTTCTTCGTCACTAAAGTCCTCATTGTTGTCAGGGTCTTCTGAAGGACTTTCGTCTTCCATGATAATAGCAAGGATTTCATCTTCCGTCAATAGCTGATGACCACCAACATCGCATTCAAGCCATTCTTGAACAGGGTGGTGCAAAATTTTAATTAGATTAACTATTGAAAACTAACGATTAAAAGTTTAATCATGACTAAAGATTGACGATAAAGTTCAATGGTCAATCTTTAGTCATGATTAAACTTTTAATCGTTAGTTTTCAATAGTTAATCTAATTAAAATTTTGCACCACCCTGTTCTTGAATGCTTTCCTGGTCACATCTTCAAATCCTGCAGATTCTTGAATCAACTCTTGAATTTTGTAATGGCATCACTCTTCTTTTAACGTCTAATATTGTTGATTTGCCAACTCCATACTAACTAACTAAACTTGATCCACTAACAACATTCTTCAATATTTCTTTATCAGAATCGCTGAAAACAACACGTTTACTCTTGGATTCCTATGTATAGCACGACAAACTGCACTATACATATGTCTCACTATTGAAGGCTCAAAAGCCACTGACGACATAGGCCACTCTTGGCAAGGAGCCAAGCGCTTGCGATTGCGTGCGGAACTCCTGCAGTGCTGGCTCGCAAATTCGAATTTCGCCTTCTGGCACGCGTTGCGTACGCCATATTGTCAGGGAGTCAAGCGCTTGTGGTCGCGTTGAGAACTCCTGCATTGCATGGCGCGCAAATTAGAATTTCGCGTTCTGGAACTCGTTGCGTAGGTCATCTTGTCTGGGAATCAAGCGCTTGTGGTCACGTGTGGAGCTCCTGCAATGCATAAAGCGAAATTTGAATTTCACCTTCTGGAACGCGTTCGGTTAACCAGTCGTTCAGTTGATCGAGGTTCGGATAATAGATGCTGCACTGGATTTCCAATTCACAGTACTTTCGTGGAGTGTAATAAAATAGAAATTTCTAAATCATTTGCTTGTATTTGTTTCTTTACAATAGCACGAGATTTGTTTTCGAAGATTTAAATATTGTTTGGCAACTTTAATATTGTTTTTCAAACTAACGTTTTCTAACTGTTCTATTTTACTAATTTAAATTTTCTGTTTGAAAGTTTTGAAAAGCACAAATAAAAAATAAAATACTGTTTAAAAAATGTGTATTTTAATTTTCGAAAAATTTAAATAAATATTTTGTTAAAAACTTTTCAGATTTTAACTCTCAAAATTTAATTAAAATATTTTAATTAAAACTGACACTTGCTTAAATTGTATTTCACAAATGCGAATTAAAAATTATATAGAACTTTGAATAATGCATATATATTAAACAAGTATAAATTTATTTGTTGTTAATGCAGACCGAAACTTTAAGACAGGTTTCTTCAGACCGCTTTAATATTATTTCAGTATTAATATTTTTGTTAAATGAAGCTTAATTTAACTTCATTGCATAAATGTTTATAATACGTTATTAGAACATTGCGCCTAAACATTTAAGTTTTTTTTTTTCAAAAAAAAAAAATCTGATTTTTTCAATAAAACATTTTTATAATAAATGTTATAATATATATAAGTATGTTTAACACATATTAATAATAATAGTAAAAGTAAGTTATCAATAATTTTTTATATCTTATAGGAAACATTCGTAATTTTCCTATTATACTGTTGCTAAGTAAATGTTTAAAACGAAACAGATTATGTTGAAAGTTTAATAAATTATACATAACTAAATAAAAATGCTTATGTTAGTTTTTTCAACGCTAATTGACAACACTAATTGAAACAAACTAAAATTATTTATAATGTACTGCTTATGATAAATGTAATAAAACAATACCTTACAACACAACGATAATTTACATCAGCAAGAGATTTGTTTTGCAAGATTTAAATATTGTTTCCTAACTTATTTGGCATATGTGATGTAAATATTTTTAGTTCAAATAATAATATTTGAAACTAATTAAATTAACGATTACTAACCATGTCCGTTTTTATAATGAAACGAATTTACCTTATCTGACAATACACATTGAGGAATATTAAAATTAATTATAACCTACAAACTTCAGAAAAATGCAAACAATTAAATGTGATATAATATTCAAAAGGAAAGGAAATTAAATTGAGACATAATTAATTAAGACACAAACATTATGTAAAATTGTAATTTATAATGTTTATAAAGTAAAAGTTTAGTTGCTCAGTGACCAGTATTGATCATTAAAATATTTTCAAATTATTTAATTATTATGTATAATTATGTAATTATTTTAATTATTATGTAAGTATTAAGAAAATATATTTACGAGAATTATATTACGAGAATTCCAAAAGTAATTTTGTAAATTCAATAATTTTCTTCACAGAGTAATCTACAAAGAACCGAGATTGGTTAAATGTAATTGTTTTCCAGCCCTGTCCTTTATATAGTATACAGAGGTAATTCACTATAAATGAAAATCGCACCACCATTCATAATTTTCGCTTTCAGTTACAGCTATCCATTTATACATGGAGTATAATGTCCTACTAAATCGACGATGCTGAAAACGTTTTCTCCATATCGCTATTAGTTTTCAAAATAGGATTATCAAGTTTTTCATTTAGTCGCTAGAGGCGCCGCGAGCAGTTTGAGTAGAACATATTCCTTTCCACTTTCTCGTGAAGCAGACACCATTTTTTTTTAAACTGTAGCTGCATCCATTCACAAATTGAATGACGACGCAAGTTTTCCATCTTCTGTTCTGGGGTCATCGAAAAAGTTTGGACTGCGAAGAGTCAGCCTTTACCGCGCAGCGCTAATGCGCATCCTATGAAATCCACTGTTATTAAACAGTTACATATTTACAAATCTCAGATAATTGTCGAGTATAAAGATAATTATTATTTTCTCTCTTGCATTATACACTGTAAAAAAAAAAAAAATTGCAGTAAAATTACGGGCAGAGGCCGGCAACAGAGATTCCAGTCATACCCCGTAAAAAAAAAAAAAAAAAAAAAAAAAAAAAAATCCATGCCCATCATTTTGTGCAGCCGTAATTTTACGGGGCAAAGTAATATAGCATTATAATGCACAGGATATAATGCACTTTAAAACACAATAACACTTTGCTTACTGTTCCGTACCACGTAGCACGTTAGATAATCATCACAGAATCGTTTTTTTGGCGGGTTAAAATTTTCGAAACACGAGTAAAATGAAGGGTTACACCCTAGCGGAGGACAATGTATGGGGTCGTACCGTATTTTTGCTAACATATGGGCTAGATCTGTAAGAATATGTGGATTGTCTTAATTTTCTAAGTATCTAATGGATAAAGCCGCTTATTTAGTGGATCTGACCGTTTTTCATCAAATAAGGCTGTTGCCCGTGAAAATTGAAGGGCAGACGCTCATAAATTTACAGTTTTTTCTGAAAGTGTACCAAACATGCTAAAAATTACATCTATACCCAGAATGGATAAAATTATTGTAATTTTATGTGTTATTGTGGAAAAGTAAAGGATTTCCAACTCTTCCTCTCTTTAATTATATATAGTAAGGAGTGTGATAGACAATGATAGACAAACCAAAAAGATATATAATACATTCTGGTAGATATAATATGTTATATAACATAACTTTATAAAATTACTGATAAAAATACTATATACTTTGCAAAATTATTTTATACTGAAACAAAAGAGCTTCCGAAACGTTTTGCTCATTACTACAGATTTTCTGTAATGTATTTTGATATTAGACAAACAGTTTCATTTATTTTTTCTAGATAAAGCCGGCTTCTTGTTGCTCGCTATAAACGACTTCGATTGTATTTTTCCAGACTAACTTATGAAGTAGGTTTATTTAAAGCATAAATCATCTCTTTATTTAGTTACATATTGCAGTAAAAGACATAAGATCAACGTATTAGACATATTAAAGTTATGTTATATGAATATGCACAATAACTTATAATACATAATAAGTTAGACATATTATGTATTAAATTGTTATACTATTAAATTCTGAATAGAAATAGAAATTTTGAAATACAAATAAAAAACTTCTTAAGGATTTTAAAATGTTAATTAAATTCATTTAGAGAGACTTCATTAAGTTATAAAACAATTACATACACATCTTCCTGATTTTAGATTTTAAGTGACTTTTCGATATTACTACTAAAAATATTTTAAAGAAATTTATGATAATTTGAATTTTGGAATGACATTAGAACAGACATTTTTCAGGAAAACAATAACATTTTTTGTTATTTAAAAATTTGATTCAGAAAGATATTTAAATGATAGCATTCTTTCATTCACACTAATACCCTTTAAATTACCTTTGAACTTCAGAAACCCGTAATCGAATAAATGTTTACTGACCTGACCGCTGAAATTTCTATTAAACAGATTTTATGAAACTAAATTTACAAACCATATTATTACCTAGTAAATCTACATGCATAAATTTACAGTACTAATATTGAAATTCACAGTCACTATTAAACAGTCTAGTTAATTGTGCTCCCTCAGTGAGTGTGTTTACTAAAGTACTACATTAATTAATGGGATATTTGTAAATCATAACATAAATAAATCTTGCTCAGTTACAGCGGATTATCGGATTTAGTGATAGGAGAATACATTATTGTACGTGGATGGATTATCGTTAATGAAAATATTGTATAAATACGGAAATTTCTGAGGTTGCGATATATTTTATATTATTTTGCTTTATATATCTAAAAAAGCTATGTTCGGCGATTTTTGTTTACTGTACAGAAAAATATAAAAACATTATGCATTTCATTACGGTATTAACTAAGTATTGATATTTGTATTTTGGAATCCATACAATATTGTAGGAAACTATAATTTATATATATTTTGTTATTTGTTGATACTCTTATTATTCTCAATATAAACAATATACCCAGAGTGCTGGAAGTAGTCCATATTTCAGGTTAAAATACCGAGTCTCTAAATCGGTACCAAAATATAACTTATATAACCAGAGATCGTAAATATATATTTTTTCTTTTTAATAATTCCAAATAATGAAGAACAACATTTGAAACATAATGGTAAGTGGCCTCTAAAGCTAATGGTTAGAACAGGGGTTCCCAAACCTCAAACTATGGTATGCTTACCACTAATGTTACGTGAAGCTCTGGCTACTGGTACGTGAAATGAAATACATCATATAACTATGAAATCAAAATTGGTCGCAAGGCATTTTCGAAAATTTCGAATGCAATTTATAAACGGAATTTTATAAAATCTGAAATTTTGTTATAGCAGACCCTGATATCTGCACACTTTGCATATGATACATTCAGTTTTCCCGAATTTAAAACCTATAATTATTAGATTTATATGGAAAAAGATTGCATTTATAAATGCAACTTACTTTTAAAAACTTATTTTTAAAAATATTTAATAAACATTTTTAACAAGTAGCACAAGTGATAGAAACATAGTTTTTAAATTCAATTATATGAAGGTAAAGCCTGGATGCGTGGAAGTAGGAGGAGCTTGTGCGAATAGGAGGAGTTAAAATAAACAAAATAAAATAAGAAAATGATCATTTGTTTATTAATCAGCCTTATTTTTTAGTCTAATTTTTTTACTAACAAATACTGAACCAGACAAGAGGAAAATCTTGATAAAGCAAGCCCACCCTTGTCATTAGTGATCCAATTTATTTAGGACAATCAACTTACAATGTATGAACTAATGTACGCATACATGTCATTAAATATAATATTTTTCTTGAAAACTGTATTTTGTTATTGTATGTTATATTAAAATGCAATTATAATGCTACTTTTTATTTGAATATAAAAAAAGCAAGCAGTTTAAATATAAATTTAATAATCCAATCATACAGTTTTACACCGAGTAAAACCTGCTAAGGCCGAAACACAAATGATAAAAAAATATTCCATTTTAGACAGGGTTTTGTTTTTTACAGGTTTTTGCATATTAGCTTTACGTTGGTTACTTGGTTGTACGCAGTAGTATGTACTTCGATTTAGTGGTATGTCCACGGTCAAAATGTGTGGGAACCCATGGTTTAGAACTTAGCCATTGGCCAACGATGAGAAGGGACTGTATATACTTAAACTACAGAATCTATGTAAGATCTTTAACATAATCTTGAATATATTATGCATTACTGAAAATGGCTATTTTTGTAATCTTTCTAAAGCAAAATTTAAAGCAAATTCATGCGTATTATTCATTTCCTGGTTTGTAATTAAATTAATTTTATTTTTACAACTGTATAAAATCGTGCATAAATGCGTCTAAAATGTATATTTATTAACTTTCTCTAGCACTTTCTCCTCTCTGCTCAAATAGAAGGATTATTTTTCGTTAGAAATACTTCGATAATAATTACAGTGCCTGACTACTGTACGATTTTAACTGTAAGTCTTTCTGCTAGATGTCAGCACCAAAGAAGTTTGAAAGAGATTGCTTTGAATTCCAGCTTTTCATCAAACATTAAATAAATAAAAAACATTCTATATAAACTATAAACTATTCAAAAAACTCTAATTCTTATTATGTTAAAATATTCTGTTACTATTTTACTGTAATAATGTGTTATTAATTTTCTTTCATTCTTTTTTTTATTAGATTTTTTGTCTGTCTGCGACCCTGCTTTTCTGCGGGGCAGTGATGTAAAAAATTCTATTTTGATTCGGTGTTTATTCTGAACTGTGAAAATTCTGTTATGATTCTGTGTTATTCTGAACGTAAATTCTGATTGTTTGTAAAGATTATAAATTCTAATTCGAAGTTACATTCTACTTTATTAAGAATGTGAAAATGATTAAATTCTCAAGTTTTTAATTATTATGAAATAATCCCTGAATTCTTCAAATTTAATACATCATTCCTTCTACGAAAATGTTGCTGGTTTTGCGTGGAACAAAATTCTTCTGTTCTGAATGAACGTGCCTGGAATGCAAATTTAGGTGTTAGTGAAACACTAAAATAATGGAATATTAAATCTGATTCTACATAATTTAAATGATTATTCGTCATATAGCATTCACGAAGTTATTCATCATTATATTATTATATTCAAGCGGTAGAATAAATGTCATCCTGGAAACGAACACCCGACTCAAATCAGAGGTACGTAGATTCTTTTGATTTATTTTATTCAGTAATAAAAACATAAAAATATTCTTAATTTTTAATTCCGAAACTATACAACTACCGTTGGAGAAACTTTCACAAGTAAAAAAAATCTTTGCCTTATTTATGGTAGAAGTTCTTGAATAAGAGGATTAAATAAATAGAAACTTTCAATTAAATATACTGGTGGAAGTTTGCCCTAGCGGTAATCAGGTCATATTTAATTGTGAAGATTTTTATATAAAGAACGACAAATAGCTATCTGCGTATTTGAAAATAATAACAGTTTATAACACTCCATCTGGTACACTTTATCCAGATTCGTAAACTTCTAGTAAAGCTTTCTCCCTAGATTCTACACAAGACACTCCAAAATCAGTAGATTTATGTATATTAATGATAATAAATTCGGCTCTCGTCGACGTCCTGATCATTATTATTTCTTTGAATTTATTCATAAACATTTGGCAATGTTCTGTTTCTCTTAGCTTCGCAGCTACAGAAATGCCGAACACCACCATAGCGTCACCTAAGCCTAGATTGCTATATTATTTATTTAATTTATTATTATTTTTGAAGTCATTCTTTGAAAGTATTGTATAATAGGACGTCGCTTTCAGTTGCACAATTCTCAGGAACTGACTTGCTGAAATATCGAAAAAATTGGTTGCACAAACTGACTCCCTTTAACGTAGAATTGAATGTATGCAGTCGGTTTCGTCTGTTCTCGATAGCATTAAGCAATTGATAAGAATAACTCTGATCACATAAACCGGTATCTACTGTATTATAATAGATTTCGTAGCAAACTCGATAAATTCACTAGTGTTATATTATATTTATTGGATATTTTATATTAACTAAGACAGAAAATAAGTAAAAGCACAAGTGAATTGGCAACTATTGAAATGCTTCCTGACATGATCAATGTCAGACAAGAAGGCGGTTGTTATTTTGCTATAAAAAATATATGTTGCTTATACCGTTTAAATAGAATAAAAGAAGCAATACGAATAAAACGATTATGTCAAGATATCCACGATAATGCAGGAAGGTTTGTGAAATAATAATCTAATTCGAGTCACTCAAAATTTAAATTAAATATTCGAGGTAATCGATGAATGGGAGAGCAATTGAATTTCATTCAAATCAAGATCTGTCAAATGATTCAGTCAAATTCAATAACTATAATTTCGTTCAGGCTAAATGTTATTTTGTGTTTATAGACTTCAATAAAACACAAAAAGGATAAAAATTTCTTGATTATATTCACATAATATGTACAATGTTTACAGTTTTAATTTTCAGAACAAACAATAAACATGATTTGGCTCTAGAACTCACACATTTTAAATATATATACTACTAGCTGTTACCCATGACTTCGTTCACGTATCATTAAAAGAAGAATAAATACTTTAATTAAGCAAAATATTTCATTCCCGATAATTAGAAACGTAAATAATTAACTAACTCTTTATCACATTCCATAGGAGACAATACAGTATTTCTATGTTATACAGGCCTTGACATAACTAAGTTTTAAAAAAGGGAAAATTTGTGACAAATAATCACGAAAAGGAAACTGCAACCAATGAAAAAAGGCGGGCCAAATAAAATCGTGGAAATCAGCGAATTGTGTAAAAACATATGTCAAGTTTACCTGGTAAACTATTTTACTTTTAACGCCTTTGTGAAACGTTGTAATAGCATCCTTCAAAAATAATGGAAATAATATTTTTTTTTTCATTAAATTCAATTCTTGTGAATAGGGAGCAATAATTGTAGACCTAACTGCAAGGAGCTTAAATTTGCCTCCTTGATTTAATTTATACCTGAAAAAAAATCTTTATTTCTAAATGACAATATGTTGACAGACGACTTTTTGTTCTCCAGAATAAATTGATTCATGAAGTTTGAATATGTGAAAATACGTTTTTATTTTTCAAAAATTTTACTGTAATCAAGATTTTTTTTTTCTTTCACTATCTATTCAAATTGAAAATAAATTCTTTTTTTTTTCAGTTTTAATGAGAAAAAATATATTAATCCGTTTTATTTCTTCTTTTTTATCCACAAAAATGGAGTAATTTAGTTGCCATTTTTAGAGAAACTTCGATAAAATTTACAAAAAAAAAAAAAAAAAAAAAAAAAAAAAAAAAAAAAAAAATTCGGAATTTAAATTATTTTTTTAAATTCTGAGAGTTTATGACATCCTCGAATCAATGATAACCGGTCTTAAGTAAATCGTGTTGCGTTCGACAACCTGAAAGGAGTAGTTGCGAAATGCAAACAGGTGGTCAGATTTTAATGTAATAGATTCGTATTTATTTTTCTTTTCCTAATAATTACGTTTTGTTTTTGGCAAAAAACTCTCATCTGTATGTAACTGATATTCCTGCTTAATAATCGGTGTAGATAAGAAAAATATTTCAAATTTTTCGTTTTAAATATGGCGTGAAACTCATTTACTTTCTAAACTTACCGATCCTTGTATTATTAATGTAAGGAATTGATTCACGCTCCTTGTAAAACACATTTGAAAATTCCCGTTTTATTTCAAATATGACGTCACTTTTTCCTCAGAGAAATCTCTTTTTAATGGCATAATTCTTGTTAATTTTCTTTTTCTGGCAATCAGGGCGTAAATTTTAGTGGAAAACTCACATTTGTATGTAACTGGTATTCAAGCTAATTATTAATCAGTAACTATAAAAAATATTCAGTTTTTCATCTTAAATAATACGTCCATTATCTATCTACCTTCATTATACATTGATATTCATGCTCCTTGTATTATTACGAACATTTGAAAATTACATGTTTTATTTATGACGTCATATTTGTCCAAACCGAGGAGGATCCTTTTCATAGTTCCATGGTCCAAGCGAAATCTATTTTTAATAATATAATTATTGTTCATTTTTCCTTCTAATTATAATGCAATTTTTGACAGAAAAAGATCTTTTTAATGTAACCGATATTCATAAATCATACTTCATGTATAATGTTGTTTCAAATATCACGGAAATTCATCTTCTTTTGAATTCTTTTGAATTTTCATTTTTCACGTGAAAATCGTTCAATTGAAAATTAGTTGTTGAGGAAAAATTATTTTTCCGAGATTTTATTTTTGGCAACAATCAAAGCCCTAGCAACGATAAAGTAAAATGGTTAAATTTTATTGAAAAATGTCCATTTATTCTCTATGAAAATAATGAAAGTTTTAATTATTAAAGAAAATATTGGAATAAAATAAATAAAACCTAGTCTATGTTCATTTGAGGGTTATAATCAAACTACATGCAAAAATACAGGATCATTAAAAGCTCCATTTTGACGCTGGCTTCAGCCTAATATTTGCACACAATCAGATTTATAATATTATTAGGATTCATCGAACATAAAGAAATATGTTCCTTTTATCATTCAAAAAGTATTTTTTTTTTTTTACTTCCGTTTTGGAAACCACGAAAAACACTTGTTCAAATGACAACTGCCAATTTACTTCTACGTTAAAATGAAACATTTCAGTCTGATTCTCCACTCCACGTCACATGACCAGCAACAGTTAGTCTACCAGACAGAGGGCCGCGAAAGGGTTGCATTAAAAAGAAAAAAGATTCCACAACGAAAAATGAATAAATAAATAAACACGCGTAATCATTTTAGTAAATATTTATTTACGTTTTAAAATGTATATTCTTTGAAAAATAAATATATATTTTTATCATTTTTCTAAAATTACCAAATCAGTGATAAAAGCACAAATCTAGAAATTCATGGGTTAAATGGAATCCCGTATGTTGAAATACAATCATTCTTTAATTTGAATTAACTATAGTCATACTGGACAGACCATGTAAAAAGCAGCGAAAGATTGATGAATCCCGAAATTTGTCATTATTTTTATGTGATTTCTTTTTCATGTATGAGACAATTAAAATATATTCAGAGGGGAAAAACTTATATATTTAGTGAAAATTCACATATTTAAAAATAACTGAACTTCCTTAAATGAAACGTGTATGGATAGGATAACTTGGCCGATTGGAGTAGCAGATTAAACTTAGCATACCTAATGCCCCGCCCCAAATTAAATGGACGGTATCCCGATTACGGATTACCGCAACCGAAGTCAGCGTAATATTGTTACTCAGAATTACAGATTTGACTTCTTTCACGCCGTGTACTGTTTGTAAGTGTAATTTTAAACCTTTGAAATCGTGTTATATCAACCGTAGCTATTTACAATAATCAACAAAAACTGTGTTTCTTTTCTTTGTACTGTGTTCCAGTTTTCATAGGATACTTGAGAAAATAGTTTAATGAGCTACCCGTGTATATTAAATACGAATTTCTATAAACACGCAAAATAAAACATAAATGTTAAAAATAATAAAATAACAGAGATGTTTTGACTCATTTCCCGCCTATATTTTTTCTAAATCAATTTAATTCAAGAATTTAAATTGAATTTTATTTTATTTAGAATATTTAAATCAAGGAATTAAAATAAATTATAAAAATATATCTATTTAGTATATAGATTGCTTGCTAGACAAAGAAAATTTTCACTTTTTTACATACTGTCTAAATAGGCAAATGTTTCCAAAAATACTATGAAATTTAATACGGTTTACTAAAATATAATATAATATCTTCAAACATACCCACTATTCCAGAAAACGTCCTTTTATCTTCTAAAACCTCAGAAGCTAATAGATTTCCGAGATTTAAAGATGTATATTCGAAACAAAAGTCTTTGATGCTTCCCATAATTTTATCAAAGGTTTCCGAGTAATATTTACAGCACATTAATCAGATTTTTCAACAGGATCCAATCTTTCTCAGAGGCTACCAATACTCAAGTAAAAGTTTTCAAGTTCAATGCACAAACAAACTAAATTCACACCATTAACATTAACATTAAAACTAACGTTTTTTTCGTTTTCTTGCAAGTAAAAATTCTGTTACTCAGCCGAAACTCTTTACATAAGAATTGACAGCATTTGAAAAATATAATTTTTCTTGTTCAGAAAACTTGTTCAGAAAATATTGAAACTTAAGAAATATTTTGTTTTGTCGGGTTTCAGAAAATACAGGAAGAACATTTTTTTCACTTTTGTGGGCAACTCGGAAGAAGTTAAATTATGTTTTTGTAAAATGTATTAAATTACAATGTATCTTATGAAACATAGACATCACCGAAAGGAATGATTTCTGTAAGACACATATATCTATAATGCAGTGAAATGTGTCGTCCTTTATGTTTCACAATGTTTTCAAATCAGAAATATGCGCAAGAATGCTATTGTATTAAAATAAATGAAATAATATAAGTAACGAGCATAAACTAAATCATAACTTACACTAAAAACTATAGTTACTGAAAACATACACTTTTAAGAGTATATAGGCTCAAAGCTAAAAGTGCATTTTTTACATTCTACCGCAAAATAAGAATTCATATCATGAAAATAAGAATTGTTTCGATGAATAACATTTTCTAAAAAAAGCTTACGTACTACAACAATCACCGTAAACCTTCGTAATAAACTGTGATGTTAAACTTAACACCTAACTTACTCTAAAAACTATAGTTACTAAAAACATACACTTTTGTGAATATGTACACACAAGTCTGTATTAAAAGTGCATAATCATTTTTTACATTCAACCGCAAATAAAGAGTTCGCTTCATGAAAGAAAGAATTGTTTCAGTGAATACAATTTTCTAAAAAAAAAAGCTTACTTACTACAACAATCACAGTAAACCTTCGTAATAAACTATGACTAGCTGGCCCCCGCCGGCGTTTCCTGAGCCCGTGATAATAAATTTCAAAGCAGCATCAAGTTTTTATTATTTTATATTTTTAACCGGATTTTGCATGAAATTATATTTTAAAATAAAAAATCGCGAAAAAGTATTGATATTTAGTGATAAAAGCACTCATTTTCTGGTTTATTTAGGGTCGTTTCGTAGTTTTAAAATAAAAAGTTCTGTCTGTCCCAACTCTTTGAAATCTTTATTGGTGATAAATAAAACGATTTTATAGCCCGTGTAAAAGTTTCGTGAAATAAATATTGTTATCTAGTTGTAAAAGAATAGTTTTCTTCTCGCTTTTTTGTTCGTTCGTTTGTTTTCGCGTCGTCTCCTTTAGCATAGCAATAAAAAAAAATGTTCTCATCTTCCGAACTCTCTGGCATTTCAATCCGTCATAAATATATAACTGTATCCACGCTCTCTTTAACATTTTGCGAAACAATATACTTACGTAGTAATGGAAACATGAGTTCTTAAAAAAAAAGCTTTAGCTTTCAATCTCAGAGCAATAATATATTAAAAAAAAAGCTTTAGCTTTCAATCTCAGAGCAATAATATATTAAAAAAAAGCTTTAGCTTTCAATCTCAGAGCAATAATGTATTAAAAAAAAGATTTAGCTTTCAATCTCAGAGCAATAATATATTAGAAGATATATGCTTCCAATGCAATGGTGACTCCAACCATTTTCAATCAACCCTTTTCAATCACCCTAGGCTAAACAGGTGAGGGTTAATCCATCAGGTTTCCCTTTCTTAGGGGAGAAGCCTTCAAAAAACGTTGACGCATGCGCAAAAATACGATATTCGTGTGGAAAATTTGACAGAATGCGCTTTTCGTTTTAAATATATATGTGTTAAACGAAAACATTAACTTACTCTAAGCACTATAGGTACTAGAAACATACAGTTTTGTGAATATGTAGAGAAAAGGTTATATTAAAAGTGTATATTTTGTTTACATTCAACCGCTAAATAAGAGTTCATATTATTAATATAAAAATTATTTTGGTGAATACAACTTTCTGAAAAAGCTTACTTACTACAAGAATCACTGTAAACCTTCGTAATAAACTATGATGTTAAACAAAAAACATAACTTACTCTAAAAACATACATATCTCTGAATATGTAGACCTATATTAAAAGTGTATAATAATTTTTCAGATTCAACCGCAAAATAAGAATTCATATCCTGAAATTATAAATTGTTTCGGTGCACACTATTTCTTAAAAAAGCTTACGTCCAACAACAATCATCGTAAACCTTTCATCGTTCTTTCGCATACAAATGATCGTTTTGAGCAAGTCGAAACTACACTATGTGTCGTGTTTCTCATTGAATGTAAAGTGCATTTGGAGATCCAAAGAGGTTTTTTATATGTAGTACTAAAACATATAAGCGTATTATGATTTTTATACAGAAAGGTATTTTATGATTGTGTCTGGATTATGTAAATTATGAAATAACGCGTTCCTTAAAATCAAATATTTCTTTTTATTGAGTGTTCTAGAATATTTTAATGTAATAAAAATGAAGAAATACATAGTAAAAAATTGTTTTAAGTATTATTTTGCAAGGAGTACAAAGCACTATATTATGGAAAATTTTATAGTGATTATACTTAATTTTAAAAGTATATAAAAATGTTATTTTGGAATATTAGAAAAATATATCGCTCAATATTTTTCTGTCATCGCTATTCAGCAAAATCACAAAAATATATAATCGAATGTCAAAAAGTGACTAGATGTTGGGGCATATTGGCCAATATTGCCAATTGTAAAAAAATAATACATACGAACATTATCACGATGAAGGTAAATTTACATTGGCCAATATTAAATTTTGATATTGTTCGATATAACATTATGAAATTAACCAAAATATTTGTGCTTCCGGGGGTTAGTGTAAGAATAAATTTGAAAACAACAACTAAACAGAAATTCCGTTTGTGCCGGAATTGTGCGTGCTAATTTTTTTTTTTTGAAATCTGCATCTAGACATACATAAAAATTATCCTTCACTTTCAAGAACAAAATTTCGTTGTAGACCTTTGTTATTTATCTTCTGTTGAAAGCATCTAAATTTCAATTATTTCCATCAGGTAGTTTTAAAAAAAAATCATTTACATCCAACTACACATAAACTATGACTGCGTAAGAAAATCTCCATAAATGAAGGAGGGCATCATGATTTCTCTTTAACACAGTCTGTGTCTAATTCAATGGCAGTTCAGTGCATACTTTATATATGTTTTGCCGTTCAAACTCATTAACTTAGATAAAAGGTAATATTTAGAATATCAAGAACTGTCAAATGGTGTAGTATGCAATTATGACAGCACAGAACTTAAAACTTGGAAAATATTTCACAATAAAAGCAAAACCATACCTAATACAAATATTGTTTTGCTTATTAAACAATTTTTTTCTGATTAGAAGTAATTACACTATTCTGCACTAACTTAAAATTATTAATCTTTGTTCCTCAATTCAATTGATATTATTTGTTTAACAATTTACCTTTTTGTGAAATAAATTCCAATTGTACTATTCGAAATTTCTTTTTTCAGTTTGTAATTACAAGGTGATCTGTATGTTTGACATTCGCTGGTGAAATACAAAAACATGAAATTTCCAAATAAAAAAATACATAATAATGGAATAAATGTTACGTGACATAAAGGTTACAAGAATGCAAAGTTCATTTTCTCTAAAAAGGCAAAACAACCCTAATTGTGTCGAAAAGTTGTGAGTTTGTGATATTGCTCAATCACAACCTCGGATATCATTCACAGAGTTTGGAGCAGAGACTTTGGAATCTACCCATCCCTCATTACAGGAGCCATAAAAAAGTATCACATTTTATATTCTATACATTTCGTTGTTTGTGTTGCACTTCATCCTTACACTTCGTATTGTTTTTACGATATTCAAGAAACAATGAGCATCTGTCTTGATTTTTGGAAATTGGTTATCGACGCAAATCATCATGATTCTTGACGAAAATCATCTTTCACTACAAAAAGCCACCTATTGAAGCCGTTTGGAAGAAAGCAATTCCAAAATATTTTGGTATATTTTCACCGATCATGACCCCCCAGACTCCCAAACCACCATCCGTTCAAATGTTGATATACTTATGCCAAAAATGTATGCCAAAAATGTGGACATTTTTTCAAAGTTTCATATTTTTCAATTTCGTGTGCTTGTAGAATATATTAATTTTTACTTAAATACAAACGTTTATATATCAAATTGAAGGTAATTTAATGTAAAATTTAATAATAAAAACAGTATTACAATATCTGTATTACAAAACAGGTTATACAACTAATAGTAAGATCTATCTTAGATTTGCATTTTTTTAAAGTGATACTTACACAATCAATACTTACAAGGAGACCGCCAAACATGATGCGCACAGATTTTGATGATTTTAAAGTATGTTGTAGGGGTCATACCCTTAACTATTCAGGTCTAAGGTTTCCTTCAAATGGGCTTTAGTTTTCGAGAAATTTCGGGTTAAAGTTCAGCATGTGTTTCAAAAACCCATTAGTTCGCAATCTTGAACGAGGTCTTCGTGGCTCTGTGCTAGCGCGCGCGATTTGTGAGCCGGAGATGTGGGTTCTTTTCTCTCATGTGACTTTTACCTTTTTTTAATAAATTTTATATGTTTTTCGCATTATAAGTTTTATGCAGATTTATGAATTCTGCACCTTTGAACTTTTTGATATTTTCCTAAAAATTCCATTTACATTTTCGAATTGTTCGTGAAAATTTATAGTTTTTCGCAATTTTTATTCTAATATTTCTGTTGATAAAAATCCAAATTATTTTAAGTCTTGATATCTCGTCTTTTTAAAATGATTCTTGTTTACATTTATGTATATTTAATTATTTATTTATCGTATTTACGAAATAATACATTTTTTTAGCTGCATTTTCTATTTAAAAAAAATTAAATGATTAAGAAAAAATTAACAAAATAATGTATCCTTTTAATATTTGATTTGTTCTAAATATATTGAAATATGTTAACTGCTGAAATACTAAAATATTTATCATTACCAACATCGACATTTTTAGTTTATTAAATATTGAACTAATTGTGTGATACTTATCGCAAAAATATTCTAAACAAATTCCGTATTAAAAATCGCCTTTAAATATATTCTTTACGTATATTGTTTTAACAATATTGGAAGAATGTATAAATTAGCATATTATATATTCTTTAAATACTTAAATTGTGATAAATAGATTTAAAAATGCCTTAAATTTGAAAAAGAAATTATTTCAAACGTGGTAATTGTCTTTAAAATACTTAAATTGTGATAAATATTTAAAAAATGCATTAAATTTGGAAAAGAAATTATTTCAAAACGTGGTAATTGTCTGCAAAGGATTAAAAGAAATGGATAAAAAGAAAATTTTATTTATACTGATATTACCGTAAAAGTCATTGCAGACGATTTTTTTTCAGGTATTTTTTATATCTATTGTAATTTACAAACGATTTTTCATTTCTAGTTAAACTTTTCTGTATGGCATGGACTTGTTAGAATTTAAAAGAAATTAATTGTAATATATTATTTTTTATTTGTGCAATTCAAAAATGATGTTGAGTTTGAACTTTACAGTTAAATATTTAAACAACAATATATATATATATATACATAACTGGCTAAAACTTGGATATAAGCGTTATTGTTTAATATTTTATTACTCCTTTCAATCACATGTTGTTAAAATTACCTACTCATACATACCTTTAGAAGATTTGAAACAAAAAATATTTTTTATAAATTATAAAATAATATAAAATTTTATTTAAAATTTCATAATGTTAATAAAAGTATTATTTTAGAACGGTTATTAAAATATAAAGGGTAAATAATAATAAACAAAATAAACAAAATCTAGACATAAATTAGTTTGGAATTTCGCGGAATATTAACTTCAAAACTGCACAAAAAAATGTAAATTATTACGAAAAATTTGAAAATGTAAATGGAATTTATTAGGAAAATATCAAAAAGTTCAAAGATGCAGAATTCATAAATCTGCATAAAATTTATAACGCGAAAAACATATAAAATTTATTAAAAAAAGGTAAAAGTCACATGAGAGGACAGAACCCTCATCCTCGTCTCACAAATCGCGTGCGCTAGCACAGAGCCACGATGACCTCGTTCAAGATTGCGAACTAATGGGTATTTGAAACGCAGGGTGAACTTTAACCCTAAATTTCTTAAAAACTAAATCATATTTGAAGGAAACCTTTGACCTGAATAGTTAGGGGTATAACCCCTACAACATACTTTAAAATCATCAAAATATGTGCGCATAATGTTTGGCGGTCTCTTTGTTAGTAGGATAACCCTTATTTTTTAAGACAGTTTCACAGCGTCTTTTCATCGAGTGAACGAGTGTTTGGAGTTCATCTTTCGTAATCACATGGTGCCAAGAATCATTTATAGCTTCAATAAGTTGTCTTTTATTGGAGGGACGTTTTTTTCGTACAAGTATTTTCAAACGTCGCCACAAATTTTCAATTGGATTGAGATCAGGGCTGTTTCCTGGCCATGGTAATACATCTATGCCTTTATTTTGAAACCATACTTTGCATACTTTTGCTGTGTGCCATGTAGCCGAATCGTGCTGAAAAATAAATGGTGCGTTGTTGGGGAAGAGATCCCTGATGGGGAAGGTATCAAGTTTGGTTCCAGGACAGTTTCGGTGTATTTTTTGTCATTCAGGATGCCATCAATCACTTGAATTCGGCCCACACCATCTGCAGACATACATGCCCAAATCATGACAATTGTTGGGTTTTTTGTAGTTGCTTCAATGCAATCAGGATTAAGTGCTTCTCCTACTCTACGTCTCACGTATTTTCTACCATCACTACCAAAGAGCGATATTTTACTCTCATCGCGCCAGATTACGTGCTTACATTGATTTTCTGACCTTATTTTTCACTGATTTCGTTTTTTCATAACATAAACAGAACTTTCGTACACCAGAACAAGTCACTGAACCACCAACTTGTCTTGCAATTTCAGCATAAGAGAGGCCATTTTCTCTTAATATGACAATTCGGCTTCTTTTTGTAGATGTCCAATTAGTTCTTTTTGTTGATGACATTGTTTAAAATTAGTTTAATTAAAAAAAGTTTAAATATTAAAAAACAGCAATACTCTATTTAATTGTACTAGTATGCATCATTCCGCAAAATATTTCCACAACAACAACTCTTTTACCATCCAAATAACCTAAACTATAGTTACAGACATTTGATTGGTCCTCAGAACAGTGTTTGTGATTGGCTAGTACGCTTTTATTACAAAACACGTCCTTATTCAAAACGATTTGTGTGTGTTTGTTCTACTAAAATGAGCATAACTTTTTTTGTAATATAGATACTGTAATACTGTTTTTATTATTAAATTGTACATTAAATTACCTTCAATTTGATATATAAACGTTTGTATTTAAGTGAAAATTAATATATTCTACAAGCACACAAAGTTGAAAAACATGAAACTTTCAAAAAATGTCCAAACTTTTGGCCACCACTGTATATATCCATATATATATATATGACATATGTCATGCGCTGTAACTCTCATATTTAAGGGCCGTGACGGAGTATGTGTATAGGACATACCATTGTCTCAACCGAGTTCGTTGGTTCAGCTTCATTCGCCATCTTGATTCAAAATGGCGGCCAGTTAAAATTAAAAAAAAAAATCAATAAGATGTACTTAAAAAATATAAATTGAAAAATTTGTTTCTGTTAAGTGTTAGAACGTGGTACAAGAATTCTGCAACAATTTTTGTTTTTGCTATATCTTAAAAATAGCTGAGATATGGCAGTTTGAAAGCTGAGATATGGCAGTTGTGTGGCTGAGATTTTGAAACAATCTGATATTTGTTATGCTGCAACTGTTTGTGAACCGATATGAATGTGACTGATCATGTACTGAACATACTAAGGTCTCGATCGAGTAGTTTGGCCAGCTTCATGTGTCATCTTGTTTCAAAATGGCGGCAAGTTATTTATTTGTTTTTTCAATTCAAAAAGGTATATAAAAATTATCATTTGAGCAAATTGTTTCCGTTAAGTATTAGATCGTGATACAAGGATTCCGGCATATGTTTTGTTTTCGCTTTATATAAAACAATGGCAGAGATATAGCAGTTTGAAATTCTAAGGCGTTTGACATTGTGAAACAATCTGATTTTTGTTATGCTATAATTATAATGCTCAAATTCGCATTCAAATTCAGTATTAACAGAAACCAGGATTGGATTTTCTGTAATCGAGTTCCAAGCAATTTAGCTTCGGATGTGTGAGTAAAATGTGTTGAATTTTTAAAAACATGCACTATGAAATCTTCCTTTTCTTCCCGGTACAGGCCGTAAGCACTTTTTTCCAATATTACCATTCTTCCGCTCTTTCCTTTCGATCATCTTTGACATCATGTGCGTGTCTGGCAGCAAAGAATATAAGTATGTGTAGAATATGTCAAAGTTTCCACGATAAACTCTTAATTATATAATTTTTAGTAACTGTCAAATTAATCCCGAAAGCTCTGTATATAAATTCTACGAGAAGTTCAGTGATGTTTGCTTTTCTTTTCCATAACACTAACACTAATTTCATTAGACTGGATATTACATATTTGAATATCAAAGTTTAAGGAGACTCGGTACATTTCGTACCATTATTTTGAAATGAAGTTAAATGGTTTTAAGGAAAAAAAACACCATGAAAAAATGAAATTTTTATTTAAATTTAAAAAGAAATAACAAATTAGAAATTAAGTATTTATAAATCAGAAAATTATATCTTTAATTTTGTAAAATGCACCTTAGATTTCGTCCAAAAATTTAGTGACCCTACTGAAAAATATTTCTTGAAATTCTGAATATTTATTTATTCTAAATGTAAATATTCTTAATATTTCAATATATTAGAATGTTCATTTAGAACATTCCGATATATATAAAAAAACACAAACTGAGAAAAAAATGAATTTAAAAATTGCAGTTCTGTATCATTTAAATGAAAATGGATGTAGTAAAAACATTTTTTCGCAAATTTTGATTTAGCAGAAATCTAAGGCACTTCGTCAGAATATACGACGGATGTCCAAATTCATTTTAAGCAAACAATTAATATATATATATATATATACAATGAAACTTTGGTCTTCCGACAAACACGGTATCAAAGAAATTTCGATTAATCAATATTCCATAGATTTTTTAGGATAACAGATAGCAATTTTTAATAAAAAATTTGACACAGATCCCATGTCTTCAGATCAGAGATCGAGGGAAAAAGGGCATGACTTTGCAAAATCAGTATTTGTGTTGAAAAACATTCGGCCGGTCCTTTTCACTGTATTTCAGGAGAAATTAGCCAAAATTATTACCGAAGGCAATTACCGCTGACCATATTTATAATGATGATGAAGCTGTTTTGAAATTAAAATTGTTACAAGGCCATATAGTTGCCGTGTGTGCAGAAAATATTCGCCCTGTTTAAAGACTCCGAAGGAAAGATTAGCACTGTCATTACTTGTAAATACCAGATGAACAACAAGAGGATGCTACTATTTCCGAAATTCTGTTGTTCAGAAGATAGTGTGACAAAGTTATTTTTAAGCTATGTGCAACGAAACAGCCTCAGCTGCAGAAAATTATTTCCCTGTTTAAAGACTCTGAAGGAAAGAGTAACACTCTAATTACTTGTAAATACCAAAGACAGGACTTTAACAACAAGAGAGTGCTACTATTTCTGACATTCTGTTGTTGCGATATATAGTGTGACAAAGTCGTTTTTAAGCGATGTAAATCGAAACAAAACACGATAGTAACTCTATAATTACTTGTAAATACAAAAATGCAGGACTTGAACGACAAGAGAGTGCTACCATTTCTGATATTCTATTGTTCAGAAGATAGTGTGACAATGTTGTTTTACGCGATGGAAAACGAAACAGCAAAAGCCAATTGCTGCATATATTGGAAAGAAAAAAGAAATTCAACAGTTAAAAAAAAATCAGTTTCTAGTTTTTATGTTTGCAAAAGTTTTAAAATGCTTCATTTATTGCATTAATATACACGTAATGTTCTGTATATACATACATTGTACGGAATAAACACATTCGCATTTGTTTAATGAGAAATTTAAAACAATAATAACTTCAGCAGTTGTTTTGTAGTATGATTTCCAAAATCAAGTCAGAGTTTAAGTTTATTCTGTTTAGAGAATATATTCGGATAATCGGGATTCGCATAACCTGTGATCTACTGTATTTGTATATTTTTTTCGAAAAATGATGAACACCGATTTATCGTAAGTTCTTTATGTTATTCTTTTATATAAATATATTATATTTAAGGGACTATCTACATATTATGAGTAATAACGACGTACAAAAGCCTTTATCGTGCTTCTAAATACGTATTTTCGAATTACTGGCTGTTACAGACAGCAAAATATTCAAAAATTTGAAAATATTATGTCTCACAATTTAGAAGATTAAAATGATTTTGAATAACAATCACAAGATTTAATGTTTAAAATATTTTTAGTCTTACTTAGAACAAAGAAATACTAAATTGCTTACTTCAGTTTTAGGAAATTTAATGTTAAGTTTCGGAAATGCAATGCACATAAATTGTTTTGGTACATTCAAGTAAATGGGCTGAAAATAATAGATTTTCTGCATGTCGTCAGTTATAACAATGTACAAAGCTTCTCTTATTTACGACTAATTATACCTGAGATTAATTATTTATTGTACAGAATATAATGAAATTCCAGAAGGTGAATATGATATTAAGATTGCAGAGTGTATATCTTCTAATAATGATACATGAGATGTTTTAACAGTTTAAGTGTTTTTTAAAACATCGCCGATATTAAATAATTTAAATACACATCCTTAAATTTGAATGTTTAAAAGATATTTTGTTATGTAGCAGTGTGTGATTCTTTAAAAGATATTAACATTTTTCATATTACTATACCAAAATAAACATTATGGAGCATTTTTAGCATCTGCTTTTTTTTCAAACATAAAGCTCATTTCTTGATCACACAACTTAATATTTTGCAAATTTAAACCTTCAATTATTTTTAACTAACTTAATTGAATTTAAAGATTAAGATATTCAAATATTTCATATTTTAGTTGATTTTTTTTTCTGAGGTCACTTTTATTTTCAAAACCGGTTCCGAAAATAAAAGTATCTACCCAACATCAACCCTCCCACGAAAAAAAAAAACTGGAATCAAAATCGATAAATTACAAATGCACAACGCTAAACATTGACATCAGAAATACTATTTAAAAAATCATTTTAAAGCATTAAAATGCAACCGAGAAATTTGAAAAGAACGCTCCCATAGGTTTAGCATTAGCTTAGGAGTTTATTAGCGCTACTAGCGTGGAATCTTAAAACTTTACACTAGCCACACGAAGAGGCTACTTTCAATTTCCAAAACTGGTTCCGATTGTGGAAGTTATCTTTTAAAAACAATCTGCTACGGAAATTTAAAAAAAAAGTAAAAGTAAAACTATTAGAGATCGGCCTCAGCAATCCTGTGCAAAAAAATCGTTTAAAAATATTGAAATTTAAACGAGAAATTTGAATTGAATGCTCCCATAGGTTTGACATTAGTGTGCGAGTTTCTTTGCGTGACTAGTTTAGGCTCGAAAGAGCCTAAAGTAAAGACACACGCAAGATAATGTTATAGCTATTGTTGTGTTTTTTCAAAATTACTAATTCGCATGTCAATATTTTTAATGATGTTTTTTGTATTGGATACTGTAGATCGATGTGTCACCGGGTGCATTTTTATTTCTTTTGTTTGTGTTGCAGTTTTTCTTTCTGAGGACACATTCCGATTCGGAACCAGTTTCAAAAATGAAATTGTCTACAGACAGAAAAATTCAACCAAAAGCAAAAAGTAAACAATAACGAAAAATCATGCGTCAAGCATAGATTATGTAACACTTCCAAAATAATTTTGCAAATCTTTACCGTAAGGTGTAAGATGATATCTAACTAAACAATATTGAAAACGCGTAACATATTTAAATCTTACATATTTAAATAACATCTTTTGTGCAGCCCTGTATATGATCTGTAGATTTGTATATATACTAAATAAAATGTTAAATTTTAGTTCGATAGGAAACGCGTAGCAGAGTTTAAAATTTCCATTCTGCAATTTCCGACAATAAAAGGAAATGTACTCGAGAACTTTTGTGCTGCCCTGTGTATAATCAATATCATTTATACACACAAAGTAATAGACAAAAAATTAGTTAAATTTAAAAACGCGTTCAACAACGGAAAATGAATTCCCAGCAATTATTATTAATAAGCAGTACTTTAACTGAATTATTTTGTGTGCCCCTGTAAATGAACGATGACAGCTATATATACAAAATTCTACAGTAGGACTCTTGTAATCCACGTTAGTGAAATATATCAATTTCAATATGTTTGAAATAGTAAAATATTATTAAAATAAACTGGAAACAATTTTTCTTCATAGACCGTAAACTAACGGAATTTTTTGAGTATCCTTGTAAAGGAACTATAAGTGCTATGCACACCACATTCTATAATTAGTCTCTTGCAGTCCACCTCAGTGATGTATATCAATTTAAATATGTTTGAAATTGTGTAACATCTTTAAAATAAACAGCAAATGATTCCCCCCCCCACAGAAAGCAATGTAGCGGAAATCTTTTGAGTGACCCTGTAAAAAAACTATAAGTGCTATACACTTCATTTTCAATACCGAATACGCCACAGTAAGCCTCAATAACATATATCAGTTGCATGACGATCCGAACATAGTTACGCGCGTTAGAGAACGGACAGACAGACAGACAGACAAACCGATTTTATAAACACTTTTCAACTATGTTGGATAGTGTTAAAAAGCACCCTGTAAGACATAGATCAAATAATAATTTTAATAACAAAATAATATTTCCTATCACCCAAGCAACAGAAAATGCTAAAAATGATCTGTCACTGTAGCAAATGACTATGTAGGTCCTGTTCAACATTTGTGTGTATTTGTGTAAGCATAGCACGTATATTCGTGAAGATGTTAACGTTCTGTGGAAAATTCAAAAGTTTTTTTTTTAATAGCAGGCAGAGTTTTCAGCCGATTTTAACACCGCTTTCCAAAAACTTGACAAAAATCCTAGGAATAGTGTACCGTAATTAAAATAATAATATATTGAATATTTGATGAGATATGGGTATTTGTATGAAATAAATTTTAACTGCGCATGCGCGAACTTAAGCAAACAGTTTTTGTCATGATTTGATAGTCAATGCTATAGCGCAACTCATATAAAAAGACTAGTGAAATATCGTGAAAACTCAAAAAGTTACAGCAATCTATACTAATAAAAGAAAGTTTCGCTCTGTGTGTCTGTGTGTGTGTGTGTGTCTGTTGGCGATGGCTAGGAAAATTTAGCGCACCGAGAAGACTGTAAATTTAGGTATGGATAGTCCAAGGTCTGGCCATGTGCACCTGAGCCTCAGAATTTTAATATTTTGATAATTAGCCTAGATATTAATTAGATTCTCATTAACCATCGCTTCTAAAATATCATCTTTTAAATCAAAATGGCGAAAGAAACGAACCGGCGCGGCGCATTGGATTTGGAAGCGGAAATGAACGAATTCGAAATTATTTTACTAATTGGCGAATTTTAAGAAAACTAATTGAGATATCAATTTTAAAATTTCTGAGCATATGTAAAAAAATATTCTGTATCTGACTATGTGATAAAAAATACACTTATTTTCTCTTGGGTTGGTTGGATCATTGGTTGGTTGCATCGATTCTTCACAGAAGTAATTAAATAAACCAGAGTAGCCATGCACTAGAATCCGTCAGGCCGAAATGTCGGAGCATTGAGTGGGATAAACATAAAATATAACATGAACAATATATAATATATATTTTTATATTTACTGTTTAATAGTATAAAAGAAAAATTACAATAACTTCTGTTGAATCTTCAAGTGTTTATTCGGTCAACAGTTGCCTCAGATACTGCTCAAACGCTAATCTATCAGCAAGTGCCCCCATTCTTCTAATTTGGTCTAGCCTATCCTTTGCGAAAGGCACTTCAATCAGAACATCCTCTAAACGCCAAACCCTGCTAAACGCGACATAAGTTGCTCCAAGTGACAACTCCTTTTCACCAATGTCCACAGCTATTTTTGACAAAGTTAAACCTTGGGATTTGTGTATATTGACAGCGTATGAAACAGTTAAAGGTAACTGAGTACGGGAGCATGAGACATTGTTTTCTTTCCAAGACTTTGTAATAGGTGTGACAGGAAAAAGTCTTTCAGTGATAAATGGTCCCCGATAATCATCAAAATGAACCATTACTGCCTGTGGCAAGCCTGGAGGCCGTAATCCTGGTCCGTAGACAATATCTTTTACCGTACCAAGTGCACCGTTGACCAATCGTCCCTCTGTCCACAGATTGGTACGCAACATATACGTGCTCATCTTCACTCCATCTTGCTATTTGATTATTGTGGTCTGCTAATATTCTTGCCACTGGCCATTTTGATTTACGAAGTACTTCTTGATTATGTTCTTCAGCTTGCTTGTTTGTGGGAAAAAGGCGTATGGCATTTTGAAATCTTTCAAGTTCAGCCGGAGGCTGTATAGCTTTACGTCGTTGCATAAGGGATGCGTATTGGTCGCCTGTAACTTCGCCTACGGAAAGCGAATCAAGAGTCTCTCTAAACTGTATTTGCTGATCGTCGCTTTGTCTCATTGACTTTGTTAAGGTGAAACATTTTTCAAACATCTTAAGAACTGTTTTCCACGTAAAGCCAAAATGTATTTTATAGAATGTCTCCTATATAGAGGTGTCTTTTAGAGGCTGTAGCTGCCTAATATCTCCAATCACGTAAACAAATAAGCCTCCAAAAGGTTCAATGCTGTCTGGTTTACCTTCGCGACATCTTTGCTCAAGTGCAGCCATCAGACGGCATCCGATCATTGAAAATTCGTCAATAATGAGAAATGAAACTGGATTCATGCTGAGCTGTAGATTTCTTGCTTCTTCACTTCCTAAATCAGCAAACGATTTAAAACATGTTGGTACTTTTAGTACAGAGTGA
Organism: Maratus michaelseni; assembly: GCA_963931845.1. NCBI lineage: Eukaryota > Metazoa > Arthropoda > Arachnida > Araneae > Salticidae > Maratus > Maratus michaelseni. The sequence continues at coordinate 397,786,878 of OZ007592.1, forward strand.
ATTGTTTTGCCCTCGACATTAATTGCAGCAGCACATGTTGGAGCCAAAACCATAATAGCTTCCGGTCCTAACTGCTCGGTAACTCTTTTACGAATTTCTTTTATTACCGTACTTTTTCCAGCTCCGGCATTCCCAATATTAAAAGTACGTTTAGGGCAATTTATAAATCTTGATTTCAAAGACGAAAGTTGTTGCGTGCATAAGTGAAGTTTTTTTTGCTGCTCATCTGTAAATCTGATCTCAGACGTATCGTAATTTTGATGCACTGTAAGTTGTTGTTCTTTACAGTAATTTAAAAATGAAGTAAAATTGCGATCAGGGTACTTGTAACTCTCACTTTTCCACTCACATGCATGATCAATCACGCGTTGCCCCAAAGTATCCTCGTTTGTCTGCACAGGAACTATGGCAGCTGCTGCCATATATGGATCAATCTCGCGGTATTCTTCTTGCAGGATTTCTGTCTCATGTGTACTGCTAACAGCAGGAAAATTTATTTCTTCGTGTGCATCAATATTTAGATCATTGAATGCTTCCTCCCATGAGTGATACGCAGACGGCAGGCCTTCTTGCAATAAAGAGTCAGAATTACCTCTCCAAGGATAATTGAGTAATACTTGTTGCCTATAGTATTCTTCGGCTAGAGTTGGGTCGTGGTTGAGTGATGTAAGAGGAAAAACTCTGACAACTGCATCTTTTCTTCTTTGGTGATAATCGACTCCTCTTACTGAGAAAGATTTTGCAAACTTAAGAAGCGTGCAGGAAATAAGTTTCTCCGGCCGCGCGCAATATTTCTGAAGCATGCTTTTTGATGGTCTTTCGTCGCTTGAAAAGTTGATTTCTTCCCTGTTCTTATCATGAAGCCGTATTGTAACTACTTCCCAACTACTGTGATACATTGGCCATCCCATTAATATGTGTACTACCTCTTGGGCTGAGTAATCCCTTTCAGAAACAGAAGACAAAATAAGTTTTTGGACTGCTTGAACCGCTGGATTTGTTTCGTTCATCTTATTTAAAATCTCAGATAACAATTCCTTGTAAGGAACAGAAGCTGTTTCTGATTTTGAGGCATATTTGGCAATGTAATGCAAAACCGCATCCTTTGATGTAATAGGACTGAAATCCGTGTTAGCTCTCCAAACTTGTGACACGAAGCAATTGTAGGTATTCATTTCAGAATCGTTTCTTTTTGGCAAAAAGCTAATTATGCCATTTTCTACTTGAAGCTTTGGAGAGTCGCACTCTGCTTTTGGAAAACCAAATCTGCATCTATAACTATTTGTACCTCTTTTTTTCCTTAGGCAATAATCTCCATGTCTTGTGTGACGTTGGACTTGATTTAAGAGCTGAGCGAGATCTTTTTCACGATCTTCACTGGAAATGTCTGAAAAGCGAACTCGACAGCGGTGTATATCATTTACGAGGACGTCCTTGTCAGGATTAACAGCACTGCATAGTTTTTCAAAATATGCTGTTACGGCTGCTAAATTTTCAGCGTTAGTCTAGTGTTTACATGTTTGGCGCCCCTCTTAACAACAACAATCCATGCATGTGAGGACTTCCACGCCACTGCCATTCGAAACGAACTCAGTAGTCGTCTATTAAAAACAACGGCGTCAAGATTTTTCTCAAAAATATATCACAACGTTTTTGAAAGAGCCAACCAGTCAACAAAGGGTTGTCATGCATTAATTGTCTGCGTTCTCTATCAGTCAGCTAATTTGGATCTCTGTTAGGCTCTAAAAGTCTGAAAAGATCAGGCCAGTGATAATCAGCTGCAGACAGTGTAAAAAAAATTGTTGGTGCTCCAATTTGTCCTACCATGGAAAGGAGTTCCCCACAACGTGCACGCCAGTATCCTTTTGTGGATATTAATTTGCTAGCATAAATCCTAATGTGTTTTGCCATTTCTGGTTGCCTATTCAGAATATCACGCATCTGCTCTACCGTCTTATTGCTGAACCTATTTCGCTGAACGAAAAAACGCCCTTTAGCCAAAGACTGCCACCGAAGAATTGAATTCATGGCAAAGTAGCGAAATCGGGGGTCTTTAGCAAATCGCCCATCTTCATACTTCATTAGGAACTTAAAATACTCATCAAGAGAGACTGCTTTTTGACGAGGTTGTCGTAAGTCAGCTGTACCATGTGTAAAAAGATGAGGAAAAGCACGTGCTATGTAACCCTCTTCATGAAATTCGTTGATAGGCTGTGAATTTAATGAAGGGTGAGGCGCACGAATTGCGTCATTTATTAAGTTGTTTTGATCTACCGGTTCAAGTAGTGGTCTAAATGACTCGCGCCTTATTTCCTCGTTCAAAGTATCAATATCCTCAGTAATATCGGTTGCTGTTGGTAACATTTGAGATACGTCACCATTCTCAGGTAATGTAGCGATCAAATCTTCATCAATTGTGATATTTGAATAATAAGGATTGTGAGCTTTAAGCCACATGAGTGCTTCTAGAAGGCGTTGTGAGCGAACAGAAAACTCTGCACATCCTGATAAAGTATCTTTTGTCACTAACACAGTTGAAGTCATATCTGAAGGATTGACAGGCAGGCGCGAAATAAAACTCTCAATATTTTGTTTAAAGCTGATTACATTTGAGTTGTCAGTATACCGGTACTCGGCACAAAATCTGAAGGTAACTGACTTGTGCGACTTCTCCAACATTGAATTACGATTCGCAATTCTTCTCATTTCAGCTGATTGCTTTCTCTTAACTGGCATCCTTGCAAATTCTATATAATAAAAACATATAATCCGTTCATATATAATATGTTTCTTAATATATATATTTTTTATCCTGGATTGGCTGGACTATATCAAAATAAACAGATTTACTCTCATACTTCTTTTATACAATAAGCTTGAATGAAAAGAAAAAAAAATATTTTGAAATGGAAACAAAAAGTTTAATTACACCAATTGCTGAGTTCAATTTAAAAAAAATCTAAATTCATGTACTTAATACGATTTAAACTTCATTGCACGTGTTTTAAGATAAAAATGTATGGGGTCCTTATTTCAGAAAAGTAAAATATATGTAAAATATATAAAAGTAAAATATATGGGACCGAGATTAAGAGCTTTTACTAAAAGGTTGTTTCCGAGTATATATTGTTATTTAAATAAGTTTCTCATGATAAAAAATGGCAACAATATAAATTATTTCAATTTTCTTTTTATTTAATTCAAAAGTTTTTCATGATAAAAAATGGCAACAATATAAATTATTTCAATTTTCTTTTTATTTAATTCAAACAATCGCAATGTTATCTCTATGGGGAAATGGAAAATTCTAGAGCAGACGATTCCGGGCGTTAGAGTTGACGAATATTTATGTTTTTCAATCCCCGGCGAGGTTTTGCCACTACCGACTTCCAGTCCAATTTTGGTATCAATGCGGCAAATATTTTGGCCGCTATCGTGTACACAAAAGTGTAATTTTTCATGGGAAGCCGGAGCTTTGCTCCGACAATAAATAAGGATTTCTAACTAAATAGTGTCAATATGGATTGAAGTTATGAGCGTAGAGCCATGCGAATGTCGCCCCACCTGCACATGGCAAATTACACATACGTCCCCCTGATTGAAATATTTTTCAGGCGCATTTTTCTTCATGACAATTAGTCGGGTTTAAGTTTTTTACATGACATTTATTATTATGATGGAGATTGTTAATACAGAAAACTTTATTTAACAGATTCTATTTTATATTTGCGAGAATGAAGAGGGGAAAGGGTCTAATTACATTTATGCGTCAAGGTGTATTTCTAGAAAGAAGTTACCAGAATTTCCGAATAATAGTCTTAGCCAAATTTCAAATTAAGTTCCTAGCTTAATCAAGTCAATCAATATTTAAAGATGTATTGTGATCCTCCTAATTAGTTATTTGCTGAAGGCCACTTAAACAACCCCCCCCCCTCCCGACCCGTCCTTCAAGGTTTTTTCTCTAACTCTGCTCCGTTTCCATATCTCAGCAACTATCTTTCTGATTTCAACGCAAGTGATTTCAAATATTATAACTAATTTAATAGTCACCCTTTATAACATTAAACTAAATGTATGCGTAGCGGTTACCACTATTTACGAATAATAGTTTAAGCCAAATTAGTAATTAAGTTCAAAGCTTAAGCAAACGAACGAATTTTGAAAGATGCATAGTGGTCCTCCTAATTAGTCATTTGCCGAAGGACACTTGAACAAGCCCTCCCCCCGGCCCTCCCTTCAAGGTTTTTTTTTCTCTAACTATGCTCCGTTTCCATATCTCAGCAACAATTTTTCCGATTTCAATACAAGTGATTCCAAACAATATAATTAACTTAATTGTCACACTTTATAACATTAAACTAAATTTATGAGTAGTGGTTACCACTATTTCCATATAATTGGGTAAGCCAAATTTGTAATTAAGTTCCTAGCTTAAGCAAACGAACGAATTTCGAAAGATGCATAGTGCTCCAATTAATTAGTCATTTGCTGAAGGGTACATGAACAACCCTCCCCCCGGCCCTCCTTCAAGGTTTTTCTCTAACTATGCCCCGTTTCTATATATCAGCAACTATTTTTCCGATTTCAACGCAAGTGATTCCAAACATTATATTTAACTTAATAGTCACCCTTTATAACATTAAATTAAATTCATGAGTAGCGGTTACCACTATTTACAAATAAGAGTTTAAGCCAAATTTGTAGTTAAATTCCTAGTTTAACAAAACGAACGAATTTTTATGCATGCATAGTGGGCCTCCTAATTATTCATTTTCTGAAGGACACTCGAATATCCCCTCCCCTCGGCACCTCACTCAAGGTTATTTTCTCTAACTGTGCCTTATTGCAATAACTGGGCTAATAATGTTCCAATCTTCTCGAAACCAGCTCACTTTTGTAGTGCGCGTACTATACAGTAACGTAGGCAGCGGGGACCTGTCTCAGAAGTTCGTTCGGAAAGAGGTTTGTTTAGAACAGAATGCTTCCCTTGCGGTGGTAGGGGGAAATAAAAGATTTTCTAGAGCGTACGAGCATGCCGGGTATACGGTTCCGAATCCATCGTAGACCGTGGCCAGAGTTATGCTTTTTAAGAGATTTAAGTTTATTACAAGGGCTCGGGCAACGCCGGGCGGGTCAGCTAGTAATTGATAAATTGAGGAGGAAATCTCATATAATGTAAAATTAAATATAGTATTTTGATGATCTGGCCCATCTTTCTGCGACTCACCAATGCGTTACGATCTATAGCTGCTTTAGACTCTTTAAAAATAGATATTCCATGTCAGATTGTGTTTTTCGCACAACAGTTGAGCAAGCAATTGTATTTTAAACACAACATGTAAACTAATAAAAGAAAGTTTCGCTCTGTATGAGTGGCTCTGTGTGTGTCTGTTGGCGATGGCTAGGAAAATCTAGCCCACCTAGAATGCTGGAAATGTAGATTTAGGTAGTCCAAACCCTCTCCTGGTGCACGATTACTTCAGAATTTTAATATTTTAATTATTTACTGAAATATTAAGTAATATCCACAAAGAACTCTCATAAAAAATACGCTTTTATGATCTTGGGTTGGTTGCATCGATTCTTCACAGAAGTAATTAAATAAACCAGAGTAGCGATGCATAAATAAGGATTTCTAACTAAATAGTGTCAATATGGATTGAAGTTATCAGCGTAGAGCCATGCGAATGCCGCGCCACCTGTACATGACAAATTACACATACATCCCACTGATTGAAATATTTTCCAGGCAAATTTTACTTCATGACAATTAGTCGTTTTTTTTTTTTTTTTTTTTTTTTTTTACATGACATTTATTATTATGATGGAGATTGTTAATACAGAGAACTTTATTTAAAAGATTCTTTTTTATATTTGCGGGAATGAAGATGGGCAAGGGTCTAATTACATTTAAGCTTCAAGGTGTATTGCTAGAAAGCAGTTACCAGAATTTCCGAATAACAGTCTAAGCCAAATTTCAAATTAAGTTCCTAGCTTAACCAAATGAATCAATCTTAAAAGATGTATTGTGATCCTCCTAATTAGTTATTTGCTGAAGGCCACTTGAACAACCCCCCCCCCTCCCGGCCTGTCCTTCAATGTTTTTTCTCTAACTATGCTTTCCATATCTCAGCAACTATCTTTCCGATTTCAACGCAAGTGATTCCAAACATTATAATTAACTTAATAGTCACTCTTTATAACATTAAACTAAATTTATGAGTAGCGGTTACCACCATTTCCGAATAATTGGGTAAGCCAAATTTGTAATTATGTTCCTAGCTTAAGTAAACGAACGAATTTCGAAAGATGCATAGTGCTTCTGGTAATTAGTCATTTGCTGAAGGGTTATTGAACAACCCTCCCCCCCGGCCTCTCCTTCGAGGTTTTTCTCTAACTATGCCCCGTTTCTATATCTCAGCAACTGTCTTTCCGATTTCAACGCAAGTGATTCCATACATTATATTTAACTTAATAGTCACCCTTTATAACATTAAATTAAATTTATGATTAGCGGTTACCACTATTTACAAATAAGAGTTTAAGACAACTTTGTAATTAAGTTCCTAGCTTAACAAAACGAACGAATTTTTATGCATGCTTAGTGGGCCTCCTAATTAGTCATTTTCTGAACGACACTCGAACATCCCCTCCTCTCGGCACCTCAATCAAGGTTATTTTCTCTAACTGTGCCTTATTGCAATAACTGGGCTTATAATGTTCCAATCTTCTCGAAACCAGCTCAATTTTGTAGTGCGCCTACTATACAGTAACGTAGGCAGCGGGGACATGTCTCAGAAGTTCGTTCGGAAAGAGGTTTGTTTAAAACAGAATGCTCCCCTGGCGGTGGTAGGGGGAAATAAAAGATTTTGTAGAGCGTATGAGCATGCCGGGTATACGGTTCCGAAGCCATCGTAGACCGTGGCCAGAGTTCATTTTTTAAGAGATTTAAGTTTATTACAAGGGCTCGGGAAACGTCGGGCGGGTCAGCTAGTACAGAATAAATTTGATTCGTCGAGAGCTTTTTACAAAACGACCTTTGCGATAATACGTTTCGTGTGATTATCCCGATTAAACCATTGCTTAATCCGTTAACATTGTAGCAAGATTCATCTCTTCTCAAGTAAATAAACCAGAAACTTCCATGGTTTAATATATTTATGACGCATGATGAACGTAATTCTTGTGTTTATTTACTTTAATGGATTGAGATATTGTCTGTCCACCTAATTTCAACTGAAGGTATCTCAGAATCTATACATATGTGAATGTAACTCATCTCCCAAACAGACAATTGTTTTGAACGATCTTTCTAAAAAGGTAACTTTCATACAATTTTATTCGAAAAAATATTTTTTAATAAAAATCTCCTCCAGGTATAAGAAAAAAGAAATGATCAGCCCATATTTGTTTTCCTCAGTTCAGAAAACTTTTAGTAATATTTTTTAAAGTTTTGATTCGACTTTCATAAAATTTGAAATTACTCGACAAAATTCTACAACTATTATATATATTAAATATTAAATACATAATTTCAACCCATTAGGTTGGGTAGTATTTGCGCTGTTTATGTTGATTGAAGGACAGACAGACGGACGGACCAGACGAAGACTATAGGTGGTACCTATTTATATAATTACGAACGCACCTAATTATTAAAATCCAATAACAGAATTCGTGAGATGTGAATGCGGCATATTAATTAGAATTTCTTAAAAAAATAAATGTTCATATAGTTCGACCTTATTTCACACTCAGAGATAAGTTTATAATTTCTAATTATTATCAAATTGCTTTTTATTTATATATGTAGGATGCGTACACTCCCTAGATATTCAATGTGTATAGTACTTCTACTTCCCAATAGTAATAATCACTTTATTTATTCTAAAAATGTTGTAAAAAATTCTGCAATTAAATAAGTTTAATATTACTGTTCAGAAATAGTGCTAATAAACTCATCGGAAATTTCTGGAGTGTACAAAGCCTAGATATGTCAAGCATTTCAGACTGTTTCATTATTCAAAAGTTTAAAGTTTTCTGTAGTTTGTTTATGTTGAAAATATTAAATTGTAACAGTTTCTGAAGAAAATGTAGATTTCTCTTCCGACTATGTCATAGTTTGGAAATATTTACAGCTAATATCAATAAAATATTTTTTAAGATATTTTTTTGCATAGTTATCAAATTTGAATTCAACTATCATATATAACATCAGACATTAATTAAGTATTAAAAAAAAGGTTTTAAAATTAATTTCAAATTGTGTTATTCTGATTTTCTGCAAAATTAAATGGAAATGACACGTAATAAATCTTTAAAAAATCTATTTTTTAAAGTATACCATATGATTAATATATAAAAATATTCTTACGCAATCCTGAAACAAACTTGAATTTTATTTGCTACCACTACTAACATCTAATAAATGTCTTTTGAAAGAAAGTTTGCAGATATTTCTTAACTCCGGTTAACGATCCATTAAATCTTCAAAGTAAATCTCACTAATTATAGGGACGGGGAGAGAACTGAGTTGTGTCTGAAAGCTAAAGAAAGAGAAAGTTTGCTATTTGTTAAAGTAAGTATATTTAATTCCTAAAGATAAAATAGGCATGTGTTAACCTTTTATGAGCCAAATTATGAATCACAAAATTGCTCCACCGTAATAATTAGCTATCCTATTATTATTAATAAAAAAAATTAGATAAGTTTTTTCAATTAAGCAGATTTGATAAATCAATAAATAATAAATGCAACTTACTGCTTAATAAAGAAACTGATTTAAAAATTGGTAGTTAAAGCTCTTTTTGTGAAATATTCGCATGAATAAATAGAATCATTAACAAATAATATTATTATGGAAATCGCGCAATTCTTATAAATAATCAATGTAAATTAATGTTTCGTGTTCCTGTCTCTAAATAGAAAGGTTTTATAGTTAAAATTTTGTCATATAACACTTTATAATCAGAGAAAAGACTTACCTACGTAAATGGTGGACAAAATAATCACTTTGTAGTATATTCATCTACAACTGATTCGCTGTACATTCTAAATGTGATCCAGTAAAGTATTTTCTATGAAAATCAAAATGTATTTTATTTATAGCCAAATTAAATAAATTTCATATTAAGTTTTCTTCAATGGCACTTGAAAGTTGCGTCGAAGTATGCGTTAAAAAGTATGACGAATATTACATAAAAAATTTAAAAAATGTTTTACTAGAGTTTGTTACAAGAAAACAACAAGAATTCTCTTGGCAATTCGAATTTCCCCAAAAATTAAATCTGATTGTATTACAAATAATTAATAATAAATTGTAAGTAATTTACAAATATAAAGCGTTAGTAATTGAGGAGAATTCCTTTTTTCAAACTCAAATCTATCAGCAGATTTTTTTTTTTTTTTAACAAATCGCCATTTTACATCAACAAGTTTTGAAAATTGAATGTATTAAAAATTTTTTAAATGAAACTGTTATTATATATTATATTAATATAAAATCTTCCTAGAAATGAATCTTTAGATTATTAATTTTGCTATCCTACATGAAATCGTTTCTCCTTTTAGTGGATAATTTTTTATTATTACTAATCACTCTGAGGGGTGATTAGTAAAATTACTTTTTCAATGTTAGATGTGAATGAAAATTAATTAGAGTGTTGTCTTCTTCACATATGTAAATTAAAGATTATCATACATACGTAAGTTTAAAATGCATAATGTTTTAAGAATTTTAGCATTTCTCTATGCGGACATAAACAATGTATTTTCAAAAAAGTTTGCAAAAATAAAATAATTAGGCAGTCTTGCTTTTGAAAACACAACAATCAGAAAATAATCTTAGATAAATCAAAATCTTAAATAATAAGAGAATATCTTATAGCTTATGTTTAAGAAATAAGAAAAACGTATTAAATATATTGAAAATCCAGTGTTTGAGTATAGTGATATAATAACCTGTTTTATTTTAATCATAATTAGCATTTTTAGCTAATTTCAAGATACATATGAAAAAGATAATATGAGCAGTAAAAAACAACGTTTATATACATATTTCATCGATATTACATAAAAGTTAACGATTAATGTGAAGTTGAAAAAACGAAAATACACGAAATTCGTTAATGCCACGATCATTGTACCGCACGTATGATCGCTTCCCAAACACGAAACCGAAAAAAAACATCACTGGATACAGCAACCTCGTCGTGTCGGGATCCCCAAAAATACACGAAATTCGTTAATGCCGGCATCACTGTACCGCACGTATGATCGCTTCGCGAACATGAAACCGAAAAAAAACATCACTGGATACAGCAACCTCGTCGTATCGGAATCCCCAAAAATACACGAAATTCGTTAATGCCGCGATCACTGTGCCGCACGTATGATCTCTTCGCGAACATGAAACCGAAAAAAAAGCATCACTGGATACAGCAACCTCGTCGTATTGGAATCCCAAAAAATACACGAAATTCGTTAATGCCACGATCACTGTACTGCACGTACGATTGCTTCGCGAACATGAAACCGAAAAAAAAACATTATTGGATACAGCAACCTCGTCGTATCGAAATCCCAAAAAATATACGAAATTCGTTTATGCCGAGATCACTGTACCGCACGTATGATCGTTTCGCGAACATGAAATCGAAAAAAGACATCTCTGGATTCAGCAACCTCGTTGTATAGCGATCACAAAAAAAACACAAAATTTGTAAATGCGGCGATCACTATACCGCATGTATGATCGCTTCATGAACATGAGACTTCCATAAAAACTGCAGTCAATTAATTTTTATACTGTTCTAAAGTAACAAGAGTAACCACTCACAAACATAAAAAAAGAAGAAAAAATCAAGCTTTAAATAAACAAGCAGATAATGAAATTTTTTCAATCCTTTTTTTCGTTTAATATCATGACATATCCATTTAATGACGTAAGTGTTATTTAATTATATTAAAAAATGTTTTAAATAAATAATAAATAATTAAACATCATTAAAATACAAATAAACATTGAATAAAGAATCACTTGATGACGTAACAAATACGTCATACGTAACAAATACGTCATACGTAACAAACGCGTCATCACAAAAATATCATAGCTCAGTCTTTTCAACAATAAAAGAGCTACATCTGGCTGACTATCGACGATTTGGCAAGATTTCGCCAAATGGTGCCCTCAAATAGGAATCAACACAATTAAATTGTCATAAAGTTTGATAAAAAAAATCATTTAGGTAAAATCATTAAGAGACATAAAATGATTTTGTCTATTGTTTTATAATGTTTCTAATGTGTTAAAAGGCTTGGTGAATAATGTTTTAAAGATTTTAGCAATTAACAATGCGGACAGAAACATTATATCTTCAAAAAAGAAGGAAAACAAAATAATTCGACTGTTTTGTTTTTGAAAACACAACAATGAGAAACGAATGTTAGATAAATCAAAATCTATACTATTATATAAAGAGGAAACGGTGACTGACTGACTGAATAACTCATCAACGTCCAGCCGAAACTACTAAAGCCAGGGTCACGCAATTTGGACTGTAGATTGCTGTTATGGCCTAAGCAAGCAATAAGAAGGGATTTTTGAAAATTCCCCCCGAAGGGGGTTAAAGGAGGGTTTGAATGTTTTAGGTCATTTTGCCATATCTCAGCAGCAGTTATAGGTAGGAGCTTGAAATTTCAGAAAACAAATCTACTAAAAAAATGATTAAACACCTATTTCAGTGATTTCAGAAACTCCCCCTAGAAGGGGGGGTAAAGTGGGGGGGGTCGAATGTTTTAGGTCATTTCGCCATATCTCAGCTGCAGTTATATGTAGGAGCGCGAAAATCAGGAAAACAAATCTACTTAAAAATACTTAAACATGTATTTCAGCGATTTCATAAATCCCCCCCCCCCCCGAAGGGGTTAAAGGGAGGTGGTCGAATGATTTAGGTCATTTCGTCATATCTCAGCAGCAGTTATAGGTAGGAGAGCGAAAATCAGGAAAACAGATCTACTAAAAAATGATTAAACATGTATTTCAGCAATTTTAGAAATTCCCTTCCCGGAGGGGGTTAAAGGGGGGGGGGTCGAATGTTTTAGGTCATTTTGCCGTATCTCAGCAGCAATTTTAGTTAAGAGCACAAAAATCAGGAAAACAAATCTACTAAAAACATGATTAACATGTATTTCGGGGATCTTAGAATTTCCCCTCCCGGAGGGGGTTTAAGGGTGGTGGTCGAATGTTTTACGTCATTTCGCCCTATCTCAGCAGCAGTTATAGGTAGGAGCGCGAAAATAAGAAAATTAAATCTACTAAAAAAATGATTAAACACGTATTTCAATGATTTTAGAAATTCCCGCCTGAAGGTGGTTAAAGGGGGTGGTCAAATGTTTTAGGTCATTTCGCCATATCTCAGCAGCAGTTTTATGTAGGAGGACGAAAATAAGGAAAACAAATCTACTAAAAAATTTGTTAAACACGTATTTCAGCGAATTTAGAAATTTCCTCCCAAAGGGGGTTAAAAGGGGGGTCGAATGTTTTAGATCATTTCTTCATATCTCTGCAGCAGTTTTAGATAGGAACGCGAAAATCAGGAAACAAATCTACTAAAAAATGAATAAAACATATATTTCAGCAATTTTGGAAATTCCCCCCAGAAGGTGGTAAAATGGGGGGGGGGTCGAATTTTTTAGGTCATTTCTCCATATCTCAGCTTTTATGTAGGAGGGCGAAATTACTTACAACAAATCTACTAAAAAAATGGTTAAACACGTCTTTCGGCGATTTTGGAAACTCCCCCAGAAGGTAGCTGAAGGGGTATTCAAAAGTTTCGGGTCATTTCGCCATATCTCAACAGCGGATTTAGGTAGGAGCGTGAAATTCAGGAAAACACATTTACTAAAAAATGGATAAACACGCATTTCAGTGATTTTATAAATTCACCCCGAAGGGTTTTAAAGGGGGTAGTTTCGAAAATTTTAGGTCATTTCTCCATATCTCAGCAGCTGTTTTTTGTGGGTGCGTGAAAATCAGGAAAACAAATCTACTAAACAAATGATTAAACACGTATTTCAGTGAATTTAGAAATTCCCCCCTCGAAGGTGGTTAAAGGGGGAATCGGAAGTTTTAGGTCATTTCGCCATATCGCAGCAACAATTTTAGGTTGGAGCGCGAAATTCAGAAAAACGAATGTAATAAAAAAAATTACATTGTCTACCCGTGGAAAGCCGGGACGGGCCGTTAGTGTATATTTTATAGCTTATTTTAATTAAACAAACCAAAAAAAACTAAATATTTTGAAAATAGAGTGTTCGAATATAATGATATAATACTCTTTTTTTAAAACATAATTAGCATGCTTATCTTCATAATGACATCTACATTACGAAATGAAGATACATTAAATATATAGATTACTCGTGCAGAAAAAAATGCAAAAGTCTTTCAAAGTTTTGCTAAGAAAATAATTTATCAAAAAAAAAAACGTATTTAAAAGTTTTCATGAATATTGATTAATGATATTCTAAAAGTTTCTTTTTAATGATTTTAATACGATTATACTACCATAAAGCTTGATAAAAAGAATCATTTAGGGAGATCATTAAGACACATAAAATGATTTTATCTATTATTTTATATATTTTTTAAAAATGTTTTTACATGTTTGGTAAATTTAAGTGTTTGGGTTAATAAAATTTGGCTTAACCATTATAACGGTAAAATTAAATAAAATATTTTATAATTTCTAAGAAATTTCAATTTGAAATATATTACTGAATACGTACTTTTATTTAAAGTTTTTCAATCATACGATCTGCCATTTTTTTTATTATTCTATAACAGGCAATTAGGGGAGAGTTGTTCAAAACCGGGAAGGCGGGTAAAACCGGATAGTGCAGATTCCTCATCGACTTGTACTGCTATCTATAGATCAACACATGGAATTACTAGTCGATCACCATTACGACATTTGTAGCTGAACAAAAGGCTATTATGTACGGTTCTTTTTTGTGTGGGGGTTTTCGTTTAAATTACGGTTAAAAATTGTGTTGTTTGAATCTAGGTTTTATGCATATACTCACTGTTTGTCAGCATATTAAATATCGGTAAGTACTATATTTAATTCTTCGCTTTTCTACTAGTATTTCAGCATTTTTACTGATATTTTACGTTAGGATTAGGGATAGTGACGCCACTTTTTAAAATCTGTGTCATGTTGGGGTAAAACCGGGTACCTAAGAGTGGGTCAAAACCGGGTATACCAGATTTTGTCGTACACTCATGGAATGAATTTTTTAGTATAGTTAATAAATCACTACGGGGCTTTTAATTGCCTTTTTAATGCTGTTAAGTTAACTTATAAATTATATATTTGTCCAATTATAGTGAAACAGTTACTTTTGATTTTGTTTTATACGACAAGGTGGTATTAATGTTCTTAAATTTATGAAATTAAATAAACTACAATTATTAATGAACAAAATAATGGTACCAATTAAGCTGTATTTTTATATTATACTTATTACATTTTAATAAATAACTTTCTGATATGTGCTGTAATAACTTGTGTTTGAAAGCCTGCTTAAAATTCAAAACATATTTTAGAAATTGTTTTCCACATAAAATAATCTATCCTAATTGATAAATAATTTACAAAATATCAATTCCATATAACTGGGCTACATATTCTATAATACTATTTTTTGTCTCAAATAAAAATGAAACAAGTACAGCATGAATTAATAAATAGGTAGGTAGGTTGCATATAAATATCAATAGGCATGATAAACTCTAAACAACCTGTGTGAAAGATAAATAATATAAAAAAGGCATCTTAGTTTATAAAAATATTACTTTTCAGGTGACACAATGCCTTGAAATTACCAAAGGAAAACAACGAGGCAAAGTTGGACATTCAACTCATGTTGAAAGCATTGAGTTAATCAATCTATCAAGAGAAAATAATGTAAATATCTTATGCTTCCCTCCACACACAACACATCGACGCCAACCACTTGATGAGTCATTCATGGCAACTCTCAGCTGATACTACGAACAAAAGGTGAAGAAAAGGTTACTTTCCAATCCTGGGTGAAGTGTAACAATTTAACAATGATATTAATGAACAAAATAATGGTACCAATTAGGCTGTATTTTTATATTATACTTATTACATTTTAATAAATAACTTTCTTATATGTGGTGTAATAACTTGTCTTTAAAAGCCTGCTTAAAACTCAAAAAATATTTTACAAATTGTTTAATAATCAATAAATACTTCTACATAAAACTACATAAAATAATAAACAAATTGGAAAATTATTTAAATCTTCATTTTCGAGAACAACAGTTGCAAATACTGCAATCAAAGGGTTGAGGAGACAACCTCATTGGATGAAGAACATAATGAAGTCTTCATGTTTTGCAATGAGATTTACTCCAACTCTAAATTCAGAGAAGATTAGATACAATGTTTGAAATGCCACGGATGGGCACACTAAGCATGTAGAAATGCAGAAGAAGATTATGACAAATTCATTTGTGATTTTTGCAGTTAAAAGAACACTAAGACTTTCAGTGTAAAGTAGGTAGGCCTACATATTGTACAAAATTTCACACAGATTTAATATGACACATGGAATAACACATGTGCGATTTTGTTTTGTTGAAAACAACAAAAATGCATTTTTTCGCTATTTTAAACAAGAATTTTTTGACCAAAATGAGTTTTCTATGAATTTTAAATGAATATCCGGTTTTACCCATGGGTAAAATCAGATTTTTGCATGTGTCTAGATAAAGCAATTTTTTAAATAATCAATTAAATTTTTTGTAGAAGGGATTATGTTTTATTATAGCCAAGTATTCATTTAATATTGGAAACAGTGTTCAATGCTTGTTTTCCCATTTGACAGATTTGACAACAACACACATTTATGGTATCCAATTTTGCCCCACCTTCCCCTATTTATTTTCACAAAATATTATTTAATTTCAATATCAAAATAGTAAACAATGAACTAAAAGTTTACAAAATATTAACCCATGAAATATATTTTAAAATCATTCGTATATATTTATAAAATAAAGTATTATACACATTAATATTTTTTAAAAAAATGTGTAAGAAATGCATTTTACCAAATGTTTCACCGAACGTTTAATAAACAAACCACTGAGGGAGTCTGTCTCTCGCTATGACGGAAAATAAATTTTAAAACGTGAAATCTGAATACTCATCCCCTTGATAAGTTTATTATGTTATGTAATATTTTTAATGTGATTTATCAAAAAATCTGAAATACTAATTAAGAATAGCATAATAAGGAAAGTGTATTAAATAAATACAAAAAACTAAAAATGAATATGCAACGAGAATTTATAGTTCGAATAGAGGTATAAAACTTTATCACCCGTTTCATGAATGCTACAATTAATTGAATTGGTGACATTAATTAAATCAATTAAATAGATGAAAATAACTGTAACTAAGTAAACATGTTTGAAGAATAAAATTCTATCTATAAATATGTGATTTTAACATTAAGATATTCAAGGTGGACAAAATTTAGTTGGAAATTTCGTAACTGAATAATTTGCGAAATATTAGTTGCAATATTGAAGCTACCGCCATGTAAAAGTTCGATCGCAGTTTAGTAGCAATACAGAAATATATCAGACGTTTGCGAACATAAATTTACCCCAGTGCTGAAGTTCCAGTTTGGATTAGTGGAGGATATCTTTCTTGACTGTCACAAGCATCTCTAGACATTTCACCCCTATGTTTCAGAGTTCTTAAAATCCGTTTTACAGTTCACCGAATTTGAAATTCATTCCTGAATTAAATCACGATCCACCGCTGCATTTGGATTGATCGATGTGAACATTCTCTCAAATATACATATGACAAAAAAGTATTTACAACATTGATAAGAGAAGTACGCTGTAGCCCCTTTTAGGATTCCACCAGTGTTACCAGTTGGCAACACAAACGGCTCTTGTATGTATAACACATCATGCTCACCTGAGTCAGCGCTAACCTGATCGGCTGCCGTAATAGACCTGCCCACATTCTGTTGTTCGATAAGCAAATTAACCATAATTGGTTCTGACATAAAATATAACCTGTGTTAGAGCACAGTCTGCCACCATAAATTTGCGAGCATTACGTTTAAAATTGGTTCGGTAGTTTCAAAGATTCCATAGAAATTGTAATTTAGAATGTTTTTAGAACACATTTAGCTCATGAACTCGATGTTCCGCACACGGCTGTCTGGAATGTTTTGCATTCTGCAAAGTTTGCATACTCCCTTCCACATTCGGAAGGTACAACTTCTAACCGAAGAAAACTATCCCCGTCGTGAACAGTTTGGGCGGTGGATGCTTGACATCATCAAACATTCTAATAGTAAATTTCATGCCATTGTTTTATTTACTGACGAGGCCAGGTTCACGCGAGAAGGCGTTGTCAACAAACATTATGGACAGATGTGGGCGATGGATATTCTCCATGGCAGTGTATCGAGGTAATCTTGAAATAGGTTTAGTGCCAAAGTATGGGCAGGAATCCTCTGCGATTATCTCTTGGGGTCGTAGTTGCTGCCCGAACGCCTGAAAGGAGCAACGTACCTTGTTTTTCTGCAACACATCCTCCCTGAATTGCTGCTAAGGGTGCCGGCCGCAGTGCAGCAAAGCATGTGATTCCTGCATGACGGTGCCCTTGCATATTTTCACCTAGAGGTGTGTAATTACCTCGATGATATATACCCAGGAAGATGGATTGGATGCGCGGGACCCGTTGCATCTACTCCGCATTCACCGGATCTCAATAGTGGGACTTTTTTGCACGGAGGTCACCTTAAATTATTCGTTTATACGATGCCTGTGGACATAACGTAGTATCTCATAACATGGATTTCCGTCGCTGTGGGAGACATTAAAAACATACCTGGTATCTTCGAACGCGTCTGGGATCGTTCTTATGTTGTTGTAGACTGTGCATTGAGGTCAGCGGGTGCCGTTTAGAGCAACTCTTGTAATAATTAAGCAAATAAATATTTTTGTCGTTAGTTTTGTGCTTTTGTCGTTCCAGAGTGACTTCGAAACCTGCATGCATTTTTCATGATTTTCGCCCTCTCAGCGTGGTTTGCTACGCCATGTTCTATTGAAAGTTTTCATCCTCTTGATGCCTTCTATCACCCCTCTTAATTTGTCGGTCGAATTTTTGAACACACTGTATAATATATATATTGTTGATCAGAATGCGTTTAATCCGTTTATGCACATTTAATGCAATCGATTTTTTTCGTGACTGTTTAAATAATGATTCTTTTAGATAGTACATCATTATTTTATTTCACTTCTAGAAAAGATGCTATGAACTCCATGCAATAAAATACTGATTAAATAATTATAATAAAAAAATGTTTTAAACCGCGATTAAACCAATGTAATGACAACCATATTGTATCTCAAGAGAAACATCATTTATAGTTATTATTAATATGCTCAAATGAAACTATTGATGATTATTTTGGATTTCCATATTTATTTTTAATGTATTTATCCAAAGATGTAAAATAGTGCTTACAACAGACATAAATCTTCCTAATATGCAATAGTTTAGCAGGCCATATATTAAACAAAGTTCTTAAACTTACAAAATTAATCATTTCTTCGAATTTGTCACTGTATTAAATGTAAAAGGTATATATTCCTTAAAATTTATATGATTTATCTACATATACTTAACGAATTTCAAAGAGTTACCCCACATAGTTCGTAAAAGCTTTAAATGTGTCGAAATGTGTTATCTAAAATCCAATTTTAAGTTTAATTTGTTTTGATGTATTTAAAGTGCGTTTACGGCTCTTTGAATCTAATATCCTTAACATGTAATTGCCAACTCTTCAAGTCTTTTACACATTATTACATATTTAGCAAGTACTGTAAATTTCCTATGCACATAAATTTAACTTAAGGATCCTGTCTTAATCTCTCAGGAAATTTAACGTCCTTTGAGATACACAATATATATCAGTAATATTCGGGCAGTGCTTTTTAGATAAGCTCTTCTGAATTAATAATTATACGTTTGATTTATCATTTGGAAGCTTTTAATAAAATGTTCAAATTCATTTACAAGAAATGTTAAACGTTTATGCATTATGTTGGCAACATTTCAATTGCAATATACTTATAACAAATATCGGGTTGTTCGGCAAATTCCTCCCGTTTGGATAAACCAATTCGTACCAAAAAATTATGCTTGTCAATTGTTAGACAGCCGAAACAGCCGAAACATTTTATCGGTTCAAAGGGGTTCCCAGTTGAAAACAACTCCACTCCCTGTATATTAGTAATAGTATAACACATCATGAGAGAACCATGTGAAAAAAATATAAAAAAAATAGCAAAAAGTGCAAATTTAAGGAGGCTAGCATATACTAGGAAAAGCAAAAAATGCTTTGGGACAACAAAACAAGCAAAGAATTGGACGATCAATTTCAACAGCCAATCCGAAATTAGAGTCTAACCAATAGAAAGTTAACGTTGAAAGTTGTTGATTATTATCATTATTATTATAGAATAGAATAAAAAAGGGATAATTTTGAATAGAGACAGGTTAGATATTGAAGAGAAAGGTATGTTTGACTGTTAAAGGAAGGAGAATCGTTTGCTAAGATGTAAATTGTAGTGGTAAAGTGAAAGCTTAAAAAAGGCAGTTTTCATTGCCGTACATTTGAAATATAAAAAAAATAAAGTATAAGTATATTTATGAAAAATACATGAGATCTTTTTTTTATGTATTTAAGAAAAATACTTAATTTTATTTACTTATTTTTTTTATGAAAGACAAAAATAAAAATAAAAGTATTAGCACCAATTATGGGTCTACTCCTGTAGAATAGTGGAAAACCGGGGACGTTTTCTATTGATGGGTCTATGAATGTCGTAGTCAGGTAATTCGTAAATGATTTCATTGGGGATCTTAGACAAATTACGGTAGAATTTTATAGAAAGGAATTTAATGCGATTGACAAGAGAAACAGTTTTAAGATCATTTCTATTGGTAGTATTGCGGAGATATCTGGATCCGTTACGGATAACACGAAGAGATTTGTTGTGAGAACGCTTAAGAAAATCCATATTGTTATTAGCAGCGCAACCCCAAATCGGGCAAGCGTCAGTAATGAAAGGAAGCACACATGCTTTGTATAGCAATTCACAGGCTGGATTTTAAATTAGCCTCCATTTTTTAATAGTAAAAGATTATATACATTTCGAAAATATGAAAGCAGTGAATTCATTTCTAATGAGCAATAATAACAGCACTCGTTTAGAAGGCACGCATATTTTTTATCATGCAACAAAACAATTCCAATTAATCATTAAAACCAGAAATTTTGTAGTGAAATTTTTATTTTATAAAATCAGTTACAAATCTTTGCACGATGCATAAATTTGCTATATCAAACATATCAAGAATCTACTGTTTTTTAACGGCAGTTGAAGTTAAAATGTAAATAAATGCATATTTTGTAACAAAACACACTCGTAGACATAGCTTTCATTACCAAATGCTTTCAAAAAGCATTAATTAATTAACGTAACCGTATCAAGAAATTTTAAAAAGTACATTAAAGTATAAAACATAGCATATTCGACACATTAATTAAAACAATGTGCTCATCGTATTAGCTATACTAAGAAATGCTTCAAATTAACTAACATTTGGTTGAAGTGAATGGCTCAGCCGTCGTATATACATATATCTCCTTTGATTCGGACACACAATGAATCCGTGATACCTACAGAATTATTAAAGGAACATATAATAGAAAGAATTTGCGTAATGTAAATGTTTTACAATATGTAAAAAATTACGAATTTTATTTAATTAAATTTGTGCATTTCTCTCGCAGTTTTTCCGAAAAGTAAAAAAATACAGATATTTCAGGTATAGTCCAGTCAAATAATCAGAAAATAGAGCCGATAGATGCAAAAAATCTGCTAGAAGATTTTATGTTTTTAAACTGTTTATGAGGATGCAAATAACGTGAAATAATGGTTTCCCAACAAAATATCTCGAGGCTAAATTTTCTGGAGCCAAAAATACACGACATTTTTGGACTTTTTTTTCCGTTTTTTGCTTATGACTCAAAAATTATAAACTTTTTGTGTACCATATATAATTACAAAAAGAAATTCTCTACAAATTGCTAAATAAATAGCTTTTCTAAAACATTACTAAGCACGTTACGGCGTTTTGAAAATGACTTTTTTTCAACTTAACAGAAAGTGGCCTATTTTTCGACTCCTATCTCGAAAAACTTTATTTTTGTCACTTACTGTGGAAACGAAGCGTACCTACTGTGTGGCTCTGATAAGAAAAACCCTAAGTAGGTTTCCCGTTTTCGAAGGTTCCAAAACATGTAGAGAGTCCGTAGGAGCGGAAGGAGCAAAGACTGCGATAATTCTCGGATAGTCTGATTGAACGGGAGAAAATTGGCCTGAAAAGAAAATGCCGGTCTTCCCTAAAATAAATTTGACTGACCAGTTACCCTGTCAGTAGGACTGGGCCGAGGCCGGGTCCAGAGTCTTTCTTAACTCAGCCACACAGTATTGATTAATAAGTGAGGGAGGAAAACGTTCAAGAGAGGTTTTAGTGAGATGGACTCTGGGAATGATTCATATGCAAAACATATGCGTTGAAATAGAGGCATACTGTGAAGTAGGTTTTGAAGTTTCGGAACCGCACTTGGATGCCAGAAGTTTCCGAATTGATAGAGACCAGCAATGACTCAAACAAACTGCGCATTAAGGATTTTGCCCTACATTATTATTTCCTTGCTCATGAGCCCTGACGTGTCATACAGCTTATATACAGCTTGATTCACATAATTAACTGACAAGATAAATTAATTTTTATACATGAAACAAACTGAATATCATTTTTTATGTCCACATGTATATCACTCACGCCTCTTTTACTATAAGATTAAATGTTATTTTGTTTAAAACTAACATGAGAAAAATCATATATATATATTTTAAATAATGATATATATAGAGAGATAGAGAGAAATTTGTGAAACTGTATGAAATAAATGTAACATAAAAAACTGATAATTTTTTGAATTAAAAATTCTTAAAGATTTCCATATGAATGTAACTATATTTTAATTATCTCTTTGTTCTGAAAACAAGTCACTAATGCTACCGATGTTACTGATGCCACTGCTGCCATTATAGAATCTATTGTATATTTTTCTCTTTTTCGGCTTATAAGGAAAACATATTGCAGCGAAAAACACGAAGACTGATAATTTTATGTAAACACGTATGATTAAAACTCGGAAGCAGACGAATTTTAAATTGTATATTCGTTCGAACTGTTATTTAATGTTGAAATCTCTTAAGATTGGCAAGTTAACTATGTTTTATAGGTTAAAAAACTACGCCTAATAATTTAACAATTGTTGCAGTCATATATTTGAATAGGTTGTGATCAATGGAAATATATATTTACACGTGAATATTGAAAAAAGAATGAGAACTTTAAACAAATTAAATAATTATTACGTGCGAAAAGAAGTAGAAGGTGAAAATTACGTCATATATAAAGCTATAAGTGTATTTGCATGTATGGAAGTATTTTTAAATGGTACACATAGAATTCATAAAAATACATAAAGGAAATTTTAATAGGCCATTGATTTTCTACATTTGCAGAAGTTTTGCTGTTTTATTTTATTTTATTTTATTTTATTTTATTTTTAACAGATCAAATTATCGTGCTTTTATAGATCTCGTGGCGGGAACGGGGAATCAATTGCGTATCCCTTAAAGGGCATAGCATCCTAATTAAATATATGATAGCATGCTTTCTTTAACACTTTCCAATCTAGTTGAAAAGTGTTTATGACTTCGGTTTGTCTGCCTTCTGCCATATGCCCTTACTCTAACTCCCGTAAATATGCTCCGTATGCCCTGCAATTTTTATATGTTATTATCGTTATCTACAGCATGTAACCTATTTCAACTGAAGTGTGTAGCACTTATAGTTTTTGTACAGGGACACTCAAAAGAATTCCGTTACATTACGGTCTATGGGGGAAAATCATTTGTGGTTTATTTTAATGATGTTACACAATTTCAAACACATTGTAATTGATATATATCATGAAGGTGCATTACAAGAAGCTTAGGGTGTGCATAGCACTTATAGTTACTTTACAGGGACAGTCAAAATATTTCCGTTAAATTACGTTGATGGAGAAAAATTGCGGTTGAATTAAATAATGTTTTACTATTTTAAACGCATTGAAATTTATATATATCCCTAAGGTGCATTACAAGAGGCTTACTGTAGAATATTGTGTGTACAGCAGTCATCGTTCATTTACAGGGACACACAAAATAATTCTCTACTGTCTGTTAACAATAATTCCTGTAAGTGCGTCTTAAGTTGCTGAACACGATTTTAAATTTAACTCACTTTTTGTCTATTACTTGGTGTGTATAAATTCTGTAGATAATATATACAGGGCAGCACAAAAGTTCGCAAACACATTTCCGTTTATTGACAGAAACTCCAGAAGGAGAATTTTAAACTGTGCTACGCGTTTCCTAACTAAACTAAAATTTCGCATCCTATGTAGTATATATACAAATCTATAGATCCTACACAGGGCTGAATAAAAGTATTCGGATATTTTTCCGAATATTGTATATGTAGGAAATATATGTTGGAAATTCCTGAAATTACGTTTTTAAATATGTTATGCGTTTTCCAAATTGTTTACTTAGATGTTATCTTTCAGCTTATTAAACGGCAATGATTTGTAAAATTATTTTGGAAGAGTTGGAAAGTATTACAAAATCTATGCTTGACGCATGATTTTTCGTTCTTGCTTAAAATAAAAATTAAATTTAAGTTAAAGTGTAATTTCTGTTTAAAGGGATAAAAACATAACTCTAAAGGATTAAAAATACCTTTTAATATGTAGATGACATATGTTTCATGCGCTCTAACGCCAATTTCTTCAAGATCAAAATGATAAATAAACTATTTTTTCAAAGTATTTGAAAATGATAAACACAAATCACGAAATCACATGTATAATGTAAGCAGGTACTTAAATTGGCCAAAATGGGAAAACTTGAAAATTATTATTTTATTGCTTTTTTGTAAAGCATCGCATGCAAAATTTATATTATTTGTAAAACGTTAAATATTATTTTTTAAACTAGCAGAACCACCCGGCTTTGCCCGGGTTAACATAAATTAAAATACAATAATACGACAATAACAATGACGACAAAATAATTAGTGCATACTCAAGCATAAATCGATAAAAAAGACAATTAGAAAAAAAAAGTGTTACTTTAACTCAACCATAGTAAAATTTCTCAACTTTATAAATGAGAATGCGTTTTCTTTGCGCATACATTATAAAAATATACGATTATCCTGACATTGAAAAAAAAAATTACCAAATGTCGTAATATTTTGCGAAATTCGCTTTCATATGGCATCTATCTATATTATAAAACAAAAACATATCCGTGAGTAATGTCGCCATCTTATGGATGGTAGCACCGACCTAACCATTAAATTTTGCTTGAACTGCATATTTGTAACTACTAAATATGGCATAATTTCATTTTTTAAACTATCAATTCGAAAAAAATGCACTTTCAATTGTAGTTTCAAAAGTTTATCTCAATTTACTGATTTTTTATGTATTTTAAAGTAATTTTAAAGCATGTATATTTTTAAATTTGTGTCCAATCCAATTACGAAAGATTAACTTGTTTGATCTTTATAAAGTAAAGACATTTATTTCTAAACATAGCACATTCAATTTTTATGCGGTCGAATAAAATAAATGTACTCTCAATGTTATTCGTTTGAAAAACGTATCTCAATTTACTGATGTCTTATGGATTTTAAAGTAATTTAATATTCTGAAAAATTGTACGGTAAAAGGATGTTAAACTTATACTTTGGCGACCAATACATTCTGTGGAAATTACGCTACTTTGTGTAATTGCTATACATATACAATACTAATATTTTGTGAATGAAAACCGGCACATGATTTAAAATAAGACGACACTTTCACCGGGGTAGATTTCCCTCTGAACCGATACGTGTCTAGTTAAAACAAATTCTTTCACTTCATGAATCATGTACAAATATGCATTTACATTTATAGATAATGTGCACGTTTGTCAACTTAACGTAGAGAAAACGTTGAGCTAAATTGCTTGAAGTTTCGCCAAGTTTCTCGTAATTTTCAAATAGTTAAAATACATTATATTATGTGTAGGAAATAATAAATTATGAATTACTAACTCCGCAAAAATTGTTACTTTTCGCCTACAGTTAATTGAGAAAAACGACTTTACTTGAGTGCGTGACGTCACATGCTCGTTTGTATTTAAAACATGAAAGCGATTAAAGAAATCCAATACTACTGTACTCATAGAAAAATTTTAAACAATATTCTTAAATACTAAATTTAACTCCGAAATTATATTTACAATGTAATTTGAACAGAATTTGCTAAAATTGCGTTTTGAAATTATGTGATTTTTCATGCAAAACATTATTTTTTTTTAAATTTAGTGTTCTCTTAAGAATTGGATAATAATTTCGAAGCTGGTGAAATAAAAATGTCGCCACGTTGTTGAACGTTTAAAAAATAATTTTTTTTTATTATTAAAATAAATGTTTTATATTTAAAAAAAATGCATTTAAAATTTTGGTACTTCTCTATTATCCCGTCGACCACTTTTCATAACGAAAAATTATCGCCAAACTGTAACGCCAAATAAACGGTAGAACGTTGCCATTGGAATATCAAAATGAATAAATAAATAAATATAAGAATTTAAGGACACAATTGTTATTTTAATTAATGAAATAACTAATAAATCAGTAAAACATAATGAAAAATACACGCAAATGTCGTATTAAAAACCACTTGATGACATAACGAATACGTATAATGTTTCTGACATCAAGTAAATGGGACTGCATTTTTGGCGTTTAATCTTACAGTTTGGCGATAGTTTTTTGTTATGAAAAGTGGTCGATGGGATAATAGAGAAGTACCAAATTTTTTTTTTTCCCGATAAACCATTTTACTTTTAATCCCATTTGTTTTAACACCCATTTTCGAAGAAAAAATATTGGAAAATACCGTATTGTTTTCTTTAAATTCAATTTAGGACATCCACTGTCCACCTACATCCAAGGAATTTAAATATGCTTCCTTGGTTGAGGCTCAAGCTGAAAAAAGTTACGATATAATGATTGCTAAATGTCAATAATTGACAGACGATTTTTGATTATGTTGAATAAATTGAATCATGAAGTTTGAATGCGCAAAAAATGTTTTTATTTCTTAGAAAATTTACTTTAATATTAACAAACCAGTGGAAACAATTTGCCTTTGTAAAACTAGGAGGTAAGTTATTTATTTTTCTCCAAAAACTTTTAAATATATGTACTATGTCGTTTAAAGCACTTATAGTAATCTTTGTAATATGCGAAAAAAATCACAACTGACAAAATTGACGTCACTTTCAGATTTCAAATTATAGCGAGTTAATCTGAAATTGGTTTATAAAAATATTGTCCATACGCAGTTCCTTTGAATGGCAACGGGAAAGAAATTGAATTAGAAATTGAGGAAAAAAATAGGTTTCTATAATGATAAACTATGGGAAATGTTTGAAAAAAGTGGTAAAGAATGGTCTGAGAAATTTTTAAAGTTGACAGTAATTTTACTCGTGTTCTAAAGTATATGTACATCGAGTTTCGTTCCAATCGGACAAAAACTGTAGATTTGTATAAGGAACATACATACCAAGAACGGCTTTTATATATATAGATGAATGAATTTTTAATTAATTTAAATGTATAAATTGAAAACCATTTTTTTTATTAATTTGAAAATTCATTGCAAATATTTAATAAAAAGTTTAATTAAATAATCTAATGGCTGATCAAAATTGAATTATGCTTTTGGGTGAGAATTAAAATGGGAATTATAACATTAATTTATTTATGACGTTACGTAAAACTGTTTACAGCCATAATATTACATTTGATTTTTCAAATATTCTGAATAAATATATCTACCGAACTTGAAACTAGAAGCAGGCAAATATAAGCTTCTTTTCTATTTTAGAATTCGGTAATAATCATGTTTTACGGTTGAAATGTCGTTTACATTTAAACTATTCTCCGAAAATACATTATCGTTATTTATTTTAAACAGTCCTATCTTACTATATTATGAAAAAACCTACAAACGCAGAAATAAAAACATTTAACTAATTAAAAAAACATTTTTGAAACGTTATTTATAATCATTTGTCAGACAAATTTAACATTAATTAGATGCACTAACGTGGCCTATTATCTATTTGAACTTTTCCATGCGTTCGTTTTAATCAATGCAAACTGAATTAAATGAATTAACCCATACAGGCAGTTTAAAGACAAACAAATGTCAATAGTTAAATATTATTCAAAGAAACGGATTTTAATTTGAGATACTTTTCAAATCGTCTAGTCAGTCGTCTGTTCAAAGTTTTCAAATTGTCTGATCAATACATGTTGGAATGCTTCATTGAAATTTTATTTTTCATAATAAAATAAAAATTTATCTGTAATTTTAAATAGCTATTTGAATTAAATTATCCAGAACTTTGATTCGCAAATTGAAATTACTTTTAAAGTCAGAAGTATTTATTTATCAGTAAATGCTCAAATACAATGTGTGTTTAGGACTGGTAAAATTTTATAAACTATATCGTTAGTTGAAATTGATTTACGTGAATTTAATTTTAGTTATTTTCAAATATGTGTTGACTTTTCTGTGTCAATAATCCATTTACATTGAAAAGAGTTTCATGTATATTTCTATCATTAAAAGTTTTACGTTATTTCCTTGAAATTGTTTCTTTGAATTTTTCACAGTTCGTAAACTATTTAGAATTCTAAGATTTTTTAGTTGTTTTCTGATATGGGGCATCGTTTGCTAGGGCCATATAATTGCATGAGTATTTGCGCATATTCTATTTTTAGCACTTTCCAACCTAGTTGAAAAGTGCTTATGACTTCGGTTTGTCTGGCCGTCTGGCCGTCTGTCCGTGCGCTAACTCCCGTAAATATGCTCGGATTGCTCTGCATTTTTTATATGTTATTGTCGCCATCTATAGCATGTTCCCTATTTCAACGAAAGTGTATAGCACTTATTGTTTTTTTACAGGGACACTCAAAAGAATTCCGTTACATTGCGTTCTATGGGGAAAAATCATTTGCGGTTTATTTAAATAATGTTTCACTAATTTATACGCATTGAAATTTATATATATCACTAAGGTGCATTAGAAGAAGCTTAATATGGAATAGGGTGCGCATAGCACTTATAGTTACTTTACAGGGACAGTCAAAAGAATTCCGTTACATTACGTCTATGGAGAAAAGTCGTCTGCGGTTTATTTAAATAATGTTTCACTATTTTAAACGCACTGAAATTTATATATATCACTATGTTGCATTACAAGAGGCTTACTACAGAATATTGTGTACATAGCAGTCATCGTTCATTTACAGGGAGACACAAAATAATTCTCTACTGTCTGTTAACAATAATTCCTGGAAGTGCGTTTTAAGTTACTGAACGCGATTTTAATTTTAACTCGCTTTTTGTCTATTACGTGGTGTGTATAAATTCTGTAGATCCTATACAGGGAAGCACAAAAGTTCGCGAACACATTTCCGTTTATTGACAAACTCCAGATGGAGAATTTTAAACTGTGCTGCGCGTTTCCTAACTGAACTAAAATTTAGCATCCTATGTAGTATATATACAAACCTATAGATCCTATACAGGGCTGAATAAAAGTATTCGGATATTTTTCCGAATATTGTATATGTTGGAAAAACCTGAAATTATGTTTTTAAATATGTTATGCGTTTTCCAAATTGTTTACTTAGATGTTATCTTTTAGCTTATTAAACGGTATGATTTGTAAAATTATTTTGGAAGCGTTGGAAAGTGCTACATAATCTATGCTTGACGCATGATTTTTCGTTCTTGTTTAATTAATGGGATCGTTTAATATCAAGCGCATTCATTTCAATTTTCAACGGTATCTTTTGCTTTTAAAAACATCTATTTGGTGGTCTATGAGTAATCCACAAGTGTTTCATCGTAATAACTTTTAGAATAGTACCATTATAGTTATAAAATCTATAAAAAAATATAATTGAAATGTGCAAATCGTCTAAAAATATTACATTGTGTTGTATAATAAACTTTTATTTTGTTTTAGATGTTTGTAAACTTGGGTAGTTTATTGTTCTTCCCACTCATGTTAGATAGAATTTAATAACGACAACACCCAAATCCTTTATATTATTTTGAAAACTTTACTGAAAGATTTACATCCAGTTACAAGCATTCATTCAGTTTTATTTATATATTTATTGTTTCAGCAAGACGAAATTTTGGTAGTTGACTCAAAATCGAGAAAATGCTTGCAAAAGGATTAGCTATCATTTACGGAGTTTTGTGTGTCGCGTGAACAAGCAGTTTCCTAAAAGTTATAGAAAACATTTGAAATACACCTGTGGACTCACAGGGCTAAAATATAACAGACAAGTTAAAGATCACTGTGAACCTACAGGTACTTAATTGTAACAAGCTTTAAGCAAAACTCATTTTAGTTTCCGAAACTTTCAGATTATAATTCAATTCATAGTATTCGAATCGTGAGTGTCATACTCGCGGCTGTAGTAGGACATTCGAAATTCCAGAATGCATTTTCAAGGTGTTTCATTCAAAAACAGCACAAATGTTTCAAATACCCATATAGAAAACAAATGCTTATTATTCTACTTGTTTTATGATTGTACGGGTTGGTTATAATATAAGTATCTCTATCTGGAACTGTCTGTAGCTTGAAGGAGTAGCCGGAATGTAACCAAAATCGGTACACTTAGTATTCGAGAACGGGGAACAAGAATGGGACAAAAAAAACCATTTCAATAATCGCCGACAGATGGCGCTTTTGAGTGTGAAATGTGATGTGTAATATTGTGTACCGTGAAGATGTCGGATAGATCAATGACTTTACCGCATATCACAACTTGTGCGAAACATCACTCTTGATGCGTTACATTCCGCAGTTGAGCTAGTCGTGTATTGCCTGGATTGTGTCCTCCAGCACAATGACCATGTGGAGCTTGAACCGCCATGCAAAAACCTAAACACGTTCACTATGACATTTTACAATAAATTAGGTGTGCCATCCGGTTTGACGCCTTAATTTTTTGTTCTTGTATTACACATTATATTTCACACTCAGTAGCGCCATCTGTCGGTGATTATTGCAATTGTATTTTTTTATCCTTTCATTCTTCTTCCCCCTTTCTGAATAGTAAGTGTACCGATTTTGGTTTCATTCGGATCATTCCTTCGAGCTACAGACAGCTCCAAATATACTCCAGAGATACTTATATTATAACCACACTGTATATATATTGCATTTTCTAAATTCCTATTTTGTTGTAATCGGTGTCAAAATAACATACATTTAAACATGAAAAGTTAAGAATAAAACTTTGCTTGCTTGATTATGAACAGCCCTTCAATAATTTAAAAAAAAACATAGAATCTGCGAAATTATGGTATTTTTAAACAGGAGTGTTTTTATATAAAAGCATTTTAATTCATGTGGCAGAAAAGGATTGGACTTTTTCTTATAGATAAACATATAGAAAATATCTTTCAATATCTGCAGATAGCTTTTATTGAAATAAAAATAAATTGGAAGCAGTCCCAGACAGAATGTTTTCTCCCTATGTGGTCAGATGAAGCGGTACAGAGACTTTCAGTCAACGCATTAGAAAAAGTATGTGGCGTTGTTGTAGTATGCGTCATTACTGTTTATTAATGGTATTTTTGTGAAAATATGTATTTTAGATTTCGCTAATATTTGGGACTGAATAAGGAGCTATATTCTATATTTCTTTTAATTTTTATAACATGTAAAAGATTTTTCGGAATTTGGACCTCGTTAATTCGGTAGATGTGGAGATGTGGGAAACCTCGATGACTTTACCGCATATCACAACACGTGCAAAACATCACTCCTGATGCGTTACATTCCGCATGTAGTTATTTATACAGTCAAAGTTTTGCAAGAAAGCTGGGATTTACAGTGCGTCTCGCTTTTAAAGCAAACAGTGGAAACAGTGGATTGTTTCGATTGGATTCCCAGTTGTGAACAACTTCACTCCCTGTCTATGAGTAATTGTATAACACATCATGAGAGAGCCGTGTAAAAAAATTATGAAATTAAGTTAATTAAAATATCAAAAGTGCTATTTTGAACAGACTAGCCTATACTAGGGTTAGCATTTAAAACGTAAGAGAAGCTAAGGTAGGAGGGGCTGTGAACTACAACAGCCAATCAAATTAAAGAAGAGTATGAAGTGAGGAGTGGGCGTGCCAAGGAAGCCACTCAGGAGAGATGAGATGAACAAGTAATATCGAAAGGAGATCGCATTGAGAGCGACTATGATTATTATTATACTAGAAGAGCGTAAAATAGGATAATTTTGGAAACAGACAAGTGCGAAATTGAAGAGAATGGTATGTTTGACTGTTAAAGGAACGAGATTCGATTGCTAAAATGTAAATAGTAGTGGTAAAGTGAATGCTTGAAAAAAGGCGGTTTTCAATGCCATACATTTGAAATATCTATATTATAAACGACAAACGTGTCCGTGTGTAACGATGACGTCATTTTGCGAATGGCAACAGTCGACGATGTAATTTCTGCTTTTTGTTTTTTGAAATTGCAATATTTTTAATTTATAAGCAGCGAGTATTTTTAATTTTTACACCGTTATATAGGGGAAAAAATCTACTTTCAATTGCAATTTATTTGAAAAGTTTATAGTAATTTACTCATTAATTATAGCATTTAAATTAAATTTCAAACATGATTTTTTTTAATCTATTTTTATCGATTGCAGACGATTACAAAATATTAATCCGTTAACACTTTAACCAATATAAAAAGTTCATATATAAAAGTATATTTGGATGTATAGTTGACATATTTCATATAAAAATGCTCTTAGATGTTGTCAGCAGGCAATTAATTAATAAATGTAAAATATCTATTAGAGTTTTAAAAAAAAATGTTTTAACATATATTCTCTATCCCGGGAATCCCGGGTTGGATGCCCTAGTAATAATAATATAATGTATAAGTCTATTTAATAAAAATACATAAGTTTTTTTTATGTATTTAAGAAATATATATATATATATATATGTATGTATATATATTAAGAGAGACAAAAAGAAAAAGAAAAGTATTAGCGCCAGAAGGTCTACTCTAATAGAATAGTAGAAAATTGAGGGCATTTTCTATTGCTGGGGCTATGAATATCGTAGTCAGGCAATTCATAGATAATCTCATTGGGCACTCTATACAAATTACTGTAGAATTTTTTAGATAAGAATTTAATGCGGTTGACTAGAGAAGCAGTTTTAAGATCATTTCTGATGACTGTATTGCTTAGATATCTGGAGCCATTGCGGATTAAACGAAGATATCTATTGTGAGATTTGGAGAGAAAGTCAATATTTGTTTTGCCAGCGAAATCCCAAATCGGGGATGTGTAAGTAATGACAGGAAGTATGCATGCGTTGTAAAGTAGAATTTGGTTATGCAGTGAAAGCGAGGATCCCCGGAATAGGGGCGAAAGAGGATTTAGGATGCCGACAACGTTACCGCGAATAGAAAAGATGTGTTTTTGAAAAGTGAGACGTTTATCAAGGATATCCCCCATGTACTTAGCGTTATCTGACCAAGGGATGGTAGTGTTGTTAATTGTTAGTTGATTCGGTAAAATAGGCCTGATCGGTAGAAATAAATAGCATTTTTCATTTCAATCAAGTTTGATTCTCAATAGTTGACACCACTGTATGAAGGTATTGAGATAATTTTGATTATTTTTGTACATGTAGTGTGGATGGTGTGCATAGGCGTAGATAGTGGTATCGTCCGCATATAAAGCGAGAGAAATAAATGGACTATGTGGTATATCATTAAAATAAATACAAAATAACTTTGGGCCTATCAGAGATTCCTGAATTATGCCACATTTAATGAAGTGTAAGAGAGAAAGCGTGTTATTTATGCGAACGAAAAAATTACGATCGCCAATGTAAGAATGTATAAAGTGTATAAGTCCGGATGGGATATTGAGCCGAATTAATTTGTATATGAGACCCTCATGCCAGACTTTATCAAATGCCTTGGCGATGTCTAAAAATACAGTGGCAGTAGGTTTCTTCATAATGAAGTTTTCGTTAAAAATTCCACAACACGAAGAAGTTGGTGTAGTGTAGAATGTCTCGGAAGCCAAACTCTTCGGGGATGAGAATGTTATTGTTGGTAACACAATCGTTAAGTTTAATGAGGATGACGTGTTCGATAATTTTGGAGAGAGATGATGACGGTTTTCCATGGTTTTCGAAAGTAGCAGAATTTAAGAATAGAGTTAGTAATGCGTGTAATATAAATAATACATTTAATAGGAAGTTGTTTAAGGGTGTGGTTTGTGATAGTATCATACCCGGGGGCTTTACGGCTTTTATGTTTTTGAATAATATTGTAAATAAAAATAGGTTGAATTTCCGGGAGTGGTTTGCGAGGGGTGGTAAGATAATTGCGTACGGTCGAAGGTAACGAAAAAGAAAGGCTACCGCGGTGCTTTACGCGTATCTTTTTTTACAGACCGCGGGAGTCACGTGTTGTTCGAATCCACCAATGCAGGTGTACGAAAAGAGCATCACGTCACTCTAGCGGTCTGTAAAAAAAAGATAAGTGGAATGCACCGCGGTCGCCTGTCTGTTTCGTTAGCCTCGGTACGGTATCATTGACGTCATTAACTTGTTACTGATTGCCGATGAATGGATTCGGGGAAAATTGAGTTTCGTACGATTTAGCGAGACAGTTAGCTTTATCTTTATCGGTATAGGCAGTGATATTATTGACAGTGAGAGGGGAAATAGGGGTGCAGTTATTGTTGAGCTTTTTTTTTAATGCGCCAAAGAGAATTATCATCGGCTGAAAGGTTTTCGAGAAATTTAGTACAGCTTTTTTGTTTTTTGTTTTGTATAAGGTTTTTAATTTTATTATTGAGTCTATTGATGGCGGTTTTGAGTGAAGGGTCTCTAGTAGATTGATAGAGAAGACGGATATTGTTGCGTTGGGTGCAAATGTTACGAATATTAGTAGGAAGAAAAAAATAATTACTATTTTTGAATTTAGAATAAGTAGCGTGTCTTTGTGCTGCATGAATGATGTTATTAAGATTAGCTACGGCGTTATCAATGTCAGTAGGGTTAGTTATGGTAGGATATGTAAGATAGTTTTTAAGATATTTTTATAATTTTATTATGTTATTAAGATAGTTTTTTATATTATTCCAGTCAATAGCAACAGAGGGGGTGGAGTTAAAGGGTTGATTAAGTCAATTTTAAAGGAGACAGGTAGGTGATCGGAACTAAGGTCGTTAATAACAGAAGTAGTGATGGGATAGGTGAGATTTTTGGCGATAGCAAAGTCAATAATAGAGGGTCGTTGGTGAGCGGAAGTAGGAATGTGAGTGGGGGTATCAGGGGCGTACAAACTGAGTTGATTATGAGATATAAAGTTGTATAATGAAGAACCGCGGTGACTTTTAAAGCAGACCGGAACAGTTGATGCCGGTTAAGGGGCTTCCTAGTTACAGCAACTTTACGCCCAGTCTATTGTGAGTTGATTGTCTTGTAATAGTGAGCCGTTGGGAATAGATAAGATTGCTTTCAATAGCAATTAAAGGGAAAAGAAGAGAAATTTAAAGAATGGAAGAAATAAATTTGGAATAATAAGAAAAGCAAAAGAGATTAAGGATAGAGTCAATAATAAAAAGTAAAATGGTATAGCTGTAGTAATATACTACTGATAAAAAGTTTAAGGATTAAAAATAGGGTCCGGGACAAGTTCGAAACAAATAGCACATAAATGCCAGGCGTGATAAATATACTAAAAATTTATTGTTAAAAAATAGTGGTGCAAATAGAATATAAAATAGTCTTCTGTGGTAGCCTTGCTACAACTACAACGCCAGACGTCAACAAGTGCGTACGTGTATAATCTGCATAAAAATATTTTGAAATTTCAATCAAAAGTATACTATTGTATAGGGAATATGACGCCATTTAAAAATATATTATTCAAATTATTAGTTATATGTGTAAATTTTTGATGATGCACGTTGTACGTGGTCTATGGTGAATACCCCATAGCTAAAATATACATTATGTTTGCAAAATGTAATTTGTGCGGGTGATATCTTTATTTGCACTATTTCTGGGATTGCAGACAGTTGTGAAATGTCACACTTTTCACCTGTGGTTTTTTTCATATGCTTGTTTTCCTCTGAAAGTTCCGTGTCAATTCTCTTCAAAAAATCCGATATCTCACCTTGCCAATCGACTTATTTTTTGCTAAAGATAATTTCTATTTTTCCCCTATAAATTACATGATAACTTTCTATTCAATGTGTATAGACAATGAGGTAATAGTTTCTCACACAACAGTTATTGAATGCCAAGTAGATGTTACTGAATAATTATTTATTGCATAATCTGGAACTGTAAATTCCATTTTTTTAAAGTTTGTAATTTTGTAAAATAGTTTCTTTTGATGTTTTATAAATCGATATGCTACATATAAAATTAACAAATAAAGCAGAATTAAATAATTTAAAGGGAAACTTTTTACACAATTATTACAAACCAAGGTAAAAATTACGCACTTTTTTTAGAAATATACATTAGAAGAAAAAATATAATTATGTAACCTTTAATTATCTTACGGATATCTCTTTAAATACGAGATCGACACCATTTAAAACTATTTATTTATCATAAATCCGTGTACTGAGTGGCTGTAAATACATAACGAAATTAATATAATCTGCAATATAAATTTTTTCGTATCAATTTCAAAATATTCAATTTATGATCAATGATACACAAAGATACTGTAGATTTGTTTACAGAAGAAGGTACATAAGACTACTTTACCGATTTTCATTAACGTTATAAGAGAAACTCAAACGTCAATATTCAAAGACATACTTAATTATTTAACAAAATCAATCATCTTATGTTATGGATTATTTTCCAGGTTTGCTCTCCTTATATTCATTGTATGTAATTTCGATACAATTAAGTGATATTTCGATAATTAGTGGTTGCGTTTTATTACAATAAGCAGTAGCAGAAACTTCAAGCCTTATATATTGTTGTGAGCTCGGGGTTCGAAAGGACTGATGCCAATATATAAGAACAATAAAAAGGCTTTATTCACTATAAACAGTGCAATACGATCACAAATATCTTCTGAAAATTACAAGATATTCAGTAATCTTCAAATCCAATAAAAGCACAGCAAAATTTCACACAGAAACAATGCGTTCAATACGACGTATCAACGACAAAATCGATCCGAGAAACACAGTTCTCAATGCAAAGCCTCTCGTATGAATTCAATCGCAGTTGACAGACAGCTAACTGAACTGAACTGATGGAGGTCCTTATATAGGTTTCAGAGATCTTTCCAGATTATTCCAGAGCCTTCAGATGCTAGAAATTACCAGAAAGTGCTTTAACTTTCGATAGAGAACCTAAGCGAGAAAGGATCCCAATGTACAGGTATAAGGGGGGGGTTGCACAAAAAGTCGCCAAATCCGTCGCCAACTTGGCGACATTTGGCGATATATCGCCAAATTTGGCGACAAAAATAAGTCGCCAAAACCATCGCCAACTTGGCGATAAACCCATTCCTTGGCGATTTTTCCATAGACTTCTTATAAAGATGAGGGTGTAAGGTTGTTTTTCTTGCAAAGCATCTGAGGCCTTTAGCATTGAGTTACATGATGCTCAATAGGAAATACATTAATAATACTGCAATTTTCACAGTAATAAAATAAAATAAATTTAAACAAATGGAATATTTACAGGTATATACAAAATTCATAACATTGCCCCCCTCTCAAGCACTGCACGTCCCGGGCAGTTCAACCTTTGATCGGAAAGCAAACCCGTTGCCAACAAATGCTATACTATTAACACTTAAAGCAAACATGGAAAATAACAATTAAACACATTCATAATGCTGAATTATACAAAATATGCACTTATTTTAAAAAAAACAATAAAATTAAAGCATAGACATTAGTACATACAAGTATTGAAATAATAATAATAATGATAATGCTAAGCAAAATAAATAATTACATTAACTTATATACAAGACCATGGTCATACTAATTTACATTATTTACATTACACTATTTACAATCAATGAACTAAGTACTATGGCCATAGTATGGAGCCAGCCTGTCGTAATGAACGACTCTAGGCTTCGAACTTGGTGACTTTCGGATCCGAATTACGACATCGTTCAGTCTGTTTAGGACTGTATAAGGACCGTCCCAGTGCGATTGCAGTTTGGGAGAAAGTCCTTTACGTCGAGTCGGATTATAAAACCAAACCTTGTCACCTTCTTTGAATTGATGTCCCGTGGCTTTCGTGTCGTACCTGGTCTTCATCTTCTCCGTCTGTATATTGATCCGCTCTCGAGCCAAGTTGTGGACGTCTTCAAATCGTGCCTGGAGATTCTGCACGTATCCGTCTGGCGATGAAGGCGCATCTGGAGGGCGACCAAAAATCAGATCACAAGGTAGACGAAGATCACGACCGAAAAGCATCTGAGACGGGGAATA
Source organism: Maratus michaelseni (assembly GCA_963931845.1). Classification (NCBI taxonomy): domain Eukaryota; kingdom Metazoa; phylum Arthropoda; class Arachnida; order Araneae; family Salticidae; genus Maratus; species Maratus michaelseni. Next base: position 397,824,773 of record OZ007592.1, read on the forward strand.
GCCGGTCATTTCATGGACGGCGCTGCGATAGGCGAGGAGAAACAAGGGAAGTTTTTGATCCCAGTCTTCTTGGTTTCTTGAAACTAGCAGTGAGAGGTTGTTGAGGATGGTACGATTAAACCTCTCAACCATGCCATCCGACTGTGGATGTAAAGGCGTCGTCCTAGTTTTGTCCATTCCGAGAAGTTGACAAAGACCCTCAAAGACAGCAGATATGAAATTTCTCCCTTGGTCAGAATGCATTTGAAGGGGAGCTCCATACCTTGATATCCACTGGTGTACCAAGGCATCCGCAACCGTAGAAGCTTCTTGATCAGGGATGGCATAAACTTCAGGCCATTTCGTAAAATAGTCCATGACAACAAGGAGGTATTTGTTGCCATCAGCACTTCTTGGCAGAGGACCTAGGATGTCAAGGGCGATGCGTTCCAAAGGTGCTCCTACGTTGTAGAGATGTAGTCTTCCTCGGCTACGTTTCTTTGGTCCTTTCCGAGCTGCACATGCATCGCAAGATTTGCACCATTGTTCGACGTCAGCTCTCGCCTTTCCCCAGAAGAAGCGCTCTCGGACTCTGTGTAATGTTTTCATGACTCCAAAATGGCCACCAGTGGGACTGCCATGTAATTCCTTGAGGACCTCTGGTATTCGGGATCGAGGAAGTACCAACTGCCACCGAGATGTTTTCCCATCTTCTGATTCGAATTTTCGGAACAGGACACCATTCTTGACGTGGAGGGAGTTCCAAAGAGCCCAATATTGCTTCGTCGTAGGACTGTAAGTCGAGATGTCTTTCCAACTGGGCTTCGTGCTAGAAGATTCTAATAACTCCAAGATTGGTTTGATGTCAGAGTCTGCCATTTGATCTTCTCGAATCTTCTCATCACTCCAGGGATCTGGTGGCGTTGATAGTGAAGTCTTCGTCTGGCGTATGACATGTTCGGGATTATACTTGTTCTCCGCTCTGGAACAATAGCGACAACTTTCGGGACACGGTCTTCTTGATAAGGCATCAGCATTTCCATGCGATGAGCCTTTACGATGCCTGATGTAAAAGTCGTATTCCTGAAGTCGTTGTATCCATCTGGCTACTTGGCCCTCTGGGTTCTTAAAATTCATCAGCCATGTTAGGGATGCGTGATCAGTACGAAGGAGAAATTTCCTGCCATAGAGATAGTGATGGAAGTGTTCTATGGCTTTTACTATAGCTAATAACTCCTTACGAGTGACGCAATAATTCCGCTCTGGTTTCGACAAACATTTGCTCCAGTATGCTAAGACTCGTTCTTGGCCATCTATTTCTTGGGAAAGTACAGCACCGACACTTTCATGACTAGCATCCGTGTCCACAATGAATTGTTTGTCGGGGTGTGGATAGGTTAGGACTGGAGAGGATGTGAGAGCTTCTTTCAGCTGCTGGAAGGAATTCTCGCATTCTTGTGTCCATAGAAACTTCTGCTTGCTTTCAGTGAGCCTATGCAAGGGTCTTGCGATGTTGGAGATCCCCTGTACAAACTTTCTGTAATAAGTGCATAGTACCAGAAAGCTTCGCAACTGATGGACGTTTTCCGGACGCTTCCAGTCCTTTACTGTAGACACATTTTCAGGATCTGTTCGAACACCTTCAGCTGAGATGATGTGTCCTAAATAATTTACTTCGCGTTGTCAGAACTTGCATTTCAGAGGGTTCAGCTTTAAATTCGCCGCTCTTAGCTTCGTTAACACTTTTCGAATATTTCCAAGATGTTCTTCAAACGTGCGGCCACCAATGATGACGTCATCTAGGTAGATGAGACAAGCTTCAAAAGTCAGGCCTTTTAACACTGTCTCCATGAGGCGCTCGAACGTTGCTGGAGCATTGCAGAGCCCGAACGGCATAACTTTGAATTTCCAAAGTCCTTGTCCAGTAGTAAATGCGGTCTTCTCTTTGTCATCAGGATGGATCTCTACTTGCCAATATCCACTCTTCAAATCCAGCGTGGAAAACCATTTATGTCCTGAAAGAGTATCTAGCGTGTCGTCTATTCTTGGTAGAGGATAGCTGTCCTTCTTCGTGATGTCGTTAAGTTCATTTCGTCCAATTACAGGTGTTAAACTTGTAGGCGGCTCCGATAACGTCAAGCTCGGGTCTTTGCAAACACAGGTGACTGGAGCACAGGTTGCAAGCACTTCACCTTTCTGGATAATTCTAGACTTTTCACTTACGTTCGCAATCCTCACGGGTATCACATCTCTCGACAGATCTACCAGCGCTGATGCTATTAGCACTCCCTTTGGGCTCTTCTCAGGATATCCAGTAAAGCCATACTGGAAAATTCTTTCGTTTCCAGTTACTCCAGGTATCATCATTTCGGTTCGAGGAGGGATGATAACATCTGCCTTGGCTGTGATCCGTTGAATGAACCCGGACTCATTTCCAAGTTTAAAAATAGTGACATCTTCTTGAGCAGAGCGTAACTCATTATTCTTAAAATCCAGTGTAAATCCATGCTCTTTTAAAAAGTCCAGTCCGAGTATGAAAGGATCTGAAATATCGGCCACATAGACTGTATGATGGTAAGCGGCGTTCCCAAACTTTATTTTCAGTTTCATTCTTCCAAATATGTCGATCTTATCTCCTGTCACAGTTTGAAGGATAACACGTGGCGGGGTCCAGGAGAGTTTTTCTTTCAGCCGCTGAGCTAGATCTTTCCGAATGATGGTCACATTGGCTCCTGTATCGATGATCATATTACAGGGCAAATCATTCACACTTCCGACTAGAAAAACTCCGTTTTCGCCGCAACTTCTTGCAGAAATTTCACATACTTGAAAATGAGGCTTCTTAAGATCTGGCAACCTCCACCCCGTGAGATGACCATTAATCAGTTTTCCTGCTCCTCCGTTCGCGGGTGAGCTATTACCTTCAGTGCTGGGTCGTCTTGGGCAGTCGATTTGGATATGGCCTTCTCCACCGCATTTCCAGCACTTGATCTTCCTGTAAGGCTTGTTGGCCATTAAGGAGTTCATCTGTCTCATTATGTCCTTCATCTGCTGCTGTAAGCGCTCCACAGCTCTATCCGACGTCTCAGGCAGGTTGGCTGCTCGCACAAAGTGTCGATCTTTCCTAGTAGCTTGCTGGGCTGCCTCGAATTTCAGAGCGTAAACCAAAGCCCCTTTTAGATCATTGAGATCTGCAATCCGGAGTGCTGTCTGGATCTCAGGGTCACGCACACCATCGATAAAATATTGCAGAGCTAAACTTTCTCTAATTTCAGTCGGACAGCCAGGATAAGCAAGGTGGGAAAGTCTCTCGACATCCGTAGCAAGCTCTTGCAGGGATTCAGTGGATTTCTGCTGTCGAGATTTGAGCTGGAGTCTGCTATATTCCTTCATGCATTTCTCGCCAAAGCGCAATTCTAAGGCACTGACGAGCGTTTCAAAATCCAGCGGTTCATTTGCAGGCAAAGTCTGTAGGACGTCGGCAGCATCAGCTCTTAGAGAAGCAGCTAACTGGCAAGCCTTTGTCTGGGAATCCCATCCATTGGCGTCCGCTACGATCCCAAATTGTGTCTTAAAAACTGGCCATGAGGATTTTCCGTCATAGGTCGAGAGTTTAATAGAGGCCCGAGGAAGCATACCTTGATACTTGACATCTTCGGAATAGTTTTCGGCAGTTATCTTTTGTTTCTTCACATTTTCCAACTCCTTTTCTACACTCTCAATCCTTTCTTCTACGGCTTTGGAGATCTTTTGAACTTTTTCTTCTACTCTTTTTTCTACGGTATTGGCTGTCTTTTGAACTTTTTCTTCTATTTCCTGAAATCTTCATTCAAATTTGTTTTCCACGCTGTCAATTCTTTCATTTAAAGATGTAATTTTATTATCTATTAATTCTTTCAACTCACCAAGGTTGGTTGACATATCTTTCTTCATTTCTTCCGACATCTCCTTCATTTCAGCCTGGTTTGCAGTCATTTTCTCATCTATCGCTGACATTTCCTTCTTCATTTCTTCCGACATTTCCTTCATTTCAGCCTGATTCTCAGTCATTTCCTTCTTCATTTCTTCTTTCAACTCAGCAAGGTTGGCAGTCATTTTCTCATCCATCTCCCCTAATTTCTCCAATAATTTAGTCAGCTGTGCCTCCATTGCTCTGGTAATCGGCATTCAACCCCACTCCTGACACCAAATGTTGTGAGCTCGGGGTTCGAAAGGACTGATGCCAATATATAAGAACAATAAAAAGGCTTTATTCACTATAAACAGTGCAATACGATCACAAATATCTTCTGAAAATTACAAGATATTCAGTAATCTTCAAATCCAATAAAAGCACAGCAAAATTTCACACAGAAACAATGCGTTCAATACGACGTATCAACGACAAAATCGATCCGAGAAACACAGTTCTCAATGCAAAGCCTCTCGTATGAATTCAATCGCAGTTGACAGACAACTAACTGAACTGAACTGATGGAGGTCCTTATATAGGTTTCAGAGATCTTTCCAGATTATTCCAGAGCCTTCAGATGCTAGAAATTACCAGAAAGTGCTTTAACTTTCGATAGAGAACCTAAGCGAGAAATGATCCCAATGTACAGGTATAAGGGGGGGGGGGGGGGGGGTTGCACAAAAAGTCGCCAAATCCGTCGCCAACTTGGCGACATTTGGCGACAAATCGCCAAATTTGGCGACAAAAATAAGTCGCCAAAACCATCGCCAACTTGGCGATAAACCCATTCCTTGGCGATTTTTCCATAGACTTCTTATAAAGATGAGGGTGTAAGGTTGTTTTTCTTGCAAAGCATCTGAGGCCTTTAGCATTGAGTTACATGATGCTCAATAGGAAATACATTAATAATACTGCAATTTTCACAATAATAAAATAAAATAAATTTAAACAAATGGAATATTTACAGGTATATACAAAATTCATAACAATAATTTAATTTACGCTTTAATTTGGCCTTGACATTATTTAATATACAATGTAATCATTTAAATATCATTAAATGTCATTTAAATAAAAGTATTAATACCAGAATTATTATAAAAATGTTCTTTTAAATAAAACTTTTTCATAAAATTAAATTTACATGTTTATGATTTATCAATTAAGTGTATAAACATAGTTAAGTACCTGTAAGTGTACACTTTTGTACAGACATGCCTTGGATACGTTTGAAAACTTTCTAAAGTACGATTTTAATATTTTAAAATTTATTTTAGATTATTTTTTGTATTTACGTTTTAATACTTTATGTTTAATAAATGCATAAATTTCAATGAACTGAAAGTTGCACTTCATGATATAGATGAAAGTATGTGAGTGATTATTAAAAACACGTCAACCACTCATGATATGTCTTATTTTTTAATACACATAATCAAATGCATACAATTACTAATTAATTTTATTTACAAATTGATTATTTAAATAAATGTTAACAGCATAATAAATAATGCTTAAGATCAAAAATAATTTTATATGTCTAGTTATATAACATTAATAACAAAAAATGTCAAATTAGTATTTATATATTTATCATTTTTTGAAACTTTTTCCTGAAAATATCACATGATGCTAACAATGACAAAAAATTTAGGAATTTTCTTTACAAGAGAAAAAAAAAAAATTAAATAATAAAAATATTTATAATATCGCTCTTCCAAATTTTTTAAAGCTCGGTGATTTGCTGAAACTATGATTATGATAAATTATTGTACATTATTTTTAACCTGTTTGAAAAGAAATTAAATAAATAAATATATCGGATACATTGTTATTTATGTACATTGTATCTTGTACAGAAAATACAATAAAAACGTAACGAAATGGGACCCTGTCTAAAACGGAATCTTCTGTGTTTTCTTTCAACGACACCTTTACAAGGCTTACTCAATTTAAATACACGAGCAGGGAAAACCGAGCTATGCTCGTTCAAACTTAGCTTTGAGTTCAAATATCGTGACCCATGAATAAAATGACCCACTAATCAAATTTTCTTGAACATGTGACCATGCGCAATTGTCTTCTCGTGCCCGAAACCCGTTGGATATGAAATGTAGTCAAAATAGTCTAAGCCGTTTTTTAGATAAAATTAGCTTGACCCACTAGGACACAAAATTTCCCCACTAATCGGATTTTTTCGAACATGTGACTTAGCCCAATGATTTTCTCGTGCCCGAAATCCGTAGGATACAACATTTTGTTCAAATCGTCAGAGCCGTTTTTAAGGTAAACATAGCTTGAACCCTACTGACCCATTACCAAAATGATACTCTAATTGAATTTTCTCGAACATGTGACCTAGCCTAATAGCCTTCTTCTTCCCTAAAACTGTAGGATAATAAATTTATTTCAAACCCTCTGAGCTGTTTTTAAGATAAAAATAGCTTGACCCATAATGACTTATGACCAAAATGACCCAATAATCGAATTTTCTTGAAAATGTGACTTAGCCCAACAGTCTTCTCGTGCCCAAAGAACATAGGATGCAAAATTTAGTCTAAATAGTCTAAGCCTCTTTTTAGATAAAATTAGCTTGACCCACAGTGACCCAAAAATAATCCACTAATCGAATTTTCTCGGACATGTGACCTAGCTCAATGATTTTCTCGTGGCCGAAACTCGTAGGAAACAAAATTTAATCAAAATCGTTTGAACCGTTTTTTAGATAAAATTAACTTGACCCGCGTTGACCCCAAAATGACCCACTAATTGAAAGTTCTCGAACATGTGACTCAGCCCAATAGCATTCTCGTGGCCGAAAATTGTAGGATGCAAAATCGTTTGAATCGTTTTTAGGTACAATCAGATTGATCCTGACCCATGGTGACCCAAAATGACTCACTAATCGAATTTTCTCCAACATGTGACCTAGTCCAATGGTTTTCTGGTGCTCCAAAACGGTAGGATAGACAATTTCTTCAAAATCGTTAGAGCCGTTTTTAAGATAAAATTTGAAAATATATCTGTACTAGCATATCCGCCGGGCTTTGCCCGGTCCCGTAAGAAAATAATACGAAATGGAAATTAAATTGAGAGATGAACCTGAAGTGGAAATAAATTTAATACCTCCTCCTAAAATGTCTGGATCATTTTATTTAAAACTGGTCAGTTTTTGGTCAAAAGTAAAAAAAAAAATGTTACCGTTTGATTTCTACAAAATTTGCATTTTCGTAATCAGAAAAATAAACTGTGAGCTTCGATTCAAATAATCCAATACTTTTCTTAATACTCAATGATGAGTGAAAATGAAACTTTACCTCTGTCTGGGATTATCAAATCGGTAACATTCTTTTGCGGTTTCAATAAAAGTAGCCATTTTTGGCGCACGCGCAAGAAATTTTTTAGTTCCACCGCCAGGAGGTGAATTTTGTTCTAAGCAAATTATCCGACACGTATCCCCGCTGCCTACGATACCGTGTATAGAAGGCGTGCTAGGCCCACGCTGCAAAATCTTAGTTCCATTTTCTACCACCAGGTGGAGCATTCTGTTCTAAATAAACCTATTTCCGAACGAAATTCCGGCACTCGTTCCTGCTTCTTACGGCCCGTGTAGAAGGCGTGCTATGTACACGCGAAAAATCCGTTAGTTCCACTTTCCACCGCCAGAGAGTACCAAATACATATCATAAATAATTAGCTATATCTTAATTAGTTCATGTTAAGTTGAATGAACCGATTCCCGTTGAAATCGAACCCATAGAACTCGAGAAAATAAATCACCTCCCCCCTGGATATTAATATTCATAAATGGTGGTAACCAAGTGCTGAAAAAATTATACCGAAGTTTATTTAGTACCAGGCAGACCTCGGAAGAATGTCAGAAAAGATTTCGTTTGAATCGGACGAAGATTATATGAAAAATCTTTTAGTTACATTGTCCACTGCCAGGGGGTGCACTCTGCTCTAAACAAACCTCTTTCCTAATGAAACTCCGGCATGTGTCCCCGCTGCTTATGACAATGCATAGAACGCGTTCTGTGCGCGATCAGAAAATCTTTTAGTTCTACTTTCCGACGACAGGCGGTGCCAAATCTATGTCTTAATTAGTTTTCTATATCTTAATTAGTTCATGTTAAGTTGAATGAATCAATTGTCGTTGAAATGGGGCCCTTTGTTTGTATCGGATAAATTTTAAATGCATAATTCTTTAGTTTCACTTCCCACCGCTAGGGAGTGCACTCAGTTCTAAATAAAACTCTTTCTGATCGAAACTGCGGCACGTGTCCCTGTTGCCTATGACACCGTATAGCAGGCGTGCTGCGCACGCAATGCAAACTCTTTTAGTACCATTTTTTTCCGTCAGGGGGCGCAAAATCTGTATCTTAATTAGTTATCTATATCTTAATTAGTTCGTGTTAAGTTGAATGAACTAATTCTCATCGAAATTGGACCCATAGAACTCGAGAAAATATCCCTTCCTGGTCATTAATTTTCAGAAATAGTGGTAACCAAGGGCTGAAAAAATTATACCGAAGTATATCTGGTACCTGGGGACCTGCGAAAAGGTTTCGTTTGAATCGGACTAATAATTAATTAGTTCTGATTTTGGAGGCAAGGGGGGAAGGAGGGTGTTTCGATCAGAGCATGAACGCGATATTTAAACTACAACCGAACACTCGCCTCCCCTTCCCCACAGAATTAAACCAACGACGTTAAAAAATTAGGAATTTTCATTAACTTTTGAAACAGAAAAAAAAGACTTTTTTTTAATACATACAAAAATAGTAAGTTATCGTTGTTAATTTCTGAAATCAAATACATAAATGACGTATACATGAAAAAACTCTAAAAATCGCATAAAACAAATCGCAAAAATTCACAACTCGCTGTTCGAATTGCAAGCAGCTGACAACCTTATCATCTGCCAATCACAAATGCCCGTACAATTCTATCAGCTACCAATCCAACTACGCTCCAATGGCGATTGACTTGTAGTGGGCTATTTGTGACGTCATTTGAAACAAAAAAAACGTTGCAAAACGTGAAAAAAAATTTAAAAAACGCATAAAAAATGAAATTAAAAGAAAAAATTTAATAAAAAAAGGAATAATAAATAATCCGCCTTCCCTTTTAAAATTACGATTTTTTATCTGTACAGAATTATCAACTTTCTCCAAGCTAAAAACAGTATAAAAGAATGTCGAATCTGAGTGTATCTGAGGCTGAAATGGAAACAGCCACCAAATTAATCAAGCGTTCTGGGCAAAATTACTTAGTGAAAAAGGAAAAAAAAATGCCAAAAAATCGGAAATCGCTGTACGAATTTCGCATAAACTTTATTGAAAAGAGGATAAAATTTGCTATATTGGGCTAAAAGATTGAAACCGGATTCCGGTTACTAATGTGCGTAAATTGCAGCAAAACGGCCAAAAAAAAAAAAAAAAAACTAAAAATCGCATTTTTAAAATCATGATTTTTTTATCTGTCAAAAATTATCCACTTTCTCTAAGTTAAAAAGAGAAAAAAAATGACAATTCTGAGCCTATCTGAGGCTGAATTGGAAGCGCAACCACTGAACCAATCAAGCATTCTGGCAAAATTTCTTAGTGTCGAAGGAAAAAATTCTTCAAAAATCGCTGTATGAATTTTGCATCAACTTTATTGAAAAGAGGACAAAATTTACTATATTGGGCTAAAAGATTGGAACCAGATTCCCATTACTAATGTGGAAAAATCGCTGCGAAACATGAAAAAACACTAAAAATCGCATAAAATTTTTAATTAAAAAAGAATCTATTAAAAAATTCCAAAATCTGGGTACGAGGTGCAAAACTACATGTGCATAGAGCTACTTTCCCACCAAAGTTTGTAGCTCTACGTGCAGCGGTCTCTTCAAAATACAACGGAGAAACACACACACACACAAACTTCCTTCTTTATTATAGTTGGAGATACACACACAGAATTTTCCCTCGTATTACAATATATTTCCAAAGATATATTTATGTGAACATACCGATATTTTTTAAAACAATTTACAATATATTGTGAATAGAAATTGAATTTATTCTCTGCAGTACAAATGTAAAATACAGTTCGCTGCATAATGCTAGTTCCACCCTAAATTGTTTTTCTTAAAACTTCTGAATAATATATGCAAATGTTTTTTGTAAACTAGATGTACGTGTTTTCTTGTCTAAATCTGCGACAGTAAAAAAAGAAAAAAAATATATATGCAATCCTATATCCTATTTTTTTATTATTTATCTATTGAATTATTCACTTTCTACGGTTTTTTTATGTAAACCATAGCAGTTCTTGATTTTTTTTTTCTCAAGTCAGGGTCATATGTAGCCGTAGAATGACTTTGGCTTTATATCGGAATTCTGCGAGTATCATTCCTTGCTTAGAACAAAACTTAAAACTGAAGACTGAATAGGCGAAATTACATCTTTTAAGTAATTGGTTAAATCTAAAAGAGAAAAAAAAAACACAAAATTTAATATGACCAAATAACACTCTAAAAAGTTCTTGTGCATAAAAAGGTATTAGGTGATTAGAAAATCACTTGGAAAAACAAAATAATTTGTCTGTTCTATAAATATGGACTATAAGCGTATTCTAAAGGGTTAATTCTGGATCAACATCTTTGGGATCTTTAGCAAAGCCAAATATATGGCAGAGTTTAAGTTTTTATTGTTTAGAAACTTGAAGTATTATTTTTTTTTAAAGTGAAACAAGAGTATTTTAAATATAAATGAAAAACACAGAAAAAAGAGACATTAACACGTTCGCTGCGAACTACGAGTATACTCGTAGTCCTATCTACATTTCTTCAATCTAAAATTAGTTATTCGCACCCAAATTTCAAAAGAAGAATTTTTATTTTATGTAATCAAGAAATGTCTGTAATAAAACAAAGTAAATGTTGCTATTAGTATTTTCTGGTATGAATTTGAACTTTCTAAATAAAATAAAAATACCGGAATTTTTAGCTTGGCAGCGAACGTGTTAAAATTTACACGAGCAGTAATGCCCTGAAAAATTAATTGGAATATGGAAATATTTATTCAAGACAAAACATTTAATTTAGATGTTTCAGATTATTTGCAATTTTATAGATAAGAATATTTTTTTAATAACAAACTAGGGTGTGGTGACTGCAGTATGGCTTGGATAGGATTTGCATAACAAGGAAAAACACATATTGTATTTTTAAATAAACGCATAAATTTTAAAGATTACGAAAATATACTTACTGATCATTTGTTTTCAGTTCCTGAGGAAACTGGAAGGCGTCGTTTTATTTCCAACAACAAATTGTCCGATTCGCACTGCAAAATCTACGTTTTAGGGGTTATTATACAATGGAGTATAATTATTGTCTGGCCTCCTTTAAGACTTGATAAAAAGGAAGACATAGACAAACATATGGGCGCCACTGTATAGCGCGTACATGCTGACTGAAAACAATATAATACCGCGAATCAATGGAATTTAGAAAAAAATCTATCAAAAATTAACAAAGTGATACACAGATTTGTTTGTAATATAGTTTTAAGTGATCCAAATGCTAAATCGGGGAAATATCTTAAAAATTAAGACGCAAGGAGCATTTTAAAATTTGGTTTATAAATTTAAAAAAAAATTCAAAAATTTTAAAATCATATTAGGATTAGGAAATTTCCTTAAGGTATTCTATATACTTATGGTGAAATCTATATATGGACAAAATTTCATATATCTAAGATGAACAATAAAATAATTCAATTTTAACGTCCACCGTCCGTCCTCTTAACAGTGCGTACGATATAATATTTAATATTTTTATGTATTAATTCAATAGAAATCTCAACATTTTAGTGTGGACCTATCATTTGAAACGCACTGTACTATAAAAACGAACAAAAACACATTAAACAATCTAAATATGTATATTTTTAATGAAACACTAAACTTAAGTAAACATTTATTATTTTGTTTATTTAATTTAAAAAAGCCGCTTGAGCTCAATGTAAATACTTTTAAACAATAATAATACAGAAATTGCAATAAGCTTTATAAATGTTCAGACAATTTACATAAAGAGTTTGTTCTAAAAAAGAAAGATAGAAAATAGCAGAACCCAGCTGTCTGTTAGTGTGGTTTTTGTCAATGCTAGGCTGAATATATTGTCATTACTTGAATGTTTATCATTTATTTCTTTGCTTTTTCATTGCAATTTAGTTTGGATGAAAATAAGATATATATTTTATTATTATGGAGAAGGAAATAATATTTTTGATTTATGAAATTAACTAAAATAAATTAAATAATATTTTTTTCAAAGTTGTAATTTTTTATTTAAAACGCTGTTTTTTTTATGCAAAAATAAAATTCATACGAAAATCAAATACTTGCAAATTTTTCTATTGATTATTCTTAGATATTAAATTGTAATTTAGATTTTTCAGTGAATTAAATTAACTATATTCATGGCCAATTTTTTTCAGTTTTTCGCTTAAAGTGATTTTGTTTTACATCCTTTTGAAAAAGCGAAATTTCTTTCTGTTCGTGAAGTATTTATAAGTAGTATATTGATGACAAAAATAAAGAATGCTCTGTAAAAATCAGCGAAATATTTCGATTCAAATCTTGCATTTATCATGTTATCTGAAAAAAATAATGTAATACATTTATAATCGTAGATGTACTTACTGAAATGGAAACTTGTCTAAAACTAGTTTTTACTTTCAACATAGTGTAACAAAAAACAGTGTAATGAATGTATTGTAATCCTGATTTGTGTGTTTGTATGTCTGTGAGTAAACCCGCTTACTCGCAAATGATACTTCAATTTGAGCTTCCATTGAGGAATATATTATAGACCACTGTCGCATGATTTGTATAGATTTTTGTACAACTCGGCGACGGACTAGGTATTTATTCCATTTTTAAACCATTTTTAAACAGTTTCGACAGATTATATACAGAAAATCATCAAGGCAATGTGAGTGTCCCTGTAAACGAACTATGAATGGGACACACTTTATTTTAAATACCAAACATGCCATAGTAAAGCTTAATAACATATGTAAATCACAGGCCAATGCAAGTATATTTACGCAAGTTAGAGTGTGGGTTTCCAGACGAATCGAATTCATACACCCTTTGAACTTTGTTGGAAAGTTATAAAAATTATTAAAAGAATTATTAATCTTTCTGCAAACAAAACTTAAACATTGAAACTATGTTAGCAGATTACACTATTATTGAAAGGAAAATAATTTCCAAAGTATAACATTTCTTTCAACAACAATATTTCTTTCATGTGCAATCCTGAAGAAAAAGTATATAAACTATACCAATTTCATGAATGCCTTGATCCATGAAATACAAATATAGTGTGAAACTTGAATGATCCACTTAAAAATCTAAAGTTGGTATAGTTTTAATATATAAACGAACTTTATTTCAACAAGAACGATAAATTATGTGTCCAGCTTAGATTATTAAACACTTTGCAACACATTCAGAATACTTTAAAATAATTTCTCCTTAATAATATCCTAAATTAATTAATCCTAAGCAAACAATTTAGAAATCGCATGAAACATTTGAAAACCTTATGTCAGGAATAATCGTCAATAGTCGGAAAAGCATCCGAACTACTTTATACAGTCCTGTATAGGATCTATAGATTTGTATATATACTACATAGTACACTTTTCGTCAGTTAAGAAACGCATGCAACAGTTGAAAATCCCCCTACGCCAAAGGGAAATGTATTCTAGATATTTTGTGTAGCCCTGTATGGGATCTTTAGAATTTGCATACACCCAGTAACATGCTAAAAATTGGTTAAATTCAAAAACGCGTACCACAACTGAAAACGCACTTCCGTCAATTACTGTTGATGGATAGTACTGTAACCAAATTATTTTGTGTGACCCGGTAATGCAACAATGAATATTCTGCACACCTTATTCTAAAAAAAGCATCTTGTAAAGCACATCGGGGATGTATATAAATTTCAATATCAATATGTTTGAAATTGTGTAACAGTACTAAAGTACATTGCAAACAACTTTTTCCGATAGACCTTATTGCAGCGGTATTCCTTTGAGTGTCCCTGTAAATGTACGATGAATGCTATGTGCACCATATTCCACCCTAAACATATTTCTATACACCTCATTGATATATATCACCTTTAATAGTTTAAGATAGTCCAGCATCATTAAAATCACAGCAAATTATTTTTCACCATAGACCGTAATGTAATGGAATTTGTTTGAGTGTCGCTGTAGATAAACTATAATTGCTACATATTTCATTTTCAATATCGAACAAGCCATAGTTAACAACAATACCATATATGTATTGGTTGGCAATTCGAGTATACTTACGTGAGTTACAGTACGGACAGACGGCAGATTGACGAACGGAATTATGCTAAATCGAAAGATAAAAGTTGCAATGGATTAATATAAATACAATAGATTCACAAATAATATCATATCAACATTATCTTTACAAATTTTGACTCTAAGATGTAGAATTGAATCATTTCTACGTATGGTTTGTAACTCAGATATCAAATAAATAATAATAATAATGGAGTAAAGAATAAGAATGGTAAAAATAAATAATAAGAAGAAAAATGAATGTTTATAATTTGTTTTCTATTATTAAATAATTATAAAAGAATTAATGAAATTTTGATTATTTATTAATTAAAGTTTAACAAAGCAAGTTATTAAATTAAGAGTTTAGAAAAGGTCTTATTGGTGATATGGTGATATAAGGTAAGTGAACTACCTCCATTTTTCAACATTAACTGATGTTTTTAAACTCAAAATAACCAATTTATGCCTGCATAAAAAAGTTAATTTAAACAAAAACCTCAAGCATGTAAATATCCATGTTGCGCACCCAAGGATATACTTGAGATGTCGAAAGAAATTTGTTTACTAGCTATTGTAATCATCATTTTAAATAAAAGTTTTTTTTTTAATTTAAGCTATTGTCTTAACTTTTGTTTGTTGATGTTGTGGTCGTTGCTCATGAAACATCTTGAATTCTTCAGGTGGAAAATATGGTAGTAATCTGGAAACATGAACAATATCCGAGTTTTGTCCAGTATTAAAATTATATTTATCGATTTCATATATGTCATCCGACAATTTATTAAGTATTTTATATGGTCCTCAAAAGGTAGGTTCTAATTGTCTAGAATTTGGATATTTAACTTCTTCATAACTGAGAAGATCTTGCAGTTTTGGTGGATGATTCAACATAATTCCCATCATATAATCTTTTACTCTTCATATGAAATTCAATAGTTCGCTCTTTTGCAATTTTACGGACTTTAGTTACAGGAGGGTAGTTATTTTGTTTCAGAGGGGATTCATAAGGTAATTGGCCATAAAATGAATGAGCAGGAGGAAATTTGGTTATTGAATGGATCGAATATTATTGTATTCTTGCATAACTTGGTCTAATAATTTAGTCCAAAAAATTTTAGAGGGGGTGGAATTAACTTTACATTTTATTCTGGTAACTATTATTTGATTAACTCTCTTGACTTTTCAATTGGTTTGAGGATGATTTGCTGATGTAAAATGCTGTTTAACATTATGTTTACGAAGAAATCTTTTGAATCTAGGGGAAGTAAATGATTTATGTCTATCTGTAAGTACTGCCTGGAGAGTCTGTATATCAAATATTTGTTTCAAACAGTTTGTATATGTTTCAATAGTGACACTTTTTGATCGAAAAGCCCAAACATATCTAGTAGCATGATATATTATTATGTGTAGAATTTTTTTTGTTGAATTCTAATAATCAAATCCACCCACAGTATCAATAGAAATACACTCAAAAGGTTGACCCGTCGCTAACATAGCTTGTAAAAGCCAAATCTGTTTGTCTAGGGTTTTTTTTTTTTTTTTTTTTTTTTTTTTTTTTTTTTTTTTTTTTTCAGATATCACAATGTTTAACAAACACAGAATTTTATTTATTTATTTTTTAAGTATATAAATTCTTGCATTCTGCTTTGTTTTAGCTCAAATGCAACAGTTAAAGGAAAAAGATGGCATACATCTCCAAATTAATGCAATCGTACTCGAAGTTTACTGATCAGCAGCCGAGTAAAAATGTAGATGGCAGAAAAGAAAAACATGGTTGGCATTCGAATCCCTATTATTTAAACTCAGTCATCTTTAGATTTCAGGGAAATACTCTCTTTACATATCGATAATATTAACAACTCTCCATAGAACAACATCATTTTAAATTAGACACAAATTCGGCGATCAAATCCAGCAGAGTTTTACTTAAGCGCTCATTTCAACGATACAAACCTCTATGTTTAAAACATACTAAAACGCCAGCAACATTTTATTTGAACATCACTTCGACAACAAAATCCCTTCCCTCTGCGTCGGTCTGTTTGTTTTAAACGAAGCGGCGCGAGAAAGCATTTCGTATCACGCGACCTACATTACAAAATCGCATGTGCAACTTTCGTTCGCACTTATTTTTATCGCAGAATAAATATTGAAAAATACGTCTGTCCTAGTATTTTGGCGGGAAAATAATTTGCTAGAACATTATCGAAATTAAAAACGCGGGGAAATGAAAAAAATAAGTTTCTGTTTTTGCGTATTGACAACAATTTAAAAGAATGATTTTTTTTAGAATATTAGGAGGGGAAAATGGTGAATTTACCTATTTATTTAGACATTTCAATACTTTAAAGCGTATTAAAAATATTGCAAGTATATAAAATTTTTAAAGAATATTTTCACCTTCTTCTGTTCAGAGGCATCCTCAATGAATGTTCTTTCATATCTTCGTCACTATCGACTGTCAATGAAGTTTTCCTTATCTTTTTTGCCTATTTTAACAAGTAACATCATCTGTTATCAATTTTGGAATGAAACATATCATTGCATATTTTGGCCTGCCTTAGTAACGCGTAATTTAAATTATTATAACCTGCTAATTTCTCAACATAGTTGAAATATATTGTAATGGGGAATTTACCATTTAAACTAACGATAGTGGATTTATTTAACTTTATATCACGCTTGTGTTCTTTTATTCTGTCTTTTATTCTGTCTTCTATTTTTCGCTTTGTCATACCTATATATCAAACTGATCTTCCTTTAATAGCATTGAAATTAATTATATATATTCCTGAAGTCTGTAAATAAGTAATTTTCTCAATGTCCGTTCTGCGTATTTTGATTTCCCAAGCCGATGCATAATTTTGAAATATCCGAAAAAAAGTGAAGGAGGGACGTCGTTAGTTACATTAAAGGTTTAAAACATAACAGTCCATATTGTACTCTTTCAAATTTGTATGAGTCTGAAATATAATGTTTCCGTATTATGTGTAAAAATTCGTGAATAAATTATTATATTTGGTGGTAAAAGCGCTTGCCAGAAATCTTTTTTTTTATATTGGATCGTTTAATAGGTGAAAAATTGTCCTATTTTCCAATCTCTTTGACATTTTATCCGTTATAAATTTAACCGTTTGGAAGTCCGTGTAAAAAAGTTAGGTAAAAATTTCATGGAAAAATATGATTATTTTGCTGTAAAAACATTAGCCGAGGCTACTCGCGTCTTCAAGTTCTGAGATAATTTTTTTCACATGTTATGATTTGTTTAAATAGTCATCCGAATGTTTCGAGATTTTTATAGGTGATGCATAGTTGCCAACCTCCCAATTTTTTTAATACCAGTAAAATTATACAAAAATTTTAGCTGTATTAAATAGCAGAAATTGAACAATTAAATGAAGAAAATATTTTTTCATAAAAATACTGGTATGAAAAAAATCGGGAGGTTAGCAACTATGGGATGTAAATCGAGTGTACAAAGATCGAGTGTGAAAAGATTGAGGCAAAATGCCATTTTTTTAGAGTTGAAAAGGAGTTATTCCGTGAAGCGCGAAGTGACCTCCAGTAACGATTTTTTTTAGAAAAGGTTAACATTCGTATTTTAAAAACTAAATCCAACGATTTTAGTGAGTACATACTATTTTTCCGCTGGGCTGAAATAAAAGACGAGCTCTCACTTTCGGATCTCGGACGGGGTTTTCTGGCACGCAGCATGCTACGTTTTTCAGCAACACCTTTTTAGTTACGTTCCTTAATTAATATATCGGCTAGTTGTATAAAATGAAATATTTGAGTCTCAGATAGATGTGAACATGCCTTGGAATATCCTCATGTAAATTTTCGAACTTTTATACGCGGTAGATTTTTCTTGCCACGGCACACAGACAGACAACCAAACATCTTTCTTTTATTAGTATAGATTGAAAGAGTAGATGACCAGAAAAAAAATTACCATTATTAAAAACTGAAACAATCTTCTGTTACATGAGGAAATATATTATTTTTTCATACACTGCTTCAGGCGTAAAAAAATACGCAATAATAATAATAATAAAAACATCGAACTGTGCAAAAGGTACGTAAACACGTTTAATTTAGCAGGCTTTTTTCAAAGCCTGTTTTTTAGAAATAAAACTTACAAACACTTGAAAATTGCATGTTCAACTTTAAAAACAATTACAGATTTGAAAGATGACATTTTATTATTATGAAATCACTGTAACAAATTATTTGTCTTACATACCATTGTCCTTTAGAATCACACTATTTTCAAAAACTCCGGGAAAAGCAAACATATAAGTATATTTTCAAAAAATATTAAGTATTCTTTCTGTCAGCATGTATTCGTCACCAAATTTCTTGAGAAAATATTTTCCCCGAAGTTATTAATTAAAATAAATATGTGCTTCTGCAAGTTAAGTTATATATATACTCAAAAATAAGAATATGAAAAGGGTACTGTACCTTGGTCGGATTTTATTATTCTTCCTCTTTTCTTTTAAAAATAAGTTTTTCTTATGGAAAGTTTTAAAACGAAAAAGTTCCTATTTTTGTAACAGAATTGTTTGTAACTATATCTTAAAAATATGTATAATAAATTATAAAAATATATTCAATAATTTTTAGTTAAAAACCCTAAGTATCAGAATATTTTCAAAAAGACGTCTAATAAAAGCACACATAGAAATATTTGTACCTGAAATATTAAAAGTCTTGTTTACATCAACAGGTATTTGTCATAGTTTTTCTTGGCAAAGAAGTCCCCTTATGAATAAAAATGAATAAGTATTTGTGCAAGCGAAGTATTTTGCAAAATAAAAAAGGAAAAGTCCATTTCTGATCTCAACATCATATTATGTTTATCCCTCCTGTGTATTAATCTTAAAAAATAACTTATATAGTGACATAGACAGTTTTGATAAGACAAATATTGAAATATTCTTTAAGACATACAACACAAAGGGTATTTTGAGTAAAAATAAAGCTTTACGGAATGCTAATATACAGTTATCTATCAAATAAATAATCTACTATTTTTGAGCAAATCTTGTCATATATCATATCTAATGTTTAACAAGTCCACAATAAAAATTTTGCCTACGCATGTAAAAAAAGGCTTATAATAGCATCTATGAAATTCATATAATAAATTATAAAACTTTAGTTAAACTCTTCTTTTTAAGTAAATCAAAACTACCCATAACACTATTTTTTTTAAAATTTATGTTAGAAAAAAGAAGATGGAAATATCATTCTATAAAATATTAAAGGTTTTCATTACGTCTTATCATCATATTACATAACAAAACCTTTCCCCAATTTTGTAAAATAACATAGATAAGTTTTTCTGAAAGTGAAATTTTTCTGTAAAATAAAGATAAAACGAGTATTATATTTTCGACTGAACAATTTTGCCGCTATGAATTGTAACTTTCCAACTGGACGAAAAATGTCCGCGCCAGTATTCGAACCTGGGATATCTTGGCTGATTCTGCCATGCTCTAACAACTGAGCCAACCCAGTCGAATCTGGACGAACTAATTCATGCAGTTAACCTTATTGGTCATAGCATCTGGTCTGATATCTGAATCAGCTCATCAGAATAAATCGCAGGTATGTTGGAACTCCAGTAAACGCTGGTTACGCGATTACTCAAGTTTAATTTTAGTTTATAATTTTGTCGCTCTTTATTCTATATTTTATTAATTTTGTCGCTCTTTATTATCTTGAAAAAAGAAGATTTTTTTTCGTAAAATGCAAAATTTTGGTAAGATAATTACTTATATTCTCTATAAGCATACGGGACATGTTGCAGCGTTATTGATGGTTTAGCGTTACAGAATGTAAATATATAATTATTTACGAAATTATGGATAGATTATTTTTCTGTAGAACTCTGTTAAATATTGTATGGCCTTTTACACAAGTCAAAGATAATTTTTTATTTAAACTAATGGAAATGCTTATAATAATATAAGTTAAATTTATCTAATAGATTGTAAAATATATTTAAGCTCTGCTTTATAATTGAAACTATGACGTATTTTCAAAATGGGATCTTAGTAAAGCAAAAATTGAAGCATCTCTTCCTAAGATATTAAAGAACTTATTTATGTCAGAAGGCATTCATCATCATAGTTTTTGACGCAAAAATCCCCCCGATTTTGTCAAGTAAAATAGGTAAGTATTCCTGCAAAATAAAGATCAGAAGGGTATTACATTTTTGTTAGCCTTCTTCCCCTCGCTCTATTCTTTTTTAAAAAGGTTTTTCTTGACAAATTGAGATAAACGAAATAGTATAAAATAGTAATAATTTGAAGTTAGTGTTATGTGACTTTTCTCAAAATCATTGTTAGATATTATATGAAATTTTGCACAGATCCGGAAGGATTCATATCTTACTTTATGTAATAAACTTGCTTGTACTAATATATTCTAAATTTATGTAATAAAGTATAAAAATATATTTTAACTCTACATTAAAAATGAATCTAAAGCAGTATCTTTATTACATTCTATAAAACTTATTATCTTACAAATTTGTCTCCAAAAAGCTAAAATAAAAATATATGTGTTCCTAAAATTTAAAGGTCTTACTAATATTAGCAGACACTTGTCATGATATTTTTTACATTTTTCCCCTGGAGGAAGAAATTTAAAATGAGTAAGTATTTCTACAAGCAAAGATATTTTTAAAATCAAAGTTGAGAAAGATTTATTCTGGTCTCCAATTCCCTTCTCGCATTGTTTTTCTCTATCGTGGACAGGTAGTGACATATTAAGGTAAACATATAACGTATTGTATAATTTGTGTAAATATTGCTCTAAACTGTGTGTAAAAATAATTTATTTATGAAATATATGTTATGAAATATATGTTATGTTATGTGAAATATTATGAATGATATGCGTAAAACACACTTAAAATGTTTTTTTTTATTCATAATCTCAGATTGCTGAATTTGTTGTTGCGGGTAATAAAACGGTTTATCATAAAAAATTTTGAACACATATATAATATACTATAAGGTACCATTAAATTCCCAAGTAAAAAACATTACATTTTTCTCCCCATACGCACTCTTTATCCAAGATATAGGTGTAAATGGGAGAGAAATTAGTAACCTTATAGAGATGCATAGAAATCCCTAATCTTAGGTTAACTAGTTCGGAAACAGTTTTAGTATTTCCTGTGCATCTAGTATCCTGCAAAATATATTATTCCCAATTATTGCATATGTTTCAGAAAATGCAAAATGTATTTTATCTGAACAAGATTGTCCAATTTTGCTTTTAAAGTATAATATATATTTTTGTGTCTAATAACCGCTTATAATCTACAACCGTGTTTACTGGGTAAATATGTGATCACTTTACATTACCAATCCTTAAATTACAGATAAGCAGTGGTTAGAAAACACAGTTAGTTTTATCCAGGTTTAAAATAAATTGAAGTTTCATGCTGTTATTTTATTTTAAGCTGTAAAATTTTATCTTAACAGAATAATTTTCTAAGTTTACTACTTTCATTTGAATTGGTTTAACACAGCTTTACATTAATAATGGTTATAAAGTAATATAATAGAATTCTTATAATAATATTTTTTTAAAGAAATAACATAATTTTCAATATATTGAAACGCAGTTAAAATTTAACATTGAAAAAATACATAATAAAACTTATTGTGTAATACACCTACTTGATTTTAACAATAAATTCAGATACACGTTCTATATCAGAAAATGTTTTGTTTAAAAAAATTAACTTATCATTAAAAGAAAAAAATATATTAAATTATGATATATATTATTATTATATTTCTTATTCATTTTGTTGTAAAATACGTTCTTCATTAAACGCATCATCGTCTATTGCATTGTTTTCAAATATTATCTTCAAACTATAGCCGAATGTGGGTTTTAAAACAAGAATGTTAAATAGTAAACATTCCAAACGAATTCAGTTATTCTTTGTATTGTTTTCTCAGGATTATATATTTTAAACAAGAGATAAAATTGTATCGTAATTTTTATGTTATTTCATGGCATTTCTAAGATCAAACAAACAGTAGAAACACACATTAAAATATCCAGGAAAAGAACTGAATGAATAGAAATGAAACAAAATCACATAAGTAGGAATACATTTCTTAAAGCATGAAGTATTGAAGTCTTCAGTAAAACATTTTACTTAGAAAATGTAAGACTTCACATTTAAAATAATGAAGTTTGTTTTATGGGAAGAAATTTTCTGTACAAGATCAAAATAAAGAGAATGCATCATTTGCAACATAGTCTTTATTTCATAGGTTGAGAATATGTTATTTGAATCTATATGAATTCTAACGCAATTCTTTATAGAAATTGTTCAACATAGAATTATGTAACAATATAACATATTAATAATATAAAAACACTTTAGCAAAAGATAAAATATATAGTACCGGAAAAAATATGTAAATAGAATTAATTCGATTAAATATGCTCAAAATTTTAAACAACCCTGTTTAACCAGTAAATGGCTTCGTGGAATTTTTGAGTGCTACTGTTGTCATGGTACTGTTTCATCCCCAGCGAGTATTATAACTTATATATTTATACTAATAAAAGAAATTTCGCTCTGTGTGTGTGACTGTATGCGATGGCTAGGAAAATCTAGCACACCTAGAGGTCTGAAAATATAGGCGAGGGTAGTCCAAGGCCTCTCCTGTTGAAACTGAGTCTGAGAATGTAATATTTTGAAAATTAGAGTAGTTATTAATTAAAAACTGATAAAAGATCACAAACAAAAAATCACTCATCCGAAAACAGCCCAGAAACCATTTATTCGTTCCTCCGTTAAAAGAAGAAACAAAGCGTGAGTCATTCCATTTGTTTTTAAGTTTTTCTAAATTCGCCATGGACGAACGGAAATACGGAAAAACCGTCTACATATTCTGAAAGAACATATTTTTGCGTCTCGAACGATCCAGTTGGTTAAAAAAAAAAAATTCACATTTAATCCTTTCAAAAATATCACAAATAAAAAAGCACTCTTCCGAAATCCGCGAAGAGTGCTTTTTTATTGTATGCTCAGAAGCCTTTTTCCGCACTTACCCTGAATAGAAGCAACAAAACACGAATCAGTCCGTTTCTGTTTCCATTTTTCAAAATTCGCCACGGGTGAACGGACGTAAATACGAAAAAAAGCATCTTCATATTTTCGAAGAACATACTTTTACGCCTCGAACGATCTGGACGGTTAGAACAAATTTAACATTTAACCCATTCCAAAAAATATTCAAGATGCATAGAATTTATGTTTTTTTTTTTTTTTTCTTCCGTCTTTCGAACCTTTCTTCCGTTGGACTACAACAGATGCGGAAACGTCGAGTTCACCAAATTAAAAATCTAACTTTTCCCTTTTCAATGCCATAACGGTTTTAAAAAATACGAAAATGAATCCTTTGAAAAAGTACATTTTCTGTTCGCCGTTTTGCGATTTTTAGAATTTTGCTGATATATGAAAATTCGCATTGGCTGTTCCGAGCGAGTTACGAAAAACTAAAAATACCAAACAATATCTGCTCTTTCTTCAACATGTGCAATTGTTGTCGAAAAATGTGGATATTAGATCTTCGAAAAATATTCGTGCGCAGGACTACTTTTGCAAATTCTGATTTTCTACGATATATAAAAACGCGCATCGGCTCTCTAAAATAACCAAACATTAAACAAACACACATAAGGATTTTATCGGGTTCAGGGCGTAACCTTTATTTTTTTTTTTTAAATAACCTTAACCTTTTCGAAAATGTTTTTTACCGTAAGTCAATTTCGCAATTTTAACGAATTCTCCTATCTTTAAAAATTCCAATCTGCATTTATAAACAAGACACGAAAAACTAAAAATACCGTACCTAATCTACGTTCCTTTTCTTTCTTTAAATATGGTATTTGTTTTGAAAATTTTGAATTTTGACCCTCAAATAAAAAATAGTTTCCAAAACTTACTCACTCGTTTTCGGTTTTCGGCCCACGTTTAAAAATTGCCATCGGCTGGGGAAATGCGAATACGGACAAACAGAAGACACCAGATCATAGACACGTTAATATTCTTCAAAATGCACCGTTACGTTTTAGAAAATATCTACATTAACCCTTTCGAAACCGGTCGTTTACGAAACCCACTTCTGCGATTTCCGCTATTTTGGCAAAGCCCGTGGTTAAACTTCAATTCTACTGGGAAATTTGGTTGTGTCCAGTGTTCTGAAAAGGTCTGTTCCAGAACAGATTGCTGCCCCTGGTGGAGGAAGGTGGAACTACATGAGTATGTCTTGTTCTATGAGCCCGATTACGACGGGGTTTAGCTCATTCGCCATGATATCTATAGCCTTAAATATTTTAGTTGTACTTTCTACCACCAGGGTGCGCTTTCCGATATCGGGTTCTATGGGTTCAATTACGACGGGGTTTGCCTCATTCGACTTGATTTCTATAGCCTTAGAGATTTCAGTCATGTTCGTATAAAACAGATTGTTATTATCACGGACACGGTAAATGACGGACGGGTCAGCTAGATCAAAATACATATATAAAAGTAAGATGATTTTTAAAAGTCCAACGGTACAATTACATAACTTTATTTGTCAAGTAAATAAATCAGTTAGTATATCACTTATATATTTAATTCTTTTTATCGTAACCTTACAGATTTATGAATATTATTACACGAGTAGAAAAATACTATACGTAGAATTGTTGAACAATATAACACATTATTTATGAATATTATTACACGAGTAGAAAAATACTATACGTAGAATTGTTGAACAATATAACACATTATTTATGAATATTATTACACGAGTAGAAAAATACTATACGTAGAATTGTTGAACAATATAACACATTATTTATGAATATTATTACACGAGTAGAAAAATACTATACGTAGAATTGTTTAACACTATAACACATTAATAAAATAGAAACGCTTTACCACAAGATGAAATATAATGTACCGGAAAAAAAATATGTAAATAGAATGAGTTCAATTAACGGGTACATTATTGTGTTTCTTATACATTTTGTTGTAAGGTACCTTTTTCTTTGTATGCATCATCATTTATTGCACCACATTCCATATCAAAATAATGATACTGAATGCCTCAATGCATAACTGTCCATTATAGGTTAACAAATATATACAGAGATAAAAAAAAAGTTAACTTACGAAACTTGATGATCTTTATTTGCGCTAGAAATGAAGAGAAAATTGTAACTGAATGCTACGTACGTTAGTAGTTTGAAACTAATGCCACTAATAGCGGTTTGTAGTGCGCCCTTTCGTGTGTGAATACACCAGGTATCCAATAAATCCAATCTCATTTAAATAATATATAATAATAAAATATCGTTTTTAATGCAGTTTGCAGATACATATTCCAACGAAGTATAAACCCTACTAGAAAACATTTTGTTAAAATATTTCCTAACAGAGGCAGATGAAAAGATTTCGAAACAGATAAATATTCGGCAAACAAAATTTATTTTTATTTAGTTTAAACATTACAAGATCTTAGAACATTTGTCCACCAAAACGAGAAATTGCACTTTGTATTTAATTGAGAACCTAAAGATGTTTTCATGGATTCAGGAATTGAAGAATTAAATAGTGTAAAATATCATGATCATTTAAGAGATTCCATGACGACGACGAGAAATCCTCACTTTATTAATTGCACAAATAGAAAATGCTTTATGTTAACACATTCATCACTTTATGGTATAACATGTATGTTATGATTAATCACAGAATATACAATCATTGTCTTCTACAAGATTATCATATTTTAATCAGTGCAGCACCCTATAATTAAATATTATTTTTAATAAAATTTTCCATTTTACTAAATTCGCTTCCATGAGAAAATGTTTCCCACAAATCGCATTATATTGTAACGATTTCTTTATTATACATAAATTTTCTGAGCGACATTATAATAAACAAATGAATATCCACTTTACCTTTTTTTAATGTAGAATAATAATTTTAATTTAAATGCAGCAAAGATCATCAAATACTTATAATGTTCACACCAACAAAAAAGTAACACATGTATTTAATATTAATAATACAAAATGAAGGGATAAAATATGATATGAGTTAAAATATCTAATTTTCGATACAAAGTAACTACTTTTAAATTTGTATTTTCCCAAGAAGTAATATTAAAATTTTACATAAATATTAATTATTATAGACTATTAAAGGTAGCCATACATATCTGAGCACAAAACTCGTGAAAGTATGTCAATGTGTATTTCATCACAATCAATTTTCTCCGGGTAAAAAATATGTCGAAATAAAATGATAAAATATAAGGTACGTTAAAATATGGTTATTCCATAAAAATAATAAAATATAATCGAAATATAACTTGAAATGTCTTTCAGGAATTACATAATAAATTTCTCGTTACTAGACAAATTTAATTTTCAAAAAGTTAAGCAAACAAATGTCCATCTTATCTATGAAAGAATCACCAAGTTTATCAAATTTATGTATTCATATTTGTTTCTTTTGTCAATTTGATCTGAGACGTTGTTCATCTCTCTGAGCGTCTGAGAGATTTCCTGCATTTTCATAAAAATATTTGTAAAAGTTAAAATAATTTTAGTTTTCTTTTCCCGTTTGTTTCTAAAATACACTTCATATGCCTTTATTTTACATATATCCTAAAATACAATTTTGTTTAAAAAATTTGTCTAGAGCCGATTATCGTTGTTTTGGAGAAACTGAAAAATACGGGCAAAACGTGTAGAGGGCTACGTTTCATAGATTCAGTATTAATTACATAAAAAATGTATGTCACTTATGGAATTTAAATTTTCTTGTAATCGTGACTTATGAGACTAGTATGTAACTTATACCCAATATTTGAAAATACGGGTTTTAAAACAAGCTTCTTACCAATGTAAAATATTTTATATATTAACTTCATTGTTACACCGAAGTTTTCGTTTAAAGAGATTAGTAGCGCTACTTTATGAATAAAATCGAGATAGTTTCAATGGATCAATATAATTGAAAACACTAATAAGTGCAATTTCGATTGCAAAACACTAATACGTAATTCATAGCTATTATATGTAATATGATTCATAGTTTTATGATAGCGAATTTGAAATCGGTGTATGTTTATTTAAAAACAAATACGTTTAATTTAAACATTAAATATTGAATCTTGGCATTACATGTGTTTTTATAAGATGGCTTTATATATTGTTCTTAAATATTCAGATTAGATTTTCAGATTTTAATAATGATGATTGCTCTACTCCGTGCATCCATAAATAAAATATTTTCGAAGAAAAATTTGAAAATGATTTTTCAGTTAATAAAATTGTTCAGAGAAGATGTAGTGGATTGGCGACCCCTCATAAAAGCAGCCGTTTGTTTTGATTCAGATCCTATTGTGAAAATAACATCTATTTGCGTGCAGCGATATCTGTAGACTATTTTAATTTAACGTTCGACGAATAAGAGTGTCCTTCGGAATTTGTGGGTTTTCTGCGTTTCGCAGCAGTTTTATGCACATTTTGGCTTTTCTGGTCAGTGAGCAATGTATGTAAGCAGGTTAAAATGAATGTATCGTTGGATTTGGTCGTATCTCGTCCCAGTGGAATTCAAGACCCGCTTCTATCAGCAGAAAAAGGGTGTGTTCCGGATGTGAAATTTGCTTAGAGTCAAAGTTTGATTTGGTAAAATTAATTATTTCAATAGACTAATTATTTCAATAAAAATTGTATTGTCGGCCATGGGCTGCATTAATTTTCGGTATTTAGCCATAGTTTAGAAGAGTGGTGGAAGCGTGTGCATCGCAGTAAAGTTACTTCCGTAGTTTAAAGTTAAGATCTCATCTGTGCGTAAGTTAAAGTTTTATTTACTCGTCTTATTTAAGTGAGTCTTCGTACTGTATATTTCTCTAGTGGGATTATTTAGACAGCATTCATCGGTCCGAGGTAAATTTCTATGAATGAGACTTAACCAGATAAGCCAAGTTGCAACTAATTTTCCGTAATATGTGAAATTAATTTGACCCAGTTTAACAACGTTATGAACCAGAAAATTTATTTGAGGAATCTTTATTTAGTTAATTTCAGATTTCTAGGTGCAATATTTTTCATTTCATGTCATAAAATAATTTCTGGTGCAAAACCTGGGTCCAATTAATCCACATATTACGGAAGATTACTCAGAGCTTGGCATCTCTGGACTTAACCATCGTCTTTCCCATTAAAGTTTTAAATAAAAACTGGTTTTAACTTATTTTCTGACTTCTTTACTGAATTAGCCAAAGTTCACCATGAACCAGCACGCCACAAAGTCTCTTCCGTATAATGATAAATTGTTTTATTTAAAAACTTCAGTGTACTTGTCTAGTATATTATTATATTAGGTGTGTAGATTTCATTCAGGGTATTTAATTTTATTTTTTTTTATTTTTTTTTAATGATGCTTTAGTTATTTTTGGAAAACCACAAGAACGAGCATATTCCAACAAAAACGAAGCATCCATTCCAAAACTACTCGTTGAAACACATTAACTCCGTTGTTGCAAGTCAGTTAATAAATATGAAAATTTGTGGAAAATCCCTTATCATGCGACTACTTTTTGAACGCAACCCAACTTCAACATACTAGTATATCACCGATGGCCTTGTGAATTTTCAAGATATTCGACTGGTCTTTTTTATATTAGTTACTCTATAGATTTGACTTCGTACACTAATTCCCGTAATAAAGCGAAAATTACATTAATATATGTCAGAGTTTTCATGCTACTATTTTTTTTAAAACACACCAATCCAATTAAGGTTGTCTTTTATAACTACAAAAAAACATTCAGGAAATTGAAGATTGATTTTATGGTCTATGAACCTACAATAGTAGTTATAAATTAAATATTTTTTCAACCTGAAAAACGAACAAAAGTCATATAAATGTGCAGGTTTTTATACATTTTTTACTTGTTATTTAAATTTTGTGCATAAAAAAAAAGAAATGCCTTAAAAAATTCAATTTAATGTTGAATAAATTTAACTTAAATTTCGTTATATCTGTAATAAATACCCTTTTTTACATAAATTTAAAAATATGAAGGAAACCTTTATTTATATTTACTGAGGCAAAACTAAGCTATTTCTCACATTTCTATACAGAAAATAGACTAATGATTTACAGAACAACTTCTGACAAAATAAATATATAAACACAATAAATATAAATTATATTAAATTGTTATTTTTTCTGAATGATCTCTTTTACACAAAGCACTTTATTTTATTACGAGCATTATGAGTTTTATAGAGCAATTTATAAGGCTCTCTGTTATTTTTACAAAAGTAAAGAAATGAAACATTTTTTGTTACTAATAATTCTCTCCAAATCAGCCAATTAAATGCTTATTATTATTAAGAAATATTGATTATAAATAGAGATGATATCGTCTCTACCATGTAAAACTATCGAATGTAAAAAAATGCATTTTTCACGACTTTTAAGAATGGGCCGATTGTCACCACTAAATTTTAATGGTTTTCTTCACCAGGGTTACCCGTTTTGCCACCTTTTTATGCAGAAACTTCGTATCAATACCAGAAATTTCAAATAGAAATTTTTGCTTTATTTAATTACAGACGTTTACTGATGACTTATAGTAAAAATATTTTTTCAAAATTTCCAGTATGCACTCGGTATTTCTGAATAAAAAATGAATGTCAAACTGAGCCTACTCTGTTCTTCACAGAAATTTTATTAGTATTTTTACTACACGAAGAATTCTAATAAAATTTAGAGGTGAAAATCGGCCAATTTTTAAACGTAATGAAAAATGCATTTTTTCATATTCAACAGTTTGACATGGTAGCGACGATTTAATAGTGAGCTAAACTGCAGTCCGTACAACAATGTACTTGAATTTGTTTAACAGATGTTACGGACTTTTTATTCAAACTTAAGAGTAAAACATTTTTAAATGAGAAAGTGGATGGAAATACAATTTTCATGCCATGATTTTTTTTATTACTGCACAAACATATGTTACAAGAAAAAATAATAATATTTGACTATTATTGTGATATGCATAGTGTTATAGGCATTAATAATATGTTGTAATATTTCATTAAGTAGGCTGGGGGAAGTTTAAAGCCGTATAATCGGGTGAAACGGGATATCTAATTTTTGACGCGATTTCAGCAGTTATCTAGCGGGTAATGGTTGAAATATTTACATTTCGGCAAAACAATGGCGGTCATATATAGTGTAATTTCCGCCATGTACGTAAAAAAAGCATTTAATGTGTATATTCTTTTTTGTACCACGTATGTTACAAATGAGAGAAAATATCGAAACATCAAATGTTTTATTTTTTCATGAAAATGTTTTTTTTTTTTTTTTTTTTTTTTTTTTTTACGCCTCTAGCAGAGTAACAAGTAATATTTCATAGCCATAATAAAATATGCAGGAATTAGCTTGAAATAGTTTTTTTGCGAGGGAGAGTGTTACATATTAAATTTATTTATTAAATCCAATTTCTGAGAAAAAATTCGATTGTAATACCATTATTATATCGATTCTTTAGGTGTATCTGAAACTAAATTATTAAAGAATAGCGTTTAATAAATTAAAAAAAATAACAGTATAATAGTAATATAGAAATGTGTGCACCTACTAGATTCGTTATTTTTTTATGCGAAACATGTTTCACATATATTGGATTCAATAAGTTATTTTTCAATAATAAAAAAAAAAAAATCAGAAGTATTTTTTAGGATTTTGCCAATTAAAATAATATTGCACTTATATGAGTACATTGTATGGTAGGAATCACAAAATTAGTGATATTGAACCTTTTGCGCAACTCTTCAAAGTATCAGTGCTAAAATATGCAATGTGTATTTATAATACACTGTTGTAGATTACGCATACTAATATTTCTTACGATTTAGAATTGTGGCAAAAGTTGAAAAACAATGCTCAAGTAACCCTCAGAGAAATTAATGTGGTCGAAATTATTTGTAATTCTTCGGAAAAAAATTAATCTTCCAATCTCACAACGGTTATTTTGTACATAAAAGTTTCAGTTGTATATAACTGCAACCATGTGATAAAATGTTTTAGTAAGAATATGTACGAATAATATACAAAGTGTAGACTCAAGTTCTAAAGCAATTTATTGCTTCGCAATATATATATATATATATATATATATATATATGTGTGTGTGTGTGTGTGTATCTTGCACAATCGCTAAACTATATTTCAAGTCTAAGGAAATTAGGTCTATAGAATGTGTTCTGCAAAAAAAAAAATTAAAAAATTAAAAAAAATAAAATAAAAACTGTTGTTATAACTATTATCAAAAACCTAGTAAAGTATGAGTAGTTAGTTAAATTTTCTGTTCGCGACAGGAGACGTGAAAAAACAGATTTTGTTTACCCGTTTCTAAAGAAAACTACAACTATTGAAGAAGATGGTAAATCTTATTTTTATTTACACACATATATTGTACTACAAAATATAACTAAATAATAGCATGCCTGTAAATCTCGACAATGAATAAAAATGGATGAAGCAATATCATCTAGAAATTAAAGTATACATCGTTCTTTTTCATAAATAATGTCAATATATTCGCAATGATACATATGATATATTTCCTGAAATCCAAAAATATATCGTAAATAATACGTATGCCATTTGCGTTTCAAACTATTACAAATACCACTCCTCTCCCCTCCCCCCCCACACACACTTATTCAGAAAGCAGTTTAAAGCACAAAGAATTTGAATCAGAAACTTTGCAATATTAAATTTAACTTGTCAATTTTAATAAAGTGAAAAAAAAATTATCAATTTGCAAAATGATATACAAACAACCCAGATAATGAAAAATGTTGTTATTATTCACAAATATTATTTGCCCAATAAATACAAAATACAAAATGATTTAGAAATATTATTTGGGTATATGAGTATTAATATATTTTTCTCAGGTGAATAATGCTAATCGATTAGCATTAATAAAGATAGTATATTCAATGAAATCGAAAAATATACTATAAAAATAATTATGCCTCTTGCCTTTGAACAAAAGAAAAATACGGTCATTTTATTTAGAAAGTTTAAATATAAAACAAAACTTACCAGAATCTTAGTAAAAATGAATAACTTCACGAATTTCACTTTTTATCTGTAGTAAAAAGTGAAATTTAGTTGCATAGACAATTAAATTTCACTTTTTACTACATGAGACGATACAAAATATTTTGTTTATTCGTTTGAAAATAAATTTACAAACATCCCAGAAGATGATAAATGTTCTTATCATTCACAAATATTATCTAGAAATTGAAGAATACGTCGTTCTTTCTCATAAATAAGATACGTATGATATAAATCTTGCAATCCAAAAATATATCGTAAGTACTATCTGCCATTTGCGTTTCACACTGTCACAAATTATCCCCCTACACTTATTCATAAAGCATTTTCAAGCGCAAAGAATTTGTATCAGGAACTTTGCAACATATAAGTATTTATCTTGTCAGTTTTAATTAAGTGAAAACAATAATATATATTTTCTAATCGCTTATAAAATGATATACAAACAACCCAGATAATGAAAAATGTTGTTATTATTCACAAATATTATTTGCCCAATAAATACAAAATACAAAATGATTTAGAAATATTATTTGGGTATATGAGTATTAATATATTTTTCTCAGGTGAATAATGCTAATCGATTAGCATTAATAAAGATAGTATATTCAATGAAATCGAAAAATATACTATAAAAATAATTATGCCTCTTGCCTTTGAACAAACGAAAAATACGGTCATTTTATTTAGAAAGTTTAAATATAAAACAAAACTTACCAGAATCTTAGTAAAAATGAATAACTTCACGAATTTCACTTTTTATCTGTAGTAAAAAGTGAAATTTAATTGCATAGACAATTAAATTTCACTTTTTACTACATGAGACGATACAAAATATTTTGTTTATTCGTTTGAAAATAAATTTACAAACATCCCAGAAAATGATAAATGTTCTTATCATTCACAAATATTATCTAGAAATTGAAGAATACGTCGTTCTTTCTCATAAATAAGATACGTATGATATAAATCCTGCAATCCAAAAATATATCGTAAGTACTATCTGCCATTTGCGTTTCACACTATCACAAATTATCCCCCTACACTTATTCATAAAGCATTTTCAAGCGCAAAGAATTTGTATCAGGAACTTTGCAACATATAAGTATTTATCTTGTCAGTTTTAATTAAGTGAAAACAATAATATATATTTTCTAATCGCTTATAAAATGATATACAAACAACCCAGATAATGAAAAATGTTGTTATTATTCACAAATATTATTTGCCCAATAAATACAAAATACAAAATGATTTAGAAATATTATTTGGGTATATGAGTATTAATATATTTTTCTCAGGTGAATAATGCTAATCGATTAGCATTAATAAAGATAGTATATTCAATGAAATCGAAAAATATACTATAAAAATAATTATGCCTCTTGCCTTTGAACAAACGAAAAATACGGTCATTTTATTTAGAAAGTTTAAATATAAAACAAAACTTACCAGAATCTTAGTAAAAATGAATAACTTCACGAATTTCACTTTTTATCTGTAGTAAAAAGTGAAATTTAATTGCATAGACAATTAAATTTCACTTTTTACTACATGAGACGATACAAAATATTTTGTTTATTCGTTTGAAAATAAATTTACAAACATCCCAGAAGATGATAAATGTTCTTATCATTCACAAATATTATCTAGAAATTGAAGAATACGCCGTTCTTTCTCATAAATAAGATACGTATGATATAAATCTTGCAATCCAAAAATATATCGTAAGTACTATCTGCCATTTGCGTTTCACACTATCACAAATTACCCCCCTACACTTATTCATAAAGCATTTTCAAGCGCAAAGAATTTGTATCAGGAACTTTGCAACATATAAGTATTTATCTTGTCAGTTTTAATAAAGTGAAAAAAATAATATATTTTTTTTAATCGCTTATAAAATGATATACAAACAACCCAGATAATGAAATATGTTGTTATTATTCACAAATATTATTTGTCCCCTCCCAATAAATATATATATATATATATATACAGGTATATAAATAAAATAAAATACAAAATGATTTAGCAATATTATTTGGAATAGGAATATTAATATAGTTTTCGCAGGTGAATAATGGCAATCGATAAGCATTAGTATATTCACTGAAATCAAAAAATATACTATAAAAATAATTATGCCTCTTGCCTTTTAAAAAACGAAAAATACAGTCATTTTATTCAGAAAGTTTAAAAGAAAAGATACCAGAATGCATATGTAATTAAATTTCACATTTTACTACATTGGACGAGACAAAATATTTGGTTGATCCATTTGAAAAGAAATTTACAAACATCCTAGAAGTTGATGATAAATGTTCTTCTAATTCACAAATATCATCTAGAAATTAAAGTATACATCGTTTTTTAACTACTGTTAAACTATCGCTACTGTTAAACTACTGTTAAACTACGTTAATAACTACTGTTAAACTATTCGCTATGATACATATGATAACTTGCTAAATCGTTGTTTCCTGAAATCCAAAAATATATTATAAATAATACCTTTTCCACTTGGATTCCACACTATTACAAATACCTCCCCCACCCAACATATTCTGAAAGCAGTTTAAAAACAACGAATTCGTACCAGAAACTTTGTAATAAATGTATAAGTAATTAACTTGTCAATTTTTAATAAAAGTGTAAAAAATATTTTGTTGATCCGTTTGCAAAATAATATACTCACAACTGCTCAACATTATTTCTGGACTGCTTCATACAATGAACT
Source organism: Maratus michaelseni (assembly GCA_963931845.1). Classification (NCBI taxonomy): domain Eukaryota; kingdom Metazoa; phylum Arthropoda; class Arachnida; order Araneae; family Salticidae; genus Maratus; species Maratus michaelseni. The sequence continues at coordinate 397,860,046 of OZ007592.1, forward strand.
CACATAATGAAAAATGTTGTTTTTATTCACAAATATTATTTGCTCAATAAAACAAAATACAAAATGATTTTGTAAGGAATAGGATTATGAATATATTTTTGTCAGGTGAATAATGCCAATCGATTAGCATTGACAAAGATAATATATAATCACAGAATAAGATTACTAATTATAATTAAAATATAGTTGAAATGCTTAAGTGATACGAATAGAAACAACAAAAGGCTTATACCAAAAAAAAAATCTTGTAACGATCGACATACGCACGCTCATACGGCGCCATTTTCAGGATATATAACGATTAACAAAAATATTCTCGCAAATAGTAAAATAATTTATCAAGACTCTTTTTTCCCATCTATTATCCGTGAATCAATAGAAATCTACATGAATAACGTTAACATTTGCAACGATTCCGCCTCATTTGAATTACCTAAAATTTGGCACAAGGTTCTTTCCAGTTTTAAAAAAGCAATAACGAAATATTAATTTTCACGTTTACAGTTGGCTAATTTAAGCACCTGCTTTTTTTACATATAGAGAATATGTTTGTTTATCTTTATATATCTTGAAAATGGCGCCGTGTGAGCGTTGAAGCGTATGTCGATCATTAAAATTTATTTATAAAAGCCTTTTGTTGTTTCTATTTCTATCACTTAAGCATATATATTAAAGATAATATATTCACTGAAATAAGAACATATACTATAAAAATAATTATGCCTCTTGCCTTTCAACAAGCGAAAAATACAGTTATTTTATTCAGAAAATATAAATATCAAACAAATCTTACCAAAATATTAGAAATGCACATGCAATTAAACTTCTGTTTTTACTACATGCGACGAGAAAAAAAAAAAAAAAAAACTTAGTTCATCTGTTTCAAAAAAGGAATTTATTTTCTTCTTATTCACAAATACTGGAAATTCCCTCGATAAATATATCTTAGAAATGGATAGTGCAATATTATTTGAGAATAGGAAAAGGTAGCATATTTTTCAGTTGAATAATGAAATTCGATTATCAATATTATATATAATATATTTAGTGAAGCATAAAAATATACCATGAATATTGCTTGTGCTAGTTGCGTTTCTATAAACTATAAACACCCTTCATTTAAGAAACAGTTTAAACCTCAAATATACTGCTACAGAAAATATGGTTACTTATTTTGTTGATCCGTTTACAAATGTGAATGAAAACATCCAAGAAGACGATAAGTGTCCTTATTTTTCATAAATTTATGCATTATTACAAAGTATATAAATAAATTATAACGTATAGGGAACTTTGCTAAATAAATATACCTTAGAAATGAATTAAGCGAAGTAATTTCGTAATACAAATGTGATTCACTTTTTTTTTTTCACATCAATGATAGTAATTGATTCGCAATATCCCATAAAATATATTTACCAAATTCCAAACTTATACCGTACTTAAAGCTTATTATGTGTACGATAAAATAAACCGCTTATTCATAAAGCTGTTTAAACTTGGATGACATGTTATGAGATTCCTGTTCTTCTAAATTGGCATTTTTTTCAAAAATATTAATTCCATAAACATATACATGAATGTCTCATAGTCGTATACATCATACAATAAAAGAGTATAGTTCTCTTTGTTAGTCTAAAATAGGTATTTTCTTCCAGATCACTAAGTAGTGGCTTTCATATACGTTTAAAATGTATTTAATACAGGGTGTTTCTAAGTGAATATCGGGGTTTTAACGCTTGGTAGTAATTATTACATACAACTTAAAATTATAATCTATACTAATAAAAGAAAGTTTCGCTCTGTGTGTGTCTGTGGGCGATGGCTAGGAAAATCCAGCCCACCTAGAAGGCTGCAAATTTAGATATAGGTAGTCCGAACCCTCTCCTGGTGCACCATTACGTCAGAATTTTAATATTTTGAAAATTAAAGTAGTTATTAATTAAAAACTGATCAAAGATCACAAATAAAAACGTCATTATTCAAAAGCTAGCTGGCGCATGTGCAGAAACCGATATCCGTATCTTCCGGAATAGAAGAAAGAAAGCACAACACATCCCGTTATTGTTTTAAGTTTTTTCTAAATTCGCCATGAGCAAACGGTTAGAAATACGGAAAAGCCGTTTACATATTCTGAAGGAAAATACTTTTACGTCTCAAACGATCTGGTTGGTTTGAAGAAAATTTACATTTAACCCTTTCAAAAAAAATAATCAAAAAGAATCGAATTCATGTTTTTTTTTTTTTCCCGTTTCCCGAGCCTTGCATTTACCGAAATACAAAAAATACGGAAAAACGAAGGTCACCAAATTAAAGAACTGACTATACCCTTTCCAAAGCCCCCCTTTGGTTTTAAAAAATACAAAAATTAACCCTTCTAAAAAGTATATTTTCTGTATGCCGTTTTGTGATTTTTGCGATTCTGGCAATTTTTAAAAATTCGCATCGGCGATTCAGAGAAAGGTACGAAAAACTAAAAATACCAGACAATATCTACATTTCTTCTTTTTTCGACATCTGTATTTGTTTTTGAAAAATACAAATATTAACCCTTCAAAAGAAATTCGTGCGCAGGACTCTCTTTTGCGAATTCCGATTTTCTATGGTATATAAAATCTGGCATCGGCTTTATAAAATAACCAAACAAAAATCAAACACACCTAAAGACATCTACGTTCTGTCGGATTTAGGCAGAAAGCTTTAGTTTAAAAATAAAATCACGTTAACCCTTTCGAAAACGTTTTTTACCGTAAGTCAATTTTGCTTTTTTAACTATTTCCCCTATCTTTAAAAATCCGAATTGGCATTTATAAACAAGATACGAAAAACTAAAAATACCTCAACTAATCTACACCCCTTTTTTTTTTAAAATCTGGTATCCGTTTTGAAAATTTTTAATTTTAACCCTCCAAAAAAAAATCCTTTCCAAAACTCACTCACGCGATTTTCGTTTTTCGGTCCAGGTTTAAAAATCAGCAAGACTCAGGAAATGTGGGTACGGACAAACAGTAGATTCCAGATCATAGACGACCAGTGGCTGAGAGGTTGTGCTCTCGAAGCTGGTAGACGGGAAGTGCTGGGTTCAATCCCAATCGCGCCCGTCGGCCTAACCGTTCGGAGTTTTCGTGGTTTTCTTCGAGCAGTGGATTCATCCATGCGTAAATACGGGTTAGGTTCCCTTAGAAAGACCCCCACGAAGGGCACTCCCCCCCGGGCCTATATCCCAAGTGTAGATAATTGGCCGTCAATAATCAACCCAACCCAACCCAGATCATAGACGCGTTCATGTTCTTCAAAACGCATGATTGGGTTTTAAAAAATATCTATATTGACCCTTTAGAAACTGATCGATTACGTAACCAACTTTCGCGAATTCCGCTATTTTGGGGCAATGTTTACTCGTGGTTAAATTTCAATTCTACTAGGAAATTTCGTTGGGTCGAGTGTTCTGAAAAGGCCTCTTCCAGAACAGACTGCGTCCCCTGGCGGTGGAAGTTGGAACTATGGACCCTATTACGACGGGATTTGGTTTAAGTTTCGTATAGTACAGATTATTAATATTTTTGGCCCGTGCAACGCCGGGCGGGTTAGCTAGTTAATACATAAAATGAAAGAGCAACTCAAACAGTTTTACCTATAAGCTTACAAGTGTTCAATGTGAACACCTTTCGCCACACAGCACACATGAAGTCAATACCTCAGTTCTTCCAAACGTTAATTAGTGTTTGTGGGGTAATTGTTGCAACAGCTGCCTCAATCCTGTTTCTTAGGTTGGGTAGGTCAGCTGGTAGCGGAGGCACATACACTTGATCCTTTATGATCCCCAACAGGTAGAAATCACACGGCGTCAGATCATGTGATTATCTGACCGTCAGATCGGTGAGCGTAGAGTGGCGTTTGGGAAGAACTGAGGTATCGACTTGATGTGTGCCGTGTGACGAAAGGTGTTCTCATTGAATACTTGTAGCTTGTAGGTAAAACTGTTTGAGTTGCTCTTTCATTTTATGTATTAAGTATAATTTTAAGTTTTTTATAATAGATACTACAAAGCTTTAAAACCCCGATATTCATTTAGAAACACCCTGTATTTGTAAGCTAAATATATTTTACACTATAATAAAATCACGAGAAGTATTATATTGTCACATAAATTCGAAATATAAATTCTATAATTACTAAAAATATTAAATGATCTATACCACATTCCATAAGAATGGGAAATTATAATGTAATAAGTGTATTCAAAAATGCTTTTGTATGCATTACATAACTTGAGCTATTCTTCAAATGTAAATAGTAATGGTCATCACCATTTCAGAGATATTATAGGAGTAGAAAAAATTGTTTATGACTCTACTAAACTTTTAGACATAAACATAAATGCATTTCCTAAACATAGATATGCAGTAAAACTCGTTACAGTTTAGTGATATACTTTATGCGTATGTTATTAAATTCATATATTCTATTTAAATATTTTTATGCTAGTTATATGCTTAAATAAGTTTTGAAAAAGTCTCATAAATTGCATTTTATATGCAAGGCAATTTAACAAAATGTTGTTGGGTAGCGGTAACTTCTAAATCGCAAACGGTAACTATGAGGTACCGTTTATTATGTATAAAAACATCAATGTGCGTGTGTTTCATGTATAAAAACCTTTCAATATGGACCTCTATAAATATAATCGAAATGAAAAATAAAATATTTGTTAAATACCCCTTTCCGCCGTGTTGTGTCTGACATAGATGGTTATCCAAATGAGATTGGGAAGTTATGTTGAAGTAAAAAGAAATATTTTATATATAATAATTTTATCTATAGTACATAAGTTTGTGTGTCAGTCTGTCTGTCTTTCGAAGATGTTCTGAAGAGACCGCTGTATGTAGAGCTACAAAATTTGGAAGCAAAGTACCTCTACTTATCTAGTTTTACACCTCGAAGCCCGATTTTGGAATTTTCAATTAGATTTATTTTTATTTTTTTATGCAATTTTTAGCGTTTTTAAGGTTTCGCTGCGATTTTTTTATTATTAGTAACAGGAATCAGGTCCGAATCTTTTAGCCCAGTATAGTAAATTTTGTCCTCTTTTCAATAAAGCTTATTCTGAAATCGTACAGCGAATTTTGAAGATTTTTTTTTCTTTCACCACTAAGAAATTTTCCCTAAAATGCTTGATTGGTTGCCTCCATTTTAGCCTCAGTTCAGTTCAAAATCGTTATTTTTGTTTTCTCCTTTTCGCTTGGCGAGGGTTGATAATTCTTTAAAGATAAAAAATCATGATTTCTATTAATTATCCTGATTTGGGTTTTTTGATTAGAATTATTTTTAATTTAATTTTTTATGCTTTTTATAGAGTCGAATTTTACCGTCATTCTGCGTCGATTTTTTTTTACATTATTAAAATGCATCCACTTTTAATCTTGCCCCATTGTAGTATATTTTGTCTTCTTTTCAATAAAAAATATTCCGAATTCAAACAGCATTTTTTTAATTTTTCGCGATTTGTTTCATGCGATTTTAAGAATTTTTTCATGCACGTCACGTCATTCATGTATTTGATTTCAGATATTTTCAACGATAACTTACTGTATTTGTACGTCAAAACAAAAAATAGCACGACCTTTTTTTTCTGTTTCAAAAGTTAACGATAATTGTTAATGTTAAAGGTCCTTGGTTTAATTTTGAGGGGTTTGGGGGTATCCGGTCGTAATTTAAATATTGCATTGATAATCTTATCGAAACTTGTTCATTACCCCTTGCCCCGTGAAGAGAAATGAAGGGTTTTAGCTCTTGCTATTAACAATATCAGGGGTGATTGTGTTCCGGTATTTTGGACACCACTAAATTTATATAGCAATATTCTTAGTATGTCATCGCAGAACTTATCGATTAAAGAAGAAAAATATTGCTATATAAATTTAGTGGTATACAAAATACCGGAACACAATCACCTCTGCAATATAATGTTAATTTTCAGAATTTGACATCAGGAGTATAGTGTATAATTTGTAGCAAGAATTATTGCGTTGTGTTTAGAATAAATAGGGAAAAATCAATTCAATTAATAATTTAAATATATATGGCAGGAATTTTAATAATAATAGTTCCATGATGAATGAGATTTAAACACTAAAATAATTATACTAATTTAGATTAAATGTGCAATTCTGGATTATTTATTTTATAGAAAAGAAACGTAATAAATGAAATTAATATATAGATAAAATAATAAGGCACATAATATACATATAAATGTAGCAGTAAATAAATAATCTAATTATCTATCTAATCATAGGATCTTGCACACATGTTAACTGAATGATTAACAGAATCGATTAAAATAATTATACTAATTTAGATTAAATGTGCAATTCTGGATTACTTATTTTATAGAAAACATAATAAATGAAAATAATATATAAATAAAATAATAAATTAATAAAGGAACATAATATGCATATAAATGTAGCAGTAAATAAATAAAGAGTGATAGGTTCTTGCACACACGTTAACAGAATGGCTTTGGTGGAAAAAAAAAGAAAACTAGAAGCAGCATTTTATGATGCCCTCGGTGCCTTAATTGATTTGTATGAGAATCTCATTTAAGGATTTTTTAATCTTTTATCATCAGTCTTGAGCTGACATCAGTCTTGAGCTGATATTATATTCATTTGATTCGAAGGTCATTTCAACGATGGACTTCGTCATTGTTGAATTTTTTTTCTCTATTTTTAAAATATAAATAGATGATAACTGTCAGCACCAACATTTCGTATACTTTAACTTTTATCAGAAAAGCACATTCACAATTGTTTACAGATTTTGAAATGGTCAATTCATTCATTTTGTCAGTTAATTCCTGAATTTTTGAATTTGTTATACCTTGTAGTCACAATACATTACAAAATTTGTTATACCTTTATCTTACTTATAATAAAATCCAAAGGCGAGAAAGTGTCTGTAACGGTACCGGGCTTCACCTCTCTGATCTGCGAGTCGACCGTAGTTAAATGCCATGTTAGGCTTACTGAAAAATATATGCTAACACATAATAACACTAAATGATAATATCTTCTACTTGAAATAACGTCTGTTCAGCATATTTTCGTATAAAACATGTATATCATATCCAGTTATAATGTTTTAAGTTTTAAATTAAAAATAATAGATTAAACATCCGATTACCTGATGTAAATAAACGAATAATGTTGCCATTCAAAGACACAAATCCCATATCTAGAAAAAAAAAGGAACGACTCTTTGAACGTTTCATAAAAATATCCAATTATGCTCTTAAAATATTTGTAAAAGCATTTTAAAGTCTAAATATTTAAAGGATTTTCTAAAATTTATTTCTGTAAGCATTTTATTCCTGAAATCACTTTTTCAGAAATAGCGATGATACCTTTCGAGGCTTTGCGGTAAATACTATTTTGGCGCCATCTTCTGACAATAAATACAAATTATACGTTTCTGTTAGAAAAAAAATTAATTAATAATACAACTTTATTATAATTTACATAATAATAAAGTTGTAAAATAATATAAAATGTACATAAGCATATTTTTAGAATAAGAAAATTCAGGATGTATTGATTTATTACAAGATAAATTTTTTTAATGATTTAAATTATTTTTATTATTAATTTTGAAAGGGAAATATTTGACTTTGTGTAAAAATTAATGCATTCTTTTAGATTATGAAGAAGCTAAAAGATCGTTTTCGTATTATTGATAGCGAATATTAATACCTATAATTTACTAACCATAGTTAATTATTGAGACCTTAATTAATTATTGAGATCATTATTAGGATTAAAATTTTAATTATTCAGAAAATTATTTGGAAATTTTGAGTTGAAAAACCAAAATAAGGGAAAATATTACGTTTCGTAAAATTTACCATTAACATAAGGTATGTACATTCAGGATGTATTGAATTATTACAAGATCAACTTTTTTTAATGATTTAAATTATTTTTATTATTAATTTTGAAAGGAAAATATTTGACTTTGTGTAAAAATTAATGCATTCTTTTAGATTATGAAGAAGCTAAAAGATCGTTTTCGTATTATTGAGAGCGAAAATTAATACCTATAATTTACTAACCATAGTTAATTATTGAGACCTTAATTAATTATTGAGATCATTATTAGGATTAAAATTTTAATTTTGAGAAAAATATTTGAAAATTTGGAGTTGAAAAACCAAAATAAGGGAAAAGATTACGTTTCGTAAAATTTACCATTAACATAAGGTATGTACATTCAGGATGTATTGAATTATTACAAGATCAACTTTTTTTAATGATTTAAATTATTTTTATTATTAATTTTGAAAGGGAAATATTTGACTTTGTGTAAAAATTAATGCATTCTTTTAGATTATGAAGAAGCTAAAAGATCGTTTTCGTATTATTGAGAGCGAAAATTAATACCTATAATTTACTAACCATAGTTAATTATTGAGACCTTAATTAATTATTGAGATCATTATTAGGATTAAAATTTTAATTATTGAGAAAAATATTTGAAAATTTTGAGTTGAAAAACCAAAATAAGGGAAAAGATTACGTTTCGTAAAATTTACCATTAACATAAGGTATGTACATTCAGGATATATTGAATTATTACAAGATCAACTTTTTTTAATGATTTAAATTATTTTTATTATTAATTTTGAATGGAAAATATTTGACTTTATGTAAAAATTAATGCATTCCTTTAGATTATGAAGAAACTAAAAGATCGTTTTCGTATTATTGAGAGCGAAAATTAATACCTATAATTAACTTAACATAATTAATTATTGAGACCTTAATTAATTATTGAGATCGTTATTAGGATTGAGATTTTAATTATTCAGAAAAATATTTAGAAATTTTGAGTTGAAAAACAAAGATAAAGAAAAAAATTACGTTTCGTAAAATTTACCATTAACAGTAAAATTTACCATTAACCTTCTATATTACCTAATATTGCCTTAACGGTTCAGGTCCCTATTCCCCTATTATCGTAAACAGTATATGAATATTTTTATCAATTATTTAACATTTTAACTGAAAACCCCAATTTCTAGCCACCGTCCTAGGACGGGCATTTACACTAGTAGTTAATCAAAGTCGTAATTTCGAAAGACATATTATTGTTTAGATTTAATTCCGAATCCTTAAAGCATTCTCGATGAAAACCGCTGCCTCTATGGCAGACTCAAAATTCTGAGGATTTAGCTTTTTGACTTCAGTTGGAATATCTGAACGCAGAGCCTCGAGAAATTTATTTAATTTAAAGTTTCGGCCTCGGTTTAATATGTTTACATCAACATTTTGATCTATGCTTAAATATTCATTTGCAGAATTTTCTATCTAAAGATTCTTTAATGTTTACTAATGTTTCTGATATATTGAGGAAAAATTTTGCTCTTTTTCAGCAAATGAAGTTGTTATAGTGATTTTTTTTTTACAAGAATATTTTTTAATGGATCAAAATCATTAATTTTAGAAGCGACAGGGTCATTGGCTATATAATTTAAAGCCTGGTCGTTACAAATTAATTTAAGAACCACTAATCTTCTGACGTTGCCCCATTGCTCTAAATTATCCAAATTTTCAAGTTATTCAATAAAAAAAATTAAACTCTCATTTTCTTTACCTGAAAAACTAGGTAAGGAATTCACTAAACTGACTTGAAGAATCTGATTTCTCCTCATATTGAAATTTTAAAAGTTTCAACAGTAGCTTTGAAAACTTATAGTAAAATGATAGTAAATTTTAAAGTTTTAAATACTGAGATTGTTCAAGGTGATGTATACATAATAAATATAATAATTCAATAATAATAATTTCAAAAGAAGAATAAAGTGAAAGTGAAAATAATAATAATAATACTCCTATATTCTTGCAAGTAAATCTATTTTTTTTCTAGAAATTGCTTAATAGTAATCTGAACTTATTGAGTTTTTTATGGAAACTACGTTTATTCAGAGTAGAGTATTAAACAAAAATAATAATATTGAGAAAATTATGAAGTTAAAAGTATTAAATCAATATACATTTTAAATTATATTATTTTTCATTATGCAAAATATGCCTTTTTTAAGCCAAATTTGAGAGCAGAAAAGTAATTTTGAAAAAGGGAATAATAAAAATACGATTGGTGTAGAAAAATAATATTTTAGAAGAATTGAAATCCAAGATTCGAGACTTAAAAATAATTAATTTATTTTGTCTAAGACACCAAATGAAGATTTATGAAAATAAACCGTTATAGCTCTTGCTATAACACTATAAGGAAAATTTTCAGAACTTAAAATCAGAAGTATAGTAGATAATTTATAGCAAGAATTATATGTGTTGTGTTTTGAGAAAATAAGGAAAAATTTATTCAATTAATAATCTATACTAATAAAAGAAAATTTCGCTCTGTGTGCGTGTGTGTTTCTTTTGCCGAAGGCTAGAAAAATCTAGCCCACCTAGAAGGCTGGAAATTTAGATTTAGGTAGTCCAAACCTTCTCCTGGTGCAACATTACATCAGAATTTTAATATTTTAATTACTTTCTGAAATATTACTTAAAATGCACAAAGAACTCTCATTAAAATTACGCCTTTTTTGTTCGGTTGGTTGGTTGTGTAGAATATCTTCTCAGAACACATTAAATAATTCAGAGTAACGATGCATAGATAAGGACTTATAAAGAAATAGGGTCAACATGGATTGCAGTTACCTGCATATAGCCAAGCTAATGCAGAGCCATCTACTCACGGAAAATTACATAAACGCCACCTGTTTAAGACATTTACAGGCACGTTTTTCTTCATTATAATTATCTAGGTTTAAGTTTTTTTTAAAAACACGACATATATTATTATGATAGAGACTATTGTTACAGAAAACTTTAATTAACAGATTATTTGTTATATATTTGCGGGAATGGCGAGGGGTAGGGGTCTAATTACATTTAACAATTTTAACCCGTAGCGTTTAATTGTTGTTTTATATTCAGAATACCGCTATTTTAAATCTCCGTTTCTCAGTAATATCTCAGTAATAATGTTCCGAACTTCTCCATTTAGTTCCATTTTTACTAAATTATCGTAAAAATCAGCATTCATTACTTCAAGGTGTATTTCTAAAAAGCAATTACCAGTATTTCCGAATAATAGCCTAAGCTAAATTTCAAATTAAGTTCCTAGCTTAACCAAATGAATCAATCTTTAAAGATGTATAATGTATAGTGATCCTCCTAATTAGTTATTTGCTGAAGGTCACTTGAACATCCCCCTCCCCTCCGGGGCCCTCCTTCAAAGTTTTCTCTAACTAATTCCCGTTTCCATATCTCAGCAACTATCTTTCCGGTTTCAACGCAAGTGATTCCAAACATTATAATTAACTTAATAGTTACCCTTTATAACATTAAACTAAATTTATGAGTAGCGGTTACCACTATTTCTGAATAATAGTTTAAGCCAAATTTGTAATTAAGTTTCTAGCTTAACCAAACGAAGGATTTTTTAAAGATGCATAGTGATCCTCCTAATTAGTCATTTGCTGAAGGTCACTTGAACATCCCCTCCCCTCCTTCATAGTTTTTCCTCTAACTATGCCCTGTTTCCGTATCTCCGCAACTATATTTCCGATTTCTACGCAACTGATTCCAAACATTATAATTAACGCAATAGTAACCTTCTATAACATTAAAGTAAATTTATGAGTAGTGGTTACCACTATTTCTGAATAAAAGTTTAAGCCAAATTTCTAATTAAGTTCCTAGCTTAACGAAAAGAACGAATTTTTAAAGATGCATAGTGGTTGTCCTAATTAGTCATTTACTGAACGACAATTGAACATCCCCTCCCCCCCCCCGACCCCTTATTCAAGGTTTTATACCCAACTATGTACCGTTTCCATATCTCAGCAACTATCTTTCCGATTTGAATGCAAGTGATTCCAAACATTATAATTAACTTAATAGACACCCTTTATAACATTAAACTTAATTTATGAGTAGAGGCTACCACTATTTCCGAATAATAGTTTAAGCCAAATTTGTAATTAAGTTTCTAGCTTAACCAAACGAACGAATTTTTAAAGATGCATAGTGGTCCTCCTGATTAGTCATTTGCTGAAGGGAACTTGAACATCCTCTCCCCCCCTCCCCCTGGCCCCTTCTTCAAAGTTTTTTCTCTAACTATGCCCCGTTTTCGTATCTCCGCAAGTACTTACAGATTTCAACGCAACTGATTCCAAACATAATTAACTCAATAGTCACCTTCTATAACATTAAAGTAAATTCATGAGTAGCGGTTACCACTATTTCCGAAGAATAATTTAAGGGAAATTTGTAATTAAGTTCCTAGCTTAAGCAAACGAACGAATTTTTAAAGATGCATCGTAGTCCTCCTAATTAGTTATTTTCTGAAGGACACTTGAACATCCCCTTCACCCGGCGCCTCACTCATGATTATATTCTCTAACTGTGCCTTATTTCAATAACTCGGCTTATAATGTTCCCATCTTCTCGAAACCAGCTTGATTTTGTCGCACGCCTACTATACAGTACCGTAGGCAACGTTAACCTGTATCAGAGGTTCTTTCCGTAAGAGGTTGCTCCCCTGGCGGTGGAATGGAGAAATAAAAAAAATTCCGGAGCGTGCGAGAGTGCCCGGTATACGGTGTCGAAGCCATCGGAAACCTTGGCCAGAGTTTCGTTTTTTAAAAGATCTGTGTTTATTACACGGGCTCGGGCAACGCCGGGCGGGTCAGCTAGTTTAAATATATATGGCAGGTATTTAAATAATAATAGTTACATAATGCATGAGACTTTAAACACTAAAATATTTATACTACTTTAGATTAAATGTGAAATTCTGAATTATTTATTTTATAGAAAAGAAACATAATAAATGAAAATAATTTATAGATAAAATAATAAATTAATAAAGACACATAATATGCATGTAGTATATAAATGTAGCAGAAATTAAATAGAGAGTGAAAAGATCTTGCACAGATGTTAAGAGAATGGCTTTAGTGAAAAAAAATCTAGAATCAGCATTTTATTATGGCCTCGATTGATCTGCATGAGAATCTCATTTAGGGATTTTTTTTTAAATATTTTCTCATTAGCCTTCAGCTTATTCCTAATTAGCTGATATTATATTCATTTGATTAGAAAGTCGATGTTTTCATTACTTTTGAATTATTTTATCTATTTTGGAAATATTAATAGACGATAATTATCATCACCAACATTTAGTATACTGCAAGTGTTGTGAAAAAAGCACATTGACATTTTAATTTACGCGATCTGCATAATTTTTGAACATACTAACATACTTAGATCGATTTTGAGAGAATTAGAGAAACACTGGATGAACAACACAAATCTTTGTCTTCTTGCAATAATTGTAGATATATAGGAGACATCTTTTCACACACAAAGGCATACATCTAGGCAGAGAGAAAATTTCAGCGGAAGGGCAGTAAGCTGGACATCTTCTTCATCCGACCAGTGTAATCCGCAAAAGACTTAGTACACTAACTCGTTTTTACGTAGATTAAGTATAACATCTTGCGACAATATCTTCATAAACTTTTTAAAAGAAGAACTTCGAACTAGCCAACGCAACAGAAAAGGTTTTTCAACCTCTCTGAACACACACTCCGTCAAGATTTCCGCTAAAGTGACTTACTAACCGTGTTGCCAATCCGGTAGAAGAAAGCACGGAGAAAAAAAAATCTTCGTTCCGTTGACCCCATGAACATCGGTAAGGGATGGGTTAATTGAGACGCCCACTGATTAGACAACCTCACTAAGTCAGAGGAGACTGGCGATTACTTTTTCATGTAGAAATGCGCTCATTTTCTGAACGCTGCGCCGGTTGTGCAGATGTGTTGAAAATTGTTTTAGAGATATGTAGAGGAACTTTTCTTTACACTCCACCCAAATCAGAACTTTTTAAATATGGATCCGATTCAAACTTAATCTTTTCTAGCATTCTTTCCAGGTCCACTCGTACTAAATAAACTTCGGAATTATTTTTTCAGCACTTGGTTCAGCCCACTATTCCTAAATAATATTCTCCGGAAGGGACCGGATTTCAATAAGAATTGGTTCATTGAACTTAACATAAACTAATTAAAATGTAGATTTGACGCCTCTTGGCTGTGGAAATTGGAATTAACAGATTTTCAGCGCCACGCCTGCTTTACGGTTCCGTATGCAGCGGGGACACGTACCGGAGTCTCGTTTCGAAAAAGGTTTGTTTACAACAAAGTGCACCCCTGATGGTGAAAAGAGGAACTAAGAGGTATTGCATTTAATATTGGTCCGATTCAAACGAAATCTTTTCTAACATTCTTCCCATCTCACTCAAGTACTATATAAACTTCGGTATGATTTTTTTAACCCTTGGTTACCATCATTTATGAATATTAATCTCCAGAGCAGGGATTTATTTTCTCGGGTTCTACAGACCCAATTTGAATGGGAATTGGTTCATTTAACTTATCATGGACTAATTATGATATAGAATACTTATTAAGATATAGATTTCGCGACTCCTGGTGGTGGAAATTTGTACTAAATTTTCAGCGCTTACACAGCACTCCTGCTGTACAATTCCGTAAGCAACGAGGATACTTGCCGGAGTTTCGTTTGGAAAGAGGTTTGTTTTAAACAGCGTGTGCCCCTGGTGGTGGAAAAGGGAACTAAAAAAATATTTAATATTGATCCGATTCAAACGAAGTCGTTTCGAACATTCTTGCCAGGTCTTACAGGCACTAAGTTAACGTCGGTATATTTTTTTCATCACTTGGTTACTACTATTTATGAATGCTAATCTCCATGAGGGTGGATTTATTTTTTGGCCCGATTTCAACGGTGATTGTCTCATTTAGCTTAAAATGAACTAATTAAGATATAAATAACTAATTAAGATGTAGATTTGTCGCTCCCTGGCGGTGGAGATTGGATCTAAAAGATTTTATAGAGCGTGTACAGCACGCCTTCTAATGCGTGCTCAGCAGCGGGCACATGTGCCGGAGTTTCGCTCTGAAGTTTGTTTAAAACAGAGTGCAGTGGAACTAAAAGATTTTCCTACGCGTGCTCCGAAAATGGCTACTTTTATCGAAACCGCAAACGAAAATTACCGATTTGATAATCCCAGAAAACGATATAGTCTCACTTTCGCTTACCCTCGGATATTAAGAAAACTATCGGAGGTATCGATTACAAACTCACAGTATATACGTAGTTCATTTTTCTGAAAATGCATTTTTTATGAAAATAGGAGTGTAACTTTTCTTAACTTTCCCCTAAAACTGGCTCGCTTTGAATTTACTTCCGCATCGTGGTCCGTCTCTCTATTTACTTTCTTACAGACGAAAAGGCCAAGAGATCTGTTTCGTGCTGCGGATTTTATAAATTCATCCACAAAATTCCATTTTATTATCATTAACGTTTCTCACAAAATTTATAAACTGCAATGGTTTTAATATGATTTTTAAGTAAACTAAAATGCATCTTTTCCACATTTGTTACATTATGACAACCCTAGTGTAGATATAGTGTATGTTACGTCATAGTGATCGCAAAGGATCGCAGTAACAGTGGTGACCAAAACGTGATTTCGTTACACTTTTAAGATTGTGCATTTCATATTGTGACAGACATGTTGTCATTATACTAGTCAGTTGATACTACTTGCAAAAGAAAAATATCATTTTCACAGGGACGTGAATGCCACACATCTTTCACTATACGTGACGGCAATATGGACAATAAGAGCTGCATTTGTATCACAGTGCGTTCATATTTCGGTCACATTTGAGTAACATTTCTATTACGTACATAAAATACTTCTCACGAAATGCACTCATGGTCAAATGTATTAGTCTGAACGGCAAACATTTCATTAGTTTTTATAGTATGCTTATATAACTCATATATCCTATATCTGGATATGGTTATAAGTTTTTAGGATGAAAATAATAAAATAATATTAAATATTATCACATTATTTTAAACTTGATACCTCGAATTCGATTAAGAGAACTCTAATTTGAAAAGAGGGAAATTAATATCGGTCATATATTTTTTTTAATATTTAAAATATTTTATTATGTGTCATTTATGAATTCTTCCTATTTATTTTTTTTTTTGGTCAAGACGGCATTTTCTACAACATAAATTTTGTTTTCCATTGGTTGAAGAAAAATATTTTTATTAAATTTTTTAACATTTATATACCAATGGTCCCGTGCGAGAGTTTCACACTTTAATCTTTCAGAGATTTATTTACTAATTTTTAATTAACTGCAATTATTAATCAAACAACGTGTTTTGTCGAAATGTAAGTGTATTTTGTGAAATGTCTGTTTATGATATTTCATTAATTTTTGCGTATTTTATGCGTCATCCACAATAATAAAAGTTATATTAGATATTTTTACAGTAGGCAATCGATTAAAGAATTATTTTCACTTCGAATTATCAAATGTTTGCTAATCTCCTGATAGATTTAACATTGCGAAAATACAATCAAATCAAATCAAATCACAGAAATAAAGAAAAATATATTTGACATAAGCTTAGTAACTTATTCTTTCGAATAGAAACCAATTCCCTAATAATATTTTCTACTAAAAAAGCATTCTACTTGATTCAGTATTTTATGTATATGTGTAATTTTAACAGCTGCAACAAATGAACTGATAAAATAATTTTTCCTAGATTTTAAGACACTAACGACGACGGATTATTTATTTAGAGATTTATTTCGGTAAGTTCGATTGTAAAATATATTTGTAGATTAATGCTGCTTTATTTGTTCTGTTGAAAATACTTATATATCGAATAACAGCAAAAAAAGCAAAAATTAAAAAGAATTTAAGGGATATTTGTAATATAGGGGGTATATTTTTAGAGGGATCTGTTTCGTATCAAACGTGGTATACAAATACGATATAACGTCACTTCTAAGAAACCAAATGTGGGTTTGTTTTTTATTGAAATAGAATTATTTAAAATACGGTTTATTTCGATAATAGATTATCTGCATTATCAAATTGAACTCAACATGAAAATATCAATAGAAACAACCCCTCTTCTTACATATTCAAGTTGAGCATACTGAATTATTGGTTGGTTGGTTGGTTTATTTATGGCGGCCAATTATCTACTCTTGGGATATAGGCCCTAAGGGGCAGTGCCCTCCGTGGGGGTGTTTCTAAGGGATCCTAACTCGTATTTACGGCAAAGTTCGAAGAAAATCACGGAAAACTTTGAACGGTTAGGTCGACGAACGCCACAGGGGTTTGAACCCAGCACCTCCCTTCTACCAGCTTTGAGAGCAGAACCTCTCAGCCACTGGTGGGGCCTACATAATTCTTGGAAAAAACATATTTATCAACTCTGATTAATACGTTCGTCAGAAAATTAACGTATACCTGAAAATGTATATATCTTAAAAACATCAAAGTTATATACCTAAAATAAAATACCTTTTAAGGAATATCTGTAAAACAGGGATATATTTTAGTTATGTTATATTGTGACAAAAAATTTATAAAAATACTAGGGCTGGCAAAAAATTCAATTCTAACTTATACAACAAAGCAAATGTCGTTTTGTTTCTTATAGAGCTATCAAAAAAGTATTTTACTTCTAATAATAGGTTACCTGCATTATAAAATTAAACTGAACATACGTAAATAGCAACAATAACTTTCGTTACATAGTAATTTTCAGTTTGTCGATTTTTTCGAAACAAAAATTTTACCAATTCTGATTTATAAGCTTGTGAGATGATTAAATTGATAAAATTTTAGAAACGAAACCAATCAGCATTAACGACAAAATCAGCTTATTAGGCATAATTCGAATAATTATTTGTCATTATTTTACATAATACTGTACAAACGTCCAGTCATAGTGCACAATCTTATTTTCGGTTTAACGGATTCTGAATAAACGTCACGGCTAATTACTATCAGGTTTTTTAAACATTCTTTAATAAAAACATAATGTATTTTGGTTATTACTATAGATCACAATGAAAAAAAAATATTCACTAACAAAAAAATAAACTTACTTTGATGTGTTGACTTTAAATTTAAGAGCAAATGTAGGAATTATCAAAAGATAACGGACGATATCACGGAATAAATCAAACATATAATTCCGGTCATTTCTTTACGCTAAGTACGACCGTGTTAACAATAGATTTATAAATTAATAGATTACTGGTATTTCGCCTTGTCGTCCGTCGACATCACAGTGGTTTCGTATGTAAAGTAACTTAATATTAATCCTTAAATGCTACATTGGCACTAGAAGTTTGGAATGAAAAATTTCCTTCTATCAAGTACATGAAGAAAAGATTTTACTTGTTTTCGAATAAATTTGTTTATAAATTCTGGTGTCAATCAATCATTTTAACATTTTACGAATTGTATTTTTACGAGACATGCGGACGGCAAAGTGTTAAGTAACAAATTACGTAAATGGTTTTAGTTACAGTGTCTTTAAAATATGTATATCAATATTGACCAACATCCCAGTACATCTGGAAACATAACTGATCTGATTTTCAAGTTAGAGATATCCAACTTTGATTTTAGGTAAATGTACGAAAAATCAACAGGTATTTATACTGAAATTGTCAAAATTTATATAAAATAGATATGTACACAATAAAACATTAACTATTCTGTACATAACATTACTGAACCAAACATTAACAATAGCGTACACATTTACATAAAATAACTTTTCTTGCAAACATTCAGTGAAATTTAGAACAAGTGGTCTGAATTGTTTAGGTGTATTTTTGAAATCCAATTATTTTTTATGATTTTACATTATTAGTTATACGTTTAAGATACAATGTCATTGGTGATGTATTATTAAATCCTGCCATGAATAGTTTAAAAAAATGAAATCGGATTTTTTTGTATATAGTTAAAATTTAATTTAATTTGTAAAGAAAAAAAAACTAAAAATTAAAAAATTACAGAATAACATGATAATAATATTTTAGCTTAAGAACTTAATACATTTAAATGTAAAAGGGAATTTAAATGACACGTGGGAAATAAATATTTTTAAATCGAAAAATACCTTTTTTAGCTCACAGGCTATCAAAGCCTGAGAGCTAATGTGCCCGTCGGTTCTGTATGTACGTATGTACGTAACGCGATAACTCTTGACAGAAATAACCGTTTTGCTTCAAATTTTGTTTATAGGTTCATTGTTATAAGACGCTTCCCTGATTAGTTTGCGGAGTTAATTTAGATAAATGGGTTTTTCATGCAGAATTATCCGATTTTCTTCAAATTTTGTATATAGGTTCATTGTGGTAAGGTGCTTCCCCGATTAGCTTTGGGGATTCATTGGTTAAGTAGTGGAGTACGGTGGATACGGTGTTAATCCCCCCCTTAATTTATATAAATAGGCCTTTCATGCAGAATTATCTGATTTTCTTTAAAAAATTTTATATATGTTAATTGTAATAATGCGCTTCTCTGATTACCTATTAGAGTTCATTGGTTAATTGTAAGAGGGGAACTGAGGGATGAGCCTCCCTTAATATATTGTCGATTTGTTTATTTTCGAGGGGCTTATTTCAAATTCTTTGAAATAAGAGTATAATATACAATTAGTGCGAATAGTCGGTGAGTTCAATGCCCTCAGTTTAACTGAGCAGTTTTCTTTTTATTTTATTATTGCTATTTAACAAACAACTTTATGATAAATATCTCATTTGATTAATCTTATGCGTAAAATATAAAAATAAAAATATTTAAAATTATTAATAAAAATTTACACATATAATGCTTCAGATATTACGACATATCTCTGCTATTCACTGAAAGACTTGTGTAATTAATTAAATCCCTGACCAGATAATATTGAGTCGTATATCAACTAAAAGAAAATGTAGTTTTAATTAATTAGCACTCAATGAGGATTAAACTTTCATTAATGACTCTTTTGATTCACGCAGAGAGGTCTTTCCTTTAGGCACTGCTTCCAAAATAAGCAGCATAAACAACATAACTTTTATCTAGTACTAAATATTGTCTGACAAGTTGAGATTACTTAAAAAGAATAAATGTCTCATTATTGAAAGTTAATTTTCACTTACTTTCATTTCAGCTAATTATATAAACAAACTTTGAATTGACAAATATTTTCATGGAAAATGCTCTTAACCCTTAATTGCATAGTGATGTAAATTTCCATCACTGTTTATTTAACTTTTAATAAATAAATCAACTTCTTCGCTACCACTATATTTATATAGAAATATTAATGCAGTAAATTTTCCGTGACCTATGTTGCTGAACAAAGTTAAAAATCTATCTTAAAATTTCTGGTGTCTAATATTTAATATATGTATAAAAAAACACAATTGTAAAAAAAAAAAAAAAAAAAAAAAAAAAAAAAAAAAAAACTCATGCAAAGTATGGTTAATATTTTATTTTCGATATCATTAAAAAACATAACTTTTGTGTTAAGAACAAAACTTTTGTTTATTAAAGAAAGAAAACAAAAACATTTTAAATACGCATTTACTATTTCAGATAATTTGAATCATTTCATCGGTTAATAAATAATGCCGCCAACCAAATGCCGTCCCCTGGTGCTTTAAATTGATCCTTTTTACATTCTATACGAATATGAATCCAAGTGTGGTTCAGTAACTACATTTCAAAATGAAATGCAAAAATGTATTTCTTAACATAATTAATGATTAGCAGCAACATCTTAATAATTACTAGAATAAAATAAACATTCGAAATAATCAAATATATAGATTTATCATCATGGGAAATTGTCAATGCTTTTTATGTCATGCAACGTGGTTAGGTGTTTAGTTGTGGGCGCTAAAGTCATGTTTTTCTCATAGGAGGAATAAAAAGACCTGTTATGCACCGCGTTACAAACGCTGTACTATCGCGTGAAAAAAAAGGGATCATCCCTATTATAGTTACCACAGATCAATGTGACGAATACCAATCGATTAGTAATAAAGTCTACTAATAAAAGGTATACCTTAATTTCAATTAGGCGGTCGTAAAGATATAGAAATTGAAATAAACACTAATATTTTCAGTACAAATACCAAAATTTTACGTCATATCTGGATTGTTCGGTACATTCTACCATTGCATATAAAACAGGAAATTCTTCGGTTAAGAACTTTTTGAATTACGTAGATTTAGAATTTGGAACTACTAATGTTAAATTTATTCTTATTCGTTGCAAAACAGATTGAAGTGTGAGTACGTTTTTATTTGTAATTCAAAATTTACTTTGCGGAATCAACTTTAATTTTGAATTAACATACTTCAAATGTCTAGAAATTGATTTCCATTAAAAGTTCATACGTTACTATTCATATTTCGTTCGAAAATAAATCTATACTAATAAGACAAAATCGCTCTGTGTGTGTGTGTCTTGTGCTGTATGTCTGCGATGGCCAGCGAAATCTAGTGCATCTAGAAGTCTGAAAATTTAGATTTAGGTAGTCCAAGGTATGCTCTGATGCACCTGGGACTCAGAATTTTAATATTTTGATAGTTACCCAAGATATGAATTAGAATCTCACTAAACATAGCATCGAAAATGCCATATTTTTATCAAAATGGTTAAAGAAGAGAAAACACATGTTCTCGATTTACAAGCAGAAATAAAGAATTTCAATTTTATTTATTAATTAGTGGATTTTAAGAAAACTAATTAAGATCTCGATTTGAAATTTTCTGAGCATATGTTTTTATCAAAATTAAAGAAAAAAAAGTAAAATATCAGTTGTAGAATGTCGAAATACTTATGCTGTATAGAACATATATTAAGCTGTTAGTTGTAAAAATAT
The DNA here is from genome assembly GCA_963931845.1 of Maratus michaelseni. Lineage (NCBI taxonomy): Eukaryota > Metazoa > Arthropoda > Arachnida > Araneae > Salticidae > Maratus > Maratus michaelseni. The sequence goes on from OZ007592.1 coordinate 397,881,931, forward strand.
TATGTATTTGCGTTTTATAGGGAAATGAGAAATAAAATTAAATGTGACAGGACGTTAAATTTCACGTTCAGTGAAAAAGTAAGATACTTTAGACCCCTTAAGTATTATTGTGTTTTAACATTCTAAATCTTTATACAGTGTTGGTAATTCTTGTATTTCATAGATATGTTTCACTTTAAATTAAAATTAATACTTTTAAAAGGGAATAATTTATGATAAAGTATAAAAATACTAGAAAGATGTTTTATTTGTATAATCATGCAGCAATACGACAATTTTCAAACGTTTTCAAAAATTCTTCATTAAGGTATTGCCATATTAATGGTATGGCCAAAATATCTGTATGAGTAAACCTTGACTTTTGTGATTTAGATAGCAATACCCCCAAAATAAAAAAAATAAAAAAAATCGTATTTGAAAGGGTTATACAAAAATTAACATAAATGGCCACAATGAAAATCAGCAATTTTAAAATTAAAGACCTATTTTTGCTTTAATATTCGCATTTAACAAGATCATATGAATTTTATATCTTTATAAAAAAAAAATCTCATACGTAATAAATAAAAGAAATGTCAAAAAGTATTAATAAAATCGTGCTTACTGTCTCAGCTGACACAACATTCTTCCATTACTATCTGAATCAGTCCTGTAATTTATTGAATCCTGGAAAAGATAATACTGTGTGATTTATCATATAAATAAAATGTTGCTTTAATTAATTAGCATTGAATGAAGAATAAATTTTCATTAATGACTCCTTTGTTCTATCCAGAGAATTATTTTCTCTAGGCACTGCTAACATAATAAGCAGCTTGGATAATTTAATTTTCATCCAGTACATAAATATGATTTCACACCTTCAGAATAATTGGAAAAATATAACTTCTTCCTCATTAAAAGATAATTTTTGGTTATTTTCTCTAGAAAAAAAATAAAGTTATGCATTTTTCTTTTATGAAAATACAGATTATTTTTCTACCTATAGAATTCGTATGTAAATAAAGACATAATAAATTTCTAGTTTAATATACATCCAAAGAGAATTTTCATCATTATAGGTATGTTAAATACCTTAATTATATATTTCAAAAATATGTAATTTATGTATTGCAGATGTAAATAACTATCCAAAATCGTGGAATAATTTTTCTGTGGAAATCAAGACACTAATTCCTTTTGACGGTCTATGGTCGCGAATACGTTATTGTGATCGGCATATTTTAGGTTATTACCTTTTTACTTATGTTACCCGTAATAGCCAAGGTTAAGTTGGACGAAGACAGTTGGTTCTACTATATTAAAATAAAATTATTTGCTTCAATATCTATATAACCGAAAAAATTATTTATCATATTTTTACAAACTTTTATTTAAAGTTAAAAATTTTTAAGTACTGCAATTTTGTTTCATTCCAGCTTTTATCGATTTGGAACATTAAAAAAAAAATTATCTACCCCATATTGTCCACCCTCCCGAAGCCGGGACGGGCCGCTATTGTTTTATAGAATTGGAATTGCATTATCTGAATATTTTATGCACAGGTAAATGAAAAAATTAATAAAATATAAGTGACATATAAAATAATTAAACACTAAAACAGAAAATAAATAAGAAAATTTTTCTACAGGGACACCCCTCCCCACCCATATGTCAAGTATATTTCTTATTTTGACTTATTTCATGTTTATATTCATCATTTTATTTAAAAAAAAAGTCTGCACTGCGGATGACAGACGCATATGTTCTTGCCCCTCCTTAGTTTTTTTAATGTCGGCACCCAAGTCCATACAGCTAAAAATATACAACTTGCAAAAAGATTATTGCAAAATAAATAAATAAATAAATAAATAAAATAATAAAAGTAAGAGATAATTTTACATTAGGATTGTTCTCAAATCGAAACTGTCTACTTTCTCTTATACTTTTAAAATTCATTTTTGTTCCCAACAATACCAAAATTGGCAGGTGCTTTGATTCAGAAACTATGCAATGGAACTATTTTTCCGTTTTTCGGTAAATGCAGAAGACTTTTCTGAAAATGCTGCGTTTTGAACCAAATTTCTGGACTCGACGGTGCAGGAACGGAAAAGAACTGTCGTCACGAGACAACAATAGCTTATAACTCAAGATGTAATTCAATTATCGGGGGAAAAAACTGTTCGATTACAAATAACTTCAATAATCATATAATCATGCTGCAAGTAGCATGCTCTTATGTTTAAAATGTGTCAAATTTCGCGTTGTTGCGTGTGTGGAGGGCGGGGTGGGGACATATTTTCTTTTTGAGAATCGCCTTAAAATTATTTAAACCGTACTCGTTTTATTATTTTAACCGTAGAATCACTTTAATTAATTTGTAATATAGCATTTTCCGTTTTATTTTTTCAAGAATTGTAGATTTTTGTATCAAATATAATACTTTATTTCATTAGTTTGTCCTTTGGAAGTCCAGAGAAGCAAAAAGAAAAATTGTATTTATTTTTCTTTGTCCTATATAATAGTTGTTTCTTTGATTATTAAAAAACAAAAAGAAAAAATTATAACAAAGTTTGTAATAAAGTCTACTTAAAACAAAAATAATTAATTATCTTCATTATAGTAATAATCGACATGTAACAAAATTTATGTTACCTCTTAGTCATCTTAAAACGAAATTCCCCAGTCAACAATAATAATAATTAATACATAAATGACGCCAAAATGTCCCAAAGCTTGGAAATGTGGCAAACTTCCCGTTTATTCAATGTGCCTATTTGGAGGTAATAGGGTCGTCTGACGCTACGTCACGGATGATTGACAAGTCTCTTCTCGTGAAAGGTCAATAATATACATATTTATCACCAACATTTTAAAGAGAGCTCGGATACAGTTATATTTATAACCGATGGAAATTTCAAAGTTCGGAAGATGATTTTTTTTATGTCATAGAACGTGAAAAAGAAAAAAAAAAGCGAGAAGAAAACATAATCCTTTTACAGCTAGATAACAGTATTTTTTCACGAAATCTTCACATGGACTGACTGTAAAATTGTTATACTTATAACCGATAACAATTTCAAACAGACTGACAACAAGAAAAACGGGAAAAAAAAACAAGAAAATGTCTTCTTGCAAGGGCTTTTACAGCTAAATATCAATATGCTTTTGTGATTATCTTGTTAATTAAAAAATATAATTGCATTCAACATCGGGTTAAAGATGTAAAATCATACAAACTTTAAGTTTTTTTAAATTTATTATCACGTACCCGGTCAACGCCAGGTTGGTTAGTGATAAAGAAAGTTAGGATAAAAGAAAGCAAAAATTAACCCGGAAACACTTACTAATAAAATTCACAGATACATCAAAAATGTGTACAGTTGTCACTACATCCTGTTAGTTTTTACTGAAGGAAACGTGTAATTGATTGAATTCTAGTCCAGATAACAAGGAGCAATTTATCAAAATAAAATCAAAGGTAATTGTAATTAATTAGCATTCAATGAGAATTAAACTTCCATTAATGAATCTCTTATTACATGCAAAGAATTATGTCTTCTAGAAACTCCTTACCTAATAAACATCATAGATAATTAATTTTTATCTGTAATATAAATACCATATTAATGATGAAATATAAATGATTTATTGTTAAAGATAATTTTCTATATGTTTCAATAAAAATTAAGTAATTACCATTTCTTAGGAAATAATACTAATATTTTTTAATTTTAGAAGGGAAAAGTTAGTTATTGAACAATGTTTCAAATAAGACTTCACTCACAAGTTATTATTTTCTTTTAATAGTAGGGGCTCTGCCCCCTACGAGCTACGCTCGCCAGCCCTCGCTCTGACACCGCAAACTTCTCTGATTTGATGAACTCTAAAACGATTACGGAAGATTGTAATATAATTAAACAACCAGTGGCGATCTACTGTAACCGGGTTTCCATTAATTTTCCTTTGACAGAGGGATTTTAAGGTCGAATCAACTGCTGTCGAAGCAACATTTTTTGTGATTGATTAAACAAGATCAATTAAACATTTAAAAATCAACTTGTGTAAAATGGTTAAGTAAACAATGTCGCTGCATCTTAGAATTTTATAACGATGCTATAGAAAATTGGTTACTACTTCATTATCCCGTCGATTAATTTCTATTACAGAAAAGAACTGTCGCCAAAATATATGATTTACCGCCAAAAGTGCATGTTCGTGGCGTCGCGTCGCAATCAGATGACATCAGATGCGTTATACTTATTAGTTATTTCATCGAGGGATTTTTAATTGAACGTTTGTCTTTTTGGTACTTCTCCATTATCCCGTCGATCAATTTTCATAAAAAATAAAATAAAATAAAATAAAATAAAACAATTTCCAACTGTAACGCCAAACAAAACGAATTTTAGAAGAATTTTGCCACTGGGATCTCAAAAAATAAAATAAAATAAAATAAAATAAACAAACAAATGAATAACTTACTCAAGAAAGTGTCAACTATCAGTAAGTTTAAACAATAAAATTAACAATATATTAATGAAAATAGAAAAAAAACTAATCTTGGTTATTTATTTACATTATTTTATTTAATTAATCCCTCTCCGCTGGTGAATAAATGTTTGTGACGCCAGTTGAAACTGATCTATTGTATTTAACTGTTGATCGCAACATTTTTTAGTTCTTTTTTAATATCATGGCACTGCCGTTTAAGGATGCAATTTTTATTTTAATTAATGAAATAATAATTAAATGAGTAAAACATAAGGAAAAATATATGTATATGTCGAATTAAAAACCACTTGATGTAATAACAAACACATGTAATACTTCTGTTGTCGAGTGTATGTGACGCCACGATCATGTATTTTTGGAGTTAAATCCTATAGTTTGGCGATAGTTTTTTGTTATGAAAATTGGTCGACGAGATAATGGATAAGAACCATATTGTTCATGATATTTTAACAATTTATTAGTTATTTCGGTATTTTAAAGGTAATTATTAAACGTAAAAATATACTTTTTAATTCAGAGGAAATGTTTTTATTTACGCTGTTTTAAATTTTGCAATAATAGGTAAAAGATCTGTCGAAATAAATTAATATCTCGTGAAATATGTGCGCTATTTTACAAATTGGCAACAATTCAAATAATTTATATCTGGATATTAGTCCAGAAAGACTTCGAGGCACAAATCTTCATTGACAGCGGCTGCGGTGGCGGTGGTTACTTTATTTATTTATTTATTTTTTAAAATATAGAGAGACAGTTATTTAAGGTTCTTCAAAAGTATCATTAAGAAAGTTTTTAATGAATGTAAATATGTATTTTTTGTTATTGGATTTAAAAAAAAAAAATTCTTGGATAATGTTAAAAAAGTACATTCCTTTATTTATCCATAAAATTTGCAATTACAGTGAGGGTAAGGGTATCAAGCAATGATAGTCGAAAATAGTTAAATGATTATTGTTCATCCTTCTGTGTTTTATGGATTCGACAGTTATCATTCTTTCAGGTTTTCATCGTCCTCCCCCTTTGTACTTATTTGGAACTGTTAGTTGGGAAGTATAGCCTCGATCCAATGTTACCAAATGATAGTTCCCATATTAAACTAACTCAATTTTCTGAAAATATAGCCTTTCATTATTTTTCTTCATTTTTTTCAATCATTGGGAATATTCATATATCAATATATAAAATTTTGGAGAATGGACTCAACAACTAACAAAAATGCATTAACCAATTTTAAACATCACTATGTTTATATCTCGAAAGCTATTCCAAGAAAATCAGATCTATAGATAATATGAATCAATAAAAAGTGCGCTTCCTTTAATAAACCTCAACATAACCATCTTAGTCGCGCTTTGTATAGACTCTGTTGAATACACAATTAGCCTTAAAATTTTAAATGAATATTATACTACATTTTGCGACATACAAACCTGTTGCTTTCAGTGTTTATAATTTATATATATATATATATATATATATATATATATGGCTATCGCAGAAGGGTTTCGCAGTCCATAGCAACAGTGATACACGTGTAGAGAGTAAGCCCATAGCAACAAACATACTCAGCGATTCTGTTGTGACGTAAAACCCTTTCTTTAAGAATAATCCTCGCCACAGCAGAAAAATGGAGCAGACTCGTCTATTTTTCTTAACTCAGTTAAGTTGAACTAACTTCTCTTTGTCCAAAACAGCAAAGTCAGCTGTTATTAAATCTATAAGTAGGAGTATGACAGTATTGTGTCGGGTAGTTGAGAGCAGAATCGCACAGGATGTGTTGCAGAATTGTAGCACGGAAACCTAGATGTAAATTCACGAATTCCCCTATTATTATAACTCCCATGTAAATAACTGTAAATAGTCTATAGATTAGTAATTAAACTATAAAATGTTAAATAAGTTAAGCTCTTTTCCACCTACAAACACCAAAGAGTGAGAGTCTGCTATACTCTTCATTCTTAACATACACACACACACACACACACACACACACATATATATATATGTATGTATGTATACAGGAAACAAACCGAACATGGAAAGAAATCTTTTTTGTTTATTGTATTGTGGAAAAATATCAAATACCAATTTCTTTGAATATACTATAAAACTCAAATAAATCTAATATTTTAATAAATCTAATATTTCTAATATTTCTAATATTTTTATTAACAGAAAAACTGTTACGAACAAGACTGGATTAAGGCACTTTGAGATAATATGCAAAATATTCTTTTGGGAGGAACATTTTTTCCTCTTCAATTACAACATTAAATATCGAAACTTAGCATATTTTTGTCCTACATAACCCTTGGTTATGTAGGTAATAAGGGTTGTATGTAATAAGGGTTGGTCCTACCCAACCCTTTTCATCTACTAAATGTAAAGTGTAAAGATAGGATTGAACCAAACCACGTTCTTTGGTATTAGAATCCAAGTTTAAAATTTAAATCAGAGAAAGAAATTTTGAAGGAAAAATGAAATTTATAAAAAGAAATGTTAGACTGTTGAAATGAACTCTCCCAAATTTAAATAAATTTATTTGATAATTGTATGTAATGTAGCACACCCAATCCAAGCAAGTAATATTGTGTGAAATAAGAAATTTTACACAAGACTTAATGCATAGATTAAGTAAAGCCGAGATAAAGTCTCTTTTGTAACGAGAAGATTAAGCACCGTAAATCATGGTGTAAACAAGGCATTATAACAAAGTTTAAAATGAAAACACAATCAACAAGCAAGGGAGTTTTTGTTCTTAATTTTGCAGTGATTATAAAGGTATGATTGAAAAACTGTTTAAATAGAAACATTGTTAAAACGATTTTAATTAGTTTTACTTCTATATATATAAAAAATAAACTTTGAGATTAAAATTCTAATATAATTTCTTCGGAGCTCTAAAAACTTGGAGCCATGTGCCTGGGCCGTAATCAGTTGCTGACTATAAAGTCTAGATATAGAAGAATTTTGCAAAATTTCGCATTGAATACTGATTCTATCTTCTCTTGAAATATATAGTTGTTGTCTTTATCGCTCAGATTGTAAGATATTGTATGTAAGTATGTATATATGTCATAAGACGGATGTATGCATATAAGATTCAAGTTAGTTTTTTAGATGTATGCATGTATGTGTATAAGCAAGCTATGTGTGTTAAAATGTGAAAATATAAAAAAAATTAGTATTCAGAAAGGAGATTACTAATATATATATATATATATTTCTAAATATTAACCACTTTAATTACAGGGTTCGTACGGATCAGGGAATTTTCCAGGAGTGTTACCAGTATTTTTTTTTTATATAAAAAAAAGAAATCTAGGTTAAACTGGTGAAACTTCGCCTTCTTTTAAGGAGAGATTTCCTGTAAGAAAATACTCGTATTGAAGAATTTCCTGGTCGCAAAATTCCAGGAGCCGTACGAACACTGTAATTATAACCCTAAAAAGTATGCGGAAATTTTAATAAAATTATATTAACCCTTTCGTGCCTTATTTTTTCGCAGCAATTCTGTCATTAGATAAAGAGACTGTTTCTTTAAGAAAATAGCGGTACAGTATTTGCATAATATATATTGCTTCAACTATGACGCGTAAATTAAATCTGTTTAAAATTGAATTTTAATATATATTCTTCTGTTCGAATATCATTCATATTAGCATTAGAAACAAACAAAAAAAAAACCCTTCAAAGAAGCATTTTTATTGAAGTGTTATTAGCAAATGAGTGCTGTGATACATGTGTAATATGTTTAATTTCTGAAATAAAATTTACTTTACATTTAAATTTTCATTATGATGTGTATAATAATAAAAGTGATTATTAACTTTATTTTTAAAAATACAGCAGAAATCGGTTAAAATTTAATAATTTCGTTAAACATAAATAAACATATAATTTTTGAAATAATTTAAATTTTAAGGCAAAAAAAATCATGAATGTATATTTTTTATAAATAATTATTCTTTCTCCTGCTCCATTACTTTAAATATATATTTAACGGATACCTTATACTTTCAAAATAAATTAAAGTTTGTTTCAAAATATTAGTAATTTGGTTGAAAAGGAAAATTCTCCTAAAAAAGAAACATATTATTTAATAACATTCTTAAACACACGTGTTTATTCTAAAAACAGAAATAATTAAGTGGCATGAAACATATTTTCTGGAAAAGTTAGTTAAGGAAGAATATTTTTGTAAGCGTTATGTTAATTAATGTTCATATTCCAGGTTTTTTTAAAAATATTAAGTGTAAATATTTTTCCTTTCATTTTTCTACGCATAAATAAATTTTAGTTATTAAGAAAATCACGAAGAAAACACGTTCTTTTGAATAAAATTTTATTTATAGCATGCATATTATAAAAGTAAGGCTATATATCAATGTATATCGCAATTTGCCACATGTATGCCATAAAACAATATATTTATCGAAATATAATATTATTGAATAAATTTTATCACTTATGTTTCTTGTTTATTTTTTGTAAAGTCCATTAAAAAATAAGAGTATTATATTTTTATAAGATAAAACTCTACATATTAATGTGTAGAATAAACGCAATTTTAAAGATACAAATTAACAACGAATTTCATTATTTTGTAATTATTAGGGTATAAATAAAGGGGAATCACAACTATGGTGGGATGCCGATCATCAATGTTTGGAAACTATCGCGTAACTTTGAGGTAGATCGATCATCATGTTCTCTTTTGAGAGCCCAGCGAACCATGTATGTATTACATGAATGCTGTATGTGTATGTTTACATGTATTTTTTCATGTGCAAGATTTACTAGCATTTTGAGCGGTTTTCATCTTTCAGGGTAAGATAGTTTTCCGTAATATTTTAGTATCATTTTGATTTTACCTCATATAGAACTTACACAGTTACGTTACTTACATAGATATGTGTGGGTGGTTCAGCAAGTTAATTCGGACGTGTTGGCGTGGCGTGATGAACTTTTTATTGAAAATCTGGGGGAATGACAGCCAAGCCGTTACGTCGATTAGAACCATAGGTGTCTGTGAACCATAGGTCTGTGATTTCCCAACTTCTTTTCTCTGTGGTTTTCATGTGTATTTCATAATATAGTACTGTTTATTTTCATTTGTACTTAATATGAAGCTTTTGAAGGTAACAAGAAATGTTTAGGTATGTATTTAGTTTATTCGTAGAGAATATCTTATAAAAATGAAACTGTTAAAGCAAATATAAATTTTATTATTTTTCCAAAAACAATTTCTGCGATATAATTATTGTATCAGTTTATTTATCCTTCGTTTCAGGATTATTGTTTATTTACAAATTTCATTATTTACAGATGACAGAAAACAGACCAAGAACAACAAAAATAGCCTCATGGACAGATGAAGACTTGCAACTGTCTAAGGAGTACTTGTGGGTTGAATTATACAGTTCGCGTTCAGCAAATTTTGAGTTAAACATCCGCAACAACACTTTGAAAGAACGAATGAAACAGGGTAAGACAGATAAACCTATGCTGGAGAATGCTGCTATATTCTCCGAGAAACAAAGGTGATTTGGTCAAATACATTCTACTTCTTTGAAACCTGTTCTACGGTGTCAAGCCTACACATCTTCGCAAACGTGCATACCAATTATACCGAAGCTAAATTAAAATCTATAAATACGCTAAAATGGCAGGATATGATTAGTTTTATGGATATATGAAAGGAAATATGTCCTTGAGAACACCTTAGGAAAAATCAGTTCACCGACTATCAGCCTTGAAGAGAGAGGCAGTCGGACTTTTTTGACAACCATGAGACTGTTTTGTTCAAGCGCAACTTTCCTCCCAACCGAATATTTTATATGGGCAATATGTCTCATTAAAAGTGTTATATCAATTTATGTCATTTATTTTTATGCCAGATTTTACTTCCATTGGAGTTAAAATAAATACATTATTTAGTTCATTGGAATTATTTTAAATAAGTAAAATTTCAGTGCTCTTACTCTTTCTTTAGTTTTGTCGAAAATACGTGAGAAAATAATCTGGGATCGGATAGATGGCTTTTCTCAACATGGCTGGCATTGTCCTAAAGCATGAACTGGATTACCCAAATAGTAGGATAATGCCGACCAAATCACTTCTTTGGTTTTTGCAGTCCAACTCATATCATGCACTGAAAAAAATGACACTTTCAAATCTGTGTAAATAGATGTTTTCATTAGGTTATGAATTTTTTTTTCAAATATGACAACCCAATGCTTTCAATTCTGAAATACCAGAAATACTCAGGATATTGAAACATGGACATACTCAAAACTGGTCACATAGAGGTCAGTTTATACTCATTTTTGAAACATGGACATACTCAAAAATGATTAGAATCTGTTCAAACTCATTTTTGAAACATGGAAATACTAAAAAATGAGCACATAGAAGTCAGTTCATACTCATTTTTGAAACATGGACATACTTAAATATGAGCACATGATGTTTTATTCTTGAGTATGTGCGTGTTTTCAGAAATGAGTATATACATGTTTCAAACTTGACTAATTTTGATTCGGAGCCTTTTGACTATGCAACATACTCAGAGTTGAGTATGTTTTGCTCAGTTTTGAAAATGTAGTTTCTAGAGTGTGTTAATATTTCGTCAAAATAATCATATGACGTTCGAAACTATATTACATATAAGAGACAATTATCAAAAAAAAAATATCTTAATACTATTCCAATTGGAAGCGTCTCGAAGTTAAGTTGTTGTGGTTCCCGTATTCCCTTCTACAAATTGAATTAATATGTTGAGTTATCAAAAGAAAACCAATATTTTATTTAGCTTTTATAATATCTGTTCATAATATCTTTTGCATTCAAAAATATCTATATATAGTTATATTAGTTCACTTTTGTATCATTTTATATACACTGCTCAAAACAATTAAAGGATATTGCAGTTTTAGGTGGATTTTGTATCTGGGAAACTTTTTAGCTGATTGATACATGGTCGACAGACATAGTAGGTTATATGAGAATAAATTACACATGTTTGGCAGAAAAAAATGCATTTTATTGCGCATTTGTGTACAAAAGGAAAAAAACACAATTTGTGCATATGAGAAAAAAAGAATAAGAAAAAGTGTTTTCTTCAAAGAAAATCATTTTCAGTAGGGGGTATGGTTTCCACGGGCGGCCAGCAACGTTGAACACCTTTGAGGCATGGACTCAATGAGGCTATTAATGACGAGTTGGGGTATTCTGCCCCACTCTTCCAGAAGAGCTCTTTCCAGTTCTTGGAGAGTTTGTGGGGGTTGTTGGCGGCCAGAAACTCGTCTTCCTAGAGCGTCCCAAACGTGCTCGATTGGATTCATGTCTGGAGAACACGCTGGCCATTCCATTCGAACGATTCCTTCCTCGAAAAGGAAATCCTCCACCAGGTTTGCACGATGTGGCCTGCAGTTATCGTCCATTAAAATGAAGTTATCACCGATTGCTGCAGCGTAAGGGACTACAATAGGTCTGAGGATCTCATCCCTATATCGGTGACTAGTCACAGCTCCATCTCGAATGATGTAGAGGTCAGTGCGCCCGTCAATGGAGATGCCACCATACACCAACACCCCTCCACCGTCAAACCTGACACTTTCGTGCACGAACGCAGGATTATTCCTACTGCCACGGTCCCTCCAGATGAAAATACGCCTATTATCCGGATGCACAGAAAAACGGGACTCGTCAGAAAACAGAATATTGCTCCATTCATTTCTCCTCCAGTTGACATGCTCGGTTGCCCACTCCCTGCAGTCGCGACGATGCCTTGATGTTAATCTAACACATACCATCGGTCGGCGAGCATACAGACCTACAGAATGGAGCCGGTTTCGGAAAGTCTGAGTTGAAATCGTGGTGCCTGTAGCCGAGCGAAGGTGTTGTTGGAGAAGAGTAGCGTTCATGTTTCATTGTTTCCGAGCTGTTAACGCTAAATACCGATCTTCATTGGGCGTTGTTGCCCGTCTACGACCTTACCCTGGTCTTCGGCCTGCACATCCACTCTCCAAAAAACGGTTCCAGATCCTGGAAATGACACTTTGTGACACTCCAATGGCTTGCGCTACTTCGGCTTGAGTTTGGCCCCCTTCTAACCTACCAACAATTCTCCAAGCTTCTGAATCTGTCAAATGACTTCGCTGAGACATCGTACTCATCGAAACAAAGCAATCACTGAATGCCGATCATCCTTGTCTTCTTTCTCTTTTATCCAGTTGAAAGTCAAATTTCATTCGCTGCCGCTGAAGCGACGTTTTTGACGTCGAACTCAAAATTTGCATACTCCACAGTTTGAAAACCAGAAAAATTTGCATCTGTGATTCTCTTCTTCTATTTTCGGCAAAAAAAATTTCGTTTATATCTTTATTTTATATAAAACTTCAAATATCCTTTAATTGTTTTGAGCAGTGTATATCTTAAATACATCTTTAAATTATATTAGTTGAATTACACTTTACACCTGAATAAAATGCGAACGCATAATAATTTATTCAACATAGGAAGTCGATTTTTTAATTGCTTAGTAAACTGCTGGCATTTATTGAAACAAAAATAGAATATGATGATAAAAGGAAAGATGGTAAAATGAATTTGACCCAAATGTATTGTAAAAACTGTAATGCATTATTTACAAATAAAAATTGTCATTTTCTACTCAGAAAAATTTCTTTCCCCGCAATATGGAGAATATGGGATTCTGATAATAATGTGAATAATTAATTTTTTCCCTAAATTTTGAAAAAAATATCATATTTTTAAATATTTAATATAAGTATGATTAAACCAAATTCAGTTTTTACATTTCTGTTTACAGATATCACAAACCCATTAACAGATAATATATGCCTTCAATTGTTTATAAATGTTTTTCTTTATTTCTCAAGAATATAATCTAATCATTCTGCATATAAATAAGTAGCTTTGTATTAATGTGGTAAAACAATAGAAAATTATTTATCTTTATTTCAACATAAATATTTATTTATCTGTCGATAAATATTTCTTTTTTGTTAAAACTATACTAAATATGATGTATATCATATCATTTTTATATAATCAATATTTTTAAAAATATTAATAAGATGGCTTGAATTTTAATCTTTCAAAAACATGTTTTCAAAATCTTCCAAAATGTAAAATTTAGATTTCGCAATACATCAATTATATTCTCGTTTAGTATATACAAAGTAATACACATAAGTGTGTTGCAAAAATCTGATAATCACCAGCTGTTGAACAATCACAAATTTATTTATACATTACATTACGGGAATCCTATTAACTACTGAAGTGCTTCACTAGACAATCTTGCATCATGAAGAGGGTTATCTCGACAGTTTGGTGTTATATATGTAAGAACTTTACAAAATATTGATCAACGTGGATAGAAACTGTATCGAATGTTAGTGTTACAGGATGGGACTTAATATTCTTTCCAGTTACTGTATTAGTTAACATTTGATATAGTGACCTAAACCACATATTCATGAAATAATAAATGTTGAATTAATAAATAACTTTTGTATTCGAAAGAAAAATAATAAATTCAGTCTGTATGACGTTGAAACTCTTTAAACCAGTATTCGAAGAATGGTTACACTGTGATCATCATTTAAATCTATATTCAGCGCATATGGAAAAATGAAATATATTATGAAACGTTGTTGTAAAAATGCATAATCTACTGAATGTTTTTACATCCTTTGGTTTCCGATCTATATATTCACTTTTATACTTTCTGCTACATTTATCAATATTTTTATGGTGGCAAACGTAGTAATTTGTTATATGATAAGAAATAACGGATTCACAAACAATAAAGTTGTATCAAAACTGTAAAATGTATTTTAGAACTTCACCAAACTGATTATATAACAAAGATTTGAAGAACAGCAATTTTCTATCGTCATTTTTTTGGAAAAAAATTGTAAAAAGCTACAAATTAATTATTCAGTGGCAAGTATAAAATTTGACTTGTCTGTTTAGTCTTTTGTAATTATGTGAATGCCGTCGGGCATTTTGTGCATTGTAACCATACTGCTCGCATAATAAAGGGTAATGTATTTCTCCATGGACAGCGCAAGGTTTTTTTTCACCCAGGTGTACTCAGTAAAATACTGCAATGTTTTGACAGTGGACAATGTAAATCATTAGTTCCATGAAATTTGGATGGATTTTAATAATTGTGGTACAAATATGTATGTCTTTACTCCTCATGAGTTATTGACTGTAATTATATAATTGATGATTCCTGAAAATATCCAATTTATATTGGGTACGTATCAATGGCTTTTATTTTGAAACGTATATAACTAAGTTATGGACATTCAACAATTTTTCATCGACATTTTAAAAAAAAGTGATTGAATAAATAATAAACAAATTAAATTAAAAATAATAGTAATTCTATATGAAATCATAAACTAAATATTTAAAAAAAATTATATAATAGAGATAAAAACATTTTTATTATCTATGTTTTTTTTTTCCTTTCGCAGTAATATTTTTTTTTTAAATAAATCCTTAAATATGCGTTTTCCTATATAACGGGTGGTTTTTGAATTTAACCAAATACAAAATAAATAAATGCAGTTTTTCATCTACTTTATCTACAACGAAACCTTTAATATGGCCATAAAATTTGGAATCAATGTATAGTGAGTGAGAAATTGTATGCCTGATCCATTTCTTCAATAAGAAATATATTCTTCCATTACTTTTGAAAGAACTGGTACATTATACAGGGACAATAAATAATTAAAAACAAAATTTTGTAAATCCTTCATCAAAATGAATCAATGTTTAAGCGAATCCGTGTTGAATTCAAGTTCATTTTCAAGGAAAATCAATGATTCATCATATTCTCTTTAGAAATCTACGAATAAATGCATCTAATTATGTATATGCATAATTTTGCACATAAGTGTTACTTTACAGAACAATCATTCGGAATGTTCAACAAAAACTATAAACGTATTATTCATTTAACACTTGATTTAGAGGCATCGATTTTAAATGTAGTTTTACTTTAATCCGGCATTTTGACTGGAATATTTAAGTGATAAATTTAATTCAATTTACATTGATGCGTGATATTACAATACGTTAAGATAAGAAAATAAGTCAGGGTATACATCTGTATCCTAATATCATTAAGAAACAATGCATATTTCTTAAAAAAAGTATTTATATTTTCTGAAGTATAAAATCCGAAACACGTCAAATTGACGGAATCCGTAGTTCTAGAGTAAAATTTAAAGCAAATACAGATTATACAGCCGTTAATATTTTATCTCTCTGTTCTATAAAAGTAATTCACAACCATTGTTCGAATTTAATGAAAAGCCTTTCATCTTAAATAGGAAATTTTTCACTAATTAAATATAAAACTGATTTGTAAATTCAAATCGATCACATAACGTCAGTAAAAATATATGACTTTGTGTTATTCTGTATAAAAGAAATATTGCGTTTGATAGCATTCTTGATGAAATTTGCAAATTTTAATAGATTTTTTCTTATCTTTTGGAAGTGTATTAAAACAGTAATAGAAAATAAATAAGAATTAATAGAAAATACATCAGTACAGAATTGTTTATGTTCATGTGTGTCGGTGTATCTCTGCGTCTGATGTAATTCTAATTCATATGATAACATCTTATACTAAAAAATATATTATTTATATTTTCTGAAGTATAAAATCAGAAACACATCAAATTGACGGATTCCGTAGTTCTAGTGTAAAATTTAAAGCAAATTCATATATTTCAGCCTTTAATATTTTATCCATCTGTTCTATAAAAGTAATTCACAACCATTGTTCGAATTTAATGAAAAGCCTCTCATCTTCAATAGGAATTTTTTCACTAATTAAATATAACAGTGATTTGTAAATTCAAATCGATCACATAACGTCAGTAAAAATATAGACTTATAAAAGGAATGTTGCGTTAAATTGCATTCTTGATAAAATTTGCAAATTTTAATAGATATTTTTCTTAATTTTTGGAAGTGTAGTAAGTAAATAGGAAGTGAACAGTAATAGAAAATACATAAATACAGAATTGTTTATGTTCATATGTGTCTGTGTGTCTCTGTGTCTGTCGTAATTCAAATTCATATGATAACATCTTATTTAGTTTCTACATAAGTTATTTTCGTAACAGGAAAAATCGTCTCTTCATATACACTTCACGTATCTTTGTAACAAAAAAATGCTTTTTTTTAAAATATTTAGCAGATGTTATGTTACTACTTGTTGGCATTTTTGCAAAATTTCATTACGAAATACTTAGCATAAATTATAATAAATTGTCGTTGGACTATCTTAAAAATCTACAGTGATTCATAAATTTTTCTTTTCTTTTAGATTTATTTTGAAAATAGGGCAACTTGACAAAAGTTACTACGTTATTCACATATTTTGTTATGGTGCAGTAGAAAACCTTGTAATATCTATATATTTTATTATCACTAACAAATATCATAAATTGGTTAATGTTTTATTTATATTAATAAAAATAATCTGCAGCAATTTTATTACATTATAACATACTGTCAGATCTTACTAATTACAAATAGTTAAATATTATTCTAAATTTCCACATGCAACACAAAAACAACAATTCAGTATTAATTTATGCAATTAAAGTTCTTCCATACCTCGAAAATGACGAGAAAATATTTAAACGTAGTTAGTGATTAAGATATATATAAATATATATAAACTTATTGCAAAAATTAACCATTGAAATAGGAGCAACTGACCATATGCAATGAAATTACTACTAATTTAAACAAAAGTAAAAACACAAATGTAGGCTTATAATGTAATTTACTTTTTCAAGGGCTGGGAAACCACATTATAAGCAAAGAATGATTGTTTTCTGTAATTGACACCAGCTTAATACCAAAAAATTGTGTCAATTCCAAGCCCAAACAATCATTGGAAAGAAATTGAAAAACAAGGATACCTTTGAAAATGGAACACTACAAATCAAACCAACAATGTGATATAGAGGGGAGAAAATAAATACATGTATAAACAAATAAATACAAAGGAAGACAAAGAAAACCTATACATTACAACATCATTTATCCATAATCCGAAGCCAAATTTTACATATATATATATATGTGAATGTGGCTAAGCTTTCCCACCACATTCACATAGCAACAAGCGGTTCTCACGATTAAGCTAGTGACGTCAACAGACCGCAGACCACAAGAATGCTGAGATACATCTTTGGCTTCGCTGGTTTGGGAACAGAAAAAGTTCAGATTTAAATTGGACGCGCAAGAGATCAGATGTAAGCCTTGCAGTGCTCTCGGGACGAGAGAGCAAGTATGATCGATTCGGGTCGAAACCGACCGAACGTTACTGAAATTCCCACAGTAAATAAGTGCAAATCCCTCCTTTCCCCTTTGTTTAGGTCTGTAAATAAGAGTGTATTATATTTAACATTTAGTCAAGATCCATTAAACTGATGTAAAACTTAAATTAAAGCTCCTGTTTATCTCTGTTTATCTTAATGCCAACCTTCACACACACACACACACACACACACACACACACACACACACACACATACACACACACACACACATATATAGGAGGTATATTCACTTTTTATATTAAGGTTTATAATATAAAATCAAATTTCGAAATTAATTACAAAATATTTTATTTAATTAAACTTTGTAAAAAGAAATAAATTATCAAAAAATCATCCTAAAAATGTTTAATAGTATAGTAATTCTGCGAATCGCTTCTTTAAATAGATGTAACCATGGATTTTTATCATTTAATTTCATAGATCTAAACTTTGTACTGGACCAACTATTCACTAACTTACGAACACCGTTGTAATGCAAGTATTGAATATCGATGACAACATAAATGAGCGTAAATAAAGATTCCCGTATGTTTGTATCGATTAGTAATGATTAAAGACGTTTTACTTTTAGAAAAATAAGGGAAAATTTATGTTTCATTTTGTAAGGCATAGATGAAAAGGCTATTAAACTATAGTAATTTAAAATTATTTTCATGTTATAAATATACCAGCTGATTAATTACAGTATACGACATAGTAAAATCGAAAATATAGTTATAAAACAGTTATATATTAAAATATAATAGTAAATAATGAATAATGAGTAAATGATGAATATAATATAAGAGGGAAATGTTTTAAAATACGTTTAATACTTAAATAGTTATTGGACTTATCAAAGGTAAAATTTACTAATCATCATTTACAGAACACAGTTGCATTTTTGAGAAATTAATAAAAAACAATTGACACTGTACAAATTTAACAGAATATTATTTTATAATATGATGTAACATTTGGTTTTACTTTGTCAGCCCCACAAATGGAAAGTGTCAATCAATGCTAATATCCTTTAGGCGGTCTGCGCTTAAAGCTATTGCATTGAACCCCGATTGTCAATTTGTCTAAATTCTATTACATTACGGATCTCGACATAGATCAAGCTAGTGAAGAAACTTTTTCCCGATGTTAAAATTCTGGGCAATTTATACCTCTTGAAGAATACAAGGCAGCCGATGCCCTATTTACGAATTTCAACCCTCCTTTCGGTTCCGATTTGGAGCACTATCTTCTCACCAATGGCGAGATTTACGAAAACTTAGCCCCTAATATCAAACGCCACGTCAATGATAATAGATATTTAAATCATTTCCTTAAAAATCCCCCATCGGTCTTCTATACCGAATGGTGGCTCCCTAACAATGTTGATACTAAGATTTTCAAAACGGATTGTAAAAATAAATGTAGGGTAAATAATAAGTAATATACCGGACATACCGACCCAAGCAGTAAAATGCAAAAAATAAAACAAAATATTCTCATTATACATGAAACCCCCCCTACTTCTTTCGAAGTGGAAATGGAGGATTAAGAAATTACGGAGAGCACAAGATTAATTCAAAAAAGCGAAATTCCATCCAAAACACCTTGCATACATGAGGAAAATTCTAATAAAATTAATGAAAATACCGCCTCCACTAATATGAACCACTCGACACAGAATTACGATTGTCCTACCCCTACCGTAGGGGGCGCCATGCCCTCACCCAAACCTATTATTGTTTACGAGATTGAAAGCGTTATTGAATTTACTAAAGTCATTGACGAAAATTGCAACAAAAACTTCACAGTTAAAATGTCAGGCAAACGGACGAAGTTATTCGCGGACTCCCCATATATTAAAATCAAAATTATTGAATTTCTAAAACAAAAGAATTGTCAATTTTACATCTTGTCTGAGACGGTACCCACGATAAATGTAGCTATAACACGATTCCTCATGAGTATTTATCACGAAGCTATTGCTAATACTTTAAGATCAGAATGCGTGGAGATAACTAGAACTGTGTGGATAAGTAGCAGAAAAGACGGGGGAATACTCTCACTCTTTCTTCTGCATCGTCCGAGAAACGATAACTTAAAAACATAATTCAAATTAAGGGCACTCTATCATATTAGGGATAAAAATAAAAAATACCGATCCCCAAAAAGGCAACCCTACGTTAAAAGTGTGAAAATTTCTTCCATCACACAAATTACTGTTTTTAATGCCCAGATGTGTCGGATGTAGCAATAGCCATGTGTATGACACTTACCCAAATAAAACTTCCCCGGATCCTGTTAATAATCCTCAGCTCCTCTGTTGCAATTGCAACGAACCCCATTCAGCCAATTATAAAGGCTGCAAAACATTCCTCATTAAGCCTATATTCAAAAGTTCCCTCTCCCATACTGCATGAATTATGTTGATTTTGGGGAAAAAAGAAATATAAATTATTCCTACAGTTATAAATTATTTATAATGTTTATTTTATTAAGCTAAAAAAATCATTTTTACAATGTAAATGAACTGGGAATGCCTTTATAAGATAATGTCGACAAACAGGGAATATAATTCCATTAGTTGAAAGTATTTTAGATAATAATTTGGAGAGATTGCCATTATTGCCAAGATACTGTTTCTTTCGTACTTTTCCGTTATACCAACTCCATTGTCGCCAAGCATAATAGTAGGCACAAAATGAAATTCACATGAAATAAATCATTTGAAAAATAACATTGTTGGTACGAAATTGAGCATTTAAATGTATTTTTGATGCAATGAATTTGATATAATGAATTTGAAGTAAATGAATTTAAAACGCAATATTTGAAAATTACAGACTTTCACAAACTATTTTATTTAATTAATACAATTATATACTTAAAATAAAATTACAATTACATATTATTCAATAAAGTATTAAAATAAAACTCAATTTAAACTGCGGGCATAAAATTGTAAATGTCTCTTATTATTGTAGTTCATGATTTTTTTAAATAATTTGTTTTTATGTATCCAAATTTCCGAAACAATTTTATTGCAGTTTCCTCATCCACACGTGATTGGCAAACGGTAAAATTCATCTCATCGTCTGTAAAATAGGCAAACCATAACTTAATAAAAAAGTGTTTTGATTTAAAAAGTAGCAAATTAAGATGTCTAGCGAAGTTACGATTAAATAATAATAATAGAAAATGATTTACGTTCAATAAATAACAAATCATAATGTATGGCACGGTTTGCAGTAGAAAACCTTTGCTTTGTTAGGGTTGAAATAAATGGCGCATTAGCATACATTTTGGCATGGTGTTGGTATAATAGAAAAGTATCGTTTCTCTACTTCTTCACCTCCTCTAAACAAGTCAAAGTCAAAGTCAGTTAGTCCATGGAGTGCGTACGCGGGACGTAATGCCCGCGTTTACCTCGTATCTAAGCTGGAACGATATCAGCAGGAAATATCAGGATTGTACTTGAAAACTTGAAAGTTCTTCTCGCAATCCAGGAGCAGGCTGCGGTGGAGTGCAACTCAGGTAGGAGAGTTTTCAGGATGGAGTACTAAACTCTATGTGCTTTGACAGTGACATGGCTGTGCCTCAAGGGAAGGGGAGGGAAGGGAGTAAAAATAATAATAATAAAATAAAATAAAATAAAAAACTAAAGAGTCCTGCAAAAAAGATTTTTCCTAACAATGGTACAAACAATAAATAATAAAGTAATAAAATTTAATAACTAACTAAATAAAATTAAAATATGAATTAGGAAGGTGAACGATACCCGGTGCCAAATGTAAGGTGGGAAGACGTCATAAAAGAGTTAATGGAGATATATCAGAATAAAAAATAAAATGCAACCAAATTAAATTTTTGAATTTGGAAGGCCACAACGATACGTTTAAGGTGTCTCTCTCCTCCTCCTTTTGGAAGGTGGTGCAAAGCCGTCATCTCTGCTCAAGATGGCAAGCGGTCGTTTCTTACCACGAAAGTCAACAACTCTGTAAGGTCTGATGGACCGCAATGCATCGTTGGGTATCAAGATACGATCTCTGTGGAAATTTTGTGCAATTTTTTTAATAACTTGCCAGATATGCCTAATTTTGAGATCAGCGTGAATGACGTCATTCCGGACAAACATTGTCGCCTTACAAATCCTACGCAATAAAGAGTTCTGAAAAGTTTGAAGTTTTTGCATCTGAGTTTCACAGACAGTTCCCCAGACAACAGACCCGTAGGTCAGGGTTGATCTGATGAAGGATTTATACAGTAATAATTTAGTTGAAATTGTTAGACGGCTGTGGTAAGCTAAAAGATATTTAAGGGAGCCTTGAGCTTTGGTAGATTTGGCTAATACGTCCGTAATCTGCCTAGCCTAGGTTAATTTTGAATCTCGATAAATTCCTAGATATTTATAGTTGGTGACCCAGGGTATTTCATCACCATTAAGAGAAAGATTAACAATGGGGGAAATAGACGTATTTGAAAAAAACATGGCGGCACGTTTTGCTGCATTGACTTTGATACGCCAGTTACAAAGCCACATAAAAAGGACCTGAAGATAGGACTGTAGTTGTTCAATCACGTTGTTGAGTGAAATGTTGCTGTACATTATGGCCGTGTCATCCGCATATAATGCTAAGAGGATGCCGGGAATACGAGGAATATCATTAATATAGATGTTGAACAGCCATGTGCTAATTAAACTGCCCTGAGGGACGCCGGCATCGATATTGCGAAAGGAGGAGATAGAATTATTGACTTTAACAGAAAAGGTTCTGTCTTTTAGATGGTTCAAGAAAATAAAAATAAGTTGGAGTGGAGCGTTGAGCAAAATGAACTTATAAATAAGTCCATAATGCCAGACCCGGTCGAAGGCTTTAGAAATGTCTACGAATACAGCACCTGTTTTTTCTTTCTTCATGAAGCCCTCATGAACAAGTTCAGTCACTCTCCAAAGCTGATGTTGCGTCGAGTGTTTGGGCCTGAACCCAAACTGCTCTGGTATAATTATTGAATTGGACGTGCCGAACTCTTTCAGATGGTTCGCAAGTACGTATTCGTAGACTTTGGAGAGGCAAGATAGAAGGGAGATAGGTCTGAAGCCAGTAGGGGCTTGCCTGTCATGTCCCGGTTTTGGGATCGGTACAATCAGTGCCTTCTTCCAGCAATTAGGAAACATACGAAGGTTTAACATGCAATTAATGAAAATAGTTAGAAAAAATATGAAATTAAGTGGGAGATGCAAGAGCATATTGGTGGATATGCAATCAAGGCCAAACGATTTGTTCTTTTTAAGATTCCCGATGTAAGAAATCACCTCAGAGGGGTTTGCAGGATTAAGAGTGTTATCATGATCTGTGTTTAAAAAATGTTCAATTTCAGAGTTGACAATGTTGACCATCCTGGGATTGACAACATCTTGATTGCGTGTAAACTGGCTTCTAAGACTGTCAGCAATGAGCTCAGCCTTGTCAGTGTTAGAATAGGCCATACCATTGGGCCCATTTAGGGCCGGAATGTGTGTTCGTGTCCTGCGGGTGCGGGCCGTTGCTGACCAAGTTATGTTGTTAGCAGTCGATAACGACTCAATGTAGGTGTTCCAACGTGAAATACTAAACTGCTTGATTGCAGCAGAAACCTGATGGTTTTTTCTGTTAAGATCAGCTTTTAAGAGAGGGTCCCTAGTCATCTGCCAGTCCCGTCTTGTACGATTTCTCAGTCTTTTCAAATCCCTGATGTGCTCAGGTAGCTGAAATGATTCAGCCATCCTCTGCCTAGATTTAGCAACTTCTTGAAATGCATTCTGGAGTGAGTCTCCAAATGCTTGGATGGTAGAAGTTACATACTCCGCAGAGTGAATCTCAGTGGGAGGGGTGTCCATATTTTCTAAAAGATGTCCGAAATCCTCCCAGTTGACCGAAAAGGCCTGAGGGATGTCTAAATGAAAATTATCCACATCAAATCTAAGCACAACTGGGAGATGGTCCGACGAGAGATCGTTCACAGCTTGAATGGTGTGCGGGAAGGGAAAATTGCGGGTGATGGCAAAATCGATAATGGAGTGACTATTATGGCAGGTGGACTCCATGGGTGCTAAAATTTTTGCATGATTTTGATCTGTCCACCTGCGCACTTTGTAACCAGTTGAATTAGAGCGGTGATTGCCCCAGGATAAATGATGTGCATTAAAATCACCCGCAATGATAAAATTTGGAAAAGAGTGGGTTAAATTCGAAAGATCTTAATCTGGCAGACGATGATCCCTAGTAGGTGGATTATAGATAGCAGCAATCAAAAGCTGAGGAATGGAGGGGAATTCTAAGACAATGGGGGTGGTCTCAATGCAATGCAACGGGGGGACTTTAGCGAGAGTTGCATTGAGTCCATTTTTAACATATACAGCAGTGCCAGCACTAGGACGGCCGCCAACGATAGGTGGTCTATCAACACTGAAAAGCATAAAGTTGGCGACCCTAATAGAGTTACCCTGGAACTTGGTCTCTGTGACCAACATGATATCTAAATTATTACTAGAAATAAAATCTCTAAACTCAGAGGCATGACGTATAAGTCCATTGGCATTCCATATGCCAACAGTGAGAAAATTCAAACTTCTTGAGGATGGGAATTTGTCAAACAGGGGGGGGGGGGGAGAATGAAAAAAATATAGGAATAAACAAAATTAACCAGATATACTGGAAAGATTGCAATAGAGAATGAAAATTCTATCAACATCCGTAGTAGCAGCACGGAGTTGTGGAAGACACTTTAGGTAGGTCTGAACTGCGACCTGTTTTCTAAATTGTTTTTCAAATGTGAAAATTTTGTTAAGAAAATCGGCGTCAAAAAAAGAATCAATTTTAGGGGCCGATGTAATTTGGCTACTACCTTCTGATGAGGTAGAGATAGTGGTTGGGTCAGCGACAATGCCTGTTGCAACTTTCGCAAAGGAAAGTGCATTGTTCACCTTCCTTATGGGAGCAGAATTATAATTTTTAGCCTTTTGACTTTTATCAAGGGATTTCACATTCTTTTTAGCTTGATCACCCGGGAATTTGGGACACAGGCGATAGTTAGCAGGGTGCTCGCCGAAACAGTTGGCACACTTGCAGGGGGCTTCGAAAAGCTTTGGACAGTCTGAGGTCGTGTGCTCTCCAGCACACTTCACGCACTTTAGTCGAAGGTGACACGCTGGTGCAGAATGGAAGAACCCCTGGCAGCGGTGACACTGTTGAGGTCCTTTGAGACCCCCGTAGTTTTCGATGTGTACCTTCATTCCCAGGATCTCAGTAATTAGGAAAATATTTGCCGGGTCGGCCAATCTGGGTAGTTGAACAAGGAAAAGTGGCAATGAAACTTTGTTCTGAGTATTACCACGGAAAAGTTGTTGAATGGAAATAATTCCAAGTTCACAAGATCAAAGTAATCTTTGATTTGATCAATTTTGGTATTGACCGGGAGGCCCCTGACTACAAATTTTTGATTTTTTTTCCTTCTCTAAAAGGAAACTTCTATACTATAACTGCTCCTCTTGTAAGAGACGTTGTACCTTTCGATACTCAACTTCAGTATCAACATTGTTTTTGATCCATTTACGTTTTAGTTCTCATCTAACAGATGGCGCCATGCGCTTAAGGCAAGTGAGTAGGTTGGACCAATTCTCAATTGCTTCAATGAAAAATGGAGGGATTCTTTCTTTTTTTAGCACTTTCCAACCTAGTTGAAAAGTGCTTATGACTTCGGTTTGTCTGGCCGGATGGCCGTCTGGCCGTCTGTCCGTGCTCTAACTCCCGTAAATATGCTCAGATTGCTCTGCAATTTTTATATGTTATTGTCGTTATCTATGGCACGTTCCCTATTTCAACTGAAGTGTGTAGCACTTATAGTTTTCTTACAGGGACACTCAAAAGAATTCCGTTACATTGCGGTCTATGGGGAAAAATCATTTGCGGTTTATTTTAAAAATGTTTCACTATTGTAAACGCATTGAAATTTATATAGATCACTAAGATGCATTAGAAGAAGCTTAATATGGAATAGTAGGTGTATAGCACTTAGAGTTACTTTACAGGGACAGTCAAAATAATTCCGTTACATTACGTCTATGGAGAAAAATCGTCTGCGGCTTATTTAAATAATGTTCCACTATTTTAAACGCATTGAAGTTTATATATATTACTAAGGTGCATTACAAGAGGCTTACTACAGAATAGTGTGTGTATAGCAGTCATCGTTCATTTACAGGGACGCACAAAAGAATTCTCTACTGTCTGTTAACAATAATTCCTGGAAGTGCGTTTTAAGTTACTAAACGCGATTTTAATCTTAACTAGCTCTTTGTCTATTACGTGGTGTGTATAAATTCTGTAGATCCTATACAGGGCAGCACAAAAGTTCGCGAACACATTTCCGTTTATTGACAGAAACTCCAGAAGGAGAATTTAAACGGTGCTACGCGTTTCCTAACTAAACTAAAATTTAGCATCCTATGTATATATACAAATCTATAGATCATATACAGGGCTACATAAAAGTATTCGGATATTTTTCCGAATATTGTATATATTGAAAATTCCTGAAATTATGTTTTTAAATATGTTATGCGTTTTCCAAATTGTTTACTTAGGTGTCATCTTTCAGCTTATTAAACGGTAATGATTTGTAAAATTATTTTAGAAGCGTTGGAAAGTGCTACATAATCTATGCTTCACGCATGATTTTTCGTTCTTGTTGTTTTAATGGTGCTGGTGCCAGCAGCAGGATCTGCACTGCTACCAGACACAGTAGCATTGTCCTTATCAGTTAAGGAAGGTTTTTTTTTTGGACAAGTGTCCAATTTTCCTCATCACTATCCCGATTACGTTTAGAAGAAATTTGAACTTGATCGACGATCATATCGTCGTCGCTAATAGGAATTATCTCAGATGGGGGGGGGGGATTTGACCTTGGGCTCATACCTAAAGATCGAAAAAGAGGGGCAGCTCACCTAAAGCACTGCCAGTTCCTCTTCGATTGCTGTGAGTCTACTGTCAAGACTTGTCACTTTGGCGGAGAGTTGGCTCTTGTCCTCTGATTTGCATTTTATTAATGCCCTTTGTTTGTTGAAAAGATCATTGGCTGTCAAGCAGTAGGCTTTATCATATAGTTCAGTCAACATTTGAATGGAATTTTCTTCCAACGAATCAATCGATGTTTCATTTCGGATTAGATTAAATCTAATCTCTTTAGCGATATTAAAACGCTCGTCCTCGATGAAATCCATGTTCACCTTGGTCATGATGACCACAAAAAAAAAAAAAAAACTTTACACAATAAAAGTAAAACAACGATAAAAACCTTTGCTACAAAAATCAAGATGGCAGATGAAACGATCCACATACAAGAAAATAGCTACATGATGCTATCTCTCAAGATTACAAAAAGCACATGCACCACATGCTACTATTTTTAGTAATAAAAATATTGTCTGTCAGAACAATATAAATTGTGTAAATACTATTTGCACCAATTTCATATAAAAGTAAACACTATTTTACATCTCGTAAATTTACCTTCCATTCAACAAAATGGCGACATGAGGCCTTATCGATTTGCTGAAATAACCGGTAAGTTATGAATAAACTTACCTTAGAAAAGCCATTTCGATAAAAAGTATCAAATACTGTAAAGCAGTAATCGACTTTTAAGAGTGCCAATTGAGCCTCGTCTAAACAAATTCATCCAGGCGAGTTTCGCCAAGTTCTGTAGGTTGACACGAAAGGTCGGTACTCAAAATTGCTTGTTCTGTCACGGTACCTTTACTAACATTTTAAATACATTCGGGAAATATTATTTCATACGGATCAAAAATATTAAAATGTTTCAGTATTGTGATACGAGTTTTACTAAATGTGGAAGTAATTCACATGCATATTCATTACATTGATTTTTTTAAGAGAATGAAACTATAAATAATTAAATATGTTTATTGAAACAAACAAAACAAAAATATATTTTTTCACCATTTTGAATAGCATAAACTATCACATTATTAACCTCCCCTCCCCCTTGATTTCATAGAAATGACCCAATTTTGTTGCCGTTTGTTAAAAAACTTCATTAAAGATTATCAATAATAATAATAATAATATCTTGGAAACTAAGTCAGATTTTAGAATTCTGAGAGTTTATGTGACATCCTTGGATTCATGCGTATAACTTGTGTTAATGTGCTGCGTTTCATATTCTCTGAGCAGTAGTCGTGAGAACAAACAAACAGTTTTTAATATGATTTAATATGATAGATTCATATTCACTGGATTTTTTCAGAATTTACTTCATAAATAGGGGCCAAGTTCCATTTTTAATGATGTATTTGACCTTATAGTTGATTAAACTAATTGGATCTTTTTTAACTTCTTCACATTTCATATTTTTAATGCAATTTTTCATCTTATTTATATTATCATCTCTATTAACGATAACTAAATTGTTGAATTTGTCCGTCTGTACTATAATTATATTCGGGTCTTGTTTTAAACATTTTATAATATTAAGTTCTTATAAGCAGGTTTTATAAATTTGTTAAAAATATCAAAAGCATCTGATGTTTCAGAACTAGGACCTAAACATATGTTTTCAGTTATACCAGATTTAAAGAATGTTATTCCAGAAATATAAAGTAAAATTCAAGCGACAACAGTTGAACATAATTAAAAAATAAGTAATCTATTATTTTATGAAGTGAGGAAACTTTTTAACAAACTTATAAAGAACTTATGATTATAAAAAGTTTAAAACAAGACCCAAATATAATTATAGTAGAGACGGACAAATCCATCAAATTAGCTATTCTTAATAGACATTATTATATAAATAAGATGTAAAACTGCATTAAGGATATGAATTGTGAAGAAATTAGACAAGATCCAATTAATTTAGTCAACTATAAAGTCAACGACAACATTAAAAATGGAACTTGGTCTCTATTTATGAAGAACATTTTAAAAGTACATAAACTAGCTGTTATTTTCCTAGGATTATTGGAATGCTAAAAGATCATAAAAGCAACATGCCAGCACGTCCTACAGTTTCAAAGTGCTCAGGACCAACTTATTTTTTAGAAAAAGCTTATGTTCCCCTCTTAAGAGATATTTTACCAGATTCAACATTAACTATTAAATCAACGGAAGCTTTCATTCAAAAAATCAAGCAATAACAGTTACCAGATAAATATATAATGGCGAGTCTTGATATTCTTTCAAAGTATCCATCAATTGACACGCATGTAGTATGTAATAAGATTTGTGATGATATTGAACAGATAGAGGAATTTAACAATGGTATGAAATTAACAAAAATATGAGGACTTAATCTAATCGTTCATAATAACTATTTCACAATGGTAAATATTATAAGCAGAATCATGGAGCCCCAATGGGATCACCTATTCCAGGTTTATTAGCTGAATATACTCTTTGCCCATTGGAAACTAAAGTTTTGGCACATTTGACTTAACGCCTCACACTTGGCTCCGATATCTTGATGATATTTTTATAATTTGGCAGTATAGTTTTGATGAACTTAAAATATTTATAAATCAGCTAAACTCAATTGACAATAAAATTAAATTCACTATTGAAATTGAACATAATAAAAGTGTTCCATTCCTTGATGTAATGTTAACCAGAACGAATAAATCTATCGACAGAGCTGTTTTCCGAAAAAGTATGGCTAACCAATCTACCATACCAAATAACGTATGTTCTCCATTTACATACAAAATTTCAGCCTACAAATTTTTCATAAGACAAGCCTTTATAGTATGTACTGAAGATAAATTGAATAATGAATTAGATAATATTCGTAAAATTGCTTGTAATAATGGTTTTAAGGTACACCATATTAATAAATTAATCATGGATATCACCAATAATAAGAAACAAGAAAACAAAGTTGATTCGCAAAAATACAAACTTTATACTCTTCAATATTGTCCAAACTTTTTTGAAAAATTAAAATACAGACTTAAACGATGCAATACCTGCTTAAAAGCCAAACCCCCACAGAAATTAAAGAATATCATTTGCAGTAAAATTGACCCAATTAATTTTGAGAATTATTCAGGAGTATATGAAATATCTTTCATTAATGGAGACGGTTCTAAGAATTACTATATTGGCATGATCAGCAGGAAATTTAGTTACAGAAAAAAGGAGCATATAGCTGATATTAAGTATAATAGAAAAACCACTGCCGTGGCAAGATTATATCAAGAAGAAACCATCCAAATAAATTTCAATGAAAGTAAAATAACTTTCCCTCCAGTCTATACTATCCATCCATAAAAAGAGAAACTATAGAGATACTATCACGCAAAAATACAATATGTAACGATGCAGCAAGTTTTAAAGTACCGAATTTGTGGCCCGAGTTACTCCATGGTTACAAATATGAAAATAAACAACCAAGTAAAAATTAAGGATAACGTGAGTAATTTTTAAAAAGTACATGGCCGTTCAATTATTGAATATTCTCATTTCTTTTTGAAAATGGCTCGGAAAAATTATTTTACTGTGTATTTATTATGTTGTTAATTTACACCTTTTAGCATTTAAAAGAAATATATGTTTCTATTGTGTAGTATTTTGTATTTAAACACTATAGCTATATAAAACAACTAGAGTTGCTTCAAAAAATAATAACTTTTATTAAAAATAAGTGTATAAATGTGATCGTTACAATAGAATAATCCCGATTACAATAATCAATCTTTTAAAACTGATCTTCCGTTAAACTGAAATCCACTGTATAATTTTGAGTTCCTTCCACATATACTAAAAAAATTCAAAAACATGCATATTATTTTGATAGTATACACAAACAGGTATTTTCTTTTAAATACAAGTATAATCACAACATGAGTATAATCACCCAGTTCCTTAATTACCATTATTTAATGCACATATCAGCTTAGTTTGAAAGGAAATGCATTTTTTTAATATAAAGTTATTATTATTATTATTTTATTTTTAGATAATCTTCTAATCCAATTCCTAGATAAGCCGTAAAAGCCTCCATCTTTCAATCAAAAGCAATCCTTTCGCTTATTATTATTATTTATTATTATTATTATTATTTTTTTTTTTTACAAATATCAGTAACGAAACTCTGTATCAGAGCATTTTTCTATGTGTATGATTTCTATGTGTATGATTTCTATGTGTATGATTTCTATGTAAATGATTTCTTTACAATTAAGAAATACACATTTGAAAACTGTGTCCATTAAAGTTACCATGCTAAAACTTAATGTCGGTTAATAATCATAAATGATTTTACCTATTATATTCATAAGTGTGTATGTAATAGCATTTTGTCACAAAAGCAAATTACAAGATAATATATGGTATCTGAGTTTGTTTCATACAAATAGATAAACACGCGTTGTATCTTTTTATGGTGTCATAATTCTAAAACGTTAAAATGATTTTCTGAAAAGTATTTTTTCCCTATATATTGAACAAACTCTTTTACAAGCTTTCAATGTTAATCTGAAAAATATCGCCTAACTACATGTTTGCAATTCATATGTTGATGCAAAAAATTCCTTTACAATACGGTAATCTGACGTGCGCCCCTATTATTGAAAATATTTTATCTCGATTGCAGGTTGATAGAAAGCGCAATCTAGTGAATTAATTAATTATAAATCTTATTTAATACTTGGAATTTTTTTTCATAGAAAGTTACTCACGCCTTGCATTCATAATATTTCAAATTTTAATTGCTTAAAAGGCGTATAGCCAACATAGTGAAAAAGTATCCAAGCCGGGACTCGAACCCGGGTCATTCCAAGTAGTTCCGTTGATAGAGCATCAGTGTGCTATACTGATGACCCGAGTTCGAGTCCCGGCTTGGATACTTTTTCACTATGTTGGCTATACGCTTTTTAAGAAATTAAAATTTGAAATATAATTAATTTAATTTGCTCTATGTTCTTTTTTTAAACAGGGGGATAGTTATACAAGTTGTAAATTTCCAACTGGACGAAAAATGTCCGGGCCAGGATTCGAACCTGGGATCGCTTGGCTGAAGCCGCCACGCTCTACCACTGAGCTATCCCGGTCGAATCTGGAGGGCATAATTTATCCAGTTAACCTTATTGATCAAAGCATCTGGTCTGATATTTTAATCAGCTCAACAGAAAAGATCGCAGGTAATGGAACTCCAGTAAACGCTGGATACGTAAATACACTGGATTATTTTTAACACAATTATTTCAAATTGGTAAAGTAATCATACAAGTTGTAAATTTCCAACTGGACGAAAAATGTCCGGGCCAGGATTCGAACCTGGGATCGCGTGGCTGAATGCCAAGCGATTCAGCCAAGCGATCCCAGGTTCGAATCCTGGCCCGGACATTTTTCGTCCAGTTGGAAATTTACAACTTGTATGATTACTTTACCAATTTGAAATAATTGTGTTAAAAATAATCCAGGGGGATAGTTGCCTACTTAAGCCCACCTTCATTTTTTCTGTTTTATAGCAAACATTTTTGTAGTGCACATGTAGCGTATCTACTCAAAATTTTATGTTGAACAACATAAAAAATATTACTATACTATAAATACCATATAAAATAATATATTTTTCAAAAAACGTAATGAATGATTTTGGTCATATATTCCGGATCTCTGGGTTAGAGACCCCACTTGATCTACATAGATGCCCCATACATAAAATAGGAAGCATATGTAATTAACAGTTATAATTTAAAATCTCGATTTGCATTTGACATAATATTTGATTTGATTTGATAATATCCTATTTAAAATTTATGTATTTAAATTGCACTTACAGGCTTTGTACATTAATTTTGCATTACACTCCCGTATAAAAGGATATTTGCTATTCCCAGGTTTTTGAATAAATGGGTAGTCATCATTTGAAGCCAATCGGATAATTCTAACGAAGGCTTCTAACTTTTTTAGTCTAAACTAAGAGGGAGTACCCTCCCCCTTCTTATATTCTTTGTAAAAAATCTAAAAACTAATTAGAAAAGCAAATATTAAATTCTCAAATTAAATGTGTTCGATTTTTATGTTTTATAATGAATGAGTTCAAAATATTTTATATATTCTACGGAAGGTTAACTTATGTAAGTTAAAATAAGAGAGAGGGAGAGAAAATTTGCGAATAATAAAAGGATCATTATTTCAATAAATAAAGAAGCATAAAGAGGGATTATACCTCTAATATGCTTCCCCGGAATAGTATTTCCGAATTTTCTGTGAGAACGATATACTTTAGATTTTAGATTTCTATTACATTTAGATTCTGTTATTTCTATAGGGATTTTAGATTTCTATTTTGTAATTAAATTTCTATACAGTGCTTCTGAATGTTTTCTGATATAAAGAGAAGGGAAAGTTCGGAATGTGTGAATTAAAATGTTCTAATCACGGCTATAAATATCAAACACTTAAATAGTTTTCACTTAAAAATTGGAGGGAATTGCAATCTTTTGAACCAACTTCTGAAATGAAACAAATGACTTTTTTTAATCATTGCTTATATGGGGTATTTATAACAACTAACACTGACTTTTTAGTTAACCCGTAATGATCCTGCAGAAGGACCATGGTCAACCAAAAGAAGAAACAGAATTAGTTTTCTCACAATCCTGAAGATTAAAAAAAAATATTACCACACGTCAAAGTTATTTGATAATACGAAATGTAGATCTTGTTCCACATCACAAGTGAGGCATATATCCCCGATGCAGGTGGAGCATGTATCCTTTTAATCGGGGATAGATGCCGCAGCCATTAGCTCTGGAACTAAGAATAAATATGGCTGGAACCTATAATTAAAACATTACTCGATACCTATTTCAACAATCTATATATTTAAAACGCTAAGCGTTTTGTTTCGACAATCCGTGAGAACAAACTACTACATCAAATTACATCATTCTTTTTTTAAATGAAAGATATTTGGTCACAGATTTGTTATCGTACATTCGTTTGTTCGAAAGTTTAATTAATTAGCCGTAATCTTAAATTAAAATTTTATTTCTGCTTATGACGTCATAAAGTCGGCAATCGGATTAACGCCCACTGTTGCGACGTACAGAGTTTATTTTCTGAACTCAATGATTGCGAGCATAAAAAATAAATATTAAATATTAAAAGCACGTGACTTTTAGGCCGAATTTTTTAATTTGTAAGTTAAAGTATAGTTAAAATGTTTAAGTATTTCAGTAAAAATATTTATCCGTGTGTTTTATAAGGAAATAAAAATTCATATTTACTGTCATTTTACGTCACGGAAATATTGTCCATTGGGTTCATTTTATCATTAAGTATTATAACTTTGTTGATGCCATTTTTTTTTTCATTACAATGAAATGCAAAATATATTTTTATTTGTATGCATGGTGCTTAAGCATAAATGTACGTGTGAAAAGTTTGTACCGGTGAAAATGACGTTATGCTTAGCTTGAAATGCATTTTAACATTGATAAAACTAAAAAGAAAAATTTATATGATTGTGTCAACATGGCGTAATATTAACTGATATTTCAATTTTTAATTTTAAAGATTAGAACTGGAGCCTTTATTGGTTGCTTCATCTTGATTGCATAGCTTGATTACATGTTACCAATTACTTTTTTTAAATTATAGGATTAAGTTATAGGAATTATAGGATTTAAATTATTAAGATTTCCTTTTTTAATAAAAAAAATTCACAAAAGTAAAGAATTTCAGGAAAAAAAAAACTTGAAATAATGATCGTATTTTTAGCTAGAATAAACAATGTAAGGCTAATATTTTATAGGAATTATTTCGGTAGGTTTGTTATAAGTTCATTTAACAGTTCCTTATTAGCGGCAGAGTCTTATTTCTTTCACTGTGAATTTGTCTTTCGATGTCAAAAATGGTAGTCTACTTTTGGACGCCAACCAAAACACAGTGGCAATATTTAGAAATGTATAACGGTTGTGACAACAAACGGCACTATCGCTTTAGCTTTCATCGCGCTTACATCACTTCTAAATACTAAAAATTTAATTTTTTTACTACATTTTACAATTTCAATTCTTATATCCTCATTTAGAAAAAAAATTAGCTTTCGATTGAAACTTATTTGAAATCTGCCGCTTAATTTAACGACTTTTTAAATAATTTTCAAGCATGAAATATTTTTCAATTCTATCTCAACAATGACCATCCGTTTGTTTTAATAATGTAAAATAGCCCCTGGGAAAGTTGCAACAATTGAAAATAGGTATCCCTAACCTTCATGAAAAGTGAAAAAAAAATAATAAAAACCTGATAAATCATAAGATCAGATTATCCATAAGATAGAGTATTTTGGCGCTAATATAAAATCTGTCAAAAGAAAAAAAAACTATTTTTAGTTTATGATTAACATAAAATTGATATGTTTAATTCGTTGATGTATATGTTGAATCAGAATATGCTAGGAACTGTTATTTAATATTTTTTTAAAGATCTATTGGATATTTAACTGTATAAGAGACCGACTGTGATGGAAAAGGAATAATCATCCTGATTATGTAAAGGGATAGAAGAAACCATACAAATAAATTACAATTGGAAACATTAAAATTCTCCCCCATCTGCATATTAATTTATTATTTTTAACAAAAATTCTTCATTTTTACATAAAAATTGATTAGCTTAAAACAATGGATGCGTTTTAGAAGATATGGATTTGAAACGAACAATGATTAAAGAGGACATTTTAAAACTTTTAATTTAAACATTTAAAAAAAATGTTTAACGTCGAATTTCAACGGTGCATTTGGGTAGATGCAATACATATGCGCATAGGAGCTCATTTGATTGCATTATCACAGGGGGGGAGGGGGGGTGCTTATACTATGTTCTTTTATTTACTGAATATGAGATGAAAGTAGGAAATTTGTATGATACTTTATGATAGGACTATTTGTATGATACTTTATAGGTCCATGACCTTTTTTTTGTCGTGGGGAATATGGTTGTAATGTCAAACTGATTTGCATTACACATTTGTTTACGGAGTGTTCATTTGGAGTTTGCATCGGAAATAGCATTTCACTAAGGGGGTGTGGGGATTTTTTAAAATAAAATATTTGAAAGACTGTTTCATACGAAGCCGTACTTAAATAATAAAGAAGCTTATTTTACTGATATTGTTATAGTATTTTTTTTCCGTCACGTTTTGACGGGTTCCATCTAGTATTTACTAAATATTTTATACAAAATCTCTAGTAAGTACATTATATTTCATCTTTCACTTGTCTCTATCTTACAAGAAAATAAAACAAAAGCCATACTTACCTTCTTTGATGAATCTAACTTTTAATTGAAGAAATCGCTGTAACTTATTTTGTACCAATTGACAGTAGAAGAACGTCACTAGCTCTACTCCATCTGTAATATCTCAAATACAGTAAATAGCACAACTATCCCGATGGGGCATGGAACTGAGATTTACTCTATGGCAACAGGAAAGAAAAAATATATTAATTAAACAATCTATTTGAAATTTCTAAATGATTTTGTCAACGTATAATCACAATATATATATTAATTAATATACTACTAATTGATTAACTTAATTAATATATTATTCATAAATGAAGTATTAACTGATAAGGTGTATTTAAAATAAAAATATTGCTAGCTTTTTTTTATATATATATTCTATTTTTTTAGTGTTTAAATATTCCGTTGTTGCAGTTTTACTGCCCTTTGTCATATTTTGGCGCGTGTGGTTTGGCGCATAATTAACTCCATTGTTTTTCTATCTCGTGTACAGTTGTAACTATTAATAATATTTGCCGATTTATTACTTGAGACCGGCTAGCGGAAAAATGCTATAAAATTAATTTATTAAATTATAATTAAGTTCTAAATATATTAAAATGTTATACTGTTATTCGGAAATTACCTGTGTATTTATTTCTTTTCCTAATTCTAGTACACAGAACATTCAAAAAGTTTCAGGAATGATTACACATAGGCCATATAACACAGAGAGTATACTTACATTTGATATTAAGCTTATATCCCATATAGCACCAAAGCTCCTGAAAACCTCCCCAGGCGCTCCCATTCATCCCAAATTCCTCCTGAAACTGCAATGACGCTATCAGGCGTTCCTGGGGAAGATACTTTAATCACTTCCCCAGGACTGACCTCCCAGATTCTTCCCAGGGAGCAATCTCCCTGGGATGATATTCCTGAGGAAGTACCTAGGAAGAGACAGTACTGGTGCCATCTCATGGGTGATTTTGGTACTAAAATAACTTATTATAACTTTTTATTTAAAAAAAAATACATTTGATTTGATGTGGTTCGAATTTTTAATTAATAAAGTTTATATCATTATTTGATTTATTTTATTTCCTAAGCACATCTGGTTATTGTTTAACTTTTAAAACTTTTAATTATTGTTGTAATATTTAATTATCCTTATTAAGATATATTTTTATTTTATAAAATGCAATCAAAATGTAGTTAAATAAATTGAATATAGAAAATTAAATTTAATATTCCACATCATATATTAATAATTAAAGTAAATTAATCTTTAAATATAAATTGAAAATTTATTATTTATTTTATTTCTGATCTTTTAAAAATTAACTTATATATTAATTCCTTTTATTATTACATTCATTAATTATTTTTTCTGAACTTTCAATAATTACTTATATATTTATATATTTTTACTATTACTTTTTCATCTAACTAATAATTTTACATTGATTTCACTTATATACGTTATTAGTTTCTATAGAAATAATTTAATTTTAAATATAAAATTGATTTACTTTCTCCTAATAAATTATTTTTATTTTCAATGATAAGAAATCAGAATTATTTTTTTCGAAACACGAAATTTATCAAAAGTTTAATATATATTTATATATTTGTATATAACCATATTTTATAAATTAAAGATTAGAAATACCTAGTAAAAATTATTTCTTCTGATCCTTTAAATATAGTCTTATATATTAAATAATAATAATTATTATTATTAAATAATTAATCATTTCATATTAATTTGAATTATATATATAAATAATTTTTGGATCAATATTTAATTTTAAAATATAAATTCGATTTATTATTTTTTTTTCACTGCCCATTTTAAATTATCATAGATATTTCTTTTATTATTCCTAATTAATGAGTTTTTTTTTTTTTTTTCCCGTAACTGTAAGAAATCAAAAGGAATCAAAAATTTGTTACAAATAAGTATTTTATCAACAGTTTAACATATATTTACATATTTGTATATATTCAGAATTTGCTAGTTAATTGATTAGAGATAAGCATTTTTAAATTAAACAATCTATTTAAAAAAAATCTTATTTCGATTGTAAAAGCTAATTTTCATGTAAGTTTCAAAATTGAATCATATTTAAGTCATATCGAGCATATTTACTTTTATTATTCTTCTTCTATTAATTACTTTTTTCTGATCTTTCTAAAAATTACATATATATTTATGTATTTTATTATTACATTTTCAACTAATTAATAATTTTATATTTATCGTCATTATCAAATCAATAATTTACTTTTAAGTCTAAATTATAACACCAACTTAAAGAGATTGCATGCTCTATTGAAATGGCACATTTGGTTTTAAAAATACAAACATTCTCCCCCCCCCCCCCTAAATAAGAGTTTTGCTTGAAAAATTTTTATTTAAAAATATACATTCTTACAAAATCGGGTTAAAGATATAAATTCGTGCAGATTATTATCACGGACATGATAAAACACCCCTTCCCTTTTCCCTTTTATTGTGATGCCGCGTGGGGAATTCGGTTCAAAACGACGACTTTCACAGTATTTTCTGAAAGATCTGCGTTTACAAAAAAAAAAAAAAAAAAAAAAAAAAAAAAAAGAGGAAAGGAAAACGTTTTTCTAGCATTACACATTTTCTAAATAAGACCACCTGCCAATTTAATGCATTTCCGAACAAAAAAGAGTTAAAAAATGTGTCAGAAAGCAGCTCTTTTGGGTCTGAGAAACAGCCTTAAATAATTGATACGCTTTTTTTCTAGCTATCAATTTAAAATTGTATTGAATATATATCAAAGGGTATGCATCTTTATTTGCAATAAAAGTTACAGAATTCCTGCTATACGAAGCGTAAAAAAATGCATGTTTTCTGTTTACTCACTTTCATAAGAGGAGAAAGAAATACATGAATACCTTATAAACGATTCAGGTACAACGGCCGTGTAGCGTAATCACCAGAGCGTGTTTCTCGTATGCGTAAGTACCCAGGTTCAAATCCAGTCGGCGGTAAGAAAGTTTATATTCCCTAAAATCTGAACCATAACTTCCATGTGATTCCGTGTGCGTGGTTAATAAATGTAATGTCTGTTATATTGGTTAGGTAAATTTTTAAAATATAATGTCCGTATTTATAAAAAAAAAAAAAAAAAAAAAAAAAAAAATACTTTTTACATTACGTCGAATAATAATAACTTCGGATGTTTTTTATGCACATTAAGTGACCCTGAAGTCTCCCAAATTCCTCCGGTATTACTTCCTGAAATCTTCCCTAGAACAACCCGAGGAGGAACCTGAAGGAGGTCCTGGGGAGCTCCCCGGGATGCTATGAGGCGGACATTTTCGGTTCCTGAGGACCTCCTGGTGACAAATTTTTGCATCCTCAGGGATGCCTGGAGGATGAATGTCAATCTTCCTGGGGATGCCCTAGGGAAGCACGTGTGCTATATGGGATATAGTCTCCTCCTAATTCATTACAAAGCTTGTAATGAATGTACTGGTCCGTAAACGCCTTCTGAAATTCAGTCACTCCAACTCTAATTAGTTCTGAAGTGACAGCCACTTCATTGTCATCTATTGACTCGTACCACTGTCCCTTTATCTTCCATTTTAACTTGGGAAATAAAACGTAGTCCAGGGAGACAGATCTGGTGAGTAGGGTGTGTGTTTGGTGCACACAACCTGCCTTCTCGTCAAACATTGCTCCACAAGGTGCGTTGTCGTGCAACAGGCCCAAATTTCCACTGTCCAGTAAATCGAGCCTCCCATGCCGCATTCATTTCAAAAGCCGATGCAAGACATCTTTGTAGAGCACAAAATTTGATGTTTGTTCGTTTTTAGGGTTTCGTTCATCTCAAGAAACCCTATTACTCCCATTCCGTTGTCTGTCCGTCACAGAGCCACTCTCAGAAACTATGTAACTTACAGAGTTGATACTTTGTATATATATAACTGAATACCAGCTATGAAGCTCAAAATATTAAAATTTGAAAAAATCGTATTATTTTAATAAATAGAGATAAAAAACCAAAATTCTAACAGGCTTTTCCTATTAAATTTAAACATGTTTTCGTCATAGCTGTTGCCAAAAATTAAAAATCCACAATGAAATTCTTTCTACAATAATTAACTTTCTATTGAACGATTTCCACGTGAAAAATCAAAATGAAATAAAAAGTTTCACCAATTGAAAAAAAATATATATTAATATGAAATAAAAACGATTGACGTCATAGTGGTAATAAAACGACATTTTCAAAGATTTCTCAATAATACAAGGAGTATGAGTATATGTGTATGTGCACAAAGCAGATTAATATCCCGTCATTAGAGATTTAAAAGAAAATATGACGTCATATTTGGTGGAATAGTAAATGTATGAGTTTGAGAAACATATTGAATCATGATAAAAATCCGATTATGGAAATATCCACATATTTAGCCATTTTGATGGTGTACAACATGTTTAATTTTGAAATTATTTTTTTTAAATATCGCATTTAGTCCGTATGACAGATACTGTTAAGACAGAATATATTAGCGGGCTGGTTTAGATATTCGAAAAAACGAAAAAATAGACCGATAAATTTTTACTTAATAAAAAACATGACTTTTTTTTTTTTTTTTTTTTTTTGCTAAAGGAAATTTATTTGGATTTATTAAATAAAGGATAAAGTGTTTTGAAAGGAATATTAAACTAAACCCTTTGAGCGATCTTCGATCACACTTACCCACTTGTTCCATCTTTCTTTCGATGACAATGACGCACATGCACGCTTTATAGAAATGAGCGCTAACAAGTGAGAAGTACACAGAAAGGAACGCTACCACTTGATACGCAAGGCTGAAGGGTGTTTATCGGTCGTACCGCCGGTTTCACAGAGATAGGGCCATCTGTGTTTGGTGAAGAGCGAGAGTCATCTGACATTTTGAATGCACTGGTTTATCAGGAAATGAGGGGAAAATTTCTTACAAAATTTCATTTTTATATACGAGGGAAAGTCATTAAGTAAGTCACAAAAGTTAATTAAATAATAACTTACAATTATATTCACTTGAAAAGTATTTTTATTTCTCAACATTTTCTCCACCAATATTTATGCACTTATAATCACCGTTTGATCAGTGCCCCAACACCAGCGACATACAATTCTTTGGGTTGCGGTCTCAGTCTCATTAGGACTTCGAGTTGAACCTTTTAATCATCTGTGAATATCATCTTGCTTCCAAGATGGTTTATAGTGGACTCAACAGATGAAAATCATTTGGGCCTAAGTCGAAACTTTATGGTGGATGTTGAAGAAGTTGCAAGATGATGTTCACAGATGATGAAAATGTTCAATTCGAAGTCCTAATGTGGCTGAGAGAGCAACCCAAAGAATGTTATGCAGCTGGTGTTTCGGCACTGATAAAACGGTGATATCAGTGCATAAATTTTGGTGGAGAATATGTTGAGAAATAAAAATAGTTCTGAAGTGAAAGTTATCATTGTACGTTATTATTTAATCATCTTCTGTGACTTACTTAATGACTTACCCTCGTATATAGTCTCCGAGAGGCGCAAAGTGACCTGCAGTTGCGAATTTTTTAAAAGGTTTAAATTCGAATTTTTGAAAACCAATTGCGCTGTTGATGAGAAGGTCTCAGCTTTAAGAGCATATTTTTTGTTTATCGGTGCGTCGAAATTTGCGCCCTCGCGGAACGTTGCCATAATAGAGAACACGTCCCTTTTTGAAAATAAAATCAAAGGGTTAAAAACAATCTTTTTTTATTTAATTGCGACGCTTAAGACGTAAAAGTACGAAATAAAAGTATGTCTTCCTTTTTCTCCGTATTCCAAACGATTCGGTTGTAGTGCGTTAAGCGAAACAGCGAAGAAAATACAGCATTTGTTTTGTTTTTTCTTCTACGCGATCGGCAAAGTAGAGATTGAGCAGGCGCTGTCGCGCTTACTGATTTTCAGAAAAACGAAAGCGCTTTCGATCAATTTTATTTAGCATCTTGCTTAATTCTAAATACATTAAAATTCTGAGACTTGGGTGCATCGGGATCTGCCTTGGACAATACCTACCCAAATTTGAAGACTTCTACGAGCAGTAGATTTCGTAGCAGTCACACACGGACAGACACCCAAACACGCACAGAGAGGGAAACCTTCTTTTAGTAGTATAGATGTGTAGAGAGCTGCGTGAGCTGCGTGAATATGCTTCAATTCAACCCTAATATAGACCCTTGTCTGTAGAAAATAATGTTCCAAATTGCATGGACCTTTGCATGTACTTTAAAACCTATTAATAGGTGCAATATGCATAGTAAAAAATATTATTTTTTCTTTACATTTATTATCAATATAATTATTCATATTTGGAACTGGTTTCGTGTATATACCTTCTGTATGTTTGGGTTCCGTGTACATTGCTTTTGTGTATAAAAATTAGTCGTTGGGGTAATACTTACCCATCATGAATATGCATAATATAAAATATGAAAATAAAACATGTGTAAACAATTTATACAATGCATTGCAATTCGAATAAAGTCGTGGCTTGAC
Source organism: Maratus michaelseni (assembly GCA_963931845.1). Taxonomy (NCBI): domain Eukaryota; kingdom Metazoa; phylum Arthropoda; class Arachnida; order Araneae; family Salticidae; genus Maratus; species Maratus michaelseni. The sequence goes on from OZ007592.1 coordinate 397,924,683, forward strand.
GACGTCATAAACTTTAACTGCTCTATTACTGAATTGCATAAAAGAAACATCTTTATAACTCCAAAATTGATAATCATATTGACTAACGGTTTACTGTATCGGTTTAAGCGTCTCATTTCCAATTAAAATATGTCTTTGAATTGAAATATGAATGAAATACAGTGTCATGAAAAATCGAAGAATGTAGAAAATATAATTACAAATATCTCGGCAACTAATCATCCGATTGACTTCTTCTTTACGCAAAATTTATGTTTTTTATTGTCTTTTATATTTACTATTTAAAACAAACAATTTCGAAAATTTTTATATACCTTTTATCAGAATGAATATTTCGAGAGTCCGAAAAATAGTTCCGGATAATCAAGGTTACTGAAATTCAATAAGCTTCTTCCAATTATTACATACTAAGAACATACCAAATTTCAAGTCTCTATCTCAATTTGTTCGAGAGCATTTACACACACACAAACAGACGGACGGCAATTTTTTTTCTAAAAATAAGTTTTTCGGAATCTCTAGTGTCTGAAACATGTAAATCGTCAAAAAAAAAAAAAAAAAAAAAAAAAACGATTTTCAAAAGGATTATAAAACTTACCCTACACTACGTATGATGAGTAAGAGCTTTTGCGAAATATCGCCCTCATGTACCTACATATTAGGTAAATAACAAATTGTTTTTAATGTTTAAAATTTGTCGCTTAATAAAAAATATTGAGAAGGGCTGTATTAGGAAATAATCTTTTTAATATAATATAAATAATTCATGTATATGAAAATAAACTACTTCCAACAAAAAGCACTTGCAAAGAAAATGGAGAAGTAGCATATTATGCATATCGTCATTTAATACACGTCTTCCCCGGAACAGAAAATTTATGTGGCGTGAAATTTATTTGAAGAGAAAATATTTTAATGACGATTAAATATTTTTTACTGAGATAATAAATAATACTTTCATAACCGAGAGTATGTTTCATTTTAAGCCATATTTGTTTTCTTGTTTTATATGCATACCTGAATAATTTCTTAAGATTGAAGAAAATTTCGAAGAATAAAATTTGCATCATGCTAATAATTTTTCATACTTAATATCTTTTTCAATTTGCTATTTTTTTATGTGAATAGTTATTAATTAAACAGTATACAGAACATGACTATTAGTTTCCTTTTAACATCAGGCAGCGGGTATATCATAATTATTGTGATTATGTACCAGTATACATTTTTTAGTTGTGGTATTGTGGACAGTAAAAGTGGTGTTTGAGTCATGATTCTGGAATATTTTTGCCCTATTCGCTTCATGACGCTTTCATGTTTTTCCACATTTTAATTATAGTGCAATTAGGTTAGTCGTAACCAAACATACCTAAATTCAATTGAAAATAACATTTTTGAAAAAATATATTTAAGTACACTCTTTTCAAAAATCTTACTTAAAGTTTTCTACAAATTGTATTAAACAAAAAACATCGTCTTTGGCTATACATAATTTGTTTAACAAAGTCTAGAAAAGGGAAAACTTCCATTATATAACATTTACGTACCTAACTTTAAGTATTCCATGTTCTGGACTTTACGGCCCATTATGATGCAGTAATAATCATTTGTCTTTCGAAACCTGTATCATATATAATCGTTTGTTTTTAGAATAGAATCAGTTTTATTTAATTCTTATTTAGGGAACACACGTTTTTATACATAAACACATACGCTTAAAATCTTTTAAGGTTCACTAAAATCCACAAATAAAAAAAGTACGTGTATGGTTTTTTATACAATACAAATTTGTATACAGCATTTTAATGCTTTATTTTTTTTATTGTTAAGCGCGAAATGTAAAGAGAAAAATAAATGCATAACTTGAAAGTTAAGAATTATTTTACACTGTTAATGTAGAAGAATGTAAAACTGCGAAATGAAAGAAATTTTCTATGATTTACTAATAAATTACTGTTATATGGAGAACACACAAAAAATCAATAAATTGCAATATTATTAAATTTTTCATACAATACTATTTTTGAACATGTGCGGACTTTTCAGAAATAAATATACTGGTAATTATAATGATAGTATTAATTAAAATGAGAAACATATATAGGGGAGAGTAGCTGAATTTGAACCACTTCACTCATTTTCAGGTGTAACTCACTTCATTTTCGGAATATCTGCAAAATATTACTGCACGTTGGACACTCTATTAATCTACCAACTAAATAAATCTTTAGAACAATAACTTTTTGAAAATCATAATTTTATTTTAATATGAAAAAAAAGTGGTCGAAATTCAGCAAGTGCTCGTCTAAGTTGGACCCCCAGTCTTCTAAATTGGACCAAACAATATTAGGCTGTTTTAGTAACTAGGGAATATAACTAATTTTATTAAAAGCAAAGTTTGCGATTACTCGAACAATCAAACAAAACAACAGCAGTGAAATGGAATATCTGAAAGTAACTGTAATTGTTTTAAATCAAAATGTTAAAAATATAAATCAAAGTTTTAAGTAATTAAGAATAGAAATTATGGAACTATTTTCTAGTTACTTGAATATCGTGTAAGAAGTGATGCAAGGCTTACACATGAATGTCTTTTCTTCATTGTTTATTCCAGCGCACACAACATGGAACCATATTTTGCAATCTGAACAATGAATCATTTCTGTTATTTTATTTTTCTTACAAATTCGACAAAACCAATCATTACTGTCTTGATTTTCCTTTTTAAATTCTGAATCATTATAGACATTTTTTTGCAACAGAAGTTTTCCTTACTTTATGTCTGTAGTTCGTCCATTCCATCATTATTTTTTTCAATTGAATTACGCCTATATATATTTTAATACTTGATGTTCCAATTGCTTTTGTGATTTGAGTGCTTCCTTTTTGTTGTTTTTTGTTTTTCATTTCAAGGTTTACTTTATAGGTCAAAGATATTAACACAGCTATTTTTTGGCTCCCTCTGTACTTTAACTTAACGGATTTTCATAAGGGAGATTGCATTTCTAATGATTGTTTGGATTTTTTTGTGTGTGTGTGGGGGGGGGGGGGGGGAGAGATTGTAGTTGAAACCTTCTGGCGGGTCATTCTCTTCACAACTTACTCTTTCCTTTTCGTTTCCTATATCTTTGACTAGTTTTGCTGTCACTGATGTTTTTACAGACTGTTTGTCTGTGCCATTTTCATCATTTCTTTTACTCTTTTAGTTTTAGTAGGTTTCATGATTACTGACTCTGACTCCAAAAAATAGTGTCCAAAGCAGACAATCTCAAAATTCACTACTTACTTTTCAAATTTATTATAATATATCTGTTACAATTTAAGCAACTGAAATTGGTCCAATTAAGGCAACTACGCCATTTTTTAAAACTGATAATCTCACGAATAAGAACAAAAACGAATACAAACAAATACACGTGAAAAGTATGCGCAATAAACACATGAATTTAGATATGTATGTAGTATTTTGGTTGTTGTCTAGGAGTAATGAGTAATAGTCCAGACAGTATTCAAAGTTAATTAGCTTGTAGGTTTAATTTCTTGATTATAATATAAACTATTTACAGTAATAAATTAAAATGATATAACATTTGCAATTTATCTGACCACCTGTCGGGTTTAAAAATTAGTTAAACGCGTGGTCCACCAACCGGCATAAAATTACATATAGGGACAATCTATCGACCCGTCTGATTGAGACAAAAACTATGGCATATCTACCCTCTTCTCATGATGAAAAATGCGCATCATCAATTTGCTGTTGTGCGGAAACATCGAACTTGGATCCCAATTCACAAGTCGCACTAAAATATGTGCAATGGTTTGCAGTCCGAAGTTCAGATAAAGAACTATTGCGACCACATGTATATGAAAACATAACAACTCACCTTAGTTTTAAAGTATTCTCTTACGTTTAGTAGGAAAAACAGCTAATTTTAGGTTATTTAAAAAATTGTGAGAAAACAGCACGTGGAAGAAGGCTGATTCTTCTAATAATAAATTACGTCATTCTGATGAAAAGGATTTCAACGGTAGAGGGCGTTTCTTTCTGTAATAAACGGCAGAATTGCAGCGGTCCATCTAAAGCAGCGATCCAAATATGGCTACTCTCCCCTATATGTTTTTATCGTTTATTCAAAAAAGTGTAGAATTATATATTACACTTTTTGTTATAATAAAATCCATACAAGTGGGACATTTAAAATGAAAATGACTACAGAAAATATTCTAAAACAGTTTTTGATTTGATTCGTTTCCATTTGAGTGATTGTTTGGTTTTTTTGTTTTCAACTAAATAGTTTATACGCACATAAAAGAAATGGCATGTGCGCAGTGATGTAGCTGTAACAAAACACAATGTTTTCTCTATAAGCAGAGGGTATATACCAGAGAGTATACGCTATGGATACGGTGGTATACGGAGTTATCCAGAAGTTGTATGGCGCATATCACCGTATACCCTGCACTACATCCTTACCTACTAGCATCCTGCGCATATCATACGCATATCCTACCAACATCCTTCAGGGTGCTTCTAAGAAGATTCGACAAAATATAATATAGTAGGATTCTTTACAAGAAATGAGTTTTATTGTCAGTGGAGTAATGGAGATTCATGCGTAACGTATTTTTATCGGTAATAGCTACCGAGTTGCCGATCTGATGATACCAACAAGTTAGTGAAATATGTCAGAATGGGTATATTGTGGGTAGCTCAGTGGTATAGCATTGGCGCGTACAGTAATGTTTCTAAGTTTTCAGTTTGTTATGGGCTGTACACATAAAAGTTATCAATATTTTGATTATTTTGTACCCCCTTCTCCCCGCACGATATCATATGTTATCAGTTATTGAAACACCACCCTCCCCTTTATCAACGCTGTGTTCAATGTCTAAAAATTATTTTTATTTTTACATTTTTTTACGTTTGCAGAGATATAAAGATATTGTTATACGTTTATTATTAGCATACTTCGTGTATTCAAATGAAGAGAAAAAGTCAATAAAATATCACTATTATAAATGAAAACACTTTATATCAAATAGCATCTAAAACATATAGTTACTATTTAAATATATTTAATAATAGTGTATTGTTACTTAATGCATTCTAAAGTAATATTGACTTATTGCACTTACCCCGTGCACGGCGGAGCTGAAACCAGAACTACTTCTCATCAAAACAAGAGGACAACATCTTTTTTTTTCACTTGTAAAAACAACTAGTATCATTTCAAACATATTTATCATCTGGTTTCTCTAACATTGAATTATATACACATACTAGCTAACCCGCCCGGGCAGCGTTGCCCTGGCCCGCGATAATACTCTCTTCTATACGAATATGACTGATATCTGTAAGGCTATCGAAATCAAGTTGAATGAGGCAAACCCCGTCGTAATCGGGCTAATAGAACATACGATCAGAAAGCGCACTTGGTGGTCGAAAGTGCAACTAAAATTTTTAAGGCTATAGATATCAAGTCGAATGAGCCAAACCCCATCGTAATCGGGCTCATAGAACCAGACATACTCCTAAAGTTCCACCTTCCACCGCCAGAGGGCGCAATCTATTCTGGAAGAGGCTTTTTCAGAACACTCGACCCAACCAAATTTCCTAGTTGAATTGCAATTGGGTGAACATTAACAAAATAGCGGAAATCGCGAAAATGGGTTAAGTAAACGATCGGTTTCGAAATGGTTAATGTAGATATTTTTAAAAACCCAACGAAGCGTTTCAAAGAGAATGAACGTGTCTATGATCTGGAGTCTACTGTTTGTCCGTATTCGCATTTCCCGAGTGGATGCCGATTTTTAAACCTGGACCGAAAAACGAAAATCGCGTGAGTGTGTTTTGGAAAGGATTGTTTCGGAGAATTAAAATTATTTTTTTTCAAAATGGATACCAGATTGTAAAAAGCATAGGAGTAGATTAGGCGCGGTATTTTTAGTTTTTCATATCTTGTTTATAAACGCCGATTCGAATTTTTAAAGACAGAAGAAAGAGCTAAAAATGCGAAATTGACTTACGGTAAAAAACGTTTTTGAAAAGGTTAACGGGATTTTTTTTAAACTAAAGGTTCCTGCCTGAACCCGATAAAACGTAGATGTCATTAAGTGTGTTTGTTTTTTGTTTGGTTAGTTAAGAGAGCCGATGCCAGATTTTATATATATCGCAGAAAATTGGAATTCGTAAAATTGAGTCCTTGGCGCGATTTTTTTCGAAGGGTTAATATTCGTATTTTTCAAAAACAAATACAGGTATAAAAAGATAAAAAATGTAGATATTGTCTGGTATTTTTAGTTTTTCGTATCTTTCTCTGAACCGCCGATGTAAATTTTTAAATATTGTCAAAATCGCAAATTCGCGAAACGGTATACATAAAATATACTTCTTCGAAGAGTTAACTTTCGTATTTTTAAAACTAAAGGTAGCTTTGAAAAGGGCAAAGTCAGCTCCTTAATTTGGTGACCTTCGTGTTTCTGTATCTCTTGTAGTCCGGTGGATGCAAGGCTCGGAAAACGGGAGGAAGTAATAAACATGAATTCGAAGATTCTTGATTTTTTTTTTTTTTTTTTTTTTAAGGGTTAAATGTGATTTTTTTTCAAACCAACCGAATCGTTCGAGACGTAAAAGTTTTTTAGCAGTTCGCCCATGGCAAATTTAGAAAAACTTAAAAAAAAACCGGGATGACTCGTACTTGCTCTCTTTTATTCCCGAAGATACGGATATTTGTTTCTGAGCATGCGCGAGCGGTTTTCGGAAGAGTGTTTTTTTATTTGTTATCTTTGATTAGGTTTTAATTAATAACTACTCTAATTTTCAAAATATTAAAATTCTGAGGCTCAGGTGCACCAGGAGAGGGTTTGGACTACATAAATCTAAATTTTAAGGTTTCTAGTTGGGCTAGATTTTACTAGCCATCACCAACAGACACATACAAACACACATAGAGACACACAGAGCGAAACTTTCGTTTATTAGTATAGATGACAGAAAAATAAGAAAACCGAACAGAGGGGGTAGTACATATTTTGAAATGAAATGATTTTATAATCATTTAATGGCTTTATTAATAACTCTGTATTTTCATAAAAATAGACAAGAAAAAAAAAAAAGAAAACAGATTTTTACGTAAATAAAAAGTTAGAAAAATAAGAAAAGGGAAATTTTGTTTCGATAAGAAATGATAACGATATCAAAAGATAAAACTCCTTTCCCCCTACAGGTATCTAAGGCTATCAACTGCAGCCCACCCCCTAAAGTCATAAGGTTATATATGCACAGCCCCTTAAGAGAATGTGGTCAACTTTGACCTCCTACTAGAAATAATATAGTATTCCGGGTTGAAATTTCATATATATGTGTTGATTATTGACGGCCAATTATCTACACTTGGGATATAGGCCCGGGGGAGTGCCCTTCGTGGGGGTCTTTCTAAGGGAACCTAACCCGTATTTACGCATGGATAAATCCACGGCTCGAAGAAAACCACGAAAACTCCGAACGATTAGGCCGACGGGCGCGATTGGGATCGAACCCAGCACCTCCCGTCTACCAGTTTCGAGAGTAGAACCTCTCAGCCACTGGTGGGGCTTTCATATATATAATTATTATCCATGGAGTAATGGACTTGCATGAGTACCACTCTTTTCATCGGTACAAGCTGTCTGGTTTCACTTATAATAATAACCAACGAATAAATGACTTGTGTCAGAATAGATATAATATAGTTAACTTAGTCATAAAACGTTGGCGAGTATGTCAAAATTTCCAATCCTAGATATTTTTCACTCTGTTGGAAAACATTGTTAAATTTTTACCACCACGAACAAAGAATATAATATTTCGGGTTTACATCTCATATATATAATAAATCTTTCTTTCAAAGCATGTGTTTAGAAGAATTAGCTCTTTTTTACAGACACAATTTATTTTGAAATTCATTTTTGTATTGAAATAAATTTTATTAAGTATTTATAAAGTACTGTGGTTGTACCTCTGTTTGCCGTTTGTATAGATTATTCCTTTTAAAAGGAAATTTAACGAATTAATCCATTATTAAAGTATCATCTTTCAAGATGAGTTCAAATGTCCTCCAAAATTTTATTAAGGTAAAGATTAACCACCAATTATCGGAATATCGCTTAATTTTAAAGATCCGTAATTAATCAGAATGATACTTATGATGCAAAGTGTTTAAAATCGGAAAATAATTTATAATTTCACGATAAGGGATTTTATTGAATTTATATATATATATAATATGTATATTTACAGAACTTCCGGTTATACAGTATTTCAGAACGAAGCACTATTGACAGTCTAAAGAATAGTTATACTTAAAACTACTTCATCAAAATAAATTTGCTTGTCACTTATAAATTAATTTTTCTTTAAATGCAAACTTAGAAAGAAATTTCTAACAAGGAGACCGCCAAACATGATGCGCACAGATTTTGATGATTTTAAAGTATGTTGTAGGGATCATACCCCTAACTATTCAGGTCAAAGGTTTCCTTCAAATGGGCTTTAGTTTTCGAGAAATTTCGTTTTAAAGTTAAGCATGCATTTCAAATGCCATTACTTCGCAATCATGGGCGTGGTCTCAGTGGTTCCGTGGTAGCGTTCGCGATTTCAGAACCGCAGATGGGTGTTCTGTCCTCTCCTGTGACTTTTACCTTTTTTAACAAATTTTATATATTTGTCGCGTTATAAGTTGTATGCAGAATTATGAATTCTGCATCTTTGAACTTTTTGATATTTTCCTAATAAATTCCATTTACATTTTCGAATATTTCGTAAAAATTTACGTTTTTTTTTTTTCCCTTGTGCAGTTTTGAAATTAATATTTCTATTGACGAAATTCCAAACTAACTAATTCCAAAAACATATCTTGAAAGGAGTAATAATCGTCTGCAACGACTTTTACGGTAATATCAGAATAAATAAAATTTTCTTTTTATGAATTTCGTTTCGCTTCCTTTGCAGACAAATACCACGTTTGAAATAATTTCTTTTTCAAATTTAATGCATTTTTAAATATATTTATCACAATTTAAGTATTTAAAGAATATGTAATATGCTAATTTATACATTCTTCCAATATTGTTAAAACAATTATTTAAAGGCGATTTTTAATGCGAAATTTGTTTAGAATATTTTTGCAATAGGAATAACACAATTAGTTCCATATTTAATAAACTAAAAATGTCGATGTCGGTGATGATAAATATTTTAGTATTTCAGCAGTTAACATATTTCAATATATTTAGAACAAATCAAATATTAAAAGGATATATTATTTTGTTAATTTTTTTCTTAATCATTTAATTTTTTTTAAATAGAAAATGTAAATTTAAAAAAAATGTATTATTTCACAAATAAAATAAATAAATAAGTAAATATACATAAATGTAAATAATAATCATTTTAAAAAGACGAGATATCAAGACATAAATTAGTTTGGATTTTCGTCAGCAGAAATATTCGAATAAAAATTGCGCAAAAACTATAAATTTTCACGCAATATTCGAAAATGTAAATGGAATTTATTAGGAAAATATCAAAAAGTTCAAAGATGCAGAATTCATAATTTTGCATAGAACTTATAACGCGACAAATATATAAAATTTGTTAAAAAAAGGTAAAAGTCACAGGAGAGGACAGAACACCCATCTGCGGCTCTCAAATCGCGAACGCTACCACGGCACCACGGAGACCACGTCCAGGATTGCGAAGTAATGGCATTTGAAATGCATGCTGAACTTTAGCCCGAAATTTCTGGAAAACTAAAGCCCATTTGCAGGAAACCTTTGACCTGAATAGTTAGGGGTATGTTCCCTACAACATACTTTAAAATCACCAAAATCTGTGCGCATCATGTTTGGCGGTCTCCCTGTAAGAAATGGAATACTACAAACTATTTTAAATGGACGTGTATGGGATGGATGAATATATGATTGGTATAAAGTATTACTTATATTAATGTACCGTCACGGGGAGTGCAGGATCGTTTCTTTAAAAGAACATAACACCCATTGAAAATTAAGTAATTAAACATTTTATGAAATAAGTAATTATTTAGAAAACAGCTGCGTTTATATATATATATATATCCTAACAGTTTTAGATAATATTTTATCAAACTTAAATGTTATGAAGTACTAACGTCTAATGCCAAAAAGCTAATCCAAAATAAAATATTATGCGTTTTAATACATTTACGATTTAAAAAAATAACAAGTTGGAAATTGTACGTCAAACGCTACAAACGAGGTGCGTTCGTACTATAGCTAGTTATATAAATATTCCGATCTTGATGATTTTTAATTCTGTGAAATGAATTATATCGTCTGCAGATTCATTTCTGTCATAAAATAAGTATATCGGTCGCTTGACGATTAAACTTCGAAAGCTCCTATAAAAAGAAAGCACCGATTTAAAAAAAATCAAATTTCTTAATAAATGTTTTCATTAATATTTTCTAAAGTTTTGATTCGATTTTTATAAAATTTGAAATGTCGCGACAAAATTCTGCAAAGATAATATATCTTAAATTTCAAACCATTCGGTTGGGTAGTTTTTGCGTTGTTATATGCGGACGGACGGACAGACAGACGGACGGACCAGACGACGACAATATGTGCTACGTATTTATATAATTACGAACGCACCTAAAAACGGAAAGACTGATTGATAGCATGTGATTGTAGATGTATGCCGACGCGTATTCATATATATACAACAAACTGTTATGAAATCCGAGGAGTTACGAAACCACACAAATTATATTGTATTGATCATAGTTACAGATTATTTTCCAAATATTCAAATAAAAATAATTATCACTTCCACTTTTCTACAACAAATTATGAAACAAAATAGACTATAAATGGCATTTTGTGTTTAAATATCCAGATATAGGGCAATACACATTCACACAGAACGCTGAATACTTCGTCATCTATATTTATGAATCATCACAGTTTTCATTCTGCTATTACATATATTTCCAAATATTTCCGTCATAAAGTAACGTTAAAGCCAAGCAGCACACCAAAAAAAAAATCATTTGCAGCATATGTAGAAAAGATACATCTAATTTTCCCCTATAAAAGTCTCTTTTTGACTTTTTTAAAAGTCAAAGCGTCATTGAAGAAAAGCTTTCACCATCATTAATATATAATACTATTTCAAACATTCTTTTATAAAATAGAACCGAATTTTGCCGTTTGAAAGAAAACTTTTCACCTGAAAATGTAGTTCATATCAAATTTCTGTCATAATCTTTGAAACTATGAAAAATGAATTTGTTTTCTTGCTATATCAAATAGTTTCGCCTCTGGAAATATAACTCTTCCATATAATTCATTTCTATGAAAGTATTTTGATATATTTTAGACTGCGGATGTGGATGTAACAAAAATATAATTTTATTAGTAAAGTCTAGAAACTACAGCATTTAGTTATGAAAACTGCAGAACTTGGATATTAGATTAATATCGGATGATAAAATTGAAAACAGAATAATGAGAAACATGATACACTTTTGTCTTAGAATATGTTCCCTACTATCATGAAAAAACAAGTGTGCAAATGTGCAAATAACTGTTTTTATGAGCAGTTACTTTAAAAGGCAAATGAATTTATTTTGTAAATAGACAGCATAATATATATTTATATAAATGTAATAGGAGTATTTTACATTTCTATTCGTACACCATAAATATAGACAATCTCTCTCTTATCATTGTTAAAACTATCCAACATATAAAATAACATCTTCCGAATTACTCGTGATTCCAAAAAAACATTCCTTTGACTTTAGTTGTCCCTAAAAACAATAGATTTCAGATATTCAAAGTGAACGAAAAAAATAATAATAACGAAATATTCAAATAACGAAAAATTTAAATGTTTTGTTATCTATACTTATTATTAAGCATGAGTATCCGTTATATACAGATGAGAGTTTTCTGCTAAAAATCACATTATAATTTTAAGAAAAGGAAAATGAACACGAATCTATTATATTAAAATCTGACCGTGTGTTTGTATTTCGCAACTACTCGTAGACTATCTAACGCAACGCGATTTACTTAATACCGGTTATCATTGATCCGAGGATGTCGCATAAACTCTCAGAATTTAAAAAAAATTAATTAGATGCGCCAAGATTTTTTTTTCTTTTTTTTTGTAAATTTTACGAAGTTTCTCTAAAAACGGAAAGTAAATTACTCCATATTTGTGTATAAAAAGGGAGAAATAAAACAGATCAGAATATTTTTTACACCATTTTCTCATTAAAACTGAAAAACAGAATTTATTTTCACTTTGAATAGATAATAAAACAAAATCTTGATTTCAGTAAATTATCCGAAAAATAAAAACATATTTTCACATATTCAAACTTCATGAATCAATTTATTCTGGAGAACAAAAATTGCCAATCAGCATACTGTTATTTAGAAAACAAGATTTGTTTCAGCTATCCATTAAACCAAGGAGACAAAGCATATAATTAAAGACAAAGCATATACTATTTCCAATAAATGTTTCTTTGAAGGATGGCCGTTAAAACGTTTCACAAAGGCGTTAAAAGTAAAATAGTTGATCAGGTAAAATTGACATATGTTTTTACCCAATTCGTCTATTTCCACGATTTTATTTGGCTCTCCTTTTACTTACCCATCATACGTAGTATAGGGTAAGTCTTGTAATCGTTTTGAAAATCGAAAATTTTTTTGACGGATTTACACGTTTCAGACACTGGAGATTCCGAAAAACATATTTTTAGAAAAAAAAATTGCCGTCCATCTGTGTGTCTGTGTGTCTGTGTGTCTGTAAACGCTCTATCTCCCGAAAAAATTGAGATAGAGACTTGCAATTTGGTATGTACTTAGTATGTAATAATGGGAAGAAGCCTATTTCATTTCAATAACCTCGATTAACCGGAACAATTTTTTTCGGACTCTCGAAATATTCGTTCTGATAAAAGGTATATAAAAAATTTCGAAATTGTTTATTTTAAGAAATGAACATAAAAGACAATAAAAAACATAAATTTTGCATAAAGCATGAAGTCGATCGGATAATGAGTTGCCGAGATATTTGGAATCCTATATACCACACTCTTCGATTTTTCATGACCCTGTATTTCATCCAAATTTCACTTCAAAGATATATTTTAATTGGAAATTTGACGCTTAATCAGCTGCAATAAACCGCTAGTTAATAGGATTATTATTTTTGGAGTTATAAGGAAAAACCTCTTTCAAGCAATTCAGTAATCGAGCCTTTAAAGTTTGTGACGTCATCAAACCACGATTTTATTGTAATTGCAATGCATTTTATAAGTAGTTTACACATTTTTATTTTAATATTTTACATAATGCATATCCATGATGGGTAAGTATTACGGTGGCCCCCAACGACTAGTTTGCATTAGTTGCAATTTCATTTTCGCGATTATTTGGCACAAAATTTCACTTTTTTAAGACTGAGTTATGTCAAGGTCCTTATAAAAAAATACCGCATTGCCCGCTATGAAATGTGATAAATAGTTAGTTAATTATTAACGTTTTTAAATATCTGGAGTGAAATATTTTGCTGAATTAATGTATTTTTTCTTCTTTTAATGTTGCGTGAACGAAGTCACGGGTAACAGCTAGTTTTGTATAAGTTTTATTAATAATCTAGTACAGATTGGTAGAGATTTGTAAGTTTGAAAAATGTATTATAGACTGTTTTAGGCATGACTGAGATAAGTCAAGTTGTTACAACCCCTTGATGGTTGCCTAATGCAAACGAGGCCTTGACACATATTTAATCAAACGTAAATACAATATTTATAACAGCAAACATGGAATTAGCATTGAATAGGATGGATGTAATGTTCACGAAAAGAAAATAAGCTCAATTTGTACGACGGATTGAGAGGGGGAAATACTTTTCCCAAAAGCTGTTATATGTAACTCACTTAACTAGGATACAAATGATCTCACCGTTCGTTCAGCAGGACTTCAGCTGAAAATATTGATGAAATTCTGTCTTTTCCAGTGATTCTGTATTTTTTGCATAAAGCTCAACAGATTATCAAAATTGGCAGAACTTTTCTTCAATATGCTAACGGAATCTCCACAATGCCAGCAAGTGATTCGAATTTCACGAGGTAGCTCCCAAACCCGAGGGCTAGATTTGTTCGAAAACAACTGATTGTATCTTCTATTGCACCATATGTAACTACTACAGAACCGTTATTACGTAATTAACTAAGATATCATGGAAAAATAAATGTCATAACCAGATCCTCAGAGATGCATACCTACATTACCAAACTTAATGAAATGAGATAATAGATTTAAATTCATGCCTACATATTAAACTTCAGAAAATCACGATCGCACGCAAAATCTCAAAACTCACCCAACCACTAAAGTGTCCTTATAAAAATGTAACTACGTATTATGCCATAAAGTGTGCTGCATACGATCGTGAGAGTGACAAATTGTTGATATTGTGCGTTTTGTTAGTGAACGCCGACTTTCTGTTTTGCCTTAAAAATTATGAGCTCTTGGCACAAATAAAGGCCTACAATCACTGTAGTTTCAACGCTCCATCTAAAAAAGTCTCATATTGTATGATGATATCATCGCGTAGTATTTTTATCGATAATATTATCCTCCATGGGAAAAGATTACATATCATATGAGAATTTTATTAAGAAGACAGCTGTCTAGTCCTGTGTCTGCTCCAACAATTGGTACAGTTGTTTATACCGGCAACAAAATTAAAGTCGTCGCTCACTAATTAAACTCACGCAACAACAACTTATTTGTATGAAGATTACGTACATCACGTATTATTTAACTTTATCTATAAGATTTCATACAAACATAACCCTCTATATGCTAACCTGGGGTTATCACTGTTTCCAATATATCATTCAGTATATTTTCAATATATTATTAACATCTGACAAAACATTATGTGTTTTTTTTTTCATTTTTTGAAATAATATGTAGTCTTTAAATTATTAATAATATTTAATATTCTAAAACCGTAAAATTGACCGGAAGGACCGGAGACAAAAGAATTCAGGTTTACGTTTTAGCCGGGGTATTTTCCATGTATTTTCCATGTGCAAGATTTCACAGATCATTTCACATGTTTCGTATACATTTACACGATGTACTCTATATACAGCATTAGTCACAATTTGAAAAAAATCGGAATATCTACTTTATTATAATTTAGATAATCGTTGATATATTACTGCATATATTCTGAATTTTTAACGCGTAATCTTCTTTTTTTAATTTTTAAGTTTAAAATCTAAATCTATTGTTTTGTAAAGTATATTATGTTACCTGACGCACTAGTCATAATCTCATTAATGCAAGAAAAAAAAAAGAAAAGAACAATACCTAATGATTTTAGGTACATTTTTAAGAATTTTATAAAAAAAAATTAGTTAAAACTTTAACCATCTGCTTTATAGAGAACATTATGTACGACATACTCATTGATTTCTAAATGCCAAATAGAATTATCCCTGTTGTCCAGTAAATTTAAACCAAAAAAGGCTTCTACCTGGAAAGTATTCGAGAAGTTTTTTTTCTCTTTCTTCCTTTATGTTTTTTGGGTATGAACACGAATGTCATCTTTGCCATCTCGTATCTGGTCTGCTTAAAAAGTTACAAGAAAAAAAATCATGACAAATAGAGTTTGTTTCGTATTTTCCCTTGTGTTCAATAGAAGATTAAGCTTTTTTGAAAAACGTTATTGCACTAAATTAAACTAAAGAAAGTTTCCCACATTTTTCATATGCAGTTTTTTTTTCTAAGACGAATAGTTTTGGCATACAAGTAAAATGAATTTTAGCCATATATTTAAATTCCATCATCGTTGGGCGAAAACGCTTAATGTAATGTTTTACAAATGCAAGATTGAAATGCAAATACAAAACGAGTGGGAGGGTGTTCTTTAAACAGCCCCATGATGGCACACTCATGATATCACGAGAATCTCCTCTCTCCTCCTCCCTCTCACTCCTCTCTTTCAGGACCTTTTTGGCACGTGTTGAAATTAAAAGCTCAGCTTTCAGTTTGTTTTTAGACATCTCGTCGGTCTTTTTTCCATTTGCCCTAATGTGTGTCCAGTGTGCATTTAATTACAGATTATGTGTTTTAAATCGTTTCTGTGGAACACGAAGTGAAATTCATTATGGAACAGAAGTGTTTTATCTGTCTTAAAAATGACTGTTCATGATTTTTAAATAATCACAACTACTGGGGGATTCACCATTCGGAGTACGGATAAATTCTGGTCAGGAACATAGTCTTACATGACGATAAAGCAATCTCTAATGAAGACCATGGAAACTGCAAGTGGACTTTCTCACGTGTGTGGTGTCAGTGAAGGTGTTTTGGCAAGATGGACCATGAGTATGATACCACTTCAACGGATATGTGAAAAAATTGACGAATTCAGTGGGACAGCTTTTACAACTTCTGAACGACATGTACAGATGAGAAACTACAGAGTGGCCCGGGACAACGCTGATATGAATGAATTATTTGAATGGGTTCACCAAGACATTCCTTTCCGAGAAACAAATGACCTCATTTCAATCTCTATTGGGTTTGTTTAGAGATGAGAAAATAAATCGTCATATGGCACATGAAGTTGGCACTGTTGGCATATCAAGAATCATTAACAGTGATTTTCATTCCGTTACATTCCAGCATAATGACTAAGTGCAGCCATTAGGTGTGATGAGTAGCGCTGTCATGTTGGTTGAAAAAAATTTTCACATCAACCTGACAATCATTCTTGCAAAGAATGAGTATATACTCATTCAATGCAAACATTCTTGCAAAGAACGAGTGTAAAAAAACAATCTGATCAAAAACTTGAGGAATATTTGTCTTACGAGCTCTCTGCCTACCCATTTTCTCTGTTTTGACGAATCCGGAATGCCAAAAACTATCAAATCCTCTTTGTTCAAGGAATTCACTCCTTTCCCATCAGACATCATTTTTGGGAACGGATGTATGTTTGTTCACTCCTCTGCCTTAACTGTGATGGCTACTATGACAATATCAGCTCCTTCATCGCCGACGATGACTTGGAAGCAGAGGTTGATGACCCAATACTCCAGGATATTTTAAGTCCAGTGGAGACATAACCTGAGTCATAAAGTAATGATGAAGAAGATATCAATGAGTCTCCTGTCGAAGAAAATCAACCAGGCCCTTCAAAGTGACCACAACGACATTAATTGGAGAACAACACTGCATTTATCTTTTTTTCCTGTTTACAACCTTCCACATTATTATAATATTATTATTATATTAACTTAAAATAGTTATTATTGTACTTGAATCACATTACTAGAAAAATTAAAATTGGCGTTCTTATCTATTTGAAGTGTTTGTGTATTTATATTTTTCTAATCACCTAATAGCTATTTATTTTATTAGTGCTATAAAAGTTTTAAAAGTCGGTACGCAAATGGTAAAATATTTGAAATGCAACTACAAAAACACTAAAGAGCTTCAAATTGATGATTGAAATGGATGCGCGTTTTGCCCTCCGATAACAGAATTTCAATATTTCGCTAAAATTTCTTTTACTCGTTATTCCAAAACTATTGATCTTAGAGAAAACATTGTGGATGAGAAATGTAAGAAATGTTCTCTAGTTTAATTTGGTGCAATAATTTTGTTGAAAAAGTTTAATTCTCTACTGAATACAAGGGAAAAACCGGACAAAACCCTGCTTTTTGCATTGTTTTTCACTTATAACGTTTTAAGCAGACTATATACGAGGTGGCAAAGATGAAATTCGAGTTTAGCAGCCCCCAAAAATATAAAGGAAGAAACAGAAAAAAACTTTTCCAAGACTTTCCAGGCTGAAACCTAGATTGACTGGACTACTACTTACTGGACTATTGACTGGATGTTAATTTATACAGTTTTAACTGTACAACATTTTTGGTGTGCAGTTTAATTGTATTTAAATGAACAATTTAAGTATACTTGTTTTAAATAAACGTTTTATGCTATTTTTTTAAATAATAATAATACAACTTTGAAAAAGGAAATGTACAAAAAATATAAAAGTATTTTATACTAACATACATTCTAATACTTAAATAATTAAAAGATATATAAGATTATTCATTTTTGTAAAGTATATATACTTTTATTTAAGCTTATGTAGAGACATTTTTCAAATATTAAGTGAAAAATCGATCCCACAAAATGCCTTTAAATTCCAAAAAAAGTTCTCTAATGAATGTCTATTCCTATTATTTACTTTGTTAATGGGTTTCCTTTTTTAATGATGAAAAATAAAGATGAGATATTAATGAAGCAAGAAAGGTAGTGTCAGAAATTATTTTTAAGTAAGATTAAAAATTTGAAAGAAATTGCTGATTACTTTTTTGCAATTAATGGCTTTCTTTGAAAATAATTAATGCAACAGAAAGATATTTCAGAAAGATAAATATTGTCAGAACAATTTTGTGGAATAATTATCGAAAGTAATTAATTTATACTGAAAAATATAAGTATTTTTCTTCTTTGGTTAAAAGAAATATATATATAAAGTAAAATTTATATCTGCACTTGAACTGTAATTATAAATTAACTGTTTAACATATGGTGAATAAAATGAGCAAGGTGTTTCAATGATTGGTGATTCAATCTCTTGCAACCTTTTATTAATGTTTCTGGGATTTCTTTTGATTAAGTATTCCACAAATACAAAAACATGTATTTTAATACAAAACATACCAGGAGTTTTCGCAGAGTTCTAAATATACACTGCTCAAAACAATTAAAGGATATTGCAGTTTTAGGTGAATTTTGTATCTGGGAAACTTTTTAGCTGATTGATACATGGTCGACAGACATAGTAGATTGTATGAGAATAAATTACACATGTTTGGCAGAAAAAAATGCATTTTATTGCGCATTTGTGTACAAAAGGAAAAAAACACAATTATGAGAAAAAAAGAATAAGAAAAGGTGTTTTCTTCAAAGAAAATCATTTTCAGTAGGGGGTATGGTTTCCACGGGCGGCCAGCAACGTTGAACACCTTTGAGGCAAGGACTCAATGAGGCTATTAATGACGAGTTGGGGTATTCTGCCCCACTCTTCCAGAAGAGCTCTTTCCAGTTCTTGGAGAGTTTGTGGGGGTTGTTGGCGGCCAGAAACTCGTCTTCCTAGAGCGTCCCAAACGTGCTCGATTGGATTCATGTCTGGAGAACACGCTGGTCATTCCATTCGAACGATTCCTTCCTCGAAAAGGAAATCCTCCACCAGGTTTGCACGATGTGGCCTGCAGTTATCGTCCATTAAAATGAAGTTATCTCCGATTGCTGCAGCGTAAGGGACTACAATAGGTCTGAGGATCTCATCCCTATATCGGCGACCAGTCAGAGCTCCATCTCGAATGATGTAGAGGTCAGTGCGCCCGTCAATGGAGATGCCACCATACACCAACACTCCTCCACCGCCAAATCTTACACTTTCGTGCACGAACGCAGGATTATTCCTACTGCCACGGTCCCTCCAGATGAAAATACGCCTATTATCCGGATGCACAGAAAAACGGGACTCGTCAGAAAACAGAATATTGCTCCATTCATTTCTCCTCCAGTTGACATGCTCGGCTCGCGACGATGCCTTGATGTTAATCTAACACATACCATCGGTCGGCGAGCATACAGACCTACAGCATGGAGCCGGTTTCGGACAGTCTGAGTTGAAATTGTGGTGCCTGTAGCCGAGCGAAGGTGTTGTTGGAGAAGAGTAGCGTTCATGTTTCGGTGTCTCCGAGCTGTTAACGCTAAATACCGATCTTCATTGGGCGTTGTTGCCCGTCTACGACCTTGCCCTGGTCTTCGGCCTGCACATCCACTCTCCAAAAAACGGTTCCAGATCCTGGAGATGACACTTTGTGACACTCCAATGGCTTGCGCTACTTCGGCTTAAGTTTGGCCCCCTTCTAACCTACCAACAATTCTCCAAGCTTCTGAATCAGTCAAATGACTTCGCTGAGACATCGTACTCATCGAAACAAAGCAATCACTGAATGCCGATCATCCTTGTCTTCATTCTCTTTTATCCAGTTGAAAGTCAAATTTCTTTCGCTGCCGCTGAAGCGACGTTTTTGACGTCGAACTCAAAATTTGCATACTCCACAGTTTGAAAACCAGAAAAATTTGCATACTCCACAGTTTGAAAACCAGAAAAATTTGCATTTGTGAATCTCTTCTTCTATTTTCGGCAAAAAAAAATTTCGTTTATATCTTTATTTTATATAAAACTTCAAATATCCTTTAATTGTTTTGAGCAGTGTATTAATTATGCAGTATACCATGAAAAGGATCTGCAATATGCAGCCGGTTATCGCGCAAATTTAAATGGTGTTTTAAACCAAGGTGAAAGTGTTTGGGCAGAATTGTAACCAGGTTTAATGCTGCATTTTTGGCTTCAGACTAAAGCAGCCTATTTTCTTTCAATGTTCCTTCTACCTCTAAGGCAAATTTTAATCAAATTGCATATATTTTTTACAGCAGAAGTTTTATAATAATTAACACTAATAAATATTTTATTTAACTTATTTATTTGTCTTTGTGTTTTATATTTTGTACTTTGTATTTTTATACCCAAAATTTTGGTTCAAATAGAAATATTTTCATTTGATACCGGCCAAATGACCGGTTGTAGGTATATTTAGTGTTAAAAAACTGGATATATACAGGGTATTTGAAAATAAATCTCTCAAACTGTATCGTGTGCAAACCACAAAAATAATTATTATATGGTAAACAATGGTCATAATTCATGTATTCAATCAAAACTACAGAGAGTCTCCTTCCAATAAGAAACCAGATTTTTTTTCACACTATTAACATTAATGAAGATATTGTCAGAAATTATTTATAGGTAAAATTTAATATTCAAAAGATCAATTAATAGTCTTATTTATAAAGTTTTGTATTCAATAATAAAAAAAAAATCACTCTATCATTTTGCAAAATGAGTATCGAAAATATGTATTTTATATTTAAGAAAGCAATCTTAATACTGTTTCACATTACTTAATATGAGAAAGAAAAGTTTACATTATAACAAGTGTTTTTATATAATATGTTTCCGGTTAACAATGTAGATTTTTCTAAAAGATGGAGTTACTAATACATTTGTTGGTATAGACTAATGAAGTCTATTAGGTTTTGGAGGGAAACCATACTCCATCAAAATCTAGTTCGTTATTAATTGTCATTGTTAAAAAATAAAGCTTTGAATATCTCAAATTTTGCACATGAAAAAGACGTTAGAACGCATTTTGTCATTTGAAGAAAATGGCTGCTGAAAGTTATCCATTGTTGATCGAAGTTTATGGTAAACCCAAAAACTCGTAATCGATTGTCCAGCCATATTCGACCTTTATTTCTCGCGGGCCGCAGAACACTTATATAATAATATAATAAAGAAAATAATTAAAATAGTAAGACACATAAGAAGTATAACAAATCAATATAATAAAGTTAATATTATCAGTATGGCTAAACGCTTGTTCTGAAAGAAATTTTACCAAAAAAATTTAATACCAGTATATCCAAACGATAAACTTCGTGGTTAATTTCTATTGCAAATATTATAGAAATAGGACGCGAAGTTTGTTGCTCGGAAATAGTATTGTAAAAATAGTTTATTTAATTTGTTTTTCAACAACAAATGTTCAACCCTAAAAAAAGCAGTATTAGTTATATATAAAAAGATACAAAACGTAACAATATTACAATGCAGAATTTCTAAAGATAAATAAAAATCAGGGCAATTTGTCTAATAAATCAGTTTTTGCTCAATCCAAAAGTTTGTATTATTATTTTTTAATTGTAGAATGTATATAGTATTACACATTTAATTAGTTTGGGATAATGTTTGATTAGTGTTGAAGATTAAGTACAGACCGCTGTAGCACAAATATAGGACAACATGTAAAAATAACTTTTGAATAAGAAATTGGAATTTAAGGTGTTTTATCACAATTTTTAATTAATTATAAATAACAGGACAGATTATGTTTTTCCCTGAAAATGTATAAAACAAAGGTGAACGTCTTAAATATTTTCTATGCACAACTCAATTAATTTTATATTATATGGATTAATGATTATGCATCTCGGGCCGCACATACAACGTCGCCGGGCCGCAGGTTCATTGTGTCTAGGTTAAACGCTTTAAAATTAGTGATTTTGACAGAAAAGATAAGAAGCGTTCAGGACAACCGAAAAAGTTTGAAGATGGAGGTTTGCAAGCATTATTGGATGAAGAACCTGGTCAAACAATTATTGGCGAACACTACCGATAAAAACTGGTTACATTTAACCGTGTGTTGACGGGAAAACGACCAAAATACGCCCAAAGACACGATGTCATATTTAACACTTTCTAACCTAGTTAAAAAGTGTTCAGTTCATGACTTCGGCTTGTCTGGCCGTCTGGCGATCTGCAGACTGTCCGTACTCTAACTCGCGTAAATATACTCGGATTGCCCTGAATTTTTTGTATGTTATTGTCGTTTACAACAGCATGTTCTCTATTTCAACTGAAGTGAGTAGTACTTACAATTTTTTTACAGGAACAGTCAAAAGTATTCCGTTACATTACAGTCAATGGGAAATAATCGTTTCAAGTTGCATTTTGATGATGCTACGTCATTTAAAACATGATGAAATTGCTATATAATTATGAAGAGCATTAAAACAGGTTTTTTGTAGAATATGATGTCCAAAGCATTTATTATTCATTTACAGGGTGAAAACAAAAGAATTCTGTTACACAATGTTATATGGGGTAAAATCGTTTGCAGTGTAATTTAGTGATATTTCGCTATTTCAAACATAATGAAAATTACATGCATTACGGAGGTGCACTATAAATTGCTCTCTTGAAAGTGTGGTGTCCATTTCCTTTATTTACAGGAACACGCAAAAGATATCGTCAACGGTACATGTGCGATGTTTACAGTCTATGTGTGATAAGTGCGTTCTCATCTTTGGTTTGCGTGTTTAAGTTTAACTAAATTTTTTCATAGTACGTGTGGTTTTATAAACTCTGTTGATCATATATAGGGCTACGCAAGGGAATTCATATGTATTACGGGAATTGCTTAAAGCTAAGTTTTAATTGTGTTACGCATTTTCCTGCTGAACTATATATAGTAGACTAATAGAAGTTTGTGGAATATAAATAAATTCATATACAGGGCTACGCAAAGAAAAATATGCATTGTCGTTTACTTTTGGTAATTGCTGCGAGTGAGTTTTAAGTTGCCTTTTAGTCTAATATGTGGTGTGTACAAAAGTCTTTAGATAATACAAAGTGCTGTATAAAAGGTTTCGAGTGCACTTCCATCGACAGGCCAAAATTGCCAAATGTGAATATTCTAACTGAACGGAATTGTATCATGCTATATATCCACATCTATTGTTCATGTACATGGCGGCACAAAATAATTCGATTACTTTTTGACACTGGAAGGTAATTTCGAAAACTGTATTTTTGAACGTTTTATATGTTTTCTAAACTGTTTAGTTACATATCTTCTTTCACCTTATTTAATGGCGAAGTTTCATTAATGTTTTCTGGCTGTGTTGGAACGTGTTTCATAATCTATGCTTGACGCATGATTTTGCGTTCTTGTTAAATATGACAATGCTCCACCCCATGTTGCAAAATATATAAAAACTATTTGGAAAAACTTAAATGCGACGTCCTACCACACTCGCTGTATTCACCAGATTTAGCCCTTTCAGATTATCGCTTATTTCGATCGATGCAACATGGACTTTCAGAACAACACTTCAATTCTATCGAAAAAGTCAAATTGGGTCAATCCGTGGATTGCATCAAAAAATGAGTTGTTTTATCAACGCCGAATCGAGCTCTTGCCAGAAAGATTTGAAAACTTCATAGGTAACGAATGACAATACTTTGGTTATTGGGGAAATTTGTTTTGTTATGGAAATAAACGCTCAAATTTTGCGAAAAAATTTACATCCTTAACCGAAACATGTATTAATTATAAATAAAGATTTTAAAATGAGGCTAACAAAGTTTGATTCCATCTCAAATTTTTTATGTAAAATAATATTTTCGACATATATGAAACTATAATCTCGTAAACTTTCATTATCTCATGATTATTTTTTTTTTAAATTTAGTCACTCGTGAAAACTGGCTATTAATTTACGAAAAATAATTTTAAATATTTAACACTTTTTGGAAATAAACGCTCAAAATTTGCAAAAAAATTTACATTCTTAACCGAAACATCTATTAATTTTTAAATGAGGCTAACATAGTTTAATTCAATCTAAAATTTTTTATGTAAAATAATATTTTCGACATATATGAAACTATAATGTCGTAAACATTCATTATCTGATGATTATTATTTTTTTAATTTAGTCATTCTTGAAAACTGGCTATTAATTTACGAAAAATAATTTTAAATATTTAACACTTTTTGGAAATAAACGCTCAAAATTTGCAAAAAAATTTACATTCTTAACCGAAACATCTATTGATTTTTAAATGAGGCTAACATAGTTTAATTCCATCTCAAATTTTTTATGTAAAATAATATTTTCGACATATACGAAACTATAATCTCGTGAACTTTCATTATCACATGATTATTTTTTTTTAATTTAGTCATTCTTGAAAACTGGTTATTAATTTACGAAAACTAATTTTAAATATTTAATACTTTTTGGAAATAAAATTACAAACAGCTGTTGAAATTCAGGTAGTGGATATTAGTGTGGATACTCTCATCTAGTCTATCTTACAGTTTCGGTATTTAATAATTAGTTATACTTAGTTGCAGAATTACGTCTTTTCCTGAATTTTCCTATTACAATTTAATCTCAAATAATTAAGATATCATATACATTTTCAAATGCGCATAATTAAATTACAAATTCTAATTAAATTTACTTAAATTGTGTTGATTAACAACATATACAGATTTTAAAAGTTGCTCTCCCGATTAAAAATCAATGGTTTATATGATATATTTTCCTCGTTATCTGAACTCTGGTAAAAACATGATCCACGAATTGCATTTTCTAAAACTTTATAATAAAAATAAGATATGGTATAATTCCATCCGGGGTTAGGAAACGTTATTCTTTAAAAACTATTACGAATATGCTAGAAAGATTCATAAAACCATATAAAGAAGTACTTCCAATGATATTAAGCTTTAAATTTTTTCAGTATGTCTCAATCCTTTGTTATTCTGCTCACTTCAATAATAAAATAAGGTTCTTGCCATGCTCAAGTGCTTGCTATTAAACTTTAGATACCACGCATGAATCGTTTTTTTTCCTGTTGGGTAAATCGATTTGCTGATGCTTTCACATAAATAACATTTTGTATATTTTTTAAAAGCTTCTATAATATTATTGTTTGGAATAAATATTTCTATTTTTTAAGTGTTGTGTCTTAATCTTTTTGTAACATATACCATTGTCGATATATAATATTGTGTATATTTGTGTTTTACGTCTGTATGAATTATCATTTATCACATTTCTGCAGGCTATCGCGAATTCGCGCCATTTAGGTATGTTTAAATGGTACTTTTGCATTTTATATGTTACACTATAAGTCAAAATTAAACACAATATTTTTATTTATACACTTAGTGTACTATACATATGAATATTCCAATCCGAAACAGTGTCAGATTGAGAATTTCGGCTCTTTGCAAAAAACCAGGCCTATTAAAAAGTCGTCTCGTTTTAGGCTAATTAGAATATGATAATTTATTTCTCTATCAGCCGGATATGTTTAGGCTTATGGGCAAAG
Organism: Maratus michaelseni; assembly: GCA_963931845.1. Classification (NCBI taxonomy): domain Eukaryota; kingdom Metazoa; phylum Arthropoda; class Arachnida; order Araneae; family Salticidae; genus Maratus; species Maratus michaelseni. Next base: position 397,950,589 of record OZ007592.1, read on the forward strand.
GGCATATACAGCGTTACGCTAATTGAAAAAAAAATGATTACTTGTTTTTCAACCAGCCTGGTTTTTTTTTTTCAGGATTATTGCAATGAGTCTATGCAATTTTATCAAATTAATAGTAACCAGGCGTTTGTACAAACGTTCACTGTAGAGTCTGCACGGGTCACCAGAAACCGGAAAATTCGATTTTGAATTAACCCGCAAACCAACATATTTCAACCTGAACCCTAAATGCTTCAACCCGAATATACTAAATGAAAGCAAATTAATTCATGTTTTAATGCAATTATGAAAAGTATTCTACAATTGCATCACTAACAGAAAATTTATTTTTTATGTTGAAAAATATACAGATCTTAATATTCATATATACTAAAACCTCTGAATAGCAGTCACCTCAGGACAGATGAATAGTGGCCAGTATGCATCTATCAGGTTGTCCCTATTTTTTATTATTTTTTTAATTTGTAATTTTTTTTTCTGATTGAGGTGACTGTAACTTTCTTTAGGCGCGTCGGTGGGATTCAATCTAGAATGTTCCTTGCAGTGTCAAATTTAAGGTATTTACAAATCGGGCTGTTGGGATTTTCACAAAATTTATTGAAAATTAGCCGAAATATGTTTTAGATGAGATGAGAGTATTGTATCGAGCTTTTAAAGCATTTGCTATAATTAACGTTTTAATTTTAATTGTGTATATTAGTAGATGCTTTTTAATTATTACTTTTAAATGCTGCATTTACAATTGCAATACAATTAAAATCATTTAAAAGTAATATACTATTACAAGGTGTTATATTTTATTATATTGCTTTTTAATTATTTAAAAAATGTATTTTCAAATTTTAAACGACAGATTACGTGTGTATTCTTGAGGATTATTGTAATGTTACTAATTTATTTAATTAAAAATATATATATATAAGTTTCCCTTTAATGATATTAAGGAAACTATTAGTTTCATTTCATTTCGTGTTCGGGTTAAGTGTGTCGGGCTTGGGCCGGGTTGCCTGTGGACGAAAAGTACTTTGTCGGATAAGTGTGGGGTTGCCGGTTGACTTCAAACTTATTTTTTTCTTTTTAGATTCAGATGAAAATCATCCTTCTAATAATTAATATCTAAACGAAATGTCCGTTAGAAACGTAGGAGATTTTACTGCATATACAATTTTATCTGAAAAAAGTATTTGTGCTCTGTTTTGAAATTTTGAATCCAACCTGACCCCGACCCGCAAGTGTCAAAACACGAAACTGACCCAAACCCGAAACAACGAAATTCAACCCCACCCGCAGCAAAAAGTAGTAGAAAACAACCCAATCGGAAACGAAAAAAATCAGCAACAACCGACCCAACACGAACTGTGTGTCGAGACGTGTTTGGGTAAAATTGGGTTACACAATTTGATCCAGACTTATTGCAAAACAACCAAGGAAGTGAATTGTTATGCATAATTTATACACACAAAATTGGAGCAGTAACTTAAAATACTTATAAAATGTATAAAAAACTCGGTTTTTGAGAGATTTCATTTACGCAACTGAGAATCTAAGTTTAGTGAATACATAATTTTTATTTTAAGGGTATAGTTTTTGCGAACACCCTGTGCACAACCATCATATAAATCTGCAGATAAGGCAGATTTTTATTGTTTTCCATTATCGTGTAGTATATTTAGTGTTATATACTTTTTGAATTCACTAAACACTGTACATCTTTGCCAGAATTTTCGAATATGTATTTAGTTTCATTTAATTACGGAAAAATATTAGAAATCCTTTTGTTAATTGCAGAAGAAACTGTAGAAAATTCAAACTGGAGAAGAAATTTTAGGATATCCGTTCCAATATGAAAAAGTAGTGTTATAGTCCTTCTAAATTCTAAAGAGTGAACTCACTTTTTAAAATATTAGAAATACATAATTTATATTTTCGATTAACAAGCGTCCTCTTGGCTTCATAACCTACATCATATGAATCTTTTTCAAGAAATTTAATGAATTCTCACAAAGTAAACGAAAAGTTTTTCAAATAAAAGTTTCGTTTTTGCATAATTTACCAACTTTTGAAGATGATCAAATAGTATGTAAGAGTATTTATTACTTACCCATCATACGTAGTATAGGGTAAGTCTTGTAATCGTTTTGAAAATCGAAAAAAAAAATGTTGACGGATTTACACGTTTCAGACACTGAAAATTCCGAGAAACATCTTTTTAGAAAAAAAAGTATGTGTGTGTGCCTGTAAACGCTCTATATCCCGAACAAATTGATATAGAGACTTGAAATTTGGTATGCACTTAGTATGTAATAATGGGAAAAAGCTTATTGAATTTCAGTAACCTTGATTATCCGGAACTAGTTTTTCTCAGACTCTCGAAACATTCGTTATGATAAAAGGTATATAAAATTTTTGGAAATTGTTTACTTTAAGGAGTGAATATAAAAGACAATAAAAAAACATAAATTTTGCATGAATAATAAAGTCGATCGGATAATTATTTGCCGAGATATTTGAAATCATATTTACCATACTCTTTAATTTTTCATGACCCTGTATTTCATTCAAATTTCAATTCAAAGATATATTTTAATTGGAAATGAAACGCGTAATCCAACGCAGTAAACCGTTAGTTAATATGATTATCAATTTTGGAGTTATAAGGATCTTCTTTTACGCAATTCAGTAAATAGAGAATTTAAAGTTTATGACGTCATCGTCTTAAACTTGACTATCGCTATGACTATCGCTAAAATCGTGTAAATCCTGCAAAATGCTGCATAGCAGCGCCACCTGCTGGGCGATCTTTACCAAAAACTAATCAGCACCAATTTATATCAGAGACTAACAAAATATAAAGTTTTATTAAACTCCGAGCATTAGTTCTTAAGATAGAGCTATTGCGGAAATCGCAAAAACTGCTGCATAGCAGCGCCACCTGCTGGGTGATTTTTACGAAAATCTAATCAGCACCAATTTATATCAGAGACTAACTGAATATAAAGTTTTATTAAATTCAGAGCATTAGTTCTTGAGACTGAGCTATTGCGGAAATCGCGAAAAATGCTGCATAGCAGCGCCACCTGCTGGGCGATTTTTACCAAAAACTAATCAGCACCAATTTATATCAGGGACTAACTGAATATAACGTTTTATTAAATTCCGAGCATTAGTTCTTGAGATAGAGCGCCCAAAAATGTTTTGTCACATACAGACATGCAGACAGACAGAGTCACAGATAGACACACAGATAGACTCAGGACTTTCTAAAACCGAAGTCGAAAATTTTCATGAATCCAATATACTTTCTTCTTGTAAAGATAGAAGAAAGTAAAAACACAACCATCGCTGGTTTTTTGCTATCTAATCTAAAACTCTTTCTTAAACTTGTTGACGATAATATATCCAATTTTTTTGTGTTATCCTCTAATATTAGTATGTATAAGATAGTAAGCGTCGAAACTCATAATAATATTACATTGTCATCGGATTTAAGTCAGTATGTAAAATTTAACAACGATTGGACATTTGAAAGTGAGTTAAAGTTCAAGTACAAATTTTAAACTGGAAAGACGATCGTTACAAGTTAAATAAAACCTTATGAAAAAAACATAATTTTTGTTAAAAGAAATCATAGCCTCAAATCCTTACAAAATAAAACATATCTTAATTTACAATTATTTTAACTAATCTGAAACTTAAATAATAGAAGTTAACTCAAACGTAATAGTTGTACGATTTCTTTCAAAGTGCAGATACCTTGAAATAAATAAAATACTTTATATACGACCACTGAAAGAATGGGCGAAATCATCTGTTTTGAGATGCAAAAAAAGTGGTATAAGCCATGCATTTTAATGTTTCATAACTCGGTCAATTTTAATGTTAGATGAATGGGACTTTTTTTGTCTTACTTGTTAGTGTCACAGTAAATTTTTACTAAATATCACTTATAGGACCGGGAGACCATATAAAAATTAAAATTTCGTAATTTTTTAATAAATGTTTTTCTTGACCCAAATCGCTTTAAAAATAATTCCATACATTATTTATACCATTTTTGTAATTGGAAGTCTGCATCTAGGTCCAACGGTTGCGAAAATAAATGTCGGCAGGTTAAGCGTGGAAAGCATGTATATTTCTGCTACTTTCCAACACAGCAGTTAATATAAATTGTCTATTGAACTCTTAACAGACGGCGATAGTGAGTTAATTTTTCATGCTAAAGATTTATTTATCATTTGAACGGTTTCAAGTTGTCATTCCGGAAATGAACTGTTATATTTTGTCAAATTGAAAAGGCTGTAGAAGTTCTAAAATAGATTCACATACTTTACATTTTTGTATCAAAAAATTAACAATATTTATGAGAAGTATGTAATTTTCTGTTTATTGCTGGTGGTAAAAAAGTACTTTTTTGTTAACATTTTTTATTTTGATGTTCTACATTTTTAAAATTATTTTTGCATGCTTAAAAAGATGTATTCTAACATGAGAGTAAATATTTAAAAAAACGGAGTTGTTGAGTCACAAAGGATTTGGTTACAAACTTTAATTAAATTTTTATATGGTTCTCTTCTCCTATCAGTTATGTTTAGAAAATCTTTGACCATGCTCTGAGAGGTAAAATATTAAAAACGCCATTTTTCTACGAATAGCATTCTCCGAATTATAATAATTTAAGATTTCTGAAATTTCGGAGCACCTTACAGCGGCACTAAAACAGTGTCTTCCCACCTTTAGTGACGCAAAGTTACGAAATGAAGACAGCGTATCGCCATATGAGGCTACACTGTAAAAAAAAAATTCTGAGGTTACTAAATTTGTTTTAGTAAATTTGTATTCCACAGAATTTTTTAGTAACCGGTATTGTAAACTGGAATCGTTGCTTGCTATTTTCTAGTAATTCTTACAGATTTTCTTGTAACTGAGTAAGAATACAAAAAAAAATAGTAATCGCAAGGATCAATGAGAAAAACTAATTGTTTTTTAGTAGATCGACCCATTTTGTTTACAGTGTACTTTTGGAACAAAAGCAAGTACGCGTAGAAAAGCAATACCCGACATCACACATAAACTCTCTGTAATTGCAATTTCACTCGTCGTCAACGTTTACTTTCTTTTGAGTTTAAAAAACGCCGAATTCTTTTTACGACATCCTGTATGTTGTGCCAATAAATGAAGGGAAATATAATTTTCTAATACAATGATGATAGATAAATCAATTTGCTTCTTACAAATACCATATCAAATAGAAGAGATTACTCCTCTAGTTTTCATAATACAAAACGTATCTGTAGAATTTACCGCTAAGGGACACTGCAAAGAACCCTATTGTATAGTGCATTAATTTTTTATCATCGGACTTTTAATCAGATGCGTTTGGTTTAAAAAAAAATATTTTTTTTCTGATTATTTGTGTTGTTTATGCATATTAATGACCAATTTGTAATACCATAATAATTATATGTGGTTTAGAAAAGCTTACTTAAATCTTAATTTAAATGTTTTCAAATAAAACAACTAAAATAATGTTTGACAAATATTTACAGATTCGTAAATTTCCTTTCTTAATTCATCTATAGCTTAACGAAAAAAGATATAAATTAAAAATAAATATTCTGATCACGGTGGAATAAAAGCAGCTTTAAAGGGTATCTCTAAATGTCATTAACGTCAGCTAAGTAACAAATTTTACAAGCCGCTTTAATTCTCTGTATTGACGATGTATAAGGGAATTTTTTGTGTTTTTATGAACAACAGCGAATTTAAAGATATAGAAAGAGGTTTTTACGGTATTACAAGCCATTTATCACAGTTTAACGAGAAGAAAAAACTTTCCTTTCCTGACATTTACTGATAATATCTACGACAAAATAGTTTCGATTTTTTTTTTCTTTTTCTTACATCGGAGCGAAAAGTTTGTCATATAAGTAATTTGTAGTTCCTTTTTTAGAATTAAAAAGAGTAGTTTTATAGTGTTACGTAGTAAATATTATAATTTTTATAATATTTAATTTATACCGTATAATTGAGAAAAACAGCTAATTCATGAGGCAAAAACCCAGTATCGTTGAGTATTTATATATCTAATTAAATTTCCACAGAGCTCAAATTACGATGGAAATAATTTAATACAAAGGATGCTGATTATCACACATTACTACACAGCGTACAACCAACAGACTGACAAAATGTCAGACCGACGTTGCTGTGAAGAAGTTTAATGAGATATATTAACCGATTCTGGGTTAAATTTGTCTCATGCATGCCACTGAAATTGTCCTAATGATTGACGTTTCATCTTTTGCTACAAAGTTGTAGCCTTTCCATATAAGAGTGAGATAATTCTAGACAGTATGTCATCTGGATAGCTCCAAATGGTAGAGCATTGGTACGTACTGTAAAAGGTTCCAAGGTTGATCCCCGGTCTGGACATTTTTTCATTTCGTAGGTTGTACGCTTTGTAATAAAGTGTGGTAATTCACACCCTTAGTTTTCACAATTAATTCATTTATGAAATACGATCAAGTTTAAACTACATAAACTGAATGATAATGTTATAACATTAAAAGTTTTAAAACTACAAGGAAATAAAAAAAGGTACAGTAATTTAATAAGTAATAAGGAACACTACAGCAAACTATTTTTACTCAGGGTTCCTTCTCGAGTCCTAATTTTTATTTTTATTCAAAAATGTAACATTGATGAAAATAATTTAACTAAATATGATATAGATAGTTTTTTCTCAGTGTGAAATGTAAGAATATAATGAGAAATGACAGAATGGACTAACTCCCTTATCCAAATAGGAGTAAATTAGACGTTAGATATTTAAGAATCTATTTGATAGCCAATAAGGTTTTTACTTACTGAAATGCTTTACACTTCGATCACTTTTAATGATATTGCATTTAACATAAAGCAAGATGAATCTCTATTTTTGTTTACAATTATGAATGACAGTTACTGTTTTCGGATTGGAATTAGACGCTTTGTATTTTTAAGTACAAAATGGAGTTAGACCAGTGTTTCTTAACCTTCGTAGACGACAATGCCCATAAGCATATGAGAAATCACGATGTCCAATTCCTTTAACTCTACAACATATATACCTTATTATTTAAAAAGGAATTATAGTCACATGGAGGAAGCCTATAAGAGGTTTAAAAGTAACACGCCATTTCCCATTTTCATAGCTTAGCAAGCATATGATTTTTCTCTTACAAATACATTTTTAACATGATTACTCTATAAATAAATTAGACCCTACATCTTCGCTTTTATGCCATAAAGGATTTATTTGTTCACTGCCAACTTATCCCATTGTGAAATAAAAATCTTATATGATCTGCATTTTCACTTCATAAAATTTCATGCAGATACTCTCGCATTTGGCATTAAATATAATTGCATTTAGACATTTTATAATAGATTTTAAAAACTCATTAAGAACTAAGAGAATATTTTTTGACACACGAACATATTATTGTAAACACACTACATACGATCAAGAAACATTTCTATTTATTTATCTTTATCAATTTTAAGTAGTCATATTTCTTTTCTACACGTCTATAGTCTGATTTAAATATTTACTTTATATGTCATGTTATATATTTATTTACCATGCATGAAGACTGTAGTACAGCCCCTCAATATTGCACTAAATCTCTAAGGCTTTGGCCGGGTTTATTAATGTGGTCAACCCTGTCCCTGTAGTAGAACAATAAGAAATTTAGAATTTACCGATCTATTTTTCTCCCGCACATTTGGTATTTATATATTTTATAACCTTTGTAGTACCTCGTTCAGCTATTTCAAATATTTTTAAAAAAATTAAATGTGTTCAAGAGAGTCAGTTTTTAGATATACATTTAAGTAGTTTCACTTGCAAAAGTTTCTTCATGCGACGTATAGCCAGTGCTGTATTCGTAAAAAAACAGAGAGTATAGGCTATAGGCAGAGAGTATACCCAGATAGTATACGCTAAGGTTTTATTTGGGAAACAGGGGGTATGCGAAGTTTCTTAAAAAAACGAGAATGTATATCACGTATACTAGTGCATACAGTTCATTACACCCCTGCGTATAGAAGAACGAATACAAACTCGTCTTCTTCAACAAAAATAGTTGCTTTAATTCTTCACTACATCATAAATGAGATAAAAAATGACATGCAATAGTTAAAAAGATGAAGTTGCCCACTTAAAAAATTAAATCGCCATGAGGCAAAAATCGCAAAAATTAAATCGCTTATGCCTCAAGTTGGGAACTATTGATATAGACCCTGGTTTTTCGATAGAACATTTTTTGTGTGTGTGCTCTACAATCTTTTTGAAGTTTGTCTTTCTAGTTTTTAAAGTAAAGAGTATGTTTTCTTTAATATTTGTCTTCTGTTTTCTCTACAGTACCTAACAAGAAACCACAAGTCATATCCACTAAAGGAAAACAATGTATTAACAAGTTTTCAAGTACTGGCAAAGGGGGAAAAAAGATACAGTTGTGTGGGAAATAAGTGTTAGTGGGCAGTTTATTCCGGAACCATTGATATAGACCCTGGTTTTTCTATGGAACTTTTTTGTGTATGTGCTCTACAATCTTTTTAAAGTTTGTCTTTCTAGTTTTTAAAGTAAAAAGCAAAATTTTTCTTTAAAATTTGTCTTCTGTTTACTCTACAGTACCTAACAAGAAACCACAAGTCATATCCACTAAAGGAAAACGATGTATTAACAAGATTTCAAGTACTGGCAAAGGGGGGAAAAGATAAAGTGGTGTGCGAAATAGGTGTTAGTGCGCAGTTTATTCCACTTGCTTTCATATGCAAAAGAAAGAAAATAGAGGCAGAACTTTTAGATAATGCACCTGCATATGTCGTTGAAATGATTCTGACAGAAGCTTTATAACAAGTGATCTGCTCCTTGACTGGTTTCAACATTTTATGAACAACCTATGCCAAATAAAAGACCAGCCCGCCTTTTTTATCCTCGAAAATCATTCATTTCATTACTCTGTTGCACCTGTTTATTTCTGTAGAGAATATTACATTGTTCTTCTGTAATTGCCTCCGCGTAGTAGACACAAAATACAACCGCTAGATAGATGTTTTTTGATCCACCAAAACATTTTATTCTGCGGAGTGCAAAAAGTGGATGAGAAATCGTCGAGGTCGAACAAAAACGACATTTCAAGTGGTCTCAATATTTACATCTGTTTCTGTAAAAACTGCTACCGTTGTCATTGAAATATTTAAAGTGTCGGGTATATGTCCTTTCAAAAGTGACCTTTTTAGGGTTTCGTTCATCTCACAAAACCCTATTACTTCCGCTCCGTTGCCTGTCCGTCACAGAGCCATTCTCAAAAACTATATAACTTATAGAGTTGAAACTTTGTGTATATAGGTGAATACCAGCTGTAAAGAAGTCAAAATATTAAAATCTGAAAAATTCGTATTATTTTATTAAATAGAGATAAAAAACCAAATTCTAACAGCCTTTTCCTATTAAATTTAAACATTTTTCGTTATAGTAGATGCCAAAAATTTAAAATCCACAATGAAATTCTTTCTACAATAATTAATTTTCTATCAGATGATTTCCACATTGAAAATTAAAATGAAATAAAAAGTTTCCCCAATTGAAAAAAAGATAAATATGAAATAAAATTTATTGATGTCATAGTGGTAATAAAACGGAAAATGTCCAAGATCTCTCAATAATACAAGGAGTATGAGTATGTGTATGTACAGAAAGCAGATTAATATCACGTCATTAGAGAATTAAAAAGAAAATCTGACGTCCTATTGGAAGTTTAACGAATTTTTCAGATGTTTGAGAATAATACAAAGCGAGTATCAATATGGGTAATAGAGAATAGTAAATATATGAGTGTGAGAAACATATTGAATCGTGATAAAAATCCGATTATGTAAATATTCGCATATTTTAATATTTTGAAGGTGTACAATTTGTTTAATTTTGAAATTATTTTTTTAAATATTGCATTTAGTCCGTATGACGGATATTATTATGACAGAATATAAAATCGGTCTTCGCCCGCTATCCGGCTGGTTTAGATATTCAAAAAAAACGAAAAAATAGACCGGTAAATTTTTACTTTATAAAAAACATGACTTTTTTTTGTTGTTGTTGCTAAATGATATTTATTTGAATTTATTAAAGAAAGAATAAAGTGTTTTGAAAGGAATATTAAACGAAACCTTTTGAGCGATCTTCGATCACACTTACCCACTTGTTTAATGTTGCCTTTTAGCAAGCAGCGTCACTGAAAGACTATTAGAATCTGAACTTGTTGTACCAAGTTATGTGAGGAGAACCATAGAACACTGATAATGAGGAAGAAAGATAAAAGCTTTCAATAGAAAATTATATTTAGAAAAGGCAGAATAACTATGTAAAGTAATTATACACGTTCACTGTGAAATAAACTTCGTGTCATCTTCGGTTTCGAAAGTTGTAATTTCGAGTTCAACAACTTCATCTTACGTGACATTAACAGACACTACTTTATCCACAGTCATCTCTGTTGCGATCCTATAGTAAGAGAAGCAGAAGGTCTGAAATTTTAAGCAGTTCACCACACAAAAGGCCGCTTGAAGATGACGCTGTGAAAAAAAGCCTAAAGGCTATACCAAAAAAAATGCAAAATGTATCCATGAAACCAAAAACTGCATCAAAGAAAAATGTGTGGATATGTCCAAGCTGCTCCAAATTCTATCAATCTATTTTATAAGCGAAAAATCAATAACATTAATAAGACTTAAATATAATTGATTTATATATTTAATGACTGCACTAGTATTTCGTGAATCCCTTGAATCTTCAGTAGCACAAAACTATTTTCTTGATGCGACAACAACGTAAAAGTGATTCAAATACTGACCAGAACCATAGCATCCAAATAGACAGGAGAAATTTCAAATTTACCAAGTGCCACTTTTCCTAAAAGCTCCCAAATTTTACTTGTGTTGTGGGACAGTAAAAACAGGATTACTGTGAGGGGAATTATACTTTAGAAGAAATTGCTTTTACTACATGGTTGGAACTAATCGGACCATTACCTTTTATTCAGCACTTAGATACTTTTAGTTGAAAAGGAAAAAGTGGTTACGTAGAGATTGCAAATCATCCCTCTTTTTTAAACACATAAGTACCTAAAACTTCCCGCCATGTAACGGTTAAACATGAATTTGAAATGCAATTGAGCATCTTATTAACTATGTATTACTCATAATAGAAAAAAAAATAAGAAACTAAGAAACATTTTTTCCGGTAATACGTACATGTATAATAAAGTCGGAAACATTTGTCTATTAAAAACATATTTATTTACCTCATTTTCCGAACAGACAACTGTAGCAATATAAAATAAAAGCAATCGCAAAAATAATTAAGAAAATACGAAAAATGTATTTATTGATTTGTATTTTGACAAAATCATACAAAATCAAACCTATCAATAAATGAATAAGCGGGAAATGGAAAAAGTAAATAAAATATCGTGTTCTATGCATTAACAACATTGAATAGTCACACATTTCATAATCATGTGTTATAGTTTTCAGTGTAAATATGGATGTAATTTAGAATTTTTCTATGCTTTTTTTCACATTATTAAGATTTCTGAATGAGACGTTTTATAAGCACCGTCTCTAGTGAGAATACTTTTGCAATTTATAATTTGGTAAATGATGCATATTTTTAAATTGTAGATGTCTGCGTTGTAGATGTCTTTATTTGGATGTTTTATGAGTGAACGTTAATTTTATAAAATTTTACAGTTTTTACAGTAAAATATTTAATTGTTTTGTGAAGATTGCCAGGTAATTATTTTTATTGATTGAAAATTGTATGGTATTTTTATTTTTTAAATATGAATAATTATTTAAATGTACAATAAGTATATATTTTATCTTACTTTTAAATATTTAGCTTATCCTTTCAATTTTAATCAGTTTTTTTCTTCTTTTGCTAATACTAAACATTTAAACCTTTTCATAAAAGAAAGATTTCAACATAAACTAGCATTTAAACTATGCCAAAATACACACAAATGACAATATATATATATATATATATATATATATATATATATATATATATATATATATATATATATATATATATATATATATATGGTCAGAAAATGTCACGCAGACGTTGCTTTTAAATTTTTTTATTTCATAGACGATGTTTTCGGATATTACTTCTGTTTCGATTATAGTACATTATTAATGCGTTTTTTGTATATTTAAGTACTTTTTTCTAGAATAGAATAAATTGCATATTGAAAATATTACCATTTACTCATAATGCTCCAGAAAATAAAGATACTTTAAAGTCATAATGGAAAAATATTTTCGGCAATATTTAATTCATATTGTTATTTTTATCAAATTTATTTGCTTTTTAAATAACTAGTTGTACAATGGCGTCTTTACTTCATCATTATAAATCTTGTCAAAAAAAACGACTTACCTGTTTGAGATATGAAGGCAATGTAAATGGCAAAAATATTCACAGGTAGGATTTCAGATTATTTTATTTAAAAATTAGAGGTTTTTAATGTTTATGGTATTCTGGTAAAATAAACAATACAAATTTCATTCTTCCATGATCACAACTTACCGAAATACGATTATTTGACTTGGTTGAAATTTGGTAGTCATGAGCGAAAGTGATGATAGAAAAATACTTTCGACTATATTTTATTCATATCATTTTTTTATCAAATTCTTTGCCTTTCAAACAACTATTTTTGCAACGACGTCTTTACTTCCACCTACATAACCGGGCTTGTCCCAAAAAGACATAAACGCGCTTACCTTTTCAAGACATGTAAGAAAGCAATTTATAAAAAAATTCTAAAATAAAATAGAAATTAAGATTATAACTAACGAATATAATCCTGTTATGAATTTTAATAACGTTACATTAAAAAATATATAGAGAGGCTCTGTGTCGTATACGTTATATTTATAGAAAATTGAACCAGTTCTGATAGGTAAAATATTAAAAAATGCATTCTTCTATTACCAAAACTCACCGATATACCATACTTTAAATTGTGTGAAGTTTGGTAGTTTTCTGGCACTAAACAGACGATTTTGTAGAGGCGGAAAGACCAGAAATTTTATAAATTTCAATGTTTAATAAATCTGTGAGTTTTGTTTGTGGATGAAATAAGGGGCTGTTTTTCTGACTGTTTACCAGTTGTGAATGCAGTCCCTTGCAGCGTGAGCCCTTGCTTCTCGGTAGGCCTTCTGCAAGGCCAGTTTTACCGAAGCAGGCCTCCGCTGCCCATTCTGATGATGTCTGAGGATCAAAAACCTATTCATTGACGGCGCAGAATCACTTAAATAAGCACCAACCACTCATAAGCCTTCTATATTCCTTACTAATCTCCTATTAACCCATTTGTGTTCCTGTCTTATATAAAATTATCAAAAAATCAAAATATAAAAATTATAAAAAATTAAAAAAAAATACTATAAAAATATCTATTTGTTGTAACGCTATCCGCAATCATCCTATTATTTTTTTTTCTATTAGCTCATGTTCCGGTTTACAGTATTGTTTCTCTCCCTCCCCCTCCTTAATTTTGATACCAGCAACAGTACAGTACTCTTTCCAGTCCATTTTTTCCTCTTATCATGTACTTCGGGGATGTGTGGATACACAACAGGAGCCTCGGTCAAAGAACTTTTAAAGTTGTGGATGAATGGAATTTTAAACATGTACTTGTCACAGCACGGAAAAAATATATATACTTTCTTTTTCTAATTTAAACTGCTTTTCTAAGCGCGAGTTTGCTTCAACTTAAATAGCATATTTACTATGGAATTAGTCAACGCACGGAGAAAGTTTTTCTAAACTAAACAGCCCTCCTAAATATAGGATCAAGACATCGTATAAAAATTAAAAACTGTAACATTTTAAAAATCAGTAGCGAGGGTATTTCCTTAACATACCTTTATTTCTACCTTATATTGAATGCTTTTGAAATTTACATTGCCTACATATTTACAACAGGTAAAGTACTAAAATATATATATTTTTATATTTTTGGGAGACCCTGCATGTCTTACCTGTATGGGTCGTTGAAGTATTTATAATTTTATATACATTCGAGATTTTACTTTTTTATTTCTTCTAAAATCCTGAAATAAATATATTGCATGCTGAAATGGAAGTCGAATTACTTCTATACATTTATGATGTGTCCAGTAGAAACTTTTCATGTCATCATAAATCAGTATTGAAATTCTTTGTATGTCATTGTAAATACAACTTTATAAAAGTTCACCGTTTTTAACAATAAAAATTATATTCATTTTGTGTAATTATTTTTAGTATTTATAATTTCTATGTTAATCGTCTTTTGGACACATGGATATTTATTGAAAAATAGTTTATAATGTTTTCATGTTTCTTTAAAATAATTTTTCATGCTGTCAGTTTAAATTATAATGCATTATTATTATATTTATTACTATTATTATTTCATATTTTTTTCTAATAATAAACATTTTTACGAATGAAAATTCTCAACGTAAAATATTATTTGTACTTTGGCAAAATACAGGCAAATGTCCAAATACAAATATTTATTTAAAATAAATTAACTTGAATACGGATGTTTTTAGATATTGTTTTTTGTCATTTTGTACATTAAAATCTTTATTCCAGGTATATCCCCCGAGATATAAATAAATCACGTTACTAAAATGGCACCAGTTATTAGTAAGGACTCAAACGTACTGGTATTGTTATATTTTAAAAGAAAAATTCTTTAATTAATTTTCTACCTTTAAAAGAAGTACTTCTGTAAATATATTTTTTTATAATCTGAGTTATATTGTCTACCCGTATAAATCCTTTAAAATGCTATAGCCGAAGGATTTATTATGAAAATATATGTTCGATTTTACTTCACATTTATTTCTGCTAAAAACCCGAAATAAATATCTTGTGTGCTTCGTAGAATGTCTATTTACTTCCACACATTCAGGATGTGGTCAGTAGAACGTTTTATGGTCAACATAAATCAGTTTTTATATGTTTTGTATATTTTCTTTGGATATTTTGTGACTTAAAATCTTTACAGGTTTTCGTAGAAGAAGATTCCATTCCTCTGTATGCATTGCAATGCAATTAATTTTACTGATATATTTTTTAAGCGATAACCATATTATTTCAAATAAAAAATTAATTTTGAAATGTATTCTTTTTTAGTTATCATTAAAATTAAACTTAATCTGTTGACAGATTTTTTTAAAATATTGCCGCAAGCATATCTCCTACCAGTACGGATCATTCGACATGAGACAGACAAACGAGTGATCGTCACAGTATACATTCGAATTTCTCCTTATACATTTCTTCTAAAATCTTGAAATAAACATAGTGTGTGTTATAAAGAAAGTCGAGTTATTTTGATACCTTTAACAATTTGTCAGTAAAAACTTGCATGATCAACTTAAACTGTTTTTTAAACGTATGTTTTCTTTCGATATTTTGTGACTGAACAAATATCTTGTATGACTGTACAGTTTTTTTAGTAAAATATTTTATTCATTTGGAGGCATTGTCAAACAGTTATATATTTTCTGAATATTTATTGTTTAAAATGTTAAACATTTATTTAATTATTATTATTAATTATGTATTAATTAATGTAATGTAATGTATTAATTATCATTATTAATACATTTATTTAAATGCTAAACACGTTATTTATTTTGCATGTGAATATTTATTTAAAGGGTGCGTTGTGTATAAATATTTTCATGTTTCAAATAAATGATTAATTTACTGTGCTAATTAAATCTTCGATGTTATTCTGTTTCTTTTCCCTAATAATGAATTTTATATGTAATAAATATTTCAACATAAAACGTTATTTAGACAATAGAAAAATTTACACAAATGGCAATTTATGTATATATATATATATATATATATATATATATATATATATATATATATATATATATATATATATATATATATATATATATATTATATATATACATTTTGAAACATTTAAATTTTTCAACGATGATTACAGATTTCTTTTCTATCTATTATATTAAAATCTCACAAAGTGTTTATATTTCACAATTGCTCCTTCGGAAAAAAGAACAAGTTAGGAATTGCAAATATCACCAAATATTTCTAAAGATCTTGAATTAAGAATTTGGCAAAACGATGATAGAAAAATATTTCCGTGTATATATCATTATTATCATTATTATTATTGATATTAATACTATGCATTTTTCTGAAAGTTCTCTGTTTTTACTTTCTTCTATCTATAGCAGATGAAAGTATTGTAATCGATTTCTCATACTTCTGATTCTCGACATATTTACATGTTTTAGTGGTAAGAGATCCAGAAAAACACGTTTGTAAAAAATGCCGGTCTCTCCGTGTGTTTGTGTGCTATCTTCGTATCATAGAAGGTGTATGAAGTTATGCATAGATTTTGAGACAGAGATAAATTGAGAAAATTCCGCGAAATGTGGGCATTGTGATAGCGATTTTGGGTAAGGAATTCAGACATTTAAGTGTCCAAATGGAATTTGAACCAATCAACTTGATAATTTTGAAAATGAATTGCCGCATGTATTTCAATTAAAATATGTACTTTATATATATATATATATATATATATATATAATATATATATGTGTGTGTGTGTTTGTGTGTGTGTGTGTGTGCTTAAAATACTCAATTTGCATCTAAATGTTTCGGTATTTAATTACTTTTAAGTCTGTACTAATATTGATTGGAATTTATAATTTATCAATAATTGGATTAATGTAATTATTTTTTATACTTTTGCCTTATTTAATATTTATTTAAAAGTATTTAATATATACTTTTTAACTAATTAATAAATTATAATGCTAGATTCCTTTCTTTTTTTCTCTTTTTCATAGATGGTGCTGCTCTAAAAATGAATTAATATATCACAGTCAATATTCGAATAACATTCAGTTTTTTTCAATTTAATCTTTTAGTGCTGTAAATTGTTAATATTTTAATTTCAAAAATCTCTTTCATTAATATTATTATTATTTAGATTTTTTTAATATTATAAAAATTATTAATAGGTGTATATGAATTACATTTAAATTTGTAAAAATAGTTTATTATTTTTAACTGTCAATAAAGCTGGTATATACAACGTGCATTTCTAACTACGTGCAACTAACGGACAACGTGGTTTCTGAAAGCTAAAATCTTGATGGTGGGGTATGTTTTACTGCAATTTCTCTTTTTGTGTAAAACTTCATTTTTAAATACGTTTTTGTATTTTAGTAATACTCACTATTAAGTAATTTTGCACATATCATTTCAGGTTCTCACTATTTGTCCATTTATATTGAATTCTCTTTAAATTTCATTTGATTGGGCAATTTGGGTTAATAAACTAAGCTCATTGCTATTAACTCAAAGAGAAATCAATTGCATTTTACTTATATTAGTGGAATATTGCCCTTGTAAACGTGTTCCACTATATAAGTTTCGAATTACTCTTGTAATAGTTTTCACTTTCTGCATATTATAATTTTTCTGTACATATCTTTAAGTATTTTTAGCACTTATTTTAATTTTGAGAATCTTAAATTTTAGGATATATTTATGTATTGTGTTGTAATTATCGGTTTATCTATTGTCGATTATTTATGCGGTTTAATGGTTATTACTTACAAATGTTTATTATATTAAAATTCCTTAGTAAATTTTGCAAATGAGCATTTATTATTGGATAGTTTTCATCATGTTTCATTTATAAAAACATTTTGCATTAGTTAAACTGTTTTATCATCTATACACTGTCCAGTTTTGACAAATCATAATTTAAAATACATAATTTCATAGCTGCAATAGCGCATTTAGTAGTGTTTTCTATTTCATATGTTTAATAAATTTTTGTGTACAAATGCTGCTTAATCATTTGTTTTTGTGATGCATGCTGTTCCTACGTTCATTATCGCAATTTTGGCCGCTGCTTTACTATATCATGTGTTCTTTCTGCATATCATGTGTTCTTTCTGCACCTGAGATTATTGATATCTGGATATATACTTTTGCTTGGGCACTTTCTTTAACGTGTATGAGTATCATGATTATATCATTGATGGTCTAATTAGTATATGTTTTAGAGGTATGAATTTTTAATTTAGTGTAAATTATTATAGGACTACACTTTTAATTTGTACAGATGGGTGACAAAATAATATGAACACCTATGAAATAAGAGAAAGGCTTTGTTAATATGTGGTTGGACCACCCTTTGACTTAATTACAGATTGTATGCGACATGGGATGGATTCATAGAGGTCATGAACAACATTTAAAGGAATATGAAGTCATTCTTCCTGGAGAGCACTCTCTAATTCCAAAAGCGCAGATGGTGGAGTAAATCTAGCACGGAGTTTTGACTCCAAATATCCACATAAATGTTCAATAATGTTCAAGTCAGGAGACTGAGGGAGGGTGGGGGGCAAGCAAGATGTCCTACTTCCTCTTCATGCTCTTCAAACCCTTTTTGGACAATTTTAGCAGTGTAGATAGGAACCTTGTCGTCTTGGTAAAGTGGGCATTCTCATGTAAATAAAGTCTGGACAAAAGGATGCATCTGATCCCCCAGAATATCAACATATTGAGCAGCTGTAACCTTGCATAGTTACAAGTGGCCCAAGACCACACAACGAAATTACACCCTATACCATAAGGGAACCACCTCCATACTTCACAGTCAGCAAGAGGCAGTCAGGAGAAAATGCTTCTGCGGGCTTTCTACACACATAAACGCATCCAGTTGTCTGAAATATGGTGAAGATTGATTCATCAGACCAAATGATTTGTTGCCACTTTTGTCCAGTTTTTGTATGTTTTACACCGTTGGCGTTGCTGAAAACATGATGTGACATCAATAATGGCTTACGAATTGCAACTCTTCCATAAATGTTCGAAGTATGAAGTTCCATTTGGACAGTTCTTGCTGAAATGGGATTCTGGAAATGACTATCGCTGACGTTATCTGGGATAAAGATTGCCTGCGCTTTCAGACCACTATGCGGGTCAACTCTCTTTTATACCTCTCAGAAAGTTTTCTTTTCCGTCCACTGTTGTACTTCGCAGACGACACTTTACCGCATTTCGTGTACGCAGTCATAACGGCTGACCCAGTTCTCCTTGCACGTCCCAAATAATTGGATGTTTCCATCACGGAGTTACCAGCGCACCACATTACAACAATCATTCCTTTTTCGAACTCTGACAGGTCACACTAGATTATTTTTAACACAATTATTTCAAATTGGTAAAGCAATCATACAAGTTGTAACTTTCTAAATGGACGAAAAATGTCCTGGCCAGGATTCGAACCTGGGATCTCTTGGCTGAAGCCGCCACGCTCTACCAACTGAGCTATCCCGGTCGAATCTGGAGAGCACTGGATGAATTATGCCCTCCAGTTTCGACCGGGATAGCTCAGTTGGTAGAGCGTGGCGGCTTCAGCCAAGAGATCCCAGGTTCGAATCCTGGCCCGGACATTTTTTTCCAGTTGGAAAATTACAACTTGTCTGACAGGTCAGTCATTATTGAATTTTCCAGAGCGTATGGTAAGCGCATGCAACACTTACGACTGATGTTGAGCGACCGATACCTTACCTTTCATAACTGCGACGAGGCAGAATTGAGTGAAAAGTGACATGCGCGTTCTGCTTCTTTGAAATGGATCATGCATTTTTCATGGGTGTTCGTATTATTTTATAACCCATCTGTATATTTTGTAAATACTATTTTTTTCGCTATATCTATAGTTATTTGTACGAGTTATTTGTAATAATCTAGATTGAATAATTTTTTTAATATTGTATTTTTCGATCTTATATTTATATATTTATACTTCTTCTGTTTTAATCTTTCAATAAGTCTCCTTCATTTTTTTTTATATCATTTTATATTTAACCAAGATTTATTTGTTAACTGAATTATTCATTTAATTTTTCTTACATGAATATTTATGTATTTTATGTTAATTTATATGTAATCACAATTCTAAAATATAGTAGTCTTTAGTAAAAAAAAATTAGCGACTGTCAATTTAGGGCCTAATTCAAATTTTATATCTAATGCTCGGTACAGGGAAATTAATAGGGATTTCTTTGGATCGTCAAACAGTTAGTTACAGATCTCATTGTCCAAATGCTCAACTAAAGTTTGAAAAATTTTCATCCCCTAGATGTTTAACTTTTCCAAAAGCAGATAAAGAACAAATTGATAATAAATGTAAGTCAAAAAATTTAGTCCATTTTTATAAGGCGTTCAATATTACTTACTCCAACAGATGTAATTTGTGGAATATGGAATACATGGGTCAAACTCGCAGTCTATCACACATAAGAATGATTCAACACAAAACACATATTCTTAAAAATTGTTCAAATAATGTTGAATAATTTTACATTTTTAACTTCATGATTTTAAAAATATTACTATTAAGATTTTAAGTATGTATAAAAATTTAAATGATAGATTGCTTTATGAATTAATTTTTATTAAATCGCGTGACACTCTTTATCCTTATGTACTTAATTAAAATGTTTTTAAATGACCACACCATGTATACGTCAACGCCACTAAATTTGACCAATATAGAAATATTTATTCTGAATTAAATCATTCAGTCAACAAAAAAATCTTCTTGGTCACAAAGGGGTAAACAAAAAAGTACTACTTAATAAATTTCAAGAAAACATATTAGCAAAGAATTAACAAATCTGGATGTAAATTTTAAAACATCGTATAATTGGCTTGATATCAGAAAACACATTTTTTCTATAAAAAAGAAAAACTTTTATCTTTATTACAAAGTTTTCAATTCTATTAATTTTCTTAACGTTTCAGTGATGTTTTCCTTAATTTATTTCATTATAAATCAACATTTCCTAATGTAAAACTTAAAAAAAAACGTATAATTAAGCAAACAATACTCAATTAATTAATAATTTTTCCAATCCGGTACTTAATAAAATTAATCTTCAAAATATCATTAATAATGACAGTAACTTATTTCTAATTAAAAATTTGACAATACATAAAATTTACAAGAACAACGTTACATTAGGACGTCGTATGTTTATTTATAATAATTTTGCAAAATCTTTAAAACTTGTAATGATAATCCACAATGTTATTGTAATAATCCATTTTACAGTAAGTTTGTTGACAATTTTCATGGTCATATTATTACTGGTGATTTAACTATTGTTGAAAATGATAAGTTACGTAAGCTAATGTCATTTGGTACAAATTTCCTGACAAATTTCAAATATACTATTAATTCTATATTGAAACAATTTAATCTTGATTTAGATCTTTTTATATACAAAATTTCAATTGATTATAAACAACCTATCGAACATTTTAATGATTGGAAATTTAATGTATTAAACAAAATTAACATAGAACTTTACAAATATTTTAAGTATCATAATTTAAATTTGAATCAGTTAAATAGTAATATTACAAATCTACAAAAGACATTTATTATTACTTATGTAGACAAATCACCATATAAGGTAAACATAGGATAGTCTGTGCACAATACAAAAGAATAACAATAAAAAATCTAAATATTAATTTTTTGCTAAACTATCCGTGAATAATTTTCACTTCATTTGTTTTTATGCATTTCCATTGCTATTTTGTTGTTATGTTGTAATTTAATAGAACAGTTGTAATAAAACCAAGAAAGTTATTTTGCGCAATCTGTCCTTACAGGGTTGGTGTGATTGCGCACATGGGTAGGAGAGATTGTTACTAATAATAACTACAGTTAAATTGTTAACAATAATAATTACACTTAAATGACATTGTTGTAAGGTTTTTGTGAACAAATGTTATTGTATTTGAAGTGAATATTTCAACCTAATGATTAAAGAATCAGAAAAAGGAAATAATTTTAAAAACGATTAAAAAATTTGAATTAAAGGGGAAAAAATTAAAGAATCAGAAAAAGAAAGTCGAGATAAGATTACAAAATAACATTAAGTTAAACTCGTTTAACTTAAAATTAGTCCATTTTCATTTTTCATTTTTTATGCAAATTTAACAAAAACCTGCATAATCTCTCCTAGCATAGAAACTAATGAGAACGACGCGCCATCTCTCCTAAGTAGCAGATGCGCAAACTCTCCAATTTCGATAGGTGAGATTGCGGGGCCTTTTATTTAAGCATGGTTGCTACTAAAACGAACCGTTGATATTCACATTGTTAGTCTAGATTAGTAGCTTATGAGAAATCATTTAAGTTAAAAATATTTTGTACTATTGATATTGTATAGAAATTCTGACGAATAGCTATGAAAATTCAAGCACTTACTTTGGGAAAACAAAACAAAATAGCATAGCTTTATCTTAGACGCTCAAAACAATCACCGTGCACTTTCAAGTAGACACTCCACTACTGCTGTTGTAAAACTACCTGGAGTCGCTGCTCCCTTACTCTACTCCTTCCCACCAAACATCTATTTTCGCAATCTCTCTGACCGCGCCATCTCTCCAGGCTTTATCTTAGTTATGCCTTTATTTGCAAATATTTTTACAAAAAAAAAAAAGTATTCTAATGCAATTAACACAAGTACTATGTTTAAAAAACATCTTTCACTAAAATTATAAAAAATACACACATCCTCAGATTTTATAAACTTGTAAAAATAAAATCTCACAACTATCATTATCCTTATATTGTTATCATACCTAAATTTCACAAAAATCCAATAAAATTTCGCACAGTTACAAATGGATGTAATACTTATAACAATAAAGCTAGCAATTTATTATTAACTATATTTACAAAATTGTATGATTCCACTATACAAAATGACAACAAATATTGCATTAAAAATAGCTTTCAACTTGTGAATAATATTGAAAATTTAAATAATATAAATTATGTTAAAACTTTTGATTTTAATGATTTGTTTAATAATATTGATATAAAAGATTCGTATAAAATTATTAATTTGTTAATCAAAGAAAAAAAGAATAATTCAAAATTAAACTTTCTTATTTCTATTTCTTATTTCAAAACCCTATCTCGATTCATTTTACATAATAAATACATAAACTTTAATGATACATTCTTCAAACAATGTACAGGTTTGCCACAAGGCGGTAAAGCTTCTAGTATAATTGCAGATTTTTATCTATATTATTACGAACTAAATATTTCCTTAATGATTGTTATTTCTTAAGGTATATTGATGATATTTAGTATATATTTTTATACCAAATGTCAATACCATTATAAGTTACCCATAAAATATCACAATAATTTAAATTTCAGCGAAAATGATATAACGAATAATGTAGATAAGTTCCTTGATCTTAGGTTGATACTTACTGATAATAAAAATCTAGACATTGATATTTATGATAAATGCAACGACTTTCTGTTCAAAGTTTACAATAAATCCTGTTTACATAAATCTGTTTATGTAAATATCTTACTAATTTTTTCTCACAGAATAAAGCCTCTTTGTTCAAATATATTTAAATTTCAAAATTTCAAATCAGTATATCAACACGCTATTCATTACGGGTATCTTTCACATCTTATTAAATCAATATTAAACATATAGATTTTTCATAATTTTCATGGTTTTTTTTTCACATACACACAAACAAACAAACACATACAAGAAAATAAAACTGTAATGCTCAGAAATGGAGTATTAATCAGTCTTAGGAAGCTACATTCATTTGAAGGTGGGGTGGTGTTGTCTGGTGAACTTAAGGTAAGTTATGTACGGCTGCATTATTTTGATTGATTATGAAGGTGGGGTGCTGTTGTATGGGTTCATTTATATACTTACCTTATATAATTATAAAAATAAAAATTATAAAAAGGGGGGGGATAATGCTCTAAAATGAAAGATAGATTAGGGTTAGGGACATACATTCTGTAGAATGATTATGGAGGTGGTGTGGTGGTGTCTGGTCGCATTAAATCAATATTAAACAAATAGGTTTTTCATAATTTTCATGTTTTTTTCCTCACACACAAACAAACAAACAAACATATACAAGAAAAAAAGCTATAATGCTCAGAAATGGAGTATTAATTAGTCTTAGGAAGCTACATTCATTTGAAGGTGGGGTCGTGTAAACTTAAGGTAAGTTATGTACGGCTGCATTATTTTGATTGATTATGAAGGTGGGGTGCTGTTGTATGGGTTCATTTATATACTTACCTTATATAATTATAAAGTTTAAAATTATAAAAATAGTGGGATAATGCTCTAAAATGAAAGATAGTTTAGGGTTAGGGAGATACATTCTGTAGAATGATTATGGAGGTGGGGTATGTCTGGTGGAGATACCCGAGGTATATATATATATATATATACCTCGCTTTTTTGTGGAATGTGAAGTAAGAAAATTTTCGTTGAATTTTAAACTTCACTTTGAGTTGATGGCAGTGTACGAAATATACATGTATTGTAAAACGGCTATGCAATGTCTTTTTGGTTTTTGGATTAAACACATCTTTGTTCTAACTACGATGGAATATCGTGTTCACCGTTTGACCCTCTTTTTTTATAAGCGCTCATATCCATTACCTGCCAAGCCGCCCTTTCTTCATATATCATCTAAACAAATACGGTTTTCTGTTATAATATGTGTATGATAATTAAGTGTAAATGGATTTTTAGAAATATATCGTATTTTCATTTTAAAGATGTTAGAAAAAAAAGCCTTATTCTTTACGACTCCAAAGTGCTTTAACAACTTATATATAATATTAAGCTTTCACTTTTCTATTTCCTGTCGATTTACTATTTCACTAAATTGTAGAATTCATTTTAAATAAATGCCTTAACAACAGAATTGGACTCCAGGAAAAATGTTTGAAATATAAACATATTTGAAACTAATGGTTAGTTCATATACTGTTTTAAATTTGTTTGAAATATACTTATTAAAATGTCGCTGTATATAATTTATACTTTTTTTTATTTTAACAACTGTTTATGTTGCATTCGGAAAACATACACAGCTGTGGAAAAAAAAATGCTTGAACTGAGACATAAATGAAAATATTCACAAAAGTATCCCAAGAATTAATTAATCAAGTCAAATCCATCTGAATAATTTATTTGCTGTTTAAAATATTATAATAAGTATTAAAAAATTGGATAATAATTTTTTATTAAAGGTCTATTAAAAATGCAAAGAAAGAGACGTGTTTTATTTAACACAATATTTAAAATTATATAAAATTTTAAATATAGTAGAAGATGGTTTAAAATTGAAATCACGTAAATAACAAGGCTCAGATTAAACATAATTACTTTAAAATAGTTTAAACGTAGCTTGATGTGATTAAAAATTATCTTCCGTATCAAATATTTATTTAAGTGTATTTCCTTTTTGAAATGATTTTATACTGCTTCAAAATGTCTCAATGTATAATGGGTGTCCCTTCTTTCTTTCCTTATTTGTTAACTACCAAACCGTTACTTTTAGAAACATGGTTCCAATTGCAAAAATGTTTTAAATGTTGTTTGTTCTTCATCATATAAAAATGCGTTTACATCGAAGAACTTTTGTCAGGAGATATAAACTACGATATTGTCCTTGAATTCGATTATAATTAGTTACATTTTTTTTTCTATTCTCCAACAAGTAAAACGATAAAACTACTAAAATTTGACGACCAAAAGTTAACAAGTTGAAACTTCAGTTTTTATTTTATTTTTTTGTTGTTGTTGTTTTTTTCACTAAATTAGCAAAAACGGTATTTTTACTGCCGGAAAGTGCTGTAAATGGGAATATGAAATATATAGTATATAAAGCCAACCATATTCTGAAATTTGCATCATCCAGTTCAAAGCTATTTGGTTGAGAATTATAGCCTCTTCTTTTGATGCCGTTCCAATTCATGAAAAAACTCAATTTTCCGCACCAGCGGACATAAAAAAAAGGATTGAAATACATACAGTAGTTCACGACAAAAAGGTAATGAATGTCATGTGATAATGTCACCATTTCCCGTGATTGTAAGATTGTATATGAATGTCATTTCCTGTTTGAATTACAAGCTGTCGCAAATGCAGAGTTTTGCAAATGTTTACCATTTAAATTGTTACATTTTAAGAAGAAAAATATATAATTACATGGATTTTTCTAGACATGTTCGAAGATTGTAATATAAAAAAAAAGTTATCTTTTATCGTATTCCCTTCATGAGATATAATGTTTAAAAAAAAATTGCATTTTGATTAATATTTTCGCACATTTTTAAGTACTCCTTTTTAAAACAGAAAATACGATAAATGCATTCTCGTATAGAAAATGTGTGGAGATTTTAGAACTTTTTCAATTTTATTGGTTGTCGTTATAATTAAAAAAAGTATTTGTAAGATTTTATAAACCTTTGAATTTTGTTAAATTTCCGTTTTCGAAGCAGTCTAATTAAAATTGCTTTTATGACTAAAAATATATATATTGTACAAGAATGAAACTTTATAAGAAACTTTCTTGAATGCGGAGAGATATTTTTTAAAATATAACTTATATATTAAAATGTTTTGTTGTTATAGGAAAAAAGAAGGTATGTGTAAAATACAAAATCATATTTTTATACGGCATATTGTAAAACAAATGACATATTTGGAACTATTTGTTGTTGGAACTTTTGTACGTAACTTTATTTAATTATTGTATACATTCGGCAACTTGTACTGTGTTTCTATTATCAATGGTTTCGGAGATATCATACTTAAGTGCTATTTTGAATCTTCTGCTATATTTACTCAATGTTTCGTACTAGAAGATTTTTTTTTAAATTTATTAATTGATATATTTTTGCTTTTATTTTCAAGAAATACCTTGCGTGACAAAAAGTACACAAACCACCGCACACTCATTCTTATGTAACAGCGGACTTTTGTGCTAATGCGATAATGCACATGTTTTCAATTGTATAGAACTTGGCCCACATTAAATGCTTAAATTATTTATAAGTGTCGTTTGAAAAATGGCGTAAGAGGGTTAAAGATTATCCATTCTTCAATCAAATTTTCAATCATTTGAAGACTAATGTCTAAAGAAAGCTGTCATTTGCTGAATAAAAAGAATGAAGTTAATAGGAATTTAATGTGATTTTTTATCTTTAATCGATCTTGAATGATTTTGGCTGTTAGTTTTTGTTTTTTGTTTTCGAATTTAAATTCATTTATAGCTAGTACGCTGGAGCCATTACAAAAATTTCTTCAGTATCCTTCTAACATATTAATTGAAAGTGCAAAAGTGCATTTTTATTTATTAGGTTAATACATTGTTAAAAACATCACTTTTTGAAAGAAAACACATAGCATAACTGAGCCAGTTGTTGTTTATTCGTAGTAAACATTGTATCTAAATATATCTACCCTATATATATAAAATCCTAATGAAACGAATTTGTGAAACGATTTTATGAAACAAATTTATGAAACGATTTTATGAAACTATTTTATGAAACGTCTGATTATGTTTCAGGGCTATTTTTAATAAAATATTAAACGCTTGATGGTGAAATTAATACCAATTGTCGATAAAAATCCGCGGATGTCAAAACTGGTAATAGAATTTTGAAATTGGAATTAGTTTTCGAGATATTAATTTTTTTCTAATTTTAATGACATTTCTGTAATGATGGCAACTAATTACTCAGTTTTTTGTGACAAAAAAGGGAAAAAAATTGAAAAGGATCCCGATAGAGATTATTGATTTCTTTTTATTCGTCATTTTCAAATTGAAATTGAATTTATCTTTTATTTCAATCGATAATGAAGACAAGATTGTGATTAAATTATGTTTTTTATGGAAAATTTGAAAAAAAAAATCACATTTCTATCGTCAGGATTCAATCGTCTGTCAGCATTTAATTTAATTTGGAAACTGAAAATATTTTGAATAAATTTGTCCAAATGACGTCATTTATGCAAACGCAAAAGAAAAGAGGAAAAAGGAATCTCTATAATAAAACTGTAAGTCATGTGACTGTCCTCAACAGTTCCGGGATGCCGCATCGCTTTTTCATATGCCAAGCGGCCATTTTTATTCAAAATTATTTTTTCGAATAAACTGCATAAAAGTTACATTTTAAGAAAGATCGTTCAAAATAAATTAATATTTGAGAAATGACTTGCGTTCAATTATGTATATATTCTGCAATAACTTCAGTCGAAAGATTCGCAGTTCAAATTCACTATTCATAAAAGTAAACAAAAAAAAGATTGATTCGTCGTGAACATTTAAAATATTAAATCATGGAGGTAATCATTCGCAAAGCAAGTTCTCCGCGAATGAATTTTTGGACCGCTGCCTCGCGTCAAAAAAATAATTCGCACCAGTGAGACAATCAAAGATTACCATAATTATGTGCTATACAACTCAACTTTCGGACCTTTTCTTGACGTAAATTGAACTCATGTAATAATATTTAATGAATCAGATTTTTAGCATTTTTAAAATCGCTAATACAGCTTTTATTTATCGCGTGTACAAATTAGAAATGATACTTTGATTTTGAAATCAAATGTTTTTATTTATGATATTATTTCTTATTTATTTATTTATTTTCTCTTTTAAATGAAAAGTGTGAAGTATTTTAAATTTATGTAATATAAGCATTTTAGATTAAAGTTAAGTATTTTAAATGAAATGAGTGACAGGTTTATAACTTTAAAATTAAATTAATTGTAGTATGAATGACGGTGATGGGAACGATATTTGGCGAATTATCATCTGCTCCCGGCTAACAAAAATACTCATAATTAAAAAAAAGAATAAAAATAAATAAATGATAGTTTGTTGTAAATAAATATTGATATACATATCAAAAATAATTTATAGAATTAAAATAAAAAATAAAAGTAAATAAACAACAATTTCCATAACAAAGTTTTCGCCAAATTGGCGGGGGAGGGGGGGGGAATCGCGCCAACGTGCGTATGTGACATTTGTGCCCAAAAAATATGCGAAATGCTACCATGATCGCAAAAGTTCAGGATTTGTCTATTAGAATCTTCCGATTTGGCGAAGGATTAAGGGAAAATTAAATTATGAATAAATGTAACGTGTTGCAATGTTTAACATACATTTAAGGGAGACCAAACTGGTCGCCAGTGGCGGCTAGTCAATAGTAATTATTATTTATTGATATCATATTGTTATATTTTTGTAAAATTTAATTAAACGAATTTATAAAATCACTAATTCGGATAGTTCAAAAGAATATATAAAATAATAATTGCCCAACTGAACGGAAGGAGAATAAAATATCCTGCTTGGTTTTTTCCGCCAAGCCTTTTAAAAAAGCGTCAAGTCCCCTATAATAGAAAAGCACCAAAAGTTCATTGGGTTTGTTTTCATAACTTTTGGCAACAAATCTATGTATATTAACGAATCTATCCCTTTTTGAAGCTCGAATTACGCCAAACCTAAAAGCAAAGGATTCTATACTGGAAAAGTACCCGATTTTCTTATCGACAATATTCAAGTGACATAACATGGTGTAAAATTATCGCGGATAGCAAATTTGTTTAAATATCTCATTAATTGATGCCGAATAAATGCAGGCATGCATGCACAAAATATTTAATTAATTTTGTATGAAAAATAATTATTAGAAAAATCGTATATACATATTAATTAAAATAAATAATTTACACATTTAAAATAACATGGAAATATGCATGATGGTGCACTAAAATAGAGAGAAAATTAAAACCTCTTACTGAAAATGTCTATAACATAGTATTTTTCAATACCGTGGATCTTAATGTTATTCACAAGCAGATGGAATTTTTCTCATCCTTAAACGCAAAGGAAGAATAGAATACAGATCGTTGTTATAAAAGTCCGAGAGGTAGCCACAATTTAAACCTAACCATTTTATACAAGCTGATTTTCAAGTTGTAATTGATTTTACTTATCAATCCCGAAAACAGTCGTCAGTTGTCGCAACAGCTGTGTATGAGACCATGATAATCAAAAAAGGCCCAATTAAAACGTTAAAAGCATGGCAACCCAAATACAGATTTACCAATATTTTTAAAATAAAGCACGCTGTCATGTTTTTAGAGGCCTCGAAGTCTGAGCGGGGGTTGGCGTGCGTAGCTCGCAGGGGGTAGGCCCCCTAGTATTAATATAAAATAATAACATCAAATATAATGTTTTGTGAATTTCCACGTAAAATGGACTGTGTTACTACTAAAATACTCATTCATGTTTGTACATCTATTTAGTATATAAAACAAATTCTTAATCTAGACAAACAGTAAAAAATTACGAGTTAAAATACGCAATGAGATCTTCCAAGTTACCCACGATTTCGAAAATCATTCCTTTTCTTCATAAAACTCAGAAAACAATATGTTTTCGAGATTTAAAAAAGCATTTATAAAAACAAAGTTTCTTTTACTGTCACTGACATTCAGAAATGTTTTTGTAAAGTATTAATCAGTTCTCTAAATCCGAAATTTATGTTTTTTGTATGCTATCAATTCTCAAGAAAACATTTTCATGTTCATCAAACATATTCAAGGGAAAAGAATGATAAAGTAACATTATTTAGATATTATTACATGTATAAATTCCATTACGTAGATGGAAATGTTTAATTGAGAATTCACAGGATACGAAAGTCCTATATTTCGGATTGAGAGAGCTAATTAATACAGAATAAAAATTACTCGATTAAAATCAGTGCGAAAATCAGTGGCAGTAAAAGTAATATTTTTCTTATTAATGGGTCATTCCATGGTAACTTACGTTGCATTTAGAATAATTGACTTCGGCAATTTTAGTAATATAACACTAAAAAATATTCAAAATGTAATGTTTATATGATTTGTTAATTAAACCTATACAAAGATAATGTTTGATAAAAATTACTTAAATTTAGTACTATTTCTTGAACGCTAAAAATTCTATTTACTATGGTAACTTACGTTTCTGACAAAAAGAACGTAAGTTACCATAATAAATATAATTTCCAGTGTTCAAAAATTAGCACTAAAGGTAGGTAATTTTCATCCAAATTTCACTTTGGAAAGGTTTAATTAACAAATCATATCAACATTACGTTTTCTATTTTTTTGGTGTTATATATAATTAAAATTACTAAAGAAAATTATTCTAAATGTAAAGTAAGTTACCATGGAATGACCCTAATGATTCTTTATAACTTAAAAGTATATTAGTTTCTGATATTTTAAAAGATAAAGTAGACTTTTTGCAATTATGGGTAATTTGAAAGAGGATATTAAATATTTTTGTTCGTGGTTATTGTATATTTTCGTGTATTAACAAACATGTTTTTTTTACAGTGTACGTTGACTGACTAAAAATAACATAGAATCACATAATTTGCCATAACAGGAGTATCCCACCTGAAATTTGTGGCAATTTGAATCCCATATATGCTGAGATGTAGCTATTATACACAATAAGAAAAGTGGCCGCGAATCGTTAGATGCCTTACACGGAAATCAAATCAAATGCAAGTTATGTAAAGTTGAAACGAAATGTAACATTCAATAAAGCTCCGTGGATTAGTTCTTGCCATGCAGCCCTCTAATATGTAACACACAGACAAATAGACATATGCCAGACAGACAAATAAAAAGTGTATAATTGTATTTAGAGTTCACAAAATTATGAAAATTTTTAATAAAAAAGTAATTCAAAATTTTCTTTATTATCTGAATAAAATTTATTTATATAAATATATTCACCAGTTCAAAATACGAGCTTTAATGAAAAAAAAAATTGTCTTTGTAAAGTATTGGATATATCAAGTAGAAAATATTCATTAAAACTTTGATAAAAATTTTCAATAACTAAAATTGAAATTTCCCATAAAACAACAAATTTATACACACTTCATTTTAAATACCAAACATGCCATAGTAAACCACAATAACATATATCAATTTCATGGAAACCCAGGTATATTTGCGCGTGTTAGAACACGGACAGACGGCAGTAGGACAGACAAACCGAATTCATAAACACTTTTCAACTATTTTGGAAAGTGTTAAAAACTGAAATAGATCCAAGCCAACATTCCTGTAATCCCAATATAAAGAAACACACAATGTTTTATGATACTACTAGCAGGCTATGCCCGCTGCGCTGGTCAATTTTCCAAATGAACCTTGAATAAAACGAAATGGTGAATTCGACCATGTATTTTCAAATAATTTGGACCTTCACCTGGCAAATCCTTTCGCATCGTTCAATACAATGCGAATGCCATTGCGCTGTTATTTTATCTTAGGTGTTAGACAAAGTTCAGGCGATTAAGAAGCAAATCTTTTTTACATCATTTATATTAGAGTTTGGTAGACAAATGAGGCCGTTATAACCAATAGAAATTAAAATGTCTTCTAGTCACCCTACTACTAAAAAAGAGAGCAATCATTGCAGAGATTGACCATTGAATTTAAATAATGTTTGGGTTATTCATTTTCGTTTGTTAGTTCTTGAATTCCGAACCTCTCAGCTTGGCGTTATGCGTGGTTCTGGTAGTTACACTGAAATCTCACTCTACGTTACATTATATTTCGTAATTTACGTCATCTTCTGGGATCTACTGCAGTTTTCTATCTTTCGATTCCAGCAGAGTAAATATACGGATAAAAGCCCTTACGAAAATAGTTCATAGAGCTGTATAGAACTCTATAGAATTCTTTACAAGTTCTATACAATAGCCATTCTATAGAATACTATTTCTATAGAGTTTTGAAGAGTTCTATAGAATAATTTTTCTAAAGAAAATGTTTCTATAGAAGTTCTGTAGAATTTTTTTTCTACAGAACAGTTTTTCTATAGCTTACCATAAACCTTATAGAATTAAGTTCTATGAACTAATGATTGCATAGATTGGCTAAACTTTGGGATTAGCCTGCTGTCGGCCATCTTGTTTTTAAATCGAAACATATTTGTTTTGTTTCTCATTTCCAAAATAGTTTTCATGTATATTTACTTATTTCAAACACGTTATTTAGGTTTTTTGACTAACTTATTTATATTTAATAATAAAAGTTAGAATGTTTTAATTTAAAAAATGATGGCTGACCGCGGGCGAAAAATCAAAACATTTGTTTTGTTTCTGACATAATCAAGTTAAATAGAAAACAGAATACTAATTTATTTATATTTAATAATAAAAGTTAAAATGTTTTGATTTAAAAATTGAAATGGCTGACCACGGGCAATAAATCAAAACATTTGTTTTGTTTCTGATATAATCAAGTTAAATGAAAACATTTAAACTTTTATTATTACATATAAGTAAATTAGTCAATAAAAATTAATAAAGTGTTTATAATAAGTAAATATGGATGAAAATTATTTTGGAAATGAGAAACAAAACAAATATGTTTTGATTTAAAAAAACAAGATGGCGGACCGCAGGCTAATCTCAAAGCTGTTCCTTTTTAATTTTAATGTGTAGTTATAAATAAATTTATTTATAACTATACATTAAAATTAAAAATTAATAATAAATTTTGTAATACAAAAGTTTAATATATAATAGTACTCCATAGATTTAATACTATTATATATATAGGATTTAATTCAATTCTAATACATTGTGATTCAACTGTCAATGTAATAATATATCAGTCGAACTACTGAATTAAATCATTATTAATTAATTTCTTTATAATTCCTTAATTTGTTGGTTAATTTTATATTAATGTGTTGTTAAATTTATAAAACCGTTCATCAAATATAATAAACTTTATTCACTTTAATAGTACTGTAATTTTTATTCAAATATTTTAATCTGAAGTATACATATTTAATCAATTTTTAATAATTTATTAAACTTTTATAAATTTTTACAAAATATACTTTTAATTTTTTACAAGACTATATATGTTTGGGAATGCAAATCACAAAAGAAATAAAGTTTAAATAGTGTAATAAGAGTTTCGGAACTGTCAATGATTGTACCATACCGAAAGTATTGGTTCTTTGTCCGATCACCGAAGTCAAGCAGCATCGAGCGGGGTTGCAATTTCGGAGGGTGACCACCTGGATTCTATATATATATATATATATTTTTATAGAAGCTCTATATTTTTTCTATAGATACTTTTATAGAAACTCTACAGACATTTCTATTGAGCTTCTAGAAATTTCTATTGAGCTTCTAGAAATTTCTATTGAATTTCTACAGATATTTCTATGGCTGTATATTAAACAAGCTTATAGAAATCGGGCCATAATTCTATAGGATTCTATAATGCATTTTCTATAAATATTTTTTATAGAATTCTATAAGAAAATTTTATAAGGGAATTATTTGCATATAAAGAACAGTGTTTAACTTTCATAATTAAAACAAAATAAATGTGAATCGTAAAAAAGTGGGTTTTTAAAGACGAATTGTTTGAATAAAATAAAATTACTTTACTTTTACTGCCTTTTCATTTTATATACCAGTTGCAATCATGTTACAATTAACCTGGAAAAAAGTCTGATTCTGATAGAAAAATAATGCTGTAGTTTGCATCAAATAGACATCAGTCTTCCGTAATCGGGTCCACAGCCAAGTTGGAAGTCAAAACTTAGAAGTTTTTGCAGCGAAATGGTTACAAATTTACTATAGATAGCTACAAAACGAATTTAATTACGCGTTCCATTAAATAATGTCAAATTTCTGTTGACTGAATTATAGATCTTTCACCAGAATGACAAATAAAATTAGTTCTGCAAAATCTTTAGTAATAATTATTTTGGTAACTACTTGAACCGAAGCTTTTTTTTTTTCTAATGAGCATAATAACACGGAGAAATAAATAGTCTTGCAATTTCTTTTATTTTGAAGATTAGATTATTTTGCTGTCTGTTGTCTATATAAACCCTATAATGAACCTAATCGATAATTTGTCACTAATTTTAATTTCTTCATAATGAAAATACATAAATTTACTAATTGCTGAGTAGAAATTGCGCGTAATCTTCTTCAATCGGGTTGGGTTGAGTTGGGTTGATTATTGACGGCCAATTATCTACACTTGGGATATAGGCCCGGGGGGAGTGCCCTTCGTGGGGGTCTTTCTAAGGGAAGCTAACCCGTATTTACGCATGGATAAATCCACGGCTCGAAGAAAACCACGAAAACTCCGAACGATTAGGCCGACGGGCGCGATTGGGATCGAACCCAGCACCTCCCGTCTACCAGCTTCGAGGGCAGAACCTCTCAGCCACTGGTGGGGCCTTCTTCAATCGGATTTACCGTACAAAGTCCCCTTCAAATATAAAAGAAATTTCGGTACAGATGTCGCAGACGCACCGGGGTATCATTTTGGCACCAAAATGGGCATTTTATGAATGGGCAATCCGGCGATTTTGGCGAGATTTAGCTTCGTATGGCAATCCGGTAGAGCATATTCTATTGGTTTTATACTAAATTAACTAATGTAAGTTTTATAAAAAAAAATTAATCGATGTGTGTGTTTTAAAATAAAATAAATTGTGTGTGTTTATAATAAAAATTGTGTGTGTTTCATAATAAAATCGAACTAACATGCTACTTTAGGAATCTAGGCCTAACGGGTGCAAAAACCGGGTTTTGGGTTTCTCTGTTTTTTTGGTCTTGGTTTTTCTGAAACAAATATGGCGCCAACCCCGGTGCGTCTACGACAGTTTGTTCCAAAATTTCAAACAATATAATATATTGCTAATTGGCGGGTGATACGATTACAGAAGATTATTCCAATATCTTTAAAAAACCTTCAAAAAGAAGAATAAAAAAGAAGAAAACTAAAAAGAAATGAATGGCGAAACACTTTTTAAATATGTTTTATAATTTACACTAAAATTTTTATAATATTAACTGATATTTATATAATATACATTCGAATATGAAAAAATACACTAAAAATTCCTTGGTATACTTGAAAAAACACAACTGTTTAGGGTTTCGTTCATCTCGCGAAACCCTATTCCGTTGTCTGTCCGTCACAGAGCTGTTCTCAAAACCTATATAACTTACAGAGTTGAAACTTTGTGTTTATATAACTGATACCTGCTATGAAGCTCAAAATATTAAAATTTGAAAAAATCATATTATTTTAATAAATAGAGATAAAAAACCAAAATTATAACAGCTTTTTCCTATTAAATTTAAACATTTTCCGTTATAGCAGTTGCCAACAATTAAAAATCCACAATGAAATTCTTTCTACAATGATTAATTTTCTATTGAACGATTTCCACGCGAAAAATGAAAATGAAATAAAAAAAATCACCAATTGAAAAAGAAAAGATTAGTATGAAATAAAAATGATTGGCGTCATAGATATAAAAAGGAAATTTTCAAAGATTTATGAATCATACAAGAAGAATGAGTATGTGTATGTACACAAAGCAGAATAATATCGCGTCATTAGAGAATTAAAACAAAATCTGACTTCATATTGGAAGTTTAACGAATTTTTCAAATGTTTGAGAATAACACAAAGCGAGTATTAATATGAGTAACAGAAAATAGTAAATATATGAGTTTGAGAAACATATTGAATCATGATAAAAATCCGATTATGGAAATATTCGCATATTTTAGCATTTTGAAGATGTACAACATGTTTAATTTTAAAATTATGTTTTTAAAAACCGCATTTCGCCCGCATGACAGATATTATTATGACAGAATATAATAGCGGGCTGGTTTAGATATTCGAAAAACGAGAAAAATAGACCGGTAAATTTTTACTGTATAAAAAAAAAGATTTTTTTTTTTTTTTTTTTTTTTTTTTTGCTAAATAAAATTTATTTGTATTTATTGAAGAAATGATAAAGTGTTTTGAAAGAAATATTAAACAAAACCCTTTGAGCGATCTTCGATCACATTTATCCACTTGTTAGGATTTCGTTCATCTCACGAAACCCTATTACTCGCATTACTCACGCTCAGTTGTCTGTCCGTCACAGAGCCGTTCTCAGAACCTATATAACTTACAGAGTTGAAACTTTGTGTATATTTGTGTAAAATTTGAAAAAAATAGTATTTTTTTTAATAAATAGAGATAAAAAATCAAAATTCTAACAGCCTTTTTCTATTAAATTTAAACATTTTTCGTTATAGCAGTTGCCAACAATTAAAAATCCACAATAAAATTCTTTCTGCAATAATTAATTTTCTATTGAAAGATTGCACGTGAAAAATGAAAATAAAATAAAAAGTTTCACCAATTGAAAAAAACAAGATTATGACGTCCAAAGGGTATTAAAACGGAAATTTTCCAACATTTCTCAATAATACAAGGAGTATGAGTATGTGTATGTACATAAAGCAGATTAATATCACGTCATCAAATAATTAAAAAGAAAATTAATATGACGTCATATCGGAAGTTTAACGGATTTCTCAAATGTTTGAGACTAATACAAACCGAGTATCAATATGAGTAATTAGAGAATTGTAAATATATGAGTTTGAGGAACGTATTGAATCATGATAAAAACCCTATTATGGAAATATTCGCATATTTTAACATTTTGAAGGTGTACAACATGTTTAATTTTGAAATTATTATTTTTTTAAATATCGTATTTAGTCCACCTGACAGATATTATGACAGAGTATAATAGCGGGCTGGTTTAGATTTTCGAAAACACGAAAAAATAGACCGGTAAACTTTTACTTTATAAAAAGCATGACTTTTTTTTTGTTGTTGTTGCTAAATGAAATTTATTTGGATTTATTAAAGAAAGGATAAAATGTTTTGATAAAATGTTTCGTTCATCTCACGAAACCCTATTACTCCCGCTCCGTTGTCTGTCCGTCACAGAGCCGTTCTCAGAACCTATATAACTTACAGAGTTGAAACTTTGTGTATATGTAATTGAATACTAGCTATGAAGCTCAAAATATTAAAATTTAAAAAAATCGCATTATTTTAATAAATAGAGATAAAAAAAACAAAATTCTAACAGCCTTTTCCTATTCAATTTAAAGATTTTTCGTTATAGAAGTTGCCAACAATTAAAAATCCAAATAAAATTCTTTCTACAATAATTAGTTTTCTATTGAAAGATTTCCACGTGAAAAATGAAATAAAGAGTTTCACCAATAGAAAAAAAAATCATATGACGTTATAAGGGTAATAGAACGGAAATTTTCATATAATTTCTCAATAATAAAACGAGTATGTGTATGTAGAAAGCATATTAATATCACGTCATTAGAGAATTAAAAAATCTGACGTCATATCGGAAGATTAATGGATTTCTCAAATGTTTGAGAACAATACAAAGTGAGTATCAATATGAGTAATAGAGAATAGTAAATATATGAGTTTAAGGGATGTATTGAATCATGATGCTGAAAATCAAATTGTTTGGCAACAAAAGTAAAATCAATATCGTAAATAAAAAAATAAAGTGTAATTCACAAATACAGTCATTTTTATAATTGCAGCTGCAAGTTTCTGCTGTAAGTCACATGATGAAGGAGTTAGATTTATTAAAAAATAAAATTTTAAGAAGAAGAACAAATCAAAAACAAAATTGTTACTCAGATTTTATCAAATCAAATTTTTAGAAATATTTTTCTTATTTTGACGCAAACGATAAATCGCCAAATATGGTTTTAATTGCAACATTTCTCTTTGAATAATTTTGTAAGCATTACGAACATTCTTTTTTCGTGTATAAATTAAATATTTTCGTTTTACAACATTATTTGTCGTCAAAACTGTTTTTCGTTTTTTCCCCTTTTTTATTTTAAAAAAAATGTTAATCTTCAGTTGTTTTAGTTATTTTTCTTTGATGTCAAGAAATCATGTAAAATGCTGTTCTCGAAAGCAGCGTGAAAATGGGAGTACAAGATTAACTACAAGGAATCCTGCTGATTAGGCAATAAGGAAACCTGGGTGCAGGTCTGTCCTTTTCAAATGATTTTTTTTTTCATCACACACAGATTACATTTGTTCAGAACATAAGTAAGTTTATTTTCTGAAAATAACATAAGCAACAGCTGATCATGCTTTAGACACAAAGTTATCTTGCTCCTAAGCATAAACGATCCTGCGCATTAAAATTATTTCATTAGTCGGCGAACATCTTTACCAGTTTCTATGTAAATATGGAAAAAAAGCTTGAGATTTCGTGTTTTCTGATGAGCATTTTACAAACAATAATTTTAGTAATGTAGTTATTTTTTTTTAGTATGAATTATTTTTATTTTAATTGCATATGTTCAAATTAATAGAATAGGTTATACATTATAGCCACACATAATATATTGTTGAAAAATAGGTTATACATTTTTAATGTAATATATTATCTCTGGTACACATGATTAGCACAGCTGTAGTTAAACCTCCGTTCAAAATTATAATCACATATTTTGAATATATGTAGGCTACAAAAAGAATTTTCGACTTCATGAAACAAATATATTCATAACTTTTTTCTTAAAAAAAATTAAATAGTAGACTATACATAGAATTAAAATATATTTTCAGGGTTGGTTTGCTGAGTACTACCGCTGTAGTCATCTTTTGCAAACGAAGGTTAAATAGACCGGAACCTCCATCTAAATTTTAATTCGATCCATTAAAAACATCCATGCTTGATGTAGATTTAAATACGCCACCTCTTGCGCAGTAGCCAGCTTATTAACCACTAGACAATCAGGTGGGCATACATAAAAGTAAAACATAAAAATCCGGATATATGAACCTTTAGCGACTGTACAAGTAAAGAGCATACTGTTTGGTTTGAGTTTATTTTATGGAATGGGCTCAAGAGAATGAAGTAAGTAACAACGTTCCAGCTCTCATAGCAACAGTTACAACGACAAAATTTCGACACTTTCAAATGACAGCACCCAATTGTTTCATCGTGAAATGATCTTTTTGGAAATTAATCGTAAATGGCGCTAAAAAGACAAACTTCGGTGTCAAACGCAAGTGTCAAACGCAAAGGCCAGCATTTCGTGTTCCACGCATTCTGCAGGACACATTGGTAACATTGTCACTTCCATTTTGCATTTCCGTGGTCGGCAGGGTCAGCCGAATACATATACATGAAATGGATTTGTTTCTTAGGGTATGTAAAAATATATGTATACATGTGAAATTCGCTCAGTAATTCTGACATGAAAACCACATAAAACGCAAGATTTTGCATTTTCTTCATACTGTGGTTTATTGTTGCCCTCAATCTCCCGCATGCGATGGGTCATCGTCCTTAAAAACAAACACTTGTAACTTTTGAAATGGAAGTAAATTTACTTTTTTGTCGTCTGTGTTGACGAAAGGGTTTGACTGACAGCATTTCTTTTCATTTGTTTTATTGCGCAATTTCTAGTGCTAAAATAAGTTTTTAATGCATTTATTCTTTTTTCCCTAAAGATCATTTTAAAATGAGAAGAATTGGTGTTGACATATGACATTTCTGAAATTTTACCCTGTAAAATTATTAGTGAAATTTCGATTGTTGCTCTTTACCTTAATATCGAACCCATAAAATAAAATACCAACATCCAAAACGGTATACCGCTTCCTTGAACGGCACGACATATATCGGTGCTTAAATTCCCTTTTTAAAGAAGTTTGCCAAAACATAATTTGTAAAGCATCAATAGAAACAGTTGCATATATTAAAAGAAAATACGCAGTATGAGATACTCAGCAAAAGTATTGTATTTGAAGAGCGACAGGACTAGACTATTGCTCCCAATTATCAGAGAAACGCTTAGCCATTTATAATTAAAACAAAGTTATAATCGGCAAAAAGTCCACTATTGTTGTATTGTGAAATAGAATTTCTTATTAAATAGTTTTTGTTTGTAATAATCTCAAGTAAATTTTGAACGATGTAAATTTTTTGCAGCAATTTAAGAGATTAATAAATTTTAGTTAAGTCAGGGAATTGATGACTTTGCATTACTCATTTTGTACATTCATTTGTTGTTTAAAATTATTATTGTACATCCATTGTATATATTGAAAGTTATTGAATGTAACAATATATGTATGTATTATAATATGAATGTAAGTGTGTATGACGGGTGTAATAATGTAAGATTCATATATGTAAGCAAATATGTAAAAAAAATTATCGTAAGTATTCAGTGTTTAGCATGAATGACATTAAAAAATTAATATGGTGCATTTATTTTTAAAAAGTACATATATTTTTAAAAAGATTGTTCAATGAGTTGGCATTCAGGATTTTAAATAAATTATTCATATCTTATTTTACATCATTATCTGTCATGTTTCAAATATTTAACGTCTAATATATTTTTTAAAAAGCGATATGCAACCACTATTTAGTTTATATTTAAATTAAACAAACAATTTAAACATCTACACAAAAATAGCTTTTTTTACGAAATAGTTACACGTACTTGATTTCGAATTTCTACATTTTTTTTTATTTTTTGAGAATTAAGAAAATTGAAAACATTAACATTTTGTTTTAAAACTTAGAGGAAATTCAAATAACTTCAACTTATAAATAATTGCAAAAGTGTCTGATTCATAACAAATTAATGAGATCCAGAAACTTTTTCTAATGATTTTCATATAATTTTATTTTATTAATTATATATGTTTTTTTAATCCACTCATTCAAACCATTTACTGGTAAAAATAATTAAAATATAAATCTCTCACACCCACATCATACCACACGAAAAAAAAAAACATATTTTAAACAAAATTAACTTTCTTTAAACAAAGCAGTTAAATTCATTTTATATCAGTTTGCGTTTAGTATGTTTTCTTTTTTCCCGTCGAATATAGTTAAATCCTTTTTAAGTTCTTCTTCGAGTGCTTATTGAGTGATATTGAGAATAGTTTCAGTTTCAGTTTCAACTAGTCGGATGCGGCAATCCGAAAACTTTCTGCTCTCTCATACATGTTAACACTTCAAAATTTACTATCACAGTGTCAAAATTAAATTACAATCTATGCCCATCATGAGGATTCAAAAGATATAGGTTCATTGAAATGTGTGCATTTGAAAATGAGATATAAGTATCGCATTTTTCAAACAAATAATTGATTTTCGGCACTCACTCTGTTAGATGTCTGCAACCAAAATTCCTAACTCAAAG
This sequence comes from Maratus michaelseni, assembly GCA_963931845.1. Taxonomy (NCBI): domain Eukaryota; kingdom Metazoa; phylum Arthropoda; class Arachnida; order Araneae; family Salticidae; genus Maratus; species Maratus michaelseni. Next base: position 397,992,768 of record OZ007592.1, read on the forward strand.
AGCATGAATGCGACACCTGTCGGGCAGTATACACCCAAGCCTAATAAGTATCTATTTATATCAAGTTCAAAATGAATATGAAGTTTGATGAAATTCCGGGCATTAGTTCTTGAGATAGAGAAATTGCGAAAATCGGAAAAAAATGTAGCATAGGAACTGCAACTGTTGGGCGATTTACACCAGAACCTAATCAGCACCAATTTATATTAAGGTCTAACTGAATATAAAGTTTTTTTTTAATTACGTGTATTAGTTCTTGAGGCGATTAGTTCTTGCGCCCTCAAAAGTTTTGTCTCATACAGGCAGACAGAGTGACAGACAGACATTTTCTAAAAATAGACAAATAGTGTTTTGGAGATTCTAAAACTTTCTCTAAAGCCCGAAAATCGAAATTTTTCACGAATCCAATACTTTATTCTTATAAAGATACAAGAACGCAAAAATATATTTCTTGTAAAGTCCTTTGTTGCACAAAAGAATTCCTGAATAGAATTTTAAAATACCAAAAACATAATCTTTGTTTAGGGATTGTTTGAAAATTTAAAATCTTCCTAGTGGGAAACTTTGATCTCAAGTAGTCTTTGCAAAAATATGTTATTTAATATTTACGTTGTATTCAACACAACATTAAAAAATCGCTACATACTATTTTAAATAATCATATGGATATCTATCATATACGAATGAGGTTTTAAAAGTTATCAAATAGTTTTTGTACTTGAAAAGAAAATTTTACCCAAGAGTTTATAATTTATATGTAAAAATAAATGATATGAAGTTTATCAGTAAAACGTTATAATTGAGACTTTATAGACATTGAACTCTCGTTAGTAGACATTAAAACATTTTCTTGCCCGCGCTAACCGAAGTACGCATTAAATAATGTAATCATTTGAATGATGTAATATAATTCTTTCAATAGAATTAATTGAATTCAGTTTTGACAGAAAGGAAATATGTTAGCAATGTAATGCTAAAATAAAAAAACGTGTTTTTTTTTTTTTTTTTTAAAAACAAGGTAGTTACAAATCATTAATACAAAGGAACAAATTACTGAGGACAAACAAAACAACTGCAACAAAGAAATTGAACTACGTACGTTCTAATTAAAGTAATCTCGCACATTCCAAGTATTACTGAAACAACTGATACTTTTAACCAACCGTTTCCAGTTCTGCGACACTCGCTAAAAGTTTGCCTGGTATATCGCATTTGGATTGGTAAAATCACGTACAGATATTAGCAAGATTTAAACATCTCACGCTTTTTGTGGTAGTATTTTTTTTTATTATTGTCATTGAGAATTTCTTATTCTTCTAATAACCGAAGTTACATCAAACATTTTACACATAATTAATATAAGTCATAATTACAATTGACAAAATATTTTTAGTTTTTCTGTACTTGGAAGTGGATATCAGGTATATAAAAAAATAGCTTTCTGTATCTTCATCGTTTGGTTTCACATGGTAACTAAAATATGTAAAACTTTTTAATTGTTGATAAAGAACGCAAAAAAGTTAGGTTCAGATTTAATATGCAGATGATCCCTTATTGCAAATAAAACCAGGTACAATTAAACACTATACATACGAATTCAAGCGCTACATTTTGTTGCATTAAGAGTAATACATTATAAACCATTCTCCAGTTTTATTTTACGTAGGAAAATTATTACTCATATAAGTTATCAGAATTTCAATGTAGTTCTATCTTGATAAACAAAGCAAAACCAAATACAAAATCATAAAAAGAAGACATAAAGCAGCATTTCACAAAACATTAGAGAAGGATATGAAAATATGTCATATGCGATGGAGGCTATTAGAGATTATAATAATACTGAATAGAAATACTATTTCTACACTTAATCTACTACATTACTATAATTAATTTGCACTCCTCCACATACGTCAATTTTAGATCAAATTGTGGAACTGCTAATGATCCAAAATTACAGAGTGAAATCTATATATGCTATATATCTATTCCCTACTAATAAAATAGCATCTACATATAGTAAAATACAAATGCTGGAGAGTATTGGTAACCATTCCGGGCAGAACCACTCCATCTAACCAACAATGTACATTTGTTATAATATTAATATTTTGTTAGTACATGAACATTGTTGGTTAGATGGCTGTGCAGTGAGTCATTCATTTTTGAGATTCATTGATAAAATGTTTTGAAAAATCCATTGTTGCAGAGAAAAGAGAAATAATTATACCTATTTAGACACGTGGCTTTTTGGACGTATGTTGTTTGAAAAAAAAATTATGCACATGTGCTTCATTTTTATAATCAAATAAAAATTCATATTTATTGTGACGTTACGAGAATATTATCCATTGGGTTTATATTATCTTTATGCTTATTTATGCCATTAATATTAAATATAATACATGTTGTTTAAGCTTAAAAGTGGCTACATAAAGTGCGAGTGAAAAGTTGACGCCGGTGAAAAGTACATCGTGCTTAGCTTGAAATTTACTTTATAATCTATTTTTATATTGGAAAATCTAAAGAGAAAAATTTATATAATTGTGTCAACATGATGTAATTTTCAGATTTTTCATTTCTTAATTAAAAAGATTATGCATTTGAATGGGGAGCCTTTATTGATTACATCAGTTTGATTGTATACCTTGATTACATGTTACCGATAGGTTTAACAAAATAAACTATTGTTTAGAAGAATTAATGTTTTAATAAATAAATCAGAAAAGTAAAGGATTTCAGAAAAATAAAAGTTAAACGAATTATAAAAAAGAAGATTAAAAAAAAAAGATAATAAAAAAAAGAAAAATTAAAGTGCTGTTATGGTAAAAGAAAGCTTGAAAAAATAAATGTTTTTGAAGGCGTATTTTATTATTTTTAAAGGATCCATTGAGTATGCTACTTCATAACAGGGACAGGATCCGTGATTATGGAAAAGAAATAGTCACCCTGTTTATAGAAATGGACAGAAAAAAACCAAACAAACATTTTCAGCTCAAAACTTTAAAAATATGTTTTATCTGTAGAATGTGTATTATTATTGTAAAATAATTTCTCCATTTTTACATAAAAATTTATTTATGTCTTGTCTATGTATTATGTCTTATGAATGTGCTGTGAAAACTCCAGAGGCTCTTGTATTAATCAGGTTCTGAGCTGCAGGTCATGCCCTGTTTCAGTTAGTTTTCATATTGTTGATGGATAGTATATGAATATTTGAATAAATTATTTGAAATTTTAAGTGAAAACCACGATTTCGATCAACTGTCCTAGGACGGGCATTTACACTACTATAAATATAAATATATACACACACACACATATATATATAGAGAGAGAGAGAGAGAGAAAGAGCATCCCTTACACTTTTTTTTTAACAATCTACTATAATTTATCAAATTCATGGTAATGGATTAAATCATATGAATCAAAATCTTTGAGAAAATCTGTAATTCACTTTCTTCATGCTGCAAAATCTATGTTTAAGACATATGATGACACTTTGATGAGTTTTTTATTATTATGTGTCAAAGCATCCGTCCAATGCAATGACAACATTTTTTTCATGAATAAATTGCAAAATAATAACGAAGCTATAACTATTCAAAAATTCTAAAATACACTGATTCGTGTAAATTGAATACTGACAGCACTTTCAGACGAAACATTGTTCATGATATTCATATTCGGATAGATATATTTAGCGTATGGCAATAACGCATATTGAGGCAACTTTATCTAAACTTATATTCTTTCATATAGCAGAAATCTCGTGTTTTTTTTCGTGTTCCTTCTAGACCCGTGAGAAATTTGTACCACAGGAGGAGACAATTAAGGAATAGGTTTTAATTTTGTTGGGACAGATTCTGAGAAGGGGGGGTGACATGAATTAAAATGAGGGGGGAGTGAGACTGCAAAGGGTTTACGGTATACACAGGTGTCAAATGTATTAAGCTGACGAGTAACTAACACATCAAGTAAAGATAATTTATTTTCAACTTCAACTTGATATGTAAATTGGATAACAGCTCGAAAAATTTAAATAGAAATTACTTTAAGTCCATAATTATATTCTAATATAACAAAATATGAATTTTATAAAAAATAACATTAAGGCCCTTCTCAGAAAGCCTCGGCTTTTCATTTCTTTATTAATAGAGCAATTTCCATTTGTTCTGATAATGATTCCCTTGTTACAGAATTGAATTATATTAGATCAGTTGCTATTAATCGTGGTTTTAGTTTGGCTTATATCAACCGTTTAATTTTTCGGTGTCTAAATAAAGGTATTAGTAATCCTGATTCTTCTGTTGTTCCAGTATCTCTTTCTAACCTCATTATTTTGCCTTTTTACAATAGCATTAGCTACAAAATAGCTAATATTTTAAGAAATTATGATTTTAAGGTTGTTTTTAAGCCAGTTAATAAACTAAAATTTTCACAGTTAAAGGATAAAATTTCACATGCAAACTTTTGGGGCATTTACAATATCCAATGTCAATGTGGTTTGTCCTATATAGGACAGACTAAACGACAACTCCGTTTCAGACTCAATGAAAACAAAAATTATATTAAGAAAAAGGAATTACAAAAATCCTCTATTGTTTGTCACTGCTGGAGTGAGGAACATAATTTTAACTTTGATTCAGCCACTAATATTAAGAAATGTTACACTCCATTAGATTTAAAACTTTTTTGAAGCAGTTTATATTCATAAATTTGGTAACCCCATGGTCAAGGAATTTTCAATCGTACTTTACATCTCACCATTCTGGGTTGAGTTACTGTGTCATATTGAATCACTTCCGGCTTAATCTCTTTGGTGGCTCGTGCGTGATGTGTTTTTCGGTGTGTTGTTGTTTTCATTTGTGTTTCTCGATTCAATTCCATGTCTTTGGGGGGATACAATAATGTTTAATTTTATTTTATTGACACTGAGGAATTATCTTCCAAGTTACTCACGAAACGTACGTCTGTCCATTGTACTATAGTTTGATATTAAACGTTGGTGTTTTAGTGTATATTTATCCACACAAGATTTTCTTCATAATTCTAGTATGCTGGCCGAATATTACATGGTTTTAGTGTTGCATTTTTGGCTTCACCCCAAAGCAGCATCTTTAGCAGCAGTTTCCTCTTTATTTTGTTTTGACACATTACACATAAACATAACGTAAATATCAATAATTAACTTATAAAAGTTTTGATTTTTTACCATAGAAAAATATTACATATTTTATTTTTTTTTAAATAAGAAAACCCGTTAATTTTTATAACATTATTTTTTAAGCCGGAGAAGAATTCAGATTAACATGTCAATTGATTTTTTTCTCGAAAAATTAAAATCGAAATTAAGTCCATAATTATATTCTAATGTAACAAAATATGAATTTTATAAAAAAATAACATTATAGTTTGATACTCCAAATATAAAACTAATTAATTCATTTCTTATATTTCAAAGTTTAGATAAGAAAAACTAAATATCATTCATTAATTTAGTTTATAGGGTATTTATGAACTAATTAACAACTGCTAAATGTGATTTCAAATTAATTGTACAATAAGGAATAATTTTTATTACTTCTAAATTAAAAAAAGAAATGTGTAGAACTAGGTTTCACAAACTTTACATTTAACTATATTTCCTAAATATTTAGCTTAGTTTAAGTAACAACAAATTACAAAAAATATATTATTAATTTCCAGATAATATTTAAAATAAATAAATAAGTTAATTATGCATTATGTTCTAATCATAAAAATGTATCTTCTTTGCTGGAATATGTAGCAGTCATTTATTTAGCTATTCTATAGCAATTTAGAAATATTTAAAAGCATTACTATGACATGGGAAAAAAATCACTTACACGGTATAAATCCACAAACTTAAAAGAACACAACACATTCTAATCCGAACTTGAAATGGCATCATAAATATCGTTTGCTTTCAATGTGCGCAATAAAAATATGCGCAATATTATTTAAACACAAAGTAACAGCAGTCTTTATGAAGATGTGATGATATACGTATAAAGAAAATAATTTAAATAAGGATATTTCAAATGCTTTATAATTTACTAGCTGACCCGCACGGCGTTGCCTGAGCCCGTGTTATAAACTTAAATCTCTTAAAAAACGAAATTCTGAACACGGTCTCCGATGGCTTCGGCACCGTATACCGGGCATGCTCTTACGCTCCGGAAAATCTTTTTCCCCTCCACCGCCAGGGGAGCATTCTGTTCTAAGCAAAATCTCTTTGAACGAACCTCTGTAACAGGCCCCGCTGCCTACGGCAGTGTATAGTAGGCTTGTTACAAAATTGAGCTGGTTTGGAGAACATGGGCGCATTATTAGCCGAGTTGTTGGAATAAGGCGCAGTTAAAGAAAATAACATCGAGGGAGGTGCCGAGGGGAAGGGGATGTTCAAGTGTCCTTCAGAAAATGACTAATTAGGAGGACCACTATGCATCTTTAAAAATTCGTTCATTTGGTTAAGCTAGGAACTCACTTACAAATTTGGCTTAAACTATTATTCGGTAACATCGGTAATTGCTATTCATAAATTTACTTTAATGTTATAGAGGGTGACTATTAAGTTAATTATAATTTTTGTAATCTCGTCTGTTGAAATCTGAAAGATAGTTGCTGTGATATGGAAACAGGACATAGTTAGAGAAAAAACCTTGAAAGAGGGGCCGTGGGGGAAGGAGATGTTCAAGTGTCTCTCAGCAAATTACTAATTAGTAGGAATAATTAGTAGTAACTAGTAGGATAAGCTAGAAATTTAAAAATTCGTTTGTATTGTTAAGCTAGGAATTAAATTACAAATTTTGCCTAAACTATTATTCGGAAATATTGGTATGCACTACTCATAAATTTACTTTAATGTTATAGAGGGTGACTATTAAGTTAATTATAATATTTGGAATCACTTGCATTGAAATCGGAAGATAGTTGCGGAGATATGGAAACGGAGTATAGTTAGAGAAAAAACCTTACAGGAGGGGCCGGCATGGAGGGGATGTTCAAGTGACCTTCAGCAAATGACTAATTAGGAAGACCACTATGGATCTTTAAAAAATCGTTCGTTTTGTTAAGCTAGGAATTAAATTACAAATTTTGCCTAAACTATTATTCGGAAATATTGGTATGTACTACTCATAAACTTACTTTAATGTTATAGAGGGCGACTATTAAGTTAATTATAATGTTTGGAATCACTTGCATTGAAATCGGAAGATAGTTGCGGAGATATGGAAACGGAGCATAGTTAGAGAAAAAACCTTACAGGAGGGGCCGGCGGGGAGGGGATGTTCAAGTGACCTTCAGCATTTGACTAATTAGGACGACCACTATGGATCTTTAAATATTCGTTCGTTTTGTTAAGCTAGGAACTTAATTACAAATGTGGATTAAACTATTTTTCGGAAATAGCGGTAACCGCTATTCATAAATTTACTTTAATGTTATAGAGGTTGATTATTAAGTTAATTATAATGTTTTGAATCACTTGCGTTGAAATCGGAAAGATAGTTGCGGAGATATGTAAACGGGGCATAGTTAGAGAAAAAACATAGAAATTCTAAAAAAATTTTTAAATTCTAACATTTTTCTTTTCAGATTCTGAAAAAATTCAAATGAGTTCAAATTAATGCACAATTATCAAAAAGTCTAATTCATAGCAAATTTGTGAGTTCCCAATTCTTCTTTCGATGCTTTTATATTGTTTCATTTATAAAAGTAATTATATATATTTTTTTCACTGTACATGATTCGAACATTTATTGTTATAAACATTTGAATATACCAATATTTAACCAAGTATCACACCATTCAGAAATTAATCAATGTACTTATAACTATCAATACTTTTGTTTAAAGAAAGCAGTTAAACATGTTAACTCTTCGATTTTTCTCCTTTTGCATTGTCAAGTTATTTTTTGCCGTTTTACTTTCTTGATGCTTATTTATATCTTTAGTTATTCAATAAATTTCATGTAAAGTCTTCGGTTGCAAGTGATCGAATTTAGATACTTTGTGAAAGCGAGGGTGGAATTTTAAGACGCCATAAAATGTATTATTACCAAAAGAATATTCTGTTTAAACTAAGCAGTGAAACATGTTACCTCTCAGAGTAAATATAACTAAACCGTTTGACCTGACAAGTTATTTTTTCTTCTGATTTATTCTCTGAATATGTATATCTTCAATTATTCAAGACCAGTTTTTCGAATACATTTCATGTAATTCGAATATATATTTCATCTGTTAAAAGCAATCGACTTCCCATGTTTTATGAAATCAGGAATATAATTTTAAGACGTCATAAACTGTATTTTTGTGAAAAGGGATTTTATTTAAATAAAAAAAAAATTATAGCTAAAAATAAACAAATAGCCAGAAAAAGAGATATTCATATCAAAATGCTGTAACACTATCGACAAATACCAATACTTTGACAAAATTCATCTTAATAAGAACTTATATGTGATATCATATTAATGACAGGTTATTTTTGGTTATACAAAACATTACTGTAGTACATATTGGAGAAATAAAATTTCGTGGAATAAGAAACAAAAATAAATTAAAAATAGATAAAATTATTTTGTAAATATAAAAGGAATTTGAAGTGGCACAAATGAATATATTATTGACACTATAGGGAGATAAATCATAAATTAATCATGTCCAAAATCTTATAAATACTTTTATTTAATAAATTTATTTAATTAAGTAATTATAAATGTTAAAAATTAAAAACAAGTGTTCACTTGTTAATGTCTGTACATATACTACTTACACATTTTACCAATTTTTTTCAGACATCTATACTAATTTTATAAAGGAGTAAAGATTGTTTGTTTGTTTGTAGGGGGTAATCTCTGGAATTACCGAACCGATTTCAAAAGTGATGGTGGAAAATTGATGGTGCCAACCCCTGCTCCAACATAGGCTATATTTTATGTCGGTGCCACTACCCCAGGGGGGTGCAGGAGCGAAAAACGTTCTAAAATTGCAATCTTTTCTATACTGAAGCAGCTAGAAATTTGAAATTTGGCGTTGTAGTTACTTATAAGATGTAAATGCTCTCTAAGAACAAAATAAAAAAATCGAAATTTAAAAGGGTGAAATGAGCGAAAAGCGTTCTAAAAACATTCTAAATTACAATTTCTATGGAATCTCTAAAACAACCGAACCGATTTGAAATTTGGCGTTGTAGTTACTTATAAGATGTAAATGCTCTCTAAGAACAAAATAAAAAAAAATCGAAATTTAAAAGGGTGAAATGAGCGAAAAGCGTTCTAAAAACATTCTAAATTACAATTTCTATGGAATCTCTAGAACTACCGAACCGATTTGAAATTTGGCGTTGTAGTTACTTATAAGATGTAAAGGCTCTCTAAGAATAAAATAAAAAAAAAATCTAAATTTAAAAGGGTGAAATGAGTAAAAAGCATTCTAAAAACATTCTAAATTACAATTTCTATGGACTCTCTAGAACTACCGAACCGATTTCCAAAGTTATGGTGGCAAATTGATGGTGACAACCCCTGCTTCAACATAGGCTATATTTTATGTCGGTGCAACTAACCCCAGGTGGGATGCAGGAGCAAAAAAAGTTCAAAAATTGAGATTTTTTTTATACTGAAGGAGCCAGAAATATGAAATTTGGCATTATAGTTACTTATAAGATGTAAATGCTCTCTAAAAACAAAATAGAGAAAATTCGAAATTTAAAAGGGTGAAATGAGCGAAAAGCGTTCTAAAAACATTCTAAATTACAATTTCTATGGGATCTCTAGAACTACCGAACCGATTTCAAAAGTGATGGTGGCAAAATGGTGGTGACAATCCCTGCTCCAACAGCCTCTTTAATAAAAAAATATGCGTTTCTGACGACTGGGGTTTTTAGTTGCCACAGATTAATCGCGGAAAATGAAACATTTGAAAATACTGAAAAAAAAAAGTAGCTCGGAAAGTATTTGTCAGAAAATTGTTAGGCAAACTGCGTTTGAAATGTAAACAATTGTATTTTCTTGATATAAATTTAAAATCTAATGATTATGCCATTTTTCAAATATTGAATTTGAAAAATTACCAAATTTCACAATGGAGTACCATAGCGAAACCTTCATGCGTAAAAAGATAATGATAAGGGCGACGTGTCCTGGCGTGTATATTGGCTATAGCACGAGTCACAAATTATAGTAGACTTATTATTCTGTTAAAATATAAAAGTGAATTATGAAATGTCAATATTTTGTTGGATTAAATGTTCGTTGTAAGAAATTGACCAGCGTAGCGGGCGTAGCTTGCTAGTTATTTATAAAGCAGCATGGTTAAAAATTTCCATTAAAAACGTCCTCATTTAAAAAAATTAAAAACAGTCTCCAATAAAAATTCCACCACCTAACAAAAGCGCTTTCAACCCCCGCCAGGGCATCATCAGTTGTGATCTTTAACTAACTTCCTCTCCATTATATACACGACTGCTGGCTGAAGAGCTCCCCCTATCGGCATTCAATCTCCTCTCTCTCTCTCCCCCTCTTCCAACATTTTTCTCCAACGGCAATCATGTAATGAGTGTACCATGTCATTGCATGTGGCTTTGGATGCATTTATTTCTATTGATTATCTTATTAACGCGTTATGTAAGTTTTCGTAGTTAGCTATTTTCTATATTTGTAGGGTATCAAGTTTTATTGGGGTTTTAGCGTTTAATCTTGCAAGAGCTGTTGACTGTTTATTTAGTTTTATATCTCGGATATGTTCTTTCTTTCTTTCTTCTATTTTCCTCTACGTCATTCCTATGTAAGTAACTTTTTCATTTCTGCTGTTTAGACAATTTATTTTGTATATTCCTGCTGTTTGTATTTCATCATATGGTAGTGGAGTATCGGCTTTATAGGACTTAAATATAATCTCCTATAAAGCCGATACTCCACTACCATACAGATTAGCAGCCATGAATACATATATAAATAGAGCTCTACATGTTTGTTCAACAGAAAAATCACTAAAGGAAGAATTAAAAATCATTGAAAACATAGGTTTAAAGGCAGGATATCCGAGGAAAACTATACTTAAACTAATTGAAACAGTAAGAGAAAGAATTGACCATATACAACCAGCACAGAGGAATCTAACGTACACTCCTCCTATTCCATATATAAAAGGTGTATCTTTGAAAATAAAACGAGAATTAGAAAAATTAGGAAAAAATAGTCCCACTAACCCCCAATCCATCCCTCTTCAAATCAATAAGAAATGAAATAGAAAAAGTCCTTCCGGCCTGTATCGGGAGGAAAAGGTAGCTTTCCTATATCTTCGTTTTAAAATTTTAGCTAATGTTACACGAAAACAGCAAGTTAAAATGCAAAGAAACGATTAAAAAAGATTCCTTAATACTGAATTTGAATAAGAAATTCGCCAAATTATTGAGCAATAGCCAAATTGGCATCATTTATGAAGACTGATTTTGGTCGCCAAATTTGGCGATATTTTGCCAAATGTCGCCAATGTCGGATATGAATACATAGTTTTATGCGTATGATTGGGAAAATGATTACAACAATGAAAGAAAATAATTTGCGAGTAATCGCGTTAAAGTGCTGTTTTGTTTCAAAATGTCAGCCACCCTAGAATTTCAAACTGCTCTTTCTCAGCTATTTTTTAAGATAGAGGTAAACCAAAAAATGCTCTGGATTCCTCGTATCAAGGCCTAACACTAAATTAAAAAATAAATTTGAATTTTTAACGTTTTTGTATATTTATTTTAGTTTTAAATGTTTAAGTGGCCGCCATCTTGAAAGAAAATGGCTGACCAAGCTGGCCAACGAACTCGGTCGAGACATTGGGGAGCTTAATACACACAATTAGTTTCATCAAAATTGATTTATAAATACTAGCGTTATCGTATGACATAGGTCATATATATATATCATCATCATCATCATCATCATCAACCGTTTTCAATCCACTGTTCGATGTAGGTCTCCCCCAGATTTTTCCATTGTTGCCTGTCTAGTGCTTTAGTCATCCAATTAACACCGGCCACTTTTCTGATTTCGTCACTCCATCTTACTTGAGGTCGTCTTCTTGGTCGTTTTACATCTCTGGGATACCACTGTAGGGTGTTTGTGCTCCATCTATTGTCTTGTCTTCTTGCAATGTGCCCAGCCCATTTCCATTTTAGCCGTTTAATTCTCTCGATGATGTCAAAAACTTTCGTCTGACTTCTTATCCACGTTATTCTCTTTCGGTCTCTTCTGGTTATGCCTAGCATACATCTTTCCATACTTCGCTGTGTTGTTTGTAATCTTTGTACCATCCGTTTTGTTAGTGTCCAAGTTTCTGCTCCATAAGTTAGTGCAGGCAAAACACATTGGTTAAACACCTTTCTTTTCAAACAAAGAGGCATGTTACTCTTCAGAATAATATTGTTCTTCCCAAAAGCACTCCATCCATTTTTTATTCTTCTATTGATTTCATTCATGATACTGTTGTCTGATGATATTTCTTGTCCAAGGTACACATAACTTTCAACATCTTTAATCTCAGTGTTGTTGTAGACGATTTTCTTTTTTGATGCAAATGAATTGAACATTACCTTAGTCTTTTCCAAATTTATTTTTAATCCCACATTAATGCTAGCTTCTGCCAAATCTTTTAGCATATTTTGCAATTCTTCAGGGCTATTACTGAAAATTAAAATGTCATCAGCAAACCGGAGATGGCTTAAATATTCCCCATTTATTCTAATCCCTTTGTTTTCCCAATCCAGCTTCTTGAAAATACTTTCTAAGACAGCAGTAAAAAGCTTAGGCGAAATGGTGTCTCCCTGTCTTACTCCTCTTCCAAGCTTGATCTTCGCTTTTCCTTTGTCCAAACGGATGGTGGCTGTTGCTTTCTTGTAGATCTTTTTTATGATATTGATATAAGGTTTGTCTATACCAATGTCCTCCAGAGAAGTAATTACTGCAGATGTGTAGACCGAATCAAATGCTTTTTCATAATCAATAAAGGCAAGGCAGAGAGGTAAATTATATTCTTTATGTTTTTCTATAACTTCCCTTACTGTTTGAATATGATCCATTGTGCTAAATCCACTTCGAAATCCTGCTTGTTCTCTAGGTTGAGCTGAGTCCAGAGCTGATTCAAGTCTTGTCGTTAAAACTTTGGTGAAAATTTTATAAATCACTTACAGTAAGCTGATTGGACGGTAGTTTTTAATGTTTTCCTTTTCTCCTTTCTTATAAAGTAACACCATCACAGTATTATTCCAATCTTCTGGTACATCTGATTTCTCGAGACATTTGGAAAACAGTAAGGCTAGCATTTTTGCAAATTCTTCTCCTGCTTCTTTGATAAGGTCAATTGTAATTCCATCTTCGCCAGGGCATTTACCTTTTTTCATGCCTCTAATGGCTTGTACAACTTCATCTGTCATCACTGGGATTATCTCTTCAGTTTCTGTTATGTTTACTAGTGGATCACGTAGGTTGATTTCCCTTTGATCTTCACATTTATATAGATCGTTATAGAATTTTTCGACAATGTGTACTATTTCATTATTGATTTTGGTGATTGTTCCATCTGCTCTCTTCAGTGCAAAAATACCTTTTCTTCCAACACACAGTTTGCGCTTAGCTGATTTTAAACTTTTGTTATCTTCTAGAACTTTTTTGACAAGATCACAGTTAATATATATATATATATATATATATATAAATCAACATTTGAACGGAGGGTGGTTTTGGGGTCTGGGGTTCATGATCGGTGAAAATATATCGAAATTTTCTGGAACTGCTTTCCTCCGAACGGCTGCAATAGGTAGCTTTATACTTTTTTGTATTGAAATCTACCTAAAATATGAATAAATACAAACAGCAGGAATATACAAAATAAATTGTCTAACCAGCAGAAATGAAAAAAGTTACTTACAAAGGAATGACGAAGAGGAAAATAGAAGAAAGAAAAAAAGAACATATCCGAGATATAAAACTAAATAAAAAGTCAACAGCTCTTGCAAGATTAAACGCTAAAACCCCGGTAAAACTTGATACCCTACAAATACAAAAATAGCTAACTACGAAAACTTACATAACGCAATAATTAATAAGAGAATCAATAAAAATAAATGCATCCAAAGTTCATGGAATGACATGGTACAATCATTACTTGATTGCCGGTGGAGAAAAATGTTGGAAGAGGGGGAGATAGAGAGAAGATTGAAGGCCGATAGGGGGAGCTCTTCAGCCACCAGTCATCTATATAATGGAGAGGAAGTTGGTTAGAGATCACAACTGATGATACCCTGGCGGGGGGTGAAAGGGCATTTGTTAGGTGGTGGAAATTTTTATTGGAGACTTTTTTTAATTTATTTAAATGAGGACGTTTTTAATGGAAATTTTTAACCATGCTGCTTTATAAATAATGTCTGAAAAAATGGTAAAATGTATAAGTAGTAATTATAAATGTTTTCTATTTTTTTTAATCTACAAATTTCAATCATATGTTATTTGTCCTATCAGAAGATACAAAAATTAAACAAGTACTTTTAAACAAAAATAACTTTTTAAAGAAGTTAAACGTTCCTGTTTCTCTGATACTTTCTCTTTTTACGTCTGTCCAACAGAAGAAAATTTCTTCCATCTTGGTCTTTGGATGTTTACATTTTCAGTTATCCTCAACAAGGTATTGTGACATTAGTTTCTACAATAAATAAACCTTAAAATATTTTGTTGCTTTTAATTGGGTTTAGATAGTTTGTGAAATAAAATACATGATTTCATGATGACATAAATTGTTTTCTTTGTAAATTGAATTACATTAAAATTGTAAATTTTTAAAGCCAGAGATATACACTTGGCCTGAAAGTGCAGTAGTCGTATCAAAAGGATATAAAGTTATCGACAAATACTGATACTGTGACAGTTTTCATCTAATTGTCATTAAGTTATATGAGAGATCCTAATAACACACTTATTTCGAAAATTATTATTATTTTAAAAACCTTTGCCTTTTAAACATACGAATCTTTTGTTTTTATCTGTTATTAATCTCCTAAGAGAGGAATGTCAAACCCATATACCACCTAGGGCCAAATTAAGCATTATATACGAAACCGTGAGCCACATTCAAGAAAGAAAAAAAAAAGCAAATTTATTTCATTACCATCTTACAGAATGAAATATTATACATACAAAATGCAACATTAAAAAATCAAAAGATACCCACCGAAAAACGAACATATGCATCGGACATCATTTTTAAACTTAATTTCTATTAAGTAAAATACACCAGTTTCGATCTTTTCGAATTTTTATTATTCTTTAAAATTATAAATAGCAAGGATGTCGTACTAAAGTGCGCGGTTCAACATAGGTGCAAATACGTTTAGAGAAAACAAACCGACCTTTAGATACGTACCTGGTCACACATACATTGTTAAATTTTTAAATCGCAATCAAAATGATACAGAAATGTAATTTTAAGTACTTATTTAAAACTTATTGAATTAGAATTTGATTACTTCAAACTTACAGACATTTTACCTTATTCAAACAAAAACTGTCAATTGCATGCACTTCCATACTTTTATTAATAGCACGATCTATATTTATCGAATGCTGCTTTAATTCTTACTTTTGAATTGCTTCTTCGAATTTGTTTAATTTTTTTCAACACTTTCTTCAAATTTCATTTTTAGAAGTTCATTTTCGAATTCATTTAGAATTCAAATTAATTTACAATTCATTTTAAATTCCTTAGATTTCATTTTGGAAAGCATCTTCAAATTGGTTTATATTTTTCTTTCTTGAAATTTCATTAAAAAAAATTCCACTCTATCTTGCTGGTAAAGAAGGTCATTACTTTTGTGTCCTGCGCAAAAACATAAATTATTCCAGCACTAATCGAAGAATAATCTAAAAAATGTTTACTGCATTAATTGAAAGTAAGACTAATCAAGGGAAACTTATATTACTCTGACCTTTGCATTTTGTTTTAGTTGTGTAATTTTTCCTTTTTATAAGACCAATCGATTCAGGAGCATTATGTTTTGCAATAAAAACGTACTTTTCAAATGACAAACTTAATCAAAATTTTCATAATTGAATAGAAAAAATATCGGCTATAGGTTGTATCGAGTATACTAATACTTTCAAAACCTCTTCACTTATTATTAAGCACACATCATGTATGCGAATGAAAACTGCCAGTTAAGAAGACTTTCATGTATTTGTATTTGCATGAATTACACTGTAACAATCAACAAATGTTAAAATTATAGATTTCATTTAAATGTTGAAAATCTTGCCTATATCATGTATTTTAGCTTATATTATTTTCAAACTCCTTTAACTGATTTGACCACAATCTAGTATACTTCGTAGAGAATTATTTCGACTTCCGAACAATTAATTATTATTATTATTTTAATCCCGATGCAATACTTTTAATATGATTCGTGAATACATCTTTTTTAATGAAATATCAGTTTCAAATATTTTCTTTTCGAAATTTTTTAGGATGACTTTGAGTAAAAATCTTTGCAAGCACTAAGAGAGTTTCGAAATATCAGAAATAAAATTTCAGTTTTTATTTTAGTACTAGCTGACTCGCAAAGCATTGCCCGTACCCAAGTTAATAACTTTAAGTATACGTATAATAAATGTTGAATGAATTTATATTTCTATGTGAAAATAAATCAAAATGTACCCCATCCCCTCTCTCGACAGCGTACACAGTCGTGCCACACACGTTCAGGTCTTTTTTTGCTAATGAACCTCGAATTTGTATGTTTTTATAATTTTAAATGAAAATTCATCCTAACGAACCTAGAGTTATCGACCTGTCAAACGTGGCTTGACGGCCACATGCTTCACCTGCCTGATTCAAACAATATTCGGTTGAAGATAATTTTATTCAGATACTAATTATATTGAAAGCATCTGCAGAAAGAGGCTTTTGCAATAAAAAGTGTATATAAAAGTATATCAATTATAAAAAATATATAAAGCGAGTTTTATAAAAGCATAAAACTCGGACCATCAGCTCAAAAGTTATGCTTGTGCATACACAGAACATACATATAAAATAACGAACTATATAACCTTCTATGTTGGAAATCAATGACAAATAAACATAATAGACTAAAACAATAAACTGCAAAATTGCATGTAATTCAATAAGAGGTAATCAGAAAACTTCGACGTTAATATCAAACCATTAAGCAACTTATCACATGTAAGTGAACATTCTCTTTTTTATTGATGACATTCCAACTTGCCGCAAAAGCATAGTTTGGTATCTTGATTAGACCATAATGTTTCCTTTCACAGTACACATTGAACTTTTAATTTTTTATTAAATATTGTTTCGTATTCTTTTTTCTGGTATGTATTTTAATATTTTTTTTCATTAAAAAAAATGTAATTATTTTACATTGAAAATTCCGCGGCTTTTAATGGGTGGTTGTTGAAATGTGGCGATGATACTCGTGTGCCTACTAACATTAGGAGGGAATTACATTGCAGCAAATAATCTTCACCAAGTCGAGAAAGCACAGTCGTTAGCATCCTTTTTTGGAAGAAACTCAGGGTACTTTTGACCCCCCCCCATATCTCACCGCTGATGTATCCCAGAAACCTGAAACTTTGTTTCTCTAGAGCAGTGGTTCCCAAACTTTTGGGCTCGCGGAGCCCTTTTTGGGAAGAATTTCTAAGGCGGAGCCCCTTAACCCCACGGTACTCTATAGTTTACAAATTAATGTTTTTTATACCTATATGCAGCAGAGAAAGATCTGCTGGATAAGAGCCCGAACCAGTAGTTCCCAACTTGGAGCCAAAGTTCTCAGTTTGGCCCTTTTCTTGATACAAAAATTCTTTATTCATACTAGAAATTTTGAAAATCCAATTTTCTGTTATTTAACCCCCTAACAGTTTTATTTATTATTACTATTATTGTATACAATAAATTAAAAATAAGGTCTAAAATCCACTTTTTTTGTATTAAAATATCTGCCTTGTATAATCGAAATATGTCCACCAAATACAGCAAAAATTATAGTTAAAATTTTGTGCTTTCTGAAAGCCTTTTAGTAACGAAGAAAACAATCTTACCCGAGCGGCGTTCGAGCAATACTGTTAAGGGGTTAATGACATCCATTTTTGAAATAAAAAATATTCTTTCGGGACTTCAAGTATGAACGTGGAATTAAAGATCAAAATGGTAACCCTGTCTGGGTCACGCATTGTATTAGAGCTTACGTGAAACTATTGGGTTGTTCGGAAAGTTCTTTCCGTTTGAGAAAGTTGGTTTCGTACTGGAAAATTCTATTACTTAATTATTAGACATTAATTCCGATATGTAATCTATAATAATTGACGTCCAGAATTTTCCGGTATTAATAGGTTTTCTCAAACGGAAGGAACTTTCATAACAACGCAATATTATTATTCATGGCAAAACCGCACACACACACGGAAAAAGGTAAGTTGTACAGTTTTCGTTTACAAAGAGAGACTTCTGTATAATCCCAATAGGCTATTCGCAAAAAGGAAGAAAATGCATAAGCCCAGTCGCCCATGAGTAATTAACACGTTTTCGCTAGTCCCGCCCACCCGTAATAGAATCATCGATTACGGATTCTTTTTCCGTTCTTCTTTACGTTTCTAGTACTTCTAAACATGAGACGAAAACGAATCGGCTCCGAGCTTCTTCTTTAAACCATTTTATAAAAATACATTTAGAAGCAGATCATCATTTTAGTTTTTAAGTGGGCGGGGCAAAATCTATAACCTGTATTGTTAGGTGCAGCATCGTTCACTTCTTTTGGATGTTTTATTTGAAGTATTTAGCTATTAATTATAGTTTTGATAGAAACTTTCTTTCACCATTGTTTTTGCCTCAAAATAGATATACGGTTAAAAACTACACATGTTAAAATAACTGCAACTAATAGAAAAACTTTACTTACAAAATGAGATATATGGGTGTGGTTACATTTATATAAGATCGTGTACTCATTGACGAAATGTCTAAGCAAGGGGTGGAGCTGAGCCCCCCCCCCTATAAAATTAAGTACAATTATGTACAAAATTATGTATAAAAATTAATGTTATGTATATTATGTGTATTATTATGTATAAAAATTAAGTACAATTATGTAAAACAGCATAGAAAATGTAAATAACTAAGAATTAATAAAAAATAAAATAAACAGATTAAAGGAATTAAAGTTACAAAAAGAAAAGAGATAACTATATACACAACGTATACAAATATTAAATAAATCTAATGATGGGTTTATTAAATGACACAAGATGTTACAAAAAGAGGCGTTTTAATCGACAAACATTGTTTTACTGTGAAAAACAGTATAGAAAATTTAAATATACAAATAACATAAACAGATTAAAGAAATTAAAGTTGCATATAAAAACGAAATATATATATACACACAATATACACAAATGTAAAATGAATCTAATGAGGGGCTTTAAATGATACAAGATGTTATAAAAAAGATGTTTTAAGCGACAAACATTGTTTTTAATATTAAATACAATAATGGAAAGTAGGATAGAAGATTTAAATAACTAAAATTTAATAAAAATAAAATAAACAGTTTAAGGAAATTAAAATTTCAAAAATAAAATAATACAATATACAATATATACAAATATTAAATGCCGATCGATTTTTTTAATTTTTTTTTTTATCCTGCACAAGGTGTGACGAGCAATAACGTATAAAAGTTTAATGTGAAAAATGTGATTGAATTGTTTTACACAGTTTTTTTTATGTCTGGTGCAATTTTTGACAATTTTAAGAGAATATCTGGCTCTGCATTTATTCGGTTTCCGTACTTTGTTTTCATACTTGTGTAAGCGGAGAATCCAGCTTCACACAGATAAGTCAATGAGAATGTGAAAACAATTAATTTTGCTCTGTCTGACAAGAATTTGTATTCCTCTGTCAAAAGTAACTTAGAACGTGGTTAATAAGCAAAAAATAACTAAGTAAAACATATGCATAGACGGAGCTCCAAAGAACAAAACTATTATCCTTTTTGTTCGGCAAGCAGAGATAACAGCACTGGCGCGCTTTTGCTCTTTCGATTCATGTTGTATATTCGATTCAGAATACAATTTCTTGTAGCTTATTTTGAATCGAATTTTTAAAACACATTAAATGCAGAAACATAAAATAAAGTAGTTCAAACCACAAATATTATACAGAAAATGGGTACATGTAAAATGCAAATTTTTTATATGATTTAAAAATCTCTATAATAAAACTGTAAGTCATGTGACTGTCCTCAACAGTTCCGGGATGCCGCATCGCTTTTTCATATGCCAAGCGGCCATTTTTATTCAAAATTATTTTTTCGAATAAACTGCATAAAAGTTACATTTTAAGAAAGATCGTTCAAAATAAATTAATATTTGAGAGATGACTTGCGTTCAGTTATGTATATATTCTGCAATAACTTCAGTCGAAAGATTCGCAGTTCAAATTCTCTATTCATAAAAGTAAACAAAAAAAAAGATTGATTCGTCGTGAACATTTAAAATATTAAATCATGGAGGTAATCATTCGCAAAGCAAGTTCTCCGCGAATGAATTTTTGGACCGCTGCCTCGCGTCAAAAAAATAATTCGCACCAGTGAGACAATCAAAGTTTACCATAATTATGTGCTATACAACTCAACTTTCGTACCTTTTCTTGACGTAAATTGAACTCATGTAATAATATTTAATGAATCAGATTATTAGCATTTTTAAAATCGCTAATACAGCTTTTATTTATCGCGTGTACAAATTAGAAATGATACTTTGATTTTGAAATCAAATGTTTTGATTTATGATATTATTTCTTATTTATTTATTTATTTTCTCTTTTAAATGAAAAGTGTGAAGTATTTTAAATTTATGTAATATAAGCATTTTAGATTAAAGTTAAGTATTTTAAATGAAATGAGTGACAGGTTTATAATTTAAAATTAAATTAACTGTAGTATGAATGACGGTGATGGGAACGATATTTGGCGAATTATCATCTGCTCCCGGCTAACAAAAATACTCATAATTAAAAAAAAGAATAAAAATAAATAAATGATAGTTTGTTGTAAATAAATATTGATATACATATCAAAAATAATTTATAGAATTAAAATAAAAATAAAAGTAAATAAACAACAATTTCCATAACAAAGTTTTCGCCAAATTGGCGGGGGAGGGGGGGGAATCGCGCCAACGTGCGTATGTGACATTTGTGCCCAAAAAATATGCGAAATGCTACCATGATCGCAAAAGTTCATGATTTGTCTATTAGAATCTACCGATTTGGCGAAGGATTAAGGGAAAATTAAATTATGAATAAATGTAACGTGTTGCAATGTTTAACATACATTTAAGGGAGACCAAACTGGTCGCCAGTGGCGGCTAGTATATATAATAGTCTTCTATCAACTCAGTGATAGAAATATTTATTTTTGCACACACACACACAAAAAAAATATCCTACATACTTTCTAAAATGTTTCTCTTGCAATATGCTAATTTCTTTCATGTTTTTTTTTAATTCCTGGAACGCCGCGGAGCCCCTGAAAAGTATAGGCGGAGCCCCAAGGGCTCCGCGGAGCACACTTTGGGAACCTCTGCTCTAGAGTATGTGGCAAATAGGACAAAAATTTAAAATTTCACGTTTCTGTCTGTTCTAGTGCAGACGATACATTTACTCAAAGTTTTGATTTTTTGTCACAAACTCACTCACTTACTCACGCCTCATCAAAAAGATTAGGTAGATCCCGTAGACCTAGAAACTTGGAATTTGGAATAAAGGTAGTGCTTAGAATGCAAAGAAGGTAGAAAAACTATAAAATTCAGAAAATTCGACAAAAATCCATTCGAAAATTCAACAAATTCCAACAAAATTGAAAATTGAAAATAATACGATCTTGTAGTCTTAGAAACTTAATATTTGGTGTCAAGGTAGTGTTTAGAATTCAGAAAAAGAAAACATCAAAAACACAACAAAAATCAAAAAAAAAAAATCGAAAAAATCGAAAAAAATCGAAAAATTGAAAATAATCCGATTTTGTTGCGCTACAAGCTTGGAATTCGGAATAAAAGTAGTATTTAGGATACAAAATAAGGAACAATTAAAAAATACGGAAAATCGAAAAAAAATTGAAAATTCGAAAAAAAATTGAAAAAATTTAAAATAATTTGATCTTTTAGACTTGGCAATTACGTAGCACGAGAATGTGATCTAAATAATTAGTCTTAATTAAATAATACCATAACATATTAAAGTGTAATAATAACTTCCCTGTGCAAATATCATTTGCCTTAAGGAAATTAACCCATCTGTTCAGTACAGTTAATAGTTGCTCTGTTTGACAACAGATTGAGCCACTATGTAATTCTAAGAACAATTTTGATTCAGAATTCTCACATCAGTCAGTCTTTTGAGTTGGATGGTGGAAGGTGCTTGCAGGGCATGGATTGTCCTTGTTTTATTCTATTGTACTGTATTTCCCCAGTATTATGTTGGCTGGGAACTTAATAATTTATAATTTAATTTAAGGCTTTCATGTTAGATGAAAGTAATTTGAAATAGGTTTATTTCTAAGAATATTTTTGCATTAGTGAATAGAATGTGAAACCAGAAGTTCCATTGTATATGTTTGTGGATGTCAACTGTGAAGTTTTTGTGTTTTGTCAAGTTCATGTTTTTTTATGTGTTTGTGACAATAAAGAAGAAAAAAAGAAAGAATCTTTTCTTTAAAAAATCTACATAAGAATTTTTTGGAGGCACCGGCGAGATATGATCTATGATGTGAGTACCTTTGTTTATACTGTTCTTTGATGCTGGAATTTGGTTGCAAATACAGTTAAATATGAAAGTGTATTCAGCATATATTAATTTGCAATATGAGAACAATTAAATTTTGGTTTATTGAAAATGATAGAATAAGAAAGTATTCTAGAATTATATGGCTTGGATAACTGTTCTTGAAAAGAAAATTGTTCTGAAGGACATTATGATTTTTTATTTATTGTTCTCAAGAATATTATGATTTATTTAATTGAAAAATTTGAATATTTAATTATTATAGTGAATTATTATATTGCATTGAAGAATTTGAAGATTATTTTTAAGTTTATGCAGATTGTAGAACAGAACATTCCACTATTGCTTGTATGAAACAGTATTCTTAAGTGATTGAATATTGTATAGTAGTTCTGTTTTTGAATTTAATTTAGCTCTGGTTTTGAACTTCATTTGATTATTATTGTTTTGAAGCAATTTGATTACTTTTGATTTTGATTAGTTTTGTTTTGAAGTTAATTTGGTTAATTTTATTTTGAAAATCCTCCTGCTTATAAGTTATTGTATAAAATGGAAGATTATGAAAAGAAAGCTGTTTAAATTAAAATTGAGAGAGGTAGAGTTAAAGGCTCTGTAACTAGATTAGAGAATAGTTTTGATAATGTGAATACAAAGAATGAAATTTTGATTAGATTACAAAGATTAGATGATTTACTTAAAGAATTCTTAAGATTAGATTCTGATTTGAATAATGAAGATTCAGAATTAGCAGAATTTGAAGAAAGGTATTTTCAGTTAAAAACTAAATATCAAAACAAACTAGATTCTTTGAATTCTTCAGAAGTTATTAATACTGTAACACAAAATCCTGTTCAATGTCCTTCTGTTGTTGTTCCAAATCAATGTAATATTAGATTACCAAAATTAAATATTCCAGTATTTTCTGGAAAATTTTCCGAATGGACAAATTTTAAGGATATTTTTGTTTCCACTGTCCATTCCCAAGTAGCTTTGAGTGGTATTCAGAAATTTCCGTATTTAAAATGGTTACTTTCTGAAGAACCAGCTTCATTAATTAAGCACATCTCCCTTTCTAATGAATCGTACCAAGAAGCTTGGTAAAAATTGTTAGACCGGTATGATAAAAAGAAACAGATTGTCAATTCTTTGATTAAATTATTTTTAGACCAGAAATCAGTTCTTCAACCTAATAGCATAAATATAAGAAATTTGCTTAATACTAGTGATGAAGTTATTAGGGGTTTGAAAGCTGTTGGTGATGAAGCTACAAATAGAGATCCATGGTTAATATATTTGTTATTCCAAAAACTTGATCCTGAAAGTCGAAGACTTTGGTCCATTGAAAGTACAGAAAATGAATTTCCCACTTTAAAAGAATTTTTTGATTTTTTAAGTGTAAGATGTTCTTATTTAGAGCTCATCTCTAACAATGAAAGTGATATTAAACATTCCAAAAGCTCAAATTTTGTTGGTTCTAAGTACACTTCAAATAATAAACAATCAAAGGTGTGCTTAAAGTGTCAAGGAATGCATCCACTGTACAAATGTATGAAATTTAAATCTATGGATGTTTTTGCCCGAAAAAACTTTGTTAAACGTAATAACTGTTGTTTTTTGTGTTTAAATTCTCATAAAGTTAAGGAATGTCCCAATTCTCATTTAAAATGTTTTAAGTGTGAAAGCAAACACAATACACTCTTACATGAAGAGAGTAAGGGTAATAATGCTTGCACTATTCAGACTGAAACTAAATTATTTCCTCATTCATCTGAGAATAAAAACCATCTTGCAAGTAGGGAAGTTGTACACGAGTCAACATCTCATGAATTACAAATTAATTCTAGTGCTTCTTTCAATAATTCCAAATGTGTTTCGTTTCTTCTTACTGCTACAGTTTTGTTATATAATAATGAAAATAAAGCCTATTCTTTCAGAGCTTTGCTGGATTCTGGTTCAGAATGTACCTTTGTAAGTGAAAATGTCATAAGAACTTTAGGGTTAAAAAGAAAAAATGACAGAATTGTTCTAAATGGAATTGCCGGAGTATCAGCTGGACAAACTCGAGGTTCAGTGATTCTTACAGTTGGGTCTAAGCTTTCTAATGAGTCCTTAAAGGTTCAGGCTTATATACTGCCTAAAGTAACATGTCAGTTACCAGCTGAATTACTTGATACGAAAAAAATGGAGTATCTTAAAAATATTACCTTAGCAGATGAAGATTTCATGAAACCGCAAGAATGTGATGTTATTTTGGGATCTGACTGTTTCTTTACTATTTTAAGATATGGTAGAATTGTGAGTACTGAGAATGAGCCAATTGCCCAAAATACTATGTTTGGTTGGGTGGTAGCTGGAAAATTGGAACCTAAATGTAAATATTCTTCTAGTATCAAATCTCATTTTCTTAGTGTTGCAAGCGAATTAAATGTTGATCTATTATTGCAAAAATTTTGGCAAACTGAAGAAATAAACATTAAAATTCCACAGTTGTCTGATGAAGAAAATTTTTGTGAACAAAATTTTTGCTCAACTTACAAGGTAACTCCAGAGAATGGATTTGAAGTTAAGTTACCAATTTATAAAGATGTGATGTCATTAGGAGATTCTAAGTCCATGGCAGTCTCACGTTTGTTTGCTATGGAGAGAAAATTTCAGTTTGATAAAAATTTTGAAAATGAGTACAGAAATTTTATGAAGCAATATGAAGATCTTGGTCATATGACACTTGTGAACAAAAATTCAAATCCTACAAGCAACAAAGTATATTACCTTCCGCATCATTCTGTTATAAAAAGTGATTCTATTTCTACAAAGTTACGTGTGGTGTTTGATGGTTCATGCAAACCGTCTAATGGTGCTTCTTTAAATTCTGTTTTGGCTGTTGGACAAATTCCACAACCTAATCTTTTTACTATTCTGATAAGATTTCGAACAAATCCTGTTGCTTTTACTGCTGATATACAGCAGAAGTATAGACAAGTTTTGATTGCTCCAAAAGATCAAGATTTACAACGTATTGTTTGGCGAGAATCAGCATACTCATCTTTAAAGGAATATTGGCTGCGAACTATTACTTATGGGACATCTTCAGCTCCATTCTTGGCTACTCGCTGCTTATATCAAGTTGCAAAGGACATAGAGAAAGACGATCCTGCAATAGCTTCAATAATTCAAGAGAGCTTCTATGTTGATGATTGTATGTCAGGTTCAATCTCAAGTGAAGAAGCTATTAGAGTGATTGAAATGCTTTCACTGGCTTCAGAAAATAGAGGTTTTCATTTGCGAAAGTGGAGATCTAATTCTTCTGATGTATTAACTCATTTATCTTCAAATTCTCTTGAGTCTACAAATTTAGAAATCCATCCTGATGATTGTTCCAAAGCCTTAGGGCTTAGCTGGGATTCTTCAAATGATATTTTTATCTTTAACGTTAATTTACAATTTGATGATAACATAACTAAAAGAAAATTTCTTTCACAATCTGCCAAATTATTTGATCCGTTAGAATTTTTGGCACCATGCACTGTCTCTAAAAAAAGTTTTACCAGGAATTGTGGTTAATGAAGTTAGATTGGGATACTGCGCTTCCTGAAATTTTCCAAACAAATTGGAAAAAATTCCAAAAGGAATTTGAACAAGTTTGTTCTATTCGAATTCCCCGATGGATCCAAGTTTCCAGTAAAGAGATCATATTGCATGGATTTAGCGATGCTTCAGAATTGGCATATGCTGCAGTGATATATGTAGTACAACCTGGTGAAATAAAGTCAAAGGTGACCCTATTGGTTGCAAAAAGCAATGTAGCGCTACTTAAACCAGTTTCTATTCCTAGGCTTGAGCTCAATGGTGCTTTACTACTTTCCAGACAATATTCTACACTTGTGACTATTTTGAATACGTTCGTTATTAAGTTCTACGCATGGACGGACTCCCAGGTAGTACTTTCATAGCTGTCATCTCATCCTAGGTGTTGGAAGCCTTATGTGGCCAATAGAACTTCTGAAATTCTAGATTCAGTCCCATCTGACTGTTGGAGGTATGTTCCAGGAAGGGAAAATCCTGCTGACATTGCGTCTAGAGGGTTATCTCCCAGGGATCTTCCTAATTGTTCTCTTTGGTGGGATGGCCCAAAATGGCTTTCTTTGAATCAAGAACATTGGCCTCAACCTCAGATTAAGACTGATTTAGACACTGTAAATAAAGAGAAAAAGAACTCTAAATTTTGTTTTCCAATAACTTTAAATAATTCTCTGTTTGAATTATATTTTGAAATTTATTCTTCTTTTACCAAAGTTATTGATGTTTTAGCTTTTTGTATTAGGTTTGTGAAAAATTGCAAACAGAAAGTTGGCAAAATGAACACTAGTCCTTTGAATAAGGGAAAATTTCTTCCATTATCAACAATCGAAAGAAGACATTCAGGTAATTTGAATATTTCTTATGTTCAGCAGCTATATTTCGCTGATGAAATTAGTTGTATTCGATCAAATAGATCAGTTTCTAAAAAAAGTTCTCTTTTCTCACTTTGTCCTTTTATTTATAGTGACGGTTTGCTAAGGGTGGAAGGTAGGCTGCGAAATTCACCTCTCCAGTACAATGCAAAACACCCAGTCATTTTGCCAACTCAGCATAAATTAAGTGTATTAATTGTTAAATATTTTCATGTTATGCATTTTCATGCTGGGTTAAATTTACTTATGGGCATCATTAGACCGAGTTATTGGATAATACGTGCCAAAAGGATAATTAAAAATTGTATTCATAAATGTGTTACTTGCTGTAGGTATAGAGCAGCCTCTTCCAAACAGTTAATGGGAGATCTTCCTCTTAACAGAGTTACTCCTAACAGGCCATTTTCTGCATGCGGAATCGATTATGCAGGGCCTATTAATATTTTGAAATATCGAGGTAGAGGAGCTAAAACTACCAAATGCTATATTGCTTTATTTGTTTGTTTTGCAACTAAAGCTCTACATTTAGAGCTGGTAAGTGATTTAACCTCTGGGGCATTTATTGCTTCATTAAATAGATTTTGCTCTAGAAGAGGAGCTCCTCAGCATATTTATAGTGATAATGCCACAACATTTGTAGGTGCTAAAAGGCAACTCTCAGATTTATATAAATTTATTTGTTCAATTGAAAGAAATGAAGAAATTTGTTATTTTCTGTCTCAAAGAAATATTGAGTGGCATATGATTCCTCCAGTGAGTCTGCATTTTGGTGGACTATGGGAAGCCGCTGTTCGTTCGGTAAAATTTCATATGAAACATGTAATTGGAAGTACTAATTTAACATTTGAAGAACTTTATACATATTTGACTCAAGTTGATTCTATCTTAAATTACAAACCATTAGTAGCAATTGATAGTGATAACAATTCAGACAGTATAAATATATTGACTCCATCTCATTTTTTAATTGGTGATGTTATTACTTCCCCAGCTGAACCTTTAAATGAGGAAAATTTGTCTTTACGGTCTCGTTGGGATATTGTGCAAAAATTAAAATTATGTTTTTGGAGAAGGTGGAGTATTGATTATTTGAGTTCTTTACAAAATAGAAAAAAATGGAGAGTGCATACTGAAAATTTTAAAGTGAATGATATAGTAATTTGGAAAGAGGATAATGTTCCTCCGTCTGTTTGGCCATTGGGCAAAATTATTGAAATTCATCCAGGTAAGGATGGAATAGTCCGTGTAGTAACTGTTAAAACTTCTAGGGGTGTCTTAAGAGACCAATTGTAAAACTTTGTTTACTTCCTTTGCATCAAGAATAACTTCTTGATGGGTGGGAGTATGTTCAGTACAGTTAATAGTTGCTCTGTTTGACAACAGATGGCGCCACTATGTAATTCTAAGAACAATTTTGATTCAGAATTCTCACATCAGTCAGTCTTTTGAGTTGGATGGTGGAAGGTGCTTGCAGGGCATGGATTGTCCTTGTTTTATTCTATTGTACTGTATTTCCCCAGTATTATGTTGGCTGGGAACTTAATAATTTATAATTTAATTTAAGGCTTTCATGTTAGATGAAAGTAATTTGAAATAGGTTTATTTCTAAGAATATTTTTGCATTAGTGAATAGAATGTGAAACCAGAAGTTCCATTGTATATGTTTGTGGATGTCAACTGTGAAGTTTTTGTGTTTTGTCAAGTTCATGTTTTTTTATGTGTTTGTGACAATAAAGAAGAAAACCAAGAAAGAATCTTTTCTTTAAAAAATCTACACCATCCCATCCCATAACATAGTAAGATGTAATAACTTCCCTGTGCTGCGTAATTGCCAAGTCACAAAATAATAATTAACTAAAGATGTAGCGACTAGTAGTGATTTGTGAATGAAAATTTCACAGTTAATGAGATAGCTAAACTTGGCTTTACACGATCTCAGAACTTTTTACAGTAAAAGAGTCACGAGACTTGGCTGCATTTTTTACAGGTGACGTTTTTGATGGGATTTAAATATTACTAATTATGTCACATTTTGAGAAAACATCATTCTTGTTTTTCCTTAGGTGAACGTGAGACTTGAAGTAATTTTAAATCCTCAATTCCGCTCGTTTGCAGCCACCCCTTTCTAAAAAATACATACAATTCATTCTACTTGGAAAAGCTTTTTATTAGCTATCAAACAATAAAATAATTTTTAAAATCCGTTCAGTAGTTACAGCGTCTATTTCCTACAAACATTTTAAAAAAAAATCTTTTAAACTATTAACATACCTTGATTCACTTTAAAATCAAAATCGTTTCTAAGTAATTAATTGAGAAACAATGTTTTAGTACACTTAACCGCCATTTTTATGCGACGAAAGGCTGAATACTTCCTCACCTAGTGCCAATTGTGTTTCTTTATTGTCATTTTAATTACGTATAACAGCTACTGATACTCGAGTTTTAACCCGATGCTCAGAAAATTATATCTAAGACTGTCATGGAAAATAATAGATTTCTCATTTTTTCAATTTTAAATTAAAACAAAAACATTGTTCGTGAGAATCTGCATTTTAGAAGTCATCGCTACGGCAAATTTAAAGTTTTTAGCATGCAAATTTAGAAATATCAGAATAAAGATATAACTGTAGAACATTTTTACCTATTTCACCCAGTTGAAACTCGATTTTTCCCCTAAAACATTACCTTGATTGAATCACATCATTGCAAAGTTAAAATTTTCTAGCCTCAATAGTTTCCGTTGAATAATGATTATTAAGCGTTTTTCATTAATTTTATCTTTTTAAATCTGGAATACTTACGTCTTAAGAGTAACCACTATATCAAATTTCATTTTTTAGCGTCAACAGATGCAAAGAAATCAGAATTTTAGAAAATATTTCCTATCTGTACTCCTTTGAGAGCTTTTTGTACTGTGATAAAATATAGCATATTTTTAAGCAGATTATGTCACCAATTATTACCCTTAAAAACCATTTGAAATCAGAATAACAGCTCAAAAGTAAAATTTTAAAGTAAGATCAGGATTTTAGAAAATTTTAAGCTCATTTCACATTTTTTAATTTTGAAATTATAAAAATTGTTATGAGAGAGCATGTACAATTTTAAAGTCAGTACAATGGCAAATCTCACGTTTCAACCCTGAAAATTACAGAGAAATCATAGTTTAGAACATTTTAAAAACAGTTTGCTTCATTTGACATATTTAAATTTCGATTTTTTTAATAACTGTTCTTAATGGACAGTTACATCTTAAAATAATCATTGTGTGACATTTCATGTTTACAGCCTCAGCACAAATAAATTTAAATTTTAGAATATTTGTTGCTCCTCCATATCTTTCACAGCAGAAGACATAAAAAGTAGACTAATTTAAGTAGAGACTGTCATTCGAAATGTCCTGGGGAAAAATGAAATCTGATTATTAGTTCTAAAGTAATCATAATTTTAGAAAGTTTACCGCTAATTTCACCATTTTAAAATTTACTTTTTTTAAACTGTGTTTCAGAACCTTTACGTCTTTAAAATAAGAACCATCTCGCATTTCAAATTTCTAATCCTAAAAAGTCCAAATAAATTGTATTTTTTTGGACGTTTCCCGCTGGTTTCAACCTTTTAAATTTCTACTTGTTTAGAAACAGTTCTTAACAAGCATTTACATTTTAAAAGTAACCATCAGGGCAAATTTCTGGTTTCTATCCCGAACGACATCATAAACAGGGGCGTTCTTCGCAATTCCAGCGAATTCAGCTGTAGCAAAATACTTTTGTAACAGTAATTATTCATTTGTTCATGATTTCGACGGTGAAGAACTGGGTAATTTGGACGAAATGGGCGAGTTGTCCGAAGCATGAATGTTATAAATATATTGATGATCCAAATTTGAAGGAGCATCATTTTGCTGCAACTCCTACCCCTAAAAAACAAAAAATAGGAAAAAAAAAACGAATTCAACTGGTTTAGTTGTTCCAACTTCCAAAAAGCAAACAGCGGCTAGTAACAAAATTATTTCGATACCGATTTCGAAAAGAAAGCTATTCCGGCCATGTCTGAAAAACTGAAAGCATGGAAGATAATAGTGTGAGTGTTATTGAGAGCTCCATAGATGGCTCCTCTTTTAATGAAACATTCGACAAAGCGTCTGGTTTTCAAAATTCCGATGCGGCAAGCTATATCATGGAATAAAAGTTCCAATTTTACGTTGTTCCGGATTTAGAAGCACCTCTTAAAGTTGTGCGCATGGGTTTACCCAAACGAATTGCCACGAACGAAATTATTTCTGAAATGATTTGACGAGTCCTGTGCAACGTAGATGTGCAGCAGAAAAGATGGAGAATGCACCCTCTTTTTCTTCTAAATATGCATTAAATTAAATTATAATCAAAATTTTTATAATTAAAATTGTAATAATATTTGATTTTTTATCCCTATTCAGAATGCGCAAATTGAGGTTTATAAGGCGCCGAGAAAGTCCGCGTAATGCTTTAATTGTCAAAAGTTTTTTCACGTTGTAATATATTGCAATGCTGATCCCACGTGCGTTGAATGCTGTGCTCAATACCAATCTACCGAATGTCCGGATAATGTAGAGGAAATTATCCCCCCGATCTGCTGTAATTTCGGCAGTAGTCATATGGCGAATTGTAAAGGCTTCAAAAGCTACCCTGTTAAGACGCAATAACGGAAAATGTATGCCGATATAGCAAAAAGCAAAGAAGAGTTAAAAAATAGCCCAAAAAAGAAAATTGCTCAAAAAAACCTCAGATGGACGCTCCGGCCCGTAAGAACTGTTCCAGTTGAAATTCGCGAACTTTTTTTTTTTTCGAGACTACCGAGATCATGGACAAGATCAAAACAGAGTTAAAAATTTAATCCTTCTTAGAACTTGTAAATTATTTTGAAAAAATTAATGTGAATACACTTCCTTAAGGAGATATTGGGCCAACTCCTTTACATTTATGGATGGGTTACCTAAATTTTCCTCTAGAGGGAGTGATAGGAAAAACTTGTAAGTAACTGTACATACTTTTGTAAATAATTTTATCTTTTTAATATGTTTGAAATTTTTTGTTTAACTCCCGGTCAGCGACGAAATGTCTGTTTATCAAGCGTTGTGGGTCATTTATGGTATTTTAAAGTCGCTTTTAAACTATTAGAGCGCACCCCGAAAAATGTTTACTGGTGGCAGGCAATAGGCAACGTACGTCTAAATTTTCTTGTAAATACTTGCTCTTCATCTTTAACTTGTTTAAATGTTAGGAAAACTTTAGTGATTTAAGTAAGGTATTTATATTTAATTGAAGCGGGCCTTTGTTTAGGCCTGTACTTTATTTTCTTTACTTAAACTTAACTAAATAATGCACGAACTACCTCATATACGTCTTTCAACGACCGCAGTGAGTTGACTACCGGAGGCGGAGCTTAGGCCTTGTCCAATGGCAAATCTTCTCTCTGCACCTCGTCACAACCAGGTTTTCGAACTTCATCTTTATGTTGTTCTCATCTTCAGTTGGAGATTTATTTGAAGGTTCACCCTCCATAGACGCTCTGTAAGCTCAGTGTCTACTTTATTTGAACAGTATAACAGAAATCGAAATTGTAGAAATTTTTTCTCCTGCATCCTTTTAAATTTCGAAATTTACGAAATATATATATATATATGAGCATTTACGTGTTAGAAGTAAGAATCATGTAAAATATTATGCTTCTAATCCTGACATTTCAAAATAAAGCGCAATTTGGAACGTTCAAACCATTTCTGGGCTAAATTGAAATTTCTACTATCGTTCATTAAATTTTAACTTTTTAATGTATGGTTTTTACTTGAAAAAGTGTATCTTGGCATCACGGCAGCCACAATTATTGGAAGTGTGTTCGTGCAAAATATATTTTATACATCAAACATGAACGTCATCAAAGATAGAGAAAATACCAAAAGCTTGGAGAACTACAGATACGTTGTCAGCTAGCCAAATGTGGGCCACGGCTCACGTTTTCGACATGTCTGTTCTAAGACATATTTACAATTTAATGTTAAAGTGTTGGTTATAATTTGCTTTGCAGTAAACTTTCAGTTTGACAAATGTGTTAATATGAAGTTATTTTGGGCTATACTAAACGTTTACGTAATATATTTCAATGAAAAGAAATTTTGTAAATTAATAAACACTCTTTTCTAAAATTCAGAAATTCAAATGCGTTGCAATTAATACATAATTATAAAACGTATCTGACTGATCACACATTAGTGAATTGCCAGATCCCATTTGCTATCATTTTATTTAATTAGGTATTTATAATTGATTTTATATTTTATTGTTCAAGTTTAGAACGTATATTAATAAAATATTTCCAAATATAAATTTTAACCACGAACCATTCGAAAATTAAATAAGTACTTTTTTAACAAAATATCTTACATGAAACTAAGGAGTTAAACATCTTCCCTCTGAAATTGCTTTCCTTTTTCTGCGTGTCAAGTAGAGTTAATTTTTGTCTGAAGATTTGGATGCTTACATTTTTAGTTATTTGAGTACTGAAAATATTTTCCAAAATAAGTTTCCAGTAAAACTATATTTTGCAAGAGATTGAGTTCAGATACTTTCTAAAATCCAGGGTTGACTTTTAAGACCTCGTAAAATACTTTGTGAGAGACATTTTATTAAAATTTAATTCATTTATTCCAGATATATACAGTTGGTATGAGGGGTCAGTATGTGTATCGAAGGGTGTAACGTTATCGACAAATGCTAGTACTCTGTCAAAATGTATCTATAAAAAAAGCTGCACGAAAAATCTTCCAAAGGTATGATAAGTCTTCTAAATTCATACTAAGCATTTGTTAAATATATTTTATTGAAATTAAATTGTGGGACTTAAAACTGTAGAGAACTTAAACATTTCTTTAAAAACTTATATTAAATTTAAATGGCATCAAATCAATACATAAATGTCAAACTGTGTGATACATCACAAGTTAGGAATGGACATATTCTGCTGCTATTTCCTTCATTAATCAGGTAATTAGATATTTTAAATAAGGAAATTATATATTTTTAATATAGATGTTTTACACATTTAGTGCTTTGAAATATCAATCTTAAGATCAATCTTAATATCAATCTTGAAGATTTTTTTTAAATTGAAAACTTTTATAGCCACAAACATAAAATAGGCTCTTTTTCTTTAAATTAATTTTATTAAAATGGAACCACGTATAAAACAATACGAAAATTTAGAAAAGGTACTTTTAACAAAAATGACTTTCTTTAAACTAGGCAACGTAAACGTGCTTGGTCTCAGATTATGTTACTTTTCTTTTGTCAAACAAAGTATCCTTTTCTAACCTGTTTTTTGAATGTTTACATGTTTATTTATTCAAAACATAGTGGAAATAGTTTATAGAATAAATTTCCAGTGAAATCATCTGATGATAAGCATCGAGTTCAGAGAGTTTAAAAAATAGAGGGTGAAATTTTAAGAAAGCATAAAATGTATTCTTTGTTAAAAGTATTTTATTAAAATAAAACATATTTTAGCCACAGATATACAGTTTGTTTGAAGGTGTCATATTTCTATCAAACGGATTAAAGCGTTAACCACAAACAGGATTTATTTGCCAAATTTCACCTGTAAAAGGAGTTATATGTTAGATCCTCTTAATGAAAGATTATTTTTGATAGTACTAATGTTATCAATTAATAAAAATTTTCTGAAATGAAATTTCATGAATTAAGAATACTTAAAAAATACTTACATATTCATTTTTAAAACTGAGAGGAAATTTTAATGATTCATACGGAAACATAATGGACAAAATATGCGATTGATCACAAATTAATACTATATAAATCTGTTTAATTCTTGCATTTAATTACTTTCTTTAATTAAGTAAATATAATTTCTTTCATTTTTTTAATGTTTTAAACAAATATTGTTTTGTAGAATCAGCCATTAACTATGTATCAAACAATTCGAAATAATTGTAATACACAAGATAAGTTTCTTTAAACTAATGTGTTAAACCTATTTGTTCTCTGACTGTTTTTCTTTTTACTTCTGTCAAACACAGATATATTTCTTAACTTGTTTTTCGAATGTTTACATATTCAGGTATTCCAAGCGATAGTTAGAGACTATAGTTTCTAGTTTACATTTTCGATAAAATCTTCAGTTGCAAGTGCTCCAGTTGATATATCTTGTAAAAGCGATGGTGGAATTTTAATGCGCTACAAAATGTTTTATTTCTAAAAATGGATTTTTTTTTAATTGAAAAATTTTATTACCACAAACATAAAATTGGCTCTTTTTCTTTAAATTAGTTTTATTAAAATGGAAAATCTTTATAGCTGGAGATAGTTTGCAGATGTAATAGACATAAAAATGTTGGCAAATAACAGTACTTTGTCACATTTCACCTGTAAAAGACGTACCATGAGAGAGTTTATTAACGCATTTGTTCCAAGAATTATTTTGAGAGAATTTTTTCACTTTGATTTATTATATATTATTATAAATTTCCGAGGAGATGTGTGGCATTTGTTTTAGAATTAATTATTGTTAAGTGCACGGAAGGACAACTTGATATTTACGACATGACGAGTCACTTCAATGTTCTTCTGATAACACGAAACTAGTAATTAGACATTATGCAGAAAACAAAGAGTAAATGTAATAGAGGAGTCGTGCAAATAAGTAATAATGATTTGCTGTTGTGTTTACATTTAATGTATCTGAAATTGGCAAAAAAATCATACCATTTGAACGATTATTTGCAATTATTTTTAAATGACAGTTATTTCATTCTGTATCCGCAAATGTATGTTATTAATAACAGAAGTATCACTTTTCCAAAATTAGTGATACGAATCCTGAAAAAAATATTTTGGCAATTGACAGAAAATGGGTTATTTAAAGTTTATTTTCAGTTACACTACAGAACATTAAGAAATTATAAGGCAAATGAAGAAATTCGTTTTTTGACGACGAAGAATAAAAAATACGCAAAAATTATTTTTATATTTAAAATTGATAGTCAAACACTTTCTGAATCGTTATAACTTTAAACATAAACTAATATAATTAAATTTACCCTTTTTAATGAATTTAATAAGGGATATATCTATTACTGATTCATTAGAACACCATACATAATTTGCACATAACATGTCAATTCAGACTCATCATAAAACGCATGCATTAATATATTGTAATGTTGTTAACCAATATGTAATGTTTTAGGATTTGGTTGGTACATTCACGATTTACTTGAAATTCACCCGAGGAAAGATTATCTGACGATGAAGTGAGAATTTATATATTTATAATACGTGTATTTAAATACGTGTCCTTGTAAATCTTAAAGAGAAATGCAACATTAACGGAATATTATAAAACTGCCATTCACAATGTAATATTAAAAAAAGTTTCCCAAAGCAAAATAAATTAATTCGGAAGTTAGAAGAAGTTAACATCACGTGACGGTAGTAAAGATTTTCAGTTATCTACGAACGAAGATCACTTTATCTGTGAAATTTAGAAACGCTTTAGCAAAAAAAAAGTATTATGTCAAATTATGGATCAATATTATCTCAAATGCTAATACCAAACTTAGGAAAACGAAGCAGTGCCATCGATAAGACGATGAGGAGAAAAAACTACACTTTTTAAAAATAAATACCCTTAAATGTACAGGTGGTACATGGCTAAAAGTACCATTGCAATTGCTTGGAAAAAGAACCGAAAGAACGACTCAGTAAAAAAAAAAAAAAAAACAGTGAAGATTTTGCAATAGTTCGGGACGCGATTGCTCATGAGGGGTTGTGCGATTTATAGTTATTTTCGGTACATATAAAAAATTAAAAATATCAATCTCTGGCATATGATCAACTTAAAGCGTTTTGGGTTTTAATAGGTGTTATCAGCAAGTAAATGCTTCCTGATATCCATTTTATTTTTTAACCGACAAATTTGGCACATGTATTCTTAAAAATATTTGAAAATATAAATTTTTAATCACACATCAGACCAATCGCAAATTAAAAAAAAAAGCACTTAGACACAAAAGTCGTTTTCTTTGAACTAGAAGTTTCCCCTTTCGCCTATGAAGTAAATATATTTTTTTTGACTTGTTCTTTGGATGATAATATTTGCACTTGTGAGGACAAGGGATAGTGGTAGCAGCTTTTAGAAGGAAATTCCAGTTATATCTGTTCCAAAGGTTAGAATAAAGAAATATTGCAAAATGGAGCATGAGATTTCATGACCTTATAAAACTTTTTGTCAAACGGATTTTTTAAATTGAAAATCCATATAACAAAATATATACAGTTAGCTAAAATGTGCTAGTCTTTTGAAAAAGATGTAATATTATCGACAAATGCTGATACTTTGACAAATTTCATTTACAAAACAAGTTATATGAGATAACCTGATGAGTAGAGATTAATTTTTTGTTATACTAAGCTTTGATTTAATAGAT
Organism: Maratus michaelseni; assembly: GCA_963931845.1. Taxonomy (NCBI): domain Eukaryota; kingdom Metazoa; phylum Arthropoda; class Arachnida; order Araneae; family Salticidae; genus Maratus; species Maratus michaelseni. The sequence continues at coordinate 398,030,574 of OZ007592.1, forward strand.
TTTGATTAAAAGAAATTCATTTACATGCGATTAACCTTCTCACCGCCGTGACCTGATATATCCGTTCACTATGCTGTAGGTTTCACAGCAATACAAGGTTTGTTTAAATTAATATAATTCTACAAATATAATGCATTTTTAACACATGAAGTAATGACTGATACTCTCAAGGATTATACTTATATACGTAATTAAGTTTTTTATATCAAGTTTGAAAATTCAGATTTTTTTAAGCATTTAAAGAAAATTACAGAGAAAACAACATTACAAATTTACCCTTTTGCTCGGCGGTCAGGGGGTTAAATGAAATCCATTTAAATACGAGTCTGAAATGAATATGTAATTAACAATATATGTTATTTTGCAATATGTATACATTTAACGTCTGAATGTAAAAACTGTTAAAAAACACCAATTAAAATATATTAAGACAGACATAAGCTCACTTTAAAAAATAAAATTTTATAAAAAATATACTTAAAAACATTTAAAAATACAAATAAGTAGACGTTTCGCCATGCGACACGCAAGGCATCATCAGTACAAAAAACAATCCAAAGCATAACAGACCACTGAACAATTCAAGAACAGTTAAAGTTACTGTAACAACAGACAATATTCACTCGGTACGGCACGAGCTTCATTCAGTGTCTCCGATCGCAATTCAGTGAGCCAACCCTCAAGGAATAATCTACCATGGTTGTTTATATTATTCCCTGTAAAGATTGCAATAGTGTCTACATTGGTGAAACAGGTAGATCATTGGAAATTCGCTTAAAAGAACATACTACTGCTTTAAAAAATAGTAATTTGAATTCAAACATTGTCCAGCATTCACTTAAAACGAATCACATCCCGCTAATTGCGAACGCCGGCATTTTGAAATCGGGCTGTAACAACTACCATGGTAGATTATTCCTTGAGGGTTGGCTCACTGAATTGCGATCGGAGACACTGAATGAAGCTCGTGCCGTACCGAGTGAATATTGTCTGTTGTTAAAGTAACTTTAACTGTTCTTGAATTGTTCAGTGGTCTGTTATGCATTGGATTGTTTTTTGTACTGATGATGCCTTACGTGTCGCATGGCGAAACGTCTACTTATTTGTATTTTTAAATGTTTTTAAGTATATTTTTTTATAAAATTTTATTTTTTAAAGTGAGCTTATGTCTGTCTTAATATATTTTAATTGGTGTTTTTTAATATATGTTATGTATCACAAATTACTGGGGTCTAAAATCTTTATAATTCTTTCATTTAATGATTTTATTTATTTCGGTAATTAAATACTTTTCTTAATTTTAATATTCACGTTTCAAAGATTTCTTGTTTTGAAGTACCATTATTCAACCGAGTATTAGACAATGCGTACATTAAACAAATACTGTTAAACAAAAATAACTTTCTTCAATTTTAGCAGAAACGCATACTTGATCTCCGATAGTTTGACTTTTTACTTCTGTCAAACAGAGGTATTTTTTTTTCTAAATCGCTTTCTAAATTCTTACATTGACCATTGTTTAAGACAAGATATAGTGAACAGACCTCAAAATAAAGCATGTTGCACAGATTTACACCTTTTTCTCTGTACTTCATACACGCGAAAATAATATCGAAATATCGAAAATTAAAGGGCAATTTAGAAAATATAGAAATTAGAACGTTCCATAGTGAGTAAAAGTAATGAAAACATAATTAATAAGGACTTTACGTTGCACTTATAAATACAAACATCAAACACTTGCTTTCAACGTATATTTCGTTTAATTTAAATAAGTTTGGGTTATTCTTTATAACCATCATCAGGAGAAAATTTCCATAAATACAAACAGCAAAAAAATAAATACGTGTTACATAATTGAGAAAAATTTTCCACCTGAGAAGATGCTTAATTTAACGTAATTTACAAAACATACTCAAAAATAAGCCTCGTGGTCCAAATGAGAAGCGGAAATAAAAGAAGAAATAATTCTAGCTATAGAAAAGTCAAAACAATTATTAAGACGCAATGGAAGGTTGGATACACACAGCGCCCTCTACACACGCAAACGTACATTTTCGGACATGTTTCCCTGTGTAAAATCTGTTTCCTGACGTATTCCTTACCTCCCCCCGAAATTTGGACGATAAGTTTTGCATCACCCTGTATGCATTGTGTTTTCGAACTGTTGATATCTCGCTCTTTTGTGCAACTTTTAAGAAACAAAATTTATGGAAGAAAAGTTACATTTTATTTTGAATTACTTACATTTCGTGAAGTCTTGTGTCTAAAAATGACTAATTTGTACTAGCTTTCAGAATAAGGAAATTAACACTTTTGTTACATTGCTCTATGCCAAGTCTGTGATAAGTTAAGTGTCCATCATTTAATACGGTTTCATAGAAGCGCTCCTGCTCATCAGCTGGCAAACAGATATTTTTAAATATGTCAACTAAGCAAAAATACTATATTCTACTGAAGTTTATGCATATTATAAGCATATTAATAAGTGTATATGTGTAAGTGTAGAAGTGTATGTGTTTTGAATCACCCTGTATGTATTGTATTTTCGAACTGTTGATATCTCGCTGCTTTGTGTAACTTTTAAGAAACAAAATTTATGGAAGAAAAATTACATTTTACTTTGAATTACTTACATTTAGTGAAGTCTTGTGTCTGAAAATGACTAATTTGTACTAGCTTTCGGAATAAGGAATTTAACACGTTTGTTATATTGTTCTATGCCAAGTCTGCGATAAGTTAACTGTCCATCATATAATACGGTTTCATAGAAGCGCTCCTGCTCATGAGCTGGCAAACAGATATTTTAAAATATGTCAACTAAGCAAAAATACTATGTTCTACTGAAGTTTATGCATATTATAAGCATATTAATAAGTGTATATGTGTAAGTGTATAAGTTTATGTGTTTTGAATCACCCTTATATATTGTGTTTTCGAACTGTTGATATCTCGCTGCTTACATTTCGTGCTTACATTCGACTTACATTTCGTGAAGTCTTGTGTCTAAAAATGACTAATTTGTACTAGCTTTCGGAATAAGGAATTTAACTCTTTTGTTATATTGCTCTATGCCAAGTCTGCGATAAGTTACGTGTCCATCATATAATACGGTTTTATAGAAGCGCTCCTGCTCATGAGCTGGCAAACATATATTTTAAAATATGTCAACTAAGCAAAAATACTATATTCTACTAAAGTTTATGCATATTATAAACATATTAATAAGTGTATATGTGTAAGTGTATAAGTTTATGTGTTTTGAATCACCCTTATATATTGTGTTTTCGAACTGTTGATATCTCGCTGCTTTGTGTAACTTTTAAGAAACAAAATTTATGGAAGAAAAAATACATTTTACTTTGAATTACTTACATTTCGTGAAGTCTTGTGTCTAAAAATGACCAATTTGTACTAGCTTTCGGAATAAGGCATTTAACACTTTTGTTACATAGCTCTATGCCAAGTCTGCGATAAGTTAAGTGACCATCATTTAATACGGTTTCATAGAAGCGCTCCTGCTCATCAGCTGACAAACAGATATTTTTAAATATGTCAACTAAGCAAAAATACTATATTCTACTGTAGTTTATGCATATTATAAACATATTAATAAGTGTATCTATGTGTACATTAATATGCATATTAATAAGTATAAATAGATTTGTATCAACACTGCTTTTGCTGTCATGTTAGTTAATTAATTAATTATAGCTTTTTTCACAATTTTTAAATATTTATTATTAATAACTTTAAAAAAAAAAATCTGAATTACACTTCACAACATAACAAAATTCATCAATGTACGTTTGAACACTAAAAGGCGTTCTTAGAACTAAACCATTAACAAACAGACTGTTTTTTTTTTTTTTTTGTAAAACAGAGGAGTTACATCACTATGAATGTTAAAGGATCAATAATCCATTGTATTTGGAGTTTTTATTCCCATGTATATATTACTTTATTATTTAAAAAATTTCCTAAAAATGTTACTTCTAATATGATCAACATTATGTTATATTAAGAACTATGCGAAATTTTAATGACGTAGATTTATTTTGAATGCATTTTTTTGATGAATGGTTCTTAAAAACTATCTTTAAGATTTTATACGACATATAGCTTTTATTTTCAAACTATACTTGCTGTTTAAAAATTGCGTTTGGAATGCTTACTTCACCAGTTGTTCAAAAATAACGAAAACAACGATATTGCAGAGTGTTTTCCAAATCTGATTATCTATTGTTACGAAGTATTTGAATCGCGAATGGAATTTAAAGTAAAGCTCGTTAACTAAGGATGTTTTTTCTGTAAAACGAAGTTGAATTTTTTCAACATTTTCTTTAGATGATTACATTGTCCGTTATTCAAGACAAGTTAGAGAGACATTATATTGTAGAATAAATTTTCAGTAAAATGTTCTGTTCCTCGAAGTCAATGGTCCTCAACCATGTTTTGCCCACTCCCAATTTAAGCATCACTGAAACCATGATGTTCACTCTGAAATACCTAATTCTTATTTAATGTGGGGACTCTTATTCACATGGAAGAAGCCTGAAAAACATTAAGAATGCAACTCCCATCACATATAACCCTTTGGACGAGTTTCCCATATTATCCTTTCAATGATTTTTCACTGCTTGTTTCGAAAAATAATTTCTTCTTATTTATTCGCTGACGTTCTGTGATTAAATAAGGCGATATTGTACTTCTAAAATACTGGTATTTAAATTGAAGGATCTTAACCAGACATATTTATAATATGGAAGCATGGAATTTCAAATTTTAAAGATAGAGCACGCTAATAGTATAGACTACAGAATACAGTTTACCTTGAAAATAGATAAAAATGGATCACTGCCCTATCTGGATGTTGAACTAATTAGGAAAACCTTAACGCATTGCATAGACCGAAATATTTACAGAAAACCACGCCAATCGAACAATACATTTGCCAATAGCAGTGAAGTACCACTTAATTATAAGAAAGCAGCGTATAGTTTTTATGTTATAACAGCGTTTAGCGTATGTTCAAAGAATTACATAAACGCAGAGTTAACCAGTATTAGAGAAATTGCAACCGAGAATGGATACTCTGAGAGATTTATTAACAAAATAATTTATGAATTTAATTGCATAAAATGAATGGCCAAGAATAAAACACAGATTTCAAAGTTTTGTAGTATAGATTATATCCCCCAACTCCCCCCTCCACCGATGCGCTTTAAAGAAATATGACATAATATTAATTGCTAAACCTTCCACTAAATTACAAAATCTGGTCTACGGAAAATAGATCCCATAGATATGCATGAAAAAGAAGGAATATATATCATCCTAATAATATTATAAATCCGATTGTGTGCGAATGTTAGGCTGAAGCCAGCGTCAAAATGGAGAAATTAATGGCACTGTATCTTTGTAAATAGGTGGATTATAACCCGGAAATGAACATAGACTGGTTTTGGTTTATTTTATTCAAATATTTTTCTTAATAATTCAAAATTTCGTTATTTTCATAGAGAATAAATGGACATTTTTTCGTATAATATTTTAAAATGGTTAAATTTACTTTACCGTTGCTAATACTTTATCGTTGCCAAAACTAAATCCCTAACCCGGAATTATGATTTTTACTTAACAATTTAATTTCAATTGAACAATTTTCACTTGAAAAATGAAAATGAAAAAAAAAAAATTAAAGATTTAAAAAGAAGATTAAATAATATTATTAGAAATAAAACGTACTTTGTTTAGTTTTTGGTAATAATACAAGGTTTCAATATGCGTAACCATAGAAAACAGGCGCATATGACGTAATACATCAAAAATAAAGCGGATATGTTTTGATGGTGAAATAAAATGATCTTGGGTTTTTTCTTTATTATTTTTCTTTTTTTATCTTTTGTATGGTAACAACACTTGGTGTTTTGCCGTCTGCGCACGACTAATATAACTATACCGTATCTTTTATTTAAATTTTTAAAAAGTAAAAAGAAGTTTGAAAAGAAAAGGGTTATCAAATGTCAATAATATTCTCCACAAAATTATCCATGTCGAAAATCGTTGTCCATGTCGAAAATGATGTCATGGATAGCTAGAAATTGTTATTTTCATTCTTAAAACTAAAAGAAATAACTCGATTACCTAAAAAAAAATGACGAATGTTAATAGTTCCATTTTTGTTGATAAAACCTAATGATTTAATATTATTTCGTTAAAGTAACATAATTTCCCCTATGCCAGTATTGAAATTAAATGCCTGGAAAAGAAAATTAACAAGAATTGTGTCATTAAAAAGGGATTTCTCTGGGGAAAAAGTGACGTCATATTTGAAATAAAACGAATTTTCCAATATGTTTTAAAATGAGTGTGAATCAATTCCTTACATTAATAATACAAGGATCAATAAGTCTAGAAAGTAGATGAGTTTCACGCCATATTTATAACACTTTTTTTTTTTTTTTTTTTTTTTTTTTTAATTTATACTGATTATTAAGCGTGAGTATCCGTTATATACAGATCAGAGTTTTCTGCTAAAAATCACATCATAATTTTAAGAAAAGGAAAATGAACACGAATTTATTATATTAAAATCTGACCGAGTGTTTGTATTTCGAAACTACTTCTAGACTATCGAACGCAACGCAATTTCTTAATACCGGTTATCATTGATCCGAGAATGTCACACAAACTCTCAGAATTAAAAAAAATTAAATTAGCCAAGATTTTTTTTTTTTCTTTTTGTAAATTTTAACTAAGTTTCTCTAAAAACGGAAAGTAAATTACTCCATATTTGTGTATAAAAAAAGGAGAAATAAAACAAATCAGTGTATTTTTTACACCATTTTCTCATTGAAACTGAAAAACAGAATTTATTTTCACTTTGAATAGATGGTGAAAACAAAATCTTGACTTCAGTAAATTATCCGATTTTTTTTTTTCACATATTCAAACTTCATGAATCAATTTATTCTGGAGAACAGAAATTGCCTGTCAACATACTGTCATTTAGAAAACAAGATTTGTTTCAGCTATACATTAAACCAAGGAGGCAGGATTGAATTTAAAGAAAAAGCATACACTATTTCCAATTAATGCATTTTTGAAGGATGGCTGTTAAAACGTTTCACGAAGGCATTAAAAGTAAAATTGTTTATCAGGTAAAATTTACATTTATTTTTACCCAATTCGTCTATTTCCACGATTTTATCTGGCCCTTCTTTTTGCATTTTTTGCAATTTCATTTTCGCGATTATTTGGCACAAAATTTCACTTTTTTAAGACTGAGTTATGTCAAGGTCCCTATAACAAAAAATATCGTATTGTCTCCTATGAATTGTAATAAATAGTTAGTTAATTATTAACGTTTTTAATTATCGGGAGTGAAATATTTTTCTTAATTAATGTATTTATTCTCCTTTTAATGTTGCGTGAACGAAGTCACGGGTAACAGCTAGTCTCATATAAACGTAAAAATAATAATGAAATATTTACGTATATAGGAATGACAACAAAGAAATTACAAGGCAGTATGTTGGACATATCAAGAGGAAAACAATCTACAGCATTATATCGTTTAAATTTAAAAGCAGAAATTGATATATATTTCAGTAAAGTTAAGATTATAGCACAGTTGATTGATTATAGTTCATGTATACTGAGGGTGTCTGTGGAAATACTGACAAGGGTAGGAAATCCTGTAATCATATATTCTAATACGAGCAAATCTTGTGTGTGTGTGTGGTTATATATACATATATGTTACGGTCAATATGATTAATTCGGTCATTATTAATAATGACCGGATAAATCATATTGACCGTAACATATATATATATATATATATATGCTAAATTTATCTTAAAAACAACTCTAACGATTTTAACGAATTTTTGTATCCTACCGTTTTGGGGCAACAGAAAACCATTGAGCTAGGACACATGTTCGAGAAAATTCGATTAGTGGGTCTTTTGGGTCACCATGAGTCAAGGTCAAGCTAATTGTATAAAAAATGGTTCAATCGATTTTGATTTAATTTTGTATCCTACCATTTATGGGCACGATAAGATTATTGGGCTGGGTCACATGTTCGAGAACTTTCGATTATTGGTCATTTTTCGATCACTTTTGGTCAAGCTAATTTTATCTAAAAAATGGTTCAGACTATTTAGACTAAATTTTGCATCCTATGGCTTTCGGGCACGAGAAGTCTGTTGGGCCAGGTCGCATGTTCGAGGAAATTCAATTAGTGAGTCATTTTGGTCATGGGTCATTATGGTTCAAGCTATTTTTATCTTAAAAACTGCACAGAGGATTCGAACTAAATTTAGTCTCCTACAGTTTTAGGGAACGGGAATACTATTGGGCTAGGTCACATGTTCGAGAAGTTCGATTAGTGAGAAATTTTGGTCATGGGTCATTATGGGTCACTCAATTTTTATCTTAAAAACGGCTCAGACAATTTAACTAAATTTTGTATCCTACGGTTTGGGGGCACGAGATCATTGGACTAGGTCACATGCTCGAGAAAATCACATTAGTGGGTCATTTTTGGGTCATTGTGAGTCAAGTTAATTTTATCTAAAAAATGGCTCATACTATTTTGACTAAATTTTATATCCTATGGGTTGCGGGCACGATAAGAAAATTGGGCTTTGTCACAAGTTCCTTAAAATTTCGTTAGTGGGTCATTTTGGTCATGGGTCATGGTATTTGTACTCGTCTAATTTTCATTGAGCATAGCTCGGTCTTCCCTGATCGTGATATGTTATCATACAATATACTAAAAATCTGATTTAATCTACTTTGTGTCAATGGTGCAATTGGTTTTGAATAACTCTCCTCGCTCTGTAGACTCAACCATCCCCCTCTCGTATTTTCATATTTGGTTCCGACTTCTGATATTCTACAAGCGTACATTCCGGAAGTTTCAGAAATTTTCTTCGTTTTGGTCCTCTTGATGATGGCCAGGTTTTAGTCGAAAGCGCTCGGGACTCCGACGAAAATTTTAACATCTGTAGAAGGGTTTAAATATTTTAAAACCTTTATTTCAATTTACACCTATTTTAGTAATAAGTAATAAATTCTGATTCATTTAAAAAAATTTCATGTTTTGAATTTTGTATACGAAGGGGAATTTAATGTTCCAACATTAGAAAAAAACATTTCTTTACATTTAATACATTTTATTAAATTACGCCAACTGGTGCACAATATCTAAATAAAAAATACATAATATTAATATCATGAGTGTTTTTGAATAGTAAGCACGTAGTTGATTATGAAACAATTTCTTGAAGCTGCTTTCATATTTCATTTAAAATTTACTTGCATCTTATTGATAGGATGCAATGAGTAATGTATGTCATTTGGTAATTTTTACTGTAAATTTACAAATATCTTTCATACCCTCGTTATATTTTATAAAAATAATTAAGTGTTATATTTTAATGAGAATGGATGTAAATGGTGTATCAATTAAATGTCACAAATGTGACTTGGATTAATTCCAAGAAAATATTCCATTTCTGTCACAACTGAGAAAATTTCCGAAATTCTATTTTTTTTTAAGAAATATGTTTCCAAACTCTCATCCTAAATGAGGAATACAATATGCGCAAAACTATTTATATTTGATGAGAGTTTGGAATTATTGAAAGAATCTTTAAACGAAATTAACAAAATTGACCGTAATATACAGTTTACTTTGGAAATTGAGCAGAATAATTGGTTGCCTTTCATAGATGTAGGGTTGTCTAAGAATGCTAACGATTTTACCATGGAATGAGCTGTTTATAGAAAGGGTATGCGGTCTAACAACACGATTTCTTACGAAAGTTCATCCCCCTTAAGTTATAAAGCTGCAGCTTATCGATTTTATATTAAGAGAACATTCATAGTCTGCACAGAAAAGCATATTGAACATGAATTGGATATTATTGGAGATACTGCAAGATATAATGGGATATTTATTAATAAAATGCAAGGATATTTATTAATCAAATGATATATAAAATTGAATACAAAAACAATAGAACTAATAGCGAATTTAACCATAGAGATTTTAAAATTCACAAATTTCAATACATCCCAGGTATATTTAAAATATTAAACTATTATTTGCAGATATATAAAATAAACTTAACAGCTAATTCACCAATGAAACTAAAAGTAAAGTTTAAACTAAAATTAAAAATCATAATAGTATAGACCACACCCCCAGGGATGAAACGGCAGGTGTTTACACCACACCAGTACTACAAATGATGGCAAGGGAGAGAGGCTGGATTACATTGGAATGACAACGCAAAAATTCAGGACTCGGCTTGGAGAACACATTTCATATATAAACTTTGACCGCCCCTGTAGTGAAATTTCAAGATTAAAACAAAAATGTAATATTAATATACAGTTTAATAAGGCTAAGATTTTTAAGAAAATGGTTAAAATGGTTGGTTACTATAGTTTATCCATCAGAGAATCTTTAGAGATTATATCCAGAAATAATAATTTTTGTAACGATGTCTTGTCATATAACATCCGAACGATTTGGATTAATCTAATAAATGAACACTCTGCACCAACCAATCCACCTGCGGTTCAATTTGAAACGGTCCAGCGAGCTTTGACTTCCAGAGAGAAAAAGTCCCTCAGATTTTGTAATATCTGTTTTTAACCCTGAAGACGAGAACGATTGTGCTTGAAAGTGCTAGGTTTTTAGATATTTTATTTTATATTTTATTTTATTTTAATGTACGTATTAAACAACTTTTTAGTAAAGAATTATCAGATAATTTATTCTGAGTTATTGCGTAAGTGAATTAGGATTAAACATAGTATTTTAGATTTATATCATAAATATTATTCATTGAGAATAAATTGTTTATAGAAATATAGGAATTTTAAAAATCTGTATGTAAACATTTTTGTATAAAAATATTTTTCTTCAAGAATGTATGTTCATGTGTAGAAATACATATAAATGTTATTCGAATTTCAGAATCCAGCTGATGAAATATACGATGCGATTGTTTCAATTTCTCTGCACTTCTCAGCACTTCGCAATGTGTTATTGCCAAGTGTAGTACACGTGTTGAAATGTTCGCTAAAAGACAGGCGTTTTTGCAAGAATTTTGAAGGAAAACCTGTTCACATCTTGTAGTAAGACAACCTACAGTATGCCCACTAAAGTCCCTAGCCACCCTCCTAACTTCGGAACGGCTGCTGCTGTATTCATAAAAGTAGTGTCTAGGTATAGTAAAGTAGCCATGAGCTATTCGATGATACCTCCCACGGCGCCACCTGGTGGAATGCTGCAGAATTAGCATTCCTATCTCGAAAACGGAAAGATATAGAGAAAAAAAAGAGATTTACAAAGTTGTAGAGCATTATCGATTTAGTACGAAAATATACCTTGTGGACAATAAGGCGAAGAATAGAACGGTTAAAACGCACATTTGTTTTTTCGTGATTTCCTACACTGTGACGCAGCAAAACGATCTTAGAAAGAAAAAAAACAGCAAGTTATAATAATATACCTTTATTTTAGATGTTCAAACTTCTCACCGTCAGCTGCAATGCATATTTGGATCCTTGTTTGGATTTCACGTTGCATACGTTAGAGCATAGATGGTGACACGTTGGCACAGGCTTCCGTAATGCGTCGTTTAAGGTCCTGCAACGTTTGTGGAGGGGTGGGATACACCTGCTGTTTCTTAACTGGTTGTTTCTTTCTTTCTAAGATCTTTTTGTTACGTCACAGTGTAAGAAATCACGAAAAAACAAATGTGCGTTTTAACCGTTCTATTCTTCACATTAATATCCACAAGGTGTTTTTTGTACTAAATCGATGATGCTCTACAACTTTGTAAATCACTTATTTTCCCTTTCTCTTTCCATTTTCGAGATAGGAATGCTAACTCCGTAGCTCTCCACCAGGTGGTGCCGTAGGCGGTTTCATTCAATAACGCATGTCTACTTTACTATACCTAGACACCACTTTTATTAATATAGGAGCAGCCGTTCCGAAGTTAAGAGGGTGGCAAGGGATTTTAGTGGGCATACTGTATATGTTTGATTTGAGACATTTGTATAAGATACTCACAGAAGTTATAAAATGAAAACGGCTGATCTGTTACAGATCATATAAAAAGGATCCTTCATTACGTGTAATCAAACACGCAATTCAAAGGTAAAAGAACAATACAAAATTAAGTCTTTAATTTTTACGTTTCCCTTCGATCCAAGTACGTCTTTATCTCTGATGCAGAATCAGTTTTAAATGATCCGAAATAGATTTGAAGTGTTTATGTTGCGCTTTTTTATGCAGAAGCATTTTTATGTTGCGTTTATGGAAAGTACTTAAACTTATCTCCTTCGCGACGTGCATTCTTTACACAATTTTTAATATTTTACCACCGGTTTTTCAAAACAAAAATTTGCGCCAAATTGAATCGCAGAAATGCTCTGATTAAATAAGGTAAAACTTACAATAAAATTTAACTGGTGGGAATAATGAAGGATGCTGAGCATTTTATGCGTCACGTATGCGTGTCGCTCGTCCCCAACGGGTTAAAGGCGCCGAAAAACTTAAGGGCCGAATGCTTATCACTATGTCTGAATAAGAGTGCTGAGATTTGCCTTTCTGTAACAGATATTAATCGTGCTGTTGTGTATCATAACCCTTATTGCATTTGCTATAATCGCTTAAGATACGCTGTATATATTTATTTTCGACATTTGTTCTATCTTAACCCTTTAACGTTCATTGGTTTCCCTAGGAAACCACAAAACTTTAATTACGAAATTGAACAATGACAGCAGAATTTTAATGGAAATGTTTTTCATTTATTATATGTGTGAAATATCGCTTTTTTATTAAAAACAAATAAATTAGTTTATAATTTCCGGTGTCAATCAGTTATTTCAACATTTTAGTAATTGAAGTGCTTCATCCGTTAAAGGGTTAAAATACAGATTAATTGAAACTTCTAATAATGTTAGAAACAAATGTTGCATTAATAATATTGATTTAAAAAGTATCATAAGTTAAGTTAATAAATAATCTAAATAAGTCAATAAAACCAAGTTTTCCGAAAGAGGATTTATTAATTAAATCTGATACATAAATGAGTGCGATATGCATAACTGTGCTATTTTAGATGCGATAAAATAACTTTGCTTTAATTAGACATTTTTGTATATTTTAATATCTAAATCAAAATTTTTTAATGGTTGTAATTTGCAAGTATTCAGATGTTTAGATTATTATAGTACTCTCTACAAAACACCTTTAAACTGGATAACTAAGAATTATAACGAAATATCATTTTTTTTTAATTTGTATGTTGCTTGTAAAACATTCATTATTTAAAGAAGAAAACGTAGAATATCTGATTTATATAAACGATTTCCAATAACGTAATGAGCAACAGATTCTGCTATACATCATGTATCTAAAGGATAATATTCTTTTCTAATGATCTTTCCATTGTTCTAGTAACATATGAAAATTTTCATCTGTGAATTCTTGTATCTGCTAAGAATGATTTATTTTGTAATATTGATTGGTGTTCTTAATATTCTAAAATGAGCACTCTTAGTAACAAATTGTAAGAAATGTTTATTTTTGATATACTTTGCCTTTAATTTGACTATTGATTTTAAATTTTTGTTAATAGATATCATTTTATATTATTGTTTATTACTTTTTACGTGTATAGTACATCTTCTAGAATCTTTTATCACCCCTTAATATATGAACGCCAATATCTGCTGTCGAAAAAAAAAGTGTCTAGTAATAAAATAAATAGGCAATTGGCTAACAGATAAGATCATTTATAGTGGCTTTCATTGATATATAAAAGTTTGTGTGATTAAATGTGTTTGTCTTACAGTGTTCTGACGATTTTGAACATAAAATATTAGTGAGACTCAAAAACAGTTCACTAAACATAAGAAAGTCATAACAGTTTATTGATAAACCAAAATAACATCATTGATTGGATATAAATATATTAAAAATATATTAAAGAGAGCTGGCATACATTAAGAATTAGATACAGTAGTTTTTGTTGATTAAAGAATCAATAGACCATAAATGAAGTAGTCCTTCACCAACGAGGGGGTCACTCTTTGATAAATTTTACGATCATAAACGGGTGTTTTGTTCTTGTAAAAAGCATTTTCCAAACATTTCTTTAAAACCTCACCCATTTTGCGTATTTTTTGAAGTTTTACCAGTGGTTTTCTTTGAAATGCACTCTTTGCAATTCTTACTTGCCGAAAATGTATATTACAAAATTTATTATTTTTCGCCATAATTAACTTTTACTCCATAAAATTTATAATATTTCAAAATTTTCTGATTTTGCAGCTCTTAAGTTAGATAATTTAGATAATTTAGAAATTTATTTCTGTAAAAAATTGTAGATTGAAACAAAAAGGTCATGTGACGTGTTTTGTAATCTTACGCAAGCTCAGTTAAAACGACATGCGCGTTCTAATTCCAGCTGAGAATTTGACGATTGGCAGTAGCTAAAGGGAGGAGTGAAACTTTTATCGGCGTCTAATTGCCTCATATGTCCTTTATAATGCAGTGATGTAAATTATTCTGATGTTATTCTTATGATCCCGAACGGCGTACGGCACTGGTCATTCAACTAGAAGGACCAACCTCAATGAAATATCTCTTTGTGAGAGAATACTTAAGAGTCAGCATTTCTAAAACGAATCCAATACTACATTGATAATTTTTTAGTTTATACACCATTTTTATTCATTGCCAGGGGGTTAAATCCTTACCTTTTTAGTTAAATTATTGTATACATCCGAAAGTCGGTATGTCATAAACTTACGTCAAGGTTGGAGACTTGTTGGTGCCAGATTTCCCCCTTTACCTGGAACTTCCTTGGCTTCTCCTTTCATTGCAGCTCAAAGGGGTCGGTCCCGGTTCTCGTCCCTTTTTTTGTTTCTTGGTTCTTGCAAGACTCTTTGGCTCTAGTGTTTCGTTTGGGGTCTCGCCGCATTAAAACCTCGTAATGGTAATTATAGTCGAGGACAATGCTCCAATTTTGTCATTAACTTATAGAGATAGGGTGTTAACTAACAGTGTGTTCAGCGATGTATAATATATTTATACCTTCTAACTATATATGGATTCTCAGACGACTATCAAACTGTATAATACAACAAATAATAATTTAAATAATAACTTTCTAATCAATTCGCACCTGCGAATGAACAAAAACTTTCTAATGAAAAACTATAATAGTCACATTTCGACAGATGATGGTCATTGCATATTTTAAGTGGACCGACATTCACTATTCTGCATTCTATTACTAATCTAAAAGTGTGTTATTGTATTAATTTCCACTAATTGTATTTTCGAAAATACTTTACTTATCAAACATTAAGATTTTGTTCTACCATTTTAAGGGTGTTTACAATTGTATTTTGTCATTCTATTTCTGTACTAGTTCATGAAGTGCGCTCGAGGGAATTAATTTTTTAAAACATATAAAGACGTATTTTTTAGTTTGTTAGTAATTCTGGATGAATAATATAAAATCAGAGCAAAAAATAGCATTAAATACTGTTATGATACATTCCATTTATACTTTTAAATTCAATAGTTTTCATTAATTATTTTACTTAAATTAAATATTTAATCCTTATTAATCATTAATTAAAAGTTTTCATATTAATTAACATTTAAATTAATTATTTAATCGTTATTATTTAAACAGTCAATAATTTCTATCTTTTTAAAATTAATCTTTCTAACTTTTCTTCTAAGATATTATTATTAATTAAAAATAACTTCTATAATTAAATCACTTTTTAAAAATCAATAATCACTTGTAAATTAAATTATAATCATGCATTTAAATCTCTGGATAGAGAATTAAGGATTTCTGTTTGTTGACATCAATTCCGGTAAAGTACCGCGATTTTTCCTCTAAGTTAAAATATATAATTTCTACTTTTTAAATATTAATTATTTTTGTTTTAAAATTGATTCAAAAGATTAAACTAAATTATTTATGCAGTCTGCCAAAATACTAGCAAGATTCAACTTAAATCTAAGCAGATATGAATTTTTAAATATTTTTCTAATCTCAGTGTTTACATCGATCTTGTTTTGGAATGACGCTGGCCATTTTGAATTCTAGCTTAGCGCGTTGTTAATACTACAACTTTATGGTCAATCGTCAACCATGTTTGATTAGGGGTCGTTCGAGTGGACATCCAAGGTTAAGGGGTGCATTTTTCAGTGGGGAAAAAGGGGAATTCAAATTTGTTCTAGAACATTCGCGAACGAAAGATCTTAATTTCCGCTACTTGTTGCTAGGGAGTAAGTGTTTTCCTTTCGCCAGTATCGTTCGCGTGTAGAGTTGAGTTGTCGCACTAATGCTTTTTAGCAGTTACGGTTGAGAGTTAAGCCGTACGAAAAGAAGAAGAGGAATTTTTCGACTCTTCTGATTGGATTGTTTTGGTGTGTGCGTGAGTTGACTTGGTGGAGTTAAAATGCAAATTGAGTCAGTCTGTGGTTTTGATATACTGGAATGTAGTTGGCAAAAAAGGAAAAAAGCTCGTGTTTGGCCGTAAGGCCAAACACAATGTATAAAGTTTCTTAAGTTGTACAAATCTGAAAGTCTCATGGCATCTGAAGTTATTTTAGATACAAGTCTTCATATAATGTGTGTCTAGTTCTTTTCCATATGCTCAAAGTAATGAGAAAAAATTTTCAAATTCAAGATACTTATAAGTTCATCGTAGGTGCTTCTAGAAATAATGAATTTCTACATTTTTAACAAGATTTAGTGTGAGAAAATTTCTTCTAATTAGATCTTCTGTTGGTTCCATCATCTGTGTTTCATGTAAATAGTTTAATTAATTCATAATCTCTTAGATCTGTGCGCTCTTGTGAAAGAGTTTCTTCAACTTAAATCTTCTTAAGTTTTCTTCATAGATGTTTCAACAAATAATTTAATTCTATATTTTGTATCAAGATCCATTAATATCGAGGCAATATAGATCAATGATTTGAAGGAATTCTCTCGTCATAAAAGAATATGCAATGGCAGCGGTAATGGATTCCAAATTTTTCATCAAGCATTTTCATTTACTTCAGACTCTAATTCCGATATTTATACAAGATTTAATCTCCCGAACAATTTATATAACTGTTTTAAAGAACTAAATTAATTCCTTGTACTTTGAACATTCCTTTCAATCAACCAGTTAATTAAATAATAATTACCGTAATAGAAATTATCATTTTGGATATTAAACATTAATAAGAATTGAACTGAAAAAACATTTCATATGAAGATGGTTTGTACTAGCATTATTATTTTGTATGACTTTGAGGCGATCATTGCAATGAAGAATAAGGTATTTTGTGTGTAATAAAATCGATTCTTTTACGCATATTCCTGTCATCTTTATTTGGGTGAGTTGTATTTTTTCTATTTATTTTACAGATATTTTCATCTCATCGTAAAGTTAAGATTATTATGAAAATAAGTATCTTTTAATGTATGTAATTTAATGTATCAAATGTAATTCATATTTTACATTGAAGTAAATTTTCAAATTCTTCAATTTTCAGATATATTATAATTTTTAGAGTTTTCATAAAATTTTCCTAGTGCTAGGTTTAACATCGTATTTGGTGCTTCCACTATACGCGCGATCTGTATTGAGGAGTTGGAGTGGGATTTAGAGTAAACATTTATTCTAATTTTCTGTCTTGATTTAGGCATTTTAAGAATCTCTGTTTGCTTTATCTCCTAACCCAACTTTCCACTACAAATACTCTACAGAATCTTGCACAAACTTTTCTTTAATATAATAAAAGAAAATAAACCCAATTCCCGAATATCGAATTTTTGATAATAGCAGAAGAAGAAGTCGTAAGAAACAGCTGTTTCACATTATTCTTTTTTTTTCTTACACAAACATGTGTTTACTGGTCATTTTAGGGTTTAGCAAGCTAAAAGTATTTCTCTTTCGAAATGCGGTAAGAAGTTAAAGCTATGGTAAAGTTAAAAGAAAGAATAAATAGGCATTATATTTGTATTTATTTTTATTGCTACAATATAATGCATCACCACATCTTCCTTTATTGAAGAAGTATACATAAAAGTTATTAATGATTCATCGTGTAAAATATACTATTATAATACGTTAATCCGTTGTTTTATCTAATATCCATTCCGCAAATAAGAACAATTTACTTGTATTATACAGAATATACTGAAATCAAAATAACAGTCTAAAAATACCATAAATAATGTGATAAATTACCTAAATGATGACTAAAATACTTTTATAGATGTTAAAGAAATTACATTAAAATCATCTAGTACTTTCGGCTACGTACCCAGCATTCATCAGGATTTAGGATTCAAAAGATGTTAACGTCGAAGCGTGCCATTTTACGAGTGAGATCCAGACAAGCGACGTTAACATCGTGTTGAAACCTGATGAAGGCTGGGTATGTAGCCGAAAGTACTCGAAGATTTTAATGTAAATTTTTAAAAATCTATTAAAATATTTTACTCATCTTTTAGGTAATTGATCACATTATTTGTGAATTTTTATACTGTTTTACAAAGATGAATTTTAGCATTCCGAAGCAGTTTATTTTATATCAAAATAACAAAAATACTTTAACCCAGTGGTGAGCGTCTTAATATAATATGGTATTTGTTTTGTTTTTATTTATTCTGGTGCAACTTGGCAGAAAAACTGGAGGTAAAAGTAAAAAAAAAAAAAACGATTATTTAATACTATAAATTTTGACATTCTCTAGGTCGTTAAATCATCTCTACATGCTGTTTTAAACAGGTTAAGTTGAATCTATTCTATATTCCAATTTTATCTGTGATAATTATTTTAAGTATTATTGTGAAATAGTAAAACTACACTGTTTTTACTCACTAACAAACTCCCTTAAAAAATGTATAATACATTTATTCTTTCTTATTTTGGTATACAAAATATTGAAATAAATAACATGAGATTAATTGTGCAAAAAAACATTACATCGCGTTGATTGCATAAACTTAAATTACTTTTAGTTCATTTTTTCTCACATAAGAATTCTTTGATAAAATTGATGTTCAAATAGATATAGATTTTTATTTTAATATTTTATTAATTTCGGTTTTTTTTAGAATTTTTTTATGCATTAAATGTTTGTTCTTTTTACTTTATTCACGCAATTCAAATTGATAATACTACAGGTTATGCACAAAAGTGAGTGAAATAATATGCTGATGCTTTGTGAATGCCACGATTAGTGCTTGTTATGTTAGTTAACATGTGATTAAATTGACACCAGAAGGCACTAGATAATCTTACAGAAATAAATATGCTTTATAAGAGTAACATTTAGATTAATAGGTTTATTATAGTTAAATAAACAAGTTACTATAAAATGGTAATATATTTAATACTGCATCAATATTCTCCGCAGTGCAGAAATCCACTGATAATATGAAATGGTTTAAATTAATCTAACTCTGTAGAATATTCTGTGGCTTATACGAAAATTGGTTTGTCAGGTTAATATTTATCAAGTTCACTGACACCAATGGTTACTGAAATTCATTCAGTTCATGTTCATTGATATGACTGATAATAACCTAGAAATAAAATATGAATTAACTTTTAAATCCAGATATTGAAACAAATTTGTAAGAGTCTAGATATTTTTTCTATATAGGAAATTCCCCCTTTTCTGTAAGGGATTTTGGAATAATGTGAACTTAAAAAAAAATACTGAAACAATTACAATGTTTTAACTCTTTGACTATCGAATCAAGTACTATACGAGTGTTTGCATTTCGAAAATATTGCACCCACATGTACATATATACAATTACGAAAAATACTAAAACATTCATCGTTTATAATGTGTACACTATTAAATAATGCAATATCATGTATAAAAAAAAATAAATAATTGTCAAGATGAGACACTTATTTTACCTCATGAGTTATTGCGTGTATGACGCACAAATGAGATAAAATTACTAAGAGGTCCATTGGTGCAGTTTTGGTACGCAGAAGGTTAAGGCTTCCGAAATAATTTGCTCGCATGTAAAATATAGATATTTGCAAAAAAAAATACTTTTATAATTTTTTACCCTAGAAAAATATGTTATTATAGATTTAAACGGTAAATTTTAACTTTTATATTATTTTTCAATGCTATTTCAAATAAATAAAAATAAACGTTAAACATTTTTTTTCTTTTACCTAATTTATGGAAGTGTATCTAAATAATCCTGAAATTCACAAGGTGAATAAAAATAATAAAATGTAAGATTTTAGGTGGGTTCTATATTAAGCGTTACTGCACTGTAAAGATTAATTACTTCCGTATTAATTTCATATCATGGGATAACGCTCACTATCATCTTAATGTAATTAATTTCTGGAGAAGAAATTTGTTGTTGAAAGAGCAAGTCTATTAGATTCTGCGGATTAAATTATTTCTAAGGTTTTAATCACTTGACATGCTTGAGATCAGGGATTTATTTTTAAATGGATAAATTCATATATATTTGTTTTGTATTTTACGAAATATGTAGTTTCTTTTAAGAATAACTTTTTAGTGCACAATATTTAGAGTATCGAACTGCAGATTCCCAGTATAACTGCAGAATAAATGTAATAAAATATATAAAAACACCGAAAACGTTATATCATTATCTACCTAAATTTTTGATAGATATTTTTATAATATTTTTCATTAAGTTATCCATCTTCACTGCATCGTCTTGAGAAAATGTTAAAAATCAGTTTCATCTGCAAATTTTATTGATACAGTACTTTTCTTATAAATTTTGATATTTAATTCAGCATCCCATCTTCTCTACATAATGCTGGGAAAGCATAAAAATCTGCCTCATTTGCAGATTTCATTGATATAGCGCTTTTCTTATATATTTTTATAATTATTTTTATTCATTTCCGTCTTCGTCAAGTTATGTTAGGGAAACATTAAAAATAAGTCTTATATGCGGATTTTATTGTTACTTCTGCAAGGAGTGTTTGCCAAAAATATAATCTTAAATTCAATTAAGTATTCACTAACCTTAGTTCTTGCTCCTATTTTTTCTACAAAAATTGTGCATATTCATTCACTACCTTGGACTTATTGCAATAAGCCTGGGTATTTAGACAAATAACTAGTCGCTTTTCTAATAAGCGTAAAACTTCATAGGAACATTACAATATGTATGAAAATATTAAGCTATTTGCGAAATAAATGGTCATTTTTTAATTAGTAATATTCTGTGTATCGGCTCTTTGCAATAAGCCTAAAATATATTAGGGTAATTGAGAAACAAATAGCCATATTTTAATTAGACAAAAACAGCTTACGCTATTTAAAATAAGTCTGAAAAATATATTTAGGGTGATTGGAAAAAGGAAGATTATTCTCAAATTAGCTGGGCTCTTACCAAACAATCTATGCTTTTTGCAAAGTACAGGATTTTTCAATTAACCCATGACATACGTATTCAAATACCTGTTGTTTATTAATTATAATTATTTATATTTATACCTGATAATTATTAATTAGTCTTATGCTATGTGTAGGCTCTTGCAATAAGCCTAAAATATATCAGGGTAATTGAGAAACAAATAGTCATACTCCAATTAATCTAAAGCTGCTTATGTTCTTTGAAATAAGCCTGAAAAATATTAGGACAATTGGAAAAAAAGAAGATTATTTACAAATTAGCTGGGCTGCTTTTAAAGTACCGGATTTCGCAATTAACCTGTGACATACGTATTAAAATACCTGTTCTTTACCTCCTCAAAAACAAATAAATTTCATATATGAGAAATAATATATCCGTGTTTTTTTTAATTAACGAGCGTTCTAATGATTTATATTTAATACAAATGAGTAATCTGTAAATAAATAAATAGAATAAAGTGAGAGTGTATCTATAAGAAGATGTGTATCGATGAAAAATACATTATTAAAATATGTTTTGTAATTAAAAATATACATTTTATTATTCATTCAACACAAACCTTTTCCATATAATAGAAATTCTGATCAATCTTCTTCTTGATTGTGTCGTGTTATTATACCTGCCGAGCCAACAGCTTCAGATAAGGTATAAAAGTTTAATTATAACATCATGACCGATCTCCCGATGAACGCCAGTATTAGGGCAATTACATTTCACCTTTCTTGGAACTTTAGTACTTGTTTTATGTCAATCTAATACTTTAAGAAGTAACAAGTGACCATGATGAATTACGTGCACGTGTTTGAAGTGCTCTGCAAGCTAAACTATTTGGAATATTTCTAAAGATTTTGGTATTTATACCATTTAGAGAATGCCAATACAAGTTTTGCAATAAAAACATAATTTAAAAATTTCCGACAGATGACGCTCTATATCATTAAAATAAAAGAAGAAAAAATATAAAGAATTTGATACCAGCTAAATTTTAAAACTTTTTTTATCGCAAATTGCACATGGATATAGCTTAATTTTGCAGCCATAAAAGCCTTAGGAGACATAAATGTTTTTCAAACAAATTATCAAAATGGTAGCAGTATAGCGCTACTATGACAGAATATCGTGGTCTCAAAAGATTTTTATTTAAATTGAGTTACTTTTGCTCATATTAAAACATCTCTATCATTTAAGCGTTATTTATTTGTAAAATTTCCAACTAATCATTTTTATTGCAGAACTCATTTCCGCATGCTCTAAACAGTATAAATGCCAAAGCTTTTTAAAATATTCGAAAATGTTTAACTTTTAGATCCCTTGAATCCCGTGTACATTAATTTGTGTCACCCCTAAGTTATTTGTTATTTTAAGAAGTTAATAATTTAAGAAGTAATTTGTTTGTTACTTCAAAGTAAAATATGCACTTTTTTTTAAACTGATTTAATACAAGGCGAATTCTGAAACATAATCCAATCAATTTGGCTTAGTATTAAGTTATTTGAAATGTAAACTATATTTTAAGGCAAAAAAAATGCCATGGAAAGAAAAATACATGTTTGAGATTTTAAAGCATAGAAAGTAAAATTTTCTAGTTGTAATGCAAACCATACTTTATGAAAAAAGTTGCGTATGACAATGTTAACAAAATGACATATGACAAAATGCATATGACAATGTAACAAAAATATGACAATGTTACATATATTTAAAAAAAACAAAGTGATTCATCACACATAGTTAAGACAAACGAACAAACATACAAAAATGAAAACGATTATTCATAAATAACTGCGCGAATGTATGGGCACATTAGAAAGTCACCTAACCCATAACGACGTCATAAAATTCAGTGTTGTCAGTCCTGAGGCATTATTAATAGGATAGTGTTAGCCGAGCATGTGACTAATAACGTCACATACCTGGCGTTAGGAATTCGGGATAATAAAGATAGCGGTCGAGTAATTTAAAATCTACAGATATCATAATTCATTTACCAAGCAGTATTACACTGTAGCTTACAGGCACTCTGAGGATTTTTGCAACTTTATTATTTGCAACTTTTCCGTATTATAAAGTTTTATCACTTGGGCGTCTACACATTGTTCTGCATTTTCAAAAGAATGTTTTTAAAAACCGGGATAATTTTTTGTTCGCGATTTGATGATAAAACATCTCTCATATCCTTTGATTGTATATAATTTTCAAAACATAATTCTATTAAAAATATGTTTGTCTACAGGCAATTTAATATGATTTCCAGCAACGAAAAAATACGCGCCAGAGTTACTTCTAGTAACTAGAGAGTCCAACCCGAGCTTCCCGGGTCACAGAATAAAGTCGTAAACCATTATTTTTGTTGAAAACTATAATAGATTTTTTACATTTAATATATATATTTTTTACATTACCAACAACATCAAACAGACTTTTAGAAGAAAAATACCATTGAAGTATCGAAATAAAGTTTTGAAATTTATTAAAAGAACTATTTTCGTATTAGCAGAATTCGATGAGTTAAGAAGCGAAAAAATCCACAAAGATATTGTTACATACAAGTGGATTTTTTCTTTCTAAAAATTTCAGTAGTTTAAGCACGAGTTCGATTACATGTCTACAAAATTTGTGATTTATTTATATTACTTTAATATTTAATTTATTAATTGATAAAGTTTAAATTTCGTTCTGGAATGTTAGACGAAAACACATTCTGAACTATTTATGTTGTTTCTTGTGCAAATGGATTAATCTTCTGTAACGTGCCTGTACGCTATTGAGAGATATTTAAAAAATCAAGGTTAGAAATTATTTAAAAAAAACATAGAAAATCAGTAAATTGAGATACAATCTTCAGATAAATTGTATTTGAAGGAACATTCGTTTTTACTCTTCGGTGTAAAAATTGAAATTTACGATGATCGAAAAAAATTATTCAGTAAAAGCGAAATTAATAATTCGGATGTTGATATTGTTGGCATGTACTTTAGCATTTCTCACGAACACTCTTTAGATTTATTTTCCTGATTATTATTTTTTTCTTTTAATGCATAAAAGAACAAAACTTCCGAAGTTGCAATAAGTTTTACATAAATTATATTACCGTACATTTCAACGTATAAGTCGAATATACGACTTTTCAGTGAAAAATCGTACAAAATCGGGAACCCGTATATAAGCCGATGTTAAACATAGCTGATGCAAAATTCAGCGAACGTAAACTTTGCATTTTTTGTGAATAGCTTATTGAAAAAATTGTACTCTCCAAAATTGTTGATCTCTTCTATTCTGTCAAAGGTGCGCTGAAAAATCTGTTTAATTGTGTTGTTTAGCTCATTCTGTTATGACATGTGCATTCATAAAAACCAAACCTCCTATTTTTGTATATGGGAAAACCTTTCTCTACTTCACGTGACTGCTAAATGTTGCTTTGGCTTATGGGAAGGTGGTTGGACAAAAGCGCACGGCTTATAATGTGAGCTTTTAATAAAAAGTCATAAATTTTGCAGAGTAGTCGAATAACTCAGTGGCTGCTCGTCATTACACTCTCACTGTGCTAGAATAAAGTAAGTAAAAAGACGAAATTTTAAAAATTCCAAAAGTAGTGAAAGCTGCACGCTGACGCAAACTTTCATTTCCTGCACTTTGAAAAAAAAACTTGCCAATTGAATGCAAGTGTCTCACCAAAGCGGGATTATTGTAACTTTTGAATAATGATTGGTGACTTTTTTCATTGTAAAACAATGGAGTAATAAAGTAATTTTACAAGTTTGTAAGTATTTTTTTATGTTTTTCATGTTTACCATCTTTTTTATTTTAGAATTTAAAAATTTTTTAGACTTGTGTACAAGCCGACCACCTCCCCCCCCCCCCCTACTTTGTTGCCAAAAAATGCCCAAACATTCTTGATTTAGACACAAAAATATATGGTACTTATTAGTTTCAGTATTTTACTATAATACATATCATCTACCAAACATTATGTAGCCAAAATTTGACACACAATCTGATTCTTTTTTTAATCGCGTATTTAAAATTTTATTTTTAATCCGTTAGATTACTTTAATATAATATATTTTTTCCTCACTATCACATCAAATTTAACTTTTGATATTACATTTTGCTTATCACATAAAATTCATAATTTGAATATATATTATGTGTATTTTAAATATATCTTTAACAATCGAAACAAATATGAATATTCATATGTCAAATGTCATATCTGCATGTTCCTTTTAATTAGCTAGTTTCCTCATGATCACCAATTAATACAAGCGAATATGCGGAGAAATAATTAAACAGTCATACTAGAGAGCGTAGCTGTAAATTCATGTTTATTGATGGAAAAATCCATATTAAACCATGTATTGTGAATAAAAATTGTCTTATTATTATTCCTTCCGAGTAAAAGCAAGGTTCACCGCGTTGAACACAAACCTTTCGCTTGTAATCGAAATTCCGATCAAACTCCTCCTTAACTATGTCATGTTTTAATGGTGCCGACCATGTGATTGATGACGTCACATTCCTGACGTCAGAAATTGGGGTTACTAATGAGAGGGATCAAGCGATCGAAAATCTATTTTCAGAAGGTGGCTTTAAGAAATCCTTTGAAATTTCTTTTATTCGCATTCAGAGGCTTGCGGAATATTTTAAAGGCATATAATATTTTCGTAAATGTACTTGCATTGTGCGTCAGATGAAATGTATTGATTTTAAAACAGACTTAAAAAGAAGAAAAATTATCTGATTGTTATTTAAATATAAAGAATGTGATGTTATCATAATACTTTTTCTCTTTATGATGCTACTGTTTAAAAAGAACTGCTTGGAATGATAAAGTACCTTTAAATTACGTTTATCATTAAGAGAAAGTGACAACTTTTAAAAAGCACTTCTTAAATTGTGTATTTATGTAAAATTTTCTTAATGGCATTGTGATAGTATAGGGTACTTTAAATTATTGTTTTTGCTATATGGCAGAGGTTCCCAAAGTGTGCTCCGCGGAGCCCTTGGGGCTCCGTCTGTACTTTCCAGGGGCTCCGCAGCGTTCCAGGAAAATAAACAAATCATGAAAGAAATTAGCATATTGCAAGGGGAAATTTTTCGAGAGTATGTAGAAATTTTTGTGTGTGTGTGTGTCAAAAATAAATACATTTATCACTGGGTAGAAAAATACTATGATATATTTTTTAAATCATATAAAATTTAGCATTATACATGTACCATTTTCTATATAATATTTTTGGTTTAAACTACCTTATTTTATGTTTCTGCTTTTAATGTGTTTTAAAAATTTGATTCAAAATAAGCTACGGAATTTACTATTTGTATATGTAGTATATTGTGTTAGTTTTATTTTTGGAATTTTAATTTCCTTAAACTATTTATTTTACTTTTATTAAATGTTAGTTATTTAAATCTTCTATCCTATTTTTCATAGTTGTATTTAATGTTTAAAACAATGTTTGTGGCTTAAAACGACTTTTTTATAAGATCTTGCATCATTTAAAGCCCCTCACTAGTTTCATTTTACATTTCTGTATATTGTGTATGTATATTTCTTTTTTTTATATATAACTTTTATTTCTTTAATCTGTTTATGTTACTTGTACTAATTTTCAGTTATTTAAATTTTCTATACTGTTTTTCATAGTAAAACAATGTTTATCGATTAAAACATCTTTTTATAACATCTTGTATCATTTAGATCCCCTCATTAGATTCATTTAACATTTGTGTATATTGTGCATTTATATTTCTTTTTTTTATATAACTTTAATTTCTTTAATATGTTTATGTTATTTGAATATTGAAATTTTCTATAGTGTTTTTCATAGTAAAATAATATTTGTCGATTAAAACGCCTCTTTTTTTGTAACATCTTGTATCATTTAATAAACCCCTCATTAGATTCATTTAATATTTGTATACGTTGTGTATATAGTTTTCTTTTTGTAACTTTAATTCCTTTAATCTGTTTTTTTATTACTTCTTAGTGATTTAAATTTTCCATGCTGATTTACATAATTGTAATTAATTTTTAAAGCAATGTAGAAAACGCATTTTTTTAACATCTTGTATCACTTAACAACCCGTCTTTAAAATTTTGTATGAATTGGTCTTGGCATTGGCTAAGATTCCTATGTTATGGTGCCACATTTTCCTATCAGAAATATAGCTGTAGCAATTTTAAATATATATATTTGTTCTTAACATTTTTCATCACACTAACAAACTAAAAACACTAACAAACTTTTGCTCAGTTCCACACCTTGCTTATACTTTTCGTCAATGAGTACCAGACCTTATATAAATTTAACCCCACCCATATATTCCGTTTTGTTAGTAAAGTTTTTCTACTAGTTGCAATTATTTTAACATGTGTTGTTTCTAACCGTATATCTATTTTGAGGCAAAAACAATGGTGAAAGAAAGTATATATAAACTACATTTAATTATCTAAGTATTATAAAACTATAATTAATAGCTAAATACTTCAAATAAAACATCCAAAAACGTGAACGATGCTGCACCTAAAAATACAGGTTATAGATTTTGCTCCTCCCACTTCAACACTAAAACTGTGATCTGCTTCTAAATGTATTTTAAAAAATGATTCAAAAGAAGAAGCTCAGAGACGATTCGTTTTCGTTGAAAGTTTAGAAGTACTAGAAACGTAAAGAAGAATGAAAAAATAATCCGTAATCGCATGATTCTATTAAGGGTGGGCGGGACTAGCGAAAACGTGTTATATAATTACTCATGGGTGACTGGGCCTACGCATTTACTTTCTTTTCGTGAGTAGCCTATTGGGATTATACAGAAGTCTCTCTTTGTAAACGAAAACTGTATAAGTTACCTTTTTCTGTGTGTGTTTGTGTGGTTTTCGCCATAAATAACAATAGTTTCACGTGAGTCCCAATGCAATGCATGACCCAGATAGGGTTACCATTTTGATCTTTAACTTCGATTTCATACTGGAAATCCCGAAAGAATATTTTTTATTTTAAAAATGGATGTCATTATCCACTTAACAGTATTGCTCGAACGTCGCTTGGGTAAGAACGAGTTTATTTTCTTCGTTACTAAAAGCTTTCAGAAACCCCAAATTTTTAACTATAACTTTTGCTGTATTTAGCGGACATATCTATATTATGCAAGGCAAATATTTTAATACAAAAAAACGGTGATTTGTAGTCCTTATTTTTAATTTATTATGTCCAATAACAGTAATATTCAATAAAACTGTTAAGGGGTTAAATAATAGAAAATTTGATTTTCAAAATTTCTAGTTTGAATTCACAATTTCTGTATCAAGAAAAGGGCCAAACTGAGAACCTTGGCCTCTTGTTAAAAACTACTGGTTCGTACTCTTATCCAGCAGATCATTCTCTGCTACATAGGAATAAAAAAACATTAATTTGTAAACCATAGAGTACTGTGATGTAAAGGGGCTCCACCTTAAAAATTCTTCGCAAAAAGGGCTCCGAGAGCCCAAAAGTTTGAGAACCACTGCTATATGGAACTTATAATGTGCAATATAACTTAATGTTAAAAAGTTATTTATAGCTTATATGGACCTTAACATCAAATACGTGTTTTACTACCTAACGTACGAATATCTGAATGCAAGCCAGTTATTTTCTGTGAGACAAAGAAGTATATTGTAATAGTAAGTAGACAGAGTTATCCCATAAAGTTCTCTTGACTTCGTGTTTTTTTTTATTTTTTTTACGTCGATGTTTTCAAAATTTGAGTGTAACATTATTTAAAAAAAAGTACTTATACTCTTAAAAAAGATAAATATTTCTAAATGTATGAGAATGTAATACAGCCATGAGCAAAAATATACAATTACCTCTTCCAAGTTACCAACGATTCTGAAAAGTAGTCTTTATCTTAAGAATTCTCAGAAACCGACATATATTTAAGATTCAAAGAAGCATTTATAAAAGCAAAGTATCCTTTGCTGCCTCCGATTTTTAAAAATGTTTCAAAGTGGTTTTGTTTTTATATTATATGAATTAGTTATAAGTGCAGGTTTTCTGATGATTATCAATTCAGAAGTAAACATTTTCATGTTCAAGAAACATGTTTTACAGAAAAACTTGATAAATTAACACTATTTACATTAATAATAAAATTAATATTACTTTGTCACTATTGCATGCATAAATTCCGCTATACAATTAAAATGTTTTATTGAGAATTGCTAGCATCTTAAAATCCGATATCAAACCAGAATATATGTTTTTATCTATGAATTCTCAATTAAACATTTTCAGCTGCGTAATCGGATTTATACACACTGGAATAACTAATAATAACAGTTTTAATTTGAATGTTAATTCTATTAATTTATCATGTTACTCAGCAAAAAACATGTGTGTTGAATATAAAAATGTTTATCTGAGAACTGATAGCATTTCCCCAAAAATAAATTAAATTTTGAAAACTGATTAACACACTTTAAAAATTGTTCGGAATCGTTTCCGAAAATCAGTAGTTGAAAAATATTTTTTTTTAATCAATGCTTCTTAATATTTTGAAAATACATTAGTTGTTACGATTTCTAAAGATAAAGAATGCTTTTAGAATTATTGAAAATTTAGAAGTGGTTATTTTATATTTTCGATGGTAATTATATTTTTTTGCTAGATTAAGAAATATTTGTCTTTTTTTATACAATGTATAAGACAAAAATTAATATGTCTATGTAAAAAAAAATATAAAAAAAGTAATAATACAAAGTAAATGTGAGCAATTTCCTTATTAGACATAGAGTTGTATAGCTCACATTTACTTTTTTTTCAATCTTACCAATTGTTACGAAATATAGAACAGGAAGTGTTGGAGATGTGGACTGTTATATAATTCTAATTTTCGATTATAATTATAATGTGGCGATGCGGAAAAATTGTATTTTTAAGAGAAAATTCAAAATAGGAATACCTTATACAAAACTACGAGGGTGTTTTTCTTCATCCTCCGATCGATCGCTAATCACCCAGACAAGTGATAAGAGGTAAGGATGCGCACGCGCAGTCGGCGAATGAAAATCTCCCTAACTATGACATCTGTTACTACCAACGCCAGCTCTTTTTTGAGATGAGCTGTAGGCACGGAAACGTGACTGGTACGATTGGTGCTCCCTTCAAGTGCGAGCTACATAGTGTTATCCGTTTTTTTTTTCAAGCAGAAGAGAATAGTGCAGGAGAAATTCGCAGAATAACTCAGCTACATGGAAAAAACTGACTGCACACGGCGTCTGTAACCAAACAACTTTTTTTCGCCCGCCGTATAGACCCGACTTGGCACGAAGTGGTTTCCATATCTTCCCTGAATTAAATAACTGGCTAGGAGGCAACATCTTGCTGGTGAATGGTGAGCTTCAAGCCACCGTTCAGTCTCATCTCACATCACTGGCGGCTATGTTCTTCAAAGGGAGAATCGAAGAACTCGTTTACCGATATGGAAAATGCCTCAGTATTCACGGCGATTATGTAGAACAGTAACCATGTCTGTACATAACTTTTGGTAATACATTCATTTTGTTCTTAACTTTTATCTGTTTTTATGGTACATCGGAGACTTAAAAAAAAAAAAAAAAAAAAAAAAAAAAAAAAAAAAAAAAACTTTCGTATATTAATAATGAAATAGTTCTAGTCATCAAAAAATCTATTTTAAGAAGATAAAAATAATTCGAAATTATTTTTATTCTCATCCAGAGGTTTCTGCAATATTTTAACGGCTTATTACGTTCGAAAATGCTTTTTACAGATATAGTTTTTTATTGTTTTATGTTATTTACCTGTATCAGTTATTGACCTATGACTCTGGATTGACGTAAACATCCAACCAGGTCCGAAATTTACTGACCAAACATTGCAGCTTCAATATGACAATGGTTTTCCTTACAATTTTCTACCTTACATGACGAGATGAATCTCCTGGCTTGTCACATTTCTCCCACCTGAGGCTTTTTGCCACTTTTTTTCATCTATAATAGAAGAAATAATCGAATTTTTTCGAATCTAATCGAACTTATTTTCGACTTACGATTTTCGAAGGATTTACACGTTTTAGGGGTCAGAAATTCCGAAAAACATGTATTTACAAAATGTGGGTGTGTCCGTCTGTCTGACCTCATTGTATCATCGAAATGTGTACGAAGTTAGTCTTCAAATTTAACCAATTTTTTTCTGTGTTTTTGGCTACGGCCAGCAGGTCCCACTTGAATTTGCGGATATTTCGACGAAAGGGGTACTATAATCGCGATTTTTGTTCCATTTTCAATATCGTGTTATTGAAAAGTGTATGACGTTATACAGGTAATCGAATCATTTTTTTTTTGTTTTTCACTGTAGCCTGCAGGTACCAGTTGAGGTTAGGAATATTCGACGAAAGGGGGCGCTGCGATCACAATTTTCGTTCCATTTTCACTATTGTATCATCGAAAAGTGTATGAAGTTATGCAGATAATTGAACCATTTTTTTTACTACAGCCAGCAGGTTCCAGCTAAATTTGGGGATATTTCGACGAAACGAGGCGCTGCGATCGCTATGTTTGTTCCATTTTCACTATTGTATCGTCAAAAAGTGTATGAAGTTATGCAGATCATTAAACCAAATTTTTTGTATATATTTTTGACTATAGCCTGCAGGTCCCAGTTTAATTTGGGGATATTGCACCTGAAGCGAGCGCTGTGATATCCATTTAAAGATTTCAGGTTCAAAAAGTTTTACAAAAAAGTTAGAAATCCTAAAAACTTTTTCCTAAAAACTTTCTTTAAATGCTTGGCCTTGATCCAAGGATTCCAGAACATGTTCTGCTTTGCCTCTAAAAATGGCTGAGATATAGCAGTTTGATATTATAGGGTGGCTGACATTTTGAAATAATACAGCAGGAATCCTCTATAAACGGGTTTAATATATGAGTTTTAATGAACATGGTTTCGACAAATTTCTTTCATTGTTGTAACCATCATTTCAACACTTACATGCTTAACACAGTATATTTATACTCCCCAACGTCAAATTCTCGCCAAGCTTGGCGATAATTGGTGAAATATCGACAAATTTGGCGACAAAAATACGTTGCCATATATGAAGCCAACTTGGCTATGTCTGTCTAATTTGGCGACTCTCATTCAAATTTAATGTTGACAATACTGGGAATGACTTCTTTAATCGGGTTTCGAGCACTTTAGCTTCGTTTATTTTCAGACTAGAATTAGCTAAAATCTCAAAACTAAGCATTAGGGGGGGGGGGGGGGCTATACTTCCCTGCCGGTACAGGCTAGAAGCACTTTTCGTAGTTTAGTATAATACATCGGCTGCTCGCATCGAGGTAACCCGACGATTCGCAAGCAGCTGACGTACAACAAAAGGACAAAAAACATATATATATATATATATATATATATATATATATATTTTTTTTTTTTTTTGCGAATTTTGAAACATTAACATGTATGAGTAAGAAGTAACTTTTGTGATTGGCATATCCGACTAGTTTTTTAATTTATTTGGTGGTGCCTAAAATAATGGAAACCTTTCGAAATATATATATTTTTATATTATACGACACAGGATTTTTTTTCTTAAACTTCAGGCATGTAAAACAGACGTTTGAATCACGCTGCTTTCTGCAAATTTAATGGCGAGTGCATTTCGGAGTCAACAACAAATTAAATGTATATCTGATTATTGTGTTTTATAAAAATCTAAAAAAAAGTAACTTTCACAAACGCTTTTCCTTAAACTGTTCAATGTTTGTACACATTTATATATTAGGTATAACTATTTTGGAATTGATTTGGTTTTCCTGTTACATCAGAACATTTCATACAACAACAAAAACAAAAAAGTTAGCTAATAATTTTGTAGCATATTTCTTAATTTAAATCACAAAAAAGCAGTACATTTCACAAATGTACACATTTCTTAAAGGTTCGGAAATCTATTTATTGTTGTCTAGATATTAAAAACTCGAAAAACACATACACCAAACGTTTTCAGGCGACACTCGGACATACACAGGGACAATGATGTCATTTTTATTCGATCTTGCTCGAGCTCTAGCGCGGAAAAGACCATTAAGTCCCGGAATGGAGCGCGAGCAAGATCGAAGAGAACTGACAGATTTTTTCCTGAAAATGGACGGGTTTCGGCTGAATACGTTTGGAGTATGTGATTTTACTGTTTTGAATAGATGGATATTAGCACCTTTATCCAATAATAAATGGATATTAGCACCTTTAAGCAATCAGTACGCTTTTGAATTCTACTTTTTTGTGATTTAAATTATTTATTCAATGTGAATTTTGCACTGACGTGAAGTTTATGGGCAATTCCATGAAAGTGTCAACTTTTATAAAAAAAAATTGTAATAATTTTTATAAATTAAGTTCCATTGTTATATTCCAAGTTTTCAAATTAATGTTTTAGATTAAAAACTTTTAGGTTATAGTTGAAAAATAAAATATTTGCAGTTTTGTACAAATAGTACTTTTGAAAAAACTGTGAAAAAGAATGTAATTGTTGGTTATTTTGTATTTTCTTAATAAATAAATGCATCTAGTAAAATATTTAATAGTTTATAGTAGTCTTATAATCATATACTTGATAATAATGCATTCAAAATAAACTACTCGACATGCTTTTGATAAAGCTGTCACATGTGAATAGTTATATAATGTAATTTCGTATGATCATGCTGGATAGTAAAAAATATATAAAATTTATTACTTTAGTCGATTTTCTTTTAATAAAAGTTTAAGAAACTTTTCGTCATTCCGTCCCGTCAAATGGCAGTTAATAACTACAACCCTAGGACAGGTAGGTTGCTCTAAATTATAATTTTATATTGCTTATACATCATATTTAAGATATGTATTAGTTTAAAAACTGAATGGCTTCTTAATTCACAAAAGTTTCCAGTTTTAAATACCGGGTTAGAGTCATTCCATCTCGTTGTAAGAAATTGCTAAAAAATGAAAGAATTAAAAGCTAAAAAAAATTGTTTCATATATATATTTCTTAAATATTTTAATCAATAACAGTCATGTGCAAACCAAAAAGTAAATTTTCATTTGAAAATAGCTTCAAGGTAATTGCTTTAACTTAATTCTATAACTCAAAATGTCATTCCATCACATATGTAATTGCCCTTATAACTTTTTTGATATTTTTCAAATTAAACTTTATTTAGTAGAATCATCTGAAAACATAACATGTACAGTTTCTAAGAAAAGCGATGCTTTTTGAAAAGCAGATCTTTGAAAAAGAGTTCTCGTGAAAGAATTTTTTTAAACTACTAAAAACTACTGAGTGTGCTGTGCATTTTACAGTAAAAATATTTCTTCACTCATTCTTCTGATGCAACTCTTAACAAAAAACTAAAAACTAGAGT
Organism: Maratus michaelseni; assembly: GCA_963931845.1. Taxonomy (NCBI): domain Eukaryota; kingdom Metazoa; phylum Arthropoda; class Arachnida; order Araneae; family Salticidae; genus Maratus; species Maratus michaelseni. The sequence goes on from OZ007592.1 coordinate 398,065,494, forward strand.
TTCTTCTTAAAACTTCAGAGAGTATTTCTGAACAAAGAAAAAAATCTTTAACTATTTGAAGTATATTGAATTTAAACGGATAAAGTATTTTTCTTGAACATTTTCAGTGAAGAAATATAAATAACCATTTGTATGATATATAAACTATTCAAGAATAGATCAGAAAACATTTTTGCCTACTTTTTATATGCAATAAAATTTGTAAAATCTTTTAAATTTACAGAGACCCAACGCAAACTGTTTGTCGGGGAAATCGGATGCAATAGTGTAATCGACATTAATTTAAAATCCGGTTGTTTACAATATCGCTTATTTTAATGCTCAGTATTTTTAAGACATAAGAAATCTACGTAAATAAATAAATAAATAAATAAATAATAAAAAAACACCATACATAAAAACAGACTGTCAGACAAATTATCACTTTTATATTATGATGATATCCAAACTTGACCCATTAGAAGACAGAGACCTTTTAAATAAAATAAGTGTGAAAGTCGACTGTCCTTTCAAAATTTATAGCTGTATATACATAGTAAACAAGAACGAAAAATTATGCATCAAGGGGGGTTGATTATGTAACACCTTCCAAAAACTTCCAAAGTAATTTTACAAATATTTACAAGTAATTACAAGTATTACAAGCATTAAAGTAACTCGCAAATTATTTTTCCCATAAACCGTAATGTAACGGAATTCTTTTGATTGTCCCTGTAAAAAAAAAAAAAAAAAAAAAAAAAAAAAAAAAAAAAAAAAAACTTACCACACACTTCATTTTCAATATAGAACATGTCATAGTACACATCAATAACAAATATTAATTTCATGACAATTCGAATATATTTACGCGAGTTAGAGCACGGACAGCAGATAGACAGCAAATTTTGTTGAATGGATTCAAAAACACTTTTCAACTATGTTGGAAAGTGTTAAAAAAAAGATGCAAACTAATTTTATGGCCTTCTTTGTTAAATGTCGGTTTAAAACAGAAATTGATTACACATTGTTTGAGAGGAAGTAAATAAAAGTTTTCTATGGAGTTTCTTTAGAAATTGTGAATGCTAATTTAAAAAAAAGTAACACTGTAACGCAGAAAGCCCCTTCCAGAAAAATTGGACTTTCCCGGAGAAACGCGCCATGCATCACGTGATCTAGAAATACTTTTGATCAGTTGACGCGTGACCTTGGCCGAAAAGTGTTCGTTATTCGAAAAGCGGTGTTGTAAATAGAAAATTGATATGTTGTGTTGTTTTGTTCTCCAAAAATGTAAAAAGTGAACTGCCAGTCTTATTTATCTGTGTGTAATATGCCGTTTTGTAATATTTTAGTGTCAACAAGTAATAAACTATATGAAAATGCCAGCAAACTTTTATTTCTGGTGTTATAAAAGAACTATTCTTTCCGCCCCGAGATTCTAAAGGTTAATTATTCGAAAGTGTTGACACAACACTCAATATATAATAAGTTGAAAATTATTCTATTTAATTTTGGATACGATTTCTTAAAGATAAGAAAAGGGTATTATAGAAAGCTCTCAGTCCAATTAAAATAACTTTACGAGGAGAATATATGTAAAAATGATTTACCTGTTGTTATGAACATTTCTGTAAAACATGTGTTAAGACCGTGATATAATCAATGGTTGGTGTAACATAGTTGAGATTTATTTCAACAGAGCGAAAAATGACGGGATCAGGATTTGAACTTGGTTTACCGTGCCAACGCTATTCCTACTGAGCTAACCCAACGATATCTTGGTTGGCATAATACACTCTTATTTGTTGTACATGGCTGCGAACTGCAGCGCTAATTTCATTCATCCCAGCTATAATTATAACATTTGTACATGATGAATAATGAATGTGATATAACACGGAAACACCTGTAGACCATGTAATCAGGTCATAATGAACAGAGGAAAGTCTTTTTCAACAATGTAAATCATATTCAATGGTTGGTGTAGCATAGTTGAGATTTATTCCAACAGAGCAAAAAGCCGGGACCAGGACTCGAACTTGGGTACTTTGGCTTACCGTGCCAACGCTTTTCTACTGAGCTAACCCAACAATATCCGGGTTGGCATAATTCACTCTTATTTGTTGGACAAGGCTGCGAACTGCAGCGTAAATTTCATTCATCCGAGCTATAACTATAGCATTTTTACATGATGAATAATGAATGTGATATAACACGGAAACACCCGTAGACCAGGTAATCAGGTCATAATGAACAGAGGAAAGTTTTTTTCAACAATGTAAATGATATTCAATGGTTGGTGTAGCATAGTTGAGATTTATTCCAACAGAGCGAAAAATGCCGGGACCAGGACTCAAAGTACTCAGGTTCGAATCCTGGTCAAGGCATTTTTTGCTCTGTTGGAATAAATCACAACTGTCATACTTCAACCATTGAATATGATTTACTTAATTGAAAAAAAAAACTTCTGGTCACATTTTACACAATTCTCATGCAGCTTAATTCTGGAATTTTTTTTATTAATGTTCATGTTTCTACACTATTCTTAGCATATAAACTGTAACTAAAAAAATATTTTCCAATTTATTGTATTTTGTCGACTTTCGACGGATATATCTATTTTTTTTTATTAAACTGTTATTATTATATATTTTAGATAAAGTTTTAATTCCCAAGATATCGTTATCTAATGCAATTTCAGCTAATTGAATTTGCGACATTTTATCTGGGGAAGAGAGAATATAAGATCATTTATCTTTTCTTTGCAGATAAGTAATTAATTTTTGTAGTTATTTAAGAATAAAATAACTGAAACAATAAAATAAGATTTAATTAAGTTTAAATATTTCGAAACTGTTATTATCGCATATATAAATGCTTTAATAAATAAATCAGTTAACTGCGAGTATAACTCGCACTCAAAGGGTTCGGTACATTAAATTTAATAATTAATAAACTCATACTATCCCTATTTTTTTCATAATATTAGTTTCAATACATTCGGAAATACGAGGCGGGAGGGGGACATATTTTTACAGTATAGGGAACGCCGGGGCAAGTTGGCCATAGGGGCATGTTGACACATCCGCTATAGTTTTCAAACTATCCTGTGGATAGTGTTACTAGCTAAGTGAGATGTGTCTTATCACGTCATCTTTCACCCACAACAGCGTCAACAGGGAAGAAGCAATCAAACGAAAGCCTTTTCAAATTTTCACTCAGGTAAGTATTTTCTGCACATAAATAATCGTTTCTAATTTGTTTTTAAATAAAAGTTTCACTTTGGTGAATAGCAATCTGAAAGACCATTGTTCAGAGCTTATTTTCTACCTACTGATTTTTAAAAATATTAACAGAATATTTTGATAAGACAATCAAAAACCAAAATGGCGATACGGGGAAAGTTGGCTCATTGATTAAACGTGCCCCCCATCCTAAGAGTTTGTTTTCTACATTCATAAGCCTATAAAAGTCAATTAAATTCCTTAATTAAGTGTTTTACTGGGCAGGGCGGTATTAACTAATAGTCAAATAACACAAATGTCTAGACCTATAAATCGGAGGGGTCCGGCCTTATAAACAGAAAATAATAATAATAGAAGTAATATGAAAATTCGTTAAAAATCTAATTTTTATATAATCTAAAATTTTAAACTTATCTGAATTTACAAAATACGTTTTCTTTTATTCTGTAAATTTAATGACGAAAAAACGGTGTAATGTAAAAGGGAGTCGAATACAAGTTGTCTCTTGAAAGCTAGGAAGTTTGCAAAAGTCTATTTAGAGAAATTTTATTTAAAAAATATTGCATTAGTTTATTCTATTTTCTATTATTAAAAAAAACTGTAAATGACATTATTTAAGATTTCTTTAAAAGCAACTTGCATGGGTCCCAATTTAAATTTTGTGTATGACCTGCTTGAGCTACTGCCTCATTTCTATATGGCAAGATGGTTGCTAATTAAAGGATCTTGGAAAGGGTCCAATTAAAGGGTCGAGGAAGTAATGAAACTGAATTTTTCTCGCCAAGCAGAAGGCCAAAGGGGCAGATTTTACGGGCGTACGTGCGGTGCAGGCTGTCATCTACAGAGTCTCGCAGAAGGCAGGTGGCCTTGAGCCTTTGCGGGTCGCTCATGAAGCAAACACATATTTAAAAGTGGCGTTAGGTTTTCAGAACGCAACGGAGTGTCGAGGAGTGATACGCTATAACGTTTTGTGTAAAACAAAACACATCTTCTACTGAGACGCCTCAAGAAGCCTACGGGGCGGATTCTTTGGCCAATGCTCAAGTCTTTAAGTGGCACAAAGCCTTCAAAGATGGAAGAGAGGACGTCTATGACGAACAATGCACTGGGTGTCCATCAAGTTCTCGAACTTCAAGCAATGTCGCTAAAATTAAAGGATTCTGGAGTATTATTTTGGACTCTGATCGTCGGATGAGTGTCCGAAAGATTACGGAGACGTTGGGACTTCAAATGCGGAAAACACGTCCTTCAAAGTGACTCAGTTCCTGGAAATAAAAAGTGTCGCAATGCTGCCACCAACCCCCGTACAGCCCCTATCTGTCAATTTTAGACTTTTTTCTATTACCTCGGTTAAAATCTAACTTGTGTAATATGGAGAACGTGCAGAAAAACGTTACAGGCGTTCTGAACAGCATTCCATTTGAAGATTTCCAGGCGGGCATAAATGGGTGGCAAAGCCATTTGGAACTGTGTATCAATGCAGGAGGAGGCTATTTTAAAGAATATTAAGTGCCAGTAAAATTATCTTTAAATAAACGAATTTTATGGAATCAGTCTAATTACTTTCTGGACAGACCTTGTATGATAAAAAATCAGACAGGGGAAAGGTTCCAGAAGAGGCAATGAAAGTGGCTGTTTTCAAAGTGAAATTGTGGGGGTCGGGGCAACAAAGTACAAAGCCACATTTTTGGTGAAATAAATCTAACACTGTAATCGGTTGCTTAATATTTTAAATTATAATATCCAAAATATAGTTTGTTTCTAATGTCATTTGGTGGTAGCATACGTGACAGATTTCATTTTTGTCCCAGATGTTCATGCCCCAAATGAAGATAGCTAATTTACAAAAAACGTAACATTAACATCATTAAAGTAATGTCATATTGTTACTCAGAATATCTCAAATGTTACGAAGACTTTGGCGAAAAAACTTTAGGTTATATAACTTGATTTGAGTTCTTGATCAAATTTTCAAATTGAAATATCTCGGATGTTCAAAAATGTGGCTTGGCACTCTTTTGCCCCGACCCCCTCAATTGAAAAAGAGATTAATCAAAGAAGCAGTAGATCTATCCAGTGAAGAAGAACAAAAAGACAAAGATAATTCCCTATGTCTTCCTTGTTTTGAATCATTCAAAAATAGTAAATCAGGAGAAGAGTGGTTTCAATGTACCAAGTTCAAATGTTGGGCACATTAATCATATGTCATTGTCGATATGATATTTTTTGTTTTCATTCATTGTGATGATGAGAAAGGTTTCTATGAAGGCAGTAGTTAAGTTGAACAAAACATCTTTTCTCATCTCTTGTATCATTTATATACCAAATTAAAATTACATTTGATATGTTATGTGTTTTATTAATTTCCGTTAGCAATCCGAAAATAAAATCTAGTGGGCCGATTTATTGTAAAATAAAAAGTATTATTTTTTATTAAAATCTTACTGATTATTTTTTTTCTTAGAATATGCAGATTTTTAAATTTAACTTATCCATTTATTCTTTTTTTTTTAGGAATATCTTACTTTTCGGATAGTATCTCCATTGTTATAGAAAACTTCCCAAAATAAGTTTCTTTGTTTTTTTTTCTTTTTAATTAACGAATCAAATGCATATTCTTTGTCTGCGTTAATCCTCTATTACTAATACACATTTCTGGCGCTTACGTTATATCTTCAGATTTAGCGGTTAAGAGGCATTTACATTTCTCATGCTCGAATTCACCATCTACCTCAACTCCCGGTTAAACGCGAATACGTCAGTCGAACTGTCAAATGCAATTCATATTAACCTGGTTGGACTTCGGCTGCAATCAGGTCCAATCAGGTTAATGATTAATAACATTTGAGCTGTTTATCGAGGCTCTTTCGTTTAACCGGGAGTATAGATAGATGGTGAATACGAGCGTCAGTATTTACATCTGCGGAGTCAAAAAGATCATATATTAAGCTGTTCAATGCTACTTTGTTCGTAGTGTTCGCCGGCTAGGTTTCGCTATGTTTTCTCTTATAGCTAACGTAAAAAAGAAATTCTTTAGACCCGCATTTTCCCCATTTAGCGCTGTTACAGCTAATATATCTTCATTCCAATAGTATTTGGTACTTCAGCTTAAATGTCATACATATATGTAATCATATCTGCGCTTAATAACAATATTTAATAACAATGCCAGTAAATAAAGTACTCAATAAAGTTTTTCAACACATTAATACAGCATACAGTGTGACGTTAACCCTTTCAGGGACAAAGTGCTCTTGCAGCTAAAATATTGAAATGATTGACTGACACCAGGATTCACAAACGAATTTATTTTAAAAGTAAGTTAGATACAAGCGTCTAGCCCCTGCACTTTTGCTTTGGGCTAAGATTTCAAAAAGTGGATCAGTCTGCTGCGCGCATGCGCATTGCTCTAGACAGTTTCAACGAGAACCATATTAATTTTATTCCATTCCGAGGCAGTTTTTTTAAATTCGTAAAAGGATTTTGATTTAAAACATTTAGCGTAATATAAATTAATATTTTCTTTCACAATTTTCTTTTTTTTTTTTTTCTTTTTCTTTTTTTTTTTTTTTTTTTTTTTTTTTTTTAACATTCTTAAAGAAATTCAATTTCAGACTTTTACTAGAATAATTTTTTTCCTCCGGATGTTTCAATTTTTAAGGATTTTTAACGATTTTATAGCGTTTTAAAGCGAATTTTTAACATCCATAAAACAATTTTTAACATAAAAAACATCACTGCACACACGAAACTCGCTTTGCAGCAATCTCTAGAATGCACGAAATTCATTCAAGCCGCGATCAATAACTTGTGTATGTACGCTTCACGTACATTAACCGAAAAATAACATCACTGGACGCATGAAACTCGCTTTGCAGCAATCTCTAGAATGCACGAAATTCATTCAAGCCGCGGTCAATAATCTGTGTATGTACGCTTCGCGTACATTAACCGAAAAAAACATCACTTTACGCATGAAACTCGCTGTACAGCATTCTCTAAGATGTACGAAATTCATTTGTAACCAAATTTCAATATTTATTTCCATTTTGTTTCAAACTTTCCATCGCTTATATGTTGAAAAATGGAAACTTTACATTTTTTTAATCAAATTATTTTTTATAGCTCAAATAAATACCGAAAAATAAAACTTAATTTTTTTTTATTCAAATTATTTTTTATAACTCAAATAAATACTGAAAAATAAAACTTTCCGCCGCTGGGATTCGAACTCAAGACCACAGAACGGAAGAGAAATGACATACCACAGAGCTATACGCACTCATTTTGAAATGGCTTAGAACAAAATTTTAAAGTATCAGACAATCACGCATGCGCGCAGCAGAGTGATCCGTTTTTTGAAATCGTAGCCAAAATCAAAAGTGCAGGGGCTAGACGTTACTAGTTTCAGCTTTTCATCATGTACCTTATAAATTCAAAATTTGATTATAAAATTCTGGTGTAATTGTGGCATTTTGGGATTAAAGTTAAGTGGTATATATATTATACCGGTGCCCTTCAAGGGGTTAAACGTTGGTACACAGTGAAAGACTGTTTCTTTGCATACCATGACAATTATAATTATTTCTTAATGAATAATAGTGATATATGTTATATATCTTTCGGACATGAGTGCCAAAAAATATGGACAATTGTCTCATCTCATCACAACATAGTATGTACAAATTCTAGCGCCTCGATGTATATTTAATATATTTGAGTTTTTGCCCCCGTATAGCGTTACATAGCACTGCCATGGATACACGAATGCTGAGAAATCAAGGCGCAGCCTTGCTATATACCAGGAGGCTGAATATACTTTCGAAGCAAACAAAAAATCACAAATGATTCACTCGTTTTTTTTTTTTTTTAATCTGTATCATTGTGTATCTTTTGTTGATTCCAAATGTGTATACTTACACAAAAGACTATTTCTTATATATAGTAAATTTTTATAAATGAGTGCGAGAAAATAATAGACATTAAGGACTCCTTAAGAGTGTTTATATTTATATGTTAATCATAAATCTTATCTATTAAAAAAACATGTTTTTAAAACTGTCAATGTATAATGTTTAAATTGCTAGTCGTTTAACTAGTAATGCAATTGGTTTAGAATACTGTAGGTAATTTCAGAAAACATTTTATAGATGTATACAACTAATTTAGAACTCACATGATAAAACTGTTAAAAGTAATGTAAAAATATACGAAACGTTTCACGAAAATATTTTTTTTTAATATTTTTAATGACATATTCAGCTAAATACTAATGTATTGCTTTTCATTATTTCTATTAAATAGTAGATATTTTTCTGTTTATTTTTTTCTATTATTTCCTTTTCTAATCACCCATATAATATGATATTATCTCAAATTTCTGTCTGTACGATTTCATATCACATTTATTATTATTTAAAAAACTAAAAGATTTATTAATACCATATCATATTACTATATTTTAAGCTTCCACTACTTCCACTACTCATAAAAAGGATTTATTCTACAATGTCGGAAACATTATTTTTAAACTTTAATATATTTCATCATACTAGATATTACATTTCAAGCTGAAATGTGAAATTGTATATTTTATATGAAGTTTTATGATAAATGAAAATAGAATGAATTATAGTATAAAATTTCCACAAACTTCGAAAGAAAAATAAATTGATCTACTTGGAAGTGCTGCAAAGAAATACATATAAACAAAAACTTTTCTCCTTCTACTGTATATCAAATAAGAAAACGAATCAACATTTTCTCTTCTGCGTCTGATAGATGCAGAATTGAAATATAACTATATTCTGAAAGTTTTTTTTTTCACATTTAAATATATCAATAAAAATGTTTATGCATTAAGAAATTCTATGAAATAAATATAAAATGCTTTTACTGCAATTTATTTTTAGTTTAATATTGAGGCATAAGGATAAAATCTATTTTTCTATGCTAGATTATTTTTAGTTTTCGCACAATTCTGCAATATTTTATTCTTCAAAAGCTATATATTACGATAACTGTTATATTGTTCATATTTGAATCAACTTAAACTGTTCAGTAAAACTCTAAAAAAATATTATATATTAAATAGATTTTGTTAAGTAATTCGAAACCGTAATGGATGAAAAAAAATCTTTTGGTATGTAATTGTAGTTGAAAACTGTTTCAAATTTATAACTACATGCTCACAAATACGGGAAAATCAGTTGGCTAAATACATTTTCTCTATACACAGAAATGTCCAGAAGTAACAGGAGAAATTTCAAACACTGAGAATTCGGGTGTTTTAAAACACTGCTAAAGAAACTACAGAAACAATAGAATAACTGTCGAATTTGCTTCCGCTTTGATCAGCTTACCTTATTCAGCTATTACTACTTTATTCATAACATTTGTTTATACCGTTTCAACTACTTAACGCAATGTATCTAGGACAATCTAGAAGAACAGAAAATCCTGGATGTCCTCTCGGACAATTGTAGAAAAATCCGACACATTATCTACGTTCAAGGGCGAAGGTCCGAAAAACGTATGCCTAATTAATACAATCTGAAAAGAAAAAGGTGGAATTCTACATCCCACTTCCAATCCTACTGCAGCAAACAGTTCACTAATATAACAATTTTTGAAGATAACGGTTACTTAACCTGCAGTCTGGTTACGTGATTTTGATAAGGAGTTCAAAAAGTAAATATATAATATGTAACAAAAGTAAGTATTTCAAAATAAAGTAAAGTAATTTTCCACGGGATTCCAACAAATTTACTGACATTTCAAATGCTGTAGTTTATAGCGGATTTGATTAGGGAACTTCGACGGGGCAGTCTTCTTAAGGACGACCTGAACAGTCATTTTCTTTACATGAGTTAAGGTTTAAATTTAGTAAAGTGCAATATCTTTATTTGAGAGCTAGTTGGGACCAAATTTGAGTAAAGATAGTTTATGTCCACTCAACTGCAAGTCTATCTTCTTATTGATTTAAAAAATAACAATTGTTATTGTTATACAGAGTGTTATGTGTACCTTGTTATGTGACTTGTCAGAGGAACACATCAGAAACTACAATTTTAATCGATTTTGACCATTGGGAACTCGACAAAATTTGGTCAAATAAACGTTAATTACAAAAACGCTTCAACGACTGGACAATTAGCTGAAAACATTTTACAGTATGTTGGACCACTGCCAAACACAATAGCTTCACATAAGCATCTGTGTCAAAGACAAGTTTGAAGACTCCTCCAGTGCAGATGCGGAAACACTTCTGATCTTTCCCTCAACGCATTGTGTTGACGCCGTAACGGCACTATTTTAACACAAAAGACATTTTGAAGTATGATGTCTCTGTATTACAAGCAGCTAACATATGAACATTACAAATAATTTATAACCACTATGAAATGTACTTATGATATTAATTTCTTGCGTTTCAATGCACATTCAATGTATCCTTTTTTTTATGTGTGGCTGTAGGCAGTAATGCTAATTCAAAATGCATTTATTTCATAATTTTCACCATCTTGATCATATTATCTAAACTTATAATTATTGTATCAATGGTCTCGATAACTTTACAAGGGCGTTACTTACAACCCGTCAGTGTTAACTTCAGAACCGGCAGCGGGCTTCTCAAGAAGATATACGTCGCCACATGAGAAAGAAAGGTTCATGTTCGCAAGAAAATTTCAGGATCGACCGGCTTGGTTTGACGGTACATAATGAATAAAAAAATATTAGCCTCTAAGAAGAAAAGGGGTGAAAAAATATGCGGCTAAAGTTGTTTTTTTACCACTTAAGAAAATACTCCTTTTTGTTGCCCTTTAGTGTCTAAATGTTTTCGGAGAGAATGAGATGTGAAAATAGCTTCTGCGACGTACACAATTTTTTTTGAAAGATAAAAGATACTTTTAGATTCTTGTAGACATGCAGAGCTAAAATATTAGTAGTTCTTTTGAGCATTTCGTAAGATTTTTCAGAAAACGCAACTCCAAAAATGCTTCGGAGTTTTACGACTTACTTTACGCAATCTAATTTGATAGATACTCTGCTTATTTCCGGGTGTGTTGGTGACTTTTGTCAAAACCAAAATTATTCTTGTCTCAAAGGTCCAAAATGTAATATATATCTTTATGTGTGACGAACGACATCGATTTCGTAGTCTTTAGCTACTGATATACTGATGGCCCAGCAACAACCTGCTTCTAGATCTCTCATCAAATGTTACTTTATATCATTACTTTATTGTTTCTGGTGTTCAAGTACGCAAGGTATGATTTTACTAGGGGTCATCTGATGCCAAGCATCAACAATCAGTATATCCTTTAGTTAATTTCAACTATTTAATTTGAATACGATATTTTGTAACTTATCTAAATAATGTTAAAGCAACAAAGGGATGTCTAGAGAATAGTATTAATGAGGTTCCTGTAGAATTGTCTTTGTAACGAATTCGAGAATGGAATCTATAAATTTACATCTTTAATCCAGTGATCCTATGTATCTGTATGTGGTAGCACAATTTAATTTTAATGTTTTCTATTAAAAAACTCCTTTCCCAATACAGCACAAGTCGTTAAAAAACTTTTACAATACAGCACAACATGCAAGAAGAACTATTTTTCCAGTTCAGCGCAGGTGTCTTCACAATGCAGGGAGCGCCCCCAGAATCATCTCGCAAACATTCTACAAAACTCATAGCGGCAAGCGACACGCCTGAATACGTAATTTTTTCCTTGCTTGTTCTTCTTCATTTGTTGGATACAAACTGTGATGCATAATAATACAGTCCCAGAATGTATTGGGGGGGGGGGGGCACGATTAAAGATTGAAAAGGGAAAAAATGTTAAAAAATACCTTGACCGTATAGTTAGTACCTTAATTTAGTTGGCCGCAAAAAAAAAACCCAGCTTAAAGTTTTCTTGAGTACAAACATTTAAAATTAGCTGAATTATAAAACATATAGAAAAAAAAAACACTTCATACAATGTAAATGAGAAATAATAAATGCATAGAGGTTAATCTAGATTAATTTATTTAACAGATGAAAATATATTATTAGTGCACATGATTTTTAATTGAAATTAATTATATTTAATCTTAATAGATGAATGCGCATTCACTAAAATATTATAAAGATAGAAAAACAAAAGAAACTTTACACCTTTCACATTCAGCACTCATAGCTATGTATTTAGTACTCATTGTTTTAATCTAGATTCATCAATTCAATTTAAATCTTAATTGAAAACATATTTACTTTGTTCATTTGATGATTGATTTCTTTAACCTCCTGAGACGCCGTGTCATCCTATTGGAAATTTGTATTTTTTCGCATAAAATCCTTAATTTCAATTGGAACTTGTAAAAACTTACTCCCCATTATATTGGATAGTCTAGTGCTGCTATCTGTACACCGAAAGAGTAAAAAAATTGCAGCGAAATGTGTAGTTTAATCATTTGAAAATGGCGGCAAACAACTGAAAGATTGTTAAAGGTACGTACGCAGTTTTAACTCAAATTTCCTATAGTTTGGTAGAGTATTTTGATATTAATGCAATATATGTTTAATTTTAAATGTTGTATTAATGAAATTAAATCGTAATTTAAATAATGGAATGTACATTTTTGAGAATAGCCACATGTCCATTGTATTGGACGTTGGGTCTTTATCAGTTGTTTATATTCATATTAGGCTCTTTTTGTATACTAAGGGAAAATATTAATTTTTACTCAAAATTCCACACTGTACTGAAAAAATAGCAAATACAGAGGTAGATAATATACATTTTTGTATCTCTCTATATTAAAAAAAAGTAACCACCGCTGCCGCCGCTGTCAATTAAGATTTTGTGCCTTGAAGTCTTTCTGGACTAATATCTAGAAAACTATTGCATGTAAAATTTTAAAAATTGGTAGTTTTATAAAGAAATGTTCGATAAACACGCTGAAGCAAACAGTTTTTAAATCGAAGAATTATTTTAAGAGATATTGAAAATCAAAGTTCGTCAAAACAGTTTTTTGAAAAAAGTTTTATAGGAACGAAAACTATCCGCAGGAATTTAACCATAATTTGTAAGGATATAGTTGACAAGTTTGCGGAGTGCAGACTGCAATCACTTTTTTAATTTGAGTAATTTTTTCAGGTTATATTTCAATTTTTTATTCAAAATTTTCATTATTTTAACGAAGATTTATTTCATATTTCATAAATTCCATTATTTGAACCGTTGCCAATTTTTTATTCAAAATTTTCATTATTTTGACGAAGATTTATTTCATATTTCATAAATTCCATTATTTGAACCGTTGCCAATTTGTAAAATAGCGCACGTAATAAGATTCCCTTTCAATTAAGAAATGTATTTACACGAGACTATTAAAAACAGAAATAAAACTTTAAAATAATATTTAAATGATCACGTGTTAAAAGCAATAAATGTAGAAAATGACGTAATAAAAATATACTTGCGCGTGAATATTACAAAGAGAAATACGAGTAACTAGGGAAATTCACGTCACATTTAAAATGATAAAAAAAAACAATATTTCCAAACAATTTCAATTAATTATTATATTTTCATGAGAGATCAATTTATTTCGACATATCTTTTACCCATTATTGCAAATTTTAAAACAGCGTAAATAATAATATTTCCTTTCCAATGTCAAAATTCTTCTATTTGTTTATTTGGTGTTACAGTTTAACGATAGTTTTTTTTTTTTTTTTTTTTTTTTTTTTTAATGAAAATTGATTGACGGGGTAATGGAGAAGTATCAAAAGACAAATAAGCGTTGAATTAAAAATTCCCCGATGAAAAAACTAACTCGTGTAACGCATCTGATGTCAACTGAAAGTGACGCGACGCCACGATTATGCACGTTTGGCGCTAAATCATATATTTTGGGGACAGTTACAGTTGTAATCTGTTTCAACAGCAGTTGATTCGACCTTAAAATCCCTCAGTCAAAGGAAAATGAATGGAAACACTGTTACAGCAGATCGCTACTGGTTGTTTAATTATAATACAATCTTCCGTAATCGTTTTAGAGATGATCAAATCAGAGTGTTTTTAAATCATGCGGTGTCAGAACGGGGGTTGGCGAGCGCAGCTCGTAGGGGGCAGAGCCCCCTAGTTGTAATTAAATAATTATTTAAATATTATTCCAGAAATGATAATTCTACAGATAAAATTTTTGTTTTAATTAGTACATTGTTTAATTTTTTTTCAGTGAAACTTTATTTTTGCAGTATTTATTAAATAAAGTGATTTACAATTAAGCTTTTATTTTCTTTTATTTTTTTTTATTTTTTGCTCATTGCTATGTTGATTGTAATTAAATTAATCAAATTAAAATAACAAAATTTAAAAGAAAATATAATTAAAGAAAACATTATAAGATAGCTGTGCCACTAGTTATTATCATTATGTTAGGAAACAAAGAGTTGTTGCTGAGATAGATTTTAAACAAAATTCTAATTGAAAATTATTTAACAGTTTACTAAATTTACCTACACTTTTTGTATTTGATGATGTAAAAATTGAAATTATGCAATGCTTAGAAGTGATGAATAAGTGATAAGAACACACTTCGCATGACAAAAAAGTTTGGAGTAAAAGAAATAGGACGCTGTCGCTAAAAATCTCATTTTTAAGTCCTATCTTTTTTTTAGAGGTATTTGGAAACTGACGTTATTTTGATCTAAAGAAAGTTACTGAAACAATTTTGGAAGCAATAAAATGAATGGTGACGTGTCAGATTCTGACATTAGTGATGATGTCAAGGAGGGGGAAACCAACGAGGAATTTTAATTAATTTAAATTCATCCAATTATTATACTTCAAAGTACTTAGTGCTGATCAGCTTTTGAGTCAATCGAAGTTGAGTTATTAAAGACATAACGAAAACTCATACCCCAACACTTCTCCACCTAGCAACCACGCGCAAACGCAAAAGATCGGTACAAGTATACAAGTATCGAGACTAATATACAGACTAAAATACAAGTCTAAAATACAATGTTTTCTTATATAAATTACTATTTTAAATATCTGTTCTTTACAGTTATAGGGCACACTTGTGTAATTGTAGGAGAAGGGTGGTATTAAAATGTTCTTTTATTAGTATGATTATTAATATCTGTATTTTTAATTTTACCGCAAGAATTCCATTTTTTCGTGATTTCTCATATTCATTTTCCTACATGAAATCATTTAATAATATATCAAAAATGTATAACAAAATACTCAATTAATAATAAAAGAAAATAGTTCAAAGAGTACAGAGTCACACTAAAGGATGAAAAATATGTTTTACACTCAGTTAAAAAAAATGCTCTCGGATTCAAATTCAATTTTCTGATATCTTTACTAAGTCGTTTTAGTTCATAAATGTTCAAAAGTTTCAGACCTTTTTATTCAGATATTAGGATATTGAACAGCGTTTTTCGTTTTATTATAACTAATCTTATACAACTAATCTTATTGAAAATGTCGTCTAAGGTCGCGCTTTGAACCTATTTTTCGGATAAGTTCATATAAAAATGACAGTCATAGGAATCTGTTTAATTGTAACTCCCAATGTACCGAATTTGTAGAAAAATTAAAGACGCTGTTTTTGAATACTTGAATGTTAATTCTTTAAAACATTCAGGCAAATATGAATAGAAAATGAAATTATTGTCAAATTGAAAGGAAAGAACTTAAAAAATATATGCTAAAATAT
Organism: Maratus michaelseni; assembly: GCA_963931845.1. Classification (NCBI taxonomy): domain Eukaryota; kingdom Metazoa; phylum Arthropoda; class Arachnida; order Araneae; family Salticidae; genus Maratus; species Maratus michaelseni. The sequence goes on from OZ007592.1 coordinate 398,081,441, forward strand.
ATGTCTCTTCCGACTGCCAGAATTTCCCGACAGTTAAATTGCTGTCAATCCATGTTTCGTCAACAAAAATTATAGGTTTTCTCAGGGCCTAGTTACCCATGGGGCAAACTTCCACTAGTAAAAAGAAATAGGAATTTTTGACTTATTCATGACACTATTTTTACATGAATACGGCGTTTAAATAAGACAAAAATTTCCATTAAAATTTACTGGTGGAAGTTTGGCACGTTGGTAATCAGGCCCCGGGTCTTCTACCTTTTTGGAACTAGTGAATAGTCCTTTAAATATTTCGTGCAAGACAGAACAATATCACTTCGTTCCAAAAGTAGTTTCCTATTATTTTGACATTTTTTTCCAGCAGAATACCATTTCATGAGGAATTTTACGTAGCGTTTCTTTTCCTTTTGAAAATTGTATGTCTTCTTTCAACTTAACTAGAAATTTCGGAACAGTAGACACTCTTTTATCTTTAGTGTAGAATTCCTGAATAGTTCTTCGAATTACATCCAAGTTAAAATTATCCAAGTTGACATTCTCTATGGTTGTATTCGCCTTTTCCTTTTTAGAAAAAGCAAAATTATTTGCATTATTAACAGCTTCTTTCTGATTTCTTTTTATAGTGCTATCAGAAACACAGGCAATTGCACTAGCACTTTTTGTTGCACGTGCTAAAGGAATAGTTAGGCAGACTTTATTTACTTCATTATCACAATATTTTACAACATGGTTTAAAATATTTTTCACTGCACTGTGAAAATGTTTGCCTTGAGAGCTTTTAGATTCTTTAAAATCCATTTTATAGAAGTAGAAACAAATACAAAATGAATATAAAACACACTTCTTTAGAGAAAATATCAAACAAAATAGGGAGAAAGAAAAATAACGCTAATAGTGCAAGAACAGCCAGGGAAGAAATGACAAGCGGTCAGGCGGGTTGACCGAAACCTAAATTTTGTCTCCTCCTAATCCAATGCTTTTCTTCCTTCGGAAGGGTCTATTTTTTTGGCAGCATGCCAAGGTCCGTCTTTTATAAGTGGTTCAACAGTACGAGTTCGCTGAATTGTAAAGACACCTGCGCTGCACTGGAAAAATAGTTCTTCTTGCATGTTGCGCTGTATTGTAAATTTTTTTAACGACTTGTGCTGTGTTGGGAAAGGAGTTTTTAAACTTTTTCGTTTTCTTCTTTACTTTGTAAATAAGTTATGTTGTTTTTTTGGTTCGTAAATAATAGTTTGTTAAGTGTGAATCAAGTGTTACTTGTATTTACATCACGTGACTTTGCTTCAGGCTGACTGTAGTTTTTGGAATAATATAGTGTATTTGAAAACAAATCGTAACTATTTCTGAGTTTTTCTAGATCTTCCCAACATCCCGTTAAATAGAAGAAGGAAAACATAATTAATTGAAATACTTGCATTAATATTTGTAACAATAACGGTTGTATGTCATACCTATATCTATCTCTCTATCTCTCTCTCTCTCTCTCTCTCTCTCTCTTTATATATATATAAGTGTGTGTGTGTGCGTGTGTGTGACTTTACGAGTATTTCATTTATCGTAAAGCCATCATTCTCGACAATCCACCAAAACTTTAAGGTAAATATCACCTTACCCGGTCCAATAAATTATAAAAAGCAGTCATATTCCATGCTTAATCAGCCTGGCCGGTGAATATGGCAGGTGTTAAAAGAGAAAACGCTGTATGAGTTGAACAACCTTTATTAACTTATATAAATTATAAGTGCTTAGAACATTTTCATAGATTTTTGGGCATTTTTCAAAGTATCAAGTAGATTTAGATGTTAGAAGAATAAGTAATGTCGACGACAACTCTCTCCCTCTACAAGCAGCATATTTTTTTAGACAACTGAAAATCTGGAAACTTTCTGAGCTCCGAGCTGATGCATCACGTTTTAAACGTGGCGAGGCATCAGAATCTTTCGCCAATGCAGGGGTAATTGAGAGGGTTGCAAGACTGCGGGACTCTTAATTATGCCCCTGCATAATTTTAAGGAAAATTGCCGAGCCGATATTCCGCGGGATATCGAGTTATGAAATATTAAATAAAAGGGAAAAAAGAAATGAAATAATGATAAATGCTTTTAATAGAATGAATTCGGCTTTAAGATTTGGGAAATAACAAAGGTTTTTTGAAAAAAAAATAAATACTGAAAGTGATTTTAAATATTATTTGAAGGAGAATAAAATAGAAATTTACGCATTTTAACACAAAAAGAGATTTAGATACGGAAATAAATGCAATGTTGTTTAATATAGGGGAAAACATTAGTAAACTATGGTTGTAGAATGGATTAAGAAATGAAGCTTTTTATAGAATATTTTTAATAATATACGGAATTTTGAATTTTGTAATATATATATATATACACACATGTAGGTATATATATGTATACATTTAGGTATATATATGCATATATGTGTGTATGTACGGCAATGATAGGTTTTAATTCTTTTTATATCTGTTTAGAAGATTTTCTCTTTATACAAAAACACCCACTTTTAAATAATTTTCCTATTTCTGAAAATTAATGAAATGAAATGTCTAGTATAAACGCACTTCGATCAGATATAAGAAAAGAGGCACTGAAATTATTTAAAGTAGTTTAAATCCCTACGTATTCAAATATTTAAAAAGAATATATTCTACTTATAACCTCGTCAAACTCGCGCTGTACGAGCAATGCTAAAGCGATAGCACTGTTAAGACGAACACGTTGTATGCTAAGGAAAATTAATGATTTCAACCATATTAAGATTATCGAGCTTTTTAGGAGCTACAAAAGTAGAAACACCGCTAAGACGAGTATCATATGAGTGTGTCAACGAGCTTTTCAGCAAAAAATAGGTGAGAAATAGGAAATAAATAACTTTCTTATCAAACACTGTTCTCTTCGATCGATGATATTTCTACATTACAACTTACAGTCAAAATGTAATAATTTAGCAGTTTTATCAGAAATTACACATTATTTGCATATTATAATTTTCATAATGTAAATGACGACAGAGAACTACATATTGTAATTTAAAACATATAACAATTTGGTAAATTTTACCTTTTTTCGGAAGCCATGGAATAAGAGCGATATGACGAGACGCGATATAAAAAGGTTTTAAAATCAATTTCTATCATTCATACACATATATCCAAGACTACAAATGAAGTCATTAAAATATGTCCTTTCATAGATTATGCAATAATATTTTTAAAACTTGTATTTGGCTTAAAATTTTCGTATCTATACTTCGTGCTTGAAACAAACCACCTAACTGTTTTTCGTATGAAAAAATAATTCGTATATAACAAGTAAAGTATTTCGTATAATAATTCTTAATGGTAAGTTCTGTAGCAATATTATGATTGTATTGGAATTTATTTAGTAATCAACGAAGTGTCCATATATCTTAAGATGTTTTTTTTATAAATTAATTCAGTTTCAATAACGTCTACGAAAAACATTTAGCTAATTTTTCAGTTTTATTATTTTAGTAATGCATTTATATTTTCAAATAAATTTAATTACATGTTTTGGGCAACATTCATTTCTGTAAATGAGCAAAAAATTAAAAAAATATATGCAAGTTTTATATATAACTATATAATTTAAAAAACATATTTTCATGTCGATAAAAAGGGATAAACAAATTCTATTTAATGCCATTTTTAGAAGGATATATTTTAATTAAAGCAATAAGTAACATTCTCGATAATAGTTCGTAAAACTTGTAAAATACATATAATATATCTAAGAGATTAGATCAGGTGATTTAAATATCACGAAATAAGTGAAAATTGAATTACATATTTACTCTTGTATACTGTGCCTTTTTTCTAATATTTTAGAACTTAAATAAAACTGGGTACGCATAATACACGGGATATCTCTGAAAACTATAAGAAAGAACACATGCTTTTACTACATTACTGAAACACCACTTATGGGATAAAACTTTTTTCGGTTTTTCTTCGTTTTTTCTCCATAATAGCCAAGGTCGAAATTTCGAACTGAAACTGTATTGAGGTCATTTCCTACTATAAAAAGCAAAATTCCTGTCCCCGCTTCAAAAATAATGAATAAAATTGTATAAAAATGAATTAGAATATTAGAAAACGTCAATCACATGTATTTGTCGTTGTATAACGGAATAAAACACATGTTAAATATACAGGGTGTAACTGAAAAGCTTCAACAAACTTTGAGGGATGATAGTACTCATGAAGACGAACAAAAAATGCAATGGAACATGGGGTCGCAAATGACGTTTAACCCCTTCAGGGGCAGTGGTATGTTTATGAAAGCGCTTAATTTTAATTCCAAAACGCCATAATGGCACCAGAATTTTGCTAAAATCTTTTCCATTTAATATGTATGTGAAATATAGCCTTTTTCTTATTTACAAACAAATTTTTTTATAAATTCCGTTGCCAGTCATTTATTTCAACATTTTAGTACTAAAAGTAGTTTGCCCCTAAAAGGCTTAAAGGATACAAATAGAGAAAATGCGTCTGAAAATGGACTGGCACCGGAATTTACAAAAAAAATTGTTTGTAAATAAGAAAAAGGCTATATTTCACATAAATATTAAATGGAAAAGATTTTAGCAAAATTCTGGTGCCATTGTGGCGTTTTGGAATTAAAATTAAGTGGTTTTTTAGACATACCACTGTCCCTGAAAGGGTTAAATGTCATTTGCGACCCCGTGTTCTATTGCATTTTTTGTTCATCTTCATGAGTAATATCATCCCTCAAAGTTTGTTGAAGCATTTCAGTTACACCCTGTATATATGACAGATTTTTTATGTGATAAATGTCATTCTCCTGCGTGTCCCTGCCTCCATGCCTCCACCTTATCATAAAAGTGATTCATAAAAGTTGAACATCCAAATATATTTGCGATAAATTTATTGTTTACATTATTAAAAATTATCATTGAATACTAAAATTTAAAAAGTAAAAACATTTCCTGGTCTGTATATATTTTTTAAATAATAAAACATATCATTTGGATTTGTTGTCATTCCCCTGTCATAAAAAGAAAATAATGGCAACCGTCATATTACCGCATAATTCCACTTGCGAGGAGTGCCATCATCCGAGAAGCTATATTAAATTGTTCGTATTGCAGAAACAACATGGGCAAGAAAAGCTTAGCGATTTAACTGTAAATCTTTCTATTGACTGTCATTACCTTGTCTCTTTTATTTTCCTTACTTTTGTAATGAAAGCTCAATCAGCGACTCAGCTTTATTTGTATTGCGTTTTTAAAGTTATCTTTAAGTGAAATTCATTTTTGTGTAATACTGACAGTATTTTATAACTAAGAGACAGTTCCTAAATGCAATAGAACCCAATTTTAAAGTTGATAAAATATTAGTTTTTAAAATATATATATAATGCTCAAATTGTTCTGTTAAGAGAAAATGACCCATATGCCGTTTACTTCAGCTTGATTTAAAACTTGCAGTTTGGAAGCGGTGGCCCTGTTTGGCGTCGAAAGCACAAACATTCTGAATATAGAATAAATCCAAGTACGCAGTTCAGGCCTGTTATTTTTTTTTTACAGTGTGAGGGAAATTCCTAAGGCTTCCGAGTTGTGGTTAGCTTATCCCATTTGAAAAAGTCTAATCTGTAGGAGATCGAAACTTTAAATCTGGATACATCATAATCTACTTTACCGAATGACTTCCCGTTTGGTTACCTACGGTAAAGTTTTCTGAAAAATCCAAATTTATTCTAAAAAATGGGAGTTAATATTGAAACAGATTTTGTACATTTTCTCTATGATAACAATCTCATATACTTATTTACAAACATAAATGTAATAAAGACATAGTTCCCAATCGAATGGTTATTATTTTTTTATGATAATTTAGTGTATAATTTAAATGCGGTGTTCTCTTTTTTTGTTTTTAGGACAATTATATATAGGAAAATGTATTCTGACATGAGTGATAATATGTATAATAATCCTTTTCAATGAAAATATTTTCCTAGTTTTATTCTGCATCACACTGCATACGTGTGCGTAAAAAATGCTCAAAAACTTATAATGACACTGTATAAAAAACTTATAATAAGAACATAAAGCTTATGTTTAGACATTAATGCAGTTTTCATAAGGAAAATTATAATTACACCTGCTAAATAAACAGTGTAATTAAAAATATGAGAAATATTCAGTTTAGCATATAAATATTTGTTAATGGAAGCCTCTTTATTTTTTAAACAAACTAACCATATGTATACATTATAGACACATTCGAGGGGGAAATTTATGCTACTAGGCGGAAAGTTTTTATGAAATTTCTTAGAAATATTTTTTGACTAAGCTTTTCAGTTACTTCATGTGTAATGGTATTTAAAAAATTACGTTTCCAGTAAACAATTACAAAAGTTAAATTTATTGAAATATGTTATTGACTTGTTTCATAACGTATATGCTTACACGCATTGAATTAATTGACATAAGTGTTTAAACCATTAATAAAATTAATTTGTATTTCAAAATGTAAATAATTAGAGAATATTTAGATTAAAAAAAATACTGCATATAGGTGTATAATTATTTTTCTTACAGTTGAAACACTCAATAACGACATTTTGGTAGACATATGTTTCGATCTTATTTTTAAGTACAATTAAATATATCAAGCAGGGCGGTCGCTCTGCCAAGTCAAGCTATAAAAAAAAAATACGCCAAACAAACAACGCCAAGAACTGGACTACAAACCGCTACTGCTTACTTACAGGAAGAAACTTCGCAATGTTAAATGGACCAAACATGCCAGATTAAAATATCAGATATCAAATGAACCAAGCATCACAGAAAAAAAAACGAAAACTAAAAGAATCTAATGAAGAAATTCTTCAATTTGAGACCAAAATCATCTTCATAAGTGATTTATAAACAGAGATATAATTTTTTTTTTTAAAAACGCCGAGTTACTTAAAATGATCACTTTTTTCTTCGTCAAACTTTTTTTTTCAAACAACTTACAGACAAAAATATAGGGCAGAAAGGAAAAAAGATTGCACTTTTAAACAAGTAATAACCTAATATACGTGCTTTTATAAAATCCAAGGAATAAATAAATAAATTTCTATCCTTAATTAGCAAAAAACTGTTAATTAACTTGGCAACTAAAAAATTATGCCAAAACAGAGATAAAATTCTGCCAACAACCGTGTACCATCTGTATTATAATAGCACAAATCAGTTACGGGTTAATCATATCAAATTTCATTTGCAAGTCAGCCTTTTTTTCTGAAGATATTTTTTTTAAATAAAACTTCCTAATTATAAGAACACACATTTTATCAGACAATTAAATGTGACTGAAAATTGTGGCCGTTGACTGTATCCAACAGGAATAAGAATGAGAAATTGCCGGTTTAGGATATAGATTTGAGTGGCTTAGTGGCAAAGCGTTAGCATGGTACGCTGAAGGTCCCAAGTTCGAGGCCTGGCGCAGGTCAATTTTTCACTCATGTTGGTTTGGTGCATTTAACTGTCTGATAAAATGTGTGTTCTTATAATATTGTAAAATAAAGTAATCAGACGTAGTGTTTATGCTTTAATATATATATAACTTCATAAAATTTACATTTTTAGAAATATCTTTAAAAATAAAATGATTTTTGAGAGAAGAGGTTTCACATCTAAAATGTATACATTAAGAGTTACCGGCATTTAAAATTTCTTTGCAAACGTAAACAAACTTTTCGAAAAGGAATTAAATGTGATTAATTTATTTCTCTAAAACCATTGTAAAGGACAAGCATTTCGTTCGCAGGCTGAGAATTCTTTGACATCATTTTTCTATAAATTAATGGAATTCAGTTGTTAAATTGTTTTCTTTTAGAAGTGAAGTTTCCATTTAAATTTATTGTAAGAGTACAGTGTTTAATTGAATAAAATAATGTAAATTTAAGAAATTGCTAAGATATTTTGTTACATTTCACCATTAACTACATTTTATAAAGATTCGCCAATCAATGTGATTTAACGCCAATAATAAAAGAGTATGATATCCCGTTTTATTTCAAAAGCAGCGCTGACGCGCTATGTACATATTTCATTTTTACTCATCTCATGGATTAGGCAATGATATTTTTTAACGAAGGATAACAAGTATTATAAAAAGCCACATTTAATATGTTGTTTTTAAGGGTGTAATTAGTTTAATTGAAAAATCTACTGGTATTTCTAGTTAACCCTTTAAACAATAACTGAAAGTAAAATGTAATTTTACATAACATTCTCATGTTAATTTCTTAGAGTAGATTATTTAAATTATGTATAATCTATTTAAAAAAAAGAAATGATATCTACAAAAAATAACTTTTCAAAAGTAAAAAAAAAAAAAAAAAAAAAAAAAAAAAACGAAAGTTGTGGCTAAAAAATGGTGTGATATCAAATTTCCAAGCTTTTATTATAGTACTTATTTAACTTTTTTCCATTAAAGAAGTTATCATATATGTAAGTCGAGTGCTACGTATATGTTAATAGAAATCGTTTTCTATCGTACTAAATACATCCTAACGTGTTTCTGAAAATTCAATTTTTTTCAAATTATGCATGATGGGCTTGGCGGCCATCTTTCCATATTTCTAAGCCCTCAAATTTCTGAAGTAAAAGCGTAATATGCTTGCAATGTAATATGTTTATAACAATGTCGAACTTCAGATTTTAACTACGAACAGATAAATTGAGGAAGACTAATATTTTGATAACCGAAAACGAAAACGAAACGATTAAAATATTTGCTTAAGTTACAATTTTGAACTTCGGATTTTAACTACGGATATGGGTGCTTAGAATTTTGTGTATAATATGGAAAGATGGCCGCCAAGCCCATCATGCATAATTTAAAAAAAATTAATTTTCAGAAACACGTTAAGATGTATTTAGTACGGGAGAAAACGATTTCTATTAACATATACGTAATAACATATACGTAACATATACGTAACATACACTTATATATATGATAACTTCTTTAATGGAAAAAAGTTAAATAAGTACTATAATAAAAGCTTGTGAATTTGATATCACACCATTTTTTAGCCACAACCTTCGTTTTTTTTTTTTTTTTTTTTTTTTTTTTTTTTTTTTTTTTTTTTTAAGCTTGGCTGTTTTTTTACTTTTGAAAAGTTATTTTTTGTAGATATATTATACCTCAATTTCATACAGAATCATTTTTTTTCTTGTAGTTTAATTAAAAGCAGAAACTGAGAATAATTTGCATATTATAAATATTATAATGCGGAATTTGTTTTAACTTTGTAATATTTATTTAAAGATTTTAAAAAAGTTAATAAAATTATCTTTTCAATGCTGGGTAGATATTAATACAATGATCAATTAGATGGATAAACAAAATAATGTATTATTGTACAAACCCTTAAATAATTAAATAGAAATTTCTGGCATAAATATAAATTGTATCGTTTTCATGTGACATTCTCTACTGTTTTCATCTTATAGAAATTCATCTGTTAATTCAATATTAACTTTCAATGAAATGCATCACAAACAAAAATAAAGTTTTTCTAAATGTTGATACATTTTCAACGTTGTCGATTTTCTTGTGTTTTTATAAGTATGCTTCTAAATCCCACGATATATAAATATTTTAAGCGCAGTTCAATGCTACAATATTTTTATATCCACTCATTCTATATACGGTTAAAAAAGAATTATGTTTTTGTTACTATTTATACATACATGTTAAACATTACATGTTAAACATAAAGAAAATTTTTATAAAATATTAGCAGGAGACAATGATCATAATAGAGATGAGTTCGGGCTCTATTTTCGGAGCCCCGACCCGCCCAAAACCGCCGATTTTAAAACCGAGCCCGCCCGAGCCCGAAACATTTTGTGTTTTCAGAGCCCGAGCCCGTTCGATCCCGACACCGAAAAATATTGCATAATATTTAAATATTGTTTTAAAAGTAATATCTCATTTTAAAAAAAACTTCGTACATAAAAATTACTATTAATCCCGTGTACATAATTAATTTTATGGAATTTTACATTCAATCTTAACAAAAGAGAAGATTGGTATCAAATAATAATATACTTCCTTAAAATGATTTTCATATTTTTTTTTCTCCCAACGAGTAAATCTGATGGATACATTAAAATAGTGCATTTTATGAATAAATGCATGAAATTTGTAGAAATTACTATTTCTATGCCGAAGAATTGAACAACGTTTTATATTTCGTATAAACGGTGTATACCGTAAATTATAATTGATTCCTTAATTAAAACAGTATTTCGTGTTCCTATAAATCAGCTTAAATTAAAAATTTGACACCTTTTTCTGAAAGATCCTATACTTTTATAGGAAAAGTGGAAACACTGTTCGATCTGTTTCTATCGGAATAACGATACATGACAATTATATCTACTTACGAATGAAAGTGATTTCGTAACTGTGCAGCATGAGCAGAGTTCATGATTAAAATAGAATCACTAACGTTATTTTCATATGAACAGCGATTATGACTCCTAACCTAAGCTAACATAAGCTAACGCTGCTTGATTAATATATATATATTCATTTCGCGTTAGATATAAAAATATATTTAAATAAAAAAACGTTTCAATTAAAAATATCCTACTGTCACAAACGAAAATCTAACAACGAATATATATTATTCGCGCCTCTTCCTATTGGGAGCCGTATCACCCAATCGTCAGTCGCGTCGCAAATATCGTAAATTTTACTTTAAAGTAGCATTCTAATGCTAGAAAAGAAAAAAAAAGATTTATGTTTTCACTTCTATTCATTCTGATCAAAATAACTTTAAAATGACTTGAAATGCAATATGAATTTTTTTAGGGAAAAAAAAAAGTTATTTTTATTTTTTCTATATGAGAATAAATAAAATTGGCAGTTTCAGAAAGAATGAGTCCATTCCCGTCCGGCCCCCAAGGCTGGTATAAAAATCGATACCGAGCCCGTGTCGTGCCCGGGCTCGGGCTCGGGCATTCGGGCTCGAGCTGAGCCCGTCTCATCTCTAGGACATAATTACAATGAATACCATATTAGCATACTATTGTGCTAGTTGCGGATTTCTACTAGGAACACTACATTTCTAATTCTAACAAAGAGAAGTTTTATATTATTAAATATTTTAGGTAGCCACTCGTTTCTATTAATTAAAATGTAAAGTAAATAAGGACAGATAAATAAATAGAGTAAGTTTATCTGAAAAAATATATATTCTCCATTAAAAAAAATATATGATTAATACTTATATACTATAATATGTTTTGATTAATTTTCATAAAAGGAAACGTGTATGGTTGGTAAGCAGTGTCCCGTTCTTTAACAAAAGCAAGTTTTTTAAATGCAGATGTTTATACATAAATTAGTTTTCTTTTTAACTATTGAAAACTACTGAATATCTTCTAAATATTTTGCAGTAAAAACATTCCATCATCCACTGTTCAGTTGGAATTTATAAAAAAATGCCAACTCTAAAGTTTTTTACAATTCAAGAAGAATAGTTTTATGAAGGGGTAATACATCTTTAACTATTTGAATTTTCTGAATTTAAAACTCTTATTTTTGCTCTTAATATAGCTAAAATACAGGGTGATTACAGCTGAATATCCCAACTTTGAAGGACTTCATTAACAAAAGTATAGAAGATACACGCATTTGTGAAAATGAAATGAAAAGAAGATTGTGAAAGTACTAATAGCAAAAAATTATAAATGTTCAATGTGACCACCAGCAGAAACACGAACGACATCCATTCTGTAAGAGAATTCGACCCACAGGTATTTCAGCATGTCCGGTGTTACAGTTGAAATAGCTGCAGTTATCCTTCATTTTAGTTCAGCAGTGTCAGCTGGTAAATGCAGAAAAAACACTTTATCTTTCATGCATCCCCAAAAGAAAAAATGTCACTCGTCCTGTTGGAAGATGATGTCTGTCATTTCTTCTTCGAGCATAAGAAACAACTATCTCTCCATCTCTCGCCATAAAAAAGAACCTTTACATATATGAAACTTCATAACTTCTCACTCACTTCGATCTGTGAAATGGAACACTGCTTTTTATTGTTCAGAAGCTATAGCCCTTCAAAGTTGGGATATTCATTTGTAATCACCCTGTATAATAAACAATTATATTAGTAAATATATAGTATAAACAATAGTATATTCCCTGTATAGTATAATCAAATATTTTGAGTTTTATATAAAAAAAATTACAATAATAATATTCCGGAGGCGCAGTTTGTCCCAAGGCGCCTGCTTGAACCGCACACTTCGCCCACAGCACGCGCAGGTGTGTACATATTATATATATATATATATATATATATATATATATTCATATATATGTGTGTTTGTGTTTGTGTATGTATATTAAATACTTTTTACATATCTACTTAAACAAATAAACCCATTTAGAATTGACAACTGGTATCATTACAAAAATAAATAATATATATAAAGAATCTGTCCTATACTATTTCGGTTTAACAATACAAGGCTAATAAACTGAATTATACCCAGTTCGTAATTATTAAATAAAAGAAATCAATTATTATATAAAAAAATATTTAAAAGTGACTTTTTTAAATCTTTCAAATTTTAATACTCTTAAAAGCTTTATCGAATACAAATTGTCTGTGAATCGAGATTAGTGACATTTTATCTGTCGAATTATATCACTTTTTACGTTTTCACTGCAGTTAATTAATTACTTTTCAAAGTTGATTAAGAACTTAATCAATAAAACAATAAATAAACTTTTAATTAAATTTTAATCTTTCAAATGTGACATTAACCATTTATCAAAATAAATGACTTGAAAGGTGAATGGGTAATGCTTGAAATAAACCCTTGTTTCTAAACAATATATATGTATATTGTTTCTTTTGCCGTAAATTTGTTTTATTTTTAATAAAATTTTTCATTCAGTGAGTGCAAGAAATCTTTGTCACGGTGAATTATCGTTTATTCAATATAGTATTGTTACTTGTTGAGGCTTCTTATGTGTTACTATATGTTTCTGTAGCAGTTTGATAAAGTGTTAAGTGATAATCTAATAATAACGTATTAAGTTATGTAAAATAATTTTTGAAAGGAAATATATTATTAACGACTGACTTTTTTCTCTGAAAACGTACATTTTTTCATAAACAGTTTTCTGGTAATTAGTAGCGAAATATTAACTATTAAAAAACCAAAATGAATCTGTTTCATTTGTTATTGAAATTTAATATCAGAATTGTGTGCTGTATGAATTGTCGAGTTTGAGGCATTTTTAAATATTGAATATTGAAATATTTATTGTTTATGCATACATTTGTTATTTGTTTGATTTCATGCTTTTATGAAATATGTATATAATTTGAAGAAAACGAGATCCCACTCATTTTTAGCTCACAGTTTTTTTTTTTCAATTTTTTTTCCAATTTCGGCAAATATACCACAATTTAGATATCTATAGAAGTGTTCTATTTGTTTTATATATCTTTAAATTTCAGTCTCAGAAAAACGATAACGATATATAAAATTAATAAAATATATAAACGCAAGTTATCATAAAGACAAATTAATCATTGTATTTGCTTGTAACATCTTTAATAATCTGCTTTCACATCTGTAATAAAAATAAAGTGAAGCACAGCAACAGAAAAATTTATATTTATGGGAAAACTATGAATTAAAATTATATCACGTTTTTATTATATGTATCCGTCGTATAACATTTCTAAATAAATAAATATATTTACGACATGGTTTTTATGGATAATGTTATCTAGTACACGATAAAAACAATGTAATCTATCAGAATTCAAATCTAATAAACATCATTCAGAAGAAAAAAATCATACTTTAGGCTATTGAACCGCCTATACATTCTACTTTACAAGCAGGGAAGATTAATTTTGAGGTCAAAATTAAATTTGAGTTCAAATATCATGAGCCATGACCAAAATGACCCACTAATTGAATTTTCTCGAACTTGTGACCTAGCCCAATGATTTTCGCGTGCCCAAAACCCGTACGATACACAATTTATTCAAAATCGTTAGAGCCGTTTTTTAGATAAAATTCATTTGACCCGCTTTGACCCAAAAATGACCCACTAATCGAAAGTTCTCGAACATGTGACCCAGCCGAATAGTCTTCTCGTGCCCGAAAACCATTGGATGCAAAATTTAGTGTAAATTGAGCCGCTTTTTAGATCTTGACCCACAATGACCCAGAAATCACCCACTAATCGAATTTTCTTGGACATATGACCTAGCCCAATGATTTTATCGTGCTCGAAACTCGTAAGAGACAAAATTTAATCAAAATCGTTAGAGCCGTTTTTTAGATAAAATTAATTTGAACCGCTTTGACCCAAAAATGACCCACTAATCGAAAATTCTCGAACATGTGACCCAACCCAATAGTCTTCTCGTGCCCGAAAATAGTCGGATACAAAAGTTCGTCAAAATCGTTTGAACCGTTTTTTAGATACAATTAGCTAGACCGTGACCCAAAATCACCCAAAATCACCCACTAATTGAATTTTCTCGAACACGTAACCTAGCCCAACAGTCTTCTCGTGTCCGAAAACCATTGGATGCAAAATTTAGTATAAATTGAGCAGCTTTTTAGATCTTGACCCACAATGACCCAGAAATGACCCACTAATCGAATTTTCTCGGACATGTGACCTAGCCCAATGATTTTATCGTGCTCGAAACTCGTAGGACACAAAATTTAATCAAAATCGTTAGAGCCGTTTTTTAGATAAAATTAATTTGACCAGCGTTGACCCAAAAATGACCCACTAATCTAAAGTTCTCGAACATGTGACCCAGTCTTCTCGTGCCCGAAAATGGTCGAATACAAAATTTCGTCAAAATCGTTTGAACCGTTTTTTAGATACAATTAGCCAGACCATGACCAAAATGACCCAAAATGACCCACTAATCGAATTTTCTCGAACATGTGACCTAGCCCAATGGTTTTCTGGTGCCCCAAAACGGTAGGATACAAAATTTCGTCAAAATCGTTAGAGCCGTTTTTAAGTTAAAATTTGCATATATATATAACCACACACAAGATTTGCTCGTATTAGAATATATGATAACTTTAATCAGAAAATAATTCAAGTAATAAATTCTTTTCAATAACAAAATTAAAAATAAATAAATAAATAGAACAAAAACATAAATGTTTTTTACGTGAAATATGAATACAAGTGGATAAGTGTGATCAAAGATCGCAAAAACGGTTTCGTTTAATATTCCTTTAAAACACTTTAAAACACTTTAAATTTCACCTCCGCCCCCCCCCCCCCCGAAAAAAAAAGTCATGTTTTTTATAAAGTAAAAATGTACCGGTCTATTTTTCTCGTTTTTTTCGAAAATCTGAACCGGTCCGACATTGGGCGAAGCCTACTATTATACTCTGTCATAATAATATCTGTTATGTGGACTAAATGCGATATTAAAAAAATATATATATTTCAAAATTAAACATGTTGCATAGAGACCTTCAAAATGTTAGACCTCAGATTATTTTTTGTATTTTTATTTTTTTAATGACGTCATATTAAGCGGCTTTCTGTATTTACACATACTTATACTCTTGTATTGGTGAGAAATGTTTGAAAATTTCCGTTTCATTACCAATATGACGTCATATTAATCTTTTTTTCAATTGGTGAAACATTTTATTTCATTTTCATTTTTCACGTGGAAATCATTCAATAGAAAATTAATTTTTGTAGAAAGAATTTTATTGTGGATTTTTAATTGTTGGCAACTGCTATAACGAAAAATGTTTAAGTTTAATAGGAAAAGGCTATTAGATTTTTTGTTTTTTATCTCTATATATTAAAATAATACGAGTTTTTCAAACTTTATGTTTTTGAGCTTCGTAATAGGTATTTAGCTATAAGTACACAAAATTTCATGACTGTAAGTTACACAGTTTCTGAGAACCAGTGCGGGAGTAATAGGGTTTCGTGAGATGAACGAAATCTTAAAAACTATAAAAACCAGACAACATCACAATGTCAAAATTCTACACCTTATTACTTCTTACATTTTTACACCAAATAACTTCAAATTTAACATTTGAAGTTATAATTTATCATACAATCAAATAAGAAATTCAAATTTAGGCATAACTGGTATTTAGGTAGTTATTTATGAATAAAATAATCTTAAGGGGACATATTAGGGTCCACATTGATGCCTATATTTTACATGGTGATTACAAATGGATATCCCCCTTTGAAGGGCTATAACTTGTAGTGTTCCATTTCACACAGCTCAGTGTGTAGAAAAAACAAGAAACACGAGCCAGTTTGCGCAACCAGCATAAACAGGAACGACTTCCATTCTGTAAGAGAATTCCTCCCATTCGGTTTTAAGCACACTGGGATAAAAAGAAGCATGGAGGCAGAAAGAGTAATGAAAGCCCTAAACTACTTGCAGGTAATACAACACAGGTGCACAAGGATACCAGTCGCGACAGGAAGCGAGATAGACAAGATAGTTGAAATCATCACGAAGAACATAATGGACCTAGAAGTAAAGATGCAAGCAGCGAGTGCAAAAGTAGAAATCTTTGAACAACACTGGAAACCAACAGAAAAAGAAGACAAAGAAGAAAACCCAGGTAACGTACACAGGGAGGAGGTGACCGCCGAGACTCAAACCAGGCCTCTAAGAGGATATGCGGAAGCAGTCAGAGCGGCTACATCCACCCTCATCATCCAAGGGACGACCGAAAGAGACGCTGAAGACTTAGAAAAACAAATAGCAAGAACAACAACGGGACACCATGGAGGAGTAAAGAAGATCAGAAGAATTAATAATGGGATGAAACTTATCTGTGAGGATGAAAAAGAAGCAATGAAAATAAAACATACCATCACCAACAGCGAAGAAGGGAAAGAGACTATAAGAGTAAGATCAGGAAATATTAGAAAGAAGAAGATAATGATTTTCCATGTCCCAGATTTCGTGAAAGAAGACCAGACAACAGAGAAGATAAAGAAGACCTTAGGACTGGGGCCGCAAACAAGGGAGGATGTCATCAGTTTGCACAGGCAGGTGGCCGCCCGGGAGGGAAGCAAGCATCAACCTGTCCTACTCCCTGAGCCTCTGGCAGATCACTTGCTAAGGGCAACGTCGATCTGCCTGGGGCTGAGGGATTGCCCAATAAAACCCTTCATCAGTGTGACGCGCTGCCACAAATGTCTTGAATATGAGCATGTGACAGCAAATTGCAAGGGGACACAGAGATGCTCTAACTGCGCGGGCGATCACCTGTACACTGACTGTACTCGGCAAACCCCCCGATGTTATGCGTGCACAAAATACAACGAAGGCAACAGAGAATGGCTAAGAACACAGAAGACGACGGATCACCAAGCCAATTCGGGTGCATGCTGGGTGCGTCGACACCTGCTAACGGTCCGCCAAGTACAGTCTGACAGGGGCATAGCATTAGCCTCAGCAGAAGAGGTAATAGAAGGGAGGGTGTCACTAACTTACACCAGAGGCAAACCACAGTTGGTCAGAATAACCAAACAAGACATAGAAGCCAGAATACAACATGACGCTCAGCGCCGCAATTATGGTAATAGACACAAATAATACTAGAACCACACGCTCAAGGAGCGCAGCGCAAAATCAAAAAAATCCACACGACAAAAACCAAACCAATATGCAACAAACACACGACACCTTAAACTTGATACAAATTAACCTACACGGCAGCAATAAAGCAACAGACACACTCGCAGGCTATGTCGCAGCCAAAGGAATACAAATAGCACCCTTACAGGATTTCCACCAAAATAAAAAAACGGGTAACATAACAGGGTTCAAACCAGAAAATTGGAATGTCACAAAAACACCACAAAACAGAGCTGCAATTATAACCCGACTAGGCACCATGCCAATAACAATACTAGCAAAAGAGTTCACAACAGCTATAAAACTAGAAAACAAGGATGAAACATTCACGATAATAAATACATACGCCCCCCCACAGGCGGACTTCTCAGAAGTACTAGACGAGATAGGTGAGGCCCTGAGTAAAGCGGCCGGAGAAGTACTGCTAGCGGGGGACTTTAATGCACACTCAACAGCATGGGGCTACGATGACATAGACCACAGAGAGCGCGAGCTAACAGATTTCCTCCTGCTACACGCGTTGTTTGTCTACAACCCGCCGGACGCACCACCCTCATTCAAAACTGTACGAGGGAATAACAGGGATGGCCGGACTTGACAATAACAACGGCATCACTAGGTAATGACATAAGCGATTGGCATGTCAGTGACGATGTCTCACTCAGTGACCACAGATACATAAAATTTAAAATTAAAAACTACGAGAACATAGACTACCAAAGACATGGTCTACAAACAAAGATAGGCAAACATGCAAAATTTGATAAAAACATTAGAAAAATCAGAAACACATACATTAAATAACTCCAAAAAGCAATTACAACAGACCAGTTAGACAACATAACACTCAGATTGCAAAATGAAATCAGATCGATAGCGTTTGCAAGCTATAGGAAAAAATTTACACCTGCGGTCACTGCCCCTCCATGGTGGACGGATGAAATTAAAACAGCGAGGAACAAGGTTAGGGCACTCAGGAGGAAATTTCAAAAACAACAGAACGAAGAATTAAAAGTAAAACAACACATAAACTTCAAAAAAGAACAAGCCAAATTAAAAAAACTAATAAAAAGAACAAAATCCAAAACATGGAAAGATTACTGCAACAAGGTCACAGACACATATGGCTCCCAATATAAAAACGCTAGCAACAAAAGAACAGGTCCGGTAAAACTAGTCAACATTCTACCCCCAAATACAAAAGTAACCATTAAAGACACACTAACACATTTCCTGGACAACTTATACATAACAGACCAAAATATTCCCCACACACTAACAAAGGCAAACAAAGAAAACAGCGAACCAGCACCACCGGTAGTAACAAAGGCGGAATTAAACAGAATAATCAGAAACATTAAACAAAATAAAGCACCCATATTCGACTTCATAGATTACAACCTAATTAAAAGAATTAATAATGCAACACCGCAACTACTACTGACACTCTTCAATACATGCCTAAGTTTAGAATACTTCCCAAAATCGTTTAAAATAGGCATAGTGGTACTGTTCCAAAAACCAGGTAAAGACCCAACAAATCCAAAAAATTACAGGCCTCTTACCAGCGATTGGCAAAATGTTAGAACGCATAATACACGGTCGGATAAACTTCCACCTAAACAATAATAACTATTGGAGCAACAAACAGTATGGTTTCAAACAGGGGATCTCAACAGAACACGCGTTGGAAAATTTAATCAACACAATAAAAGAAGATAAAACAAACAAATACCAAACACTCCTAATAGCCATGGACATCCAAGGGGCCTTCGACAACATACGCTGGCCAATATTAATTAATAATATTAAGCAATCTCCCTGTCCAGGGTACCTGGTAAACTGGATAGTGAGCTTCCTCCAACACAGGTACGTTTCACTAGAGGAAAACGGCATTAAAGTCACAAAGCAGACATTTGGCGGATGTCCCCAAGGAAGCTGTCTCGGCCCGCTCCTCTGGCTATTAATCGCAGACACAGCACTTAAAAGAAATTGGGGAAAACATGTTAGATTACAAGCCTTCGCAGACGATTTTATTATAATTCTAAGAGGCAGAACAAAGGACAAACTTAAGAGATTAGCAAACAAAATACTAAAGGAATTTAACGACTGGATAGAGGGGAATAACCTAACGCTGAACAGGGAAAAAACAGAACTATTATATCTTAACAGGGGACACAGGGAAAACCTTCCAACAGAAAACACCAATGATATAGAGGGAATAGAACTCAACGGCCAGAGACTAAATGTAAAAGAACAGATAAGATATTTGGGAGTCATACTGCACAAAAATCTAAACTGGATACCACACTGTCAAACACAAACAAATAAGGTACGAGCAAACTTCACAAACTTAGCACATATGGTAGCAAAGGGTTGGGGACTAAAAGCAAATATACTAAAAATCTGGTACACCACAGTAGTGGAAAAGACGCTAACCTACGCAGCACCGGTCTGGGGACACCGCCTCAGCAAAAGGTGCATACAGATATTGTCAAGCTGCCAGCGACATTTTGCACTGGCCATAGTCAGGGCCTATAGAACCTCGGCACTTCTGGTACTCTCAGGCCTGATTCCAATCCATCTTAAAGTCTACTACGAAGCAGCGTACGGCACAGTCTCAAGATTAAGGAAAAATGCAACAATACATAATGAAACTTTACATCACATCGAATACGACAAAAAAATAAACATATGCAATACACAAGACACAACGATATACACGGACGGCTCTAAATTGGAATCAGGTGCTACAGGTTCGGCCTTTGTAGCATATAAAAATAATCAAAAAATAAAAACATGGTCAGTGCCGTTAAGGAACAGCAACAGCGTCTTCCAGGCCGAACTACTGGCAATACAAGAAGCAGCAAAATGGGGCAGCACCATTGGTGAGTCATATAGCATCCGCTCGGACTGCAGATCGGCCATCGAATCACTTAGTAAACCATTCAATGTAAACAAAACAGTAGACACAATCCAAAAACTCATAAAAGAAGCTAACAACAAATTTAAAATCAGCTGGGTTAAGGCGCATGTAGGCATCCAAGGAAACGAAGAGGCAGACATGTTAGCCAAAACCGCAGCTCTAAATGTAAACAAAAAAAGTAAATACAACCTGACTAAACCAATCTCAAAACTTAAAAGAACACTAAAAGATATAACACTAAAACAATGGCAGTTCGAATGGGACTATGGGGACACAGGTAGGGAAACACACAGGTACTTCCCAAAAGTAGATAAAAATAGACTAATAAGCGATTTCCTGCTAGCACAGCTATACACAGCTCACGGAGCTTTTCCAGCATACCTACACAGGTTTAAGAAAGCGGACACACCGGACTGCGAATGCGGAACGTGGGTTCACCAAAACATTACCTAATTCAATGTCCACTCACCCAAGCACACCACCTGGCACAAATAACAACAGACAACGAGAAATTATGGTATGAACAATTAGCGGAAAACAAACACGTACAAAACAAGGCAAAGACAGTAATCAGGTGGCTCCAAGAAAACTGCGACAGCATCACGACACTAATTCAAAACAACACACAATAATATTTAGCACCCCAGCAGCAGTCAAAGGCGGAAGGTAACGCAACGATAAAATGAATATGTATATGTGTTTATGTGTTATATGTTAAAAAAAAGGCCTAAGAGCAATCCAAAGCCACAAAAAAAACTAAAAAATTGTCCATGGGTATTGTCCAATGGCAGTGTGCGGTAGTCGCACAACATCAGCTGCTTCCAAGGCCCGAAAAAGGAGCCCCGTAATCACAGAATTACCAGCACGACGTGCGTCACCAACGGATCAGCAAGTTGTGCATTATGACACAGTAAGAAGCTTACAATAGCCCCCGGCACTGTCTGTCCGTCCTAGTGTAAAAGAAAAAAAAAGTGTTTATTTATGCGTTTATATGTTATATGTTTAAAAAAAAGGGGGCCCAGGAGCAATCCAAAGCCACCAAAAAAATTATAAAATGTCTATGTGTTTTGTCCTAGTAGCAGTGTGCGGTAGTCGCACAATATCAGCTGGCACCACGGCCCGAAACAGGAGCCCCGTAATCACAGTATTACCAGCACGACGCATGTCATCAACGGTCCAGCAAGTTGTGCACCATGACACAGTAAGAAGTTTATAATAGCCCCCGGCACTGTTTGTCCGTCCTTGTGTTAAAAAATAAAAAAATAATAATAAAAAGAAGGGGAAGAAGACAGATGAGAAAGAAGAAGAAGAAGAACTGGAAGGAAAGAGGTGATAAGTATAAAGGATAAGTATGGAAAGTAGATCGTGTACGTTAATGGGAGCTGGTGCACGTTAAATCTGTTCGTGGCTCTAATGTCCTCCAAGTTCTATATAAGCGCTACCTCTGGGGGTGCCAATCCAGATGCAGGTCTCTCACCTGGAATTGGTTCAAAATTAGGAGACTAGTTTCACAGTTATGTGGATCATGTGAACTATATAGAAATAAAAAGCTACAAAACAGGGCCTTGGGCCGAACCAACAACAACAACAACAACCCATTGGGCTTATGGTTTAGTCAGTTAACGACAATAGTACTTATTTTAAATTGCAAATTGTTAATTATTTAAACCTTTCTTGGGCCCAAAGGACGGGTAACCAAGTCAATTAGCACAATAAAAGTAAATTAATTTCAATAATGTAGTTAAAGTATAATTCAGAATAAGTTCAGTTTAAATGTTACTAACATTCTTCTCTTCCAGGTTCCCCTTGCAGTTCCTCGTGTCGCCGGTTGGGACGGGCCAATGGCCGTCCCCAATTGGTAGCACAAAGGATTTTTTTAGCAGCAGTTTTTTTTATTCATTTTATTTTTGACTGTTCGCCTCTTTATTAGGTGCAAATGGACATTGTCCGCACAAGCTACCGGACCCGCTCCAATGGGACAGTCCACGGAGCCAGTTTTTACCAGGTGGGGTTCGGTAGAAAGGCGCAGTCCCGTCAGCCCCCGCAGCGTTTTCGTCTGCCTTGCTATTCGGCCCCAAAATTTTCCTTGCTGGTATGACTTAGCTATTGGCAAAAATTAAATAAATAAATAAATAAATAAATAATAATAATAATTTCAGTGGTATTAATTGTCCTCCCTCAAAATTCTCCCCCCTTTTTCAAGCTAAGTTGAGTACCATAGTTTCGGCACTAAATTGTCCAGTCCCATTCCAACTATCATGACGAGTATGTGGCGAGCGGCAACAGTTCTCAGAATACTAAAATCTAGGAGTAATCAACCCAGTAAAATCCGGACATTATAGGTCAGCCGACCTGGGTACTTGTCATTGTGAATCGCCCCATGAGGCGATCAGGCGAATTTCGCCCCACTCTCCAGGCACTCAAACCCGTCAAACTGGGTCGAATCCCGGTAGGTAGGGGCCTGGTTAGCGGTCTCCAAGCAGGACAGGTGTTACAGTTGCAATAGCTACAGTTATCCTCGTTTTCAGTTTAGCAGTATCAGCTGGTATAGAGGCGGAAAAAACACTTTACCTTTTATGTATATTGGCGGCAACTGACTGAATGAACGCGCAACGGAACCTTTCGGTTCACTTTCAACCCGCCGATCGGTGCGCCATCTCTCGCTTAAAAAACGAACCTTTACATTTATGAATTTTTATAACTTCTCAATCAATTCGATATGTGAAATGGAACGCTACATTTTATTCTTCAGAAACTTTGCCACCGCGAAATTTAAAGTTTTTTTTCAAGATTTATTTTTAGAAAAATGTAAGTGTTATAAAATTACATCTACACTAATTTTTTATGCATAAATTAAAGAAGAAAATCGTATTTGTTAGTTGATATATTAAAGAATTGTGGCTTGACAACTGTGTGGGTACAGCTTCTAAAATAGAAGGAGAAGCAACTGATACTTAAATTCATCCTAGACTTGACATAAGAACAGTGAATAATACAAAGAGCAAATTAATAAGTATTCTTAGTACAAAAGCTAGTAAAATACGCAGCCTTTTTAAACATATGCATTTTTTGGGAAACGACTACTATTCAACCATAAATTTCGTTATATAAAATTGCACAGAATAGTTACAAAAAATCTGACGTAGTTCTCTAGAAAAATCTAATAGCAGCATTTAAAAAAAAAAAAAAAAAAAAAAAAAGTTGATTGATTGAAGGTTGGTGAAGGTGAGCCCATATCTGTCTACATATTTTGATAGTGACTTTCTTGAAAAAATATATATAGATAATTTAACAAATTACAATAACCATTGGGAAAATGTTCCGAATACTTAAAAAAAAAAAAAAAAAAAAAAAACCCTACTTCCGTGTTATAGCGGCCCCCACAATTATGATTATGCCAAGGTTACAGTTATGATTTCGCCAAGATCATCGCAAAGCTTATAAACGCATCCTATATACGCATATATATATTCCAAACACTCCTATATGTGCAATATACGTCATTATACACATATTATTTACGTCTTATATGTCGTATATACATCATATGCACATATCATATAAATACATCATATATGCATCATGTATGTCTATAACTTTGCCACATACGTCAAGAAATGTTATATATATATATATCATATATGTTATTATAATATCACACGTGCTTTATAATTTGGCGATATATCTTGATCGCATGGCGATTCATCCTTGGGGGCCGCTATAACACGAAAGTACCAAATTTACAATATATAAATGAAAACAGAAACAAAAATATTTCATCCTTGGGGGCCGCCATAACACGAAAGTACCAAAGTTACAATATATTAATGAAAACAGAAACAAAAATATTTCATCCTTGGGGTCGGTATAACACGAAAGTACGAAATTTCTACTTTATTTTTCATATCTGATAATTTGCATCTATACTTTTTGTAACTTTAACATTTTGTAACGATTTTATGCATTTATATCGCCTAGTCAGAATCTATTGCATACTATTGTCAGAATCTATTGCCTAGAAGACAAATTCGTCTAAAATTACGCTTAAAAAAATAAATTGACGACGTCAAGAGGTCCATTTTCAACCAAAACAATAACCATTTTCCCAATGGTATAAAAAACAAACAAAAAAAAAAAAACACGCCCGGAACTAATGTTACTGTTTACTACTTGATCGTCGTGTTTCTAATTATATAGCTCCAAAAATTTCCTTTCACTTTCTATATCGATTTATCTATACTAATATTATAAAGAAGTAACGATTGTTTTTTTGTTTGTTTGTTTGTTTGTAGGGGGTGATCTCTGGAACTACCGAAGCGATTTCAAAAATGATGGTGGTATATTGATGGTGACAATCCCTGCTCCAACATAGGCTATGTTTTAGGTATTTTTTTTTATATACTGAAGGAGCTAGAAACATGAAATTTGTCATGGTAGTTACTTATAAAATGTAAATGCTCTGTAAGAACAAATTAAAAAAAAATCGAAATTTAAAAGGCTGAGATGAGCGAAACGCGTTCTAAAAACATTCTAAATTACAATTTTTATGGAATCTCTGAAACTGCAGAACCATTTTCAAGAGTGATGGCGGCAAATTGATGGTGACAGTCCTTGCTCAACTTAGGCTATATTTTATGTCGGTGCCTCTACACCCAGGGGAGTGCATGAGCGAAAAGCGTTCTGAAAACATTCTAAATTATAATTTCTATGGAATCTCTGGAACTACAGAACCATTTTCAAAAGTGATGGTGGCAAATTGGTGGCGACAGTCCTTGCTCC
This sequence comes from Maratus michaelseni, assembly GCA_963931845.1. Classification (NCBI taxonomy): domain Eukaryota; kingdom Metazoa; phylum Arthropoda; class Arachnida; order Araneae; family Salticidae; genus Maratus; species Maratus michaelseni. The sequence goes on from OZ007592.1 coordinate 398,106,857, forward strand.
AACATAGGCTATATTTTATGTCGGTACCACTACCCTCACGGGGGTGCAGGAGCGAAAATCCTTCTAAAATTTCGATTTTTTTTATACTGAAGGAGCTAGAAACATGAAATTTGGCATGGCAGTTATTTATAAGATGTAAATGCTCTCTAAGAACAAATTCTAAAAAAATTCGAAATTTAGAAGGATGAGATGAGCGATAAGCATTCTAAAAGCATTCTAAATTACAATTTCTATCGAATTTTTTGAATTACAGAATCCTTTTCAAAAGTGATGGTGGCAAATTGATGGTAACAGTCCCTGCTGTAACATAGGCTATATTTTATATAGGTGCCACTACCACAGGAGGGTGCAAGAGCGAAATACGTTCGAAAATTTCGTTTTTTTTATACTGAAGGAACTAGAAACTTGAAATTTGGCGTGGTAGTTACTTATAAGATGTAAATGCTCTCTAAGAACAGTTTCCTTAAAGTTCGAAATTTAAAAAGGTGAAATGAGCTAAATGTGTTCCAAAAACATTCTAAATTATAATTTCTATGAAATCTTTGAAACTAACGAACCGATTTTAAACGTAATGCTCGCAAATTGATGGTGACAGTCTGTGCTCTAACAAAGGTCATATTTTATGTCAATGCCACTACCCTCAGGGGGTTGCAAAAGTGAAGAACGTTCTAAAATTGCAATTTTTATTTTACTGAAGAGATTAGAAACTTGAAATGGGGCAAGATAGTAACTTTTAAGATGTACATGCTCTCTAAGGGCTGTTTTAAAAAAAATCTAAATTTAAAACAGTGATATGGGGGAAAACTGTTCTAAAAACATTCTAAATTACGATTTCTATGGAATTTTAAGGACAGAAACTCGAAATTTACCATGGCTGATACTTTTTAAGACACAAGTGCAAGGTTGAAAGAGGAAAAAAGTTCTAAATATATATATATATATATATATATATATATATATTGTTTTTACTAACAGGATTAGAAACTTCAAATTTTGCATGGCGGTTACTTTTAAGATACAAATGCTCGCTAACAATGGTTTGTAAAGAAATTCAAAAATTCAAAGGGTGAAATGAGCGGAAAGCGTTTAAATTGCAGTTACTATGGAATTGTTATGTGTAGAAATTTAAAATTTTACATGGCTGCTTATTTGGTCGCACAGAACAATTTGAAAAAAAAAATCGAAATTTAAAAGAGTGAAATGCACGAAAAGCATTCTAAATTACGATTTATTTGGAAATATTAAGGCTAGAAACTTAAAATTTTGCATGGCTCTTACTCACGTAAATGATCACCCAGCAGAGTTTACTAAAAATGCGAAATGTAAAAAGACAGGAAAAAAAAAAGTATAAAAATTGCAAGTTATGTGTTACAGATGGTATAGAAGCTTCGTATTTAGTATGGTTGTTACTCTTAAAATGCAAATGCTCGCTAAGACCGGTCTTTAAAATATCGAAATTTAACAGACTGAAATGAGTGGAAAACGGTCTGAAAACGATCTACATTATGATGTTATTGGATTTATTAGGGTTAGAAACTGGAAATTTAGTATAGTTGTAACTTTTAAGGTGCAGACGCTCAGTACAAACAGTCTATTAAAAATTCGAAGTTGAAAGGCGGAAAACGTTAGCGGAAAACTCAGCGGAAAACTCAGCGGAAAACGTTATAAATTATGTTTTTTTTTTCTAAATTGTTAGCGATAGAAACTTGGAATTTAACATGTCTGTAATTTTTTATACGTAATTTTTTTTACAAAATTTGAAATTTAAAAAAGGTGCAGAAGAAAAAAAACATTTCAAAATTGTGATTTTAGTGATGCTGCTGGTATAGGAAGTTGAAATTTAGCACGGTGGCTATTTTTAAGATTTCAGTGCTCGCTAAAAACGGTTTCCATAAAAAAAATCGCAATTTAAAAAAGTGAAATAAGCTGAAAATTTTCTAAAAACATTCTAAACAATGATTTATCTGAAACTGTTAGGGATAGAAACTTGAAATTTTACATAGTTGTAACGTTAGAGACACAAATGCATCCATAGAACAGTTTTTAAAATTTTTGACATGTTAATGTGAGCAGGATCAGAAAAGCTTTAAAATTACAATTTCTGTGATATAGTCATTACAGAAATTTGCTTAATTAGTGTGGCTCAATTAGTAATTTCTAAATTATATGAGGCATTAAAATTTCTTCTAACGAAAATAGGCGAAGGAATACCACTGGGCATTTTTCAAGAATTACGCGAGCAAAGCCGCGGGTTTTGCTAGTAACTAATAAAGTATGAATTTCGTATTTATAAAGATTTGTTTAAGGTACAAAAAAAAATTCAAATTTTGAACTGGTCAAAGTGGTGTATCCCTTAATTTAAAGTAAATAAACAAACAACGTGATCATCTGTATTTTCAGTAAGTTATTGTTTTAATAATACATTAAATAGTATGTTTAAAATAAGTTTCATATAATTTTTTTATGAATTTTCTTTAAATAATGGAAATATTTAAATATTCTATTTTTATCAGATATTCATTTATATTTAAACATCTACTGTTCATATTGAGAAACGGAGTTAAAATTGTAATTTCTAAATTGTCCCAAATGTTGTAATTATTACACACGAAAATTTTATCAGAAAAGATTATCAATTCTTCTTCTTAATAAATTGCTCCTATCTCGTAACAAAGGGCTTCGTCTTACGAAAAATTGAATAAGCTCGGCTTAACTTGATAATACAGATGAAGAACATAAATTTTGTTAATGTGCGTATATCAACTATTTTAAGGAGATTTTATGAAATATCATGGTGAATTTAGTTTTCCGTATTAATAATACAATTTTCTGGGATACTTGGAAGGGTAAGTTTTAATTAAGGAAATAAATAAACTGCTTAGAAATTTATTCTTGAGTAATGCGGAGTACATCAAAATATTGCTGTACCATTTTAGGGTATATCACAAATATCCAAATATTTAACAGAAGATAAAGTTTATAATTGCTATAAAAAAATAAAAACGAAAAAAAAATGTCTTGTCAAATTTTGTTCCCGGAGAGAAAATAACCTCTTTAATTTCAAGAATCTCCAGTAAATTTTCAAGAATGTATATTTATAAAGAACGAGAATGCAATATTATAAACAGAGAGCTGGATAAGTAAGCTATAATAATCTCGATGATGCCGCGGTCGTCTGACGTTATTAAATGTCCCGACCTTCACTAACCCACTGGTCGGCGTCTATTGAATTTAACTTTTAAAATTTTCCTTTGGGAACCTTCCGCGATCTGGTTTAGTACCGTTCGATCAGTATCTGAAGAAAGGGGCACTCGATTGCACCGTCTGTTCAACGAAGTCGCGGCGGTGAAGAAAACGACTTAAGTATTTGATGAAGGCTGAAAAAAAAAAAAAAACGGGTTTTCTTGTTTAATTGAAAAAAAAGTCGGTTAATTGAAAAAGCGGTATCCTGCACGTTGGCGCCAGGACACCGCGGGCTTTTCACATTGGAAAGACCGCGGTAAAGCAAAATAAATAAAAAACACGGTTAAGGATATTGCTTCGCACTGTAAAACTAGTCGTTGGGGGCCACCATATAACTTACCCATCATGGATATGCATAATATAAAATATAAAAATAAAACATATGTAAACAATTTATAAAATGCATTGCAATTCGAATAAAATCGTGACTTGAAGACGTCATAAACTTTAAATCAAGGGTAACGACAGGCTACCGCGGTGCATTCCACTTATCTTTTTTTACAGACCGCTAGAGTGACGTAATGTTCTTTTCGTACACCTGCATTGGTGCATTCGAGCATCACGTGACTCCTACGGTCTGTAAAAAAAGATACGCGTAAAGCACCGCGGTAGCTTGTCTTTTTCGTTAGCCTCGCTTTAAATGCTCTATTACTGAAATGCGTACAAGAAACATCCTTATAACTCCAAAATTGATAATCATAGTAACTAATGTGTACTGCGTCGGATTAAGTGTCCCATTTCCAATTAAAATATATCTTTCAATTGGTATTTGAATGAAATACAGAGTCATGAAAAATAAAGCAAATGTTAGAAAAGCAAAGCTTCTTTTGCTGCCAATAATTTTTGAATTAGTGTTTCAGAATATATTTTACATTGTTTAATCAGTTTTGTCAAAGTAGAATGTCAGTGTTTTGGATGCTATGAATTCAAAAGTAAACATTTTCGGATGCATAAATGAATTTATACATGCAAGTTTCACAAAAAATTGTTAACTTTAATGTTAATGTTAATGCTGTTAAATTAGCATGTTTCTCTCTTAAATATGTTTACTGAACATGAAAATGTTTAATTGAGAATTGATTGAAAAGTTTATATTCCGCGTTGAGAAAATTTATTAATATAATGTAAAAACTACTTAGAAACATTTCGAAAAAATATGAGCAGCAAAATAAATTAATTTTTATAAATGCTTCTTTAAATCTCGAAAATTGATTGGTGTTTTAGGTTTTTTATGATGAAGAAACGATTTTCGGAATCATGGATAACTCGGAAGAATTTATTTTATATATTCGTAGATAAATAAACTTAATTAGATATCATTTCTAATTGGAATATAATTCATTTTGATTTAAAGCTGGCTGCGCGGTCGTGCTAAGTTAGAATTTCAATCATTAGTAATCTGAAAGATCACCCATACCTATTTCCGGTAAGCAAGAACAACAGTTTATTAAGGAGACGTTCCGCCGAATAAAATATTAAAAAGTAAAAAAAAAAAAAAAAATATTTTTCAAACCCTTAAAGAGTATAGAATATGCCTTAAAAACGTTTCCATTTCGTACAATATTTAAGACTTAGCAATCAATTTAACGGAGTGGTGGAACGTTTTTACAAATATGTAGTTTTAAAGGTTACACTTGTGTTTCTGTAAAACAAAAGTGTTGTGTCAGTGTTCATTCCCCACGCTTAAAACAGTCAAGCTTTCAGTAATTATTTCATTGAAAAATAACAATAACACACACACATATATATATATATATATATACTATATACATAAGAAAATCATGAGAAAACTGGAAAATATTGTTTTTCTTCTTTTTATGAGCTTATACTGCAGCGATGTCTAAATCTCTTTAATTAATTTTTTATTGGTACAAGAATTAAATTACCCCAGTATAATTAAAATATTGTAATTAAGTATAAAATCCATTACTCAAATCATCTTAAATTCTTAAATTATCTGCGTTGTTTGTAGTCTAATTCTCCTGGTAAATTGACTTGCATTTTGTGACCATTAAGATCATTCAAGAAATATTTTTTTCTTAGTTCAAGTGCTATCGTGCTGATAGAAAATATATTACATATAGCTCGAAAGAGAAAAACTTGTTAAATACTTTTAAGAAATTCTTAAAGAAAATTATGTATGATTTCTGTGTTCTTTTCTTTTTTTTTTTAAATTTAAGAATACATGTAATGTGTTTTTAAATAAGAAACTCTGCGCGTGAAAAAAATCTTAGAAATTATTTATTTCTAGAATATTTTTAAGCACATGGTTATATAAACTTTTCTACCGGCATGTCAGCAACAAATAAATCTAAGAAAGAATATCAAAACTCGAAATTAACATTGTTAAGTACCCAACTTCAAACTTTCAGTACCCTCTTGTTTATTTTTTTTTTAAACTAGGATAGTACAATTAAACATAATTTATGATAATGATTTGATAAGATGTCATCAGTATGGGGATATATTTTTACTAGTAAATCTATAGATCAGGAGCCTCAACGTCAGCTCGGAAAGTCAATTTATCTCACTTTACATAATATTTAACATCTTACAATCCGCAAATTATTTTTTTTAAATTACTACATACATATTTATACTCTTTTTAAATAATTTGAAGGTTTAAGAAATTAGAAACGTTTAATTAAACACGGTTTATGCAATAATATTCTGACATTCTTATGAACTTCTTATTCTATGTTTTAGATTAAAAAAATACATTTCTTCAGGGGGACAGAGGCCCACTGAACCCCCCCCTAATCTTAACAAATTTATATTCGTGATTTACTATTGATTGTGTGAATGATTCTAGTATATCTTGGATTTTGCTCTACACAGTGGTTTTATTGAAATATAAATAAAATTAATTGTATGTAAAATTAATTGCTGTTAATATAAATAAACGAATTTTTATTGTTTTTATTATTCTTAAAATATTCTTCAAAATCCTACTTTTGTCAAGTACCAACATTTCAAATTGTACCTTTCCTTAAAATCGCATAGTTTCATTATCGATAATTGAAGTTTGGGGGTTATATATATCTGAAAATTTCTTTATGCCATTTGTATTTCCTTATAAATCCCCTCAAAAAATCTTTATAACAGGTGATTCTAACGTCTGAACAACATGTCGCAGAGGTATTACTATTTCCGAATATTAATATCCGTTTTAACAAATAAAAGAAATTCTGGGATTTAAAAGATGAATATTATTATTCGACAATAATTAACAGATATATGATCCACTTGTGAGTTACTGGTGTCTTCTGCTCTGTATTCAAATGCCTTAGATAGATGCTTAACATACAAAAATCTCACTTGCAATATTCTCTCATTAGCAATGCAAGAACATTAAACCATGACTATTCTTTTAAGCAGAATTCAATAGATGCAATGGCGAAAAAACAACCCTTTTTCGAGAAAGTGATAGTGATTAATGAAAAATTTTCCACATTTCTAATGCACAGAAAACTATTTCTACAAATCTTTGGCTGTTTCCTACCTTGTGTTTTTAATTACCAATCCTTGTGCTTTTATTATAAATGAAATGTTGTTTTAGTGCCGATAGAAAGCTATGAATAACTGTGTTACATGAAATATATTTATCAATCTACTATTTCTTATTTCAGCTGAAAATGAATGAGGATTAGAAAAAAAAATTAATTTAACAATTTTAAACTGAAATTTTAACAATTCATAAAATCCTATTTCCTATATTCTTTAGCAGATATTTGCTAACATCCTAAAATTCGATATCCCGATTTGAGAAAACTCATTAAAATACTATACGAAGTAAAAACGACTCAGAAACTTTTCTGAAACAAAGTGGTAGCAAAATAAACTTTTTTTTTTTTCAAATGCTTCTTTAAATGTCGAAAATATTTTGATTTCTCGGGGTTTTGAAGATGATCAACGTTTTTCGGAATAGATAACTTGAAAGTGGTTATTGTATATTTTCGCCTGTGTTTATGATACATTTTCGTAGATTGAGAATTTTTTTTTTTTCAGAGTAAGGTATTTGCATGATAAGTTAATAGTAATTATTTAAAATGTAACTTAAAAAAAAAAAATAAACCAGTTTGTTGAAGGAAACTGTAAATCTTCGGTTTTAAGTGGTTAAGATTATTTATTCAATAAACAGCACATATATTGCATTAAATTTTTAAAAGTTTCAGAAATTTTCTTCAAAAATATAATTAAGTGTTGTCTTAAAGATACGGTTTATAAAAATAATATATAATAGATAATAAAACTGCTGCATTCGTTTCTCTATTAATCTTTAAAAAAAATCAAATGTAAACAAATTATTTTTAATGAAATTTGTAGCAGATTTTGAATTTTGTATTATAAATATTCTTATTTATTTGCCTATGTTAATATTTTAATGTAACGTTAAAAATAAAAACAATGTATGTTTGTTTATGTGCATCTTTTTCTTTTAATTAATATTTCTACGCACAGTATAAAGCCTAAAACATAAGTGCGAAGTAATTCTCCTTGAACGAATGTTACAGTTTTTGTATAACTTTAGTACATTTTAACAACTAAGTTATGTGTTTACTTAATTATTACTGAAACTATAATAATAATAATAATAAAACTATAATAATAATAATGATGGTAATTGTAAACTAAACTTCGTTTGTCGCTGAATAAATTAGTGTCCAATTGTGTCTCTCCGTTTGTCTCTGATTTACATTTAGATAAACAAATAAATGCTATTAAATGAAAATTTTACCACATTTAAATTTAATACCATAAATATCTTAATGTAATTACTTTTTGAAAAATGTAACGTGGCAACATAAATGAAATGCATTTTCTCATCACAATGAAATATGACAAATATATTCGTTTAATTAAAACTAGCAACACAAAATTAAGTGCAGAACGTAAAGGTCAGGAAATTGTTATTAAGTGAATTATACGAAGTAATAAAATAAAAAAGATAAACTCCGCTCGTCTCCCTATTGGACTTACAATGCTTTCGAACAGTAAATAAATTATTTTTAAATAAAATAAAATAAGTTAAAATAAGTTAATTATTTTTACTGAAATTTTAGCATATTTGAACTTAATGTCATAAATATCCTTATTTAATTGTCTATTGAAATTACATAATGTGGCATCAAAGTAAGATAAATTTATGTTTACGTGTAGATTTTTACTTTAATTATTATTTGCACAAATAGTATAAAGCATAGAATAAGTGTGAAATAACTAGCATTGAACGGGTTTTAGAATTTTTGTATAACCTTACTATATTTTAACAGTTCAATTATTTGATTTCTTAATGATACCATCTAGAAAATTCATATAGGATTAAAGAAATAAACTCTATTTGTCTCTAAAAAAAGGATTAAAAGTTAAAATATATACTCTCATTACAGTGAAACATAAGAATTTTATTCCTTTAATTAAACCTAGCAATTGAAAATTGATCACAGGACATACATGAGAAGCAATTGTTATTAAATGAATTAAATGATGTGACACAATTAAACGATGTATGTGCACGAGTCGTTACACCAACTAATAAATTTATTTAATTAAAACTGACAATAAGAAACATAAACGTCAAATATAAAGCTAAAGGAATTGCTTCTGATTTCTGTAAAAGTTGTGTTTGATATCTCATTTATGTTATAATTGTATAGCAAGTTGTTAGGAGGTAGTTTTTTTTTTATGTTTGTTTTAGATTGTACTTATAATGCATTTTTTATAATAAAAGAAAAACATGTTTTTTAATAATAGTTCGAAAAAAGTCAAAATTTTTGCAGAACAATATAGTTAATCGAAAGAAATATATATATATATATATATATATATATATATATATATATATATATATATATATATATATATGGTGTTAAATCCATTCGTTCTGTCCTTTCATGCCCCGGGTGTAAAGGCTGATTTTTTGGATAGGTCACTAAGTTTAGCTTGACTCGTGGTTACTAAATTGTGTAGGGGAGATGGGGGATGAATGGGACATTTTCACAAAAATATTTATTTTATATATTTTATTTAAGTTATTACAAATATTATACATCACATTTCATAGATTAAGTGTTTGACTACATATTATGCACACTATTTATTCAAGATTATTATTATACAGAAATATATTATAAAATTTAAAAAAAGTTCCTCTCTGTCCCAATCATCCCCACAGCAGGGATGGATGGGACACAAATATTTTCCTTCCTTTATTCAATGTTAAGGACTAAAAGCTGACAAAAATACCTCCTTGGCAAAAGCTGAGAGATTGTAAATTGTAATATGATCTCAGGATTATTTGTTAGTCAATCATGTTGGACTCATCTCAGCTTTACCTTAAAAGGCCCATAAATGGAAGCATTCAATGGCTGAAGACGATGGTTACAATGAGGATGAAATGTTAAAAGAATAATTACCATAAATTATTAATTTATCAAACTATATAATATTATTTAGCTAATAAATATATTTTTCAGCAACCTCTAGGTACGAATGAGACAATCCCATTCATCCCATTTGAAATGTCCCAAACATCTCCAAGATACATATATTCAATTGTCAGCCATTTTGTCTCAAAAATTATTTTATCGCAATGGTTAATGGTCATTCATTTTAATTACCAATATTCAGCCTTGAAATAAAAAACTATAACATATCTTAATTAAAATTTAGGGGAAATGCTTAAGTGATACTAAAATAAAACAACAAAAGGCTTATAAAGACCTTTTTAATCGTTCAACATACGTTTCAACGCTCTTTGCGGCGTCATTTTCAAGAAAATATATTGATAAATAAAATATTCTTGCAAAATTTGAAAAATAACATTGAAAACATGAATCACGAGATCCAAATATGTAAAACTGAGAAAAGCAGGTGCTTGAGGTAGCCAACTGTAATCGTGAAAATTATATTTCGCTATTATTGTTTGAAACGGAAAAGAACCTCGTGCCAAATTTTAGGCAATTCAAATGAGGCGGAATCATTGCAAATGTTTACGTTACGTATGTAGATTTCTATTGCTTCATGGATAATGGATGGGAAGTAGGCTCTTGACGGGTAAATTATTTTACTATTTTTAAAATCAATTTCTATTGCTTCGGTTCTATGTAGTCGTGCCAGCGCTGTAGTACTCCTGTTATATTTGATATCTGCTATATGCTCTTTTAATCTTGTTTGAAACTTTCTGGTGGTTATTCCTGTATAATATTGTAAAGTACCATCCGTTCTAGTGAATGGGATTTCATAAACACCTGATAGTTGATATGGTTCTATTGGGTCTATTTTCTTACAAACTGCACTTTTTAATTTTATGGTTGGTTTTGCAATAAGGCAGATATTAAATTTTCTAAGTTTATATTTTAATCTTTCAAAGAAACCTGGAAAATATTGCAAAGTTGATATTTTTGAGTTCCGTTCATTAAAAATTTTCTTCTTTTTATTATCCATGCTCGTAATTAATTTATTGATGGTGCTGTCTTTGTATCCGTTATTTATTGCGATGTCACGTATTTTATTTATTTCATTGTTTAATTGATTAGGTGTACAGACAGTAAATGCTTATCTAATACGGCTTAATAAAGGCTTATCTTATAAAAATATCTTAATTGTTTATATTACATAAGATATTTAAGTAAATTCAAATGTAAAAAAAATTACTTTTAAGCAGAGTTTTCAGGAAATGCAAATTTGAGGGATACTGAAAACAGCCATGTGGTCTTGCTTTTGGTTCTGAAGCACACTATGGTAGTGGAATCTATGAGGATAGGAAGTAACTAAAAAAAAACAGTTTATTGCCTAAAATATTGAGAACGTCCCATCCATCCCTAGTCCCATTCATCACCCATCTCCCCTACACTGACAGTTCCCATCTGTAATCTTCAGTTGGTTCTATCCTGAAATTATCTCGCCAATGGCTTATAAGCGAACAAAGGCATTGTAAAGCAAATAATTCGGAGAAATGTTCGTTATTAAACAAAATAAAATAAAACCAATTATTCAGGAGATTATGTTTTGCTTTACATTTCTAAAAAAATAAAATTTGTTTGTAATAAGTATGTAGTCGAAATGAGAGACATACAGACTATTTTTCTTTTTATTAATTTTGTGTTTGTCAGAAATTTTTTTACCAGGAAAATTTTTAAATATATATTTACGGAAGTGAATGATAGTAAAGAAATATGGTAAATAACGTCATATTAGAAACCAAATAATAAAAATAAACTAACACGTTTTCTTCAGAAACAAAAGTTGGACAATAGTGAGTATAAGCAGCATGTTAGAAACTCTACGTTTATGTAATAAATGCACAAGGGATTCAAACGTACATTTATCCTCTTCATATGACATGATAACACACACTAGAAAGAGTTTTTATTCACGTTTATACAACACTTTCTGAGTGTGTTTGTCAATAAATCGGATATGATGCAAGCGAAGACTAAATAACTTTTTAGTTAAGGCGGTCGTAATCACTTCTTGGTAGTCAAAGTTATGTCTTTATACTATTACGATTTAATTCTGCTCAACATCTTGTTACAATATATTTTGTATTCCTTACCTTTAAAAGTGTTCAAAAGTCATTTTTCATTTAATAGCTTATATTAAAATGCATTTCTTTAGGAACACTTTTAAGAAACCCCATGAAAAAATTCGGATCAGAAAGGATGTTATGTCCAAAACATATTGAGCTATCTCTTTAAAGTCAATTTTCTCAAAACGGTGATTTCGGTCATCGCGCGCATGATTTTAAAGAAATGGCTGGATAGAATTTCATGAAATTTTGACTGAAAGTAGAAACCATACTGATGCACAAAATGACCTACTATTATGTTAAATAACTAAGAAATTTAGAAATTATAGCTATTTGTATTTTTTTTAAATGAGATTTTTTCTTTTACATTTTTTTTCCTCAAAAACAAACAATTATATTTTTTCCAGTGTACGTCATTTGAAACAGATTATATCGCTACACAATAAAAATAATGTTGGCTCACTGTGACAATTCAATTATGAGAAATTATGCACGTGTCATATAAGGTCATATAAGGTGGATTTATTTATTAAAAAAGAAGTAAATTTCAAATTAAATTAAAAAATTTTATATGCATGTAGATTCTTTTTCAGAATATTTACTGTTAGCATATATCTTTTTTAATGTTTGTTTAAAATTCCATATGTAAAAGTTAATCACATATAGTGTTATTGGAATCCATATTAGGGTCACACTTACGTCTAATTTGTTTATTTCAAAGGTACCTGACGTCTTCAGATTCATCCAGAATCAATTTTGTGAGTGAACAACGGGATTAAGATCACAGATTTCATGCCAAAATGTGTTTCTTCCGACATCTGCAATAATCAAGCTGTGTACATTATTTAACTTTCTCCAGAGTCTGGCACCTCTATTTAATTATATGTATATTTCATAATTAAATACCGAAATTTGTAATTGCCTTATTTAGTTGAAGAATTAGCAATATGCAATTCTATTAAATAAGAAGAAAAATACTTTTCAAAATTTATGGTATGGTAAAACTGTACGCATTCTGCCGCTAATATAACTAATATTTTATGCGTAGTGTTCACGTGTGCACTGCATACATTAATTCATCAATTAATATTCAACGCGAAGTGCATGTGCATACGTACTAAACTCATACATGTCTGAGACCCTGTAAAGAGGAAAAGTAAATACATTACATAGTACAATAACTAAGCAGAAAGATAAAACATCACTCTAATGTGCAATATTTAAATTTCCGTATGTAGAGTTAAAAAATATAAAGTTTTCTTTAAAGTTAAAATGTACTCAAAATGCTAATTTTTACTTTTAGATTGATGTACTCTGTGATGATTATGTTAACAACGACGTACAAATAAAAAAGTAAATTTTATTTCTTTTCAAAAGTAGCAAACCTTTGAAGCGGTTCTTTATCTTTATTGTTTTTCTTAAGTAAGAACAAAAGTACGGATAATTTCGGGTCTTTCTCAAAAGACAAGGGAACCAGAGACTCGTAAAATTCTAATGTATAATATGTGAGACCGAAAAGAACTATAATATATTTAAACATTGATATTTCTTTTGAGAGTTTTGTTTTCTGTGTAATAGAAATTTTTTAAAGATTGAAGAAAGAGTTTTTAAATGAAAGTTGATTTTTAAATGAATATATCATTATATTTCATACTTTGAAAGATATATATATATATATATATATATTTGGATGTGACAGCCCAGCTAAAAATGAACTGCAGTGAAACTACAAAAAAAATGCAGTTGGAAAACTGCGGTGATTTGGCACAAATCCCTGCAGTTTTTTTGAAGTCGACATAACTACAAATTTACTGCAGTAAATTTGTAGTTATGTCGACTTCAAAAAAACTGCAGAGATTTGTGCCAAATCACCGCAGTTTTCCAACTGCATTTTAACTGCACACTTACTGCAGTAAATTTGTAGTTATGTCGACTTCAAAAAAACTGTAGGGATTTGTGCCAAATCACCGCAGATTTCCAACTGCATTTTAACTACACACTTACTGCAGTAAATGTGTAGTTATGTCGACTTAAAAAAAACTGCAATGATTTGTGACAAATCACTGCGGTCTTTCAACTGCATTTTCTTGCAGTTTCACTGCAGCCTTTTACAAATTTATTACAAAATATGTATATATATATAAAATATTAATTTTTCTGTATGAAAAAATCAGCACTAAAATCTAATTAAATATTTTTTTCATATCTCAATTTATATGCAATCTGTGCATAAAATATATCACGCATACAACGATTAATCATCACTGAAAAATATTTTTTGATCATGGCTAACTTATTCAATTATTATGGTTACCTTTTGAAAAATGAAAGAATTCAAGAAATTGTATGAACGACTTTACTCAAAATAATAATATTGAAAGAGGAGTGAAGTATTCATAATAATCATAGTACTTCAATCTTCAAGCAATGATTTTTTTATGGTATTGAATTGTTTTTATTTTTTCAATAGTTTCATTACTGGGCAATTTCTTCGAAATCAAGGACACATGGTTATTGGCTAAAAATTAAAATCTTACTTTTAAAATTTTGTAATAAAAAGAGCAATTTTATAAATAAATTCAATGTGAAGAAGAAAATTGATAATGTGTATTTAGTAATTCCATTGCAACAATAAAAATTGCAATTAAAAATAATTGTATATGAATTTTAAAAAATTAAATTATAATTCTTTATATAATGGCATATCTTTTCAATCCTCTACAGAAATTTCAAATTGATAAAGCAAATAGATGCACAAGAATTTGAATCAGAGTGGACATAACTTTTTCTTTGTCCATTGTAATTTTGTTACCCAAGCATTTAAACATTTTTATAAAATATCCTTGTTTTTTTAATTGCTGTAACTGTTTGATTATTCAATATGTACTTACTGCCTCCCCCCCCCCAAAAAAAAATGATTTTCTTTGTAGCTTGTGAGAATATATATTACGAAGCTTGTGAGAATATATATATTGTGCGAAAGGGATTAACAATTTTTAATCTCATAAGCAATTCATAATGAAGTCTATTGTGGCAGATTTAGATGATAATTTTAAATATTAAATGTAGGGGAGACTGGTACACAGTGGACCACTTTTTCAGTTACATTTTTTTTTCTCTTTAATGGACAAACCGATCTGCATAAAAAATATTTTTGAATATTCCTTAAACCTTTATACATTTATCATAACATAGTTTTCAATATATTTTTCAAAAGAAATTTTTTTATATGCATCCGTAAAGTGGACCACAGTGGACCGCTATTAGGTATTATCTGAAATATACAATATAAGTCTATTTTTCATTAATCTAAGTCTTTTTTATTTTCCCTTTACCCACGAAATAACATAGTAATATAAATTTACGAGTAACATTTTGAAACAAAAACAAAATGAATTATATTTTGAAAATAATAACAGATTAATACAGGAACAATTGCAATTTAGTTGAAGTTATTACTTAAGTACAAAACAATCAGCGCACATTACAATTTGCAAATGAAATTCCAAAATACTTATGAGTATGATTGAGCCTGGAACTTTCCTGAAATACTTTTGGGTCTGAGAGCAATATTATGAAATCATTGACATCAACAATAGATTCATCTACAGTTTCGGGAAAAATAAACTGATTTCCATTAAATTTGCATCTCACGAATCTTACTTGAATAGAATAATCACCAATTTAGACTACAGTTATATTTATCAAAGGTAGTAAATACAAAACAAAATATTTCTTACTATATTAAATAAATTGTCATTTTTCTTTGTTTACTTTATTTTACAGTTAAATAACTACTTTTAAACAATATTTCTTTATAGTAAATAAGCAATTATTAAATATTTTGAACATTCTGCATTACAGGAGCAGAGTGGATTGTGGACCACTGTGCCCAGGAGTGGGTGGTCCACTGTGACCCATGTCGAAGTTCAATAAATAATCGTATTAATATTGTTTATAGCTTCCTTTTAAACATATTAACTTTAAAGTTAAATAAAAACAAGTATCTTAGCTTTACAAAAAAGCTGTTTTATCTTATTTATCTACAACCTTTAATTACTAAAAAAATTCAAATATGATGAAAAATTTTACTTTTAGAAGCTCAAAACAACCAATCAGGATAAAATAGTTCAAGCTGAGCTAAACATATTTTCTGAAGGCTATAAATAATCAGTGCAGTGCTGTTGTCTATTAGGATATAAGAGAAGCTTTTAAAAAGTTTAAATAAATAAAATATTAGGGGGTGGTCCACTGTGCCCATAGGTTCAGTGTGTACCGGTCTCCCCTACACGAAATTTAAATGCAAAAATTAATTTTAATTGCAACTAATTTTCAGCAATGTAAATTTCAAATTTGAATATTTTTGCATCTCTTAAAGAAATTATCTATATGTGCATTGAATATTTATATAATTTTGAATATATAAAATAAATTATATGAAAGGATACATACATATATGTAAATTTCTAAATTATATACCATTTACTATGAAATAAAATGTATTACATATATTACAGCTAATAAAAAATAACTGCATAAAATTCATATTAAAAGCAAAACAAATATATGCTTTTCTGTTTTTCTAAAAAAATGCTAAAATTTACAAAAATTACTCTTACCTGCGTCTTGATTTGTCCTTCCAATTTTATCTTGTATACAATTATGGTGCAAATAAGGTTTAAATTTAAAAAAAAAACATTTTATTAACATTTGATGTTTATGCTTTATAATTTACATCGTATTTAAATACCAAATGTATTTACAAATTCTTCTCACATTTCACAGCCTTTGCTGCCGAATTTAGTTTTTTTCGAATAGTGGCACGCACAAGTGATACATTTACAACAAACTTGCAGGCAACATGGCCCTGAATATCCATTATCCTGGATCCTATTACCAGAGGAGACCGCGAAAACACTTATATAAATGCAAATATATGCAATTATCCGTTACCGGATTAAGCAGGTACATTAACCGAACATTAACTGAAAAAAAAAACCCCTGGATGCATGAAACTCACCATGCAGCAATCTCTAGAATGCATAAAATTCATTCAAACAGCAGTTAATAACATATATATGTATGCTTCGCATACATTAACTGAAAAGCCCCACCAGTGGCTGAGAGGTTGTGCTCTCGAAGCTGGTAGACGGGAGGTGCTGGGTTCGATCCCAATCGCGCCCGTCGGCCTAATCGTTCGGAGTTTTCATGGTTTTTTTCGAGCCGTGGATTTATCCATGCGTAAATACGGGTTAGGTTCCCTTAGAAAGACCCCCACGAAGGGCACTCCCCCCGGGCCTATATCCATAGTGTGGATAACTAGCCGTCAATAATCAACCCAACCCAACCCATTAACTGAAAAAAAAAATGTGGATGTATGAAACTCACCATGCAGCAATCTTGAGAATGCATGAAATTCATTCAAACAGCAGTTAGTAACATATATATATATATATATATATATATATATATATATGTACGCTTCGCATACAATAACTCCCCCCCCCCCAAAAAAAAAAAACCCTCCTGGATGCACGAAACTCACAATGCAGCAATCTCTAGAATGCATGAAATTCATTCAAACAGCGGTTAGTAACTTATATATATATGTACACTTCACGCACATTAACCGAAAAAAAAAAAACTCACAAATTGAATTTCGGAAGAAAAATTGCAAATTTCACCATTCAAGAGTGCAAAAATCCTGAATTTCATTGATAGTGCGTGTAAAATCATGAATTTTCTCAATCGTGTGCGTAAAAATAATGAAGTTTGTCGATCATGCTCAGAAAAAGTAATGAATTTTGTCGATCGGCTACGTAAAAAAACTTTGCCATTCAGGAGTGTAAAAATCCTGAATTTCATCGATCAAATGCATAAAAATCACGAATCTCATCGATCGGGCATGCAAAAATCATGATTTTTAGCGACCGAGTGCATAAAAATCATGAATTTTATCGATCGGCGTGTAAAAATCATGTATTTTGTCGATTGGCTACGTAAAAATGAAATTTCGTCATTCGGCAGTGTAAAAATCTTGAATTTTGTCGATCGTGTGCATAAAAATAATGAATTTCTTCGATCGCCGGGAGAGAAATAATGAATTTTGTCGATTGGCTACGTAAAAATCAAATTTCGTCATTCGGCAGTGTTAAAATTCTGCATTTCATCGATCAAACACATAAAAATCATGAATTTTATCGATCGCCACGTAAAAATCATGAATTTCTTCGATTATGCACGGAAAATCATAAATTTCTTCAAACAGGTGCGTAAAAGCCATGAATTTCTTCGAACGGACGCATAAAAATTATGAATTTCGTCGAATGGACGCTGAAAAATCTTGAAATTTAGGAGAAAATGGTAATTGGGAAATCCTGCATTTGGCTTGTGCTTTCCACATTTTTAATCGCCAGTTTTTAAAGTTTAATCAACAACTGGCGACTGCTTATTTTCACCTTTAGGGGGGGGGGAGGGGAATCGCAAAATTAGTCGCTCAAGGATTGCCATGGAATGTGTTACCTGAAAGCAGAGGTGGTAAACAATGACAATGTTTTAATTGCCGTTTTACAACTTTAATCGCTATGTGGTGAATAGCTACTGCTAATTTTCACCTATAGCTAAATTCTAAACCTGTTTACATTTTACATGCGACTCTCGGCATTGAGCAATAAGTGACAGCGTTCGTCCATTATTTTCCGTAATTCGCTAACTTTGTTAATATAATAATTAACACCTTAATTCATTTTTTAAATGTTTATACATAGCCATAAGACAGCTAAAAATATGTACCGACAGACACTTCTTCAAAACTGGTTTATCTTTAAAAAAAATTAGATAGATTCAACGTATTTATAAAAGCCTTACTAGAAAAATATTTCATAGGATATTTGTATTTTCAAAGTTTTGTTCATATTATCTTATTTTAAACTTTTCTTTAATAGTGATGGAGTTAATTTAGAGTTTGTTATTGTGAATTCAAATAACTCATATTTATTACAAAATTAAATTAAATATTTGAGCCTTTTATCGTTACAATGAAATTTATAATATTGTTTGGGTTGATCTTGACTGTACTTAGCCTGTGTGTCAATACAATTAATGGTTTCTCAAGGTTTTTACATATATTTTCAATTGCTTTTAATCAAAGTTTACAAATAATATACCAGGAGGAAAATAACTTTATAAAAATTATAATTTAATTTAAAGTAATGCTATTTTAAATATTGTCCTCCTGAATGATGATATGTTACATGAAATGTGATTAAAAGCTTTTTCTTCTTTTTCCAAGATAGTTTGCCAAATTGGTATGTTACAGGTGTCAGTTAACATTTTTCAATTAATAACAAAATATTTGTTGCTATATTTTTATACTTGATAGCAGGGGCGTAAAAATCTAGTCGCCAATGGGTAGATTACTACCGCTAAATTTTTAATATTCTTCGACTAATAAGAATACTGATAAAATTTAGGTGAAGTATAATAATAAAATTTAGCCGAAGAATACTAATAAAATTTAGGGGTGAGAATTGGCCCATTGTCTCTTAGATTTTTACACCCCAGCTTGATAGCTTATTTTAAAATTTTGGATGCTGTTACTTGTTTGTAATAATAAAAACTTTGGATTTAAAGAAAATATTTTTTTTTTTAGCTTATTTATCCATTGAACACCATAAAACACATTTCAGGATTCATTTTTTGCATTTTTTATTACAAAATAATGTAAAATTAATATAAGAAAAAACGGCAAAATCCTCAAACAAGGGCGACCCCCGATTTGGCGATTTTTTTTACGCGCGCCAAGCACGGACGTGCGCCAACCTAAAAAACGGCAACCTCCAAATTCCACCCAATCAGAACACGTACTTTTCGGCAGACAAGTCACTACTTACACAATTCCTAGGCCAATTTCTTTCACAAAGTAAATACTGATTTTATTTCGTTTTACTGCTATTTACAAAGTTTTGAAAAGTTTTTTTGCGAGATTTCTCCATTTTTACATACTTTTAGCAATATTTTCATTCAGATTTTTTAATTTTTACAATTTTTAACTATTTTTTCCTCCGGATTTTTCCATTTTTACAAATTTTTAGTTATTTTTTCCTCCGGATTTTTCCATTTTTACAAATTTTTAGCTATTTTTTCCTCCGGATTTTTCCATTTTCACAAATTTTTAGCTATTTTTTCCTCCCGATTTTTCCATTTTTACAAATTTTTAGCTATTTTTTCCTCCAGATTTTTCCATTTTTACAAATTTTTAGCTATTTTTTCCTCCAGATTTTTCCATTTTTACAAATTTTTAGCTATTTTTTCCTCCAGATTTTTCCATTTTCCAAATTTTTAGCTATTTTTTCCTCCAGATTTTTCCATTTTTACAAATTTTTAGCTATTTTTTCCTCCAGATTTTTCCATTTTTACAAATTTTTAGCTATTTTTTCCTCCAGATTTTTCCATTTTTACAAATTTTTAGCTATTTTTTCCTCCAGATTTTTCCATTTTTACAAATTTTTAGCTATTTTTTCCTCCAGATTTTTCCATTTTTACAAATTTTTAGCTATTTTTTCCCCCCAGATTTTTCCATTTTTACAAATTTTTAACTATTTTTTCCCCCAGATTTTTCCATTTTTACAAATTTTTAGCTATTTTTTCCTCCAGATTTTTCCATTTTTACAAATTTTTAGCTATTTTTCCCCCCAGATTTTTCCATTTTTACAAATTTTTAGCTATTTTTTCCCCCAGATTTTTTCATTTTTACAAATTTTTAGCTATTTTTTCCCCCAGATTTTTCCATTTTTACAAATTTTTAGCTATTTTTCCCCCAGATTTTGCCATTTTTACAAATTTTTAGCTATTTTTTCCCCCAGATTTTTTTATTTTTACAAATTTTTAGCTATTTTTCCTCCAGATTTTTCCATTTTTACAAAATTTTAGCTATTTTTTCCTCCAAATTTTTCTATTTTTACAAATTTTTAGCTATTTTTTCTTCCAGGTTTTTCCATTTTTACAAATTTTTAACTATTCTTTCCTCCCGATTTTTACAAAGAATTCGCAAATTTAACAGTCAATTTTTTCCTAACAAAAAATACCCCTTAAACTTTGTAAATTGCAACAAAACGAAATAAAAACAACGTTTACGTCGTGAAAGAAACTCTCATACAAATTGTGTAAATAATCACTTCTTTGCCACAAAGCACAAATATTACAATTGGACAAAATCTCTAAATTCCTAATTTTTTAAATACGTAAAATTCATTCACGCAGCGGTCAGCAACTTATGCATGTACGCTTCGCGTACATTAACCGAAAAAAAAACATCACTGGATGCATGAAACTCACTGTACAGCAATCTCTAGAATGCATGAAACTCATTCACGCAGCGGTTAGTAACTTATGTATGTACGCTTCGCGTACATTAACCGAAAAAGAACATCACTGGATGCATGAAACTCGCTGTACAGCAATCTCTAGAATGCATGAAACTCATTCACGCAGCGATCAATAACTTATGTATGTACGCTTCGCGTACATTAACCGAAAAAAAACATCACTGGATGCATGAAACTCACTGTACAGCAATCTCTAGAATGCATGAAACTCATTCACGCAGCGGTCAGTAACTTATGTATGTACGCTTCGCGTACGTTAACCGAAAAAAAACATCACTGGATGCATGAAACTCGCTGTACAGCAATCTCTAGAATGCATGAAACTCATTCACGCAGCGATCAATAACTTATGTATGTACGCTTCGCGTACATTAACCGAAAAAAAACATCACTGGATGCATGAAACTCGCTGTACAGCAATCTCTAGAATGCATGAAACTCATTCACGCAGCGGTCAATAACTTATGTATGTACGCTTCGCGTACATTAACCGAAAAAAAACATCACTGGATGCATGAAACTCGCTGTACAGCAATCTCTAGAATGCATGAAACTCATTCACGCAGCGATCAATAACTTATGTATGTATCCTGTACACATTATCAAAAACAAAAAAACAACACTCGATGCACGAAACTACCTCTACAGTAATATCTAAAATGCAAGACACACACTTATCAAATAAAATCAATAAAAATTCACTTACTTTTATTTTTCAAATTTACCCTTTTTTTTAAGGCTTCGGTTTGTCATAATCGCTATCGCCGATCACTTCTGATGAGGCAGCAGTATTTATACAAAAATAACCCTTAAACTGATGTATATTGACGATATAAGCAGGCACTTGATGTCAAGCACACAAGTCAGATGTATCTTCTCAAGAAACAAACAAACAAACAAACAAACCCTTAAACTGCTCACTCAAGAGGACAAAATTCAAATTTACCTCTAAATAATCTATCAAAAACACCTAAAATATCCTAAATTTTCATTAACAACACACTACACACACTATTTCAAATTCACACTTGCCGCTTCGCCGAATTCTTCATAAAAAAACAACACGTCAAAAGATTAAATTCACTTCACTTCGCAAATCCCAGAGTTCAAACAAAAATAAACATGCGATGTGCCGTGATGCAACACTAAAGTCGGCCCAAACAACTTGGAACTTGATTTGAAAACCTCTCACTGTCCAATAAATTCAGCCCTTCTTCCATACACTGTTAAAAATATCGTGAAAAATTACCTCTGTTTATAAAGGCTCTCTATTTTCTGACCAATGAGAATGCTACATGAACGCCCTTGGCGTTCTCATTGGTCAGAAAATAGAGAGCCTTTAAAAACAGAGGTAATTTTTCACGATATTTTTAACAGTGTATGCTTCCTTTTTTGGGCCTAATAAATTCCGAAATTATCGGTTTCATTCTCAAAAACATTTTTACGGTATAGTGCACCTCTATCTAACTCATCACTCTCTGAATCCAACAATACGGCACACAATAAACCAACCAAACGAACGTAATTCACTCATAAACCAATCAAATTTCTAGATCAAACCGTAGTAGGCGGGGAAGAAATGCAAGGAACAAACCGGTAGCAAGAAAAACTCATTTATCGCTTTGCCAAATTCGACGCAGCCAAGCATCGCCCTTGTTTGAGGATTCAACCGAAAAAACATCTAGTGACCAAAATTTATCAAATTATAAAGCATATATGACATTATAATAATACTATATGTGTTCAACATTTCGTGATTTATGTGGCCGAAAGTTATAGTCATATGATGCAAATAATATATATATAATGACGTATATAGCATTAATAAGAGTGTATGGTGTGTAATATATATATATTCATATATACGATGCATATGTAAGCTTGGCGATGATTTTGATAAAATCATAGCTGCAACCTTGGCATAATCGTAATTGTAGGGGCAACAAACTTTAAATTAACTCCATCGCTATTACAGTATTTAAAAAAAAAAGTCTAAAATAATACAATATGGACGACACATTGACAATACAAATCTCCTCCGAAATAATTTTTTTTGGCAAGACAACGTGGTACTTTATAAATACGTTGAATGTATCTAATTTTTTAATCTATCTAGATTTGTTGAGGTGTCTGTCGGTACATATTTTTAGCCATCTTATGGCTATATATAAACATTTAAAAAATTACGGCATTAATTATTATATTAACAAAGCTAGCGAATAAGAAAAATAATATACAAACGCTTGCACTTACCGCTTACCGCCGTCGCCGTCAAGATGTAAACAGAACGATCAGAATCTGAGTTGAGTTGAGATGTAGCGTTTCTTCACATAGTCAGTTACGAAAAAAAAAATCAAATGTTCATAAGGAGATTTACATTTTTCACTTGTTTTTTGAAGTAAAATTTTCTTAAAAACTGGAAGTCATCATGCCTGTAGTTAATAAGTGGAAAGGCAATTTCCCCCTCCCTCGATTTTGAAATTTAAATAACTAAATAATTAAAATAACTAAAATAAATAATAATAAAAAAAAAAAAACTTAAAATAAAAGAACTAAGAATTTTTCGTTGTGTGTAGGGTGTATATGTGTGTGTGGGGTGGGGGGGAGGTGTTCAATTACGACTTTCTTCCTGAATTTTAAAGTTTAAGTAACTAAAATTACGTTTTCTCCGTTTTTGAACAGCATAATAAAATTGGTTCTTTTGAGTAACTTAAAAGAGGAACTAAAAATTTTCCGTTGGAGGGGGGGGGGCGTCATTAACCCTCCCTGGATTTTGAAATTTTATTTAATTTTTTATTTTGACCGATTTTGTAAAACAGTAAATTTATTCTTTTTTCGAGTAATTTAAAGTAATTAAACACTAAGAGAAAGTACAAATTTCCCGTTGGGGGGAAGGGCGGACTTTCCCCCCTTAAATTCCCCATGAAAGTTATTTATTTGTTATTTTTTATATTTATGTGTTAAAAATTTATCTCAAAAGGGGTGGTTCAAAGCAGTGTCCGCTGCTTAACTCGCTGTTCCTCGCTTAACTTAAAAGAGGAACTAAGAATTTTCCGTTGGAGGCGGGGGGGGGGGGGGGGGGTTGCGTCATTAACCCTCCCTGGATTTTAAAATTTTATTTAATTTTTTATTTCGACCGATTTTGTAAAACAGTAAATTTATTCTTTTTCCGAGTAATTTAAAGTAATTAAACACTAAGAGAAAGTACAAATTTCCCGTTGGGCGGAAGGGCGGACTTTCCCCTTAAATTCCCAATGAAAGTTATTTTTTTATATATATATTTATGTGTTAAAAATTTATCTCAAAATAGGTGGTTCAAAGCAGTGTTAGCCCCCCCCCCCCCCCGCCTGAGGATTTTGATTTTTGTTCAATTTAGTCCCATTAAACTAAAAGTCTTGAAAACAGCGTTAATTATTAATAACAGAGTAAATACGCAATATTGTCAAAAACTGAAAGACTTTAATATTGCTTAGCTTTTAAAACTGCAGATAAATTGCAGAAAATATCTCACAAACTTACTAAAATTAAGTTCTGTAAAATTACCTTAAAGTAACTGCAGTTATACTGCAGATACATCAGAAAATATAATACTGAAATAATGACTGTAAAAATACTTCAAATTTACTACAGTTTTTCTACAGATGTAAAGTCTCATTATTTTTAAAATTTATGATTATAACATAAATTCACGTAAACTGCAGTAGTTTTGCAGATAAAAGCTCACAGTATTTTTGAAATAAATTACTACAAAATTACTTCACATTAACTGCAAAATAACTGAAGTATTTTTACAGTCAAGATTGCACTACAGAAAATCTACAGTTGCCTGTAGAAAAACTTTAAAAATACTTCACTTCTGTAGAAAAACTGCAGTTCATTTTTAGCTGGGAGTATTTGGATGTGAGATATATTTGGATATGAGATTATTAATCATGTGATAATCATTTGGATGTGACAGTAGTAGATGTTTCAAATCATACATTTCAAATTTCATATAATTTTCAAATAAATGACATGATTGTCTACAGATTTTATACTCAAAGAATTATGTTGTTTTCTTGATTTACAATTTTCGTCATTTCTAAATCAGTGAAATTTTTTGAGGTCATTCTGCCAGAAAGATACATTTTCAGTTTTGAATTCATTTTAAAAAGGTAAATTAAGTATACATAAAGCGTTTTTAATTTCTTAGAACGTGTCTATAACATTATTCCAGTATTCACCAAGGTTATAAAAAAGTCGTTTTGCCAAAAAAAAAAAAAAAAAAAAAAAAAAAAAAAATGCGAGGAGAGCCTAGAAGCATTGATGTCTTGTATGTTCACAGTTTCTATATACATGATAGGTTTTAAACTCATAAAAAAATTCTGTAAAATACTTCTGTTAAAGTATTAAATATTTAAATAGAAATCATCTATGACGTAGAAAGGCAAAAGATCTTTTGTAATAATACTTCCGATATATTATAATTTTTACCTGTAATTGCTTACAAAAATTAATTTAAATGGTCTCCAACGACGATAAATAAATATGTAAGAAAATATAGGTTTTGTCACAATGGTAAATACTTAATTTTATGCAAGCAGAGCAATTCATGTATATGATAAAAATATAAAACTATGTGATAAAAAAATTAATATTTCTTTGCAACACACTTTATACGATTTCTAAATGCGCTTACTTTTTCAAAAATATTTCCTTTATTATAGTTCATTTTAATAAATAAGAAATGTTACACTATAAACACATAAAGATGAAATGAAAAAAAGATTCGGAAACAAAACTTTTATTTTTATGTTAGTCATAAAAGTTTTCTTCGCTTCATATTACTTTTATTAATATCTCAAGACAAACTTATAAATGTAAAAACATAAATTATTTAAATGTAATTTTGAATATTTTTATCTCTAATTTATAAAAATCATTAATTTAAATAAAAAGGCATTAAAAGATAAATAAATAAATATATACATATATATATATATATATATATATACATTCATATATATATACATATATATCTATCAATCTATATATATATATATATATATATATATATATATATATATATATATATATATATATATATATATATATATATATGTATACATTCATATATATATACATATATATATATATATATATATATATATATATATATATATATATATATATTCTTGTATAGGATATACTTGAAGAAGATTTTCTGGACTGATAATTCATGCACTAAAAATGCATGTTAAATTACGCAGTGCGATAGTTTGTCTGCATAAAATATTTGATGACAAACAAACATATAAAATGTAATGCAACGTGACCCAAATTAAACTACATATTTTCGAGACGTTTAATCAAAATCTAAACATAGAAAAATCTTGCAATCCAGGTTCTGTCATAAGAATATGTTAGACATTTTTCTTGTGTAAAAAAGGATACTCGAGAACTTAGTCTACCGTGATCTTACAAGAACTCTGTTCGATCTCAAGACACCATACACTGTATAAAACAAATTCCGTCAAGCAACAACAACAACAAACAATAACGAAAAATCATGCGTCAAGCATATATTATGAAACACTTTCCAACACAGCCAGAAAACTGTAACGAAACTTCAAAGTTAAATAAGGTGAAAGAAGATATGTAAGTAAACAGAGTAGAAAACATATACCACATTGAAAAATACAGTTTTCGAAATTACCTTCCAGTGTCAAAAAAGTAGTCGAATAGTTTTGTGCAACATATGATGTGGATATATAGCATGATAAAATTTAGTTCCATTAGAATATTCACATTTAGCAATTTTCGCCAATCGATGGAAATTAACTCGAAATCTTTTGTACAGCCCTGTATATTATCTGAAGACTTTTGTACACAACACATATTAAGCTAAAAGGCAACTTAAAACTCACTTGCAGTAATTACCAACCGTAAACGACAATGTATCTTTTTCCTTTTCGTAGCGCTGTATATGAATTTATTTATATTCCACAAACTTCTATTACTCTACTAAATATAGTTCAGCAGGAAAATACGTCACACAACTAAAAACTACCCTTATAAGCACTTCACTCCCATAGTCTGTAATACTTACGGATTCCCTTGTGTAGCCCTGTATATGAAAAATTGAGTTTATAAACGCACATGTACTATGGGAAATGTAGTTAAACTTAAAAACGCAAACCAAAGTTGAAAACGCACTTATCACACAGACTGTAAATATCGCATATGTACTGTAACCGATATCTTTTGTGTGTCCCTGTAAATAAACACAATGCCCGCCACACTTTAAAGAGAGCAATTTATAGTGCACCTCAGTAATGCATATAATTTTCACTAGGTTTGAAACAGTGAAATATCGCTAAAATATATCTGCAAACGATGTTTCCCCATAGAAAAATGTGTAACAGAATTCTTTTGTTTGACCCTGCAGATGAATAATTAATGCTTTGCACCCCATATTCTACAAAAAGTATATTTTAATGCTCTTCATAATTATATAGCAATTCCATCATGTTCCAAAAGGCGTGACATCATCAAAAGAATCATCATCACTTGAAACGATTATTTCCCTTTGACTGTAATGTAACGGAATACTTTTGACTATCCCTGTAGAAAAACTATAAGTGCTACACACTTCAGTTGAAATAAGGAACATGCTATAGTAAACGACAATAACATATCAAATTTCAGGGTGATCTGAGCATATTTTCGCGAATTAGTTCACGGACAGACGGCAGACGACCAGACAAACTGAAGTCATAAACACTTTTTAACTAGGTTGGAAAGTGTTAAAAAGGGAAAATGTATTGGCAGCAGAGTTACAGTATATTATTCTTTTTTCACAATGCATTTTATACGTGATATCAATGATGAGTTACAAATGCTTGACAATTGTTGGAATTAAAGAAAATTCAAACAATGTACAAGCTACCAATGGTTCCTCTTAGACACACGTTAGCCTCTAGAAAAATGTCTTGTAAACATATCAGCAAATAAATTAACTGTGTAGACTGTAGACATTTTAAAGGCCAACTTTTCGAAATAATGCGTGAAGATATAGGAATTCACCATCAGTTAGTCCTTCCTATTGTTGCACCCTGACGAAAGATGTTTATCTCGAAGAAGAGCGTTTTCCGTTTGAATAGACTTCGAGCAGAGGTAACACCATTTGTAATGGAACATAAAGCTCAACTTGCAAATGTTTGATATGATGCAGATTGGGTTCATAATCTGTCGTAATTTGTGGATATGTTTAGAAAAAGAACGAATTAAATTTGTCATTGGCAAGTAAAACACTCAGAGTATTTCATACAAATGCGAATAGGTGTAAAGAAAGATTGATTTCTTCTTGCCGAAAAAATCTTGAATTAAAATAATATCGAGGTTTAAGAACAAATAAAGAAAAGTAAATAGACGCATCAATTATCATTGAAAGACTCATTTGAACACTGTTTAACAACAGCGCAAGAGAAGGCGCTGGGAAAATTTAAATGTGCACTCAGCGTTCACTATCAACAACCAAATACCTAGCATAATTTAATTGGAATACGAGGCCCTCATTCATTTGACATCTGACAGAAAACTAAAAAAGAAATTTATTAAGTCTACCACTGTTTTGATGTCAATTGATATGTAAGTTCCTAATTTTGTCTCAGACTGCAAAAGAAGTTTTAATGTCTTTCTCAACGAAATTTCCCAATTAAACAGTGTTCTCTGCTTACACAGTCAATAACACGAATTAAAGAATTTTTTACACGCATAACGATACCCTCCTCAACAATTACCATTGATTCGGATATTATAAAACTGTGGAAAACAATGCAGACATATGTTTCACATTAAATGTTTGTACGTTTTTGTTCGACACATTAACAATGTTAAGTCAATTGTAATTTAAATGTTTTATTTTTTTTATCGAAATTCTGTGTGCAGACATATTTTTACACTATCATCTGCATTGATGGTATTTGAGAAAAAAATGGGTTTTATGGGAAGCTTTTTCAAATATATTTTCATTGAAGGGACAATGTAAAAATTTTAGAGACTTATATACCGTCTCTAGCAATACATCTAAACACCATTAATTTGTTAATTATCATTAATTTATTTACTATAGGTTTACTATAGTTCCGTCATATAAATTCATTCTAAGAAGGACACTGCGAGTCAAAAAAGTTGGAAACCATTGTGGTATTTTGCTAAAATTATATACTGTATCCAAGATTTTCTGAACGGCAAGAAAGGTAATGATTTAAATTAGTAAATATTTAGTGATTTAGATGCGAAACATTACAAGTTGGAAGATATTTCATAAAATTTACAAAGAAATCCTGCTTCAAATTATTACTTTCATTATTTTAACGTTGCAGAAACACTACAATGATGTTTCATAGTTACCTTCCGCTTTTGAATGGCATAAACCAGAATTAAGTGTTCATTTTATGTGGTCATAGAATCGATTTATCGAATAATAAGCTCATATTTTACTTTATGTAACACAGATAGTAGCAAACCTAATAACAAACCTAAATCATTGAAACATTTTTCATATATATTTATATTTATATGATTTGATTAAAATTCGGTTGAACAATAAAATCTGCCAATTTTACGAAATCAAATACGAATACTAATATCTTTTCAATTAGAACTTCAAATTACATGTTGCTTATGAAATAAATAATTCATAAAAATTAAAAATAAATTTCATTTTACCATTCTTAAATGAGAAACTTCGTTAGAATTTTAATATCAGGCGTCTATCATATACTTCGAATTTTTGAAGTTCCTTTACCGCTCAACGCTCTCAGAATTTTGAATTTGACATTAAAAATCTTGTGATATATATGCAATATTAATGTGTAATGTCAAAACATAATATGATACTGGAAAAATTACACTTTCAATATTAGAACAATTCCACCCCTTCATTTAGACGTAAGAAAAATAGATGATAAAGACAATATATTGCCTAATAAAAATAGCATACATAATGTAAAATTTGAATCTGTAGATGTTAGTAAACAGTACAAAATCAAATACATTACCATAATTTAAGTATGTAAAGAGACAGATACTGATTTCTATAAGTTCAATAAGGTTATGCATTTTTGACTTGCAAAAGCTTAATAAATAACATTTTCTACAATAAATTAGTATTATGAATATCATTAAAAAGCATTCTTATACATATAAACCATAAACTCTATAATAGGTAACAGTTTAACTATTTTTATGCATTCATATTTTTCTTATTTAATAAAAAAATGTGTATTACCTTAAAATAAGTCTAAATTATTAAGAATTTCCTACTAACTAAGGAAATATTTTTGTAATGCATAGCTGTTTTTTTAATTTAAAACGCATGATAAATATAGATATACATTAAAAGCACATTCACTGGTTAACCTTAATCTTTACATCCAGACTAAATCCAAAAGAACAACAAAATGTTAAAATATATTTTGGGTATGATAGGAGTTTCTTCGTGGTTTCAGTTTTAATATTTTTAGAATCTTAAGTATGAGTACTTTTAATGGAACAGTTTTAATAAACTTTACATGAAGTCCCTTTCTTTTGTAAAAAAACGAGATTATATATAAAATAATAATAATATTTGATAATAATATTAAATTTATTTAAATTTTTGACAATAAAAATTTTATTATAATTAGAGATGAATTTAAATTTTGTAAAGAAAATAAAAGTTTTACATAAAATTGTAGAAATAAGTACTTTCACGTTATTATATGTCTAAAAATGTAAAATATTTAGTGGTAGAACTTACTAAGGACTTCAAAACATGATTTCTTGTTTTATTTTTACTTCCAGAACTGAAAAACTAGACAGATATAAAATTATTGTAAATAAAATAACTCTAACAGATATAAAAAACTAAACAGATATAAAATTATTGTAAATAAAATAACTCATGGCTATGGTACACATCTAGATTCATAATTAATCCTTCAACGCCACAAATAAACGTATATATATATATATATATATATATATATATATATATATATATATATATATATATATATATAATTTAAAATCATTGGTTGTATTCTATTATTGTATTCATTAAAAAAGAGTAATAAAAAAACAAATTTTATCAAAAAGTATATGTAATTTTAAATGTCACCTATTAATGACAGACATATTCAAGATCGTACCACAGCAGTAAAAGTTAATCAATCATTCGAAATCTTACAAATATCAATTTAACATTTCACCACTTAACAGTTTTGCCAAAACGCAGCTCGGGCAGATAGAGTTTACTTGTTACGTTACTAAAACTATTTGCATACTACTAATTTTTAACTGGAATTTTCTTTATATTAATTGACATACATTTATATAAGCCAAATTTTCTAGTATACAAAAGTGGTTTTCAGGCCCTATTTTTAGTTTAGTGAATTTAAGGGAAAAAAAAACGAAACTGTTAATAGGGGTTAATTAACTTTAACATTCAGAAAAAATAAATAGTCTTACTGCATGTTTGTCATTTTTATCTGAAAAAAAATACAAATCAAGTCCTTGCTACTTGGACGAGGTGCCAAGCTTTGGAAGTATCATATCACATTTGAAAATCCGAGATATATTTGACTTTTGTATATGATTAGGTACTATGATTAGATACGATTCCATATCCCAATAAAGGTGCCATGGTACATATTCACTTCAAATCTACGCCTAGAGCAGTGGTGCGAAAATCTAGGCGCCAATGGGCTGATTCCCACAACTAAATTTTATTACAATTCTTCGTCAAATTTTATTAGTCAACTTCGCCTGAATTTTATCAGTATTGTTATTAGACGAAGAATACTAAAAATGTCGTGGTGGGAATCAGCCCATTGGCGCCTATATTTTTGCACCCCTGGCCTAGAGATTCTCTGAAAGACGTGTCACCTCGGGCTGACATCGGGCGTTGGTCGGATACTAAATTAAAAGTGCATGATTATAAAACTATTTCGATATTCTACAAATGGCTGCGATTTAACAATATATTTCTCTATGGTTACATTACCAACTTCGTTTATAAAGCATAGATATAAAACAGATGCACAGTAGGCAAAATAAATTCAAAATGAATTTTAAATATTCACCTCTTTTAATTAAAATAATTTCGCGATTAAGCAAGGCAAGGATTATTAATGGGAAATAGTGGTCTGCAAATTCACGGACCATGCGAAACCTTTTTCATTACACACTGCAACACTAAATATATATTGCATCAAATTAAAGCGAAGTAATATTGTAAAACTAATTACTAATTAACTCTTCAAAAATAAATTAGGCCATATAATGTAATCTTCCACACACTTTTATTTATTGCTTTTCAATTACAAATGTATAGCTTTTTTTCTATATTTCAAATTATGTCTTCCTCAGAAATTGTTGATATTAGGAACAGAAAATTAATGAAGTAAAAATTGAACAAATATTAAAACTTCAAAAATGCAAAAATCAGAATACAATTTGTCCAAAAGTACGTTTAATCAAAATAATGCGTAAACAAAATATATGTAAAAAACTAGGCATCGGAAACGTATGTAATAATTAAAGCCCCTAAAATTAATAATCAGATATTAATAGTAATCAAACAAAGATGAGAATTTTTCGAATAGCATACTTTTATTAGAACTACCGCATAATAAAATATTTATTTTATCCAATACACATACACTACAATTTACAATTTTAATTCAATGTTATTTTTTTAAACTTATTTCATCCATGCATGATGAGGATTTGAATTTGAAAAAAAGAACAGAAAAACAAATCTATCTCAAATTGTCACAATTTTCAAGACAGCAGCTTTAAATGAAATAAACAATTTGTTTGACTCAAGTGGATTGTAGCAGAATACTCAAACATGTTACGTGCTTCAGAATATTTTTTCTACCTCATAAAAAGAAAGAAAAAAATACCAAAAATGTCTTTTCAAAGAATCAATTTGTCAAATTTATCTCAGATGATTTATATACAGATATACAACCATCAATTTTTTTTTTTTCTTTGCACAACAAAATCTTGAAAAGCTTGAAGCAATTTAAGATAAAAAGGGAAATCGTCCATAAAATAATTGTTTGAAAGAAAAAAATAGCTTTGTGTAATGATTCAAATTTATTTTTCTTTGCTCAAGATTAATTGAAAGATAAATCATTTTGAAAAGAAGCAAATAAATAAAAAAAATCTATTAAAAAATAAAGAAAAATGTCTATAAAAGAAAGAGGAATAAAGTTGTAATCGCAGGTATTTTTTCGCTCTCAAATGGATAATATTACTGAATGCTATTAACATTTAAATATACTGACGCCGTACTGGGTGCGCAACTTAGTGAAGAAACAGTTTAGAATACCAAACTAACTACATGATTAACACCTGCGCTTCATTTAGCCTCTTCACAAATAGCTTTCAGTGTTTAACCAATGTTTGAAGTTGATTTTTTTTGTTTTATCTCAGTATTTGTTTCATTGCGAAGTCACCATTCGCGTACGGAATAGGCAGACCGTTTACTTGTGTAACTTAATACATGTTTTTCTTACTTAAATTAGTTTTTATACACTTGATGCTTATTACTTTTATACTAGTTACTAGACATTGCATGAAATAAGCTAGTCATAAGACGTTGACATTCAGGCTTTACAAATCGATGACAGATTCAATACGTCGTCCGTGATTGTATGCTATTATAAGCCGTCCGTTTTATATTAATTCATATTAAATTAATATTTTTTTTGATTAATTTGATGTTTATTACTTTCATACTATTACGGCACATTCAGTAATTAAAATTTGTTATTTAAGTTTTAAAATGTCTGGGCTCTTAAAGTATTTTTAAAATTAAATAGTTTCTCCATATTTTTAAAATTAACTAATGCAGCTGTATTTAATGGATTTAATGTGATCTCTTCAGTTTTAGAATTCATAATATAACAAAAAATATATATATCGCATATAATAACATAAAATAGTTTTATAGAAAAATGCCTGATAAATACGCTGAAGCAGGCATCGAATTAATGTTTTTAAATCGAATTATTTGTAGAGCTATTTAATGTTTAAACTGTTCAAAATAGTTCAGTTAAAAATGTCTTGCATAGCAATTTTTTTATGTTTTACGGGCACCTGACTAGATTGTGGTGTGCAGTGTCCAATATTTCTTTTAATTTGTGATGGTTTTTAGGTGAGTTCGTAATTATATAAATACGTAGCACCTATTTTCGTCGCTTGGTCCGTCCGTCCGTTCGTCCGTTCGTCCGTCCGCCTGTCTGTCCGTCCGTCCGCATATAACAACGCAAAAACTACCCAACCGAATGGTTTAAAACTTAAGATATATTATCTTTGCAGAATTTTGTCGAGACATTTCAAATTATATGAAAATCGAATCAAAACGTTATAGAGATATTAATAAAAACATTTATTAAGAAATCTGATTTTTTTTTTTTTTAAATCGGTGCTTTCTTGTTATAGGAGCTTCCGAGGTTGAAACGTCAAGCGACCGAGATACTTATTTTATGACAGAAATTAATCTGCAGACGATATAATTCATTTCGCAGAATAAAAAAATCTTCAAGATCTGAATATTTATATAACTAGCTATAGTACGAACGCACCTCGTTTGTTACGTTTGACGTGCACTTTCCAACTTGTTTCTAATTTGAGACGTTTTTATTGAAAATTTCATTATTCAAATTATGATTTAATTCAGAGTTTGAAAATTTTGTTTTTCACCAACTTTTGCCAGATTAAAAAAAAAGTTCAAATAATAATATTTACAAACAGTTTTCTATTGAAAAGTATATTTATACGTGAATTAAAAAAAAAGAAAAGAAAAGAAAACGTTAAACTAATAGAGCCATAATGTGGGAAAAGCATTTCATGGTGGAAAATTAAGTCTTTTTTAAAATGATATATTTAAACCGCCATATAATTTTCTGATAACGTTTCAAAACACTTTATTTTCAAATAAAATATATATTTACACCTGAATATTGAAAAAGAAATAAAACTTTTAAATAATTAAATTATTACGTGCTAAATGCATTAAATGGTTAAAAATTACATATTTAAAATGTCGTATTTACAACGATTTTCTTATAGTATCCATAGTATCTAAATTCAAACTAAGCGTTAGAAATGTCCGAGAGCCAGCGGCATTTTTTTCTTCACCATTTTATACAATATGATTTTCTTTTGTGTAAATGATATTCCTTAATCAATCATGAAAAACGCGTTAGTTTTCGAACAATGGCGGATGCGTCATCGTTACCTCCCATTAGAAAGGAAATGAATGGCTATCCGATAACAGACGATCGCCAGTGATGATTATAATATTATTATCTTCCATAATCGGGTAAACTTTTTAGAACAGACAAAATTAGCGAGTTTTAAGATGCTGCATGGTATGGACGGTGGTTTGAGAGCGTAGCACGTAGAAAACTGCGCAAATAGTAACAAAAAAAATCGTAACAACACTTTTTGATTTTACTATGACAAAGTATTATATCAGTGTTTATATAATGCATATTTTTCTATTTTCTCACTGCATTTTATTTTTCCAGTTTAATGTTAACGTTACTACAGGTATTTCGTAAAAGAAAAATAATGTAAAAATAAAAATTAGCTAATTAACAAGATATTATTAAATAGTTTTCTATTTTCCCAGAAACAAAAAAGCCCTTGAATGAGTTTTGCACATATATTCGATCGGAAATATCTTTTGTATTGGTCGCAATTAAACCTATTCTTAGAATTTATTTTTAAAGTTAATTGTTGTTGTGTATATGAACAGAGTTACATAATACACATTTTCACAGATGTGCCTATAAATGCATTCAATGTTCAAATTTTTTAAAAAATAATAACAATGCACACATTTCCATACCTTCTTCCATTTACATTGCACAGATAATTATCAATCCAACATGAAAGATTTTTCGTAATTTTTCTTAAGAATTGTGGCCTAATAAAAACCAATATTGTTTCTATTGGTTTCATTCGCAACAATTAATAAAACCTTCTGCCAATTTTGCATTAATTGTAAATATTTTCAATGAAATACTAATACCGGATAAATGCTTAAAAATGGAAATAATAACAATAAAATACCATTATTGTGGAAACATTGGTTTCGCGTATTAACATATGGAATATTGTCACATATTGATAATAAAAAGACGAATTTTTATAGCATTGGTGCAATATTGGCAAAATGTAAACAACCTAACATTTAGCAAGCGCGTGTTAATACGTTCACTAAGCTCCAGCTTCTACAGCAAGACAAACATATTTTTAAATTAATATAATGCTACAAATATAATGCAGTTTTAATACATTGAGTAATAATTGATACCCTCAAGGTTTACACTCATATATAATTCATTAAGTTTTTCGAATAATCGTAATAACCCTTTTTTTAACATTTAAAGTAAAAAAAAGAGAAAACAACATTACAATTTACCACTTTTGCTAGACAATCAGAGAGTTAAAACAGCTGTTGCCAGTACATGCATATTTCTCAAAAGTGATTTTGTTACCAGCATGAGTAGGAGATGTTGGATGGGCGATTTCCCTTTAAGAAATAAACAATCAAAACTTTAAAAAGGAAATATTTGCAATAAAACGCCAATATTATGGAAATATTGGTTTCACATATTATCCATATTGACAAAAAAAAGTCAACATATTTTTTGAACATTGGTACAATTCTAGAAAAAAGTAAACAACCTAACATTTAGCAATACTTATGGAGAATTAAAAAAATTATCGCCAATATATGCACATTGGTGCAAAGTTATTTTCTTAACAGCATGAGAAAAAAAAGAAGATATTGGAATTAACCTTTTCGGAAATAAACAATCAAAACTTTAAAATGTAATTCTTCTTTTTGTAATTTTGTTTGAAAGATTATTAATTTCTTAATAAAAAAATATTTGCAGTTTAATAAAAACTGCAATTTTTTTAAATGAAAATAATAAAATACAAACTATTATTATTATTTTAATTTACAATCTATAAGAAAAAAAAAACACACAACAAATGAACAATGAAGACGGAAATTGTAGCAATAAAATACATGTTTTTTTTTTTTTTTTTTTTTTTTTTTTTTTTTTTTTTTTTTTTTTTTTAAATATTGCAATTTAAAGGATTAACAAAGTTACTGATTCAATGTAAATTGTTTGTGCGCGTTTATGCTTTTATTATTGAACATAAAAGAAAAACTACATTAAACATAATAATTATTTTTACTTATTTGTATAACCTTCATCTTTTTAAAGTTAAAAGTATAAATCAAATAAAAAGTAAATTAATTACAGAAACAAATAGAAAAACGATGATTTCAAATGATTGGATATAATTTAAGTGTTTCATTTTAAAGAAATAAGGCGTACATTTTGGAAAATAATTATATATTAAAATTAAATTAGAGACGAATTTATTACTGTATTTTTTTCCATCTACATTTCAATATATATTATCTTACTGTTAAATACATGGAATTGAATTATCATTTGCTTTATATATTAAAGTTAATAACGTTACTTTGAAAACTTTTGCAGTCAATAGAATATATTTAGTTATTGGAATGTACACATTGTCTGTAATCAATTTGTATGATTTTATGTATTCTATTGTATTCCTTATTGACTTTTTTTTCAATTAACTTTTATTCATTATATTTCAAATATTGTCATTTTTTGTGCATTTAGTAAATAATAATGATGACAGATTTTATCTTCAAAATTACAACTGTTAACGTAGTTTTGTATTATGCGTATCAGTAATAGTGAAGACGGTGAAGAAATACAATATATTCCCAAATTTTTTAAGTAATGTATTTTGATGAATTTTATATAAAAATAATCGATTTGAAATAAATCACCTAATTTGGAAAATTCTTACATATATTTATACAGAATATCACATTTATTTTAAACAAATAAGGCGAGTCTTTAAAGTATAGTGTATATAACATTAATTTCGCCTTTACATTTAGTGCTGTTGATCAAAATCATTTAGTATAATTAAAAAAGGTATATTCGTTTACCTGCTATTGATCGGCTATAAAATTAACAAGAACGAAAAATTATGTTACATAACAACAAAATAAGATCACTAAATATAATTAAAATTTAGGGAAAATGCTTAAGTGATACTAAAATAAAACAACAAAAGTCTTATAAAGACCTTTTTACTGATTCAACATACGTTTCAACGCTCTTTGCGGCGTCATTTTCAAGAAAATATATTGATAAATAAAATATTCTTGCAAAATTTGAAAAATAACATTGAAAAAACATGAATCACGAGATCCAAATATGTAAAACTGAGAAAAGCAGGTGCTTGAAGTAGCCAACTGTAATCGTGAAAATTATATTTCGCTATTGTTGTTTGAAACGGAAAAGGACCTCGTGCCAAATTTTAGGCAATTCAAATGAGGCGGAATCATTGCAAATGTTTACGTTACGTATGTAGATTTCTATTGCTTCATGGATAATGGATGGGAAGTAGGCTCTTGATGGGTAAATTATTTTACTATTTTTAAAATCAATTTCTATTGCTTCGGTTCTATGTAGTCGTGCCAGCGCTGTTGTATTCCTGTTATATTTGATATCTGCTATATGCTCTTTTAATCTTGTTTGAAACTTTCTGGTGGTCATTCCTATATAATATTGTAACGTGCCATCCGCTCTGGCGAATGGGATTTCATAAACACCTGATAGTTGATATGGTTCTATTGGGTCTATTTTCTTACAAACTGCACTTTTTAATTTTATGGTTGGTTTTGCAATAAGGCAGATATTAAATTTTCTAAGTTTATATTTTAATCTTGCATGTTTTTTCAATGTTATTTTTCAAATTTTGCAAGAATATTTTATTTATCAATATATTTTCTTGAAAATGACGCCGCAAAGAGCGTTGAAACGTATGTTGAATCAGTAAAAAGGTCTTTATAAGACTTTTGTTGTTTTATTTTAGTATCACTTAAGTATTTTCCCGAAATTTTGAAAAAATATGTATTAAACATAGATTAGCAAACTCTTTATAAAAATAATAAAATATTGTTAAGAAATTACATTTATTTCACACTACATAATAATATATCTAAATAAAGTAAGATCCATTTCGAGTAATTCGTATCCTTATTAGTAACATATGCGAATTAACTCGTACAACCCATTATATGATCTGTAGAATTTATATATACCACGTAGCATACGCTAAAAATCGCTGAAGTTTAAAAATGTCTATCATATCTCTTCAAAAATTATGTTTGAATTACTGTTACAATTCTTGAGTGTTCCTCTGTTATAATATAATTATGTACAATAATTTCAAAAATATCGCACCATTTGTCACTCAATAAAAATATTCAGAGGTAGGATGCATCCATGTTTAATTTCACTTGTCAAAAGTGAATACGCACATTGCACCGTTAACAGTTTATGCTTTCAGGTGATACACAGTCATTAATTTAGAAAGATTCTCACTTAACTAAAAAGGTTTGTAAACTTTATATATCCCCCGTTCTTAATTTTAAAGTAAGACGTATTTAATTATTAAAAATAAGTCTTTAATTCAAATAAGTAGATCACTTTTGGAAATATTTATTGCAAGTTTCTTATCCTACACAAAATAAGCTTGATATTATAAAACAAAATATTGCGAATTTTTATTCTTCGTAATTGTATCCTCTTTTTTAATATTATTAATAAAATAACAACGTAAAACTTATAAAATTAATTAAACAACAATTAATAAAAATATTCTTCGACAGCCACAATAAATATTGAAACAATATCTTTTTGAAAAGAAGTCTAATAAAATAAAGAAAAAATAAGTCTTTAATTCAAATAAGTAGAGCACTTTTGGAAATATTTACTGCAAGTTTCACATCCTATACAAAATAAGCCTGATATCATAAAACAAAATATTACGAATTTTTATTCTTCGTAATTGTATCCTCTGTTTCAATATTATTAATAAAATAACCACATAAAACTTATAAAGTTAATTAAACAACAAATAATAAAAATACTCTTCGACAACCACAATAAATATTGAAACAATATCTCTTTGAAAAAAAAGTCTAATAAATTAAAGAAAAATAAGTCTTTAATTCAAATAAGTAGAGCACTTTTGGAAATATTTACTGCAAGGTTCATATCCTACACAAAATATTCCTGATATTATAAAACAAAATATTGCGAATTTTTATTCTTCGTAATTGTATCTTCTGTTTTAATATTATTAATAAAATAACCACATAAATCTTATAAAACTATTTAAAGAACGAATAACAATATATT
Source organism: Maratus michaelseni (assembly GCA_963931845.1). Taxonomy (NCBI): domain Eukaryota; kingdom Metazoa; phylum Arthropoda; class Arachnida; order Araneae; family Salticidae; genus Maratus; species Maratus michaelseni. The sequence continues at coordinate 398,147,335 of OZ007592.1, forward strand.
CTTTGAAAACCACAATAAATGTTGAAACGATATTTCTTTAAATAAAGTCTAATATAGTAAAGAAGAATATGAAAACATTATTTCTTCAAATTTCTAATTTTGTTCATTAGCGAAATATAATTAAAAATTAAATAAATTATGCCTCAATATAATCTAAAATTGTGGCACATTATTATGGAATTTATTTTACTGTAATAATTTAATAAAATAAGTTGAAACTGGTGTGAAACAATAATAACTAAAATATCTTCTTAAAACACCATCAAAATTTTTAAAATGCGCTAGGCCTTTCGAAAGATCTGAGACTTTCTTCGTCAGGCGCAAAAAGACGTGCTTCTACTATGAAAGCAGCAGAAGTTTTTTTTTTTTTTTAATATATCTGTGTTTTTTTCCTTTTATTTTGTATTCCATTGTCTTGATTTTACTCTTCTGTGATTGGCTGTTGTCCTCTCCTTCTGTTTTCCTATAGGCTGTTGATTTCTACTTTCCTATTGGCTGTTGTTTCAGCTTGTTTCCTCCCCCTTATCTCTCATTTCAGACTTGCTCTTGCTTTCATAGTAGAAGCACGTCTTTTTGCGCCTGACGAAGAAAGACTCAGATCTTTCGAAAGGCCTAGCGCATTTTAAAAATTTTGATGGTGTTTTAAGAAGATATTTTAGTTATTATTGTAATAATTTTATTGCCATAATTATTTAAACAATTGTTATCTCAATGATTATTATAATAAAACAAATGAAAAATCATGCTTCATGAGCATGTTATGTAATATCTTAAATATTACAATAATACTTTATTGTTAAGCGAATATTTATATTTTAACATGTTGAAATTGTATTTTTAAAAAACATTTTTATTCGCGTTTATTTAATAACTTTTATCTGGGAAGTATTCGATAATCAGACAAACAAGTCACATTTTCATTACAAAATTCAAGAAAACTGTATGATACAATAGGAAGAGTACACAAAATCACACAAATTCTAAACAACTCAAAATTATACAGTACCTCTAAATTTGTAAGAAATTACCAAGTAACAACTTTACGAAGGTATCGTTCAATTTTCTCACACTTTTACTCCAGAACTTGTATATTCTTTTTACACATTTCCTGCCGACCAAACGTATACATATGGTTGCATATAGGATTGCTGATATGTGAGAAGAGTACTACATCAGGTTTAAACGAAATTACCCTCCTATATACAGCTTACGTCATAGAACAGTCGCTGGAAAAATAATTGTTATTTTTTTAAATCCGTATCAAAATGGTCAAGGTAATAATCTATAATCCAGCCAAAATTAATCCATTCAATATTTTAAAACTCCTTTAAAACTACTAGAATACTGTATGCATGAGGAACCTAATTTACATTTTCAATAAAAAATGCCTATCTAGTAAATGTATTCGAATTATTTCCGATTGTCCATTCATAGAAATTAAATATCATATTTTCGCCACATAAAATGCGGTAATATAATTCAGCAAGCAAACACAAGTAAAAGAAAATGTAATCAACAACATGTAACAATAATTGTCCCTATAATTAAGTTGAAGAGACCTTGTGTAAGAATTACACCTACCAATTTAATGGAACACATACTGGCATATAATATGTAAGTAATGATGATATAAAATTTCAAATTAGTAATAACATTCTTTTCAAACAATTACCACCATAAAAAACTAATAGCCATATAAAATTCTTTTGTATAGCTCTAAATCGTTTAGGATCAGTCTGCATATAAAAATGTTGGAAAAAAAATTCAATAATAATCACATTTGCCTACTAATTATAGTTATATGTAGTGTGTCTTTTTTGCAGAAAATCTGGGATATGTATTCAGAAACCTGATTCCTTCGCTAAATAATGCACAAATATAAATAATAGTAATTAACATTTTAAGAATCCTTTCACAAATAACATATACAATTGGGTGGGCCGAAATAAACTTTTTTTTTTATTATTCGCTATACCGCGGAAAACTTGGCTTTAGGGTTGCTTAGTAAAATAAAATGAAAAAAAAATTATTACATTTTAATTTTAGCGACAGAGCAGCTCAAACAAATTTATTGGAGAGCAATAGTTTCTTTTTTTTTTAAAGCTATAAAAGAAAAAAAACTGCTATAGTGAAAAATCTCTAAAAGAAAGATATAAAAATACATTATAATAAAAAAGAAACAAAATTACTTCATTTGAGGTAGCGCAAAGCATTTAAAAAATCCTTAAGTTAACGCAATCAAGTTGTATTCACTCAGTGAATGTTGGCCGGATAGTGAGTCGGGTCTTTTTTTCTGTTTTACCGAAAAAGACTTGTGTCTAGGGTAGCTAAGTAAGATTCAAAAACAAAATAAATAAAATTTTACTTCTTGTGGTAGCGCAAAAGGCCTAAAATTTGAGAAAAAAAGCCAAATTTTCACAAATTTTAGGCCTTTTGTGCTACCACCAGAAGTAAAATTTTATTTATTTTGTTTTTGCACCTTACTTAGCTACCCTAGACACAAGTCTTTTTCGGTATGGCGAATTAAAACAGAAAAAAAGACCCGACCGACAATCCGGCCAACATTCACTGAGTGAATACAACTTGATTGCGTTAACTTAAGGATTTTTTAAATGCTTTGCGCTACCTCAAATGAAGTAATTTTGTTTCTTTTTTTATTATAATGTATTTTTATATTTTTCTTTTAGAGATTTTTCACTATAGCAGTTTTTTTTTCTTTTATAGCTTTAAAAAAAGAAAGAAAACTATTGCTCTCCAATAAATTTATTTGAGCTGCTCTGCCGCTAAAATTAAAATGTAATTTTTTTTTTCATTTTATTTTACTAAGCGACCCTAAAGCCAAGTTTTCCGCGGTATAGCGAATAAAAAAAAAAGTTTTTCTCGGCCCATCCTAATATACAATCTGTATTTATAACCATATGCCTATATTATGAGGTTAAAATACATAATTTCCCTTGAAATCCAAATTATTGGCTAAATATTAGAACACCCGATCCGTAGAGCAGAAGTAAATAAAATATCTGATATCTTAAGTTCTTTAAATTCTTTATTGTTTCCTTAGAACAGAAAAGTAGAAAAATAAAAAAAAAAAACACGGGGGAACTGAGAATCGTAAAATTCTGATGCTTTATACGTAACGCTGAAAAGGATACCACCATCTCATGACATAAATATTTTACCATCTTTTAGATTCCTGGAAGGATACATTTTGATTTAAAAAGAATAAAAAAAGAAGTTGGAATATATTTTTTTCATTTATCATAAAAGAACAGAAATTGTGCAAGTATTTAAAAATATAAATGGGATTGAACTGTTTTAACACAATAATTTAAGATACTCCACAGCGTTCCCGAGAAATTTTTAAATAAAGCCAAAGCCAATAGAAAATTCATCGTTCAAAATAAAATTTAATATAAAAGACACGTTCATACTATAATAGCTGACCCGCCCGGCATTATCTGGGTCCGTAATAAAAACTTTTCATATAGCTAAATTCACTGGTGAATGATTTCATATTTTAAAAAGAAAATATATCCAAACGAACCTAGAGTTGCGGTCCCTACTGCCTCGGAAACGTACACCCTAGAATTTCCACGGTTTTATATTTTTGAACGAAAATCTATTCAAAGGAACTAATTGTTTAAGAATTAGATTGTTTGCCATTAATCAGGTAAAAATCACCAGATTTAAATCAGGTAAATATTAAATCAATTATTGCTAATTGTGAAAGTATTGTTAAATCAACACCATTTCATGTAAAGTTGTTGTAAAAATGTAAATAAGTTCATGAATAATAGAACATCGAGTAATTTAAAAGGCATGAAAATGGTTAAGGACAGGAACGAAGTTATTAAAAAACTTCGTGAAAATAATGATATGATTGTATTGCAGACAGATAAGTCAAATAAATTAGCTATAATGAATAGAAAAGATTGCATACAGAAAATGAAGATTGGTATAAGTGATTTAAATGTAAATGTTCTGAATAAGGACCCAATTGAATTGATCGCAAGAAAAACACAGGAAATTGTAAATAATGGAAGTTGGCCAAAAGAAATGGTACACATGATGAAGATTAATAAAACAGCAGTCATTCCATGGATTATAGGACGCTTAAAAGAACATAAAGAACGAACCCTCTTCGACCAATTGTAACTAAATGTATAGGACATACATATTATCTAGAAAGGACATATTATTATTAAAAACTATCCTCCCTCGGTCTGAGCTTGTAATTTCATCAACAACGGATTTTATTAAGAAAGTAAAACTTTTTCAGATTACTCAGAACAGCATTTTTGCGAGTTTGAATGTGGTATCGTTATATCCATCTGTAGATATGAATGATGTGGGTTTGTTCGTGTAAGAAGCTATTAATGGTAATGATTGTTTAAGCATAAACACAAAAAAACACACTTTCGGGATTTAATCTAAAAAAAAACAATAATTTTTTTTCAGTTTGATCATATTTATTATAAACAAAAGGATGGAGCACCAATGGGCTCCCCCATTTCGGGTTTATGTGCAGAGATTAAATTAAGACCCATTGAAAATATGGTTATAAATGATTTTAGTGTAAATCCTGCATATTGGTATAGATTTGCAGATGATATTTTTATTATATGGGAGCATAGTATGGATTTATTGAAGGACTTTGTGGTTAAACTTAATAAAATTGATACAAAAATACAATTTACCATGGGGTTAGAAAAACAGAATCTTTTATCTTTTCTTGATGTGGATCTGATAAAAAACAGCAATGTAACAATAGATCGGATACTTTAAAAGGAAAAATATGCGTTCAAATAATACAATTTCCAGAGATGCTTCATCACCTTTAAGTTATAAACTGGCTGCATATAGGTTTTACATCCGTAGAGCAGTTTCAGCATGTACTGATAGTTATATCAGTGAAGAACTTGACAAAATTAAAATTATAGCAAATGAGAATGGTTTTTCAGAGAAGTTAGTCAATAAGTTAATTTATCAATAGGAATATCAGGATAACAAACAGCAAGAATTAACAGGAAAACCAACTAAATTTTTTACAAATTTCAACATATTCCTAAATCTTTCCGAGAAATTGAAATATAATTTAAATAAATATGAAAATAAATTTTGTAGCATCCCTCAAGTTAAATTGAAAGCGTTACTACATAAATTGATCCCATACCGATAGAAAATTTATCCGGAATCTATAGAATCCCAGTTACTATAGATTTAAAAGAAAATAGGATGAAATGTTATAAAGTTAAAGACTATATTGGTATGACTTTAAGAAAGCTTAAAATTCGTTTAAAAGAGCATATTGCAGATATAAAATACAATAGAAGTAAAAAGACACTTTCCAGATTAAAACAAGAGCAGTCGATTAAAATAGATTTTGATAAAGCTAAAATAATTAAACCTACATCCTCCTTTCATCAAGTAATAATAAATGAATCCATAGAAATTTTAACCAGAAAAAATAAGACATGCAATGATTCGTTATCTTACAACATCCCTAAATTGTGGTATAAACTTTTGCAAATTGTTCAAGACTGAATAAGATTAGCACATCCCTCCCAATGCTTCCCACCCCTAGAGACCTGTTTGTAATGGTTTGACCATTCTTCAACAGAAAACGATGTTTTACTAGTTTTAGACTATTTGTTTTGTGTATGTCTGCGTGTTGGTTTTATAACCCTAATGACGAGCTAAGGTTGTTCGAAAGCGCTAGGTTTTTATCATTGCGAAATACAGTTATGTATGTTTGAAAAACACCTTAAGTAAAGTTTTATTAAATGATGCATATTTGTTTGTGACATTTGTGTTGTTTTAAATAATAATCATAGTACAAAGGTGAATATAGATTCAAATGAGTGTTGTTGTTTCATAGCTCAAGTTTATTTTGCATTTGGTTTAATTAATATATCGGCTAATTGTCAAAACAAAATGTAACATTTCAGCCTCAAATGCATTCAAACTTTCCTTTGGCTATCCTTTTCAAAATTTTCAGAACTGTGCGTGCGGTGGATTTTCCAAACTATCTCATTACACACGGAGAAGTATTGCACGAGGAGGTCGGAAACTTTCGATAAGTATGGACAAAGACACATCCAAATGCATGTGTAGTTCATATTTTTAATTTTTAACACTTTCCAACCTAGTTGAAAAGTGTTTATGACTTCGGTTTGTTTGGCCGTATGGTCGTCTGGCCGTCTGTCCGTGCTCTAACTCCCGTAAATATGCTCGGATTGCTCTGCAATTTTTATATGTTATTGTCGTTATCTATAGCATGTTCCCTATTTCATCGGAAGTGTGTAGCACTTATAATTTTTTTTACAGGGACCCTCAAAAGAATTCCGTTACATTGCGGTCTAAGGGGAAAAATCATTTACGGTTTATTTTAATGATGTTTCAATATTTTAAACGCATTGAAATTTATATATATCACTAAGGTGCATTAGAAGAAGCGTAATATGGAATAGGGTGTGCATAGCACTTATAGTTACTTTACAGGGACAGTCAAAAGAATTCCGTTACATTACGTCTATGGAGAAAAATCGTCTGCGGTTTATTTAAATAATGTTTCACTATTTTAAACGCATTGAAATTGATATATATCACTAAGGTGCATTACAAAAGGCTTACTACAGAATACACTAGATTATTTTTTTAACACAATTATTTCATATAATTGTAAAGTAATCAAGTTGTAAATTTCCAACTGGACGAAAAATGTTCGGGCCAGGATTCGAACCTGGGATCGCTTGGCTGAAGCCGCCACGCTCTACCACTGAGCTATACCGGTCGAATCTGGAGGGCATAATTCATCCAGTTAACCTTATTGATCAAAGCATCTGGTCTGATATTTTAATCAGCTCAACAGAAAAGATCGCAGGTAAAGGAACTCCAGTAAACGCTGGATACGTGAATACACTAGATTATTTTTTTAACACAATTATTTCATATTGGTAAAGTAATCAAGTTGTAAATTTCCAACTGGACGAAAAATGTTCGGGCCAGGATTCGAACCTGGGATCGCTTGGCTGAAGCCGCCACGCTCTACCACTGAGCTATCCCGGTCGAATCTGGAGGGCATAATTCATCCAGTTAACCTTATTGATCAAAGTATCAGACCAGATGCTTTGATCAATAAGGTTAACTGGATGAATTATGCCCTCCAGATTCGACCGGGATAGCTCAGTGGTAGAGCGTGGCGGCTTCAGCCAAGCGATCCCAGGTTCGAATCCTGGCCCGAACATTTTTCGTCCAGTTGGAAATTTACAACTTGATTACTTTACCAATATGAAATAATTGTGTTAAAAAAATAATCTAGTGTATTCACGTATCCAGCGTTTACTGGAGTTCCTTTACCTGCGATCTTTTCTGTTGAGCTGATTAAAATATCAGACCAGATGCTTTGATCAATAAGGTTAACTGGATGAATTATGCCCTCCAGATTCGACCGGGATAGCTCAGTGGTAGAGCGTGGCGGCTTCAGCCAAGCGATCCCAGGTTCGAATCCTGGCCCGAACATTTTTCGTCCAGTTGGAAATTTACAACTTGATTAATACAGAATATTGTGTGTATAGCAGTCATCGTTTATTTACAGGGACACACAAAAGAATTCTCTACTGTCTGTTAACAGTAATTCCTGGAAGTGCGTTTTCAGTTACTGAACGCGATTTAAATTTTAGCTCCCTTTTTGTCTATTACGTGGTGTGTATAAATTCTGTAGATCCTATACAGGGAAGCACAAAAGTTCGCGAACACATTTCCGTTTATCGACAAACTCCAGACGGAGAAATTTAAACTGTGCTACGCGTTTCCTAACTGAACTAAAATTTAGCATCCTATGTGGTATATATAGAAATCTATAGATCCTATACAGGGCTGAATAAAATTATTCGGATATTTTTCCGAATATTGTATATGTTGGAAATTTCTGAAATTATGTTTTTAAATATGTTATGCGTTTTCCAAATTGTTCACTTAGATGTTATCTTTTAGCTTATTAAACGGTATGATTTGTAAAATTATTTTGGAAGCGTTGGAAAGTGTTACATAATCTATGCTTGACGCATGATTTTTCATTTTTGTTTATCAAGTGGCGGATATATTCAATAAAAAACCCAATAAACGACATTTGATCTTCGGCAGTTCACCTGAGTTATCGAGTTTTCGAGGATGTAAATATTAAAAATCAAAAACTTTCACTTTTTCAGGATAATATCCCTGTTGTAATGGTTTATTTTATTACAAAATATATTAAAATTTTCTTAAAAAAAAAAACAATAATTTCTAGAAGTATGTTTTATGTTTGCTTCCATGTTTCACATTTTTTCTGGATTTAGAAATTAACATCGTTGTTTCTAGGATAAAAATGTTAAAAAAAAAGGCCAAAATTACCCATTTTTACAGGGTACCGTCCTGATTGCAAAGATGTTTTTTTTTTTTTTTGAAATATTTTAATATTTACAATTTAAAAAACATCTTTTGGATGCCTATTTCATAAAAAACCCTCATGAAACGCTTATGAACGAGCTGTACATTGCGCCGGCCGGTGATCGTTTCTTCACATACCCAGGAAATTCTGCGGCGCACATGGAATATCATTTCGCTTTTTAAAATAGGGAGAGCGTTTCAGTAGGAATTTTCTTCTGCCGTAATATAAATATCATATTTAATAACTTGCTAGCTAATTTACCAATTTCGATTTTTTTTTTTTTTTTTTTTTACCAATTATACCAATCATTCTTTTTTTTTAAAGAAAAAGAACTGAAACTAATAAGGTAGATTAAGTAGTTGTTTAGTTATTTATATTTTTCCTCAGAAACTTTTGCTCAATAGTGCAAGTTTAATATATATAATGTCTGAAATAAGATCAGCAATCACTTTAAAAGGGCCTCATTGTTCGTTTGGCGATATTTTTATTTAAAAATATAGCACCATACAAATTAGAGCTTTAGCGATTGCGTAGCAGTTCCGGTGTTTGCTGTCGAGGGTTTTACATGACCCCATCTCTATGTTCGTTCGGATAGATGTTTGTTTAAAAATATAAAATCATACAAATTCGAAAATGTACGCTGCCGAAGGGGATGCAGACCTGACATTATATTCGTTTGGAATTGTGAAATCGTAAAAATTCTATGTTCGTTTTCACAAACAAAGCAAAGTGCGAGTGCATGCTGTCAAAAGCAGCGGCACCTCCGATGTTATGTTCTGTTAGAAAATTTTTCGTTTACAATTCTAAAATCATACAAATTCTAAGTTCGTTTCCAAAAAAAAGAACGGATCGTTCCTTCCTCCGGGTGCGTGCTGTGGAAACAATTGGCCTCCAACTTCATTTGGATCGATTTTTGTTTGAAAATATTTAATCATACATATTTGAGAATGTATGCTCCCGAAGGCAATGGTACCTTGCAAAAAATAGATACCCCGCGGTGCAAAATATAAAATTTAAATACGGATTTTAGAAATATTTAAAGTTATTATCCTGCGCACGTGAAACGGTCAGCGGTTCACATTAGTTGTTTAAAAATAATTTTAACTACATTTCTTTTTATTATTACTTTTAATTGAAATAAAAATAATATAATATTTGATAGTTACTAAAATTATCCTCACAACAAAGTAATGGCAGTTTATTATAATTTTTTCTCAATAAATATGCTATTTGCGTTACTAATTATTAATGAAATACAATCTAAACTTTAAAATAAAAATGTTCATACCTATGCACTTTTTCCTTATCACTTTGCTCCTTTTTCACATATATTTTGTATGTTATTTAAAAAAAATGTATCTTTAAAATATGTTTAAAGTACATTTAAAATATCAAAAATTCTAAAATGTCTCAACTGGCAGTTAATTACACTCTCATGATCACCGAAAATGCAGTTGATTTGTTTTATACAAATATAACCATACTTTTTTTAATATAGAATATATTTTATAACAGATTCGTCATAAATATCAAGTTTTACAAAAAATGCAATTAATTATTATTTTTTAAAAACACTTAAAAATATTTCTCTCAAGTTTTTTAAAGAATCCATGTTGTACTTTCCTTCATCTCAAATATAAGCCATTATTTAGGCGTAATTAAATATGCATTTTGCGTTACCTAAATACACCCTTCCGGTCTCAGAGACGACCAATATGCAACTATTAAGTAATTTTAAAATTCGCACATAGAAAGCAAAAGCTGTTTGATTTTTTAGAATAAAATGGCTGTTTAAACGTAGTGCGTTAACGGTATAGCGCACCTTTTATATTTGTAATTGGTTTTCTATTTTGTTTCACATTTTTTTTCGTTATTTCAAATATGTAATACGTTAATTATATACGTTATAAATATATTGAAATGTAATTAAAATGAATTTCTTCGTGATCGCTTTTTTAAATCCAACCCTTATCTGGGCCCCTCTCCCGTAGACTGACTGTCACTGGTCATGTGACGCGGAAAGTAATAGATAGAGATATTTTTTATTTATTTAACTGAGAAGTAATTTGGCCGTTGTCTTAATTTAGTGGTTTCAAAAACGGAAGTGAAAAAAAAAATGTTTCTTGAATGTGATATAAAAAGAACGTATTTATTTGCGCTCAATGAGGGTCGGCGAACATTTTCACGTCCGCGTGCCAATTTGTTTAAAAAAATTTTTTTCAAGTGACCATGCCGTGCCAACAACCATTCTCCCCCAATCCCAACCACAAAAACTATAAAAGTAAAGAATAAAATTAATTTTATTATTATTAGATTAAGATAAATATGGATGCAGGAATATCAACAAACACATTTAATTAAATAATATATAATATTGAAAACTAAAACCAAAACAAATTTTCACATGAAAAAATTAATTAATTATAGTAATAATTATAGAAATAAGATATTATATCAGAAATAATTATAGTAATCGTAAAAAAAATATTAAAAAGTCATATCGAAACAACGTGCCAAATGACTGTAATAATTATGGTAATACATGGTGTTGCCCTTTGGGAGCTCTTGATTTTGACATTTTAAGCAGGGTGGTGGTTTTTTCGTTGAGATAATTTTATTTTAAAATAGACAATGATAAAAGAAACTTTAAATAAAATCATTTACGAATCATATTTGCAAATTATTTGTCTTACACCTTCTATTAAATGGCAAATTATTATTTAAAAAATATATTGCGGTGCATAAGAAGAAATTAAGCAATATAAAAAACCATTACCTAGAATGTTTGAAAATAAATTTGTTTTCGCTTTTGTTTTGGTTGATTAAATTTTATTTTCTAATTTCATAAGCAATGTAAAATCTTTCTTTAAGCAATAAAAACTTTGTAAAGTACGTAATGTAGACGTTTTGGAATTTGGCCGCAGTTTCTCTTCACCGAGTTCGTTATTACTCTCATTTAACTCATTATCACAATTTTTTTGTTTCTTCAATCAATTTGCAGCTATCGTTTGTAGAAAAAGGTAAATCATAAGCCGAAAACGACAGTTTAACATATCTCATATTTTTCTAGTCATGATTTATTACGATATTTTACAGTTATTTCCGTATCTCATTGCTTGGTACTTTAAGAAACTGGCATAATATACAGATTGATGCTTTAAGCGAGTTATGGTTTAACAATGTCTTAATGTAGTTATATATTTAAAGTAAATAAAAAAAGAAGAAAGAAAAGTACTGAAAAAATGTGATTTCTGATGTGGCATCTTGGAAACCAAATGATTGATATCGGGCTCATAATTGGTTATTTTTAATAAAATGCATCATGACCTGGACTCATGTGGATCAAGTTGATTCGATTTGAATTTTTAATATTGCACTTCTCTGAAAATAATGATTCACAAGCATGAGTAGAGGGAAAGATTGTCAACATGGCAAATACTAACTTCTTTAAACAACTATAAGTGTCTGGAATTGAATTCTAAGTCGACATAATTTTATTATAAGCATTTTTGTTTATGATGTCTGATAATCTTTCTTATTGGATCATCTGCAAATCCACTGTCAATCAGACAAATTTCTGATCCCATATTGAGCTGAATTGGAAGTCGATATGTTCAATTTCAATTTCTGAAATTTCCAACCAATCGAATACAATCAAGTTCGGTTTATCAATTGGAGTGACATCTGGATAAATAATGGATTAAAATGTTTCCGAAATACTTTAGAGTTCACAAAATCTTAATGCGAACTCTTCGATTAATGCATTTATTGCCGAAATAATATCTTCCATGAGACTTGATCCGTCTATATTTTCATGTAAAATAAAATCCGCAGCTATTTTTTTTAAGTTTGGGAAATACTTACGGTTTTGAACACAATATATTTTCTACATATTCGCAGTTTTGCTTTAAAACCTCGAATCATATCTATCATGATAATAACAGTGTTATTTGTTCCTTGGAGCTTTATATTTAAGTCGGTAAATTACATTAATTTTGCTAGCCATTTAACATGCATCTATTTCGTATATTTCTCAATTTTACTTTCTTCATGTAAGATAAGCCAGATTTCTTCCAAACAATCAACGAATCTTTGTAGCACTTTCACGTGACTTAACCAGCGAACATTGTTATATATCAGTAATCTATTGTGCACAGAGTTTGTTGACTTCATCTAAAACAGCTTCAAACTTTCGTTTATTTATAGCCTGTGACAATCTGAGATTAACTGTTTTTGTGACTACGACCATAATATCACCAAGAGACTCGAAACCAGTCTTTGCACACAGGACTTGTTGATGTATGATGCAGTGAAATACAAGAATAATATGTCCAATGCGAGTATGAAATAAACTGAAAAATCCTTTTATTTTATCCACCTTACAAGCGCCTCAGTCAGTTGTAACAGAAGCTATTTTAGACAAATATATTTCATTTTCAATAAGTGAATTTATAACTGCTGTTCAAATATCTGCACCAAAGATGTAGTTGATAATACTAATAACGAGCATAATTCCTCCTTAATATCATTTTCAACAAAATATCATACAAACAAAGCTAAATGAGCAAAATTTGGTTTTATCTGCACATTCGTCAAGACATAATGAGATGAAAGGAGAATACATCAGAATTTTTGTTGCTGTTTATATCAGATTTTTATTGCTCTCTTACATTTTCTGCCCTTTTTAGGATTTTATCTTTGACTGTATTGCTTGATAAAGGAATATATTTAATTGTTGAATTACTTTACCTTTATTTTCAAAATTGTCAAGAAGTGATAGAGCGCTTTTTAACCAGGCTTCGTACAAAAACTCTCCATCGCAGAAAAGTATACCAATCAAGGGCAATGACATTCGCAGCCGAAAAACTTACAGTTTGAGAATCCTTGCCCTCATTGATCATAGATATCGACAGTTTATTTTTCTCTTTAATTGCAATGCCAACGAAGTTAGACTGAATTTTGATTTAGAAATGAAATCAATGGTGTGCAAAAAATATCCTCTCACGTACCAGTTACGGCACGCGTGCCATAGGTTTGCTAACCCTGGAATAGTACATATTTTAAACGTGTGATTCTAAGAATCAAATTATGTTTATTATGAAATTTAAAGCTGTAAATAGTGTATATATTATATGAATATAATCAAGAAATTTTTATATTGGTGTTGATTTTTAAACCTGAGAAATACAAAAGAACATTCATTTTTTTTTTGCTCCAGAACTCTTGAACATAAATTGGAATAAAAACATTCTTGTGTTGATTAAGAAAATTTAATTGCTCTCCCTCCCATGAAATACTGAATAGATTATTATTTCATGATCCATCCTGAAATATTGTCGATATCTTCGTAAAAATTATTCAGATATTGCGCACATGTTTTTTTTTGTCTTTTTTTTACCGCTAACCAGGCCCTTACCTGCCCGGCATGAGTGCCTAGCTTGACGAGTTAGTACCTGAGAGTGGGGCGGAAATCACCTGATCACAGCATGGTTGTTATCAACCTGACCATAGTTTTGTTGGCATCGCTGCAATGCTCTCTAGTGGTTTCCTACAATTCTCTTTGTTTACCGGTTCAAGGTTTGTATTTAACTTTGTTGAATTGGCAGATTTTAAAAAAGCGGAAATTAAGGAAGATAAAGCACTTGGTCACGTAATTTAGAACCTTGATCAGGTGACGAGACCTTCACCTTACTTGGCACCCGCAGAGGTATAATTCAAAGGAAACTTGGAGGACTTTGCACCCACGATGGATTTTGGCCACCAGGCGCCTTTGGCGTACATAGACTTACAATATTTGCCATCTCTGTTGGCTTGTCACGCTCATGGTGGATTGTCGCTGTTGTGCTTATCGCCTTTTTTGAGGCTGATTTCACTTTTCGTTTTCATTTGTCTCTGTCAGGTTTTTTTGCCGTTTTTATTGGCTCACCCCTGTTGTGGGTTGTTCTCGTCTATTATCATTCTTTGGATTTTGTCTCTTTCTTGATAAATTGATATATCTAGCTTGTGCTAGAGCTGGTTGTCACATTTTGAAACTAAGTCTTCTTTCGAGAGTTTAACTGGTTATTATGTCACTACCATGGGTTTTGTCACATTGTAACTTTTGTTTCTGTTGGTTGTCACTTTTCTGGATGTTGCACACTCATTTTTATTGGTTTTGTCACTTTAATTCATTCGTGCATTATAGCTTGGGGTTTTGATTTATTTTTTTCCCTTCGTGAATACGCCTACTGCGTTCAGTCCATTGAAGCCTAATGGCTGTTATCACTGCTTTTAAATTTTGTGCAATTTGTTGAATTAATATATGAGAAACTTGGCGCACTAATGGAGTGCGGCTTGTTCCGTGACTGTTAGTCCGCCATATAACTATGAGGCTGTACTCATTTGACGAAACACTATTTTTTTCCTATTCACTTTCTTTGGCGGGTGTGCTCTGTGTATTCACCAATTAATTACGCACACGTGGCTCACATGGTTTAATGGTTTACGGACATACATGTATTATTACATTGACAAAAGTCATTGTTCTGCAATCGTAGCAGTAAATGTAAACAATCAATAAGAAACTAATTTTTATCTTTACTTACGCTAGCAAATCTGAGTTAGTATTTTCACAAATCCTCCACTAAATATATGATATTTCTTATTATTTCCAAACGTATTACTTTAACGTAACTAACGTTTTTTAGGAAGGAGAATACAATGGAATTATTTTTTTTAGAAATATATGCATAATCCTGCCAAATGCATTGAGACATTTAATTTTGAGTTGCGAACTATTTTTTAAACAGTTATTAATAACTCAAAGTTGAATACCCATTTCTTTAATGTAAAATATGATATTGTAATTGAACTTATAAAAAAGAAAATATATATTTAAAAAAAATGACTCATAAGACTTATGCAGCGCAATTACATTTTTCACTTAAATAAACTAAATAAAATTAATAATTTTTTTTTCTATACACGTAGAAGAATTTAGGCTACAAAACAAAAAGTTCAATATTTATGTTTTAGGAAGACAATCAGAATAAAAAGTTTTTAAGGAAAATTTAATTACATTCTTTGTTCAGTGAACACGAGTTAGGAAAGTAAACACGCAAGTTTCACGTTTTACTATTTCTTCATTTTAGAACATAAACATGATTTTATTTCTTTTATAAAAGCTGAGTGCAAAAGAAATAACTTACATGCATTCTGCGAAGAATATCAGCATATCAGCATTAAAGTTAAATATTGATACGTACTATTTAAAATTTCCAAATTTTAATCGCTAGGTAAATGCGCGTAAAAAAAAAAAAAAAAAAAAAAAACGAAAGGTCATGCGTCAAGAATAGATTATGTAACACATACCAACAAACAAATCTTTACCGTATTTTAAGGGTAAACAATTTGGAAAACGCGTAACATATTTAAAAACCTAATTTCATGAATTACCAGCATTATTAATAAAATATCCAAATTAATTTGTGCAGCACTGTATAAGATTATATTTGTATATATACTACATAGAATGCTATATTTTAGTTCAGTTAGGAAACACTTATCACATTTATGTTCCCTTTCTGGCATTTACGTTAATAAACAAAAATATACTGTCTTGTATATGATCTACAGAATTTATACACACCAATTAATAGATATAAAATTAGTTAAATTTCATAGCGCGTTCAGTAACTGAAAACGCACTTCCAGAAATTATTGTTAACAGACACTACCGCATTCCTTTGTGTGTCCCTGTAAATGAACGATGAATGCTATAGGCACAATATTTTATAGTAAGCCTCTCGTAGTGTACCTCAGTGATATATATCACCTTCGATATGTTTGAAATTGTGTAACATCATTAAAATAAACCGCAAATGATTTTTAACGGAATTGTAACGAATTATTTTGAGTGTCCCTGTAAAAAAACTATACGCTCTACACAGTTAATTTTCAATACCGAAGATGACATACTAAACCCTTATAACATATATCAATTGCATGGTAATCCAATTATATTTTCGTGAGTTAGAGCACGGAGATACAGGCAGATTAACCGAATTCATAAACACTTTTCAACTGTGTTAGAAAGTGTTAAAAAGAAAGAAACGCTTTTTTTTTTCAGAAGCATACATTATTTTCATAATAAAGTTTTTATCTGAACATAAATATTCCTATACCGCTTTATTATAAATATTATAGATAATATTTGTAATAGATACCACGCGTCATGTTTTTTGTATTGTGTTTCGTGTATTATAAAATTTCTGTGAATGTGGCTCGCGGAGAGAAATCTTAAGCATTACTGCAATACATACCCACATAAAAATTTTTTTTATAAACTTTACAAGTATTATACAAGTTGTATAATCTTTAAATACGTGATGAGAATTATTCTTATGTGATGGTTGCGAATATCTTTGTTCATTATAACTAGCTTTGCACGATCGTCGGCCACCATAATTATAATTATTTCGACCATGATAGTAGCCTCTATTCATGTATCTAGAGGAAAATTTTGGATTATATCTTGCTTTTGAATAAGGTGAAGCATCTTCTGTTATGTCTTGAGGTATCAAAGAATTTTCCGTCTCAAAGTTTTCAGGAATCTCAGACTTATTTTGGTAAGAATTCTCGGAACTCTGTTTCCCATATCCATATTTATTGTAATTTCTATGGTTAAATGATTGTTTAAAATATCTCTGGCCATATCTATTACTGCTTCTGTTGTCAAATGGTCAAATGGTTGTCAAATTAAAATTTCTATTCTTTCCCTTATAATCAAAATTCCTATTGCGATCTTTCACATATTCTGTAGGATTCCAGTTTGAGCACTTCATGTAAACGATATGAACTGACTCTCTCTCTCTAGTGTTATTACCCATGGTTAGAAACTTCACTTCATCAAATGAACTAACTATCCACGAGTTGTAAATGGTTGGAATCGCGAGATTTGGCTAAGAGCCAGTGTTCTAATTTTTATTATGAAGCGAGATGTAAAATGGATATAGCCGTTAGGCCTGGTTGTATTATCGTAATGTAAATTTGTTGTATATTTTCGACCAAAAGTGTTATTAGTTGAAATTAAAGTGCATATTTTGTTGTTCATCGATTATTTGTCATATTGGTTCAGTAAAGTGCCTATTTATATATCATTTACTTACATTTTTGGGGGCTCGGATGCCAATATTATTCAAAGTAAGAGCCACTAATAGTGAAATGGAAACCAAACGTAAAGTATTGTAAAACGCCAGTATCAAAAGTTAGGTTACGAATTAGCAAGGTGAAACCGTAATCGTATCACTTCAAGTACAATTTTTGAAAGATGGGAACTCTAAATAAAGCCAAGAGAATTGATCTAATAAACCTCTGCGAGGAATGCGGAATTGAAGCACCAGAAAAACCGACAATTCCTGTCCTAATAAAGCTGATCAAGAGTTGGAAGAGTTACGAAGAAGATTTTATAAGAGATCGATTGGAAGTAGTGATAGCAAGTAGAAAAGAGAAAGAAGAAAGAGAAGAGAAAGAGAAAGAGAAAAAAATAAAGCAGAACTGGAAGAGAAGAAATTACAAGCAGAAAGAGAAAGAGAAGAGAAGAAATTACAAGCAGAAAGAGAAAGAGAAGAGAAGAAATTACAAGCAGAGATTGAAGAAAATAAACTGAAAATAGAAATGGAAATGGAAGAGAGAAAATGGAAAGTATAAATGGAGCAAAAAGACCGCGAAAGCGAAAGAGATTTTGAAATCAAGAAAATGCAGATACAAGAAAATTCAAGAGAACACATTGAGGATAACCCAAGGACAAATCCAGGTAAGCAATTCGAATTGCTTAGATTATTAACTAAATATGATAGCTCGAATGATATTAGTTTATATTTATCTATGTACGAAAGGCAAATGGCGCAAACAGGCATTGATAAAAAGAATGGGTAAATTATTTAATTAATCTAATGCCGTTAGATGTGATAAATATAATAACAAGGGAAAACGAACCTGAAATTCACGATTATGATTACATAAAAAATATACTACTAAAACGCTACAAGCTATCACCAGAGGAATTTAGGCTGAAATTTTTCTCATCTAAAAAGGAGCCATCAGCCAATTGGCGAGATTTCGCTTATGAGATAAAGGTGTATTTTCAACAATGCATTGAAGGCCTTCACGTAAATAACTTTGAAGATTTGGCGGAATTAATTGTTGTTAATCAAATCAGGCATAATTTACCTACGGAAACAAAAACACATTTCATAGAGGAATTATTAGTAATAAAGAAAATTGATGACTTAGTTAATAAATTAGATAATTACGAAACAGCACAAAGGGTTTACAATAAACAATCAGTTAAGGATACAAATAGCGATTTTGATGACAGAAGATCGCGAGTGGCTGATTACGCCAATTTGAAAAGACGCCAAATTGACAATAGACACAGTATGAATTATGGAAGCAAAGAGTCGCATATAATCTGTTTTGCGTGTGGCAACCCTGGTCACGTGAGTGCGAAATGTGCCATGGCTAATAATACAGAACAAGAATATTCAAATTTTTACCCGCAACGTAATCAAGATTGGCGAGAAACAAAATATAAAAATGAGACCCAAAACGCGCAAAGAAAAATAGTTAATATGGGCATGTTAAATGGTAAAAAAGGAAGAATCTTAGATATTAGCGGAATAAAAACAAGCGTAATAATTGATACAGGAAGCGATATTTCAATCGCCATTTCAAGATATCATACTGCAATAAACGCGCCAAAACTAACCAGAGACAATATATACATATAAGGCATAGGTAGAGAAGAAATTAAGCCAACAGGTTTTTTCTGGCATAAAGTCTACGTGGATGAAACAGAAATCCAGGATAAATTTTACGTGGTACAAGAGGCGGACTGCGATTTAATAATAGGTAGGAAAGCAGTAGAAGGCATGACGTTAAAAGTAACGGAAGATAGTGTTAGAATAACAAGCGGCAACAAAGTTCGAGTAGGATACATTAAAATTAACGAAGTACCGACAAAAATTAATGAAGCAAGTATAAACAACGATAATCGAGGTTGTGAAGATATGGTTAAAATCGACTGCGTAAATGACGGGGTGAATTTGACTCAGATTACGAATTTAGTGAACAGAAAGAAAATAAGGAAATTAATAAAACTATATAAGCCGAATAGAACAAAAGATACAGGATTATACGATGAATGGAATGCATCTCCAGAAGAAAATTGTGAAAGTAGTTGTCCTGCACATGGTAGAAAAGACTATGTGAAAGATCGCAATAGGAATTTTGATTATAAGGAAAAGAACAGAAATTTTAATAGACCATTTGACAACAGAAGCAATAATAGATATGGCCAGAGATATTTTAAACAATCATTTAACCATAGAAATTACAATAAATATGGATATAATATTATGTAGCTAATCCTTTTCAATTAAATTAAATGAATTTAAAAGTTGTGTACTTCATTATCTATTTATTTTTTGTGTGTGATATGGCTAGTATTTTACTAAGCTTGAATATACTTCGATATGTCTTGTTAGAAAAGGAATATCCAAAAGTTTCTAAAAGTACGAGAACTTTAACAAAAGCCACTCTTTGAAAAAAGTTTTTCTTAAAACTGTTGAATATGTTTGAAAGATTTCACAGCAAAAATATTTTTTCTATTCATTATTCAACTAGATTTAAGGAAGAAAAAAAGTTTTCAAGACTTTTTAAAAATTCAAAAAATGTAGTTCTATGAAGGAGAATTTTTCGTCGACTGCATAAACTATTTAGAATTAAATCGGTGAAACTTTTTTTAGTAATCATTTTTTTCAATAAAGGAAAGTCACGTATGATTTACATGCAATATACATTAAAAAAAACATATTAAACTGAAATTCCAATTACTTAAATCAAAATAAATTATATTTTTCGAAATACCGTGCTTGTTTTGGTATAATTATAAAAATTAAAACTGATAATTTCGTACATGTTACTTTTTTGTGTTATTACTTTTTTGTAATATTTTTCTAAGCTTTAATATATTTCCATCAAACTTGTTTCGGTAATAAATATCTAAAGTCGTCTAAAAATACTAGAACTTTAACAAAACATCTCTTTGAAATATATTTTTGACTTAAAAAGCTAAACGTCTATTAAAAATCTGCTGAATTTGTTAGAAAGATTTCGCAGTAAACATTGTTATTCTATTCATTATTAAACTGACGTATTAAAAGGATGATTTTCCGTACTTTTATAGAAGAAACTTTGGAAGATTCTGCTTTAGAAGACAATATGTTAACCCTTTTTCGTATTATCTTATTAAAAAAACACTATGTTTAAATCTATACTAATAATATAAAGAAGTAACGATTGTTTTTTTTTGTTTGTTTGTTTGATGGTGACAATCACTGCTCCAACATAGGCTATATTTTATGTCGGTTCCACAACCCCAGGGGTGTGCAGAAGCGAAAAACGTTCTAAATTTTCGATTTTTTTTAGACTGAACGAGCTAGAAACATGAAATTTAGCATGGCAGTTACTTATAAGATGTAAATGCTCTCTAAGAACAAATTCTAAAAAAAATCGAAATTTAAAAAGGGTGAGATGAGCAAAAAGTGTTCTAAAAACATTCTAAATAACAATTTCTATGGAATCTCTAGAACTGCAGAACCATTTTCAAAAGTAATGGTGGCAAATTGATGTTGACAGTCCCTGCTCCAACATAGGTTATATTTTATGCGGTGCCACTACCACAGGGAGGTGCAAAAGCGAAAAACGTTCTAAAATTTCGATTTTTTTCTATACTGAAGGAGCTAGAAACTTGAAATTTGGCATCGTAGTTACTTATAACATGTAAATGCTCTCTAAGGATAGTTTAAAAAAATGAAATTTAAAAGAGTGATATGAGTAAAACTGTTCTAAAAACATTCTAAATTACGATTTCTATGGAATTGTTAAGGACAGAAACTGGAAATTTAACATGGCTGATACTTTAGAAGACAGAAGTGCACACACAGAACATTTTTTTTTTAATAAATCAAAATTTAAAATGGTGAAACAGGAAAAAAATTCCCCCCCCCCCAAAAAAAAAGTTAAATCCACGAGAAGTGTTCTAAACGGTTCTAAATTACAATTTATTTGGAACAATTAAGGCTAGAAACTTAAAATTTCGCTTGGCTGTTACTCACGTAAATGATCACTCAGGACAGTTTACAAAAATGTGAAATGTAAAAAGACAGGAGCAAAAAATAAAATAAAAAGAAAACTGCCCAGTTAAACTGAGGGCATTGAGCTCACAGGCTATTCACACTCATTGTATATTGTACTCTTATTTCAAAGAATTTGAAATATTCCCCTCGAAAAATAAAGAAATCAACAATATATTAAGGGGGGTGGGTCATTCCTCCGTTACCCCCCTCATAGTTAACTAATGAACGCCTTAAATTAATCAGGGAAGTCTCTAATTACAATGAATATACATACAAAATTTGAAGAAAATCGGATAATTCTGCATGAAAAACTCAGTTATCTAAATTAAGGGGGGATTAGCCCCCTTTCCCCCTTTATACTTAACCAATGAACCCCCAAAATTATTCAGAGAAACACATTATCACAATGAACCTATATACAAAATTTGAAGAAAATCTGATAATTCTGCATGAAAAACTCATTTATCTAAATTAAGGGGGGGGGGTAATCCCCCCCTTTCTCCCTTTACACTAAACCAATGAACCCCCAAAACTATTGACAGAAGCACATTATCAAAATGAACCTATATACAAAATTTGAAGAAAATCGGATAATTCTGCATGAAAAACTCATTTATCTAAATTAGGGGGGTGGTATCCCCCCTTTCCCCCTTTATACTAAACCAATGAACCCCCAAAACTATTGACAGAAGCACATTATCAAAATGAACCTATATACAAAATTTGAAGAAAATGGGATAATTCTGCATGAAAAAACCATTTATCTAAATTATGGGGGGTTAGCCCCCCGTTTCCCCCCTTTATGCTTAACCAATGAACCTCCAAAACTAATCAGGGAAGCGCCTTATCACAAGGAACCTATAAACAAAATTTAAAGTAAAACGGTTCGTTCTATCAAGAGTTATCGCGTTACGTACATACATACGTACGTACATACAGAACCGGCGGGCACATAAGCTCTCAGGCTTTGATAGCCTGTGAGCTAATAAAAAAGTACTAAAATTTCAATTTATGTGATACAGCTGGTATACAGGCTTTGTATTTGGTATGAAGTCCAGTTTCTAAAAAAATCGAAATTTAACAGGCTGAAATGAGCAGAAAATGGTCTAAAAACGTTCTGCATTATGATTTAATTGGATTTATTCGGGTTAGAAACTGGAAATTTAATATAAGGTAAAGCTAGGAGAGTCTGCGCACAATTCAAAAGAATAACAATAAAAAAATCTAAATATTTATTTTTTGCTAAACTATCCATGAATAATTTTTACTTGATTTGTTTTTTGTGCATTCCCAATTCTATTTTGTTCCTATGTTGTAATTTAATAGAACAGTTGTAATAAATCCAAGAAAGTTATTCTGCGCAATCTGTCCTTACAGGGTTGGTGTGATTGCGCACATGGGTAGGAGAGATTGTTACTAATAATAACCACAATTAAATTGTTAACAATAATAATTACACTTAAATGATAGTGTTGTATGGCTTCTGTGAATAAATATTATTGTATTAGGAGTGAATATTTCAACCTAATGATTAAAGAATCAGAAAAAGGAAGTCCAGAAAAGATTACAAAATAACATTAAGTTACTTGAAAACACGTTTAACTTAAAATTAGTTCATTTTAATTTTTCATTTTTTATGCAAATTTACCAATAAGCTGCGTAATCTCTCCTACCATGGAAACTAATGGAAACAAAGCGCCATCTTTCTTAAGTAGCAGATGCGCAAGCTCTCCAATTTCGGTAGGAGATATTGCGCGCCCTTTTATATAAACATGGCCGCTACTAAAACGAACCGTTGATGTTCACATTGTTAGTCTAGATTAGTAGCTTATGAGAAATCGTTTAAGTTTAAAATATTTTGTACTATTGACATTGTATAGAAATTCTGCTGAATAGCTATGAAAATTCAAGCACTTACTTTGGGAAAACAAAATAAAATAGCAATGCTTTATCTTAGACGCTCAAAACAATCAACGTGCACTTTCAATTATACACTCCACTACTGTTGTTGTACAACTACCTGGACTCGCTCCGCGCTCACTCTACTCTTTCCCCCCGAACCTCTATGTGCGCAATCTCTCCGTCCGCGTCATCTCTCCTGGCTTTACCTTAGCTGTATACTTTAAGATGCAGACGCTCGGTATAAACTGTCTATTAAAAATTGGAAGTTTAAAGGTGTAATCTGTGCGGAAAACGGTATAATTTTTTTCTTCTAAATTGTTAGCGATAGAAACTTAAACTTTAACATGTCTGTTATTTTTTATACGTAAATGCTTCCACAGAACAGTTTTTACAAAAACCAAAAATTAAAAAAGGTGCAGAAGCAAAAAACATTCCAAATTGATTTTAGTGATGCTTCTGGTATAGGAAGTGGATATTTAGCATGGTGGCTATTTTTAAGATTTCAGTGGTCACTAAAAACGGTTTCCATTTTTAAAAAATCGAAATTTAAAAAAGGGAAATAAGCTGAAAAAGTTCTAAAAACCTTCTAAAAATGATTTATCTGAAATTGTTAGGGATATAAACTTGAAATTTTACATGGTCGTTACGTTAGAGACACCAAATGCATACATAGAACAGTTTTTAAAAATTTTGAAACTTTATTGTGAGAAAAAGTTTAAAATTGCAAAAAGAAAAAAGAGAAAAGTTTTAAAATTGCAATTTCTGTGATATAGTCATTACAGAAATTTGCTTAATTAGTGTGGTTTAATTAGTAATTTCTGAATTATCTGTGGCAGT
The DNA here is from genome assembly GCA_963931845.1 of Maratus michaelseni. Taxonomy (NCBI): domain Eukaryota; kingdom Metazoa; phylum Arthropoda; class Arachnida; order Araneae; family Salticidae; genus Maratus; species Maratus michaelseni. Next base: position 398,171,683 of record OZ007592.1, read on the forward strand.
AAAATTTCCTCTAATGTAAATAGGCCAACGAATACCACTTGGCATTTTTTAAGAATTACGCGAGCAAAGCCGCTGGTTTTGCTAGTCTATTATATTTACGATACATTAAATAATATCAATACAATACTTTTGACCTATACATACTGTTAAACATAACCAAATGTTTATTGCAAATGATATTGATTCGGAGAATAAATCATATTTTAAATGTAAAACTACTTTCAAAATAATGGAAAATTTGAGGTGAATATTATTTTACAGTAATTGCTACTGCAGTTTCTTCCAGTATCTGATGTTTAACACTTTCCAACACAGTTGAAAAATGTTTATGAAATTGTTTTTTCTGGCATATCTGGCCGTATGTCTTGCTGTTTGCCTGACTGTCAGTCTGGCCGTCTGGCTGTCCATACGCTAACTTTCGTAATATATGCGGTTTGCCAACCAATTTTATATGTTCTTGAGGTTCACTAGAGAATCTTAGATATTGGGAATGAAGTGTCCAATGTTCTAGTATTTGAAATGGAGTAAACTGCTCATGGTTTTATTTACAAAGTTTGTATGCAGAGTTGCCCAGTCTCCGGATTTTTGCACACCAGTAATGTTTTAGAGAAAATGTTGTTCTTTTAAATCGCAAAATGCTCCGATTAAATAAAGCAACATTTTCTGTACTAAATTACTGGTATCGAAAAAGTCAGAGAATTGGCAGGTCTGCTTATAGCAATTATAGATAGTGTGACCCCGTCAGTAGATGATGTCCTTCTAGTAGTTAACCCGTCAGCACACGCGCTGGGATAAAATCTACCCCAGCTTACAACTAATGCTTAAAAATGTGCGAAAATAGTTCGCGATCATTCTGAGCTTTATAGTACCTTTCAAGCTGAATGATATCAAGATGTGGCCAAAAAGAATTTACCTCCGGTTGTGTATTTTTCATTCTTTTGTTATAAAAATATCACGTGGGAGGAAATTTACTCCATGTGTGTTATAACGTAACCCATAATGACAGGAAAATGTTAATGCATATGTTTATGTGAAAAATATAGTGTGCAAATAATAATATAATATTTCTTTTAAACGTTAACAACTCTTGCACTTACAGTTTCTATATATCAGTTTTATACTTTTTTGTATTTTCAGGCTGAATTTGGATTGTAAAAGCTTTGTATGTAATGATATGTAAAACAAATTAGTGCGATATTTTATGTTTTTTTTTTTTGCTTTAAATATAAAGAACTTTTTATTTTAAGTTAAATTATGTCCTTTATTGAATTACAGTTTATTTCAAATATAAATTTTTGTTTATAATCTAACCGGGGGAAATTGACACAAGAAAACCCATTGGGGTAAAATTTATCCCGCGCCTGTAGTAACGCAATGGAAAGGGCGCGTGTGCTGACTGGTTAATCAAATTTTTGAAATATTGCGCTATTTCAGACGGAAAGTTTAATACGGGGCACTATGCATAATATTTTTGATTGAATGTTGGTGCAGCTGTTTTCACATTGTTGTCAGCTGTAAGAGAAGCCATTTTATGAAATTTTGTTTATTAAAAAGTGTAAACATTTAGTTTTTTATTAGTTGGAGACAGTTACGGTAAGTTAAAATTATCCACTTTCATCTTGCATATTTCAGCTAATATTTTTATAATAATTATTGTTAATCACAGCCTAAAGATGATATTTTAAAAATAAATTTTTAGATTTTGGATTGATTTCTTTTTAGGGGTTGAAAATTGACTGAACACTTCTGGTGTTATTAAATAAACAAATTCCAGAAATTGATCAGCTGTAATCAATTATTTGTTTCAAGGAGTTGATGATCTCCTAATTCCAATTGTTGATACTGCACTACAATTTGATGATGCTCGAACAACATTTGATTATGATCAAGCAATACCAGGTCCTTCAAGGCAGACAGAACCACTTCCAAATGGCTTCCTTATGTGACTTCTGAGACGGATCCACTTCCTATTTATGTGACGCCTAAGCGCTAAAAAAAACAGTCCTAGCTAAAGTAAAAAGTGTGAGTCCAGCTTTTGCAGACGAAATAATATGGCCTCACGACTCGCCAGGCAGGAAGAAAATATAGGTGGGATCAAGTTATTTCCCACATAGAACCCACAAAAACCAGTAAAACAAGAAATACTTTTCCTGTCCCTGAATTAGAGTTTCAATATTACTTATGAATTTTAGTCTTTATTTTTACTCGTTTCATTAAAATGTTTACTATTCGGAATTTGTTTAATTTGTTCTACTTTGTCACTACAACACTGAAAAAAAGATCAAACTGATCAGTGATCAAAATTTTGAATGAAGCCGTTCAAAAAATGTATTCGCCTGAACAACCACTGGGAAAATGGCAATTAAAAAACTATTTATTTATAATTTTGTTGCTATTTAATTTCAGAGGATGTCCTTTTTTTCCTTTATAGGACATTCATTAAGGGATGTAGCAATTATGTTAGTTTACTTCTAAAACTTAAAAGGGGGGAAATAGAACAAAAACACCATAGGATATTTATTTGATCAACCACTGGCAGGGTCACCCTACCTTGCTTGCGTTATGTATTTAGGTACAAGGGCTTTGTTGCATTTATGAGATTTCCAATTTAGGTAAAATGACGTTTTTTGTATGTAAAGGATGATTTCAAAAAACAACAAAATCATTTTATTCCAAAATAACTATACATAAAAATTATACGATAAAATAATACAATAAAATATACTTGGTATCATACAGTTGTTAGAAATAGCACAAATTATAAAATTAACCATTTAAAGTTAAAAAATGAAAGTAGAGAGACCAAAAAATTCTAAATAAATATTGTTTAGCACGGATTATTTATAGAGTGTCCCAAAAGTCACTAATGAATTTTGGAAACAAAAGTAAGTAAAGTTTAAAAAAGTATTTATGTGCTTCCAAACTAAAATAAAGGTTGAAAATACTCAATCTAATCTACCTTCCGTCACTTAATTGTGGGTTTTCTTCTGCTGCTTATTTTGGAAGGGGCTAGTACGTGCTCCATAGCATTTAAAATTCGTTTACAGATACACATAAATAATAATTACATTTTGGTCTCTGGAGAAAAATCGATTGCGGTGTATTTTAATTATTAGTTTAATCATTACAATGATTCAAATCTAATGACACTGATATGGATCAATTATGTAAACTACAATATGCTTTCTATATAGCATCGAAAAAAATAGCATTTATATTTGGCTTAACAGCCACGCACAATAAAATTGCGATACACTATGATCTATGTGCAAGACCCGTTTGCACTTAAATTTACTGATTTTATGTACTTCATACATAATGTAATTTATATGAATCACTGACGTCTACAACACTATGCTTTCTATAAGGTAAAGCTAGGAGAGGCTGCGCACAATTCAAAAGAATAACAATAAAAAATCTAAATATTAATTTTTTGCTAAACTATCCATGAATAACTTTTTACTTCATTTGTTTTTTATGCATTTCCATTGCTATTTTGTTGTTATGTTGCAATTTAATAGAACAGTTGTAATAAAACCAAGAAAGTTATTTTGAGCAATCTGTCCTTACAGGATTGGTGTGAATGCCCACATGGGTAGGAGAGATTATTACTAATAATAACTACAATTAAATTGTTAACAATAATAATTACACTTACATGACATTGTTGTAAGGTTTTTGTGAACAACTATTATTGTATTAAGTGTGAATATTTCAACCTAATGATTAAAGAATCAGAAAAGGGAAATAATTTTAAAAACGATTAAAAAATTTTAATTAAAGGGGAAAAATTAAAGAATCAGAAAAAGCAATCCCAGATAAGATTACAAAATAACCTTAATTTACTTGATAACAAGTTTAACTTAAAATTAGTCCATTTTCATTTCTCATTTCTGTATGCAATTTTACCAATAAGCTGCGTAATTTCTCCTAGCATGGAAACTAATGGGGACAGTGCGCCATCTTTCCTAAGTAGCAGATCCGCAAACTATCCAATTGCGATACGAGATATTGCGCGGCCTTTATTTAAACATGACCGCTACTAAAACGAACCGTTGGTGTTCATACAGGTAGTCTAGATTAGTAGCTTATGAGAAATTGTTTAAGTTTAAAATATTTTGAACTACTGACATTATATAGAAATACTGACGAATAGCTATGAAAATTCAAACACTGACTTTGTGAAAACAAAACAAAATAGCAATGCTTTATCTTAAACGCTCAAAACAATCAACGTGCACTTTCAAGTAGACACTCCACTACTGCTGTTGTACAACTACCTGCAGTCGATGCGCGCTCACTCTACTTCTTCCCTCCCGAACCTCTATGTGCGCAATCTCTCCTACCGCGCCATCTCTCTTGGCTTTACCTTACATTATAGAATGCGTAGACTTTATCGTTTGTTTACGCATAAACTGATAGAAAAATGGTTACACAACAGAATATGATGGTTAATTGCTGGAAGTGCGTTTTCATCTGTGGTGTGTATTTTCAAACTTAAATAATATTTTGTATATTTCACGATATGTAAGAACAAATATAGGGCTGAAGGTAAAATTCGCACACATTATAAGATATGGACAACAATTCAAGAAAATGAATTTTTGCAACGTTTTGTGTTTTTTAAAGTATTTATTTAATAATCTCTCGCCATCGTATGAAAACCCTCCAGTTGATGAACTTATTTTTATGAAATAAAAAAAAAATATTTTTTTTCTTTAAATATAGTTTTTAAGTTTATTTTTTAATATTTGGGGATAAATAAAAAAATGTCATATTTGTTCATTTCTTAGGTTAGTTTTTACATAAAAATGAAAAAAAAAAGCCGGCTGATTAAATACATTGGTCACCAGGTAAAACAATATGGTCGCCAGTGGCGAACTGGCGACCGCATTTATCCAAACGCCAGTACGCCAGTACTGGAGAGGTGATGATACATACATAGATACATCAATGAGACACACATTGATATACATTTACAGAAACGCCAGTGGTTGATTCCTGTGCACATCGGAATTCGTGAAGCATGTTCGAATAGACAAGGATTTTAGTGTATCCCTTATACGCATCTTCAGTTTCTTCATTGTTGTAAGCGAAGAAGTGTTCACATAAAAAGCAGATACAAGGAATCATTCACAATGCATTCACAGTCTGACGTGAAACAGTTTACCATTTACATATTTCTATGCGATAAATGGGGATATTAAAAAATAGTTATGAAATACGCAATTAAAATTTTTGAGCATCATCTATTATTGTACATAGATTGTATTAATATAATTATTTTATACGAAATTACTGGCATTTGTAATCAGGGCAATCATTTCGATGCGCCCGACATATCCTCCCAAAATGGAAATAATAAAAAAGTGTATACAATTTCACATGTAAAACGAGTTCCAAAATCTACAAGATGTTATGTACTTATAGTTTTTATATTTAATCTTCCTATTCAATTTGTGTTTTTCATTATCGAAAATATTTTGTGATTTGGATATATTTCCCTGACGTTTGGTATGTTTCGAACTATCGCCTTAGAAAAAACACAATATATATATATATATATAAAGTTTTATAAAAATAGAAGAATTTTAACAAAATCAACTCTTTGGAATATAGTTTTACTTACAAGTTAAACTTGCATTAAAACTACTAAACACTAATGAAGAAGTTTGAAAAATTACACAATACAAATATTTTCTCTGTTAATTTTTCAACTAGAACTTTCTTAATGAATTCAGAAAGAGTAGCTAATTTTAAAAAAAATGTTGTAAAACTATTTAAAGAACTTTGAAAACACTGGGGAATAATTTTTTTAGTATTATTCTATTTTAGTATTGTTCTATATTGTTTAAAAAATATAAGGTCTAAATAGATAAAGTAATGTTAGTACAAGACTTTTGACACACCATGCATTTTATGTCTCTAAATATTAATTAAGAGACATAGAAAACGAATTCCAAAATCTTCAAAATGTTGTGTGGTTATACATTTTCTATTTAATTAGACTGACATAAAATTTGCGTTTATCTTTGTCGAATAAATTTTGAGATCTTGATATATTTCTCTTAGGTTTGGTATGTTTCGAACTATCGTCATAAAAAGAAAAATATATAGATAATATAAAGTTTTCTAAAAATAGCAAAACTTTAACAAAATCAAATTTTTGGAATTCAGTTTTTCTTACAAGTTAAATTGTATTAAAACTACTCAACACTAATGAAGATGTTTGAAAAATTACACAATACAAATATTTTTTCTGTTTATTTTTCAACTGGAACACACGAATAAAATAAAAGAGTTTCTATGGTTTCTGAATGAATTCAGAAAGAGTAGTTAGTTTAAGAAATATATATTACAACTATTTAAAGCACTTTGAATAAACTGGAGAATATATTTTTAGTAATGTACTATTTAGTTCGTCACATGTATGCCACTTCAGCTCATGAATGACTTTCCAACTTGAGTCGAAAAGTTCCAACTTTGCCAATATGGCTGGGAAATGCCAGACTGCCTGTCGCAGGGATAGCTCAAATGGTGGAGCATTAGTGCGTTATGCCAAGGGTCTGGGATCCATTCTTGATCTGGATATTGTTCACTCAGATGATTGTACGCTGCGTATCAAGCGAAAATTTGCATTCTTCGTTATATTCATTAATTTTCAGAGTAATTTCAGCTGTGCTGAAAAAAAATATTTATACTATAGTGTTAAAGAAAACATAAGGTCTAAATGTGTAAAATAATATCAGTACAAAACGTTTGACATACCCATGTTCTGTATGTCTCTACATATTAATTTTAGAAAGTTTTATTAAAATAAATCTTATTGTATATATATATATATATGAAACTGTTTGCAAAATGTGTGGCCTTCATTATCTAAGATAATCATCATATATAATATTTTATAAAGTTTTTTATTAATATCATTAAATTATTCATTACAGAAAAGAAATACATAAATTTTCTAATAAGACCAGAAATTTAACAAAAATAAACTTTGATATACATTTCTTATAAATCTGAAATTATAATGGAACTACTTAAAAACTCTAGAATAAGTTTGAAATGTTTTATAGTAAAAATATTTGTTTTCATTATTACGCAACTCAAACTCATGAAGAAAAAATAGTTTTATAAAGTTTCATTCGAATTCAGAAAAGGTACTTCTAAGGAAGGTAATTTTGTTTAAAATATGCAAAAACTTTTGAACTAATATGATAAAACTGTTTAGGTAATTCCCGTTTTCAGCATAAAATGTAAATTATCATATGTGTGCAATATAAAAAATTCAGATAAAGACAAATTGAACTGATATTCTAATTACTTAAAATCGTAACACATTTGGAAGTAGAGTATTGGATTTAACCAGTCTGAAAAATTTAAACTAATAAAGTAGTATAAAAAATATGATAATTCGTTCATTAAACAAAACGCGTCAGTAATTTTTTAAAGTATTTTATTTATACTCTTTAATATACAGTAGAACGTGAATTATTTGAACCCCAATCATTCCGTTAGTCAAATTTACAGATCTATATCAGAATATAAAACACTACGCTTTTAAGAAAGAAAAAAGAAAATTAAAATTTCAATTTTATCTTTACGTACGTAAAAGTATATAAAAGTATATTTTCCTAGAGTTCATATTTAAAGAAATATTAAATTTATGACATATTTAATTGGAATTTTCGAATTCTATGTTTTGATAATTCTAAATAGATTATTTACAATCAACGTGAAAAACTGTTACAAATCTTTAACGTATTCTCGTAATAAATTTAAATGTATATGTATAGATTTGTATCAGTTTGTAATAACGTATATCTTATCCCAAAGAAGGCTATTATAAGTTGAAGAAATTAGAGATAATTTGAACTATAATCATTCGGTGCGTGAAATTTCAAGATTAATATCAGACAAAAAAAAATGCTTTTAAGAAAAAATAATTAAAATGCCATTTGTTTTCTTTTCTTACGTAAAAGTCTATTTTCTTAAAATTCATATTTAAAGGAATTTTAAAACTGTATTATATTTAACTGAAAATTTCGAAGTCTATATTTTGATATTGTATTTTTTATTAGCATATTGACCTAACTAATCTAAATGGTCAGAGTATAATCAGATTATAATACTCTATCATCAATATAGCTTTTTAACAGTTTGTAGTAACAGATGTCCTACCAAAAAGTAGACTATTATAAGTTGGGACAATTAGACTTGCTTCGAACTCTAATCATTCGGTTCGCTAAATTTTCAAATCGATATCAGACTATAAAAAGCAATTTCATTTATTTTTTTAAGAAAATGAAAATGCCAATTTTATTTTTCCTTTCATAAAAGTATGTTTCCTTACGATTCATCAGTGTAGGAACTTTGTACAAATAGGGGGAGCCGGGGCATATTGCGGGAAGCTAGTGGCGGGGATCATTTCATTCATGTCATTTTCATTCTTTTCGGAGGATTCCTTCATAGTTTTGCACTTTTCACAAACATGAGTATAATATAGAAGCATATCAAAAGATCACCAACTCTTGAATCCAGTTTAAAAAAAAATTATTAGATATACTTGATACATAGAATCTTAATTTATGGACGATCCCGAATATAATATTCAAATTTAAGGCTTCTCCCACTTACATTTACCAAAAGTTAAAGTTCTTTCTGTTGTTTTGCATACAAATTCTTTGCATATCTCTTCCAAATCAATTTTAAAGGCCTCCTGTTTATAAATATGCATAACATATTTATATATATATTTATATATTATAGCATCAAGTGGTAGAGTCTCTGTTGACCCATATTTCTTCGGAGGTGCGTTTGAAGCCGGAGAAGAGAGCTGAAAGATCTCTCAGCTGTCGGCTACTGATGTCGGAATCGCCAAAATAAATTCTGCCAAAAGGTAAAATTCGGAAAACAATTTCTCCACTCATTCCTCCGATGGCATAATTTTAATTGCGATGAACAACGCATTTCTGTCAGTTCCGTCTGAGATTAGTGTTGGTAGAAGCGTCAACTGAGCAGAAAGATTTGTCAAGTCAAAATCATCAGCATGTATTCCAAACTTTTTTTCAGGCCTTCTTAAGTGGTTGAAGCTATGTCCGTGAATATGAATTCGATCTTTATAAGAGAGTCAAAGGTTTTATGACCAAATTGTTTTTTAATTCATTGGTAATAAGATCCAGTGCTTCTCTGAACTTTACTCGCAATTTTTCTTCTGGTTCAAGTTGTGCTCATTTCTTATTGGAACTATATTTTGTCTGGAAACGCTCGTCATTTTCATTTCCAAATTTAATGTGGACGCTTTTCTCTCCCATTTCTTGTAGAGAGTTTCGAAATGGCTATTCTCACTCTTACGTTGTATGATTTCTTCTAACGTTGAAACGGCATTCTTGACGCTTGCGGCAGAAAATTCCGTTGTTTGAAGAACTTTTGTCAAGATTTCGCAAGAACCAAAAAGTTCTTAGGCCATGCTCATGCCAACAAATGTCTTGAATTTTTTCGAATTTCTGATGAAACCGTTCGGTGCAGGTAATTTGTAGTAAACCTTATAAGACTCCTTTTTTCTGGGAATCGAGAGGGTTGTAAACAATCAGAAAAATGGCGAAGGCACAAACAAGTGTGCTCATCACACCCCCTTGTTGTTTATTGTGTGAATTTCCTAGAAAAAGTAGACTTTATTTTTCAATTCAACAATATATCGTAAATGGGTGTGGTGCGAGAATTTCTCCAGAAGAAGCTGAGCCATTCTGAAATATTCCAGGGGGAGCCACAACTCCCCCAGCTTCCCCGGTGTCTACGCCTTTGCTATACACCTTTAAAAAGGACTTTAAATTTGTATAATATTTAATTGAAATTTTTGAAGTCTATATTTTGATAATTTTAAATCGATATTTAAAATCAACGTGGAAACTATTACCTTTGTTTAACATATTCACCTAACAAATGCGAATGTTCTGTGTATATTCAGACTATATATCATCAACATAGCTTTTTAACAGTTTGCAGTAACAGATGTCGTATCAAAAAGTAGTCTATTATAAGATGGAAAAATTAGACCAACATCGAATTCTAATAATTGGGTTCGGCAAATTTCCAGATCGGTATCAGAAAAAAACCTACTTACAAAAAAAAAAAAAAAAAAAAAAAAAAAAAACTTAAAATGTTAATTAAAGCTTTTAGTTCGTAAAAGTATATTTTCTTAGTATTGATATTTTAAGGAATTTTAAATTTTCTTATACATATCTAAAACGGTAAGATAAAGTTCGTTTGCAAAAACTATGGGTGATGTCAATGTCTTTGAAGTTGACAGCATTTAGTGATGGTTGTTAAGGTTCCTGGAGGGTGAAAGAAAAGTTGGTGCTGCCATTCAGGTAGTCATGGAGGTGATGGGCAGAACGGTTAAAATGGCGGGGGTTGAAAAGCTGTACTGAAGCTTTCTGAATAAGCAGAGGGCTCTTGTCAGTAACTGCATGAAGATCGTGCGGCCTTGATTCAGTGCACTTGGGTGAAGGAAAAGCATTGTTAAGTTGCAGACGTTTTGATGAATAGTTTATATTGTAGGTCAGAGGGTTTGTTTTCTGTGGGCTGCGCCATGAGAGCTGTTATGTTTAGAGCAGTTGGCGCATAAAGTAATGTGTATCATTTCGTATAATACGCAACTACAATTTTGAACTAAATGTTTGTGTTTTTAGGTACATTTGTCTTATTACTCGCACTCCCTTCTTTGAAAAAAAACTTTTGTGTTTTGCATAAGAATACAATAAAGGGCAGTAAAACATAAAATGAGCAGTGACTTAGTGAAGACATACGATACTGTACGCATACACACACACACACATATATATATATATATATATATATATATATATATATATATATTACGTGTATATATATATATATATATATATGCAACGTTCGAAAGTTATTTTTTTTATTATGATATTTTTTTTGCAATATTTACCATATGCGTTTGAATAAAGTTTGTTTTTCAGAAAACGCAGATTTGACGTTCTTTCGAAACATTTGAAAAGTGTACCATTTTCAACTTTGTTAAATCACTGAATTACAAATCTGAAGTTTTTGTATAATAATAATATTATTAACTCACGGATTACGCATCTTTATTAAAAAAAATATCTCGAGTATCAAGTAACATTTTAATTTTGAATTAAAGTATTATCTTCCAACCGAGCCAATCGAGTTTAGCAGAATTTTATCTAGTGAAAAATATATTCAAAACTTTTAACTTTTCACTTCAGAAAAACATTTTATCTTCACAGCTGTTAAGAATAAAAACGCTGAAGCAAGAATTTAGCTTTAAATTAAGTTAAGGTTTTTCAAATGTGACATTATTGTATTATGTGAATAAATATCTTTAAAAATAAAACTGTAGTGTTTCAAATAAGTTCACTTGTTTCTTAAGGAAGTAAAATATTTCACTTTTTGATTTTTTAAAATGTTTTTGTTCAAAACAATGAAATTTTTCATTTAGGGGATGTGAAAAAGATTTTTTAATTTTCGGTGTTTCTGTAAATGATAATTCGAAGATTTTAGATAGTTATTAAGAGCATTAAATTAAAGTAATATATTGATTTAAATTTTTGACTTATTTTTCAGGAAAATAATAAAATATCAATTTTATTAAACTTAAATTACATTTTTTTTCACATCTAAAATTTCTTTGAATAAAAGATGTAACGATGCGCAAGTGAATATATACATTTCTTAAGATATTACATTTCCTAAATATATTATTTACTTATATTTATGTAAATATAAAAAATAATAATAAACTTTTGACTTTTACCTAGAAGAAAGGTTATATATATATGTATAGTTTCGGAATTAAAAGATTAAGACTATTTTTGAAATTTAATTACTGAATAAAATAAATAATGAATATCTGCGTACCTCTGATTTGATTCTTAAATTTTACCTTAAATTTTAAGTCCAATCACGTCCGATTCAGAACAGAAGAAATTTTGTTCTGCGCAAACCAGAAGCATTTTTTATAAATAACGATGTGTATTAAATGTGAAGAATTGAGGCATAATTTCACACTGATAAAAACTTGAGAATTTGTTTCAAAGCACGATTTTAAGACCAGAAGATTTTCCTTTAAAACCCAGTAACATTTTCTTATGAAGAATTGTATCTTAAATTAAAATAAGTGACTCCGTTCACAATCATTACTTGAGACTTGAATCTTTTCACATTTTTAATAAGTTGACTGTGACTTCGAATAAGAATTTAGAATTTTACAAACAATCAGAAGTCAGACTTAAAGACAGCAGCATTTCTGCGTTCAGAATAACACCGAATGATAACAGAATGAATTTTTTTTTGCATCACTACCCCGCAGAAAAGAGCAGGATCGCAGATTTTCACAAATTCTAATAAAAAAAGAATGAAAGAAAATTAATAACACATCATATAGTAGAATAATAACAGAAAAGTTATTATATTAAGTTATTATAATATAAAAGTTATTAGAATATTTTAAACATAATGAGACTTAGAGTTTTATGAATAGTTTATAGTTTTATAGAATGTTTCTTTTTATTTATTTAATGTCTGGAATTCAAAGCATAGTCTCTTTCAACTTCTTTGGTGCTGACATCTAGCGGGAAGTCTTGCAGTTAAAATCGTACATCCTCCGCCCCCGGCAGGAAAGGGGACACCTTTGATATAGGACGCTTGATGTCACCGTCAACTGTCTTAATCAGGACAACCCGCACAAGATTATCTGTTCCAGGATAAGTCTTTAGAATTCGACCCAATTTCCATTTCATGGGCTGTAATCGTTCGTGAACAATTACCAAATCGCCTTCTCGAAGATTTGCACGTTGAGTAGTCCTATTATACGCTGTTGAAGATGATGCAAATATTCACTGGACCACCTGCCCCAAAATTGATTTTTTGCTTTTTCTATTAAACGCCAGCGAGCATTTAACGATATTTTTGGATGATTTGATGATTCTGTAATGTCAAGAAGAGGTGCTCCTATTAGAAAATGACCCGGCAAGGCACGAGGATCAGAAGGATCTGAAGACCACGGAGTTACCCGTCTGGAATTTATGCAACTTTCTATTTGACAGAGTAAAGTAGTGAGCTCTTCGAAATTGAGTACGCTTGATTTACAAGCTCTCACAAGATGAGTTTTTGTGAGTTTCACAGCTGCTTCCCATAGACCGCCAAAGTGTGGTGCAGGGATGAAATTCCAATTAATTTTTTGGGTGGAAAGAAATTCTTGAAAGTCTCTTTCTTTCAAGTATTTGAATAATTGCTTCAATTGATTGGACAGACCAATAAAATTTTTTGCGTTATCAGAAAAGACATCAGAGGGCAAACCTCTGCGTGCGATGAAGCGTTTGAAGGCTGCTAGCAAGGCTTGTGCAGATAAGTCAGATAAAAGTTCGAGATGAACCGCTTTCGTGCACATGCAAACGAAAACTGCAATATAAGATTTGAGCTTGATTTTTGTTCTTGGCATATTTGGCTTGGTCAAAAAGGGACCAGCAAAGTCTAAGCCCACCTTGAGAAATGAACGAATTGGAGTAATTCTTTCAACAGGAAGGTTTCCCATCATTTGTTGGCAGGCTTGTGCCTTAAGGCGTTTATAAAGCGCACATTTATGGAGCTCTTGTCGGACTGTTGAACGACCATCTACAAACCAGTAATTCTGGCGAATTGTAGAAAGCACTAACTGTGTACCTGCATGTAAATTTCTTTCGTGTACATCCTTTATTAACAATTTAGTAAAAACACTGTTTTTAGGAAGAAGAATAGGGAACTTTCTGTCGAAACTGAATGATTCATGTTGCGATAGACGACCGCCCGCTCTTAGTATATCAGATGAATCTAAGAAGATATTCAACGATAGCAATTTGCTATTGCTTGGCAAAGATTTGTTTTCTTTTAAAGATTTAATTTCTGCTTGAAATTAATAATTTTGAATTATTCTCACTATAGAAATGGTAGAACTAGATATTATTTGTGCACTTAGATTTCCGATCTTTCTTGTAGAATGATGTCTAGAATTATAAATAAATCGCAAACACCATCCCATTACTCGTACTAATGTATTAAAGCTTGAAAAGTTTTGAATAAAGCCTAGTAAGACATTTATTTTTGTTATTTTACTGACAGAGTTAGCTTCTTGATCTAATTCAGCGATAGGACTGTATAAGGGGATTGGAATTGATTCTTTTGACGACAGCCATGAAGACCCATGCCACCACATCTGATAATTGAATAGTTTTTGTAGTGGAATACCCCTGGAGGCTACATCTGCAGGATTTTGCATTCCTGGAACATGGTTCCATTCGGCTGAAGGCAATAATGTTTGCACTTGACGTACTCTATTTAATACAAATTGATTTCCCTTTAAAGGGGGCGATTTTAGCCAGCAGAGAACTATTTGGGAATCTGACCATAAAAATACAGTATTTATGCTCGTGGATAAAGTATCGACGATAGTAGAGAAAGTTTTCCGGCGAAATAGAGCGGCGCAAAGTTCAATGTGTGGCAAAGTTTGTGGCTTTATGGGATTTACCTTTGTTTTTGCAGCAAGTAAATTGACGAATATTTCGTTAGGCGTTATCACTCTTAAATAAGCGACAGCAGCGTAAGCTTTTCCGGAACCGTCACAAAAACCATGTAACTGAATTTCGCAATCCTTTTTATGGTATGAATTAGTATACCGGGGAATTTCAATAGTTTCTAATAAATGAATTTCTGCCAAAAATTGATTCCAACTAATTAAAATTGAATTTGGGATTTCCTGATCCCATGAGATTTTTTCCTTCCAGAGGTTTTGTATCATGATTTTTAAACTAATCGTTATCGGGGAGAGAAAACCTAGAGTATCGAATATTGTGGATATCACGGATAGAAGATATCTTTTATTTTTTACTTCTTTGAACTCACTGAACTTAATTTTTAGCGTATCATTAGATGAATCCCAGAGTAAACCAAGAATTTTAACAGCTTCATCTTCTTTGATTACAGTCTGTGCTGAAGCTTTAAGCTCATCTGGTAAATGAGAGAGTACTTCAGGATCATTTGAGGCCCATTTTCGTAAATTAAATCCTCCGCCTTTCATCACATTGATAAGCTCCGTGACTAGAGACTTAGCATTTTCTTTGGAATCTGAACCCGACAACAAATCATACGTAGATATTGTCGCGAATAATTTTAGAAGCACTTTCAAAAGCTTGTTCGTTATCTATTGCTAACTGATTTAAAGTTCTAATTGCCAAAAATGGTGCACAAGCAGTGTCATAGGTTACTGTTAACAACCGATAGGTTTGAATGTTTTCGTTAGGATCGAACCGCCATAAAATACGTTGATAATCTATATGTTTTGGATTGTTAAGAATTTGCCTGAACATTTTTTCGATGTCCGCGCTAAAGCCTATTAAATGTATTCTGAATTTTAATAATAACTGAAAAATATCGGGTTGTAATTTCGGCCTTATCTCAAAATAATCATTTAACGATCGACCTTCTGAACCAATAGCAGATGCATCGAATACTACCCGAAGTCGAGTTGTACAACTATCCTCTCTTATTACCCCGTGGTGGGGGAGATAAAAATGATCTGGATTTGAAATTTCTGAGGCTGGTACGAGTTCCATGTGCCCCAAATCAATATACTCTTTCATGAATGACGAATATTGTTCCTTAAGTACGGAATTTCCTTGAAGTTTATTTTCTAAGGAATTGAAACGCTTTAAAGCTTGAGATTTAGAATTTCCGAGAACAGGTTTAGATTTAAATAGAAGATCCACGATATATCTTCCTGATTCCGTGCGTGATACTGTTTTTACATAATTATCTTCTACTAGCGAAACTGGATCATAACTAGGAACTGATTCGAGTTCCCAAAATTTTTGCAATTGAGAATTTATTTGCGTCGTAACATGACAACTAACAGAAGAATTATGATTTGAATGATTCGAATAAATTACTTCAGATGATATCCAGCCCAGTTTCGTATTAACAGCACTCGGTGTTCCCTCAGGACCTAGAATGGACTCTCTGATTATTATGTTAGCAAACAAATCCGCACCTATGAGTATATCAATGGAATAGCACACATTGAAATTGGGATCCGCCAGATTTAATCCTTCAATATGAGGCCAATACTTATTAGTAATCAGAAAGTTCGGTAAATTTGTTGTGATCTGATTAACAACTAAAGCATCTAACTGAAAAGTTTCGTTATTAATATGCGGAGAAAATGTTAAAGAAACTTCCTGAAGAGCTGTCTCTGCGACTAAATTGTTGATTCCTGATATTTTATGAATTGTAGTTCTCAAGGGAAGACCTAGCTTGCTACAACACGATTTTGAAATCAAACTCCTTTGAGAAGCATTGTCAACAAGTGCTTTGCATTGAATGACATTACCTGTGCTAGATTTCACATTAATCACAGCGGTAGATAATAAGACGTTATAATTTTGCATAGATTACTGACACTGCGCGCTATTAGACACAGAAGTGCCCGGTACATTATTATTCACAACCTCCTGACTGGTTTGAACAGTTGTATACACATGTAATAATGTATGATGTTTTTGAGAACAATTTTTACAGTTCATATTTATTCTACAATTTTCCACTTTGTGATTTTGCCTTAAACAATTTTGACATAATTTGTTTTATTCAACAATTTTCCACCTCTCCTTTACTGGTTTAGAATTAAAAACGGAACATTTGAATACCGCATGATTTTGATTGCATACTACACAATTATTACTATTCCTAACAAATGCGCTGTTTACTAGGTTAGTTTTAGTGGTTCCTCTGTTAGAATATGTAGGCCTTTTTACGAAATTGGATTTATTTCATACTTTAATGAACTTTGATTCTTCTACACTCCTAGCTTCACGTTCGATACATTTTCGAAATGAATCTAGGTCTGGTAATTTATCATTGTCTAATATCAATTCCCATCGCTGTTGAATCGGCTGATCTAATTTAGTTAACATGAAATTTATAACCCTGAAATCACTCAACGCATTAGACTCAAACCCCAATGTTTTTAAATTACGAATTGCCTCATTACAATTATCCAGTAATTCTAATAAAGATTTTGAATTATTAGCTTTGAGGATTATAACAGAAAATATTTTATTTATCTGGCTCAATGCCAGTTGTCTTTTGTTGTCTAATCTCTCACATAACAACTCCCAACATTGATCCAAATTTTCCTCCTTTGATGAAAACCCGCGAATTAATTTAGCCGCACTACCACGGACTGAAGAATGTAAATATTGAAATTTCTCAATATTTGACAAATTTTCATTCTCTAATATCGTCGACTTAAATAATTCTTTGAATGAAATCCTATGAGTATATCAATGGAATCGGACACATGGAAATTGGGATCCGCCAGATTTAATCATTCAATATGAGGCCAATACTTATTAGTAATCAGAAAGTTCGGTAAATTTGTTGAGATCTGATTAACAACTAAAGCATCTAACTGAAAAGTTTCGTTATTAATATGCGGAGAAAATGTTAAAGAAACTTCCTGAAGAGCTGTCTCTTCTACTAAATTGTTGATTCCTGATTGTTGATTCAATCGTTGATTGAATTGATCAATTGTTGAATTGTTGAATTGATCAATTGTTGATTCTTTCTCGCCATAAAAATGCGGAAGATCAAACTTCGGTAATTTTACCAAGGAAGTCTGTTTAACTTGAGAATTCAAATGAATTTCTGGCTGAGAATTGATCTTAGTTTTTTCTTCTAAGTCCACTAGCAAATCACATATTATTTCTTGATACTTCAAATACGCATCTAAATTTTCATCATTTTCTTTAAGGCGACAATTTTTCAAAAGCTTGCGCAAGAATATTTGTATACGGTATTACTTTCGATTTCAAAATCCTGATTTTTGCCTGCTCATCAGAATTAGATTCGTTCACTTTATTTTTAAATAAATCTATTTCTTTACATATTCTTTCAAAATAAATTACTTGTTTTGATTGCTTAGTCATATTTAATATTTACAAATAAACACTATAAAACTGAATCAGATTATGAAAATTCGTAATCAAAATACTACATATAAAATATACTATAATACCACATTCAATAAAATATAAAAGCATAAACCCAAATTAAATCAACACCTATAACAATTTTACCTTTTATTTATTTATTTTTTTAATCTAGCACAGATAGAAACTACGGTTTAAGAATAGATTCCACGTAGGAGCTCAGGCTACGACTCGAACGGACCAAACACTTATGTATAGTTTCGGAATTAAAAGATTAAGACTATTTTTGAAATTTAATTACTGAATAAAATAAATAATGAATATCTACGCACCTCTGATTTGATTCGGGTGTTAGACTCCAGAATGAATTTTCTTGTACGAATTGCATTGAATTTAATAATATAATGAGGAATCCCTTCGTGAATACTTAATGACGAATAATTATTTCAGTTATGTAGAATCAGATTGCAAATTCCTTGTAGAGCTTACGAATCACTGAATAATCAGAAACATTTATAAATGATTTTAATTGATCAGAACTTAAATTTTAAGTCCAATCACGTCCGATTCAGAACAGAAGAAATTTTGTTCTGCGCAAACCAGAAGCATTTTTTATAAATAACGATGTGTATTAAATGTGAAGAATTGAGGCATAATTTCACACTGATAAAAACTTGAGAATTTTTTTCGAAGCACGATTTTAAGACCAGAAGATTTTCCTTTAAAACCCAGTAACATTTTCTTATGAAGAATTGTATCTTAAATTAAAATAAGTGACTCCGTTCACAATCATTACTTGAGACTTGAATCTTTTCACATTTTTCATAAGTTGACTGTGACTTCGAATAAGAATTTAGAATTTTACAAACAATCAGAAGTCAGACTTAAAGACAGCAGCATTTCTGCGTTCAGAATAACACCGAATGATAACAGAATGAATTTTTTTTTTGCATCACTA
Source organism: Maratus michaelseni (assembly GCA_963931845.1). NCBI lineage: Eukaryota > Metazoa > Arthropoda > Arachnida > Araneae > Salticidae > Maratus > Maratus michaelseni. Next base: position 398,190,655 of record OZ007592.1, read on the forward strand.
CCCCGCAGAAAAGAGCAGGATCGCAGATTTTCACAAATTCTAATAAAAAAAGAATGAAAGAAAATTAATAACACATCATATAGTAGAATAATAACAGAATATTTTAAACATAATGAGACTTAGAGTTTTATGAATAGTTTATAGTTTTATAGAATGTTTCTTTTTATTTATTTAATGTCTGGAATTCAAAGCATAGTCTCTTTCAACTTCTTTGGTGCTGACATCTAGCGGTAAGTCTTGCAGTTAAAATGGTACAATATATATATATATAATTTTAAACAAAAATGATTACATGTTTACATTTAAAAAAAGATTGTATCATTGCTTTTGTTACATTCTGAGAAAACAAAATCTACTTTAATCATAAATAAAAAAATTCCGTATATTTCGTTTGCATTTTTGTAAAATTAGTTTAAAGATTTTATATCTATATAATCTAAAATAAAAGATAAAGTAAAGCCCGGAGAAATGGCGCCGTTGGAGAGATAGCGCACATAGATGTTCGGGGGGAAGGAGTAGAGTGAGCGCGCAGCCACTGCAGGTAGTTGTACAATAGCAGTAGTGGTGTGTCTACTTGAAAGTGCATGTTGATTGTTTATAGCGTCTAAGATAAACCATTGCTATTTTGTTTGGTTTTCTCAAAGTATGTGCTTGAATTTTCATAGCTATTCATCTGAATTTCTATACAATGTCAGTAGTACAAAATATTTTAAACTGAAACGATTTCTGATAAGCTACTAATCTAGACTAACAATGTGAACATCAAAGGTTCGTTTTAGTAGCGGCCATGTTCGTATAAAAGGCCGCGCAATCTCTCCTACCAAAATTGGAGAGTTTGCGCATCTGCTACTTAGGAGAGATTACGCAGCTTATTGGTAAATTTGCATAAAATAATGGAAAATTAAAATGAACTAATTTTAAGTTAAACGTGTTATCAAGTAACTTAATGTTATTTTGTAATCTTATATGGACTTGCTTTTTCTGATTCTTTAATTCTTTTAATCTTTTTAAAAATTATTTTCTTTTTCTGATTCTTTAATCATTAGGTTTAAATATTCACTCTTAATACAATAATATTTTTTCACAAAAACCTTACAACAATGTCATTTTAGTGTAATTATTACTGTTAACAATTTAATTGTAGTTATTATTAGTAACAATCTCTCCTACCCATGTGGGCATTCACACCAACCTGTAAGGACAGATTGCTCAAAATAACTTTCTTGGTTTTATTACAACTGTTCTATTAAATTACAATATAACAACAAAATAGCAATAGGAATGCATAAAAAACAAATGAAGTAAAAATTATTCATGGCTAGTTTAACAAAAAATTAATATTTAGATGTTTTATTGTTATTCTTTTGAATTGTGCGCAGACTCTCCTAGCTTTACCTTATTATAAAACAAATTTTGAATGACTGGAATTTCACGAGTTAAGTGGCATAGATAAATTAAATTTTAAAATGTGGTAATAAAAATGAGGTAATTATAGAAGAATTGTATATGAAATGCATTTTACGCAAAAAAGGCACTATCTAATGTACTTAAAACGCATTAAAATTACTCAATCAATAGATGTGAACTGCATTTTTTCTTTATTTTTCTTAGACCCTTGCTTACTTTTAAAATGACGCCTCATTTTTAATGTGGTTAAAGTTGTTACAGCAGAAATAAAATTCAACTAATTCAATTTCAGAGAGTAAATGATCATTGCTCAGTTCTTAAAAATCTACTCATGCTACCATTTGTTTGAAGAATAAATAAGAGATCTTCAGTAAAATAAAACTAAAATTTTTAATTTAAAGAAAAGGAATTGAAAATATTTATCAAAGATACATTATGTCTTCATATTACATGAACTACGTCTAAAACACTTCTAGAACAGTCTCAACTGTTTCTTTTAAAGTTAAAAATGATAAAATATAATGTTTCCATATCACACAAATAAATTACAATAGTAAAATTAAATCAACAATTCAATCAGGTTTTACATCAAGGAGATACAACAAAAATAATGAAAAAACATGACATGTGATCCCATCTCTCAGCGAAGCTAAAATATCTCGAAACATACTTCCCTCTTTCTGAGTCAGTTGCAAACGATTCAAAAACATAAATTACCACGATTAGAAATGATGAATAGCGAATGTTGATGAATACGAAGCCCTTCACCATCTTTTAAAAATAAAGGTCCAGTGAAATCAATTCTTACAAACGCAAATACAGAAGAATTTCAACGCGTAAGGAACATAGACATCTAATATAAATACGCAACATACTAGTGACCATTTCTTGAGCAAACCTTTCCTCCCTCACACTCACGTGACGGTGGGAGGATCAAACTGAGCTGCGCTGTCAGGCGCCGAGTGGCACCCGTCAGGTACGTTAACCGTTGCACCCATGTCCTGAGGGATTTTAACGAACACGATTAGGATGGTCCACTTGTATGCGCTGCGACAGTTGGGAGCACCGCCACCTGCGCATCACTCCCATTGAACCCATGTGTTTGACGACAACGGTCGCTGCGGCATGCGGTGAAGCCCAAGCTACGAGGACACCACCACAAAACACCTGGTGAGACGGTGGAGTCGTATTTTGAATTATCGAATTGACCTTCCATTTCTTACTGAATCAATTTTCTCCTAACCGACTAACGGGAATATATTTTTTTTTCTTTTCCCAGCCCAAATTGAAAGCTAGTTCAAAAGAAATACAATGAGCCTGACTGGTTCCAGCCTGATCCAGTTTTGATCCAGCCTGACTGTGGAGCGCCGGCGAGGACAACTCGATTTCAGAATCAGGCTTTTTTAATGACATTTTATTTTGATCACGATAAAGCAATATAATTATGCATTGAGTTACACAGCTGGCAGTTATATTTCGAAGTACACGTAAAGAGTAAATGAGAATCACACAAACAGTTAATGCACAATTTATTATTTTTATTCCATGAAATCTTTAAATCGGAGTACTTTTTTAAGAAAACTGGCAAAAATGCGAGTCGTGTGATTTTTTTATAAAGAATACAGTGTTGATTAGAATTAAAACTAACGGTTTTGTTTTTGTTCTGAACTTTAATTTTCTGTGAATTTACTTATGTCCCTTCTAAATTTTCCAAACTTTGAACACGATTTTGCATGAATTCGAAGAAATTGTCCTATTTATGTAAATCTGTAGATTTGAAAGTAATTTCGAATTCCTTGCATGTTGTTCAATTTAATTTTTCAAAATAATATTAATCAATAAATTTTTCGCTAAAATTGTTCATTTCGACATTTTATTTCGACTGAAGGAATATTTCTTTTTTTTATATAGACACTAAAATTAATAGCTAACAGTTTGAACCTCACTACGATGTCTGACATGAATTTTATTAAACTAGTAAATCTACAGATCAGGAGCCTCAACGTCAACTCTGAAAGTCAATGTTTTTTAAACTCACTTTTCATAATATTTAATATCTTACTATCCGCAAATTAAATTATTTAAATTACTACATATATATTTATATGCATATAAAATAATTCGAAGGTTTCAGATCTTAAACGTTAAATTAAACACGGTTTATGCAGTAATATTCTGACATTCTTATGAATTTCTTATTCTATTTTTTAGATTAAAAAAATACATTTCTTCAGGGGGTGGGGGGGAGGGGGGCTCAACCCCGCTGAACCCTCCGTAATCTTATTAAATTTTTATTCGTGATTTCCTATTATTTGTGTGAATGATTCTAGTATATCTTCATTTCGTTCTGCACAGTGGTTTTATTACGATAAGCAAAAATTTTGAAAATAATTTCATGTTATCCTAATACCTAAATAGCAATATTTACCAATCACGAAACACTCGTATCTGATTGATACGTTGAATAATATCTCGTGTACAAAAGTAACTTATGGAAATGTAAACTGAATCTACTATATATTTCACTTATATATTTCAGAAATCTAGTATTATTACAATTTTTGTTTCGGAAAAACAGTTTTGATGGTCATTGTACAATATTTATTTGACCTAAGTACATCCTGATCTAATTCGATGGCAATAGCATACTAAAATCTCCCCAAAATAGGCTTATTTGGAAACTTTTAAACCTATTGTGTAATCATTCATTAAATCATTCATAATCATTCATTCATTCCAATTCACTAAATAAAAACCTTGATTTGGCGCTATAATGTATTTTTTGTGATAACATTTTATGATCTCAGTTTCCAGTAATTGTGCTATTTCAGGCTGTATGGATGCGTTTTACTACGCTAATTTCTTTAGATTAACTATCTCGTTGTACGAGATATTACATTCTATTTTTAAAATAATACTAATTTTCAACCACGAAAAATCTACATCTCTTCCAGAAAATTAATAATATCTCATATAAAAATGTTTCGGCTATCATTCTATAGTAGTTAAAAGGTAACTTGTACAAAATAAATTCTCATTTATTTCAATAAAATATTAAAATCCTCCAATAATATTTTATTTTGCGAATAAAATATTGTAGCAAAAGCGTCTGAGTTACTTGAATTTTATCATTTTGATATTCTTTGAAATATAGTTGCTAGATTACTGTTAAATTGAAAAGGAAAATAAAAATGAATGCATTTTAATATTTGCAAAAAGTGATAAAATAGATGTATTATATTATTAGAACAGATGTATAAAATTGCACCAAAAATTATACACCTAATTTAAAAAATCTGACGAATGTATAAACAAAATTTCAAATTAATTTAAATAATTTAACACCTGACTTGATAAATTTTAGCCTTCATAACTTACCGTTTAAATACATTAATTAAATGCGACATTTTATTTTCAACGACTGAAAAATTTCAAAATCGTCTGAATTCCCATAGGAAAGCATTATGATCAAAAAAGAAATGTTCTATATTTTCCGAACGAATGAACCAAATGTAACTAAAAACTATACAGCTAATTCCGGGTATCTCACCAACATACCTACCAAAAATCAAACTAATCGGATCATTTTTACGGCAGTTATCGCGGAACAGACAGACAGACAGACAGACAGACAGACAGACAGACAAACAGACAGACAGACAGACAGACAAAAACCAAAAACTTTTTGGGTCTTCACAGTAAGCCTTCACTGACGTTTCGGCAATTAGGACCTTTAAATAAAAACTGGTTAAGGATGATTTTCCTTTTTTGTTAGCAGAATCATCGGATACGGGACTTAATTTTGTAGTTTCACTAATCATCTTTATAACTAGCTTATGAGGAAAACAAACGTCATCTATTATCTAATTCTTTTTCTGGCACACATTTAATAACCTTTAATTCCTCCCATTCCTGAAATACCTTTTAATAGTTACCTAGAAATCCATTTTCACTAACACGTTTAATCATTTTCTCATGACGAAACAAAGATATATTTTTGTTAAATGGCAAATTGTTAGTTTCATGTTTCCAAGGTAACTGTAATTCATATCTACCATCGATATGTAGTGATACATATTTTTATTTTAATCAAACTTTTCCTCAGCAATTTTAACATTTGCAATAGAATCAAAAATATCCAAAGACTCTAACTCAAACATGTTTTTTACTGAAATATCTCGCACATGTAAAGACAGACTTGATAATACATCATCTCTAACATATTCAACATTTGTTTGTTTTCCCATGAGCACCCACCCAAGTCTAGTTTTGACAGCAGTGAGTCCCGAAGACAACTTTATGAATGCCTTCGTTAATAACTTCCCGATAACATCTGCACCTATAACAAATCAATTTCATTTTCCTTCCTTATTTCCTTTCCACTATTTTTTACTTTCCTCTGTTTTAGATCCTGGAGAATTTTAGGTTCATTAACAATGCATATAAAACCGCATTTTTCTTCAAAACAAAAGTTAAAAGTTCTATCTAAAACAGCTATTTCCACAAAGAAAACTGAATGGGATAAGAGCTCCGTTTATTTCTCCCCAAATAAGCAATGAATAATATTTCCTTCCCGAATTGAGTATAGTGTAACGATTGTATAATTGGGTTTACCCACAAAATTATATTGGCAACCTGAATCTATAAGAGGTCGAATTTTCCTTTTTTTTACTTTTATCAACAATATTTACATATAATGTATGCAAATGTCCATATTTATTACAGTTATTGGAAAGAGAAACCTAGGATATTGAATCATTTTGTTTACACACATTATTTTTAACAATCGGAGAACAAACATATTAACTTTAAACGATTACCATTACCAAACAAACTTTTAATATTTTTTTTTCATTGATGTCTTAAATGATCAATTTTTAAGCATTTTGGCATGGTGTTGGTGTAACCTGAAAATATTAAAATTCCTATTTTGAAAACAGGTGATTCAAGAGTTAAAACTCCGTTAAGTACGTTGCGAAAGAATTTAGCTAATACAAGGATATTAAGAATTATAGTGCTATTTAAAGTTTATAGTACAAACGACCGTAATACATAGAACTTTCTGACAACCAAGTTGACAACATTCAAATATATTTTTTTCAAAATATAAGATATCCGTTTTAAAACTGTGAAAATTATTCAATAAATACTTTTTTAATATAATAAAAATGAACAAAACAAATAAAGACAAAAGTGGTTATTTTTTAGACTATGTTATTTAGTCTAACAAGTATTTAGATTATTAGCTTATCATTAATTTCCTTATGTGTATATTCAACTTTCAATCGTTCAAAAAAGTGGTTTAAAAACAAAAATTAGAAAATTCAATAGCTAAAAAATAAAAAAAATAAGTGATACTTTTGTAAATGCTATTTATTTAATTCTAAAATATATCAAAGCTGATTGTCAATAATATTACTAACTACACTCGTTTATTTTTTTTCAAATAGTTATTTTAATATTAAAAAAATATATAAATATTTTTAACATAAACTTTTATGTATAAATCCTCACTCACGAATAACCACTCATAAAAAAACAGAAGCTTTATTTAACAGCTAAAGCGATACTTTTTGCACAACAGCCAGAACGTCTAAGCAAAAATAAATACATTTCGAAAAGAATAAAACAACTAAACATTCAGCTTACATGGTATTTTTATGTAATTTCCACTGTTCCATCATAAACATCAACATTTATGTTTATGGAACCTAAACAATGACTTTTTCCCATGTTGGATAAAATATAATCTGCCAAAACAATGGAAATGTCTTCTTTCAAGTTGACATACAGTAAATCTAAATGTGTGTACTTCCCAAAAAATCGTTTCTCGAGTTCAGTTCATTTTGTAGAATGACGAATTCGCTGCTATTTTACAGAAAGAAGAATAGAAAATGAGTTTGTAGCAATTCTTTTTTTTTCTACGCTTGTCATACAGATATATATTTTCACTAACTTTCGCTTTAGCAAGAAAGTAAAATTAGTTTATAAATGTATATCGACAGATAACCATGCAAAACTCTCCTTATTGCAGATTCTGTTGATATATTTGAGAACAACTAATCTTTGTAGTACGTGTTGTCTGTTCAACTATTGAAAAATGAATCCTTATGAATTAAAGCTTACGTTTCATTAATATTTTATCACAGCAGTTCATGAACTTTGTTATTGAGAAAAGGGCATAATATGTAGGCTTTTTGTATAATCTATCTTACTTATGGCTTTTATATAATCTATCCTCTTTGGCACAAAGCATACACAATATAACAAAAATAAGTAACAAAAATGTAAAAGTGGATGTATCACATCCTTTTACAAAGTAAAAAATATAATGGATTTTTTAGACAAAATACACTTTTAAACTCTCATCAAATTTATGGCTTTATTTTGCACATACAAAAGAGTCTTAGAAGCATGCTTCTCTCTACACAAAGTGCAATGGAATATTGTCTTTTTACTAGTACATTATATGTATCTTAACGTATTGTTCGTACATTATTTTTCAGGCAGATAAAATTTAATGTTTATATTTAAAGATCTGCCGGATCGTTCCACCACTCACCAAAATATCGCATGCGATAGACCACTGGGTCGTCACCCGTAGTTTGAAAGCATCTGCTTTAACATATTACAAATAATGTTAAAATCTAAGAATGATAATATTTCTATTTCTATATTGTTTAGTGTATTTTGAGTAGCATAGTGGAGTAGCTTAGTGAAAGTAGTTCTGTGGTCAGTGCTTTGCGCTACCACGCTACAGGTCTAGAGTTCGATATCAGGCTGTGCAAGGTTCACTTAACCTTCATCATTTCGATAAAAGTGAGTACAAAGCTTACTTGGGTACTGAAAACTAGGGATTTTGCATTACGTTGTCCACCTGCCTGGATCATATGCTATATAGAAATGGAAGATGATACCCAGAGAAGATGGTCTTGAAAACACAGTTGGACAATCTAGGCCAAGATCCTTAGATGTTGTTGAGACAGATAATTTAGTTATGCGTATTTTCCACGACTTTTTTATTATATTTATTGAGACTGTGGAAAATAACTGAAATTGTTTAACAGTTAATGTAAAATATTAAATATTTTATAGTTATCAGCAATTTTTTGTCGTATAAAAATGATTTTGTAAAGTAAACCAATATGATTTTCACTGGTTATTATTCCAGTATAATTTGTTTATTTGAAATTTTATTCATATTTCACGAGTTGACATTCTACAATTAGAATGATGAGCAAAATCTAGAATTCAAATTTAGGCTGTCGTTGCATGTTAATGACAAATTTTAATAATATGATTCTTCATAAAATAAAAATTAAACTTGAATAAATAAGTAAAGTATTCGAAATGAATATGTATTTGAGTTTGTTGTCAGAACACGGGTTCCCAATCTACTAAAAAGACGTAAATGCATTATGTCTTACTCCAAGCCCCACCAGGATTTATGTTAATAACTTCAATAAAAATGTAGAGATTTTCATTAAATGTTTAACGGAATTTGACGGCATCATTAAAAGAATGTAAGAGCAAAATATGTTAATTAGTGAAATCATACGTACTTCCGGACGCATAGCAAAATATGGAAAGTCATATTTTAATGACTTAAATCCACTGAGGAAAAACGACGTGCAGCTAGAAACTATAAATTACAGAAATATTCCACTTCTGTTAGTAACATAACATATGTTGACATTTGGCCTTTTTTCGAGGCATTCCGATTCATACCTGATATTCGGAAAACAAGTAATATAAAAACTTTTTTTTAAAGTCAATTCCTACTTAGGTCAAATAGAAATTTTTTTCCAGCGATCTACACGCTTCGCCACTCACGGTATTTATTCCTAAATTTATATCCTGCTAAATATCTTACATAAGAGAAATTTTTGAAATGTATTACAAATGAAATAAAAAATAAATAGCTAAAATACCAAAAATTAATAGCTCGAAAAGTATTTCTCACAAAATTGTTAGACAAACTGCGTTAGGAAGGTAAATTTTTTTTATTTTTCGTGATATAAATTTAAAATCTAATGATTATGCCGTTTTTGAAATATTGAATTTCAAAAATTACCAATAAAGTGCCATAGCGATGTTACAGTTAACGATAATACAGTTTTTTTTCAAATATTAATTAATTAATTAATTTTTTTTTATTTAATTTTAGTTTTATACTTCATTTCTGTTCAAAAGTATAGACTCACTCCACATTTATAGTCTCCTTCGCCCGCGAGCCGCCTGATCTTCTTCCGTGAACAGCCACATTATCTTTTTACGTGTGAAGGTGAGACTATAAATATGGAGTGAGTCTATACTTTTGAACAGAAATGAAATATAAAATTAAAATTAATTAATTAAATTTAATTAATGAATTAATATTTGAAAACAATGTATTAAAATCAATTGTCATCCAGTACAAGTTTAAAAAAATGTATTTGAATTTGATACGATGAATAGAAAATATTTTATTAACGATTGAAAATTTGAACAAGATATATAAATATATAGAGAGTGTGAGCTAATAGTAGGAATTGAAAAATATTTACTTTTTTTTATTACAAAAACTATATAACAAAATAAAAGAAAATTTTCGATTTAAAATTTCTGGTACTAATTGGAATTTCTGAAAAAAAAATGTTAACCTGGCAACCCAGAGTTATTATTGCATATTTGCAATTACTTTTTTTTTCAGTTCGTGTTTATATTATAAATGAATGCATATAATATATTGTTTCTAGTGGAAGTATTTATATGTACAGTACTCTAATTGTAAAAAAATACGAATATTATGTACGTTTTTCGAGAAATAATGTAAAACATCGTTTACGAGTTATCTGTTTACAAAGTTAGGTGTCCTTCGTGAACACCCGGTACATTTAAATGTCCTCATTTTGTTATGTTGCAACGGTGGAAATCAAATTAGAAATTAGAAATTAAGAGTCTTTAATGCTTTAAACAAATGCTGCTTTTAAACATTATAATTCACTCTTTTACCATATCTCCTACAAATTTCTAGATCGGAAAGCTAAATCTTAATGTTAATGTTAAGGACGCTGTAAGTAATCTAATCTAAGAACTCATATTCACGTTACTATACTTTAAGTACAACATTTATCACTATTTCTATCGCCGTTCAAAAGTTTAAGACGTCAGAATCACAAGGGTTTCCTGATCTAGAAAAGATCATTTTAGAATAAGTTTATATTTTATTTAAAAAAATGAATTTTAAATAAAACGCGAGTTTTTTCCTGTAAGTTTTCATTTTTTGAAGGTAATCAATAAATCTTTCAAAATGGTAGCCCATAAGATTTGTCTCGATTAAATATGACTTTTTAGTACAGTAATTAGAAGGATTTTCAACAAGTTATTATATATATATATATATATATATTACTTATATTAAAAAAACTGTGCTTTTTTAAACAGAAAATACGTTATTTATTTTCTAAATTCCTATTCTTTAGCGATAGGCAGCAAACAATGCAAAATATATTTATATATAGAAAAATTTACTAAGCTAATTTTAAATATATAAAAGAAAAAAATCCTTTTTACAGTAGTAATTACTAAAAGTATTATTCTATGTTCTAATATATATAATTTGTATTAGTGAAATTGAGTAATAATAACAAATAAATAAATAAAAGTAGACATTTTATCCTTTGTTATTTGCCTCCAGTAAGGATATACATAAATTTATTAATACAATGTTTATTATAAAACTGCTTTAAATTTTTATAGGGTCAAGAACACCTACCGTAATAAATTAGAATGAGGTGTGAAACTCAATAAAGGCATTCTGTTTGTAAAATGCCCCGAGGGAAATTAGCTTATATCTAGGTGAAATTCAACTCAATACTTTTGTTTTTATCTTCCTTGTTGTCTGTGACTATAGAGTAGTATTTACTTATGAAATTTATTTATATAACGAAATTTCATGGAACTTCTTTTCATTTTCACTACTAAAAAGCTATTTAAAATGACATATTAACACTGTTTAAAAATCAAACATCTTACATACTAACAAATAGGTAAGTACTTTAAATTTATAATATTATGGAAATTGATTTTGAATTTCCTAACTTATAGTGTCTTTAACAGCCTAAATTTCGTGTAACACATTAGAAAATATAACAGCGTAATGGCTTTCGTATCGTTTTACACCAATGCGGAAGGACATGAAGGTAAAAGTTCATGTTTCATTAAAACACACAAATTCACCGATATATTTCGTTTGATTCAAGTTTTTTTTTGGAGAAACCAACCAGCGTAGCGAGCAAAGGCTGCTAGGTAATAATAATGGTTAATTTTATCTGCATATAAAATTCTATATTATGTAAAATAAAGTCCTGACTTGGGAGATCATAAACGCACAGTCCAAACTACTGAAGCTACAAACACGAAACTTCCGGGGAAAATACTTCTTAGGATGTAGAGGCGCAATAAGAAAGTTTTGCCAAAATTCCATCCCAAAGGTGTTAAAATGGGAAAAAACAATAACAAAATTTCTTAAAAACGGATTTTATATTTATTTGTAAAATGATAACATGTTTCAATGTATTTTTGCATGCTGAATCGAATGGTACCAAATAAAAATATTCTAACTCCAACAATTCGTGAAATATTGCACATTTTTGAATTTGGCGTTGCTTTTGGCGACAAAACCTTAAAATTTATTGCATTGATCGCCAAGTGATATTTTTTAAAATACATTCGTCATTGTTAAAGATCAAACAATACTTGGCGATTTATAGGATACTGGATAAGAAAAAATCACCTGATATTTTGATTAGATGAAATAACAAAAATGCCAGTTTTCGGGCTCTTTGTTTTAACTTTTTTGTTTTCTTCGGCAATTTGGAATTGAATATTATTTGGTATTTTTATGTTAGCTGGGTGCCAGTGATCGCTAAAATTATTTTAATCTCGCCAATCCTTTTTTTTTTTTTTTTTGCTAATCTTTTAACGTTAGCTAATAACAACTAGGCATTATTTTAACATTGCGATATAATATCTTAAAAAACTGATTTAAAATAACTAAAATATAATCATAATAAAATACATAAACACAAACATATCAATACAAACAAAATGTCACGCAAAATGTTCCAATTCAAATGATGCCAATTGAAACAAGATTTGGTGAGTTTTTACTGACGCCCAACAATATAAATGTACCTATTATTCTTACGTCTATTTATGTAATTGGGATTTTTAAATAAACTATGCTTGCTGAAGTAAAGTTTTGAGGGTCTGTACTGTTTCGATATTGCACGTTTTCTATAATTTGGTGATGCCTTTAGCGCCAACTCAGCAATATTTCTAACATTACAAGTTATAATTCCTAAAAATGCATCCATTTCTATATCTTCTTTACTACCGCCACTGCAACATACCCAGGGAGTCTCATCCTGCCACTTCAAGGCACGGCACGAGGTGCAGGGTAACTGAGATTCGAGATCAACAGCATTATTCTTGAAATAATCAATATGATGATCATAATTAAAGCCAGACAATTTCTTAGTAATCCAATGCAACAATTTAATATGCGTTCTCTTTTCATATTTTCCTGCAGCTGTCTGACGAAAAGCGTACATTGTTGGATGAATGCAATTCTACGGTATATTTAGTTTGATTCAAAATTCGTTTGGAGAAACCGACCAGCGTAGCAGGCGAAGCTTGCTAGTATATTTTATAAATGTTGAAATTTATTTTTTGTTGTAGATAGAATATAATTGTAGATAACAAGGACTGTGTTTAAAAATTCCTAACTAGAGACAATTTTTTATGAATAATCTATATCCCTTAAGAGTATGAAATAATTGGTGATTAAAAATATTCAGAAGTAGAGCTTTTGTTTTGTGATTCCAGATGGCGAGTAAAAATATACTACTATTTATTTCGATAGAGATTTATTAGCAGCTTATTTCACCAGATGATTAGTAGCAGTAGGTAGTTAGCCTAACTACTTTAAAACGTAACCCTCAATGAGATGAAATCTTTAAATTAACTCTTTGCATAACCGCATTGCATATCTGCAACATACACAAAAGTCAATGTTATTTAAAGCTAGAAAGCTTTAGACAGATATTCTAAAACCAGGTTACAAAGATGCCAACACTTGAAAAACTACCAAATATGAGCTAAATATGGTGCGGGTAATATTCAACCCTAATTGCTTTGTCAGTATAATTAATTCACTGGTTACAGAAATCTATGAGATCGTGGACATACCTGGACAGATAACGGATAGCCTACGGATACCTAGTTAGGATTCATCATTAAAAAAACAGTAATGCTTATAAAAGATACTGCATATTAAAATATTCTACATATATGCAGAAAATATAACGAGGAATGTTAAATTACGATAAATCAAAGATAAGAATAATATTAATAATAACCATAATAATAATAATAACACAATAATAATAATAATGATGATTATACATATATATGATTACTGTAATTAAACAAATGTAGTGATAATCATTATTTCATGTAGTTCAAAAGACGGAACTAAAAAAATGGTGGAATTACTTATACAATTGACTTTTAAAGACGATTTTATTTATTGCTGCCACTTTCCAACAAAGCAAGTAAAATCAATTCTTCATAGAATTCTCATGAGACAGTGATGCGGAGTTTGTTTTTCATGACAAAGTTTTATTTATCATTTGAACAGTTTCACATCATTATTTCTGAAATAAATATCGTAAATTTTGAAAAGTTAAAAAGGCTGAAGGAAGGCATTCAATAATAGATTTTATACAAAGTTAGGTTTGTATACTTTACAAATTTGTATTAGAAAATTGACATTATTTATGAGAAATATGTATTTTTTTTTGTTAATTACAGATGTCAAAATAGTACCTTTAAATCCACATTTTAAATTTTATCTCCTAAATTGTTTTAATTATTTTTAAATGCTTAAAATTAAGTATCACATCTGAGCAAATATATTTCAAATAGGAGTTGTTGAGTCAAAAATAGTTAACGATATTCCCCTGTACATCAAAGATTTAAAAAAAAGGGAAAAATACTTTGCAAAATATGTTTTAATGTTGTCTATTTAAGTAATCTCTGGTGTTAATTGAAAAGTTAAAAAGACTGAAGACGCCTAAATATAGATTTTATACAAAGGTAGATTTGTATGCTTTACATTTTTTTATTAGAAAATTGACATTATTTATAAGAAGTATGCAATTTTCTGTTTATTGCAGATGTCAAAAAGTACCTTTAAATCCATATTTTAAATTTTATCTCATAAATTAATTATTTTTACGTGCTTAAAATTATGTGTTATAACATCTGAATAAATAAATTTCAAATAGGAGTTGTTGACTGAGAAAGAGTTAACGATTTTCCCCTGTACATCAAAGATTAAAAAAAGGAAAAAATCTTTTCAAAATATGTTTTAATGTTGTCCAGTTAAGTAATCTCTGCTTTTAATTGAAAAGTTAAAAAGACTGAAGACGCCTAAATATAGATTTTATACAAAGGTAGATTTGTATGCTTTACATTTTTTTATTAGAAAATTGACATTTTTTATAAGAATTATGCAATTTTCTGTTTATTGCAGATGTCAAAAAGTACCTTTAAATCCATATTTTAAATTTTATCTCATAAATTAATTATTTTTACGTGCTTAAAATTATGTGTTATAACATCTGAATAAATAAATTTCAAATAGGAGTTGTTGACTGAAAAAGAGTTAACGATTTTCCCCTGTACATCAAAGATTAAAAAAAGGAAAAAATCTTTTCAAAATATGTTTTAATGTTGTCCAGTTAAGTAATCTCTGCTGTTAATTGAAAAGTTAAAAAGACTGAAGACGTGCAGAAATATATTTTATACAAAGGTAGATTTGTATGCTTTACAATTTTGTATTAGAAAATTGACATTATTTATGAGAAGTATGCATTTTTCTGTTTATTGCAGATGTCAAAAAAGTACCTTTAAATACATATTTTAAATTTTATCTCCTTAATTGTCTTAATTATTTTAAGTGCCTAAAATAATGTGTTATAACATCTGAATAAATAAATTTCAAATAGGAGTTGTTGAGTCAAAAAGGGTTAACGATATTCCTCTATACATCAAATATTTTAAAAAAGAAAAAAAATCAAAATATGTTTTAACGTTGTCAAGTTAAGTAATCTCTGCTGTTAATAGCCTAGTAAATATAATTTCTATAATAAATTGCTCTCGCAATTATTTTAGTGTGTTTATACTCACATACTGTGATGTATTTAATTTAATTGTTTTATAGAATTTGTGTATAGTGTTGTATAAAATGTAGCAATTGTTAAAGAATAAATTTGCGATCGTTAAAGATATAATATGCTTATTGCAATATGATTATCATTTTCTATAATGATTACAAAAAACGAAGCCATATATCTCATGGTTTAAAATCTCGAGAGCCTGAAAGTTATTGTAAATGAACTAGAGACAAATTATCAAAATAATAAGCACTTTAACTTTTATTTTTTGTAACACTGAATCATAATGCATGTATATATACTTAAATTATTCTAAACTTAGATATGCAAATCTTTTAGTTTGAGCATAGATTTGAGACACATACTGTTTGCGCTAACTGAGCATGAAGGCATCTTAAACGTTTTCTTAAAACAGAAATAAAAACAATAAAAACAGAAATATGTATTTAAAAAGCCTAAAATAAAGAAATGTCTATCTAACGAAAAGCTATGAATTTAATGTTGATCTTTTCTGAAATAATAGTAGAAATTCAAGTAAAACATTTTCAGTTTAAGAAGAAAAGTCATAGGAAAGTGATATCATGCTTCAATAAAATGAAAATAAAAGAACAGACATATATAAATGACTTTAGGATTTTATGATTACATTTATATGTATATTTGTAGTTTTAAGTTTATATAGATACTAGGGGGCCTACCCCCTGCGAGCTACGCTCGCCAACCCCCGCTCAGACTTCGAGGCCTCTAAAAACATGACAGCGTGCTTTGTTTTAAAAATATTGGTAAATCTGTAATTGGGTTGCCATGCTTTTAACGTTTCAATGGGGCATTTTTTTATTATCATGGCCTCATACACAGCTGCTGTGACAACTGACGACTGTTTTCGGGATTGATAAGTAAAATCAATTACAATTTGAAAACCAGCTTGTATAAAATGGTTAGGTTTAAATTGTGGCTACCTCTCGGACTTTTATAACAACGATCTGTATTCTATTCTTCCTTTGCGCTTAAGGATGAGAAAAATTCCATCTGCTTGTGAATAACATTAAGAACCACGGTATTGAAAAGTACTATGTTATAGATATTTTCAGTAACAGGTATTAATTTTCTCTCTATTTTAGTGCAACATCATGCATATTTTCATGTTATTTTATATATGTAAATTATTTATTTTAATTAATATGTATATACGAATTTTCTAATAATTATTTATCATACAAAATTAATTAAATATTTTGTGCATGCATGCCTGCATTTATTCGGCATCAATTGATGAGATATTTAAACAAATTTGCTATCCGCGGTAATTTTACAGAATGTTATGTCACTTGAATAGTGTCCATAAGAAAATCGGGTACTTTTCCAGTATAGGATCCTTTGCTTTTAGGTTTGGCGTAATTCGAGCTTCAAAAAGGGATAAATTTGTTAATATACATAGATTTGTTGCCAAAAGTTATGAAAACAAACCCAATGAAATTTTGGTGCTTTTCTATTATAGGGGTCTTGACGCTTTTTTAAAAAGCTTGGCGCAATTCGGGCATCAGAAAGTGAGATTTGGTGCCCAATGACATAAACAGCCATGGAAACAAATTCGACAATTTTCTTGTTTATATGCGTATTTTAATTTACGTATATTATTACTGTTTTTTCTATACAAATTACTTCTGATTATATATAAAATAGGATAAATGACATTTTACGCTAAACAAATTGTATAAATATTGAAAAAATGCTTCTGTATACGAAATGACAAAGTGAATAGGTTGACAGAAAGTATGTTGCCAAATTTCCTTTTCCGCCAAGGCTATTTTCCCTATTTCGTCAAGGCCCCATATACTGGAAAAGCACCGAACTTTTATGCTAGTTTATACATGTATTTATATGTATATATACAATTTATTTATAATTGTCTTTCAATTTACCTCAATTTGTACATAGAAATAGATAAATGGCTTCTTTATATTAAATAAATTGTATAAATATCGAAATAATTGCTTGTGTATATCAAAAAGCGAATAGATTGTTAGAAAACATGTTGCCGAATTTCAATTCATCGCCAAGGTCACTTTCTGTATCTCGCAAAGGCCCCTAACTTGGAAAAAAAACGAAAATCATTTTAATATATAACATAATTTACACCTTAAGTGTGTTTCGAGTATAGTAATTTAATTATTTGTAGTTTTTTCTTCTCTTTGTTATTTATGTGTAAACATATAATTCATTATTAAAAAAGTAATGCTACTGAAATATTCATTTGTTTTAAACTTTAATAGCATCTCTCTAATATATAGGGAGCATTTTTTTCCCTTGCTGCCAATAAAAGAGAGAAAGGAGTAAATGTCATTTTACCATAATTGATGTCATATTCTCATTAAAATTGGAAAGAAAACCAAGCAAGATATTTTATTCTCCTTCCGTTCAGTTGGGCAATTTTTATTTTATATATTCGTTTCAAATATCCGAATTAGTGATTTTATAAATTCGTTTAATTAAATTTTACAAAAAAATAACAAAATGATATCAATAAATAATAATTACTATTAATTCCTTTCCCCACCTTTCTTTTGCGTTTACATAAATGACCTCATTTGGACGAATTTATTCAAAATATTTTCAGTTTATAAATTAAATTAAATGCTGACAGACGATTGAATCCTGACGATAGAAATGTGATTTTATCTTCAAATTTTCCTGAAAAACATAATTTAATCACAATCTTGTCTTCATTATCGATTGAAATAAAACACAAATTCAATTTCAATTTGAAAATGACGAATAAAAAGAAATCAATAATCCCTATCGGGATTCTTTTCAATTTTTTTCCCTTTTATGTCACAAAAAAAAACTGAGTAATTAGTTGCCATCATTAGAGAAATGTTATTAAAATTAGAAAAAAATTAATATCTCGAAAACTAATTGCAATTTCAAAATTCTATTACCAGTTTTGACATCCGCGGATTTTTATGGACAATTGGTATTAATTTCACCATCAAGCGTTTAATATTTTATTAAAAATGGCCCTGAAACATAATCAGTCGTTTAATCAGTCGTTTCATAAAATCGTTTCACAAATTCGTTTCATTAGGATTTTATATATATAAGGTAGATAACAATATGTAGTATATATATTTAAAATACATAAGCGATGTAAGATTTTGGTCTACTAAAACATTTCTCCAAATTTTTGCATCTCAAAAAATTGTAGAAAAACACTAAATTTCATTTTAAAAAAGTTACTCGAATATCTCCGTCATTAAATTATTTTTGGTTTGACAGATATTTTCCATGAAACCTGTCTTGCTGAAAAGAACTGAAAATTCGAAAAATTCAAAAGTCGTGCTTCTAAATATTTTGGTGGCAAAAAAAATAGAATTTTGTTAATATCTTTGTCAGAGAGGCCATTATTTTAAGTTATGTCTATATTAAATTAAATGATACGGGAAAAGAGGGCGGTGTAACAAATGAATTTCATATTTTAATATATGTACAGTAGGTTGGAACGAAAATGATGGTTAATTAATTTTTTACACATACAAATATGCTAGAGTCTGCCTTTTGGGAAGAATATGAAATTTTGTTGCTATACTAAAATATTTTCAGGTGCCGCAGAGGCTTTCAAAATTGACGTTTCTACGGAAAAACGATAAGATTTGCATTTAAAAAAATTCTTTTCTTGATCATTAAAGTAATATACACATATATATTGTAAACAGAATATTTAAAATATGAAACTTTTGCAGAAAACCGACATATTCTAAGTATTACTAATTTTAGATGCCATTACGGAAAAAAAAGATCTTGTACAATTTAGCGATTTTCAGCATATTATTTTTTATTAATTTTACAGTGACATATTCTTAAAGTATTACACTGAAATGAAGGAAATTGAATTTCTAATTATCGTATTTTATTTAGACAAATCACACTTATTTATAAAAACATTTAAAGAGCGAAACCCCTGATTAACGGATACCTATGGAACAAAAAAAAATAAAGTCTGTAAAAGTGAGGTGACTCCAGGAGAGGGGTTGTTAGTTATTACGAGAGTTTAATTTTAGCTGGGAAATTTTAAATTGTTCACAAGAGAAGGGTTACCGTATATAAGGGTGTCCGTTAAAGGATGTTTGACTGTATAATGTATTTAAAGAGAAAACGTTATTTTTAAGAAACATTATTTTTTTTTTCAGAAGTCCATAGTAATCACACATGATCCATAATAATCACTCTGACACTTTGGATTGTTTGTTTGTTTCAAATTTTGCCATTATCTTTTTAGGTGCGTTCGTAATTATATAAATACGTAGCACCTATAGTCGTCGTTTGGTCCGTCCGTCTGTCCGTCCGTCTGTCTGTCTGTCCGCATATAACAACGCAAAAACTACCCAACCATATGGTTTGCAATTTAAGATATATTATCTTTGCAGAATTTTGTCGAGACATTTCAAATTTTATTAAAATCGAATCAAAACTTTAGGAGATATTAATAAAAATATTTATTAAGAAATTAGAATTTTTTTTTTTTAATCAGTGCTTTTTTGTTATAGGAGCTTCCGAAGTTGAATCGTCAAGCGACCGAGATACTTATTTTATGACAGAAATTAATCTGCAGACGATATAATTCATTTCACAGAATTAAAAATCAGAAAAGATCTGAATATTTATATAACTAGCTGATACATATATATCTGAATATTTATATAACTAGTTAAGATATTTGTATGAACAGTGTCATAAAATATATACTTAACTAGCTGTTTAACCCGTTCTACGCACGGGATATCATGAATTTAATTCTAAAACGTGCGTACGAACGCACCTCGTTTGTAACGTTTGACGTCCAATTTCCAACTTGTTTAAAATTTATTTTGGTTTTCGTCAATGCATCTCTTGCAGAAGTACTACATACGGACAAGGATGACTCGTTAACTAATTTAATATTCCTTTCAACTGCTTATGTGTGACATGGGGGAAAATTTAGGTCATTACGTTGATTCTCATGATCAGATTCTTTTGCTTGCTTTATGTACTGCTGTAGCTTGTCATCAGAAACCGACATCGTCATAGGAGGTTCTGAGCTTTTAACATTTGTCATTGAATCATATTAATATAATCCATGACGTCAAAGTTTACACAGGTATTAAAAATTTTCTGATGCCAACTTCATTTCAATTCCCTGTTTTTACAATCCGGCTTAATGCAAACTCTCTTATATGACTTCTATCATCTGATAGTATACAAAGGAGGACATTTTCAACTGCAGCAAACTATACATTTTTTCGAGTGATTGGATCAATTATATTTTTAAGAGTTTAATTAAGGTAACGTAAACAGCTGGCAGGTTTTCGCAAGTGTTTCGATCCATAGATACAAGATGGCTTCAACTTTATGTTAAACTAAACAGTTGCGTACACTTTCAAAATGTATTCAGTCAGTATTCGAGATTTTGTGATGGATATTCTGTTCCCACATACAAGCGAAGTATTCTATTTGCTAAGGTAAATCATCGTGAATGACAATGTTCATAGACAGATCAGAAGAACAACTTCCACCGGAAATTGTGCTATACATTTCTATCAAATATGTTTGGTCCATACTTAAATTATCCTTAATTTTTAGCAATAAAATGTTATTTTCAAAGGGGAAAACTCAATCAATGAAAGGTCATAAGACTTTCCTAATTGTTTCCTTATTTTTCCTCCAAAGTCATTTGGATCTATAGTTTTTCCATATTGAAAACAAAATAGATGACGTATATGCAGTTCATTTACATGAAATAGACAAATCAAGCACTGCAGTGACTTTCATAATTCTTTTTCCAATAAAGAAATCGCACCATTATTCAATCCAGTATTCGGGGCAGTTCCATCATATCCAATTGCATTAATGCTTAGGTAATGGTTGTTGCGATTTAAAATTATATTATGCTGTTTTTTATACCTTTTCCAGTGAAAGAAATCGGTTTTACGTGTCCTAAAATCTTTGATATAGCCTCTGAAATAAGTGATATATGTTCTTCAATAACAGTTGTTTGTAATGCTTAGTTCCTTTCTTCCTTTGCACAATAGTCTTGTCTTTTCTTACATAAAAAATAATTACATTCTGTAATTAGTTTTACATTTTCTTCTACATATCATTTTGGTTCTTTATTCGCTGATGTGTAATTTTCATTTTGTCAATTACTGTATTTCTTTCTTCATCACTAATTAGACCAACATACTGCAGAGCGGCGCTTGCAATTGTTGCAGAAATTTTGCCTGATACTCAAGTTCGATCGCAGGTAGAAGCCACACATCGCAATTTTATGTGCATTTGACTATGGTTTTGAACACTTGAGTTTTCAGAGAAATTGATGTTGAAGCAATATCAAAATTGGGATACTGTGTCCACTTCAGTACTTTGTTTTATTTCAACCTCATTGTATACTATTTATGTTTCATTATTTTTTTCGTTAAAATGTATTACGTAGTCATAGTTTAGCATGTTTTCTGATTAAAAGCAACGTGTAAATATTTTATTTTTTACTTTGGTATATACTACAAGTATTTTTAGTACTCAGTTGTGAATTTCAATATATTTGTGAAATTTGTCAAAATTTTAATAAAAATCCTTCTTGCGACATCTCTAAACATAATTAAATTACGCTGATATTTAATTATCGTCTTTATTTTGATCAAAGGCAACTTATGAAAACTATAGCTAATCGAAAATAAATTAAACATTTTTGCGAAATTTGTCCAAATTTTAATAAAAACCTGAAGTTTGCCTTTCTTGTGGCACCTCTAAAAATAATCCAATTACGCTAATATTTAATTTCTGTCTTTATTTTGATTAAAGGCAACTTTTAAAAGTATAGCAGGTTGAAATTCAAAAGACAATTTTTATAAATTTGATGTCATATCTAAAGCCATAATATCTATTTCAATAATGTGGTATAGCAATGTATAAAAAACATAAGTACAGATTGTTCTTTAACGCAACAATAATTTGATAAATAAAACTTCAATGTATGCTTTTCTCGAAAAATCAACATTCTCTTTTGTTTATCTAAGCATCAAACATTATAACTCAAACAAATGTATAAAAAGTTTTACAGATTTTTAAATTATTATGAAGCATGTAAAATATGTATCCGTTAAGTGGCAATTTTATCGTTTCTAATTATCTGTATGTATAATCATAAAAGAATTTGCTTGTTTTTAAAAGATTACTTTGCTCATCTTTAAAAAAAAATAGAAAAATAGAATAAATGTTAAAAAAAATTCACTCAAACACAGATTTCCATATTACTTAATGCCTGGATGTTTGCAGATTTTGTTTGTTTGTTTTTACTTTTATGTAATGTAAATCATTATTTTCATAAATAAAGATAATTTCCCTTTTCTCTTCGTATAATACAAAGATTGATTAGTATCGTTCTGCTTCAAAAGAAATAAAATGTATTTAAAAAAAAATTACTTCCTTTTTTTTTTTACTTTAATGAATGAATGGTGGCATATGTTCCAGAAGAGTAAGTTGGAAAAGTGTTGACTTATTTTTTCCCATTTAACGATATTATACTTAAATATACATATATTTTTAGTGCTGTTAATTACAATATTCTCAAAATACATAGAATATTAAATTAATGTTATAATATAAGCTTTTAAATAAAGCTCACATTATGTATTGTAAAACTCACATTTATTCTATCTAACTTAACAAAAATATAATAATAATAAAAGAAATAATAATTAACCTTAACTTCCAATAATAATTTTTAAAATGTGAAATGATAAATGTTTAAGAACGAATTTGTTTCACTCGATCTGTTAATATTTTTAAAAGACCATATTTAAGAAAATTATTTTCTGAATGTTACACAGAAATAAATTTCTTTGTACATTTCCTTTTAAATCAGACTTGAATTATATTCAGATCAAAATGAAATGTCAATAAAGGTGATATTTTTACATGGTAAAATAAAATGCATATTTGAACAAATATCTATTACTTTCAAATTTAAACTGTTGAAGGACAGTGTTATATTATATGTACCACTTAATTTAATACGAATTTGACATATGATATCAAGAAATTTATTTTATTTCTTTTTTATTTTTGTAATATACGTGAAGAAATTATTTATTTATTTTCAAACCAATATATTCGCAATTCAGGGGATGATGAAACATTTCAACGTCTTAACAACGGAATTACATTACCCCTGAACGGGTTAAATGGAATCTTCTGAAAATTTTAAACGAATAAAGAGTCATATGCATAACGCATAAATATGATTAAAAGGTGATAATTTATTATTTTGTATAATAGTTTTCACAAACGTTATATATAATTAAGAGTTACATTGATATAAATATAATTAAAACATTGGAGATATTTCATCACTATAAAAACAAAAATGTATATTGCCGAATTTCATACCATTTTCCTTTTTTATAATGTGCTCTAATATATATATAGTATAAAGAGTCTACAGGAATATGTAGTGACATTCGTTTAAATGCAATGAAAGAAGAATTTCTCTGAGTGATAATTTTTATGTGATACCTGTATTTAAAGTTTTGTTTTATAAATGCCAGTTTTTAAATTTATTGTTAGAAATGGATAGGAATAAAAAAATATTTGATTAATTTTATTTATTGATTGAAAATGCATAATGTAACCAAAAACATGTTTATTGAATGTTTAAGTCAAGTTGGTTTCTGCAAATTTTATAGTTTATGCTTCTTAAGTAAATTTTCCATTATAATGGAAAATTTCCTTATACTGTATGAGCAGATATTACATATTTTGCATCGCATGTGAAGTTGACCACATCTTTATTGAAAGCCGTTTATTTATACCATAAAATTTGTGAAATGCATTGGTTGCTGTTAATGTACTTTTCTGTAAGTATACATCACATATCAATAAAAATCCTCTTCATATTTATGTATTCTTTCTTACATTTTCTAAAATGTATATAAATAATTAAATGTAATTTAAAAAAAAACATACTTTCATTAAAATTCAGAAAAAAGTTAACTTATTTTATAAAGCACAAGTGTGTGCGTCGCTAAATGCTGACGTCATAATGATGCGGTCAACAATGTGGTGAAAATTAATGAATGTTGTAACAATGAAGCTATTTTTTCAATTAAACAATCGTAACGTTATATCTATGCGGTAAATGCAAGTTTTGGGTCGACGTTGAACCCCTTTAGAGATCTAATTTTTAAAAGTTAATGTCCAGTTCTTGTATTGCCATCAGGAATACATATACGAGGGTGATTCAATAATTACTCTCCCTGACCTATAAACAATATTATTTTTCCACAAAGTCTAATTTCACAGTAATGCACTTCTATCACCTATGCTGTAAAGCCACTATGCCTGTTTCAGAGAAAGTCTCTGGCTGAGCTGAGAGCCATTCCTCCACAGCCTCCATAACAGCTGCATTCGGGTGAAACTTCACCCCCCCCCTGAGGACCTTCTTCAACTTAGGGAACAAATGAATGTCACTAGGGGCGAGGTCTGGAGAGTAAGGAGGATTTACAACACATCAAAACCAGCTGCATGGATTGCGGCACCACTAACATGGCGTTCAGTGGGCCGGAGCATTGTCCTGGTGGAACAGCACTTTTCGTTGCAACATCCCGCGCCGTGTTTTCTTGATTACTTCGCGTAACTTAGGGAATATGGCTGCATAATAGGCCCCCGTAAGAGTGTGTCCAGCCTCCAGTTAGTGAATAAGGAGTACACACTTCGCATTCTAAAAAAATGTGGCCATAACTTTGCGTTCTGATACTTGCACCTTGAACTTGCGGTGGTAGGTGAACTGCTGTGCCGCTACTCCATACTCTGTCGTTTGAACTCGAGATCATAGTTATGTAGCCACGTCTCATCCACTGTCATAAATCTATCACAGAACTACTTCAGGTCTGGCCCCATAAGCTCCAAACCAGCCCTTGAACATTGAACTCTGTCTTTCTGTTGTTGAAGGGATAACGTTTTGGATATCCAACGAGCCGACACTTTTCTGAATACTAAGTGTTCATGCACAATGGTTTCCACTGAGCCTACAGAGATGTGAAAGATGTCTTCTAACTGTTGCACGGTGATTCGTTTGTCTGCCATAATTGTGTCATTCACAGTATCAATGTTTTCTGGGGTGCATGCTGTTGTCAGACGACAAGCACCAGGGCTTGTTGGCAGCTTTCCCGGCCGCAACAGAATTCGCAGCACCAGTTCTTTACCACCTGGTAGGAAGGGACACCCATCACCCAATACACTGACCATGTCCTCATGAATCTCCTTTGGGCTTAACCACTTTTTCTGGAAGTACTTGATGACAGCTCGTTGTTCGGTTTTCTCCATTTTTCAAGCTAGGTGTCACCTCTCACACTTAAAACGAAAACAAATATATTAATATAGAAGATACAGTTCTGAAATTTAGCATGTAGGCATCTAAGACATTAGGCTTCAATATTCCACATCAACCATCGCAGTACAAATATTTTAAACACACTCGGGGCAATAATTATTGAACCACCCTTGTATATTCCAAATTTCAAAGCTCTACTTCAATACGAAGTGTGTGGAAAATGAGTCACAAGATTTGACTGCCACATACATATATAAATGTAAGTTAAAATAAAGTATGTAAAAAGACTACAGTATATTGAGTGCAGGTTTTGAACACGGTTGACAAAATATGTATGAATAACTTATAAAACTGTATATAATATAACTATATACTGAATTATTAACTTTAACTTAAACGATAGTGTATGGACATTGGGTTTTATATGACAAATTTAAATATGAAATATTATTTTATATGCAGTTTTACAATAAATGAGGAAATACAGGAAATATGGTATGTGATTTCCACAGACTTCTGAATAAAAACTCATCAATCAACTTAGAACTGTACCAAAGAAATATACAGACGCAGAAAATTTTCGCTTGCTTCCATATTTCAAGGAAGAAATAGAATCAATATCTTCACTTCTAGCTGTAATATATTAAAAAGAAAAGCATAACTATTTTGAAAGATATGGGAGTAATCAAATAAAAATATATCCATAGATCTTGGAATTTTTCAAACTGTTTTTTTATATTATTTTAGTTTTTTAATAAGATAAATAATAAAGTCGTTTATATTTTATTTTTGAAACTACATTTTATTATAATCTTATTTCTATTTACTCGATTTCTATCTTATTGATTAGGCATTATTGATACTGTGTACATACTTATAACAAGTATTAAAGAAATCTTGGATTATGCTAGTTAACTATTTACAAAATCAATAAGCGTATGTGTAACTTTCCTGTTATAATATTTTTCAAATGTTTATTTATCTTAATTTTACTTTTCATGTATTGATAATTAAAAAAATATATATAGTTGTGTATATATTTTGTAAAACGTATTAAAGTTATTTACAATACAAATAATAATATAATTAGAAGTAGTTTTAGGAAGATAAAATTCAATTTATTAAATTTATATAAATATAAATTAAGTTAAAACATTTTTAGTGAAATGAAAAAAAAATATTTTTTAATATCTCCTGAAATATATTTAATTTATTAAGCCATATATTTTTGTTTGGATGTTGTAAAGAGTTTTATTTTATTAATATGTCAAGAGAAAAGTTATCAATATTATACTAATGGGCTATATATTTTAATGTAGACAAAGAAAAAAACACAAAATGTAATTTAAAACAGATAAATAATTTCAAATCTATACAAATCTTGGAATCTATACAAATCTTGTAAAACCACTTTGAACTCAAATTAGCTAATCTGCATGCGAAAGCACGCTGATGTGTCATGGTGAGGATATCAGGTGTTCCTAGAAAATATTCAATCACACATCCAACTTTTACGAAATAATGGAAATATATTTTGGGGGGACTAGCTTAATTCCACTACGTGGTATCTTTTGAAAAAAGCCTGACATATATTGTCTAGCAATCAACTGGGGGTATTATTCTCTCAAGGCTGAATAAATACAAAACGTTGAATGGAAACAATGTCATGCAAGTAAACTAATTTGATGGGGTTTACATGCTGTAACTGAAAGGAATCCCTAAATATGCCTTTCTCATTTAAAAAATGATAAGATCTCAAATTTGTTTTAAGGTTTTAAAACTGATTCATATTTTCCCATTTATTTCAATTTAAGTGATAGAAGAATAGGTTCGTAAAAAATAAACACAATTTTTAGTGTTTATCAATTATAATTTAAAAAGGTAAAAATATAATTTACCAGCAATGTCAAAATGATTAATTTCCAAACAAAATGGATAATTTTGAGTGTTTTATTCAAAAGGTGTAATCATCTTTAAACATTCATTTGTTTATGTGGTTTATTCCCTCTCAGAGAATAAATTATTTTTTTGTACACATATTTATTTATTTATTGAGAATTTGTATTACAATAAGAAAGTCTGATTTTCCTACACGGTGCTTGAACATTTGTGATTATGTCATTTTAAAACACAAAACAATACGAAACTTTTATTTAGTTTTCCTGAACGATACTTTTCCAATACATAGTATATTTTAGAATGTCGGATTACGGTTACACTAATATACGTTTATTATTATACGACACTCTATGTTTATTGTTAAACGTTTTTTTCAAGAAACTGATAAATTATATTTTACTGTTATGAACTAGATGTAAAATAATAACTAGGTAAGAATAAACAGTTTTAAAAACGTTTAGATAAAAACAAGAAAAAATTATTCCACCTGTCTCAGTAGTCCGATTCTTTCTTCTAATAGAAATGTCAATATTGCACCCCTGAGTAAATCGAGAAACTTATGAGTTATTCTGATGTCGTAGAGATATTAACACATTGGCTGATAAGTTCCCGGTCTGGCAAACAGATGGCGTTGCAATCGCCGAACCGATGTTTTTTTTAGTAAATAGTAACCTTTAAAAGGTAGCAGAAAAAACGCCATGACGATTCGCCGTGTGGATAAAACGTTAGAGTGGTTTTAGTTGAACGACTTTGTTGATAAACAAAAAAATGGATAACAAGAATTTCAAGAATTGTTTTTTGATGGGGGAAAAACACCGTTCAAACCAAAGCTTGACTTGATAAGCGTTATCCGGACACTGCACCAGGTAAATCAACCATTATTGACTAGTTTGCTGAATTTAAACGTGGTCGTACAGACACCAGTGATGCGCCACGCAAAAGAGGTGGTTACTCCCGAAAACATAAAAAAAGTCCACAAAATCGTTTTGGGGAACCGTAAAGTGAAGTTGCAGGAGATAGCTCAGACTCTGAAGATATCCAAGGAACGTGTAGGTTTTATTTTGAATGAACATTTGTCTATGAAAAAGCTGTTGTCAAAGTGGCTGCCGCGCGTGTTGACTTTTGACCAGAAACAACAACGAGTTCTGAGCACTGTTTGGAGCTTTTTCGTTATAAAATTATGTTATTTATTATTAAATTATTATTATTAATCATTTATTAAATTATTATTATAAAGTTATTATTACTAAATCATTTTTAAAATTATTATTATTATTAAATTATTATAAAATTATTATTTTTAAATTATTATTATTATTATTAAAATATTATTATTTATTATTAAAGTTATGTTATTTATTAAAGTTATAAAGTTATAAAGTCATAAAGTTATAAAGCTTTAAAAAGTTGTGTTTTCTTTATTAGACCGGGAACTTATCAGCCCATCTGTTATTTTAGTAAAAAACTAATCGAACACTCAACCTGCACATTATTTCTTAATAATATGAACACTGCATTTTCAAAACATTTTTAAAACTGGAAGAACTAAAATGAAGTGAACTCATTTTTGTTCATATGTTTTGTGAAAAGCTTCTATAAATTATCACATTATTTTTCAATTATTTTTTCAAGCATGGAACGGGATGATTTTGAGAAAGTCTGTGACGTTTTCAGAAAAAAAAATAAGACAGAAAAATTGTGACTGAAATTCATGGAAAATTGTACATATCATTGACTGTTTTAAAAATATATTACAAAATAACGTAAGGATCTTTGAGAAATGGTTGAAAAATAAATATACCAAATTCGAAACTGAACATTATTTATATTTTTGTAATTGTAAGACTTATATTTATTTTAAAAGAACGTTAATCTTACAATTTCGTGAAAATTCTTATGTAAAAGAAAATCATATGTGACAGCATCTAAAAGGATACATTAACATCGGTTACATAATGAATCGTTAAAAAGAATTAACGAATGCTTCTTAAGTTTTCTTGGGAATAAACCTTTTGAATTTGGCAGAAATATTTTAAGAAGACATCAAGATATATGATTTTATAGGCATTTTGATTTTTTTCTTATTACAAAAGTAAAATACTAAATATGACGAAAAATACTATTATTTGTGTAGAAATAAAGCATATGTTTAATAAAAGTGTACAACATAATACATATCTAACTATTGTCTATACAGAACAATAAAAAGAATGAATAAAACTTATATAAATAGGCACGGATATATTCTTTTCAGTAAAATGTAATTTTAATTACACATTCCATTTTCCTTTTTCTGTAAACATTGTTTTGGGAAATTTTGGCATACATAAACGAGTATTAATATTACCCTTTGCAACGAGGGTTGGCAGAGATAAAGCAAATTGTAGAGAAAAGGCGATTGCAGAGATAAAGCGATTGCAGAGATAAAGCGATTGTAGAAATAAAGCAAACAAAAAAAAAAGTTCAAATGAAAACGAGATATTGTAAAACAACTGTCCGATAGGATTAACATTAACGCGCGCGTTTTTGTGTGAGCAAACAGTCTCCTCCCCCTCCCCTAAAAGGATAGAATTTAAAATTCGAATAAAAATCAATTTTTATTATTACATCTATTATTTTTACATTATTATTTTTATTATATGATGAAAAACAAAAAAAAAAATTAAAATTCAATTCTGACGCTTCTTCGGAGAGATATAAGCTTCTATATTTGTAAAAACTCCATATATTTATACAGAATAGAAAATGTCGCACTTTTTAGAATTTTGAAATGTTCTATGTGCATTCCTAATTATCAGATTCTTCTGAAATTTATACTATGTAACTTCTATACAATCTATACTAATAAAAGAAAGTTTCGCTCTGTGTGTGTGTCTGTGTGTCTGTGTGTCTGTTGGCGTTGGCTAAGAAAATCCAGCCCACCTAGAAGGCTGCAAATTTAGATATAGGTAGTCCAAACCGTCTCTTGGTTACCATTACGTCAGAATTTTAATATTTTGAAAATTAAAGTAGTTATTAATTTAAAACTGATCAAAGATCACAAATGGAAACGTCATTATTCTTTTTTTTATACCGCTAACCAGGCCCCTACCTGCCCGGCATGAATGACTAGCTTAACGGGTTAGTACCTGGGTGCGGGGCGGAAATCGCCTGATCACAGCATGGCTGTGATCCACCTGACTATTGATTTGTTCACATCGCTGCTGTGCTTGCTCTCTTGTGATTTGCTACCGTTATCTTTGTTTGCCGGTTCAAGGTTTCTGTTTAACTTCGTTGAATTGACAGATTTAATAGGTCTCGTAATTTAGAACCTTGATCAGGTGACGAGACCCTCACCTGACTAGGCACCCCCAGAGGTATTAGAAACGTCATTATTCAATAGCTAGCTGGCGCATGTACAGAAACCAATATCCGTATCTTCCGGAATAGAAGAAAGAAAGCACAACACATCCCGTTTTTGTTTTAAGTTTTTCTAAATTCGCCATGGGCAAACGGTTAGAAATACGGAAAAACCGTCTACATATTCTGAAAGAAAATACTTTTACGTCTCAAACGATCTGGTTGGTTTGAAAAAAAAATTACATTTAACCCTTTCAAAAAAATAATCAAAAAGCATCGAATTCATGTTTTTTATTTTCTCCCGTTTTCCGAACCTTGCATCCACCAAAATACAAAAAATACGGAAAAACGAAGGTCACCAAATTAAAGAACTGACTTTGCCCTTTCGAAAGCCCCCCTTGGTTTTATAAAATACAAAAATTAACACTTCTAAAAAGTATATTTTTTGTATGCCGTTTTGTGATTTTTGCGATTTTGGCAATTTTTAAAAATTCGCATCGACGATTCAGAGAAAGGTATGAAAAACTAAAAATACCAGACAATATCTACATTTATTTTTTTTCGACATCTGTATTTGTTTGTGAAAAATACAAATATTAACCCTTCAAAAAAAATTCGTGCGCAGGACTCTCTTTTGCGAATTCCGATTTTCTATGATATATAAAATCTCGCATCGGCTTTCTAAAATTACCAAACAAAAATCAAACACACCTAAAGACATCTACATTCTGTCGGATTTAGGGAGAAACCTTTAGTTTAAAAATAAAATCACGTTAACCCTTTCGAAAACGTTTTTTACCGTAAGTCAATTTCGCTTTTTTAACTATTTCCCCTATCTTTAAAAATCCGAATTGGCGTTTATAAACAAGATACGAAAAACTAAAAATACCTCAACTAATCTATATCCCTTTGTTTTTTAAAATCTGGTATCCGTTTTGAAAATTTTTAATTTTAACCTCCAAAAAAATTCTTTCCCAAACTCACTCACGCGATTTTCGTTTTTCGGCCCAGGTTTAAAAATCAGCATCGATTCAGGAAATGTGTGTACGGACAAACAGTAGACTCCAGATCATAGACGCGTTCATATTCTTCAAAACGCATGATTGGGTTTTAAAAAATATCTACATTAACCCTTTAGAAACCGATCGATTACGTAACCAACTTTCGCGATTTTCGCTATTTTGGCAATGTTTACCCGTGGTTAAATTTCAATTCTACTAGGAAATTTGGTTGGGTCGAGTGTTCTTAAAAGGCCTCTTCCAGAACAGACTGCGCCCCCTGGCGGTGGAAGGAGGAACTATGGACCCGATTACGACGGGGTTTGGTTTAAGTTTCGTATAGAACAGATTATTAATATTTTTGGCCCGTGCAACGCCGGGCGGGTTAGCTAGTAATAAATAAAATTTAACATAAAAAGTTTCATTTCAGTGGTATTTTAGTGTTGAAATTTATGTGCATATGGAAATAGATAGCTACTTTTTACAAGAAACAGAGCGTAATTATAAAACAAAAAATTATCTTATACATTTAGCGAACTTTTACAATAAATGCGAACTTCCAGTGTAATAAATAAAAAGTATCTAATAAATAAATAAATATTGTCATATTTTATGTAAAAAAAATAAATATGCACATTGGGCATTTTAAAATATAGCTATTAATAATTATTTTAAAAATTGAAAAATTGAAAACCTTTTTAGTATTTAAACACTTAATTTTGAATATAGCTATTTGAGCTTGGCATTAACAAGCCTACCAATTT
This sequence comes from Maratus michaelseni, assembly GCA_963931845.1. Lineage (NCBI taxonomy): Eukaryota > Metazoa > Arthropoda > Arachnida > Araneae > Salticidae > Maratus > Maratus michaelseni. Next base: position 398,223,650 of record OZ007592.1, read on the forward strand.
TCAAATGAATGCATTGAAAATGGAAGTATTAGGTTTTTAATGTCTACTGTCTCCTTAATAAACATCATTCGAGACGGCCGGTATACCATCTAAAAGTCTCAGTCCTCTAATAATCTCTCTAAATCAAAAAAAAAAAAAAAAAAAAAAAAAAAAACTATATATATACACTAGTGTGCAAAACTTAAGCAGCAAACACAAAATGCTAATTTCTGAACACGTGAGTACTCAAAAGGAAATTCTATAAACAGAAAGTGCAGAAAATACGTACTACCCTAACATAACAGCCAGTCGATGTGAAATCTTCTTTACATCACAAATGATCACAATTGTCCCTGTCACTACAATGAACATAAATGTGATATCTTTCATTCGTCTCATTTTTACTCTCATTTGGTGCCAATGCTCATTTGGTTCACCAAACTGAACCTACTGAACCTTGGTGAACAGTCACCTACTGAACAGTCACCATGACTGCTGTTTTTGACGAGTCACCAGGCGACATTACAATGAAGTCACCTTGTGACCCTCATGTGACTGTCATTTTTACACTCCATTGTAAAGTCATAAAGATAGTTTTTCTGTGACGAGTTCCTAAGTGACAGAAAATGAAATAATCTGGTGACTTTTCACAAAGGAGTGCAATGATTACTTCACATTAGAGTGTCAGTCACCGGAAAGTCACCATGCGACTTCATTGTGACATCATTTGGCAACTCATCACAATGCAATGTTCACAATGAATTCAAAGTTCAGTCTTCAACTGACAATGACTTGAGAATCACAAGGTGACTTCATTGTAATGTCACCTGGAGACCCATCACAAAGCGACAGTCACAGTGAATTTTCAGTGTTAACAATCATTTGAGAGTAATAATGAGACGAGTGAAAGATCCCATTTTTGATTCACCGTAGCGATTGTGACACTTGTAACCATGTTTGACGTCAAGGGGACTTCACATCGACTGCCCGTGCTGTTAGAATAGTACCTCTTTTTTACACTTGCTCTTTATAGAATTTCCTGTTGATTACTCACGTGTTCAGAAATTAGCATTTTGGGATTGTTGATTAACTTTTGCACACTAGTGTATGAACGAACTGGGTGTACAAGAATGTAACTTACAAAATACAAGTTTGGAAATGTTTAGGAATAAACTTTTGGAATTGAAATTATAAACAAAAGTATTGTGATTACTTCCTTTAAAAGAATTGATTAACTAAAACTGGACCTTCAGTTAACTCATGTGCACCATTTTTGTATGATAAATTCTATTTTATAAGACTTATTTGCAAAAAGTACTTTTTATTAAACATCTTATCTAAAATATATTTCTATGTCACTTATATTGCGTAAACATAAACACCCGTGCTTTTAAAATGTTGTCAGGATGCCGTTAAACAATTTTAACTTAAATTCAGAATAAAATAAGAATAATAACATGATTTACAGCCGTTCTCTTCATTTAACATTAAGAGAAAAATAAATTTCCATTTCTTCTGCTGTAATTAGCAAGATTAACACCGGTTACATAAAGAATCGTTAAAAAGAATTAACAAATGCTTCTTAAGTTTTCTTGGGAATGCATTTATTTCCCTTAGATTTAGTGTACTCCAAATTAAGTCTGTTGGGAAAGTATCTTATCTATGTTAGGATTAATGTTATAAATATTTCTATTTTATTATCATTAAAATATTTACCCAAATGGAAAAGCCAATCAAAATTTTGAAAAAAAGCATTCTATAAATACACACCATAACAACAAAAAAGTTTTATAAAATTATATTATTCACAAACATTTTTTTGTATTGTACGATTTTCTGATAATCTTAAATTTACCAAATTAAATTTTCGTGGAAATCTATATTATTTTTTTAGAATTAGTATTCCTTATTTTAGAAATTTACTTTTATAATTGATTTTACCTATTCACAAATTAAAAATTTAATTACAATAAAACTTTTGCAAGAAAAATAATCTTGTTTTAAGGTTAATATTTATATGTATTTTTGTGACAGTTGCAATGATGTTTGAAATTTATGCATGATTAAAAAATAACCAGTGCCTTTTTATCCTTCTTTTTCAAAGCGCAAACCGACAGAGTGAAAAACGTCCCAAGCCGGGAATCAATCCCGGGTCCTCAGAATAGCACTCTGAGGCTCTACCACTTTGAAACAAGAAACGATATCCCAACTAATACCATCCTTGTTGCTCAGTGGTAGAGCCTCAGAACGCTATTCTGAGGACCCGGGTTCGATTCCCAGCTTGAGACATTTTTCACTCTGTCTGTTTACGCTTGGAAAAAGTACGATAAAAATTCACTGGTTTTTATTCAAGGATTACAGGCGTAATTCACTGCTGAAAATGAATTAAAAATTAACTATGCATGTTTATGTTAAAAAAAAAAAAAAGAAACGTCTTATTTTATATGTACTGGAATGGAGTATGTAAAAAATAATTCTAAATCCGATTGTAGAAGTAGTTAAGTAATTTGTAACTAAAAATTAGGAAAAATCGACGAAACATTCTTTTCGAAACGTTTGTGCGAAATGTTCAGCTTATATTCTATGAAAACAGTTAAACGTTTTTTTGTAGTCGAGTTATCCTTTATATGAAGGTGCATTACCAATATTCGATTTTTTTTACAATATTAATCAAAGTTTCACATTATGTCTATTAAATATTTATGTACTCTGAGATATAACATATCAAACCCCATATTTCTTTGTTGATATGATGATTGTGTAGAAACAATGTCATCACATAGTAATATCATAATTAAAATAGCTGAATAAAACGTAGAGAAGATAAATCATGCAATATTCACCATGGAAATTCTTATTATGTTTTTGAAATTAAAAAAATACAAATAAATACAAAATCTTTTAAAATAAACCACACCAAACTTGTATTAAGTTTATAATTTCGAAAATTAGAATTATTGCAAAATTACCGTATATTTTATATTATGTGAACTATGTTTGAGATCTTTTTCCTTATATAATTATAAGAGTATTTCAAACTGCATTTCAAAGCTTTTATAAAAGTACCGAAATTGGAAATTAAAAGTAATAATCAATATAAATAACAAATTCAATATAAACAATTTAAATCAATAAAACAACCAAAGATGTTTTAAAATTAATTAATGTAACATATTTATTATATTTGATAAAAATTAATTTTTAAAACGTACACGGCATATAAAAATTTCTATTTAATCTCAATTTTTAAGTTTGTTAGTATTTCTAAAAATAAGTTTATGATAAAAAGAAAATTCCTTGTTTATATATGACAGTTTAGATTCCAAACAAACAGATTTTCTTGACCGAAAAAATTTGACATTGTGTGTGTATCTTTTTATTATTATTATTTTTAAATAATTAGAGGAAAAGTTTGCATTCTTTGTCAAAAAGTGAATTTTTTGATGACATTAATATTTTTTACATACGTTATTAGCAAATGCAAAGAATGCTTTTATACATATTGATACAAAAAAATTTTTTAAATGCAAATAATAATTTATTTATTCTAATAATCTTAAGAAAAGAAATTTTATAATTTTTGTTTTACTTATTTAAAAAATAATAATAATTATCGTGACTGGGACATTATAAAACGTACCAGGCAAATAAAAACAAATGGCGGCAATTTCTATATATATACAAATATGGATCAACCAATTTTAATATTCGCATAAATTTTATAAAGCATACTACAATGGGTAATCATATTATTAGACAAACTTCAATATCGACAATATCTAAATTTAGTAAGTTTTAATTTTGAAATAACTTCTATTATTTTAAAAAAGGAAATAAAAATAAATTAATGATAGTTTGATATGAATAAGTATTGATATACGTAATAAACCTAATTTATTAGAATTAAAATAAAAAATAAAAGTAAATTAACAACAACTTATTTTGTTACAGTATCTATACATATTCGCTCTTAAATTACACTGATTCCTCTCGCGAGGATTGAGAATGAACTTTTAATCTTAAAAATTAAACTTAGAAATACAACAAAATTCACATACGTTTGAAAAGGTTTTCGGGAAAAATAACCAAGCAGCGGTAAGCTTTAGAATATGTGATTAAACTGTATTTATGTGCTTATTACACTATAACAATATGTGTATAATTTACAGCTAAACCTACAATTAAATAAAGAAAAACGACATGTGATGAATTTATCTCCGAAGTAATCTTAATTATTTTTATATTAATATAATTAATCAATTTTATAAATATCCTTCATCCAATCCACAGATACACTTTAAAAGCTTTTAAAGTGTTAATTAAATAGTACAGAACGTGCGTTAACTTCTAAAATTCAAATTATCTGTTTCTGTAGAAAATGAAACGTAAAACATCGTAAAAAAGCGAGTGCTTATTAAGTAATATATAAAAAAAAGTCAAATAAATCATTTTGTTATTCTTGATAAAACAGCAATTTTTTTTCTGTTTTTAGTTTTTTGAACAAACAAAATAAATATTTTTTCCAGGCAATGGAAACTATGTTACTAATATCGGAAATTTCATTACTTGAGTATAAACAAATATATATTACTGAGAAAATTATTTTCATGTTTTTTTTTATTTATTAATTAAATATGCATTAAAAATACTAAGAAGAGATATGATAGTCGAATTTTTTTTATGAGTTTGTGAATTATTGAAGTTTTATCTACAAAATGTTACTAGAAAAAATCATTTATTCCTGGATTTTTTTTTTTTTTTTTAGTAAGGAGTTTACAAAAGTTATTAAATGCACACTATATCGTAAAATAAACTTAAGCATGTTTTACAGTGTTCCGCAATAACATAAAAAAAACTTTTTATATATTTAAAAAGTAAATAATGCGTAATGTTTTAAGCAGGATTTTAGCAGTAGCAATCACACAAGAACTAAAAAAATAATTATCGCTAAAGTTGCATTTATTTGAATGTATTTCAGAAAAAAATTATAAATTCTTATTCATATGTTTTTTGTATTACGCGCAAGAAATACAACATGCAAAATCAATTTATTAAAAAACGTGCATATGGTTTTTAAATATAATACCATTGTAATTATTATTTAGGTATTAAATGTGAAATGTGAAAGATATTTTTTTCAATTGTTGAAAAAAATTTATGATGTAAGTCAATTATCGAAATGTCTGTATTATCAATATATGCAATCTGCATTGTTTTTTATAAAGTTTTCTGTATATGTATGAAGTCTGCAATAAAATATTAAATATTTTCAAATTTTCAAAAGGTAATGCTATTATTATACGAAAGATGAAATATATTGTAATTCACTGTCGGTCAATTAATTATTTCAAAAAAATAAAAATAAAAGACACGCAATTGTATGATAAAAATTTTTAGTATTTTCTGGCCGACGGAAACATGCAAAATATAAACTAATGACATTATTACGTCTATTAAGTGGACTCGGAAATCTTTGAAGAATTTTTTTATTTGTATAAAATATATTATATTATATTTATTTTATAATGCATTTTGCCATATTAATAAATCGCTGTACAAAGTAAAAGGGCGTAATCATAAATCAACGTAATTATTATGTTCAAATGTGAAAAAAAAACTAAAAATTGTAGAAAAACTGTAAAATCCATATTATAAAGGAAAACCATGTTTGTGTATGTGTGAGGCTTACATCATATTGGCAATGGTAACATCTGACCAATAAATTTCGCATTTAGTTGATTTTTTTAACTTGCAGACATATGCAACAATTTTAATTTTTTCACCGTCGGAGAAAAAAATATGCAATTTGTTTTCAAATATTCATTCATTTCAAACAAATCACTTGACTTTTAATTGCAATTTGTTTAAAAATTTACTGATTCTTGTTATGAGTTTTAAACTATTTTCTAAAAATCTTTCTCCATCGCGTGCAGCCCTATTACAAAAGATTAATTCGTTTGCACTTAAAACGATATATAAAGCTCAGCATGTGTTTCCGTTTTATATTCCATAACGAAAATAATATTTCCTCAATAAATAAACAAAGTAAGATAAATAAAACACAAATTTAACAGACAATTCTTGACTAAAGGACTTATCAAAATCAAAAGAAATTTTGTAAATAGCGAAATCTTTGTCCATTTATTCGGCTGTTACCTCCTGGCATACAAGTTAGTACGGTCGTGTCGCTTTTAATTCATTTCAAAACTTTATATGACTACATAAATATTTTTCATATAAAAATTATTTTTGCTATTGTTAGTGTTCAATCAAATGATATATATATATATTTTAAATGAAAAAAAAAATTCAAAAAACATAATTGACTATTTTTTGTAACTCGGAAAATTCAAGTGGGATCCCTCAGTAATAATAATATTCTAATGATTTTATGTCATATTACTGTTTCTATTTTCTTAGAGAAACGTTAAACTTTTACTACCGAAAATTGAAAAGAATCTCCTGTAAAGGTATTACGGATGTTAGCTTATTCAGAAATTTTCGGACGCTAATCCTCCCTATCTTTTCATAATAAATTGAACGTTGCTTTTTGAAAGAATGTCCGAAAATCCATCGACAAAAATAAATAAATAAATAAAAATTGCAGCGGAAGTTTTTTGTACTGCGTCTTTTCTTTAATAGCTATGTATTGATATGAACATTTTATTTACTATCAGATTATTTTAGTAGATATTTTTATAGATTAATACCAGATTATTTTGAAAAAGATTTTTAAAACTTAGTAGCAAAGGTCAGTTTTATTAAAACTGATAAATTGGGATAAAAAAAGTTATTGTTTGAAGAATAGAAAGGTAAAAGCACTGTAAAATAATTGTAATGATTTTTTGTAAAGCAAAGCATATAATAATTTAAAATATCAATAATTGTTTCTGATGCGTTTGACAGAAATGAAATGTGTTCCCTTAAATAAACATCTCTTGTTTAACACATTTTCTTTTAGTTCTCAAGAAGATAATTAGGATATTTAATGTTAAATACAGCAGAGTTTCATATAAAAATGAAGAGTTGAAAACTTTTAAAACATCACTTAAATTGATAAAATTTCCATGTTTTAACTTAAAATACTTTTCAGAATGATGATCTTTGTTTTAGAAATATGTTGTTTTAATTATCTGTCTAAAGTAGTTTTAATAAAAGTAGCAGTGATTTATATTTCGACTGTAGACTGCAATATCGAATAAAGAACAAGTGGGTAAGTGTGATCAAAGATAGCACAAAGAGTTTCGTTTAATATTCCTATCAAAACACTTTATCCTCTCTTTAATAAATCCAAATAAATTTCATTTCACCCCCCCCCCCCAAAAAAAAAAAAAGAAGTCATTTCTTTTATAAAATAAAAAATTACCGTTCTATTTTTTCGTTTTTTTTTTTTTTTTTTAATATTTGAATCCGCCCGATAGCGGGAGGTGAAGCCTTTTTGTATACTTTGTTATAGTAATATCTGTCATATTGACTAAATGCGATATTTAAAAAAATAGTCCCCCCTCTCTCCTTCTTTATTAACAATCCCTATTCACATTATTAATTGCATTATTGTCTATCAGCGTTTTACTTCTTTTTGCTACTAGGGGCTCTGCCCCATACGAGTCGCCAACCCCCATTCTGACACCGTAAACTTTAAAAATACTCTGATTTGATCAACTATAAAACGATTACGGAACATTGTATTTTAATTAATTGACTAGTGGCGATCTGCTGTAATATTAAAAGTTTTCATTCATTTTCCTTTCACCGCGAGCCGAAACAACTGCTGTCGAAATAGCTAACAACTGTTTTCGTGATTGATTAAATAACATCAATTAAACATTTGAAAATCAACTTGTGTAAAATAGCTAATTAAACAATGTCGTTGCATCGGGGAATTTCATTAATGATGTTATAAAAAATTTGGTATTTATCTCGTCGACCACTATCCAAAAAAGAAAATATAGGCCAGAATATAGGAAAAACCGTGCGTTACCGTGGCGTCACAGTCAATTGACATCAGATGTGTTACACGTGTTTGTTATGTCATTAAGAGATTTTTATTCGACATTTATCTGTATTTTTAATGATATTTTACCCATTTATGAGTTATTTCACTAACTTAAAAAATAATAATGACCTTAAACGGCGTGTCATGATATTAAAAGAGAAAAAGCGTTGAAAAAATGTTGCTATACATAGTTACGCACAACAGATCCGTTTCCACCGACGTCATAAACACTAATATTTTGTCGAAATATATTAATATCTCTTGTAAATATATTTTTCTATTGAAACTGTTTGGAAATATTGTTATTTGAGCTTTTTTATATTACGTAATTTTCCCTATTTAATGATTTGAACGCGTAATAATTTAATTATTTCACTTTTAAATATTTACGCGCAATTATATTTTTATTATGTAATTTTCTACAATCACTGCTTTGAACACTTGATCATTTAATTATATTTTTAAAGTTTTATTTCTGTTTTTGATAGTCACGTGTAAATACATTTTTTAATTGAAAGGGAAAATTATTATGCGCGCTATTTTGATAATGCGCAACAATTCAAATAGATTCTGCGCATTAGTATAATATTAAATATTTTTATCCATTAATGAGTGGGTTTTTAAGGTTTTAATGAATATCTTGCGTTAACGAAGACATTTTTAAAATTTTATGATTTTCAGAGTCACAGTAGGTATTCAGAAAAATAGAAAAAAAATCATATACTTGCTGAAATTGTCATAAGTGGTACTTGAAGATAAAACAGCTACACTTTCTACAACACGTTAAATAGAGTGGCCTTTAGTTAAACTGTCTCCTCTTAAAACGTGTCTCCGATTTTATGAGGACAAACCATTTCCATCATAATCTTGTCTTTTAAATTACCTAGGGCATCCAATCCGTTCTCCCCGGAATAGAGAATATATATGAAAACCATTTTCTTAAACGCTAAAATATAGTTTACTTTTAATAAGTTTTTTAGATTGCTCCTTAACCCTTTAACGGATAAAGCACTTCAATTGCTAAGATGTTGAAATAAATGATTGACACCGGAAATTATGAACAAATTTATTTTTATATAACAAAAAAGCGATATTTCACATATGTAATAAATGAAAAACATTTCTATTAAAATTCTGCTGACATTGTTGAGTTTCATAATTAAAGTTTTGTGGTTTCGTGGGGAAACCAATGAACGTTAAAGGGTTAACACCACCAAAGAGCATTTTTATATGAAATATGTCAATTATATATTAAAATAAAATTTTGAATTTTATTAAAAGTGCTAATTTCGAATCGTCCTCATGCCAGAAGTTAATAGCCGACGAAATCGTTAAAAAATTCGTTATCTACAGCAGTTTTTTTTATTCTGATAATTTCAGCGTTTTTAAGAACTTATTTGAATTACAGATCTGTTAGATTTGTGTTTTATTTATACTGTTTTATTTATTGCTTAATGAAGTTTTAATTTCGTTATTGAATATTAATTTAAAAGTGGATGTTTTTTACCTATATAATGTGTTAAAACTAAAATGTGCAATGTTTAGAAATTTAGAAAAAAATACAATAGCAAAAATCGCAAAACCGAAATTTCATCATCAAGTGTTGCCATTCGCAAAGTTATGTCAGCCTTACGCACGGACACATTTGTCCTTTATGATATAGATATTAATGAAATCGCTTAATGTGTACTATTTATCGGATAATGCGGACAGAGCATTACAAAAGTTACCGGGTAGAATAATAAAAAAAAACCTCTTAAAACCCATTTGAATGATTTTCTAACAAAGTGTCTAACAAAGTGGCGCATTGTTCTGCTACAAGCCAACAGCATCATTTGAAATAAAAGTGTCCTGATTATACACATATTGCATCCATTGCCATAAGTGAAAGAAACTTCCCGCTCATGTGTTACCTGATGATGATTGGTTTCGTTTATAAAATTTTTATGTAGGTTCCTTGTCTATTATAGAGAGCGAAATTAAAATATCCATGAATGGCCATTGTTTTAGGAAAATGTTTCTATTTAACATTGTTTGCAATTTTTAGTAGATACCGTATTTCCATTAAGAAGTAAATACTATAAACATGCGTGCACATTAATTTAACAGTTATAAAAGTGATCAGTAATTCATTTTTTATGTGTTAAACAAAGTGGTCTAAAATAGTATGGTCGCCCCTTTTCTCCAAAAAAAAAAAAGAGACATACTCTCATCAACCAAGAAAATTGTACCAGCTGTGGACTCAGCTATATGATGCTGAGAAGAAGAATGTGTTAAAAGTAACACGGATATTACAAGATACACTTTTATTTGATGGAATCTGAGAATGGAAGAAGAGGATTTCATTAGAATGTAAATTGGAAGAAGGTCTATGAAATGGTCAATGAAACTTCTACTTCCAAAACTTCTACTTCCCTTACCCCAAAACAATCTACTAATGACCCTAGTAAAATAGTAATACTAGTGGTTAATCGGGTTAAATAGATTTGATATAATCGGATCGCTTTTATATTCTTTTTATGCTTATTCAAAACGGAATTCTAAGTATCTTCACCGAATTTGTGTCCATTACAAGTAGTTCGAATGTTGTCGGAAGCCAAATTTTCATTAAAATGCATAGGAATATAAAAAAAAATTAGTTAAATGGACAATAATCATATCTATACTAATAAAAGAAAGTTGCGCTCTCTCTCCCTCTCTGTGTGTATGTGTGTGTGTGTGCTTGTCTCTGATGGCTAGCAAAATTTAGCCCACCTAGAAACCTGAAAATTTAGGTGTGGATAATCCAAGGCCTGGTTTGGTGCAACTGAGTCTCAGAATTTTAATATTTTGATAATTACTCAAGATATTAATTAGAATCTCATTTAACATCACATCGAATATGCCATCTTTTTTATCAAAATGGCTAAAGAAGGTTCTAGGTGTCCAAGCGGAAATGAAGGTATTCGACATTATTTTACTAATTAGAGAATTTTAAGAAAACTAATTAAAATATCGATTTGAAAATTTATGAGAATATGTAAAATAATTTTCTGTATCCGACAATGGCATTTTTGAAAAATTCGGCCGGTAATTTTTCTTAATTTTTGCAGAAACCGCCGGAAATCTGCCGGCGCGAGTGAAGAAAGTCATGGATCAGTTGTCATTAAAAACTGAACTACAAAGAGATCTATTTAGATTGCGAAAATGAATGGAAATAATTGCCAATTTTTACTAACGAACAAAAAATAAGATAACTAATTAAGATAAACTTTTGAATTTGAGGAAGGGGAGGTGTGGCATCTGGCGGCCTTTTTAGCTTAGCGTCTTCGTTATGTTCTAATTATCATTAACATTTAATTATTTTTTAATGATCGCTGTAATGTATGCGAAGGTTGTTGTCTAGAACAAAATATTCTTTATATTTGCAGGTATGGGGAGGGAGAGGGTACACGCCTTGCTCCGATTTACACAAAACAAATTCCATTGAAGAAACTTAACATTTTTAGCTTCTCAGGTAGCGTTTTATATATGTTATATATACAGAATAACGAAAATTTCAAATGACAATTTTTGTAAAAATTAAATTTATGTTCCTAACAAAAATACACAACCCGTATTTACTTGATGTATACCAACAATCAAAGTAAATGATTTGTTGTTGAGCACTTGCATTCTTATCTCGGGTTTTATAGGCCCGATCACAGAAGGGTTTTGATGAATCGACTTGGTTTTCGATCGTGTTGCAGATTTTAGTTTCACCTTCGACCGTGAGGGTCGCATCATTTTCTCGCGTTCTATGGACCCGATTTCAACAGGAATTTGTTCATTCAACTTGATACAATGTGTACTCATGTTAAATGTTGTTATAGAACAAATTGCGCTCCCTGGCGGTGGAAAGTGTAACTAAAGGACTTTGAAGGGCGTGCACAGCACGTCTGCGATACTGTGCCGCAGGCGGCGGGGACACGTGTCGGAGATTCGTTTGGAAGGTGGTTTGTTTGGAACAGAGTATGCATTCTGGCGGCGGAAGGGGAAACTAAAAGATTTTGCAACCTGTGCGCTGCACGCCTACAATACGGTGCCGCAGCCAGTGGGAAGATGTGCCGTAGGTTTGTTTATATCAGAATTCACCCCTATCGGCTGCAAGTAGAAATAAAGGATTTTAATCGCGTGTGCAGCATTTTTAAATAAATAATTTCTAACTAAATCGGGTTAAAGGTATAAAATGATACAAAATTTAGGTTTGTTTAATTTTATCACGGGCGCGGGAAACACCGGACGGGTCAGATAGTATAAATAAGTAAACGAGTAACGTCATTCGATAAAAAAAAAATGTGACAGGTAGATCATATGAAATAGTGAACTTTTTATGTTCATGAATAATAAAGAAAATAACGACCGCTAAACAAGCTAGTTATAATTATTTCATTAAAAAAACAGATCACAAATGAGAGTTCATGTATTATGAATCAGATCCATTTACTAGAGCCTAGAGATGTTATAAAGAGTGAAATTAGAGAAAACAATACACAATAGTAACTTTCAATTCTATGCGTACTGAAGTAGAAACGCCACAACTTATAAGTTTTGTTTTATGAAATCTTGCACTGCTGACAACTGAAATGAATATGATTGAACAGAAAGAGTATAATATAAATATATAATTCACTCTATTCACTAAACCGAGTTCATTCAACAAAATCTAAATACCCATGTTCACATAATATGTGAAGTCCAACTTGTCTTGCACATTCATTATGCCATTTTATGTTGTATGCATTCAATCATCGTCTTTTTTTGACTTAGTTTGACATATTAGTATTGTAAAAATAATTTTACTTCAATAATCGTTTACTGTTATGCTAGAACTTTAATACGTGGCAACAGCAAGCATACTTTATGAAAGTTTGTTTCTAAAGACTAATGAACAAGATACTTTTTTCTGTAAATATTTTGTAATAACTTGGATGTACTGATATCCAAAAGGCTTTTTTGGTCAGGCTTTTCTAACGATCTACAATAGACAGTTAGGTATCAGGATTGCATGTTTGAAAAATCCTCTAACAAAACATTAATTTTTAAATTTTATTTAAACTTATTATTTTTTTCCGGTTATATTCATTTATAACATTTTCTATAGCCACAAACCACTTAAAAACTATCTCTGAAATTTGAAACCTTCCCTAGAAAAAAAAAAAAAAAAAAAAAAAAAAAAAAAAAAAAAAAACATTTTAATCTGCAGTGGAGTGATGAGCCTTTTAAACTGGCAAGTTCATACACTCTAAAATTTACGAAAATTAACATTTATTTTTCATTTTATTACATTCCGATTATTGCCAGTACTTTCCGTTTTTGGTTTTATTAGTTCCCTGCAACACGTAGGTGTTTCACTGACCTAAGTTAAAATTTATATGAAATTCTCCAGCCTATGCCAAATTTGTAAAAAATCACAAGAGTGTTAAGGAAACTGGGCTGCAGACGCTCTTCCGTTTTATGTAATTTTATATATGTCTTTCTTCTCTCAAACTCCAGAATCTTCGTAAGTTTTAGAGCAAAATTTCCGGAAAGTAAAAAGACGGAAATTTTGTCAAACAATAAAACGAATTGCTCAAATCACGGGCATGCTCTGTCATGTGTTTTGCTTGTACTTGTTCATTTGTTTGACGAATAACTTTTAGAGTGCAGTCTTACACGGGATTCAAAAGTATGCTTCATTACGTGAAGACATTTTCTGCCATATAGGCCAATTCTCTTCTTAGGTTAAAGATTTTCATCTGTTAAAAATGTCTGTTAAAAATCTTTAAATCTTTTAAACGTAAAAACAAACATTTATAAATGAATACCAATGTGTAAATATGCTGGTGTTAGTTATGGTGTAACACATTTTAAAGTATTATCTACAAATGAAGAAATGTATCCAAACGATAAATGTTGTTCATTAAAATTTGGAGATAGAAAATTGAATTTTTGATTCAACGTGAAAGTGATTACTTTTGATTTTATAAAAATCCATGTTAACATTTTTTTATTGTTCAATATTTTGTTGGATGAGAACATTTAAAAAGGAATTTTTTTAAACAGAAGCAGATTTATTTTAATGGAACATTACGCAGTTTGTTTAATATATATTGCTGATTGCTTTTGAAAAAATATTAAAAATATTAAAATTTTTTAAAATAACCCATTCATTATTTGATTTTATATATCTGCCATAAATATTCTAATATTATTGCCATTTGAGCCAATTGAAATAATGTTATTTTGCAAAAACATAAAACAAAAATGTCTCGTAACGCACTGTGGCAACCTAGAATTAATCGAATTAAATTTAAACGAGTAGATCGAATATAAATCACAAAACATAAAGATGGAAGAACTGTTACTATTGAATAAATGTAACGATGTAACAAATTTAAAAGTTCTGTCTACATACCAACTGTTGTATCCAAGTTATAAATTAAAATTTGTAAACAAACATAAAATAGTTGGATTTAAAGTAAAAGTAATTAATTCTGATAATTTTATCAGCTCATGTTAAATTGCATTATTCTCAATTTTTTGTGCAATACATTCTTTCAGATGGATGAGAATAGTTTTAGCAAATGTATTTTTTAAATCGATAGTATATTTATTTTCCCAGGATATTAAGAGGAGAGTTTAAAACATATACATACTACTAATTACTAAAGCAAATATTTGAAAATTTATTTTAAGATTACTAATTCATTGGTTAATTTATAATGATCAAGTTAACATTTTTTTCGAGAAATCAGATTTTAACTGTTTGGGATAACTGAAATAAACTACCGTAGACCAACATACATTAACCACTGCCCCCCGCCCTAGCATTATATGCATAATAAAATATTAAATAAAGTAAAGTTTTTTCGGCCTTTTATAAAAAAGTCTTTAAAAGCTTGTCTGTCGTAAAATCTTTGAGAATAGAATTTACCATTCTGAAAGGTATCATAATATTTTAATTCACTGATTCTTCAGAATATGATGCTTATTCAGAAAATAAGTTCCAGGAATTGTAAGTATTTCATGTAAAGAATGGCGCACTGTAACTTCGAAGTATCGTGTCCCCAATGACTAAGGAGTACATCATATCAGCATAGTTCGTATGCCTAATATCCTGACAAACGCAATCTTATTTTAAATATGTGTAATGTGATAGGTCAGTATTAAAGTTTTTAGAATATCGAAGTACAAAAATAAAAACTTTCAGTGCAGGTTACTTTTAAACAATTTGATTTTTCTAAAGAATGTTTGAAATGAATAACTAGAAATGCACTTCGAGATTTCATCAACTAACTATTATATCTAAAGGATGGCGCACTGTAACTTCGTGGTATTTTGTCTCCCCAAATTATAAGGAGTACGCCATATCATCATAGTTCGTATGCCTAAAATCCTGACAAATGCAATCTTATTCTAAATATGTGTAATGTGATAGGTCAATATTAAAGTTTTTAGAATCTCGAAGTAGAAAATTAAATTTCAGTACAGGTGACTTTTAAACAATTTGATTTTTCTAAAGAATATCTGAAATTGAAGAACTAGAAATGTACTTCGAGTTTTCTTCACATGATTATTGCATCTAAAGGATGGTGCACTGTAACAGAGATCAAGGAGTATGGCATATCAGCATAGTTCATATGTCTAAAATCCTAACAAAAGCAATCTTATCCTAAATATGTGTAATGTTATAGATTACTATTAAAAGTTTTTAGAATCTCGATGTACAAAAATAACAACTTTCAGTGCAGGTGACTTTTAAATAATTTGATTTTTCTAAAGAACATTTGAAATTGAATAACTAGAAATGCATTTCGAGATTTCTTCACCTAAGGATGGCGCACTGTAACTGCGTGGTAATGTGTCTCCCCAAAGAGTAGGGAGTACGCCATATCATCATAGTTCGTACGTCTAAAATCCTGAGAAACGTAATCTTAACTTAAATATGTGTAATGTGATAGGCCAATATTAAAGATTTTAGAATCTCGAAGGAAAAAAAATAGTGCAGGTGCCTTTAAACAATTTGATTTTTCTAACGAACATTTCAAATTTAAAAACTAGAAATGCACTTCGAGGCTTCTTCACATAAGTATTGTATCTAAAGAATGCGCACTGTAACTTAGTGGTATCGTGTCTCCCCAAAGACTAAGGAGTACGTCATATCATCATAGTTCGTACATCTAAAATCCTGAGAAACGTAATCTTAACTTAAATATGTGTAATATGACAGGTCAATATTAAAGTTTTTAGAATCTCGAAGGAAAAAAATAGTGCAGGTGCCTTTAAACAATTTGATTTTTCTAACGAACATTTCAAATTTAAAAACTAGAAATGTACTTTGAGGCTTCTTCACATAAGTATTGTATCTAAAGAATGCGCACTGTAACTTCGTGGTATCGTGTCTCCCCAAAGACTAAGGAGTACGTCATATCATCATAGTTCGTACGTCTAAAATCCTGAGAAACGTAATCTTAACTTAAATATGTGTAATGTGATAGGCCAATATTAAAGATTTTAGAATCTCGGAGTACAAAAATAAATTTCAGTGTAAGTGACAACAATTGGATTTTTCTATATTTTAAATTTAGTATTTAAATTTCAATGCTTGATTCAAATGTTAAATAAAAAAATGTGATTTACAATGCATAAGCATTACTGTTCGAACATTCTCATCAGTCTAAATGTTTCACAATATTTTTTGTAAAGGTAGTAAAACTATAGGAATTGAAATATTTTGTTGCTATTAAACATTCAAGCATTTTCTTAATCCTCAACATTCTAAATGATTATATGACGTAATAACTTAATCAAGATTTCAAATAATTGACCAAAATTAATTTACGTATGGATCATTACTTACAAATATTTCTATATTATTCATATTCACATTGATAAGTACGTTTATTTTTCAAACGGTAATGTGTTATTCATTTATATACATTTCACATATGTTTGAAATATTCGCAAATTGAGCATCGTAAAGTGTATTTTGACAAAATAGCTCTATGTAAATTGCTATCATGCGCTTGATGAAAATGTAAGGGGAATGAGGAATTTCGAATGCTTAAAAAACAATTTTTTTGAAATATTTTTCAAACACATAGTTTTAAAAGCACTTAAAAAAAGAATACGAATATGTTTGTTGAAAATTATATATTATTAACATTGTATTTTCAAAGAAATGTATTATTTTTCAAAAGTATTTCTTTTTGAACTAAATGAAATTTCGTTAAATTTCAAAGAAAAAAATAGTATATATCTTTAATAAATCAATTGTTGACACTGTCTTTATCATATTAAGTGTAATTTTCTACAAAAATCCCTTATTCGTTATATTTTTATTCAATTACATACATTATTTTTAAAATGTTAAAATGTATAACGACGTTTGAAAAATACTATAAATACTCATTCTGTTTCTTGCACACAGAAATTACACCATATATTACAGAAAAAAATTCTGATCTGGGCATTTTAAGGGCAAGACATTTAAGGCTCACATTTGCGATCAAAATTACTAGCCCACCAAAATATCGAATTAATCATCAATGACCTTTTCTCATTTACATCAATTAGATATTTGATTAAGTAGGTAAACAATCTACAAAACTTCACGTTTGGTTTTACTGGAATAGGTTTAAATTAAATTTTCATTGAAATTATGTACTTGGATACGCTGTTTCAGATTCATTTTGAGAAGTCATGATTGTTAACTCGAGAATTCGAAATATCTAAAAGTTGTATTTTAGTTAATACATGATAAAGGTAATCGCTTACCCTTTCTGCTGTGTTGACTGAAATCTTGTTCCACTGGGATGACCGTGGGTTATACTAAACCGCAATCATTTTACACATTTTAAACATAAATTTACTCGAAAACAATCACAAAAGACAAACACAGCACATAATAGATACACAGAATGAATCAGACGATAACATAAATTCCTTTTCTGACACGCGCATGTCATTTCACTTGAGTTCATAGGAGATGTGACATCCGCTCACCTTGCATTCTTGGAAAGGATGCAGCTAAAGTCACATATAACATTAAAGGTCTAGTATTTTAACTCGTCTAATTATTCGGCCACATCTGGTTCTGTACACTGGCTTGTCTGGACAATCTTTCTTAGTTTTTGGACACTCTGATAATTTTGTAGAATCAGTACAAACTTTTTTATATTCAATGTCATGATCATTCCGGAGTAGAGGTGAACTGTCAGGCTCATCAGGAATGAATTTCTCAGGTAGTAAAATTCTCTATTCATCTTGAACTTCAAGGTAGTAAAGTCTTTAGTTTTGTCTTAGAAGTTCGCCATTCATAGTCTTTACAAAAGCTACTCGGGTGTTGTTATCTTTCCCAGGGTAAAGTTCAAGTATTTTGGCCATGGGGCATTCTATGCCTTTTGTACTATCACTGGCAGCAAGAACAATTTGACCTGTACTAAAAGTGGTGGTGAATTTATGTTTAGAGATTTTGAGTTGTAAGGAAGTATTCTATACGAAATCTTTCCATGAGGTTTCGCTTAAGTTTCTATCGATAACGAAATCTTTTGTCTAAATGAATTGATTAGAATATATCTAACTCGGTTATCGAACCTGTTCATATCTCTTGCAGAAATAAAGATGGTGTTAATGTTTGTAAGTCTTCGATATCCTCTGAAAGATAAGTCAAGGGATGGTTATAGATGATATTCTCATCATGGCATAATATGGTAGTCAATTCTTCATAATTAAGTCGACCTCTTCCTAATAATTCTTCTTAGAATCCTCTTCGTCATTCCAATAAGCTGATCCCACCATCCACCCAACCAGGCAGCTACAGAAGGGTTGAAAATCCATTGGATTTGTTTAACTGAAGTCATTCCTTATATCTTTTGCTGGTCTATATTGTGTAGGATGTTACTGGTTCCAATTACATTTGTTCCATTGTCAGAATATACATATAGAGGCCTTCCTCTTCACGACACAAATCTTCTGAATGCTAAAAGAACATTTTCGATTGTCAGTGACTGAACTAACTCCAGATAGACTGCTCTGATCACAGCACAAGTAAAAAGGACAAACCAAGTATTCTCTCCATTTCTTAACTATAATGCTCCTTATAAATCTACACGAGTTATCTAAAACGCTGCATCATTCCTAAATCGCTTTTCGTTGGCAAAGGTACAGGTAAGACTTCGTCTTTAATTACCTCAAATCTTTTGCAATTTATACAGTTTTTCAAAATTGTCTAATGGTTCGTCTACATTGCAAGATCCAGAAGTTTTCCCGCAGTTGAGATATTAAAGTATGCACTCCTGCATGGAGAATGTTTATGATGTTCCAAGATACGTGAATGAATAACAGGATGTTTACTAGGCAGAACTACTAGACATTTGAAGCTATCAGTACATTCTCTTTGTATTAGACCTGTCGTCACACGAATTAAACCCTCTTCATCAAGTTGAGGACGGAAAGTTTCTAAGATAGGATTGTTGATTGAAACAAACATTTCGTATTGACTTGTATACTTTTAAGCAATATCAATTCACAGAACAACATCACAACTAACAAAAATTGAGGGTCCTACAAAATAAAATAAAATATAACTATTTATAATATAAACGAACTGTCAAATAAAGGAAAACTAATGTCATCATGAGCAAAATGAAACATCCAAATAAATATATCCCATTTCTAATCGAGTAAGAGGAAGATAAATGCAATTGATTTTTGAATTAAAATAGTTTCCCACCTCTAATTAGTTCTATTTGTTTTCTGGTAAAACTTAAAATAAGAATTATTTTTAAATAATATATACACATATATATATGTGTGTATGTATAAATATTTATTTATTTACATTTTCAAAGGTAACATGCTCCATGGTTGGGAAGGAAGGAATGGAAATTTGAATTCGTCAGACTACAAATTGTCAAAACTTTATTTTTCTCTATACGCAAATTCGTGTATTGTTTGAATATGCCACAAGGCTGTATGCTGCAATGTCTGTGGAGACGTTTGGAATGATTTTCATTTAAAAATATAAAAACATGGAAATTCGAGGGTGTATATTGCTGAAGACTGATGTGTCTACAAAATTAATTTCTTCCCGCTGAAATAAGTATGAATTCAATATTGATTTTATGCGTATTTTGCATTATTATCCAGTGCCCGAAATACTTCGGGCTAGTATAAATATATAATATTTTACATAGTGGACCATATTCACTTAAATTGATTTCCCTCAACAAACTCGGAACATACATCTTCACAAAATATGCGAAACCCAAGTTGTCTTACAGATTCGGTTACAGATGCTTTGTATAACACCCTTTTCAATACTGTGTAGATGAATCCATCTCTCTTTTCTATTGTTTGACATATAAGTATCGTGGGAAATATTCCTTAAAATATCGGCTACTGTTATGCTAAAATCCTAACAGATGACAGCAATACACAAATTTTTGAAACCTTGTTTTTGAAGAATATCTTAAAATTAATCATCCAGATGCACTCACGAAACAGAATCCAATTAGTAAACGAAAAACACTTAACGAACAGATGTGAAAAGGGTGTGTGCAGCCTTTTACTCTAATGACTGTTTTTTTAACTATATAGAAAGACTGATCTCAGCAAATGTTTAGCTGATTAAAAACATACTCTTTGTTATATTTTTATTTTGTGGCACGTGTGTTTCTAACGCCACAGTTTTTGTACTTCACTTTAAAATCTGTATCCGGGTTGATAAGTCACAACCTGAAAATGTTGATTTAATTATAAGTTTTAAACTCTAAAAATGGTGTCTTTATCTTCATTGAAATCCACATCAACTAATCAAATTTTATTTCTTCCAGTTAATGAAAAACAAATCCCCAGAATACAGTATACTATAAAATGTGTTCACTAATTAATAAATAAATCATAATTACAAATATAAGGAACATATAGGTGAATCACTGCTCATAATTTAACATGGATTATAGATGATGGACGACCAGATGACCACCCGAGCCGTGAAGTATAGAAGGTAAGCGCATTCACTTACCTCTATTATTATTGTGTATTATAAATTGCCACTAGTCAGAATTACTATTTCGATTAATCACGAGATAGCGCGCGATTTTATTTACCGAAGTTTTATTTGTTTTGGCTCTACTGGCCATTCTTTTTCCAACATAGATTAATGAGACAGATCAAGTCTCGTGTTTATTGAAAAGAAAATTTTTATATAGTGGCTTAAAATGATTGCATTAAAAATGCTGCATTGAATTAAAAAGTTTATAAATAAATGTACGAACAATTTTTGCTTGTGAAATAAAAAAAAGAGAAAATTGTACATTAAAAAAAGAGAATTGAACATTTTATGTAAATAAAAATAAATAAATAAATCGGCTCGTCGAGATAAATGGACAAATAAAAAAAATAAATATGTCCCGGATTAAAGATACCCAAATGGTCGAGAAGTTAAACTCGAATAACTATTCAAACTGGAAATTTAAACTCCAAATGGTATTAATTAAAGGGGAACTTTATGAAATAATAACACAAGATCCACCTGTTCCGATAACTCTTGAATGGACAAAAAAGTTTAACAAAGCACGTGCCATTATAAACTTAAGTATTGAGGATACACAAATTGTGCACGGTAAGCATCTAAATATCGCCAGAGAAACCTGGAATAGTTTGAAAACAATTCACGAGGGGTCAAATCTCTCAAGCAAGTTATATTTGTTAAGAAAGCTATATGGAGCAAAACTCCCAGAAAACGGAAACTTGAAAAAACGCATTACAAACATTTTTGAAGTTATATATAAATTCTCAGCTATCGGTGAAACAATAAATGATTCACATATATTTGCATTATTACTGTGCTCATTACTCCCAAGTTACAATACTTTAATAACGGCCCTTGAGGCACGCCCCGAAATTGAGCTCACTTCCGAATTTATAAAAGGGAAACTTACTGACGAATGTACGAGAAGATTGGAAAATGCAAATGAGAGTGAATTTTCCGCAAAAGCGTTTAAAACGCATAAAAAGTTTCCGAATGAATACAACAAAAAAGAAAAACAGTGTACATCCTGTAAGCTAAAAAATTACACGTATAAGGAGTGCTGGCACCTTAAGAACAGAAGCAGTTACTCGTCGTCACAAAAACAACAGTCGCACAAACCCAAACATTGCACATCTTCGCTGTGCTACGAAAACTCAAACTATTATAGTGAAAACCAAAACAGAGAAAGATATCAAATACGAGTAAACAATTCGCAGGGAAATTCAGAATAAAAACTGGGACGCAGCCTTTCTAGTCCAGAATCCAGGTAAACAAAGCTGGATTATCGACTCTGGTTCATCGACACATATATTAAACAGTAAAGATGCATTTACAAAATTCAACGACTCTAAAAAAAACAACCATTATAATTGCCAACGAAAAAACACTAAATTCACACGGAACAGAAGAAACTACATTCATGACAAAATCATCCGATGGAGGGGAAAATAAAATTACTTAAAAAAAAGTATTATACGTTCCAGAATTAGAATCAAACCTCATATCGGTTAGCAAAGCAACACATAACGGCTATGAATTAATTTTCAATAAAGAAAAATGCATCCTTTCCCGAAACGGGAATATGTATCTTGAAGATAAAATGAAAAACAATTTATATCAAGTCGAATTATTAGAGAGAGCACATACCAACAAAGTAAACATTGCATATGAATGTAAAAATAAAAATTGTATAGAAATTTTGCACAAGCGGCTTGGCCATCGTAACTATAATGCGATAAAGGAATTGATACATAAAAACGTAGCAGACGGAATAAATTAAATAATTACAATCATAATGCATTATGTGAAATATGTATACAAACAAAAGTAAGCGATGCCCCATATCCAAAATCAACAAACAAACCCAAATCAGACAAAGTGATTGATCTAATACATACAGATGTATGCACATCTATAGGTACACCCACTATCGGCGGGTAAACAATGTTCGTCACTTTTATAGATGATTATTCAAGATTCACAGTAATTTACTTGCTTTCGCACAAAAATGAAGTTAACGAAAAATTAAAGGATTATGTAGCCATGGTGAAAACCCAATTCGGCAGATTCCCTAAAACGATCAGATCCGATAATGGAGGGGAGTACTTAGGTAAAGAAACGAAAGAATACCTTAAGTCAAGGGGTATCCACCACCAATTTACGGTACCATTTTGTCCGAGCATTAACGGAATAGCCGAAAGAAAGAATTGATCATTATTAGATATGACAAGGAGTCTGCTTTCTGAAGCAGGCTTACATAAAAAATTCTGCGGCGAAACCATAAATACCGCCAATCACCTGCAGAAGAGGCTCCCTACAAAAATAAAAAACAAAACACCGCTCGAAATATGGTTCAATCGAAAACCTAATTTACACTACCTGCGAACATTCGGCTGTAAAGCTTATGCATATATACACAAACACCAGCGAAACAAATTAGATGACAGAGCGCAGGAAAGAATAATAGTGGGGTATGATAACAAATCAAAAGGTTATCGAATATTCACTAAAGAAAACAAAATAGTAATTGCTAGAACGGTAAAGTTTATAGAAAATAGTATAAACAACACTAAAGCAATGATGTAGAAAACTCAACTAATGACAAAAACTACTTTCAAACAAAGTTAAATAATACGGACGAAGAACCATCTGCGTCCAAACAACCCATTGCAGAACCGAGAAGATCTCAGAGATCAAATAGAGGAGTACCACCCGACAGATACGTTTGTTACGTCAAAACAAATGACACATACGAACCAACTGACTGGAACGATATAAACAACATGGACAATTTAGTAGAAAAAGAAAATTGACTCAAAGCCACACAATTGGAAATTAATTCCATAAAAACAAAATAAAACTTGGAACTTAGTGAATCCCCCACCAAGTAAGAAAAGTATCGGTTGTAAATGGATTTTTTAAAAGAAAGTTAGACAATTTAGGAAACGTACAAAAGTACAAAGCTCGTTTAGTAACAAAGGGATACAAACAAAAATACGTCGAAGACTATGATGACACATTCGCTCCCGAAGATTCACACACAACAATTCGAACATTTTTAGCCTCAGCGGCTTACAAAAATCAAACTGTTCAACATATTGACATCGACGCTGCATTTCTTCACGGGGAAACGGAAGAAGATATTTACATGCAACAACCAGAAGGGTTTATAGAAAAAAATTCTGAAAATAAAGTATGTATGCTTAACGGAACGATTTACGGTTTAAAACAGGCAGCTACGGCCTGGCACAACAAAATCGCAAATTCACTAAACAATATGAAATTTGTGCAAAGCACTGCTGACTCTTGTCTATTTACAAGAAAAGAAAATGAAAATTTCACGTATATCATTGTTTACGTTGACGATGTTTTGATCGCAAGTAAAAATTAAATAATTCAAGAAGTAATTAACGAATTGAAAAAAGAGTACGGGGTGAAAGACTTAGGCGAAATAAGTCAGTACCTGGGAAATAACATAATAAAAACCGTTGATGGTTTCAAACTAAACCAAAAATTAAAAATAGAAGATTTAGTAAGAAAATTCAATTTAAAAGACGCAAAACATATAAGTACACCGATGGAAGTAGGTTTTTATAAATTAGAAGATAATGATAATTTACTTCCAAGCAACACGAAATTTAGGCAAGCGATCGGTTCGCTCTTGTATATTGCCACCGTCACAAGACCGAGCATAATGGCTTCAGTCAACATATTAAGTAGGAGGAGTGCAACTCCACGTGAAAAAGACTGGAAAGCAGCAAAACGAATTATCAGTTACATTAATTGTACGAAAAATTTATGCTTAACAATAAGCAAAAATAAAAAACCTACACTTATCACACATGCGGATTCTGACTGGGCTGGGGACCCGAAAACCAGAAAAGCTACGAATGGGAATCTATGTATTCTTGGTGAAAATCCCATTCAATGGAACACGAAACTACAATCAAGCATAGCATATTCTTCAGCTGAAGCAGAATACGTTTCTGCAGCAAGCGCTGAACACGAAATTATTTGGCTTTTAAAACTGCTCGAAGATCTTAATTTACATTTAGCATGATCAAAGCAGTATTAAAATGATAGCGATTGAAAAATTTTCGAAGAGGACAAAGCACATAGATATAAAAGTTCATGCCATAAGATAACAATATATAATTTGATGCGTAATTAAATTTGTTTTTATAAGGTTAACATAATCTAGTTTTTTACTCTTATATCTATAGACGCACATTCATTGGGAACTTTTTATTTCCTCCACTTATATGATTGTTTACTCGTACTAGAAAAATCATTTGCTTTAGTGATGACAATGCAAATTTTGATGAAATATCTCTAACTTGTTACAGCAGTTTTTAAGGGCATATAGCAACATAATAGTCCAGAATTATGACTTTTTCACTATGGTGGCATTGCAGACTGTATTGCATAATTCTCGGAATTTACCTACGACAACCCCAAAACATATGTCAGAAAAATACATGTGCAATATAGAAAACTGTCGAGTCCGTAAATAAAAATCGTTGCCAGCTTTTTTGAGGAATTTGGGAAATAATGTACATTATTGTAGAACTTTGAAAATTTCTTTCTGGAGTTATTTTACAGCAATGACTTTCTTAATTTGTAATTTACTAGCCCTTGTACGATTTATTTAAAAAATCTGTTCGTGAAATCCTGTTCAAATTGGAGGGACTGTTCCATTGGAGTTCCAAATGCTGAGAAGATTCGAAATGCTGCAACTATTAGATTTCACAATCTAATAGTTGCAGCCAATGCAGTATAAAAAGTGGTTTAATGCAATACACAATTTGTAACAGTGTAAAGTAAATAGCAATTTTATTAAGAGAAATATAACATTTGTAATTCAGAAATCCAGAACCATACAAAATATCAAGAGATTTATACGTGTTTGACTGTGTAATATCAATGTATATGCATATAAGTCTGCATACCTGACAGCTAGATGCTTTTTAAATCGTACAAAAATATTTTGAACAAGCAAAAATACGTCACAAAAAGTGTGGTGAGTTTATTTAATGAAATGTTGAAAACAATTTATTTAATATATATAATCCAAATAGTCTTATTTGATTTTTTTTTAAAGAGAAGTTGAAAGCCATGAATCGTAGATTATTTGTAGAACCTTTTGATAAGAGTCGTGTTCTCCAAAAACAAAATACTCAAAACAAATCTGTAATTTCTTCAATTGTTATTTCTTTAATAAGGATGATATCAACTTGAAAAAGCTATGATTGCTGTCTGAAGATAACACGATCTAGTTTTATAAGATGCAACTTCATAGTATTTCTCTGAGAATGTAAATTTATCTAATAAACTACAAAATGTCAATCAAATCAAATAATATTTTTTATTTTAAAATGTTAATTTATATTAATCAAATTCATAGAATCACAACTGGCAGGGGAAAACTAGTTTTTCTATCATTCTTGGCAATTTAAAAATATTCTCCCAAATATTTAGAAAAAATATAAACGCTTTCCTTTTTATACATTCTACCATTTCAAAGCAATGTAGATTGATGGCAGTGCAATATTTAAATGTTTTGATTAGCATCATGTCTATAATCAAATTTGGTTTTCTATATTTGTTTTAATAAAGTTATAATCGATGAATTTCTTGTCATCCAAAGATACGCCATGTTAAACTTTTGAAAGCAGTGAACATTGCGTGCAAGCAGTGCACATTTCCTATTGCGCGTCCTACTATATTACAGTGGTTATGCAATGATTTCATTCCAATATTTTCATCCCGCCATTCCGAAATAGACATTAATTTGCAATGTGGGAAGACGATTCAAGTAAAAACTTTTTTAAATAAATATATCAAAATCGGTCAAATGGACCGGTATCAAATATAAAATATTTTTAATTGGAACTAAACAAAATTCATAAAATAAATAAAATCACACAGAAACAAGTTAATTAAAAAATTATAGAGTTTAAGATAAAAATTCTAGTTTGTAATGTTTTTATATAATTTGAGTAAAATGCCCAGTATGTTAAACATGAAATTATTTATCTGAATACACACTATTTTCATTTTCAGTATTTCAAGGCACAATACTTCAAGAACAAAGAATATAAGAGAGTATATTGAAGAAGACGAATGTTAAAGAAATTTTGCAAGAAATTGATAAAAGCCCAAAGTTGTTAATTGTTAAATAAGTACTTTTTAAAACTAGTCATTACCCTGGTAATATGCCAGTAACTAACTAAATTGTAAAAGTAAAGAAAAAAAGAAAAGGTTAATGTTGAATTGAGCGTGTAATTTATTATAAGTTACAAAATTTCTAGCTTTTATTTCTCTTACAGTTTAATAATTTAAATGCAGTTTTTTCCCGGTTTTGGGCAATTGAAATGCGGTTTTAATTATACTAAGTTATAAAAGTGAACAAAAAGTGAGCATTATATGTTTTATGTCTCTAAACTGATACATTTTGAATTTCACAAAGGGATTTAATAATTATTTAATTTTTTGTGTGTGTTTTGATAACAAACTTTTTTATATGGTGTGGTATATATCTGAGGGATTTATAAAGTTGATATGAAATATCCTATTGTCATTAACCATTACAATTATTTTATATTTTTTAAAATTAGACTGGTTATAAAGAAACAAAGAGGATAAATGGATTATTGCGGGAGAAACATCTATACACGATAAAACATCATTTAAATAGCTATCATGCAGTAATTTACATATATATCACATGTAAATTTCATGATTTTGTAAGGAATTATACGAAATGTGTAGAACAAGAATCACAAGAAAAACTGCAATAGACAATGAATATCTACAGTATTTCAAAGTATTTTAAATTTAAAGCAAAAGTAAATTTGTAATTTTGTTTCATCGAAGATACAGAGTTTAAAAGCTGAAACATTTTTTGTATTATTTTGTATCAGGTACTAATTCAAGTCACATTAAATAAAATTTATAAGAACTATTTTCTTTACTTTTTTCTTTATGGAGAAATAAATTGGTGACCATTTGAAAAGTTTTCGATTCTGGAGTCTTGGGAATCATATTTTTTACTAAAATAAAAATAAAATCTATGTGTCTAAAATATGTTATATTTGTTTATTCCAATGGGGACTTTTACTGTCTCCGTTCAAATTATTTTCAATGAACGAGATCACTGTTGTAGATTTCTTTTGAGAAACATGAAAAAAATATATATGAAATATGTAAATATTTTTAAAAAAAATACAAAATTAAGCATAAATATATAATCTATTTAAAATGTGCAGACGCAGACAGGAAATTTCCAAAGACGAATACTCCAATTAAATATTCCAAATGGAAGCGTCTCTGCTATCTATTGCTGTTTTTCATGGGCATTAATGTTCGTTATGTAAAGTTTATATGGAAAAAAAGAATAAAATAACATATTTTTAAGATATTTGATATACAAGTGTTTTACTGTATGAAGCTTATAGCAAGATGAAAAGATGAAAGTAACATTTTGTAATTTACATAGTAGAGCAAAAAGAGTAAAAACTTGAAGCAAACACCGGGTGATCCAGAAGGTAATGTTTGAAAAAAAGTGCTATAGATAGTCCTAGGTATGAGCACATGTATCTTATAAAACATGTGATACCACATATGGCGTTTATAGCAAACTTTTTATCGAACTTGCGATGCTATTTCATGCCTTATGAGAGGTTTTGTCAGACGAAAGCTCATATTACATTTAAGGCTGCATTAACTAATCATTAACTAATCGTTTTTGTTCAGAGAATAAATTTAATGTCGTTTCTCACTAGCCACACGCACACTAACTACTCACCATGAAGATCACGTGCACCACGTATAACTTACCTCGTTTATTCCTATCACGAAAAACATTTACTTTCAAGCATTGCCCTTTGGTCTACACCGTATATCCGAAGTAGGTCTGCTAATACAAAGTTGGGTCCTATTGAATAGCCATAGTTATAGTACAACGAACGCTCATACTTGCAATGAAGTTATTTCTTACAGTTGATTGTTAATAAAGCACACTCACCTGAAAACACTGATGTTTATCCGTGATTCGTCATGGAAAATTGTTGATGTCGTAACAGTGAACATCTCACAATTCGCTTATTGTTATTAAAGTCAGGACACTTTACAAGTCAATTGATACAATGATTATCCTCTCAAATAAAATCATCGTCCTCTTTTGCTCTGTGTGGTCTTGCATTGCTTTCCAACAAAATTTAGTTTGTACAAGCAAGTGACCAGAAAATTCTCAGTTCAGGTAGAATTACCTCATTTTAATAAAAATCTAATTTACATCACACGACGTCATTTTATCTATCTTCTACTTGACAATCGGGTTACACATACATTAAGAAATATTTAAATCACAAAGTGGTTTTAGTAAAATAACAGCTATAAACCAGTCGGTCAGAGAAGGATTAGAGGGCTTACTTATTTAGATGTTAATAAATTTAATCTTGCATTTGCCAATAACGCATGCGTGTAAAATAATTGATATATACGTACTTTATTTTGTGTAATAAAAGGACAGAGGATTGTGATTTTTAAAGGAACAGATATTGACTGTTTTAAACATTTGTAAAATAAACTAATAAAACAGATAAAACACAACATAAAGAACCACGGAGTATTAAAAATATATTGGGTCGTTTTAAATTAATTCTCATTTAAATTAATTTTCCGAACTTACTAATTATCATTGCATATCAATACAATCTTTACACTAGTAATAATATCACGTTTATAATGAATTTATGTTACATCACTTTTTTGTGTAAAACGTTAACTGTTCGTAAAAAAACATTTTAACATGTGCCGTAGCTTTCACAAGGTATTAAATGAAATGTTAAAAAGTAAAAAATAATATTTATTACTTCAAGTAAATTATTTTGACTTCCGATCCCTGCTTTTAGAAGTCTCAAAATCGATCCTGATTTGTTCATAAAAAATATTAAATTACGATCGCTTTTCATGTTTTTAAAAGCACGAATTTGAATTCAAAAGATTTTAATTCGAGAAAAACTTCTTTTCTACTTAAAACAACATCAAAAGTTAAAGCTTATTCATTTTATATATAAAGACTAATCTTATTTCAGTCATACGTTTGAAAAATAATTATATGTTTCCCTTTACGAAAAAAAAAAATTCTTCTGAAAATAAAGGTATGAATCAGTTACCTGTCAACATTCTTAAAAAAATGATAAATAAAGTTATTTTTATTTTGTTTTATCATATACTAATTTAAAGAAAACGTCTAGTATATTTATATTTTGATATACAGGGGAGATGGGGGATGAATGGGACATTTTCACAAAAATATTTATTTTAAATATTTTATTTAAGTTATTATCAATGATATATATCACATGTCATACATTGAGTGGTTGACTACATCTTATGCACAGTATTTGTTCAAGATTATTATTATACAGAAATATAAATCATATTTTTAAAAAATTTCTTCATGTCCCAATCATCCCCACAGCAGGGATGAATGGGAGACTAGCATTTTCCCCCGTATTTAATGTTAAGGACTAAAAGCTGACAAAAATACTTCCTTGGCAAAAGCTGAGAGATTATAAATTGTAATATGATCTTCAGGATTATCTGTTAGCCAATCATCTTGTACTCATCTCAGCTTTGCCTTAAAAGGCCCATAAACGGACGCATGCAATGGCTGAAGACGATGGCTAAAATAAGGATGAAATGCTAAAAGAATAATTATCATAAAGTATTAATTTATCAACCTATATAATAATATTTAGTTAATAAATATATTTTTCAGCATCCTCTAGGGATGAATGAGACAGTTCCATTCATCCCATTTGAAATGTCCCAATCATCCCCATGATGCATATATTCCATTGTAAGCCATTTTGTCTCAATATTTATTTTGTCACAATGTTTAATATGCATTCATTTTTATTACCAATATTGAGCCTTGAAATGAAAAACTACAACATATCTTAATTGTTTATATTGCATAAGATATTTAAATAACTTCAAATGTAAAATAATTACTTTTAAGCAGAGTTTTCAGGAAATGAAAATTTGGAAAAAACTGAAAACAGCCATGTGCTTTTGGTTCTGAAGCACACTATGGTAGTAAAATCTATGAGGATAGGAAGCAACTAAAAAAAAGTTTATTGCCTGAAATGTTGAGAACGTCCCATCCATCCCTTGTCCCATTCATTCCCCATCTCCCCTATATAATATTATTTAATTTACTTTATTTCTATGTCTCTTGAAATAATAATGCTTAAATTGAATGAATATTTAAGGTTGGATTTAATAGTACTGTTCCCAAGACAATTGTATATGGTGTTTCCAATAAGTTGGAATTTCGATGATCTTAAAAGTTTAAGAATTAAAAGGAAATTTCTGTATAATTTAAACATAGAATAAAATTTTTATAATAAATGCATTGTACCTAAAATTCGAGACGAAAAAAAAATAATAAAGTATAAAACTAATTTTTTGTTGTATAACACTAGTTTAAACTTACACATTTTACACTGCATAGTTCAGAATAATACTTCCTTACAAAAAATATTGATATTATTCTTAATGAATTATTTTACTATAACAAAATAAGCATTTTTACCATGCTTAATAATAAACGCTTAATACTGTTTTTCTATAGTAAAACCTCGCTTAAAAAAACTTCATTAGCTTAATAAAAGTAAATGAGCATTTACTGTACATGATATTTAAAACATTTTATTTCCAAAGAAATTTTTAATGAATGTATTTTATATTTACCACATTTTTCATTTAAGTTTTTCTTTTAAAAATATAAATAAATTTTTAACATGCTTAATAATAAACGCTTAATACTATTTTTCTATAGTAAAACCTCGCTTAAAAAAACTTCATTAGCTTAATAAAAGTAAATGTGCATTTACTGTACATGATATTTAAAACATTTTATTTCAAAAGAAATTTTTAATGAATGTATTTTATATTTACCACATTTTTCATTTAAGTTTTTCTTTTAAAAATAAAAATAAAAACTCTGTAACTTTTCTCACAACTTTAGCGGGGTAAAACATATTTCTATATATAGTTTCTTTAAAAATTAATAAAAAATTTCTTCTACAAACACTTGGATTATCTTCTTTTTCAGAAAGAAAAATCAGGTACCTAGTTATACACATATTCTACCTCGAAAATACCCCAAGGGAAATTAACGTACCTGGTGCTAAAATTAAACTTTATATCATTGATTGATCTTTTTCCTGGGCTGCGACAGAAACATGTTTTTTTATGTTATTGTTGTTTTAGATTTAACAAAAAACATTAATAATTTTCTATCTCTTTTAACTTCCTTTTTAAATTTTCATACTGTAGACTAGATTAATTATTTGTTCAATTTTAAACAAAAAAAAAATTATATAATAACTTTTGATAATGAAATTTGTAAAAAATTCAAAATCAAAGACATTTTACTCTCTTCAACTTTTTTAGATCGGGAGAGATCTTTCCTAACTCTATAATTCTATGTAAGTATTGTATTTATTTTTTTTTTTTAACAGAAAGAAGAAAAAACTATCCATATATTTTATGATAATCCAAATTTGCTTTTTACAGTGTCTCACATAAGTTTGTTTGCATTTAAAAAAATTTAAAAGATTGTCGTATTTGAGTGCAGTTGAAATCGTAATACTTGCAAAGAGTCGTATGTTTTTGTTGTAAAACAGAAATCAATGAAATCAATTTCTTTCTATGTAAATACATAGAAACACAATTAAACACAATTAGAAAATACACTTTCAAATGAAAGAAAACAGAAAGAAATTATTCTAACATACATTATTTTCTTTTTTACACAAAGATTTAATAGAAATTTTGAATTGTAGTAATAATGTGAATTACACGGGGATATATTTAATAAAAAAATACTGTATAATATACTGTATAATACTGTAAAATATTTGCAGATTTCATTTTGATGTATTCCTTCCAGTTAAAGCTCAAGCAATACATGTTTTTGTCACACAAAAGAAGAAAGATAAAACAATGATATAAAGTTCAATTTCATCTGGACGTAACCTAATTTCCCTTGGGGCATTTTACAGCCAGAATATCTGTAAAACTGGGTATTTGATCCTTGTTTTTGAAGAAGAAGATAATCCTGGTGTGCGTAAAAGAAGTATTTTCAATAAACATTCAAAAAAGTTAAAAAGTCTCTTTGTTTAAATTTTGGAGAAATTTTTCCAGTTTTATTTTCATTTTGTAGTTTGAATAAAATATGTTAAATTATATCGATGATTAAAATAAATGTTATTCTATAAAATGATCTCACGTTTTAAAATAAAATATATATAAAAATTTATTTACATTCGATATCAACCATAGATGATTAAAATTAATGTTAATGCATAAAATGGTCCACGTTTTGGAAGCCAATATCTATCAAAATCCATTTATTTTGATTATTTCTCAATTCGTAATTGTATAAACCTATAGTTGTCGTCTGGTACGTCCATTTGTCCGCATATAACACGCAAAAACTACCCAACAGAATGGTTAGAAAATTAATGTATATAATCGTTGCAGAATTTTGTCGAGTCATTTCAAATTTCATGAAAATAAAATCAAAATTTAAAAATATGTTAATAAACGTTTTTTCATTATGTTAAATCCTATCATACGTAATTAAATCAATGATATCCCATAATGGGTAAAGATTCTAGTTTTTGCCATGGTGATTACGTCATATTTAAGATGAACTCATATTATTTCCGTATTACTAAATTTAAAAATTGAATTTGTATACTAATTTGTATACAATCATATAATCTACTGACAGTTTTTGGATAGATGTTTTCGGAGAAATAGATATTAAATGGAAAAAGAGTCTAAATGTGGATTTCATGTTCTGAAGTTTTCAAAACTAGGCTTAAGTTTCCCTTTTGAATTTTCTGTAAATATTAACAAAATATAAAATGTACTTATTATATTACGGAAATTAATAATATCAAAACAGATGATATAAATCATTTCACTGAAATAATAATGATGATTTTTTACATTGTCTTGTATTGGATAGTTGCAGATAGCATAATTTTACTGTATCAGAATTGTAAGTAATTGTTTGTAAAAATGTATTGAAACTTAATTTCAAATAATAAAATTAATATTTATATTATGAAACTCTGCACATAAAAAAAAATATATTCATGCATTTTTGCATAAGAGTGCAACAGATATTGCACCAAGATATGAATATTTATAAAACTAGTTATAATACGACCGCACTGCATTTGTCACGCTGGACATTTTCCAACTTATTTGAAATTCAATTTGTTTTCATAATTTCGAAATTTGTTTTAAATAACATACTATACTTTTTTTTTTATATTTTGAGTTTAACATATCAGGAAAGTATTTTAAGATTTGTTTTATATTACAAAAGCACGATAATCTTTTAGTCATGCAGCGGTCTACATCCATCTATTAAAGAAGTGTTTCTATGGTATATCAAAAATCAATCTTTGTTACAAAAACATTTATGACTTCGATTTCGAAACTCCTTCAATGAAGAACCCTTCAATATTTACTACTGCGTAATGTCTTACAGTGTGTCTTCTTCTTTTTCAGACAATTGTCATAACTTTATTCTGTTTACTTTATTTTTAGTTAACTATTTTTTTTTTGTTGTTGTTTTGTTTGTTTTTACCAGTATATATCTGTTTGATCATGATCTTACCAGTGATCAAGCAAAAATGATTGCCTAAAAGTAGCTGAAATTGTATATATACAAGAGACCGGTATTAGAAAACTAAAAGTAAAATCCATGCTGAAAAGAAAAGATGCATGACGTCGATAAATTTTGGTTATACACATTTATATTACATTAACATTTTATAAAACGCACTATAAAAATTCCCTGCATTGATGAGAAAGTCATTCTTGGATACATTTTAGAACAACGAAAACTAACTATGTGTGAAATCGAATAGATTTTCCGTTAATATATAGTTAAAGGCGGGAAGAAATATGCATATCGCTATTGTACAAAAAAAAATCGAAATTCTGTTTTAAAAAAAAAAAAAAAAAAAAAAAAAAAAAAAAAGGGCAAATAAATCAGATTTTCTTCTTTAATATATATTCTTTATTTTTTTTAATTTTTATTGAAGTAATGTAGTAATCTATCCATTTTCTGTTCTGTACGATCATAGGTTTAAAGGGTTACGCACCTCTCTTTTTAATCGTTATCACTGTTTTATTTAATCACAGATTTCTGCTGTTAAATAAAGCAATGAGCACTGATTAACAGAAATGTGGTATTATATTTTGTGTACAGAGAGTTCTTGACTAATCTAAATGATTTAAAAAATGCATTTTTGATGCGTAAAAATATTTATACGTAAATAATATTTGTTATCATGTAATATAATAAATAAATTAAAATTTGATGCACATTTTAATAACTAAAATACCACAATATAATGCTTTTAGATACTTATGTTTAACATAATTATCTAATAATCATGCATAAAATTTACTATTTTAAAATTACATTAATTAATGATTATTTTGATTTTATATGATTTTTATAAAGATTTATTTTAATGATTTAAAAAATACATTTTTGATGCATAAAAACATTCATACGTAAATGATATTTTTTATCATACAATATAATAAATAAATAAAAATTTGATCCACATTTTAATAACTAAAAGACAACAATATAATGCTTTTGGATAATTATGTTTAACATAATTATATAATAATTATGTATAACATTTACTATTTTAAAATCACATTAATTATAAACCAAATCTTTAGCTTTGGTTTCAATTATTTGAAATATAATTTTTTTAAGTTTGAACCTTAATTTAACAACTAACTTTGAGTTATTCAGGCATGTATGATTAAAAAATTTATGCGTATATATATATATATATATATTTCTTTATACACTACGTTAGAAAATCCCAAACAAAATACTCGTTCATATTTCATAGAAAACAAAATTGAAAAAAAAATGTTGTTTCATAACATAATTGGACTGTTTAATGCAAAAAGGTGATGTGCATAGATGTGCATGTGCATGGAATGTTAAATTTTTAAATAGGCATACCGATATAAATAATTGTTCAGTGAAATGATCCTGTAAATAGAACCACGAAGATGTTTCTGCCTTATCAGAAATCTTTGTATCACATACAGAAAATTCTGTTTATATTAAATACGTAATTTATAAAATACATCATCAATCAGACAACATTTTGCACTATGCAAATGATGTTTATATTGTTTTTACAATTCCATTAAAAATATTAAAATCAAAAGCAGTAAGACAATCACAAAGTGTGAAATGTTTACAATTGAAAGTAATAAAATAAAATATTTCGTCATTATTAAAACAATTTAAATTGTTATCTTTATTATAATAGTATGATAGAATCGGTCTTGTTAAAAAAAGACTTTCTACATATTTCATAATCTATAAATTTATACACATTTGTTGAAATCTTTATTTCATTGACCGGTTTAAAATTGTATTTTCCTTAAAATGTGACAATAATAATTTCTTTCACTTGTCTTGAAAACGTTATTTTCCCCGAAAGTAGATGTCCTTAGCAATCTAAACAAAAAATAATAAAATTGAGAGAGATATTTTATGCCCTCAGTTTCAAGAAAGTTGATTCCCAAGTGTCCTATACAGCTTTTCACAGTTTCGAAATGATTGAAATTTATTTCTCCATTAAGAAAAAATAAATAAATTCTTATTTAGTAACGAATTGTTTCTTAAGACGAAATATTTTCCAAACTTTTAATTATTCCATGTTTCTAGTTGAACATTACGAGTTCAGAAAAATGACACAAATTTATTTGCCAAGTCCAGCACCTTAATGTATAAAATTGGAAAACATTAATAATTTCAATAACATACAACTTAATAGCCCGAAACGGATCACTTTTGTGAGTTAAGAGACATGAATTAAAGCTTTATAACATTAAAAACACACAAAATCAAACTAAATCTTATTACAACCACATATGGCCATTTCAAGGATAACTTAGATCCCCTTCATCAGTGTAAAACAAAAACAAAAACAAAACAAAACAAAAAAAAATAATTTAAAGGGTTCAAAGAACTACGCTCGGTTTTATTCCCGAGTACTGGCTTATGAACTCACCAAAAGTGGCTAAGGCAAGAGTTTTTGTAGTACCAGAAAAAGCAGAAGTGACGTGCTTAATAGGAGAATACCGAAAAAAGAGGCAGTGCTTAAGAAATAGGTTGAATGAAGTTCATTGTTTTTAGTTCGAGATTGATAATCTAAATTCTTTCACTAGCAGTTGTTTGTCTCAAAATACTTTTGTTTTCCATGAGAAGTTGTATAAAAGTGTCTAATGGTTTAGATATGGGTAACCACTTGAGTCCCATCTTAAGTCTCTTTCAGTCCCATGTGTGCAGTACTTTGAAGTAAAGTTATTTAAATTACTACAGTTTCCATTTTATACTTGTTATGTGGATGATTCTTTTGCCGTCATTGATTTGTCTTAACACAATATTGACGCTGTACTTAATTTATTAAATTCAATTGATGCATGCATCCAGTTTACCTTTGAAATCGAAAGTCAGCAACGTCTTACCTTCCTTGACGTTCTGGTAATTCGACATGATTCTGAGTTTTCAATTAAAATTTTTCATAAAACTTTTGCGGTTAGTTTGTCCCTTCATTTTAGATGAAACCATCCCTGAGCGCAAAAATTTGCTTCTTTCAATACTTTTATATCCCATGCTCGTAACATCTGTTCGAATACAAAATGTTCGAAATACAAAATGTAGTATTTAAAATTACATTAATTATCAACCAAAGCTTTAGCTTTGGTTTAAATTACTTTGTATATATAAATTATTCTGTTCGATGAATCATAGAACTCGATTAATTATAGAAATGTTCTGTTCGTTAATTATATCAAAGCTTATTGCTATCGATCGTGGTTTTCGCTTGGATGTCATTGACCGTATTTTATTTAAAACCTCTAATGCCACTCGTTCTGTATCTGCAGATAAGAATTTTTAAGATGTTATTGTATTACCTTATTTCGAAAATTATGTGCTCAATTTTCACGTATTCTCAAGAAGTTTAGTTTCAAAGTCTCCCCCCCCCCCCATAAGTAAATTTACTCTCTCCAATCTCAAGGATCTGATTCCCAGTCATAATAGTTGGAGTATTTTTTAAAGTTTTTGTAAATGTGTACTCTCTTATATTGTACAGACGAAACGGTCTCTTAGATTTAGATTAAAAGAACTTTAGATTCAAAAGCAGAAATGAGTTAAATCTACAATAGCAATGGCGTTATGCAATGTTGAAATTCAAATCATCATTTTAACTTTTCCGGGGAAAAATTATTCAAAAATGCAATTAGATATTTGATCTTGACTTTTACGTGGCGTATCATATCAAAAATATACATAGTCTTAGTTAATGTCATTAATAACACCCTTTTTTATATCCCTTGTGTGGGGATATCCTGCGCAGAAATGCCTGTTTTTTCAGTATTTTCCTCTTTCATTATTCATTCAGTATTTTGCACTTCATTTTTCTTTTTGATGGTACTATGGCCTTTGCCGTTTTCGGTCAGTTCATAAGCCAATATTCGGACCTATAGCCGAGCGTAGTTCTTTTTTCTGTTTTAGACTGATGAAGGGGATCTGCGTTATCCTTGAAATGGCCTTATGTTGTTTAAATGTTGAGTTTAGTTTGAATTTGTGTGTTTTTAACGTTGTAAAGCTTTAGAACATTATCTCGAAAATATTCCT
This sequence comes from Maratus michaelseni, assembly GCA_963931845.1. Classification (NCBI taxonomy): domain Eukaryota; kingdom Metazoa; phylum Arthropoda; class Arachnida; order Araneae; family Salticidae; genus Maratus; species Maratus michaelseni. Next base: position 398,262,449 of record OZ007592.1, read on the forward strand.
GTATCAAATACTATAACACGAGCAAATCTTGTCTCTGTGTATACATGCAAATTTTATCTTAAAAACTGTTCAAACGATTTTGACGAAATTTTGTATGCTACCATTTTTGGGTACTTGAAGACCATTGGGCTAGGTCACATGTTCGAGAAAATTAGATTAGTGGGTTAGTTTGGGGTGAATACGAGTCAATGCATTAAAATGTGAATGAAGGTTGAAATAGTTATTATGTTATTAAACAGTAGGAAGTAAACGAAGTCGTTAAGTAACATCTCATTAAATTTAGCGATATTTGGTGAAATGTTGGCGACATTGTTGACATTTGGCCGTTAAATCGAATTTTAGCATTATCAATGCCAAAACACATGCTTTGCTCCAATGAAAGAATGTAGCTAAATTTGGCGATATTTGGCAAAAAAATTGACTTTTAGAATCTAAAGGAATTTTCTAGAAATTCCCAATAGGAGCCGAAATGCATGACTCAACTAATGAGAGTCCATAGAACAGTCTCAAAAAAAGAATTCAACCAATCATGGTTGTTATATGTTGTAGAGATAATTTATTGTTATGGAGTTCAAAACAAAACTAATTTTAACCGAGCATTGCTCGGTCTTCCGAGCTGGTTAACTGTAAGCGGTAATAACTCCTGTTTTAATCATAATTGCTCATACAATTTAATTATATAATTTTTCTAATGACATATATTTTTTAAATTTTGTTCTAGATTTAAAAATAAAAAAATAAATGAAGATTTTGTTCTTATCATAGCTACTTCTACCCTTAAATCCGCATTATTGTTAGATATGCTGTCGACATCATAATTATTTGGAATCATGATATCTCTGCATTAAATGAATTTTTGACTCATGCTATCAGTACGAATAAAATATACAATTTATTTGTGAAATGGAAGAATATGTATCGTTACCCTTTTTAGATATGGAACTTATCAAGAATATTTCAACGCAAAACATTAATATGAGGATTTATAGAAAACCTTGAAGATCTAATAATACATGTAATATCCCACAATATTAATTTTCCATTCATTTATAAAACGGCTGCATATCTTTTGTATGTCGAAAGAGCATTTGCGGTCTGTTGAAAGGATTATTTAAATGATGAATTGGCTAAAATTAAGGAGATTGCATATGATAATGGATTTACAAACAAATTTGTCAATAAGTTAATTTATGAATATAAAAATAAAATATCTACAATAGTTAGTAAAGAAATACACGTTTCCAAATATTACAGTATGGAATATATTTCACAAATTTATGAAATGACTACGTATCCATTAAATAAATATAAAATAACCATCGTTGTTAAACCACCGATAACGTTTATATTTCTTGTACACAGAAAGATTGATCCTATAGATAATTGTGAAAAATCGTGTTTTTGTATCATTCTTTTTAAATCTAGTAACAGGTTTAAAACGTATACATATGTGGACTAGTCCACTCGGGAATTACAAGGAATGATTAAATAACATATGACAGGCATCAAAAGAGGTTAATTATACACAGCTCTATCGCGTTTAAATCAAGATGCATGCGTTAATATATTATTCAATAAAGTTAAAATCATTGCAAATTTATCACGTTATAACATTTGCATAATCAGAGAATTTCTAGAGATTTTAACAAGAGACAAGAAAACATGTAATGATGTATTATCATATTATATACTAAATATATGGTTAAATTTACTTGGGCTCAGCGGTGCATTTTGTTTTGATTGACTCCCCTTTTATTATCTGTATCATCCCCTCCCCTTCATTCCTCCTGCTATTTATTGTTTTTGGTTTTCGACCCTTACTACTTAACCATTGTAAACCTCTAGAGATACCGTATTTTCGCATTTTAATTCCCCTAATGATGATTAATGTTGGCTAACATCTTGGCACTGTTAATGTTTTAAAACTTTTACATTAAATGTGCGCGTTTTTTAGTCATAAATTTTTTTTTGAATCAATGCGTTCACGTTGTTTCTATTTTTTTTTTTCTATTATACAGTGCCATATATTACCTAGTTGGGACTTTTGAACTATTATGTTCGCAGTAATCTTCGTCCTTCATCTTCTTTGCATTCTCAGAAATAAATTACTCAATTTTGACGATTCGGCAATCCTTAAACCCAATTCGTTATTTTTTACAATAATTTCGTCACAGAGTCACGTGGTTTTTGATGAAACGCCAATCCTCAAATATCTGACGAAACTGTTTCCTCACTGTCAAAAGTAAAACGCTCACTTTTGACAATTCTGCAATTCGAGAGCTATATTTCAACATTTTTGGCAATCATTTCGTCTCAAAATTAAGTGATTTTTAATGAAATGGAAAGTTTCAAATATTTGACTACAATGTTCCCCATTCACGGCCAGATTATTATTTTTTTTTTTACAAAATCGTTTAAAAAAAAAATCCCGAAAGTACCAAATTTACAATATATTAAAGAAAACAGAAACAAAAATATTTCATCCTTGGGGGCCGCTAACACGAAAGTACCAAATTTCTACTTTATTTTTCATATTTGATAATTTGTGTCTATCCTTTTTGTAACGAAATTTGTAAATTTCTACAGTGGTGGGCACAATTATAAGACACCTACCTAATTTGACATATAGTGAAAGAAAAGATTCAGAGCTTAAAAATGCTTTATCAAATACCACAAAAACATAAATTTATTCTGTTATCACACGTAATTGTTTTACAGAAATGCTAGTTTTATAGAGATTAATAAAAAAATAAAAATACCATGGACAAACTTATAAGAAACCCTAACATTTTAATTAAAACACCTGCTATTTTTCGAAATATGCAAATTTTCTGCACGCTGTTATGAAAACTAACTGTGAGTTAACTAAAGCAGACGATAACCGACTTCACGCATTTACAAATATGCCACGAGGTACAGAATGCCCCAGCACATTTTATAGCAGTCTTTCGGTCTTCGACACATGTAAACTGCCTCCCATTTCGGTAAACCTCACGAGCTAATATCCCCCTCAAGTTTTCGATGGGATTTAAGTCTGGGGAGCGAGATGACCACGGAAGAACATTGATACTTTGCACTGAAAGCCACATTTTTGTTATGTGTGATGTATGAATCGACGCGTTATCGTGCTGGAAAGTGTAGTTTTCGCCACAAAGACGTTCACCGTATATGGTTAGTTGATCTTTAAGAAGATTCTTATAATTTTCGGAATTCATTCTTGAATTCACAAACACGATATCGGTTTTCCCTCGAGCCGAAAAACCAGCCCAAACCATTACTGAGCCTTCACCCATTTGGTGGCTCATTTCTACATCAGGAGACTTCCTTAAATCATGCCAATAATAGTGAAACCCGTCAGGACCATCCAGGTTAATCTTTTTTTCATTAAAAAACACAGAGTGCCATTTGTAGGTCCAGACCATAGTTTTTTTAGCGAAGTTTAAACGGTTCATTTTGTGCCGCCTTAGAAGCGGTGTTTTTTTTTCTTCAATTTTTTAAATTTCACATAGGAAGCAATATGCAACACCCTGCGAAGGGTTCTTTTTGAACAATTCAGTTTCGAAGCATTTTTACTGCCTGTAGTAGTCATCTTATTCTGTGTAGCGAGCGAAAGCACATGGCGTCTGTCTCTCGAGGACAAGCAAGGAGTACGTCCAGATCTTTTTATCACCGAACCATTACTTCCTCTTTTCAAAACATTTGAAATTGCACATCTAGAGCGTTTAATAACTTTTGAAATGTTATTAACTGAAGCACCAGCTCTATTTAATCTCCAAATTTCACGAATTTCATTTTCTTTTAATTCTGTACCTCGTGGCATGTTTGTAAATGGGTGAAATCGGTTATCGTCTGCTTTAGTAAACTGCTGACGTCATAACAGCGTGCAGAAAATTTGCATATTTCGAAAAAAAGCAGAAAAACTCTATAAAGATATTATTTATGTAAAACAATTACGTGTGATAACAGAATCAATTTATGTTTTTGTCGTATGTGATAAAGCATTTTTAAGCTCTGAATATTTTCTTTCACTGTATGTCACATTAGGTAGGTGTCTTATAATTATGTCCATTACTGTATTGCCTATTCAAAGATAAATTTTTCTAAAGTTACAGAATTTCATTAAACACGCTTAAAAAATTCTTTTAAATTTACAGAATTTCGTTAAAAATGGTTAAAATAGTAAAATGCGAACATCATTTGGTCCATTTTCGACCGAAAGCAACAATCATTTTCCCAATAATAATAATACAAAAAAATTTGGGAGCTTTTTTTTATTTAAGAAATATATTCATATAAAAATAATATTTAAAATCTGATCCCTTTCCCCTCTATCAACAGTAACGTGTTAAGGGGACAGATCACCTTTAAAATGTTCAAAAATTCAATTTCAAGGTTTTGATGTCAGTAAATAGTGCATTTTATTCTGAGTAAAAAGGTACCAATGTTTTTCAGAGGCGATAATTATTGACGAAGATATAAAGTAAAACACAATCGTCATTCTTTGTTTTTGAATGGGGAGTAAAAACTTTAAATCCATTAATTCACAACAATGATTTTCAAACTTGCGCGCACGATTTCTCCAAAAATAATTTAGATAGAACCTCAATTTTTTTCAAACTTATTAATGTTGCAAAATGAACAAAATGAACTAGAATCTTTTAATTTGATCAATAAATTAAAAAATAATTAACTGTAATTAAATTAAACACGCATTTTGAATGCGCTTTTCGATGAATTACAGTTAATTATTTTTTAATTTATTGACCAAATTAAAATATTCTAGTTCATTTTGTTCATTGTTGCAACATTAATAAGTTTGAAAAAAAATTGAGGTTCTATCTAAATGATTTTTGGAGAAATCGTGCGCGCAAGTTTGAAAATCATTGTTGTGAATTAAATGCATTTAAAGTTTTCACTCTCCATTCAAAAACAAAGAATGACGATTGCGTTTTACTTTATATCTTCGTCAATAATTATCGCCTCTGAGAAATATTGGTACCTTTCTACTCAGAATAAAAAGCACTATTTACTGACATCAAAACCTTGAAATTGAATTTTTGACCAATTTAAAGGTGATCTGTCCCCTAAAATTGATGAACTTTCCTTCAAAATATGCACTTCAAAATTTATTATTTCTGATCAACAAATTAACTAGACCATATTCTAATCATCCATTGAACAAAGGAAATTTCTCTAATAAATTATATTAATCAAGCCATATTCTAAGTATTTATTAATCATAGATAAAACATAATAATAATCTAGCCTTATTAATTAAAACATGCAGAAATTATAACTACTAAAAATTTAAACACATATCAACATCCAATAGATACATTTAAAATCAAATTCATGTAAGGCCTTGCTGGCGTAGGACGCAGCACAGTGATTTCCAAAGCCAAAGGTTGCGCTTCCGTATCCCATTGAAGACTTGAGAAGAGTGTCGTTCTTTTTGCCCCTGTCAATTACAGATGCTTCTAAAATTGTCAATAGATGGCAGCACCAACCTTTTTTTTGCCCTTTTCGAACAAATAATTTGACGAAATTAATTTCCTTACATTTTTAAGGATACAAATTTACTCGATTTGACGAAATATTCGCTCGGAGAATTTCCCAGGAAACAGTTTCGTTAAAAACAAAGACAATTTCGTGGAATTTGAGTATCCATTTCTAACAGTGTGATCATCCTACAAAATTTGGCTCTTCTCCCGCAATTAGATCGCGCAGCAAAACGCTCTGAGTACCGTCAGTTTAATTATGACCAACTTGTGCATCAATGAAAAAGATGAATTTTAAGTTTTCTCTATTTAAATATTGACATAAATCGATCTACAAATCATACCGCAAATGTACTTGCTCTTCTCTTTCATACTTTTATGCACATAAATAAATAGAAGTAAAAGCAATAAAATAGACTATAGTATTTTTTTCGTATATATCTTCTGTCGCTATTATAGAATATATATTTAAATATTATTATACGTTTATTGTATAAATGAAAGCAGTAAAATATTTTAACGTACGCTGAAATCATAAAAAAATGAAATACGTATGCACTCAAAAACAAAAAATAGCAAATTCATATTATTCATGTAAAACTACATTTATATAATTACGTTGAACATAGGAATTTATTTTCTACTTGACACAATCATATTATGCAATAAAAATATGCGCCATAAATTGCAGAGTCTTTATAGATGTAATAAAATATAAATAAATAAAAAAAAAAACCACATGGCTCATGAACATTTTTATAATTACCTCTGCTGTTACACAAAACATTTCTCTGTGTTATGTAAGTGGGGTGAATTCAAGTAGTGTATTAGTATAACTCATTCACGATTAATAGCTGTACAGTAGAAACTGCTCTGTTTCTGTTAATGTAAGCGCATACTCAAGAAAACAGTTTGAATGTATTCCCAAACAAACATTTTTCAATTTCTATTTATTTATTCATGTATATTTTATTTTATCTCGGAAAATTTTTATTTATTTATTTATTATTTGTAATTTTATTTACTTCTTTTATGAGACATACTCATTAGATATATATGCCCACTACGAGAGGGAACGTGACTACATCTGTAGGTTTTCACAGCCCTCGAGTTGTGGTAAAGCAAGTACGGGTTGGAACATCCCGACTTAAGGCCTCGGGCCTGGATCCCTTTTGGGTTTCCAGCTCCGAAGCTGTTGGGGACGCCGGTCCGTCTCCAAGTGTCTAGCGGTGACTCCCCGTGGTTTCACCGCGTGTCGCAACGACCTACGTCGTCTACACGTGGGTTCAAGGTTAGAGGGTCCGCAGTTGGGGAGCAGCTCTCTGACCGGCAAAAGAGCCGAAGCGAGTCAAAGCTGCTGGCACAATAAAAGTCTTTCAGGACTTGGGTTCGGTGGTCGTTTGTGCGCAGTGCGCTCCCTCAAGGACGCCTGCGGCGCAGCTTACTTTATCCTCGTTACATATTTACTTAAATGTTATACTATACTTTTACTTTGTTTTTATTTTCATAAAATATTTTTTATAATTTGATTTTTAAAAATATTATCAAAATATAGAAAAAAATTGGGATTGCATTTTACTATATTGACGTTCCATTCTACTAAATTCTGAGTAACACACAAACACACACACGCACGTATATTTTGATGTTCAACATAATACATAAAAAAACAGTAGGGGAGAGTAGGGTCAAACAGTGCTGGCGGATCAAAACGGGTATCCCAGTTTTCTGGCTTATGGGTGATGCCCTGTGCATAGCATGCGTTTTAACAACAACCCATAGTGTTCCCATAGCAGTTTGCCATCGGCGTTTGAAGAGAGTTAATCTCTGTGCCCGTGCAGTGCTATTGGAAAGAAATTCACCTCAAAAGTTTTAATTTTTCGTCGACTTTTCTGCTCTTCACATACATCTAGCCTGACGGATAAATTTTGTTAAGTAAACCACAGTTTTCTATAGCCTTCACACGATATTTTGATGCCAGGTAGAAGTGTGTACGTCCAGCTATCCAGTAAAATGAACATGTTGATGTTTGGTCGTCTATTGGGACGAAACCGGGTACCCATGGTTTTATATTGAATTATGCAATGAATTGTTTTTCCACTCAACAGGTAGTGAAGTATGGATAAAATGTTCATTCTGTAAAGAGTGTGTAGCCGATGCGAGAAGTTAAAGCTGAGAAAGCGATTATATAATAACATTAAAAATTGCTTATAATGGTGATAGATCGTTCCGAGGAAAATCCAACTCTAAAAAAAATACTTCGTAGGAGACCCTAATTATGCTACGTAAAAGCTTTAAAATAAGTGGAAGATTTCTAATATGGTTAATTTTTAACTTTACTAATATTGACATTAAATTAATTAATTTTTTACTTGTTATGTATAATGATTTACAAATTATCCCGGTTGAACATTTATCAAGTTTGATTAAATTTTCTGTTCATATTTTCTGTCTGAGATTTCGTAGTACAATAAGCATAAGAATAATGTTTGCTTATATTATTAAAACCAAAACCATGAAATTCTTATTATTTGAAAACCATGTGAATCAACCAATTTCTCCATAATATTATATATCTTTACTGTATAGGGAATACATTTATGGAAAATCTATATAGTAAGTGGAAAATTTCTAAACTGGTGAATTTTTTACTTTACCATTATTGTTAACCCTTAACCGGAAACGTACCGTCTGTGAGACGGTTGCGTCTGCATATCTACACTTTATGCAAAAATGAACGTGTCCTCAACCTTATCACGCCATCTAATCGTTACACTATTGGTCCTCTCCACCCCGACCAATTTGCAACACCTGCGCTTTTTTAGTTGTTGAAAGAAAAAATATTTTCTTTTCGACGCAGTCTGTCAGACGGCATGTTTCCGTTTATGTAATTTTTTTCTTTAGGATATAAAGATAGCGGTGCCGTCAATGCGGGTACGCTATGGTGATAAAGACTTTGAAGAGACTATTTTGCGATGGTTTGATGAAGTAAGAAGTGACATAAGCGATGTTGAAAGTATTTCAGATGATGAATATATAAATTCTGATATCAAAAGTGATTCAACATCGTCAGAAAATTCTAATGAAAGCGAAAATGAAGATATAACAAATGATGAAAAAGTAGCAGACGCAGATAAGAAATATATACATGAAGAAAATCGGTACCGATTGTCTGTTTAAAAAGTTCGCTCCTCGTCAAGAACAAGAAAATACAATATTATAAAAGTGCCAGTTTTAAGAGGGAAAGCTAGTGATTTCGGATTAAAGGCAGATCTATTCTCTGTCTGGCAGTTGTTATTTACAAATGATATGTTACTGCATATAGTGAAATGGACAAACCATAAAATAATTCAAATGCAAATGAAATATGATACTCTGGCCAGTAATATGAAAGAGAGTAATATGGAGAGATGACTAGAAAATCCCCAGCTACCCCGGGAATTGCGCTTTATAATAGCTCGCATTCTGCAAAAACCTGTTGAAAATGTGCCCCAGGTAGATGATGACTTAATACTTTTCAAACGCAAAGCATGTTTTTGTGTCATAGAAACAATCATAGAATGACAAATCTGTGTGTACAGTGGCGGAAGCCTGTATGCATGCAATGCTCCAAACTTAAATGCAATGATTGCATAAAAAACGCTGATATTTAGAACATGCTGCAATATTTACTATTAAATGTTTTGTTAATTTTACTGCATAATATTTTTTTTAATTCATATTCTACTAATATATATCAAAATATTTGCATTTATTTCATTATTTTGTCGGAAATGTAAATATTTGAATAATAGTGTGTAATTTTGAAATATTTTCTGTCTCCGACATTCAAAACTTATTTTTATGCTGTTATATTAAAAATTTGTTCCTGTTATTGCATTACTATTAAAGAATAAACGTTTAAGTTCACTATTTGGTAAATTATTAAGAGTTGTTTTCTTTTTAAAATTTTATAGCAATTTTTAAAATTTAGCAGTCTCACAGACGGCACGTTTCTGTTTGTGTTCTGAATTTTCACGTTTCCGGTTAAGGGTTAAGTTAAATCAGTTTTGAGTTATTAAGTATACTAAATTACAGAAAATAACATTTGAACCAATCTCAATTTCCATGAAACCTATTGCGTTTGTTTCTGTATGAGATTTCTTAGTACAATAAGCTTAAGAATAATGTTTGCACATATTAGTAAAAAAAACAATCAGGGAATTGTTATTACTTGAAAATCATGTGATTTATCGAATTTTTCTAGAATATATTTTACATATTCTTATCATTATAATTATATGTAAACCTCAGAAAATCATTGTTTTTCAGCCGTTACATTAGAAATGAAAAAAAATGTGAAAAATTGTTATTCAAAATTATACGTAAGTAAATATTAACAATAGTTATGTGGATTCATCGTAATGAGTGATAAAAGTGTGATTATTAAGAAAATTGTCCAAATGAAATATGTTATTTATTATACCGAAATTCAGATTTATGCATTCACGTACAGGAAAATACATTTTATTAACGTTTTCAAAGTTCTATAATTTGTAAATGACGAACAAATATTAAATCCAATACATTGTTATTAATAATAGAATAATATTAATATGACAGCAATTTTATTTATTATTTTCAACATAAAGTCATTGATACTTGTATTTGTTACAGAAATTGTAATATTTTAAGAAAGATTAAAAATGAACGAACTTTTATTGAATCTGTAAATTTTTATATATTTATTTCTCACTGAAAATAATATTAACAAATAAATAGAAAATATTAAATAAAGACATGAGTTTAAATGAATAGTTGTAATTTCTGTGGAATTTGTAAAGGTTTATATTGATGCTTTTAATAAAATAACAGTTTCTTGTTAAAACATTCAGAGGGCATTATGCTCAAAAGAAGCAAATAAGATTGGAATACCATCGCAAATGTGATCCATTTCTCTGAAACTAACTGCAGCTTCATTTAATAACGAATGTTAAGTACATACGTGAGAGAAATAACATAACAGTTTGGTGCAATTCAAAGATAAAAGTAAGGCTGCCTGAATACATTTAGCGAATTTTATTTCTTAGGTTAGTGAGACATTTCAATAAATACTGAACATTTATTTATTACAAACAGTTACTTCTAAAGATGCTTTAGAGGGAAAAATTAATTAGATTTCTTTGCATATTTTAGATTACTATAAAAGTTACAAAAAATAACCGGATAGTAATCAGAAATTAATTTTTTTTAACTTGCAGTAGCAAAAAAATTTATTGTAACAAATTTTGAATCAAACTTTAAATATATATATATATGTGTGTGGGTGTGTATATATATACATTTTTAAAGTCAATAATTTTTTTTAGGTTTTAAAGCAATTTTCAATGTTGTTGTGCAATCGCTTTCTCAGCTTTAACTTCACGCATCCGCTACATTCCTAGTGTGCACACTCTTTACAGAATGAACATTGTATCCATCTTTCACTACCTGTTGAGTGAAAAAAATATTCATTGCAGAACTCAATATAAAACCGTGGATACCTAGTTTCGTCCCAACAGACGACCAAACATCAACATGTCCTTCCTAAAATTTCAAAGAAATGCCACAAAAAATTTGACAGAATGAATGAAAGAAGGAGAAGATATGGACGTTTCAAATACCGCCCTTTTGTAAGATTTACAACTCAGCCAGGGAAAGGAAGGGCCTTTATTTGTTTATTTCTTTAAATATGGACTCTCGGACATATTAACATGATTTCTAATGTTTCTTATGTTACAGTTAAAATGAAAAGTGTAAGGTGAAGCTAGGAGAGTCTGCGCACAATTCAATAAAATGATAATAAAAATTCTAAATATTAATTTTTTGCTAAACTGTCCATGACTAATTTTGACTTTATTTGTTTTTTATGCAATTCCATTGCTATTTTGTTGTTATTCTGTAATTTAATAGAACAGTTGAAATAAAACCAAGAAAACTATTTTGCGCAACCTGTCCTTACAGGTCTGGTGTGATTGCGCACATGGGTAGGAGAGATTGTTGTCAATAATAACTACAATTAAATTGTTAACAATAATAATTACAATTAAATGACATTGTAATGTTTTTGTGAATAAATTGTATTGTATTAGGAGTGAATATTTCAACTTAATGATTGAAGATTCAGGAAAAGCAAAAAATTTTAAAAACAATTAAAATATTTTAATTAAAGAAACAAAATAAAAGAATCAGAAACAAAACAAGCCCAGATAATATTACATAATAACATTAAGTTACTTGATAACACGTTTAAATTAAAATTAGTCCATTTTAATTTCTACAGTTTCAAAGTTTTCTTGTTTGCAGAGAGAAGTTGTTGTCATCCACAATCGATGCACTTATTGTTGTAAATGGTGTAGCTTTCGAGCAACCACCTGTCACAAGTAATACATTGAATCCAGTCACTGGTCGATATTGTCTCCTGGTACAGCTCCAGACATTCAGTACACTCATCCTCATTGCCCAGAATTCATTACCAAATTAATTTATTGCCCAAATTTAATTTCGTTAATTATGTGTTTTTCAAAAATTATTTCAAAATTGATTCATTTATATGTTTTACATGTAATTTGTAATTTATAGAAATTTACAAATAAGCTGAGTAATCGCTCCTAGCATGGAAACAAATGTGAACAATGCGCCATCTCTCCTAAGTAGCAGATGCGCAATCTCTCCAATTTCGGTAGGAGAGATTTTGCAGCCTTTTATTTTAACATGGCAATTTCTAAAACGAATCGGCGGTGTTTGCACCGTTAGTCTAGAGTAGTAGCTTATGAGAAATCGTTTAAGTTTAAAATATTTTGCAATACTGACATTATATAGAAATTTTGACGAATAGTTATGAAAATTCAAGCATTTACTTTTGGAAAACAAAACAAAATAACAATGCTTATCCTAGACGCTCGTAACAATCAACGTGCACATTCAAGTAGACACTACACCACTTCTGTTGTACAACTACCTGGAGTCACTGCGTGCGGACTCTTTTCCTTCCCCCCCCCGATCCACAATGTGGGCAATCTCTCCGACCGCGCAATCTGTCCTGGCTTTACCTTATGTGAAATGAGCTCGGAAATGGCAGTGACTATTGCATCGTTAGCCGAGTTTTTCACGAAACGTTTATGATAATATGTTAATTATAGCATTGAGAAAATTAGAGTAAATAATAATTGTAATTAAATTAATCATGGGTGTGTTTTTAGTATTTTATTATATTAACGGATGTTACGAGTAGCGGTTAATACAATAATTTTTATAATTCACTTGCTTCTTGTATTAACCTAGTTCGACTGTATATTACGGGGGAGCGTTTTCTCTTCAAATCAAAATGGGCCGGCCTGGGGAAGTTGCTCTATCATATCCTCATTCTGAGTGTAAAATATCTTTCAGAAATATTAATGATATTTAGTTATGCCTCAAGGTAATTAAATATTTAGTAAAAGCGTGAAACATCAATGTGATTATGCTTTACAATTACACAATTTTCATACATTTTTCAAGTTATTGGCGCATTATACGGAACCTGAATGTGATATATATTACATAATTTTACTATAAATACATAATAATAACAATTTAAGGCTCATCCTTTTAAATTAAATTAATAGTAATAATATTTGAGTAGTTTATATGTTTGACAAGAAAATGAGGCAAAGCTCAATTCTATCGTTTTACTAAATATTTAATGACCTTAGGGCAGTACTAAATATTAATATTTTTCAAAGATATTTTACATTCAGAATTATGATGTCAACGAGCAACTTTACATCTCCCCATTTTTATTTAAAAAGAAAAAAAAAACACTCCACACTACTGTATGTCCTGAAATTATCCTTTTAATTTGGATGTTAAAACGCCCTGAATGATTTTATAAAATGATTTATTTACATTGAAATACCGGCCAAATGGATTTGGTTCAAATTTCTTAACTATGTTATTTAATTGAATTCTGTAAAAATTGAACGTAGATGATTATGCAAATATTTGTGTAGCTTGGCTAAATACAGTCGGACATCTACTTGAAAAGTAAACAAGGAACTTCCTCAAAGATTTCAGATAGTTTGTTAGAGGGTTTTTGCTCGATATAAAAGTAGAAACCTCTTGGTAAGTTTTTATGAATTAACAACTGCAATGTGTTTATCAGTGTTCAAACCCGATAATTTTTTAAGATTAATTAATCCAACGAAAGAGGTGTGCTATCAACATAAATTCAATCGTGAGAGACGCTTGTGTGACCTCATTGATCAATTCAAGCGTAATACAATTGATACATACAAATTTAAGCAAAAATACATAGAACATGTATGAAATATATTTTGGGATATATTCTGAAGCATAAAAATTTATTTGATTTACGTAGACAACAGAAATATAAAGGGTCAAACAGTGCTCTCATCTCCATTTCATCTGTATTTCTAGCACCCACTTGAGGATTCTAATTGAAAAGTTTGCGCGTGTAACATAATCTGCCACATAGGGTAATTTTTTGTTACATTTTTTTTCGTAAAAGGTATTACTTCTGTTTTTTCAATGGCGAAGTACGTCACTAAATCATGCATATTAGCAGTCAAATGGATATAATTAAGAAGAATGAAATTATCATGTGTTTTTCAACTAAACTTTTAATATGATTATAAATATATATTACACAAATCGAAAATATTTTTTAGTGCTTAACATTAATGTGAAATTAAGTTGGAACGTATATTTAGGTATATTTTAAAAGATTATACTCGATCGCTTTAACCTGTATAACTTAAATGATTAAATAAAATAACTTTAACGTACACCGTGATTGTAATTTTATATTAATAATTTGTGATCGATTTACAGACCTTTAAAAAAGAGTCATTTTGTCTCAAAAGAATTTATTTGGAGGGAAACCTTTTATATCTTTCAGTTTATAACAACTTCAAAGGTAAAAGCGTCTGCCTTTTATATCCACTAATCTTATTTCAGTCATCTTTTGAAAAGAAAATTATATTTTCCACTTTTCACGGAATTTGTCTTCTGAAAATAAAGTTACGTATCACATTTCTGTCAACATTCGTTAAAGAATGAAAAATGAATTGACTTTCATTTTGTTTGAATGCAACTTTAAAAAAAGTAAATTGAATAAAGTATTTAGAAGTATATTTTGACTTTCTTTTAAATTCGAGCTAACATATTTTATAGAATTTAGTTATAACAGAAGAAAGTATCTTCATGACATATTTTAAAACATATCCAGTTCCAACTGAATTTTTAAATAAAATACGAGAATTCTACTGATTATTCGTGTTCTGCTACCATACTACAAATTCGACTTAATTTTACTTACCCATCATACGTAGTATAGGGTAAGTCTTGCAATCGTTTTGAAAATCGAAAATTGTTTTTGACGGATTTACACGTTTCAGACACTGGAGATACCGAAAAACATATTTTTAGAAAAAAAAATTTGCTATCCGTCTGTGTGTCTGTGTGTGTGTCTGCGTGTCTGTAAACGCTTAATATGTAATAATGGGAAGAAGCCTATTTCATTTCAATAACCTCGATTAACCGGAACTATTTTTTTCGGACTCTCGAAATATTCGTTCTGATAAAAGGTATATAAAAAATTTCGAAATTGGTTATTTTAAGAAATGAGTATAAAAGACAATAAAAAAACATAAATTTTGCATAAAGCATGAAGTCGATCGGATAATGAGTGGCCGAGATATTTGGAATCCTATTTTCCACACTCTTCGATTTTCATGACCCTGTATTTCATCCAAATTTCACTTCAAAGATATATTTTAATTGGACATTTGACGCTTAATCAGATGCAATAAACCGCTAGTTAATAGGATTATTATTTTTGGAGTTATAAGGAAAAACCTCTTTCAAGCAATTCAGTAATCGAGCCTTTTTATGACGCCATCAAGCCACGATTTTATTTGAATTTTAATGCATTTTATAAGTAGTTTACACATTTTTTATTTTAATATTTTACATTATGCATATCCATGATGAGTAAGTATTACGGTGGCCCCCAACGACTAGTTTCAGAAAAAATTAATTCCTTAATAATTTTTATTTAACTTTTTGAAGTGAAATGAAAACACAAAAAACAACAGCTACAAGATTGTATCCATTTCTGTGAATAACTTTGAAATTATTTACGTTAAGCTCAATTTTCAAATATTGAGCACAACAGAAGTTCTTTGTTAAAGAAAAGAGAAAAGAACAATTTTGAATTCATGATTCATACATTTTGTCATTCAAAAATATGTTATTTATTTCATGGAAAATCTAAATACATTTATTTTTAATTAGATTAGTTAGTTTGTTGGTTGTTTGTCTGTTTTGTACTCAGAGAAAGTTCAAATGATGTTTGTAATTAGGACTTTGCAAATTTTCCTTTAATAAGAACACTTATAATAACTTTAGTTGGATAGCGATTGTAGCTAACGAAAAGTGAATGAGGATTTATACTTGTCTTTGAATCGTAAGGGGTTAAATTGGATATTGTCTATATATGTATTTCAAAAAGTTACTGATGCCACATTACATATCTCAAAGATCACATTTCAGTCCATTAAATTGTTGTCTAGTACGTTTTCGACTTTTATATAATTTACATTTAAAAATTTTATTAATATGCCATAATACGAGTATATTCATATTTTAAATCATCTGTTTTTCCGAAAAAATGTATTACAGATAATTTTCTTTTTATCTTAATTAACACTATAGGAAGTTAAAAATTTATTTGATGAAATATTTATTTTGGCTGTTGTGTAAGTATATTACCATTTCCATTCATAATTCAAATACATACATACATTAGATCATATTTTTAAATATATATACTTTACAGATAACTCTATTTTCTATATCTCATAGCACCATTTGGAACTTACTATTTTGTCTGAAGACTTATTTACTTTGGCAGCTGTGTAATACTATATTTTCGCTCTGTGAATCATCAGAGGTAGAAGATTTGAAGTGTTGATTGTTTCAATATATACTCGGGTGTCCTTTTTGGTTTATTTGCTCAAGTATTAGAAAACAAAATTTCTAAGAGAAAGATAAAGCTGTATTTTTCTATAATAATCACTTTGATTTACCGAAGATGTTATTCTACGCATAAATTCTTTTTCAAAGTTTCCTTTATTTTTTTTATTACATATTTTTTTGTGATCTTAAATTTTTCCTTAAAATAGATACTAAAATAAACAAGGACGAAACATCATGCATTAGTCATAAATTATAAAATGTTTCCTAAAACCAACAAAATATTATTATGAAACATCATTATTTTCTTCAATGAAATGAGATATTTAAATAACATAAAAAACACATAACTCCATAGAAAAATATATTTTCAGCAATTGCTGTCCATATTCCGTTATCTTTTCGAATTCTTCCGTGTAACCCTGCATGCAGTATACATAATTTGTACAGCACCTAATACACTCAAAGTTAGATGTTTAAAATTGCATACCACAGAGTAATACGCCCTTCCACCAATACTGGAACTTACTCACTCCAGAAACTGAATACTTTTGTGCGTCTCTGTAACAGAACGATAAATGCCATGCAGTCCATAATCTATAGAAAACATGTTGAAGTGTACTTCAGTGATTTCGTCATGTTTAAAATATCATACCATCATTAAAATGTATAGCAAACGATTTTTCCCATAGATCATAATGTATTAGAATTGTTTCGTGCGTCTCTGTAAAATAGGTATAAATTATACTTATTCTATATTCCTGAGGCTGCATGTTGTAGTCCATCTCAGTGATGACAGACAAACAGACGGTTGTTGAAACTTCCTTCTGCAGATACCGAAAAACGGAAATATGCGTTCTATTTTATCGTTATATAATAAGAGAAACTTTCCATTTTAATACGTTTGCGAATAAAAATGTTTTTCAAAATTTTTCAGAAAGTAGATTTTGCAGTTTTGATTTTAGTACAGTTTTAAAACAGAAGTTATAAATAATAATATAACATTCGTAAAATATCGTTTAAACTGAAACTTAATGTGTTTTTACAAATTAAAAATAGTTTACTAAATATGTGTATGAAAAATATGTAATTACAAATCAACTGCATGAAACCATTTCTCTATCGTTCTATAAATACCACATTACAAAGAAAATTCACGAGGGCAATTAACATAATGTGTTTTATTCACAATACTCATTAAGATATTCAATTTACGGGCATTTCAGTGATACGTGAAGTGCATAAGAAATAAACATTTTATTACATGCTTCTGAGAGTCGAAGGAATGTTAAGCATTAAGAATAAGATTTGATTAAGAGAAAACTGTAAATTATCATTAAGAATAATTAAAGACCTTGTAAACCATCTAAAGCTTTTATTCTAATCAATTACATTCTTTAATTAATGAAGCAATATAAAAAAACATTTAACGCAATTATTTCGAAGTAAATTTTAAAATAATTGGTTTTAAAACTTTTTATATATTTAGAATGAGGCATATTTTAATTAAGTATATAACTGTCACTTACTTCAACAATTCGTATTCGTTATTGAATAATTTTTCGTACACGATTATTGCAGATGATATATATATTGATATGATATAATTTGTATATAGCATTGATAAAAAAAATAGCAAATATGTAATACCTATGCACCCTGTATATACAGGGTGCACAGGAATGTCCATTCATCATGAAATAACTCTTGAACAAATAAAGATAGAATTGTGTAACAAATGTCTGCGTGTAGTAAAATCAGTATGCGCTATCGTACTGCTGCGTACTGCATATCGTACTGATTCGCACTACATATGCCCCCGTACCCCATAGGGATATTTGTTCAAACATTTCTGACGGGGATGTTCATTACTCTGAATATAAATGTCAACTGAGAATGTTTTACTTGAATGCGAAAACGTCGAGTATTTTTGTATCTAACAGTATGTTTGAGATTGAACGTTTTCATCCTTTGAAAAATTTATTTTTAAAATTTATACGTTTTATCTCTGTAGTGTGCGTTTATGATGCGAATCACACAATGTTGATTTGACACAATAAATTTCGGGAATTCACCTGTGGTAAGTATATTCGAGCTCCTTCTCACAAATGGATTGCATTTCTCAGAGTAATTGAATTGGGTTTCCCTCCACTCGATATTTGTACAGTCTATCGCAAGTATTTTAAAGTGATATGAGCTGACTTACAGGATTTCAATAAAGAATGTTACAGTTTCATGGATAATTATTTATTTTACAATATTGAAGTCATTCTTCTTCTCGTATTAGCGAAGTAATATTGTGCATTAGCCGTAGCTTTCTCACATTAATAAGCGATTTTGCAGTTGTAATCGGATAGATATTTAGATATATATTTAGAAGTGTCGACATTCTTAAAATTTTATATTCGAAAATTAATTGATATAAATTTATTTCTATATCAATTGCATCCTTCAATCTCTTATTAATAAGAAAATTATTGAAAAGCGGACATCATCATCCGTAATAACTTTCTGTAATTTCACGACATTTGAAAGGTCTTACACTAATATTTTCTGAAGTATAAATTATAAAATGAATATTGTAAAACGTTATGAATTATAACAAATATTTTTAATGAAATTCGTTTATATAAATTTCTCTGATGCATATAATTTTTTTTCATTCTGGCAAGGAATCTTTGACTTGTGTTGAGAAAACCATATTAGCATTACAGATTGAGAGTCCATACATCCATTTAAAAACATTTAAAATGTTAAAAACGGTTAATAAATATAACATTTTTCTAAATTATTATGATGGTATATTTAATTAATTTATTTAACCTTTTACTAACACATATATTACTTTCTAGAGAAATACATTTTCAAAGTCTGTATGGAATCTGAACTTTAAAGCTACGGATTTCAATTTTTAGACGACCTCCAAAATTAGTTGAACAATTCAATTGAGTATCTTCGGAACCAATTAGAGAAATTTTGCATACAATATACGTAGGCAAATTCCAAATTTAGATTCGTGTTCTGATGTCATAATTAAATATCCTTATTTGAAAAATTATGGGGGAAGATGAAAATGGGGGTCAATGTTAAAAAATATTTTTTTTCAAAAATTATAGCATGTACACTTTGAAATGTTACAAACTCACAGCAAAAATAATTTTACAAAATTCCAATTAGAACAAAACTTATCGCTAAAATACATATTGTTATAATATTATTTGTTGTTATTCTTTAACCTTTACACGTGGACTTTGACAGCATCTGTCCAAGAATACATGAAAAACTTGGCAGATGCTATCCGTGCCAGTTTTTAGGTAAAAGGTGGAGTGTGTGCTTTGGTTAAAAGAATTTAAATCAGTGACGCGTTTTCAGCGACGTTTGCGAACATAATGGAATGTCGATCCCACGATATTAAAATCCATGCGCGAATGGGATAGAACTTTAAGGGGGACGAGAACTTTGGTATCTGAAATTGGCAAACAGCCTAAAGTTTTGGGACAGATAACACTGTTGATCGTGGGCATGATTCATTTTCTAGGAGTTCTAATAAATCTATTAGGAATAGCCGTTAACGAACTGCAACCCTCACGTTCCACAGTTCAGGATATCGTTCATAAACGGCTGCATTTGCGTGCATGCAAGCCTCAACTTCTTCAACATTGGTCCCCATTGGCCCCATTGGCCCCAACATTGTGGATGATCACCACAATGATCACCACGTAAGATGGGAATTCGTCACTGAAATGATAAATCGTTCTGAAGTGAATTTTACTTTTCTAGAACAGGTGATTTATAGTGATGAATCCTGCTTTCACACATGTGGAAAAGATAATACGCATAATTGCTGTATTTGGGGAAATGGAAACCGTTACCACTTATTTGAACAACGAAGAATGTACCTAATGTCAATGTGTGGTTAGGAATGCACGTAAATGACACCATTGGTCCATTTTTCTTCGTAATACGCAATGTTACAGGACATGTTTATTTTGCTATGCTGGAAAACTTTCAAGTTCTTAAAATCACACCGGGTTTCCTGGTCCACCGCACTGTCAAGGAAATGTTACCAAGATTTTGAATAAGATATTTCCTGGAAGTTGGATTGGAAGAGGGACCCAATTTCCCGGCCGCCAAGGTCTCCGTATTTTATTCTATTTGACTTTTATGCTTGTGGATTCATTGAATCCGTTGTATATAAACAAAATTTGAAACTGTGAATGAGTTGAAGAAGCGTATCATTGAAGCAATTTGTCTAATATATCCTGATATGTTAAGAAACATTGGCAGAGAACTGGATTACCGTTTAGACGTTTGTTGTGAAACAAAAGGTGCACACATCGAAATCTATTGGTATTAAAACTTTCTTTTGAATATATTTCTTAAATTCTAATAATCAGTTCCATAAAAATAAGCCATAATTTTCTCGGACATCCTATATTAACTTTAAAAAAAATAATCACTATAAAAAAGTTGAATTTTCAGTTTTAAATTTTCATAGTAACAAAATAATGATGGACACACAAAAAAATATATAAAATAACAATATCTCTTCTTTTGTTCCCGTTTTTATTTTATTTTTTATTTCTTTATTTCTTTATTTATTTTGTTCGAAATTCTCATTTCCTACAACAGTCTTTACCCGAGAAACGACTCTCTTAAAATGTTCGTTCATTTCAAATAATTTAGCTGATACTAGTAAGAAAATAAATTCCTTTGTTTTATTGCGTGGTGTTATAGTATTATCACGTACGAAAACACTTCACCATTTATTTTTGTTAAAAATAAAAAATTAATGATTATGGTATCCTAGCTGAAAGCTGATAAAAATATCATTGTCTGTAAAATGTGTCTCTTAAAATATTTATTATTATTTATTATTTATTAATATTTTTTATTCTTATGTGCGTTTTATTTTATGTTATTTATATTATGATATGACATTACTTCAAGTGATTAGTCGATACAAATACGATTGATGATACATATATTCTAAATGTGAATAGAAATGACTTTTTTACCTGATATTTGCAAGATTAGAATGTTTTTAAAATGCACACATAACCACAAATACACATTTCGTTAAGGTGATTATTTTCAATATACAGAATACTAGTTATCATAAACACATCAAATACATTCTTATATATGTTTTGTAATTTTGTGATACAAAAGATTTACTTATTTTCATTCCTTATGTTTTTCTACATTTGGGTTAAAGCTATTTGAATGATTTAACCAAAGTTATGTAATAAGTACAAATGCACACTCCACAGACACAAAAACGACTGAGATGGAAGACATCCTATCATTTTCTGTCATCAAATTGTTGCAAAAGATAAATAAAAATAGCCATTTGAGTATTTTATTTTAAATTTATTTTAAACAATAAGATTAATAAATTCTTCTTAATAAAGTGATAATTATTAAACTAATTAGCTTTATTAAAATGTATTTGAAACCAAGAGTTTAATAATAACATGTACTTTTTACGCAATAATTTATTTATGCACCAGGTACCGTCCACATATTGAAATTGTAGCAAACTTTAAAGTTTTAAATGTTAACACATAATTTTGACACCATATTAGGAGTATCCGCAAATGTTACTTTCAGATACGAAATGGAATGTCATTGGCTGAAGTGACTTAGGAAGTATGCAGATGTAATATTTTGAACTCCTAATATTAAATTTATTTTCAATAGTTAAAAAATAAACTGCAATTCCAGTAGTTTTTTAAGCAGAACTCAAACCCTATTTGTTGACATCCTCAGTCACTGGTTTTCCGCTATGTTAGTCTATCCGTTGAAAACTCCCTTTTTTTTCTAGTAACATACGGCGCCATCAGTTAACAATTTTTGCGAGGATCATATCATGGCATGTTCCTGAGTTTGATGTAAATATTTATATGGCTAGTCTATGTAATGCACAGTTTAAAAAATAGCCAATTATAATATTAACTATGCATTACAGAGAAATAGAAACAGAGCCATAGGAATATTTACTTCAAACTCAGAAACATGGAATAATATGATTTACAGAAAAATAGATAACAGATGGCGCCATGTGTTACTAGAAACAAGAACGGAAAAGCATGCGTCAAGCATAAATTATGTAACGCTTTCCAACGCTTCCAAAATAATTTTACAAATCATTACCGTTTAATAAGCTGAAAGACAACAATTAAGTAAACAATTTGGAAAACGCATAACATATTTAAAAACGTAATTTCAGGAATTTCCAACGTATACAATATTCGGAAAAATATCCGAATACTTTTTTTTCAGCCCTGTATAGGATCTATAGATTTGTATATATACTACATAGGATGCTAAATTTTAGTTTAGTTAGAAAACGCGTAGCACAGTTTAAAATTCTCCTTCTTGACTTTCTGTCAATAAGCGGAAATGTGTTCGCGAATTTTTGTGCTGCCCTGTATATAAAATACAGAACTTATACACACCAAGTAATAGACAAAAAGTGAGTTAAATTTAAAATCGCGTTCAGCAACTTAAAACGCACTTCCACGAATTTTTGTTAACAGACAGTAGAGACTTAGTTTGTGAGTCCCTGTAATAAACGATGACTGGTATACACACAGTATTCTGTAGTAAGCCCCGTGTAATGCACCTTAGTGATATATATAAATTTCAATGCGTTTAAAATAGTGAAACATTATTTAATTAAACCGCAAACGATTTTTCTCCATAGACGTAATGTAACGGAATTCTTTTGACTGTCTCTGTAAAGTAGCTATAAGTGCTATGCACACCTAATTCTATATTAAGCTTCTTGTAATTCACCTTAGTGATATATATCAATTACAGTGTATTTGAAATTGTGTAACATCATTAAAATAAACAGCAAATAATTTTTCCCCCCATTGACCGTAATGTAATGGAATTCTTTTGAGTGTCCCTGTAAAAAAACTATAAGTGCTACACACTTCAGTTGAAATAGGGAACATGCTATAGACAATGACAATAACATATAAAAATTGCAGCGCAATCCGAGCATATTGACGGGATTTAGAGCACGGACAGACGACCAGACAAACCGAAGTCATAAACACTTTTCAATTAGGTTTTGGAAAGTGTTAAAAAGCAAAATGGGAGATTTGAACGGTTTGACTGGCGAAGCAGAAAACATAACATCAGTGACTGGGGATGCCTGATAGTAACAGATGAAAACAGTTTTACTGTTTAACAATTTTTAACAGATGTCCTAGTTTTGTATAATTTTAAAGGTGTTTTTTTAATCTTTTAGACGTGTACACGTCTTTTTTATGTGTTTGAAAATAAAATAATGTCTGTGTAAATGGGTAGTACAAACAATTATTATACAGAATTATTTCACTGAAAAAAATGAAAAAAATATTTTAAATACAATAGTGACTACATGCTTGAATATTACTTTTCAATGCTAAAGGTGTAAAATTAACGATTTAAAAGTAATATACTATTACAAGGTGTTATATTTTATTATATTGTTACATGCTTGAAGTTACATGAATACTCAATATTTTAAATATTGTAAAACATATGTCGGAAATTGTTCAGAAAGTTATTGATAAGATACAAGATTTTTTACACCTTCATATATAATAAAATAAAATCTATCCAAAATGAAACAAAATATTTTAAGAAAACAGACATTATTCGAACATTTCAAAAATTAAGTATAATCTTTTAATTTAAGATTATGTATGTTCTGTACAAGAATCATTGAAAAAATCAAATAAATTCAATTTTAAACTTAATTCTTAAAATGTTTATCTCACTTTATGTACATAATGCCATACAGTTAACAAAAAGGAACAATAAAATGAAATAAAATAAAAATATTAGAAAAAAACACTAGCAGACAAGAAATAAATATTACGATAATTTCCCAAATTTCATTTATCAAAGTTATGTACATTGTCATTTCTTTTGACATAGTTTGTAATTTATATCAGACAGGTCGTAATTACGAAAGAGCTTTTCCAAAACTCAATCTGGAGAAAAGAGAAAATAAAAGGGTTTCCAACACCTGAAAATTAATAACCTTCAAACAGTATATATATATATAATTAAAAAAATTCTTTGATCGAATTTAAGTATTCAGAGAAACACTACATTTAATAAAATATGTATTCCAGTATTATAACGATTCCCGTTGTTAATTTTGTATACGAAAAAAATAATTAATTAAATCTCAAATAAGCAATTACCATCATTAAAACTGGTTAAAAACGCATACGGCATATGATTCCTTACACTCAGAAAAATAAATTGATTAAAACTACAAAACATCATTTTGGAGTACATTTTGTTGTTTTAACAAAATTGGAGTAAAATTGGAGCATTTTACTTCAATTAACAAAACATTTTTGCTGACGATATTTTTTTTTTCTTTTGGAATGACAAAAAAAAAATTGTTGATTCAAACAAATTTTTTATTGACCCATATTTAAACAAAAAATTTGTTTAAATATAGGTCAATGGAAATTTTGTTTGAATCAAAAAAAATTTTGTTTTGTTGAAAACCTTTTTTTTTTTTTTTGCAATTCCAAAAAAATTGTTGTATCGCCAGCAAAAAATGTTTTGTTAATTGAAGTAAAATGGTTCAATTTTACTCCAATTTTGCTAAAACAACCAAAATGTACTCAACAAAAATGTTTTGTAGTTTTAATCAATTCCTTTTACTGAGTGTAATGAGAAATTCCCATTGAATTATCTTTGAATCATTAATTTCAATATTAACAATTCTATTAAATTTAAATGTATATATTTTTGTGAAAATAAGAAAATAACACTCGAATAAATGAAAATGTAATTAAAATATCCATTTTTGACATATTAATTATAAGTTCATTTCTGATATTAAATAATAAATCTTAAATGTTCTTTTGCAAGAGTTAATTAAAATTTACATCATTATCTAATGAATTTAAACTCGTAAATGTATTTATCACATCAAGATTATTAAGACATCATATTAAAAGGACGTGGTTATTTGAGTTAATGCTCCAGTTTTAAAAATAATGGTTTTTACATATTTATATACATTTTCGTTCTTTTTAAATAATTTCTAATATATACGCATGTTATTTAGTTAAATATATATAAAATATTTCTATACTCTTAAAATATTTAACATTACTTGTAAAAAAAACATCCAATGCTTTCAAAAACACATGTTTTCAACAATTTTTCCTATGTGTTTCTGTTTGATTTTTAATAGATTTTCTATTTGAATACATGATTAAATTTTTTTATAATAATTTTCGTGTAAATGTATTAATTTTTCTTCAGCATAAATATATTATTCAAGATCTTTGTAACTTTAAAACACTCTATTGAAACTTTTAGATGAAATATCTAAAAGTGACAAAAATTAGGAAATGCATTCGTGTGAAATGAAATTTTGAATTTTTTAAATTTATATGTGATTATTTTTATTTCCATTTAAATAGCTGAAATAAGATAAGGAATGATAATAATTCCACAATAGCTTTAAAATTTTCATTATATTAATTTTAAAATGAACTATGGAATGCATATATCGTAGGCTAATTGAGAAATTCGACTCTTTGCAAACAAGCTAGGCTCTTTGTACTGAGCCAGGCTAATTAGAGAATCATCAATTAACCTGATATTCTCCAAACTTATTACAAATAGCCTATGCAGCTTTCTTCTAATTCGAAAACAATGAGCCGTTTGTCAAGAGGGCTGAATTGTTTCAAGCTCATTGTAAAGAATCTCTATTGTTTCAGGTTAATTAGACATTGAAAACTTTCTGTCCAAAAACTCAGGTTTTATCCAGACACATTGCAATAAGTCTAAGGTAATGGATGTCTATGCTTAATGTTAGCCTAACAAATAGAAACATGAGCGTAAAACGTTTGTAAAAAATGTATAAGAAAATGGTCCCATTGATAGATTATACGGATGTGAATATCTAAGATTTGTGAATACTTTATTTTTAATATAAATGATGTATTTTAAGTGTAACCACCCCGTACAGAAGTATCAATAAAATCTGCTGATAACGCTGATTTTTAATGCTTTCCTGCATTGCATTACTTAGAGAAGTTGGGTTTCTATTTGAAAACAGTCATAAAAAATTAGTAAAAAATGCGCTTTATTGGTAGATTTGATATACGCGCGTCAGTGTCTAAGCTTAGTGAATACTTTATCTTTATTTTAACAGTATATTTTACTAAAACACACTGCGTAGATTAATCAGTAAAATCACAGACCAGGCAGAGTTACATAAAGCTGAGGAATGAAAAAAAAAAAAAAAGAAAAAAGTAAAACAGTTTATCGACAAATATAATGTACACCGGTTTCATAACTAAGACTAATAAAGAGCTTTTATTTATTTTAGGAAAAATTTACCACCCTTCCATGTAAATATACACAAAGAAGGTATAGACGAAGCAGATTGATATTTTTAGGGATACGTACTTAAAAAGTAACAAGAAAGAAAAATCAAGCATCCGGAATAGATTATGAAACACACTCCAACACTAACCGATTATTATTAAGAAAATTATTTTTTTCCGAGAATGAAACTAGATACTAGCAACTAGATAAGCAATTTAAAAATACATAACTCAGTAATAATCCATGTTCAGCAATGGCTGCCCTTATTCGAAGCCTTTCGTGCAGCCCTGTATATGATCTACAGATTCGTAAACAACACACAATGCACTAAAAATTACATACAAAAATATACCACAGCAGAAAAGGCAATTCCAAAAATTTCAGATCACAGTCAGTCCTTTAACAGAATTCTTTTGTGCGTCTCTGTAAATAAACGATAAATCCTACGCACTGCATAATTTATAGAAAGTAAGTTGTAGTGAACCTTAGTGATCCTTTTAAATATCATTATGTTTCACGTATGAAAACATGCTCTAAATGCATCGGTATCGATTGTTCATAAATCATAATGCAAAGGAATTATTCTGTAAGTCCATGTAATTGAATGATAAATGCTATTAAATGTATACTCTGTTGAAAGTATAATGTAATTCACCTCAGTAATGCACAATAATTTCATCATGTTTGAAATATCGCAAGATCAATAAAATGCGCCACAAATGATTTCCCCCCCCCCATAGACCATAATGTAAAGTAATTATTTTATGCGTCAATGTCAATGGACTATTAATGTTACACACTTCATTTTCAATACTGAACATTCTACAATAAAATTCAATTATATTTAAAATTTTCATGACCATCCGAGTATATTTACGAGAGTTAGAGCACGGAGAGACCAACAGATGGACAGACAGACAGACAAAACGTATTTATAAACACTTTTCAACTATGTTGGAAAGTGTTAAAACGGAACTATCACAAGGCCAATTTTGTTTCGGTCTATCCGTCTGTTGCAGTCACATTTCTCGAAAATTATACGTTAAAACTTCAAATTTTGCCGACTAATAAAGGCTATTGACCACATATTTATAGACTATCAGCCATTCACAAATATTTTAGGAAACATTTAGTGGGATAATTAAGTTACTTGTAAAAAAAAAAAAAAGTATATCATGTAGGGTATCGTTCGAAAGATCTCGTAGCACCACCTCAAAAATATATTTGTTTTAATTTTAGATATTGTATTTTCAGAGTTACCGTCGAAAATGTACTTTGAGAAATCCCCTCCCCCCCACCTATTTCCGAATCTAATATAATTTGATAGATTCAATTAGGGATAGTAGGAATTTATTTGAACATTGGACAGAATCTATAACGATTATCCTAGGTCACATAGTTTTTGAGGGAATCCCATTTTCCCGTTGCACACAAACTTTACTTTTCGGGTGCTCAGCGGGGGAGTTGAGCGGGGCACGAGGTACCCATCGTCGCGGAATCATACAATGATTATTAATAAAGCTTTTCCAAAAAATTTGCCAGGAATTAGCCGGCATAATAATTAAAAACATATCTAGAAAAACACTGCGTTGCAACTTTACGACCTACTTTTGATGCGTGTTTGGCACAATGCCAAGTTTAGACTTTGTACAAGGCCTTTGTTTTAGGTAAGGTGAATCGTAGTGATAAATAAACAACTTTATTCAGACTAATTGAGTTCAATTATCGAAAAAATAATTCAAAAATAATTCCAAGACATTAAAATCAGTAGTTTTGAGACAACAGTCGCTTATAACTTACTATATAATTCATTTATTACGAAAAAACTTTTCGATTACAAATAAGTTCAATAATCAGGCCTGCAAGTATCATGCGTTAATGTTTAAAAATGAGTCAGAAAGTTCCGCGTTGTTGAGCGTCATTGTATTTATTTATTTATTACTTTTTAAATCGCTTTAAAACTGTCTACTAATACATTAAATATGTTCTAAAGGTAACTTCTTGTGAGAAACTTTGCGACCACTTTCCAAATATTGCAGTTAGTATTTAATAAATTTGTTTTGCGGAACCGTTTGTACGAAAGAAAAACTCGCACTTGACCGATTACTTTTTACATCATTGGGGAGAGGGGATATACTGCTGAATGAAATTAAGATATATAAAATACTAGCGGCCCGTCCCGGCTTTGCTCGGGTAGACAATGTAATTTTTTTAGTACATTTCCTGAATTTCGCGCTCCTACCAAAAACTGTTGCTGAGATATGGCGAAATGACCTAAAACTTTCGAATCCCCCTTTAACCACGTTAGGGGGGGGGAAGTTGATTTCTAAATTCACTGAAATACGTGTTTAATCATTTGTTTAGTAGATTTTTTTCCCGGAATTTCGCGCACCTACATAAAACAGCTGCTGAGATATGGCAAAATGTCCTAAAATTTTCGAAACCACCCCCTTTAAAACCCTTCGGGGGGGGGGGGGTTCTAAAATAACTAAAATGCGTGTTTATCCATTTTTTAGTAGATGTGCTTTCCTGAATTTCACGCTCCTACCTAAATCTGCTGCTGAGATATGGCAAAATGACCCAAAACTTTTGAATACCCCTTTAACCACCTTCTGGGGAGAATTTCCAAAATTGCCGAAATACGTGTTTAATAAATTTTTTAGTAGATTTATTTTAATTAATTTCGCCCTCCTACATAAAAGCTGAGATATGGCGAAATGACCTAAAAAATTCGACCCCCCCCCCATTTATCCACCTTCTGGGGGGAATTTCTGAAATCGTTGAAATACGTGTTTAACCAATTTTTTTGTAGATTTGTTTTCTTAATTTCGCGCTCTTAACTAAAATTGCTGCTGAGATATGGCGAAATTACCTAAAACATTCGACAACCTCCCTTTAACCCCTTCAGGGGGGCGGGTTTCTAAAATTGTTCAAATACATGTTTAATCATTTTTTTGTAGATTTGTTTTCTTGATTTTCGCGCTCCTACCTATAACTGCAGCTGAGATATGGCGAAATGACCAAAAACATTCGACCACCGCTCTTTAACCCCCTCCGGGAGGGCAATTTCTAAAATCGCTGAAATACGTGTTTACCAATTTTTTAGTAGATTTTTTTCCTTAATTTCGCGCTCCTACCTATAACAGCTGCTGAGATATGGCGAAATGACCTAAAACATTCGACCACCCCCTTTAACTCCTTCCGGTAGGACAATTTCTGAAATCACTAAAATACATGTTTAATCATTTTTAGTATATTTGTTTTCCTGATTTTTGTGCTCTTAACTAAAATTACTGCTGAGATATGGCGAAATAACCTAAAACATTCCACCACCCTCCTTAACCACCTTCTGGGGGGAATTTCTAAAATCGTTGAAATACGTGTTTAATCATTTTTTAGTAGATTTGTTTTCCGGATTTTCGTGCTCCTACCTATAACTGCAGCTGAGATATGACGAAATGTCCTAAAACATTCGACCACCACCCTTTAACCACCTCCGGGAGGGCAATTTATAAAATCGCTGAAATACGTGTTTAACCAATTTTTTAGTAGATTTGTTTTCCTTAATTTTGCGCTCTTAACTAAAATTGCTGCTTAGATATAGCGAAATGACCTAAAACATTCCACCACCCCTCCTTTAACCGCCTCCGGGAGGGCAATTTCTAAAATCGCTGAAATACGTGTTTAACCAATTTTTAGTAGATTTTTTTCCTTAATTTCGCGCTTCTACCTATAACTGCAGCTGAGATATGGTGAAATGGCCTAAAACATTCGACCACCCCCCTCTAACCCCCTTCTGGGGGAATTTCTAAAATCGCTGAAATAGGTGTTTAATCATTTTTTAGTAGATTTATTTTCCTGATTTTCGCGCTCCTACCTATAACTGCTGCTGAGATATGGCGAAATGACCTAAAACATTCGACCCCCCCCTTTAACCCCCTTCTGGGGTGAATTTCTAAAATCGCTGAAATACATGTTTAAACATTTTTTTAGTAGATTTGTTTTCTGGAATTTCAAGCTCCTAACTATAACTGCTGCTGAGATATGGCAAAATGACCTAAAACATTCGAACCCCCCTTTAACCCCCTTCAGGGGGGAGGATTTTCCAAAATCCCTTCTTATTCCTTGCCTAGGCTATAACAGCAATCTACAGTTCAAATTGCGTGACCCTGACTTTAGTAGTTTCGGCTGGGCTTTGATGAGTCCGTCAGTCAGTCAGTCACCGTTTCCTCTTTATATAATAGTATAGATCTGTACTAAAAGAGATTTTTACGCTCCTGATTTATAATTATGATTAATAAATATTTTTAAAGGTAAATTTTGCAACTAGTTTTTTCGCACATATATCACTAAAAAACCGAAGATGAGGGATATTTTTAATATACAGGGTGTTTCTAAATGAAGATCGGGGTTTTAACTCTTGGTAGTATTTATTACATACAACTTAAAATTATAATTAATACATAAAACGAAAGAGCAACCCAAACAGTTTTACTTGCAAGCTTACAAGTGTTCATGTGAACACCTTTCGTCACACAGCACATATGAAGTCGATAGCTCAGTTCTTCCCAAATGTTAATTAGTTTTTGTGGGGTAATTGTTGCAACAGCTGCCTCAATCCTGTTTCTTAGGTTGGGTAGGTCAGCTGGTAGTGGAGGCACATACACTCGATTCTTCATGAACCCAAACAGGTAGAAATCACATGGCGTCAGATCGGGTGAGCATAGAGTGGCGTTTGGGAAGAACTGAGCTATCGAATCGATGTGTGCCGTGTGACGAAAGGTGTTCGCATTGATCACTTGTAATCTTGTAGGTAAAACTGTTTGAGTTGCTCTTTCATTTTATGCATTAAGTATAATTTTATGTTTTTTATAATAGATAATACAAAGCGTTAAACCCCCGATATTCATTTAGAAACACCCTGTATATTGAATACTTATAATTAAAAAGGAAAAGTAAAGAAATTGATTTTATAACTAACATTTTAAATATCCGCGAAAGCAGCAACATTCACACTTGCAAGAGTACAGTTATGTCTGTTTTCACATCCAAACTAGATACTAACTGACATATTCATGAATTCAGTTTTACTCGAAAACGCATGCTATTGTTACGTGCTCTTTTTCAAAAACTATGAAATGGAATAGTTATTCTATTTTTCGATAAAGGCAAATCATCGTTATAAATTTTCTAATTTTAAACTTCATTTCCTGCTGCAAAATTCCGATAAACATCTCCATTTAATTGATATTGTAATACTTAGTTGAAAATAATAATAATAAAACATTCTATTCGAAATCGCTTCAATATTCATGTCTGTCCTGTTACGTATAAAGTGAGTTTGTAAATGTGTCAAAATGTTGTACAGAGAAAAATACGTTTTTAAAAGTATATTTAGACTTATTTGGTCGGTTTTATTTGTGAAATCTACAATAATGTTCTTTCTTCCTGTATTCCTTTAACAAACACCCTGTGGAGTGCAGGAGACTTTTTCACAGACAAGGGGTGGTCGAGATTCTAGTCTTATTTTAATTCTGTTGCTTTTCTTGGAAAGTTTGTCACTTCTTGTTATCACTTCAGTTTTGTTTAACAGTTGATGTTAACATATTGCGTATTCACATTAATGTGCATATTGTGTTTTCCTTGCTGTGTTTTTCGTAATTTGACGATGTCTAAGAAAATCGTGTTAACTTTGGAAAACAAAGTGAAATTAAGAGCACACGAGAATGGAACATAGCAGAGTGAATTGGCGGAACACTTGAATTGTAGCAAAACTGAAGTATACATTGGAAAATAGAGATTTTCTGTTAAAAGAGAATGATGAATTTAAATAGTGCGAAAATAAAAGAAAGAAAAACGAAAACTTTAGCCAGTTGAATGAAACCGTATTTACTTTATATCAATAAAATAATAGAAAGTTCAATACCTGATAATACTAAAATAAATATTTTGTTTAAAGATATCAATGCTTAGAAACAAAAATTGTGAATGGGAAATTGTTAAACCCAAGCAAATTTCAATTTATTCCTTCTTTAAAGCTCTAAAGACCTGAAATATAAAAAAATAATAATATAAATTTATATAAAAAATAATAATATAATTCAATAATATAATTTTGTAGTATTGCATTGCATTTAACTTTGCTTTTCCCATTACCTGTATTCAAAGACGACGTCTAAAAAGGACCGATATTTTATGGTCTAATGGGCGCTCTGCTTAGATAGGTTTCACTGTATTACTTTAACAATATTTTCTACAATGGGTCATCTACTGATCTACAAATTTTTATGCAACTCGGAGACCTGAATATCTCGCCTTCTCCTTTTTTTTCAGAAATAAAAAAAAAACTGAATTAATTTTTCCAACATCCATACTCGTTCATCTGTACAATACTAAAATATTTCAGTCTATTTGTGTGTTTAAAATTTCACGATATAGCACAACACATTTTGTAATTTTTATTTTTAAAACACTTATTTAAAAGTATTCGTAAAATCAAAATGAAATATTAAAACTAAAAGAAAGGTTTATTTAAAATAGGCGGATTGAATTGCTGTTACATTAAAAATAAATCATTAAAAATAAATGATTGACAAATGTAAAATAGCACAAATAAAAGTATATAAAAATATATAATACGGCAAACAGCTGTTTCAAAGCCCCTAAAGCTTCATCATCAGTGCCAATTTTAAAAGATTAAAAACTGATTCAAAAGTTTACGCCATGTAAATATGCTCATAAAAAATAGCCACGTAAATTTGTCATTGATGATGTAGCTTCAGAGGCTCCGAAACAGCTGTTTGCCATTTTATTTTTTTTATATACTTTTATTCTGCTATTTTACATTGATCATTTATTTTTAATATAATAAAGGCGTAATTTTGTTGTCATTCATATTTGAACTAAACGAGAAATGTTACATTAGAAATATAGAATATATATATATATATATATATATATATATATATATGATACATTCCTGTCGAAAATTGGCTCATTATAGACGATCGCTATTGCTGTCGACTTGAACGTTCTTTCCACCAGACAATCGGAACATCTCAGTCCGAAACCACTAAAATTACCTAATAATCATATCGAGGTAGCCGCAGTCGAGATCGTTGAAATGTAGTCATGACACCCGGATAGGGCATCACTTCGAGTCGCTCACCATGAAGACAAATCTCGAAGTATATCACATCGGAAATCGAAGTGTATTTGCAGTCGTAAAAATTGAGCAGAGGCAGTGAAATCCAGAAGAAATTTCCCAAAAACATTAAAAAGAAGACTTAATAATTTAATAGATGAGCAGTGGCTTTATTGTGATCACAGAGATGAAAGCAACTCCACCAACTTTCGCTTCATTAAAAACTGAACACATTTGAAGATCTTGAAGAATTAGCAGAGCTTGAAGAACATACTACCGATGCATTAGTGTAGACTCCCCAGTGACGGCAATTAGATGACAACCACTAATTCGTGTAAATTCTGTCTCCGAAGCCAGTGTAACCGTATAAATACTTCAAAATTTGGCCCAAAGGTACAAAACGCGCGAACAAGCTGGTCCACTCGCATCCATGTTCGGAGGGCGCTAGGGGGATAAAGAAGGCGGAGCTTTCTCGCTAATGGATGAAAAAATGAGGCCACGAAGACGTGTCTCTGACGTATGATTAAAACTCTTTAACAGAAGCGGCAAATTAAAAAGGTAAAAAGGCCTTTGGGCGCGAAAACCGCTTGGAATCATGGAATGCCGAATGAATTAAATAGAAATAAAAATGGTATTACAAAAGTTCCAAAGAATAAAAATTAAATGTCTCAAAAGAAGAAATTAGGCAGGTGCGTTTAGAGGCAGTGTTGCAATTTAAGAGAATAAGGTTTTAATAAATACGTGTAGCTTTTAACAGATTAAGATTTTTAGAATGATAAATAACAGAATATTTTGATTAAGTTATGGAATAAAATACAAAATAGATTTAAGAGATATTTTAAAAAGAGAGGGAAAAAAGAATTGAAGAATTTGGAATAATTTAACTAAAGAAATAGGGCGAAATTTTTTTATTATTACATATCCCCCCACCCAAAAAGACGAATGAACCGGTAGGTCATATGACCTGCAAGTTCATTGAAGAGAAATGTTACACGGACTTGGATTACAATTTATCAACTGGAGGAAGTCACAATAAGTACATTTCCAAAATTTATTTAATATGCCCAATAACATTAAATTTAATAACTATAACGCGAATTGGTGGAGTTGTTAATAAAAATACAATTACAAGATATTAATCTTGTTAACAATGACATAAAAAGCTTTAGAAAATATTAAACAAAATAAGAAAAGAATTGTAACACTTTAAAATAATAGATAACATACTTCCAGAGTATCATCTTACAAAATTTGTTGCAAATTGCTTGTAGAATTGTTGCTTAATTTGTCGTTCAGTTCTCGTCTGAGTGATAGTCCATCCAAAAAAGTTATTTGCATACCTCACAAACTGAACAGTTTACAAATTGAAAGAGAAAAATCCTTCAAATTATAGATCTTACTGATCTTCCTTATGAAAGTCTATTTCAGAATTAAAGTTCATCTGAATGCTTTATATTTACTAGCAACAACTCGAAAATAGTACTAAGATTAATATTAACAACAATAAAACACAAATAATACAATAATAATAATAATAAGAAGAAGAATATCAACAATAAAAATTTAAAATAATAATACTTAACAATAACAATAATCATAAGTTAATTTTCAAATATTAAACTTATGTTTGTCTGAAAAACTCAGTCCTGAATGGAATGCTAAGAAAAACTTAAGGGAAATGAGTATTTTGTTATGGTATAGTTTGTCTGACAAATGGTAATTACTCTAAAAAGGCAAATAGGTAATGTAAGCAGTATAAGAGTTTTTTACTCAATATCAAAATTACTATTACCATTATTACCTTTATAACTTCCATTACCTTTACTACTTTATTACTTGTTTACTTCTAGAAGTAAAAATTTATATATCTCAACATATTCAAATTCAAGTAGTATTCAAATTCAAGTAATATTTAATCTCAATATCAAATTATAAATAGTATAACTAATAATAATAATATTCAACAATAAGTTCAGCAATAACAAGCATTATAATTCAAAAATATCACACTCTTTCTTTAATTACTTTCTTAAGTATATAATTAATATCTCATCCATATAGTAGTGAATGAGGTATGAAATATACTCAATAAAATACCTAATACAAAAAAAGGAATAAATAAGAAAAATTCGTGAAACAATCATTATTGTGTAGATGATGGTTATGTAACTATCTGGCTTTCAGTCAAACAAGAAAACATAAGTTGTGAAATGAAAAAAATGGGACCTTGTAGCATATTAAGAAAGGTTGGACAATTCTCAATTAGTATTAAGATATCATATTTGATTAGTTTAAGATATAATTTAATCCAGTTTATTTTATTAGTTTAGTTAATACTGTTTAATTTATTATTCTAATCTAATCCAATTCAGTATCAGAAACTCCTAACTTAAATCAACTAAATTACGCCAGCATAAAAAGTTGACTCAAGTGGAAACTTCAACAATGACACTCTCGTGTGCACAATCAAGAACACCACGGTTATACAGAAGAGAATTGATTAGTTAATTATTAATTTATTTTATTTCGTTTACTTTTGGATTATATTAAAATCAAGACGAAACTATAAATTTAACATTAGTTTGTTGTTGGTTCTCATGGGATAATTTTAATTGATCAGGAGGATAATAAGGGCGTAATTTTGATACATGTACTATTTCAGTAGGTTTATTTTGAATTTGTCTATCAATTTCAAAATTGACATCAGATAACTTATTAAGGATTTGATAAGGACCACCAAAGACTTGTGAAAGTTTTCTGGAATTAGGATATTGGAACTCTTCATAAATTACAAGATCTCCAATCTCAAATTTTGGTTCTAGATAATTTCGATCATAATATTTTTTACTTCTCCAATAGAATTCATCAGCGCGTTTTTTAGCAAGTTTAAGGGCTTCTTGAACAGGAGGGTAATAATTTTGTTGAAGAGGAGAATCATAGGGTAATTGGCCAAAAAGTAAGTAAGCAGGAGGGAATTTAGTGATAGAATGAGGGGTATTGTTATACTCATTAACTACTTCTGTCAAAATTTTTGTCCAAGGAATTTTGGAGTTAGTAGAATTGACTTTACACTTCAATCTAGTAACTATTGTCTGGTTCGCTCTCTCACATTTGCCATTCGTTTGAGGATGATGTGATGTGGTTAAACGTTGCTTAATATTGTGGTTTCGCAGAAATTTTTTAAATCTAGATGAAGTAAAGGCTGCATTTCTATCACTTAACACTTTTTGATGGGTCTGGACATTAAGAATTTTATTAAAACAGAATAATTGTTGTGGTGTTTGAATATTAAAAACTTGTTTTAGACAATTAGTATAAGTTTCTGTGGTAACATTTTTTGAGGGGAAAGCCCAAACATATCTAGTAGCATGGTCGATGATGATGTGTAGATATTTTTTGGTGGAGTTATAATAATTGAATCCTCCCACAGTATCAATAGAAAGACATTCAAAAGGTTGATGTGTGGTGTGCATAGCTTGTAATAAGCCAAATTTTTTCTTTCTGGGTTTTTTATTCTTTTGACAAATATCACAATGTTTTACAAAATTGATTATATCTTGCGTCATGTCAGGCCAATAATAATTAGGGGAGATTAAATTTAACATTTTTTGGATACCAGGATGACCAAATTTTTCATGAGCAACATTTAGTATTTTTCTCCTTAAAGACATGGGGACTACTATTTTTCTAAAACCTTTCTTTTTTACTATCATAAGTCCATTTTCCTTTAGATAATTTTTACCACACACATTATCTTTTCCTGTCGCTCTATAATTTCTTTAACGTCCATAAGAAAAGTAAGTGGTTGAATAAAATGTGAAATTGGGTTTCTCGACAACATGTCGGCTTCGACATTTGTGGATCCCTTTTCGTAAACTATATTATATTCAAACATGCTCAACTTCAAAGACCATCTAAATAACCTGCCTCTCAAATGTTTAGTATTTTTTAACCATACAAGAGATGCATGATCAGTATGAATGGTAAATTTTACACCATGAAAATAATGATAGAATTTGTCTAAGGTGTCAATGATGGCAAGACACTCTAACTCGGTAATAAAATAATTCTTCTCATAACTTCTCAATCCTCTAGAGTAATAAGCAATTGGATGTAAAAAATTATTACTATCAAGTTGTTTTAAGACTGCACCTACTGCCACCTCTGAGGCATCAACAAACATATGGAGGGGTAACTTAGGGTCATAAAATTTTAAGATAGGTTTGGCTATTAAGGCATCTTTTAATTTTTGAAAAGAATTTTGACAATCTGTATTCCATTCCCATAGTGTATTTTTTCTGAGTAATCTTTTAAGAGGGACTCGAATTTCGGCATATTTATCTATAAACTTGTGATAAACATTGATAGATCCTAAGAATCTCTGAAGTTCCTTTACATTTGAAGGGGGTTTTAGTTTTTTTATTACTTCAATATTAGCATTAGCAGGAGTTAATGTGCCATTCTGGATGGTATATCCTAAGAAGTTAATTTTATTTTGGACAAAATTGCATTTAGAGAGTTTAAGTTTAATGTTTTCGCGTCTACATAATTCAAATATTTGGTTTAAATGTTGCATATGTTCTTCTAATGAGGAAGAAAAAATAATGATATCATCAAAATAATGGCAAGCAAAGTCTATTTTGTATTTAGTAAGTATTCTTCTAAGGGTTCTATTAAATATCGGGGGGCCTAATTTAATCCCGAAGGGCAGAACTAACCATTCAAAGAGCCCAAAGTTGGTAGCAAAAGCCAATTTTTCAGTATCGGATGGATGTATGGTTATGTGCCAGTAGCCAGAGGCTAAATCTAAAGTTGAAAAATACTGCGCACTACTCAGTTTATCTAAAATTCCATCGATACGAGGTAGGGGTTCTGCGTCATTTTTCATTATTGCATTTAATTTTCTATAGTCAACACATAATCTAGTTTTTTTACCTTCTTCTCTTTTCATTACTAATGTAACAGGGGCAGAATAGGGACTATTGCTCTCTTTAATTAAACCAGCATCTAATAGTGAATGAATTTGATCCGAAATCTCTTTTTCTTCTAAAGGGGAAGTTCTGTATGGCCTCAGAGATATTGGTAGGTCAGAATTAAGAAGAATACGTTGTGGTTCGATATTAATTCTCCCGACATCAAATTTATTTTTAGAAAATATATCTAAATAATCCCTTATACTTTCCCTTAAAGTTTCATTTTCTATAGAATTTATTTCCCCAATTAATTTTGAATTATCAACATTAGATGGAACAAAGGATTGAGGAGATATGATCTTTCCATAATCGGGTTGCACTCTCTGATAATCATAGTTAATATTAAAATGAAGTAACCTTAATTTATCACTGGATATGTTCTTAGATTCATTTAAAACAAGGTCTCCTTGTAATACTCTACATGTAGCACAGTCAATAATTAAATTAAACTTACAGCATTCTTTTAAACCTAGTATAGCATAATCTAAATTTGTATTACATATTAAAAATCTAATATTTTGTTGCACATTACCTAATTTAAACAATAAATTACAAGCTTTATCTATTACAACAGTTCCTTTGGCTTGGCCAATAATAACAGGTGGAATATTTATAACTTTAGCATTTAAGAATTTAACAAATTTAAAAGGCAAAATACTTATGGTTGAGCCAGAGTCAATCACACAAGGTAGTTCCCTGTTATTTACATATCCTGATACAATTAACTGTCATATATTATCAGTAGCTGGTTGTGGTTGACTAAGAGGGGGTGCAGAAGATTGCAGAGGCCTAACATTGAATACACAATCCCTCTCCCAGTGATAAGCATTTTGGATACCTCTATTTAAACACATTCGACATGGTCGACTAGGAAGCCTTCTTTGATAATGATTGACAGGCAATCTGGGACTAACGAACCTGGACGTTGAAGGGTTAAAATTAGTTGCTGCTTGGAAATTTGGATTCCTGTAATTAGGTTGAGGGCGAATCCAATGTCTAGGTGAATTAATTGGTTGAGAAAAAGGTCTGGAATTTTGAGACATATTTCTAACATTACTATTATTGTTACTGCTAGAATGAGATGGAATGACAACAAGTTGTTTAACTAATCTATACCAATCGGTAGTAGATTCAGGAGGATTTACTATTAAATAGTTCTGGTATTCAGGTTTTAAGCCATCTGTCAATCCTTGTAAAATAATAGTTTCACATAGTTTAAGTTGTCGACCTATCTCTATTTTCTGACGGAAATAATTTTCTAAGTTGTTTAGGTCATGCAATTTCAGCGAGGCGAAATCAGAAAAACGGGGGACTGTTACTTTCAGAAATTTTTCAGTTAAGATCTCAGCAATTTTTTCATACTCTTTACAATCTAGACATTCATTAACATACACCTTTAATGCTTCGCCCTTCAAATATTTGGAAATATTGTTGATTTTCCACTCTTTTTTATCTGGAGGGGCTGATCCTTCAAAGTGTCTAAGCCAAGACACAACATTCATGCCACTTTCTGGGTCAAAAATAATAACATTAAGCTCTTTTTCAGCCATTTTGGTTTGAGTACCTTTACTTTCAACAATAACTTTAACGAACCCTGACTTTAATAACATGTAAAAAAAAATAACAATGTATAAAGAATTCTTTAACTTAACAACAATTGTAAATATCTAACTCTTAATAATTTAAATAACAAACTAAATAATATTCAACAGTAAAAAAGTTCAATTCATATTAAAATTCATTTCACTTAAATAGTAAATGTAAACTACTACTATAATCTTTCTATAAATAGATCCACTATATATGAATATCACAATTTAGAATGAAATAAATAAAACACTTTTTTAAAATAAGTATCATTATTTCGTAAGAACAATTTTTTTGGCTCTTGAATTGTACTCTCAGAATATAGCATCAAAAAACAAAAGTAATAAAATAAACAAATAAATTAACTGCACAATAATTTTACCCTTTCAATGTTACTCAACTTTCTTTTGAGATAACACATTTTTTTTTTTTTTTCACATTAATGAACTTCAAAAGCTATTTTTGCGATTATTATGCAATCAGTGAAGCTGTAATTTCAGATAATCTAATAAATTTTTATGCATTTTTAGAATGGCATAGAATATGTTCCAATACATGTTACTTGAAAAGAGATTACTCATATATTTTTTCAATAAATAGAAATTATTTCCTATGAATAAATATCACCGAATGAAAAGGGACTATAATTAAATGATAAAATAAGAACATAAAATGAAGTTACTCTTGTAAAATGAAGTAATATAGGAATAAATATCAGAGCAGTTTAAAACTTTCAGTAATATTTGTGAGCTTAACCAAATAAAATTAATTTTTTAACAATACATAAGAATAAATATTAAATTTCGTAAGTTCTAAATGTTCAGGATAAAAGGAACAAAATTCTTCTAAAGTATTCTAAGAACAATTTTTGTTCTATATAAGCCAATAATAACAAATCAATAAAATAAGAAATCAATAAAAATAAAAGAATAATTTAACTTACAGACGTCACTTCTGGGATAAATTTATAAACACTTATGAGTGATAATTTGACAACTAATCGGTAGTTGTTCTCCAATATCACTGGGAAGTCTTCAAAATGTTTTTATTACACAGGTCATCAGTTATCCTGACCGGCTTTTTTGATACATTCCTGTCGAAAATTGGCTCATTATAGACGATCGCTATTGCTGTCGACTTGAACGTTCTTTCCACCAGACAATCGGAACATCTCAGTCCGAAACCACTAAAATTACCTAATAATCATATCGAGGTAGCCGCAGTCGAGATCGTTGAAATGTAGTCATGACACCCGGACAGGGCATCACTTCGAGTCGCTCACCATGAAAAAAAAAATCTCGAATTATATCACATCGGAAATCGAAGTGTATTTGCAGTCGTAAAAATTGAGCAGAGGCAGTGAAATCCAGAAGAAATTTCCCAAAAACATTAAAAAGAAGACTTAATAACTTAATAGATGAGCAGTGGCTTTATTGTGATCACAGAGATGAAAGCAACTCCACCAACTTTCGCTTCATTAAAAACTGAACACATTTGAAGATCTTGAAGAATTAGCAGAGCTTGAAGAACATACTACCGATGCATTAGTGTAGACTCCCCAGTGACGGCAATTAGATGACAACCACTAATTCGTGTAAATTCTGTCTCCGAAGCCAGTGTAACCGTATAAATACTTCAAAATTTGGCCCAAAGGTACAAAACGCGCGAACAAGCTGGTCCACTCGCATCCATGTTCGGAGGGCGCTAGGGGGATAAAGAAGGCGGAGCTTTCTCGCTAATGGATGAAAAAATGAGGCCACGAAGACGTGTCTCTGACGTATGATTAAAACTCTTTAACAGAAGCGGCAAATTAAAAAGGTAAAAAGGCCTTTGGGCGCGAAAACCGCTTGGAATCATGGGATGCCGAATGAATTAAATAGAAATAAAAATGGTATTACAAAAGTTCCAAAGAATAAAAATTAAATGTCTCAAAAGAAGAAATTAGGCAGGTGCGTTTAGAGGCAGTGTTGCAATTTAAGAGAATAAGGTTTTAATAAATACGTGTAGCTTTTAACAGATTAAGATTTTTAGAATGATAAATAACAGAATATTTTGATTAAGTTATGGAATAAAATACAAAATAGATTTAAGATATATTTTAAAAAGAGAGGGAAAAAAGAATTGAAGAATTTGGAATAATTTAACTAAAGAAATAGGGCGAAATTTTTTTATTATTACATATATATATATATATATATATATAGTGTTTTTTTTTAAATTAACATGTATATGTGAAAATAAAATTGTGAGAAAAGAAACAAAATGTCAATAAACAGACTGATTTTATATTTTGATGAACAACTATAACATTTTAGAATATTTAAAATAATATTAATAACATATTATGTTAAAATTCATATTATCATGTTCTACATTTTAATAGAAACTGATCCTTAGTTAAACTGTGAATTCTAATGAAACGTTTTAATTAGATTTTAACAAACTGTAGAACGTAATTAACTGTTTTAGAAAAGCATCTATATCCCTGATTGATCATTCATTAGAGATACCAAATAGTTAACATATCACGATCTGTTAGATTTTGTCAATCAAAGTCTTTTCATACATACTTTATTTTAGATAAAGATAAATAAGGAATGAATTAATTCATGGAATCTAAAAACTTACGATAAACTTACTGGTATTTTCAGAAACGCCGAATATTTGTAAGTGCTGATTATTTTTAATTTTGCTCTATATTCCACTGAAATTTACGAAAAACATATTTAATATGTTTAAACGGCTCATTTATTTGTTTATATAAAATTGAATAATTTTAGATTTAAATAGTTTCTTTTTTTAAATATTCAGAAACCCGAAATAGTTAAATAAATCCGAAATCAATTTAATTTATACACTCAAAGTTATCGAATGTGATTAATAAAAAATGTTCCTTTTAATTAATAATTGGTTAACTTCGTTTCAACTAAACATCCACTTTTATGTTTTTAAAAATTGTTTTCCCGTTGATATAACGTATATTCCTTGGTTTAACGTACACTATTGAATCCACAAAATTGGTAAAATTTTACCTATATGCATTATACGCTGGTTATAACAATGAAAATTTAAAGATACAATGATACAGTTCAGATTTTTATATTAATGGAAAAGAGAATAATATGGGATTGTTTAAATGCGCGCGATTACGATGCGAAACGCTTTGTGGGGGTTCAGCAAGATGGGGTTAGCAGTACGTTGTACCCCCCTTTTTAATTTTTTTATTCTCATAATGTTTTTCTAGTAATGTAACTTCTTAATGTTCTTTATTGTATTCTCATGCTACATATCTCATGCAGAATTCTTTTCAAAAAAGGACATGTACAAATATACCACAAAATAGAAAGATAGATGAACTTCGGATATTATAGAATAGTCGGAGAATATGGAATATCAAGGTTTCTTTTTGGTAAGGTGCTGCTTCAATATCATACACCAAGCTTCAATATCATAAAATACTTAAGAACGTTTAAAGAATGCCCCTAAAACGCACAATTCGTCGGTCTGCGTCAGGGCGCGTTTTGTTAATAAACATTTGTTTTTCGTGTTTGGAAAGTATCAGGATATAG
Source organism: Maratus michaelseni (assembly GCA_963931845.1). Taxonomy (NCBI): domain Eukaryota; kingdom Metazoa; phylum Arthropoda; class Arachnida; order Araneae; family Salticidae; genus Maratus; species Maratus michaelseni. The sequence goes on from OZ007592.1 coordinate 398,306,583, forward strand.
GTTTTCAATATTTTTTGAAAGTAATATTTTTAAAATGACATTAAGCATAATGTATACCAAAATAGCAATAGTTGTTTATGTATCATCCTTTTTTTATCTCGAGATTCACACCAATAAAAATAGAGTATATATATATTTTTTAACCGACAGCGTCGGGTTATATGGAATACCAATATTTCATAATACTCCATGATCATGGGGATGGAAAGACATGTCCTTATATTTGTGATTTATGCAAATCTGAAGTAGTAACTGAAGTAGATACATAGACACTATATTTTCATCATGCTACTTGGATCATAAATTTATGAATTTCTTAAATGTAGTATACTCTTGATACCATTAAATTTGTTTTTTGTCAAATTTTGTTCGTTTTTGTCACCCTATTCCATATTTCCCGACTAACTCATAATACTCTTAAAATAAGTTTATTATTAATATTATTTGTTTGCAGATGATGGAATTTTGCAAAATAATTTTTGTTTGTAAAAATTATTCGCAAATAGTTGAATTTTTTAATTGTATTCGGTTTTCGGATTTTAAACAATATATTATATATCATTCGTGTTTTATCTCGAGATTCACACCAATAAACATAGAGTATTTTTTTTAACCGACAGCGTCGGGTTATATGAAATACCAATCTTTTATAATACTCCATGATCATGGGGAGGGAAAGACGTATCCTTATATTTGTGATTTATGCAAATCTGAAGTATTAACTGAAGTAGATACATAGACACTATATTTTCATCATGCTACTTGGATCATACATTCATGAATTTCTTCAATGTAGTATACTCTTGATACCATTAATTTTTTTTTTTTTTTTTTTTTGCCAAATTTTGTTCGTTTTTTCACCCTATTCCATATTTCCCGACTAACTCATAATACACTTAAAATAAGTTTATTATTAATATTATTTGTTTGCAAGTGATGGAATTTCGCAAAATAATTTTTGTTTATAAAAATTATTAGCAAATAGTTGAATTTTTTAATTGTATTCGGTTTTCGGATTTTAAACAATATCGGTATATTAATAGAATTTCATAATACCAGAAGTTCCTCTACAGTCTCAAATTGCACGTATCCGTTTAGCGTCGGAATGTATTATACGCTAGAATGTATGGTATTTAAAACTATTCTTTATTTTCTTTATCTTCCACAATTTTAATTTATTATTTTATTACATCCTGTTTCTTTTTACTATCTCTCTGTCTTTTTTCTCATATTTCTTTTCACTGTGTGTACTTATATATATATATATATATATATATATATATATATATATATATATAGTCATGCAATAAAATATCTTCAACTTATGGATAAAGGCGTATAATGTTTATTATTCTTGAATAAGAGATTTATATTCCCAAACTTGTTGAATAAATATCAAAGGAAGTATATTCAGACTTTTAATGTTGATCCAAATTTATTAGAAAAGAAGTCGGTACTTCTTCATTATCCCGTCGACGGCTTTCCATAAAAGAAAAAAAATCTTTCGCCAAAATATTTGCCAAACTGCAACGCCCAATAAACAAAAGGAAGAATGTTGCCATTAGAATCTCAAAATAAAAATAAAAATAAAAATAAACTAGGAAAAGCCTCATTTACTAAAGTATCATTTATCAGTAACTTTAAACAATAAAATTTACAATATATTAATGAAAACAGAAACAAAAAATAATCTTGAGTATTTATTAATTTACATTATTTTTATTAATTATCCCACTTGACTGTTGGATAAATGTTTGTGACGTCAGTTGAAATTGAACAACAGCCGTCTCAATACTAAGCATGAACACTGATTCAAAATGCCGGCTCCCAAAAGCGGACTTTTTACACAGTTACCATTAGAGTTGGGTTGGGTTGGGTTGATTACTGACGGCCAATTATCTACACTAGGGATATAGGCCCTTCGTGGGGGTCTTTCTAAGGGAACCTAACCCGTATTTACGCATGGATAAATCCACGGCTCGAAGAAAACCACGAAAACTCCGAACGATTAGGCCGACGGGCGTGATTGGGATCGAACCCAGCACCTCCCGTCTACCAGCTTCGAGAGCGCAACCTCTCAGCCACTGGTGGGGCCAGTTACCATTAGAAGTAAGCAGTTCTATGATTTAAATTTGAAATGATTCCAGTTGCAAATGGTTTTCGATAAAACCTTTTTCTAGTAAACAGATACGCATAACTATTATATTACTAAGATATATTAAATAAATTACGAATAAAGCAGAATTAATTTAACGGATAACGCAGAAAAAATATTCGCATTAATATATTTACAGTAAAAAAAGGCCAGCTATATTAAAGTATTAAAATATTTTTCACCGATATACATTTATTAGTGAATGACATAGTGCAATTTAGACAACAAAACTAAATTATATACATAAACTTGTAAAAATAATCAAAGAACATTAATATGTTATTATGGCAATTCCCTACATATTACAATATACTTAAGTTTATTAATGTCATGTAATAACAATTTTTTCTTTATCCTGCATTACATTTATTCATATTTAAGTTAGTAAACTAAAATAAGGTAGGGTATGTATAATTTAAAAATTCTTTATAATTCACAAAACCAAAAGTAATAAATATTAATATGAGGTCAAACTAATCATTTTAAAAGGTAAAATAAAATAAATCACTTTCTTGAGAGCAAGTAATTTTTTTAATCTTCTTTTTGTCCGGTTTTTCTTTATTAAATTTGTTTTTGAGTAGTTGTTTAAAATAATTTTAAATATGGTAATAATAAAAGTAAAAAAAAAAAAATATATATATATATATATATCATGGGAACAAACTTTTTGTTTGTAGTTATCTTTTCGCATTATTTTAGATGATTCACTTATATATATCAAGAATATTAGTTCATTTTCATTTGTTATGAATGCATTATAAAAAATTCTATGTAAAAGTCTATGTAAATATCAATAGTATATAACTATTTAACATACATAAATGCAGTATATGTTAACATTTTTTCACTCATACCAAGCCTAAAAAATATATTAATTGTGATTTTAAAAAAATCATTCATAGGTACAGCCATTATACCTATTATCATTATTATTACCAAAATGCTGCAATCACCTCATATTTGGAACCTTTACAGTATGTTAAATCAAAATAAATCAACATTCAGAATTTCAGAAGACTTAGATATATTTATAAATCATGGTAGCAGGAATGGAAATTGAATTTTGCGATGCTGTGAGTCAGAGGATAATTAACAGTATAAATTCATTAATGTATTAGCATCATGTGTTGTAAATTCCTTAAAGTTATGTATTTCAAATTTTAAACCCCTTCTATTACAATATTTTCAACTGTAAGTTGTTTAGAGTATAATGTAACAGATTTTCATCCTAATTGAAAATTTCCCACCCTCCTCGAAAAGAAATCCTGACGATGTATACTAGTTATTATTATAACAATATTGCTATTAATATATATTACTGGCAAATACACGAAATAATTATTTTTAATAAGGCTAAAAGTATAAATACTGAATAAAACTATACATATGTGTAAATAAATTTATTTGCTTTGAAACTGAAAACAACATCAGTATATACATATTATTAAATTATAAACTGAAAGGGCTAATTACAAACCTCATACACCTACTTAAAAGGCTACTTCACTCAGGTGAAAACACCCGCTCGCTAATGTTAATCCTATAGGGGAAATATTTTACGATATCTCGTTCGCATTTCAATATTTTTAAATGATTTTATCCCCAATAAAAAAAAAAAAAAAAAAAAAAAAAAAAAATCGAAAAATACAAGAAGCGTGCATACAGATTGACCTGAGCTATCTAATGAAAAGAAAATCATTTAAAAGTATTGAAATGCGATTGAGAAATCTTAAATTAATTCCCCCCAAAGAATTAACATTAGCGAGCGAGTGTTTTCGCCCGAGTGAAGTAGCCTCCTAAAGAAAAAAAAGTCATTACTAATATCAATTGAAAGTATACAACCTTAGGCCTTAAACATACACCATTATAATTATTTATAATACATCCTTAAAACTATTCCGAATCATATAATTTAAAAGATGTTAAACACAATAAAAACGAAACTAAACCTTTCGAATTTCAACGAAAACGATATTATTTTTAAGTGTTTATAAATTTGATATTTTAACCATCAAAATAATTAGCCTAACAAATAGTATTTTACAAGCATTGTTCTCCAATTAAAAACATATATACTTCTTTAAATAGATATTCTGGTGCATTTAATCAAACGAACAATAATTAATATGAACTGAAAGAATACATTGTTAAACACTTGTACACTATAGCCACTTGTAATACATTTTTTAAAGCTGTTCTAGCTCATAGAATTTAAACACGGTAAGACCAAAACTAGATATTTGGAAATTCTTCGAAAATTATACTTATAAGTATTTACCATATAAATAATTTTGATTAACATATAGAACTAATTAGTTTACGGAGACATATCTTAAAAGCATTATCTGTTTACTTTAAAAAATATACAAAAATAGTTCTGATGAATTTAAAGCGCCGTGGATATCATACACATTAAAAAGATATTCTAATGTATGTAAACAAATGAAAAATAAGAAGCACATAATCTACTAACTGTTTCGGGAACTTTCGTTATTCTTGCATGTTATAGATTAAAATAAAATAAAATTTGAAGATAACAAAATGTAGCATTTATCTCTTTAAAAATAAGTAAACTTATGCTAAGAAAACAGATATGATTAACTATGTTATAAGGAACAGACATCAATCAGTCGTAGCATTTCGCTTACGGCAGGTCATGTGACTCTCTCCCTTGAAATCAGTGCGCCAGCCTGTCTAGAGGTAGCTGTAATTGAACTATTATACGTAACTAAACATTGCAATATTTTTTCACTATAATTTTTTTTCTTTTAATATCATTGTGCCGAAGACGTAATTTTTCTTTTATTTAATGAAATAACTAACAAATCAGTAACACATCATTAAAAATATATATTAAACGTGGTATTAAAAATCACTTGATGTGATAACAAGCACGTGTAACGCATTTGACGTCAAGTGAATGTGACGTTACGATCATGCATTTTTGGCATTGAATCCTATATTTTGGCAATAGTTGTTTTTAATGCAAAGTGATCTACGGGATAACGGAGAAGTACAGGAAAGTCTTGGTAGAAAAAGTTAACTAATTTGAAAACTATTCTAAAATTTTTAAACCAGGTTTCAGGAAGAAGATTGAGAATTTTAATGTTGATACAAATTTATTAGAAGGAAAATCCTGGTAAGAAAATGTACCTAATTTGAAAAGTATTTTAAAATTTAAACCTGGTTTCGTGAAGAGGATTGAGACTTTTAATGTTGAATTTTCTACTGTCCAGAAAAGTAAATTTAGAATTACGAAGAAAATTATGTGATCCACTTTTTTAAAGTTTACTATAAAAAGAAATCAGGATAATTAAATTAGCTAGTTTGAATTAAATGTTGCTTATATAACAATATAATAAATTATAACACCTTGTAATAGTATATTACTTTTAAATGCTAAAGGTGTAAAATTAACAACTATAATATAAATTAAAATAACTTTTATTAGTTGTTTTACATGTTTCGACTCTTTCCGAGGCATTTTCAAAAACAAAATGAGAATATTCTAAAGCTGCACGGGCCTTCAGGTTATTATTTTCATGTACTTTTTTTAAAAATTACGCACGTTATCTATTATTTTTTACTTGATTGTTTATTTTCATATCTTTGACCATGGAGTAATTCTAGCCACAGTTTCGGTAAATTAAAAGATGCCGCATCGTTACATATTGTATTTTTGCGCATGAGTATCTCTATGGTTTCTCTTATTATGGATGGGTAGTATAAACTGGAGGGAAATATTATTTTACTTTCATTGAAATTTATTTGGATGGTTTCTTCTTGATATAATCTTTCCAGGGCTGTAGTTTTTCTATTGTATTTAATATCAGCTATATGGTCTTTTTTTCTGCAATTAAATTTCCTGCTGGTCATCAGATACATGTATAAGATTATATCAAGAAGAAACCATCCAAATAAATTTCAATGAAAGTAAAATAATATTTCCCTCAAGTTTATACTATCCATCCATAATAAGAGAAACCATAGAGATACTTACGCGCAAAAATACAATATGTAACGATGCGGCATCTTTTAATTTACCGAAACTGTGGCTAGAATTACTCCATGGTCAAAGATATGAAAATAAACAATCAAGTAAAAAATAATAGATAACGTGCGTAATTTTTAAAAAAAGTACATGAAAATAATAACCTGAAAGTCCGTGCAGCTTTAGAATATTCTCATTTTGTTTTTGAAAATGCCTCGGAAAGAGTCGAAACATGTAAAACAACTAATAAAAGTTATTTTAATTTATATTATAGTTGTTAATTTTACACCTTTAGCATTTAAAAGTAATAAATGTTGCTTTTTAAATATATATATATATATAATTCTTAAAAACGGTTTAGAAAATAAGATTAAATTTCTTGTAAAATGCTATAATTTTATATTTCTCAAAAGCAAATATTCTTTTTTCTATTGAACCGTAGAAGAATTTATAAATCTGAAATAAACCTATTCTACAAAAAATCAATACACATGTCAGGTCTTTATCAATAAAAATAAATGGGATGTGACAGTTTTATTTTACGAACTTTGTTCATAATTCGATAATCTCTATCTGAAAGCGTTTATCGTGCGTAATATGTTGAAAGTCTTTCATCATTCTTTATTTAATGCTTTTAGAGAATTTAATGTTATTTAATATCAATATCCTAGCTATCCTAGCACTTTCATATAAACAGTAGAATATGGATTTTTAACTGGCGAATTTAGGGGATTTGATTGACGTTACAATTTTATGACTATTCCTGATTTTAGATAATATCACAGCGTATATAGAGACGTTTCTTATCTATGTTCTAGTAATACCGAAATGAGTTAAGTCTCATCTGTTTTATATTAATTTATGATATAATGTATGCATTTTTAACGTTAATATACTGCTTCCATGTTTCAAAGATGACTAGTTACTAAAATGCGGGTCAGATAATTCAAAATAAATGTATTGGCGATTATAGCTTAAATCGCTAATAAGAGAAATATACATGTTGTTCCAAATTTATCTTTACAACTTTGATCCTCCATAAAGTTTAATCGAAATTAGAAAACAAAAATATGTTTATTGTATAATGAACAGCAAATTTTGTGTGATTCTAGAAGACCTCCACAGGAGCACCTTTGGTTGCATGAACGCCTTTGGTTGCACGCGCTTTTTTTATGAAGCACACTACCGATCGCCATAAACGTCTTGTGCTACACGCATTTTGAGGACCTGAAAGGTAGGTGACGTCCGTATCTTGTTCGGAAAGTATTTTGTACTTGTGTCTTTAGGACTTAGTTTCTATGAACCAGGACACACACTGGGCCTTTTCTTGTGGTGTAGCCATAACCGGTTATGGATATTACTAGGTCGTACTTGAAAGCAAAAAATATTCTTTATAGTACAGTTATAACTTTATGCGTTGCTGTTATACAAACAGAAATCCGAACTTCGCTATTTTATTTCTTTTATGTTTTATGGGGAATTAAATTTGCAAAGATATATTTGGGACACCCTGTACTTTCAATTACGAAAACTATAGAAGTCAAGTAAAACGTTTAGATATGACAATTGGTTTACAAGAGGTTTAATACATTACATATTGAAATATGAAGTTTAATTTTATGTTTATTTAGGTTTTTCCGGCATTTAAGAACATTTAAAATTCATAAATGCACCATATCTTGATACGTGTTGGTCATAAACTTGATTTTCTAATACTATTTTGGACGTAGCACAACATTTCTCTAAAGGCAACTTATAGTAAATGGGGACTTTATAAAAATGTATATATACTCTTATAAAGAAATGCGTTACTTAAAAACTATACTTGATTTGTGAATTGTAGTACAACAATTTTATTCATGCGTTGTGCATAATAGTTACTTAATCAGAACACTATATAATCTATAACACTCGTATATACATAATTATATTTGTGATCACAGCAATAATTTTGAAAATTAACCTGCAGTATGTCGGTATACATTTGAAATTTAGAAAATTTCAAATTATAATTTCTTTTTGTATAATGTGATTATATTTCTCTAACGGCTATGTATTTCAAAAGCTGATTATATATTTTAAGTAGGCAACAGTTAAATTTCCATAAGACTGGATAAAACAGTATCATTAAAATGTATTTTAGAAAAATTATTTTCCTCATATGCAAAATATTTCATTCATTTTAGTTACTACTATTAATAAAAAATTAAATTGTACAATTTATGTATTTATTGTCTTGAATCACAAACATGTTTTATTTCAAAATCATATTGACATTTAGGGATAATCCAAGCAATGTAGAATTAGTTGTTAATACAGAACTACCGATATTTCAAATATACTTTCATTCAGCTCAAACGCTTTAAATGTAGTCAAAGAATACGTCTACAGTACAGATGGCGTACCTATGGCGCGTGAAAGAAAAAAAATAATTGGCACGGTCTTTATTGCGATTGTAAATCAAGGTTCACTGAGATTAGAAAAAAATATATATGAATTTAGATGATATGGACTGGAAATGGGGAAAAGGGAGGATGATTATTGCGGTTTATTACATTCCAATGTAGTTTCAAATTGGCTGAAACATTTATCAGAGAAACGTGATATTTGGAAACTATAAAAATAGAAATAATCATTGACATTAAAAATCTAGATGATACAACAATGGGGGCAACTTGGTTTGCAATTCCATAACTTTTTAAAATACTGCTCTTTGATAATTTAACAATATTTTCCAGTCATATCGTAGATGAATAAAAACTTAATAAACTTAAAAAGCACTTGACAAAAAACTCCTGTTTTGTTTCCATTATGTTAATATTAATTAATTATAAAATGGATGTTAAATATTTTTCTTCCAAGATGCAACATTACATATCGTAAAAAATAATGCGATTAATCGAATTAATATATTTGGTTCTGTAATTATTACAGTATAATAATTACATGTATATAACGCATACTTTTAAAAATCCAAATAAATAATATTCATGGGATTTTAATTCATAAGTTGTTATCAAATATATTTTTTTATTTGGTACGTAATAGACATAGAAAATGTATTAGAAAAAAAAATCGCACGCGGACGTTAAAAAGGTTAGCATCCCTGATTTACAGTATAAACGAAAAAGGTGTAAATGCTTTTACAAGTGTTATAACCTAAAAAGAATATAAATCTTAGAAACCTGAGTAACTCTGAATTAGAGACGTGTGGTGTATTTGCCTCGTATATAATCTGTCTTCTTCCAATCTACCTCCTCATGAACTTACAATGGAGAAATTCCAAGAGCCTAACATTAAACTTTTCTTCTCTTGCATAGCAAATTAGCAAATTAGAACACATTTCTATTTTTTAACCCTCTGACCGCCGATGAAAACGGCAAATTTTTAATGTTGTTTTCTTTGTAATTTCTTTAATGAAAAAGAGATGAATTTTTAAATTTGATATAAAAAACTTAATTACATATATGAGTATAATCCTTGAGAGTGTTAAACATTACGTGATGTTTCAAAAATTTGCAATGAAACCTACAGTATAGTGAACGGATAGATCACTTTACGGCGGCGATAAGGTTAAACTCCAGCAAAGTTTCAATTCAATAACTCATTTTAAGCTTTCCCAATATTTTAAAACTCGTGTGAAAACAACTGTGTAAATTTATTAAACTGTAACATTAAAATGTTATTGAAAAATAAAAGTAGAAAATTATTTTTTTTTCTAATTTTTCATTTTCTGCAAGTGGGCGTCATTTGCCTTGAGCTCGGGGCTTGTCCCGACCATATGCCACAAGCGGGTCCTCAAGGTGGATGACGTGCATCGGCGCTCAAAAGACAGAACGCGACAAAACGCAAAAAAGAGGTATAGAATAAAAAACAGTCCGCTGGAGCGTATATGTTCCAATCCGCAATTCAAAGGTTAAAGTGACGTTTATATAATTTGCATTCATATCTCCTATAAAAATTATTTTTTAATTGCTATTTCTTCGGTGGTGTTAGTATTATCGTCCCATATGTTATGTTATTACGTAAGATAATTATCTGAAATTTAAAATTATGAAAGTATTTTTGAGAAACTTATGAATCAAGCTATGCATTTATTCGCAGAAATTTGTTTATAACAGCTTATGTTATGCGTATTTGAAATTATAGCTATAGACGAAAATCAGCTTTGGAGTTATGTTAAAAATAAATAAATAAATAATTATCGTTACCATATTGTACATGAAAATACATTTATTTCATAAAATCTTTTAAAAAACATAATCAAATATTTGTTAAAATATTTAAGCTATTTCAATACAGGGCTGCCACTAGCGACTATTTTTTTAAGTCATGCTAGCACTACTTTCTCAAAAAGGTATTTTTAAAATACATTTTGACAACATGTGCATCTGCAAGAGAAATATACTTCACAATTTATGCTTTTAAAAATGAGTGTTGCGAATAGAATTGTGATGAGTTGACATGAATCAACTCATCCCTTACTTGTAGAAAAAGGATAATCTCTCTGGAATGAAAATAATCTGACAGATTGATCTCTATTGAGAAAAATTCTATCGAAAGGGTGAATTTCATTGACACCTTGAGATAAGCCAAACTGGAATGCATGCTTTGTATTGAAGGAAGTGCTCTCTGAATGAGTGGATAAGAAATGTGAAAGCCATTCTTTGGATACAAAGGAACTAGGCCCCTATGAAGTGGAAATTCTAACTTGATAAGTACAGGATTAAAATAACTCTCAATCATAGGAGGCCATATGGCGTTTCTTTCCCTAGAGGGAGAAAATACCAGTTTGCCGGGGAGGAAGGTATGCGAGGAGATATAAGAAAGACGGGAGTTGGATGTTGAAGAGGTTAGAGAAAGGTTCGCTTTGAGCGGAGGTCAGAATGCTTGTTTCTGAAATTATACTTATACAACGTGGATATGTTCATCATATTTTTTTACTTTTATTTTTGTTAATGTTAATTGACAGTAAAGTTTTTTTTGTTTCAAACGATAATGGATTTTATTAATTATATATACAACGTCTTACGTTACCACAGCTATAGTATATATTAATTAATTGGTGGCAGCGGTGGGATATGTAATCTAGAGTAAATTAGATTACGGATCTATGTGTTAACCTGATTAAACAGATGAAGAGCCAGTGGAAAACGGATAAGCAGAATTGAGGAGTCTTGAAGTGTAATTGGAGTCGGGGTTTTTTCTCGGAGTTCTAGCAAGTAGAGAACTGGAAAAAGAACTTTATCGACTAAAGCTGTGTGGTGTATGAACAGTCAACTATAGACTTGGTGCTACGTATTTGTGCTTCAAAATCTACAGTGGAATGAAGATATGCGGCGTACCATCTCAGTTGTCTACATACTGATCTAAGGTGAAATTAGTGCCTCGTCAGTGAATTGAGTGTCTACAAATCTTCAAAAATCTGTGTGTGTCATCTTTAAAAGTGCTTGGAAGCCTGGTATAAGTGTGGAGGAAATATCTGCATCTGAAGGTAAGCTCTTTTATGAAATCTTCTATAGAGTTCTATTTTAAATTAAATTTTGTGTATGAATTTTAATTTTGGGGAACAAAACTCTATGAAAAATTTAAGAATTCTAGGGAAGCTATTAATTTGGCATTTAAATTTTAGTTAGAATTTTTATGTTTGTTGATTTTCTGGTATCTGTTTGGTATAATATTGGGTTAAGAAAATTATATACTTATGTATATGTTAAAATTTACTTGGGGTATAGTGAATTGTTATTGATTACTTGAGATTATTAATCAGGGTATTTTAATCATAATGTTTCAAAATAAATTGAGGTTATACTGTACTGTTGGGTATGTAATATATTTTGGGGGGTATACTCAGTTTGAAAGACGTCACTGTTGCATGAGAATTTGCTATATTAAAATTGTGTCGTTTTTGAATACATTATTATACGTATAGTGCAGAAAATTCTATTTCTGTATTTATTGTATTATTGAAAATTGAATATATCTGCTATTTTGAAATTTATTATATTTTGGGGGAAAATATGGCAGACTATTTAGTAAAATATAATAAAAGCGTCTTGCTATTATTAGCAGATGAATTTGAAACCAGTGTGTCAAAAACGTGTAAAAATCAAGCTATAATTCAGGCTATTGTTAGTGCTGATGATTATAAGGAAAGTTACACAAAACTCTGCTTGCAATATATTCTTGAACAGGAGGCAGAGCGGAAAGAACAGGAAAAACAAATCAGAAAAGATCGTAAAGAACAAGAGAGACAAATTGAAAAAGATCGTAAAGAACAAGAGAGACAAATTGAAAAAGATCGTAAAGAAAGAGAGAGGCAAATTGAATTAGATAGGATTGCGCAAGAGGAAAAAGATAAACTTAGGAAATTTGAATTAGATAAACTAGAAAAACAACTTGAGGCAGATAAACTCGAAAAACAACTTGAGGCAGATAAATTTGAAAAACAGCAACAACTTGAATGACAAAAACTTGAGAAACAACAGCAATTTGAATTAGAAAAATTGCGTATTCAAAATTCTGCGGATATTGTTAGCATTTCATCTAATGAATCAAATGTAGATTTTTAAATCAATTGTATAAATTATTCCTGGAATTATACTTAGGTATTGTAGGTATGGGATTATAGTAAATCCTTTTGACAGTGTGGTCTATCAAATACTGAGTATGGGAATGTGTTTGTATTCTATAGGGATTTTTCATGTGTTATTCAAAATTCCTTTGTGCTTTGTTGATCTCTTTAGAAATTGATTGAAGGAGCTTATTCTATTCATGTATATGCCAAATTTCTTCTAAAAATTTTTCCTTAGTGGGAGGTGTTGTGATGAGTTGACATGAATCAACTCATCCCTTACTTGTAGAAATAGGATAATCTCTCTGGAATGAAAATAATCTGACAGATTGATCTCTATTGAGAAAAATTCTATCGAAAGGGTGAATTTCATTGACACCTTGAGATAAGCCAAACTGGAATGCATGCTTTGTATTGAAAGAAGTGCTCTCTGAATGAGTGGATAAGAAATGTGAAAGTCATTCTTTGGATACAAAGGAACTAGGCCCCTATGAAGTGGAAATTCTAACTTAATAAGTACAGGATTAAAATAACTGTCAATCATAGGAGGCCATATGGCGTTTCTTTCCCTAGAGGGAATAAATACCAGTTTGCCGGGGAGGAAGGAATGCGAGGAGATATACGAAAGACGGGAGTTGGATGTTGAAGGGGTTAGAGAAAGGTTCGCTTTGAGCGGAGGTCAGAATGCTTGTTTCTGAAATTATACTTATACAACGTGGATATGTTCATCATATTTTTTTACTTTTATTTTTGTTAATGTTAATTTACAATAAAGTTTTTTTTCGTTTCAAATGATAATGGATTTTATTAATTATATATACAACGTCTCACGTTACCACAGAATATAAAAATAGTCGCCAATGGCAGCCTTGTCAATACCGTTTTTCTAATATATATATATATCAAATCCGAATAAAAAGCAACGGTTTTACATTCTGATGCGCCTTTCCGAATTAGTACAAATTTTAATATTGGATATTTCAGAAACGTCATGCAAACGTATATATTGGATAATGAAGCTGGAATTAGATGTATGGGAGAGTAGTTTAAAACCGGGTACCCTTTTTTCGATTTTTTGTGTACATCACCCGTCTTACCCACATCCCTTAGCGACCCCTAGAAATGTGACATCGGCTTTTGAAGTCAGTTAATCTCTGTTTCCGTGCAGTGCTATTAAAAATAAATTCACCTCAAAAGTTTTAAATGTTTGCCGGGTTTTCTGCTTTTCAAATAAATCTAGCCTGACGGATTGATTTAGGTAAGTAAACTACTGTTTTCTATAGTTTTCGCACAATATTTTGATATCAAGCTGAAGTGTACACTTAGCTGTACAGGAGAACGGCTATGTTGATATTTGGTCGTGTTTTGGGATAAAATATGGTGTCCATGGTTTTGCATTTAATTCTACAGTGAATTGTTGGCAGCTGGTGATCATACAGCTGGTGAAGCATGGATAGAATGTTCAGTCTGCAGAGAGTGGATAAAGCTGAGAAAGCCATTACATGTCAACATTAAAATTTGCTTGAAAACTGAAATAAAAAGTTACTGGCATAAAAAAATTATGTTCATCTTTTAAAGTTTGATTCAAAATGTATTACAAAAAAACTTTTTGGTACCGACGTGTAAAAAATTAATTTCTGATTAGTACCGGTTTTACCCTACCACAAAAATTGGATGGTCCTAGAAAACGCCTTTTCCCAAGTAGAGAAAAAAAATTTCTGTGGCACGAAGTATGGTTTTGCAATAGCCCATATGTCCCCCAACACATGGGTGTCACGATTTTTTCGCCCTTCTAGACTTTTGTCAACAAAGAAAATTCATTAGGTGCACGCTTTTACCGTACAGTTTCCCTATTTATATTTATATTGATACTTACATAGAGAAATCTTTTAACCTAATTAAAATAAGACATAAAGACAAATCGATTGGCTATTTTTGTTTTGATGTGACAATTTGTTACAATCTCTTCTCCACCTCTCTCCCTCTCTATCTTTCTCTCTCTCCCTTGTTTTGTCGAATGTTTATTTGTTGCAATCCTATTAACGTAAATTGAAGATTTTTGTAAACTGGAGAAAATACATCCACTTAACAATTAAATATTTTATTTCGCATTTATTATATTAGTGCACTTTTTAATTAGAACATTTAGGATTGTAACATTATTTGTTGTTCTTAATCATCGGATAATAAGTACAAGTTCGTTTTGTAAAGTTACTGAAGCATAATTTACAATGCTTTATGAGTACCAAGGCAAGTACAGTTTTCGAAAAAGGCCTATGTCTAAAACCATTACTATAAACAGTTAGAGCATGTTCTCGCCTGCTCACAAACAGTTAGAGCATGAATTCTGCTTCCAAAAGAAGCAGAATTCATCGATACACACACCGTATTAACTTGCACTAGAAGTTACCTTTTTCTCGGAGCTTAGAAGAAACATTTATGGCATAAACTCTGATGAATGATCGCCGAAAGTTTTTAAAGAAAATCTGTTAGTAAAGAAGAACTAGATTTCAAAATTTAAGAACAAAGCCAACAACAAAAAAAAACAACAAAACAACAACAAAAAAAGCTTAAATTCAAACAATTGTAAATTATCACTCTAAGCCATAGCTGCTAACTTTTACGCTTTTTCCTACCACTAAAATTTCATAGTAAATTTCATCTTATTAAATCCACAAAATCTTGTGATTACATAAGAAAAAAAAATCTATTAAATTTTAGTGGTAGGAAAAAAGCTTAAAAGTTGGCAGCTATGCTCTAAAGAGTCAATACAACACATTTTAAAATCGTAAAATTTCCTCATATCAATCTCGTACTCTGCAAACATATGAACTAAAATAATCAAATAACTAATCAGTAAAAAGTAAAATGTAACATTTTTTTTTTTTTTTTACTTGTGTTTAACGTATTGATATTTTAAATTGAGTACGCTATTCATATTTTCAAACTGCCACTTGAATTTAACGAAAATATGTGAAATCTATATAAATCACAAGTATTCACGATAAAACTAAAAGTTCTCGAATAATTGGGGAAAATATTGAAAGATATTTTTTTAAATATGACGATGATTTACTTGTCACATTTTTCGAAAATTATTACGCTGTCATGTCTTATGAGAAAGCCTATAATTTATATGTGACATGTAGTAATTACGTAACGAATTTGTTAAAATTTAAGTTTGAGAAAAGTAGAAAATAAAATCGTTTGTTACACAAAAAAATAAATTTTATTTAAGAGTTTTTAAATTGAATATTTCTTTTCATTAAAAAGTTATAGTAGTAGCATCTGAAAAAGAATGTAAAAACAATATTTTAAATAACTTTAATATGTTATACCAATATAATGTTTATGCAAATTCAATTTAATATAAAATTAGAAAATTATTTTTTACTGGAATTTAAAATTCAAATGGATGGATGTTTTGCATCATACTAAATATAATTTATCTTCACTTTTAAAATAATTTACATTTCATTGACATTTATGTTAATTTAAATACCTAAAAATTTACTTGGTTATATGAAGTAAATTTTACATATATAGGGGAAGGTGGCCTAAAATGATGTTAACGGGCAAAACGATCCACACATGTTTTCATCCAGACAGATTGCGCTATCTACAGGGTATCACATAAACTAGCTAAGATAAGAAAAGAACAAGCAATGGATGTATTCAAGCGATCGCAGTATTACACGGCTGAATAGAATTCTTGAGAAAAATTGGTTTTTATAACATATTTCATAAGATAGGCACTAACTTTCATATTTATTTAAATTACAGGCTTTCAAGTACAGAAATATGACTTGGTTTACTGAATGTAAAATGTTTTTAGATGTGAATTACACATATGTATTGTCGTAATTACTCTTATATCCTTTATTTTGCCGTTAAAAAAACCAATTTACATTTTTTTTTAAATGAAGGATAATTTTGCCCTTTTGTGAGGGTAAAATGATGTTTTGGACACTTTTTTAAAAATCTATTTATTTCATTACTCAATTTGAGTTTTAAATATTATTAAAATATGTTTATAATACATAATTCAGTGTAAAATATACTAGCAAAGGGCCGAAGTTTTGTTTACACAGTTATGTTATTTTACCCAAGTTTTAACCTTAAGGGGATCATTTTAGGCCACCTTCCCCTATATGATACATCACACAATGAGAAAAAATTCTGCCACTTTTATCTAGAAACTAAATTGTGGCTCTAGAACAAATAGCTCCATGCCATCCGTATAATTATAGATACCATTGCTAGAGAGTTCTAGTCAACCCTACTCAAATTCAAGAGCGTTTTCCTATATCATCGTGGTCTAACTTATTTAAAAATCTCTGCAAATAAATGTGAACACAAGAGGATTGTTTCAGTAACTATGGTTCTAGTTTATGAATTTCTCCAGAAATCAAGTAAAAATTTCTCATAATTCAAACGATTCATAATATAATTTATTGTTTCATCACTCAGAAAACTATAGCCTAGAAATTATCGATCATTTCGTCTATTCAGTGTATTTGTTTACCTTATTCGCACAGCTCGGAAATCTATATTTCTAGTTTAGGGATTTAGAAAATGACTATTTATTCGTTCTAGATGAAGGCGGTATAAGTTTTCTGTCAGTGTAATTCGCTTATATATATATATATATAGATATATTTATTAAATATACAATAATAAACTATATACAGTCAAACTCCTTTAGTACGATCAAGGCTAAAACAAGTGTACGGTTAAAACAAGCAATTTGCACAAAAATGGTTCATTATTTAATCTATTTTAATATTTTCACATTTTTTACGAGTTACAAAAGCACGAACACGGCTAATGCGAAGAAAATAGATGCTCATTTTAATGTGATTAGCAACAAAATGTAGGATATAGTTACAAAATTATCTTTCTTATAGAACATTTATCACTATCCACGATAATGCATTGCAAGTATCTCTCATTATCAATATTACCAAAGAAAATTGAAATTTTAAATCGACAACACCCGCAAATGCAAAGCCATGTCCTGAGATCGTAGAAGAATGAAAGAAACAAAGAAGAGATAGGTAAGTTTTAAATACCGCCTCTTTGTAAGATCTAATTGCGACATTGAAAGCAGAGAGTATTAAAAAAAATTCCTTTATTGTTTCTTTAACCGGAATCTTAATAAGTTGTTTATAAATGCGAAATCTGGGCCATATTAATCAGCATTTTCATGTATTTCATTGCCCAGTTAAAATGAAAAGAATATGTGAAACACACAGCTAAAAAATGACTATTGTAATTTTAGCCGCTTTTTTCTGAAAAAAAAAAAACTTAATGAGTTCCATTACTGTACTCCGTCCATGTGTTTAGATTTACTAGTCCTATAGAGGCCTTGACATCAGTACTGTGATTTTGTCTAAAGAAAAGACCCATCTAAAAAAATGACATTCCCAAAAGTGACACTCAATATTTTATTGTATGTTTATGACATTAAGATAATTTTAGTATTGGGATAATTAGAGCAATTAATATTAGTAATTAGTTTATCTATATCAAGATTTTTTTAATCTTCACGGGTTTATGAATAAAGGTTAATATAAGAAGTTTTATTTTTTTATCCTATCGCACTTGTGTCTTGGTTCTCGTATCAACCGAATTTGACTGTAATATAATAAGAATAACAATAAGTTTCATTATATAACCTTAATTATTCTGAATATTACATATGTTGCGATATATGTAATATTACATTTACTAAAACAAGTAAGCTTATAGTAAGCTAACTCAGGCATGTATCTTAACTAATTTTTTTTTTATTATAGTTAATGCGCATTTTCTTTATGACCAATTTATATATATTACTAATTTTATTGTTACCAAAGCAAAATGTTGATATTAATTTACATTAATTAACAGAAAACATATAAATACTGCTATTCAATCAACCAAATAAAAGACGCAGCAAAAAAATGTATATGAATAGTGAATTGATTAAAAACTAAATTGTCGATATAATATAACAATATACGCATTGCATTATGTAAACTTTAATGTTTTATTTCAATTATAATTTGTGTTAGATTTCTTCGCGGATTTTTAATGAAAGTTATTTTATTTGTTGCAATTATTGTTGCATTGATTTAATTTATAAAGACATAGCAGAATAGAAATAATGTTTTTCTAAACAAGAAAATGCTTTTAGCAGCTTAGGGAAGATAACATGAAGTTAATTAATTTAGTTTTAGTTTTACCTAAGGTCTTAGTGCAGAAATTTCGAATTGCCATCAAATATATATGCGCATACATCTTCTCTTTGAAAAATACTGTTATACTATTTACTTTATAAGAAGCCTTTATTATATTAATTATTATACATTAAATTAAATTCAGTGTAACCGGTAAACAGAGTTTTTAATGTGACATGATTAAAATTTTATTGATAATCTATATTACATAAAGAAATAAAGAACAAACGTGACCGTTCGTAAATGTTGACGTCATTTAGACGTTGGCAACACCAGATGATTAAATTGCGCTTTTAGTGCACTTTTTTAAAAATTCTAAAAATCTCGCATTTTCAATTTTTACACTGTCGAATAGCGAATGAAATGTACTTTAAAATGCAATTTGTTTGGAAACTATATCGCAACTTACTCATTTTTTATGGTTTTTAAAATAATTTTCAAACATGATTTTTTAATCGATCTCTATCTCTTGAAGACTATTACGAATGATAAATACGTTTGCACTTAAATTAATATAAATTGTTACACATCAGTTTGCTTCTTATATTACATAACGAAATTAAAACTTCATCTCAAAAAAAATATATACATATAATGTAATTAAAACACTATTTTAACACATATGTAATCGAACTACGTACTTAAACCACTGAAATTATTAGAATAAAAAAGGATTCTGTAAATAGCGATGTTTGGCGATTTCTTCGGCTGTTATTTCCTGCCACGAAAACGAGGCCCATATGAAAGTATCGCGTTTAATAAATTTCAAAGCTTTATTTACTCTACAAAATATTTATTATAAAACTTCATTATAAAAATTATTGTTGCCATTGGACAATCTAAAACTGTACATTAAACAATCTATTAGGGTTTTCAATTAAAAAAATTATATTCACCTATACTCTGTAGCACGGAATGTCTGGTTTGTGTAGACCTAATATTTTTAATACCTTAAATTCCAAAGCTTCATATTTTCTGTGTCTGCTAAATCGCATATGTCAGCGATCTAATGTTAAGATGTTTGAAAGACCACTTAATCCAGCTCTACTAAAATTAATAATTTTTTTTTGTCTTTTTTTCAATACCTATTTTAAATATATAAATATTGTATTGATGTGTGTGCAATTATTTAAACATATATGTTTCAAAAATGTTATATCAATTAAACATTTAAAGTGAAAATGTATATTAAATAATATCTGATACTTAAAAATATAAGATAACTATTTCGAAAATCTAATTTCCAGATCACTGAAAAATTGTCAAAATTTTCTTGAAATTCTTCCTATGAGGAACGAAGAGTCAGAAATACTTGTAAAGTAGACGACATGAAATTTACATTTCATCAAATATTATTTTTATTATCTATTATTAATATTATTATTTATCTATATATTACTTTAACACATCTAAGTAAAATGAAATATATATATATATATTTGACCGTATTTATTTATCTACACGTGTTTTGCAAAATTTACATCTGCAAAATTAAAAACATATGTGCATTTAAAATAACTATTTTTTTGGTATTAGTGAATTCTGTTTTCAAAATTCGACATTTCTGACAAAATCATAGAAACTCGACAGAGTCTCTCACCAAGTAATGCAATGAGCAGAGAACGATAGATATTTCCGTTAATTGATGCCAATTTATTTTGCATGATTAATAAGTACTACGCCTAGTTTATAGTCAAAGGATTGAAAAATAAGTTTTTGACGCCTATATAACTCACATGTGTCTTACCCAATTTAAAATATGTTGGTATTTGACGTATTTCTGGATTTGTAAATACAGGATATGTGGAATTATTGTTAAAATTTAATAATTTTATTTTACAATTTCCTTAAGTGTAGAAATGAATTTTGATACAGAACATAATGTTTAATTTAAAATTTAAAAATTAGACGTGGAACTTTCTAATTATAAATATCTTTTATCTAGAAATATATATATATGTGTGTGTGTAACGGAGGTTCAACTGTTTCTAGTTCAACATTTGATTTAACTTAAAATCTAGAATTTATTTGTAATCGTAGATTAAATAATGGCACATAGTTCATTTGGGAACTGATTTTATTCCTTTTCCGTTACACGACATTTTTTTTTAATCAGATACGTTGCCCCGAGTGACATACTGATTGTTAGGAAATTATTTTACCCCAAAAAATCTCATGTTTTTACACTTATCGCGGTTTTATTCCTTACTTCCGGTATTTTTTCCAGTAGAGCAAAAGTGTCAAGCATTGGCGGAAACTGAAATTGAATTGGTTCAATTCTTTTTTATTGATATATGTGATAGACCGTTACAGAGCTCCCGGGAATCGTCTGGTGTAGACTGACGAGAGAAAAATGAATGTTGCACTAATAACAGCAATTTCTATTTTTAAGTTAATTCAATTATAAGGTCTGAACGTAATAACTGTTTTGCAGAAAAACAAAAGGCAAATCCTTTTTGAGTATAAGATTTAAAAGTTAAGAAAAAGAAACTGCGAATTTTTATTTTAAATTTGGAATTTTAATAACGTCTTCTTCTTTATCGTTTCATTTATATGTATGTATATATATATAGATATAGATACAGGGTGTTCAAAAATTCGACACATAAATTATGAGGGGTAATAGAAGACATGAAGAGGATGAAAACGTACCATAGAACATGGGTTCGCAAACCACGTTTAGTGGGAGAAAATCGCAAAAAAAAAAATAAAAAATATGACGGGTGTGACGTCTATTGGAACAAAAAGGGTCAATAATGAATAGAAATTTTTTGACGTAAAGCATGATTACAATGCATTATAGTTAAATGTCAGAAATGAGACGACGAGACTTCATTATAGGAATATGTTTTAACGCGTCCGGCAATCCATCGTCCGTCTGTGTCGGCAGCATGACTGTCGTGGCCACAATTTCGAACAGTTTCTTAAAAATATGTCGTCGTCTCCTTCCTGACGTTGAACTGCAATGCATTGTAATCATTCTTGAAGTCATACAAATGTTTTTCCTACTTATCACTGCCCCGTTTTGTTCCACTCGACGTCACACACTTCACAACTATTTGTGCACACTATTTTCTTCACAACTATTTTCTCCCATTAAACGTGGTTTGTGATCCCATTTTCCATAGTAAGTATCCATCCTCTTGATGCTTTCTATCATCCCACGTAAGTTGTCGGTCGAAATTTGGAACACCTTGTATACATAATCGATCATTTCCATATTACTGCTGGATGTAGGTCTCCCTATATTTTTGTATTGTTTCCCGTCTAGTGTTTTCCTAATCCAATTAACTCTAGCCATTTTTCTGATTTCGTCGTTCAATCTTACCCAAGGTTGCGTTCTTAGTCGTTGAACAGTATTCCGCCATGATCATGCAAAGAAACAGTCATATATACTATTTTTTTACACATTTTTCTAAGCATTTAAAAAAATGCACAACGATGAACGATGTATAATACGAAATGTTTTCAACAAGCTTTTGACATATAGTGTATTTCCTGAAAACACGTTGTTAATTCCAATAATAATAAACTGTGCATCGCATTTCGTAATTATGAATATTGAATGCAGGGAACACCATATAAATTGATGAAAGAAAAAATCACTTAAATTTTAAATATTGGT
This sequence comes from Maratus michaelseni, assembly GCA_963931845.1. Classification (NCBI taxonomy): domain Eukaryota; kingdom Metazoa; phylum Arthropoda; class Arachnida; order Araneae; family Salticidae; genus Maratus; species Maratus michaelseni. Next base: position 398,329,149 of record OZ007592.1, read on the forward strand.
AAACAAATTATTGAATTTCACGTTTATTGTTTATAATATAATTTTTAATGCAGCTTGTCTAATAACACAAATTATCGACGAGATGTTATTGTGATATCAAAATCATCACAAATGGTCACAGCCAAAACGGGACGTCTTATTTGCACATATTGAATATGAGGACCGTTATTTTGTGAATAAACTGTAAAAATATGAAATAAAAAAACAGAAATATATTAAACTAGAAAAATATGGTGATAAAATGAAACATCCCGCATACTACTTAGCACCATATATAAGAAAGTTACGGAATATATGAAAGACAACTAGTGATCTCCTACCAAAGTTACTTATGGACTGAAGAATCATAAATAAAGAACCAAGTGAAAGACAGAGTTAAATTAAGAGAATATGATTGGCAAAAGTCTAAATTGCTATTAAATAGTATATTAGATAATAAGGTACAAAAAATTGTTGACAGATGTCATGAAATCGATTATGGTCAAGGAAACATATTTACAGAAAACTTCTAGAAATATAATAAAGCAAGACAAAACAAACAAACAAGAAAAACAGAAGTTGTCACAATGCTATTATTATTATTATTATTATTATTATTATTATTATTATTATTATTATCATTACTTTTATTCCCGATGTTACTGATAATGGTGTACACATGGCCGCGTATAACTCATTGAGAAATGTGTGCTGGGAGGTATCCTGTATAGAAATGTCATAGTTTGTATAAGCAAGTGTGTATTTCTTGCACTTAATAGTTTAAATAATTTATGAAACAGTTGAAAAATTTATTTGTATAAAAAATAAAGGTAAGAGAAATATAAAGAAAATATTCACAGATAGTTAAATGGCAGTTATTGATTGTTTATTCATTTTTTATTTTTTTATTATTATTTTTTTATTTATTTATTTTTAAGAGAGTCGACGTTCTTGGTGTTCTTCTTTTATATCAAACATTAACTTTGTTTATTAAAGTACTGCTTCAATTTTGCCTCGTTGCAAAATTGACAAACTTGATTATGCATATAAAGCTAACAGATGACAAATTTCACAAATAGCAGATAGTAATCGTTTTCTCCCTTGATTTTCAAATTATGTATTGTTGAAAACAGAATTAACACAACATTTTATTCAAACCGCTACGAAAATTTTAAATTCAAACTTTTAGATGTTACCCCACATTTAATATTACTGGTTCAAATTAATTTTAAATTGTTCATTTATTGAGAATCAAGTATTATCCCCTAATCTCATTATTTTCTATTTATTTAAAGAATATTAATTTCCATTTGTTAGACAATGGTGCAATGGATAAACGGTTTTTTATCAAACATGTGTCATTTATTTTAAAATCTGTATATTTAGAAAAAAAGGTGCTTTAAAATCTACAAATGTTTTATTGTTTAAAATATATCTGAAAGGTTGAATAAAACATCTTTACGTTCATGTTTATATGCATATCAATGTAAATTGTAAATTTTAATATGCTTATTATCCAATGATAAAAGATCAAAGTGTCTTGTTTGCATTCATGCATCGCATAGCCATAAGATATCGCGTAACTAATGCATCACTTTAACATTTTAGCAAATTAGAAATATTTGACAATCATTTGATAGGCTATCGTTTGATCTCTAAATTTAAATAACTTACTGGTATTAAGGAAAAATGCATTACAAATTTCAAACAAATTATATATATATATATATATGTACAAAATGTTTTATGTTTGAGTTTAAGGCGGGACGGACTTGATCAAAGATGAAATATTTAAATTGAACAAAATTGTATTGTTTTTGAAATTTTGAATTTTTTTTTTTATTTAAGTCACAGAATTAACATAAGAAAGGTTTTTTTATACATTACGTTAGAGTTTAGCCGTTTTCTCCAAGGGAAACTAGAATTAAACGAAATATACCGGTGAATTTGAAAAATTATCTAACAGGGCAATATCCCTCAAAATCCTTTGAGCAGAATGGCTTTCATAAAAATGGCTTTCATAAGCGGGTTTAACCGATTATAGAAATTTCACCTATAATGTTTATTTAGTCATTTCTTGTATTTTAAAGCAATCTGGGCTCACTTTACCCGGAATTTACCCGGAATATCCTTCCGCATTGCTGAAAAGATACGGACGCCTTTGTGCTATTACATTTTCTAAGTTTTCTGACCAAATTTGTGCTGATAAGCACTTTAATTGATCATTTGTAGTAGGATTAGGTAAAGAACGATATAACGATATGCAATATACTAAAACGGTCCTTGATAAATAAACAGTGCAATTCTCACCAAAATCCGTAGACATGTTTTCGTGTTTTATAATCGGCTAGTGTTTTATAATCGGATTCACCTGATTATAGAGTTTTTTACATAATTCGAGAACAACGCGACGTAGAACGATATGTTATGTACTAAAACCTTCTCTGAAAAATAATCAATATAATAATGTAACCCCAATCAAAATCGTGCCAAACTTTCATAAACAGATTCGTCTGATATATAATTCTGTACTTGAACAACGTTAAATCGTTAAATCATTTTATATAGCAAAACCTTCCCGGAAACAATTATCTAACAGGGTAATTCCCATCAAAATCCATACAGCAGAATGTTTAAAAACGGCTTTCATAACCGGGTTTATACGTTTATAGAAATTTCACCCATAATGTTTATTTCGTCACATTTTATTATAACAATGAAAAGAAGTCCCTCGCGTTTTACTGACAGTTTGAATTTCTTCCGTTGCTACTCATGAGTTTTTTTTAAATTATCTCTTTTTAAAGTTAGAAATTTTGAGTTTTTGGCACCAAATACATCGCCAAATTAGAAACCTATGCGATATCTCACGAACTATTGGACTTAGAAGAATGTACTTGGTACCATTCCATTAAACAGACAAAAATACATTAAAATGTTTTATCGTTTGACACATAACTAAAGGGTGGTTATAATACAAGTATCTCTATTTGGAGCTGTCTGTAGCTCTAAGGAATGATCCGAATGAAACCAAAATCGGTGTACTTACTATTCGAGAAGGAGGAAGCAGAATGGAATAATAATAAAAAAATAATTCCAATAATCACTGACAGATGGCGCTACCGAGAATGAAATGTAATGCGTAATACAAGAACAAAAAATTAAGGCGCAAACCGAATGGCACACATAATTTATTGGAAAATGTCACAGTGAACGTGGTTACTCTTTTGTATGGCGGTGCCGCAATCATGTTCATGTTCCACATGGTCATTCTGCTGGATGCAAAACGTGCTCAACTGCGGAATGAAATGCATCAGGAATGATGCTTCGTGCATGTTATGATATGCTGTAAAGTCTTTGAGGTTTGTGACACCTGCACGGTACATAATATTACACATTACATTTCACACTCAAAAAAGCCATCTGTCAGTGTTTTTTTATTGATCCATTCGTCTTCCCTCTTCTCGAATAGTAAGTACACCGATTTTGGTTTCATTTGGATCATTCCTTAGAGCTACAGGCAGTCCCAAATAGGGATACTTATATTATAACCACGCGGTATAATATCCGAATTTTAAGGAATTTTTTGTAAGTTTGTTTCCGTTTTTACAATTCTTAGGGTCGGAGTTTTAGAAAATCTATTCTTAGCGATCGTCTAAGTACTAAGAGGTTTTTTCCCTCCAATTTTTATATTTCTAGGTTCAGTAGTTTGGGCTGTGCGTTGAGGATCTCCCCAGTGAGGACTTTCTTCTATATATATAAATAATCGTCATTAAGGTGTGTTTTGGTAATAAGTCGAGCTTATACAGCGTAAAAAAAGAAATAAAGAGTTTCTATAAATATTCCGGAATTTAATGTGATTTATAAAACTAAAATGAAACCTCTTCAATGTTGCCCACTAATCTGAAAAGTGTTCCTTTATCTTCCAAAACATGAGAAATCGATAGATTGTTGAGATTTAAAGACGTATTTCTGAAACAAAAGTCTTTTGCTGCGCATTTTCGAAAATGTTCCCGAGTATTTTTTATAGTATAGTAATCATTTTTCCAAACACGAAATAAGCATTCTCAATTAAACATTTTTAGCGTTGTAATATAATTTTAATATTAATTCTGTTAAATTAGCATATTTGTCTGTTGAACATAAAATGTTTATTGGAGGATAGACAGCAACTGAAAAAGATTGCATATTGCTAGATGCAACTGATTAATACAGTGTAAAAACTACTCAAAAACGTTTACAAAATTTACGTGCAAACAAAGAAACTTTTGTATCAGAATTGCTTGATTAAATATCGGAAATGTATTTTTTTCTGATGTTGCAGAGCTAAAACGAACGTTTTTCGGATAAATTGAGAAATATGATATTAAATTTCAGTAAACCGCATTAAATTTCATCCCATTTGCGGAAACATTCGTCTTATTTTAGATTGTACAGATTTGGAGACCAATGCCGTATATTACTGCTAGGGTCGCTGTAAGAAATCTTACCGAAGAGCACATTTCTACTTTACTATACCTAGATTCTTAACTAAATTTAAGTTAGTTAAATTAGAGACAGTTGTAAGATTTTTCTGAATTATTATAAATAATTTAACAATATCTTATAAATAATATCTTTGTTATAAACAATTACATTTTTGAATAACTGACATTTTTTGTAACTTTCTAGTACTCTTTTTACTTTCTTCTATCTATAATAGAAGAAAGTATTGTAATCGAAATTTTTTTCGACTTCCGGTTTTCAATGAATTTACACGTTTTAGGGGTTAGAGATTCCGAAAAACATGTTTTTACAAAATGTCTGTCTGTCCGTCTGTCCGTCCGTCCGTCTGTCCGTCTGTGTGGCTTTTAATTGTACCATCTAAAAGTGTATGAAGTTATGCTTCAAATTGAACCTAATTTTTTTTCTATGTTTTTGGCTATGGCAAGCAGATTCTATCAGAATTTGGGGATATTTCGACGAAAGGGGGCGCTGTGATCGATATTTTTGTTCCATTTTCACTATTGTACCACCTAAAAGTGTATAAAGTTATTCTTCAAATTGAACCATATTTTTTTCTAGGTTTTTGGCTATGGCAAGCAGATTCTATCAGAATTTGGGAATATTTCGACGAAAGGGGGCGCTGTGATCGATAGTTTTGTTCCATTTTCGCTATTGTATCATTGAAAAGTGTATGAAGTTATGCTTCAAATTCAACCACATTTATTTTCTATGTTTTTGGCTATGGCAGGCAGGTTCTATTAGAATTTGGGGATATTTCGACGAAAGGGGGCGCTGTGATCGATATTTTTGTTCCATTTTCACTATTGTATCACCAAAAAATGTATGAAGTTATGCTTCAAATTGAACAACATTTTTTTTCTATGTTTTTGGCTATGTCAAGCAGGTTCTATTAGAATTTGGGGATATTTCGACTTGGGGATATTTCTTTATGCCAGTATTTTCTTGAAATAAAATTTTAAAGTTCAATTTCAAAAAATGCCGATAGGGGGCGCTTTAGACTTTGGAGTAACAAACAACTATTTTTTAACGTTATTTTTTGTATTTCTTTAAATGATTTCGAAAGCTTAGACTTAAACTTAAATTTTGATCTAAAAATCTGAGTCCTAACGAGTAGTTAAGTAGCGTAAACTGAAATTTGAAATTTGAAACCCTTCTCCCCCCAGAACAAAAATCAGTTATTCCCGATCTTTGTGTCGTAGATTAGGCTCTAACTACTGCCGCGTTTTGCTAAAATTATTCTTTATGTCAGTATTTTCTTGAAAATAAATTTTAAAGAAAATTTTCAAAAAATTCCGATAGAGGGCGCTTTAGACTTTGGAGTAACGAACAACTATTTTATACCGTTATTTTTTGTGTCTCATTAAATGCTTTCTAAAGCTTAGACTTAAACTTAAATTTTCAGCTCAAAATCTGAATCGCTGAGCGTGGTTCAGTAGCGAGGGGAGGGGGTTCAAATTTCAACTTCTGAACATAGTTCAGTTTGCACTACTTAACCATGCCCAACGATTCTGTGCTGTGATACGAGGCAAAAATACAACTTTCGTCAAGGACTGCATAGTCGGAATTCACTCATAAAGGCACTGGCACAGTTGGAAACGTCGCTCATGCAAACGTTAAAGCTCCATTCCTGACGCTAGTCACCGGGTGAAGAAGGAAACAGAAAGTATGCAAATGTCAAATGGGGAAGAAGAAGAACACGTATGCAAAATTTCGACACGATTCAGGCATAAAAACCACTGAACGGTGAGTCAAGTGTAAGTCGCTGTAGTAATGAATCGGAAGATGGTGCCCTTCACGAATAAGGAAAAGGCTGAGATGCATTTAATTTACGGAGCGGCAGATGGAAATGGTGCAGAGGCACAACGAATGTACGGAGAGCGATTTCCTAACAGGCGGTTGCCTAACCGCAAAACTTTCGAGCGCTTGCACAGACAGTTGTGTGAGACGGGATCATTTCTCGCTTCCCGGTCGAATGCAGGTCGTGCAAAAAAGGACGAATCAGTAGTTGTTGCAGAAGCCATTCTGGATGTAGTAGCGGCGCAGCCAAGTACAAGTACACGAACAGTGGCTAGCCAGGTGGATACCTCACAGTCCACGACTTGGAGGGTACTGAAGGATGAACATTTGCTCCCGTTTCATGTGCAACGAGTCCAGAAACTGTCTCCAGGGGATTATCCAAATCGTATTGAATTCGCCCGCTGGTTTCTGCAGCAGAACGCGCTAAATCCACATTTTGGACGAACTGTGCTTTTCGCCGATGAATGTACCTTCACACGTGAAGGTACATTTAACACACACAATGCACATGTATGGGCGGATGTCAATCCACATGCTACGTATCCACATGCTCATCAGAGACGCTTTTCCATCAATGTTTGGGCAGGAATCCTCGGAGACCACCTAATCGGACCGTACCTTCTTCCTGAACGCCTCAACGGTAAAACATACCTCACATTTCTGCAACATGTGCTGCCAGACCTGTTAAACGTTGTTCCTCCACGCATCCGGCGGGTCATGTGGTTCCAGCACGATGGAGCGTCAGCCCATTACGTACGAGACGTCCGCAACTATCTGGACATCACATTTCCGAACAGATGGATTGGTCGAGGTGGTCCTGTTGCTTGGCCTGCTCGCTCGCCAGATCTTTCACCCCTCGATTTCTTTTTTTGGGGACGATTGAAGGCTCTTATGTATGAGACACCCATTGAATCCCCCGAGGAACTGGTCGCCAGACTTTCCGCCGCTGTAGGGGAAGTGCTCGAAAAGCCTGATGTTTTCGCGAATGTTCGCCGTTCCATTCGTCGCCGTTGTTCTGCGTGCATAACCTCTGGTGGTCACAATTTTGAACATTTATTGTGATTACATGTTAATAAATATGCTTTGGTAACATAATCCTAATTTGTGTCTTTTTACCTCGTATCACAGCACACAATGTGTGGACATGGTAAACTGAACTGTGCTCAGGAGTAGAAATTTCAAACCCCTCTCCCCAGAAACTTAACCACGTCTAACGATTCAGATTTTGGGCTGAAAATTTAAGTCTAAGCTTTAGAAAGCATTTAATGAGACACAAAAAATAACGGTATAAAATAGTTGTTCGTTACTCCAAAGTCTAAAGCGCCCTCTATCGGAATTTTTTGAAAATTTTCTTTAAAATTTATTTTCAAGAAAATACTGACATAAAGAATAATTTTAGCAAAACGCGGCAGTAGTTAGAGCCTAATCTACGACACAAAGATCGGGAATAACTGATTTTTGTTCTGGGGGGAGAAGGGTTTCAAATTTCAAATTTCAGTTTACGCTACTTAACTACTCGTTAGGACTCAGATTTTTAGATCAAAATTTAAGTTTAAGTCTAAGCTTTCGAAATCATTTAAAGAAATACAAAAAATAACGTTAAAAAATAGTTGTTTGTTACTCCAAAGTCTAAAGCGCCCCCTATCGGCATTTTTTGAAATTGAACTTTAAAATTTTATTTCAAGAAAATACTGGCATAAAGAAAATTTTTTGCAAAAACCGCAAACGAATCGACCAATTTTTCCATGTTTTATAATCATTTGAAATTTCGGACCCTAAACTTTAATGCCCCCTATCTCCTTGGGAATACGTCTGGGGCCCTTAGTCTCCTATTTAATATTATTTGTCTTTAAGTGTACTATAACCCCTTAAAGTTCTGCCCATCTTTTATGAATCACCCTGTATACTTATATTCGCCAACGTCAAATTCTCCAAATTTGGCGACCAAAATAAGTTGCCATAAACGAAGCCAACTTGGCTGTAGAGGACTAATTTGGCGATATTCTCATTCAAATTCAATGTTGACGAGAACTGGGATTGAATCTTCTTTATTTAGGTTCCACGCGTTTTACCTTCGTGTTTTCCATTAAATAAATTAGCTAAAATCATAAAACCAAGGAATAGGAAGGCTATGTGTTCCTGTCGGTTCAGGCCAGAAGGACTTTTCGTAGTTTAGTATACATCGGTTGTTCGCATCCTTGTAACCCGACCATTCGCACGCAGCTGACGTACAACAGAATGATGAAAAATATTGATTTTATTGGCTATGTGATAGCGAATTTTGAAGTATTAACATGACTGAGATAGAAGAAAGTTTTGGGATTGGCACATCCGACTAGTTTCAATATATAGCACCCTGAATTATACGAATCGTTAGTCTACTATTCTGGACCGAGATTTCCCCCGTTTTATTGCTTGTTGCAATCGATTAAAAATCTTCCCAAACAAAATTTATGTGTCATATGTTACTGTCAATGACAAAGATTATTATAGAAATGCCATAATTAATCATTAAAAGTCATTTAATTTTCAAACCAAAAGAGTAAAAATTATACTAAACAGTTGAAAGGAATATTTGTGCCGCTTAAGTAATTTCGAACTAATTACTTTCCTCTGAAACAACAGCGTACATCATAAAATATCAATTGTTGAGTTCAATCTGAAAATCCATAATTACTCTGGTAATTTGTTTTTGGAATATTTTGTTTTCAAGGATGAATGTGATACAAATTACCCAAAAACTACTTAATTCTTTTATAAATTTTAAATCAGCAGCTCAAGATTTTATTTTCACTTTATTGAAAAGTTTGTTATAATACGAAAACTACTTACATAAAAACATTTCATGAAAGTTTTTTTTTGCGTTATTTCTTAAAAATTAAAAGCAAATTGAGTCTTCCAAAACAAATATCCAGATCATTTATGCTATTTATTATTAAAAAAAAGTGTTGCTTCTAATATTTCGATATGAGTTAAATTCAAACAAAACGTAACACGTTGACCGCCGAACCGGACAACATAAAACGTTAAAGAGATAATAGCGTGAATCGTATTTGTGTCATACGACAGTCGAAGTGTTAAATTTCGTTTTTTAGTCAAAATATAAAGTAATGGGTAAATAAATATGCTTAATTCCAATAATAAATGAGAAAGAAATAGAGAAATAAATAATACATTCTTTAAATGAATATCATTTACGATATTTTTCATTTATAATATTTTTAAGGTGCCTGACTACGTACGGAGCAATTTTTCCCAAATAAGCTATTTAATTATTTTTTGAACTTATTTTTATTAAGATTAGGGCTAGAAACTGTGAAATTTTTTTAAAAAATATTTCATTCATTGATGAAATTTCGGTAAATGGGGGATTTTGTGGTAAAATTTAATATGAAATTTGGCCCAATACGCAAAACACGCTACAGAAAAATATATTGTATGTATCTTAATTTCCTTTTTACACTTCATACTTATGACATTGGTGAAGGCAATGAACTAAAATCTAAGAGATATTTTTAATGTTTCAAAATTTATAGCATATCGCACCTTTTTACATGCTGATTTTCTTAAAATTCATCGACGCCTTTCCACGAAAACATCCATAAAAAAAAAATATTTATTCTAAAATTATATCTGTAGTTCATTGCCTTCACAATACTATAAACAACATACATTTTAAATTTCATAGTGATATTCTGAAAACGTTTTGAGAAATCATGTTTTGCGTATGGAATTTTCACAAAAAATTACATTTTCCAAAAAATGCATTTAAAGTTCAGATTTATTTTTTACTACAAGAATTTACACAGTAATATGCATCTAAACTTAACTGTTTTTATCAGCCATATTCTTTTTTTTAAGTATTGAGCCTTTGTTTATATATAAAAGGCCATACTTTTGCTTCCCTCCTCCCAGATACTACCTTTAAATAGTACTTCTGGTCCTTTAAACAGTACTTCCGGTTTGAGTGACAGCTGTTGAGTAGTTTAAAAACCGCTACAACTCTGGTTCTATTTGTCATACAATAAAAACAAATTCAGTTTTGGAAAGGTAAGAAGTTGGGCTTTAATAAAATGAAATAAAACCACTTTGACAATTTTGGTCGAAAACCACTTTTTAAACGTAGTCAGATACCTTAAAAAATAGTTATATAGTAAATAATTTTCTATCAAAATCATCTTACCATTGAATGTGTTAATTGTAATGCTCACACGTTGTGTAAATAAGTCTAAATTTCGTATTTAAAGTTTGCGTTTTTATTCAGAGTATTTTACATATTTAAACACAATACTGCATGATGCTTTATTATCATACAAAAATATTTTGGTTCTAATAACTGCAGTTATAACGGGCAAAATATTTAAAATATTACCTTGACAAATTCCAAAATTTATTAAAAATAGAAATTGTGCCAAATGTTTACATTATAAAATATACTGAATCATACGTGTGCTGAAAAACATTTTATTTGCAGGAAAGCACATATTTATTAACTGTATGCTTGTTTTGGTATTAAAAAAAACACTACTTAAATCCTTAAGAAATCCAACCAAATTCTTGAAATACTGTACTTAGAGTAGTACTTTAAGTCGTGGGTTTTTCAGTTTAAAATTAAGGGTGGTTTGTTGTTTTTTTCAATGGTTTGACTTTTTTCGGGATTTTATGGTCAATTGGTTTTCTCGCATTATTTCCTCAGTCTTGCAAGTAATACTAGTTTCAATTAATAGATGGCATTGCCTAACCAGTATACAGATTCGTAAAATTGAAGCTGATTGGTCAAGTGTACGGATATTGGAATTTTCAACAACAGCTCCGTCAGAAAAAGCTTGTGATTGACTGTTATCCTGATGATGACTTCACATAAAAGTTGAAACTTGTAGATATATTTTTAATGGTGTTTTTATATATTTTATAGTGATACATCAATTTAGCAAGTTGTATATATTTTACATTTATTTCATTTATAAAAGTTTTATATGATGTAAACGTCCATTACTTTTTGATATGATAAATAGTATTTCATAGAACAAATGCTATTTTTGTTTAAACAATGTGGACCTCATATTTTAAGCACTTCATATTTGTACAACTTTTGCAAAATCATACATTTCATATTTGTTTTATTTGTTTAATTTTCCAATAAATAAGCATAAAAGGTATTTTTATTAACAAAATGAGATTTTCTTAAATTTTGATGTAATCCCGATGTTATCGGTTGAAAAAAGCTCTTTACTCATGAAAATAATAACATTAATCATAAAAACTTCAAAATCGGAATATAGGTCTTATTGTCCAAAACGTAGCTTATGGCGGTTTATCATGAGGCGAAAGTGTAATGTTTGAGTTATATTTTGCAAAATCTATTATAGGTGACAGGAATTATCAGATTACTTTTGCATTCTGTATTTTATATAACAGAATGAACAGAAATAAATCAGACAGATGTTTAATACTATAACTCTTTTAATAATTACAGAATTCAAAATATGAATTGTAATGTTTCTCAAACGGATATGTAACTTTAAAAATTATATATTACTATTTCTCTTATCTTTTTTCTCTTTTCTGTTTTTTTTTTTTTTTTTTTTTTTTTTTTTTTTTATGTGCCAGTAAACTTAGTTACAGTGTTTTTTGCGTATACGGGGTATCCAAAAAATGTTGAAACATGTCTCCTGGAGATAAGTAGGCAATGTAAACAGCAAAATTGTTCAAAATAAGGTAGCAATTTGGAATATGTTGTTGAAATTGTCTTGCGTATTTTCAAAATGTAATACAATTTAGCTTTTGTAGGGTCCTTCGTGTGTTATAAGTTACATTTAGATAATTATTTTTTAGGTTCTGACAACTAAGATATTGCAAAGGACCTTCTTCTACCACCAAAACTCACCGAGGAATGGTTCTTCGATATGAATTTTAGAGCATAACAGAAATATTCAAAATTTCATAAAATTCAATGTATCATAACTCGGTGAGATTTGTCTCAGAAGAATGGTATTTTTACTGTTTCACTTGTCAAATATTATTCTAAATATTTTAAACCAGGGACCTAAAAATTTAAAAAAAAACTGTAACTTTTTGAAAATTAACGGCAGTAGTATGTAAACAATATAATCTGAAATTCTTCTTTTTCTAACCACTTTGCAATTTTCATTGCCTAAGTATTTGAAACAAGTCCAATATAATACATTTTTCATTATGTAGCAAATAATGTAATTCTCGAATTAAAATATATTTTTTAGAAAATTGCGGAATTTTATCAAAACCACAACATTTATCGATGCACTAAGAAATCTCCAAATATTAATCAAAAAAACTGAACGATGCTAAAAACATATATCGATTATTTTCGTAACACGCTTTCAAAAATTATTATATCGCCGTTTCTTATGACAAGGTATGTAATTTTAGATCTGACATGCAGTAATTACGTAACAAAATTTCTAAAATCGAAGTTTGAGAAAAGAGAAAATAAAAGCCGTTCTGACAACGGAAAATTGATCTCTGCTTAGCACATTGTATTGAACAATACTTTTCTTTTAAAAGTATTAGAGAAAAATGTTACAAAGGATATGAAAGTTGAACATAGAAACAACGTTATTTAAAACTTTTTTCGGAGCGTAAATTTTGTTTAATATATGAAAATCTTTATTTTTATAATTTTTAAATTAGATATGTTCAGATGTTTAACATAAGTAAACTTTTATTTCGTTTTTTTTTCTTATGTTATTACATGGAAGATAACAGATTACTTCATAATAATATTACATTATTTATTTTGTCTATATATATTTATATTGTGCATTACTAAACAATTTTAATTCGCAAATTTATTTTCATATGCACGTACACTGTTAAAAATTTGCAGCAAACTGTCCAGTCATTTAACCATTTTTGTGAAAAACGGTTACATAACCGTAAGTTAACTGTATTCTGACCATAATATGGGGAATAATATTGTCAGAGTTATGTAACCGTTATGTAACCGTTTTTTATAAAAACGGTCAAATGACTGGACAGTTTGCTGCAAATTTTTAACAGTGTACGTTACACATTCATCAAACATCTGAATCTCTTACTCGACTTTTTTTGTAATTATGTTAAACGAAACTTTCTATTATGAAAAAAACTTCTTAGGGTTTGATAAAACTAAGTATAATTCTTAGAAGTTTTAACATACTTTATGATGTATTGAAAAAATCTACATGTAAATTGTAATTGTTAAGTATATTCAAGTTTACATAATAAAAAATAAATTTTTGTTTGTAAAAAGACTTTATAAAAAATAAAGCAACATAAAGTTAGGGCTAGAATGTGAAATAATATATCAGCTTGAATCATTATATAGAAATAAATTTACAGAAAACATTAAAATAGGAGCTGTTACACACATTTAAAACAGTAAAACAGTTGATAAAATCAAATAATTTTCTCTAAAAATAATGTAAAATCATAATTTAAAAAAATGTGAGCATCAACGGTTCGTTTTAGTAGCGGCCATGTTTAAATAAAAGGCGGCGCAATCTCTCCCACCGAAATTGGAGAGTTTGCGCATCTGCTACTTAGGAGAGATTGCGCATTGTTTCCATTAGTTTCCATGCTAGGAGAGATTACGCATTTTATTGGTAAATTTGCATAAAAAATGAAAAATGAAAATCGACTAATTTTAATTTAAACTTATTATCAAGTAACTTAAGGTTATTTTGTAATCTTATCTGGACTTGCTTTTTCTGATTCTTTATTTTTTTTTCCTTTTATTAAAATTTTTTAATCGTTTTAAAAATTATTTCATTTTTTTCTGATTCTTTACGCATTAGGTTGAAATACTCACTCCCAATACAATAAAATTTTTTCACAAAAACCTTACAGCAATGTCATTTAAGTGTAATTATTATTGTTAACAATTTAATTGTAGTTATTATTAGTAACAATCGCTCCTACCCATGTGCGCAATCACACCAACCCTGTAAGGAGAGATTGCGCAAAATAACTTTCTTCGTTTTATTACAACTGTTCTATTAAATTGAAACTTAAGAACAAAATAGCAATGGAAATGTATAAAAAACAAATGAAGTAAAAATTATTCATGGATAGTTTAGCAAAAAATTTATATTTAGATCTTTTGAATTGTGCGCAGACTCTCCTAGCTTTACCTTATAGTAAATCATAACAAGTCCAATTATTGAATAATAATTCATCGTGATTGTGACATTATTGTTACAGAAATATTGTAATATAGTCTTTTCAAATAAACTTGTTTCATATTTGTTGATATGTTTTAATAACATCCCTACTTATGTCTGAAAAATAGGCATTTACTTGAAATGATTTCAACCAAAGGAAAAATTTTAAATAAAATTCGAAAAAATGTTTTAGCCTTTTTTATGCATTTTAAATATACAAAATCTGATTAGTATTACAATGTGTATGCTAAAAACATCACACATATATGAATCATACATATCAAAATATTCGACTCAAGTTATTTATTTGAATTTTTTCTCAAACGACAACTATTAAAATAAATTCATAATTGTTAGCGGATTAATTTTTTTCATTGTTATTTTATCACAAACTGATTGTTAGATAATTTACACGTACGATGTATTTACCAATCGGTTTGATTTCGTTAAAATAATAATTAAAAAAGTGTCATTACGTATCCGTAGTTTATTGGATTTCCTTTACTTACGGTTTATTCTATCTAGTCGTTTCAGATAAAATGAACAAATACTTATCTCAGAGAATTGTGTTGGCTGGGATGACATCCACATAGCACAGTCGGAACAGCATCTGCAACTAAAGCCAAAGATTATAGGTTGGAGTTCCAATTTGGACACAGTTGCACACAATTGGAAATATTTCTACTCCTATTGTTGAATTATTGCTGATCATCAGAAGTCAATCTATTATAAAATGATGATACATTTTGTTTCTAATTTTAGTTCAAAATTTACTAATAAATATCATAGACTATAGAGTTGATAATTTTTTTTCAATCATTCCTGTAGAAAAAAAAATTATATTATATATATATATAACTTTTCAATTATTTCTTGCATTCGGTATATTCTATTTACATATTCTATTTGATATAATTCCTAAATCTATAGACTATAGAGTTGATCATTTTTTTAACAATCATTCCTGTAGAAAAAAAAAAATATTATATATATAACTTTTCAATTATTTCTTGCATTCGGCATATTCTATTTATATATATATGCAAAAATAAATGAGCATTTTACATTAATCATCAAAAAATGAGTAATCCCAACTTGAACATTCACTGACTTATATGTATAAATTTAATTTATTTAATTATTAGTAATTAGTTTACTGAGTACCAAATTTTGTGCTAATTATCTGCTATTTGATTTTATTTACCTTAATTTTTTTCTCTTTAGAGTTATTTACGAAATATGGAAAGCTATAAACGGATTCACTATATTTTAAAACACATTCAGTACTTGTAGTAATTTAGAAGAAATAGTGTTTTAAAATATATAAGATTTATAATTCTCAAATCGTTGCTGTAAATTAATGTTCAGTAAATTGTATAATCTATTCTGCAGTTAGGATAATTTATGCATTAGTAAAAGTTGTAAATTTCAATAGGCTTCATTATTCTTGTATTTAAAGATCAAAGATCCTTATTTGCATTTTATCCTCATTTAGGTATATATGTATATATACTGGTATATAACCTAATTTTAAATATGAAAGTTAATGTATGACCAAAATTTTACGATTCCTAAAATTAAACGATTCCTAAAGGCGCACATAATTCTCATTGATGTCTAGTTCAATATGCATTGTAGTTGTTTTGGTGAAACATACTAAATAAGATAATGAACAATTTTATATAACTTTTGATCTATTTCATATAAAAAATACATGCATGAACTTTGAACACTGAGTTGCAAATAGACTTAATTAATCTATTAAAGGCAGATTTTTTTCTCCTTAAAATACAATATTGCAATTCACAACACTTTTTAAAAATAACAACCTTTGTTTTTGTTTTTTTGCGCAGTTTGTGTCATTAAATAAAATAGACGATTTCTGTACACAAGTACTAGTATTCAAAGAACCAAGGATTGTCCGCTAAGCTGAAACCATACGGTAACGCAGTCCTTGTAATGATGATTGGCTCGTGACATTTTAGGCAAGATATATTTTTAAAACATTTCGGTACTCTGAAAATAGAGATAATTAGAAAAGCAATTGGTAAGAAAAGCAGATCAGGAGTAGGACAAAAATGCATTATTCATGGCTAACATCAAATTGATAAGTACGGAAAACATTATAAGTTACGTGGCTAACGGCTCTATTACGGTCATCATTGTATATTAACTATTAATCTTTAAGAGACAGAATGCTGAAAATCAGAAATCCCAACTTGAACATTCATTGACTTATAAGTATAAACTTATTTTTATTATTAGTATATTGAGTACCAAATTTTATGTTATTATATGCTATTTATTTAAATAGATTTATTTTCTCTCTATTGGTATTAAAGTAACATAGAAAACAATAAACGGATTCTGTATCTTTTAAAATGCATTCAGGACTTATAGTAATTTAGGAGAAATAGTGTTTTATCTATAATCTATAATATTTATTTTGTTTAAATGGTTACTGCAAATTAATCTTCAGTAAAATGTATCAACTATTATGCAGACAGGATCATTTATGCGTACGTGGGGTATATTTATTGATAATATACATCGGCGATAAATTGATATTTTGGGGAAGACCACGTAATTGTTATTAGGACAACCCAGATCTACTAAAATTAATTTAATTGTTATTGTCTTTTTTAATATCGATTTCGATTTTATAAAAATATATACATAAACATCGATGTAATTTTTTAAACAGGTATCTTTCTAAAACGTTCAATTAAACATTTTAAAGGAAACTGAATATTAAAATAATAACTGGAACTAAAAGAAAAAGGAAAAAAGCTCGATTTATTCCTAAAATGTAATTTTTAGATATTTACTCACAGTTCTTCTTCAGAAGTTCGAGTAGTGGGAAATATGGAATGTGGAATTTACATTTTGTCAAATACTATAATTTAACGTATCAAACTTAAATGAAAAAAATATTTTGTTTTATGCATCGGCGTATGTTCTACAAAATGTACAGATGCTAGATTGAAAACATGTGTAGTCGAAATTACCTTATTTTATGTAACAAAAGTAAGTAGTGGATTCTATTTTGAGAATTTGACTTTTTTGGATTTTTCTTACATAATCATAGAATCTTGGCAGAGTTTCATTCCAAGCAAAATAAACCATAATGCAATGAAGAAATAACGAATTGAATTTCGGTTAATTCATGCCAAATGATTTTACTAGATTAATTAATAGTCTGTCTAAAATATATATTTATTTAGAGAATTGAACAATATGGGGTTTTGACTCTCTATAGCTCGCATTCTATTTGTCATAGAAACATATGACTAACCAATTTAAACATGTTGTTATTAGACTTAATTATGGATTTGTAAATGCAGGATATGTGGAATTATGGTTGAAATTTAATTTATTTATTTATTTATTTATTTATTTTTTACAATTTTCGTAAGTATAGAAACTACTTTCGATAGAGAACATAATGTTTAGTTTAATCTGTAAAAATGATATTTTCTAATTACAGTTATCTTTAATCTAGTAATAAATAAACAGAAGACTATGTAATTGTTAGTAGGATAACCGAGCTCTACCAAAATTATTTTATTTTTATTGTCTTTCTTAATACCGATATCGAATATATAAAAATGTATGCATAAACGCCAATGTATGTGTACTTCTATTCTGACTATTTATTTTTTATTTTATTTATTTATTTATTTATTTTGCGTTACAAGATAATGTTTTTGAAATCACTCTCGTTTTCCCAAGTGACATAGTTCTTAGGAAATCCTTTTACCCAATTTACTCGCGTATGGTGGTTCAGTTCTGTACTTTTTAACAGCAGTGGTATAATGTGCCAAAATGGAAGGAAACATAAATTTCATTTGTTTAATCATTTTTTATTACTATCTGGGTTAAATGGTTTTCTTCCGCTTCTGTAAGCCCTTCCGTGCAAAATATGAAAAAACGTTCAAAATCTTATAATCAATTAAATTTAAAAGAATCTAATCACAATATATGCAAAACCAGGCTTCGAGGCGCATAACTACATATATAGAGGTAACTTATCTCCAAACGTTTTTGCTCTGCTTGGAGTTGTCTCTTCAGAACACAGACACACGAAACTAATTATTATAGATAATTTGTGTAAAACAATTTGTCGATGAGACGTTACTGTGATATCAAGATCGTCACAAATGATCACATTCAAAAGGGGAGGTCTTATTTCGCACATATTGAATATGAGGTTCGTCATTTTGTGACTCAACTGTAAAATTACGAAATGAAAATACAAAAAACTGAAACTAAAAATATATGTAGATGAAATGAAACATCACACAAACTTCTTAGCACCAAAAATTTGAATGTTACGGAAATATGTGAAAGATAACTAGTGATCTCCAACCAAAGCTACTTATTAGCTGCAGAATCATAATTACAGAAACAAGAAACAGACAGCGTTAAATTTAGTAAATATCATTGGAAAAAATCTGAATTGCTGCAAGTTAGTGTAAGTGGTAATGAGGGACAAAATTGTGGGCACACGTCATGAAATAGATTATGGTCAAGGAAAACCAGAAAAAACTGTTTGAAGTTAGATACAGCGAATAAAAAAGAAATTCAGAATTTATAAAAATGTTATTGTTATTATCATTATTATTATTTCACATCCCTCAAGTTCTGGTAAAGCATGTGCGTGTCGAGAAAACCTGACTTAAGACCCAATGCTTGACTCCCTGATGGGAGTTCACGTTCAGCTCCGAAGCTGTCGGGGGGCTCCGACCCGTCCCCAAGTCTTTTCGCGGTAGTCATCTTACATAATGGGATCCACCGCGTATCGCAACGACCTATGTCGTCAAAACATGGTTTCAATCGGAGAGATGCGCAGGTGGTGGTGCCCCGACCGGTTGCAGTGCATATGGGAGTCTTCCCCCGGTCATGCGCGTTATATTCACAAAATTCCCTCATGACATGGGTACGACAGTTGACGTGCTGACGGGCGCACCTCAGGCGCCGTCAGAAATTTCATACCTTAAAGCATAAGTTTTAAATAATAGCTTGCCTCTATCAATTGGAACTATTTGGCACTTCATAATTTAAAATACGATTAATAAATAAATAAAAGCTTTATTTGTATAAAAATTAAGGATCAGAGCAAAATAAGAAAATATTAACAGGTAGTTAGATTACAGTTATTCATTGTTTGTTTCTTTTAAGAGCTTTACGTTTATTGTGCTTCCTCTTTTATATGAAATTTCAACTTCGTTTTTAAAAGGATTGCATCATTTTTGCTTCGCTCCAATGTGGACAAGCATTTTCTTCGGTTTCTGAATTTAAAAGGAATGGTTTCGAGATCGTTTGTTACTCAGAAGAAATTCTATTGTATTTTATTAAACCTTAAGAAAAAATAAGAGCTATATTAAAAAATAAAATATGCTATTACCCAACATGATACAAAATTTCGAATTCCAAACTTTAATGTTCTTGGACATTACTCAATATTTAATATCACTGGCACAAACTAATTTTAAATTGTTCATCCGTTAAAAATCAAATATTATGGCTAAATCTGTTTATGTTCCATTTATTTAAAATATATTAACTCCCATTTTATATTCAATGGTGTAACATGAAAAGATAAACCGATTCAGCAGAAATTATGTATATTTTAAGCCACGTATTTTTAAAAGTTTTGAGCAAATGGTGCTTTAAAATTAGTAAATGTTTATTGCTTAAAACGTATATGAGAGGTTAAATGAAACATCTTTACTTTTATGTCTAATTGAACATCAATGAATATTGTAAACTTTAATGCGTCTTATTATCCAATGATAACAGATCAAAGTGTCTTGTTTGTATTTATGCAACGCATAGTTACATAACTAATTATTCGCTTTAGGAATTTAACATATCATAAAAGTTTTGACGATCGTTTGAGATAATTTTAAAGATTCCAAAATACAAACATAATATCGTTTGATGTCTAATTTCAGATAAGTTACAGGTATTAAAGAAAAATGTATTCGAATTTTCATACACATAATATATATGTACAGAATTTGTTAGACTAGGTAATAAATATCTATCCGGTAACTGGATGTTATTCAAACATTGAATAAATTTGATAATTGAATTACAACATTGATTAACAGTCAGTTACCGGATAGATATTTATTAGCTAGTCTAGATGCCATCACTTTATATCCATCCATTGACACTCAACGTGTTACCAAAATAATAAATAACTACATTGACTGGAAAGGGAACATAAATGAAAATATGAAAACCACATTAAAAAGTGCACTTAATCTTATAGTGAATAGTAACTATTTTACATTTGACAATTAAATTTATAAACAAAATAATGGGGGCCTAATGGGTTCATCTATATCTGGAATTTATGTTAGGACCTTTAGAAACTGATTTATTTCATAAATTAGATTTACCTCCCCCCCCCATACATGGCTTAGATACGTAGACGATGTTTTCATCACATGGCAATATGCGGATACCTTACTTGATAACTTACTTCCTCAAATCAATAACCGGTATTCTAAGATTAAATTCCCTTTAGAAGTAGAACAGAATGACACATTTCCTTATTTGGATGTGCTATTAATCAAAACCCGCCCTGGCATAAAAAGTGCTGTATATGAAAACCAATAGCCAAACAATCCATTATCCAACATAAAGTTCAAGCACCTTTTTCATACCATGTTTCGGCATTTAGTAATTTTATTAAGAGAACCTTTACAGTTTGTACTCCAGAACAGTTAACCAGTGAAATAAATAAAATACATTCAATAGCAAGAGACAACGGATATAACGAAAGCTCTGTATAAAGTAATTACGGGCATGGAAAAGAATGAGAATTAAAACTTCAATAATCAAAATTCAAAGTTATCTACTTTACAATATTTCCCTGGGTTCCTTCAAAGATTGAAATATAAACTTAGCAAATTTAATATATGTGTTATCTCAAAACCATCCGCAAAAATAAAATACGTAATTTGTAAGAAAACAGACGAAATAGAGCCATATCAACTATCAGGTGTTTATGAAATCCCGTTCACCAGAGCACATGGAACGTTACAATATTACATAGGAATGACCACTAGAAATGTTAAAACAAGATTAAAAGAGAATATAGCAGATATCAAATATGACCGAAGTACTACAGCACTGGTAAGACTACACAGAACCGAGACTTTAAAAATTGATTTCAAAAATAGTAAAATATTTCATCCATCAAGGCTCTATTTCTCATCTATTATGCGTGAATCAATAGAAATCTATATGCGTAAAATGAACATTTGCAATGAATCCGTCACATTTGAATTACCTAAAATTTGGAACGAGGTATCTTTCAGTTTAAAAAAAACAATAAGGAAATTTTAATTTTCATGTTTAAAGTTGACTATTTTAAGCACCTGCTTTTTTACATATATAATCTCGAGATTTATGTTTTCAAGTTTATTTTCATAAATTTGCGAGAATATTTTTGTTTATCGTTATCTATCTTGGCGCCATATATGAGCACTGAAACATATGTAGATCATTAAAAGGTTTTTATAAGCCTTCTGTGTTCATCTTTGTATCACTTAAGCATTTTATCTATATTTTAATTGTGATTAGTGATCTTATTATGGGATTATGAAATACCACTTGTCAAATTTATTTATAATTTAATAATTGTCATTAAGGTATCTTTTCATACTAAATCGATGCTTCTATAGAACTTTTTATTTGACTGTTTTCACATATCTCATATAGAATTGGGATTGATCAATCTAATCCCATACATCACCGCTATTGGTTTCTGTAAGACATATCGATGAAGAGCGCATTACCTTTTACTGCACCTTCATACTATTCTTAAATATAAAGTTTGTTAAAGCAGAGCTAATTGTAAAACTTTTTGGTTTAGAATATGTAAATTCAAAATATGTTTAAATGTTTATTTCAAAAATAAATTTTCTAACTCCAAACATTTTTGTTTTTTACTTTCTAGTACACTTTTTTAAAGATGTAGCACCATGGATTATTTGAATCTTAGACTATTATTTCTGTGCGAGATTTTCTCTTTTTTATGACTGTAATAGATGTTAATTCTTCCGAAATAAATGTATGTGGCATACGTTTCTGTCAGCGACAAAGATTATTATAGAAATGTCATCAGTAATCCCTAAAAGTCATTAAATTTTCAAAACAAAAGAACATAGTTTATGCTAAAACAAGTGAAAACTAATATTTGTGCGGTTTGAGTAATTTCGAATTAATTACTTTCCTTTCAAATAATAGTGCGCTTCGTAAAATGTCAAATGTTGAGTTAAATCTAAAAGTTGCTAATTACTCTCGTGATTTTGATTTTGGAATATTTTGTTTTCAAAGAGTGAATGTAATAAAACTAACCAAAAAATATTTAAATCTTTTATAAATTTGAAGTTACCAGCTCAACATTTTTTGCATTTTATTGTAAAGTTTGATATATCCAAGAAACTACTTACACAAAAATAATTCATGATTAACAGGCAACTTTCTTTGCGTTTTTAAAAAACAATTAAAAGGGACCTTGGGAACACAAAATAAATATCCAGATTTTTCCACTTAAAAATCTATCTTATCAATTATACTATTTCTTACGAAAAACTCTGATGGTTCCAATATTTTGAAGTAAAACAAAATCAAAAAGAAATTAAATGTTGTAATTAATCCGAAACTAAATAATGGGCCAAAAAAATTACAACAATAATAGATAAATACGTAAAAACTTTTTTAAATTAACATAATTGTCGATACTTTTCGTTTATAATATTTAAGAAAAAAATGTGAAGAGCAAATTAATTTAAAATAGGTGGATTTATCTTTGTGCCGTTATAATAAAAATAAATGAAGAACGTAAAATAGCACAAATAAAAATATATAAAATGGCACGTGGTTGTTTCGGAGCCCCTAAAGTTCCATCATCAGTGTCAAATTTAAAAGATTAAAAACCGATTCAAAACCTCAAGCCATATAAATATGCTTGCGTCTCCCGCACGCGCCCAATATTGAATGGCGTGAGTTTGGTTTGCCGGTCGCTACTATTGGTTCCCTCCGTCACATGTGTTTCTTGACTCAGCTGTTGTTTTTGAAAATCTGTTGTTTTTAACTGACAAACTGCAACCTTTCTTTAAAAAAAATAAAAATTATTTTTATGATATTGATTTTAATTAATACGAAGACTGTTTGCCAACTTTCTGTTAAAAGTTTACTTAGACGACAGTCTCTTCAGGTCCCAGCTTTTAAAACAAACATTTTTCCAACAATTTGGGGATTTTAATATTTTAATATAAGTATTAAAAATAATATGCAGAAAATTTTCTCCTTCGTAAATTTTAAATATGCAAATTACGTGGTACCCAATCGGGGGCCTTGGTACTGAATGTCAAAAAATGATAAAGTACCCAACCGGGTACCTTGGAACTAAAACATAAAAATTAAAATGCAGATGTAGATTTTAATGTAGAAATAGTGTTAAAAAATAACATTACACTACTCAAAATGGAATATTATATTTATTTACATATGAAAAATATAATTCGAATTTATTTAGTATGAAATTCATAAAAACAATTTCGATTTTAGAGACACAAGAACAAATTGCAATTCATGTATCTTATACAGGATTTACCCTGCAACACGGATTGCGACATTTCATGTGTTTTTTTAATTTATGCATGCTCAGGAAATTGTCAAATTTATCAAACCTGTATATTCTCGGCAATCGTTGTCAACTCGAATTAAACTCCCCGCTATGGAAAATTTAAAATCAATCAAATGCTAGATAACCTTTTGAAGGATATCATTTTTTCTGCAATGTCTGGTGTGCAAAATCCAGGAATTGCTGGTTGTCATATCCAAGAAGTGGGCAAATGTTCTTATCGACCATTTCTTTGTCCTCGCTGAAATTCTATTAGTAAGAAATTAATCGATCCATAAAATTATCTCCCCCCCCCATATATCTCTATCTCTATAAAACAGTAGGTGTCTGTCTGCCTGCCCACGGTTTTCGCCGCAATTATAACACTTAGGACTCTGAAATTTTTGTCATGTGTAGATGCTGTCACCGGAAAGTGTACTTCGCTGCCGGATTTTTCAATTTTAATTTAGATTTTAAAAAAAATTAAAATATGCATATGGAAATTTGGGTTTGAGGCTATTTTATGCTCTCCGCCAATCCCCGGCAATGAAACAGCCAGCGAATGAGAGATCCAGCAAAGCGACGGCAAACGTGCATATGACATTCTGGTTTGAGGCTATTTACAACTCTCCGCCAATGAGAAATATGTGAAAGAGCTGTCGACAGCGACTACATTTCCTGCTTGGCTCGCAAAAGCAAACGACAGTTTTACATTTGAAACTTTTTTATATTGTGAAATTAAACTAAACTAACTAAAATTCCCGTAAGTTAGTTTCTTTACTTTCTGTTCCTTTTTATATATTTGTGAAATCTATTGTTTTTATTAATTTAAGTTTCCGTTAGTTACTTTCTGTTCAGTGAATTGTAAGATGAAATAGGCTTAAACCCAGTGACAGAACTATCTTCGTGTGTCTGCAACGGTAATAATATTTCAATAATAGTTTGAAATATGCAATATATATCGTATTATGTTACCGTTAGTTAGTTCTGTCACTGACAGAACTATCTTCATGTGTCTGCAACGCTAATAATAATGTGTATCAATATTTATTTATGTCGAACTATCATTTACTTATTTTTCTTTCCTTTTTAAAAATAATAGAAGCTATTTCATTTAGTACGTTATTTTATTTTGATAAAAACATAAATATTCCACTTAATTTTTGAGTATTTATTCATTGTTATTTACAATCTTTCTTCCTATTACTGTTTTTGACTGTATTTTTAGTCAGTTTGTTTCTTTTTTGAACATTTTTAGTCGCCCAAGAATCAAATGATTTTCTGGAACTTTACTTTCTATAAAATGAAAACATTCAGTAAATAATTTGAGTTCTTGGGCGGTTATGAATCCATTGTGATTTATTTGTTACCTCGCACTTACAAATTAAATAGTTTTGATGAAAACATACATCTTACATTAAATTTTTTAGTATTTATTGTTTACAATTTTTGTTCCTGTAATTATTTTGGACTACAGCTTTAGTTCCCGAGAATGGTGAAATCATAACATGCGATAAATTGTCAAGATGTATGTTCTCATTAAGATTTGTTATTGAACTCCATTTAAGAACCATTTTTAACTCCATTTAAGAAGTTTCATTTAAGAACTTTTTTAGCCGCCCAAGAATCTAATGTTTTTCTTGAACTTTACTTTCTATAAAATGAAAGCATTCAGTAAATAATTATTAAATTGTTTTGATGAACTGATTGGAAATTCCAAGTGCGTGAAATATTTATGATGTGCATTTTGTGACATGAGTTTCATAAGAATCACATATAAATGGACTCTTAATCACCTGAGAACGGAAATTATTTACTGAATGTTTTCATTTTATAGAAAGTAAAGTTCAAGAAAAGCAGTCAATTTTTGGGCGACTGAAAATATTCTTTAATGAAACAGATTTGCTGAGCAGTTTCTATATATTCATTATTTTTTTGTTGGGGCGTTTTCGAGTGATGTTTATGACTTCATAGATAGAAACAATATTTACTTAATGTTTTACTTTTTGATAAAACTCCATATAGGACAAAATTAGCACTCGCCAATCGGCGAGTAATACTGAAAATTTGTCGATTGACTGTTTTGCCACAACTGGCAATCATAATAGTCACACTCGCCAGTTTTTCCCCCCTGCTATTGTTTGATGAATTTTAAAACCATTTGGTAAATTTCACAATCACCCCCTCCCCTTGAAATCATTTGACAAATTGTGATTTTTTTTCGTAGCCATTTGTATTTTTTTCCCCAAGACCATTTGATGAATTTTGAGATTTTTCAACTATCGATTGATGATTTTTGTGATTTTTCTGCTATCAATTGATGAATTTTGTGATTTTTCTGCAATCAGTTGATGAATTTTGTGATTTTTCCACTATCAGTTGATGAATTTTGATTTTTCCGTTATCAGTTGATGAATTTTGTTATTTTTCCGCTATCGATTGATGATTTTCGTTATTTATCGACTCTCGATTAACGAATTTCAAGATTTTTTTTCCATGAACATTCAACAAATCGCAAACTTTCTTTCCGCTGACGTTCTAATTGCGCACTTTATTTCCATTGTCGTTCGACGAATTTTGCAATTATTAGACGAATTTCACAATTTTTCTCACGTGATCATTTGATGAATTTTGAGATTTTTTTCTGAGACTAAGACGGATTTCTCGATTTTATTAATTTTTTTTTTTCACGACAGTTTGACAAAATTATTTTTTTCCTGCAATAATTTTGATAAATTCGCTATATTTTTGATTGACAAATTGATTGACAAATTCTGCTAGTTATTTCCATGATTCCTTGACAATTTTTTTCCACTCATTACATGAATTTCATGATTTTTCCTCAACTGACAAATTTTGCGATTTATTAACCAAGACAATTTGCCGAGTTCTATCACAGGGGTTTAAGCCTATTTAAATTAAGCAAAAATTTTGAGTATTTATTGTTATTTACAAAAAAGTAAATAAACAACGGGAAGATTGTAATGCAATTTAAAAATCCGGCTATTTTTTCCCCTTGCCAATAAATAAATACTCAAAAATTTAATGTAAGATGTATGTTTTCATGAAAACAAAACTATTTAATTTGTAAGTATGAGGTAAAAAATAAATCACAATGGACTCCTAATCGCCCAAGAACTCAAATTATTAACTCAATGTTTTCCTTTTATAGAAAGTAAATTTCACGGAAATCATTTGATTCTTGGGCGACTAAAAATGAAACTAACTGTCTAAAAATACAGTCAAAAACAGTAATAGGAAGAAAGATTGTAAATAACAATGAATAAATACTCAAAAAGTTTGTGGAAGAGTTATGTTTTCATCAAAATAAAATAACGTACCAAATGAAATAGCTTCTATTATTTTTAAAAAGGAAATAAAAATAAGTAAATGATAGTTTGACATAAATAAATATTGATACACGTTATTAGCATTGCAGACACATGAAGATAGTTCTGTCACAGGGATTTAGGCCTACTTCAATTAAGCGAAAATTTTGAGTATTTAATGTTATTTACAAAAAAGTAAATAAACAACGGGTTCCATATAACACGTAAATACTGATGTCATAATTAATTAGCACTACAACAGTAGCAATACTAGATTTATACTGAACAGAAAGTAAATAAACTAACTTACGGAAACTTAAATTAATAAAAAAAATAAATTTCACAATATATAAAAAGGAACAGAAAGTAAAGAAACAAACTTACGGGAATTTTAGTTAGTTTAGTTTAATTTCGCAATATAAAAAAGTTGCATATGTAAAACTGTTGCTTGCTCTTGCTAGAAAAGCTAAGCTCGGAGCAGGGAATGTTGTCGCTATCGACAGCTCTTTCGCCTGCTTTCTTTGGCGGAGAGTTGTAAATAGCCTCAAACCAGAATGTCATATGCATGTTGGACGTCGCTTCGCTAGATCTCTCATTCGCTGGCTGTTTCATTGCCGGAGATTGGCGGAGAGTATAAAATAGCCTCAAACCCAAAATTCCATATGCAAATTAAAAAAAAAATTCGTCTAAATTAAAATTTAAAAATCCGGCTGCGAAGTGCACTTTCCGGTGATAGCATCTACACATGACAAAAATTTCAGAGTCCTAGGTGTTATAATTATGGGGATATCCGCGGGCAGGCAGACAGACATCTGCTATTTTATATATATTGAGATTAAGTTCCAAAGGTACAATACCTATAGTTAGCGCAGGCAATTTTTTTTAAATGCCTAAAAGAAAGGCTTTTGGTTTATGGCTAAAACATAAAATAAATATTTGCTTCTAAACGCAATTGCCTTTCTTTTAGCAAGTCCTAAGCCCGGATAAAAGCTTGAAGGAGAAAATAATGCCATTTGGCTTTTCATAAAAAAATTATGAGAAATTCCAGGTTTGCTTACAGTAACATATGGGATTGTGAATGGCAAGCCCAGTGTATGCGGTCTATGGCAGTGGGGACTCTAACATTACTTTCAGTTAAAATTAAAAAATCATTCAACCCTGATTTCAGGTACGTTTAAGGTTGTTGGCACGGGCAACGCCGGGCGGGTAAAAGCTAGTTTATTACAAGACTGAACTATAGATGGTTGATGAACATGTGTCTTGCATTTATCTTCTTTTGACAACCTTATACAAGAAGATTCTGCGCTTACTCCAGATGCACTGGATGAAAGCGCTACAAATTTTTTAACATTCCTATTGACCAAACTGGCTTTATTATATTTTCTTGTTTTGGGAGATGATGTCCCTCTTGTCATTTTCTTATCTTTCGATAAAGTAGCAGCCATTCCTTCTGTTCTGTTGGTCATAATTGTGCAGAGCAAAAAATATATTTATATTTATTATACAGTTTAGTATTTTCAGACCAGTAATGTATCTGTCAGTAAACAGTAGGGTTGGCTTGGATACAATAGGGACTGTAACAATCAAATGCTTCACTACGGAGACTCCTAGACCATAAAAATGAGCATCCATTTCCGGAACAGTATTTTTTCCTGGGTATATTACAAATTCTAAAACAAGTTTTGTGCAGTAAGCACAAATTTTTTAACCCAACATGATTCGGTTTCGAGGGAACATATTGTCTTCCTGGGTATCTTCCACTAAACGGAATCATCTGTTCATCAACAGACAAACATTCAGTTTGACGTAAATGTAGACATTCTAAATGAATCTAGCTATGGCCTGAGTAAAAAATGTTAGAAAAGTCCTTTTTCTGTTCCTTTATTTGAATTGACTTATCAAAAAAATGCAATGTGTTCCTAAGCTCAAAAAATGTGTTTATTTTCATATGTTGTGTTATCATAGGAACATCAAAACACTTAGACCAATACAATCTTGTTTGTGGGATGTGCATAATGATTATATGTATTCCATGATTATATGTATTAACGTCCATGATTATATGTATTCAAGCAAATGTTTTCAGTTCCTTTACATGAGTTTTACAGAAATGTTCCAGCTTCTTTTGGTAAGCATACACTTCTGTCTGCTATTTTAGCAGGTTCCAAAATTCCTCGGGAAAGTATTCACAAAAATATTCTACTGGTGAACGAGGATGTCCATCATAAAAATCATCATCAGGTTCTTCCAATTTGAAGTTAGAAAACCTGCACAGAAAATAATAAAAAAATTAAAAAAGAAAATTTTAGTTTACATACAATTAATATTACATATAAATGTAAAAATATTGAATTGAATAATTAACAAAATGGAAAAGAATAAATTATAACTAATAAATTTAAAGTTTTTTTTCTTTTTACTATCCTTTTTCTCTATTTTTCAATCTATGTATTGCACTACAAGATAAAAC
The DNA here is from genome assembly GCA_963931845.1 of Maratus michaelseni. Classification (NCBI taxonomy): domain Eukaryota; kingdom Metazoa; phylum Arthropoda; class Arachnida; order Araneae; family Salticidae; genus Maratus; species Maratus michaelseni. The sequence goes on from OZ007592.1 coordinate 398,359,053, forward strand.
TTATATAAAATTTTTACACTGTATATGTAGTTTGTAAACATTCATAAATATTGTAACATATCTACACTAGTATTGTATCCTTAATCGTTAAAAGTACATAATTAAAAAATAATCCCAAAGCACTTACTCATATTTTTCACCTCAGATTGTTTTTGGTTCCTTTTGATGTGGATGGTAAAGGAATATTATTCGATTGATCATAACTTTCTGTCAATTCCTCATTTGGATCATTCTTTTTCGTCAAATTCTGGATCGTCAAGATTATGAAAGGTCTCCATCACTTTTGGGCAAGAAGAGCTTCAATTTCTTCTTGAGTCAAGTAGCGCACTGAAAAGAAAATTTTAAGGGATTGAATGGTGGTTTGAATTCCAAGGTCCCCGAATGGGTACATCATTTTCAAGGTTAAAATTTTCAGACATAATATATAATGTTATATTAAAATTGACATGCATAATATTATATCATTATCCTTAAACCAAAAAATAAAAGATTGAATGAATTATTTTTTTGTTATTTGAGGTAAATAAGGAAAACTTCATAACTTTAGTAAACCGAAACGAACTTTTCCGCCTTTCTGCAAATTTGAATGTGTTTTTATCTTTACAGTCACAGTATGGTACTGTCATCTGTCGGGTATTCTACAAAATAAACCTTTCCTAAATGGAGTCTTTGGTTTTTAAAACAGATAAATATTATTTATTATTTTTTACAATTTTTTTTTTTTAAAGTCCCCGTTTGGAGCCCCATACACCGAAGAGACTTTAAGGAAGGTCAGGTCATAGATTATTTCCACATAACACCGTATACCAAAGAACGTTGGGAAAACGGCATAAAGATTCGTTTAAACATGTTTTACAGGAATAAAATACTTCCCACTTTCAATTTTAAACATGTATTTTTAATAGAATATGCATTTTCAATCCGAAGATGCGTTTCTCCTAATTATCCTTTTTATTTTAAGCAAATTTAATTTTTATCCCATTTATCCAAACATATCAGCAATTACTTATAAATTACAAAAACATATCTTTTCAATATGTATCAAATAATGAAATTCTCCAACTACGAATTTTTTTTTCTTAAATGCGGAAAATTTATCAATATCACAATATTATTTGATGAAACCAAGAATGCATGAAATATTTGGAAAAATACTGAATGATGTTAAAAAATGCGAGTTTCTTATCACATTTTTCAAAATTATTACATTGTGTTTTCTTATGACAAGGTATGTAATTTTGTATCTGGCATGCAGTAATTATGTAACAAATTTGTTAAAAATGTTGTTCGAGTAAAGAGAAAGTAAAAATCGTTCTGACATCGAAAAATTGATTTCTGCTAAACACCATTTAGTTAACAATACTTTTCTTTAAAAAATTGTTACAGAAGACTGTTACAACGGATGTGAAATTTAAACGTACAAACAGTTTTCTTTCAAAAATTCAAATAGTTTAAATTAGAAATGGACAGATATAAACATTAAAGTATATTTATTTCATCTAGCACAAAAGTAGTTTTTATTTATTTTTAGCTTAGCTCTCTATATTGAAGAAAAATAAATATTTTTCAATATTTTAATATATGTTTCAAATTATAGTGTACATTACTAAATAATATTAATTGGCAGATTTCTATTCAAATGCATGAACAAACATATTCAGAAAACATATAAACGCCTTACTTAACATTTTTTTTTATAATTATTTGAAACGTATTTTTCTATAAAGAGACAAACCTCTTAGCATAAAAAAAAAAAATAATAAGTATAGTTTTCTGGAGGTTTTAAAATAATTTATTCAATATTGTTATAGCAGCAAGATGCATTATATTTAAATTAATTTACAGAATGCACTAGAAAAAATATTTCTACAAATAGACAATGATAAACATAATTGTTGATATCACTTAATTTATTCTCAAAATAATGTGGTTGCGTAATTTTAAATAATGCGCTTTCAATAAATACAATCTGACACATGAATTTTAATTCAAATTGTGTTATTTTCATCATGCATTTTTAACACTTTCCAACGTAGCTAGAAAGTGTTTATAAATTCTGCTATCTGGCTGCCATATGTCTTTCTGTCTGTACGTGCTCTAACTTGCGTAAATATACTCGTATTTTCTTTTCAACTGATACATGGTATTGAGGTTTACTATGGTATGTTCGGTATTGAAAATGAAGTGTTTAGCACTTATAGATCATTTACAGGGACACTCAAAAGAATTCTGTTTCATTACGGTCTACGGGGAAAATCTTTTGCGGGTTATGTTAATGAAGAAACACTATTTAGAGCATGTTGAAATTGTTATATATCACTGAGGTGTACTACAAGAGGATTACTACAGGATAATGTGTGCATAGCTCTTATAGTTCATTTACAGGAACACTCAAACTATCTAACGGGGAAATCGTTTGCCGATTATTTAAAAAATGTTTCACTATTTCAAACTTATTGAAATTGATGTACAGGATGAGTCTCTCATTGTTTATTTACAACGTCTTCACTAAATGTTTTTTACAGCAATGTCTACAATAATAAGCTCAATATTGCGGTCACCGACAGTAATGAAAGCTTGGTAGCGTCGGTAGAGTGATAGGCGAACAGATTCCCGTACCCTGGGTATTTCACGTATGCGTGCAGATACACAGGATAGTCGAGCAACGAGTTCTTCAATGGAATCAACTGGAGTCTCGTATACAAGGGCTTTTAAATGATTAATAAAATAATTCGGATATTTTTCCGACTAATGTTGGTAATTGTTGAAATTGGATTTTGATTTTTTTTAATATATTTTTTTTTTCAAAATTGTTAACTTAGATATCATATTTCACCTTATAAAACAGCAAAATATATAAAAGTATTTTGGAAGCTTTGGAAAGTATTACATAATATGCTTGAAGCGCGATTTTCTTTTCTGTTATTATTGAAATTGATTTTCAAGTGTTAAACTTTCCTGGATTAAATTGTTTTTCTAATGAAGTAATCAACGAAAAATATTTTTTCTTGAAACATGAAAATGATTTTAGCAGTTCAGAAAAGTAACATGAAGGTTAATTTATTTAATTTTGCATAGGGTATCTGAGCATTTTTTTTAACAGAGCATTTGTGCAAATTATTTTTATTTTACCAAATGTTATAGTTATGATATTTACTTTAAAATATTCTTTTTTCATATTTTTTCATTTGAATTAATCATTAAATTCCATATAACGTACTTTTCTAATAGAACCATAAATATTTAAGTTATGTTTTAATTCTATGTATTAAAAAATTGTAATATTCCACAATTTTTATAGCTTCGAATTCAAGACACTATATTTTCTATACATATCCCTAAATAAATAAATAAATAAATATATTTCAATTATATTTTTAGGGTACTTATGGTAATCAATTATATTTAATTTATATTTATTGTATATATATGTGAGTGCAGCATTTAATGTAATATATTTTGAATGAAAACACATATTTAGAAAATAACTAACAAAGAAAACAAAATAACGGAGTGTATTAACAATACATGCTTCAAACGATAACACATTTACAGAGAGTTTAGACGAAAATGAAACTTTGCAAAAATATTTATTAGTGCACTTCAGCAGTTGCGAAAATGTAATCCAGATATATTCGGATAAAAAAGAACGATTTTTCGAACATTTTATTCAGACATGTCCTCATTTATGATGGCATTGAAAACATTGTTGTCTATACAACGAGAATTCCTCTGAAAGTAATTTTAAAATTTGTTCCTTTATTATTATTATTATTATTATTATTATTATTATTATTATTATTATTATTATTATTATTATTATTATTATTTCTTAAGCTATTGTAAATAAATCTGTGTTTTTATTACAGCAAGTATTAAATAGACTAAGTATTCACCAATTTTCTAATTATTCGTGGTTCATATTATTTTTACATAAACATTGATAATTTTGGCTTTGCAAATAAAAACATTCTTAAACATTGTTTGCAAACATTGATAAAATGTGTCCTTAAATATCAGCAAAACACGTATTTATATGAAATGATTTTATCCAAATGAAATATTTGAAATGATATTCAAAAATAAAACATTTCAACCGTTTTAAAAGAATTCCTTTCATTTATAAGTCTGATTGGTACACTCTCAGAAAAAACTGTAAATTTATGAGCGTTTGCCCATCAATTTTCACGGGCAACAGCCTTATTTGATGAAAAACGGTCTGATCCACCAAATAAGCGGCCTTATCCCTTAGATACTTATAAAATTAAGAGCAATCCTCATATTCATATAGTTCTAGCCCATATGTTAGCAAAAATACGGTACGACCCCATACATTGTCCTCCGCTAGAGTGTAACCCTTCATTTTACTCGTGTTTCGAAAAATTTAACCCGCCAAAACACCGATTCTGTGATGATTATCTAACGTGTTACGTGCTACGGAACAGTAAGCAAAGTGTTATAGTGTTTTAAAGTGCATTATATTCTGTGCATTATAATGCTATATTACTTTGCCCCGTAAAATTACGGGCTGCACAAATTGATGGATATGGATTTTTATTTTTACGGGGTATGACTGGAATCTCTGCTGCCGGCCTCTGCCCGTAATTTTACTGCAATTTTTTTTTTACAGTGTATTACAATCGTTATACAGTTAAAAATATTCGTCCAAATTTATTTATTCTGATTAAAAAAAAACTATTGTAATAAATTCATTATTAACCATTGGGGAAATGGTTTTTGTTTTCGGTGGATAATTGACCTCTTGACGTTGTCATTTTATTTGACGTCGTCAATTCTTTTTAAAGCGTATTTAACGAAATTCTGTAACTTTAGAAGAATTTTTAATGAAATTCTGTAACTTTAGAAGAATTTTTAACGATATTCTGTAACTTTAGAAGAATTTTTCTTTGAATAGGTAATTAAAATGCATAAAATCGTTACAAAAATGTTAAAGTTTCAAAGAGGATAGATGTAAATTATTATATATGAAAAATAAAGTAGAAATTTGGGACTTTCGTGTTCTAGCGACACCTAAGGATAAAATATTTTTGTTTCTGTTTCCATTAATATATTGTTAATTTGGTACTTTTGTGTTATAGCGGCCCCCGAGGCTGAATCGCCAAGCGACCAAGATTTATCGCCAAATTATAAAGCATGTATGACATTATAATAATGTATGATATATATATATATATAACATTTCTTGACTATGTGGCCAAGTCATATTCATATATGAAGCATATATAATGCATATATGATGAATATGTATGACATGTGTATATATTGTATATACGACATATAAGACGTAAATAATGTGTGTATAATGACGTATATGGCACATATAGGTGTGTTTGGAATATATATATATGCGTATATAGGATGCATATATAAGCTTTGCGAGGATCTTGGTGAAATCATAACTGCAACCTTGGCATAATCATACTTATGGGGGCCGCTATAACACTAAAGTACGGCATCTTTTTTTAAGCTTTCGGAACATTTTCCCAAATGTTATTGCAGTTTGTTAAATTATAATTTTTTTTGTTATTGGTTTTATTTGCTTATTGTTAGTAGTATTATTAGTATTTTAACATACTGAAACCGATTGGTAAAGATATACTTACCATTTAATTTAATTGTGTTAAAAAAAGTGTAATTATGTATCATAGTTTATTAAAGTTCTTTTCGCTGCGTATTATTTAGTGGAGCTGTTACAAATAGCAGGCCAGATGTCAATTACATATGTTTGCCTGAGTGTATTGTGTTGGGTGAGAAGTCGTCTGGATAGCTCAAATGGAAGAGCATTAGCAATTAAGCAAATGCTTCTTGTTTCGAGTTTCATCCTGGACGCATTTTCTCTCAATTGAAAAAAAATGGACTCGTATGGTTTTATTTTTGTTGATCGTTACATGTCAATCTACTATAAAATGATGATCTATTTTTTAAAGCTCAAATTTACTAGTTAAAAATCATTTGAGGAACAAAATTGTATAAGACTCATGAATAGCCCTAGATTTTTTTTTTTTTTTAAATGCATTCCTGTGATAAAATACTTAAATAAAATGTTATATTAAACTTGTTTTTCTCAATGAATATTTCCTGCATTCTGTATATTTTATTTATGTAATTCATTCCATTATACACACATATAAAAGGATATTGTTAACAATCATAAAAGAGCATTTTATATTAATCATTGATAAAATGAGAAATATACCAATTTGAACATTCATTGACTTATAAATTTGACTTTTATTTATTAGTTTACTGAAAACCAAATTTTATACTAATTGTCCTATTTAGTCACTAAACTTCAGCTTTCTTATTATTAGTGTAACACCGAAAGCAATGCACCAATTCCGTGTTTCTTTTAAACAAATAGTATTTACATCTTTTACATCTCAAATCGGCAAATGGTTGCTGTAAATTAATGTTCAATAAACTGTATCATTTATCCTGAAAACTTGTGATCATTTAATGCATTAATAAAGATTGTAAATTTCAGAATGCCTCATTATTCTTGAATATAAAGATCAAAGCTCCTTATTTGCATTTTATCTGCATTTAGCTATGCATAGCCAAATTTCACTTACACCAGTTAAACATCTAGGGGAAATTTTCCTGATATTTGAAGGTTATTATTCCTATATATGAGCATAATTCTGTTTTATCTCTATTTCTATATGTATTGTAGGTATTTAAATCTTATTTTTAGTTTTAACAGTCTTTAGGCATTATCATGTATTTTGGTCGTAATATAAATGTACTTTTTTACAGTACTATTATGGTTAAATAACATTATATTTGTCTTAAATAAATTTATTTGTATTGTCAATAAAATATATAGAAGAACAGTTACCATTTGCTGTTAATGTATATGAAAATAGTAACATATTTCAACTTGGTCCTTATTACTTTATTTATTAAATAAAAATTCTAGTTTAAAAAACACCTATTTCGATATTCCTGCCGGAAACTACCATAAAATACACTTATTTTGGAATTTATTTTTCGTTCATTACTCTTCATACCTCTAACATTTTCCATTTAAACTATAACTTTAACCACATATTCGATATATTTTTTTATTGCAAATGTGGTCAGGTACAGTTGTTCAATATATATATGTACCCCTACCCCTCTATTTTATCACCAAATAGACGCAGACAAAAATGAAAATAGCCATTTGATTGTGAATTTATCTTCTTTAAACTTGTGTTTAAAAATAAGCTTAGTAGCTCTCCTTTTAACAAAAACATTAAATTTGACCTTTTCAATAACTTTGGCATCATATTTGTATTTTTGGTTAAAGTTTACTCTAGGATACTAAACGAGAAGCTATTTGGTGAAGAATACTATGAATTATACGCGTACTTATAAAATTCAGAATTCATAATGCTAAAATAATAATTCTAATTAATAATTGAAATTAATTAAATTTTATTAATAATTATAAAGCTATCTACACTGCATGTAATGTTTTAAATACAACATAAAATAATGTGGTGGAATAAGCTGAAATTGTGGCTTCTAGAAATGGATTTCTGTTTTTTTATATGGATATCTTTAACCACAGCGATTAGAATTAAGCATATCATCAGGCGCTTGAGCTTTCGTGTAATACTCCTATTAAGAAACAACAAGAAAGTAAAATCATTCATCAAGCATTTTTTATGAAACATTTTCCAACACTTCCAAAATACTTTATCACGCCTTCGCTGTTTAATAAGGTAAATATACATTAAACCTAAAGTAAACATTTTAGAAAACGTAAAACACATTTGAAAACCAGATTTCAGTAATTGCAGGCCATAGTAGGAAAAATACTCTAATTCGTTTGAGCAGCACTGTATATAAACTATAGGTTTGTATATATATATGCTATATATTATGTTACAAATAGGTTAAGTAAGAAAATACATAACACAAATGAAAATTCACCTTCTGCATTTTCTACCAACAGACGGAAACATTTTTTAATTATTTTGTACAGCCTTGTATATTACATTAAGATTTTATACACGCCACATATTCAGCTGAAGTTTAATTCAGCCTAAAACACGCTGTAAACTACTAAAATCACTCTTCCAGAAATCAACATACATAAACGGCCATGTATCCGGTTCTTTGTGTGGCCCTGTATGTATTTTTATTTATTTTCAACAAACATCTTTTAGTGTGCTACATATATTTCACGTTCAAAATGTATAGCTCCACTAAAAAAAAAAAAAAAAAAAAAAAAAAAAAAAAAAAAAAAAAAACTTATGCAATTTACACTAATACACAGTAATGCTTATGAATTATTTTGTGTAACCCTGTATGTGATATGTAGCTTTTATACATACCACATATTATGCAGAATTTAGTTAAATGCATACTTAACTAAAAGTGCACTTCCATCACTTATCGCTTATAGACAATACTTCGAATACAGTACTGGATAAAAAATCTTTTATATGCCCTTGTAAATGCACGATAAATGCTATAAAACACATTAAACATATGCATAAAAAACACATCGTTTTTACAATAGATACCTTGCAGTAAACCTAAGTAATGAATATCAATTTCATAATATTTGAAATATTGTAACGGAATTAAAATACTCTGCAAACAGTTTTTCTCCGTAAACCATTTTGTAACCGAATACTTTTGTTAATACGTTTGTTTTTTGAAAACTGCTTTACACTTCATATTCTACAGAAAGCATATTTTAGTGCACCTCAAAATTTGATATCAATTTCATTATGTATGTTACAGTATAAAATGATTAAAATGCACCGCAAACGACTTTTCCCCATAGAATTATAAGGGAGTTATTTTGAGTTTCCCTGCAAACTAATTCTAACTGCTACATGTACAATATTCCATAGTAAGCATTTGTTGTGAACTTCAGCGATGTATATTAATTTCAATATATTTTAAATAGTGTAACAAAACTAAGCATAACGTGGTCAATGCAAATGAATTTCCCCGATAGACCATAATGTAACGGCATTCTTTTGAGTGCTCCTGTCCACGGAGTATAAGTGTTACATACTTCATTTTCAATACCGAACATGCCTTAGTATACCTCAATAAAATATAGGAATTGCATGGTGATACGAGTATATTTACGCGAGTTAGATGACGGACAGACGCCAGACAGACGGACGGACGGACAGACAGACAAATCGAATTCATAAACTATTTTCAACTAAGTTGAAAAGCATTAAAATTGAAATTTCAAATTAAAAAGTAACCTATATTTTAATAAAAAAACATGTATAGGTAGATTGTGGTAAACATTTCAAATAAAGAAAAATGTTTAAAATGCTGACATTAAATGCTTGTTACTTCTTCTAACATAAAACTTTTAAAAGTGGAAATTATAAAAACAGATTTCTAGATTTCACTCATTACTTGGCATTTTACGCAGCATAGTATTACTCCAGAACAAAATAATTAGTTTGAATTTACTCAATCTGCACAATGATTACCTTTCAGTGCTTTTAGCATAAATGATGTCATTTTGTTTTGAGAATTTAATGACTTATAATGAGTAATGGAGATACTTCTATAATATTCGTGGTCACTGACGGCAACTTATGACACATAATTTATATTGGAAAATTAAAGCTATTAAATTACTCTAACATATTTATTAGTTCTAAAAGGATTGGGAAAAAATATTTTACTTGCATTCAAAATTTAAATTAAAGTAAAATTATACTACTTTGTAATTCATTTTCTATTTCTGTCATTTTTATTTTTTTATATAATAACTATTTAAACTTTGAATCTGTTTTAGTATAATTCCATTCTTAAACAGAAGCATGTACGTATTATAAACCATGAAGTAGAGGTGTATTTGTACTGTATATTTGAACAGGCATAAAACCCCTAATTTGCACAGTTGACAGAAAAAATAAATAAATACCTTTATCAATTTTATCGCCAAATTGACGCGGAGAAAAAAATAGCCATTTGATTGGGAATCATCGTAAAACGTATGTTAAAAGAAAATGATTGGGGGTTGTCTCCCTACAAAAATTGTACCAAAATTTTAAATTTCAACACGAAGAAGTAATTTTGACATTAATATGGGATTCTTTGGTAAATTATGTAACATGGTACCAAACGTAAAGTTATTCGGTGAAGGAGTTTAGGGATTACACAGAATTAAAGTTTTGAAACTTCTAATGTTAAATTTATGTTCAATCGCGGTAAAACAGATTACAATGCGGATAGATTTTTATAAGCATAATTCAAAAACTACATAATGGGAAGAGCTGTAATTTTGAATGCGCATATTTTAAGTTTCTATAAATCGATTTATGTATAAAAATTTATAGGTTACATTCCTTATATGTTTTGATACATATTTGCAATTACAAATGTATATACACTGATGGCCAGAAATTAAGGTTTCTAATCCGATATAATCCTAAGGGATTTTCTCCTGAATTTATCAATTATTGCTGTACCTTTTTGAGTTTTCACGATATTTCACTGATAATTTCTGTTTATATGAGTTACTCTATAGTATTGTGTTTCAAATCATGTCAAAAAATTTTTGCTATAGTTAGCTTATGCGCAGTTAAAATTTTTTTTATACAAATACCCATATCTCATAAAATATTCAACGTATTAATATTGTAATTGCAGTATACTATTTCTACAAGTTTTCGTTACTTTTTGAATAGAGGTGTTATATTCGGCCGAAAACTCTGCGTGCTATCAAAAAAGAACCTTTTGGATTTTTCACAGAAATGTTAACATCTTCACGAATATATGTGCTATGCTTACACATATGCACACAAATGTTTAACAGAACCTACATAGTTATTTGCTACAGTGACAGACCATTTTTAGCATTTTCTGTTTCTTGGGTAATCGAAAATATTATTTTATTGTTAAAATTCTTATTGCCCCCTCCCCCCCTAATTGTTCTCGCGATAAAATCGTTACTGAAAAACACGAAGTCAATCATGTTCTTTACATCCTCAAATTTCAAGGGCATTTCGGGCATTAAATCAAGAGTTTCAGTAGATATTTGATCAAACGTCTGAAATTGGTCACTGCACCTTAATTTCCAAACATTCAGTGTATTATAGATTCAGTGTATATATATATGGATATATAAACTATATATGCATATATATCCTTTTAAAATAATTTTCGAAACAAATATGAAATGTATACTTATAAGATGTAAGAATCATTTAATGTCAGCATTTAAAAAAAAATTCATTAGTTGCAATGTTTAATACAATCCACATATAACATATGTGTTATTAAAATTATAGGTTACTTTTCAATTTGAATTTTTTTTTCTTAATTGAAGTATTACATGGAAAATAAAATACCTGATGAAATAATGAAGCCTAATCTCTGCGCTTAAAAAATATATATGTAAATTAGGAATAACATACTCTCAATTGTACAAACAACATAATTTCAGTTTTTTACAGGTTATTTTTTTTCTTGAAAATGAAATTTTAACGGATGGATGCCGTTATAATGTTCATTAAATTAAAACGATTTGCGTATGCTTTAACAAACATATTGACGACTTATTTTTAAGATTAAATAAGAATAAAATTTTAAAAAATGACAGAAATTATGCTAAAATCAGTGAAACGTAATATTTATGTGGTTAGAGTAATTTCAAATTATTTGTTTTAAAACTATGAAACTTAATGAAATATTCGAAAAAAGGACAAGAGCTTAAAATAAAATGCATAGTAGTATAATTTCACGTCAATTTAAATTTTGAGTTCAGTTAAAATATTTTTTTCCAATCCTTTTAGAAAAATAAATCTGTTAAAATAATCCTATAGCTTTAATTTTCCCATATAAATTGTGTGTCATAATTTTCTGTCAGTGACAACGACTATTATATAAATATCCTCATTACTCATTAAAAGTCATTAACTTCTCAAAACAAATTGACAGAAATTATTCTAAAACCACTGAAAGGCAATATTTGTGCACATTGAGTAATTCTAAGCTAATTATTTTGCTCTGGAATAATACCATGCTGCATAAAATGCCAATTAATGAGTGTAATATAGAAATTTATAATTGCTTGATGATACTGGTTTTATAGTTTACAATTTTAAAAGTGTTACGTTAGAAGAAGTAAGAAGCAATTAATATCAGCATATTTAACATTATTTATTTAATTTTAAATATTTTATACAATGTGCGTATAACTGTTTTAGCATAAATTATCGGTTACTTTTTTTATTTGATATTCTACTTTATTTCTTAATTGATTGTTACAAGGAAACTCAATCAACGGATGGAATATTTAAACCTGATTTATGTTTTTGAAAAAATCGTTTAAAATACAAATCGTATACTGTCAGTTGTACAACAAGTATAATGTCCCTATTTTTTCAGAAGTGTCTGTTTTCTTGAAAGTGATAATTTAAGGGAGAAATTCCGGTATAATGTCCATTAAATTAAGACGATTATTGTATGTTTAATAATAATAATAATAATAATAATAATAAATAAATAAAATTTGAGGACTTATTTTTAAAACGAAATCACAATTAAATTACAAACAAATGTAAAACAAAAATAGATATAAAATTTATTCTAAGATGATCTGCATGAAGTTGAAACCAGCAAAATGACAGGTCCCCTTTTCGAGTTGTGGGCACTGCTGCTTTATACTGGTGTTTCCTCGATTTTAAAACCGAATATAAAAATATGGTAAACAAATCCATTTTATCAAACATATATGTTACTTTTATACATTATATTTTTAATTTATTGGGAATATGTTGGAAAAGGTGGTCCTTTTTTAAAATAAAAGACACGTTTATGAAAAAAATATATATATATATATTGGTTGTTTTTCGTATAATATATGTATATATATATATATATATATATGTTACATAAAAATTTTATTTCCTTCGCATTTATTTCGCATTATTCCTTTAAATTAATCTATAACTTCTGACATAGTCCTTAATTCTTAATAATAAGGTAAAGACAGGAGATATGGCGCGGCCGGAGAGATTGCGCACGTAGAGGTTGGGGAAAGGAGTAGAGTGAGAGAGCAGCGACTCCAGGTAGTTGTTCAACATCAGTAGTGGAGTGTCTACTTGAAAGTGCACGTTGATTGTCTTGAGCGTCTGAGATAAAGCATTGCTATTTTGTTTTGTTTTCCCAAAGTAAGGGCTTGAATTTTCATAGCAATTTTTAGAATTTCTATACAATGTCAGTAGTACAAAATATTTATCATAAGCTACTAATCTAGACTAACAATGTGAGCATCAACGGTTCGTTTTAGTAGCGTCCATGTTTAAATAAAAGCCACGCAATCTCTCCTACCAAAATTGGAGAGTTTGCGCATCTCTTACTTAGGAGAGATAGCGCATTGTTTCCATTAGTTTAAATGCTAGGAGAGATTACGCAGCTTATTGGTAAATTTGCATAAAAAATGAAAAATGAAAATGGACTAATTTTAAGTTAAACCTGTTTTCAAGTAACTTAATGTTATTTTGTAATATTATCTGGACTTGCTTTTTTTGCTTTTTTATTTTTTTCCCTTTAATTAAAATTTTTTAATCGGTTTAAAAATTATTTCATTTTTCTGAATTTTTAATCATTAGGTTGAAATATTCACTCCTAATACAATAATATTTGTTCACAAAAGCCGTACCACAATGTCATTTAAGTGTAATTATTATTGTTAACAATTTAATTGTAGTTATTATTAGTAACAATCTCTCCTACCCATGTGCGCAATCACACCAACCCTGTAAGGACAGATTGCGCAAAATAAATTTCTTGGTTTTATTAAAACTGTTCTATTAAATTACAACATAACAACAAAATAGCAATGGAAATGCATAAAATACAAATGAAGTAAAAATTATTCATGGTTAGTTTAGCAAAAAATTAATATTTAGATTTTTTATTTTTATTCTTTTGAATTGTGCACTGACTCTCCTAGCTTTACGTTATTTATTCCTTTTTAATGTCATTTTAAAAGTAATAACACGTATATTAATAATTCTTAATTAATCTTAATCTAAAACTTTAAGTTCATTCGTAACTTTTATCAACTCTCCAATCTATAAAATTCTGAGAGACGCTTTTGTCATTTCGAATGTTTTTAAAAGCCATTTTTTTAATTTTTATGCCATGCTTTGCTTCGCACGCTGGGTATTTTCGACGTCAAAATCAATACACAGCTAAGATGGGGATTCTTTCGTGTTACATCTTCTCCCTCGCACTTCATTCGCTTAGCTTAAATCCACCTCTCACTCATTGAATCGTGCTCTCGTTACGTCGTTGTCAGTAACCCTACGCGGTTAACAAAATTCGCTTGCAATATTTTGGAGCGCAGATTTCTGTCGTGTTTTGAAGTGCTGACCAAATGGTTATCTGGTGTTTAACTGACTTAGAATTTCATAACAGCTCTTTAAGATCTATTAAATGATGTAGTGAGCCATCGTCAAACCTGAGGGCTATAAGTTTATACCGGATACTGTGGGAACTGTTACTGGTATCTCTCCTGTTCGTTAATAAACGATTTATCTGGAAATTAGCTGCTCCTTATTGAAGAAACTCTTGTGGTGTCTCATCATTGCCTAACCTCCTTGCCATGATTCTTGATACCGACTTCAATCATTGGATATCTTTAACAAACTGCCATTTTCTCGTGGAATATTAAATCATCTTCGTAAAATGTTCATATATATATATATATATATATATATATATATATATATATATATATATATATATATATATATATATATATATATATATATATATAAAGGGCCATTAAATAGTTCATCATTTACACTCGTTTCACGCCTTGCTCAATCTTATCGTCAGTCCATATTTGAAGTCAGTATCTTAATTTCTATTTTTTCCACTGGTGAAAAAAATTATGTTTTCAGAAAAACCCTTGAATGTTTTAAAAAGAGATGTTGTTGACCCTTAGGCAAAAGAAATAAACGACATTCTGTAGCAACACGATTTTCTTAATGCACCGTCGAAGGAAACAGATTTTTACACACAAAAAATATATTTTTTAAAGATTGTGAATTCCTATTTCAGCTTGACTAGACTTTCAGTTCTGTATGTGCAAAGATACTCCCAAACTTATATTCGTAACTTTCTGACACATTTACAAAACAAGTTTCATTTACAAAAAAAGTTGGGACAGTTTATTAATAAAAGGAAGTTTTAACATATTTATAATAATTTATTATATATCAAATTATATTTTATTCGACAAATTATTTAAAATTTCAAATTAACTATTTACTCAAATTATTCTTTTTTCTCATTCGAAAAACTTTCAGAAGCAAATTTAAGACAAACTGTTTGCTTCGTGGGAAATAAATTAAGATATTGATATCTAATTGAAAAAAAGCTACTTGTGCATCCAAGGACACCCAAGGAGCTAGTCAGGTGGATCTCCGCTATGAGGAGATTAGGCGAATTTCGCCCCGCGGCCAGGTACACAAACTCGTTAAGCTAGGCATAATATCCGGCAGGTAGGCGCCTGGACTGTGGTTTAATAATACTAATAATAATAATAATATAGGCCGTTAAAACATCGTTTAAATCAACAGTGCATTTTCCGACATTGCAGACTAGCTTCGTTAGCTTTCAGTAGACCTTCAACAGTCCACTGATGACGGTACGTTGAATGCTTCTGAAAATATTCAGCAAACTGCCCAGTCATTTGACCGTTTTTACAGAAAATGATCAAATAACCGTAATTTAACCCTGTTCTGTCCATAATATAAGCCATAATATGATCAGAATAGAGTTAAATTGCGGTCATTTAACCGTTTTCTATAAAAACGGTCAAATGACTGGACAGTTTGTTGTAAATTTTTAACAGTGTACTCTACGTTTCGTGTAACCATGATTTCTAAAAGTTCAGTACTGAATTATTTTCGAAATTTGTCTTTATTATAATAGTTTTAGAAGCCTTATGTGGTGAGATTGTCAAGAAATTATAACTTCATGCTCCAAAGCGCTTTACAGTGTGTAGTACCATAACAACTAGAGAAAACTTAATCGCATATATGTATCATATATAGATGCTAAACACATCTAAAAATTGTTTAAAATATCAAAATTTCTCAGTTTGATCATATGTTTGAACTGCACTAATAAGTTTACGGATATTTTAGATTATATTTTCGAATCTGAAGTTAGGATGATTATTTCTTAGAAAATGTACATCAGCGAAAACTGATCATAAAAATTTAATGAACAGATATATGATTTTGTACTAAATAGTAAAGCTTTAAAGAACAACAACAAAAAAAAAATATGATAAGCTACGCATTAAAATAAGTTATACTATGATTTATTTTTTTTCTCGCACAAACTATTTAATGCAATCGATCAAATTTTTTATTTATATTCTTTAAATCGAACCAATAAATCTGCAGAAAGATGTAAAAATATTATGTTTAGCTCATAAAATAAGAAAAAAAAAGGAATTACAGAAAACAAAGTTAATCATTCGAAAATGATTTATTTATATATTAAGCGTTTTGATAGACTACACTCAATTGTTACAGAATAAAATTAGTTGTCTATCATACTTTAAGAACATTTCTATTTGCTTCATGAGAAAATAAATCAGAATCAGTCTCTTATAACTGTGCCCATAATTCTTCAAATATTTTGCCTGACATGCTTCAAAAGGAAAGAAAATACATCTTTCGAAATAAATATATATTTTTTAGAAAATGGGGGTACATAATATAATGCTAGTTAACGATAAAAAGTAAGATATATGAAATATTTTGTGCGGTAAGAAACACACTTTTGGAAAGTGATTTATCTCACTAACAGAATATTACATTGTAAAATTGTGATGAATGACTATTTGAATATATAAGAAATACATATATATAATATATAAGAAATACATTTTGAAATGTTACCGATAATTAAATTTGATGCTAAAATAAAATTCAACCATCCTCTGTATTTACTATCTTGAAATAAAATTTCATATGTCATATTTTTTCTCTTGCTGCATTAGTTGGTTCCTTACGCAAAACACAAACGAAAATAATTTTCTAAATTAATGTTTCGTGTTTATTAAAATTTAAGAAAATAAATTATATTTTACAGAATAATTATTTAAAAATAATATATTCCGATAATATATTCCGATTTCTCCTACACTCGCAAACACAGAGTATGTTCGAAAAGCGGAGAATATTTCAGATGCATTTTTTAATTTCCCTAATTTAATAATAATGAAATATATATATTTGATTAAATATGTTTTTGCTGTACGAAAAATCTGGTATTAACTCATTAAAGCCGGTTGGCAAGAAAACTTGTCATGTAAAGCGCATTAAACATTTATATTTCGACACCAGTTTTTTAGTGCAGAAATTTTCCCTTTATCTAATCTGAAATTTTGACAGATTAAATAAGTCAAAATTACAGCATGGAAAAACTGGTGTCAACTGTAGTCAACTGTAAAAAAGTGTAAAAGATTCCCGTCGTGAATGGGTTAATATTCCCTGTGGCGTACGAAAACTGGGAACGATTTTCGGAAAAATGGACAGTTCCAAAAATGTTATATTATATGTCCGAAAATCCTTTTCACAGACTAATAAGAATTTTTCTGAATAATTAATTGTGCTACCTATTTCAAACAGATATTATATTGTTTTTAAAAACGCACTAAAAAACAGTGCACACGTTTAAAAGTTCTAAAAAGTACTTTCAAACCACACTAAAAATTAGTCAAAATGTACAAAAGTTTTTTAAATGTTTTCACCTCTTGGTCAAAGGCATCATCAGTTACTGTGTTTCCGTTTCTACCTCGCTAGTCATCTTAGCTCTACGCTAAAATCTTCCCTGCTGTCCCCTCTTCAAGAAGTGAAAATATTTTTCAATATTTTGTACATCTTGTCTTGTGATTAATAAATGACAGTATGGATGATAGCATATATAAAAACCCATTTTTTCTTACAGTATATATTTCCTTATAAGTGCTTTAATTTAGTTTTTATAGGATAAAATCCTGGCCATACGAAAAACCCTCTCGTAAATTCCTTGCACCAGAAGATTCGATATAGAGGTTATGGCAGTTACTTCGTAAATCGTCTATGATACAAACCTATTTACAATTACAAAAAATATACAAAATCAATTTCAGATTCTACGTATAGAATCTGTGTTACAAAGAGCAATTTAAATTACAAATTTTATATTTTATCTGGCTCCCATTTTCTACATTATGCATTTGTAAAAGTGCTCACTGAATTTCAAAAGAACGGCAAAATATTATGACGACAAAAACTTTGCGAATTATAATACTTTGAATTTATTTTATTCTGCAATAAAACACTTGTTTCTGTTTTTCAAAACTAAAGAATTAGAACGATGTATTAAGATCTGCAAAATTGTTTTTTTTAAATACTACGACAAACAAACAAACAAAAAAAACAGCTAGTTTAAATAGTATAAAAATAAAGTAAACTACAGCACATTTTTATTTATTTATTTATTTATTTATTTATTTATTTATTTTATATCATTTAAAGAAAAGTATCCTTCAGAAGTAATTGGTAAAAAGGAACAAAATATTTCATCTTTAGAAATTTTAAATATAACTTATGACATTAATTTCAAATTCGGAGAAATTTTACTTTTCAATACACTAATAAAATAGTGTGTTTTTATTTCAAAAATATTTTTATTTTTATATTTCTTGATCTTATGAATTAACTAATATATTTTCTATTAAGTAGATACAAAAAAATTCTGCAAAAATTTTTAGAATTATGCAGTATTTTAATAATTTTCTAAGAGACATATTTTAATAAAGGGAACTGATTTTGCCTTAAATATCTGAAATTTTGAAAAGGAAATCTATTTAGAGATGTTAAATCAAATACTGAAAAAAATTTTAATAAAAAAGTAATTTACGACAAAATTTTTAAATAAAAACTAATAATAATAATATAAACATTTTCATTTCAGACTGTATATTTTATAAATGTCTTTCTTCTCAATACCCGAATGTACAGCTCCAAATAAAAAAAAAAATAGAATAATAGAAAAAAAGGAATTGCGAAAAAACATTTTTATGTACCGCTATTACAAAAAGTAATATAGGATAAAACTTTATATTGTAAGAATCTACATAGATGTAGAATCTTTTAGCATTGAAATTAAATGAAATAATACAAAAATAAAAATAATTATTCACACTTGGAAAAAATCATAATATTAGAATAACCATTTACCTGGTAAAAAATATTAGAATAATGCATTGTAAATAATACGTGTTAAAACAGGAAAAAATAGTTATTTTTTAATATTTTGCAGCTCACATTAAAATTTTATAACAGTACGAACTTGGTTTGCCAAGCTAACTACATGTGGTTCACAATGTTTTCTGTCTAGACATGACCATGTCGACTTTATGCTGGAAAGAAGCTCAACTTTGTTTTTTGGCGCCATATCTTGTAGCCTTTTCTTCATTATTCCCCAGAAATTCTCTACTGGATTTAAATCCGGAGCACTAGCCGACCAGGGAATAACGTTAATTTGGTTTCGACTAAGCCTGTTCCTGGTGGACACTGACCTGTTTGAAGGTGCTAAACTATGTCGGAAAATTAAATCGTCACCACACAGATCTTCCGACGATGGTATCATGAAATGCTCAAGGATTCCTTGATATATCTCAAAATTAATCCTTTCGTTAACGATACATAGCTTTCTAGGACCATTTGCAGTCATGCCAGCCCATACCATTACATTTGCTGCAAATTTCACTTATTGTTTCATGCAGTCCTTCTCCTATGCTTCTTGCTTCATCCGCCATACACAAGCACATAGACCACCATATGTTACGCAAAACACACTCTCATCACTAAACAATATATTTTTCCAATCATACAGACCCCATAAGAACCTTTTTTTTGCACCACTTCACTCTCTCACTTTTCTGGTTTAATGGTGATGAGGGGATATATCTTTGATACACGAGACTGAAATCCAAGTTTATGGAGACGTCTTAGTGTTGTAGATTAACTCACATCAACACCGTGGTCTTTCCACTTTCGTGGTCTTTCTCCTATGCTTCTTGCTTCATCCGCCATACACAAGCACATAGACCACCATATGTTACGCAAAACACACTCTCATCACTAAACAATATATTTTTCCAATCATACAGACCCCATAAGAACCTTTTTTTTGCACCACTTCACTCTCTCACTTTTCTGGTTTAATGGTGATGAGGGGATATATCTTTGATACACGAGACTGAAATCCAAGTTTATGGAGACGTCTTAGTGTTGTAGATTAACTCACATCAACACCGTGGTCTTTCCACTTTCGTGGTCTTTCTCCTATGCTTCTTGCTTCATCCGCCATACACAAGCACATAGACCACCATATGTTACGCAAAACACACTCTCATCACTAAACAATATATTTTTCCAATCATACAGACCCCATAAGAACCTTTTTTTGCACCACTTCACTCTCTCACTTTTCTGGTTTAATGGTGATGAGGGGATATATCTTTGATACACGAGACTGAAATCCAAGTTTATGGAGACGTCTTAGTGTTGTAGATTAACTCACATCAACACCGTGGTCTTTCCACTTTCGTGGTCTTTCTCCTATGATTCTTGCTTCATCCGCCATACACAAGCACATAGACCACCATATGTTACGCAAAACACACTCTCATCACTAAACAATATATTTTTCCAATCATACAGACCCCATAAGAACCTTTTTTTTGCACCACTTCACTCTCTCACTTTTCTGGTTTAATGGTGATGAGGGGATATATCTTTGATACACGAGACTGAAATCCAAGTTTATGGAGACGTCTTAGTGTTGTAGATTAACTCACTTCAAAACCGTGGTCTTTCCACTTTCTGATGCAAATATCTTACACTTCTGAAACGCAATACTCTTAGCAGTACTCTTTAGCTTTCTATCATCTCTCTGAGTTTTTGGCTTTCCGCCGCTATTCATATGATTGTTTTCAAAATGTCGGTCGTTAAAATACTGCTTTATTGCTCTACTAACACTTGGTTGGGGGCATTTTAAGTAACTGGCGATATATTGCTGATTGCAACCTTCTTTATGCAAATCAATAATACGATCCTTAGTAAACTCCGTTGTGTCGGACAAACGACCCATGGTTCACACAAAATGGAAACAATGATGTTGCAAAGCGTTTTTATAACTTAAGAGGGTACTTCACTCAGGCGAAAACACACGCTCGCTAATGTTAATACTGTGGGGGAAATAATTTACGATATCTCGTTTAAATTTTAATATTTTTAAATGATTTGTTTTTGCATTGGATAGCTGAGGTCAATCTCTATGCACGCTTTTTTGTAGTTTTTCGATTTTTGTTGCAGTTTTTTTTATTAAGGATACTTTTACTTTCGAAACCGGTTCCGAAAGTGAAAGTATCTTAATAAAAAAAAAAAAACTTCTAATCAAAATTGAAAAAGTACAAAGGAGCGTGCATAGAGATTGAGCTTATTAATGCAAAAAATCATTTAAAAGTATTGAAATGCGAAAGAGATATCATAAATTGTTTCCCCCATAGAACTAACATTAGCGAGCAGGTGTTTTCGTCTGAGTGAAGTAGCCTCTTAAGAAGAAGTCCCACTAACTTTATTCTTAATGTATGCAACCTTCTGAACCACTCAGGCAAATTTATAAGTATTCTAATTTTTTGAATCATCTATTTTAGTATTCTAATACTTTAAATAATGAAAATAATTTTACATAAATTCAATATTCGCTCCAAATTTAATCTTTTACAGTTTTAATTTTTTTTAATAATACGCAATTTTTTTAAAACATCAACCGCTGTTCTTTTTGAATTTTACTACACTGAAATAAATCTAAATGAATTGAATTATTCTAATTTTTTTACTTGGAGCTGTATATTATATGATTTATTAACATGTATTATTTATTTCTATTTACTACTTTTTCAGCCACAATAGTGCAATTAAAATAACACATTGTTCATAGGTATATTTGTACTTATCCTTGATTTTTTGTTTTATTCAAAAAATTTATTAACGTGATAAAATAGTGAAATATGTGTATTCATATTTTTAGTCATTAATTTGTTAAAATTCTGAATTTCAGAACACGATGAAAGGGAAATTTATTTTTTATTATTTACAAAACTGATTTTGTAATAGTTGTGATTTACCTTCTTGAGATAGGAGACTTCGACATACTTTTATATGTACAAAATGGTTTTAGAAAAGATACGTAAATGGAAAACATGCAAAACCATTAATAACAAGGGCAAATTAACAAGAAAGAAAAATCATGCGTCAAGCATAGATTATCAAATATTTTTCAACATTGCAAGAATATTTATAAATAGTTCGCTGTTTAACAATGTAAAATAACATACCTAAACATAAAATTTAGAAAACGCATAAAACGTATAAAAACCATAATTCACCAATTACCGGTCATAGACATATGTATTATATATATATATATATATATTCTATATAGTACGCTCAAATTTGGTTTATTAAGAAAACGTATAACACATGACAAAATTCAACTTCAGCAATTTCTACCAATAGACGGAACCATACTAGAACTATTTTGTATAGTCCTGTATACTACCTACAGATTGTTATGTGAGCCACATATTAAGCTAACATTTATTTCAGGCAAACACACGCTTACATATGTACAAACCACACTTCCAGAAATTCTCATACATTAGTTGTCATGTATCCAGTTCTTTGCAAGGTAACTGTAAACACAAACGTCTGAAATTCAGTTAAAAAAGTATCTTAAATGGATGGTCACATTTTAAGTGAAAAAAAGTGTCTTACTTTTTAAGACACCTTTTTGCATCTGAAGTTAAGACATTGGAAACATCTTAAAACGCCACCATTTTTAAAACACTTGAAATGTCTGAAAAAGCCGCCGTTTTGTCAAATTGTTTGTTCGAAAAAAAAAATGATGGCACCATCTATTGAGAATTTTAGAACAATCTCGAATTTGCAGGAGGAGGGGAATTTTACATCGCATTTCTCAAGTCTTGAACGGGATTCGAACGCGCAACTTTTGGCTTGGGATGCGAACGTGCTGCCTGCTTTGCCAGTGAGACCTTGTGTGGTTTTTATTTTAAATGTATCTACCGGATGTTGATGTGTGATTATATTTTTAGAAAGCGGATTGTATTTTTATCGGTGCTGTTATAATATCAGCATGTTTTAATTAATAAAGCTAGATTATTATTATGGTTTTTCTATGGTTAATAAATAATTAGAATATTGCTTGATGAATATAATTTATTAGAGATATTACCTTTGTTCAATGAATGATTAGAATATGCTCTAGTTAATTTGTTGATCAGAAATAATAAATTTTGAATTGCATATTGGAGGAGAGACTTTTGACACGTTACTGTTTATAGAGGGGAAAGGGATCAATTTTAAAGGGGAATATTTTAAATTTTATTTTTATCTGAATATATTTCTTAAATAAAAAAAAAAAACCTCCTAAAATTTTAGATTTTTTTTAACTTTTGGGAAAATGGTTGTTGCTTTCGGTTGAAAATGGACCAAATGATGTTCGCATTTTACTATTTTAACCTATTAATTCCGTAACTTTAGAAGAATTTTTTAAGCGTTTTTAACGAAATTCTATAACTTTAGCTAAATTTATCTTTGAATAGGCAATAGAAATGCATAAAATCGTTACAAAAATGTTAAAGTTACTAAAAGGATATACGCAAAATATCAGATATAAAAAATAAAGTAGAAATTTAGTAATTTCGTGTTATGTTGGCTCCCAAGGATGAAATATTTTTGTTTCTGTTTTCATTAATATATTGTAAATTTGGTACTTTCGTGTAATTTTTTTGAACGATTTTGTAACAACAAAAATAATCTGGCCGTGAATAGGGAAACGTTTTCGTCAAATATTTGAGATTTTCCATTTCATTAGAAATCACTTAATTTCGAGACGAAATAATTGTCAAAAATGTTGAAATATAGCTCAAGAATTGCGGAATAGTCAATAGTGAGAGTGTTATTTTTGACAGTAACGAAACAGTTTCGTCAGATATTTGAGGATTCACGTTTCGTCAAAAACCACGTGACTCTGTGACGAAATGATTGTCAAAAATAACGAAATAGGGCTTAAGGATTGCCGAATAGTCAAAATTGAGTGTTTTATTTATGAGAGTGCACAATGCAAAAAAAAACTGTTGGTTTTACAGTATAATACTGGCACCCCAGCTGCCTGTATTATAACCTAAAATTAACAGTAATAAACAGTAAAATAAGCAGTAATACGCTGCCGAATCGAAAAATATCGAAACTAAATCACTGGCCGAAACTCAACTTAGTGGTAATAAGACTTGAAAATTTAGTGAATTATAATAGTATATTAAATAAATAAATATTTAAACTTCGCCGAAAGGCAACCGAAAACTGTTAGCGAGCACAAAATTTATATGATTTAGAAAATATATTTGAATACCAACGCATAAAATGGAATTTTGTAAAATGCATAATAATATCGAAATAAAGAACAAGAATCTTATAAAAAAATATCTGCATGGATAAAATTTACCTTCTATACTTAGACACATATCATACGTAAATAATAAAAAAGTCCTGTGATAAAATACACGTAATAGTTAATGTAGACTACAATACACCCACATAACCCAAGCAAAATCATCATTTTTTAATTATTTAAGATAAAATACTTATTCTAGGCAAGTGACTTGAAAGCTATTATATAAATATACATGTAATAAAAACTAAATTCGTATCTGACAAATATATAATAGAAATTATGTAACGTTATCAAAACAAAGGTATAAGAAAACCTAAATATAAAACTTACTTTTATTCTTTAAAATATTTTATTTTATAATCCAAGGATATCTTGTATTTATTATATTTGTGAATGCATTACGTCGTCATGTAATGCCGGCGTTTCCTATCTCTGATACTCATCACTACACCTGCCTGCCCTGACCTCCCTCCCTTCTCATTTCAGATGTGATCAACAAAAGCAATGTCTTAATTTAAAACATTTTACCATATTAAGACACTGGCCACAGAAAGTCTATTGGTTCATTTCTACCACCAGTCGATTAAGACACACAAGTGGCTTAAATTAAGGTATCTATTATGTCTAAGCTCTATTTTAAGACATTTACGTGTCTTAAATGCATTTTCAGTGGATTTTTTGTCTTACTTTAAGACTCCTTTATTTGCAGTGTATATACAATTTTATCCAAATTCTACAAACATATCTTAGTATTACGAAATATAGTTTAGCTTTAAAATGCCTAACTCAGTTTAAAACCAATTTTAAGCAATTTACCCTCATTCTTAGTAATGCCGTCGAATTCTGTAGCCCTGTATATCACCCATAACTTTTGTACACATCACGTATTATTCAAAAATTTAGTTAAACATAAAAACGCATACTAATAACTAAAAACACACTCCAATCAATTATCTCTCATAAACAGTAATTCGGATACATTGTATCGCTGCAAATGAACGGCACATCATATTCTACATAAGGTCTTTTGTATTAAACCTCAGTCATGTCTATCAATTTCATTGTATATGAAATATTGTTACATAAATTAAAATGCGTTGCAAACAGTTTTCACCCGTAGATCCTTGTGCAGCCGAAAATTTTTGTAAGTACCTGCAAAAGAATGATAAATATTTTACATTCCAAATTCTGCAGAAAGCATGTTTAGTGCACCTCAGAAATTCATATCAATTTCATTATGTTTGTAATAATAGAGTAAGACGATTAAAGTACACCGCAAATGATTTTTCCCCACAGACCATAATATAACGGAATTCTTTTGAGTACCCCTGAAAATAAACTATAAATCTACATATACCGTACTAGCTGTTACCCGTGACTTCGTTCACGCAACATTAAAAGAAGAATAAATACGTTAATTAAGCAAAATATTTTACTCCCAATAATTAAAAACGTTAATAATTAACTAACTATTTATCACATTTCATAGGAGACAATACGGTATTTATTATTATAGGGACCTTGACATAACTCAGTCTTAAAAAAAGTGAAATTTTGTGCCAAATAATCGCGAAAATGAAATTGCAACCAATGCAAAAAGGAGGGCCAATTAAAATCTTGGAAATAGACGAATTGGGTAAAAACAAATGTCAATTTTACCTGATAAACAATTTTACTTTTAACGCCTTTGTGAACCGTTTTAACAGCCATCCTTCAAAAAAAAAAAACATTAATTAGAAATAGTATATGCTTTTTCTTTAAATTAAATTCTGCCTCCTTGTTTTAATATATAGTTGAAACAAATCTTGTTTTTTAAATGACAGTATATTGGCAGGCAATTTTTGTTCTCCAGAATAAATTGATTCATGAGTTGGGTTGGGTTGGGTTGATTATTGACGGCCAATTATCGACACTAGGGATATAGGCCCGCGGGGAGTGCCCTTCGTGGGGGTCTTTCTAAGGGAAAAGAGCCGTGGATTTATCCATGCGTAAATACGGAATCCGTATTTACGCATGGATAAATCCACGGCTCGAAGAAAACCACGAAAACTCCGAACGATTAGGCCGACGGGCGCGATTGGGATCGAACTCAGCACCTCCCGTCTACCAGCTTCGAGAGCACAGCCTCTCAGCCACTAATTGATTCATGAAGTTTGAATATGTGAAAATATGTTTGTATTTTTCGGATAATTTACTGAAATCAAGATTTTGTTTTCACCATCTATTCAAAGTGAAAATAAATTCTGTTTTTCAGTTTTAATGAGAAAATGATGTCAAAAATATACTGATCTGTTTTATTTCTCCTTTTTTTTATACACAAATATGGAGTAAGTTACTTTCCGTTTTTAGAAAAACTTCGTTAAAAAAAAATGGCATTTAATTTAATTTTTTTAATTCTGAGAATTTGTGTGATATCCTCGGATCAATTATAACCGGTATTCGCTAAACCGGTAGTAAACTAACCGGTAGTAAATCACGTTGCGTTCGATAGTCTAGGAGTAGTTGCGAAATACAAACACACGGTCAGATTTTAATATAATAGATTAGTGTTCATTTTCCTTTTCTTAAAATTATGATGTGATTTTTAGCAGAAAACTCGGATACTCATGCGGAACGAAATAACGAAATAACCGATACCCATGCTTAATAATCAGTATAGATAACAAAACATTTAAATTTTTCGTTATAAATATGGCGTGAAACTTATCTACTTTCTATACTTATTTATCCTTGTATTATTAATGTAAGGAATTGATTCACACTCAATTTAAAATATATTGGAAAATTTCCGTTTTATTTCAAATAGGACGTCTCCTTTTCCCCCAGAGAAATCCCTTTTTAATGACATAATTCTTTTTTAATTTTCTTTTCCAGGCAATTAATTTCAATACTGGCATAGGGAAAATTATGTTACTTTAACAAAATAATATTAAATCTTTAGGTTTTATCAACAAAAATGGAACTATTAACATTCGTCATTTTTAACACTTTCCAACCTAGTTGAAAAGTGTTTATGACTTCGGTTTGTCTGGCCGTCTGGCCGTCTGGCCGTCTGCCGTCTGCCGTCTGTCCGTGCTCTAACTCCCGTAAATATGCTCGGATTGCCCTGCAAATTTTATATGTTATAATCGTTATCTATAGCATGTTCCCTATTTCAACGGAAGTGTGTAGCACTTATAGTTTTTTTACAGGGACACTCAAAAGAATTCCGTTACATTGCGGTCTATGGGGAAAAATCATTTGCGGTTTATTTAAATAATGTTTCAATACTTTAAACGCATTGAAATTTATATATATCACTAAGGTGCATTAGAAGAAGCTTAATATGGAATAGGGTGTGCATAGCACTTATACTTACTTTACAGGGACAGTCAAAAGAATTCCGTTACATTACGTCTATGGAGAAAAATCGTCTGCGGTTTATTTAAATAATGTTTCACTATTTTAAACGCATTGAAATTTATATAAGGTTCATTACAAGAGACTTACTACAGAATATTGTGTGTATAGCAGTTATCGTTCATTTACAGGGACACACAAAAGAATTCTCTACTGTATGTTAACAATAATTCCTGGAAGTGCGTTTTAAGTTACTGAATGCGATTTTAATTTTAAATCGCTTTTTGTATATTACGTGGTGTGTATAAATTCTGTAGATCCTATACAGGGAAGTACAAAAGTTCGGGAACACATTTCCGTATTATTTAACTCCAGACGGAGAATTTTAAACTGTGCTACGTGTTTCCTAACTGAACTAAAATTTAGCATCCTATGTAGTATATATACAAATCTATAGATCCTATACAGGGCTGAATAAAGTATTCGGATTACTTAGATGTTATCTTTTAGCTTATAAAAGAGTATGATTCGTAAAATTATTTTGGAAGCGTTGGAAAGTGTTACATAATCTATGCTTGACGCATGATTTTTCGTTCTTGTTTTTTAGGTAATCATTTCTTTTAGTTTTAAGAATGAAAAATCACTATTTCTCGCGATCCATGACATCATTTACGACATGGATAATTTTGCGGAGCGTATTATTGACATTTGCTAACCATTTTCTTTTGAAACTTCTTTTTACTTTTTTAAAATTTAAATAAAAAATGCAGACGGTAAAACGGCAAGTATTGTTACCATACAAAAGAAAAAAAAAAGAAAAAAGTGAAGAAAAAACCCAAGATCATTTTATTTCACCAGTCAAAGCATATCCGCTTTATTTTCAATAAATGACGTCATATTCGCCTGTTTCCTATGGTTACGCATATTGAAACCTTGTATTATTATCAAAAACTTTAAAAAGTACGTGTTATTTCTAATAATATTATTTAATCTTCTTCTTAATTCTTTAATTTTTTTAATTTCATTTTCATTTTTCCCGTGAAAATTTTTCAATTGAAACTAAATTGTTGAGTAAAAATTATTTTTTTCGGGTTTTGAATTAGTTTTGGCAACGATAAAGTATTAGCAACGGTAAAGTAAATTTAACCATTTTAAAATGCTATACGAAAAAATGTCCATTTATTCTCAATGAAAATAACGAAATTTTGAATTATTAAGAAAAATATTTGAATAAAATAAACAAAACCCAGCCTATGTTCATATGAGGGTTATAATCAGCCTATATGCAAAGATACAGGATCATTAAATGCTCCATTTTGACACTGGCTTCAGCCTAACATTTGCACACAGATTTATAATATTATTAGGATTCTATAGTAAGCATCTTGTAATGCACTTCAGTGATGTATATCAATTTCAATATGTTGGAAATAGAGTAATATCATTAAAATACACGGCAAAGATTTCTCCCGGCATAGGCGCTAGTGTAACGGCATTCTTTTGAGTGTCCCTGTAAAAGAACTTTAAATGCTACACACTTCATTTTCAATACCGAACATGTCATGATAAACTTCAATAACTTATATCAAGAACATGGCACTCCGAGTATATATATGAGATTTAAAGTACGGCAAGACAGACCGACGGCTAAACACACAGATGCCCAGACGTCCAAACAGACAGACGGCCAGATGTTCAAATAGACAGATGACCAGACAAACTGTATGCATAAACACGTTCCAACGTAGTTGAAGCGTGTACATCTACATTGGAACTTGTTAATAAAAAGACAATGTTACAAACTAAGACGCATTTGAGAACTTACCTATATAAATATAAATAACAAAACTACGTAAAATTCCAAATGCAATTCAACAGCTATTGCCATAATTATAATCCAGTAGTAACATTAAAATATTATTAAAGTATTTATTTATTCGATTTCTGTATAAATCAATTGTGAAAAAAATTACAACTATAGGTTTTCCCAAACAAATTTAAGTGTCATATGTCATTGTCAGTCTTAATGATTTTTACTGACATACCATTAGTAATCATTAGAAGTCATTAAACTTTCAAAACAAGCTGACAGAAATAATGCTTAGATAGGATGAAATACAATATTGTGGAGATTTTGTTTAATTTCAAACTAATTACTTCACTCTTAAATACGACTTCTCTTTATGAAATCGAAAAATCCTTTAATTATTATTTGTTTTTAACTTATAACTTGTCAAATGCAGTGGTGATATATGACGAGTGTAAAAGTATATTTCTATTTTTTTTCTTAGAAAATATGCATTTAAATTTAGGACAGTTTATTTGTATAAGAAATCCATTCAATATTTTATATAGGAGTAAAATTCTGACACATAAATGAAATAAAAGATTATTAAATAGAAACATTTTGTTTACGTTTTCATAAAAGCACTAGCAGTCTTCGTTCGCTGTCGGTTTCTACAAACGAACCTTGAATCAAACGAGATATATTGGTGGATTTGACATTGGGTTTTGAAACAATATGGATCTTTACCTGGAACGTCCTTTCCCATTGCTGAAAACGATACCAACGCCATTGGGATATTATTTTTTTTTTTACGTATATTTTATGTGAGACAAAATTTTGTCTGTTAAGAACCTGATTTTCTAGTTGATCATTTACAATAGGTTTTACGTAAAAAATGCTAGATCGAAATGCAATACACTAAAACATTCCCCAAAACATTATCTAACAAAAAGTGCAAGTATAATCAAAATCCTTCAAATAGAACTCTTTGAAAAGGCTAATCTTTCATAATCGGGTTCATCTAATTAAATAACTTTTCCGTATAATTCTATAAATAAGCAACGTAGAACGATATGGAATATACTAAAACCATCTCTAAAACATTATCCAACTAACGATGGAAAATCTTTCATCAAAATTCATTTGACAGAATCGTTTTTAAAAATGTTTTGGCGCCAAAGACCTCGCCAAATTAGAAAATTCGCAATATCTAATGAACTATTCTACAAAGAATTTACTTGGTAACATTCAATTTAGTATACAAAAATACATTAAACCGTGTTATCATTTGACACATAACTATAAAAATATTTTTTCAAGATTTTTTTTAAAGTTTTTTCCCAGTTTTTACCCTTTTTAAGGGTGGAATTTTAGAAAATCCTTTCTTAGTGCTCGCCTACTTCTTAAAAGGTATTTTCCCCCGACCAATGTTCGTGTTTCCAGGTTCTGTAGTTTGGGGTTCAGTAGTGCGTTGATGATCGCTCAGTCAGTACTTTATTTTACACATAGATTAAAATTATGCTTTACAGAATACGTAAATAATCCTTCTTTAAAGCTCCTTTTCCGTCGTTTCCTTACAAAATCTATATTAAACACAATTTTACATATATGTCGAATAAAAAAAAATCTCTATCGTTACTTTATATATTAAAAATTAAATATACATAAAAACTAATATTTTAGAATTTAATACAAAACTATTTGCTATAGTTCGACATCTTTCTTCTTTTTTTAATACCTTTCGCAATATACGGTTTCAGTAACTATCTTCTTTTTTACTGTTATTGTTCAGTTTTTATGAACTTCAGAATCAGAAGTTTTTAGATGTAGGGTAAAAACATTCCATAACTTTATCACAAAGTAAAGTTTATTTACAGTTCTAATTTGTACACTCGTACACTCGTTTGTTTTAACTCACAAAACTATACACAGCAATACTTATGGCGTAATAATATATATTAAATTTCTCAAAATAAAAGAAATAGAATCTCAAAGCCATTTTAACTGCGTATTAACAAAAAAAGGAAAACATGAACACAAGACTGTTGCCATCGGCAACGTAACTTACAAAATATCAAAAACAAAGATAATAATCATGTAGAGTTTTAACCCAACAGTTATTGCTATTGAAAAATATTAAGACAAGACCAGGTCTTTAATCTTTATACAACAATCGATAGAAAATATTTAAATTCTTATTTGGTATTTACTGTCTGAAAAACGTTGTAAAAAATGTATGTTTGTATGTAAATCTTAATACGCAATTTAATACATTTCAGAATAAGCTCTTTTATCTGAGTATATACGTTGTTATTGCGTGTACCAATAACTGAACTTTGATACTTTACGCTTCATAACTATTAATTTAAAAACACAACCCTTCAGGTTTTCGATTTATGTATATAGGAAAATAACGGTGGTAATATTGACGAAGTACAGCTCCAGGAATTAAAGTACACTAAAATTTTTATGTTACTGTTAAAGAGAAAAATTCGGTAATAAGCATATTATATAGGAAATTTGAATATTAACTATGCAGATACGTTAAAGTACGGAAAATTCTTTTGTTTCTTACATCAATTAGTTAATGTGCATATTATGTAGATTCTGGATAATATCTAATAAACACTCGATAAAGGGAAAATAAGATATTTGCGGAGATTTTGCATGCTTCAATTTATACTCAGACTAAGAACTCAGTCAAAGTCGGTGCTACTAATTGAAAACAAGTTACACGAAGTATTTTAAATAATAATTAGCAGATTGTAAATAAAATGTACAAATAAATTTTAAAACCAAAAAATATTTAATACCGGATTAAATTAAAGTAACAATCAGCAGATTATAACTAAAAAATACCGACAATTGTTGAAACAGACTGTTATTTATATATATTTAAATTTCTAAAAAATCAAATTAACAGAATCAATCCACACAATAATTGCTAGTATCAGCTAATACGCAAACTAAAATACAAACAAATTCAATTAAATACAAGTTTAAAAGCAAAATTACAATTAATAAAGGATTACATGAATTTACAGTAAATAAATAAATAAATAGATAGATATTTCAGTATCTTTCTTTAACATGAATACTGCAATCTTCAGATGGGTAACACTTTCATTTGCAAAGCAATTTTTTTTTCGACAACCACATCTATGCAGGCACATTTATATTTTAATCACACTTTCTGAACCGTGTTTGTTAAAATTTATTTGTTGCATTGTTGTTTGACGTAAACATATTTCTACGGTAGAGATTCCTTCATTAGTTAACACTCTATCTTTACAAAGACTAAATTCAGATTTAAAAATTCAGATTGTTTAATCCTTTCTAGTACCCAGTTTATAAAACCATTCGTTTGTTTACTGCGAAAAAAACGCAAAAGTTGAGCGGGCATCAAATTTGCGATGTCTGCTTCAGGTACTTTAATTCTCCCATATTGGTTTAATTTTCATACCCAGAAAAATTTTGATGATTTGTATCACATACTGCTACAACTTTATTTCCATCACTTTCAAATATTTTCTTGCTTTCCTTACACTGTTCTTTCTTTTTTCATTGCCCGCATTTTTTTTTAAATTCTGGCACAGTAAATCTGTACAATACAATTTATTTTTCGCTTAACCACTAATCACATGGAAAAAAACGTACCAAATCATTTACACGTGTGTACACCGAATGCGTGTTTTTGAGCAAATAATACAATGTCTTGTATTAGTCCTCTTTACAATCTTTGCATTAAAGTCGATGGCGATTCTGCTGAATTTGAGGGTAGTTGAACGTCCTTCTTCATAAATTATTGATCTTTTTTTATGTAATATTTAAGCTGCAAAAGTGATTCCTTGGAAATGCCAGTTAACTGACTAAACATTATCACGAGATAACGTGAACAACGGTGTCGAAAACTGTTTCAGGTTATTATTGATATATTCTTGTATTTGTACAATAGGTGATTCTATACAAGCTTAGAGGTTGGTAACATCATGACATTTTGAGCAATAGCTGACACTCTTCCCCTAAGCATACACTGTTAAAAATTTGCAGCAAACTGTCCAGTCATTTGACCGTTTTTAATCCTAATCGTAATTTAATTCTAATTTGACCATAACAGGACAATAATATGGTAAGAATAGAGTTAAATTAAGGTTATAACTTAATACGGTTATAACTTAATTATATATATATATATATATATATATACATATGTTTCCATTAAGTATTTTAACATGCAGAATTTCATAGAGTTGAAACTATATTTATGTGCTACAAAACATATATTTAAGATATATTTTTCGTAAATTTCAATGATTATACAAATGTTTTCAATTCTGGTTTGAAAGTAATTGATAAAAAGTTTCGCTACGAAAAATAAGTCTCGCTGGGATTCGAAGCCTAGCAGAAAAATCGTGAATGCAATACGCTGACAGGCGAGCTGCGGAGCGGCTTGCCGAATTTAGAAATTTATCCGATTATAAACTATGGCGTAAACTTTGAGATATTTTTTCTCAAGACCCTATTGTGTCTTGTATGCCCCTGGGTATTGCGCTTTATGGCTTTCACATATTTATATACTAACTTTATTCTATCGATACACAAACGTTCACCACATTCCGTGACCCGAACCTCCGAACCTATTATTGTCAAAATGAAGAGAATTGGCAATTAAAGCATAAGGTTTTGGGTTGGAGTTTCTGCCTGCACGCATTTTCACTCTGTTCGTTGATCGTTGAATGTCACTAAATCTACTTTACAATGATGATTTGTTTTTCAGGTCAAAGTGTACTAGTGAAAAATCATTTTTGGGGAAAAGACTATAAGACTCTTGAATAGCCATATGTTTTATATATTTTTTAAAATGCATTCCTGGGAAAAATATTTACAAAAAGATTATATTAAATTTAGTTTTGGGAATAATTATTTCTTCAATTCTGTATATTTTAATTACACATTTCTTTATATTATACACAAATATATAAGGATATTGTTAATAATACTTAACGAGCATTTTATATTAATCATCGCAAAGATGAGAAATTTCATCTGGAACATTCCTTGATTTATCAATTTCATTTAATTATTAGTTTATTGAGTACCAAATTGTATGCTAATTATCCTATTTATTTAAATTATCCTCCTCTTTATTTAAATTTGCCCTAAATTTCCTCTTTATTATTATTGATGTAACATAGAAAGCAATAAAACAATCTTCCCTCTCTTTACAACAAATAGTGTTTTAAAATCTATAAGATTTCTAATCTGTAAATGGTTGCTGCAAATAAATTGTTCAGTAAACTGTATCATCTATTCTGAAAACTTGTGATCATTTATGCATTAATAAAGACTGTAAATTCCAATATGCATCATTATTCTTGAATATAAAGATCAAAGTTCCTCATTTACATATTGTACTCATTTAGCTATGTATAGCTAAATTTAACTTGCGCAAGTTAAACATACAAATAAAGATTTTATGATCTTTTAAAGGAAATTAAATGATTATTTATATGTGCACATAATTCCGTTTGATTTCTAGTTCTATATGTATTGTAAGTATTTTGTAGAAATATGTTAAATGAGTTGTTGAACTGTTTCATATTACAATTGAGCTATTTCTTATAGGAAATGCAAACATTTATTTTCGAACAGGAAGAAACAGAAACATTTTTCTGGCAGTTGGCAACTATGGTGAGACCATATGTTAACGCCATCCTTAGTGATTTTAATTCATTCCTACTGCATATTTGAAAAATATACCATTTCATAAATGAAAATATTTTTAATTTATCTCCACCTATAATAAAGAAGGAAGTTTGTGTGTCTGTTTCTCGGTTGTGTTCTGAAAAGACCTCTGCACGCAGAGCTACAAAATTTGGTAGGAAGTTTCCCCTATGCATGTAGTTTTGCACCTCAAAGCCAGATTTTAAAATTTTTTAATAAATTTTTTTTTTGAATTTTTAATGCGATTTTTAGTGTTTTTTCACGTTTTGCTGCGATTTCTCCACATTAGTAATGGAAATCCGGTTCAAATCTTTTAGCACAATACAATAAATTTTATTTTATTTTCAATAAAGCTTATGCGAAATTCGTACAGCGATTTTTGAAGTTTTGGCGAATTTTTTCCTTCGACACTAATAAATTTTGCCAAAATGCTGGATTGGTTTGGTGGTTACGCTTCCATTTCCGTTTCAGATACGCTCAGAATCGTCATTTTTTTTCTCTTTTTAGCATGGAGAAAGTTGATAACTCTTTACAGATAAAAATTCATGATTTAAAAAATGCGATTTTTAGTGTTTTTTGACGTTTTGCTGAGATTTCCCCACATTAGTAACCGGAATCCGGTTCCAATCCTTTAGTCCAATATAGTAAATTTTATCCTTTTTTCAATAACGTTGATGCGAAATTCGTACAGCGATTTTTTATTTCTTTGGCGAATTTTTTTCCTTCGACACTAAGTAATTTTGCACAGAATGCTTGATTGGTTCGGTGGTTGCATCCATTTCAGCCTCAGATACGCTCAGAATCGTTATTTTTTTTTAATCTTTTAGCTTGGAGAAAGTTGATAATTCTTTACAGATAGAAAATCATGATTTTAAAAGGGAAGGGCAGATTATTTATTATCCCGTTTTTTTATTAGATTTTTTCTTTTAAATTAATTTTTTATGCGTTTTTTAACATTTTTTTCCTGTTTTGCAGCATTTTTTGTTTCAAGTGACGTCACAAATTGCCCACTACAAGTCAAACACCAATGGAGGGCAGTTGTGATTGGTAGCTGATAGAATTGTAGGCACAGCTGGAAGTCAACCGAGCAGTGGTGATTTGAAGATGAAAGGTCGTCAGCTGATTGCAATTCAAACAGCGAGTTGAGAATTTTTGCGATTTGTTTTATGCGATTTTTAGGGTTTTCTCATGTATACGTCATTTATGTATTTGATTTCAGAAATTAACAACGGTAACTTACTGTTTTTGTATGTAAAAAAAAAGTCATTTTGTTACTGTTTAGAAAGTTAATGATAACTCCTAATTTTTTAATGTCGTTGGTTAAATTCTGTGAAGGGGAGGGGGTGTCAAGTTGTAGTTTAAATATCGCGTTAATGCTCTGATCGAAACTCCCTCCTTCCCCCCTTGCCTCCAAAATCAGAACTATTTAATTATTAGTTCGATTCAGACGAAAATCTTTCTCAGGTTCCCAGATATTAGATAAACCTCGGTATCCTCTATTCTTGGTTACCACTATTTCTGAAAATTAATGTCCAGGGAAAGGTATTGTCTCGGGTTCTAGGGGACCAATTTTAATGAGAATTAGTTCAATCAGTTATACACGAACTAATTACTGTATAGATAACTAATTAAGATACATATTTAGCGCCAACTGGCTGTAGAAAATATAACTAAAAGATTTTGCAGCGCGTGCGCAGCACGCCTGTTATACGGTGCCATAGACAGCAGGGACACGTGCCGGAGTTTCGATCGGAAAGAGTTTTATTTAGAACTGAGTGCACCCCTAGTGGTGGGAAGTGAAAATGAACAATTTTGCACTTAAAATTTGTCCGATTCAAACAAAGGGCTCGATTTCAACGAAATTTGATTCATTCAACTTAACATGAACTAATTAAGATATAGATGACTAATTAAGACATAGATGTGGCGCCCCCTGGCGGTGAAAAGCGGAACTAAAATATTTTCTTTGCGTGCACAGAACGCCTTCTATACGCTGTCATAAGCAGTGGGGACACGTGCCAGAATTTTGTTGGGAAAGAGGTATGTTTAGAACAGATTTCACCCCCTGGCGGTAGACAATGTAACTAAAAAATTTTGCATTTAATCTTAGTCACGAAATCTTTTCTGACATTCTTCCTAGGTCTCCCAGGTACTAAGTAAACTTCGGTATCATGTTCTCAGCCCTTGATTACCACCATTTATGAATATTAATATCCAGGAGGTGATTTATTTTCTCGCGTTTTACGGGTCCGATTTCAACGGGAAACGCTTCATTCAACTTAACATGAACTAATTAAGATATAGCTAATTATTTAAGATATAGATTTGGTACTCCCTGGCGGTGGAAAGTGAAACTAACAGATTTTTCTCGCGTGCACGGCACGCCTTCTACACGGTGCCGTTTCCAGCAGGAAAGGGTACCGGAGTTTCGTTCGGAAATAGGTTTATTTAGAACAGAGTGCTCCACCCGTTGGTAAAAAATGGAAGTAAAAGATTTTGAAGCGCGTGCCTAGCACGTCTGCTATTCGCGGTATCGAAGGCAGTAGGGAAACGTGTGGGATAATTTGTTTAGAACGAAATGCATCCCCTGGCGGTGGAACTAAAAGGTTTTTCTGCGCGTGCGTCAAAAATGACTATTTTTATTGAAACCGCAAAAGAAAGTTACCGATTTCATAATCCCAGAAAACTAAAAAATTTCATTTTCACCTATCACGGAATATTAAGAAAAGTATTGGATTATTTAAATCGAAACTTACAGTTTATGTTTTATTTCGAATTTGCAATTTTTATGAAAATCCAACGGTAACTTTTTTTTTTTTTAATTTTGACCAAAAAGTGACCTGTTTTGAGTCAAATGATCCAGACATTTGAGAAGGTGGTATTAAATTTACTTCCGCTGCGGGTAAATCTCTCTATTTAATTTCCGAAAGACAAAGAGTTACAAAAGGAAGGGTTTCGTGCAGCTATTTTTAGAGTGATTTCGCGTTTCGTATTATTTTTTGACGGGACCGGGCAACGCCAGGCGGATCTGCTAGTTTTAAATATATTCCTTTAAATAAGAAAAGATTTTCTAGATATTAAAACGTATTTATGATATTTACATTAAACCTATTATTGAAATTCGTACTGAGATATTGTAAAATTTAAATTGTTTTTGATAATTAAATTTAAAATTTTTAAATCTTAAGGAAATTTAAAATTTGTGATAAAGATTCAGCAGAAATCTATCAGTCACTGTTAATTGAATATATAATGTATATCCTGGTGAATAACGCGCACATTTGAAACAAGAAAATTTATACAATGTTACAGTCGTGCTTTACACACCGAGTACATTTATGAAAGCTTTAATATTAATCATAAGAATTGGGATTTCTATATTAATGAAACAAATATTCTGATATTTTGAATGAACGAGAGTACCATACCAATAAGTTTTGTAGGAATTCAAGCAGTTAGGCTTGATTTCACAAATTGGTGACAAAGTTACGTTACAGAAGAGCGTAAAATGCCATAACGACTTCACATTCACGCCAGTGTGATTTCTGATTGAAGTTACCTGACGTCACATTTATGGTGACAAATTCTCAGTGTGACGTCACAATGGTATCAGGTTTGAAATTTTATTAAAATGAAGCAACAGAGGTAACCGCTATTCGCGTTCTACAGAGCGGCGGCTGTACCGAATCTAAGTTTCTCAAGTGAAATATTTTATTTTTATATGTCCTCTACGAATCAAGTGTCCTGCATAAACATTATGATCTAACTCTCTTTAGTGAAGAGTTATATTTATAAATATTAGGCTGTTTTGAAAACAACTCGACAGCTTGTCAAATTATTATATTTATATTTAACATTTTATTTTACTTTTTTTCTGGTAAATATTTACGCTACTTTTGTTAGTATAAAAAGTCGGTTAAAATATGGAAGCATATAGTTTGTTACTACAGTGCACTCCCGATAATCCTGGTTAATTACCGGGAGGGGTCGAACGGACAATAGAAAAACACGGATAATCCGAAAAAATCAACATCAGTACAAAAATACAAAAATATAAAAATTACTTACAATTGCATGTATAACATCAAACTAGGAAATTTCCTTTTAACATTTATTTGCTTCTTCTATTTGTTCATATCTTGACATATATCGACACATATTTTATAAACCGCAGTTATGTCACTATAATCTAATCCTCTTTGTTCCGTAATCACAAAAATTGATTTTTACGTTCTCGTATTATAGTTAATAAAGCATTATTCGGATTAGAACATAGGAATATTCAAAACACCAAAGATGGAGAAACCTGTGCCAAAAAGGCCAATTATCACAAGTATTTATCTTCGCCTTATTTATTGACAGAATGTCTCCTAGTAATCGAAATCTGATAAAGAAAATCGGTACTGGTTTAGTGGTTTTAAGTAAATCTTGTTCAGAAAACATAATCATTATTCGAGTGAGTGTGGTGACATATTATGAGGTTCATTAATTTCGAGGCTGAAATATACTATGCTAATTCTAAGCCGAGAGCGTCATTCAAAACCTGAGGGTTTGTAGCACTCTAAACTGTAGTTTATTATATAAAATATTTTCTTATAATATATGCCAATTCTATTTTCTAACTAATTAACATGAAATAATTGGACATCTTATATTCTTTGAGCATAAACACAGTTTTTGATTTTCTGGGGCAGGTAATGCTCAAGAAACAGTATCAATTTATAGACATTCGCACAAATTATCTTATTTTGATAAACAATTTTTTTCTTTAAACTGAGAAAAATTAAATTGCACGCTTTCTTTAAAAAAATAAACATTATTTTTATATATTAATTTAAATTAATATGAAAAATGGTTGTCAACCTCCTGTTAAAAGCGTACTTAGAAGTCTTTATCGTAGGCCAGATTATAGATTTTTTTCGCATAACACTGATCAATTTTGTGTAAACAACAAAAAGGTTCGTTTAAACATGTCTTACACAAACAAAAGACATTCCACTGTCAATTTTAAACATATATTTCTAATCTATCTCATATGGAATATTAATTTTCATTCTGAAGAGATATGTTTCTTCTTCTTACCCTTTTCATTTAAAGCAGATTTAATTTTTATTTTTTCTCATTTATACAAACAAATCAGTATTTATAAATTAATTGAGATATGTTTTCACTACCGCAGAAATAAATAATTTCTTCATTTACGATTTTATTTTTTCTTGAAAATGCGGAAACGTTATCAAAATCACAAGATTATTTCATATACTTAAGAATACCTGAAATATTGAGAAAAATACTGAATGATGTTAGAATGAAGCCACTATTCTCTTATGATATTATCCAAATTTATTATATTGTATTTTCTTACGACAAGGTATGCAATATTTTATCTGGCATGTAGTAATTGTAAGCAATTTGTTAAAATTGTTTTTTGAGGAAAGGGAAAATAAAAATATTTCTAACATCTGAAATTTACTTCTCCTAAGTACAATGGATGTAACTTTCCTTTAAAAATTTGTTACTGAAGGATGTTATAAAGGATTTTAAAGTTGAAAGTACAAATAGCGTTTTTACTAAAAATCAAATTGTTCAATTAGAAACAAATCAAATTCAAAACTTCAGTTAGAAACAAATTAAATGCTTAAATTTAGAAATAGTCAGATTTTTAAAATTTTAAATAAATGTATAAACTTCTAGCACAAAAGTAAATTTTATTTGTTTTCTCTTATGCTTATGAGAGGAAAACATGTATTTTTCAATATATTATTATTTTTTCAAAATATACTGCCCATTATTAAATAATTTTAATTGATAATTTTCTATTCATACGTGTGAACATACAATTGATTTTCATGTGCCAAACTTTCTCGGATTAAATTGTTTTTGTAATGTCATAAACAACGAAAAATATTTTTATTGAAACAAAATGCTTTTTCAGTTCAAAAAAATAACACGAGGTTAACTTGTTTAATTTTACATAGGTTCTCGGAGCGGAATTCTTCTTAAAATATAATTTAGGATTATTTTAATATGCTTTCCAACCTTATGTTAAAAGTGTGTAACGGCCATAATGTTGAGTACCAGGCCGTTCGGTAGAACAAGGAGAGAACAAAAGTTAAGATTTAAATTAAAACAAGTTTATTAAGTCCAATTGGGCAGGGAGGTTGAGCCAGAACTACCCGTTTTACCTAACTCAAAAGAAATAGTTTAGCCTTCGACTTGAAGCGGCACAAAAATAAAAACTATCAAATAATTAAAAAAGAAGATACAGTAAACCCTCGATTTAACGGACCTCGGTTCAACGGACTTCGGATTCAACGGACTAATTCTTAAAAAATAAAAATTAAATAAAAATAAAAAAATTAAAGTAAAATTAAAGTGAAAAAAAAGGAAAGAAAACGAAACGCCGAAAGCGCGCGCTTTGATTCTCACTGCAGCTTGGTTTTCGTTCTCAGCTTGCGCAATGATACTGGCGACGTATGCGGGCACGTGATCTGCTTTTCGTTCTACGCATGCGCTAGCGTACCCACGATCCATTTTCGCTTCATTTCGCGCTTCAGTTTACAAGTGCATTTTGCTACTAGTGATTATTTGAAATGGCTTGTAATATTAAACGAAAACGCGTTAATTTATCTATAAAACAGAAACTTGAGTTGATAGAGAAGTTGGAGAGTGGTGTGTCGGTTGCACGTGTTTGCGAACTATACGGAGTTACAAAACAGACCGTTTACGACATTCGCAAGAATAAGGATAAACTAGTCCAGTTTTCCCTTAAATACAGAGTGGGTGATTCAAAAAGTGGTTTCTCAGTGGCGGACAGGAAACATGTAAAAGTGGCTCAAAATAAAAACCATGAGGAGGCAGTATATAAATGGTTTGTACAACAGCGGTCAAGTGGCGTCGTTGTCCGTAGTGTTGAGTTGCGGGCAGCCGCAGAAAAATTGGCGAAACATATGGGTTTAGTAGCATTTCGTGCAAGTGATGTGTGGCTTTGGCGCTTTCGTAAACGCCATGGTTTCACTAACAGGAAGTCATGCGGTGAATCTTTAAGGGCCGACATCGAACAGGTGGAGCCTTTTCGAAAAAAGATAAAGAAACTGATAGAATCCGAGGGCCTACTTTTGTGTCAGTTATACAATGCTGACGAGACAGGCCTCTATTTTCGTTCTGTGGCTCGTGTTTCTTGGCGTACAAACATGATGACCAGACGCCTGATCGTAAGCTAAACAAGGAGCGTATTTCAGCACTCCTTAGTGTTAATGCTGATGGTAGTCATCGTCTTAAACCAATGGTAGATGGAAAGGCCAGGAAGCCACGTGCTCTAAAAAATATTATGCAACAACTGCCAGTCATCTATTCTAGTTCAAAGAATGCTTGGTTCACAGGCGATATTTTTTCTGATTGTTTTTTTAACCAGTTTGTTTCTGCCGTGCGTCACTATCAAGAAGAAGTTATGAAAATACCTTCCCACGAAGTAAAAGCTCTATTACTGCTTGATAATGCTCCCTCCCGCCCTAACGCGCAAAAGTTAGTTAGTAGGGATGGACGAATAAAATGTGATTTCCTTTCTCCAAACCCAACTTCATTAATTCCGCCGATGGACCAGGGAGTCATTGTTGCCTGTAAGAGGATTTATAAGAAGAAATTCCTTGAAGAAGTAATGGTAGTGTTGGAAGATGAAAATGATGCAGTACAAGATTTGAGAGGAGCCCGAACGCTGCAAAATTTGCGCACCTACAATTTAAAATCCGCTATCTTTAACTTTGCTGCTGCGTGGAGGGAGATGAAGGTATCCACACTGGCTAACGGCTAATCAAAACTACTCAACGACGCAGACCCTGAATACGATTTTACGGGGTTTGAGATTTCGGATTTTAGGAATACAATAATGGAGGCTGATGTTGATATCCCTGAGAAAGATATAGAACAGACGAAGAATGACGAGAATGACGAAGCAGATCCAGGCTACCAGATTCTGAATGAGGAGGAGATCGCAGAAAGTATTTTGCATGATGATAATGAAGATGAGGACGAGGACGACAAGAAAGAAGAATTAAGCGAATTTCGACCGAAATTATCT
The DNA here is from genome assembly GCA_963931845.1 of Maratus michaelseni. Classification (NCBI taxonomy): domain Eukaryota; kingdom Metazoa; phylum Arthropoda; class Arachnida; order Araneae; family Salticidae; genus Maratus; species Maratus michaelseni. The sequence continues at coordinate 398,402,540 of OZ007592.1, forward strand.
ACAGTACGGGAGCATATGGATGAAGTCATTGCTTACGTAGGGGCATCTTCAGATCCTGAAGTGTTTGCGTATTATGAACACTTTAGACAGTTTCGAGCTCTTATAATAAAAAAACAGCATTCAAGCGGGAAACAACTAAAACTAGACGCCTTTTTTCAATCCAGCAGTATGGAGCAACCTTAATGTGATGTTAATAACATAAAATGATGCCTGTTCTTTTTGGGCATTGTAATATTTTTCCATTTGTTTATTGCCTGTTCATTAATTATTATTATTTTGCAAAACGTGTTTCATTCCCATAAAAATTGCATATGTGTTAATTCGTTTGTATTTCATTATTAATATTGTATTATTAAAAGTAATGGGTTGTGTTTATATATATATTTATATATATATACAGCAGTATGTATGTGTATACAGTATATATGTATATACAATATATATTTATGTATATACATATATTGTATATATACAATACATGTATATACACTGTATATATTGCATATATATATATTACATATATGTAGTTTGTACTGTAATAATATATGTAATTACACGTACGTAATAATATATATATGTACTATAATTATAACAAAATAATATTATAAGTAGTACTTTGCGATTTAACGGACTTTCGATTTAACGGTCACATCTTAGTCCCAATCAGTCCGTTAAATCGAGGGTTTACTAAGGAAAATTATCATTCGCAGTCCGTTGACAGCGGTGAATCAGGGTGCAATTCAAGATAAGTCAATTCCACGTTTAAATCCGGTAAGCTCTGATTCAGACTTTCCACCAGTTCAACAGGCACGTAAAACTATACAGCTTAATTTGACGTTATGCGTAGTAAGGGGGGCTCCAAGGTAAAATACCAACTACTGGATGCTAGCTCCTCCGTACTGCTTCTAAGTAGCGATGCTAAGTACCACCCTCAGTACTCCTCTAAACGAAAATGCGCAGCTTATATATCCACAGTATCGATTGACCAGCTACCATAATTTGCATAACTATCAAAAGAAAACAGAAACCCACAATTTCCGAGATTCACACATCCATCGAAGGTTAGAGAAAAGAGAGCATTTATAAACTTTTACGCACATAGACGGTTAGTGGACAAAAATCACGATCGTATTTAAAACATCGCCTACTCACGTGACGAAAGTAGTCGAACTGTCACAAGTGTACTTAAAATTCTTTAAGATACGTTTGGTCAAACGTCTTTAAACATGTCTTAGACAAACAAAGTACATTCCACTATCAATTTTAAACAAGTACTATGTCTAATCTGTTTCATATGTAATATGCATTTTCATTCTGAAGATGCGTTTCTTTCTTCTTGTTATTTTAAGAAAATTTAATTGTTTATACTACATATTGAAAAATATCAGTACCTAATTAAAAATTACAACAAATATGTTTCCAAAGCTCCATCGAAACCCTCCAATTACGACTTGATTTTATTTTTGAAAATGTGGAAAAGTTGTCAAAATCACAAGGTTATTGTTTGGAACTAAGAATGCCTCAAATAATTAGAAAAATAATCATTGATGTTCAAAAAAGCGACTACTTTCCTATCACATTTTTTTCAAAATTATTACAATGTGTTTTCTTATAACAAGGCATATAATTGTATATCTGACATGTAGTAATTAAGTATCAAAATTAAATATAAATGTTGTTTGAGAAAAAAGGAAATGAATGCCGTTCTGACATCGCAGAATTGATTTCTACTAAACACCATGAATTTAACAATACCTTAATTTAAAAAATTGTTACAAAAGAATGTCACAAACTATATGAAATTTAAACTTACAGATTGCGTTCTTTCAAAAATTCAAATGGCTAACATTAGAAACAAAACAAATGGTTAAAATTAGAAATGGTCAGATATTAACATTAGAAGTATATTTACTTCATCTTGCACAAAAAAATGCATTTATTTCATTTTCTCATATGCTAATATATGAGATAAAAACATATATTTTAGATTTTTTTATTTTTTTTACAAAATATACTGTACATTACTAAATAATTTTAATTGGTAAGTTTGTATTCATACACATGAACATTCATATTCAGAAAACATATGAACCCCTTACATAATTTTCTTTATATAATTATCTTAAACATATCATTAAAATATTAGGAGAAAAAGTCTTAGAATAATTTTTTTTTTTTATAGATTTTTGAAGTTTTGAAACAGTTTATTCTATATTGTTATCGCAGCAAGATGCATTATATTTAAATAAATTTATAGAATGCACTGAAAAAAACACTTCTGAAAATAATGAAAGATAAATACAGGAAAACAGTTAATAAAATCACTTTATATTTTCTCAAAATAATGGTCCTGCATAATTTAAAACAAATTCGCTTTCAATAAAAAAAAAAACCTGATATTTGATTTTCAATTAAACTTGTGTTGTTTTCTCCATGCATTTTTGTTATTAAAATTAATTTTCACTTACCAAACTTCCTCGCATTAAATTGATTTTGTAATGAAGTGACCAACGAAAAATAATTTCCTTTGAAACAAGAAAATGCTTTTATCAGTTCAGAAAGTTAAAATGAAAGTTTATTTGTTTAATTTCGTTTAGTATCGGAGTTTTCCCATAAAATTCGGGCATTTCTTTTCTTTTACCAAATAAGTTTTCATATTTACTTAAATTTATTATTATTATTATTATTTATTTAACATTAAATTCCATATAACCTATTTTTAAGACTTTCCAACCTAGTTGAAAAGTGTTTATGACTTCGATTTATCTGGCCGTATGGCCGTCTGCCGTCTGGCCGTCTCCGTCTGTCCATGCTCTAACTCCCGTAAATATGCTCGGATTGCAATGCAATTTTTATATGTTATTGTCGTTATCCATAGCATGTTCCCTATTTCAACGGAAGTGTGTAGCGCTTATAGTTTGTTTTACAGGGACACTCAAAAGAATTCCGTTACATTACGGTCTATGAGGAAAAATCATTTGCGGTTTATTTTAATGATGTTACACAATTTCAAATACATTGTAATTGATATGTATCACTAAGGTGCATTACAAGAAGCTTAATATGGAATAGGGTGTGCATAGCACTTATAGTTACTTTACAGGGACAGTCAAAAGAATTCCGTTACATTACGTCTATGGAGAAAAATCGTTTGCGGTTTAATTAACGCATTGAAATTTATATATATCATTAAGGTGCATTACAAGAAGCTTACTACAGAATAGTGTGTGTATAGTAGTCATCGCTCATTTACAGGGACACACAAAAGAATTCTCTACTGTCTGTTAACAATAATTCCTGGAAGTGCGTTTTAAGTTACTGAACGCGATTTTAAATTTAACTCACTTTTTGTCTATTACTTGGTGTGTATAAATTCTGTAGATCATATATAGGGAACCACAAAAGTTCGCGAACACATTTCCGTTTATTGACAGAAACTCCAGAAGGAGAATTTTAAACTGTGCTACGCGTTTCCTAACTAAATTAAAATTTAGCATCCTATGTAGTATGTATACAAATCTATAAATCATATACAGGGCTGAATAAAAGTATTCGGATATTTTTCCGAATATTGTATTTGTTGGAAATATATGTTGGAAATTCCTGAAAGTAAGTTTTTAAATATGTTATGTGTTTTCCAAATTGTTTACTTAGATGTTGTCTTTCAGCTTATTAAACGGTATGATTTGTAAAATTATTTTGGAAGAGTTGGAAAGTGTTACATAATCTATGCTTGACGCATGATTTTTCGTTCTTGTTGCATTATAACCACAAATATTTAACTCACATTTTAATAATTTTGTGATAGTATACGGTCAATAATTTAATATTTGCATATTATGTTATTTAGTATGCGTGTTTTCTATCTGGAGAGGTAATCAAAATTATGTTTTCAAATAAAATATATTTAGGAAATTTATATAAGGCATTGTGTTGTATATAGATACCTTCTAATATTTTTTAGGTTAGTTGTAATTTGTAAACTGTGTTTAGTATTAAAAAGTGTAGAATATTTTAAAATTATTTCTTCTGTTATCAAAATTATACATTTTTTCTAGAATTACATTTAATAATGTTAAAAAAAAATAATAAATAGACATGTTGATAGTGTATTCTTTCAATGCTGAGTCTGGGAAAAAAATTGTGTACTGTTGGGATTTCATGTGCAATACTAATTTCTATTATGTATAATGACCTCTTAGGAAGTTGATTAAAGGGGATTATTGTGTATTTCTGGTACATGACAAATTTCTTGAAGAAATTTTTCCTTAGGGAAAAGGAAATGTCATGGGTTGGGGGTCATCATCATAATTCATTCTGATAGGATTAAAACAATCCCAGAATAAAGTGAATTGATAGGTCTTGATTGGTACCTATTGTAAGAGGATTATCCTAGAGAGAAGATATCCTTTGTTCATTTCAAATAAGAATGAAAGACTTTCATGCTTTGCATAGCCTTGCTAAATGTGTGTGAAATTTTTCTATAAGAAGATTATCTGAAGGGTTTTAAAATGTGTCAGGAAAGTATTCGTATGGATAGCATTGAAAAATAAATGGATTTTGAAGAACCCTGAGATAAGAAGAGGTAGGATAATGTAAGAAATGTGTGTCAATCAAGGAGAATCAGAGGTATTATGCACAGGGAAAGGAGATGGAGTTTTTCGCCATTGAGAGACAGACATGTTCTTGTGTTCTGGGGAGACGAACCTTACTTTTGGGGGGCCTTGGATGTACAAAATAACTTGTAATATCATCTAAAAATTTACTATCATGTCTTCACAATTGTTGTTTTTAAATAAAACTTTTTCATTTAATACGAACTTATATGTTTAATTATATGTGTGTGACCACGATACCACAAGGCATAAAAAATACATTTCTATGAAATGTATTTATTACATCAAATTCATTACATCAAATCTAAGTACATAAAAATAAAATTTTGTTAAACTATAATGAGAAGATTGAAATAAGTAAAACTAACTATAAATTTGCATATCGCATAAAAACTTTTAAAAAATTAAAAGACAAAATATCTCATTAAGAGAAAAGAACACAAAGGAAATGTATTTATATTACGATAAAATAGTATACCTACAAGATTCACTCACAACATTCATCACCTTGATAAAAAGTATAGTAGAAAAGAAATTATTTATAATTATTCTTTCACATACTGTTTAATAGCAGATGACATTATTGGATGATTATCTAAAATGCTTAATTTTTTTAATTCAAAGAGACGTATATGATATTGCAACTTCGGCATCAGCTATTAGACATTTTACAGATACAAATAAAATATAGCAAATAAAATATCAACTGAATTGAGTAATTATATAGCGGTAAATATTTTTGCGGAGATTTCATCGAATGGACGCATAAAACAATATCTGAATATGAATATAATGTACTATATTATGTGTTAATGTAATAAATTTATTCCAATTTAGAATTGTAATCGAAAAGAACGGAATTACTGCAATAGCTTTAATTTCTCCATTTTACATACATACAATTCGCACTTTCTGTGATTAAAAGAAAATAAATAAATAATAGTCTTAACGTACTCTTTCAGATTTTACTAAAATCTCCAATGGTTAAGAAAAATCCCATACATATTTATACCCAAGTTATCACAATAAAAGAAAACAGAAGTAGGCGTTCGATTGAAAATAATGTCTTTGTCTCATATTATGTTAAAAACTAAACTTAGGGTAGTCGTTTTCATAGTGAAATTGTACCAAACACTGAAATTTTTAATACGAACACCTAATTTTCACATCATATTTGGCTCTTTCGGTAAATTTTACTTTCGCATAATATTTTTATGAGGAAGTTTAGGATATATGAATGTTTAAAATTTTAAACTCCCTATATAAAATTCAACTTTAATCTTTCTAAAACAGATTTGTAATGTGGTTAGATTTTTTAAGCATAGCTCAAAAACTATTTTGCGAAATGAAGTGATATATTTTACAATCGCATATTTTTAACTTCTACAAATCCATCTCCGTTAAAAAAAAATTATCGATTAGAATTCATATTTTTTTTTCTAAAATTTATTGCGAAAAAAATATTGTTTCAAATCGATTTTTTAAAAAGAATATAAAATGTGAATTACGCATATTTTGATAGAAATTGATTTCTAGAAGTTTCTAATATGTGAATTCAAAATTGCAGTTCATTCTGCCAGAACTGTTTGACTTATATTTAAAAGAACTTTTACAATGATTGGAAATTAATGTAACATTAGAAGTTCTCAACTTTACATATGCATAATTCCTAAACTATAAGGTAAAACTAGGACAGTCTGCGCACAATTCAAAAGAATAACAATAAAAAATCTAAATATTAATTTTTTGCTAAACTATCCATGAATAATTTTTACTTCATTTGTTTTTTATGCATTTCCATTGCTATTTTGTTTTTATGTTGTAATTTAATAGAACAGTTGTAATAAAACCAAGAAAGTTATTTTGCGCAATCTGTCTTTACAGGGTTGGTGTGAATGCGCACATGGGTAAGAGAGATTGTTATTAATAATAACTACAATTAAATTGTTAACAATAAGAATTACACATAAATGACATTGTTGTAAGGTTTTTGTGAACATATATTATTGTATTAGGAGTGAATATTTCAACCTAATGATTAAAGAATCAGAAAAAGGAAATAATTTTAAAAACGATAAGAAAATTTTAATTAAAGAAAAAATAATCAGAAAAAGCAAGTCCAGATAAGTTTACAAAATAACGTTAAGTTACTTGATAACACGTGTAACTTAAAATTAGTCCATTTTCATTTTTCCTTTTTTCTATGCAAATTTACCAATAAGCTGTGTAATCTCTCCTAGGAAAAAAACAACTAATGAGAACAATGCGCCATCTCTCCTAAGTAGCAGATGCGCAAACTCTCCAATTTCGGTAGGAGAGATTGAGCTGTCTTTTAAGTAAACATGGCCGCTACTAAAACGAACTGTTGGTGTTCACATTGTTAGTCTAGATTAGTAGCTTATGAGAAATCTTTTAAGTTTAAAATATTTTGTACTACTGACATTGTATAGAAATTCTGATGAATACCTATGAAAATTCAAGAGCTTACTTAGGAAAACAAAACAAAATAGCAATGCTTTATCTTAGACGCTCAAAACAATCAGCGTGCACTTTCAAGTAGACACTCCACTACTGCTGTTGTACAACTACCGGGAGTTGCTGGGCGCTCACTCTACTCCTTCCCCCCGAACCCCTATGTGCGCAATCTCTCCGACCGCGCGTTCTCTCCTGGCTTTACCTTATCACGAATGACTTCGCGTTTAGTATATGATTGTAAAATAAACGGTAAATTTCAATTATTATGTTGAAAGTAGGTGTTGAAATGGTTCTTAACTATGATTTAGAAATTAGTTTTGAAAGTTTTAAAGTTTGTTACAATAAGAAAATTTATACGATCTCCAAAGCATAATTTAAGTATAGCATTAAACAGCAAAAGTTAGTAATAATCGGTTGGAAACAGTCACGATGATTTTTGAGCTGAGTTAGTATGGGGTAACATTTTTGTTCCCATGTGGTTTTTTTCAGATGTTTGTTATTAACTATTTGATGTTAAACTTATTTGTATCTTTTTTGAAATCACTAGACAAACAGAGAAGTAACACATTTTTTTCGTATTCTTTATAAAATGGAGAACTTTAAAAATAATCCAATTATAAATGTTCTGTAATATATATATATATATATATATATATATTTCTAAAACATATTTTTTATATATATTTTACTTTATTTATTTTAAGGCCGAATCAACTGCTGTCGAGACAGCTAAGGGCTGTTTTCGTGATTGTATAAAAAAGCTCAAATAATCATTTGTAAATTAGCTTGTATAAAATGTTTAAGCAGTCGCTGCTGGACACTGTCGGAAAACACTCTCGTAATTTTATAATGACGTTATAAAAAAATATTTTAAATAAGATGTTTTAAATGCATCGTTTCTAATATGACGTAAGTTTCACCAAAGTTTTCTTCCTATTTTTAATAATAATGTAAAAATACAGTTTTTAATTATAAAGGGATATTATTATTTCGCTGTTTTAAAAGTTGCAACAATAAGTAAAAAGAATTTTGCAAAATAAATGAATCTCTCGTGTAAACATATTTTTAAATTGAAACTGTTTGGAAATATTATTTAAACATTTTAAACGTGGCGTAATTTCCCTCATTTAATGCTTTTAAGGGGACGGTGGACGTTAAAATTTATTATTTTTATTTTTCATCATAGAGATACGAAATTTTGTGCATATATACATTTCACCATAAGTATACAGAAAACCTTAAAAACATTTCCTCATCTAATTATAATTTTAAGATTTTTTTTAAATTTAAATTTATAAACAAAATTTTAAAATACTCCCTGCGTCTTAAATTTTGAGATATTTCCTCGATTTTGCATTTAAATTACGTAAAACATTACAAACAAATCTGTGTATCAGTTATTTAATCCCTTGAATAGTTAACTTTTGAGAATATTTTTCTGAATTCCATTACGATTTTCTTTAAAATTTTGCATTTTAATAAGTTTTAAATCAAATTTAATTACCTTAACGACGTGTTATCGTAAAATGCTTACACAGTTTCTTTGTAAACAGTATCAGGATTCTTCCTTATCAATTTCAAGAATTTTGAACAAAAATTAAGACACCTGGAGCATTTCAAAAATTTCAAAAACTTGAAAAATCTGTTTTAATAAAAAACAGATTTAAAGTTTACTAAACCGCCGAAAAATTGCTTGTGTACAAAATCCAAACGCTTGTAACATTGCGAAAAATCACCGGAGCTGTATGCAGTTTTTCACAAATGGTTCAATATAAACTGAAGAATAATAATACACACAAAAATAAATTTCAATTTTTGGTTCGATTTTTGCTCAAATAAAGGTCCACGGTCCCCTTAAAGCGTTATAATTTAATTATTAGTTTAAAGTTTTGTTTCTCTTTTTAATATTCATGTACAAGTACATTTTTATTACGTAATTTTCCCCCATTTACTGCTTTTAACACGTGATAATTTAATTATAATTTTAAAGTTTTATTTCTGCTTTTAAAAGTCACATGTAAATACATTTTTTAATTGAAAGGGCACTTTCATTGCGCAGGGGAAATTGTTATTTGCACAATTTTACAAATTGGTAGCAATATAAAAAATAGCCTTTTTGAAATTTGAAATAAATTTCTATCGAAATAATGAAAATTTGAATAAATTGGTTAAAAAAATCGCTCTAAATATTAGTCAAATAATAATAATAAACAAATTACACACTGCACACCGCAAGCCTGTCAACTATGTCCTTTCAAAGTCTGGTTAATTTAATACGCTTAGGTTTTTTTCTATAAAACATTGTTCACGGAACTATTTCGGCCTATTTTAATATTAAATAGCTCTTAAAGTAATTATTCGATTGAAAAACTGTCTGCTTTAGCCTGTTTATCGAACATTTCTCTGTAAAACTACCAATTTTTATATTTCATATTCAATACATTTCGTAATATTAGTTTAGAAAGTCCTCTGGACGCAAAATATTTATTTACAATGGTGATACCATTAGTTAATTTTTTTAGAATGTTCTTAAAATTTAAAATATATACTACGTACAATGTTTTTAAAATTTTCCATAGTCTCTAATTTTTAATTTAAGTAGTTGAATTCAGTGAAAGATAATTTTAAATATTATCAAAATTTCTATATTTATAAATTTTTTTTAAATACTTTAAATGCCGTATGTTATTGTCACTAACAAAGATCATTATGAAAATGTCATAGTTAATAATTTAAAGGTATTCAAAACAAAGCTAGAGAATACATTATAGAAGGGAAGAAATGTAGTAATTATGTGGTGTGACTAATTTCATCTAGTGATTTTTTTTAATAATAATTCCCATGATAAAATATCAGTTGTCGATGGAAATTTAAACATTCTTAATCACTGTCGTTATTCTGTTTTCGGCATTATATACAGTATATCTGACAAAATGTAAAGAGTAAATCCTGATTATTTATTAAATTATCAATATTATTCACAAACATTATTTGTACTCAGAGGATAATACACTGATAGTTCTACATAAAAACGGAAGGAAAACATGGTTGTTTTAGAAAAAGAGTGGTTGTTTTAGTAACTTTTTTTTTCTTTTTTTTTTTTTTAAATTTAACAAGTAATATATAAAAAAAAATTAAGTCAATTCCTACTTAGGTAAAAAACTGTATTAACATCAAGTGTCAGCCACTACAAGTTTAAAAATATGTATTTGAACTTAAGTGGATGAATAAGAAGTATTTTATTAACGATTGAAAATTTGAACAAGATATATATATAGGGAGAGTGTGAACTAATAGTAGAAATTGAAAAAAAAATTATATATTATTTTTTTAGTGCTCCAAATTATATAGTAAATTGTTACTTATATAGTGTTTTCCGATTAACGATACATCCATTTCTTTGCATTTATAGTCATTTTTATCAAATTTAATAAAGCAAATTTGGCAACAATTTTAGTATTGTTTGATTAAACATCTTTCCGTAAAGAAGACACATTCAAAATTTATGCATTATTAATCTTTGATATTCTGCTACTGAAACAGATGTTATCAGGAACAACAAACGCTTAAACCACCCAAGTACTCGTCCAATTTTATTACATAACTGAATTTCTAAATTTAGTATTATCTTGTTACAAATCTCTCCGTACGGATAATGGATTCTAAATTCATGCATTATTAATGTTGGATATATTGCTACTCAACATAGATATTATCAGCAACAGAAATCGTTTTAAATACTCCGGCAATTTGTTAAAGTTTATAAGCTAAATAACACGCATAATCTGCGAATTTTTTCCAGTATTTCCCTACAGCAGAAAATTTGTTATATTAAAAATTGCTTTGGTTCCTTATTATTAAACTAAACGTTTTTTTAAGATTCTTTTTACCTATTGTCAGTTTTATTAAATATAATAAATAGATCTGGCAAACTATTTAGTATTATCTTGTTACAAACCTCTCCGTACGGAAAACGTATTATAAATTCATACATTATTAATGTTTGATATATTGCAACTGAAAAGAGATATTATCAGCAACAGAAAACGTTTTAAATACTCAGGCAATTTGTTAAAGTTTATAAGATAACTAAAATAAATAATCTGCGAATTTTTTCCAGTATTTCCCTACAGCAGAAAATTGGTTATATTAAAAATTGCTTTTGGTTCCTTAATATTAAACTGAAAGTTTTTCAAGACTCTTTTTACCTATCGTCAGTTTTATTAAATTTAATAAAGAAATCTGGCAAACAATTTAGCATTATCTTGTTACAAATCTCTCCGTACGGAAAACGTATTCTAAATTGATGCATTATTAATGTTTGATATATTGCAACTGAAGAGAGATATTATCAGCAACGGAAAATGTTTAAATACTAAGACAATTTGTCAAATTTTATTACCCAATTGAATTTCTAATGACAAATATAAATATTGGCTGATTATTTTCTTTAGTTATGTCTGTCTATTATTTAGAGCAGAAAATAGCTTTCATCGAATATTGTTTTTGGTATATTAATATCAGTCTGAAAATAGTATTTTTTATATAAAATTGTGTACTGCTCTTTTATCAAATATTTCATGTGCACAAGATGATATTTAATAATAATGACAGTTAGCTGAAATGGAAATATTTTTGATCGTGCAGTTTTATAATAATAATTAATTAAAAAATAATTAAATGACGTCCATAAAAGTAAAATTACTTTCTATTTTGTTTACTGAAGCATTTTGGAATTTGCTAACGACTTTCTTTTTTTTTTTGTTGGTATATTTTCGAATAAAATGGAAAGTATTACTAGAAACAATAAAACAGAAACTCGTCTAATTCCATTAATTAGAATCCTGCGCTTATTTACACCTTTTTTTCACACGTACTGTCAAATACAAAACAATGTACACCATTCACACAAAATTAATTTCGGCACAATTATTTAAATTAGTAAAGATATCATATGAGTTGTAATTTTCTAACTGGACGAAAAATGTCCTGGCCAGGATTCGAACCTGAGATCTCTTGGCTAAAGCTGCCGTGCTCTACCAACTGAGCCATCCCGGTCGAATCTGGAGGACCTAATTCTTCCAGTTAACCTTATTGATCATAGTATCTGGTCTGATATCTAGATTTCGATTTATTCTGTTGAGCTGATTCAGATATCAGACCAGATGCTACGATCAATAAAGTTAACTGGATGAATTAGGCCAGATTTTTTTTAATGTAAAACTGCAGGGTTTTTTTAATTACATAGATCTACTATGAATTCTGCTTAACCCGTAGTGTTTGCCTAATTAAGTGTAATGGCCGTGTTATTAAAATAGTGATTTTTTTCGATAAAATTCCTTATTCATACCAGAATTTCTTAATTGTATTATTCGCTTTATTTAATGACATAAATTTTGGCGGTTAAGCAAAGCGAAAAAAAAAAATAATGGAATTGCAATATAATAAATTGTAACACCTTGCAATAATATATTTCTTTTAAATGCAAAAAGTTGTAAACTAAAAACATAATATACAGTAAAATAACTTTTATTAGATTGTTGACATGTTTCGGATCACTCAAAGCCATTATTAAAAAGAAATGAGAATATTCTATAATTGCACGGTCTTTGAAGTTATTATTTGAAATGCCTATCATTTAACTTTCATGTACTTTTTAAAAAATTACGCACGTTATCTTTTATTGCTACTTGGTTGCTTATTTCCATATTTGCATGCCAAGCAGTAAATGTAGTTACAGAAAAAAGGAGCATATAACTGATATTAAATATAATAGGAAAACGATAGCCCTGGCAAGATTATACCAAAAAGAAACCATCCAAATCAATTTCAATGAAAGTAACATAATTTATCCCCCCAGTCTATACTATTCATCCATAATAAGAAAAACCACAGAGAGATTAACACGCAAAAATACAATATGTAGTGATGCAGTATTTTTTAAGTTACCGAAATTGTGGCTCGAGTTACTCCATGGTTACAAATATGGAAATAAAAACCAACTTAAAATAAGAAATAATGTACGTAATTTTAAAAAGTACATGAAAATTAAATGAGAGCATTTCAAATAATAACTTCAAAGACCGTGCAATTATAGAATATTCTCATTTGGTTTTTATACTGGCTCCGAGTGATCCGAAACTTGTCAACAATCTAATAGTTATTTTACTGTATAATACGTTTTCAGTTTACACCTTTTAGAATTTAAAAGAAATATATCATGATATGGCTGCAAAATTTCAGACATTACATAAACTACAAGGAAAACAAACTGCAGTAAAAAGAAATAGTTTAAACATTGAACACTAGTTAGCGCTTTCCAATAAATTTAAAAACGACATTATGCAAAATTAAAAACTTTTAAAAAGCAGTATTTCATGCTGAAAAATAATTCTTCCCCACATTGTCTGAGAATAATGAGCAAGTTTCCGGATGTTGAATATCGAGTTATAATTATAAAATGCTTTCTTTTTACATGAAGATGTTAAAGAGAAGCCCAATATGAGTTATGAAATCGGGTTACTTATTACGGAACTCACTCTAAAGAAGAAGTAAATTGAGGTTATCATTTTAATAAGTTGTATTTTAATTTTCTCTTTTCAAAATTCTACGCTAATATCTGGATTATATAGAAAATAATGTAATTTAGCAGTAATGCTTTTTCATTTATTTTTACGAGTTTTATCATTTTAATATATTTCTGATATTTATATGTATTTTCTTTTTTCATGATTCACTCCCTTCAGCAGAAATGAATAATTTTCCTTTCTTAACTTTTCCTGCATATTTCTTTCATCATTATTATTTGATATGGTACAAGTAAAATGTATCAAGAAAGAAATTTGAAAGAATAGGTTACCTAAAACTAGTTTCTTAGAATAAATTATTATAGGATTAATTCCATTCACAGACGTAATGCACTCCATTAATTTCAGTTAATTAATCTCTTGGCAATGAATTCATTTTTTCAAAAGAGAGCCCATCATTGCAAGCTTCGAAAAAATTATAATTTGTTTTAATTTGCTAATATTGCCATGCTGAAGTGGGAAATATATATTTGTTTTGAGTATTACACATTTTATGAGGAATCTGTATATACATAAATTATACATAATTTTCGCAGCATATCTAAATAGTCTTAAAATGCATAAAGTGAATAAAAGTAATAAAACATAAAAATTCAATGAATTCCAAATTAAGCTTTACTGCTCTGTAAAGATTAATTACTGTAGTATTAATTGCACAGCACGGGATAACTCTCGCTATCATCTTCATGTAATTAATCTTTGGGGAATAAACTTGTTATGTGAAGAGAATACGTCTATTACAGACTGCGAATTAAATAATTTCTAAGGCTTTAATCACTTGACATGGTTGAGTTCAGTGATATATTTTAAAATATTATATTTACATGTCTGTATTATATTTTATAATTTTTTAATTGCTATTCATATTTAATTCATAAAAATTTAGTGAACGAAATTTAGAGTATCGAATTTCATAATCACATTGTAACTGCATATTCATCGTAATAAAATTTGTAAAAAATACAAAAAAATTATATCATTATACAGGGTACTCATCATTAAAGTTTTACTTTGAAGCCCTAATAGAAAGCAAAGTACTGTTCCGGAAAGTACCAAAGTTAGATTTATTATAAAAGTCATAGGAGTGCATACTTTGCAACAAAAAAAAATAATTAATTTGAAAGTACACAATCAGGTGGTGTTATAAAACTGAACTGCGCCGCCAGACACATGAAGGCGCCCGTCAGGCACGTCAACCCCCGTACCCAAGTTCTGTGGAAATTTTAACGCGCACGACCAGAAGAGTTCCTCTATGCGCTACGGCATGTGGGAGCGCCTCCACCTGCTGACCACTATCATTTTCCCAAGAAAATGACTACGAAGTTCGCTGCGAGAAGCGGTGGTGGCTACCCTCTTAGGCAGGTGGGGGTATATGCAGCTGTATGCACTATTCAAAACCAGGGTTTTGGCTTTTTCAACACCCTAGTATATATGTGCAACTTAGCAATGGTTTGTCAAACGTAAGCTACAAGCAACATACGAAAGGAACCTGGCATTTTTACCGTTTTTACAATTACCGTTACACATCATATGGTTTTTGTGTTGTGAAATCATGCATTTAAAAAAAAAATATCCAAATGTTTCAAATAATCGTTAAACTTGTCTTTAAACAACCGATATTTACTCGTACATTCTAATAACAATGCGATAACAATGCATTTCGTTCATTAAAACGATGTCAAGTGGATTAAAATAATGTCAAGATTATTAAAAATGACCTACTACTGCTTCGTGTTTGAAAACATTATACAGAGATTTGAAGCGAACGTCATGTTATCGTTCGCACGCGGTAAGAAAGCTATGAAAAAACTAAGAAAAATCCGTTACACTTTCTTAATTTAGTAAATTATGCATATAATGTCCCCCCTGTAGGAATAAGCAACTCTAAAATATTTAGTTTCAGTTAAAATTATCGTAGGGTAGAACTACGTGTAAATTAAGAAAAACAACCAAGTAAGTAATAGTACTTAAAGTCTAAAAGTAGCACTTAGTTTGTAGTATTAAAAGTGTTATAAAATGTCTAACCCGATTCCTTTCCAGATGCGGCGATCATGTACGCTAATGGCACCGGTGCATGTAAAATCCGTCGTGAGTGTAAAGTCCTCCAAGTTACCTGTGAATTATACCTCTGGGGGTGCCTATTCTGGTGAAGGTCTCGTCACCAGATCAAGGTTCTAAATTACGAGACCAACTCGAGTAGCGATGGCATAACGTATGGATGAGCGATGCAGCTAGGAAATAGTGAATATCCCATCATCTCACATCTGTCCGGTATGACTTTGCTACACTGCGCAGTGCTGAACTGCCTCATCAAAAATCAATTAGCAACCGGACAACTAAGAAAAATCAATTAAAGCAACAAGACGCACTGAAGCCACTTAGGCCTATAGATTTAACAAACACATCTTTCCCAAGCGGAGAGCCGGCGAATCTTTGCCCCGTTGCCAGGTATCAACTCGATAAGCTAGGCAAAAGCCTGGCAGGTAGGGGCCTGGTCAGCGGTATAAAAAAAAGAGAAGAAAACAACTATACAAATCACACGCGGACATTTAAGTAGACGTGAAGGAAAAGAAATACAAAGTATGATGAAAACTTTTAAACTAATTTTATTAGATTTATAAATTGAACACTTATAGTTTAAATGTAAATTAAACATATTCAATTTCAATCAAACTTCATGTCTGTTTTGAATATCTGATTTTTGAAGAATAATATATTGATATAATTTGATATTATACTTGTAATATGTAAAGCAATACTTGATAAATTAATTTAACCAAAACATTATCCGTTGGCAACTAAAGGAATACATGTGCACCAATTATATTAAAAAAATGCAAATACTCTCGACGTAAGTACTCTTGCAAGGGACTGGTAAAAAATGACGCATAAACGAAAGAGACGCATAAAGGAAATTCAAGTAAAAGTTAAATTTTAAATAAATTTTAAGACACTATTAATCTTTCAAAAGTTAAATAATATGTAGAATAATAATGAAATAATATGATTCACTTAGATTGTTAATAATTTACTAATTCAAATCTAAATTATGTATGTACATCTGAAATTTAAATTTCGTATCTTATTTTTTTAAAGAGTCCGAAATTGAAGTTTGTTTAAGCTTGATTTCTGTCCTTAAAAAAACATTTTGAAGTTCTTTGAAAGAAGAATATGTAGAACCCGATACACCACTTCGTTGATTGCTTCATTTCTGAAAAAAGTCCTCTAACTATTCTTCCTACTCTAGAAGTAGCTGGTACGAAGAGGGTGGCTCAGAAATGATATTTCCAATTATTGTTCTTAAAACAAAAGCAAAAGATAAACAATTGAATTCCCTTTTACAAGCTGGTGTGATTTATTTATTTATTTATTTTTGACAGAACACGTGCAGAATAGGAACAAATTTTAATGGAAAAATTAAATTTCTCCCACTCATAAGTGAGAGACGAGGCATAAACGAAAAACAATAACATTGCTTCGCTATATGTTTATCCGGGTCCATCGGAAATCGACGTATAACTGAGAGAGACCCATAAACGAGGTGACGTATAAGGGAGAGATTACTGTATTTGTCTATGATTATCCTACCATTATTTGTAAACAGTAAAGGTTCATGATGAATTTATACCAGAAATATGTGATGGAAATTATTACATGGAAAACACCGTATATAAAAAAGTGAATGAACACTCGCCTGCGGTAATCTAGTAACAACCATTGTAAAAAGATATTATTCTAAGAGTTAAAAAATACATACAAAGCACATTGTTTCTCAGTATTTAATTGAAAATGGACTGCTACTCACTTAAACGACTTATGCACTTTGACGGAGAAATCTTGTAGTTTGATTATAATCTAAGATGACTACTAGTAGAAAACAAACTCATATTGCTCTAAGATAGTTTATAAACTAAGTTTATAAAACGTTTGTAAAGTAAAACAGATCATGTTCTTTAATTCTTTATCTTCTAGATTGCTAAAGTCACTTACTTTTCGGTAATCTGTAGGAAATTAAAATATTATTCTAGAAAATATTACTAATATATTTTGTGTCGAGCAAATGAAGCCCCAATCATACAAAATTAAAAAGAAAACACATGAACTATATGTGTAAATAAAGAAAAAGATGCAGAAAAAATAATGAAATTACTTTTTATTGTATGGATTATAAATCCTATTTCCTTGTAAGAAGTTATCCAATTAATATTTTTTTTCTGTTATTTGCGATAAAAACTTAAAAAAGTTTACCATAACTAAACATTAAGCTATGCACATATAACATTATTTTAATGTACCCTTGTGAAGTCGTTTTAATGTCTAATATGTGCTAAAAGAGGGACTTTTGAAAAGTCATTTTCTTAAGAATCCTTTTAGATATTGTAAAAAAGAAATTATATGAATATAGTCTGATAACTTGGGGATTATAAAGTTGATGCAAATAAACACAATTTATTTGAATAATGTATTAAATAGTTGTTTTAGTGTAATTTTTGTTATACACAATATTTCTTTATGCAGTTATTTCAAGCTTTACAAATATCCTCACAAAATCATCTAAATAGTATTTAGTTGTTTAATTAATAATACTCGTTTAGATTCTACCTTTGAATCATGTTTTTTTTTCTAATACAACAAGCAATTGGGTATAAATAAAATTTATGGAACATCCTTCGATATATATATATAGAGAGAGAGCTAGATACATTGATAGATAGATAGATAGAGATAAATGTACATATAAGTACTGAAATCTTTCTTTTATTAGTATTAAAAGCTTATTTGATGTTTGTGTTACATAATGAGATGGTCACTTGTTTTCGATTTTTTTTCTTCATAAATATACTTATTCTTTTAGTTGTATCTTTATTCATCCTTCACGTCTGAAAAACGTATAAAAGTTTAATACGTATTAAAGACATAACTTTATTTTTCAAGTCTGTCATATTCTAGGTCCACCTCTATTAATCATATACATCGCTTTGTTTTAATTATATAAACTGATAAAACAACAACAACAAAATATTCCAAATCTCTTCAATCATGAAAGTTCATGAAAAAGATTAAACCTGTACTACTTGACAATGTTAGACGATAATGATATAACAGATGAAAAATTCATTTGTTGGGATGCATGTATACCGTAATGTATTCACAAATTCAATTCTGTGGCGTAACGAATATTTATCATTTATTCACTGCCTTTATAATACGATATTTCTTATTTTGTTAATAAAATTAATATATTACTTTTAAATGCTAAAGGTGTAAAATTAACAACTATAATATAAATTAAAATAGCTTTTATTAGTTGTTTTACATGTTTCGACTCTTTCTGAGTCATTTTCAGAAACAAAATGAGAATATTCTAAAGCTGCACGGGCTTTGAAGTTATTATTTACATGTACTTTTTTAAAAATTACGCACGTTATCTATTATTTTTTACTTGATTGTTTATTTTCATATCTTTGACCATGGAGTAATTCTAGCCACAGTTTCGGTAAATTAAAAGATGCCGCATCGTTACATATTGTATTTTTGGGCGTGAGTATCTCTATGGTTTCTCTTATTATGGATGGATAGTATAGACTGGAGGGAAATATTATTTTACTTTCATTGAAATTTATTTGGATGGTTTCTTCTTGATATAATCATGCTAGGGCTGTAGTTTTTCTATTGTATTTAATATCAGCTATATGCTCTTTTTTTTCTGCAATTAAATTTCCTGCTGGTCATGCCTATGTAGTAATTCTTGGATCCGTCTTCTTTAATATTAAATACAATAGAAAAACTACAGCACTAGCAAGATTATATCAAGAAGAAACCATCCAAATAAATTTCAATGAAAGTAAAATAATATTTCCCTCCAGTCTATACTATCCATCCATAATAAGAGAAACCATAGAGATACTCACGCGCAAAAATACAATATGTAACGATTCGGCATCTTTTAATTTACCGAAACTGTGGCTAGAATTACTCCATGGTCAAAGATATGAAAATAAACAATCAAGTAAAAAAAGAAAAATAGATAACGTGCGTAATTTTTAAAAAAGTACATGTAAATAATAACTTCAAAGCCCGTGCAGCTTTAGAATATTCTCATTTTGTTTTTGAAAATGACTCAGAAAGAGTCGAAACATGTAAAACAACTAATAAAAGCTATTTTAATTTATATTATAGTTGTTAATTTTACACCTTTAGCATTTAAAAGTTATATACTATTACAAGGTGTTATATTTTATTATATTGTAATAAATTTAATGTTCACAAAAACTTAGCTTATACATATTTCATTATTTTTTTAATAGTATAAATATTTTTTTTAAACATTAAATCTTACAATTTTTATATTTTGTTAATAACATTCAGATTTTGAAATCGTTATAGTCCTTTTTTAGAAAGTTTTGTTACATAAATTAACAGTAGAAAATTAAACTTATTTATATCTATCCTAATATGTGATGTATCGAGAGGAAACATAAAGGATGTAACAAAAATCACGGGAATTGATAAATTGATGCAATAATAAAATTCTGGAACTCCATAAAACTCTTTTTTTTCATTTAGAAGAAAGCGGAACATTTCAATAAAAAAATTTCGTATGTAATTTTAATGGGATTTTTACAGCATTAGTTTTTTGACTGTTTTATCTTTTCAAGAAATGAAAAAATAGAGTATATTAACTCAGCTATATAATTTACTTTTTATCAAATAACGAAACAATATGTTTTAATAACATCATTTGAAGTAGAATTGTAGAAAATTTTATTCTTTTTTAAACTTAAATCACCTTATATACGTCATATTTGGTATTTTCAGTAAAAAGGTGAAATATTATACTCGAAAAACAATTTTTTTGATCGAATCGAATATAAAATAAATTACGACTTCAAAATTCTCTAAACTTCTCCCATAAAAATGGATAAAGCTACTTTAGATATTTTCGAAAGTAATGCATATAAACAGATATATTTTTCTCTATATCACAACCGGATGAAAACTGCGAAGAAATATTTTCTATTCGCATATCTAATATTATATATATTTTATCTTTTATTATTTGTGTATATGAGAATTCCAGGGTGTATATTAAAGCATTTTTTTAAATATAATATTCTAGCTCTAATTTTTTCTCATGTGTTCTAATAGAACACTTTCAGAAGATGAAGAAATTGTCATTCATTACTTTATGATAATGTGCAGAATGACTTCACCCACATTAAGTTCTAATTCTCCACGAAGTACAGCGAATGATAACACATAGTTGCCTACCTGAATAATCATCAACATCAAACTTATGTGTAGTTCGGATATAGTAAGCTTTTTTTTTATTATCTGATAACGTACAGTTTTTTTCAAACATCGTAACAGCGAGATTCCGTTGTTGCTTTTCGTTGATGACGAGTGGTTACGTGCTATCACTTCTTGTACGATTCACACTGCATCTGATATTATCATAAATATGCCTGAACGAGCTTAATCCTTAATGCTACCTGATTGAGTTATTTTGTTTACCAAGTTTTTAATAGGTATTCTTCTAAAGCCTGATTGTCTGAATTTACAGTAGAAGTTTTGTTTTCGTAAACATAGTCCATCCACACAGACGACCACAGAAAATAGTTATTCATTCTTCTGCTAAATGTAGTATATCATGTCACATGTATAAAGATTCGGATTTATAATTTTTTCTCAAAAATGCATAAAGACTGTTAAGGGAAAATGAAAAATAAAATTAATTATAATAAATGAAGTTTTGATATTGTATAACCTGGGAAATTTCAGAAAAGTAAGCTAAACTTGGAAAAATGTCATAAATGTGCAGAATTAAAGAAAGAAAAGTAGGTTGCAAGTTGTAAAATGAACTATTTGAAATTATTCGATTGAAATAAAAAAACTATATAATATAAAATAAAGTCAATAAAATATGTTAGAAAGCAATTTAACTCAATTCAATGTATCTTTATATTATTTAAAAACACTGTATGAATACATACATACATAGATACACAGATATATATATATATATATATATATATATATATATATATATATATATATATATATATATATATATATATATACAGCGTGTCCACGTATAAGATGACCGACCTTTATTTTCGCAACCGTTGGTCCTAGATGCATACTTCCAATTACAAAAATGGTTTAAATAAGGTAAAGAATTACTTGTAACGTGATTTGGGTCAAGAAAAACATTTATAAAAAAATTACGAAAGTTAAATTTTTATACGGTCCCCAGGTCCTATAAGTGATATTTAGTAAAAATTTACTGTGACACTATCAAGTACGACAAAAAAAGTCCCATTCATCTTACATTAAAATTGACCGAATAATAGCTGTTTAAAGTTGGAGTATATTTTTTGTTGCGAAATAGGGGTCATTCACAAATGTAGTAGAAATATAAATAATCTTCAGATATATCAAAAAAATAGTTGAGAGAAAAATTAACATTGCAATATAATATAATTCTGAAATCTATAATCATTCTGACATATTAATGCAAAATATACAATTTGCACTGTACCTATCAGAGGATAAAAATAAGAGAATTTTTGTTAAATAAAAGGATGAAAAACAACAGCCTCAATTCTTTACAAAATGATACATATTTTAAAATGCTGTTAGATTACACTGTCTTTCAAATTTTGGGTTGTGCCATGTTTTTTATCTTTTGAAAATTGATTCTTATGGATTTTTTAGTGCTGAATCCGAAAATGACCTTAATTTTAAACCACCACGCTAGGAGTTTTCTCAAATCGCAAATTTAAAGCAGTTAAAAAGCTCAAAGTTAAAATTGATCCCCCCCTCCCCTCCCAACCTCATCGGACCCCTTAGCTGTTTAGCTGCAAGAAACCCAGCATAAGCCAAAAATTTGAATACACTATTGAATTAAATAAAATTAAACTGAATAAAAAAGTCTTACATCTATTTTATAATATCAGATTTTTCGCTGTTTTTTAACCTTAAAATTTACGATTTGCGAAAAATCCTGATATAATGGTTAAAAGTGAAGGTAATTTTTTTTTTATTCAGCGTTAAAAAATACATAAAACGTAATTTTAAAATTTAAAAAACACAACCATCGCAGGTTTATGTTATCTAATCTAAAACTCTTTCTTAAACTTGTTGACGATAATCTATCCGAATTTTTTTTTTGTGTTATCCTCTAATATAAGTATGTATAAGATAGTAAGCGTCGAAAATCATAATAATATTACATTGCCATCGGATTTAAGTCAGTATGTAAAATTTAACTTCGATCGGACATTTGAAAGTGAGTTAAACTTCGAGTACAAATTTTAAACTGGAAAGACGATCGTTGCAAGTTAAATAAAACCTTATGAAAATAACATAATTTTTGTTAAAAGAAATCATAGCCTCAAATCCTTTCAAAATAAAACATATGTTAAAATACAATTATTTTAATTAATCTGAAACTTAACTAATAAAAATTAACTCAATCGTAATAGTTGTACGATTTATTTCAAAGCGCAGATACCTTGAAATAAGTTTAAGTACTTTATATACGACCCCTGAAAGCATGGCCGAAATCATCTCTTTTTAGATGCAAAAAAATGGTATAAGTCATGCATTTCAAAGTTTCAGAACTCGGTCAATTTTAATGTTAGATGAATGGGACTTTCTTTGTCGTACTTGTTAGTGTCACAGTAAATTTTTACTAAATATCACTTATAGGACCGGGGGACCGTATAAAAATTTAGCTTTCGTATTTAAAAAAAAAAAAATGTTTTTCTTGACCCAAATCACGTTAAAAGTAATTCTTTACCTTATTTAAACCATTTTTGTAATTGGAAGTATGCATCTGGGACCAACGGTTGCGAAAATAAAGGTCGGTCAGGTTATACGTGGAAACGCTGTATATTGTAGACGTTGGGAACTACTTTGAACAACAGTGAGGTGTTTATCTGCAAATATACAATACAGTGATTATTCTGACGTCAGTCACATTATTTTTCGGTCTCATATTGTATATATAATATTTTTTGTAATCTGGAAAAGATTTTTCGGACACCCTTTATACTATCTCTGTACATTATCGTATTTTGTAAATAATTTTAATAATCTTCAGTGTTTAATATTTATTATCCTAATTTAAAATGAGCCGTTTCAAGAAACTACAAAACCATTCCACATTCTACTTTTAATAAAGAGTGTGAAATCTTTCTAAAATGTATTAAAAATTCTCCTTAGCAATATTTACAAAATTTGTATTTTGGACAATAACTACTAACATTAATATTTGCAGCGCTTAAACCATTTTTAGTTAGTTTTCCAAGATTTTGGCATCGGTTTCACACGCATATCTTCTATATAGCTCATATGTGTGAATAAATTTTGTAATCAGGGAAATGTTTTTCGGACACTCTGTATGTTTTCATATTTTGTAAATATTTTTTTGTGTTTAATATTTATTATCTTAATTTAAATTGAGTCGTTTCAAGAGTCTACAAAACTGCTCTAATTTTAATATACAGACTGAAATCTTTCTGTAAGTATTATAAATTCTGCTTAGCAATATTAATGTTCGCAAAATTCTATTTTTGGGAAAAAACTACTAACAGTAATATTTGCAGCGCTTAAATCATTTATACGAGGGCTGTTTGATATATCGCTGACTTTAAAAAAGGATCGCACTCTTATTAATATATTTTCAATTTATTATTATCTGCGGCAACATTCGTGAAATTTGCAGACGATATTTTAAATACATTGTGTTCTTAAAATTAAAGCAAATTACAGACATTTGCCGGGATAAAATGATGTATTGGTTGCTAGAAACTTTTTTCCTAAAAACAAATAGCATTCTAGTGCATGTAAAACTATATCATACCTCCATAGATATTATTTCGTAAACAAAGTTTCCATAATTTAATATTTCTGCCCATTATTACAAAAGGATCATTGATAAAATCTACAAAAAATACATTTATTTATTAAAGAGACTAAATTCTTTCTGTACTGCATAATAAATTCTGCTTAACAATGTCGATAGTCACAAAATTTAAAATTTGAGCAAATTACTGACATTTGTGGGATTTAAACAACTTATTAGTTGGTAGAGACTTTTGTTTTTAGAAAACAAATAGCATTCTCGTATATGTAAAACTATATCATATCTATATATTTTAATATTTCGTAAGCAATTTTCATAATATTTCTGCACAGAAACTAGACAACCCTTTTATGAATAAAGATATTAAAATATTTCTGTAATATATCATAAAATCTGCTTAATTAATTTGAGGTTCACAAAATTTATACTTTTGAAGAAAATTATTGACAATCGCAGGGGACAATTGATGGATTGCTAGAGACTTGTCTTTCTGTAACAAATTGCATTCCGGCATATATGAATATATATAATATCATCTTATAAATTAATATTTCGTAAACAATTTTCAAACTTTAATATTTCAGCATATAACTAAAATCTAGAAAATACTCTTTATTAATAAAGAAGCGAAAATCTCTCTGTAATGAATCATAAACTCAGCTTAATAATGTTGATATGTACAAAATGTATACATTTCAGTGAAGGTTAATGAAATTGGCAAAGCTTATACAATTTATTGGGCGCTAAAATCTGTCTTTATTATACGGAATAATTTTGTAACGAAAATAAGTTGTTACTGTTTGGTTTACGTTTCACGTATTAGATTCTGTTATGTACAAAAATGTGCAGACTTTATTAACATACATCAATAATTAAACAATAGTTATCTTTAAAATTAGTAAAAATTAAATTTATATTTAAAATTGAGGTTCAAAATACTGAAAATAGATTGAATTCACTTTTTTCTAGATAACACTCGCAATGTAAAACTTGTATGTAAAATGTACAGAAAGTATTTTTCGGAACTACTTCTATATCTGTTGATCACCAAACACTAAAATCCTCCCATGTTACACGCAATTCTTACAGAAGTAACTAGTCACGCATAAAAAGTATGTAATGTAAGAAAAGGATTTTGTAAATTTGATTTCGATAATAAATAGTGAACAAATTATCAATTTAAATGATAAATCGAAAAAACTAATACAGTTATATAAGAGAATGAATTACAATGGGGACATATCAAGTTAAAGGGTGTTTGGAAGTTAAGAGATATTTAAACAAAACAAAATTCTGAAAACACATCCAATTATGGAATCCAATCATTGAATTAACAATAAATCTGTTCACTGTATCAGAAGACAATTAAGAATAAATAAGTACATGTCATATCTGATTTATCTTCGCAGCATTGACCCTAGATAAATAAAGAGTAAATAAAGAGTGGACAAAATAACGATTTAAATCATAAATCCAAAGAACTATTACAACTCCATAAAAGAAGGAATTATAATGGGCACATAAAACATTAAAGGTTGTTTTAACTGTAAGAGATATTTAAACGAAACAAAATTCTGGAAAAGGCAGCCAATTATGGATTCTTTATTGAATTAAGAAAACATCCCTACACTCTATCAAAAGACGATTAATAATAAATATAAAGAGGACATACGTTATTTATCTACGCAGCTTTGACACTAGATAAATATAGATTAAATAAAGAGTGAACAAAATAACAATTTAAATCATAATTCGAAAGAACTAATACAATTGCATAACAGAATGATTATAATGAAGGCATAACAAAGTAAAGGGTGTTTGCATGGTAAGTATTATTTAAACGAAATTAAATTCTGGAAAAAAAAAACATCCAATTTTCTATTCTTTATTGAATTAACAATACATTCGTAAACTCTAACAAATGGCAATTAATAATGAATATATACTGGGTGAATGCGATTTATCTTTGCAACTTTGACACTATTTAAAATACGACAGAAATAGATAGCAAAATATGATATTTGTATATGTAGTGGCAAAACTAGAAACTTTTATTCATAAGCAAACTGTTTATAAGCAAAAAAGAGATTTTGAAATGTTTAAGTAAAGAGAAAAATACTAAGCCGATTAATTGGCTATAGGGGTTCTATAATTTGGTTAGGTCCTATCAGTTGGCTAGATCTCATCCTGTTAGATTTTATCACACTAGATTTACATCACCGATCGTATGTAAATTTAAAACTCAATGCTAGCCCACTTTTCAAGCCGAAAACTGAATAAGTTAATGACATAGACGAACTGGTTCGGTGCGGCTATAGTACGTAATACTTCAAAGGATTGAGGCCTCTTCAAGCAGATTTTTGCAGTAACCATCAATTTCTTGAATACTTGTGTTTATTATAATGATTCGTTAAAATGTAGTTTTAGTTCATTTTTTAACAAAATGTAATTTAAAAATGTACTGGGATTACTTATCAACGTTCGATATGCGGGATTCAATACCCAGCAAACACAGAATTGTCAGAAACGTCACGAATTGATATAAGAAATATCATTATTGTCAGGTACATCGATTTTCATGTAACAATCCGATATATTTTTCATGGCAAAATACAGTTTTATCATATAAGTGGTGTCCGTACTGTAAAAGAATGGCGATAATCTTACGCAGCACAAAACCCGTATCAAATACTAGGTATCCATTAGCTATACCTACATAGGATGACATGTCGTCGTGCTAACATTACGTCGAATGCACAGTTTCCATTTGACACCATGGATATGATAATTTTTTAACACCCATCGATACATCGCTGATACACTATCATCGGCTGGCATTTATCTAAACCGGAGTGGCAACATATTTGACCTTCAATTCAATGGCCGCTGTGTTGTGAGTGTTTCGTAGCGGCGATAAATATTCTTCTAAAGAACATCACAGCTAAAGTAAGTTATTTGTCTAATATATTGACTGTTTAAGTTGTAAATGTTAACTAAGTTTTCTTTTTTTTTTTTTAATGAATTAAGTATTAAATTCTTTTCATGCATTTTAAATTATGTGCTAGTGTACGTATATAAACAAACACGTGTAGTGTTTAGCGTTTGCATTAAATATTGAAAACAAAATTTGTACCTTTTTACGATTGGCTTTCAAATTACTTAATTCATGTTTTTTTATCTGACTAATAAGTATTGTTTAATGGGGAAATAGGAAATATAAAAGTATAACTTGCTTATTTATTATTATTACTAGACGCCACTGGCGACCAGTTTGGTCTCCCTTAAATGTATGTTAAACATTGCAACACGTTAGTAGTGTATATTTACCGGTTCAACGCCACCTGAGTCGAGCAGGTGGAAGGTGGAGGTGCAGGTGGAGCAGGTGGAAGGTGGAAGGTGCAGGTGGAGCAAGTGGAGCACAGGTGGAGTAGCGGCGGAGCAGGTGAAGGTGGCGATAAGAGCATGAGCACTGATAAGAACGGAGGGTTCGATGGGAGGGGGGTGCGATAAGGATTTCTACTATAAGATAAGGGGATTATTTTAATGAGTTTTAATTGGGGACTTGAAAATTTTCGATTTCTTTTTTCGGTTTTAGCAAAAATATGAATTAAAAATGGACATTAATTAATTGTAATTGGGGAACTTAGAAATTTTTCGACGCATTTTTTTTTTTTTTTCGTGGAGAATTGGTGGACGAGGTGAATGTCAACGGATTTATTATAGCGAATTAGAAATTTAATTAATTTTAATTTTAATTAATTTTAATTGGGAACTTAGAAATTTTTCGAAGCAATTTTTTTTTTCAACGAGAGTATGCAGTTTGATTATGAGTATATGCAGTAGAAGTGAATGATTAATTAATTAAAAATATTAATTAAACATAGTAATTAATTAATTTTAATTGCAGAACTTAAGAATTTTCACGAGATTTTTTTTTCAACGAGAGTACGCAGTTTGCATGTGCAGTAGAATGGGAGATTCTAGTAATTAAAAAGGGTCATTAATTCATTTTAATTGGCGGACTTCAACATTTTTGGGGCAAACAGGCGCGTTTTAATGAATTCGATATAGGTTGTGGTAAAAAATACAGGGTCCCGTATGAATTATACTGTATTCAATTTAATAGCTCCCCCCTCCCCCCCTCCCCCTCCCTTCTTCACCCAGAGGGGCCCTTCGATAGACTAACAATACGCACTTTCAAAAGTATAGAGTACTATAAAAAGAAGAATTCAACGTATATGTAAATAAACAAGAATGAAAAATCATGCGTAGTGGCATAATTCATGAATCACTTTCCAACATTATCGAAATGTTATGTGAACAAAATATAATTTTACCATCTAGTGCATTAGTTAATTAAAATAGTGAACAGTTACAAATCCCCTTTTTAATAAAAAGGCCTAAGGCCCTTCACAAAAAATCCAAAGGATTCAAGAAAAATCTTTACCCTACTGATAGCCAAAACATATAGGATTCTTAAATGGATTGAAGTATACAAATAGGTTCTACAGGAATACATTTATTTAGGTTAGCATGCAAAAATAGTTAAAAGTTATAGGGAAGCCTTCGAATGGAGTGATTATACGTTTTGGGGACCCTTCAAAAGAAACTGGAAAGAGTTATAGATATTGACCCTTCACAAAAAATTGGACAAATCCCCTTTTTATTAAAAAGTTGTCCTTCACAAAAATCCAATTATGCATAAGAACACTTCCTAAAATCAGATAATTTACACCTTACCTTTTTTTTTTTTCAATTCAAGTTAGGCTAAAAGTACAGCTTACGCATCGATAGGTTAAAAATACAGGGACCCTTCGAAGTGTGAACTCGCATTAGACTATAGGACCCCTTCATAAAATAAATGAGATACATGCCCTATTCGAATAAAAAAAAACCCTTCACAAAAACTGTAGGGGTTCCCTTTTGGAATAAAAAGACGCCATTCACAAAAATCCAATTATGCATAAGGACCCTTCATAAAATCAGATAATTTACACTTTACCCTGTTTTTTTAAATTCAAGTTAGGGTAAAAGTATAACTTACACATCGATAGGTTCAAAATATTGAAAT
Organism: Maratus michaelseni; assembly: GCA_963931845.1. Taxonomy (NCBI): domain Eukaryota; kingdom Metazoa; phylum Arthropoda; class Arachnida; order Araneae; family Salticidae; genus Maratus; species Maratus michaelseni. The sequence goes on from OZ007592.1 coordinate 398,432,162, forward strand.
CCTTCAAAAGAAACTAGAAAAAGTTAAAGATTTAAGCCCTGCTCATAAAATAATGCGACTACCCAGCGCCCTTCACAAATAATATAACCTTATTCGAATCTCAGTGTCCTTCACAAAATAAATCCAATAGATTCACGTTATTTTACAGCGACAGAAATATTAGGGATATTGACCTTTCATAAAAATGCATGGTCCGCTGTTTGAATGAAAAGGCCTCCCTTCACAATATACCCTGTAAAAATATTATGATTCCACAGATATTTTAAGAAATAGAGTACTAATCTCAAATGAATACGAATTCATGCAATGTAAAAAATAGGTTTTACACGAATACATTTTTAGCATAACGTTCAAAATATAGATTTTAGAAAAAAAAAAAGTACATATTTCACCAAATTTATCATACAAATCTGTAAAATAGGGTAGAACGTTTCATGAAAAATAATTGAATTTTCGAATGATTATGCTTTAAAATACATATTTATAACTGAAACTAAGATTTGAGTGTTACCCCCTCAATAGACGGATTGCTAAATCACAATGAGTCATATTAGCAGATAAGCGAAGATCTTGCTTTGACTTGATTCCTTTCTTAGATTATGAATCACTCACGATAAGAAATACCTGACACATTTTTTGTAGGCAAATGTATGAAATGAGCTATTTAAACCCGTCAATGTATGCGAATTATTTCGTGTAGTCCTATATAGGTTCTACTCTTCATATATACATATGGTGATATATATATATATTTATACTAAAATCTGTTAAGTTTTAAAATGCGTCAATGAAAAATAATAACTAAGAAATAAAATTAAAAATGTTCATTAATTAATTTTAATTGGTGAACTTAAACATTTTTGGACCAAACAGACGGGTTTTAAGGAAATCGATGCATGTTATGGTAAAAAATACAGGGTCCAGTATGAATTATACTACACTATATTTAATAGCTACCCCCTCCCTTTTTTTTACCCAGAGAGCCCTCTTCGATAGAAGTTAGGCTTCACACACACAATATACACACTTAAAAAAATATAGAGTAATATAAAAAGAAGAATTTCAACGTATATATATATATATATATAATAGTAAATTATGAAAAATCATGCATAGTGGTATAATTTATGAATCACTTTCCAACATTATTGCAATATTATGTGAACTAAATATAATTTTACAATCTAGTGTAAGTCAGATTTTACTTTCAAATGTTTAAATTTATGAATGGAGAGGTAACATGCTTGTGAAAGGTCTATTTTTAAGACGAAACAGTGTGTGAAAGGCCCTGTTTTAAGGTTAAAAGTTTCGTGAAGGACCCTGTTTTTAAGTTTCGTGAAGGGGTCTGTTTAAAGGACCCTGTTTTAAAGTTTCGTGAAGGGGTCTGTTTAAAGGACCCTGTTTTGAAATGACTTAAGAACGGACACTTTATTCCTAAACATATTCACAACTACAACTTTGTATACATTATGAAAATACATGATAATATTTATACATTATGCCATAGTTTTTGAAATATTTTTCCAAAGTTAGATTCATACAATAAAGCGAGATTGATACCGTTAATGTATGTGATTTCCTTCATGTTATCCTCTATAGCTTCAACTCGATTCGTTATATATGCCTCAATGAAAAATAATAACTAAGAAATAAAATTAAAAATAGTAATTAAAAGGTAGCCTTAAGAATTTTTGGGTGAACAGATCAGTTTTAATTAAATATGATAATGAATCTAATTCGATACAAGTCTTACTAAAATAGAAATTACACTAAAAATACAGAGTCCCCTACAATATATGAATTATACTCCACTAAATTTAATAGCACCCTCCCCTATTTTCATAGAAATGGCTTCAATATAATTTAGGCTAACAATATACGCTTCAAAAAATACATAGTGACCACAAGAAGGACAGGAATTCGATATGTACTACTACTTATGCAAAATATAATTTCTCTTATCGCATAAAATATATTAACAAGTCCTGTAAAAATATAATGACATGAACTATTAATACATGATTTAAATACATATTGGTTATACAAAACATATATATATATAAATATATAAAAATTTATCGTTACCTAAGAATTTCAAGCATGATTTACTAGACTTAACCCAAATTCAACTAGATTCTTCACGTGGTTCGATGACATCACTGATCGCGATAATATTTTAGATAAGATTTACTGATAAGACCACATATCAAGTCATTTCTTCTAAAGCAAGTATAGGAGTTGGTTCTGAGGTCTAGGTATGTAATAGGTTAGTAGTAATATATTTTTAAAGTACTTTTTATTATGTGTTAAAAGAAATGGTTATTTTTTTTTCTTTACGTAGGGCAGTAAAAATTAAAACATAAAATATTAAATTTAATCGTTAGTAATATAAAGACTTACACCTACAGAAACGCAAACATCCTTTTAGTTATATTCATGCAGACTTTAAGATATATCGCATATGTTCTTTATTTTACCATGGCATATGGGGATTTTTTTTTTTTAATGTAAGTCACGTGACTATCTAAAGCGAGATTGATACTTAAAACCATTAATATATATGAATTCTTTCGTATAGCCCTGTATAGATGCTACTCACCATATATACATCTATATATATATATATATATATATACTAAATCTGGTAAGTTTTAAAATGCATCATTGAATTTCAATGAAAAATAACAACTAACAAATGTTAATTAAGAGATATTCTAATGTTCGGACTAATAAAATTTTTGGGTGAACAGATCAGTTTTAATTAAATATGATAATGAATCTAATTCGATACAAGTCTTGTTAAAATAGAGATTATAGTGAAAATAGAGGATCCCCTATAATACCCACTAATTATACTGCATTAATGCACTACCCCACTTATATTATCACAAAAATACCTTCGATAAAATTTAGACTATCAATACATACAAAATATATACAAAGTGCCCAGAAAAAGGGTAGGAATGACTGAAGAATTTTAACATAAATTAAAAAATAGAATCTACAGTAAGTAACTATAAATAAATATGAAGGAAAAATAATGCGTCATGGTATACTTTATGAAACACTTTCCAAATGGGACTATCGTTATTACTTTAAAAAACTATTGAAATATGTGAATTAGATTAAATAATCCATACTGGAAATGTATTTTTAAAAAATTACAGACTTCGTTTCTTTCTTTCTTTCTTTTTTTTCACTTTGATATAATTATAAGGCTTCTTTTACAATAAAGACCTGATTCTTGTGGAGAGATTGAAAACTAGTATTTTATTGAATCGGCCTATATATGTTGGGTTTGCTATACTAGAGGCTCTAAACTTTGCATGTATGATTTCCATTATAACTTTATAAAGAATACTTAACTTACCATATTCAAACACACAATATTTATAAATATATAGAACAATATCGTGATTTCTTTAACTTCTCTAAGTATTCAAAACCACATCGTCTATACCACACAAGTTTCGAACCCACAAACATATAATCAGACTTGTCATTTTATACCCAGGACGCTAACTATTGGGCTTAGTGAGCCCCTGCTTATTTTATAGTCAACATGCTAACTATTGGGCTTAGTGAGCCCCAGGCTAACTTATACCCACCACGCTAACTTTTGGGCTTAGTGAACCCCCGCTTATTTTATAGCCACCATACTAACCACAAGGCTAAGTGACCCCCCGCTTATTTCATAGTCACCATGCTAAGTATTAGGCTGAGTGAGCCCCAGGCTATTTTATACCCACTATGCTAACTAATGGGCTGAGTGAGCCCCAGGCTATTTTCTACCCACCACGTTTACTGGGCTTAGTGTGCCCCCGCTTATTTTATAGCTACCACGATAACCACAGGGCTGAGTGAGCCCCCGCTTATTTTATAACCACCACGTTAACCACAGGGCTAAGTGAGCCCCCGCTTATTTTGTAGTCACCCTGCTAACTATTTAGCTTAGTGAGCTCCCAGGCTAATTCATACACACCACACTAACTATTGGGCTTAGTGAGCCCCCACTTATTTTATAGCCACCACGCTAACCACAGAGCTAAGTGAGGCACCGCTTATTTTATAGTCACCACGCTAACTACTGGGCTGAGTGACCCCCAGGCTGTTTTATACCTACCATGATAACTACTGGGCTGATTAAGCCCCAGGTATTTTATAGCCATTACGCTAACTACTGGACTGAGTGAGCCCCAGGTTATTTAGTCACATGAATATGATTTCCAAGGTATATGTCCTGACTTGATTTAGACCATTGCCTATGGTAAGATAAAGCTCGGAAGTAAATTGGTAAACTCTATGCATTTTCCTCGAAAACTCACTTGTATTTTATTAAATATCTGTAGAAATCAGCATAGTATATTAAAATTATATACATTCTTATTAGTTTATGAATCTACTAACTTATAATATCTATATGGTAACTTGGATTATTAGTATTCACACTTAAACATTTCTTTTGTAGATTTAATATGATAAACACTAACATCAGACTGACTAAACTTTTACCATTTTTCATTTAAACTTAGTTTTAGGAAATTTATCTACATAGCTATAAATTTTACTGTTTAGTACATAGCTTACGAAATAATAGAAAAATCATGTATTAATTTATCTATATATATTATACAACTCAATTAGAGGTAAATTGTTAATTGCAATTAGTAATTGGTTCTTTTATGACCTAGTCACGTGATCTCTGACGTCACTGGTGACATATTGAATGATACCACATGGTCACGTGATATCACTTAAACAGTGACGTCACTTGTTTAAATCTTATCACTGATTATATTAGCTGATAAGGCCCTGAACAAGCATTCACTTTTCTCAGAGTCTTGGTGTGAGACGATTGGGTGCTTAGCTAGCTGGCGTGTTAAGTAAGAATAGTATTTGTATATATATTTTTTTAATATGACTTTAAATTAATTTGATACCTACTATGTAAAACGCTATGAATATGTTTTGAATATTATAACTAAAAAATAATACTTTGAAATAATAGACTTACTAAACAGTAAAATTTATAGCTATGTAGATAAATTTCCTAAAACTAAGTTTAAATGAAAAATGGTAAAAGTTTAGTCAGTCTGATGTTAGTGTTGATCATATTAAATCTACAAAAGAAATGTTTAAGTGTGAATACTAACAATCCAAGTTACCATATAGATATTATAAGTTAGTAGATTCATAAACTAATAAGAATGTATATAATTTTAATATACTATGCTGATTTCTACAGATATTTAATAAAATACAAGTGAGTTTTCGAGGAAAATGCATAGAGTTTACCAATTTACTTCCGAGCTTTATCTTACCATAGGCAATGGTCTAAATCAAGTCAGGACATATACCTTGGAAATCATATTCATGTGACTAAATAACCTGGGGCTCACTCAGTCCAGTAGTTAGCGTAATGGCTATAAAATACCTGGGGCTTAATCAGCCCAGTAGTTATCATGGTAGGTATAAAACAGCCTGGGGGTCACTCAGCCCAGTAGTTAGCGTGGTGACTATAAAATAAGCGGGGCCTCACTTAGCTCTGTGGTTAGCGTGGTGGCTATAAAATAAGTGGGGGCTCACTAAGCCCAATAGTTAGTGTGGTGTGTATAAATTAGCCTGGGAGCTCACTAAGCTAAATAGTTAGCAGGGTGACTATAAAATAAGCGGGGGCTCACTTAGCCCTGTGGTTAACGTGGTGGTTATAAAATAAGCGGGGGCTCACTCAGCCCTGTGGTTATCGTGGTAGCTATAAAATAAGCGGGGGCACACTAAGCCCAGTAAACGTGGTGGGTAGAAAATAGCCTGGGGCTCACTCAGCCCATTAGTTAGCATAGTGGGTATAAAATAGCCTGGGGCTCACTCAGCCTAATACTTAGCATGGTGACTATGAAATAAGCGGGGGGTCACTTAGCCTTGTGGTTAGTATGGTGGCTATAAAATAAGCGGGGGTTCACTAAGCCCAAAAGTTAGCGTGGTGGATATAAGTTAGCCTGGGGCTCACTAAGCCCAATAGTTAGCATGTTGACTATAAAATAAGCAGGGGCTCACTAAGCCCAATAGTTAGCGTCCTGGGTATAAAATGACAAGTCTGATTATATGTTTGTGGGTTCGAAACTTGTGTGGTATAGACGATGTGGTTTTGAATACTTAGAGAAGTTAAAGAAATCACGATATTGTTCTATATCCTTATAAATATTGTGTGTTTGAATGTGGTAAGTTAAGTATTCTTTATAAAGTTATAATGGAAATCATACATGCAAAGTTTAGAGCCTCTAGTATAGCAAACCCAACATATATAGGCCGATTCAATAAAATACTAGTTTTCAATCTCTCCACAAGAATCAGGTCTTTATTGTAAAAGAAGCCTTATAATTATATCAAAGTGAAAAAAAAGAAAGAAAGAAAGAAACGAAGTCTGTAATTTTTTAAAAATACATTTCCAGTATGGATTATTTAATCTAATTCACATATTTCAATAGTTTTTTAAAGTAATAACGATAGTCCCATTTGGAAAGTGTTTCATAAAGTATACCATGACGCATTATTTTTCCTTCATATTTATTTATAGTTACTTACTGTAGATTCTATTTTTTAATTTATGTTAAAATTCTTCAGTCATTCCTACCCTTTTTCTGGGCACTTTGTATATATTTTGTATGTATTGATAGTCTAAATTTTATCGAAGGTATTTTTGTGATAATATAAGTGGGGTAGTGCATTAATGCAGTATAATTAGTGGGTATTATAGGGGATCCTCTATTTTCACTATAATCTCTATTTTAACAAGACTTGTATCGAATTAGATTCATTATCATATTTAATTAAAACTGATCTGTTCACCCAAAAATTTTATTAGTCCGAACATTAGAATATCTCTTAATTAATATTTGTTAGTTGTTATTTTTCATTAAAATTCAATGATGCATTTTAAAACTTACCAGATTTAGTATATATATATATATAGATGTATATATGGTGAGTAGCATCTATACAGGGCTATACGAAAGAATTCATATATATTAATGGTTTTAAGTATCAATCTCGCTTTAGATAGTCACGTGACTTACATTAAAAAAAAAAAAATCCCCATATGCCATGGTAAAATAAAGAACATATGCGATATATCTTAAAGTCTGCATGAATATAACTAAAAGGATGTTTGCGTTTCTGTAGGTGTAAGTCTTTATATTACTAACGATTAAATTTAATATTTTATGTTTTAATTTTTACTGCCCTACGTAAAGAAAAAAAAAATAACCATTTCTTTTAACACATAATAAAAAGTACTTTAAAAATATATTACTACTAACCTATTACATACCTAGACCTCAGAACCAACTCCTATACTTGCTTTAGAAGAAATGACTTGATATGTGGTCTTATCAGTAAATCTTATCTAAAATATTATCGCGATCAGTGATGTCATCGAACCACGTGAAGAATCTAGTTGAATTTGGGTTAAGTCTAGTAAATCATGCTTGAAATTCTTAGGTAACGATAAATTTTTATATATTTATATATATATATGTTTTGTATAACCAATATGTATTTAAATCATGTATTAATAGTTCATGTCATTATATTTTTACAGGACTTGTTAATATATTTTATGCGATAAGAGAAATTATATTTTGCATAAGTAGTAGTACATATCGAATTCCTGTCCTTCTTGTGGTCACTATGTATTTTTTGAAGCGTATATTGTTAGCCTAAATTATATTGAAGCCATTTCTATGAAAATAGGGGAGGGTGCTATTAAATTTAGTGGAGTATAATTCATATATTGTAGGGGACTCTGTATTTTTAGTGTAATTTCTATTTTAGTAAGACTTGTATCGAATTAGATTCATTATCATATTTAATTAAAACTGATCTGTTCACCCAAAAATTCTTAAGGCTACCTTTTAATTACTATTTTTAATTTTATTTCTTAGTTATTATTTTTCATTGAGGCATATATAACGAATCGAGTTGAAGCTATAGAGGATAACATGAAGGAAATCACATACATTAACGGTATCAATCTCGCTTTATTGTATGAATCTAACTTTGGAAAAATATTTCAAAAACTATGGCATAATGTATAAATATTATCATGTATTTTCATAATGTATACAAAGTTGTAGTTGTGAATATGTTTAGGAATAAAGTGTCCGTTCTTAAGTCATTTCAAAACAGGGTCCTTTAAACAGACCCCTTCACGAAACTTTAAAACAGGGTCCTTTAAACAGACCCCTTCACGAAACTTTAAAACAGGGTCCTTTAAACAGACCCCTTCACGAAACTTAAAAACAGGGTCCTTCACGAAACTTTTAACCTTAAAACAGGGCCTTTCACACACTGTTTCGTCTTAAAAATAGACCTTTCACAAGCATGTTACCTCTCCATTCATAAATTTAAACATTTGAAAGTAAAATCTGACTTACACTAGATTGTAAAATTATATTTAGTTCACATAATATTGCAATAATGTTGGAAAGTGATTCATAAATTATACCACTATGCATGATTTTTCATAATTTACTATTATATATATATATATATATACGTTGAAATTCTTCTTTTTATATCACTCTATATTTTTTTAAGTGTGTATATTGTGTGTGTGAAGCCTAACTTCTATCGAAGAGGGCTCTCTGGGTAAAAAAAAGGGAGGGGGTAGCTATTAAATATAGTGTAGTATAATTCATACTGGACCCTGTATTTTTTACCATAACATGCATCGATTTCCTTAAAACCCGTCTGTTTGGTCCAAAAATGTTTAAGTTCACCAATTAAAATTAATTAATGAACATTTTTAATTTTATTTCTTAGTTATTATTTTTCATTGACGCATTTTAAAACTTAACAGATTTTAGTATAAATATATATATATATCACCATATGTATATATGAAGAGTAGAACCTATATAGGACTACACGAAATAATTCGCATACATTGACGGGTTTAAATAGCTCATTTCATACATTTGCCTACAAAAAATGTGTCAGGTATTTCTTATCGTGAGTGATTCATAATCTAAGAAAGGAATCAAGTCAAAGCAAGATCTTCGCTTATCTGCTAATATGACTCATTGTGATTTAGCAATCCGTCTATTGAGGGGGTAACACTCAAATCTTAGTTACAGTTATAAATATGTATTTTAAAGCATAATCATTCGAAAATTCAATTATTTTTCATGAAACGTTCTACCCTATTTTACAGATTTGTATGATAAATTTGGTGAAATATGTACTTTTTTTTTTTCTAAAATCTATATTTTGAACGTTATGCTAAAAATGTATTCGTGTAAAACCTATTTTTTACATTGCATGAATTCGTATTCATTTGAGATTAGTACTCTATTTCTTAAAATATCTGTGGAATCATAATATTTTTACAGGGTATATTGTGAAGGGAGGCCTTTTCATTCAAACAGCGGACCATGCATTTTTATGAAAGGTCAATATCCCTAATATTTCTGTCGCTGTAAAATAACGTGAATCTATTGGATTTATTTTGTGAAGGACACTGAGATTCGAATAAGGTTATATTATTTGTGAAGGGCGCTGGGTAGTCGCATTATTTTATGAGCAGGGCTTAAATCTTTAACTTTTTCTAGTTTCTTTTGAAGGATTTCAATATTTTGAACCTATCGATGTGTAAGTTATACTTTTACCCTAACTTGAATTTAAAAAAACAGGGTAAAGTGTAAATTATCTGATTTTATGAAGGGTCCTTATGCATAATTGGATTTTTGTGAATGGCGTCTTTTTATTCCAAAAGGGAACCCCTACAGTTTTTGTGAAGGGTTTTTTTTTATTCGAATAGGGTATGTATCTCATTTATTTTATGAAGGGGTCCTATAGTCTAATGCGAGTTCACACTTCGAATGGTCCCTGTATTTTTAACCTATCGATGCGTAAGCTGTACTTTTAGCCTAACTTGAATTGAAAAAAAAAAGGTAAGGTGTAAATTATCTGATTTTAGGAAGTGTTCTTATGCATAATTGGATTTTTGTGAAGGACAACTTTTTAATAAAAAGGGGATTTGTCCAATTTTTTGTGAAGGGTCAATATCTATAACTCTTTCCAGTTTCTTTTGAAGGGTCCCCAAAACGTATAATCACTCCATTCGAAGGCTTCCCTATAACTTTTAACTATTTTTGCATGCTAACCTAAATAAATGTATTCCTGTAGAACCTATTTGTATACTTCAATCCATTTAAGAATCCTATATGTTTTGGCTATCAGTAGGGTAAAGATTTTTCTTGAATCCTTTGGATTTTTTGTGAAGGGCCTTAGGCCTTTTTATTAAAAAGGGGATTTGTAACTGTTCACTATTTTAATTAACTAATGCACTAGATGGTAAAATTATATTTTGTTCACATAACATTTCGATAATGTTGGAAAGTGATTCATGAATTATGCCACTACGCATGATTTTTCATTCTTGTTTATTTACATATACGTTGAATTCTTCTTTTTATAGTACTCTATACTTTTGAAAGTGCGTATTGTTAGTCTATCGAAGGGCCCCTCTGGGTGAAGAAGGGAGGGGGAGGGGGGGAGGGGGGAGCTATTAAATTGAATACAGTATAATTCATACGGGACCCTGTATTTTTTACCACAACCTATATCGAATTCATTAAAACGCGCCTGTTTGCCCCAAAAATGTTGAAGTCCGCCAATTAAAATGAATTAATGACCCTTTTTAATTACTAGAATCTCCCATTCTACTGCACATGCAAACTGCGTACTCTCGTTGAAAAAAAAAATCTCGCGAAAATTCTTAAGTTCTGCAATTAAAATTAATTAATTACTATGTTTAATTAATATTTTTAATTAATTAATCATTCACTTCTACTGCATATACTCATAATCAAACTGCATACTCTCGTTGAAAAAAAAAAAAATTGCTACGAAAAATTTCTAAGTTCCCCAATTAAAATTAATTAAAATTAAAATTAATTAAATTTCTAATTCACTATAATAAATCCGTTGACATTCACTTCGTACACCATTCGTCGTACATTAATTACTGTAGTATTAATTGCACAGCACGGGATAACTCTCGCTATCATCTTCATGTAATTAATCTTTGGGGAATAAATTTGTTATGTGAAGAGAATACGTCTATTACAGACTGCGAATTAAATTATTTCTAAGGCTTTAATCACTTGACATGCTTGAGTTCAGTGATATATTTTAAAGTATTATATTTACATGTCTGTATTATATTTCATAATTTTTTTAATTGCTATTCATATTTAATTCATAAAAATTTAGTGCACGAATTTTAGAGTATCGAATTTCAGAATCACATTGTAACTGCATATTCACCGTAATAAAATTTGTAAAAAATACCAAAAAATTATATCATTATACAGGGTACTCATCATTAAAGTTTTACTTTGAATCCCTAATAGAAAGCAAAGTACTGTTCCGGAAATTACCAAAGTTAGATTTGGCACAAGGATTAGACCAAAGCATACTTTGCAACAAAAATAATAATTAATTTGAAAGTACACAATCAGGTGGGGTTATAAAACCGAACTGCGCCGCCAGACACCTGAAGGCGCCCGTCAGGCACGTCAACCCCCGTACCCAAGTTCTGTGGAAATTTTAACGCGCACGACCAGAGGAGTTCCTCTATGCTCTACGGCGTGTGGGAGCGCCTCCGCCTGCTGACCACTATCATTTTCCCAAGAAAATTACTACGAAGTTCGCTGCGAGAAGCGGTGGTGGCTACCCTCTTAGGCAGGTGGGGGTATATGCAGCTGTATGCACTATTCAAAACCAGGGTTTTGGCTTTTTCAACACCCTAGTATATATGTGCAACTTAGCAATGGTTTGTCAAACGTAAGCTACAAGCAACATACGAAAGGAACCTGACATTTTTACCGTTTTTACAATTGCCGTTACACATCATATGGTTTTTGTGTTGTGAAACCATGCATTTAAAAAAAATATCCAAATGTTTCAAATAATCGTTAAATTTGTCTTTAAAGGACCGATATGTACTCGTACATTCTAATAACAATGCGATAACAATGCATTTCGTTCATTAAAACGATGTCAAGTGGATTAAAATAATGTCAAGATTATTAAAAATGACCTATTACTGCTTCGTGTTTGAAAACATTATACAGAGATTTGAAGCGAACGTCATGTTATCGTTCGCACGCGGTAAGAAAGCTATGAAAAAACTAAGAAAAATCCGTTACACTTTCTTAATTTAATGAATTATGGATATAATGTCCCCCCTGTAGGAATAAACAACTCTAAAATATTTACTTTCAGTTAAAATTATCGTAGGGTAGAACTATATGTAAATTAAGACAAACAACCAAGTAAGTAATAGTACTTAAAGTCTAAAAGTAGCACTTAGTTTGTAGTATTAAAAGTGTTATAAAATGTCTAACCCCATTCCTTTCCAGATGCGGCGATCATGTACGCTAATGGTCCCGGTGCATTTAAAATCCGTCGTGAGTGTAAAGTCCTCCAAGTTACCTGTGAATTATACCTCTGGGGTGCATATTATGTTGAAGGTCTCGTCACCAGATCAAGGTTCTAAATTACGAGACCAACTCGAGTAGCGATGGCATAACGTATGGATGAGCGATGCAGCTAGGAAATAGTGAATATCCCAGCATCTCACACCTGTCCGTATGACTTCGCTACACTGCGCAGTGCTGAACTTCCTCATCAAAAATCAATTAGCAACCGGCCAACTAAGAAAAAGCAATTAGAGCAACAAGACGCACTGAAGCCACGTCGGCCTACAGATTTAACAAACACATCTTCACCAAGCGGAGAGCCGGATAATCTTTGCCCCGTTGCCAGGTATCAACTCGATAAGCTAGGCAAAAGCCTGCCAAGTAGGGGCCTGGTCAGCGGTATAAAAAAAAGAGAAGAAAACAACTATACAAATCACACGCGGACATTATGTAGACGTGAAGGAAAAGATATACAAAGTATGATGAAAACTTTTAAACTAATTTTATTAGACTTATAAATTGAACACTTATAGTTTAAATGTAAATTAAACATATTCAATTTCAATCAAACTTCATGTCTGTTTTGAATATCTGATTTTCGAAGAATAATATATTGATATAATTTGATATTATACTTGTAACATGTAAAGCAATACTTGATAAATTAATTTAACCAAAACATTATCCGTTGGCAACTAAAGGAATACAACTAAAGGAAGGCAACAACATGTGCACCAATTATATTATAAAATACAAATACAGTACTCTTCCACTTATACGTCGTTGCAAGGGACTGGTGAAAAATGACGCATAAACGAAAGAGACGCATAAAGGAAATTCAAGTAAAAGTTAAATTTTAAATAAATTTTAAGGCACTATTAATCTTTCAAAAGTTAAATAATATGTAGAATAATAATGGAATAATATGATTCACTTAGATTGTTAATAATTTACTAATTCAAATCTAAAATATGTATGTACATCTGAAATTTTTATTTCGTACCTTATTTTTTTAAAGAGTCCAGAATTGAAGTTTGTTTAAGCTTGATTTCTGTCCTTAAAAAAAACTTTTTCAAGTTCTTTGAAAGAAGAATATGTAGAACCCGATACACCAGTTCGTTGATTGCTTCATTTCTGAAAAAAAGCCCCTCTAACTATTCCTCCTACTCTAGAAGTAGCTGGCATGAAGAGGGTGGCTCAGAAATGATATTTCCAATTATTGTTCATAAAACAAAAGCAAAAGATAAACAATTGAATTCCATTTTACAAGCTGGTAAGATTTATTTATTTATTTATTTTTGACAGAACACGTGCAGAATAGGAACAAATTTTTATGGAAAAATTAAATTTCTCCGACTCATAAGTGAGAGACGAGGCATAAACGAAAAGCAATAGCATTGCTTCGCTATATGTTTATCCGGGTCCATCGGAAATCGACGTATAACTGAGAGAGACCCATAAACGAGGTGACGTATAAGGGAGAGATTACTGTATTTGTCTATGATTATCCTACCATTATTTGTAAACAGTAAAGGTTCATGATGAATTTATACCAGAAATATGTGATTACATGGAAAACACCGTATATAAAAAAGTAAATGTACACTCGCCTGTGGAAATCTAGTAACAACCATTGTAAAAAGATATTATTCTAAGAGTTAAAAAATACATACAAAGCACATTGTTTCTCAGTATTTAATTGAAAATGGACTGCTACTCACTTAAACGACTTCTGCACTTTGACGGAGAAATCTTGTAGTTTGATTATAATCTAAGATGACTACTAGTAGAAAACAAACTCATATTGCTCTAAGATAGTTTATAAACTAAGTTTAAAAAAGGTTTGTAAAGTAAAACAAATCATGTTCTTTATTTCTTTATCTTCTAGATTGCTAAAGTCACTTACTTTTCGGTAATCTGTAGGAAATTAAAATATTATTCTAGAAAATATTACTAATATATTTTGTGTCGAGCAAATGAAGCCCCAATCATACAAAATTAAATAGAAAACACATGAACTATAAGTGTAAATAAAGAAAAAGATGCAGAAAAAATAATGAAATTACTTTTTATTGCATGGATTATAAATCCTATTTTCTTGTAAGAAGTTATCCAATTAATATTTATTTTCTGTTATTTGCGATAAAAACTTAAAAAAGTTTACCATAACTAAACATTAAGCTATGCACATATAACATTATTTTAATGTAAGCTTGTGAAGTCGTTTTAATGTCTAATATGTGCTAAAAGAGGGACTTTTGAAAAGTCCTTTTCTTAAGAATCCTTTTAGATATTGTAAAAAAGAAATTATATGAATATAGTCTGATAACTTGGGGATTATAAAGTTGATGCAAATAAACACAATTTATTTGAATAATGTATTAAATAGTTGTTTTAGTGTAATTTTTGTTATACACAATATTTCTTTATGCAGTTATTTCAAGCTTTACAAATATCCTCACAAAATCATCTAAATAGTATTTAGTTGTTTAATTAATAATACTCGTTTAGATTCTACCTTTGAATCATGTTTTTTTTTTCTAATACAACAAGCAATTGGGTATAAATAAAATTTATGGAACATCCTTCGATATATATGTAAAGAGAGAGAGCTAGATACATTGATAGATAGATAGATAGAGATAAATGTACATATAAGTACTGAAATCTTTCTTTTATTAGTATTAAAAGCTTCTTTGATGTTTGTGTTACATAATGAGATGGTCACTTTTTTTCGATTTTTTTTCTTCATAAATATACTTATTCTTTTAGTTGTATCTTTATTCATCCTTCACGTCTGAAAAACGTATAAAAGTTTAATACGTATTAAAAACATAACTTTATTTTTCAAGTCTGTCATATTCTAGGTCCACCTCTATTAATCATATACATCGCTTTGTTTTAATTATATAAACTGATAAAACAACAACAACAAAATATTCCAAATCTCTTCAATCATGAAAGTTCATGAAAAAGATTAAACCTGTACTACTTGACAATGTTAGACGATAATGATATAACAGATGAAAAATTCATTTGTTGGGATGCATGTATTTGTATACCGTAATGTATTCACAAATTCAATTCAGTGGCGTAACGAATATTTATCCTTTATTCACTGCCTTTATAATACGATATTTCTTATTTTGTTAATAAAATTAATATATTACTTTTAAATGCTAAAGGTGTAAAATTAACAACTATAATATAAATTAAAATAGCTTTTATTAGTTGTTTTACATGTTTCGACTCTTTCTCAGTCATTTTCAAAAACAAAATGAGAATATTCTAAAGCTGCACGGGCTTTGAAGTTATTATTTACATGTACTTTTTTAAAAATTGCGCACGTTATCTATTTTTTTTTTACTTGATTGTTTATTTTCATATCTTTGACCATGGAGTAATTCTAGCCACAGTTTCGGTAAATTAAAAGATGCCGCATCGTTACGTATTGTATTTCTGCGCGTGAGTATCTCTATGGTTTCTCTTATTATGGATGGATAGTATAGACTGGAGGGAAATATTATTTTACTTTCATTGAAATTTATTTGGATGGTTTCTTCTTGATATAATCTTGCTAGGGCTGTAGTTTTTCTATTGTATTTAATATCAGCTATATGCTCTTTTTTTTCTGCAATTAAATTTCCTGCTGGTCATGCCTATGTAGTAATTCTTGGATCCGTCTTCTTTAATATTAAATACAATAGAAAAACTACAGCCCTAGCAAGATTATATCAACAAGAAACCATCCAAATAAATTTCAATGAAAGTAAAATAATATTTCTCTCCAGTCTATACTATCCATCCATAATAAGAGAAACAATAGAGATACTCACGCGCAAAAATACAATATGTAACGATTCGGCATCTTTTAATTTACCGAAACTGTGGCTAGAATTACTCCATGGTCAAAGATATGAAAATAAACAATCAAGTAAAAAAAAAAATAGATAACGTGCGTAATTTTTAAAAAAGTACATGTAAATAATAACTTCAAAGCCCGTGCAGCTTTAGAATATTCTCATTTTGTTTTTGAAAATGACTCAGAAAGAGTCGAAACATGTAAAACAACTAATAAAAGCTATTTTAATTTATATTATAGTTGTTAATTTTACACCTTTAGCATTTAAAAGTAATATACTATTACAAGGTGTTATATTTGATTATATTGTAATAAAATTAATGTTCACAAAAAGTAAGCTTATACATATTTCATTAGTTTGTTAATAGTATAAATATTTTTTAAAACATTAAATCTTACAATTTTTATATTTTGTTAATAAAATTCAGATTTTGAAATCGTTATAGTCCTTTTTTAGAAAGTTTTGTTACATAAATTAACAGTAGAAAATTAAACTTATTTATATCTATCCTAATATGTGATGTATCGAGAGGAAACATAAAGGATGTAACAAAAATCACGGGAATTGATAAATTGATGCAATAATAAAATTGTGGAACTCGATAAAACTATTTTTTTCATTTAGAAGAAAGCGGAACATTTCAGTAAAGAAATTTCGTATGTAATTTTAACGGGATTTTTACAGCATTAGTTTTATGACTGTTTTATCTTTTCAAGAAATGAAAAAATAGAGTATATTAACTCAGCTATATAATTTACTTTTTATCAAATAACGAAACAATATGTTTTAGTAACATCATTTGAAGTAGAATTGTAGAAAATTGTATTCTTTTTTTAAACTTAAATCACCTTATATACGTGATATTTGGTATTTTCAGTAGAAAGGTGAAATATTATACTCGAAAAACAATTTTTTTGATCGAATCGAATATAAAATAAATTACGACTTCAAAATTCTCTAAACTTCTCCCATAAAAATGGATAAAGCTACTTTAGATATTTTCGAAAGTAATGCATATAAACAGATATATTTTTCTCTCTATCACAACTGGGCGAAAACTGCGAAGAAATATTTTCTATTCGCATATCTAATATTATATATATTTTATCTTTTATTATTTGCGTATATGAGAATTCCAGGGTGTATATTAAAGCATTTTTTTAAATATAATATTCTAGTTCTAATTTTTTCTCATGTGTTCTAATAGAAGACTTTCAGAAGATGAAGAAATTGTCATTCATTACTTTATGATAATGTGCAGAATGACTTCACCCACATTAAGTTCTAATTCTCCACGAAGTACAGCGAATGATAACACATAGTTGCCTACCTGAATAATCATCAACATCAAACTTATGTGTAGTTCGGATATAGTAAGCTTTTTTTTTATTATCTGATAACGTACAGTTTTTTTCAAACATCGTAAGAGCGAGATTCCGTTGTTGCTTTTCGTTGATGAGGAATGGTTACGTGCTATCACTTCTTGTACGATTCACACTGCATCTGATATTATCATAAATCTGCCTGAACGAGCTTAATCCTTAATGCTACCTGATTGAGTTATTTTGTTTACCGAGTTTTTAATAGGTATTCTTCTAAAGCCTGATTGTCTGAATTTACAGTAGAAGTTTTGTTTTCGTAAACATAGTCCATCCACACAGACGACCACAGAAAATAGTTATTCATTCTTCTGCTAAATGTAGTATATCATGTCACATGTATAAAGATTCGGATTTATAATTTTTTCTCAAAAATGCATAAAGACTGTTAAGGGAAAATGAAAAATAAAATTAATTTTAATAAATGAAGTTTTGATATTGTATAACCTGGGAAATTTCAGAAAAGTAAGCTAAACTTGGAAAAATGTCATAAATGTGCAGAATTAAAGAAAGAAAAGTAGGTTGCAAGTTGTAAAATGAACTATTTGAAATTATTCGATTGAAATAAAAAAACTATATAATATAAAATAAAGTCAATAAAATATGTTAGAAAGCAATTTAACTCAATTCAATGTATCTTCATATTATTTAAACACACTGTATGAATACATATATACAGTCGAACCTCGTTAACATGAACCTCAAGGGGAATCAAAATTTTGTTCATGTTAACAGTAATTCATGTTATCAGTATCAAATCTTTGTACTCGTTTTTATAGGGAACTATGAACACAATTCATGTTAAAAGTAATTCACGTTGAGCGTGTTCATGTTAACGAGGTTCGACTGTACATACATAGATACACAGATATATATATATATATATATATATATATATATATATATATATATATATATATATATATATATATATATATATATATATTGTAGACGGTGGAAACTGCTTTCAACAACAGTGAGGTGTTTATCTGCAAATATATAATACAGTGATTATTCTGACGTCAGTCACATTACTTTTCGGTCTCATATTGTATATATAATAAATTTTGTAATCTGGAAAATATTTTTCGGACACCCTTTATACTATCTCTGTATACTCTATCGTATTTTATAAATAATTTTAATAATCTTCAGTGTTTAATATTTATTATCCTAATTTAAAATGAGCCGTTTCAAGAAACTACAAAACCATTCCACATTCTACTTTTAATAAAGAGTGTGAAATCTTTCTAAAATGTATTAAAAATTCTCCTTAGCAATATTCACAAAATTTGTATTTTGGACAATAACTACTAACATTAATATTTGCAGCGCTTAAACCATTTTTAGTTAGTTTTCCAACATTTTGGCATCGGTTTCACACGCATATCTTAGATATAGCTCATATGTGTGAATAAATTTTGTAATCAGGGAAATGTTTTTCGGACACTCTGTATGTTTTCATATTTTGTAAATATTTTTTTGTGTTTAATATTTATTATCTTAATTTAAATTGAGTCGTTTGAAGAGTCTACAAAACTGCTCTAATTTTAATATACAGACTGAAATCTTTCTGTAAGTATTATAAATTCTGCTTAGCAATATTAATGTTCGCAAAATTCTATTTTGGGGAAAAAACTACTAACAGTAATATTTGCAGCGCTTAAATCATTTATACGAGGTCTTTTTGATATATCGGTGACTTTAAAAAAGGTGGCTGTCTGATCGCACTCTTATTAATATATTTTCAATTTATTATTATCTGCGGCAACATTCGTGAAATTTGCAGACGATATTTTAAATACATTGTGTTCTTAAAATTAAAGCAAATTACTGACATTTACCGGGATAAAACGATGTATTGGTTGCTAGAAACTTTTTTCCTAAAAACAAATAGCATTTTAGTGCATGTAAAACTATATCATACCTCCATAGATATTATTTCGTAAACAAAGTTTTCATAATTTAATATTTCTGCCCATTATTACAAAAGGATCGTTGATAAAATCTACAAAAAATACTTTTATTTATTAAAGAGACTAAATTATTTCTGTACTGCATAATAAATTCTGCTTAACAATGTCGATAGTCACAAAATTTAAAATTTGAGCAAATTACTGACATTTGTGGGATTTAAACAACTTATTAGTTGGTAGAGACTTTTGTTTTTAGAAAACAAATAGCATTCTCGTATATGTAAAACTATATCATATCTATATATTTTAATATTTCGTAAGCAATTTTCATAATATTTCTGCACAGAAACTAGACAACCCTTTTATGAATAAAGATATTAAAATATTTCTGTAATATATCATAAAATCTGCTTAATTAATTTGAGGTTCACAAAATTTATACTTTTGAAGAAAATTATTGAAAACCGCAGGGCTTAAACAATTGATGGATTGCTAGAGACTTGTCTTTCTGTAACAAATTGCATTCCGGCATATATGAATATATATAATATCATCTTATAAATTAATATTTCGTAAACAATTTTCAAACTTTAATATTTCAGCAAATAACTAGAAAAGAATCGTTAGTAGAATCTAGAAAATACTCTTTATTAATAAAGAAGCGAAAATCTCTCTGTAATGAATCATAAACTCTGTTTAATAATGTTGATATATACAAAATGTATACATTTCAGTGAAGGTTAATGAAATTTGCAAAGCTTATACAATTTATTGGGCGCTAAAATCTGTCTTTATTATACGGAATAATTTTGTAACGAAAATAAGTTGTTACTGTTTGGTTTACATTTCACGTATTAGATTCTGTTATGTACAAAAATGTGCAGACTTTATTAACATACATCAATAATTAAACAATAGTTATCTTTAAAATTAGTAAAAATTAAATTTACATTTAAAATTGAGGTTCAAAATACTGAAAATAGATTGAATTCATTTTTTTCTAGATAACACTCGCAATGTAAAACTTGTATGTAAAACGTACAGAAAGTTTTTTCGGAACTAATTCTATATCTGTTGATCACGAAACACTAAAATCCTCCCACGTTACACGCAATTCTTACAGAAGTAACTAGTCACGCATAAAAAGTATGTAATGTAAGAAAAGGATTTCGTAAATTTGATTTCGATAATAAATAGTGAACAAATTATCAATTTAAATGATAAATCGAAAAAACTAATACAGTTATATAAGAGAACGAATTATAATAGGGACATATCAAGTTAAAGGGTGTTTGGAAGTTAAGAGATATTTAAACAAAGCAAAATTCTGAAAACACATCCAATTATGGAATCCAATCATTGAATTAACAATAAATCCGTACACTCTATCAGAAGACAATTAAGAATAAATAAGTGCAGGGCATATCTGATTTATCTTCGCAGCATTGATCCTAGATAAATAAAGAGTAAATAAAGAGTTGACAAAATAACGATTTAATTCATAAATCCAAAGAACTATTACAATTCCATAAAAGAAGGAATTATAATGGGCACATAAAACATTAAAGGTTGTTTTAACTGTAAGAGATATTTAAACAAAATTCTGGAAAAGGCAGCCAATTATGGATTCTTTATTGAATTAACAATACATCCCTACACTCTATCAAAAGACGATTAATAATAAATATAAAGAGGACATACGTTATTTATCTACACAGCTTTGACACTAGATAAATAAAGATTAAATAAAGAGTGAACAAAATAACAATTTAAATCATAATTCGAAAGAACTAATACAATTGCATAAGAGAATGAATTATAATGAAGGCATAAAAAAGTAAAGGGTGTTTGGATGGTAAGTATTATTTAAACGAAATTAAATTCTGGAAAAAAAAACATCCAATTATCTATTCTTTATTGAATTAACAATACATTCGTACACTCTAACAAATGGCAATTAATAATAAATATATATTGGTTGTTTGCGATTTATCTTTGCAACTTTGACACTATTTAAAATAAGAACAGAAATAGATAGCAAAATAGGATATTTGTATATGTAGTGGCAAAACTAGAAACTTTTATTCATAAGCAAAGTGTTTATAAGCAAAAAAGAGATTTTGAAATGTTTAAGTAAAAGAAAGAAATACTAAGTCGATTAATTAGCTGTAGGGGTTCTATAATTTGGTTAGGTCCTATCATTTGGCTAGATCTCATGCTGTTAGATTTTATCACACTAGATTTACATCACCGATCGCGTGTACAGAGTGTCTCATTTATTTCGCAACCCGCGTAAACGCGAAGCAAATGAACATTGCGAGTGCCCGCGCACACCGTTAGCGCAGGTAGCGTGTGAGCAACACTACCAACACGCTAGAAAACCGCACGAGACATTTCAGTGCTAAGGAGAACGAAGTGAAAGGTAGTTTTGAGTCATGGTGCTATGTGCAGAAAAACGCGCTTTTATTATTGAACATTATTTTCGAACGTCTTCGTACAAAACAGTCAAGGAACGATATGAAAACAAGCTTCCAGTCTCGATGGTGCCGAATAAAAGCACAATTAAGCTAATTGCGGACTATTTTCAAACACAATGGACTGTGGAGCTGAAAAGAAAGAACCGTCTGTCGTTTGTCCTAAATGACCACGAAATGAAGGAAATCAAGACGAAAATAAAGGAGAAACCGGCCACGTCAGTAAGAAAATTAGCAGATGAACGTTTCGTTTGGTTTCAACAGGATGGCGTTCTTGAGCATACGGCCAACGACACTCTGTCATTTCTCCAAGATTTTTTTGGTAATTGGCTAATTACAAAAGGACTATGGCCTCCACGCAATCCAGACCTGTCACCGCCCGATTTCTTCTTGTGCGGCTATTTGAAAAATCGCGTGTTCCGTGAACCGGTAGCATCGATTACTGAACTGAAAACTCGCATTACGGAAGAGATAAACACTATCACACTAAACACATTACAGAATGTGTCTCGAAACCTCTTCAAACGGCCCCAGATATGTAAAGCTGAATACGGCGGTCACTTCCAACACCTTTTGTAGTCGTTTAAGCACTTCTGTAAAATAAAAATTAATGTTTGTACATTGTTCTTTTTTTGGGGTTGCAAAATAAATGAGACACTCTGTACTTTAATAAGATATGAATGGGATGGAAATGCTGCCTCGATAAATTAAAAACTCAATGCTAGCCCACTTTACAAGCCGAAAATTAAATAAGTTAATGATATCGACGTACTGGTTCGGTGGGGCTGTAGTGTGTAATACTTCAAAGGATTGAGGCCTCTTCAAGCAGATTTATGCAGTAACCATCAATTTCTTGAATACTTGTGTTTATTATAATGATTCGTTAAAATGCAGTTTTAGTTCATGTTTTATCAAAATGTAATTTAAACATGTACTGGGATTACTTATCAACGTTCGATATGCGGGATTCTATAGTGCATTTATGCTGAGCGTCTGCAATAAAAGTCTTAAATACTATAAGATGCTACTAGTTCATAATTTTGCTGAATTTCGAATATTAAACTGGAAGTCATTTGGTCAACTAATTTAGGCATTTTGCAAGTATAACGTTTGGAACTACGAATGTTAAATTTATTTCTAATCGTTGCTAAACTGAGAACAATGTGTATTGTGTTTTAAGCATAACACAAAAGCTTCTTGGAAGAAGGAAATGTAGCTTTGGAGTCGTATATTTAAAATTGAACCGGAATACTGGGCATTTTAAGGGATATCAAAAATATTGTATTAAAAAATTAAACATTTGAAAATGATTAAGAAAAGATAGCGGTGTTTCATAATTTTATCCGAGATTTTGAAAGCTCATATATATGGAAACCAATAACCAAAAAAGCAAAAAATGCTTATCATTATAAAAAGGAGCAGTTCTTATTTTTTTACAATTGATATATTTGCTAAATACGTGCACATTTGGTCTTGCGCAGTGTAAATGAATTCTAAAATAACACCCAAAACTTTCTATAACAATTATGTCCCGATATAAATGGTAAAATAGAGTATAATGAGTTTTCCATTTCTCTTAAATAAATCAACGATAGGTACAAGAATACGCGATCTTTCATGCGATACCCGTTTATGCCGCATACTCAATTATACTCGTTCACGTCGAGAACAAAATCTGCAAACAAATTTCAGAGCTATAACAGTTAAACTATACAAATATTTATACAGTAAAGTAAGCGGTTTGCGGTTATTAGTTTATTAGGAAAGTTTATATATGGAAACCAATAACCAAAAAAGCAAAAAAATTATCATTTATAAAAAAGAACAAGTTCTTATTTTTTTACAATTTTATGCGCAGTGGAATAATATTTTAAAACACAATCTTCTTAATTCTAGGTGGGTATTTTGAAAAATCTACGTTTCGATAGAGGTATAATCCAATAAAAAAAAAATAAGGTAATTTAATTGCTGACTTTTATCAACTTTCTGAAGTTTGTGCATTCGATACAAGATATTCTGAATTACAGTATATATCATCTATTTTTTTTAAGTTGCTAAATCTGAAACCAACAGATTAAAAAGTGCCCAAGCCTGAATTCGAACCAGGGCCATTGGCGTGCGCGCCAATGCTCTACCACGGAGCTACCTGGACGATATCCAGACTGGCACTCTTCACTCTTATAATATATGGCTCTCTGGGTATCGTCCAGGTAGTTCAGTGGTAGCTCAGAGGAATTGGCGCGCAGTGGAAATATCCCTGGTGCGAATCTAGGCTTGGACACTTTTTGACTCTGTTGATTTCACTCCTGATTTATCAAATAATAAAAAAATCAATTAGTATTTATACAGGCGTATGGTATTTGTACAAATTACATAAGACACAGTATATTAATTTATCTATTTCTATACTGAATGTTCTTGTACTTACCCCCAAAATAAAGGGGATAATAGTATACATTATATGCATAATTGCATACATGTAATAGGTATCATTCATTACATGTATATATGTATATATACAATTGGTATAATCCATTGTATGCGTATAAAAATACGCAAATTTTGTTTGATGCTTTAAAGTTTGTTTGAGATGATCGTTCCAAAATGGTATTTTTTAAACGCTGTCACATAAAAAAATGATTACATTCATACACAAAATTGACACTCAGGTTTGAAATATATATAAATTTTAGTATATTATCATTTTTTAAGTCACCTAAAGAAAATAACAACATTTAAATTTTTATTACTTTCTAGACTGAAGACACACAATAGTTCCAACATAAAATATGTATACATCAACAACCCAAGATCATATTAATTTAAATAAATTCCCTATACCTTCAATTAATTACAATAAAGTAGAATAGCTTGAAAGAGAGCAAAGCAATTCTAAGATCTAGTTTAAAATTATTCGACGACTATTTACTTTTGAAATGAGAAATGTGCTATTTGAAGGAATGAATTTCTCATGTTATTACGCTGTAAATTTGCTAAATATCCGTTAGAGTCAAACATTTTGAGGCAGTGTTGCTGTATTTGCCATAATATTTTAACCGCGATTTTCGTAAACCTTTAATTAATTGCAACAATGTCGAATAGTTTCAAAGAGTAGAAAGCATTTGAGAGATCTAGTTTAAAATTACTCGCCGAGTATGTACTTTGGAAATGTGGAACGCTGTGGTATTTTAAGGATTAATTTCCACGTGTTATTGCAATGTACATTGCATAAATATTCGTAATTTTAGTCAAGCAATTTCAGACAGTTTCGCTATATTTGTCATAATATTTTAAACCACGATTTTCGCAAGTCCAGGGAATATTTTCAAACAAGTTGTGTTTTGATTCAGACATATTTGAATCAGAACCGGTTATCTAATTTAATTATTGACTTTTATCGAATTGCTGAAGTTCATGCATTAGATACAAAAGATTCTGAATCGCAATATATATATATATATATATATATATATGTTATATAAAAATTTTATTTCCTTCACATATCCTTCGCATTTATTTCGCATTATTCCTTTAAATTAATATAACTTCTGACATAGTCAGTATATCCTTAATTGTTAATAATATTTATTCCTATTTAATGTCCTTTTAAAAGTAATAACACGTATATTAATAATTGTCTTATTCCAAATCTTAATCTAAAACTTTAAGTTTATTCGTAGCTTTTGTCAACTCCCCAATCTATAAAATTCTGAGAGACGCTTTGTCATTTGGAATGTTTTAAAAAGCCTTTTTTTTATTATTACATGCTTTGCTTCGCGCGCTGGGTATTTTTCACGTCAAAATCAATGCGCAGCTACGATGGGGATTCTTTCGTGTTAAATCTTCTCCATCGCACCTCATTCGCTTAGCTTAAATTCTCCTCTCACTCATTGGATCGTGCGCTCGATACGTTATTTTCAGTAACTCTACGCGTCGTGAACAAAACTGAATTGGAAGCTTTTGGAGAGCAGATTTTTGTCGTGTTTGGAAGTGCTGACCAAATGGTTATCTGGTGTTTAACTGACTTAGAATTTCATAACAGCTCTTTAAGATCTATTAAATGATGTAGTGAGCTATCATCAAGCCTGAGGGCTGTAAGTTTACACCGGATACTGTGAGAACAGTTACTGGCATCGTCATGGTTATTAATAAACGATTTATCTGGAAATTGGCTGCTCCTTATTGAAGAAACTCTTGTGGTTTCTCATCATTGCCTAACCTCCTCGCCATGATTCTTGATACCGACTGCAATCATTCTACATCTTTAACAAACTGTCATTTTCTCGTGGAATATAAAATCATCTTCGTAAAATGTTCACAGAAAGCCGGTCAGGATGCAATGAACTTACGCCACGCCACGCCAATTTTCCAATAAATAGGAAAGCTGCAATTATGTTGCTGAGTGTTGCTGATTCTCATGAAATGAGCATCAAATATTCCAAAAGAATTATGGAATATTTTATACTTTGACAGCACCGGATAACATGTTGTTTGAAATTCTACAATGCATCTCGAATGTGACTCGTGAAGGAGCATTACTAACGTAATAATTTTCTTTTTTTATAAGGAAAAAAAGATCATAATGAATAAAAATGTTATCAATCTTCCTAAAATAAAAAAGTGAACAAGCAGACAACTTGTGAACGGAGTTACGTAAGTTTTGAAAATATTTATTATTGTGTCTATTATTATTTAATTTATTTATTTTTGTTATATTTTATTTAAGGTCAGATTTTCTTATTTATTGTATTATTATCATTATTTATTAGAGATGCAGGTATTTACATTTGTTATTTAATTTAAATTTTATTTTACATCTTGTTGTGTTTATTCTCTTTAATTTTTATATTAATGTTATTGCGATCTGGATTTGTAAAAGTCCCTATTGATAACAAAATGAATAAAAACGAAATAAATATCATTCCTTTTGATTTCGAAACTGAATTGAATATACAGTCTTGGTTAAACCATTTTGACAAAACATGTCTTTCTGATAAGAAAGATGAAAACTGGAAGATTAAAAATATTTCAAAATTTTTAAAAGGAGAGGATCGAAAGGTATTTTTATAAATGAATGTTTAGAATGTAATGCCTTTGATAAACTTACTGATATTCTTACTGAGGTTTATCAAAAGAATAAAAAACTCAGACAGAAAATATTTGGCTTATTACAAGCTATTCCAACCAGAGATCAACCTTTTGAATGTCTTTCTATTGATACTGTGGAAAGATTCAATTATTATAACTCCACCAAAAAATATCTACACATCATCATCGACCATGCAACCACATATGTTTGGGCATTTCCTTCAAAAAGTGTTAC
Source organism: Maratus michaelseni (assembly GCA_963931845.1). Taxonomy (NCBI): domain Eukaryota; kingdom Metazoa; phylum Arthropoda; class Arachnida; order Araneae; family Salticidae; genus Maratus; species Maratus michaelseni. The sequence continues at coordinate 398,459,602 of OZ007592.1, forward strand.
CACAGAAACATACACAAATTGATTAAAACAAGTCTTCAATATTCAATTCCCCCAACAATTATTCTGTTTCAACAAAATTTTCAATATACAGGGTTCTCAAAAGGTATTAAGTGATAGGAATGAAGCCTTTACTTCACCTAGATTAAAAAAAAATTGCGGAATCACAATATTGAACAGCGTTTGACACAAGCACTTCATCCTCAAACGAATGGAAAATGTGAACGCACCAATCAATCAATAGTTACTAGATTAAAGTGTAAAGTTAATTCTACTACCTCCAAAATTCCTTGGACCAAACTTCTGACCGAAGTAGTTAATGAATACAATAATACACCCCATTCCATAACCAAATTCCTTCCTGCTTATTTATTTGTTGGCAAATTACCCTATGATCCCCCTCTTAAGCAAAAATATTACCCTCCTGTCCAGGTGGCTCTCAACATTGCTAAAAAACGCACTGATGAATCTTACTGGAAAAGTAAAAAATATTATGATACAAATTATGTGGAGCCAAAATTTGAGATAGGAGATCTTGTTATCTATGAAGAATTCCATTATCCGAATACCAGAAAGCTCTCACAAGTTTTTAGTGGTCCCTACCAAATCCTTAAAAATTATCTGGTGTAAATGTTGAAATTAATAGACAGACTCAAAATAAATTTACTGAAATAGTCCATGTATCAAAATTACGCCTTTATTACCCTCCTAACAAACTAAAGTTATCACATGAGCAGCAACAAACTGATGTAAAATCAATAGCTTAATATAAAACTTAGTAAGTCAAATATTAACTAAAATTAATGAAATAAAATTATAATTGACTAATCAATTCTCTCCCGTATAACAGTGTGTTCTTGGAAATAGGAATTCCCAAGAATATTACTGCAGAGAATTTTGCTTGAGTTAATTTTTTATGCAGGCGTAAATTGGTTGATATGAGTTAAGAATTTCTTATATTGGATTGAATTGAATTAGAACAGTAAAGTAAATTAGAATAGCAAATTAGATTAGAATAATACATTAAATTAAAATAAATTGAATCAAAATTCACTGGATTAAATTAAATTATAATAACAGAATAAAATTCTCCACTAATACAAATAGTTAAACTTATTATCCATCATTCTTAAGAACAGTTCAAGGTCTTATTTTCATTGAACAACTTATGTTTCTCTTGTTTGACTGAAAAGAGAATGAGCACATCATAATCCTACTGAATTGTTGATAATTTTCCACAGACATTTCTTATTTTACTATTTATTTAATTTGTTTCCTTTTATTAAGTATATTTTCATTCCTCACTGATATTGAAAAAGAATGAGGAATTAAATTATATACAGAGAGATTATTGATAAGATATTGATTTAGTACTATTTTGAAGTTGTTTGTTATTGTTGATATTATTATGTTATTATTATAATTGTTGTTGTTATTTATCATGTGATACAAGATTATAAGAATATTCTTGAGAATTGTGATAAAAGAGAACCATTGATAGTGAATTAGTTGATGATAAAAAATCACATCTTGCTAGCAAAACATCTAAAAAAGTATTAGATATCTAATTGATTGAAACTTATTAACTGAATGGACTTTACTTGATGAGTGCACGTTAATCGTTTATTGAACTTAGTAGTTGATGGAACTTTCTTAGTTATTTAAACTTTCTGATTAACTGGAATTATCCTGCTAAAGAATCAATACACGGTATTGCTGTAAACTGTATTGCTGTCAAGTATTAGACTTCATATCTGTACCAAAAAACTTTTATTCGGAATGAGAGGTCTATGACTCAAAGACTTTTTACCGATTAAGATGAGAAAAAGTTTTTGTTTACTTTATGTTCATATTTTTCACTATTTATGTTTAAGGAGAGAAAACTAAAATATTTATAGTGTAACTGTATTTAAACAATTCCCACAGTTTCGCGTTTACAAAAATAACTATTGATTTGACTTTAATAGAATCAGAGAATTTTTTTACATTAAGTAGAATACCAGATAATTATATTGTAATCCAAATTCCTGCTTTCCTTAAATGAACTTGTAGATCATCGGATCTACCAGTCATCGGATATTTAGGGGGGGGGGGATAATGTTATATAAACATTTTATTTCCTTCGCATATCCTTCGCATTTATTTCGCATTATTCCTTTAAATTATTCTGACTTCTGACATAGTCAGTATTTCCTTAATTCTTAATAATATTTATTCCTATTTAATGTCCTTTTAAAAGTAATAACACGTATAATAATAATTATCTTATTCCAAATCCTAATCTAAAACTTTAAGTTCATTCGTAGCTTTTATCAACTCCCCAATCTATAAAATTCTGAGAGACGCTTTGTCATTTCGAATGTTTTTAAAAGCCATTTTTTAAAATTTTTATTCCATGCTTTGCTTCGTGCGCTGCATATTTTTCACGTCAAAATCAATGCGCAGCTACGATGGGGATTCTTTCGTGTTAAATCTTATCCCTCTCACCTCATTCGCTTAGCTTAAATTCGCATCTCACTCACTGGATCGTGATCTCGTAACGTCGTTTTCAGTAACTCTACGCGTCGTGAACAAAACTGGCTTGCAAGCTTTTGGAGAGCAGATTTTTGTCGTGTTTGGAAGTGCTGACCAAATGGTTATCTGATGTTTAACTGGCTTAGAATTTCATAACAGCTCTTTAAGATCTATTAAAAATGTAGTGAGCTATCATCAAGCCTGAGGGCTATAAGTTTATACCGGATACTGTGGGATGCTCTTCATTGCCTAACCTCCTCGCCTTGATTATTGATACCGACTGCAATCATTCTACATGTTTAACAAACTGCGATTTTCTCGTGGAATATAAAATCATCTTTGTAAAAAATTCACATATATATGCGTGTATGTGTGTATGTATGTATATGTATTTGTATGCAGTGTGTTTTTGTATTTCTATTCATTATATGCATACATGCACACACAGAAAAGGTACAATCCATTATATTCATACTCAGATACACATTTTTCGTTTAATTCAGATATTTTCACCAAATGCCCAAATGAAATTTATTAAACTGCCGCCTAAAAATATTACATTCATAAGTTATTTTTTCCATTTTATTTATAATATAATATGCTTCCTTTAATATTTACATATTTTTTCTGATAAAAATAACTCTTTTATTTTGTATGATGCCATTGTTTACGTTCAAGTGTAAGAAGTTGTTTCTCCAGACAAATTGTTATTACTACTATTAAGTTGACCATAAAGCTTAGTGAACGAGGAATTTAAAACAAAGAACCTAAATATTTAATAATATGAGTTTGCGCTTGTCTAAGCACATTTATGTCTTTTCAAATGTTAACAAGGCATTTATCTGAATACATCAAAAAGTTCAATACAATTAAAAAACATTTAATATTTTTAAAAGGTGTAAACATTCGCTTTGAACATAAGTGAAAAATTATATTTAAAAGACATTGAATAAATGTATTTATGTAATAAAATAGTTTCAATAATCATGTTTCTCTTTTTTATGTTAAATGAAAGTAAAGAAAATATTTCTATCTTACACACAATTTCAAGTAAATATATATTAAGAAGATTTATAAATAAAAACATTATTCGAATATTTGTTGAAAAATATTACAAATTTAAAACTTACATTTATTTTTTATACTGTTTCTTAAAGATTTTAATTTATTTTTTAGCTGTTGAACAAAGTTGTGTACACTCTCAGAAAAAACAGTAAATTTATGAGCGTTTGTCCTTCAATTTTCACGGGCAACAGCCCTATTTGATGAAAAACGGTCTGATCCACTAAATAAGCGGCCTTATCCCTTAGATACTTAGAAAATTAAGAGAAGTCCATATATTCTTACAGTTCTAGCCCATATGTTAGCAAAAATACGGTAGGACCCCATACATTGTCCTCCGCTAGGGTGTAACCCTTCATTTTACTCGTGTTTCGAAAATTTTAACCCGCCAAAAAAGCGATTCTGTGATGATTATTTAACGTGCTACGTGCTACGGAACAGTAAGCAAAGTGTTATTGTGTTTTAAAGTGCATTATATCCTGTGCATTATAATGCTATATTACGTTGCCCCTTAAAATTACGGGCTGCACAAAATGATGGGCATGGATTTTTTTGTTTACGGGCTATGACTGGAATCTCTGCTGCCGGCCTCTGCCCGTAATTTTATTGCAATTTTTTTTACAGTGTAGGTCAGTTTAATGTATACATCGTACTTACAATATACAGATCGTGTGAAAAAGAAAAAAAGCTGGAAATTGCATAGATACATTAAGAAAACATTTATTCTATAATATTGGTAGTAAATAGAAAATCACACTGATTCCATACGTCTATTTTCTATGCTTTATATGTCGATGAACAGCAGGAGCCTTCTAATAAAAGAATGCGGAAATAAGATTTTTGCTTTTATGCTTTATGTAAATATACTTACTAACGTTTGTTACTAATGTACGTAATTATTTATAATTAAATAATGATCCATAATGGACGTCGTATTTATTATCAGGCAACTGGTTAGTAAAATGTTGCCAATCCCACAGTTTTTAGTATCATTAATAGTCAACGCTTGCTTAAATTGGTTAATTTTCATGTTACATCGACGTACCGGGCCGTAAATCCTGTTTTTAACAGTTTTCTGTCTTTTGCCCCTCCCAATTTTACCTCTTGTTAGAGTACGAACTCTCCGGAAGAGGAGCACCTTTGACCCATGAGAGGAGGTGGGGCTGCTCCATTGCTGAATAAAAGTACAGGGCTGAATAAAAGTATTCGGATATTTTTCCGAATGTTGTATATGTTGGAAATTCCTGAAATTACGTTTTTAAGTATTTTATGCGTTTTTCAAATTGTTTACTTAGATGTTATCTTTCAGCTTATTAAACGGTAATGATTTGTAAAACTATTTTGGAAGCGTTGAAAAGTGTTACATAATCTATGCTTGACGCATGATTTTTCGTTCTTGTTTCTTTTTAACACCTATTTTTATTGCATTCTCACGGGTAAACCATTGATCAGAGAAGAAAAACTTTCAATGCATAAAATGTAGGAAATTTTATTCTCTTGAATTCATACACTGTCAACTTTCAAATGCATAGTTTTGGAGTTATTTAAAAAAAAAAAAACAGATAAAAGTACGGTTTTTTACACCTTTTTTGTAAAAAATTCGCATCTGTAAGCATGGCATACGTAATATGAAAAAAAATTCATTTCGCTCATAGCAAACGATATAATTTATTTCACTGAAATAACAACGATAATTTGTTTACTCTGTAAAACTAGTTATAGCACGAAACGAACACGCGTCATTTGTCACATTTAACGTACAATTTCCAACTTGTTTCTTCTAATGTTGTTGCTTCATATATAAACTCCTGTCTATTAAAGGTATTCTATAATAAACATACTTGGTTAGTGATTTACACTACAGACAAGAACAATTATTAAATAAAACTACTAAAAAAATGTCTCCAACATTTTCTAAAGATTTTCCAAAATTTTCATTTGAGAAGATGGTGTAACCTTCTAACATCAGAACAAGTATTAAAGTAGTCTTAGAATTTATACAGATTTATTCTAAGGTAAAACTAAAAAGCTACAGTTAATATGATACACAAAATTGTAAATTGTTATGAAATTTTGCATTTTTTCATACTAAGGACATTTTACCTGACAATATAATGACAAAATAACATCTGCGATTTAAATACAATTTCCTTGATTTCCTGAGATAATAGAAAAACTGAATATTCGGAAACACACTCAAAATGGTGTAGTTTGAGAACCTTAGTACCGTGATGCTAAACAAATGCTAAATTATCTATATATTTAAAAGCAAAGGCAGTTTTTTTTCAACTCACATAAAATTGTATCCAAAACGCATGCGTCAGAAAATGTTCCCGGATGTTTCAGCCAATGAGGTGAGGGCCTTTTCTTGTCTAGAAGCGTATTATGATCGTTCATTCATCTCGAGTTACTTTATTACTTTCTGCACGCTGCGTTAAGCCTTGGATGATTTTTGAAGGTATATATTAAACCTGTGGACGGTTTTGAAGGAATTTATTTTATTTAATATTTTATTTATTTGTATAAATACTTAAGTATCCATTTCCATTTTACTGTTATAAATGAATTTAGACTCATTTAACGTTCGCGATATCGATGCCGACGGAAATTGACTTTTTATTCTCAGTAATTTTAGTTATGTACATTCATTTGCATGGTGTGCGTTGGCCGCCTGCATGTCTGTCTGTACTTCAATTAAAAAAACACAAAGGTTCAAATAAGGCGAAATGGTAACTACACTCTGAATTATAATATACAAAAAGGTAAATAGTAAAAAAAAGGCGATGTCTTGGGTGCGTTCATTTGATAACTTAAAAGTTCAGATACTACCAAAAGGTAACAGAACTGTGAATATAGTATACAAGAAGGTCCTGATGTAATAGAATTCTCAGTAATTTTAGTTATGTACATTCATTTGCATGGTGTGCGTTGGCCACCTGCATGTGTCAGTGTCTGTACTTAAATTCGAAAAACAAAAATGTTCAGATTAGGCGACAATGGTAAATGGTTCAAATAGTAACTGCAATCTAAATTATAGTACAAAAAGGTAAATTTTAGTTATGTACATTCATGTGTATGGTGTGCATTGGTTGCCTGCATATCTGCCAGTATTTCAATTAAAAAAACACAAAGGATCAAATAAGGCGAAATGGTAACAGCAACTCTGAATACAAAGTATATAAGGCGAGATGGTAACTGCACTCTAAATTTTATATTTTTGTTATGTACATTCATGTGCCTGGTGTGAGTTGGTCGCCTGAATGTCTGTCTGTACTTCAATTTAAAAAACAAAAAGGTTCAAATAAGGCGAAATGGTAACAGCAACTCTGAATACACAGTATATAAGGCGAGATGGTAACTGCACTCTAAATTTTATATTTTTGTTATGTACATTCATGTGCATGGTGCGCGTTGGCCGCCTGCATGTATGTCTGTACTTCAATTTAAAAAACACAAAGGTTCAAATAAGGCGAAATGGTAACAGCAACTCTGAATACACAGTATATAAGGCGAGATGGTAAATGCACTCTAAATTTTATATTTTTGTTATGTACATTCATGTGCATGGTGTGCGTTGGCCGCCTGCATGTCTGTCTGTACTTCAATTAAAAAAAATAAAGATTCAAATAAGGGCAATGTGCATGGTGTGTGTTGGCTGCCTGCACTGTCTATCTATACTTAATTTCTAGAAAAAGTTTGTGATGAAAATTTTAAAAGTTCCCAACAAATCTGTACAGGTAATTTTTGTTGTACTATATCGTAAAATTCAAATGTTTTTTCATAACATTGAAATGGACACTGAAATGTCTGTGTATAAATATTTTGTATATATGAATTTTTCGAGGGGGGGTGTGAACTTTTTTGGCTGATTTAGGAAATATGCCTCATGGGCATACATAACAGGGATAATTGATTTTGAATATAACTGTTTTATTTCAGTAATATTTTCCAAATTTATTCAGAAATTTTTAACATAAAATTAAGGCAAATACAAATTTTATGAAATATAACTGTATTCAAATTTATTATTCACTGTTATCGATGATCATGGGGGAAACCGCCTTTCTCAGCATTTTCTGTATTTTTTATTTTCTCCATTCAGTAGTCATGTTTACAGTTTTCGTAGCAAAAAGTAGAAATGTGAATATTTGTTAGTTTTAGGAAACTGATTTATAGTACGTTAGGTATGCATCGCAACTGTACTTACGATATACAAACGATATACACACAAACGATGCATACATTAAGTATGCATCATAATATGATGCCAGGATAAAGCAGTTTTAGTATATGACAATGTATAATTTTTCGATAGGTATTTTTTATGGAAAGTGGTCGATGGGATAATCGAGAAGTACCAAAAATGATTTTAGCATAAGCCTAATAATTGTTTATTTTCTAAGAGAAATAAATGAAGAAAATCTTTTATTTGTAAAAAAAGTCGTATTTTTTCAAAATTTCAAAGTTTTCCCGAAATATTTTTTTTTTCCCTGACCACTTTAAAATTTCAGGACCATTGACCTGTGATTGACTTTTGTCGCACTTTGTTGAAAACTTTTCAATAGCATGTCTGCTGGAAAGTTATATACAGTAGACTCCCTCAAATCCACAACCCTAAAATCTGCATATTCCTAAAATCCGCAGATCGTTACTGATGTAAACAATGAAACTTACAGTTAAGTTGTAGGTGAGAAATTTAAGTTTTTATATATATCATTTTGTACACATTTTAACATGGAATTCTGGTTAATATGATTGATCATGTTTCCTCATGCAGAAAGCGTAAATTTATTTCTGAAAATTTTCAAGATAGTGCTGATATCAGTGGCGATCACTTTCTTTTGAACAAATGCATTTATGCATTAATCAAGCTTTTTGGTTATTAAGTATGGCTAAACATGAAATAAAACTTTTTTATTTTAAGGTTTTGATGTGAATTATTAGTGTACATTTATAAATAGAGTTTCACTGAATAATTAAAGAAAAAAATATCTCATCATTATGCATATTTAGTTATGCATTATTAATTATATACTTGACCTTTGCTTTTAATATAAAAAAAATAATTTTCTTAATTTTTATAATTTTACTTTATTGTAAGCATTCGATATAATTTCTAGTGCATTATTAAATTCAGATTGCTGTTTAAAAACTTAAACAAAACATTGATCAGAAATCTGCGCAACTTCTGGTTATAAGCTTTGCGGATTTAAAGGAGTCTACTATATAAGAGTTAGCGCGTATGAACACTCGACCTCCTGGGTGTACTTGGAAGTGAGTGCAACTGCGACAGTATTATCTTCTATTGGTAGTATGATGATATATAATGTAGTTAAATGTTTATATTTGAGAAAGATAATAAAATTTTAACTTAAAAAATCTCTTTATTTGTAAATTAAAAAAAAAATCTATGAATATTGTATTCTTATGAACTTTTTTTAATGTTACCATCAAGTTGTTTGCCATCAAATTTTGACGGGTTCCATCCATTTTCAACATAGCATATATAAGTAACTAAAATATTGTATCTATAGAAAAAACATTTACTGTTTTAGAATTTTAAACATTTTTACTGAATAATTCTTAGTAATAATTCTAACAATCTAAATTTATTGTATGCATTTAATAAAGTTAAATTAAAAAATGTAAACAATGTATTTTTAATGAGAGAAATAGTATTTAATGATGGAACCGTCATAACTTAAAGAAAAACAACTCGATGGTATCGCAGAATTTATAACCGCTTCAAAATATTAAAATTTTTTTACAGAATACTTCTTATCAATAATTCAAATAAATAAAAAAAAACGCTTCAATCTAAATCCAAGCTGGGGACCAGCAATTAGCAGATGCACTCACAGAACTTCCCTCATATGACGCTCTTCCATTTATCAGCACACCATCAACAAATGATATGCTAATGTACTATCTAACATTGGTAATAGATATTTTTTTTTACTCGGCAGTTTTTTAAGCACTGGACAGTAACAAATTTACAAATACTTCATAAAAAATTTCAAAATTCATCAAACGATTGGGGAATAAATAGCGAAATTCATCAAATTGTCTGGGAAAGAAATCATCAAATTCGGCAAATTGTCTCGGTTAATAAATCATGACATTTGTCAATCAATTGCGGAATCAAATGGTTGCGAAGAAAGCTAATTTTGTCAAGTAATCATTGAAATAAATAGCAGACTTTGTCAATCGATCGTGAAAAATATAGTGAATTTCGCAAAATTATTGCATAAATTAAAAAAAAAATTAATTTCGTCAAATTGTCGTGAAAAAATTCGGGAAAGAATTGCAAAATTCATCAAATGATCTCAGGAGAAATATAGAGAAATTTATCTAACAATCGAGGAACAAAATTACAAAATTCATCGAAAGTCAGCAAAAAAAATATGCGAAATTCGCCGAACATCAGCAGGAAAAATATTGCAATTTGTCGAACGTTTGGAAAAAAATCATGAAAATTATTAATCGATAGTCGATAAATTGCATAATTCATCAATCGATAGCGGAAAAGTTGTGAAATTGATCAAATGGTCTTGGGTAAAATAATTGCGAATGGTTTCACAATTCGTCGAGCGACAACGAAAATAAATCTCATTTTCCAATGAATCATCGCAATTGGTAAATCGTTCGAAAGGCCTGTGACCGTTTATTTATGTTATGCATCTCCGGCGGTCTATCCCTCCACTTTGCCCCCCCCCCAAGTGGGGCACTTTTCTAAATTTTGCAGAAACCCCTCATTGATATATCGTTGGAAAGGTCTGTGACCGCTTAATCATATTATGCATTTCGCGTATCCACCCTCCCCTTTGCCCTCGTAAGGGAAATGTCTGTGACCTCTTAATCATATTATGAATCTCCAGTGTCCATCCCCCACTTTGCCCACCTAACACTTTTCTAAATTTTGCACACACCCCTCATGTGATATATCGTTGGAAAGGTATGTGATCGCTTATTCACGTTATGCATCTCCCGTGTCCATCCCCCGACTTTGCCCCCTCCAAGAGGGGCACTTTTAAAAATTTTGCTGATACCCCTCCTGTTATATATCGATCTAAAGGTCTGAGACAGCTTCATCATATTATGCATCTCTGGTGTCCATCCCGCACTTTGCCCCCCCCCCAAGTGGGGTAATTTTCTAAATTTTGCATACACCCCTCATGTGATATATCGTTGGAAAGATCTGTGACCGCTTAATCATATTATGCATCTCCGGTGTCCATCCCTCCACCTTTCCCCCCACGGGGGTACTTTTCTAAATTTTGCACACACCCCTTGAATTATTCGGTAAACATTTTAAAGCAGCTATGATTTTTTTATGGTACTATCAAGTTGTTTGCCGTCAAATTTTGACGGGTTCCATCTAGTAATTTATTATTTTTCAACGTCCTTAAAGTAAAAGTTTCATCCATGAACATGGAATTGAGTTTGGAAGAGAAGTATTATCATTTATTCCAAAATACCATATTCAATCATGTGTACATTCACAAATGTTAAAGAAGTATTTTTTTTATAAAATGTGAATGTTTGTATGCAAAATATCATATAAGCATCAAAGCAACCAGCATTTCCGAAAGACCCCTTAGGGCGCAGTCCACTTATCCAGTCAAATATAAAAGGTGTCCCATGTGACCATAAACCATGATTTAAGTTTAAAATGTAAACAATTAAAAAACTTTTAACTTTTTTTTTGTCAGACTTATTTGTATTTGTATGGATTGTACCAGTTGCCTTCCGCAGAAAAAATAATAGAAAACACTGAAAAAGAAGCACTATATTTAGTACGATGGAAGACAGAACATACTGAGTCATAGATCAAATTACTCTGAACTTCGAACAACTCACGTGATGATTTACGCAAATTAAGCTAAATCTGCATAAAATGTTGTTGCAAAATTATTAATGTTATGGAAATTCTCCGGGTTCAATTTAGATTGAGAGTCTTTTAATTATATATGGAATAAGTGGATTGCAGTGCACTTCTCTGTGTCAAACATTGATCGTAATCCGATACACTGTCACATTTCTTATTAACATAAAAAATGAACACATTGTATACTGTATTGCCATAAATTATACTTTAATTATATAAATTTAAACTATATCATCACTACAGACTATGTTATGAAATAACATAGAATAAATATGTAGGTAGTGGTATGAATTGTTTTTACAGAAATGCTTTTTCTTTCATTTTTTAATATTTATTATGTAACAAAATCAGTTAGAGAAGATATCTGTGCTTGTACAATGAAATATATCAGGTTTTGTAACCCTGCCACTTTCTCTTTAGTTTACATATTTTCATAGAACTATTTATTTAGTTTGTATTTATTCATATTATATTTCAAACGTTACTTTTATTATTTTGTTTATGTCACGTCTTCATTGTCCCAAAGTTACTAATGAGGATACTAATACCTTGAAAATTATTTATACAATTGTCAACAATTTGTAAATTTAATTCTATATTTCAATCAAACTTTGTTTGAAAATACATATTCAGTTCTATTTGATAGATTACAGATTGATTGCATGCTAAGTTAAGAAGTGAAAATATATTCGATCGAAGCGAAAGAAAGAACAGAAGTTAGGGCATTTAGTTTTAATTTTTGTCTTAAGCATACTGATGGACACGCTTGTTTTGATATTATAGATATCATCATAATTTGTCACTTTCTGAGATTTACTTAAAATTGCAAGTGGATCTCAACATTGTATATTAATGTCAATATAACACATTTTTGTTACTTTACTGATAAAATCGTTTGGATTTTTTTAAAAAAATCTAAAGTTTTCACGTGCCTAATATTAAGGTTAAAGTATTTTTGCTGCATTTTCTTAACGAAAAGCAATTTTTATAAAAAAATATTGACTTTTTTTAAATACATATATAGTACATACACATTATACACATATGTAGTAATGTATATTTACATATACCATATACATTACTATATACATATATAGTAATATAAATACATATACGGTAACACATATACATATATTACAATATAAATACATAGCAATACATATTTAAGAATATATTATTATAAAACGAAACGGCTTTTTTATATTTATTTAAAAATGTATAATGCTTAAATTTACCTCATCAATACATATTTATATCAGTAGAACATAGAGGAAAACTGGAAATATTTCACCATACGGGAGTTTCGAGAAACTTAATTTATTATATTTAAAAATTCTGTTTAACTAATAATCACAAGTTGCAAGTATATTAGAAACGTTTTCTTTTACTTAATTTTTTTGTATCCAAAAGTAAGGATAAAATAAATAAAATGCAATTTCGCAATTTCCCCACTAAAAAGTGTTTCATTTTGTCATTCATAATGTCCCCGGCTTTGTGTGCCTCCTCTTTAATATAGATTATTTGCTTTAAACTTTACTCGCTGACAGATATTTGATATGTCTTTTTATGATGTAAAATATAAGATTGTTCAATACTAATTTATATAAGTATTTTTAAATAAGCCCGATAATGCAATATTTCAATTAAAACTGAATTCTGAAAAAATATATTAATAAATTATTGGAGGGAAAATTCAAACAAAACTGTTTTACTATTCGGAACACATTATTCAGAATACAGCTTCACAAACGTGAAATATGTATATTTTATGCATAATATACATACACTACAGCTTTTTCAAGTGATATTAAGTTAATTTCTTTTGAGAATCTTCTTAAGGCATCATATTTACTCACCAGTATTGGTTTAGAAAGAATTGCTTCAAAAATTATGATTGCTTCATGTGATTAAGAAAATATTAACTGATTTGCATAATCTTATATAATTCATAATCTTAGATATATTACGACTCATTAGTATTATTCAGTGGCGAAGTCAGAAAAATATGATTATTTAGTTTATTTAGCATAATAATAATAATAATAATAATAATAATCAATAAATAAATAAATACCTTACAGAGAAAAATAAATTTTATTAAATACATTTTACCTTAAAAAATTATTTTTGTTTTATTTAACAAATCAAACAGCCTTCGCGCACAGAGTGGGCCAAACTTCCTGGAGAAGGACGGTATGATCCAGTATACAGATGAATGAAAAACACATTTTTAAATTAATTTATTTCCTTTATAATGTTTTGTCCCCTTAAAGAGACTGAATACATAACAAGCTATTTATATCTGGCAAGAGGATATCCTATTGCATGCCAAGCACAAATTATGAACATTTTAATATGTATAAATAACGTCAAACATCACTAGTCTACACTACTTATTAAAAATAAAGTACAAGGTCTGTTCTGAAATTAGTAGGACTGGTTTTTTCCTGAGTGAGCGGGCAGACGAGAAACGGTCTACATGCTTACGATCGGTGGAGGGGGATATTGGGAATGCTGGAAAAATCGGCAACCGGCTCTCGGCTGTTGAAGAGAGCAGGTCGCTTGTACTGTGGACCCCTGTCGAAACGCCTCGTCACAGAGAATCATGGAGCGTATTCTGGAGCAGCGATATGCGATGAAATTTTGTGTAAAGCTTGGTAAAATGGGCAAAGAGATTCGCGACATGATTAAGGAGACCTACGGCGACGCTGCTATGGGTAGATCGGGTGTTTTTGAGTGGCACAAGCTGTTCCGAGAAGGTCCATGCTCATTTTCTTTTTTAATCGATATGAAGTCATCCACAAAGAGTTCGTACCACCCGGTCAAACAGTTAATGCAGTTTTATTTACGTGGAAGTTCTCACAAGACTGCGAAAATGCATTGTTCGTGTCCGCCCAGCCATCGCCAACAATTGGCGGCTGCACCATGACAACGCGCCGAGCCACACAGCATTTCGCGTAGTGAAGTATCTTGCCCAGCACAATGTGGCAACGCTGCCTCATCCCCCCCTACAGCCCCAACTTGGCCCCACCAGACTTTTTCTATTCACAAGAGTAAAATCGAAGCTCTAGGGGAAGCATCACGGCTCGGTACAGGCGGTTCAACAGGCCGTGACGAGGGAGTTAAACAGCATTCCGCTCCAGGCGTTCCTGGAGGCGTACGAAAACTGGAAAACTCATTGGCAGCAGTGTGTAGATGCGGAAGGGTGCTACTTTGAAAAATTCTAATCTTTTGTACTATTCTCATGAATATATATATTTTTTTAAATCAGTCCTACTAATTTCAGAACAGACCCTGTATGTTTAACGTACAAACAGTTGCACTGACTTAAATATATATATATATATATATATATGTTCCCCGCATTTCAGAGTTCTCAGATATGGTACAATGTATAGACATTGTATTTCACATCCTTGTTAAAGAGAATTTTCCCAAGAATCTAGAAAAACATTTCATTAATAAAGGTACTAAAGCCTTTTTACATAATTTTCTTTTGTATACGTGATATGAAATATTTAAGAAATTAATTGTTAAATTTCCAGTTCTTGCAACATTTATCACTAAAGCGTACTTGCTATGATAATAAATTTTTGAGTACCGGTATTTCATAAAAAATATATTTGTTTTATTTAATTGCAGAATCCTTTGATTATAAATAGGGAAATTCAGAAGTACTAGTATTCAAAATCGAGAGCCATGATCTCTATACTTAAGTTGTTGTTTTTCATAAAAACAAATTAAAGATAAACAGCTAAGATAAAATATATTTATTCAAATTTTAATTGCTTAATAGGCGTATAGCCAACATTGTGAAAAAGTACCCAAGCCGGGACTCGAACCCGGGTCATCAGACTAGCGCACTGACGTTCTACCAAGTGAACCACTTGGTAACGAAACTCAGCCTGGAACTTTTTCACCATAATATGTTGGCATGGCTACAAACGCAGCACAAGATGGGATATTTTTCGTGAGCCGCCAACCCTGGGGCAAACATGAAATCAAAGAAAATCCAGCATTGACAATAGAATAAATTCATATTCAATACCTGGATTTTTTTTTCTTTTTTTTTAGAGAAAATTTCTCACGCGTTGCATTCATAATATTCAAAAAAAAAAATTCTAAAATATATTTGTTTTCAATTCGAAAATTGTTAGTAAGTTAAATAAATTGTTACTTCACACTTTTGTTTAAAATCTTTAATCTTTAATATTTTTTATATGCAAAAGTGCATTATTATTGTAAATGATATTTTATTTGTTATATATATATATATATATTGCTTAAAAATAAACACCAAAAATACTCCCATGTTATTGAAAATTGAAAGATTCCTTTGTTCGCCTTGAATTTCTATTTTAGAGATTAAAGTCTTAGATCTGAATACAATGTATCGATTAAAAATGCTCTTTTATGCTGCCATCCAGTAAAATTCCCTTCTTTTACAAACTCTTGTAACTATCTCATTATCTCTTCAATTACAAATTAACTATTATGTATGCACATAAGTTTCCAATCTAAGGCTTTATATTAATGCATTAATAACGTAAAATGCATCTGGAAACTACCAAGATTTGTCTCTAAAAGAATATGTGGTCTGATACACGAATTATTTCTTTATTTATGTTATGGTGTATTACCCTTTTCTATTTACATAAAGGTGTTCACTTTATACAAAAAAGTTTCGCAAAAGAACGAGAGTTACGTTTATGTATTAAAGAACTCGTTCTCAAGACAAATGGTTATTGCGATAGCTAAATAGACTATAAAATCCAACAAGCGGCAAAATTGGAAGTAATTACATAAATAATTCATATTGTGAGTTTATTCGTTACCCAAAGTTTACTTTCTTTTAATTGAGAAATACATGGAAAAAATCGCAATGAAAGAAAAATATTAAATATTTTTAATCCATACATAAATTACAATGTTTTACGATTGAAATAAATACAATATTAGAACTTAAAACCTCAGATACATTATGAGAGTTTCTAGCAAAAATAAAAAATAAATAAAAATGCGAATGTTTGTTACTTACCCATCATACGTAGTATAGGATAAATCTTGTAATCGTTTTCAAAATCGAAAAAAAAAATCGGCGGATTTACACATTTCAGACACTGGAGATTCCGAAAAACATATTTTTAGAAAAAAAAAAATTGCCGTCCGTCTGTCTGTGTGTCTGTAAACGCTCTATCTCCCGAACAAATTGAGATAGAGACTTAAAGTTTGGTATGTACTTAGTATGTAATAATGGGAAGAAGCTTATTGGATTTCAGTAACCTCGATTATCCGAAACTACTTTTTTCGAACTCTCGAAGTATTCGTTCTGATAAAAGGTATGTAAAGATTTTCAAAATTGTTTGTTTTAAGGAGTGAATATAAAAGACAATAAAAAGAATAAATTTTGCATAAAGAATGAAGTTGATCGGATAATTAGTTGACGAGAAATTTGTAATCCTTTTATCCACACTCTTCGGTTTTTCATGACCCTGTATTTCATTCAAATTCCAATGCAATGATAATTTTAATTGGAAATGATACGCTTAAACCGACGCAGTAAACCGTTAGTTAATATGATTATTAATTCCGGAGTTATAAGGGCGTTTCTTTTATGAAATTCAGTAATATAGCATTTAAAGTTTATGACGTCATCAATCCACGATTTTATTCGGATTGTAATGCATTTTATAAATAGTTTACACATGTTTTATTTTCATATTTTATATTATGCATATCCACGATGGGTGAGTATAACGGTAGCCCCAACGACTAATCTTACTTCAGTGATACAAAACTGGCATAAATGGAAGAATTTCTATTAATGACAAACTAAAAAGATGTTCGTTATGAAATTTATTTTGAATTAGCATACAGATAACATCTGATGTGCTTTAGAATTATTTTTTATTGAAGCTTAGACACTATGATTTTTAGCAATCGATAATATTTAAAACTTTGCTTCATATAAATGTGAGTATTTATCATGCACCTGTAATGGGGCGGACATTGTCAGTGACCTGTAAGTTACATTCTGAAAAATTATCATATTGTTTAAAGCTTATACCAACAACGTGTATCCTTTTTAAAAATTAACTCTTTTTTAAGATGGCACTAATATCAACACGTTAAACGTTATTCATACATTGAGGAAAATAAAAGATAAATAAACAAGCTTTTTTAAAAGATGAATTGATAGTGAAGATTCGTAATTTGAATATTCCTTATTAATCCCTAACACAAAATTAACACAGTTATAAATATATAAAACAACGATATCCACTAATCAACCGAAAATATCCCAAAATGTAATAAAATAAGATAAAATGCATTTATAACAATGAATTTAATCTTATAATGGCTATACAACACACAGTAACCTATAAAAAATCTTACATGGTCGTGAATTCTACAAAATTTTATAGATAGATAAATTTTCATTTACATATAATATATATGAAATTTCTCATGCTATATCTCTCTTATCTATAAATTGATTTGAATGCAAGTGAGTATATGTACATATACAGGACATACGAAGGTCTCGACCGAGTTCGTTATCCAACATCATCCGCCATCTTGTTTCAAAGTGGCGGACAGTTATTATTATATTTAAAATTCAAAACGATGTAAGAAAATATAAATCAGAAAAATTGCTTCCGTTAAGTGTTAGACCTTGATATAAGGATTCCGGAGCATTTTTGGCTCTGGTTTTATCTTACAAAATGGCTGAGATATAGCTGTTTGTTATAGGTGGCTGACAGTTCGAAACAAACTGATTTTTGTTATGCTGTAACTCTCGTATTTATGAACCGAAATGAATGTTATTGATCATGTGTACTAAGGTCTAAACCAAGTTTGTTGGCTAACTTCATGCACCCTTTTTTTATCAATATAGAGACCAGTTACTTTTTTCTATTTTTGAATCATTCAAAATCTTGTACAAAAAATTATGAATTGAAAAAAGTTGTTTCCGTTAAATGTTAGATCTTGATGCAAGGATTCGGATCATTTTAGGAATTGGCTTTATCTTACAAAATGGCTGATATATAGCTGTTTGAAATTCTAGGTTAGCTGATATTTTGAAACAATCTGATTTTTTTTTTATGCTGAAATTCTCGTTCAAATTCAATATTAACGAAAACTGGAGATTGAATCTTCTATAATTGATTTCCAAGCATTTTAGCTTCGGATGTTTGAGTAAAATTAGTCCAATTTTTAAAAACCGGAAATGTGGAAAGTACCTTTTTTTTTACCGGTACAGATTATGAAGAATTTTTGTAATTATTCTTAAAACAGCTATTGATCGAAATTAAACTATCTTTTCTAGAAACTAATAAAAATAATGTATTATTGATGCATTTCAAAGTGAAGAAAAAAGTCGAACCCAATTTATTTCTAACTAGATTTGATAACAAAGCCCGAGTTGACTCTGGATTCCAAATATAATGATAGTGGGTTAAATAAAAACAAATGAAAATTTCAAAAAAATGTGAAATAGTTCTGAAACATATCAAAACAGAAATATTAAGTTACTTAGCAAACTTTTAATCGCACTATAACGTCATTGGTTGTGCCGCCAAAAGAAAAAAAAAATCTCATACTTTGGCGATTTCAATCCTTGATTTTCTCGACAAATGAAAAATAATGTTATCATTTGGCGCGATGGCGATCGGCAGCGATAACCCTGATTTAGGGTAATTATTTTTCTTTTGAATGGAGTTTTCTTATCGCATTCAGATTTCTTTACAGTCACAAATAAAATTTTTAGCTCTATTTTAAAGGGATTTCGTAATTCTTTTAGTGAATATTGTACTTCTCTGTGTCCTCTTTTATACTAGAGAGTTCATTAGAGTAAAATGCAATTTCGGTGAATTGCCAAACCTCTCAGTACATATGAGGATCAATTTGTAAGGCTCTACATTATTATATTTTTTCTTAGTACAAAATACTGACAATGAAAAAGCTTTTGTATCTAATATTTTAATACTGAAAAAATTATATTTTCACAATCATAACACAAACACACATAAAACACACGCACACCACTATATACGTAACTGTAACGACCGTTGTAAGAATGTTGCTTAATTAACAATGTTTGACGATGTCGGTACTACAGTTAACGACACTTTTTTAATATTAATTTTTGAATGCTAAAATAAAAATAATTTACAGGTTAACTAAATTCCTCCTAAATTTCTTTATGTACACAAAGAATGTCTGTACACCATCATGAAGTTGCTTACCTTTGCTTCTTAACGATTCTTTTTTCTTTAATGATGTAACATATTTGTTGTATTTTTACACAATTTAAATTTTAAAAAGAAAATACTTTTGAAAAACAGATCGATAGTTACGTGACCTATTTTTTGTGGATGGCTGATTTAATGCATATTTTACATATGAAACGTAAAAAAATTGCGCAATTTAAGAAATCAAACTTCCCAGAATAACTTATTTAGAACGAAAAATTCTTGAGTTATTTTAAATATTTTCAATTCAACCAATATGTTCGGACCAAAAAAAATATTTTTAATACAATCCCTTCAATAGACATTTCATTCTATATCGCTTTTAAATTCCTGTCACGATTTCTCGAAATACTTGAACTAGATCCTAAGAAAATGAAAGCTTCATTGGAAACGCATTCTAAAAACTACTGTCACTATCACTTATCTCGAATAACTGAAGATGTAAGCACTTAAAGAAAAAGAGAAGAATAAATAAATTTCATTGTAACTTGACTATGAAAAACAATTTAAAAACCGTAATGGATGCAGCTTTAACTTTTTTTTTTATGATTTCCCTTTTTGCTGAAATACATTTGATTTAAATCCTGTTTAAATTTGAAAGTGTAATTATTTATTTTATTTTATTTTTTGGACAAAAGTATAACGCATGAGAATTAACAGCAATAAAAAAAAGTTTACCAATTCAGGATAAATTAAATTATTTGAAGTATATGAAAATATTTAAGAAACATATCTATATTTCGTTTATATAGGTGATCGATGTATTTATAATTTACACAAAAAATGTGTTACTTTGAAAATTGCATTCAAATTCAATAAAACGTCATTTGTCCAGATTAATATTCTCCAAACGATTAACTATCTTATTAGTTTTGGAGCAGAAACTTATCATTTAATTTTGAATTAAATGTACTAACTTAGTTCAAGAAAACTTGTTAAATAACTAAAACAAAATAAAGTACTACTTATTTACTACTTAACATTTCATATATTTATTACATAAATAATACATGGAATAACGCTTTACATGTCACATTGAGTACACAAAATATATGCATATTCTTATATTAAAAATTGATTCACCAAGAAAAAGGTATTGATTAAAACTACAAAACATGTTTTGTTGAGTACATTTTGGTTGTTTTAGCAAAATTCAAATAAAATTGAACCATTTTACATGAATTAACATAACATATTTTTCTGACGATACAGAAATTTATTTTGGGATTGCAAAAAAAAAAAAAAAAAAAAAAAAAAAAAAGTTGATTCAAACAAAATTTCTATTGACCTATATTTAAACAAAAAGTTTTGTTGGGTGAACAAAATTTTTGTTGATTCAACAAAACTTTTTTCTGGGTGTTATATAATATAATATTCCTTGATGTTTTCCACATGCTTTACACCCTGTAGAAATTGAAGAAAAAACTCAGGCAATAACTCCAGTTTTCAATGTTTGAAGATGAAAAGTATTATATCGTTTTAATTCAACGAACGCTCCCTGTAACTGTAATGGGTTTTCTTCTGTTATATGATTATACATATTAAAACAGAATTTCAAAAGTTCATTAGTAACTACGTGATTTTATTCCATGTTTAATTCCAGCATGCCAAAAAACATAGAAATACGAATATGTAGATTCGAATTAAGTGTTCGGTTCTGCAAGTACTGGCCAATAAAGCTGTTGCCCTTATTATCACAAAATGTTTTTTTGCTTTTGTGTTCTTGATAGTTGCTCTATTATAAACGGTTTTCCAAAATAATCGGAATCTATTGCGTTCAATATTTTTGAACTATTAGGTAGTAACTATTAGACTATGAACTATTGGGTTACACCAGTCTAAGGAGACGAGAAATGACGAACGTCTAACTATACAAACATTTTTCTAAGAATTGTAATACAGTATAAAGATGGAGTATTGTAATATGTCTTAAATAACGTACTATAACTAAACGATATTTAATTACCATATCTTCTTGCGTATATGTATTGACATTTGCTACAAAAATAAGAACAAAGTGCAAATTGGAGATACGCATATGCCAGATATAAGGCTCACATTTTAAATACTTTTTTTTCCTTCGGCAGAGTTAAGCGAAATATAAATAAAAATATTCAGGAATAAAGAAAGGGAAAAAATGTCATTAAATAATAGTGGCATTTAACAGTTCAAAGCATACGAATCATGTAAACAAAATCATTTTACTACTTTAACACTCCACTGTTACATTTACTCTTTGCTTTCTGCATATTGTCTAATTACTAAATTTTGTGTTATCGCATGTTATGAAGGGATTCATCACATGTCTTCAATGACAAGTTTTTTTTATCTTTCTTTCTTTCTTTCTTTTTTTTTTCCACAGGAAATTAAGAACAAAGAATTCAAAAATAAATGCCAGGTATATCCTCGACAATAAATAATAGATGACAAACAAAAGTGTTCTATGTTTAAAATTCAAATATTCTGAAAAACAAATTATTGGAACAAATTAAGAACAAATAATTCAAAAACAATTGCCAGGTATATCCTCGACAATAAATAATAGATGACAAACAAAAGTGTTCTATGTTTAAATTTCAAATATTCTGAAAAACTAATTATTGGAACAAATTAAGAACAAATAATACAAAAACAAATGCCAGGTATATCTTCGATAATAAATAATAGATGACAAACAAAAGTGTTCTATGTTTAAAATTCAAATATTCTGAAAAACTAATTATTGGAACAAATTAAGAACAAATTATTCAAAAACAAATGCCAGGTACATCCTCGACAATACATAATAGATGACAAACAAAAGTGTTCTATGTTTAAAATTCAAATATTCTGAAAAACAAATTATTGGAACAAATTAAGAACAAATAATTCAAAAACAATTGCCAGGTATATCCTCGACAATAAATAATAGATGACAAACAAAAGTGTTCTATGTTTAAAATTCAAATGTTCTGAAAAACTAATTATTGGAACAAATTAAGAACAAATAATACAAAAACAAATGCCAGGTATATCCTCGACAATAAATAATAGATGACAAACAAAAGTGTTCTATGTTTAAAATTCAAATATTCTGAAAAACTAATTATTGGAACAAATTAACAACAAATAATTCAAAAACAAATGCCAGGTACATCCTCGACAATACATAATAGATGACAAACAAAAGTGTTCTATGTTTAAAATTCAAATATTCTGAAAAACAAATTATTGGAACAAATGAGTTAAGAGAATATTTTATGCAACGTTTTTGAGAGGTGAAATTTGGAAAAATATTAGCATTTATTGGCAATGCTATATTATTTATATATGATTACTATATTTTTTAAGATACTGTATATCTCCGGCTATTCGGCTATAAAAAATTTCCATTTTAATAAAATAACTTTAAAGAAATAAAGCAATCTGCATAACTGTTATTTTAAATGTTATCTCTTGAAGATAATCCCTTTTTATAAACAAAACATTTTACAGCGCATTCAAATTCCATCCCCGATTCCACAAAATATCTCAACTCGATTCCTTGCAACTGAAGATTTTACTGGAAATATAATCTAGAATATATAATAGCTGTTTTTATCCTGGGATAACAAAAAATATAAACATTCGAAGAACAAGTTGAGAAAAAAAATTACTCTGTTTGACAGAAGTAAAAAGAAAAACAAATGGAGAACAAGAACTTTTAACAGATTATTTTGAAGAAGGTTATTTTTGATTATAGGTATTTCTTTAATTTCCGTATTGTCTGATGAATGAATAATGATTTAATCTTCAGGGTAACAAATGTTTAAAACATGTAAATTAAAAAGGAAAACAATTATAATTACTTAAACTAACTAATTAAATACGAGCACTGAAAAAGATTTTTGTTATAATTAATTTATATTCAATCACATATGTTGTCACTATTCTATTCGTTTGAATAATTTGAATTTCTCCTTTGTTTAAAAAAAGATTGTTTAAGTATTTTTTTTCTTAATACACGAAATATTAAATTGATAAATTTAGCACAATAAAAATAATCTTTCATTAATAGGATATTTCATGTAAATTCTTTTAAACGTGTTGTCTTGGCAAAAAAACTACCGTTTTTCGATAACATTAAATTATTTCATAAAAATATGACACTTTAAGCCTACTGTCTCTACCTATAAAGATTTTCAATTTAAAAAAAGGAGTTTTTATAAAGAAAACATTTCACACCATCTTAAAATTCCACCCTCGATTTCTCAAACTTTCTGAACTCGATGCTGATTAATAGAAGATTTTACTAGAAATATATTCTAGATACTATTGTTACTATAACTGCTCTTGAATAAATAAAGATTTAAACATCCAAAACACATGTTAAAAAAAGTAGCTCTGCTTGACAAAAGAAAAAGAAAAATAACCTGAGAACAAGCACGTTAAACCGCCTAGTTTAAATAATGTTTTTTTTTTAAAGTAAGATCTTGTTTAAATTCCGTATTGTTTTATACATAATTAAAGGTTGATATTTCACAACAATACACGTATGAAGCTTCTAGGTTTAAAGAAAAATTATAAATTTATTAAAGAAATAACCTTAAGCATTAAAAACAATTTGTACATACCTAATTTGTGATACATAACATATTTTAAGATTTATGTATTGATTTGAAATCAATTCAGTTTAATCTAAATTTTAAAAACGCAATTCTACCATCTTAGTTCAGTAAATGTCCTTACAATAATATTTCATTCAGATTTTTTTTCCATATGGCTTATTTTATAGATAACATTTGGTACTAGTATTAGCAAATAATATTTTATACTTTTAATAGAAATACCACAACTTTAACCTAAGTGTATATCTATGGCCATAAAGATGTTCAATTTCAATAAAACTCAATTCCCAAATAATTTTACACAGTCTTAGCATTCCAACCTCGATTTCACAAAGTGTCTGAACTCGATTTTACTTGAAACTTATTGTGGAAAGTATTTTCTCGGTTCTCAATCTGAAGATTTAAATATGCAAACAACTTAACAAAATAACCCTATTTGACTGCGGAAAAAGAAAATAAGCTGAAGATAAACATGTTTAATTGCTTATATACAACAAAGATATTTTTGTTTGTAAGTACTTTGTTTAATTTTCGACTGCTCTGCTGCGTAGTTAAAAATTTATATTTCCAAAAATTTTTAATTTTAAACGTTCGAAACCTGTACAATAAAAATTAGAAACTATTATAATTACTTAATTAAAAAAATAATAGCAAAAGCATAAAATAATGATTTGAGAATTCACTTATGTCTGACCACTAACATAATTTAATAATCAAGTATTAATTTGAAATCATTTGAATTTCTTCCGACTTTAGAAAAACTATTGTTTATATTCGTACATTTTTTTCATTCACAAAATTTCATTTCATCCAAATATATTAAATAAAATATTACAGACAGTTATAAGACAACATTCATTTTGCAAATTATAACGTGAATAGTGGTTGTAATTATAATTTAATAATAATAAGTGTCAGAACACAGTTAGATTTTCAATAAATTTAACCATGTGATGAATGATTACATTTAATAAAATATTAGTAATAATTGAAAAACACAATGTTAACAAATTATAACTTATCCAATGTTTAAACGTTTTAAATGTTTAATATTTTTTTTAATTTCCAAAGGCACAAACTATCATTTCGTAGTAATCTGTCACATAATATTATTAGTGTAGCCTAAAATAACTTTTCATTAAAGCATTTGTCACTCTCAAGATTTACTTCAAGGCAATTAACAACAACAATTCAACTATAAATTGCAAGTATGTCTATGGGTATTAATAATTGATGCAAACCGAAGAGTTGTATGCTTAAAATGCAAACCTTTTCAAAAACATATTCTCGAAATAAATGCGTTAATAGGATATCTCATATAACATTGTGTGTAAGTGAAATTTGTCACAGTAGTGGAATTTGTCACACTGTTTTGATACGACTACTTCACCTTCAAGCTGAATGTATACCTCTGGCTTTGAAGATTTTCAATTTTAAAATAATCCTCTTTTTACAAAGAAAAAAATTTATGGTGTCTTAAAATGTCACGTTCCATTTCAAAAACTATCTGAACTCGATGTGAGCAACAGAAGATTTAACGGGATATTTTTTCTAGAACTATTGTCACTATCCCTTGTATTGAATAACGTAAGATGTAAACATCCAAAGAAGACGTTGTAAGTAAAGATTTCCCTTCTTTGACAGAAATAAAAATAAAAATAATCGGAGAGAAAGCACGTTCAATTGCATGCTTTTTTTTGTTGTTGTTGTTGTTTAAAAGTATCTATTTACTTTCCGTATCGTCTTATAAGTGAAAGAAGAAGAGCTCAAAACAAATAAAACTAGTCGTTGGGGGCCACCGTAATACTTACCCATCATGGATATGCATAATGTAAAATAATAAAATACAAATGTGTAAACTACTTATAAAATGCATTGCAATTCAAATAAAATCGTGGCCGAGGATAACGAAAAAGACAGGCTACCGCGCTTCATTCCACTTGTCTTTTTTTACAGACCGCTGGCGTGATGTGATGCTCTTTTCGTACACCGTCATTGGTGCATTCAAGCATCACGTGACTCCGGCGGTCTGTAAAAAAACATATGCGTAAAACACCGCGGTAGCCTTTCTTTTTCGTTAGCCTCGATCGTGGCTTGATGACGTCATAAACTTTAAAAGCTCGATTACTGAATTGCTTGAAAGAGGTTTTTCCTTATAACTCCAAAAATAATAATTCTTTTAACTAGCGGTTTATTGCATCTGATTAAGCGTCAAATTTCCAATTAAAATACATCTTTAAAGTGAAATTTGGATGAAATACAGGGTCATGAAAATTCGAAGAGTGTGGAAAATAGGATTTCAAATATTTCGGCAACTCATTATCCGATCGACTTCATGCTTTATGTAAAATTTGTTTTTTTATTGTATTTTATATTCATTTCTTAAAATAAACAATTTCGAAAATATTTATATACCTTTTATCAGAACGAATATTTCGAGAGTCTGAAAAAAATATTTCCGGTTAATCGAGGTTATTGAAATGAAATAGGCTTCTTCCCATTATTACATATTAAGTACATACCAAATTGCAAGTCTCTATCTCAATTTTTTCGGGAGATAGAGCGTTTCGGCATTATTTTTTTTTCTAAAAATATGTTTTTCGGAATCTTCAGTGTCTGAAACGTGTAAATCCGTCAAAAAAAAAAAAATTTCGATTTTTAAAACGATTACAAGACTAACCCTATACTACGTATGATGGGTAAGTAAAATGATTGAAATTTGTATATAAAATGGGAAAACAAATATAATTACTTAAATTAATAAAATCGTTAAAATTTTTAGACTTCATTAATATACGATGAATCATATATTTTGCCATTATGTATTCACTTGAGTCATTTGAAATTCATGTTAGTGTTACAAACGTATGTTTGTTTGTTTTCACTTACCCATCATACGTAGTTTAGAGTAAGTCTTGTAATCGTTTTGAAAATCGAAAAAAAATTTTGGACGGATTTACACGTTTCAGACACTGGATTCCTAAAAACGTATTTTTAGAAAACAAAATTTTGCTGTCCGCCTGTGTGTGTGTCTGTGTGTCTGTAAACGCTCTATCTACCGAAAAAATTGAGATAGAGACTTGTAATTTGCTATGTACTTAGTATGTGATAATGGGGAAAAGCCTATTTCATTTCAATAACCTCGATTAACCGGAACTATTTTTTTCGGACTCTCGAAATATTCGTTCTGATAAAAGGTATATAAATATTTTCGAAATTGTTTATTTTAAGAAATGAATATAAAATACAATAAAAAAACATAAATTTTGCATAAAACATGAAGTCGATCGGATAATGAGTTGCCGAGATATTTGGAATCCTATTTTCCACACTCTTCGATTTTTCATGACCCTGTATTTCATCCAAATTTCACTTCAAAGATATATTTTAATTGGAAATTTAACTCTTAATCAGATGCGATAAACCGCTAGTGAATAGGATTATTATTTTTGGAGTTATAAGGATGTTTCTTTCAAGCAATTCAGTAATCGAGCCTTTAAAGTTTATGACGTCATCAAGCCACGATTTTATTTGAATTGCAATGCATTTTATAAGTAGTTTACACATTTTTATTTTATTATTTTACATTATACATATCCATGATGGGTAAGTATTACGGTTGCCTCCAACGACTAGTTTCTTTGTTATTTAAAACACAAAATTCCATTTCCACAAAAACTACTACATTAAAATATTCTATAACCAAAAACAACCTTTCATTAATATGGTCACTCATATAAATTCTTTTCAAGGTGAAATTTGTCGAAGTGTTTGATGCTAGTGTTAAAACATTTTGGTAAGACGATATCCCTTTCGGGTTGTTTGTATATTTTTAGCTATAAAGACTTTAAATTTTAGTAATATTCTTTTCAGAAATAATACATATGGAGACTTCTTAAAATTCCGCCTTCGATGTCACAAATTATCTGAACTCGATTGCTTGCAACAGAAGATTTTACTTGAAACTTATTCGAGAAAATGGTCTTGAATAACTGAAGATATAAGAATAATAAAAACAGAAAAAAATTAACTTCGCGCGGCGGAAGGGAAAATATATCAGAACAAACATGTTTAACTGCTTATTGTAAACAAAATTAATTTTGTTTATAAATACATTGTTTCATTTTCGAATGATCTTATACACGGTAAAGTCTGATATATTTGAACGTTTATAATAGTAAAGGTTTGACCATGTACAATGAAAATATTGTAATTACTCAATTATATAAAATAATTTTAAAAGCATATAAAAATAATTGGGAGCACTCTAATGTGTGTTGAATCAGATAGTTTGATGCTTATAAAATTATTTGAACTGATTTGAATTTTCACAGAGTCTTTAAATTTATATTTTTCATATTTCACAAAATTTCATTACATCGAAATGATTTATGTAAAATCTTAATATAACTAAAAATAACCTAGCATTAACCCATTTGTTACAATTGTCAGGAATTCCTAAGAGCTCATATTATTGGGATTAGGACCACTAATTTTGAAAAGTAATTTTTCTTTTATTTAATGAATTGCCGAACAGTTGATGTCGGTTATGGGGCTTCCGAGTTGCAGATAACTTTACGCCCATTCTATTTGCGAGTAGAGTGTCTCGTATTAAATTTAGCTGTTGGGAAAATTTAAGATGTAGTATTAACTACAAGATAAAAGAACAATTACAATGAAAAGAATAGATATAAAGTTAAGAAAACAGTTGATAATAAATTTGGAATAAAAACGTAAACCAAAGGATATTAAGGATAGAATCTAAATAATTGGAAGAAAGTGGAATGGTAGTAGAATAGCTGTAGTTATAACTGACTACTAGTAAGGAAGTTAAAAAATAAAATAATAGGGTGTGGAACATGTTCGTGAAACAGCACATAAATGTCAGATGGTGAAAAGGAGGGCAAAGCATAAACAAAAAAAGACACGCAAAAGAGCCATACATTTTTTTTTTGGTATAGCTTAGATGTTAAGTTTTAATTAAGAATTTAGATATATATAACACGGAAAAAATTACAAAGTATAAATAAAAGAGAGAAAATTTACAGTTATGGTGAGCACTAATTTTCAGAGTCCATAATGCAAGAATATTTTGGACGTTTACGGTGATGTGGTTCCAAGGCGTCATAATACGACATTTCTGCGAATATTTCATTATGGACGTCATAAAGTTTTACATATTTTTTCTTTAGAAAAGTAGTTAATTCTTTTATTTAATGTAGTAGTTTTGAGGTCTCTACAGATAGTACTATTACGGAGGTAACGTGAAGCATTTCTGACAACACGTGGATTTTAGTTGTGGAATTGGCTGTCGTTGTTCATAGAGGTTTTACAGATATAGCCCCAGACCGGACAGGCGTAGGTGATTATTCGTAGAATACAAGAGTTATAAAGGAGAAGCTTATTATGGATAGCGAGGGTGTTACTATTAAGAAGAAGTTTAAATGAAATCTCCAACGACTTTCCCCCTTATGTTTCTTGAAAGTTTGTCTTTGTTAAAGGGTGACCAGTAGGTACTTTGCTTCATTATACCAGGGTATAGTGGTATTGTTAATAGTAACTCTATTGGGAAAAGATAGTTTTACGGAGAAATAGGTAGCAGCAGTTTTGTTTCATTAATTTTAATGCGCAATGGGTTGTACCAGTCCAGGAAGGCATCAATGCGAGTCTGCAGGTACCTGTAAAGTGTGTATGGGTGGTGAGCATAAGCGTAGATTGTAGTGTTGTCCGCATAAATTGCAAGGTATGTGTTAAGTGAACGAGGAATATCGTTAAAGTAAATGTTGAACAACAAGGTGACCGATGACGCTCCCTTGGAGGATGCCTGCTAAGATACGGGAGGTGTTAAAAAGAGTGTTGTTAATGCGGGCGCGAAAGATGCGATCTCAAAGGTAAGAGAAAATTATGTATATAGGTCTAGCAGGGAAGCGTATTTTACGCATTTAAGTGGGAAATTACAGATTTCGGATGCGTGTCCGAATCCTTGGCAGCGGTGGCACTGTTTGACGATATTTGAGACCATGAAACGCTCAACAGTGACGATTATGTTACAAATTTCGGTGATTTTATAGATTTCATAAAAATTGTCTGCTAGGATGTCTGACACTCACGCACCGTTTTTTTTTAATCGGTTATAAAAAGGAAAAATGTCGCCAAATTTTGGGGATTTTTTCCGTTAATGGTAACTTGGCTATGTATTAAGTTAGTGGTTTGGAGTCGGATTGTAAATATCGCCAATCGAAAAGTCACCAAATATCGGTGCATGAGTAACACATCTGTTCCAACTTGTCTCTGGGGCGAAGATTTATGAGATAGATGTGCATGGGTTTTGCCAGTTTTTCTGTTTTTTAGCATAGCTGCTCTATTAGCGGTAAAGTTATGATCTTTTAGAGTTTCGATAATAATATTTGGATCCGTGTACGGAGGAATGCCTCTGATACAAACTTTACATGGTCTATTTTCAGAAGGGCGGAGAGTGGTATATGGTAATGTGTTGGTGTCAAGATAGCTTTGGGTTTTTCTGAAATCATTGTAATTTTTACAGTGAACTTTAAAAAGTTCACCCTCCAGTTTAATTAAGGGTTCAACTTCAATAACTTCGTTGATTTTGCAGCAAGATCGCGCCAGTGGCCTTTAATTTCAACAAAGAAAGGATGGATTTTGTGTTTAGTTCAGTTTGAATCAGTTGAGATTGAATTTTGAGTATTACCGGATTGGTCGCCTTCAGGGGTATTGTCTTTTGGAAAAAGGTTGTGTCTGAATTTTCTTCACTTAAAACTTGAAAGTTGTTTTGGATTGGGATAGTGGGTCCCGTGTGATTTTTATGTTTGCAGCGGTTATTAGATGCGGTAAAGCCATCATCAGTGCTCACAATAGGTATCAATCTAGGATCGTTTAATACTTTTAAGTCATTTAATCAGAAATTGCTACTTTTCAGAACTTGTAGCATAGCCCACATTCGATATCATTTTCTTTAGATAAGCATAACATTATATCAGGAATTCGGCAAAAATTTTTCATTGATTCTTATCAGTCAATGTGTGATAATCACTCCAAACTGTGGCGAAGTCAATAAATTCTTGCCTACTTAAAAGTCGTTGACAGTTCTCCTTAAAGTCAAATGACATGTTTCCGACTTTAAATCAGCGTTAAAAGCAAGCTATTCTGAAAGGAACTTGATTGGCGGAAAAAAACACTTCCAATTTATGATTTACAAAACACTCGTAAAAAGCGACCGCATTCACAGCCAGCGCAATAATGCAAGTAGATTAGCAAGAAAAAAAAAACTTCGTTCTTTTCCACTCCCCGCAACCAGCAGAGCTAAGACACGTCTGTTCAGGACAAACGCATAAACGAAAAGGAATGTGTGAACGTTCTGAAAAAAAAGGAGTGAATTATTTTATAATTTAAATTACTCCGGTTATAATATTTTTTCCGGTATCCGTTTAAATAATTTTATTTGAGAAATTTTGCAACAATTTTCATATATATTCTTAATTAAAACTGATATAATTATTTCGTGATTAACGTCATTACTGCCAAACATTTTTACCTAAGTGTGGCGTACAGAATGTACTCCATCCAAACTAAAGTATATTCCTGATTTATCCTTTTCCATGACACATATATCTCAAAGATTCAGAAACACCAGAAAAATACACGAGATATCTGTTTAAGAGCCTACACTAGTCACGGGGAAAATTGAATCAAGATGGCTGCCGTTATTTAAAGGCGTGCGAGGGGATTGTCACATTTCAAATGACTGACAGGGAATTTCTCCAATTAGAAAACGAAAGGTAATTTCTTCCCTGTCCGTCTCGAAACAACGCCCCTCGAAAGCATTGATGGTATCAATCTTGGGTAATTGCCAAGATTTTAAAAGTAGAATGACTTTTATCAGATCAGAAGATTCAAATAGCATCTTCATGAAATTAGAAAAAAAAAAGTTAAACAGATTTATTTTAATCATTGTACTTTCTGTATTAGGAAGAGGGAATAAATTCCGGAGAGAAGGTTGGGGGAGGGGGGGAGGGGGGTATAGATCTAATACCTCCGTAGTCATTTGAAGTAATAATATAACAAAAAAACTTATAACCAGGACTAAAAAGGCAATCTAGAAGAATGCCATTAAAGAAGGACGATGTAATTAAATTTATATCTAAAATAAAGAAAACAGAAGTTTGTGTGTGTGTTTGTGTGTCTTTCTGCTGTGTTCTGAAGACACCGCTGCACACAGAGCTACAAAATTTGGTAGCAAGGTACCTCTGTATGCAGTTTTAAACCTCGAAGCCGGAATATGGATTTTTTTTTTTAATGCGATTTTTAGTGTTTTTTTCCCGTTTTGCAGAGATTTTATCACATTAGTAATAAGAATCCGGTTCCAATTCTTTAGCCCCAATATAACAAATTTCGTTCTCTTTTCAATAAAGTTTATTCGTACAAATATTTTGAAATTTTTGGCGATTTTTTTATTTTGCCACTAAGACATTTTCTCCAGAATAATTGACTGTTTTTTTGATTGATTCCATTTCGCCCCCAGTTACGTCAAAAAGCATGATTTTTTTCCCAATTTTTAGCTTGGAGAGTGTTCATAATTTTTTAAAGATAACAAACCAAGATTTTAAATAAAGAGAGAGTCATTAATTGTTCCAATTTGGATTTTTTGATTAGATTTTTTATACTTTTAATGCGTTTTTTTTCACGTTTTGCAGCGATTTCTTTACATTATTGAAATGAATCCAATTTTAATATTTTAACCCAATATACTAATTTTTTTCCTTTTTTCAGAAAACGTTATTCCATAAAGTAACCGAGCATCGATTCTTGAATTTTTCGCGATTTGTTTCATGCAATTTTTTAGAGTTTTTTCATGTCATTTATGTATTTGATTTTAGAAATTTGCAACAATAACTTACTGTACCTGGAAGTCAAACAAAAAAAGCGGCCTTTTTTTTCTGTGTCAAAAGTTATTGATAATTGTTAAAGTCTTGGTTTAATTTTGAGGGGACAAGGGGTGTCCGGACGTAATTTAAACATTGCGTTAATGCTCTCTTCGAAACTCCCCCTCCCCAATCAGAACTTTTTTAATATTAAACTGATTCAAACAAAATATTTTCTAACATTCTTCTCAGGTCCCTCAGGTAGTACATAAACTTCGGTACTAAACTAACGGTATCATTTTCTCAGATTTTGGTTACCACCATTTCTGGATATTAATCTCCAGGGGAGGGGTATTTTCTTGGGTTCTATAGACACGATTTCATCGAAAATTGGTTGATTCAACTTACTATGAACTAATTAAGATATAGATTTGGCACTTTTGGCGTTGAAAGGGGAACTAAAAGATTTTCAGCGCGTACGCAGCACGCCTGCTATATGGCGCCATACGCAGCGGGACACTTTCCAGAGCTTCGTTCTGAAAGAGAATTGTTTAAAACAGTGTTCTTTCTCTGACGGTGGGAAGTGGAACTAAAAGATTTTGCATTGGTTACCACCATTTCTGAATTTTAATCTCCAGCGGGGGGATTTATTTTCTCGGGTTCTATGGGACCAATATCAATGAGAATTAGTTAATTCAAATTAACATGAAATAACTAAGATATAGATAACTAATTAAGATATATATTTGGTGCTTCTTGGTGGTGAAAAATGTAATTGAAAAATTCTGTAGCGTTCGCGCAGCACGCCTGCTATACGATGCCATAGACAGCGGGGACACATGTCGGAGGTTCGCTTAGAACATAATGCGCTCCCAGGAGGTGGAACTAAAAGATTTTCCTGCCCATGCGACGAAAATGGCTATTTTAATGGAGACGGCAAAAGAAAATTACCGATTTGACAATCCCTGACAACAAAATATTCTCATTTTTGCTCATCCTTTAATATTAAATAAACCGTTAGAGGTATCGATTCGAAATACGCAATTTTAAAGTAGTCAATTTTTCCGATTCAGAAAATGCAAATTTTGTGAAAATCGGACGGTGAAGATTACTCCGCTGGCCAAGTAAATTTTCATTCATGAAACTCGGGTCCGGCTTTGTCTCCACACTCGGCCTCACTCGGCCGGGCTGAACATTACTTTTCTCTGCAGACTCGTGCCGGGCCACACTTCCGGGTAGACTTCTTTTCTGGGTCCAGCTTGGAGTGGAATTTATTCTTCCTAGAGGTGTGCACCGGCTGAAATATCAAGATTCGGGATCCGCATGGTATAAAAGCTAAGATTTCGTTCCGGATTCAACCCAACAAATATGAAAACCATTGTTATCTCGACTCAGGCATCCTCTAAATTCTTTCCTCCCAGCCCATGCTGGATTGGCATTTCTATTACTTTCTTTGATTTTTTCAAGAAAAATGTATTGGATTCATGAAAATTTTCGAATTCCGGTTTTCGACGGATTTATACATTTTAAAAGGTACTAAACACGATTTCACTGTTTGCATTTCTTCTAACTTTACAAAAAGAAAGTATTGGACTGGTGAAAATTTTTGACCTCCGATTTTAAACGGATTTATACGGTTTAGAAGACTTGAATACTATATGACTGTTTTTAGAAAAATATCTGTCTGTATGCATATGAACATTTTTTCTCAGGAACTAATTCACAGAATTTAATAAAATTTTAGAATCAGCTAGAACTTGTAACAAATTGGTGCTGATCAGTTTTTGGTGTAAGTCGCTCAACAGGTGGCTGCTATGCTACATTTTTCACGATTTACGCAATAGCTCTGTCTCAAGAACTAATTCACAGATTTTCATCCACCTTCAAATTCAGTTAGACGTGGATATCAGTTGTTGCTGATTAGGTTTCGGTGTACACAGCCCTAGAGGTGGGGCTGCCATGCCGCATTATTCACAATTTTCAAGCTAACTCTATCTCAAGAACTAATGCAGAGATTTCCAACAAATTTCAGATTCAGTTTGGCATTGACATAGGTTGTTGCTGATTAGTTTTTGGTGTACACCGCCAAAAGGTGTCGCTGCTAAGCTGCAGTATTCACGATTTTCAAATAGCTATATCTCAAGGACTAATGCACGGATTTTCATTATGAGTTGTAACTTATTATGTGTTGGTAATCGCCCAACAGGTGGCACTGCTATGCTGTATTTTTCTGAATTTCCGTACAAGCTCTATCTCAAGGACTAATGCATAGATTTTCATAAAACTTCAGATTCAGTTTCACATCGCCATACGTAAGTTGATGCTGATAAGGTTTTGATGTATACCACCCAAAAGGTGACACTGCTATGCTGCATTATTCACGATTTTCTAGATAGCTATATTTTAAGGACTAATGCACGGATTTTCATTACATTGCAGGTACAGTTAGACGTTGACATAAGTTGTTACTTATTAGGTTTTGGTGTAAATCGTTCAACAGTTGACGCTGCTATGCTGTTTTTTTTTCAGGATTTCCGCAATATCTCTATCCCAAGAAGTAATGTACAGATTGTCATCAAATTTCAGATTCAGTTAGACATGGACATAAATTGTTGCAGGTTTGGTGTATACCGCCCAACAGGTGGCGCGGTATGCGGCATTATTCACTCTTTTCAAGATAGCTATATCGCAAGAAATAATGCACGGATTTTAATAAAACTTTATATTCAGCTAGACATTCATATAAATTGGTGCGGATTAGTGTTTGCTCTCAATCACTCAACATGCGGCGCTGCTATACTACCCTTTTCACGATTATCACAATAGATATCTCAATAATTATAATGCACAGAATTTCATCAAATTTCAGAATCTGTTTGACCCTGACATATATAGACGCTGATTATGTTTTGATGTAAATAGCCCAACAGATGGCTCTGGTATGCTGCTTTTTCCATCATTTTCACGATATGTATATCTCAAAAACTAATGCACAGAATTTCATCAAACTTCAGATTCATTTAGATGTTGGCATAAGTTGTTGCTTATTAGGTCTTAATGTAAATCTCCCAACAGGTGACGCTGCTAAGCTTCATTTTTCAGGATTACACGATTTTAGCGATAGTCATATCTCAAGAACTAATGCACGGAATTTAATGAATCTTGAGACTGAGTTAGACTTTTATATAAATTGCTGCTGATCCGTTTTTGGTGTAAATAGCCCAATATACTGCATGGCGTTGCTACGCAGTTTTTTTCTCCATTTCCACAATAGCTCTATCTGAAGAACTAACGTAAGGATTTTCAACAAATTTCAGATTCAGTTAGGCTTTGACATAGGTTATTGCTGATTAGGTTTTGGTGTATACCGCCCAAAATTTAGTGCTGCTATGCTGTATCATTCATGATATTCAAGATAGATATATTTGACGAATTAATACACGGATTTTCATTAAATTACAGATTCAGTTAGATGTTTACATAAGTTATTGCTTAATTGATTTTGGTGTAAATCTCCCAACATGTGGTGCTGCATGTTGCGTTATTCACGATTTTCAACCCAGCTCTATCAAATTTCAGATTCAGTTAGACATGGACATAAGTTGTTACTGATTATGTTTTGGTGTATACCACCCAAGAGGTGGCAGTGTATGCTTATTATTCATGATTTTCAAGATAGCTTCATCTCAAGAACTTATGCACGGAATTTAATAAAACTTTGTATTCAGTTGGACCTTTATATAAATTGGAGCTGATTAATTTTTTGTGTAAATCGCTCAAACGGTAGCGCTGCTATGCTACATTTTTCACGATTTTCACGATAGCTGTATCTCAAAACCTAATGCACAGAATTTCATCAAACTTCAGATTCAGTTACACTGTAAAAAAAGTCTGTAATTTTGACAAAAAAAGTATTTTACTTTTTTACAGAAAATATTGTTTAAAGGAAAAACAGTTTTTACCTGTAAAAAAAAATGTGGATTTTTCATTTTTACAGAAAAAATCTATATGTTTTACAGAAAAAAAACTGTTTTAATGAAAATATATCTATATTTTCTGTAAATTAAACGGTTTTCCACCGGCGCCAAAATTGACAGTTTTTCTGTTAATTTGAGAGATTTTTTTTACAGTGTACACTTGGACATATGTTTTTGCGCATTAGGTTTTAATGTAAATCTCCCAACACCTGGCGCTGCTATGCTGCATTTTTCAGGATTAACACGATTTTAGCGATAGTCATATCCCAAGAACTAATGCATGGAATTTAATAAAACTTTAGATTAGGTTCGACCTTGTTTATATGTTGCTGCTGATTTATGTTTGGTGTATGTGAAACATGTATGATATAGACGAAAGTTTTGGGAGTGGCAAATCTGACTAGTTTTCTTCTATCGATACAAGAAGAAAGTATTGGATTTGTGTAAAATTTCGACGTCTTGTTTTTCAAAGATTTATACGTTTTTGGAAATCCTGAACACGATATTATTGTTTTTCAAAAATGTCTGTCCGCGAGTTTGTCTGTCTGTATGTGACACAAATTTTTGGTCGCTCTATGTCAGCAAATAATGCATGGAATGTAATCAAATTTCATATTCAGTTATACATTGACATAAATATGTGGTGATTAGGTTTTGATGTAAATCTCGCAGCTTCTATGCTGCATTTCTCACGATTTCTGCGATAGCTATATTCCCAGAACTACTGTATGAAATTTTCTGAAAATTCATATTATGTTAAGTTGTGTATATAAGTCGTGTCGGCTCTTGCCAATCAAGCTTTTGTACGGGCTGAGCCGACTTCGGGCAGAACTTTTAGCGTTTATATCGTACTAGGCCAATATATATATATATATATATTTATATATTTGTACGGACCAGGTCGTTCTCGGGTCGAACTTTTAGCTTTTATATCGGTTGGGTCATTATATTTTTTGTACAGGGCGGTGAAAGCCTGGTCCTGGAAATTTCGACCCATTTAGACAGCTAACCGACATATCTAAGCTAGTTTTATGGGTTTTTATGCTTATTTCAGCCAATGTCCCATAGGTACTGAATGTCTATTTCTTTAAAATGTTTAAAAAATTGTTTACTGAATTACAACTAATCTTAGTAATAAAATGAGGCTGAGCCACCAGCCGGTTGAGTGCCCCCGTCAGCACATCAACCGCCGCACCCAAGCCCTGAAGGACTTTAAACGCACTAGAACAGGAGAGTCCTCCTGTAAGTGCTGCGGCCGGTGGGAGCGCCACCACCTGCTGAACACTCCCTTTAACCCAAGAGACGTACGACAAAAGTCGCTGCGATATGCGATGGAACCCACACTTCGAGGACACCACAACAAAACACTTGGGGAGACGCTGGAGACCTCCGACAGCTTCGTAGCCGGAACCTAAAAGTGGGAACCGGGTCCTAGGCCTTATGCCAAACTATCCCAACGACTCTTATTGTACGACAGTTTCCGATCATCGAGTCCTAGGGGAGGAGGAAACGACTGGTCTCATCGGCTGCTGCGAGGAAGAGGAAGCAACTGGTCTCATCGGCTGCGGCAAGGAGAAGGAGCCTCTCGCCAGCCCGAGACCTCAAGGAAAAGTGTCCCTGAACGCATAGACACGTCCTGGCATAAATTGTCGCCTACAGAAGCTTTCCCTCCGGCGAAGCCCTGCAACGAATTGCAGGTAGTGGCCAGTCGACTCAACTGGGGTGTCACCCACATATAAAATAAAACATAAACAAAAAGACAACAATAACAACAATGAAAAAGGGGAGGCACCACTATCGGTACTCTGAAGGTCATGGAAAATTCCTTCAAAAGCGCCAAAGAGGCGGTCCCGATCAAGAAAGTTATTTCTAAGATTCCAGCTAATCGAACAGTCCAGGTAAAGAACATACATCCTCCCGAGGAGTTGATATGGTTACACGGTGACCTAAGTCGCCCCGAGTACTCCTATCACTCTTCCTACAAACGGGCAATGCCCTTCTTCCGGACCATTGAGGTTGACACAAAACTACTCCAGCTGCAGACCATGCGTGTACGCCCACATGCCGGTAACTACGCTCGGCTAGTACTGAGGGTGCTTCACGCCGCCTCACGCAGTAACCAAGCGTCACTGCAGAGCCAACACACACCGTGCTCTTCGGAGTTCGATCTCGCCTCCGTCAACGCCCCCAGATAAAGTTTTGGAAACTATCTGACCGCTGTTAGCTAGTCGTTGCTCATCGTCACCTACCTCGACGCAGCGCGAGGGTCCCGCTCGAGCAACTGAGATAGGCTTACGAGGCGTCCTTCTACCACTTAGGGAGGAGGTTTCCAATATTGGCAGAGTCCTCACGCCGCAGAATACCTGAGCTTATGAAGGGTAGACCCAGACTCAGTGGCCTGCGTCACCGAGTCTTTTTGGTGTCTCTATTTTTTGGACGCCCGAACGCTATCACCGGCGCACCACATTAAGGTGACGGTTCAACCGTGTCCTGCCCCCGTCGTGTCGAACATCTCGTTGTGTCGGGCTTCCGGTCATCTTTCCTACGGAAGGGACCGAGTCGGAATCTCCGGAGAAGCCCGCTGAAATTCTAAGCCATAAAGAAACAAGCAGTCTTATATCTATTTGAATGCCTAAGAGGGACTGCTCAGACTGGGAACCAGATCTGTAGAGCATAGATGTCCCTCCCGGTCCCTTTATTAAGGTCTTAAAAAAAATACATATTTCAGCTGGAGCTGAACCCGCCAGAAAACGCGACAGCAGGCGGGGTGAAAATAAATATTCTAAGGTGATACTATCTTAATGTACATTACAGGTAGTTCACTGCCAGAGACATACCTCCAGCGCGACACTGGACATTGAAGATGGTTTATGATTGGATGATGTTCATACCAGGAATGAAGTGCATATCTCAGGAGCGGGTCAAGTTAAGAAAGATCCATCAAGAACTTAAAGATGTTTTTCAGTTTATTTAAAAGTGCTGGGCGGGAAAGGATATTATCTAGTTAATCTTTTTGACATAATTCTGAATACTGGAGAGTAATTAAAGCTTAAAATTGTCACTATTGATACACTGAAAAGTATTATTGCCCTTGAAAAGATCGCGCCTTTATACGACTTCGAGAAAGTATCTCCCAATGTGTCCTGATACACACAGTTCCTCTAAAAAATATTTTCTAGGAATGCTTTGTATATATATCGTCCTACCGTAGTATAAAATAATTCTAAAAAAAATCCGAACAACCATTTT
Organism: Maratus michaelseni; assembly: GCA_963931845.1. Lineage (NCBI taxonomy): Eukaryota > Metazoa > Arthropoda > Arachnida > Araneae > Salticidae > Maratus > Maratus michaelseni. The sequence goes on from OZ007592.1 coordinate 398,500,009, forward strand.
ACTAGTACTAGTGTTGTAACGTTCTATCCTATAGTTCTATTTCCAAACGGTTCGTTGTTCCTTTGGGAATTTTATTACAATGTGGAATTCCTCCATTGAGTCATAAGCGATGTTACTGAGATGTGAGCTCACACTGTCTCTCTGTACCCACTGGTACGTCTGTATGCTTGGCGACAGCATTTGACATTGCATCCAAGATTCGATCTCGGCAGCATGCTATCGTTACCAGATCGAGCGCTGGTAGTTAAACTTTTTTACAAGAATGGTGAATCGACAACTATTGCATTGCGAAAGTTTCGCACGAAGAAAGAACTTCAGGCGCAAAAAACCCTATTTCATTGAATGGGATACTCAATTTAGTACGACGTTTTGAGAAAACGGGGAGTTTGGAGGATCGTCCACGTAGTGGCAGACCATCCTCGAGCATGGATCGCGTCAATGTTGTGAAAAGTGTCATGGAAGAATTGGCAGCCGAGACATCAATGAGGAGTAGCAGTGCTCGTGAAGCTGGGAGAATAACGGGAATTTACGTAATCGTCGATTCGACGTATTCTGCACGGAATCTTGGATCTGTATCCGTACAAGATACAGGCAATTCACCAGTTATTACTGGCAGATAGAGATAAAAGACTAAAGTTTTCTACATGGGCGCTGGCAAAACTGGAGCAGGACCCATAATGGTTGTTGAACGTCAACTGGACGGATGAAGCACACTTTTCACTGCATGATGACGTCAATACGCAAAACAGTCGTATCTGAACAACGTCAAACCCTCGTGAGTACCTGACCAAGCTAGTGCATGCTCCTCATTTGACTGTTTGGTGTGGTTTCACCGCGTCTTTTGTTCTGGGCAGGGCCCCACTTATGCAGGGGCATGTGGGACAGCTGCCCCAGGTCCCCAATCTGAGAGCCCCCCCCTCTGCTCTTAATTAAGATTTTTGTTAAACGGATGCAAAATGGTTTAAATTGGCCAAAAGTGACAAAAAATATTACATTTTCAAAGATTTTGGAAAGGAGTGTAGCCCTCCACTTCCTGTCCCCTAAGCCCCCTAAAAAGAACAATCTACATCATTAGAAAACTAATGTTATAAAAATTTATATAAAAATACTTTAGAGCATGGGGAATGAAGTAACAACGTATCAAGTGTTAAAATTTGTTGCTATTAGTATAAGGGCATGCCTGCACTTATCTTTCCATATTATGGAATCGCCCAAATACATGCTGATGCACAACAAATATTAAATTTTATAATATAATAGAAAATTTTACATTATAACAAATAACCGAGAGTGATTGAAAGATCTGCATTTACACTTCAAAAGCTCACATGAGTCGTTATATTCCTACACCAAAAAACAGTGTTCTGTCATTTGTTAAAGTTGTGACCATTTCTTGTGATACCCTGTATATGTATACAGATGTAAATAGCACTTGGTTCGAAATTTATGTATACATAAAATAGGTATGGAGTTTAATACTAGTCACTTCAACATAAATCCCGAACAATTTTCATGGATAGATAGAAAGGGGCCTCTCAGAATGATGCTTGCCCCGGGCCCCAGATAGTCTAAGTTGGGCCCTGGTTCTGGATCCTTTCTTTTTTGAAGAGTCCTAAATCCGGCTGGAAAACCTGTACAGTCACTGCAGAACGGTATGTTACGCTTTTGCGTGACCACGTTGTGCCTGCATTGCTGGAAAGCCTGCATGCAGGATGGTGCCCCGTCGCAGGTTACACGTGAAGTCAAGATGTTCCTGTTGAACACTTTCACTGAAGACCGAGTGATAAGTCGAGGTTGTAAGTTTGAGTGGCCCGCATGATCTCCAGACATGACCCCGGCAGGTATTTGGTTGTGGGGATACTTAAAGTGTCGTGTACACTGGGGCTCCCCAGAAACTTTGGTGGAATTGAAAGATGCCATTCGACGGACCGTCGGTGGCATCGATGCCGACATGCTACATTCAGCTGTAACAGGCGTACTGACGCGCTTCGCTTCCCTAATACCTGGTGATAGTGGTCATGTGGATCATCTTTTACTGTAAAATAAATGCACAGTATCATATTATTGTGATTTGTTTTATTGTCTATTTGTGTTTGCCTGATTTGCATAAAACTCCTCAGTACGACGTGTGAGCGCCCTCTATTGGTTACTCTTGGAATAATTTTTTATTATACATGGAAAAAAAATCCAAAAAACTTCTGATTCATACTCGCTCAAACCGAAAAATTTTCTGAGCATTACTTCTTTTGTTATGAATATGTAAAGTTTACACGAATTTATGACGCACCCGGTATATATATATATATATATATATATATATTTAGCATTTTGACGAGGTTGAGATATTACGATGAATACTATTCGATGAAAAGATGGCAGTCCTTCAACGATATAGCAAGTTGCAGTCGATATTAGCAAGTATGGCGAAGTAGAAGGCAATGAAATGAGATCACAGAATTTCTCCAGTAAATCCAGCCAATCTCCAGACAAATAATTTTATTAGAAGACGAACAACACAGAAACGATTCCCAAAGGTCTAAAACTTATAGCCCTCGGGCTAACGTTGCTTCACTTCATTGAATTAAGATGTTACTGGGCCAGTTGAATATTCTACGGTCATACAAATACCAAACACATATTTGTTTTGCTTCCGAAAACGTCAAAAATCTCTCGTTCCGACCGGTGCAGGCGAGTTTTTATCTCTCCGCGGAAACATACACAGAATTACGTCACGAGCGCTCAACCCAATGAGTGAGAAGCTAGCTCCAGCCCAACGAATGAGGCTAGAGGGCGAGGCTAAAACATTAAAGAATCCCCTTACTTGGGTGCGGACCAATTTAGAAGTTAAAATCCCAAGCGCGCGAAAAATTCAGAGCAATAATAATAATAATAATAAAAAGAAAATGGCTTTAAAAAACATTCGAAATGAGAACGCGTCTCAGAATTTTATAGATTGGGGAACTGATAAAAGCTACGAATGATCTTAAATTTTAGATTAAGATTTGGAATAAAATAATTATTAATATACGGATATTTACTTTTAAAAGGACTTTAAATAGGAAGAGATATTATTAAGAATTAAGAAAATACTGACTATGACAGAAGTTAGATTAATTTTAAAATATTAATGCGAATAAAATTGAAGGCTACGAAGGAAATAAATTTTTATATAACATATATATATATATATATATATATATATATACTAGCTGACCCGACCGGCGTTGCTCGGGCCCATGATAATAAAATTAAACAAACCTAAAGTTTGAAAAATTTTATATCTTTAACCTGATTTTGTATTAAATTATTTAGTTAAAATTGCTTCGCACGTCGACTGAAAATCCTTTATCTCCACTTTCCGCAAATACGGGCGCATTCTGTTAAAACGAACCACCGACACGTGTTCCCACTGCCTGTCGCACCTTATGGTATGCATGCAGAGCACGCGCTGCAAACTCTCAGTTCCACCTTCCGCCGCCAGGGGATGCACCCTGTTCCAAAGAAACCACCTTCCGAATAAAACTCCAAATCGTGTCGCCGCTGTCACCAGCACCGAATAGCAAGCGTGCTGCGCACGCACTCATAATCCTTTAGTATCGCATTCCAACGCTAGGGGGCGCAATTTGTCCCATACGAACATCCAACACGGGTACCCGTTGTATAAAGGAGTTGAATGAACTAATGCCCGTCGAAATCAGGCCCACAGTACTCTAAAAAATAATGCGCCCCTTGGCGGTGGAAGGTGGAACTAAAATCTGTAACACGAACGAAAACCAAGTCGAATCATCTAAAGGCCGTTGCGATTGGGAATCCGTAGAACTCGAGATAAGAATGCACAGTTAGATAAAGAAACTCGTAGGATTGCTTGTAGGGCACTTGGTTAAGTGCTCAACAACAATTCATTTACTTTGATTGTTGATAACCATCTTCATAAATATACGGGTTGTGTACTTTTATATGGAACATAAATTAAACATTTATGAAAATCGTTATTTAAAATTTCCTGTATTCTCTACCCATAACATTTAAAAAACGCTACGTTAGAAGCTAAAAATGTTAAATTTCTTGGGAATTTATTTTGTATAAATCAGAGCAAAGCCCTCCTTCCCCATACCCGCAACATAATTTATTCAAGAAAACCACCTTCACATACATTAACGTGATCATTATAAAAAAATTTTTTTTTTTTGATAATTAGAACATAACGAAGACGCTACGCTATAATAATCGGCAGATGACATCCCTTCCCATCCTCAATTTCAAATCTATATCTTAATTATTTATATAAATTTTTGTTCATTAGTAAAATTAGTAAAATTAGTAAAATCCTGTAACCAAGCATAGATTATGAAACACTTTCCAACACTAACAGAATACTTTAACAAACCATCGCTGTTTAATACGGTAAATAAGTTATCTAAGTAAACATTTCAGAAAAACACAAAACACGTTTGAAAACCAGATTTCAGGAATTACCATCCACAGCCGGAAAAGTACTCCAATTCTTTTCTGCAGCCCTGTATATAATTTATATATTTGTATATACTCTATAGTATGCTGCAATTTAGTTTAGCAATAAAACAAATAACACAGTTGGAAATTCATCTTCAGCAGTTTCCACCAATAGATGGAAACATACTTGAATTATTTTGTACAGCCCTGTATATTACATAAGCTTTTTGTACTCGCTACATATTAAGCTATAGTTTAATTCAGGCAAATACACGCTGAAATCACACTTCCAGGAATTATCATACATAGTCAGCCATGTATTCAGTTCTTTGCGTGGTCCTGTATATGATTTTATTTTCATTCCACAAACCTTTCTTGGTATACTAAATATATTTCACGTTTAAAATGCATAACTCGATTAAAAACCCATTTTAATCAATTTACGCTGCTGCGCAGCAATGCTTACAATTTTTTTTGTTTCGCCCGGTATATGATCTGTAGCATTTATACATAACTCATAGCATTCAAAAATTTAGTTAAACGCATACCTAACTAAAATCCTACTTCCAATTTTGGCTTATAAACAATATTTCGGACACAGTAATGTACCCGAAATATTTTGTGTGTCCCTGTAAATGAATGATAAATGCTTTTCGCATAACAAGTGTCTTGTAGTAAACCTCAATAATGTATATCCATTTCATTATATCTGAAATGGCGTAACATAATTAAAATATGCTGCAAATAGTTTTTCCCCCGTAGATCATCATGTAAAAGAATACTTTTGTGTAAATGAAAGAAATAAAAAAGGAAAACTGCCCAGTTAAACTGAGGCCATTGAGCTCACAGGCTATTCACACTAATTGTATATTATACTCTTATTTCAAAGAATTTGAAATAAGCCCCTCGAAAAATAAAGAAATCGACAATATGTTAAGGGGGTTCATATCCTTCCCCCCTTATAGTTAACCAATGAACCCCCAAAACTAATCAGTGAAGCGCTTTATCAGAATGAACCTATATATAAAATTCGAAGAAAATCGGATAATTCTGCTTGAAAAACTCTTATCTAAATTAATGGGGGAGGATTAGCCCCCCATTACACCGTTTATACTTAATCAATGAACCCCCAAAACTAATCAGAAAAGCGCGTTATCACGATGAACCTATGTACAAAATTTAAAGAAAATCGGATAATTCTGCATGAAAAACTCATCTGTTAAATTCAGGGAGCTTACCCCCCCCCCCCCGCTTTTTATACTTAACCAGTGAACCCCCAAAAGTAATCAGAAAAGTATCTTATCACGATGAACCTATGTACGAAATTTGAAGAAAATCGGGTAATTCTGCATGAAAAACCCATTTATCTAAATTAAGTGGAGTTAGCCTTCCGTCCGCCACCCCCCTTTATACTTAACCAATGAACCCCCAAAACGAATAAGAAAAGTATCTTATCACGATGAACCTATGTACGAAATTTGAAGAAAATTAGATAATTCTGCATGAAAAACTCATTTGTCAAATTCAAGGGGGGGGGGCTGACCCCCCCCCCTTTTATACTTAACCAATGAACACCACCCCCTCCACTGGAGTCTCCCCAAGTTCAATCCAGGGCTATTAGTCAATTGTTACGAACGTTAAAATTTATAAAGTAAGAAAAAAGCATGTAAATATTCAGACAGATAAGCTTATTATTGCTTACAGTCTGCTGGAAAGATACTTTTCCATCAAAAGAAGAAAAAAAAAAGTATTAAATTTGAAGTATCCCTTCCAAAGTTTTACGTAGATATACATACAGAAATAAATAATATATATCAGATAAACATATAGCCATTATCGTGGTGAGGCTTTTCCGAGAGGCGTATCTATAGAGTTCAGAGAATGCTTTGTCCAATCACAGAATACCTCTGGGTGGATCCGAGTAGAGGCGGTCCGCGTATAATTAATTCAGGTGTTTTTTCTCAATTTTGGTCAAAGTTGTCGCGTGATTATACTCGCTGTAATTGCAGTAGAATTATAAAAATCATATTTTTGGAAAGCTGAAACACTGAGCTATCGTTGTTAGTTCTTAATTTTTTTTAAATATTGTTGGTATCGATTTTATAAGAGTTTAAAAGACACAACAACTCGATTTTTACCGAATCCAACCATTGAGTTGGTCTTCAGAAATAAACTAGAACAGAAATCGAAAAAGTGAAAACTAACAACGTTGGAGATTGGTCTCTGCTATCCTATGGAAAAAAAAAAAATATTTAAAAATATTAAAATGCGAGCGAGAAATCGCGCGATAACCTTCCCATAGACTTAACATTAGCGTGAGCGTTTCTTCGCGTGACTAGTGTGGGCTCTTAACATGTGTGTGTGAGTTCATAAAATATCAAAATGTGATAGTGTGTTTTGGGGTTCATAAACGAAATATTGGTAATAAATTTCATATACCGATAAAAGAATAAAAAGAAACGTGTCCAGTTAAAATTATGGCATTGAGCTCACAGGCTATTCACACTAATTGTATATTATACTCTTATTTCAAAGAATAATACCCCCTAATGGACAATAAATTAAAGGGGGTGAACCCCTGTTCCTCCACTGTACAAATAACCAACGAACTCCCAAGGCTCATCAGGGAAACGCTTTATCAGAACGAACCTGAAAAATTTGAAGGAAATCAGATAATTCTGCATGAAAAACGCATTTATCTAAATTATCGGGGAAATTAGCCCCCCCGTTCCCCCTTTCATCGTAAACAATGAACCCACAAAACTAATCAGGGAAGCGCCTTATCACAATGAACATAAAACAAAATTTGAAGCAAAACGGATATTTCTATCAAGAGTTAATGCGTTACGTATATACATACATTTACATACATACATACAAAACCGGCGGGAACATTAGCTCTCAGGCTTTAACAGCGTGTGAGCTAATTAAACAAGAAAAGTGCCCAGTTAAACTGATGGCATTGAGTTCACAGTCTATTCACACTAATTGTATATTATACTGTTATTTCAAAGCATAACGCCCTCAAAAAATAAAAAAATCGACAATAAGTTAAGGGGGATTAACACCCGTTCCCCTTTATACTTTACCAATGAAACCCCAAAACTAATCAGAGAAGCGCCTTATCATAATGAACATATATACAAAATTAGAAACAAATCGAACAATTCTACAGGAAAAAAGCATTTATCTAAATTCGGGGAATTAGCCCCCGTTCCCCTCCCTTATAATTAAACAATGAACCCCCAAAACTAATTAGGGAAGCGCTTTATCACAATGAACCTATATACAAAATTTTAAGCAAATTGGATAATTTTGCATGAATAACCCATTTATCAAAATTTAGGGAGATTAGCCCCCGTTTCCTTTTTATAATTAACTGTTAAACCCTGAAAACAAATCAGAGAAGTTCCCTATCACAATGAACCTATATACAAAATTTGAAGAAAATCGGATAATTCTGCATGAAAACCTATTTATCTACATTAAAGGGGGTTAGCCCCGGTTGTCACCTTTATGCTTAACCAATTAACCTCTAAAACTAATCAGGAAAGCGCCTTATAACAACGAACCTACAAACAAAATTTGAAGAAAATCGGATAATTCTTCATGTAAAACCCATTTATCTAAATTAAGGGGGAAGGATTAGCAATTTTTTCTCTTTATACTTAACCAATGAACCCCCAAAACTAATCAGGGAAGTGTCTTGTCACAATGAACTTATAAACAAAATTTGAAGCGAAACGGTTATTTCTATAGAGTTATCGCATTACGTATATACGTACATACATACACACATACGTACTTACATACGTACGTACTTAGATACGTACATACAAACGTAAGTACAAACAGAAACTTCGGGCACATTAGCTGTCAGGCTTTGATAGCCTGTGAGCTAAAACGAAAACTGCACATTTATACTGAGGGCAGTGAGTTCACAGGCTATTCACACTAATTGTATATTATATTCTTATTTCAAGGAATTTGAAATAAGCCTCTCAAAAAATAAAGAAATTGACAATATATTAAAGGGGATCATCCCCAATCCACCCCCCCCCTTACAATTAACTAATGTATCCCCAAATCTAATCAGGGAAGCACTTTATTATACTGAACCTATATACAAAATTTGAAGAAAATTGGATAATTCTCCATGAAAGACCCATTTATCTAAATTAAGTGGGGGGGATTAGCCCGCGTTACCCCCCTTTATACTTAACCAATGAACCCCCAAAATTAATCAGAAAAGCGCCTTATCACTATGACACTATATACAAAATTTGAAGTAAGTTGGATAATTCTGCTTTAAAACCCCATTTATATAAATTTAGTGTGGGGGGGGATTAGCTCTGTTTCCCCTTTATACTTAACCAACGAACCCCCAAAGCTTATGATGGAAGCGCCTTACCACAATGAATCTATATACAAAATTTGAACGAAATCTGACCTTCTGCAGGAAAAAGCAATTTATCTAAGCTAAGGGAGGGTTAGTCTCCTGTCATTCCTGTTTAAATTTAACCAATGAACCCCAAAATTAATGAGGGAAGCGCTTTATCACAATGAACCTAATACACAATTTGAAGAAAATCGGATAATTCTATTTGAAAAACCCATTTATCTAAATTAAGGGGGTTAGTCCTCATCCCCCTTTATACTTAACCAATGAAACCCCAAAACTAATCAGGGAAGCGCGTTATCACAATGAACCTATAAACAAAATTTTAAGCGAAAAGGTTATTTCTATAAAGAGTTATCGCGTTATTGACATACATACGTACATACAGAACCGGCGGGCGCATTAGTTCTCAAGCTTTGATAGCCTGTGAGCTAAAAGGGTTCTTAACTCTACTATAAAGAAAGAATAATAAATTATCTAATTTTTTACATACACATTTTATTCAAAATGTAGAAAATCGAATATATATGTATTTTCATTCATATTCGAATATGCTTTTATTCTCGTCTCATAATATATATTTCGGCTGTAATGTTTTGGGAAAATCCATACAACCTGACCTGGAAAAACGTAATTCTGACCCACAAATAACATTCTACAGTGAACCCGACCATAAAAAGACAATTAGTCACGGAGATGCGAAAAAAAAAAAATAGGGACAACTTGGCCCTGTGGAGGGCTCTATTCAACGATGAGGAAGTGCGCGCTATTCATAGGTTTTACAATATTTGAATATTAAACTAGTTGGACATACCAATCTCAAAACTTTCTTCTATCTCATACATATAAAAGCTTCAAAATTTGCCATCAAACCACAAAAAAAAAAATCAAAATTTTTCGTCATTCCGTTGTACGTCAGCTACTTGCGAATCTTCGGGTTACCTGTATTCCAGCAGCCGATGTATTATACTAAACTACGGAAAGTCCTTCTGGCCTGTACCGTCAAGAAAAAATAGCATCCCTATTGCTCGGTTGTGAGGCCTTAGCTAATTCTACTAAAAATACACGAATTTAAAAAGCGTTGAACCCGATTACAGAAGAGTCATTCCCAGTTCTGGTCAATATTGAATTTGAATGAGAATATCGATAAATTAATTAAGTTGGATTCACACGTGGCAGTGTATTTTTTGTCTCCAAATTTGGCGATATTTCACCAATTGTCGCCAAGCTTGGCAAATAATTTGACGTTGGCGAATATAAATATACAGTGTTAAGCATGTAAGTGTTGAAACGATGGTTATAACAATGAAAGAAAATTTAGTGAAAACATGTTCATTAAAACTCATAAATTAAACCCATTTATGGAGGAATCCTGCTGTATTGTTTCATAATGTCGGACACCCTATAATTTTAAACTGCTATATCTCCGCCATTTTTTAAGAGCAAAACAAAAAAATGCTTTGGAATCCTTGGATGAAGGCCGAACATTTAACGGAAATTTTTTTTAGGATTTCTAATATTTTTCTATATTTTTTTGAAATTAAAATCTATAAATGGCTATCAATGCGCCCCCTCCAGCCACAATATCCCCAAATTCAACTGGGACCTGCAGGTTATAGTCAAAAACATATACAAAAAGTTTGGTTCAATTATCTGCATAACTTCATGCACTTTTCGATGATACAATAGTGAAAATGGAGCAAAAATCGTGATCACAGCTCCCCCTTTGTCGAAATATTCCCAAATTCAACTGGTACCTGCAGGCTACAGTCTAAAACATATACAAAAAAAAATTGGTTAAATTATCTGCATAAAGTCATACACGTTTCGATGATACAATAGTGAAAATGGAACAAAAATCACGATCGCAGCGTCCCCTTTCGTCGAAATATCCCCAAATTCAACTCGGACCTGCAACTATAGTCAAAAACATAAAAAAAAAAAATGGTTCAATTATCTGTATAACTTCATACACTTTTCGATGATACAATATTTAAAATGGAACAAACATCGCAATCGCAGCCCCCCCCCCCCTTTCGTCGAAATATACCCAAATTCATGTGGGATCTGCTGGCCACAGCCAAAAACATAGAGAAAAAATTGGTTCAATTATCTGCATAACTTCAGGCACTTTTCGATGATACAATAGTGAAAATGGAACAAAAATTGCGATCGCAGCGCCTCCTTTTATCGAAATATATCATAAATTCAACTGGGATCTGCAGTCTATAATCCAAAGCATATACACAAAAATTTGGTTCAATTATCTGCATAACTTCATGCACTTTTCGATGATACAATATTGAAAATGGAACAAAAATCGCGGTCGCAGCGCCCCCTTTCGTCGAAATATCCCCAAAATTCAAGTAGACCCTGCTGACTATAACCGAAAACATAGGAAAACAAATTGTTCAATTATATGCGTAACTTCATACATTTTTCGATGATACAATAGTGAAAATGAAACAAAAATCGCAATCGCAGCGGCCCCTTTCGTCGAAATATCCCCAAATTCAACTGGGACCTGCAGGCTATAGTAAAAAACATTTTAAAAAAAAGGTTCAAATTGAAGAATAACTTCATACACTTTTCGATGATACAATAAGGACAGACAGACGGGCAGACAGACATTTTGTAAAAACATGTTTTTTGTCATCTCTGACCCCTAAAACGTGTAAATCCGTCAAAAACCGGAAGTCGAATAAAAGTTCGATTACAACTACTTACTTCTATCATAGATAGAACAAAGTAAAAATACAAATGTGTTCATTTTTCTATATAAATGATAAAATTGTTATTAGAGACCCAATGGAAGACTTATATTTTGTATTAAAACATGAATTGTTTTTCTTTCATTTCCGGTTCTAATCGAAATATGTGAGGTTCGGGTCGATTCGAGGGTCGGCGAAAATTACTTTGTCCGGTTGTGGGTTGATGAATTGGTTTTGTCCGAGTCGGGTTGCGAATTGAATTTAAATAATATTTTTGGGTCGACTGCAAGAATGAAAACCCAACCCGATACCTAAATAATACAAGTCAACCCGACCCGCAACAAAAATGTAAAAATCAACACGACCCGAAGCAAGAAAGTAGAATTTAACCTGATCCGCAATGAAGAAATTCTTTCCCAAGCCGACCAGAACAGCGGGTCATATTAGAACCTATTATCGCTCCCCCGACTCCCCAGATCTGCCCTAGGACTTTAGTCAATTTTTACGAAAGTTAAAATTTATAAAGTACTAGAATCCGTCAGGCCGAAATGTCGGAGCATTGAGTTGGATAAACATAAAATATAACACTAACAATATATAATATATATTTTTTATTTTTATATTTACTATTTAATAGTATAAAAGAAAATTTACAATAACAGCTGTTGAATTTTCAAGTGTTTATTCGGTCAACAGTTGCCTCAGATACTGCTCAAATGCTAATCTATCAGCAAGTGCCCCCATTCTTCTAATTTGGTCTAGCCTATCCTTTGCAAAAGGCACTTCAATCAGAACATCCTCTAAACGTCGAACCCTGCTAAACGCGACATAAGTTGCTCCAAGTGACAACTCCTTTTCACCAATGTCCACAGCTATTTTTGACAAAGTTAAACCTTGGGATTTGTGTATGGTGACAGCGTATGAAACTGTTAAAGGTAACTGAGTACGGGAGCATGAGACATTGTTTTCTTCTCAAGACTTTGTAATAGGTGTGACAGGAAAAAGTCTTTCAGTGAGAAATGGTCCCCGATAATCATTAAAATGAACCATTACTGCCTGTGGCAAGCATGGAGGCCGTAATCCTGGTCCGTAGACAATATCTTTTACCGTACCAAGTGCACCGTTGACCAATCCTCCCTCTGTCCACAGATTGGTACGCAACATAATTCTGCATCCAATTGCTAAAAAAAGTTCAGCCTGAAGTCCAGACGCGTGCTCATCTTCACTCCATCTTGCTATTTGATTATTGTGGTCTGCTAATATTCTTGCCACTGGCCATTTTGATTTACGAAGTACTTCTTGATTATGTTCTTCAGCTTGCTTGTTCGTGGGAAAAAGGCGTGTGGCATCTTGAAATCTTTCAAGTTCAGCCGGAGGCTGTATAGCTTTACGTCGTTGCATAAGGGATGCGTATTGGTCGCCTGCAACTTCGCCTACGGAAAGCGAATCAAGAGTCTCTCTAAGCTGTATTTGCTGATCGTCGCTTTGTCTCATTGACTTTGTTAAGGTGAAATATTTTTCAAACATCTTAAGAACTGTTTGTCCACGTAAAGCCAAAATGTCTTTTATAGAATGTCTCCTATATAGAGGTGTGTCTTTTACAGGCTGTAGCTGCCTAATATCTCCAATCAGGTAAACAAATAAGCCTCCAAAAGGTTCAATGCTGCCTGGTTTACCTTCGCGACATCTTTGCTCAAGTGCAGCCATCAGACGGCATCCGATCATTGAAAATTCGTCAATAATGAGAAATGAAACTGGACTCATGCTGAGCTGTAGATTTCTTGCTGCTTCACTTCCTAAATCAGCAAACGATTTAAAACATGTTGGTACTTTTAGTGCAGAGTGAATTGTTTTGCCCTCGACATTAATTGCAGCAGCACCTGTTGGAGCCAAAACCATAATAGCTTCCGGTCCTAACTGCTCGGTAACTCTTTTACGAATTTCTTTTATTACCGTACCTTTTCCTGCTCCGGCTTTCCCAATAATAAAAGTACGTTTACGGCAATTTATAAATCTTGATTGCAAAGACGAAAGCTGTTGCGTGCATAAGTGAAGTATTTTTTGCTGCTCATCTGTAAATCTGATCTCAGACGTATCGTAATTTTGATGCACTGTAAGTTGTTGTTCTTTTCAGTAATATAAAAATGAAGTAAAATTGTGATCAGGGTACTTGTAACTCTCACTTTTCCACTCACATGCATGATCAATCACGCGTTGCCCCAAAGTATCCTCGTTTGTCTGCACAGGAACTATGACAGCTGCTGCCATATATGGATCAATCTCGCGGTATTCTTCTTGCAGGATTTCTGTCTCATGTGTACTGTTAACAGCAGGAAAATTTATTTCTTCGTGTGCATCAATATTTAGATAATTGAATGCTTCCTCCCATGAGTGATACGCAGACGGCAGGCCTTCTTGCAATAAAGAGTCAGAATTACCTCTCCAAGGATAATTGAGTAATACTTGTTGCCTATAGTATTCTTCGGCTAGAGTTGGGTCGTGGTTGAGTGATGTAAGAGGAAAAACTCTGACAACTGCATCTTTTCTTCTTTGGTGATAATCGACTCCTATTACTGAGAAAGATTTTGCAAACTTAAGAAGCGTGCAGGAAATAAGTTTCTCCGGCCGCACGCAATATTTCTGAAGCATGCTTTTTGATGGTCTTTCGTCGCTTGAAAAGTTGATTTCTTCCCAGTTCTTATCATGAAGCCGTATTGTAACTACTGTGATACATTGGCCATCCCATTAATATGTGTACTACCTCTTGGGCTGAGTAATCCCTTTCAGACACAGAAGACAAAATAAGTTTTTGGACTGCTTGAACCGCTGGATTTGTTTCGTTCATCTTATTTAAAATCTCAGATAACAATTCCTTGTAAGGAACAGAAGCTGTTTCTGATTTTGAGACATATTTGACAATGTAATGCAAAACCGCATCCTTTGATGTAATAGGACTGAAATCCGTGTTAGCTCTCCAAACTTGTGACACGAAGCAATTGTAGGTATTCATTTCAGAATCGTTTCTTTTTGGCAAAAAGCTAATTATGCCATTTTCTACTTGAAGCTTTGGAGAGTCGAACTCTGCTTTTGGAAAACCAAATCTGCAGCTATAACTATTTGTACCTCTTTTTTTCCTTAGGCAATAATCTCCATGTCTTGTGTGACGTTGGACTTGATTTAAGAGCTGAGCGAGATCTTTTTCACGATCTTCACTGGAAATGTCTGAAAAGCAAACTCGACAGCGGTGTATATCATTTACGAGGACGTCCTTGTCAGGATTAACAGCACTGCATAGTTTTTCAAAATATGCTGTTACGGCTGCTACATTTTCAGCGTTAGTCATGTCTAGTGTTTCCATGTTTGGCGCCCCTCTTAACCACAACAATCCATGCATGTGAGGACTTCCACGCCACTGCCATTCGAAACGAACCCAGTAGTCGTCTATTAAAAACAACGGCGTCAAGATTTTTCTCAAAAATATATCACAACGTTTTTGAAAGAGCCAACCAGTCAACAGAGGGTTGTCGTGCATTAATTGTCTGCGTTCTGCATCAGTCAGCTCATTTGGATCTATGTTAGGCTCTAAAAGTCTGAAAAGATCAGGCCAGTGATAATCAGCTGCAGACAGTGTAAAAAAATTGTTGGTGCTCCAATTTGTCCTACCATGGAAAGGAGTTCCCCACAACGTGCACGCCAGTATCTTTTTGTGGATCTTCATTTGCTAGCATAAATCATAATGTGTTTTGCCATTTCTGGTGGCCTATTCAGAATATCACGCATCTGCTCTACCGTCTTATTGCTGAACCTATTTCGCTGAACGAAAAAACGCCCTTTAGCCAAAGACTGCCACCGAAGAATTGAATTCATGGCAAAGTAGCGAAATCGGGGGTCTTTAGCAAATCGCCCATCTTCATACTTCATTAGGAACTTAAAATACTCATCAGGAGAGACTGCTTTTTGACGAGGTTGTCGTAAGTCAGCTGTACCATGTGGAAAAAGATGAGGAAAAGCACGTGCTATGTAACCCTCTTCTTGAAATTCGTTGATAGGCTGTAAATTTAATGAAGGGTGAGGCACACGAATTGCGTCATTTATTAAGTTGTTTTGATCTACCGGTTCAAGTAGTGGTCTAAATGACTCGCGCCTTATTTCCTCGTTCAAAGTATCAATATCCTCAGTAATATCGGTTGCTGTTGGTAACATTTGAGATACGTCACCATTCTCAGGTAATGTAGCGATCAAATCTTCATCAATTGTGATATTTGAATAATAAGGATTCTGAGCTTTAAGCCATCTGAGTGCTTCTAGAAGGCGTTGTGAGCGAACAAAAAACTCTGCACATCCTGATAAAGTATCTTTTGTCACTAACACAATTGAAGTCATATCTGAAGGATTGACAGGCAGGCGCGAAATAAAACTCTCAATATTTTTTTAAAGCTGATTACAGTTCCGCTGTATCCATACTGTGAGCCTCGTATACGCTAAAGAGAAACCACTGGATGTATTTGAGCGATCATCATTTGTTCAATGTAGCTCAGATCTTTGAGACAAATAGGAACTGGACCTGGGTCCATCGAATTAGTGGCAGAAAATTTGAAAGCACCGTCTCTACACTTGCATGTCTGGCAGAGCCCAGCAGTATTTAATATGATATCAGGGAAAGCTCTGTGACACGTATTACAGGACACATAGGTGATTTGCGATACCTCTCTATCAAACCTGATTGCTTCATTCATTTGAGTTGTCAGTATACCGGTACTCTGCAAAAAATCTGAAGGTAACTGACTTGTGCGACTTCTCCGCATTGAATTACGATTCGCAATTCTTCTCATTTCAGCTGATTGCTTTCTCTTAACTGGCATCCTTGCAAATTCTATATAATAAAAACATATAATCCGTCCATATATAAAATGTTTCTTAATATATATATATATATATATATTTATCCATTGGCTGGACTATATCAAAATAAACAGATTTACTCTCATACTTCTTTCATACAATAAGCTTGAATGAAAAGAAAAAAAAATATTTTGAAATGGAAACAAAAAGTTTAATTACACCAATTGCTGAGTTCGATTAAAAAAAAACTAAATTCATGTATTAATACGATTTAAACTTCATTGCACGTGTTTTAAGATAAAAATGTATGGGGTCCTTATTTCAGAAAAGTAAAATATATGTAAAATATATAAAAGTAAAATATATGGGACCGAGATTAAGAGCTTTTACTAAAAGGTTGTTTCCGAGTATATTGTTATTTAAATAAGTTTCTCATGATAAAAAATGGCAACAATATAAATTATTTCAATTTTCTTTTTATTTAATTCAAAAGTTTTTCATGATAAAAAATGGCAACTTAAATTATTTCAATTTTCTTTTTATTTAATTCAAACAATCGCAATGTTATCTCTATGGGGAAATGGAAAATTCTAGAGCAGACGATTCCGGGCGTTAGAGTTGACGAATATTTCTGATTTTCAATCCCCGGCGAGCTTTTGGCACTACCGACATTCAGTTCAATTTTGGTGTCAATGCGACAAATATTTTGGCCGCTATCGTGTACACAAAAGTGTAATTTTTCACGGGAAGCCGGAGCTTTGCTCCGACAATAAAAAAGGCATGTAAATATTCAGACAAATAAACATATCATTCCTTAAATTCCAATGATACTGAAAAGAGACGCTCTACAGAAAGATATACCTATCCAGGGAAAAAAAAAAGTATAAAAATTGCAGTATCCGTTTCAAAGTTTTGCGTGACATACATATAGAAAAAATATACATCCTAACGAATTGTAGAATTTCCTCATTGGAAGTGGATTAAAATTTAAAGGTACAATATTTAAGCTTATAGAAATAAAGAATTTGAAATTTACTCAATTTTAACAGGCGTATTTTGATGAAATTTAAAAATAACCGAAGAAAAAAAAAAAGCCTCTTAAAATATATCTAATCATTCTTGCGAGTGTTTCTATTTTCTACGCCGAATTTTGAAAAATTGGTATTAGCCAATTATCGCGATGAGGCGTTTCCAAGAGTTCAGAGAATACTCTGTCCAATCACAGAATATGTGTGAGCGTCCGGAGTGGAGGCGGTCCGCATATAATTAATTCAGGTCTTTTTTTCAATTTTGCTCAAAGTTATCCCGTGTTTATACTCGCTGTAATTGCAGTAGAATTATCAAAAGCATATTTTTGGAAAGCTTAAACACTGAGCCATCGTTGTTAGTTTTTAATTTTTTTTAAATTTTGCTGATATCGATTTTATAAGAGTTTAAAAGACACAACAACTCGATTTTTACCGGATCCAATCATTGAGTTGGTCCTCAGAAATAAACTACAACAGAAATCGAAAAAGTAAAAACTAACAACGTTGGAGATTGGTCTCAGCTATCCCATGAAAAAAAAATATTTAAAAATATTAAAATGCGAGCGAGAAATCGCGCGATAACCTTCCCATAGACTTAACATTAGCGTGAGCGTTTCTTCGCGTGACTGATGTAGGCTCTTAAGAACTAATATAATTCTAGATAAAGGTTCCTAAAAATAAATTATTCCAATTTGCTAATATTGTCTAATCAAAAATTAGCATGATGTACAAAATTTCATCGGAAGGTCACTATGGTATCAGTATAAAATTTACACGAAACAAATTATACTAAATTCATTTGAGTATCGCTTTGTTATCATTCTGCAATTGATTCGTGAAATAAATGTTATCATTGCATTGGTCACACCAAATGCTTTGACACCTAATGCTTGACACCTAATGATGAAAAACTCATGAAAGTACCACCATATAGCACTAAATACACATTCTTTGGAGCTTTTTAATAATTTTCATTACTTTATTTTTGATTGATTTTAAAAATTATGGTAGGTTGTTAAAAAAGGGTAAGGAATGATTTCGAAAATTTGTAAAGTAGTCCGTATATTTTCTATAACTTATAAATGTCACATTTTATACAAATCGGTCAAAAATTGTAGATTTGTATAAGAAATAAATAATTAATCTTTATTTATATATATATACTAGCTGACTCGCCCGACGTTGCCCGGGAAAGTGATAATAAAACTAAACAAACCTAAAGTTTGTATAATTTTATATCTTTAACCGGATTTTTTAATAAATTATTTGTTTAAAAGTGATGTGACGCAATGGCCAATACTTTATTTCTACCTTCCATCGACAAATGTCCTCGAATATGTTAAACCTCGAATACAACGAATCTCCGGCTCGCGTCCCTGCTGCCTTCGGCACCGTATACCGAAGGTGCTGCGCACGCACCGGAAAAATTCTTCATTTCCACTTCGAATAGTAAAAACCTCTAACCGAACAAAACTCCTGCTCAGGTCAAGTATCAGTAAACACTTTAATTCAAATAATACAACGAAATGAATTATATTACATCATGTATTATACAATCCCTACTCAAATGTTGTATTTTTGGCATATTAAAATCCCATTCACGATTTCTGAAACTATCTGAAGGAAGTCCTGTGCAACAAAAGACTTTATTGGAAATACATTTTGAAACTATTGTCAAGATCAATTGTCTTGCATAACTGAAGATGTAAGCACCGGAATTTTTTTTTTTTAATTTTAACTGTGTTCATAGAAGAAAAAAAAAGAAGTACAAACTAATAACAAACTGAGGGAAAACAGGTTTAACTGCTGTGTGTAAAGAAACTTATTTTCGTTTAAAAGTACATTGTTTTGTTCCCGAATACTTTGGTGCGTGGTTGGCGATTTTTATAATTTCAATTATTTTTAACAGTAACTGTTTTAAATGTGGGGATTAAAGAAAGATGTATAGTTAATTAATAAAATATTATGACATCAAAATGATACCTCATTAAATTGTGATGCATCAGTTACTTTTGCAATAATTTGTTAGATAAATGTGATTTAAATTCCTTTTGAGTTTTAAAACAAAATGTTTAAAATTTCGATTTTCTTAATGCTCCAAAAGAAAAAACAATGTAGAAATCTGAAAGCAAGCATGATTAACTACTTCGTCAAAAAACACCTATTTTTGTTTAAATGTTTAATTACGTTGTTTATTTTTTGAATGGACTAAATATAGGTTAAATATTGACTTTGAAAATATATTTGACTTTAAATAGTTGAGATACGAGCGATAAAGACATAAAAACAGAATAATTTATTTAAAAATCCCGAATGCCAAAAATGAGCTCATTTTCTAGATTAAAAAAGTAAATAAAATGTCATAATAGGCAGATGCTTCTTACTCAGCAGAATGGTTCAGACACATTGAAAAATTTAATTTTTGAATTGCATTCAAGCTAAACATTCAATACTTACGTTAATTTCATTTTTACATATTCACATACGTACATATATGAATGTTACATGATTGCATCCGTCTTAAATACTAACACCCAATTCCTATATTCTTATATACAATAAATTTCAATACATACAATTCATAAAGAATTGCAGTGCATGAACAGTAAAAAATTACTAATGCGGAATCAATTATTCGCTGGATCATCTAAAATTTATTAAATCTCTTAAATTCATGCAAAAATTTATACAATTCAAATATTACTATTACAATCAAAAACATATTAATAACTAAATTTATTTCACAATACAACTAGAGTAGAATTGTTTTCTATGATCGGTATGTTTTTTTTTTTACAAATGACGCAACGTTTTTCTGATAATTGCAAGCGATTGAAAACTCTGTCACTTTTTAGCATGTCATATTTATCAAATACATCCCATAATGTATCATTTGTTTTAATATATGCACCTGTTTTAATTGATGCTTTATAATAGTACCACTATAACAATATTCATCAAATCAGCAATATAAAGGAAAATTATCCAAAATTAAAATAGAAATGCTACTTATACAACATTGTCAAAAATCCTCCGACACCGATATATGAACCCCTCGTGCTCTCACCTTTCAGATTGCAAAGATTTCATGACATGGGTTCGATAATGAGGTAAAAAGCGACAATTCACAAATATTTTTACTGTAACAAAATTTCGATGATTTCAAACGCCGACACCACATTTTTTTTTCATTGAAAAAATATTTTATGTTCAAAAACCATACAGGCATGAAAAGCTAATTTTAGCAGTAGGAATGGCTACATGATACAGAAGAAAAGAAAGGCAATCAGAAGAACAAATTCATACACACAGAGAACAAAAAAGTAATTTAAAAATCTTTACATTGAGCTCGGACACTATCTGTCCGGCTTTTACATATATTCTTTAACGAGCCCCTGCCAAAATGTTTAAATTATTTATACATGAGACGTTCCAATCTGAAATATTATATTTGTTGTATTTGGGTGTCAAAGTTGAATAATTTTTCTCCTACAGAGTGAAAAGTATCTACTCCATGATTTAAACCTGGGACCTGGGCTATACTCTAACCACTGAGCTACACAGACAATATCCAGCCTGATACAAATCACTCACCTGTCGATACAATCGGATCTGCTATTTTGGCAACTTTTTACAGATGCAAGATTAAGTTACATGGAACACATGTGTAAGAACCAGCCGAAATTGCAGATCTTATGGTACCAGCATGCGATTAAATAGTGTGAGGCTGGATGTCGCCTGTTTATCTGAAATTTTAGAGCATTGGCGCGTATAGCCAAGGTCCCAGGTTCAAGTACTGGCCTTCACTGTGATGGAGAAACATTATTGAACTTTGACATCTAACTGCAAAGAATAAGGTAATTTTATTTCAGTGTCAAAATTTAAAGGCATTTGTGTTTACTGACGATGACGCATAGCATGCGGGAGACTGAGTCAACATGCAACAATTGTATGAAAACAATGCAGAATCTCACATTTCATGGTGTTTACTACGTCAGAATCACTCAGAGAATTTGTCACGTATGTCTACAGTTTTAAATACCCTAATGAAGCAAATCCGTTTGAGGTGTATGCATTCGGCTGACCCTGCCGACCACAGAAACGCAAAATGGCGATAGATGACAATGCCTTCTTTCTGCAAACTTGGAACACAAAATGCTCTTATTTTCGTTTCATCCCACCATTTCTACTGTAAAATTAGTTTTATAGCGCAATTTACGGATTTGTACCAAAAAGATCATTTTAATATAAAAAAGTGGGGGCTATCATTTGAATGTTTCAAACTTTTATCGCTGTAACCGTAACTGTGAGATCTCTAACTATGTTATTTATCTCACTTGATCACATTCCATAAAATAACCGCATTCCAAACGGCACTGTGGTAGAATAATTATATATCAACATTTTTATGACTTATCTGTTTATAAGCCACCTGCTTGTCTAGTAGTTAACGCTCAACTGTTGTTAGTGATCTCACAGACCGCTGCTTTTATCAGTTTTTACAATTTAACTTTTATATTCAGCTGAATATAGATATTATTGGAATTATCCTTCTTTTGAAGCACTAGTACTGTCTATCGCTAGAGACTTTTGAACAGTGGAATTTTAATTATATTAAAATTAGTATTAGTAGTAGCTATCCGATAGTGTCTATCAAAGCTGTTAATGGTTCAGGTGCTGGCTACTGGATACGAGTTACCGTATTCGAATCCCAATAAGACGTGGATGCTTCTAGTGAGTTGGATTCAAATTTAGACGGAGGTCCCTGTCTATTTAGTCCTCCTAGGGAAATTCAACCAATCAACTTCTTCATATATTTTAATTTCATATATATTTTACCATTTATTTCTTTATAATATAACATATAGAAATATACATTTCGCATACAGTAGATGTCAGTCGAAGACGCCTCATTCAGTCGAACATCTTTTTTTACACCTACATATATTCTAAATATGCGTCTATAATTTAGCCTGATTATAACACAGCTGCAGTTTAATGAAGATAAAAGTGTAGCCGTGTTTATCATGCGTACTATAGATACTTATACTATATACCTACTATATATCATGCGTACTATAGATACTTAGATTATACTAAAGGTATAACCGATTGTGCAGTAAAGGTTTAACTTTAACATGTACAATTAAAAAAAATTATAACATGGACATTTCCCGACTAATGAAATACTTCCATTGGGCAGGATTAATTATGCTTTGCAGCAAGATCCATCTACCGTAATTGCGCGCGTATGCGCCGCATCTTAGTTAAGTCTTTTTAAAACCGGAAATTTTATCGAAAAAAAGAAGTCAAATAAGTGCTAAACAGAAGTAAGTCACATTTTATTTAAAATAAATTCTGGTGGGAAATCGAATTGTCTAAGGTTCGGCGTATACGCGAGAAATTACGGTAAATCATGATTATGTGATGCTCATGTTCTCTTCAGAACAAAACTTTTAATTATGTTCTGAACTTATCTAATGCGAGTGTGATAAAAGAAAAAATGTTTGAAAAGGGCAGAGTAGAATCCAGGCGTCTTTATCAGCAGGATGCTTTCAGATATGTTTGTACAATTACCTTTCACTCTGTTTTCGAGAACAGCATGTTACATGACTACACGAATACGTTACAAAACAACCTCAAAAAACTACTCATGAAATATTTTATTTTTAAACAAATTAGCACTTTTATTCCGGTATGTATGAAAATATTCTTTTTGTTAAAAATATAAGATCGATTTTACTCAAATATTCGAATGAAAATTGTTTTAATGAAATGTTTGTATTTAAATTCGATATACGTGTATCCCTCACTTAGTACGGTTTCAGTTAGTGCAATTTTCAGTTAGTACGGTAAACTTGTTTTTGACGCTACATCGATTAGTGGTGGGCAGAATTTCGATTAGTGTGCAAAGTACTAAATTTATGACACTTTTAGTCCGGCCAGATGACACTGAATTCTGTAAAATAAAAATTTCAGAAGATGTCGGAAAAAAGAAATAACTTAAAAAACAAATTCTAAGTACGTTTTCAAAATTGGAATTCCTCAAACAGCATTTGATAGATATAGACATCTGTGGTGGTATAAAAGTTCACTGAAGATTAAAAAAAAATTGTGTTACCTCAAGATGCATTTGAAAAAGAAGAGAAAAAAAACTGTGAAATTTGAAATTGATAAATTTTCGCTTTAATAAATTAAAACGTATGTAAATTGTAATGTATGAAATTACCAAATTATATTACAACAAGCTTTAAATTAAAACATGTAAATTTTAAAAAAGTATCATAATCATAAGTAAGTTAACATAAATAACTTAAAGAATTGTAGTAATTCAGATTTAAAATTAAAATTGACTTTTCAATGTTTCTTGATTGTTACTTTTTCAATTAGATCACATATTTATATTAATGAAAGTTAAAGAATTTTGATAAACTTTTCTCAATGTTTCAAATGAAACTGTAACTTGTACTTTCTCACAATAATACATTGAAAATAATATCGTAGTACATACATTATCCTAGTACATTGTTTATTTGTTTGGGCTATATTGGGTTTCTCAGAAATTTGGCTTGGATCTATTGCATTTTACAGCTTTGAATGCATATTTCGATTAGCACACTAATATCACTGTATTTATTAACACCAATGAATAAAAACCTGTACATTATTTCGATTTATTATGTTTAGTTGCAATTAAAACTAAATTGCCAATTGAAACATAAGCGTAGCGGAGTTGAGTTATCCACACAGAGGTAAACTTATTCAGCTTTATAGGATATGTAGTTTACGTATGTAATTTTTGATAACTTCAATTACTGCTAAAAATATGATACGAATCGGAATTATCTATTATCTTCGTTATTAAAACATATTATCGTTGAAACTATACGTATACATATTCGTATAATGTAAATCTACAGTATATTATTCTGAGCATTAGACTGAACAAGAATTTGGTTGTTAAGAAAACATACTTTATGAGTAAACATTTATATTGTGTTTTATGGATCAGTTAATAGTTTTATGCACATCGTTTTATATTCCAGCTGTATATATTTTTTTTTACATAAAAACAGGCAATAAAGAAATATCTGCCAAATTATTACATAATATATTTAATAAAATATTTCACAGAAATACAAATATAAGAGACTTCATTATAAACATTTGAGATTTTTACAATTCTGATGATATTACAACATACTACATTCGTAGAATAGGTAGATAACAGACGTTTGTCAATTTATTATATATAGGGGGAACTGGGGCACATTGATGCATGAGGCACCTTGATACACCCCCTCTACTGCTCACAAGGTCATTACAGGAAGTTTCCCAACAGCTCCAAAATATGGCGCTAGTGTACACAACTACCTACAGAACGTCTTGGCGTGATTCAGTAGTTTGATGAAATGAGACGGGTGATTTAGTCTTTTTGTAGGTAAAAAGAAAATTTGAGTTGTACAATTGCAGTGGTATTATACAGCTGTTCCAGTATTTTCAACAGGAAAGAATACCCTCCCTGGTAAGTAAAAGTACTCTTTATCAGTTGCTCATCCTTTTTTGTTAGGTAAATTATGAAGTTTTGGATTTGAGATTCATATTATTCAAAATGGCTACTTGGGGCACATTGATACAGCCTATGCTACGAAATGTCTTGCTTCGCAGAAAAGAAATCTGCCCCAGGGTTTAAAATGTACAAACAACGTCTAACTGTCTTAGCTTGCAGCAACGCCTCGGCAACAAACAAACTTCCACTGATAGTAGTAGGCAAATCGGTGACACAACGAGCGTTAAAAAACATTAACATCAACTCAATTCCTGTGTATTATAAGCATAAAAAAAGCTTGGATGGAACGTTAGTTGTTGAAGAGATTGTTCGAGCACCAATTTGTCCCTAATGTGACTGCGTTCAGTAGAGAAAATGGATTGAATAATCGTGCTCTGCTCATCATAGACAATGCTCCGTCCCACCCAGAAGAAACGGAACTTTTTTGTTGAGACATCAAAGTAGTTTTTCTGCCACCAAATGTTACTCCTATTCTTCTGACTATGGACTAGGAAGTGTGTCAGGCCATTAAACAAAAATACAGAAAAATGCTGCTTCGCACCTTACTTGAAGACGATGAAAATGAACTCACAGCCCTGCAAAAACTTAAGAAAAGTACAATGAAAAATGTGGTTTACTGGTTGGCTGAAGCATGGGATAACACCACAAAATGCGCAATACAAAAATCATGGAAAAATCTCTGTCCTACATTGGAATTTTTAGAAACAACTTTTACACCAATGAAAGACTGTCACCTTCTTCTACTAGTCAAGAAAATCCCTAGCTGTGAAGACGCAGAATAAAGCTGTGTTGAGGAGTGGGCTGCTGTTCACGACAATGGCCACCAGGAGTGCGGAGACGAAGACATCGTAACAATTGTGCATTAATCATCAGCTGAGATCGACTCGGAAGAAAACGTGAAGGAGGTGAACGCTCAAACTGAACTCATATCACACACAGACGCGGCAAATGCTCTTGACCTTGCCTTACTCTACGTCGAACAACGCGCTTCATCAACACCAAATGATGTTATGTTCTTGTGGCGATGGTGGAACATAGCATCCTCAAGTCGATTCAGTGCTCTTCGTCAGAAAAAAATCACTGACTTTACTTCTTAAGTGTGTGCAATTTAGTTATTTTTTTGTGTTTAGCAGTGATTAAAAATGATTCTACATAATTGTGTAAATTGAGCCGACATGTATTTTAAGTAACCAGCTTTCATTCCAATTTGGTTTCAGGCATTTTCATCAAGCTTAAGTTCTATATATGTCTCTGCTTAACTTCTTTGTATAACAATAAATGTAGGTTTCTTCAGAAACGTCTTTTTAATTTTTCCTGTTTCTAAGCTAAAAATTTCGGTATTTTTATTGAACTCTGTTCGGAATATGCGGATTTTCGGAATATCGGGGTTCGGCATAGCGGGACTCTACTGTAACTTAAGAAGAGAATATCTTGCTATTAAAAGGACGATTTCGGACATCAAGCGCAAGGACTACACTGATATTCTTTCAAAGGATTCAATTCACAGGGAATTGAATAGTCTTAGTTTGTATGGTACGGATGTCAGTGAAATGATTACCTACAAGTGGGGTACAAATGTTAATGATAATTTTCGAATTTATGTGAACACATGGCCGTTCCAAAACAAAGACTTTCCAGAGGCTGTGATCAGGAACTCCTTTAATAGTTTTTATCAACTGCATATACACAAGGCTATTTTCATTGCAACGGATGCTTCCAAAGAGGGGAATAAAACGGCGAACGAGATGGTCAATCAAAATACGGGTAGTCGGATGGCGTTTAAAATTCCTAATATCAACTCGATCTTCAGAGAGGAAGCGATTGCGTTATTGGTGGCTATAAAATTGTATACGATGGAGAGTGGGAGGTATATGTTTTTACTGATGCTAAAAGTGTACTTATGGCTTTAGATAAGGTCAATCGTAAATCTGCGGCTTTTATCACTATGCTAAGGGATGAGATAAACAGTAAGAGGATTGATCAGTATCAGATGGATTTTATTTGGGTACCTGGGCATAAAGGAATTGGAGTCAATGGGAGTCGGGTTGATCTGGCCAGGAAGGGCCCGTATAGTAATATTTGTATACCGTGGTTTTCTCCTGAGGATTGGACGCTGGTCGTGAAGAAAAATAAACAGCAAGAGTCAGAATGGGAATGGAGGCAATACTGGGAACACCACTCAGGTCGTGGCTGGGATTACGCGGATATAGGACATCCGCATCATAACCTACGGAGGAAGAATGGGGTTACTTTTGCTCGGTTTCTTACTAAGACTGTTCTAACTCTGGCTCGTCGTAAGAAGTTTCTGAGTAGTGGTGTTGCGAAGTGTGACTTATGGGGAGGTGAGGAGCAAACCGAAGAACACTTGGTGTTGAGGTGTAAAAAGTTTTTGGGGATTCGAGATAAGGAGTTTGGGAAGTTATTGGTGTCGAAGAGTATGATGTACGAGGATATATTTTCTGCGAGGAGGACAAAGGGTGGTGAAGATCTGGTTCTGTTTTCTCAGCTATTTAATGAGATATATAGTCACAGTCGTAGTTGTTTTTTTTTGTTGCCGTATAGGTGTTGTTCTAGTCAGTGGTAGTTCTATCGGCGTAGTGCCGGCTTGTCAGGTTTTCGTTGTAGCTTTTCTCTGTAGTTTGTCTAGTAAGTGGATTATGACAACTATACAGAAACAGAAAGCTGCTCACCAGACCCAATAGGGTCAAAAACAACAACAACAACAACAACAAGTTCATTGAAGTTTTCAGGTTTCTAACTTGTTAACTAGTAACTGTAAACATGGTTTAAAAATTGTCCGGTGAGCGTACGTAATTGCATTGATGAGGTACTAGGAGATAGCTCGAAAAGTTTCCATGTATTTTTAAGTGTATTTTGTGCAATTTTAACTGTTATGTCCAATTAAATGTGATACTGTATTTAAAGAAAAAAGAAAAAAAAACGGTTGCTTAAAACATTTTAGAGCGATGATGATTATTTTATTTGAAACAAACGTTTAATAAATCAATCCCAAAGAAATATGAATTTTTGGCTAAGATGCTTTATACTCACGCAGAAAAACAATTAGTCGGTTAAAAAAAGGAAAAAAGTCGCTAAACTTTGGGGACTCTTTTTCTGTTATGGCAACCCGGCTACTTTGCTTGTATTTAGTTACTGGTGTTGAAATTTGTTATTGTAATCCGTATTTGCTTGGATGTTAAGGGAAATGACTCCTATAATAGGAGCTGACGCATATCCATTTTGTTTCGAATTATTCGTGCTCAGTTTAGCATCAATCTACGACAGCCGGAATTGGGGTTGCCTAAGACTCGGTTCTGATTGGCTGAAACGGTTCTGTTTAGCTTGGTTTTTTGACTGAACTTCAATTTGAGCACCAAATCTGCGAGGATGGGTCAGCCTGTATTATAGGAACTCTAGATTGCGCATGTCTGTATTACGTCATTGATGATGAAAATTAGAGAAAACGTGATTGGTTGTAAAAGGGGGTTCCATTGCACGTTACTGGTTGCAGAGTCGCGTATTATAGAATCATATATGGAAGGGGAAAAATTTGCATAACTGTTGAGTTAATGATTGGTTTTTAATACCGAATGATTATCCTGATATAGTAGTGCTCTTTAAAAGATTGAAATGACGTAATTTTATCTAAAGGTTTGTGGGAAAATACAAAATCAGTTATCGAATGATTATTCTGATTGTAGTAGTCCACTTTAGAAGAATGACGTTGGTAATATAATTTCTATTAAATGTTAAAAATTATTCTATTTATGTTAAAAAAAATTATTTTTCGTTTATTTTGATAATTCGTTTTCTGGTTTTACTAATACGTCACTATTTATAAATGTTGTTTTTGTCATGAAATTAGAAACTAAATAAACGAATGTTTTCACTGATATAGTAGGGCACTTTAAAAAATTGAAATGGCGCAATGATTTTAACTAAAAGTTTGTGTGAAATTAGAATTAGCACCAGCGAAAGATTATTGTAATATACACTATATTGCCAAAGGTGATTGGTCACTTGCGACTTTAGACGTTTTGTTAACTATCCAGAAAAATACATGAGGAATTATCCTGAAACTGCAGGTGTGTAAACAGTATAGTATAGCTTATATATTTCCGTGAATATTTTTTCTCGAAACCTCATAGGGAACTGTCAACAAATTAAAAAATAACGAATATATTTTGGATTACCCTGTAAAACCTAATGTAGCAAAATTGTTCAAACTCGAGATTATTAATCAGTGGTTTATTATTATATACTGGGTTGATTTTTATGATGATAGCATGAATATTCGAAGAGAAATTGAGGTTTTTATAAAAACCGACTCAAATTTTGCCAAGTTTTTTGCTTATAATTTGCAGAGTTCTTAGTATAAAAAAAAGTTATTTTGCGAAAATATGTCAAACAACATTGTACATAATACTCTGCAATCGGAATTAAAAAATAATAAAAATTAGATGAAAAATGAGCAGGTTTACTAAAAAATGTCTCACTGCGCATGCGCGAATGCAATCAAAATATAATATGCATAATGTATTATCTAAGTATATAGAGCAACTTTTGTGAAAGTCTCAAAATCATAGCTTGAAAATTCTGAAAATTATCGTCGATAGAAGAAGCTCGAAATCCGTTATTCCCAAAAGGAAGCAAAAAGATGAGGGGTTGTATCCAAATATAGTAGTACGTGCAATATTGTGTACGCTATCTTGGAACTAATCAACAGATATTTGATACAACCCCTCATATTTTTGCTTCTTTTTGGGAACAACGGATTTCGAGCTTATTCAATCGACGATAATTTTCAGAATTTTCAAGCTAGGATTTTGAGATTCTCACAAAAGTTGCTCTATATACTTAGCTAATACATTATGCATATTATATTTTGATTGCATTCGCGCATGCACAGTGAAACATTTTTTAGTAAACCTGCTCATTTTTCATCCAATTTTATTATTTTTGAATTCCGATTACAGAGTATTATGTACAATGTTTTTTGACATATTTTCTCAAAATAACTTTTTTATATATTAAGAACTCTTCAAATTATAAGCAAAAAACTTGGTGAAATTTGGGTCGGTTTTTATAAAAACCTTAATTTCTCTTCGAGTATACATGCTATATTCATAAAAATTAACACAGTATATTACAATAAACCACTTATTAATAATTTCGAGTTTGAACACTTTTGCTACATTAAGTTTTACAGGGTAATCCAAAATATATTCGTTCTTTTTCAATTTGTTGACAGTCCCCTATGGGGTTTCGGAAAAAAATATTCACGGAAATATATAATCTATACTATACTGTTTACACACCTGCAGTTTCAGGTTAATTCCTCATGTATTTTTCTAGATAGTTAACAAAATGTCTAAAATTGCAAGTGACCAATCACCTTTGGCAATATAGTGTAGTAGTGCACTTTAAAAGATTGAAATGACGTAGTAACATTTTCCATTACATTTATGTTGTAAAAAATGTATTTTTGGTTTATTTTAATTGTTGTGTAGAAATACGATTTTCTGTGCTTTTGAATACGTTGTTATTTATAAATATTCTGTTTTTTATGTTTCCAAAATGGCAACGGAAAATAGTAGCTTGGCGCAGTCTTAGAAAACGCGCCAATCAAAATCGCCAAGCAAAATCCCTGCGTGTGTGTAAAGCATCAGTTCCGAATTTTTTTTTTGTGTATTCAAGAGAGAAATAAAATATTGTTCTTTAAGTGTACCTTCAGAACTTAAGTGGTCCTTAAGTTCCTTAAGTGTACCTTCATAAATTCAGACGTTAATTTACGCGCTTTAATATACGTTTAATTCTTTAAATATAAAATATATGCTACTTTTCCGAAACAATAATTTATGATAAAAAATACAAAAAAGCATTGAAAAGTTGTTAAGTCTATTTAATATTGTTGTAATTTAACATTTTTCAAACGTCTTCAAAAATTTCTTAAGTCTATTAGCATCTTAATAGAACGGGAAATAACGATATTCGTTTAATTTCCAGGAAATTAATAAATATGTTCGTGAATAATTATGCCCCCCCCCTTCCGTCCCCAAAAAACAAAAATCGTCCCCTAAAATTTTTAAGGTTCCGTTACAATTCGCTCGCTGTGACGTGCTGCACTTACATACCTCCAAAATGGCCCTCCTACTTTGAATATCGATTTCTAAGTAATAAAATGTAATATTCGAAAATAATATTTTAATCTTCAAAAAGAAAAAAAATACAAGTGGGTAAGTGTGATCGAAGATAGCTCAAAGGGTTTCGTTTAATATTCCTTTCAAAACACTTTATCCTTTCTTTAATAAATCCAAATAAATTTCATTTAGTAACAAAAAAAATGTTTTTTGTTTTTTATAAAGTAAAAATTTACCGGTCTATTTTTTTCGTTTTTTCGAATATCCAAACCAGTCCGATAGCGGGCGAAGCCGGCTATTATATTCTGTCATAATAATATCTGTCACGCGGACTAAATGCGATATAAAAAAATAATTTCAAAATTAAACATGTTGTACACCTTCAAAATGTTAAAATATGCGAATATTTCCATAATCGGATTTTTATCATGATTCAATATGTTTCTCAAACTCATATATTTACTCATATATTTACTCTATTACTCATATTGATACTCGCTTTGTATTATTCTCAAACATCTGAAGAATTCGTTAAACTTCCAATATGACGTCAGATTTTCTTTTTAATTCTCTAATGACGTGATATTAATCTTCTTTGTGTACATACACATACTCATACTCCTTGTATTATAGAGAAATCTTTGAAAATGTCCGTTTTATTACCACTATGACGTCAATCATTTTTATTTCATATTAGTTTTTTTTTTTCGATTGGTGAAACTTTTTATTTCATTTTCATTTTTCACGTGGAAATCGTTTGATACGAAATTGATTATTGTAAAAAGAATTTCATCGTGGATTTTAAATTTTTGGCATCTGCTATAACGAAAAATGTTTAAATTTAATAGGAAAAGGCTGTTAGAATTTTGGTTTCTTATCTCTATTTATTAAAATAATATGAATTTTTCAAATTTTAATATTTTGATCTCTTCATAGCTGGTATTCAGCTACATACACAAAGTATCAACTCTGTAAGTTACATCGTTTCTGAGAATAGCTCTGTGACAGACAGACAACGGAGCGGGAGTAATTGGGTTTCGTGAAATGAACGAAACCCTAAAAATAAAAAAGAAACCCTAAATATTAAACCAATTTTCATTGCGTACCCCTTACGGATTTATTTGATTATTCGACGTAAAAAGTAATGGCGTAATATTTTTTTTTTCTTTTCGCTATTAGTGGGAATTGTTCTGGAGTAATTGTTTGATTATATTTTTCTTGAAAAAGGATGGAAATAAAAAATCCGTTATATGCTTTTTTCTTTAACGAATCCCAAGATAAAGAGTTAAATGACACCGACTATTACTTGAATATTATTTAACAGTCTGAAGACTAATTAGAGGAATAATTAAATAAGTTAAACAATAAACATAAAAATATTAAATATTTTAATGATACAATAGAAAGTATAATTAATAATAATTTGTTTTAAATATTTTAGTTGTTCTTTGAATAACAGTTTATGTTGTGATGTGTGTGATCAAAAAGGGATTTCTTATAAATAAAAATTTAACGACTGCATGGTAATAAAAAATATAGACTTTATTTTAAATATTAATTCAGTATGCTACTACGAAAATTACATATAAATATATTTTTTGTCAGAACCAAAAAAATATCTGGTATTCTCGAAGCCATTTAAGACTGCCATACTTAACAAAATCAAAATCTGACATACACCAAAGTTACAAAAGCTGAAAAGATTACTTTCTGATCATTTGCATGACCTTCATATATATTTTACGGAAGATAGTCATGCATTTTCAACACGATAACACGGTTATGACGTTTCAACACATTTTACCCTTTTTATATACAGTAGAAATTAACGTTGTTTTAAATAGGTACTTTTTGAACTGTCGAATAGAAAGTTAAAATTTAAAGAAGATATAAAAACTCTTGATTACTATACTTGACAAGTGTACTTGGATTAGTCATTTACTATTTTTATTTCGGATTCAAGGAATAATATTCTGAAATATGCACAAAAAAGTTAACGAACATCTGACAAATTTGGTAGATAACATCGTTACAAACGTTATATTCTAATCTTAAGAAATGCTTTGCATTTTTTTTTTTTTTTTTGAAATGGTGTTTCAAATTCCATTATTTGTTTGGAAGAGATATCACTTCAGTTAGAAATATTTTGATATAAAAAATATCCACATTCTATAAATCTCTAGGCGGGATGTTTTCCTGATACTCCACGGACGAAACAAGTATTCGTCAAGTATAATTGTTTTATTAATTGTTTTTGCATCTGATAAAGTTTATTTAAGAAGTTGTAAGGCATTTGTTATTGCTTTCTTGCGTATTTCGGAGTTGTGTTACTTGCATACGAAATAAAAATAATAAATGGTTAAGACAAGTATGCAACTAGTCTTATCCAAAATATCAAAGACTTTCGAATTTCAATTATATCTTTTACTAAAATAAAACCAACAACGAATGGACAATTATAATTGTCAACATAAAAATAGCATGAAATACAAAGTATGTGAACTAATTTTTCAGCTCTACAGAAAAATTAACTAGTATAAAAATAGCATGCTTTACAAAGAAATATCTACACATTACATAAAGATACATAAAAATAACGGTGGGGGGAGGGGACAGAAAAGTATGGGACTCCCAGGTTTCTAACTTCACTTCAGCACTATATTTTAATATGTATTATTTTTGACATATAAAATTATTAATGCAACACAGGAAGATATATTGAAAAAAATCATTTTATATACTTTCATAAAAATTAACGTTATAAATATATTTTTTCTGCTATTCATTTTAACAGAGACTTTCTTTTTGTCTGATATAATTTTCCTATTTATAGTCAAATAAGACACACTTTTTTTTACGTATTTTTTACTTAGACGCCAAACTTTAATCACAAGAAAATAAATTTAACACGTTTTTCATATTTTAAATCTAACTTTAAGTATATGCTATGTACTTTCAAATCAGTTACTAAATTTAACGAACGATTTTATTTACAGTACGGTTAATAAAAAAATAGATATAAAACAAATAATTAATTTTGTGGTAAATGATGTATAACAAAGGATTACTGCAATTTTTTAGAGATGCAACAGATTTTACGATACAAAGAAGATCAATCATTGATGGAAAAGGGATCATGCTACCAAATGCATCAATTCACAGATGCTACAGTTCACAGGATAGCAGCATAGTAAAAAAGTCATTAACACATATTCACATATAGCCTGAAACATAGCGGATGCCTTAAATATTATTTTATTGGAAATAGGTTATGGTAAATATCATTGTTCATCTTTTCTTTAAAAAGAAAACATCATTATATAGACGTCATATATAAAATAAATCAATATTAGAACATAAATAAACATTTATATATATTTCCTCGTGTGTTTTGTAAAATATTTAACTTTGTAATAATATTTTTAAAGTTTTTAGTTTGAAAAATAAAATAAAATTTTAAGTAAGCTATTCAAATTATTAGAATTTACTTTGACTTACACAGTTTAATTTCTTTCATTGCATACTTACTTAAAACAGCTGTAATATATGTTTTCCTTAAGAATTTTGCTAAATGTGCGATGTTTTTAGGATGACCTAATGTTTTGTTCATATATTTGGGTGTCATATGCTTTATTGCGTAAATATCATGCAATACTACTTCATTTGTTTTATTACACACTCAAACGCATTTATATATTAGGTGTAAAAATAAATGCATTTTAAAGCATTTTATGCAAACAGCTTAAAAACGTATGATATGTATGATAAAAATAAAAAGATAGATTGTTACTTTGCCACTATAGGGGCATTGGCTTTTTTTTCTTTTTTAAAGGTTGGCGCAATTTGAGCTTGAGAAAGTGAGATTTGTTGCCAATTGATATAAACAGCTTTGAAAATAAACCTAAAGAACTTTTATGCTTGTTTATATGTATTTACATATATAAACATTCTATTTATATATATATATATACATTATTATTGTTGTTTTTTGTATACAGTGTACTTCTGTTTGTATATACAATTAATAAATGAATTCTTTATATTAGATAAAGTGTATAAATATTTAAACAAATTCTTGAATATGTGAAACAGTGAATAGGTTGCCAGAAAATATGTTGACAAATTTTCTTAGAAAAGTCCCGATAAATTTACTGTGCTGCCCGATCCTATTTTGAATTTAATATAAGCAACTTATTTTTCTGCAAGTAAATTATTCGGCAAAATATTCTCAATCATTTATATACATTAGTTTATGACAGGTAAATTACGAGTAGCAAACAGATGCGTCGCA
Source organism: Maratus michaelseni (assembly GCA_963931845.1). NCBI lineage: Eukaryota > Metazoa > Arthropoda > Arachnida > Araneae > Salticidae > Maratus > Maratus michaelseni. The sequence continues at coordinate 398,535,442 of OZ007592.1, forward strand.
TATGAATTACATGACATCTATAAATTTAAGGGGGGAAATATTTATTGTGTTTAGCATTTAGAAAATATTTGTAATATTAAATTTTATTAATTTTCTTTTATAATATTTAAGAAATCATGATTACAATGTGAATAAATTGAAAATTACGAAATTTTCATTTTGTAAATTATGTGATTTTAATTTACTCATATAAAACTTTGCAGTTTTTTCAAAGGAAGTATATCGTTTAGTTTACGTCATTCGAAATATGAATATTATGTCAGAACAATATTTTATTTACAGATTTTGGTGCTGTTGGAATGAGGTCATGTTGTGTAACTTTGTTTCATGAATTAAAATATGTGGATAATCCTAAAAAGGCCGTTCTCTTTGTCCTATGTCTAGAATTTGAATTTACGGCGATTTTAAACGTCGTCTAATTATGTTGATAAAATTTTGAAAAGTTAAAAAAATATATCATTAATGATATAATAATTGTCCCTTTTAGCAGTTTTTCACTTTAAGTGGTAAACTTTTTTGATTAATATTTCATAAATTTTATTTCAATAATTGAAATTTCGAAATTAATTATAACATTATCAGATTATTACAAAAACTTGATGATCGTTTTAGCTGTCAATACGTTATATTCGTACTGGAGTTGATGACAAGCACATAATATTGAACCAGATATCTATATATAACATGAATGAATATTTCTAAAATTCGATATAAGCATAGATATTTTTTAATTTGTGTATATATAAGCAAAATCTAAATGACAGTGTGTTTTTAGAAAAAAAATTTCATTAACAAAACAATAAGTTAGATGTTGAATGTGACAGAGTAAACTAATAATTTTCAAAATGCATGAAAAAACACGGGCATAATACGTTATAAGATTATTATTCATACGTAAAAATGTATGTTTACCAACTAAAAATAATAATCAGTAAATGTATTTACACGACAAGGCATAAATAATAATGAAATATTGTGAATTTTTAAATAATCATAGTTGAATCGCAAAATATCCAAAAACATATGAAAAAAGATTTAAAAACTGATTTATGTTTAACACAAAAAAGGCTACTGGCCACACCATAAACGTTAGGAAATAAGTTGATTTCCTTCAAAATAAACAATTTGTTTTTCAAAGTTTCAGTAATAAAGAAGTAAGGAATAACCTCAAAGGTACATTTCGACAATAAATCCTTATGTTTTTTTTTATTTTAATGATTTACGTAGGTATGAAATATAATTACACATGTATAGATTGCTTTGCACAAATAGTTTAAATATTTTTAGGAAGATATTAACAAAAGTATTACACTTCAAATGTTTTTTAGCTCTAAGAAATATAACTGAAAGTAAGTAGAGATCATTGCAGAAATAGTCAATTAAAATTACATTGAATTACAATTGAAAATTACATAAAATAGTAATAATATAGATAGAATATACACAGTAAAAAATACCAAATGTTTCTTAATATACGAAAATATAATATAACCACAAACTAAAATATGCTATAAACTGTTCCAGATTACCCACGATATCGAAATGAATTCTTTATTTCTAGACCTTTAATAACTAATATACTTTCCAGATTTAAAGAACTACTTATAAAAAGAAAATTGCGTTTGCTGCCATTAATTTTCGGAAAGTAGTTTTATATAGTGTATTAATAATTTTTCCTATTATTAATTTTTCCTATTTTTTATTAAGGGATTTTAGAAAGTTGTTCAAAATTAAACATTTTCAGCTGCGTAACTAAATTTATACATGCAAGAATGACAAAATAATATTAATTTTAATGTTATAATTAATTATGTTAATTTATCATATTTGTACGATATCTTTGTTGAACATGAAATGTTTACTTGAGAATTGATAGTAACCGAAAAACCCATATTTCTGTTTGAGAAAAATGATTAATACTTTACAACATCTACTTGGAAACGATTCCAAAAATCAGTGACATCAGAGGAAACTTTGTTTTGTAGATGCTTCTTTAAATCTCGAAAAAATATCAGTTTGTGACGTTCCTTAAGGCAAGAAACGTTTTTATGATTTGTGGAGAAAGCGGAAGAGGTTATTGTATATTTTCCTTTAGGGTTATAATATATTTTCCTAGAAACATTCTTTACATTGCACATAAAAGTATTTTTCTGTCATAATTTTTCAAAACTTTTAATTCTGGATCCTTGCAAATACTTGGTATTATTTTCAATCACTAATTACTTCCTTCTTACAAGTAAAGGTACTATAGTCTGTGGCGGCGAATTTCGATTTTTATAGCTCATTCGATTCGTCTCATCCAGCTTAGTAATTTTATACCTCCCATATCGGCTATTGAGTTTTTATAATGACAGGGGGCCGGGTCAAAGTTCAAAATTTCGTTCAGTGAAACACAGATGCTATCAAAGAAATAAGTGCAATTTAAGATTACTATTTGCTTTTACAGTGTCATACATTGCCAATATCTATTATAAGGTTATATTTTTGCTGTTATTATAAGAATATATAATTGCAGAGTAAATATTCGTATGCTACTTGACAGGCAGGTTTTCCCAAGTTATGATGCATGTACTGAATGCGTCGTCGAGTCAGCTCGTTGTGCGCACTGTGAAAAATATTTTTGTTTTACTCACTTTTTCGGAATAAACAATTTGTCCAAAATTGACTGTCATCAGTGTGTGTCAGTGTAAGAACCATAAATAAATATAAATCTTACTCATTTCTTTGACGGCAACTTGTTTTCAATGAACGAAATTTTAAACTTTGACCCACCCTCCTGTCATTATCAAAACTCAATAGCCGATATGCGAGGTAGCAAATTACTTAGCTCGATGAGAGGAATCGAATGGACTATAAAAATCGAAATTCAACACCACATACTATAGTTAGTACCTTTTCTTGTTAGAGAAGAAAATATGAAATATAAACATATATAAAAATTTTAATATATTACAGGAAAATAAAAAAAAAAGTTTAATAATCGTTAATAAATTAAATATTTTAATTATATATATATATATATATATATATATATATATATATATTAACTAATAATCGTATGAAAATGAACCGACTTCCTTCATAATACACAAAATAGTTATCTCAAGATTTTAGAAGAAAATAATAAGTATAACGCTGATATATATTGTAACATTCATTGAGCTTTTTCATGTCTAAAGATTCATACTGGTAGCAAATATAACTGTGGAAATAGTTAAAAGATTTTCGAGGCAGAAATTTACTAATATCACAATTAAAAATTATTTTTTTTTATTTCAAATAATATGTTCATCATTTAAATAATCAGTAAAAGAAATTGTATGACAATACATACAAAGGAGTGAAATATTCTTCTACGAAAACCTGTGAAGATTTTAAAAATAAATTTTAGTCATAAAATATCCAAAGAAACCATACAAAACTTGTAAAAACTGATTTATGTTGACCATAAAGCGTTCTACTGACCACATCCTAAAACGTGTGGAAATAACTGCAGATTCTATCCAGCACACAAGATATTTATTTCAAGTTTTTAGAAGAAATAAACAACAAATAAACTCGAACGTATATTGTCATAACAAATGCTTCGGCTTTAATATTTTAAATGATATACACTGGTAAAAATCTAACTCGAAATATAAAAACTTCTTTATAAAATAGTAGTTTTAAAGGGCGAAAATTCGATAAAAAATATACGAAGGTTTATTTTCTTTTCTTTCATGATATAACAATAGCTTTAATTATTCGTCTGTAATTTATTAATTTCTCGGAGGTTTAGAAGTGTAATAAAGAAACACGATTAGATTTTAACATAATACATAAAGAAAGAATATATTAAAACATCCTCATTAAAATTAAATTAGATTCATATTTGACTTTTTGTCCGTATTTGGACAAAATAATATTTTATACAAATAATAATTTATGTTGAAAATTTACATTTGTGAAAAGGCTTATTATTAGAAAATAATAATAAAGTAATACTAATAATAATTATTATAATGACATAAAAGTTGAAATGGACAGCTTGAACTAATTCTATTAAAGAGACATGAAACGATTATACGCAATGTAAAACCTTGCTTAAATGTGCACTCCTTAAAAATATAAACAGTAAAAGTAATTACACAAAAAGGCATACAAATGAATAAAATATTTTATTATGAAAAACTGTGACGATGTATAAAGTTGTATTTCCAATAAAATGCAAAACATTTCAAAACTGATTTATGTTTAAATTAAATGTTTGTATTGACCATATCATAATTGTGTGAAAGTAAGACGACTTCCATCTCTGCACACAAAATATCCATTTGAACATTTTTAAAGAAATACATAAGGTAAAAACTCGAATGCATATGGGGGAAAATAAATCATTTAGCTAGAACAGTTAAAACGACTCATACAAGTAGGATGTATGCAGGGTGATCCTAAAATATTGAAAAGCGCTTTACTTTTTTACCTATTGGAGATACGTAGGCAAAGTAGGTTTCAAAGGTGTTCAAAATAACGCAGAAATTCAGGAATAATGTAAGAAAAATGTTCAAAAATTTCAGTTTTTAATTTTCTAGACAATCTTTGGGTCCTATATGTAAAAAAGTAGTTTAGTTTAGAAAAAGAAAGTTTATAGTTTGTTTTCCAAGCTCCTACAAGCATATAAGTAGAATTTCCATTTATCTACAAACAAAACTAACAGATTTCTGAGAAGCATTATACGTTGAAATTTATGAATTACTAAAAATTATTCTGTCCATTTTTAGTGCCAGAAAACTACCAAACATAACACAATTCTAAGTATCATAAATCGATTAGTTTTGGTCATAGCAGTATGTAAATTTACTGTTTCACCTATCACAAACTGGTTAAAAAACTACTAAATGTAACTTATAAAACCCAGACCCCATATATAAAAGAAAATTTTAACGTTTTGAAAATTCATAATATAATTTTTTGTTAACATTAACTTTATTCCTACCTTATTTTGAACATTTTTTGCAATTTACATTGCTTACTCAAGATTCCTATAGGTGAGCGAAATTACCTGACTTATGGAAACAGAAGTTTTTACATAGAGGAAAACTTTCCGTATGTGATCGCGCGATTCCTTATATCGAGTTTTTCTATAAGAAAATACTGGTAAATTTACAGAAACTGTAGAAACCCTGTTACATATTTCGAACAGGTAAACGCGTTTTAATCGTTTTTGTACAGTTCTTTTAACGGTCGAAGTAAACACGTTGGCGTCGTTGCAGAAAAAGTTGTTTGAAAGGCAGAAAATTATTTAAAAATAATGATGTGAATAAGATATAGTTGAAAGTAGTTTCTCATTATGACTTTAACTTTTTTATTTGGAACTTTATGAAAAACTTACATTATTTCCAATGCGTAATTTGTTCTACACTCGCAAAAGTAGATCTGAAATATAAAAACACATTAAGATTCTACTACAGTACACTGTTAAAAATTTGCCGCAAACTGTCCTGTCATTTGCCCGTTTTTGTATAAAACGGTTACATAACCATAATTTAACTATACTCAGACCATATTGCTCATTTTATGGTCAGAATGTAATTAAATTACAGTTATGTGACCATTTTTTACAAAAACGGTCAAATGACTGGACAGTTTGCAGCAAATGTTTAACAGTGTAGAAACATGAATAGTATCTAAAAACATCGTCATTAAAATAAAAATTGTGAAAATACTGATACATATTCAATGTTATGAACTAATAACATGGTATACAGGAGTTTCCGTGCTATTTCAAGATTCATCATGTAAATGCTATAGTTATAGCTCGGATGAATGAAATTATCACTGCAGTTAGCAACCTTGTCCAACAAATAAGAGTGAAATATGCCAGCCCAGGATATCGTTGGGATAGCTCAGTAGGGAGAGCGTTGGTACGGCAAACCAAAGTACCCAGGTTCGAGTCCTTGTCCCGGCATATTTTCGCTCTGTTGGAAAAAATCTCAACTATGATACTCTATCCATTGAATATAATTTACTTAGTTGAATATACTTTCCTCTGTTCATTACTTATACATATTTTGACATAGTGTTAGTTTTAGGATGGTCTGAATAATATTTTATTTTTAAATCTTTCATCTATGAAAATGCTCATTATTAGAAATAATAACAATAATAATAATAATGATAATAATGATACTACTACTAATAATAATAATAATAAACACGTGGACGTTTGCATCGTAAACTTATTACTGAATAAAGGCAAGAAAAAGTGAATAGGCAATGCATTTTTAATTAAATATTCATATTTTAACGATATGATTACCATTTTAAAAGTTATACAAAATATCAATTATATGGTATTGCGTTAAAAAAATTAAAAAAAATATATTTTATTATGAAAAACTGTGGAACTCTATAAAGTTCCGTCACAACATCCTTTACAAAGTTCCTTTATGTATTTCAGTCAAACAATATCCAAACAGTATATACCAAACATTAAAAGACCGATTTATGTTGACTATAAAACTTTTCTACTGAACACAGGACGGACGCATGGAAGTAATTTTATTTCCTTCCCGGTACACAAAATATTTATTTAGAAATTTTAGAAAACATAAATAAGGAATAATCACTAATGTATTTTGCTACAATAAATTCTTCAACTTTTTCATTTCAAACAAGTTATACTGGTAGGTTATGTAACTGCGCATTTAAAGACGTCTTTCCAGAAATATTTTGAAGATTTTCAGAAACATTAAAAAAATATGAAGTAGTTTAAAGACAATTTTAAAAGTAACCGAAACGAATTACAAATATTACATTTCAAAATAACTATTCATATACAAAATAATGTATTGACCATGTAAAAGAAAAACATTCTTCAATTCTATGCATAATTTATTACATATTTTAATGATAATATGAGGACAGACATACGGATAGACACACAGACGGGTAGGCAGACATTTTGTATAAACAAGTTTTCGGGATTACACCCCTAAATGTGTAAATCCATCGAAAACCGGAAGTCTGAAAACAATTCTGTTACAATGATGTTGAAGGACAATGCATACAAAAGAGTGCAATATTTTACTTTTGAAAACTGTGAAGCATTGTAAATTGTAGTTTACTCACAAGATATCTAAAAAATATATACAAAACATGAATAAACTGATTTATGTTGAAAAATTTTTTTTATACTGACCACATAATAAACGCACATAAGTAACTCGACTTTCTTTGCAGCACACAAAATGTATATGCCAAGATTTTAGAAGAAATAATAAGGTATAAACTTGGAATGTATGTTGCTACAATAAATCCTTTAGCTAAAAAAATTCAAACGATTTACTTTGGTAGAAATATAAATGCGGGCATAAATAAATCTTTATAGAAAACAAATGTTTGAAATGCAGAAAATAAGATACAAATAAAACTGTCAACAAAATGTAGACAAATGTATTTTTCTCACATTATATGAATTTAGTTTTTAATTTTTAATCATTTCGAATAATTCGCGTTATCTTGAACACGTAATTAATATTTCCTCTAGAAGGCAGGCGGAAAAATAAACAAAGTTTATTATACAGAAATATCCGAAATCATATTCATTAATATTAAATTTTACACACACACACATTATATATATATATATATTCTCTTTTTTCTAAATATGAACATTTCCATGAAAGAAGAAATCTCTCTCTCTCTCTCTCTCTCTCTCTCTATATATATATATATAGATAGATAGATAGATAGATAGATAGATAGATATAGATTCCTTCTTTCATGGAAATGTACATATTTAGAAAAAAAAGAATTTAAAATTAAATAAACTAATCAATTAAAAGAGATTTATGCATAATAAATAATGCGCATTGTACTTTAAAATAAATATCCATTAAGAAAAATAATAAGATTATCGTATTTATTTTTCTCAGCAAAAATCATTACATGACAATTGGTAAAAAGAATTGAAATATTTTACTATTAAAAAAACAAACTTTTATAAAATTATCTTTTGATCACGAGACATCAAATTAAAATATTAAAAAAAAAAATTAAAAACGCATTTATGCTGACCATAAATATTTCTACTGTTCGCATTACAAGTTTGTGAAAGTAACGGGATTTCCATTCTAGAACACAAAATATTTATTTAAATATTTTGAAAGATAAAAACAAGGAATAAACTCGAATATATATGTATACAGCAAATATAAACCCTCCAATGTTTGCATTTCAATAATATGATTCTTATTGATTTGAAGTATAAATTCGCATATAAATATTAAGTTGCAGAAATAATTTTAAGTAAAATATTAAATCTAATAACAAAAGATATATTTTACATATTTTAATAAACATGTACGTGCAAATTTCTAAAAAAACAGTAAAATTTGATAGGATTCAGTCACAAATTGTTCAGAGATAATATACAAATTATTTAAAACTGCTTTGTGTTCACTTTCTACATTATTACTGTGTGGAAGAATGTTGACATTCTTCCGATCTCACAAAATTTTTATTTGAAGATTACAGAAGAGATAAATTAGAAATAATCTCGAATATATATTCAAGCTTTAAATCAAATTTTTTCGCTTGAAAAGATGCGTATTCATTCGAAGCATAATTTCAGATATAAAGAAAATAGTTTAATGAAAAATTGTAATGTACGGGAAATAAATATACATGTTATATTTTAAAATAAATGTATAAAAAATATATTTACATATATTTTAAAAATAAAACATATTAGAGTTGTAAATCAGTCTCTCACATACATTCCAAATAAATATGCAAATACAACATAGAAATTTCATAAAAACAGCTTTATATTCACTATAATATTTTTTACTGACCACACCATAACCCTGTAGAAGTAACTCAAATTTTCCAGTGCACAAAATATTTATTTCAAGATTTTAAAATAAACCGTAAGCTCGAATGTATTTTGCGACAATAAATCCTTCACCTATAACCTTCAAAATGATTCATAATCTTAGGAAATACAACTGAGGAAGTAAACAGTTTTTTGCGGAAATAGTTTCAGCTAAAGTTGTAAATATTATACAAATTACATTTTAAAATAAATATTCATTTGTAACATATTGATGAACAACATAGAAAACATAATAAATGTGATTTTTCTTGAGCGTAAAAACAATCTCCTGACTACAAAATTAATACCTGGAAGCAACTCAACTTCCATTCCAACAGCAACAAAAAATGTTTATTTCATGGTGTTAGAAGAAATAAATAACGAATAAACTCAAATGTATATCGCAACAATAAATTCTTCAGCCATAACATGTCAAATTATTTACACTGATACGAAATATAGAAACGCAGATAAAGAACTCTTTATAGAAAGATTTGTTATAAAGGCTAACAATTATAGAAAAAAGAAAAATGTGAATAACTGCCGCAGAATGTTGGATTTCGTAGATAAAACTCCTCCCAGAGCTTTTAAAGAAGGCTTGATATCCTTTGAAACTTTTTTAAAATTATTATTTGATTATTTTCATATACAATTTTGACTTAATATTAAAAGGTCTTATAAAGGAAAATGATTTATTTAAGAACAAGAACAAAAAATCATGCATCAGGAATAGATTATGAAACACTTTCCAAAACTAACAGAATATTATTAAGGCACTGATTGTTTTTTAATATAAAATGAAATAAGATATCTAATTGAGCAAAAAAAAAACACATAAATCAGAAAAATCCATTTTCAGGTATATCTATCCATATCGATAATGTGTGCGAATTATTTTGTGCAGCCTTGTATATGATCTATAATCAATACACACCACGTAATACAATAAATTAGACAAGTTTTTAAATGAACAGCACAAGGGAAAACGTAATTTCAGCAAATATCGCTTATAGTCAGTAATTTTGCCGAATTATTTTGTGAGTCTCTGTATATTATGGATAAATGTCTGTATGGGTAAATGTCACGAAATGTCTCTCTTCCTTTTTAGACTTGTTTTGCAGTTATATAAAAATAATTATGCAGAATATTACTATTTTTATAATTACAGCAGATTCTGCACTTCTAATTAAATTAAGAAGTTTTTTCCAGCTTTAAGGTGAATATAATATTATTAAAATGTGTACGAAATTCTTTCATAAAAACTACTTGAACATTGTTTTTAAATCAAATTTAATGGTTAAAAATCAAATTCGATGTATTTTCTGTAGACAGCTCATTTAGCCTTAGCACGTTTCATGTAACTAAAATAAGTATTCTTAGATACAAATTGAACATTTACAAAGATTGATAAATTATCCGAAAAACTTAACTTTAATATCGGAACTTTTGTTTTATTATCTGAAGCATCATTAAAATTATTGAATTATTGAAATTTCTTTACATGCGATAATGTAGAGGATGAATCCGAGCGTAGGCTTGTTAAAATAAATCATAAAGTATTGTTTATGAAGGTACGTACACTCTTTATAATTTCCAAGGTGTATTACACCTCTACGTAACATTGGAAAATATTGCAGAATATTTATTTCTCCAGTTTATAAATATTTCTGAAATTAACCAAAGAGTTTGAAACGATTTTCTATGATTCAATAAGGAGAAAAATTATATTGGAAAATTCTGGTACATTTGTACCCTGTTTAAAAAAGTCACAAAACGTTTTTCTGATATTTTACAACAAACACTTTTTTTAAGCCATGTGTAATATTTTCTGTATTACTATAATCTCTTATTTTATACTGTTGTATTTTTTTAAACAGTGTACAAATTTTGATCGTTTCAACTGTTTTGTAAGTTATTTTTGTCGGAGCTTTTGTTTTAGAAGTCGAGAGCAAATTTTACTTTTGTTTGGCTGTAAACTGGAAACCCTTGATATTACATATAATGGTAAGGATATAGTTAAATAACGATTATGTAATCGTTTTCTGCAATAACGGTCAAATGACTGGACAGTTTGCTGCAAATGTTTAACAGTGTAACATGAAAGTCTATTTTAAATAAATGTAATATTCATGCTTAGAAGTAACACTCCGCATTACTTAAACATCTATGTTATGATTTATTATCAGATAACTACTCCGCGTTGCTTACATTTTGCAGAGAAATTGAATCTAACGTATTTGTCTGTAGTATTAAAGAAAATAAATCGTTGTATAACTGCACTTTATATTTAGTTTAAATGATGCAGAACAATTTTTATTCTTGGATTTCTTAAAAATATATTTTTCCTTTTCATTTTATCTTACAAGTAAAATAAATTACATATACATGCGATTTAAAAAAATACTTGATTTGGGATTATTGTTTACTTACATCTTAATATGAAATTTTACACTGATTTTAATTGACAACAAGAAATCCTTGTAAGATTATATGGCTTAATAAAGGATTTCTAATAAAGCGATATAATATGTTAGAAAATAATCTTTTGTATCAACTTTGTATAAACTTAATTATTTGTAAATTAAGAATATTCATTGCATGAGACATTAATTAAGGAGCTCTAGTATCATTTGTATGTTGTAACTGTTCTTGCATATAAAATAAGTAACAGCTTGTTTTTTTTTTTTTTTTGTTATTTTTTTAAAGTAATATAACCTTTTTTATACTATACCACAATGTAATTTATATATATAGAAATTAGTTTTTGCAATTTCATTTTAAATTACTGACGGAAAACATAATGTAATAAAAATAATGTTTAATTATGAAAAAAAAAATAGAAATTGCTTCAATAGACTAAACCTTTATAATACATGTAATTTTCCTGAATAAGAAATATTCTGTCTTACGAAATATGTTGTTTTTTATATTTATAATGTGATTAAGAAAATAATTTTAATTGTCTGAGTGCAACGAAGACTCATACACAGCGCAGTATTACTTTTCCCCATATATAGCTACGATGGATATTAAAACCTCTCGTCAAGCATAACTCAAAAAATATTTAACGGATTTCGTTCAAATTTTTACAGCAGTTACCTATAAAGGTGACAACGACGTCTATTTATTACCAAGAATAAATGTCAAACCGTTTGGAAATTATATTAAAAAAATAGATAAAAAAGCAGAATTAAAGTACATACGTCACGAAAATTTTGTGCGTACGTCATTTTCACCTGCGGGAGATTTTCGTAGACAATCGGAATTGAAAAGTTCATGGAGTACATGGAGCAAAAAAATATGCAGGCACTAATATTCAGCAAAATAAAATATATTTCAATTTAGTAGAAATCGAAAATTAATCTGGATTTTTTTCTGTTTGAAAAAAAAAACCCGCAATAACTTGGTAGACTTGGTATTAGAGATTTGGCGCAAATCTCAGCAATAGCAGCTTTTTTTATTTCGCGTGTGTAAAAAAAAAAAAAAAAAAAAAAAAAAAAAAAAAAAAATCTTTGGTCTTAAAATAAAAGGTTTCGATTTATGGCATTATTTCTTTTTTTTTTTCTCTTTTTAGCATTTTAAATGGGATTAATGAAAGGCATGTATTTTAAATTAAATGAGTGAAAGGTTTACATTTAAATGAAATGAATTCGATATGAAAATGTTATAGGAACAATATTTGGCGATTTATCAACTGCGCCAGGATAACATAAAAGTAACAATATATCAAACGGTATGTAGTATGTGAAATGAAACAATTATATTATAATTACAAAATATGCAAAATATTATAATCACCCGTCGTACAAGAAAAAAAAAAACTAATATTCTGCATCCAGAGGAAAAAATCCATCTCCTGTGCCGTAAGATTTGGCGAGTTCTTTTTTGGTGATAAGTTTTTCGATGTGATTGTTGGGATCAAGACCTCCTTATCATAGTATTAGACCTTACAATCAGCAAGTTTCCTTTGACCGCTATACACGTGGTTAAAAACCACATGGTTGTCCTGCTACTAGCGCCTCTACCGTCAGTAACAGGAGTATTAGGTAGCTTTCAATACAAAAAAGTATAAAGCTACCTATTGCAGCCGTTCGGAGGAAAGCAGTTCCGGAAAATTTCGATATATTTTCACCGATCATGACACCCAGACCCCAAAACCATCCTCCATTCAAATGTTGATTTATATATATATATATATATCCACATATATATATATATATATATATGATACAATCCTGTCGACTTTTTTGATACATTCCTGTCGAAAATTGGCACATTATAGACGATCGCTATTGCTGTCGACTTGAACGTTCTTTCCACCAGACAATCGGAACATCTCAGTCCGAAACCACTAAAATTAGCTGATAATCATATCGAGGTAGTCGCAGTCGAGATCGTTGAAATGTAGTCATGACACCCGGACAGGGCATCACTTCGAGTCGCTCACCATGAAGACAAATCTCGAAGTATATCACATCGGAAATCGTAGTGTATTTGCAGTCGTAAAAATTGAGCAGAGGCAGTGAAATCCAGAAGAAATTTCCCAAAAACATTAAAAAGAAGACTTAATAACTTAATAGATGAGCAGTGGCTTTATTGTGATCACAGAGCTGAAAGCAACTCCACCAACTTTCGCTTCATTAAAAACTGAACACATTTGAATATCTTGAAGAATTAGCAGAGCTTGAAGAACATACTACCGATGCATTAGTGTAGATTCCCCAGTGACGGCAATTAGATGACAACCACTAATTCGTGTAAATTCTGTCTCCGAAGCCAGTGTAACCGTATAAATACTTCAAAATTTGGCCCAAAGGTACAAAACGCGCGAACAAGCTGGTCCACTCGCATCCATGTTCGGAGGGCGCTAGGGGGATAAAGAAGGCGGAGCTTTCTCGCTAATGGATGAAAAAATGAGGCCACGAAGACGTGTCTCTGACGTATGATTAAAACTCTTTAACAGAAGCGGCAAATTAAAAAGGTAAAAAGGCCTTTGGGCGCGAAAACCGCTTGGAATCATGGGATGCCGACTGAATTAAATAGAAATACAAATGGTATTATAAAAGTTCCAAAGAATAAAAATTAAATGTCTCAAAAGAAGAAATTAGGCAGGTGCGTTTAGAGGCAGTGTTGCAATTTAAGAGAATAAGGTTTTAATAAATACGTGTAGCTTTTAACAGATTAAGATTTTTAGAATGATAAATAACAGAATATTTTGATTAAGTTATGGAATAAAATACAAAATAGATTTAAGAGATATTTTAAAAAGAGAGGGAAAAAAGAATTGAAGAATTTGGAATAATTTAACTAAAGAAATAGGGCGAAAATTTTTTTATTATTACATATCCCCCCACCCAAAAAGACGAATGAACCGGTAGGTCATATGACCTGCAAGTTAATTGAAGGGAAATGTTATACGGACTTGGATTACAATTTATCAACTGGAGGAAGTCAAAATAAGTACATTTCCAAAATTTATTCATTAATGCCCAATAACATTAAATTTAATAACTATAACGCGAATTGGTGGAGTTGTTAATAAAAATACAATTACAAGATATTAATGTTGTTAACAATGACATAAAAAGCTTTAGAAAATGATGGAATGCTACAGAGTGATCAATTAAATTATTTGAATTTAAGTCTGACTGCATAGGATTTACCACTATATTGCTGTTTATTGATTAATATGAGTATTTTAAATTATCCGAGACGTATAGTATTTATTTTGCACCTATGACTCTAAGGATCTGATATGATAATTTATACTTAGCAAATTTTATTAGACAAATTATCAATTAATTATAGAAAAGAAAAAGTTGCGTTGTGAATTATTTTTGAAGTTCGGATCCTCTTTGAGCCAATTACAATCATCAAAGGTTACCTGCAGAGAGTTATGTAACATTAAATAAATAATGGCTTATTTTAAAACCTAGATTGTAATATTAAAGAAAACATTTCCTAAAATAAAAGACTTAATATTAATTCAATAAATTAAGTAAACAAAAGGAAAACTGACTAAAATTAATTGAATATAAAATTGAGTTTATTTACAAGGTAATTATAATCATGTAATTAAAAACAAACATGAATGTTTAAAAAAAAATATTCAATCCTAGTTGAGAACTGTATTCTCAACATTTATTTTCTGAGAATTACAGTTTATCTTACCGAATTAACAAATTCGATTTTGAAAGGCAGAGTTCCATACCCTAGAAGTATTTATTTGATTAGCCTTTTTATGTTTAGATTGGGGTAGGATCTTCATACACACGTAAATTCGTATTATTAAAAGAATATAGCTTAATTAAATAAAATGGAATAATGGTGAAGGAAGATTGTTTGTTACCTTATATTACTAGATAACGTTGACAGCAGGAGGTAATAGCTGACGCGTTTTCGCTTTTTCTTAGCGCGTACATTTCCATCTATTGGCACACACACTCAAAATCTGTTTTTTAGTTAGAGAGCAGTCAACCTTCTACTTTTCCATCTTTTTTGAATCTGAACTCTCAAGAAAAATCACATTCTTTTCGTGGAGCAAAAAAAAAGGGATGGAACCATTTTTCCCTTTTCACATAAAATTAAGGCCTTATACGTTTTAACTTCTTGAAAATTTGCATGTTTCGGCCATACCTCTGATTTTAGAGAGATGACCATTGGCATGCGGGAGAAATTTGGTAGTCCCCTTGAGTGTTTCATAGGTCCGTCGGTACAATAGCGATTCCTCTTGACGCCGTGCTGTGTCTGGGAGGTAAAGATGCTTTGACTTGTGAGGTCTTCGTGCCTATTTAAGCTCTCATAAATAAATGTGTCATATTATTGTTCTGACAATTTTCTCCATGACATTTTTATTAGGTGTAGTTAAATCATTCGTGGGAACGGAAAACCAAATATTTCCTTGACTGCCGTGGTTCACTTTGTTCCATAATTATCTATCTGTATGCGCTGATCCTAAAATGGATCATTAATTTGTATTTTTCACTGTTCACTGATTAAAATGATACCAAATACTCTGTTAATATGCAGAAAAAAAAACCAAATACTTTTTTTTTATAGTGTGTGCTAGTTTAGATCTAGATGGTGGTATTTCTCACCATCAGAAAATATTAAACAAAATAAGAAAAGAATTGTAACACTTTAAAATAATAGATAACATACTTCCAGAGTATCATCTTACAAAATTTGTTGCAAATTGCTTGTAGAATTGTTGCTTAATTTGTCGTTCAGTTCTCGTCTGAGTGATAGTCTATCCAAAAAAGTTATTTGCATACCTCACAAACTGAACAGTTTACAAATTGAAAGAGAAAAATCCTTCAAATTATAGATCTTACTGATCTTTCTTATGAAAGTCTATTTCAGAATTAAAGTTCATCTGAATGCTTTATATTTACTAGCAACAACTCGAAAATAGTACTAAGATTAATATTAACAACAATAAAACACAAATAATACAATAATAATAATAATAATAAGAAGAAGAATATCAACAATAAATATTTTAAAATAATAATACTTAACAATAACAATAATCATAAGTTAATTTTCAAATATTAAACTTATGTTTGTCTGAAAAACTCAGTCCTGAATGGAATGCTAAGAAAAACTTAAGAGAAATGAGTATTTTGTTATGGTATAGTTTGTCTGACAAATGGTAATTACCTAAAAAGGCAAATAGGTAATGTAAGCAGTATAAGAGTTTTTTACTCAACATCAAAATTACTATTACCATTATTACCTTTATAACTTCCATTACCTTTACTACTTTATTACTTGTTTACTTCTAGAAGTAAAAATTTATATATCTCAACATATTCAAATTCAAGTAGTATTCAAATTCAAGTAATATTTAATCTCAATATCAAATTATAAATAGTATAACTAATAATAATAATATTCAACAATAAGTTCAGCAATAACAAGCATTATAATTCAAAAATATCACACTCTTTCTTTAATTACTTTCTTAAGTATATAATTAATATCTCATCCATATAGTAGTGAATGAGGTATGAAATATACTCAATAAAATACATAATACAAAAAAAGGAATAAATAAGAAAAATTCGTGAAAACAATCATTATTGTGTAGATGATGGTTATGTAACTATCTTGCTTTCAGTCAAACAAGAAAACATAAGTTGTGAAATGAAAAAATGGGACCTTGTAGCATATTAAGAAAGGTTGGACAATTCTCAATTAGTATTAAGATATCATATTTGATTAGTTTAAGATATAATTTAATCCAGTTTATATTATTAGTTTAGTTAATACTGTTTAATTTATTATTCTAATCTAATCCAATTCAGTATCAGAAACTCCTAACTTAAATAAACTAAATTACGTCAGCATAAAAAGTTGACTCAAGTGGAAACTTCAACAGTGACACTCTCGTGTGCACAATCAAGAACACCACGGTTATACAGAAGAGAATTGATTAGTTAATTATTAATTTACTTTATTTCGTTTATTTTTGGATTATATTAAAATCAAGACGAAACTATAAATTTAACATTAGTTTGTTGTTGGTTCTCATGGGATAATTTTAATTGATCAGGAGGATAATAAGGGCGTAATTTTGATACATGTACTATTTCAGTAGGTTGATTTTGAATTTGTCTATCAATTTCAAAATTGACATCAGATAACTTATTAAGGATTTGATAAGGACCACTAAAGACTTGTGAAAGTTTTCTGGTATTAGGATATTGGAACTCTTCATAAATTACAAGATCTCCAATCTCAAATTTTGGTTCTAGATAATTTCGATCATAATATTTTTTACTTCTCCAATAGAATTCATCAGTGCGTTTTTTAACAAGTTTAAGGGCTTCTTGAACAGGAGGGTAATAATTTTGTTGAAGAGGAGAATCATCGGGTAATTGGCCAAAAAGTAAGTAAGCAGGAGGGAATTTAGTGATAGAATGAGGGGTATTGTTATACTCATTAACTACTTCTGTCAAAATTTTTGTCCAAGGAATTTTGGAGTTGGTAGAATTGACTTTACACTTCAATCTAGTAACTATTGTCTGGTTCGCTCTCTCACATTTGCCATTCGTTTGAGGATGATGTGACGTGGTTAAACATTGCTTAATATTGTGGTTTCGCAGAAATTTTTTAAATCTAGATGAAGTAAAGGCTGCATTTCTATCACTTAACACTTTTTGATGGGTCTGGACATTAAGAATTTTATTAAAACAGAATAATTGTTGTGGTGTTTGAATATTAAAAACTTGGTTTAGACAATTAGTATAAGTTTCTGTGGTAACACTTTTTGAGGGGAAAACCCAAACATATCTAGTAGCATGGTCGATGATGATGTGTAGATATTTTTTGGTGGAGTTATAATAATTGAATCCTCCCACAGTATCAATAGAAAGACATTCAAAAGGTTGATCTGTGGTGTGCATAGCTTGTAATAAGCCAAATTTTTTCTGTCTGGGTTTTTTATTATTTTGACAAATATCACAATGTTTTACAAAATTGGTTATATCTTGCGTCATGTCAGGCCAATAATATTTAGGGGAGATTAAATTTAACATTTTTTGGATACCAGGATGACCAAATTTTTCATGAGCAACATTTAGTATTTTTCTCCTTAAAGACATGGGGACTACTATTTTTCTAAAACCTTTCTTTTTTACTATCATAAGTCCATTTTCCTTTAGATAATTTTTACCACACACATTATCTTTTCCCTGCCTCTCTATAATTTCTTTAACGTCCAGAAGAAAAGTAAGTGGTTGAATAAAATGTGAAATTGGGTTTCTCGACAACATGTCGGCTTCGACATTTGTGGATCCCTTTTCGTAAACTATATTATATTCAAACATGCTCAACTTCAAAGACCATCTAAATAACCTGCCTCTCAAATGTTTAGTATTTTTTAACCATACAAGAGATGCATGATCAGTATGAATGGTAAATTTTACACCATGAAAATAATGATAGAATTTGTCTAAGGTGTCAATGATGGCAAGACACTCTAACTCGGTAATAAAATAATTCTTCTCATAACTTCTCAATCCTCTAGAGTAATAAGCAATTGGATGTAAAAAATTATTACTATCAGGTTGTTTTAAGACTGCACCTACTGCCACCTGTGAGGCATCAACAAACATATGGAGGGGTAACTTAGGGTCACAAATTTTTAATATAGGTTTGGCTATTAAGGCATCTTTTAATTTTTGAAAAGAATTTTGACAATCTGTATTCCATTCCCATAATGTATTTTTTCTGAGTAATCTGTTAAGAGGGACTCGAATTTCGGCATATTTATCTATAAACTTGTGATAAACATTGATAGATCCTAAGAATCTCTGAAGTTCCTTTACATTTGAAGGGGGTTTTAGTTTTTTTATTACTTCAATATTAGCATTAGCAGGAGTTAATGTGCCATTCTGGATGGTATATCCTAAGAAGTTAATTTTATTTTGGACAAAATTGCATTTACAGAGTTTAAGTTTAATGTTTTCGCGTCTACATAATTCAAATATTTGGTTTAAATGTTGCATATGTTCTTCTAATGAGGAAGAAAAAATAATGATATCATCAAAATAATGGCAAGCAAAGTCTATTTTGTATTTAGTAAGTATTTTTCTAAGGGTTCTATTAAATATCGGGGGGCCTAATTTAATCCCGAAGGGCAGAACTAACCATTCAAAGAGCCCAAAGTTGGTATCAAAAGCCAATTTTTCAGTATCGGATGGATGTATGGGTATGTGCCAGTAGCCAGAGGCTAAATCTAAAGTTGAAAAATACTGCGCACTACTCAGTTTATCTAAAATTCCATCGATACGAGGTAGGGGTTCTGCGTCATTTTTCATTATTGCATTTAATTTTCTATAGTCAACACATAATCTAGTTTTTTTACCTTCTTCTCTTTTCATTACTAATGTAACAGGGGCAGAATAGGGACTATTGCTCTCTTTAATTAAACCAGCATCTAATAGTGAATGAATTTGATCCGAAATCTCTTTTTCTTCTAAAGGGGAAGTTCTGTATGGCCTCAGAGATATTGGTAGGTCAGAATTAAGAAGAATACGTTGCGGTTCGATATTAATTCTCCCGACATCAAATTTATTTTTAGAAAATATATCTAAATAATCCCTTATACTTTCCCTTAAAGTTTCATTTTCTATAGAATTTATTTCCCCAATTAATTTAGAATTATCAACATTAGATGGAACAAAGGATTGAGGAGATATGATCTTTCCATAATCGGGTTGCACTCTCTGATAATCATAGTTAACATTAAAATGAAGTAACCTTAATTTATCACTGGATATGTTCTTAGATTCATTTAAAACAAGGTCTCCTTGTAATACTCTACATGTAGCACAGTCAATAATTAAATTAAACTTACAGCATTCTTTTAAACCTAGTATAGCATAATCTAAATTTGTATTACATATTAAAAATCTAATATTTTGTTGCACATTACCTAATTTAAACAATAAATTACAAGCTTTATCTATTACAACAGTTCCTTTGGCTTGACCAATAATAACAGGTGGAATATTTATAACTTTAGCATTTAAGAATTTAACAAATTTAAAAGGCAAAATACTTATGGTTGAGCCAGAGTCAATCACACAAGGTAGTTCCCTGTTATTTACATATCCTGATACAATTAACTGTCATATATTATCAGTAGATGGTTGTGGTTGACTAACAGGGGGTGCAGAAGATTGCAGAGGCCTAACATTGAATACACAATCCCTCTCCCAGTGATAAGCATTTTGGATACCTCTATTTAAACACATTCGACATGGTCGACTAGGAAGCCTTCTTTGATAATGATTGACAGGCAATCTGGGACTAACGAACCTGGACGTTGAAGGGTTAAAATTAGTTGCTGCTTGGAAATTTGGATTCCTGTAATTAGGTAGAGGGCGAATCCAATGTCTAGGTGAATTAATTGGTTGAGAAAAAGGTCTGGAATTTTGAGAGATATTTCTAACATTACTATTATTGTTACTGCTAGAATGAGATGGAATGACAACAAGTTGTTTAACTAATCTATACCAATCGGTAGTAGATTCAGGAGGATTTACTATTAAATAGTTCTGGTATTCAGGTTTTAAGCCATCTGTCAATCCTTGTAAAATAATAGTTTCACATAGTTTAAGTTGTCGACCTATCTCTATTTTCTGACGGAAATAATTTTCTAAGTTGTTTAGGTCATGCAATTTCAGCGAGGCGAAATCAGAAAAACGGGGGACTGTTACTTTCAGAAATTTTTCAGTTAAGATCTCAGCAATTTTTTCATACTCTTTACAATCTAGACATTCATTAACATACACTTTTAATGCTTCGCCCTTCAAATATTTGGAAATATTGTTGATTTTCCACTCTTTTTTATCTGGAGGGGCTGATCCTTCAAAGTGTCTAAGCCAAGACACAACATTCATCCCACTTTCTGGGTCAAAAATAATAACATTAAGCTCTTTTTCAGCCATTTTGGTTGGAGTACCCTTACTTTCAACAATAACTTTAACGAACCCTGACTTTAATAACATGTAAAAAAAATAACAATGTATAAAGAATTCTTTAACTTAACAACAACTGTAAATATCTAACTCTTAATAATTTAAATAACAAACTAAATAATATTCAACAGTAAAAAAGTCCAATTCATATTAAAATTCATTTCACTTAAATAGTAAATGTAAACTACTACTATAATCTTTCTATAAATAGATCCACTATATATGAATATCGCAATTTAGAATGAAATAAATAAAACACTTTTTTAAAATAAGTATCATTATTTCGTAAGAACAATTTTTTTGGCTCTTGAATTGTACTCTCAGAATATAGCATCAAAAAACAAAAGTAATAAAATAAACAAATAAATTAACTGCACAATAATTTTACCCTTTCAATGTTACTCAACTTTCTTTTGAGATAACACATTTTTTTTTTTTTTTTTTTTTTTCACATTAATAAACTTCAAAAGCTATTTTTGCGATTATTATGCAATCAGTGAAGCTGTAATTTCAGATAATCTAATAAATTTTTATGCATTTTTAGAATGGCATAGAATATGTTCCAATACATGTTACTTGAAAAGAGATTACTCATATATTTTTTCAATAAATAGAAATTATTTCCTATGAATACACATCACCGAATGAAAAGGGACTATAATTAAATGATAAAATAAGAACATAAAATGAAGTTACTCTTGTAAAATGAAGTAATATAGGAATAAATATCAGAGCAGTTCAAAACTTTCAGTAATATTTGTGAGCTTAACCAAATAAAATTAATTTTTTAACAATACATAAGAATAAATATTAAATTTCGTAAGTTCTAAATGTTCAGGATAAAAGGAACAAAATTCTTCTAAAGTATTCTAAGAACAATTTTTGTTCTATATAAGCCAATAATAACAAATCAATAAAATAAGAAATCAATAAAAATAAAAGAATAATTTAACTTACAGACGTCACTTCTGGGATAAATTTATAAACACTTATGAGTGATAATTTGACAACTAATCGGTAGTTGTTCTCCAATATCACTGGGAAGTCTCCAAAATGTTTTTATTACACAGGTCATCAGTTATCCTGACCGGCTTTTTTGTTACAATCCTGTCGACTTTTTTGATACATTCCTGTCGAAAATTGGCACATTATAGACGATCGCTATTGCTGTCGACTTGAACGTTCTTTCCACCAGACAATCGGAACATCTCAGTCCGAAACCACTAAAATTACCTGATAATCATATCGAGGTAGCCGCAGTCGAGATCGTTGAAATGTAGTCATGACACCCGGACAGGGCATCACTTCGAGTCGCTCACCATGAAGACAAATCTCGAAGTATATCACATCGGAAATCGTAGTGTATTTGCAGTCGTAAAAATTGAGCAGAGGCAGTGAAATCCAGAAGAAATTTCCCAAAAACATTAAAAAGAAGACTTGATAACTTAATAGATGAGCAGTGGCATTATTGTGATCACAGAGCTGAAAGCAACTCCAGCAACTTTCGCTTCATTAAAAACTGAACACATTTGAAGATCTTGAAGAATTAGCAGAGCTTGAAGAACATACTACCGATGCATTAGTGTAGACTCCCCAGTGACGGCAATTAGATGACAACCACTAATTCGTGTAAATTCTGTCTCCGAAGCCAGTGTAACCGTATAAATACTTCAAAATTTGGCCCAAAGGTACAAAACGCGCGAACAAGCTGGTCCACTCGCATCCATGTTCGGAGGGTACTAGGGGGATAAAGAAGGCGGAGCTTTCTCGCTAATGGATGAAAAAATGAGGCCACGAAGACGTGTCTCTGACGTATGATTAAAACTCTTTAACAGAAGCGGCAAATTAAAAAGGTAAAAAGGCCTTTGGGCGCGAATACCGCTTGGAATCATGGGATGCCGAATGAATTAAATAGAAATAAAAATGGTATTATAAAAGTTCCAAAGAATAAAAATTAAATGTCTCAAAAGAAGAAATTAGGCAGGTGCGTTTAGAGGCAGTGTTGCAATTTAAGAGAATAAGGTTTTAAAAAATACGTGTAGCTTTTAAAAGATTAAGATTTTTAGAATGATAAATAACAGAATATTTTGATTAAGTTATGGAATAAAATACAAAATAGATTTAAGAGATATTTTAAAAAGAGAGGGAAAAAAGAATTGAAGAATTTGGAATAATTTAACTAAAGAAATAGGGCGAAAATTTTTTTTATTATTACATATATATATATATATATATATATATATATATATATATATATATATCTGACCTATGTCATACGATAACGCCCGTATTTATGAATCGATTTTGATGAAACTAATTGTGTGTATTAAGGTCACTAATGTCTCGACCGAGTTCGTTGGCCAGCTTGGTCCGCCATTTTGTTTCAAGATGGCGGCCATTTAAAAATTTAAAAATTAAACAAATATACAAAAAAATAATAATTCAAATTTATTTTTTAATTACGTGTTAGGCCTTAATACAAGGATTCCAGAGCATTTTTTGGTTTACCTCTATCTTAAAAAATGGCTGAGATAGAGCAGTTTGAAATTCTAGGGTGGCTGACATTTTGAAACAAAACAGCACATTAACGCGATTACTCGAAAATTATTTTCTTTCATTGTTGTAATAATTTTCCCAATCATACGCATAAAACTATATATTCATATCCGTTAGCGCCAAATTCTCGCCAAAGTTGGCGACATTTGGCGAAATATCGCCAAATTTGGCGACCAAAATAAGTCTTCATAAATGAAGCCAATCTGGCTATTGCTCAATAATTTGGCGAATTTCTTATTCAAATTCAGTATTAACGAATCTTTTGTAAACGTTTCTTTGCATTTTAGCTTGTTGTTTTCGTGTAACTTTAGCTAAAATTTTAAAACGAAGATATAGGAAAGCTACCTTTTCCTCCCGGTACAGGCCGGAAGGGCTTTTTTGATAAGAAACACGAGTACCTGAAATTCTGATTAGATAACTTTTCGATCATTATAAAGCATTTTCGACTTACATACAGACCTAGCAGCTAAACATAGTGACAAATGAATCTTTTTCTGTGTGTTATTATACTCTTTACAGAAATGCAAAGAAAATCTTCGGTTTAAGTAGTCACCAAAAATATTATGACTAAACATTTTGCATAACTAACTTTACCATTGTCAGTTTTATTTAAGGTATGGAATTTTGTCAATGAAAGATCTATAATTGAATTAACATCAATTTGACATTATTTAATGGAACATAATTTGGCGCGTAACTAACTTCGTTTTGTAACTATCTCTGGTACATTAGTAACCATATCGTTTCCAGGACTTCTAATATTTGACGTCAAACTTGAATATTGAAAAGATTATGGAAGATTAGGAAGATTTTATTGAATGCGAACTAGAGGTTTATTCTTATACCAGAGTTAATCATCGGGTTTTTTTTTTCAGGTTAATGGTTACACGAATGCAACTGTTCTGAAAAAAGGAAATACAGTGAAAAGGGCGCCTTTTTAATTTTATTCAAACTATTTAGCTTTAAAAATGCCCTTTTTATGTTTCACCATTTTGTTTTAAATATGAAAGTTAAACTCTGTTTTTTATGTACAAAATATTTATTACATTTTTGACTGTATTTACTCTGCCGGAATCGAAAGAGGAAAAACTATAGTACACTTTCCAGAAGAGGGCGTATATTACGAAATATAACGTAATATAGAGTGGGATTGTACTTATGTTACCAGAACCACACACAGAGACAAGAAAGAGGGACGGGGTTCAAGAACTTACAGACGAAAATGAATCACCCGAACATTACTTAAGTTCAAAGGTCAATCTATGCAATTAATGTAATGCTCTCTTTTTTAGCAGTATGTTCACTAGAGAACATTTTAGTTCCTGTTGTCATAATCTCATAATGGCCTCATTTCCTAACCAATCTCTACTATAAATAACCAACTAAATGAGGTGCTTCTTATTAGCCCAAATTTTGTAAAATGTATAATATAATATGAAGCAATGTAGTTCGCATCGTTTACAGCAATATTGAAGGGAAAACCAGGTGAACGTCCCTATTGCTTTAAAATACATGCTCAAATCCATTGATATAATTCGTTTGATTCAATGTTCGTTTGAAAATTTTGACTAGGGTAGCATCCGTAGGGAAAGATCCATATTCCTTTAAAATACAAAGCCAATTCGTTTGATTTAAGGTACATTTAGAAAAATGGCCCAGCGCAAACTAGCATGCTAGTTTGAGATATATTGCATGCAGCTGCGATGATTTTTCGCAAAGTTACAAGCGCTTAAATTATGTACACAATCAATTTTTCGGTGCTTTAGTAAACTCTACACCTGTTTTTCTCAACAGAGATTTTCACGTATTTTAAATTTTTGAAATACTCCATACGTCTTAATTTTTGTTCAAAATTCATGAAATTGATAAAGAAGATTCCTGATACTGTTTACAAAGAAACTGTGCTTGCATTTTACAGTTAGACTTCGTTAAGATAATGAAATTTTATTTATAACCTATTAAAATGCTAAATTTTTATGAAAATCGGAATGGAATTCAGAAAAAAAAAATCTCTCAAAAATTAACTACTCAAGGGATTAAATAACTAATACAGAGCTTTATTTGTAACTAGCAAACCCGCCCGGCGTTGCCCGGGCCCGAGATAATTACAATCTCAGAGAAAGGCGTTAACCCCCTCCCTCCCCATACCCGCAAATATAATGAATAATTTGTTCAAGAGAACCACCGTCACGTACATTAACGCGATCATTAAAAAAATAATTACATTTTTCTGATAATTAGAACATAACGAAGACGCTACGATAAATCAGCCAGCAGATGACACCCCTTCCCGACCTCAATTTCAAATCTATATCTTAATTAGTTACCTAAATATTTGTTCATTAGTAAAATTTGGCAATTATTTCCTTTCATTTTCGAAAACTAAATGAGAGGGATGGGCCAGAGAAACAGATCTCTTTATAGTTCAGTTTTTAATGAAAGCCTATCCCTGTCTGAAAATTTCTGGGATCGTTTTCACTGGCGCCAGCAGATTTTTGGCAGTTTATTGCACAAATTAAACAAAATTACCAACCGAATTTTTCAAAAATCACACAGTCAGACACAGAATATTTTCTTACATATGCTCAGAAATTTCCAAATTGATATCTTAATTAGTTTTCTTAAAATTCGCTAATTAGTTAAATAATTTCGAATTCGTTCATTTCCGGTTGCAAATTCAATGCGCTAGTCAGTTTCTTTCGCCATTTTGATTTAAAAGATGACATTTTAGAAGCGATGGTTAATGAGAATCTAATTAATATCTAGGCTAATTTTCGAATTATTAAAATTCTGACGCTCAGGTGTATCAGGAGAGGGTTTGGACTACCTAAATCTAAATTTACAGACTTCTAGGTGCACTAAATTTCCATAGCCATCGCCAACAGACAAACACACACACACACAGACACACAGAGCGAAACTTTCTTTTATTAGTATAGATATAGTTTTAAGTCATCCAAATGCCAAACTAAGGATATATCTTAAAAATGAAGACGCACGGAGCATTTAAAATTTGGTTTATGAATTTTAAATTTAAAAAAATGAATTATATTGAAATTAGAAATTTTTTTAAGGCATTCTGCATACTTATGGTGAAATGTGTATATCCACAAAATTTCATATATTTATGATGAAAAATAAAAATATTCAATTTTAACGTCCACCTTCCCCTTAATATAAAAAAGCGTGCTTCACTGACCGTGATTAGTGAAGTATTTTGTCTCTTCCCGCTTGCATAATTATTAATGAAATCCGCTTACGCGGTACATTTTTAATATTTTAATATATCAATCTATTTATATATTTTTTCTTAGTTCACTTCGTATAAATTGGAGGTATGCGCCTTTTCTTTATTGAAGTTTATTTTCGTGATGTGAAGTAATATGGAAAATATGAAAAGCACACATTATTATGTAGTTTAAAAGTAATTCATCATTTTAAATTTCGCTGATAGATGTTTAGGCTCTTTGCAATAAGTCTAAAAAATATTAGGCTGATCAAAAAAATTCTAGATGATATTCTAATTAGTTGGGATAATTTGAATAATTAGAAAAAGATTTTTACATTAAACCCAGCTTCTAAATTAGACTACTACGGACATCTCTTCTTATATTCAGTGCATATTTTTTTCATTTATTTTCATTTTAAAATGTATATTTTGCATATTACTCTAAGGAAATAGAAAAGAACTCCAATAATGGAAAACGGACAAACATGCCAGTTATGGAATGTAAAAGAAGGAACAATACAAAATGTTTCTAAACTGAAACATTAAAATATTTAGTAGGTCGATTTGCAGGGAGGAATCTGTTGCAATCTGTTGCAATCTGTACTATTAAAATATTTAAAAAAGTATGTACAAATCTTAATTAATAGTCAGGTGCGTAAAAAAATATTTTAATAAGGTAGATGGTAATCTTATATATATACAGGGTGTCCATAATTAAACGACCCTACTTTAAAGTTGTCTACAGACGAAACTATTGGTCAGAAAGTTGTGAAATTTTGTGAAGGACATAATGAAGGGTTGGGAATTTTTTTGAGCGAAAAAAAATTAGTTCAAAATTTCGCCACTAGGGGGCGCTTTTTAATGTATTACACATTTAGAATACATTTGCGATAGTTTACAAATTTTATTACAATAAAAGATGTTCAACAAAACTTTTTTCACATGTTCGCATTATGGCATTTCCCAAAACACACTGCGGTCAAATGTGGAACATGCTACCTTACGACTCCAGATGGTAGATGAAAATGATGGCCATCATGTGAAACATGATGTAATAAAAATTTTAAACAATCATAAATGTATGCTAAATGTGTAATTCATTCAAAAGCGCCCCCTGGTGGCGAAATTTTGAACTATTTTTTTTCGCTCAAAAAAATTCCCATCCCTTCAGTATATCCTTCACAAAATTTCACAATTTTCTGACCAATAGTTTCGTCTGTAGACAACTTTAAAGTAGGGTCGTTTAATTATGGACACCCTGTATATATATATATATATATATTATATATTTATATTATGTTATTTTTCCTCCAGGAATATGTCATCTCTACCTAATGCTGTGAAAAATATAACAATCTGTCTCGTCTGAGGATTTTATTCTACATATTTACGGTAGATGGTGCAGATTTTACTTATTAAATTCATAAAATTATTTATTAATCCTAATTATCATCTAGTCGTCAAAATAAAATCTGTCAATAAAGCTGTTTTCTTAAATAGTTTTTCTTAAACATTTTCTTTCATCAATAGAATCTCTCTACGTAGTACTGGTAAAGTAGTAAAACGCTGCCTCATCTGTGGAGTTTAGAGATTCACCCGGGTGGCGGTGTATTTTAGCAAAATATACCTTTAAAATAAAGATTACGTACTTACTGATATGAGACACTCAGGGGTGTAAATAAAATGCACCAATAAATCACCGTTCTTATATATTTTTAGAATTGTTATTATTCAGCAACAACTCGTCTTCTCTTCGAAAAGTTGTGAAAACATTAAAAACTAGTCGCATTTGCAGTATTTATTAATAAACAACTTTCCTCATAAATTATTATAAATATTTTCATTCAGAAACTCATCTTATCTATACTAATAAAATAAAGTTTCCCTCTGTGTGTGTGTGTCTGTTGGCGATGGCTAGCAAAATCTAGCCCACCTAGAAGCCTGGAATTTTAGATTTAGGTGGTCTAAAATATCTCCTGGTGTACCTGAGCCTCAGAATTTTAAAAATTTGAAAAATAGAGTAGTTATTAATTAAAAACTGATCAAAGATCGCAAATAAAAAATCACTTTTTTGAAAAGAGTTCGCGTATGCCCAGAAACCATTTATTCGTTCCTCCGTTAAAAGAAGAAACTAAGTGTGAGTCATTCAATTTATTTTTAAGTTTTTCTAAATTCGATATGGGTGAACGGCTGGAAATACAGAAAAACCGTCTACATATTCTTAAAGAACATACTTTTACGTCCCGAACGATCTAGTTGGTTCGAAAAAAAATCACATTTAACCCTTTCACAAAAATAAAATCAATAAGCATCGAATTAACGTTTTTTTATTTTTCCTGTTTCTTAGCCTTGCATCCACCGGAATACAAAAGATACGGAAAAACGAAGGTCACCAAATTAAAGAACTAACTTTGCCCTTTTCAAAGCCACTTTTGGTTTTAAAAAATACGAAAATTAACTCTTCGAAAAAATATATTTTCTGTATGCCGTTTTGCGATTTTTGCGATTTTGGCAATTTTGAAAAATTCGCATCGGCAGTTCAGAGAAAGGTACGAAACATTAAAAATACCAGACAATATCTATATTTATTCCTCTTTCGATATCTGTATTTATTTTAGAAAAATACGAATATTAACTCTTTGAAAAAAAATTCCCGCGCAGGACTCACTTTTGCGAATTCCGATTTTCTACGATATATAAAATCTCGCATCGGCTCTGTAGAATAACCAAGCAAAAAACAAACACACTTAAAGACATCTACGTTATATCGGGTTCAGGAAAAAACCGTTAATTTAAAAAAAATGCACGTTAACCCTTTCGAAAATTTTTTTTACCGTAAGTCAATTTCGCTTTTTAACTATTTCTCCTATCTTTAAAAATTCGAATCGGCTTTCATAAACAAGATACGAAAAACTAAAAATACCAAAATACCGCCCCTAATCTATATTCCTTTTCTTTTTAATATCTGGTATCCGTTTTGACGAAATTTTAATTTTAACTCTCCGAAAAAAAACCTTCCCAAAACTCACTCACGCGATTTTCGTTTTTTGGCCCGGGTTTAAAAATCGGCATTGGCTCGGGAAATACGAATACGGACAAACAATAGACTCCAGATCATAGACACGTTCATTTTCTTCAAAACGCACCGTTGGGTTTTAAAAAATATCTACATTAACCCTTTCGAAACCGATTGTTTACGTAACACACTTTCGCGATTTCCGCTATTTTGGCAATGTTTACTCCTGGTTAAATTTCAATTCTACTAGGAAATTTGGTTAAGTAAAGTGTTCTGAAAAGGCCTCTTTAAGAACAGTTTGCGCCCACTGGCGGTTGAAGTTGAAACTATAGGAGTATGTCTGGTTCTATGGACCCGATTACGGCAGGGTTTGGCTCATTCGACTTGATATCTATAGCCTTAAATATTTTAGTTGCACTTTCGACTACCAGGATGCGCTTTCTGATCTTGGGTTCTATGAGCCCGATTATGACGGAGTTTGCCTCATTCGACTTGATTTCAATAGCCTTACAGATTTCAGTCATATTCGTATAGAACAGATCATTATTTTCTCGGGCTCGGGCAACGCCGGGCGGGTTAGCTAGTCTATTAATATTTCTACATGAGGTGTTTGTACCAAATATACCCTTAAAATAGAATACAGTTATTATTTAAGCTGAGACAGCTCGGCTCGTAAATGAAATTTGACAATAAAAGATTTATTAACATTTATTACAGCATTCAATATTTATAAATATTTTAAATACCTGCAGCTGATTTTTATTATAAAAGTATGTATAAACATAACTGTCAA
The DNA here is from genome assembly GCA_963931845.1 of Maratus michaelseni. NCBI lineage: Eukaryota > Metazoa > Arthropoda > Arachnida > Araneae > Salticidae > Maratus > Maratus michaelseni. Next base: position 398,566,384 of record OZ007592.1, read on the forward strand.
CTTATATGTTTTCTCTTACCTCTAATTTTGAAAAGAAACTTTTGTGTTATTCAATCACATATTTTCTGCAATTAACAAATCAAAATTTTCTTTTAAGAAATACGGGTAACAGAGAAGCGTAAAAGTTGGCAACTATTCATAAATATTTCCAACCTTAAATTTATTGCAATAAACCTGGATAAATCCCAATAACTGTTAGGATAAACAGTTGGTTTTCTAATTACCCTAAAACTTCATAGGCTCGTTGCAATGAGCAAATTATCAGGGAAGTAATGAATTATTTTCCAATTAGCTTAAAGCTACATACTTTCTTTCCAATATACCTGAAAAAATTAAGGCTGATTAAAAAATGGTAAATAGTTCTCCAATTAGCCTTTCTCTTTCAAAAATAGCCGGATTTCTCAATTAGCCTAAGATATATATACATATATATCAGATTTCAACATGAAATACTGTATTATTTGTAGGTGAAGGTTAAAGTTGAACAAATTTTCACAACAGGGTGAAAAGTGTCTATTCTAGGATTAGAACTTAGGACATACCCGCTAATGCTATACTTCTGAGCTACCCTGATTATATCCATTGTAACACAATTCACTCATTTAGTGATGTCATCAGATCTGAACCCGGCAACTTTTTCAGATGAAAACACGTTACGCTTGGATCTCTATTACGCCATGAATAATAGTTATATTTATGCGTTTTCAACCTGGAATATAATATTAAGTCTAGGTGGAGGTAAAAGTTGAACACATATTCCCAAAACTGTGAAAAGTTGGGATCTTTACTGTACTTGTGAATGCTATGCCACTGAACTTCCAAGATTATATCCATACGGACACAATTCATTCAATTGTTGATGTCATCAGATATAAAACTCGGCAACTTTTATCGATGGAAACACGTTATGTACGCAAATTCATAACTCCATAGATAGTAGTTATAAATATGAGGTTTGAATACAAAATACGGTATCCTTTACAAGTGAAGGTCAAAGTTGAAAAACATTTCCCAACATACTAATAATTTGGGACCTTTACTATATGCGCCAATTCTATACAACACAGCTACCCAGATTATATCCATTTTGACACAATTCACTCATTTGTTAATGTCATTAGATCTCTACAACTTGGCAGTTTTATCGATGAAAACACATTGCGCATGCAACTCCACTACTCCATGGATAATAATTACATATACGAGATTTCAACCCGAAAAATGATATTGTTTGTAGGGGGATGTTAGACCTAGTATTTGTTTTTGCTTATTTTTCATTAAAATAATTGCTACTCGGATTTCCTAACCAAAAATTATATCTTGTAATATTCCCTAACACCTGGTACAGTTAATACAATCTTTTTTTTAACATATCTGTATGTTTTTTTATAGATATGTATGTCTTTGTAGGTCGAAATGTTGAGTAGATATTCCCAACGGAGTGAAATGTATCTATGCCAGGATTCGAGCTTGAGACTTTGTGCGTGCGTGAATTGTGTCAGCTTGGATATGGTCGGGGTAACTCAGTGGTCGAGCGTTAGCAAGTACATCCCAGGCCCCAGGTTCAAATCGTGTCCTATATACTTGTCGCTCTGCTGGGAAAATTTGTTCAGTACCTACAGAGAAATAATAATCTAGAAATAACTACATACAGAGATATTAAGAAATGATAAAGTAAACTTTAGGAAGTGTTATAAAATATTACAAGAAACAGATTTTATGTAAGAAACCAGGTTAGCAATTGGCATAATGGAAAAATATTTAGTTGTCTCATTCCAAGCCAAACATGGATTTTCTTTCACAACGTTTAAAATAATAAATATATTCTATCGAATGTTTTACACTTTATTTGGATTATTTGAAATGGAACGACACCACGAGATGTGCATCAAAAGACCGCCACTTATATTTACAAAACATTTAATTAGACGTACCATGTTTCGGACTAGAACTCACAGATTATGGAACGTTGTGGAGTGAATTACATCGTATTCCCGACGCTTCTCTTGAAACTAAGTAAAATAAATTGTCAAAACTATTGTTACAATAACTTAATTATTTTTTAAAGCTATAAAACATATATCCGTGTTCTGCTTTCAGTGAGATACTCTGTAATTTTCATTCAATATGTGGATTGTGTCCCCATTCTAAAAAATCCTTCCTTGTAATACGATCTACCATATCTTATATTTTGTATAATATTTTTGAATCATCCTCCAGGCTGTTCGTAGAATGTGTGTAGGATATTTCGTTGGATATTTTGTAGGATGCGCGTGGAGATATTACGTAGTAGGTGCGTATAAGTTTGTTGAAAAAAATGATCTAAAAAATCACACATTGATTTAATCAGAAACTATTTAAGAACATCTCTGCCGCAATTTGCATTATATAATTGCCTCTGGAATGGAATTCACTATGAGAATAAAATATATGTTTATACATTTATACTTTTATTTTTTTCTACTTTTATTATATTTTTTTATTAAAAAAATCGGAAATAAATAATTTTATTTATTGATAATAAATTTTTGTGTTCTCAGTATAGGGTTAATTTTTTATTGTAAAATTGAGAACTTTTTTTTCTTCCACAGTTTTAAAATCTTCTGTATGAAAAATGTTGTAAAATAATTATTAAATTTCAAATTCTAAATTTATTTACCACTTTACGTTTAATGCTTAACTACATATCACGAATGCTTCAAAATATTATATGCAAAATTTATAGGATAAAATCTGTTGATTTCTAATGAGCCGAAATAGTTGTTATGCGTATGTGTCCATGCATAAAACAATGGCGTGTACTGAATAAGAATGTTTTACTTTATTGTACAAACAAACGATTATATATGATACAGGTTTCTAGAGATGATGACTAAGATGATAAATATGGATATTACGGCTCTATATTCGGCCATAATGTCTAGAACATGGAATACTCAAAGTTAGGTACGCAAAAATTTATAATGGAAGGTTTCAATTTTCTAGACTTTGTTAAACATTTTATGTGTATTCGAAGAAGTTTGTTCCGTTTAATACAATTCTTAGAAAAAAGTTTAAGAATTTTGTAAGGAGTGTACATGAAGAGATTTATTATAAAATAAAGGGTATTTTCAACTTAATTATGTACTGTTTTCCCTTACTAACGTAATTACACCTAAATAAGAATATGGCAAAAATACGAACGCACCATGATGCAAATATGATAAAAATATGAAAGCACCATGACTCAAATCAAACTTCTACAGTATGCATTACCATAATAAAAAAAAATTACTATTATACAATCTCAATAATTAAGATGTACCTGATGTTTAAACTTTAATAAAACTAACAAATACGTTTTCTGTGCTATTTTACAAATCAATATTCATAATACAAAAGAAACATAGCAAAAGGAATAAACGATATCGTGGAATGAAAAATTACATATAGGATGCAAAAGTTATTCTTCGAACTTTATTTATCTTAAGAAGTCTTTAAGAAATTATTAATGAATGGATATAAAACAAGAAAGATAATATTCTTTAAAATTTAACACACTTTCGATTATACAAGTATTAATTATTATCTAAGACAAAATTATTTAATCGTCGTTAAAATATTTTGTCCTTCAAATAAATTTTACGTCACATATTTATTTCTATTCCATGATGATATGCATAATGTACTCATTAGTCCAATTTCTTCTCATGTAATTCTTCCCGGAAGTAATTTATTTTCATATCCATTAATTGTTTATTTAAAGTAAAAGAAATATTCTGGTTCAAAACGTTTATCGTCAATTGAAACACTTTAAACATTAAAACCAATTTGTAAGTATTTGTAAGTAACAATTTGTAATACGTAAGTATATGAAAGCAAATTTTCGCAAATTCTCTCATTTTATACAAAAACAACATACACACAACAGAAAAAACAATACATGTACACCAAAGCCGTTATAGGTTTTAAGAAAAAAACAAGGAAAAGTCATTAAGTAAGTCACAAAAGATAATTAAATAATAACTCACAATGATATTCACTTCAAAACTATTTTTATTTCTCAACATATTCTCCACCAATATTTATGCACTTATATCACCGTTTTATCAGTGCCCCAACACCAGCTGCATAACATTCTTTGGGTTGCTGTCTCAGCCACATTAGGACTTCACGTTGAACCTTTTAATCTTCTTTGAACATCATCTTGCTTCTAAGATGTTTTTTTGGTGGACTAAATAGATGAAAATCGCTTGGAGCTAAGTCGAAGCTGTGTGGTGGATATTGAAGATGCTGCCAACCAAACTTTTGAATTTTCTACTGTGTTAGGTTCATAAATATTGGGGAAGAATATGTTGAGAAATAAAAATAGTTTTGAAGTGAATATCATTGTAAGTTATTATTTAAGTATCTTTTGTGACTTACTTAACGACTTTCCCTCGTAAATAATTATATTTACACATTCTCGTCTCTATTTCTTTGTGCAATCTGGATTTTAAATCCATAGAAGCTCCTCTTTCTTCTGGAAGAATTTCGTAAATTGTTTCCTAGATAGTTTTTTCAAGTTCATGCATCAGTAAATAACATGAAATATACAGATTTATTATAAAATGTCTGACAATCTAAAAAAAAAATCTTCAATACGATATAAATGACACTTTTTCTAAGGTGGAAGTCACGCCTTTAGATGTTCAATATTTAAAAACAAGAATTCTTGTTTCCCGATGCGAATGCGTTGATAATAAAGGATATAAATAAAAAACTCTCTCTTTTTACTATGGATAGGTTTTATTACAATTTAAAGTACACGAAATGGTCCATGCCATTTATAAAATTATTTTCTGCCAACAAGGGAGCCTATATCAGGGATGAATTGAAGCGTATTAATTCTAGTCTAAAACAGAACTCTACACATAAATAACAAAAACGAAAATCATGCGTCAATCACAGATTATAAAACACTTTCCAAGACATTCAGAAAACTGTAACGAAAATTCATCGTTAAATAAGGTGAAAGAAGATATGTGCAGTGGTGGCCAAAAGTGTGGAAATTTTTTGAAAGTTTCATGTTTTTCAACAAGCTGCAAACTGTCCAGTCATTTGACCGTTTTTGTAAAAAATGGTCACATAACTGTAATTTAACTATATTCGAACCATAAAATGAGCATTATGGTCTGATTATAGTTAATTACGGTTATGTAACTGTTTTATACAAAAACGGTCAAAAGACAGGACAGTTTGATGCAAATTTTTAACAGTGTACTATAGTAGAATCTTAATGTGTTTTTATATTTCAGATCTACTTTTGCGAGTGTAGAACAAGTTACGCATTGGAAATAATATAAGTTTTTCATAAAGTTCCAAAAAAATGTTAAAGTCATAATAAAAAACTACTTTCGACTATATTTTATTCACATCATTATTTTTAAATAATTTTCCGCCTTTCAAACAACTTTTTCTGTAACGACGCCGCCGTCTTTACTTCGACCGTTAAAAGAACTGTACAAAAACGATTAAAACGCGTTTACCTGTTCGAAATATGTAACAGGGTTTCTACAGTTTCTGGAAATTTACCAGTCTTTTCTTTCAGAAAAACTCGATATAAGGAATCGCGCGATCAAATACGGAAAGTTTTCCTCTATGTAAATTCTTCTGTTTCTATAAGTCAGGTAATTTCCCTCACGTGTAGGAATCTTAAATAAGCAATGTAAATTGCAAAAAATGTTCAAAATAAGGTAGGAATAAAGTTAATGTTAACAAAAAAATTATGTTATGAATTTTCAAAACGCTAAAATTTTCTTTTATATATGGGGTCTGGGTTTTATAAGTTATATTTAGTAGTTTTTTAACCATTTTGTGATAGGTGAAACAGTAAATTTACATACTGCTATGACCAAAACTAATCGATATATGATACTTAGAATTGTATAATGTTTGGTAGTTTTCTGGCACTAAGAATGGACAGAAGAATTTTTTGTAATTCATAAATTTCAAAGTATCATGCTTCTCAGAAATCTGGGAGTTTTGTTTGTAGATAAATGGAATTTCTACTTATATGCTTGTGTGAGCATGGAAAACAAACTATAAACTTTCTTTTTCTAAACGACCATGAGATGTGCATCGAAAGACCGCCACTTATATTTACAAAACATTTAATTAGACGTACCATGTTTCGGACTAGAACTCACAGATTATGGAACGTTGTGGAGTGAATTACATCGTATTCCCGACGCTTCTCTTGAAACTATGTAAAATAAATTGTCAAAACTATTGTTGCAATATCTTAATTATTTTTTAAAGCTATAAAACATATATCCGTGTTCTGCTTTCAGTGAGATACTCTGTATTTTTCATTCAATATGTAGATTGTGTCCCCATTATAAAAAATCCTTCCTTGTAATACGATCTACCATATCTTATATTTTGTATAATATTTTTGAATCATCCTTCAGGCTGTTCGTAGAATGTGTGTAGGATATTTCGTTGGATATTCTGTAGGATGCGCGTGGGGATATTTCGTAGTATGTGCATATAAGTTTGTTGAAAACAATGATCTAAAAATCACACACTGATTTAATCAGAAACTGTTTAAGAACATCTCTGCAGCAATTTGCATTATATAATTGCATCTGGTATGGAATTCACTATGAGAATAAAATATATGTTTATACATTTATACTTTTATTTTTTTTTCTACTTTTATTATATTTTTTTATTAAAAAAATCGGAAATAAATAATTTTATTTATTGATAATATGTTTTTGTGTTCTCAATATAGGGTTAATTTTTTATTGTAAAATTGAGAATTTTTTTTTTATTGCACAGTTTTAAAATCTTCTGTATGAAAAATGTTGTAAAATAATTATTAAATTTCAAATTCTAAATTTATTTACCACTTTACGTTTAATGCTTAACTACACATCCTGAATGCTTCAAAATATTATATGCAAAATTTATAGGATAAAATCAGTCGATTTCTAATGAGCCGAAATTGTTGTTATGCGTATGTGACCATGATAAAACAATGGTGTGTACCGAATAAGAATGTTTTAACTGTTTTTTTTTGTACAGACAAACGATTATATATGATACAAGTTTCTACAGACGATGTCTAAGATGATAAAGATGGATATTACGTCTCTATATTCGGCCATAAAGTATAGAACATGGAATACTCAATGTTAGGTATGCAAAAATTTATAATGGAAGGTTTCAATTTTCTAGACTTTGTTAAACATTTTATGTATATTCGAAGAAGTTTGTTTCGTGTAATAAAATTTTTAGAAAACAAATTTAAGAATTTTTTGAGGAGTGTACATGAAGAGATTTATTATAAAATAAAGGGTATTATCAACTTAATTAGGTACTATTTTCAATTACTGACGTATTACATCTTAATAAGAATATGGTAAAAATACGAACGCACCATGATGCAAATATGATAAAAATATGAAAGCACCATGACTCAAATCAAACTTCTACAGTATGCATTACCATAATAAAAAAAAATTACTATTATATAATGTCAATTATTAAGATGTACCTAATGTTTAAACTTTAATAAAACTAACAAATACGTTTTCTGTGCTATTTTACAAATCAATATTCATAATAAAAAAGAAACATAGCAAAAGGAATATACGATATCGTGGAATGAAAAAATATATAAATGATGCATCAGTTATTCTTCGAACTTTATTTATCGTAAGAAGTCCTCAAGAAATTATTCATGAATGGATATAAAACAAGAAAGATAATATGCTTTAAAATTTAACGCACTTTCGATTATACATGTAATAATTATTATCTAAGACAAAATTATTTAATCGTCGTTAAAATATTTTTTTCTTGAAATAAATTTCACGCCACATATTTATTTCTGTTCCATGAAAAATTATATATTAAATGATGATATGCATAATGTACTCATTCGTCCAATTTCTTCTCATGCGATTCTTCCCGGAAGTAATTTATTTTCATATCCATTAATTATTTATTTAAAGTAAAAGAAATATTCTGGTTCAAAACGTTTATTGTCAATCGAACCACTTTAAACATTAAAACCAATTTGTAAGTATTTGTAAGTAACAATATGTAATACGTAAGTATATGAAGGCGAACTTTAACAAATTCTCCCTTTTTATACAAAAACAACATACACACAACAGAAAAAACAATACATGTACACCAAATCCGTTATAAGTTTAAAAAAAAAAAAAAAAAAAAAAAAAAAGGAAAAGTCATTAAGAAAGTCACAAAAGATAATTAAATAATAACTTACATTGATATTCACTTCAAAACTATTTTTATTTCTCAATACATTCTCCACCAATATTTATGCACTGATATCACCGTTGTATCAGTGCCCCAACACCAGCTGCATAACATTGTTTGGGTTGCTGTCTCAGCCACATTAGGACTTCAAGTTGAACCTTTTCATTATCTGTGAACATGATCTTGCTTCTAAGATGGATTTTTGGTGGACTAAATAGATGAAAATCGCTTGGGGCTAAGTCGAAGCTGTGTGGTGGATGTTGAAGATGTTGCCAACCAAACTTTTGAATTTTCTCCTGTGTTAGGTGCATAAATATTGGTGAAGAATATGTTGAGAAATAAAAATAGTTTTGAAGTGAATATCATTGTAAGTTATTATTTAAGTATCTTTTGTGACTTACTTAATGACTTTCCCTCGTAAATACTTATATTTACACATTCTCGTCTGTATTTTTTTTTGTGAAATCTGGATTTTAAAGCAATATAAGCTCCTCTTTCTTCTGGACGTATTTTGTAAATTGTTTCCTAGATAGTTTTTTCAAGTTTATGCATCAGTAAATACCATGTAATATACAGATTTATTATAAAATGTCTTACAATCTAAATATATATATATTCAATACGATATAAATGACATTTTTTATAAGGTAGAAGTCACGCCTTTAGATACTCTATCTTTAAAAACAAGAATTCTTGTTTTCCGATGCGAATGCGTTGATAATAACGGGATATAAATAAAAAACTCTCTCTTTTTACTATGGATATATCAGGTTTTATTACAATTTAAAGTACACGAAATGGTCCATACCATTTATAAAATTATTTTCTGCCAAAAAGGGAGCCTATATCAGGGATGAATTGAAGCGTATTAATTCTAGTCTGAAACAGAACTCTACACATAAATAACAAAAACGAAATATCATGCGTCAATCACAGATTATAAAACACTTTCCAAGACATCCAGAAAACTGTAACGAAAATTCATCGTTAAATAAGGTGAAAGAAGATATGTAAGATCACATATAACACATTTAAAAGTCCAGTATAACACATTTAAACTTCCATTATCAAAAATGTAGTTGAATTATTTTGTGCAGCCCTGTATATAACCTATATATTTACATATATACTACATAGCATGATAAAATGTAGTTCATTTAGAAAATTCACATTTCGCAATTTTTGCCAATCAATGGAAATGCACTCGAAATCTTTTGTACACACCCCATATTGAGCTAAAATTTAATTCAGATAAAAAAACTCATAAGGCCACTTAAAATAAACTTACACCAATTAATGACCATAAATAAAAATGTACCTTGTTCTTTGATTAGCCCTGTATATGAATTTATTTATTTCCACAAACTCCTATAAGTCTACTAACTATAGTTCAGCCGGAAAATGCGTAACAAAATTAAAAACTACCCTAAGCAATTCACTTCCACAGTTTGCAATACTTATGAATTCCCTTGTGTAGTCCTGTATATGATTAACCTAATTCATGCACACCACGTACTATACAAAAATTTAGTTAACGCAAACCAATGTTCGAAACGCAATTATCATATATAGACTGTAGTTATTGCATGTATATCGTCGTATACTGGTATCTTTTGTGTGATCCTGCAAATGAAAGATAACCGGAATCCATACCATACTTAAGTGAGAAATTTATAGTGTACCTTAATAATGCATATAATTTTCATTATGTTTGAAATAGTGAAACAGCATTCAATTACACAGCAAACGAAATGTCCCCGTAGTACAATATGCAACAGAATTGTTTTGTTTGACCCTGTAAACGAATAATATATGGTTTGCACCACATAATCTACAAAAAACATGTTTTAGTGCGCTTCATAATTGTATTATCAGTTTCATAATTTTTCAAATGGCATAGCATCCTCAAAATGCACTTGAAACGATTTTTCCCATTGACTATAATGTAACGGAATACTTTTGACGGTCCCTGTAAAAATCTATAAGTGTTACTCACTTCATTTGTAATAGGATTCATGATATAGTAAACGACAGTAACATACAAAAATTTCAGGGCAATCCGAGCATATTTACGCGAGTTAGAGCACAGACAGACGGCAGACGGACAGACAAACCGAAGTCATAAACACTTTTCAACTTGGTTGGGAAGTGCCAAAGATCGCCGTCTCTTCAGAAAAAGGTTTGTCTTTAATTCTTCGTGTTTTTATTTTATTTTAAAGAATTATCACATAGTTTGTAATAATAACATAATGTTTGTTATATTTTTACATCACATAAAATTTATAATATAATTAAGGGAACTTTGTCGATCATTTCGCTATGCACCAAAACATTTCCCGCAACCCACTGGCCTGTCGTCAAACTTCCTTTGGGAACAGCTCCCCTAATAAATAACTAGCTAATAGTTTACAGATCAATGTTCGCATTTGTGATCATTTATTTGAATAGGCACTTACAAATTGGATATCATTTATACACATTGTGAGAAAAGCAGCAGTTGTAACTAATGAAGTAACTATGTAGAACTATTAGCAGCGGTCGTACTTGATGTTCTGAGATATATATTACAATCTCTACATTGCAATTTCTAATATTACAACCCCACACAATAAATGACAAAGGTACAGAAAATTAATAATAATGATTTTTTAGTAATTTTTCAGCGAGTAATATTTACAATGTATATAATGTTGAAAAACGATCCAATACGTCCGCAATTATTTAAGCTTACTTGATATGATTCACAGTATTAAAAGAACATAATAACATAGAAATGCACACGTGGTTATAATAAAGGGGAATTCAACCCTATCTATTTTATCTTTAAACAGACTCAAAGAAAAAAGAAAATAGACTTTCGATTGCGAATTATGTCTTCTTTAATATATGTTTTTAAAAAGGAGTCCTTATTCATATTGAAATTGTAACGAAATTTTTAATTCAAATGTCCAATTCTGATACCATATTTGAATTATTCGGTAAATTATACATTCGAATGTCAAGTGCCACATCAATTCGTCAATCGGAGAAGTACTGTTCAACAACGCTTCTGAGAACACAGGTTGGCAGAATGCCAAGCCGATTCCATTCACACTATAGGGAGAATAGCCTCGGTAAAAGAAGCTGAAATCACCACTATTTATCCAAGGTTAGTATTAGTATATGGAAACAGTGTTCAATATCGTTTGCTATTTTCTGTTCTGAGTAAAATTTAATTTTTAATTAAATGGATCGTACTAGTTTTTGGACTAGGCATTTTCGAAGCGATAGCAAGCGTATTTTGCATAGTGTAATTAAATTTTGCGATAAGGAAAAATTATTGTTCCAGTTTCACCGTCCGTAAAACGTGTGAGTGAAATAACTGGTGTATCTGAATCCAGCATAAAAAGAATTCGAAAATAATCAAAGGGAGGTGAAACTCCAAAGTTTATATCGCTCAAGAAACGGCAAAAAAAGAGTACCATTGAAAACATTGCTTTAGATATTTTGATTGTGATGTAATTCGACGAACAATTCATCAATTTTATGCTGTTAATAAAATAGTTCCTACAATTCCTAAACTGATTCCAGTATTAAAAGAGAAAATAAACTTTTCGTGGCAAAGGGAAACTTTGAGAAAAATTCTGCACGAAATAGGATTCAGTTTTAAGAAATCTCAGAATATGAGAACACATCTAATTGAACGGAGTGACGTAGTTTTTGCTCGAACACAATTCTTAAGAAATATAAAGCGATGCAGAGAACAGAACAAGCCGATTGTGTATTTAGATGAAACATGGATCGATAGCAATTTAACTTTTGGTAAATGTTGCAAACAAATGATATATTTGGTGTCATTGAAAGTGGAAATGCATCAAGACGAATTATAGTTTTGTTTGCTGGAGGGGATATGGTATTTATACCGAACTCCAATTTATTATATAAACCTAACTCTTCAAGTGGAGATTACCACGGACAAATGAATTCCAGGATTTTTGAAAAATGAGTTGCAGAAAAGCTGATTCGAAACCTTCCTAAAAATATTGTGGTAGTAACTGATAACGCCCCTTACCCCTCAGTCCAGCTAAATAATGTGCCAAATTCATCGAATAGAAAAGATGACATTATTGATTGGCTTTCCTCTAGTAATATTCCATATTCAAATGATTTGTGAAAAACTGAATTATTGGAATTATTTAAACTAAATCAGCCTCGCATAAAATCCTATAAGTTTGACTCTATGCTCCAACAAAATAGATTTACAGCATTGAGACTGCCACCTTATCATTGCTATATTAATGCAATCGAATATGTTTGGGCAGAAATCAAGAATTTTACTCGGAAACACAATGTGACGGGAGATATTTGCATGTCAAAATTATTAACATATTCACATGAAGCCATTGAAAATGTCACTAATGAACACTGGATAAAATACTGTTCTCATATTGCTTCATTAGAAACTATGTATTGGGAAAGGGATGGTATAATAGAAAAAATGTGTGAACCTCTCGAAATACATCTTTCTGAAACAGATGATGATTCGAATTTATTATCTGAATCCAGTGATCCATAAGTGTCTAAAAACCATTTAATAAAAATATCTAATGAGAGTAAGTGTCTGATTGTTTTAAAGTATTTGCAAAAATGAATATGGTTCGTTTAATATTATTACTATAAATAAATTTATTTTTAGATAATTTATTTCAAAAATGTAATTTACTGATTCTTAAAATGTTTATGTTGTCATTCTTAAAAGATTAATTTTCGAACTTCATATTTTTTAATATATATCGGGAGGGAAAAAAAGTTATGTTTAGTATTATGATCATGTTTTTGAAGAATCGTTTTTACTATATTTGTCTTTTTATAACTTATTTTAATATGATTGGATTACAATATAATATTTTAAAACATATAATTCAATGACAGAAACAAAAAGAAATTTCAATAAAGTCAATATTCCAATATTCCAAAGCTATTCGCCAAAAACAGGCAACATATCTTTGATATGTTGCCTTAATAAACAAACTCATTCCGAGATGGTACGGACTTCCCCATTTTTGACATGGACTAGCCATTTTCGCCCAAGCGCAGTTCGCTCCAGGTTTTTATCAAGCGTGATGCATCAGTAATTTAGGAATTATGCATAGGTCAAATTAGTGACTACGAATATTAAATTCATTTTTAATAGTTGCGAAACAAATAGAAATGCATGCCGTGTATTAGGTATAAATCAAAGTAATTTAGGATTTGTACTTTTAAATCGCCTAGAAGTTCATTACTGTTAAAATGTTTGTATGTTTCGATACAATTTTCATAATACATAACTTGTGAAATTAACATTTAAAAATATATTTTGTCTTTAAACGGTTAATTGAATCGCAATTAGGACCATTAATGCTTTTTTTTTGTTTTAAATCATTTTAAGGGAATATAAACATATGTTTTTAGTATATACGCGTATGTAATTTTAGTATGAACGCATACAGATAGAAAAAAGAAGCTCGTTTTTAAATTGTTATGAATAAAAGATATTTTTTCTATGATATACTATATATAAGACACTCTCACTCACTGATGTTATACATACAGATATATATGTGTGTGTGCGTGTGTGTCTGTGTGTGTATAATTCTACTCGATATTTAATTTAAAATTTTTACTTTAACAACTTTAAATAGTACTTCTTATAATTACAACCCACTTATTTTAATTTATGTTATTCTACAGTTTTAAAAAGTAAAATTAATATATATATATATATATATTCTGTTAGGATGATATGTATATATATATACAGGGTGTCCCAAAAGTCTACGTACAACTTCAAAAATTTATTACACAAAAAATAATAAGCCTACAGCAAAAATAATTACAACAGTACATAGAGTAACTCAAAAAGGTTTCTTCTACTACCTTAGTATAATTGTACATGAGATCATTTCGTTGCACGAAGAATATCAAGTCGATATTCCAATTCCATCCACGTTAAAAACGTTAATATCAGATAAAAAAACCTTTTAAAAAAAATCTCAATATTTAGTACAATTAACAAATTTTAAAAGATTTTAATCTGATGTTAATAAGATGAACATGGGCCTTTTCCCCTAATATATATATATAGGATTTTTATTTATAATCTTACAGTTACTTACGTATTTACTTTAGTTTTAACTATCAATGACTATAGTTCTATAGCTATATACACACACAAATACATGCATATACATACAGGTATAGGACAAAATAATAGGAACACCTATTTCGAAATGTGTCGTACTTCGACTGTTTAATACAACCGTGTCACGTGTTACAATAGTCTGCCGCCTAGAGGCGGCAAAAGGGAAGATATCAGTCGAGCATTTTCTGGTGTGACAGTTGTATCAGAAATTTATGTTCCCAGCAAAGTGCCATTATGTCCAATGTGCGGAGTAGCATCATCATTGGAGCTCGCCATGCTGGAGCGTCCGTGTCGAGAATAGCCAATCTTGTCAGTGTTTCATGAACCACTGTGTCAATGCTTATGTCAACATACATAAATTGTGTCCTCTGCAACGAAGAACAGTGTATGAAAATCGAAATTGAGCGCACAGGATAGACGAGTACTCAAGAAGATAGTCGCCCGAAAATGAAAGACCTCCGATATGAACACCATTCTCCGGCAACACCATTCCAGAACACCATTCCAGAGCAAAACTATTCAAAATATGTCTGCGGACATTCATGACTGAGTGGCTATTCTAAAGGTGTTAGTGTTGCCGCGGCATGCTATGAAGCGAGGACTGTGTTGCCGAGACTATCAAAACTGGACAACAGAAATGGTGAAAGGTCATCTGGTCTCATTAATCACCGTTTACATTATTTTACACTACAAGATTTGTGTGGTCTGTTCGTCTGAGGAACACTGCCACTGTTCGTCTGGAAAACACCATTTCATGTTGACAGTCTGATTCCTACCGTGAAATATGGAGGTGGATTTGTGATGGTGTGCGACGCGATATCTTGATGGACCTTGAATCCATTTGTAGTCCTGAGTAGTAAGATCGCAGGCGCAGAATACCGCAGTATTCATGCACATTATTTCCACCCTATGCATCAGACTATGTTTACTGGAGAACGTCTAGTGTTCAAAAATGTTCAGATGAGCATGATGATGAAGTGGAATATCTCATGTGGTGTCCTCAGTCTCTTGATCTGAACATCATTGAACCTTTGTGGTTTTGTTAAAGAAGAAATTACGTGCTCCTCTTCCATGTGCATTACATGCGCTCAAGACCACTCTACTCAAGGAATGCGTGCGATTTCCCTTGAAATTTGTGCACAATCTTTATTTGTCAATCCCACGTCGATTACAAGTTGTAATGAAGGCTAAAGGTGGTCCTCCCCCTGCTATTAAATAAATTGCATTATTTAACAGGTGTTCTTATTAGTTTGTCTTCTATATAACTGCATATAAGCACACATATATAGATACAAACGATATATATATGTATATTCACATAATAGTAAATGGAAAAGATACACACTTATTTAAAAAAATTACATATTTCTACATTTATTTCCAATACACACTTACATACACTAACCAATCCCTTAGCTACGTTTGTATTGTGTACGTGACGCTTATGATGCACCCTTGATTATTTCTACCACTATAATTTCCCTTACATCAAGTTTCAATTTCTTCGATTAATTTCCCCAAATTTCCCACTTTTAAATACTTGTCATAAAAGATTGAAAAATATTCTCGTCGCAAAGAAATTACAACATAACATTTTACATAAAATAAAACGCTGCCAAAATGTTTCTGAGAAATATGCTTATGAGGATGCTCGATTAATTTACGTAATATTTCGATTAGTTCATAAAAGAAGTGCAAGTACAAAGTTCTTATTAAATTTCTCATTCATTTGGCAGCATATAAAGAGTAGAAGTAGCTTTAAGTGCGAGGTCAATGTTATATCCTTCATAAAAACTAAAATCCATGCTGTTTATTATGTAAATTAAATGATTACAATAACTGAATGCTGCTTATTATGTAAGCAGCGTCTGGAAGACTTAATATATGACATAAGTTAAAGGTGCGATTAATGAATATTTAAACCTCATTTAAGACTAAATACTTAGTACTCTTTTCGATTAGTTGATAAATTGCATCTTATTATTTTGTTCGAGATTGAATTAATTACGTTTATTTCAACGAAAAATTAGTAAAATCAGAAGAATTTATTTATAGTACATGAGTGAATGTAGTTTAAAATTATTTTCTTGCTCTGTTCCTTAATGAAACATGCAGTGTTAAATTATTTCTTCACTGTAAATATTAAAGCAAATATAAATTTTTATTTTCCCAAATTGCTGTTTCTAATAAAGCTTATTTAAATTAAAAAGTAATAACTGTCAATTTAAAATAATCTTAATCACGATATTTCCAGAAATCATCAATTCATTTAGAAAATGGATATATATAATTTAAATGTATACATCTGATTTATAACAATGTATACCGAATATTTATACTCTGCAGTGAATAACTATTATCTAACAATCTATATTTAAGTCATTCTCGATTTGTATGCTCCATATACAAATCTTCAACTTTTGGCAGCTTTGCACCAAACTTGATATAAATACGTTTTAGAATATGAGTAAAATTACTGTTAACTTACAAAATATATCAATATTGAAATATTATCCCATTCTCCAACCACTTCCCATAGTTTATCATTATATAAATCTATTCTTTTCATTTCCTAATGCCCTTATTTCTTTTCCCTTACCACAACGAGAAACTGCGTATGGACAATATTTTGATAAGACAATAAAAATTCCTGTTACTTACTATATTTCCAAATACAAAATTGACGTCATTTTGTGAATGTAATGGTTATTTTTTGTATATAATTAAACAATATACTAGAAGTGTGTTAAAATGACGTAATACCTTCATTTAAACGTATTTGGAGTTTAATCATATCCTATATTACAATTTCAAGAAAACTATTCAGGGGAAAAAAGGATATTTTACTAAATTTGACTAACTTTCTATTGAATGCTTCCGGTATGACGTGAGCTGACTCTAAAGAAACGATTGCTATGTTTTATTTCCTGTTTCCGTTTGTATACTGCAGCTATACATTACGGCTAAGTTTTTCAAATACCTTAGATACGGTGTTAACATTTGTACGATGTATATTAAATAGAGCATCAGTTCTTTCTTTTTTCCAACAAAGCGAATAGAATATTACACCATTTCCATGTAATCATTATAGATTTAATTGTTATGAATGAAAATGAAAATGTCCTTTAAACAATACAAAAAAAAAATGTACTGATTTATTCGACTTGGCAAACACTTTATAGAACACTGTTCTTTCAAATAAATAATAATATAAAAATAAATAAAAATGTAGATCCTATAATTTTAAAAAGGAAAACTTTTCCACTGGTGAAAATGACCTCTTATTCTAACTCTAGAAAGTCGTTTTTTTTCGTATACCTAGAAAGACGAACAGCGGCCACTTTTTTTTTGAATGACCAAAAATAACGCAATTTTTAAAGATTTTTTTTTTCAAACAAGTTTTTAAGTCCATTTATTAATTAAATAGTATAATATCTTATTATTTGTTAACCATTTTATTCATAAAAACAATTTTTATTAAAGGAAACACAATACATATAAACAGTTATTAACAAAAATTACAAATATAAAATAAAATACACAATTCAAAGGAATTGTTTTGATTTGCCCAGAGTATCTTAAATTTACATCATATAAATGCTTTTTAAAATGTATATGTTTAAAAATATTAAAATTACAAAATGACTTACATTATTTCTATTTACCGTCTCTACAAACACTCAGCTTTATACCTTTGTTAGTGCAGACACCACAAAATAACTTTTTGCAATCACTACAAATGTTCATAGTTATTTTCCGGCATCTTTTATTTGGCATTGTTTGCGTTTATTGCCCGAGAAAATGGATGCATTATCTGTATTTGGAGTGAAATCCGCAAGCGGAGATGTCTTAGATGCGATATACAGGATGTTTAAAAAATGACCGGTATATTTGAAAAATCAATAAAAAACTAAACGGGCAGCGATAGAAATACACCGTTTGTTGCAATATGCTTGGGACAACAGTAAATTTTCAGTCAGACAAACTTTCGAAATTAGTTACAATTTTCAACAACAGATGGCGCTGCAGTCGGGAAAAATCTAAACCACGATATTTTCCGCATATCCACCATGCGCAGCAATAATATGGCGTAGTCTCTGAACGAAATTACCAGAAACATTTGTAAACGTGTCAGGCGGGATGGCTTCACCTGCAGAAGAGATGTACTGCTTCAGTTGTTCAATTGTTTCTGGATTGTGGCGGTACACCTGGTCTTTCAAGTGCCCCCACAGATCGAAGTCACAGGTTTACAAAGGATGCTCGTAATTCCGTTCAGAGACTACGCTATATTATTGCTGCGCATGGTGGATATGTGGAAAATATCGTGGTTTAGATTTTTCTAGACTACAGCGCCATCTGTTGTTGAAAATTGTAACTAATTTCGAAAGTTTGTCTGACTGAAAATTTACTGTTGTCCCAAGCATGTTGCAACAAACGGTGTATTTATATAGCTGCCCGTTTAGTTTTTACTGATTTTTCAAATATACCGATAATTTTTTAAACACCCTGTATTTTGTAGGTAGTTCGTCAGCTAAATTCAAAATAAAATCACGATACCGGTAGTCTCTTTATAAATCACCCAAGCTTTTATAGCAGCTAAGTCGAAAATATTAAAAAAAAAAAAAAAAAAAAAAAAAAAAAAAAAAAAAAAAAACTTGCATAGGCCATCGGTGAAAAGCGGATTTTGTGGAATATTTTCTTGCCATCTGGTCAAGTACATCTACACTGTATTTCGTTGAGTTTTAAAAATGAAAAAAAAATACCTCAGGCGTCCTATTAGGTAGCTTTCAATACAAAAAGTATATAGCTATTTATTGCAGCCGTTCAAAAAAAAAGCAATTCCTGAAAATCAAAATTCGGTATTTTTTTAACAATCATGACTCCCAGACCCTGAAACCACCCTCCGTTCAAATGTTGATTTATATATAGAGAGAGAGGGGGAAAGGTGTAAATATGGGCATCCTGTTTTATTTTTGACTTAAAATGACTTTCATTTTGAAAAGTTCTAGATTTTTGACCTTCATTAACAACTGTAACAAGTTTACTGAATGAGTGGATGCAAAACAATCCTTAATATCAATTATTTCAATTTCGAAAACGAAGATTTACAAAATGCTTTTAAAAAAGCACAAGAAAAATGCGGTGCAAATATTGGCCTTATCCAAAATAGTCAAAAGAAGTAGTTTAAAATGTTTTAAAACAGAATGAAACAATACAAAATGGTACAACATTTATTTATTACAAAAATTTTTTTTTACAGAAATCGCAAATATAACTGACTCTTCCAACCCTGGCACAATCTAAAAGTGCCCACATTTGTCACATAACACATTTCATCTACAGTTCTCCGTAAGTGTCTTCGGAGTACTTTACATCACAAAAGATGCAAGTTGCATCACTCGAGTCTGGTTTATCCCCATCGTTGATATCCAGGTTAATATCATCATAACAGTTCACAAGGGGAGAATCACAGTAATCTGGTGCGTCCGGTGATGAATAATATCATTTCGTGGGTGTAATTTTTTTAAACTTTTTGGTCTTCCAACCCCTGCCTCCTGGGATTAGATCATTATGTTAAGCACATTACCAGATATATTATAAAATTAACCTAACGAATGCTTTGAAGATTTATAGATAATAAAATGTCCTTATAATCATCTATAAATCTACATCTAAGGACATTTTAAAGATTTTTACCTCAAAGCATTTGTTAGGTTTATTTTATAATATATTTGGTAATGTGAGAATGTAGGTAATTGCTGTTTTCTCATAGAAAAATATTGAAATAGTTTATGTTGTTTATTAGAAAAGGTGGTGTAATTATGGGACACCTTTAAGTGGGGGCCCATATTTACACCAATCCCACCTAATAAAAATTGCCACTATCACATGTAACCTAAAGGTGTGCGTGACTAAAGGCGTGCTTCTAAAATTAGCTTAGGATATCCGCTTTCCGGATGTAACTATGGAATTATTTTAAACTAACCATAAGAACATGAAAAGAAAATGATTTCAGATAGATGTCAAAAGTTTGCAAGTCAGAACAAACACCAATTCGCGCAATAACTCACGCTGCATCCATACTGCTTCAAAGAATGGTTCCGAGTGTTTTGTTCATCATCTCTGTTTTCCGAGTGTTCATCCCCTCCCATAGCCACTTGGGGAAGGAGGCCCATATTTACACCTGTGCCCATTTTTACGCCTTCTCTCTCTCTCTCTCTCTGTATATATATATATATATATATATATATATATATATATAACGTTCTTTTTAATTGAAAATGTGGCATGGATTTCTTTAGAAAAAAGACTTCGTCTTTCTTACGCAAGAAAAACAATAAAGGAAAAATAATTTACAAAAATTACATGCATTACAAAAAATATATTATTTGTACACAAAGTAATCAGACAAAGAATGTTTATGCCATAAGCACTTACTATTTATGATAATACGTTTAGAAGAAATCTCTCAAAATAATTACCAAATTTACGCGTGTACAATGTCTATCATAATTTTGAAAGAGAAAACATAACAATATAAATATATCAGTAGAAGTATACAAATACCTCATACATAATATGTATTTAAACGACTGAAAAACCAGCAATTTGCGAAATACAATTTCTGTAGAAATTCTGACTAAAAAAGAATTGTAATACCTAACTTACCATATTTACGTCCGTATAGCATGTTTACTTAAAAAAAAACATTATATAAATTGAACATCTCTTCTTCCAGTTGAAACTTTATTATATACTAGGGGGCTTACCCCCTGCGAGCTACGCTCGCCAACCCCCGCTCAGACTTCGAGGCCTCTAAAACATGACAGCGTGCTTTGTTTTAACGTTTTAATGGGGCATTTTTTGATTATCATGGCCTCATACACAGCTGCTGCGACAACTGACGACTGATTTTGGGATTGATAAGTAAAATCAATTACAACTTGAAAACCAGCTTGTATAAAATAGTTAGATTTAAATTGTGGCTACCTCTCGGACTTTTATAACAACGATCTGTATTCTATTCTTTCTTTTGCGTTTAAGGATGAGAAAAATTCCATCTGCTTGTGAATAACATTAAGAACCACGGTATTGAAAAGTACTATGTTATAGACATTTTCAGTAACAGGTTTTAATTTTCTTTCTATTTTAGTGCACCATCATGCATATTTTCATGTTATTTTAAATATGTAAATTATTTATTTTAATTAATATGTATATACGAATTTTCTAATAATTATTTATCATACAAAATTAATTAAATATTTTGTGCATGCATGTCTGCATTTATTTGGCATCAATTGATGAGATATTTAAACAAATTTGCTATCCGCGATAATTTTACACCATGTTATGTCACTTGAATATTGTCCATAAGAAAATCGGGTACTTTTCCAGTATAGGATCCTTTCCATTTAGGTTTGGCGTAATTCGAGTTTCGAAAAGGGATAGATTCGTTAATGTACATAGATTTGTTGCCAAAAGTTATGAAAACAAACCCAATGAACTTTTGGTGCTTTTCTATTATTTGACGCTTTTTTAAAAAGCTTGACGCAATTCGGCATCAGAAAGTGAGATTTGGTGCCAAATGACATAAACAGCCATGGAAACAAATTCGACGATTTTTTTGTTTATATGCGTATTTTAATTATACGTATATTATTAACAAATTACTTCTGATTATATATAAAATAGGATAAATGACATTTTACGCTAAACAAATTGTATAAATATTTTTTTGCTCATTTCTTTTGCGTTTACATAAATGACGTCATTTGGACGAATTTATTCAAAATATTTTCAGTTTATGAATTAAATTAAATGCTGACAGACAATTGAATCCTGTCGATAGAAATGTGATTTTTTTTTTTTTCAAATTTTCCTGAAAAACATAATTTAATCACAATCTTGTCTTCATTATCGATTGAAATAAAAGATAAATTCAATTTCAATTTGAAAATGACGAATAAAAAGAAATCAATAATCCCTATCGCAATCCTTTTCAATTTTTTCCCTTTTTTGTCTCAAAAAACTGACTAATTAGTTGCCATCATTACAGAAATGTCATTAAAATTAGAAAAAAATTAATATCTCGAAAAGTAATTCCAATTTCAAAATTCTATCACCAGTTTTGACATCCGCGGATTTTTATGGACAATTGGTATTAATTTCACCATCAAGCGTTTAATATTTTATTAAAAATAGCCCTGGAACATAATCAGTCGTTTAATCAGTCGTTTCATAAAATCGTTTCATAAATTCGTTTCATAAAATTGTTTCACAAATTCGTTTCATTAGGATTTTATATATATAGGGTAGATTACTTCTGATTATATATAAAATAGGATAAATGACATTTTACGCTAAACAAATTGTATAAATATTTTTTTGCTCATTTCTTTTGCGTTTACATAAATGACGTCATTTGGACGAATTTATTCAAAATATTTTCAGTTTATGAATTAAATTAAATGCTGACAGACGATTGAATCCTGTCGATAGAAATGTGATTTTTTTTTCAAATTTTCCTGAAAAACATAATTTAATCACAATCTTGTCTTCATTATCGATTGAAATAAAGGATAAGTTCAATTTCAATTTGAAAATGACGAATAAAAAGAAATCAATAATCCCTATCGGAATCCTTTTCAATTTTTTTCCTTTTTTGTCTCAAAAAAACTGAGTAATTAGTTGCCATCATTACAGAAATGTCATTAAAATTAGAAAAAAATTAATATCTCGAAAAGTAATTCCAATTTCAAAATTCTATCACCAGTTTTGACATCCGCGGATTTTTATGGACAATTGGTATTAATTTCACCATCAAGCGTTTAATATTTTATTAAAAATAGCCCTGGAACATAATCAGTCGTTTAATCAGTCGTTTCATAAAATCGTTTCATAAATTCGTTTCATAAAATCGTTTCACATACTCGTTTCATTAGGATTTTATATATATAGGGTAGATATACACCACTAATATAATACTACTACTTATAATATACTTTTTCTAATATAATACAACGTAACATACATGTCTCACATTAATTAATTAATTCTAAATTAAACATCAAATTGTATAAGTTGCATAAGTGTTGCAGTGTCAATGGAACTGTTTAATCTAACATTCATTTATGACAAAATCCGGGAGATGAAGAAATACTGTGTATTTGTCATGATGCACAAGTCGGTTAAGATGATAAGCATAATTATAGGACTTATTCTTATAAAGCCTTTATTCGTACAATTTTTCACAAAATCTACGCAATTTTGTGTACACAATTAGGTTTAACATCTTTCTATGTATTATTCAATGTATATACTGTTCATGATTTGTTTAGGCCTATGTTTTTGGAAAAAAAGTATATTCATTGCATTATACATGTGTAAATATTGTGAAATAGTGATTGCTATTAGTCCAAAATAGTGCTTAATATAAAAGTGAGCAAAATACTTTTAATATACAATTTTCGACATTTATGCTAAAGCACATTGGATTTGTTTATTAAATATAAATACGTACGACACAATTTATGCCGAAACTTTGACAATGTACAAAGATAATACATTGCATTTTTTTACTGAGTAGCGATTAGTAAGCGATTTCAATAGATAAACATCTAAAGTAAAATGTAGTATTTCGTTTTATATAAAAATTGCATATTGATTGTTGATTTTATAAAAACAGTTGTTACATGTGTTAGTCAATGAAATAAATTTCAGCCTTTTTATTATTGATAATCATTGAAGTGTTAAAACAAAAAACAAACTACACATTTTACAAAATTACAAAAGAAGAAATAGCAGTTCAATTCGTTTTGACTGATACACAATACACATAAAGCTGGGAAACCATAAAAATAAAAAAATCCACGTCGACTTTATATAGTGAAGCGTATAAAAACGTACTATAAAAGCGTACTATAAAAACGTTTGTCTAGACACATTTCTTCTAGCTGTAACATTACAATTCTGGACATCTGCTGTCTCAGTTTGAATATTTCAATTTTCCATTCAAAGCCAGTTATAAAGTATTTTACTGGACACG
Organism: Maratus michaelseni; assembly: GCA_963931845.1. Taxonomy (NCBI): domain Eukaryota; kingdom Metazoa; phylum Arthropoda; class Arachnida; order Araneae; family Salticidae; genus Maratus; species Maratus michaelseni. The sequence goes on from OZ007592.1 coordinate 398,590,848, forward strand.
AGAAACGCCGCCGTTTGCAGCGTGTTGAAATTCTTCTTTTACAAAGAGATTCAGAGTAAAAAAATGCCCAAATTGATCAGAAAGCATAAATATTTCTACACATTTCATAATACAAGAAATACTTTTACGATTGAATTTGCACTTAACTGTGTGATATAACTATATCCGGGAAATACTATTCCCATTTAATGTTTTTAAGTCACAAAGGTATTTTTCAGCATTTATCACATGCAGCTGTGTATTGAAGGGCGCATTTGATTTAATAAAATGGCACTCCAATATCATGAATCCGTAGAATTTCGAAACAAAATATATATATATATATAGATATAGATTAATTTTTTGACACATGAACATAATACCAGACAATTCCTAAATAATACATTGCACAGATTTTATTAAAAATTAAATAAATAATTTACACATAAATATTTTACGATTGGAGTGCTATATTGCGGAAACATATCTAGTGTAATCTATTATATTAAATTTTGGCTGTCTGTTTGTATTTCACAACTAGTAATAATAGAATATGGAACGCAGCACGGGCAAAGTAACACGAGTTAGCCGCATGGATAACAAGGATGTCACATAAATTCTCATAATTCTAAAATTTCACTTAGTTTCCGAGATATATATTTTTTGTAACTTTTAACGGTGTTTCTGTAAAGATGGTCACTAAAATATTGCATTTAAAAAAAAAAAAAGAATAGGGTAATGGGCATTAAAAGTAAACAATGGGATATTGTATGATATTCAAAATGGTGAAGAAATATATTTTCTTTTATAATTTTTTAATAATTTCCTTTAATATTTTTTAGTTTGTATACTCTTTTTTTTTAAATATAATATAAAGAATTTGCATATGACGCACTTGTACATTTACTAAAATTTATATACAAATCTTAAATGTTGTAATATTATTCATCCGTATGGAATAATGTTTTCCGAATGTGCTTAAAATGTAAATGACTGGACTGTGATAAAACATGCAACTTTGAGCATGGGGTCTGAAAGTAAAGGGCAGGTGTTCAGATAAAAAAATTTATTCCTACCATAGCAACACACACTACTGAACTTGACGATACTCACCTGGACGGATTTGCTTAGACAGGTTCGACAAGTAAGCAAACATGATCTTGTCAATAATGGTAAGATCGTCAAATTTGTATCTCGACCAAAAACCTCTCTACAAATGGAACAACATTATATAAAAGCATACGCTATTGAGTTTTTATGATAGTATAATTGGTATTTACTAATTTCGTGTTTGTCGCAATTTTCTTATAAATGCATTCTACTATATTTGCATCGAAATCACCTAAATTACAAAATGTAATTTTCACAATTCCAAGTTTATTTACATTGTAAACACGATTCATTTCATAAAATAAGAAATTTTATAAAATTAACATTATAATTTTATTCTAACTGTAGAATTGGTATTTACTAATTCCGTGTTTGTCGCCATTTTCTTATAAATGCTTTCTACTATATTTGCATCGAAATCACATAAATTACCAAATGTAATTTTCGTAATTCCCAGTTTACTTACATTGTAAACAGGATTTCTCTCATATAATAAGAAATTTAAAAAAAATAACATTATAATTTTGCTCTAAATATAGAATTAAATTAAATTAATTTTTTCCCTTAAAAATCGAAAGAGCTCATGCAGTGAAAATTCAACACATCGGGTTGCTAAGCAGGCTAGTTTGAATATATTATGCATACCATATCATAATTATATTTATTTAACAATTTTAAAATTATAATATTTTTGTCTGTCGTAAGAGATATTTATGCAAATTACAAGGTTTAGTTAACTGCTGGTATATTTATTTAAGGATTTTTTTTAGACTCTGTCAGATAAGTTAAAAATTCAACAACATTATGTAAAATCATAAGCTGCTGATTTTTATAATAGTATAATTAGTATATACTAATTTCTCTCAAACACAACTGTGTTCTAAAATTAATCATTAGTAAATTTTGCATTTGAAGAGACCGATAATTATTTAGTTATTAAACATATTTTACAAGATTTCCTTCTTATATTTTAGCTATCCTTTGTCTTCCTATATTATCATTTTTAACATTTTATTAACTATTATATTTTACTATATAACTGTTTTATAACTATATTTTCTACTTTAATATATCGTTTACTATGATAAATCAACTTTTAATAGAATGAGATTAGTTTAAAATTACTATAGTTTACTATTTAAGAGGATTTTCAGCTATGCACCATAAATTGAAACAAATTATCCTGTATCTCTTTAAACATAAACCCACTTTAACGGTTACTAATCGATAACAATATATGATAATCTTTATTTACACTAATTTGCCATCGATTTCCAATACTTGCCTTACATGTAGAATACAAAACGATGTTCGAAGGTTAGTGAACAGTTTGTACATTAAATCTATGAAATGAAATAGTACAAAGCAAATTCATATGCATTTAAATAAGGAATCACATAATTAAACTATCAAGAATTTTATAATGGATTTTTACTTCATTTTGTTCTCTAAAAATTTCAATTAATTTATAAAATTTCTAATTCATGTTTTAATAGAATTTTATATTAGAAACTTTAAAATAAAGAGTAAATATACACACACATATATATATATATATATATATATATATATATACTAGCTGATCTATCCGGCGGTCGTTGCCCGGAAATTATTAACTTTCTTTTGCGGTTTCAATAAAAATAGTCATTTTCTCCTCTCCTCTCTACATACGACATTGTATAGCAGGCGTGCTGCACAATATTGTTTAGTTTCAATTGTCGCAATATTGTTTAGTTTCAATTTCCACCGTTAGGGGGCGCTAAATCATCTTACTTAGTTATCTTCTTAATTTGTTCCTGTTATGTTGAGTGAATCAATTCCCGTTGAATTTTTTAGCACACTTTTGTCGAGATACGATCACACTTTTTGAAATGTGCATCATATATAATCATCATAAATGTGCATCATAAATATCAACGCTATTGCTATTCAAACTGCTATTTTCACATCATATAACAAATTGCTTTTCTAAAAATATTAAAAATAGGTATGTAGCATAAAGTATAAAAGTGGATATACCGATCAGACACCAAAAGATGCAAGACGGGCATTTAATTTTGCATATTTATAACATATTTTCCTGTATTTCCGTTATGCTGTAAATATAGGTTTATATGATACGCTTCATGTAACAAATATCCGCGCTTAAAATACCGTTTTAAAGAGCTTCATCAGCATAAAGAAGGAATTTATTATTTTATTTCAAATACAAAAAGATTTATTAATATTTATTATTTTATGGCTAGGTGATTCAGTTCACTATAGCAAATGTTAACTAATCCAATAACTGCAAACAATATTATTCCAAACCTGCAACACTAACATTTCTTACAGTTTGTATCCATGTAAAACAATACTTTGTCCTCATATGCATGTATAATATCAAACTGTCGAGTTAATCCTCTTCATGATGGAAGATTGCCTGGTGAAGTACTGCAATAATTAATGGGATTCTTGTAACATAATGTATAAATAAATATGTCATTGTTCAATGACTGTGCATTGTTGGATTTTGAAGGTAACACTTATTTGTATTTCTGAGTTTCTACTAAACGAGACAATAATTGAAGTATTACAAAATCTAAACGTTACCTTTTACACATTTTATCAATAAAACAGTTTTTTGAAAGATTAAAATTCGAAACATCTTATGAATACTTTTAATGCTCTTAATTTTGTAAACGTGACATGATTTATATCAGATTTAGTTTTGTGTTATATCTATTTATTTATTTATTTTTACAGTTTCATGATAGGAGTAAATAGCTATCACCGTATAAATAAATAATTATTTGTTAAAAATTGAATCAAAACGAGCTGCATGATCAAATAAATATATGTAATTTTATATTGCTTTACAAGATTAATACAAAAATTACTTATTTATTTTTAGATGCTGAATGACTATATTCTGTTATTAATTTTTTTAAATATTTCTTGTTATTTTTAACATTTTTCAAAAAATTGAACGCATAAAAATAGCTGTCAACAGAAATCTGTAAGTTAAATATGTTTAATTTATTTCATTACATATTTGATTACTTATTACCAATTATTTTAAATATTAAAAATATGCTATTTTTTCTAATTTAAGAAAAAAATATTTATAAACTTTATTATCAGAAACTAATATTCTCCGTTATTGGGAAAATACTTTTTATGAATATAAACGACACTTTTTTATGTATAATTGATTTATTACAGGTTTTCACACTCCATTTGGTTCTAAGTCATTTTAGAATATTTTATTATCATATTAGGTTTTTGCCTCAATGAAAATTTTCCATTTGTTACGCAATTAAGAAATAGATTTCCTATATTGAATATATTATTATGAGCACGTGTTATATTTAGACATATAATGTAATTTAATTGTATATTCAATTTAAAGTTATATATAAGACATATGTAAAATAATACACCGGTGAAGAGCTATAGAGATGTAGAGATATTTCTTATGAATCCAAAATAAAATATATTTTTCTGTCTAGAACACAATATATTAATTAAATTTGTAGAGTAGAATGGGAGAAGTACACCCGCTTATATTTCAGACGCTCCCAATTATAATAGGATTAAGATAATATTTTATTTTTTTTCATTATTGTATCACCCAATGTAATGCAATTTCAAACGTTTTATCATTTTTGTCCAAATATCAACATCATATAAGTTGGAGGGCAAGAACAAAAAAAAAAAATGATGTTTGGACGCCGTTACCCTACAATTGAATAATCCCGTCCATTCTTAGGGGAATTCCACTCATGTTGGGAAATGACATTCATCTGGTTCTAGAATATTTTTATGAAGTATTTCATATAAAATTAAAGTAAGGGAATGAGCAATGAAATAATAATTACATAAAATAATACCAATAATCTGAATAATATATTTATTTAACTCAAATGGAAGTAAAATCAAACATAAAGATAAATGTCATAAATTGATATAACATTTTAAATGGGACATATTGTACATATAAAATATATGGTTAATAGGGTTGTTGTGCTTGGATTTAACAGTTTCAATGTTGTCCGAAAAAGTCCAACTGTCTGCCTCTTGAAGACTCATATTTTGTGGTCTAATGTTGCTTCAGACTTCCTTATGTTCAGGGACGGATTTCTCTTCTTAATTCTATAAAACCAATTAGACTCTGCCATTTTAGTGTCTCTATTGAATGGATGTTTTGTATTATTAGCTTCGGCATATACGTATGCGCGTTTGCGAAAATGTGTGAGGATGATACCGCATTATAGGTTTAAAAGAAGCAGAATGATATATTTTATTCAAGAGTCTCTTTTTATATTCTTTGTCTGATTCTTTGAATCTATAAATAAAGAAAGTCATAATTAAACAATTATCTTGGAATGGTAAGGATAAGTAAATTGATTCCATAAACATTTTTCAGAAAAATTTCTTTAAAAAATAAATAATTTATAGTTTCTTAAATGGAGCCATTTTCATTAGAAATTTAGCAATCCTATTCCTAATCCTAATAATATTATAAATCCGATTGTGTGCAAATGTTAGGCTGCTGCCAGCGCCAAAATGGAGAAATTAATGGCCCTGTATCTTTGCATATAGGTGGATTATAACCCGGAAATGAACATAGAGTGGTTTTTGTTTATTTTATTCCAATACTTTTCTTAATAATTCAAAATTTGATTATTTTCATAGAGAATCAATGGACATTTTTAGATAAAATTTAACCATTTTACTTTATCGTTGCTAGGGCTTTGATCGTTGCCAATAAATAAAAATGCGAAAAAATATTTTTTCCTCAACAATTAAGTTTCAATTGAGCGATTTTCACGTAAAAAATGAAAATAATTCAAAAGAAGATGAAGTCCTGTGATATTTGAAACAACAATATGGAGTATTTGATATTATACATGAAGTGTGAATATCGATTACATTAAAAAGATCTTTTTCTGTCAAAAACTGCGTTATAATTAGAAAGAAGAATTCGCAATAATTATATTATTAAGAAAAATATTTCGCTTGAACCATGGAACTATGAAAAAGATCCTTCTTGGCTTGAACAAATATGACGTCATAAATAAAACATGTATTTTCAAATATTCGTAATATTACAAAGAGCATGACTATCAGTGTATAATAAAAGTATATACATAATGGACGTCATATTTAAGTATAACTGAAATATTTTTTTGATACTGATTAATAATAAGCTTGAATATCAGTTACAAACAGATGTGAGTTTTCTGCTAAAATTCAAGTCATTATTGCCAGGAAAAGAAAATTAACAAGAATTATATCATTGAAAAGACATTACTCTGGGATCAAAGTGACGTCATAATAAAACGGGATTTTTTAAATGTTTCAAATGGAGCGTGTATCAATTTCATACATTAATAATCACTGAGTACAGGGAAATAATAGAGAGGTAATGAACCGTAAAATCGGTTTGCAATATGAAGCGGGTTATCGCTCAAATTATTAAGCCCAAGGGCTGACTTCATTGGATGGAGAGACGCTGCACGTGGAACAGTGACTGGATTCATTGGATGGGGAGAGGTTTTCAAAGCAAGCCGCCAGTAGTTCGGTCCGACTGTAGGGTTGCATTTTCAGAATCACGCCAAACATGAACATTTCATCTCTATTTATTCTCTGAACTCTATGATTAATAATACAAGCATCAGTAAGATTATTAGGAAAAGAAAATTGAACACAAGTCTATTAAGTTAAAATCTGACTGTGTGTATTTCGCAACTACTCCTTTTAATGCAACGCGATTTACTTAACACCGGTTATCATTGATTCGAGGATGTCATATAAACTCTGAGAATTTAAAATTTTGAATTAGATTCCGATATATTAATATTTTTTTTGTAAATTTTAACGAAATTTCTCTAAAAATGGTACTTAAATTACTCCATTTTTGTGGATAAAAAAGGAGAAATAAAACTGATTAATATATTTTTATGCCATTTTCTCATTAAACCTGAAAAAAATTATTTTATTTTCAATTTGAATAGTTGGTGAAAAAAAAATCTTGATTACAGTAAAATTTCCGAAAAATAAAAACATATTTCCACATATTCAAACTTTATGAATCAATTTATTCTGCAGAGCAAAAATCGCCTGTCAGCATATTGTCAAGAATCAAGATTTGTTTCAGCTATAGATTAGACCAAGGACACAAATTTGCTGTTACATGCAACCGTAACACTTGCAATTGCAATGCTTTTTGCAACTCCAAATTACATGCAAACGTAACATTTACATGTAATTTGCACCCAAATTAATTTTAATTTGAACCGCAATAAATGTTAATTTGCAATGAAAATTACATGCAAAAGTAATGTTTACATATAATTTTGGGTTGCAAAAAACTTTGCAATTGCAAGTGTTGCGTTTGCATGTAAATTTTGGGTTGCAAAAAGCTTTGCAATTGAAGCTCCTTGCATTTAAGTGTAGAATTATTCCTCCATATTCACAAGAATTGAATTTAAACAAAAAGCATATACTATTTCCAATGATTTATTTTTAAATTATGGCTGTTAAAACGTTTCTCAAAGTCGTTAAAAGTAAAATGGTTTATCAGGTAAAATTGACATTTCTTTTTACCCAATTCGTCGATTTGCACGATTTTATTTGGCCGTCCTTTTTCCATTGGTTGCAGTTTCCTTTTCGCGGTTATTTGGCACAAAATGTTACGTTTTTTAAACTGATTTATGTCAAGGCTCCTATAACAAAGAAATATCGTATTTTCTTCTATGAAATGTGATAAAGAGTATTTAATTATTTACGTTTTTAATTATCAGGAGTGAAATTTTTTGCTTGATTAGTCCATTTATTTTTCCTTTAATGTTACGTGAACGAAGTCAAGGGTAACAACAGCTAGTATTAAAATAAATACATACCTGAACAATTATTGTTAGCTTCAAAAGCGGACAAGGAAAAAAAAACAATTGATTAATGAAATATAATTGCTATAATTAAAGAAACGATGTTAGGAATTTAGAGCCATTTACAGCCATTGTTGTGATTTTCTCAATGGCGTGACTGCCAATTCCCAATTGTTTAAGATTTACAAATAAAGCTTAATACGCTAGCCGTTACAACACCTCCAAATTAATTTTCCGTATCATTCGTTTTCAGGTAAGCAACCAGTATATGAGGTAAAGTCGAAAAGATATTAAAATATGTAGGTAAACAAATTTAACTTGAAAGTGAAAACCGCTAAATAATAGATCAAAATGCTAATAAATCGTTTACGAGTGAAAATGCGTGTAAGCATATACTTACAGCATTAAACGCATACACATATGTAGTTCGCTGCGCTTTCAAGAGAGGGCATGATGATCGGCGCCCCTCAAAGTTGTGCGGTTGTTTCAAAACATTGATGGCCGGCATTATCCCATAGTTGTGATCCCCCCATTATCCCCTAATAATTACAAAATAATGAAATCAGTTGTTAATTTTTCATTTTAAGTTTTTTTTTCACATTAAATGTAAAGTTTTAACTCGACAAATGCGATACAAATTTTTTTAAGAACATTTATAAAGAAAAATAAACAAGAAACATAACACATAATTTTTTTTAAAATTAATGTTAAATTGTGATATACATATTGCTTTATAGCATACATTTAACACAATGTGATATATATATATATATATATATATATATATATATATATAATGCATTTTCAAAAAATACATCTGATACTAGTACTTTTCAGTGTAATTGCAATGACCCCACTCTAAAAAAATTCATTAATAATGATCATGGACATATAATCACTGGTAATCTTTATATTGTGAATGATTATAAACTGCAAAAACTCATGGGTTATGGTACTAAATATAGACTTCCTTCTAAATTTAATGTAAATTCTATTATAAAACAGTTTATACATGATATAGACATTTTTATTTATAAAATTTCAATTTCATCTAGTAAACCTATTGAATATTTTAATCAATGGAAAATACTGGTTATTGAAAAATTAAGTTCGTCTTTAAAACAAAATTTATCGAATATGGTTAAAATTAACACAAAACATTTGTTCCAGCAAATTACTAAATTACAAAAAAACTATGTAATAACATATATTGACAAATCTCCTAATAATTATGCAATCATATGTAAAGCTTATTATCACCAACTACTTACATCCTGTATTTCTACTAACAATTCTTTTGAAAAAATTAATGAAAATGTAATTGTAAACAATCGTAAAATTCACAGTTATTATAAATTATTAAATATTAATTCTACTAACGTTAATTATCCTTATTTAGTTCTTATACCCAAATTTCATAAAAATCCAATTAAATTTAGGACTGTAACTATAGGATGCAATACATATAATAATATAGCCAATAAACATCTATTAAAAATTCTCAATCAAATTTATACACTGACAACATCAACTGATAACACACATTGTATAAAAAATAGCTATCAACTCGTCAATATTTTGAAAAATCTTAAATGTGTTAACAATATAATGACATATGATTTCAAAGATCTATTTAATAATATAGATTTATTAGATCTACATAATATTATAAATGCATTATTTTATAAGTATCAACATTCACTTAATTTACCTATTTATATAGATACAGCTTATTTTAAAACTTTAACAAATTTCATTATATATAATAATTATATAATGCATGATAACACGTTATATTTACAGAAAGGGGGATGTACATCTAGTATACTTTAAGACTTATACTTGTATCATTATGAACGTACATTTATTAATAGTAATATACATTTATATCGTTATACTGATGACATTATTTTAATTGCCACTGATCACACTAATATTTCTATATTTCCAGTTGATTATCCTACTAATTTAGAATTAACGGAAAACCTCCTTTCTAACAATACTATTAACTTTTTAGATCTTAAAATTACACTAAAAGAAAACAAAACAATAATAGATCTATTTGATAAACGTAAAGAATTTAAATTTAAAGTTAATTCATTTACTAATTTTAAATCATGTCTTCATAATTCTGTATATCGTAATATACTCTTTAATCATATTTTTAGAATAAAAAGTTTTTGTTCCTCTCAACTTATTAACAAAAATATTAAAAAACTTATCTATGAAGCATTACAACATGGTTTTCCAAAAAAATTCATATATTCCTTAATATATAGTTAGTTCCTATTTGATCTTTACAACCAAATTAACACATGCGTTTCAAAAATGTATAAAAAAATCATATAATCTTATATTTACAAAAAAAAAAAAAAAAAAAAATATATATAATAGGACGGTTGGGTGGGTAGACGTTGGATTGAGGAGGTGTGTGGCGGCGTTGTATGGAAAAATACGCATGGTTAATTTATATTTAAAAAAATTAAAAAATTTAAAAAAAAAAAAAAAAAATGGGGGCATTTTGATTTACACAATTGTTTGATCATACGCATTTTATAATGGACTGCGATGTGTTATTTTTATATGTATATTAATTTAGTTAGATTTACTTATTCATTATTTAATTATTTTAAATGAATTTATATTAATTAATATTAAGAATGTATTTGATCTAATGATTTGGATTAATACCTTTGGTGGACAATATCATATTTACTTCTAAGATAATGTTTACTTTTATACAGTGTTAATATAATATGTTTTAATTTTATTAAGTGTTTTTATTTAATTTAACTTTGTTTGAAGCCACATTATTTGTGACTAATTCATTTCAATATTTAATCAATATTAATTTTAAATTCTTTGTTTCTTAATTCAAATCTTTAGTATTTTAATTTAATTTATTTTAATTGATGTTGCATTTTTAGTACAGTTATTTAATCGTTGTTGTCATTTAATGGTACATTTTTAATGTTGCATTAATTATTAATTTTTCCATATTACTACTTATTTATAACATAGTGTTATTAATTTATACATCCATTACTTAGATATTATTCAACATTCTATTTATTAATTAATTTCATTTATTTATTATTTAACTAATGGCTATCATTAAGATAGTAATTTGGTTTAATTATTAAACACTAATTTCCATCCATTCCTTTATATTTACTTTTACCACTAGAGGGCAGCACTATTTTAAGTTGTTTTTTATTATTAATTTTTCCATCTTAATACTTATTTATAACATAGTATTAATCATTAATACATCCTTTCATGTAATTCGATTTTCTATTTATTAATTAATTTCATTTATTTATTATTTAACTAATTGGTATCAATTAAGATAGTAATTTGGTTGAATTATGAAACATTTATTTCCATCCAATTCCTTCGATTCAGATTATATTCACTTTTACTAATAGATGGCAGCACTAATGTTCATGTTTATTTTATAATCCATTATATTTTAACATTATTTCTGGCATCACTGCAAAGCAATTTATATTTCTAAGCAATTTATATTTCTAAAATTGGCAACATGTTATGATTTTTTATGCAATTCATTCCCCAGTCATGTTGGAGTTTTCATGATGGTTCATGAACTGCAAGGTATCTTATTTATATCTCTTTTCATCTTTATGAATTTTATACTTAATGTCTCTATTAAATGTTCTCTCTGTAATTTATAAGTATGGCTTCTTTCCTTTTTAATATTGTATTTTATTTTTTATTTTATCACCGATTTGAATCATTGTATTTGAGATGTAGTCCCAATATCATATTTTTTAGCAATGTATGGCTAATATGATGATGAAACATCTCATTTCATTTTATTTGTGGTATTTAGGCAATTGGGACTTGATAATTCTGTCTAAATTCCACAAATTTCATTTCATTTAATTCCATTTATTCAATTTTTATTTAATTTCTTATGCTTTCAATGTTTTTGATTCCATATTAAGTGTGTTGGGGAATCTTTCATTGTCAACTAATTATTTCATACTTAATTATTTCATTGTTTAAGTTGGTGTTATGATAATGTTTCATTTATGGTTATATATATATATATATATATACAGTGGACTCTCTCTATTCTGAACACTCATGGGACCGACCAAAAATGTTCAGATTATGGGGGTGTTCATTATAGAGGGAGATTGGGAAATGCATTTCTACTACTACTATGTGTTGAGTTTATAGACTGTATAGAATACTTAGCCTGGTTAACCATGCAAGTTACCAAGATTGATGTGCTGAATTTAGAAACTATTAAAAAAGTTAATTAAAAAAGTTATATTAAAAAAATTTACAAAACATACAATTACATACATACAATACAATACTTGAAAACATAATCGGTACATTACTTAAAAAAGTGAGTAGTTTTAGTCTGTTTTTGCATTGTGTATGCTCGTGCAGTGTACATGTTATCTAGTTGTTTAAGAAGTGGAAAGGCTTCCGGGTAATGTTCGGACGCATAGATCAACAGGTCTTGAATCCCTTGGCCATATTCCTTGAAGGTAATCGTACTTCTTGTTTCATCGGTCTCTTCTGGTTCTGCTTTGTCTTCACTACCCCCTTTCTCTTCAACGATGTTGTCGCAAACAGGAAGTGCTTCCGTCGGCTTCGAGAAAAGCTCCAGGTTCAATTTCAGTATGAAGCTCCTGAAGAATTGACCCCAAGTCACTCACATATGTTGTTTCTTGGTCCTCTGTCCTTGATTGCTCATTCTCACACGGGAATCCTTCTATAAATAGAAGCATTTCTGGATAGTGTAGGGGGTTACTTCATTACAAGCCATTGATATCCAATGGACAGCATCCATGACAATGACTTTCTTTTGTAAGTTCGGTTGCCGAATTTGCCTCCTCCATCACTACGGACATGTTTTTCAAAAAATGACTTCGGTAGTGAGCTTTAAAGGTCTTGATACAGTGGTTGGATTATAGAAGTACAGTTCGGTGGCAGAAACTTCAGACTCCTGTTGTTCAGCTGCACATTTGTATGTGATCTGGCATTATCTACAAAAAAAAAGAATTTTTCTTCCTTCTCTCTTCATCATCTCGTTAATGCCCTCCAACCATTGTGAGAAAATTGTGAATGTCATCCAGGCTTTTTAATTTGATTTATAGTGCACAAGCAATGATGCTATCTTCACATTTTTAAAGCATTGTGGTTTTCCACTTTTTCCGATTATAAGGGGTTTGAGCTTCTCACCCGTAAAACTGGTGCAGAGCATGACGGTAAGTCTTTCTTTTGACATTTTTCTGCCCACGCATTTCTCACTTATTTCTACAAGGTTTTTATTTGGAAGAGCTCTGAAAAACAGGCCAGTTTCGTCGGCATTTAAAATGTCAGCGGCATCAAAATCCTTCGTTATATCTGGAAGCTTTCTTTTCCATTCATCCACAGTGTCGATATTTACGACTGCAGCTTCACCATTGATTATTTTGAATTCGATAATTCGATGTTATGCCAACCTTTGAAGCGAGTCAGCCATCTATCTATCTTATGCCTTGAATTCCGTGATTTTCTCCTTTTCTGCAAAATCCAGAGCAATCTGCTGTAGCAGGGTCCAGTGACAGGAAGATTCTTCGTTCTCATTTGGCAAAAAAACTTCCAGACGTGATTGTTTATGTTCTAGTTTCCCGTTTTCTTTTCGAAAATTCTACACTTTGAGGAAGATTTATTTGCTTTAAAAGCGGCTATAATTGCTTTCTCTTTCTTGTGATGGCGTTGACTTGATCAACTGATATTCCAAATTCAGATGCAATTTTCCTTTGACTTACTTATGATTTTAATTTTTGAACAACTTCATATTTTCCTGAAGCTTCAGTTCCTTCTGTTTTTTCGTTTTTCTACTTATTTCTGACATATCTGACATATGTTGTGCTTCTTTCCCTGCAACGATAATGAAATGGCGAAATAAATTTACCTTTGCCGGGCAAAATGGAATATAGAAACAGAAGCAATAATGCTGCAAAGCAGGTGTGCAGAAAAGAAACCATAATCCTTTTTTGACTACTCCCTATAACACCTGTTGTCTCTTATCTGTCATTGGGGGGGGGGGGAGGCAGCATTTCTTCCTATTTTTATCTCAGCTCGGAGAGGGGAAATCACGTGACATGTTTTTTACAAAACAAATTTTATCTCTTTGCATAAAAATTGATTGTTTTGATAATTTCATTTCATTTGATTATCATGATTTACTTTTTCTGAAATGACAACAATTTCATATCTGCACTTTTTTGTTTATTAAAAATATAAGAATGTTCTAATTAGTTGAGAACACGTATGTAAAGACAAAAATATTCTTTTGATTTTTTTTTAAATACATGTTTTGTTAACTGAAGATTTTATCTGAATTATTCAAACAAATTTCAACATCAGGTGGATTTTAAAAATCTAGAAAAAATTGTGTCTGTTTATTTTTAAATCAAGTTTATTGAACCCTTTTATTCTTCTGCAACAATTTTCCGTAATTTCCATGATGCCGGAATTCCCCGCATTCCGGCACGCAAAACACGGCATTGCAAACACACGTTCAGTTTACAGAGAGGCGGGTTAGAATGGGGTACCAAAGTAGCGTTCATAATAGTGGGGTGTTCAGATTAGAGGGAGTTCAGAATACAGAGAGTTCATCTTTTGTTAAGTCTATGGAGTTTCGCCGGGACCGTCAGAAAGTGTTCATAATACCGGGTGTTCCCATTAGAGAGAGTATGCAGATAGAGAGAGTCCACTGTATATATATATATATTGATTTATGGCAGGTATTTAATACGTATGCCATAAAAATAATTTTAGTGAAAAATGGTATTTTATTGTGATTTTTTTTAAGTAAAATTTATTTATGCGTGAAAAAACGAAAAGAAAAATACTTGCACCTAATATTTTAACAAATTCTTGAATATGAACTTAAATTCACATTAGTACGTAAAAAACACATCCTGCCTCATAGTAACTTTTCCAGGAAATATGTTTCGCAACATCTTATTATTTCTGTTTATGGAAGAAACACGTGTGTTTATATGTGTTTCTGTTTAAGATAAATTTATTTTTCAAGTAAATTACTTATATTTTTTATCTAAAACTTAAACTATTTTGAAAGTAAAAATTGTTCGTTTTATATAGATGTAAAGCTATGGAGCATGTGAAATAATCATTATATTAAAAATTATGCGTTCATGATTTTTTATTTTCGTCAAGGTTTAAATTATGTCGAAAAGTAAAGATTTATTTATGGTTTGGGGAAATTATTAAATTTTATTCGATTTCTGCTTTATGTATATACTAGCAAGCTACGCCCGCTACGCTGGTCAATTTCTTTTAACGAACCTTTAATCAAACAAATATTGACATTTCATAAATAACTTTTATATTTTAACAGAATAATAAGGCTACTATAATTTGTGACTCGTGCTACACTGTAAAAAATGACCGATGTTTCTTATTTTATGAAAATATACTATAACCACGAACGAAAATATAATATAATCTTCTGAGTTATCCAAAATTCCGAATAGCGTGTTCCACTGTCTTTTGAATTCCCAGAAACCAATACATTTCCAAAATTTAAAGAATTATTCATAAAAACAAAGTATTTTAAGCTGCCCGTATTTTTCAGAAACGTTTCCGAAGGGTTTGTATAGTGTATTAATTAGTGTCTCAGCCTGGAATACCTGTTTTTCGAATGCTATAAATTCTCAAGTAAACGTTTTCAGCCGCATAAGTTAATTTATACATAAAATAGTAAGGAAATAATCTTAAATTTAATGTTATTGTTAACACTGTTAATTTTGCAATAACTTTCTGTTAAACATATTTTTTGAGCATGAAAATGTTTACTTGAGAATTGATAGCATTCGAAAAACAGGTATTCCAGGCTGAGACACTAATTAATGCACTATAAAAACCCTTCGGAAACGTTTCTGAAAAATACGGGCAGCTAAAAATACTTTGTTTTTATAAATAATTTTTTTAATTTTGGAGATTTATTAGTTTCTGGAGAATCAAAAGACAATGGAACACGCTATTTGGAATTTCGGATAACTCAGAAAATTATACTATATTTTTGTTCGATGTTATAGTATATTTTCATGAAAAAAGAAACATTGGTCATTTTTACAGTGTATGGTCAATATACACGTCAGGACACGTCGCCCTTATCATTATCTTTTTACTCATGAAGGTTTCGCTATGGTACTCCATTGGAAAATTTGGTAATTTTTGAAATTCAATATTTGAAAAACGGCATAATCATTAGATTTGAAATTTATATCAAGAAAAATACAATCTTATACCTTTCAAACGCAGTTTGTCTAACAATTTTCGGACAAATACTTTTTAAGCTATCATTTTTTTCAGTAACTTCAATTGTTTCATTTTCCGAGATTAATCTGTTGCAACAATTAGCGAAAAACCCAGTCGTCAGCAACGCATAGTTTTTTATTAAAGTGGCTGTTGGAGCAGGGATTGTCACCACCAATTTGCCATCATCACTTTTGAAATCGGTTCCGTGGTTCCAGAGATTCCATAGAAATTGTAATTTAGAATGACTTCAGAACGCTTTTCGATCATTTCACCCATTTAAATTTCGATTTTTTTTTAAATTTATTCTTAGAGAGCATTTACATCTTATAAATAACTACAATGCTAAATTTCAAATTTCTTGTCCCTTCAGTATAAAAAAGTCGCAATTTTCGAACATTTTTCGATCCTGCATCCCATTGATGTTAGTGGCACTGACATAAAATATAGCCTATGTTGGAGTAGGGATTGTCCCCATCAATTTGCCACCATTACTTTTGAAATCGGTTCTGTAGTTCCAGAGATTTCATAGAAATTGTAATTTAGACTGTTTTTAGAACGCTTTTCGCTCATTTCACCCTTTTATATTTCAATTTCTTTTTATTTTGTTCTTAGAGAACATTTACATCTTATAAGTAACTACAATGACAAATTTCAAATTTCTAGCTGCTTCAGTATAAAAAATAAAAATAAAACTGCCCAGTTAAACTGAGGGCATTGAGTTCACAGGCTATTCACACTAATTGTATATTATACTCTTATTTCAAAGAATATGAAATAAGCCCATCGAAAAATAAAGAAATAAACAATATATTAAGGTGGGGGTGTCATCCCCCCGTTACCCCCCTCATAGTTAACTAATGAACCCCTTAAACTAATCAGGTAAATCTCTAATTACAATGAATATATATACAAAATTTGAAGAAAATCGGATAAATCTGCATAAAAACCCCATTTATATAAATTAAGGCGGGATTAGCCCCCTCCGTTTCCCCCTTTATACTTAACCAATCAATCCCGAAAACTAATCAGGGATTCGCCTTAACACAGTGAACCTATAAATAAAATTTGAAGGAAATGGGATAATTCTGCATGAAAAACCCATTTATATAAATTAAGGGGGGTATTAGCCCCCCGTTCCCCCCCTTTATACTTAGTCAATCAATCCCGAAAACTAATCAGGGAGGCGTCTTAACCCAATGAACCTATAAACAAATTTTTAAGCAAATGGGATAATTCTGCATGAAAAACCCATTTATATAAATTAAGGGGGGATTACCCCCCCGTCCCCCCCCCCTTTATAATTAACCAATCAATCCTGAATACTAATCAGGGAAGTGCCTTAACACAGTGAACCTATAAACAAAATTTGAAGGAAAACAGAATAATTCTGCATGAAAAACCCATTTATATAAAATAAGAGGGTATTAGCCCTCCGTTCCCTCCTTTATACTTAACCAATCAATCCCGAAAACTAATCAGGGATGCGCCTTAACACAGTGAACCTATAAATAAAATTTGAAGGAAATGGGATAATTCTGCATGAAAAACCCATTTTTATAAATTAAGGAGGGTATTAGCCCCCCCGTTCCCCCCCTTTATACTTAATCAATCAATCCCGAAAACTAATCAGGGGAGCGTCTTAACCCAATGAACCTATAAACAAATTTTGAAGCAAATAGAATAATTCTGCATGAAAAACCCGTTTATAAAAATTATGGGTGGATTATCCCCCGTTCCCTCCCTTTATACTTAACCAATCAATCCCGAAAACTAATCAGGGAAGCGCCTTAACACAGTGAACCTATAAAAAAAAATTGAAGGAAAGCGGAATAATTCTGCATGAAAAACCCATTTATATAAAATAAGGGGTCTGATTAGCCCCCCTTTCCCCCTTTTATACTTAACCAATCAATCCCGAAAACTAATTAAGGAAGCGTCTTAACACAGTGAACCTTTAACCAAAATTTGAAGGAAATGGGATAATTCTGCATGAAAAACCCATTTATATAAATTAAGGGGGGGATTAGCCCCCCCGTTCACCCCTTTATACTTAACCAATCTATCCCGAAAAACTAATCAGGGAAGCGCCTTAACACAGTGAACCTATAAACAAAATTTGAAGGAAAACGGAATAATTCTGCTTGAAAAACCCATTTATATAAATTAAGGGGGGATTAGCCCCCGGATCCCCCCCTTTATACTTAACTAATCAATCCCGAAAATTAATCTGGGAAGCGCCTTAACTCAGTGAACCTATAAACATAATTTGAAGGAAAACGGAACAATTCTGCATGAAAAACCCATTTATATAAATTAAAGGGGGGGAATTAGTCCCTTGTTCCCCCCTTTATACTTAACCAATCAATCCCGAAAAGTAATCAGGGAAGCGCCTTAACACAGTGAACCTATCAACAAAATTTGAAGGAAAACGGATATTTCTATGAAGAGTTATCGCATTACGTATGTACATACATACATACAGAACCGGCTGGCAAGCTCTTAGGGCTTGATAGCCAGTTTGATAGCTAAAAAATGGCAATTTTAGAACGTTTTTTGCTCCTGCACCCCCTGAGGTTAGTGGCACCGACATAAATCATAGCCTATGTTGGAGCAGTGGTTGTCACCATCAATTTGCCACCATCTCTTTTGAAATCGGTTCGGTAGTTTCAGAGATTACCCCCTACAAACAAACAAACAAACAATCTTTACTTCTTTATAATATTAGTATAGATATATATACAGTGAATTAAATTTAGATTATTACCCCCAAGGTTTGACATTAAAGAGAACTTCATATGACACAAAACATGCAAATTATCTAGACCTTGCTATCGACATCGAGAGGGGTGACTTGCGTACTTGCATTTACGATAAGAGAAATGATTACAACTTTGAAACAATCAAGATGTTAAATTTTAATTCTAATGTACATATTTCAATTTTTAGAAATATATTTATCAACAGTTTAATTAGAATAATAAAATTAAATTCTAAACATGATAGTATAATGAGTGACATAATAAATCTCTATCATGGTGCTATGGTTCAGAGTTATCCTATTGCTTTGTTAAATAGTTTGGTGAATAGTTTTGTCAAAGGTAAAGAATACAGTGATACTCTCCTTTTGGCGATTAAAAAAATCGCCAAGTGAGTGTAGGTTTTATAAGTAGCTTCGTCAGCGGCAGTTTTCAAATAAATTTCAATCGAAATCTAATTTTTTTTGTAATTGATGATGTAAGAATTGAAATTGTAAAATGTTGTAAAATGTAGTAAAAAATAGAAATTTGGAGTATTTAGAAGTGATGTAACCGCGATAAAAGCTAAAGCGATAGCGCCGTTTGTTGTCACAACCATTGTACATTTCTAAAAATTGCCACTGTATTTTAGCTGGCGTCCAAAAGTTGAAAAGCGTTTTTTTGACATCGATAGAGAAATTCACAGCGAAAGAAATATGCGCTAATAAGGAACTGTTAAATGAACTTATAATAACATTACCAAAATAATTCCTATGAAATATTAGTCTTACATTGTTTATTCTAGCTAAAAATACAATCATTATTTCAAGATTTTTTTTTCTACCATAACACTATTTTTAATCATTTTAAATTTCCTGAAATCCTTTACTTTTGTGATTTTGTTTATTAAAAAAAGAAATCTTCTAACCTATCATTAAAAAAAAAAAAGTAATTGGTAACATGTAATCAAGGTATGCAATCAAGATGACGAAATCAATGACGGCTCCAATTCTAATCTTTATAATTATGAGTGGAAAAATCAGTTAAAATTAAGTCATGTTGACACAATCATAACCAATACATTTTTCTCTTCAGTTTTATCAATGTTAAAATGCATTTCGAGGTAAGCATAACGCGATTTTCACCGGCGCAAACTTTTCACACGTACTTTATATCCGTTACTTTAACGCTTAAACACCATGCATACAAATAAAAATATTTTTTCATTTAATTGGAATGAAAAAATAGCATCAACAAAGTTATAATGCATAATGATAAAATAAACCCAATGGACAATATTCTCGTGACGTCATAATAAATATGAAGTTTTATCCGCTTTGAAAACACGCGGATAAATATTTTTAGGGAAATTTAACTTGCAAATTAAAAAATTCGGCTTAAAAGCCGCGAGCTTTTAATATTCATTATTTCTCTTAATATCATCGCAACCACTGAGTTCAGAGAGTAAACTCTATGCCTTGCAACAGTGGGCGTTTTCCGATTGTGACGTCATTAGCAGAAGTAAAAGTTTAATTGAAAATTACGGCTAATTAATTAAATTTTCGAACAAACGAATGCACGATAACAAATCTGTGTCCAAATATCTTTCATTTAAAAAACGAATGATGTAATTTGATGCAGTAGTTTGTTCTCACGGATTGTCGAAAGAAATAGCTTAGCGTTTTAAATATATAGATTATTAATAGCATTAGAGCAGAAGATAATATAATATAAAAATTGAATTATTACAGGATTTAATTTTTACATCAAAGTCAGTGTTCTATAAAATATGCGAATACTTTATCATTATTTTCTTTAAAAAAAGTATTTTTATTTAATGAGAAAATTTCTGAGATTAAAGAAGATAAAATAGTTTTAATGAAATTTAATTATATCTTCCGGATACATTATAGTGCCCTAATTTAAATGGTTAATGTTTATAATTTTTTTTCACAAATAATCAATTTTCTGAAAACTTAATAATTAATATTTTAATATTAATATATTATATCAGTTAATATTTTCCTATTAACTGATAACCTATTATATCAATTAATATCTTCATATTAACTGACATATTTTACACACTTACTCATACACCATACATCTATTCATTTGACATACTTACTTGTATCATATATGCATCGATCCTCCTAAAACATACATATATACTTATTTACGACATATTTCACTCCAATGGTAGGCATAACACCTATTTTTTTAACAAATGACAGTGTATGTTTTTAATGAGAAATACTTCAGAATTCATTTACAACTAAACTTTAGAAACTTGGACTGATTATGGCTTCGGTTCAGTAGATACATGGCTAGGGATCGCTGATTTTGAAATCCCCGAAAAAATTATATATTAGAACTGTAATTTGAAAGCTTATTTTTTTTTTCTAAAGTAAAACCAATTAAAATAGTTTTAACAATTTTTATAATTAAAATGTTTTTTCAGCCGTTCACTTATAATCACTATAAAATGAAGAACAAAAACTCTTTTGCTTGATGATTGGTCTTTCACTTGTAAGTGCATTATAATGACCTGCTTCCACCATGGTGTTCGTTGTATAATCATCTAGTTATGCATGAGATGTTGCCTGGGATTTACTTATTCTTTGCATTAGATCTCGTACGTAATGACTTTCATAAAATTTCATAGAATATTAGTTGCTTGAATTGAGTATGCTATTTTTGATACAGTTATCAAAATTATTTAGTTAAGTGCGAAAGAGTTCTTTCAACGGTTTAACATTTTTTTCATATGCACTTTATCTTTTTTACTGCTTTAAATTTTAAATTTTGATTTTAATACCAAAGAATGTTATTTGGTAGAAGTTTTTTTTTATACTTCTCAACAATTAATCCTTTTTCATGATTATATTGTTCAAATACCTCTTCTTATTCCGTTGATGTTAGTAACGTTGATTTTTTTTTAATTCACATTAACAGCATACACAAATGAATCGGTATTCTATTCTCTGTCCCTTGACAAGAAGAAAAACTGATTGATTTTCATGGTAGGATTGTTTTTTTTCTCCATAAATGATACCACATTGAAAGTAACGGGGATATATGTCGCAAAAAAGTAGAATATTCCTTTTAAAATCAATGGAAAATTATATATTCACGACAGCCTATACGACAGACGACAAATGTGGTTATATTGAGGTTGATTTAGGATAGCAGGCATCTTACTGATACTGATTATCTATAGAAGATTCTGATTTTTACAGGTTACCATTCGAGAAATCAAAATCATTGTTGTTTAAAAGTTACATAAAACATTATTAACCATTGGGAAAATGGACCTCTTGACGTCGTCACTTTATTTTTTTTTAGAATTTTTTAGCGTTTTTACGCGTTTTTAACGAAATTTTGTAACTTAAGTAGAATTTTTAACGAAATTTTGTAACTTTAGAAGAATTTTTCTTTGAATAGGCTATAGGAATGCATAAAATAGTTATAAAAATTTTAAAGTTACAAAAAGGATATATGCAAATTATCAGATATGGAAAAAGCGGAATTCCGAAATTGACTTCGGATGAGAAATCGTCTTTTAAAACAAAAAACGTGGTCTTCAACATTAATTTCCTCAAAATACCCTTAGCTCAGACATCAATCTAAACAAGAGTTAAAATTATTGTAGGAAGGACCTGATAAAATAATTTTGCTTCTGTTTTCATTAATATATTGTAAATTTGGTACTTTCATATTATAGCGGCCCCCAAGGATGAACCGCTAAGCGACCAAGATTTATGGCCAAATTATAAAGCATATATGGCCTTATAATAATATATGATATATATATAACATTTCTTGACGTATGTGTCCAAGTTATAGTCATATATGATGCACATATGGTGCATATATGATGTATTTACATAACATGTGTATATGACGTATATATGACATTTAAGACTTAAATAATATCTGTATAATGGCGTATATGGCACATATAGGAGTGTTTGAAAAAAAAAAATATATATGCGTATACAGGATGCATATATACACTTTGCGATTACATTGGCGAAATAATAACAGCAACCTTGGCATATTGTGGGGAGCGCTATCACACAAAAGTACGGTATTTTTTAAAGCTTTCGGAACATTTTCCCAATGGTTATTGTAATTTGTTAAATTATAATTTTTCTTTTTGTAGTTGAGTTCATTCTCAAAACTTTTATCTATAGAAATTTGAATACTATAAATTGTTGAGAAAATTCTAAATATTCAAGAATGAAAATAATGATAACCCATATTTTCAGAAAATTGAGATGATGGATAAATTTGTTAGCTGAAGAGGGACATTACCAGTCAACAATCGAGGCCATAATTTCAAAAGCACAGTTGAACATATGTACAAAGGGACAAGAACGATGAAAATCTGAAAAATATAGATAACGATTGATATAAAGTGTAATAATGATGACTGTAGATGTCCATAAAACACACATTGATGAATAACTGTCAGCTATCTTTGACTATCATTACTTTCTTCCCCAACCTTTCATACACACTATAATTGTAAATTCTTTGGATAAAAAGAGAATGTACTATATATATATATATATATATATATATACTCAAGATACATAAATATATTTTGTATACAAATTTAATTTGCTTAAATGTTAAAATTTGTCAAAATATTTAACAATCTATTTTTTCTCCTTACAAAATGGATGTTTAGTTTTTAAATATATTTAAAAAATGCGTTATGAATTAAGTTATACGTTAATCATGCTAAGCTACATAAACGTTGTCCAGTAAATAACTTTGTCCTTTTCTGGTTAACGAAAATCACTATGATTTTCATAAGTAATAGCTATAACTTGTTCCAGTAAACTAGACATAAAATTATCGGTTAACAATAAAATATTTATATCCGTTAATATTAGTATGATATTTATATTATAGATAAAAAATAATTTTGTATTTTGCTTAATATTTCAGCTTTTCCAAGAGGAAATCTTTCTTGGCATGCAACAAGGGACTCATTAATGGAAACTTAATCCTCATTCAATGCTAATTAATTACAATCACCTTTGCTTTTAGTTGATAAATTGCACCGTGTTATCTAGACTAGAATTCAATTAATTGCTTAAGTTTCGGTAAGAAGTGACAGGAAGTAATGACGTATGCATGAATTTCTAATGCATCTGTAAATTTTATAAATTAATATTTTCTTGAATAAATATTAACTTTTTTATTCCTTACAGTGCTGGAGAAATATAGGAACAAAATTTAAATATTTATATTTAGAGTACAATTGATATTTGATGTAATTTCATCCATTTCTATAAAAGGTAAAACACGGAAAAATGTTTATTATATCAAACATTTGGCAAAAAACAACGTAGTTGTGTCTTTCTATATTTAAAATATATAAAAGTAACACTACCTAATTTTTTCAAGAATGCATGGCATTACAAAAAAATGTTAAGTGTATTTACTTTTATGGAAATGAAATAAATTATATCAAATACGTTGTACACGTTGCTCTGAAAATTAAACTTTGTCCCAATTTTTTTAAAGCAGTGTTAGAGACTTGTTTAATAAGATATGAGCAATTTTTTTTTATATTCAGCGAAATATGGAGGGAAATATGAAGTTTCAATTTAAAACTTGCTTATATTAGTAAATCCCATACATACAAATGTTACCTTTGTACAGAAATACCGTGATGTTTTCAATTTAATTTACTTACATAATCCATATATATTTTTTAATGCATGTTCATTTACGTATTATTATTTTTTATATTCAATTATTAAAATCCCATGCTGTATGATAAAACTTAAATTGTATATAATTCCCATTTCTCCGGTGAATATAATTCCTCAAACAAGCTGATCTAAGGTGATGGACTGAATTTTTTAGATGATTTATAATTACAGCTATTATTGTTATTTTATTTAAATGAGATAGATTTTATTTGGCTCTTTCCTAAATTATATCTGCCTAAGAAATATGAAAAACAATAAAGAAAGTCATAAAAATTAAATACTGTGAGCATAATAATATACTTCAAAATAAAAAAGTATTTTTTTTTTTTTTTTGCTAAAACACAATTATGTACCGGTTACTGTATGGAAAACTCTAAGTAAAATGTATCTACATTGTTATATACGTCATAGACCAATTTAAAAATCCGTCTCTCCTTAAAGGTTGGTTGGTTGCTTGATGTATTACGGTCGATTATCTACACGAGGGATATAAGCCATATGGGGGGAAGTGCCCTCAGTGGGGGACTTTCTAAGGGATCCTAACCCGTATTTACGGCAAGGTTCGAAGAAAACCACGGAAAACTCAGAACGGTTAGGTCGACGAGCGCGACAGGGGTTTGAACCCCGCACCTCCCGGCTACCAGCTTTGAGAGAAGAACCTCTCAGCCACTGGTGGGGCGTCCTTTTAAAGAGACAGGATAAGTGAAGAATCATCTGCCATTTTCAAATCAGTTTCATATTTTTCAGACTTGCTTCAATAAAGCTATGCAACTTGATGCTAATTGGCATATGACCAATTTATTGCCATTCAGCAAAATTTTTGCTGTTTTAGGTTCATATGCTGTTTTAGGCTAAATCGTAAATGACAATCTGTTTGTCCTCAGCCTGGTTTTGTCCAGGTTTATTGCAATAAGTCGTAGGGACTGAGTGTTTATGCAAAATTTTAGTATTAAAATATCAGCTAGAACTTAAAATTTTTAAAAACATGTTTAAAAATATTATTTTACTTAGCAGAATTTTTTTGCTCGCCTGTATATCTAAAAATAGTGAATAATGTATTTTAATTGTAAGTGTGTATTTTATGGAAAGAACCTGTGCAGAAGTATCAAAGCTGCAGACGAGGCAGATATTTAGTATTTTGTAGCATAATGTAGAGAAGTTTGGTTTCTGAACGAAAATAATTGTAAAACAAATATATAAGAATAGTCATTTACTGCAATATTTGATTTGAATACTTATGTGTCTCACATTAATGAATATTTTATTTATCTAAGAAAACTTTTTAATTCCTTATATATTTGATGTGCATGGTTGATATTTTAGCTTTATAACCCCTTTTAATTTGTTTTATACATAATACCCCCCCCCCTCCTCCGGCATCCAAAAAAATGAAAACAAAAACTGCAGAAAATGGAGATTTGTTGTATGTTTTCAAACCATGCGGTAGAGATGATAAAATCCTCAATGGAAAAAAAAAGTGAAAATTATTTAAGCTAACTAATTGATTTATTAATGGATTTTTTTCGCATCTGATTAGTAATTAATAATTATAAATGATTTTTTTTTAATTCTGAAGGGTATTTTTGTTCCCTCATCCATATAATTTTCCTGCAAAAATAACAGTAGAACTGCAGATGAAGTTGATATTATCAGTCTAGAAACATTTTTTAATGCTTCTTCTTTTACTTTTCATAATTGAGATGTCTATCCGTTTTTCATAATTAGACTTTCGTTCCAATCTATGAAACGATATGCTAAGTATATATTAAAAAAATGTACATAAATGAAAATATTAATTTGGACTTAATATAAGAAAACACACATACAGTGTGCAAATCTAGAAGTGTGACATTGAGAAAGTGGCCTTTTCTAGATTTTTCAATGAGCCTCACTAATTTGAATATCAGCTGGAATTTTCCGATCAGCCTAATAAATTATACGCTTATTGCAAATAGCTGATACAGATATACATTGATATATTAAAATGTGCATTTGCTTTATTATGTTTTAGTTGAATCAGAATAATTTTAGATGCAAACTAATCCGTAAGCAATAAAACAAAATGTTTAATGAAATAAATTTTTCGTTAAAGATATCAGACTCTTGTTATAAGAGATTCATAATAATATATTTTTTATTTTATTTTTAACGATTACATCTAGCATATCACTCCATTAGACGGAATGGGACTTTAATCATAAAAAAATCAGATACATCCATTTTATGCAAAATTAAATAAGAAAATTTATAATATCAGAATTCTCAGTCTCACATTAATCTCAGACATTCAAGCTCACGGCACGTTAATTTTTATTTTTACCGTGCTACAGAATTAAAATAAAATAAATTAGTCCCCGATCTAACGTACTCAGGAGTCTGCAAGGATCATATCTACCAATAGGACAGTTTTCGTATAAATTTTATTTATTCAACAACCGCAATTCTTAGGAATCATTAAATATCTGCCTAATTTACAGTTTTTATTGATAAAGTTTTTTTTTTTCAATTTTTCAATTTTTATTTTTATTCATCAAATCATGTTCCATATTTTATCAACTATAAATAATTAATGTATAAGAAATCATAAATTAAACAAAGGTTGTATTTAAAGAAACAAATTATAATGTGATAGCTTGATCTGCATATTTTAATAAAAGGAAGATTTAGAATAAATATAAATTACATTAAATTTTGAACAAGGTATTATGATACAATAAATGAAAAATAACTTCTTAATTTTCTTATCACAATAAAAATTAGGAAAGCGCTAGGTCTAAAGAACACTGTCCTTCTTTATAAAGCGCAAAGAACATGTGCCACCACTTTGAAACTTAAGCAAAGCCTGAAAGAACATGGAAGGGAAAAGGACAAGTTAAAATAAACTGTCAATAAGAAAGCAGAAGGTATCAGCCAATAGAAAATTCTAATAAGACAGTACAGCCTATTTATTGGCCGTTCGAAATAATTCTAACAGCATATATAAATCTAATAAGATTTAATACATATCATTCGGAACAAAAATATTCCTACTTGCTGGTGCCTTCTGCTTTCCTATTGATTGTTACCTTATTTCTTTACCTTATTAATTTCCTTTCCATTTCCTTTCAGTATGGCTTCTGCCTTCAAAGTGGCAGCACGTGTTCTTTCTGCCTGATAAAGCAATATAAAGTTCTTTCGAAAGGCGTAGCACATTTCATGTTTTCCATTTTCTTTTTAATAAGTTTGTTTTGTAATTAAATATAAATGAATTCTATTTAATATTATTTTGTTCTAACTAATTTTTTAAATGTTCGTTTTCCGTTTAACCTTTAAAATTTTTAGAGATTTTTTAACAGGAATTTTGTAGGTGCAATAAAAACTTGAACGAAATTTTCCAAACTTCCACGCCGGGAATTGGCTATGGGAGCTTAACTCAGTGTGCCAATTCTCTGACAACTGGACACTTTTGCATCTTATGATAGCAACATGTGAGTGAATTATGTCATATCTGGATTATATGGAAGAGCATTGGTGCGTTGAACAAAGATCTCATGTTAGATTCGTGTAAGGGATGTTTTTGTTACTGTTGGAAAAAAATCTTTCGGCTTTATCCTCCCCCTAAAATTTCGCAGTGATATTTAGTTAAAACCAATGGTTTTATGTTTGCATAGAAGCAACTTGTATTTTTTCTTTAAATTGTTGTGTTCAGATTTAATAACTGTTTTTAATTGTTGAGAAATAAGATTTCCGAAGAAAGGGTTTAAACAATTTCACTTTACTGTAATGGGTATGTTAATGTGATTATTTTTAATAATTTCCAACCTAGTTGAAAAGTGTTTATGATTTCGGTTTGTCTACCGTCTGACCGTGCTCTAACTCCCGTAAATATGCTCGGATTGCCCTGAAATTTTTATGTATTGTTGTTATCTATAGCATGTTCCCTATTCCAACTGAAGTGTGTAGCACTTATAGTTTTTATACAGGGATAGTCAAAAGTATTCCGTTACATTAGAGTCAATGGGGAATAACCATTTCAAGTGCATTTTCATGAGGCTACGTCATTTAAAACATCATGAAATTGATATATAACTATGAAGCGCATTAAAACATACTTTTTGTAGAATATGGGGAGCAAAGCATTAATTATTCATTTACTGGGTGAAACAAAAGAATTCTGTTACACATCGTTCTATGGGAAAAAATCGTCTGCAGTGTAATTTAGTGATATTTCACTATTTCAAGCCTAATGAAAATTATATGCATTACTGATGTGCACTATAAATTGCTCTATTGTGTGCATTGCGTTTATTTACAGGGACACACAAAATATATCGGTTAAAGTACACGTGCAATATTTACAGTCTATACGTGATAAGTGCGTTTTCAACTTTTGTTTGTGTTTTAAGTTTAATTTTTTTTTCATAGTACGTGTGTATTTATAAACTCGATTAATCATACAGTGCGCAGCAAAAGTTTAGACAATGGCCGATTACGCTTCTGTACTGAGAAATATGTAACGAACTGTTGCAAGTCAACTGCCATATATTGCTTGTGACTTATCCTTTATTCACAAACAATAAATTTTAAATTATACACTTTACATAATATTAAATGACAAAAAAAACAAAATTAACATTGTTGCAAAAAATATAGACAATCTATATATTTACATTAAAATAACCATAAATTAAAATCAAATCGCATCTCCCTTCTTTGTAATTAGTTCAAAAATACGACTTTCTATCGAAGAAATTCAATCCTGCATCACTTGGGGGTCTATTTCCTACCAAGCACGTTCAACAGCAGCTCGAAGTTCATTAACAGAGGAGTATTGTCAAAAATTTGCATAAAACTTACGAGACATGATGCCCCAAAGGTTTTCGATAGGGTTCAAGTCAGGGCTACACGCGGGTCAATCGAGAGCACTAATATTTTGAGAGTTAAACCAAGTTTTTGTTTTGTATGCAACATAAATGGATGCATTATCTTGCTGAAATGCATACTTTGGACCGGCTAAAAGTTCCCCAAATGGCTCTAAATTGTTCTCCAATGTATGTATGTAGTCTTGCGCTGTTTGGCGACCACTGAGGAACTCTAGAGTTATTTGACCATTTAAGCAAAATGAGGCCCAAATCATTAAAGAGCCACCACCTTGTTGTCGACTAAAGAAAGTCCTAGACTGTTTACGCAAGTCGTAGAAATAATAGGCCCACCCATCTGAGCCATCCAAATTCCACTTTTTTTCGTCAGTGAATATCATAGTATGCCATATGACATATGTTTACGAGCCCACTGCATTCTCGTCAATTTGTGGTGAGATTTCAAAGCTGGCTGTTTTTTCATTTTCCTATAAACTACTGTACGTTTTTCCTTGATGTGCCTACGAATCGTATATGTTGATAGAGAAAGTCCTGACTCACTTTTAATCTGACTAGCACTCATCATTTGTGTAGATGCCAGTTTCTGGATCCTTCTATCATCTCGTTTTCTGGTCACACGAGGCCTCCTAGATCTACGTTTTCTTTGTAGGAGTCACCTTAGACAATACTCGATAGACAGACTTCTTTGAACGATTCAAAGTAGCTGAAATTTCTGCAACAGTCTTTCCTTTCGATTTCAACTTCCATATCTCAATTACTTCATCTGACTGAATCTCTATAGCCCGCGGCATCTTCAGTAACCGATGCTAATGTAAGGTACACTTAAATACTTCATGCATGTGACGGTATAGCTTAACATTTGAATTTTTCCGTGAACAGTTGTTAAAAAACAATAAAGTGTCTAAACTTTTGCAATATTCAAATTTTACTTTTTTTTAATTACATTAAATATTATCCCACATTAAAATCACTATTCTCGTTTTAAAATGTTTAAATTATATTTAAAAATAAGTATGCCGATTTGTGTAATCCAAGAGTTCTTATTTTTATTTAAATGTTAAATATCGTCAATGTCTAAATTTTTGCTGAGGACTGTATACAGTTCTACACAAGGGAATTCGTAAGTATTACAGACAATGGGAGTGAATTGCTTAAGGGTAGTTTTTAATTGTGTTTTCGCATTTTTCTGCTTAACTATATTTAGTAGACTAATAGACGTTTGTGGAATATAAATAAATTCATATACAGGGCTGCCCCCCCAAAAAATACATTGTCGTTTATGTTTGGTAATTGCTGCAAGTGAGCTTCAAGTTGCCTTTTAGTTTAATAGGTGGTGTGTACAATCTTCAGATAATTTCTATGGATTGGCAAAAATTGCTATATGTGAATATTCTAACAGAACTGTATTTTATCAATCTATATACCCACATCTATTGAACATATACAGGGTTGCACAAAATAATTCGACTACTTTTTTGACGCTGGAAGGTAATTTCGAAAACTGTATTTTTCAATGTGTTGTATGTTTTCTAAACTGTTTACTTACATATCTTATTTCACCTTATTTAACGGTGGAGTCTCGTTGCAGTTTTCTGGCTGTGTTGGAAAGTGTTTCGTAATCTATGCTTGACGCACGATTTTTCGTTCTTGTTAATTATATGCTCAGTATTTTTACCTTTAAAGATATGTTTGTGCATAAAAAGTATCATGAAAATCATTAGTAGTTACATCTTGTGTTATGCGATAGTACTGTAATATTTGAACATCATAATTATCTGAAAGAAGGTTGGTATTTTTTAGAACTTTTTATAAAAAAAATTTATTTCGTCTTATTGAAATCAAAATTGAAATTGATTTTCATCCTTATTGAAAATAATATCAAATTACTTTATACAAATACATGCTACAACGGCATCATATTTCTAAGAGCAAAAAATATTTGATAAAATGGGCAAAATAAGTTCATTGATCATACATTAGAAGCTAATGGCAGAAACTTGATATATAACATTGTTTTGTGGTGAAAAAATCTTTTGAAAGAAGAAACTATTATTCTATTTTTAAATAAATATTTAAAATAGCACTCCGAGATAAAATTTTATAAATGTTTTACTTTGATTTCGATATAATCTTAACCACTTTAATGGGGCTAATTGTATTATGATAGCAATCAAAGTATTTATTTCATAGTCATTAAAAAAAGAGAAAGACATTTTAGGGGTCTAAAGAAATCTATAGTTATTTGTCAAAATTTAAATTTAGAAATTTAAATTTTTAATTCTATTTAAAACTGTAATATATTTTTATACGAGAGCCGCCATTGTCATTTGTTTCACCCTGTTGTCAAAAAGATACACAGTACTGTTTATAAGCTTAAACATTTATATTTAACACTGAACACTAGATTGATTACTCGACAGGAATGGCGACTAATTTTATTTTCAATAATACGGAAATTTACAAAAAAGAAAAATGAAAAAAAAATATTATATTTCTCTTTAAAATATCCTAGTATCGTATAAAGTCTTTTTTTATGAAAAAATAATAGACTAAGATGTTATGTACCGATTCATAGTCTAAGGGGTAATTAACATAGTAATATGGCAGCATGCATAGTTCCTAACTAAGTATTGCTATATAACTTGTGAATAATAACCCGTAAAGTTATTTCGCAGTTGTAAATAAAATCAATTTTCCCCACAGAAAAACTATATAATTTTATCATTATAAAACAACAGTTGTAATCAGTTTGATGCGTATGCGTACACCTCACGGGGAAATTTCACTTTTCAGTGTGTCAATTCCTAATTTGTATGAATTTTAAACAACTTTGTCGACTATTTATTAAATGACTCTTAGTCGATTAAATGAGTCTCTCTGCAATATATCACAAGGAAAAAACTTTTAGACATGGAACATATTTAACATATTTAACAATTAATAAATCTGAAGATCTTCAACGTCAGCTCTGAAAGTCATTGTTTTTTAAATCTCACTTTTCATAATATTTAACATCTTACAATCCACAAATTAAAATTTTTTAATTACATATGTATTTATAGGTATATAAAATAATTTGAAGCTTTCAGAAATTAGAAACGTTAAATTAAACACGGTTTATCCAAAAATATTCCGACATTCTTATGAACTTCTTATTCTTGTAATTTTTTCGATAAAAAAATACATTTCTTCAGGAGGCTCTGCCCTCTGTACCTCCCGTAACCATATTAAATTTTTATTCGTAATTTTCTATTGATTGTGTGAATGATTCTAGTAGATTTCGTTCCACACAGTGGTTTTATTAGGATAAACAACAATTTCGAAAATAATTTTATGTTATCCTAATACCCAAATAGCAATATTTACTTACCTGTCAACCACGAAACACCTGCAACTGATAGATAAGTTGAATAATATCTCATGTACAGAAGAAACTTATGGAAACGTAAACTGAATCTACTATATTTCACTTATATCTATTTTAGAAATCTAGTGTTATTATTATTATCCAGTATTTTTGTTTCGGAGAAACAGTTTTGATGGTCATTCTATAATATTTATTTTATTTATGTATATCCTGATCTAACTCGATGACAACAGCATACTAAAATCTCCCCAAAATAGGCTTATTTGGAAAATTTTAGATCTATTGGGTAGTCATTCATAATTGTGGGCACTGCCAATTCACGAAATAGGAATCGTGATTTGGCGCTATAAAGTATTTTTGTGATAGCTTTTTACGTTCTCAATTTCCAGTAATTGTAATATTTCAAGATCGTTTTACTACTCTAATTTCTTTAGATTAACCACCTCGTTGTACGAGAGATTTTATCTTATTTTAAATTTATATTAACTCTTTAACAACGAAACATCCACATCTGTTACAGAAAAGGAATAATTTCTCATGTAAGAAATATATACAACAGTAAACACATACTACAGCAGTTTAATCCACATTACACGTTCAATGTTTTTCTAATTTTCGTTTGGAAAAAATATTTCAGCAATCATTATATAGTAGTTAAACGGTAACTTGTATCAAAATGAATTCTCATTTATGTTAATAGAATACTTAAATAACTCGAAAATAATTCATTTGAAAAAAAATGCATCAAAATAGTGTGAGTTACTTGAATTTTATTATTTTGATATTCTTTGAAATAGGGTTGCTAAGCAACTAATAAATTAAAGATCAAAGTAAAAAGAAATGCATTTTAAAATTTTTAAAAAATATGAAAGTAAATGTTTTATATTTTCCGAACAGATGCAAAAACTTTTCCAATAATTTAAACAATTAATTTCTAAATTCTAGTAAATGTATCGGCAAATTGTCAAAGCTATTGGATATATTTAATACATACATATTAAAAATTCAGCGTCGCATAATTTTATGTTTAAATCCATTATTGAAATATGTGATTTTCATTTCAGTTAAAAATGAAATTTAAAAATCGTCTACATTCCTATAGGAAAGCCTTATGACCTAAAAAAATGTTCTATATTTTTCGTACGAATGAACCAAATGCAACAAAAAATTATACAGCTAATTCCTATAACGTCACCAATATACACACCAAAAATCAACCTAAAGAGACGGAAACCAAAAACTTTTCGCGTATTCACAGTGAGCCTTCACGGACGTTTCGGCAATTACATGACAACCGTCTTTTATAGATTTTTTTTTATCTTTTATCACGGGTAATTTTGATTAGAATGTTTTCCATAATTCAATCGCAGAAATTCTGTGATTAAATTAGACAAAGTGTTTCTGTTTATAATTACTAGAAGGTATGATCAAGGATTCTGAGTAACCTATACATGACACATATGTGACGAATGTGTTAAAATTTCACCCATTGTGATAAGACAGTACTTTAAAGTATGAGTTGTATCATATTGTTATAAAAAATAATAGATTCAGCCATTACCTCCAACATATTTCAGGATCAAATGTTAAATACCTTACTCTATCATCTCAGCATTTAACTTTAACGTTTAATATAAAAGGGTTTTGTTTATTTCCCAAAAGAGCAAAAATGGAGCTACCTCTTTTTGTAGCAAACCCTTCAATTGTATTTCCATGTTTTGAAAATTCCAGTGTAGATTTGAGAGGGTCTGGGCAAGAAAGTGCCAAGCCACATTTTTCGCGAAATAAATCTAACACTGTGATCTGTTGCTTAATATTGTAATTTATAATATCTTACATATAATTTGTTTCTAATGTCACATGGTTGCAGTATATGTCCCAGGTTTCGTTTTTGCCCCAGATATTTATGCCCCCAATGAAGATAGCTAATTTACAAAAAACGTATTGTATCATTAAAATACAAAACGTATAGTATTATTAAAATACAAAACGTATAATATCATTAAAATAATATCATATTGTAACTTAGAATATCTCAACTGTTAGTAAGATATTGACGCAAAAACTTTATGTTATATATCTTGATTTGCGTATTTGATCACATTTTCAAATTAAATTATCTCAGAAGTTCAAAAATGTGGCTTAGCACTCTCTTGTCCCGACCCCCTCATTTAACATAAGAGAAACACAATCAATTGGTCCTGTAGGGTTAAATATGGGACGTTATAACCAACACATTTCTAATCGATATCTTGGGATGGAATCATGAAGTGGAAAATCGTTGAAACCTATTCAATTCAGATATTCATTTTTAAACAATCAGTGTCGTCACCACGAGTCCAAAGATTTTCCAATTCGTAAATGGGTCATTAGCTAAACTCATCTCGTATCAGTGCAGTGTATTTTTAAAACCACAATACAGATTGTTGATTTATTCTAAATACTAAACTTATTCTTTTACTACATTTCATAACATCCAGAAATCAGCTACATTTAGTTCAGAAGGCGTCACCCAGCTAACAATCCTCAAATCCACTTCCTTTTATCCTAAAAATCTGTTTTAAACGACTACCGTATGAATTGTGCATTTGCATAAACTTTGAAAATTATGATTTGCCAACTGAAACTCACGTTTTATATTAGAGTACATTTCTAGGGCAACGACTTGTTTCGGTGCACATAATGTCCCATTTATAGAACACATCATTCATAAAATTCTGCTAAACAAATCCAGAAAATACATTAAATCATTGATTTTTGGTTGTATTCTATATTTGACGTTATGTCTACCTATTTTAAATTAATGAAATCAAAATTTATTTTGAATCATTTGTATACTCTGTACAACATATTATAGAAATAATTTAGGTAGTTAAATTATATATTATCGGAAAACATTATTTTATTCAGAATACAATTTTTAGAACGGACTCCACTACAAAACGAATGTGCCATATATTTATACTATCTTCTAAAGACAAATGATTATTACCGCATTTAATGATCCGTAAAGACCAAAACAAGGAATACTCAAGGCTGTAACCATAAATATTTTAAAATGGGATGTATTCTTTTTTAAGAATTCATGAAAATTTTGCATTCGAGCAGGATATGTGTTCCAAATAAAGAAACTTTATTAAAGAATCCATTGTGTTAATATAAATATTTAAAACCTATTTATATTTTCTAAAAACATAAAAATTGCTTTTCAAAATATTTTTTACAAAGTGTAAATATATATTAAAAAGTATCAAAAGTATACATATTTATATATTTCAAAGATAGTTTTATATAAAAGTATACGTAATTAATTTGTATTAATATTATATTTAATAATGCCATTAAAGATAAATTTAATTCAGATTCAAAGCAGCATAACTTAGAAACAAGTTCTATTTTTTTTTGAGAAAGTTGTTATGACGCCTTAGAAATATATATTTTTAAATATTTTCTAATAAAAATCAGATATTTTGAATCAGATATTCTTTTAACTCAGAATCATTTGATAAGCTCTTGAGATGAAACTGCACTTAAAACATTTTAGTTAAAGATAAACAGATTTAAGCAAGAAATTATTCGATTTTATTGTATTATTATTATTATTATTGTTATTGCAATTAGATTTTATAAAATTTATGGATTTTCATCGATCGTCTAGATCTAGAAGTTCGATTAAAAAAAAATGAATATGCTTTGCGTTTACATAAGGTTTACACAAAAATTTCTTTTAAAACTTCGCTCTCAGATCAATATCGTCAAAAAGTGCAAAAAGTACAGCAAGTAAGCTGGCGGAACACCTTTGTGATTGGAAGATTATTTTCTGCAATTTGAAGAAATTTCCGTTTTTTGACTGGATAATTTCAAGAGATTTTGAGTTTAGTTTTGCGCAATTACTATATAGTAATTTAAAGAGGAAAGTATATAAGTAAAAATTCAGTTTCTAATACTTTAAAGTAACACGTAGCATGTATTTCAGGTGAATTTTAAGTTAGATTGGGGCATTTTCTGCATTTTGGAGTAAACGAGCAAAACGAAGAGAAATAATAATGTTTTGATGGAATATGATCGACGAAACAATTCGTTGAATTTACGGATTGTTTTAAGAGTGTATTTTATTTATTTATTTCGTTTTTAGGATTTCGAACTTAAAAGTAAAAACGAATCAATTATAAGATCTATGTCTGTCTGTCCGTCTGTCAAAGCTCTTTTCCTCTAAACCTATGGAACGTGGAAAGTTCAAACTTGGCAGAGTTATAATGGCTATTGACCCACATATTTTTAGAAAAGTAGCCTGTAACAAATATTTAGATATCTAATTAAGTTACTTATTTTTTGTTGTTGTTGTTTGTTTATCATGTTGCGTACCGGTCGAAATATCTCATAACAGCTAACACAAAAATATGCGTGTTTTAATATTAGCCATTATATTTTCAGAGATATCCTAAAAAATGTAATGCAGAAATATGTTCCCCTCCCCCTATTTCCGAATCTAGAGAAACTAAAATGATGAAAAAATTCAGGGTAGTTGGAGATTATTCAAAACCTTGCAGGGAAAATATAGCTCTTCATCAAGGTCACAATGCGGAATCACCGGACGATTGCTAAAACTGATTTTACAAATCTTTGCCGGTAATTAGCCAATATATTAATTAAAAACCTATCTAAAAGCGCGGCACGGACCAAGGCGGCGTTGTAACTTTGTCCCCTCATTTCGAGGCGGGTTTGGCACACTGACAAGTTTAAACTTTTTACAAGTTACTGGTTTTAGGTAAGGCGAGACTTCATATCTCTTTGAACATTCATGGTATATCTATCTATACTTTGCCAGTATATATAGTTATACACAAACCTACGTTGTATTTTTTTACAAAGTTTTATTTTTCTTATAGCAACAATTTTTCGCAGTATTGCAGAATTTTCTGCTATGATTCAGATCAATGAATTAACAAGAACGAAAATTCATGCGTCAAGCATAGACATTGTAACACTTTCCAACGCTTTCAAAATAATTTTACAAATCATTACTGTTTAATAAGCTGAAAGATAACATCTAAGTAAACAATTTGGAAAACGCATAACATATTTAAAAGCGTAATCTCAGGAATTCCCAACATATACAATATTCGGAAAAATATCCAAATACTTTTATTCAGCCCTGTATAGGATCTATAGATTTGTATATATACTACATAGGATGATACATTTTAGTTTAGTTAGGAAACGCGTAGCTTAGTTTAAAATTCTCCTTCTGGAGTCTCTGTCAATAAACTGAAATGTGTTCGCGAAGTTTTGTGCTGCCCTGTATATGAAATACAGAATTTATACACACCCAGTTATAGACAAAAAGTGAGTTAAATTTAAAATCGCGTTCAGCAACTTAAAACACACTTCCAGGAATTATTGTTAACAGACAGTAGAGAATTCTTTTATGTGTCCCAGTAAATGAACGATGACTGCTATACATACAATATTCTGTAGTAAGCCTCTTGTAATGCACCTTAGTGATTAGGGCTGGACGATATCAAAAATTTAATATCGCAATATATCAACGAATTAATATTGATATTGGTGATATATCGCGATAACTACCTTAAAGTGTGTGGGAATAGAAAAAAATGTTAATTTTCAAAGATAAATGGTATGGTAGCAGCAATTTAAGTACAAACAGGTGTAGAAAGCAACGAATCAACTCTCCTAACCCATTTGCTCACACAGCATCCTTTAAATATTATAGTTTCATATTTATACAAAACAGAAATATTTTAGGAAATGGACACATTGTGCGATATATATTTGGCTTATACCATTGCTTGGATAGTGGTTTTCTTTCAAAATAGTATGCTCCCTATTCTTCCTATTTTCTGCACTATTTTGACTATTTAATATCCTCGTGTATAACTAAGAATATTATAAAAAAAGAAACTAAAATTAAATGTTCTTAAATTTAGGACGTTGCAGATTTTAATATTATTAAAATAAGTAAAAATCAACAGCAAAAACTGAAATTAGTTTAATGCCACATGTCGTGCTAATATACTTGTAATTAAATTGCTTTCAATGGATTACAGATGCTGCAGAAATGTTGTTTTTCAATCTTTCTCTTAGATATCAATGCATTCTTAATAGAAAAAAAATTAAAAATTTTCACTGTATTTACAGCTTCCTATCTATTTACTATACATAAATACAACATTGAAATCTTTTTTGAAATATAAATATTCAAATCACATTTCGGAATAGTTTTGTACTAATTAAAATGTACTTTTTTGACTTCGTTTTAAGCTAAAGTATCAAGACAGCATATATTAAAATCAATCCGATTCGCACGTTCTCTAACAACAAAACAACAGACGAAATAGGAATAGAATAAACACTGGCTGGCTATTCAGCGCTCGCAATATTAGACGTTAAAAGTTACGAAGCTCCTCTCAAAAGAAACGAATCACAGTGAAAGAATGTGGAAGCTTAGCTTCACCAACGTAGCCGAAAGGCGAAATTTTACCATTTCGCACTCTGATTGGTTGCTCGCGAACCAAGCTTTCCAGCTGCTAAGCTCTGGTAATATTATAGACTCCACAACTAACTCGTACGTATTTTAAGCGCTTCTTTATTCGTTTGAATTTGGACATATCAATAAGTGGGATATATTGCAATATGTCTAAGCAGCGACGGAAACACAGACGGTAACAGTTTTATTCAGTAACAAACGAACAGGGGAATATGCGGTTTGTTTAAATAAAAGAAAAGCATAGATTGTATCGGGATATATTGGAATAACAACAAAAAAGAGATAATCATTAGAAGGGATATTTGGCTTTGAATGAATGGTGGAAAATGATTATTCCGATATTAGTACTGCAATTTCGGTGCTTTTTCTAGGATTTCGAAGTCGCGCTGCGGGAAAAAATGTTATTGGGATACATTGGATTAAAGTCGCGCTGCGGGAAAAAAAAATGTTATTGAGATACATTGGATTACAGTCGCGCTGCGGGAAAAAAAAATGTTATTGGGATACATTGGATTACAGTCGCGCTGCGGAATTTTTTTTTTTTTTTATTGGGATACAATGATTATTCCGATATTAGTACTGCAATTTGGGTGATTTTTCTAGGATTTCGAAGTCGCGCTGTGGGAAAGAAAATGTTATTGGGATACATTGGATTACAGTCGCGCTGCGGGAAAAAATGTTATTGGAATACATTGGATTACAGTCGCGCTGCGGGGAAAAAATGTTATTGGGATACATTGGATTACAGTCGCGCTGCGGGAAAAAAAATTTTATTGGGATACATTGGTTTACAGTCGCGCTGCGGAATTTTTTTTTTTTTTTATTGGGATACAATGATTATTCCGATATTAGTACTGCAATTTGGGTGATTTTTCTAGGATTTCGAAGTCGCGCTGCGGGAAAGAAAATGTTATTGGGATACATTGGATTACAGTCGCGCTGCGGGAAAAAAATGTTATTGGGATACATTGGATTACGGTCGCGCTGCGGGAAAAAAGAATGTTATTGGGATACAATGATTATTCCGATATTATTACAGCAATTTCGGTGCTTTTTCTAGGATTTCGAAGTCGCGCTGCGTGGAAAAAAATGTTATTGGGATATATCGGTAGAGTTTCAGCTTAGCTATCGTTATTGGGATATATCGTCAGAATCAGAGCTCAGGTATCGGTATTGCGATAATTAAAAAATATCAATATTTGACCGATATATCGATAAATAATCCAGCCCTATTAGTGATATATATAAATTTCAATGCGTTTAAAAGAGTGAAACATTATTTAAATAAACCGCAAACGATTTTTCTCCATAGACGTAATGTAACGGAATTCTTTTGACTGTCCCTGTGAAGTAACTATAAGTGCTATGCACACCCTATTCCACATTAAGCTTCTTCTAATGCACCTTAGTGATATATATAAATTTCAATGCGTTTCAAATAGTGAAACATTATTTAAATAAACCGCAAATGATTTTTCCCCATAGACAGCAATGTAATGGAAATCGTTTGAGTGTCCCTGTCAAAAACTATAAGTGCTACACACTTCCATTGAAATAGGAAACATGGTATCGATAACGACAATAACATATAAACATTGCAGAGCAATCCGAGCATACTTACGGGAGTTAGAGCACGGCCAGGCGGCCAGACGGCAGACGGCCATACGGCAGACAAACCGAAGTCATAAACACTTTTCAACTAGGTTGGAAAGTGTTAAAAAGAGACAAATGGACGCAATTATGTAAATTACTTATACGAAAGTCATATTGAATTTTAGAAGATTACCTAACTGAAAAGTACACGTTTGAAGCATTGCCGACGTACATACACTGTTAAAAATTTGCAGCAAACTGTCCATTTATTTGATCGTTTTTATAGAACACGGTTACATAACTGTAATTTAGCTCTATTCTGACCATATTATTCCCCATATTATGGTCAGAATAGAGTTAAATTACGGTTATGTTACCGTGTTTTACAAAACGGTCATAATATTGGACAGTTTGCTGCAAAATTTTAACAGTGTATCATATCAATATATGGATTCAGAATGGCCTTGGAATATCATCTGGACAGATGAAGTGCACTTTTATTTGGACGTTTCCGTGAAAACTCAAAACTGCCGAATTTGGGAACCAGAGAATCCGTGTTGAATCTTACAGGTTTTGTTGCATTGACTAAATTTGACGGCGTGGTGCGGGCTTTCTGGATCAATTACTCTAGACCCAAATTTCTTCGAAGAATTAAGTGCTAGAGATTTATTAACATGCTCGATCACAAGCAGCGATATGCATTATTGTTACAGAATAAAATTTTTAGGGATCTGCATGTACGTTAGTGCCTTTCACGCATAATTTCTATGCAAAATGTTTCTTCCACACATTTTCCTTTGTGTTAAGGATGTCCTCAAAAATCACTTAACAGAAGAACGAGTCATCAGCCGCCACTTTTTTAATCTGTAGCCTCCCGCTCCCCAGACAAGAGTTCATGTAACTTTGAGGGCAATTGAGACATCTGGTACGTCGTGATAATCCAAGAACTTTACCTGATCTTAAAGGCAGCAATTCACGACATGTTCTTAGTATTTTCCATAAAACACTGAAATTCTGAGTCTTGAAAATTCTGAGTCAACATGCGGAACCTATTTTGATGTAATAAAATTTGTAAACTATCGTAAATGTATGCTAAATGGGTAATTCATTACAAAATGCCATCTGGCGGCGAAATTTTGAAATATTTTTTCGATCAAATAAATTCCCAATACTTTATTATGTTCTCAACAAAACTGCATAACTTTCTGAATAATAGTTTCGTCTGTAGACAACTTTAAAATGGGGTCGTTTATGGACACCCGGTATGAATATTGCATTTATATATTCAATATTACTAATTTTTTATAGAAGTTTCTTCTGTTTGTATGTTAAAATAGATAAGTGGCATATTTATATTAAATACATTTTATAAATATCAAAACAAATGCATAGGTTTAAGGAAAATACATGGTGATTATGAAAAAACTATCCCGATATATGAGCCCATAACTGTCATACCGTTCACAGAAACTGAGTGAAATTCTGGCCTAAAGTATTTTGAGGTATGCGCTCAAGAATCACGTGAAAAACAACAGTTAAATTCTAACAGTTACGGTTACAGTGACAAAAATTCGAAAATTTCAAATAGCAACACCTACTTTTTTATTGGAATGTGATCTTTGTAGTGAAAAACCATAAAAAGCGTTGGAACGGTACCTGTAGCACGAAAATCGCCGGCGCTAGACAGACTAAGAATAAAAGTGAAAACAACCAATGAAGGACAGAGAAGCAACAGAAAGTAAAACATTTTATTGTTTAGTGCTATCCATCATCTGCCGCATGTAAAGTGTCGTCGTGCGTAAAATGGAAAATATAGGAAACACAATAAAATGTTTTGTTTTCTGTTGCTTCTTTTTCCTTATTGGTTGTTTTCACTATTCTTCTTAGTCTGTCTAGCGCCGGCGATTTTCGTGCTACAGGTACCGTTCCAACGCTTTTTATGGTTTTTCACTATTAAGTTCACATTCCAATAAAAAAGTAGGTGTTGTCATTTGAAATTTTCGAAATTTTGTCATGGTAACCGTAACTGTCAGAATTTAACTGTTGTCTTTCATATGATTCTTGAGCGCATACCTCAATATACTTTAAACCAAAGTTTCATTCTGTTTCTGTGAACGGTATGATAGTTAGGGGCTCATATATCGGATAGTTTTTTTTTATAATCACCCTGCATGTTGCCAAATTTCGTTCTCTCGCAAAGACAAATGTACCAAATATTTCATCGTACGTTTATCTGTAAAATACGCAAACGGGTATAAGCTAATATAATTCAGTTTGACAGTTCAACTATACGAAATAATACATTGAAACGAATAATGATTGTGAGATTTTAACAGAAGAGTTATA
The DNA here is from genome assembly GCA_963931845.1 of Maratus michaelseni. Taxonomy (NCBI): domain Eukaryota; kingdom Metazoa; phylum Arthropoda; class Arachnida; order Araneae; family Salticidae; genus Maratus; species Maratus michaelseni. Next base: position 398,634,265 of record OZ007592.1, read on the forward strand.
TAAGAGAATATAATCCATATGGTTTGTAATAAGAAGAGTAAATCTTATTGTAATGAATGCGAAAATAATTTGATGAATGAGATCCTGGGTAAAGGATCTGAGTATTTTGTAATTGTGTTGATCCGTATTTTTCGGGTATATATTTTTATATGTAAATAAATGTAATTCGTTATTTTTAAATAATGTTCCTTCTTATTTTGCATCAAGTGTTCTAGTTTATTTAATTTACAGGCTGAAATATTTTCACAATACAGGTTATTGTTAATTCAGTCACGAATTAGGTTCACTGACTAAATACTTCATAAGATAAAATTTCATAGAAAAATCACACAGCGCAATAATTAATTATTTATAATTATTTAAATTAGGTTAAATTTATGGTTATTAACATTTATAAATACCGACCACAGATTAACGATTTCGATTTATTCAGTCAGATATATGGAGCCAAAAAGGGTAGAATTAACGATCACAAGGTATTTCTGAATAATTTAATATTTCGTATCCAGTATATTTTTTTAATTAATAACTAGATCTTCCCAGCGAAAGTAGTGCACCATCTTGCATAATTATTATAGCAATAGTAGTGTACCATCTTGCATAGTTATTATAGCAAATGTATAAACTTTCCTGTCTAGATTTCAGGGTACTACTTATGACAGTTATTTTTTCATTGGACAACTAGGGGACTCGGCCCCCCTGCTCGCTACTCTCACCAACCCCCCGCGTAATCGCGCCCTAGCCAAGCACTCTTATTGCTGAGTTTGTTTTAATAGATCAAAATGACCTTTCCCGAATTCGAAACCTAGCTAGATGGATTTCTCGTGCTCGAATTAGTATAGACAACACGTTTCGTGTAAATCGTTTGAGTATTTTCCCATTTATAACAAAAAACATTTCCAGCATTGAGTTTGTTTTACCCTGTAAAAACGAATTTTCTTGCATTCGGAACCTCGCTAGATCTTTTTCTCCTGCTCGATTTAGTATAGGAGGCAAGTCTCGTGAAAATCTTCCCAGTTGTTTACTATATCATTCATAATCGGGAAAATCCCTTGCTCGTTTAATATATATGAATAATCTGGAAAATCCCTTGCTCGTTTAATATGTATGAATAATCGGGAAATCCCTTGCTTGTTTAATATATATGAATAATCGGTAAAATCTCTTGCTCGTTTAATATATATGAATAATCGGGAAAATCCCTTGCTCGTTTAATATATATGGATGTGGCGACAGTAATTTGGTCGACAGGATAACTAACAAGTTCCAATTGTTTATATAGTTTTACGAATATTGTAAATAGTTAGTGTTTGTGCTTAAAAATAATGTAAATAGTTCAATTAAGCTCTATTCATAAGCTAATATTAATTTTTGTTGCATTGCAAAATCTCAATTTGTTGATTTTTTGCAAGCGAGTAAACGCTATTAGATTTCAATGGGAGTCTATGGAAATTTGGCGAAATACTGGAAATAGCGCCAAGTTGGCGCCACTTTTGGCAGCTAATTACGGCCGGCAAATTTGGCGATATATCGCGAAGTTGGCGACAAACTTGGAGACAGACCCGGGTCCCTTCCGCTTGGTAACCCCCCTAATAGCGCCCATCCTATCTAAATTCTCTACTTTCATGTTAATTCCCCCTAAGAAAAGTCAGAAAGCTCTAACGCGCGATATCTACGCAGATTTTCATTGGTCCATTTCCAAACCATTATTTTTTTATATATATAGAAGGATTAACTTTTATTACAATGTATTACGAGTAAAATTTTATCTTAAAGCGTATCATAAAACTTCAAAAACTTTTGAAAAAGAATGATTATTTAAAACAGGGTCGTTTCGCAATTAACACTGTCATTTTGTGGCAGTGCTATATGACCGATAAAAAATACTTAATTTTTTTTTAAACAGAGTTTTGAAATAATTTCAGTATCTTCTGATCATAAAAAAACATTTCCACGCATAAATAAAAGACAGAGGAAAATTAATCATTAAACATTGTTTATTTCCAAATGCATAAATTAAACATTTTTAAATAGTTAATAAAGGTATCTAATATAATTATAGTAGGTATCTAATATAATTATACTACTGAAAATTTTTGTATGGAAATATATTAAACTATAAATTTATTATGTATTGCTTTACATACGGTTACAAAAATAATCTGTATATTACTAACAGAAAAATGCATAACTTCATGTTTGTATTTTTTAAGTAACACAAAATTATCTGCCGTTACATTTTTTGAAGTAGTGTCTTAAAGTGTGAGATCATATTTATGTACTAGATGAAAATTAAATTATCCAAGCTGCTGCTTATTTTAGTAGTGTCAAGAGGAAATAATTCTTCGCATGAAACAAGAGAGTCATTAATGAAAATTTAATCTTCATTCAATGCTAATTAATTAAAGCAACATTTTCTTTTACATGATAAATCACACAATATTATCTTGTCCAGGATTCAATTAATTACAGGATGCAGAAAGTAGGGTGGATGGGGGGACAGCTGAGAACAAATTCGCAGAGTATGCATGGATTTCATTAATAACTCTTGCCCTTTCACTTTTTTAAAATCACATATGAGATTTATTTAAAAAGATATAAAATGCAGAATAACGTGTTTAGTGCGAATATTAAAGCAGAAATGCGTTTTCAGTTTTAAAATTGACAATTTTCATCATTTACGTTAATTTTTGTGTAACCCATTCGGATACAATTTTATTTTTATTTTGGGGAAAAATTATTTTAATTTAAAATTTTAATATTAGCTATCCATATGACAAATTTAATGTTAAATTAAATTGGACGAATATGACATTTACTGATATCTAACGATTACAAGGATTTTGTGTACTATTAATATCACAATACTTCAAGGAAGAATTTTTGGGGACGGTTGAAAAATGCATTACTACAGGATTACACAAATAAAATATTTTTCTTGAATTTTTATGCTTTATCATAAATTATTCTCTTTTTATAAGTTGTAATCATATATATTAAAACAAAAAAGTAAAATTTTTAGTTCATTTAGAAATAGACGTATTTGCGCATGCGTCAAATTTTCCAGGTAATCCACTTCCTCTTTGTGAACATTTTTATCTTCAATTGTCATATTCCTACCGGGTGTTCCAAAAATGACTGATGGATTTTAAAATTCAATAACTCGCAAACGATGAAAGATATTAAAAAAAAATCTTACAGGAAGGTTATGTATGATGTCAGGAGTTTTTTTGTATGTGGTTCTTGATTTTAGTTCGAATTTCAAACAATAGATGGCGCTGACAGCGTTTCGAGCTCAGTTGGGGCCAAAACTGACGACCCTCAGCATTGATGCACCGCCCCCTGAGTGCTAGGCCTGCGCGTCGACAAAAAATGATGGCTGCCGTAGGTTGATTTTTTTTCAGCGTTTGAACGGTAACTCGAACTTCAACAAAAATAATATCGAAAAGTTTTCTTCGCCTAGTTTTTCTGAGATCAAATAAGTCAAAGAAAACTTTTAGATATTAGTGGTGTTAAAGTTCGAGGGACCGTACAAACGCTGAAAAAAAATCGGTCTGCCACAGCCACCATTTTTGTCAGCGCGTAGGCCTAGTATTCAAGGGGCGGGGCATCAATGCTGAATGACGTCAGTTTCGGCCTCGACGGAGAGGCAATTGCTATCAGCGCCATCTATTGTTTGAAATTCGAACTAAATACAAGAATCACATTATAAAAACTCCTGATATCATACATAACCCACCAGAAAGAATTTCTTTAATATCTGTCACCATTTTCAACTTACTGAATTTTAAAATCCATCAGTTATTTTTGGAGAACCGGTATTTGCACAATGCTTTGTTCAGTGATATCATTCTATTTTCTAGAAGGCCCATTTTCATCAATAGTGGGACAAAGCACCGCCCAGACGTAACCTCTGGCAAGAGGTTATTTTTCACGAATGAATGAAACGAATTTTCACAATCTGTAATAAATTCAAATGAAAAAAATTGTTTTAAAACGAACTTTTGTTTTCCACAGTGAATAAATAATAGAACTTACAGCGAGGAAAAATCATAAAACATGAAACAGAAAGTACATCTGGATTATTCTATAGAAAATCTTACAGTTTCGTTAAATTGTAGTTACTCTTTGAACGATTTCTTTTTAGAGTTCTAGATTACATTTACACAAATTGATTTTACACAATAAATATATACATTTGATAAAATTTTAAGATTTGTTATTTTTTATATTTAGTTTTATATATATATAAGTATATATTTATATACTTCCATTAAATGCAACAACTAATTTTCTCCATTAGCATCTGCACTTATTTTGTAAATGTGATAATTATACTTTTCATTCAATTTTTTTTTCTAAAAATTCCTTTGTAGGTAAATTATGTTTTGTTACGGAGGAAAAAGGGCATTTATTTCACTAATATGTTTGATTTACTGTCATAATTTTTTTGTATTTTCCGTTTCATATACAATTACGTGCATAATTTAGAAAATATAATATCATGCGTTACCTTATAAAATTATTCAGAGACCTTCCCTTTTTTTTGTTAAACATGAATGTGCATATTGTTATTTGTCATAGATTTTGCCATTTATTTACTAAAGTGGAAAAGTTCATGAACTGTATATATCCTCAGTTCTTAATTTAAATTTCACGCTTATTATTACTCAAGTTATTCAACTATTTCAACAAATATTTGAATAACTTGACGTAAAAAACTTGAAAAACGTAAAACGTACAGGTAGATACTTGGCGGAATACACATGTGACTGGAAATAATTTTTCTCCCTCTTGACTAGAAAATGTCATGAAAGTTTGATCTTCGGTTCACGAATTGTTCTATTTTTTTTTGGGGGGGGGAGAAGGACTTACGTTAAAATTCCGTTTCCTATACAAAAAAGTTGCACACAACATAGGTTTCGGAATACCCATGTTATGTGATACAAATACTTTTAGATTGAAAGATTCCAAGTAATTTTTATGTTAGATTGCTACATTTTTTATATTTAAATGGGGAAATGTTCAAATGAAAGCGAAAATCTTCTTGTTCTGACGAACATAAAGAAACTAAAAGGACGAATTCAAATTCACGGATTATTTTGAAAAAACATTTATTAAAAATATGTTTTTATTTCTTGTTGTGGTTGCTTAGTTCTAGTGTGGATCTTAATGTCAAATCAAATCATCTTGATATTCATGCCACGCTTATACATTTAATACTTGCATCTTAAAGATCGCAACTTGCATGCCTGCTTCAATGAAATCCTCTGTAAGATTTATTTAATTTTTCAGAGCACTATACAATATTCTCTTTTCGGTCATACTCTGTTTGAGATATACATAAACGATATGCTATGTACTGAACACATTTATTGTTGTATATGCAAACGACACAGTAATCTACTCCCCAGCACATCATGTGTGTTATTTATACACATATTTCTAAAATCACATTGACATTTTCATAAACTGGTATGACCTGTTTCGTTTTAATCTTAATGAAAAAAAACTCCTGCAGTTTATTTCTGTAAACAATGTACCAGCCCTAACCGTCTATCATGGTGTTACCATTTTTCGGAGTAACGCTTGTAAACGCCTAGGGCCTTCTCAATGGAAAACTTATTTGGATAAACATATAATTAATATCAGAGGTAAAGTAGACAGAATTTCGAAAGCTCTCTGTCCTCTCTTCAGTAGTAATTATGTGTCTATTAAGAATAAACTCCTTAGTTACAATTGGTTAAGATCGAATGCCACATTATGCATCGATTATATGCCCATTTTTGTCTTGACTTTATCGTACGTGAAGCATGGTGCATTATGGGTAGTTTTAGACCTGTATGACAGTACATTATATTGAAATTTCTGTCTAAGAAGAAGCTTATGTGTTCAAAAATCACATTGACATTTTCATAAACTGGTATGATCTGTGGTGTTTTAATCTCAATTAAAATAAAACTCCTGCAGTTTATTTCTGTAAACAATGTACCAGCCCTAACCGACTATTATGGTGTGACCATTTTTCGGAGTAACGCTTGTAAACGCCTGGTGTCCCTCTCAATGGAAGCCGTATTTGTATAAACATATAATTAATATCAGGTGTTAAGTAGATAGCATTTCTAAGTCTATCTGTCTTCTCTTCAGTAGTAATTCTGTGTCTATTAATAATAAACTCCTTAGTTACAATTAGTTAAGATCGAATGCCAAAGTATACATGGATTATATGTCAAATTTTGTCTTGACTGTATAGTATGTGAAGCATGACGCATTACGGGTATTTATAGACCTCGGTTTTGAATATTGTCTCACAAGTTTATAAATCAGAATTCAAATTTAAAAAAAAATTATTTCCATGTATTCGATATGCTTAACTTTGACATATAGCAAGAGTTATTATTGCTATTGAATTCCTTATGTTGAGTTAAATTTTATAAGGCAGATAACCTATTATCAGAAATAAATATTTTTTAAAGATCACTATACGGTATACAACAACATTTTTTAATTTTTTTTAATTTTTTTTATTTGCGTTATTGTAATTTTCTCAAATATTAAAAGTCATAGCCAAAGCTCTTATACACGTTTCGTTTGAAAGACATTTAGCTAAATATATAAACCTATATTGTATATATTCTTTAAATTACATTCTAATTTTCAGTTTCTATTTTTCATTTTTAGGCATGATATACTCCTTCTTATCATAACAAATAAAATACGATGTAATGAAAGACAAATGTTCCTTAATGTAGGAAAATATAACATAACAATTACAACGCAATTATACAACAACCACTTACGAGTTATCCATGATTCCGAAAAGCTATCTTTATCTTTAGAAACCTCCGAATCCAATATTTGTTATCTTTGATTTTTATTTAAACGAGCATTTATAAGAAGAAAGTTTCTTTTGCTTTCATTGATTTTCGGATGCGATCCCGTGTGGTTTCTACAGTGCATTCATAATTTTTCACAAACCAGAATATAGGTATGTTGGAGGCTAGCAATTCTCAAGTATACATTTTCATAAATGCTTTGCAGAGAATCTTGATAAATTAACGTTATTAACCTTAACAATAAAAATTATATTATTTTGTTTATCTTATTTGTATAAATTCAGTTGCGTATGTGAAAATGTTAAATTTAAAATTGGAAGAATCCAAAAATCCTGTATTCTGGGGCAAGCAATTTTATCAAATTACAATAAAAACTACTCGGAAAATTTTCAGAAAATCGGTGGCAGCAAAATAAATTATATTTTTACAAATGATTCTGTAAATTTCTTAAATATATTGGTTTCTGATGTTTCTAAAGAAAAAGAACGCTTTTCGGTATAATGGGTACCTCAAAAGAGGATATTGTAAATTTTCAGTCGTGGTTATTTTATATTTTTATGAAAAAAATATAAAAAATAAAATAATAATAATAATAATAATAACATTTGTCGGATTTTTATTGTGTAACATGCATTTAAAATTAAATTTTCAGTGAAACTTACTGAAATAAATCCATAAATATTTTGATGTATCGTTCCCAAAATATAGAAGAAATGCTTTTTTTAGTTCATTTGTTGCAGCTGTTATATTTGCACATACACAGGAACATATTAAGAGAAGTAGAGAGTTTTCTTAATATCATATATTATTAGAGTATTCTTCTCTAGTCGAAAATATAGGTTACTATGCGTGTCGCAGATATATTTTCCTCTAGTTTTGTGATTTGATTTGATTTGATTTGATTATAACAATGATAAATCTTTCAGAAGATTAGCAAAAATCCATTTAATTAGAAGTGAAACTAATGAATTAATCTTAATCTCAATATAGAAATAAATGTTATCACGTATCGTAATTTTGATTACCACATTCCTTTTTTTATACACGTACAAAACACACAACAATTAATGAGATATCAGGAACAGGAATTTTACAAATTACATTCATATTTCGTTAAAACACGTTGTTCGATTATTATATTCCAGTTAATAACAAATTAATGAAAAAAAAACCTGATACACTGGGTTACAAAATGCTCCCAAAAATCTATTGGTATATAAATGTTTAAATTTTACCTCAATATTTTAATGTAACTCTATATTTTTCTCCAACTAATAAAAAAAGTTTCTATTTAGGTTGAAGAAGCCGCACTTGATATGTGTCTAGTCCTTATTACAAAGATCTTTCAGAAAAAAAAATTCTAGTCTATTCAGGTCTAATAATATCAGTACAGCCTTCAGGCCACAGAATGTTTTAAAAGAATTGCTTTGTAAGTTTAAACCTAGAATCCCTCCCCTACTTAAAATCGGCGCGGTCTACAGTATTCCTTGTGGGGTCTGTGACTCTGTCTATATTGGTGAAACGGGTCGTACTTGCGCCATTCGTCTTACCGAACATAAACGTGCCTATAAATCTGGTAGCCTTCAATCAAAACTAGTACAGCATACTGACCATATTTCGGATTTCGCAAGTATCGCAAGTAATCAGATCCAGCTGCAATAACGTTAAGAGTAGAGTATTTCTTGAAGGTTGGTTCACTCGTAAACAGACTTCGCCAATTAATGAATCTTGTACTGTTCCACCTGAATACACGATCTTGCTCTAATGGAAGTTCGTCAAAAAAATTTTCAAACTTAACTGGTTAACTTTTTTAACTGTAAACATGGTTGAAAATTATCCGTTCACCGTACGTAATTTCACTGATGAGAGGCTAAATTATAGCCTGAAACGTTTGCAGTATTTTAATGTTTTTATTGTTTTAAGTGTATTTTTTTGTAACTCTTATGTCTGATTAAATGTGATGTTTTATTTAAGACTTTTATTCATCAGACATAAAAAATGTTTAGTTATCTGACATTAATGATACTTAATACTTAAGATTTAATTACAAAATATGGCGATATCAATTTCACTCGTTGCAGATTACTTATCTCTTTATAGAACACGAAATTTCCAGTTTAAAACAATGTGAAAGTGTTTAAAAAAATTATTACTAGTGTAAATATCCGTCCTAGGACCGTAGGTAGAAATCGTGGTTTCTACGTTAAATTTTAAATAATTAAGAAATATACTCATATACGACTATTCATCTACAATAAGGAAAAGTTTATATTGGAAGATTTTATCCTTCAGTATGCTCTGTTGTTCACGTTCAAACTCACTGAGCATTTTATATGCTTGTGCAAAAAGATTGTGTCTGATAATTTCATCTAATTTACGTAAAATTTGCGGTATTTATTTTCATTGTGGTCGTTATTAATTCGTTCCTGTACAACTTGTGCTGTATGTTTCATTTCGGTACATTTCTGTTATACGATGCCAAAATGTATGCTAATATCCCACTTATTTCAATCCTGGCCGAACAAAAGGTTTTCTACTGGAAACCTTTTGATTTGTGACGAAACATTTTGATTTGTTATTTGTTGAGTGTAAATCATTTTTTTTTTCATTATTATTTAATCGTAACCTCGCAAAATATCTTAATTTGCTATTTTTTGAACGCAGACATTTTTTATTAAGTCATAATTTGCATTTTTCGCTGACGATGAGATGTGGTTTACCATTTGGGAATTACGTGATGATGCGGAAGCTGCAATAAAATTGTTTCGGGACTTTGATACATATAAAAAAATAATAATAATTGCAATGTCAAAAGACATTTATATTTTTATGCTCGCAGGTTAAATATAGTATTATTTTATTAATTTATTGTATAATATTTATTTATTCTTTTATTTTAAATATATATTGTCCTCGAAGTGTGGGCTCTATCGCATGTCACAGCAACCTTTGTCGTCATATATTTGGTGGAATGGGAGTGGTTAACAAGTGGAGCGCTCCCACGCCCGCAACTCTTACAGGAGGACCCTCCTGGTCAACTGCGGTAAAAGTCCCTCAGGACTTGGGAGCTGCGGTTGACGTGCCTGACGGGCGCCACTCGGCGCAGCTCATTTTTATAGCAGTACCTTTAATTTTGTTTATTAATGTACGCGGTCAGCTAAAAGTGAGTCTAATCATTAAACCGAAGTTTTGGTTGGTTAGATAGTTGAGTGAATTATGACGGCCGATTATCTACTCCAGGGATATAGGCACCAGGGTGAGTGCCCTCCATGCGGGTCTTTTTAAGGGATCTTAACCCGTATTTACCGCAAGGTTCAATGAAAACCAACGAAAACTACGAGCCGTTAGGTTGACGAGCACGACAAGGGTTTGAACCCAGCACCTCCCGTCTAACAGATTTGAGAGCTCTGAGCCACTGGTGGGGCTTCAAACCCGTGGAACCGGAATTTTGTTACCTAGTAATAGCCGAACAACATTTTCAGCGAAACATCGAAACACATTTCAAAACAAACTAATATATCATTGTTGCCGTACCCAAATCACTTCAAACAAACTTTAAATAGTTCTCAAAAAGAAATTACTTACCACACAGCTCATAATTTGTTCAAAGCAAATTTAATCACGGTGATTTGATATGAACTAATAAAGTTCAAAAATAATAAATATTAATGTTACTGCAGTTAAAATATTCAATGCGCGAAAGCTAAACATAAATTACTCACCTCACAGATCGTTCTTTGTTTACACTTGATTACATTAACAGAATTAAACACGATGATTTTTTCATATGAAATATTAAAATACACTAAATTTAAATATTTTAATAGTACATGATATAAAATGTTCAATGCGAGTTTTTTTTATCAATGAATTTAAAAAATGAACGATTCTCTAAGCAGCTTATTGTTTTCACAAGCAAGCTACGCCCGCTACGCTGCTCAGTTTCTCTTAACGAACCTTTAATCAAACAAAATATTGACATTTCATAATTCACTTTTATATTTCAACAGAATAATAAGACTACTATAATTTGTGACCCGTGCTATAGCCAATATGCACGTCAGGACACATCGCCCTTATCATTATCTTTTTACGCGTCAAGGTTTCGCTATGGTACTCCATTGTGAAATTTGGTAATTTTTGAAATTCAATATTTGAAAAATAGCATAATCATTAGATTTGAAATTTATATCAAGAAATATACAATTTTTTACCTTTCATAGGCAGTTTGTCTAACAGTTTTCTGACAAATACTTTTTGAGCTATTATTTTTTTCAGTAACTTCAAATGTTTCATTTTCCGAGATTAATCTGTGGCAAAGATTAGTGAAAAACCCAGTCGTCAGCAACGCATAGCTTTATAGTAAAGAGGATGTTGGAGCAGGGATTGTCACCATCACTTTTAAAATCGGTTCTGTAGTTCCAGAGATTCCACAGAAATTGTAATTTAGAATGATTTTAGAACGCTTTTCGCTCATTTCACCCTTTTAAATTTCGTTTTTTTTTAAATTTATTCTTAGAGATCATTTACATATTATAAGTAACTACCATGCTAAATTTCATGTTTCTAGCTCCTTCAGTATAAAAAATTCGAAATTTTAGAACGTTTTTCGCTCTTGAACCCTTCCCCCCCTGTGGTGGTGTTACCGATATAAAACATAGCCTATGTTACAGCAGAGACTGTCACCACCAATTTGCCACCAGTTCCAGAGATTCCACAGAAATTGTAATTTAAAATGTTTTTAGAACGCTTTTCGCTCATCTCACCCTTTTAAATTTCGATTTTTTTAGAATTTGTTCTTAGAGAGCATTTACATCTTATAAGAAACTAACATGCTAATTTTCATGTTTCTAACACCTTCAGTATAAAAAAAATCGAAATTTTAGAAAATTTTTCTCTTCTGCATCCCCCTGGGAGTAGTGGCACCGACATAAAATATAGTCTATGTTGGAGCAGGGATTGTCACCATCAATTTTCCACCGTCACTTTTGAAAATGGTTCTGTAGTTCCAGATATTCCATAGAAATTGTAATTTAGAATGTTTTTACAACAGTTTTCGCTCATCTCACCATTTTAAATTTCGAATTTTATCAGAATTTGTTCTTAGAGAGCATTTACATCTTATAAGTAACTACCATGCCAAATTTCATGTTTCTAGCTCCTTCAGTATAAAAAAAATCGAAATTTTAAAACGTTTTTCTCTTCTGCACCACCCCCCCCTGGGGGTAGTGTCACCGACAAAAATATAGCCTATGTTATAGCAGGGATTGTCGCCATCAATTTGCCACCGTGACTTTTGAAATCGCTTCAGTAGTTCAAGAGATTACCTCCTACAAACAAACAAACAAACAAAAAAACAATCTTTACTACTTTATAATATTAGTATAGATAGATAACCAAAAGTAAACACGATTACTGAAATTCTTTGTCGGTTGCAAAAATCATTGACATTTTATTATTTTAAACACAATATACAATATTCCCGCGACGTCACAGTAAATATGAAAATTTGTTTACTTATAAGAACGTCCAGAAACCTGAAAATTAAAATATATACGTCCAAAAAAGTCGCGTGAGTGAATAGTATTTTCCATTATTTCTTTTTTTCTCTGCAACAATGGAAGTACTAATCCACTCTATCCACAATATGGATGCGTTCATACCGGAATCAAAACACTGTGTTTTATTGTATTTAGATTCTCCTTGTAAGAAAATAATAACCATATACATTGTATCGCTATTGGTTATATGGGATAAAATAACACATTATAAAAATTGATGAAATAGTTGCCCTACATAAGAATATATTTGAAAATCCAAGTTTTTCGTGTTCTGTCATGAAAGTGCTCTTCAATGATGTAGTGGCTTTTTAATAACATTTAGGAGCTGTTCCATCTTGCATAAACTATGGTTCATCTTTTTCGGGCCATTTAAGCAATTAATAAGTGTGTTCCAAGCCATGTTCCGGAAGAATCGAACAGTACCTTTTTGCATTAACTGTGTTTCTGAAAAGGTTTGCTGCAAAAGCTCTTTTTGAGCAAATGGCTATATAGGCAGTCGTTCTTTGTGGATGTAGGGGCTTTTCAAGAGACTCATGATGGGTTTCTCTGTACCAGAACCGGTAATTTTGCTTATTAATGCACCCGGTCAGATGAAAGTGAGACAGATCATTAAACCAAAGCTTTGGTAGCGGGATTTAGTTACTTAGAGATAGCCAAAGAACGTTTTCAACGAAAACATACATTTTTATTCTTGGTATTTGCAGTCAAATTGTGCACAATTTGAATTTTGTATAGGGGAAGATACAGTTAACCTTTTAAAATGAGGCGAACAATTGTCTCAGAAATGCCGATCTCTTGAGCAAGTCTCGAACTTGAACTTGACAGATATGTATCTTCATTAACACGTTCCTCCACTGGCTTGATATTTTCAAAGGTCATTGTAGATCGCAGTCTTCCGGTTAAATTTGCCTTATGATAGGCAACATTTTCTGTCTCTTTAAATTTGGCAATTAAATTTTTTATCGTTTGCCTTGTTGTTGCCTGTGTATTTAATAAGTATTTTCATAAAGGGTACACAATGAAGAAAATAATCCATCAAAATAATCGTATTTCATAATATTAAAATTTCGGTTCTCGATCGTCAAATCATGGTTAGGTATTTTTGGTCCATTTCGAACCGATTGACTAAAATTTCAAATCTGGATAACAGTTTAACCCTACCTTTAACCCTACAAATTATCACATTTTCTGATAACCTAAATTGTATCTTTAATTTGTCCTCAAAATAATAAAAATCAAACTTACAGTACACGAAGTAGGGTGGTTTAATTAAAAAAACTCCTGTGTTTGGCCAAAAAAAAAACACAACTGAAATGCAACAGCGCTTTTGCTCAAACTTTTGCTTTCTTTGAGTATGTATATTTTGCGTTTCCTCTTACAATGAACGCCGCCTCTCACACCGCTCTAGTTTCTGAGCATGTGCGGATAAACCTTATTGTATGATTCCTTTTGACGGGCTCGGTATATAGCTAAGAGGCAACGTGTTTTAGTACATTTCTGTTTACAGAAATGCATTTTTGTTTATTGTTAAACGTTTCATAATGTAAGGAATCTTGAATATGTGCATTTTTTACAGAAAGTTTAGACTATTTGTCGGGACTTGTCGGGACCAGTGGACTATTGTTTTGTATTCGTAGCAATTGCCTGAAATATTATCTCTGTCATACACTTATACTAGGATATTTTCAAATGAAGACTACCAAATAGAGACATTTTTGTAAATGGTAGTACGATTGAATTTAACAATAGTCACAATTCCCGGCGTATAACAAAAGGACTAAAAATCATATTAAAGCAACAGCACATTAAAAATGTCATGAAGAAAGTTAATGATAATAAAATAGAAATATGTGACGAATTTCAGTAGAGAAACTATACATAATGTCGTAATATTTAAAAAAATAAATACACCACTGCAAGTCAACATGTCATTCCATTCGTATTTGGGTATCCTTTTATGTCACTCAGAACATGGTGGAAAAGGTTAAGCGAAGAGTATTATCCCTTTTCATCTCATATCACATAAAATAGTTTATATTATATATATTAAACACACACATATAAATATTTTTACACATAACATAAACTATAACTCATATTGTCTAACCAATAGCATTTTGTTAAATTGTTTTGCATAGGTAATGCATGTTTGAGACTTTTTCAAAAAATATTAAAGCATACTACTAGAAAATTTATAAAAATGTTTAAATAGAAGCTATGAATTTTATAACATAGTCTAATGTACATCCTAAGATGTAACGAGTTTTACTATATCTCTATTTATAGAAATACATTTATGTTTATTGCTAAAAGTTTAATAGAGTCGTAAACAATACTATTTCTACTTCTCCAATAACTCTGAAACAATGATGACCATTTTTATTTGCATTTGAAGAATAACTCAAGTTATGTAGTGAATACAAAACGATTCTGAATACATTTATTATACACTATATTGCCAAAGGTGATTGGTCACTTTCGAATTTAGACGTTTTGTTAACTATCTAGAAAAATACACGAGGAATTAACCTGAAACTGCAGGTGTCTGAACAGCATAGTATAGCTTATATATTTCCGTGAATAGTTTTTTTCCGAAACCCCATAGGGGACTGTCAACAAATTGAAAAAGAACGAATATCTTTTGGATTACCCTGTAAAACCTAATGTAACAAAACTCATCTTTTTGCTTCCTTTTGGTAACAACGGATTTCGAGCTTCTTCTATCGACGATAATTTTCAGAATTTTCAAACTATGAGTTTGAGACTTTCACAAAAGTTGCTCTATATACTTAGCTAATACATTATGCATATTATATTTTGATTGCATTCGCGCATGTGCAGTGAAATTTGTTTTAGTAAACCTGCTCATTTTTTCTCCAATTTTTATTGTTTTTTAATTCCGATTGCAGAGTATTATGTACAATGTTGTTTGACATATCTTCTCAAAATAACTTTTTTTTTATATTAAAAACTTTGCAAATTATAAGCAAAAAACTAATCGAAATTTAGGACTGTTTTTATAAAAACCTTAATTTCTCTACGAGTATACATGCTATCCTCATAAAAATAAACACAGTATATTACAATAAGATACTTATTAATAATTTCAGGTTTGAACGCTTTTGCTACATTAGTTTTTACAGTGTTATGCAAAAAATATTCGTCCTTTTTCAATTTGTTGACAGTCCCCTATGGGGTTTCGGGAAAAATATTTACGGAAATATATAAGCTATACTATACTGTTTACACACCGGCAGTTTCAGATTAATTCCTCATGTATTTTTCTAGATAGTTAACAAAACGTCTAAAATCGCAAGTGACCAATCACCTTTGGCAATATAGTGTATTTATGCTGTTTTCATATAAAAATTTTTATACATAATTTAATTATTTTGGTGCTTAATAAATTATCTTTTCGTATTTATGTGACATCACAAAACATCATTATATTATTGTGTAAGATATACATAGAATACAAAAATTAATACATTTTAAACGTATATGGAAAACCTTCATCATAGTTAGTGATCTGGAAGAACATATTTGTTTTAAAATAACAAAGAGAACAATACGTTTTTATTATGTGGGTATTTAACTACAAGACATTCATGTATATGTTTATAGAATTAATATTTTTGAAAACTATCATAACAGTGAGGTTCATTCTAAATAAAGGGGTTTGATTTTATCTTTCAAAGCATTCGCATTATTTAAGGTATATGTTTAGAATTTCGTAAATATATTTTATGTAGGAATGATAATTGATTGTCAAAAATGATGTGTAAATAAAACACTTAATTACAACTTCATTTATTTCTAAGGTACAGATATTGTGCCCATTTTTGCATATGTTATAATTATTTTATATAACTTTTGTAATAAATTACATATTTATTAATAATGAGAAAGCATATCATCTTCTTGGATGTATGTTTATACATTTACAAACGGATCAACAAAAAAATTACAAATTTACCGGAGAATTATTTCTGCGGATTAAATTGCTTCCTAAAGAGTGTTCACAGTTTACAGAATCGCGAAAAGCATAAGCAATATTCACGGTATATTTTATGTTTCAGTAACTACAATATACACTGGTTTACAAAATTAAGAGAATTTGGATATTTTGTCAAATTTAATGAAAATAACTGAACTGAAATATAAAACCAGTACTTCGAAAGAAAGAGAAAGATACTGTGTGTCGAATACGTAAGTGCAAACGTGTGTGTGGGAGGAGGTAGTACAGGTAGATGCTTTATAATCGCTTGGCGAAATCCGCATTTCGTTCACTCGTACACCTCGGCGAATTTCAGAATGATTTTTTGCATTAATCGGTAAAATTCAAATTCAAACAGACAAAATGAGTAACCACCGACGTTTAGATGATGGAATGAGGTGACGAATCGTAGGGAGGTTAGAAGCAGGCCAAGCTCAAGTCCATATTTGTAGAGAGTTCTACGTAATGCCCAGCGTCGTGTCCAGCTTATGGAAACGGTTTCAGGATACCGGATCCATCGAGAGAAAGCATGGCCAAGGTCATCGTAGAGCCTCGACGGCCAATGAAGATAATTATTTGTCAATGACATCGAAGCGTAACAGGCATGCTACGGCTTCTCATCTCTCTCATGACATCTATGCGGCCACAAGATGCCGAGTTTCAAGGGTTATTGTTTCCAGAAGACTTTATGAGAGAGCCCTGTTTGCAAGAAGACCTGCTGTTTGTGTCCCGCTGACTTCTGCATACGGGAGAGTCCGTTTAGCATGGTTTAAAGATTATAGATATTGGTGCAGGGATCAATGGGCAACCCTCCTTTTCAATGATGAGTCCCGGTTCAACCTAATAATTTATTCTCGCAGTACTTTCATATAGAGAGAACTAGGGACCCGCTATCTTCTCTCCAATGTCAGAGAAATTGACCATTATGGTAGCAGGGGATTGATGGTCTGGGCATCATGTTGGACGGTCGCACAGACCTCCATGTCTTTGAAAGAGGCACTGTGACTGTTGTGAGGTATAGAGCTGAGATCTTGGAGCCCTATGTTCGGCTTTTCAGAAATGCAGTTGGCCCTGATTTAATTTTAATGGGTGATAACGCCCGGTCACATAGAGCTGTTCTGATCGAAGATTTTCTGGAAATTGAAGATTTTCGCCGGATGGATTGGCCAGCCAGATCTCCAGACCTCAACCCTATAGAGCACGTTTGAGACGCTCTGGAGAGGGCAATAGCAACTCGTAACTCCCCTCCGATATTCATCCTGGGCCTGAAAACAGCGTTGCGGAACGAGTGGGAACAATTGCCATAGGAACTCGTAAACTGCCTTATTTCCAGTATAAAATCGCGGTGTGAGGCCTGTATATCTGTAAGAGGGGACCATACCCCCTATTAACCCATTTTTTGTTCGACTTTTTAACCACTGTTTCACACCTTCTGTTTCCGATGAGTGTTACGACAATCATGCGTGAGTATTATAACTGTTGAATGGTTATTTTATTTGCATTATATCAACCTATGTTCATGCCAATTTTCATTAAAATCTATCCAGTAGTTCTGTAGATAATTGACCAAATCTAAAAATTTTCCTAATTTTGCACACCAGTGTATGTATTATTGGTAACCGATTTGCGTTATTCACCTGAAAAAATTTATACATAGTCGTATTCTGAAATGATATTGCTGAATCTATTTCTAAGATATATTTATGGAGCAATTTTCCGCATATGTTATTATATATATAATGGAATTACTTGTTTGTCGTATTTTGATTTCAGAGGTGTTATATATATATATATATATATATATATATATATAATAAAATATCTATTTGTGAATAATAAGAAAATTTATGAAATTCTTGGATGTTTCTATTTTTTTTTTCAAATGGATCAACAAAATACTTTTTTCGATTAATGTATTAGGAATATTAAATTATTTGTACTTTTTAAAAAGATTATGTTAAGATATACCTGAGGTTTAAACTTTTTACTGAATAACACAACTCTGTTTATCATTTATTGAAATGTAAATGACATACTTTTTTCTATGGTATATTTTTGGATTTCAGTAAATATATTATCTATGTTATTGGTAATCGATTGGAATTATTCATCTAAAAGAAATATACAGTCTCCTCTTACAAATCATATTACTAAATCATTGTGTAACATAAATTGATTGAGCAAATATCCAGGTATATTATTGTTTATTTATGTTACTTTTGTCGTAAAATATCTATTAGTGAATAATAAAAACATTTATCATTATATTGATTGTTTGCATATTATTTTGCAAACGTATCAACAATATATATATATATATATATATATATATATATATATATATATATATATATATATATATATATATATATATATATATATATATATATATATATATATATATATATATATAATAAAAAAAAAATAGAGGGCATTCTGATTTACACATACGCTTACTAATACAATTTTTGTAATGGACTTTGATGTAATACTTTTATATGTGAATTACCGTAGTTATATTTAAATATTCATTAATTAATTTAAACGTATTATTCACTACTATTTAGAATGTTTATTGATTAATTGTATTTACTTTTATGCCCATATTGGACAATATCATATTCTAATATAATGTAATACTTTATTAAACGCTAATATAATATATATTAATTCAAATTAATTTTCTTCCCTAACAACTTATATCATGTGTATTTAAATTTTAACTTTGTATACAAAAACATAATTTGTTACTATAAATTTCAATATTTAATTAATATTATTTTTAAATACATAGTATCTTAATTCACATAATTTAGTATTTTAATTTGCCCACGGAGGGCAATATCATATTCCAATATAATATAATATAATGTAATACTTTTTTAAATACTAAAATTATATGTATTAATTTAAATTAATGTTATTCCCTAACCTATTGTATCATATGTTTAATATTAAATTTATCTCCAGAGCATCTTTATTCACTTTTAGTATTTTAATTAATCAATACTACATCCAATTTTACTTTAATGTTATTGGATTTATTATTCATTTTATATTTAATTTCATATATATTTATTATTAAATATTATTTATTTTATTTTATTTATTTATATTTATTAACTAATTACTACCACTTAAGATAGAATGAATTCATTTTTAATATTGATTATTTCATTGTATATTCACTACATATTCTGCTCATAGATGGCAGTACCATGGCTTGTTTGCTTTAAAAAAATCAATATATCCATGTAGTTCATTTTCAAATACATAGATGGCAGCACCATGGTTTGTGATGATTTTAAAAAAATCCATAAATCCAAGTAATTCATTTTCTAAATTGGCAACAGGGTCTGTAATCATCTAAAACTGTTTTTGGCAACATTTAGTAAATTATTTTTTGCAATTCATTGCCTTTATTGGTCTTCATGTATCAGGTTAGTGTTGTGAGTAGGAATCCATGTTCATCGTGTAGATTATGGCATTTTGTGATCTATTATCAAGTTCTTTTCTTATAATTCTGGGTAATGTTTCTCTCTTTTTAAGTATTGTATTTGATTTATGAATTTTAAGTATTTTTAACTAGATGGTTATTGTCATTGAGTGGTCGTCTCAAATTCATGTTCTTTAGCAATTTTAATGCTAATATGAAAATGAAACCACTCATTTTATTTGTGGAATTTATGCATTTGGGACTTGATAATTCTGTATAAATTCCACAAATTTCATTCATTCTATTTAATTCAATTTTTAATTTAATTTCTACTTCTTTTTTATTAGTATTTAATATCTAGATTCATTATGCTGGGGTTACAATTTCGTTGTCAATAAATTATTACTTCCTAACTCATAATTTCAAGTTTCAGGTGGTGTTATGGTAATGTTTCATTAATGGTTATATATATATATATATATATATATATATATATTATGCGACATTATAATGGACAAATTAAATACTTATAAATCACACATTTTTGTACTTTTTTCAGATTTAAACTGCCTCCTGTATATGTGTGAGTTTCAATAGTCATATATTGAAATGCATTTGGCAGAAATGTTAGCTACGCGTAATTTTGGATTTCTGTAAATGTACTATATGTAATATCGCTAATAGACTCAACAAAATGTTTCTTTTGCCATCTCATGTCTCGAAAAGAACATTCATTATTTAAACTTTACAATGTTTTTGATAATGTAAATAACAGCAGCTTTTAAAAAAACATTTTCATAGACTCCATAGACTTAATTTCATCGGACATGAAATACAGTTTAGGTCGTGAGAAAGTTACACACTCTCACATAAGAATTTATCTATACTAATATTATAAAGGAGTAAAGATTGTTTTTTTGTTTGTTTGTTTGTTTGTTTGTAGGGGGTAATCTCTGGAACCACCGAAGCGATTTTAAAAGTGATGGTGGCAAATTGACGGTGAAAACCCCTGCTCCAACATAGGCTATATTTTTGTCGGTGACACTACCCCCAAGGGGGGGTGGGGTGCAGAAGAGAAAACGTTTTAAAATTTCGATTTTTTTTATACTGAAGGATCTAGAAAAATGAAATTTGGCATGGTAGTTACTTATAAGATGTAAATGCTCTCTAGGAACAAATAAAAAAAAGAATTCAGAATTTAAAGGGGTGAAATGAGCGAAAAGCGTTCTAAAAACATTCTAAATTACAATTTCTATGGAATTTCTAGAACTACCGAACCGATTTGAAATTTGGCGTTGTAGTTACTTATTAGATGTAAATGCTCTCTAAGAACAAAATAAAAAAGAATTCAAAATTTAAAGGGGTGAAATGAGCGAAAAGTGTTCTAAAAACATTCTAAATTACAATTTCTATGGAATCTCTAGAACTACCGAACCGATTTGAAATTTGGCGTTGTAGTTACTTATAAGATGTAAATTCTCTCTAAGAACAAAATAAAAAAAAATCGAAATTTAAAAGGGTGAAATGAGCGAAAAGCGTTCTAAAAACATTCTAAATTACAATTTCTATGGAATTTCTATGGAAAATAAAGAAATAACGAGTAGAGTAAGTATAAAAACCTCTGTATAATATGTATAAATGTCTCTTTAGAGTTTATTATAAATGTTATTGTTTAATGATTTATCAGTCTGATAAATAGAAGTAATTAATTAATTATATGAATCAAAAAATATATTTTTCTTAGAACTTTTAATTAATAAATGAATTTAACATGCAACACTCTTCCTTATAACAAGTATTTGATATCTATATCTTCATATATTATAACTGCTATGTAAAAATTACTTGTTACTCTGTAAGTGTTCTGAATAAACAAAATTGATTCATAAAAAACAAATAAATAATATAATGGAAATTTGGAAATTTTTTCTACAGCATAACATATATGGTACGAAAAAGGAATTTATGTAATTCAATGTAATTTCACACATAAGGTAGAAATCTCACTCAATATTTTAGGATTATTATATTAACAAGATACATATTTTTAAAATTGTACTTTGGGTTATTTGTGAATAAGAAAAGAAAAGTAGTCATGCTTCTAAGGTCTATTTCTATTATTTATGTTATTCTGATAAGAAAATCCATTAATTAGTATAGCAATTCCTTCAAATAGATATATTTGATTTCATTATAAACGACTGTTTTTTGTTTTTGATCTTATAATTAATTCCATATTCTTTTATTTTCTTTCATTAATGTTCATTAATGTACATAATTCAGGTTTTACAACATTACATATATATTTGGTACTTTGATGAACAGTATATTGAAGAATATTATACCTTTTTATTGAAGAACTGTATGAAATATATTATATGTTGCATTTTCGAGAAATGCTTTAAACACTTGTGGATGCAATTATAATCATCTCATAACTTAATGAGAAATTCAGTCGTATTTAAGCAAAATACATCGTATTTTCGATTTGGAATGAAATTAGTTTTCTGTAAAACAAGTCTTGATTTCTGGAATAGATGATCTGGCATTGAGGCTCTAGCTTATAACATGTCTAATCTATTTCTGCTGAAGCATTACTTTTTAGTATTTTAAAGTATTTTGTATCTTATATCAGCATTGGTATTTATTTCTCAAGTTTAATATTTGATTTTTTTATTAGTTATTTTTCATTTTTATTCTAACGGAACATTTGTATGTGATAATAACCATACTATCATAACTTTATATTTTTCTTAACACATAAATATGCTCGATACACAATAATGAATTTGATATGAAGTCTTCTGTTTCAAATACATTTTATTTATTCCATATTGGACTAACTTTAGAAGATATAATTTAGAAATAGAAGACCAGGAATACAATAACAAGACTTTGGTATTAAATAAGGAATCTTACTAAAAACAAGTCAGCCTTCACACATTAATCCCCAGCAAGACTAAATTAAATATGTGTTATCGTGTGCCTGCTATCTCTACATTGAAAATCTTCTAGTCCATTTTAGTGTACCCTACATTTTAAATGTGTTAAAGACCGAAAAACAAGTTATATAATTAGAACCTAGCAGTTATTGGGTTGTTCGGAATCTTTCTTCCGTTTGGGAAAACCGATTCGTACCGGAAAATTCTGCCCGTCAATTATTAGACATTAGCTATAAAAATTAATGTCTAACAGTTACATAATAGAATTTTCCAGTACAAACCAAACTTTCCCAAACGGAAAGAACTTTCCGAACAATCCAATACTTTGTTGTACTTTGGTATTTCAAGAGGCTAATTCCATACGTGAATGTAATGTAAGTCACATAGGTGCAAACGTTTACGGTTCAAACCACCTGTATTTAAAAAAAAAAGAATCCACTGTATTTAATTGTAGATATATGGGATTGAATAAGTCAAACTTTCTTTACTATAATACTGGTAGTCAAACACCGCAGCCATTGTGACTGACACTACATTCACGCATGGAATTAGCCAAGATTCTTATATGTTTTCGCGACCCACCAAATCTGTAGGTATAGTACGTAAGAAGGACTTTAGCACGAAGCATACCCACACACACACGAAAACTTAAATAGGTGATACTAATGTGAAAGTGCAATTATAACAACATTTTATTACATGAAAAATACATTTAATTATGAGCGTATTTATTAATGAAAGTATAACGAATGTATTAAAAATACATTGGCAGTTCGTCCACCGTTTTAAACTAAGTGTTCATAACATATTTTCGCATTTATGAAATTTCATAATTTGATTGACAAATTTTGTATATACTTTTCTTAAGTACGTTGACTTAATTTCACACGCGCCGAACAAAATAACATTATATACACCGTTTATATAAAAATGAGACAATAAAAAGCATACATAACAAAAGCGCAGTCTGCAGATTATCCATCCATGTCCTATATAGCAGTTATTCACTAAATACCGTATGGAAGATTAGTGTCTTTATTGGTGCCTAAAGCCTCTCACAAAATCTGCAACATATAATAATAAAAAGATAAATAATACATAAATTTGATTATCTTTACAATTTTATCATAGATAAATTTTATGTCTGTTTGTTTAACTTTTTGTGAATTAAATAAATTTTTACGAGTAGTGAGGAAGTTAATAAATAGTTCCTGACAGACATTACAAGTTATGCTTCGATTATATTTTTTTTAATTTTATTTAGATTTATCATCCATTATATCTTGTCTTTTTTTTAACTTCTGTTAACCCCAGGAAACATTGGTTGTGCTGAAATATATATTGACACACTTTTACAGGTTTTGCAGTCATATTTGTATGATTATTTTTAATAATGTTTAATAATTCTCATTCATATAATAATGCTATATTTCTCCATGTAACGAAAAAACATCTCGAATAAAAATATAACGTTGCTATGTATCGATAGTTAAATATTTATGACAGCTTATATATTCAGTTTGATTATTAGTACAATTAAATATATATGAAATGAAAAACAAAAACTGAACCTGGATATCTTACACAAAAATATGTGTCTTCTGATGTTTTGATAATACTATTTTTTTAACAAACAAAAATACAGTTACTCTATCGGAATAAAAGAAAGACTGATATAAATATGAAAAAGAAACAAATCTTTAAAACAAACGTTAAATTACACGAACAGCTACAAATTTATGTTTACATTTGATAATGTCACTTGAATGCAAAAAAAAAGATAAATTAAAGAAATGGTCTAATAATCGGCGATTTAGTCAGTGCTCCACCTGGGAGTGTGCAAAGAGTTCTCGTCCATAGGCAGGACACTAAAAATAGTGTTAAATGAAAAGAAAAAATAAGAATAAAATACAATGGTGCAATTTTCCAAACTTTCTGAGTTTGGAGAAGGATATTCTTATCTCACAGATTAAGAATCTGGCAGTGTAGAAGATTGTTCTAATATATTTTTTAAAGACTTAATGTGATTTCGCCTGATATGAAAAGGGGATTCTTACAAATTGTTTTCAATATACAGTATGTAGAAAAGTATAATTTTAGATAACGTCTTCTACAATGACTATAGATTTAAAACACGTAATGTAACAAATGAATTTTTTCTATTATGACATAGTATTTTGAAATGATATTACAAATTTTATACCGTAAATAAATAGTATACAAAAAAATATTAAATGGAGTCTAAAATTCCCTTGAAGCATATCAGCAACGTTGCTGTGCTCTCTATTGAGTAATCTAACTATGCCTTCGAGGTGGTTAGAGTGGTAGTAACAAACACGAGAATGATAAATCATGCGTCAAGCTTACATTGTGAAAGACTTTCGAACACTTCCTGAATATGATCCGTAACTAAACTTCGCCGTTTAAAAACGTGACAGAAGTACGGAAACAACTTACAAAATGCAATATACATTTGAAAACCAGATTTTAGCAATTACTGTCCATTACCGGAAAGGTTCGCAAAGTCTTTTGTGCATAACTATGCATAAAATATAGAGCTGTAAATACAGTACATAATGTGCTACAATTTAGTTCAATTAAAAAATGTATTGTATAGTCAAAATTACAGCTTCATCAATTTCCTACAATTGATGAAAATGCACTCAGATCATTTTTAAAACCCTGTATGTTATCTACAGCTGTTTATAAACACCCCAATTTAAAGAAAATTACATAACACAACAGAAAACGTACTCTCAGAAATTGCTATCCATAGGCAGAAATATATCCAGTGTTTTTCAGTAGCTATGTATATTAATATGTTTATATTCATCAAACATCCCTTAGAATACTAAATATTGTTCGGCTGGAAAATGCATATTTCAATTGGAAAACACTTAAGAGATTGACCCTCGTACACAGTAATGCTTGCAAATTATTTTTTGTAGCTCTGTATACGATCTATAGAATTTCATACTCTGCGTAGTGGGAAATCATTTTGTTAAACTAAAAAGGCATGTCTCAAGTGAAAACGTACTTTTGACATTTATTGCTTATAGAGAAAATTGTAAGCAAAATATTTTGTATATGTCTCCTTGTGGATGAACGATTACTGTTATACCCGTGATGTTCTACAGTACGTATCTTATAGTGCATCTGAACAAGTTATATAAATTTGATTATGTTACAAACAGTGCAACATCATTAAAATACGCAGAAAAAAGTTTTACTTTCCAGTAGAAAATTATGTAACTCAATTATTTTATGTGACTTTCTAAATAAATTATAATTGCTTTGAATTATATACTACAGAAAGACTGTTTTAGTGCACCTTAAAAATGCATATAAATTTCATTTTGTGTTGCATACTGTACCAACATTAAAATACACCTCAAATGATTTTTCGCGTTAAAACTAAAATTTAACGAGATTCTTTTGAGTGTCCCTATAAATTATACACTCCATTTTCAATAGTGAACATGTCATATTAAACTTCAGTAAAATATAAGAATTAAATGGTAATAGTCCATTTACAAGAGTTTCATTACGGATAAACGACAAATTGTAGACAGTCAAACCGAAGTCATAAACGATTTCAACAATGTTGTAGCCTTATAAAGAATTTTCTAATGTCTTAGCGTTAGACAGCATGAAGGAGTAAACTAAGAATTTTTACAGAAGTTTCTTCTGTAGTTAGAATTTACGAATTTCAAATTCCGCTTACTCCCATGGCCACTACAGTGGCTGAGAGGTTCTGCTCTCGAAGCTGGTAGACGGGAGGTGCTGGGTTCGATCCCAATCGTGCCCGTCGGCCTAATCGTTCTGAGTTTTCGTGGTTTTCTTCGAGCCGTGTATTTATCCATGCGTAAATACGGGTTAGGTTCCCTTAGAAAGACCCCCACGGAGGGCACTCCCCCCGGGCCTATATCCCAAGTGTAGATAATTGGCCGTCAACAATCAACCCAACCCAACCCATGGCCACGACATTGCCGTAGGTCTGATTATGGATTTTGCAAAGGTACGATATTTTTCTAAAATATTATAATGTGTTGTATACAAAATTACGCTAAGTTATCTGGTTCCCTAAAACTTTAAAATTACAATAAGAACAACGAGGTAAATTAGCTTTGTTTGAGATCTACGACATAAGATAATACGAGTCTTAGCATTTTATCTTTACCATTTTTTAGATTACCTTAAAACACCTTCATCCTTAAAAAAAAAAATAGATTTTTTTAGAAACATATGAAATTACACATGATTTTCTTGTCTTCTAATAAGACGACTTTTGGAACAAACTTTCAGGATTGACTGATGTGCGCAAAACTGGCAAATTGTTTTCACTGTCCAATTTAGATTTATGCAAGCAATTAAAAGGGGATTAATTTTTTTTTACCATTTCGTCAAAAGCGTTATAGCTGAATTATTAAAATAATACGGTTATTTATACTTGGTAAACATAATATATGCTTACGCATTATTATTGCCATTTTGTACTATTTAATTCTTCAGGCAAGTAGCGAGTCTTTCAGTACGTAAATTCATGAACAAAAAAGTGCGGTATTACCAAAGCTGGCGAATGTTTTATTCAGAAATTCCAAATTCAAACCAGAAAATATTAACCAGTAGTTACTTTTTAATTTATTCATAGCGCTACTGGAATTTTCGTGTATAAAGCTTTTCTGCTTTGGATTTATTTTCAACTATAAATATCTTGAAGACTTATTTTACATTTTTTATTTCTATATCATTAATTTAATATAAATTAAACTTTATTTATTTCTGGCCGAAAGCTATCTTTATGATTACTTATTTTTATTTTTTTCTCTTCATGGCCCCATTTAATTTTTTGCTGTGTAATTGTTGTTCTGGACTTCGGCAACGGTCATAAATCTCAGATCCACAATGCTGTTACTAGACATACGGAGATCATGGCTCCAGGGACTCTGATTAATAAACTCGTTCAAAGTTCCAAGTTCTATATTAAAAACTGAAAGATAATTACAAAAAGTAAAAATAAGTATTCAAACCTTCTGGTTAATTTGAGAAAGATGATAATGTTCATTCCCATTGTACAGTGCATCCAATCATTTTCTACAACTAAGAGTCAGCGAAAATTATGGTATGAGATTTGATGAAAAAATTTTATAAAGGATTTTTTTAAAAACTATCATAACTTTTAAAGTTTAAAAATTTTAAGTTATTTTTCTTCCACGAATTAACAGATTTATAAAATGAAACATTGTTTTAAATCAAAAACCGTTGGACTAAACTACAGTTCTGAAATTTAAAAACGCTCTCGAATTTTGAGGGTGTTTGGTTACTTTAGATAGGATAGATTATATCATAGATTGTTGTACAAAAATAATAATTAAAAAACCCCTGTTGAATATTTGTTGATAGTAGTACAACATTTTTGAAAGCTATTACAGTAAATGCATAGGTATGCCTGTTTGCATTTCTCGGCACTACTTGTGAAGAGTTTTCAACAATGAATTATAATTGCACTGTTAAGTTTTTCCAATCATTCTGTGCTTTTTATATCTGCCTTATTGAAAATAATCACTAAACATCCTAAAAAACTGTTTTTTTTAATTTTATGACTGCCTAGCTTAAAACTACAGTAGCTTTTGTAAAAAACAATATATATATAAAAGGAGTATTTGAAAAATTCACGTGACTCATTTAACCCTACTTCTTAGTTGCAGAATTATTAAATACCTGGTATAAAACCTTACTTTTTCTCTGAAAGAGATTTAGAAATAATTTCAATATATTCTGATCATAAAAACATTAATTCCCCTGTTAAATAAAAAGACAGTGAAAAATTAATAAATAAACGTTATTTAATTGTAAAACACATAAATTACATCATTTGTAAATAGAAAATCCAGTTATCTAATGAAGTTATATTGTTAAAAACTATGCTTTGAAATATATATAACTAAACATTTATTTACATAGGAATTCTATTGTTATAAAAATAAAAGTTATTTTCATAACAAAAAAATTAATAACTCCACGTTTAAAGTAACAGGAAATTATCTTTTAATGAGGAAGAACTTATATTTTTTGAAGTAGCCTTAACGTGTGAAATCATATTTATGAGCTAGATGAAAATTAAATCATCCAAGCTGCTTATTATGTTAGTAAAAGAAATAATTCTTTGAATAAAACATGAGTCATTAATAAAAAAAATAATCTTCATTCAAAGTTAATTAATTAAAGCAACTTTTTTTACATGATAAACCACACATTATCTTGTCAAGGATTCAATTAATTATAGGAGTGATTCTGATAGTGGGGGAAGAATTAATGGCAGCTGGGCAGAAATTCTCAGAGTATGCATACATTTTATTAATAATCATTACCCTTTCTTTTGTTTATTATGTATGAGTTTTATACAATCCTAATAATATTATAAATCCGATTGTGTGCAAATGTTAGGCTGAAGCCAGCGTCAAAATGGAGCATTTAATGATCCTATATCTTTGGAAATATGTTGATTATAATCCTCAAATGAACATAGACTGGTTTTTGTTTATTTTATTAAAATATTTTTCTTAATAATTCAAAATTTTGTTATTTTCATAGAGAATAAATGGACATTTTTTCGTATAATATTTTAAAATGGTTAAATTTACTTTACCGTTGCTAATACTTTATCGTTGCCAAAACTAATTCAAAACCCGGAATAATAATTTTTACTCAACAATTTAGTTTCAGTTGAAAAATTTTCACGTAAAAAATGAAAATGAAATAAAAAAATTAAAGAATTAAAAAGAAAATTAAATAATATTATTAGAAATAAAACGTACTTTTTTAGTTTTTGATAATAATACAAGGTTTCAATATGCGTAACCATACGAAACAAGCTAATATGACGTCATTCATCGAAAATAAAGAGTATATGCTTTGTTTGGTGAAATAAAATGATCTTGGGTTTTTTTCTTTTTTTTTTCTTTTGTATGGCAACAATACTTGGCGTTTTACCGTCTGCGCACGGCTAATATAACTATACCGTATTTTTTATTTAAATTTTAAAAAAGTAAAGAGAAGTTTCAAAAGAAAATGGTTAGCAAATGTCAATAATATGCTCCGCAAAATTATCCATGTCGAAAATGATGTCATGGATAGCGAGAAATACTTATTTTCATTCTTAAAATTAAAAGAAATACCTCGATTACCTAAAAAAAAAATGACGAATGTTAATAGTTACATTTTTGTTGATAAAACCTTAAGGTTTAATATTATTTCGTTAAAGTAACACAATTTCCCCTATGCCAGTATTGAAATTAATTGCCTGGAAAAGAAAATTAACAAGAATTATGTCATTAAAAAGGGATTTTTCGGGAAAAAGAGACGTCATATTTTAAATAAAACGGGAATTTTCTAATATGTTTAAAATGAGTGTGAATCAATTCCTTACATTAATAATACCAGGATCAGTAAGTATAGACAGTATATGAGTTTCACGCCATATTTATAACGAAAAATTTAAATGTTTTGTTATCTATACTGATTATTAAGCATCAGTATCCGTTATATACTGATGAGAGTTTTCTACTAAAAATCACATAATAATTTTAAGAAAAGGAAAATGAACGCGAATCTATTATATTAAAATCTGACCGTGTGTTTGTATTTCGCAACTACTCCTACATTATCGAACGCAACGCGATTTACTTAATACCGGTTATCATTGACTCGAGGATATCACACAAACTCTCAGAATTAAAAAAATTAAATTACATGCCAAGATTTTTTTTTTTTTTTTTTTTTTTTTGGAAATTTTAACGAAGTTTATCTAAAAACAGAAAGTAAATTACTCCATATTTGTGTATAAAAAAAGGAAAAATAAAACAGATCAGCATATTTTTTACACCATTTTCTCATTAAAACTGAAAAACAGAATTTATTTTCATTTTGAATAGATGGTGAAAACAAAATCTTGATTTCAGTAAATTATCTGAAGAATAAAAACATATTTTCACATATTCAAACTTCATGAATCAATTTATTCTGGAGAACAAAGATTGCCTGTCAACATACTGTCATTTAGAAAACAAGATTTGTTTCAGCTATACCAGTGGTTCCCAAACTTTTGGGCTCTCGGATCCCTTTTTGGGAAGAATTTTTAAGGTGGAGCCCCTTTACATCACAGTACTCTATGGTTTACAAATTAATGTTTTTTATTCCTATGTAGCAGAGAATGATCTGCTGGATAAGAGTACGAACCAGTAGTTTTTAACAAGAGGCCAAGGTTCTCAGTTTGGCCCTTTTCTTGATACAGAAATTCTGAATTCATACTAGAAATTTTGAAAATCAAATTTTCTATTATTTAACCCCTTAACAGTTTTATTGAATATTTACTGTTATTGAACATAATAAATTGAAAATAAGGACTACAAATCATCGTTTTTTTGTATTAAAATATTTGCCTTGCATAATATAGATATGTCCGCTAAATACAGCAAAAGTTATAGTTAAAAATTTGGGGTTTCTGAAAGCTTTTAGTAACGAAGAAAATAAACTCGTTCTTACCCACGCGACGTTCGAGCAATACTGTTAAGTGGATAATGACATCCATTTTTAAAATAAAAAATATTCTTTCGGGATTTCCAGTATGAAATCGAAGTTAAAGATCAAAATGGTAACACTATCTGGGTCATGCATTGCATTGGGACTTACGTGAAACTATTGTTATCTATGGCGAAAACCACACACACACACACAGAAAAAGGTAACTTATACAGTTTTCGTTTACAAAGAGAGACTTCTGTATAATCCCAATAGGCTACTCGCGAAAAGAAAGTATATGCGTAGGCCCAGTCACCCATGAGTAATTATATAACACGTTTTCGCTAGTCCCGCCCACCCGTAATAGAATCATGCGATTACGGATTATTTTTTCATTCTTCTTTACGTTTCTAGTACTTCTAAACTTGCAACGAAAACGAATCGTCTCTGAGCTTCTTCTTTTGAATCATTTTTTAAAATACATTTAGAAGCAGATCACAGTTTTAGTGTTGAAGTGGGAGGAGCGAAATCTATAACATGTATTTTTAGGTGCAGCATCGTTCACTTTTTTGATGTTTTATTGGAAGTATTTAGCTATTAATTATAGTTTTATAATACTTAGATAATTAAATGTAGTTTATATATACTTTCTTTCACCATTGTTTTTGCCTCAAAATAGATATACGGTTAGAAACTACACATGTTAAAATAATTGCAACTAGTAGAAAAACTTTACTAACAAAACGGAATATATGGGTGGGGTTAAATTTATATAAGGGCTGGTACTCATTGACGAAAAGTATAAGCAAGGTGTGGAACTGAGCAAAAGTTTAGTTTGTTAGTGTGATGAAAAATTTTAAGAACAAATATATATTTTTAAAATTGCTACAGCTATATTTCTGATAGGAAAATGTGGCACCATAACATAGGAATCTTAGCCAATGCCGAGACCAATTCATACAAAATTTTAAAGACGGGTTGTTAAGTGATACAAGATGTTAAAAAAAATGCGTTTTCTACATTGCTTTAAAAATTAATTACAATTATGTAAAACAGCATGGAAAATTTAAATCACTAAGAAGTAATAAAAAAACAGATTAAAGGAATTAAAGTTACAAAAAGAAAACTATATACACAACGTATACAAATATTAAATGAATCTAATTAGGGGTTTATTAAATGATACAAGATGTTACAAAAAAGAGGCGTTTTAATCGACAAATATTATTTTACTATGAAAAACACTATAGAAAATTTCAATATTCAAATAACATAAACATATTAAAGAAATTAAAGTTATATAAAAAAAAAGAAATATAAATGCACAATATACACACATGTTAAATGAATCTAATGAGGGGATCTAAATGATACAAGATGCTATAAAAAGATGTTTTAATCGATAAACATTGTTTTACTATGAAAAACAGTATAGAAAATTTAAATAACTGAAAATTAGTACAAGTAACATAAACAGATTAAAGAAATAAAAGTTATATAAAAAAAAGAAATATACATACACAATATACAGAAATGTAAAATGAAATTAGTGAGGGGCTTTAAATGATGCAAGATCTTATGAAAAAGTCGTTTTAAGCCACAAACATTGTTTTAAACATTAAATACAACTATGAAAAATAATATAGAAGATTTAAATAACTAACATTTAATAAAAGTAAAATAAATAGTTTAAGGAAATTAAAATTCCAAAAATAAAACTAACACAATATACCACATATACAAATAGTAAATTCCGTAGCTTATTTTGAATCAAATTTTTAAAACACATTAAAAGCAGAAACATAAAATAAGGTAGTTTAAACCAAAAATATTATATAGAAAATGGTACATGTATAATGCTAAATTTTATATGATTTAAAAAAATATATCATAGTATTTTTCTACCCAGTGATAAATGTATTTATTTTTGACACACACACACACACACACAAATTTCTACATACTCTCGAAAAATTTCCCCTTGCAATATGCTAATTTCTTTCATGATTTGTTTATTTTCCTGGAACGCCGCGGAGCCCCTGAAAAGTATAGGCGGAGCCCCAAGGGCTCCGCGGAGCACACTTTGGGAACCTCTGAACTATACATTAAACCAAGGAGGCAGAATTGAATTTAAAGAAAAAGCATATACTATTTCCGATTAATGTTTTTTAGAAGGATGGCTGTTAAAACGTTTCACAAAGACGTTAAAAGTAAAACTGTTTATCAAGTAAAATTGACATTTGTTTTTACCCAGTTCGTCATTTCCACGATTTTATTTGGCCCTCCTTTTTGCATTGGTTGGAATTTCATTTTCGCGATTATTTGACACAAAATTTCACTTTTTTAAGATTGAGTTATGTCAAGGTCCCTATAACAAAAAATGCCGTATTGTCTCCTATGAAATGTGATAAATAGTTAGTTAATTATTAACGTTTTTAATTATCGGGAGTGAAGTATTTTGCTTAATTAATGTATTTATTCTTGTTTTAATGTTGCGTGAACGAAGTCGCGGGTAACAGCTAGTAAGATATAAATTGCACGTGCGAATATTAAAGGAAAAATAGGCTTGATTTTTTATATTGTTGGTTTTAATTGTCAATTTAGTTGTCATTTAAGTTAATTTTGTATAATCCTTTTGGGTCCATTTTTTTTACTTTGGGAAAAATTACTTTTATATGAAAATATTTACAGAAGAATTCCGAATCATAAAAGATAAGGATTATGGAAATTTAGTGAATTTGTCTTTTATTTAATGGACTGGCCATTTATCTAACAATTACAGTTATTTTCTCTATTACTAAAATGAAATTACTTTACTGAATAATTTTGAAGACGTTTGAAAGATGTCGTATTACTACAGGATTAAATAAACATAAGCAACAATTAAGGGTAATCATATTGGCATTTATGCAGTTTCTGTGTTTAAACGTTTATTTATATTTGGCTTAATGTTTTTGTATTTATCGGTAATTGTTAAATATGAATACATGTTAAGCTATAGAAAGACTTTATATTATTATGTGTAGCACAATTATTAATGATTTATTTTCCCCAATGAAACAGTTGCTAGAATTCAAAAGTGATTTTTTTACTGCTTTATTTCCAATCCACATTATCTCCAGTTAACACCAGATATTCTACGTGGAATACGAAAGAATATTGGAAAGCAAAAAAAATGAAATGAGTGTAAACAATGTTTTACGAAAGGGAAGTAAAAACTACACGGGCTACAGTGATTATGATTTTGATAAAACTGATGCAATGTTTTCTGCAATTTCTCTAATTTTAAAGAAGATAATTCACTTTTGTCTTTAAATGTTAACTTATTGGACTTCAAACTTGGGGACTTGGAAACAATGTTAGTTTACTTCCTTTTTAAAAAAATATAGTAAAATATGTAGTTTCCTTTTAAATGAAAACCTAAAATTTTACGCGTCTTCTGAGTTTAAAAAGTACATGCGGTTTTACACAATCGGTAGTGAAATACATGATTACTTCTTTATTTTTATATGTAAGTAATGAATAATT
Organism: Maratus michaelseni; assembly: GCA_963931845.1. Classification (NCBI taxonomy): domain Eukaryota; kingdom Metazoa; phylum Arthropoda; class Arachnida; order Araneae; family Salticidae; genus Maratus; species Maratus michaelseni. Next base: position 398,669,085 of record OZ007592.1, read on the forward strand.
AATAAGAATACCAAGAACCAACATATATTTATATTGAAAGAATGGTACCGGGATACTTTCAGTGGATGTGCGATTAGTTGCAGTGAATTCAGTTGCAGTAATTTACAGATATCACAGATTTGTAACAATTATAAATACAAACTATATTATTTTTTTGTTCTTATATGGAAAAATATTTAATCAACATAAATATTGATCCTCGAGATACATTTTGAATGATAAAATAACCACGTCCACTTTTATTAGAGATATTGTGCAACAAAATACTTTTTCAAACTTACTTGTACGTGAAAATATGTTTTATATTAAATATTTAATGCATGGTGAAAGATACAAAATATGCTTCTCTACCCCTGTTTACACTACGACATTGCTATACTAATTAATGTATTTTCATCCTGAATAGTATAACTTGTAGGAATCAAGCTTATACGAATGACATAATTTTAAATGTGATGTTTTATTTCTTATTTATAAATAATCAGACATAATAACCCATGTGCCACAGACTTATTGAAAGCGAGCTTTGTTTCAATTCAGATGTAATAAGTCGCGTAGTATTAAATGAAATATACGTATACGAAATATACGTAATAACATTACGGTATTGTTATACTAATTAACGCATTTTAGTTCAGAATATTATAACTATTAGGAATGAAGCATCGAAGCATAACTTCGTTATTTTCTTATTTATAAATAATGACAAATATAAACTTAAAATTATAAATTTTTTAGTATATGGTTGTTATAATATTGTCTTGAAATTCTGACGCATCTGAAAATCACATTACACATATATAAATTACATTTTGTATCTCGTATGTTACGAACGTGATCACAATTTCGATTATTTTATTTTATTTTATTTTTATTTTAAATTTATTTTTGTCTCTGCACACCACTTAAAGCATAACAAGTAATTATTTTCATAGTAATAATAAAATAGGAATTAATGGCTACAAATACATTACTTTGGAAATATTTTTGTATGTTAAATTATTTATTAAATCTGATTTATCAGTAAAAAAATGTCTGTTGTGGTACTAATAAGTATATCCTAATCCTAATCCTAATAATATTATAAATCTGATTGTGTGCAAATGTTAGGCTGAAGCCAGAGTGAAAATGAAGCATTTAATTATCCTGTATCTTTGCATATAAGTTGATTATAACCCTCAAATGTATATAGGCTGGTTTTTGTTTATTTTATTTCAATATTTCTCTTAAAAATTAAAAATTTCATTATTTTCATACAGAATAAATGGACATATTTTCGTATATTTTAAAATGGTTGGTTGGTTTGGTTGTTTTGGCCCAAAAGGCCAGGTTTTGCAGCTTTTTTAAAAATGGTTAAATTTATTTTACCGTTGCTAATACTTTATCGTTGCCAATATAAAATAAAACCCCTGAGTAATAATTTTTAATCAACAATTTATTTTCAAGTGAAAATTTTCCACGTGAAAAATGAAAAGGAAATGAATTATTTAAGAATTAAACAGAATATGAAATGATGTCATATTAGAAATAAAACGTTCGTTTTCAAATATTTGATAATAATACAAAGTGCACAAATACGAGTAAGTATGGAAAGCAAGCGAATATGATGTCATATATAGAAAAATAAAACAGATTTGTTTTGATGTTGAAATAAAATGATCTTGGATTATCAAATTATTTGTGATTAATTTCTCTTTTTTTTCTTTTTCTTTTCACATGAAAGGAATTATTTTAAATGTACGTAATATATGTATTTTAAATGTATGTGTTGTAAATTAAAGTTCTGTGTTTTAAATGAAATGAGTGAAAGATTTATATTTTTAATGAATTCAATACGAATGATGGGATAGGTTGGCGATTTATCGTCTGCACAAGGCTAACATAAAGATACCATATTTTTAATCTATATTTTAAAAAGAAAAAAAAAATATATATATTGGATGGCAAATGTCAATGATATGCATCGCAAAATTATCCGTATCGAAAATCAGAAAATCTTAATAAAAATAACTATATTTTTTAAAAGAAAGTTGCTTTTCTCATAAAAGCTATAGATTTAATTTGATTGTGTCGAAATAACAGCATTTTTCCTCTATCATTTTCCCACAATCGAAACACATTTATAAATCGTCGTTTTGAACCGGAATTTAATTTTACATTTCTTTTAGTTAAAAAAAAAAAAAAAAACTTTGTTGTCTTTTTTAAATATAGCTTTTTTTAAAGTTGTTTCATCATAGATTTTTGTAAAGTCTTGTAGGATAAGAAAAATTGCATACATTTTAAAGCAATGTTTAAGTAAAATTACAATTTTTTAAACTTAAAAAACAACAATGTTATCGAAAAGAAAATCGATTTTACCAACAAATTCGCGTAATGCAAAAGCAAAGAAGAAATCAAAAAGTAATGAATCTTTTCTTCCAGCCGAATTGTGTAAACTTGAACAAGCCGATCGTGCCAATTCATAACATTATAAACGTGAAAGCGCGTTCTATATAGTAGAATTTTTTTTACATATAGGTAGAACATTTCCGAGAATAGGAAGGTTAGGGGTTTGTAACCTTTGAATTATACCTCTGGAGGTGCCTAGTCAGGTGAAGGTCTCGTCACCTGATCAAGGTTCTAAATTACGAGACCAATTCCTTTCTCTTTTTTAAAATTTAAATTTCTTTTTTAAACCTGCCATTTCAGCGAGGTTGGATGGATGCCGTGAGCTGTCAAGTAGAGAAACTGTAGCAAACCACTAGAGAACACTACAGACAAGATGTAATACATAGCGGAAACACAAATATTTAAACTGAATTATATAAACCTGTCTATATTAGCAACCATAGTCAGTGTGAATATGGCCCGAAAGCAAGCCCCTTTCCTTATTCGACAACATACCCAGATACCCATAATTAATAACAAACTAGAACCGGCCAACACAGTATCAAAGTAACTCTCACGAAATACCGTTGCAGCCAAGGACAGCCAAGAAGCTAATCAGGTGGATCTCCGTTATGAGGAGATTAGGCGAATTTCGCCCCGCGGCCAGGTATACAAACTCGTTAAGCTGGGCATAATGCCCGGCAGGTAGGGGCCTGGTCTGCGGTTTAATAATAATAATAATAATAGGGGTTTGTAATTAAGTCCATAGTCAATTCGCTTTTTTTATTTTATTTTATTTTATTATTATTTTTTTTTTATCAAGTGAAATTTGGCGCAAAATTAAATACATTGTTGTAACCAGATTTGTTTTTTGCTTGGTAAACACTTAATGGTATTTTAGATGTTCATTTCCCCGCTCACCTTTGATGCCAACTATGACTGTAAAACATATTAAAAAATATTATCCGATAATTTTCTAATTTTCTTATTGCTTCATGATGTAAATAGACTTCCTGGTTCATACTTTAAACCTGAATCGGTCATGCCATTATCGTTCAATTTTTATTCCTAATCCTAACCCTAATCGTATCCTATCCTAATCCTGATAATAACTTTAAAGAATATTCTTCGACACGAATATATAAATTAAATCAATATCCATAAATGGAATGAATGGAAAATAGAACAAATAGAAAAGGCAAAATAAAATAACAAGAAAGTACATTTATTCGACACCTAACCCTAGAGAAAGCGTAAAAAATTTCAAGCGCATGAAATAAATCAAAATAATCCTATATATACTAACAAAAATATGTAAATTTAGATCATCAGATTTGTGTCGTCGGTATTTATTTGCTTATAGTGTTCTTGACGCGATAGAGAAAATATCGAGGTTAAATTGGGCAGAATTTAAAGTACTTTCTAGCAACCTTTATTTACATTTTAGAATCGCATCAGATTGTTATATCTTTGTGAAATATCTATCAATGTATAAAATCCACAAGCAGTTTGTTCACTATTTACACCACTTAGCGTGAAGCACTTAATTTAATATATACATAAACAAGATAATGTAGTAAGAAATATATAACATATGTCTATGCAAATGAACAATATAATAATGCCCATTTAGCAATGCACACATATACAAATTGTACACCAAATACCACCTAAAATGCACTGTTGTATAGAAGAATTCTGCCAGTGTTGTTTTTCGTTTTACGAAGAGGAATTCCTCGATTTTCACGATTTTACTTGGTCCTCCTTTTTTCATTAGTTGCAGTTTCATTTTCGCGATTGTATATATTATTTGGCATGAAATTTCACTTTTTTAAGACTGTGTTATATCAAGGCCCCTATAGCAAAGAAATACCGTATGGTCTCCTATAAAATGTGATAAAGCTTTGGTTAATTATATATGTTGTTAATTATCAAGTGAAATGTTTTGCTAAATTAAGGCATTTATTCTTTTTTTAATGTTACGTGAACGAAGTCACGGGTAACAGCTAGTAATATTATAAATCTGATTGTGTGCAAATATTAGGCTGAAGCCAGCGTCAAAATGGAGAAATTAATGGCCCTGTATCTTTGCATATAGGTGGATTATAACCCGGAAATGAACATACACTGGTTTTTGTTTATTTTATTCAAATACTTTTCTTAGTAATTCAAAATTTGATTATTTTCACAGAGAATCAATGGACATTTTTAAATAAAATTTAACCATTTTACTTTATCGTTGCTAGGGCTTTGATCGTTGCCAATAAATAAAAATGCGGAAAAATATGTTTTCCTCAACAATTAACTTTCAATTGAGCGATTTTCACGTGAAAAATGAAAATAATTCAAAAGAAGATGAATTTCTGTGATATTTGAAACAACAATATGGAGTATTTGTTATTATACATGAAGTATGAATATCGGTTGCATTAAAAAGATATTTTTCTGTCAAAAACTGCGTTATAATTAGAAAGAAGAATTAACAATAATTATATTATTAAGAAAAAGATTTCGCTTGAACCATGGAACTATGAAAAGGATCCTTCTTGGCTTGAACAAATATAACGTCATAAATAAAACATGTATTTTCAAATATTCGTAATATTACAAAGAGCATGACTATCAGTGTATAATAAAAGTATATACATAATGGACGTCATATTTAAGATGAATAACTGAAATATTTTTTGATACTGATTAATAATAAGCTTGAATATCAGTTACAAACAGATGTGAGTTAGGCCCAAGGGCTGACTTCATTGGATGGAGAGAGGCTGCACGTGGAGCAATGACTGGATTCATTGGAAGGGGAGAGGTTTTCAAAGTAAGCCGCCAGTTGTTTGGGCCGACTGTAGGGTTGCATTTTCAGCATCACGCCAAACATGAACATTTCATCTCTACTTATTCTCTGAACTCTGTGATTAATAATACCAGCATCAGTAAGATTATCAGGAAAAGAAAATTGAACACAAGTGTATTAAGTTAAAATCTGACTGTGTGTATTTCGCAACTTCTCCTCTTAATGCAACGCGATTTACTTAACACCGGTTATCATTGATTCGAGGATGTCACATAAACTCGGAGAATTTAAAATTTTGAATTAGATTCCGAGATATTAATATTTTTTCTGTAAATTTTAACGAAATTTCTCTAAAAATTGTACTTAAATTACTCCATTTTTTCAAAAATTTGCTGTTACATGCAAACGTAACACTTTCAATTGCAAAGCTTTTTGCAACCCCAAATTACATGCAAACGTAATATTTACATGTAATTTTCACCCAAATTAATTTTAATTTGAACCGTAATAAATGTTAATTTGCAATGAAAATTACATGCAAAATAATGTTTACATATAATTTTGGGCTGCAAAAAGCTTTGCATTTGAAGCTCCTTGCATTTAGGTGTAGAATTATTCCTCCCTATTCACAAGAATTGAATTTAAAGAAAAAGCATATACTATTTCCAATGAATTATTTTTAAATGATGGCTGTTAAACCGTTTCTCAAAGTCGTTAAAAGTAAAATGGTTTATCAGGTAAATTTGACATTTCTTTTTACCCAATTCGTCGATTTACACGGTTTTATTTAGCCGTCCTCTTTCCATTGGTTGCAGTTTCCGTTTCGCGGTTATTTGGCACAAAATTTTACCTTTTTTAAACGGATTTATGTCAAGGCCACTATAACAAAGAAATATCGTATTTTCTTCTATGAAATGTGATAAAGAGTTAGTTAATTATTTACGTTTTTAATTATCGGGAGTGAAATATTTTGCTTGATTAGTACATTTATTTTTCTTTTAATGTTACGTGAACGAAGTCACGGGTAACAGCGAGTATTTTCTATGTATCAGACTAGTAAAACTTTAAAAAGTAACATTTAAAAAACTGTATAATAATGTATAGAAATTTATGAAGCTACTCTGTTCGTTATTATTATTTTCTTATTGCGAAACATGTTTCAAATATAACTGAGTTCATATGTAAATATTTACTAATAAAAATTACAATGTTATCTGTATTATTGTATTTTGTATAGTATATATTTTTTTAATTTAAGTTTCTATAAAATAAAGATCAAATGTTTGACAAAATAAATGTATGTAAATTATGTAAATAGATTGCATGGAAGATATAACAGAAAATTGTGATATAGAGCCTTTAGCGCAACCCTCCGAAATACCACTGTTGACATACGTTTGTAATATCCATTAGATAATATATTATTGTATATTTCCCAGAATATTAATTTTTCTTATGAATTCAGATTTATTGTATAATTAAAAGCATAATGCACAATCCAGTCAGCAGACATAAATGAGATAAAAAATATTTGAAATTATTGAAAAAAAAAACACTGGCGATAGTACAGTGTTTTATGTGTTCTGAGAAGTTTCAGTTGTCTATTAATAGCAACATAGTGATATTTTAACGTGGTAAATGTTTTTAGTAAGAATATGCAAGAATAAAAACCAAGATACAAAGTTCACAACAAACGGTCAGACGTAATTCACAAAACGTTTTACAGCATCGCAAAATAAAAATCGTAAAAAAATATATATATAATATAATTTTCACAAGCACTAAACTATATTTCAGATATGAATAACTTTAATCTAATAAATATATTAAAATTTTTTTTAAAGCAACTATCACTTTATTTTGAAAACAAAATTGTCCAACATAATTAGTTGAATGTTTCATTCGCGGCAGAAGACGCACACACACACACACAGATATATATATCCGTTTGTAAAAGAAGCCACAAACATTTAAGAATATAGTAACTGTTCTTTCTATTCATAAACAGATATTTTATTCCAAGTTCCATATAAATAAATAACAACACACCTGGAAATTTCGTCAGTAAATATATCTTAGAAATGGAAGAAGCGATGTCATTTGGGAATAAAAGTACATATCATTTTTTCCGTTGAATTATGATAACCGAATACCAATAACACGCTAAATATATTTCTTGAAATCTAAAATGTATCGTAAATAATACGTATGTCTTTGCGTTTTAATATATGACATATAAAACCCATACTTATTCAAAAGGCAATTGGAACTTGAAAGACATTTTACCAGAAATTTTGAAGTGTATAATTATTTCCTCTTTTCATTATAATACGCGTGGCGGAAAAAGTATTTCGTTGATCCGTTTGCAAAGAAATACACAAAGAGTAAAGAAGTGATTAATTTTTTTTCTTATTTACAAATATAAATTTTATTACAAAAGTAACATAAATAAAAAAATAACATACCCGGATATTTCCTTAATAAATATATATTACAAAATGACTTAGCAATATCATTTGACTATAGGAGTATAAATAATTATTCAGATGAATAATGAAAACCCAATCGCAATAACACAGATAAAATATTTATTAAAATCATAAACTATACTCTAAAAGAGAATAATACCATTTACATTTCAATAAATGATAAACTCAGTCGCCTTATTCAGAAAGAAGTTTAATACCTCAAAGATATCTTAACAAAATCTTTGTAATATATTGGTAGTTAAATTTCCATTGTAATAAAGGGGTTAGAAAAAATATTTTGTTGATCTATTTGAAAAAGTGATTATCAACAAAAACAGTAATCTAACAAAACATACAATATATATATATATATATATATATATATATATATTGTATAATTGTTGAGCGACGGATAGAGTTGTATTGTTGTATTGTTGTAAACGGTTAGAGCAATACCATTACGGAATATGATTATGCATCATTCTTTTTCAAATGGATAATGCAAATCGTTTTCCAATAGCGTATATAGTATATTTACTAAAACATAAAAATATATCATGAATACTGTTTATATTATTTTCATTTCCCTTAACTATAATTACTCTTTATTTTCGAAGCAGATTAAACCTTAAAGGTACTTCTCCAGCATATTGGCACTTATTGGTACTTATGTCCGTTTGCAAATGTATATAGAAACATCCAAGAAAATGATAAGTAATCTTATTATTCATTAATATGTACTTTATTACAATGTTACATAAATAAATTATAACGTATCGGGAAATGTTCTCAATAAGTACACTTGCACTGTGATTTGGTAATACAATTGTGTTTCGTTATTTTCACGTACATAATGGGAATAAATTAGTAATATTACATAAATATATTTACCAAATTTCAAACACATACCGTAAATAATGATTATGATTTTTAAGATAAAACCAAACTCCCTTTTTCAAAAAGCCGTTTAAACCTGAATGATACATTTTTTTCAAAAATATTGATTCTATAAACATATACATAGATGTCGTGTAGTCGAATACAAGAAAATAAAAAGCATGGTTATCTTTGTTATTTTATAAGAGATATATTCTTACAACTAACTTAGAATGGTGAATTTTTTCCATGTATATTTGAATGTATTAATACTTGTAAGCTACATATATATATTACATAATAACATAATGCTGAGAAGTATCATAATATCATATAAATTATAATTGCCAAAAATATTTAATCTTATATAACAAATTTTATCTCAAAAACGAACTATATAAATGTGATAAATATATTCAAAAGCGCTTTTGTATGCACTACGTATCTTGAGTAATTCTTCAAATGCAAATAATAATGGTCATCATCCTTTCAGAGTTAATAGAGAAGTAGAAAGAATTTTGTTTATGACTCTACTAAACTTTTAGCAATAAACATAAACATAAATGTATTTCTATAAATAGACATGTAGTAAAACTCTTTATAGTATAGAGATATATTTTATGGCTAGGTTATTAAATTCATCGCTTCTATTTAAACATTTTTATGAAATTTCTATTTTTATGCTTTAATATTTTTTAAAACGTCTCAAACATGCATTTCCTGTGAAAAGCAATTCAACAAAATGTTCTTTGGTGCAAAATATGAATTATTGCTTATATTATATGTAAAAACACTTATGTGTGTTTGTTTAATATACAGGCTGGGCAAAATATTCGTAAATATTTAAAAAAAATATTAAAACTGGAAAAATAACTTAAATAAAAAACGGTTTGCAGGGGTCCTCATCGCTAGATCACGGAAATTCATTTAAGACAAAACAATAACTCAAAATCTAGCCGATACGGGGCACTGACATAAAGAAGTCAAAGAAAATATACCCAAATAACGAACAAAATGCCTTCAAATTGTGTATTACAGCTCAACGAGTTGCACATGATCACCACAACAGAGAATAACACAATGTACGCGTGTCATAAATCCAACAACGGCAGAGTGCAGCAGGTTCGGATGTATACAAGACACCTCTTGGCAGATCGCATTTTTCAGTTCCGACAGTTTGTATTGACCGGATAGATTCAACCGGGATTTCAAATAACCCCATAACCAGAGGTCAGCCGGGCTTAAATATGGAAACTGAGGAAGCCATGGGAACATGCAATCCCTGCTAATGATTTTGTCTTCCCCGAACGTTTGATCAGGAATGCTTAGACTGGAGTACCAGTGTGACTAGGTATTTCATCTTGCATAAATATGACGTTAGAAAGCGCATGTCTGTCACAGAAACATTGCAAGTCCTTCTTGCGCCGAAGTTTTAAATAACGCTGCGTATTCACCGTATCAGTTTTCCACCCATTTACTGGGCACTGCATTTCAAAGAAAAAGGGTCCTATGATGAACGAATCTGTGAACCCACACCACACTGTCACTTTTGGGGAATGTAAGGGTTTCTGTTGGTACTTACGTAGATTAGACGTCGCCCAGATGCAATAGTTATGGGTATTAACGTCACTGTGAAGAGAAAATGATCTTCATCTGTCCAAAAGATGTTAAATACCGAGGTCGGATTTGTTCTATTTTGGAGAAAGCCCAACTCGCAAATGCTTATCTCTGTACGGAATCCACAGGTAAAAGTTCATGGCACGTATACAATTTGTATGGGTACAGATGAAGGATTCTATGATGAGTATTGCGTACCGCGGATGGTGGTAAGCCCAAAAGTCTGGTAGCTTTACTAGCACGGCTGTTTCCTGCAGCTGAATCGGAGGCTAATACTTCCATTTCGGCTGCAGCAAGCGGCGAATGTGCTTTCTTTAAACATTGTCCTCCGGATCTTACACGATCTTCCATCGTTCCAGTTTCCTCAAACCGCCGAACAAGCTTCATGAGGCCTGTTGCTATTAAAATATCTTTTGTCAGTCCTCACATTCTTCTGAACTCTTCTGAACATTCTACGATCCAAGACATGCGACTATGTTTATTTTTCAATTGTAGAGGAACTTCGCGTAATACGGAATACCATTTACGTTTGAGGCAATATCACAGCTCGATATTATTTAAAACCCGAAAACCGAATACAGTCACAAAACTTCAACTATGTGTTATTTTTCGACAAAAATCATTTTACAAAATTTCATCACATACAAACAAATAATAATAATGAAAAACTTTTTTGGAGGGTTTTATTAGATAGTAATATGTAATAGATGGTTAAAATTGAAAACAAAAACGAACAAAATTTGGAAAAATACAGATTTAATAGTACAAAGGGAGCATTATTAAAATACAGTAATGTTGCCTGTGAGTTTATATAAGTTAGTTTTCATGCACAAATAACGATATAAAAATAGGTCACTGCGACTGTACAGTTAAAGGTATTCAATACCAGTATTCAATATAACCTGATACCGCCAGATAAAATATACCCTCTGTTTATTGCCATTAATCAGGAATTAAAAACGAGCCTTACATGATACACTGAAACGATTTCGGTGTACATCATGATTAGTTTCAATGTAAAAATATTAATTCTAATAATAAATAAAGAGTATTTAAAACCTACCTCTTGACGTTTTCCGAACATGAAAAACAAATGTTTATTCACACAATGTCCTCTGACGCCAACCGACGAACGACACGCTCTGCGAGGCAGTCTGAGAACGTTCTTGTTTTGTTTATGGTATTGCCTCTTGGTCGCAGCGCATTAATAGAGAGAAACATTAGTATTCCATATTACCTGATTATTTCATAATACCCAAAGTTCCTCTACTACAAGTTTGTAAAACAATTATTTTGTGTAGATATCTGTTGAAAATATCCTATTATAAGTTCATGACAGAGGTATGTTTTCCAAAAACTGGTACAAGATGGATTAAGAATATGTCCACTGGTCCGTACAATTCGTGACCCAGTCTCTAAGGGTTAAGTAAACTGAAAAGCACTTTTTTCTAGATTGGTTTCATTATGATAACCCAAATGTTGATATAGTCTATGTCAGGGCAAACTTTTAGACTGACGTACCACTACATCGAAGTTCATACTTCCGCGTACCACCAGAATCAAACATATTGCTAATAAAGAAATAAAACTGTTAAAGTGAAGCTTCCCATATTTTGTCCGATTTCAAATCACCATTTTAAATAACTTTACTGTATTAAAAACCGATTTCCATGAAGTAGAAAGAAACTTATACATTTGATACAGAAGAAGAGAAAAATTTCAATTGACAGACATAAATAAACATTGAATCATGTTTCAAATAAAACTTCAACACCAAAATAATCAGTGCAATAAATAAATAAATAAATAAATGTTTTAATTTCTCCTATTTGAACAAGCTCCTTCTACTCTCAAGGATTCAGACTTTGCCTTCATATGGTACAATTTAAAAGACATGTTTAAAACAGTTTTTCTGCTAATTAAAACTGTTTCATTGATTAATATTTAAATTTAAATTTTTTTTCTGTATAAATGTAATGTTTACATGTGTTTGGAAAGCTGGTTGTATCATAAACGGTTGTATCAGCGTGTGTGGATTTCAGACAGTTTGCCATAACAAAGCCGTTTTTGATTTTACCAGAGGGCCCGTGCGAAGATTTCGCACTGAAATCTAATATTTTTTAGGTACATCTCTATTATCCCGTCGACCACTTTTCATAACAAAAAACTACCGCCAAACTGTAAGATTAAACGCCAAAAATGCAGTCCCATTTACTTGATGTCAGTCATTATGCGTGTTTGATACGTCATCTAGTGGTTTTACATTCGACATTTGCGTATATTTTTCATTATGTTTTACTGATTTAGTAGTTATTTTATTAATTAAAATAACAATTGTGTCCTTAAATTCTTATATTTTATTATTATTTATTTATATTTTGATATTCCAATGGCAACGTTCTCCCGTTTATTCGGCGATAGTTTTTTGTTATGAAAAATGGTTGACGGGATAATAGAGAAGTATAATTTTTTATCAATATGTAATATTTATTAGATGCAGGTTTAAACTTCTAAAGAAAAAGCAAGGATGAAAATATCTGCAAACAACATTTAGTTGTTAGTCAAGCCAGAATATCATCTAATTTATTCCATCAAAGTTAGACTAAAAACTGATCCAAGATTGCAAAATGCACGCGCGAGAAAAAAAAATTAACAATCGTATTTTAACTGCATTAGAGGATATGACGTCATCCGCTTCGGGAAAAACATGGAACATAGAAATATAAATCTAAACATTTCAATTTCAATTTCGCTTTTTAATCATAAGTATAAAATAAACCCGTGCGGTGTTTTTTATAATAATTGCTATGAGCATCATATAATGTGATATTTTATTTTTTTTGGCAACAATAATTTCAGGAAAACCTTTAATTTCTTTCATGAAAACAATGAGGATTAAATTTTTAATTTTCAGCAAATTTTAATCAAAAACATGTTTTAACGAATTGTTAAGTGGACTATGTCAGAATCCGGTTCTAAAACCTTTCATATGATATCTCATTCGTTGTTCTGCGTTTCCTATTTTCTTAGAAAAACGGATGTTGACAGGAGAAATAATATATATGATATTATTATGCTGGTATTTCATTTTACGTACCAGCATCGCACTTTCACGTACCAGTAGCCAGAGCTTTGGGTAACAGTACTAGTACGCGTACCATAGTTTGAGAACCCCTGTTCTATGTGATATCATAATGATCTTAAAAATTCCATTAACAGCAACGGGCAAAACGTGGTATCATTACTTCGCTACATATTTAAAAAATGAAACGCTGCACTACACGTTGCGATTCACACCTGCTCTCTTTTGTGGTCATTTGTTACTCCTCATAAAATAGACATATCGATTTCACAGTGACATGAATACCACTTCTCTTCCACTGTAAGACTTGTCGACAATGTGGACAATATGAACTCCATTTTCATCACAGTGCTTTCATATTTGGTCACATTTGGGTAGCATTTCTAAAAAATACAAAATTTTTCTTTTCTCAAAAACCGTGGATGTTCAAATATATTATTATGTACGGCAAATACCTCAGTAGTTCTTAAAGTATGTTAATATAACCCATATATCCCAACAACATAAAATATATGATTATAAGTTTCTTAAGATGAAAATAATTAAACATCTTTAAATATTTTGCATATTGTCTTAAACTTGAAATTTCGAATCCAATACATCAGTAATCTGAAAAAAAAAGAAATTTTTGTCGGTCATATATCTATATTTTTAAACTTAAGTATTAACTATCACTCACTTATTTTTCCCATTTAAATGTATTTTTTCTATTCAAGACATGGTACAAGTACGATAGTAAAATTTCGTACAATCTAAATATTTTTACCATTTCTTGAAGAAAATATTAAGGAAAAAGTTTTAAACGTTTATATACCAAAGGGTCCGCACGAGGCTTTCGCAAAGCAATCTGTTACGTTTTTTTTATTAATATTTAATTAACTGCAATTTTTAATCAAACAACGTGTTTAAACGAAATTTGAGTGTAATTTCTTCAAATGCCTGTTCGTGTGATTTCTCGTTTATTGTTGTGTGTTTTGTACGTGTACAGGAGAGGGAATATTTTAGTAAGAAATAATCTATGTGATATTACTTATTTCTAGGGTGACATTTTGAATATATTTTTTTTCTCTTCGAGTAAAAGGAATCTCTGCTAATCTTCTGAATGATGAATCATTGTGATAGTAAAATCAAATCAAATCAAATCAGATCACAAAAGTAAATATATATATATATATATATATATATATATATATATATATGTGTGTGTGACATACGCATCGAGTATATTCTTTCGAATGTAAAATAATGCCCTAATAATATTGACTGTTAAGAAAACACCCTACTTGATTTAATATGCTCATGTATATATTGTAACGATTTCATTAAATCTCCCACAGTCTGCTAATTATGCAAAATAATCAAGGATAGAAGTTCCCAGGTGTTGGAAAACTTCTGTCATATTTTTCTGCTAACTTACAAGAATGTCGCCGACCTGCAAAGGCACAGAATAGCTTCGATCAATCTTGTGAATGGAAACTGTTTCGACAGCAAAATATTTCTCTGATCTCGCCGGCTTCATGTGGGGTCGTTTTAGCGTGAGAACTTTACCCGTGTGAACATTTAGTATTTCAGTAAGACCTCCCAAAAAGGAATCCCGATCGAATGACAGGAAAACTGAATGCTATGACGTGAACGGAAACTTCTTTGATTGGTGAACGGAGAGACTTTTGTTGGAGCCAAGGGACGAGAAAAAGAATCGAGGGGAAGGTAGTTAGAGTTTGGCGGGAGACGAGTGTTGGTGGAAAAACACTCATCTCAGGACGGATTCCCATTTTAGTGGGGAAGAAAAGGTTGTGCTGACACATTTTTAAAAGAGAGAGGATTTCTCTGAAGGCAACGGCAAGGCCGTCGTTTGAACTTTTTGTGAAGAGTGAAAAATATACTCCGGTTAGACGTTAAGATTTCAAATTACTGCACAAGACTGGACTTTGTATTGATTTATAAATTGATTGTTAGTTGAAACGAAGCACGCTGAAAAAAAATTGTTGTAATGAGTTGTAAATATTAAGTAATTCGAGAACGATATTAAATAAAATTCGTTTCGAAGTAACATATTGAAATTGATCCATGAGAAAAGGCTACACGCTATCCCTTTTTAAATTGTAACATAATGGATTCATTATAATATGTATATCAGCTGCAGCAAATGGACCAAGAAAATCATTTTTCCTTGATTTTTGGACGCTAAAAATCAGTTTTACAAAATATGTCAGATTTCGTATTCAGAAATTAAAAATTCTTACCATAACGCTTTAATAGCTATATTTCTTTATATAATGATAAATATATAATTTTGTTAATCAAAGAAGAAAAAATAATTTTCATATTTTTGTGATGTATGTCGGAATTTCTCAATAACAATCTGCAAGATTTGCTATACTGCTAAGGATGCATCGAAAAATTTAGGGATTTATAAGTTTGACCGTAAAAAGTATTTTTAGATTTATACTATTTTGTTTGTTCTGCTAAAAAGACGTACACCTTGAAAAAGTTATCAAATTCAATAGCAGTAATAACTCTTGTTGCATTCGAAAATTCAGGTTGTCGAATTCTTTGAAGTACAACTTTTTATCTATTTTTTTTTTAGATTAATTATTTTGAGTAAATAGAATATTACAAAATTGAGGTTGAAGCCTAAATTACTTTACACAATTTAATGCACATCACATCACCAAATACTTACACATGGCACATAACAGAACTACATCTAAATTATACGAGTACTGCAGTGAAAAAATAACATCTAAACGATAGGCGGCAGTAATGACTGGAGAAATTAATTCCTGTGGTGCTGTCATCTACAGTTTATTATTAAAACTAAAACACCATAGATTCTCCCCCACTTTAATATTTCAGACGAATAGGAGCTCTTAGAATTCTTTTTGAACGTCGTAAGGCTTGTGCGGAGGAAGAAGAAGAATTAATTTTAACAGTATCAGCAGCATCATTAATTGAATTATTTGGAAACCATGGGTTTTGGAACTGGAGGTATCAAATCAGAGTTAACTGGTTCAGGACTTTGAGTATTTGAGAGAACAAAGTCAGCTGGTTTAGGATTTGAAGTAGATGGGACAACAGAGATAGCTGGTTTAGGATTTGGAGTAGATGGGAGGACGCTAGGAGGATCTGAGACACTAGGAGGCATTAGCTGAGAATCACGTTGATTAACATCTATATTATCACTTCTGTCACTTTCTGTACCGCTATCTTCAGAATTTGAATCATTATTTAAATGATCCTTTGAACTGGCATTAGTTATCTGATCAACATGTATTTTCCAACTATTTGAACCAACTTGGATTCTATAATGTAACTTGCCCTCTCTTACAATAATGCAACGAATTTCCCATTTGGTTTCATGAGTATATTTTCTAACAGCCACTTTCTGGTTAATTTGAAATTCTTTTACTTTAGTATTGGCATTTCTCGTATTTTACATATCATGAAAAAAATTCGAAACGTTCGTTTTTCGAAAATTCGTTTGGAAGTATCAAATGTACTTTAGTTCTAATATCCCGCTTTTAAAATAAAGATGCAGGGCTTTCTCCCGTTGTACGATGAGGCATCTTTCTGTACTGCAAAAGAAAGTCATTTAGTTTCATTTGTAAAATACCAGATTCTAAATATAAGGTTTTGATCCACGTTTAATAATTTATACATATCTCTCGGCCTTACCCTTTGTAGCTGAATGGTACGTAGCAATAAACCTGTGTTTAACCACATGATTCTTTAAGAATGTCTCAAATTCTTCAGAAGTAAACTGTTTAGAAATATAATATACCAGAAATAAAGGATATCCGTATCTGAAAAAAGAGAAGAAATACAAGTGATTGTACGTTCTGAAGTTGTATTAGGAACGATGTAAACTTCTGGACATTTTCTATGACTATCAACCACAAGGAAAAGCATTTTACCCATAACAGGACCAAAATAATCAATAAGAATTCTCTGCCATAGAGCTGTAGGCCATTCCCAATGATGAGTATCTATCTTGGGCGGATTATTTTTTAAATTGACACAAGTAGTGCAATTCTGTGCAAGATCTTCAATATATTGGTCAATTCCTGGCCATCATACAAAACTTCATTTTCACTATACCGAAATATCGAAAGGGCAAATCACTTAATATTTGTTTGCGATGAATTTCAGGGATAATTATTCTAGATCCTTTTAAAATACAAATATGTTGAAGAGCAAATTTTTCTTCCTTGCTTGCCTCAAAAAAGTAATTTTTTTGGAATTGGAGAACCAGAAATGAGATGATGAAACAATTGACGTAATAAAGGATCAGATTTTGTACCTACAGCAATTGTTTTGTCATTTAAAGTTAAAGTAGAAATTTGATTAATTTGAAAATATTCAGATTCATCAATTACATTACTTGAATTGAATTGTGGAGATAAATCTTCAGTACGTAATTCAAGTCGTGAAAGATCATCGACATTTCCATGTTTGGATATTTCTTATAGCAAATATCATATTTAAATGCTTGTACAAGGGGTGATTAAATGAAAAGGTACGAAACGACACGGTGGGTACAAATGTAGACTTTATTTAAAATATTCACCATAGGCCTGAGCACAACGATCCCACTGATGAACAAGCCGCAGGATTCCTTGTTCCCAGTATTCCTGTAGCCGTGACGAGACCCAGCCCTTCATAGTGTCCTTGAGTACGTCGTCCGAGTTGAAGCGCTTCTCTTTCAGATGTTTCTTCAGTAGACCAAACACATGGAAATCGCAGGGCGACATGTCCGGACTGTAGGGTGGATGGTCCAACGTCTCCCACTTGAACTTGGCCAGTTCCATGTCTGTGACTCTGGAGACGTGTGGACGCGCGTTATCATGGAGCAGAACCACTCCCTCCGTGACCAGTCCCGGTCTTTTGTTCTTGATGGACCTGCGTAGGCGTCGGAGTGTCTCACAGTACACATCGGAGTTAATGGTTTTTCTGTGCTCGAGGAATTCCACAAGTAGTGGACATTGAACGTCGAAAAAGACGGTGAGCAACACCTTGCCTGCTGACGGCACGGCTTTGAACGTTTTAAGAGGAGGTAACGACGCATGCTTCCACTGCATGCTGTCCCTTTTTGTCTCTGGCTCGTAGTGATGGCACCAGGTCTCATCACCTGTGACGATCCGCTCCATGAAAGCGGGGTCTTCCTGATACCGAAATATATGTTGCAGTGCTAGCCCCATTCGCAGTTCCTTTTGCTGGTCGGTGAGCTGCTTCGGAACCCAAGCGGCCCACACCTTCCGATATTGAAACCTGTCGTGAACAATTTTCCACACGGTTCCATTGCTGACATCCACCTTCACCGCCAACATTCGCAATGTGACACGCCGATCACTTCTCACTAGGTCATCCACCTTGTCGATGAGATCACTTGTGATGACAGTGTTCGCCCGGCCTGGTCTCTGGTCATCACCCAGACTCTCACGGCCTGCACGAAAACGGGCCCTCCATTTTCTGACAGACTTGTCAGAGACATATTTCTCCCCGTAAACTGTCACCATCTGGCGATGAATAGCTGCCGGTTTCTCACCTTCCGCTGTCAGAAATCGGATAATAGCTAAAAGGTGGATTAAAACTTTGTGCCGTTATATTAAAAATAAATGTGCAACGTTAAATTAGCACAAATTAAAATAATTTCTAATGGCAAACAGCTGTTTCAGAGCTTTTAAGCTCCATCTTCAGTGCCAACTCAAAAGGTAAAAACTAATTAAAAACTCCTAGGCCATGACCGCTTGCCTGCCATCTCTCACCCCGCGGCCAGATGAAATGGCGTTGAATTTTTCAAAACAACAGCGGAGACGAGGAAACACACGTAACAGAGAGACCAATAGGAACACTCCGCCGACCGTGAAAGTTTAAGTGTGGAGGCGAATAAAGGAGGGGGGGACGAAGAGAATGAACTAAGCGAAACGCAGCCAGACGTTTGAAACGCCTTGTACGGCAGAGAAAAACCAGAAAGGGGGGGGGGGGGCAATGAGGATGAATTAAATGAACGGTAGCCAGACATTTGAAAAATTTGGTGTACTGGACTAATAGCTCGCTGCTCCTCAGTCGGCGAATTTTGCAACGCAAACGCCATTCTGTCCTCATACGAACTGCCGCATCATTTGGATGCCGCTTTTGATAAAAGCCTCTGCTCTCTACTGCGCATGCGGGCGTCCGCGCATTCTCCGATCCCAATCAGAGACTCCAATCGCATCCCGAGATGTCTCGCTACGTTCTCCCATGGCGGAATATGCAAATATTTAACTGTTACATTTTTACGTCGTTTCGTACCTTTTCATTTGATCACCCCTTGTAAATATAATGCATATATTTGCATTCTAGCAGCTGAAAGTACAGGAATACTCTTAGTAGGAGAAAAAACAGACACAAGTGGTTTAATAACCGTAATTAAAGTAAACCTGTTATCATAAAGATACTGCAAAAAATTCTTTACACCAAACATAATAGCTAGTGCATCCACCTGGCTATACCTATTTTCTACATTAGTTAGAGTTCTGGACACAAAACCAATTCGTTTTTCCACGTTATCTGGCATCACATGATAAATAACTCCATCGATATACCATATGGAGAAGCATCGGTTGCTAACACTACAGTTGATTTAGGAATGAAATGTGTACAATCTCTTTCTGAAATAATATATTTTTTTATATTTTTAAATGCTTTTTCACAAACGCATACCATATAAATTTCACATTATTTCTGAGCAATTGGTTTAAAGGATGAGTAATTGTAGTAGATAAATTTGATACAAATTTAGAATAATATGTAACTAATCCTAGAAAAGCTTTAACTTGTGACACATTTATTGGTCTAGGAGCATTGAAAATAACATAAATTTGTTCTTGTTTTTTATGAATACTTTCCTTATCACTTTTACGACCACCATATGTAATATGATCAGCCATAAACATTGATTTGTATTTATTTAACCTAATATTATATTCACGTAATATTTCTAACACTTGGTTTAGCATTTTCAAATGAGTATAATCAATTTCTCCTGTAACACCATAATCGTCAATGAAAATTGTAACACCATCACTACCACTTAAAATTTGTTCAATTGTTCTTTTCCAAATCACTGGAGAACTAATAAGACCCATTGGTAACTTTAAAAATTGGAATAAGCCCTTAGAAGTGATTTTTCATCTATGGGTAACTGAAGATGTGCCTGATTTAAAGCAATTGGTGTAAAATGCAAACCACCACCTAATGTAGCTAGCATGACCTCTACCCTAGGTAAAGGATATTTTTAAACCTTCAAAAATTTATTTACTGTAACTTTAAAATCACCACATAAATGAATTTTGCCATTAGGTTTAACCACTGGATCTACAGTATTTGCGCATTTACTACTATTGACAGGTTTAATAATACGTACATCTTGTACCCTTTCGATTTCATAATTTACTGCTCCAAGTAGAGCATAAGTAACAGTTCTAGCTTAGCAAAATATGGGCGTAGAATCTTTTTCTAGATAAAGATCTGCTTTGAAACCTTTTATGTTCCCAACTTTATTAGTAAACAAATCAGAAAAATCATTTAATAATACTTTCCGTTTTAAGTAGAATTTGAAATTTCATTTACATATACAGATTTCAAGTTAGAGAGAAACAAATTAAATGTAGATACCCAATCTCTACCAAATAAAAGTGGGAAACTATCTACTTTAATCAAATATAATTTAAGTTTTTTTTTTTTAATAAGAAATATCTACATTTGCATACCCAACAGGTGTAACCATTTCACCAGTTGCAGTTCTTGACTGAATATCTTGCGGAAAAATTTTATTATTTGGAAGGATTCTCGAAAAACGTTTAAGAAGTACTGCCGAAATTACGGAACCCGTATCTAACTCCATTTAAGCTTTAGCTTTATTTCCAACTAGCGGCCCATCCCGGCTTTGCACGAGTAGACAATGTAATTTTTTTATTACATTCGTTTTCCTGAATTTCGCGCTCCAACCTAAAACTGTTGCTGAGATATGGCGAAATGACCTAAAACTTTCGAATCACCCTTTAACCACCCTCTAGGGGGGGGGGGAATTCTAAATTCACTGAAATACGTGTTTAATCATTTGTTTAGTAGATTTGTTTTCCTGAATTTCGCGCACCTACATAAAACAGCTGCTGAGATATGGCGAAATGTCCTAAAATTTTCAAAACAACCCCCTTTAAAACCCTTCGGGGGGGGGGGAGGGCGGATTTCTAAACTCACTGAAATGCGTGTTTATCCATTTTTTAGTAGATGTGTTTTCCTGAATTTCACGCTCCTACCTAAATCCGCTGCTGAGATATGGCAAAATGACCCGAAATTTTTGAATACCCTTTTAGCCACCTTCTGCGGGGGGGGGAGTTTCCAAAATCGCCGAAATACGTGTTTAACCAATTTTTTAGTAGATTTGTTTTAATTAATTTTGCCCTCCTACATAAAAGCAGAGATATGGCGAAATAACCTAAAAAATTCGACCCCTCCATTTAACCACCTTCTGGGGGGAATTTCCAAAATTGCTGAAATATGTGTTTTATTCATTTTTTAGTAGATTTGTTTTCCTGATTTTCGCACTCCTATCTAAAACTGATGCAGAGATATGACGAAATGATCTAAAACATTCGACCACCACCCTTTAACCCCCTCCGGGAGGGGAAATTCTAACATCACCGAAATACATGTTTAGTCATGTTTTTAGTAGATTTGTTTTCCTGATTTTTGTGCTCTTAACTAAAATTGCTGCTGAGATACGGCAAAATGACCTAAAACATTCGACCCCCCCTTAACCCCCTCCGGGAGGGGAATTTCTAAAATTGCTGAAATACATGTTTAATCATTTTTTAGTAGATTTGTTTTCCTGATTTTCGCGCTCCTACCTATAACTGCTGCTGAGATATGACGAAATGACTTAAAACATTCAACCACCCACCTTTAACTCCTTCGGGGGGGATTTCTAAAATTGCTGAAATAGGTGTTTAATCATTTTTTTAGTAGAATTGTTTTCTGGAATTTCAAGCTCCTACCTATAACTGCTGCTGAGATATGGCAAAATGACTTAAAACATTCGACCAGCCCCCTTTAACCCCCTTCTGGGTGGAATTTCTAAAATCGCTGAAATAGGTGTTTAATCATTTTTTTAGTAGATTTTTTTTCTGGAATTTCAAGCTCCTACCTATAACTGCTGCTGAGATATGGCGAAATGACCTGAAACATTCGACCACCCCCATTTAACCCCCTTCTGGGTGGAATTTCTAAAATCGCTGAAATGGGTTTTTAATAATTTTTTTAGTAGATTTGTTTTCTGGAACTTCAAGCTCCTACCTACAACTGCTGCTGAGATATGGCAAAATGACCTAAAACATTCGACCACCCCCTTTAACCCCCTTCTGGGGGAAATTTCTAAAATCGCTGAAATAGGTGTTTAATCATTTTTTTAGTAGATTTGTTTTCTGGAATTTCAAGCTCCTACCTATAACTGCTGCTGAGATATGGCAAAATGACCTAAAACATTCGACCACCCCCTTTAACCCCCTTCTGGAGGGAATTTCTAAAATCGCTGAAATAGGTGTTTAATCATTTTTTTAGTAGATTTGTTTTCTGGAATTTCAAGCTCCTACGTATAACTGCTGCTGAGATACGGCTAAATGACCTGAAACATTCGTCCACCCCCATTTAACCCCCTTCTGGGTGGAATATCTAAAATCGCTTAAATAGGTGTTTAATCATTTTTTTAGTAGATTTGTTTTCTGGAATTTCAAGCTCCTACCTATAACTGCTGCTGAGATATGGCAAAATGACCTAAAACATTCGACCACCCCCTTTAACCCCCTTCTGGAGGGAATTTCTAAAATCGCTGAAATAGGTGTTTAATCATTTTTTTAGTAGATTTGTTTTCTGGAATTTCAAGCTCCTACGTATAACTGCTGCTGAGATATGGCTAAATGACCTGAAACATTCGTCCACCCCCATTTAACCCCCTTCTGGGTGGAATATCTAAAATCGCTTAAATAGGTGTTTAATCATTTTTTTAGTAGATTTGTTTTCTGGAATTTCAAGCTCCTACCTATAACTACTGCTGAGATATGGCAAAATGACCTAAAACATTCGACCACCCCCTTTAACCCCCTTCTGGGGGGAATTTCTAAAACCGCTGAAATAGGTGTTTAATCATTTTTTTAGTAGATTTGTTTTCTGGAATTTCAAGCTCCTACCTATAACTGCTGCTGAGATATGGCGAAATGACCTGAAACATTCGAACCCCCCTTTAACCCCTTTCGGGGGTGAATTTTCAAAAATCCCTTCTTATTGCTTGCCTAGGCCATAACAGCAATCTACAGTCCAAATTGCGTGACCCTGACTTTAGTAGTTTCGGCTGGGCGTTGATGAGTCACCCAGTCAGTCAGTCAGTCACCGTTTCCTCTTTATATAATAGTATAGATTAAAACCCAGCTTTTGTTGGAGTAGTACCTTTATCCTAACTAACAGATAAAATATCAACAATATGCAATACATTCGTTTGTGTCTGAGAGTTATTATTTTTACTTTACAGACTTTGCTTAAATGACCGCGTTTGTTATATTCGTTGCAAATTGTATTAATATATTTGCATGTATTTGCTAAATGGGATGCATTACCACATATGTAACACTTCAATTTATTTGTATTAATCTCAAAATTCCCCTCTTTTACATGACTGTTATTTTTCTGTTTTTGAAAATTATTTGGAAATTTATTGGGTTGTACATTTTTAGAGCACGCAAGTTTATTTACATTCAAATTTGTATGCTTCAATTCAGAAATATCAATGTTATTCTTTTCCAAAATAATTGCTTTTTCAATTATTTTCTCGAAAGTCAATCAATTGCGTTAGTAATACACTGTGAATCGCTTTAATTTTTAAAACTCTAAGAAACTTCCAAACGATTTTCATTTAATGTTTCTCAAACAAAAACACAAAAGGTTGTCAATTTTTTTAATCTAACAGCAAACTCTTATATCGATTCATTTTCATTTTGATAAGAATTATGACTCTTCATTATTTGACAAAATGTATTATGGGCGAGTGCTTTAACTGAAGATCAATTTCCTCTTATTTTAAATATTCGGCAGAATTAGGAAAATTTAAATCACGTAACATTTTTTATAGTTTTGGACCTATGCACGATATTAATGTAGGGACCTTCTTTTCCTGACCACACTTTTTACCTATGCCTGGAGCGTCTCGATTGAATCATTAAACTCTTTAAAACTTTGAAATATATTTGCACTTTATTTACTTCAGAAAAGAAAAAATATGGACTTACCACTCCAGTAAATGATGAACTTTTTTTTCAGAAAATTAATTTATAGCCTAAATTTAGCAGGATGTAATATGAAATAATTTTGTATCGAAAATAGAAGTAAAGCCATTTTGTCTTCGACTTGGAATTTTTTTTTAATTTACTCCGGTGAGAACATTTTTCCTAGTCGCCACTAAATATGTTTTGAAGGTTAATTATTTTGAGTAAATATAACATTATAAAATTGAGACGGACGCATAAATTACTTTACGCAATTTCATGCACATCACAACACCAAGTACTTACACATGACACATAGCAGAACTACATCTACATTCTATGAGGACTACAGTGAAACAATAACATCTGAACGTTTGGCAGATGTAGTGACTGGAGATAATTATTCCTGCGGTCCTGCCATCTAGAGGTTATTAATAAAAGTAAAACACCATATTAGCAATTAGGTTTTAAATGTTTGAGAAATATATATATATATATATATACTCCGAATCAAATCAATAAGCATTAAAGAGAGTCAGCTATTTAGATATTATTTGATTAATAAATTCTTATTTCACTACTTTTTGTTTTATATACTTTACAAACCTCAGGAAATAATGTGCTAGCATATTTCAGTTTAACTGCTTTTGAGTAAATGGCTAATTACTATTAAGATTATTTAAAAATCATTAATAAAAATATATGTTTTTTGTTTATCATTATATTTTGCTTGGGCATAAAAAGTAACAATGCATTTTACTGAACTAAAAATAAAACTAACTTTCATGCTTTGAATTAAAATTTAAAAATAACTATATAAAATATCGAAAATTAACTGCTCATATAACTGAATAAATCAAAAATAAATTTCCTGTTATTTCTTTATGATAAATATGAGCAAGTTAACGATTGAGTTATGAATTTATAGATTACGCTCATTTCCTTTATTAAGTACTAGCAAGCTACGCCCGCTACGCTGGTCAATTTATTATAACGAACTTTTATACCAACAAATTATTGACATTTCATAATTCACTTTTATATTTTAACAGAATAATAAGGCTACTATAATTTGTGACTCGTGCTATAGCCAATATACACGCCAGGACACGTCGCCCTTATCTTTATCTTTTTACGCATGAAGGTTTCGCTATGGTACTCCATTGTGAAATTTGGTAATATTTTAATTCAATATTTGAAAAATGGCATAATCATTAGATTTGAAATTTATATCAAGAAAAATACAATTTTTTACCTTTCAAACGCAGTTTGCCTAACAATTTTCTGACAAATACTTTTCGAGCTACTATTTGTTTTCAGTAACTTCAAATGTTTCATTTTCCGAGATTAATCTGTGGCAACAATTAGTGAAAAAGCCAGTCGTCAGAAACGCATAGTTTTTTATTAAAGAGGCTGTTGGAGCAGGGTTTGTCACCACCAATTTGCCACCATCACTTTTGAAATTGGTTCGGTAGTTCTAGAGATTCCATAGAAATTGTAATTTAGAATGTTTTTAGAACGCTTTTCGCTCATTTCACCCTTTTAAATTTCGAAATTTTTTTTATTTTGTTTTTAGAGAGCATTTACATCTTATAAGTAACTGCAACGCCAAATTTCATATTTCTAGCTCCTTCAGTATAAAAAAATCGCAATTTTAGAACGTTTTTCGCTCCTGCACCCCCCCCCCCTGGTGTTAGTGACACCGACATAAAATATAGCCTATGTTGGAGCAGGGTTTGCCACCATCACTTTTGAAATCGGTTCTGTAGTTCTAGAGATTCCATAGAAATCGTAATTTAGAATGTTTTTAGAACGCTTTTCGCTCATTTCACCCTTTTAAATTTCGAATTTTTTTTTATTTTGTTCTTAGAGAGCATTTACATCTTATAAGTAACTACAACGCCAAATTTCAAATCGGTTCGGTAGTTCTAGAGATTCCATAAAAAATTGTAATTTAGAATGTTTTTAGAACGCTTTTCGCTCATTTCACCCTTTTAAATTTCGATTTTTTTTATTTTGTTCTTAGAGAGCATTTGCATCTTATAAGTAACTACAACGCCAAATTTCAAATCGGTTCGGTAATTCTAGATATTCCATAGAAATTGTAATTTAGAATGTTTTTAGAACGCTTTTCGCTCATTTCACCTTTTTAAATTTCGATTTTTTTTTATTTTGTTCTTAGAGAGCATTTACATCTTATAAGTAAATACAACGCCAAATTTCAAATCGGTTCGGTAGTTCTAGAGATTCCATAGAAATTGTAATTTAGAATGTTTTTAGAACGCTTTTCGCTCATTTTACCCTTTTAAATTTCGATTTTTTTTTTTTATTTTGTTCTTAGAGAGCATTTACATCTTATAAGTAACTACAACGCCAAATTTCAAATCGGTTCGGTAGTTCTAGAGATTCCATAGAAATTGTAATTTAGACTGTTTTTAGAACGCTTTTCGCTCATTTCAGCCTTTTAAATTTCGATTTTTTTTATTTTGTTCTTTGAGAGCATTTACATCTTATAAGTAACTACAACGCCAAATTTCAAATCGGTTCGGTAATTCTAGATTCCATAGAAATTGTAATTTAAAATGTTTTTAGAACGCTTTTCGCTCATTTCACCCTTTTAAATTTCGAATTTTTTTTAATTTTGTTCTTAGAGAGCATTTACATCTTATAAGTAACTACAACGCAAATTTCAAATCGTTTCGGTAGTTCTAGAGATTCCATAGAAATTGTAATTTAGAATCTTTTTAGAATGTTTTTAGAACGCTTTTCGCTCATTTCATCCTTTTAAATTTCGAATTTTTTTCATTTTGTTCTTAGGGACCATTTACATCTTATAAGTAACTACAACGCCTAATTTCAAATCGGTTCGGTAGTTCAAGAGATTCCATAGAAATTGTAATTTAGATTGTTTTTAGAACGCTTTTCGCTCATTTCACCCTTTTTAAATTTCGCATTTTTTTTTATTTTGTTCTTAGAGAGCATTTACATCTTATAAGTAACTACAACGCCAAATTTCGAATCGGTTCGGTAGTTCTAGAGATTCCATAGATATTGTAATTTAGAATGTTTTTAGAACGCTTTTCGCTGATTTCAACCTTTTAAATTTCGAATTTTTTTTTTATTTTGTTCTTAGAGAGCATTTAAATCTTATAAGTAACTACAACGCCAAATTTCAAATCGGTTCGGTAGTTTTAGAGATTCCATAGAAATGGTAATTTAGAATGTTTTTAGAACGCTTTTCGCTCATTTCACCCTTTTAAATGTCGATTTTTTTTTTGTTGTTCTTAGAGAGCATTTACATCTTATAAGTGACTACAACGTCAAATTTCAAATTTTTTGCTGCTTCAGTATAGAAAAGATCGCAATTTTAGAACGTTTTTCGCTCCTGCACCCCCCTGGGGTAGTGGCACTGACATAAAATATAGCCTATGTTGGAGCAGGAGTTGTCACCATCACTTTTGAAATCGGTTCGGTAGTTCCAGAGATTACCCCCTACAAACAAACAAACAAACTTTACTCCTTTATAATATTAGTATAGATAAACATAGTTTAATAGTTTTAGTTGCAGTGTCTTCGAAATGCGTATCACAATACGGACAAATAGCTCATCATATCGGGACACATATCTAGTGAAACTTTGAAATTAGAGAAATGGAACTTTATGTAAATGTTTTTACGTAATTGTGTTATGGTTGGTTGTTTGGTTGATTTATGATTTCCGATAATCTACATGAGGGATATAGGCCCTAGGGGAAACTGCGTTCCATGGGTGTCTTTCTAAGGGAACCTAACCGGTATTTACGCATGGTTATACAAGGTTCTAAGAAAACCACGGAAAACTTGGAACGATTAGGCTGACGAGCGCGATTGGGTTCGCTCCCAGCACCTCCCGTCTACCAGTTTTTTGAGCAGAACCGCTCGGCCACTGGTAGGGGCGTAAATATGTTATGAAAAATCAAGAAAACATATAGGTGTCTGTATCGAAATTACCAAAATTGATTAAAAAATATATATGTATCTGATTACTAAAGTAAACATTAACAGTAGTGTATGAAGTACTTTAAAATAAACTTAGTTTTAAACATCTTTACCCAGTTTCTTTTCGAACAAACGTTCAGAATTGTTTAGGTTTATTCTCGAAAACCATATATTTTTGCATGAATTTACATTTTTAATTATTCGTTTAAAAGGAAATATTTTTTGGTGATATACAATTAGTTCATGTCATTAATAATTTTTTTAAAAAACAAATCTCAATTTTGGTACATAGAAAAAATAAAATTTCTAAAAATTTTCTGTTCAATTGCCACTCATAGGGAACGCTAAATAATCTTACTTAGTTATGTATATCTCAATTAGTTAATGTTAAGTTGAATGAATCAATTCCCATTGAAGAAGATTCCAAACATTTTTTTAAACACTTTGGTCCAAAAACGTAAATGCCCTAGGTCGACCACTTTCAACCACACTATCTGTCACACCCACACAGAAGTGACTAAAATTTTAAAAATATCAGAATAACATACTACTATTTTCATTTAAGAATTAATAACATTTTAATCTAAAAGGGAAGAAAATTATATAGTGAAAATAGAATATTTTTAAAATTAAAAATGTATCATTATTTCAATATTTATATGAAATAAACATATTTATGTTGTATGCCTCATTAAAATAATCTAGTACGCATAAAATAAAAATTCAAAAGATAAGAGTTATTAATAAAGCTTACGCACGTAATACTTCAGATGATACTATATTTCCCGTTACTCTCTGAAAGACTTGTGTAATTAATTAAATCCAAGACCAGATAATAATGTACTACATATCAACTTAAAGAAAATGTTGCTTTAATTAATTAGCATTCAATGAGGATTAAATTTTCATTAACGACTTCCTTGATTTATGCAGAAATTTCTTTCCTCTAGGCACTGCTGACAAAATAGGCAGCATAGACAAAATAATTTTTATCCAGTACATAAATATTCTCTGACATGTTAAGACTATGTGAAAAGAATAAATGTCTCGTTATTAAAAGTTAATTTTAACTTTCTTTCATTTAAAGTAGCTGTATAATTGTGTATGTAATTATATTATGAAAATGCATATACCTTTTCAAACCGTAGTTTTCCTATGTAATATAATCTATAAATATTTTTGCTTGACATATATTTCCATAGACAATGCGTTTAACATTTTATTTTTAAACCATACAAAAGCATAACCTTTTTGTCCCTAATCTTAATTTTTGGCTTATTTTTCTTTATTAAAGTAGGAAAACAAAAACATTTTACATACAGATTTATTATTGCATATATTTTACAGCATTTTGACCGTTAATAACTAATGTCGCAAAACAAATGTAAGAAAAATTCATCCAAGGTGCTGTAAATTTATCCTTTCGCTATTTTACATCTAAATGAATATTAATAGAAGAAGAATTACATCGGCTTCACAATACTCATTTTACATTTTTTAAATTATCAAATATATGAATTTTCTATCAAAAAATATGTTTAATGACATAATTAGTGTTTAATTTCCATAACTCAATACATGCAACGGTACCATACATTTTCGCCATTATGCCAAAGACATTTTGAAGTTTGTTCCAATTTATCTCAGTGACTCACATTTTCTGTCTATGGATAATATATATATTAAGAAATATTTAAATATTCTCAATAAATTTTAAATAGATAGTTTTTCCACATCATAAAACATTTTCAATTCCCGCGATATAGTTTTTTGTATTTTTGCTACATTTTCCTACCATATTATTTTAAAATAAATTTTCTTTTTTCAAACGGTAATCTTTGTCTACCCATTATTTCCAATGAATTACATTTTGAAAAGAAAAATTTATGGCCTGTTAAAAAATGTATGTATGCATGTTTTTGACGCACCATGTATATAACAAGTTTTGCTCAAAAATATTATAATGTTGACGAGTCAGAGAAAGTGCTAAGACATTTCTCTGAAAGAAGGGGTGCCAGAGCCTCAAGAGAGGTTGAACTTCTAGAGCTGGTCTCCTAATTTTGAACCAATTCCAGATGAGAGACCTGCACCTGGATTGGCACCCCCCGAGGTAACGCTTATACTAAATTTGGAGGACATTGGAGCCACGAACAGATTTTACGTGCACCAGCTCCCATTAACGTACACGGTCCCACAGCAGCGGCAGTCGAGAGAGGTTGTCA
This sequence comes from Maratus michaelseni, assembly GCA_963931845.1. Lineage (NCBI taxonomy): Eukaryota > Metazoa > Arthropoda > Arachnida > Araneae > Salticidae > Maratus > Maratus michaelseni. The sequence goes on from OZ007592.1 coordinate 398,699,789, forward strand.
CCCTCCAAGCACTGACCTTGGTTGATGCTGTTTAGCTTTCGGTTAACTTACGGGAACCGAGATTAACCGTCCGCGCCACTGCATAACAAAAAAAAAAAGTTTAATATTTACATTATATAGATAACCATATATATTTACATTCCGTAAAGCTGTTATTTTACTTAAGATACCTAATGTGTTGTATGCTTGAGTGAGTATCAGTATTCTTCTCATTAAAACTGTCCAGTTTACTATAGAAGTTATTTTTCAAGATTATTTCACAAGAGGGGTAAACAGAGTGAGAAAGATATTTTGAGACCAGAATAAGACATTTCCATCTTTATTTTGCAGAATACATTCGCTTGCAGAAATACTTATTTATTTTACTTTTCATTCTCTAGGGAAGAACTTTGTCTAGAAACACTACAACAAATGCTTGCTGATTTAAACAAGACTTTTAGGAAAAATATTTCCATATTTGCTTTACTTAAACATTTTTGGAAAATGGTGTTTTAAATTAATTAAATGTTGTTAAATTTGTTTTACAATAAAAAAAAATATTTTAATATAGCATTTAATAATTTATTATATTCATTTTAAAAATTAAACATTTAAAACATTAAAATTTTAAACATTTCTGTTACTAATACTAGACAATTTATCATTCTGGACATTGGAAAAATGCCACACTGCATTGAACAATGTTTTGATGAAAAATCTTATATCATTTATCTCATAAATATCTACATATTGACGTTTCGTAAGGTACAATTTTTATTTGAATATGCCATTTTTTGTTTTCAAAACTAGTAGTTTACAAGAGGGTTGTATTTTTCAATTGAAAAGAACAAACAGAAGGAGATCAGATTAACTATAAATATCTTTTCATAATTTTTTCCTCTTTTTCACATAATACCTTTATTTAGGGAAACACAAATTTGTTTTAATGGACAACCTGGGGATGATGACAAATGCTTGCAGACAGAACCAAGACAATATTTTCGCAACATATAATATTTATATTTTTGCTTTTCTTAGGCATTTTATAAAATAGTGGGATACAAAAGAACAATGGTAGGTAAGATGCATATTTGTACCTAGTGGTTGTATAATCATTAAACGTTCACATTGAAATCAGTAATTGTTTAAATTGTTCAAGATGTAATCTTCAACGCGCTCTTTAAACTAAATAAGTTTGCATATTTTTGGAATAATTTGACATTTTTTCGAACGTTTATAATGTATTTCTCTTCGAAGAACTCCATGGAAAAAAAATATATTACCTCATTTGATATAAAAGTGTTTAAGCTTTTGAATAATAGAAAAGTTATTGTGCTTCATCAAGTCTTTCTATGCAAAATAAAATGAAATCTTTGAGGGAACCCCATTGTCCCTATCCGTTTACCTTCCGATAGAGTATTTTTTTAAATCACAGTAATGACATACAGCTTATAAAACTTGATTGGTAAACACCAGGCATGGAGAACCTGCCATTATAGTCAAACAGGTGTTTGTTAACTGATATAAAACTAATGACCAAGTTATTTTAAAGCGGGTTGCGATAGTAAAAAATAAAAAATAAATAAATAAATAAAAGACTAGTCGTATGTACAAAACGTTCTTCTATCTCATACATGTTTCACATATAAGAACGAATCAGCACCAATCTATATCAAGGTCTAACTGAATTTAATGTTTTATTGAATTCCGTGCATTAGTTCCAGAGATATGACTGTCGCTAAAATCGTGTAAAGATTTAAATATGCAGCATACTGCCCCACATGTTGGGAAATTTACAACAAAGCCTAATCCACAACATCTTATGTCAACGTCTAACTGAATCTGAAATTTGATTAAATTATGTGCAATAGTTCTTGAGATATAGCTAACGTGAATATCATGAAAAAAGCAGCATAGCAGAGCCACCTGCTGAGGGATTTACACCAAAAACTAATCAGTACATATTTATATCAAGATCTAACTGAATGTAAAGATTTATTAATTTCCGATCATTAGTTCTTGAGGTAGAACCCGCACAATACTTTTGTCACATCCAGACCTACACACAAACAGACAGACAGACTCACAGACAGATATTTTCTACAAATATTCAAATCATGTTCAGGACCTAAAACGTATAAATCTGCCGAAAACCGAAAGTTACAAATTTTCTCAAATTCAGTATTTTCTTCTTATAAAAATAGAAGAAAAAACTAATAGATGGCGCATCAGCTATAGACTGTTACACTCACTTCTCGGCCGCTTTCTGGTATCAGTTTTTTTGGCGACACTTGCATACTAACTTGCATACTAAAATCTAAACAAAATATGTATGGAATGTGCACAAGCACCTAAATATGTTGCAAGAGGATGGTTTTATGACAATTTTTTAAATGAAAGTTCTGCAAATTCTAAGTTAAAAGTACAAACGCATTAAAATTTCAAATTATTTATTTATTTCACTATAACAATATTGTTTGTTACAAATAATTATTTTATCATTATTTTTCAGCATGTTTGCTATTTAAAAAGCATAATGCCATGTGGCATTAAAATAATATTGTCATGACAGAAAAATAAATCTTAATTAACCCTTTTCCTGTTTTGTTTTCAATTATTCATAAAAGCTTAATATTTCATAATATATTACATATATTTAAAATGCATTATTATAATCATTTTTATTACACATATTTAAAATACATGATTATAATCATTTTATTACATAAATTAAACGTTATGAAATGTTGAAACGTTATGACTTGTGAAACGTTATAGACATGTGTGATAGTTGTGTGAATACAACATCCTAACGTCCATAACACTATTTTTCAAAAAAATCATGTCATTTATTTCATAAATTATTAAATTTTTTTATTTCGTAAAGCTCAATTTATACCAAAACTATACAGTAGTACGTAAGAGTACGTAAGAGTACGTACAAAAGAGTACGTATTCATAGTTTACAACAAAACTTCCGTTTAAAAAAAAAAAAAAAAAAAAAACTTACTTTTCAAGTGAATAGAATGAGAAGAAGTTCAGTCTTAAATAATACTTTCTCGTTTTCCTTTTACAAAATATGTTCTCCCGCAGGAATACTTATATCAAACACGCGGGAAATATTTTGTCAAGAAATATGATGACAAATGTTTACCGATATAAGCTAGACCTTTAATATTTCTGAATGAGTTGTTTCTTGTTTTGCTTTTCGGAGACATCTTTTTTGAAAATAGTGCAATAGTGAATTTCTGCTTCAATAATAATAATAAAAAAAGAAACAGTTTAAATATATTTCTATATTTATTTTTTATGCATTTAAAATAAAATATAATAAAGATTTTATTAACACAAAATGCCAAATTCACCATTCTGGATTTGTGACACCTGTGCATATTAATTAACAGTTTTACTTAGTTAGTTTCTAGCGGCCATATTAAAATGTCCGCTGGTGTGGTAGAGCACGAGGAAATAAGTACAACTTTTTAAAACCAAAAAACTGGTTTATTAACACAATTAGCAGGGGGTTTGAGCGAGCTCTACGAAATTTTCCTAAAAGTCCAAAATTAACTAAAGAGTTCTTGCTAACAACTGGTAGCTTTAACAAAACTGAAACAATATAATTAAACCTTAAACTTTTAAATATATAATCACGATCCAATACTCTTATCCTCCAGATTTTACTGAATGCTGATACAGTCTTGAAAATCAATCTACAACAGCATAAAACTCCCGTATAAAAATACTAAGGCCTATTCTTAATCCTGAGACTCGATGCGAGTTCTCAAGGCTAAATCGAAATCTCAATCTAAGTCGCAATATTAAACTTCCCATGTAAAGTCTACTTTAGCTCCCCTGAGCTCTGAACTCAAGTCAAAATTCGCTGCTTATATACTTCAGTGTCGATCGACCAGCTCCCGAAAATTTGCATAATTGAAATTACACGGCGACTCACAATTTCAGGGATTCAGCTGTCCATCAAAAGTTAAAGAAAGATAGAGAGCCTTTATAACTTGTACGCACATAGTCGGTTAATGGACAAAACGATCTCATTCACACATTGCCTACTCACGTGACGAGAGTAGTCAATACCTTACAAGTTTTGCTACAAAATAGTACATTATTTATTTGATAGATAATTAAAAATTTACATTTCAGGAAGATTTTCTTTCCCAAAGCTGCACTACATGTTATATATGTAAGTATATGAATATTTTTCTTATAAAAACTAGATTTTTAGGTGCGTTCGTAATTATATAAGTACCTAACACCTATAGTCTTCGTCTGGTCAATCCGCCTATCCGTCTGTTCGCATATAACAGCGCAAAAACTACCCAACTGAATGGCTTGAAAATTAAGTATATAACCGTTGCAAAATGTTGGCGAGTCATTTCAAAATTTGTGAAAATCGAAACAAAACTTAACAAGAACGAAAAATCATGCGTCAAGCATAGATTATGTAACACTTTCCAACGCTTCCAAAATAATTTTACAAATCATACCGTTTAAAAAGCTAAAAGATAACATCTAAGTAAACCGAATACTTTTCATCAGCCCTGTATAGGATCTATCGATTTGTATATATACTACATAGGATGCTAAATTTTAGTTCAGTTAGGAAACGCGTAGCACAGTTTAAAATTCTCCGTCTGGAGTTAAATAATACGGAAATGTGTTCGCGAACTTTTGTGCTTCCCTGTATAGGATCTACAGAATTTATACACAGCACGTAATAGACAAAAAGCGAGTTAAAATTAAAATCGCGTTCAGTAACTTAAAACGCCCTTCCAGGAATTATTGTTAACAGACAGTAGAGAATTCATTTGTGTGTCCCTGTAAATGAACGATGACTGCTATACACACACTATTCTGTAGTAAGCCTCTTGTAATGCACCTTATATAAATTTCAATGCGTTTAAAATATGGAAACATTATTTAAATAAACCGCAGACGATTTTTCTCCATAGACGTAATGTAACGGAATTCTTTTGACTGTCCCTGTAAAGTAAGTATAAGTGCTATGCACACCTTATTCCATATTAAGCTTCTTCTAATGCACCTTAGTGATATATATAAATTTCAATGCGTTTAAAATAGTGAAACATTATTTAAATAAACCGCAAATGATTTTTCCCCATAGACCGCAATGTAACGGAATTCTTTTGAGTGTCCCTGTAATAAACTATAAGTGCTACACACTTCCGTTGAAATAGGGAACATGTATAGATAACGATTATAACATATAAAAATTGCAGGGCAATCCGAGCATATTTACGGGAGTTAGAGCACGGACAGACGGCAGACGGCCAGACAAACCGAAGTCATAAACACTTTTCAACTAGGTTGGAAAGTGTTAAAAATACATCAATAAAATTTTTCTCCATTCTATTAAATTCTATCATACGCAATTAATTCAATGATATCGCATGATGTGTGCTGATTCTAGGTTACCATGGTGATTACGTCATATTTAAGATGAAGTCATATTATTCCCGTATTAATAAATTTAAAAACCGAATATGTATACTCAAAGTGTTCAATTATAGCAATCATATAATTTATCGACAGTTTTTTGGATAGATGTTTCCGGAGAAATAGATATTAAATTGGTAAAGAGTCTAAATATGGATTTGAACTTCTGAAATTATCAAAGCTAGGCTTAAGTTACCCAATATAATTTTCAGTAAATATCATCAAACGATAAAATGTTGCCAACATATAATGCATTTATTTTATTACGTAAATTTATCATATCATAATAACAGACGATGTAATTCCTTTCATTGAAATAATAACGATGATTTCTTTACATTGTCTTGTATTGGATATTGGCGCATAGTATAATTTTAATGTAACAAAATTCTAATTAATTGTTTATAAAAGTATATTGAAACTTAATATCATAAAATAAAATTAATATCTATAATATGAAAATCTGCACGTAAAATATATTTTGCATTCATGCATTTCGCCATAAGTGTGCAACAGCTATTGCACCAAGATCCGAATATTTATTAAACTAGTTATATCACGAACTCACATCATTTGACCTGTTTGAAATACAATTTCCAACTTGTTTACATTATAAACTTGTTTTTCGAGTGTGAGACAAAAAAATGGAAACAGAATATAAAAAGGGATAAGAGCGAAATATTTTTATGTCTATGCTTTACTGAATCCCGTCGTTATCCGAAATATTTACGTATTTTACTTTTTACCCTCGAGGGAAATATTTTATCAAAAATAAAGATCACAAATGCTTCAAAAATGATAAACGAGACGTTTGGCATTTTATATATAAATATTTCTACATTTGTTTTCTGATATAACTTAAAAAAGTGTGTGATACCTTTAATTACAATTTTAAAATTGAGTTTGAATATGAGTAGTAAATTTCCATCTCAGTGAAATGTGTACTTGCTAGAATTCGAACCCAGAATCCTTGGCGTCTTATGTCACAGCTCTTCCAATTGAACTAGTTGGACGATATCCCGGCCAACACAATATTTGCTTACAACAACCATACTTTGTTGGAGTACCTTTAGCTGCACATTATTCGTTTGTGTTGTTTCAAATAACAGTCCAGATGTCATGATCATATGGTTATTCTGAGCGAATATTGTGTTGTGTGGGAGTCGTTTAGATAGCTCAATTGGAAGAGCATTGACAATCGAAACGAAAGGTTCTGGGTTCGATTTTGACGCAGATTGGAAAATTACTACTCATATGAATTATTTATTAATCAGTTGATTGCGTTAAAAATAATTAGAGTTTGAATATGTTTTATATTTTTATATAAGTGTAAAGGATGTCATAAAGAGCAATTTTATTGCATAAAAAATATTATTGTGGACTTCTGAAACAGCTATATAATATTGCTTTTAGAAAAGTCGAATATAATTTGTTTTTTTTTCTCATTTAAAATGTATTAAAAATAAATACAACCGGTGTTATATGTGCATGTGCGTATATCAGCCTTTTCTTAACAAAACTGTCCATTTTACTATACAAATATATATATATATGTATATATATATATATACATATATATATTTTACAAGAACATAGATTAAGAAGAAGCTGTTCAGTCAAAAGTAATACTTTCTCTTCTTTATTTTACAAAATACGTTCTCCTGAAAGAATACTTATATGATACTCCAGGGAAATATTTTGTCAAGAAATATGATGACAAATGCTTTCTGGACCTTTAACATTTTTGGATGATATGTTTCTATTTTTTTTTATTCTGAGACATATTTTAGAAAATAGTGTAATAGTGAACTTTTGCTTCAATTTAAATATATATTTTATATTATATGAATTTAAAATACAATATTATAACATTATTTATTAACACAAAATGCGAAACTCTGCATTATGGATTTGTAAAACAAGTACATATATTTACCAACGTTTTTTTTTTTTTTTTTTTTTTTTTTTTTTTTTAACAAAATAGTGTATGTGTTATAACTTTTACTTATAGTATATCAATTTATTTATAAAAACTGGATTGTTTTACATTAGAAACATGCTTTTCGAAAGTGAGACACAAGAAATGAAACAGAATTAACTAGTTGCATGTGCCAATCTCAAAACTTTCTTCTATCTCATACATGTTAATACTACAAAAAGCGTATTTTTGTAGGGTTTCTTACTTAAAAAGTAAAAGTATTATACTTTTAGAGATATTGTCGAAAATATACTGCAGAAATATATTCCCCCTACCCTATTTCCGAATACACTGAAACTAAAATTATGAGAAAAATAGGGGCAGTAGGAGTTAATTGACACCTTGCAGAAAAACTGCAGTGATTATTCTAGGTCTCTTAGATTTTCAGAAAATCGCGTTTTTCCGTTACACGCGAATTTTACTTTGTGGGGCCTCAGGGGTGCAGTTGATGGCCTCGAGGTACCTATCGACGTGAAAGAATCCAAGGATTGTTGATACTGATTTTCAAAAAAAAACAATTATCGGTAATTATCCGATATATTAAGCATTAACGACACGGTTGGTCTATACACACATAAAGACATGGGCACCATCGGCTTTTAAAGTCTAAATAGCGATTTTTAATTATATATTTTGCAACGCAATGCCCAATAGTAGTATACTAGTAAATCTACAGATCAGAGTCCTCAACGTCAGCTCTACAAATCACTCATTTTTAACATTATCTGTATCTTCTTATGTGACCTATATTCAATTTACGCATTCAACGTTTTTATTATTTTCATTTGGAAAACCTATTTGGTAATAATTTTTTAGTAGTTAAAATAAATTCTCATCTATTTCATTAAAAAAAGCATATTAAAAACTTATGTAACCCGAAAATTAGATATTTTTAATAAAATTTCGCGTCAAAATAATGCGATTAACTTGAATTTTCCTTTGTTGATATGCTTTGAAATATAGTTGCTTAGCAACCATTTAATGAAAGAGAGAAAAAAAAATGCATTGGAATCTTTTGTAAAAAATGAGAAATTAAAATGTTTGATATATTTCAAACTAGCTGTTACCCGTGACTTCGTTCACGTAACATTAAAAGAAAAATAAATGTACTAATCAAGCAAAATATTTCACTCCCGATAATGAAAAACGTAAATAATTAACTAACTCTTTATCACATTTCATAGAAGAAAATACGATATTTCTTTGTTATAGGGGCCTTGACATAAATCAGTTTAAAAAAAGTAAAATTTTGTGCCAAATAACCGCGAAAAGGAAACTGCAACCAATGGAAAAAAGACGGCCAAATAAAATCGTGTAAATCGACGAATTGGGTAAAAAGAAATGTCAATTTTACCTGATAAACCATTTTACTTTTAACGACTTTGAGAAAGGTTTTAACAGCCATCATTTAAAAATAACTCATTGGAAATAGTATATGCTTTTTTTTTTTTTAATTCAATTCTTGTGAATAGGGAGGAATAATTCTACACCTAAATGCAAGGAGCTTCAATTGCAAAGGTTTTTGCAGCCCAAAATTACATGCAAACGTAACACTTAAATTGAAAAGCTTTTTGCAACCCAAAATTATATGTTAACATTACTTTTGCATGTCATTTTCATTGCAAATTAACATTTATTACGGTTCAAATTAAAATTAATTTGGGTACAAATTACATGTAAATGTTACGTTTGCATGTAATTTGGGGTTGCAAAAAGCTTTGCAATTGCAAGTGTTACGTTTGCATGTAACAGCAAATTTGTGTCCTTGGTTTAATCTGTAGCTGAAACAAATCTTGATTTCTTGACAATATGCTGACAGGCGATTTTTTGCTCTACAGAATAAATTGATTCATAAAGTTTGAATATGTGGAAATATGTTTTTATTTTTCGGAAATTTTACTGTAATCAAGATTTTATTTTACCAACTATTTAAATTGAAAATAAAATAATTTTTTTCAGTTTTAATGAGAAAATGGCATAAAAATATATTAATCCGTTTTATTTCTGCTTTTTTTATCCACAAAAATGGAGTAATTTAAGTACCGTTTTTAGAGAAATTTCGTTAAAATTTACAAAAAAAGATATTAATATCTCGAAATCTAATTCAAAATTTTAAATTCTGAGAGTTTATATGACATCCTCGAATCAATGATAACCGGTATTAAGTAAATCGCGTTGCATTAAGAGTAGTAGTTGCGAAATACACACAGTCAGATTTTAACTTAATAGACTTGTGTTCAGTTTTCTTTTCCTAATAATCTTACTGATGCTGGTATTATTAATCACAGAGTTCAGAGAATAAATATAGATGAAATGTTCATGTTTGGCGTGATGCTGAAAATGCAACCCTAAAGTCGGCCCAAACAACTGGCCGTTTGCTTTGAAAAACTCTCCCCGTCCAATGAATCCAGTCCTTGTTACACGTGCAGCCTCTCTCCATCCAATGAAGTCAGCCCTTGGGCCTAATGATTTGAGCGATAACCGGCTTCATATTGCAAGCCGATTTTGCGGTTCATTATCTCTCTATTCTTTCACTGTACTCAGTGATTATTAATGTATGAAATTGATACACGCTCCATTTGAAACATATTAAAAAAAATCCCGTTTTATTATGACGTCACTTTTATCCCAGAGAAATCTCTTTTCAATGATATAATTCTTGTTAATTTTCTTTTCCTGGCAATAATGACGTGAATTTTAGCAGAAAACTCACATCTGTTTGTAACTGATATTCAAGCTTATTATTAATCAGTATCAAAAAAATATTTCAGTTATTCATCTTAAATATGACGTCCATTATGTATATACTTTTATTATACACTGATAGTCATGCTCTTTGTAATATTACGAATATTTGAAAATACATGTTTTATTTATGACGTCATATTTGTTCAAGCCAAGGAGGATCCTTTTCATAGTTCCATGGTTCAAGAGAAATCTTTTTCTTAGTAATATAATTATTGTTAAATCTTCTTTCTAATTATAACGCAGTTTTTGACAGAAAAAGATCATTTTAATGTAACCGATATTCATATTTCATGTATAATAACAAATATTCCATATTGTTGTTTCAAATATCACAGAAATTCATCCTCTTTTGAATTATTTTCATTTTTCACGTGAAAATCGCTCAATTGAAACTTGAGGAAAAAATATTTTTCCGCATTTTTATTTATTGGCATCGATCAAAGCCCTAGCAACGATAAAGTAAAATGGTTAAATTTTATCTAAAAATGTCCATTGATTCTCTATGAAAATAATCAAATTTTGAATTATTAAGAAATGTATTGTCATAAAATAAACAAAAACCAGTCTATGTTCATTTCCGGGTTATAATCCACCTATATGCAAAGATACAGCATCATTAAATGCTTCATTTTGACGCTGTCTTCAGCCTGACATTTGCACACAATCAGATTTATAATATTATTAGGATTAATGCATAAAATTTCCTAATAATTTATTCAATTAATTTCGAAACTCTAATATATATATTGGCAAATTTTCAAAGCGATAGGATTTAATTAAGATCTCCATTTCGTAAATTTAGAATCCATAATTTAGCATTTACAATTATCACAATGCGACATTTTCTTTTCGGTGAATGTTAAAATTTAAAAAAATCGTCTGACTTTCCATTGAAAAGCATTATGACCTAAAAATAAATGTTCTATGTTTTTCGAACGAATGAACCAAATGTAACTAAAAATTATACAGCTAATTCCGGGTACCTCACCAACATACCCACCAAAAATCAGCCTAATCGAACTTTTTTTACGGCAGTTATTGCGGAACAGACAGACAGACAAACAGACAGACAGAAACCAAAAACTTTTCGCGTCTCCACAGTGAGCCTTCACTGACGTTTCGGCAATTATTACATATACACTTATACGCATATAAAATAATTCGAAGGTTTCAGAAATTAAAAACGTTAAACTAGTAAATCTACAGATCAGGAGCCTCAACGTCAGCTATATGAAAGTCAATGTTCTCATTTCTCATAATATTTAACATCTTATAATACGCAAATTAATTTTTTTAAATTATTACATGTATATTTAAACGCATATAAAATAATTCGAAGGTTTCAGAAATTAGGAACATTAAATTAAACACGGTTTATGCAATAATATTCTGACATTCTTATGAACTTCTTATTTTATTTTTTAGGTAAAAAAATACATTTCTTCAGGGGGCTCTGCCCCCCTGAACCCCCCGTAATCTTATTAAATTTATATTCGTGGTTTCCTATTGTTTGTGTGAATGATTCTAGTACATATTGGATTTCGTTCTACACATTGGTTTTATTATGAAAAGCAAAAATTTCGAAAATAATTTCATGTAATACCTAAATAGCAATATTTACTTACCTTCCAACCACGAAGCACTCGCATCTGATAGATAAGTTGAATAATATCTCGTGTACAAAATCAACTTATGGAAATGTAAACTGAATCTACTATATATTCACTTATCTATTTCAGAAATCTAGCATTATTACAATTTTTGTTTCGGAAAAACAGTTTTGATGGCCATTGTTACAATATTTATTTGACCTTAGTACATCCTGATTTAATTCCATGGCAATGGCATACTAAAATCTCCCCAAAATAGGCTTATTTGGAAACTTTTAAATCTGAAAACTTTTATTGTGTAATCCTTCATAATCGTGCCCACTGCCAATTCACTAAATAGCAGTCTTGATTTGGCGCTATAAAGTATTTTTTGTGATAACTTTTTATGATCTCAGTTACCAATAATTGTGCTATTTCAGGCTGTATGAATTCGTTTTACTACGCTAATTTCTTTAGATTAACTACCTGGTTGTATGAGATATTACATTATATTTTTAAAATAATACTAATTTTCAACCACGAAAAATCCGCATCTCTTCCAGAAAATTAATAATATCTCATATAAAAATGTTTCGGCTATCATTCTATAGTAGTTAAAAGGTAACTTGTACCAAAATAAATTCTCATTTATTTCAATAAAATATAAAATCACCCAATAATATTTTATTTTGCGAATAAAATATTGTAGCAAAATCGTCTGAGTTACTTGAATTTTATCATTTTGATATTCTTTAAACATGGTTGCTAGGTTACGGTTAAATTGAAAAGGAAAATAAAAATGAATGCATTTTAATAATTGCAAAAAATGATAAAATAAAAGTATTATATTATTAGAACAGATGTATAAAATTGCACCAAAAATTATACACCTAATTTAAAAAATCTGACGAATGTATAAACAAAATTTCAAATTAATTTGAATAATTTAACACCTGACTTGATAAATTTTAGCCTTCATAACTTACCGTTTAAATACATTAATCAAATGCGACATTTTATTTTCAACGACTGAAAAAATTCAAAATCGTCTGAAATCCCATAGGAAAGCATTATGATCAAAAAAGAAATGTTCTATATTTTCCGAACGAATGAACCAAATGTAACTAAAAACTATACAGCTAATTCCGGGTATCTCACCAATATACCTACCAAAAATCAAACTAATCGGATCATTTTTACGGCAGTTATCGCGGAACAGACAGACAGACAAACAGACAGACAGACAGACAGACAGAAACCAAAAACTTTTCGGGTCTCCACAGTGAGCCTCAACTGACGTTTTGGCAATTAAACACGGTTTATGCAATAATATTCTGACATTCTTATGAATTTCTTATTCTATTTTTTAGATTAAAACAATACATTTCTTCAAGGGGACTCTGCTCCCCTGAACCCCCCGTAATCTTATTACATTTATATTCGTGATTTCCTATTGTTTGTGTGAATGATTCTAGTATATCTTGGATTTCGTTCTACACACTGGTTTTATTAGGATAAGCAAAAATTCAGAAAATAATTTCATGTTATCCTAGTACCTAAATAGCAATATTTACTTACCTGCCAACCACGAAACACTCGCATCTGATAGATAAGTTGAATAATATCTCGTGTACAAAAGCAACTTATGGAAATGTAAACTGAATCTACTTTATTTCACTTATATCTATTGCAGAAATCTAGTGTTATTACAATTTTTGTTTCGGAAAAACAGTTTTGATGGTAATTCTATAATATTTATTTTACATACGTACATCTTGTTCTAACTCGATGGCAATAGTAAAATCTCTCAAAAATAGGCTTATTTGAAAACTTTTAAACCTATTGTGTAATCATTCATAATCGTGCCCACTGTCAATTCACTAAATAACAACCGTGATTTGGCGCTATAAAGTATTTTTTGTGATAACTTTTTATGAACTCAGTTTCCAGTAATTGTGCTATTTCAGGCTGTATGGATGCGTTTTATTACGCTAATTTCTTTAGATTAACCATCTCGTTGTACGAGATATTATATCCTATTTTAAAAATAATACTAATTTTCAACCACGAATAATCCACATCTCTTCCAGAAATGAATAATATCTTATGTAAAAATGCTTCGGTTATCATTCTGTAGTTAAAAGGTAACTTGTATCAAAATAAATTCTCATTTATTTCAATAAAATATTAAAATCACCCAATAAAATATTGTGGCAAAATAGTCTGAATTATTTGATTTTTATTATTTTGATATTCTTTAAAATTTAGTTCCTAAGTTACGGTTAAATTAAAGAGGAAAATAAAAATAAATGCATTTTAAAAATTGCAGAAAATGATAAAATAAAATGTATTATATTATTAGAACAGATGTATAAAATTGCACCAAAAATTATACACCTAATTTAAAAAACCTGACGAATGTATTAACAAAATTTCAAATTAATTTGAATAATTTAAGACCTGAATTGATAAATTTTAGCCTTCATAACTTACCGTTTAAATACATTAATCAAATGCGACATTTTATTTTCAACGACTGAAAAAATTCAAAATCGTCTGAATTCCCATAGGAAAGCATTATTTTAAAAAAAGAAATGTTCTATATTTTCCGAACGAACGAACCAAATGTAACTAAAAATTATACAGCCAATTCCGGGTATCTCACCAACATACCTACCAAAAATCAAACTAATCGGATCATTTTTACGGCAGTTATCGCGGAACAGACAGGCAGACAGACAGAAACCAAAAACTTTTCGGGTCTCAACAGTAAGCCTTCACTGACGTTTCGGCAAAAAGCAGGTCTCGGAGGGGTCTCTTTTAAAAGAGACTAAATCAAAATTTTGTCCACAGCTGTTTCCTTTCGAAATTTTTCCTTTTTAGCTCACAGGGTATCAAAGCCTGAGAGCTTATGTGCCCGCCGGTTCTGTACGTACGTATGTATGTATGTATGTATGTACGTAACGCGATAACTCTTCATAGAAATATCCGTTTACCTTCAAATTTTGTTTATAGGTTCACTGTGTTAAGGCGCTTCCCTGATTAGTTTTCGGGATTGATTGGTTAAGTACGTAACGCGATAACTCTTCATAGAAATATCCGTTTACCTTCAAATTTTGTTTATAGGTTCACTGTGTTAAGGCCCCCTTTATATTAAGTATAAAGGGGGGAACGGGGGGCTAATCCCCCCCCTTAATTTATATAAATGGGTTTTTCATGCAGAATTATTCCGTTTTCCTTCAAATTTTGTTTATAGGTTCACTGTGTTAAGGCGCTTCCCTGATTAGTTTTTGGGATTGATTGGTTAAGTATAAAGGGGGGAAACGGGGGGCTAACCCCCCCCTAATTTAGATAAATGGGTTTTTCATGCAGAATTATCCGATTTTCTTCAAATTTTGTATATATATTCATTGTAATTAGAGGCTTCCCTGATTAGTTTAAGGGGTTCATTAGTTAACTATGAGGGGGGAGTAACGGATGGATGACCCCCCTTAATATATTGTTGATTTCTTTATTTTTCGAGGGGCTTATTTCAAATTCTTTGAAATCTACCCTATATATATAAAATCCTAATGAAACGAATTTGTGAAACGATTTTATGAAACGAATTTATGAAACGATTTTATGAAACGACTGGTTAAAAGATTGATTATGTTTCAGGGCTATTTTTTTTAATAAAATATTAAACGCTTGATGGTGAAATTAATACCAATTGTCCATAAAAATCCGCGGATGTCAAAACTGGTAATAGAATTTTGAAATTGGAATTAATTATATGGATATTAATTTTTTTCTAATTTTAATGACATTTCTGTAATGATGGCAACTAATTACTCAGTTTTTTTGTGACAAAAAAGGGAAAAAAATTTAAAAGGATCCCGATAGGGATTATTGATTTCTTTTTATTCGTCATTTTCAAATTGAAATTGAATTTATCTTTTATTTCAATCGATAATGAAGACAAGATTGTGATTAAATTATGTTTTTCAGGAAAATTTGAAAAAAAAAAATCACATTTCTATCGTCAGGATTCAATCGTCTGTCAGCATTTAATTTAATTTATAAACTGAAAATATTTTGAATAAATTCGTCCAAATGACGTCATTTATGTAAACGCAAAAGAAAGGAGCAAAAAAATATTTATACAATTTGTTTAGCGTAAAATGTCATTTATCCTATTTTATATATAATCAGAAGTAATTTGTATAGAAAAAACAATAATAATATACGTATAATTAAAATAGACATATAAACAAAAAAATTGTTGAATTTGTTTCCATGTCTGTTTATGTCATTAGGCACCAAATCTCACTTTCTGATGCCCGAATTGCGCCAAGCTTTTTAAAAAAGCGTCAAGACCCCTATAATAGAAAAGCACCAAAAGCTCATTTGGTTTGTTTTCATAACTTTTGGCAACAAATCTATGTATATTAACGAATCTATCCCTTTTCGAAGCTCAAGTTACGCCAAACCTAAAAGCAAAGGATCCTATACTGGAAAAGTACCCGATTTTCTTATGGACAATATTCAAGTGACATAACAAGGTGTAAAATTACCGCGGATAGAAAATTTGTTTAAATATGTCATCAATTAATGCCGAATAAATGCGGGCATGCATGCACAAAATATTTAATTAATTTTGTATGATAAATAATTATTAGAAAATTCGTATATACATATTAATTAAAATAAATAATTTACATACTTAAAATAACATGAAAATATGCATGATGGTGCACTAAAATAGAGAGAAAATTAAAACCTGTTACTAAAAATGTCTATAACAGTACTTTTCAATACCGTGGTTCTTAATGTTATTCACAAGCAGATGGAATTTTTCTCATCCTTAAACGCAAAGGAAGAATAGAATACAGATCGTTGTTATAAAAGTCCGAGAGGTAGCCACAATTTAAACCTAACCATTTTATACAAGCTGGTTTTCAAGTTGTAATTGATTTTATCAATCCCAAAAACAGTCGTCAGTTGTAGCAACAGCTGTGTATGAGGCCATGGTAATCAAAAAATGCCCCATTAAAACTTTAAAAGCATGGCATCCCAATTACAGATTTACCAATATTTTTAAAACAAAGCACGCTGTCATGTTTGTAGAGGCTTCGAAGTCTGAGCGGGGGTTGGCGAGCGTAGCTCGCAGGGGGTAGGCCCCCTAGTAATAGTATAATATACAATTAGTGTGAATAGCCTGTGCGCTCAATGCCCTCAGTTTAACTGGGCAGTTTTCTTTTTATTAAATTTATCTTGCAATAGTCACAGAAATTCGCTTCGTAATGAGCTTTTACTTGAAGTTTTTGTAGGAATACCAGAAATATATATATATTAATTAGTGGTGGACAAAAACGAAACTGCTCCGAGGCCTGTAAAAGCAACGAACATAACGAATTTAATTAGAATTAATCCAGTAATTACTTTGCACTTCGTAACTGGTTTTTAATGAGTAGCGCATTTAATACGCCACCAGTGTCTTTAAAGGTTAATTTAAAACCTTTCTAGAAAAAACGCTGCACCGGCCAAAGCTTTGTTGCATATGTGCGACCGCCTTTCGTAGTGCGTTTGACACAATGTCAAGTTTAAATTTTGTACAAGGACTTTGTTTTAGATAAAACAAATAATAGTGAATCAAGGCGACATAGTCAACGTTTTCCTTTTCAATTAAATTTAATTATTAAAGGCAATTTTTGAAAAAAATATCAGAGACTAATGCAATTAAAAGTCAGTAGTGAAACAATAATCGCTTTATAACTCAATATGTAATTCATTTATAATGAAAAAGCTTTTTTATTTCAAATCACTTCAATAATCATTCTTGCATGTATCATGCTTTTATGTTTAAAAATGAGCCAGAAAATTTTGCGTTGTTCAGCATATATATATATATTTTTTTTAATCGCCTGAAAATTGGCTACTGCTTAGTAAATTATTATTGGCAGGTGACTTGTCGTGACCAACTCTGCGACCTCTTTCAGAAGCGTTTTCTGCATTCTGCCAACTTTAAACTTTGTATGGGGTCTTTGTTTTAGAGTGAGAAATACTCGTCGTTTTCCATTCTAATGGAATTAAACAATGACACGTGGCATTTTTATACTTAAACGAGGTACGTAGGTACGCACCTCTTTCAACCTTTCTGATATTTTGTTTAACTATCTACATTTTTTATTGAGATTTTTTTTTCATATGTCTTTCGTTCTACCATATTCCTATTGCTTACACATTAGTAAGTACGTCGAGTATTGTTTTAGGAACGAATTTTTATAATATTGTAGTTAGTAATTAAGAAATTTATCGTACGAAACACTTTGTGCGCGAGTAAAACTCGTACTTTATCTTTTATTTAATTATGCATTTTAGAAACAAACCAGAGGTCACACAAGTCTATGAAAAATATGAATAAAAGTAGCGGCGAGGGATGGAAAGCCCAAACGATCATACAGGCATCAGCATTCTAGTAGCCGTAGATCGAACTGAAGTGCTGTTGTATGCTACTTGCTCAAGACGCGACGACCACATAGGAGCGGGCTTTTGTTAGGTCGTGGATACGTGAGGGGATGATGTGAGACAAGACAGCCCAATATTATGGAATCAATGGAGTAAAAAATAAAAAGTTAAATTTGGGATTAAAAAGAAGAAATTATATTTGAGATGATAAACATTGTAAATTACTTTTAAATGCTAAAGGTGTAAAATTAACAACTATAATATAAATTAAAATAACTTTTATTAGTTGTTTTACATGTTTCGACTCTTTCCGAGTCATTTTCAAAAACAATGAGAATATTTTATGGCTGCACGGGCTTTGAAGTTATTATTTCCATGTACTTTTCTAAAATTACGCACGTTATCTATTATTTTTACTTGATTGTTTATTTTCATATCTTTGGCCATGGAGTAATTCTAGCCACAGTTTCGGTAAATTGAATGATGCCGTTGCGTTGTTCAGATCTGGAAGCAGTCATTTATGGCATCAATTTCTGTTGATCAATTTCCTTTACCAAGAACAGGTTTCACTGTTGAAAGCCGTATGCGTCACCTCCTACCACGTCTTTCTTTTTGCATAAACTTTTTAATTTTAGCTCCGCTGAGAGAAGGATCACGTGACATGGTTTTTCATTATTTTATTGTATCTGCTTGATGTAAAAACTCATTGAATTGTTCATTTTATTTTATTATTGTAATTTATTTTTGTGATATGGTGACTTTATGTTTTATCGTTTTAATTTTAAAGAAAAAAGTAGATGTTCTAGAAGTTTTTTAGATGTAGTTGAAATGTGAAGACATAATGTTTTTTAGAGAGATGTTTTTGGATTAGTTTTTGTCGAAATAAATATTTACATTTGTAAAAACTAGAGATCTTTATTCTTAATTCTTCAAACAGATGGAAACATCGGGTAGATGTTTCGACCTGAGTATGATTATTTTAGCTGTTTTTAAATAGAGTTAAAGTTGAACTTTATTTCTTCTGCAATATTCATATCCAAGTTAGGTGGTTCTAGTATATTCAACATTATTTTTAAAAACATCGTTTTTTTTTTTTTTTTTTTTTTTTTTTTTTAACATTTAAACGGCATTTAAACTACAATGCGTGTTATATGTATATTTGAATATATCAATAATTTGCTTAAGAAAATTATCCATATTACAATATTTTATTCCTTAAGACAATAGATTAAATAGAAGACGTCCAGACGAACGTAATACTTTTTCAACTTAATTTTACAAAATATCTTCTATTCAAGAAATAAGTATTTTATTTAATTTTTAGACTGAGGTGAAATAGTGTGTCAAGAAATATTGTGACAAATGTTTGTCATATAAAGATGTTTCATAGATTAGGAAAAAAAAATGTTTTTTTCTGTTTTACCATTTCTGAAAACTATTTTGAAAATATAATCATAGAGCGTTTTTATTCCACATATAAAATTGGATTTAAATGCATTTTTCGAAGTAAATATATTACACGGTATCTCGGAAAGTATCTGTCCAAGTTGGCATGTATTCTCGGGCAGATGTTATCCGAGCCCCGTGTAAAATGTTAAAAAATATATCATATTTATTTCATAAATTAACGAATTCAGTGTTGGTGAATTGTGAAAACGTATCTAATTAAAAAACTCTTTTGCAAACAAAAATTGTGGCAGAACTCTTTTATAAACGTAGAGCATATCTAGTACGTTATCTAGTAAAGCAGTGAGGGTTTTATTCTTTTTTCGTGAGATTATGTTTAGGCGTGAAAAAAATATTTTGTCGCACTTTAAGTTTCACAAAGTGCATATGTATTTTCGAATCTAGTTGTCACGATTATTTTACAATTATATGTTACTTAGGCAACTGTTGTTGTGTTGCAGTGACGTGTTAGACGGGATCTGAGGATTTGGAACAGATATTACCAAATTAAACTGTGCGTCGGGAAGCTAGTTCTTTGACACAAAGTCTGAATTCTCGCCTACCGGATGGTTGGTTTGAATTAGAGACACTCACTTGCAGTTTCAGTTAGAGAAAATGGGGGTTAGTTTCGCCTATTTGGTAAGGTGAACCTTTCTGTTACCTAAAGTAAAGAAATATTGGAATACACGAGATTTCAATTACAGTTATCTCCTTGAGTGAAATTTTTAGATTCTAGTAAAAGAAACTGTGAGGACTTTGCGAGATGTGTAACGCACTTTACAATTTTACAATTTATTCCATACTTAGTATTATTAATTGAACTTATTTTTTAACCATCTGAACTATGTCTGCCACTCAACTGTTGACATACACTGCTTATTGTTGAAAATAAATTTATTGTGTTTGATAAAATCTGTGTCATGGCGTATTTTCTAACCGACATCGGGAAGGGATTGTACCAAATTGTACATCATTCATTTAACAACTAAATTTATTTTTGCATTCCGTGAAGCTCGTATTTGATTAAGACTACCCTATGTGTTTGCTCAATATCTATCATATCAATATTTATCGTACCAAAACTAATCTTTTCACAACATATGTTTATTTTTTAAAGTGTTCAGGGGGACAAAATTTTATTTTCTTTATTTATGGGATTTTTTTTATTATTTTATTTTCCTGAAATGCGTCTTTCTATAAAGGGGACTTTTCAGATAAAAAGTTTTAGAAAACATGGAATATTTTGTTTTTCAAATTTTAAATGCAAAATTTTAAATTTATTTAATTTTTGAGGAGAAATCATGAACCACTTGTCTGATTCCATAACGTTTTCACTATTGTGTGCAGATACGTTTTCTTTTTACTTTGTAATTTTGAGGGTTTAATATGACATAAAATTTATTAAAAAAAATTAAGTAACGAGGAGTTTTGAAAGTGATTTTTTATATTTTCAAAATTTTCAAATGAATTAAAATTCCTAAAGCCGTTTAATAAACACATAACATAAAATCTATGTACAGAATTTCATACATATGCCTTGCAACAAAGTTCAGATATATCTATTACGCATGAGAAATTAGGAAAAAAATCCATTATACGAGATAATAAAAAGTTGTAAGATAAATTGTCTGAAAGTTTTAGTTTCGGTTTGGGCATATCTTGTAGTAAATCACAGAAATTGTTAAACCTTTTGATGTAATCATTCTAGAAATACGCGTTTGCTTTATTTAATTTATTTTACTTGGTAGTATTTTATTAACAATAAAATTAAAAATGCAATTTTTTTTTGAATTTTGAACTCCGGAAATGGAAACCGAATGAAATGAAGGTATTGAGACAGGAATAATATTTCACCAACTTTTCATACTTTTTTACAAAATGTATTCCCTTGCAGAAATTCTTACCTATTTTACTTTTCATCTTCGGGGAAATTTTGGGAAAAGATATACGATGACAAATGGTTACTGACATAAGCAATACTTTTCATATTTCAAAAAAATATTTTTTTACATTTGTTTTGGAAATATTATGGTATTTATTGAAAAAAAACTTTTTTTACATAGTAGGAGCGTGAATTTCAAGATAACAAGGCTACTAAAAGTATAATTAAACACGTATTTAATCGATTTTTAAAATGCAACCACTAAGGGGATTAAGTGGGGGTCGAATATTTCAGGTCACTTTGCCATGTTTCAGCGGCAGTTTTAGATACGACCGTGAAATTCTGGATAACACATCTACTAAAAAAATAGTTAAATACGTATTTTAGGGATTTTAGATATTCAAACAGTAAGGGATTTAAGTGGTTGATAGGAAGTTGTAGTTTAATGTATCATATATCAGCAGAAGTTTTAGGTAGGAGCGTATAATTCGGCATACAAAATGTACTAAAAAAATAGTTTTTTATAGATATAATAGAAACACATATTTCAGCGATTTTAGAAATTCAACCACTAAGTGGGTTAATGGAGGATCGAAAATTTTATGTCATTTCGCCATATCTCAGTATCAGTTTTAGGTAGAAACGTGTAATTCAGGATATTAAATCTACTAAAAATTAGTTAAACATGTATTTCAGCGATTTTAGAAATTAAAACATTAAGGGGTTTAAATGGGGTCGAGAATATTAGGTCATTTCTTTATACCTCATCAGTAGTTTTTGGTAGGAGCGCGAAATTAAGGATAACATATCTACTTCAAAAATAGTTTAACACGTATTTCAGCAATTTTAGAGTTATTCTATAGCGATTTTGTCGGAAACATCGGCAATGGACCTTAGTATCGAAGGTTAGACGAATAACAAAACTACTGCTAATTTTTGATTAGATATTGTGCGTATGACTTTTTCTAAGGAGGCCGACACATTGTTCACCGTCGCAATGAAGGGACGGGCTGCTGGTGTTATATAAATTTAAAATAACACTTAAACAATATATCGAAATTTACAACATTTTATTAATTTTATAAATCTGTATTTTCTTATTTTTCAGTAAATAGAAGAGTATTTTTGATTTTATGAATCTGAAGAGTGAAAGGAATGAAAAATTCACTATTTAAAGGTTAGCACAAGCATACACGTTATAAGGCTACAAATATTAGCCATCGATTTTATTAAAGTAAAAATATCACATCGCTTACCATGATATTTTGTAAGGAAAATAAAAAGAAAATAGACGAAGATAAAATAAAAAAATTGTATTCGTATAATATATCTCTAAACGCTTATCATTGTTTTATATCCATTTTTAATGTTTACATTTATCAAAATTCTATAATAAAATTGCTTTAAAAGTTCACTCTCTGTAGTAATAGAATAAGTCTCTTTTTTAATCTCAATATTTTGAATCCAGTATTTCGTTACTAAATAGAAGAAAATTTATTTACAAAAGAGAATAAGGAATGTGAAATTGCTCTTATCATATAATAATAGTTTAAATGTTAATACAGACTTGCTGAGTACCAATTTAATTTTTATATATGTCTGCTTGTACCACTGTCTCGCAATAACTGTCCGAAAAAGCGAACTTTGTAAAAATTTATTTTGCACTCCATTATACATTATCTATTATTTTTTTTTAAAAAAACGACAATGATATTTCCTTTTTCTGTGGAATTTATAATTGCATTAAACTTATCTAATTTGTAAAATCTATTAATTTATGTTATCGGAAATAAATTGGATTCTAATTCTTTAAATTCAGAAACTAAAACTCAAAACTAAAGGAGTGCACAATAACTTAGCCAATGAATTACGTAAATTTTAATTATTTTTTCGTTAATTACGATGGCATGTACCACTAGCAAATACCAGGCACTACAATTTAATTAAATATTGTATTTCATACTGTATCAAGGTTATCGGACAAGTTTACCGTTCAGGTTTTTAAAAGTCATTTAAAGTATATTAAAAATTCTAGATTCGAACTCGGGACATCCCATTTTGAAGCTGTAGACGTAACCGCTTCGTTACTAATGTTTGATTACATCACCGCATTATTTTCCCCGTATAGTCTATTATTATATAATCTGGAAAGTTCTGCGGTTTTTTAATATATTTAGAATCCATAAATGCTACATTCCCACCAAGATATTGGAATGAAACTTTAATTTTACAGTGTACGTGAAGAAACTGCTTTTACTTAAAAGGGAACCACTTTTGGTGCAGCTCACACCTATTTATCAAGACCTGGTGCATTTTGTAGCACGCTACATAAAAGTTAAAAAATCGAAAAAAATTCTCTGTTAAAGTCATATTTTACAGCCTTGGACAAAAGTATTTGGCACCCTGACTTTATCTACTCCTTATTTTATCTATATTTTAACAAAAATATTTTTTTTCCGTTTTATCCCTGGAGTATATGTATTAGAATTAAATAATTATACACTCTACGGAGGAAAAATACGCCTACTTTTTCACCGCCAAAATTTTAAATATAATATTTTATTTTTTCAAAATAAAATTCATAGGTTCTTGAAGGTATTTTGAACGTTTTTGCAATAATTTATACTTATAATTGTGTAATTTGTATTCTTAAGTGCTTTAAAAAACTTCTATGATAAAAGTCCGGTAAATGAACGGGAAAAGTGCGTATTCAGAAAGTTATGCTGCTATAAAATCAATAAATAATAGTTTAACAGAAAAAAATCCATCGATTCTTAAACTTCGTAATATAGGTCTTGAAAATACACCAGTCTCAATACAAGGTGCGAGCTGCACCAAAACTGGTTCCCTTGTTAGTTCGAAATAAATTTGTTTTGTAAAATATGGTGACATTCGATCATTCCATTGTTATCTTAACAGAAGTATACTGTAGAATTTTAAACCATTCGGTTGGGTAGTTTTTGCGTTGTTATATGCGGAGGGACGGACGGACAGACAGACGGACGGACGGACGGACAGACGGACGGACCCAAGCGACGACAATAGGTGCTACGTATTTATGTAATTACGAACGCACCTATAAACAGACATATGCAATATTTTACACAGACAATATTTTTCAAAGACTTTTCTGTTTCACTGTATAAGTGAACAGTTTTGAATTTAAATAAAATTATGTTATAAAATATTATTTTTGAAGAAATCGATAATAATTTGAAATGAAATATTTCGCTGGTTTTTAGAGCGCATTCTTTATTTTTATCATCTAAATGTTAATTCTAAATACTACACATACATAAAACTAGTCGGATGTGCCAATCCCAAAACTTTCTTCTATCTCAGTCATGTTAATACTTCAAAATTCGTTATCATATCCCCAATAAAATCAATATTTTTCGTTATTCCGTTGTACGTCAGCTGCTTTCGAATCGTCGGGTTACCGGGATGCGATCAACTGATGTATAATACTAAACTACGAAAAGTCCTTCAGGTCTGAACCGACAGGAACAGATAGCCTCCCTATTTCTTGGTTTTTCGATTTTAGCTAATTTTACTGGAAAACACGAAGGTAAAATGCGTGGAACCTAATTAAAGAAGATTCAATCCCAGTTCTCGTCAACATTGAATTTGAATGAGAATATCGCCAAATTAGTCCTCTACAGCCAAGGTGGCTTCATTTATGACAACCTATTTTGGTCGCCAAATTCGGCGATATTTCGCCAACTGTCGTCAAATTTGGCGAGAATTTGACGTTGGCGAATATAAATATATAGTGATAAGCATATAATAGGATTAATTGTTACAACAATGAAAGAAAATTTGCCAAAACCATGTTAACTATAACTCATAAGTTAAACCCGTTTATGGATGAATTTTGCTGTCTTGTTTGAAAATGTCAGCCATCCTAAAATTTCAAACCGCTATATCTCAGGCATTTTTTAAGATAGAGGCAAAACAAAAATTGTTCCGGATTCTCTGAACATTTAACGAAAAAAAATTGTAGGATTTCTAATTTTTTTGCACATCTTTTTGAATTTAAAATTGAATTTGGCTATTTTGACCTTTTGAATTTGGCTATCACAGCACCCCCTTTCGTCGAAATATCCCCAAATTCTGATAGAACCTGCTTGCCATAGCCAAAAACATAGAAAAAAAAATGTGGTTCAATTTGAAGCATAACTTCATACACTTTTCGATGATACAATAGTGAAAATTGAACAAAAATATCGATCGCAGCGCGCCCTTTCGTCGAAATATCCCCAAATTCTGATAGAACCTGCTTGCCATAGTTAAAAACATAAAAAAAAAAATCTGGTTCAATTTGAAGCATAACTTCATATACTTTTAGATGGTGCAATAGTGAAAATGGAACAAAAATATCGATCGCAGCGCCCCCTTTCGTCAAAATATCCCCACATTCTGATAGAATCTGCTTGCCATAGCCAAAAACATAGAAAAAAATTAGGTTCAATTTGAAGCATAACTTCATACACTTTTCGATGGTACAAAAAAGACCCACACAGACGGACAGACGGACAGACAGACATTTTGTAAAAACATGTTTTTCGGAATCTCTGACCCCTAAAACGTGTAAATCCGTCGAAAACCGGAAGTCGAAAAAAATTTCGATTACAATACTTTCTTCTATTATAGATAGAAGAAAGTAAAAATTCTCATGTTTAATTTTTTTATAAGAATGTGAAAAAAACGGATAATTGAAATCAAATGGCCATAAATGTAATTAGTTTAATCCGTCGAATACTTAAAACTACATTTTATTATCTCAGATTAAATAATTATAAATTTTTACCATGTATTTGATTTCCTTATCAATTTTATTACTTTGTACAAACAACGATGCATTTAAAACAAAGAGGTGAAACGTTTTAAAAAATTTTAGTTAATTTCGTAGAAAGGTTTTTTTTTCTCCTCGATCATAATAAAATGTACAGTTTGTTTTCTTCCAAATTAAATTACAATGAAAAACCAAAGAAATAAAACATAAACATTCAGGTAATGGTGGTATGCTCAGCCCATCACTGACAAAAACAACATTAAGAGACAGCTGGTTTCTGCTATTTTCTCCCTTTCTTTTTTACAGCAAACATTCTTTATGTAAATTGTTTGAACGTTTATAATGCTTAATGCATTTACTTTATTGTTATTGTTTAAAAGTATTTACATTAAACCCAAGCTGCTTTTTAAATTAAGTAAGCAAATAATAAATATTTAATGAAGTTTAGTGTTTCGTTCTAAAAATAGTTTTTATATTTATATTCTGTGCTCACTTTCATAATACACTGTAAAAAAAAAAAAAAAAAAAAAAAAAAAAAAAAGTCGATCTATTAAAAAAAATTTAGTTCTTCTCATTGATCTTTGCAATTACTAAAAATTTTTTTGTATTCTTACTCAGTTACAAGAAAATCTGCAATAATTACTAGAAACCAGCTAGCAACGGTTACTAAAAAAATCTGTGGAATACAAATATACTAAAAAAATTTTAGTAACCGCAGGATTTTCTTTTACAGTGTACAATGCGCTTAAAAATTCTAGGTCCACACCAATTGGTTATGATTTCTATTCAATAGTATATAAATATATTAGTTACTATAAAACATTCGTAACAGCAAATTATCATAAATAAAACGTTGTTATGCAATTGTTGTTTATTAAAATGAAATCAATATATAAAAAATGGGTGCTGTAAAAAGATGGGTGCACCAAAATAAAAATAATTATAAAATTTGTTTTAATAGGAATTTTTTTCAGCCATCAGTAACATTGCAAGTAATCTGAAACACGTAAATTATATTTATTGTCATGAAATATTTCTCTTTTCCAATTTTCTTACAATACATTTCTTCTTTTGAAAATTGTAATACCTTTTTTGTGTTTTTGAGTTATTTTTAAAATATTTTCCTCGTGTTGCTCTAGAAATAATTTAATTGCTTCAAGTTTCTAAACATAGAAGGTTTAGAGTAATGTCTTGAATGATTTTTTTTTTATTCGCTACAGATTCCAAAGAGGTTACGCCAAAATGAACCATTTTAACGAATGTCAACATTTATCAAGCAGATAACTATTTTTGACTACCGTGTGAATTTTTTGTCACATAAGAATTTTATACTAGCCAAAAAAATGTCTCATATCATCATGTGATTCGTGTTTTTTTCTCTATTAGATTTACCACGTTAAATAAAAGATACAACTTCACCATTTTTATTTTTCGCAAGTTGATTTTTGCAACATATTCAAGTAACAGTTTCAAGCTTGGTGAGCATGGAACGCTACATGTGGAAATACGTTCTTAAGTCAAAGTCATTAATTGCAATAGCTACGTATAACGTTGACTTCAGAAAACAATTGCGTAAATCAAGAACTGCCATGCTTTAGGTAAAATAAGAATAAAAAGTAATCCTTGAAACAGATAAACAATATAAAAATGCATATTTATAACAAAAATATAAAAGTGTTTTTCTTTATTATCCTCTCATATTTATATAAGCAAACACTTACATCTAGTTCACAAGACAATTTGCATAAAATTCAGTAGTTTAGCAAAAGGATTTTTTAACGATAGAATTATCACTATGCAACTCACTGCAGAGTATTATTGCACCGTAGAGAATTAAGTCAGTTTTATATTGAAAATATTCTGTTTACAGTTTTTCTTTTTATATAACTTCAAAATCTTCGCGTGAATAACACTTTGTGAATGCATTGAAGTGGAGTATGTCCTACTAAGGCGGAATTGAAATAAAACATTAAAAATTCCGTTTTAGGCAGGCTTCCAATATAAACACGTTCCAATTTCAAAGTCTTTTCGGTATAAAATACATTGTAAAATAACAATTTATCCAATCTATTTATTTATATAATTTATTTTCACATACAACAACTTATCATGGTTTAGTCAAATCAATCAATACGATTCCTGTGTGAAAAATGCCTGAAGTTTTTTTATTATTATTTTTTTTTTGTATCATGTGATATTATCAGATAATGTTTCATTAACGGAGAGCATAAATAATATTTGACTGTTTTTGTTAATAATTTATGTAATTAAACATACATTTTTTTTTAAATCTAAGACATTATTTTATATATACATAGTCTTAGTATTTACTTAAATATTAAGTTTGCAATTACAATGCATTTGTTAATGAATGCATTTAATTATGTGTATTAAAAAATAAAGCATATCATGCGTGGATGACATGCAGTTTCTAATCATTCACAAACATTCGTATACGAATGTATGCGAATAAAAATTTAGATCATTTATTAAACACATAAAGGAATTTTTGATACAAACATTTAATATAAAATAATCTAAAAACCACCAACAAATGCAACATATATAGCTTTCGCATGTATCCCATTCGTAAAAGTCATGTCTGTACAAAACTATTCACTTAAGGCATTTAACCATATTTCTATTATAAGTTTTTAAAGATTAAATTCAAATATTGAATAACATAATTTTCTTTATTAACGTGTAATTTTATTAATTAGAATATCAAATATTTATTTAAATGATTATATTTATTTTAAATAATACATATCAAGTCCAAATTAAAACGTAAATGAAATTATTAAACTCACACAAGACTTGAAGTTCCCGCTACGAGTTATTGGAATTAAACGAAACCACTAATTATCGAAATATCACTTAATTATATCAAAATTACTACAGAAACACTACAGAATGACTACAGAATCTATAACTACAGATAATTGATTTACATTAAGTATGTCTATATATATTGAAGTTTGAGTTTGAGTTTATCTTATAATGTTAATTAAAATCGATAAAGTGGTTTAGTAGTTCCTCTTTTGTAAACAAAACTATTTTATCGTTGGAATCTTTGATCATAAAATGAAAGTTTTGAAAATTGATTTGAATAATAGTATAATGCAAACTATATTATTTGCGTTATGTATTCTAAGTCAATCAGTATATGAAATTTGGGTCTACGATAAATAAATGATTTTCATGTAACTTGTCAAAATACTCAGTTTTAAAGAAAGATTATTTCTCTCTGAATAGGGCATGTAATGTAGACGCTACCGAAAATATTAGAAAATTAATATAGAAAAAATTAGGTTTTTCTAACTTAACTTAATAAAAACTTTCCAACCTAGTTGAAAAGTGTTTATGACTTCGGTTAGTCTGGCCGTATGGCCGTCTGCCGTCTGTCCGTGCTCTAACTCCCATAAATATGCTCGGATTGCCTTGCAATTTTTATATGTTATTGTAGTTATCTATAGCACGTTCTTTATTTCAACTGAAGTGTGTTGCACTTAGAGTTTTTTTACAGGGACACTCAAAAGAATTCCGCTACATTACGGACTATGGGGAAAAATCATTTGCGATTTATTTTAATGATGTCACACAATTGCAAACACTTTGAAATTGATATATATCAATAAGGTGTATTACAAGAAGCTTAATATGGAATAGGGTGCGCACTTATAGTTAATTTACAGGGACAGTCAAAAGAATTCCGTTACATTACGTCTATGGAGAAAAATCGTCTGCGGTTTATTTAAATAATGTTTCACTATTTTAAACGCATTGAAATTTATATATGTCACCAAGGTGCATTACATGAGGCTTACTACAGAATAGTGTGTGTATAGCAGTCATCGTTCATTTACAAGAACACACAAAAGAATTCTCTACTGTCTCTTAACAATAATTCCTGGAAGTGCGTTTTAAGTTACTGAACGCGATTTTAAATTTAACTCACTTTTTGTTTATTACGTGGTGTCTAGAAATTCTGTAGATCCTATACAGGGAAGCACAAAAGTTCGCGAACACATTTCCTTTTACTGACAGAAACTCTAGAAGGAGAATTTTAAACTGTGCTACGCGTTTCTTAACTGAACTAAAATTTAGCATCGTATGTAGTAGATATACAAATCTAGAGATCATATACAGGGCTGAATAAAAGTATTCGGATATTTTTCCAAATATTGTATGCGTTGGAAATTCCTGAAATTATGTTTTTAAATATGTTATGCGTTTTCCAAATTGTTTACTTAGATGTTATCTTTCAGCATATTAAACGGTACAATTTGTAAAATTATTTTGGAAGTGTTGGAAAGTGTTACATAGTCTATGCTTGACGCATGATTTTTCGTTCTTGTTTTGTTTTAATCCGGAACGTGCAGATGCTTACGAAATGTCACAATCTCCACCTGTGATTTTTTCCGCGTGTTGGTTCATCTCTAAATGTTTCTTGTTGATTCCCTTTGACATGTCCAACATCTCACGTTGCTAGTCGCCGTATGTATTGCTAGTAGTATTATATATATTTTTTTGTAAATTAAATATGAATAGTAGTGAATAGTCAATGAAGTAATATCTTTTCACACAAAAGTTATTGATTATGTAACTGAATGTCTGTTTATTGAATGATCTACTAGACGTTTAAAGGCTTTTTTTAAATAAAAATGTGTTTTTCTAATAAAGTACCTTTCGAAGTGTTAAAAATGGATATGCTTCATATAAAATTAAGAAATGAAACAGAATTATTTTTAAAATGGAACCTTTTTTACTCATTTATTGCAAACTGAGTTAAAAATAACATACTTAGTTTTTCCATAGGAATATTCTCGTGAAGTAAAATTATGCAATTATGCAAACATTAATTTTATTTTTATCTTTCCGAATAGAAAACTCTATTGAAATATTTAAAACTAGCTGTTACCCGTGACTTCGTTCACGTAACATTAAAAAAGAATAAATGCATTAATTTAGCAAAACATTTCACTTGATAATTAACAACATATATAATTAACCAAAGCTTTATCACATTTTTAGGAGACCATACGGTATTTCTTTGCTATAGGGGCCTTGACATAACCCAGTCTTAAAAAAGTGAAATTTCATGCCAAATAATATATACAATCGCGAAAATGAAACTGCAACTAATGAAAAAAGGAGGACCCAGTAAAATCGTGAAAATCGAGGAATTCCTTTTCGTAAAACGAAAAACAACACTGGCAGAATTCTGCTATACCACAGTGCATTTTAGTTGGTATTTGGTGTACAATTTGTATATGTGTGCATTGCTAAATGGGCATTATTATATTGTATATTTGCATACACATATGTTATATATTTCTTACTACATTATCTTGTTTATGTATATATTAAATTAAGTGTTTCATGCTAAGTGGTGTAAATAGTGAACAAACTGCTTGTGGATTTTATACATTGATAGATATTTCACAAAGATATAATAATCTGATGCGATTCTAAAATGTAAATAAAGGTTGCTAGAAATTACTTTAAATTCTGCCCAATTTAACCTCGATATTTTCTCTATCGCGTCAAGAACGCTATTAGCAAATAAATACCGACCACACAAATCTGATTATCTAAATTTACATATTTTTGTTAGTATACATAGGATTATTTTAATTTATTTCATGCGCTTGAAATTTTTTACGCTTTCTCTAGGGTTAGGTGTCGAATAAATGTACTTTCTTGTTATTTTATTTTGCCATTTCAATTTATTCTATTTTCCATTCATTCCATTTATGGATATTGATTTAATTTACATATTCGTGTCAAAGAATATTCTTTAAATTTATTATCAGGATTAGGATAGGATACGATTAGGGTTAGGATTAGGAATAAAAATTGAACGACAATGGCATGACCGATTCAGGTTTAAAGTATGAACCATCATGAATCAATAAGAAAATTAGAATATTATCGGCTAATAGTTTTTAATATGCTTTACAGTCATAGTTGGCATCAAAGGTGAGCGGGGAAATGATCATCTAAAATACCATTAAGTGTTTACCACGCAAAAAACAAATCTGGTTACAACAATGTATTTAATTTTGCGCCAAATTTCACTTGATAAAAAAAAAAAAAAAAAAAAAAAAAGAGCAAATTGACTATGGACTTAATTACAGACCCCTAACCTTGTCATACTCGGAAATTTTCTACCTACATGTAAAAAAAAATCTACTATATAGAACGCGTTTTCACGTTTATAATGTTATGAATTGGCACGATCGGCTTGTTCAAGTTTACACAATTCGGCTGGAAGTAGATTCATTACTTTTTGATTTCTTCTTTGCTTTTGCATTACGCGAATTTGTTGGTAAAATCGATTTTCTTTTCGATAACATTGTTGTTTTTTAAGTTTAAAAAATATTGTAATTTTACTTAAATATTGCTTTAAAATCTATGCAATTTTTCTTAACCTACAAGACTTTACAATAATCTATTATGAAACAACTTTAAAAAAAGCTATATTTAAAAACGACAACAAAGTTTTTCCTATTTTAAAACTAAAAGAAATGTAAAATTAAATTCCGGTTCGAAACGACGATTTACAATGTGTTTCGTTTGTGGGAAAATGATAGAGGAAAAATGCTGTTACTTCGACACAATCATATTAAATCTTTAGCTTTTATGAGAAAAGCAACTTTCTTTTAAAAATTATAGTTATTTTTATTAAGATTTTCTGATTTTCGATACGGATAATTTTGCGATGCATATCATTGACATTTGCCATCCATTTTTTTTTTTTTTTTTATTATTTTTTTTTTTTTTTACTTTTTAAAATTTAAATTAAAAATATGGTATCTTTATGTTAGCCGTGTGCAGACGATAAATCGCCAACCTGTCCCATCATTCGTATTGAATTCATTAAAAATATAAACCTTTCACTCATTTCATTTAAAACACAGAACTTTAATTTACAACACATACATTTAAAATACATATATTACGTACATTTAAAATAATTCCTTTCATGTCAAAAAGAAAAAGGAAAAAAAAAACAGAAATTAATCACAAATAATTTGATAACCCAAGATCATTTTATTTCAACATCAAAACAAATCTGTTCTATTTTTCTATATATGACATCATATTCGCTTGTTTTCGATACTTACTCGTATTTATGCACTTTGTATTATTATCAAAGATTTGAAAACGCACGTTTTGTTTTTAATATGACATCATTTCATATTCTGTTTAATTCTTAAATAATTCATTTCCTTTTCATTTTTCACGTGGAAATTTTTCACTTTAAAATAAATTGTTGATTAAAAATTATTACTCAGGGGTTTTATTTTATATTGGCAACGATAAAGTATTAGCAACGGTAAAATAAATTTAACCATTTAAAAAAAAGCTGCAAAACCGGGCCTTTTGGGCCAAACCAACCAAACCAACCAACCATTTTAAAATATACGAAAAAATGTCCATTTATGCTCTCGGAAAATAATGAAATTTTGAATTATTAAGAAAAGTATTGAAATAAAATAAACAAAAAGCATTCTATGTTCATTTGAGGGTTATAATCAACTTATATGCAAAGATACAGGATCATTAAATGCTTCATTTTGACGCTGGCTTCAGCCTAACATTTGCACACAATCAGATTTATAATATTATTAGGATAGGATAACAGACA
The DNA here is from genome assembly GCA_963931845.1 of Maratus michaelseni. Lineage (NCBI taxonomy): Eukaryota > Metazoa > Arthropoda > Arachnida > Araneae > Salticidae > Maratus > Maratus michaelseni. Next base: position 398,733,779 of record OZ007592.1, read on the forward strand.
CCATTATCAATAAGGCTAGCTGGTTGGATTGTGTCCGCCAGATTCATCCAGGATAGATCAGTTTGCTTAAGTCTGGTTGAGTCTCAGTTTGGCTCAATGGCAGCTTAAGCCTAAAGGTTCCTGGTTAGAACCCTAACCTAAACAATTCTTTAATCATTTGCAAAAATTGAAACTCATATGATTTATTTATCAACTAGCTGTTACCCGTGACTTCGTTCACGCAACATTAAAAGAAGAATAAATACATTAATTAAGAAAATATTTCACTCCCGATAGTTAAAAACGTTAAAATTAACTAAGTATTTATCACATTTCAAAGGCGACAATACGGTATTTTTTTGTTATAGGGACCTTGACATAACTCAGTCTTTAAAAAGTGAAATTTTGTGTCAAATAATCGCGAAAATGAAATTGCAACCAATGCAAAAAGGAGGGCCAAATAAAATCGTGGAAATAGACGAATTGGGTAAAAACAAATGTCAATTTTATCTGATAAACAATTTTACTTTTAACGCCTTTATGAAGCGTTTTAACAGCCATCCTTCAAAAAAACATTAATTGGAAATAGTACATGCTTTTTCTTTAAATTCAGTTCTGCCTCCTTGGTTTAATGTATAGCAAGAAACAAATCTTATTTTCTAAATGACAGTATGTTGACAGGCAATTTTTGTTCTCCAGAATAAATTGATTCATGAAGTTTGAATATGTGAAAATATGTTTTTATTTTTCGGATAATTTACTGAAATCAAGATTTTGTTTTCACCATCTATTCAAAGTGAAAATCAATTCTGTTTTTCAGTTTTAATGAGAAAATGGTGTAAAAAATATACAGATCTATTTTATTTCTCCTTTTTTTATACACAAATATGGAGTAATTTACTTTCCGTTTTTAGAGAAACTTCGTTAAAATTAACAAAAAAGAAAAAAAATCTTGGCATCTAATTTAATTTTTTAAATTCTGACAGTTTGTGTAACATCCTCGGATCAATGATAACCGGTATAAAGTAAATCACGTTGCGTTCGATATTCTGGCATTGTAAATGAAAATTGTAAATTCACGGGCAATCTCCGTGAATTGCTGCCGTAATTTTACGGGAAATGCCCCCTTTTCAAGGTAAACGGTCCATTTCAGTAAATTTCATGTTTTTACGGGCAAAAACCGTTTATCTAATTACAAAGCTCGTTTATCTAGTCACAAAACCGGTTTTCTTATGGACATTGCCTGGAATCTCTGCTGCAGTAATTTTACTGCAGCAATTTTTTACAGTGAGGAGTAGTTGCGAAATACAAACATAGATTCGTGTTCATTTTCCTTTTCTTAAAATTATGATGCGATTTTTAGCAGAAAATTTTCATCTGTATATAACGGATATTCATGCTTAATAATCAGTATAGATAAAAAAAAACATTTAAATTTTTCGTTATAAATATGGCGTGAAACTCATCTACTTTCTATACTTACTGATACTTGTATTATTAATGTAAGGAATTGATTCACACTCATTTTAAAACACATTGGAAAATTCCCGTTTTATTTCCAATATGACGCCTCTTTTTCCCGCAGAGAAATCCCTTTTAAATAACATAATTCTTGTTAATTTTCTTTTCCAGGCAATTAATTTCAGTACTGGCATATGGGAAATTATGTTGCTTTCACGAAATTATATTAAATCTTTAGTTTTTATCAACAAAAATGGAACTATTAACATTCGTCATTTTTTTTTTAGGTAATCGAGTTATTTCTTGTAGTTTTAAGAATGAAAATAAATATTTCTCGCTATCCATGACATCATTTTCGATATGGATAATTTTGCGGAGCATATTATTGACATTTGCTGACCATTTTCTTTTGAAACTTGTTTTTACTTTTTAAAAATTTAAATAAAAAATATACGGTATAGTAATATTAGCCCTGCGCAGACGATAAAACGCCAAGAATTATTACCATACAAAAGAAAAAAGCGAAGAAAAAAAACCCAAGATCATTTTATTTCACCAATCAAAGATATCCGCTTTATTTTTGATGTATGGCGTCATATTCGCCTGTTTCCTATGGTTACTCATATTGAAACCTTGTATTATTATCAAAAACTAAAAAAAGTACGTTTTATTTCTAATAATATTATTTAATCTTCTTTTTAATTCTTTAATTTTTTTATTTCATTTTTATTTTTCACGTGAACATTTTTCAATTGAAACTAAATTGTTGACTAAAAATTATTATTCCGGAATTTGAATTAGTTTTGGCAACGATAAAGTATTAGCAACAGTAGAGTAAATTTAACCATGTTAAAATATTATACGAAAAAACTGTCCATTTACTCTCTATGAAAAAACGAAATTTTGAATTATTAAGAAAAATATTTGAATAAAATAAACTAAAACCAGCCTATGTTCAAATGAGGGTTATAATTAATCTGTATGCAAAAATACAGGATCATTAAAGGCTCCATTTTGACGCTGGCTTCAGCCTAACGTTTACGCACAATCAGATTTATAATATTACTAGCTGTTACCCGTGACTTCGTTCACGCAACATTAAAAGAAGAATAAATACATTAATTAAGAAAATATTTCGCTCCCGATAATTAAAAACGTTAAAATTAACTAACTATTTATCACATTTCATAAGCGACAATACGGTATTTTTTTGTTATAGGGACCTTTACATAACTCAGTCTTTAAAAAGTGAAATTTTGTGCCAAATAATCGCGAAAATGAAATTGAAACCAATGCAAAAAGGAGGGCCAAATAAAATCGTGGAAATAGACGAATTGGGTAAAAACAAATGCCAATTTTACCTGATAAACAATTTTACTTTTAACGCCTTTGTGAAACGTTTTAACAGCCATCCTTCAAAAAAACATTAATTGGAAATAGTACATGCTTTTTCTTTAAATTCAGTTCTGCCTCCTTGGTTTAATGTATAGCTGAAACAAATCTTATTTTCTAAATGACAGTATGTTGACAGGCAATGTTTGTTCTCCAGAATAAATTGATTCATGAAGTTTGAATATGTGAAAATATGTTTTTATTTTTCGGATAATTTACTGAAATCAAGATTTTGTTTTCACCATCTATTTAAAGTGAAAATCAATTCTGTTTTTCAGTTTTAATGAGAAAATGGTGTAAAAAATATACAGATCTATTTTATTTCTCCTTTTTCCATACACAAATATGGAGTAATTTACTTTCCGTTTTTAGAGAAACTTCGTTAAAATTAACAAAAAAGAAAAAAAATCTTGGCATCTAATTTAATTTTTTAAATTCTGACAGTTTGTGTAACATCCTCGGATCAATGATAACCGGTATAAAGTAAATCACGTTGCGTTCGATATTCTGGCACTGTAAATGAAAATTGTAAATTCACGGGGATTCTCCGTGAATTGCTGTCGTAATTTTACGGGAAATGCCCCCTTTTCAAGGTAAACGGTCCATTTCAGTAAATTTCATGTTTTTACGGGCAAAAACCGTTTATCTAATAACAAAGCTCGTTTATCTAGTCACAAAACCGGTTTTCTTATGGACATTGCCTGGAATCTCTGCTGCAGTAATTTTACTGCAGCAATTTTTTACATTGAGGAGTAGTTGCGAAATACAAACGTAGATTCGTATTCATTTTCCTTTTCTTAAAATTATGATGCGATTTTTAGCAGAAAATTCTCATCTGTATATAACGGATATTCATGCTTAATAATCAGTATAGCTAAAAAAAAAACATTTAAATTTTTCGTTATAAATATGGCGTGAAACTCATCTACTTTCTATACTTACTGATCCTTGTATTATTAATGTAAGGAATTGATTCACACTCATTTTAAAACACATTGGAAAATTCCCGTTTTATTTGAAATAGGACGCCTCTTTTTCCCGCAGAGAAATCCCTTTTTAATGACATAATTCTTGTTAATTTTTTTCCAGGCAATTAATTTCAGTACTGGCATAGGGGAAATTATGTTGCTTTAATGAAATAATATTAAATCTTTAGTTTTTATCAACAAAAATGGAACTATTAACATTCGTCATTTTTTTTAGGTAATCGAGTTATTTGTTTTAGTTTTAAGAATGAAAATAAATATTTCTCGCTATCCATGACATCATTTTCGATATGGATAATTTTGCGGAGCATTTTATTGACATTTGCTGACCATTTTCTTTTGAAACTTCTTTTTACTTTTTTAAAATTTAAATAAAAAATACGGCATAGTTATATTAGCCCTACGCAGACGGTAAAACGCCAAGAATTATTACCATACAAAAGAAAAAAGCGAAGAAAAAAAACCCAAGATCATTTTATTTCACCAATCAAAGATATCCGCTTTATTTTTTATGTATGGCGTCATATTCGCCTGTTTCCTATGGTTACTCATATTGAAACCTTGTATTATTATCAAAAACTAAAAAAAAGTACGGGTTTTTTCTAATAATATTATTTAATCTTCTTTTTAATTCTTTAATTTTTTTATTTCATTTTTATTTTTAACGTGAACATTTTTCAATTGAAACTAAATTGTTGACTAAAAATTATTATTCCGGAATTTGGATTAGTTTTGGCAACGATAAAGTATTAGCAACGGTAAAGTAAATTTAACCATGTTAAAATATTACACGAAAAAAATGTCCATTTACTCTCTATGAAAAAACGAAATTTTGAATTATTAAGAAAAATATTTGAATAAAATAAACAAAAACCAGCCTATGTTCAAATGAAGGTTATAATCAATCTGTATGCAAAAATACAGGATCATTAAAGGCTCCATTTTGACGCTGGCTTCAGCCTAACATTTGCGCACAATCAGATTTATAATATTATTAGGATTAGGATTAGAATAATTGCATTAAAATTAATCAATTGTCACTTATGTTTGTTTATCCTATAAATGGAAGCATTCACATTGATCAGTATATGTGTCTACTAATTAAAAAGTAACTATCTGCCAAAAACTGACTATCCCATCAACTGGTCAGTTGCTACTAGCCGAAATTTGTTATTTTCAGCATTAGTACATTTAAAGCACTCAGTGTATCTTCTGAAAAGAACATCTGGCATAAGTGGACATTTTCCCTGTTTTTGCGTTTCTGTATAATCAGGCTTTACGAAATAAAAGTAAATTCTCTTCTTCTATATTCGCAAGAAGATTTCACATTATATGCTTTCGTAAATGTTATTTATGCAAGTAAAAACATTAATAGGAACATATTTACATATTTTCAGCAGCTAATATTGTTTTTCACATTTGTTCAAAATAAGAAACTAATCTAGATACTTTAGTGAAGTAATTCTGTAAGTATGCAGATAATGTTGTTATAATTGTTTGAACGAATAAAGTATTCTCATATAATATAGCGTTTTCTCTAACATTTCTTTCATATAGTATAACTTTGATGTTTAGGGCAAATTAGAAGTTAAATTTACTTTAGAAACAATATATAAAATGTAATTAACTCAGAAAATGTCATAGTAAAATAAAAGAATGAGTGGTATGAGAAGATAAATATAATTGAAAGCATGCAATAATCACAAAAAATGAATCACTATATCTTGGAAGAAAGAAACTTGACGTGACATTGAAGTACAGAATGAGAGTTTAGAAAGCTTTTAAAAGTTGTACATTATTTAATTATGCAATTGTTATTTTACTTCGTGACTAAATTTTGCAATATTCATTTTTATGAAGTTTTAATAAAATTACAAATCATATAAATTTCATGGTCTACACTAATATAAGTGCTTTAACAACCTTACTTGCAGTGTTTTTGATAATCATATTTATCTCTAGTCATAATATAATATCCGACAATCATATTTATATATTTATTTTCAGATTAAATAAATTAAACACTAATAAATTTTATAAACGGGAATTACAAAGCTGTGTCAAATAATTCGCATTGTTACTACTTGAAAACAATACATTACAAAATACTGCTCTAAATAAGCGTAATTATTTAAGAAATTCTTGTGTTACACTTCTGTGATCAAAACAGTTACTTAAATTGTTTTTGGCTATTCTTGTACATAAAGAGGCAGGTCTCATTCCAATTTGTTCAATGTTATAAAAACGTTTCATGTAACCTGCAGGGTAAGCTAAACACAAGAAGATCATACATTTTGTTGTGCTTTACAAATGATTATAGGAATATTTCCATGTTATTCAAAATAACTTTTAATCCTGCCAATTGCCTTTTAAAAAATCCTTTAATATTAATTTTTATTTTTATGACGTGTCCCTTAAAAATGAATATGCAAACGTGATAGCGTTACCTAAACGCCAAATATCTGTTAAAGTGTCTATATGCAAATATATATATATATATATATATATATATATATAAAATTCTTCAAAACATGCAGCTTCTAAACTTCTTTAGGACTGTGTATACATAGAACAATCTAACTAGATCAGACAATTAACTATACGATACATTTATATACAATACGATACATTAACATTAAACTATCTAAATAGACAGACTTCTTGGAAATTTAATGTTTTAAAGAATTATATTTCTGTTGCATTTACTGTGAGCTGCTTTAGAGTATGTGATTTAAAGATTTTCAAAAGTAAAATATTGTAATATATATATATATATATATATATATATATATATATATATATATATATATATATATATAACTCTTCAAAATTTTCAGCTTCCAAACTTCTTTAAGACTCGAAGACAGGTGTATACATAGAACAATCTAACTAGGTTAGACAATTAACTATAAGCGTAACAATATTATACATTAACATTAGACTATCTAAGTAAACAGACATCTTGGAAATCTCATGTTTTGAAGAATTATATTTTTGTTGCATTTACTGTGAGCTGATTTAGAGCATGTGATTTAATGATTTTCAAAAGTAAAATATGGTATATATATATATATATATATATGTGTGTGTGTGTGTGTGTGTGTGTGTGTGTGTGTGTGTGTGTGTGTGTGTGTGTGTGTGTGTTACATCTTAGATCCATTCCAGCGGTCGATCAAAAAGTATGCCAAGCATCCCATATTTTAATACAGTCGTGTCATGAAGTTAACATAGTAGTAGCTGAAGAAGATGTAAATAGACGATAAAAGGACACTGTTGAACTGTAATCCATTTATTTAAACTCCATCATTTTAGTTTCTGGAGAGTGCTCTCTCTCAATAACGATGATCTTAACGAATCTCCATATTAAATAATACTAGAACATCTACAAGGTCTATAATTTCTTACTGCAACGCCAGTATAATTTTCTGGAGAGTGCTCTCTCTCAATAACGGTGATCTTAACGAATCTCCATATTAAATAATACTAGAACATCTACAAGGTCTATAATTTCTTACTGCAACGCCAGTATAATTTTATTAGACACTCAATTCGGCGAGGGAATTTTCCTAGGGTTGTAATTGGAATATTAATAAAAGAAATTTTTTATAGAATAAATTTAACAGGGTATGAAATTTCAGTTTTTGTAATATATATATATATATATATATATAAGACAGAGGGTGCTAAGAATCACCGGGCTTGGCTTGGCTGCCATAAGTTGATGACCTTGGCTACGTATAATGGACGATCCTTATCTTCTGAAAGTCGTTTACAGGAACTTCAAGAAGAATTAGAAAGAATAAACTGGGACATCCTAGGATTATGCGAAGTAAGTAGAAAAGGTGAAGAGAAAATTGATCTTGCCAGTGGACATGTATTGTACTACAGAGGTACAGAAGATGGAAAAACAAGTGGTGTAGGATTTCTGATTCTTGTTACAGTAGTGAATAAGAAAATAACAAATACTCTACAACAAATTGCAAGGACGATAGCTGGAGAAGCACAAGTAAAGCAAACAAAGAAAATAACAGAAGAAACAAGAAGATTGATGAAGAAACGCAGAGAATTTAAAATGAAGAAAAACTATCCTAAATCATGAGTTGAATATGCAGAATTATGTAAAACGGTAAGAAAATGTGTTACAGAAGATATCAGAAAATTTAACTGTGATCTTGTCAAAAAAGTTCTAGAAGATAACAAAAGTTTGAAATCAGCTAAGCGCAAACTGTGTGTTGGAAGAAAAGGTATTTTTGCACTGAAGAGAGCAGATGGAACAATCACCAAAATCAATAATGAATTAGTCACATTGTCGAAAAATTCTATAACGATCTATATAAATGTGAGGATCAAAGGGAAATAAACCTACGTGATCCACTAGTAAACATAACAGAAATTGAAGAGAAAATCCCAGTGATGACAGATGAAGTTGTACAAGCCATTAGAGGCATGAAAAAAGGGAAATGCCCTGGCGAAGATGGAATTACAATTGACCTTATCAAAGAAGCAGGAGAAGAATTTGCAAAAATGCTAGCCTTACTGTTTTCCAAATGTCTCGAGAAATCAGATGTACCAGAAGATTGGAATAATGCTGTGATGGTGTTACTTTATAAGAAAGGAGAAAAGGAAAACATTAAAAACTACCGTCCAATCAGCTTACTGTCAGTGATTTATAAAATTTTCACCAAAGTTTTAACGGCAAGACTTGAATCAGCTCTGGACTCAGCTCAACCTAGAGAACAAGCAGGATTTCGAAGTGGATTTAGCACAATGGATCATATTCAAACAGTAAGAGAAGCTATAGGAAAACATAAAGAATATAATTTACCTCTCTGCCTTGCCTTTATTGATTATGAAAAAGCATTTGATTCGGTCTACACATCTGCAGTAATTACTTCTCTGGAGGACATTGGTATAGACAAACCTTATACCAATATCATAAATAAGATCTACAAGAAAGCAACAGCCACCATCTGTTTGGACAAAGGAAAAGCGAAGATCAAGCTTGGAAGAGGAGTAAGACAAGGAGACACCATTTCGCCTAAGCTTTTTACTGCTGTCTTAGAAAGTATTTTCAAGAAGCTGGATTGGGAAAACAAAGGGATTAGAATAAATGGGGGATATTTAAGCCATCTCCGGTTTGCTGATGACATTTTAATTTTCAGTAATAGCCCTGAAGAATTGCAAAATATGCTAAAAGATTTGGCAGAAGCTAGCATTAAGGTGGGATTAAAAATAAATTTGGAAAAGACTAAGGTGATGTTCAATTCATTTGAATCAAAAAAGAAAATCGTCTACAACAACACTGAGATTAAAGATGTGGAAAGTTATGTGTACCTTGGACAAGAAATATTATCAGACAACAGTATCATGAATGAAATCAATAGAAGAATAAGAAATGGATGGAGTGCTTTTGGGAAGAACAATATTATTCTGAAGAGTAACATGCCTCTTTGTTTGAAAAGAAAGGTGTTTAACCAATGTGTTTTGCCTGCACTAATTTATGGAGCAGAAACTTGGACACTAACAAAACGGATGGTAGAAAGATTACAAACAACACAACGAAGTATGGAAAGATGTATGCTAGGCATAACCAGAAGAGACGGAAAGAGAATAACGTGGATAAGAAGTCAGACGAAAGTTTTTGACATCATCGAGAGAATTCAACGGCTAAAATGGAAATGGGCTGGGCACATTGCAAGAAGACAAGACAATAGATGGAGCACAAACACCCTACATTGGTATCCCAGAGATGTAAAACGACCAAGAAGACGACCTCAAGTAAGATAGAGTGACGAAATCAGAAAAGTGGCCGGTGTTAATTGGATGACTAAAGCACTAGACAGGCAACAATGGAAAAATCTGGGGGAGACCTACATCCAGCAGTGGATTGAAAACGGTTGATGATGATGATGATGATGATGGGAACTTTACTTGCTGACAGCAATTTTATAGAAATACAGACACATAAAATAATTAACTAAAACATCTTTAAAACTAATAACGATTATATTGAAGAAAATTATTTACGAAACTGCTATTTAAAGGAATTGATAATAGTCGTCTTTAAGTAATATAGCGACAGCAACGTATCGGATAATAAATCCGCCACCAACATATTTATAGAATGTTTCTACCCTCTATCAGAAGCATCACACTTCGCATTTTACTAAGTCGACCTCTTTCCACACTATCCGTCGTTCGACTGACTCCCACGCAAATCTCGATCTGTCCTGGAAACAGTTCTAACGACTTGGCACTCCCTAAATCATTTGGTTTGGAGCATGCATACTTCTGAAGCACTGCGTGACGTAATTATACTGTTGCGGTAGGCGACAGTTGATAGGAGTTTTGCTTCACTCAGTTACTAAAGACAGGCAAACACTATTCCACACACACGCATATATATATATATATATATACGTGAGTCATCTGTAAAAGAAATCTGACAAAATAGTTTTGGATTTTTTGGATTTCAATCATAGTTTTATTCCGAGCTGGTTATTTTTACGGGTAACAAAGTTAGAAGTGCACTCAGAATTAAACCGTACCATAAATCAGGGAAATATAAATCTATTACTGTAGCCATAGACCACAGACTTTCCTATGCAAAAAAAGTATTTAAAAATATTGAAATACAAACCAGATATTTCTAGGGAACGCTTGCGTTGTTTAACATTTTCTTGCGAATGTAGTGCGCTGATGGGTGTAGGCTCTTAATGTACAGTTTTCAGATTTTGTTTACTGCCAAGGAAAATCTATAATTATAGTATTTCAACTTAAACAACGCTATCAGTGTGTAAGTTATATACGGCAGATTATATTTTTAATAAAAAAGTGAAAAATTGTCTGCATTTTAAATGGATCATATTTCTTGACTGCACCTGTGGAATGATATTTTTATTCATTGTTACTAATGGATTTTATGGTTTAAATAATTACATTTTTTATATTTTTTTTATTTGATTATACACATGAGTTTTAATTTTCCAACTGGGTGTCCAGGTCAGGATTTGAGCTACGCACCTTTTAGCGTAAGCTGCTAATTCTCTGCCACCTGAGATATTCTGAACAAATCTGGTGGATACAATTTATAAAGAGTATCTTATTGATTATAATATCTGGTCTGATATCTGAATCAGTTCATCAGAATAAATAACAGATATTTTAACTCCAAGAAACGTTGTAAACGAAATTACACTATATTATTTTTAACACAATTATTTTAATTGGTAAATAAATCACATGACTTGTAATTTTGCAACTGGGTATAAAATTGTACAGGTTAAGTTTCGAACCAAAGACCTTTTGTCATAACATCTTTTACACCAAAAGGTCACTGGTTCGAAACATAACCTGGACACTTTTTTACCCAGTTTAAAAAATACAACTCATGCGATTTATTTACTGCAATTTATTTAACAATTATAATAATTGTGTTAAAATGAATATGATGTATTTGATTATAGTTAATTAATCACTTTTTTACTTATAGTTGAAACTTGATTTCAAAGAACGTTTTTTCGGAATTTTTTTCTGCAGCTTTCATTTACGTTAATTGTTAAAATAAATTGTATTATTGCACGTAAATATTTATAAGTCTTTGAAATATTAATATTTTTAATATCATAAATACTTTTAAAAGCATTTAGCATTTAATAAATCTAAATGTTATCATATAACATTAAAGACTTTTAGGTACTTACGTATTATCCGGCCAGGAGATAGATCGCCAAAAATGGTTTACAAGTACCAATCTTGTTTCAGCAATTTAATATTATTAAATACATAACATTGTTAAAAATGGTAAATAATATAAAATAAAAAAATAAAAAAAATGTGTGACACACAATGGGAGATTTGAACTGTGTATGCCTGGGAAAAATCTAAGTTTTTTAGAAAGAGTCATAGGTACAGATAAGGTTTATTTATTTTTTTTAAATATTACATTTATGAGTTAAATATAAATATTTTATTTAACAAATTTAATATGATAGATATAAAAAAGATAATATAAGCAGTAAGAAAGAACGTCTTATGCAAATTTCAGAAAACTTGCATAAAAAGTTAACGATCAAAGATGAGTGCAATAAAAACGAAAATACACGAAATTTGTTAATGTGTCGATCACTGTAGCGCATGTATGATCACTTTGCGAACATGAAAACAAAAAAAACAATGGATGCAGCAACCTTGTTGTATTGAAATCCCAAAAATATACGACATTCGTTAATGCGGCGATCACTGTGCCGCATGTATAATTGCTTCGTGAACATGAAAATCAAATAAAAACATCACTGGAAGCAGCAACCTTGTTGTATTAAAATCCCCCAAAATCCCCGAAATTTGATAATGCTGCGATCACTGTCCCGCATGTATGATTGCTTCGCAAACAGGAAAATAAAACAAAAAATCACTAGAAGCAGCAACCTCGTTATATTAGAATACCTCAAAAATACACGAAATTTCTTAATGCCGTACCATACGATCACTTCGTGAACATGAAAAAAATCACGGGATGCACCAACCTCGCTGTATTGGAATCCCCCAAAATACATGAAATTCGTTCATGCGGCACTCATTGTACCGCATGTATCATCGCTTCGCGAACAAGAAAACAACAAAAAAAAATCACTGGATGCAGCAACCTCAGAGTATTGGAATCCCCCCAAAACACGAAATTCGTTAATGCCACGATCACCGTACTGTATGTATGATAGCTTTGCGAACACGAAAAAAAATATATATATATGACTGAATGCAGCAACCTCGTTGTATTGGAATCGCTAAAAATACACTAAATTCGTTAATGCCGCGATCACTATAATGCACTTATCACAAAAATAACTAACCTGCTAAAATTAAAAACTTGACGATAAATGAGCAGAAACACATGCCGAGATTAGGAACGAGGCTAGACGTTAATTCTCCCCTTCCGGTATCCTTTTTTCCTCTGTTCCTACCTTCTATATTGGGATTTATAAATGGATTAATCCGCTCCATTATTTGCACTCTTCGAAAGAGCCTCTAATTGCAGCTACCATCTCGAAAGAAAAAAATAATAAGGTTTACTATAATTAGTAATAGTGGCGCCATGCATGGCGCTGTTGGCTCAATCTTGGCTCGTTTAATACGTAAGTACCTTTTATTTCCTTCTTTCTTAATCTTACTATGACCTGCAACATTAAATATATATAATGTTAAAAATGAATAAATAAAATATATATAGAGATGATAATTTTTATTTTAAAAAACGACAGTGTATAATTTTTTTAAGTATCGGACATCGCATGTAACGGATCGGAAGTTTGTGGAATCCTGGGCTCTGCTTAACGCTTACAAAAATATATTCGTCTGCATTGCAATTAAATTTACTCTAACTGCATTAAATGCAACTTAGACTACTTGAAGAAACTACAGTTGTCACTAATGAAGTACAAAATAGATTAGTATTTTTTTTAACATAAATATTTTTTCAATACTTTTTCTGGTATTTTGCTCGCCCATACTTTAGTTATTCAATGTTTGCCCATAGTTCAGTTTCTCTATTCAGTTTGTTTGTTTGTTGCTAGAACGAACACGGATTCGAAGTAAAAATCAGACTTCCAGGTAAACGTATTCCAAGTAAAAATCAACGATATCATTCTTTAAATAATTGCTGACAGAAATATAACACGTACGATACTGTTTCCAAAATCTTATCTAAAGGCCTGAAGAAATCAAGTGTAATATAACTAAATAAAAATGTAATTCAATAATAATAATTAAAAAAAAAAACATTATTTACTGTATATGGATGAGATTGTATGGTAGAAGCTTACTATTTGATATGGTTATGTGTTCTTAATGACCTTTCAGCGATGTTCTCCTTTTTAAAGTTCTAATCTCTCCATGATTTACAGATTCCGTTTTCAATGTTTTCAGTATTTAAATTATACATAATTTCAACCATATTTCAAAATGTTATTAATTTCTAAATTAATTTATCTTGCCTTTAAATGTATTGCATCCGTCACGCCTATGCTCATAGAGTTAGTTTAGATCTCTTATGTATCAATATAATCCTTCGTCTGATATTAAGATTCGCCATTTGCAGAATTTTATTATATTTGAATATACTGTCGGAAACATGTTCAATATTGAATTTTATTTATTTATTACTATTTATTATTAGATAAAAAAAAGAAAACAAAATTACTTCGCTTCTTTTCGTCCTTCACCGTCTTTTGTTTTTCGTGTATAGTAGAGGTCTACATACTATTTTCATGCTTGAAAATGCCACATTTATATATTTTTAAAAATTCCGATGCCCATCCATAATTCACTTAAACGCTGTTAATCATTTGCAGCAAACTGTCCAGTCATTCGACTGTTTTATGGAAAACGGCTACATAACCGCCATGTAACGCTATTATGACCATATTATTGTCCATATTATGGTCCGAAAAAAGTTAAATTACTGTTAAGTAACCGTTTTCTATAAAAACGGTCGAATAACTGGACAGTTCGCTGCAAATTTTTAACAGTGAATAACGTAATCAAGAATTATGTACAAGCATTGTATATATGTGCTTTCAACTACAAAATTCTCAATTTCTTCTTTCATAAGAAAACCATTTTATTTATTTATATCACGCAATATTTAATTTGAACAGACCAAATTCTATAAAATCACGTGATTTAGTGATAGGGGCAATAGCACTTAGAGCTATTTTGTCAGTTAACACTCAATAAAATGAAGGAGAGTAGCAACTGTGTTCATTATAACACCTAAATTATGTATGAGAAAGCATACAACTTTGGGAAAAGAGTTCGAAGACTATGCTGATATCTCCATCCCCGAGGAGATGGTAACTATCTTACTATGGCAAAGAGCCATAGGCGACGTGATATGTGATGGGAAAGAAAAACGTTCAAAGTGCAGGATTTTTCGAAAAATGAGGTGCAATGAACTATAGTCGTTCGTGTTCTTCGAAAGAGAAAAACCCCTTAAAAATAATTTTGGATAATAATAATAGATAAATAGAAAAATAGATAAATAGAAAATTTATTCATAACAGACATGAGCAATTTCTCCGTGCAAAATAAAAATAAACAATTTGATGTACGCACGTAGTGCGCAATATAAATGAAGGTTGAAACGTAGAAAATGGTACACGGATGATGTTCGTGAGGAATCACAGAAAATGCTCGAAAGAGTGCCCACCAGCAACGATGCTGGCCTCACGCTCCGGCGGAGAGAGTTGCGAACATTAGTGAATACCCCGGGCATCTCCCGGATAGCGCCTGCTACCACACTCTCAGAAAATACTGTAAATTTATGAGCGTTTGCCCTTCAATTTTCAAGGGCAACAGCCTTATTTGATGAAAAACTGTCTGATCCACTAAATAAACTGCCTTATCCCTTAGATACTTAGAAAATTAAGAGCAATCCAGATATTCTTACAGTTCTGGCCCATATGTTAGCAAAAATACGGTACGACAACCATACATTGTCTTCCGCTAAGGTGTAACCCTTCATTTTACTCGTGTTTCGAAAATTTTAACCCATTAAAACAGCGATTCTGTGATGATTATCTAACGTGCTATGTACTACGGAACAGTAAGCAAAGTGTTATTGTATTTTAAAGTGTATTATATCCAGTGCATTATAATGCTATATTACTTTGCCCCGTAAAATTACGGGCTGCAGAAAATGATGGGCATGGATTTTTTTTTTTTTTTTTTTTTTTTTTTTACGGGGTATGACTGGAATCTCTGCTGCCGGCCTCTGCCCGTAATTTTGCTGCAATTTTTTTTACAGTGCAGGTCCTTGTCGGAGTCGAGGGTAAAAAATAGTTGTTCATTACTCCAAAGTCTAAAACGCCTTCTATCGGCATTTTTGAACTTTATCTTTAAAATTTATTTTTAAAATAATTTTTTTATTCAATTTTGTCACCCCTCTATCGTTTATTTTACGTGTAGGGGGTAGTAGTTTCTGCCTGGTCTACCACACCAAGATCGGGAATAACTGAACTGTGTTCAGGGAGGGGTTCAAATTTCAACTCCTGAACAGAGTTCAGTTTGCGCTACTTATCCACTCCCAAAAATTTTGAGCTCAAAATTTAAGTTTAAATCTAAGCTTTTGAAAGCATTTAATCAGATAAAAAAAAACGGTGAAAAATAGTTGTTCGTTACTCCAAAGTCTAAAGCGTCTTCTATCGACATTTTTTTAACTTTTTCTTTAAAATTTATTTTTAAGAAAATACTGACATAAAGAATAGTTTTAGCAAAACCGCAAACGAATCGACCAATTTTTCCGTTTTTTTTATAATTATTTGAAATTTTGGACCCTAAACTTTAATGGCGCCTATCTCCTTCGGAAGACGTTTAGGATCCTTAGTTTCCTATTTAATATTTTTGTCTTGATGTGTGCTATCACCCTTTAAAGTTTTGCCCAAGAGTTTAGATTCACCCTGTATATTTTTCTCTGTCACATGTTGTTCTTATGTGACCTTCCAAGTTACTTCTTATTTAATAAAAAAAGAAAACTGCCCAGTTAAACTGAGGGCATTGAGCTCTCAGGCTATTCACACTAATTGTATATTATACTCTTATTTCAAAGAATTTGAAATATGCCCCTCGAAAACTAAAGAAATCAGCAATATACTAAGGGGGGGTCATCCCCGCGTTACCCCCCTCATAGTTAACTAATGAACCCCTTAAACTAATCAGGAAAGTCTCTAATTACAATGAATATATATACAAAATTTGAAGAAAATCGGATAATTCTGCATGAAAAACCCATTTATCTAAATTAAGGAGGATTAGCCCCCTTTCCCCCTTTATACTTAAACAATGAATCTCCAAAACTATTCAGAGAAGTGCATTATCACAATGAACCTATATACAAAATTTGAAGAAAATCGGATAATTCTGCATGAAAAATCCATTTATCTAAATTAGGGGGGTTATCCCCCCTTTCTCCCTTTATACTTAACCAATGAACCCCCAAAACTATTGACATAAGAGCATTATCAAAATGAACCTATATACAAAATTTGAAGAAAATCGGTTAATTCTGCATGAATGAAAAACTCATTTATCTAAATTAGGGGGGGATTATCCCCCTTTCCCCCTTTATACTTATACAATGAACCCCCAAAACTATTGACAGAAGCACATTATCAAAATGAACCTATATACAAAATTTGAAGAAAATGTGATAATTCTGCATGAAAAACCCATTTATCTAAATTAAGGGGGATTAGCCCCCCTTTCCACTTCATACTTAACCAATGAACCCCCAAAACTATTCAGAGAAGCGCATTATCACAATGAACCTATATACAAAATTTGAAGAAAATCGGATAATTCTGCATGAAAAACCCATTTATCTAAATTAGGGGGGTTATCCCCCCTTTTCCCCTTTATACTTAACCAATGAACCCCCAAAACTATTGACAGAAGCGCATTATCAAAATGAACCTATATACAAAATTTGAAGAAAATGGGATAATTCTGCATGAAAAACCCATTTATATAAATTAAGGGGGGATTAGCCCTCCCTTTCCCCCTTTATACTTAGCCAATGAACCACCAAAACTACTTAGAGAAGCGCATTATCACAATGAACCTATATACAAAATTTGAAGAAAATGTGATAATTCTGCATGAAAAACCCATTTATCTAAATTAAGGGGGATTAGCCCCCCTTTCCACTTCATACTTAACCAATGAACCCCCAAAACTATTCAGAGAAGCGCATTATCACAATGAACCTATATACAAAATTTGAAGAAAATCGGATAATTCTGCATGAAAAACTCATTTATCTAAATTAGGGGGGGGGTTATCCCCTCTTTCCCCCTTATACTTAACCAATGAAACCCCAAAACTATTGACAGAAGCACATTATCAAAATGAACCTATATACAAAATTTGAAGAAAATGGGATAATTCTGCATGAAAAACCCATTTATCTAAATTATGGGGGGTTAGCCCCCCGTTACACCCCTTTATGCTTAACCAATGAACCTCCAAACCAATCAGGGAAGCGCCTTATCACAAGGAACCTATGAACAAAATTTAAAGTAAAACGGTTAGTTCTATCAAGAGTTATCGCGTTACGTACATACATACATACGTACGTACGTACATACAGAACCGGCGGGCACATAAGCTCTCAGGCTTTGATAGCCTGTGAGCTAAAAAGTTATAAATATGTGTGTGATTTTGGGAAAAAATACATCAAAGTCTTTTTAGAGTATTTCCCCAAGGAAAGAGAAATAAATCATTAACTTAATAATTTGAACACGTAATTAGAAGAATCTGGTGAAGCAGACATTCTCGCGCGCACGCATCGAAATTTCATATACAGTCATTACAAGTACCAGACGCAGAGACAAATGTTTCTGTGCTAATAGAACTTCGCGTAGATACAAATGCCTTTTTTAATTGATCTAATATAAGTGGTGTTATGAAATATTGTATTTAATACTGATAATTTTAAAACTTCTTTAATCCAGCTATGTAATTTTATCCATATTACATCATTTTATCACGATATCACGGATTCTGTAACATTGGTTCCCATTAAGAATTAATTAGGAATGATAATGGATCCAGCTACCCTCTACGCCCAAAGCATATTCAGTCACAAACCGTTAACCAATGAATTTAATATAAAACGTACTCGATAACTCTGAAAATAAGAATGTGGAATTCCCTTAGAATCTAGGAAACCCTTCCCTAGGAATCTCCCCCCTATATATATGCATCAAATGTGAGATGATATTTAATGGCAATAATACGAAACATAAATTACTTATAATATTTTTAACATAAAATAATAAGTAATAAGATAACTAATAATTAAATATATTTATTTACATTGACTTCCGAAAGTGTAAGTATAAAAATAAGATACATTAATTGCATTCCCAACAAACGGTCATAGAATATCCACTTAGTTAATTCTATTTAAGCATGAATGGGAAAACAGACAATCGCATTCAAGCAAATGTTACTAATCTTTCATTTCTAGTTTACCCAATCTACAAGAAATCTTATTATTAGAATTTCTTATTATTTAATGGAAATAATCAGAATCATAAGTTATTTATAATATTATTTATAATATTTATAACAAAATAATACGTAATAAGATAAATAATAATTAATATATTAAATATATTTATTTACATTGACTTCCGAAAGTGTAAGTATAAAAATTAAATACATTAATTGCATTCCCAACAAACGGTCATAGAATATCCACTTAGTTAATTCTATTTAAGCATGAATGGGAAAACAGACAATCGCATTCAGGCAAATGTTACTAATCTTTCATTTCTAGTTTACCCAATCTACAAGAAATCTTATTATTAGAATTTCTTATTATTTAATGGAAATAATAAGAAACATAAGTTATTTATAATATTATTTATAATATTTATAACATAAAATAATAAGTAATAAGATAAATAATAATTAATATATCAAATATATTTATTTACATTGACTTCCTAAAGTGTAAGTATAAAAATTAAATACATTAATTGCATTCCCAACAAACGGTCATAGAATATCCACTTAGTTAATTCTATTTAAGCATGAATGGGAAAACAGACAATCGCATTCAGGCAAATGTTACTAATCTTTCATTTCTAGTTTACCCAATCTACAAGAAATCTTATTATTAGAATTTCTTATTATTAAATGGAAATAATAAGAAACATAAGTTATTTATAATATTATTTATAATATTTATAACATAAAATAATAAGTAATAAGATAAATAATAATTAATATATTAAATATATTTATTTACATTGACTTCCTAAAGTGTAAGTATAAAAATTAAATACATTAATTGCATTCCCAACAAACGGTCATAGAATATCCACTTAGTTAATTCTATTTAAGCATGAATGGGAAAACAGACAATCGCATTCAGGCAAATGTTACTAATCTTTCATTTCTAGTTTACCCAATCTACAAGAAATCTTATTATTAGAATTTCTTATTATTTAATGGAAATAATAAGAAACATAAGTTATTTGTAATATTATTTATAATATTTATAACATAAAATAATAAGTAATAAGATAAATAATAATTAATATATTAAATATATTTATTTACATTGACTTCCTAAAGTGTAAGTATAAAAATTAAATACATTAATTGCATTCCCAACAAACGGTCATAGAATATCCACTTAGTTAATTCTATTTAAGCATAAATGGGAAAACAGACAATCGCATTCAAGCAAATGTTACTAATCTTTCATTTCTAGTTTACCCAATCTACAAGAAATCTTATTATTAGAATTTCTTATTATTTAATGGAAATAATAAGAAACATAAGTTATTCATAATATTATTTATAATATTTATAACATAAAATAATAAGTAATAAGATAAATAATAATTAAATATATTTATTTACATTGACTTCCGAAAGTGTAAGTATAAAAATATAAAAAAACATTAATTGCATTCCCAACAAACGGTCATAGAATATCCACTTAGTTAATTCTATTTAAGTATGAATGGGAAAACAGACAATCGCATTCAGGCAAATGTTACTAATCTTTCATTTCTAGTTTACCCAATCTACAAGAAATAAATGAGAAAATTCTAGCGAAACTATTTCTTCAACAAATAAGAATACTTGTTAGAAATAAAAGAAACAAAGTAATTTTTGTTGGGATTTCGAGAAAAATATATATTTATGATGGTATATTGCGACTGGAAATATAAGTTATGTTTTCTAGGTCATGATGTATAAACATTCACGATTAAGTATGCAGCTCATGCATGATTTTGTATTCTTATCTTATACAGATATACAATTGAACTAACATAGTCGAATGTGTAATTTCCTAAGGAAAAATTTTCTTCGAGGCATAAACATTACAAAATTATCGAAAATTACTAATTATAAGACAATTATCTTAAAATATTACATTACAAATTAACATTTGTCAGTCAAGGCAATATTATTCCATAAAAAATTTCCCATTGAATAAATAGGATATTCAACAAATAAGATACAGACTACTGAATATTAATAGATTGATTAATAAACTATGCAATACGGAAAATATGCTTAAATGAATGAAAGTCGAATGATAGAAATAAATGGAATTAACCCATTATCTGCTGACGGTTCGTTTTCGAACCATTTATTCATAAACTTATTTCGGATACCTAATATAAATTAAATGCAATGGATTTTGTATTATAGTTATTGAACTATTTTTAATAACAGAAATATATTTTTTACACTTTTTTTTAACTAAAATTTATTGCGTAATTAATCAAAATGTTACATTTGGCTGGTGAAAATATTTATACTTCAATTCGCTACTAGATGACGTAACGTGATTCATGACATATTTACAAGTAGTTGTTTTAAATTATACGTAGAAGATAAAATGGCGTCGTGAAGTAAGCATGCTTCTTCTTCTTTTTTTTTTTTTTTTTTTTTTTTTTTGGGGGGGGGGGATTTACATGTTTGTAAATACTTGTGCGAAAACACACCATTAGTATAAACCAGTATGCTAGTGGTTCATGAAAGATTCTGACGTTTATAATATGATTTAGTGTCGTTTTCTATAGTCTACATAGATTGCTCAATTATAACTCAAAAGCGATTTTTCACAATATCTCCGGCCTTAGATATATTTAACGAACTGTGTGATTTAGACTTCTCTACCGATGATGAAGAATTTGGAAAGGAAATTAATATTGTCATAACATTTCCAAATGTGAATGTTCTTACGGATGATGAAGACGTAAACGAAGATATGTTTCATGATATAGGTATTCTTAACGATGTTTCAGATGAATTAGAAGTATATGGTGATAAATTATCAGACATAGAAGTCTGTAATTTTCAATTAGATAATGGTCCAGAGATCAAAAGAAAAAACGGCATTTCAAATACTAAGCAACATGGGAAAAAACCCGAAAATAAATCAGAAGACACCGAAAGGGTTCAAAATTAAACGAAAATATTCTAAAATTGCAAACAATATAGAAGATGAAATAATAGATGATTTGAAAATAAAATTGCATAGATTAAATCTTTTGGAAATTTGTGAATAGTTATATGGTGATAATTATCTACTTGTAGTTGAAAGCTCTCTACTTTATGTTAAACCAAAGAATAGTTTTAAAAGGACCATTCTTCGAATTGCAGATTATTACGTCACAAATTAAATAAAAGACATTCTATTAACTTTATCATATTTCCAGAACTTTAATTATTATTATGTTTAAAAATTTCTGTCATTATTTTCTGTAATGTATATTATTAATTTTCTTTCATTTATTTATTAGATTTTGTGAAGTCTGCGAGACATGTTTTTTATGCGGAGCTGTCACGTAAAAATGTTGTTCTGTTTTTAAGTCTGAATTCTGAGTGTGTGTAAAAATTCTAATTCTAATTCAAAGTCTTATTATACTTTATTAAATATGTGAAAAATATTCAATTCTCAAGTGTAATGATTATAAACCGACTCAATTATTCTATTTCAAGAAACACAGTTCTTCATAACGAAATTCTACTGTTTTTCAAAGGACAATCTTCTGTTCTGACTGGAACGTGCGTGGAATTCAAATTTAGGTTTTGATCAGTGAAATATTACAATCATAGAATCTCAGCTATGTGAATATTCATAAATTCAATGATTATTCATCCTTAATCATTGTCACTATGTGATTATTCATAATTAATAAATGGAGACTACACAGGATTTGTAGTTAATATACAATGAGTTTACTAGATTTTAAGAGAGGTTTGAGCATTCCATTGCTACAGACACCTGTAAAACGAGATGTAGTTGCTATGTGTAATGATCCTCAAGTTAACCAATGCAACTGAAAATATAACAAGTGGGTAAGTGTGGTCGAAGATCGCTCAAAGGGTTTCGTTTAATATTCCTTTCAAAACACTTTATCCTTTCCTTAATAAATTCAAACACATTTCATTTAGCAACAACAACAAAAAAAGTCATGTTTTTTATAAAGTAAAAATTTACCGGTCTGTTTTTTCCTTTTTTCGAATATCTAAACCAGCCGGATAGCGGTCCAAGCCCTCTATTATATTCTGTCATAATAATATCCGCCATACGGACTAAATGCAATATTTAAAAAAATAATTTCAAAATTAAACAAATTGTACACCTTCAAAATGTTAAAATATGCGAATATTTCCATAATCGGATTTTTA
This sequence comes from Maratus michaelseni, assembly GCA_963931845.1. Lineage (NCBI taxonomy): Eukaryota > Metazoa > Arthropoda > Arachnida > Araneae > Salticidae > Maratus > Maratus michaelseni. The sequence goes on from OZ007592.1 coordinate 398,756,815, forward strand.
TCACGATTCAATATGTTTCTCAAACTCATATATTTACTATTCTCTATTATTTATATTGATACTCGCTTTGTATTATTCTCAAACATTTGAAAAATTAGTTAAACTTTCTATATGACGTCAGATTTTCTTTTAGTTCTCTAATGACGTGATATTAATCTGCTTTGTCCACTTACACATACTCATACTCCTTGTATTATTGAGAAATCTTAGAAATTTTCCGTTTTATTACGACTATGACGTCAATCAATTTTATTTCATATTTATCTTTTTTTCAATTGGTGAAACTTTTTATTTCATTTTCATTTTTCACGTGAAAATCGTCTGATAGAAAATTAATTATTGTAGAAAGAATTTCATTGTGGATTTTAAATCTTTGGTATCTGCTATAACGAAATATGTTTCAATTTAATAGGAAAAGGCTGTTAGAATTTTGGTTTTTTATCTCTATTTAAAATAATACGAATTTTTCAAATTTTAATATTTTGAGCTCTTCACAGCTGCTATTCAGATTTATACACTAAGTTTCAACTCTGTAAGTTACATACTTTTTGAGAATGGCTCTGTGACGGACAGACAACGCAGCGAGGGTAATAGGGTTTCGTGAGATGAACGAAACCCTAAAAATAGACAATATTGGAAGTATTATATTCCGTAATCCAGAAAATAAGAGAAAGAGAGTCATAACATTGTTTAAAATATCTAACATACAGTTATATTTAAAAAAAAAATTAAAGTTTTCATAAATAATTATTTAAACGTCTTTACGTTGATGTAGTATTTATGTCTGTATTATGCTTATGGTTCGTTTTCGAAACATTTGGTATCTTCTAAATATACTGGTGTCCAGAAATTAAGGGTCATTCATCAATAATTGATCAATTTCAGACGTTTCGTCGAATATCTTACTAAAGCTCGTGAGGAAATGCCCGGAATGCCCTTGAACTTTCAGGATATAAAAAACATGTTTGATCTCATGTTTTTCAGTGAAGATATTGTCGCAAGGATAATTTGGAGGGGGGCAATAACAATTTTAACAGTAAAATAATATTTTCGATTACCCAACAGAAAATGCTAAAAATGATCTGTCACTGTTGCAAATGACTATGTAGGTCCTGTTCATCATTTGTGTGCATTTGAGTAAGCATAGCACGTATATTATTGAAAATGTTAACGTTTCTGTGAAAAATGTAATTTTTTCAGCCGTATTTAACACCACTTTCCAAAAACTTGTCAAAAAATCGTAGAAATAGTATACTGTGATTAAAATATTAATATATTGAACATTTGATGAGATATAGGTATTTTTATGAAAAAAATTTTACTTGGGCATATGCGAACTATAGCAAAGATTTTTTTTCATGATTTGATAATCAATCACGGCAACTCATATAAAAATACCAGTGAAATATCGTGAAAACTCAAAAAGTTACAGCAATAATTGAAAAATTGAGGAGAATATCCCATAGTATTTGTATTGCAACACCATGAAAGAAATTTGTGAAATATACAGATCTAGCATTCCTGAATTCAAATATGACATCTATATGAACCCCACACCACTCTTTTTTTTGCTTTTTATATAATCATTGAAATTCTGCAATTTCAAACTGTAAATTAGGTGGAGTACTCTCGATATCAAGTGAGAATGGTGAAGAATACATTCTCATGGAGATTTAATTTTCGCGAAAGTAAGAAAATGTGTTTTCGAATTTGAAATAAATATGAGATTTGAAAAGAGAGATTTGAAATACATAGTACGTAAGCATCCGGTTCACTATCTGTAGTTTTACTGAATAATTCTGTTAATGTAGGAACGTGAATGGATTTTTTTATTTTTTAGCTGACGTCCCAATACATTAATTTTTATCTCAAAGGATTTCCCACAGTCATAGAGATTATGAACAAATCGACCTTTTTCTAGTAAATGGTACTTTAAATAATTGAGGTGGCTAGTAAAGTTGAGAAAAAATAGAAAATTTCCAAACAACTTCTCATCTACGAACTCGCAAATAAATTTAACTTTATATTCCGAGAATTGTTAGACTTTTTCTTCAGGGAATAAAACTGTTGAAGCATTTTTCCGTGATTCAACCAACGTAATAAATAAGAGAGTAATAAATAATGTCATCATATTCAGTTTCCATATCATTCAGGAGCTGCTGTAATTGTCTGTGATTAAGTCATTTTGATCGAATAAAATAAAATAAATTACAATAGTGATCACAGGATCAAAATTGTAGAATGGCATTGTGATTCTCCTAAAAAGAAAGTCCGACACGGGTCACCACATAATTCTCCATTATACTGCTGTCTCTTATATAAGAGATAAAGAAAATTTCTTTTTTTTCTGTTAGAAAATGAAAAAGGCTAGTGTTATTTCGATATTTATGGACACACAAAAAAGGAGAAAATGTCGGAATCTGTTAATAACAGAACGAAAGTGAAAGAGAATTTCAAATTTATTTGTCCGTTTTTACTACATAACAGTTGTACGTATGCGTTATTATTGTTAAATGCTTTAATTGATGATGGAAATGCTTTTTTATTAACACTTTTCAACGTAGTTGAAAAGTATTTATGAATTCGGTTTGTCTGTCTGTCTGTCTGTCCGTGCTCTAACTCGCGTAAATATATACAGATTGTCATGCAATAGATATATGTTATTCACGTTTCCTATAGCATGGCGGTATTGAATATTAAGTGACCACTTATAGTTTTTTTACAGGGACACCCAAAAGAATCCCTTTACATTACGGTCCATAAGGTAAAATCCTTTGTTGTTTATTTTAATGATGTCACACAATTTCAAACATATTTAAATTGATATATATCACTAAGGTGCACTACAAGAGGCTTATTATAGAATATGGTGTGTATAGCATTTACAGTGACAGTCAAAAGAATTCCGTTACATTACGGTCTATAGAAAAAAATCGTTTGCGTTTATTTTAATAATGTTTCACTATTTCAAACGAATTGGAATTGATATATACCACTGATGTGCATTACAAGAGGCTTACTATAGAACATTGTGTGTATAGCATTCATCGTTCATTTACAGGGACACACTAAAGAATTCGGTACTGCCTGCTATCAATAATTTCTGGAAGTGCTTTTACAGCTTCTGAACGTGTTTTTAAATTTTAATCATTTTTTATCTTTTACTTGATGTGTATAAATTCTACAAATCATATACAGGGCAGCACAAAAGTTCTTGAGTGCGTTTATGTTTATTGACAGAAATTCCAGAGGAATTTTAAACTGTCCTACACGTTTCTTAACTGAACTAAAATTTACCATTCTATGTAACATATATATATATAAATCTATAGATCATACACAGGGCTGCACAATATAGGATATTTTTCGGATATTTTTCCGAATATTGTTGGTAATTTCTGAAATTGGGTTTTTAAATATGTTATGCAATACCCAAGTTGGTTATTTAGATAACATATTTCACCTTATGGAAGTAAAAATTTGAAAATTTTTTGAAGCGTTAGAAAGTGTTGTATAATTTATGCTTGACGCATATTTTTTTTGTTGTTTATTAGTAATAATTTGTTATTCAGAACTGGAAAACATCTTTACAAAAATTTAAATTTCAACTACGTGGTATTCACGGTTGAAAAATTTTAAAAACGAAAATGTAATGTTTGAAATCTTAATTTAGTCGTCTTAGTAAAAATGTGTAGTTGCCTTTTTTCCCAATACAATATGAATGTGCATTACTGTAGGTGCACAGTTGTCGAAACAATGGTAACATTATTCGTTTTCTGATAAAAAAAAAATAACTGCTGATACTCATATTATCAGTAAGAATAATCTGCAGTCATATGCAGAGACACTTATACATAATGTAAGGTAATTATATTTTATTATCACTATTTTCCAGAGGTAATACTCCTCTTACAAATTGTGCGACTAAATAAAACGAAAATTTCTATTCGGAAATAGTAGGACTAAGAATAATGGTCGTATATCGTGTACAAATCCGAGATCACTGTATATAACTTATTTTGAGTTTGTGTATAGCTTTTGTTTTATAATATTTTTAATGATATAACGGGTCACACGTGGCTCGGCGTTTTTGTGTTGAAGACACCTAATTTAGGGATTTAGATTTTCGCAACTTTTTAATATTCAATCAATACTGTATTTGTAGGGGGGAATAACTTTTTTGTTTTTACTTAGTAATTACAGGGTCAGTGGAAAAAAAACATGAGATCCAACTTTTTGTGAATTTTGTCATAACAGGTTCATTTTCGTTAGTTTCAGAGGCTCTCTAATGTTAAGAAACGTTGTTCAGAGGTACAATTGAAGGTTATAGTTTGGAAAACATAGATAAACAAAGGGGAAAGAATGATGAAAGTCCTTTGAAAAAGTACAATTAAAAGCAGAGAAGAACGATGATTTCGGCACTCGTAAAAATATATTCATAGACTTCAAAAGAAATTTTAATGATACATTCATACATTTTATCTCCACAATTTTTAAACAAAATTCTAGTATATTTTTATATTTTCTATTTATTAAAGGATAAATAATTTATGCGGATTAATAATTCTTCAGAGTTTCTTGCTATTGATTACTTGTTGAAAATACAATTATTTTATCTAAAAATTCCACATGTTGCGAAAATATGTATATTATGTAAATCAACAATGAGTAAAATGATTATCAGAACATTTCTCGACTTTTATAGGATTTTAATAACATCTGTAATATAAATATTTGCAGAGATCTTAAAATCACAATTAGCAATCACTGCAAAAATCGGTCGATTTCCTATTTTATTTAAATTAAAATTACTTTTTATTCTAAATTTAAATTATTGTATTATCCTTTTCCTTTGTAAATATCGCTTTTGTAGGATATCTTAAAGCATGGCAAATTTGGTTAATTTTAAACGTACATATTACACATTTTACATTATCCTGTGCTATTAATTAAAATAATTTACAACTAGAAACTATTAATTTAAACTATAGATTTAATTATCGAATTTAAAGTTATTATTAATAATAATATCATTTGCATAAGAGTCTCACAATTGAAATGAATTAAACACTTAAGATGTCGGGAATATAAATCACTTGTTTAAAAGTAAGATTAAGTGTTTGTAGAAAATTTTTCCATAGCTAATTATTCTCCAGTATTGTGCGTATCCGAAACAAGTCAATAATTTTAACGATTCAGTATAATTATCCACTTGAGTAGTAATATACTTTTAAGAAAATTGCCTCTTTCATTTCAAAAGATTGCAGTGCATTGTTAGAATATAATTCTGTCAGTTATGGGTTTTTTTATCATCGGGAATGTAAAACTATTTTTATTATATGGAAATATATATATTTTTTTGTTTCTGTTGGAATATTTTTTTTTGGTAGTGAATTAGAGAAAATATTTTTCAATATGCATTACATTTTGAATAGAAATGCTTAGCTCATTATAATGTGTAACCCGTATGTTATTCACACACCGTATATTCTGCTGTAAAATGCTCTCTAGTATATACAGCGTACACACCCAGAAAAAGGAATTGATTAAAACTACAAAACATGTTTTGTTGAGTACATTTTGGTTGTTTTATCAAAATTCAAGTAAAATTGAACCATTTTACTTGAATTAACAAATCATTTTTTGCTGGTGGTACAAAAATTGTTTTTGGAATAGCAAAAAAAAAAAAAAAAAAATGTTGTTGAATCAAACAAAATTTCCATTGGCCTATATTTAAACAAAAAGTTTTGTTGGGTCAACCAAATTTTTGCTGATTCAACAAAACTTTTTTCTGGTTGCATAAAACGTGAGAACATATATATATTTTTTTTAATTTTTATACTTATTTCCCATATTATGCGCATGCTAGTAATTGCTAACCAATCTTCGTGAAATATACTGCATGGATATATAAATAAATAAATTTAAACAATGATATAATACTGACGTAAACGTTTTTACGGACGAATTAACATAATTAGTTCGACGTTTAGATGTTTTTGTAAATAAACCATTAAAATATATACATACATACTATAAAAAGTTTATGTAAGTTCCCAAATGATAAATCAAACATATAATCGTCAATTCAGTAAAAGCTTATCTAAAACGCACTGCCAGTATATTACTGCTATTACAGCGTATCTCAAAGGCTGTTAAATTTTCTGGAAATTTATACAGAATCCTTATAATTTAAATTTATTAACATAGGAAATTTACAGTACTTGATAAATATGTATTAATAGATAAAACGGCATTTGCAATTAAATATTAAGTATATTATATTATGAGGCCCGTAAAATTTGAATACATGAAAAGTAAATTGACCTCATATTTGAAACTTGAACAACATATTTCAGTCCATTTAACCAACACTATAATTTAGAGCTATTAGGAATTATCTAGTGTAACTGTTCGAAATTTGTTGAATTTATACAGATAAATCATGTAAATTTTAATATATATATATATAACTTTTACATTGAATGCAGTTGAAAACAGAAAAAAATAAACGATTAGTTTTGTTATTTTTATTATTGTGTTTAATTTGAGATTTGCTAAACTATTGTACATTAACATGTTTTTAGTCTGTTTTATGCGCTGTTTTATGCCTTTGGCTAGATACATTCCAAAATAATCATCAACAGTTTCACATGGGTGTAATAACCACAGAAATCAATCAAGGAAAGGAAGAGGAACTAATTATTATTTTTTTTATTTATATATGAAACTAGATGGAACCCGTCAAAACTTGACGAAAAAAATTACTATAACAATATCAGTAAAATAAGCTTCTTTATTATTTAAGAAGGGGTGCGTATGAAACAGTCTTTCAAATATTTTTTTCTAAAAGTTTTTTTCCCCCAGTCAAATACAGTACTATGTCCGATGCAAACTCCAAACAAACAACCCGTAAACATTCTTATGAACTGGATTGAAAAAATTACACCAATAAATAATAATCCCTATTAATTTCTTTTTTCCCTTTATTATCCACAAAAGCTTTTATGCAAATGGCGTCATTTGGACGAATTTTTTCAAAATGTTTCCAGTTTATGAATTAAAATAAATACTTAGAGAATTGTGTTTTTCTCGCTAAATCATTTCGGGTTTAAGCTCCTTAGTAAAAAGTTTTAATCGCGATCTATAAAAAATACTTTTTTGAAGAGCTGAATTTCTTCTTTGAATTAATTTCCTATAAGGGACAATATTATCTTTACTTCAATGCAAGGAGATCAAATGTGTTTAAGTTTAAACTACTTGGATGAAGGTGAAACTGAAAAAAGCTACGATGAGATTATAATTTTTACCTTCTTCTATCTTTACAAGAAGAACATATTGGATAAATGAAAATTTCCGACTTCCGGTTTTCGACTGATTTATATGTTTCAGAAGGTCCTGAACACGATTTGACTGGATTTAGAAGATGTCTGTCTGCCTGTCTGTCTGCATGTGACACAAATTTTGTGGGCGCTCCATCTCAAGAACTGATGCGCGAAATTTAATAAAACTTTATATTCAGTTAGTCTCTGATATAAATTGGTGTTGATTAGTTTTTGGTGAAAATCGCCCAACAGGTGGCGCTGCTATGTTACATTTTTTTGCGATTTCCGCAATAGCTCTATCTCAAGAACTAATGCCCTTATTTTCATCAAACTTCAGAATCTGTTCGACCTTGACATAAACAGACGCTGATTACGTTTTAGTGCAGATATCCTAACAGGTGGCGCTGCTATATAACTTTTTCCATTATTTTTACGATAGCTATATCTCAAGAACTAATGTACGGAATTTCATCAAACTTCAGATTCTGTTAGACCTTGACATAAATAGATGCTGCTTATGTTTTGGTGTAAATAGCTCAACAGGTGGCACTGATATGCTACTTTTCCATTTATTATTTTTATTACAATAACTATATCTCAAGAATTAATGCACGGATTTTCATCAAACTTCAGATTCAGTTAGACGTTGTCATAAGTTGTTGTTGATTATGTTTTGTCCTAAATCTCCCAGCACGTGGCGCTGCTCTGTTGCATTTTTCAGAATTTACACGATTTTAGCAATAGTCATATCTCAAGAACTAATGCACGGAATTTAATAAAACTTTAGATTCAGTTAGACCTTGATATAAATTGGTTGCTGATTCTTTTTAGTGTATGCGAAACACCTGTGTGATATAGAAGAAAGTTTTGGGCTTGGCACATCCGACTAGTTTTTTTTTTTTTTTTTTTTTTTTTTTTTTTTTTTTTTTTTTTTTTTTAACGTCAATGGAATTTATGTCAATGTTCAAGATGACAGACGATTTTTGGCTGTCTAAAATAAACTGATTACTGAAGATCAAATATCTGAAAATAAGTTTTATTTCTTCATATTTTCTTGAAAACCATAATTCAATCACAATATTGTTTTCACTATCTATTCGAATAACAGATAATTTCAATTTTTAATTTCAATTTGAAAAGGACGACAAGAAAAAGAAATCTAATTATCCCTATCGTTTTCCCTTTACCTTCTTTTAGCCACAAAAATGGACTAATGTAGTTTCCATCATTACAGAAATGTCATTATTAAAATCTTGTAAACTAATTAAAATTTTAAATTCTAAGATCACTTTTGACATCCTCGGATCAACGCGGATAGCTGATGTTAATTTTATCGCCCAACGTTCTATATCCTAGGAGGAATAGTTATGCAATATAATCAGTCGTTTAATAAAATTATTTCATAAAATCGTTTCATAAATTCGTTTCATTAGGATTTTATATATATAGGGCAGCTACAATCAATCGTTTAATCAGTCGTTTCATAATTCGTTTCATTAGGGTTTTATATATATAGGGTAGCTACAATCAATCGTTTAATCAGTCGTTTCATAAAATTGTTTCATAAAATGCTTTCATAAATTCGTTTCATTAGGATTTTATATATATAGGGTAGCTACAATCAATCGTTTAATCAGTCGTTTCATCAATTCGTTTCATTAGGATTATATATATATAGGGTAGCTACAATCAATCGTTTAATCAGTCGTTTCATCGATTCGTTTCATTAGGATTTTATATATATAGGGTATCTACAATCAATCGTTTAATCAGTCTTTTCATAAAATTATTTCAGAAAATCGTTTCATAAACTCGTTTCATTTGGATTTTATATGTATAGGGTAGATTTCTTTAAAAGTAATACACATTATAAATATTGAATTATTACATGAAAATTTAGAACGAAGAGAATTTAATCTTGACAATGAATTGAAAGTTTCTGAAATGAAACTAATATTTTTATAAATGTTATATTGCTGTTCACAGGGATATTAAATTTATACATTATGGGTGCAATTGTAGACTTGTTTCAAATAGATTCAATACTGTGGACTTATGTGAAAAAGAAAATAATTCAGTCAGAAGTTAATCTTAATTTTAGTCAAGTACATTCTTTTCGGAAGAAGTGAGGCGATTAATTTATTTAAAATGTAGAATTGATGCGCAAAAGAATGGATTGTTAGTGCTTAATTTAAGTATGTAAGTATCGTTTTAATTGATTGATTTTTTAATAACATTACACCCAGAGAAAAGTTTTGTTGAATCAACCAAAATTTGGTTGGCCCAACAAAATTTTTCGTTTAAATATGGGTCAATGAAAAATTTGTTTGAATCAACAAGAAAAATATTGTAGATTTTTTTTTTGCAATTCCAACAAAAAATTTTGTATCGTCAGCAAAAAAAATGTTCCGTTAATTCAAGTAAAAATGTTTCAATTTTATTTGAATTAACAAAATGATTTTGCTGAAAGTTTTCTCAAAATAAATATAATTATCTGCTACTTTAAGAGTTATTTTCAGTTTCGGCAACAAAAACTTTTGTTTAAAGAACAATTGTTTTGTGGAATGTTCTTTGTTTTAACAACAAAAGGTTTTTGTTACATAAACAATTATAATATATACTTTACAATTATTTTTTTGTATTGGAACCAATCTAAACTATTTTTTAGTTTTTTTTTTAAATTAATTTTCAGCAGTGAATTACGCCGGTAATCCTTGAATAATATCAAGCGAATCTTTATCCTGCTTTTTTGCAAGCGTAAACCTACAGATTGAACAATGTCCCAAGCTGGTTATCGAAACCGGGTCCTCAGAATAACGATCTGTGACTGTAACCACTGAGCCAGAAGTAACGATATCCAAGCTGGAAATTTCTCACACTTATATATGTCGGACCGGCTGCAACTGCAGCACATGATGAAAATGTCATCATGAGCACAGGGCCCGCTTAAGACATAAAAGTAGAGAAAGATGGACGTTACTCTGGAGCCCCCCCCCCCTCTACCAATTGCTTTGTTATTTACTAAATCAATTTTGGTATGCTGCAACAATTTGAAATTTTACCATCAAAATTTCGAGTAAACAACAATTTAGAAAGAGCGAGCTTCTTAGGTAAAAATTTCGTAAGGAAAAAATGCATTTTTTACCATGATTGATTTTTTTAAAAAGTTATTCTGAAAAGTAAATTTGAGGGCAACTCTGTATCTCTTTGGGTAAGCACGGGCGTCCCAGGACTATTCGGTAAACAGGCCCTGCATGAGCATGGAAATTTCTGCGGTAAACATGAGACGAAAATACAAAGCCATATACGGTAACATATAGTTAATTTTTAATTCATTTTCAGCTGTGAAATACGCCTGTAAAAAGCAGGATAAAAGTTCACTGGTTACAAAGGAGATTCAAGGATTACAGGCGTAATTCACTGCAGAAAATTTATTAAAAATTAACTGTGTTGCCGTATGCTGGGGCTTCAGAGCGATCTGAGGACCCAGGTACGATTCCCGGCTTGGGACATTTTTCACTCTGTCGATTTATAAGCAATAAATAAAGCAGGCAGGTTTATAAGCAACAAATAAAGCAGCATAAAAATTCACTGGTTATTATTTAAGAATTACAGGCGTAAATCACTGCTGAAAATGATTTAAAAATTAATCCGTGCATTAGTTCTTGAGATTTAGTTATAGTGAAAATCATGAAAAAAAACATAGCAGCTTCACCTGTCGGGCTATTTACAACAAAACGTAATGAGCTTCTATTTATGTCAAGGTCTAACCCAATCTGTATTTTGATGTAAATCAGTGCATTAGTTCTTGAGAAATCGCGAATCTATTGCAGAAATCGCGAAAATTGCAACATAGTAGCGCCACCTGTTCTACGATTTACGCCAAAAAGTAATCAGCACCAATTTATATCAGGAAGTAACTGAATATAAAGTTTTATTAAATTCCGTGCATTAGTTCTTGAAATAGAGCGCCCTCTAAATTTTTGTCACATACAGACAGTCATATACAGTCATTTTCTAAAAACAGTCAAATCGTGTTCAGGACCTTCTAAAATCCGTCGAAAACCAGAAGTTGAAAATTTTCAGGACTCCATTACTTTCTTCTTGTAAAGATAGAATAAGTAATAAATGGGATAGGGGATTTTTAAAACTACCTTGGTCCGTGCCGATTAAAAAGTTTTAATTATCCAAAAATTATGTTAATTCTTTAATTATACAGCTATATAAGTTAAATAAACCAAGTTAAATGAGAGAGTTATTGCTACTACACAACAATTTAAATTTTGTAAAAGCAACAAAATTTGGCTGGAATTAAAAATTACAAAATTATGATAAAATTAATAAAAACAGATTTTGTTAATTCAAGTGAAATTGATGAAATTTTGTTAAAATTTTGTAAGAGTGTTAACAATATTTTTTTTCTCAATGCAACAAAACCAACTTTTTACTTCAACTAAAAATTTCGCTTGAACAACCCAAATGTACTCAACAAAACATGTTTTGTTGTTTTAATCAATTCGTTTTTCAGGGTGTATATGTATGATTCCACATACGTCTGTATGAATAACATTTCAGTATCATGGTGCAAATGCTTCAAGGTCAACTGGTAAAAAATAAAAGCCAAACGTTTTATAATTAGTTGAAAAAAAAAGATAAACATGCATATGTATGTATGTTGTTGGATATATATTAAATAAAATAAAATTTAGATAAATTGATTTTAAGTTATCCCCAATTCTATAAAAGTTCTTTGATTTTTTTTAGAATATCGCAGAGTCTTGGGCACTTTAATTGCATTCCTAATTCAAAATTACATTTAACACTCAAAATGAATGTGTTTTTCATTTTATTTTACTTCATTAAATGTACATATATGTTACGGTCAATATGATTAATCCGGTCATAATTAATAATAACCGATTATTATTAATAATGACCGGACATAAAGGCCGTTTATTATTAATAATAACCGCGGTCATTATTAATAATAACCGGTTATTATTCATAATTACCGCATTAATCATATTGACCGTAACATATACATATGTTTTTAAACTGTCATGGATTTAAAGATTTAAGGACAATATGTTCAATAGTGCATTTTTTAATAGTAAACTTCGACTTGTTTACTAACATAAATATTCGATTAAATAAAGAAAATGAATAAAGACAAAAGGGTATTAAATTTCCGTAAGCCTGAAAATTAATGATTGTAGTAAATATTGAATTAGGTGTATATTAACCATTTTATATCAATGTCTTATTAAATGTATATAATTTATTAATAGCATCAAAATATTAAACATACGATGCCATTATGAATTCTATATTAAGGGATAACTAAAGAGCACTGTCGACATATCACTAAGTGTATGCTTTAAAGGCTATTAAATTTCACCTAGAATCTAATACCATATTTATAACCTTAATTTTCATATTTGAGAAATTTATAGTAGTGGGTACATATATATATTTGTAGCAAAACGTGTGGGATATGTTGATTTGAATATTAAAGCTATTAAAATATCGCAATTTTGCTATTTGTATATAGAAGCAGGGAATTTGTTGGCAAAGGTAAAACTATGTAATACATTTCAGAGGCCGTAATGCTGTCAGAATTCAAGGATTTGCAGATAAACAAATACATAATAAATTATTGTATTAATCCACATTTTTTAAACTTTTGAAAGCTATATCGGTTGCAATCATGAAAATAAAATTTATTATTTTAATTTACTTCATATTTTTTTAGTGTAATTTATTAGCTAATTTCCTTGTATTTAAGTTCAATTAAAACATGATTTCAATTAAAGTCCAAAAAGCATTGCTTTTTGTTAAAATAAAAGATTATTCGTTTTAAAAATATTATCTTTTAATATTTTAATTATATTTTAATTCACAAAATACCTGATTTTTAACAGTGTTTTTGTTTCAAAATTTTATATTTCGTACTGAAATTTGTGAAAGAGAAAGCACACTATATGAATTCAATTTTGTGTTAAAATTATTTCTAAACTATTTCGAAAAGATGTAGTTTCTAAAAAATGTCATTTTGTTTTAAAATAATTAAATGGGATAATCATTTCTTTTATAATATCATTTAATTTTAAATTATTTTTAGTAGTATAGTTATCAGTAGAAAATTAATAATAATTTACTGAAGATGCCGGTAGTCGTATATGCAGTCGTATCTGAAATTCTTTTTTTCCAATTTCGTGTTCAGGTTTTATTCTTTCAATGTCTCGAACTTTTCCTTTAAATTTCACAATACATATACAAAACGATATTTTTAAATATTTTAAATTCTACAATAACACATTAGTTCACTTGGCAATAAATATTAGAATTATGCACGAATTTTAGTTAATGAATTTTAGAGAGAAGTGTGATAAATAAAAAATGCATGAAAACAGCTTTATCTTTTGCATAGTTTACTAGCAGTTACTCGTGACGTCGTTCACGTAAATATTTAAAGAAAATTAATGCATTAATTAAACAACATATACAATTAGCAAACTCTTTAACATATTTTATAATAGATAATGCTTCTGATAATCACAGATTGCGTATTTTTCTTTATATATATATATGATCATTTAAATTTCTTTCATAAGCTTGAAATTTCATACTCTTTCACTAAGATTAAGTACGGAATACATTTTTTTCTTTGTTATTCTATTTTAGCATTACTATTTATTCTATTTTACATTTATTCCGTTCAAAGAAATTGATTTAATCTAAGTTTTCGTGTCAAAGCATATTTTTTAAAGTGATTGTATTAGTAAATATTTTTGAGAAAAATTATTAATTAACATGTATCTTTAGATATAATTTTTATTTGATTAGAATAATCTAAAAATCAACATAAATTATGTTTCTTTTCCAAAACAGTTTATAGGATATTATTATATGATATTTAAAGTTATATGATATTTAAAAAAGAAATTAAAACGTGGTGGAGCATAAAATATTAAAAACAAGTAAAATAAGCTAAAAATACTTTTAACCCTCACATATTTGTGGTATTTTATTTCACAGTGACACATTTTTAACAGCTGTAGTTCTACTAATAAAATCAAAATGTTTATCATGGTTGAAAAATTTTCAAAGCCTAAATGCTTTGTTAAGGAATAGAGTTGCTTATGTATGTGAATGGCGAAAAAAAATCTGAAAACAGCACCCCAATTACGGAACAATGTCATATTCAATGTTGTTTTGTAGTTTAGGACTATGGGAGTTTAGAAATTTGACAGGACTGTATTCCATTGAGGGTTGGTGAATTATATACGTAAGTTTAAATGAATTATATAAGTTTCAGAGAAATATAACAAATAATGCCTGGATTTTTAATTGGCGCTTCTCTTGCACTTTTCCACAATCGTGGAGTCTTTAAAAAATAGGAGGAGGGATTTTCTTGTTTTATGCGTTCCATTTTTATCCTTTTTTCCGCACTGAGGAAGGGGATCGAGGAATCCTTGAAACGGCCGTATGCGGTTTTTTGTGCCAATTTTTCATACTTGTGCGTTACAACGTTGTTATTGGTTTTGGTTTATGAATTAATATAATTAAACAGTAAATTTAACTCAGAAATTATATTTACAATGTAATTTAAACAGAATTTGCTAAAATTGCGTTTTGAAATTATATAATTTTTGATGCAAAATATTATTTCTCAAAAATATGTTGTTCTTTTAAGAATTGGATAATAATTTCGAAGCTGGTGAAATAAAAATGTCGCCACGTTGTCGAAATTATAAGTTTTTAATATTAAAATAAATGTTTTACATTGAAAATATTACCATTTTTTTCCCAATAAACCATTTTACTTTTAATTCCGTTTCTTTTAACACCTATCTTTGGAGAAAAATTAATGAGAAATACTGTATTGTTTTCTTAAATCCAATTTTTATTGATAGTGGGTAATTATTGTCCGTCTAAAAGTAGCTTAAATATGCCTCTTTGGTTGAAGCTCAAGCTGAAAAAAGTTACGATGTAATCACTTCTAAATGTGAATATTTGACAGACTATTTTTGATTATGTAGAATAAATTTAATCATGAAGTTTGAATACGCAAAAATATGCTTTTATTTCTTAGAAAATTTACTTTAATATTAACAAACCAGTGGAAAGAATTTGCCTTTGTATAATTAGGAGCTAACTTATTTATTTTTATATCCAAAAACATTTAAATAAATGCACTATGGCATTTAAACGCACTTATAGTAATATTTGTAATATGCGAAAAAAATCACATTATCTGCCCAAAATGACGTCAGTTTCGTATCTCAAATTATAGTAAGAGAATCTGAATTTTTATTGGTTAATAAAAATATTGTTCATACGCAGTTTTTTATTTTGGCAACGGGAAAGAATTTGCATCAGAAATTGAAAAAATAAAAGATTTCGGCAATGTTAAGCTATGGGAGATGTTTGAAAAAAATTGTAATGAATGGTCTGAGAATTTTTTTAAGTTGACAGTAATTTTACTCGTGTTCTAAAACGTATGTTCATCAAGTTTCGTTCAAATCGGACAAAAACTGCAGATATGTATAAGGAAAAAACATACCAAGAACGACTTTATATTTATAGATTAATTGCAAAGAGTTTAGTTACTATACTTCTATTAAAAGTAATAACTGCGTATATATATATATATATATATATATATATATATATATTAAACATACAAAACGGGCCAGTTTCTTGATTTAAATGTAATATATTACACGGATAAATTTCTCCTTATTATCTGGTATCAGATTTAGTAAATCACATAGTTTGTTTAGAAACTAGTTATAACAATATGCGACATCTGAAGATTAAACGCTTTTTATATGTCTGTACTTACATATTTTTTATGTACATCAAAATTAATTTAATGTTTCTAAAAATATTTCATGAAACATCTTGCATTAATATGTCTATTTATTATGTATACGAGAAGAAAACGTTTTATATTTAAATAGTTACACGATATTTCTTTTCTTTAAGACTTTTCATTTTTTAACATTTTAGCCTTTGTTTTTAATTTCTTGTACTATTATAAAAGATAGTTTTAAAACTATAACGCATTACTCATAAGCAGGAAGTTTAAAATTTTAGTGATGTTAAATTTATTTTATTGAGATATCCCATTTAAAACACTGAAATACTCGTTGACTTGTCGATTTTTCGCATTTAGTTGAATGTATTTCACAAATCAATCAAACGGAAAAACTTATAAATTGTTTCAATCGAGTTGAGTTTATCTTCCACCTTTTTGAACCATATGAAATTAGAAATCGTACAAGGACTAAAAAAATATGCCACACTTACACAGGGTGCCTACAGGTCAGGGAACTTTCCTGACTTTAGGTCTGATAAACAACAATATTTAATTAGAGAAAACCCCGTCTTATGTTATCACGCGATTACATAATTTTAGATTTTCTATAAGAAAATACCTATATATCCCCTGAAATTGTAGAAATACTGTTAAAGTGTCCGCAATAAATATCATTCTACATCTCTTATCTAGGAAAAGCGATGAAATACATAATAAAAATCGATGAAACACATATTCAATCAATTCAAGAGGCACATCAACCCATTACAGCAATCTGGTGCTTGGAGATCAAGATGAAATTGGGCAATTCAAATTCAAAATTTCAAGAAAAAATGAGATCTATTGGAATAACTCGGGAAAGGATTCTCAAGGCAACGAATTTAATGAAACAAGTTTGCATTATAATATTTCATAATAAGAGTAATTCGTTAAGAGTAATTAAAATGTGAATTTTTCATTTCATGAAAAAGTGATATGTTTTAAACGTATCACATCTTTACATAAAACGTGTTTTATTTGAGCGATTTTCCACTTCCTGATATTAATATAGCCGCTGCGAAAATTGTTCTTTAACATCCTTAAACGTGGCTGGAATGATGTTATTATAATCTTCCATAACACACTAATTTAACACGTTTATGTTAAATGTCACATTTAAGTGTCATCCTTGGGGAAGAGAAATTAAATAAATTTAGGTCAAATTTAATTAAATTTTGGTCCCGAAAACGAGAAAGTCCTTTTAAAAATCATCCCCCAAAAAACCTATCGACTTCAATAATTATAATCGAAAATTAATATCTAACATCCACTCTGTAATGAGCTGTGCAGCCGACCTGTTGGAGAAATAAATTTCTTGTGAAATAAAATGATCATTAAAAATATCTACACAGTTAACTTTTCGGTCGCAAAAGATGACCGATAATATTATCTCCTAAAATTCAGTCATATTCATTAATGTTTTGGTATCTCTGGCCTGTGTATCTCTAAATAAATTGGTAGTTACATTTGAACCCAAATAAAACTTTATGAGTCATCCCCATGCTGCAGATAATGAAGTTTAATAGTATTAATGTTGTGTTGAGAGTTGAATTCAATAGTTTCAAGATGCCACCCAATTAAAACTAAGAGTTGAAGCATCTAATTGAAGAAGGTTGTGATAATATTTCTCGAGACAGATTTAAGACAATCATAAATATCTTTGTTTCTGACAAGAAGCAGAATGTAGTCAAGTTTAGCATAGTTTGAATTAAATTGAGTTAGACTAAACACATTTTTTTCTTGAAATTAGGAATTATACTTTTCCATAACAGTATTAAGAAATATCGCTTACTGCAAAATTTATTTGATCAAATCCCTTGTCTTTAGGAGATCTTTCCAGCGATGTCGCACAAAATTCCTCATTCTAGATGTAATTTCGAAATTGAATATTTCATCCTCCAACCCGTGACCCCAAGCCACAAAACATTTTTACTAGATTTCATTCTATCATGAATTCAATGAATATCTATATCACCGTTTTATAAATTCCTAATGTAGTTCTGAGGTAAAGATGGTAGGATGTTACTTTTGGCGGATTGTGTATAGTAATGAAGTGATGCTGTGCGCTTCGATCGTGTAATTGATTTTCTGAAATGAATGATTTTAAAAGTACATTAAAAAGTATAAATTATGAAAAAGCACTAAAACTAACAAACCGGCTATTGATTGCGAAGTTTATATTGGGATGAGTTTCCATGTGATTATCTTTAGCATAAGCTGTCCCGTTGATTTTGAGATAAATTTATAAAATGTTGCTAAAGATTGTAATCAAAATCTCCATATTCGCTAAGATGTGTGTGTCTGGAAAAGTTACGTGAATGTCTGTATTGCAAGGAGACTGTATTTATAATTCATTTTGCATTCACCTCAAGTTAAATCTTTTTCAACTAATAAACATGGAACATGATAGAAAGAAAACAAAAATAATACATGCCTCAGATATCAGTATTAATCTTCATACAAATATCTATACAGTATTTCTGTCCCAAACAAAACACACGATCATGATTATATTAAATTATATATTTTTTTGCTAAACAGAAAGTGATTAGTTTCTGAAAGATATCGCGAGATCAACAGCAAGGCCCATAGAAAATTAAAAAATCCAATGCAATAATTGAATTACTGTTGTGCATACAGAAAGTCGCGTAATTGAATCTTACATCCAAATTATAATATTAACCTTTAAACTGAGGAAGATGAAGCTACTTGAATACTTATAAAGATAAATGTGCGAATTGTATATACTGAAGATTTTCCATGTCTCATTTTCCCCTTTCTTTGCCTTTCATCTAAAATTGTCCACATTTTAGATAGGACATATATTACTTTGAAAGACACAGAAGTTAAAGTTGTTTCTACTATAGGTGAATAAGAATTATCCATTCCGTCTCGTTCAGCAACTCAGGCGGACAATAACTATGGACAAAAAGCAGAATTTCGTAGATAATAAACTCTTTTCGTTTTGCAAAAAGCAATATTTAGGTCCATATTTGAACCATATGTTCAAACGTTTAACATAGGTATTCTTAAATAATAATAATAAATTTTGTCTAATAGCAAATTGTTTGTAATTGAAATTAAATTCTAATAACGCATGTCATTTTGAAATCACCCTATTAATTTTCTTAAGTGTAGCTTACTGTTAAAGTGGATAATTACACTGAATTGTTAACACTACCGATTGTTTGAACGAAATTAAGTTATGGGAACAAACGGAGACGGAAGATTTTTCGATAAGCACTTAATCTTCTTTTTAATCAAGTATTTTAAATTCAAAACAAGTAAAGTTGTTAATTCATTTAAATAGTAGAGCACGTAAACTAATCAATTGGTTACTAATACTAATTAATGTCTGGATCTTTAGTTTTTATTAATTTTGTGTATTTATTTTATGACTGTAAACATATTTTTGCATCTATAACTAAAAAGGAGTTAAATATGAGGGATTCTAAAAGGAATAAAATTATGTGCTGTATAGTAGTTTTGGGAGTCGTTATAAAAATTAATAGAAATAATTCGCCTTTTTCAGCATAGAATTGAAATGTGTTTAGTCTTATTAACAAGGACTGTTCAAAGAAGAATAATTACAATTTTTTTCACTCATCATCCAAATGTTTCATCCAAGTGTATCAATTCGATGCAAAGTACTTTTTCGATTTTCTAAAATCTTCAATGACTTGTTGGAAACCACTTTTGACAAGTCATTGGAAATCGTCTCCTTCACCTTCACCACTGATTCTGGTTATGTAAAACTTTTTTTACAAAGATGCAGCTTCACATTACTGAATCCATTTCACCTTTCTGTAACAGCCCTTTAACTGCGAACAAACCTGAACGGGAACTTCCTAATTTTCGGGTATGAAGAGTCTCAGAATCCACCACGCACAAACAATAAATTGAAATTTAAACTTTTAACATCTGCATCATATTTTCAGTTTTTTGTTCCGTATTTTAAAACCATCGAATGTTATATTATAATAATATTAGCCGATGAAGAATAAATAATTTGTATTAATGAAGCATCCTAACAATTCGTTTTCTTCATTCTTTTAATAATATCTCAGAATAAAGAAATTCAAAAAATAAACAATACGAGATAGAAAAAAAATATTTTTATTTATATTTTTCTCTACTGAACTGGTTTAAAAGCAGGGCAATTTTATTATTATTTATTCTAAATAAATAGGAGAAAACCACGAAGAAGGAGACTTAAATCCTGATCATGAACAGAAGATTTTGAAATGAAATTTGCAATTTTCAAAAATGTATACTGCTGTGGAAATGGATAAATATACACAACTGTTTAAATTATCGAATTGTTTTAAATAGAGACAGAGCTGGGGTGTAATGAGAAACAGAAAAGTTTTTAATATGCACTTAATTTTAATTTTAATCAGGTAGATTTATTTCTGAACAAGTTAGGTGGTTAATTCATTTAAAGTAAAGAATTTGTGTGCAAATGAATGCATTATTAATGTACATTTTTAGCCTGTCACGTCGTTTTAATTAATTCATTTTCATTGTTAGAATATTATGTACGCGTGTTGTCGCATATGTCAGTATGAATAGAAATACATTGCCATTAAAAAGAAGTACTTCAAATGATGATAACTAACAACAAAAATATAACTGAAATTACTAAGAATTACTCTATACCGTCACAACTCATAAAAAATAATAACAACACGCATACTAGTTCACAAATGCGAGCTATTGAAGGCGTGATGTATGTACACGTATTTGCTTTGATGTATTTTAAATGAAATAATATATTAATAAGGTGATTTTAAATAATTCCTCTGATATATATTTTTTTTCAGAATATTTTTTTCTTACATTTAACAGCACAAATGAAATTTTGAATTCAAACTACATTACATTTAAAACTAAAAAAAAAATTTCTTTAATTTTTACATCTGATTAAACTTAAAGTGTCATACCAAAAATGTTAGACCCATTTGGAAAAAGTAATCCAAAAGAAATTGGCGAATTGAAATATTTTTTTTTAAGTTCTTTGCAATTGTCACAGATTTATTAAATGTAACTGTTTCGCAGCCTTATCTTTCAGATAATGCGCAGAAGTGAAACAAATATCCTAAACACTGAAATTAATCTCAACACTGGCGGTTTTCGCTTTAGGTTTCAGTTATTCCTGTACATGGAATATCTTTTCAACTATATCGATGATGCTGAACTTCACTTTTCGTACTTGCAATGTTTTTTTTTTTTTTCAATTAGCATCACTAAGTGTTGTTTATGGCCTTTAGGGATTCTACCAATAGTAATTGTAAAGCCGTTATTCACTTTCTGCTTCCTTGTGTGTCAACACAACTTCTGTATCTGTAGTTTCATCCACTTGCTTATTAAATGGCTGTGTAAATTATACGATTTCTACCATGGAATCCTCGAATAATGTTGGACAGCACAAAGGCCTCACTCACCTTTCATCACTTCTGCACATCTACTGAAGGCCATGACTGCTAAAAGGTTATATCTAACAAATCTCCGATAACTATCGAGTATTTTGAAAACAACACTTTTGCGTTTCCTTAATAATTTATGGATTATTTTTTTTTTTAAATTTGTCTAAACTTGTTCGAGGACCCTGTATAAAACAAATTCTGTATCAGTATCGTGTTAAAATTACATAATTTACTAAAAGCTTCTAAATGTGAAACCAAATATAACATTATAAAATCTATGTTAAGTAATAACTTACGCCCACTAGAGTCATATTACTAAGTGTAAACATTAAAGGTCAATAAGTTTCGCTTAGAAATTTTTACCATATTTATAAGTTTAATTTAGGAATTTCAGAAATTTATAGTAGTGGCTAAATTTATATTTAAAGCAAACGGTTTGAAATATTTCGATTAGCATATTAAAGCTATTAAAATAGAATGTTCTTGTAATTTAAATATACAAGCACTAAATTGGCTGTGAAAGGTAACATTATGTACATTTTAGAGAAAATAAAGCAGTCATGAATAAGAGATTTTGGAATTTAAATAACACGAATAATACATATTTGTAATGCTCTGTGTATTTTCAATCTATTGAACATATGGTGGTTATAGGCTTGACCGAAACTTTAATGTTCTAATAAACTGCAATTCATTTCAATAATATTATATATTAACTCAATTCGTTTTACATCTGAAGCACATTTTTTGGGGGAATAATTTCACGAGTATTACAAAATAATGAATGATAATTTCTTTAAATAACCTTAACATATATAACCACTTAATACTTAAAAAAACACATTTAAATATTTTCGGACCACAGTTATCTTTTATCATTTCTTCTTAATTAAAACCCTTTCTAAACAAGAATTCTTAACACTGAAATTAAGCATAGGGAAATCACAGTATATCGATATAAATTTATTAAGAATTGTATTTGTAATATTTCTTCTGCTACTGATAAATATAGGTTAATAAAAAAATAATATTGCTGAAGTATAGTATATATATTACATGTCCACTTCACGAATTCGCGAAACGAAATGCGAATCAGAAAGTTTTAAAAGATATCAGGAAGCTGGTAGAGTAATTAGATTAATATAAAATTTATTAAATAATAATATCAAAGCACAGTCATATATAATAACATCAACTTCATACATTCTCTTCATAACCAGTTCGTAAATAATATTTATCTTCAGGCACTGTAACAAGTCAATAATAATTCAAGTTTCAAAAATATTCCTTGAATGAGCCACGCTTTATTGCTATCATAATAATAGTAATCTCCATTTTTATCCACGACACGTAAACACATATTTTGTATCATGATCAAGAAGTACGACATGATTATGGCATGAAAAAATTTCGATTTAAAACATTTCCTTTTTATCAAGATATGCTACGCACTTTAAGGTCAAAAATCAAACTAGAAAGAACAAAACAAAAAAGGATTACGGTGCCGTAGCAATCTGCTTCAAGAGATGGAATTTCGCCAAAACATACTCCTCCTCCATGACCGGAGTTCATCAATCATTTAAAATTAAAATAAAACTTGGAAAATTTTAAACGTTTTTATATTATAGTTCCATTATTAATCAAGTCTGAAACATAAAATAATAATAATAATTTAAATATACTGCAGGATTCTAACAGTGCTATTCACTTTTAACACAAATGAACAAAATACAAACAAGAACATAAATGGACACACACACACAAAAGTAAAATAAACAAAGAAAATAAAACACAAATGAGTCATTGGTTGATAGAAAACAGAGAAAGTTTAGTAATCGCACGTTTCAGCTCCCCATGTGCAGTTTTTAGATTCACCACATGGGCATGGTTATCATCACCAAGAAACAGATCGACTATACCGCCTTATTTTCAACTTGATTGGTACTGATTTTCTGACCAAGAAAATACTTTTTAAGTTCGGCTTATTTTTCAACCATTTCGTTGTTGAAGTTGGGAAAGATAGTTAAAACACCACCTTTTCCAAACACTTTGAGGCCCCACCAGTGGCTGAGAGGTTCTGCTCTCAAAGCTGGTAGACGGAAGGTGCTGGGATAAAACCCCTGTCGCGCTCGTCGACCTAACCGTTCAGATTTTTCCGTGGTTTTCTTCGAACCTTGCCGTAAATACGGGTTAGGATCCCTTAAAAAGACCCCACGGATGGCACTCCCCCTAGGGCCTATATCCCTCGTGTTGATAATTGGCCGTCATAAATCAACTCATCAACCCAAAAATTTTGAAAAATAATTTTCAGCAGTAGCCAATTTTGTAAAGGAATTATATAAGTAGAAGACATCCTATGATAAAATGCCCCCGTGTCAAAGCAGTGAAATCATTTGGATCCGTGGATTCAGTCACAAGATTTCTTGAATTCAAGCTTGACTCAATCCGTGCATTTTTCAAGTGATTTTTCATTTGTTTTATACCAGACTCCCAATGTCCTCCAAAATTAAAGGCGGAAGGTCGATTGGATTAACATACATTCATTTCGTTGGTAATGCGTTTGTGTATTCTTTCACTAGAAGCAATTTTAGGCATAATTTTCTTAATTTCTCTGTCTGTTCCTACAAAATATTTCTTGCTATCGCAAAATATTTCTTGAGGTTTTCCATGTCGAAACACAGACTTTTTTAATGAATCAAAAATGTTTTAGTTGTAAGGTCAGTAACTACTTGTAGATGTATAGATTTTGTTCTCAACCATTTACGTAGGTGTAACTTTTATATTATTCAAAAATGTTATATGAAAAGTACAAAATTTTTCCATCTACAGATGTGAACACAATATTTTCATTTACTTTTTTTCATAAGAATTGCAAGATTTCCATAACAGTATTTTTGTTAATTAATATATAACTATTCTTGTGAATATTTTACCATCAAGTGATTTTTCATTTGTTTTATACCAGCCTCCCAATGTCCTCCAAAATTAAGGGCGGAAGGTCGATTGGATTAACATACATTCATTTCGTTGGTAATGTGTTTGTGTATTCTTTTACTAGAAGCAATTTTAGGCATAATTTTCTTAATTTCTCTGTCTGTTCCTACAAAATATTTCTTGCGGTCGCAAAATATTTCTTGAGGTTTTCCATGTCGCAATACAAACTTTTTAAATGAATCAAAAATGTTTCAGTTGAGAGGTCAGTAACTACTTGTAGATGCATAGATTTTGTTCTCAACCATTTACGCAGGTGTAGCTTTTATATTATTCTTAAATGTTATATGAAAAGTACAAAATTTTTCCATCTACAGATGTGAACACAGTATTTTCATTTACTTTTTTTTCATAAGAATTGCAAGATTTCTATAACAGCATTTTTTTGGTTAATTAATATAACTATTCTTGTGAATATTTTACAAAAATAGTTGTAACTAACCTATTTATTTAATCAGTTTTAATTAAATGTGTTAATCAGTAAATTTATTTTATTTTTTACTTATTTATTTAATCTATTTTCAGTGAAAAATAAAACATCTAAATTTTAAAATGTTATTTTAATAAAAATTAATAATATATGCCTTCATTCATTAAGGAAGCTAATTATTATGGGGGGACAATCTCTTTATACATAATTTGGTGGGAAAAGTGTTACCTCATACCTATTTTATCTTTAGGAATAAAATATACCTACTTTAACAAATCGTAAACTTTCTCTTTCTTTAACTTTCAGACAAAACTCAGTTCCCTTCCTGTCGTTGTAATTAGTGAGATTTGTTCTGAAGATTTAATGGATCGTTAACGGTAGTTAAAGAATATCTATAAACTTTCTTGCGAAAGACATTCATTAAATGTTAGTAGTCGAATTCAAGTTTGTCTCCGGATGACGTAAGAATACTTGTTTATATTAATAATATGACATACCTTAAAAAGGAATTATTTGAAAGTTTATTTCCTATCATTTTTATTTAATTTTGCAGGAAATCATAAAAATAACAATTTAAAATTAATTAAAAAACAATTTTTAGAATATTTAATTAATGTATGAGTTGAATCTGACTGTTGAATTCGAATTTGCTGAATATACATATATGTATTTTGAAATTTACAGATATGTAAAGCTTTTGTTGATGTTAGCTGTGATTTACTACGTCATTGTCGGAAAGACAATGTGTACTTTATTCTAAAACTGTTACAATCTCCACAATTCTATATTTCCAACATAAACACACTACAGAACTTTAACTTAGCCCTAAGGAAACAATTCGAAATACTTGGCATATCCAATCTGGTGACACTCCTCGTTGTTTTTTCTACTATTTTCGAGCAGTATTCTTCGCCTTATTTAATCGCAGAATCTGTAAGAGCATTCTAGGAATAAATAAAATAAAGATTACTATTCGGAAATAGAAGTACTATATACTTTAGAAATATACGTAGTGTACGCACCATGCATATGTAAATAAAAATATTTATTATAGGAATTGTAAAGTATAAAATTAGAGCTGTGTGAGAAATAAGTCAAAATATATTAAAATTATTTTTTTATCAATAGCATATAATAATACGTATTCACATCGCATATTTACTTTTAATCGTCTTTACAATCATTATGCTTACAACAACGAAACATACAACAAAACACATAGCGAAACGTACCAGCCCCTGCCAATTTTCATGGCACAATGAAGTAAATAATCTCATTTGTAGTATCAGACATTTATCCTAAGTCATGTTATAACTGTACAGTTAAAAAAACAACAACAACAGATGTATCTTAATAACAGGAAATGTAATATAACAACGAACGAAAATATACAATAAACTTTTCTAGTACCTCAGAATTCTTAAAAAAATTCATTATGTTTATACTCTTCTGAAACCAAAATATTTTTGAGATTTGAAAAAGCATTTATCAAAAACAAAAGTTTCTTTTACTGCCTTTGATATCGAAAACGTTTCTGAGCAGTTTTATAGTGTATTAATCAGTTTTCTCAAACCAAAATATGGGTTTCGCGAATGCTATTTATTCTTACGTAAACATTTTTAAGTTCATCAAACATAATTAACAGAAAAACATGACAAATTAACAGCATTAACATTAACATTAAAATTAATATTATCTTGTTACTCTTGCATGTATAAATTCAACTGTGTAGTTGAGAACATGTAACTGAAAATTGATAACATGCTAAACACCGATATTCCTGAGAAAATTGATTAATACATTATAAAAATTACTCGAAAAGGTTTCCGAAAATTATTGGCAGAAAAATAATCTTCGTTTTGATAAATTATTATTTAAATCTCGAAAATATATTGTTTTCTGAAATTTTTAACGATAAACACGATTTCCGTATCATGGGTATTTCGAAAGAGGGTATTGCATATTTTCATTCTTAGTTATATTATACTTCCGATAATTAAGAAACATTTGTACTTTTTTACAGTGCATGATATTATATTATAATGATAACATTTCAATTATAATTCACCTGCCTAGTATTAATATGTCACATAAACATCCCAAAGTGTCAGTTTAGACGGATGTTATTTTAACTCTCAAATTCAAAATAATTTTTAAAGGGAACAATAATTGTTGCGATCCTGCTATAAAATTACATATTGAATTGTTTCTCATGTACTTAAATTTTGGCTGAAAATTGATTACAAAAGATATCGCTTTCGTTGTGCAGGAGATATAGAACTTTATTAAATGGAAAAGCACTTTATGAAAACACATCGTCTGCGGTTCCATGTAGTCCCTAAAGGCATAAAATCAGTGACTAATATTTATCACGATTAAAAACAAAAATGTCTCAGAAAGCATATTTAAATTTATTTTCATTAAGATGTTTTTTTAAATATTTAACATGTCAAGATAACACTTCCACATTGTTAAACAAGGGATAAAACAAAAGAGTGAAATATATGTTCAGACCGAGAATCGAATCCAGATACCCTGGTATAGTGCGCCAAGTGCGTTACCATTTAAGCCATCTGGACGACATCCAGTCTGGCACTTTTAACTTATACGTTGGCAATTAAGAAAGAATTATAAATTTACATGTCAAGATATTTACTTAAATTTGAAATATATGTAGAGGAACTTCGGGTATTATGGAATACTATTTGTATTTGGGGCACTATAACATACCGATATTGTTTAAAACCCGAAAACCGAATACAATTACAAACTCCAACTATCTGCAAATAGTTTTTATAGACAAAAATTATTTTACAAAATTTCATCACTTGCGAACAAATAATAATAATAATAATAATAATATTTTGAGGCGATTGTGAGATAGTCCGGAAATATGCAATAGGGAGTTAAGAAAATGAACAAAATATGGCAAAAACACAGATGTAATGGTATCTAGAGAGTGTCGAGGTAGTCAACCAATATACGTCAGTTCATACTTCAGATTTGCACAAATCACAAATATAAGGATTTGTATTTGATATTGGTGTACCAGATAACTCGACACTGCCGGTTTGGCAAAAAATACTCAGTGTTTATTTGTGTGAATCGCAAGCTAAAAAACAAGTATTGCATCATAAACTGTTAGTATTTCGGTGCACATTAGGCTTTCAATGTAAAAATATTATTTCTAATAATGAATAAAAAATATTGTAAAATATCACACAACGCGCCTTGACGCCGACCGACGAACTGCGCGTTCTGGGAGGAATTCTGGAAAGATTCTTAAGTAGTTTACGAGATTGCCGCTTGATGGCACCACTTTACCAAACAGAAACTTTGGCATCCCATATTACCAGATTTCCATAATACCCCTAGTTCCTCTATACATAAAAGTATAGCGTAAAATGAATTCACTGTTATTTATATCTAATAGTCATAGAATATTTGTAATAGTAAATATATTTAAATATCTATGTAAGTATATTCAATTGCGAACATACATGAATTAATAAAACAAGTACACATGAAAAAAAATCTGGATGTTTTAAGAAATTTAACGATTTTATGTTGAGACCAATTACTACACAGATGCGCTAGTGTTACCAAACATCCGACTGTTAAATAGATGAGTGTTTCTTCTCCGTTTGTTGTATTTTATATGCAACCACCTGGCTTTTTGAGAAAAATAATATTTTCAATATTTGAATTGTAGTACACAACTTCAATATAAATTTTATTGTGTTTTTGATTGAATTTCCCAATTTTCTCATGATTAATTTAATAAAACTGTTATTGAAAAGTGTAAAAATTGAAAGCAATCTATTACATTACACTGAAAAAATATATACTTCTTAATGTAACTAATACAATTGTCAGATAGCAGCAAAAGTATAATTTCTCCTATGATTAAGCTTGTAATTGCATTAACAATACGAAATATTACGCACTTAAAGACTGATATTCATCAGTAAGCATAAGGAAGATCAGATTGATATCCATTTTACTTCATGAAAATTAATCACTTGTTATCCTTTTGTCTCTTTCTTTGACCCGTCCGGATACGGGTTGCTGCTCGTCCATATCCAGACAGTGAAAATTCTAATGCTGGCAAGATTTACATATACGGCAGGCTTTTTTTGCGTTAGATGGAAAATATTAGTACATAATATTTTTGTTCTACCTGTGATCTTTTTTATTCTACTTTTAATTTTACTGGTTTTCTATACTCAAACATTAATAGTAATTATTATTAATTAGCAATTAATAGTAAAGTATTACCGCTATAATAGGTTACAAGGCAATAATAGTTTTATTTATCCTGTTACATTAAACTTTTCACAACAGATGTTTTAATTACACTGCTGGGGAAAAAAATATATTCTTCTCATAGCCAAACAAATATGTAAACTGTAAAGATCTAATACTCCTAAATCTAAATATGACATTCAAATTGCCCCAGCACTTATCATTCTTCTAAGGAACTGTTTTATAAGTATGGCAAATAGTGAAGGATTATCATATCATATCCCATATAGCACCAAAGCTACTGAAAACCTACCCACGAGCTCCAATTAATCCCAAATTCCTCCTGAAACTGCAAGGACGTTATCAGATGTACCTGGGGAAGAGACTTTAATCACCTCCCCAAGACTGACCTCCCAGATCCTTCCCAGGGAGCAATCTCCTGGGATGATATTCCTGGGGAAGTACCTAGGAAGAGACGGTGCTGGTGCAATCTCATGGGTGATTTTGACACTAAAATAACTTACTAATTTTTTATATAAAAAAATATTTATTTGATCCGGTTCGATATTTTAATTAATAAAGTTTATATTATTATTTTATTTATTTTAATTTCTAAGCACATCTGGTTATTGTTTAACTTTTAATTATTGTTATAATATTTAATTATCCTTATTTAGATATATTTTTTATTTATAAAATGCAATTAAAAAGTAGTTAAATAAATTGAATTTAGAAAATTTAATTTATTCCACATCATAATTTTACAATTAAAATAAATTAATCTTTAAATATAAATTGAAAAAATATTATTTATTTTATTTCTGATCTTTTAAAAATTAACTTATATATTAATTTATTTTATTATTACAATTATTAATTAGTATGTCTTATCTTTTAACAATTACTTATATATTTTTACTATTACTTTTTCACCTAACTAATAATTTTACATTGATTTAACTTATATACATTATTAGTTTCTATAGAAATAATTTAATTTTAAATATAAAATTGATTTACTTTCTCCTAATTTTTATTTTCAATTATAAATCTAATTATTTTTTTGGAAACACGAAATTTATCAAAAGTTTAATATATATTTATATATAACCATATTTTATAGATTAAGGATTAGAAATACCTATTTCAATGTAAAAATTATTTCTTTTGATCCTTTAAATAAAGTCTTATATATTAAATTTTTATTATTATTTGTAGTAAATAATTAATAATTTCATATTAATTTGAATTATATACATAAATAATTTTCGGATCAATATTTAATTTTGAAATATAAATTCGATTTATTATTTTTTCCTTGACCATTTTAAATTATCATATATATATATATATATATATATATATTTCTTTTATTATTCCTATTAAATGAGTCTTTTTTTTTTAATTATAAGAAATCAAAAGAAATAAAAAAATATGTTACAAATAAGGATTTTATCAACAGTTTAATATATATTTACATATTTGCATATATTCAGAATTTACCAGTTAAGAGATTATAACTATGCATTTTTAAATTAAACAATCTATTTAAAAAAATCTTATTTCCATTGTAAAAGATAATTTTTATGTAAGTTTCAAAATCGAATCATATTTAAGTCTTCTTATCGAGGATATTAACTTTTATTGTTATTCTTCTATTATTTTTTTCTGATCTTTTTAAAAATTACGTATATATTTATATAGTATTACATTTTCAACTAAATAATCATTTTATATTTATTGTCATTATCAAATCAATAATTTACTTTTAAATCTAAATTATAACACCAACTTAAAGAGATTACATGCTCTACTGAAATGGCACATTTGGTTTAAAAAAATACAACCCCCCCCCCCCCTCCCGAATGCGAGTTTTGTTTGAAAGATTTTTACTTAAAAATTTACATTCTAACAAAATTAGGTTAAAGATATAAATTTGCGCAGATTTAGTGTTTAATTAAGATTATTATCACGGATCTGGTCAATAGCGCTTGTCTAATTTAATATAGTTTATATAGGTGTTGGGAATGAGCATATGTTCGCTAAATTATGTCAATTTTTAATTATGTATGTATTTTTATGAAGTGTCTGTTCCGGAGGTTTTACCATATTTAGTTTTAATTTATTTTTTAAATACAAATTAGGTATTTTCTATTACCTCTTTCAAATTACGATGTATAATATATTTTTTTAATTCTTAATAATGAAGGTGAAATCTCAATTTTGTGAACTTCAGAAATATAAACAACATACAGATTCAGAAAATATAGATAAATATTTAAAACCTATTTTCTATTTAGCAAACTTTTTGGTTCGGATATTCATAAAAGATTATTTTTCGTGCGAATTCTTCACACCTCTTTTAGCAAGGAAATAATTCTATCGAGATGTCAAGAGTGATTATTAACTGATTTACTATAGTAGACTCTGAATGCATTCTGACCCCCCCCCCCCACCTTCCCGTTTGTCAGCTAAGAATGTGTGCATGTAAGCGTGCAAGCGTGCAATATTTGCAAAGGGGAATCGTTGAAAGAAAAAACGTGTTATTTTGAGAATAACAAGCTATGTATTTCATCTCCTTCAGTTCTCAGATAATTGAGAAAAATTATTTGCCAGTATAATAAGAAATTGTTTTTAAAAAGTCGTCCAGGGTTACAGTAAAAGAAAAAAAAGTTTGGGATTTTTACACAATAATTCGTTTACAATAATAAGAAGAAATATTTTAAATCCAAGTATCCGTAATTTTAGACATTTCAAATATCCCGAACTGTCAGTTTTATTAACTAAAATGAAATTATATTTCGAAAAATTACTAAAAGTATTTAACATCGTTAATTACATCGAAAATAATGCATGAGTTTTTTATTCCCAGAATAATTTCACGCGATCTTTAAATGGAGACTTAATTGTAAATTTAATTTATTACAATAAAAAAATAAAATAATTTTGAAACAGACACGAATTTCATGAACAGTTTCTATCCTTATATAATTCAACTTGTTTTTTCAGTGTAATGATGGAATTTTGCAATCGATATTCATCCCAGAACCTAATATGATAGAATTATAAATTTGTATACAACAGTGTGTTTCCAATGACAATACAGCATTTTAATATTTTCCCAACGTAATTATAAACTAATTAAATTACATTTAAAAGAACTTTTCAAGTCGTCCACCACAGGTGGTAAATCGCCAAATATTATCTGTAACTCGTACAATTTTATCGGAGTTGGAAAAACAATTGATTTAATTATGCGCCAATAAAGTATCGCCAAAATATGTCAAATCTTTGTGAAACTGCAACAATGAAATATTTTTAAAAAATGTAGTAAATAAATTATAAATAAAAAATGAATTGTGTAATATATATTTTTTAAATATGCTTTTAACCATTACTAATTGATTAATAATTGATTTAGTATTGTACGTTGAGTAATCAGTATAGAAATCCTAAGAAGATTTAAAATAATATTTCATATTTTTTCTTTCTCTTGCACTAACTTAAAAATTAAACAGAGCAAAGATATATCTTTTTCAAATAAATTCACTTAATAGAGCTTTTTACCAAGCGTAATAAAATGTCAACGAATGAAATGTCGAAGGTTTTTTTCAAAAGGAAAGAAAAGAAAAAAAAGAAAAAGAAAGAAAAGAAAAATTTATTACTGTGATAGGATTCCCTTTACAATGATGAATATAATTCATATTTTAAATTAAACTAGCCGTACTTTGCATTTTAAATATCATTTTTATTATTAAATTTAAAGTAATTTGCAAGAAATCCTCAAAAGGGTTCAACAACATTAATTGTTTGAAAGCTAGTACATAATGAATTTTCTACGTGCAGATTCACAGGATTTTAAAATTTAAAAAAAATGCATAATGAAGACTTAACTGTAAATTCGTTTCATTTATTACAATAAAAAATAAAATATTTTTATTACAGATACGGATTTTATTAACAGTTTCTTTTTTCATATTTCATTAAATATAGATGTAAATAAGAAATACCTATCTTTTAAATATTAAAAGCTAAAAAATATTACTGTTATTAAAAAAAAAAAAAAAAAAAAGTTTTATGCAGGAATTTGAAAATTAAAAGACATTTATTTTCTCTTAAATAATTGTAGACACGCTTTTTTTCTAATTATGATTTAAAATTTTACTGTATAAATATGAAAGGCTTTGAATTTTGCTTTGCAATATAAGTTAGACAATTCCTTCTTATACGAAGCACGAAATAAATATGTATTTCTATTTGTCCAGTTTCATAAGCGGAGAAAAAAAGCATCAATACCTTAAAAACATTTCTTGAATAACGGCCCTGTAGTGCAAAGGATAGAACACGCGTCCAGTATTTGTGAGTACACTGGTTCAAATCCTGACGGTGGAATTTCGGTAAGAAAGTTGTTCCCATAAACTGTGTTTCACGTATCAATGCGTAGTAAATGTGTTATCTGCTAAATAAAATGTCGTTTAAGTAATAGATTCAAATGTATATGTTCATTTTTATTAAAAAATAATTAAATGCTGTTATATTACCTTAAATCATAATTAAAAAAAATAATCAGATTAAGTGACCTTGAAGTTTCCCAAACTGCTCCAGTATCACCTCCTAAAATCTTCCCTACAACCTCCTGAGGAGGAACCTGAAGGAGGACCTGGGGAGCTCCCATGTTTTTCTGTCCTAACTTTTTCTGTAAGCAAAATTTCTTAATAATGTAAATTAGTAATTTGTAACCCTTTTAAAGCTCAACAAAAGAACATTTGAGACATATGCATGAATTAAAAATAATTCAGCAATTCGCAAAAGCTTTGAGACGATTAAGTTTTTCTAAACTTTTATTGAAATTAAGAGACTTAATGTAACGAAATTCAGCAATATTTAGTATTTATTTCCATATTCTTTTGCTTTGAGGATTGCAGCGCATCGTCTGAGCATGGAATTAACAAGTCTTTCTAAAGTGGACCTAGGGATTTTCGCCCATTCAGTTTGAAGATACTGAAGGAGTTCTGCATTTTAAAAATGCTTCCGTGTCACGACTTTTCTTCCATTGTGTTCCCAAAGATGTTCAATTGCATTAAGGTCAGTTGACTGACACGGCCAGTCCAAAACAATAATTTTCTAAGCTGTAAACCAATTTGTCACCATTTTGAAGGTGTGCCTTGGATCATTATCCTGTTGAAACATCCATCCACCAGGCATCTTTTACTAGCATAAGACAGCATGAGATCTTCTAAAATGTTTTTATAAACATTTTGATTCATAATCACATCGATGTGTACGAGAGGGACGATACCATCATGACGGAAAGCTCCCAGGAACGTTACTGATCCGTTTCCGTGATTCACTGTTGGACGTTAGTACTGCAGATCCATTCTGGTGCCTTTAGGGCGACTAATACGACGTTATATTCGTCCAGAATGGATCCCCGGTACGAACGGCCAACAGTGAAGCGCGGAAATGGGAAATGGATCAGTAATGGTATGGGGAGCTTGCCATCATGCTGGCGTTGTCCCCTTCGTACATATCGATGTGATTATGGATCAAAATGTTTAATATTTTAGAAGATCACATGCTTCCTTTTGCTCGTAAAAATATGCCTCGTGAATGGATGCTTCAGCAAGGTAATGATATAAAGCGCACCTTCAAAATGGTGACAAATTGGTTTACAGCTAATAAAATTAAAAATTTGGACTGGCCGAGTCAGTCACCTGACCTCAATCCAATTGAACATCTTTGGGAACAGAATGGAATAAAAGTCGGGACATGAAAGCATTCTTCAAAGGCAGAACTTCTTTTGGGATCTTCAATCGGAATGGGCGAAAATCCCTACGTCCACTTTAGAAAGCCTTGTTAATTCCGTGCTCAAACGATGTGCTGCAGTCCTCAAAGCGAAAGGATATGCAACTAAATATTAAATATTGCTGTATTAAGTTACATTGAGACGCTTAATTTCAATAAAAGATTTTATCATACTTTACTAGAATTATATGAACAACTAGACGTTGAATAACAAAATATAAACTTTAATACAATCCTAGAATGATAATTCTACAATACTTTACTAGTAATTTCTTCACAGCTAATACACTCCTCGCTCAACATATCCAATATTTTTATTTTCCAAAAGCCCAACTAGGCCTAACAGCACCTTTACTGGCTATTTCCCACTTCGACGCTTGCTTCTCAATAAAAATTAGAAGACTGGCTCTTTTTCCAATTTTGAAGATCCGAAATATTTATAACTGGTGCATTTAAATCATGGATAATAATAGTACTAGAGAGTCAGCTAATTTGATGATCATGCACGTCATAAAGGAAATGAAGTGTTTAAACAGAAATCGTAAAGTAGAATGATAATAGAACTTGATATGTTTTTTGAAATTCATAGATATTAAAATTATATATATATATATATATATATATTTGACATGAAAAAATATTAAAATAAAGTTTATTTTGCTGTCATTTATTTTAGGAAACATTTGCAATATTTTTTTATAAAGCATTCGTCCGTTTTCTCATCCCAGAATATAGGTATTTCAGATACTAGCAAATCTCAAGTAAACATAAACATCAGCATCAACATTAACATTAAAATTATTATTACTTTTTTACTGTTGGATGTATAAATTCAATTAGGCAGTTGATAATGTTTAATTGAGAATTAAATAATTTTCAAACAACTATTTTTTTTCTTTTTTTTAACTGATCGATTATAATTTCTTGCATTTAAATTAGCAGGGAATATTTAACATATGTTTAATAAGGATATATTTATTTATTGCTAAAAATTTCAATCTATCATAGTTAAAGCCATTACGTCATCAATATTTATTGACAAATAAATTATGTGCATCATCCGTCTCTGACATGCTCTGTGCAGTTTCTTTTGACATATGAAATGGAATAAATCTCATAAAGTCCATTAATTCACTTAAAAATAACAAACGCATTTTTTTTCAATATTAAGTTGTGTGATCTGGAATTAAACATCATGATTTGTAAAAAAAACACGTGCTAAATTGCTGAATAATGTTCACTTTGGAAGATGAAAATGACCAATGGGAATATATGTTAAAAAACGTCACGCTGCTAAATAACAAAATATTTTTCAACATTCAAGTTTAAGAATGTAGATTTAAATTGTATTATATTGATAATCTGTTAAAATACACTTATTCATTTAAAACAACTAATATACCATTATCAACACACACACGCAACGTGCAATCTTTATATCATATTTTACGTTCTGGAAATTCCTTTTGTTCTGAACAGTAAGTCATTAATCTCTGAAATCATTAGACGTAAATAGGAGAAGCTTTATGAATTGTTATGACTTACGACATGCAGGTAATTTATTATTTGCAGCCCATTTACTTTAATGCAACAAACAAATTTAAGTGCTTTACATTTTCTAAACTAAATATTAAATTTCGTAAAACTAAAGTAAACAATTTAGTAAAAGTTTATTTTAATTCCGACGAAAAATATTTTAAAACATTAAATCTTACGATTGCTATTGAAAATAACTTTTATCTTCAATAATTTGCGGAACAATGTGTTCCCGTTTTAGAATTTTATGTAGTATCCAACATTAAGTCACTAATTCGAAAATTTTAAGACGAAAGAAAATTTTGTGTATTGTTATTATTACTCACGATGTGCAGATAATCCTTTAAGTATAATGTATTTACAATAAATAGATAAATAAATAAATAAATAAAAACCTTATTTTGAATCGGTAATCATAGTTTTGCGAAAAATAATAACAATACAATATAACTCAGGTTATTCGAATACCGATTATCGACATTTTGCCTACCTGAATAAATTTAAATTCTAACTTGATTTTGCAAACCTTAATACAAATAAACTATTTAAAACGTATTATTATTATTTTTTAATTTCCCATTAAACAAACGTTATTGCGTTTATCACATACATTAAAGGTATAAAAAGATATTACTTCGTAATATAACAATACTTTTGCAAAAAAAGAAAAATCATGCGTTAAGCATACTTTATAAAATACATTCAGAATACTGTAAGAAAACTATCCCCGTTTAATAAGGGGCAATATGGTGTTTAAGTATATGATGCGTTGTATATGAGCTATAGATTTGTGTCTATACAACATAGTATGCTAAAATTTAGATCAATTAGGAAACGCATGATATAGCTGAAAATTAACCTTCAGCAATTTCCATCAAGAAACGTGAATGACGTCATACGATCTATAGAATTTCTCTACAACAAGCAGTATTCCAAAAAATAGTATAATTTAAAAACGCATACCGCAACTGAGAACGCACTTCCGCCAATTATCGCTCATAGACAGTGCTGTAATCGAATTATTTTGTGTGTTCATGTAAATGAATGATAAATGCTACGTAAACAATATTCTAAAATAAGAATCATTTGGTGCTCTTCAGTGATGCATATCAATCTCAATATGTTTGAAACGGAATACCTTTATTAAAATAGATTGCAATCAATTTTTCCCTATAGACTATAATAAAACTGGATTATTTTGAGTGTGCCTGTAAACGAACTATAAATGCTATGCCCACTATACTCTGCAGTAAGCATCTTGTAAGGTTTCGTTCTGATGATATAAATTCCAATATGTTAGAAACGGTGTAACATTATAAAAACTAGTGCATCCAACCCGGGCTTCTCGGGATAGAGAATACATGAGAAAAACATTTTTTTTCGAAAACTCTGATAGATTTTTTACATTATATATATATTTTTTAGATTACCTCCTAACACCAACAAAGAGCACTTTTATATGAAATATGTCAATTTTGTATATTAAATAAAATTTTGAAATTTATTAAAAACAGTAATTTTGTATTGGCCTCGAGCAAGTTAATAGCTGAAAAAACCGCTAAAAATTCGTTACTTGCAGCAGTTTTTTTTATTCTGATAATGTCAGCGGTTTTAAGCAGCGCTTATTTCAATTACATGTCTGTTAAATTTATGTTTTGTTTATTCTATTTTATTTATTGCGTAATAAAGTTTTAATTTCGTTATTGAATATTAGCTGCAAACAAATGCTGAACTTTGTTTAAATTGCAAACGAATTAATATTTTGTAATCGTCTGCAAGCGATAGTGTGTATTTAAAAAAAGTATGCTTGAAATTTAATTTAAATGCTATAATAAATGAGTCAATTGCGATACTGTTTACAAAAAAAAATTGCATTTCAAAGTATATTTTTTCTCTTATAAAACGGTTTAAAAATTAAAAACATGCGATGTTTAGAAATTTAAAAAAAATGCAGTAGCAAAACTCGCAAAACCGAAATTTCATCGTCAACTGTTACCATTCGCGAAATGACGACAGCGTTACGCACGGACACGTTTGTCCTTTATAATACAGAAACAATGCAAAATATTTTTCCCAATAGGCTATAATAAAACAGGATTATTTTCAGTGTCCATCTAAACGAACGATAAATGCTATATTCTACAGTAAGCATCGCGTAGTGCTTTTCAGTAATGATCAATTTCAATATGTCTTAAACGGGCAGCATTATGAAAATACTTTTCAATCGACTCTTCCCAATGTCAATATTGAAACGGGGTTATTTTGAGTGTCCATCTGAAGGAACATTACATGCTATACTCTTCATTTTCAATATAGTAATCCTCAATAACATATATAATTTACACGGCAATCTGAATATATATTTATGCGAGTTTGAGCAAGGTCAGACGGGCAGACAAGCCGAATTTATAAAAACTTTTCAAATATGTTTGAAAGTGTTAAAAACAAGAAAGCACCTATTACGACTATTAAATTTTATTTCATTCCAAAATGTGCACCGATTTTCTTTAGCTGTTCCGTTTGAAATCCTTTAAAAACCGCTTTGTCGCACTACGTTTTAAACAACCGCATATAAGAAGTAGTAGATCCCTTATATTATACAAATGCTGCATCTGATAAACACAAGTAATAATAGCGTCACTCTCTCCTTCCGCGTATTTAAATAGGGAGTATATTTTCCGCACTTGAGACAAGTACATGGGTCATTTATTCTAAACAACGAAATTCCTATTTCCGCTACAAAAATAATGAATAATCTTGAACAGAAGGTAGTTCGCATTTTATGGAAACGATTTTCAAATTTACTTTCTACGCATAAACGACATATTCTTTGCACCAATTTTACTCTACCGTATAGCCCGGAATCTTGATTATAACTCTGGATCGGAATTTCCACCATAGTCTATTTTTCTCTTAGTACAATCATATCAATTTTCTACAACATCTCTTGGAAAACTTTTCAAAGTCTTCCAATGTGTTGTGGATAGCGCATTATAACGCACGCTTTATCTAACACATAGGTGGTGATAAATAAAAATGTATCGTAACACTGGATGAAATATGGCATTATTTAAGTGAGTGTATCAAATAAAGAAAGAATATTTTATCAATTAATAGAAAAAAAAGCTGGATTTTGTTATGAAATTAAATTAAAGGTAAAAACAAACAGTGAAGCTAAAGGTGATTTCACTTTATTATCAGTAAAATATTTTAGAACCCATTTTTGAAGAAGAAATTCCAGCTTTATATTAAAAACACATTAATTGATCCTCATGTGAACATATATGAAGTCATATGAAATATTCCAGACGTTCTGCCATGGCTCAACTAGCACATATTTAGCATAGAGGGAATCCCAAATGGAAATAAATTATGTATCGATTGAAGAAAGTCATGTAAAATCACCTGATTTTCCCCCTTCTCATCAATGGTCTTTTTTCTGCATTTGGATTGTTTAAATGAATTCACGAACATTGAAAAGACTTTGGAAAGTTTTTACAAGGGCTATCGGTGAAAACTGACATGGCTGTAACAAGAAAATTCTATTATCATAGAAATTTTGAGCCAGAGCTATAGTCAAAAATCTAGGCTATCCACCAATTTCAAATTGTTGCAATGAATATGTTATTTATGAGCAGAAATTAAATTTGAAAATCTTTCCATAAAGTGCGAATGACCTTCTGTGTAAAAATGAAACATAATGATGTAATATATTAATGACAAGTTTTTATGTTTGTATAACGGGATAAAACCTAGCATTTATAAATATAAGCCACTTAAATAAATTTGTTTTTATGTAATAATTGTCATTCCCCGTGACTCCAACTTAGCACAAAATCGTTGTTAAAAGTTGACCATCAAAATATATTTGCAATAAATTTATTGATTAAATTATTAAAATCTACAATATAATACTGCAAACTGAAAAATTAAAAACTTTTCATGGTTTGTATTTTTCTGGAAAAATAATAGAAAATGTCATTTGGTTTTGTTGTCATTCCCCTGAAAAAAGGTCAAAATAATGATTTTAATATCTGGCAACAGTCATATTACCCCAAAATCCACCTGTGGACAGTGTCATCTTTATAGAAGCTATTTTGAATTGTTGTTTTTGCAGAAACAAGTATAGAAAAATAAAGCTTAGATATCATCAGTTATATATTGGTCAGTATTTTCATTGGCTGTCATTACCCTGACTTTTTTATTTGCCGTAATTTTGTAATGAAAGCTTAATCAGCGATTAAGCCTTATTTGTATTGAGTTTTTAAAGTTATCTTTAAGTCGATTACAGTTTTTTGTATATATAGTTATGATAGTAGACAAGCTAATCTTACATTTTTCTATTCCCCTGTCGTCATTCGCCCGATCTTTCCCTTGTTATTTCTCTCTCTAAGTGTAATATTACCTTGTATCGCTTTGTCATATCTCTGCCTACTTCAAATTAAAAAAATTCATTTTTGGGTGTTTAACAGTGTAAAAGATTTTTGCGGATAGTATTTTATTGCTTAGAGACAGTTGATATAATAAAGACGAATTTTAAACGAGAAAAATATTAATTAAAAAAATATATACAATGCTCAAACTGTTCTGTTAAGAGGATATGACCCATATAGACCGGTAACATTTTAAATTTCAAATCAGTTTAATCACCATTATAAATATGGTCAGCGGTACTTCTCTTCGGTAAAAATTTTACTTAATGGTTCCTGAAAATACTTCATGTGCGAATTTCTGAAACACAAATAGTGAACTAGCGTACGCATTCTTCTTTTTCTTTCGACCTCTAAAGTGAAGAATTGGGATTTGAGTTCAATAATTAGATAAATAAAACATATTATTTCTTATTCAAAGAAATCTACGGAATATCTGTTAACAGAAATTTCTTCTGTTCCATCCTTTTCTTATAACCGAAGTTCTACTGTATGCATTTTACAAATATTTGCATAAAATGACTTTGGTCATATTATTACAAAGGCCCGTAAAATTTCGCTTAATACTGAATCCATTTCACATTAAATGATTTCTAAGTGTAATTTTTAAACTAATTTTTACTTCTCAGTTTGTGACTTTTCAATATATCACAATGATCTAAATGAACATTCCGATATATTGAAATAATCAAAATATTACATTTAGACTAAATAAGTATTCAGAATTCAAGTATTCTTTAAGAAATATTTTGAACTTACTTACTAAATTTTTGTTTGATTTTTAAAATGCATTTTGAAAAGTAATCACATTATTTCTTATAATATAAATATTTAGTTTATTACGTTTTTTCTATAAATTTTATTTCAAATTTTAGCAAAAAATCATTTTTTTATTGAATAATTTTACTTCATAAAAACATTTAATTATGTGTAATAATAATGGTTCTATGTGTACCGAGTGCCATTAAAGTTTGAAAATTGTAATATCAAGTAATAAGTGTTATGTAAAATAAAATACTATGAAAAACAATTACCACTGAACGTCTCTGTTAATAATACATTTGACAGTTTGTAAAACGTATAAAGTTATTGGTTTGTCGTGAAAATTGTGACATTTTCTACATATGCCTATACTCTTTGGTGCCATGCACAGTTATTATGTGGAAGGTAACAGAAGGAAAGAGTGCAAGTCATCAGATTATTGGAAAATACCTACATCATGATGATTAGTACGGTTACCAAATTCTGCAATTATTGCAGGTGCTCATTGTTTCTTAAATGCCATAAAAACATTACGAAGGGTAATGATGAAGTTGAACGCAACGTAAACAATACAAAAAGTGTTAGTAATTTGATGGGTATCTTTAGATAAGCGGATGTGAAGATTCCAAAGTTTTTCCCTCTAACTTTCTTCATTCCAAATCTATCAATTATGTGGATCGCGCAAATACTTTAACGCACAGCCAGTATCACAAGTACCACATAATTTAAAGAATTGGGTCTATTTTTACAAGATTCATTTGCTATATTCCAGAGCTTACTTACCAGAGCTACTTAGGAACCGTTATGACTGCTGAAGATTTTTTTTTTCTAAATCTCATTTTACATTATTATAATCTTTCTATTACGTATCACTGTTTCCATTATTATATTTTTTCACTTTGAAATTTTATTTTGTATCTTTCCTCAGGAAATGTCATATTTATCCAGAACAGCTGTTAATTATAGACTGTAAGAAACATTTTGAATAATAGATTTGGAATTTTTTTCACAAAAAGTGAAATTATTTTTTTTAAATAATATGAATTTAATTTAGTAACTAAGTTTATATCTTTTACGTTGGAAGAAGACTGTAGATGCCTTTACTCAGAAAAATGTTAAATTGTTAAAACAATGTTATATTTGTGATAGTTTTGTTTTTATAGCAAAACATTTTACAAATTTTAAATTTTATGCAATCAGAATTACACACTACACAAGTTGAAAAAGTTCATGATATTCTGAATAGTATCTTTATCTAATTAAATGAGCACGAACAGCCAGATTTTTATTGATTATAGGATAATTGATGGTAAATATAATATTGATGGATAAATTATTTTACTATTCTTAAATTAAATTGCAAAGTGTCTTCATTCTTATTTTAAACTTTCTATTTGTCATTCCTATATAATACTGAAAAAAAAAACAACAGATAAAATATTTTTTAACATTACAGTTAACCATTTTTAAGCATCTACTTTCAATAAGCATGTGATCCCATGACTTTCGTTTATCAAGTTTATTTTGAGGATTTTTTGTGAAAGTAGTTTATTTATCATTATAGACCTTTAAAAATCTCCGACTAAACGTACGAAGTTTGTTGATCTATTTTTAAAAGGTATTTATAAACCTTTATGTGTACTGTTATCACTTTAAGAAAATACATCTTTATTT
Organism: Maratus michaelseni; assembly: GCA_963931845.1. Taxonomy (NCBI): domain Eukaryota; kingdom Metazoa; phylum Arthropoda; class Arachnida; order Araneae; family Salticidae; genus Maratus; species Maratus michaelseni. The sequence continues at coordinate 398,800,302 of OZ007592.1, forward strand.
TAATAATAATTAGTGATGATGATAATGATTTTCCAATGTAAATATGTAAATTTGCAACCTCTTGAAATTTTTTTACAATATTTGTAAATTGTACGATTTTATAGGGTAACATGCTCATTCGGACACATAGAGAAAATATACAAGAAGGTATTCACCAAAGTTTTAAAAGTTTTCCACCTTTAAAAACTATTATCCGTAAATCACTTTAAACTCCAAATATTTGTATCCGAATGTTAAATACGTTCTCATACAAATCCAAGCATATTTTCCAATTTCTATGTGAAACACGTGTTATAATACCATATTACATAAATTTTAGTTTTCTACAGTTTTTTAATAAAACGAAATAAATAATTATTGTAACTAACAATAAATGACGTATTAAATTATATACATAATTTTAATTTAAAATTTAATATTGCGCTAGAATATATTTAACATATCCTTTACAGCTAACATAATTTACAGAACTGACATTCTGTATCTCAAACTATAACAAAGAAGGAAGTTTGTGTGTCTGTCTGTTTGTTTCTCGGTTGTGTTCTGAAGAGACCGTTGCACACAGAGCTACAAAAGTTGGTGGGAAGGTATCTCTATGCATGTAGTTTTGCACCTCGAAGCCAGACTTTGGAATTTTTGAATAGATTTGTTTAAATTTAAATTTAAATGCAACTTTTCGTGTTTTTTCACGTTTTGTTGCGATTTTTCCACATTAGTAACGGGAATCCGGTTCCAATCTTTTACTCCAATATAGCAAATTTTATCCTCGTTTCAATAAAGAAAATGCGATATTCATACAGCGATTTTTGAATTTTTACCGATTTTTTTCCTTTGACACTAAGAAACTTTGCCAGAATTCTTCATTGGCTCGGTGGTCGCGCTTCCATTTCAGCCTCAGATAAGCTCAGAAATCGTCATTTTTTTCTCTTTTTAGCTTAGAGAAAGTTGATAATTCTTTACATATAAAAATAATCATGATTTTAAAAATGCGATATTTAGTGTTTTTTGACGTTTCGCTGCGATTTACCCACATTAGTAACCGGAATCCGGTTCCAATCTTTTAGCCCAATATAGAACATTATATTCTCTTTTCAATAAAGTTTATGCGAAATTCGTACAGCGATTTTTGATTTTTTGGCGATTTTTTTTTCTTCGATACTAAGTAATGTTGCCCAAAATGCTTTGTTGATTCGGTGGTTGCTTCCATTTCAGCCTCAGATACGCTCAGAATCGTATTTTTTTTACTCTTTTTAGCTTGGAGAAAGTTGATATTTTTTTACAGGTAAAAAATTATAATTTTAAAAGGGAAGGGCGGATTATTTATTATGCCGATTTTTTTTATTAGATTTTTTCTCTTAATTTCATTTTTTATGCGTTTTTAAACATTTTTTTTTCATGTTTTGCAGCGTTTTTGTTTCAAATGACGTCACAAATGGCCCACTATAAGTCAAACATCATTTGAGGGCAGCTGATAGAATTGTAGGCCACAGCTGGAAGTCAACCAGGCAGTTGTGATTGCCAGATGAAAACGTCGGCAGCTGATTGCATTTCAAACAGCAAGTTGTAAATTTTTGCGATTTCTTGTATGCGATTTTTAGAGTTTTCTCATCTATACGTCATTTATGTATTTGATTGTAGAAATTAACAACGGTAACTTACTGTTTTTGTATGTAGAAAAAAAAAAGTCATTTTATTTCTGTTTAGAAAGTTAATGATAATTCCTAATTTTTTAACGTCTTTGGTTAAATTCTGTGGGGGTGAGTGTTCGGTTGTAGTTTAAAAATCACGTTAATGCTCTGATCGAAACTCCCTCCTTCCCCCCTGCCTCCAAAATCAGAACTATTTAATTATTAGTCCGATTCAAACGAAACCTTTCCTCAGGTCTCCAGATACTAGATAAACTTCGGTATCATATTTTCAGCCCTTGGTTAACACTATTTCTGAATATTAATGACCAGGGAGGGGTATTTTCTCGGATTCTATGGGCCCAATTTCAATTAGAAATAGTTCGTTCAACTGAACGCGAATTAATTATGGTATAGATAAGTAATTAAGATACAGATTTAGTGCGACCTGGAGGTAGAAAATGGAACTGAAAGATATTGCCTTGAGTGCGCAGCACGCCTGCTATACGGTGCCATAGGCAGCAGGGAAACGTGCCGGAGTTTCGATCGGAAAGAGGTTTGTTTAGAACAAAGTGCACCCTCTGACGGTGGACAATGTAACTAAAAGATTTTGCATTTAAAGTTGGTCCGATTCGAACGAAATAATTTCTGACATTCTTCCGAGGTCTCCCAAGTACTAAATAAACTTCGGTTAAATTTTTCAGCCTTTGGTTACGACCATTTATGAATATTAATATCCAGGGGTGATTTATTTTCTCGGGTTTTGACGGTCCGATTTCAACGGGAATCGGATCATTCAACTTAACATGAACTAATTAAGATATAGCTAATTATTTAAGACATAGATTTGGTACTCTGTGGCGGTGGTAAAAAGAACTATCAGATTTTTCGCGCGTAAGCAGCAGGAACGAGTGCCCGAGTTTCGTTCGGAAATAGTTTTATTTAGAATAGAATGCTCCACATGGTGGTAGAAACTGGAAATAAAAGATTTTGCAGCGCGTGCCTAGCACGTCTGCTATACACGGTATGGTAGGCAGCGGGGACACGTGTGGGATAATTTAATTAGAACAAAATGCATCCTCTGGCGGTGGAACTAAACGATTTTCCTATGCATGCGCCAAAAATGACTATTTTTAGTGAAACCGCAAAAGTAAGTTACCGATTTGATAATCCCAGAAAACGAAAAAGTTTCATTTTCACTCATCTTCGAGTATTAAGGAAAGTATTGCATTATCTGATTCGAAACTCACAGTTTTTGTTTCTGATACCGAAAATGCAAATTCTGTGAAAATCCGACGGTAATTTCTTTTTAAATTTTGACCAAAAACTTACCCGTTTTGAATCAAATGATCCAGACATTTTAGGAGGTGGTATTAAATTTACTTCCACTTCGCTTAAATCTCTCTGTTTAATTTCCTAATAAAAAAGAGTTACCAGGGGAAGGGTTACGTGCAGCAATTTTTGAGTGATTTCGCGTTTTGTATTATTTTTTGACGGGACCGGGCAACGCCGGGCGAATCTGCTAGTATTTAATGCAGGACGTACGCAGTAATGTAATATAAACCTCATATAAACTACACTGACGAAAAAAATAAAGGAACAACCATAAAAAGGTGCTTTATGTTAATTCTATTGCGGGAACTTTATTGGTTGGTAAATCATTATTAACGTTATCACGTAGTACAATGGGATTAACATTTGCTACAGTCAAATATGAAAATGTTTGTGCCCGTTCTTTTGACACGTTTGAAAAGGAGTACACGTGTTTGATTTAAAGTCTAATTTCAAGGATTTCATGTGTAGTTGCATAAAAGTTTCGCTTGAAGTAGCTGGAATATGTGTCCAGAAGACATTTGACCGATTGTGAGAAATGGCGTGCGATAGTGAGATTGAAAACAGGACAGACACTGACAGGGTTCTGTAAATATTTAAAAATAGCCAAAAACGCTATGTCAAGAATCTGGAAACGGTTTAAAGACACTGGTAATCTTCAGAGACAACCAGGTCAAGGTCGAAAACATGCCACAACAGACTGTCAGGACTGTTATTTGGCAACGATTGCTAAAAGAAACAGACAACTGACGTCAGTTCAGATTGCAAGGGAATTCGCTGCAACAACAGGAACTCGACTATCCAGATTTACTGTGAGTGACAGACTGCATAAAAGAGGGCTGTATGGAAGGAAACCCATGATTTTATTACACTAACTCCGGCAGCGAAATGCGCTGCGTTAAAGTGGTGCAGAGATCTTCATCATTGGAGTACTATTGACTGGAGCCAAACTCTCTACCGATGTATCCCGATTTTGTTTAGAGAGTGATTTCAGACGTGTTACCATATGGAGGGAGAAAAACACACGCAATAAGGCTACAAAGATCCGTGAAAGGCATCGATATAAAGGTCCTGGAATCATGGTATGGGCGGGCATCATTTTGAATGGCCGCACTCACCTACACATTTTTAGCAGTGCAACTGTGAATGCTAAAATATACAGAAATTATATTCTTGATCCTCATGTAAAGTTGTTTAGGGGTGCAATCGGTAATAACTTCCTTTTAATGGGAGATAATGAGCAACCTCATCGTGCTGCACTAGTGACTGATTACCTTGAGTCGAAGGAATCCAGCGAATGGAGTGGCCTGCATATACTCCGGATTAAAATCCGATAGAACATGTGTGGGACGCACCAGTATGCCGACGTTCTCCCAAGTAGCACTCTACAGGAGTTTCGGAGCACTATTCATCTTGAAAACACTTTGTTACCGCAAGTAAAACTTGTATTTTGGTCAGGAGTGATCACATACCTTATTGATTTTTCCTGTGTATCTCTAAAATATTGCAACAGTACAATTTCCTTATCCCCTCTTATATGACACAATCCTATGTTTTATGTAATTTTATTTTTTTCCAGAAATAGGAAGTTCTGCATTTGCAATATATGTCAGGCATGACAAAATAAAGATCTTGTGCAAGTTTCATATTTTTATCTGCAAAAATATTCAAGTGCGATGAGGTTTTATAGTTGTCCCTTTAATTTTTCTCGCCAGTGTATTTTAAACATCTATATTTTTACTGTAATCTCAGTTTACGATAATTCTTAATGCATACTTTATATTTTCCTGTCATCAAATGTAAAAAATAGCTATAAATAAAGTCATATATGTATGTAATATTTACAAAGATCCTATTAATTAAAGATGTACTGTAGTAGACAAACTCACTCAGTAAATAGGTTTAACTAGACTTTTAATATTACATGTTTTTGAGGAGTTGAACATTTGAAATATAAAATTATACGTGTATGGAATTCTTAGGTGCGGTTACGGTTTTTAAATATTGTTTAATACATATGATGGGGATCAAATAGATAAATGTATTTACATTAGAGAGGGTTTAGTATATTTAAAAAAAACTAACAGGGATTCAGAGACGACAAATAATAATAATAAAAAAAACGTTAACAATTTATCTTACCATCTTTATTTATTAGTTGCACAATATTTAAATTTAAAGTTTTAATGTTTCTTTTTCTTGCGTTTTAAAATGTCTGTGCATTTCTTAAAGATAATATAGAAAAGACAGTTAAAGCCAGAAGCAGTAAATGTGGATGTTTTTAATTTTTATCAAAACTCTCTAAATAAATTTAATAAAAGTTTTATAACAAAGTAGACTAAGTATAACAAAGTAGTTTTTAATGTGTTTTTATATTATCTTCTTGCAAACTCAATTACAGGGGTCCAAGCCTAAGTTAAACATATTAATAAAAGCTAATAATTGAAAAATAATATTCGAGAGTTACATTAGTAAGTATCAAAATTTAAGGTTCACCGCGTTGTAATTTTCGTATATCCTTTTTTCATTAAACTTTATTTCAGCTCAGATTTTTGATTAAAATTCAAAGCATTTTTTCCAAGCATTAAATGTATACTTACACATTAATATCTATATGTACAATAGTTCTACAATATCAACGTACATAGTGATATCATCAATAATAAATTAATATGCACCAAAGAATTTGAATAAAATATCTGTAAATAACACATAGTTAGATGTAGATCTACTGTAAACCCAGCTGGGGAGTACTAACACACGTTTATAGTTATTAGCAATAGAGAGCAATTAATTACCAGCTCTCATAATGTGAAATAACAGAAATTAGTTTAAACCCAACAAGAACTGAGCGTTTCTGAAGAAAATATTTTAATCCAGTGATATAAATATTGAAACGATTAGGTTATAAGGTTGATTCCTCGATCGATCAACCAGCTGTCAGTATGAGCTGAGGGTTATAGAAGCTGTCCGAGAGGTACCATTCAGTATAAAGATGACACTTTCAAAACTGAGCAAAAATACTCAAATCTGAGTACGTCGTAATGTAGAAATGGCTCCGAATCAAAATTACTCAAGTTTGAAACAAGCATATACTCATTTCTGAAAAGATGTACACACGCAAGAATAAAACATCATGTGATCATATTTGAGTATGCCCATGCTTCAAAAATGAGTATGAACTGACTACTATGTGCTTATTTATGAGTATGTCCATGTTTCAAAAATGAGTATGAATTGATCCTAATCCTTTTTGAGTATGTCCATATTCAAAAATGAAAATGAAATGATTTCTATGTACTCAGTTTTGAGTATGTCCATGTTTCAATATTCTGAGTATTTCAGAATTGAAAGCATTGTGGTCTCATATTTGAAACAAAAAGTTTCATAACAAAATTAAAACATCGATTTACTCCGATTTGAAAATGTCATTTTTCTCAGTGTTTCTATGGGCGAGTCATACACATTAAAGATAAAAGAGATCCCGATCCTGACTGTCGAATAATTAAATCGAATAATTAAAATCGAATAATTAAAAATATAATGACGAACGAGTTAAAATGTAGATAAAACTTGGCAAACAATAAAGGGAAATAATAGAAAAAGTTAGATAAAGAAATGAAATATATCAATTTATTGAAGGATGAAATAATACAAACACAGCGAAAAATATTATTAATATATTGACGATTCTAAATTATTAAAGAACCAAGTAATTTAGATGGTAACATGATAAAATTAAATAATTGACTGGAAAAAATAATATATTTCGAATAGTGTTTATAAAGCATTTTCGAGAGTATTTGCTTCATGTTTATCATTAAAAAAAATTTCGAAATTTAAATAAACAGATACAATTTATAAAAATTCCAATTCATTTACATTACATGCATTATCGATACCTTTTACCATCTAGGAAACTAAAGGGATGGTTTTGTTGCCTCGAATGCCTTTCTACTTTACATAATTATTTTTTAACTTAATTTTGTGCTCAGTTCTTCTTTTTAATGGGACTGTAAGTTCGAGCATTTTTTAATAATTATCATTATAATTCATAATTATTGAAAGGTATATTATAAACCCAAGATTTATGGTCCGTTGAGAGGACAAATTTGGTAGAATGGAATTAATTCTTTTAATAAGTTTTAAAATGACCCAAACTTAGAACATTTAATTTTTTTGATAATTTTTATGTGTAAAATGGAGGAGCAACGGATTTTCTAGGAAGGTTATTCTTTATGTAGGCCGGAGTAGAAAAAGCAGATGAGTTGCAAAAATTTTACAGTTTAACCCATAATATAACTGTTAATTAAATCTCTATTTATTGCTACGTACTTCATATAATTAAATCTTTTAGAAAGTGAATCCTAAAAAGAACAAGTATTGAATGAACAATACACGTATGCAACTATGTATACAGGTTACCATTTTTTGCTTAATGGGATTGTTCGTCAATAAAAATCAAGGCATAACAGGGCAAACATTTCCAAACTTCCATTTTTAGAAAAATATTTGAATTCAAACGCTTTGTCAACTGCGTTAACGCATTTGAAAAAATTAAATGCTAAAAGTCCTAGAATATGAAATTTCTTGTAATTTATTTATTATTTTTAAAAGAAAATTTCCGATATTTTATATTTTCTTAAAACACGTTTTCGTTTATTCTTTTTTGTTGTAAAGAAAGATGTTTATCATAGTTTTAATTCTATGGTTTGACAATAAACTCAGATTTTCTATCCTTTTAATATCGTATTTCCAATTGTCTAAGAGGTCATACTGTTATTTTTTTTTAAGTCTTCTCCGATGCTGTGTTTGAAATACGAATCCCATCATGTGTTTAATAAAAAAAACTACTAAATAAAAATACTCAAAACAGAATTTCATTCGAAACGCATATAATCATAATTAGTGTTTTTACATAAATTGGCATGATTGCGATATAAATTATGAGACTAATTCTTCATTTACAAACTGAAAACAAATTGTTCCTATTTATTTGTAAATTCACATTTAAAAATTTTTTGTGTTCTCGTAGACCAATTTTGAAATATTTTTATTTTATTGATTTTAAATCAAGAGTCTGTCCTCAGTTTCATCGATTTATTTCTTTAGAAAAACGTTTTTTTGAAAATGTCAAATTATCTGTTATTAATGCTTTTGGCAGTTTCAAACAAAAATAGTGAAGAAAGGAAAAAGGAAGATAAATTTCAGTATTGTACACAGAGAAACATAAAATGTTTGTATGACAATTTTTAATAATTGTGTTTTTACTATTCCAAGTAATTATCACAATTTATTCTAATTGGAATCCAGATATATAACAGTAAAATATGTTCCTGTAAATATTTCAACAATTCAATTTTATTTATAAACTAGCTGTTTAACCCGTTCTACGCACGGGAGTTATTGAATTTAATTCTAAAACCAAAATTTAAAAAAAAAAGTCAGTACAACGAAACTAAAGTTTATGAATTTTGTTATATCTAATAAAAATCAGTATTTACACAACCACTATAAAACTAGTACGTATAGAAAAAAATCAGTTATGTCTTTAAAAATAAATAAAAGTAAGTATTTACACAACCTCATTATAGTTTGGGAATATAAAGAGTCAGTTATAAAGTCAATACTTACACAATCAAACAAAATTTTTTAAGAAAAAAATGAAATGTACATCGTCATTGCAAAAAACTAGAAAAAAATATTTTAAAATGAAAAATGTTTGCACTATTTTCCACATCAGCAATGAGGTAAAGTGCGGTAAAACTCGTTTCTTTAGAGCATATTTACACAGCCAAATTAAAGTTTAGGAATATATAAATCAGTTATAAAGTTAATATTTACACAACCAAACAAAATTTATAAGAAAGAATGAAATGTACACCGTCAATACAAAAAAAATGAAAAAAATTCTTTTAAAATGAAAAATCTTTGCATTGTTTAATTTATCATGTTGCTATGGCAGCAGACGATAAAACGATATCTTTGGAATAAGGGAATAAATAGAATAAAAAGTTTTGTTGTTGTTTGTGACAAAATGTTTTTCTTTATTTTTTTTAAAAAAAGGTAATAATTAAGTGAAATTAAATATTCTGTAATTATTTGTATGCGAGGTAAAAAAATATCGTAATACCCACTACAGTTTCTTACTATTGCAGCGTGGCGTACGTAATATGCATAGCTCACATTGAAGTAAACATTTAGAACTGGTTAGAACTCAAGAGATTACGGGTTGTACATAAAAAAAGACAAAACATTCGTCGAAAACATAAAATAAAAAAAAAATAGATTTAAAATTATCGAATTTTTTGCCCCAATCGTTCATGAGCCCCCTACCAGCAACCCGTGTTCCAAATTTGGTAGCCCTGCGCCCTGTGGTTCCCAAGGTTTTGAGGTTCCGTTAATGGCAGTACATTCCTTATTGGATAAGAAATTGGTCCACATGGTAAATACAATAGAAGAAAAATTGACCTCAGTGGAAGACTTACAGGATCAATCACAACCAGAGAAAAGTACTTCAGTCAACTCCTAAAACAATAACACAATCATAGTCAGTTCTCGTGCAAATCAAATATTTGTCAAGGACATTTATAAGCTCATCTCGTCTCTAAATATACAGTCTTTAGCTGTAATCAGCGACACAAAAATTTGAAGATCTGGAATTGAAGTAATATGTCGAATTGAAAGTGATACGAATATTCCCATTCGAGACCTAAAACAATTTTAAATGAAGACGATATCGCTTCAAATGGCAATCCCTCTCAATACTCCAAAATACGTGACAGATAATTGTGACAATACTGCCCCAATAGCCATTGTTGTATTACCACAAAAATGGTGAATTTATAGTCTTTCGTAAAAGATCTTCAAAGCAACCGACATACAAAAACTGGATCTTGCTGCTGTCCCTTCGTCTTATGCAAATGATTATAACAGATGACGGTGTTTTTGTTGGACTGAAACTATGTAGACTCCGTCCATTTACAACTGTACTAAGATGTTTCTAATGTAAACAGCTTGGTCATTAGTAAAAGCGTTCTATGAATAATCCAGTCTGTGCTTTGTGTGTATGTGAAGACTGTCCCGGTGAATGTTCTCAAATTGCTTCATGTGTTAATTGCACATCATACAATACTAGTCAAAATACTGAATTTCTAATAGATCATGAATCGTCAGATTCTACGTGCGCAGTCTACAAACTCTATTATGACAGAGAAAGAGCAAGGCTTGATTAACTTTACCCTATAAATCTCAAGTCTACACATTATCCATTAAATCCTACTCATCATTTCAGATTTATCCTTCAACGTTTACCAATAGCTCATTTCCTCCTATAAACCTTCAACTCGAATAATTAAAATTCGCGATTATCGATATATTCTATAAAACAGAAATTCTTCCCAAATTATGAAAAACAAATTTCATCGTGTAATGATTACATATACTGTTCCAAACTGGGTCCACTCCCGGGACCTCTCATGACACAAAGTGGATTTTATACCTGCCTATAATTTTACGTGTACATAGTTATGTATATATTTCTCTTTTCATCGTCTTTGTTTTTCTCGTCAATGTGTATGTGTACACAAAGTAAAGTAATTGTATCAGAATCTGTATACAGTTATGCGCATTATTTTCATCTAGTGTAAAATCCTATGGATCTAATCATCTAATCAAGATCGCCGTTGATCTAATGCATTACATCGTATTTTCATCTGCTGATGATATTCTATGCATATTATTTGTATTTCCGCATTGTGCTTTAAACCATCATATTTATGATTTTGTTCTTCTTTGTATTATTCAATTTACAAATATTGTTTCCATCATATACATCACCACCCCGCCTTCTGTCGCGCTTAACGACGGGCTCAGCTTCGGGGCTGAATTATGTATTCTTTTATTTTCTTGATGCTTCAGAAAAGAGGAATGGGAGAGACATCTATGCTTTACAGACTTGTTTTCTTAGTTTGAGCAGTCGTTCACGGATAGTAAAAGTAAAAGATGTTATTTGTATTCGTTTAAAACCGAGAAATTATTGAGAATGAATTGAAATGCTGAGAAAATCTTACCACTAAGTAAAATAGTCTTTTGATGCTTCTTATCGTAGTAGCAACAACAAATCGATATTTAAATGGAAATCCCCAACTGTCTCATGCAACAAATTTATCAAGAACCAATCCTTTAGAGCAATTTCTCGCATAAATTGTATGATAAAGAAAATTTTCATCGAAAAAAAAAGATCACATTTCACGATAAAATTGTAAGAATGTTTATCAGTATAAACAAATTATAATAAGCAACATACGCCCTTTTCATTCAAATTCTATTTTGCGGGTCATTAATTGATAATACATACGTATTTCTAATGCATTTAAGAAGATGGTTCATCTTACGCGATTATTTTTGCGAATAAATTAATTATAATTTATTCGAAATAAATTTGATTTTAACTCTGGCTAAATACATCATTGACTATTGAAGCTTCGTCGATTCTCGGTGAAAAACCTTTCTTTGGTCTGTTAACTTTTTCTAATAGGTTACTTTATACGAGAATATGCTTTATTAGTCAAACTGTTTTATGAACGCAGCGAGAATGCTAGATCACCGATTCGAAACACTGTGACTTTGGTTATGCGTATATCTTTAAAATATTTCATATTAAAAACACACTCGAAATACAAAAACTTTAAAAGAACAACTAAAAATAATTGTCAGTCAAATTAATGCCTATGTGTTTCAAGATGTCGTGGAAACATTTGTGTATTGCAAATACAGCTTACATGCTACTTTAATCTAGCTTGCCTGCTACTTTAATACAGCATACATGCTACTTTAATATATCTTGCATGCTACTTAAATACAGCTTACATGTTACTTTAATACAGATTACATGCTACTTTAATACAGCTACTGATTAATCAGAACGTTCGTCATGTTTAACCGTATTTGCAATTAACAACTACCGTTGTCATGTATAAAGATTTTTCTTCTCTTTCATTTGGGAATTGTCAATTACGTTTTCCGACATATTACTCTTGCATCGCCACAATTACCCTCGGAGAAAGCTTTTGGTTCAATTTTTGAATATTAAAACCGTATTTTTCACTGTACAAGTACTTTAGTTTTTGCGTTATATATATGCCCATCAGGTTTCTTACAAGAAGTCTTAAAATTCCTAACGTTATTTTATGGCTATCCTGAATAAATTTTTTAAAGAAAATAAAGTTAAATTACAAATGTGTGGTAATACAAATGCTAAAAAACCAAGAACTTTTGCAAACACACTCTATAATTTTTTTACATGTATAAATTAACCACATATATTAAATAAATGTTAACACTCTAAATATTTATGTATGTATTTGGAAAATAAATAGATGATAAAAACCTTCGCAAATATATTTGTTTCCAATTTTATATTTCCAAGTTATTTTGTTTAAATAATTTTTGAGAAATACTGCCACATATTTAAAATATCACAAAAAAGTGACATATTAATTTCGAGTTTTATCGATAGACATCAATCGTGCAACATATATCATATTCGATTTATATATATTTAATACAAGGTATAATTACAATCAGCTAAAATAATTATTTATTCAAATAAACTCCGACTGTTATGCAAAATATTCTGTATCCTTTTTTTATAACAGTGTATAGTATTCGCATAATGCTTTTTAGAAAAACCTTTTCAAATAAAGTATATTCACTATTAGATTTTCCACAATTTTCTATAAATTATATTTCCTTATTTATAAAGTTAATGTGTAAAACATATTATTAGAATGTACAGTCTTCTTTATTACTATAAAAGATGCTAGAACATTGCATAAAAAGATATAATGAAACTCAAATAGCACGGTATGTCATCAGTTACATAATCTTGTCTCAATCATAAAATAAATTTCTATGTTAAAACCATGATATGCTTATTTATTTGAGCACTAGATATAAAAAATCTCTTTGAATCTCCAAATACACTTCAGCCTATATTCAATGACAAAAACGATCCATAAATGTAGTTTCAGCCTGCTCAAAACAAACATTTCTATGCGAGTGAACATCGTCTTTTATTACGAAGGTTTACGGTGAATGTTGTAGGAAATAAGCTTTTTTACGAAATTGTTTTCAAAGAAACAATTTTTGCTTTCATGATCTGAATTCTTATTTTGTGATTGAATAAATAAAAAGATTATGCAGATTTCACTTAAAATTCTTCTCTTTGTAGTTTATGATCGTTATTAGTGTATAGTATTCGCATAATGTTTTTAAAAAAAACCTTTTCAAATAAAGTATATTCACTATGAGATTTTCAACAATTTTCTATAAATTATATCTTCACATTTATAAAGTTAATATGTAAAACATATTATTACAATGTACAATCTTCTTTATTACTATAAAAGATACTAGAACATTGCATAAAAATATATAATGACATTCAAATAACACGGTATGTCATCAATTACATAATCTTCGCTCATTCATGAAGTAACTTTCTATGTTAAAACCATGATATGCTTATTTATTTGAGCACTACATATAAAAAATCTCTTTGAATCTCCAAATACACTTCAGCCTATATTCAATGACAAACACGATCCATAAATGTAGTTGCAGCCTGCTCAAAACAAACATTTCTATGCGAGTGAACATCGTCTTTTATTACGAAGGTTTACGGTGATTGTTGTAGGAAATAAGCTTTTTTACAAAATTGTTTTCACCGAAACAATTTTTGTTTTCATGATCTGAATTCTTGTTTTGTGGTTGAGTATATAAAATGATTCTGCAGATTTCACTTAACATTGTGCTCTCTTCAGTTTATGGTTGTTATTTATATTATTTTTTTATTTTAACAGAATAACATTTTTCGCATATTTTTTATTTGGAAACATTGTCAAACAAAAAGTAAGATACATTCCGCTCCATAATATATATCTATCTAATGAAACATTGTCAAACATAAATTAAGAAACATTTGGCTGCATAGTTGTCTGTATACTAAAGAAAGTGAAGAAGGTTTCGGTGGTATCTATGCTTCTTTTGCTACACTGTAAAGAAAAGGAAAATGTTTTTTGAAAGGTTTACGAAATTATAAAATAACCTCTTCCGAGTTACTCTAGATATGTAAAAACGTTCATTTATCTTCAGAATCATCAAAAAGCAATATATTTTTGAGATTTAAAGAAACACTTTTGAAATAAAAGTTTCTTTTGCCGAACACAAAAGTACTGTTGGAACTTCTCGGACGCGTGTCCGAATGGTTTTTACAGTGCTAATCAGTGATAATCATCTCTGTATTTCCGGTATCAACACGAATGTCGGGTTTCCGAATCCTAATAATTATCAAATAGATGTTTCAGAATCAACATACAAATATGCTAAATTAAGAGTTTGAGAATACTTTTTTTAATCTTTCGTGCAAAAATCTTTTACGCAGATTTGTTTACGTGAAGTTTTTTTTAGGATTGATAGCAACAGAGAAAACGATATTTAGTGTCTATACAATTTTGAAAACAGATCAATACATTGTATAACTACTCGAAAACGCTTAAAACATGACAAACTGTTTAAAAAGGTGAAATATTACGTTTAAGTAAAACACTTTGGAAAACTCATAAAACTTTTGAAAACAAAATTTCAGCAATTGACATCAATAGTCGAAAAAATATGCGAATTATTTTATTCAACCCTGTTTATGTTATATACATTTGTATGTGTTCTACATGGTATGCTACATAATACGTACAAGGCTTAACAAACGTCCCTTATCCTCGTTGGCCAATAGCTAAGTACTAACAAATTAGCTTTACAGACGGTTGCCGTTATTTTTCAAATGTTATACTTTATCATGTGAAAATGTATATGCCTGAAAATAATTATTTAAAAGAGTGCGAAATAAATATAATTTTACAGTCTATGGTACAACAAGTTATATTTTAGGACCGATTGAAAGACTCGACATTTTGATCTGCAATATATACAACTTTCATATCAATCTTAATGAATTGTTAAAGTTCTGAATAACATTACGAACAAGTCAACATTTTTTAAATTATAGTTCTCTAAAATAATGTGTTCGCGTGTATTACAAAATTCAAATATTAGTTATTATATAATAGCCTAATAAAATGTAGAAATTTGTTTTATATTTTCCTGCACAATATACGAAAATCAAACCGTACTTTACTTCAATGTGCAAAATATTCTGGAATATATTCAGAAGATTAGAAATCTCCGTATTTATACAATATTTTCATTAAAGATAATCCTTCCA
Source organism: Maratus michaelseni (assembly GCA_963931845.1). NCBI lineage: Eukaryota > Metazoa > Arthropoda > Arachnida > Araneae > Salticidae > Maratus > Maratus michaelseni. Next base: position 398,815,542 of record OZ007592.1, read on the forward strand.
CGTACAATATATTATTCTCCTATCATCAAATCCGATAATCCGCTGTAACTGAGCAATCATTTATTTATGTTATGATTTGTAAAGATCCCATTAATTAATGTACTACTTTAGTAAACAAACTCACTGAGTGAGGACAATTACCTTGACTGTTTAATTGTGACTTAGAACTTCAATACTGGTACTTAAAAATTATGCATGTAAACAATTTCTAGGTACTAATAGGGTTTGTAAAATGAGTTTAATAGAATCTGTTTAATAGAAATTTCAGCGGTCAGGTTGATAAAGATATACTTCGTAAAGTGTTTCTCAAGTATTAAGGTAATTCAAAGTGTATTAGTATCAATGGGGAAGGAAAGCTTATTTAAAAGTATTTTTAAATCAAAAAATTTAATATATATATATAAAAAATGGTTTAATGTTTTTCTGAAAAATGTGTGTTCTAATAGTATGCTGAAATTTTAAATTATAATAAAAATCTTAAATACATTTTACTAATAATATCGACAAGTCACTAAAAATCTGAAATAGAAAAGGTGTGTATATAATTTTTTTAATGAAGACTTTATAAATAAATTTTATTAACATTTTATAATCCTTTATTGGGTATTTTATTAGTATGCCATATTGTCTATTTGTATTCAGAATTTAGTAGTATACAAATTAGTATATAATATATTGCCTATATATGTTTTTGGTTTGTCTAGCATTGTCTATCGCAATCCTTAGTATTTATATTTAGATACAGGAAGACACGGTCTTTTTATTTTCAGACATAACATGTAACATTACAATATTTTTTATCGATTCTGGGTATAGATGTAATATTTTGCATGTCTGTTATAATGTCTGACATGATTAAATATTTTATATTACTGGAGTTACCACAATAAAGATGTATCTTCTTCGTTGGAATAATACGGAAAATACGGACTCATTAAGATTCAATGAAAACAAAATGTAGTGGCAGGAAATGTAAATCTTTATTGTCACATCAACATGAAGATTTTAGAAGTTATTACTAAAACAATTAAATAGAAAAAACTGTGTAGGAAACTATTAAGAAAATTGAAATTAACGAGTACTGGAATATTTAAAAAAGGAAAGATTGTAAAATCTTTAGTGATAGATGTCTCTATCGCAATTTAGAAGTGCTTTTATCCGGTATATGTTCCAAAATCAATGTGATGCGCTCGTAATTTGCGTCACAAAAAAACAAGAAAACAATTATATATTGTATGTTTTTACATTAACTAGTTGCAAGTAACAACGAATTGCATTTAATGATGATATTTAACAGTATGTGCAAAATTCGCACAAGTAAAATGTGAAAATATGCGCTGGGGGAGAAGGGTTTCTAATTTTTTTGCAACACTATTTAGGAATAGTGTATTTACCTTATTTAATTGTATAAATTGTGCGACTAAATTAAGATTACTGTTCAGAAATAGTGATACTCAAAATTAAAAACCGGTTGAGCCATGCTCATATTTTCTACTACCGATATAATAAAACATTTAAATAAAAATTATCTTTAAGAACGTTTATTTTGGTCAACGAAGAATTTTATAAAAGCAAAATAATTAAGAGAACACTTTATTACATATTGGTAAGTTAACGTTAAATAAGACTCTAATTTAAATGCGTTATCTCGCTTATTTTCTGTATTTGGATTTAATATTATTAAAAACATTATGGCATATATATTCATTAATCTTACCTCAGCCATGTACATTAATTTAATTTTACAAACCTTACTGTTATCTAGTATATACATATGTTTGCAATTGAGATTGCTAACGTTGAAACTTCTAAACACCAAAAAACAATCAGAATTATTAATTCCCTTCTCTAAATAAGATTCTACACTTAACTGCTGTTTTAATTAATGTAATCTTTGCACCATATTGCATTATTGCATGACTGCTTAGTGACAGCGAATTATAAGAAATTCTTTATGGTTGAACATTATATTACACATTGATGTGTTATCGTTAAATATGAATCCAGTATAAGTATACGTATTTACTCGCATGTTTTAAGTTAATTAGATTTTATACTAGGAAGAACATACTGATCTCAATATTAACTTACCTAATCAAAGCTATATGTTTCAAATCATTTTAAAAACATTTGCCTTACATAATAATTGTATACACGTATAATTTAGAATGTTATATTTGAAATTTGCAAACACCCAATCTTATGCAGAGTTGTTAATCCTCTTAGCTGAGAAAATTTGCGTAGGAAGTACTGCTTTAATAAATAGGATCTTTGTAATATATTATATAATTACATCATTATTTAGTAAATGCGGATTATTAGAATTTGATGATAGGAAAGTGCTTTATTACACATACAAAAGTAGTTGTTGAATAAGAACCCAGTCTAAATAAGGTTTGAATCAGAAGCATGATTACTAAAAATAATTTTATTATTCAAAAATTAATTATATAATACTTATAGTTTTACATGTAATTAAAAGATTCTTAATTCGTGTTTCAATTTGTGTTTGTCTTTCTTTTGCAACATAAGACGAAAAGAAATTGAAGGTTTCGAAAAACGTGTTTTCCAATACTGAGGAAACGTTACTGAAAGAAATAGTAACTACCGTTAACCTATTTCAAAATTAACAAAAGCATTTTTGTATTACAAAACAAAAATCTTTGAACTACTTGTAAAAGAGAGTAATAAATATTAGATACAATTTGTATGGTTATAATAAAATTCGAATATTAGGAAACATTATTCTGGTTCCATCACACGATAGATACGAAACGTGTATCTGGAAAATAAAATATTTGTCAATAGGATAGTAGTGCCTTTTTTTTCATAGTAAAAGAAATATAGTTGAATACATCCCGGATCATATACAGGGTGTCCCAAAAAGGAGTACCTATTTTTAAAAATGAGTAAGAAACAAACGAATAGAGTTATTAAAAAAATTCTTGCAGGAAACGGATGTGTGAAGTCTGGAATTTTGTTTAGAACACTTTATTATGATAGTTCAAAATCTGACCGACAGATAGCGCTACAGCACATTTTGGTGGCTATATGAACAAACGGAGCATGCGTGAAGACCAGACAGAAGCAGACGTGGTCAGTGAAAGTTCATTCTAAGACTCCGGCATGTTATTGTGATGAATTGAGGACAAATTGAAAATATTGTCATTTAATTTTCAACTATTGCTGATGAATGCAGTAGCCGCAGCGCCATCTGTCGGTAAGAATTTTAACTAACATAATAAAGTATTTTAAACAAAATTCCAGACTTCACACAACTGTTTCCTGCAAGAATTTATTCAATAACTCTATTCGTTTGTTTCTTATTCATTTTTAAAAATAGGTACTCCTTTTTGGGACACCATGTACCTTATATAAATAAAACATGCTTATATCAATTATATTTTTAAAATAAACAGGAAGAAATTGCTTTTATAAATTATCATGTAACTTTCAATTTCATAAATTATCGCATGTTTTACAGTGTACATAGATATATAAGATAGATGCAATGATATGTATGTATGTATATTTAATGTATTATAAAAATATTGACCAATCTTAAATCTATTCTAAAATTTTATTTCCATTTAATTTAATTTATTCCCTCCTAAAATATTTTATTCAATTTGCAATGTGTATCATGCTTATATTCTTTATTTCTACCTTTCTCTATTCAAATTTCCTCTTGGACAAACGCAAATAATAATTTTCTTTCTTATTAATTGATTCGATTTCAGAATATTATTTTCTGAACTTAAGCCTTTTAAAATTTAGACGCAGGTTTCTTCAAATGTTGTTCCCGCTGTAACGACCGTTTTCCTTAAAAACGGTTAAAATAATAAATTGCGAGCATCAAGGGGTCCATTCTCTACCGAAAATAACAACCATTTTCCCAATGGTTAATAAACAATAAAGAGTGTAATATTTATTTTCATAGAAATTATCTTTTATCCTATATATTATTTCTGTTGTCAACATCTTTTTTTTAAGCAAATAAAAAATGCAGAACGATAAATGAGATACCGTATGAAAGGAGTTTGAAGCAGCTTTTGACTTAGCACACTCACATTTCGTTAAAACATTTATTTTGTTTAAATATTATAAATAATTAAAAACGTGATTGATTTCATAAATGAAATGAAAGGTTTCCTCGAATTAGTGTTGCCACAAAAATAATATACCACAACAATTATTCTAAAAATATGTTCAATAAAGATAAAGTGGGACATAGTTGCTGCACGGGCTTATTTTGTATTTATGGTTAAAAAGCAAAATTTATATCTAAGTGCTCAATTTATTTTTCTTTATCCCATGTTTTTTTTTTCCGAAACAGATGATATCACCCAGTAAAATACGATTGATAATTATTTATTTATATTTTATTTTATTTTGTGTTGGCTATCTTAGTTCAGTGTTTAGAAAGGGAACATTAGAACATTAGAAATGGAAGGAGCACACATGGAACCCACACATGGAGCAACACACACACATGGAGCAACGCAACTTTCAGCTTATTTAACGATTTCCGAGAAGGACTAAAAAGAAGCCACTTCTCTGCGTACGTATTCCCAAATATGCTCTGTCTGCTTAAAGCCCCAGAATTGATCTGGCCATTCCATTCGCTACAAACCTTGATCCTCCAGATATTCATCAACGATCCTAGCTCGGTGTGATCGGGCATTAACATCATATAAGATGAATTTATCACCAATATCTCCAGAATATGTTATGAAAGAAGGAGCAAGAATCTCGTCCCGATATTTCACAGCAGTCAGAGTTCCACCATGACACACATAGAGGTTACTGTGACCATCAGAGAATTTCCAGCGCAAACCATGATTCCACCTCCTCTATAAATGCATCTTTTAACGATGTTACATTGGTAGTATCTGATGTCTTGTTCTCTGCAGATCAACACATGAAATGAATTACTTTCCAAAGCAAAACGGGACTCGTCTGTGAAGGGTACAGGAGCTCATTATTTTCTGGTCCAGGTAACATGTTCTGTTGGTCAACATAAAAGGGCACATATGTGTTGTCGATCAATAGGGACATACACCTCGTGTCGCCTTGTATAGAGTGCTTAATTGTAAAGATGCCTGTGCACCGTAGTAGTAAATGTTGTCATCAGTGTTGCGCTACTATATCTGAAATGAGCTGAGCCACAGTAGTGTACCTCCTCCTTCGGGTCAAAACAGCTAGAAAGCGATCTTGTACAGAGGTTGTTACCCATGAGCGGTCTAGAACAAGCCTTCTGGATACTGAATGTTTGGATTAAACGTCTTTGGACATATTAAACGTTTAGCAGCATGAACTTGTGATTACCCCACTTCCAGCCATACAATTATCCGCCATCTGAACGAATCAAGTAAGCCACATCTCCTGGATATGGACAACCATATTTTAGTACAAACAATTTAAGATCAACAAGTATACAAAATTCAACACAAATCACAAATGTGGTATATTCGCAGTTACCCCCCCCCCTCCCCCCGAAACGTCAAGTAAGTGGCCCATTCTTTAAAAAAATAAATATGGGCATAATTGTTTAATAAGGTTTTAATGAAATTACTTATGATCGTACACATAACCTATTTTTTACATTTCTTTTCATTCTTTTAATAGTGAGCGTTAAAAGATTAGTTGTACCTTAAATTTTGGAGGCCAGTGTAAGTATACATTTCAACAGCAGTTTGTTTATAACAATCTCACTGACTGGTCTGATTATACATTGACGAGTTTTAGAAGAACTAATACACTGATGAATTTACGAATGTTCATAAGCATCTACCATTTAAGTTTTCAAAATTTAAATGCATTCTAATTTGAAGGCAGGCTTTTAATTATGTTTAACCTGCGAATAAAATAGACGCTACTCATAAGCGAATGTTACCCGTATCATTTTCTTAATATTATTTGCGGTAAAGTGATAGTTTTCTCCACTTTAATTTGTACATTTGCTAAAAATACCCTATACTTTATCGTATATTTATTTTTTAACGGCTGTCTAACATAATAAATTTAATATATAGTCAGTAATTTCTAGCGAATTGCAACTATTACAACTTATCCAACCTTATGCGCATTTCTTCAAATATCAAGTGTTCGTATTGTAAGTTCTCGTGCAATCTATAATAGTGAAGTAAAATTGAATGTTAAAGAAATAGAAAATTGTCATAGATAAGAGCAACAGACATCACAACAAACTGTGTTGTATCAGTGTTATTCGTTTATTTGGAACAATAAATTAAAAAAAGGCCATAATGTATAAATTCGCTACAAATTCATAGATAACTGCTTAATTTCGTTTTTAAAACGTTTTTAAAATATTATGTGCAGCTATAAAATGCTCTGTTTCTTATGTGGAATTTTTAGAGATTCACTTTGAATCAATAAAATGCATATTCATGGATCAAATTAAGATCATTATGACAAGTCCTAAAATATACTTATATGTCATAAATATACTTATATGTCTTTACTGTGATGTATATTCCATAAAATGTACATAAACAGAGTTCCTAGAAAGGCAAGTTTGACGATTTTTACGGAAGTGGATGCTCATATGATGTACGTTTTACATATATTTCCAAATAATCATTTCACATAATTATTAGATTAATCTTCGTTATTTTAGAATTTCCAATTGAAAAATAGGCTCTTTTGAGTTTAGTCTGAGAAGGAGGAAAACAGAAGATTTTAGGTAAATTTTAACATGCAACTAATGTATTTGGGGAAACAGTCACAATTTTTGTTTAAAATTTCTTTCCCTTAAAACGATAAATGCCACAAATAAAAATGAAAATAATAGCGTCTAATGATTTTTATTGATAACAAGAAAGAAACTGGCTTCTAAAAGAAAATACGATGAAATGCATTATAATCATTTTTGTTTATTCGAGAAAGTTCTTTTTTTCAAACAGATAATATATCTTTAAAAGTTCGCAATATATCTTGCATTTAGACGATTTGCTTCCAATCCTAGATATATCTTCAGAAAGTCCACGTAAAAATAAGTAGAAGTGTGGGGTAGAGAAGTTATAGTGGGCAGTGGACAAAAGGGATATATAGTATAGTTTGTAAATATTTTACTTCGAAGAAAGAGTATTTTTATATTACCGAACGCATAAATTCGAAAATGCGTTTGAAAAGTAACGTAACTGACGATATATTTTTTTTACGAACATATTATTTTATGCCCGAGCTTGGCCAATCATAATTATTTGTCTTTTTTTCTATTTTATGTAGACCAGTGCTATTTAAAAAAAAACCTTTCAATTCAAATTTTGATGCAGGGAGATAAATCTTTACAAACCTGTATTATCAATAGCTTGTATACGAGATATTATGTACGATTCTATTCTGTTGTACATAAAATAATATCTAGCCAATTTGTTTAACATAGAAACATATTCTGCTCAGGAAGATTTTTTTGCAAGGGGCTCATATTCTCGTTCACTTAATCAAGAATTAGACGTCAGTCAAAAATATGTACATTTTTCTGCTCTGACCAGGAAATAATTAGCAGACAAATACAAATTTTGCAAACGTATACGTCGGGCCAATCCTGGAAGAGATAAAATTAAATAGTTGGTAAGGAGCATTAAAATAAATTAATTCCCGTTGTTAATTTTCAATCTGATCTTCCTACGGGTAACTTTAAGCAATTAACCATCCCATGTTTACAGACAAAAAGTTATCTAAATGATGAATAATATGATATTGCTGAATATGATATTTCTAATCTTAAATTTCTTTTATGCCATTTTGTGTCACATAATGACATGCATTTTTCTCAACAGGCGTTGTTATAGAAATAGAAATGGGAAACATGCTCCAGAAATATTCTACGCGCGGACTTCTACTGACAAAATATATTGAGCGTGGTAATAAAGTGTTTATTGTCATGGGAAATTGGCTTAGCTAAGATAAACTCTGCCTTTCAAGGTAGGTGTTGTGGATCTTTAAAATTAAGTATGCTATAATGTTCCAAAATTTTTACCGAGTCTCTGTTCCCTGTAATTACTTTTTACATGATATGTAGCTCAGTATACCACGAAACTAAAGCAATTATTTAAAATAAATTTTCAAAACAATATACATAAATCTATCGAACGTATTTAATATTAAATTAGTTTATATAAGGCTCTGCCCAGCTCATTGAGATGAGGAAGCTTATATATATATATATATATATATATATATATATATATACATATATATACGAGTGATCCAAAAAAAAGTTTACAAGGCAAAGGAAAAAGTATTTATTAACAATAGAAACAAGATACAAATGGCAATCAAGAGACACATCTGGCCTTTACTTTTCCACATAGTCGCCAAACCTGTTTATGTATTTGTCAGAACGTTCGACCAACTTATTTATCCCGTCTTGGTAGTAATCAGGGCCCTGCTCATTGAGCCATTTCTCGGCAGCTGTTTTCACTGCATCGTCTGAGGTGAACGTTGTTCCGGATAAGTTTAGCTTCAACGCCGGAAAAAGGAAATAGTCACTTGGAGCCAAATCGGGGCTGTATGGGGGTGATTCCAGACCTCCCACTTGAACCTTTGCAGCAATTCCTGAGTCTGGCGAGATGTATGGGGCCTGGAATTGTCATGCAGAAGAATGACGCTTTTGAATTTCGGATGCGGCCACATTCTTGGCCCATAAGAATTGAATTACGGCTCGCACCTCTATGCGAGACCACTTTTCTAGACGTCGTGCTATTATTGTCGCTCTTAAGTGTCTGCGTACTGACGCTACTTACTCGTAGAACCGCTGTAGGACAACTAGCGCCATCTGTCAACCAGCCTGGGTGGAAATATTCGCTCCACAATTATTACGTTTCAAATGCTTCTGCTTGTAAACTTTTTTTTTGGATCAACCTACGTATATAACTATTAATAAAGCATTACCGAAACACCAACAAAAACTATGAAATTATGAATTAGAATGTAATAATTAATTGACAGCAATAGTTTTCCCCTAACTCTCAGAATATAGATTCCATATACATAGTAAAAAAAAAGAAAAAGAAGAAATTATTTAAAAATTTAAAAAAATGAAATTTGTGGAATTTAGACAGAATCTTCAGGTCCCAAATGCCTAAATTACCACAAATAAAATGTGTGGTTTCATCATCATATTAGCCATAACATTGCTAAAGAATATGATTTTGAGACTACCACACCAAAATAAAGAAATAAACTGTGAAAAAATCATAAAGTTCAAAAAATAAAAACAATATTATAAAAGAAAGAAACCTTACCCATAAAAAAGAGAAAACAAACTGTGAAATATAATCATAAAGTTCAAAATACAACAAGATTAAAAAGGATATAGGGAAAAGAAAACAACAGTTACCAGATAGAATACATGATCCAAACAGGAGTCAATACATAACACAGGCAATGAATTGGAGATATATATATATATATACATATTTATATTCTGAGTTACATTAATATCTGGTAAGTTTTAATATTCTTCTAGAATTAAGAAAATAGAAAAGTAGTTAAAAATTGTTGTTGAGGAGCAAAGATGGCAGAATTTATATTTGAAGGCTTCTTAAAACAAATCAGTGATTTTTAAAAAGTGAACAATTGTATTTGAAGAAACTGTTCTATAATCTCACATAATCTCTTATAATCTCTTATAATCTCTCACAATCTTTTGCATATTTTCAAAAGTATTGTGAGTCTTAAATTTAATCGTGGATCTCCAAAATGATGAATAATGCTTAAAATACACTTAAGAAGCTTGCAGCATAAAGTTTCTAAAAGTAAGTTCACCTTAATAAGTCACGCACACACACGATGTCCCATTTATGATTACGTTTTATTTTGATATAAGACGGTATCCATATGAGGAAGCATTTGTTTCTCTTATTCAATGTTTAAATAGATATTTATTTGTAAAAAAAATCTCACATTATAACATTATTTCTACGTTTAAATAGCACATTTATGAATTAGTAAACCATTATGAAATATTAAAACAGTTATTCAAGTTTATATTTGCGGTTAACAGCTTTATATTTCGTATGACGTACATTGAGAGATATATTGAGGATTTTACATAGGGTATACATTTTTAATATTTATATTAATATTAAATTATTAAATATTATATGATATATTTTCAAAGTATATTATAATAACTATAACAGTTCAAATGAAAATAAAGAGATTCTCTGTGATCAATTTCAAATAATACTTTGTTAGTGTGCAATCATATATTGTATATGTAATGTGTTACAACGATCCCATTAATAAATGCAGTACTTAGTACAAACACTTGTTCAGCGAATAGATTACCTGGATAGTTTAATATTAGCTTCTTAAAAATTTCCACATAAAATTGTAAAAGTATGCTTGTATCAAAATTTGTCAACGTTAAAAAAATAAAAAATCAAAGGAGCTATAATCAGTTATGTAAACATACACTGATGTGCAAAACTTAAGCAACAAAGACAAAATGCTAATTTCTGAACACGTGAGTACTCAAAAGGAAATTCTATAAAGAGCAAGTGTAGAAAAGAGGTACTACCCTAACAGCACGGCCAGTCGATGTGATGTCCCCTTGACGTCACATATGGTTAGCAGTGTCACAATCGGCACGGTGAATCAAAATATGAGATATTTCACTATCTCATTATTACTCTCAAATGATTGTTAATACTGAAAAGTCACTGTGACTGTCGCTTTGTGATGGGTCACCAGGTGACATTACAATGAAGTCACCTTGTGATTCTCAAGTCACTGTCAGTTGAAGACTGAACTTTGAAGTCATTGTGAGCATTGCATTGTGATGAGTCGCCAAATAATGTCACAATGAAGTCGCATGGTGACTTTCCGGTGATCGACACTCTATTGTGAAGTAATCATTGCACTGCTTTGTGAAAAGTCACCAGATGATTTCATTTTCTGTCACTTGGGAACTTGTCACAGAACAGGTATCATGCTGACTTTACAATGGAGTGTCAAAATGACAGTCATATGAGAGTCACAAGATGACTTCATTGTAAAGTCACCTGGTGACTCGTCAAAAAGCAGCAGTCATGGTGACTATTCAGTGGAGTGACCAAATGAGAGTAAAAATGAGACGAATGAAAGATATCACATTTCTTTTCATTGTAGTGACTGTGACAATTGGGACCATTAGTGATGTCAAGAAGACTTCACATCTACTGTCTGTGCCATTAAGGTAGTACCTATTTTCTACACTTGCTTTTATAGAATTTCCTTTTGAGTACTCATGTGTTCAGAAATTAGCATTTTGTGTTTGTTGCTTAAGTTTTGCACACTAATGCATATCTATGAATATGTTTCACTTAGCTAAAAAAAATTATAGAGCTTTATGAAATTCTAAGAATACCGCATTTTTCCACGTGTAAGTGGTGAAATGTATTAAGCCGTATTTTTCTGTTAATTATTATAAACTGAAAATTACATTGATAATGTTAATTGAAACGTTATTAATAAAAGAGTGATAAAGCATTATTAAAACACTAAAATGTTTCTTTTATTTTACAGTTTTAAAATGTATTAAAATGTATTTTAAAATGTCTTTTTTTACATAGTTTCATATATATCTGTAACATATTTATTTTAACGGACATAAATATATGCCATAGAAATCTAAAAATACCATAGAATCTGCCAGTGAATTCTGCCATGTTTACTTTAACAGAAAATACTGACATGCATAAAACTAAATTATTCCAAAGAAAAGCAGCAAATATTATATTTCTTCTACTATTTAAATTCAGCTCATATTTATTTTAAAAATCTCATTATTTTTTATTTTATAGCTTTACATTTTACACATTATGGAATTATTATCTTTATTTCTACGTATTTTGCATAAAAAATAATTTTATGTTTTATAACTTTCTGTCTTTAGGAAATAAATTTCTCGAAAAACTCGAAACTATTTGCTATTCGTAATTCCACAAGGTTGTGAAAAAACAATAACATAAAGATTCAAAGCAACAAAGATGAATTTTTAAACTGTTTTCAGCAAAGCAACATATATTTGATGTTTGTATACGGAATTGTTTTCGGATTTTTAAACGAAGTACTAGGATAATTAATTTCTGAATACATTTCTTAAAGTACACCATATTTCTCAATCTTTGTTATTAGAGATGCTTATGTAGTGATTTTAACATGTCATTTAATTTATTCACACACAAACATACAAGTATATTTTATTTCAGCTTAAATTTATTTTATATCTTTTCGACATATTTTTAGATTTCTATGGCATATATTTAAGTTTATATATACTTTTGTAACATTATAAAGATTATATTAACACTGTACCGTCCGGCGAAACCACAGTGGTGTCGTACGTAAAGTAACTTAATTTTAATCATCAAGTGCTACATTGGTGCCGGAATTTTGGAATGAAACATTCCCTTTTATCAAGTACATGAAGAAAAGATTTTACTTATTTTCGAATACATTTGTTTTTAAATTCTGGTGTCAACCAATCATTTCAACATTTTACGAATAGAAATATTTTTACGAGACATGCGGACGCCAAAGTTTTAAAATACAAGGGCTGTTCAATAAGTAATAAGACTAAAATTATAAAAAATACAGAATACCTTTAACATCATTTCATCATTTACATGGTGTTTTTAAAAATAACGACCGCGGCACGTAATACATTTATCCCAACGTTCTGTCCACTTCTTAAAAACATGTAAAAGTCCGTTTTTTGAGAGCTTTTTCAAAACCGCCTCCGCCGCCTTAACACGTTTTGTTGCTTGCAAAATGTTTGCTTCGTACTTGTTTCTTAAGTTGAGGAAACAGCCAGAAATCGCATGGAGCGAGATCAGGACTGTATGGAGGGTGTGGTAAAATCTCTACGTTGTTCTGCTACAAAATATCCTGTACGCAACGAGCAATATGTGTTCGGGCAACGCCATGGTGCAATAGGAAGCCATTTCGCCATTCTGCGGTCCTCCTTGATGATAACCGCAGCTGTGTTAATCATTGTCTCTGTGATGGACGTTGACGATCGTCCCTCATGTTCAATATCTTCCACATGTTGCCTTCCTTCCTGAAAAGCTTTATGCCAGCGAAAAATACTTGCCCTCGTCATTGCTTCACCGTTGAAAGCTTCACGTATCATGTCAAAGGTCTCCGATGCTGATTTTTGCAGACGAACACAAAATTTAATCGCATAACGTTGTTCCATCGACACTTCCATTTCGACAACTGGCCGCTCTCGTAGGCGCCCACAAACACGCTTCAGTACAATCACGTGATACTCAGGAACATGAGCCCGTAGACGCCATCTATCGGTAGCTTTTGTTAATGCAGACAACAAACTTTTCATATGCAACAGAAATTAACATTCCGATAAGTGGTTTCGCGGCAGTAAAGTTAGTCTTATTACTTATTGAACAGCCTACGTATATGGTCACGGAAAAATGTTTTGTTTATAAATAGTTTGTTTGTTTTTTCTAATTTACGTATTAATGATTTTTTTCTCTGTTTTTCTCTTTATACTAGTGCTCCCGATGCGATACGTATAACAGTTATACGTGTATCCGATATACGTATATACGTATAATACGTATTTAACAAATACGTATACCCTAAAATATACGTTTAAACGTATCCATATACGTATTAGCGTATATCGGTTAAACGTATAATTTAAGTATACGAAAAATTCAATTATACGTATATTTTTAATACGTATTTACTTTTAATACCAATGGACCTCATCAGTATTACGTCACAAAACGGGAAACAAGCTGGAAATCGGTGGTATTATCGAAATAATTTGCATAATATGTTTCATATATAGGGTATTCTTATTTTTCCCTATAAACGATTATTATAAGCATATAACAAAAGAAAACGCTTTGAGAAAAGAATAAGAATAGACACGTTTCAGATTTATTGTCACTTCTTGTTAAGTAAGTTTTTTATTCTTTTCTTATTTTTTGAAAATTCTTTATTTGTGAGTGCGTGTACTTAAGATTGTGACCGGGTTCAAATATTATTCTTTCGACGGGGCTAATGTTTTCCACTCTGTGTTAATATGTATAACGAAAGTTCATTTTTTTAATCATGACACGCATGGTATTTTCTATACAAGGTGTATGGACATTACGTTTAAGATATTTTGTTCATTTTGACTTTTTTTTTTTTTTTTTTTTTTGTGTGTGTGTGAAGTACTTATAACATTTGATTTCTAATAGCCAGAAAAATAATCGTCAATGCAGATTTTAGAACGCAATCACACATGCATAAAATGACTTGCCTTCTCATTTCTTTTTTAATGAAGGGGGTATTTTCAAAATATTTTAACACGTTGACTATCGGGTTAAAATTAACGGAATTTTATTTTATTCAGAAATTACGAATTCATACCTGAAAATCCTAATAGCAATATTTGTTTTATTTAATGACTGCCATTCCGTGATTAGATAAAATAAAAAACTTCTTCCGAAATTTCAGGTATTATTTCGTAGTTTTGGATTAAAATTGGAATGTCAAATCAGTGACCAAGTGACGACGTCACGTATACGTCCTTGGTTGCGAACGTGTTAAATTGAGAAAAACAAATATTATTAAATACAATAAAAGTATGATTGCGAAACTTCCCAGGAAATGGATTGGTCAGTGTCACATTAAGATAAAAAGTCAATGCATGCCTGTGTTCTGTGGCCACATTAAAAAAAAAAAATACACCATAAATCTAAAAAAGTTGTGTGTGGGGGTGTTACAGACATGCGAAAGTTAGCTTCGGAGCTACCCACTACCCATAGTAAAACATTTCATAATTAATAGCTTAGATTTAAGAAAGAAAAAAAAATCTATAAGTCTTAACTGAGGGGAAAAAGTTTCGATTTTTAATTGTTTTTTAGAATACCTTTAACGCAAGGCAGGTAAATTAGGGGCTTTCGTGGATCTTTGAACAAGTAATCATGATGGTCCACGTAAACTACGAGAATGTGGGCGTCAGCGGGTGTTTCGCAATTTCTCTGATCCACAGACCCGATAGGTGCCATTTCCCTTTACGTCTGGCTAGGGCCACTAGAGATACGTCTGGCTAGGGCTACTAGAGATACGTCTGGCTAGGGCCACTAGAGATACGTCTGGCATGAGGGTTTCGGTTTTTCTTCCCCCCCCCCACCCCCTTCAGTGGAAAATTCTAATAGTGAAGAAATTCTAGTTGATAAGATTTCTGAGCAAAACCTAAAACGTGGTAGAGACGTTGATGAAGAAGGATACCAACTAGTTAGATATAAAAATAATAAATCCAAAAAAATTCAGGAAAACTCAACTCCGGCTGGAAACAGCACCGATGCGGTTGCCGGGGCCAGCGCAGCCCCCATTAAAAAAAATGAAAAAATACCCCCATTCTTTATTGAAGCTATCGAAAATTGGGCTTCTTTGCTCGTGACTCTCAGGTGCTCCATACCGACCATTAGAGCCGAGATGAAAAACAAATTTATTAAAATTAATGTTGATAGTGGGATCGATTACAGAACATTACAGCAAAAACTTCAGCAGGAGGGCATTTACTACAGGAGCTTTCTGCTCGAAAAAGAGAAACATCAAAAATTTGTTATCAGGGGACTCCCCTCAAACACCACTGCTCAACAAATTAAGGACTGGTTAGACCTTGATGAGCTTCAAATTCTTTCAGTTCAACAACTGTTCAGGGGCAACACTAGGAACAAGATTCCGTTGCCCCTTTTCATGGTTCAATTGCCTAGGCTAGCGGATCCTGCAAAAATTTTTCAGGTTACGGAAATCCTTGGGATGAGGGTACAATTCGAAAAGTACCGGGGTCGCAAGGGACCCCAACAGTGCCACCGTTGCCAGGGGTTTTTTCACTCGGCAGCAGCATGCCACCTTAAAATGCAGTGCGTGAAGTGCTCCGGGGAACACCTCGCCCCTGACTGCCCTAAAACTTTCGATGACCCCTGCAAATGTGCTAACGGTTTTGGCGAGCACCCCGCAAGCTATCGATTATGTCCCAAATTTCCAAGGGTCCAAAACCAAAAAAACGTCAAGTAGCGGAATTCTTTGAGTATCCCTGTAAAATAATCTGTAAGTGCTACACACTTCATTTTCAAGACCGAACATGGCATAATAAACCTCAATAAGATATATCAATTGCATAACAAACCGAGTATATTTACGGCAGTTACAGCACAGACAGACAGGACAGACAGACGGCATACAGACAGAAAACTTTTAAACTATGTTAGAAAGTTTTAAAAAGAGATACGCTGCCAAAAAATAAAAATTGTGGAGTCAATCAACTGTGTATGATCAGTATGTGTATGATCAATCAACTCATGTATTTTATCATTGCATGATAAAACAGTACGAAAAATTGCAAATAATGGAACGCGGATCTAAAATACATCTTCAAAATTCACCCAGTAATGAAATAAAATGCTCGAAATGAAAGCATATTCTGAAGGTATACTTGAAGGTATCTTAATATATTAGTTGTTAAAATATTTTTATATAATTTTATCATCATACATCATTAAACTATAAATTAATATAATCCTTTTGAAAGATATTTTATAAAGTATATTATTTTGAATTTCAAATTTAATTTTTCTATATCACATAAATCTTTCGGTTTTAAAAATGCGGCAATTTAAAAATTAAAGTTTCTATTTTTATTTGTATTTTAAATCTCTTTTAGGACACTGATGTCTTACTTTAGATTTTATAAAATACTAGCGGCCCGTCCCGGCTTTGCACGGGTAGACAATGTAATTTTTTTATTACATTCGTTTTCCTGAATTTCGCGCTCCAACCTAAAACTGTTGCTGAGATATGGCGAAATGACCTAAAACTTTCGAATCCCAATTTAACCACCTTCGAGGGGGAGGGGGGGATTTCTAAATTCCCTGAAATACGTGTTTAATCATTTGTTTAGTAGATTTGTTTTCCTGAATTCCGCGCACCTAGATAAAACAGCTGCTGACATATGGCGAAATGTCCTAAAATTTTCAAAACTACCCCCTTTAAAACCCTTCGGGGGGAATTTCTAAACTCACTGAAATGCGTGTTTATCCATTTTTTAGTAGATGTGTTTTCTTGAATTTCCCGCTCCTACCTAAATTCGCTGCTGAGATATGGCGAAATGACCCGAAACTTTTGAATACCCCTTTAGCCACCTTCTGGGGGGAGTTTCCAAAATCGCCGAAATACGTATTTAACCAATTTTTTAGTATATTTGCTTTAATTAATTTCGTCCTCCTACATTAAAGCTGAGATATGGCGAAATGACCTAAAAAATTCGACCCCCCCATTTAACCACCTTCTGGAGGGAATTTCCAAAATTGCTGAAATATGTGTTTTATTCATTTTTTAGTAGATTTGTTTTCCTGATTTTCGCACTCCTATCTAAAACTGCTGAAGAGATATGACGAAATGATCTAAAACATTCGACCACCACCCTTTAACCCCTTCGGAGAGGATTTCTAAAATCGCTGAAATACATGTTTAGTCATGTTTTTAGTAGATTTGTTTTCCTGATTTTTGTGCTCTTAACTAAAATTGCTGCTGAGATACGGCAAAATGACCTAAAACATTCGACCCCCCCCCTAAACCCCCTCCGGGAGGGAAATTTTTAAAAATTGCTGAAATACATGTTTAATCATTTTTTAGTAGATCTGTTTTCCTGATTTTCGCGCTCCTACCTATAACTGCTGCTGAGATATGACGAAATTAACTAAAACATTCGACCACCCCCCTTTAACCACTTCGGGGGGGGGGGGGATTTCTAAAATCGCTGAAATACATGTTTAATAATTTTTTTAGTAGATTTGTTTTCCTGATTTTCGCGCTTCTACCTATAACTGCTGCTGAGATATGGCAAAATGACCTAAAACACTCGACCACCCCCCTTTAACCCCCTTATGGGTGGAATTTCTAAAATCGCTGAAATAGATGTTTAATCATTTTTTTAGTAGATTTGTTTTCTGGAATTTCAAGCTCCTACCTATAACTGCTGCTGAGATATGGCGAAATGATCTAAAACATTCGACCACCCCCCTTTAACCCCATTTTGGGTGGAATTTCTAAAATCGCTGAAAGAGGTGTTTAATCATTTTTTTAGTAGATTTGTTTTCTGGAATTTCAAGCTCCTACCTATAACTGCTGCTGAGATATGGCAAAATGACCTAAAACATTCGACCACCCCCCTTTAACCCCCTTCTGGGTGGAATTTCTAAAATCGCTGAAATAGGTGTTTAATCATTTTTTTAGTAGATTTGTTTTCTGGAATTTCAAGCTCCTACCTATAACTGCTGCTGAGATATGGCGAAATGACCTAAAACATTCGACCACCCCCATTTAACCCCCCTGGGGGGAATTTCTAAAATCGCTGAAATAGGTGTTTAATCATTTTTTTAGTAGATTTGTTTTCTGGAATTTCAAGCTCCAACCTATAATTGCTGCTGAGATATGGCAAAATGACCTAAAACATTCGACCACCCCCTTTAACACCCTTCTGGGGGGAATTTCTAAAATCGCTGAAATAGTTTTTTAATCATTTTTTAGTAGATTTGTTTTCTGGAATTTCAAGCTCCTACCTATAACTGCTGCTGAGATATGGCGAAATGACCTAAAACATTCGCAGCAGAATTTCAGCAGAACAGCAGCAGAATTTCTAAAATCGCTGAAATAGGTGTTTAATCATTTTTTTAGTAGATTTGTTTTCTGGAATTTCAAGCTCCTACCTATAACTGCTGCTGAGATATGGCAAAATGTCCTAAAACATTCGACCAGCCCCTTTAACCCCCTTCTAGGGGGAATTTCTAAAATCGCTGAAATAGGTGTTTAATCATTTTTTTAGTAGATTTGTTTTCTGGAATTTCAAGCTCCAACCTATAACTGCTGCTGAGATATGGCAAAATAACCTAAAACATTCGAACCCCCCTTTAACCCCCTTCGGTGGGGAATTTTCAAAAATCTTTTCTTATTGCTTGCCTAGGACATAACAGCAATCTACAGTCCAAATTGCGTGACCCTGACTTTAGTAGTTTCGGCTGGGCGTTGATGAGTCGCCCAGTCAGTCAGTCAGTCAGTCACCGTGTCCTCTTTATATAATAGTATAGATATATATAAATTTATTTCATATTTAATCACATCAATTATCTGAATAGAATCTGAAGAAACAGTAAATTTTAAAATTAAGTTTAGAAAGTTGAAAAGAAATGTAATTTTAAATTTTAAATAGTATTAGGAAATAAATTTTTTGTATAAACGTAAAACTCTCTTTCACGCAATAATTTATCCTTATTTTATTTATTTATTTATTTATTTTTAAATTATGCATGTGCATTTATGTAGCATTAAAATAATATTTTATATAATAATTTCGGAATTTGTTTATAAAGTACATTACTCTGAATTTCAAATTTTATTTCCATTTAATCGTGTAATTATATCTTATGTATATTTCGGTTTAAAAATATTAAATATTCAGCCATTTACCTATTAAAGTTTTTACATTATTTGTAATTTAAATCTAATTACATAAAACTCAATCTTGCGTATATGTGGTAGGAGGTTGATATCTAAGTGAATTTTTTTTTAAACTTTTTTATAGGTTTATATGAAATACATGTCATAATTATAATAATATTACAATTATTATGTATTTCAAATAAAATACTAATAAAATATTATAAATATACTATAATAAAATTATTAACATGATATTAACTGCAATCATACAAACATTAAATTTTCTGCTCTTGTAGGTCTTTAAGATTTTATTTATAAAATTTACTATTTGCTTGTTTTTAAAATGACTTAAAACTTTTCATACTGAGGAGCAAATAAAATGTAATGATAAAAACAGCAAATTAAAAAATTAAATATCGTAGAACTGAAAAGACATAATAGTTTAAATTTTAGATGTGATGTTTGTCCTATGTATAAAAAATATATAAAAAAAAAAAATATATATATATATATACTTCTTCACACGAAAATTTGTATTGATACTTTTCAATTAAAAATAGGGCTTTTCTAAACCAAATCAATTGGAAAACTAAATCGAGCTGGCTAAGTGCGTCAAACAGCAAATCGCTCCCTATTGGTTGCAGGATGAAATGGGGCAACCATATGATATAGTAACCTTGCTCAGACCGCGACCTACGTTACACACGGCCGGTACATGACGTTTAAAACGTCACATGTAGTGGATCATTTTTGCATGGCGATTGGTGCAAAGCGGCGTGCCCCCCGTTTTGAACCAATCGCCGTATAAAAATGATCCACTCCATGTGACGTTTTAAACGTCATGCACCGGCCGTGTATAACGTAGGTCGCGCTCAGACTAGCAGGAGAAAAGTATCTTTTTTCACATGAACACCGTTTAATCGTTTATACGTTTAACCGCTGGGGTAAGATCCGTATATACGTTGGACCGTATATAGTGTTTCGTATAATACGTATAACCGACTGTGCCGTATGATACGTATAAAAAATCTGCACACCGTATAATTCGTATTATACGTATACACGTATAAACGTATAATAGGGACCACTACTTTATACATTTTACGATATACACTTAAACTTATTTTTCTGCTATTTTGTATTCTTTTTATTTTTCTAATATTTCATTTTTTTAATTATTAAATACTGTTTAAAGTTATTCATTTTCATGTAGTCCTATAACACAGTTAAACTTCAAGTCACTTACATGTCGCCTGGATGTAAAGTTATTCCGCAACTAGGAAGTCCCTCAAGAAGCCTACATTTTTCCATTTTTGAAGTATTAGGAATAGAAATCTCTCTCTCTCTCTCCTCTCTCTCTCTCTCTCTCTCTCTCTCTCTCTCTATATATATATATATATATATATATATATATATGTATATATATTAATCCACCGTTTTTCTCAATATTTCTTATTACAAACTTTCTAGTGACCATTATAATTTATCACACACAAAATAAATTATACTTTAATTCAGCATGAATTTATTATATATTTTATCTGACAGGTAGTCTTATATTTATATGACAGGATATTACTAGACTGTAACATTCGTAGCCTATACGTAAATTAATTTAACAATTTTTCATCTTATGAAGGGTGCTTGTCATATTTAAAGAAGTTCTTTTAAAGTATATATATCTAAGTTTTCATAAGCACTAAGGGTAAAAACATGTTGAGTGTTTTTATATACACGAAATCGTAACTTGTTAGTTAGAAATCGGCATCGTTTTTAACACACACAAAAATCATATTTTTTTTTTAATTTAGAAATCGATTTTTCGGGCGAAATGTCAAATTTAGCGCTTTAGATATACAGCGCACAAAAATAACAAAAAAAGTAACAAAAACTTTACACTTTTTTTTGTTGTTGTTTAAATTCAGGAAAGAACCTTTAAAACCGTTGAGCACCAGTTTCCAATCAGCCAATTTGACTATTTTGGAAAATTAAGCCTCACATATATTTTTTCATGAGAAATATGTTTAATTTTTTCGAAATATGTATACCTAGCTTTTCTGTGTAACTGTAAATAACAAAATTTTACATTACATTTTACTTTCAATAGATACTATTTCAATAAAATGCAATCCACAATGCATTTCACTAGCATTTATACTAAAATAACTTTTCATTTTTAATTTTATTGTTTTTCATTTTTTATGTTATAGGTCAAATCTGTACGAGATATGACAAAAACTTTATTTTTTTTTCGAAGTGCTCCTTGCCAACAGCTGTCATGCATTTTTTAATATATCAACTCAAACAAAATGAGTTTTCGCAGGGTGTTGGGATACCACTACACAAACTGCATAACGAGAATCCTCATCCAGGATTTATGCAAATTGTCCGAAAAATAACTTTAAAACTCAAAATTTTCGAGAAAATGTGAAAGAAAAATATGACGTCAGCTGGACTATATGTGAAATTTAATATCGCCATATACCAATTATAGCCGTTTATATAGATTTTGGTGATCTATCGCGATACGATCTAAAAGAGTGGGAGAATAGGGAAAAAATGTCAATTTCAACAGACAAATGGTATCGGAGGAGCAATTTGATTTCAAACAAGTGTAGAAAGCAACAAATGAATCATTTATTCCGATATATAAAGACAAATAACAGCAGCCGAACTAAAATACACGCGAAACAATATTCATTAATCTGTAACAAAAGGCGGAATTTTCGGTTTGCAGAAATAACAAGGATAACAAACATAGCAATCATAAGTGAATGTATTGGAGTATATTGGATATTCCCTACATGGATATTTTAAAGAAATACAGCTAATCACCGGATTTAGATTTTCTGTTTGGATAAAGCTAGAAGGTGAATACATACATGGATCGGGCGAAAAACGATATGAAGACGATATTGGTACGGGTTATTCACGTTGTTTATACGGGGTTTGAAATCGCGTGCGTGCAAAACAATGATACCGTTATTGGGATTTATTGGCAGAATCAGAGCTTAGATATCATTATTATTGCGATCTTTAAAAAAAATAATAATATTTGTCTGATATATTTATAAATAATCCAGCAGTAAACGTCACATCCAGATAATCAGATATAAGCTTTATTTAACTTCATAAAACTTAAAAACAGATGAGAAACAAGATTAAAATAAATAAATGAAAGACTTTAAAGCATGAAAATGTTACCCCATACACTTGTGAAAGGGAGCTATTTTTAAAGAGATTGGCTTTAGGCGGTTGCCTAATGACGCGTTAGACGTTTGTCTATAAACGCGTTAGGCGTTTGTCTATGAACGCGTTAGGCGTTTGTCTATGAACGCGTTAGGCGTTTGCCTATGAACAGCTACCATTCGGATCATCTTAAAATGCGGCAGCTTAAAAATATCGGCGATATTCGCACAACAATAGTGTATTCCGTTCGTGAGTTTTGCGATACGCACTTTACTTTCGGTCAATGTAGTGGTAGTACATTACAAACTGCTAGGGAATAAGTAATGTCACACTTTGTCTTTTGCAGTTCTCTCAAAAACAATTCATCGTCAACTTACTGTTCTTTGAACGCTTTTTCTGTACTTATAGCATTTTTTCTTGTTCTGCGCAGATTATGTTTTACTAAACACCCTGTATGTAAGTAAATTTATTTAAATTAATTACAAAATATTTTACATTAAAAGAAATCCTGAAAATTCCTTAAATGTCAGAATATCAAAGTAGTTTTGCCTCTTATATTTTAATATAGCTTTTAATGCAGATTTAAAAAGATTGCATTTTTTTATAAGTACATAATAAGAATATCTCTGCAATAAACAAAGTTATAAATTATTTCCTTCAATTTTCTTAATGGGTAAATTTTCTTAATGTAGATTTTCCATTTTACCAAAATATATGTATCTGAAACTATTAAAATTAGATGCTTATTAAAATATGTAAGTCAAATATTTTCAGCAAGGTACGTTTATTAAAGTAAAAAAAATGAATTATTCTTCATGAAAAATATTGCATGATTTATATGTTTATAATTTATTACTCTATTTATATGAACACGACACGTTTAAACAATTACTCCACAAAATTACAAGTGTTTCGTAATTGCATAATTTATCAAATGTCTCGTGTTGAAGTTTTCGGGTTTTTTTAACATATTTCATTTTACTTTTAAATGCATGTAAACAATATGACTAAAAGTGTTTTATTAACAAGAAAACGTTTAAAACTTGAGAAAATACCGTCTTGAAGTTTGAGAAAGTTTTTTTTTTTGTATAAATATTATTTAAATGAAGTATCACCTTTTTTAATAAAACGAAAAAAAAAATAAATTAAATTATTTTTTGGGAAACCAAAGACGCTTTTTAGGCAAGATTGCTTTTATTCCACTTGCTGCGGAAACGTAAAGTACGTACGTGAAGCGTGTGTTACGAGGGTTCCAACAGCAAGTACGCCTAATGGTTTTTTCGCACTGAATTTTCGTTACTTTCCAGCAATGGCGAAATGTCATTCACTGCTTATGAGGATGCATTCAGTAGGTTATTGTAGATACAGGATCGTCGAAAGAAGTTCACCACATGAAAAAAAGAAACATAATTCCAAATGTAACAGAGGAAACGAAATTATTGATATTTGCAAAGTACTAGGAAAATATCTGAGATTTGTTAGATGTAACTGTTACGGAAGAGTGATTTTTAGAAGATGTGCAAATGCAATGAGTAGTAATAGTGGCCTTTGTGCAGTCGAATCTTTTTTGATGACACTAAAATAGAAAATACAAAAGTTTGTCCGTCATTCAATTTTCGAATGGATGCAGCTATAGTAATAAAATTTGTGTCTACGCAAAATAAAGTGCAGAGTGTATATGTTCTCGCCAATTAAATTGTTCGCTGCGTCCCTAGTGACTAAATGCAAAACATGGTTGCCTTTGTGCAGTCCAATCTTTTTCGATGACTCTAGAATAGAAAATGTAAAAGTTGCCCAGTCATTCAATTTTTGAATAGACGCAGCTACAGTAATAAAACTGGTGTCTACGCAAAATAAAAAGCACAGTGTATATGTTCTAGCCAATTAAATTGCTCGCAGCGTCCTCAGTGACTAAATGCAAAACATAGTGCTCCCATTTCGAAAACTGTTGAGAATATGACAAAGAGCCAAGTTGTTCAACATCATCCATTTATTAGGAAATTACTTCATGAATATAAATAGCCTTAACTGAAAGGAAACATTCAGAATAGCAATGTGATTTTCATTTACATCAAAACGCTTATGTTCATAGTCTGAAGAACTAAGCCGCAAAACAGTTACATCTAACCAATCTTAGATGATTTCCGAGTACTTTGAAAATAAATTGTTGGATTTACTCAATTACTTTTGGAGATTTATTTATTTTATTACTTTCTTCTATCTTTACAAGAAGAAAGTATTGGATTCATGTGAATTTTCGACTTCCAGTTTTCGACGGATTTATACGTTTTAGAAGGTCGTGAGCACGATTTGACTATTTTTAGAAAATGTCTGTCTGTCTGTATGTATGTATGTGACAAAAAGATTGTGGGCGCTCTCTCTCAAAAACTAATACTCGGAATTTAATAAAACTTTATATTCAGTTAGTTGCTGATGTAAATTGGTTCTGATTAGTTTTTGCTAAAAATTGCCCAGCAGGTGGCGCTGCAATGCAGCATTTTTCGCGATTTCTGCAATAACTCTATCTCAAGAACTAATGCTCGGAATTTAATAAAACTTTATATTCAGTTAGTCTCTGATATAAATTGGTGCTGATTAGTTTTTGGTAAAAATCGCCCAGCAGGTGGCGCTACTATGCAGCATTTTGCAGGATTTACACGATTTTAGCGATGGTCTTATCTCAAGAAATAATGCACATAATTTAATAAAACTTGAATTTTCCGTTAGACCTTGATATAAATTGGTGCTGATTCGTTTTAGTGTATGCGAAACCTGTGTGAGATAGAAGAAAGTTTTGGGATTGTGACATCCGACTAGTTTTTGTAAATGTTTCCCATGTCTTTATCACATTTGCATAAAGAAGGAAAAAAAAGAGAAATAAAAATATTAATCACTATTGGTTTACACTAACTTTTACTGTTTTTTTTAAATAAGAAATTACTATTCCATGTAAAGTTTACGCCTGATTAATATCGCAATTTAACTCAATTTCTTTTTAAAGATTATATCATATTTGTTTGTTTTATTAAGTAATAGTTTATAGTGAATTTTAATGTTCTTCAATGAGTGTTGTCAGATAAGGCAGATTCATTACATTATAAAAACGAACATCGTTATAAAAAACTAACATAAGAATTTTTTAAATTATGTATAATTTAGTAAACTTTCAATTTAATTTATTGCCTTTAAAACATTTATTTTTGAAAAAGTAATAAGAATATTACCAATATTTTTCTTGTGAGATGTAGAAATGTATTGATAAGAATCATTTCCATGGTATTTTTTCCGTAATTTGTTTAAGTGATACTTAAATGCATATCCTTATTAAAAAGGGAAATGTTTTTGATTTGTATAATAAGAATGATTTACTAAAAATATTCAGGTTTATTTTAAATAATTGAATCAAATTAGCGGCAATGTTAAAATAACGTATTATATACATTTATACTTCATTGCAAGGAAGTATTAATTCTGAAATAATATTAAAGTAATCTGAACACACTTGTGCTGAATTCTCCGTCTGTATTAATAACAAATATATTTATAATTGTTTAAAAAATATGTTATTTAAAGTTCTATATTTTCAAAAATTACAATTTTTTTTAATTTTAAGTGAAATACATTTCATTCAGTTGCCAGTTTAAATTAAAATACTGTGATTAAGTTTTGAAATTGAAAACTGGCAATTTTTTAACAAAATATTTATTAAATTTTTGAAACAAAAATGAACATTTTATGTTACATTATTTTATTTTTTCACTTTTTTATATTTTTAAATAGAAATTCTAAACTATTTTATTTTATATACGAGTAAATTAATTTAATGTGTTTGAAATATTATTATTTGAACTTCAAATATTTACATTAAAAATCTAAAATGAGTTAGGAAACAATATTTAAAGCTTGCAAAATACATCTAATGCTATGGTAAAAAACAATCACAAGCAGATGATTTATACAATTATATTTTATTAAACTCCTTATGCAAACATGATGATTCGAAAGTATTTTCAATTTATTGTGAAATCTCGTAATAGAAAAATATATGACATAAAATATTTTAATGTGTTTAGTGTTTTATAATATTTCTTTGTAGTGAAAAAAAATCACAAATTATAGCATACGAAAATAGTTCCCTGATTAATTTCAAGTTTTAAAGATTCAATCTTTACATCCGTAATATCAATGCTGTCTTTCTCAAGGATGTTTAACGCGCTTTTAAAAAATGTATATTATGTCAAAAACAATGTTAAAAATATTTTATATGAATGTTCAACTAGAATTACAAGGAAAACAATTAATAATGTATATGTTTTTATACTTGTAATTTAATATTATAATTTTACAAAAAGCATTTCTTGCTAATAACACAAACGATAGCAATGCATTATATTTCATGTAACTCATACTCGGGTACATGTAAAATTTTCTATACAGGTTAGAGATTGAAATATTATAATTTAAATTATGATAAAGATTTAAATATAACACTCAAAATGTGATGCTCTTCTACAGTCAAATTCAGATAATCCGTTGTTAGAGGACAATGATAAATTTATGAAATCTGTTACAAAGTTCTCATTAATTAATGAAGTATTTTAGTAGATAAACTAATTCAGTGAATGGGATTAACAGGGCTTTTCTATACTGGGCGTTTGTGAATTACGTTTCAACTTTAGAAATGAAAAACTGCGCATACATGTATCGATTAATAAGTAATGTCAAAATTGTAACATAATTTTATTACAACTAGATAGTCAGATAAGTAAACATATTGGTAAAAAAGTGTATTAATGGGAACAAATAAAAGTAATTTAGAAAAATTAACATATTCTTTACATGTCTGTAATTTACATGATTTATTATATTATAATTAGGAAAACCGAAATGTTATTGATGAAAGAATCCATAATCATGTTGTATATCTTATGCGTTTTTACACATCTCTCCCTCTCAATGTATGCATGCGTGTATGTGTACTACATTGTAGAAAAAAAGTCAAAGGTTTCTGAATCTAGGAAAATAAAATATAACCATGTAATAAAATATACAATAACTTATTCTGAATTTTTATAAAAACAAAGTTTCTTTTGCTGCAACTGATTTTTGTTTACGTTTCCGAGTAGTTTTTACAGTTTAATTATCTTTTTTTTTCAACCCGTAATATAAGTTTTGCGGATGTCAGCAACTCTGAAGTATTTTACTAAAATCCATTTAAAGAAAATTAAAAGCTCTGATTCCATATGATGTAATAAAAATAATGCAATAAATTAAAAGTTTAATTGACTTACTGGTGTATAATATTTTAAATAAATGATGTATATTAGATTAAAGTTTGTTAATTAAATTGTTGAAAAGAAATTATACTCCATAACAAAAAAAGTACCATATGATTTGGATGGTTATAATGTATTGCACTACTTACGTAAACACGACACTTTTCAACAATTACCCCACAAAATTAATGGAAACACAAAGTTTCCTAATTGTCTCATCTATCAAATGTCTTGTTTTAATATTTTTTAATATTTTGGTAGATATTTCATGTAACTTTTAAAATATGTATAGATAGAATGAAAAATGATTTACTGAAAAGGGCAATTTTAGAAGCATTAAATGCAGTTTTTAAATGTAAAAAATGTTTTTATTACTTTTGTACAGCAGTGAAATGAAGTGTCATCTTTTTGATAATAATGAAACGTTCCTATAACGCTTTTCTGATTTTTCGTTTTATAAAATACCCGGTCTTCCCAGGTGATAGAACATAGGTAAAACCCCTTTTTAATAAAAATCATTAATAGATTTATTACAAATAATTTTTTATATGAAACATATCAATTATGTACTCAAATAAAGTTTGAAATTTAAGTATTTTACTATTCTACTTGTGGTATGTCAGGGATTAATAATCGCCAAAGATTTCACTACTCACAGCGTCTTTATGTTTCTGTGAGTTTGTGGAGTTCAAGCGCGTAGTTCGATTTAGTTCGAATAGTTTTTTATAGTATAATTATCATTTTTCTGTTGTCAATTATCATTTTTCTGTCTGTTAATTTCGTGTTTTATTTATATTATTTTCATAATTTATTAACGAACTTCTAATTTCGTTACAGAATTTTACATGGAAACAAATGCTGTGCTATTTATGTTGTCTATTTTTAATACTTGGGAATTTTTCCAGAGAAAATTTCTCACCCCTTGCATTGATAATATTTCAAATTTTAATTGCTTAAAAGACGTCTAGGGCAGATTGTCCCGGTTTGGATACATTTTCACTCTGTTGGCTATACGCCTTTTAAGTAATGAAAATTTGAAATATTATTTATGTTGTTTTAAAAACAAACGGGTTTATATTTCGTAAGCGGGCCGCGCAGAATAAAGATTTTTTTTAAAAATCATATTTGAAGCTTATTTAAAACACCAGAATAAAGAAAGTACATTGTACACACGATAACTAAATTATAACACAGTTTTCAAACAAATTACATTAGAAAGAACATTTTTCCCTATTTAGTGTTATAAAAATTTAATTGGGATGTGTTTAAAGGTTAAAACAAATCGCATTAACAACGCAATTGATTGTTCAGGTCCTTACCACCGTAAAATCGACGCCTGCGTTGTTCACGGCCATATCTTTGCTTTATAATATATATTCCAATGAATTTTCTTTTAAGCAGACGCAGTTACTTAATAGAACAGCAGTGTAGACAAAATACCGATGTTTCCTAATCTAGGAAAAAATAATATAACTACGAATGAAACTATATACAGTGTTACCTCAAACGTCCAACATTCCTAAATCAGGTAACTTCAATTATCCGGCATTAATGTCATCTCTCCCCTCTTTTGTTTACATTTCCAATTTAAGGGAGAAAAAAAAATAGCAATTGTTTACGAATTAAAAAATTAAAGATCAATAGTAAAAGTGCAAAGAAGAAATATTTGACTGTGAAATTTCAGGTTTCCATATTTTCCGAGAAAAGGCCACCGTTTATGGATAATTGAACATGCATAATCGGAAAATGAATTAAGAGTCATAAAAACGACACAGGTGATTGGCTGAGAATTGACGAAAATGTTTAAAAAACAAATGCTACTTTTACAGGTACTGATTTTCGGGAAAGATCCCGAGTAGTTTTTATTGATTGTTAATAAATTTTCTCAATCCGGAAAATATGCCTCCCGGATGCTTTCAATTATCAGGTTAAAGTACCAAATCTCATTTTGATGTTCAACAAATATGTTTTACAGACAAAAATGATAAATTAACAGCACGAACATTAACATTAAAATCTATATATATATTACGCTATCGTACGTGGCACAGAAATCGCGATTATTGTTTGTATTATTTGGCAACACCAGAATGAAACGCATCTCAATGTTTAGGTGCTGCCATCTACAAGAATAAAAACGAAACAAACAATGATTTCAAATTGTAATTATAATTTGTCAACATTAACAATTAAATAGATATATTTTTTATACATTTTCATTTAAAATATTGATTTTTGTAAGCATTTAATATTTATGATTTAAAAAAATATAATTAGCAATATAAAATTTAAAATGTAAACAAATTTGATTGCAAAATGATTTTTAAAAATGGATTATTCGTGAAAAGGGAAAAGTAAGTGTAATAATTGTCCCTGACCGTTTTAATTTTTAAACGTAACTGTTATATTTTTGAAATTTTAGCTCTTTTTTTCATTTTAAATTTTAGCTCTTATTCTCTCTTATTTTTAAGAAGTCCACTCTACTGTTATTTTTTTCAATGACAGTTTGCACAGGCAACGCCGGGCGGGTCAGCTAATTTATATTATTTTGTTATTATGCATGTACAAATTCAATTAGTGATTTGAAAATGGAGAATTAATAGAATCCTAAAAATATATATTCCGATTTGACAAAACTGATTGATACACTATAAAAGCTACTCGAACCGTTTCCGAAAAACAGCGGCAGCAAGGGGGAAACTCTGCTTTTATAAATAATAATTTAAATATTGAAAACATATTGGTTTCCCAGGTTTCTAATGATAAAAAAAATGCTTTTCGGAATAATGAATGACTTAGAAGATGTTATTGTAGGTTTTGTTCAAAGTTATATTTTATTTGCGTAGATTAGAAAGCATTTTTTTTTTTTTTTTTTTTTTTTTTTTTTTACAGTGTGAGTACACTGTGTACTATTTATTATTTGAATATTATACAGTGTGTCCCAAAAATCCTTGACAGATTTTAAAATTCAACAAAAGTTCAAGCAATTGGCGTATGAGAGTACAGTTTGGACTAAAATTCTTCTTATGATCTGAAATTTTGTTTAAGCAAATAAGTAAATTACTTCCAAAAATTCCTCATAGATGGCACTGCTTCTGGAAAGTTATCCAATATGTAGAATGTCTTTATACATAACAATGGCGAAAGATGCGCAATGCGTATGCACTACATTTTTCTAAACTATAGCAATCCGCATTCCAGAACTTAACACTATTCGCCTTCCTGAGTTCAACTAACGAGTGAGGATGGATAGGCGAGTATTGTTAACTTCTGGAATGTGGGTTGCCATAGTTTGGACGTCACCCACCTTGAGAACCCGCTTTTGGCTTATGGTCAGGACAAGCCCCTAGGTCAAGGCAGAACCATAGTTTGGACAAAAACTGTGCATACGCATTGTGCATCTTTCGCCATTGTTATGTATAAAGACAATCCTCATATTCAATAACTTACCAGATGCAGCGCCATCTATGAGAAGAAAAGAGGCTATTGAAGGGCGATGTTTCCGCCTGCGGGTGCGCGAATAACGACGCACAGTGGGGCAAGATCCCCGAAAGCGGACAAAAATATGAAAAATGGTATTCGAATTGCACGAAACTTGGTATACAGGTATTTTTCAGAGTGCTGATTACGATTCCAAAATTAAAATTTCAAACGAAAAATGGTGGCCACAAAAATTAAAATGTTTTGAAAGTTAATCGGTTTGTTTGAAATTCTGCATACAGGTTCTTTTCAGGATGTTAATTACGATTCAAAAGTTAGAATTTCCAAAATCAAAACCAAATGTTGAATCTAATATGGCAGATTAAAAGTTAAAAACAATTAGATTTTAATAAAATGTAACGTTATGAGGCTACACATTACAAGGGTTTTTGAAAAAAAAATAAAACATTTTAAATCGAAATTAAACAATCTGTTTTTATTTATAAAACACAATTAAGTACATTTATGAAAAGTAAAAAGTTATTGTGCCTACAGAGATAAGGATCTCAATTTCTTTCGTGGTAATTAACGTAGGATTGAAATTAATGTGTCTAATGATACTTAAAGGTATAAAAACGATATCTTCCATCTTCCATTGTTTTCGTCTTGCGAAATCTTTCGATATCTTCATAAACCACGGATATACTTTCATTTAAGTGGTTTTACACCATCATTTTGTGAATCCATTTTAAAGCATTAAAATCGGATGATGTTGAGAAATATAGCAAAAAAAAAAATAAGAAATGTAGCATCGAGTTTACAGGAACCGTTGTTTTGCTCTTTTTGTTTGCATCAGATAATACTCCCACACGCGTCAACTTTGAAATGATTCAAGTTATCAGGGAAACGCGAAAATAATTTTCTAAATACAGATTATGACACTCCAAACATTATTCCATCAAACTGTATAATCAAATTTCCCTAAATAGTAACTTTAATTACCGACTTTTTGGCAGCTTTTCGAGATTTTGACCCACTGTGCGACAGTAAAAAAAACGAAAAAAAGGAAAATATTTTGAGACCTTTTCTAAGTTTTACTAAAAAGTATTCTTACATACACTTTTTCTTTAATTTTGCGGTAAAAATGAACATCGATAAAACGTAGAGGTAGTTCCAACAATGATATGCATTTCCCATTTCTGTAAGTGCTCATTTTTCGATATTGTGCTGTTTTATCATTAATTAAGTCATACAATTTTAGTCTCTATTTGTTTCTATGTTAATCCATATTTGCCTGTCATCGATTGCATTTCAAACTTCTGTTGAGTCCTAATTCTAAATTGCCAATGTTAATCGATAGTGTAATGATTGGAGTGAAAATTGTTTGTGTGCCAATTGCGGAAAGTGTTACTCAATTCCACAATTAGAAGTAGAAATGATTTGTTTTAAAATACAATACATGTTCATGAGTTTTAATTGAATGTAACTTCAGAGTCAAGTTAAGCAAACAAATTGAATATGTTTCATTTGAAATTTACACTGACACCATCATTGCAGATAATCGATTCAATAGGCTAAGGTCACATAACTTTATCGAATTATGAGAATGAACTCAAACTTGATATCTGTAGTTCACACTGTTCACGCATTGTTTTATTTTGTTTAAATTATAACATTTTAAGAAGATTATAAATTTGTAATGCAATAAATGTATATAGCTTAAAATGTGTTAAATTTTAAAGATATGGAATTTGTGAAAAAATTGTTTTTTAAACCATTAAAAAACATGTGACTCCTTATTATAGCCCCGAATATCTTAAAAATTATTTTTATTCATCGGTATCCGAACATAATTTTCAAACTAATACAAAAAATATCAGATTCACTCTGTTAGTAAATATATTTTTGAACATAAATGCATTTTTGAAAATGATTAATAGGACAAATTCGTATTTAATACTTTGGAATTTTTCCATAAAATTTTTTCCATACAATTAAGCAATTAAAATTTGATGATTAATAGGACTTTTACAAGAAAAGTTTCCTTTAGATTGACTGCGAAATATAAAGTGTCTGATAAGTCAGAAAAGTAAATGGATTAGTGCGAATGTGATTTTGTAATGTAGTAATGTAAATGTAATGTCTTAATGAATTATTGTAAATGTAGAAATATAAATGTAACATAAAATGCTGCCATAGGTATTCGGATTTGTGAATACATTCTAAGAGAGCTGTGAACCTATCTCGAAAATCTGCGATGAATACATATGCAACGATGAATATATGTCTTCCACTAAGGAAATATTTCATGCATTTTATAGCTAAAATGTTTTCTGTAAAGCTATTTGTTAAGATGTGAAGAATCCAAGCATACATGAATTTTATATTATATCATTCTAAAAATTAAATATTTTCCTAATTGATTCTAATTTATATACATTGCATTTTTTACATATTACACAAATATAAAAATCTTTCAAAGCACCTATACCGGTGTTCATGCAATTAATAATTATAGCACAATAATTAAAATTATAGCACTGTTTTGAAATATTTTAAACTTTTCAATTCCATATATTAAAATCACATAGAGAGTCATTTTTAATACATGAATGCCGTTAAAATATTTTGTGTTTGTTTATTTAAACATTGTTGACCGGTGACAAGTTTACTCGTCTCTAATTTAGCGCCTTTTCTTATACACGAAGTTTTAAGTAATAACCTTTGCCTTATTAACTCACAGAATGTATGTCATTACATAAACCAAAAATTACAGTTAAAAATATCTGGTTGCTTTTTTCAATAAAAAACAGTTAGACGGGCAATACTGCCAATCAGATGTGTAAAAAAACATTGAAAAAAATTCTTCTTTTACGCATATGTTATCTATAGTTCGATCAATTAGCGTATTTCAACAAATGTTACAAATGTGTGAATGTAAACACTTGCATTTATTTTGATATATGAGATTTTCAATTCTTTGAAATATAAATGTTTTAATTGTGTATTCTTTAAATTAAAAGCAATATATTCCTTGCAATTTTAATCTTTTCGCGAGATATGCGTAAGAAATTTGCTTTTCAGTTATCATTAATGAAAACTAAATGATCACTAATGAAAACTAAATACAAAATATAAAAAAGAAATGATTATTTTAAAATTTTGTGCTGGTATTATTTTTTACTTATATATCTTGTGATAAAAATGTAAAAACATATATCATTTATAAACTATTCATAAAAATTTAGGGTTAAATAACTACAAGCAACCCAGATTGAATAGAGTATTTCGTAGCTTCCATTACAAAAAATAAAAACAAACTATTGCAGCCAATGTAGTAAAGTAATTCCGGACACGTTTGGTACATTTTCACCGATCATGACCCTCAAACCTCAAAACCACAACCTGTTCAAATATTGATTTATATATATATATATCATTTTTCTCATACTCTTGTATTTATGAACCGAGTGATTGACTGAGATAAAACAGTTTGAAATTCTAGGATCGTGGACATATTCAAATATTCTGAATTTTGTCATACGATTGCACTCGTACTTATTGACTGATTTTAAATGTGACTGTACAGAATATATCAAGATATCGATCGAGTTCGTTAGCCAGCTTCATGTGCCATCTTGTTTCAAAATGACGGCCATTTATTTTTTTGAATTTTTAAAAATTCAAAAAGATATACTCAACAATTAGAAATTGAAAATGTTTTTACTTTAGTGCTCGATTTTGATAAAAAAAGACTCGCAGCATTTTTTATCCCTTATCATAAAAAATGCCTCATATATACCAGTTTGAAATTCTAGGGTGGCTGATGTTTTATAACAATCTGATTTTTGTCATGCAACAGCACTCGTATTTTTAACCAATTTGTATGTGACTGAGCATGCGTACAGGATTTACAAAGGTCTTGACTGAGTTCTACGGCCAGTTTCATCCGACAACTTGTTTCGAATTGGCAACTATTTAAAAATTTCAAATTTTTAAATGTACAAATTTTTAAATGTACAAAATTTTATAAAACTAAAAATGTATTATCCTTAAGCGTTTGGACTGGATATAAGGATTACGGAGCATGTTTTGTCTGGCTTCTATCTTTAAAAATGACTGAGATATGGCAGTTTGTATTTCTAGGGGGGCTGATTTTTACATAATCAGGTTTCACTGATGAGGTTTAGAAAACGGGGTTTCTCGCAAATATATTTTAATCGCTATAACCATTGTTGCTACTCTCATACGTTTAAAACACATTAGTAATCCACCAGCGTAAAATTTTCGCCCAACTTAGAAAATATCGGCATAAATAAAACCAACCTGGCCACATCTGACTACTTTGTCGAAATTCTCATACAAATTCAGTATTGGCGAAAACTGGGATTGAATATTCTATAGTCCTGTTATACATATTTTAGCTTCGAGTGTTTGAGTAAAATTAGATGAATTTTTAAAACAAGGAATATGGAAATTAACTATCCCCCCTGGTACAGGCAGGATTGCCTTTTTTATATAACGTGAAACTAGACAAACAGGAAGAAAGTAATTGTATACTTTCTATTAATGAAACCTAATAAAAATAATATGTTAATGAAATGCAAAGTATTGTGTATTACATTTTTGGTGCAACATTTCATATGGACGAAACGGACATCGTATACTGACCATTTTTTAACTTTCTAAAAAATCATCTTAACGTAACACTTCTACAATACAAAAAAACGTCATTTAAAACGTCATATATTTTTATATATATCGTATTTAATTATAAATTTTAAAACAATATAGAAAATTGATATACAGTCGGACCTCGTTATCACGACACCCGGTTTTTACGTCACTCCGCTTATCACGTCAGTTTTTTAAACTTCCGATTTTCTGTATATGATTTTAATGTTAATAGACTCCGGATTTTACGTCGTTGAATAATTTTCAACTCCAGATATACCGACGGTTTAAGAAAACTTTCCATTTTTCATAATCCCTTCTACAAGCACGAAAATTAAGCGGTAAGAAATGCAAAAGTGTCTAAAATACTCATTAAGATAAAGGATAAACTTTATTTCAATACTTTAATAAACAAATACGTATTTCTTCCCCTCTTCCTGTGCGTTCTCACCCCCCCCAACGATTACTCACACCCACCATGTGAGAGAGAGAAAAAAGCAGGTGTTGCTGAATTTGTTCGTGTGGCAAAGACGCAGATGCCCATTTGAACTGTAAAACATTTCATTTTCACACTTTATTCGCAGTGTTTCCGATTAAAACTGTTTACAGCAAAATGGCAAGTAAACTCGGTTCATGGACGCTGAATGAAAAATTAAAAATGATAAAAGACTACGAAAAGTCTGGATTATCGAAGGCTGCATTTGCTAAAACAAAAGGAATTCCTAGAACAACATTTGTGACTATATTTTCTTCAAAACAAAGGCTCGAAAATTCTTTACGTGTTCAGTATGGAGTTAAA
This sequence comes from Maratus michaelseni, assembly GCA_963931845.1. Classification (NCBI taxonomy): domain Eukaryota; kingdom Metazoa; phylum Arthropoda; class Arachnida; order Araneae; family Salticidae; genus Maratus; species Maratus michaelseni. Next base: position 398,852,376 of record OZ007592.1, read on the forward strand.
CGGAAGAAAGTTCAAAAATCAAACTACGAAGACGTTTAAGAAGCAGTTCTTAAATGGTTCACCTATGCAAGATCTCAAAATGTGACTATATTAGGTGTGCTTTTAAAAGAAAAAGTAATAGAAATATCGAGAAAAATGGTTGTTTTGGAGTTCTCAGCAAGCAATGGGTGGATTGGAAGATTCAAGGCGCGGAATAAACTTTCTTTCAAGAAAATGTGCGGCGAAGCAGCGGCAGTAAGCCACAGTCAAGTTAATGATTGGAAAGTTTCTTCGTTGACAGATATATTGGAACGTTACACTTCAGGTGATGTCTTCCCAGCTAGAAAATGTTTGCACTTTTTTTGCAAAAAAGTTTCAATTGTGTACAATTTGTGCAAAAAAAGTGAATATTTTTGAATATTTCAAAAAGTGTACACTTTGTGTGCACATTATATGCATTTTTTATGCATACAAAAAAGTGCATATTTTTTGTTTTCAAAAACTGTGCAAATTTTTTGCATAAAATAACTGCCTGTTCCGTGTTCGCAAAAAGTGTGCATTTTTTATGCACAAAAGTCTTTACTTTTTATAGATGTAAAAAATTCTATATTCCAAGTTTTGATTATTTCTATGCATAATGGTGCCAATTCAAATCTGTAAATTTTTTCAAAAGTGCATGTATTTCCTATGAGAATACAATATTACCTAAAAAGAAACACTTCAACGTCACAGATTCGTGCCCCCCTTCCAGCAATATTTTCCTCCCTCACCCCCTCGAGGGATGTGAAGGTGGGGCTGGGGGGGGGGATAAAACATATTTCACACTTTCTGTTCTTCTATGACCTGCAATTTGACTAATAATATAAGATTAAATTCTTTTTCAACATTTTTTAATAAAAATTCAATGGGGGGGGTAACCCCCTCATTGAATTGGACGTATGTACATATGTATATATTATATAGATATTATAAAGAAAAATACAGCTTTAAAACACATATTTTACTGTACATTATTTTTTTTAATAATTTTTTTTCAAAAAAAAAAAAAAAAAAAAAAAAAAAAAACTTTTGTTAAAATTTTAAGTTTTTAAAAATTACAAACTTAAATGAGGAATATCTCAAAATTTTCTTCTCGGTAAATTTTCAAAAAATTTAATTTTTCTTTTTTTTTTAAATTTTTAAGATTTGAAATTTTATAATTTTACCCCTCTCAAATGCACAGTTGGGGTATTCTACATCTCCCAGAGACAGTGAAAATGATCTAAATTACATAAAGCATATATTCTAAAACTAATTAAATAAAATTCCAACTGCTAATTTTTTGAACAGTGTGACAGGCCGACAGGAGTGGAGGATATATTGGTTTCCATCTGCGCGTGCGCGGTGCCTTTCCTTCTGTTGTCGAGATACATGATGCAAGCGTAAACAAGAATTGTATATACAAGATTCTAACCCAATTTTTCTCGCCTGATGTTGTCTATTTTACAGAAAAAAAGGTAAATTATTCAATTTTATGTTGTAATGTTCTCTAAAAAACATTGTAAATGAACGTTTGTTTGGAATAAAACCACCCTAATCCTAGTTATAAATGTTAGGCTTAAATGCTACGGCTTTTGGGGAAAAAAAAATCTTTTAGCTGCTTTTAGCGGTAGTGCTTTTATCAGTTTTCACAGTAACTTGTGATTTTCAGTTTAACTATAGCAGGGGTCATACAGACGCCTTACACTACTTAGAAACTCCATAGAAATTAAAAAGTTTCCAAGGAGATACTTAAACTCCTTAAATAAACAAAACAAAATACTTCTTAAATTATCACAAAGTATAATTTAGCGTTCAACAATGATTAAAGAAAGTAAAATAAGTCTTCCCATGTTTATAAAAATGAAGTTCAAGTAATTACTGTCCTTCTAAGAAAAAAAAAATAATCAAATTGTGTTTTTGTTTTGTTTGTACATACCCGTAAGTTTTCCCTTCAAAATTTGGTTTTTAAAATCTATCTGCATGTGATGTATGATGAGTATTTGAGAATTGACTGTCCTCTGTATCTGTAATATATGACTAAAGCTAAGATACTTGTTTTTATTTTACTTTAAAGTTAATATGTTTAAAAGAAAGCTATGAACAATATTAATATGATTATTTATTGAACTTCAACATGGGGTACAGTGGACCACTCACTCCTGGGGCACAGTGGTCCACAATCCACTCTGCTCCTGTAATGCAGAATGTTCAAAATATTTAATAACTGCTTATTTTCTATAAAGAAAGATTGTTTTAAAGTAGATTTAACTGTAAAATAAAGTAAACAAATAAAAATAACAATTTATTTAACATAGTAAGAAATATTTTGTTTTGTATTTACTGCCTTTGATAAATATAACTGTAGTCTAATTGTTGATGATTTTATTCAAGTAAGATTTATGAGACGCAAATTGAATGAAAATCAGTTTATTTTTTCTGAAACTGTAGATGAATCTGCTGTTGATGTCAATGATTTCATAATGTTGCTCTCAGACCCAAAATTATTTCTTGAAAATTCCAGGCTCAATCTTACTCATAAGTACTTAAGAATTTAATTTGCAAATTTTAATGTGAGCGGATTTTTTTGTACTTAAGTAATAACTTCAACTAAATTGCAATTGTTCCTGTATTAATCTGTTATTATTTTCAAAATATAATTTTTTTGTTTTTGCTTCAAAATTTATATTACTATGTTATTTTGTGGGTGAAGGGGCAACAAAAAATAATTAGATTAATGAAAAATAGATTTATATTGTATTTTAGATAATACCTAAGAGTGGTCCACTGTACCACGGTGGGTGGACCACTGTAGCCCGCTTCCGGGGTACACTGGTCCACTTCACAAGTGTATATATATATATATTTTTTTTTTTTTTTTGAAAAATGTATTGAAAACTATGTTGTGAGAAAATTATGATGGATGTAAGAAGGTTTAAGGAATATTCAAAAATATTTTCATACAGATCGGTCAGTCTGTTAAAGAGAAAAAAAATGTTAACTGGAAAAGTGGTCCACTGTGTCCGGTCTCCCCTACATGAAGTTTAGAACAGAAGCAGTATCTTATTAGTTATTCGAGCTTTTTATTAATCTTTCAATCAAGCGGTCTTGGAAACCAAAACCACTCACAGTATGTATGCAACAGTTTTTGTGACAGCAATTAAGGGTTAAACTGCATAAAGTAATAAAGGAACAGCTTTGTGATTAACCTGCTGTGTGCCATCTTGTTTTTTAAATCAAGACATATTTGTTTTGTTTCTCATTTCCTTTCATCCATATTTACTTATTATAAACACATTATTTAATTTTATTGGCTAATTTATTTATATTTAATAATATAAGTTAAAATGTTTTGATTTAAAAAATGAGATTTCTGACCTTGAGCGATAAATCAAAACATTTGTTTAGTTTCTGACATAATCAATAGGGTGGGTCGAAATCATTTCTATTACCGCTGCAGAGGCAGTCAAAATTTTGAAAAAAACGGCAAAAATTTCAATTTTTCGTTTTTTCTAGAGTTTTTAACTTTTATTATATGTCTAGAATTAAATAAATTTACATTATAGCTTGTAATAACTTATAAATGTGTAGTAATTTTGATCATGAGCATTGCGAACCAGGGGCGAGAGAGGCCCGTCCCCCCCCCCCTAAATTTGAGAGAAAGGGGTTTTTTGAAGTGATTTTCCGGAACGTTTTAGAGATTTTTTGTTGGGAGGGGGGGAGAAAAGGTGAAAATTGAGGGGGAATTTATGTAAGATTTCTTCCTACTAAAAAAATCCTTAAATTTACCATAAAATCGCAAAAATTTCTTCAAAAACCCCTTTTTTCCAAAATTTAAGAGGGGCGGGCCCCTCTTGCCCTTGGTTGGCAATCCCCATCATCAAAATTACTAGACATTTATTAGTTATTACTAGACATAATGTAAATTTTTTTAATAGTAGACATATAATATGAATTTGAAAAAAAGTAAAAAACGGAAAATTGAAATTTTTGCCGTTTTTTTTCAAAATTTTGGCTGCCTCTGTGGCGGTAATAGAAATAATTTCACCATAATGATATTTTATTGGAACATTACTAACATCTTGATGTAGCTTTTGCATTCTATTAGAAATTGTATTGTATGGTTGGATAATTTAATTAAAAAAAAAAAAAAAAAAAAGCGATTTTTTTAAACTTTGCCCTCTTTGCGGCGGTAAAAGATATTTAAAAGATATTAACCATTTGGTGTAATATTTTGTGAATTTATTCCTTATTACCAATGGCAACTTTTCCGCACTATTACGTTTCGATTATATAAATTTCGGTTTTTTTCGACCCACCCTAATAACCAAGTTAAATCAAAACATTTTAACTTCTATTATTAAATATAAATAAATTATTCAATAAAATTAAATAATGTGTTTATAATAAGTAAATGTGGATGAATATTATTTTGGACTTATTAATTGAAAGTAAACTAAAAAATTATTTAAAATATATAAAAATATGCTTTGATTTTGTTTGTCAAAATTTGTTGGGGGGGGGGGGGGAACTCCACTGCAGGAACCCTCATTCAAGGCCAAAATGCTGTTTTTGTTCACAGGAGGTAAACATACTTTTTGATCACCTTCCCCTCTTCCTCCTCCACAAAGTAAATAATAGCTAACTTATTTTAATCATAAAGTACATAATATTGAACTATGTAATCAACTTTGTCAAGTATTTATTTGATAAAACCTCTGAAACCGGAATCTAAAGGAATATTAAAAAAATATCGCAGTATATGGATTTCCTTCTTGGGATGTATAATTGTTGATACATATGTTTTAGCATATTAGTTAGTAATCTGTAACTTTTAAAATGTAATTACGAAAATTTTAAAAGCTTATAAAGTAAATTTAAATTACTCTAAACTAAGGATGCACTGAATCGCGATTTTGGCCGAATACTGAATATTCAGCCCACAAGTATACCGAATATTCGGCTGGCCTAATATTTTTATATTTCAGACTAAAGTATTAAAAGTTAAATTATAAAACAATTTTACATAATATTTAACACAGATACTGCCATTTTATGAACCAGACCTTTTTACAAGAAGCCTTTACAGAAAAAAACAAACTGTGCTTTATCTTTGAGTTATAACTTAAAAAGAGTATAGTCTTAAAACATTTTTAATTAATTTAGTTAAACTTTGATTAATTAAACTTTGTAGCTTCTTCTGTGAAATAAAATAAATTTATAAAATGTTCTTATATTCAGTTATAAGCCATTTTGTATTGGGTTGTTATTGATTTTCTTCTCTTTTTAGAGTGGAAGCTTAGCTGCTAGTAAAATGTGGTTGAACAGAGACTTGTTGATACATCTCATGTAAGTATTATTTTATAATTTAATAAATCTTATTACATTATATTTTATTACAGTGTCCAGTTTAATTACGCTGTTTAGGAATTTTGTTATCTTCTTGTTATCTTGCGGCCCTCACAATTACGATTATGCCAAGGTTGCAGCTATGTAGATATGCCATTAATGGACACCTCCTTCCCAATGTTTTTTGTTTAAAAAAATAACCAATTAATATTTTGCTTTTTTTTTTTTCATCTCATAACTCCCCATTGCATGTTTTACAATCTGGAGTATTGTTGACACTCTAAAAAATCCTGAATTTCGTCGATCGACCGCGTAAAAATCCTGAATTTTGTCGATCGACCGCGTAAAAATCCTGAATTTCGTCGATCGACCGCGTAAAAATCCTGAATTTCGTAGATCGAACGCGTAAAAATCCTTAATTTCGTAGATCGAACGCGTAAAAATCCTTAATTTTGTAGATTGAACTTGTAAAAATCATGAATTTCATTGACCGAACGAGTAAAAATAATGAAATTCATTGACCGGGTGTGTAAAAATAATTAATTTTATCAACCGAGCATGTAAAAATAATTAATTTTATCGACTGAGTGTGAAAAAATCATGAATTTTGTCGACTGAGTGTGAAAAAAATAATTAATTTTATCGACTGAGCGTGAAAAAATCATGAATTTTATCGACCGAGTGTGAAAAAATCATGGATTTTATCGACCGAGTGTGAAAAAATCATGAATTTTATCAACCGAGCATGAAAAAATCATGAATTTTATCAACCGAGCATGTAAAAATTATGAATTTTATCGACCGAGCATGTAAAAATCAGGAATTTTTATTGACCAAGCATGTAAAAATAATGAAATTCGTTGACCGGGCATGTAAAAATAATTAATTTTATCGACCGAGTGTGAAAAAATAATTAATTTTGTCGACTGAGTGTGAAAAAAATCATGAATTTTATCGACCGAGCGTGAAAAAATCATGATTTTTATCGGCCGAGTGTGAAAAAATCATGAATTTTATCAACCGAGCATGAAAAAATCATGAATTTTATCAACCGAGCATGTAAAAATTATGAATTTTATCGACCGAGCATGTAAAAATCAGGAATTTTTATTGACCAAGCATGTAAAAATAATGAAATTCATTGACCGGGTGTGTAAAAATAATTAATTTTATCAACCGAGCGTGTAAAAATCATGTATTTTATCGACCGAACGCATAAAAATAATGAAATTTGTTGACCAGGCGTGTAAAAAAAAATTAATTTTATCAACTGAGCATGTACCCGCATAGCATGCATGGTCACAGTGACGTCACCGTGACGTCACAGTGAGTCACGTACGTCACGTCACATCTGTGACCAAAATACAACCACTCAGTGACGTCACATTGTGACTAAAATGTGAATTGCTTGGAAATCATAAAAAAATTGCAAGAACACTACAAAATATGTTATTCAATGTAAAAAAATATGTTTCTGACATTTTTTTAAATTTTTGTGACGTCACTGTGACGTTACTGCAAGTCACAAACACTACGTCACCTGTGTTATCAAAATACCACCATGTTGTGAAGTCACAGTTTGACCAAAATGTGAAGTTTTAATATATTTTAAAATGATGAGAAATATATATTATTCAGGAATGCTTTAATGCACTTAAAGGGTCTGATTCTGACTGATTTTTATGATCCCTGGAAAATTAAGCTATATTGATTAATTTATTTACTGACTTACAGGAAAATGCTTTATAAATAGGTAATTTTCAATCAATATGCAATTATAAATTATAATACAAACATAATGCGGCATGTACTCCATGAACAATTTTTTTTAAATTAAGGCAGTTTCTCATTTGCTTTTCATATTAATTAACAACTTTTGTAAAACTGAGAGCAACAATCTATATTATAGAGCGAAAGCTATCCAAGAGTAACAATGACGTCATGTTAACAGCGGCAACAACTGAACAGTAAATTTCGCTTTTACAGTGATTTTTTTTAACTTCTAAATATTGCACAATTTCAATTTTTAACCGTCGAATAGGAAAAATAAAATTCTCTTTCAAATGCAATATGTTTCAAAACTGTACCTCAATTTACTATGGTAATTAAAGATTTGTTTGTTTGAGGGGAGGTGGGTTGTGAAAAACAGACGCTTTATTATAATAAAATCAGTGGTGTACTTCCGATAACAATTGTTTTTCTTTAGTATTTAAGTAGATTGAGTACCTCTTCCAATATATATTTTGAATTTTGTTTCATACTTTGTAAATAAATTTAACATTTTCCGAATATAAAATGAAATTTTAAAAAAAATTATGCAAAATGTGTAGGATTTAAATAATTATTCACGTGTCCGTTTTTCATTAACCACAAATTTCTTTAAAAAAATATTGTTATTTTACAAGCTGTTTCTTCTACAGGACATTAATAAAGAAAAAAGGAAATTTTGAAAAAGGGAAAATGCCCCCCCCCCCCCCCCCAACCTTTTACTTTTTTAGGATCACATTTTGCAATTATTACGATCTATGCAAATTTTACTTTTTTTATGATTTTGCATTCTTGTCCATTAAAATATTTTTTATGTACCCTAAAAATTTAAACAATATTTTATTTGATACGCCATAAATATTGATATTTTTTACAACTTACAAAAAAAACTATACAAGTATTATTATTGTGAAACTAATCGTAAAAAAAAGGTAAACTGCTTCAAAAATAAATCTTCAAATAAGAAATTTTAATTGGAGAGACTATAAAAAGAAATATTCTGCCTTTTTAACCTTCTACTCTAACATCAACTATATAAGAAGAAAAAAAAAGAAAAAAGATCATCTGCCCTGCTATTAAATGCGCGCAGGTGTTTTAAACGCTTTCATAATTATCGTCTGCTTTTTTAACCTCAGAATAAGAGACGCACAACAGTGTATTTAATCTTTGGATGTCAGTTCGTTGGACAATACGCGTGTTATGAGCGTGTATAATTTCTACGTATTTAAAATTAAAAACCTGCACAGGATTCCGCAAATACAATTTTTATACGAATTTTCTTTCCATGAAAAGTACAATTCCTTTGCGTGGTTAAATTTGTTTTCCGCCAATGTTATTGTACTTCATTTGGGGTAATTTTGCCTTCTCAAGAAACTTTCGCTATTTTTACGTCAAAATAGAATATTGAAGATCACAAAGAAAAAGAGGTATGGAAAAATATTATTTTCCCTGTTAGCTTTGCATTTAGTTATATCGTTTTCAGTTACTTTCATGCAGTATTTTACAAAAGTTAAATATTTCGTTTAACATTTATCAGTTAAGTTTATTAAATTTAATGTTTATTTTGTTAAAATAAGTAACAATATGTCAACGATTTTAATCAGATAATTACTTTCACTAAATTCATTTCCTGAATCATTTTATAGTTATAAATTTCAAAACATCTGTACACTATTATAAAAGAATTATTATTAAAGGGAAATGTTCTTTATAATTACCACCTAATCCTGTAAAAAAAAAATAACAATAAACCAATGTGTGGTTCCATTTTATGTTGTTATCTGAATTTATATATTTTTTCACATTAAAAACTGGTTAAATATTTGAAACTATGTTTATAATTTATTATTTTATTGGGTTATGTAACTATGATTATCTACATTTCAAATGGACTTTATATCTAAAATTTTGGCCAAACTTTATTCTAAAACTTTTATGGTAGATTTTTTTAAATCAGCTTGCTCTATTTATGATGAACAACAGATTATTGTGATTATTGCCTAGTCACGAAACATCGACCCAGATAGATATTTCATCGGCATCATATGATAAATTATATGTGTCACTATCGATGCATTTATTACAATTCCATAAATAATTGACAATAAATTAGTAACATTATTATATTTTAATAACCAAAATATTGTTTTTAAGTATGTTTTTTACTGCAGTTGCATACCTCTAAACATACCAAAAGACAAAGTTATTTTCAGCGGGGTTAATAAGATGATTTTCTTTATTACTGCTATCTTTTAACGCAGTAGTTAATATAAATTGTTTATAGAAACCTCAACATACGACGATACTGAGTTAATTTTTAATATCAAAGTTTCATTTATCATTTAAACAGTTTCATACCTTTATGAATAAAATTAACTTTGTTGAATTTAAAAGTCTGCAGATGTCCAAAAATAGATTTTTTACAAAGGTAAGTTCGTACACGTTACAATTTTGTATTAAAAATTTAACAATATTTATGAGAAAAAACTATATAATTTTTTGTTTATTGTAAATATGAAAAAGTATCTTTTAGTAAATAATTTTTATTTTATGATTTTTATTTTTTTTACTTGCTTAAAATGATGTATGTCAGAGTAAATATTTTTCAAACTGATGTTGTCGAGTCACAAAGGGTTAAAACATAGTTATAAAATAAAGGTTCCATGTATGATAACGTATTTTGATCTATAAGTTAAATTTTCTTTTTCAAAAATGGCAACTTTTATGAAATATTTTTCAAAAATCTTTCTTAATAAATTAAAACATACAGTTATTTTTCTTTTAAATATGATTTAAAACCTGGACCCCGATGTGAATATTTTGGGGAATACATTATTCGAATATTTTCACTAGTTAAATATATAAGATACTGTTTAAAAACTATTGAAATAGTTAATAAAAATTACCCTTTAAAATTTCAAGGCTTAAAGACCTTATCACAGTTAAAATATTGATTATTTTATTATTATCTCAAATTATAGATATAAACTTTTTATACACGTGGTTTAAAATTTCAAAACTGTATTTTTAATATGTACACGATTGCCATTCAAGGGTTTTTCACTCATGAAAACTAAATAAATGACTTTTTCTCAATATTGATTTTTTGTTCATTCTTATATTTTTTAAGTTCCTTACTTCCTTTAGTATTTCAGTTTATTATTTTTTATACATATTCTTTATTATGTATGTAATAAAACCTTGCATGGAATTAGTATTACAGATTTCTTTTTGTTTTCTATATATGAAATCCCATGAAGAACAGTTAAATTTCATAGTTCCTCACTATATAGAATAATAATAAATTTATATAAAATCTAATATTAATTGAAATAGAAATCCATGCACAATGTTCTATAACATATTTTACTAATTGTAAAAAAAATAATAATAATAAAAAGTAAAGTAAATAAATTTAAAAAATATCAATACTTGTAAAAATAGCAGGAATTAAAGTATTAATTTATTTTAATTTTGTAAACATTTTAAATAAATCTATAGTTTTATTTTTCAAAATGTGCTTTTAACTGACTATTAAAATATACTGCAATAACAATTTTTATCAAAATTCTTAAAATTAAAAATAATATTGAAAAGTACCGTTTCCCATTTATAGCAAAATCACATAGTACTTATTTGCTTGATTTAAAAGCATTTCTCTAAAATTTTTAAATACCGAGCTGAAAATACAAAAAATGTTGCATTTATATTATAGAACAACAGAATTTTAATACATTTCACCACTTTTATATAATTAATTTGAAAATCTGCAAATCCACCTTTTGCTATTTAATGTGTAACCAATGGTAATGATTTGGGTTCGTTTGAAATCGGGTTGTCTCACTCGATTGCAGGATTTAAAAAAAATCGTTTAAAAATCGCGTTACCCGACCTGATAGGGTATTCATATAAGAAACGGAGCCCAAGCAAAACCTTAACTAAATAGACAGAATAAAATAAAATAAATAATTTAAAAATCCGACTTAAGTCCTGCATCGGGTTGGTTAATCCGATTTTACCCGCACCCGACATGACGTTCAGCTTGAGCCGAGTAAGAATAGCGATAATTGTTGTTGTTGTTGTTGTTGTTATTCTGTTTGGGTTAAATTGATTGTAATTTTTTCGGGTTCGGGTTGATTTAGGGTTGAGATTTTATTATTGCAGCTTGGGTTTGGATTAATATGAAAAACTAGAATAAAATAATAACTTGATATAAAGAAAAAATAAAATATTCTTTCAAACCTGTAGAAAAAAAAAAGAAAAGAAAAGAAAGAGAATAAAAGAAAAGAAAAAATTAACCGACCCGTAATTTTCCTCATCGAATATGGGTAAAATATGGTCACTCGACCCGATGAAGAATCGTCACAATTGTCACAAACCTGCAGCCAAAAAAATATATATATCTGAACTTTACGAGTTGGATTCGGGTAAAATCTGGTCACCCAATCCGATGCAGATTCGTCACAAATGTCACAAACGTCTAGAAAAAAAAAAAAATGTCGATCCGAACAATCCGGATCGGATGCGGGGAAAATTTGGTCACCCTATCCGATGCAGATTCGTCACACTTTTCACATTGAAGTCGCACGGTGACTTCACAAAGTAGTCACATTGTGAGGTCACAGAAAGCCTTGAAAACGGCCATAACGACTTCACATTTAGGTCACAGTGACTTCACATCGACGTCACGTGACGTCACGACGACGGTCACAAAGTCACAGTGTGACTTCACATTGACGTCGCCGTGACGTCACCATGCCTTACGGGTAAAAATCATGTATTTTATCGATCGAACGTCTAAAAATCATGAATTTCATCGATCGAATGCGTAAAAATAATGAATTTTATCGATTGCTGTGTAAAAAATCATGAATTTTGTTGATTATGCACAGAAAATCGTAAATTTCTTGGAACGGGCACATAAAATCCATGAATTTCTTCGAACGGGTACATAAAAATTACGAATTTCGTCGAATGGATGCTGAAAAATCGCAAAATTTAGGGAAAAAGGGCAATCAGGAAATCCTGCATTTGGCCAGTTTTTAAAGTTTAATCGATGAATGGCGACTGGCGAGTGCTTATTTTCACCTTTACCCTGAAAGCTGCACATTATCTTCCATTATGTTTGTTTAGAAACACTCAGTTTTGAAAAAGAAAACAATGTTCACGATCTTACATTTATGCATTATTAGTTCTTATGAATGTCATCATTAACAGTTAATTTTCTTAGTTGTTACTTTTCAAACAGGAAATACATAAATGTACAAGTAATCTCTCTTATTTGAATATAATTCTACTTCTTAATTTTCCGGGATATCTTTATTTATTAACAGTTAAAAATAAAATTTAACTAAATTTTTTAAAAATATTTTTAAAAGCCTTTTTGGTGGTTGGGCCATATATAAAGATATTCAGCAAAACTGAATAGTTTGATATTTGGTTAGGCCGAGTGCGACCTATTTTCAGCCTAATTAAATATTTGTAGTATGGCCAAATATATACCAAATATTCTGTGCATCACTAGTTGTAATTTTACAACTGGACAAAAAATGTCCGGGCCAAGAATTTGAATAATTGTGTTAAAATTAATCTAGAGTAAATTTCTAGTTTGAGATTTGGAAAATGTTGTTCAAAATGTTTTTGAAAATGACCCGGAGTGAGTCAAAACATGTCGAACAACCTAATAAAAGTTATATTTGGATTATGTTGTTAATTTACATCTTAGCATTTAAAAGAAATACAATATGCAGTTGTTGCATCTGTTTTTTTTTATGGGGGGGGGGGAGGTATGAGAGGAAAAAGCCAAATATTAAAAAATATGTAGAAGATACAAAAAGAAGCTACTGGGGGAAAACGAGCCGGGCGCTTTTACAATATCATTATCTAAAACGGACAGGGTGCATCGGCAGGTTTAAAGGAAAAGGGCAGGGTGCAGAACCCTTTGAAAAACATCAAATGAGAACACTATGTAAAAATGATCTTTTATTTAAAAATTAATTGAAAATCAAATTTTTCGTTCACATTCACACACAAACATTTTTAAAAAAAAAATACTGTTCAAGCTTCCTAAATTTTATATATTTCTTCTGACAACTACTTCTTCCCTTCCCCCCTTTCCTCTAGCGACTCTGAATATAAATTGGCTGAGCAAAAATCACAAAACATAAACAAAATTCACATCTCATAAAAAAAAATCTAATTAAAATTTTGGATATATTTTTTTTTTTTATGGTCCTTCCTATTATGCAACTTTATTAAAAATTTCTCAGCTCTGCACCCAACAGTCTGAGCCTTTGAGGTTAATATAGATACATAGTTACACACATGCATTTTTAATAGTATAGATAGTAAATTTCAAGTTTGAGATTTGAGAAATTGTTTATATGAACAACATTTTCCAGTTTGTCCATATATTACACATGAAAATAAGTGAATTTTAACTATAATTTTTTCCTGTAGAAAAACAAACTACTTAATAAAATCTAATATTGAATTCTTATATTTATGTAATGTCTGTAAAGTAGTTCAGTTTGCATATTTTTGCATGATTTATTTATTTATTTATTTATTTCTTTTACACAGGAAACAAACAGGATACAGCTTGAAATTGGTGTGATAAAAGTAAATCATCCAAAGATACACCTCCACAATGTGACTGTCAGAATTTATTTTGTTTAAATCTAAAAGCAAGAAAATTTAAGTCCGGAACATTTACTGTATACATTACATTACCGGAACAGAGTACCATTAGTTTATTATTTATGTTGTGATTTCAAATAAATGCAGCAGCTGTACTGCAATGGTCATTTTTTTTGTGTGTGCTGTGGTTTCTTTCACATTTTCCCAACAGCAGCTAGATTTTAGAAGTCGTCTATCAAAGCTCTTTGCAATCAGAAAAATGATTGCATCCAGTTGCAACAATCAAAATTTTCAATGACTGGATTGGAAGTGAAATGATGAGAAAAAGCTGATCGCACTTGTGTAAATAAACAAAAATAAGTAAAGTTGATTTTTTTTTTTTTAATGCCTTTTTCTAAGTTCAAATACATTAGTTAAAACATTTTCAACTAATAACTAGAATTTAGTGCAGCTCTTTTCAAGTAAGTGTAATAATTTTCTCTTATTGGGTTTTAACAATATTGGACATGTTTTTTACTGTATGCAGTGTTATATTTAATTATAAAATTTATATATTTAAATTTAAGCTTATTATCTTTTTCCGCATGTTGGTGAACTTGTACCATGTCTGATAAAATTATTGTTCATAATCCTATGTATAATTATGCATCTTTCCAAAAATGGGTTTATTATACATTGATAGCTGTAAATTTCCTAGTAAGCTGAATCTTGATTTAAATATATGCTTAAAATGTTCGGTATGCAAAAAATCTACTTGAAGAAATGCACAAAATCTGAGGTGCCATATACGCTCAGATTTTGTGCACTTTATATTTTACACATTTTTTGCATGCCAAAAATATCCTAAATTGTGCATTTTTTATGCATAATCAGAGTCTCTGATTATGCATAAAAATGCACAATTTAGGAATTATTTGGTATGCAAAAAATGTGTAAAATAAAAAGTGCACAAAATCTGAGCGTATTTGGCACCTCTGATTGTGCATAAAAACTGCAAAATTCAGGGATTATTTCGTATGCAGAAAAAGTGCAAAAAAAAAGTGCACAAAATCTGAGCGTATTTGGCACCTCTGATTATGCACTTTTTGTGCAGAATTCAGTTTGCACTTTTTTTGCAGAATTCAGTTTGCACTTTTTATACACAAGTAGAGGTGCCAAATACGCTCGGATTTTGTGCACTTTTTTTTTTTTGCACTTTTTTTGCAAACTTTTCTAGCTGGGTTTAATTTAGATGAAACGGGTCTCTTTTTTCGACTCTTACCGGAAAAGACTTTGTATTTTCAGTCTGATACTTGTGCAGGAGGTAAAAAGAGTAAGGAAAGGGTAACTGTGTTATTGGGGGCAAACATGTAGGGTTCTGAAAAGCTTAAGCCATTAGTTATCCGGAAAAGCAAAAAACCGCGTTTCTTTCGAAATGTGAAGTCTTTGCCAGTGTACTACGAAAGTAACAGAAAATCATGGATGCCATCTGAAATTTGGGAAAAGACTTTAAAATCTTTGGACAGAAAATTTCAGTCTAGGAATCGAAAAGTAGCTTTCATAGTAGACAATTGTGCTGCTCACGTTGAAGTACCAGGCCTAAACTTGATTGAACAGATTTATTTGCCGCCGAATACTACAGTAATTTTGCAGCCTTTAGATCAAGGCATCATTTTGAACTTTAAGCGGAGTTACCGTAAGCTACTGATTAAAGACTGGATAAAGGTCATTGATGAAGGCCGTGTCACTTCTAAAAGCTATAAAATATGTTCATAAAAGTTGGGTTGATGTATCTTCTAAGACAATTCATAACTATTTCAAACCTGCTGGCTTCACTGAAAATAATCCAAGTTCATCAGATTCTGAGTGTATAGAAGGTAATAAAGAAGAGGACATCCCTCTTCCAATATTGTTTAAAGAGTTTTTAGATCGCGAAATAGATGTAACGAGGGATGTCCAGATGTATATCGATTTTGATAAGGATGTCACCACATCACCAGATGCAACGATTTCCGAAATTGTAAAAGAAATAAAAGAGAAAAAGATAGAAATTTCTTCAGACTCGGAGAGCGAAAGTGATATGGACCTGGAACAAAACAAGCCTCCGGCTAAAACCGAAGCATTGCACTGCATTGAAACGATCAGAAATTATCTAACATCCATTTCTGAAACAACGGATATTGAATATAATTCATTGTATAATGTTGAAAAAAGAATTGTAGGAAGCACATCTAGGATAAGCAGACCTTAATTCATCAATATTTCATGTAACAATAAAAATGTAAGTCATCAGAAATCTGATTTTATTCTGTTCAATTTTGTTTTTCTGCTTATTTTATTTAATAATAATGTTTTATTGCTTAAAAATGCAAGAACTGTTATGAATTTAAAATTGTCTTAAATTAATTAAAAATACAGATTTTTATAAACATATTTTTCTCCAACTCCAGTTACCGCGACACTCCGCTTATGACAACGCTTTTTTCTGATCCTGAGAGGGTCGGGATAACGAGGGACGCCTGTATATATATATATATATATATATATATATATATATATATATATATATATATATATAGGGTGTCCCAAAAACATTTACCTCTGCTTTTATTCCTTAAATATTGATTATAGACATATTATAAATTACAATGTTACGTGAAGAAGGTACAGAGTTTGATGAAATTGATTAAAATTTTCAGGGGATTAAATTAGAAGAAATACAAATCAAATTTTTTATACGGCCCCTGTACAAAATTTTTTCCAATGAGTAAAACGTGTCTCATACACTAATAAGGTCATGTACAAAATTTCCACATTTTATCATAAAAAGTCTCAGCAATATGTTTAATCAACGTTGGTGAGGGGTAATGATAAATTAAAATGTAAATGTTTACAGATGCAGATGACGCGATGTAGAAATGCATCATGAGGAAATAAAATATAGCTCTTATCTTTAGTTTCATTATACTTTTATCCTTCCTGAAAAATACCTTAAAATATTTCATGATGAATTACAGAATAAAATGTGACAATTGTGAAACACTGTATAAATTATGAGTTTCCAAACAAGTGGGTTTCATGGGTCAGTCGAATTTCCCCATGGACCGTTAAAGTTAAAGACTTTGGATTTGTATTTGAGGGGTCGTTTACGCACAGCTGTTTATTTGTCAACTCTCTTAAGGGTATCGTGGACTTTTATTTGATAAAAAAATCGACCGAAAAATCGAAAATTATTTTTGTGTGTATTACTCTTCAGTTTGTATTGAAACATTTGAGAAAAACTCCATTCAGTTGGGATGATTTTTCGCAAAATTACAAGTGGTTGAATTATGTACACAATCAATTTTTCAGTGCTTTAGTAAACTTTATACCTGTTTTTCTTAATACAAATTTTACACGTTTTTTAGATTTTTGAAATGCTTCATGCGTTGAAATGCTCCATGAAATTGATAAGGAAGAATCCTGATACTGTTTATAAAGGAACTGTGTATGCATTTTACAATTAGACTTCGTTAAGATAATAAAATTTGATTTATAACTTATTAATATGCGAAATTTTGATTAAAATTGGAATGGAATCCAGAAAAAAAATCTCTCAAAAATTAACTATTCTAGGGATTAAATAACTGATACACAGATTTATTTGTAATGTGGTTTTAAGTGATCCAAATGACAAATCGAGGAAATATCTCAAAAATTAAGACGCAAGGAGCATTTTAAAATTTTGTTTATAATTTTGTTTTAAATCTTAAAATTATATTAAGTTTAGAATTTCTTTTTAAGGTATTTTATATACTTATGGTGAAATGTATATATAAACAAAATTTCTTATATCTATGATGAAAAAAAATCAATTTCAACGTCCACCGTCCCCTTAAATAAAGCAGAATTGCTACAATGCATTTTGAACAAGATTTGTAATCGTTGCATAAAGTTATTATTTCTACACAGTTTAGATACTTCTATACCAATAAATAGCACAACTGTTATTTATTTGTGCAATCATTGTTTTCTTTCGTAATTTGTGTAAAGTGGTTTAAGTCCGTATGTATGGATTTTCATATCTCTGCGACTTTTTATGATAAAATGCTGAAATTTTGTACATGACCTTATTAGTGTATAAAGCATATTTTACTCATTGGGAATTTTTTTTATGGGTCCGTATAAAAATTTAAATTTTGTAATTTATAATATATGTCTATGTTCAATATTTAAGGAATAAAAGCCAATGTCAATGTTTTTGGGATACCTTGTATATATATATATATATATATATATATATATACACCAGTGGACCCGTTCGAGGACTTCGCACTACAGTTTAATATATTTTACATGTAATATTTTTAAATGCAGATTTGGACTTTTACTGAAAAATTAACGATAAAAGTATCTGTAAACAACGTTAGACAAGCCAGAATATTTCATTTATTCCTAACAGTAAAATCTCAATAGAAAAAGTCACGCGCGAGAAAAAAAGAAAAATTGTATTTTAACTGCATGAGAGGATGACGTCATTTACTTCTGGAAAAACACGAGGCAAAGAAAAATAAATTGGAATACACTTAAATTAAAATTTGATCTCTTATAACATATCATATCTTTAAAGCGACATGTATGCCACTGCTTCGATCGATCAATAATATGTTTTTCTCCTAAACATTTGAATTTGAATTTTGGTTTTTAATCATAAATATAAAATAAACCCGTTGAGGATCCTATAATGCGGTATTTTATTTTTGTAGCAACACTAATTTGAGAAAAACCTTTCATTTCAATTATGAAAACAATGCCGATTTAATTTTTAATCGAAAATCATGCTTCAGGAAAATGTAAGGTCAGAAGCCTGGTCAAAATCCTTTCATATGGTATCTCATTCGTCGTTCTGCGTTTCGTATTTTCTTAGAAAAAGGGATGTTCACAGGAGAAATAATATATACAATATATATTTATATATTCATATAAAGTACAAAATGCAACTTCATTTCAAATATGTTTATTTTTTTTTCAAACAATATTAATGGGCTAATTTATAAAAGTGTATCTTATAAAGTAAGACGACTGCGGGTGTATAAAAAAATACGCGGCACCCATCCATTACTGGACATTGCCCCCTTTTGACTTTCTGGATGCCTGAATCGGCGCGATCGTAACCCCTTTCATGAGTACGACAGTGGCCGGACAGGCTCGGTTCATGAGCGACAGTCCGTGACATCCTCGACGCCGAACTTGTCTGGAAAGCTCACAGGAGCAACCAGGGCCCAGCGACTAGTCAAGGGCTCCCTCTCATGATTTGATTTATCCCAATTCGAGATCGAGAACAACTCACAAGAGTGAACTCATGTCTCTCTAGTCGGGAATGGACAACACACACTAAAAACTAGGTTAGTAAAACACAGATAGATTAAAAAAATAGGAAGAGGGTTCCGACCCCCGCCACGCTGTCGGGTGACTAGGCCGGCAGAGCCGTGGGGCCGGGAGAACGTTAGTTTGAAAGCGAAAAGTGAAGGGATCGAAACAGGTAGTGCGATAGTTTCGTCCCGGTGGTCCGGCCAGACCTGCGTAACCGCCCGCGTCCGCTAGCTCACCTTCACTAGACATGAACACCAGCTTTCCAGAACCTTAACCATGTGGCTCCCACCCATGGCTCCATATCTCAACAACAGCTGTCTCCGGCGCCCCCCGCCGAGGGCCCTGGGAACGGACAAGAGAAGCACTCATCTTGTCTATCCCCTGGAGTGCCGTACGCTGAGAAAGGATGAGTTCCAGGCCGCTCGATTTCGTGCCCGGCGAAGGCCGGCAGCCCAGTCCTCCCGGAAGTGGACTTACGTCGGTTACCGCTCCCTCTGAGACCCCGCTTTGTCCCAAACTCCTGAAAATGGAATCCGGACGCCACGGCGTCTTCTGCCGGGCTCCAGGTCATCCCTCCGCGTCCCGAAGGACCGGATTGATTCCGGAACAACCGGAGGAGCACGCAGCCCTCTTATAAAGTAAGTATAACAGAACTAAGCGTCATATGTATTTATTTCAGAATAAATACAACGAAAAATACAGTCTATAAACATGCTTTTCGTAAGCCGAAAACCGTAATTTTGAGTCATTTATATGCGAGGCAACATGCCATTTTATTACAATGATGCAGGACAGTAATAGTCGGAGGAAAGTATTTGTGTATTTTATTCAACAATGCACTCTTTATTTGCACAATATAAATTATATATTTTAGTTGAATATTGAATATTATTAAGTAAATTTAATAATTCAACCTTAATTTTCTAAAAAATTATAATGGTAATTGTACTTCTTGAAAACGCAATGATTTAATCAATTTAAATAGGTTTTCTTAGTATGTGCTGACACTTTTGTTATTGGTTAGTTTATTTTTAAGCTTAAACAACAAAATAGTACCCTCCCACATTTACGTTAAATTTATTTTTAAGAAACTTTTGTTATTGGTAAGTTTATTTGTAAACTCTTAAGCAACAAAATAGTACCATTCCACATTTATGGTAAATATATATATATTTTTTATAAGTTCGTTAAGTTACACTTTTGAAAATTTCTCCAAATCTATAACTTATAATTCCTCTTTCTTATTACACTTCTTCTAAAAAAAATTTCATTTTGGGAACTACTAATATTTTATAACGATGCATAAAACTCCAAATCTAAAGTTATTTTGTTCAGAATCCATATTGTCCATCTTACGTGTAACACAAGAAAGTTCAAAGAACGCCTATTATAAAAATTTATAAGATCTGCTTCAGAGTTCCCATGAACTCTGTAGTACGGCTCATTTAATCCGGCAATAACCATTTGTCTGGAGAAAAGTTTACCAAAACGTAAAGAGTTGTATCTTACTGTTCTTTAATTTAGCATCAGTTATTCAAAGCACATCTAAACTTTTTATTTTATATAAAGTTACAATTCTAATTCTAATGTCAATGTAATGCTCTGTATTTTACATTTTTATTGCTAATGAATTACACAGAAATTTGTTGATTTTTTTTAATAGTAATGTATAAAATAGTATATTTTTGTATGTGATTACTTATATACATGCAAAGAAGGGAAAAACTTTAATAAATAGTTGTTTCATCTAACTTCAATTATAGCTTTATTTTTAATGTCTCTATATGTTTTTTTTTATTGAAATTTGTTGAAATTTATTGAATTTATTGAAATTATGAACAAACTCTATTTTCTACGCAGAAAGTGAAAATTTAAGCGATTTTTTATTTCAGAAATTTTGTTATCCTATACATTTTAGTGAGATTTTCATAAAATTCACAAGAAAGTTATTTAATTAAAAAAGATTTATTTTGAAATTATATTTGCCAACTACTCGTAAATTAGCTTACTTACAATTTAAGTAACTTAAAAAGCATCAATATACAAGTTCATGTGCATTTGAATAAATTATAAGAGGGCAATAATTAAAGTATTATGAGAAATTAAGTATTTGAAAATTTGAAATTTGCTTACGTTATTAAAAATCTGTATCTAATTTATATATTTCTTATTGGAAATATATAAAAAAACGTAGGTAGTGTATAGTTTTTATGTCGGGCTTAATAACTTAAATTTTGCGTATTTATGATATTTTAACGCATGTAAACATCTTAAAAACATTATGCTTACATAGTAGATCTAATTAATTATAAATATTGCAAACATAATTATTTCCATGTAAAATCGAACTTACAATCAAGTAAAATTGAGTTTCGACATTTTTAATTATTATACTAATTAAATTATGTTTAAATAAATTTGTACAACACTATTTCTTAAAATAATTTTTCTAAGATAAGTTAGATGAAAATGTATTGCATTAAATTGTTTTCGCTCAATTTATTGTAACGAATCAAATCCATGTTATATTAATCAGATGCAGAGATAAAATTGCAGAGATAAAAAAGTAGCATTTTATATAATAATTGTTTCGTATGTGTTTAATTTTTAAATTATCTACAATAACATAAAATATCCACTATAAAACTATTTTTTATAAAATTACAATTATATTATTTCTTACATTATTACTGCTTATGCAATTATACAACATTGTGTTTAATCTGTGTGAATGGTTGTGTGTAAAACAGTATATTTTTGTATGTGATTACTTACATACATGAAAGGAAATCACCAACTTTAATAATTAATGTTTTCACCTAACGACACTTAGAGATTTATTTATTATGTGCATATATTTTTAATATTTTACATTCGAAAACATTTTATAAAAATGAAAATTCATATTTATTTATCTATATTAAGAACAGACTTTATTTTCTACCGCAGAAAGTGAGAATTTCAGAGTGTATTTTATTACAAAAATTTTTGTATCCCATATATTGTTTGTCAGAGTTTTTGGAAAATTCACAACAAAGTGATTTAATTAACATGCATATTTCAATTTCTTTGGTCAATGTTTTTTTTTCTTTCAATATATGAAAAAAAGCTTTAAGTCGTGTATATTTTTTACGTGGTGCTTAATAATTCATTTTGTGCGTGCCTCTCCGAATTTAACCCATGGAAATGTTTTTTTAACTTTATACCTACATAGTACATCTAATTAATTATAAATATTAAAAACATCTATTTATTTTTTCTGTGACGTAGAGTTTATAATTAAATAAAATTGAATCAAGAATTTTTTCAGTACATACAACATTATTAATTATTATTAAACAATTTAACTTCTAATTAAAATTAAATTTATTTAAAATTTATTATATTAAATAGTTTCCACTCAATTAACTCAATCGAATCAAATCCCTATTTTATAAATAGAACGCCAAATATTTAATTGCAGCGATAAAAATGTAATATCATGTAATAAATGTTTTGTATATGTTTATTATGTAAATTATCCACAAATATAAACTGATATAAGTCGAAGGGAAACAAAACGATGAACAGAAAGAATATAGTATTCAGAAAAGACACAGTTTTCCAATATCATATGTAGAAAACAAGTTAAGGACATACTTTATAAAAAGTTTATTATTATTTTTACTTATATTTGTAGTTGGCGAAAAGACTCGTAAATTATTAATACACAAATTTATTCACACGATAAATTACGGGTTTTAGAAATAGTTTAGAGGAAGCTTTGTCATTTTAAAAGGGATCTTAATAATGGTGTATTAAAATCTATATTTATTCAAAAGATTATCTCTTACAGAGAACTAGTCATTCTATCATTTATTACATCGATAACATAAAACACCATTTACGAGAATTACTTTTCGGGAAAGAGCGTGCCCTAAAATTCTAAATATTTAGAACACAGCATGAAAATAAACCCCAAATGTACTTACAGCTGATAAGCACATTAATGTATATATTTTCTTATGTTAAGTATATGTGATTGTGATTTACGGCTGCGCAAAATAAATTAATTTTAATTTTTAATTTAACATTATAAAAGATAAATGTTATTTGACAATTTCACATTTAAATGTTTGTTTCGTATAATGACTAAACTAAACAAACGTAAATGTTTCTATTTTAAGATGATCAGTGTTCAGAAAAATATCTACCTCATTTCTTATCCAGTGTTATATTAGAGACAGAAACTTACACTATTTGTTAAATATAAGTTAGTAATAATATTGCAAATAAAAAATAATTGCTACTAATTACTATTAAACTGCAGAGCCAAACATTTAAGTAAACATTAAAACAAAAAACATTTTTTTTCTTCCCTCTCCTTATTCTTCTATTTTTAAAATTATTCAATAGGCATTAAAAATTAAATCTCTGTTGCTAAATGTATTATTGCTTTCAAAAATAAGGGCGCAAAGCTATTCAGTTTGTGCCATTTGTTTCAAATTCATTTTTGAAAGTATATATATATATATATTTGAGTGTATATATTTGAGTAATATACACTCTATATAGTATAATATATATTTGAGTGTTCTGGTTGAAATTCGCAAACATCCAATGTTAAACAAAGTTGTTAATTACCTTAGTTGAACAAATTTATGCACGTAAAAACTTCTTTAAACAATGGTATCATTGTAACAAACACATTATACAATTACATTGTTGTTCAGTAACAGCGGATTAACAGCGATAGGAAGCATTTTATTACACATTGAAGATATGTCGTTAAATAAGAACTCATTGGTAATTGGCTCTGAATAAGATGCATGGTTACAAAAGTATTCATTTTATTATTCCAAAATTAATTATATTTAATACTTATACTCATTTTACAGGTAACAAAATGATAAAATATGTAATATAGCATTTTTTGTGTTTGCTCTTTGTTTTAAAACATAAGAATATAACAAAATGAAGTATTTGCAAAACGTGTTTTTCAATACTGGGAAAATATTACTGGAAGAAATAGAACAACGACAGATAAAGAATTTCTAAATAAACAAAAACAATGTTGCATTAGAAAACAAAAATTTTTACTTACCTATAGAAGAGAGTAATATAAATTAGTTTAAATTTGTTTGATAATAAGAAAATTAAAACTTTCGTAACGCTACATTAGTCCTAACATTAGACTCGTAGATACACTCATTTTCGGAGTTTACTTCAAATTTTGTATACAGGTTAATGGTGATAAAGCGTTTTCCTGATTGGTTTTGGGGATTCATTGTTTAAGTATAAAGGGGGTAACGGAGGGCTGCCCCCCTTAATTTAGATAATTGCGATTTTCATGCAGAATTATGCGATTTTCATAAAATTTTGTATATAGGTTCATTGTGATAAGGCGCTTTCCTGATTAGTTTAGGGGGTTCTTTGGTTAAGTATAAAGAGGGTAAAGGGGGGGGGGGGCTTATCCTCCCCCCTTAATTTAGATGAATGTGTTTTTCATGGAGAATTATCCGATTTTCTTGAAATTCTGTATATAGGCTCATTGTGGTAAGGAGCTTCCCTGGTTAGTCTTGGGGTTCATTGGTTAAGTATAAAGGGGGATACGAGGGAGGGTAATCCCCCTTAATTTAGATAAATGGGTTTTTCATGCAGAATTATCCGATTTGCTTCGAATTTAGTATATATGTTCATTGTAATAAAGGGCTTCCCTGATTAGGTTTGGGGGTTCAATTATTAACTATAAGGGGGTGGGGGAACGGGGGGATGATCCCTCCTTAATATATTGTCGATTTCTTTATTTTTCGAGGGGCTTATTTCAAATTCTTTGAAATAAGTGTATAATATACAATTAGTGTGAATAGCCTGTGTGCTCAATGCCCTCAGTTTAACTGGGCAGTTTTCTTTTTTCTTTTTAATAGTATTAAATATATGTATTTGATGTATCTTTTAATAGCTTATGCAAGGGTCTGACACTGTGCTTAACAAGCATTATTAACGTTTTTCATTTGCATTTTCTTTAAAACATAATGCTTTTAGATGTAAAACTCTTCTGAAACCGTTCGCATTATCTTAGGTATGAGCTAAAAAGGAGTACTTGTCTAATGGTTGCACAGTAAAGTATTCTCAATCCAGGACTATATGCAGTATTATCTTCGGGCGTATTACTTGCACTTTTCAGAAAAGAAAATTGATCGGAACATATAGCTGCGCGTTGTTATAACCTGGTTACAAAAATGAAAAATTCAGAATAAGTAAAATAAGATAATCGACGCATTCAGATTACATAAAAAGTAATAGTTATACTTTGCAATAACTTTATTTTTTTCTAGATATCGCATGAAGGTTTCTTTGCAAAGAAGGAGGTGCACGTTATACGACAAGTACACCTAGATATTTAACTAAATTTAGTTTATTCAGTTTAGTGGTATCACATTCAATCCAACCATATGTATCATAGTTCATTTACTGATATTCTTGATCCTTCTTGTTTGTAGCCTTGATTTCAATATTACAAATAATTTTGCAGATTGTTGATTATGCGTACACTGTACTATGTAACAGAAAAGTCCCGTTAATGCCAACTTCCATTACGATTTTCATTAAGTTTCACATTATTTTATACATGCTTTTACTATCGATGATATAGAAGGAATTTTTGAAATTAAAAATCCCTTTTCATTCTACTCCATACTTTTAATGTTTCGTTCGTTGGAAGTAAGGTAAAAAATGGCATTTTAGGTGGATAAATATCATTATTTAAATGTGTTTTAATGTATAAATGTTCTATAATGTCTGTTCAGTTTTTGAAATGTAATAATCAAGATATAACATTCCACACTTTTATACGGTCATTTCTGAAATTTGCCGAATCTACAGCTTAATTACAGGAACCTCACTCGTGCATGCCCAATTGCTCTATGGAGAAGGTGTCGTTGCTGACATGTGTTTAAATTTATTTTTATTCTGTATGATTTTCTGCAAAATATTGTAATTTTTTTTCAATAGTTTTGTAACTATTAAAATAAATTTTAATACAATAATTATATGATAATGACGCCAAACATTTTTACAAAAAGTACTTCAGTGTTCCATTATCCGTTTTTCGTAGGAAGTTGTTTATGTTTTTTGTGTTTATAAAAACCAAAGTATCATTAGCTATGAATTTCGCAAATATTTACCTTTACATATGCAAGGATAATTTTAAA
Source organism: Maratus michaelseni (assembly GCA_963931845.1). Lineage (NCBI taxonomy): Eukaryota > Metazoa > Arthropoda > Arachnida > Araneae > Salticidae > Maratus > Maratus michaelseni. The sequence goes on from OZ007592.1 coordinate 398,878,652, forward strand.
GTCATCTATTATATTTCAAGTTATATTATCATCCTTTTTCACTCTCAAATTTTATATAATTATTCCTATATTTTGTTGTAAAACATTGAAGTATTAGATTTCCTTTTGAAAAAAAGTTTTTGTTTTCTTTATGAAACAATATGGATCTTGTAAAAAACTTTTATTCTATTCCCTTTAAATATATTAAAAACCTATAAATATAAATAATCTAAAACAAAATCCCAATTTATTGAAAATTACCCTATTGTTAAAGTTTTGGTTTCATAAATTCTGTTCTAATGATTCAAAAAATTATGGCAATTTATTAGCAATGAAAATTATTATATTTAATTCGAAAATATTTGATTATTTAAATGTTTTGTTTATTTCATGAAATATTCTTTTATTCACGTGTCACCTTTAGTAACTATAGTATTACTCAGAATGTATCTTATTTTCCGTTTTAAATGCTATTGTACAACAATGTATATAATGTTTCAGATAGTCTTTGATTCACATGTTACACATAGTAACTATTTCCACACCCATAGTATCATCCATAGTACACAGAATATATCTCCATTTTAATTAGCTTTCATTACAAAAAGTAAAATGCTACTTATTGCAGCCGTTCGGAGGAATGCAATTGCGGAAAATTTCTGTATATTTTTACCGATAATGAACTACATACCCCAAAATGGAGTGACTGTTAAATTAAAAGGAGTGATTGTTCGACGATGGAATTTTTTGACATTTGGTCTGAAAGGAATTTTATCAGAGCATTTTCCCGATATCTAAGATGATTTTTTTTTAATTATTTAATAAATGAATTCTGTGCCATTGCGTTCTTCTTTCCTTCATTCTACATAATGCTCGGCCTACTTCTGCTCAAAGTTCCTATTTCGACTGCATTAATTTGGAGATGTTTATCATCTTTTTTCTTCGACTGCTGTTAAATTTAGAGTGTGCCAGAAATTCCTCAATTTTCTGACATATATATATATATATATATATATATATATATATATATATATATATATATATATTTATTTATTATATTTATTATATTTATTATATTATATCTTATATTTATTATACTGCAACTGTCCTATTTAAGAACTGATTTAAATGTGACTAGATATGTGTACAGGAAATACCAATGTGTCGACCGATTTCTTTGCCCAGCTAGATTCATCAACTTGTTTCAAAATGTCGACCACTAAAAGATTTAAAACTAAAGAAAAAAAAATCGAAATTCAAATTTATTTTTTGCGTAAGTGTTAATCCTTGATACAAGGATTCGAGATCATTTTTGTTTTGCCTCTATATTAAAAGATGTCTGAGGTATAACAGTTTAAAATTATAGCCCGAATGACATTTTGAAACGAGACAGCATATAGCAAAAAATCAGGGATTAATTTATAAAATTTAGTGAACGTGATTTCTTGCAAATTAATTTATTTCATTGTTGTAATCATTTCCCCAAACATAAGCATAAAACTGTATAGTCATATCCGTAGCTTCAAATTCCCGCCAAGATTGACTGCACTTGGCGAAATATCGACAAATTTGGGGATCAAAAATAAGTCTCCATAAATAAAAACAACTTGACTACAGCTGACTAATTTGGCGAATTTCTTATTCAAATTCAGTATTATCGAATCTTCTCTAATCGCGTTCTGTCCATTTTAGCTTGGTGATTTCGAGTAACATTGGCTAAAATTTTAGAACGAAGTTATCTTTTCCTCCCAGTACAGGCCGGAATGATATTTTTCATTTCAATTGCTATTGAAAAACAATGTATTTAATAGTAAAATAAATAATTTGTCTCTTCATAGTATACAATATCTGTTGTAATTAAAAATATTCTTCTTGTTTTCAAGTGTAGATTACAATAAAAATATTTTTTAATTGTTCGTTTATTTAATATAAACAAATTCATAAATCGGTGAAACAATTCCTAAATTTAAAAAAAAAGTAATCTGTAACTTCTTATTTAAAAAAAGATTTCAGGGAACTTATATTGCATTTTAATTAATTGTTTTGATTTTGTACCATGTAATACATATAATGCAATACATAAAAAAATGTAATTAACATGCTAGCGTAAGATATTTTTAAATACATGATGTATATAATGTTTAAGTTTGTTAATTAAATTTCTGAAAATAAATTGGACCACGTTTTCAAAAAATATCACATAATTTGGATGTTTATAATTTATTACAAAACTTATGCTAACACGACAATTTGAAAAATTATTCCGCAAAATTAATAGAAATACAAAGTTTACTTATTGTCTCATATAGTAAATATTTCCCTTAAAATTTTTCAATATTTTGGAAGATTTAAAAAAGTGCAATGACAGAATGAAAAAACTTTCCCTAAAATAAGAATATTTTAGAAACATTAAATACAGCATTGAATATTTGAAAGATTATTAATAGTTTTGTACAGCACTAAAATGAAATATCAACTCTTTGATAAGACGCTTCTATAATGCTTGTTTGGTTTTCCTTTTACAAAATATTTCAATACATTCTCTTTTAATGAGAATACATTATTCTTTAAGAGAACTAGATGTCCTTTGAACTATCTTATAATATCTTATGAACAAAAGTACAGACAGTTTTATAAAGAAAGACTATTTACTCAATCAAAAATGAAATATATGTAGTATAATTTATTTAATTAGAAATATTTTAAAAAATCTAAAACCACACTTTTCATACTTCTTTGAACATTTTGAAATATATTTTGTTCCATACTTTTCTTAGGCGTGGAATTTATGAGTAAAAATAATGAAAAACTGAAAATGCAATTTTTGTGGTAACATTTAATAAGTATATGTATATATGTGTATAAATTAAGAAAATTTTAAATCCACACATTCACACATTTTTAAACATTTTGCAACATCGTCTGTTGTATATATTTTTAGAAGTGCGCTCTATAGCTTTTTGGATCAGATATAGAAAAAGTTAAATATCTTAATGAAAATAAAGTAAACATGCCATCTTTAAAATAAAAACAACACATCATGCATCAGGCATACATTATGAAACATGTCCTAAAGTAATAGAAGATTTTAAAAGATATTTTAGAAAATGAAAATCTTTCATTTTTCCATAAAATGAAATGAGATATTCAAATAAGCGATTTATTTTTCCCGATTAATGCCCATGTGTGACAATGTGTGCAAATTCGGCTGTGCTATGGAATTTATACACACCACGTAATTGACTAAAAATTAGATAAATTTAAAAATGCATACCACAGCGGACTTCCAGCAGTTATCGATCCTAATACTTCAGCTGAATTATTTTGTGCAAATCTGTAAAAGAGCGATAAATACTACGCACTCTATAATCTATAGAAAACTGGTTGTAGTGCACCTTAATTATTATTTTTAATTTTATTATGTAACATAACATCATTATAATGAACTCTAAAAGAAATCCCCCCATAGACTACAGTGTAATGGAAGACTTTGCGTGTCCCTGTAAATGAACTGAAAATGCTGCATACTCCGTGTTCAATATCAGACATACTATGCTAAACTTAAATAACTTATACTAATTCCATATCAATCCGACATTTTTATGACAGTTATAGAATGGACAGACGGTCACAGAAAAAGTCAGACAGACAAACTAAAATCATAATTTTTTTAAAACTATGTTGAAATGTGCATAAAACAGTAAAAATATGTATTTGCATAGCATATATATATTTTTAAATAGACTATTTATATCACTGAAAATCCGATTCTTGGTCTTATTAAATGCATCTTAAGGATCACTGTTAAAGGTAGCGAGTGAATTAAAAAATATTTCTTGAAGTTTTTTCATTTAGACTTTACTGATAATCAGAGAAAAATTAATTTCAAAATTGCAAATCTGAATCATTTAAATATTGATAAATAGAAAATAAAACCCTTTTGGCATATTTTTACTTATCGATCTTTTAGACGCTACATGACTATGCTACGGATTGTTAAATTGCTTTTTAGCAAAAAGTGGGAAAATTCTTATTTTTGTCATTTTTCACCAATCGAAGGGTACAAAGTCCCTTTAACAAATGAAAAATATTTTTCGGGATTTTGAAATTAATTCTTAAAATCTCCGCTGACATGTTTTGTACATAACATTTTTGCTAAACCCACGATAAGCATAAGAATAAACAAATAAATAATAATAATAATAAAGTATTTTTTTACAGTTGATAGAAATATACTAAAATGGAAGCATACGTCATTTGACACTGACCCAGTTTTTTTATAATTATAATTAAAGAGGTTTTTGAATGAATTTTTTGTAAAGAGAAAATAATCTGGTCCCACTTTCTAGTATGGGGTCATTTAATACAGTGGGTAATTTTATAAATTGTTATAATTTAAAATTTAAATAAGTTTATAACATTTTGTTCTACACTTGTCTTTTGCGTATTGAATTTAAACGCTTTATGTTTGCATCAAAAGTCTAAACAGGTACTCTCCTCTATTTATATAGAACTGTAAGGTAAGCAACCACAACTACATAATCAGAAGCATACAAAAGATTATGTTAGCGCTTCACAAGAAAAATATTTATGACAATTTGTCATTTCTTCATTATAGAACAATTTCCATAATAGATTTTTACATGAACGAGTATTCCCTTTTTATTCAGAATTTGCAGAATTCTCACTGCTTATTTAATCCTTGATGCCTAACCTTATTAAATTAAATTAAACCTACCATATTTAAAGAAGACATATAATTCATGTGAGCAATCTTACTAAATATTATTTTTCTATACACCTTTTCTTTAATTTGGGGATTTTTTTTTTGATTTATTAAAAATCTGTCAAATATAGAAATAAATCTATAAATTCTGTATATTTAAAAACTTATAAGTATTTTTGCATTTCGGTCTTGTAATTAATTATAACTAATTTAACCGTAACTATAATATTATTTTGTATTTTTTAGTTTATTAAATTAATCACTATTTTACTGTCATACGTCATATTTTACTTACGTTAAGTTGCTAACGTTAATCGATAGTGTAATGGTTGAAATGAAGGTTTTTTGTGTATGAATTGCGGTAAATGTTATTATCTTCCACGATTAGAAATACAAATGATTTGTTTTAAAATACACAGCATTATGTGAGTTTTTATTTAATGAAATTTCAGAGCCAAGTTACGGATATAAATTTAATATTTTACTTTCGAAATTTATACTAACGCCACCATAACAGATTATCGAGTCTATCCTATCAATGGTGACAATCCTTTCTCAAATTTCGAGGACATACTAAAATTTGAGGTCTGTATTTCACATAGTTTCCGTTGTTTTTGATTTAAAACATTTATAACGTTTTTAAGAGATTATAAATTTCTGAGGCAAAATAAATATGTAGCTTAAAACGCGTTAATTTTTAAAGTTTTTTAATAATAGTTATGGAAGTTGGAATAAACGTCTTTTTTTTTAAAAATCGTTACACAATTTATGACCCCTAATTATATCACAGAATACATTAAAATTTATTTTTATGTACCAGTGTCATAGCATAATTTACAAACTAAGACAAAAAAATCTCAAAATCACTCTGTTTGTAATTTTTGTTTCGTAAATTAATTTTTGAAAATGAGTAATAGGACTTCTACAATAGAATTTGCCTTTAAATTTGCTGTGAAATAAAACGTGCCTTCTTCAACATAAATTTAAATGTAAATGCATTAATGTAAATGCAACGTCTTAATGATTTATTGTAAATGTAGAAGTGTAAATGTAATATAAATTACTGTCATAGGTATTCGGTATTGTTAATATATTCTAAGAGAGCTATGAAACTATCTCCCCACTGTAAAAAATGACCGATGTTTCTTATTTTATGAAAATATGCTATAACCACGAACGAAAATATAATATAATCTTCTGAGTTATCTGAAATTTCAAATAGCATGTTACATTGCTTTTGAATCCCCAGAAACGAATACATCTTCAAAATTTAAAGAATAATTTATAAAAACAAATTATTTTTAGCTGCCCGAATTTTTCAGAAACGTTTCCGAAGGGTTTTTATAGTGTATTAATTAGTGTTCTTAGCCTGGAATACCTGTTTTTCGAATTTTATCAATTCTGAAGTAAACATTTTCATGCTCACAAAAAAATGTTTAACAGACAAACATGCAAAATTAATAGCGTTAACAATAACATTCAAATTAAGATTATTTATTTACTCTTTCATGTATAAATTTACTTATGCGGCTGAAAACGTGTACTTGAAAACGGATAACATTCGAAAAACAGGTATTCCAGCCTGAGGACACTAATTAATACACTATAAAAACCCTTCGGAAACGTTTCTGAAAAATTCGGGCAGCTAAAAATAATTTGTTTTTATAAATTATTCTTTAAATTTTGAAGATGTATTCGTTTCTGGGGATTCAAAAGACAATGTAACATGCTATTTGAAATTTCGGATAACTCAGAAGATTATATTATATTTTCGTTCGTGGTTATAGCATATTTTCATAAAATAAGAAACATCGGTCATTTTTTTACAGTGCAAAGTATGCGGTGAATACATATGCGGCGATGAAAATGTATGTTGCAGTCAGTAATCTTTCATGAATTACAGAGCTAAAATGCGTTCTGTAAACCTTCCTGTGCAGGAGTTTAGATCCCTGTCTCAAGAATCTATTTTGCAACAATGTCATTCTAACCACTGAATATTTTCTAATTGTTTCTAATTTATATACATTGTATTTTTTTAATTTAAAAATCTTTAAAAGCACCCATACCGGTTATTGTGTAGTTACGATTCATGGCAAAATAATTAAAATCATAGATTTCTTCAGAAAAATTTTGTATATTTATTTAAATTATATAGAGAGTAATTTCTTAATAAAGTAATGTCATTAAAACATTTTGTGTTTGTTTATTCTAGCACTTTGTTGACCGGTAACTAGTGTACTCGCCACTAATTTAGCGCGTTTTTCAATACAAATATTCTATACGAAATTTCAATTAGTAATTTTTGCTTTATTAAATACTGGTTCGTATTGTTAATTAAAAAACAATTACACTGGCAATACTGTCGATCTGAAATGTGTAAAATCATTGCAAAAATGTAATTGTGTAAAATCATTGTCTCCTTTGAAAACCGCCATTAAATTTTGCTAAATAAAATGTAATATTCGTAAGCAAACTATATATCTGCCATTGAAAGTTACTTGTGTGCATGATTTATATGTAGTTTTGTCAGTTATTCATATTTCAACAAAGGTTAAGAATGTAAAGATATGACTCTTGGATTAATTTTAAATCACGAGAATCTCATTCCTTTGAATTAAAAATGCTGTAAGGTTACAGATATTAACAGTAACAATAAAAAAAATATATCTTTTTTGCAACTTAAATTATCTATGGAGATATATGGCCCGAAAAATTTCTTTATCATTCTAAACATTAATAACGAAAATATTAACAGGTGAAATGAAATGCAGTTTACTGCAGAAAATCAAATCAAAGAAATCTAATTTTTTTTTTTACAGCGCAGCACTTTTGACAGACTTCCTGGGACTCCGAGTGAACGATTCTCTGATTCGTTCGACATTTTCTTCTGATGGCGATGGTCAGTCATAACTTTCGTATGCTCAACATCTCATGTCTCTTTACAGTTCTGCATCCATGCATAAATTGAAGGCACACTTGGTGGATCTTTATGGTACATCCGGCGAAAATTTCTTTGCATGGTTATCAGTGATTTTGTTTCGGCTAACCTTAATACACACTGCGCTTTCTCCTGTGCAGGCGCCATTTTCTTTTCTTATCACAACTGCTAAGCAACAAGCTCCATCTACCTCAGGCAATTGATGCCAGAAAAAAACTGTTAGATTTCTCCATTCTTTTACAGAAAATTGCATTTCATTTCACCTGTTAGTATTTTTGTTATTAATGTTTAGAACGATAAAGACCTTTCTCGGACACGCTGTATTTAAAACAATTTCCCTTCATATTTATTGGCTACATTATTTTTATACACTTGAGACCTCTTCAGTTATGATTAATCAAAACTTGTTCAAAAAAGACAAGTAAATGATTAGTCTAATATTTGTTGTGTCGTTATTTCTTTAATTTATGCATCTTGTGATTATAATTTATAAATTAAAGTAAAAATCTTACAGCATTTACAAAATAATCATTAAAAATGAAGAGTTAAAGAATGACAAGCAACCCAGATTTAATATGGAAGTATTTTTGGTACTTTCCGGTTTGCCGGGCGCCAGTGATGTATATACATGTATATATACAAACATATATATGTATACACATATATCTACATATGCATATATATACATACATATCATACACACATATATATATATACACATATATGTATGAATATATATATATGTATATACATATATATTTATATATATACATATATCACTGGCGCCCGGCTAACCGAAAATTACCGTATTTTTTTATTACATAAACTAGCCAAAAATAGAGACAGAATTGGATATTTTCTATTAACGAAGCCTTATTAAAATAATGCGTTAATGAAATGCAAGGTATTATATACTACATTTTTTATGCAATATTTGATAACAACGAAACAGACATCATAAACTAATCATTATTTATTTTAATAAATAGCATCTTAACTTAATATACCTACCACACAAAACCACGTAATTCTGAAAAAAATATCATTTTTATATCATATTTAATTATAAATTTTGAAACATTAAAGAAAAAAAAAAAAAAAAAAAAATATATATATATATATATATATATATATATATATATATATATATATATATATATATATATATAAACCAATTTTAGTACAATCGTATGGATAATTACATAATATTATGGTAAGCTTTTTAAATTATCACAATACTTCATAAATTACAAAATCTAATTTGATTTCTGAAATATGTTTATCCCTTTATTTATTCATTTGAAACATATTAAGGGGCTAATATATAAAACCATATCATAATAGAATTATGACAGAACTAAGCTTCAAATATTTTTTATTTAAGCATAAATACAACGACAAATACAGTCTATAAATATGCTTTTTGGAAGCCAAGAACCATCATTATGATTTATTTATATGCGAGGCAACATTGCATTTTATTACGATGATTTAAGATAGTAACAGTCGGAGGAAAGTATTTCTGTATTTTATTACACGATGCTTTATATACACGATATGAATAAATATATTTTAGTTGAATATTAAATATGATTATGTATATTCACTTCAACCTAAATATTTATAAAAGTTCTAATATTAAATGTACTACTAGAATACTTAATACACCTAATATTTTAATAAATTTTCATATTTTTTGTAGTACGTACTGACACTTTTTTTTTTTTTTTTGGTGAGATTATTTTTAAGTTTAAGGGTGTATTCAAATCCAAAATGCTTATTTTGAGACACATTTTTAAATTCATTTTTGCTCTAAAATGCATCCAATTGGCAGGTTCTCTTATTACGAAACTTTATAATGTCCGAAATTGGTCGATGTTTTGATAAAGACAGAATATATTTCAAAAAATGCTGTCAAAGTGAACAATTTGAACCGAATGTCCCGAAGCGATAGCGCTGGAAACAAAAAAAAATCGTACAGTGAAAATAATTGTTTGTAAATCAATTTCTAATTAATTGAACGAAAAATAAAAACACAGGTCCCTTATAAATATCTTCATAAATCATGCCGCCAAGTTTCATGCTTTACTTTTAAAAGTGAGTCTGATAATGTGTCTCAAAACTTTGAGTTGTTGAGCGTGAATTTTTTTTTTTTAATACAGCCTTAAGCAACAAAATAGCACCGTTCCACATTTATGACAAACTTATTGTTTTTTAAGCTCATTAAATTACGCTTTTGAAACGATAGCTGATAAATCTCCTTTATTATTAATATTCTTTTTAAAATTTTTCATTTTGGAAGATAGGTGTTTTACTACTTTAAGAAATTTTAATGTCATTTCATACAACACTTTAGATATTGCTTTCAGAATCCATATGGTTCATATTTTGTGTAAAATAAGAAATTTCCAATAATGGCTATTGGAAAAATTGAAAGAATTTGGATCACAGTTCCCATGGTTCCCATGAACTCTGTATTACAGCTAATGTAATTCGGCAGTAATCCTTTGTGTGGAGAAGAAGTTTACCAAAACATAAAGCGTTCTATCTTGATATCCTTTCATTTAGCATCAGTTATTCTAAGCACAATGGAAATCTATTTATATATATATATATATATATATATATATATATATATATATATATATATATAATTACAATTGTAATTCTAATTTAAAAGTAATGTTTATGTATCTTACATGTATCTTATATTTTTACTGATTATGAAATACACATAAATTTGTTGAATTTGCGTGAATAGTCATGTGTAAAATGCATGTTTTTGTATGCGATTACTTACATACAAGTTAAAAAGTTTAATAATTACATGTTTCATTTTAATTCACTTATAGCTTCATTTACAATATATCTATATTTTATTTGTTCATTCTGAATTCTAATTTAATTTTTAAAAATGAAAGTGCATGTTTATTTATTAAAATTAAAAACGTACTTAATTTTCTGACGAAAAAAATGTCAAAATTTAGGAGATTTTTTTTTTTCGGAAAATTTTGTATCCTATACATTTTTTGCGAGATTTTCGGGGAAATTCACTATAAGCGATTTAAATAAAAGGGATTTTTTAATTATATTTGTTAATTACTTTAAAAAAAGGTTACTTAAAGTGTCAGTAACTTTATGTAGAAAGCATCAATATAGAAGTTAATGTGCATTTGAATAAATTATAAGAATGTAACAATTAAAATATTCGGAGAAATTAAATTTTTCAAAATTTGAAATTGTTGAACTTTGTTAAAAAGGCTATAGCTACTGATCTCTGTTTATTGGAAATATAGACAAAAGTAGTGTGTAGTTTTTATGACCGGCTTAATAACTTAAATTTCGCGTACTTATCGGATTTTAACAAGTGTAAATATTTTAAAAGCATCATGCTTACTAAGTAGATTGAATTATTTATAAATATTGCAATCATAGTTTTTAGCCTTCGAAATTTAACTTACGATCAAATAAAATTGAGTTAGGAAATTTTGTATTAGTATACGGAATAAATTATGACTAAATAAGCTACACAACATTATTTCTTAAAAAGAATTATTCTAATTAAGATTAGTTAAATGAAAATTTTTTCCATTGAATTGTTTTCGCTCAGTTCGTTCTAACGAATCGAATCAATATTTTTTTAATCAAACGACAAAAATAAATTTGCAGATATAAAAAAAGTAACATTATATGATATTTGTATCGCATGTGTTTAATTTATAAAATATGCACAGATAGAAACTCATCTAAGGCGAAAGGAAATAAAATGGCGATAAAAAAGAATTGAGTTTCCAAAAATAAAATATAAATAAAAATTTTCGGACATTAAATTAATAATGTCATAAATATTTTATATTTATATTTATATTTAAGGAAAAAGTCTTATATTATTAATTTAATATGATAAATTGTGGGATTCAGCATTTAGTTTGGCGGGAGCTTTGACATTTTGAAAGTGATCTTAATAATAGTAGCTTTACAAAATTTATATTTATGCAACGAGTTATCTTTTATTAAAAAAAAAAATATTTTTTTCCTGTTATTTATTACATCCATAACATCTAACATATATCATCCTAAATTAATTTTAGAACACCAGTGTGCACTAAAATAGTAAATATTTAGGACAGAGAACTAAAGTGAACCCGTAATATATTCACCTTTACTAAACTCATTTCAATAACATGCCTTATGCATATATTTTCTTGTTTGAATTTATATCCAAGTTATTTTTATCAATGAGCAAATATGTCAATTTTAAATTCAAATTTAACATAATAAAATATAATTGTTATTAAGCGAATTTGCATTTACATTCAATTTCGTATACTGACTAAGCCAAATAAATGTTTTTTTTTTTTTTTTTTTTTTTTTTCTATTTTAAGTTGATCACTTTAAAGCAAAATGTCTACATTATTTCGTATCCCTTGTTATCATAAAGGTTAAAACTTACAATATTAGGTAATTGTTAATGGCTGATGATAGTACAAAGAGAAAGGAATTGCTACTACTCACACACATCAACAATCAAACAATACAGAGCCTAACTTTAACGTAGACATTCGAAGGAAAACAACATTTTTTTTTTTTTTTTTTTTTTTTTTTTTTTTTTGCATCTCACGTTATTAAATCAAAAGATTTTACTTCTTTCAAAAACGTGGGAAGAGAAAGTATTTAATTTGTGTAATATGTTTGAATAAAAACATGTAATTCCAGTTTTGTTTGAGTAATAAGAATAAAGCGAATATTATGTCAATGGCAATCATTTAAAATTTGAATTATAATAAGTAGATTTCAGGTTTATTTACTGTTAATTGTCTATAAAGTGATAATTCATATATATTACATTTTTATTAAAATGTAAATCATGATCATAAACAGGGTGAATTACCTTCTCGTGTTATCGAAAGTATGTAAAAAACAACAAAAAAAAAACGTATTTGGGTTTGCACTGAGTCGGTTAAGTCTATTTTGATTAAATGTAATTGAAAAAGAAAGATAAAAAAGATGCATTTATCTCGGTATTTTTTATTGTAGATATCCTAACTCCGTAAATTGAGGTATTAAAAAAAAAACACCATAGTGCATTAAAATACTAAATATTTAGGACACAGAACTAAACTGGACAAGTAATGTTATTCATTGTCACTAAACACATTTCAAGAACAAGCTTTATTCATATATTTTTTTGCGTGAATTTATACCTAAGTTGTTTTTTGTCGCTGCGCAAAACATGCAAATTTTACATGATAATTTAACGTAATTAAATTTAAATGTATTAAGCAGTTTTACATTTACAATTAATTTCGTATACTGACTACGCCAAACAAATATATATTTTTTGTCTATTTTAAGTTGATTACTGTTACGAAAAATATCTACATCATTTCGTATCCCTTGTTATAATAAAGGTAAAACTTGCAATATTAGTTAATTCTTAATAGCTGGTGACAGTACAAATAGAAAGGAATTACTACTCATCAACAATCAATCTACAGAGCCTAACTTTAATGTAGACATTGGAAAAAAAATCAACATTAACAAACATACACAAAACTGTTTGTTAACACATTCCACTTGCAAATCGAATCTCACAATATTTTTTAAAACTTCAGTGAAAATGTAAAAGAGAAGCTAAGCTTACATGTTTTTAAGAATTATTTAATAAATATATATATTGATAATATATACTGATGATTGTGTTTGGAAAAAAAAAGCAACAAATTAAGTCATTAAAAATGTTTATAAAGTTTTCTTTCGCATTAAATCTTTTCGCGTAGTTTAATGTATATTTCAAAGAACATTGTGGTATGAACATTTACCTAATAAAAAAAACAAACAACAACCATTAACAAACATACAATAACAACATACAACAAACATACAACAACAATATAAACAAACTAAATCCATCTCTATTAAACTAATTTTACAAACCTTACCATTACATGTGATATGTATACATTTATAATTTTCCAGTGCTAATTATGATGTTTTCAAACACCAAATAATAAACAGAGTAGTTAATCTTATTCGCTGAGCAGGATTGTATACTGTTGTACTGTTTAAATTAAGAGGATATCTTTGTAAAACAGTCTATTATTACATGATTATTCAGGAACAGCTGACTATCACAAATCCACCTTAAGAGAAAACTTATTACACATTGCTAGGTTATTGTTAAATAAAAATCTAATTTAAATACATGTATTTACTCGCTGTTTTTCCCGGAGTTAGATTTAATATTCGGAATAATATTCTGTTGCATATATTCACCTACTTTACCACAGTAATTCTGAATTAAATTAATTTTACAAACTTTACCTTTATATAGGAGATGCATATATTTGTAATTTATACTACTAACGCTGAAAATTCCGAACATCAAATAACAATCAGTATTGTTAATTCTATTCCCTGAACATGATTCTACACTTAAATCCTCCTTTAATTAATGCGGACTTTGCAAAACATTGCATTATTACAAGATTGCTTATTAACAGTGAATTATAAGATATTGATTATGGTTGGAAAATTTATTACACATTGATAGGTTATTGTTAAATATTAATCCAGTGTAAATATACGTATTTACCCAATTGTTTTCTGGTAGTCTATTTAATATTGTGAGGAACATACTGATGTAAATATTAACTTACCTAACCCTTACTTAACCACAGTCATCTGTTTCAAATTCATTTTTAAAACCTTATCGAAACCTATTAGCTGTATACATGTATAAATTTGGAGTGTTAACGTTATAATGTATAAACACCCAATCTTAGAGTTGTTAATCCTCTTAGCTGAGCAAATTTGTGTAAGGAAGTACTGCATTTAATTAATGGGATCATACTGTAACACATCATATAATTAAGAGCTTGTTCAGTAACAGCGTATTACATTCATTTGACGATAGGAGAGCACTTCGTTACAAATTGAAGAGTTGTAGTTAAATAAGAACTCAGTGTAGATGAGGTTTAATAAGAAATATTATTACTAAAGTATCAATTTTATTAATCCTAATTTAATTATATCTAATATTTAAACTCTTTTTACAGGTAATTAAAATACTACTAATTCGTTTCACAACATTGTTTTTGTTCTTTGTTTTAAAACATAAGACGAAAAGAAATTGAAGCATTTGCACAGCGCGTTTTCAAACACTGCGAAAACATTACTGGAGGAGACAGAACATCGAAAGTTAACAAGTTTGAATATAAACAAAAGCAATGTTGTATTACAAAACGAAAATCTTTTATTTACTTGTAAAAGAGATTAATAATTATTAGATGTAATTTATTTGGTAATAAAAAAATTAAAACTTTAGTAGACCTAATTGATAGGTCTACTACATGGTCTAATTCACTTTCTCTGGTTTCAAAATTCGATGTGTTTACACCCTAATTTTGCTTTTTTATACTAATTCTTAGTCTTTTTACAGTTTTCTTTCACAAAATGTCGAATACAAAGTGAGTTTTCTTTTTAATATACATTTAGGTTGATTGCTTATGTTAATTTTACAGCAGCTGCACCGGTGGGAATTGAAATGTTTTTCTGGAAGATATTTTCTACTTTGAGAATGATTTCTTGTGTAGATGATGAACGACCTTCAGTATTTTGTTCATTATGCTAGTTTATTCTTGTAATATTTCTTTATTGTTCGATACATTTTACTTTTCCTTTTCCTTCTTTTTAACACTTTCCAACCTAGTTGAAAAGTGTTTATGACTTCGGTTTGTCTGGCCGTCTGCCGTCTGGCCGTCTGGCCGTGCTCTAACTCCCGTAAATATGCTCGGATTGCCCTGCAATTTTTATATGTTATAATCGTTATCTATAGCATGTTCCCTATTTCAACGGAAGTGTGTATTCCCGTTGTTCCCGTCCCAACTTATAGTTTTTTTACAGGGACACTCAAAAGAATTCCGTTACATTGCGGTCTATGGGGAAAAATCATTTGCGGTTTACTTAAATAATGTTTCACTATTTTAAACGCATTGAAATTTATATATATCACTAAGGTGCATTAGAAGAAGCTTAATATGGAATAGGGTGTGCATAGCACTTATACTTACTTTACAGGGACAGTCAAAAGAATTCCGTTACATTACGTCTATGGAGAAAAATCGTCTGCGGTTTATTTAAATAATGTTTCACTATTTTAAACGCATTGAAATTTATATAAGGTTCATTACAAGAGACTTACTACAGAATATTGTGTGTATAGCAGTCATCGTTCAATTACAGGGACACACAAAAGAATTCACTACTGTATGTTAACAATAATTCCTGCAAGTGCGTTTTAAGTTACTGAATGCGATTTTAATTTTAAATCGCTTTTTGTATATTACGTGGTGTGTATAAATTCTGTAGATCCTATACAGGGAAGCACAAAAGTTCGGGAACACATTTCCGTATTATTTAACTCCAGACGGAGAATTTTAAACTGTGCTACGTGTTTCCTAACTGAACTAAAATTTAGCATCCTATGTAGTATATATACAAATCTATAGATCCTATACAGGGCTGAATAAAAGTATTCGGATTAATTAGATGTTATCTTTTAGCTTATTAAAGAGTATGATTCGTAAAACTATTTTGGAAGCGTTGGAAAGTGTTACATAATCTATGCTTGACGCATGATTTTTCGTTCTTGTTTTAAAATGGTTAACGACCGTTATTTCATCACTTCCTGTAATGTTTCCCAGTATTGGACAGCACGTTTCGCAAATGCTTCATTGTCTTTTTATTTAGATTTTGAAACAAATAATAAGAATATAATTGAAATAATAAGATTATAACTGAATTATCTATAAAAATAATAATAACTATATGAAATAATTAATTTGGAAATAATAAAATTAAAATTTTAATAATTCTACCCCTTGTTTAAACCATGTATGTTTTTAAACACTTCTTTCCAATAAGTTAGATTTCATATTTTAAAGAATATTATATGTAAAAAATTAACTATATTACCTCAGCCGATTGTTTTAATTTCTTTTATAGTGTATTCGTCTGTTTTAAACATTCAAAAAAGTTTTTTTTTTAAATTTAAGATGCATATATGCATATATTTATGAATAGAACAAAACATATGCATAAAATTATTCAAGCTATAACCGGTCAGGTTTTAAATTTATAATGCATCCATTAACACAGACTCAATTTAATTATTATATTTACATGTGCTTTTCTCAAAGTATGTTTCGGAAAGTGTTATTTTTTTCACAAATTTGTAGAGAATATTCACTTACTCTTTTGCGAAATAGTCGACGCAATTTTATTTGTTTTGAGTAAAATTTGTTTTGAACGTGAATAGCACGCGCACAAGTAGCAAAAACGCGTTTTCAGCAAAGCACCTAGAACAATAAAAAGTAACTGAAATCTTTGTTAAAGTACGTATTATAATTATGAAATTAACTCTGTTTTAATTAGAATATTTTCATGCAGTATGTATTATGCGATTAATGGTAGTATAGATTAATAAAAATATATGAAAAAGAAACAAATGATTTTTTCAACAGGCAAAACTAATGAGTTACATTCAACATCTTATCTTTCTTAGTAATGGTAACGCCCAGTATTTTACAGTGCTAATGCTGAAATTCTCAAACATACGAAATTCAACAGAGTTGTTAATTCTCTTAGATGAGCAGTTTTGTATACAGAAATAGGGGTTTAATTAATAGAATCTTTGCAAAACATTATATAATAACATGATTGTTCAGTCAAAACGGATTACCAGAAATTGGCGATAGCAAATTATTTTATTATTACACACTACTGCAACTTCGCGCGCTTCGCTAGTTTGTTTCTTTCCAAACAAACCTGGAAATAAACGAACCTAGGAACGATGATATCACTGGCAACGAAAGCGTAAACCCTTGTGGGCTACAGGCCCGTTACAATCTATAATGAAATCGAGTTTGGACAAAATGAACAAAGTTTGGATTATTGTAATTTTTTTCGACCCACTTGAAATACAAACGTTGAGCATCATCGTTCACGTAGCTATAGTTATCGAATTGGTATTCATCAAACTTGAATTCAATCATCGCAGTAGCAAAAATAACTACACAATTCTTCCATTTCAGAAAAAAACAAAAATAAGAAATCGCTTCAAACAAGCAAAACGTTAAAAATGGAAAATAAATGTCAGAAATAGCGGAGAATAAATGGGAGGAAAATATAATTGGTCAAGAATGAAACCGGATTCCTTTTACAAATGTAACAAAAAAAATTGCTGCAAAATGCGTAAAAAGCTGAAATTCACATAAAAGTCGCTGAAAATTCAAACATTTCAGACGACAAAATTCACTATTTTCATCGAAAAGATTGAAACATGATTGCTTATACAAATGTAAAAAAAAGACGCAAAACACGAAAAAAACGTTCAAAATCGCATAAAAAATTGCGAAAAATTAAAAAATAGACCTATTAATTACGAATAAACTTAATTGAAAAAGGGACAAAATTTACTATATTGGGCTGAAATATTGAAACCGAATTATTTTTTGTAATGTAGAGAAATCGCAAAAAATCACATAAAAAATTAATCTAAAGATGCAAAAAGTGGTTTCATGATGTACAATGTCAGATATATACACATATAATAATTAACATAATGTAATAAATTTCATAAATTTATCTTAATTTAATAAAACGCAGTAGAGACCAAATTGAACGTATTTGAAGGTAATTGAACGTAATTGAATGTATTTTCTAAACTAAAGTATAAGAAAATACAACTTTTCTAAATTCACTGAAAATCGCAACATGTTATAAAGTTAGAGTGTGTATAAGGAAACAATTTCACGAACAATTCAGCTTTGTCAACGATTGTCGTTGTAATTATTATTTTTTTTTGCTGATTATTAAAAGAATTTTTTGCTTAAAAGCATAAAAAAAATATATTATTTAATATCAGTGTTGTATAGCAAATGTAGTAAATATATAAAGAAATCTACTTATTACAAAACACCTATATTTTATATTAAAATTGGAGAATTTGCTTAATGTATCTGAATATTGGCATCCGCCCATGAATATAAAATTAAATTTCCTATAGTTGTTACAAGAAAACGATAAACAGAAACAATTATAGAAGAAAAATTTAAGATTGAATTATCGATTGCAGTTCCTTTGTGAATGTGAAACAAAAATATATCTGGCAAAAATAGAAACTTACCTGAATAAATTCAGTAAAGTACCGTGCTGGATAAAATACATATTCTACCGTTGTTTCTAGAATAATGTACGTAATATGTATTAGCCAAGTATTAAGCAGTTAAGAGTATCCCGACAGAATATTTAGTAATAATTTATATTTACATTTCGCTTTGTGTTATTTGAAAGCTAAATATAAGTTCTCATCTCCTATGAATACTTCAGAACTGACAATATAATCAGATTAAAGACATTATTTATCTGCTATTCGATTTAATTCAATCTTATCTATATTCACGACATAATAAGTTTGTAATTTGAATTTTCATTACACTATACATAGCACTTGAAAGAGGTGAAATAAAAAATCTTACGACTTTGTTTATCAACTAGAGGGTGAAAAATATGGTGCCGAAATTTGAAATAGTTTTCTCGAATGAATAATACCTATTAATATGTTAAATGGGAAACACTTCTAAATTTATAAAACAGCGGTTGAAAGAAAATATATTGAAACTTTGAGAAGGAATCAACTTTTGATTTTAATGAGAATTTGTCTTTAGACGATCTTAATTTTGTAAAATATTAAGATAAATATATTATTTGTAATAAAGAGTTTTCATGTATCGTTTAACGTGATACACCTTAATATGCGTATTCAAAATACAATAAATAAAATTCCCTTTATTTAATGAACAAAAGTAGGTAAAGACTGTAGTAAAACAATTTAATGTATATTTGTGCAAATGAAAATGACTATCAATATGATAGTAGTGTTTTTTATTTATGAAATAACAAGAAAGAAAAAATCATGCGTCAAGCATAGATTATGTAACACTTTCCAACGCTTCCAAAATAATCTTACAAATCATACCGTTTAATAAGTTAAAAGATAACATCTAATTAAACAATTTGGAAAACGCAAAAAATATTTAAAAACATAATTTTAGGAATTTCCAACATATACAATATTCGGAAAAATATCCAAATACTTTTATTCAGCCCTGTATATGATCTATAGATTTGTATATATACTACATAGGATGCTAAATTTTTGTTCAGTTAGGAAACGCGTAGCGCAGTTTAAAATTCTCCGTCAGGAGTTTCTGGCAATAAACGGAAATGTGTTCGCGAACTTTTGTGCTTCCCTGTATAGGATCTACAGAATTTATACACACCACGTAATAGAAAAATAAACGAGTTAAAATTAAAATTGCGTTCAGTAGCTTAAAACGCACTTCCAGGAATTATTGTTAACAGACAGTAGATAATTATTTTGTGTGTTCCTGTATATGAACGATGACTGCTCTACACACAATATTCTGTAGTAAGCCTCTTGTAATGAACCTTAGTGATATATATAAATTTCAATGCGTTTAAAATAGTGAAACATAATTTAAATAAACCGCAGACGATTTTTCTCCATAGACGTAATGTAACGGAATTCTTTTGACTGTCTCTGTAAAGTAACTATAAGTGCTATCCACACCCTATTCCATATTAAGCTTCTTCTAATGCACCTTAGTGATATATATAAATTTCAATGTGTTTAAAATAGTGAAACATTATTTAAATAATCCGCAAATGATTTTTCCCCATAGACCGCAATGTAACGGAATTCTTTTGAATGTCCCTTTTGAATGTTCTTTTGAAGTAAAAAAACTATAAGTGCTACACACTTCCGTTGAAATAGAGAACATGCTATAGATAACGACAATAACATATAAAAATTGCAGAGCAATCCGAGCATATTTACGGGAGTTAGAGCACGGCCAGACGGCCAGACGGCCAGACGGCCAGACGGCCAGACGGCAGACGGCCATCCGGCCAGACAAACCGAAGTCATAAACGCTTTTCAACTAGGTTGGAAAGTGTTAAAAAGGGATTTGAACAAATTCTGGATCATATCATTACAAAAATCCAACACGCATATATTAATTAGATTGATTTTATATACGCCCAACACAAATAAAATTATATTTTTCATGTGCCACTCATTTTACTTGATTATCATGTATTTTTTATGCACATAAATGTATAAGATGAATGCAGTAATATTTAATAATAGTTACAAATGTCAATACACAAACGCACACGTCCACACTAAAATACACATATAGGAACAAACACACACACACACACACACACACACACACACACACACACACACAGACAGACATATATAATTATATACAAAGAGAGAGAGGTTGTTCCAAAATCGCGCTTCAATTTTGTATCTATTGGAGATATTTCCATAGTCATTGTATATTGTAAAAGTGTTGAAAATAAAGAGACGTCATAGTCCGGGAGTTCAGCAGTAATCACATTCGCAATTTTATAGATATCTTTTTACAAATTTATTTAATTTTTTTCTGATCCGATGAAAAAAATATATATATATATTGAAAATATTTAAATCACATCTGATGGAAGTATCAAGGAACTATCTCCACTCATTTCTGATAGTTCTTAAATTTCTATTATGGATTTTTTACAGGTTTTCGATACTAGATTTGCATATCAAACCCCAGATCGGATAATGCTTCTAAGAGATTTCGAAGACATTTTGCCGATGTTCGTGTGCCGAGTCACACATCTCCGGAACCTAGCAACTGTTGTTCATTAATATAAAAAGCATGCTTCTCAACTAGGGGCAAAAAGAGAAAATAATCTAGGGGAAATAATCAAACACTAACAACTGGGAAAAATGAGCTATTGGAAATAGAAAACAAATAAAAAAATCAGAAGGGTTTAAATATAGCATTACAGTAAAGGATACAAGTTGGAAATATTACGTGAAACATGACAAATGAGGTGCGTTCGCATAACTTGTTTTATAAGTATTAATATTTTGGTGCAATAGCTGTTGCACTTTTATGCAAAAAAGCATGAATACAAAATTTATTTTATGTGCAGATTTTCATATTATAGATACAATTCTCTTACATTAACATTATACTATGCGCAAATATCCACTACAAGACAATTTAGAAAAAATCATCGTTATTATTTCACTAAAAAATTAATTATATCGTCTTTTATTACGATATAATCAATTTCCGTAATAAAATAAGTACATTTTAAGTTAGGAAAGTTTTATCTTTTGTTGACATTTACTGAAAATCCCAATGGGAAACTTAAGCCTAGTTTTGAAAATTTCAGAATTCTAAATCTCTATTTAGACTTTTTTTCCATGTAATATTTATTTCTCTCGAAATATATAAGGTAAAGCCAGGAGAGATGACGCAGTCGGAGAGATTGCGCACATAGAGGTTTGGGGGGAAGGAGTAGAGTGAGCGTATAGCGACTCCAGGTAGTTGTACAACAACAGTAGTGGAGTGTCTACTTGAAAGTGCACGTTGATTGCTTTGAGCGTTTAATAGCGTAAAAGTATTGCTATTTTGTTTTGTTTTCCCAAAGTAAGTGCTTGAATTTTCATAGCTCTTCATCAGAATTTCTATACAATGTCAATAGTACAAAATATTTTGAACTTAAACGATTTCTCATAAGCTACTAATCTAGACTAACAATGTGAACATCAACGGTTCGTTTTAGAAGAGGTCATGTTTAAATAAAAGGCCGCGCAATCTCTCCTATCAAAATTGGAGAGTTTGCGCATTTGCTACTTAGAAGATATGGAGCAGTGTTCCCATTCGTTTCCAAGGTAGGAGAGATTACGCAGCTTATTGGTAAACTTGCATAAAAAAAATGAAAAATGAAAATGGACTAATTTTAAGTTAAACGAGTTATTAAGTAACATTATTTTATTTTTTAAAGTTATCTGGACTTGCTTTTTCTGATTCTTTAATTTTTTTCCCTTTTCATTAAAATTTTTTAATCGTTTTTAGAATTATTTCTTTTTCCTGCTTCTTTAATCATTAGGTTGAAATATTCACACCTAATACAATAATATTTGTTCACAAAAACCTTACAAAAATGTCATTTAAGTGTAATTATTACTGTTAACAATTTAATTGTAGTTATTATAAGTAACATTCTGTCCTATCCATGTGCGCAATCACACCAACCCTATAAGGAGAGATTGCGCAAAATAACTTTCTTGGTTTTATTACAATTGTTCTATTAAATTGCATCATAACAACAAAATAGCAATGGAAATGCATAAAAAACAAATGAAGTAAAAGTTATTCATGAATAGTTTAGCAAAAAATTAAGATTTAGAATTTTTATTGCTATTCTTTTGAATTGTGCGCAGACTATCCTAGCTTTACCTTAGCCAAAAACTGTGGGTAGATTATATGATTGCTATAATTAAACAATTTTAGTATAAACTTTCGGTTTTTAAATTCAGTAATATGGAAATAATATGAGTCCATCTTAAATATGGTGTAATCACCATGGAAACCTAGAATCCTTACGTATCACGGGGTACCATTTAATTAAATACGTATGATAGGATTTGATAGAATGAAGAAAACTTTTATTAATGTATTTTTAAGTTTTGACTAGCTTTTCATAAAACTAGAAATGACTCGACGAAATTCTGCAAAGATTATATATATTACATTTCAAACCATTTTGTTGGGTAGTTTGTGCGCTGTTATATGCGGACAAACGAACGTTTTTTTTTTTTTTTTTTTTTTTTTTTTTAGTTTGACGGAAATTTACAAAGTATTTTTACTTAAATATGTCTTAATCTCTACAAAAAAGCTGAAAAAATACATAAATTAAGGCTATAAAATCACATTAGAAACACTGTTCACCAAGAAAACTTTATTAATGCGCAATACGGCTAATTAAGGCAAGAACAGCGGGACACATTTCATTGAATCCTTTATTTTAAGTGCCTCCCAAACGTAAAAACATTAGTGCTTAAGGCGTGTTCAGGTATTTTTGTCTCTAAACGAAATGAAATGTTGTTGTAATAATTTCGGTTGTAAATCATGGGATAGTTTTGCAATAATGCGACTTTTCTTTAACTCTAGAACTCTATTTTGTCGTCCAAATCTCGTTGGGCTCAAGGGGCAAACAGAATGGTACCCAAATGGTACCCAATGTCCTAATTAAGGTTACTTAGACAGTTGTATCGAAATTCCGTATTTTCTTCTAAAATAGCATTGCAGAACATTTTATTATATTAGTTATGTTTTAATTAAGAAGTGTTATAAAAGTGTTATAAGATGTGTTATAAGAAAGAGTTTTAAAAATGATAAAACTGAAGATTCTGATAAACTCTTAATGTTACTTACTGTCTCTTAATGTTTCTTTTAATGTTTAATAAACCCTTAAATAGTTTTATACAAACTATAAGTTGTTTAGCTTTATACAAGCTGTTTATATAACCTACACTAACACACAATAACACAATTTCAGTACGTTTAAAATAACGTTCAGTTGACACTAAAAACGGTGACTGAAAGCTTTTCAATATATTTACACGTTCAGAAGATGATTGTATAGAGCTTGGGAGTTGATTGGCTCCTTTCGATTTGTTGTACAATAAATGTGTTGAAAATAACACCCTGTTGTGATTTTTCCTTTACTTTCAATGACAGTTCCTAAACGATATTTTTTTGCTTTTTCATGGATGTCGTAAAAAATATATATAAAAGAGGCCAGAGAACCTTTTCATATGCACATGCCAATTTTTTTCTAAAAATATTTTTGGAGTTCACGAAGCTCCAGCAACCAAAAAATTCAGTGGATCAAAAATAAGGAAACAAAATAAATAATTATATTTATGTTTTTAGGATTAAAAATATATTGATACCATTTCGTGTTATAAATAAGTGATTAAAAAAAATCCTATTTTTCTTATTGCATTCAAATAATTCATATCAGCTTCGTACATTTTTTTGAGATATTTTAGGGAAAAAGAAAATCAAAATGACTTCTTTAAAGAGTTTTTCTTATTCTGAATTGAATTCCAAGTGTTCCTAATTTTACCATCGGCATTTTTGCTTATGATCTTTATTTTCCAATAATCGTCAAATTCTCTTTTAATCGGAAAAAAGGTAATATTGAGATAAACTAGGATTCATTAAGTTGTACTGGGATTCATCAAGCCAGGTGTAAAATATGGTAACTGACATTTTTAATTTTTTTTGCGATTTATATTCGTATAAAATTGTTTAACTGCACCCTGACAACCTTTTAAAAGTACAATGTTTTTCTTAATATATACCATAAAAATTAAAGGAAAATATTTAATATGAATTTTCACAATGCAAAACTTTTTGCACATAAATCAAATAAAATAAAATCTCTTAGATCGAAACTGTTGCACATATGGTAATTGAATGTCAACTTTCAACAAATCAGCTGTTTTAGAGGAAGTGATCACAATAGTTTTGTTTTTACTTCTCTTTAAAAACCTTGAAACTTTAATATATTGAAACTAGCATTTTTTTAGTTACTTTGTGACCCGAGACCTTCAATATTTTGATTTTGAACATGAGTCTATTAGGTGCCGAAAATAATCACCAGCGTGTCACAAGCTCGCTGTCTCTTATCGAACAAGTTTTAATACCAGCATTCCAGAGTTACTTTTAAATCTAAAAAAAGTACTTTTCTTGAATGCTTGTAGCGTATTTTAATAATTTATGTGATTGTATATTAAAATTATTTAACATTCGATTGTGTATTTTTAATGCAGCTTGATGACTGTAAAATTTTGTTTTATTATTATTCTGGAAAATTATTAGTTTTAGAATAAATATTTATTTTATTTTGAATATTTTATAAAATACTGCAACACCAAATTAAAATGTTATAATTATTTGTGTAGGATTATAGACTGTTATTTCATTTTAAATATATTATAGCATGTTATAATTTTACAAATTGCATCCACTGATATAATTGATCAATAAGTTTTAATTCGAAATTAAAAATCCCAGAAAATAATTTTAAAAAAATTACAATCTCTACGTTTTAATTTATTTTCATAAAAAAATATTTAAAACATTCCTAATTGTTATTAACATATTACAAAAGTAATCAATCATTTTTAATCAGTGCTATTGCCAATATTTCTGTAACAATCGATGTTTTCTGATAATTCTAATGTCGTGTTTTAAATTATTATATTATATACTTCGTTACTATGTCCAGTCGACAGTGATAACCATACATTCGAAGGGGAAGAAAGGTTTGCTTCGCTTATCAGGATTGTCCCAAGAAACCCTCAAATAACTGTATGTACCACATTAAATATAAAAAGTGTCCCAAAGTTTTTTAATTAACCGTCCCTTATTTAATGAATTTCTAAGCAGTCTAATGTACATTTTTAATGCTAAAAAAATTATGCTCTCGATAGTTTTATGCAACTGTGTTCTTTTGTTGAGAATGCCGTCACTGTTTATGTAAAGCGCGACTTATTTTAATTTTATGGAACAATAAATTTATTTGAAAATATTACATAGTTCTAATTAAGTAATACATGAGAACATTATTGATTAAATAAATTATCGTAATATGAAATTTGAAAATTATTTCTTTATTATTAAATTGGAAAAATAAATATTTTGATAATCTCACTTGCGGGTGATATATTTTGTTGTTGTTGTTGATAAGTGAGATTTTCTTTATCCGGAAGGGGGGAGAAAAAAAGGAAAAAAAAAACTATCATAATCCATTTCTAAGAAAAAAATATATTTTTCAATTTTTCGAAAAAATAAAACTTTAAATTAGGTAGTTAATAAAAATTTTATTTTAGTACATTGAATCAAGGCATAAACAAATATTAAAATCATATTAAATATATTAAAAAAAATACTTTTTATATTTAATGTCGTAAATATACATGAAGAATTTTAATAATTTTACTAAATACTAAATTTACTTTTTTAACTATTTTTTTCAGGATTTTTTTTATTTGGTATTTTTAAACTTTCCTTCTTTCAAACAATTTCAAACATTTCTGAAAACACTGAACAAAGGCAACATTAACAAGAAACTTGATAAATTATGCATTTAAAGGGAAATTTACTTCCACATGAATTTTGTTGAGTAAATGTGTTAAAATTAATTCTCTGAGTAGTGATTGTAGTGGTCATCAATACAGGTATACTCTTTACAGGTTATGCATTGAAATATTTTGGAAGGGAAACATAAAATAAAATTTTCTAATTCATTAAATTTCTTGCAAACGGTGTATTGAATAAAATGTTGACTGGATAAAAAGTGTATTGCTGACTGTAAATTCTAAATGAATCTTTCTCATGTTGTTTTGCAGACAATATTTTTTCACATGCTCATTCGTTTGTCTATTTAAAAGAAATATTGATTTTGTTTGCTATTTGTATAATTACCTTATTTTACTAATTTCATTTTCATATGAATCCACATTTGTTTACAATTGTGTTTGCATTATACAATTTACTCCCTACTGTACAGACAGGTTTATTTTTTATTACAAACAGGTATTGAATCATTAGTATATTTTGTAAAAGGAATATATGTAATTTTTTTAAAGGTCGTTGTTATATGTACTTTAGATAATATTTTTCTTATGAATAAATATTTTTTATTCTTTAATTTAAATATATCTTGCGGATTTCGGTGTTCGTTAGCCCTGATGCGCTCATGTTCTATGTTAGAGAAAATGCTTTATGCAGTATGTAACATGGGAACAAATACGATTAAATTTAAATAATTTTTCTAGCCAAAATATTAGTTTTGGCTCTTTTTAAGTATACCGATATCATAAAGTTATTAATTTTTTTTTTGTAAAATGAATTCATATAATGATACAATTCTGACTATATTTTCTGGTGTGTGTCAAAAATAAAATTTTAACCCTGCAAACATTTCTAATACGTATAAAATATATATTGATTTTTTCTATTAAAAAAGATAAATTGTTGCTGAAGCTTATTAAAGTTTAACAGAATATTACAGAACATGTTTACATAAATAAAACATAAACTATTTCAAAAAATATATTTATTACATAAACATTGTATCAGTTTTGAAAGTAGAAAATGCGACTTGTACAATGAAATATCCCTTCTATCTCTACGAATATATCAAGTTCCTTTTTTTACTTTATTATTACGGTTGTTTATTTGGAATGTGTGTCACTGTTGTATACATTGTTTTTTCCGAGATAAATTTCATGTAATACTAATTGTACATAATTGTACAGATAATATTCTTCAGAAGTAGTTCCCTTTAAAATTACGAAATAGCATTTATAGCTGTACAACTTCGTTTTGATCAATTCCAGAGTACAAAATTCACCATTCCAACACGAATTGGAGACGGCTAACATGACATGCCTCTAAAACTTCTGGCTATTTAAAATATGCAATACGTCATGAAAGCAAATAACTTATTACTGCGTTATTTAACTTACACGCGCATGGAAATTTACTTCTCTGAGATTTCATCTAATCAGATATACATTAGTAGATTGTAAACTATTAAACAATATCATAAATAACCAGAGAACGTTTTGCTGCAACAGTTTCAAAAAATTGTATTTGCCGGATATTTGTGACATTTAGTGTCTATGGAAAGGTTTCATCTGCAGCAAGAATTTAATTAAAAGTGTCACGATGATGCTGAAAATTTCAATAACTAATGCATTGTATTTTTTTTGGGAGGGGTGTATATGTTAATTATATACTATTTTTTGCAATTTCACGTAATCTACATATCATAATTGGCTCTTGCAATGAGATATATGCTTTTGTGAATACATCCTATATCTAGACATTCGTAGAAATATATTATGGATCTGTATAAATAGTATTTCATTGACATTCAATATTCACAAACACAATTTGGAATGTTTTTTAACATATTTGCCAATGATAAAATACATATTTATATAAATTTTATTTTTAGCGAAATTGCAATAGTTCATACCTAAACGACTGATAGAATTACATCGATCATAATTTTTTATCGGATGAAAAAGTTTTTGCAACATGTTCTGTTTTAATAATTTTTGGTATAATATATTGAATTTTAATTAGGGAAACTTTTAATTTTATTCAAGAAGTGTACAACTAATGAAACTTGAAATGCATATTATTTATATTCTATACATATTAATTTATAATTTAAATTGAAACTATTTAAACATTACCTTAATAACTAAGATTATTTTAGGATTTCAAATTTACGAGGTAAAACCTTTCGCATTTTAAACATCTAACCTATGCGTAAAGGTAATCAAGTATTGAAAATCGATAGTAACGCAAATGAAATGTAAATAAAGTTCTCCTGAATACTGTTTGAGTGTCAATTAGTAAACTGGTAATCTACTGCCCGTCTTAAAATATACATGCACTAAAAACAATACTTTTCTGCAGACTTTTATTCATAAGATTCTTTTCGAAAATAACGATCTATATCACTGTATTTTGGTTTTATATGTAAGTGCTAAAATGAAATTCTGAAGCTGAGAAATCATTTGTGAATAATACTTCATATTTATCATTAAACTCTTGAAGGTAAATGATAATCGGCTTTTCAATAAAATAAATGTTTATTTCACTATACTTTACCTGTGTAAAAAATAACGCAAAAAACATGCCAGAACGCTAAAATTGACAGAACCATATGATAGTAAAATAATAAAATGCTTTTTAAATATAAGTAAAAGACAGTGACATGTACAGTTTTCATAAAACACATTATGAGTAGAAGGTATTATCAAATAAAATAGGTATTCTAAATTACTGTTTTGCTACAGAATACAATAAAAAAAAGTATGTATATCCTACGGTAGTGTTTTTTACATGCCATTTTGAAAAACATTCTGTATAAACCTTAAAATGCATTTTACATAACAGCAAATTATCACTGTTAAATATAATGAAAATATCGAGTGCATGGAGCTTCCGTAGGCAATGTGCGCATACTACACATTGCCCACTTTAAAGAAGGGTTGCCTTCTGGCCAATATTTAAACCCCTCGACCTCCCCCAGTGCAATGAAACAAGGGAAGAAAAGTCAAAAATATATAAGTGACAAAATGCAACAGTGTGCACTCAGAAAAAGGAATTGATTAAAGCTACAAAACATTTTTGTTGAGTACATTTTGGTTGTTTTAGCAAAATTGGAGTAATATTATCCATTTTACTTCAATTAACAAAACATTTTTGCTGAGGATACAAAATTTTTTTTGGAATTGCAAAAAAAAGTGGTTTTTAACAAAAAAATTCTTTTTGTTGATTCAAACAAAATTTACATTGACCTATATTTAAACAAAATTTTTGTTTAAATATGTGTCAATAAAAATTTTGTTTGAATCACAATTTTTTTTTTTTTTTTTTTTTTTTTTTTTTTTTTTTTTTTTTTTTTTTTTTTTTTTTTTGCAATTCCAAAAAAAAAAAAAATTGTATCGTCAGCAAAAATGTTTTGTTAATTGAAGTAAAATGGTTCAATTTTACTCCAATTTTGCTAAAACAACAAAATGTACTCAAAAAATATGTTTTGTACTTTTTATCAGTTTCTTTTTCTGAGTCTGCAACTATAAATATAGTGACAAAATGCAACAGTGTGCAACTACATATATTGTGACAACTACCAGCGACAAAAGTCACAATGTGACAAACTACGAAAGTGACAAAAAAAAAAGAAAAGAAAAAGAAAGAAACAGTGAAAATTTGTCAATACGACCAATCCCAAGAATGTGGCAAACATTACCAGTATACCGACTAGAAAAAGACAATGACAAACATAGCCCAATAGGAGTGAGCCCATAAAAGCGGCGATAACCATGACAACGAAAAAACACCATGATAGAGACAAGCCAATGTAAACGGCAAAAAAAAAAAAAACACATTGTATACAAGAGATAGGCAATGTCAGATAGAAGGTGATCAAATCCAGCGATATCCTAAATAACAGTGTCAGTAGGTACAGAATAACTGAAGGTACAAGTAAATAATAAAGGTAGTTAGTAGTAATTTCTTAGAATTAGAAACAAATTAAACTTTGTAGTTAAGGAATAAAATCCAAGTTTATATGTCAGGTAATTTTGGTATCCCCTCTAATCATTAATTTTTAGTACGTATTAGTTAATCAATTTTCTTCTCCTCCACAGCCATTTCTCCCTAGTGTCAGCAGTTTCCCAGGTCTATCCCTTTCTCTCCCACTTAAGGGCAAGAGCGCAACCACTCCAACGGTAGAGATAGAGAGCCTGAGCTCGCAGCAAGCCATGGACAAGGTAGTGCTGTCCCAATGCCAGGAGAGGGCGCGGAGTGATGCCCAACAGTTTCCACTTAGTCCCCCATAAAATAACAAAATCTCTACCTTCCACACTTCTAGGTTCGGGAGCAAGTGCTAAGCGAAGGCCGGTAGCCGGGAGGGTCTCCACGACCTGCCAATGGGGGAAAGTCCAAGGTCCCACAACTCGGTTGCGCAACGAAAGAACTCTCACTATATTTCCAGCATTAAGACAGGGACTGAAACTGAAAATATATCCTACCTGCTGTCCCATAGGGCAGTACTAGAGGATATACATGAACCCGTCCTTTCAAAAAACCCTCCTTTAATCGCAGCGCTA
The DNA here is from genome assembly GCA_963931845.1 of Maratus michaelseni. Classification (NCBI taxonomy): domain Eukaryota; kingdom Metazoa; phylum Arthropoda; class Arachnida; order Araneae; family Salticidae; genus Maratus; species Maratus michaelseni. Next base: position 398,909,945 of record OZ007592.1, read on the forward strand.
GGGGCTAGAAGTACCACGTACAGATTAGTTGATTTTATTAACGTTTTAAACATAAATTAACCTTTTTCGCACCCACCTAGCTAAGTTAGTACTAGCTATAAACATTATATAATTAAATTATATTGAGTTAGTATATAGCCATTTGTCACGCACCTCCCATCTTTAGATTTAGCTAAGTTATATAAATTATATATATTAAATCATTTATAGATAATATATAGCCGATGGTCCAACCCTTCTCTTAATTTAGTAAATCTTGTGTAATATCCCCCCTGTAGGTCTACGCAACTCTGTAGAATCTTTAGTTTTAGTTAAAATAATCATTGGGTAGAAGTATAGGTAAATTAAGACAAACAATCAAGTAAAGTAATAGTACTTAAAGTCTAAAAGTGACAAAAAAAAGAAAAGAAAAAAGAAACAGTGAAAAATTGTCACTACGACCAATCCCAAGAATGTGGCAAACATTACCAGTATACCGACAAGATAAAGACAATGACAAACATAGCCCAATAGGAGTGAGCCCATAAAAGCGGCGATAACCATGACAACGAAAAAACACCATGATAGAGACAAGCCAATGTAAACGGCAAAAAAAAAAAAAAAACACGTTGTATACAAGAGATAGGCAATGTCAGATGGAAGGTGATCAAATCCAGCGATATCCTAAATAAAAGTGTCAGTAGGTATAGAATAACTGAAGGTACAAGTAAATAATAAAGGTAGTTAGTAGTAATTTCTTAGAATTAGAAACAAATTAAACTTTGTAGTTATATAAATTATATATATTGTAAGTTATATAAATTATATATATTGTAAGTTATATAAATTATATATATTGTAAGTTATATAAATTATATATATTAAATCATTCATAGATAATATATAGCCGATGGTCCAACCCTTCTCTTAATTTAGTAAATCTTGTGTAATATCCCCCCTGTAGGTCTACGCAACTCTGTAGAATCTTTAGTTTTAGTTAAAATAATCATTGGGTAGGAGTACAGGTAAATTAAGACAAACAATCAAGTAAAGTAATAGTACTTAACGTCTAAAAGATTCTAGTCTTAAAAGTGTTATAAAATGTCTAGCCCTATTCATTTTCAGTCGTGGCGATCATATACGCTAATGGCGCCCGGTGCATGTAAACTCCGTCGTGGGTGCAAAGACCTTCAAGTTCCCTGTGAATTACACCTTCGGAGGTGCCTAGTCAGACAAAAGTCTCGTCACCAGATGAAGGTTCTAAATTACAAGTCCAACTCGAGTAGCGATGACATGACGTATGGGTGTGCGATGCAGAGTAGAATTAGTAAATATGCCAGCATTTTACATCCATCCGGTATGACTTCGCTACACTGTGCAGTATTGAACCGTCTCATCTAAACTTCAATTAGCAACCGGCCAACTAAGGAAAAGTAGCTTAGGCAACAAAAATGTACCGAAGCCACGTCAGCCTAGAGATTTATCAAACAGATCTTCGCCATTTGTAGATCAGGCCAATCTTCGCTCCATTACTAGGCATCAACCCGTTAAGCTGGGCAAAAGCCCAACAGGTAGGGCCCTGGCCAGTGGTCTAAAAAAACCTCGATCTCAAAAGGTTAAACAGAATTTCAAGACTAATTCTCTGAATAGCAGGTGTTCAAATGATATGAATCGTAGCTTTTCTTGGTTTGGTTAAATTTCAATATTTTGCTTTTAATAAAGTGTTACACATCATCTTTAGTATGCAATATTGTTATGAGAGAGTTTTATGCTATATAAACCAATATTTAAAACTTCCGTTCTGAAAAGATTAAAAAGAATTTCAAGTTGCCTGAAATAGGATGCATTTAAATTATATGAATCCTAGATAAATTATATGAATCGTATATTTTTAAATAAAGCGTAAATAAATATCATCTTTATTATGAAACTAGCTGGCTTCGCCCGCCAGCGGGCCCCTAATTTACATCGGTGCCTCGAATTGTAGAAAATCTCGAATCTTGTAAAACCTCAAACCGGACGAACCGCCGACACGGGTCCCCACTCCCTTCGGCACCGTATACCGGTCGTGCTACGCACGCACCGGTTAATCCCTTAATTAGCACATTGAATTGTACAAACCTCTAACCGAACGAACCTCCGACCCTGGTCAGGATTATCACAAAAGTAATAACCCGTTCACGGGAATCCCAATTTCATGTTCCTTCTACCATTCAATAAATCAGACGTCGGGAATACTCGTATCCAATCCCTTATTAATTCATATTCAGACTCTACAAACAAATAGAAGTGTATTTATAAACCTATCACTGTCATCAAAATTCATTAAAGTCGGATCACAATATTCAAAACCGAGTGGAAATCTTGATGAAGACTTCCGAGAATGGACCAGAATCATAGAAGATACATCGAACCTTATCCTTGGGGGTGATTTCAATGAACACCTCCAGGCGTGTTGTTATAAAAGAAATAATGCTAGAGGATATATCCTACTTGACTATCTAGCAATGAGCAGATTAACTATTATTAATAATCCTGATTCAGAATGTTCTTTTGCACGAGACAAGTTTAAAGGCAAACCAGATTTGACCCTCTGCGGTGAACATTCAAAAAATATGATAGATTCATGGAAAATAGACTCGACATTTAAATCACTAAGTGACCATCGATATATTACTTTTACTCTGAATGTCACACCCACAATAAGAAATTTATACCGTTTCAAAACCAAATATGAAACGTTTAAAAAATTCAATAAACTGTTTCAAAAACATGAAGAAACATTACTTTCAACACTTAAAGCAGTCAATTCTGTTCCAGAGTTAGAGAAGTGGACAGAGGAATTTAATGTTATCCTTTTAAACATCATGCAAAAATCACTTAAAAAGAAAAAGTTGTCTCATGAAATTAATGTATCCTGGTATACTGACAAACTTAAAGTACAGCGAAGCCACCTAAATGCTATATATAAACTACATAAAAGAAATCCAGATTCTGTAGAACTCAAGATTAAATATAAAAAAGCCAAAGCAAAATACAAATTAGATATTAAAAAAGCTAAAATTGATTCTTGGATAACATTTTGTTCGGAAACAAACAGTAAGTATGGTACTGCTTTTAAAATTCTGAAGCAGAAATATTTAAAAAATACAGATCTCATCCACTCTGTCATGGAATCTTCAACTCAAAATGATACATACAAAGAGATTCAAGAAACGTTACTTCATTACCATTACAATACAAGCCCAGAATTCGAATCATCATTTCAAAACACAAACACACTATCAATAAAAGAATATAACAATTTTAAATTTACCCATAGAGAAATTCAATATGCAATTAACCAACAAAATAAAAAGAAAGCCCCAGGATATGATCGGGTAGATGGCAGAATTTTAGAAAATTTGATAAAAAATAATATGAAGCTTATAAAGTTATTATATAACAAATGTCTCTACCTTGGACACTTTCCTGAAACGTGGAAGAAAGGAGTAGTCATCTATTTTAGAAAGAAAAACAAAGATCCATCAAAACCTGATTCATACCGTCCAATTACACTACTACCCATGATTGGTAAAATCCTAGAAAGATTAATAAAAAATAGAACTTTAACTTATCTTGAAGCAATAAACTATCTAAAAGATGAACAGTTCGGCTTCCGTGAAAACAGAAGCACTACATCAGCTCTGGAGAGACTTAAAGAGAAAATTGCACAATTATTACAAAAACATACTTATGTGGGCATCATATCATTTGATATTACAGGTGCTTTCGATTCAATAAACTGGCACCAATTATCAGAAATAATTGATGACTCACCGTTACCCAGATACCTCAAAACCTTACTAAAAAATTATATAAGCAAAAGAAGTATAGGCTTAAATCAATATGAATATATAGAGTGGTTCAGGGTATTTAAAGGATGCTCTCAGGGATCCTGTCTTGGACCACTCTTACGGCTTCTTATAGCTAACTACATAATAAAAAATTATAAAAATCTATATGAAGATATTATTGTTTACGCAGATGATTTTTTGATTCCAATAGAGGGAAATACCGTAATAGACCTGGAAGTTACAACCAACAACCAAATAGTCCATTTTAAGAATATCTGTGATGAACTCGGTTTAAAAATATCAACTCAGAAAACGCAATCAATGCTTTTCGGTAGCAATCTCCTCGAAAGAAGACTTCCGAGATTTAAATTAGAAAATATAAAAATAAAAGTAGTAAAAAATATTAAATATCTTGGCGTATTGTTAGATTCTAAATTCAATTTTACAGATCACATGAAAGACCTTCGAACAAAGATTGCAAACTTTGTAAACGGATTTAGAGGATTTCGATTCTTTAATAAAGGTATCAAACCAGATATCCTGAAAATATGGTATCAAACAGTCATAGAACGCCAAATACTATATGCTTACGAAATTTGGTATCCAAACTTGAATACTGATGGCCGAAAATTACTACGTTCAACTCAGCGTTTGGCATTATTAAACTTAATACGGACCTATAGGACTATCTCTCACGAAGCTCTGTATCTTCTTACAGGAACTCCACCAATCCTAATAAAAATACAGAATGAATTTCAGTACTACCAACTGAAAATAGGAAATAGAAATTTGTTAATCAATAACACACAGCTAAACATTAACAATATAATGCCGAAAGAAAAATCGTATCGATTCCTCAATTACTACAGAGTCCAAAATATCAGAATTATAGAAGATAGAAAATCCATCCATCCAAAAGAATACGATGTGGAAGCCTACACAGATGGTTCTGTCATGCCAGGGGGTGTAGCCAGTGCTTTCACCATATATAAAGATGGAAATAATATACATGATGAAGCAATACGACATCATCCACTGAATAACATATATCAAGCAGAATTAATGGCAATTTATAAAGCAATAAAATGGTTCTCTACCTCCGACTACAATAAACTACTAATTATTACAGATAGTTACTCTTCTATGGAAGTATTAAAAGTTGCTTTTCCTAGAAACTACATTATCAAAAACATTTACAATCAATTACTTCAAATTCCTGATAAATCCATTATAATAACATGGACTAAATCTCATGTGGGTGATACTGGCAACGAAAGAGCTGATCTCCTAGCAAAGCAAGCCATCTTACAAGACCAATATCAATCAAGAAAAGATCTGTTGTTCCCCATTTCAATAGCAAAATTGTATTTTAATGTTGTGGAGTTTTGGGGTTCTTTCTAAAACACAACTTACTTAAACTTAAAAAGCTCATTTATTACTCAATCTTCACTTGACAATTAAATATTTAGAAAAAAATAAGTATACCCTGATTAGCTCCACTGAAATCTGTTGCCATGGAAAAGGTAACAAATTATATTAAACTAATCAAAATATCAAAACTTAAGAATCCGAATAGGTTAATACAACAATGATAATTTTGAACTCATCATTTTAAGACAATATTAAATGTAGTAAGGGGCAACAGATTTCTAAATCAAGTAGCATACTGGATTGCATAAAGAACACCCAACTCCACTCCAACCCGATCAAGCTCAAATCTCCATACACATTAAATTAACAAAAGTGTAATCATCATATAATTTGGAAAAATGCAGACAACCTGAAATTCCTCCAATATGAGGACCAAAAGGGGAAAGAGTTAAATCCGTTAATAGAAAAGGGATATGATGATGTACTAAAATTTTAGAACAACCATAGAGATTCTGAACAAGATCCGATCGGTTAACCAAGAATCGTATAGTGGTGTAAAATAACTGGATATTTTTTTTTTTTTTTTTTTTTTTTACTTTTTAAAATAAAACAATTTTGGTGTATATTTTAGAAAAACAATGTTTCTGAAAGAGGAGAGTTAAAGCTTAATTTAACATTTTATGAAATTAAATTTAATATTACTGTTTCACTTATTAATCTATCCATCCTTAAATCAAGATCAAAAATACGATTGTATAACATTGAGTGAACTTCAATTTATGTTCATTAAAACAGTCAGTTATGAATTTAAACTTAAGAAATTTTAAAGTCCTAATTTAATAAAGTTGAATTTTCTCTCCCTTTTTTTTTTTTTTTTTTTTTTTTACTCACAGAAAGGTTAGGCCATTCTTATAGGTCTACTGTGAATATAAAAAATTAATTATTTAGAGATTTATACAAAGAAAAACATACCATCTTTGATAATAAACAAAAAAAAACACAATTTATTTGAACATTTAAAATAATGAAGCAACTAAGTTATCAAAAATAATCTTAATAAAACAATATAACAGCTGATCTTTTAAGTTGAAACCACTCACTGGTTACTTTTAAATTACACATCATATTTTTAAAATTATCATCACATTACCATTTAATGGTCTTTCAAACATACAAACATTATATATTAACCTACAGACTATTTCTGTTCATAATGTTAATTCTTATTGAAATTATCCAAAGATATTCATTTCACTTTTAAACTCTGGTATAGCAAACATATTTTTTTTTTTTTAAAGAGGTACAAATAAATAAAAAGAAAAACTATGCAAATAGTACTTACAACAGGTAGAGAGTTCTACAATTTTAGTCAATGGGCACTTAGGAGCATTTCGTCCTTTTTCAAAATCTGATGAAGCACTTAAGCTGGAGTGTTCAGGCTGGGGAAAAATTCAGACAATACCCATGTGGTTTCAAGCTAACATTCATCAATCCTCTCATCTCACTGCATCACTTGCCATCAACTACTAGGTCCATCATCTAGTCCGGAAGGGAAAATCGTTTTACGGTCCAGAACTTCACCGTCGGAGTCAGTAATTTCACCTTCCTGAAGCATGTGTTTTATTCGAAGATAGCATCACCGTAACTCAGAACACTACGACTTCTAACGACCGTTTAGTTCAATATCTATGATCACTTCTGATGGTTAAGAAGTCATAATCTTGGAGCGCCACTACGCCAAAAAAAAACGGGCTACACATATCTTCTTCTTAATTTCTCGTTAACAGTTATAGATCCGCAATTCGAAAATGCCCTTATAGCCTCTTTTCATCATAACATCATGATTTAGGATAGTTAATGCAGGGCCATCAATGCCCCACTCTCAAAAAAAAATCTTCCAGAAACCTGTCCGCCTTCAACAACTTCGCGATCCAGCCCACAGGCCAATCTTCGAGCCCCGTAATAAGTCGAATTTTTTTTACGAGTCAAACGACAGGTCTCTTGGCCAAGCAACAAGTGTCGTAAACATTCATTCTCCCGAGCTGCTTGAAAAACGGGACCGATCCACTCTGCCAGGGGTACGGGAATGGAAACAAAAGGAAAAATGGACTCTTCGTGAAGACTACAGCTTGCCGCTCCACTCTGCCGGCCGCTTCATGGGGGAAGGAAGCCATGCATCACCCCCATGGCGTGTGCTGAAGGGGGGCCCTGTTAGCCTCTGTTTACATGGGCGCCAGCTATCCGCCTGATAGCAGAGCCAATTGAAGCCTGTCGTAAACTTACAAAGCCTAATTGCGTATATAGTACACTCATAAGATAACGTAATTCTTATACAGGGCGGTCGGTCATTCTTATATCAAAGTCAGACTAGATGACTCCAAATTTTCCACCTGTGCAGTCTACTGACAAAACATCCCTCCCTTGCTGTCTGCTTTTCGTATTTGAAAAACAGGAAGCTACGTTAGACTATGAAAGTTGAAATTGCTTTGCTTAAAAGAAATGGAAAGAAGAGGTAAAAAAAACTGCTTTTATTATTAATATTACAATTACATTTATTTATATATTTATTTAAAACAGAAACAAAAAGAAAACTTCTAAATAAATGTTGAGAGAGTGATTTAAGGTAATTAATGTAGATTAAAAAAAAATTTGGTTGAAACCAACCGTAACAAGATTGCTCCCCCCGGCTAATTAAAAAAAAAAATTTTTTGAGAAAACAAATTATTTTTTGAAAGGTAACTGGGTACCACATGGCATGCTGGGACCGCAACACTGAAAAAACTGACCCACAAACACAAATCATACATCGATCCGGGACGGGATCCAGAGAGTTCACCGCTGAAATACCACCCTGACAATATATTCCGGATATATACAACCAGAGCTCGCACATCCGTAGAAACCATTACCTAACATATTACCTGAAACATGACCATAAAAGAGTACTAACAGAGGAGGGACCACAAGGCTGATTTTACCACTAAAATGACCAAGATATTTTCTGCACCTGTAAAAGAACACATGTTCCACCTGATTGTGAAACCTCACTTCCCTACTACTGTCATTCCTACGCATAACTGCATCCTTCCTGAGACTTCTGGCAACAGAACTGTAAACAATACATAAATTGAATTTTGAGAAAAAAAAATTAGCCGAAAAAGAAGAGAAGTGCCCACTGATTAATTGTCATTACACTGCTTATATACATAACTTCAATAATTGGCATCACAGTATATTACAACACTATCTATTAATGTAAATAAGTACTAGTAATATCATAGTTACAACACTGTAAATGTCAATGAAATTTGTAAAACACATATTAATTCTATTATACAAAAATACACAAGAGCAACTGGTGACACACAAAAAAATATATATACATACTGTAATAGAAGGTTATACATATAGAAAATTAAGAGCAAGACACACAATTTGGTAATTATAGACCATGTTATAGAATCACGTATACATTTGTTCGTGAAGTTATGTTTGTATTTGAAGAAAGTTCTTAGAACCGTGTAACTGTGTAGATTTTACAAATGCACTTACAAGTAATGTGCATGGGAAAGAGTATCTCTGCCTCTGTGCTACTTATAGCAAAAGCAGTTTCGGGCCTTTGGGCACAACAGGGAAAACATTCCACAAAATAAAATAAAAAACAGGGGTGGTGACATATATCACCAGGAAGGAAAACACACATTCCACAAAAATAGGAAGTAGAATAAATAAAATAGTTAATTTTAGCACTTTTAGCCACACACAACAACATACAGGCATGTACATGAGACAGTATGTACTAGAAAAAGAAAAAGAGCCCACACTCCTTAAAGTTTAAGCTCAAATAAAACCACAAACTGTATAGTAAATAATAAATCTATCTAGTTAAAATGTAGAAATTAAAGTAAACACATACTTAAAAAGTTATATACAAAACACTGATGCATTAAAAAAAACTGAACTAAACAGATCTACCTCGGCAAAAGGGCATACAAAACACAACATCCTAAAAAAATTTTAAAGTAACAAAAATTACATTCGTTTCTTTTTTTTTTTGCAAAAATATACCCAAAATCTACGAAAACGGGGTGCGGACGGGTATATACCACATAATCTATCATAAAACAGACAAAAACCTTAAGTATAGGCATAAAAAGGGTTAAAAATGCCTACATGAAAGTATCAACACACAACCAAAACAAACCTTTAATACGCTAGAAAAACTAAGTTCCGTTTTAAAAATGTCAAAAAAAATAATTAAATATATATACACATTAACTAAACTATAAATAAATACAAATAAACAAGGTAAAATTGAATAAAAATGCTTGAATAACGAAAAAAGGTAGTTAGTATTTATAACTCGGACGGTCTCGTCTATCCCGTAGCGAATAGTCGGTTCTAGAAATCGATATTGAACGACTACTTCTATTCGATGTAGCAACTGGACGAATCGATGAACGAGACCTGCGCGAATCGCTGTGCTCAGCAGTTGAACTGCTTTCTGCCGTGGCTGAATTTTTACCTACGCGCATTTCGCTGCCTTCTGCCGTTGCTAAATTTTTATTTACGCACATCTCGTTATTCTCTGCCGCTGCAATCTCCGGAGAAATGGGAGGTGGGGGAGAGGGATTTATGATTTCAGTCGCGTCGCTGTCTGTTTCCTCCACTTCCGGCGCTACCGGAGTTTCGTTATTGTTGACGTTCACTACTGCTGGTGCGCGGTTACTATCATATGGTGCCCAGGGAATGAATCGGTTGCGTTTACACCTGCGTACAAGAGGAGAATCGCGCGGTTGGTGTGGTGAATCGATGGTCACGTTTTCAGTCGATCCCAGGCCAATTGTTTGTTTTGGTTTACTGGACCAGATGGGGAGTCTGTCTTTGAAAGAAGACAACCTGTCAACATGGACAACCTGACAATTTTTGGGATTAGCAACTAGCGCTATTTTAAAATTAACCTCATTTAGCTTCTCAATTATAGTAAAAGGACCATTATTTTGCTTGCTTAATTTTTTTGTATTACCAGGGGCGACTGTGGGTGTAAATAACCACACAAGATCTCCTATTTTAAAATTTTTATCAACAGCTGTCTTTTCACGGTATTTTTCCTGCTGCTCAGAAACTTTAATTAAATTACTATGTACTTCAGTGTATACTTTTTGAAGAGCTGGGATTAAGAGTTCGCAAAAAGAGGGTGCATCATTATAATTAAAAGAAGGTGGTTGAGAAAAGAGATTATATGGTAGATTCATATTTCTGCCATACATAACTGCAGCTGGGCTAAGTTTAGTTGAAGAGTGGACAGCTGAACGCATAGCTAGTAGTGCAAATTTGAGTTTAGTGTCCCAGTCAGATTGATTTTGATTGACTATGTGACAAAGTGCATTTTTAAGAGTACGATTCTGTCTCTCCACTTGCGAGTTGCCCGCCGGGTGATAAGATGAGGTCTTAATATGATTAATACCAAACATTTTATATACGTGGTCTATCGCATCTGAAATTAGATTCTTCGCATTGTCCGTCGTAATAAAACAGGGTGCTCCGTAGCGTGAGATGAAGTCAGCTAAAGTGTCCGCAATGACATCTGAAGTGGTTGAACTAACCGCATATGCTTCTGGCCACTTAGTAAATGAATCTATATATGCGACAATATACTTATTTCCCGAAAAAGTTTGCGGTAATGGTCCAATGAGATCCAAATGAACCTTGTTCATGGGAAACTGGGGGGTCGGCATACGTTGCAGAGGGGCGAGCTGGTTCGCTCTATAAGCTCTCTTCTGCTGGCAACTAATACATGACTCCACTAGATGCTTGACATCTGACGACATTCCTGGCCAATAGAAGTGCTCACGAATGCGATCAATGGTCTTTTGAAAGGCTTGATGACAAGCCGCTAGGGACTCATGTGTTAGTGCAAAAACTTGAGTAACCAATTCTTTTGGCACGACTAACTTTACAGGTTTATTCAAAATAGCTGACTCCCTTGTATCCTCACAAACTAAAATGTCATCTCTAAAAAAAAATTTCATGTATTTAGGAGCAATTTCTACACCTTGGTCTAGTTTTCTTGCAATCTCGCAGCATTTCTTGTCTGATTTTTGTAATTCACCAATTTTTTCAAGTAGATTGGAATGAGGCATAAAAGTAACTTCCTTTTCGACTTGTATACAAAAATTACAATTAACAGTATCATTGGAGTTATCATTGTTGACATACCTCGAAAGGAAATCTGCGACACTGTTACACTTACCTTTAACAAACTTGATTGTAAAATTAAAGTCTGAGAGAGTGCATATCCATTTAGCCATGCGAGATGTAGGGTCGTGAATTTTTAACATAAATGTTAGAGGCGCATGGTCTGTATAGATGAAAAAATGGGTATTGGCAATGTAACATTTAAAGTGGGCAGTTGCCCAAACTAAAGCTAGTAATTCCCTTTCAGTGGTGGAGTAGCGGGTCTCAGCAACTTTCAATTTTCTGCTGGCAAAGGCAACAGGATGGAGCATGTTATTTTCATCTAATTGTGATAACACTGCCCCTAATGCTTCGCCACTGGCATCACTATATAAATGGAATTCCTTCTCAAAATCAGGGAGTGTCAGACATGGTTTTGAAATAAGAGCTATCTTAAGGTCTTCAAATTCTTTCTGTGCATCTTCATTCCACGAAAACTTTCCTGTCTCTTTAGTTAGATTGATTAAATTTTTGGCCCTCTTAGTAAAATCTGGAATAAATCTCCTATAAAAAGATAGAGTTCCAATGAATGACCTAACAGCCTTTCGGGTAGTTGGAGGTTTAAAATTTTCTATTACGGCAATATTTTTATTGATAGGTGATACTTGGCCACTACAAATCTCAAAACCTAGATATTGTATTTTATTCGAAAGGAAAGTGCATTTACTGGGCTTAAGTTTAAGTTTATGCAGTCTTAACCTTTCAAAGACCATGCTAAGCTTCTCAAAATGAGAATTAACATCACTGGAGGCAATTACAATGTCGTCGAAATAAACAAGAATTCCAAGATTGCCTAAATCACCGAAAATAGCATTCATAAGTCTCTGGAAACTGTTACCTGAATTTGAGAGCCCAAAACAGTTACGGGTCCACTCAAAAAGTCCCTTGTGGGTGATTATAGCAGTTTTATGCCTATCCTCTGGGCGAATAACCTGTTGAAAAAAACCACTAGTTAGATCTAGCGTTGAAAAAAATTTAGCCCCACTTAAAGCATCAACAGAGTCGGTAATGTTAGGTATTGGATAAGCATCTTTAACAAGATTTTTATTTAATCTTCTGTAGTCAACAGCAAGTCGATAGGAACCGTCTGATTTCCGAACCAGAATAACCGGAGAAGCAAATTCAGACATGGACGGGGAAATTATGTCCGCCTGTAACAAAGTATTAAGTTGGTCTTCCATTTCTTGACGTAATTTGTAGGGGACTCTATAAGCTTTGCCTTTAACTGGTTTATTTAAAGTTGAGTTAATTTCATGCGGGATTGTATCACAGCCGGGTAAATCTAAGACCGATGCTGCAAATACATCTTTGTTTTTGTCTAGAAAATTTTGCATTTTAAGTTTTAATGGGGGTTCTAAATGATCTAAATTAATTTCAGAGCTCCAAGTGAGATCAGCGTGATCAAAGTCACCAATTGGAGGGGCCAAATTTATATTATAGGTTAATTTATTATCAGTTACGGGTATATTTGACTGGTCTACACATTTTTGAATTTTGGCAACAAAGGTTCCTTTATTTAAATGAATACTATTGTCTGAAAAATTTGCAAATGAGATATATAGGCCATGTTCTTTAGTGCAAATGGCTCTGGAGGTAAGGAGACCTTGATTTAAATTTTTCGCCAAAGGTTCTAACATAACAATATCATTTTCCTTAATAAAATTTTCCTTATAACTTTTAACCTGGGCTAACATTTTTGACTGCGGGGGAATTGAAATTTTGCTACATAACACAGCGAAACTTATATTTTTATTTTTATTGGTTTTATCACTACTGCTATCTTCATTGCTCTCCTCCTCGACTTCAGGTACCTTATCCTCTATACTTACCAAATCTTCACTTTCATCAATATTACAAATTTCAGTAGTCTCTTCAGCTAAATTACTCTGAGTTACCTGACTCGCTGCTGAAAGAATGTTGTCGACACTTTGAATACTTGAAAAATTTTCAGTATTATTACCCTCAGAGCTACCACCTGATGTTGTCTGCATGCAAAAGTTCTGCGCAACACTTTCAACTTCCTTATCTGACTCAGTTTGAATGATTATCTCAACATCTTTTCCCATATTACTCAACTGCGGGTCCTGAACTACCATATTTTCACTACTATTATTCCCATTTTCAACACTGACTGAGTCATGAACATTAATACATGCAAAACTTTCAGGAGGGCTATTGGCATTACTACTTTTTGAATTCTCCTCTACTTTGTTGACACATTTTATATTTACAGAACTATTTTCAACACAATCATTATTCATACAATTATTATTTGAATTTACATTATATACAGAATTAGAAATATTTACAGAATTAGTAGCAAGACAAGTATTAGACCCTGAAGTATTACTTGGGGTTTCTACGCTTTGTTTACATTGGCCTGCAACTGGCACTTTAAGAGCGACAGCATTTGTATCACAATTTATACTTGCCCGGTACTCTTTCAAAAATGGCATTCCCAAAATCATATTAAATTCCTCTGCTAATTTACCTTCCACTACATAGAATTCAGCTTGACATTGAACATTATCAAAAACAAATTTTAAAAATATTTTCTTATTTAGGTGAACTCTCTCACCGGTGACAGTCATAATGGGGATATTGCAATTCTCCGTTTCAAAATTCTCTAAATAGTTACAATCAGTACCACTCAGGAGATTAATTGCCGAACCAGTGTCACATAATGCATTCAGGCAAACTTCATTTACGTAAATTCTTGCAGTTGGTAATGTATATGATTGGGGCTGAAACATACTATACACAGTTGGGGGGTCCAGGGGCCTCTTGGGGATCGACTTGACCACATCTGATCCGGCCACTAATAGTTTAAAGCCTCACTTTCATTGTTAGCTACTGGGGTGTTATTTACCGCCTGCTCTTCATTTCTGTTCGCAGCTGTACTCCTATTGTTTTGGTAATAACCACCTCTTCTTCCCCTATATCCGCCTCGCTGATTGTGGTTCCCTCTAGGATTTTCACCTCTGTTTCTATAATTTTGCCCACGGCTCCTGAAATTTTGACCACCTCCCCTTCTAAAATTATAGTCGACAAAATTTAGTGGACAATCTCTGGCATAGTGGCCTTGTACGGAGCACCTATAGCAGGTTACGGGTCTTACCTCTTGGTTTTTCTCCTGTACATCCCTAGCCCTAAGATCAACTAAACTGTCTATCTTAGCTGCTAAAACATCAATTTGAGATTTTAGTTGGTCTATCTCCTTCTTTTGTGAGCTATCTTGCTGAAAAACTGCAGCACAGGGTAGGTTTTGGGTCAAATTAGGGTTGAGAATTTCCTCGCAGTGGTTGTAGAAAGGGTTAATGCTCCTATAAGCCTTTTCCTCAAGAAGCGCAATTTTGAGGACCTCTTCTGGGGATTGTGGATTTCTCGCAATTACCCCCTTTCGCACTTCTGGTGTAAGATTGCTCAACAGCATGGAGTGTAGTAGAGCCGTTCGGCTTTTATCGACTACTTCACCCTGGATACCTTCAATTACAAGGGCTCTTAATGACATATCATATGCCTTGTCATAAAACTCCTGAACACTCATATTGTGTGGCTGTTTAAAATTTATATAAAAAAAATGACTGAGGGCAACATCTGGTGTGGCCTGTGAAGTATAACTCTCTTTTAAGATTTTTAATAGCTCATCAGATGTTTTTGCTTTGTGTATTTTTATTCGCCTAGAAGCAGCTCCTGATAATCTAGCTAACAAAACGAATTTTTTCTCCTCCTCATTCCAGTCGAATAATTTGGTAAAACTCTCAAATTTCTCAGAAAAATCTGAGAAGCAGACTGAGCTGGCCTCTCCATTGAATGGGGGAATGTTTGACAAATTGTCCACTAGTGCATTTTTCCGCTGAATAGTGGCAATTGCCTCTGAATGCTTATCAGCCATGGTTAGGGTTAGAAAATTGATAAACAAACAACCACAAAAAAGGGAAAATGGGGGGGGGCAGCTTAAAAAAGAGAAAAAGAGAGGAAAAGAAAAAAAAGGAAACCTACATACACATAAAACTTAAGTACAGGACTATGCTTTTTGTAAATAAGAAAAGGTTATGCTCACAAGACATAATTTTGACTGGGAATTGTAGCTTACTAGCACAGAGAGAGAGCCTAGACCTCTTTTTACACTTGAACATATAAATAAAATTTTAATTGCAAAAACACCCAGTTGCTCTTTGATACATAAATACATACAAGTAAAAAAAAATCAATAACCCAGAGACCGAATTGTTACGGCTCCATTTGTTGTTGGGTTTTGGGGTTCTTTCTAAAACACAACTTACTTAAACTTAAAAAGCTCATTTATTACTCAATCTTCACTTGACAATTAAATATTTAGAAAAAAATAAGTATACCCTGATTAGCTCCACTGAAATCTGTTGCCATGGAAAAGGTAACAAATTATATTAAACTAATCAAAATATCAAAACTTAAGAATCCGAATAGGTTAATACAACAATGATAATTTTGAACTCATCATTTTAAGGCAATATTAAATGTAGTAAGGGGCAACAGATTTCTAAATCAAGTAGCATACTGGATTGCAGAAAGAACACCCAACTCCACTCCAACCCGATCAAGCTCAAATCTCCATACACATTAAATTAACAAAAGTGTAATCATCATATAATTTGGAAAAATGCAGACAACCTGAAATTCCTCCAATATGAGGACCAAAAGGGGAAAGAGATAAATCCGTTAATAGAAAAGGGATATGATGATGTACTAAAATTGTAGAACAACCATAGAGATTCTGAACAAGATCCGATCGGTTAACCAAGAATCGTATAGTGGTGTAAAATAACTGGATATTTTTTTTTTTTTTTTTTTTTTTTACTTTTTAAAATAAAACAATTTTGGTGTATATTTTAGAAAAACAATGTTTCTGAAAGAGGAGAGTTAAAGCTTAATTTAACATTTTATGAAATTAAATTTAATATTACTGTTTCACTTATTAATCTATCCATCCTTAAATCAAGATCAAAAATACGATTGTATAACATTGAGTGAACTTCAATTTATGTTCATTAAAACAGTCAGTTATCAATTTAAACTTAAGAAATTTTAAAGTCCTAATTTAATAAAGTTGAATTTTCTCTCCCTTTTTTTTTTTTTTTTACTCACAGAAAGGTTAGGCCATTCTTATAGGTCTACTGTGAATATAAAAAATTAATTATTTAGAGATTTATACAAAGAAAAACATACCATCTTTGATAATAAACAAAAAAAAAACACAATTTATTTGAACATTTAAAATAATGAAGCAACTAAGTTATCAAAAATAATCTTAATAAAACAATATAACAGCTGATCTTTTAAGTTGAAACCACTCACTGGTTACTTTTAAATTACACATCATATTTTTAAAATTATCATCACATTACCATTTAATGGTCTTTCAAACATACAAACATTATATATTAACCTACAGACTATTTCTGTTCATAATGTTAATTCTTATTGAAATTATCCAAAGATATTCATTTCACTTTTAAACTCTGGTATAGCAAACATATTTTTTTTTTTTTTTTTTTTTAAAGAGGTACAAATAAATAAAAAGAAAAACTATGCAAATAGTACTTACAACAGGTAGAGAGTTCTACAATTTTAGTCAATGGGCACTTAGGAGCATTTCGTCCTTTTTCAAAATCTGATGAAGCACTTAAGCTGGAGTGTTCAGGCTGGGGAAAAATTCAGACAATACCCATGTGGTTTCAAGCTAACATTCATCAATCCTCTCATCTCACTGCATCACTTGCCATCAACTACTAGGTCCATCATCTAGTCCGGAAGGGAAAATCGTTCTACGGTCCAGAACTTCACCGTCGGAGTCAGTAATTTCACCTTCCTGAAGCATGTGTTTTATTCGAAGATAGCCATCACCGTAACTCAGAACACTACGACTTCTAACGACCGTTTAGTTCAATATCTATGATCACTTTTGATGGTTAAGAAGTCATAATCTTGGAGCGCCACTACGCCAAAAAAAAAACGGGCTACACATATCTTCTTCTTAATTTCTCGTTAACAGTTATAGATCCGCAATTCGAAAATGCCCTTATAGCCTCTTTTCATCATAACATCATGATTTAGGATAGTTAATGCAGGGCCATCAATGCCCCACTCTCAAAAAAAAATCTTCCAGAAACCTGTCCGCCTTCAACAACTTCGCGATCCAGCCCACAGGCCAATCTTCGAGCCCCGTAATAAGTCGAATTTTTTTTACGAGTCAAACGACAGGTCTCTTGGCCAAGCAACAAGTGTCGTAAACATTCATTCTCCCGCGCTGCTTGAAAAACGGGACCGATCCACTCTGCCAGGGGTACGGGAATGGAAACAAAAGGAAAAATGGACTCTTCGTGAAGACTACAGCTTGCCGCTCCACTCTGCCGGCCGCTTCATGGGGGAAGGAAGCCATGCATCACCCCCATGGCGTGTGCTGAAGGGGGGTCCTGTTAGCCTCTGTTTACATGGGCGCCAGCTATCCGCCTGATAGCAGAGCCAATTGAAGCCTGTCGTAAACTTACAAAGCCTAATTGCGTATATAGTACACTCATAAGATAACGTAATTCTTATACAGGGCGGTCGGTCATTCTTATATCAAAGTCAGACTAGATGACTCCAAATTTTCCACCTGTGCAGTCTACTGACAAAACATCCCTCCCTTGCTGTCTGCTTTTCGTATTTGAAAAACAGGAAGCTACGTTAGACTATGAAAGTTGAAATTGCTTTGCTTAAAAGAAATGGAAAGAAGAGGAAAAAAAAAAACTGCTTTTATTATTAATATTACAATTACATTTATTTATATATTTATTTAAAACAGAAACAAAAAGAAAACTTCTAAATAAATGTTGAGAGAGTGATTTAAGGTAATTAATGTAGATTAAAAAAAAAATTTGGTTGAAACCAACCGTAACATTAAAAAGAAAACCATCTCTGACTGGCAAGCCATTTGGGACTCATGTAATAAGGGCAGAGATACCTATAAAATTATAAATAAAGTCGATCCAAATTATCTCTGCAAACAGCCAACACTGCCGTATTATCTGAGTAACCATGGCAGTTTCCCACAATACTTACATAAAATAAGAAAAAGAGCCTCACCTAGATGTCCATGCGATAAAGCAGAAGGAGATGCAGTTCACTACATATTCGGATGCTGCCCTCTTATGATCCATCACTTCCCTTTTGATAAGAACGAAACTCTCAGATATAACCTTCGTAATATCATTTTCAATCCTTCAAACTCTCAAAAGTTAAAAGAGAATTATAATATTCTCAATAAAAATTTCTCTTTCATTACGAAAGAATTTTTAAAAAAATTGACTGAACTGACCATTGACTTTCTGAACTAAAATACCATAAATTTAGGACATCATGAACTTATAGTACTTCGAAAATATTTTATATTTAACTTTCAATTTGCAAAAAAATTGTTATTTTTTACCTTTTATATTTTATTATTGTTATGTAATTATATTCATTGTTTCAAATCTAATAAACAGGCGCCTCCTGCGGTGGGGGTTGGAACGGATGGGTGCTATCTGTGTCGGGTAGCGTTTATTTTTCCCCTCGTGGACTTATTGTTCCTATACCTCACGGGTGGCTGTCCACGAGTGGGTGATTTCGGTCCCCGCTGCCTTCGGCAACGTATACCGGTCGTGCTGCGCACGCACCGGATAATCCCTTAAATTGCACATAGAATAGTATAAACCTCTAACTGAACGAACCTCCGGCTCGGGTCCCCGCTGCCTGCGGCACCGTATAGCAGTCGTTTCGACCCTGATCCCCGCTGCCTTCGGCACCGTATGACGGTCGTGCTACGCATGCACCGGATAATCCCTTAAATTGCACATGGAATAGTATAAACCTCTAACTGAACGAACCTGTGGCTCGGGTCCCCGCTGCCTGCGGCACCGTATAGCAGTCGTGCTGCGCACGCGCTGCAGTATACGTTAGTTCCACCTTCCGCCACCAGGTGGCGCAATCTCTTTATATGTCATAACTGAAATCGTTAAGACTTTCGATGTCGATAATGAGCCATACCCCGTCGTTTTCATGCCCGTAGAACCGAAGATAGGAAAACGCCCCCTAGTGGTGAAAAAACGAAATAAAATCGGTAAGCTCTATCGATGTCGAGTCGAATTGATTGAGACTACCTGAGTTCTAGTTCAAAGACAGGGACCTGTAGAAAAACTTAAAACTTAAAAAAAAAAAAAAATCGATAACGGGCGAAGCCCGCTTTTCCCTATCATAATATCTGGATAGGGGGTCCTTATTACTTTAATTATGATGTTTGGAATCAGTTTGGTGGACATCCGTAACATAGTTTCTTAGTTATAGAAACGGACCTCAGTTAAAAGAAAAAAGCGGGGGGGGGGGGGGGTTTGGCGATGACACTGCTTTTCCTCAAACAACTTATGTAGACTACCTGTGTTCTAGTTCAAAGACAGTGAGCTGTAGAAAAACTTAAAACTAAAAAAAAAAAAAAAATCGATAACGGGCGAAGCCCGCTTTTCTCTATCGTAATATCTGGTTGCCACTCTAAAACAAAAACTTAAAATACTAAAACTTAAAATAATAATGCAGTTTTTAGACGCGGCTTACTTCTTAAAATCCTAATATCTAGCCGGCACTGTCATAAAAAGCGGGGGGAGGGGGGGGGGGGTTGGCGATGACACTGCTTTTCCTCAAACAACTTATGTAGACTACCTGAGTTCTAGTTCAAAGACAGTGAGCTGTAGAAAAACTTAAAACTAAAAAAAAAAAAAAAAAAAAATCGATAACGGGCTAAGCCCGCTTTTTCCTATCATAATATCTGGTTGCCACTCTAAAACAAAAACTGAAAATACTCGTAATGCAGTTTTTAGACGCGGCCTACTTCTTAAAATCGTAATATCTAGCCGGCACTGTAATGGAAATCTTTCTTTTGCTTTAATTATACAAATAACGATGATTAATTATACAATAAAATAATATATCGGCTCGTAATGAAGATATGGAAATAATTTTTAGATATTCTGAAAGCAGAATCTATTTAGCGTCGCCCTGTCAAAGTTTGGAATTTCTGCGCCTCTTAGAATCAGAGATGGGCCCCCCCCCTCTGTAAAACCCCAATTGAACGTCATGTGACCTGACCTCCGTCAAAGAAAATGCCGATCCAGACAATCGTCTGGCCGTGCGTCTCCGATCTGGGAATCGCAGCTCGGAAAGAAAAGAAAAATAATTTTTTATCGATCGATTTTTAAAGGATTTTTCCGGTTCTAATCGTCGCACGGAAACGATTTTTCGAATTTATGAGACCTGAGGACGTCCCGGTTGCGTATGTGCGACATACGAATTTCTGGCCCCCCGACTTCCGGAGATAGGGGTCGGAACTGGCTGCGGTTTGGGGCTTAAATCGCTCCCTAGGAACCCCCTGCCTTTTCCTTCCCGGACCGGACGTGTACCGGCAAACCTCGGCGGAGGCGACTTTTCGCTGTTTTGACTTCTCTTCCAACTTCGGTTTCGGTCGGTAATTAAAACACTTTCGCTCATTAATAACTCCCCGGGTCCGGGTCGGAATCCCGACCCGATCGAAACTTGAGCGTCGCGCTTTTTTGCGAATTTTTCGGTCCGCGTCCGCCGTCCGTGCGTCGCCTGGTCCCGGAGCCTTTGCGGGTACAAAGGTGGAGTGCACAGACAGACACACACACACACACACACACACACACAGACGTTTACCGCGCTTAATAATAGGGACTAGCTGGCTTCGCCCGCCAGCGGGCCCCTAATTTACATCGGTGCCTCGAATTGTAGAAAATCTCGAATCTTGTAAAACCTCGAACCGGACGAACCTCCAACCCGGGTCCCCACTGCCTTCGGCACCGTATACCGGTCGTGCTACGCACGCACCGGATAATCCCTTAATGTGCACATTGAGTAGTATAAACCTCTAACCGAACGAACCTCCAACCCGTGTCCCCGCTGCCTTCGGCACCGTATACCGGTCGTGCTACGCACACACCGGATAATCTCTTAATTTGCACATCGAATAGTATAAATCTCTAACTGAACGAATCTCCGACCCTGCCCCAATGCCTTCGGCACCGGATAATCCCTTAACTTCCACATATAATAGTATAAACCTCAAACCGAACGAACCTCCAAACCGGGTCCCCGCTGCCTTCGGCACCGTATACCGGTCGTGCTACGCACGCATCGGATAATCCCTTAATTTGTACATCGAATAGTATAAACCTCTAACTGAACGAATCTCCGACCCTGCCCCGCTGCCTTCGGCACCGTAAACCGGTCGTGCTACGCACGCACCGGATAATCCCTTAAATTGCACATAGAATAGTATAAACCTCTAACTGAACGAACCTCCGGCTCGGGTCCCCGCTGCCTGCGGCCCCGTAGTCGAGTCGAATGAGCCATACCCCGTCGTGATCCTTCCCATAGAAACAGAGATAGGAAAGCGCCCCCTGGTGGTGAGAGTCGGAGCAAAAATCAATAAGCTGTATTATCCTCTATCGACGTTGAGTCGAATGAGCCATACCCCGTCGTGATCCGGGCCATAGAAACAGAGATAAGTAAACGCCCCCTGGTGGTGAAAAACGAACTAAAACCGATAAGCTCTAGTCGAATAGTATAAACCTCTAACTGAACGAACCTCCGGTTCGGGTCCCCGCTGACTGCGGCACCGTATAGCATTCGTGCTGCGCACACGCTGCAGTATACGTTAGTTCCACCTTCCACCACCAGGTGGCGCAAACTGTTTATACGATCATAATTGAAATCGTTGCAACTTATTTAGACTACCGGAGTTCTCGTTCAAAGACAGTGAGCTGTAGAAAAACTTAAAACTGAAAAAAAAAAATTCTGATGTTTTAATTACATAAACCGTCCGGATTCGATAACGGGCGAAGCCCGCTTTTAAACAACTTATTTAGACTACCGGAGTTCTCGTTCAAAGACAGTGAGCTGTAGAAAAACTTAAAACCGAAAAAAAAAAATTCTGATGTCTTAATTACATAAGCCATCCGGATTCGGTAACGGGCGAAGCCTGCTTTTTACTAATCGAAAATAGTGGTAATTTTTCTATACATATAAACAATCAAACGTTTAAAAATATTAGATTTGTTGAAATGGAATTGGTTTCCTCAAAAATACTACAAATGTACAAATATGGCTTAATTCACCAACCGTCCCGATTCGATAACGGGCGAAGCCCGCTTTTCCTTATCGATTTAGACTACCTGAGTTTTAGTTCAAAGACAGGGACCTGTAGAAAAACTAAAAAAAAAAAAAAAAAAAAAAAAAAAAAAAAAAAATCGATAACGGGCGAAGCCCGCTTTCATAGTTAAGAGAAAAAAAACTGAAGGAGGGGGGGGGAGGGGGCGATGACACTGCTTTTCCTCAAACGACTGATTTAGACTACCGGACTTCTTGTTCAAAGACAGGGACCTGTAGAAAAACTCAAAACTGAAAAAAAAAAAAAAAAAAAAAGACTTCTTAAAATCCTAATATCTAGCCGGCACTGTAATATTTCTTTTGCTTTAATTATACAAATAACGATGATTAATTATACAATAAAATAATATATCGGCTCGTAATGAATCACTTCAAAAGAACCTGATTTAGACTACCTGAGTTTTAGTTCAAAGACAGGGACCTGTAGAAAAACTTAAAACTGAAAAAAAAAAAAAAAAAGTTTAGACGCGGCCTACTTCTTAAAATCGTAATATCTAGCCGGCACTGTGATGGAAATCTTTCTTTTGCTTTAATTATACAAATAACGATGATTAATTATACAATAAAATAATATATCGGCTCGTAATGCAGATATGAGAATAATTTTTAGATATTCTGAAAGCAGAATCAATTTTGCGTCGCCCTGTAAAAGTTAGGAATTACTGCGCCCCTTAGATTCAGAGATTGGGCCCCCCTCTGAAAAAAAACCCAATTGAACGTCACGTGACCACCGTAAAAAAATTGCGCCTCTACTCTTGAAAATCCTCCTCTTGTCTGAAAATATCCGGTCACGTGTCGTTTTTCTGCATTGGTTACAAATGATTAGAAATAAATTGCTTCATTAACCGGTTTTTAATTGATATCTTCCGATTTTACTGGTCGAATTGTACAATCTTTTTTTTGTTGAAATCAGGATTTTTTTCTACGTGTGATGGCCGATTTGGGGGTCCAGAGATTAATTCCTTCACTGTTTTTCGAAAACGGACTTGAGCATTACATGAAAGATGTCACGTGAATTTGCTCTTTCTTCCTTCCAAACATCTGCGCTCCAGGCAGTCTGCGGTCTCCACATGCCGCGCCGAAAGAATTAAAAAATTATTTTTTATCGATCGATTTTTAAAGGATTTTTTCGGTTCTAATGGTCGTACGGGAATGATTTTTCGAATTTCTGAAAGCAAATGCTCTCCTGAATCTGTCTGTCCCATTTCCGAATTTCTGACCCCCCGACTTCCGTAGATCCGGGTCGGTTTAAAAACCCGCACTGCGGTTTGGGGCTTAATTTGCTCCTGGCGACCCTGCCTTTTTCGAGAATCGTCTCCACCGGCAAACCTTTTCGGAGGCGAAACTTTGCGGTTTTCGATTCTTTTTCAAGTTCGGTTTCGGTCGGTAATTAAAACACTTTCGTTCATTAATAACTCCCCGGGTCCGGGTCGGAATCCCGACCCGATCGAAACTTGAGCGTCGCGCCTTTTTTGCGAATTTTTCGGTCCGCGTCCGCCGTCCGTGCGTCGCCTGGTCCCGGAGCCTTTGCGGGTACAAAGGTGGAGTGCACAGACAGAAACACACATACACACACAGACGTTTACCGCGCTTAATATTAGGGATGTTGTTATGAGAGAGTTTTATGTTATATAAACCAATGTTTAAACCAACCGTCCTGAAGATGTTAAAAATAATTTCAAGACTATTTGCTTGAATAGTATGAACTCAAATTATATAAATAGTAGCTTTTTTCATTTCATTAAATTTAAATATATATATATATATATATTTAAAGCATAAACATCGTTTTTATTATGATATATCTGGGAGCACGGCAGGGCGTCCGCCAAGTTCGCACAGGCCGTAAGCTACCTTTTCCCTGACCATTTCGGCCTACTTTTCACGCCCTCATAACTGCATTTTGGTGAGAGCTAGAGAGTTTTCCTTTTTAACACACATTAATATAATGAAACTGAACTAGGTTCCAATATTTCTTATTTTTGTATTTAATATTTTTCGAAATATGAGATTCCGAAAAAGGGCTTTTTTGTAACTGACTCACAGGAGATCATCAAATAACTAAAAAGTTGGTGATCATCAAATAACTAAGGTACTTCTAACAGTCGTAGAATCATAAAATTTGACAAGTAAATAGGTTTTGTCACACAATTAACCAGAAAAGTCTGAAAACATAGAATTTCTGCCTTTAAACCATTCAAATAGGGGGTGCTGATTTGGCTTTATACAGTTCGTAACACATACAATTGGCAAATTAAATTAATTGCATTGTTGCAACCATTTGTGTTTTTTGTTGTACGATAAACATTTAAGTATTAATAGTTGCCTAGACAATCATTTCCTCGCACATATTTGAAGCCAGAGTTGGTCGCCAAAGCCGGATTACAGAAAATTAGCCTGAGTTTGAAGGTGTTACATGGTTTCAAGCAGAATGATTTTTTTATATTCTTTTCCGAAAATGTTGGGAAGGCAAATCTTTTAGATTATCTGTCCGTTTTTATATTTTTTACTTCTTTAAAATAAATTGTATTATAAATGTCGGTATTATAATCGCAATAGCACTCAGTCAATCTGGCAAAATTCCAGTGGGTTGTTAGTTCCTTAAGTGCATTTTAATGATGTTAATAAACTTTATATATATATATATATGCACACTGGATTTTATTTGAAATATATATATATATATGCCTATGCATCACATATATAATACATATGCATCATTATGACGTCCACATAAACAGGGTATTTTTGTCGCCAAATTTGGCGATATTTCGTTAAGTGTCGCAAAGCTTGGAGAGAATTTGACGCTAGAGGCTATTTTTCATTGCGAATTTTTAGAGCGAGTAATCATCTATTAATATTATGCGGTTAATTAAATGGCATAACGCACGAATGTTAATAAAGTTTCAATCTTTCGTCACTACACAAGACCTCTGCACTTGCTATTATATTGTACTGTTATTATACTTACTCTTACTATATTGTTAGTCTTTACTCTCTTAGAAGTTTATTATATAAAGAGAATTTTCAGAATTAAAGCATCATAACTGCCAGTTCTAGATTATTATAATTTTATAACATATATCCAGTTTATCAATATGTACGTTAGAATGAATCTTCTATAATGGGGATCCTCGCATTTTAGCTTCAGGTTTTCGAGTAAATTTAGCTAAAATCTTAAAACCACGACATATTGACATATTATCTAAGACGATTAGATGAGAATAATGGTAGATTTTCTAATGGAAGAACCGCAGTGCGTCCGTAGATTTTCTAATCTTCCTTAATCGTTCCAATGTTAGAATGAAAGGGAAAAAATAGCATCAATATGGTTTACTGTAAAAATGGATAGCTTAACAGGCGTTTAACAAGAACCACTTCACTACAGTGTAAATTAAAGAAGACTACTTCACAAGATTAAAAATCTCCGTATTAGAGAGTGTAACGATGCAAACGGACATGAAGCGTAAATTCCTAAGTAAATTAAGCGGCAATTGTCAATAAAGATGAAATGTATAACAACACAAAATATAAGATATGCTGCCAATGATCGCAAAGAGAATATTTCTAACAGAAACTTCCGATTTGGGGAAGGATTGAGCAAGTAAATCTAATACATGAAAATGAAAATCTCTTTGTCTGTCTGCACTTCTATACAAATCAACAGTTTGAAAGCCAGAATTGTGAATTGCTACGTGTAGGTGTATTAAAACACGGCCGAGGCAACTAAAGTAATCCGGAATCGAAGTATAATGTAGAGTTAATTTTTAAATAATAAAAAACCAAAAATCTATCAGCTTTTCCGGGAAGATTTCCATATCCTGTGCTGGTTCGCGCGATTGGCAAAAAATTCCAAACTGCTGCCAAAAGAAGTGTGATGTCACGTAGATAAGGTCAATTCCAGTTGCTAAGTTAAAACTCCAAAGACTGAATATCGCAACAACCAAATCAAACATTCATTGCCAAAAACAACTCGCCAAACCTACCAGCACAGGATATTGAACTCTTCTCGCCTTTTCCTATTAAATTTGAACATTTTTCGTTATAGCAGTTGCAAACAATTAAAAATTCACAATGAAATTCTTTCTACAATAATTAATTTTCTATTCAAAGATTTCCACGTGAAAGATGAAAATAAAAATAAAAAGTTTCAGCAATGGAAAAAAGATTAATATGACGTCATATTGGTAATATAACGGAAATTTTCAAACATTTCTCAATAATACAAGGAGTATGAGTATGTGTAAATACAGAAAGCAGGTTAATATGACGTCATTCGATAATTAAAAAAGAAAATTAATATAACGTCACATTGGAAGTTTAACGGACTTTTTCAAATGTTTGGGAATTATACAAAGAGAGTATCAATATGAGTAATTGTGAAAGCAAGTAAGTAAGATGTCAGCAAGTGAGTACAACGTCATACGAGTTTGAGGAACGTATTGAATCATGATAAAAACATGATTTTAGAAATATTGGCATATTTTAACATTTTGAAGTTATCTATACAACATGTTTAATTTTGAAATTGATTTTTGTAAACAAACATTCTTAAAATCTCGAACAGCACCAAGTACTTCGGCTAGTTATGAATAAAAGTAATATGATGAAGTGCTTAGCATACATATTAGAAAGAATATATTGTTTGCCTGAGACGGCTAGTATTTTGATGTAAACTACAAATAAAAATATAGATTTATAAAGCAAAATAAAATAATTTTAAAATCCTTTGACATTTATACATTTATTATATTTAAATCCTTTATAAATTTGATAAAACCAACAAAAAGCAGTGATATCCCATCAAAAAACTTTCTGTAAAAAAAAAAAGCGTCAAGTTCTCCTTAATGTTTCGACCGTAAAAGGTATTGATATCTGATGTTCGCCCAAGTTAAAAGTCCAACATCCGAAATCTTTCATTCAAAATGGCTTCCTGCGACTTGGCCGTTAATGCATTTTAGAAGGTTTTTCAAATTCTAAAGAATGTATAATGTTCTACATGTCTACTACATATTTTTGAACATTTTACGCATTTTGTTGTACAAAGTACTAAAATATAATACACATTTTTAAAAACATAATGTCGAGATCACAGCTGTTGAGAATGGTCCACTCTGGTTCTCAACGTCTCATATAATGTAACACAATGTGAAATTTGATGAAAAAAATATTCATTGGAATTCGTGTTAATGACAATAGACCGTACAAAATAGTCATTAAACCATGGTAAAACTAAATGATGGTTAATCGAAACTAATATTTCTTGAAACTCAATGGTATGTATCACAAAGCTTTTAATTACAATGTCATCATACGAATTTGTCTATTTGCATTCCGATATTACTTTTAAATGCGTAATTTCCAATCATTAATTTTGAAATAATTTATCGACGTAATTATTTATTTCAAATGAAAGATATGGCACGTTTAACATCAATCAGGGTGTATTATGTATTCTAATTTATTTTCTCAGCATTACATTCTTCTAATGTTTTTAACCTAGAATGCATTAACGGCCAAGTCGCAGGAAGCCATTTTGAATAAAAGATTTCGGATGTTTGACTTTTAACTTGGGCGAACATCAGATATCAGTACTTTTTATTTATATGTATTTTTTATGTTATATAAATCAATACATAAACCATCCGTCATGAAAAGCTTATAAATTGTATAAAATAAAATCGGGTCGTGAAACATTGAAGTATTAAGTAATGAAAAAAAAAATCGAGACTATTTTCCTGAATAATATGCATTCAAATTATATGAATGTTAGATTTTTTTAATTGGTTAAATTTAATTATATATATTAAATAAATCGAAAACATCATCTTTATTATGCAATATTGTAACAAGAAAGTTTTTTGTGACATAAAGAAATACTTAAATTACTTATTCTGTAAAGGTTAAATATAATGTTAATACTATTTACCTGGATAGAAAGTATTCACATTATATAAATCGTAGGTTTTTTTTGATTTCGTTAAGTTTAAAAAATTTATTTTTAAATAAAGCATAAAACATCAACTTTATTATGCAATAATGTTATGAGATTGGTTTATATTGTAAAAACTACTTCTTTAAACAAAACCATCCAGAAAAGGTTAAAAATAATTTAAAGACTATTTCCCTGAATAGCATGTATTCAAATTATATCAATCGTACTTTTTGTTGATTTGGTAAATTTAAATACTTTTTCTTTTAAATAATGCTTTAAACATTATTTCTTGTATGCGATATTGTTATGAGAGAGTTTTGTGCTAAGTAATACTTAAACTATGTACGATTGCATAAAAATCTAAAGATAAGCCTTTTAAAATCTTTGCAGTTCATCTTCAGCGTATCATAAGACATTTATAAGATGGGCTGCAGTTCTTCCAAATGTTTTGTATTACGGTTCATTTAATCCGGCAATAAACATTTGTCTGAAGGAAAGTTCACAAAGTTATAAAGTGTAGTCTCCTGACCTTGTTTCATTTAGCATGAGGTATTTGAAGTACTTTTAATCATTTTATCATATTCAATTTATAGTTTTGATGTAAAACTGATTTAGATGATCTAATAGTAGTAAATAAAAATGCTTGCAAATATAGTTATATAATTATAAATAATAATAAATCAAAATAAATTTCCACTTCTGTCTGACTTTAATAATATTATCACTGTTTTTTATTCCTTTGATTTTTTAAAAATTTAAATGAGTAAAAATGTTTTGACAATACAGGAGATTTCAAAAAGTATGACAAAACGCTTTAAAAAAATACAGATGTTCTAAGTATAGCTATTTATAGCTGTTCTAAGTGGATCCTTTGAGACGCATAAAAAAATACCCTTGAGATAGTTCATTTCATGTCAGTTAGAAGCGTATTCGTATAGACACCGATTTCAGTGTATTCTCTATGTAATATTTCAGTTCATACACTGTTGTAGAGCATATATACGTATCTCCTTAAAACTAGGAATACTGCATAATGTATGAAAAATATCTGGCATGATTTGACTAACAATTGGCTGTCCACTTAGAATAATAAAGTAAGAATTCGAAACTTTGATCTTCCTTCTGTATTGTGTTCAAGGCGGTTTTTTTTTTTTTTTTTTTTTTTTTTTTTTTTGTACAATTCAGTTTACAATAATTATTTTTTTAAAGAATCTGTCTTTTAGTATAAGGAATGCAATATACAGGATGTCTACTCTCAACGGTTGCCAATGGCTAATTCCTAAACCGTTAGCCACAGACATATAGTTCCACTTACAAAAAGTTTTAAAATGATTTAAAGAAGTATTTTAAAAGTGATTTGGGTCAATAAGAACATTTATTTTTTAAAGTTACGAAATTAAAATTTTTATACGGTTCCCTGGTTCTATAAGTTATATTCAGTAAAAAATTTCCTATTACACTAAGAAGTAAGACCAAAAAAGTTCCATTATTCTACGATTAAAACTGTTGAAGCATATTTTTTGCTGCTAAATAGGGGCCATTCACAAATTTACTAGCAATATAAATAATATTCAGATATTAAAAAAAATAATAATAGTTGAGAGTAAAATTAACATTACGATATAAATTTGAAATCTGTTGCCATTCTGACTAATTAAAGAACAATATACAACTGTAGTAAAAATATAAATGAAAAAATAATAGATTGTTTTAAAAGTGAAATGATGAATATCAAGAGTTTAAGTTTTTTTAGAAAATTATGCATATTTTAAAATGATATTAGATTATATAATTTAAAACTTAATTAATAGAAATTAAAGTTATCTTAAAACTTAAGTGACTTCATTTGGCTGCAATGCAGAAATATACACGTGAAACGATTCCTTCTAATATTTTAAGCACTTTGTGTACGATTCCTCGAAGCTTGACCCAACTCATCTGTGTTTAGCTGCAGAAAACTGGTATAAGTCATGGAATTCAAAGTTTCATAATTCGGTCAATTTTTGTGTTAGACGAATGGGACATTTTTTGTGCCTTAATTTGAGAGTAATAGCAAATTTTTACTAAATATCACTTGTAGGACCGGGGGACCGTACAAAAATATAAATTTTGTGACTTTTTAAGAAATGTTTTTATTGATCCAAACGACTTTTTAAATAATTGTTTACCTCATTTAAAACATTTTTGTAACTGGAACTACATGTCTATGACTAACGGTTTAAGAAATAGCCATTGGCATACCTGCCAATATCGCACTAAACTTTCGTACAATGCAGGTTCATTTAAGCGAGGTTAAACAAGTTTCAAACCAGAATTTTTTTTTATGAAATGCAATTAAATAGGTTCCACCTAAGAACATGAAACTGAATATATATTATATTTTTAGCTATATTTTCTGGTTAGAAACGTGTTTAACTTGGATCAAATTAACTCACGTTGTACGGAAGTTTAGTTGAAAGTTGGCACGTATGGCCATTGGAAACCTTTGAGAGTGAACACCCTGTATAAGTGATTGAGGAAGATATATAACTTATTTTTTCTCAGCGATTTTACCTATTTAAAAATAAGTACATGCGAATATTTTATATAGTAATTTAGGGTTAACGTATTCCATGGTATACAATAATGTACAAAATGCCAGCTAAAAGTATTAACTTCGCAATATCTGTATTTTATAAATTCAAATTTAAAATACCATTTTATCTTTAAACGATATTAGTCATTGCAATTCCACTGTGACAGTTTACTTGGTCATATATGCTATTGTAAAAAAGAAGGAAAATTATATTTATTTTTATTGGCATTTTAGTTATTAGTAGTCTTTGCTACGAGTTGACAGCAAACTTTTCTTTAAAAATCATTTATCTGGTAAGTAATATTTATGCAAAATCGTACAGTAAAATTTGTCAATACAATCGCCAAATGATTTTAGTGTGATTTTTAATGTTTTTTCGTGCAGTGTAACAATGAAAAGACATCGAATAAATATCAAATATATATTTGTTGATAGTTGTAGATTTATTGTTTATATGTATTTTTTTTTAAATGCGTGCTTGCCATACTTTCATAGATGCTTCGGTTAATAAGATATTTATTTGTTTTTCTTACTATAAAGATGTTTACATTTACACAAAGAAGAAATCACTCAAAGCTAAACCATCAATATTGCGATCTTCTTGGGTCAGACAAGGAATAACCCTTAACGTATTCTTAGAAAAACCCTGCATTACAAAATTACATATTTGGTTTCATTTGTTACTATCACTAATCAATAAAACAAGAGTAATGCTATTTTTTACTTGAATTTATGTATCTTGTAATACAATACAATTGGTATTTTTTGATAACTGAAAAATCTTACCTATTTTTATGCAAAAATTATAGAAGTAATTTGGTGAAGTACGCATCATGTTGACGAGATTGCTAGAGAACTATTATCGATAAGGAATTTGAAAAGCCTATATTTGTACTACAATATGACTTTATAATTACCCGTCAATGTGCAATCCTGTCTTAAATTTCGATAATAGTATATTATTGAACGTTAACAATCATACAATTGTGTAATGTAAATATATTACAGTGAAATCATTAATTAAAGCAGCTCTTCTCTACACAAACTTACTCAATGAGCTGCATTAACCAGTACGTTTAGTAGTGTAAACTTATTGTGAATTTCTACCTCAGAACATCATAATAATGTATGCGTATAGTTCTAGTTATAGGTATGGGTTGTAAAATTATTCTAATAAACATGTTCATGGTTAGACAGGCAAATACTGATTTGAGAAGTTCAACATGTTTTTAACTAATTACAGGAGAACTAAAGAACTAATTTTACTATTACCCTATTATCTAGTAAAGGAATTTTACTAGATGAAAACAAATAATAATAAATTTAATTTATTGCACAATTTACTATTTAATTTAGCAATCAAATTGTTAAGATTTGCAATAAGGAAATAAGCAGTGTATATTGAAACATACACAGTAAAAAAGGAAACCTATTTTAGGATGCTACCCAAAATGAAATAACACCCATATTAGCTTTTCAAACTCCAATATGGGTTGTAATATACCTATTTCAGGGTATCAGACCCATAACGGGTCTCAATACTCCCCAAATTGGAAGAAAACGGTTACCTATTCATAGCCACATCTATACGATACCTAGTATGGGATACGGTGAAACCCAAATTGGGCTACAGCCTAGCTCAAATCCGCCTGTCAAGTTCAGCAGCACAGCACACTGAAACACGCGCATGCGTAACAGCCGACTTAGCGTCATGCATTGGGGCGAATTGATGTTTGTTTTGTTCCTCATGATTCGGCGCATGGACGTTAGATTTTATTTTTGTTTAAGTTTTCGTATTTTTAAAGCAGATTGATGTTCAGATTGTTACGATTTAAACGTAACCAGCCACCCAAACTTTGTATAAATTAATCTTTATTATCTTCTCAATGAAAAAGCCGAAGCGGAAAATATGGATACGGCCACAATAACAAGAATACTGACGACGATAACAAGATGAAGTGAACAATGAGTCTGGCCTCTGGAATAATAAGTGTAATAATATGTCCTAACTATTACTTTAACTTTTACTGTAATTGTAACTGTTGTTATTCGAATGTTTTTACTTTTTAGTTTTCGGAATGTAACATATAAAAGGCCTGTGTGGCAAACCCATTATGTGCTAAACTTAATATAATTAAAAGTAGTAAATATAAGATTATGTTTAGTTCTTTATTGAAATAAAGAACACCACACAATGTGACAATAAGTAAGTAGTATATTTGATTTAATATTATTTTCTGAGAATGATAAAATAAAAATTAACTCTTAATACATAGAGACACGCAAAACTAGGGGAGGACAGCACTACAATGAACTCTCCTGCATACATCCATGTATATATATTTTATATATCTGTGTATTCTGTGTGTGCTGCTAAGTTTTTTTTTTAATACGCAATCTTAAAAGAGCTAAACCGCTAGGTTTTATC
Organism: Maratus michaelseni; assembly: GCA_963931845.1. Classification (NCBI taxonomy): domain Eukaryota; kingdom Metazoa; phylum Arthropoda; class Arachnida; order Araneae; family Salticidae; genus Maratus; species Maratus michaelseni. The sequence goes on from OZ007592.1 coordinate 398,943,544, forward strand.
ATATGTGAAATACAGTTTTGTATGTTTTTAAAAAACACCTTAAGTAAATGCTTTTATTAAATGATGCATACATGTTTTGTGACATTTTGTGTTGTTTTTAAATAATTATTAAAGTACAGAGGTGAATATTGATTCAATTGAGTGTTGCTTTTCATGACTCAAGTTTATTTTGCTTAAAAGAGTGCAATTAGTACATATTATATTGTAAATCATTCTGTACTAATCAATATTTATTTAGTATTTGCAAAAGCATAGCCAGAATTTTGTGTGTGTGTGTGTGGGCAGTACCTTGTAAATTTTAAAGCTACAGTGCCTTTCTTTTTAAATAAAAATAAAAAATTATTTGCATATTTCAAGTAAAAGTTCCTTAAAACTATATTGATTGTTTAAAAAATATGGTATATAATCTTTAGCAAAATTTTTTTTTCTCAAAGAAGTAGTAAAAGAAATGAAATTAATAATTAACTTTCTGTTAATTATGATAAAACAATACTTATCATTTTGTTATTGGTATTAGAGTCCTGTATGGGTCGGGTTGCACCCGACCCGCACCCACAATGAAAGAACAATAAATCATGTTTTATTGCTATAATGAAAAATAATGTATAATATCTCTAATACCAATTTTATATAGAAAAATGGACAAATCTATATTCTTTAATATTCAAATATAGTGAAACCTCGCAATAGCGGACACCTCAAGACCGTTGAATAGAATCCTGCAGCGGATCTGGTTGCTTTTATTTATTTTTTCGGGTAGGTATGACTTATTTTCTTTCTGCGAGTCAAGTTCAACCTTGAATAATTATTATGGCTCATATTTAGGTTTTAGCATGTCCGATTGTTGGGATTTTCACAAAGAGTTTGAACAGAACTATGAAAATAAATTTGAATGCGAATAAGTTAGGGGTCTGAAAAACTACTTTATTTTAATAGCGAACTACAACTACTTTATCAAAAATGTAGTTAAACTACAACTATAACTACTTGTTTTAAAAAGTAGCGACTACAAACTACTTTTCAAAAGTTGTCCACTATTTCGCTACTTTTAGATTTTGTTGAAAGATTCAATCAACACTTGAAATTGAGGACAAGGAATTATAATTCTTCATGGGTCGGGTTGTGTTTCCGACCCGAACTTGAAAATTTTGCTTAAAGTCAACTCGAAACTGACCCGAACCCCAAAATATTAATACCCGAACTAACCTGAAACTGAAGGAACAGAAAATTAATGCATATTTCAATACAATTATGAAAAAGTAGTCCACAAAGAAGATACCCAGTATTAAAATATTAGATATAATAATACGTTAGTATAACCGCAAGAAAATTAATTTTTTTCGTGAGTTAGCAATTTGTTTTGTTTTATCAGCAAGAGTCAATGAAAAAATCTGACACTGCAACTGAGATTTGTCGCTGACATTTGCAAATTATTGCACAGAACACAGTTTGTAAAAAAAAAAAAAAAAAAAAAAAAGAGTTATGATCAAGTGATCAGATGAATGGCATTTTTTATTCCTTTCCAAGTCACATAAAAGGTTGGTTTTCGAGTGTGTCCGTTATGGAGGTCTTATTGTATACATATTTTTAACCTGCAAAAATATTATGTACATTCTTTTGGAAAAGCGGGTCAACCCGACCTGCAAAAAAAAAAAAATTAGAAGTCAAGCCGACCTGAACCATAGGTCGTGTCGGCACTATATTTTTCAAAATGAACCGTGAGTTGGGTGCGGGTAAAAGTGGGTAAACCGACCCGATGCAGGACTCTAATTGGTATTACCAACTCTAAAATATTTTTCAAAGTAATGATAATACACAAATATTTTTGACAAAAATTTAATTAGTTTTTTATTAAACTAAGCATTTTTGAATGAAACATTATAGTTTTTTCAAATAATGGTAAAAACCATCAAATAATAATACTATAATACCTGTGTTGCTGGCCTGGCTACAGATTGTCATTATTTCTTATGGTCACTGGTTGGGGAAAAAGTATATATTTTGTAGCAAACTACTACTACTACACATACCTTTCAGGTTCAGGATTCTGAATCTTTCTCATATCTACAGATGTCTGTTTTTTTAAAGAAAATCTAGCCCCCCCCCCCCCCAGCACACAAAGTTTAAAATTCTTTAATTTTTTATTAAGTAATAATCAGTCATCTAAAAATGTAAAATCAGTAGTCGCCAACCTTTTGAAATCTCACAGACCAGTAAATTTACAATTTTTAGTTCTGCGGATCACTATGATGATATTTTGCAGAACATAAAATAGTGCTTGTGAACTATAACGGTCAGAGAACTGCCATTTTTTAAGAAATAAAATGCATCTGTTTAATATCTAACAAAATTATAAATTCTTATTTAACCGCAACATAAATCTTTAAAGTTTATTTAATTGTAATAAAATTTGTTTACTTATTACAATTTAATTGAAGCTTATTTAAGTATTGCATATTTAGTGTAATATTTGCTCTGGCTTGTTTCAAATAATCTGATTGGTTTTGGCTCCCATGATGTTGCAGAAAAACAGAAAGTGGTCTTTATTTCAAGTTGTTATTATTATTATTATTATTTGTTATTTTTGCTGTAACAAATGAAAACATCTTGTTGCACAAATGTGTTTTTGAAAACTAAATTAAAATGTTCATTGCTTTTTTTCAGCAATGGGTGCTCATTTTTTATTTAGCATAATAAGAAACAAATAATATTTGTTAAACGTATTATTATAGCCTGTTATTATTTAAAATTTCAAAACTAAACATATCTTAAACTTCATAAATACAGGAATCTCTTGGAATAATATATTTGTTTTAATATAATTAAAATCAAAAAATCAAATGTATATTCAAATGTAAACAATAAAATTGAAAGTAAAGATATTGAAACAAAAAAGGCAGCAAGAAACTTTTTTAACCATTTTTTACAGAAAGTTACTGTTCTATTTCTTTAAACATTAATTCAGTGAAAATTTCAGTTTAATCCTTGCTTCTCCCTGAACCATAAATTAAAAGATAATTAAATCAACAGTTTAAAAATATATATATAGTAGAGTCCCTCAAATCTGCATAGCTTGAAACCAGAGATTGTGCATATTTTAGAATTATGGATTTCTGGTCACTGTTTTGTTTACATTTTTTAAACAGTAATTTGAATGTAATAATGCACTGTAAATTGTAATGAATGCTTACAATAAAGTAAAATATTAAAATAATTAAGTAAAGTAAGAAAATTTAAAGCATGATTAAAATTTTTAAGGTAAAGGTCAAGTACACAATAATACATAACTAAAAATAGGCATAATAATGATGAGATTTTTTTTTTCTTTTAATTATTCTCTGAAACTTGCCTCATAAAGTTACACTAATAATTTACATAAAAATCATAAAACAAAAGTTTTATTTCATGCTTAGCCAAACGTAATATCCAAAAATGCTTGATTAATACATTAATTTATTTGGTAAAAAGATCACAATCAACACTGAGAACAGCACTGTCTTTTTTTCAGAAATAAAGTTATACTTCCTTGATGAGAAAGCATGTTCAGCCATATTAATAAGAATTACATATTAAAATGTACATGGAATGATATAATAATTTAAAAAATCCTGAATTTTTCCCCTACATCTCAACTATAAGTTTCATTGTTTTCTTCTGTAATGATGTGCAGATTTTAGAAATTTGTGGATTTTAGGGAGTCTACTGTATTCAATTTTATCGAAGCAGTCTTTCATTTCTGAACATATTTTCATTACTTGCAAGATACAATTTCCAAACAGAAATCTAAAGTATTGAAATAAACAACAATTACATCAATGTTTCATAAAATAAAAACTAATCATTGGTCAATGTGTATTTTGATTTGTGTATTTAAATGTAACACATATGCTTATTTAAATGCTGTATATTTGATTATGCTTACATTGTTTATTTGTATGAAATTGGTGAGCTTTTTTTTATATTGAGTAGATATTTTATAGCAAAACATATTTGAAATATCTTATTGTCATTAAACATTCATTTATATATTAATAATCACTCATTTTGCATGTGCAAAAGAGAAATAATAACAAGTAATTAACAATAATCTTCAAAATTTTATAATTTACACGACTTTTGATTTGATTAAACTTTGGAGATTATAGGGGATTGGTTTATATAAATAGACCCTTTCTAACTACTATTAAATACTTTAATTTTTAAAAATGAAAGTACATTGTGAAAATATTTGTATGATTTATTGTATAAAATTACCCTATATAAATAATATACAGATTTTTATATTGTTTTAATGTTAGTCCCATTCTAAGTCTTTTTTTCCGTGGAACATGTAGCAAAACACTAGTTTGTATGCTTTCTGTTCTTCAAGTTTGTTTTGCAATTTGGAGTGGATAAGTCCAAAATTTGAAAATATCTGCACAATTGATGCTGAACTGTATGGACTGGAAACTGGAATGCAAACACTCCATGAGTTGTACGAATTAACTTGTTATATTGGTTTTTTAAGCCTTCCCACCTACCATTGCAGGTACAGCTTAATAGAATCCAAACAAAAAAAAATGGGTACTTTTCGGTTAGCCGGGTGCCAGTGATATAATGTACATATATAAATTTATATATATATATGTAAGTGTAGGTATATATATATATATATATATATATATATATAAATATTCATACATATAAGTGTATATATATATATATATATATATATATGCGTATGTATTTATATATATATATTTGTATATATTAGAGATGAGTTCGGGCTCTCTTTTCAGAGCCCGAGCCAGACAATTTTAAAATCCGAGCCCCCCCCCCCCATTCCCCCAAGCCCGAAACATTTTGTGTCATCAGAGCCCGAACCCGATATTGAAAAAAATTCATAATATTTAAAAAATGTTTTAAAAGTAATATCTCATATTTAAAAAATGTCTTACATGAAAATAATTGTTAATCTCCAGCACTTAATTAAACTTTATGCGAATTTACATTAATTTTTTTCAAAAGAGAAGTTTTGTATAAAATAAAAATATACTTTCTTAAAAGATTCTCATAATTTTCTCACCCAACAAGCAAACCTGATGGACACATTAATGAAGTACATTTTATGAATAAATGCATGAAATTTACAGTAATTACTATTCCTAAGTCATTTTTCTATTTTGTATAATAGGTGAATTTCGTAAATTGTAATCGATTCCTTAATTAAAGCAATATTTCTTGTTCCTGAAAATCAGCTTAAGTTTAAAATTTGGCACCGTTATATGAAAGATCCTATGCTTTTATAGGCAAAGTACGGAAACACTTTTCGATTGTCTTCTTATCAGAATAACAATGTATGACAATTATTATGACTTACGAATGGGACTGACTTTGTAAATGTTCAGAGCCATGAAAAATAGAATCACTAACATTATTTTCATATAAAGAGCCATTATGACTCGCACACAATAGAAGACTAAAAATTTCCAAATCTTAAGCTAATGCTGATTAACTACAAACAAAAAAAGTATTCACTTTGCTTTTGATATCTAAAAATAAATAAATAAATGTTCCTATTGAAAAATATCATACTTTTACAAACAAAAACCGAAATTATTCGCGCCATATCATCCGGTCGTCGTCGCATCAATGCCGCACATAAACTTGCAAATTTTCTTTTAAAGTAGTATTCTAGAACTGGAAAAGAAAAATGAGATTCCTGCTTCCCCTTTTATTCATTCTGATCAAAATAGCATTAAAATGGAATATGTAATTTTTTAGGGGGGAAAAAAGATTTTTTTTTCTGTATGAGTATAAATAAAATTGTCAGTTTCAGAAAGAATGAGCTTGAGCCCGCCCGGGCCCGAAGACTGATATAAAAATTGAGCCCGAGTCCATGTCGGGCCTGGGCTTGGGCTCGGGCTGAGCCAGTCTCATCTCTAGTATATATATATATGTGTGTGTGTGTATTATATACATGTATATGTATCACTGGTACCCAGCTAACCCAAAAGTACCGTAAAAAGGCTACCTGTTCTTTGCTTGCAAATGCACATTCTACAAACTAAGGATTAAGGCTAGACTTAAGCTACAAACGTGAAATAATATGCTAAAAAAAGAAGGGGTGCGGGAACTTTTTTATAATTTATAAAAATAAAATTTAACATAAGCATTGTTCTAAATTATTGAAATGAATTTAACATAATAAAATGAAGATTTTAGATATGTAAATATTTAAATTAACAAACCATCTTCTTTTAAGTTATTGATTTAAAAAATGTTTAATTATATTGGTTTCATATTATAATTCATTTAATTACTCAGAGAACATTTGTGTTTCATATGTACAAAAACAAACATTTAGAATCATTAAAAATCTAGGTAACTTATGATCAGTCATTGAATAATGGCCACACAACCTCTTTTTTTTTTTACATAAATTAGATAAGGCATTAGATTTTAACATAAATTAGATTGCAGTGTTTTTTTTTTTTTTTTCTTTGGCTTTATAGCTCAGCATGTGTCTTTACTATTTTATAAACTAATGATAAATTATCTAATCTTTTTCAGTTGGATATTATGAAAGTTAAAGTTACTCCAATGAGAAGGAAATTCTGCATATTTAGTTCTTCGTAACTAGAGAAACTGATGGAGCCAGAAAGAGCTACATGGAGTGCAATAACAATTGGTATTTTTAAATTGATTTGCATATATGTGTTAAATATTTGTGTAGTGTTGCTATAATATTACATATTTCATGTTGTTACATTACATGGCACTACCTTCATAATTCTAATTAGGCACTATAATCACATTTTAATATTAATACTCATTAAATATTAATATTTTTATATATAGGGAAAGCAGTAAGCTGGTTTATCACAGCAATTTTTCAAAATGGAAAATTTCACGAAGATCAAAAGCATTATTTACTTATAGAAGTATCCCTTTCATACTGTGATAAAAATTTTTAGATGTTCCCTCAACTAGTGTGGGCAAAATTGAGATTCATGTACAAAGCACAAAATGGGTGAGGCTTTTTTTTCCCAGCAAGATAGAGACAAATTTTTAAAAATGAGACTTGCAAAAAATGCTGAAAAAAGAAATAACATTGAATAATTCTAAGAAACTTTTCAAAAATTAGAATTCCTCAGACAGCTTTTGATAAATATAGACACAGACATCAGTGGAATTATGCAAGTGCACAGTGGATTGGAAAATAAAACTGTGTTACCTCATGATGTATTTCAAAATGAAGAAAACTGTGCGATTGGCAATTAATAAGTTTTCACTTAAACTAAATTGCAACAAATAAAAGATCTCATTAAGCAATTAAAACCAGTCTCAACAGCTTTAGATATCTTGTAGGCTGATTCAACAACAATAGCAGATGCTTGCCATATATGGTGCAATTTGCTGAAAGATGATAATTTGAAACCCCATTTTGTAAAAGTTAAAAAAAGGTTTGAAAAAGCAATTTTGCCCTGGCATCTTCTTGCCTATTTGTTACACCCAAAATATAAGGGTGAGCACCTTAATTACGAACAAAAAGAACAGGCCAGAGAATGGCTACAAAAAATAAATCCATCTTTCCTATCATATGCCGTGAACTTTGAACTAAAAGAAAAACCTTTCCAAAGTACATTGTTTTCAGAACAAGTAATTATGACAGTTGATTCCAATAAGTGGTGAAGAAGTGTCGCAAAGTCATGTGAAATTTCCAAAGAATTTTGTAGGTTAATAGCACACCTGCAAGCACGCCCAGCCAGTAGTGCTGCAATCGAGAGAATAATTTCCAACTTCTCTTTTGTCCACTCAAAAATTCGAAATAGTTTGACAATAAGTAATGTTTCCAAACTTGTTTTTTGTTATGGAATGCTGAAAAAAAAATTATTTTGCAATGATGATGGTGATGAAAGTGCCGCTTAATGTTGGATGTTTAATTTTTTATGTTATTGTTATTAAAATATTTAATTTTTTAAAAGAAATTTAAGATTTCACTTATTTGAACACAATATATTAATACATGTACTTACTACTATTGCTTATATTTTACATCTCTGAATTATTGCATTATGCTGATTGATAGGTTGATACATTTTATTTTAAAACTGGAAGTGTTTATAATTTCTGTAGATTTTGCAATATTGTTAATTTATTGCAGCATAAAAATCAGACTAACAATGGCTTTTTTCAATTAAATTTTTTTTTATGATGAAATTAATAATTTCTCAGTAATTAAGATGAGTATATTAAGTTATCATCATAATGCATTGTACTACTATTCTGTGCTTGTTAATTTAAGATAAGTAAAAGAAATAAAATGTGCATTTATATGTAAAAATTCAGTTTTTGCCATTTTTGCCAGGACAGTTTTTACCGAGGTTTTTTCCACCTGCGGCAAAAACTTGCCGACCCTGAACTAAATAATTTCAAAAAAATTAAGTTTAAAGTAATCAAATTGTATTACAATAGCTTATATATCAAATTTATAAAGATTAAACTAATCTTAAATATGGTAACATACATAACGTAAAGAATTGTAGTATTGCAAAATTAAAATTGACTTTTTAACATTTCTCGATTGTGAGTACTTATTAAATTAGCTCACATGTTTATGTTAATGGAAGTTCATAGAAATTGGATACTTTTCTTAAAGGTTCGTTCAAATCAAGCTGTAATATGTATTTTCTAACAATAATACATCAAAAACTATAGCAGTACATTATTATGTATTATTATTTTTAACTCAAACTGGTTGATAAAAATATTATATATGAATTGACATTTTTCTAACTGAATGAAAATACGTCCAGGCCGAAAGTCGAAATCAAGACCTTTGGATAAATTGTCTGTCTGTTGAGCTACCTGGGCCGATAGCCAGCAGACACATTTCACTTAGATAACCTGATTGGCGATTATGTTAGCATCCATTTTTAATTAAGTTCCATTACTTGTGGTTTATTCTGTTGAGCTGTCTACATGACAGAACAGTTGTTATTGCCAACAGTTGTCTGTCCAGGTAGCTCAATAGGCAGAGCGTTGTCAATTTAAGTGAAAGGTTTCAAGTTTAACTCTCAACCTGAACACATTTTAGTCAGGAATCTACTGTAATATTAGAATTTTTTTTTAAAAACAGGTATTAGAATTTGTTTGAATTTGTAGATATGATCAAATATTAAATATTTAAATATTAATTATTTTCTTTTAAATTTCTCCCTAGGGTGAATATACTACTTCTCAACAGAAGAGACCTGTTCCAAGTTTTTTGAAATGGCAACTTCTGTTTTGACCAACTTGTATAATATAATTTTTAATTAGACTGTGCAACTATTTTATTAGATTTTATGTTACATTTAAAATTTTATTGCATCTACAGTAAATTTAATAAATAAAGTATATTTTATTTATATGTCATATTTTTGTTTTCCCATCTATTGTGTTTTATTTCTTTTAAAGCATTTAAGCTCTTAGGCATCAGTAATGACAAGAATTTTTATGTTCTCTCTTTTGATATAATTTTTGAGGGATAAAAGAAAACATGGGAGAAAATGGTAAAATAAACATAAAATGCTGGGAGTATATATATAAAAAAAAACTATTTGACATCCAGCATAATTTGATCAAATGAGTAAATGTGACCTCTGATACACCAGTTCACTGTTCCCCCACCCCCTTTTTTTAGGTTAAATCAACCACAAATCATTTTTAATATATTGCAAAATTGTTTTTATGCTTCTTAGCTTTAAAAATAATGTATAAAATAAACAAATCAAATCTTTAAATGTTATAATTTGACGGCGGGAGAAATAGTATTAAATACTGTAACCTCTCTTCTGTCTAATGTGAAATTGATTGGGTCTAAAAATTTCCTTCGTACTATTTTACCTTCAGCAAAGTTTACTCTATGTCTATAAATTCACTGGGACTTGAAAATCTTTCTGCGGTAGACAGAGTTTACTGTAAATGTATAAATATAAAATGTAATTATTTACACGTATAATGAATATTTCCAACTGAAAGAGAGAGAGTTAATAAATGAGGTATGAAAATTATTTAATTTAAGTAGATGGTTGATATAAAGGGATTTTTTACGATAGAAGAGTAAAAATAAGATGTTAAGATATAAGCTCTTAAACTCATTTTTTGATTAAATCTTAAACTGGAAAACATTAATTTGTAAATTAAAGACTTTATATTTTTATGTAAAAGAAAAAAAGTTTTATAATTGTTAAGTTGTGAAAATAAACGTACATCATAAGATTTTTTACTTTTGTTATTTATGCATCTAATTTCTTTTATTTAAGCTGTTCCTCGTATTGTTGTCCCATACCAAGTTCCTAAGCAGCTTTATAAGTATTATATTTCTAATTGCAAAAATGTTTCAAAATGTTCTTTATCATATTAAAAACTGTTTACATTTTTTTTTTTTTTTTTTTTTTTGTAAACATTAAAAATTTAAATTATTTGTGTGTTCCCTGCATTTTAGAGTTATATGTAGAAAATTTTCCTGCATTTCCTTACAAGTACAAAAAAAAAAAAAAAAAAAAAAAAAAAAAAAGTCCTTTCCGTTACGGCAAAATCTTACTGACTTATTATACCTTGATTTCTTTTAATTTTCAATATTTTTCTATACAAGAGTCTTTTTGTTTTTAGAACCTGAAAACACTGAATATTCATAAAATTCAAAGTATCCCAATTCTGTTAGTTTTGTCATAAAAAAAAAAAATTAATTAATTAAAAAAAATAAGAGGGACACCCTGTATAAGTATTAATTTATTGACTTGGGTTATATTGGAAATGAGATGCACAAAAAAAACATGTACCAGTATCTTTAAAGGCACAGAATATATTTTTACGTAAGAAGCACTATCATATAAATTGAAAGGCACATTGTGCCTCTTAATCTCAAAGGCATTCTGTGCCTCTTAATTTCAAGGGCCCCATGTGTCTCTGAATATTCAGGGACGCAAATTTTCCAAATGTACCTTTTATATCAGAGATACAGTTTTAAGAGTATAATTTAACTGTTAACAGCATTCCTACATTTGTGCGGCATAAAGCAAATTATGAGCACCATATTTGCTTTTATGTTTTTTGTTTCGAACATTGTCTGTACTGCGCCAAGAACTACAAGTCAAGAAAATTGAAGTAAGTTTTAAAATATTTTTTTTAATCAAATTTTTAATCATCATGTAGTTTTTAAACCTTATGTGTTAATTGTTGTATTATGTACTGCGGAGTTAAGCAGCTATTTACGATTTCATATTACTTTTTTTCATTGCCATTATCAAGTTAAATTTTTCTCCACTCCCTTTAAATAATTAAATGTAAAACACAACATTTTATATTTAAAAGTAACAGTTATAAAGCTGTGTTAATATTTGTTTGTCTTGAAAAATGTCTGATTAAGTGGCACCAAATTTAATATTGTATGACCATTAAAACTTCCTAAGTTTAATTTAAGCATCATCACAGGTAAATTTAACAAAGTGGTGATCCATGGCAATCATATATATAATTTCTATTGTCAACATCCCTTTTTCTATGAATTTACGAAGCGCAGAATAACGAATGAAGTATCATTCAAAAGGTTTTTAAAGCAGCTTCTGACATATACACTTACATTTTCCTAAAACATCTTTCTTGATTAAAGATTGCTGTTAATTAAAAATTAAATTGGCATTGTTTTCATAAATGAAATGATACGTTTTCTTCAAATTGTCTTACCACAAAAATTAAATTCTGGATTATATCACGCTCACAATGATTATAAAAAAATAAATAGTACAAAAAAGATAAAGTGTGATATCTCTGCATGTGTTTATTTTATATTTATGATAAAAAAGCAAAATTCGAATTTCAATGTTTAGGAGAAAAAAATACAATAGGTTGTCCATGTTTTTTTTTTTTCTTCCCCCTTTCTTAAGGGAATGATGTCTTCCTCTAATGCAGTTAAAATACGATTGTTATTTTGGTTTTTTCTCGCGCGTGCCTTTTTGTAAGTTTGATGGGATGAATGAGTTGATATTCTGGCTTGACTAATCTTATGAAATAGATATCGCAGGGTTTGCCGATTTTTTTTTTTTTTTTTTTTTTTTTTTTTTGCTATTTTAGCGAGAAAATCTCATTTTCGAATACCTGTTAGGCGGCCTAGCTTGTACAAACATGTTAGTTTTATTTTATATTAAAATTGTGTTATAATTTTATTTTAAAAACACACACATTTAATTTTATAATTACACATAGTTTTATTTAAAACACGCATTATTTTTAATACACATGTATTTAATTTTATTTAGTAATTATTTTTATATTATTTTATTTTTAATTTATTTACATACACATACATTTAATTCATTTTGTTATAAAATACCAAGTTTCCATATGATGCAAAAGTCACCAGGTTACCACACCAAGCAAAAAATCACCATTTTGGTGCCAAAAAGAAACCCCGGTGCATCTGTGACATCTGTACCACTATGGTTTTGTTTCATTAGAAGTTTAAATCTATAAATAAAAAATATTATATTGCTAAAAAATTTAGATTGCAGTGCAAAATTCTTGCATGAGTCCACCATTTTTTTATTTATTTATTATTATTTTTTTTTTTTGTAAGCTGTGCTAAATACACAATAGCTGAATATAAATGTCTGGACAATAAAATTTCCTAATGTACCTAATAATATATTTGACTGTATTTTTTTTTCTATTTTTTAAGAATAATTATTACATTATTCAAAGCTGTTTTTTAAACAAAGATTTGAAGATTAAATGTGATCATCAGCAAGAATAAAACATATAATTATTTGAAAATAATATTAGAGTAAACGTGGGGTACTATAGTCTTTAAAAGTATGATCAACTCTAACTCAGTTCCATTTTAAACGTCGACACAAGGCCTGAATATTATATTCATATATAAAATATCACAAAACTATGTATTGTGATAAATAACAATTATGATTTCACTATTCGACAGTCAAAATAACCCCAATTGGTCTTTCTAATGTTAAAAGTAAATCTACTGCTTGTGGTGAGAATAATATTCTATCAATATTCTAAGAAATTTCAAAAATTAGTACAAATCAGTATCTTAATTATCTTTTAATGTGACAAATGAAAGAAATCATATAAAAGCTGGTGGCATAACACATTTAATTTGATGGTGTATCCCATAAGAAAGTCATAATTTTGTTTCAAATCAAGATCCCGAGAAGAAGGATTCTAAATATTGAGAAAATTATTCAGCTATTCATTATTGGAATCTCATCGAAATTGAGCTAATTGCCTTATATTTCAAATATGAATAATTTTTGAAGGTACTATTTTAACTTTAAAATTTTACTGTAATGTTTTAATAAAAGCACTAAGTTATGAAGCTGTACACTAATAAACATTTAAAATAAATTCATAAATACTGTATCCAGCATTTGGGATGATTGTGCAATGTTAAAAATAATAGGTATTAAATGTGTCAAGAAAGGTATTTAAATTTATCTAAATTGGATGTTGAATTCATCCTAAAACAGGTATTTAAAGGCACCCAAATTGGGTATTCATGTATTCTAAAATAGATATTTAAGATTGTGCAAAATAGGTGTTAGCATGGCCAAAATGGGTATTAAATATTCTCCAAAATAGGTAATTAGTGGTATTCATATTGGGTGTATATCTAAATTAGATATTAAATATTGCCTAAAATGGATTCTCCAGTAGTGTCCAGAAAGGGTCTTAAGATATCGAAAATGGGTATTAAATACTGCCTAATATGGATTCTCAGTGATGTCCAAAATGGGTATTAAATACTGCCTAAAATGGATTTTCAGTGAGGCCCAGAATGGGTCTTAAGATACCCAAAATGGGTACTTAACAGTGTCCAAAATGGGTATTAAATACTGCCTAAAATGGATTCTCAGTGATGCCCAAAATGGGTCTTAAGATACCCAAAATGGGTCCTTAACAGTGTCCAAAATGGATACACAGTGGCAACCAAAACAGGCATGTGTCATGACCCAATTTGGTATGGACCCAAAATGGGTTACCCCAGACCTAAGAATCTTTCAACCTAAATTGGGCTTTTTTTTTTACCCATTTTAGGTTTTATTTTTTTCTGTGTAGTTTAGATTTATTTGAATCTCTTTTTTTGTTTACCTAATTCTTTATAAAATGGAGTTTTACACTTTAATTCTATTAAGAGAATGCTTCATTCACCCGAAAAAACCTGCTGGCTAATGTTAATCTTATGGAGGAAATATTTTAAGCTATCTCGTTCGCATTTCAATATTTCAAAATGATTTTTTTTTTTTTTTTTGCATTGAATAGCAAAGGTCAATCTCTATGTAGGTTTTTTTTTTTCGATTTTTATTTGCATTTTTTTTTCTTTAGGATACTTTCATTTTCGAAACCAGTTTGGAAAAAGAAAATATCTTAATAAAAAAAAACTTGTAATCAAAATCGAAAAAGTACAAAATGGCCTGCATATAGCATGACCTATGCTATCCAATTCAAAAAAAACAAGAGCGAAAAATCATGCGTCAAGCATAGATTATGTAACACTTTCCAACGCTTCCAAAATAATTTTACTCTTTAATAAGCTAAAAGATAACATCTAAGTAATCCGAATACTTTTATTCAGCCCTGTATATGATCTATAGATTTGTATATATACTATATAGGATGCTAAATTTTAGTTTAGTTAGGAAACGCGTAGCACAGTTTAAAATTCTCCGTCTGGAGTTAAATAATACGGAAATGTGATCCCGAACTTTTGTGCTTCCCTGTATAGGATCTACAGAATTTATACACACCACGTAATATACAACAAGAACGAAAAATCATGCGTCAAGCATAGATTATGTAGCACTTTCCATCGTTTCCAAAATAATTTCTCAAAACATACCGTTTAATAAGCTAAAAGATACCATTTAAGTAAACAATTTGGAAAACGCATAACATATTTAAAAACCTAATTTCAGGAATTTCCAACAGATGCAATATTCGGAAAAATATCCGAATACTCTTATTCAGCCCTGTATATGATCTATAGATTTGTATATATACTATATAGGATGCTAAATTTTAGTTTAGTTAGGAAACGCGTAGCACAGTTTAAAATTCTCCTTCTGGAGTTTCTGTCAATAAACGGAAATGTGTTCGCGAACTTTTGTGCTGCCCTGTATAGGATCTACAGAATTTATGCACACCACGTAATAGACAAAAAGCGAGTTAAAATTAAAATCGCGTTCAGTAACTTAAAACGCACTTCCAGGAATTATTGTTAAGAGACAGTAGAGAATTCTTTTGTGTGTCCCTGTAAATGAACGATGACTGCTATACACACACTATTCTGTAGTAAGCCTCTTGTAATGCACATTAGTAATATATATAAATTTCAATGCGTTTAAAATAGTGAAACACTATTTAAATAAACCGCAGACGATTTTTCTCCATAGACGTAATGTAACGGAATTCTTTTGACTGTCCCTGTAAAGTAACTATAAGTGATATGCACACCCTATTCCATATTAAGCTTTTTCTAATACACCTTAGTGATATATATAAATGTCAATGCGTTTAAAATAGGGAAACATTATTTAAATAAACCGTAAATGATTTTTCCCCATAGACCGCAATGTAACGGAATTCTTTTGAGTACCCCTGTAAAAAACTATAAGTGCTACACACTTCCGTTGAAATAGGGAACATGCTATAGATAACGACAATAACATATAAAAATTGCAGAGCAATCCGAGCATATTTACGGGAGTTAGAGCACGGACAGACGGCAGACGGCAGACGGCAGACGGCAGACGGCCATACGGCCAGACGGCCAGACGGCAGACGGCCATACGGCCAGACAAACCGAAGTCATAAGCACTTTTCAACTAGGTTGGAAAGTGCTAAAAAGCGATTTAAAATTAAAATCGCATTCAGTAACTTAAAACGCACTTCCAGGAATTATTGTTAACATACAGTAGAGAATTCTTTTGTGTGTCCCTGTAAATGAACGATGACTGCTATACACACAATATTCTGTAGTAAGTCTCTTGTAATGAACCTTATATAAATTTCAATGCGTTTAAAATAGTGAAACATTATTTAAATAAACCGCAGACGATTTTTCTCCATAGACGTAATGTAACGGAATTCTTTTGACTGTCCCTGTAAAGTAAGTATAAGTGCTATGCACACCCTATTCCGTATTAAGCTTCTTCTAATGCACCTTAGTGATATATATAAATTTCAATGCGTTTAAAATAGTGAAACATTATTTAAGTAAACCGCAAATGATTTTTCCCCATAGACCGCAATGTAACGGAATTCTTTTGAGTGTCCCTGTAAAAAAACTATAAGTGATACACACTTCCGTTGAAATAGGGAACATGCTATAGATAACGATTATAACATATAAAAATTGCAGGGCAATCCGAGCATATTTACGGGAGTTAGAGCACGGACAGACGGCAGACGGCAGACGGCCAGACGGCAGACGGCCAGACGGCAGACGGCCAGACAAACCGAAGTCATAAACACTTTTCAACTAGGTTGGAAAGTGTTAAAAATCATTTAAAAATATTGAAATCTGAACTAGCTCTCTTAAAATATTTCTCCCATAGTATTAACATTAGCGAGCGGGTTTTTTCACGTGTGTAAAGTAGCCTCTTAAATAGTATATATAAACGTTTGTGTAGCTATGTATTTTAAAATTAAAGATTGTATAAGGAGCTTTGATGGAAAATGAAAAGAAAAATAGATTGATAATTTATCGTTGTCTTGTTAATAGTTATCAAAAGAGACTAAATGCACAGCATTTTTTTTGTAAATATCTTATCTGCTGCTTAAAGAAAGAAAATTCGCGTACTTTATTATCACTATGTGAAATTTAAAGGGAATTTTGTTTTCCTGTCACATCTGTCTTTATAAATCCTTAATAGTATAATGGAATGTAAACTATTTACCTGTTTTTATCGAATCTGTAGCGCTATAGTTATATTTTTTTCGATATGTGTTAAAACTCGGATTTCTGATATTTATCAGCTCGTAGTAATTATATCCGGAATAGGAAATTTGCTTTTGCCTACAACTTTTACATGTAGATTTCTATAGAAGTAATTTATACTTAATTATTGTTGGCTTTAATTTCAATTTAGAGAAAGTATAAATTCTTCAAACTTTAATTTTAGTTTACTGAATTTATTCACGACTTCAACATCATGAGGTTCAAAACTTTTGCGTTTTAAACATCTTATTAATTTTTAACGTTAAACAGGTATTGAAAATCGATAGTAACACAAATGTATTGTAAATAAAGTTCCCGGAAAGTTGTTTGGATATCGATTAGTTAACTGCTAATCAACGTCACATTTTAAAAGATGAACAAATTAAAGAGAAAACTTTTCCAGAGAACTTGTAGTTTGGATAATGTAAAAGATTTGGGACTCACAAAACTTCAAGCATTACTAAATAATTTACATTCCGAAGATGTTATAGAATTCATTATGTCTCTTCAATTAATTTTAAGAGACAACATAGAAATGTAATTTCAAACTATTAAAAAAAGTAGCTTTCGCTTGATTGGCTTAAATGCTTTTGCATTAAACTCTCTTTGACAGCATAAATTGATGGATTTTTAATTTAAAAACATTATTTTATTTTCCTTCAATAGCAAAAAGAAATATTCACACATGAAAAAGTTATTAAAGATCTAAAACTGATTGAAAAATTTAAGATTTAATAACCAAAACAAAATTATAAAACAACATAATTGCGATATACATACTTTCGTGGAATCTTTTAGCGAATTCCGAAATGAATTTTTTAAGAGAACTATTTTTCAAAACTACAATTTAATCATAAAATGCATCAATAAATAGTTGACATCTAAAGTTTTTACACATCAAATAATAAAACTGAATCAGTATTTTTATGCGATTTTAATCGTTTGTTAGGCGATGTTAGACGATTTGGCGGCGATGCGATTTCTTTAAATTATTAAAAATAACCTGATTTCAATCTTTTAGCCCTATATATTAAATTTTGCTTTCAGTCATATTAATATTCTTTCGAAAATATTTTTCTGATTTTTACCATTTTTTGTTTTGTTTTGTAGCGATTATTTTTGCGAAAACAAATTCCGTTTCAATCTTTTAATAGTAAAATTTGTCCTTTATGATTTTTGAATTTTTAACCAATTTATATCAATTCTTAGTATTTTTTCGCGTTTTTTAGACATTCGCAAAGAAATTCTGTTTCAATATTTAGCGTTTTAACTTAGAGGAACAACAGTTTCGTTTAATTCGAGGTTCGGTCAGAAAAACCTACCAGCAAAAAGGCATATATGGAAATAAAAAATTCAAAATTATGTATTTTTTTTATTTTTTTTATTTTTCGAGATTTTTTATTCTACACTTATATATATTTGTTATATGGTCCTTTTAAATTTTCGCAATTGTTTTACTTATAATTGTCAATTTTTAGCTTTATACATGCATAGTACTATTTGCAATAAAACTATGGTTGTTTTCACGAAACTCTTTATAATAGACTAATTAAAGTAATAGAAATATTTAGAATACATACAAGCACATAGGGGTATGTGCTTATGTGCTTGTTGTGTGCTTGTGTGTATTAGAATACATACAAGCACACAGGGTATTTCAGCATTGGCATTTAATGCAAGTAAAATCAAATCTACACCAGGTGAAATGCGTATCACCGCTTGATTCGGTGTTAACACAAAATTAAGTGTATTTTTACCCTTTTTTCTGTGTGTGGGGGGGGGGGGGGGCTGGGGTTAACGCCCAATTCTAAGCGATTACTTCGCAGGTTTTGCAGTGTACGCATTCCTGGATTTATTTTGCAATATAAGAATAATACTATAACGTAAAATGAAATGTTTTTTTCTTTAGTTTTTTTTTTAACAGTTTCAACTTAGTTGAAAAGTGATTACGAATTGAGTTTGCCTGCCTGTCTCTCTGTTTGTCTGTGTTCTAACTCGCGTAAACATCTTCGAATTGTAATGCAATTGCTATATGTTATTTAGGTTTGCTATGGAATGTTCGGTATTGAAAATGAAGTATGTAGCACTTATAGATTTTTTACAGGGACAATCAAAAGGGCGATACATTACTGTCTATGGCGAAACATCCTTCGCGGTTTATTTTAATGATGATGCACAATTTCAAACGTACTGAAATTGATATATACCACTGAAGTGCACTACAAGAGGTTTACTGTAACATATGGTGTGCATAAAACTTATAGTTCTCTTACAGGGACTCTTAAAAGAATTCCGTTTCATTACGGTCGATGTATATCATTTGCAATTTATTTTAATGTTTCACTATTTAAAACATATTGGAATTGATATAAGGTGCATTACAAGATGTTTACTATAGAATATTGTGTGTATAAAATTCATCGTTCATTTACAGGAACACACAAAATAATTCGGTACTGTCTGTTAACAATAATTGCTTGAAGTACTTTTTCAGATGCTGAACGCGTTTTTAAATTTGACTCATTTTTTGTCTATTATTTGGTGTGTATATATTCTATATATCATATAATGGGCAGCACAAAAGTTTTCAAGTACATTTCCATTTATTGACAGAAATTCAAAAAGGGGAATTTTAAACTGTCCTACGCGTTTCCTAACTGAACTAAAATTTAGCATTCTATGTAGTATGTATACAAATCTATTGACATATACAGGGTTGCACAAAAGAGTTCGCATATTTTTCCAAATATTGTTGATAATTCCTGAAATTGTGTTTTTAAATATGTTATGTTCTTTCCAAATTATTTACTTAGATATCATTTTTCACCTTATTAAACGGTAAAGATTTATAAAAGTATTTTGTAAATGTAGGGAAGTGTTACATAATCTATGCTTGACGCAGGATTTTTCGTTTTTCGTTTTTTTTTTTTTTTTTTTTTTTTTAAACAATATTAAAGGAAATATTAGCACCCATAATGAATATAGATGAATTATTACAGCATATGAATGCAGAAGATATTTTTATAACTTTGCTTCGAAATGTCACTGTGAAATACATTTTGTTCTCTCTTCAGTTTCCAATGGAAATGTTTAATTAATTATTATTATTGAACTTATCAAATAGTTCTCTTTTAGCATTAGAATGACGTTGACTTTTTTTCTTAACTGTAGATTTAAAAAAAGCTTTTTTAAGCAAGCATTCAAGCAATGGGATACTCTTTTTTGTTTATCATATTTAGCAATCAATAAAATTGATTATTAAAGTACCATAAAATCCCGATTGTAAACCCTCCTCAAAATTAAGCCTCCTACCCACTTTTAAACAATTTTGATTTCCTTTTCCATTCCCAATTATAAGACACCCCCTCCCACCCCCAAATATTTTTGTAAATTAACAAAAAGAAATTTCAAACTTTTGAATTTATTGTCAGATTTTCATTTATGTTTTTATAAATAGCTAATGAAAGCCCCTTCTCGCATGAAATGTCCGATTCCCTTCTCTGCCCTCCCCAACACAAAAAGTTTAAAATATTGATAATATTAATTTCTTCTTCCCTACTTGTTGCTGGCTAGTAAGAATAAGTAAAAAAATCAATCATATAAAATAGAATCTCCCCCTCCATCCAAAATTCATGCTTCCCCCTAACCTCTCAACATACAACGTTTAAAATCTTCGAAACTATTTATAATAAAAATATGCTCTATTTGTTGCTCTTTAGTAACAATAAATAATCAGCCATTTAAATTATCTCTCTAACCGAAAATGTCTGCTTCCTCTCTTTGCCCCACCCCGTAAAAAAAACTTTAAAACTCTATATTTAAAAAATTTCTTCTGTACTATTTGTTTGTGTGTAATTGCAATAACTAAATAATCATTTATTTGAATTACCCCTTACTGGACTCCCTCTGAAATTTACACCTCTCCTTTCCTCCCATTCCAATCAGCATACAAAGTTTAAAATCTTTAAAACTCTTTATTAAAAAATATATGCACTATTTGTTGCTCTCTAGCTAATAATAAATAAATAATCAATCATTTTAATTATCTCTCTACATCCAAATCGCCTGCTCGCCCCACTCCCCTACCAAAAATAAATAAATTATTAATTAATAATAATAAAAAATATTATCCAAATTGCAAATTTTATTCCTTCGAAATTCATGTTTCGCCCCATCATCCCCGCAGAATACAATGTTTAAAATTTGTAAAACTCCTTATTTTCAGAAATCTTATGTCCCATTTGCTGTTCTCTATTAAAATTAAATAGATAATATGTCACCTAAATTACATCTTTACCTCAAAAATGGCTGCCCTCCCTGCACAGATACAAACTGTAAAATCTTTAAAACTGTATATAAAAAAATATTCTGTGTTTGTTGCCCTCTAATAGCAATAAATGAATATCAGCATGAAAAAAATTCTTAATAACACCATACAAATGAGGAATGCGCTAGGCCTTTCGAAAGAACTTTGTCTTTCTTCGTAGACGTGCATCCGCTTTGAAGGCAGGAGCAAGACTGAAAGGGAATGGGAGGGAAAGAAAGACAAGTTAAGAGAACAGCCAATAGGAAGCAGAAGACATCCGTCAAACGCAGAAGATAATGCAGAACATAAGGGAAATTATGAAGGAAATTGAAAAATAAAATAAAATGCATATAAAAAATGAAAGTAAAATGGGGTATTAAATATACAAAATATAAACAAACATAAAAGTTAATACCAAAATGAAATATATATATATATATATATATATATATATAAACTTATTGCAAAAATTAACCACTGAAACAGAAGCAACTGACCATATGCAATGAGATTATTACACCATATAGCACTGTCAAATTACAAATTATAAAACATAGTCCTAACAAATATATATATATATATATTATTATTATTATATGGTCGAACTGAAGACGTTTTACAAGCTGCAGACAGCAAGATGGAATCAGATTTTTCATTAACTATAACCTCCTTTCTATTGGTGCGTTTTCCTATTGGATGCTCTCTTAACTTGTCCCTCTTTCCCTCCCATTTCCTTCCAGTCTTTCTCCTGCCTTCAAAGTGGTTGCACGTCTTGTTTGCGCCTAATGAAGAAAGACAAAGTTTCGAAAGGCCTAGCGCATTCCTTATTTTCATGGTGTAATTAAGACGTTTTTTATGTTTTTATAGTATCACACAAGTTTATTTAATACTTTAAATAAATAAATAATCAGTTATCTAAATTACCCCCTTTTTCCCAAAAGTTCCACTTTCTCTTCTGTCCCCGGAACCAGGAAATAGTTTAAAATCTTTAATATTGCTTTTTTTTTTATTCTGCCCTATTTCTTATTTTGTAGTATAGCGACTCATCTAAAATCACATCTACATCATCTCATATAAGTATCACTTATCTAAAATCATCACCGCCTTTGAAATTTTTCTAAATATGCTAAATATGTGTGAGGAAAAAAAAATTCCCTTCTTTTTTACAGTTCGGCTGTTTTCGCTCTTGAATCACATGTATATTTTATGTTTTAAAATATTCTCTAAAATAACTCCCCTTCCCACATTAATAAAATATCAGGTGTGAGACCAGCCAAACTCAGAAAAGAATCTTCTTTCTGGCCTTCCCTCACTTATCTAGGAATTCCCATTTTTCTCTAGGTATGGTTAATGGAAATACAAGGGAAGAGTTCGATGATTATTTATTTATTGTTGCCACAAAGTAACAATATCTCAATCTTAAAAATAATAATTTTAAAGATGTTAAAATTTGTGTGCTAGGGGGCAGGGAAAGGAGGAAGCAGAATTTTCTTTTTTTTTTGGGGGGGGGGATAGAAGCAGAAAGAGGGAAAAAATAATTTACATAATTATTTAATTATTGTTGCAGAAAAACTAGAAGTAGAGGGGAAAAAAATTAAGATTTTAAGCTGTGTGCAATTGGTGGGGATGGAGACAAAGGAAAAAGAAAAATGTTTTTTTTTCTGTGGGAGGGTTAATTTAGATGTTATTTGAATATTGTTACAACAAAATCACAAATATAGCAGAAAAACATAAATTAAAGATTTTAAAGCTTATAAGATGCGTTGGAAGGGGGTCGTCATGAAATGAAGGGGAGCAGGAAAAAAAAACAGAGATTTTTGAGAAGTGATTTAGAAGATAATTGAGAAGTGAATAATTTTGTTGATAATTATTTATTTAATGTTACTACAAAGTATTAAATAAGTCGAAAAGAAAATTAAAATTACAGTGTTATAAAGAACTATACGTGTATGTTACCAGACGGGGACAAAGGGGGACACAGTAATTTCGGGGTGGGGTGATTTGGATAATTGATTTTTTATTGTTATAATTATATAAGAAAAAGGAAGAAAATGCGAAACAAAAATAAATGTTGTATGCTGGGGAGCAGGATTTTAGGAGGAGGGGGAGTGAGATTTAATATATATATA
Source organism: Maratus michaelseni (assembly GCA_963931845.1). Classification (NCBI taxonomy): domain Eukaryota; kingdom Metazoa; phylum Arthropoda; class Arachnida; order Araneae; family Salticidae; genus Maratus; species Maratus michaelseni. The sequence goes on from OZ007592.1 coordinate 398,966,963, forward strand.
TATATATATATATATATATATTAAGTTGAAATTTGACGAATTTATGGAAATTTCTCATCCTTGTATTTACATTTTTTACTTCTCAATTAATGGTAAAAACTGCTTTTAATTTGTTTTTAAATCTCGACTTTATGTCCTCGATTTTATCTCCTAAATTTTGCTTTTTTTTGCTTTTAAAAAGAGGGGAGGGGGCCTTACGATTGGGATTTTATGGCACTTGATTTTGTTATTGATTATTTAAGTATGTTTTTCTGTTTAGCAAAAAATTATCCAACTCATTTGGAAAAAGAAAAAAAAATATGAACTGTAAAACATATCTAGTATAATTCTTCATTTAATATTTATTAGTGTCAAATTAACGTTCACCCATCGGCATTATTTTAAAACATATTTAAAGAATAATAAACACCCCAAAAGTTGTAATAATTTTTAAATTATGTATGTATGCATATTCTCCCAAATAGGAAGAAAATAGAAAGAATATTTTATAACAACTAAAGTATTCCAGTAATTAAAAAAATTCCAATTTTTTCATAGAATATTTCTCTAGTAGAAATATCATAATGAGTTCTTTTAATGTGAGATTTGCTTTTACATATGTTATTAGAAGGAGAATTAACATCCAGATGACCTTTTTAAACTTACATTTAACGATAAACAAATTCCAAATATTGGGTTATTCATCGAGTAAATAGCATTTATTATAAGTTATTTATATTCAAGACAACGTTTTATTGGAAAAGTTTAAGCAAGTGATCGTCGTATATAAGTGTTTTAGTAATTGGATTCATAGAACCACTTTTAAAAGTAATATAATGATATCAACTCTCGTTTTATCTTTAAATCTAAAAGAAAATGTTTTAGTAAATTTAATTATACGTAAAAAATTTTGTAGCATTTATATTTTTCTTACTGAAATGCTTTGTTTGTTTGTATTTTGAAGGTGATTATAATAGAAAATGTTTTATTATTATTCAGAATATTGTAACGAACTAAACGAAGATTTGAAGGCAAAAAACACTTAGTTCTTGGACAAACATGTTAGTGTACTTTCTGACATATGATTCAAAATATATAAGTTTTATGATTTTTTCCGTCCCTTTACTGACAAATTCTAGAATATTTTCACATATGTGTTTTTTTTTTGTTTTGTTATTTTTAAACTGAGGGCTATTTATTTTTTCTTGATTTGTTCTTTTTCTCTACCTAATTTCTACCGATCGATAAATATCCAAAACATTCACCATCTAATTCATATGGTCCACAATGGGTGTAATTTGAGATTAAAAAAAAATAAAATATATGTATGATAAATATAGGTATTAGCAAGCGTTATATGTGTCATATAAAGATAATTATATGATGTATAATCTTCCAAGAGGATTAATTCATTGATATTCTTTGAAAAGTGTCACAAATCAGAGGAAATGTGTTTGAAAAATTAGAAGAAATGTGAAATATATTTTGTTTTTCTTGCACATCAATTCTAAGACTTAGTTATACAATGCCCTTTTAATACTTTCATGAGTTACTTTATTCTTCTATATTTTGTATCTTATTATTGAATTTGTTTACTATATTAGGATTTTTTCCTTTAAAATTATACTAAAACATAGGTATACCAAAATATATTATTTCAGTAAATGTAAAAAGTGATTTTCAGTATATCTGCATCAAGGGCTCCGTCACAACGAGTAACAAAACATTTTATTGGGTTGCCCGGAAGCAAATTCACAATCACTCAACGTCCTACGCACTTGACACCAACCTCTGTCGCCAAGCGTTTTGGCAAGAAAATGAACATTTTCATTTGGCCGTCAAACTCAAAATCGTACAACTACCATTGAATAGATAGATGTTTTACTACAATTGTACATCCTACAACATTCCTCCAACCTTTTTACCTCGAGTTTTATCGTCAGCATTAAAATGCTTTAAAAATAAATAAAAGCTTTCATTTTTTAAAGACATTACAAAGATTCAGTAGTTACTGAAATAGCTACTTGTTAGCTTAGGCTACCAAGCTCATGAAAATGAATCATTTTCTGGTTTGTAAACAGTTAAATTAAATAAACAATAATTGTTTTTATACAATGAGTTTAGAAAATAGTAAAAATACATTTTATAATACATGATGTTATTTACATTTTTTACCTTTTATTCTACTTTATTTAATCTCGAATAAACACGGATACTTATTTATCATATGTAGTTAAACGCTTTTTCTCGTTTAAATTATGTTTAAAAAAAAGGTACAGTTTGTTAAGCATTGATAGAATGAGATACATTCTAAAGAGATAATGCAGCACTGCAATAATACCAAATTCAATAAAATAATTAGGATCGTTAGGTTTTTACTTTTCAAATTCATCCTGAGTATATATATATATATATATATAGATATAGATATAGATATAAATTTGTCAGTAGATTAGAGAAGAATCCTATTTGAGCATTCCAGTAAGGGATACTAAATCTTAAAAATAAATGAAATTTTGTAAATGGCCATTACACAGTGGTCAAAAATCGAAAAAAGCTGGCCGAAAATCAAAAAGGTTGTAGATCCTTCTAAAAATTTTTACATATAGGTTTTTGAGGTCGCTGGTTACGAATTTGATATCGAAATTCAAAAATTCAAAATGGCAGATCCAATATGGCGGACTTAGTTTAATTTTTTTTTCTGTGAAAGTTTCTTTAAGGGGGTTTTTGAGGTTGCTGATTTCGTATTTGATATTTAAATTCAAAAATTCAAAATAGCAAATCCAATATGGCGTGACATTTATATTTTTTTTTTCTGTAAAATTTGTTTAAGGGGATTCTGGAGGTTACTTTGTACTAATTTGATATTATAATGAAAACAAAATACATTAGCGCATTCAGTATGGTAAGCAAATAAATGAAAAAGAGCTTATATTTTGTGAAATATAAATGTTTTTTATTATTAATAATAAAAACGCAGTGCATTATTTCATATAAGCTGTTTGATATTGTTAAACTTAAAAACAACTATACTTCCAAGAATACAAACCAATTTTGCTAGTTTTTTGATATTTCATAAAAAATATCATCAGGAATTACGTAAATATAGTGAGAACTCTGGATAACGCAAGATAAAAAGTATTTCGTTAATTAACTTTTACTTTGTGCATCAATGCGGGATTTTTTCGTGTGTCTTTTCTTTTCACTTTTAAGACATAATTTATAATGAATTACATAAAATAAATATGTGCAAATATTGTACTTACCTTTCGGAAGATCACACATTTTGCAGAATGTAATTTGCACACGTACAACAAAAGTTATTCACTGTAGAACGCGCGCAACATTTACCGCGTAAGAGCACGTGCGAGCGAGCGTTACAGAGCAGCTGACTTATACCTTCGATACATAAACAGGTATAAAAGATACCTCTTACTCTATGCGGGATAAGGCACAGATGCTCCCTCTGAACGTAAAAAGGAGGTACAGAAATGAATTAAGAAACATTCATATTTCGACTTTCGGCTAGCTTTTTTCGATTTTTGACCAGTGTGCATTAGTATAAAAAATCCAGTTTTCTATTACTGAAAAAAAATGCTATTTTTGTAAGAAAACAAGGAATATATAAATGAATTAAGTAAAACCATCTCTTAGCTTGTTCAGTAAAAATTTCACTGAATGTGGAGCAATATTTTATACTTGAGTAATTCAATAAGATATATTGAATATCAGATATTGCAATCAGATATATTGTATACTCAGTAAGATATATTGAATATTCAATAAGATACATTGAATAGTATTCTCTATTCCTGGGTTTGAGTCTCGAATTGGTTTATCTAATGTAATAAGAGAGGGCAGCACCATACACTGATTAAATGAAAAGGGATACGATTTTCCTCCCTCTTATCGAAATGAATTTCAGTGGCTGTAACTTTGAGGGATGTCGAATGTTTTTTTTAATGGCACAAAAGCAAAATGATTAAAAAGTTGTTGAGTTTTATATGATTTTCACTTATCTTATTGAAATATATTATTTTCATGTGTTCTGAATGGCGATAATATAAGATCAGGTAAATTTTTGTTTATCGAATCGCCGTCGTTTGCGACACCACAATATAAAACATGCAAGGAAGCGTTCTGAAAAAAAAATAAAAGAGGAAATTTTATTAGATATTTTTTTTTATAAAGTAAAAACTTAGAGGGACATGTTGACAATTTATATGCATACATATGTATTATAATTAGTCAGAAATACTTCTTACATAAACAAGAAATGCGCGGTCGAAATGTCGAAGTAGTTTCACGCGAATGCGTGCTACAGTTTATTTTCCCGCCAAACCGTTTGGTGTCAAGTGCGTAGGACGTTGAGTGATTGTGAATTTACTGCCAGGAAAGTTCGTGCCGTTTGGAAAAATTAATTCGTACCGGATTGATTCCGATATGTAATGTCTAGTAATTAATGGGTAAAAATTTTGCGGTGTGAATTGATTTTAACAACCGACACGCACTTTCCGGGCAACCCAATAGTATAATTACTCATTGACCTTTTATGAAAAAGAAATGTTGTTAAGTTGAACATTTTAACTCATTTTGATTCTACTTATTTATTGAATTATTATACTTACAGTAAAGTTATAGGAGATAAAAAGTGATTTTCTATATTTCTGCATCAAATTACCTTTCACAACGAGTAGGGAACATTTTAGTATGACTCATACAGCTTTTATGAAAAAAAACTTCCTAATTGGAAATTTTAAATCCTTTTGGGTTTGTCATGTTTAAGGAATTATTATGCATAAAGTAAACATAAATAAAAGTAAAAAGGTATTTTCTCTATATTTCTGCATCCAAGATTTTTCACAACGAATAACGAAACATTTAGTATGACTCATAGTCTTTTTATGAAAAAAAACTGTTAAATTGAAAATTTTAATTCATTTCAATTCATTTTATTTTTTGAATCATTATAGATAATTTGAATTTTAATATTTTATGAATAAATTCATCAAATTAAAATGGAAATTTAAATCAAAATTTGTTTTTCATGTAGGGTCAAACCCCCAGTAACTGACATTTTAAGAATTTTTAACACTTTCCAACCTAGTTGAAAAGTGTTTATGACAACGGGTTGTCTGCCGTCTGGCCGTGCTCTAACTCCCGTAAATATGCTCGGATTGCGCTGCAATTTTTATATGTTATTGTCGTTGTCTATAGAATGTTCCCTATTTCAACTGAAGTGTATAGCCCTTATAGTTTTTTTACAAGGACACACAAAAGAATTCCGTTACATTACGTCTATGGAGAAAAATCGTCTGCGGTTTATTTAAATAATGTTTCACTATTTTAAACGCATTGAAATTTATATATATCACTAAGGTGCATTACAAGAGGCTTACTGCAGAATATCGTGTTTACAGCAGTCATCGTTCATTTACAGGGACACACAAAAGAATTCTCTACTGTCTGTTAACAATAATTCCTGGAAATGCGTTTTAAGTTGCTGAACGCGATTTTAAATTTAACTCACTTTTTATCTTTTACTGGGTGTGTATAAATTCTGTAGATCATAGTCAGGGCAGCACAAAAGTTCGCGAACACATTTCCGTTTATTGACAGAAACTCCAGAAGGAGAATTTTTAAACTGTGCTACGCGTTTCCTAACTAAACTAAAATTTAGCATCCTATGTAGTATATATACAAATCTAGAGATCATATACAGGGCTGTATAACAGTATTCGAATATTTTTCCGAATATTGTATATGTTGGAAATTTCTGAAATTACGTTCTTAAATATGTTATGCGTTTTCCAAAATGTTTACTTAGATGTTATCTTTCAGCTTATTAAACGGTAATGATTTGCAAAATTATTTTGGAAGCGTTGGAAAGTGTTACATAATCTATGCTTGACGCATGATTTTTCGTTCTTGTTCCTTGTTTAAATCACTATTACAAAGTTTTAAATCTATTTTATACTTATTTTTGTTTTTGAAATTATAGTAAAGATATATTTAAAAAATCATTGTTAACAAAATTTTGAAAAAATATACTTTTTATTACTAAAAATTAATTTTTTTCTTTAATATTGTCAATATTCCCAGTAATGGACACCATCCCTTTTTTGAAAAAAAATATAGCTGAAAAATAAGTAATACTTGTTAGGACAAATAATTACCGCTAAATGACATTATTTTGCATAAATTTACAAGAAAATGCATATTTGAGTAAGATTTCTGCTGAAATATCAGTTACTGGTTAGGTTTCAATAACTGGGGGTTTCACCCTATAGTTCTTAAATAATTATCAACAGCATCTTGGATTTAGAAAATTGAAAAATAAATTTAGATAACTGAAAGAGTTATAAAAGTTTAGCACTAAATAAATTTGCAAAACATTGATGGAATTTTACTTTCTCTTTTTACTGACTACAAATAAATTCAAAATTTGAATTTTAGACGAAAACAAATATGGTATAAGTTAGTAGATTATGCAAAATGCCTATAAACATATTAGAAAAAATTTAGTCGGCATCAATAGTGGGAGATATATATTTACGCAAATAGATAAAACATTTAAAAAAATACAAAAATTTCCCGGTGCTTCCTCGTTATAGCAGCCCCCACAATTATGTTCGTACCAGACTATCGTTACGATTTGGACAAGATCGGTGGCAATCCTATACATACATTATATATACGGCATGTACTTCATTTGCAATTCATATTTATCTCATATATAGATAATATTTCCGCCTTATATACGTAATTAAATTCAGGGTGTACCACCAAGATCGCACGAGCTATCCACAGTCAGATTCCTCGCTTCTAGTACATAAAAATGTATATAAAAAAGTCATTTCCTTCAGGTGGCTTGCATACATATGCAAATAAATACCGATGTTCCCGTTTCCAATAAAGTTTTTATCCTTACACCTTAAAGTTTTCCTTAAAGTTTATATCCTTATAAGATTTTCTTTCGCCATTTTCTCGAAATTTGTGGGTCGTAGAGTTATAGTTCTTTGGGTATTTTTTATGTACTCTAAGCGAGGAATCTGGCTGTGCAGAGTTTGGTTGTCTATATGTGACACCCTGTATATCCATGTCATAAATACTACATGTATGATTTTAACTTAGTCATAATGTCATCTTCTATTGTAATTTGACTTTAATGTCATATATGTCATATAACTTGCTGATACATCTTGGTCGCTTGGCGATTCATTTTCGAGCGCCGCTGTAACAAGGAAGTAGCAACGGCTCCATTGGTCTTGACAAAAACAAATTTTTGAAGTAGAAGTTAGGTCACAGCACCGATCATTCGAAGAATGCTTTTAAACAAATAATGAAAGCGTCACAGTTCAACCATGTTGAGGCCGTTAAAATGTTACAAAACAAATGGGAGAAAAGGTTGCCCCTGCTATTGTTAAGCAGTCCAGGCACAATGATGATGTTTGTGACAAATATTAGCATATGTTGCATTCTTATTCTACAAATTGTAATAAGTAAGTAACACAACTGAATGGATTATATATTGCAATGGATTTCTTTGCAATATTTATTTAATACATATTGGTTACAGTGGCGCATCCTAACTATTAATTAATTTTTAATTTATCCTTTGAAGTCATCCGCCTACTCATATTCTGAAATGTATTACACGAAGCTTATATAGAATTTCCATAAATGATTGTCCCAGTGTCCACATTTCATAACTATTGATTTAAGAATATGACGAAAAATATTATTACATATTCGTAAATTACAACTCAAAAAGTTTTTTTTTAATAACACTATTCAAGTTATATATGAGTAATGTTGCATCTGAAAACGTTAAATAACGTAGTATACATGAGTACATCATGTAGTATATACGATGTGGAACGCAAATAACGATTATAATCAAATAATAATTAATAGTAAAATTTTATCAAATTTATCAAATTTATCAAAACATTATTAATGAATAATGTAATATCTATCTATATAACTTTGTACTCATAATTCTTTAACAGCTTTTTGATAAATTTGATAAAATTTTACTATTAATTATTATTTGATTATAATCGTTATTTGATTAATAGCGTTTTGAGTTGCGAATTTAACCATATGCAACTTTGTTTGTGTTATTAAAAAAACTTTTTAAGTTGTAATTTACGAATATGTAATAATATTTTTCGTCACATTCTTAAATCAAAAGTGATGAGGTAAAAAACCTGGATAATTAATAATGTAACCCCTGTATTACCAATTCTTTTCCCCTCCACAGATTACAAGTGTAAAAATGAAGTTTTGTGATTTCTTGTCTAAAAAACGCCATACGAATTCGTAACAAACGTGTTTCGTTCATTCTTTTACAATTTGCAAAAACTAGTATGTCATCAATATAATCTGATATGCAAAATTATTTACAGCTTTAGCCAAAAGATGGCTGGAAAACATCATCTGCATATTACTGAAACGGTCTTTTTTTGAATAACAAAAAATCCTATTTGACTGCTTTGAAATTGGTTAATTGCTATACGGATCCATGAAAAAATATGTTATGCAAAATTACTTTCAGTGCATTAGTGCTTGAGATATAGCTATGGCGGAAATCGTGAAAAATGTGCATAGTACCGCCACCTATTGAGCGCTTTACACCAAAAACTAATTAGCGGCTATTTATGTCAATGTCTTATAGAATGTAAAGATTGAGGAAATTCGGCGCAGTAGTTCTTGAATTATAGCTATCGTGAAAAGCATGAAACATGCAACATAATAGCGCCCCCTGTTGGGCTATTTAAACCAAAACTTAATCAGCGTATATTTATTTCAAGGTCTAAAAAATATGACGTTTGATGAAATTATGTACATTATACTTGATATACAGTCTTGAGATATAGCTATCATGAAAAATGCAGCATTGCAGCTCCACTTGTTGAGCAATTTACACCAAAACCTAATCAGCAACAACTTATATCCCCGTCTAACTTAATCTGAAGTTTCATGAAAGTCCGTGCATTATTTCTTGAGATAGAGATATTGTGGATATATGAAAAATGCAGCGTTTCTGCGCCACCTGTTGTGCGATTTACACCAAAGTCTAATCCGCAACAACTTATGTCAACGTCTAACTGAATCAAAAGTTTGATGAAAATATGTGCATCATTTGTTGAGATAGAGTTATTGTGAAAATCTAAAAAATTGCAGCATAGCAGCGACACCTGTTGGACTATTTAAACCAAAAACTAATAAGCTCCAATTTAAATCAATGTCTAACTGAATCTAAAGTTAATAAAATTCCGTGAATTAGTTCTTGAGATAGAACCCCCACAAAATTTTTGTCCCATGGAGACACGCAGACAGGCAGACTCACAGACAGACATTTTCTAAAAACAGTCAAATCACGTTCATGATCTTCTAAAACATATATATCCGTCGAAATTCTTCATGGACCCAATACTTTCTTCTTGTAGAACAGAGCAAAATGGGATAATCATATTTGTACAAATTTTGAAATGAGAATTTTCTGATGTAAAAATATAGTAAAAGATCATGCATTACTAAAAAACAATTATTTATAATTTTTAAATTTCTATTTTGAAGTGTAAAACAATACTAGAAATCAAGATTAAAGGGAAAAACAAGAACGAAAAATTCAGCACAAATTATGGAACACATTCCAACACTAACAGAATATTATTAAGAAATTTCAATTTTCATACAATGAAATGAGATAAGTAAAAAAGCAATTTAAATAAAATACTCCACAAAAGATTTTTGCCCATAGACAATAACGTAACGGAATTGTTTTGGGTATCTCTGCTAACGAAATATAATTGACACACAAATCGTTTTCAAAAGCGGACATTTTATAGTGAACGTCATTAACATATAAATATTACATGTCAGTCATAGTGTATTTATACGAATTAGACCAGGGAAAGTGTGCCAGAAGGACAGACAGACATACAGACAGACAGATTGCCAGATGACCAGACAACCAGACAGTTCGGCAAACCGATTTCATAAATATATTCAAATATTTCGGAAACTACTAATAAGAGAAATAACTTGATCAGCGAGATTTGCTCAAAAAATATTCTTTTTCACTGATTACATCTGTTATTTTCGTAAAGTTTGTCACATTTTCTTATTTAGAGCACCTTTTTCTGCATATTTTTCAATTTAATTTAAACATACAGTTTTTTGCTTGTTTGTTTGTTTTATGAACAAAAAATAAAAAATATATCACTAAGCAGTAGCAAAAAATAATTAATTCGCCTTGCATTTCAAGATACGTAGAGGATTGGAAAATTTTCTTTCATTGATCTTGTTCACATCTAAATATTTGTTTATGTCTTACATTTAAAGGTTTTTTTTTTAATTTTGTAAAATCTATACCCTTAAAACATATTTATTAAAGTACCTTTTACTATGTTAAAAAATTTCACAGTTATGTAATGTTTTATTAAACATCCGAAGAAATTTTTATCCGTTTATTTATTTTTTATTATTATTATGAAAATATTCATAATATTATCAATAAAAATATAGTACATAATCGAAGAAAATAATCATCATCATAACTCCCCCTTAAAAAATACGGAACCTTCGCGCTGTGTTGACAAAATCTAAAAAAAAATTTGTAAATATTTAACACAAAGTTATTGATTTTTATTAAATCAAAAATTAAACATTTTATTTAAATGTTAAAAAATGATCTGTATATTTTTTACGGTTTAGTTAAACGGTAAAATTTTTCATTACTGTGCATGAAAGGAAACGGCAAAATAAATAAAACATTTTATTATAAATCTTTATTCTTTCTTCATAGTTTATGGATCTGATAACAGCTATACACTATTTTCATTCAAGACAACAACAGTATATTTTTGAGATAACATAATAAATGTCGGAATGTTTCAGTGAACATGAACCCGTAGGCACACGCGCCTTTTTTATAACTTTAGTACACGCATGGGGTAAATATCTCCACATTTTTCTCTAATTTTATTTTTTTACTAAATATGTTTTAAAAACAAATCTACAGACATATATTGTAAAAAGCATTAGTAGTTTATGGATTTGATAACAGCTATACACTATTTTCATTCAAGACGATAACAGTATATTTTTGAGATAATATAATAAATGCCGGAATGTTTCAGTGAGCATGAACCCGTCAGCACACGCGCCTATTTTTACAACTTTAGTGTACGCATGGGGTAAATATCTCCACATTTTTCTCTAATTTTATTTTTTTACTAAATATGTTTTAAAAACAAATCTACAGATATATATTGTAAAAAGCATTAGTAGTTTATGGATTTGATAACAGCTATACACTATTTTCATTCAAGACGATAACATTATATTTTTGAGATAATATAATAAATGCCGGAATGTTTCAGTGAGCATGAACCCGTAAGCACACGCGCCTATTTTTACAACTTTAGTACACGCATGGGGTAAATATCTCCACATTTTTCTCTAATTTTATTTTTTTACTAAATATGTTTTAAAAACAAATCTACAGATATATATCGTAAACAGCATTAGTAGTTTATGGATTTGATAACAGCTATACACTATTTTCATTCAAGACGATAACAGTATATTTTTGAGATAATATAATAAATGCCGGAATGTTTCAGTGAGCATGAACCCGTAAGCACACGCACCTATTTTTACAACTTTAGTACACGCATGGGGTAAATATCTCCACATTTTTCTCTAATTTTATTTTTTTACTAAATATGTTTTAAAAACAAATCTACAGATATATATTGTAAAAAGCATTAGTAGTTTATGGATTTGATAACAGCTATACACTATTTTCATTCAAGACGATAACAGTATATTTTTGAGATAATATAATAAATGCCGGAATGTTTCAGTGAGCATGAACCCGTAAGCACACGCGCCTATTTTTACAACTTTAGTACACGCATGGGGTAAATATCTCCACATTTTTCTCTAATTTTATTTTTTTACTAAATATGTTTTAAAAACAAATCTACAGACATATATTGTAAAAAGCATTAGTAGTTTATGGATTTGATAACAGCTATACACTATTTTCATTCAAGACGATAACAGTACATTTTTGAGATAATATAATAAATGCCGGAATGTTTCAGTGAGCATGAACCCGTAAGCACACGCGCCTATTTTTACAACTTTAGTACACGCATGGGGTAAATATCTCCACATTTTTCTCTAATTTTATTTTTTTACTAAATATGTTTTAAAAACAAATCTACAGATATATATTGTAAAAAGCATTAGTAGTTTATGGATTTGATAACAGCTATACACTATTTTCATTCAAGACGATAACAGTATATTTTTGAGATAATATAATAAATGCCGGAATGTTTCAGTGAGTATGAACCCGTAAGCACACGCGCCTATTTTTACAACTTTAGTACACGCATGGGGTAAATATCTCCACATTTTTCTCTAATTTTATTTTTTTACTCAATATATTTTAGAAACAAATCTACAGATATATATTGTAAAAAGCATTAGTAGTTTATGGATTTGATAACAGCTATACACTATTTTCATTCAAGACGATAACAGTATATTTTTGAGATAATATAATAAATGCCGGAATGTTTCAGTGAGCATGAACCCGTAAGCACACGCGCCTATTTTTACAACTTTAGTACACGCATGGGGTAAATATTTCCACATTTTTCTCTAATTTTATTTTTTTACTAAATATGTTTTAAAAACAAATCTACAGGCATATATTGTAAAAAGCATCAGTTCTACTTCATTGTAATGCAAAAAATAATGATTTTTATATATATTTAAAATTTTTGTAGTAGTTAGTGTAAAAATCACGATATCTTTCTTCGAGGAAAAAATGTTACCAGAAAGAGATCTGCCACGTGCGTGTTCTTACGGGTAAATACATTAACATTTATTATTTGTCCAGGATTTTGTTTTCAATTTCTGCACGCATGCTTATACTAATAAATTAAAGGGATTTACACATTCATTTAAACTTAAGAGTAATAATTTCCATTGTTTGTCTCTGCAAGAGTTTACTTTAAATTAAATAAATTAAAATTAGAATTAGTGTCTTAAATATATATATATGAAAATATGACGTATCAAATAAACCCCTAACATGACTCATTCTAAAGTTTCATCCAGCACCCATTACCAATGTTACGTCTTATTTAGCGTTCAAATAACAAAAAGCGAAGTATAATCTTAACTTATTCATTAGTATTCCGATAGAATATTCGTATTCTACATATAAATCTTTTAATATACATACTACCTATATTATACTAGAAACGTCTGTGGAATTGGAATTTTATTCAGTTCATGACTCAAGCACAAAGGGTATTTTACCGAATTAATCTGATAAGCTTCCATATGCAACTAGGGAGATATTTGCGTTGAAGTTTCATTTCAGATTAATAAATGGCAGGAGATAAATAATTTCATCGTACATTCTATTCTTACAATTGTTTCTATTTGTCGTTTAACTATAAGAATTACATAGGGATTAGATTTCATAACAATGGAGTAATTGAAATAATGTGAGACATTAAGTAAATTCTCAAATTATTTATAAAAGTTTCTTGTAATAAACAAAGTTCGAGGAAATACTCAATATTTGTTATTCCATAATCATTTTGCGTAAGATTACTGGAGTATTTAAATGCTTAACCTGTTAGCACACGCGTCCCTTTCCATTACGTTACTACACGCGCGGGATAAATTTTACCCCAATGGGTTTTCTTGTGTAAATTTACCCCCGGTTAGATTATAAACAAAAATGTATATTTTGAAATAAACTGTAAATCAATAAAGGACATAATTTAAATTAAAATAAGAAGTTCTTTTATATTTAAAGCAAGAAAAAAAAACAAAATCTCGCACTACGATTTCTGTTTGCATATTATTACATACAAAGCTTTTACAATCCAAATTCAGCCATGAAAATACAAAAAAAATGTATAAACTGATATATAGAAACTGTATGTGCAAGTGTTGTTAACGTTTAAAAGAAAAAAATATATTATTATTTGATCACTATATTTTTTACATAAACATTTGCATTAACATTTTCCTATCATTATGGGTTATGTTATAACACGCGTGTGATAAATTTCCTCCCATGTGACATTTTTATAACAAAAGAATGGAAAATCCACAACGGGAGGTAAATTCTTTTTGGCCACATCTTGCTATCATTCAGCTTGAAAGGTACTATAAAGCTCAGAATGATCACGAATTAATTTCGCACATTTTTAAGTAATAGTTGTAAGCTGGGGTAGATTTTATCCCAGCACGTGTGCTGACAGGTTAATATTTTATCTTCCATCAAAATAAAAATAAAGGTTTATTTTTATGAAGAAAGACACATTTATAAGATAACTAAATTCATTGGTCTTATTTTCAATTACATGGTTATTACATTATTTTAAATAAACCAGAAATATTTCATACTTATTTAATAAACAATATGTAACATATTTAAAAATAGTTTTAAATTAATTAGCTCTTAAAAGTAAACATAGGTCAAGGAAATGGTTGAGAAATGTGAAATACATTTAAAGTCTGCATTTGCAAATACCGCCAATGAGACTAAAATAAATTTGTTTAATTTTTTGATTAAAACAAATTAGGGTTCCAGAATGTTTACTAAATCTTTAGTTCTTAGCCTTTAAGCTTGAAAATGAGACTCAAATATTAGTCTAATGTTAGAAATTCTTTTAATTTGAAAGTATTTCAGGATCTTAAAATTTTTCAGGACCCAGGACACGTAAACACTTTGAAGGGCGGTAGTACAGTATTGGACCACTTACATTTAATCATCATATCGCAAAAGGACACCAAAGTTATGAAATAAATTTTAAGTTCTCTATCCAAGAAAAGCTCTTACTAATTTCCAAATAAAGTTCTTTGTAAATTCTGTTGTCATTCAATCCTTTCAACACTTTATGAATAGAAATACTTTGACTGTTAAACGATTAAAAAGAAAGCTAGCTCTTTCAAAGGTTTTAAAGAAACCATAAAATTTACTAGGATAATTGGTAAATGATACTCAGATCAAAGCAACGCTTATTTTTAAAACTATAAGTAAGATGTAGAAATACAGGGTGATTATAAAAAAAAACTATCCCGATATATGAGCCCATAACTGTCATACCGTTCACAGAAACTGAATGAAATTATGGCCTAAAGTATTTTGAGGAATGCGCTCAAGAATCACGTGAAAAACAACAGTTAAATTCTAACAGTTACGGTTACAGTGACAAAATTTCGAAAATTTCAAATGGCAACACCCACTTTTTTTTATTGGAATGTGATCTTCGTAGTGAAAAACCATAAAAAGCGTTGGAACGGTACCTGTAGCACGAAAATCGCCGGCGCTAGACAGACTAAGAAGAATAGTGAAAACAACCAATAAGTTCAGAGAAGCAACAGAAGGTAAAACATTTTATTGTTCAGTGCTGTCCACCATCTGCCGCATGTAAAGTGTCGTCGTGTGTAAAATAGAAAATCTTTGAAACACAATAAAATGTTTTGTTTTCTGTTGCTTCTCTGTCCTTATTGGTTGTTTTCACTATTCTTCTTAGTCTGTCTAGCTCAGGCGAGTTTCATGCTACCGGTACCGTTCCAACGCTTTTGATGGTTTTTCACTATGAAGATCACATTCCGATAAAGAAAGTAGGTGTTGCCATTTGAAATTTTCGAAATTTTGTCACTGAAACCGTAACTGTTAGAATTTAACTCTTGTCTTTCACGTGATTCTTGAGCGCATACCTCAAAATACTTTAAACCAAAATTTCACTCAGTTTCTGTGAACAGTATGATAGTTAGGGGCTCATATATCGGGATAGTTTTTTATAATCACCCTGTACATAGCTTTACGTATGACAAATCATATGTGAAATAAATTATGGGATTAATTTAAATTTTTACTTAAGTCTATTTAAATACACAATGCGGATTCTATCATATTGTATTTTACAGGATGTCTATGAACTCATGCGCCAAACTGTAAAAGTTGATAGAACACGCCTAGACAATCTCAAAATGCTATGCAATGCATGGTCGTAACTCACGCAGTGAAGCGCTACAGGGAAGTGCTTTCTCAATGCAGCGAGAAGCAGGTTTTCTACGCAATATCTAGCAAATGATTGCTCATTTTATTTATGCGGAATAGTAACACTAAATAGGATGCTAATTTGGATGCAAATTTGAAGAAGAAATAAAGAAATTGGAAAGTAAGTAGACTAAGTGTGTAAGAGGGGTGTGGGATATATCTTAAATTGGACTAAATTAGGGCTTAATTTCTAACAAAAAAAAGTACCGGAGCCCTAATATTCTGCAGTACTAATAACCGTAGCGCACCCCCCGTCAGGTTATAATGCTTTTTCATTTAAATGGGGTATTTTTCGATTACCATGGCCTTACCCACCGATGTCGCGACAGCTTACGGTTGTTTTGGGGATTGATAAGTATTGATAGTAATTATGGATTGATAAATAATTATGTCACGTATAGTGTTTTGATAGCAAAGAATGCAAAAGAAAAATGAAACGGTAATTTAAGCTTCGGTTTTCCTGAAACGCTTGCACTGGGCTCCGGAGCCCAGTACTTAATGGTTCCGCTGGGCTCTGTCGCAATTTAAGCCCTGGACTAAATTTCATTCAAAGACGTTGAGGGTGGATCAGAACTCATGGCCAAAACTTTAAGGGGTGATAGAACACATCTAAACAAACTAATTTCGTCATTCAATGCATGGGCGTAACGCTAGATGACATTTTAATTAAACACAGAAAGCGGTTGTTTTCCACACACATCTACAATAAATTGCGAAAATAATGGCTGATTTTACAACACAGGAAAAGGCGGACGTGCATCGTTGTAAGTGCCCTGTCAGTCCTAATTGTAAATGGGCAAAGAAAGCGTCTTGCAGTGCTTTACTGCTTGAGTTACGACCATGCATTGTATGGTGCTTTGTGCTTGTTCCATCACCGCTTACAGTTTGACCCATGAGTTAAGGGACAACCTGTATCAACTCGTTTATACCGCATCATTTAATTAAATAAGAGATAATAGGAAAATATTTTACAAAATTTTGACGACAACCATTAGTATAATATCATTCAAGTATTTTATGACATGTAATTTTTTCCGTATAAAATATTAAGATGAAAATGTTTTTGATTTAATGAAATGATTACTTTTCAATTCTAATTCATTTTTGAAAAGTACAACTATTACACAGATACGATGTCTAAAATGTAGAAGATGATTTTTTATATAATTACTATTTTAGTTAATTAATTAATTAACTAATTCAAAAAATTGCATGTCATGAGGTACATCATGGTGATATCTAAAAGGCAACAGCTTGCCATATTTTATTGTAAAATGCTTAATAATTCAGTTAAATAGATATAAACAAAATTTTTGCAATTTTTGATAAAATTTATTTTTATTGAAAATACATTATTTTTTATCATCCTTTCACTGCAAGTTTCAGTTCATCCTGCAATAATATTTTATAATTGCATAACGTTTCAAATCGAAATAGTATTTAAATTTATCAATATATATATATATATATATATATATATATACAATCCAACTTATATATATATAATCATCTTTTGTATTTGTTTGTATCAGCATAAATTTGAAACTTTATTCACATTATCTATATATTTCATTAAACACATGACACACAAAACGCATAAAATTATTGAAGGTTTGAACTTTTTAAAAATATAATGGGTACTTTTGGGTTATAGCCGAACCCATAATTACAATTATGACAAGATTGCAGTTACTATTTCACCAAGATCATCGCAAAGTTTATATATACGAATATATATACTCCAAACGCTCATATATGTGTCATTTACGTAACTATATACATATTATTTACGTCGTATAGGCCATATACACATCATATCCTATATATACGTCATATAAGTGTCATATATGAGTATAATTGGACTATATGCTTCATGAAATGTTGTTTAAATCATATAATATTATAATCTCATATCAGCTTTATAATTTGGAGATAAATCTTGATCGCTTGGCGATTCATCCCCGGGGCCGCTATAATCCAAAAGTACATATAATGTTTACATAATATATTACATTTACTAAAGGAGTTATGATATTTGAACCTTAAAAGTTAAATTTTGACTTGCCAACAATTATAAATAACAATCATAAATACCGGGTGGTTATAATATAAGTATCTCTATTCGGAGTTGTCTGTTGCTTGAAGAAATAACCAGAATGAATCCAAAATCAGTGCACTAACAGTGGTGGCCAAAAGTTTGGACATTTTTTAAAGTTTCATGTTTTTCGACTTTGTGTGTTTGTAGAATATATTAATTTTCACTTAAATACAAATGTTTAAATATCAAATTAAAGGTAATTTACTGTAAAATTTAATATTAAAAACAGTATTACAATATCTGTAACACAAAAAAAGTTCGCTCATTTTAGTAGAACAAACAAACACAAATCGTTTTGAATAAGGACGTGTTTTGTAATAAAAGAGTACTAGCCAATCACAAACACTGTTCTGAGGACCAATCAAATGTCTGTAACTATAGTTTAGGTTATTTGAATGGTAAAAAAATTTTGTTGTGGAAATATTTTGCGGAATGATGCATACTAGTACAATTAAATAGAGTATTGCTGTTTTTGAATATTTAAAGTCCATTTTTTAAATTAAACTAATTTTAAACAATGTCATCAACAAGAAGAACTAATTGGACATCTACAAAAAGAAGCCGAATTGTCATATTGAGAGAAAATGTCCTCTCTTATGCTGAAATTTCAAGACAAGTTGGTGGTTCAGTGACTTTTTCTGGTATACGAAAGTTCTGTTTACGTTATGAAAAAACGAAATCATTAGAAAATAAGGCCAAATCAGGCCGAAAAAAATGCACAAGTTCTGCCGATAGAAAAATTAAACGGCTATGCCTTAAAGACAGAAAAATTTCATCAGATGCCATTAGATTTGAAATGAATGCAGCGGGTATTGCAGTAAGTTCAAGAACAATAAGAAGAAGGTTATTAGGATTTGGATTACAAGTTAGAATTCCAAGTAAAAAAAACATATTTAAATCAAAAGCAACGCGAAAAACGAGTTACGTGGGCAAAAGAACACATTAAATGGTCAGAAAATCAATGGAAGCAAGTATTCTGGAGCGATAAGAGTAAAATATCGCTCTTTGGTAGTGATGGTAGAAAATACGTGAGACGTAGAGTAGGAGAAGCACTTCATCCTGATTGCATTGAAGCAACTACAAAAAACCCAACAAATGTCATGATTTGGGCATGTATGTCTGCAGATGGTGTGGGCCGAATTCAAGTGATTGATGGCATCCTGAATGCCAAAAAATACATCGAAACTGTCCTGGAACCAAAATTGATACCTTCAATCAGGGTACCTTTCCCAACAACGCACCATTTATTTTTCCGCAGGATTCAGCTCCATGCCACACAGCAAAAGTATGCACAGCATGGTTTCAAAATAAAGGCATAGATATATTACCATGGCCAGGAAACAGCTCTGATCTCAATCCAATTGAAAATTTGTGGCGACGTTTGAAAATTCTTGAACGAAAAAAACGTCCATCCAATAAAAGACAACTTATTGAAGCTATAATTGATTCTTGGCACCATGTGATTACGAAAGATGAACTCCAAACAGTCGTTCACTCGATGAAAAGACGCTGTGAAGCTGTCTTAAAAAATAAGTGTTATCCTACGAAGTATTGATTGTGTAAGTATCACTTTAAAAAAATGCAAATCTAAGGTAGATCGTACTATTAGTTGCATAAGTTTTTTTGTAATACAGATATTGTAATACTGTTTTTTTTATTACGTTCTACATTAAATTACCTTTAATTTGATATATAAACATTTGTATTTAAGTGAAAATTAATATTTTCTACAAGTACACAAAGTTGAAAAACATGAAACTTTCAAAAAATGTCCACACTTTTGGACACCACTGTACTTTTCGAGAAGGGGGAAGAAGAATGGAACAATAGCGCATATCATAACATGTGCAAAACATCACTCCTGATGCGTTACATTCTGTAGTTGAGCACCTCGTGTACCATCTGGATTGTGTCCTTCAGCATAAGGACCACATGGAACCTGAACATGATCGGCACTGCCATGCCAAAGCATAACCATGTTCAAAGCGACATTTTCCAATAAATTATGTGTGTCATCCGGTTTAACGCATTAAATGTTTGTTTTTGTATTACACATTACATTTCACACTCACTAGAACTATCTGTCGGTTATTATTGCAATTATTTTTTTTATTGTTCCATTCGTCTTCCCCCTTCTCCAATAGTAATTGTACCGATTTTGGTTTCATTCGGATCATTCTTTCGAGCTAAAGACAACTCCAAATATAGATACTTATATTATAACCACCCTGTATATTAAAATATTCTACTTTCGTTTAAAGAAAAGAAAAAATAAGAAATTTAAAAAAAACGAATTACAAGATATATCCTGATAAGGTTTCTAAAACAAATGCATAGATATATTTGATATAACACCTCAAGTAATCACAGATTTATGAATGATTTAAATAAATATAACTTATACTAAATTCAAGTTAACAATAAACCATCAATGTATAATAAAATCCTCTCCTATCGTCAACTTTCGATAATCTGTTGTTACTGCAGAATAATCCAATTATGTAAACTGTTATGAAGGACTTATTAATAGAAGACTGCTGTTTTACTCAAACGTTCTCAACGAACAGGATTAAACACTCCGTTTCATTTGGTTTGAGAATTTGAACATTAGCACAGCAAAGTTAGATATGCATAAAAATTTTAGTTAACGATTACGATAGTAAATTTCGTGTACAGACATAGTTTTAGCATATGTCTGTGGTAAAGTAATTAAATATATACACCAAATACGATTTCAGACGACTAGAGTATATTTGTACAAAACAGACCTGATAAATTATATATTTGATTATTTAGTTTAATAAACTAAATTTCACTAAATTCCCTAGATTCATTCAAAACTACCCATGTTATATTACTGTGTTATATACTACTGGCAAATCCACCCAACGTTGACCGGATATGACCCGGTTCCGGGCCAAGTCTAATGAGAGAAATACTCGATTATAAAACGAAATTATTTACGAAATCCATTAATAACCCTTTTTTTTCAAGCCACTTTTTTTTTAAAAATGTTGTCGTAGTTAAACGACACAATCATTTCGGTCTTCATAGCAACATGCTTCAGCGATAAAGACTTAAATATAGGAACTATGAAATAGGAATATGACAGTGCTCACGATTGAAATTGTTCACGAGCGTTAGACCGCGTTGGCAGAAAAAAGTCCTTCCAGCCTGTACCGGGAGGAAAAGGTAGCTTTCCGATATCTTCGTTTTAAAATTTTAGCTAATGTTACACGAAAACAGCAAGTTAAAATGCAAAGAAAAGTTTACAAAAGATTCGTTAATACTGAATTTGAATAAGAATTTCGCCAAATTATTGAGCAATAGCCAAATTGGCTTCATTTATAAAAACTTATTTTGGTCGCCAAATTTGGCGATATTTCGCCAAATGTCACAAATTTTGCCAATTTTGGCGCCAATGTCACCAATTTTGGCGCTAACGGATATGAATATCTAGTTTTATGCGTATGATTGGGAAAATTATTACAACAATGAAAGAAAATAATTTCCGAGTAATCACGTTAATGTGCTGTTTTGTTTCAAAATGTCAGCCACCCTAGAATTTCAAACTTCTCTATCTCAGCCATTTTTTAAGATAGAGGTAAACCAAAAAATGCTCTGGAATCCTTGTATCAACCCCTAACACGTAATTAAAAATAAATTTGAATTTTAAACTTTTTTGTATATTTATTTTAGTTTTAAATTTTTAAATGGCCGCCATCTTGAAACAAAATGGCGGACCAAGCTGGCCAACGAACTCGGTTGAGGCATGGGTGACCTTAATACACACAATTAGTTTCATCAAAATCGATTTATAAATACGAGCGTTATCGTATGACATAGGTCATATATATATATATATATATATATATATGGATATATCTATATATATAAATCAACATTTGAACGGAGGGTGGTTTTGGGGTCTGGGGGTCATGATCGGTGAAAATATATCGAAATTTTCCGGAACTGCTTTCCTCCGAACGGCTGCAATAGGTAGCTTTATACTTTTTTGTATTGAAAGCTACCTAAAAGTATAAAGCTACCTATTGCAGCCGTTCGGAGGAAAGCAGTTCCGGAAAATTTCGATATATTTTCACCGATCATGACCCCCAGACCCCAAAACCACCCTCCGTTCAAATGTTGATTTATATATATATATATATATATATATATATATATATATCCATATATATATATGGAGATATCTGACCTATGTCATACGATAACGCTCGTATTTATAAATCAATTTTGATGAAACTAATTGTGTGTATTAAGCTCACCAATGTCTCGACTGAGTTCGTTGGCCAG
Source organism: Maratus michaelseni (assembly GCA_963931845.1). Taxonomy (NCBI): domain Eukaryota; kingdom Metazoa; phylum Arthropoda; class Arachnida; order Araneae; family Salticidae; genus Maratus; species Maratus michaelseni. Next base: position 398,989,474 of record OZ007592.1, read on the forward strand.
CTTGGTCCGCCATTTAAAAATTTAAAACTAAAATAAATATACAAAAAAGTTAAAAATTCAAATTAATTTTTTTAATTCAGTGTTAGGCCTTGAAACGAGGATTCCAGAGCATTTTTTGTTTTACCTCTATCTTAAAAAACGGCTGAGATAGAGCAGTTTGAAATTCTAGGGTGGCTGACATTTTGAAACAAGACAGCACATTACAAAAATTTTCATTGTTGTAATAATTTTCCCAATCAAACGCATAAAGCTATATATTCATATCCGTTAGCGCCAAATTCTCGCCAAACTTGGCGACATTTGGCGAAATATCGCCAAATTTGGCGACCAAAATAAGTCTTCATAAATGAAGCCAATTTGGCTATTGCTCAATATCTTGGTGAATTTCTTATTCAAATTCAGTATTAACGAATCTTTTGTAAACGTTTTATTTGCATTTTAACTTGCTGTTTTCGTGTAACATTAGCTAAAATTTTAAAACGAAGATATAGGAAAGCTACCTTTTCCTCCCGGTACAGGCCGGAAGGACTTTTTTGTATTGAAAGCTACCTAAAAATGAAATAAAGAGTTAAAACACATATTTTAGAAATAGGAAATATTATAAAAGTTACTATAAGAATGACAAAATTATCGTGTATCTTTTGGTTTAATCATTTTAAAACTCCATCCTGAGCTGCACGATCGCCCTTTTTAACCGGTAGAAAAAACGGATTATTTTCTCTTTGTTTTAGCCTGAAGTTCCACGTTTTCCTTGCCCTTGCGTGGAATATATCATGAACGAACTGAGACCAACAAGAGATCGTTTTTGAGGGGTTTTAACGATTATCTTGTACAATTATTAAAAAAATAAAAAAAATAATTTCAAGCGCATTAAAACATGTCTTCGTCTATCCTTATTCAAATTAGGCAACGTTTACGTAAAACAGATTTTCCCAGCCATCACGCACAAACAGACAAATGTCTGTTATATTTATATAGATACAAACAGAAGGAAGTTACGGTACAGGTAATTTTCATTTAATTCCAAAGAATATAATTAAACACACTCAAATAATCAAATGCATTATGTAATTTAAAGACCATACATAAAAATTTTATCATATATTATCGTGAAAATTTAATTATTTTACCCCAACTACAAATTTAATTTGCAAATTTAATATTACAACGCAAGTGCATTTATCAGTAAATGACCCCGATGATACCCATATATTCTTACTAAATACTAATACATTTTAACCAGTTGTCCCTAATCTACGTATGATTGTTATGCATAAAAGATAGTTGTCGATGTACAAAATCATGTGTTATATAATTTTCTCTTATCTAAGTAATTCTTCTAAGTAATAAAATCTAATAAAATCTAAGTAATAAAAATATTTCTTTTACTTTTAAATAGAAATAATAGTGCATTCATTAGCTTGTTTACAGTAATTGCGCAGCGGTCAAATTTTGTTGAAATATATTTTAAAATTTGTTTGACTATATGATTGTGCAGGAATTGTGTAGCAGAGGGGAATTTTCAAATCTATATAAAAATATGTCCTTAATTATGCTGACGTCGTATAAACGGTAGTAATGATCTGAACAATCAATTCCTTTCTATTTCAAATTTGTTGACTTCGCAACATCGAACACTATCAATATTTTCGCGTCGAATAGAAACAAAAATATAATTTCAAATCCAATTTCGTTGAAAACGTCTACTAATGTTTTATGTTATTTAAAATAACGTTCAAGCACGAATTTTATTCAAAAAGAATATTAAAGATAGTTTAAAGATTTAGTACTTTCTCAATATAGAAATTGCAACCTGACTGCATAAGGTTAACCTGCTTGCACTTAAAACAATCTAAATAAAGCATAATGTGTTTGTTAGCGAGTAATATTCCATAACTAAAGTGCTAAATTAAATTAAAATGTCACAAATATGTAAATAAATAAATCAAACACAAAATTATGACATGTATTTTAATTACGCTTAAACAATCAAAAGCAAAAGTTACAACCGAAGTCTCACAAGAGAAGTCTTGAACTGCTGGTTTGCATGTAATGCGTTATAATGCTTTTTGGTGTAGATGGTAGGCAACCTATGAAAATCTAGTAAAAGTAATAGTTACAACCGCTTAAACAATCAAAAGCAAAAGTTAAATCGAAGTCTCACAAGAGAAGTATTTAACTGCTGGTTTGCGTGTAATGCGTTATAATGCTTTTTGGTGTAGATGGTAGGCAACCTATGAAAATCTAGTAAATGTAATAGTTACAACCGCTTAAACAATGAACAGCAAAAGTTACAACAGAAGTCACACAAGAGAAGAGTTTAACTGCTGGTTTGGGTGTAATGCGTTAAAATGCTTTTTGGGGTAGATGGTAGGCAACCTATGAAAATCTAGTAAAAGTAATAGTTACAACCGCTTAAACAATCAAAAGCAAAAGTTAAACCGGAGTCTCACAAGAGAAGTATTTAACTGCTGGTTTGCGTGTAATGCGTTAAAATGTTTTTGGTGTAGATGGTAGGCAACCTATGACAATCTAGTAAATGTAATGAAGTAGAAACTTGTTACGTCGGATACACTGTGACAAGAGCCGATCCGGAATAACGAAAATCCGTTTTAACAGGAGAAAACGATGAAAATCAATAATAGGCAGCATACTTACAGAAAATATTTCTTATATTGAAGAAAACTCTATTAAAACATACTACAGTAATGTACACTAACCAAACGTATGTACGTAATGTGCACAAACACGAACACGATACCAAAAATTTTATCGTATTACTTCTTAGTAAAGTCTACCTATTATAATAGTAACTCGTAAACTTCTTCGGCGTCAGTTTAGAGTGCCGTTTGCGAACTGCATGACAGCGCATTCTTCTCATTATAAGAAGTTGTGACAGTGGACTTTCTACCCGCCGCTCGAAATAACCTAGCAAATCATCTAATGAGTGCACTGCTTCTGCATGACACATAGTTGTCGGAAAGTCGTCGTTACCCTCATCTGTCGCCCCACTTTTTCACGGTCTTTAGATGAACAAGATGCAATGATTTCCACGTCAGTTATTGTACCCGAACCTCCATCGCAGTCTGCTTCCAATGAACTTTCTATGTCATTCACATCAACATCTGATCAGCCGTTAATCTACTTAAACAAACAATTCTATTTAAACTGATAATTTCTTGCTGCATATTTGGTCCTAACACTTATAAACCACCTTCCTTTCCAAACAAACCAAAAAGATAATGCTTCGTCTATTATTCCATGTTTATCTTTTTTCAGCTAATATTCGATTATTCATGGACTTTGATTAGACATAATTAGAAATCTTCAATATTTTAACTGCTTTTCTTCCAGTCTGACACGGTTGACATTTTGAAACCAAATTACGCAGCATTTTTTTTCAAAGGCTTGCCTTTATTAATCCTACTGAATGCCTTTAATCCTTTTCCAATGTTACAACAATGTTTTTTCGTTTTCTTGTAAAGGTCAACTAGTAGGATACAAAAAACAACTTACTTACTAACATCACAATATAACCAAATCACACAATACACAGGTGACTCGCTCTACCAACACAATTGTGTACTGAACTGATATTTGCAGCCGAAAAGAACTGATGCGCCCTCATTAGTTTTTTCAGGTACATATTTTTGTGTTACATGTTCTTAAATCGATCCGAGTTAACGGGGGTTTACATAACGAGAGTCTACAATATATACACTGCTCAAAACAATTAAAGGATATTGCAGTTTTAGGTGGATTTTGTATCTGGGAAACTTTTTAGCTGATTAATACATGGTCGACAGACATAGTAGGTTATATGAGAATAAATTACACATGTTTGGCAGAAAAAATGCATTTTATTGCGCATTTGTGTACAAAAGGAAAAAAACACAATTTGTGCAGATGAGAAAAAAAGAATAAGAAAAGGTGTTTTCTTCAAAGAAAATCATTTTCAGTAGGGGGTATGGTTTCCACGGGCGGCCAGCAACGTTGAACACCTTTGAGGCATGGACTCAATGAGGCTATTAATGACGAGTTGGGGTATTCTGCCCCACTCTTCCAGAAGAGCTCTTTCCACTTCTTGGAGAGTTTGTGGGGGTTGTTGGCGGCCAGATACTCGTCTTCCTAGAGCGTCCCAAACTTGCTCGATTGGATTCATGTCTGGAGAACACGCTGGCCATTCCATTCGAACGATCCCTTCCTCGAAAAGGAAATCCTCCACCAGGTTTGCACGATGTGGCCTGCAGTTATCGTCCATTACAATGAAGTTATCTCTGATTGCTGCAGCGTAAGGGACTACAATAGGTCTGAGGATCTCTTCCCTATATCGGCGACCAGTCAGAGCTCCATCTCGAATGATGTAGAGGTCAGTGCGCCCGTCAATGGAGATGCCACCATACACCAACACTCCTCCACCGCCAAATCTGACACTTTCGTGCACGAACGGAGGATTATTCCTACTGCCACGGTCCCTCCAGATGAAAATACGCCTATTATCCGGATGCACAGAAAAACGGGACTCGTCAGAAAACAGAATATTGCTCCATTCATTTCTTCTCCAGTTGACATGCTCGGTTGCTACCTCCCTGCGGTCGCGAAGATGCCTTGATGTTAATCTAACACATACCATCGGTCGGCGAGCATACAGACCTACAGCATGGAGCCGGTTTCGGACAGTCTGAGTTGAAATCGTGGTGCCTGTAGCCGAGCGAAGGTGTTGTTGGAGAAGAGTAGCGTTCATGTTTCGGTGTCTCCGAGCTGTTAACGCTAAATACCGATCTTCATTGGGCGTTGTTGCCCGTCTACGACCTTGCCCTGGTCTTCGGCCTGCACATCCACTCGCCAAAAAACGGTTCCAGATCCTGGAAATGACACTTTGTGACACTCCAATGGCTTGCGCTACTTCGGCTTGAGTTTGGCCCCCTTCTAACCTACCAACAATTTTCCAAGCTTCTGAATCTGTCAAATGACTTCGCTGAGACATCGTACTCATCGAAACAAAGCAATCACTGAATGCCGATCATCTTTGTCTTCATTCTCTTTTATCCAGTTGAAAGTCAAATTTCATTCGCTGCCGCTGAAGCGACGTTTTTGACGTCGAACTCAAAATTTGCATACTCCACAGTTTGAAAACCAGAAAAATTTGCATTTGTGATTCTCTTCTTCTATTTTCGGCAAAAAAAATTTCGTTTATATCTTTATTTTATATAAAACTTCAAATATCCTTTAATTGTTTTGAGCAGTGTATAATAGATGTTTCAATATGAGATGATTTTCACCTAACTTCTATACAGCTAGTAGTCTATGACGGAAATTCCAATTAAAGGATAATCTTCTATTCGGAATCAACTACTCTTCAATCGTCAGATAATAATAAAGTACTTTAAAATTGCAGTAAACAACTTTAATTATCTCGTCGGAAAAACCCATTCATAAACTGTTTTCAACTCAGCTTCGTACATGGAATAAACGCCCACGTGAAAGAATGATTATCACGTGCTATCATGTGCTTTTTCCCAGTGACGTCATCCAAGGCTACCAAGGACTGAAAAACTCTTTAGATTTTTAGTTAGTTGTTGTGTGAATTTCTTTTAAAATGTAGCGTGTGAAAATGTCAGAGCGATGTAAATGCTCTGTTAACTTGTAATCAAGATACCGTTAAATGTTTAAATATAATATAAATATAAAAGTGAAGGGTGCTTAATTTAATTAAAACACATGTTAATAAACATTTTAATTTCAGCAAAGTAACAAAGTTTCAGATCGATGGATTACGATAATGTGCGACTACACAATGGAATACCATTATGTGTGAATTAACGGAGACGTAGCGCTCGATTCGGATATACATTTCTTTACGAAGTGAAACCTTCGTATTCGCTTACCTTATAATCAGGTAAGCGAATGCATGCTTACTTAACTCTATTTTTGAATAATTGTTTTTATACAATTAAAGAAACTATTTTACACCTTAAATAAACTGCGCTGCCGAAAGATTAAGAGACTGATAATATGTATTAAATAAAAATTTTAAGCACATTAGCTATATGCTGAAAAAACTCGCTTTATAGAAAATAAAAACGAACGCAAAGAAAAGCGATTCGTATAAAATTAAATTAAATATCTTTAAAAATAATTAAAGATAGAAAATAAAAATGGCTACATTTAAAGAAAGCCAATTCATCGAGAAGCTAAATTCGAGCAATTATTCCAACTGGAAATTTAAGCTCGAAATGCTTCTCATTAAAGACTTATTCGAAGTAATAAGTGATCAACCGCCAACTCCTTTAAATGAGGATTGGAACAAAAAAGATAGAAAAGCAAGAGCTTTAATTAATCTAAGCATAGATCACGCACAAATTGTGCATGTGAAAAATTCTACCACAGCCAGGCAAACCTGGGAAGTTCTCAAAAATACGCACGAAAGAGCAAATCTGAGTAGCAAACTGTATTTATTGAGAAAACTGTACAGTACTAAACTGCCCGAAAACGGTAATATGATTAATCATATAACAAATATTCTACAAATAGTAGATAAATTATCCGCCATAGGCGAGAATATAAATGACTCACACATATCCGCACTATTTCTATGCTCATTACCGCCCAGCTACAACACGCTTATCACAGCATTAGAGGCAAGGCCCGAAGCCGAATTATCCCCAGATTTTATCAGAAGTAAACTCATAGATGAGTATAATCGTAGACAAGAAATGTCTGAACAAAACAACAGCTCTAAAAAGGCATTTAAAACACAAAGAAAACACACTTATAACGACTACAAAAGAAATTCAAAATATTGCAGTCACTGTAAGATGACGAATCATAATAATAGCGAGTGCTATCACCTCAAGAGCAGATACACACAGCACAACAAAAACAAACACACATATCAAAATGTGAATAACTTTAATAATAAAAATAAATCTAAACCTTTCTCATCATCACTATGCTATGAAAACACAGAGAATTATAAAGAGAATACTGACTGTCACGATAACGCAAATGATCAGAAAATAAGCTCAAAAACTAATCAATCCGAAGATCGCGTACTAATAACAGAAAAATTAGGAAAACAAAACTGGATACTCGACAGTGGCAGTACCTCACACATTGCAAATGATAAAAGGTTATTTGATAAATTTAACAATTTTGAAAAATCATCAGTCACCATCGCAAACGGCAACAAACTCGAAGCATTCGGTTCAGGCGACGTTTTAATAAAAACGAAATCCCCAAATGGAGAAATAAAACTCACAAGACTACAGGAAGTCCTATACGTCCCAGAACTAGAATCCAATTTCATATCTGTAAGCAAAGCAACTAAAAATGGATGCAAATTAATCTTTGAAAATGACAAATGCGATTTAACGTTCGACGGTGAAATTTATATAAGAGCGAAGAACAAAAATAATTTATACATAATCGAACAAACACACCACTTAGAAAATGCAGAAAACTATGCAAACGTCACACTAAGCTGTATTAATAATAAAGAATGTTTAGAAGTATGGCATCGAAGACTAGGACACCGTGATTATGAAGCAATCAAAACAATTGTTAACAAACAGCTAGCTACCGGAATAAAAATTAAAAACTGCAGACACAATAATAGATTATGCGAAACCTGCATCAAATCTAAATTAAACGACGCGCCATATCCAAAATCGGCTACAAATAGAGCAAACAAAGTTCTCGATTTAATACACAGCGACGTCTGTGGACCTATAAGTACACCAACACTAGGAGAAAAACAATACTTTCTCACATTCATCGACGATTACTCGAGATATACAACTATATACTTACTATCTAAGAAAAGCGAAGTAATTGATAAATTAAAAGAATACATTGCAATGGTAAATAATCAATTCGGTAGAAAACCAAAAGAAATAAGATCCGATAATGGAGGAGAATATAATAGCAACGAAATAGACAATTATCTAAAGGAAAACGGGATATTACACCAATTCACAATTCCACACAACCCGAGCCAGAACGGCGTGGCAGAAAGGAAGAATAAAAGCCTACTAGATATGACACGTAGCATGCTTTTAGAAGCAAATTTAAATAAACAATTTTGGGGAGAGGCAATACACACAGCGACATATTTACAAAACAGATTGCCAACAAGAGCGAACGACAAAACTCCATACGAACTATGGAAAGGTATCAAACCTGATCTCAAACATTTAAGAACCTTTGGATGTAAAGCATTTGTTTATATTAATAAAATACATCGAGGAAAACTAGATAATAGAGCGCAAGAAGGTATTTTTCTAGGTTACGACACACGTTCCAAAGGATATCGCATACACACAAAAGACAAACAAATAATAATTGCCAGGACTGTAAAATTCATAGAACATGAAATAAAACACTCAAACAACATTGAGGAAGATTCAAATCTCGAAGAAATCTCCACTGATGATAGAAATCAAGAAGAGAAGAATAAAAATTACATTGAAATTGACATTAATGATAATGAAAAACAACCATGCGAGTCCAAACAAACACAAATAGAACCAAGAAGGTCAAATAGATCTAACAGAGGAGTACCACCAGATAGATTTGTCTGTTTAGTTAAAAACACACAATCAAATGAACCAAAGAATTGGAACGATATCATGGAAATGAAAAATCCACACGATAGGGAAAATTGGCTCAAAGCCACCGAAAATGAAATCAAGTGCCTAGCTAAAAATAAAACTTGGACATTAGTCGATCCGCCACCAGGAAAGAAAGTGATAGGTTCAAAATGGACTTTTAAATTAAAACGCGACAACCTAAACCAAGTGCAAACCTATAAAGCACGACTCGTGGCACAGGGATACAGTCAGAAATTCGGAGTAGATTATGACGAGACCTTTGCTCCAGTTGTCTCTCATACCACAATCCGTGCATTTCTCATACCAGCATTAAATCATAACCTTAAAGTTAATCATATCGACGTGAATACAGCGTTTTTACACGGAAACCTACAAGAAGAGGTATACATGAAACAGCCGGAAGGCTATATAGCTCCAAATCAACAAAACAAAGTATGTAAATTACAAAAAGCAATTTACGGGCTCAAGCAAGCCGCCAGAGCATGGCACACGAAGATCTCCGAGAGTCTTAAAGCATTAAATTTTGTACAAAGTACATCTGACTCATGTCTTTTTATACGCGAAAATTGTGAAAACTCGACATACATTATAGTTTATGTGGACGATTTGTTAATCGCCGGAAAAAACGAAGATATAATTGAATTAATAAACAATCTCAAAAGGGAATATGAATTGAAAGATTTGGGAGAAGTCAATAACTATCTCGGAATAAATATAAAAAGAGACGATAAAAATTTCTACTTAAACCAAAATTCAAAAATTGAAGAATTGGTAGATAAACTCAATCTTCAAAACGCAAAACCTTACAGCACACCTATGGAAGCAGGTTACAATCGACTCAACGATGATGAAAATCTATTACCTAACAATATTAAATTCAGGCAAGCCACGGGAACATTACTCTACATCTCAACATTAACCAGGCCAGATATTTCAGCAGCGGTCAACATACTCAGCCGTAGAAATGAAACCCCTCGAGAAAAAGACTGGAAAGCAGTCAAAAGAATCGTAACATACTTAAACAACACAAAACACCTCAACCTGACGCTAAGTTCGAAAAATAAGCCTATTCTCGAAGTTTACGCAGATGCAGATTGGGGAGGTGATCCAGAAACTAGACGATCCACCAGCGGAAATATATTTATGTTAGGAAAATGTCCCATGCATTGGACAACGAAAAGACAGACATGCGTTGCTCTGTCATCAGCAGAAGCTGAATACATTTCTGTAAGTAACGCAGCACAGGAAATATTATGGATAATAAAACTCCTGGAAGATTTAAAATTACCACAACAGAAACCCATAACAATATACGAGGACAATCAGCCATGTATAAAAATGGTTGAAAGTGAAAAACATACTCGGAAAAGTAAACATATAGATATCAGATTCCACGCGATAAGACAACTCAAGGAAGATGGAATAATAGATTTAAAGTATTGTCCCACAGAATTTATGACCGCAGATTCACTCACCAAGCCCAACCCCAAACCTGAATTCATTAAACACCGAAACAATCTGAACTTACTTCCTTATCCTACATAGAAGATTAAGGGGGAGTGACGGAAATTCCAATTAAAGGATAATCTTCTATTCGGAATCAACTACTCTTCAATCGTCAGATAATAATAAAGTACTTTAAAATTGCAGTAAACAACTTTAATTATCTCGTCGGAAAAACCCATTCATAAACTGTTTTCAACTCAGCTTCGTACATGGAATAAACGCCCACGTGAAAGAATGATTATCACGTGCTATCATGTGCTTTTTCCCAGTGACGTCATCCAAGGCTACCAAGGACTGAAAAACTCTTTAGATTTTTAGTTAGTTGTTGTGTGAATTTCTTTTAAAATGTAGCGTGTGAAAATGTCAGAGCGATGTAAATGCTCTGTTAACTTGTATTCAAGATACCGTTAAATGTTTAAATATAATATAAATATAAAAGTGAAGGGTGCTTAATTTAATTAAAACACATGTTAATAAACATTTTAATTTCAGCAAAGAAATAAAGTTTCAGATCGATGGATTACGATAATGTGCGACTACACAATGGAATACCATTATGTGTGAATTAACGGAGACGTAGCGCTCGATTCGGATATACATTTCTTTACGAAGGTTTCAACTTATAATCAGGTAAGCGAATGCATGCTTACTTAACTCTATTTTTGAATAATTGTTTTTATACAATTAAAGAAACTATTTTACACCTTAAATAAACTGCGCTGCCGATAGTCTATCGGGCAATTTTAACCCGGAAAGCCAGGGTTGGATCGTGATTTTGTATAAAAAATAATTATAATATCTGTTTTCCTCAGTTTCATATTTATATGAAGTTTGTTTTCCATCATGAATAATGCTAAAATGAAATTCAATTACGTCAAAAATCACGTTTGTTTTAAATGTGTCAGATTATATATGGTTAAAAAATCGTTTTATTGGAGATATTCCAACATAATAGGAAACATATGCGGATATTGCGCCATAATTGGCAAGAAATATTTTGCCAATGTGAAGAAAATAAATACAATATTGAAAAAAAAGATAATTTCGTTGAAAGCAGTTTAAAAATAATGAAAGTAATTGATATTCATTGGAAATATCTCTAATACAGCACCAACATAATTGTTGCAATATTGCCAGTATAATGCCAATTCCGTGCATTTTCTGGTGTAACGTTAATTAGATTGACTTAATTTGATTTTGATTTTATGATAAAAATAAAATGAAAACATGACTTTTCGTATTCATACTTTTGATGAGCGCCAATATGCAGTATCCTATGTTTAATCTTAAATAATAAGATCTATAATAAAATAGCGTGCATGACGCAATTGCTTTTGGCGCAAGAGTGTTTTTTTAAACTTTTAAATGGTATTCACATTCAATTTAAAGTTAATTGTTGTCAAGATGGCAAATCTCGACAGTTTTCCCAATTAGAAACGATTATTTAAATGTAAAAAAAAAAAAAATAATAATTTAAAAAAAAAAATGTAAATGCGCTTGTTCCTTTTTTCAATTGTTCTGGACAATCAATTATCAATTCTGAATAATTAGTCAATAGTTTCTTTTGAATTAGTGCAGCTAAAATATATTATCCTCAATGATTAGATAGCATTAAAAAAAACATGATTGGAAATTAGTTTAAATACCATTAAAATAATGATTAAAATTAGGTACATTATTCAGAAATATTTCATTTATACCTTTTTCTTTTCTTTTCTTTATCATACAATAAACTTTTCCGAGTTACCCACAATTTCTAAAAGCGTTCTTTATCTCTAGAAACCCCAACAAATTAATATACAAGGGTCGCCCAGGTGAAATTGGCACTACAGTCGGTTTGAAAAAGGGTTTAATGGTATTAATATAAATTAGTATACAAAAAAAGCAATACAGACGTAACAGATAGGCTAGATTAAAGTCACTTTGTAGGTTGAAACAAGTGTCCCAGCGATCAACAAAACAATGGATACCCTGGGTGAAGAACATCCGGGGTTGATTTTGGAATCAATTTTCAACAGCAGCTTGGACCTTAATATTGTCGGCAAACCACCGTCCCTTCAGAACTTTGTTGAGTGGAACAAAGATGCGGTAGTCACACGGCGAGAGGTCTGGGCTGTAAAGGGGATGTACTGCTTCTTCCACTACGAAAATTCCTACACCATCGGAATACTAATCTGCGTGACATACACTCCGTGCCATACACATTTTGCATTCGACGATAGATTTCACTAACACTCACATTTTCTGGTCTTAAAAATTTCACGACCGTACGTTGACACCGTTTGGAGGCATCATAGAGTTGCAAAGAACCGGTTTATTCCCAGGTTTATTTCCAATACACTAGGTTTATTCCCTGGTTTTTTCCCAAAAATTAGGTTTTTTCAAATAAAACCCGGTTTATTCCCAGGTTTAAACTGGGTTTTTTCTAGTCTTTGCAAATCTAGCCATCCATGATGCGAAAGATGCCTTTTAACGCACTCCCACGCTATCACACACGCATCTGGCGGGATCCGACGATATCGCATGGATTCCCATGACTCTGCGCCCCCAATAGGAACATGCGCAGTCATATTTCTCTTCAAATGGTGGAGTTATTACAGCAATACCACTTTCATTTGGGCGACCCTTATATTTTCAAAATTTTAAACAATAACGTTTTTTTTTTTTGACGCCACTGATTTTTACAATAAATTTTAAGTACTTTACATTCATTAAGTAATTTTAAATTAAGTAATTTACTCTGAGCAGCATAAAATGTTTAATTGGGAAATGGTAGAATCTTAAATACTACTAATTTATTCTGGCTTCAAAAAAATTAATATAACAGTACGAAAACTATTCGGCATCATTTCTGAAAATTAGTGGCATCAAAATAAACTGTTTTATAAATTCTTTTTTAAATCTTAAGAATATATTGGTTTCTGTTGTTTCTTAAAATAAAGATTGTTTTTGGAATCGTGTATAACTCGGAAGAGATTATGGTACATTTTCATTCGTGATTATATTTTATTTTTCTTGAGTAACAAACGTTTGTCTTTTTTCACAGTACACCATACTAATGTTTTGGTATACATTTCTGAAATTAAGTGGACACTTTCTAAAATTAAGTGAATTGCTGACAATACACGAAAGAAAAGTCAGTAGTGAATGATATAGTAAGACTTTATTACTAAAAGATAAGACAAAACATAAGACTATTACTAAAGTAACGCAAGGCTGAACTATAATAAAAAACTACAATAAATATAATTTTAAAATAATTTCTAATTACACATTTTTAAGAAATTGTTTGATGATTTTGGAGTTTATATAAAAAAGTCTCAGAATAACGTTGATGAATTCTATTTTTGGTAATAAGAAAATTAAAAAAGTGTGTTTTCTTAACCAGTTGTGATGCTTCAACATGGTTTCTAAAAATATCATCATTCAAAAGATTAATTATAACATTACTTGTAGTGAATTAATTATAACATTAGTTGTAGTGAATTAATTATAACATTACTTGTACTGAAAGCATAAAAATAGAATAACTCTTAAAATGTATAAAAAGTAAAAAAAAATATTTAAAAAAAAAATACTATTATCTAAAAATACGACAAAATTTAATATGTTATTAAATTAATTAAATTTGTATTTATTTAACATACAGATGTACATAAAAGGTTAAATATGAGACTTATGTTGTTCTTAGTTGATGGTGTTTGTTTCTACATTTTTCTGAGACTATTCTCTTCAATATTTTCTCGATATCATTATGTTCCCCATCGCCGTAGACTATCCAGTTATTTTCTTTCTATTGATTTCAAATGATGACATTTTCTTGATTATTATCATCCATTACTTTCGAAAATAAATTGCCCGGAAAAGTTCAGTCTCTAATCGGTTAAGAAATTCGGCAGCCTAAAAGTAGAAACTATACAAAGATATAAAAACAGAAACTTCTAAACACTTTTTTGGAAACTACCTTTTTAGTTTTCCCCTTCAGCAATTAATTTTTCATATTCCATATTTATGATTAATACTATTAGAACTCACCTACAACCTAAAAATTTCGTCCTTTTATATGTTTGTTTAAGATATAATTTGTTTTAATACATACTATTTAAATATAAGCACATACTTCATTATGTTTACACACATCGCTGCTTATGATATATTTCTATTAATATGGAAAATATATTTTTGTAGTCTAACCAAAGATTCGAAACAATCTTAATTGCCTTTTTTACAAATGATTTTTATTAAAATGAATGATATTATATTCAATTTTAATAAAAATATTTTTGAAATTTCTCTTGTAAAATTTATTAAAAGAAGTGATGATTTTTTCAATAAGTTATTGACTACTTTTTCTATGTATTTTCTAATCTTTCTACTTTCGCGAAGGTATAAAATAACTGTTTTGAACAAAATGGCTGTAAAAATTAACATGTCTTTAGACGTACATGGTTATAACATTAGATAATTTTACCATAGAATTTATTCTAACAAAAAAATTTAATAATAGTGACATTGTTTAGTAAATAAAATTTCGTTGTAAGTAAAGTTTCATAACAATGAATGCATCAAAATTCCAATTTTGGATGGGTTAGTGTTATTTGATTTCTTAGATTAATAAATATCGTTATCTTCAAAATTTTAAACAAATAATAATAATCTTCGTTGTTCCTTTTAAATGTTTTATCATATAACGTATTTTATTTATTTATTTATGTTCAATGGATGTATATTTGGATTAAATACAATGTTTGTAGAATATTGCATTCTATTACAAACTTTTAAGTAATCTTTTCAACAAGAAATATTGTCACAAATGAAGTATACCGAGTAAAAATATTTTAATTAAAATATGAAAAATAAATCTGGCCTCCTCCCAACAAAATAACGATGTTGATGATTTACACGTTTATCTTTTGCTATATTCTTTGCGTAAGCGCAAAAATTTATTAATTTACTCAGCAAAATTGATGGTGGATTTACGCTTGGTAATTGTATAATCTATCAAAATTCTTGTTTTATATTTTTCAATGATTGGGCATAATGAATCATTTTACTTTTCAAGGAAATAATTGTAAATCATTGCACGCAAAAAGAATAATTTTATTTTAATGAAGAAAATTTCTAAACGACAGCTAGCCAAATATTGCACTGCTTTAACAATTAATTGAAAAAAAAAACTTGTATCAGGTTTTGTGGAAATTTCTTATTTCTTTACATCATTATAATGAAGCGATATTTCTAAAATAACTTACAAATATTGCAATATTCATTTTTAGAATTTATTTCAGTGCACTGCAATTTAAAAAAAATTAAAACAAAAATATTTAAAATTTATCAACTGTTTCTTTCCTTCGAAAATTCTAAAACGAACTATCTAAATTTTATTAGATGGCTTTTTTCAGTTTTTCTTATAAATTTCAGAATAACAAATATTAACCATTTTTGATGCAAGAAATAATTATAAATACAATTTATTAAAATCGCAATGTTCAAAATTTGATTTCAAATAATAAATGTTTTTGTAACTTTTCATTAAAAACGTATACGTAGAAATCAATTTAGTATGTTTGAAATTTCACGTAACAATTATCAGGAGCAGAAACTACTATTTATTTCAAGGCGATAAAAAGTTTTGTGGACTTAATATTTTTATTCAATAACACAACAAACTTTATAATTCTTGTTGGGGAGTCTGAAGCTTCTCAGCTGCTTAAGTATAGTAAAACTGCACGATCTTTATATATTTTAATTTGCTTAAATCTGTTATTTTCTCTACACAAAATTGTTAATTAAAACATTTTAAACATTTTATGACTTCTGTGTCCGTAAGTTAAATATACCATTTGTTGGGTAGCTATCTACGATTTTAAAATAATGTTTCAATCAAATAACACCTAAAAACGTATATATATATTTACTTATTGCCATCAGAAAAAATCTTGAGAATAAACCATCGTCAAAGCAAATTATATAACCAAAAGACAACACATTGCGGTAACATTTAAAAAAAAAATTCATTCCAGGATTATGAAATTTTATTTAAATAAAAATTTAAATTTACTAAAACCCCAATAAAAATGTGACATCTAGCTGCTCCTATCCTTCATGTACTAATTGTTTCTGAAAATAACCGGCATTCGCTGTTCTCAATATATATCTTTAAAAAAGATTTATAAAATAATTTTTAACGAATTCTATATCAATTTCATAATCTTAATTTTGTTTGAACATTGGAAAACATTTTTCGTGATAATCTAAAACTATTGTGATGTTATAAAAGAATTCATAGAAATAGATATAGTTTTGGGTATAAAATGTTAGGTAATACTTTCACCAAAGTTGTTATACTCGTCTCAACCGAATTTTAAAATTATTCATTAATTTATTAATAATTGCCATAACTTATGGTTAACGTATTATCGTGAATATTTATAATTAAAAGTGTTAAACCGTCAAGTATTTACATTCTACAGTTAGACAAAAAATGACGTGTTATAACATGATGTTCGTAAGTAGTTCTGTCAAATGGATAAATTTTTATGGAGTATGTTGTGAGTATTTTTGCTTGTAACACTTAACTTGTCAGTCATTTAATGACTTTTTTAGTAATTTTGGAGTTCATTTCAAAAGCAATCGAAGTTTCGCTTGTAGATGAAATAATTATTTCAAAGTATACACCTTTTATACGATTTTACGTTTTTTAATTATTGTCCAAACTTAAATAATTACACTATCATACTTAAAAATGTCAAATCATATGAATAATTTTGTTTTATGTTTTGTTTTCTGAAGTTGTTTGTTTCATACTTGAAAGCAATATTGATTTTTTTTCCCTGCAAAATTCATAAAAGTAATTAGTTCTGTCTGTACCAGTCGTATAAAATGTACATGGCTTAAGTTTCCTTTATAGATAAAATAATTATATCAAAGTATATATCTTTTATATTATTTTACGTTTTTTAATTAATATCTAAACTTGCATAATTACACTATCATACTTAAAACTGTTCAATCATACGAATAATTTTGTTTTATGTTTTGTTTTCTGAATTTGTTTGTTTATTACTTAAAAGCAATAATATTTTTTTCCTGCAAAATTAATGAAAATAATTTGTTTTGTCTGTACCAGGCGTATAAAATTTACAAGGTTTCTGTGCTTTAACTGTTTATGTTTAGATTATTACTATTAGTTTACTAAAACACTACAATGACCTCGACATAACGTCGTGAAATAAAAACTTTTTATTTCTAAATATTCCACATACCCTTAAGGGTGTATTTAAATCCAAACTGCTTATTTTGAGACACATTTGCAAATTCATTTTTGCTCTAAAATGCATCCAATTGACAGGTTCTCTTATTCAGAAACTTTATAATGTCCCCACTGTCTCGATTTTTTCATAAAGGCAGAATATATTTCAAAAAATGTTGTCAAAGTGCACATTTTGAACCGAATTTTCCAACGCGATAGCGCTTGAAACAAAAACAAAAAATGATCGTACTTTTTTAAATAATTGTCTGTAAATCAATTTCTAATTAATTGAACGAAAAATAAAAACATGGGGCCCTTATAAATGTCTTTATAAATCACGCCGCCAAGTTCCCTGTTGTTACTTTTAAAAATGAGTCTGGGAATTTGTCTCAAAATTTTGAGTTATTTATTATGAGTTGAATATTTTTTTGAATACCGCCTTAATGATATCTTCGTATTGAAAACCGATAGCGATAGAAATGAAATGTATGCAAAGTTCATTCGAAAGTTGTTTGGGTATGGATTAGAAAACTACTAATTCTCTTCAAGTTTTAAATGACAAATACACTACATAGAAGAATCTTTTGCAGAACTTACTGTTTGCGAAAAATAAGAGATTTAGTACGTATATGATTTGAGTATATATACCTAAAATGTTTTGCTGACAATAATATGCATTTTACAGTTTAACTGAAATTTGTTTCATATTGTGATACTAAAGTAAAATTTACAAGCTAGGAAGAACATTTTAGTTCCACTTGATTGGATAAGATGTTTTATTAATGAAAACACTACAATGATTGCAAAGTCATGTCGTGAAACAAAAACTTTTACATTCTAAATACCCCACGTATTCTTAATGCAAACTAGGTATTGAAAACCGATAGCGATAGAAATGAAATGTAAACAAAGTTCATTTGAAAGTTGTTTGGGTATCGATTAGGAAACTGCTAATTCTGTTCTGTTTTAAAAGACAAATACACTACATAGAAGAATGTTCTGGTGAACTTTCTGTTTGCGAAACATAAGAGATTTATTTCTGATATAATTTGAATACTTCTATATGAAATGTTTGCTGATGCTATCTCACATTGCACAGTTAAAGTGTAATTAGATTATATTGAAATGTTAAAGTATAATGTACAAGGAAAGGAGAACGGTTCATTGCCACTCATAAGGTTAAAATGCTTTATTTAATAAAATATTTTTATAAATTTTAACCATTTTAATAAAAAGAACAATGCTTCTTACCTAATGTATGAAATGGTAGAATGTGCATGTCACAGTTATAATATTGATTGAAAAATCTATATATTAAAAGACTAAAATATCTTTGACAGAAACAAAATGTCTATATATATCTTTGTAATCTGGTTAAACAGAAAGAATTTCGCAATTGCATGACATACCATGCTTTTTAAAACACAAAATATTTTCTTTACTATTAATCTTTAAAATTTGCAAACATGAAATTAAAACAAATTGTATAATATTTTACAAGCTAAAAAGAACAATGTACACTTTTAGTGCCACTTGATAAGATAACATGTTTTATTTATTAAAATAATGAAAAATGAGATTTTTAACTATTTTAATAAAAATAACAGTGCTTCTGTTCATTAACTGTTGTTAATTATTGTTAATTTCTACGACCAAAATAACAGTAAAGGTATTATTTTTGTACGACATAAACTTTCTGAGTTCTGATACTTTGATTTTTATAAATTTTAAGCGTTTTATGGACTAAAAACTGAAAAGCGCGTTTCTAGTGCGTACATCGCCACTACATTATAAAGTAGCTGTAACGTTCTGATCTAAACACTATAGTTACATATTTCGATATCGAAAAAGTCATTGTATGTATGGCAACAATACATATCTCTTTTGTTGTCTCCGACACCAGTCATATCGAAGTCGCAGGGCTGAGAATCAGCTCATAAATCAAAGCTTCTAAAGTCTTTGATCGAAAATCCTCTCGAACTATCAAATTTTACTAGCTCTATGTCGCCAATTTCTTATTTATAAAATTATTCCAAGTAGAATAGTAAAAAAACTGCTTTCTATTGATATTTGGGCATATAATCAATATGCTAATATTTATATTAATTTCATAATTGTTTTCAGCAACAAATCAAGGTTAATAAACACCCAGTCT
The DNA here is from genome assembly GCA_963931845.1 of Maratus michaelseni. Taxonomy (NCBI): domain Eukaryota; kingdom Metazoa; phylum Arthropoda; class Arachnida; order Araneae; family Salticidae; genus Maratus; species Maratus michaelseni. Next base: position 399,008,999 of record OZ007592.1, read on the forward strand.
GTAAAATACAGAAAATAATACTGGTTCTGAGTCAGTCTGTTAATGTGCTTGTATGGGAGACATACACATGCTAAAGTTATTGTTAAGTATGATTTATTTAGGTTCATTTGATAAAAAAATAAATATTGTGGCACAAAGATATTATATAAAATATAGTTTATAAGTTTTTCTAAATATATAATTTTATGCTATTATTATTTTTTAAATGTATTGATTTACGTATCTTCGGTTTTGTAAATCTATTCTTGCATTTGATGACATTTCAGGAACAGTATAAATGTGCGAGCATACGTGTATTTAGAATTTTCAATTTTCAATTTTTAAAAGGATAACACATATGCAGTTTTAAAGTGAAATTCCAGACTGATGTTTTCCCATTTATTAATTTCGCTAAGTATTTGAAAAATTGGTAAATTTCTATATTTTGGAAATACTGTAGAGTTTACATGAAATATTTAATGCAATATGCCACTATACAGATCCTCATTTGAATGCAATTGTCTAAGACAATTCTTTTGACAAATGTTTAAGTGCGTAATTGTCTAAGGAGTCAACAGTTCTTTTGTTATTATGTATTCCATGGATTTCTGAAATACAATATGAAAATAAAATCTATGAACCTGAAAATGTACTTTTTAAAGAATTTTAACACCTTAAGGACCATGACGAACCTGAGTACGTCATGAATTTTTCTATGAATCTGAATGAAAATCTATGAATCTGAAAGTGTACTTTTTAAGGCATTTTAACACCTTAAGGACCATGACGTACCTGAGTACGTCATGAATTTTTCTATGAATCTGAAAGTGTACTTTTTAAGGAATTTTAACATCGTAACGTCCATGACGTTCCTGAGTACGTCATGAATTTTTCTATGAATCTGAATGAAAATCTATGAATCTGAAAGTGTACTTTTTAAGGCATTTTAACACCTTAAGGACCATGACGTACCTCAGTACGTCATGAATTTTTCTATGAATCTGAATGAAAATCTATGAATCTGAAAGTGTACTTTTTAAGGCATTTTAACAACTTAAGGACCATGACGTACCTGAGTACGTCATGAATTTTTCTATGAATCTGAATTAGAATCTATGAATCTGAAAGTGTACTTTTTAAGGCATTTTAACACCTTAAGGACCATGACGTACCTGAGTACGTCATGAATTTTTCTATTTGAAATACCAGAACGTATGTGCGTACGTCCTCATTTTAAGTCCAGACTACAACGTTCTAAGCATCTGTTTTTTTCGCTTCGCTAATTACTAGTGTGATTGTTTTTGTACGAGCTTTATAGCAATGATTAGTTTCACACCCAGTAAATGGCATTACGTGTCCAAGAAAAAACAAAAAAATTCCCTGCTTTGTTTCTCGTTTTCTTCGTCGCGTTGGTCAATCTGTTCAGTTGCCTTTCGTAAATTGTAGTGTTTCGCATTTGGCTTTATGTTTGCTCGTATCTCTGGTAGACAGAAAATAACGACATAAACCACTTTTGCCGAAATTTAATATATCTGGTATTCAGCATGCTATCACTAAATTCAATATGATGCTTAAGGGGTTAATTTTAGGGTAATACTGTTGCTTCATAAATATCGGAATGTTTTGTAGAAATTGAGTCGGGCATATCCGGGATCCGGTAAACCTTGTGGCTTTCACACCAAACAGGCCAGAACAATAAGATTTCTGTACAGGCTAGGTAAAAATTTTAAATTTCATATCTAACTGAGCATGGTTCTGGAAATTTAAGCTCGTGCAGCCCTCTACTGTCTATTTGCAACGAGTCCCCCTACATACCTGAAATAATTGTAGAGATATGAATAACCTAGTGTGAGTAAAGACACAGTGTGAATATACTTCCTTTTTCCCGTGTATTACTGTTTCCTAATGTCAATCTTCCCTTTATCCGATCGCAGAGATCAGTGGTGAAATAAGGTTAAGATAACTATTCGGCAATAGTGATATTTAAAGGTAAGGTTCTCTACACAAACGGCTAATTAATATAAAAATATACATCTTTACATTCGTCACAAATACGTGTACCTGTTTTGAACACTTAGAATTTTGTTCATGCATTAAATATCATAAATTTTTAACACTTCCCAACGAAGTTGAAATATTTCTATGAATTCCTTTAGTCAGAATTCCTTTAGCCGTCTCACACTGTGACGAAGTACTTTTTATAGACATTGGAGCAGCGTTTTTCAGTGTTTATCTACTCTGTTCACAATTCCCAATCACACCAATTTTTGTTACTGTTATACAAAGTGTTAATTTTATACATTGTTACTTGAAAAATCTGAAATTTTAGTCATTTTTAAGAAAACAAGAGCGAAAAATCATGCGCCAAGCATAGATTATGTAACACTTTCCAACGCTTCCAAAATAATTTTACAAATCATTACCGTTTAATAAGCTGAAAGATAACATCTAAGTAAACAATTTGGAAAACGCATAACATATTTAAAAACGTAATTTCAGGAATTCGCAACATATATTTCCAACATATACAATATTCGGAAAAATATCCGAATGCTTTTATTCAGCCCTGTATATGATCTATAGGTTTGTATATATACTACATAGGATGCTAAATTTTAGTTTAGTTAGGAAACGTGTAGCACAGTTTAAAATTAATTCTCCTTCTGGCGTTTCTGTCAATAAACGGAAATGTGTTCGCGAACTTTTTTTCTGCCCTGTATATGATCTACAGAATTTATACACACCAAGTAATACACAAAAAGTGAGATGAATTTAAAATCACGTTCAGCAACTTAAAACGCACTTCAAAGAATTATTGTTAACAGACAGTAGAGGATTTTTTTGTGTGTCCCTGTAAATGAACGATGACTGATATACACAGCCTCTGGTAATGCACCTTAATGATATATATAATTTTCAATGCGTTTAAAATAGTGAAACACTATTTAATTAAACCGCAAACGATTTTTCTCTATAGACGTAATGTAACGGAATTCTTTTGACTGTCCCTGTAAAGTAACTATATGTGCTATGCACACCCTATTATATATTAAGCATCTTGTAATGCATCTTCGTGATAGATATATCAATTACAATGTGTTTGAAATTGTGTAACATCATTAAAATAAACCGCAAATAATTTTTCCCCATAGACCGCAATTTAACGGAATTTTTTGAGTGTCCCAGTAAAAAAACTATAAGTGCTACACACTTCCGTTGAAATAGGGAACATGCTATAGATAACGATAATGACATATAAAAATTGCAGGGCAATCCGGGCATATTTATGGGCGTTAGAGCACGGACAGACAGCCAGACGGCAGACGGCCAGACGGCCAGACGGCCATACGGCAGACAAACCGAAGTCATAAACACTTTTCAACTAGGTTGGAAAGTGTTAAAAATGTACTCAAAATAATGCACACTAGACAACAGAAAAGATTTGCTATAAAAAGAAATTAAATTTACATAATAATCTTTTTCAGGAGTTGCTCATTTTTCTTATTCACCAGTTTTTCCTACTTCTTTGATATGTTTCCTTTGAAAAACGCGGCTAGACATTATGTAAAGGAAAAAAAGCATGTATAAACTTAAAAACAAAAAAATATATATCTGAGCTCAGGGACGTCATTTCAAAATTTTCATGGGGGAAAGTTAGGAGAGGACTATTTTTTAAAAAAATTGGGAAATTTCTTTTGATCATTTTATGTATAGCTGAAAAGCATTTGATGTATCCAACAATGCATCGCAGTTGCATGCAATCTAATATAGATTTTAAAAATTAGTCGAAGTATCCATCGATGATAAGTGTGTCTTACTTGCAGAATGCTGCAATAGGAAATATTATTTATATTTATATAGTTCTGTGCTTAAAATACCTATTTAATGGTAATATTTCTATTTTAAACAAGTTTTTTTAAACTTCTGTAAGTTTATTATTTTTTTTATTATTTGGAGTTTGACCTGAGATGACTGTCAGACTGTCAAATAGTCTAAAATTTCTTAAGGGGGTTACTCTCACATAGATCCTCCCAAAATGGCATCCATTTTCCACGAATTAATTTGAAAAAGGAAAATGTCTCCAAAAACGAAAAATTAATATATTCATATACTTAGTATTAAAATAGCTTGTAATAGTGCCTTATGATAAAATAAAAACAAGAAATTTAATTCTTAAAATTTATTAGTTAAATGAAATTTTACTTTCACAAAATGCTGTTTTTTTCTTACAAAGTTTTAAAATATTTACTTGTTTAAAGACTAGGGATGAATAATATGCTACTTCTTTAATAATTAAAAAGATTTTATCTTGTCTCTTGTGAACAAAGAATGAAAAAAAAACATTGCGTAATAATGAAGATTAATTATTGTGTACTTCTATTTCAACACGAAAAGAATTATATTCGATTTTAGTTTTTAATTCAAACAAATATTTATTCATTATAATTAAAAATGTTTAGGCCTTTTGTAAAGTGCTTTATATGTACTATTTTTTGACAGTCTTAAAATATTCTTTGTAATCATGCAAATATAATTTAAATTTCCAGAATTCTTAAACTAGAATAATATGAAATGTATTGTAGACTGTACACACACACAGACACTTATCTATATACACTCATGTTTGTGAAAATTGCAACACCATGAAGGAATTATGCAAATTAAACCAAACTTACAGGAAATGTAAAGTGAGGAAAGACATGCAAATGATTAAAATTACAAAGTGATCGCGCATGCGTGGAACGAGAACCGGCTACTTATCAGTCGCTTGTTCCAGGTATATAAAGGACAATAAAGATGCCTTGAATTTCGTTGATCTTCCTCTGTTTGCGGTAAACCTTTCATTGGTGGTCAATATGCCTCGTCAAAAGCGGAGGAAGCCATACCAACAACTAAAGGAGTTCATACGAGGCCGCATCGTCGGTATGCGAGAAGGTGGATTTTCGTATCGAGAAATCACAGCCCGCACGTAGTGTAATGCCACAACATTGATGCGTGTTTGGAAGAAATGGACAGAGAAGAATCAAACAAGGCGAAAACCTGGCAGTGGGGAACGCAATAGCACAACGGCACGGGTTGACAGAAACATAATCCGCATGGCTGTGACGGACCGTACAGCATCCTCTCGTGTGTCCACACAACGTTGGAGCTCAGCTACAGGTGTTTTGTTGTCTAGCTCCACAGTTTGTCGCCGTCTGCTGCAGCATGAACTGCGTGCAAGGGTTCCTCTACGCAGGATTCGACTCTCGCTGAATCACAGACGCCTCCGACTTCAATGGGTTCAGCAACAGAGCGCGTGGCGTGTCCAGTTGCTTTTCCCGATGGATATCGCTACAATCTGGAGTACAATCATGGAAGAGTACGCGTCAGACGTTACAGAGGGGAACGTCTACTTCCACAGTGTGTTATACAGCGTCATACCGCCCAAACGCCTGACATCACGATGTGGGGAGCTATTGGGTATAATTGTCGATTCCATCTAGTGCACATTGCGGGCAACTTCAACAATGATCGCTACATAAGTAAAATTGTGGAGCCAGATGTCCTCTCCTTTCTTTGACGGATTACGGGCGCCGTATTTCAGCAGGATAAGTCCCGTGCACATGTTTCTCAGACTTCACAAGCCTTCTTCAGTACACAACAGGTTTCGCTTCTTCCATGGCCTGCTTATTCCCCGGATATGGCTCCCAGCGAGCATGTCTGGAATTTCATTGGTTGGCGACTCGCTCGTACAGCTGGTGGGGCACACAGTAAGACTGAACTTTGGCTTCAGGTCGAAGCCATCTGGAATTCCATTCAACAGAATTACATTCAGAACCTGTATGATTCAATGCCACGACGTGCGCAGGCTCTCATTGCTCAGTGTGGCGGCACACAAAGTACTAATTTCCGACGTTCTTTTTGTTTTTTTGTCTTGTAAATTTGATCGTTTATTTGTACCACTATCAGTAATGTGTGGAATAAATTTCATAAATTTCTGAGAATTCCTTCATGGTGTTGCAATTTTCACAAACATGAGTGTATATATATATATATATATATATATATATATATATATATACCTGTAAGGCATGGTGACATCACGGCGACGTCACTGTGAAGTCACACTGTGACTTTGTGACAGTCGTCGTGACGTCACGTGACGTCGATGTGAAGTCACTGTGACGTAAATGCGAGGTCGTTATGGCCGTTTTCAAGGCTTTCTGTGACCTCACAATGTGACTACTTTGTGAAGTCACCGTGCGACTTCAATGTGAAAAATGTGACGAATCTGCATCGGATAGGGTGACCAGATTTTACCCGAATCCTGTACGGATTGTTCGGATCAAAATTTTTTTATGGTTCAAGTTTGTGACACGTTTGTGACGACACTGCACCGGGTCGGGTGAACAGATTTTACCTGAATACAATCCAGAAACTTCGGATCGATCTTTTTGGATTTGTTTGGCTACAGAATAGATTTGGATTAGTTGTCGTGTGACCTGATTTTCGTGAACCCGATCTTACCCGAGTCGGGTATAATGTTTTTACTGTAAGTCTTGTTCAGAATAGAATCTTGCATACGACCAAGTAACCAGATTTTATCAGAAATTGTGTTACGATACAATTTCTGATGTCGGCTCGGATCTAGAGTCATGCACGAATCCGGTTATAGACTTCTTGAACATGATTGAATGTCTACTTGAACATGAATGATGGTTGACTGAAACTATATTTACATTCAACCCGTAATCTTACCCTAACCCAACAACAACAACAACAAAAATTCTGTAGGCCCACAACCCGACCGAACCTGATAAATGATTTCGCATAGATTCGGATAACAAGATTTCACCAAATACGGATAAGATCGACGATAAGGATTGGATCGGCAATCATTTTTTTTATGCAACTCGTATTCAAATTAAAACTTTGCATCTGATTGGGAAACCGGCTAATGTAGCCGTTAAACAAGAAAATTATAAATGTAAAAAACGCATACTAATATAAAAATAATAGATGAATCCATTAAAAATTATAATAAAATTAAATATTTTAATAATATGAAATTCTATTGTGCAAATAACCACTTTTAAAAATAACTTCGACTTCCATTTGTTTTATGTAACCACCAAAAATGTTGACAATAATTAAAACTATGCAATTTTGCTTTTAAGTATTGAAGTTTTTAAATGTGTATACTTTGCCATATTTCCCCTCGTTCAGTATCACGAAACTTTCTGACACATTTATGAACAAATTTTTAAACGCTTGGCACTTGCATGCCTGATTATTAAAGCGATTTGGAATGAATAGCGTTTTCCATTTTTAGATAAATGAAATGCTTAAGAGCAATTTTGGTCACTTTTTTCCGTTTCTGACGCTGCGCATCGGAAATTCGGTTCAAAACACCGACTTTGATAGTGTTTTCTGAAACATCTTTTGTCAAAAATGGAAAATGCCATTCTATTACATATATTCTGAATAAGAACACCTGCCAATTTCATGTGTTTCCGAATAAAAATGAATTCAGAAATTAGTTATTTTGGATTTGATTACAAATTTAATGAAAATAAAAGTATAGATTTTTTAAATAAGCATTGTGAAAAATTTATATTAGGAATCCATTTAAATAATAGATCTACCTATTGTGCGATATTATTAAATAATAAACATTGTATCAAGCAATAAAACATTTTTCGAAGCAAATGAAATTTAAAACTTCGGATCATAAACGCAAAGAAAAAAAAATATATTTTTTTTCTTTACAAATTATTTTATTTATAGCTTTTGATAAAATACTAAATGCAGAGCTTAAATATCAATTTTTACTATAGAAAAAATTCGATAACATAACTGGAAAAATTACCTTAACTGAATAGCTGTTTTATTGTTTCATCAATATTCATTATTTTTTTGCACCTAATATTGACATATCTTGACAACTAAATCTGTAATGATTTAAATTTTCGCAATTATTTCAAATATACCAGAAAATTATTTCTCAAAACCTCCACTAGCTAAGAAATTTTCAAATTGTAAATCAAATATTAATAGTCTTAAAATTTGCAATGTTTTTAATTACAATGAATAACTATGAAAATTGAACTGAGAAACGCAAAATATAAATACATTCCTCGTTATAAATAACACTTTACATTTAGAATATATATTGTTAGTAAATACTTTAAGCTTTTTTCGAAACTCTCTATTTAAAACGATTTAAAACATTAAAGATAAAATTTTATACAAGTGATTAAAAAAAAAATAGATTTAAACATCTTAACATTTAAATAATGCACTATTAATGTACCATTACTAAATATGCACTATTAACAAAACTGCGAAGGCATTAAAAGTTACCTGCTAATCTATAAGTAAAACCACCAGTTCTAGGGATTAAGTTTTAATGGTCGTTGACTGCTTCCTTTTCATTGAAAAGGAGACTCAAATCCACCGCTTTAATTTTCAAAGTGTCCAGCTTAGGTGTGTTCATAGATCTGAGATATCAAATATCGCACGCAAACCTTAATAACGCACCCAGCTAGACATAAGGATAGGTTAAAATGGATGATTCACTTTAAAACGTTAATTTACTTTCACGGTATAAATTCCACAATATACTTCCACAAACTAAAAGAACACCACACACTCTAATCCGCCGATGAAATTAATCGTCTGCCCTCAACATCTGCGATCATGATCTGCGCAGTAATGTTTACCACAAAGTAACATCTAGCAGGTGTTATCCAGAAAAAGAATAGAAAGAAAACAATTAAATAAAGACATTTCAAATGCTTTATAGTTTATATGGCGGACAAATAACTTCTAATAAAACTATAATATTCTGTTTTTATATGAGAGAGTTTAGTATTCTTGGAAATAAGCTGTGAAAATTTAAATTTTTATATACTTTTTAATCAGTTGCATTTGTTTTAGGCGTCCAAAGTAAACATAAATTTTAAATAAAAATGGATTTAATAGTCTTTATAAAATAATTACGACATAAATATAAATACTATTCTGCAATCAGATTTCCTTACGATTTTTTCATTTTTTACACTCTATTGAAAAGAGCAATATATTTAACAGAGGTGATATCTTATTAAGCACTGACCAGTTTTGGAATAAATTGCTATAGGAATGACATATACTTTATGACATATTTTTAATTCGTTTTTGTTCGGAAACGCATGAAATTGGCGTTTGTTTTTATTCAGAAACTCTGTAATTGAAAGACGTTTTCCATTTTTTAGTAAAATCAGAATATCTTTCAGAAAAGAATGTCAATGTCAGCGTTTTGAACCAAATACCCGACGTAACAGGGAAAGAAAGGAGAAAAACCAGTCGTCACGTGACACGAATTGCTTATAACTCGATAAGTAATATATTTATCAAAAAATGGAAAACTCATTTCGATTCCAAATTGCTTCCATTGTCAGTCCTGCCCATTTTATGCCTTTGCGTTTAAAAATGAGTCAGAAATTATGTCAGAAAGCTTCGCGTTGTGGAGCAGGTCAGTTGAGAACCACCTTAAATATTCAGTACAAGAAAATTCTTGAACGCGTTCAACGGTCACCCCGAGCACCCCCGATGTCGAACTCGCAAAAATGGTGTCCTCACTTTTTAAACAGAAAGCTGATGATTGGGTTGAGTGGCCCCTCAAAATAATAAGAGATTGGAGATTTTTAAAATATTTTTAGTATCACAAAATTAGCAAATGAGTTCTATGCGGTGGTAGAAAAAAAAATTAAATGTTTGTATTTAAAATGCCAACAAATCTCTAAATCGCTAACACTTTTATTAGAATGGGAGATCTATTTCTGAATTACTTTCCGCCAAAACTTTCCTACGTTACTAAATTTCTATTTAAGGATTTTTACCTGTGTATTATATAGTATATTTTGTTAAATTTCATGAAAATGGCAATGAAAATTGTAAAAAAATATCTGCCTCATATATGTAGACAAATATTTATTCATTATTTTATTTTGGAAATACAATATATTTAAATAATGTGTGACAATGTTTTTATTAATGATTTAGGTACATGACATAATTCAATTCTATATTTTATGAGTTTTTTTCCAAATTCTCTCTCCGATCAAACCGTGAAGTCACAGAGTGTTGGCATTTTGGTCATAGGTTTTACGTGACTTATGTGACTTGCAGTGACGTCATTGCAACGTCACAAAAATTTTTAAAGCTGTCAAAAAGTAATTTTCTTCATGCCATAAGATGTTCTAAAGTTTATTTTAAGTTTTCTTTAGATCTTCAAGACGTTCACATTTTGATCACAGTGTGACGTTACAAAGTGGTGTCATTTTGGTCACAGATGTGACGTGACGTACGTGACTCACAGTGACGTCACAATGACGTCACTGTGACTGTGCATGCTATGCGGGTATACATCGAATTTCAGTTGTATGACTTTAGACACGTATTCTTTAATGTTTGTTTATACTTAAAAGTATTAAAATACAAATGTATTAGCACACGTTTGCTAAATAATTTCTACATAACAATAAAAACATTACGTAATGCACAAAGAAAAAAAACCTCCTTCAACTAGAATGAATAGTTAGAGTGTTTCTAAGTCCCTAAACTAGAAATATAGAAATCCCAGCTATGCGAATAGTGTAAGCAACTAAACTGAATAGACAAAAGGATCGAGAATTTCTAGTCTCTTGTTTTCTAGGTGACGAAACGATAATGAATCGTGTAAATTGCGAGAAATTATCGCTTTATTTCTAGAATGGATTTATAAACTAGCATTATAGTAACTAAAACTAGCGACTTGTGTTCTCATCTATTTGCAGACATTTTTAAATAAGTTTGACCACGAGGATATAGGTAAACACTCTTGAATTCTAATAGGAGTCTCTAGAACTCTCTGGCAAAGTGAACTATAATTTATAGGGATGACATGGAACTATTTTTTCTAGAGCCACAATTTAGATTCTAGTTGAGAAGGACAGATTTTTTTCTCAGTGTGTAAAGAAGAGAGAGAAGCTAGATACGCATTAAATTACATGTAGATACAAATAATTATACAACATCAAATATTGGTATTTTTAGCATAAATAAATAAATAAATAAATAAACAATAACGAAAAATCATGCTTCAAGCATAGATTATGAAACACTTTCCAACACATTCAGAAAACTTTAGCTGAACTTCACCATTAAATAAGGTGAAGTAAACAGTACAGGGAACGTATCTCATATTTAAAAATCCAGTTTTAGTAATTACCTTCCATAGTCAAAAATGTAGTCGAATTATTTTTTGAAGCCCTGTATATGATCGATAGATTTGATATATACTACATAGCATGATAAAATTTAATTCATTTAGTAAATTCACATTTAGCAATTTTCACCAATCGACGGAAATGCACTCGATATATTTTGTACAACCCTGTATTGTATATTATCTAAAGACTTTCATACACACCCCATACTAAGCTAAAATTTAATTCAGGTAAAAAAAGGAATAAGGTAACTTAAAACAAACTTCCAGCAATTACCAACCATGAACGACAATGTACCTTTTTTCCTGGTAGTCCAGTAAATGAATATATTTATTGTCCACAAACCTCTACCATCTATAGTTCAGCAGGAGAATTCGTAACACAATTAAAAACTACCCCAAGTAATTCACCCCATAGTATGTAATACTTACGAATTCACTTCTGTAGCCATGTATATGATCAACCGAATTTATACATACCACGTACTATGCAGAAATTTAGTTAAATTTAAAACGTAAACCAATGTTGAAAACGCACTTACCACACATAGACTGTAATTATTGCACGTATACTGTAACTGATATATTTTGTGTGCCTCTGTAAATGAAAGATAAACGCAATGCACACTAAACTTTTAAGTGAGAAATTTATAGTAAAACCTTACCATATAAATTTCATTATGTTTGAAATAGTGAAACATCATTAAATTTAACTGCAAACGTTTTTTTTTTCCTTAGAACAGTGTGCAACATAATTATTCTGTGTGCCCCTGTAAATGATTAACAAATGCTTTGCACCCCATATTAAACGACAATAACATTCAAAAATTTCTGGGCAATACGAGTACATTTACGTGAGTTAGAGCACGGACAGATGGCCAGACGGCAGACAAACCGAAGTCATAAACACTTTTCAACTAGGTTGGAAAGTGTTAAAAATATACAGAAAGTAGATTTTGTGATTTTATAATCAAATATCGAATACGTTGTCATTTTCACTTAAGTTGGATTTATTTTAATTTTTTTGGCTATACAGAACGTAAAAATTAGGAAAATAAACTAATTAATTGGATACAGAACAATATAGTTCTTCTCTTAGTTATTGGAAAAGACAATTGAATGAGTGAATGTGAAAGCTACATAATCAAACTTCTTTTTCGAAACGCATTTTTTTTTCAATGTACGCTGTTATACGTACTAAAAAATTAAATAGGAATATTTATTCGTTGCCGTCGTATCTGTAGTTTGTTTTAAAAACAACATACTTTATTGACAATACAAAAATATATCCCACTAGAAAATAACAAAACAAGAAGAAACAGTGACGGAACGGAATGGTGAAAATGTGTAAGTTTATTAATGAAATAGGTGACAAGGATTACTTTTGAATGCGACAATTTATTTTTATTAATCTTTGCAATATTTAATCTTGGTATTCTACAATTTTATAAGGGAAATATAACTAACTATTCGGAAACACTGGTAATTTAAATCCGCAATATTTAAAAACCTATGCAATTAATGCCAATACCTAACACTTTATTACTTGCGTTGTTGAATTTCGTACACCATTAGATGTTACAATTTTATATACACACTTATGACAATTATTATAGACATAAAATTAATGTTACTATAATACATTAATATATGTTCATATAAATTAATAAAAAAGAAAACTGCCCAGTTAAACTGAGGGCATTGAGCTCACAGGCTATTCACACTAATTGTATATTATACACTTATTTCAAAGAATTTGAAATAAGCCCCTCGAAAAATAAAGAAATCGACAATATATTAAGGGGGGATCATCCCCCCGTTCCCCCACCCCCTTATAGTTAACAATTGAACCCTAAACCTAATCAGGGAAGCCCTTTATTACAATGAACACATATACTAAATTCGAAGCAAATCGGATAATTCTGCATGAAAAAGCCATTTATCTAAATTAAGGGGGATTACCCCCCCCGTATCCCCCTTTATACTTAACCAATGAACCCCAAGACTAACCAGGAAAGCTCCTTACCACAATGAGCCTATATACAAAATTTGAAGAAAATCGGATAATTCTCCATGAAAAATACATTCATCTAAATTAAGGGGGAGGATAAGCCCCCCCCTTGACCCTCTTTATGCTTAACAAAAGAACCCCCTAAACTAATCAGGAAAGCGCCTTATCACAATGAACCTATATACAAAATTTTAAGAAAATCGCATAATTCTGCATGAAAATCGCAGTTATCTAAATTAAGGGGGGGGCAGCCCTCCGTTACCCCCCTTTATACTTAAACAATGCATCCCCAAAACCAATCAGGAAAACGCTTTATCACCATTAACCTGTATACAAAATTTGAAGAAAATCGGATAATTCTGCATGAAAAACCCATTCATCTAAATTAAGGGGGGGATTAGCCCCCCCCCCCTTTCCCCCTTTATACTTAACCAATGAACCCCCAAAACTCTTCAGAGAAGCGCATTATCACAATGAACCTATATACAAAATTTGAAGAAAATCGAATAATTCTGCATAAAAACTCATTTATCTAAATTAGGGGGGGGGGGGGGGTATACCCCCTTTCCCCCTTTATACTTATCCAATGAACCCCCAAAACTATTGACAGAAGCGCATTATCAAAATGAACCTTTATACAAAATTTGAAGAAAATGGGATAATTCTGCATGAAAAACCTATTTATCTAAATTATGGGGGTTAGCCCCCCATTTCCCCCCTTTATGCTTAACCAATGAACCTCCAAAACTAATCAGGGAAGCGCCTTATCACAAGGAACCTATAAACAAAATTCAAAGTAAAACGGTTAGTTCTATCAAGAGTTATCGCGTTACGTACATACATACGTACGTACATACAGAACCGGCGGGCACATAAGCTCTCAGGCTTTGATAGGCTGTGAGCTAAAAAATTTATGACGTAAAATACATACCGCGTACTGCAGGCGAGTTTTAAAGGTTAAGATGCACACGTAAATTATTTGTGTATATTTTGTTAAATGCCTTATACATATATGGTTAATATATTTTTGTATCATGTGTAACACAATAAATCAGGCTGAGTCTAAAAAAAAAAAAAAAAAAAAAAAAAACATAGTAAAAAACATTGTCGAATTTTTTTAATTATTATTATTGTATGACGGACATACGGATTTAACAATTTAAGAAATAGAACAGAAAAGTTTTAAAATATTAATATTTAAGTTTAGCCCACTTTTTATTTATGCCTTGTTAATCCTAAACCTTGGAATTTTGTAGCTTTTTAGCTCACAGGCTATCAAAGTCTGAGAGCTTATGTGCCCGCCGGTTCTGTATGTATGTATGTATGTATGTATGTACGTATGTACGTACGTAACGCGCTAACTCTTCATAGAAATATCCGATTTCCTTCAAATTTTGTTTATAGGTTGACTGTGTTAAGGCGCTTCCCTGATTAGTTTTCGGGATTGATTGGTTAAATATAAAGGGGGGAACAGGGGGGGCTAATCCACCCCTAATTTATATAAATAGGGTTTTAATACAGAATTATTCCGTTTTCCTTCAAATTTTGTTTATAGGTTGACTGTGTTAAGACGCTTCCCTGATTAGTTTTCGGCATTGATTGGTTAAATATAAAGGGGGGAACAGGGGGGGGGGGGCTAATCCCCCTCTAATTTATATAAATGGGGTTTTAATACAGAATTATTCCGTTTTCCTTCAAATTTTGTTTATAGGTTCACTGTGATAAGGCGCTTCCCTGATTAGTTTTCGGGATTGATTGGTTAAGTATAAAGGGGGGAATGGGGGGCTAATACCCCCCTTAATTTATATAAATGGGTTTTTCATGCAGAATTATTCCGTTTTCCTTCAAATTTTGTTTATAGGTTCACTGCGTTAAGGCGCTTTCCTGATTAGTTTTTGGGATTGATTGGTTAAGTATAAAGGGGGGGGGAACGGGGGGGGGTAGTCCCCCCCTTAATTTATATAAATGGGTTTTCCCTGCAGAATTATTCCTTTTTCCTTCAAATTTTGTTTATAGGTTCACTGTGTTAAGGCGCTTCCTTGATTAGTTTTCGGGATTGATTGGTTGAGTATAAAGGGGGGGAATGGGGGGCTAATCCCCCCTTAATTTATATAAATAGTTGTTTCATGCAGAATTATCTCATTTGCTTCAAAATTTGTTTATAAGTTCATTGAGTTAAGACGCTTCCCTGATTAGTTTTCGGGATTGTCTGATTAAGTATAAAAGGGGGGAACGGGGGGCTAATCCCCCTTAATTTATATAAATGGGTTTTTCATGCAGAATTATCCCATTTACTTCAAAATTTGTTTATAGGTTCATTGGGTTAAGACGCTTCCCTGATTAGTTTTTGGGATTGACTGATTAAGTATAAAAGGGAGGAACGGGGGGGGGCTAATCCCCCCCCCTTAATTTATTTAAATGGGTTTTTCATGCAGAATTATCCCATTTGCTTCAAAATTTGTTTATATGTTCATTGGGTTAAGACGCTTCCCTGATTAGTTTTCGGGATTGATTGGTTAAGTATAAAGGCGGGGGGAACGGGGGGTGCTAACCCCCCCTTAATTTATATAAATGGG
The DNA here is from genome assembly GCA_963931845.1 of Maratus michaelseni. NCBI lineage: Eukaryota > Metazoa > Arthropoda > Arachnida > Araneae > Salticidae > Maratus > Maratus michaelseni. Next base: position 399,024,795 of record OZ007592.1, read on the forward strand.
TTTTTCATGCAGAATTATCCCATTTGCTTCAAAATTTGTTTATAGGTTCATTGGGTTAAGACGCTTCCCTGATTCGTTTTCGGGATTGATTGGTTAAGTATAAAGAGAGGACGGGGGCCAATCCCCCCTTAATTTATATAAATGGGTTTTTCAAGCAAAATTATCCGATTTTTTTCAAATTTTGTATATAGGTTCATTGTGATAATGCGCTTCTCTGAATAGTTTTGGGGGTTCATTGGTTAAGTATAAAGGGGGAAGGGGGGGGGCTAATCCCCCTTAATTTAGATAAATGGGTTTTTCATGCAGCATTATCCGATTTTCTTCAAATTTTGTATATATATATTCATTGTAATAAGAGGCTTCCCTGATTAGTTTTTGTTGGGATTGATTGGTTAAGTATAAAGGGGGGGGGACGGGGGGCTAATCCCCCCCCTTAATATATTGTCGATTTCTTTATTTTTCAAGGGGCTTATTTCAAATTCTTTGAAATACGAGTATAATATACAATTAGTGTGAATAGCCTGTGAGCTCAATGCCCTCAGTTTAACTGGGCAGTTTTCTTTTTTTAAATCTCTGATTCAGTTGGAGTAGATGAAGCTTTTTGACATACGTAGTAAATTTATAATTTGTACTGGATATATACAGATTGTTTTTAATATGCTAACTATAATTTATTTTAGGAAAAATAAGTGATAACTACATTATTTTAATTTGTTGTATGCAAAGAATTTCTAAAAAACAAAAATATACCTGATTTAAAATGATGACAAATGAAGACTAAACTTTTTTTAAAGATATAGTTTCTTCCACGGCAGCACTAAAACATAGAAAACAATAATGGATCTAAAAAGACATGTTAGAAAGCTAGGCAGAGAATTAATGTAAGAATGACAGAGGAAGACAAACATCGTTCACAATGCACAGATGTAAGTATTTGGCCTTTCAACATATATTTCCATAGAATTCAAAATTCAAAATTTCAAATCTTCACAGAAGTAATAATTCCCGATGTAACATGCGAAAAACCCATTACTTGAATGAATAAGAAAAAAATTCAATTGTCTTATAATAGCCCTTTAAAATTTAAATTACGAGGAATATTACGCAATTATGAGGATTCAACCGCTAGGTGTTCCATACAAGAGATAAGATAAAACTCGAATACGACGTGCTATCTCAGTGATATATGTAGTGAAAATAACCACGAAAAAAACTTAGTCCTGTATCTACCACTGTTATTATCTTAACTTTTGAAATGTTTATCCGAATACAGAATACTTTATTCAAATGAGAAATGCGAATTTGATTTATCATTCCATTAAATGTACTGCCTAAACTTTTATTTATGTTATAGGATTTATAAGGTACTTGTCTAATATACATTATCGAAAAAACCTCATGAAAATAAAGGGTTGGGTTGGGTTGGGTTGATTATTGACGGCCAATTATCTACACTAGGGATATAGGCCCGGGGGGAGTGCCCTTCGTGGGGTCTTTCTAAGGGAACCTAACCCGTATTTACGCATGGATAAATCCACGGCTCGAAGAAAACCACGAAAACTCCGAACGATTAGGCCGACGGGCGCGATTGGGATTGAACCCAGCACCTCCCGTCTACCAGCTTCGAGAGCACAACCTCTCAGCCACTGGTGGGGCCATGAAAATAAAGGTAATATTTATGTACATAATGATACATAATTTAATATAATTTAACATAAAATTTTTTTTGTTATAAAATATTTATCAGACAATACATATTTTGTTCGCTTTCCGAACTTTACTGCTGATTTACAGGATAATAATCGATTGTCTATGCAAAGGGGGAAGCGACATACAAGCGTGTGACTTTTGTCGTCGATTTAGCAATTATTTCATATATTTTAATTTTATTCTAGTGACGAGAAATGTTTAAATGAAACACGATGCATGCATTTTTAGGTGCGTTCGTAATTATATAAATACGTAGCACCTATTGTCGCCGTCTGGTCCGACCGTCTGTCCGTCCGTCCGCATATAACAACGCAAAAACTACCCAACCGAATGGTTTGAAATTTAAGGTATATTATGTTTGCAGAAATTTGTCGAGACATTTCAATTTTTTTTTTTTTTAAATCGAATCAAAAGTTTAGAAAATATTAATAAAAACATTTATTGAGAAATTTGATTTTTTTTAAAATCGGTGCTTTCTTGTTATAGGAGCTTCCGAGGTTTAATCGTCAAGCGACCGAGATACTTATTTTATGACAGAAATTAATCTGCAGACGATATAATTCATTTCACAGAATTAAATTCATAAAGATCTGAATATTTATAGAACTAGCGCACCACGTTCTAAACGCACCACGTTTAGTCGCGTTTGACGTACAATTTCCAACTTGTTATTTTCGTTTCACTGAATATAAAAATGAAACATTCTAAGAAAAATTCCAAATATTGTAAGGTAAGATACAAATTGGATTGTATTAAAAAAGTGACAATACGTAAACTGGAATAAATATTCTATATTTTTCATATCTCAACGTTTTGAAAATTCACTAAATACAAATTGTTTTAAGTTCATAAAAATTATTAATTTTATTTTTATTTCAATGAACTTACATGCAATGTGTTTGCTTTACTATTATTTAAAAAGAAATTTAAGGTATTCATCGTAATTACAATTTTCAAATCATACTCAAGCAAACAAATGTATTTTGTGTACACAATGGCAACGTTAGATATAATATGCTGTAATCCTATACAACAATGAATAAGAAAGATTTTTTTTTTATGTTAAAACCAAACTCTCTACAATATTAACTAGTCGGATGGGTCAATCCTAAAACTTTCTTCTATCTCACATAGGTTTCGCATACACTAAAAAGAATCAGCACCAATTTATAGCAAGGTCTAACTGAAACTCAAGTTTTATTAAATTCCGTGCATTATTTCTTGAGATATGACTATCGCTAAAATCGTGTAAATTCTGCAAAATGCTGAATAGCAGCGGCACCTGCCGGGCGACTTTTACCAAAAACTAATCAGCACCAATTTTTATCAGGGACTAACTGAATATAAAGTTTTATTAAATTCCGAGCATTAGTTCTTGAGATAGAGCTATTGTGAAAATCTCGAACAATGCTGCATAGCAGTGCCACCTGCCGGGCGATTTTTACCAAAAACTAAAGTTTTATTAAATTCCGAGCATTAGTTCTTGAGATAGAGTGCCCACAAAATTTGTGTCACATACAGACAGACAGACTCACAGAGTCACATACAGACATTTTCTAAAAAGAGTCAAATCGTGTTCAGGACCTTCCAAAACGTATAAATCCGTCGAAAACCGGAAGTCGAAAATTTTCATGAATCCAATACTTTCTTCTTGTAAAGATAGAAGAAAGTAAAAATGCAAAGATTATTCAAAAATTGTCTTCACTTCAAACAATATTCATCAATTAATGTTCGCAGGAAGTTCATTAAAATGCAAAAATATTTATTCCCATGAAAAATGTGAATTTTATTCCTAACAGATAAAAAAAGCATAGTTACTTTTTTTTTCAATATTTAAAAGATATTGATCGAAAACACGATTGTAGAATATACGCAAGCAAACAAATATCTCTTCTGTATACATAAATATCGATTAACGGTAGACAAAACTTAAAAGCAGAGTCTGCCATTATAAGATATTTATGAGGCAAAATTCAACTTTTTGGCGTTTAGGGCTTTATGGCCCATTTAGATGTCGTAATGATCGTTTGTCTCCGATAAAGTGAAGGGATGTATAAACCTTTCTCTTTTCTTTCCTGGTCAGGTTGATAGTCTTTATCCGCTACAGCGTTTTCGCTGAATAGTACTAAAAATTGGCTAAAGTATTCGATGTGCAAAGAATTTTCTCGAACTTCATAGAAAATTTGTTAAAATGCAGAATAATTTAATTCCATAAGCAATATAAGCTTGATTAATTATTTCAATAAATATAATGTAAAGTTTAAGCACTATTTCCAAAAAAAAAAAAAAAAATAAGATTTGTAAAATAACTATCGTTTTCGATACCTTATTCAAACAGTAATGGTTTTTTAAGATGTATAAGATACACACCGTAATTAAGTACAACTCAAATGTCTGTTGTGTATGCAAATAGATCTGCACTACAATGCACTTAAAAAGAAAATTTGGGATGGTTATGAAAATTGTTACAAAATTTGAATTGTACGGAAACTTATGATCTTAGAAACTTCCTTGAAATGCAAAAACACAAACACTTCATCTTCACAAATATGTGAATAAAATTTATCACTGCAATAAATAAACAGAGCTTTTTTTATTTATTGCCAATACGATTTTTTAAAACACTAAAGCAGCCAAATATGTCTTTTATATACATAAATGGTGATTAACGATAATATTAATTTTAAAGAAGAACCTTTTATTATAAAATATTTATGTCACAAACGTCAACTTTTTGGCGTAGATTGTCTCTGATAAAGCGAGGCGGAATATAAACGGTTATATTTTTATTGTCAATTTAATAGTTTTTATTCGGCATAACGTGTTTCTTCTGAACTAAATTATCCTCTTTAATAAAAAGCTATGAGTTGCTGACGACTGGGATATTCGCTAATCGTTGCCAAAGATTTATCTCGAAAAATGAAACATTTGAAGTTGCTGAAAAAATTAATAGCTCGAAAAGTATTTGTCAGAAAATTGCTAGACAAACTTCGTTAGAAAGATAAAAAATCACATTTTTCTTGATATAAGATTCAAATCTAATGATTATGCCGTTTTTTCAAATATTGAATTTTAAAAACCAAATTTTACAATGGAGTACCATAGCGAAATAAAAAGATAATTATAACGGCATTGTGTGCTGACGACTTCACTATTTTCACGAGTCACAAATTACAGTATCCTCATTATTCTGTTAAAATATAAAAGTAAATTACGATGTCACGAATGCATGATTTTTATGTAATTCTCCACAAAAAGTATATTTTAGTCCACCTCAGTGAGGCATATCAATTTCATTATATTTGAAGTATAGTAACTTCATTAATATCCAACGGAAATGATTTTTCCCCATAGACACCATAATGTAACACAAATATTATTATTATTTTTTTTTTTTAAGTGATATATTCCATAATAGAGTCTACAGAGAATTGGCCTAATTTGGGTCAAATTCAAGGTCAATATTTCATTTGATTAAAGGTGCGTTAATAGAAATTGACCTGCGTAGCTTGCTAGTTTTAAAATAATTAAGGAACATTATTAAATTCTGTTTCAACAGAATGTAGAAATAATTTTAGATAGTACTTTGCATCGAAATTTTTATAAGTGTAAGACTAATTAAATCGAAAATAATGGTCTGTATTTTTTTTTCATAGAAAAGGCATTCAAATTCACAATGATTTTCATAAGAAATATTAATTTGATTTATTATTTTAATAAATTATGTTATTTAAGCTTTATTTTTAGAAATATTTTAAGATTTATGATGTACTTACAGTACATAAATTTTCGAATCATTGTCAAGCATAAAAGTCTTTAGTCTCTAAATAATCGTTAACACTAGACATCGTATGTGAAGAGTATTTACTCTTTAGAAATACGGATGGCTTTTAGTACTTTAATATACGGGCGGCGTACAGTATGCGCCAGTGCATTTTAAAGGCGAAATAGAAAATTTTATTCAGATCTTTGTTTAATGAAATATCCAGTAGTAGTATCCTTCTATATATAAAAAAAGTAATGGTTTGGAAATGGACCAATGAAAATCTGTGTAGATACCTTGAAACGTATCTGATTGGTCAGAGCTTTCTGACTTTTCTTAATTTAACATGAAAGTAGAGAATTTAGATAGGATGGGCGCTATTAGGGGGGTTTCCAAGGGGAAAGGACCCATGTCTGTCGCCAACTTGGCGATATATCGCCAAAATTAGCTGCCAAAAGTGTCGCCAACTTGGCGCTATATCCAGTGTTTTGCCAAATTTCCATATACTAACATTGAAATCCAATAGCTTGCAAAAAAATCAAAAAATTGAGATATTGCAATGCAACAAAAAATAATATTAGCTTATGAATAGAGCTTAATTGCACTATTTACATTATTTTTAAGCACAAACACTAACTATTTATAACCCTCTGAGCGTTTTGAAAAAGGGTAAAATTGTAATGTTCTTTTCTCTGCATTTTGTTTTAAATGCTAAAAAAATATGATTCTTTCAGCATTATAAATAAAACTTAATTACAAATATGAATGTAACCGTTGACAGTATACATCATTCTTCAATGTTTTGAAAATTCATTAAGTCTATAGAATTATATTATCTTAAACATTGCATATATTGCAGTGAAACCTGGAGCTTAGTGAACGGAATATTACGTTCCACACGTTTAGAGGGATAATATTCGTAACACTACATATGCAATTGGTACTTGTTAGTTATCCTGTCAAGCAAATTACTGTCGCCAAATTCATATATATTAAACGAGCAAAAGATTTTCTCGATTATTCATATATATTAAACGAGCAAGGGATTTTCCCGATTATTCATATATATTAAACGAGCAAGGGATTTTCCCGATTATTCATATATATTAAACGAGCAAGGGATTTTCCGATTATGAATGATATAGTAAACGACTGGGAAGATTTTCACGAGACTTGCCCCCTATACTAAATCGAGCACGAGAAAAAGATCTAGCTAGGTTCCGAATACAAGAAAAAAAAAATTTACATGGTAAAACAAACTCAGCGCTGAAAATGTTTTTTGTTATAAATGGAAAAAATACTCAAACAATTTACACGAAACGTGTTGCCTATACTAATTCGAGCACGAGAAATCCATCTAGCTAGGTTTCGAATTCGGGAAAGGTCATTTTAATCTATTAAAACAAACTCAGCACTAAGAGTGCTTGGGTAGGGCGCGATTACGCGGGGGGTTGGTGAGCGTAGCGAGCAGGGGGGCTGAGCCCCTAGTAGTATAAAATTAATACATCAATTTGAAAAAAAAAGAAGAATATAAATATAATTACCACAACACGGTCTGTGTCTAGTAATTTGAAGATACGGGTAGCGTACTCCTTACTCCAACGCCTTCTAAAGCCCAAATACATTTGATAATATTCTATTTTAATGCAATGTATAGAAATAGTATAAAAGTGAAAAACATCAAATTTAACTAAAACGAAAAATCATGCGTCAAGCATAGTTTATGTAAAACTTTCCAACACTTCCAAAATAATTTTACAAATCTGTACCGTTTAATAAGGTGAAAGATGAAATCTAAGTAAAAGAGAGATGACAAGGAATGACCGCCCCGGGAATCCAGCTTTCGCTTTAGAGTATAAGTGCAATCCCGAGGAGAAGACACAAACCCACTGTTTACTTTAACATACATGCAATGAGTTGAAGGTTAGTCAGTTTTAATAATGTTTAAAGTGCACAATTGTTTAACTAAACATGTCTAACCAAGTGTTTACATAATTAACTGTATTAAGGATACACCTTAGTTTAACTCAACAAATTTGGCAAAGGTAAAAGATGATTGGGAAAGAATATAAAATGTTTATGAAGAAATATAGTGTTATAATAATACTAAACAAGTTGACAAATGTTACTTTACAGAGATTAATGAATAAAACAAAGTAATAATATAAACTGATAAATATGTACAAAATTTACAATGGAAAAAACGCGAGAATTTACCAGCTCTTATAAAACAATACAAATTGAACAGTTAAAGGGCACCTGTTCGGATGAGTGAGAAGAGGAGTGCTGGCCGAAAGCTAAAAAAGCTGAGGATTTGAGAAAAATAATTCATTCTTTTCTATAAATTTCATACAATCTATTATTCTATTCAAAAGAACTGGCCGGTCGAGCAGGTAGATCAGCCAATACCGTAAATTAATAGCGTTAGGTTTTTTAATGTGGTAATGTGAATTCAGAATGTACACTCTCAGAAAAAACTGTAAATTTATGAGCGTTTGCACTTCAATTTTCACGGGCAATAGCCTTATTTGATGAAAAACGGTCTGATCCACTAAATAAGCGGCTTTTTCCCTTAGATACTTAGAAAATTAAGAGCAATCCACATATTCTTACAGTTCTAGCCCATATGTTAGCAAAAATACGGTACGACCTCATGCATTGTCCTCCGCTAGGGTGTAACCCTTCATTTTACTCGTGTTTCGAAAAATTTAACCACCCGCCGAAACAGCGAATCTGTGATGATTATCTAACGTGCTACGTGCTACGGAACAGTAAGCAAAGTATTATTGTGTTTTAAAGTGAATTATATCCTGTGCATTATAATGCTATATTACTTTGCCCCGTAAAATTACGGGCTGCACAAAATGATGGGCATGGATTTTTTTTTTTTTTTACGGGGTATGACTGGAATCTCTGCTGCCGGCCTCTGCCCGTAATTTTACTGCAATTTTTTTAACAGTGTAGTGTAAAGATGTTGACTGTGATCCAAAGATATAAAGTGGTGAGTATTTATTGTATATAAGTGTTGTTGAAATGGACCGTCGATGATTAAAAATAAGTAACGGTATCTGTTTTGTATTTGGAAGTGTAGTGAGACTTCTGGTATGAAATCTCTTGCGTAGTGAAAATTTCTGTGGACCAGCACAATTGCCAACTACGTTGTTTTAATTCCATTTTTAAATTTGAAAGTGGAAATGAGATAAATGATTGTGGAATTTTTTTGTATTTTGTTGTCGTCCTTGCTAGCTGATCGGCCAGTTCGTTACCAGAGACACCTGGGTGTCCTTTAATCCAGTTGAAGTAAAAATCTGTTGATGAATTTTGTAATCGTTGAATAATTTCTAATACTAGATAGTTATTTACGTGAAATTTCGAAAGAACCGTGAGGCTCGAAAGGCTATCTGCTGAAATAAAAAAATGTAAATTATCCGCATTTTCAGCCCAACAAATCGCTTTTTTAATTGCATACAGTTCGGCCTGGAAGACAGAGTTCCACGCGTCCAATTTTGCTTGTCAAGAGTGGTTGTGAATGTCATTTTCAAAGACATAGAAGGCTGACGCTGTTCCCGCATCCGTTTTTGATCCGTCAATTTAAGTAAACAAGTTGGAAAACACATAATACATCAAAATATCAAATTTCAGACATTATTAACAAAATTCGTAAAAATATCCGAATTCTTTTGTGCAGCCTACTTTATGACCTATAAATTTGTATATATACTACATAGAATGATAATTATTTGTTCAATTAAGAAACGCGTATCAGAATTTAAAATTCTCCTTCTGGAATTTCGCCAGTAAAAGTAAATGTAGGGGAGAGTCGGACAAAACCGGGTAGGTAGATAAAACAGGGATCCAGATTTTACGGCTTGATTTGTGGCGGTATTTAGCGGAAACTTCTAGAATTACTTCTAGGCGAGCGGCTTGACAGCACCCAGTAAACAGTAGTCGTGTAAAACAACTCATTTCGCAGTGGTGATGTTTTTAAAGTTTCACGTGGAAAAGTTAACAATTCGGAGTCTGGAATATTACGTTACCAATCCTAAATGCCTAAGGATTTAGTTTAGGTGAGTAAAACGTATGATAGCCCATTATTTACTTGTTATTTTAACGTTTTGTATTGGTGTCTATGAGTTGTTTGAACAACGCTAGAGCAACATTTCATGAAAATGGCGTGGTTGGACAAAGCCGGGATGCGGGTCTTCGTACATAACCGGGAAGTTCCCAATTTTGGACAACTCATTTATTTGCGTGATTTAAATAGAATTCACTTGTTTTGTTATTGTTTTACGATCTATAAATATTTAAAAACTATACAAAAACTATTATTTAAAGGGCCATTAGAAATCCAACAAGCGTCGAGGGAAAACAGCTATCCTTACTTCAACCCCCTACAAATTAGAACTCGAACTAGCAGAAAAAGAAAGGATGAAAAAACAAGAAAAGAAAGACTTAACCATGAAGCGAAAACTTTTCAAGTTGACAGAAGAAAAAAAAACTGAGGTGTAAAAGATGAAGCCGAAGAAGAAAGGACCCTTGACATCAAACGAGGAGAAAGATGAAAGTGATGAAGCATGCATCTTTAGCAAATATTTTTATGAACAATCTAAACCCAAGGAGAGTTGGATATAGTGCCTTCACTGCAAAGGGTGGGCACATGAAGCGTGCAGCAATGCAGATGAACAAAATCAAACTTTCATTTGTGATTTTTGTATCAAACAAGTTTAACTCTTAAAGCATAACTTACATCATTGTTATTTGATGTAGATTTGTTATAGATTCAAATTCTATAAGTATAATATGTCATATCCTGCAAGTTTTTCTTTAATAAATAGTATTATTGTGAAGTTACAATGTGTTTTTAATTATTATTTCCAGTTCCCGGTTTTGTTCGACCTGGTCGAACAAAACCGGGATATTGCACACTTCTAAAAATTGTGCTTTTATGATCTTAATAATAATTGCTATTGTTCGCGACTAAATGAATGCTTTTTTTCTTCCCAAGGAATCAGTTTATCGTTTTAATGCAAATTTTGACTGTTTTGTTCACATAGTGAATAATAATTTTAAAAAGCCCATTAGGGTCCCGGTTTTGTCCGACTTTCCCCTACTCAAAAATATTTGTGCTGCATGTGTATATGATCTATAGAATTTATACACACGAAGTAATAGGCAAAAAATGGGTTAAATTAAAAATACGTTCAGCAACTAAAAATGCAGTTCCAGCAATTAATTTTAACAGACAGTTCCTAATTATTTTGTGTCTCCCTGTGAATAAAAGTTGAATGCTATACACACAATATTGTATAGTAAGCCTTTTGTGATGCACGTAATGCACCTAACTGATATATATTAATTTCAATATGTTTGAAATAGTGAAACATTATCATATATTCTAATACGAGCAAATCTTGTGTGTGTGTGTGTGTGGTTATGCAAATTTTATATTAAAAACGGTTCTAACGATTTTGACGAAATTTTGCATCCTACCGTTTTGAGGCACCAGAAAACGATTGGGCTAGGTCACATGTTCAAGAAAATTCGATTAGTGGGTCATTTTGGGTCATGGTCAAGCTAATTGTACCTAAAAAACGGTTCAAACGATTTTGACGAAATTTTGTATCCGACCCTTTTTGGGCACGAGAAGACTGTTGGGCTGGGTCACATGTTCGAGAACTTTCGATTAGTGGGTCATTTTGGGTCAAATTAATTTTATCTAAAAAACGGCTGTAACGATTTTGATTAAATTTTGTACCCTACGAGTTTCGGGCACGAGAAAATCATTGGGCTACGTCACATGTCCGAGAAAATTCGATTAGTGGGTCATTTTGGTCATGGGTTATTATGGGTTAAGCTATTTTATCTAAAAAGCGACTCAGACTACTTATACTAAATTTTGCATCCTATGGTTTTCGGGCACGAGAAGACTGTTGGGCTAGGTCACATGTTCGAGAAAATTCAATTAGTGGGTCATTTTGGTCATGGGTCATTATGGGTCAATGTATTTTATCTTAAAAACTGCTCAGACTATTTACACTAAGTTTTGCATCCTATGGTTCTCGGGCGTGAGAAGACTGTTGGGCTAGGTCACATGTTCGAGAAAATTCAATTAGTGGGTCATTTTGGTCATGGGTCATTAGGGTTCAAGCTATTTTATCTTAAAATAGGTAATCTTAAAATAGGTCATTTTGCTCATGGGTCATGATATTTGAACTCAAATTTAATTTTGACCGAGCATAGCTCGGTCTTCCCTGCTCGTTAAAATAAACCAAAAATGATTTTTCTCCAATAGACCGTAATGTAGCGGAATTCTTTTGAGTGTTCCTGTAATGGAATTATAAGTGCTATGCACACCACATTCTATAGTAAGCCTCTTTTAGTGCACCTCAGAAATATAATTCAAATTCAATATGTTTGAAATTGTGTAACATGATTAAAATAAACCGAAAATAATTTTTCCCCATAGACCGTAATGTAACGGAATTCTTTTGAGTGTTCCTGTAAAACAACTATAAGTGCTACAAACTTCATTTTCAATACCGAACATGCAATAGTAAACGTCAATAACATATGTCAATTACATAACAATCCGAATATATTTATGCGAGTTAGAGCACGGAGAGACAAACAGATAGAAGACAGATAGAGAGTCAAACCGAATTCATAAACACTTTTCAACTATGATTGAAAGTGCAAAAAATTAATAATATATTTATGAAAGTACAAGCAATAAATTATACAACGTATATGACGTATTCCGTACGCCAGTGTGATTTACCATTAAAAACTATTAAAAAGAGTAAAAAAAATGCGAAATTCAACTTTAAACATTTATTGAACACTGGGGTGTCTTTAGAAGAAGGGTAAACGTGACACACTTTTTAATCACGTAATTATTTTGAAAATCGGATATGTTTTTTCACTGAGTGAGACACTTAGTAAGACGACCGAATGGTTAAGAAAGTTTTTGAATTATATAAAAAAAATCGCTACAAGATATAAATTTTAATATACATTCTGTAATTATTATAATTCATATCATACAAGACATTCTATAATCTTAAATTATTATATAATTTCTATTTTTAGAAATTTATTGGAAATGCATAATAAATAATCATAATTTAATTTATGAATATTATGTGTCAATGAAAAACATTTTTCACGTTTAGTTATTACTAATATGACTGGATAAAATATAAGATACTATTTAAGGTACAATTTTGTAAAATACACAAACAAAGAAATATCTCTTTTATATACTTAAATGCCCACTTCAAAGATTCAAAAGTTAAATGAAGATACTCCAATTATAAAAATTTTACGAAACAGTCTACACTATTTCGTGATCAGTGCTCTACAAAATATTTAATTGTAGTAATATTTGTTTGTCAATGATAAAAAGAAGCAATACATATACGTTTAATTTTTTCACCTGTTGATTATAATTATTTATCAGTAGTAGTAGTAGCAGTAGTAGATTGTTTATTTGCCAAACTGAAATTTTTAAAAATATATAGCGACCATTTTTACTTTCATTTCACATAATATTTAAATTATTTAGCAATATTTCTACACATTGAATAAAAAACATCAATTATATTAAAAAATGTGTATACGATATAAATTGCAACGAAGCTTCTGAATTTTCCTCTTTTCTTAAAACGCAGAATGGTTTAACTTAAAAAAACAATTTTAATTATCCTTATCACTTAAATAAAAGTAGTTGTAATGTTTATGTTTTATATATAGAAATATTTTACAATTCAAACGATATTCATAAGAAGTAAAATTTTCGAAACATACTAAAGCAAATATATGTCTCTTTTGTATATGTAAATAGTGGTTAACCATAGATGTATTCTGAGTTTTAATTCCATGTTTCACTGTATAAGAATATGTTGGATAGTAAAAAGAAATTGACTACCTAATTTAAATTGCAACAAACATTCTGTAATTTAATTCCTTTAATCTGTAGAACATTTATTAAAGAAGAATGAACAATCCACATGCAAACTGCTTATTTAATTTATAATTTAAGTAAAAAATAATACATTGCGTATCTTTTGTTTTAACAAACATTATATTATTTAAAAGAAACTGGTAGAAAATACGTTTTTGAAAAATACTCAAACAAACAAATATCTCTTTTGTATACATAAAAGAAAATGAATTATATGCGAAACTTAAAAGATGAGTCTTTTGTTATACAATATTTATGAAGCAATGTTCAACTTTTCTTAGTTTAGGGATTTAACGGTCCATTAAAATGTGGTAATAATCGTTTGTCTCTGGCAAATATAAGCAATATATAAACATTTGATTTTTGTTCACTGTTAATTTACAATTTCTCGTCCGGTATAGAGTTTCTTTGCTAACGTGAAATGCCTTAAAATAAATAAGAAACTGTGTTACTTCTGTTTTTAAAAATACAAATAATTTAAGCGTATTTACATATTTTGAATAGGAATATATATATATATATATATATATATATATATACATATATATATATATATATATATATATATATATATATATATATATATGTATGTATATATATATACATATATATATATATATATATATATATATATATATATATATATATATATATACAAAATTTAAATTACAACGAAACGGACTAAACTGATGTAATTTTTATGTCTTAGAAAAATCGTTAAAATGCAAAATGGCTTGCTAGACAGATCTCTTGCTAGAATCTTGCGAGACTTTTTGCTAGACAGATCTACGCACGCCCGAGGCTAACGAAAAAGAAAGGGGTGCTTTACGGGTATCTTTTTTTTCACAGACCGCTGGAGTCACGTGATGCTCGAATGCACCAATGCAGGTGTACGAAAAGAGCATCACGTCACTCTAGCGGTCTGTAAAAAAGATAAGTGGAATGCACCGCGGTAGCCTGTCTTTTTCGTTAGCCTCGGCTAGTCAGTAAAAGAGTGGTTACTTATCACTAATTTGCATTTTATCTACCCAAAAAAATCATTATTGGATGGAACATTTAGTTAACTCAATACAATAAAATAAATCGCGATCATGTATTTAAAATAAGCACTTTGTTGAATAAGAATCGTGAACAAAAGGAAAACAGGAGCGCCCACGTTATGAAATAAAAGTGCTTAATTATATAATTAAAAATGTTTATAAAGTTCATTATATTAAACTAGAATTGAAAATGTTCTTGTTTGCGCTAAAAAATCTGGCAGTGCATCACTGTACACCACATCGCAATGAATATTATTTATTGATTCTACAAAAGAAAGTAATATTTATGTTTTATATTTAGCAATTGTTTGCTATTTAAAAGACGCGCTTCAGAAACACAATATTTCCATCACACTTCTGTATAGAAATTATACTTTTGTATACATTAATAGTGATTAATTACTGTTATATTATGCGAGGCATTCCATTCTTTAATCTATGAAATATTTTTATATTGTAGAAACAAAGTGGTTAAAACATTTAAATTGCAAAGAATATTTTTTCTTTCTTTATTTTATTTTATTTATTTATTTCGCGCAATTGCAGAAAATGGGTTAAAATGTGGTGTTATTAATTCTCTCACAAAATGTGAAGTTTATTTAAAACTTGTATAAAAGACGGGCAATTTTTTCTTTTAGAATTTATAAACATTATAGAACTTTAAAAAAATACTGATCATAAGTACGATTTCAAAAAGTACTCAAGCAAACAAATATCTCTTTTGTATACACAAATGGTGATTAACTATAGACGAAACTGAAAAGAAGGCCTGCCATTATAAAATATATATGAGGCGCGCTTCAACTTTTCGACGTTCATGGCTTTACGGACCATTTAGATGTGGTAATAATCGTTTGTCTTTCAGAAACCTAAAGTGATACATAAAGGTTTTATTTTTCTTTTTGTTAAATTTTGTAGCTCTTATTCGGCATAGAATATTTCTGTTGATCGGAAAAATAATATAATAAATAAGTAAATGTTCTGTATCTGTTTACAGAATATAACCTTTATAAAAGATAAAATATGCAATAAATATTAAAAGTAGTAATTTTACTTTTTTAATTTCGGTGCATTATTTGAAGAATAGGAATTTGATATATAATTTTCATTAAAAAGTTTTCTTTGTGTATTATTTTTAGAAATGTTATATAATTTATAAGATACTAATCAGATACATAATCTTCCAATCATATTGTAGCAAACAAATGTGCCTTTTGATTAACGATAGATGTATTATGTAAATAATGGCGTACTTGAATGTTTACGAATAATTTTGAAAGGTAAATAAATCAAAAAGTTTTTTAAAAAGTGTGTAGGATTTAAATTTCCAGCCATTTTCTGTAACTCGTAACATATCTTAACTCGCAAGATATTCATTAAAATGCAGAATTATTTATTCTCATGGCAATTGTGAAATTTATTGATGACTTCGATTAAAAGATGCATAGTTTATGTCTTGTTAATAAAATCACCATACGATATAAAATATACTGAACGAAAATATGATTCAGACAAATTCTCAAGCACACATATATTACTTTTGTTTACATAAAAAACAATAAATATTTCAATTTTACTTCTGTTCTATGTAGTAGTATCTGGTATAATGTATTTCTAATGGGCTGAAATGTATTGAAAACACAAAGGTTTTTGTTACAATTTACAGAATATATAGTTTATTGTATAAATTGAATGAAAAATGAATTAGCAAAATCTGGTGCAGCAAAGTGCGATAAAGAGTTTTTGTATGGGAAACCAGAGTCGCAATTATTTTAATAACTGAATATTATAGAACTCTAATTCCAGTCCGAACACAATTTGTTCATAAATTTAACAAAGAGGTTGGAAAGAGATTCTAAATTTACTTACATGTTATTAAATAGAATATTTTGAAAAATAATCGAGTTTATATGTATTAGGTTTAAAAGTAATGCAGTATTTTCATTCAAGTTCAAAACTATGTGTTGCCAATTTCATGGAAATATGGTACATGTTCAGTATTATACTCTCAAAAACTCCGAGAATTAAAAGAATAATTCCGTGAGAATATTTCATTAAACCATTAAAATTATCACTTTTATTTGCCCATTTTCCCAAAAAATACAGAAATTACTGTATCTAACGTAAATTTTAACTGAAATCTCTGAATGGAAAGCTGCATTTCGGAAATCCATAGGTGTGTTCCCGCAACTGTGCTAAACAGTATTTTTGTGTATTAGAAATTTAATTTTACGTGTGTCCCCTTCCCCTTGAAACACAAAACAAGTTGGAAATTGTAATTCAAGTGTGACAAATGAGGTGCGTTCGTACTATAACCAGTTTTATAAATATTCAGTTCTTGGTGAAATAGGTATTGCACTGTTATGTGGAAATGCATGAATACAAAATTTATTTTCTGTGCCTATTTCCATGTTATAGATATTAATTTTATTTTATGAAATTAAGTTTCAATACACATTTACAAACAATTAATTACAAATATGTTACATTAAAATTATACTATGCGCAAATATTCATGCAAAAAAAAATCATTGTTATTATTTTAGTGAAATGAATTATATCGTCTGTTATTGAGATATGATTAATTTCCGTAATAAAATGAGTACATTTTAAGTTGGCAACATTTATAAATGGAAATGTTGCGCAATGGTCTATCCACCGCGGATTGCGATTATCATGCTTTCTGATTGGTTGTTAAACTGAACCCTTCTTAAGTCATTTCCGGTTAAACTTGGTTTCTTATATAATATCTGTTAACTTCTATGCAATCTAATTAATTCTAAATATAATAAAATAAATAATATAATATATAAAATTATATATAATAATATAAATATATAATAATATATATATATATTTAATAATATATAATTAATATAATATATAACATATATTAATATATAATAATATATAAAATAATATATATATAAATATTATAAATTATATATTCTAATTAATTTCTCTATAATCTAATTTCTATATATTCTAATATTTCTATATCATCTAATAACATCTATTAATTATTTATATAATATCTTTTTATACCTTCATAATCCTCTCAAATACCGGAAATGACTTGAGAAGCATTCGCTTTTACAACCAATAAAAAGCGTAAAAATCATCCCAATCGTCGATCGGCGGTGGAAACAGAAATTATGCAAACATAAGCCTGGCTTTCAAAATTTCAGAACTTGAAATCCATATTTAGAATTTTTTTTTCTTTTAATATCTTTCTCCGGTAACATGTATCCGATAAACGGTCGGTAGATTATATGATTGCTGTAATTAAACAATTTTGGTATACGAATTTGTTTTTTATATTCAGTAATACGGAAATAATATGACTTCATCTTAAATATGAACTTATCACCATAGCAACCTAGAATCATTACCTATCATCGGATATCATTGAATTAATTACGTATGATAGGATTTAATAGAATGATGAAGACCTTTATTAAAACACACACAAATAACGCCTGCATTCAGCATTTAAAGATATACAATTATTATACAGACATACATACATTAAATACAATAATCCTCCATGGAGTGAAAAATTAGCCAGAGCCAGGAATCGAACCTGGGTCCACAGCGTTCCGGGCTGTTGCTGTAACCACTGAGCCACTCCGGCCAATTCCTGAGTTTGCAATTTCTCACTAATAAACCATGTTGGAGAGAAAGTCACCAGGCATCTAACAGACAGCCTTGAATGACCGGACAACGGTGAATAGCTTTTTTACTATTCCACCTATCTACGAATATATATTAAAACACACATAAATAACGCCTTATACAATTATTATACAGACTTACATACATTAAAAACAATAATCCAACATGGAGTAAAACATTAGCCAGAGCCAAGAATCGAACCTGGGTCCACAGCGTTCCGGGCTGTTGCTCTAACCACTGAGCCACTCCGGCCAATTCCTGAGTTTGCAATTTCTCACTAATAAACCATGTTGGAGAGAAAGTCACCAGGCATCTAACAGACAGCCTTGAATGACCGGACAACGGTGAATAGCTTCTTTACTATTCCACCTATCTACGAATATATATTAAAACACACATAAATAACGCCTTATACAATTATTATACAGACATACATACATTAAAAACAATAATCCAACATGGAGTAAAACATTAGCCGGAGCCAAGAATCGAACCTGTGTCCACAGCGTTCCGGGCTGTTGCTCTAACCACTGAGCCACTCCGGCCAATTCCTGAGTTTGCAATTTCTCACTAATAAACCATGTTGGAGAGAAAGTCACCAGGCATCTAACAGACAGCCTTGAATGACCGGACAACGATGAATAGCTTTTTTACTATTCCACCTATCTACGAATATATATTAAAACACACATAAATCACGCCTTATACAATTATTATACAGACATACATACATTAAATACAATAATCCTCCATGGAGTGAAAAATTAGCCAGAGCCAGGAATCGAACCTGGGTCCACAGTGTTCCGGGCTGTTGCTGTAACCACTGAGCCACTCCGGCCAATTCCTGAGTTTGCAATTTCTCACTAATAAACCATGTTGGAGAGAAAGTCACCAGGCATCTAACAGACAGCCTTGAATGACCGGACAACGGTGAATAGCTTTTTTACTATTCCACCTATCTACGAATATATATTAAAACACACATAAATAACGCCTTATACAATTATTATACAGACTTACATACATTAAAAACAATAATCTAACATGGAGTAAAACATTAGCCAGAGCCAAGAATCGAACCTGGGTCCACAGCGTTCCGGGCTGTTGCTCTAACCACTGAGCCACTCCGGCCAATTCCTGAGTTTGCAATTTCTCACTAATAAACCATGTTGGAGAGAAAGTCACCAGGCATCTAACAGACAGCCTTGAATGACCGGACAACGGTGAATAGCTTCTTTACTATTCCACCTATCTACGAATATATATTAAAACACACATAAATAACGCCTTATACAATTATTATACAGACATACATACATTAAAAACAATAATCCAACATGGAGTAAAACATTAGCCAGAGCCAAGAATCGAACCTGTGTCCACAGCGTTCCGGGCTGTTGCTCTAACCACTGAGCCACTCCGGCCAATTCCTGAGTTTGCAATTTCTCACTAATAAACCATGTTGGAGAGAAAGTCACCAGGCATCTAACAGACAGCCTTGAATGACCGGACAACGATGAATAGCTTTTTTACTATTCCACCTATCTACGAATATATATTAAAACACACATAAATAACGCCTTATACAATTATTATACAGACATACATACATTAAATACAATAATCCTCCATGGAGTGAAAAATTAGCCAGAGCCAGGAATCGAACCTGGGTCCACAGCGTTCCGGGCTGTTGCTCTAACCACTGAGCCACTCCGGCCAATTCCTGAGTTCGCAATTTCTCACTAATAAACCATGTTGGAGAGAAAGTCACCAGGCATCTAACAGACAGCCTTGAATGACCGGACAACGGTGAATAGCTTTTTTACGATATCACCTATCTACGAATATATATTAAAACACACATAAATAACGCCTTATACAATTATTATACAGACATACATACATTAAAAACAATAATCCAACATGGAGTAAAACATTAGCCAGAGCCAAGAATCGAACCGGGGTCCACAGCGTTCCGGGCGGTTGCTCTAACCTCTGAGCCACTCCGACCGATTCCTTCGGCGTTATTTATGTGTTTTTCAATATAAATTCGTAGATCGGTGGAATAGTAAAAAATATGTCCACCGTTGTCCGGTCATCCAAGGCTGTCTGTTAGATGGCTAGTGACTTTCTCTCCAACATGGTTTATTAGTGAGAAATTGCAGACTCAGGAAGCGGCCGGAGTGGCTCAGTGGTTAGAGCAACACCCTGGAATGCTGTGGACCCAGGTTCGAATCCTGGCTCCGGCTAGATTTTCACTCCATGTTGTATTATTGTATTTAATATATGTATATCTGTATAATAACTGTATACCTTAAAAGAAAACTTTTATTAATATATTTTTTAAGTTTGTATTCTATTTCATGAAATTTGTAATGACTCGACAAAATTATGCAACTATAATATGTATTAAATTTCAAACCATTCGGTAGGGTAGTTTTAGCGCTGTTATATAAGGATAGACAGACGGACTAGATGACGACTATAAGAGCTACGTATTTATATAATTGCGAACGCACCTAAAAATCACGAATCGAAGGTCAAAATTTTCCTAAGATTTTCCAATCAAAAAATGAGAATTTCTTTAAATTACCGAAAAATCTCGTTCAATGGTATGTATGTTCCGTTAACTTGTTGCCGGGATATTCCAAATAGTGCACTTTTCTTCTATAGAAGAATGATATTTTGCTAATTTCTTAGGATTATAAGGAGCTAATATAACAATTTTAGTTCTTTTGCAAAACAGACCATATACATTTATAAAAATATGAACCTCAATTTATATACGGACGTTTAAAGTATCCACACACCTTCGTTGGTGACTTTTAAAAATTTTTGATTTTTTCTCTTTATACCAATTTTATATAGTGACATTTAAATTAAAACATTGAAAAAATATATAAAAATTTTAGCAATTACGCACAAATAATTTTTTTAAGTGAAATATAGTCAAAATTATGTGAAAAATTGACATTTGCGCAAAAGATAATTCCTCAAAATGAAATCAATGCATTCACATTTTTCAAATAGCAAAATAAAAAGAATAACTTTCTCTAGGACATAGATTATGCGCATTAAAATAGCATCTCTATTTCAGATGTTGTGGCAATTGAAGTACTATTGTAATGAATAATTCGTAAAATTTTTTACAACTTTTTAACCAATATCAGTGTAAATATAAAACTAGTTAATCTATTAGCATGATTCTAGAATATTCCTTCTATGAACATTTGTAAAATTAGTAAAAATTATTTCAAGGCATTTCATCCATAATTTTTTGTTATAGGATGTTTTGCGTATAGTAAAAATCTAAAAAACTTTATTTTGAGAAAAAGCTAAAAATAACTTTTAAACACATTTCGCACTATAAAAATAATTATTATTCTTTAAAAGTTTAATTATCAACTTCATGCATTTCCTTGGACATTTAATCCAATTTAAATGCTAAATCTCGAAAAAGAAGAATGTAATCCCACATTTCAGCTTACTTCCGGTTTGCAGAACAATACTTCCGGTTATAAAATTCTTCAGCAAGCTGTATCAGCTGCAACTTCAAACGGCTAGAACTGAATTTTATTTAAGATACAGACACAATTAAAACAGAATTCGATAGATAAAAGATCGGATTTTAATATAATTGCAAAAGAGAAAAATCGATATTTTTATCGAAAAGGACGTGTGCGGATTTCAGTAAAGAAGTATAAACAAAATATTGCATTAAATATTTCAGTCTTCAAATCCATTGAAAGAATTCAATTGCACGTTATATGTAACAAAATATTTGTATTAGTATAATAATAGACAAAATCCAGCTCTAATAGTATAATAAACAAAGAATTTATTAATAGTTGCTATTTGAAAGATTTCCAAAATAATTTTAATAAATAATTTCATTAAAACACTAGATAATTTCTTGCTGCTTTCCATGCAAAAAAGTAGCATTTTAGACAAGTTGTATTTTACTTACTATTCGCTGTGTTTAAAATAAAAGAAAATTGTCAACTAAACATTCCTTCTATGCATTTATTAATTCTTAAAGTATTTAATGCATCAAGTGTCTCTGGAGAGATATACATTATACGGACATTTGACATTTCTATACATGATCTGAAATGCTTTGTCGCAAACTGTCATATCATATTATGATAAATTAAATAGTCCACATAGAAATTATGAATTCCAATAAAAAAAAATTATTATTCCATTATTTAATAAATAATGCAATTTTATACGCTCTCCATCTTTTATGTAATACAAAAAATAGTGAATTTGATTTGTCTTGATAGATGTATGAAAAAACTTTCATTCCCGCTAGATTACGTATGGCCATTTTTTTTTGGCAAAACCGCTAAGCACCTTACATTCGGTATTTTAGAATCTAGTTCATCTAATTCATTGGTTCTGAAATTATGGATTTGGGTCTATCAGTTGTCCACGGGCCGATGTTTTGATGTGTTGCGGAGTAAATGAAGTGATTAAAAAAATTATTAATTTTACGCACTGCAAAAACATAACGAAAACAATGTTTAGGTCATTAAATGAAAAGAAATGAGAAACAATATACATAAGCAACATTCTAAAAATAAAATGTCTTATTAAATTGCTAAGGTTTGCTAGTTACAGCGCCTTATCAAACCATTCTCATTTTGTGTACGGTAAAACAAATTTCAATCCTGATATAAAAACCCTCGTGGATAAAAAAAAAAATCTTATAACTAGCGTTGATTTTTAAACAGTATTTTGTAAAAAAGGATTTTTTTGAACAGACGTACTTTTCCATGCCTAGTTATAGAATGGTATATTTTCTGAGTATGCCTTATTATTATTATTATTGCGATTATTCACTTCAAGAGTACGTAATTTCGTTTTAGTGATAAGTTCGCTTTTACATAGGAGGTATAAAAATTGCTATCTATCTACATATTACGTGGGTCTCAAGAAATAGGTAATATTTAAGATGGGAGGCATAAGAATAAAATTTGAGGACACCTTATCTAATTATTTTACTGTTCTTTTCTTCATAATTAGCAATATGAGAATAAAATTACCTTCTATCTAGCTGGAATCACTTTTAATCTCTGAAATCATAAGATGTTTTAGTTACTGTTATTTTTTAGGTTCTATTTAAGAGTTACTTCAATAGATAAAAATTGATGATAAGAAAATAAGCTTACGAGTTGCTGACACTTTTTCTTGTCTGCGTGACGCCATTATTGCTGTAAAATGACACTAAATTTTTCATTTTGTAATCTGATACATCTAATAAATCGTTTGAAAAACTTTAAATTATATATATATATATATATATATATATATATATATATTTAAACTGATTAACAGGAAACTACTAAAAGAGGATATCCTTCGATATATGAAGAATTACTTTTAAACTAGGCAAACTGCTAAAACTGCTAGTTCTAATGCTTGTTTAAGAATTTTTATACATAAGAGCTTTTCTTCTTTTTCATTTGTCGTTAAAAGGTGTATAATACCCCATTACCGAGAAGGTGTCTTCCATCCAGAATATTCTTTAAATTTTCATGTGAGAACAATCATTAATATATTCAAACATTAAAAAAAACATTGATGCCGTTTGCAGCATTTATCGTAAAAAATGCTGTTTCTATCTTACAATACTGTTGTTTATCAAGTTGCGAAAAAAAAAGAAAAAAAATGACATTTTGTCTCAAGAAATCATACGTGAAAGCCTAACCAAAAAGCAATATTTTCAAAAAAATTTATACAATAAGTTGTTTTGTTTCTAAGTTTTAACGCATCACAGAAGCATATTCTGTACTCCCACATGGTTCGAAATCATCTATCAAGCCTACTTTTCAATATATTCCTACGGAAAATTCTGAACTATTGTGTATATGGGGGAGATGGATGAAACTTACTATTGTGTTTAAAATAATTTTATTTGACTTTAAATCCACCAAAATGAAACGGGCACCATCCTGTAAATTTATTGTTGATTAAGATGCGATGTATAAAGATGCGAGAGTCGTATACTTTGAGATACTGTGCAGCATGAAATAGAAATCCTTTAAAACGAAGTTTGTACTGCTTTATCCTCTTAAGACCCTAAGTTAAAATAATAGTACAAATGCTCATTCTTTGCTTTTAAACAAGCAAAATTACATCATAGATAAACAAAAAATATATTTTTTTGAAATCTATTGTTTTAGGGGGCTTGTAATTTAGGTTCACAAATATGAACATAAAATTATTAGCCCCCCCCCCAAAATATCAATTTAATTATCAATAACCTAAAATTACACAATAAAAAAAAATAACAGCTTTAAATAAGTGAATAATCTGCAAATCTTTTTAATTTTTTTATTATAAAGTTTTTAAATTAAAGAATTGTGAAAATTACCTACTTTCTTGGATGCACTGTTTCGAAAGTATTTTGCAAACTCAGGTTAAAATAACATTTATTTTATAAGGAAATCGACATCGGTGCTGTAATTTATTGATTTCATTTTAAAGCAAAAGCATTCAACTTTATTGAAGTGAAGTTAAAATGTAAAAATATCAATCATTTTATTTTTTATGAGGAAAAGAATCTAGGTACCTATTTGGGTACCCAGGACTCAAGAGGTTATGTTACAATAATACTTTCGAAGCGTTTGCCGACCGTATTGTAAGTGTGTATGTTGCTCCATTTGAATGTTATAAATACATATTAAAATTGTTTATACATATTAAAATATGTTTATAACTATACACATCAGGTCCCACTTGAAAATGGGGATAGTCCCCCCTAAAGGGGGCGCTGTAATGGAGATTTTTGAGCGATTTACTTGATTTTTTTGCAGTTTAAGTGAAGAATTTATGAATATTTTTCGACGAAATGTTATATTTAGATGCAGACCTGCCAAGTCTCCGGCTTTTTGGATACCAGTAATTTAGTACAGAAAATGTTGTTTTATTTAATCAGAGCATTTTGCGATTTAAGAGAACAACATTTTCTCTAAAAAATTACTGGTGTGCAAAAATCCGGAGACTTGGCAACTCTGTAGATGTAAAGTAATAAGCAGAGGTTTGCATAAATGTTTGTAGAAAATCGTCTTGAAGGTGGCACTGTGATAGCAAGTTTTGCAAGATTTAAGGGATGGGCGCGGTAGCTTTTAAAATAAATCATATTAATTCACCTAATTGTCGAATCTAGTTTTAATTTGCGCTTTTGTAATAAACAAAAATTGGCATGTTTTTTTGTTATATTACACGTTGATTAGCACACCTCACTAGTTTTACCGGTGTGATCCCAAATATTATTTTTTATTGAATTTGTTGTTGGCCTCCTAATTATCCTCATGATAAAATATTGGCTGCAGTGTGGTCACCCATGTTCTTTATATTTCATTAATGTTAACACAATTATTGAAGCTGGTATTTAAAATTAGTCTGCTATCAAATTGTGTTACAATTAGTGAAGTGTACTTATGTATTCAACTTTTACTTGGAGTTCCATTACCTACGATTTAGTTCGTTGAACTGTTTCAGGTAACAGACCAGATGTCATTATCAAAATGTTTCTGAGTGAATTGGGTCCCCTATATTTATCCATGATAGCTCAGCTGCTACAGCACTATCAGCTTAAGTCAAGGCCCCTGATTCAAATCTTGGCCTAGTCACTTTTCACTAAGTTTAAACTACACCATGTTCTCTATACCTCTGAAGTCTCAGAAGAATGCGTCAAATATTTTGGAAACTATCAAGTACAGTTTTGGAAAAGTCTCAAGTAATTCTGTGGTAAAAAAAAAACATATCCTATACATTTATAGGCATTATTAGACAGATAAAAGTCTTTATGTAATTATTAAGGGTCATTCTATATCTTATTAATGTTATAAAGTTTGAATATTTTAATTAGCAATTTTAATATTTGCCACAAGAAAAACTCCTGTACGAATAAATTAATATATAAAATAAATTCTTGAAAAGTGTGCTGTTAAATGTATACAAAATATATCAATTTCTAAAAAAATATATATATATTATTGTTAAGTTATTGTTTCTAAGTAAAGAAAGTAATAATTTAATTCTAGTTATTTTTTCTCATGTTTAATTATAATTATATACATATATGTATATCTATCTATCTATCTGTATATCTATATATAGATATCCAGTTTTAACCTTGCAGTGCATGTCGTTAGCCATGCCCTCCTGCCTTCAGGTTTAATTTTCCTGGTATTTATTTTTCGTTAGTATTTTGTGTTTGGTTATATTCGTATTATAGTTTCAAATGGTTATATTTTAGTGTTCAGTTGATATATTGTTATTTGTTTTTGGCTATATAGTGTGGTTAGTGAAAATTTATAATTGTATTTTCGTAATATCATGTCCTGTGAGGTTCGGTGACGTGTCTACGATTTCACTAGGGCAGTAATGTAATGTAGTTTCTGGTTTTTAAGAGTAGTATGGATTGAGTTTAGGACTACTATGGGCGGCTGTCAAGTATGTCTTTTATACTCTATGATATAAGTTGGAACAAAATTTGGTCTACCACAATGGTATTTATTGTTGTTGTTTTGTGCTATTTTTACAGTTTGGTGTATAGTGTTGATAATTAAATTGTTTTATAGTTTAAAAAAAATGTTATGTGTTTTTATAATGGTTGCTAATATTGGTTTTTGCATATTTATTTTGTGGATTTCCTCAGTTCTCTCGTCGTCTCTCTACGTGAAGTTAAGCAATGCACAATGGGTGTTATGGTGAATTCAGTTATACTGGGACTGACTGGAATATTGTCTTAGTGGTTGTGTTGTGCTGTGCATAAGTTGTTCGAAAATATAAAGTTTAAATATAATGAAGAGTACAAAATATGGAAATAAAGTTACCGGCAAGATACGGAATTTTATGAAATGCCGTAGTGCCCGGTCGGAACCTGAATACATGGTGGGGATCGGATCGTCAGAAAGCGACCATGCGAATAGTGTTTGTGGTGGTTCTGGAGTTTTAAGGAGTACAGTTTTTGAGGGTGATATTGAGAATGTTTGTGAGATGTGGGGGAATGAGGAGAGAAGCAGAAAAAAAAAATTACGAAAAAAGATAGATAATGTTACAATTACAAATAAAAATAGTGGTTTAAGTTATTCGTTGTATGTAAACAGTCGTGGTAGTAAAAATAAAGGTGGGATGAGGTATAGGACCAGATATATTTATAATCAAACTTTAATGAACAAGAAAAAATATGATAGTGATGGTGTAGGTATTGGTAAAATATATAAAACAAGATGGTTTTATAATAGGTGTTTTGAGAGAGTACATATCGGAGAAGGTCTTATTCAAATGTATGGACAAAAGATGTACAGTGTGTCCTTGTGCTGAAATAGAAAATGAGGGCCAAATGTTTGAAGAGAAATGTATAAAATTCTGTAAGGTATATAACTGTGTATATAAATTGTGGTGTAATGTGTGTAACCAGATGTATATTGGGCAAACATCCACACCAATAAATAAGCGAATTAATAATCATAAATCGGAAATAAGAAATCTTAAGACGAAAAAAGAGGACCAGGAGATTGAAATTACTCATTTTGCTGAGCATGGTGTGGAAAATATTAGAATATCTATATTGAAAATTATCCCAAATAAGTTAGAAAGAATGATTTGCGAAAAAGAAATGATGATTAAATATGGAACGGTTTACCCGTATGGTTTAAATGTTATGTTTAATCAGAATGTCCTACAAAATTTTAGAGGTAGGAATCTGGATAACTCTATTTATGACAAAATAAACTTGATATAAGGAAAGAGCTTATCAGTAGTGATATTAGACATAATAACAATTTGAATACTTCTAAAAATCTAAATACTTGTAAAGAAATAAAAATCAATATTTAATTGTGATAGTAATCGAAGAGAAATTGACATTAAGGGAATTATACTTAATATAAAAAAGAAATTGATTCCCGAGACTTTAACAAATTTACAATCTAGCACAAGAAATGCTAATAACGATTTGGGCTTGGATTTATTGCGGTATAGAATCAAGAAACAGGATCTACAGAGATATCGTAATTTAAAGAACTGTCAGAAAAGTACAGAAGAAAAGATCTATTTTATACTGGATTATGTGGGGAATTGTTAAAAAGGAGTTAATTTTGCTAAAATTTTAAACAAGTAAAATGGTTTACTACCAGTGAGTAAAGTAAATATAATTAAGGCATTTAACTATGATAAGCCTTTAGGCCGTATTATGTTTAATTATAATGGATATGCAAAAGACCTAAAGAGGGGTATTAATGAAAATACATGCAGTTGCAATGATGGAGAATTTATTAATTATATAGATAAAGATTATGGACATGTTATTACTGGTAATTTAGAGATTCTAAAAGACCAAAAGCTGAGAAAGAGGATGGAGTATGGCACAAAATACAGAATGAAACGAATTGTAACGAAAAGTGCAGCCATTAAACGGTTTACAACTAACATAAATATTTTTATACAAAAATTGACTTATAAATACAGCTTACCATGTAATGTTTTTGATGAGTGGAAGTTCTACATTTTAAGATATTTAAAGAGAGAATATGTTAGAGATTGTAACGGTGTGTCTCAAGAGGATTATACTAGGTTAACTAAATCTATTAAAGAACTTCAGAGTAAATTTATAATTACATATGTCGATAAAGCTAACACAAGTTATGCATTAATCTGTAAACAAATTTATGGTGAAATATTAAATGAAAGTTATAATAACAGCGATAACTATGAGCTATTGAAATCGAAAGTTTCAGTGATGGAAAACAGGGTTAAGATACTTTATAAAAAAGTTAAGTTGAAGCAGAAAAGTCAAAGTTTGCCATATCTTGTTCTAGTGCCAAAGTTTCACAAAAAAACAGAGAAATTTAGAATTGTAACTAGTGGGTATGGTTCATACCTAGAGTCTGCTAATAAGAAATTGTTGGAAGTTTTGAGTAGTGTATTTGATAGAGTGTTGAGTACGCAGTCTACATTTATTATAAAGAACAGTTACATTTTATTAGATAAATTGAAAAAACATCAAAACATAAAGAGTTTGCATATGATTTTGCAGACCTATACAGTACCATTAACTTACTGGATTTAAAGGACAAGGTTATAGATTTTTATAACAAAAACAGCGATAAAGATAGCGATAAAGATTGGTTTATTAACTTGTTTCAGTTAGTAATGCAAAAGAATTACTTGTATGAGGGGAGTAGAGTATTTAAACAGATTCGTGGAATCCCAATGTGGGGGAGTTGCGGTTCAATTTTAGCTGACATCTACTTACATATATATGAGAATAACAATAATTTAAATAGAGAAATATTGAGTTTTAGGTATATTGATGATGTTTTAATAGTTTGATTAAATAATGAAAATGTAAACCTAGATTTTAAATATTATCCAAATACTTTAAAACTAGAACTCTCCTCCCGGAATATTAAAAACATCAATTATCTGGATGTGAATTTGGAGTTGGAGAATGATAATTTGATAACAAGGGTTTATGACAAGAGAAAGTATTTCGATTTTAAAACTTTAAAGATCTTAATTTTGAATCGAACGTGCATATTTCTGTATTTAGAAATGTGTTTACAAACGGTTTAGTTCGTATTTAGAGGTTATGTTCGAGATTTGGCGATGCGGTTGGCGAATTCGTAAAGTGGATTAACATGGCAATGAAGCAGGGTTACCCTGAGAACTTTGTACGGAGAAATATGATTAATTTTATAGGTAGAAGTAAATATAGAATTGAACAGAATTCATTTTTGAACGCTAAGGGTGGTCTAGATCAGTTGTTCGGTGAGTTCAGAAAGGGTTGGTTACTGCTGTGTGTAGCTTAGTGTTTTGGTTGATAGTTTGAATTAATTTGGTCTCGGGAGGAGAAGGGGGACGTTGCATGTGTAGAAGCCAGTTTTAACCCTGCAGTGCATGTCGTTAGCCATGCCCTCCTGCCTTCAGGTTTAATTTTCCTTATTGATTTTTCGTTAGTATTTTGTGTTTGGTTATATTCGTATTATAGTTTCAATTGGTTATATTTTAGTGTTCACTTGATATATTGTTATTTGTTTTTGGCTATATAGTGTGGTTAGTGTAAATTTATAATCGTATTTTAGTATATATATATATATAAAATAGATCCAAAATCTATATTATGCCTATATTATGTATTGAAACGTATTTATTTCAATAAACTGATTTATGTTTTGCGCCACGCTATCCAAAATCATAAGTAAAATTTATGTAAATGATTATTTTGCGTCATATTATCCACTTGCATACATTTCCCTTTGTTTGGATACTATGACGCAAAATAATCATTTACATAAATTTTACTTATGATTTTGGATAGCGTGGCACAAAACATAAATCAGTTTATTGAAATAAATATATTTCAATACATAATATAGGCTCAGTGAAAGTAATATATTTAACAGTGTATTGAAAAATTAAAAGTATTGTTTGTATGTGTAAATATACTTTAGAAGACAAACGAAAAATAATTTAAATTGAATTTTAAAACAATCCTACTAAATTCACGTGAAGGTGTCACTCAAATTTTGATATCAGTTCTTTTAAAACCCATATTTTGAGTTTCTGAGAGATCTGAATGAAAAAGCATCAGCGAATAATTTTTTCATGTTAAGATAATAATTGCACCTGTGAATATAAATAAAACTAAAAAGAAAATGATGATTTTAAAAATATTATTAACATAGAGTCACTCAAATTTGATATCATTGCTTTTAAGATCCATATTTAAAATTCTTAGAGCCAAAAGAAAGTACTGCGTCACAACTTTTAACCCGTTAAGGGTTTTTGTACTGATATCATTACTTTTTTGCGGTTATTGATGAAAATGTCAATTAGTCGAAATTAAGCATAGGGTATAAATTAATCATTAAAATAAAATTTAAAAGAAATGCTAAAAAAGATCCCTAGGACTCCAATAAAAATATGAGGGTGGTGGCCCGAGGAGAGGAGTCCAAGACTCAACTTTAAAGTTATACAGCGAGAGAGTAACACAATTAGAAGGATGAAAATGCATGGCAAAACCCGTTTGTTCCATCTTCCTCCGCCAGAGGGTGCAATCTTTTCTATACAAACATAGCTAAAATTTTTCAGGCTGTCGATTCCGAGTCAAATGAGCCATACCTCGTCGTGATCGGTCCAATAGAACCCGATAGCAAAGCGCCCCCTGGTGGTGAAACTTGGAATTAAAATCGATATATCCTGTCGATGCCGTGTCGAATAAATTAAACTGCATTGTGATGGGACCCATAGAACTCGAGTTAGCTACAAAATCCGTTAGTTCCATCTTCCACCGCCAGGGGGCGCACTCTGTACTATACAAACATAGCTGAAATCTTTGAGGCTGTCGATTTCGAGTCGAATGAGCCATACCTCGTCGTGATTGAGCCTATAGAACCCGAGATAGGACAGCGCCCCCTGGTGGTGAATTTTGGGACAAAAATCGATATATCCTGTTGATGCCGAATCGAATGAATTAAACTGCATTGTGATCGGACCCATAGAACTCGAGTTTGCTGCAAAATCTGTTATTTCCATCTTCCACCGCCAGGGGGCGCACTCTGTTCTATACAGACATAGCTGAAATCTTTGAAGCTGTCGATTTCAAGTCGAATGACCCATACCTCGTCGTGATCGGGCCCATAGAACCCGAGATAGGAAAGCGTCCCCTGGTGGTGAAACTTGGAATTAAAATCGATATATCCTGTCGATGCCGAGTCGATTAAATTAAACTGCATTGTGATGGGACCCATAGAACTCGAGCTAGCTACAAAATCCGTTAGTTCCATCTTCCACTGCCAGGGGGCGCACTCTGTTCTATACAAACATAGCTGAAAACTTTGAGTCTGTCGATTTTGAGTCGAATGAGCCATACCTCGTCGTGATTGGGCCCATATAACCCGAGATAGGACAGCGCCCCTGGTGGTGAATTTTGAAACTAAAATCGATATATCCTGTCGATGCCGAGTCGAATGAATTAAACTGCATTGTGCTCGGACCCATAGAACTCGAGTTAGCTGCAAAATCCGTTAGTTCCATATTCCACCACCAGGGGGCGCACTCTGTTCTATGCAGACATAGCTGAAATCTTTGAGGCTGTGGATTTCAAGTCAAATAAGCCAGACTGCATTGTGATTGGGCACATAGAACCCGAGATAGGAAATCGCCCCCTGGTGGTGAAACTTGGAATTAAAATCGATATATTCTGTCGATGCCGAGTCGAATAAATTAAACTACATTGTGATGGGACCCATAGAACTCGAGTTAGCTACAAAATCCATTAGTTCCATCTTCCACCGCCAGGTGGCGCACTCTGTTCTATACAAACATAGCTGAAAACTTTGAGGCTGTCGATTTCGAGTCGAATGAGCTATACCTCGTCGAGATTGGGCCCATAGAACCCAAGATATGAAAGCGCCCCCTGGTGGTGAATTTTGGAACTGATCGGTATATCCTGTCGATGTCGAGTTGAGTGAATTAAACTGCATTGTGATCAGACCCATAGATCTCGAGTTAGCTACAAAATCCATTAGTTCCATCTTCTACCGCCAGGTGGCGCACTCTGTTCTATACAAACATAGCTGAAATCTTTGAGGCTGTCGATTTTGAGTCGAATGAGCCATACCGCGTTGTGATCGGGCACATAGAACCTGAGATAGAAAAGCGCCTCCTGGTGGTGAAACTTGGAACTAAAATCGATATATCCTGTCGATATTGAGTCTAATGAATTAAACTGCATTAGATATCAATTAGTCTGAAAAAATTGCAAATTTCGTCATTTCGCAGCATAAAAATCAGGAATTTCGTTAATCAATGTGTAAAAATCATGGATTTCATCAATCGGCACAGAAAAAACATCAATTTTGTCAATAGGGGGAGAAAATATCATAAATTTCGTCGAACAGGCGGGTAAAAATCATGAATTTCATATATCAGTGCATGAAAATTTCAAATTTCATGAAACGGTCGCATGGAAATCAAAAAATTCGTTGATCGGGCATGAAAAAATCATTAATTTCATCAAGTTTGCACATAAAAATCACATATTTCATCAAACGGGTGTATAAAAATCAAGCATTTTGTCGATCGGGTGATAAAAAAAAAAAATCGTCAATCTGGCACGTAAAAAGTATGAATTTTGTCGATCAGGTGCGTAAAAATCATGATTTTTGTAGAATGGGTGCATAAAAATCACGTATTTGTCAAGTGGACGCGTAAAAATCACTAATTTCAGTAAACGGGTAACATAATTTAACATCAAAATTAATAATTTCATCGATCAGGCACAGAAAAAACAAAGTTCTTCAATCGGGCACATAAAAGTCATAAATTTTATTCATCAGATGCAAAAACATCATTAAATTCAAAATCACTAATTTCAGCGATTGGATGAAAGAAAATCAAAAATTTTGTCAAACGGACACGGAAAAAACGTGAAGGGAAAAAAGAAATCTGAAAATCCTGCATTAGGCCGGTTTTTTCTACATTTTTAATCACCAGTTTTATCGCTGAGTGCTTAATTCATTAAAGCCTCAGTCACTGATACATGTACGAATGTTTCTCGCCCATAATTAAAAAAAAATAATTAATTAAAAAAAATCACAGAATACAGCAACCTCAAAAATATATGAAACTTGTTACAGCAGCTATGAGCTATCATTAACACATGTATGCACATTTCATTCTCTTGAAAACAACAACAAAAAAAACATAACTGGATACAGAAAGTTTTTCATATAGCGATGTATAAAATAAATGAAATTCATTAAAGCAGCGATTACTAACACATGTATGTGTCGATTCATTGTTATACTATTTGTACTGTTCAAAATTGGCAGTCGTTACCCGTCAAATGCATCTACATTATTGCATTTGACAACGACAAAATTAATTAATTGATGCAAATTAATTTAATGTTTAATAAAATTACACGTTATATTATTTTGGCGATATAAATTAAAAACAGTAGTTTAAAATTAATTAATATTAAAGAATAATGATTTTGGTTAAAAATAATAATAAAGCTAAAAATCCATGATAGGAAGAGCTGAATTCTTATAAAATATTTTGCCAATGCATTTAGAAACAACCCAATCCTTATTATTTTGACCTCTTCGCAAGCGCCTGTAATGTCACAATAGTTAAAGCGGGAGGCGGCAGCACAGACAATCACCTCATCGAGTTCACGGCTGAAATTCCAGAATTAGTTAAAACTTGACTCGCATATTAAAACGCAATCGGTCTGCCTAGTCATAACTTGGTGGAAAACCCGATTTTAGCGGTTGGCTCGTAGGTTTACCATTGTGTGTTCCTGCTCCCAGTCCTCTATGGTTTCATACCTTTGGGTGCAGGAAAACACAATGGTAAACCTACGAGTCAACCGCTAAAATCGGGTTTTAAGGTGTTTGCCACCAAGATATGACTTGGCAGACCGATTGCGTTTTAATATGTGAATCGAGTTTTAACTAATTCTGGAATTTCAGCCATGAACTCGATGAGGTGATTGTCTGTGCTGCTGCCTCCCGGTCTAAATGTTTTGAATCTTTAAATTTTGAATTGTGCGCAAACAGTAAATAAATCGTACATAAAATTGGAGAATATTTTTTATTTTTTGGCATTTAAAATATATATATATATATATATATATATATATGTATATTTTTATTTATTTATTTTTTTTTCTAAAAAAATTTTCTGTAAAGTTCTGAATTTTGCAGAAAATTTTCCGCGCACAGCGTGCGTCTATATTATTGTGTATGTATTCATACGCATTGCATATAGCGAATCCAAGAGTCCAGGATTAGATTTAATATTAGGTATTTTATTTATTTATTAATTGTTTCTTATTTATTTTGACTTGTTGGTTCTCCATTTCAAAATTTACGTTTGATTAAGATGCTTAAATGGTCCATAGCATTCCCTGTTTTGTGATAGAACCTTCCAGCTTCATAGTGTACAATTTTTCTGCTGAATACTGTGCATATTTCAAGGTTCTTAAAACTATTATTTTGGTTAGTGATTAACCAAAAGCATTTTTGGGGTATTTAGTAAATGCGACTGAAATGATTATTTAACAATTGAATCAAATACAAAAAATCGTGTTAAATTAAAAGGAAAAAATAAATAAACTGGAAATTCCGAGACTAAATTAAATTTTTAAAAGCAAATAACTCTTACATTGAATCACAGTAGTTTAAATAAGAAAACTTAAAATAATAACAAATTAAAGAAATAAATGAGGTCTTAAAAATAAAAAAATTATATCTGATTTTTTTTCCCAAAAAAGATAGTAAAAGAAATCTAGCATGCTGTTTTAGCAAGCTAGGCCAAACAGATATCCGAAAACAGTGTTTTCTCGCCAAAATGGTGCGAAACAAAATTCACGCCAACCCCGGTGTGTCTGCGACAGCTGTTCCTAAGAATCTACCATCTGCACATATATATATATATATATATATTTTTGTTCTCTGTGTAAAAATAAAAATGTTACTTAATACTGCAGCTTTATGTAACATGCCTAGTAAATTTCTATAATTTTAAGCATAGGATATGCACGATAAAAACATAGGATAATCTCTGGAATGCATGAAATTCATTCAAACTTTGGTTAATAACTTATATATATGTACGCTTCGCGTACATTAACTGAGAAAAAAAATCCTGCATGCACAAAACACGCTGTTCAGCACTCTCTAGAATGCATGAAATCCATTCAAGCTGCGGTCAATAATGTTCGCACAAATATTGGTTTACAGCAATCTCTAAAGTGCATAAAATACATCATATCAAATAAAATTAACAAAAATGCACTTACCTTTATTTCTCATTTTTCGTTTTTTTTTAATATTTCACAGGAATTATCCTTTATGACATATAGCAATCCATTAAATGCCATAAAACACATTTTACAGCCATAATTCAACAAATCTGACACACAACAAACCAAATCCACAGACAATAGAACCCTATTCTAGAATATTCTAATCTGTCAACCAACCAATCCAGTCTAATTCCCTCAAAAACCTGCTCTAATTCCAGAACCATGCTTTCTGCTCATGCTAGAACAGAACACAGAAGTCGTGGAAAAAACGTAGGAGACAAACCGGTAGCAAAAAAACTCATTTATCGCTTCACTAAATTCGACGATGCCAAGCGTCTCGCTTGTTCTAGGATTTAACCTATTTTTCTTAATTATCCATCTTAGTTTGTGGATAAATTTTTGTGATGTCAGTTGAAACTGATCTTATTGTACGTAACGATGCATCACATTATTTGAATCCTTTTTTCTACACCATGATGTTGCTATTTAATGATATTTTTATTTTAATAAACAAAACAACTAATAAATCGGTAAAATATTATAAAAAAGTTCAGATAAATGAATTAAAAATTATTTCTTGACAAAAAAAAAACAACCTGCGTAACACATCTGACGTAAGTGAACTTGTTAAATCCTGTAGTTTGGCAAGTTTTTTAATTAGAAAGTGGTTGAGGGGATAATGGAGAAGTACCCTAATACATATACAGGTAGAACTTCTAAAATCCGGAATCGCTCAAGTGTACAGTATTAGAAACTCTACAGTATGTGTTTCTAATTTTTAAGTCTGGCTTTAATTTAAAATTTAAATTGTTATTTCTCAGTCTCTAAAATCTGGAAATTTCGAAAATATGGAATTGCAGAGTCCCGAGCGATTCTGGATTTTAGAAGTTTTACCTGTATAAGCGTTTTGAACTCATGAAGGCCACCCCCCCCCCCGAAAAAAAAAAGAAAAAAAAAAGATATATATTTTTTTAATTTTAGGGTCATAGTAACTAAAGGGAAAAAAAATCCCCTACAACGTTTTCTATTTTTTCATGCACTGTGAAGATTTCTTGTCGTGTTCAAAAACAAATTTCACAAATACTTCTAACATAATTAACAAATACTTCTTGAATATATTTTTCATTTTGTTTAAGTATGATAAAAAAAAAAAAAAAAAAAAAAAAAAAAACTAACGTTTGCAAGTGTCTCTGTTTAATAGTATATTTCAAGAATCAAAATTGATCCTACATAACTACATAAACAAGAATGAAGAATACAGTACCTTTTTTTTTTTTAATTCCATTTCTTAAATTTGGTGCAAGATACTACTGAATACTTTGCTACAAGATTTGCTTAAAGCTATTACCCTCTGTCATGATTTTTTGGTTTCCAATACCGCGTCCACCACTGCTCCGAGAATTGACGACTGATTTCGTGATTTATTATGTAAAATCTATTTTAATATTTGAAAATAAGCTTTCACTAGGAAAAAACAAACAAAAGAAACATTGGTAGAACTTTGAATTTCTCTGACTTATGAAAATAAATACTAGAAGAGAAATACATTTTTCTTTATCATCTGTTCTTAAAATGCAAATTTCAGAAATGAAATTGGAAAAAAAAGGTACTGTATTCTTCATTCTTCTTTATGAAGGGTCAAAGCTATGCATTCTATCGAATGTTTTGATACTTAATCTTGAAATATATTATTAAAGAGAGACAGAAGCTTACAAATTTAGTGTATTTTATCGTACATAAACAACATGGAATTAAAAATGCATTCAAGAAGTATTTGTTAATTAAATTAGAAGTATTTGTGAAATTTGATTTTCAACGCATCAAGAAATCTTCATACTTCATAGCAGCACATCGCATGGAAAAGATCGGGTAAACAAACTGATGACTGATTCGTTGATTAGAATCTGTTTCAAATTAACTGATAAAAAAAAATCTGAATCTTTTTTTCCTTTAAAAAATGACAAATTAAATATATAAATAACAATTAAATTGCATATATATAATTATAAAATATTTCAATATTTTAGTCAAGGAATCTAAATATTTTTCGACTTAATAAAGATTTTGAAATGCGGAATTCTTTATTATAACAAAAAAGAAAAATATACAAGCAATAATTTAATTTAATACATATATATTACATATTAAAAATTGCATTAAAAACTGTTTTTGTATTAAAAAAAAAAAGAATCTAAATAGTTTTTCAACGATATGGAGATGCTTTAGCTTTTAACTGTAACCGTGATAGCCATGAACATCCTTACTGCGCAGTAATAAAAAGTAGTGAAAAGTCCCAAAATCGTTAATGTTATTCAATAGTAGAATGCATAAGAAAAGAGTCCGATTTTGAAACTGGATTATATAAAAAACAAGAGTTTTCCTACGTGAACTCAAAGTCTTATTCGCTTCATCTAAAATCGATTAATATAATATATTAATTTTAAAAAAATCCTTCGATCCATTTTTGAGATAACAACTATGTGCCCATTACACCATTACATCTTCCATTTTCGCTTAAAAATTGGTTTCCAGATCTCAAAATCTACTGCATGTAGAAATCTATAAATTTCAGGATAGAGTTAGGCCATAGATAGAAGACTAATGTGAAAAAATCGAAACGGTATGCCTCATATTTACTGATATATTAAATGGCGGCGTTTCGATTTTCCTTTGATGTCCTGCTAGCTGTATATATGAGAGAGACGGAAATTTCGGTTTTGGACGTTCGGTTTTCGGTTTTTGCTGCGTCACTCGAGATACTGCCGTCTCTCATCATTTCTTTTAAAACCCATATTTTGAATTTCTGAGAGATCTGAATGAAAAAGCATCAGCGAATAATTTTTTCATAATAATTTTTTCATGTTAAGATAATAATTGCACCTGTGAATATAAATAAAACTAAAAAGAAAATGATGATTTTTAAAAATATTATTAACATAGCGTCACTCAAATTTGATATCATTGCTTTTAAGCCCCATATTTAAAATTCTTAGAGCCAAAAGAAAGTACTGCGTCACAACTTTTAACCCGTTAAGGGGTTTTGTACTGATATCATTACTTTTTTGCGGTTATTGATGAAAATGTCAATTAGTCGAAATTAAGCATAGGGTATAAATTAATCATTAAAATAAAATTTTAAAGAAATGCTAAAGAAGATCCCTAGGACTCCAATAAAAATATGAGGGTGGTGGCCCGAGGAAAGGAGTCCAAGACTCAACTTTAAAGTTATACAGCGAGAGTGTAACACAATTAGAAGGATGAAAATACATGGCAAAACCCGTTTGTTCCATATACCCGTTTGCGAAATATACAGAAATATATATATATATATATATATATATATATATATATATATATATATATATATATATATATATATTTAATATGCGTGTATTAAACCTTTTATTTTCAGCGACTATTTTTAAATTCACTCGTACCACAATTTACGAAAAATGTTGTTTGAGTTAGTTTTCTCTGCAAAACATCCTACTATATTACAGATATTATTTTTCAAAAGTGATACGAATAGAATAACAAATAGTCCACACAGGTAGTCAAATGGTTAAAAGAATTAAATCAAATATTTGAATTAGAAAACTAGTATTTTGTAATTGTAAATCCATTTAAAAGAAGAATACATTAAGGAAATTAACATACTTGGATTTATCAGAAAACGTTTAGAAAAAATCAGTATACGTGATCTTATTATTATTATTATTATCATTATTATTATTATTATGAGGAAAACGTATAACTGAAATGAGAGTAAAAATATATTTAAAATATAATTATTTTTATCTTTCTATGCATGGAAAATATTTATTTTTCGATAAATGATAAAAACGATATATACTTCGATAAAACGATAAATACTTCGTAGCTTCATATTTGTAACGTCTACTAACCGTCCTAACTAGATAATGTAAAGTATTAACTGTAAGTATAAAAACTGCAGGTGTAATTTACTTTGGGCTGATTGTATTCGTCTCTCAGAAGAATATCAATAAGAAACTGCTAAAAGATAACTTATTAATAGCTATTATTTTAATAAATATCTTCACTGTGACAGAAATTGGGCAAAACGAGATTTATTATTGTTAGCAACTGACATGATATCAGTTTTTCTTTTCCTTTCCGTAAAGAAGTTATAAGAAATGCGAAAAGAAGCATTTTCATTTTTCTCTTTGCTGATTTAAGATGTAACTTTATTTATAAACACCATGTAACTACTAAAACGCTAAATTCGATGAGTTCGTTATTAGCACAGTAGATACAGTATACTTTAAACTGATGGAATTTTTTCCTCTGAAGGATATTAGGAATCACAGGAATCTACCGAAAAGGAAATAATAGTTAATCTCTTTCCTTACAATAAATATCCATACTGAAATAGAGACTAAACGAAACAAGATATATTTTTGTTAGCAGTCATGGTTTGAGATACCGTTTCAATTTTCGTAAAGATTGTATCAGACATTTTCAGGGGGAAGCATTTTCTGTGTGTTAAAAATATATTGAATCAAATTCTCTTGCAAATCAATATTGGTTATGAATAGAAAGGATATTATAACAATTAAAATACGTCAAACGAAAACCAATAGTGCTTATATTTTTGTGTTACACCGGAAATATTTTAATGGGAATGACATTAAATAAATAATATCCTCTTGCTATAAATTTCTCTCTCTTATTTATACTTCGTAATTTTTTGCACATTATAAATACCTAATTTCTTAATTAAAACTTAACATCTAAGCTATACCAAGGGAAAAAAAAGTTTATGCTTTGCCCGCCTTTTTACCATCTGGCATTTATGTGCTGTTTCACGAACATGTTCCGAACCCTATTTTTGTACTTTTTTCAACTTCTTTACTAGTAGTTAGTTATAACTACAGCTATACCATTTAACTTTCTTCCAATTATTTAGACTCTGTCCTTAATCTCCGTCGCTTTACATTTTATTCCAAATATGCTATCATCTCTTTTCTTAACTTTACATCTATCCTTTTCATTGTAATTGTTCTTTTATCTTGTAGTTAATGCTACATCTTAACTTTTCCCAACAGCTAAATTTAATACGAGACACTCTACTCACAAATAGACTGGGCGTAAAGTTGTCTGCAACTCAGAAGCTCCTTAACCGACATCATCTGTTCGGCAATTGTTCTTTTGAAAAATATTGATAACGAATTGAAATTATGAACAGATCAATAAGCGAAGTTTTGCGTTATGATGAAGGGGACGAAAACATCTCCTTTATCCTCCACCTCATCACTCTTAACTAAAAGTCAGCATAATCAGAAATTAAAAAAATAATGATCTGCATGGAATGCTGATAGAAAATACATTGTTGATGTATATTTTTAAAAATCTTGAAATATTTTTTTTTTTTCTAAAAATATGTTTTTCGGAATCTCCAGTGTCTGAAATGTGAAAATCCGTCAATTTTTTTTTTTCGATTTTCAAAAGGATTACAAGACTTACCCTATACTACGTATGATGGGTAAGTAAAAAATATTGAATTCGTAGAAAGGAATTTCTCGAGGAATTCAAAATCTTTAACAGTGTAGAATTTTAATTAAAGTGTTTTTGTAAAATTACTTTTGTTTATCATTAAACCAATCAAAAGGAATAATTCAAAACTATTTGTAATTTCTTATATAGTTTTATATTTTCGTAATTTCATAGTGTAATTTGTATACATATTTACTTTAAGTAACTTTTATATGAATTTTTATTACATCAAGCAATGTGATAAGCATTCATTATATTTTACATATTAACGGCTCAAGATCTTCTGTTCTAAATGTTTTTAAGGGTATCGTATTTAAAAAGTAACAAGTGGGTAAGTGTGATCGAAGATCGCTCAAAGGGTTTCGTTTAATATTCCTTTCAAAACACTTTATTCTTTCTTTAATAAATTCAAACAAATTTCATTTAGCAACCACGACAAAAAAAATGCCATTTTTTTATAAAGTAAAAATTTACCAGTCTATTTTTTCGTTTTGTTTCGAATATCTAAACCAGCCGGATAGCGGGCCAAGCCCGCTATTATATTCTGTCATAATAATATCCGTCATACGGACTAAATGCAATATTTAAAAAAATAATTTCAAAATTAAACAAGTTGTACACCTTCAAAATGTTAAAATATGCGAATTTTTCCATAATCGGATTTTTATCACGATTCAATATGTTATTCAAACTCATATTACTATTCTCTATTATTTATATTGATACTCGCTTTATATTATTCTCAAACATTTATAAAATTATTACCAGATTTTCTTTTTAATTCTCTAATGACGTGATATTAATCTGCTTTGTGTACTTACACATACTCATCATACTCCTTGTATTATTGAGAAATCTTAGACATTTTCCGTTTTATTACGACTATGACGTCAATCAAATTTATTTCAAATTTATATTTTTTTCAATGGCTGAAACTTTTTATTTCATTTTCATTTTTCACGTGAAAATCGTCTGATAGAAAATTAATTACTGTAGAAAGAATTTCATTGTGGATTTGGCATCTGCTATAACGAAAAATGTTTCAATTTAATAGGAAAAGGCTGTTAGAATTTTGGTTTTTTATCTCTATTTATTAAAATTATACGAATCTTTCAAATATTAATATTTTGAGCTCTTCACAGCTGCTATTCAGATTTATACACTAAGTTTCAACTCTGTAAGTTACATACTTTTTGAGAATCGCTCTGTGACGGACAGACAACGCAGAGGGGGTAATAGGGTTTCGTGAGATGAACGAAACCATTATAATATCCTGTGTCTGTCTGACCGTTTTTCACTACCCTTTTTCTCGTAAACTATGGGACGTGGAAAGTTCAAAATTGGGAAAGTTAGGAAGTCTTTTCCCCCCACATATTTTCAGATTATTAGCGATTCACAAATATGTTTAAGAAAAATTAAGGGGGCTAATTAAGTTACTTGAAAAAAAAACAGTTTTTTTTAAATATGATGTGGGGTATCGTAGGAAAGATCTCGTAATATCGAACTCAAATATATATTTGTTTTAATTTTAGGTGTAATATTTTCAGAGATATCATCGATATAGCACTGCAAAAATATGCCCCCCTTCCTCTATTTCCGAATCTACTGAAACTGAAACTATGAAAAAATTAGGGGTGGTAGGAATTTATTTAAACCTTGCAGAAAAACTATAGCCACTTTCCTAGGTGACATAGTTTTTGAGAAAAAAGCATTTTTCTTTTACACACAAGATTTACTTTTCCAGAGGTCAGCGGGTGAGTTGACGGGCGCTCGAGGTATCTATCGACGCAGAACCATCCAACGGTATTTGATAAAGATTTTTGAAAACAATTGTCGGTAATTTGCCGAGATATTAATTAAGTTACTTTTAAAAAATGTATTTTTATATATCGTGTAAATGTATCGTTTGAAAGATCTCATAACATCGAACTCAAAAATATATTTGTTTTAATTTTAGGTATTATATTTTCCGGGATATCGTCGAAAGTATAATGGAAATATCTGCTCCCCCCCCCCCTATTTCCAATTCCACTGAAACTAAAATTATGAAAAAGATTATGGGTAATAGAAGTTTATGAATAAATAAATAGCAATTAATACATTTAATGTGTGGAACCTTTTGAGTGCGAGTTATATTCGTACTAAAACGATCTTTTATTTTTTTTAAATTATGGAATTAAAATCATATTTATTAACAAGTGTATATATTTTGTACTTCTGCTAAATATTGAACTTTCAATTTTAAATTTCAACACTATTATAAAATCGAGAGAATAATTTTAATAATTATATATATGAAGTTTTATTAAATGCTCTACCAGTGCTATAAATAATTTCTTTGAAATATTATAAAAGATCTACTGTAAATGTCACCTGAGAATATGATTGAATCAGTAGAATTGAATTTCTCGGGAAATTTAAGATCTTTAAAATCTTACAATATCAAATGAAGTGCTTTATAAAATGACTTTTCTGTTCTAACTGCATCCAATCAAATGGAATAACTCAATAAATATAATGGAATTTTTTATGAGCTTCTGTCAATTACTTCGCTTTAAATTATAATTATTTCTATTGAAACATGTAGGTACCATTTCAATAAAATATATATTTGAGGTTTTATAAAATACCATAGCAGCCTTCATAGGAAGCATTTTATTTCAAAACTAGTAAATTGGCAACTGTAAATATCTTATCAACTTTTTATTTGATTATTAGAATAAAGTTTCTAGATTATCTTAAAATCCTTAAACTGTCACAATATTAACAGAAATTCTTTGTAAAATTACATGTATTCTCAAATTGAAGCCAGCCAAAGGGAATAATTCAATTTGTTTAAAATGAAAATATATTTTATTAAAATGAAGGAAATTTGAAAACTGATATGAACATAATTATCATAGTTCTATTCGCATAATATTGTTTTATTCAAATATATATACGCTCAGCCACAGAAAAAAAGAACACCCCATGAATTAAAAAATAATAATAATTTGAAAAAAAATTGTTTTAAAAAAATTAAATGAGTCATTTACCAGAAATTATAGCTTATTTGAATGTATGTTAAAAAAATAAGCTATTGTGTTCTCTTGATTGTGAAAATGTACTAAACTTTAAAATTTTCAATACGAACACCTTTATTTTGCCATCATATTTGGCTTTTTTTGTTAAATGTAATCATAGGATACCGAACGAAACGAAATTAGGAATTATATTTAGGAATATTGTATGCTTAATGTTTGGAACTCTTAATGTTAAATAAATCATTTCGTATTTCGAAACAATCCTGA
Organism: Maratus michaelseni; assembly: GCA_963931845.1. Taxonomy (NCBI): domain Eukaryota; kingdom Metazoa; phylum Arthropoda; class Arachnida; order Araneae; family Salticidae; genus Maratus; species Maratus michaelseni. The sequence goes on from OZ007592.1 coordinate 399,069,586, forward strand.
ATTGTAATCAGTATTTTTTTTTAAGTAAAATCAATTTCTGGAAACTTCAAATATGCGAATCCAAGATTACAGCTCATTCCACTATGTAGATTTTGAATTTTTATTAAAAAGGTATTCACGTTGTAAATTGTTTTGTAAGATTACAAATAAATTTAACATTAGGAGTGTCAAGTTTTAAAACTTCATAATTCGTTAACTGCTTGGGTGAATGGCTTTCCATTTCGTATCCTAAGGTAACCAAAAAAAAAAGACAAACATGATGTGAAAACTAGCTGTTTCTATTGAAAATTTCAGAATACGGTACAATTTTACCATGACTATTACCATATAAGCATTTTTTACATAAACTAAAACTTAAATTGCTTGATAAATTGAAAAAAAGTCATAAGATCCAGTTGAATGTCTATTTTTTTTCACTGTAAAAAAAGTCAAATGTTTATCTTAATTTACGAAAATATAACGAAGATAATATACAATAACATTTTATGAGTTATTCACGATTCCGAGAAGCGTACTTTATTTTTATACACCTCAGAAACCAATCTATTTCAAATCTTTAAAGAAGCATTTATAAACACAATGTTTCTTTTGCTGCTATTGAGTTCTGGAAACATTATGAAGTAGTTTTTATAGTGTATTTATCAGTTTTCTCAAGACGGAAAATTGATTTTTTCGATACTATACAATTTTTACTTAAACATTTTCAGATGGTAACTGATGTTTTACATCAATAGCTACGCTAAAAATATTAACATTAATGTTAATGTTAATGCTGTTAAATTATCATGTTTGTTGTTCAACATGCAAATGTTTACTTGAGAATGAATAGTATCCGAAAAACCTGTACTGCAAGTTAAAAAATCTTTTTAATACGCAATACTGCGGCAGCAAAATAAACTTCGTTTTTATAAATGCTTCTTTTAATCAGGAAAGTATATTTTTTTCTTATGGCTCTAAAGATAAAGATCGTTTTTCGGGATCGTGGGTAACAAGGGAAGTGTTATGGAGTATTTTCGTAGATGGTTATGATTATATTTTCCTTGATTAAGAAACAATTGTCTTTTTGTGCAGTGTTTGTTTCTGGGACAATTTGGAGTTATATTTTGTTTTGTATAGTGTGAAAATACAAGCTTTTAGAAACTGAAACTATTGTCTTTATGAAATGATCCAACATCATATTGGGATCATTGTTATTAACTTTTTTTTTCTAATTTAACCTCTAACTATAATTTATCTATTATAAATATACTATAAAATAATGTATCGTATAACTATAATCGTATATAATGGCAACACCGTCTCATTTTAATTCTGGATAATAACCTAGTGCTAATCAATCTGTCGTACTTATAATTTATTTTTTCTAACCGCCTGAGAAGACAGTTAAACAACACGATTAAATTATTGTTGTTCAAAGCAAATGTAAAATATGAAATCATTTTTCTTATATTTACAATTTTTTCCACTAATTGTTTCTGGTATGTAATTTTATTTTTCAGCATATTTTAAAAGCAGGGTAAAATATATTTTTTATTGTCAAACATTATTCCATTTCACTAGTAAGTACCAAATAATTTGACGTTAATGAATGTCTTTTGCATTATATTTTATAACTATTATTTTCATAGAAGCATATCTCTTCTGGTACATTCGCCACACCTCATCTAAGAACAGGCTCTACGGGTGCAATGAGTAAAATGCATAATCCATTGCTGAAAAGATTATGGGCTGTTTTTTACCATAACAAAACCAAAGTTTCGCCTGTAATTCGAAATACACAGGTGATTAGATGGTATATTGCTGTGAAACTTAAGTAAAAGTTAATGTAGTATGATATTTTGAAAGCTAGATTCGTTGAGAGATGTACTTGTTTCCTGATATTTCGGAATATTCTATTTTCTTTTAAATTAAGAATATTTGTTAAGTTTATTATAAAGATCTTACAGCAGGTTTCAAATATATAATTACCTGTAATTTTACTTTCCTTGGTGTTTAGTGTTATTATGTATGTGTACATGTTTTATGTCTCAATTATAATTTTTGAGAAATGAAATTTGTTAATAGAAAAAAGTATTATTTTAATCTCAAAATTCGCTTTCATGTAGATTGTAGGGTATCAATGAATAGTATTGCAAAATATTTTGAAAATTTCTCAATTTTTAAGTTATTTTTGTTCATTTCATACGTTTCATCTCAGATCCGACGCGTACGTATAAGATTGAGTTTTGCAATGCTGTTGGTTCTTTTCACAGTATTGTCCATACTTCTCATAATTGCCCATAGTTCTCAAATGGATTTTATTTTTTTTAGTAATTTTAGTTATTTTGTAAGCTTTTTTTTAAAATTAGGTTTGTAACATCCTTACGACTATTAACTTCAAAATATATAGATATTTTTTGGAAGTGTCTTTATTTCTGATGTGGAAATAATATTTTACCTGTTTAGTTTAAAATATAAATGGATGTAAAATTCAAAGTTAGGAAATTTTTATATATGGTATTCACAAGTTAACTAAAAAGGCAAGGGTACTATTTTTATTGAATGAAATAATAACTGTCTTTCGTTGAATTTATTATTACTTTGTAACACTTTCCAACCTAGTTGAAAAGTGTTTATGACTTCGGTTTGTCTGTCGTATGGCCGTCTGCCGTCTGCGGTCTGCCGTCTGTCCGTGCTCTAACTCCCGTAAATATGCTCGGATTGCTCTGCAATTTTTATATGTTATTGTAGTTATCTATAGCATGTTCCCTATTTCAACGGAAGTGTGTAGCACTTATAGTTTTTTTACAGGGACATTCAAAAGAATTCCGTTACATTGCGGTCTATGGGGAAAAATCATTTGCGGATTATTTAAATAATGTTTCACTATTTTAAACACATTGGAATTTATATATATCACTAAGGTGCATTAGAAGAAGCTTAATATGGAATAGGGTGTGGATAGCACTTATAGTTACTTTACTCCCGTAAATATGCTTGGATTGCAATGCAATTTTTACATGTTATTGTCGTTATCTATAGCATGTTTCTTATTTCAACTGAAGTGTGTAGCGCTTATAGTTTTCTCACAGGGTCACATAAAGAATTCCGTTACATTACTTTCTATGGGGGAAAATCATTTGCGGTTTAATTTAATGATGTTACACAATGTCAAATACATTGTAATTGATATATATGACTAAGGTGCATTACAAGAAGCTTAATATAGAATATGGCGGGCATAGCACTTATAGTTACTTTACAGGGAGAGTCAAAATAATTCCGTTACATTACGTCTATGGAGAAAAATCGTTTGCGGTTTAATTAAATAATGTTTCACCCTTTGAAACGCATTGAAATTTATATGTATCACTAAGGTGCATTACAAGAGGCTTAATACGGAATATTGTTTGTATAGCAGTCATCGTTCATTTACAGGGACACACAAAAGAATTCTCTACTGTCTGTTAACAATAATTCCTGGAAGTGTGTTTTAAGTTGCTGAATGCGATTTTAAATTTAATTCACTTTTTGTCTATTACTTGGTGTGTATAAATTCTGTAGATCATATAAAGGCAGCACAAAAGTTTGCGAACCTATTTCCGTTTATTGACAGAAACTCCAGAAGGAGAATTTTACGCGTTTCCTAACTAAACTAAAATTTAGCATCCAATGTAGTATATATACAAATCTATAGATCATATACAGGGCTGAATAAAAGTAATCGGATATTTTTCCGAATATTGTATGTGTTGGAAATTCCTGAAATTACGTTTTTAAAAATGTTATGCGTTTTCCAAATTGTTTACTTAGATGTTATCTTTTAGCTTATTAAACGGTAATGATTTGTAAAATTATTTTGGAAGCGTTGGAAAGTGTTACATAATCTATGCTTGACGCGTGATTTTTCGTTCTTGTTTTAAAGTAAAATTTGTTCGATACCATAAAAGTAATTTGTTTGCGTTTTAAATAGTTTAATAGAAATAAACAAAGGAGCAGAATAATAAAATTATTTTAGATAAAGAAAATTGTTTAATTTTATAAAAGTCTGTGTGAAACAAAATGTGAAAAAAAAAAAACAAAGGGGAATGAATATACGGAGCACAATTATTTGAGACATATTAAATGAAAATTCACCTTTGTTAATTGCCGTTTAAAAAACAATATTTCACAATGTAAAATAAATCATAAAGCCACATCTTCTGCAATTTTCATGATACAGTTAAAAGATTTTTATCTAACAAAGAATGTAAAATTCTTATTATTATTTTGTAAAATTTAAATTTTTACCATTTAAACAATGTAGGTCAAAAATATTGGTTATAACGCAGCAATGATTATTTGTTTCCATTTATTGCATAACTTGAATAGATGAACAGTAAAAATTAAATTGTTTTTTAACACTGTTAAACATAGTTGAAAAGTCTTTATGAATGTGGTTTGTCTGTCCGTGCTCTAACTCGCGTAAATATATTCGTATTGTCATGCAATTGCTTTATGTTACTGAGGTTTACTGTGACATGTTCAGTACTGAAAATGAAACGTGTAGCAATTTTTTTTCTCTTACAGGGACACTCAAAAGAATTCCGTCACATCTGGGTTTATGGAGAAAAATCATTTGCATTTTATTTTAATGATTTTCGCAATTTCAAATATATTAAAATTGATATAAATCACCTAGGTGCACCTCAAATGGCTTACTATAGAATAAAGTGTGCATAGCACTTATAGTTTCTTTTTATAGGACACTCAAAACCATTACATTACGGTCTATGCAGAGAAATCGTTTCGGGTTTATTTTAATAATGTTTCACTATTTCAAACATATGGAAATTGATACATTATATCATGAAAGTGCATTACAAGCGACTTACAATATGATATTTTGTGTATAGAATCCCTCGTTCATTTACACACAGGGACACATGAAAGTGAATTCGGTACTGTATGGTTTTTTAGACTATTGAACAGGCCCCTACCTGCCGAGCAGGTAGAGGCTTGGCTGGACTTGAAAGCCCAACTGAACGGGTTGATGCCTGACAACGGGACGAGAATTGCCCTGATTTCCGCATGGAGAAGATGTTTTTGATAAGCCCCTAGGCCAACGTGGCTTCAGTGCATCTTGTTGCCTAAGTTACTTTTCCTTAGTTGGCCGGTTACATTAGTAACTGCCCAACTAATACATAGATGATGTAGAGATACATACATGATGTTTGGATGAGTCGATTCAGCACTGCATAGTGTAGCGAAGTCATGCCAGACGGATGTGAGATGCTGAAGTACTTACTAATTTCACGCTGCATTGCACACGCATTGGTACTGTATGTTAACAATAATTGATGGAAGTGTGTTTTAAATATTTGAATGGGTTTTGGAATTTGACGGAATTATTGACGGAAATTCCATACGGGGAATATTAAACTGTGCTACACTTTTCCTAACTGAACTAAATTTGGCATTCAATGTAGTCTATACACAAATCTATAGAACATATACAGGGCTGAACAAAAGAATTCGGATATTTTTTCGAATATCGTTGGTAATTCCTGAAATTGGCTTATTAAATATGGTATGCGTTTTCCAAATTGTTTACTTCGATGTTATATTTCATCTTATTAAACGGTAATGATTTGTAAAATTATTTTGGGTGTGTTGGAGAGTGTTACATAATATATGATTGACGCATGATTTTTCGTTCTTGTTAAATCATTAATTGGCGATTCATACTTCTACGTGCAATGCTTTAAATATTCATTATCATCTTAGAAGCTTTTTAAAACAAAATAATTTTTAGTTTTGTATGTTTATTAATTTTATCAAATTACTTATATCGATTTCGTTTTAAATTTGTATAGGTAACACATGTACATATTTTTCGAAAATTAATTTCATAATCTCTCTCTCTCTCTCTCTCTATATATATATATATATATATATATTATAATTTTCGAATAAAAATATGTATTGTAACCTGTAAAATATTGCAACAAAATTTTATTGGCAGAAGTATTAAATGTGTGAACGTAAAATTACAGAACTTTCAAACAAAAGGTTTTTGAGATTTTGCTTAAAAATCTATCCGCATTGCAATTTTTTTTGCAACGAATAAAAATATATTTCATACATGGATTTCAAAACTTTAGATTGCAATATTTGCAAGACTACTAGACCGAATGATCAAGCCATTTTGCATCTGAGAATAAAATTTAATAAACATATGAGTCAAAGTTGCTAGAATTGAAAATTTCATAAAAAATAAATCTACTATCATTATATAAATTATTATTATGTGTAAGATTTTTACACATAGCGTTTCCATAATTTATACGCGTTAAAAACGAATTAATTTATATCTTCAATGTTTTTCGAAATCATATTTCATATATGCTACCTTTCATGCATGGCTATAAATGGGTATTAATGGATATAACATTTTTGCAATATTTCATACAATTGTTTTGAAAAAAGGATAAAATTAAGTTACATTAGAAAACACATTCGGAATTTATATTTAAACTAATTCAACTTAAAAAGTAATGTAAAATGAGAAAAGATAAATAGGAATATATTAATCCTAAATAAAAATAATTCATCATAACATCATTTATCAGATCATTACCTGCTCAACATAAAACTTCAATAGAATGTTAACTTGTTTAAAGAAAATATGTTCACTTCAATAGACCAAACCATAAACTAATTTTACAGTACATTAAACTCTAAATTTCTCTAAATAGCAGCAATTGAAATTCAGCAAATACTTTTAATTTTCCATTACAGATAACACAAAATATCTATTCATAAAAAAAACTGAAAAGAATAATAAATGTGATCTTTAAACCAAATACATAAAGGATGAAAAATACATCTGTTAATAAATATCTTAACAAGAATTTAATGCTTAGAGGAATGTTTAATGTGGAACATTAAATGAAAAATTGAATCCCATTTTCTTCCATTTAAAAAATGGAAACATTTGTGGATTAATATAGAAACCTGTCAATGAAGCCATACATAGTTTGAAGAAGAAATATAATATAAATATTTGGGGAGTAATTTTCTATCTCTAGTCATGATCAATATCTACGGGAGTTTCCTAAAACTAATGTAAAAAAAAATCAAGCTGTGATAATGTTGTTTAAGTCGATCAATTTCAGGACAGGAAATCAGGTCGCTAACCCACTCGTTAAAATACAAGTAAAAAAATTCAGGATTTTTCACTTTGAGCCTAGCTCGTATTTTCGTTCTTAACTTTAACTGTACTGAAAATAACTTACTTTTTTTCAGCTACTTACTTTCATTTTTGAGAAATATGATGATACTATACATGGAAGCGCAGTGAAATTTGGTCACGGAGTGCATTGACAATGGTAATGCGAATTATGGAGCATGTAACTCAGTGTTGTTTGGACACACATAGGGTCAATTTTATTACTCCTTGTAAAGTCATCATATGTAAACTATGACGACTATAAGATATACAAGGACATTTTTGATCGATTTATTATGACAAATTTGGGGAAAGCAACGTCTTCTGTAATAATAATCAAGGTATGTCTATAAACCAGAAGTTTTATCAAAAATGAATGTCAATCAAGAATCCCATAACATTAGATAATTTGGAATACATTATTTATTTACAATTAGTATATGTTAGGAATGTAAAAGAAGAAACTGTAATTTCTTGTAAAGTTTTTGTCACATCTGTATGTACACATAAATTGAGCATAATACAAATAAAATATCTACAAGATATACGTATTATACGTATTCCCTTCACAATAATGTTATTCCATAAAAAATCCTATATTATAGAACAAAAGTAAATTTCATTTACTGCAATTACCACATGTGGCAGACGTTCAAAGAATGATTAAATAATATTTATTGAACTGTTGTGGTAGTTATGGGAGACAAAAATATTCCCTTTTCCCGGAAACAAGACAGTGTAAATATATTTATATCTCTTATTGGGTCATTCTTCTAAAAAAGTAAAAAAATCTGTTTATATTAAAAAAGTAGTAGATTTGAAAACAAACTGTTATAATGAAAATAATGTGTGGTACAGTCAAACGATACATACAGATGATAAAATAACAATGAGTGATTAATTTTTCATATAAATAATGTGTTGACAGAATTTGGCAACTAGTTCACATGGCATGTCACAGACGTAATTTGTACAGTTTACTGGATCGGAAAGTTGTACAATATTTATTTTTATATTGTACAATAATTATTTTTATTTAAATGATCTGCAAAGATGATCTAAAGTTTAATTGCATAGACTAATCCTGTTTATTTTAGTTTTTTGGATAAATAACTATTATCGCGAGAAATTAAGCCGTGACCGTGGCCAGAAAAAAGTACTTCCGGCCTGTACCGCGAGGAAAAGGTATCTTTCATAGTCAATGTTTTTAAAAATTCAACTCAATTTACTTAAACGCCCGAAGCTAAATTGTTTAGAACTCGATTATAGAAGATTCAATCCCAATTTCAGTTAATACTGCATTTGAATGCGAATTTCAGCATGAGAGTTATAGCATAACAAAAATCAGATTATTTCTAAATGTCAGCCACAATATCATTTCAAACTGCCATATCTGAGCCATTTTTTAAGATAAAGCCAAAATAAAAAATGTTCCGGAATCATTTTATCACGATCTAACACTTAACGGAAACAACTTTTTCAATTTATAATTTTTTATACATTTTTTTAATTTTTAAAAAAAGTTTTAAAAAATTAACTTGCCGCCATTTTGAAACAAGTTGGCGCATGAAGCTGGTCAACGAACTCGGTCGAGACCTTGGTATGTTATATACGCATTATCAGTCGCATTCATACGGTTCATAAATACGAGAGTTACAGCGTAACAAATATCAGATGGTTTCAAAATCTTAGCCACCCTAGAATTTCAAACTGCCAAAATGTCCCAGAATAAAAAATGTCCCAGAATCCTTGTATCACGATCAAACACTTAACAGAAGAATTTTTTTCAATTTATAATTTTTTTGTACAGCTTTTTAATTTTTCTAAATTTTAAATATTTTTAACGGGCCGCCATTTTGAAACAAGATGCCGGATGAAGCTGTCCAACGAACTTGGTCGAGACCTTGATATGTCCTATGCACATACTCAGTTACATCCTAATCGGTTCATAAATAAGAGAGTTACAGCATGACATATGTCAGATATATATATATATATATATATATATATATAAATTTGCGAGCATTACGTTTAAAATCGGTAAATCGGTTTAAAATTTCAGTGCTCACTAAAAACGGTTTATATATATATATAAACCGTTTTGAGCGAGCACTGAAATTTTAAAAATAGCCACCATGCCAAATTTCCACTTCTTATACCAGCAGCATCACTAAAATCGCAATTTTGGAAAGTTTCTTACTTCTGCATCTTTATTTTGTATTATTTTGTATTAATTTTGTAAAAACTGTTCTGTGGAAGCATTTACGTATAAAAAATAACAGGCATGTTAAATTGTAAGTTTCTATCGCTAACACTAAAAAAACAATTTATAACGTATTCCGCTCAGTTTATATCTTTAAATTTCGAATTTTTAATAGTGTTTATACCAAGCGTCTGCATCTTAAAAGTTACAACTATACTAAATTTCCAGTTTCTAACCCGAATAAATCCAATTAAATCATGATGTAGAACGTTCTTAGACCGTTTTCCGCTCATTTCATGTTGTTAAATTTCGATTTTTTAGAAGCGGTTCTTAGCGAGCATTTGTATTTTAAAAGTAACCACCATGCAACATTTGAAGTTTCTAATCCTGTTAGTTAAAAAAAAAAAAATCGTAATTCAGAACTGCTTTTCTTCTTATGGGATCTTGGCTCCGAGGCTGGGGTTCACTTCCGCTATCCGCTCAAGTGAAATGAAGTGGGCCTCTAGATAAGGTTCCACTAATGTCCCTTCGACCTATGTCGTCAACTCACTTGGGAAAGGGTCGTAGAAGTGCAGGTAGGCGCAAGCCCCTGCTTCTCCCCCCGGCCGAAGAGCACCACCTTGGGAGTCCCCGGTTAAACCGGATCTTCCTTGGTCCTGACTCGTATGGACTCTGCACGAGCCTGGAATCGGCGGATGATGCGTGGACGCCTTCGGCGGTTGCGACCTCTGTCATTACCCTTTTAAATATCGATTTAAAAAAAAAACTGTTCTGTATGTGCACTGGTGCCTTAAAAAGTATAACCCATGTTAAATTTCAAGTTTCAGTCCTTATCAATTCTATTGAAATCGTAATTTAGAATGTTTTTAGAACAGTTTTCCCTCTTATAACTCTTTTAAATTTCGAATTTTTTTTTTAACTGTCCTTAGGGAACATGTATATCTTATAAGTTACTATCTTGCTCAATTTCAAGTTTCTAATCTCTTCAGTATGATAAAAATTGCAATTTTAGAATGTTCCTCGCTCTTGCAACTCCCTGAAGGTAGTGGTACTAACATAAAATATAACCAGTTGGAGCACTCACTGTCACCATAAATTTGCGAGCATTACGTTTAAAATCGGTTCGGTAGTTTCAAAGATTCCATAGAAATTGTAATTTAGAATGTCTTTAGAACACACTTAGCTCGTTTCACAATTTTAAATTTCGAAATATATAGACACTGTTCTTAGAGAGCGTTGACATTTTATAAGTATCTACCATGCCAAACTTCAAGTTTCTATTTCCTTCAAAATAAAAAATAAAAAATCGAAATTTTAGAACATTTTTCGCTTCTGCACCCCCCTTGGCGGAAGTGAGGTCGACATAAAATATAGCCTATGTTGGAGGAGGGACTGTCACCATCAATTTGCCACCATCACTTTTAAAAATGGTTCTGTAGTTCCAGAGATTCCATAGAAATCGTAATTTAGATTGTTTTTAGAACGCTTTTAGCTCATCTCACCCTTTTACATTTCCGGATTTTTTTTAGAATTTGTCCTTAGAGAGCATTTTCATCTTATAAGTAACTACCATGCCAAATTTCATGTTTCTTATTTCTTCAGTATATTTAAAATTGCAATTTTAGAACGTTCTTCGCTCTTGCAACCCCCTTAGGTTTAGTTACAAAGACATAAAATATAACCTGTGTTAGAGTACAGACTGCCACCATAAATTTGCAAGCATTACGTTTAAAATCGCTTCGGTAGTTTCAAAGATTCCATAGAAATTGTAATTTAGAATATTTTTAGAACACATTTAGCTCATTTCACACTTTTAAATTTCGTAATATTTAGAAACTGTTCTTAGAGAGAATTTACATCATATAAGTAACTATCATGCCAAATTTCAAGTTTCTAGTTCATTCAGTATAAAAAAATTCGAAATTTTAGAACGTTTTTCGCTTTTGTACCCCCCTGTGGTAGCTGCACCTGTATAAAATATAGCCTATGTTACAGCAGAGACAGTTACCATCAATTTGCCTCCAACACTTTTGAAAATGGTTCTGTACTTTGATTTCATAGAAATTGTAATTTAAAATGTTTTTAGAACGCTTTTCGCTCATCTCACCCTTTTACATTTCGAATTTTTTTTAGAATTTGTTCTTAGAGAGCATTTACAATTTATAAGTAACTACCATGCCAAATATCATGTTTCTAACTCTTTCAGTATTAAAAAAATGGAAATTTTAGAACATTTTTCGCCCCTGTGGGTCATGACACCGACAAAAAAATATAGCCTATGTTGAAGCAGGGACTGTTACCATCAATTTGCCACCATCACTTTTGAAAATGGTTCTGTAGTTCCAGAGATTCCATAGAAATCGTAATTTAGAATGTTTTTTAGAACGCTTTTCGCTCATCTTACCCTTTTACATTTCGAATTGTTTTAGAATTTGTTCTTAGAGAGCATTTACATCTTATAAATAACTACCATTCCAAATTTCATGTTTCTAGCTCCTTCAGTATAAAAAAATCGAAATTTTAGAACGTTTTTCGCTCTTGCATCACCCTGTGGTAGTGTCACTGCCATAAAATATAGCCTGTGTTACAGCAGGGACTGTTACCATCAATTTGCCACCATCAGTTTTGAAAATGATTCAATAGTTCAAGAGATTCCATAGAAATTGTAATTTAGAATGTTTTTTAGAACGCTTTTCGCTCATCTCACCCTTTTAAAATTTGAGTTTTTTTAGAATTTGTTCTTAGAGAGCATCTACATCTTATAAATAACTACCATTCCAAATTTCAAGTTTATAGTCTCTGCAGTATAAAAAAAAAAAAAAAGAAACGAAATTTTAGAACATTTTTCGCTTCAGCACCTCCTGGGGGAAGTGAGGTCAACATAAAATATAGACTATTTTGGAGGAGGGACTGTCACCATCAATTTGCCACCATCACTTTTGAAAATGGTTCTGTAGTTCCAGAGATTCCATAGAAATCGTAATTTAGAATGTTTTTAGAACGCTTTTCGTTCATCTCACCCTTATACATTTCGATTTTTTTAGAATTTATTCTTAGAGATCATTTCCATCTTATAAGTAACTACCATGCCAAATTTCATGTTTCTAATTTCTTCAGTATATTTAAAATTGCAATTTTAGAACGTTCTTCGCTCTTGCAACCCTTTGAGGGTAGTGACAAAGACATAAAATATAACCTGTGTTAGAGCACAGACTGTCACCATAAATTTGCGAGCATTACGTTTAAAATCGGTTCGGTAGTTTCAAAGATTCCATAGAAATTGTAATTTAGAATGTTTTTAGAAAACATTTAGCTCATTTCACCATTTTAAATTTCGAACTATTTAGAAACTGTTCTTAGAGAGAATTTACATCTTATAAGTGACTACCATGCCAAATTTCTAGCTTCTAGTTCCTTCAGTATAAAAAAAATCGAAATTTTAGAACGTTTTTCGCTTTTGTGTCCCCCTGTGGTAGCTGCACCTATATAACATATAGCCTATGTTACAGCAGTGACAGTTACAATCAATTTGCCACCAACAGTTTTGAAAATGGTTGTGTACATTGAGAGATTTCATAGAAATTATAATTTAGAATGATTTTAGAACGCTTTTCGCTCATCTCACACTTTTACATTTCGATTTTTTTTAATTTGTTCTTAGAGAGCATTTCCATCTTATAAGTAACTACCATGCCAAATTTCATGTTTCTAATTTCTTCAGTATATTTAAAATTGCAATTTTACAACGTTCTTCGCTCTTGCAACCCCCTGAGGGTAGTGACAAAGTCATAAAATATAACCTGTGTCAGAGCACAGACTGTCACCATAAATTTGCAAGCATTACGTTTAAAATCGCTTCGGTAGTTTCAAAGATTCCATAGAAATTGTAATTTAGAATGTTTTTCGAACACATTAAGCTCATTTCACCCTTTTAAATTTCGAAATATTTAGAAACTGCTCTTAGAGAGAATTTACATCATATAAGTGTGACAATAATTCGATTTTTTTTTAGAATTTGTTCTTAGAGAGCATTTACAATTTATAAGTAACTACTATATTTTTATTTATATGAAAAATATTTTTAAATAAAAGTAACATTTATATTTGCCCTTTTTTACGAAGAGTTTTTAGAGATTTATATATTTAAAAGGATGATATAAAATCTTGACTCTTCTCTTTAATATAATTTTAAAATATGGTTTAATTTTTTTTTTTAAATAAAGAAGATATAATATTTTTAAATAACTTTCACTAAAATACATCGATGATTAATTATCTCGCTTTCTAGATTCAGCTCCATACTAGAACAAGGGAAATTATATTGTTTGTTTCTTATTCTAAAAGTACGTTTATTTATTTCTTATGGGTTCTTTTTGAATTCTTCTTGGTTTTAATAAGTTTTTAGGATAATTAACTTTAAAATATTTACATACTTTTTGGTAAGATTTATATATTTTTTCTAATCATACCTTAAGTGTTTTGTTTAAAAGAATTATTTATGAAAAGCACTGAATCATGAAATTTATATATATATATATATATATATTATTGACAAATTAACTGAAAAATAAACAATACAAGAATTTCTGTAAGAATAAATTAATAAACTTATTTATTTCAATCTGCATTTTTTTTTTCAAAAGTTATCAGAAAATTCTTTTGTTAATATAATGTGTTGGTATTTATTTCGATCCATTTACAAGAAATTAAAACAGAGGCAGAAACTAATAGCTTTATTTTAATCACATTTTTGCATTTATATAAAAAAAAAATAAAGAGACCAAACTTTACAAAATCAAGATTGAAGGAAAAGAATATGAAGCACAATAGTTTTAAACTTGCTTTGTTGAAAATTAATCTTTTTTTTTTTTAAATAATGAAATAATATTTATCTATTTATTTTTAAATATTTGGTTGATGCAAAAGATCGATCATTTTTGATATACGACTAAATGATGCTGATTACTACGAAATGGTCAATTTAATTTAAAGTGATAAGCATAGCACAACTCGAATAATAGCAGATATTTCTTAAATAAAACAGTTAAACATGGTTATTCGATTGTTTCAACTTCCAATGGTTAAAAATTCCTCTTTATATGTGCCACGTAAATTAATGGAGAAAATTTTAATGGAAGAATTGTTGAATTGTTGAAGCTCAGCGAAATCGAGCCATTTTTTATACGTGTGCATACAGGTGATGAAAAATGAACTTTATATAAAAATATTAAACCGTAATGAAACGAAGGTTTGAGCGCGGAAATGAGCTTTGAAATAGCTCCAAAATCCTTCTACATCTACATACAGTACATGTTTTGCTGTGCATTTGGTGGAACTGCATCTGAATAATTTCTTATGAAGGGTGATTTAAAAAATAGACCATTAATTCTTAGAAATACTGTTCACTAGTGATGGGAAATAGGGTTACTTTTGGTTAACAGAATGCATTGTTCCACAGTTGCACAGGCAACAGGTTTAAAAGACCTGTAATATTTATAACGTAGAACTAATGCTGCCAACGGGCGTTTTAATTAAAATGCCTTGAAACAGAATGATTGAAATAATATTGGAACCAACTTTTCTGTTGAGATAGGTCCACACAAATAAAATCAGTTTACATGGTTAAAACTCAATTTTTTCTCGATAAAAACTCACCTAGTTATGACACTTTGAATTTCGAGCATTTTCAGCTTTTTCTGGTAATAATTTTATTTTCATTTTTAGAAATTCAAGCGCTGAAAATTCATAAAATTCTAAGCATAATAACTCGGTAAGTGTTGGTCATTGAAGAATAAATTTTTAATGTTGTACTTGTTAGAACCCAGAGAAACGTTTTCTAAATATAATTTATAGAATAACAATTTAAAGAATGATATAAAATTTTAATTTTTGTAATTGTTTAAAAAGTAACTATTTTAACGTAAATCGATTTTTATATGATGTAAAACAAAATTTGAGACATTTTTGCAATTGGAATTATACCTCTAAAACTAGCGGCAAAGAAATTAGCTATTGGTATATGATAAGAAGAGACAACCTGTATAAGAATAAACACATTTTTAACGACATGATTAGTATAAAAACATTGTCATTTATGCTAATACGTTAAATACTGCCCATTTCAACTATTCATAACTGAAATAATTAAATCCTGAAATAGACCATAACGGCCTGAATTAGGCAACATAAAGGTGAATGTGTTCCATCAGGACAATTCTAAATCGTATGTGCATTTGACCACCAGACACAACCTTTTTTAACATGAATAGGATATTTTGAAACAGTTTAAAACCAGGCACAGGCGTTTTAAACTTGATAAGGATGTTTTGAGTCAGTCACCCTCTGACTGTTATTTATTTATATCGCTTCAAAACAGCTTAGACGTTAAAACTTTCCTTATATGGAGAGCTTAAAAATTCATCTGGATCAGTTCTTTAACCAGAAAAATCAGAAATTCTATGAACGAATGTTTATGCAGCTACCAAAGATATGGAGAAAGATAATTGGACAGAACGATGCATGTACTATAATGACTAAATGTAATTTTTAACGAATACAATTTTTGTTTATTTTTAGTAAAAAATTGGGCAAATTTTTGCATCAAACCAATAATAATTAATTATGAATCCATTATGAATGTTATATACATGTTACTAACAAAATAACTCAAAAATTAATGATAGTACAGTTTTTACATAAAGTATTAATATACATTTTTTTAAATTATAATCCGTAAAATTTACTTTTTCAGAACATATAGCAGAAAATATATTGATTCCTTACATTTTATTTGGTTTGCGTTGTAAACACGTTACAATCAATAGAAGTTAGAAACTGTCGTTAAACGTGACATAGCAGGTGCGTTCGTTTTATAACTAGTTTGACAATGTAAAAAAATTATCCTAATTATTTCAGCGAAATTAATTATATCGTCTGCTATTAGCTAAATGAGCATGCCTTTATTTTTCTTATTGCGTGTGCCACGTTTACAAATGCGATTTTTTTTTCTACACCAGACAGCACTGTAAAATTCACCAAGAAGATCTTGCTTTGCGAATGATTACGTCCATACTTTAATATTTTTATGACTCATGATGAACGAATCTCCTGTGTTTATTTACTCTAATGGATTGAGATATTCAGCTGATAACGTAATTTCCACTAGATTTATCTCAGAATATATACATTTTTTAATGTAACTCATCTCTTAAACAAAGAGTGTTTTTTTAACGATCTTTCTAAAAATGTTTTTATGCAATAAAACTTTTATGCAATTTCATTCGAAAAAATAATTTTGTATAAAAATGGCCGCCTGGCATATGAAAAAAGAAGTGGTCGCCCCGTATTTGTTTTCCTCAGTCATATGACTTGCGCTTTTATTATATAGATTACGTACGATAGGATTTAATAGAATAAAGAAAACTTTTATTAATATCTTTTTAAGTTTTGATTCGATGTTCATAAAATTTGAAATAACTCGACAAAATTCTACAACGATAATGTATATTAAATTTCAAACCATTCAGTTGGGTAGTTTTTGCGTTGTTATATGCGGACAAACGGAAGGACGTACCTGACGACGACTATAGGTGCTACGTATTTATATAATTACGAATGCACCTAAAAACAGTGGAAATGTATTATAAATATAGAATATTTACCATTTTTTAAACATCTTAAAGCGACCAAATATGTTTTATTTCTTATTATACGTGTATTTTTGACAAAAAAATCTTAATGTATTTAAAATATTTTCCTGAACTTATATTAAATGAAGTAATTCCCAGAAACAAGATATAAATAAACGTTTTATATATTAAAATGTTGCATATACATTAGTTTAAATGAACCTCTAAGAACCTCATTCATTCCATTAAGAGCTATTTGAATTGAAAACAGTTTTGATTTATACATTTTGAGCCTATTTAATTAAAGTACTAAAGACATTTTCTAGTTTACTTAAATTAATTTCGTGACATTTTAATGATCTGAAATTACCCGAAAATATTAATCCAATTGTTTGAAACGAAGCGTTTATGTTAAATTCATAACGAGCATGCCGTTCGCTTTGAAATGAAAGTTACACTAATCAACTCGGGTAAAGCATTAATAGACCACCTTATATATTTGATTAAATAGATTGCGATAATGGGGCAATGGAAATGTTAATAATATTAAAATGTATACCAATTACGCACAATATATTTCCGCAAACTTCTATTATAATTCACCAATAAAAAGGGTAAAGTTCGTTTTAGAAGAATTCTGTTTCGAATGATTTTTTTCCGTCAATGTCCTGAATTGGGAAGGAGCCTACGGCTCATTAGTTTTTTTTTTTCATTTTTTACGGTGTTCAGTATTTCTAAAGCAAACTAATCACAATTAGTAAAACCAGTAAAATGTATTTAATTATCTTGAATTAATTTTTCATACTAAAACTTTATATGATAACTAAATAGATGTAAGCCGTAAATAAAGTAGAGCTTCATTGTAAAATATACGCAGAAGGAATCGGTTAAATAAAGCAGGATTTTGCCACCAAAACCAAAAGTTTCACTTTAATGTAAATCATTTCTTTTTTAGTTCCTATGAAAAAAAAAAAGATTAGAAACTAAACACTACATGAACTATTCTTTAATCGTACGTGTAAAATTCTACTATATCCTACTAAAAATTTAGCATTAAATTCCTATTTTTGTCCATCTCATAGCAGAAATATCATCAATTTTTTCATATTAAATCTTGTTTCCCATCTTTTGATTAGTATTTGCATCAAGTTCTTATGCGATTGTTCCAGGGTTTTACTTTATTTTCCAATCGAACACTAAACGCAGTTATTTTGTTTATAGCTACTCTCTGTACATAGTATAAGTTCAATTTTGAACGTTCTGTTATTTAATCATGATTTTAAAATATAGCACGGAAATCGTATTATATCAAACTGTTGTTTCAATCTGTTTCCCTTTATCTATCTGTTCATAAAAATTAAATGAAATTACTGAAATTTGTAATCTTGAATAATAGATAAGAAAAAAAGCCCCAACTTTATTCTTTATACTATAGATTTCAGACAAACCTTAGGACAATCTTTCGAGAAAATGCTGTAAAAAGTAAGGGTTTATGAAGGGCAGATTGATAGTCTGACGGCCAAAGTAGACTGGATAAATTAAAAAGCAGAAAAGAATGGCAAATTCGATTAAATTAACTGATTTTTATAAAGATTTAAAATACATTATTACTGAAAACATTGCTGCATATGCAATACTACATGATTAAGATGGTTCAATTGTTTTACGATACCTGTAGAGAAAAGTAACCATATTGTACAATACCTTTAATTACAAGATTTGGTACCTTAATTTCATGCACCATAGTTTAATTCAGATTTAAACCTACTTCAGATTTTTTTTTCTTTACAGGAAGTCTTCGATCTCCACCGGAGATATAGCAAATCTCTGGAGGGAGTCTCTGAGCAGTCTCTGGGCCCTGGTCGTTCCTATGAACTTCAAAGAAAACCCGGGGATGATGATGTCACGGTCTTCTTTCTGGGAACTGAACGTGATCCGGCCCCTCGAGTACCCATGGTTTGGGTTACTGTCGTGAAGGTTAGGTTTTAGGTTATCACATCGCCGGCAATGTCCATTTCTTGGATGGGAGCCTATGGCCCATTTTTTTTTTTTTTTTACAGTCTAATCAAGCCGCTCTCGTGTTACGACCATCTCAATTGATGTAATAAGACAGGGGCGATTTTCCAAATGTAGCTCCTGGAAAAGCAAAACATTATGTAATAAGTTGAAGAAATAAAGTGCAGAGACATATGTCCAGGGTGGGGCGAGAGAAAGCAGTCTGGTGACATCTAAATAGAGGCACAACTGCACGTTAGAATGTACGGCAGTGACAAACGCATGAGCCATGTGTTTCACGAAACTACCGCATCGCCCTGCTTCAGCATGAAATCACCTGCGATAACCTGTAGAGGTCGAAAGCAATACCTAACAGTTTTACAGTCTAAATATTATATCGCATGATCCATTGTAATATCAACAAATAAAAGTTTATTAAAGAAACGGGGAAAATTGCCATTTAAATTATCATTTATCAAATAATAAAACTATTATTTTGCTCAACCTTACAGCCACAAATACCAATTTATAGTTTCAGTTTTGAGTTTTAATTAATACAAATAAATTAGATAAAACAGTAGAAATATTGATTCATTCAAATATATATTGTAAATTTTCCTTCTTGTGATTAGAATATATGTTTGAATGTTATATTTTCTATAAATTGAATCTATAAAATTTCTTATCGACTAAAATATTTTTCATAAAATCTAATTCATTAGGTCTACGTTACTATCGAATGTATTCACATTAATTAAAACTAAAAACTGAAACTAGAAATTAGTTTTTGTGGCTGTATTATTATTACTTTTTGTTAATAAATGGTAAATAGTTTACGAGAAAAAATAAAGTTTTTCTTCATTGATATTAAAATGGATCATGTATATAATTTATGTAATAACCAGATTGTAATGAATAATTTTTGATGAGCAAACATATTTAAATATAACACATCAGAAACAAATATTGCATGAAATAAAGGTTATATATATCGTAAAACTGATGAACTCCGTAAAACATACATTTCCTGTATAGAAAATATATATGTTAAAATATAACTAGTCGAATGTGCCGATCCCAAAACTTTGTTCTATCTCATGCAGGTTTCGCATACACTAAAAATAAATAATACCAATTTATATCAAAACCAAACTGGATTAAATTCCGTGGATTATTTCTTGAGATTTGAGTATTGCTAAAATCGTGTAAATTCTGAAAAATGCAGCATAGCAGTGCTACCTGTTGGGAGATTTAGACCAAAACTTAATCGAAAACAACTTATGTCACCGTCTAACTGAATCTGTAGTTTGATGAAATTCCGTGCATTAGTTCTTGAGATATAGTTAAACTGATAATAATGAAAAAAGTAACTTAGAATCACCAACTGTTGGGCTATTTACACCAAAACGCAAGCAAACATCTGTTTCTGTCAAGATCTAACAGAATCTAAAGATTGATGAAATTCCGTGCATTAGTTATTGAGATATAGCTATCTTAAAAATCAAGAAAAAAGTAGTATAGAAGCGCCACCTTTTGGGATATCTACACCAAAACATACTCAGCGTCTATTTATGTGAAGGTCTAACTGAACCTGAAGTTTGATGAAAATAAGAGCATTAGTTCTTGAGATAGAGCTATTTCCAAAAATGAAGCAAGACAGCGCCACCTGTGAGACAATTTCCACCAAAAACTAATCTGTGCCAATGTATACCAGGAACTAACTGAATTTAAAGTTTTAGTAAATTTCGTGCAATAGTTCTTGAGATAGGGCGCCACATTTTTTTTTTGTCACATACAGACAGAGTCAAAGACTCACAGACAGATCTAAAAACAGTCAAATCTTGTTCAGGACCTTCTAAAACGTATAAATCCGTCGAAAACTGGAAGCCGGAAAATTTGTTGTATCCAATACTTTCTTCTTGTAAAGATAGAATAAAGTGAAAATATAAAATTTTAGGATGTGACAAGTGAAACATAAAAAAACCACTGTTTTCAAACTAAATGCGAAATATTTAGAAAGCGTTATACACATTACGTTAAGAAATACTGTTACGGCATGTACATGTAGTGTATCTAATACCTGAGTTGTTGCAAGTATAAGTTTGAATGTGTAAGTAAATGTCGTCCATAAGTACACATTTACTGAATATAAATATTCTTTCATGAAAAATATTTCATAGCAGTTAAGATTTCACAGATTCTCATATTTAACTATTTCCTGCATTAAAGCTTTGATATCATATCCGTTTGATGTCTGAAGTTTTATTCAAGTTTCGAAAAACTGAAGCTTGTATTTCGCATCAAGACTGAACTGCTAAAAACGCTTGTTCAAATACGATAAGACGGAAGGCATTTGTTTGCTTTAACTATAATTTTAATAACTGAAATGAGGAATTTTCCCTTAACAATACAGTGTGCCTAATCCATTTAGGGGATAATTATTTATAGTACTTAATTTTAATCAGAAACTACAAGATTTTTAAAATAAATTTTAACTTTTTTAATTACCGAACAAAAATCATTTCAAATTGCAATGAAGATTTTCGAAATTTCTGGATTGAATTGAACATTACAGAAAGACAATTACTTGCCCCTGACAGGGTTAAAGATAATTTAAAAATGAAATTCAAACAATTTCCATCATTATTTTCTTGCATTTTATTATTGTGACTTTATGGAGTTTTTTTTCTCCTGATATTATAATGTAAGTTTGTTACATTTAAAATATTTAATTAATCATATTATGGCTACCATGAATTATATTGCACTACAATACATATTTCATGAATATTAAAATCTAACAGAAAATAAAATTACATCATTAACTACTACTAACTTTATGGTTATGCACATTTTCAGATTTTAATTAATAACATTATAAAGTACGGGGATATATAATACATTTACCTTATCTTAAAATATCTTAATTTAGAATTTATGAAAGTTTATTAGGAATTTTATGTGAAGACCTTTTAAATAGATATTTATAACAATGACGTTCATGTGAATGATTATAAAATTCAAGTGTCAAAAATTGTATTATAGAAGTCTCAAAGTATTTTTTAACTTATTTTATTCTACTATTATAGCAATTGTAAATGAATAAATAAAAAAATTATATATATACGATGTAACTTTTATCATAGCATTCTTTAACACGATTTATTAAACTTTCAAAAGCTGATGTATCAAAGCGGTTTAATTTTTACGAGAAGAATAATGAATTTTGTTGCATGCCTTAAATATCCTTAGTCTTAAAATGCATTAACTTTGATAAAACTTCCAATGCAAGTCCCAAGAATATTTTGCAATTTCGAATCATTGAAAAGAAAAAAGTTAATACAAAAATGAAGGTAACATATAGATAACTGGAAATAAAACATTATATTAACACTATTTCTACTGATGTCAAATTATAACTTTTAAAGTTGCAATTCATGTTTAGTTTACTTGTAATTTTTAAATCTAATAAGAATAAAAATAAATCTTCAATGTATTGAAAATGAGTTGTGACAGTTTTAATTTAATAATTACAAATAAAATAACCGTAAATCGAAATCTTTTCAAAGGTGATATTTGGCACAGTTAAGAATAGTGCTAATCCCTCAAACAAATGAATTAGAATAAAAAGCAATTCAATTAATAAAATAATAATTCAATAATCCTAAATTTAGTTTTTAATTAAAAAATAAGGTTATTTAACCCCTTCACGGGCAGAGTACTCTTGAAGCTAAAATATTGAAATGATTGATTGACACCAGGATTCACGAACGAATTTATTTTAAAATAAGTAAAAGTTTTTCCTCATGTATTTTATAAATTCAAAATTTGATTATAAAATTCTGGTGTCATTGTGGCATTTTGGGATTAAAATTAAGTGGTATATATAATATACCAGTGCCCTTCAAGAAACTTCAATGATTTTTTTTCTTCATCAATAAAGTAAATATTTCTGCATCAAAATGACAAAAAATGCTTTAATAAATTTCTGCTCATTTACCGTTTTTGTTATAGAGGTGAAAAGAACTCTCTATGAAGATACATTTTCTATTTTTAATTTTCAGTGATATTTAGATTTTTAAAGATTAAAATTTTAATAAATATGAAAAAAATCACCTAGTACATTTATTATATAAAACTTTCTGCTTCATTTATTTCGGTTTTTACAGTGAAGAACGCAAGTGTTGTATACAAAATGTATTTATTTTAACCTTTTCAGTGCAAAACAATTCTATTGTTAAAATGTGGAAATGACTAACTGCCGCCAAAATTTAGGACAAAATTGCTTTGAAAAAAATAATCCTACATGTGCATTATAAAATATACTTTTTAAAGTTCTAACAAGATTTCGGGAAATAGGAATTAAAATTAAGGAGCAAGAAAATTTCACACCTCTCTTTGAAATGGTACAAAAAGTTCGAATCCTTTTCTAAAAGTCAATTTTATGAGTATTAATAAATTTTAAATACATTGTACATGACGATGAATTTTTTACATTAATACATGATAGATGCAGTTTAATAGAAAACAAAATTTACAGATGATGCATTTTGTAGAATGTCATATATCATGATAATAATAACTGGCTTAGAAAATTAAAATTCTCAAATAACTGTTTGCAGGATAATTTATTCAACAATTCAATTTTTTTATAAATTTGTATTATAAATGCTTTTGGAATTTTTGGATTTGCATTACAGTCGAACCTCGTTAACATGAACCTCAAGGGGAATCAAAATTTTGTTTATGTTAACAGTAATTCATGTTATCAGTATCAAATCTTTGTACTCGTTTTTATAGGGGACTATGAAAACAATTCATGTTAAAAGTAATTCACGTTAAGTGTGTTCATGTTAACGAGGTTTGACTGTACATTATTATTGTAATGTAAATAAGCTTGAATCTATGAAGCATTTGTAGAAACCACATTTCTATTATTAATTTGACGCTAAAATGTTGTAAGGTATTGACTACTCCGTGAGTAGGCAATGTGTGAATGAGATCGTTTTGTCCATTAACCGACTATGTGCGTACAAGTTATAAAGGCTCTCTATCTTACTTTAACTTTTGAAGGACAGCTGAATCCCTGAAATTCTGACTCGCCGTGTAATTTCAATTATGCAAATTTTCTGGAGCTGGTCGATCGACACTGAAGTATATAAGCAGCGAATTTTCACTTGAGTTCAGAGCTCAGAGAAGCTGGAGAGAGCTCAGGGGAGCTAGAGTATACTTGGCATGGGAAGTTGAATATTGCGACTTAGATTGAGATTTATATTTAGCCTTGAGACCTCGCATCGAGTCTGAGGATGGATAATCGGCCTTAGTATTTTATACTGGAGTTTTATGCAGTTGTAAAGCTGATTTGAACCTGCATCAGTGCTTATTTAATTTGAAGGATAAGAGTGTTGGATCGTGCTTATATATTTTAAAGGTTAAGGTTCAATTATATTGTTTCAGTTTTGTTAAAGCTACAAGATGTTAGCAGGAACTCTTTAGTTAATTTAAACTTTTAGGAAAATTTCGTGGAGCTCGCTCAAACCCCCTGCTAATTGTGCTAATAAACCAGTTTTTGGTTTTAAAACAGTTGTACTTATTTCCTCGTGCTCTACCACACCAGCGGACATTTTAATATGGCCGCTACAAATGGCGCCCAACTTCACGGGTTGTACGATGGCCCACATCCACGAGAGATAGTCCCCAGAGTTTACTTTGCCGGAAATTCTGATGTCACAGTATTTTTAAATAAATTGAACGATTATATTGCCTTTAACGATATTCCAGATAAGAACAAATATTTAGTATTGAAATGCTCTCTAAAGGATGAAGCCTTGCTTTGGCTTGAGAACATTGGACGTTTCTTGGTGACTGATGACGCGAAAAGATTTGAGCAAACATGCTCGGAGTTAACTAAAGCCTTTCCTAATGAGCGTAATGCAGCGGAATTAAGACGTGAATTCTATTGTAAACGCCAGACTATTTATGAAAAAGCGTCCGGATTTTTTCTGAGAAAGCTCGAATTGAAAAACAAATTGGCACCTGACGTTACTCATCAGGAGCTGATTGATATTCTGCTTCCTCTTTTCTCAGTATCAATCCAGGACTTTATTGAACAGCGTGCCCAAGGGAATACAGCTGAACTCTATCAATTATTAATAAAGTATGAAGCGCGACATGAGGCGGATCACCATAGACAGAGAACCACACGAGAATTCAACGAGGGGGATAGGTTTATTAATAGGTCCAGGAATTATGGTAATGAATATAATGGTCGTAATGTTCATGGTCCAGTTAATTATGGGGATAGGCAAAATTTTCAAAGAGCTAGTGGTGGTTTAAGGAATTATGATCAAGCTTATAATAATGGTTTCAGAAGAAATGAGGGGGTGAGCAATCGCAATAGAAATGGTTTGGATAGAAGGAACGAGGTTAACCCAAGGCAGACTAGCTCGTCCAGTGTTAGACAGTTAGTGGTTGGTGAAAATGTCGTTAAGCGGACAGAGGGAAAGTCTTGTGGTATTAAAAATCGTCAGCAGGGGTTAAACTGGTAGGTGGCTGTTGCACGGAAGGTCAGCAGTCACAGGTTAACTCTTCAAAGCCTCCTGTGATAAATTTAAATAGGGTAGTAGTTAACCCAGTGGAATTACCTGAGTTGCTAATAGTTTTGAGTGGTATAGTGGTAAAAAGTGTTCTGGATACGGGTGCGGACAAAAGTTTTATATCGTTTGAAGTGTATAAGAAATATTTTTCGTATAAAAGGTTGCGGCATGTTAATTTAGTGGTTCAGTCGGCTCAAGGGATACAATGTTGTATAAAAGGTCTGGTGGATTTAGATGCGGAAATAAGGTCAGTTAAAGCTAAGTGGCAATTTCTAGTATTAGATGGATTAAAAGCCCATTGTATTGTTGGAGTTGATTTCATGAAAGATAGAGGGATGAGCCTGGATTTATTTTCACGTACACTGGAGGTTAATAATGATGAGAATACTTGTACAAGCGAGTTCTCATCACTCTCAATTGATTTAAGTGAATCTGGTTTAACAAAGGGGGAGATAAGCAAATTTAATAAGTTTTTATATGACTTCAGGGAAGTGTTTGCAGACAAACCGGGGTTGACACACGTTTCCTGGCATGAAATTAATACCGGTTCACATGCGCCAGTAGCAAGCAAACCATACCGTTACGATAAAGTCAAACAGAAAATCATTAATTATCACATTCACAAAATGCTCCGCGACGACATTATTATGCCCATTGAATCTCCATACGCATCACCAGTAGTATTATGTCGGAAAAACAATGGAAAAAGCATTGAGGATCCTGAGGCTTGGAGATTCTCTATAGATTATCGAAAACTCAATTCAATAACCCAATATCCACAGTATCCAATTCCTGTAATAGATGACATACTAGGCAATATTCAAAGTACTAAATTCATGTCCACACTCGATTGAACGTCCGGTTATTTTCAAATCGGCATGAAACCGGAAGACATACTTAAAACAGCATTTATAACGCATAATGGGTGTTTCGCATTTAAACGCATGAGTTTTGGATTATCAGGGGTTCCAGCCACGTTCCAGAAGGCAATGGATACCATTCTGAAACTCTTTCTTGGTTTCGGAGTTCTGGTATACCTGGATGACATTATCGTTATGTCTGAAACATTCGAAGAAAACATAAATTTGTTACGTAAAGTATTCACATTGCTCAGAAACGCGGGTCTCACTGTCAAATTAGAAAAATGTAAATTTATTCGTAAAGTGTTAAAATATCATGGCGTTCGAATCACACAAGAGGGCATACAAACAGACAAGCAAAAAGCATATGCAATTGCGGCAATGGCACCTCCAAAGAATGCGAAACAAGTAGCAACATTTTTGGGTATGGTGGCTTGGTTTCAAAAATTTGTACCACATTTTTCAGAAATCTGCGAACCACTATATGCTTTAAAACGAAAGAGGGTTAAATTTGTTTGGTCGAAAGCGGCTCAACATGCTTTCGAACATTTAAAGAATTCTTTAATTTCTTCACCGGTTTTAGCTCATCCCGATTACTCTTCACAATTTGAATTATACTGTGACGCTAGCGCAGTCGGAATTGGTGCGATGTTAGCTCAGAAAGGTCGCCCCATAGCTTTTGCGTCCGGAATTTTGAATGCAGCGGAACGGAACTATTCTATTACCGAACGCGAATGCCTTGCTGTAATTTGGGCTCTACACAAATTTAGATGCTTCTTCTGTACGATCCCGGTCAAAGTGGTTACGGATCACTCTGCTAAAGTTAACGCACGGAAAAGGTTTATCTTCTAGAATGGTTCGATGGTGTTTAAAGTTAGCAGAGTTTAATATTGTAATTGAGCATAGGACAGGAAAGAACAATGCAGTGGCAGATGCTTTTATCGAGAAATCCTCAGGAAGGTGTTGAAATGGTCGAGGAGGTTAAGGTTTGTGTTTTTTCGTCATTGGTTTTGAAGTCGAGAGAGCAACTCATAGAGGAACAGAAAAAGGATGAGGAATTTGGTCAGTTATATAAATATTTACAGGATGCTGAACTGGTACAAAGCGCGGACGCGCACATGTTCCAAAACTGGTCCCAGAATTTCAAAATTATCGATGGCCTTTTATTTTATTCCAAAACTGTAAACTCTCGTGGTGAACTACGAGTTTATATACCATCCTCTCTTCGTAAGGCCATCCATTCACGATAATCCATTAGCAGCTCACCTAGGTGTCAAGAAAACGCATATCACATTATGTGACTCCTGCTACTTCTCTAAAATGCGGGAAGCAGTGCGCGCCTATGTCTCCAGCTGCGACACATGCCAAAAATATAATTACAAAAATATAAGACCAGCTGGCAAACTAATTTCAATTAAAAAGTCCTTTCCCCTAGAATGTATCGGAGTTGATTTAATTGGTCCTGATCCCTTAACCGGAAATAGATATAGATTTGTATTGGTAATTGTAGATTATTTTAGTAAATGGGTTGAGTTTGTCCCCCTCAGAAAAGCTTCAGAAAAAATTGTAGCTAACGCTTTATTTAACTGTTTTATTTCGAAATATGGTGCACCATCTCAGGTAATTAGTGATCACGGTCCCTGTTTTATATCCGAAATTTTTAAAGAATTGTGCACACAGCTGGAGATATCTCATTCTTTTACAGTTCCATACCGGCCACAGTCCAATATGGCTGAGAGGGTCAATAGAACCCTCATTCAAATGATTTCTTCCTTTATTGGCACTCATCATTCAAACTGGGACCAATTCTTGCAGCATTTTGCCTATGCTTTGCGTACGGCAGTTCACGAATCCACTGGTAAAACCCCTGCAGAATTGTTTTTGGGTCGTAAGATTATAACTCCATTTCAACAGTTAATTAGAATCTCAGGTAATGAAAATAAATATATGATTCAGGACATCGATAAGTTGGTTAAAGAAGCACCGGTGAAAATGGGAAAGGCTCAGAAAAAACAAGCGTTGTATTATAATATGTGTCGGAGAGAGTTGGAGATTAGAGTTGGTGAATTTGTTTTGTTAGAAAAGCATTGGTTAAGTTCTTGTCGGCAAAAACGAGTTGCTAAGTTTGGACCTAAGTTTGAGGGTCCGTATAAAGTGTTGGAAGTTAAAGGTAACAATTTAATTATTGATGTTGACGGTTGTCATACCACGGTAAACTTGGATCAGGTCACAGTTTATAAGTTTAGGGACACTAGCTCAAATGGTTCTCAAACGTCAGACGGTGAATCCTCTATGCCTCAGTCAAAGACCTCTCATTCTCCTTACGTCAGTCAATCTTCTTATGCAAATAATTCTTCTAGTAATAATAGTGATAACATACGCACGCAGATGAAGCGTAAATTTCCTCAAGTTAACCGAGACAGGGTTAACCAGCCAGCTGAACAGACATTACCTAAAGTGGTTCATAAATATGGCAAAAGACAGCACCCGCATTCGATCTCGACAAGTAGTTCTAAGCCTCCAGACAAGAAGTTCATGCAGAACCCTTCTACGTCACATCGAACACAACACAAGAGACGGTTGTCAAAGTCATCGACAGACATTCCTGCCAAGAGAGGACGGAACGGCAATCCATCAACAGATCTCGACGAATCTACCGATAGTCAACCATCTCAGAAGTCATCACATCGACAGTGCCAAAGTGACGCACGAAAACGTGGCATGGACTATCTCCCCTCTACAACCAAACGGCGCAGGAGAATCGTCAGAAAGCGGACCTTGCCCTCCACATCGATGTCGGGAGCGTCATGGAAACGAACGCCTTTCGATACTACATTCTTCAACCCTAGAGACAATCTTGTCCAGCGGCACCATCGTCGAGACCCGCCTAGAAATCGTCGAGTCGACACTTCAATAAGCCCGCCTAGCAATCATCAGATGGACAAATCAGTAAGCCCGCCTAGAAGTCGTCGAGTGGAATCTACGAGCAGTCGTCGAGTGGACACTACACGAGCTCCTCCCAACGGACGTCGCCATGGTTACAACACCCTGCTGCAGGCACGAAAAGCGACAGTGGCCTCTCCTTACCAGTCTGAATCAGAACGGAGTTTCGTCCAAGGATTTTGGGGCCGCCGCCAGAGTTCTTCTATGAGCCTACAAGCTTCCAGTTCATCTTCACTATAAAATCAGGTGACGACGTTCCATTTTTATTACTCTCATTATAAAGTACCTTTATTAATGTCAACAAGTTCATTGGACGGTGCCAGGGCTACACTACATACCGGGCTTGCTCATTCATTATGATGACGTCACAAAAGGTGGCTGACTAGGAGGAAAGACATACAGCGATTGGCACAAAACGATGGGCGCGTTGCTTTGGACCAATCGCTGGTCGCGCTCAGCCACCATTTGTGACGTTTTGAGAGTGAATGAGCAAGCCCGGTATCTAGTGTTGCCTTGACGGTGCAAAGCAGCTGAACTGTTTATAGTTACTTTTTGACCATTGTTTCGATTTTTGTATCTCGGCTTCACGAGTTGTGCATTTAAATTCTGTTCAAAATTTTTTGCTAAAATTTAAGTTATGATGTCAGAGAACATCTTTTGAGATTCACTGCTTTCATGTTCAAGAGATTGTTAAATTGCTTGTATAATTGTTCTATAAGTGTTCTGTGAATATTCTATGTATAAATTATGTATATATTATGTGTATGATTGTTCTATATGTTGAATTTGAAAAATGAATTGAGTATTATGGGTTTTTTACACGCGCTGCGGATAGGCGTGCACGTGTTTTGCGGTCAAGAGTTGCCCTTGACACGCGTGTTCTATTTCACTTTACTAAAATTTTTACCAAATCTAACTTTCTCCCTTCGGTCGTGTTCGTGGTCGTTATCGCTTTAGTGTTGCATGTTGGGTTTTCGCAAGTTATGTAGTTTTAAAAGTGTTGTTGGTTATGCACTAGTTCTGAAGTTTTAAGTGTTGTTCGTTATACATTAGTTATGAAGTTACTTATTAGTTCTGTTGTCGTTAATTATGAATATTGTTAGTGTATTTCATAGTTATGACGTAAAATTGTATGTATGTAGATAATGAAGTTTGTTCCAGGAAGTAAACCATCTTGAAGCAGATAATCTATTTATAAAAGTTTTTTTATATTTTAGTTCTCAAGAAGAAGAATTGTGTTTTGAAGAAATTTGTAATGTATATTTATAACTTTATATTTTATAAAATAAAATTGTTTCACTTTCACAGCTCTGTTAGCTGTTAGTTTGTGACCATTGTAATTGAGCGAGTCATCTACATTGAATTTCGGGGATGTGAGTTTTTGGCAATTTGGAAATTTTTAGGAACGCTACTTTATTTCTTTGACAGATAGTTTTGTAGTGACGTTCTACTTTGCAATTTGTTTCGGCACTTCATGGAATTTTGAAGGTAAAGTTGCGTATTTATTTTTTTTTGGCAAGCTATGAATTTTTGAGGAAAATTTTGTGAGATTCTTTTGCATGATACTGCACATTTACAGGATGTTATGATGAAAGTGTCGTCGATCTTACCAGTTTTTGCGTGATGGGTTAAAAGTACAAAATTTGCATTTGGATTCAAAATTTAAATTTACCCGTCACGTGTTGTGTTCATTTTTTGACTCGAAATTTTTAAAAGAAAAAGACGATGGTCTGCATTCAACCACCGCTTTTTCTTTCACAATTTCCGGGAGGGGTTGTAAGGTATTGAGTACTCCGTGAGTAGGCAATGTGTGAATGAGATCGTTTTGTCCATTAACCGACTATGTGCGTACAAGTTATAAAGGCTCTCTATCTTTCTTTAACTTTCGAAGGACAGCTGAATCCCTGAAATTGTGAGTCGCCGTGTAATTTCAATTATGCAAATTTTCTGGAGCTGGTCGATCGACACTGACGTATATAAGCAGCGAATTTTGACGAGAGAGAGAGAGAGAGAGAGAGGGAGGAAGGAAAAAATTCCGTGGATCTCGCTCGAACCCCCTGCTAATTGTGCTAATAAACCAGTTTTTGGTTTTAAAACAGTTGTACTTATTTCCACGTGCTCTACCACATCAGCGGACATTTTAATATGGCTTCTACAATGTAACAGCAAATTTCATTAAAGTTATAAGACAGGCAATGTAATTTTCTAAATATCTGACAATTTACGGTATTTAGTAAAATTCAAAAATGCTGTTATAAAGTATATTTTATACACTAAATAAAGAAAATATTGTATCACATATAAAGGGTGGTCCAAACAATCCTGAAACATATAAAAA
The DNA here is from genome assembly GCA_963931845.1 of Maratus michaelseni. Taxonomy (NCBI): domain Eukaryota; kingdom Metazoa; phylum Arthropoda; class Arachnida; order Araneae; family Salticidae; genus Maratus; species Maratus michaelseni. The sequence continues at coordinate 399,101,338 of OZ007592.1, forward strand.
AACATTTTGATGCATGAAAACGGGAGAACTATATAACAGTGTACTTTAGAGCAGTCTATGTTACAATGATGGTACAGTGGGTGTTCAAATAAAGTGTCCTGAAATTCAATTCACGTAGTTCTTTTATTCCTATCTTTAACAGAAAGTTTTTTCTCTAGTTTTATTTTGTTTGAAAAACTCCGTATTTCAATACCAAACATATATCGAAAACGATAGTGCGAATTATCTCTTAGTTTACCCTGAACAGCATTTCCTTAAATACTAAGGATATGAATTATCACTTTACTACACAGCGTACAACCATTAGATGTGAAAAAATGTCCAGACCGGGGTTCGATCCCGGATACCTTGATACAGCGCACCAAGTGCTTTACCAATTAAGCTATCCAGACGACATCAAATCTAGCATTCTCTCACTCTTATATGGCAAGGCTACAAGATGGAAAGTCAATCATGAGCACAACACCGTTGGCATGCATGAGACAAATTAACCCACTATAGGTAAATATTAATGCAGTAAATGTTTTTTCAACAGAGCTGAAAATACGCTGTGAATTAATGGAATACTAAGTATATGAATTATCACTTTACTAAACAGCGTACAACCATTACAGTGAAAAAATGTCCAGACTGGGGTTCGAACGCGGATACCTTGGTATAGCGCGTCATATAAAGAATGCTAGACTGGATGTCGTCTGGATCGCTTAATTGGTAAAGCACTTGGTGCGATATACCGATGTATACGGGAATCGAACCCCGGTCTGGACATTTTTTCACTCTGCTGGTTGTACGCTGTTTAGTAAAGTGATAATTCTGTTTAGAAGCTAGTCTTTCTTGAACTGGGAAACGCCTGTAGAAATACTAAATGAATTTATAATCTCTGTTTTTTACTAAATCAGGCGTGTAACCGACGGATTGAAAAATTGTCCAAACTTGGATTCGAATCAGTATCATTATCGCATGCCAACTATCGCATGCCAACTATCCCATGCCAACGATCACATGCCATTTTTTTTTCTCAAACCATAGCCCATTTCCATAACTCAGCAACTATCTTTCGGATTTCAACGAAGCTGATTCCAAACATTATAATTAACTTAGTAATTACCTCTATAACATTAAAGTAAATGTATAAGTTTTATATACTACCCTTTTCGAATAATAACAGATATATTTTTTTTTTATCTCATTTCAAAGTATCTCGGGTTCTATGGGCCGTATTACGACGGGGCTTGACTTATTCAACTTCATATTGACAGCCTTACATATTTTAGTTCCATCTTCCACCGCCAGTAGGCGCATTCTTATATCGCATTCTATGGACCCGATTACGACGTGATTTGGCTCATTGGACTTGATTTCGATCTCCTAAGAAATTTTAGTTCCACTTTCCATCGACAGGGGCGCATGCAAAATGTTAATACATTTTAAGGAATATTTTAAAGGAATATAAATTATAAAAAAATACATGAATTTTTAAACTTTATCAATGAGTAATAATTACACCACTTTATTGATGAATAAATAAACATTATCGTTTTAAGTGTTATTTAAAAAATAATTTTATTCAAAATCGGGTTAAAGATATAAAATCATAGAAATTTGAGGTTTGTTTTAATTTATTATCACAGGCCCGGGCAACTCCGGGGGATCAGCTAGTAGCAATATAAAAGTTTTCCGAAAATCACTAAACAAATAAAAAAAGGAAGGGTTTAAAAATACACTACCAGCAAAATTTTGTATATCAGAAACCTGAAATGTAATTCATTTAGTTCATTTAGAAAATGTACTTTATGCCTGAACACTTCAATATTTTAATATAATGAATCAGTAGATATTTAACTGTTTAGACATGCTGTCACTATTGCTCATTGATCTAAATAATAATAAAAAAACGGGTTAAAATTTAAATAATATATATATTTTTTTTAGTTTAGATCAATCGTATTTATAAGTGGAAGAAAAATGTACAAAATTATTAAGCATAACAGAAAACTACTTGTTAATTTTAAACTAATTCCACGTGCAATGAATTTCGAATTTTGATAATGTTTGATTGTATTCTTTCTATATGGTGTTTGTCATAATCACTACTTTAAGAAACGAAATAATACTAATTTCATGGTAATATGGTAAACTTTCAGGACGATCTTTTTTTTTCAAGAAACTTTTCATCTATGTCTTTTTATAATTTAAAAAAAAAGTTGATTTTATCACTATTTGTCCTGAATTCTGCAATTTTTATCAAATTACTTTTAAATTTTGTTTCTTGAAAATTTTCACGTCCCTAATTACAGTCTTCTAAACGCAAAAAAAAATATTATTAAATGAGTATGATACTCCTTCTTACTTAGACTAAACATGTTCGTTATCTCTAATCATATTTGTAATTGAAGCCAGTTCAAACTGATGTATGCGTTCTACAAGACATTTTCTCACTCCTCTCCGTAAAAAGTTAATTTGTTTTGATCATTTCATTTTAAATACTGAAAAGACTATTTAAATGTATTTACGTTAATTAACTTAAATATTATAGATCATTTTAAGTTATCATTATCTTACATTAAATTTAGCACTGAATTCCCAATTCAGAACATCATTTGCAACTTGTATCGTTAGTTTGAAATTCAAATGTTAATATTATTGATATTAAAATTTACTTCTTTTAATTCCATCGAAACTTAGTTATAGGATGAATAAAATTGTACCTAGTAATAAAGTAAAACAGTAACTTGCTAATTTTTTATTTTAGGTAATAAAGATAAAGATTAATTGTGGTAATAAAGATAATAGTCCACTTGGTTTTAGATGTAACATATATGGCCTTAAGTCCTATGAATGTAGTACATCAAAGATGCTGCCTTTTCTAACGAACATTTGCAAAAAAGTATGGTATGGTAACTAGTTCTCAGAATTGAATACTTAAAGAAGTTAAGTTCAGCTCATTAATTTTGATCTCTTTAATTGATACCGTAAACAGCTGGCAATTTAAAATAAGAGTAATTTTAATAAAAGTTAATATTCTGTAAAATTAGAACCAACGAATATATGTTTAACTCGAATAGGCAAGAACTATTTCAGACCATTTGGTCCTTTTCAAGCAGAAGTCGAAATTTGTGATTACAAATTAAAAACCTCTGCTTTTGTTATTGAAGACAATTCAATAGATTTTGATTCAATTATTATTCGTTCCGACGTCATACATCAACTCAATTTAAGAATTTCTGGTAATGATGCAAATATACTAAACTATCAAAATGAGTCTAAGCACTCTAGTCTATGTTATAAATGCGATTTAATTAGTATTGATCATTAGGTTGACACCTATTCTTCCTCATTCCAAAACCGTAACGGATAAGTTACGTAAACCTAAACAAATACACACCATTTAATCAATTTAATTATTTCAGCATAGAAATTGAAAAAATTGCACCAAGGAAATAGAAATTTAATTACCTAAATTAAAGAAGCCGAAAGAAAACTAAAATTGCTATTACTGAAATAATTGAATTAAAAGACGCCGTAATGTCAGAAAAACAAAATCAAGAATCGCGGTGCGGTCCCTAGACTAGAAATTGTATCACATGAAAATTAAATTACAAACGTAAAGCAAAACATCATAATATCATACAGAAAGCAAGAGAGATGTTCTAAAGAATTAACGTCGCAAGTAGATGAAGAGCATAAGCGCTCAGAACAATATACAGCACGTTCAGAAAGGTTAATAACCATTCCAAACAACTAGAGTAGCAAATAAACAAATCTGAAAAACATTCTCCTAGAATAAAAACTACTAAAAACAAAATTAAAGGAATAATAGAGGATTCCCAGGACGATTTCAAAAACTATTTATTTAACTTAAGAGAAAAATTAAACGAAGTAATAATTCCAAAACCTTTTACTCAAATTCACACTCCACAAATTTCATGTATTCCTCAGATTTCAAAGATTGATTGTCATATAACCCTAAAAATGTGAATAAAACGAATCTAGAAGTAAGCGCCGAAGAAAATATCGGAAAAATTGATTCAGTGAAAATGTCAATTGAAAAATCAATTCAGAAAATTAGAGATGTCCACAAACAATTAGACAAACTGAATGATTATGAAGATTATGAGATAAAGAAAACTCAAACAGAAAAGTTAAGAAAAAACATCGTAACAGAAAATAATTTCTATGAGAAAATGAAAGTAAATTTGACTTGAATTTCGATGATAGCAATTAAGCCTATTATGACATGTACTGTCTCGATCATGTCAGATATCCTAATTATGGTGAAGACGCGAAACTCCAAAGAAATCAGAAGATTTAATTTTGTTTTATGTAATAGAATGGAGAAATAAAAATAAATATGAAGAAGAAAAATTTATATGCAGAAGACTGACAAAAGGAAATCTGGTTTTAAACTGATGTTTAACGACGATAATTCCAACGACGAACTTCACATTTTTAAAACATGCACTATTGACTTTTAACCATAGAGACTCTTGCCAGTCGTGCTCTAAATTTTCGACCCAGTTTTGAACTTTTTATTTTAAAATGTTTTTGAAGATTTTTGTGTTATGTGAATACAGTATTACATAAGATAAGAAAACTCAGTTTAATAAGTATAATTATTTTTGAGTTTATGTATTAAGATTTTTCTTGATTATTTAAAGAAAAGAACATTGGCTACTGGTTGTTTTTATTTTTGTCTTTTTAGGTATCCTTAATTCCAATTGCTCCTGCCAGTGATCTCCTGGGAATAGAAGACTATCAGAATGGTCCAATTATCTCCATTGAGTTTATTTGGTCTACGTAGATGGCAGAACCACCCCCTTAGTTTGTGCCAGTCCCATGTAGTTACTGTTAAGAACGGTAACTGTAAAGCGCGACAGATGATGAATTCGTACCAGACTTGGGAGACGATTTTTAGATTTGTCTGACTCAAGAAGTATGACTAAATAGCCTAAAGTAGTTTTTTTTAGAATGTTGAAAATCTCGCTTATATTTTATCTTGAAGATATATAATGACTCGTTTCTAAATAGATTCCGACAACGTTTACCTACGTAAACGTTGTCAATCTTGTCCATTAAGCTGACTTGTGTTTTTTTAGTCAATTGTTGATTACGATATCCATATATTTGTAGCATGTATTTTGAGTCTTATTTTAAACCAGATTTTTTAGAAACATTTAAAATCTATTTTTAAAATATTATTGTGGCAAATTTTCATGAAGCAATCAATTTTAACTTGATAATACTCTTTGTTTAGACTGTTGTTCCTCATCGTATTTTAATTATTAATTAAAAAATGGCATTTTTTCACATTTTTCATAAACATAAGAATGGTTTATCACATATATATATATTAAGTTTTAATGTTTTATCATACAGTGTTTCTTAATACAATTGTCTACGCTAAAAAAGTGCATATAACTCGGTATGATAAAGTACGCCTCAAAAGTTTAGGTATGATAATAAATTTGGAAGGAGAAATATTTGATAAAATTTCATGATAAATACTTAAAATATAATTGGAAAGAAATATAGTAGACATAGTAATTATTACATCACCAATATTTATTTCAAAATGACACTTTCTTTTATTTTTGTTACAAACAACTGTCTCAAACGTTTATACACATTATGCAAATGTTAAAAGATGTTGGATTCATTTTAACCAACCAACTGCTTTTCCTGAGCGGTATAAAAATGTATATTTAAATTCCGTCGGTTATTTAAGAAATAAGGAATTTACAAAGATGAAAGTTTAAATAGAAAAGTAAGCCTTTTATTGAGATTTCTAGAATTTTAAAATATTCAGAGATAGGAATATACTAAGTACGTACGAGAACGTCTAAAAAGAGTTTAGATTGATCGTAAAATTGGATGATTGGTGTCAAAGCATTATATGTCCATAATACAAATTAAAACTGATATCGGCATCAAAGTCCCAGACGAGAACAGTCAAATCGTGTTCCGGACCACGTATAAATCTGTCGAAAACTGGAAATCCAATTTTTTCACGAATCCAATACTTTGTTGTTATAAAAATAGAAGATTAATAATAAAAAATGTACGTTCCCACATACTCACTGTATCATGCCAATGTTTGAGTTTCCCTGAAAAAATGTTATATGAATTTTTACTTCCTTGAAGAACGATCTTTCTTCATAGAACAAAGTATTGGATTCATGAAAAATGTCGACTTCCAGTTTTCAAAGGATTTATACCTCTTAGAATGTACTGAACACAATTTGACTTTTTTTAGAAAATGTCTGTCTCTCTGTGTGTACGTACGTGACAAATATTTTGTGCGTGCTCTATCTCAAGTACTAATGCATGGAATTTAATAAAACCTTGTATTCAGTTTGACCATGATGTAAATTAGTGCTGATTAGGTTTTTGTGTAAATCATATAAGAGGTGGCGCTGGTACGTTGTATTTTTCACGATTTACACGATAGCTACATATAAAAAACTAACGCATGGATTTTCATCAAACTTCAGATACACTTAGGCGTTGACGCATCTCGGCGATGATGTTTTGGTGGAAATTTCCCAACAGGTGGCGCTGCTATGCTGCATTTACACGATCTCTGCAATAGCTCTATCTCAAGTAGTAATGCACGGAATTTCATCAAATTTCATATTATGCTACACTTTCATATAAATAGATTCTTATTAGGCTTGGGTGTATGCTGCGAATCAGGTGTCGCGTTTACACACTTTGGATTTGGAATTTGTTTGCAGGCATCTAAATGGGTGGGTGCCAAATTCAATGATATGTTTGAAAAATACGATGCTTTAATATCCTTTTCAAATGCACACAATTCAATGAACCTATACTGTTAAAATCCTCATGATGCTATTTTGAAGTTTTAACATGTATGAAGTAGAAGAAAGTTTTGGGATTGGCACATCCGACTCGATCTAACAGTTATCGATGTAGATGGATACGTAATAAGACGTAATAAGTTTTTATTTAATTGTTTGGTGAGTAAATGTTTTTAGGATCACGATAAAAACAGTATCTTAAAAAAGTCGAAGCGCCGTTTAAGAATACATTTATTACTGGACATTATAAATATACAAACGAATTATTTAACATATTTTTATAAAGTCCGTTAAAAAAAAGTTGTAAAATTATCAATTAGAAATACCGTATGGAAACATAATATTATATACATAATTACTTTTAATGCTACAAAATATTTTTTTGCTCAATATATACGGGAATCTAGATGTTTATTTTAGTGTTTGCAACATTTATGACAATTTAAAGATTTGGGTAATTTTTAGTGGTATTTTTCAGAGAATTAAATCCAATGAATATAAACTAAAACCTACTGTATTTATGATATACAGTTCCAGGCTAAAATATTAAATTAGTCATATTTTTGAGAGTTATGCGAAAGAAAAAAATTCCTTGCTTGGAAATGGAACAGTAAATAAACTACAAGTGTTTATTTTATTGTTGTTTACATCTACCCTATATATATAAAATCCTAATGAAACGAATTCGTGAAACGATTTTATGAAACGAATTTATGAAACAATTTTATGAAACGACTGATTATGTTTCAGGGCTATTTTTAATAAAATATTAAACGCTTGATGGTGAAATTAATACCAATTGTCCATAAAAATCCGCGGATGTCAAAACTGGTAAAAGAATTTTGAAATTGGAATTAGTTTTCGAGATATTAATTTTTTTCTAATTTTAATGACATTTCTGTAATGATGGCAACTAATTACTCAGTTTTTTTTCTGACAAAAAAAGGGAAAAAAATTGAAAAGGATCCCGATAGGGATTATTGATTTCTTTTTATTCGTCATTTTCAAATTGAAATTGAATTTATCTTTTATTTCAATCGATAATGAAGACAAGATTGTGATTAAATTATGTTTTTCAGGAAAATTTGAAAAAAAATCCCATTTCTATCGTCAGGATTCAATCGTCTATCAGCATTTAATTTAATTTATAAACTGAAAATATTTTGAATAAATTCGTCCAAATGACGTCATTTATGTAAACGCAAAAGAAAGGGGGGGGGGAGGAATTAATAGTAATTATTATTTATTGATATCATTTTGTTATTTTTTTGTAAAATTTAATTAAACGAATTTATAAAATCACTAATAAATATATTTGAAACGAATATATAAAATAATAATTGCCCAACTGAACGGAAGGAGAATAAAATATCCTGCTTGGTTTTCTATCCTGCTTGGTTTTTTCCGCCAAGCTTTTAAAAAAGCGTCAAGACCCCTATAATAGAAAAGCACCAAAAGTTTATTGGGTTTGTTTCATAACTTTTGGCAACAAATCTATGTATATTAACGAATCTACCCCTTTTTGAAGCTCGAATTACGCAGAAAAGCAAAGGATCCTATACTGGAAAAGTGCCCGAATTTCTTATGGACAAGATTCAGGTGACATAACATGGTGTAAAATTATCGCGGATAGCAAATTTGTTTAAATATCTCATCAATTGATGCCGAATGATGCCAATAAATGCAGGCATGCATGTACAAAATATTTAATTAATTTTGTATGATAAATAATTATTAGAAAATTCGTATATACATATTAATTAAAAAAAATAATTTACATATTAAAAAAAACATGAAAATATGCATGATAAAATATCTAAAATAACAAATCTATGTATATTAATGAATCTACCCCTTTTTGAAGCTCGAATTATGCAGAAAAGCAAAGGACCCTATACTGGAAAAGTACCCGAATTTCTTATGGACAAGATTCAAGTGACATAACATGGTGTAAAATTATCGCGGATAGCAAATTTGTTTAAATATCTCATCAATTGATGCCGAATAAATGCAGACATGCATGTACAAAATATTTAATTAATTTTGTATGATAAGTAATTATTAGAAAATTCGTATATACATAGTAATTAAAATAAATAATTTACATATTTAAAATAACATGAAAATATGCATGATGGTGCACTAAAATAGAGAGCAAATTAAAACCTGTTACTGAAAATGTCTATAACATAGTACTTTTCAATATCGTGGTTCTTAATGTTATTCACAAGCAGGTGGAATTTTTCTCATCCTTAAACGCACAGGAAGAATAGAATACAGATTGTTGTTATAAAGGTCCGAGAGGTAGCCACAATTTAAACCTAACCATTTTATACAAGCTGGTTTTCAAGCTGTAATTGATTTTACTTATCAATCCCGAAAACAATCGTTAGTTGTCGCAAAAGCTGTGCATGAGGCCATGATAATCAAAAAATGCCCCACTAAAACGTTAAAACATGGCAACCCAATTACAGATTTACCAATATTTTAAAATAAAGCACGCTGTCATGTTTTTAGAGGCCTCGAAGTCTGGGCGGGGGTTGGCGAGCGTAGCTCGCAGGGGGTAGGCCCCCTAGTTTAAATATAAAAATAGTAACAGATTTTATCTTCCTCTACATATTTGATACATTTTCTCATAAAAAAACTTTTTGGAAGTAATGATACGCCTATTTTGAGAAAAGTAAGAGCATTTGCTGCACATGAACAGAATGACGTGAATACAATCGAAAAATGTATAGATACGAATAATAAAACTGACTCTAATCCAGAAAAAAATATCAGATGATTTTTTTTCAAAATTTATACACAGACATAAATAAAAAATATTTCCAGATGAATTATATAACATGTTCTTGTGAAGTAGATAAAGAAAAAAAAAATTTTTTGGAAAACCTATATGAAAAGACATAACAGATATTCGATACCTACATATCTAAGTACAGCTAATAAGAACTATTTAAACTATATAAAAACTATAAAAAATGAAATTTGTGGAAATCCTTAATGAACAGAAATACAAGATATTACATACCTACCCATTTAACTACCGCTAATAATAACTATTTAGTTGACATTTACTGATGCCTAAATATTTATTTCAGTATTTGGGAATAATAAAAAGTTATATATTTTGTAAAATTATGTCGGTATTCTTTAGCGAATACAATTCTATGTATCTAAACTAAACTGTATCTACTGCAGCTATGACATATAGTTGGCGGTTAAATATGAAGCCAGTAAATGTTGGTGGCAGTTACCAGGGACCAGAAATCCTTTGCCTGGAAATAGGATATAAATCATATCTTCATTCTTTATTTTGCTGTTATTTAAATTTTTTGTGAAAATGAATATAGAAACAGCAAATATGTTTCTCTTCATATTTGATAAGTTTCCGCACAATAATAAATTTATGAATCCATACTTAAAAGAGATTACTTAGAAATTCAGGATTGAAATGTAAAAGAACTACACACATAGCTATTTGTAGCACAAATAAATACTTTTTACGTCATCTGTCTGGCAGTCTAAAAATTTGTTCTATATTTTCATAATTTATCCCACTGGTAAATTTATATATTTCTATTCTTCAAAGAATTCAAATCTACGAATCTACACTAAGCTGTACTTACTGCAGTTCTGACATATTGTTGACGGTTAAATATGAAGTTTGTAAATGTTTGCGACAGTTATCAAAAATGAAAAATATTTCCCTTGTCTGTAAATCGGAATGGTAACATATTTTCATTCTTTATTTTGTTGTTATTTAGATTTTAGTGTCAAAACGTTTCTAAAAACTTTAACTTTGTTCCTCCTCATGTCCGTCTGCTTCGAAAAAAGAATTTATGAATTCTTGAATAAAATTTAAGTCTGAGATTTAGTATATGTTATTTAAGACGAGAATTTTAAGAATTGTATAATTTAAAAGGCGTCTAAGACTTAAACTTTTGTTATATGAGACCAAAAATATTTAACTTATCAATTCAAAATAAAAGAAAGGAGTTGTCTTGAAATTTAAAACGATTGCTTTCACCATAGCGGGAAAAAAATGGCTCTAAGAAAACTATGTTCTATGTTTCTTTAAATGTGAGAAATATGTATTGTTTGAATAATATGTTAGTTTGTAACCATTAGAAAAAGTCACCAATTTGTTCATTGTTTATGAAAATACACATTCCTTGTGTATTTTCATAATGTATTTTCATAATTGCTGTGTATTTTCGAATTTCAATAGCATCAATGATTTTTTGTCCATATTTGTATGTCAAAGTAAGTTTTTTATTTCATACATTAATATACAGTTTCTGAACAATGGTTTTTGTATTGTAATTTATAAAAGAGTTTGAAAAAATTATTAATTAAGTCAAGCAAAATTTTGTGTCACCGTATTGAAAGTTAATAAAATGCACATATTAGTTGTACACATTGGTAGTGAATAAACATGCACATATAAACATTGAATTTGTTATGCATATGTGTGTTCTTTTTTTTATTACATATAAATAATAAATGTAATCGATTTTCCTTTTCATAAAACGTCACTGAGAATTTTTGAATACGTTCAAAAACCTATTTTTTTATTATTATTCTAAGGTGGGTGAACCAAAAGTGGCCAGAGTTCCTAAGGTAGCCCACACCTCAATAATAGAATTAATTTGGTTTTTAATCCCAAAATTGTGTCAATCATCTATGTGCAGTGCACATGGCTGAATTTAAAGGGATAACCTTGATCCTCCGTCATTTTATGCTGTGATTTCACTTTTGAGAAGGGGTCGTTCTAATTTCCAGGTAAGAAGATATTTTAATTTACACGTATTTAAATTCTTTGACCTTTGAGTTACAATATATATTTTTGTTAAAGCTTATTTCTTTCTCTGTAATAACATATACTTCAATTCGATGAAGTTCATCGGATTAATAATTTTATGTCGTGTGAATTGCGACCATACGCTTGTTTACCAAGGTGGCCACCTTAGAAAACAGATCTGGAAATCACTGTAGTAAGGATGATTTTCAAAAGTTCTACATAAATATCTGAAAAAAAGTATTACCATTTATAGTTAGCAACAGAAATCACTCAAAAGAAGTCAGTAACTCCTAGAACAAAATCTCTGAATTACCGTGCACAAAATGTGCTTCAAGGTTTTTGCGTGTCATAATATAAGAAGATTCGAAAGATATCAAAAGAAAGAAAGAATCATCAGAGCATAATAGTAAGCAAAATAGTTTCACAGGTATTTTTTAAAAATTTTAAATGTGATTTCAACACATGGGCCACTTTTGGAATAGTATGTGCCAAACATGGCCCATGAAATTAGCTGAAAGAGGTAATTTCATGTGATGCCCTGCTTTTAAGTAATGCAAATGACTTGTTAATTGGATTTACGTAAATTAACTTTCCTTTCGAGGAGCGTATAATTGCAAGTTATTATAAAATAAATTAATCTATATAGTAATGGAGTTATTTATTACAAAGAATCACTTAAAGCTGCTATCTGTATTTAGAATATAAATTTAAACTTTAATCAGCGTAAGTATGCATTTACTATACAATATACATCCAGAAAAAGGAATTGATTAAAACTACAAAACATGTTTTGTTGAGTACATTTTGATTGTTTTAGAAAAATTCAAGTAAAATTGAACCATTTTACTTGAATTAACAATACATTTTTTGCTGACGGTACAAATGTTTTTTTTTTTTTTTTGGAATTCAAAAAAAAAAAAAAATTTTGTTGATTCAAACAAAATTTTCATTGACATATATTTAAACAAAAAGTTTTGTTCGGTCAACCAAATTTTTGTTGATTCAACAAAACTTTTTTCTGGGTGTATGGTTATAATCTACCAAGAGATCTATATTTTATTTTTAACAATAAACCAACTTTAGTAATATTTAATTCTTCTACTTATTTATTACATTTTTTAGTTTCATTTTTAATTTAATAGTTTTAAAATTTCAATTAAAATCTGATATTTTAGGGATAATACTTTCAAATACTATATATTACGAATTAATTTGCCAAGAAATATTTTAAATAATAATAGAATTTCTAACCTTTGAAATTAATTTTAATAGTAAGGGCTGTGTTTACCAAAAATTGCTCTCAAACGTTTCAATAATTTTGACTGAAATGTAAGAGGATAAAATTTCTTCAGATTATATGGGAACATGTTTCTAATTTTATGTGAGAGGAAAGCATGAATAATAAAGAATTGAATATTAAAGAACATGGAAAATCCAAAATTGTTGGTAATTTTTATCGAATAGACAATAAATCCTAGAGTATGCTTTATTTACTTTTTCGTTTTTTATTTCAAGAACGTTCTGTTATTTTAATGATAATAAGCAGTAATAACTTTTTCAGAAAAATACTATGAAGTAGATTATATCATATTGATTTCTAAAATTATATGAAAATTTATTTTTATTTTATTTTCGTTTGTTTTCCTTTTTTCTGTGTTTAACTTTTATTTAATTTAAAAACATTATATTTTTATATCAACAAAGTTAGTCAAAAAATCACTGCAAAGTGCCCTTCATTTTCGGCGTTTCCTATCTCACCTCAACAGTTTTGAACCACGGCATTTTATTTTATTCACTTTTTTATGTAATTAATATATTTACTTTTTTAATTGAATCATATTTCCCATTTTAATCTTACATTATTTTTTTCCCTCTTTATTTATATTTATAGTTATTCTCACTTTTAAGTAGCTCAGATTACAGTTATGTATACTTATGTTCTCTTTTATGGATCACTAAATTGTAGAAATACAATTATACATATATGGGCATAAAGATGGTGTTAAATAAGAATCCAATAAAATAATTTGGCATTTGACATTTTAACTGTTCAGCCTGATAAAAAGTTTGTTTTGCAATTTTGTAATAAATGCAAGATTTAATACACGTTCAACATCCTTTTTGCCTAATAATACATTTTTAATGTACTTTATGCTCAAAAGGTAATTTTCATTCATTAAAATATAATAATGCACGAAAAAGTTAATATATATATATATATATATATATATATATATATATATATATATATATATATATATATATATATATATATATATATATTGGTATGTATATATACAGTAAATGATTCATAAATATCGAAACAATAGGCTATCTCCTTAAATATTGCCCTTAGGCACATACTTCAAATTGCAAAGTTTCATAAAAAAAGGTGCAAAATTTGATGAGAAAGGTTACAAACTCCATGGGGGGTCTATTTGAGAAAATACAAAAAATAAATTTTTATACGTTCCCCATAGGATAAAAATTCCAATTACGAAAATTTTCCTTATCCATTTCTGAATTAAACAAAAAAAATCCATCTTGATATCTGCAAAATTCACAGAGATATGCAAAATTCGTGACTTACACCACTTACGCATACCTCTGACCGACGCAATATCAGTTCATTTGAAATGTAAGTTAGGGATCGACCATAAATTTGCACGTTATTAAAAGTCTATCTAATATAGTGCCTTAACTTTTAGATATAAAATAACAGCGTATAGATTTTTGCGTTAAACGTGCTTCAGAAATATGCTAGAGGGCTGCATGAGCACGTTCTTGGTGACAGTTCCGTCACCGGCGCGACTCGCCAGCCGGAGCGCGCCGGCCCGTGTTTTTATTGTTCTTAAGATGTATCGGACAGGCAGTACGTTTTGTAAAAATAGTAATAGCGATAATGAAACTTCTGTTAACGGAATCATTGGAAATATATTTTAATAAATTACACAGAAATATTTTCAAAAATCTATTTTTTTGCTATACAGCCTCAAAATTCATGTTTTTAAACCTATTTTTCGTTTATTTCAAACGACATTGTTTTTTAAAAATAAATCTTTATTCAAATGCAATAAGTCTAAGAGTATAATCATTAAATTTGCTGCTGCGTATTTTTTGAATTCCCAGTAATATTCCGTTATAAGTGTGATTATTTTACTCAGATTTAATACGCTCGAACCAGAAACTAACAAGAAATTCAATTGAATAACTTCGACTTAAAACCTTTAAATTAAATAATTCAAAGATTCATTAAATGCATTTTCTGGTTTTAAAGTTGTTAACTGGTTCAAATTAATCTACATATTATGGAGGTTTAATGAGAGGTTTGGCAGCTTTGTTTTTGTCATGCGAACAAATAGTAATCTAAAATACACCGTAAAATTTTCTTATAAATCTGTATGTAGTATTCTTTAAATAATCTTAATTGTATCTTAAGAAAAATGGGAATTTTTCGTACAAATTTCTGCCTGCGCAGAAACGTAAAATATGCGCAGACACCTCTCTAGGTAATGAATTACATAAAATTAATTGCATCGCCCATGAAAAGGTCTTTATTTCGCATCATATCAAAAAAATCATCTATCCCCACACTGTAAAAAATTTTCAGAAACGTTTCTGAAAGTAACGGAGACCTGTGCTGCACGATACTGACAGAAAGGTTTCTGATTCGATCAGAAAAATGTTTCGGCACGAAACCTTAAAACACGAAACCTTTCCGATTCGTAATGAAACCTTCCTGAATATATCTGAAAGCTTCCTGAATATATCTGAAACCTTTCTGAATATATAGAATATCTTTCATTACGGATCGGAAAAGTTTCTGAATATAACGAAAATCTTTCATAATATATCTGAAACCTTTCTGAATATATCTGAAGTGATTCTAAATATATTTTTATCTATTTTTATTATAAATTATCTTAATTTTAAAAGAATACTTGAAAATATAAGAATTTCTGTTCTTTTAAATACTCTAATCAAGCTTTTTTTTTAATGATTCTTTTTTCTAATCGAAATTATGCGGTATACTGTGTGATATTTTTCAGTTTATATCAATATTTTCATCAAATATGTTTTAACCCTAATATTTAAGAATATTCACGCAGTGAATAGTGGAGAATGGAGATATTTACCTTGTTTTTTAACAACATATCATGAAAAAAATATGGGATTCATACAGCTCCACAAAAAACTATTTATTTTAAAATATTAAAAAAATAGCATTTATATTTTGAAAGAAAACTTTCAAAACTTTTCATTAACATGAAAAAGACATACTAAAGCTATACTAATATATTTTAGATACATTTCAAAAAATCTAACTCCCAACAACATAAAATTATTAAAACTTATGAGCTTCCCAAAAGCAATGCAGCTTCAGAGATTTGTTAAAAGAAAAAAAAATCGGTCTTTAAAAGGTAATTTTTCATATTAAAACAAGACACTTCACAAAAATTCTCATCATAAAACTGGACCCTTCACAAAATTTTTCATTCCAAAACAGGTTCCTTCACAAAATTCTTTGTCTTAAAAACAAACCTTTCATAAAACTTTACCACCTGCAAACTGAACTTTTCACAAATTTAATCATTTAAAAATAAAATCTGACCTATCACAAAACAATTGAACTTATCAATGTGCATAGTTTTTTTATGTGTAAAGGATAGATACAACGGAACCTGATATAATAATTTCAAATTCACAAAATTATGCCTGGAATTTTCAAACATATTAAAAAAAAACTTCACAATTTCACAAAAACAGTACCCTGTGAGAAAAATCTGGATATAACCCGGAGATTAATAAAAACACCCGTGAAATTATTTTTCATAATCAGAATAAAATAAATATAGTTTGTTTACTTTAAAACAATATTTTTAAAGTAAGACAAGTCAATTTTCAATATATAGTATTATAAAAGTAAGAGTTCTGAAACATCATTAAAAAAATATATAAACAAACACACACTATCGCCGGGAGATAATATTCTTTAAGAGATTAAATTGCTACTAAATGCTATTTATAAATTATATTTATTGAAGCAACATTAAATAACTTAAAATGAGAGACAAAGGATTTGTATAGTTATATTTTAGAGTATATTTTAATAACTATACTTCCAACTCAAAAGATCTAATTCCTCACTCATATAAATAGTCCTAAATGTTAGGGTTAAGACATATTTGTTTAAAATATTGATATAAACTGAAGCATATCACGGCATATGTGGAATAATAATGAATATAAAACAGAATCATTAAAAAACATGATTAGAGTATTTAAAACAGCAGAAATTCTTACCTTTTCAAGTGTTCTTTCTTTAGAATTGTCTTTTTGGACCGCGGCTGGAACAATACTTCCACAGCTAACAACGTGGTGTTCGCGTAAGCTACACACACCACACCGGACGGAGGGGGTTCTAGGGGTAGGGGAAATGGCGTATACTTTCGGCACTTCCTGTTCAGGCGATGGGAAAAAAGTTGGGAAATGCTTGGAAGAGGGTGGATTTTCCTCCACAGCAGATACGAACCCCAAAAACTCGGAAAGGTTTATGATGGTTTCAGAAAGTGAAAATAGCTCTGAGATATCCGATGGTATCAGAAATGTTCCTTTTAGAATACTAAACGTTCCAAATATTTTTTACAGTGCATATCATGTTAGAAAAGTCTTGTTTAAATCAACTGACACATTTAAACAGTAAAGAAAGAAGGTGAGAATGGCACAAATTAAACTAAATCAGAAATTGAAACTACAGGAAGGAGTTACTTACTCACCTGGAAGCTTTTAAAAACATTTAAACACTCCATTAGGAGCCAATCTTTGTTTAAAACTTTAAATGCATTTTTCTGCATCATACTTTTTTTTTCAGCATTTCTCATATTTAAATTCATATAAGTGAATAACCGTTAAAGATAAATGGTTCAAACTTGAAATATATCTTTTTCAAATATTTTCCTTAAATTTTAATTTGGCAAATTTGGAAAAAAAAATCACTTTTGAAAATATGATTTGTTTAAAATAAGTTGCATCTTTTTTTTTTTTAAATTGCTATTTTAAATATTATTATTATTATTTTTAATTAATATATTTTTTAAATGCTGAATCAAAATTAAAACTTATATATTTCTGTTTAATTGAAAGAAAAAAAATCAGTTCGGCAAATGATATTTCTAGTTATAATAATTTTAAATTATTCTGAATTTTTTGAATTTTTTTTATTTATTATTATTATTATTATTTTATTTTTTTTTTTTTTTTTTGTAAGAAGTCTTATGATGTGATTTTGTTTACAAATTATATGGTTAACCATCACAAAAAAATCAAAATTCTAACTCGATAAATAAATAAATAAATAAAAAATAAATGTTTCTCGGACACCTTACAGTAATATTGTTTATTGAATTACACGCATTTCAATTTGTGTCTGATCCCTCGAAACCTCACGAATTATTAGAACGGACATATCTCTCTGAGTTTTGCATATATCAAGATAGATTTTTTTTTTTTATTCAGAAACGGATAAGGAAAAATTTCCTAATTGGAAATTTTATCCTACGGGGACCGTATAAAATTTAATTTTAGTATTTTCTCAAATAGACCCCCCATGGAGTTGCAACTTATCTCATCAAATTTTGCACCTTTTTTTATGAAACTTTGCAATTGGAAGTATGTGCCTAGGGGCAATATTTAAGGAGATAGCCTATTGTTTCGATACTTATGAATCACACTGCATATTATATATATATATATATATATATATATATATATATATAGGGTGCCTCAAAAGATCGTTTACAAACTTAACATGCTGGTCTGTCATATCACGATGAACAAGATTTATATAGGAACTTGTGTTCGAAAATGCAAACTGCGACCGCTAGAGGGCGATGAGCGCTGGTGTGGAAGGGAGGAAAGAAAGGATATCGAAACCGAAAAAGGTATTAATGTGACTTTTAATTTACTCGTTTAAGTTACAGAAGATGTTCAAAATTCCTTCCATTCGCCGCAATGCATGCTTCACAACGTCGACGCATGGATTCACGGACCCGTTCAAAATTTGGCAGGTGTGTCACAGACACGTGCCGCCGCGTCCACGATCCTGTCGACGATATCCATGTCCGATGTTAAGGGCGTCTCGTACACCATGGACTTCATATGTCCCCACAGATTGAAATCCAGGGGAGTCAGGTCGGGTCCAGGGATCGCGGTGGCCATGCGACTGGTACGCCTCTGCCAATACATCAATTAGGATATGTCCTATCTCCCGTAAGCCTGCGCTCATCGCCCTCTACCGGTCGCAGTTTGCATTTTAGAACACAAGTTCCTGTGTAAATCTTGTTTATCATGATATGATAGACCAGCATGTTAAGTTTGCAAACGACCTTTTGAGACACCCTGTATATTTTACAATCATCTGAGTATTTCTTTAAAAATGGGAGAAAATAAATAGTACATTAAAATCATAAATTATTTTACGTTTTTGTGAACTTTTAGTATATCATATTTCGATTTTTATAAATATTTATATTTACAGCGAAGAATCAACTTTCATTTAGGTAGTGTCTGAGGCACAATTGCAACCAAGAAAATTATTATAGTTTTAATTAAATTATTGTATACTTAGATAAAACTTTTATAATTTGCAAACCGACTGTTAGTACACCCAGAAAAAAGAATTGATTAAAACAACAAAACATGTTTTGTTGAATACAATTTGGTTGTTTTCGCAAAATTTTTAGTTGAAGAAAAAAGTTGGTTTTGTTGCATTGACAAAAAAATATTGTTGACACTCTTACAAAATTTTAACGAAATTTCATCAATTTTACTTGAATTAACAAAATCTGTTTTTTTTAATTTTTCCATAATTTTGTAATTTATAATTCCAGCAAAATTTCGTTGCTTTTACAAAATTTAAATTGCTGTGTAGTAGCCATAAATCTCTCACGTAACTTGGTTTATTTGACTTATATAGCTGTATAATTAAAGGATTAACATAATTTTTGGATAATTAAAACTTTTTTAATTGGGACGGACCAAGGTAGTTTTAAAAATCACCCTATACCATTTATTACTTTCTTCTATCTTTACAAGAATAAAGTACAAATAGAAACATATAGAAAAATCTATATAATACGAACGTCAAATTCACCTAATAAAATTTTATAAAGCACAATGTAAACACATTGATAAGTTACGTTACTATCGAGGTGCAATAAATCAAAACACAGTTTTAAAACATTAAAACTATAAGATGTCAAAATCCATGAGCTTTCGGCTAAACATTATCCTTCCTCAGATGAACAACAAGCAGTCGAGAAGACGCAGCTCCGAAATGGCGCGCTTTGGACAGGCTGGGAATGGGTGAAACCGAACAGCTATGAAATGAAGGGAGTGACGGAAGTCCGGATGGTACCATTACAAGCTGGGGGGGGGGGTCAGGAGAAACCGAGAACCCCAGTGATACCCAGTACATTGTACCATAAACGAGGGATCTGATAAGATAATACATCATTACATGTATTATCACCTCTTTTCAAAATCTCTAGGGACTCTCTGATTATGCAACTATTATACTGTGAACCTCGTGAAATTATTTTAGCTTTACTGAAAAATACATCAATATATTTGGCCTGATTTAATCTGGATAAAGCAGTGGATAAAATACCTTTTTTCATGTCAGCTGTATGTTCCTTAATCCTTTCCTTTAATTTGCGAGTTGTCATACCTATATATGAATATATTTTAGAACTGCCATTAACTTTAAAAGGAATAATATAAATGCCAGATTTATCTCGGTTATCAATAGGGTCAATCTTTCTATGTACCAAATATTTAAGCTTGGTTAAGGGTTTAGCGATAAGAGTTACATTATATTTCTTTAATGCGTATTTAATCCGCTCAAAAAGATGCGGGATATAATCAATACTGTAGAATTTTGAAGATTGCATATCTTTTTTAACTATTGTAGCTTGTTTATTTCTGTACTCATAAATTAACTTATTAATAAATTTGTTTGAAAAACCATTTTCATATGCAATCCCTTTAATTTTGTTCAACTCCTCATTTAAATAACATTCTGAACTAACCTCAAACGCCCTTTTGATATAAAAGGGATATGCTGCTGCTTTGTAATTAAACGGAATATTACTATTGTATGATATTGTGTTATTGGATCTGCAAGGTTTTCTATAAACTTTCCTATCAATGCTACGTGTTGAAATATTTTTAATAAGTACTATATCTAAAAATGCTAATGAACTATTTTCTTCAATTTCAGAAGTAAATTGTATATTTCTATCTATACTGTTGGCATGCGCAGAGAAAATCATTTAATGCAGAGATACCGTGATTCCATATGAGCAGTATGTCATCGACATATCTAACCCATAATGCAGGTTTAAAGGGGGATCTAGAAATGATACGTTTTTCCAGAGGTCGTAATTTTAATTCTGCCAGTAATCCAGAGATAGGTGAACCCATAGGGGCTCCCTCAGATTGTTTATAATAACATCCGTTAAATAAGAAAACATTGCTGTTAGTAATTAAGTTTATACTTGAAATCAGAGTATGTTTAATACTGTCATTATAAGCTGGGTTATTTATAATGCTATTTTCAATAATAGGTTTAACTTCCTGAACATCAATAGAAGGATACAGAGATTTAATATCAAAACTTGCTAGTATGCTTTGTTATTGTCCATTTTATTAACAATCAATTCACAATCTGTAATGATATTCATTACATTTGGCGGTTTTTCAAACATATATTTAGGTCCCAAACTAAAAGTATTGTGTAGTCTTTTATCCAGGTCAACATTGGTAAGATTGATATACTGAACTGGTTTTTTCTGTGGTATTTTATAATACATATTGTCTTTAAGTTTGTTGAACTTCCGATATATAATTTCTTCCTTCCTTACACGCTGATTAGTACGGTAGATGTCTACTATGTAGAAAATCATCAAAATCCGTTTGCTCCAAAGATTTTGGTAAGTTAATGTAAAGATACAACACTTTTTCTGAAAGTTGATCAATTAATTTAAATTTACTTCTTATGATCGCCTTTAAGGCCAAAAAATCAAATTTAAATGCAACTGTAGGAATAGCGTTCTAGCAAGTTTTGATATTAAATCTCTGTATCCTTCTATTGATGTTCAGGAAGTTAAACCTATTATTGGAAATAGCATTTTAAATAACCCAGCTTATAATGACAATATTAAACATACTCTGATTTCAAGTATAAACTTAATTACTAACAGCAATGTTTTCTTATTTAACGGATGTTATTATAAACAATCTGAGGGAGCCCCTATGGGTTCACCTATCTCTGGATTACTGGCAGAATTAAAATTACGACCTCTGGAAAAACGTATCATTTCTAGATCCCCCTTTAAACCTGCATTGTGGGTTAGATATGTCGATGACATACTGCTCATATGGAATCACGGTATCTCTGCATTAAATGATTTTCTGGCGCATGCCAACAGTATAGATAGAAATATACAATTTACTTCTGAAATTGAAGAAAATAGTTCATTAGCATTTTTAGATATAGAACTTATTAAAAATATTTCAACACGTAGCATTGATAGGAAAGTTTATAGAAAACCTTGCAGATCCAATAACACAATATCATACAATAGTAATATTCCGTTTAATTACAAAGCAGCAGCATATCGGTTTTATATCAAAAGGTCGTTTGAGGTTAGTTCAGAATGTTATTTAAATGAGGAGTTGAACAAAATTAAAGGAATTGCATATGAAAATGGTTTTTCATATAGATTTATTAATAAGTTAATTTATGAGTACAGAAATAAACAAGATACAATAGTTAAAAAAGATATGCAATTTTCAAAATTCTACAGTATTGATTATATCCCGCATCTTTTTGAGCGGATTAAATACGCATTAAAGAAATATAATGTAACTCTTATCGCTAAACCCCCAACCAAGCTTAAATATTTGGTACATAGAATGGTTGACCCTATTGATAACCGAGATAAATCTGGCATTTATATTATTCCTTTTAAAGTTAATGGCAGTTCTAAAATATATTCATATATAGGCATGACAACTCGCAAATTAAAGGAAAGGATTAAGGAACATACAGCTGACATGAAAAAAGGTATTTTATCCACTGCTTTATCCAGATTAAATCAGGACAAAGATATTGATGTATTTTTCAGTAAAGCTAAAATAATTTCACGAGGTTCACAGTATAATAGTTGCATAATCAGAGAGTCCCTAGAGTTTTGAAAAGAGGTGATAATACATGTAATGATGTATTATCTTATCAGATCCCTCGTTTATGGGACAATATACTGGGTATCACTGGGGTTTTCGGTTTCTCCTGACCCCCCCCCCCCCCAGCTTGTAATGGTACCATCCGGACTTCCGTCACTCCCTTCATTTCATAGCTGTTCGGTTTCACCCATTCCCAGCCTGTCCAAAGCGCGCCATTTCGGAGCTGCGTCTTCTCAACTGCTTGATGTTCATCTGACGAAGGCTAATGTTTAGCCGAAAGCTCATGTATTTTGACATCTTATAGTTTTAATGTTTTAAAACTGTGATTTGATTTATTGCACCTCGATAGTAACGTAACTTATCAATGTGTTTACATTGTGCTTTATAAGAATAAAGTATTGGAATCATGAAAATTTTCAACTTCTAGTTTTCAACGGATTTTAGAAGGTCCTGAACACGATTTGACTGTTTTCAGAAAATGACTGTCTATGACTCTGTCTGTCTGTATGTGACAAAAATTTTGAGAGCGCTCTATTTCAAGAACTAATGCACGGAATTTAATTAAACTTTATATTCAGTTACTTTTTGATATAAATTGGTGCTGATTAGTTTTTTGGCATAAATCGCGCAACAGGTGGCATTGCTATGTTGCAATTTTCGCGATTTCTGCAATAGATTCGCGATTTCTCAAGAACTAATGCACTGATTTGCATCAAAATACAGATTGTGTTAGACCTTGATATAAATAGAAGATGATTACGTTTTGGTGTAAATAGCCAAACAGGTGGCACTGCTATGTTATTTTGTTCATGATTTTCACTGTAACTAAATCTCAAGAGCTAATGCACGGATTAATTATTAAATCATTTTCAGTAGTGATTTACGCCTGTAATTCTTAAATAATAACCAGTGAATTTTTATCCTGCTTTTTACAGGCGTAATTTCACTGCTGAAAATGAATTAAAAATTAACTATATGTTGCCGTATGCTGGGCTTTGTATTTTCGTCCCATGTTTGCCGCAAAAATTTGCATGCTCATGCAGGGCATGTTTACCGAATAGTCCCGGGAAGCCCGTGCTTACCCAAAGAAATACAAAGGTGCCCCCAAATTTACTTTTCAGAATTACTTTTTACAAGAAAAAAAATCAATCAGGGTAAGAAATGCATTTTTTCCTTATGAAATTTTTATCTAAGAAGTTCGCTCTTTCTAAATTGTTGTTTACTCGAAATTTTGATGGTAAAATTTCAAATTGTTGCAGCATACCAAAAATGGATTTAGTAAATAACAAAGCAATTGGTAGAGGGCGGGGGGGGGGACAGAGTAACGTCAGGCTTCCCCTACTTTTATGTTTTAAGCTGGCGCTGTACTCATGATGACATTTCCATCTTGTGCTGCGTTTGCAGCCGGTCTGACATATATAAGGGTGAGAAATTTCGAGCTTGGATATCTTTCCTTCTGGCTTAGTGGTTAGTCTCAGATCATTATTCTGAGGACCCGGATTCGATTCCCAGCTGGGGACATTATTCAAACTGTAGATTTCCGCTTGAAAAAAAGCAGGGTAAGAATTCACTTGTTATTATTCGAGGATTACAGGCGTAATTCAAGCTGAAAATCAATTAAAAATTACCTAAAAAATAGTTAAGTTTAGATTGGTTCTAATTCAAAAAGTAATTTTAAAGTAAATATTATAATTGTTTATGTAATGAAAACATTTTGTTGTTAAAACAAAAAAAAATCTTAAAATTACACAAAACAATTGTTTTTTAAACAAAAGTTTTTGTTGACGAAACTGAAAAGAACTCTTAAAGTAACAGATAATTATATTTATTGTGAGAAAACTTTCAACAAAATAACTTTGTTAATTCAAGTAAAATTGAAACATTTTTACTTGAATTAACAGAACATTTTTTTTTGCTGACGATACAAAACTTTTTGTTGGAATAGTAAAGAAAATCAACAATATTTTTCTTGTTGATTCAAATTTTCCATTGGCCCATATTTAAACGGAAAGTTTTGTTGGGCCAACCAAATTTTTGTTGATTCAACAAAACTTTTCTCTGGGTGTATAAATGTAATAACTATTAGCTCTTCGTCGGAGGCACGGTTTATTTAGTTCTCGTGTGCAAAAGATAAACGTAGTGGCCACAAAAATAAAAAAATAAATATTGGTCCATTGTTCTACTGTCGGTGCAGTTTCTATAGCAGAAAGTGATTTCGGTGAAAGCGGAACCAAAATGTATACGGGTCCATTATTAGTACAACGTAATCCTCAATTTACAATAAACAATAGTTTGCGCAAATTAAACTATAAGTATCAAGTGAATCTATACTAATATTATAAAGGAGTAAAGATTGTTTGTTTGTAGGTAGTAATCTCAAGAACTACCGAACCGATTTCAAAAGTGATGGTGGCAAATTGATGGTGACAACCCTTGCTCCAACATAGGCTATATTTTATGTCGGTGCCACTAACCCCAAGGGGGTGCAGGAGAGAAAAACTTTCTAAAATTGCGATTTTTTGTGTACGGAAGCAGCTAGAAATTTGAAATTTGGCATTGTAGCTACTTATAAGATGTAAATGCTCTCTCAGAACTAATTTTAAAAAAATGTAATTTAAAAGGGTGAAATGAGCGAAAAGCGTTCTAAAAACATTCTAAATTACAATTTCTGTGGAATCTCTGGAACTATAGAACCGATTTCAAAAGTGATGGTGGCAAATTAATGGTGACAATCCCTGTTCCAACATAGGCTATATTTTATATCGGTGCCACTAACCCCAGGAGGGTGCAGGAGCGAAAAACGTTCTAAAATTGTGATTTTTGTGTAGAAATGTGAAATTTGGCATTGTAGCTACTTATGAGATGTAAATGCTCTCTAAGAACAAATTAAAAAAAATGAAATTTAAAAGGGTGAAATGAGCTAATAGCGTTCTAGAAACATTCTAAATTACAATTTCCGTGGAATCTCTGGAACTATAGAACCGTTTTTAAAAGTGATAGTGGCAAATTGATGGTGACAATCCCTGTTCCAACACAGGCTATATTTTATGTCGGTGCCACTAACCCCAGGGGGGTGCAGGAGTGAAAAACGTTCCAAAATTGCAATTTTTTTTTATATTGAAAGAGCTAGAAATTGGAAATTTGGCATTGTATTTACTTATAAGATGTAAATGCAATCTAAGAACAGATTAAAAAAAATTCGAAATTTAAAAGGGCGAAATAAGCGAAAAGCGTTCTAAAAACATTCTAAAATAAAATTTTTAATGAATCTCTGGAACTACAGAACCGATTTCAAAAGTAATTGAGGCAAATTGATGGTGACAATCCCTACTCCAACACAGGCTATATTTTATGTCGGTGCCACTAACCCCAAAGGGGTGCATGACCGAAAATTTTGCGAAGATTGCTTCTTTTTTATACTGACGGAGCTAGAAATTTGAAATTTGGCATTGTAGTTACTTATAAGATGTAAATACAATCTAAGAACAGATTTAAAAAAAAACGAAATTTAAAAGGGCGAAATAAGCGAAAAGCGTTCTAAAAACATTCTAAAATACAATTTCTAATGAATCTCTGGAACTACAGAACCGATTTCAAAAGTAATGGTGGCAAATTGATGGTGACAATCCCTACTCCAAAATAGGCTATATTTTATGTCGGTGCAACTAACCCCAATGGGGTGCAGGAGCGAAAAATTTGCGAAAATTGCTTCTTTTTTATACTGTAGGAGCTAGAAATTTGAAATTTGGCATTGTAGTTACTTATAAGATGTAAATGCTCTCTAAGAATAATAATAATAAAAAAATCGAAATTTAAAAGGGTGAAATGAGAGAAAAGCGATCTAAAATCATTCTAAATTACAATTTCTATGGAATCTTTGGAACTACAGAACCGATTTCAAAAGGGATGGTGGCAAATTCATGGTGACAATCCCTGCTCCAACCGCCTCTGTAATAAAAAGCTATGCGATGTTGAAGACTGGGTTTTTCGCTAATTGTTGCCACAGATTAATTTCGGAAAATGAAACCTTTGAAGTTACTGAAAAAAATAATAGCTCGAAAAGTATTTGTCAGAAAATTGTTAGACAAACTGCGTTTGAAAGGTACAAAATTGTATTTTTCTTGATATAAATTTCAAGTCTAATGATTATGCAGTTTTCAAATATTGAATTTCAAAAATTACGAAAATTCACAAAGGAGTACCATAGCGAAACTTCATGCGTAAAAAGATAATGATAAGGGCGACGTGTCCTGACGTGTATATATTGGCACGAGTCACAAATTATAGTAGCCTTATTATTCTGTTAAAATATAAGAGTGAATTATGAAATGCCAATATTATATTTGATTAAAAGGTCGTTAAGAGAAATTGACCAGCGTAGCGGGCGTAGCTTGCTAGTTATAAATATAAAATAACAATATAATACCACACAATGAATTTTTAACGCGCTAACGAACTTTCATTCATTAAAACTTCATTCACTATCATTAAAAAGCTTTGATTAAAAAAAAATATTTCGTGACATTAAAAATTAAAATTTTGTTATATTCTTAATTATTCCTCTACACTCAAGTAACTTATATCCCTGCATCACGCATGTAAGTACGATAGTGCGAAATTAATTTTACATCTATTTATCTGTAATACAGAATACCGTTTTTTTATTATCCTGCGATTTTGCTGTATATATTTTATAATGATTTTTTCTTTGTATTTAATGTCATATAATAATACAGTGATGGAATTAATTTTCATCAGAATTTTTGCCACGTGTTTTTATTATTATTATTATTATTATTATTATTTGTAAAGTTTTCGTTCCGTTTGTTGTGTTTATTGTTTCGCCTGTCATTCTGTTTGATAAACTTACAAAGAGAAATTAGGTCAGAAATGAAATAGTTTTCAGCGTTTTCTATTATGGCATTTCAAAAGAAAAACGCTTCATTTCGTATATACATTATAATACAAGAATCATTTTACTCGGCCATGGACGTGCAAAATATTGTGTTATTAACGATATAGTTCAAATGAGTTTGAAGTATCTGGAAACGAAGTAGGTACAATTTTAAATGCAAATTTAGTCAATTTAAATGTTCTTATTTATTTTATTTCTAGTGAAAATAAATAAGTTTTATTAAAGTATTGGGAATAAGCAAATACATTCTCTCTTGCTGTTGAATGTATAGTTATATCAAGGGTCAGGGAAAAAAACGATATTAGCAACAGACTCCTTTTTTTATTTACCCGTACGAGCTATATTCATTATGGACTTTCATATTTCTTCCGAATTTATGCATATTTTCAATTGCGTTTTACAAAAGACTATCTTTAATTTCTTTTCGATCCAAAGTTACATAAACAATAAAATACTTTTCCAGATAGCAGATGGCACAATTAACTTAAATCACATAAGATTCACAAAATAATCATAGGCAAATAAAGTAACGTTTTAAACACCCGATTTGTTTAACTAATTGCAGATTAGTTTCGATAGACCTCAACATACCGTCCCCGCTGCAAACAAGGATGGAATTTTGAGTGGAGAAGAAGTACATTTGAGGAATAGGTTTAAGAGCCAATAGGATTACATGAAATTACAAGGAAAAGTCAATAGGAAATTTCCTGATACTAACCTGCAATAAGTTAAAATGTTCAGGTGCTTGAAACGTTGTTTTATCTGCGTATATTGTACTGCCCCAAGTATCATCTTAAATGTCACAAATTAGTTATATATCGTTAAGAGGACATTCGTCATTCTTATTACCTCATACCTACTTTCAAAGGTGTTCTACAGAGGTCTACATAGATATTTGCCTCGATATAAAGTTACTTAAGTATAGTACGCCTTTCAAGCTATCAGATGGCCCTATCACATTAAATCTTATTAAAAAAAGGACAACCTCTATTTTTCTCGATAATTATTCATATGTCTTGCATAACACACATTTCGGTCTATATTGAAATGTTTAATCCACGTGTGGAAATATTTAGTAAACAGAACATGTGACTGCCGTAATAGTGGATTAGATGTACCTGTCATAAAGATATAATCAATATATAGTAATAAAAACTTTTTTGGATTCTCCTTGTTTTGTACATTTCAAAGGCAGTACATTGTTATATATTTTCTTGTTAAAGTGATCGATTTTAGCTTTACATAAATATTTAATTCTACATGTCAATCAAACATAAATTACAATTTTTATCTTGGCAGATTCTTGAAAAGTTTTGAGTATAATGTAAATAAATGGGATTATGTATAAACATTATGTATAAACAAATGCTCACACAACAATCCACAATCGTGAAAAAGTCAAGAAACAGCTTTAAAGTTATCTGAAGCCGCAGTTGAGGAAAACATGTGTTCACTACAGATGATTCGACCAGAAATTCGACTTCTAATAATTTACATTTTAAAAACATACTTTTATATTTTACATATATATCAGTTTTATTAGAAGCCATAGCCTCCCATTTTTTCTTCTTTGCTATTTCAACATAAAACTCAATGTTATACAATTTTAACGGTGATATTAAAGAAATGTTTCAAGAATTTTATTCTCTGAAAATAGTAGAAGAAAAAATAAGGAGGCTGCGACTCCTGTATTATTTTATGGGTCATTTGCTTTATAACTATAGACATTTCATTAATTGTTTCACTAGAAATATATTTTCTTTGGACCAGACTAAAGATGATATCAAGCTCCAAATCAGATTGTTCCATATCAATTAATGCTGTAGGTTATTTCAAGGAAATTATTCTTATTATAACCAAAGACAAAATAGTAAATGGTAAAAGAAATCCCTATACCGTTTTAAATATTTCATCATTATCATTTTTCAAATGTCAAAACAAAATTTTCTGAATATAAAATTTAAAATTTTAATTAAATTTACCGACAATGTTTAGGGTATTTAATAATCCCGTTATTCCAAATTGATTCGGTCTTAATTGGAAGAAAAATGGTATAATGTCTTAGAAATATAAAATCTTGTATTGTTAAAGTCAGAGTCTTGAATAATATATATTATTCAAAAAAGTAAAGAAACACGACGTTTGTTTCAATTATAATCTACCTTGTAACATGATATACGCTAAAATGTAGTATTGTTCGCTGACATGCCGATTGCTAGTGAAATCTATTTTATGAAGCGGAAACACCAGACTAATAAATTTTGCTTTAACTGCATTTTTTTAACTTCAAAAATTCGCACAATTTCGATTTTTACACCATCGAATATGAAAAAAATGGTATTTTAAATACAATTTATTTGTTAAATGTATCCTAATTTATTTATATAATTTAATAACAATCTAATCAGACATCATTGCACAAATCCAACATGAGTGAAAAATTGACCGGGACCAGGACTGGGACCTAAGACTTTCAGCGTAACATGTTTATTCTCTGCCACTAAGCAATTCTTGGTCGATATCCTAAATCGGCAATTTCTCACTTTTTATACATTTTGTAGTTCAGTGGCAGAGCATCATCACGTTAAGCTGGAGGTCAAAGGTTCGAGTCCTGGTCCGGGTAAATTTTTCATTATACGTTCATGTTTGATTTATGTATTTAATTGTCTGAATTAGGGATTTATTAAATTATATAAATAAAAAAGTGTATTGTGTTTATGCAGTTTTATATGTACCTTAATTTACTGAATTTGTATGGTGTTAATATCATTTTTAGGTTTAATTATTTTACAATTCTCTCTCGATTGCTTGCAGTCGAGCTAAAGCATAATTCGTTTACACTTCAAACAATATAAACAGTTCAGCATTTGGTTCCGGCTAGTATTCTTTAACGGAATTCAAATTTTTCCCAGTAAATAAATATAATAATCGTAATAATATCATAAATCCGATTGTGTGCAAATGTTAGGCTGAAGCCAACGTCAAAATGGAGCATTTAATAATCCAGTATCTTTGCATATAGGTTGATTATAACCCTCAAATGAACATAGGTTGGTTTTTGTTTATTTTATTCAAATATTTTTTTTTAATAATTCAAAATTTCGTTGTTTTCTTAGAGAATAAATGGACATTTTTTGTATAATATTTTAAAATGGTTAAATTTAATTTACCGTTGCTAATAAATACTTTATCGTTGCCAAAACTAAGTCAAAACCCGGAATAATAATTTTTACTCAACAATTTAGTTTCAATTAAAAAAATTTCACGTGAAAAATGAAAATGAAATAAAAAAGTTAAAGAATTAAAAAGAAGATTAAATAATATTAGAAATAAAACGTACTTTCTTTAGTTTTTGATAATAATACAAGGTTTCAATATGCGTAACCATAGGAAACAGGCGAATATGACGTCATACATCAAAATTAAAGCGGATATGCTTTGATGGTGAAATAAAACGATCTAGGGTTTTTTCTTTACTTTTTTTCTTTTGTATGATAGCAATACTTGGCGTTTTACCGTCTGCGCACAGCTAATATAACCATACCGTATTTTTTATTTAAATTTTATAAAAAAGTAAAAAAAAGTTTGAAAAGAAAATGGTTAGCAAATACCAATAATATGCTCCGCAAAATTATCCATGTCGAAAATTATGTCATGGATATCAAGAAATAATTATTTTCATTCTTAAAACTAAAAGAAATAACTCTATTACCTAAAAAAAAGAATGACGAATGTTAATAGTTTCATTTTTGTTGATAAAATCTAAATATTTAATATTATTTCGTTAAAGTAACATAATTTCCCCTGTGCCAGTATTGAAATTAATTGCCTGCAAAAGAAAATTAACAAGAATTATGTCATTAAAAAGGTATTTCTCTGGGGAAAAAGAGACGTCATATTTGAAATAAAACGGGAATTTTCCAATATGTTTTAAAATGAGTGTGAATAAATTCCTTGCATTAATAATACAAGAATCAGTAAGTGTAGAAAGTAGATGAAGTTTCACGCCATATTTATAACGAAAAATTTAAATGTTTTTTATCTATACTGATTATTAAGCATGAGTATCCGTTATATACAGATGAGAGTTTTCTGCTAAAAATCACATCAGAATTTTAAGAAAAGGAAAATTAACACGAATCTATTATATTAAAATCTGACCGTGTGTTTGTATTTCGTAACTACTCCTAGACTATCGAACACAACGCGATTGTCTTAATACCGGTTATCATTGATCCGAGGATGTCACACAAACTCTCAGAATTTAAAATATTAAAATAAATGCGAATATTTTTTTTTAAATAAATTTTAACGAAGTTTCTCTAAAAACGGAAAGTAAATTACTCCATATTTGTGTATAAAAAAAAGGAGAAATAAAACAGATCAGTATATTTTTACATCATTTTCTCATTAAAACTAAAAAACAGAGTTTATTTTCACTTTGAATAGATGGTGAAAACAAAATCTTGATTTCAGTAAATTATCCGAAAAATAAAAACATATTTTCACATATTCAAACTTCAGGAATCAATTTATTCTGGAGAACAAATATTGCCTGTCAACATACTGTCATTTAGAAAACAAGATTTGTTTCAGCTATACATTAAACCAAGGAGGCAGAATTGAATTTAAAGAAAAAGCATATACTATTTCCAATTAATGTTTTTTTTCAAGGATGACTGTTAAAACGTTTCACAAAGGCGTTAAAAGCAAAATTGTTTATCAGATAAAATTGGCATTTGTTTTTACCCAATTCGTCTATTTCCACGATTTTTATTTGACCCCCCTTTTTGCATTGGTTGCAATTTCATTTTTGCTATTATTTAGCAAAAATTTCACCTTTTTTAAGACTGAGTTATGTCAAGGTCCCTATAAAAAAATACCGTATTGTCTCCTGTGAAATGTGATAAATAGTTAGTTAATTATTAACGTTTTTATTTATCGGGAGTGAAATATTTTGCTTAATTAATGTATTTACTCTTCTTTTAACGTTGCGTGAACGAACTCACGGGTAACAGCTAGTAAAATAATATACATAAAACCCAAAATTAACAGATATGTAATCGAACTATGCCACGTTATCATCAGATAGATATTTAATTATCAATATCTCTGGCGATTTCTTCGACTATTGAATTCTAGCATGCGGCAAATACAAAAGTATTGCTTTTAGTACACTTCAAAACTTTATTTGACTATATAATTCATATGTAGCATATAAAATTGTTTTTTCATGTTATTCTTGGGCAATCTAAAAATATATATTAAATCTAAAAAATGCATCAGAGTTTAAAAAAAGATAGTTTTTACTTATATTCTAAAACACGTTCTAAATTCTTCATCCGGGTTTTATCCGTTAGTATACATAATTAACATTTCTATATAAATTAAATAAAAACGCATAAAATTTGGTCTTAGCAGCAAGAAAACACTGGTACGTTTCTGTTAGAAAATCATATATTGTTTTAACATTCTTACAAGGAAGGTCTCCTCAGAAAATTTTGAGAAAAATGCTAATGAAGCTACTCATGTATGTGATAAAGGATCACTCAAATTTAGCTGCAGAATCCCAGCAGAAATTCTGCAAAAAAATAATAACTTTCGACTATTTGGCGGAAAAAGAGGCGATTTGGCTTAGCAACATTTTTTCCTCGCCAAACGCAAACGATCGTTTGCATTTGGCAGCGCCATCTGTCGGTACGAAGCGGTTTTCGCAGCGCCATCTGTCGGTACGAATTTTAACTAACATAATAAAGTACTCTAAACAAAATTCCAGACTTCACACAACCGTTTCCTGCAAGAATTTATTCAATAACTCTATTCATTTGTTTCTTATTCATTTTTAAAAATAGGTACTCCTTTTTGGGACACCCTGTATATGAGATAAATGGATATTTTTTTGAAAAGTAATTTCTTTCTAATACATAGGATATCAAATTTGGAATGATTATGTAAACCAATAAGGAATATACCGACTTTTTGATTGCGTCAAAATTCATTGCATTTCCAATGTTGGAAATTGGATTGTTGTAAAATGGTTTACTCATTTAATTTTAAACATTAGTTTTAATACCTATAAATTAGATAAATTTCATGATATTATTGCGCATTTCCATATAAATATCAACTGCTATATAGCATTAGATATTTTGACTAAATGTTATTATCATTGTTATTTTTATTTTATGTTAACAGTAAATGCAAGTACTTTTCCCATTCTTCTTGAAGATGATACAAATTTTGTCAAATACGTATTAAATTTCATTTTTTTAACTACAGAATGTCATTAAATACAGTTATCTACACCGAATTATCTTCTTTTAATTATGCATATATTTTATTTGCTTAATCGGAAAACTTTCTTCATCTTACATTGTCTTTACTTATATTAATCTGAAAATTGTTTATATAGGTTATTAATTTAAGCTCATTAAAATAAATATTAAAACTCTACAAGACAATCCTGCTTTTCACACTAACGACAAACTATTAGAATAGTACTAAACATTCCGGCATATGGTTTTAAAGAGGACATTCCTTTGATCTTCAAATTTTAAAATAATGCAAATACAAGTTAATTGAATTTACGTTAATTAACTTTGCATTCATGAAGATTGTAATTGGTCATTATTATGCAGTATATTAAGGATTCTAGTAATAATGATTTTCATCTTACATTATGTTTTCTTATTATATTAATGTAAAATTTTCTTATATAGATTCTTAATTTAAGCTAATTAACACAGATATTAAAACTCTACAAGACAATTCTGCTTCCCATTTTAACGACAAACTATTAGGATAGTAATAAACTTTCCGGCATATGGTTTTAAAGAGAAAATTCCTTTTGATCTTCAAGTTTTAAAATAATGCAAAGACAAGTTAATTGAATATGCGTTAATTAACTTTTTATTCATGAAGTGTGTAATTGTCCATTATTATACAATAAAAATTAAGGATTTTAGTTATAAGGATTTTCATCTTACATTATATTTTATTATATTAATCTAATATTTTCTTGTATAGATTCTTAATTTAAGCTAATTAACATAAATATTAAAACTCTACAAGACAATCCTGCTTCCCACTCTAACGACAAACTATTAAGATAGTAATAAACTTTCCGGCATGTGGTTTTAAAGAGGAAATTCCTTTTGATCTTTACGTTTTAAAATAATGCAAAGACAAGTTAATTGAATATACGTTAATTAACTTTGTATTCATGAAGTGTGCAATTGGTCATTATTATACAATAAATTAAGGATTTTAGTAATAAGGATTTTCATATTACATTATCTTTTCTTACATTAATCTAAAATTTTCTTATATTAATCTAAAATTTTCTTAATTTAAGCTAATGAACATAAATATTAAAACTCTGCAAGACAATTCTGCTTCCCACTCAAACGACAAACTATTAAGATAGTAATAAGCTTTTCGGCATATGATTTTAAAGAGGAAATTTCTTTTGATCTTCACGTTTTAAAATAATGCAAAGACAAGTTAATTGAATTTAAGTTAATTAACTTTGTATTCATGAAGTCTGTAATTGGTCATTATTATACAATAAATTAAGGATTTTAGTAATAAGGATTTTCATCTTACATTATCTTTTATTATATTAATCTAAAATTTTCTTATATAGATTGTTAATTAAAGCTAATTAACATAAATATTAAAACTCTGCAAGACAATTCTGCTTTCCATTTTAATGACAAACTATTAAGATAGTAATAAACTTTCCGGCATGTGGTTTTAAAGAGGAAATTCCTTTTGATCTTTACGTTTTAAAATAATGCAAAGACAAGTTAATTTAATTTAAGTTAATTAACTTTGTATTCATGAAGTCTGTAATTGGTCATTATTATAC
This sequence comes from Maratus michaelseni, assembly GCA_963931845.1. Lineage (NCBI taxonomy): Eukaryota > Metazoa > Arthropoda > Arachnida > Araneae > Salticidae > Maratus > Maratus michaelseni. Next base: position 399,136,992 of record OZ007592.1, read on the forward strand.
AATAAATTAAGGATTTTAGTAATAAGGATTTTCATCTTACATTATCTTTTATTATATTAATCTAAAATTTTCTTATATAGATTGTTAATTAAAGCTAATTAACATAAATATTAAAACTCTGCAAGACAATTCTGCTTTCCATTTTAATGACAAACTATTAAGATAGTAATAAACTTTCCGGCATGTGGTTTTAAAGAGGAAATTCCTTTTGATCTTTACGTTTTAAAATAATGCAAAGACAAGTTAATTTAATTTAAGTTAATTAACTTTGTATTCATGAAGTGTGTAATTGGTCATTATTATACAATAAAAATTGAGGATTCTAGTAATAAGGATTCTCATTTAAAACATCTTTGACATTTGGTATCATTTGTTTCAATTGTAAATGTTAACATAAAGAAAACGAACATATGAATTAGCTATACATGTACGCTGAGAATAGCTTTTGTAGGATAGAATTTAGAAATTCAAAGTATGCACTGAGTATATACATGATTGTGTATTTATGTATCTATTTGACAATATGCCTGTGTATACTCATATAAAGAGAGATAAATAGATAGATAAAGGTAGGTAAGCAATTATAAGCCTATAGATAATATTGAGATAGCTGTAAAATGAATAAATCAGATATTAAAATTTTTATTACAAGATATAAATATACTGGTAAAAAAAATCACATAATAAACTATCGAATTTTCTATGTACAATAAAACATATAAATACCCTAGGCAAAATATTTATGGCCATCATGTGATTTTCAAAATATTTGTTCCTCGTCGTGATAACCCACACCCTACAATTCCTCCCACGCCCTTAAAAATCAGTAACAGAAATAGCTCGATTTTTTTTTTCTTAAACGGGTATCTGGTTTGATATTAAAAAGATATGAAGACCTAAGATTATAGATAAAATATATTTTTAGGTAGCTTTCAATACAAAAAAGTATAAAGCTACCTATTGCAGCCGTTCGGAGGAAAGCAGTTCCGGAAAATTTCGATATAGTTTCACCGATCATGACCCCCAGACCCCAAAACCACCCTCCGTTCAAATGTTGATTTATATATATAGCTATATCCATATATATATATATATATATATATATATATATATAATTATATATATATATATATTGTATGTAATATATATATATATATATAATTTTATATATATATATATTGTATATAATATATATATATATATATATATATATATATATCTGACCTGTGTCATACGATATCGCTCGTATTTATAAATCGATTTTGATGAAACTAATTGTGTGTATTACGATCACCAATGTCTCGACCGAGTTCGTTGGCCAGCTTGGTCCGCCATTTTGTTTCAAGATGGCGGCCATTTAAAAATTTAAAACTAAAATAAATATGCAAAAAATTTAAAATTCAAATTTATTTTTTAATTACGTGTTAGGCCTTGATACAAGGATTCCTGAGCATTTTTTGGTTTACCTCTATCTTAAAAAATGGCTGAGATAGAGCAGTTTGAAATTCTAGGGTGGCTGACATTTTGAAACAAAACAGCAAATTAACGCGATTACTCGCAAATTATTTTCTTTCATTGGTGTAATAATTTTCCCAATCATACGCATAAAACTATATATTCATATCCGTTAGCGCCAAAATTCTCGACATTGGCGACAAAATTGGCAAAATTGGTGACAAAATTGACAAAATTTGTGACATTTGGCGAAATATCGCCAAATTTGGTGACCAAAATAAGTCTTTATAAATGAAGCCAATTTGGCTATTGCTCAATAATTTGGCGAAATTCTTATTCAAATTCAGTATTAACGAATCTTTTGTAAACGTTTCTTTGCATTTTAACTTGCTGTTTTCGTGTAACATTAGCTAAAATTTTAAAACGAAGATATAGGAAAGCTACCTTTTCCTCCCGGTACAGGCCGGAAGGACTTTTTTAATTCGGCTAATTTCATGCATGGATGTAGTGACAGTCACAGAGATGTAAATAGCTGCGGCGTTTCACTACCAGTATTGTAATAAAAGAAAATTTGACTTATTCAATCCCATATAGCTACAATTACATACAGTGAAGAATGTTTTTTAAAAATACCGGTGGCCAAGAACAATAAACTTTTGTGGGTATGTGACTTACACTACACTCACGCATGGAACTAACCATTCTAATTACAAAAAAAAAAGTCCTTCCGGTCTGTACCTGGAAGAAAAGGTAGCTTTCCTATATCTTCGTTTTAAAATTTTAGCTAATGTTACTCGAAACAGCAAGCTAAAATGCAAAGAACCCAATTACAGAACATTCGTTAATACTGAATTTGAATAAGAAATTTGCCAAATTAGTCAACTATAGCCAAGGTGGCTTCATTTATGAAGACTTATTTCGGTCGCCAAATTTGGCGATATTTCGCCAAATGTCGCCAAGTTTGGCGAGAATTTGGCGCTAACGGATATGAATGTATAGTTTTATGCGTATGATTAGGAAAATGATTACAACAATGAAAGATAATAATTTGCGAGAAGTCGCGTTCACTGAAACTTATAAATTAATCGTTGGATTTTTGTAATGTGCTATCTTGTTTCAAAATGTCTGGCACCCTAGAATTTCAAACTGCTGTATCTCAGCCGTTTTTTAAGATAGAGGTAAAACAAAAAATACTCCGGAATCCTTGTATCAAGGCCTAACACTTAAGCAAAAAATAAATTTGAATTTTTAACTTTTTTGTATATTTAGTTTAGTTTTAATTATTTAAATGGCCGCTATCTTGAAACAAAATGGAGGACCAAGCTGGCCAACGAACTCGGTCGAGACATTGGTAAGCTTAATACACTCAATTAGTTTCATCGAAATTGATTTATAAATACGAGTGCTATCGCATGACATAGATCATATATATATATATATATATATATATATATATATAATGGATATATCTATATATAAAAATCAACATTTGAACGGAGGGGGGTTTTGGGGTCTGGGGGTCATGATCGGTGAAAATATACAGAAATTTTCCGGAATTGCTTTCCTCCGAACGGCTGCAATAAGTAGCTTTATACTTTTTTGTATTGAAAGCTACCTAAATAAAAAAAAAAAAAAACAATATCTGTCGCATGTTTTGTTCTAGTGATAGAACATAAAGTTGTATAATAACATTGATTGGAAAATATTCAATGAGACACATAAACAAAATGACAGAATTGCACATGTTTCACTTGTTTAATTCAACTTCTCAATTGTTAAAGATTTCTTTAAAGATTTAAAAATTGTAATACTGATAAATATAAATGCATAAAAAAATATTATAAATATTTTTTAGACCATATTATTTGTATGACTGCATTACACATAATAATGTTTAAACTACTATATTAATTATTAAATAAATCATCGTCTTAAACAATAATCGATTGTTTATGATTCTTTCAATTCAAAATACTACTACTACTAATAATAGTAATGGTGCCTCTATCGTTATTGAATCGACCGTGTCATTTTCTTTTTCTCAGCTTATACTGCAGAAACTATTTTATATAAAAACATGAATACTTGTAGTTTTATAGAGAAATGCAAACATGTTGAACCCATCTGTTTTTAAATGGATGAACTATTCGCGCTATTCCCGCGCTAGAATCCGCGGATGAACTATTCGCGCTATATTAAGCGCAATTCGAGGTTGATATAGGCCGAGATAGTTCAGTTATATATGTTTTATAGGATAAAAAATTATACATAGCAATATAACCACCTTTTGCTGGCACACACCAATAGATTGTGGTGTGCCGTGTGCAGATTTTTTTTTCGTGGGGGTGTTTGAAGTTTTTATACGAAATTCCTTTGTCCGAATAAAGAATTATTCTCTATTTTTCAAATGGCCGAGTTTTATTTACCGTTGTCAAAATTTAAAATGTCTGAATAATAATATTTTCAAGCGATGTATTTTCAAGCATATATATTTACGTGTGATTACTAAAATTGTCAGAAAACTTAAATAACTAACATAAATAAATTATTATGCTTGAAACGGTTTAACTGCTAAAAAATGCGTCCTACTGTAAACAAATTGCAGGTTTTCAACCGTTGGAGTATTCTTTAATGACGCATGGATAAAAGTTTGATAATGATAGATGTATAAATTTGATAAATGAAATTTGTTACCATGGTTGATTTTCAAGATTATTTTAAATATTTATTTTACTTTTAGCATAACCAATTGCGTTTTTGTTGTTGTTGTTGTGTTGCTATAATATTAAACATAAAACTGGGAGAAATTAAAAATATTTCCATCACGTGCATTTGCATTCATAAAGTTTCCACTAGTGTAAATGTCGTCATACTTAAAATGCAAAATCCGAATGCAGAATTTTATTTTTATTTTTTATTTTTTTTTTTGGGGGGGGGAGGAAGGTGGGAAAAGGTAACAGACAATGATATTTTATTAAAGTAAAAGCACTTTTAATGCTTATTTCACTCACTGAGTCCATCGATATATAAAAAACGCTAAGGTACGTTGCGGCGAAAAAGCTGTTATTTCTCTTTTGCTGATGGCAACGAGTAATTTGTTTAGAAAATCAAACCTGCTAAACTTAACATTAGCCTTCTTCGTTATTTCTCGTATTAAGAAAACTATTGGAGGTATCGATTCGAAACTCACAGTATATAGATTTACATAGTTTATTTTTCTGATTTCTAAAATGCAAATTTTGGGAAAATCGGACGGTAACTTTTCTTAATTTTGGCCAAAAATTGTCCGCCTTAAATCAAATGACCCAGATGAATCAGGTTGTCATATTGAATTTACTTCCGCTTCGATGCCTTTCTCTCTATTTACTTTCCGCCAGAGGAAAGGATTACCAGAGGAAGTGTTTCGTACAGTGACTGTTAGAGTGTTTTCGCGTTTCGTACTGTTTTTTTACGGGACCCAGTAACACCGGATGGATTAAATTCTTATTAATATTTATCTTTAAACGGATATACGTTTGTACATTTCCAGCGATTTTTTTCCTCGTTTAAAATAAATAAATAAATAAATAAATAATAAATAAACAGAGTGAATTAGTGTGTTTTAGAGAGTGTGTTGCGTGAACGTGGGTTGGTGAGCGCAGTTTTTTCGGGCAGAACTCCCCCTAGATAATGTAAAAGATAAAAGCTCTGATAGCAAGATCATTCTTAAAAGCGTCATTCTTTAATGACGCATGGATAAAAGTTTGATAATGATAGATGTATAAATTTGATAAATGAAATTTGTTACCATGGTTGATTTTCAAGATTATTTTAAATATTTATTTTACTTTTAGCATAACCAATTGCGTTTTTGTTGTTGTTGTTGTGTTGCTATAATATTAAACATAAAACTGGGAGAAATTAAAAATATTTCCATCACGTGCATTTGCATTCATAAAGTTTCCACTAGTGTAAATGTCGTCATACTTAAAATGCAAAATCCGAATGCAGAATTTTATTTTTATTTTTTATTTTTTTTTGGGGGGGGGGGGAGGAAGGTGGGAAAAGGTAACAGACAATGATATTTTATTAAAGTAAAAGCACTTTTAATGCTTATTTCACTCACTGAGTCCATCGATATATAAAAAACGCTAAGGTACGTTGCGGCGAAAAAGCTGTTATTTCTCTTTTGCTGATGGCAACGAGTAATTTGTTTAGAAAATCAAACCTGCTAAACTTAACATTAGCCTTCTTCGTTATTTCTCGTATTAAGAAAACTATTGGAGGTATCGATTCGAAACTCACAGTATATAGATTTACATAGTTTATTTTTCTGATTTCTAAAATGCAAATTTTGGGAAAATCGGACGGTAACTTTTCTTAATTTTGGCCAAAAATTGCCCGCCTTAAATCAAATGACCCAGATGAATCAGGTTGTCATATTGAATTTACTTCCGCTTCGATGCCTTTCTCTCTATTTACTTTCCGCCAGAGGAAAGGATTACCAGAGGAAGTGTTTCGTACAGTGACTGTTAGAGTGTTTTCGCGTTTCGTACTGTTTTTTTACGGGACCCAGTAACACCGGATGGATTAAATTCTTATTAATATTTATCTTTAAACGGATATACGTTTGTACATTTCCAGCGATTTTTTTCCTCGTTTAAAATAAATAAATAAATAAATAAATAATAAATAAACAGAGTGAATTAGTGTGTTTTAGAGAGTGTGTTGCGTGAACGTGGGTTGGTGAGCGCAGTTTTTTCGGGCAGAACTCCCCCTAGATAATGTAAAAGATAAAAGCTCTGATAGCAAGATCATTCTTAAAAGATTTATTCATTTAGTCTATGCCTAAATCCTGCACAATTGTTGCACGGATTTTCAGGAAGTAGTAAGAACAATATATAAACCAATTTAATCCGTCCCTGTAAAAAATGATGTATGATATTATGTTAATAATAAAAATATGAAAGAGTATTGGGTAATTTCGTAATATATGCAAATATCTTGGTGATTCACCTAATTATTCAAATGGTATAACCTATATAAATAAACAGAAATGCAGATATAGAAAACAGATTTTAAGGTGCATCAGAAAAGCAAGTTTGTTAAGAAAAAAAAATCTGAGAATTCAAAATTTATACAAAGTCATATATAAAAGTATATACCAACGAATTAAATAATTTCTTTTTATGAAGATAGTAAAAAAGAAATCACAGTCATTTTTTGAAAATTCTCTGTGGAAACATAAATATGATTTACACACATATCTACTGCTTACAGGCATAACATAAATAATGTCTTACTCAATCGCCACGACAGTCTTGATATTTATTTCAATATTTGGGATTAATGACAAGTTATCTCTTTCTCAAATTCTTATCGGTATTCTTCTGGGAATCCGATTCTATGAATCTAAACAACATTGTACATACTGAAGTTATGGCACATCGTTTAAGGCAAAAATATGAAGTTAGTAAATGTTTGTGACAGTTAAGAAAAAGAAAAATATTTTCCTCTTCCTGGAAATGAGATAGAAAACATATTTTCTGTCTGCATTTTGTTGTTGTAAATATTTAAGTGTTGTAACGTTACTAGAAACTTGAATTTTCTTCATCTGCATATTTTTTGATTTTACCCATAACTAAACATTCAGAAAATCAAGAATAACAATACTGATTGAGATGAATAGCTATTTAAATATTTCTGCTGAAAGTTAAAAAAATATGCTAATACATAAAATGAATTGTCGAACATTCTTAAATTAACTGTTCAATCAGTAAAATAAATATGTAACTATAATGTTTTTCTATTTCTATAGAGATAAAATAAATAGTTGTTGTTAGAATCTTAGCGAGTTAGATTGAGATATTTTTGTTATACACTTATTTATATTTTATTTAAACGTGATAAGAACACGTTTTTTTTTTTTTAAATGCTAGTTTATAATCATTACAAAATTAATAACTTTTCGAATTTTCAAAGAAATTGAATAATTTTTTTAAAATCTTTGTGATGTGTCTTTTAAAATTTTAATCAAAAAGTATTTTCTATAATTGAACTGCGTACATTGCTATGTTTTGTCAAATTAAAAAAAAAATCGTTGGTTACATTCATTATTGTGTGTAATTTAGATTTCGTTGTAAGTTTTTGTTCTTTAATATACAGGGTTATTCTAAATGATGGACCCATTTTCAAAAAATTGTATTTATTAAAGTACAAATACAAAATGAACAATCCTTATACCAATGAAAAGAGGAAGTTTCAAATTTTTTAGGACATTATAAATGTTTAATGTGTCCACCGTTTGCTGCACGGCAAACCTCTACGCGATAGCCAAACTCGTTCCACACACGAGAAAGCGTATCTGCTGTTACTGAGTGCACGGCTTTCAAAGCGGTGATAGTTCCAGAGGTGACCGGTAGAGGACGCGCGGCAATAGGCCACTGCAAGCTTAGTACACTGCTGCCGTGAACTCAGTTACAGCAGCTACACTTTCTCATGTGTGGGACGAATTTGGCTATCGCGTAGATGTTTGCCGTGCAGCGAACGGTGGACACATTGAACATTTATAATGTCTTAAAAAAAACTTTCAAACTTCCTCTTTTCATTGGCATAAAGATTGTTCATTTTGGATTTGTACTTTAATAAATACAATTTTTTGAAAATAAGTCACTTAGAATAACCCTGTATAATTGATAACGATTTATTTTGCATATACAATACACAATGCCTTATGTTATGTAGTTTGTTAAACATTTTTTTTTTATAAAAATATTTAAATAAGCAAATTTCTTTATATTATTGTAGCGAGAGTTGAAAAATGACAAATATATATTTAAGAAAGCAAAATTCTTTATATTATTGTAGCGAGATTTGTTTGCAAACATTTTAATTCTTTATTTTTTAAGCATAACAAATACTAAAATCTAGTAAGAAAATTGTTCATTTCAAAGTACAATCACTCCTTTTAAACAAATGCATTTCCTCTTCTAATGTCATCTTACATTATAATAATCTAAACAGTTTTTGACAAATCTATAATTTCAGCAATTTAATTTATCCTTCAAATTTTAGAAGACAATTTTCCGTTCTACACATATGACAAACATTCAAGCAAGAAATGGTTTTTCACTATTTGTTCAAAGAGTTAAATTTATGTAATTTCCATCTGTTAAATAATGCAAATGACTTGTAATGACGATAATTAAGTTTACTTTCGTGGATATTATAATAGTGTATTATTATTCATTAAAGTAACGTTAAATATTAATTAAAATAGCAATGGCGTTTTTATTGTAAAGAATCCGTTAAAGCTAATATCTGCATTTCAAATGTGATTTGTAAATATGAATTGATCGGATAGATGGATTTATCATATATTAAGATTTTAACAGAAGATGAAGATGTTATAATTTAAATTAGTTGTAGTAGTATTCAATTAAAACATGGAATGCAATTTACAATAAATAATATATATATATAATATGTGACATCTACAAAAGTATAGCTCCATCCCAAGAAATCATGCCTTGAAATTCCGTACACGAAAACAAATAATACGACATAAAAAGATGAAATAAAATGAGGGAAAAATAAAAACTTTATTTGTAAAAATTTTAAACTTTACCAAATAAAAACTTTATTTTTACTCTATTAATTAACTAAACATTTAAAAATAATGAAAAAACAACATGTAGCTTGACATATAAGTGTCCATACAATCTATTAACAAATTTGGCACCCATTTTTAGGTGCGTTCGTAATTATATAAATACGTAGCACCTATTGTCGTCGTCTGGTCCGTCCGTCTGTCTGTCCGTCCGTCTGCATATAACAACGCAAAAACTACCCAACCGAATGGTTTGAAATTTAAGATATATTATCTTTGCAGAATTTTGTCGAGACATTTCAAATTTTTTTAAAAATCGAATCAAAACTTTAGAAAATATTAATAAAAACATTTATTAAGAAACTAGCATGCTACGCCCGCTGCGCTGGTCCATTTTTCTAAATGTACCTTAAATCAAACGAAATGGCTTTGTATTTTAAAGGAATGTGGATCTTCACCTACAGATGCTACCTTAGTAAATATTTTCAAACAAACCTTGCATCAAACGAATTATATCAATGGATTTGAGCATGCATTTTAAAGCAATAGTTAAAGCACCTGGATTTCCCTTGAATATTGCTGTAAACGATGTGAACAACTTGCGTTATATTATATCATACATTGGACAAAATTTGGGCTAAGAGAAGCAACTCATTTAGTTGATCATTTATAGTAGAGTTTGGTAGGGAAATGAGGACATTATGAGATTATGACAACAGGAACTCACATGTTCTCTAGTCAACATACTACTAATAGAGAAAGCATTACAATGATTGCATAGATTGATCATTGAACTTAAATAATGTTCGGGTGATTCATTTTCGTCTGTAAGTTCTTGAACTCCGTCCTTCTTTCTTGTCTCCATGTGAAATTCTGGTAACGTAAGTACAATCTCACTCTATGTTACGTTATGTTTCGCAATATACGTCCTCTTCTGGCAAGTCTACTACGGTTTTTCATCTTTCGATTCCAGCAGAGTAAATACAGTGAAAATTGCAATAAATTGTCTGCATATAATGAACAGTGTTTAACTTTCATATTTAAAAAAATGGTGAAACATAAAAAAGTGCATTTTTAAAGCTGATTATGAATAAAATTAAAATGACATCATTTTCACTGTCTTTCCATTTTTTAGACCAGTTGCATTCCTGTAACCGTTAATCTGAAAAAAAAAACCAATGATTAACTCTGGTCGAAGAATAAACCTCTAGTTTGTATCCAATAAGATTTTCCTAATCTTCCATAATCTTGCCGATATCCAAGTTTGAAGTGCTCGAAACGATATGGTTATTAATGTACCAGAGTTAGTTACAAAACGCAGTTATTTACGCGCCAAGCTATGTTTCATTAAATAATGTCAAATTAGTGTTAATTCAACTATAGATCTTTCATTAACAAAATTCCATACGTTAAATAAAACTGACAATGATAAAGTTAGTTATGCAAAATGTTTAGTAATATTATTTTTGATGAATACTTAAAACGAAGATTTTTTTGCATTTCTCTAAAGAGCATAATAACACGCAGAAATAAATTCATTTCTCACTATATTTAGCTGCTAGTGCTGTGTGTAGGTCGAAAAGGCTTTATAATGATTGAAAAATTATCTAATCAGAATTTCAGGTACTCGTTTTTTTCTTATCCAGCCTGAAATGATAAATCGACAAATATTATTTATTCCATTCGCCACCATTGACATTACAAAGTTTTTCCGTACATTTAAAGCGCCAAAACAGTGGCTGAGATGTTCTACTCTCAAAGCTAGCATAAGGGAAGTGCTGGGTTCAAACACCTGTCGCGCTCGTTGACCTAACCGTTCGGAGTTTTCCGCGGTTTTCTTCGAACCTTGCCGTAAATACGAGTTAAGATCCCTTAGAAAGACCCCCACGGAGGGCACTCCCCCCAGGGTCTATATCCCTCGTGTAGATAATCGGCCGTCATAAAATCAACCAACCATACATTGGAAGAATTGCTTTTTTGGTAAAACTTTGCTTCATAATGAAAAAACCCCATAAATTTAGCAATCGCTAATTTCAAAAGTCGTCTAATCTTCTGTAATCTGAATCGTCGTCCAGAGTAACCTTCAAACATAAACGAACATCCAACAATATAGTAAAAATGCCAACTGGCAGGTGACCGGGATACGGACCATACGGATATTCCAATGTCTTTTAAAAACCTTCCTGAATGAAGGGAAGCTATGCAGAAAAAACTAAAAAGAAATGACGAATCAAAAAGAGCATCGAAAATTTATTTCAGCAAACAATTTTTATTGCAAAATGTAGCCTTATCTGATAGTAATAACGCATAAATGCGCACATGTCCTTAAGAATATTCTTTGGTTCCTAACTTTTAAAACAGTGAATATTTCTATAAGTGAAATTGGCGATATATTAAAAAAATAATAAAATAATAAAATAAAAATAAAAGAATAGACAATATTCGCTGATCTGAGTTCGAGGCTATAAAAATCATATGTTTGGTGAAAACAAACCAGCATGTTTCCGTAGCAAATTTTTAAATGTCTAAAATTTAATTATTTTACAATATGTGTTTGAGTGGCAGACATTCACTAAAATTTAAATATTTGATCCCATATTCATAACAATAACTGCTATTTACATAATTTGCTTTTGAATATAAATATTTACTCCAAAAAGGATCTTGTATACACGAAAAAAAACTATTATTGCTAATACTGCTCAAGCTGATGTCACGCTCATGCATTTTTGGCTTAAAATCACATTGCTTGGTGACAAAAGTAAAATCAAAACCGTAAATAAACAAATAACATGTAACTCATAAATGCAGTCATTTTTACAATCTGCTAGTTCCTCCCGTAAGACACGTGATAGAGGAGTTACTTAAAAAAAATTAACAGAAAGAAAAAAAGGAAAACAAGCGGGAAAAATTCTACCTTACGGCAGAATACAGATTGGCCACCGACGGCTTTTGTCGTTGAGATTTTTTTCAGCCAAGTCTAACTCGTCAAAATAAATAAATAAATAAATAAATAAATAAAGGTGTTACCATAAGCCAGCTTTTCCACTTTAGAATTTAGTTAGCGCTCTAAGATATTTTGTGAGGCTGGCGGAATATATTAGACAAGAACACACCAAGTTTTAAAAATATTCGGTGACTAGATGTATTTTTAATAATTATAATAGTAAAAATGTGTGGCTCCAATGGGCTGAGACGTGGCGAGGTAGATATTGTTTACAAATATGCTGGTTTAATTACACCCTTAAACTATTTTTAATGGTTCAAGACACTTTAGCACTTAATAGGTAACTTAAAAAAGTAATGAAAAGTTCTATGATAGCAGCTTTTATGATGGATACAGCTAAGAGAAGTTGTTTAACAAATGATGAGTTAGCATTAATTGACGGGTTCTTGGCGAGTGGTAGGGGGAAGGGAGGGGGAACTATACACAAAACAAAAGTGCTCTACGAGACCTTTAAAATGAATCCTCACTTGCAATTGAGAGATGGGACTTTGAGAAAGGGAAAATCGAGAGAAAGATCCCACTTTTGCGCCCCTCTGACGGGCCCCCCTCGAGAGATACGTGGAAACCGAGGGCGCCAAAAGGAGCAGTGTGTGTGGGGGGATACCTTTAGGCGGTTTACAGCTAATTTTGGAGAAATTTTGGAGCTCATAGAAACACAGAAAAGTGAGAAAAAATAAAATAATTATGAGATATTGAAAAAATAAATAAGAAAAGTGCTCCTGACAGGATACAGGAGAGAAGGAGGGAGAGAGTAGAACCAGACAAAAGTGCTTGATGAGATCAAACTTTTGATATGTTACATGACGGGGTTTGAACACCTTGAATGTATGTCTGACCCGTGGGGTTTTAACTCCGGTCCTATTGAAGATAGGTCCTTGGGACCCTCTTAGAAATGTCGTCCTCGACGAGTTTAACTTCGTTGGATCCTTTAAAAGAGGCCTACGCCCTATGTGAGGCTTAAAGGGGCTGAAAAAGATGGGAAAAACTAAAATTTAAAAAGAGTTGAAACAGAGAAATATGCTTCTAAAGGGAGGGAGGGAGTGAGAGGGGGAGAGTAGGACCAGACCATAGTGCTTGACGAGATCTATCAATTGATATGTTACATGAAGGAGTTTACATGGGGTTTAGATGAGGAGGAGCACCAAAAAGGTCTTAATGAACCTTCCCCCCCTGAACTTACAAGAACTTACCACACCCGGGGGGTAACTTCATTCCTATGGGAGATAGGGCCACGGGACCCCCTTAGAAATGCCCGCCACGACGAGTTTATCTTCGTTGGATCCTTTAAATGCGGTCTTTGCCCGCTGTAGGGCAATTAGGTACTGAGAAAGGAAATACAAGCGGAAGTATCAGCATAATAAAGAGAGACAATTTGATTTTTAATATCGTCAGTAACAACCATTTGTATAGCTATGTATAAAGGGTGTCCTCCTTTATATATGGAGTGGTTGTGACTTTTCATAAACATGAATTTTACCGTAGACTGAAAGAATTAACCCTGTGTGTGGCTAAAAAAAAATGTATTTTCGTGTTATACCGGCTTCCACAATTATGATTATGTCAAGGTTGCAGTTATGATTTCGCAAAGATCATCGCAAAGCTTATTTATGCATCCTATATACGCATATATATATTCCAAACACTCCTAGATGTGCTATATACCTCATTATACACATATTATTTATGTCTTATATATCGTATATAGATCATATACACATGATATATATATATATATATATATATATCATATATGCATCATATATGACTAACTTGGCCACATACGCCAAGAAATGTTATATATATATATCACATATTATTATAATGTCATACATGCTTTATAATTTGGCGATAAATCTTGGACGCTTGGCAGTTCATCCTTGGAAGCCGCTATAACACGAAAGTACTAAATTTACAATATATTAATGAAAACAGAAACAAAAATATTTCATGCTTGGTGGCTTCTATAACACGAAAGTACCAAATTTCTTCTTTATTTTTCATATCTGATAATTTGCATCTATCCTTTTTGTAATTTTAACATTTTTGTAACGATTTTATGCATTTCTATAGCCTATTCAAAGAAAAATTCTTCAAAAGTTACAAAATTTCGTTAAAAACGCTTAAAAAATCCTTCTAAAGTTACAGAAATGTGTTAAAAACGGTTAAAATAATAAAATGCGAACATCGCATCGTTTGGTCCATTCTTGACTGAAAGCAATAACCGTTATCATTATCTTTTTACGCGTGAAGGTTTAGCTATGGTACTTCATTGTGAAGTTTGGTAATTTTTTTAATTCATTATTTGAAAAACTGCATAATTATTCGATTTGAAATTTATATCAAGAAAAATACAATTTTTTACCATTCTAACGCAGTTTGTCTAAGAATTTTGTGACAAATACTTTTTGAGCTATTAATTTTTTCAGTAACTTCAAATGTTTCATTTTTCGAGATTAACCTGTGGCAACGATGGATTGATTGCTGTGACTTTTCATAAACATGAAAAATGATAGAGATTGAAAGAATAAGCCACCCTGTGGGCGGCTAAAAAAATCATCTATATATATAAAAGAAAGTCCTTTCTGGCTAGATGATCAACGCACAGCCAAAACTACTGAACCTACAAAGACGAAACTTGCAGGAAAAATACTTCTTAGTATGTAGAGGCGTACTAAGACGGGATTTTCAAAAACTCCACCCCTAAAGGGGGTAAAAAGGGGGAACAAATTTTAAAAAAAATCCTTAAAAATCGGGTATTACAGTTACGTGACAAGTGACAACATATTTTAATGTATTTTTGTAAGCTGAATCGAATGGTACCAATTAAATACTCCTAAGTTAAATATTTCGTGAGATATTGCACATTTTTCTAATTTGACAAAGTTTTTGACGTCAAAATCTAACAATACAAGTGAGAATTTCTAAAAATACATCCGTTATTATAGCAATGGAAAAAATTCAAAATAAATTTTTTTGTTATTTAATTCTTTTGTTTATTTTTACAGATAGAAACATTAACTGTTCAATTGGGAATTGAATATTATTCTTACGGATATTTATGCAATTGTGTATTATAATTATTTCTATAAATGCTACGATTTAAAATAAAACGTGCTTCCTAAAATAAATTTTCGCAGGTCTGTTTAGTATTATATATTACTTCGTTATTTGTTTTTAGTCTTCAACCATGTTTCCCCTTTTCTTTGAGTAGTTATTCATACGATTTCGGGCTAATTTTCCGTAATCGGATACCTCGCCAATTGCCGTATTAGCTACAATGTTGAAAGCATCGTTTATGTTTGAAGCGAAACCTTAATGATGAATCCTATTACAGGAAATCATACCATCATCTACTATGAGTATAAACCGCATATTCTCATTTTAATCCTATTATTCATGATATTTTGGTAGTTTGTACACTGTTAGGTAGGTAATGTTTTTTGAAAGGTTTTATCGTATAGCGTTTCTTCTTCGTTACTTTGTTATAGAGCTACAGCGCGAAAGCTCTAAAATTAAGTGAACCCGATTATTAAAGATTACCTTTTTAAAAGAAATTCTACTGAACAAATTTTGGTGGAAGTGATTTTTCAGGCATGGTTAATGACCCTATAACATATCATTCTAAGTTGCTTAGTGATAGAGCTAATGGAAAAGTGATTGGGAAAGGTGAATGTAACTATGAAAGATATATCTACTATATTATAAAACTAGCAAGCTTCGCCCGCTACGCTGGTCGGTTTCTCCAAGCGAATTTTGAATCAAACTAAATATACCGGTGCATTGCATCCAACAATGTACGCTTTTAGTCAGACAGCTACAGGAAAATATGAAAAGAGATCGCATATCAAATTATTGCCTTGGACTACTAAGTATTTGTCTGGCTTTAATTATGATCCTCATATTGATTATTTCAGGAATAAGGCTGTTGATCTCGAATCTCAGTTACCCTGCCCCTCGTGCCGTGCCTTGAAGTGGCAGGTTGAGACTCCCTGGATATGTTGCAGTGGCGGTAGTAAAGAAGATATAGTAATGGATGCATTTTTAGAAATTATAACTTGTAATGTTAGAAATATTGCTGAGTTGGCGCTAAAGGCATCACCAAATTATAGAAAATGAACAATATCGAAACCGCACAGACCCTCAAAACTTTACTTCAGCAAGCATCTTTTATTTACAAATCACAATTACATAAATATCCGTAAGAATAATAGGTACTTTTATATTGCTGGGCGCCAGTAAAAACTCACCAAATCTTGTTTCAATTGGCATCATTTGAATTGGAACATTTTGCGTGACATTTTATTTGTATTGATATGTTTGTGTTTATGTATTTTATTAAGATTATATTTTAGTTTAAGTTTTTTAAGATATTATATCGGAATATTAAAATAATGGCTAGTTGTTATTAGCTAACGTTAAAAGATTAGAAAAAAAAAGGATTGGCGAGATTAAAAATATTTTGGCGATCACTGGCACCCAGCTAACATAAAAATACCGAATAATATTCAATTCCAAATTCCCGAAGCAAACAAAAAAGTTAAAACAAAGAGCCCGAAAACTGGCATTATTGAGATTTCATCTAATCAAAATATCAGGTGATTTTTTTCTTATCCAGTATCTTATGAATCGCCAAGTATTGTTTGATCTTTAACAATGACGAATGTATTTTAGAAAATATCACTTGGCGATCAATGCAATAAATTTTAAGGTTTTGTCGCCAAAGGCAACGCCAAATTCGAAAATGTGCAATATCTCACGAATTGTTGGAGTTAGAATATTTGTATTTGGTGCCATTCGATTCAGCATGCAAAAATACATTGAAATATGTTATCATTTGACAAATAAATATAAAACCCGATTTTTAAGAAATTTTGTTATTGTTTGTTCCCATTTTAACCCCTTTAGGGATGGAATTTTAGCAAAACTTTCTTATTGCGCCTCTACATCCTAAAAAGTATTTTCCCCGCAATTTTCGTGTTTGTAGCTTCAGTAGTTTGGACTGTGCGTTGATGATCTCCCAAGTCAGAACTTTCTTTTACATAATATAGAATTTTATATGCAGATAAAATTAACCATTATTATTTCCTAGCAGGTTTTGCTCGCTACGCTGGTCGGTTTCTCCAAAAAAAACTTGAATCAAACGAAATATATCGGTGAATTTGATTGTGTGATTTAAAGAAACATGAGCTTATACCTTCATGTCCTTCCGCATTGGTGTAAAACGATACGAAAGCCATTACGCTGTTATATTTTCTAATGTGTTACACGAAATTTAGGCTGTTAAAGACCAACTCGTTTATTTAATCATTTACAGTATGATTTTCTAAAGAACGATATAACGATATGCAATATACTAAAACTATCCCTGGAAAATTAACAATGCAAGTTCCATAGAAATCCATTCAGCAGAATCTTTAAAAAAGTCTAATGTTTCATAATTGGGTTCAACTGATTATAGAAATGCCCCCCACCCCCCTAATTCTTTAACTAAGCAACATATAACGATATGTTATGCACTAAAACTTCTCCTCAAAATTTAGCTAACTAACAGTGCAAGTTCCAGCAAAATCTATTCAACAGAATTCAAGGTATAAGCGGCAGGATCGAAATTCCCTTTGCATTATACATATACAGTAGACAGATAAATGTATCTTTCATAATCATTCTCACCTGTTGATAGAACTCTCAGGGATTTTGTAGAAAGTATATGCTGGTATACGCCGTCAACCTTCTGGAATTTTTAAGACGAAATTCTGTACACCGTCCGTAGTTATAATATATACTCTCTAGTATATATCCTCTGTCTATAGAGTATATGCACTGTTTTTTTTTACGACTACACCACTGACAACTTTCTCCCATAGCTCCATAACTAAACAATGTAGAAAATCAATTCCTGAAATATTATCACACTGTGAAACTCCAATCAAAATCCGTTCAGTAGAACTTTAAAAAAGGTAATCTTTCATAATCGGGTTCACCTAATTTTATCTATAACTTCCTCCTGTGGCTCTATAAATAAGCAATGTAGAACAATGTGCTTTATTTTAAAACCTTTCTAAAACAAATTACCTAACTAACAGGGAAATCATATAAAAATCTGTTCGGTAGAACCTGAGTTTTAACCGATCGGAATGGAATAAGAATTTGCGTTTTATAAATATTATAAATGATTATGATATGATTTTTGTAATCGGATTCGTTGTCAAACTTTCGCTTCGGAAAACACAACGCAGTCGAAAACTTTGCTCCAGAGAAGTACCAACCATCCCCACAAAATTGCCTAACTAACAGTGTAAATCCCATCAAAGTTCGTGCAGCAGAACTCAAATTATAACCGGTCGGAATGAAATACGAATTTGTATTTTAAATACATAGTAGATATATCTTTCATAATTGCATTCACCTTTCCTAATCACTTTCCCATTAGCTCTATCACTAAGCAACATAGAATGATATGTTATAGGGTCATTAACCATACCTGAAAAATCACTTCCATTAAAATTTGTTCAGTAGAATTTTTTTAAGTAATCTTTAATAACCGGGTTCACATAATTTTAGAGCTTCCCTCTTCAGCTCTATGACAAAGCAACTTAGAATAGCTATACGCTAAAACCTTTCAAAAAACATTACCTGATTAAAATGTGAATATGCGGTTTATACTCATAGTAGATGATGATATGATTTTCTGTAACAGGATTCATCATGAAGATTTCGCTTCAAACATAAACGATGCTTTCAACATTGTGGCTAACACGCCAATTGGCGAGGTATCCGATTGCTGAAAATTAGCCGGAAATCGTATGAATAACTACCCAAAGTAAAAGAGAAACATGGCTGAAGACTGAAAACAAATAAAGAAGTAATACATAATACTAATCAAACCTTCGACACTTTATTTGGTACTTCTCCATTATCCCGTCGACCACTTTTCATAGAAAAAACTATCGTCAAACTATAAGATTTAACGCCAAAAATGCAGTCCCATTCACCTGACGTCAGAAGTATTAAACGTGTTTGTTATGTCATGAAGCGGTTTTTAATTCGACATTTACCTGTATTTTTCATTTTGTTTTTCTGATATTTTAGTTATTTCTTTAATTAACTAGGGGGCTCTGCCCCCTACGAGCTGCGCTCGCCAACCCCCGTACTGACACCGCATGATTTAAAAACACTCTGATTTGATCAGCTCTAAAACGATTACGGAAGATTGTATTATAATTAAACAACCAGTGGCGATCTGCTGTAACAGGGTTTCCATTCATTTTCCTTTGACTGAGGTATTTTAAGGTCGAATCAACTGCTGTTGAAACAGATTACAACTGTAACTGTCACCAAAATATATGATTTAGCGCCAAACGTGCATAATCGTGGCGTCGCGTCACTTTCAGTTGACATCAGATGCGTTACACGAGTTAGTTTTTTCATCGGGGAATTTTTAATTCAACGCTTATTTGTCTTTTGATACTTCTCCATTACCCCGTCAATCAATTTTCATTAAAAAAAAAAAAAAAAAAAAAACTATCGTTAAACTGTAACACCAAATAAACAAATAGAAGAATTTTGACATTGGAAAGGAAATATTATTATTTACGCTGTTTTAAAATTTGCAATAATGGGTAAAAGATATGTCGAAATAAATTGATCTCTCATGAAAATATAATAATTAATTGAAATTGTTTGGAAATATTGTTTTTTTTTTATCATTTTAAATGTGACGTGAATTTCCCTAGTTACTCGTATTTCTCTTTGTAATATTCACGCGCAAGTATATTTTTATTACGTCATTTTCTACATTTATTGCTTTTAACACGTGATCATTTAAATATTATTTTAAAGTTTTATTTCTGTTTTTAATAGTCTCGTGTAAATACATTTCTTAATTGAAAGGGAATCTTATTACGTGCGCTATTTTACAAATTGGCAACGGTTCAAATAATGGAATTTATGAAATATGAAATAAATCTTCGTCAAAATAATGAAAATTTTGAATAAAAAATTGGCAACGGTTCAAATAATGGAATTTATGAAATATGAAATAAATCTTCGTTAAAATAATGAAAATTTTGAATAAAAAATTGAAATATAACCTGAAAAAATTACTCAAATTAAAAAAGTGATTGCAGTCTGCACTCCGCAAACTTGTCAACTATATCCTTACAAATTATGGTTAAATTCCTGAGGATAGTTTTCGTTCCTATAAAACTTTTTTCAAAAAACTGTTTTGACGAACTTTGATTTTAAATATCTCTTAAAATAATTCTTCGATTTAAAAACTGTTTGCTTCAGCGTGTTTATCGAACATTTCTTTATAAAACTACCAATTTTTAAAATTTTACATGCAATAGTTTTCTAGATATTAGTCCAGAAAGACTTCAAGGCACAAAATCTTAATTGACAGCGGCGGCAGCGGTGGTTACTTTTTTTTAATATAGAGAGAAATAAAAATTGCGTCCTTAAACGGCTGTGCCATGACATTAAAAGAGAAAGTGCATTGTAAAAATGTTGCGTTAAGTGCAATAGATCAATTTCAACTGACGTCACAAACATTTATTCACCAGCCGAGAAGGATAATTAAGAAAAATAATGTAAATAAATAAATATCCAAGATTTTTTTTATCTATTTTCATTAATATATTGTAATTTTTTTGTGTTAAAACTTACTGGACATACTTTAGTGAGTGGGGCTTTTTCGAATTTATTTTATTTTATTTATTTATTTTGATGTTCCAATGGCAACATTCTTCCATTTGTTTATTTGGAGTTCATGTTTGGCGATGATTTCTTTTTTTTTTTTTTTTTTTTTTTTTTTTTTATGAAAAGTGGTTGACGGTATAATTTATGTACCCTTTATTTTAGCAATCCCATTTTATTTTAAATAGTGACGTTTGTAGAAATAATAATAATACACAATTACATAAATATCCGTAAGAATAATATTCAATTCCCAATTGGGCAGTTAATGTTTCTATCTGCAAAAATAAACAAAAAGATTTAATTTGAATTTCTTCCATTGCTATAGTAACGGACGTATTTTTAGAAATTATCACTTGTATTGTTAGAATTGTTAGGTTTTGACGTCAAAGACTTCGCCAAATTAGAAAAATGTGCAATATCTCACGAACTATTTGACTTATGAGTATTTAATTGATATCATTCGATTCAGCATACAAAAATACATTAAAATATGTTATCATTTGTCACGTAACTATAATACTCGATTTTTAAGGAATTTTTTAAAAGTTTTCCCCCTTTTTACCCCCTTTAGGGGTGGAGTTTTTGAAAATCCCGTCTGAGTGCGCCTCTACATACTAAGAAGTATTTTTCCTGCAAGTTTCGTCTTTGTAGGTTCAGTAGTTTTGGATATGCGTTGATCATCTAGCCCAGCGGTTCCCAACCTAGGGTACGCGTACCCCTGGGGGTACATGGCGGATCTGCTGAGGGTACGTGAAAATAATATCGGTAATGGCGTAAATCACATAAATGGTTTAACTGAAAACACATAAAGAAAGTTGATAGTTCTGGATTAAAAAGTTAGTCTCAGGTGTAACTCCAATATGTTACACTCAAAATGAGTGTAAAAGCCCACTAGACTTAATAATCCATTGATTATTTTATGTTTTTAACTCCGCCTACTGCTAATCATATTGCATGAGTACGTATGTATTTTCCCAATCTTTTCGAAAACTACAATTGATCATTATAAAATGTTCTTTTCCCCCGTCTTATTTTTATCCGCGTTTTTAATAATAATTACAAAACGCCTTAATTACGCCAGAGCTTATGGTTTTAATGTTTTATTTTAAAACGTGTTGAAAATCAGACACTTATTTTCGTTTTCGAATAGGCGGAGTTATATCATTAACGTATTACTAATCGGAAAGATTCCTTCCTTTTAATGAGTATTTAATTTGAAGTGTTTATTTATTATTCGAATGATTTGGTTTTATATTTAAAATGGATAGCTGGTTGAAATCTGGAATTCTTAAGATTACTGTAACTGCGGTTGAAATTCAACCTGATGATTCGGGAACTACGAGTTGTTCGAAACAATTTGATTATTTTGAAATACAAGAGAACCTGAGTGCAGCTGTTAATAGGCATGTTCTCATAACTGATAAATACTGAATAATAGTACTTTATAATTTATAATACTTTAAATAATACTGAAAACATCTGTGCTCCCTCAATGAATAGAAATATAATAATGAATAATTCTTAAAATATGGATTTTGCATTCACGGAAGATGAAATTTTTAATAATATGTGGGGAGAGGGGGGGGAGAGTAGTGGGTGAGTATTTATGATAAATGGGGGTACTCCGAAATGAAAAGCCTAAGGAAGGGGTACGTGAAAGAAAAAAGGTTGGGAAGCGCTGATCTAGCCAGAAAGGACTTTCTTTTATATATATAGATGTTCGGAAGAACCTGAGTTTTAACCGATCGGAATGAAATAAGAATTTTCGTTTTATAAATATTATAGATGAATATGATATGATTTTTGTAATCGGATTCGTTGTCAAGCTTTCGATTCAGAAAACACAACGCAAACGAAAATTTTACTCCAGAGAAGTACCAAACATCCCCACAAAATTGCCTAACTAACAGTCAGGGATGAGATTTCTCCGCTTTTTTACATACCAGTATAATCTTACAGAAAATGCTTTTTTATTTAATCGGAACATTCCGCGATTTAAAAGAACAACGTTTTCTCTAAGATTATACTGGTATGCAAAAAAGGGGGAGAAATCTCATCCCTGCTAACAGTGTAAATCGCACCAAAGTCCGTGCAGCAGAACTCAAATTATAAACGGTCCGAATGAAATACGAATTTGCATTTTAAATACATAGTAGATATATATCTTTCATAATTGCATTCACCTTTCCCAATCACTTTCCCATTTAGCTCTATCACTAAGCAACATAGAATGATATGTTATAGGGTCATTAACCATACCTGAAAAATCCTTTCCATTAAAATTTGTTCAGTAGAATTTTTTAAAGTAATCTTTAATAACCGGGTTCACATAATTTTAGAGCTTTCCTCTTTAGCTCTATAACAAAGCAACGTAGAATAGCTATACGCTAAAACCTTCCAGAAAACATTACCTGATTAAAATGTGAATATGCGGTTTATACTCGTAGTAGATGATGATATGATTTTCTGTAACAGGATTCATCATGAAGATTTCGCTTCTAACATAATTGATGCTTTCAACATTGTGGCTAATACGCCAATTGGCGAGATATCCGATTGCGGAAAATTAGCCCGAAATCGTATGAATAACTACCCAAGGAAAAGGAGAAACTTGGCTGAAGACTGAAAACAAATAAAGAAGTAATACATAATACCAATCAGACCTTCGACACTTTATTTGGTACTACTCTATTATCCCGTCGACCACTTTTCATAAAACAAACTATCGCCAAACTATAAGATTTAGCGCCAAAAATGCAGTCCCATTCACTTGACGTCAGAAGTATTAAACGTGTTTGTTATGTCATGAAGCGGTTTTTAATTCGACATTTACCTGTATTTTTCATTTTGATTTTCTGATATTTTAGTTATTTCGTTAATTAAAATAAAAATTGCGTCCTTATATGGCTGTGCCATGACATTAAAAGAGAAAATGCATTGTAAAAATGTTGCGTTTCATAGTTAAGTGCAATAGATCAATTTCAACTGACGTCACAAACATTTATTCACCAGCCCAGAAAGATAATTCAGAAAAATAATGTAAATAAATAAATATCCAAGATTTTTTTTCTATTTTCATTAATATATTATAATTTTTGTGTGTTAAATCTTACTGGACACTTTTGGTGAGTGAGGCTTTTCCGAATTTATTTTATTTTATTTATTTATTTTGATGTTCCAATGGCAACATTCTTCCATTTGTTTATTTGGAATTCATGTTTGGCGATGATTTTTTTTTTTTTTTTTTTTTTTTTTTTTTTTTTTTTTATGAAAAGTGGTCGACGGTATGATTGAGATGTACCCTTTATTTTGGCAATCACATTTTATTTTAAGTAGTTTTTAAGTTTGTAGAAATAATAATAATACACAATTATATAAATATCCGTAAAAATAATATTCAATTCCCAATTGAGCAGTTAATGTTTCTATCTGCAAAAATAAACAAAAAGATTCAATTTGAATTTCTTCCATTGCTATAGTAACGGACGTATTTTTAGAAATTATCACTTGTATTGTTAGAATTGTTGGATTTTGACGTCAAAGACTTCGCCAAATTGGAAAAATGTGCCATATCTCACGAACTATTTGACTTATGAGTATTTAATTGATACCATTCGATTCAGCATACAAAAATACATTAAAATATGTTATCATTTGTCACGTAACTATAATACCCGATTTTTAAGGAATTTTTTTAACGTTTGTTCCCCTTTTTACCCCCCTTAGGGGTGGAGTTTTTGAAAATCCCGTCTTAGTGCGCTTCTACGTACTAAGAAGTATTTTTCCTGCAAGTTTCGTCGTTCTAGGTTCAGTAGTTTTGTCTGTGCGTTGATCATCTAGCCAGAAAGGACTTTCTTTTATATATATAGATAATAAATCCTGACTGTCTCATAATCAACGCCGAGCCTAAACCGTTGGTCCTAGAGCAATGAAATTTGGAAGACATATTTCTTACATAATGTAGGCACCCACTAAGAAGGGATTTTTGAAAATTCATACCCTTAGGGGATTAAATGGGGGTAGAAAATTTTAAATCCTTTCGTCTTTTCGCCATATATCAGCAGTAGTTTTAGGTAGGAGCGTGAAATTCGGGACAACAAATCTACTAACGAATAGTTAAACATGTATTTCAGGCGATTTTAGAAATTCAACTTCTAAAGGGGTTAAATGGGAGGGTCTAAAGTTTTATGTCATTTCAGCTTTTCGTTATATCTCACCAGCAGTTGTAAGTTAGGAGCTTGAAATTCAGGATAACAAAACTATTAAAAAACAGTTAAACACATATTTCAGCGATTTTAGCGATTTTGTAGCCGCCATCGGCTATGAACTTGATTATGGAAGATTAGACGAATGAGACAACTACTGCTGATTTGTGATTAATAGTTTGCGCAAGACATTTTTCCAGGGATTTTTGTTTCATCTATACTTATAAAAGCGTATGTCCGGACTGACTCATAATCAACGCACAGCGAAAACTACTGAACCTAGAAACATGAAAATTGGTGACAAAATACTTCTTGGTATGTAGAGGCGCACTAAGAAAGGATTTTCAAAAACTTCACCCCTAATGGGAGTAAAAAGGGGGACAAACTTTTTAAAAATTCCTTAAAAATCGGGTATTACAGTTATGTGAATCGAATGGTGCCAATTAAATAATCCTAAGTGAAATAGTTCATGAGATATTTTCACATTTTTTTAATTCGGTGCCAAAATTCGACTAACACTATGCTAACAATGCGAGTAATAATTTCTAACATTATAGCATGACCGAGAAAGGTCTTTATTATTCTAAACATTAATAACAAAAACACTAACAGGTGAAATGAAATGCAGTTTGCTGCAAAAGAATGCAGGAATATGAGAGTTTTTTTGCAGTACCTTCAATGTAGCTGTACGTGAGGTCCATTAGTAGCACGAAGAATGTCGAGCCTGTGCTCGATTTTCCTCCAAGTGTTTTTTAACATTAGTGGTGTAACATTGAGAATTGATGAATGATGATTTCATGATTTGTCATTTCATACTTCTGCCAATTGATACCAGAAAAAACTCTTAGCTTTCTTCATTCTGTTCCAGAAAACTGCATTCCATTTCACCTGTTGGTATTTTTGTTATTAATGTTTAGAATGATAAAGACCTTTCTCGGACACGCTGTACATCCGTTACTATAGCAATGGAAGAAATGCAAATTAACTACATTCTTCGAAGTTCTATAATTTGTGATATATTGAATATTTTTTTTTTTTAATTTGGCGATGTTTTTGGCGCCAAAACCTAAAAAAAAATATAACTTTACCAATGATAATTTCTAAAAATACACGTGTTTTATAGCAACGGAAGAAATTCAAATTGTCGATAAAACGTATGGGACGGGACTTCTTTCCATCGTTATCATCTTTAATATAAAGTTACGCGTTGCCACAGAGTTAAGAGAAAGAATACAGAGTAAGCAGACCGTAAAAACGGCTTGCGGCACTTCTCTATTATCCCGTCGACCACTTTTCATAACAAAATAATATCGCCAAACTGTAAGATTAAATGCCAAAAATGCAATCCCATTTACTTAATGTCAAAAGTATTATACGTGTTTGTTATGTCATCAAGTGGTTTTTAATTCGACATTCGCGTGTATTTTTCATTATGATTTACTGATTTATTAGTTATTTCATTAATTAAAATAACAATTGTGTCATTAAATTCTTATATTTGATTTATTTATTTATTTTGATATTTCAATGGCAACGTTCTCCCTTTTATTTGGTGTTACAGTTTGGCGATAGTTTTTTGTTATGAAAAGTGGTCGACGGGATAATAGAGAAGTACCCGGCTTGCAATATGAAGCCGGTTATCGCTCAAATCATTAGGCCCAAACAAGATATTTCATTAGACGAAGAGAGGCTGCACATGGAACAACGACTGCATTCATTGGACGGGGAGAGGTTTTCAAAGCAAGCCGCGAGCTATTTAGGCCGAATGTAGGGTTGCATTTTTGTCATCACGCAAAACGTAAATGTTTCACCTCCAGTTCCTCTTTACTCCGTGACTCGTTGCTGACGACTGGCTTTTTTGCTGTTGCCACAGATTAATCCCGGAAAATGAAACATTTGAAGTTACTGAAGAAATTAATAGCTCGAAAAGTTTTTGTCAGAAAATTGTTAGACAAACTGCGTTTGACAGGTAAAAATTGTAATTTTCTTGATATAAATTTCAAATCTAATTATTATGCCGTTTTTCAAATATTGAATTTCAAAAATTATCAAATTTCACAATGGAGTACCATAGCTAAACTTCAAGCGTATAAAGATAATGATAACGACAATGTGTCCTGACGTGAATACTGGCTATAGCACGAGTCACAAATTATAGTAGCCTTATTAATTATTCTGTTAAAATATAAAAGTGAATTATGATGTCACGAGTTCATGATTTTTATTTAATTCTCGACAAATAGCATATTTTAGTCCACGTCAGTGAGGCATATCAATTTCTTTATATTTGAAGTATTGTAACTCCATTAAAATCCAACGGAAATGATTTTTCCCAATAGAGACCATAATGTAAACACAATTATTATTTTTTTAAGCTGACCTATTCCATAATAGAGTTTACAGAGAATTGGCCTAATTTGGAACGAGGTTATTTGGACACCTTTTGGTACTTTTCCATTATACCAACATCAAGCCAAAATGTATGCTAATGCGCCATTTATTTCAACCCTGAATGTGCAAATAATTTTTATTTCAAACTATGCCAAGCACTGTGACTCGCTATTTATTCAACACAAATCTGTGTTTTTTTTTTTTTTTTTTAATTATTATTTAATTGTAAGACTGCAAAATATCTTAATTTACTATTTTTTGAATCGTAAATACTTTTTATTAAGTTATAACTTACATTTTTCGCAGATTCAAAAAGGAAATGTTTATTAACTTTGCGGAATGGATTTTGGCGGAACTTGCGCTAGTAACATAATTTATCAGAGATGGTTTTAGTATCTCGCATATTGTTCTATTTTGCTTAGTTGTAGAATAATTGGGGAAAGTTTGGCACAGATGTCATATACGCACCACGTTGGCGCAATTTTTCCTCCGCCAATTTGGCGAAAACTTTGTTTTTGAATATTAACGTTCTAATTTAACTTAACTAACTAATACTATAACATTAACGTTATAATATTAACGTATAACGTTTTGAATATAAAGTTATTTTATTTTTACATTGAAATAAAAAATCACGTGCTGTTATCGCATGCAATAGCATAACTAATATTCAAAAACAAAGTTTACGCCAAATTGGCAGGATTCAAAATCGCGCCAACGTGGTGCGTATATGACATCTGTGCCGAAAGTTTTATAATCAGATGAATCCGATAATGAAAACTTAGCCTTTTAAAAAGATTCTGCCGAATGGATTTTGACGGAACCTTCACTGTTAGTTAGATGAGTTTTCAAGGATGGTTATAGTATATAGCATATCGTGTTATCGTTCTTTACCAAATCCTACAGTAAATGATCAACGAAAAGAGTTTGTCCTTAACAGCTCAAATTTTGTCTGACACATTAAAAATGTAATAACGCAATGGCGTTCGTATTTTTTCCGAAATGCAGGAGGGCATTCCAAGTAAAGGTTCATATGGTTTTAAAACACAAGGTCAATATTTCGTTTGATTAAAGTTTCGTTAAGAGGAATTGACCAGCGTAGCGGGCGTAGCTTGCTAGTATTTTATTAAATCAAATTATCAGATGCAACTTTGTTAAACTGACGTAAACGATAAATCGCCAAATATTGCCTTAATCTGAATTGCAATCTCATGCATTGCAAATATTTTTAAGCATTACAAACATTCCTTTGGGGTTTAAATTAAATATTATGCCTCATTAAAACAGTTCTTTTTCTTTCTTTTTCTTTTTTTTGCGGGGAGGGGGGGGGTGGATTTTAAATAAATTTAATAACAGAATTTTTCTTTTAATTTTCTATGGGTTTGCATTATTTTCTGACATAGCCGTTTCAATTCTTTCGCCAACGATAATGGTCGCCAAACAAATGACCTATGGTAACCTTATCGTCCAAAATAACACAACTTTGCATCATAATTCTATAACTAATATACGTAGAACTATGTGTTATATACTAAAACCTTCCCTGAAAAATTTTCTATCCAACAGTGCAAGTTCCATTCAGCAGAAATCGAGTTATAACGGAATGGAACGAAATTTCCGTTTGTGTTTTATATATATAGTAGATGTGATTTTTTTTTAATCGGTGCTTTTTTGTTATAGGAGCTTCCGAGGTTTAATCGTCAAGCGACCGATATACTTATTTTATGACAGAAATGAATCTGCAGACGATATAATTCATTTCATAGAATTAAAAATCATCAAGATCTGAATATTTATATAACTAGCAATAGTACGAACGCACCTCATTTGTCACGTTTGACGTACAATTTCCAACTTGTTATGGCTGAGATTTAAAATTCTATCTTTAATCCAGCGAATGAAGTTTAATTAAAGTTTGTATAATGCATTCTGCGCACAAGAGCCCCAAATCGTGTTGCATAGGATTGCAGTCAGGTGAGCATGTTGGCAAATCCATTACATCCACTTTTTTAATAGACAACCATTTTTTCGTGCTGTTACTGGCATGTAACGATGAATTATCATGTTGAAAGATAGACCTATTTTGTCGGAAACGACGCAAATAAGACAGAAGGGTATTTTGAATCACAGTTTCATATGTTTTGCTGTCCATTTTCGATGATACGAAGGCCAATGTAACAGTTCCTTGTGCACTAATGGCTCCCCAAGCCGTGTAGTTACCGTCTCCGAAATTTATCTTAGAGAAGTGTTTCTATTTCAGGTCATGCCAGTAAGAATTGATCCCATTCGGGTCGTGCAGTGTATTTTTTTCTCGTCACTGAATAGCACCTGCACATATTTAAATGAGAAAAAGATACATTTTCGAAAGAGGTGAAATTTCTGTGAGGATAGAAATGGAGGAGAAAATCTTACCTTGCTCTAATCTCTCTCCAGGTTTATCCGAGCGAATTCCAGCCTTTAACCTTGTGATGAACGGACAGATACGGTGCGTTCTTTAATTTTGAACGACATACGTGTGGACAAGACTTTATAACCCATTTAACGTCTCCGAAGAGATATTAAGGCTGCAATAATTTCGTATTTTGTTTGCAGAGATCGTCGAATTCAATGCTTTTCTCACAATTGCTTGTTTTTCTCCCTGAGGAAGTAATAAAAGACGTCTAAAACGTTTAATTTTTTCCATACTCACCTCTTTTAACGCAAGCAATTACCAACAACGTTGTACGATCTGTCAATCGCACGTGAAATTTCTCGTACACCTTTGCCACAGTTATTAAAACCCTCTATCATACCTTTTTCCCGTTCCGTCAATTGCGAACCTCGAGGCATAATGAGAACTATCACAGACGTTAACTTGGGGTTCGCTAACAACGGTTTTATGAGCGAAATCTCAACTGGCTTTATATTTATGTGGTTGTGGTGCATGTGGTTATTCACAATTTTGTATAAAGCATGTCGTTATACGTCTCGATTAGCATTTTTTTACATTTTCATTGTTAGTCCTATCGGATATACAAATATATATTTGTATTTACGAAATGCAACTTAAGTAATATGAAGATATATGGTGGACCTATGCTTTTGTGAAGCACTTTATAATATACAATATATATAAGGTATAATACTTATAATATACAATATACATAATATACAGTATCATGTACATTTTATATCTATGCAATAAACATAAATTCAGCAACACTAATAGGGATAATTAAACTTTTAAAAATAGTTTTATATTTAATTATTCTATTTTATAATTGCAGTTTCTTAATTTAATACACTGGGCACCATTAATATATTACACATAACTTCTGTCATAATCAATTTGTTAAAAATAAACATCCTCTTGTGTATCCATTACTTAATAAATTCAATAATTACAATGTTCGGCAAACATAGCCCCTAATACAAAAGCAAATATGTAAAAACATATATTTGGTCTTCCTAAATCTAAATACTACATCCAAATAAACCCCATCACGTATATTGCAATTAAAGAAAGTTTTGTAATAAGAAAATATATTGTATTAGCTTATGTATTCACTTCCACCATTAGATGGAATAGAAAAAATAAATAATAAAGAAAACTGCCCAGTTAAACTGAGGGCATTGAGCTCACAGGCTATTCACACTAATTGTATATTATGCTATTTTTTCAAAGAATAATGCCACTCGAAAAATAAAGAAATTGACAATATATTAAGGGGGGGGGGATAAGCACCCGTTCCCACCCTTTATACATATCCCTTTAAGACCTAACCTACACAATTGTGTAGGTGATCCTAAGGAAAAAAAAACAATTTCCTCTTTCCCTGTGATTTAAAGCTTAGCCTGCAGCACACAATTGTGTAGATCCTCCTTGACATAACCTGACAACGTAATTTTTTAAAAATATTTCTTTTCAATCAAATAGAATTTTTATATGCTTTTAATTTATACCAAAACTCTTCTGGTCTTAAAGGGTTAACCAATAAACCCCCAAAATCTAATCAGGCAAGCGCCTTACCACAATGAATTTATACACAAAATTTGAAAAAATCGGATAATTTTGCTTGAAAAACCCATTTATCTAAATTAAGGGAGGTCAGCACCCCCGTTAACACCCTTTATACTTAACAAATGAAAACCCAAAACTAATCAGGCAAACGCCTTACCACAATGAATCTATATACAAAATTTGAAGAAAATCGGATAATTCTGCATGAAAAACTCATTTATCTAAATTAAGGGGGATTAGCCCCCCGTTTACCCCTTTTATATTTACCCAATGAACACCCAAAATTAATTAGGGAAGTGCCTTATCACAATGAGCCTATATACAAAGTTTAAAGAAAATCGGATAATTCTGCATGAAAAACCCATTTATCTAAATTAAGGGAGGTAAGCCCCCCCCGTTCCCCCCTTTATACTTAACCAATGAACCCCCAAAACTCTTTAGAGAAGCGCATTATCACAATGAACCTATATACAAAATTTGAAGAAAATCGGATAGTTCTGCATGAAAAACTCATTTATATAAATTAGGGGGGGGTATCCCCCCTTTCCCCCTTTATACTTAACCAATGAACGCCCAAAACTATTGACAGAAGCGAATTATCAAAATGAACCTATTTACAAAATTTGAAGAAAATGGGATAATTCTGCATGCAAAACCTATTTATCTAAATTATGGGGGGTTAGCCCCCCGTTTCCCCCCTTTATGCTTAACCAATGAACCTCCAAATCTAATCAGGGAAGCGCCTTATCACAAGGAACATATAAACAAAATGTAAAGTAAAACGGTTAATTCTATCAAGAGTTATCGCGTTACGTACATACATACATACGTACGTACATACAGATCCGGCAGGCACATAAGCTCTCAGGCTTTGATAGCCTGTTATGACAGAAATGAATCTGCAGACGATATAATTCATTTCATAGAATTAAAAATCATCAAGATCTGAATATTTATATAACTAGCAATAGTACGAACGCACCTCATTTGTCACGTTTGACGTACAATTTCCAACTTGTTATGGCTGAGATTTAAAATTCTACCTTTAATCCAGCGAATGAAGTGTAATTAAAGTTTGTATAATGCATTCTGCGCACAAGAGCCCCAAAACGTGTTGCATAGGATTGCAGTCAGGTGAGCATGTTGGCAAATCCATTACATCCACTTTTTTAATAGACAACCATTTTTTCGTGCTGTTACTGGCATGTAACGATGCATTATCATGTTGAAAGATAGACCTATTTTGTCGGAAACGACGGAAATAAGACAGAAGAGTATTAGGTAGCTTTCAATACAAAAAAGTATAAAGCTACCTATTGCAGCCGTTCGGAGGAAAGCAGTTCCGGAAAATTTTGATATATTTTCACCGATCATGACCCCCAGACCCCAAAACCACCCTCCGTTCAAATGTTGATTTATATATATATATATATATATATATCTCCATATATATATATATCTGACCTATGTCATACGATAACGCTCGTATTTATAAATCAATTTTGATGAAACTAATTGTGTGTATTAAGCTCACCAATGTCTCGACCGAGTTCGTTGGCCAGCTTGGTCCGCCATTTTGTTTCAAGATGGCGGCCATTTAAAAATTTAAAACTAAAATAAATATACAAAAAAGTTAAAAATTCAAATTTATTTTTTAATTCAGTGTTAGGCCTTGAAACGAGGATTCCAGAGCATTTTTTGTTTTACCTCTATCTTAAAAAACGGCTGAGATAGAGCAGTTTGAAATTCTAGGGTGGCTGACATTTTGAAACAAGACAGCACATTACAAAAATTTTCATTGTTGTAATAATTTTCCCAATCAAACGCATAAAACTATATATTCATATCTGTTAGCGCCAAATTCTCGCCAAACTTGGCGACATTTGGCGAAATATCGCCAAATTTGGCGACCAAAATAAGTTTTCATAAATGAAGTCAATTTGGCTATTGCTCAATAATTTGGCGAATTTCTTATTCAAATTCAGTATTAACGAATCTTTTGTAAACGTTTTATTTGCATTTTAAGTTGCTGTTTTCGTGTAACATTAGCTAAAATTTTAAAACTAAGATATAGGAAAGCTACCTTTTCCTCCCGGTACAGGCCGGAAGGACTTTTTTGAATCACAGTTTCATATGTTTTGCTGTCCATTTTCGATGATACGAAGGCCAATGTAACAGTTCCTTGTGCACTAATGGCTCCCCAAGCCGTGTAGTTACCGTCTCCGAAATTTATCTTAGAGAAGTGTTTCTATTTCAGGTCATGCCAGTAAGAATTGATCCCATTCGGGTCGTGCAGTGTATTTTTTTCTCATCACTGAATGGCACCTGCACATATTTAAATGAGAAAAAGATACATTTTCGAAAGAGGTGAAATTTCTGTGAGGATAGAAATGGAGGAGAAAATCTTACCTTGCTCTAATCTCTCTCCAGGTTTATCCGAGCGAATTCCAGCCTTTAACCTTGTGATGAACGGACAGATACGGTGCGTTCTTTAATTTTGAACGACATACGTGTGGACAAGACTTTATAACCCATTTAACGTCTCCGAAGAGATATTAAGGCTGCAATAATTTCGTATTTTGTTTGCAGAGATCGTCGAATTCAATGCTTTTCTCACAATTGCTTGTTTTTCTCCCTGAGGAAGTAATAAAAGACGTCTAAAACGTTTAATTTTTTCCATACTCACCTCTTTTAACGCAAGCAATTACCAACAACGTTGTACGATCTGTCAATCGCACGTGAAATAAAGAAATGAAAAGCCGAGGCTTTCTGTACAGAAAGCCTCGGCTTTTCATTTCTTTATTAATAGAGCAATTTCCATTTGTTCTGATAATGTTTCCCTTGGTACAGAATTGAATTATATTAGATCTGTTGCTATTAATCGTGGTTTTAGTTTGACTTATATCAACCGTTTAATTTTTCGTTGTCTAAATAAAAATAGTAATCTTGTTCCTTCTGATGTCCCAGAATCTTTTTCTAACCTCATTATTTTACCATTTCACAATAGCATTAGCTATAAAATAGCTAATATTTTAAGGCAATATGATTTTAAGGTTGTTTTTAAGCCAGTTAATAAACTAAATTTTTCACAGTTAAAGGATAAAATTTCACATCAAAACTTTTGGGGCATTTACAATATCCAATGTCAATGTGGTTTGTCCTATATAGGACAGACTAAACGACAACTCCGTTTCAGACTCAATGAACACAGAAATTACATTAAGAAAAAAGAATTACAAAAGTCCTCTATTGCCTGTCACTGTTGGAGTGAGGGACATAATTTTAACTTCGACTCAGCCACTATTATTAAGAAATGTAACACTCCATTAGATTTAGACTTCTTTGAGGCAGTTTATATTCATAAATTTGGTAACTCCCTGGTTAATGATTTTTCAAGTGTACCGTACATCTCACCTTTCTGGGTTGAGTTACTTTATCATAGTGAATCCTCTACAACCAACCAACCGACTTAATCAGATTGGAGGAGTTTCTCGGTGTGTTGTTGTTTTTCATTTGGGTTTTTAGATTCATTTTCATGTCTTTGGGGGGATACAATAGGGTTTAGGTTTATTTACACTGAGGAAGTGAGTCCATGATACTCATGAAACGTGCGTCTGTTTATTACACGATGTTATTGTGTGTCAAACGTTGGTATTTTTAGTATATTTATATTACACTTACAGAGTCACGTAAAAATGCGGTTACAGTACTGTCTATGAGCGATAGATGCTGGAAGTGCGTTTTCAGTTTTCGTATGCCTTTTTAAGTTTAAATATTTTTTGGGTACTACATGGAGTGTGTAAATTCTGCAGATCATATATAGTACTATACAAAAGAATTTGTAAAATTATTGTGTATGGGCGTGAAGTACTTAATGGTGTTTTTAATTGTGTTATGCATTTTCCAGCTGAATTGCATTTAGTATACTAAGAGAAGTCTGCAGAATATATTTAAATTGATATGTAAGGCTACTTAAAGAACTGGATACATAGCCGCTTATAGATATTTATTTTTGAAAATATGTTTTCAGTAGTCATGCGTTTCCTAAATTGTTTGAATAAGATATCTTCTTTCACATTATTACATAGTGCAGTTTCGTCACAGTATTCTGGAAGATTTTGAAAGTGTTTCATAATCTATGATTGATACGTGATTTTTTTCTTGTTTTATTTATCTATCCACCTTATAAACAGAAAGGTAAAACAAAACAAATAAATTCATTTAACTTTTAATCAAGAACAATGCAGTAATGAAAATTTTGAATAAATACGAGAGGTGAAAAATAATTTATTAAGTATATTGAATTATATAAAACTACAAAATTCATTTTTTTTAAGTTAAACAGCAAATATTTTCTGTATTCCAAAAATTTCCAACTTTTTCTAACTGCAATCCATTGCCTCATCAAAGATGATATTAATTGTAAAATTAATTTTGAAGAGAAAAATAAATTTATTTTGATCTTTATTGAAAAGGGATTAGTTTTTCCATCCTAACTTTAATTATAATTTATTTTAAAATACGTGAAATTAAAGAAATAAAACATTATTATATACATTTTTTAAGTACATACTAAATTTTTTTGTTAGAAGAAAAATATTGATTGTTATAAAATACTTTTGGTTATGGAAAAAAAGGAGAAATGTAAATTAATTAAAAAATGATAAATGTATTCATTTTTAATTTTAGTTTTCCTATTATATCATATTCAATAAAATTAGAAATGATTAAATTTCTTATAAGAAATTCCTAATGAATTTTTTCATTACGTTTTAATTATTTACTTCTTATAAAATTAATTCTACTCGAATTATTATATAGTTTCGTGTACAGTGATGTTAAATTCACAACACCGTATAATAAGTATTAAATATTTTACATAAAAACACTCATATTTTAATAATACAAGATTTTTTTAAAAGCAAAACAGACTTAGTTTCCTTACATATTGTTGCAAAACTTCTCAAGTAATAATGTATGAAACATCCAACAAGGAATAGATATATAACAATCGGTGCATGTTTTCGGGAGTTATGTGAAGCTCACTTTTAGTTAAGGCTTCGAATTTTGAAGTATTTATAAAATAAAAAATAAAAAAATGTTCTAATCATCAGATTTTGACGAATTTCAAATGGAACCACCATACACTTTCAAATAAAAAAAATTATCAAAGTCTGTGAACATTTACGAAAATTATGAGCGAACAGGACCAAAAAATACAAATGTACTGGTCGACTTAATAACCTCCTCTCTTTTTATTTTTTTATTTATTTTTTTATTTTTAAATTTATTTTTGCAGTCCATTAAAATTGAAATGGTGTTAACCAATGTGCAATCTTGTTTCAAAATCGTCTGTTCTTCTGATTGTTATATTTTTATAGTTTTAATTATTAACAGCTGTAGCATACCTAAAATAAAATTAATACTTTATTAATTTACAGAAAAAAAGAGCAATCTTGCTCATAATGTCTTGTACTCTGTTGATTTAGTTTGCACATCCCTTTATTTAGATCGGACCTAATATTACTATTTCTTATAAGATATAGTATTAAACTCAGACAAGATTTATATTAATAATAGTTTTTCAACTATACTCTAGAGGACTAGTTAGAATGAGTGTTGATGCAATATCTTCCAAAAAATGTTTGATAAAAGATACTGAAAACAAAATTACGAGTTATTGCAAATTCAAATGTTTAACGATTAACTGTCGTCGTGCAATTTTTGTACGTAACTGTCGTTTTTGTGCCAATTCGTCTCTAGCTAGTACTATAATTTATAAAAAAAAATAACTTTTATAAAAACAAAAGAATTTATACATCACTGTGTTTGTTAATTGAACGAAATATAACTTAATATACTTTATTTTATTTATATTAATCTTACTCATTTATGAAGAAATTACACGAGTAAAAAAATATATATATGTGTGAACTAAAAAGCACCAGCTAAGCGATTAAAATAAAATGTAAACGTATTGAGAAATTACATTTTTTAGAACAGGAAATGTTTACAATTCTAAGGATTTTAACTTTTTAATGCCGACAAAAATAGGGATAAAAAGTCATTACTACATAACATAAAGCCATTATGCGCTATTCGGTAAGACTGTTTACAGTTTCCCCTTGCGGTGTGTTTAGGAGTTAGCGAGCCAATTTATACAAGGCAACTTGCGCACATAAATATTAAGAATGACACACATAAACTGCTCATTTATATGTTCATGATTTGCGGCACTGTGGCTTTGAAGAGTTGCTGTTCAACTGGTTATTGTTATTTTAATATCACGAAAGGTAATTCGAACTGAAAAAAAAACATATATATATTTCATATATATTTCATATTATAAACAAAAAATGGTACACTAATTTTCAAAAGCTTCATCTCCTCTTTATTAAATTAAAATATAAAACGTCTAACAGAAAACACCATGCAGCATCCACATATCAGAATATGAATATATCATATATAACAATATATAAAACATATAAAAAAATTATTTATTTCATTATTATTCTTATTATATTTTCACTTAGCATCTTTAACAAATTGGAAGTTTAGCGGATAAAATAGTTAACATTACTTGAAGATTTTTTTTTTTAAATCTGAAAACAATAAATTAAAGAACACCAATCCAATAGTAACAGAGATTTGTTTACTACTTTTCAAAAGCTTAATCTCTTTTTTCCAATAATTAGAATTAAAAAGTTAAATAAAAAACAACTTAAAAATCATTTACAAATTCCGAAGGTGCAGTGAAGAAAAAAATAGAAATTTTCCGTCATCTAGAAAAACTTTACGAAAATACGAATCCGATATATCCGCGAAATTGAAAAGCTTCACTTTTTTATAAGAAACCGCAAAAACTAATAGATTTCTGAGACTTAAAGAAACTTTCCTGAATTAAAAGTTTCTTTTGCTGCTCGTATTAAAAAAAAAGAAGGCGAAAATAAAAGAAAAAGAAAACACCGATGCGTTTCTGAGAAGTTTTACTGTTATTTAATCAGTGTTTCCAATCTAAAAAAGGTATTTTAGGATGCTATCGATTCTCAAATAAATGTTTTAATCTGCGTAGCAGAGTTTATACATGCAAGAGACACAAATTCATGTTAAATTTAATATTAAGGTTAATGCTGTTAATTTATCATGTTTCTATGTTGAACATAAACATAATTTGTTTTCGTAAAGTTTTCCTAGACACAGACATTTTTCAACTATTTTACAATGTAGATCCATTTTTCACTGTCATGAAATCTTGACAAAAGCAAAATTATACGAATGCTATATGCACGGAACATGTACTAATTTATAATTTCCATATCATCACACTTTATGGTCGTTTTAGGGAGCGAATAAAGCTCCGAAATGAAATGCAGACAACTTCAGTTGCAATATATGCAGTGAAATTACAGTATGTATGTTATATTTTCTCAGCAACAAATGAATATATTTCAAACATTTCTGTTTTTCGTTGGTAATTAACTACATTTTGATGGATATATATATATTTTTAAAATCATTGGTGATTAGTAACGTTGCTTTTGAAATATCATAGATTTTATTACTAAAACAAAATGTGTATTAACTGTCGCGTTTTTTATTATGGTTTCATTCATGTCACGAAACCCTATTCGTCCCACTACGTTGTCTGTCCGTCACAGATCCGGTTCTCAGAAATTGTATAACTTACAGACTTGAAATTTTGTGTACTTATAACTGAATAAATACTATGAATCTCAAAATCATAAACTTTTGAAAAAATAGTATTATTTTGATATAGAGAGATAAAAAACCAAAAATCTAACAGACTTTTCCTATTAAATTTAAGCATTTTTCCTTATAGCTGTTGCCAACAATTAAAAATCCACAATAAAATTCTTTCTACAATAAATAATTTTCTCTTGAAAGATTCCCACGTGAAAAATCAAAATGAAATAAAAAGTTTCACCAATTGAAAAAAAGATTGATATGACGTCATATTGGTACAGCTATAATTAGTTTTTAAATACCATTTAGGATTTGTCGCCATTAAGATAATTTGTCAATGAAAAAAAATTGTTGTTACCATTTAGAATTCTCAAAATTTTATCACACTAACCGTAACTGTGAGACCTCGATTTTACTTCTTTCCCCTCATTACCGTCCACATACTCAAAATGGCATCCCGTACCCTTCAACGGTAAGGTTGCCAGGGGTTCATATATCGGGAAAGTTTTATTTATAACCATTATGTAACAGATGACAAACATTTTGGTACCGCATTTATTAAATTCTATCCACTCATTATGTTGGGTGGTACGCGACCCGAAACCGAAATTTCTGATTAAAGTCAATCAGAAACCCAGCTTAAACGGGACAAGAAATTCCGTCAATCTGAAATACGACCAAAACTCGACACACGTCAAACCAAAAGAAAACCGAAACCGAAATATTCAAACTCGAACCCAAAGTGAAGGAAAATTAAACCATGTTATAGAAGAATTGTGGAAAAGTAATCTATATATTTAAAACGCTAAGCGATTTCTTTCGACAATCCGTGAGGACAAACTACTGCATCAAATTACACCATTCTTTTTTTAAATGAAAAATATTTGGACACAGATTTGTTATCGTGCATTCGATTGTTCGGAAATTTAATTAATTAGCCGTAATTTCCAATTAAACTTTTACTGCTGCCTATGACGTCATCAAGTCGGCAACTCCCACTGTTGCAAGGCATAGAGTTATTTTCTGAACTCTGTGGTTCGCCAATCTTTTGACATTAGCTAATTTCAACAAGGTAATATTTTAACATTTTATATTAAATCTTAAAAAACTTACTTAAAATTAACTAAAATATAATCATAATAAAATATCTAAACATAAACATATTAATATGAATAACAAATCCTACGTAAAATATTGCAATTTAAATTATTCCAATTGAAAGAAGATTTGGAGAGTTATCCCTGACGCCCAGCTAACATAAAAGTACCAATTTAATTTATTTATTTACACACATATTCAATTTTATTATAAAACACCAGGTTGCCATAGAAAGCAAAAATCGTCATTTAGGCGTCAAAAATTAACCCCAGTTACAGCGCCTAGAATGCATTATGTTTATAGAATGACATACATGTATGTATATATATATATATATGTATATATACTTCACTGACGCCCGGATAACCGAAAAGTATCCCAAATTATTCGCCAAACTGTAGCGCCAGAATGTAGCCATTAAATCTCAAAAATAAAAAAAATAATAACATAATAATTAGGAAAAGCCCCATTTACTAAAGTATCATTTATCAGTAACTTTAAACAATAAAATTTACAATATATTAATGAAAACAGAATAAAAATAGTCTTGAATATTTATTTATTTATATTATTTCTCTTAATTATCCCTTTCGACTGTTGGATAAATGTTTGTCACGTGAGTTGAATTTTATCGATTGTACTAAACTACGCATCACAACATTTTTTCAATGCTTTTTCTATTTTAATATCATGGTTTCGAAGACGTAATTTTTATTTTAATTAATGTAATAACTAATAAATCAGTAAAACATCATTATAAGTACATTTAATGTCGAATTAAAAATCACTTGATGAGAACTTTAGGCCGAATTTTTTAATTTGCAAGTTAAATTTCGGTGAAAAGATTTATCCGCGTGTTTTATAAGCGAATAATAATTTTCATTACAATTAAATACAAAATATATTTTTATTTGTAACATGGTGTTTAAGCATAAAAGTAACTTATACAAAGTACGTGTGAAAAGTTTGCGACGGGGAAA
Organism: Maratus michaelseni; assembly: GCA_963931845.1. Lineage (NCBI taxonomy): Eukaryota > Metazoa > Arthropoda > Arachnida > Araneae > Salticidae > Maratus > Maratus michaelseni. The sequence continues at coordinate 399,178,120 of OZ007592.1, forward strand.
ATGACGTTATGCTTAGCTTGAAATGCATTTTAACATTGATAAAACTAAAAAGAAAAAATAATTGTGTCAACATGACATAATTTTAGCTGATTTTTCAATTTTCAATTTTAAAGGTCAGAATTTAAGCCTTTATTGGTTGCTTCATCTTGATTGCATACCTTGATTACATGTTATTACTTATTTTTTTTAGATTATAGGTAAGAAGATTTCATTTTTTTATAAAAAAAAATCACAAAAGTAAAGAATTTCAGGAAAATTAAAATTATTAAAAATAGTGTTATGGGCAAAAAACTTGAAATAATGATTGTATTTGTAGCTAGAATAAATAATGTAAGGCTAATATTTTATAGGAATTATTTTGGTAGGTTTGTTATAAGTTCATTTAACAGTTCCTTATTAGTGGCAAAGTCCTATTTCTTCCACTGTGAATTTCTCTTTCGATGTCAAAAAATGATAGTCTACTTTTGGACGCCAGCCAAAACACAGTGGCAATTTTTAGAAATGTATAACGGTTGTGACAACAAACGGCCCTATCGCTTTAGCTTTCATCGCGCTTACATCACTTCTAAATACTACAAATTTCAATTTTTTACTACATTTTACTACATTTTACAATTTCAGTTCTTACATCATCAATTAGAAAATAATTAGCTTTCGATTGAAATTTATTTGAAAACTGCCGCTTAATTTAACGACTTTTTAAATTTTCAAGCATAAAATATTTTTCAATTCTATCTCAACAATGATCATCAGTTTGCTTTAATAATGTAACATATTCCCTGGGTAAGTTGCCCCAATTGAAAATAGATTTTCTTAACCATCATAAAAACTGAAAAAGAAAAATAATAAAAACCCCTGATAAATCATAAGATCAGATTATCTAAAAGAAAGAGCATTTTGGCGCTAAACTAAAATCTGTCAAGAAAAAAAAACTATTTATAGTTTATGATTAACATAAAATTGATATGCTGAATTCGTTGATGTATATGTTGCATCAGAATATTCTAGGAACTGTATTTTATTATTTTTTTAAAGATCCGTTGGATATTTAACTGCATAAGAAGGAAAAGATCCCCGACTGTGATAGAAATGGAATAATCATCCTGATTATGTAAAGGAACCGAAGAAACTATACAAATAAATTACACTTGAAACATTAAAAATCTCCCTTATCTGCAGATTGATTTATTATTGTAAAAAAAAAAAAATTCTTCATCTTTACATAGAAATCGATTAGCTTAAAACAATGGATGCGTTTTAGAAGATATGGATTTGAAACGAACAATGATTAAAGAAGATATTTTAAAACTTTTAATTTAAACATTTTAAAACTTTTTTTAACGTCGAATTTTGACGGTGCCTTTGGTGAGATGCAATGCACATGCGCATAGGAGCTCATTCGGTTGCATTATCACAGGGGGGGGGGGAGATGTGTGCTTTATTTACTATGTTCTTTTATTGACTGAATATGATATGAACGTAGGGATATACTATTTGTATGATACTTCGTAGGCCCAGGAATTTTTTTTTCTTGCCGTGGGGAATATGGAGGTAATGTCAAACTGATTTTCATTACACAGCTGTTTACGGATTGTTTGTTTGCAGTTTGCTTCGGAATTAGTACTGTAATTCACTGGGGGATTCACTGTAATTCACTGTAATTCACTTTTAAAATAAAATATTTGAAAGACTGTTTCATACGCACCCCTTCTAATGTAATAAATAAGCTTATTTTACTAACATTGTTATTGTATTTTTTTCCGTCAAGTTTTGACGGGTTCCATCTAGTCTACATTTACATCTCTAAAATCAGTTGTATATTTTTTGTAAAAAACTAAGCACATACATAATTATTAATATTCAAATATAAAGTTTTTATATTTGAAAAATATTTAGGACTTTCTTCTAAGAAATTGGGTCAACTTGAACGTATCCCGAAGGAGTGGTCGACTCGGGTAAAATGGGGAACCCGGCCCGATGGAGGACTCTACTATCCATTCTCGTTAACTCTGAGAATAAAGTCCCTTAGATTGTCCTCTGGGAAAAATTTCATGTTCCTTATCTGTGAGCAGTCGGGTAAAAAAACAGTAACAAGATTTTTATTAAATGAAATATAATATTCCGTTTTCAGAAGTCATAAATCATTTTGATATATTCCTCTGCGCTAGAAACAAAATATTATCGGTCCGATATTCATTACATTTTGGTATGTGTTTTGGTAATATTAATTATACTACTATCATGAAATTGTGCCCAAACACTACGACGTTAACATTTACATATTTTACCAATAATTATATATTTCACTCATACTGTATCAAAATGTTCGTATAATATGTCGCCAAATCATTGCCAATTTTTTTAATGTAAGTATAGTATATCTAGAGCATTGCATGGTCTTTCCATGTTAATTCAACATTGAGCATTAAATTTATCGAGGATGGGTAATTTGACCCAAGTATGAAGATTTTCAAAATTCTACGAGTCTTTGTCACCAGTTATTCAGATGAATTATCTTCACTTTAATCAATCACACATGGAATGACAGATTTCTGTGATTGAATAAGGCAAAGCTTACTTTTTTAAATTAGTGTTGCCAGACACTCATAAAAGTTTGTAGATGTGCACATAGTCTACACAGGTAACCCAGTCGTTTTATTTTTTACCAATATTGACATTTCTATAGAGATATTTCTGATAAACCAATACATAACAATGTGCTCAATATTAATTTGTAACTAAGTTTGAAATATATTCTGTTTTCAAGCTTATTTAACATTTATTTACCATCTTATTATTTATGTGTGACAATATTTATGCGTGACAATAATCACACAGGCTATTTAATATTTTAAATTTCACTGAACTAATGTAATTAGTTTTCGAATGCATCGGTGAATTCGATTAATTTCGTTCGCCGAATGATATCTGGGACATTTCAATTCAAATAAGGATAATTAGTTTTAAATTCCATGTTAAACGGAGATTTAGGTAAAAAAAAAATACAAACATTTTTATCTATATATAAAGAACTTTAAAAAAATTACATACTTTAAGTGCTTATGAGCTGAGAGGCAATATGATGTGTTTCATGTGATAAGCTTGTTTTGAGTGGGAAAAAAACTAGTGATATTGTACATTAAAATATTTCCAATATTCATTTTATTAAATACTAAATTTCTAGTAAGAAAATATATTTCACTATAGATTAAAAGATTTATTAATAAAAATACACATTTTCATTGATGCTTTTCTTAAAAGGGATTTCTCTCTATCTGTCTCTGGCTTTTAATTTCAGATCTGATTGAATGGAAGAGGTGTTATTTTGACACCACGTATACATAAATATTTCACTTTTATAAACTAGTAAATCTGTAGATCGGGAGCCTCAACGTCAACTCTGAAATCCTTTGTTTTTTAATTTCACTTTTCATGTAATTTAGCATCTTACAAACTGCAATATAATATTTTTATATTACATACATATTTCTAGGAATATAAAATACTTCGGAGGTTTCAGAAATTAGAAGCGTTAAATTAACCCTCTAAGCGGTTTGAACGTAATATTCCGTTCACTAAGCTCCAGGTTTCACTGCAATATATGCAATGTTTAAGATAATATAATTCTATAGATTTAATGAATTTTCAAAACATTGAAGAATGATTAATACTCTCAAGGGTTACATTCATATTTGTAATTAAGTTTTATTCATAATGCTGGAAGAATCATATTTTTTAGCATTTAAAACAAAATGCAGAGAAAACAACATTACAATTTTACCCTTTTTCAAAACGCTCAGAGGGTTAAACACGGTTTATGCAATGATATTCTGAAATTCTTATGAACTTCTTATTCTTGTAATTCTTTAGATACAAATACATTTTTTTAAGGGGGAGTCTGTCCCCTGAACTCCCCGCAATCTTATTAAATTTATATTTGCGATTTCCTATTGATTGTTTGAATAATTCTAGTATGTATTGGATTTCGTTTTGCACTATGATTTTATTAGGATAAGCAGCTGTTTGGGATAAGGATTTCATGTTGTCTAAATATCTAAATAGCAATATTTACTTACTGCCAACCACGAAAGACTTTCATCTGATGGATAAGTTGAATAAAATCTCATGTACGAAAGTAACTTATGGAAAAAACAGTAAAATAAATACAGGTTTAAGGCCAATATTTGTTTTATTCCATCCCACTATTCATAACTTTTTTTCAATTCCCAGCCGTGGCTTTTCCTGGTTATGCTTTTAAAATGATGTCGCGCTGCAGCTGCAAATGGTGGTAAAGCAACAATATTAGAACCGTATTTCGAGGCTGACTTCTTGTGCGAAATATACTTTAGGTGGTTCAGCGAAGGCATATTAGTCCCACTATATCCGTACAGCAAGACCAGTAAACGTTTCCCAGCAGCTGCAGTCATCTCCTGAGTAGCACTCACATCTTTCAATACTTTAACAACGTCAGAATTATCTGGATTCTTCACAAGACTTTTTAGGAACTTCATTTTTTGTTGCATAAACCTTGCTGACGTTGTATCATACCCACTTACAGCATATAGGAAGAAAATGTTTTCCGCAACCGTTGAACTCACATCATTATTTGCTATTTGCAGAAAAAGTCGCTGGAGGAACGATGTCCTTCCGAGATTTTAAAAATAAAACATTTTCAGTCCTGCAAAGCTCGATCAAAATGACTAAGGGGTCTACATCCTCCCCATCAATAATCACCGTCTCAGTTGATGGAGTCAAGGACATAGCAGTGTTTACAATCAAGGCGTCTGCATCTTCTTTTGCTTCCTTTCATGTAATATCTGCTGATGAGAACTTGTCCATAATCATAAATATTAACTGACCTTTGATATTTTGGTTAGCAAGAAATTTTTCTTTGGAAATGGTAGGTATCATTGTACCATCAAACAATATGTCAGTTGCATCATGCCTTGCTCGTCTCATACGCTCAGCTGTTTTTGCACCACCTTGTAAGTCATTAGGGCAGCCATCAAATACAACTACTGCATGCGGTTGGTATTTTGACTATACGTACTCAACATATTTGTCGCATATTGTTGTAAAAGACTGATTCTTAGGCCAAACAACTCTATGCAATAAAATTCCACCATCAATGACGAATTGAATCCAGCCGCTGAACCGCTTCTTTGTTAGGGGTTTGAATGTCTTGTAGATCTGGTTACTTTTCTTAAGCCATTGTCGAATAGGGATAAATAAAATTGGCCTAAATCGTATGTCAGAAACTCCTCAAGATCTTCAACTAAATGATTTACAACCAAAATTCGTTGGAACAAAGTTATGGGATTAATAGGAACCAACACGCCGTCTACTAAATAATGATTCTTAATGAGTCGTCGTACTTATTATCAGGCAACTTCATCGTATAAAAAAATTCTCAATCACATAATTTTTAGAATCACTTATAGTCAACTGTTGCTTAAAATAGATACTTTTCATGTTACATCGACGTACAGGTGCGTAATTTTCGTTTTTTTACAGTTTTTTGTCTGCCATCTCCTCCTAATTTTACCTTCTCTTAGAGTATGAGCTATCCGGAGAAGGAGCACCCTCGACTCATTAGAGGAGGTGGAGCTGCTCTATTGCTTCCACCTCTCGTTGGCACCGGATCCACATTTTTCCTCTACCTCAAATGCATAAAATATAGTCAATCATGTAATCTTTAGTATTATTAATGGTTAACGTTTGTATAAAATGGTTAAATTCCATCAAAGTACAGTGCCGTTAATTCTCGTGGTTTTTTTACATTTTTTTGTTTTTAAGACTCATTTTTGATGCACTTTCACGGCAAACCATTGATCAGAGAAAGAAAAATTAAAGCATAAAATGTAAGACATTTTATTCTCTTTAATTAATATACTGTCAATCGCAGATTGTCGAATTCACACAAAATGCATAGTTTTGGAGTTATTTTGTAAAAACAGAAAGAATCCATTAAAAAGATGCATTTATCGGTGGATAGTATAATTTAGAACTTTAAAAAGCATAATTAAGATTACATTGACTTAATTTTAGCATAACAATAAATATTGAATTTAAATAAAAAATCAAGATTTAAATTTTAACTGAAAACCTTCATTTCAAAATTATTCAACAAATGAAGACTGTTACTTATCCCAATTCCCCAATAGCGATCAGGCTACATTAAGAATTAGCCGTAACTTGAAATATGAACTTTATTAATCACACATAACAACACTGAAAAAAAAAGCGACGAAAATTATGTGAAATTACCCATGCTGGGTTTGAAGAATAATACTGCTTTACTTGACAGAATTATCAGATAATGAGTTGTCCGCTCAGTATGAATTCATACACCAAATCTGTCGAATATTGAAATTTTCACAGCAATAATTTGAGTCTTCCGCAGCCATTTTGCTGGTTTAAAAAAATTAGAATATAGTGCTTAATTAATTACTTATCAATCTTGACTTTAATCTGGTTTCAGAGTTAATCATAAAGAATGCGAATAAAAACGGCTAAATATCTCGGGCCAAATCCTTTGACACCGAAAAGAATAAATAAAACAATACGATTTAAATTCGTTGAAAAGACTGAATAAAAAAACTTTCGAATATCAAACTTTTACCCAAAATCAGTTTTTACTTCTCTTGCGTCAGCCAGTGACGTCACACTTCTACGTCACGCCTCCGTCAGCGGTCGGGGAAAGAATCAGCTTTTCTTTTCCCTCCAAAACCTCCGGGGTGGCGGCGTGGACTTCATGTAAAATTGCAATCTGTTGAATGAGACGCTTGAACGTACCCTCGTTGGTTCAGATAGTCACGACTCTAACTATACCATCAGACCCAGGATGGACTTGCTCGATGAGTGCTAACTTCCAATGAGTTGGATGAATGGATGTTTCTGTGACCAAGACTAATTGACCGGTCTTGAGATTGTGGTTGCCCTTTTTCCATTTGTGTCTTAAGCACAATGTTTGGAGATAATCTTTAGTCCAGCGTTGCCAGAAATGATCTCGAACCTTGTTACACAGCTTCCACCTGGAAAAGAACCTAATAGATGGATTAATATTAGGTGAAATATCAGGTAAAGCAAGTAATGGAGCACCAATAAGGAAATGTCCTGGAGTTAGCACGGATAAATCATTAGGATCCGCGGATAAAGGAATAAGTGGACGAGAATTTATACATGCTTCGATAAGGCACAGTGTAGTGGATAGTTCTTCAAATGTCATAAGAGTACCTTGGCATGATTTAGTTAGATGTCGTTTGGCTAGTTTTATGGAAGACTCCCATAAGCCTCCAAAGTTTGGACCATAAGGAGGTATGAAATGCCAAAGAATCTGTCGTTGAGAACAGAAATCCTGAACTTTTGATTCTTTGAGAAGTTGGAACAGTCTTTTAAGGCAAGAAGCTGCTCCGACGAATGTTTTTCCGTTATCGGAGAAAAGGTCGGTTGGCCATCCTCGACGTGAGATGAAACGACGTAAAGTCAAAAGAAACGCCTCTGTGGTTAATTCCGACATTAACTCAATATGTCGGCTTTGGTACACATGCAGATAAAGAGACGAAGATAAATTTTAAAGGTAGTATATTTTCGTTTATGCTGGCATTTTGTGTGAAATGGTCCAGCAAAATCGATCCCTGTTTGCTGGAAGGCTCTGCAAGAGTTAACCCTCGATGAATGTAAATCAACCATGATTTGAGTAAGTGGTTGGGCCGATGTGCGAATGCAACGAATACATTTTCTTAATTCCTTTTTAACTGTTGATCTGCCATCTGGTATCCAAAACTTTTACCGGATTAAAGAAATAACTTGTTCCGGACCAGCATGCAGACTATAAATATGGAAGTAACGAATAATAGCGTCTGTTAAGGGATGATTTTTAGGAATAAGCATTGGATATTTAGAATCGAAGGACATTGTTTTGTTTTTGCTAAGCCGTCCACCAACACGAAGAATCATATCAGAATCTAAAAAGATATTTAATGAAAGTAGTTTACTAGAAGTAGGTAACGGTTTGTGCTGCTTAAGAAGATTAATCTCAGCAGAAAACGCTGAATTTTGCAAACATTTAATTGCAGTTTTACAGGCACTATTCAGTTCACTGGCATTTAATGGGTCTTTCACTTTCAAAGGAACTCTAGTATTGTTTGCAAATCTTTGTATCCAGGCAACAATTCGGATTAATTTTGTATATGATGAAAATCTTGTAAGAATGTCACAATCATTATCAAGTTGATTTAATAAACAAGAACTGTTGTGGGTTAAAGACTAAACTGGAATATTTGAAATCAAGGATGTATCCTCTATGAACGGATTAGAGCCAAGTGGAGCCGATTCGTAGCCGATTCGTAGAGCCAAGTGGGCCCAGATCACCAGGTCTTACAATCTTGTAATTGGTAAGGGTATATTCCTCGAGTTGCACAATCTGCAGGATTGTGTTTTCCAGGGACATGATGCCAAATGTTGGTGGGTGTCAAGCCTCTAATTTTATTTGCACGATGAAGCACAAATTGATTGCCTTTGCCAGGAGGTTTCCGAATCCAGCTCAGAGCAATTGTAGAATCTGTCCATAAGAAGGTTTCATAGACCGTATCTGGCAATGCATCTTGCACTACCTGACTGAGTTCTGATAACAGAAGGGCAGAACAGAGCTCTAAACGGGGCAATGTTATTACACTCGTGGGAGCAATTCTGGTTTCTGCTGCAAGTAGCATTACATCGACAGGATTAAGAGTTTTTAAATAGACAACAGCTGCATAAGCACGTGTAGAGGCATCACAGAACCCATTAATTTCAAAGTTTGTTGATGCACTAATATTCATGAATCGGGGAATGTGCATAGATTTAAACGCACTTATTTCCGAATAGAATTTATTCCACATATCTAGAATGTTTGAGGGCAGAATATCATCCCGATTTAAGTTTGCCTTCCACACATCTTGCAATAAGATCTTCAGCATAAAAATGGAAAGTGAAAGGAGACGCAAAAGGTCAAATATTCGAGCAATTACAGATAATAATTGACGTTTAGTATTTACAATTGTGTTTTCTACAATTTGGACTCGTAGGGAATCTGTTTCCCGGTTCTACTCTAGCCCTAGAATTCGCTGTGAGGAGCCGGGATTGAATGAATGAGTAAGGCTACTAGCTTTTAAGGAATCTGGCAAATTTTCAATAGCACATGGTTCATTTGATGCCCATTTTCTTAGTTGGAAACCACCACTTTTAAATAAATTTTGTAGGTCATTAATAAGGACTTGGGCTGATTCAACTGAATCTGCACCACCCAAAAAATCGTCAACATACATATGATTTTTCACTACACTGTAGGTGACTGGATAATTAGCTCTCTCATCATTACAAATTTGTTGAATGGTTTGAAGCGCTAAGAATGGTGCACAAGCAGTTCCATACGTTACGGTTTTCAGAATGTACACTAGCAAAGGATCTGAGAAGTTTTTTCGCCAAAAGATTCGTTGCAAATGAACATCGTCATTAGCGATTAGTATTTGGCGGTACATTTTTTCAATATCTGCAGATAAAGCCACTTTATTTAGTCTAAACTTTATTAAATTTTCGAATATACTGGATTGCAATTTTGGCCCCTTATGTAGGACCGAATTAAGAGATTCACCTTTAGATGACTTTGCTGAAGCGTTGAATACCACCCGTAATTTAGTAGTGGTACTATTTTGATTGATTACGGCATGGTGGGGTAAATAATAATTTGGCTGAATATTTAAGTCCTCAGCTTTTAAGAGCTCCATGTGGCCGAGTTGGAGATATTCCTCCATGAATGCAGTATATTTTGCTTTTAAGGCAAGCTTCTTTTCGAATCGCGTTTCTAAAGCATAAAAGTTTTTAATGCCTGTGAAGCAATGTCTCCTAATGCAAAGTTATCTTTGAGGAGCAATCTGACCACATAGCGGCCTTCTGAATTACGAAAAGTTGACTTTTGATAGAGAACTTCAGCTATGTCGGAATTAACAACCTCTTTAGCAGGAGGGACAGCTTCTGTATTGAAAAAAATCAGCCAAGTCTACGGTATGGCAAACAATTGACGTGGAGGGGTTTGAATTGGGTGCAACAGGACCGCTTAGGATATAACCCAATTTAGTCGGGATTGCATCAGGTTCACCAGACTGTCCATAAATAGGGGACCCTAATAAAAGTCTACCAAAAATATCAGCACCTAATAAGATATCGATTGCGTTGACATGATAAAAGTCAGGATCGGCTAGAAGCAGTTCCGATATATGCGGCCAGTTATGCCTTTCTAGCCTGAAGTTATTAAGAGGAGTAGTAAGCTGATTAACTACAAGGGCTTTTAAAGAATTGTAATCATTTGAAAAATACGGAGAGAAATTAAATTCAGTAAAATTTAGGCATGTTTCAGCAGAAATACCGTTTATTCCTACTAACTTATGATTTGTACGAAGCAAAGGCAAATTTAATCGTTCTACACAATTTTTTGAAATTAAAGAATTTTGAGAAGCATTGTCAACAGGTGCTCTGCACTGAATGACATTACCTGTGCTAGATTTCCCATTAATCAGAGCGGTAGATAATAAGACGTTATACTTTTGCATAGATGACTGACACTGCGCACTATTAGACACAGAAATGCCTGTTACATTATTATTAACAACCTCCTGACTGGTTTGAACAGTTGTATTCACATGTAATAATGTGTGATGTTTTTGTGAACAATTTTTACAGTTCACATTTATTCTACAATTCTCCACTTTATGATTTTGCCATAAACAATTTTGACATAATTTGTTTAATTCAACAATTTTCCACCTCTCCTTTACTGGTTTAGAATTAAAAACGGAACATTTGAATACCATTTTGATTGCATACTACACAATTATTACTATTCCTAACAAATGCACTGTTTACCAGGTTGGTTTTAGTGGCTCCTCCTTTAGAATCTAGAGGTATTTTCACAAAAGTGGATTTATTTTCTACTTTAATGAACTTTGATTCTGCTACACTCCTAGCTTCACGTTCGATAAATTATCGAAAAGAATCTAAATCCGGTATTTTATTATTGTCTAACATTAATTCACATCTCTGTTGAAGCGGCTGTTCTAACTTAGTTTACAAGAAATTTATAATCATCAAATCACTCAACATATTAGACTCTAACCCCAACGTTTTCAAATTACGAATTGCCTCATTACAAGTATCTAGTAATTCTAATAAAGATTTTGAATTATTAGCTTTGAGAATTTTAACAGAAAATATTTTATTTATTTGGCTCAATGCCAGTTGTCTTTTGTTGTCGAATCTCTCACATAACAACTCCCAACATTGATCCAAATTTTCCTCCTTTAATGCAAATCCGAGAATTATTTTTGCCGCATTTCCACGGACTGAAGAATGTAAATATTGCAATTTCTCAATATTTGATAAATTTTCATTCTCTAATACCGTCGACTTAAATAATTCTTTGAATGAAATCCAATGTTCTTTCCCGCCATAAAAATGCGGAAGATCAAACTTCGGTAATTTTACCAAAGAAGTCTGTTTAACTTGAGAATTCAAATGAATTTCGGGCTGAACAGAAAACATTCATTTCAAAATTATTCAACAAATGAAGACTGTTACTTACCCCAATTCCCCAATAAAGATCAGGCTACATTAAGAATTAGCCGTAACTTGAAATATGAACTTTATTAATCACAAATAACAACAATGAAAAAAAAAGCGACGAAAATTATGTGAAATTGCATTCAGCAACCGAAAAAGCATAAAGTAAAAAATATAAAAATGACACTAACAATTTCCTTTATTATCTACCAAATGACTGGACAATAATTAACAAGCGACGACATTCCTTCAGATCATTTCTAGATTGGGTTCAAATGGAAAGACAGATTACAAAGAAAATGTTGGATGTTATATTAATTTACATTTATTTCATACTTTTTCTGGTAACAGAATTACTAATTTCTGTTTAATTTTCTTAATTAATTTTCGCTTAATTGTTTTGTTTAGCAATTATATATTGTGTTTTCTATGAATCTATTTGGACTAACTTATTCCTCTTAAGAATAACGGCATTTTTTCAAAACCTCTAAATCGAAAAACTTTTAAAAAACGCATGCATTTGTTACTCTTAGCAGTACTATATATTTAAAGTAATATTTATCAAAATCACCAATTCGCAAACAGTTTGTAATTTAAAAAAGAAACTCATAATATATAACTTTTTTACTGCTTATTAAATTTCTTGAAATCAATAAAACAGACCTTTTTTTACATTAACTACAAATTACTTTCTGGGTATTCTCAGTGTGAACCCAAAATGTCAGCGTTGTTGAACAAGAATTCTTTGAAAAGACGTCACATACCTTTTGATTTTTTTTTGAAAAATCACAACACCTAAATAAAATTACGCAACCAACCGCAACAGATATAATTCGAAATATGAATAATGTATACATGAGAAATACTTATAATATAATTAAATTATATAATAAGTAAATGAATAAAAAGGCTATTATTCACTAATCCTGAAAGATGCATGTTAGTCAAAATTATTAGAGAGAAAACTGTATAGTTGGCTAAGGATCAAAATAACCACAAAACATATGTATAAGATTAACTACATATTTTGCACTAAATGTTTATTTAGAAATGTTCCAAAACTCATCTATAAATAATGGCATACAGGGTGACCTTCCCATTATTGTATACGAAGCTGTTAGTTTAAGAGTATATTTCAACTTACGAAAGTGCTTCAAATGATGTTCTTCATTACACTTCATTTTAAAATTGGTAATTTAATTTTTTCTGTAATCCCTGTGTCCAATAACTTTTATTTATAGCAATTGTATTCATGTCCTAACCAGTAAAACTATCGAAATTCCATTTTTGAATAACCAAAACTTTTCGAGTTTTTATACTGTGAATAAAAGGATTTATTACCATTTTCTGTCACTAAAAACAAAGGTTTTGCTCATATACACAATGCAAATGTTGCCGTTTTACTTGTTAAATCATGGGGAAAGTTAAACGAACCGAGGACTAGCTTTTAATACGACAGCGTTTCATCGTTTAAATACGCGTTAAAGCGGTCAGCGTTTAACCGTTTAATACTGCAAACTGTAGGAAATCGCCGATATTTTTACTTTCTTCTATCTTTACAAGATAAAAGTATTGGATTCATAAAAATTTTCGACTTCCGGTTTTCGACGGATTTATACGTTTTAGAAGCTCCTGAACACGATTTGACTGTTTTTAGAAAATGTCTGTCTGTGACTCTATCTGTCTGTATGTGACAAACATTTTGTGGGCGCTCTATCTCAAGAACTAATGCACGAAATTTAATTAAACTTTATATTCAGTTAGTCCCTGATATACATTGATGCTGATTAGTTTTTGGTAAAAATCGCCAGACAGGTGGCGCTGCTATGCTGCATTTTTTACAATTTCCGCAATAGCTCTATCTCAAGAACTAATGCACTTATTTTCATCAAACTGCAGATTCAGTTAGACCTTGTCATCAATAGACGCTGGTTACGTTTTAGTGTAGATATCCCAACAGGTGGCACTGATATACCACTTTTTTCATGATTTTCATGATAACTGTATCTCAAAAACTAATGCACTAGCTATATCTGGAGAACTATGGCACATGATTTCTTTAAACTTCAGATTCTGCTAGACTTTGACATAAATAGATGCTGTTTACGTTATGGTGTAAATAGCCCAAAAGGTGGCGCTATGCTACTTTTTCATTATTATCAAGATAACTATATCTCCAGAACTAATACACGAATTTTCATCAAACTTCAGATTCAGTTAGACGTTGACATAAGTTGTTGTTGATTAGGTTTTGGTCTAAACCTCAGAACATTTGGCGCTGCTATACTGCATTTTGCAGGATTTACACGATTTTAGCAATAGTGCTCTCTCAAGAACTATTGCACGGAATTTAATAAAACTTTAGATTCAGTTAGACCTTGATATAAATTGGTGCTGATTCATTTTTAGGTGCGTTCGTAATTATATAAATACGTAGCACCTATTGTCGTCGTCTGGTCCGCCCGTCTGTCCGTCTGACTGTCGGCATATAACAATGCAAAAACTACCCAAGCGAATGGTTTGAAATTTAAGATATATTATCTTTGCAGAATTTTGTCGAGACATTTCAAATTTTATGAAAATTGAATCAAAACTTTAGAAGATATTAATAAAAATATTTATTAAGAATTTTTTTTAAACGGTGCTTTTTTGTTATAGGCGCTTCCGATGTTTAATCGTCAAGCGACCGAGATATTTATTTTATTTCAGAAATTAATCTGCAGACGATATAATTCATTTCACAGAATTAAAAATCATCAAGATCTGAATACTTATATAACTAGGTTATAGTACGAACGCAATTCATTTGTCACGTTTGACATACAATTTCCAACTTGTTAGTGTATGCGAAACCTGTGTGAGATAGAAGAAAGTTCTGGGATTGGCACATCCGACTAGTTATAATTACATTTATTTAAATACCAAACTTGTCCCTTTTATGTGATATGTGAAGTCTCTGAAGCTTTTGAAATTCCGCGGAAATTATCAGTGTCAATTTATCAATTTTTCTGTAAAATATTTTTTTAAAATATAAGTGAGTAACGTAATAAGTGAGTATCTTACGGCTAAAAACGATTCTCACTTCTCAGCTGGACTAAAAATAAGTCAACTTTATTTTAATATAATGTAGTTCCAAAAATAAAAAGACATAGCATATAAAAAGATTAATGACAATAAACTTTTATGGATGTTGGTTATTAATGTTTGGTGGAAAATGATATCCTTTGTTAACAGAAAGAAAAAAAAATATTAATAAATTTTTCTTCGCTTAACTTTTTATTTTCCAAAGAAATGTTTTAATGCTTTTGTGTTTTAAAAGATAATAGAAACCTTTAATGAAAATAAGAATACGAGATATCTTCCTTTTTTAAAATCAATATATTTCTGTAGAGTTTTCTGTTTAGCCTTTTTATGCAATTATTATATTAATTATATTTAAATAATTAAAAATATGCATTCCATTTATGATATCCTTTGCATTTATGATCTTGAAGCGGCTGACCAACTAGCCAAAAAAGGAACTAAAATAATACAAACACCAAGCAATGAAATAACTTTCAATTCTATATCAAGAATTATAAAGAGAAAAATGGATTCTCAATATGAAAAGAGAAACTAAGTGAAATCAAAAATAAAGAATGGAAAAATGCAATATCTCATGTCCCTACAGCAGCAAGAAGAACAAATGTTGCCTTATTTAGACTTGCCACGGGACACGATTGTCTACCTAATTAACTTTTCAGATTTGGTGTTCTTGAAAGTCCAAATTGCCCTATTTGTGGAGAGGATGTAATCTTGAATGCACAGCATTTACCATTGTGCCGCTCACTATCAAGTAACAGTATATCTGGCAGACATTGGGAGTCCAGGGATCTAATGAGGACCTCAGAACATCAGCCTAATTGATTGTATTCCCTGTTTACAGTTGACTTTTTGTTTTCTCTAAGGTCTCTATATGTCACTCTTGTTTCACTTGTTGTTCTATTGATTCTACAATTGATTTGGTGGCATATAATAGTGTATAGATGTTTGTCTAAGTGCTATTGCTTAAAATAAATAAATAAATAAATAAATAAACATTACATTTTAAATTAAATTAAAATGTATTATAAAGAACAAAAAAAATTTCTTTTTTTTATATATATATTACATTTATTACAAAATAAAAAACTAATATATTATGAATTTATCATACAATAGCTATTAGTTATAAAACAACATTTGTAATAATTTAAAAATGGCGTTCATTAACACAAATTAAATAAAAAGAAACACATTTATGTTTACACTGCAGTTTTTATCGAAGGATAGAAATTCTTCACTACTATAGAGCAAAAAAGTATTTTCAAAGGAGAAATTTTCAACTGAATATTCGAAAAAAAATCTGCTATCTGCTGTATATCTCATGTACAGCTACATATTATACGAAATTTATCTGTACTATTTGAGTGATGCACCCTCATATATTGCACAGAAAAGTTGGCTAAAATAAGGATAACTTTGTCTCAGTTGCAACTAAGAAAAGATAAATGTTTCTAAATCTTGGAAAATATAATATAACCACAAACAAAAATATACAAATCCTCCCGTTAGTTACCCATGATTCCTAAAAGCGTTTTTCATCATATATAGAAGTATTTATAAAAACTTTGTTTTATTTGCTACGACGGATTTTTCAGAATCGTTTATGGGTAATTTTTATGGAGTATTAATCACTTTTATCAACACTGCTTATAACGTTTTCAGATGCTATCGATTCTTGATTAATATTTCGGTTCAACAAGCAAGTGTTACAGACAAGCGTGATAAACTAACATCATTAATGTTAATATTTTTTAACTATTTGTAACTCTTGTGTGTATAAATTCCGTTATGCATTGGTAAATGTGTAATTGAGAATTGATTGAATTTGAAAAACCTATATTCCGATTTGAGAAAAAACTGATTAATACACTATAAAACCTTTTCGGATACGTTTCAGAAAATCAGTGACAGAAAAAAAAACATTGTCCTCTTTAATATCCTCTTTAATAAAAAGCTATGCGTTGCAGACGATTGGGATTTTCGAGAATCGTTGCCACAGATTAATCTCGGAAAATGAAACATTTGAAGTTGCTGAAAAAAATAATAGCTCGAAAAGTATTTGTTAGAAAATTGTTAGACAAACTTCGTTAGAAAGTTAAAAAATTGTATTTTTCTTGATATAAATTTCAAATCTAATGATTATGCCTTTTACAAATATTGAATTTCAAAAATTACCAAATTTCACAATGGAGTACCATAGCGAAATCTTCACGCGTAAAAAGATAATGATAACGGCCACGTGTCTTGTCATATACTGTCTATATATAGCACGAGCCACAAATACATGATTTTTACTTAATTTTAATATAATCTTCTTAGAAACAAGGTTTTGGAAAATTGTTTCGAATGCAACTAATAAATTGGCCAATACTGTATATTATTTTGAGTTTAAAGGGGAAAGGTGGGGGAGCGCTTTTAATGAATTAGTTTTCCTCAGATACTTTTGGTCAGAATTGAAAGTTTAATATATCAAAACGTCAGAAATTAAATCGGCAATAACTATAACGACTGTCCTTCAGTTCGTTTGGTTAGATTTTCATTTAAAAATATAAAATCATTCAACGTTGATTTTAGGTATTTTTAAGATTATTATCAATGTCCCGGGCAACGCCGGGCATGTCAGCTAGTTTTTTATAATCGCATCTTGAAATATAGAAACAGTATTGATTTCTAACGATAAAGAATGCTTTTCGGGTGATAATATTCAATATAATATCCTATACACGGCTTTTCACTTTATTAATTAGAAATAATTGATCCTGAGGTATTCGGAGTTAAAACATACTAACAATATAAGTAAAATTCATACTATTATACTGTTAAATATGCTAACAGCACTGATTGTTGTGCTCAGATGAATATTTTTTTGCGTACAAATGTGTCATTATTTCGAATTCAGCTGTCTTAAATGACAGCTAATATACCTGGAACTAGTTAGTAACACCACCTAATCCTTAATCCATAAAAAAATTGATTCAACTATATAAAAAATAAATTTTCTATATTTTTCCGGTATTCTGTTTTTTAAAGGACTTGTAGTGGTTCCAAATATTAAATTACTTGTTCGCCTATTTCAAATAGACAACTTCCAAAAATAACTGAAGCAAAACATTTTTATAAAATGAAAGGGGCGAGATAACGTCACGGATGCTTATGGAACTCTTTTTGACCAGGGATTATACAGGATGATTATAAAAAAACTATCCCGACATTTGGGCCCCTAACTATCATACCATTCACAGAAACTGAATGAAATTTTGGCAAAAGTATTTTGAGGTATGCTCTCAAGAATGACATGGAAAACAACAGTGTCACTCAAACAGTTACGGTTACAGTGAGAACATTTCAAAAAAATTAAATGGCAACACCCAGATTTTTTGTATTGGAATGTGTTCTCAATTGTGAAAAACCCTAAATTGCGTTAGAACGGCAACTGTAGCATGAAAATCACCGCCGGTAGATAGGCTAAAAGTGAGGACAACCAATAAGGACAGAGAAGCAGCATAAAATAAAGCATTTTATTGTGTTTCACAAATTTTCCACATGACCTCCTTCACACACGATGACACTTTACATGCGGCTGATGATGGATAGCACTACAGCACGAATCATGGCAATAGAAATCTCTTGAATCGCAGTTCTGATGGCATCTTCCAAATCAGATGCAGTTTGAGGGCGAAACTGATACACTTTGGATTTCAGATATCGCCACAGCCAGAAATCCATTGGTGTCAGATCAGGAGACGTTGGTGGCCACGGATACCGGAAATGACGGGAGATAACTCTGTCACCAAACTGTTGAGTTAAGACACGTTTGACTGAAGACCCGACATCTGGAGGAGCGCCATCTTGCATCCACACAATTTCAGATAGAGCATTTTGCCGTTGCAATGCGGGACTGCTATAGATTCATTAAAATGATTTTCAGATCTTTCAATTTTACACGGTGCACAACCAGGCGTGCATGATAATTCATACCTTGGTCAACTTCGCTGGGGTTTTTTGGCGGACAGGTGTACGATGCAACATATAAAGAAAACGTTCTGGTGCAACTGTTATACACAAATTGTACAACTTGCACTCCGAATCAGCCACATTCCTATCGCTGTTCTTTCTGATCAAACTGTTTGATAATATAATCTAAAATTTTGGTAATTTGCCTAGGATTAGACAGCAGGAAGGCATTCTGGAGCGATGAATGACGTGGCAGAAACATTTTTGTTTTTCATAATTTTTTTTAGAAAGGTGGTTCCTTATTTTCTTTAATGCAGTAGTTTTGAGGTTTCTACAAAACGTAGATTTTTGTTGTGGAGTTTGCAGAAGTTACCTGTCATTTTATGTTCTTTAGAAATAATGTGTTTCTATTTTATTCTGCTTTTATATTCTGTATTAAAAAGGAACTTCCTTTGTTTATAATAAGCTGTCTTTCAGAACATCCAGTTTGGTACAAAATGCTTTTTTAATTATACAGATTTAAATCTTGTAATAATCCCCTGATAATACTAAGCTTCCTTAAAGTTCAGAATTAACACGGTAATAATATCATTTACTTCTGCATCTGTAATTCCAATGTATTAATAGAAATCTAACTCAGAACAGATTCTATACTTGTGTATTATTTTCCGTATCTTCATTTAAAAAGCATTTCGTTTAGATAATGCAGAGTAGTAGTTCGTGCAAGGCAGTTAATTGATGAGTGGTGTTCTTCAAAATGCCAAAATCTTTAAAGAGTATTTGACATAAAAACTTTTATTTTTTTAATTTTATTTTGTCGCCAACCGGTGATACATCGCCAAATAAACGAAATATTCATAATGTTTTTACGTTCGTTATATCGAGGTTCCCAGAATTTTTTTATAAACGTATATGCCCTCATGAGAATAATATTCTGTAATTTTTTCAAATTTTCTGAGTATGCGCTTATGGAGACCTTCCTTGTGAGAAATGTGTATAACGCGATGGGAAGTGTGGGAAAAACACCGTGGTTGAGCAATAAAAAGCAATAACCAATAGAGAAATAGTTCACAGGATCACTAACTTCACACGAATCGATGTTCTTTTACAAATCTTGCATCTCCATTCAGCTGTACACACACAAACATTTGGAAATACAAGATATTACGAAAGTACAATTTAACTTTAAAACAAAAATAAAAATCATAAAAGATAACTATTTTACAATATGAGTGAAATGCAGCTGATATGCAGCAGTGTTTAAGACGCTGGCGTTGTTTTATTAAGTGTATATTTTCCCTTTTGTTTTATTATTTATCTATTTCTCAAGTTAATCCAAAACCGTAATCAAATTGTTTCATCAATTCTAAAAGTAAAGTCTCAGGACAAATCTGTTTGCAAAAAACTTACCTGTTTACGATTCGTTAATTTTGGACAACACTGTTTTTCTCTTCTGGGAAAGTTTACATATTTATTTAGATTCTAACATTTAAATGTTTAAACGAATACCTGTTATTGCTCTATCATTCGATTTACTCTAAAAAAACTTTCTATTTTTCTAAAACGTGACTTGAAATATGATTTGGGAATTTTTTAATATATTTAAAATCTATATGTAATGTTGCATAAAAATATTGTTATAATTGTTAAAAACCGGACTAATTCGTATGTTTCATTTGTGGTAAAACTTCTTAACTGTAAATTTAATAATATAGTACTTATTTGGTTATAATTGGTAAACTGAAAGGATGACAGATTAATTTTCAATTTTCGTATAATGTACAGATGCTTAATATTTCAAGTTTTACACATTTGAGAACAGTGTGATCGCGAGATATCCGAATTGTAAGAAAATATATTTAGTGGTAAAAGCAAAGGAAATCTCCACAAAAGTAACAAAAACTCTATCTTAAGCCTATTTTTTAAGTAACTATATATATGCCAAGAAGCATAGGTAAATTTAATTGTGTATAAATTATAATGTTAATGCATTGAGAAAATTGTATTTTGCATATAAATTAACATTTCGTATTCATTTATAACGCATTTATTAGTTTAGGTAAACACTTTACTTAAATTCGTTACATGGCCTTTCGAATAAATCGTGTTTTTCTCTTGCCTTTCGACAAGTTCTATACATTGGCATCTACTATATATAATGGATCTGTGGCCATGTTTTCAATTGCTATTAGTCATAATGAAATACGAAAAAGGACATACAAATAATTATTATTTAAATATAAATACAGTCGAACTCTTTTAAAATGAGAAGCAAAGAAAATAAAAAGTCCTATCAACCATTATTCATAATTTCAAACAGATACTAGAAAACTTGAAATCCCCTCATAAAGTAATTACTACTAAAAATTACTCTAATTTTCTCAGTGCTAAACTTAATATAATAAAATTAACATGAAGTATTCATAGGTGTCATTTTCTTTATACAAAATCATAGTATTGAAGTCAAAGTCTCTAACGAACTAGTAATTTCAAAGAACATGAACGACGTTCAGTAATGTAACTGATCACTTCCTCTTTTCCTGAAATAACTCGGATTACACTTCGATTGTATCTGCAAATATGAAAGCTTTTGAATTCACAAATGCTTATCATCTGAACAGTGCTGTAACAGACATTAAAAAGCTGGTTAAATAGCACACAGTCCACATTTAAAAGAAAAAACAAATAAAGGTTCTCTTCTATCTCCTTGTTTCCCATGCACAGTTGGAATTCAAACAAAAGGATGGTATTTGAATCGCCTTTATCTCTTCCTTCTTTCTATCATTCCTTCATTACCTGAGGACATTTCTTTGCATTTTCATGGGTAAGGGAAGGTATCCTTGAAGATTTTTAAAAATCTGGCAAACACATAAAAGTATTAATTTATTATTGTCTTCGACAGAGAACAGTGTCGATAAGATATTTCTTTCATAATTCCAATTTACTTTGAAACCAATTTACTTTTAAAATAACATTGAAATGAATAGATGTTTTACTCGAATTAGTCGTAATATTGCTTCTGTAACTCGTAGAAAGCGTGAACTTTAAATAAATTTTAAATGATCAAACATTCTGAACGTGCAAATTGCTCGTATTATACGAGTTCAGTTGCATAGTTGTCTTTAATCACGTACATTGTAAACAAAATGTAAAGGAAAGTCGAAACACGTGAATAAATCTAGCTCTATTTATTTCCTTTTTTCTTAAAATGAGTTCTTTTTATAGAGTACTACGAAAATGAAATGAGAAGAGCTTCAGAAACGCATTGTATGGACCTTTTACATGACGTCTTGAAAAATAGCTATATAAGAAATACATTCTAGTACATCTAAATTAAGTTAAATTAAAAATCTAAAAAATCTATATATTATATATATATATATATATATATATACTAGGGGGCCTACCCCCTGCAAGCTACGCTCGCCAACCCCCGCTCAGACTTCGAGGCCTCTAAAATCATGACAGCGTTCTTTATTTTAAAAATATTGGTAAATCTGTAATTGGGTTACCATGCTTTTAACGTTTTAATGGGGCCTTTTTTGATTATCATGGCATCATACACAGCTGTTGCGACAACTGACGACTGTTTTCGGGATTCATAAGTAAAATTAATTACAACTTGAAAATCAGCTGGTATAAAATGGTTAGGTTTAAATTGTGGCTACATCTCGGACTTTTATAACAACGATCTGTATTCTATTCTTCCATGGGGTTTAAGGATGAGAAGAATTTCATCTGCTTGTGAATAACATTAAGAACCACGGTATTGAAAAGTACTATGTTATAGACATTTTCAGTAACAGGTTTTAATTTTCTCTCTATTTTAGTGCACCATCATGCATATTTCCATGTTATTTTAAATATGTAAATTAATTTATTTAATTAATATGTATATATGAATTTTCTAATAATTATTTATCATACAAAATCAATTAAATATTTTGTGCTCGGCATCAATTGATGAGATATTTAAACAAATTTGCTATCCGCGATAATTTTACACCATGTTATGTCACTTGAATAGTGTCCATAAGAAAATCGGGTAACTTTTCCAGTCTAGGATCCTTTGCTTTTAGGTTTGGCGTAATTCGAGCTTCAAAAAGGGATAGATTCGTTAATATACATAGATTTGTTGCAAAAAGTTATGAAAACAAATCCAATGAAATTTTGGTGCTTTTCTATTATAGGGGACTTGACGCTTTTTTAAAAAGCTTGGCGGAAAAAACCAAGCAGGATATTTTATTCTCCTTCCGTTCAGTTGGGCAATTATTATTTTATATATTCGTTTGAAATATCCGAATTAGTGATTTTATAAATTCGTTTAATTAAATTTTACAAAAAAAAAAAATATATCAATAAATAATAATTATTATTAATTCCTTTTCCCCCTTTCTTTTGCGTTTGCATAAATGACGTCATTTGGACGAATTTATTCAAAATATTTTCAGTTTATAAATTAAATTAAATGCTGACAGACGATTGAATCCTAACGATAGAAATGGGATTTTTTTTTCAAATTTTCCTGAAAAACATAATTTAATTACAATCTTGTCTTCATTATCGATTGAAATAAAAGATAAATTCAATTTCAATTTGAAAATGACGAATAAAAAGAAATCAATAATCCCCATCGGGATACTTTTCAATTTTTTTCCCTTTTTTTGTCACAAAAAACTGAGTAATTAGTTGCCATCATTACAGAAATGTCATTAAAATTAGAAAAAAATTAATATCTCGAAAACTAAATCCAATTTCAAAATTCTATTACCAGTTTTGACATCCGCGGATTTTTATGGACAATTGGTATTAATTTCACCATCAAGCGTTTAATATTTTATTAAAAATAGCCCTGAAACATAATCAGTCGTTTAATCAGTCGTTTCATAAAATCGTTTCATAAAATCGTTTCATAAAATCGTTTCACAAATTCGTTTCATTAGGATTTTATATATATAGGGTAGATATATATATATATATATATTCACATTTTTTATTTCTTACAAAAATAACACCTTTTCTATTTTACTTTTCAAATGTTTTTCGTTATTATCCACATTTTCACATTTAGTATCTATATTAATAAAAGAAAATGTTTGTGTGTGTGTATCAGCGATGGCTAACGAAAGCTGCCACACGCAGAAGTCAGCAAATTTGTAAGAGGATAGTCCAACGCAGGTGCTAATGCACCTGAAGCTGAGAGTTTAATTTTTTAGTAATTGGACAGGATATTTTTTTTAAAAACACATAGAAAAAACATTACTTAAAAAAAAATAAGCACATGCTCAGTCCTCAGCTTTCAGAATCCCGCAAGCACAGAAGCAGGAAAGTGTGAGACTGGCTTTTCTTTGGTTGTTTTTCTTAAAGCACATCGATCAAACCTTCAAAAATACGAAAAACGAAAAACAGGTTATTAATCACACTTGCAGGTTTAAAATATCGCCTTCCGCTTGAAAAAATATTAACGTTACACCTTTGAAAAATTTAATTACGAAACCTCAAGTTCGTGTTTTTTTTTTTTTTTTTTTTTTTTTTTTTTTTTTTTTTTTTTTAGCGCCGCTTTCCGAACTTCACATCCACCAAACTAATAAAAATACGAAAAAAACAGTTACACCAAATTAAAAATCGCGTGTCTGTCCAAAAATCGTCGCTAGGTTTTTAAAGATACTAATATTACAGTTTTAAAAAAAAGAATAAAGTAAAATAAATCCGTTCACCGTTTTGCGATTTCATTCAATCTTTAAAAGAATACATCAGTGCTTCTACCGCTTAGAACAAGATATGGAAATACTTTAAAAATAAAGGTATGCGGATAAAGGTATGGAAAAACTAAAAATAACAGACTATATTTACTTTACGTTTTTTTTCATTTCGAAATCGGTAATCCCTTTAAAGAAATACAAATATTAACCCTTTGAAAATAAATCGTTTACAAAACTCACTTTTGCTAATTCCGTTTTTTCCCGCTATGTTTAAATTTGTGAATCGGCTTCGTAAATTGAAATATGAAAAAAATAAAACACACCAAACTACATCTACGTTCATTTTCGTTTAAAACGAAGCTCTCACTTTTAAGAAATATTAATATTAATCATTTCAAAAACATTCGTTTCCTTAAGTCACTTTCGTGATTTCTACAATTTAAAGAGATCTGAATCAGCGTTCTGATAAAGATACGAAAAATAATAAAAATACCAGACCACGTTAATTTTCATATAGAAATCCGAAATCCCCTTTTACAATATATGAAGATTAACTGTTTGAAAAAAATCATTTCCGAAAATCACTTACGCGAATTTCTTTTTCTGTGTGATGCTTAAAATTCGGCATAAAACTACAAACAAAACAGAGATACCAAAACCATATTTATGTCAATGTTGTTTTAAGGGGTGTCAGGAATCATAAATCTTCAAAATTTTCGAATTTTAAATTTTTTTATATATTAAACTCCTATTTTTCTGAGCATTTTAGTGTAAATGTTTTCTTGAAAGTCCCATTAAAACAGACGTTATGGCATTTAGAATTATACCCACTCAAAACTGAAGCGGCGTTTCCGAAAACATTGAAGTCATTTTTCTCAAAATTATGTTTTTGGGCATTATGCGCATGGTATCTCAAAACTTATCAATATTTTTTCATGAAATTTTCCAAAAATTTGTGTCATGTTAGTATACATAAATTGAACCTAAAAATTTCATTTTTATTATTAAAAAAATATGTTTGTTAAGTGGTTATAATGTTGAAAATTTAAAAAATCTGTATTAGCTCATTGCAAATTGGCATTAAAAATATAAAAATGCTTTAAATACAAATTTGTTTAGGTTCAGTGTAATTATTACAATATGATGTATAATTAGGCTCCAAAATTTTTCTTCTAGATGCAAAAATTATTTTGTAATTGCGCGCATAAGATGTCATGTCAATTTTTTGCTTGACAAATGTCTGACAGTTTGAAGCCCCCTATAAATGTTAATTCTGCATCTTGTAACTTTTTAAATATTTGAAATGAAAGAACATACTTATATCTTTTCATCCCAATAAAAATTGTGTTTTTAAGTCATTTTAAGAGACATGAGAGCCCTTAAAACGCCGTCTTCGGTAAAAAAAAATATCAATACTATCTCTTTCAAAAACGTTCGTTTCGTACGTGAATTTCGCGAATCCTGTTTTTTTTTTTTTTTTTTTTTTTTTTTTTTTTTATTTAACTTTCTGCACCTGGTATTTTTATTCAAAATACGAAAAAATAAATCGCACAGGCTTTACATTCTTCCTTAAACAGACGCCTTTGGTTTCAAGAAATGCATATATTTACCCTTTGAAAAAACTTTTGGCGAATTTCGTTTGCCCCGCGCATTTTTCATAGGATTAACATATAGCATATTCCATAAGCACATTTTGATTAAAAAAATACACTGAATTTCATACAATTGCTCTGAAACTATAACACAATATACCAACCTTTTAGCTAATGATCAACTAAATTTGGTTCAGAAAGTTTGGTATTTAGGAGGAAAATAATCAGTTTGAAAATAAAACAATTGTTCCATATGGTCAAAACTGCGCACCATTATTTACACTTATAACAGAAACTTTTTCTTCCATAACGCTATAAAATTTTAATACCTTAAATTAATCTTTTAGCCGTTATTTGATTAAAATGTTGTTTTAGTAATGAGATTTGTAAAATAATCAGTTTAAATATTAAAATTTTCCATAGGATTTAGATCTGAAAAAAAGTGAGAAATAAAACACTGATTTTTACAATAAAATATCAATATTTTAGCATTAAAAATAAACACAGCCTTCGGAAACATTTTCGGACGATAAGAACTACTTTGTTTGTAATATTAAATAACCCCTTGTTGAAAAAAAAGTAGGAATAAAACTCTTCTTACAATACCTTAGGTTGTTATTCCCAAAACTGTTCCTTGATCTTTCGCAGCCTTTGAAACGCAAGATTTGCGAAATTTAAAGAAGTATTTGTTTAGCTGTCCATTATTTTCAGAAATGTTTTCGGGTGGATTTTGCAGTGTATTGATCAGTTTCCTACATCCAAAATATCCGGTTTTTTTCGATTATATCAAATATGAAATAAACATTTTCAGCTCCTTTACAAAATTTATACATCCAAGAAGAACAAAATAAGATTAGTTTTAATGTTAATGTTAATGTTAATTCTGTTCATATATCACGTTTGATGAACATGTAAATATTAACTTTAAAATTGATAGCAACCAAAATACCGATATTTCTGGTTACGACAACTAGTTAATACCCTGTAAAGTCTACTCGAAAAGTACTGGCAGCAAAAGAAACATTTTTTTCAGAAATGTCTCTTTAAATCTCTCAATATATTGGTTTGAGAGGATTTTGAAGATAAAAGAACGCTTTTCGGAATCGATGGGAACACCAAAAAAGTTATGTTATATAATAAGTTAAAATAATAAATAAAAACTAGATGGAACCCTTCAAAACTTGACGAAAAAAAAATACTATAACAATATCAGTAAAATATGCTTCGTTATTATTTAAGAAGGATGAAATATTCTTTAAAATATTTTATTTTAAAATTTTTTTTCCCCTGTGAAATAAAGTACTATTTCCGATGTAAACTCCAAACAAACAATCCGTAAACAACTGTGTAATGCAAATCAGTTTGACATTACCGCCGTATTTCCCACGGCAAGAAAGAAAATTTCATGGACCTATGAAGTATCATACAAATAGTATATCCCTACGTTCATCTTATATTCAGTAAATAAAAGAACATAGTAAATAAAGCACACATTTACAACACTATTTTTAATAATTTTAATTTTCCTGAAATCCTTTACTTTTGTGAATATTTTTATTAAAAAATGAAATCTTCAAACCTATGATAAAAAAAAAGTAATTAGTAACATGTAATCAAGGTATGCAATCAAGATGAAGCAATCAATAAAGGCTCCAATTCTAATCTTTATAATTAAGAATGGAAAAATCAGTTAAAATTACGCCATTTTGACATAATTATGTAAATTTTTCTCTTTAGTTTTATCAATATTAAAACGCATTTCAAGCTAAGCATAACGTCATTTTCACCGGCGCTACGTACTTTACATAAGTTACTTTTGCGCTTAAACAGCATGTATAAAAATAAAAATATATTTTGTATTTAATTGTAATGAAAAAAATGGCATCATCAAAGTTATAATGCATAATGATAAAATAAACCCAATGGACAATATTCCCATGACGTCACAATAAATATGAATTCTTATTCGCTTATAAAAATAAAGTGCATGCGATAAATATTTTTACCGAAACTATGCTTGCAAAAAAAAAAAAAAAAAAAAAAAAAAAGGTGTAAAAGCCAAATGCGTTTAATATTTATTATTTCTCTTTTATCTCGTAACCATAGAGTTTCTCGTTACTCTGTGTCTCGCAAATCTGATTGCCGACTTTATGACGTCATACGCAGAAGTAAAAGTTTAATTTAAAATTAAGGCTAATTAATAAAACTTTCAAACAAACGAATGTGCGATAACAAATCCGTGTCCAAATATCTTTCATTTAAAAAAAGAATGATGTAATTTGATGTAGTAGTTTGTTCTCACGGATTGTCGAAAGAAATCGCTTAGCGTTTTAAGTATTAATTGATTATATAAAAGTTATACTGCTGTAAAATAAATTAAACAATTAAGTAGTTATATTATATTTTCGAAAACCGTAAGAAAGATAAGAGCTACTTTAATACATTTTAGCGATAATGTACTTTCTGCGACATAAAAGTCTGATTTTCTACAGTGGGCATCAAATCTTTAAATGCAATTTTTTAAATAATTTTTACAAATCTCTACGTACAGTTTTAATTTTTCGTATAAATGCAGGAGTGTGCGTATTATTTATTCAGAATAGCTGAACATATCTTTCTTTCTTTCAAAAAAAAAATCCAAACTTTAATATTAAATAAAGATAATTATGAAAAATAAGATTTAATATATTATTGTTTAGATCAATATTATTAATTATTTAATCAAAACTATTAATTGTTTCATTTACACATTTTTATTGATGTTAAGTTCAAAGACTGAAAACTTACAATAAGTGAAAAATTCAACCAAATCGCATTTTGGGTATCTTGAAAAATTTTCAAAACGAAATTGGTTTTGTGACACTTCCGACAATTGAACTTTTTTGTAATGACGAAATGTCACGACGCGTTCTGAACGATAGTATATGCAACCATGATACGATTGGCATGTTTCAACTCTGTGTTAGTTTTTACAAGTACCAGCTAAAACATGAAACCAATGCCAATCTTGAGATATATTTAATAGGAAATTTTTATTTATTTAGATTATTCTAATTTATATATATAAAAAAAATATTTTTTTTTCATTAAGATATAACTACCAAACAATTGACTTTGTAACACTTGACTCATATCCGGAAAATGATTTAATAATATTTCAGAAAAAGAGTTATAAAACATTTAAATAAAATAAAATATAAAAGTACCGAATCGCGTTAATAGAAAAAAATGACATTATATTCAGAAACAAAATCAAAAAGAATATCTAAAAAAAATGTCACGAATTTAGGATAAAATTTTCTAAATCAATAACATAGCTGCTATGATGCTTTATTATTATTCAAATGTAAGGTTTTACTGAAAAGCACTTTTCTATTGTGCTACCATACAAAACATCAAACTAAAGATCAATTACTTGACTAATATGCAAAAGAAAATGTTTCTTTGAACAAATTACTCTTTAAAAGTATAATGAATATTAATGTTTTACTTTCTTATCAAGATTGTTATAATTACTTTCTGTAAGTTTTTATTCAAGAAAAAAACTAAGATTTATTGTTTTATGAAATAAAAGAGACTAGATAATAGAATTAGTGAAAAACAAAAAAGAGTATTTAAAAGAACTAAATTTGCTTTTATTATTATAAAAACATTTTGTTTTAATAAATTTTCATTTTTAATCATGAAAAATATTATAAAATTTACTTCTTTATAATAAATGATTATTAAAAAAATCTCTGTGGCATAAAAACATTTGAAAGTGTTTTACACCTAATGAGACATACGCAAGATCTGAGTAAAGGATAGTGTAGAATCTGCAAAGAAAGAGCCCAGTTAATACAACATAGGTCATGGTTTCAGCTTAATGGAAACTACATATTTTGATAATATAGAAAAGCAAATCCGGGATCTGAAATACAGTTTTCAAAATATCATCTACTTAATATTTGACAGTAAAATAAACATATTTATAAACTAGTCATTAAATAGTTTCATTAGTCCTGGAGACATTAAACAACACTCCTTAAATTAATTTAAATAATTTAAAATAATTTAATTAAAAATTCTAGATTTGTCAAAACTAGTTCTAGACATTTTTAATAGATCGGGGAGCATATTGTAAGTATTGATTTATCTCCTGAAACATGCTTGTAATTTTTTTTCAGTCATTTAAAAACGTATTTTGGGAACTCAGGTAATATGGGTTTCTGTACTGAGGATGTATTGAGAAAAAAAAGTAAAATTTTTTGAACGAAGATATTCTAAAACATCCAAGGGAAGATAAACAATATTTATATCATCCATTCTCAATACTGCTTTCGTTGTAGTATTTATAATGGTTTCTAAAGGCATTCTGCAATGAACATACATCCTTATCGATTAGCATTACAAAAATTGTGAGAAAATTCATAAATAAAATATTATGTCATTTGGAAGTGTGTATATTCATCTTTCTAGCGAAAATTGTTTATTTTTTCATAATATGTGAAATCACACATTTCCCTTTTGTATTATTCTTTTAAACTATTTAACATTGAAGTATGGTTCTGTAGTTATGAATTGCGAGTAACGATTTTCGCTTTAATTCGATATTATTTTACACTGTATTCTACAAAGATAAAGAAGTTGGGAGATTTGCTTTCTGAACAGTTATGATTTATTGATGTCATGTCTTACACAAAGACATTTCGAAACTACTCTCCTATTGCAGCTATTCATTTCTGTGACTGCAACTGCTGTTCCCGGGATCATTTGGACGAAATGTTATCTGTTCTGGCCTTTGAGCTTCTTCAACATTAGATGTACTTTATGTCGTTTTTGTAAAACGTCTTCTCAGATCACATTGTTCTCTCACTTTACATCTGGTGCTACATTTGCAGTATTACTTTCGACGATTTCGCCTAATGCTGATAAAATTTAATATTCGCTTGTTGTTATTTAATCTGATTTTTTTGCTTGTGACTAATGCCAAACACAATAGCTCACCGAATTGCATTGTCTACAAAAACACTGTACTGGCAGCGTACATCTTTCTGGTAACATTTCATGTCACATTTGCCTCTACGTCACCGTAAATTACCTCCATTTTCTTCCGATCCAATCACAGTCAATGAACCTTTTGATCCTAAATTATGTACTCTATTTGAATAAATGAAACAGTATAACTTTCATATGAATAACAAAACATCGCTATGAGAAAAAATAAATTTCCACAACTGTATGATTGAAGAAAGGTAAATTAAAAATCGAATTATAATAAATTCATATTTCTTAAATAATATATTTTTTTTTCTGTATGTTATTTCAAAATGAAAAATGTTCCTTCAATTTTGGATTACTTTTTAAATTAATATAAACATACTATATGTATATATATGTATGTATCTTAGATCTACAACAAAAAATAATTTTTGTTTAAAATTAAGCTATTGTATGACAGAAAAAAAATTAGAGAACAGCGTTTTTCAGCAGGATCCAATTTACAGTAATTCTATTTTCAAAATGTTATTTAATTTCAAAATACTCAAAGAAATATATCATATCTTTTATGTGCATATTTAAAATCTCTTACAGTTTCGGATTTTTTTTTTTTTTTTACATAATCTTCTTTCTTGTTTTGATGATAACACATATGAAGCATTTTTTTACAAAAACAAAAATATTGTTTTCACACGGTTGTTTTGTAAGAACTTTCGAATATGTGTTTTTAGGATTGAGAAACAACGAGATTTCGCCTGGAGTTATTTGATAAGATTTCTTTGATGAAACTCTCGTTTTCAAAGAATTCTATAGTTTTTTTTAAAATTCTAATCTATGCAACTTTTTCATTCTCTTATCAATTCCCTATTGGTAAATTATAGAGTACTAGATGGAACCCGTCAAAATTTGACGGCAAACAACTTGATAATACCATAAAAGTAAAATTTATAGTTGCTTTAACTTGACAAATTTCATAGTGGGGAGCATAATATGATTAAGTGGTCACAGACTTTTCCATCGATAAATCACATGAGGGGTGTATGCAAAATTTAGAAAAGTACACCCTTGGGGGGGTCAAAGTGGGGGGATGGACATGGGAGATGCATAATATGATTAAGTGGTGACAGACCTTTCCAATGATATATAACATGAGGTTGTGTGCAAAATTTAGAAAGTACCCCTTGGGGGGGGGGCAAAGTGAGGAGATGGACACCGGAGATGCATAATATGATTAAGTGGTCACAGACCTTTCCAATGATATATAACATGAGGGTTGTGTGCAAAATTTAGAAAGTACGGGGGGGGGCAAAGTGGGGAGATGGACATCGGAGATGCATAATATGATTAAGTGGTCAAAGACCTTTCTAATGATATATAACATGAGGGTAATGTGCAAAATTTAGAAAGTACCCTTTGGTGGGGGCAAAGTGGGGAGATGGACATCGGAGATGCATAATATGATAAAGCAGTTACAGACCTTTCCAATGATATATAACATGAGGGTAATGTGCAAAATTTAAAAAGTACCCTTTTGGGGGGGGTAAAGTGGGGAGATGTACATCGGAGATGCATAATATGATTAAGAAGTTACGGACCTTTCCAACAATATATGACATGAGGGGTGTCAACAAAATTTAGAAAAGTATCTCTTGGGGGGGGGGGGGCAAAGTGGGGAGATGGACATTGGAGATGCATAAAATGATTAAGTGGTCACAGACCTTTCCAATGATATATAACATGAGGGTAATGTGCAAAATTTAGAAAGTAGCCCTTCGGGGGGGGGAAGTGGGGAGATGGGCATCGGAGATGCATAATATGATTAAGTGGTCACAGACCTTTCAATGATATATGACATGAGGGGTGTCAACAAAATTTAGAAAAGTATCCCTTAGGGGGGTGGGGGGGCAAAGTGGGGAGATGGACATTGGAGATGCATAATATGATTAAGTGGTCACAGACCTTTCCAATGATATATAACACGAGGGTTGTGTGCAAAATTTAGAAAGTACCCTTTGGGGGAGGGAGGGGGGCAAAGTGGGGAGATGGACATCGGAGATGCATAATATGATTAAGTGGTCACAAACCTTTCCAATGATATATAACATGAGGGTAATGGGCAAAATTTAGAAAGTACCCTTTGGGGGGGGGCAAAGTGGGGAGATGGACATCAGAGATGCATAATATGATTAAGCAGTTACAGACCTTTCCAACAATATATGACATGAGGGGTGTCAACAAAATTTAGAAAAGTATCCCTTGGGGGGGGGGGAAAGTGGGGAGATGGGCATCGGAGATGCATAATATGATTAAGTGGTCACAGACCTTTCCAATGATATATGACATGAGGGGTGTCAACAAAATTTAGAAAAGTATCCCTTAGGGGGGTGGGGGGGCAAAGTGGGGAGATGGACATTGGAGATGCATAAAATGATTAAGTGGTCACAGACCTTTCCAATGATATATAACATAAGGGTAATGTGCAAAATTTAGAAAGTACCCTTTGGGGGGGGGGGCAAAGTGAGGAGATGGACACCGGAGATGCATAATATGATTAAGCAGTCACAGACCTTTCCAACAATGTATGACATGAGGGGTGTCAACAAAATTTTGAAAAGTATCCCTTAGGGGGGTGGGGGGGCAAAGTGGGGAGATGGACATTGGAGATGCATAATATGATTAAGTGGTCACAGACCTTTCCAATGATATATAACATGAGGGTTGTGTGCAAAATTTAGAAAGTACCCTTTGGGGGAGGGAGGGGGGCAAAGTGGGGAAATGGACATCGGAGATGCATAATATGATTAAGTGGTCACAGACCTTTCCAATGATATATAACATGAGGGTAATGGGCAAAATTTAGAAAGTACCCTTTGGGGGGGGGGGGGCAAAGTGGGGAGATGGACATCAGAGATGCATAATATGATTAAGCAGTTACAGACCTTTCCAACAATATATGACATGAGGGGTGTCAACAAAATTTAGAAAAGTATCCCTTGGGGGGGGGAAAGTGGGGAGATGGGCATCCGAGATGCATAATATGATTAAGTGGTCACAGACCTTTCCAATGATATATGACATGAGGGGTGTCAACAAAATTTAGAAAAGTATCCCTTAGGGGGGTGGGGGGGCAAAGTGGGGAGATGGACATTGGAGATGCATAAAATGATTAAGTGGTCACAGACCTTTCCAATGATATATAACATGAGGGTAATGTGCAAAATGTAGAAAGTACCCTTTGGTGGGGGCAAAGTGAGGAGATGGACACCGGAGATGCATAATATGATAAAGCAGTTACAGACCTTTCCAATGATATATAACATGAGGGTTGTGTGCAAAATTTAGAAAGTACGGGGGGGGGCAAAGTGGGGAGATGGACATCGGAGATGCATAATATGATTAAGAAGTTACGGACCTTTCCAACAATATATGACATGAGGGGTGTCAACAAAATTTAGAAAAGTATCTCTTGGGGGGGGGCAAAGTGGGGAGATGGACATTGGAGATGCATAAAATGATTAAGTGGTCACAGACCTTTCCAATGATATATAACATGAGGGTAATGTGCAAAATTTAGAAAGTAGCCCTTCGGGGGGGGGGGAAGTGGGGAGATGGGCATCGGAGATGCATAATATGATTAAGTGGTCACAGACCTTTCAATGATATATGACATGAGGGGTGTCAACAAAATTTAGAAAAGTATCCCTTAGGGGGGTGGGGGGGCAAAGTGGGGAGATGGACATTGGAGATGCATAATATGATTAAGTGGTCACAGACCTTTCCAATGATATATAACATGAGGGTTGTGTGCAAAATTTAGAAAGTACCCTTTGGGGGAGGGAGGGGGGCAAAGTGGGGAGATGGACATCGGAGATGCATAATATGATTAAGTGGTCACAAACCTTTCCAATGATATATAACATGAGGGTAATGGGCAAAATTTAGAAAGTACCCTTTGGGGGGGGGCAAAGTGGGGAGATGGACATCAGAGATGCATAATATGATTAAGCAGTTACAGACCTTTCCAACAATATATGACATGAGGGGTGTCAACAAAATTTAGAAAAGTATCCCTTGGGGGGGGGGAAAGTGGGGAGATGGGCATCGGAGATGCATAATATGATTAAGAAGTTACGGACCTTTCCAACAATATATGACATGAGGGGTGTCAACAAAATTTAGAAAAGTATCCCTTAGGGGGGTGGGGGGGCAAAGTGGGGAGATGGACATTGGAGATGCATAAAATGATTAAGTGGTCACAGACCTTTCCAATGATATATAACATGAGGGTAATGTGCAAAATGTAGAAATTACCCTTTGGGGGGGGGGGCAAAGTGAGGAGATGGACACCGGAGATGCATAATATAATTAAGCAGTCACAGACCTTTCCAACAATGGGGCGGGATGGACCCCGGAGATGCATAACATGAATAAGTGGTCAAAGACTTTTCCACCGATATATCACATGAGGGGTATGTGCAAAATTTAGAAAAGTGTCCCACTTGGGGGGGGGGATGGACACCGGAGATGCATAACATGAAAAAGAAGTCACAGCCGTTTCAACTTGCAACCTTTTTCTCGAAGGCATTTGACAATATTAAATTTTTTTTTACCCAAGACAATTTAATGATATTCGTATTTTTTTTTGCGTAATTCGTCAAACGTTCATGGAAAAAATCAGGAAATTCGCTAATCAATAGTTGATAAATTATAAAATTCAACAATCGATAGCAGTAAAATTGGTCAACCGATAACGGAAAAATCGCGAAATTCATCAAATGGTCTCCCGTAAAAAAAATTGTCCTGCACACTGATGTGATGATCAAAAGGGTTTTGAAGTATAGGACAAAATTAGCACTTACCAAACAGCGAGTAATACTGAAAATTTGGCAATGGACTTTATTGCCACCACTGGTCAAACATAATAGTCACACTCACCAATTGCGATGATTGAATGGAAAAAGATTTTTTTTCTCTACTGTCGCGCGACAAATTTTGAAACCATTTGGTAAATTTCATCCCCGAAATTGGCAGATTGTGAATTTTTTTCTCGAAGAAATTCGACGATATTCGAAAAATTATTCTCCCGAAACCAGTTGATGAATTTTGCGATTTTTCCACTGTGTAGATTAATGAATTTTGCACTTCCGCTATCGATTGACGAATTTCGAATTTTATCGAATATCGGTTAACGAATTTCACGATTTTTTCCATGAACGAACAAATTGCGCACTTTCTGCTAATTGACACATTTCGCCCTTTACAATTCAGTCAATGAGTTGAACGTTGTTTCTTTCGAGAAATGTCAGGAATGAAACAATGATTCTTTAGGTTGAATTTACTTCGTTCGATGCTGCATGGAAGAATGTGTGCGATGCAGCAACGGGCGTCACAGACTTTTTAGGGCACCTGCAGACTAAAAACATCTAACCAATCTTCGCGGGGGGGAAAATAACAGATTTTGTCAAATGATTGAGGAAAAAACACTACTTTATCAAAGGATAATGGGAAAACATGACTTTTTTTAAAAGACCACAGAAAAAACGTAATTATGCAAAAGGATCGCGAAAGATAAGCAAATTTTGTCAAAGAATCGCAAAAAAGGAAATTTCACCAAAAGATCACGCTTTTTTACTAAATTTCGTCTAAAAATTGCGGAATAAAATGTATTTTATCAAAGAATTGCTGGAAAATGCGAATTTCGTTAAGGATCGTGAGAAAAATGCGAAATTCTTCAAAGGATCGCTGAAAAAACACTAATTTCGTCAAAGAATTGCTGAAAAAACATGAATCTCGCCCAATAACAGAAAAATCATGGTTCATAATCATTATATCTAGTAGTATATGTAAATACAGTTTGTGATATAAGACAAAATTAACATTCACCAATCGGCGAGTAATACTGGAAATTGGTGATTGATGTTATTGCCACCACTGGCTAAACTTAGTCACACTCGCCAATTGCGATGATTGAATGTAAAATGAAATTTTTTTTTCCCGCTGTCACTCAAAGAATTTTGAAACCATTTGGTGAAGTTTTTTCCGAAACCATTTTGTGAATTTCCCGATTTTTTCTTCAAAATCATTTGACAAAGAGACTTTTTTCTCGATGGCATTTGACAATATTCAAAATTTTTTTACCCAAGACAATTTGACGATATTCTTAATTTTTTTTGTGCAATTCGACAAATGTTCATGGAAAAAATCATGAAATTCGTTAATCAATAGTCGATAAATTGTGAAATTCAGCAATCGTTAGCGGTAAAATCGTAAAATTTGTCAATCGATAACGGAAAAATAATGAAATTCATCAAACGGTTTCCGGTAAAAAAATTGTCTTGCACGCTGATGTGATGATCAAAAGGGTTTTGAAGGCATTTATTTTATTTGTTGTATTGTGTATAAATACCTAGGTGGAAACAGTTTGCTTATTTTGTCAAATGTTTCAACAATATTCGACCCAATACGCATGCATAAAAAAAATCTTCCGGTAGGACCGGTCAATGAGGTGAAGGTCTATTACGGTCTCTAGAAACGTGTTTGGGATCATCTCCTGTTGTTTTTTTCTTGCACTTTGCGTTAAACCTAGGAAGGTATTTATATAGAACTCACTGTGGAGTGTTTAGAAGGTATTTATTTATTTCATTTATTATAATTTGTATGAATACTTAGGTGTCCATTTCGGATTTACTGTTTAAAAATGAATTTAGGCTCTTTTAACGTTCGCGAAATCAATCCCGATGGAAATT
Source organism: Maratus michaelseni (assembly GCA_963931845.1). Classification (NCBI taxonomy): domain Eukaryota; kingdom Metazoa; phylum Arthropoda; class Arachnida; order Araneae; family Salticidae; genus Maratus; species Maratus michaelseni. The sequence continues at coordinate 399,215,773 of OZ007592.1, forward strand.
GTCTTTTTAGATCTCTATCATTTTGTTTATATAGTACAGAAAATGATTATTTAAATGTATGTAAAAATATCGTAGAACACGTAATACAAAATTGGACCACTTATAGTCCGTTTATTATCGGGGATGAATCTTATGGTGTTCCGATTGCTAATGAAGACAATTATGTAAATATATGGTTCTTCATAGAGGTATATGGTTCTTCACACTTCAATAGAAGCATTGTTTAAATTAATATAATTCTACAAATATGATGCAGTTTTAAAATATCGAGTAATGATTAATACTGTCAAAGAATATACTCATATACGTAATTAAGTTTTGGTACTTCTCTATTATCTCATCGACCACTTTTCATAAAAAAAAAAAAACTATCGCCAAATAAATGGGAGAACGTTGTCATTGGAATATCAAAATAAATAAATAAAATATAAGAATTTAAGGATACAATTGTTATTTTAATTAATGAAATAACTAATAAATCAAATAAACATAATGAAAAATACACGCAAATGTTGAATTAAAAACCACTTGATGACATAAAAAACACCTATAATGTTTTCGACATCAAGTAAATGGGACTGCAATTTTGGCATTTAATCATACAGTTTGGCGATAGTATTTTGTTATGAAAAGTGGTCGATGGGATAATAGAGAAGTACTCAAGTTTTTTATACCAAGTTTGAAAATTTATCTTTTTTTGACATTTAAAAAAAATAACATAAAAAAACATTACAAATTTGCCCATTTAAAACATTCAAGATTTGTATATATACAAACAATACAATGTAAATATTAATATTGTTACATGATACATTATATACATTGTTTGCATATATACTTCTTTGTATACATATATTGTTTGTATACATACAAACAAATATAATGTAAACATTATTCAAATATTAAGAGTTTGCAAATCAAAACATTCTAAAGATTTGTATACATACAAACAATATAATGCATACATACTCTTTACAAATAAAATAGCCCACTTATATAATGACAAAACTTTTAAATCGAATAGAGATAATATATTTCTGTTTTGTTATGAAAAGTGGTCAATGGGATAATAGAGAAAAGTACCTAAGTTATTTATACCAAGTTTGAAAATTTACCTTTATTTGACATTTAAAAAAAATAACAGAAAAAACATTACAAATTTGCCCATTTAAAACATTCAAGATTTGTATACATACAAACAATACAATGTAAATATTAATATTGTTACATGATACATTATACATTGTTTGTATATATACTTCTTTGTATACATATATTGTTTGTATACATACAAACAAATATAATGTAAACATTATTCAAATATTAAGAGTTTGCAAATCAAAACATTATAAAGATTTGTATACATACAAACAATATAATGCATACATACTCTTTACAAATAAAATAGCCCACTTATGTAATGACAAAACTTTTAAATCGAATAGAGATAATATATTTCTGTTTATTTTATAACTTATATTCAGATGCTCAGATTCTGCTTTTTTCGAACACATAATAATAAAAATATTACTACCGTGCGTACTGTCTTTTGACATTATATTTACATAATCGAATTCATTATCAATCGGAACACCATAAGATTCATTCCCGATAATAAACAGACCATAAGTGGTCCAATTTTGTATTACGTGTTCTACACGTTTGAATAATTATTTTCTGTACTATATAAACAAAATGATAGAGATCTAAAAAGAAAATTTCCATCGGGATTTCGCCAACTTATGAGCCTAAATTCATTTTTAAACAGTAAATCCGAAATGGACATCTAAGTATTCATACAAATTACAATAAATAAAATAAATAAATAAAATAAATACCTTCTAAACACTCCACAGTGAGTTCTAGATAAATATCTTCCTAGGTTTAACGCAACGTGACAACAGAAAAAAACAACAGATGATAGGATCCCAAACACGTTTGTAGAGACAGTCATAGACCCTCACCTCATTGGCCGGTGATTTTTTGACGCATGCGTATTCGATCGAATTTCGATGGAATAGATTTGACAGAATTACCAAACAGCTTTAAATATATGGATTATGCAAACTAGATTTATCTTTCATGTTTAAACACTTCGCCGTTCGCATGTCTCGTAAAAATACTTCTATTCGTAAAATGTTGAAATGATTGATTGACACCAGAATTTAAAAACAAATTTATTCTAAAATAAGTAAAATCTTTTCTTCATGTACTTGATAAAAGGGAATTTTTCATTCCACAATTCTTGTGCCAATGTAGCATTTAAGGATTAAAATTACGTTACTTTACGTACGACACCACTTTGGTGTCGCCGGACGGCAATGTGTTAACGCCAAATAATTCACGTCAGGGAGAGCGAAAACTTCGCGCTCGTGTCGGAGGTTTTTTCACATTCGGAACTTTTAATTGAAGTAAGCAATCTTGTGTGGTGTTGTTTTCAAATGGATGTTGAATGAAATACACTTTGTGTTGTACGATGATTAGAAACCATTACTGTGAATACCAGTAAATTGTCGTACATAACATGTTGTATCATGAAGTAAAATAGATACTCCTAAATAAAATTATCGTTTTATCGTTTATTTTTTAAAAAAAACTTGAAAAGAAAAATGAATAGTATAAATCTTTTTCAAATTACTGATTTAAATTTAATTGGATTATGAAAATATATGCACAGGCAATTTTCCTAAGCCAGTAGCATAGTAATATAAAGAATACGGGGTGAGAACTCAAGCACTTAATTTCAAGTAAATTGAAAAATCTCGAATGTCAATAATAATTAAAAGGTTTAAGATAATAATTAATCAGTATAACTAATATTTGTGCTATCACAAAACCTATAAATTCTAATATTTTAAGATCTCAGATTTCATAAATTTGTAATATTTAAATTAATTAAATAACAGGGGTGAAAGTAATTTCTTTTCCCATTAGATTTAATAAATGTTTCCATAGAAAATGTTGTTCTGGTGTGTTAGTGTATGTAATCGTATTTATATTTGCAATTCACATGGTTTTATTCTTCTAAAACTACTTAATAATAAAATATGAAATATATAAAACTTTTTGTAGAAAGTTTTGAATACTAAATAATTTTATATAAAAATGTGACTTGCATAGTTACTGTCGACGCTTTGATCTGTAGATTTATATATTAGAAATATAAACAGCATTTATAATGATTCTTTATTTACAGATATTGTTTTTCTGGTATGAAATAGCGAACATTGAAGAAAGAAATTAATTGTATTTGAGGCAGATCCTATGACTTTAAAAATCTCCTCATTTGAAAAGAACGTCACTGAAGCTCCTGTCATTCCAGTGTCGCTGTTTCCAAAACTATACATATACATATTTTCTTTTCATCACGTTAAACATTTTAAATAAATATAAATTTCATAAATCAATATCAGCAGAAATATTTAGAAATGTAAAGGAAGTAGAAATGTAAATAAATCTAACAATTACAAATAAATACTTTTATCGATTGTACGAAAAATATTTATTTTCGGACTGCCTGCAAAAAGTAACAAATCATATTGTTTCGAACTACGAATGAGTAATAATAAAAGATTCTCTTTCAATCATACAATATCTAAACAAGATCATCTTTTTAAAATTTGTGATACCAGTTATATTTCTACACTTAAAATATCTTGGTTTCGTTTTGATTATTAAGTTTTGCTAGCTGAAAGTTTTTTCTTTGCGATAGTTACCAATGGTAATAAATGTTTTAATATACAATTGATATTAAATTTATATTACATACAATGTATTAAGAACGAGCATTGTCAGTATTTTTCGAATGTCTTTTTAGGTATTAATATTTTTTCTCATTTAGACAAGCTATTATTTTTTTTGCGGATGAGCCAAGTGTGTTACCGATATATTTCATGAAAAAGCAGATACTTTCATCTTCTACCACTTTTTAAAGAAAATTTAATGAAAACAAATGTGTTATCACTATATATCATAAAACAATAAAATTTAGTAACAGCAAACTACATATTTTAGCTTTTCCATTCAATCTGAATCTCAATCAATTTGAACCGCGCATACAAATCCCTACAAAATATATCTACGTGCAGAAGTGAAAATATGTGTAACGTATTGTCATTTATTTTCTTCTAAACAAAACATTTTCTGTCAGTTAGTTCATAATTGATATATCTCCGAATTTCTATATTGGTGCACAGTCAACAGGCTTTTCATATTTTATAAAATTACTAGCTGACCCGCACGGCGTTGTCCCAAACAAATAAACCCCATTTTTGCATTATTTTATATCTTTAACCCTATTTTGTGTGAATTTATATTTTTAATGTCAAAATCGCAAAAACGAAAGAAAACATTTTCTTCTTTCAGTAGGGTCGTTCCAATAGCTTTTGTTGTCCAAAACCTTTGAAATTTTTAATGGTCATAAATATAACGGTTTTACAGACCGTGTAAAAATTACTTCAGAAATATTGTTATCTGGTTATAAAATACATATGTTTTCTTTTCGTTTTTTGAGGTTTTCGTGTCGGGTCCGTTAACATAAAAAATAGAATTTATTGTCCGAAATCTCTGAAATTTTAGCCGTTTATGAATGTAACTGTTTCGAAGCCCTCTATAAAATTGTGTGAAAATATATGCATATTGAATAGTGAAAACATTACACGAAGCCGAGCGTCACCGCGTAGAAACACCCCGTTATTAAGGGTTTTCACGGAAATTTTCTCATATATATTTTTTAAATATTTGTTCTTGCCCGAACGTTTCGAAATTGTTGTTGGTGATGTAAATCTGGTCTACCGAGATGCTCTAAAAAGATTGTGTCGAAATACGAACGTTCAGTAACTTTTAGCGTATGAAAAAACATCTTCTCGCGAGGCGCGAAATGACATGTGTTCGGCGGAGTTTTTAAAAGGGTTAAAATTTGTAATTTTTAAAACTAATTATGCCGTCTATTAGAAGAAGGTTTGAGCTTTCAGAGCATATATTTTTTTGTCTGTATCTCTAAAATTGCGCTCTTGAGTGGTGTGGCCGTAAGGAGGAAAAATTCACCCGGGAAGACGACCCTTTCTCAAAAATGTTTTTCAAAGGGTTAACATAATTTTTTTCGAATTGATGGCGGCATTTGAAACGTAAAAGTGAGATCTTTCAGAATAGGTGTTCGTTTTAAAATAAACCAAACAGTTTAGTGAATAGAAGTTAAAACAGAATTACGAACTATGTGCATTCTTCATTTAAATGGTTCTTCGTTCACATTCGCTGCCGTAAATCGTGTTATGCACGAGTTCTGAAAGCCGACTCTCAAAGAAATATATGAGTTATTGATCAGTTTTTAATTAGTATATTGGTTAATTTTTAAAATATTAAAATTCTGACACTTAGGTGAATCAGGAGATTGGCTATATTCACCTAAATTTTCAGACTGCGAGGTGTGCTAGATTCCGCTAGCCATCGCTTTTCGACACACACACACACAAAGCTAAACTTTCTTTTATTAGCATAGATTTTCAGACGCATTTTGAAACTCTTAACTTGTGCTGTTATAAATATTAGCTTCAGTGTCCTATTACTTTCAGTTAAAAATCGTACAGTAATGCGACGTCCTCACTATTGTGGAAATAACTATCGCTTTCGCATTTATCTCTGATACATTCACTTATAAATATCGCATGATTTCATATTTTACATCATCTAATAGAAAATAAAATGCACTTATAAATGAAATGTCTTTCCAAAAGTGAAGATCAGTCTACTGATTTGTTTTAAATACTTTCCAAATAATTTTTAGGTAGGATTTTTTTATGCATATGAGTGATAAACATTTTTTTGCTGCTATAATGTAAAGTAATTAAGAAAATAGCGTTTACCACAATGCGCATTCGATTGTCCATGCTTATTAAGAACAAATTAAAAGTAAAAAAGTGTTTGTTTACTTCTTTTACATTTAAAAAATAGGTAGCGTTAATCATTTATAACTGGGTTCACTTTCAAGCGTTGCCATTATGGTTATAGTACATTTTAAATTGAATGTTTAAATAATAAAAGGTTTTAAAAATTATTCTTCCATCAAACCACATTTACTAAAATACACCGATTGACTGTGTTTACCGTTTAGATCACAGAAGCATAACCATAAGATTTCGCCTGAAGATGTGATTTTCATTGAGTGAATTCTAGTTCATTCTAGAATTTAAAATTTACATTCATGATATGTAAACTGTAAGTATTTTCGATGCCACATTTTAATGTACATTGAATAGTATACATGTAAATCATTCTGGATTTAATGTTGAATGATGTTAAATTATATGTTGAATGAATGATTTCTTATTGTTCAGTAATATGAAACACATATAGTGGCAATATAATAAATTGTAAAACCTTGTAGCAATATACTTCTTTTAAATGCTAAAAGTTGTAAATAAACAACATAATAAATACACAGTAAAATAAGTTTTTTTAGGTTGTTTGTCAAACAATCTAATAAAAGTTATTTTACTGTGTATTTATTATGTTGTTAATTTGCACCTTTTAGCATTTAAAAGAAATACACATATCGTGTATTAAATTTAATCATGTTTTGTAACATGCACTGGAACTACAATTTGTTGCTAAACTGAAGTCTGTACACGAAAAAATAAATTTTAAGTCAGAGATTTAATGTGATACTTCAGAATCAGTATAATGTAATTTTAAGTTGATATATTATTATTATTATTATTATTAGTGTTATTATTATTAGTTTTGTAGCTGTTGTTGTTGCTGTTGAAATTATAATTTTCATCATCATCAGCATTGTTTTTAGTTTATGCATGTCAATGAAATATTTCAAATACTGTAATTAGCTTTTAATTCGAAAGAGAATAAATGAAAAATTAAATACAGCATAATGTTTTGAAAGACTATTTTAATTTAGATTTAAAACCACAGTGAATATTTTTATATCAAGCTTTGTAAATAAAAAATAAATTAACTAGTTACAAATCAATAGCTCCTCAACTAGAAACGGGAAAATCTTATGAACATTTAATTCGTGTTAATATGGATTTCCGATAAGCCTGCTTTGTTCGGAATATCTTAACAAGTTAATAATGCAAATGTTTCTAAACCACAAATTTTAAAAATAGTTTAGTTTAACATGGTCTGAAACATAAAATTTTTTCTGAATTTTTTTTTTCTCGTCATTAAAATTTTTGGAGATGTGTTCAGCGCTTTTAAATGAAAGAAGCTATGGCTGTTATGTGAGAATCATGTATATTTTTAGTTATTACTATAATTTCACCGTTTCAGGTCGAGTGTCACGTATACGTTCTATATAGGGTAAGTATGGTTTTATTTTTAAGTAAAAGAATATTTTGGTCGTAATCATTACCATGTCTAATCGTAGGATTATTGGTTAAATAAGGAGAAAAATATTACACAAAATTGCTGGTATTAAAAATTAAAGTGTATGTAAATGATCCCCCGTCCAGAAAGCGTTAATAAGTATGCAAAAGAAAAACATTATTTGTAAAGCACACTCAGTATTTTCCAATGCGGTATACATCGGAAATTGTGGGAACAGAAATAGTTGGTATAAAACGACTAAAATAGGAATTAGTACAATACAAAGACTATTTGGAAAAGATGGTAAAAATGTACTTTCTATAAAAATAATACGTAACATTTGGCTTGCGTTGAACGTATATCATTACGTTACTAAAATATAAATGAGTAAGGAAAAACATTTTGCAAGAGAAATTGCACATTTTTTTTTTTTTATAGTTTTCCCAAATTTGTTAAAATACAGAATTAAATTATTGTAGGATTTTTTTTTTCATGCGTTTGAATTAAAGCTTTTATCTTGTTCGAAAATGTTCGTTTTTTATGTTGTGTCTTTTTAATGATATGGTTGTAATATTTCGATATTAATATTTTTTATTATGGTAAGCAGTTTTTAGGTGCGTACGTAATTATAACAAGTTGGAAATTGTACGTTAAACGTGACAAATGAGGTGCGTTCGTTTCCTGCTATAGCTAGTTTTACAATGTAAAAAAATCATCGTTATTATTTCAGTGAAATAAATTATATCGTCTGATATGAGCAAAATGAGGATGCCTTTTTTTTTCTTATTACGTATGCCATGTTTCCAGATGCGAATTTGTTTTTCGACACCAGACAGCGTTGTAAAATTCACCATGGAGATCTTGCTTTACGAATGATTACCTCCATTGTTTAATATTTCTATGACTCACAATGAATGAATCTTTTGTTTATTTACTTTAATGGACTGTGATATTCCGCAGTTAACCTAATTTTTACTGAAGTTATCTGAGAATCTATACATTTTTTAATGTAACTCATCTCTCAAGCAAATAATTTTTTGAACGATATTTCTGAAAATGTAACTTTTATTCAATTTTACTCGAAAATATAATTTTGAATAAAAATGGACACTTGGCATATGAAAAAAGATGTGGTTAGCCTGTATTTGTTTTCCTCAGTCACATGACTTGCGCTTTTACTATATAGATTACGTATGATAGGATTTAATAGAATAAATAAAACTTTTATTAATATATTTTTAAGTTTTGATTCGATTTTCATAACATTTGAAATGACTCGAAAAAATTCTGCAAAGATTATATGTATTAAATTTCAAACCATTCAGTTGGGTGGTTTTTGCGCTGTTATACGCGGATAGACAGACAGACGGACGAATCAGACGATGACTATAGGTGCTACATATTTATATAATTACGAACGCAGCTAAAAATACGTAGCACCTATAGTCGTCCTCTAGTTCGTCCGTCCGCAAATAACAGCGCAAAAACTACCCAACCGAATGGTTTGAAATTTAAAATATATAATCTTTGCAGAATTCTGTCGAGTAATTTCAATTTTTATGGAAATCAAATCAAAACTTAAAAAGATATTAATAAAAATATTTATTAAGTAATTTAAACTTTTTAAAAATCGGTACTTACTTCTTATAGCAGCTTCCGAAGATTAATGGTCAAGGTACCGAGATGATCTGACAAAATTATCTGACATGTATGACGTTATAGTCATATTTGACGTATATTACACTTTAAAACCTCTATAACGAAGATATAGGCACATTCTTCATTCTAATAAATCATATAATACTTAATTAATTCAATCATATCCCATGATACGTAATGATTCTAGGTTGCCATGGCGATTACATCCTATTTAAGATGATGTCATATTTTTTCCGTATTACTGAATTTAAAAACCGAATTTGTAAGCTAGAATTGTGTTTAATTACAGCAATCCTATATTCAACAGACAGTTTTTCTGATAGATGTTTCCGGAGAAATATATATTAAAAGGAAAAAGAGTCTAAAGATGGATTTCATATTCTTGAAATTTCAAAGCTATGCTTAAGTTTTCCATTGGAATTTTTAGTAATTGTCGGGAAATGATAAAATTTTGCCAACTTACAATGTACTTATTTTATTATGAAAATTATTCATATCATAATAACAAACGATATAATTAATTTCACTTATATAATAACGGTACGAACGCAACTTATTTGTCCCGTTTGACGTAAAATTTCCAATCTTTTTTCAATTACAGTACACGACACAAAAACAATTATAAGTAGATAAATTAATTAATTCATTCACAAAAAAAAAGACTTTCAAATTTTATATTTTAATATGTTTCAAATAAATGGCAATATGAAAACACATATCAACACATGCAGCTATACAATACATATATATGACTACGAAATTACTTCACCTAGAAACGTACAAAATTATGCTACAGAATATACATTAAAAAGTAATTTCAATAATAAATGAGTCATAATAGAATTATGGTCAATAATATTTTTTCAATAATTTTAATTTCATATATATTATTTTTTCAAAAAAATAGTTTGTCCATCGAGCCCGTTAAATCATGTCTTAAGACTACCAAAGCCATAGTTTGTTCCACTTACTGGGACTATAAACTTAATCCAGAACCCCTTTTTTGTTTGTTTTTTTGTTGTTTTTTTTTTCTTTTATGATACATTAATTAGTTTTACTTTAGTGCACTTCAAGAAAACTGTCAGAATCAATTCTAAAGTGTAATGTTGTTATATTTATTATTTTATTTAATAAATATCTACTGTCACAAGAAATTGAGTCATGTCTGTAGCAAAAAGTTAATAGCTGCCAAATACCTCAACATATAGAAAAAAAAGTCATTTTAGTGTGAAAGAGAAAGCTTATAGCCATTTCAAACGGTCCAAGTATTATCTGTTTTAGATGACTGTGAAAAAATCGCGAGCGAGCGTAAACATTCAATTATTAATTCTGTGAACAAGTGTAAAACACGTTTGATTATAAAATAGCAAAATTAAATATAATAACATACAATATTACTTACACGAAACTTAGTTGAACAGCTTCATTCAATTTAGCTTATTATTTAATGCATTACAAGTAATTTGCTAATAAACCGTCAGGTCTGTGGTAATCGTTTCCCAGCACTGTTAAAAATAGCCGTTGCTTTACGGTGCTTTACTGCATAATTTACTGTACATTACCGTATTACTGTAAATATTGCCCTTACCCGTTAAAAATCAGTTACTGGCTGTAAAATTCTGTCATTGACCGTAACTGATCATTTTTACAGGATTATCCCTGGTCCAACAGTCATTTACGGCCAAGAGAGAAAGAAATACAGGTTGTTACAGTCTTTTACGGCAGATCACGGGCAATTTTAGTAAATCACCGTTATTCGCTACCGCAAACCGTAAAGGAACAGTGGATTACAGCCATCTCATCTGAGTAGTTTGATTTTGGAAAATGGCAACGAACGCGCGGCGCCATGTTTGTTTATTTTCGCACGAGGAAAGAGGAAAACGCGATGAGGAAGCACGCCTGCCCTGGCTGTACCAATACCGGATTTATTCAGGTATTTATTTATCCGGTTATCTAACCTTATTAATTTAAAAATGAATTTTAATATCAAAGTTTATGTAGAGTAGACAGTGTTCGAAATTTGCAGTCGTTAGTCGTCAAATGCAACTAATTACATTATAGCATTTGACGACTACAAAATTATTCTTGGATGTGAAATTTGACGCCTAGGCCTAGCTTTTTTAACACTTAGTTTTTGCCAATCACCCGATTTTGAAAATTTGGTCTCACACCAAACATAAATTCTAATGTGAGACAGTTAGACGGTGAATTTTAGCAGAGTGTAAAAATCCAAATGAATTTATTAATTTATGCAAACTTCTAAACTTTATAGTGAACCTGCCATTTAGCACTGCTGAATGTGAAAAGGGATTTAGTCTGTTTAATTTAATAAAAAACTAGCTGACCCCCGCCCGGCGTTGCCCGGGCCCGTGATAATAAATAAATAAATAATAATAATAATCATGTTTTTATTATTTTACATCTTTAACCCGATTTTGTATGAAATTATATTTTAAGAAGAAAAATTCGCGAAAAAATATTGATATTTAGTGATTAGCACTCATTTTCTTGGTTTTTTTTTTTTACGCAGTATCGTTTCATAGTTTTAAAATAAAAAGTTATTTTTGTCCTAACTCTTTAAAATCTTTATGGGTGATAAATAAAACGGTTTTACAGCCCGTGTACAAATTTCGGGAAAAAATATTATTATCCAGTTGTAAAAGAGATGCTTTCTTCTCGCTTTTTTGTTTGTTTTCTCGTCGGCTCCTTTAACATAGCAATAAAAAATAGTCCTCATCTTCCGAACTCTTTGACATTTCAATCAGTTATAAATACAACCATCTCCAAGCTCTCTTTAAAATTTTGTGAAAAATATGCATATTTAGTAGTGAAAACATGAGTTCTTAAAAAAAAAAAAAAAAAAAAAAAAAAAGCTTTAGCTTTTAACCTCAGAGCAAAAATATATTTCCATCCGTTTTCAATCAACCCTTTTCCATCCCCCTAGGCTAAACAGGTTAATCAATCAGTCTTATCGTTTTTGAGGGGAGAATCCTTCAAAAAATGTTGACGCATGCGTAAAGAGACGATATTCGTGTGAAATTTTGACAAAATGCGCTTTCTGTTTTAAATTTATAGATGATACACGTAACCATTTATCCACTGATGCTGTTAATGATTTATTAATGGCAAAACTGTACGTACCCAATTTAATAGATTTTTATCCAGATAAAGCTATAAATCCCTGTGAAATGATGCAGCTGAAGGACGGTTAGACGTCCTGATTTTAGTATCTAACTTATTAAAATTACTGGGTATTGTTTGAGATTCGGCCAAACAATACCATGATGTAGAAAAATTATTCTCCAGTCAGACAACACACAAAGTTACGAATCATAGTAAAGGCGAATTCGTGTCAAAAACCAATAAAGCGAACGATCTAGAGAATGAAAATCGTTGGTTTAAAAATTCTCTAAAATGTCGCAGGAATGATAAAATGTTGTCACAATATATGGCTCTTCATTTTTATCGCCGCCTCAAACTAGATCATTTTGAAACGACGGGCCAGAAAATGCAAGTCCTCATAAATGATATTATTCAAGTCTACCCAGGGTACGGAAATGAGGGGCTAAAGCTTTTGGATTTTCAAAGACCAACGGCAGAGTCTGAAAACATCGAGGGTGCATTACCAAAAGTCTCTCAAAATTTAAATTCTTTTCAGTTAGAAGGTGAAGTGCCTTACATTGACGATGTTTCAGACCCTGACTGGGATCCCTTTTGGTAAACATTAAATTATTTTTAATTAATTAATTAATTTTTTTTTTTTGCAAATATTAACTTTTTTTTATGTGTAATTATTTATGTATTTTTTGTATGCAATTTCCCTTTTTTCTGAATCGCCGTTTCATTTATTTGCATTTATTATATTTATCCTTTTACTTTTACTTTGAAAAAAAAAAAATTTTTTGGGGGGGCAGTTGTGAGCGAGATTATAAGTTAACATTGTTTTGAATTTAGTGTAATCAAGATTGACAAAAGATTTCTGGTCAGTTTTTTTTCTCTTTTTTATTGTCCAAAATGTTTTTAAAACGGGGGTTCAGGGGGGCAGATCCCCCCTGACAATAACAAATATTCATCTGAAAAATCACATTTCTTTAGCTTTTTAATCGTTAGTTTATTTAGAATGTTGTTAAAATTTGCGTAATTGGATCGTGATAAATTTTTCAAGATGGCAGAAAAACTTAGTTTTTAAATCTTTGTTATTTATAAATCAATGTTTTTGCATCATTTTCTACTTTTAAAAATGTTGCAAAAAGCAAAATCATTGATTTATAAATAACATACAGATTTAAAAATGATGTTTTTCTGCAATCTTTGAAAAATTTTTCATGTCGCCAAAACGGCATTTTGGCGCAATTTTTTCTGCCAAGCAGCACAGGATACAGATCTCTTCCCACAAAATTCATTATCGCAGAAAAATTAAAATGTCATTTAATGTAACACCGCACTTCATTCATCATGCAGAAACTCTTAAGAATGATTTTTGTTCAGTATTATACCTTTACTATAAATAATATTTGCAATGTCAACAAACTTAGATACTTTTGAGGTAAATATATATTCAATGTTTGATACTGTAATTTTGAGTAAAAAAAATTCTAAACAATAAAATTTCTTGTTACAGTAAGTAAAAAAAGGATTAATTTTCATCTAAGTCATATGTGAAACTTTATTTTACAATATTGTTATGTCTGTGCATTTTTTAAGCACTCTTTTTTAAAATACTCAAAAAAATACCAAATGACAAAATACATAATCGCAGAAAAATGAAAATTTACTTAATGTAACATCTGTTCTTCATTTATCCTTCAGGAACTCTAAAAATGATTTTTGTTCAGTATTAATAGCTTTAGTACTATAAATAATTGCTATGTACAGCAATGTTAGGCCCTTTTGAGGTAAATATTTAATGTTTGATACTTTAATTGTGAGTAAAAAAAAAGTTGTAAATAATTTCTTGTTAAGCAAATATATTTTTTTTTAATCATACCAAATATTAGAAAACAAGAAATATAATAATTTAAAATGAATTTTTTCGAACTTATATATAAATATAAAACTATTTAAATCTACAAAACACGGTAATATGTGGCCGTTAACTTAACAGAAGTGGATACTAAACATACAGTCTCTACCGACCAGCCACTGCATACTAATGCAAATATTGAAATTTAACCTTTAATTGACATTATTCAAATAAATATTTCCTGGTATATATATAGATATATATTGTATCATTTTAGGTAGAACCACTCTTTCCATGAACATCGTAGCATCGCTGTACATTTTGATCATCAATTGAAGACTAATATCCGGATTGGGGTAAGCTGGAAACCTGTTCTACATGTCTATCTCTTCCTTATTAAATTTTGTTTAATTTGACTACTCATACCAGGGATTGATACAGACAAAATTTGGCCTATTTAGGGCTCCTTCACAAAAATCAATTTAATAAAATGGGTCCCTTTACAAAAACCAATTTGATAAAATGGGTCCCTTCACAAAATTCTTTTTACTAAAATAGGCCTTTTCACAAAATTTTATTCCATAAAAACTTACTATTTATTATTTAATTATTATTTTGTGATGTTCTAAAATGTGTAATTTGTGAACAACTTCACCAGAGAGAAAAACTTCAGCAAAAGGATTTTAAAAAGTTTTTGTTATTAAATGCTTGACTCGAATTTGAGTAACTGGATTTCAACTTTCATTAGAAAATGTTATTTTTCACAAAAATATAATAAATTTCACAAAAATAACCTTTATTTTTCACAAAATGGGCCCCAAGGGAAAAAACCCTGCATCGAACCCTGCATACATCTCATTCGGTTCAGGAGTTATGACTCAAAAACCATCCTCTACTTTAGATTCTCATATCTCTAACGAATTAGACTTTTGTCAACTGAACCAGCCCCTCCCATGTAGAAATCTACAATTTTTTGTGCATTCTTGCCTTAATATAAATAGCTTGTACTTTAATGAACAATTTAAGACCTTTTTTATGTAATTATGTCAATTACTTAATGAGTTATTCACATTTTAACATGCTGTTTTAGTTTCTGTTTTATACCATTTTCTAAATTTTGAAAAATTCCATGTTCTTTGCATATATTTTTAATACTTTTAACTTATTGAAAACTATGTAAAACATAAAAAAATTAATGAGGATTAATTTAGTATCATTGTTTTTAAGTTATGTACATGTATTGATTATAGGTGCAGATTCACGGCCGCCAGTCGCCACGTGGCGACTAAATTTTTTGCTGTGGCCACTAACTTTTGATGTTTAAGTCGCCATGTGATTTAAAAGTAATCTATTTCTGGTATTCCCAGTCCCCATCGTGAAATGTTGATATTTTTTTTTAAGATTAAGACCAAAACACACACATTATTGTTATCTTTTAATAGCATTTCAGAATGATCTGTTTAACACAGCAAACTATTAAATATATTCGAATAGCAATGTTATTCGTAACATCTGATAATTTTATTTTACATAGACTGTGATTTAAATATATATATATATAAACAAATGTTTGAAGTGTGTTTTTATTTTTATAGTGCAAAATATTCTCACAAATTCAGATTTTCTGTCATATGTACTTTTGTCTGGCAAAATCAAAATAAGAAATATTGTTTTTCTGATATTCCCCGCTATCATGATTGCTTAGCTTATCTACATATTGTTTTTTAAACCGTATCTTGCCCAACTTTATCTTCTGACTGTACATGATTTAAGATTTAATTAATATTCAAATTTTGTTGTACACGTGTTTATATTAAATAAATTACTTTACACTTTGAATTAATTATTATTATTATTTTTTTTAGTTTTTTACCCTATATAAATACTATTGTTTTTATGCATTTGTTTTACAATTGTGGCCACTGGATTTTTTGGGTTTAGGAGCCAGTGACTCCTTCCAAATGTTGGGTATCTGCACCTATAGTATTGATGCAATTTTCAAAACTTCATTTTTTCCTCATGTTTTTCCAGTGGTGTTTTCATTTAACATCCTCCTTTTGTGCACCCACTTTTTAATATGTTTTCATACTTTTAACAACTTTAAACATTAATGGCATCTTAGCTTATAATACGTAGGGTAGATGTGCCAGTAATGGACACCCTTAAGGAATTTCTTTAAAAAATATTTTTTAATTAATAGTTATAATTGTTATATTCCATATTTTTTAATATTATATTAATCTACCAACAATATTTAAACATGCTCATAGTCACATTTCCCAATGTGAATCGAAATTTAATTATAAATAACAAAAATAAATCAAAACACCCTAAATTCCAGTAATGGACACCCCACAAAAAATAATAGATAATTGATATTATGATTGTATTTAAAACTAGAATTTTAAAAAAGCATATTAATGAAATAAAAAAAGCTGAATTTTTATTATTTATTTTTTTATAAACCAAAAATGTTGAAGGTGGCCCATTACTGGAAGGCGGTCCATTACTGGCACATCTACCCTACATGGTTTTAGTATTCATTATTTTTAGTTTTGATGGGTTTTAATATGTATAAGTTATATTTTTGTAAACGCTGTTTTTATTCTAAATTGCAAATGGTGCCCCATAGACTTAACATTATATTGTTTACGTTAAATTTTCATTGTTTTTATAATCTTTAATATAATCTTTTTTAGTATATATATTTTTTAATTTAGTTAGGGTAACCTTTTACTCATCTTACTTGTCTAAAATTTTAATTAATGGAACCATTTTAATATTTTAAATAAATTATTTTTTGAGTATCGCTTTGTAAAGTTGTTTACATTCACTTAACATTGATTTCGATGTTTTTTAATAAATTAATTAAAAATACAAATTTTTAATTTTTTGGTTATTTTAGGAATTTAAATCATGCTTGAATTAAACTTTTATTTTCCTTTGGATTTAAAAAAAAAATTAATATTTTGTATTTTTAATTGTTAATTAAAATTTGTCTTGATAATTCAAAAAGGGCAACTTAGTTCATTTCTGCAATAACCAGGAGTCGAGGCAGGTTTTTTTTCTTGGGGCCCATTTTGTGAAAAATAAAGGTTATTTTTGTGAAATTTATTATATTTTTCTGAAAAATAACATTTTGTAACGAAATTTGAAATCCAGTTATACTCAAATTTGAACCAAGCATTTATAAACAAAAACTTTTTAAAATCCTTTTACTGAAGTTTTCTTCTCTGGGGAACTTGTTTGTTTACAAATTACACATTTTAAAACATCACAAAATAATAAATAAATATTAAATGGTAAGTTTTTATGGAACTGAATTTGGTGAAAGGACCTATTTTAGTAAAAGGAATTTTGTGAAGAGGTCCATTTTATCAGATTGATTTTTGTGAAGGGGCCCATTTTATTAAATTGATTTTTGTGACGGGGCCTTAAAAAGGCCCCAAATTTTGCCTAGATCGCCCCCTGATAACATATATCTCCAGTCAGATAGTTTAGTTGTTTTTTGCAGCAAATATTAATAAATATTCTATTTAAAAGAACCCGATATGTATCCAAGCACTTTTGACAGATAGAGGAAAACTTTTATGAATCTTTCCTGACCAATCGTATTCCATCTTTTCATTATTTGGGTTTTAAAGCTGATTTTTAATTGGCCATTGATAGTAATGATTTATAATATGAGTTTTAGTACAATTAGCGCTTGGACAATGGAAAATTGGGATGTATATGGTAGACATGGTAAAAAAGAGAATGTTATTTATGAGTCACAAGTAAAGTTACAGTTTAAATAGATCTTAATTTCTTTTGTTTATTGTTTATCCTGTATTAAATGTCAATTTTATGTAAAGTTATGGGCACATAATTTAATAATATTTTATACTGGTTTGTAAGCATTCATATAGAGTATTAATACCCTTGATATAATTTACAGAGTTATAATATCTTTAAATTCAATTTAATTTTAATTTGCTTTTAATTAAACTCATTGTATAATTATTGCTTTCCTCCCAGCATATAAACAAACATTTTACAGGGCTTGAAATTCAATTTTAACAAGGAGGGGAGCCTCCCTACCAACATTTTTAAATGGAGGGGAGTTGTAATGTTTGGGAGGGAGAAAAAAATCTTTAAACCCCACTATTATTTTACGTTCTCTTTAAAGAATTACATTAATGCAGACATGACAAAATACCATTGAAAAAATTAAGTCAACTGAGAATGATTATGTAAAATGTTTATTTTTATTATAAAAAAGGGAAGAAAGTTAAGTTTTATATATGTAGTGTATTTTTCAAGTTCCATTAAATGTGTTAAGGACCCTTAACAATTAGGTTGTTAAATAAATTTCTGAATTTAGATTTTATTTGATTGAGATTCACCTATCGATCGCGGAAAAGAAGCAAAGTTTGTCGATCTGTCACCAAAAAATGCAAAGTTCCTCGATCAGTCGTGGGAAAAAAGCAAATTTTTTTGATCGATTGTGGAATAAATGCAAAGTTCGTCGATCTGTCCCCCAAAAAACGCAATGTTTGTCAATCTGTCACAGAAAAAAACTCAAAGTTCGTTGATCAGTCATTTAAAAAACGCAAAGTTCGTTGATCAGTCATTTAAAAAACGCAATGTTTGTTGATCAGTCGTTTAAAAAACGCAAAGTTCGTTGATCAGTCATTTAAAAAACGCAAAGTTAGTTGATCAGTCATTTAAAAAACGCAAAGTTTGTTGATCAGTCATTTAAAAAACGCAAAGTTCGTTGATCAGTCATTTAAAAAACGCAAAGTTTGTTGATCAGTCATTTAAAAAACGCAAAGTTTGTTGATCAGTCATTTAAAAAACGCAAAGTTCGTTGATCAGTCATTTAAAAAACGCAAAGTTCGTTGATCAGTCATTTAAAAAATGCAAAGTTGGTTGATCAGTCATTTTAAAAACGCAAAGTTCGTTGATCAGTCGTTTAAAAACTGAAAAGTTTGTCGACCAGTAGCTTAAAAAACTAAAAGTTCGTCAGATAAGTCACTTAAAAAACCTTAAGTTCGTCGATCAGTCGTGAAAAAAAAATGCAAAGTTCGTCGATCTGTGGTTGAAAAACAAAAGTTTGTGGATCTGTCGCAGAAAAAATGCAAAGTATGTCGATCTGTCGCGGAAAAACCCCACAAAGTTCGTCGATCTGTCGCAGGAAAAAACGCAAAGTTCGTTGATCTGTCACCAAAAAATGCAAAGTTCGTCGATCTGTCACCAAAAAATGCAAAGTTTGTCGATCAGTTGCGGGGGAAAAAAGCAAATTTCGTCGATCGATTGTGGAATAAACGCAAAGTTTATCGATCTGTCTCCAAAAAACTCAAGGTTCGTCGATCAGTCGCTTAAAAAACACAATGTTCGTCGATCTGTCGCAGAAAAAATGCAAAGTTCGTTGATCAGTCGTTTAAAAAATGAAAAGTTCATCGATCTGTCCCCAAAAAGTGCAAGGTTCGTCGATCAGTTGCTTAAAAAATGCAATGATCATCAATCTGTCGCAGCAAAAACGCAAAGTTCGTTGATCAGCGATTTAAAAAATGCAAAGTTCGTTGATCAGTCGTTTAAATAACGAAAAGTTCGTCGACCAGTCGCTTAAGAAACGAAAAGTTCGTCGATCAGTCGCTTAAAAAACCTTAAGTTCGTCAATCAGTCATTTAAAAAACCTTAAGTTCGTCAATCAGTCGTTTAAAAAACCTTAAGTTCGTCGATCAGTCGTGAAAAAAATGCAAAGTTCGTCGATCTGTGGTTGAAAAAACGAAAGTTCGTGGATCTGTCGCAGAAAAAATGTAAAGTTTGTCGATCTGTCGCGGAAAAAACCCCACAAAGTTCGTCGATCTGTCACGGAAAAAACGCAAAGTTCGTTGATCTGTCACCAAAAAATGCAAAGTTTGTTGATCTGTCACCAAAAAATGCAAAGTTCGTCGATCTGTCACCAAAAAATGCAAAGTTCGTCGATCTGTCACCAAAAAATGCAAAGTTCGTCGATCAGTCGTGGAAAAAAAGCAAATTTCGTCGATGGATTGCGGAATAAACGCAAATTTCGTCGATCTGTCCCCAAAAAACGCAAGGTTTGTCGATCAGTCGCTTAAAAAACACAATGTTCGTCAATCTGTCGCAGAAAAAACGCAAAGTTCGTCGATCAGTCGTTTAAAAAATGCAAAGTTCGGCGACCAGTCGTTTAAAAAATGCAAAGTTCGTCGACCAGTCGCTTAAAAAGCGAAAAGTTCGTCGACCAGTCGCTTAAAAAACGAAAAGTTCGTCGGCCAGTTGCTTAAAAAGCGAAACGTTCGTCGACCAGTCGCTTAAAAAGCGAAAAGTTCGTCGATCTGTCACCAAAAAAAGCAAAGTTCGTCGATCAGTCGCGGAAAAAAAGCAAAGTTCGTCGATCGATTGCGGAATAAACGCAAAATTCGTTGATCTGTCCCCAAAAAACGCAAGGTTCGTCAATCAGTCGCTTAAAAAACACAATGTTCGTCAATCTGTCGCAGAAAAAACACAAAGTTCGTCGACCAGTCGCTTAAAAAGCGAAAAGTTCGACGACCAGGCGCTTAAAAGGCGAAAAGTTCGTCGACCAGTCGCTTAAAAAGCAAAAAGTTAGTCGACCACTTGCTTAAAAAGCGAAACGTTCGTCGACCAGTCGCGTAAAAAGCGAAAAGTTCGTCGATCTGTCACCAAAAAAAGCAAAGTTCGTCGATCAGTCGCGGAAAAAAAGAAAATTTCGTCGATGGATTGCGGAATAAACGCAAAATTCGTTGATCTGTCCCCAAAAAACGCAAGGTTCGTCAATCAGTCGCTTAAAAAACACAATGTTCGTCAATCTGTCGCAGAAAAAACACAAAGTTCGTCGACCAATCGCTTAAAAAGCGAAAAGTTCGTCGACCAGTCGCTTAAAAAGCGAAAAGTTTGTCGACCAGTCGCTTAAAAAGCGAAAAGTTCGTCGATCTGTCACCAAAAAAAGCAAAGTTCGTCGATCTGTCCCCAAAAAACGCAAGGTTCGTCGATCAGTCGCTTAAAAAACACAATGTTCGTCGATCTGTCGCAGAAAAAATGCAAAGTTCGTCGACCAGTCGCTTAAAAAACGAAAAGTTCGTCGACCAGTCGCTTTAAAAGCGAAAAGTTCGTCGACCAGTCGCTTAAAAAGCGAAAAGTTCGTGGACCAGTCGCTTAAAAAGCGAAAAGTTCGTCGATCAGTCGTGAAAAAAAATGCAAAGTTCGTCGATCTGTGGTTGAAAAAACACAAAGTTCATGGATCTGTCGCGGAAAAACTGCAAAGTTTGTCGATCTGTCGCAGAAAAAACAACAAAGTTTGTCGTGAAATTCGTTAATCGATAGTCGATAAATCACGAAATTCAACAATTAATAGCAGAAAACTCGCAAAATTCATCAAATTGTCTCGGGGAGGGGGGGGGGTGTGAATATCGTCGATTGGCTTCGAGAAAAAAGAATCTCAATTCGTCAAATGGTTTCAGGGGAAAAATCATGAAATTCGCCAAATGGTTTCGATATTCGACGAGCGACAGCAGAAAATAAAATCTGTTTCCATTCAATCATCACAGTTGGTGAGTGTCGCTATTAAGTTTGGCCAGTGGTAATATAATAAAGTCAGTCGCCAAATTTTCAGTATTACTCGCCGGATGGCGAGTGCTAATTTTGTCCTATATTACTTTACAGCTCTATATACTTTATATTTGGCATAATAGTGTTTAAGATACTAAGACAAACTAAAAACTTTGGAAAATTCCAACAAATCAAAAACTTTAATTTTTCTTTTTTTTTTTATGACCAGATCAGTTGATGGAAAATATCTCAAAATTTGCCAATCAGTTGAGGGTAAAAAGGCATGATTATGGCGAAAAAAATTTCGAAATTCCTCGATTGGTACGACAAAATATCGGAAAAATTGCTAGTTAATTGAGGAGAAAATCTAAAAAATGTTGCGAAATTCGTCAATTGAATGCAAGGAAAAATCACGAAATTCTTAAATCAGTCGCATGGAAAAAATACAAAAATTGTCGATTTATCGTGAGAGAAAGTCACGAAATTTGTCAGTTGATTGTGGGGAAAAATCATGAAATCTTTTAGCCAGTTGCAAAAAAAAAATGCAAAATTTGTTGATCAGTTGCAGAAAAAAATGCAAAATTTGTCGATCAGTTAAAAGAACTTTTGGTCTAGTGTCAACACTATTTTCTTCACATACTTTGCAGATCTTGGTAATCAAATCAAAAAATTTAAATTCATGGTGCAGTGTAGTTGCCTACAACAAATGTTACTTATAACCTGTTAGATAACATGTATTCAGTAATGAATGAGCTCAAATGAAATTTCTTACCACTCATTGACACTAGTGGGCTATTGAGTTCTGTCATATATGCTAATTAATCCATTTTGTTCTGGCTTTAAAGATAAGAAAAACAAAGGGTTTATAAAGCACAAAAAGTTTTTCTTCATGAATGTTATTTTGTAGACATTCTATGCACGTGTTATTGAGGAGTTTAATATCTGCTATCTGTTATAATTTGATAATTACGAGATTAGTTGTTCATTCGATTATGGCTTGATGTATTTACAGTAATGTTATTTTTTAAAAGATGTGATACTATTAATATTTTTTTCTTTATTTTCAGAGCTTTTTTGGACATCAATCCTGAAAAAAGTTCAAAAGCAAAGAAAAATCCAAAATCATGTAATATAAATAAAGTCAGGAAGTTGATGACAAAATTAGCAGCATTTAGATGTATTGTTTAAAACCTGTCGTATCTTATGTAAAATATGTACAGAATAAATAATTTCAGAGTTCCTGAATTAAAATTTTTATTTTTGTCTGTGAATTTTTTTAAATTATTTAAAAAAATGCTTGTTTTTAATATGTGTGATGACATATTTTAAAGATTTTTCTTGAACAGTTCTTAGAAGGTCATTCCTTGTTATATTAAAATGTTTCCTGAAATTAGGATTTAGAGTTTCTTTAGTTTTTGAAAATTGATGAAATTGTTCATTATCTCAGGGTGTTCTGGACATTGATAAATTAGTCACAGAACAAAAGGCAGGATGTTACTGAAATTGATGACTCAGCATTCTATCCTGTCCTTCCCAAAACCCGAAAATCTGTATAGTACTTCCCAGTATGTAAACATTCATTATTTAACCACAGTAGCTGACCCGAGTTAAATCGGGGGTAATAACACTGTTTCCCTATCTAAACGGCCGTTGAAGTGGTTAAGTTATTTGCATTTTTACAAATAGTTTATTTTGGCTGTAGTATTTTCAACCAAGAATTTTTTTTTCTCCGATGATCCTGAACAATTTCCCATTTTTACAGATAAATCCATGTTTTATACTATCTCCAAGTAAAATGTTTAACACAAAACTGAAGTGTTTTTGTGATTTTTTAAAAAGGCAAATATTATACTCTATTCCTGCATTATTAGCTAAAACGACATTAATCTCACTTGGGTTTGGGTAGAAACCAAAAGAACCCAGGCATCAAAATGCAAAAGAATGTGCAAGTAGATAAATACCAAAGTGATTCTCAAAAAACTTAAAACAAAAGTTATATTGAAAGAAATAGAAATAATTTTGATATTCATTAAATTATGTCTTTGATACATTATTATGCAAAAGTTTATTATAATCACCTTCCTCATTACATTAAAAAAATCATGAATAAGTTCATTTGTTGTTACGAATACATAATCATAAATATTCAGAGTATGATATTAAATAAGAGATAAGTACTAAAAAAATTTCTGATTTTTTCTATATTTTTCAAAGGTGTGCATTGTTGAGCTAAGAGTTATACTTGATATTGTGTTAGGGTTTGGACAAATTTAGCCTGTGATTTGTAACAAATTTGATAAGTGTTTGTTACTCTGCCTGGTTAATATTGCTTAAGTTAATTTTTATTTTACTTAGATGTTGGCAAAAATTACTACACTTGTATATGAAGTTTTACGTAATTTTTTTTTCGGAAATATGAAACAATCATGTTTAATAAAACTTATACACATGTCATTTTTCAATGCTAAATATAATTTTATTTTGTAAGCTGTATAGTGTTGTAAATAGAAAAATATGTAATATTGAGAAAGTCGCTAATTGTTTAAAAAAATTATATGCAAACCACCATATATATGTAGTGGTAGAATAATCTTAGAAATATTATCAAGTTTTAAATATACAGGCTGTTTAAAAAAAGCTATACAGTTTATTTTTGTATCTATATGAGATGGATAAATAATGTAATCTGCAAAAATGTGGATTGGTTTTAATCATCTCCAAACATTATGAAGTTGCAGAGAGTCAAAAATTGTGACTTGCTTCACTTTGCATGCAATTTGAAAAGTGAAATCTGTTCAAGCTTGGCGAATGTTTACAAACTAAGATTTAATGTGCCATCAATTACATCAACACATTATTATTAATCAATACATTTAAATATCAGATTTGTAGACATTATTCTCCAATAATGATTAGATTCCATGTTTCGAATTGCATGGCAAAGTGAGATAATTCCTGATTTTTGGAGGTACTGAAGCCACCTGTTTGGTTACAAAGAATGTATAAAAACTAATTTTGGAAATATCTCCATGGAGATGAAAAGTATAGAATTGAAATTTTGTACCTTATGGACATTTTTGCAATTTATACTATTTATCTCTTATACAGAAATAAAATGTTGCATTTCTTGACATCCTATGTATAAATATACAGTTACTGTTGGAAGTAATCATGCGAATTCTTGAAATAACTATTTCATGGTCATCTGCAGTTCTGATAACTACTGCAATTTACAGCGATATATGTAAATGAGTAGAAAAGGATGGGCATTTATGCTTATTTACAATCTTGATATTACAGTCATACGATAATTTATAATCTACAGGGTGTCCCAAAAGTCTCCGTACAACTTCATAAATTTATTTTAAAAAAAGTAATAGGCCTACAGCAAAAATAATTAGAACAGTGCATAGAGTAACTTAAAAAGTTTTTTTTTACAGCCTTAGTAAACTTCAAAATGAGATACTTGCATAGCACGAAGAATATCAAGACTGTATTTCAATTCAATCCACAAACGTTTTTCATGCTAACATCAACAGTAGCTACTCCTGTTTGGATCTTTTGTTTCAACATTTTATTTCATCAAACAGTTGTAACTACTGTTGATGTTAGCATGCTGAAACGCACGTGAAGGGAATTGGAATATCGACTTGATATTCTTCGTGCAACGAAAGGATCTCATGTACAAGTATACTAAGGTAGTAGAAAAAAACTTTTTAAGTTACTCTGTGTACTGTTGTAAATATTTTTGCGGTAGGGCTATTATTTTTTTAATCAATTTTTGAAGTTGTACGGAGGCTTTTGGGACACCCTGTATATTACTGTGATTTACAGTCAGACACATTCTTGAAAGTGACGGTTATTTACGGTCAGATACATTCTTGAAAGTAACGGTTATTTACGGTCAGATACATTCTTGAAAGTAACGGTTATTTACGGTCAGATACATTCTTGAAAGTAACGGTTATTTACGGTCAGATACGTTCTTGAAAGTAACGGTTATTTACGGTC
The DNA here is from genome assembly GCA_963931845.1 of Maratus michaelseni. Taxonomy (NCBI): domain Eukaryota; kingdom Metazoa; phylum Arthropoda; class Arachnida; order Araneae; family Salticidae; genus Maratus; species Maratus michaelseni. Next base: position 399,241,298 of record OZ007592.1, read on the forward strand.
AGATACGTTTTTGACAGTTACTGTGGTTTACGGTCAGATACGTTCTTGAAATTTACTGCCATTTACGGTCTAATACAGGCTAAATAGATTACGGTACAAACTGTAATATTACAGGAAAATCTTGGAGTCTGTGCTGCCAAGCTTTTCCCGTAATCCAACGGTGAAATTTTTATCAGTGAGATTTACGGAAATCATAGTCCCTTATAGCATATTTATAATGCAAAAATGCTAATGTAATAAAATATATCTGGCGATGTGGTAAGTTTAAAGAAATATAAATTAATTATTAAAATCTTAATCTTAAACAAAACTAGTTGTTAGGGGCCACCTCAATACTTACCCATCATGGTTATGCATAATATAAAACATGAACATGTGTAAACTATTTATAAAATGCATTGCAATTCGAATAAAATCGTGACTTGATGACGTCATAAACTTTAAATGCTGTATTACTGAATTGCGTAAAAGAAACATCCTTATAACTTCAAAATTGATAATCATATTAACTAACAGTTTACTGCGTCGGTTTAAGCGTCTCATTTCCAATTAAAATATATCTTTGAATTGTAATTTGAATGAAATACAGGGTCATGAAAAATTGAAGAGCGTGGAAAATAGGATTACAAATATCTCGGCAACTAATTATCCGATGGACTTCATTATTAATGCAAAATTTATGGGTTTTTTTATTGTCTTTTATATTTACTCCTGAAAATAAACAATTTCGAAAATTTTTATATACCTTTTATCAGAACGAATATTTCGTGTGTCCGAAAAAATAGTCCCGGATAATCGAGGTTACTGAAATACAATAAGCTTCTTCCCATTATTACATACTAAGTACATACAAAATTTCTAGTCTCTATCTCAATTTGTTCGGGAGATAGAGCGTTTACAGACACACAGACACACAGACGGACGGCATTATTTTTTTTCTAAAAATATGTTTTTCGGAATCTCCAGTGTCTCAAACGCGTAAATCCGTCAAAATTGTTTTTTCAATTTTCAAAACGGTTACAAGACTTACCCTATACTACGTATTATGGGTAAAATAAAAAATATCATTGAAAATGTACGTTTCCGGAAGAATGGCCAATTAGTAGTCATTTTTGTTAGATTATAGATTTCCATATTAATAAAATAAAATAAAGAACAACATAAGAAAATAAATAATCAGTCACAATTTAAAGAACTCTTAATTAAGATTCAATAGATTTCTCAATGCAATTAAATTGCAATTTCTTTCTAAAACCAGTAATGGAAATACCTTAGTATAAAAAATAATATGAAGAATAAACGTAGAAATCTATTTTTAAAAATAAATTATATTTATAAAGAGTTTGTATTTAATTATTCATTTAATTTTATATTTGCAAATTTTTACGACGTAGCATTAAATGTGTGTAATCCTTTTAAGGGGGCTTTGTATCTCCAAAGATTTCGCTATTACAGAAGTCTTTACGATTATGAATTTTTCTTTGTTTAAGTTAGATTACATATGTCTTAAATTTGTCTTTTATTTTATTTATTTATTTATTTATTTATTGATGAAGTTTTATTTTCGTTATGGAATGTTATCCAGAGAGTAACGCTGAACTATTTGTATTGGTTTAAGTGCAAACGGTTTAAAATTCCATAATTGAGCAAAACGCAATAGAGAAAATTATATTAAAAACGATAAAAAATCAGTAAATTTAGATATAGTTAAAATGCAAACTGCATTTGAAAGTAAATTTTTTCCTTATTCGATGGTGTAAAAGTTAAAATTGCGCAATGTTTAGAAAATCATAAATTTGCAAAAAATGCGAGATAGATTGTTCGGGTCAGTGCCACAACCTATATGACGTTAGCGTTACCCACAAACATCTCTTTTCTTTATAATATGGATTTCTAAAACTATTACACTAAGAATGGATATATATATATATATATATGTGTGTGTGTGTGTGCTTGTAGTTTGTATATTATAGTTCACATACTGATCACAGTTTTGTACTCGTACTGTTCATATTTCAGCTAACTGTTTGAACCATGCAAAATTACTAGTTGTGTTATGATTAAGTATTATTTTCATAAATTTTCTAATTACTTTCTTTTATATTTTTTTATTTATTTTTTAATATTAAAATATTAAGAAATGTTGTGATCTGAACCCGTACTGTAAAAACTAACTTTGTACTAATTTTATTTTAATCTCTAATGCAATATTCAACATCTGCATTCTGAAATATGAATTTTCAATAAACATTTCCGCTCAGGGAGAAAAGTTCCTATGCTTAACGGCTGGACCTCCACGAGAGGGTGATTTCATTTCAGTGTGTGTATGTATAGATCAAATGAAAACGGAACAGGAGCCACAGAAAGAAATCACAAAGTTTATTTCAAACATAATCTCCAGAGCTACACAAGCACTTTTCCTACGGTTTTACCAAGTAATGAATATGTTGATCATAGAAGTCCTTTGCCTGAAACAGGAACCAATGTCGATCATTGTCCATGACTTCGCTGTCCGAGGGAAAACGGAGACCCTTCAATGACGTTTTCAGCGAATCAAATATGGGGAAGACATATGACAAAATTTACCGTACTATACAGTGGGTATTCCAACCCTGACCACCAAAACTTCATAATAAGTATTTGTGTCAGTCCTTCCAACGAGTCAATGACAATGCATGTTCTCCGTACAGTGCCTTCGTTCGCCGTTGCACTTCAAAAAATCCAACTCATTCTGACAATAATAACAAATAATACAGGGTTTCTCTTTGTTATTCGCAACCATTCCGAAGACGAAGATGAATAACCGTAACAAATGATTGTCTGCCGGACAATACTGCTGGCCGACCGCCGACGTATACCACGTGCTTTTGCTTGTCTTCCTTACTTTTTCTATACATTTACATGAAATGTCACCACACCTCATACAAAAATAAACCAAATTATAACCACTGTTCCTTTTTTCATTTGATCCACCCTTATATATGGCATTGTATTTTTAACAGGTTTCGTATATATAAATGAGTTTCTCTTGAATGATAAAAATGTAGCTAATGTGCTTCTGCCACCAATGTATAGTAAAATAACTAAGTTTGTGTTTCGACTATAAATTATTTTACAAAAAAAAACTTTTTTTGCGGTATTCTATGAAGAACTGAGTTTCCCAAATCCCATACGCAATGTTTGAGTCCTGCAGATTCGGATTGCGAATATGGAGATGGGCCTATTGATATGTCAGAAGGGGGATTCGGAATATAGTATAACATGACGTATATATAGTATATATATAGTATAACATATCGAATGACGGCTTAAATGGAGATGATGTAACTACATAATGTGGTCCGTGTAATGAAGTGTAGGTTCAAAATGTCGTTACATTATTCCAGTTTATGGAGTTACTGGACTACAACGCTATATTCTGAGATATCATCTTCCCCTTCCTTATCGAAATGAGCAAAAATAGTTAATTATTGAAATACGTTACAACGTCTATTTAATCATAACCCAGCAAAATGCCTGAAAGCTGAATTAGAAAACCACGACAAGTACTTAATTACAGGGCACAAATATACATCAGTAAATATATATATATATATATATATATATATATATATATATATATATATATAAAGATGGCAAGGGTCACCTTCCAACGCTAACACGCTGAAGACAGAGATTAATAAAACTTTAAATCAATACATAATTATGAAAGTTTGTATCTTCAATATCTTAAAATTTATATTAAGAATGAATACGAAAATTGACAACAATTTTAATAATAACGTATTGTTAGATAAACTTATATATATTTGTTTGTTTTGTTTTTATGTGATCATTCAATTCTATGTACGTAAACATTCTAGGGGAAACCATAGAAATTCTCACCGCAAACTCTGAAATATGCAATGGTATGTTACATGCTAAAATTGATAACAGATATTGTTGCTTGTTAGGAAAGGGGAAATAAAACGGAGAAACCGTAAACGACATTAGCTAGGAACGAAGAAACAGAACAGCTCATTATGACTCTAGACAGAAATAGGTGAAAATATATTTAAAACTTTTAAACATCTGCACTGTCTTTTAGTGTGTTTTAAAGTAACTAAATGTCTGAATAAATAGGCAAAACAAGTGATTATATTGAACTTGAAATATTCACAAATATACCTAATAGGCAGTGTGATAGGTACAATCGCTGACGACTAAGAAGAAAAAAACCCTAAGGTTTGTGTCCCTTAAATTGTTCTATTTGTAATTAATTATTTATAAATTATATTCCAGACTTATAGTAGATTTACAGACTTACTGTGATTTAATCCCTATCATCTTCTCTTTAATGAAGATGATGGGAAATGTTAAAAAGAAACAAATTTTATTGGCCAATAATATACTATGAAAATTCGAAAAGAATACATTAGAATTCTATCCTGAACAAATATTAAGATCTTTACACGGGAAATTAAAATTTTAACGATAATAACAAATGCATGAATATATATATTTTGTGATGAATTTAATATAGTAAAATATTAGAAACAGGTAAAAATTAGAAAAAAATATTTAATTGAAAAAAAATAGTAATGTAAATTATTTCCACAATTGAAAATATAGTCATGCTTCTACCTACCTATGCCCTAATGTAAGTAGAGATGCAACAATAACAAAATTAATCCTATATTTTTAGCTATAAATTAAATGAAGAATTCTATTGCCATTAAGCTACATCTCTAATTTCCCACCTCTCAAAAATATAAGTGATTCTTCGATGTTGATGTTTGATATACTCGTAGCGAGTACCAGTTAAGTGGTTGTTTAGTTTTCTTTTACAATTTAGTTTTTTACAATTGTTTAATATTTTTAGCATTTCTCCTTATAAAATATGTTTTCATTGTTATATGTTTGTATAAAATATGTTATACTACCATTCACGATATGCATTCGTTATGCACGTAATCAATTTTTCGGACCAAATATAATTTATATAATTTTATATTATAATAGACTATATAGAATTTTTTATGTTTTGTTCCACAGATACAGCTATACTGACCAAAATACACTCAATCTCTCCGTCATAGCCAAACATCAGACGAGGGCGCCAATCTTCACCAGGGGAGTGCATAGTTTCTTTATTAACGTGAGCTGGTGCTTGACTGGAAGAAAAAATGCCTTGCAGCCATTCCAAATATTAAAACTGAATACGTAATTTTGTTGTTTTAAAATAAATTCCAAAACAGTAAGTTCTATTTCCTGCATAAATGTTTAAGACAAACATTCGTGAAATTTATAAATTTGCGATTCGAGAAAAAGAAAATCACCAAAAGAATGAGTGGCACGAGAATGGTGGTTTAACTATAGTAATCTGTTGAAGAGATTTCCGCAAACTAAGTTAAAATATATTAACCTCTTTTAAAAGAAACACTTTCACAAGCCAACAGATGGAAAAAATTGGTAAGTTACGGACAATTATTCTACGAAAGTAACTTTATGATTTTCTTTTTTTGCACAAATATTTTATTTTTGAAAGAAATGAAGGGAAAACGATAATTAAGGTACAATAAGGGTACGATATATATATTTACAGTATTCAATAAAGGTACACAATTACTTTTGAATAGGTGCCCTACTTGTTTTGATCCGCTCAGGGACGAATAAATCTTGTTGGCGAACTCGGATCTAAGAAAAATGAAAAATAGAAAAGTCACTTTTCCCGAAAAAAAGGGGCCGTCTCTTTATTTTATCATTCAACTTAAGAATAAGGCAGTTTATCATGTCTTCAAAGAAAGTGTAGTAGTAATGAAATGATACAACATGAGAAAGCATTCTATAACTAAGCACTGTGAGAAAATTTCTAAATTAGTTATAATTTTCATAGTGATAAACCTAATGAATTAAAATCGGAGATGAACAATCCGAAATCTGTATTCGTCCTTAAAATCATCGAGTATTCTTAATATTTTATCGAATGTATTCAATGAATACATTTTATCGCTTGCTAGCATTAAAATATGTAAAACAAGGAAAGCCTTTAACTGATGGAGAATTTATTAAAAGAATGTATTCCATGTGCAATATATGTGGTTTGCCAATAAAATATACGAAAATAGTGTTCGTATTGGATACTTTCTAGCAGTAAAAATTGTAAAACGAAAAAATCCTTTAACTGATGGAGAGTGTATTAATAGAATGTATTCAATGTGCACTATATGTGGTTTGCCAAGCCAAGTTTTAAAATATTAAGAATATTAGCTTGTCCAGTGTAACAGCAACGTAAAAGATGTGGCATTAGATATTTTGAACATGTTAAATCTAAATGTAAGAACTTTGTATTTTATTCTGTAGCAATGGACGAATCCACAGATGCTACAGTTGGTGTATATTTTCATTCGTGATATTATCGGAAACTTTTCGATTGTAAAAGAATTGGCTATTATTGTTACAGTTAAAGGTACAACACAGGCTTCTGATTCGTACATCTGCTTGAAAGATACTCTAGATCAGTGTTTCCCAACGGGGGGCGTACGCCCCACAGGGGGGGGGGCAATTTGACTTTTCAGGGGGGCAATTTAACTTTTCAAGGGGACAATTCAGAATTTCTGTGAACCCATACCTTCTGAATTGTTTTTCTAATAGTAATGTTGTAGACTGAAAATAAAAGTTATACATTCAAATTTCAAAAACAAAATTAAAAAAAATTGTTTTTTATTCAATTTTTAAAATGTATCCATTCAAAAGTTTTAAATACAGTCCCACCAGAATAATTATAGAAAAAAATATTTTAAGATATTTAGATACTTTTATATATTTAAAAATTCTTTATAATTTTTTTGATTTATAAGTATTTTAGAATTTTAAACAACTTTTTCGATTATTTATTGAATGAGTCGCACTGCAATATGTCATATGAAAATCAATTTTACACATGAAACTATTCAAGTGTATATTTAACAATTACTTGACGACCTTCCTTTACCGAATCTTTTATCATGTTTCATTCTGATTAGAAATTGATTAGTAATTTAATCGCAGAAATTCTATGATTAAATAAGACAAAGATGTTTTATTCAAAATTATTGATTTTTCTAATCAAGGATTTTGAGCACTCTATACATCACGCATACCGTGTGCCAGTAAACTACGAGGAGTATCAGATGAGTATAAAAAATATTTTATTCATCCATTACCTTCGGAACGTTTCAGGATCAATGTTAAATGCTTTTTACTCTGTCAGGAGTAAATTCTTTTAAAATTTTATGAGAATTATATGTTATAGGGGGAGGGAGAGGGCATCATCATTTTAGAGATGTTTTGGTGGGGCGCGGTTAAAAAAAGGTTGGGAACCACTGCTCTAGATAAATGTTGAGATATATATATGTCATACCCACTGAAGATGGTTCTTCTATGATAGTACAAAAAACGGAATTAACAGCATAATTGAAATCTGGTGCGAAGCATAACTTAAATATTATGATGATGGCTTTCCATTGTAGTATAGTTCATCAACAAATATGTGTAAGAAGTCCGTATCCAATTTTGATCATGTGACGACTGCTATTGCAATGTTTTTAATTTTATTTGATCAAAAGATCTTAATAACAAACAGTTTCATCAGTTCCTGAATGATATGTTATCTAAAAAATATGACATTATTTATCACTAGGGTACCCAACCCGGGCTTCCCGGGATAGAGAATATAGGTGAAAACCATTTATCTTTTTTATTGAAAATTCCAATAGATTTTTTACATTTAATTATTTTTTTAGATTGCCCCCTAACAAAACTAAAGAGCATTTTTATATGAAATATGTTACTTATATATTCAAATAAAATTTTGAAATTTATTAAAAGATTTAATTTTGTAGTGGCTGTGCCAGAAGTTAATACTCGAAGAAATCGCTAAAAATTTCGTTATCTAAAGCAGTTTTTAAAAATTATTATTTTGATAGTTTCAGCTGCTTTAAGTACTTATTTCGATTAAATGTCTGTTAAATTTGTATTTATTTAAACGATTTCATTTATTGCTTAATTAAGTTTATTTTCATTATGGAATATTAGCTGAAAACAAATGCTGAACTTTTTATATTGTTTAACGTGCAAACGGATTATTATTTTGTAATCGTCTGCAAGCGAGACAGATTTTTTTTTTTTAAATCATGTTTGAAATTTAATTTAAATGCTATAGTTAATGAGTAAATTGCGATACACTTTTCAAACAAATTGCAGTTGAAAGTAGATTTTTTTCCCCAATATAACGATGTAAATATTAAAAATATGCGATGTTTAGAAATTAAAAAAAATACAGTAACAAAAGTCTCAAAAACGAAATCTCATCGTCAAGTGTTGCCATTCGGAAAATGACGTCAGCGTTCCGCACGGACACGTTTGTACTTTATAATATAGATACTGAAGATGGTTGAGATTTGGAAAAATGCTTCAACGATGTTCAAGAATGGAGTTCAATAATTCGTGGAATCCAAAAGCAAACCCATTTGTGAATTCCAAGATGAGAAGTTGTTAAGATATTTTGCATTTTCCGTCAACTTTACTAGCCACCTCAATGATCTGCAGTAGAGTGTACTGAGAAAAGGTCAACATGATCATAATCTTTATGACTATTATATTACAGGACAGTGGGTGTAGTGAATTATGTCTCCCAGAGTTGTCCGGGATAGCTCAGTTTGTGAAGCTTCGGCGCGTGATGCCAAAGGTGCAAGGTTTGACTCCTGACCTGGATATTTTTTCACTCTGTTGGAATTGAATGAACTGAATGTGTATTAAAAGAACAATTTTCTTCCATATCAGCACAATTTCAGTCCACCATTGATCGGCGTAGTGAATTGGCTCCTCTCATGCTGCAGATGACATGAACATTGCGGATCGAGCAGTACCGCTTTCTGCCCATAATTCCAGATGGAATATACAGCGTGTCTGAGAAAGGTCTTTATAAATTTAAACATTAATAACAAAAATACAAAGAGGTGAAATTGAATGCAGTTTTCTGCAAAAGAATGAAGAAATCTAAGAGATTTTTCTGATATCAATTGCATGAAGTATGAAATGACAAATCATGAAATCATCACTCGTCAACCCTCACTGTTACACCGTAAATGTTAAAAAAAAACTTGAATTGAAATCGAGTACAGGCTCGACATTCTTCGTGCTACTAATGGAGCTCATGTACAGCTACATTAAAGGTACTGTTAAAAAAAAAAAAAAAAAAAAAAAAAAAAAAAAAAAAAAAAAAAACTGTTAGATTTTTTCGTTCTCTTGCAGCAAGCTGCATTTCATTTCACCGGTTTTTTGTTATCAATGTTTAGAAAGTTTAGAAGACCTTTCTCGGACACGCTTTATATGTTTTATGTGCATGTATCAGTATGGACCATTATGCTTCATGTACCATGTATTAAAACGATATTTTTTTAAACATGTGTTGCTATAACATCTTTTGCTCTCGCAAGAAAATGCTACTTGACGGGTTCTTAATATTCTTACTATAATTACTATAATTATTAGTATATTATTATTATTACTATTATTATTACTAGTGGTACTAAATGGAGCATTTGTATAAAATTGCTGCCGACAAAAGGTTATATTACTTGCAAATATAAAGAAATAAAATGTTATTCTATGAATCAGGAATAGGATTTTTTTTATTCCACAGTCTCTTTATGCAATCCTCCCCCCGTATTAAAATTGTCTCTTGTTTTGTCGTGTAAAAACTTCTTTTCTACAGGTGGCCCGCATAACTATAAGAAGTTTCAAATGTGGCGTGAAAGTTTGAAACCACTTCCGAGTCTTATATAGATAGAAAAATTTATTTATCACGAATTTTTGTCATCAGTTGCTACTGAAATTGAAAGAAAGTTATACTTGTAGTAGAAATAATGTCTACATAATATTCGTAAATTTAACAATTCAAGAGATCTCCTATCATATTTGAAAGGCACGTGAAATCCATATTTTCTTTAATTCTATGTTTAAATTTACAATGTATACCAATAATATAAACGCTAAAATATATTTTCTAATCAGTATTTCTGTAAATAGAATTGTTAATTATATGTGCAATAGTACTCAATTATACTATACACGAATTGAAAATTAATTTATGGAAATTCAATTATCTAGGATTTGTATTGTTAAAAGCGATCGATCACTCCAGATTACCTCGTTGAGCAAATACGGGAAAAATATTAGCTTCCTAATGGTTTGTCACAAGACAATAAGGCTGAATTGTCTTGTAGAATTAAAATGGTAATTTGAACTGCTTAAATTTGGACTTTTGAATAAATATGTCAGAATATCATTATATAAGATAACGTTTACTGATTAAGCATATATAATCATTTATTGAAATGTGAAACTTCAGCGACAGTTGCCCGCATTATATGATCATAGTTTGTAATTTGATTTTGAGAGCACAATAAATAAATAAATAAACGACTAATAAGACTGTTTAATGAAAACTCTTATGTCATTATTTAATGAATTTAAATGAACCATAAAAACTAAGTAATAGAAAAGACGTATAATCTATGTGCGTTGAGTGAGCGCACTTAGAAAACTCGTATGTCTGCTATGTATGAATATACCCTCTGTATATTATAGCTGTGTATAGTTGTAGCTGTGGATTTTAGTTAAGTAAAACTATGAGTACAAACAATGCCAATGAGCGAATAATTAATACATATTATATCATAATAATAACTAATGCATATAATATAATAATATACTGAAAGTACTTAGTTTAATACAGTTGTGAGTTCCAATAATTTATAAGCCGGTTTTCTGCCTTAATGATGTTTTTCAAGTAAGCAACAGAAAAGAAAATGGTGTGTTTCACATAGTTTATGAAACATTTCTTTTATTATAAGATTATTACGACAATATTTTGAGGTTTTATGAAGTACTGTACATTGAAAGTAAATTGTACGTCTTCATATTGTTTACTGCTAAAAGAAAGAAATTAATTAAGAAATTAATTTAATGAATATTTGATGACGTACGCTGACGCACTGATAAATATTTCTGTCCGTAATGGTTAAAAAAAAAACATAATATAATAAGCAGAACACTTCAAGCTTATTCGTTAAAGTTGCAAGCTGTTAGCTATTAAGAACTTTAACTGTATGACGGACGTAACATATTGCTGAAGTTTCTAGAGTCAGTTCGAAAGCTTTAACACTAACTCATTGAATGTTGTGCATTTCTTTTTATACCCTTGCTTTAAAGAGCAATACTATGACTTTTATCTCCTATGGCTCATGTGGCTTTGCTATCTGAATTTTTTAATTAATGCGCTTTTGGTATTAAATGGTTTTACCAAAGTTGTCAAAACTTCGTCAATGTCGTCTTCTAAAATTTGTCCAAAATGTCAATAAAACTATTCTATAATGACAATAGCACATATATAGAAATTGATATGTTCAGTGATTTCTATTAAAAAAATAGCTTAGTCTAAACAAAATTGCGCAGTAGCTCAATTTGATGATTTTTTTACGACTTTCTAATAATTTTCAAGCATGATTTTTAACAATCTACCTCATCAATAATCATTTGTTGCCTACAATAATGTAAAGCAACTAAGGAGAAAACTGAAGAGTTACCATTTATGGTAATTAATGGACCATGCTTTTTAATAATAAATTAAATATATATATATGCGTTTTTTTTCTTTTTTCTGTTAATATAAAAAATATGTGATCGATTAATCTCACGTAATTGCGTTCACTTCCAAATGCCTACAAAAATTATCATGACTACAGTGCACTTTGAGGTGAATGTGTACGTCGCACAGTGGAGTATTTGACCCGAAATCCTGACCAAAAATATTTTTCTATGTAAATATAGTCCGATTGGCTTGAAATTGTTAGATGTTATTGGGTATCAATATGGCATGTTGGGAATTGTAAATGAAGTCTATAGCATTTACGGTTCATTTACAGAGACACCCGAAAGAATTCCCTTACATTATGTCTATGGGAAAAAAATCGTTTGCTCTGTATTTTAATGATATCACACTATTTTAAACGTACTGAAATTTATATACATCACTGAGGTGTATTAAGGCACTTATTGTAGAATATGGTGTGCATAGAATATAGCGTTCATTTACAGGGACACACAAAAGAATTTGGCTGAAGAATAAATTTAACTATTGAAGTCTATGACCCTGGAAGTGCGCTTGTAGTTGTGATATGCATTTTTAAATTGAATATTATTTTATTAAATTTTTTTGATTAAATTTTTTTTAAATATTACTTGGTGTGGATACATTCTATAGATCATATAGAGGGTTGCACAAAAGTTCTCAAGCACTGAAATGGCCCTGAATATTCCCTGAAATGGCTGAATGGAAATGTTTAACTTTGTTATGCGTTTCACTGAACTAACTTTTAGCATACTATTTAGTATACATACAAATCCATAGCTTAGTTTAATATTTTATATCTTAAAAGCTGACGAAGTGTAAGTAAAATTTTAGCACTTCACATAATAATAAGTATACATTTTATAAATATTTTGACAACTAAGAAACAAAAGAGACATCATTTAAGAACTGCACAAAGAAAAAAGAAGTTAAAATATTAATTTACTAAGTAGATATTTTAAAAATACGAATACATCACATGTCCATAGACTTAACATTACCGAAGGGAGTTTGGAAGTCGAGTGACTAGCAGCCTTAAATGTTTACTTTTTATAAGAGAAAAATAATTGTTGGTAGAATTTTTTTATTTACTAGTAATGTTTAATTAAATGTATTTAATTGTACTATCGATAAAATTTGTTATTTACATTTATTTCAATAATAATTACTACATTTAGTTTACATTTAATAAAGATTATTTGCATTTGATAATACATATAATTCAGTGAAGTCTCTATAGTATAGAGATGCTGGTTTTTTAGTGTATTTAATAGATTACCAGTTTCAATCTGATTCTTCAGAACTCTGTTTTTCATCTTCTTCATCACACTCTTCTTGGCTTTTATCAGGACTACCATCAGACCTAGCTGGAAGAAGAAGTTGTAGAGTCTCGCTACTGTATGGCTTGCTCTTTTCCCTTGGTCTTTGTCTAGAGCAGTTTATATAAGGATCACCTGCTTAAAAGAAGCCAATTTGAACATCTCTATAGCAAACTTTTCTATTGCGAACTTTTCTATTGCACTTTCTTGAGTACTTTGTACGGTACTGTCTAAAGTGTTTGTTTCTGGACTCGGCAGCTTCTTCTGACCGTTGGCCAGTGGGTACGACTGCTTTCTTAATTACAGTGCCACCATGAATGAAAACCTTGTGCATTGTTGGAATCATGGGGTACTAATTGTAAAGGTTCAAATACAGTCTTGCTCTTTCATCAGCAGATGTTTGGAACTTTTTTTCGTCAATGCAATGCCCACTTTTTATGACTTCCAATGTTACTTACAACCTTTTAATCATTTCTGCGTCTTCTCCAGACTTCTTTAATTCCCTCCTTTCTCCCCTTATTTTCTACCTAAGAGCCCCCTAAACTAATTGGAGACACTTTTTTCAGTAAATAAGTATTTACAATTTGGAGCTGATCTGATATTTCTATCAAGAGGTATCGAGTTGCGTAGGTATGTACGTACTTACATAGGTACGTACATGCATACATACATGATATGTAGGGGCAAAAGCTCTCAGGCAATATCCTGTAAGCTAAAAACCTGCAATACTAGAGTAAAAATAAAGTTTTTATCTTTTTAATTCGGTTGCCGCAAAAAATGGTATTTAAGTAGTCCACCCGAAAAAAAAATTATATAAAAAATGGCAACAATATGCGAAGATTTTTTTGCAGAAATTGGCACTCAAGACTATAACTAATACGATTTAATTCAAACATGGTCGGCAAAGCCCGGCACATATTTAAAAAGCTTTCGATATGTTTAAATTAGAGCGAAAAACGCTATAAAAATTACCCTTTTACACATTTAATATTTTTTTATTACATTAAAAACTAAACTATTAAAATTTACACATAGTTTAATACTAAGCTCTGACCTTTGTTAAACACACAAGCCCTGTTTAGTTTCAATTCAACAATTCACTGAGACACAAAAAAATTATATTTAAACATAACAACAATGCCTAAAACACGTCTTCTCACAAAAAAACTTCCTCTTCAACTGAGGCCAGGAGCCACTAGATATAACTCAGGTTCCAAAAATAGACATAGATCGACGCATCAGTTAGTTAGCTATTAAGAAATATGATTTTTACAATTGTTGACGAAATTTTAATTTTTTGCATTTTTCGCCAGGTTTTTGGGTCAAATACGCCACTGTGCGTCGTTAAAAGTATATAAAAACTAGTCGGATGTGTCAATCCCAAAACTTTCTTCTATCTCACACAGGTTTCACATACACTAAAAAGAATCAGAACCAATTTATATCAAGGTCTAACTGAAACTCAAGTTTTATTAAATTCCGTGCAATATATCTTGAGATATGACTATCGCTAAAAGCGTTTAAATCCTGCAAAATGCTGCATAAGCAGCGGCACCTGCTGGGCGATTTTTACCAAAAACTAATCAGCACCAATTTATATCAGAGACTAACTGAATATAAAGTTTTATTAAATTCCGAGCATTAGTTCTTGAGATAGAGCTATTGTGGGAAATCGCGAAAAATGCTGCACAGCAGCGCCACCTACTGGACGATTTTTACCAAAAACTAATCAGCACCAATTTATATCTGGAACTAACTGAATCTAAAGTTTTATTAAATTCCGAGCATTAGTTCTTGAGATAGAGCTATTGCGGAAATCGCGAAAAATGCTGCACAGTAGCGCCACCTGCCGGGCGATTTTTACCAAAAGCTAATCAGCACCCATTTATATCAGGAACTAACTGAATCTAAAGTTTTATTAAATCCCGAGCATTAGTTCTTGAGGTAGAGCTATTACGGAAATCGAGAAGAATGCTGCATATCAGCGCCACCTACCGGGCGATTTTTACCAAAAGCTAATCAGCACACATATATATCAAGAACTAACTGAATCTAAAGTTTTATTAAATTCTGAGCATTAGTTCTTGAGATAGAGCTATTGCGGAAATCGCGAAGAGTGCTGCATAGCAGCGCCACCTGCCGGGTGATTTTTACCAAAAATTAATCAGCACCAATTTATATCAGGGATTAACAGAATCTAAAGTTTTATTAAATTCCGAGCATTAGTTCTTGAGATAGAGCGCCCACAAAATGTGTGTCACATACAAAAAGACAGACTCACAGACAGACATTTTCTAAAAACAGTCAAATCGTGTTCAGGACCTTCTAAAACGTATAAATCCGTCGAAAACCGGAAGTCGAAAATTTTCATGAATCCAATACTTTCTTCTTGTAAAAATAGAAGAAAGTAAAAAACATCCTGGCGCCATATCACATTTGCTTAAATAGGCCATATGGCTATAAACCTGATTATGGAAAATTAACCATAAGATCCCGTCCAAAATTTTGTTTAATTATATATATATATATATATATATAGATGTAGATATAGATATAGATATTATATACATATACATATATATATATATATATATCCTATCCTAATAATATTATAAATCTGATTGTGTGCAAATGTTAGGCTGAAGCCAGCGTGCATTTAATGGAGCATTTAATGATCCTGTGTTTTTGCATATAGGTGGATTATAACCCTCTTATGAACATAGGCTGGTTTTTGTTAATTTTATTCAAATATTTTTCTTAATAATTCCAAATTTCGTTATTTTCATAGAGAATAAATGGACATTTTTTCGTATAATATTTTAAAATGGTTAAATTTACTTTACTGTTGCTAATACTTTATCGTTGCCAAAACTAATTAAAAACCCGGAATAATAATTTTTACTCTACAATTTAGATTCAATTGAAAAATTTTCACTTGAAAAACGAAAATGAAATAAAAAAAAATTAAAGAATTAAAAATATTAAATAATATTATTAGAAATAAAACGTACTTTTTTTAGTTTTTGATAATAATACAAGGTTTCAATATGCGTAGCCATAGGAAACAGGCTAATATGACGTCATACATGGAAAATAAAGCGGATATGCTTTGATTGGTGAAATAAAATTATCTTAGGTTTTTTTTCTTCAATTTTTTTTTCTTTTTTTAGCTCACAGGCTATCAAAGCCTGAGAGCTTATGTGCCCGCCGGTTCTGTAATGTACGTATGTACGTACGTATGTATGTATGTACGTAACGCGATAAATCTTCATAGAATTATCCTTTTTCCTTCAAATTTTGTTTATAGGCTCACTGTGTTAAGGCGCTTCCCTTATTAGTTTTCGTGATTGATTGGTTAAGTATAAAGCGGGGGAATGGGGGGGCTAATCCCCCCCCCCTTAATTTAGGTAAATGGGTTTTTCATGCAGAATTATTCAGTTTTCCTTCAAATTTTGTTTATAGGTTCACTGTGTTAAGGCGATTCCATGATTAGTTTTTGGGATTGTTTGGTTAAGTATAAGGGGGGGGGAACGGGGGGCTAATCCCCCCCTTAATTTAGATAAATGGGTTTTTCCAGCAGAATTATTCCGTTTTCCTTCAAATTTTGTTTATAGGTTCACTGTGTTAAGGCGCTTCCCTCATTAGTTTTCGGGATTGATTGGTTAAGTATAAAGGGGGGGAACGGGGGGTGCTAACCCCCCCCCCCCCTTTATTTATATAAATGGGTTTTTCATGCAGAATTATCCCATTTGCTTCAAAATTTGTTTATAGGTTCATTGGGTTAAGACGTTTACCTGATTAGTTTTCGGGATTGATTGGTTAAGTATAAAGGGGGGGACGGGGGCCAATCTCCCCTTAATTTATATAAATGGGTTTTTCAAGCCGAATTATCCGATTTTCTTCAAATTTTGTATATAGGTTCATTGTGATAATACGCTTCTCTGAATAGTTTTGGGGGTTCATTGGTTAAGTATAAAGGGGGAAGGGGGGGAGGGCTAATCCCCCTTAATTTACATAAATGGGTTTTTCATGCAGCATTATCCGATTTTCTTCAAATTTTGTATATATATATTCATTGTAATAAGAGGCTTCCCTGATTAGTTTTTGGGAGTGATTGGTTAAGTATAAAGGGGGGACGGGGGGCTAATCCCCCCCCTTAATTTATATAAATGGGTTTTTCCTGCAGAATTATTCCGTTTTCCTTCAAATTTTGTTTATAGGTTCACTGTGTTAAGGCGCTTCCCTGATTAGTTTTCGGGATTGATTGGTTAAGTATAAAGGGAGGGAACGGGGGGCTAATCCCCCCCTTAATTTATATAAATGGGTTTTTCATGCAGAATTATCTCATTTGCTTCAAAATTTGTTTATAAGTTCATTGGGTTAAGACGCTTCCCTGATTAGTTTTCGGGATTGATTGGTTAAGTATAAAGGGGGGGAACGGGGAGGTTAATCCCCCTTAATTTAGATAAATGGGTTTTTCATGCAGCGTTATCCGATTTTTTTCAAATTTTGTATTTATATATTCATTGTAATAAGAGGCTTCCCTGATTAGTTTAAGGTGTTCATTAGTTAACTATGAGGGGGTAACCCCCCCCCCTTATTATATTGTCGATTTCTTTATTTTTCGAAGGGCTTATTTCAAATTCTTTGAAATACGAGTATAATATACAGTTAATGTGAATAGCCTGTGAGCTCAATGCCCTCAGTTTAACTGGGCAGTTTTCTTTTAATTTCTTTTGTATGGTAACAATACGTGGCGTTTTACCGTCTGCGCACGGCTAATATAACTATACCGTATTTTTTATTTAATTTTTAAAAAAGTAAAAAGAAATTTCAAAAGAAAATGGTTAGCAAATGTCAATAATATGCTCCGCAATATTATCCATATCGAAAATGATGTCATGGATAGCGAGAAAAAAATATTTTCATTCTTAAAACTAAAAGAAATACCTCGATTACCTAAACAAATGACGAATGTTAATAGTTCCATTTTTGTTGATAAAACCTAAAGATTTAATATTATTTCGTTAAAATAACATAATTTCCCCTATGCCAGTATTGAAATTAACTGGAAAAAAAATTAACAAGTATTATGCCATTTGAAAGGGTTTTCTCTGGGGAAATATATATTTGAAATAAAACGGGAATTTTCCGATATGTTTTAAAATGAATGTGAATCAATTCCTTAGATTAATAATACAAGTATCAGTAAGCATATAAAGTAGATGAGTTTCACGCCATATTTATAACGAAAAATTTAAATGGTTTTTTTAATCTATACTGGTTATTAAGCATGAGTATCCATTATATACAGATGAGAGTTTTGTGCTAAAAATCACATCATAATTTTAAGAAAAGGAAAATGAGCACGAATCTATTATATTCAAATCTGACCGTGTGTTTGTATTTCGAAACTACTACTAGACTATCGAACGCAACGCGATTTATTTAATACCGGTTATCATTGATCCGAAGACTTAACTCTCAGAATTAAAAAAAATAAATTAGATACCAAGATTTTTTTTTTTTTTTTTTTTTTTTTTTTTTTTGTAGATTTTAATGAAGTTTCTCTAAAAACGGAAAATAACATACTCCATATTTGTGTATGAAAAAGGAGAAATAAAACAGATCAGTATATTTTTAACACCATTTTCTCATTAAAACTGAAAAACAGAAGTTATTTTCACTTTGAATAGATAGATGGTGAAAAGAAAATCTTGATTTCAGTAAATTATCCGAAAAATAAAAACATATTTTCACATATTCAAACTTCATGAATCAATTTATTCGGGAGAACAAAAATTGCCTGTCAACATACTGTCATTTAGAAAATAAGATTTGTTTCAGCTATACATTAAACCACGGAGACAGAATTGAATTTAAAGAAAAGCATATACTAATTCCAATTAATGTTTTTTGAAGGATGGCTGTTAAAACGTTTCACAAAGGCGTTAAAAGTAAAATTGTTTATCAGCTAAAATTCACAGTTGTTTTTATCCAATTCGTGTATTTCCACGATTTCATTTGGCACTCCCTTTTGCATTGGTTGCAATTTCACTTTCGCGATTATTTGGCACAAAATTTCACTTGTTTAAGACTGAGTTATGTCAAGGTCCTTATAACAAAAAATACCGTAAAAAATACCGCAAGTTACTCCTATGAAATGTGATAAAGAGTTAGTTAATTATTAACGTTTTTAATTATCGGGAGTGAAATACTTTGCTTAATTAATGTATTTATTATTATTTTAATGTTGCGTGAACGAAGTCACGGGTAACAGCTAGTATATATATATATATATATATATATATATATATATATAATTATTGCAACCGCATTTTAGTGTAAAACTAAAATATTTCATCTAAAGACAATTTTTTCATTTTATATTGAACATTAGTAACAAATTAAGTTGAATTAGTTAAAACATATTTTACATGATTTATTCATATTTTTATAAAAAGTCACATAGTAACCTAGGGTTTGCCTTAAATGTTGATTTTTGTCACAAAGTTCTTTAAATTTCATTTCCAAGTACTTCGGATGTATTCAATTCGGTTCTTATTCAATTGTTTGATAATAATAATAATATATATATATATATCGCATACGTATCTTGCCAATAAAAAATTCAAAATTATTATTAAAATTTAGTTAAGAACTAAGATTTAGAATTTAATTAAGAAAAAATATTTAATTGAATTATTAATAAGATTACTTATTAAGATTTTTAACAGACGTTTTCTTCTCATTTTATCGCTGAAAAGTATTACATATTCTATGATTAATAGCAGAAAAATTTTTAAACTAAGGAAACAATACTCGACAAACATTTTTTTAATTTTAAATAGGGGTATAATACTATTTGGAAATTCTAAAGAGCATACGCATCTTGGACGTACTTGCTCTATTTGCTTTATCGAATAAAGGCCCTCTTAATAATGACAGGCCTTGCCGTCAAGAGAAAATTTCCTGGTATGTACTAACTTAGTAATTGACTATCAGAGGTAAGTAAACGCCTTTTGCTTCATATCACTGTTAAAATGTGTTAGACAGTGATTAAACACTTGTACAGTGAAAAAGAAAATATTTTGGTAGAATAGATTGATTGGTTGAATAGATTATATGTAATGCGTCTTTGTATCGAGTCCTGTAATACAAGATTGGGGGGGGGGGGGTGTTTTAAACACAGCAATATTATAATGTAAATACGGAGACCTTGTTCAGAACGTCAAACTCTAATGGGTGTTAAAAACGGATGCTGGACTTTAACCCCAAATTTTTCAAAAACTAAGGCTTATTTGAAGGAAACATTTGACCTGAATGGTTAGGATATGACCCCTACAACATACATTAAAATCATCAAAATCTGTGCGCAGCATGTTTCGCTGTTCCCTTGTAAGTTCTTAGATCACAACATTGTTACAAAGTGTATCACAAATCCAAAGGCAATAAATAGATGATGACATCTTACCTAAGATTAAACTATTACCTTGGTACAATCAAGACATTGAAAAATGTGTGAAGTTTGTTACGGAACTTCTTCTGCTGTTTGTGGTCCTTTGGGTCGTGATGGATACATTAAAACTTGTCTTCGAAAAAAGTATTGCAAAACAAATGCCAGTTTTCGAAACGAAAACACAGTGTGCACTGCTCTAAAATGGTACTGTTTATGCTGGTAAACTGTAAAAGTAAATTATTTTTATATTATTATCGTCTATCATTAAAAATAATTTATAAAAGTATTTTCTTGCAAAGGATAGGTAAAAATATAAAACAATTTTGTTGTGTTGATTGTGCTTTACTACAGAATTTTCATACATTTTTCAAAAAATTTGAAGTTATTGTGGGAACCTGAATTTGACATAAATATTATATAACTTTTCTATAAATATATAATAATAATAATTGAAGGATCATCTTTTTAAATTCAATTAATATTAATAATATTTACGTAGTTTATATGTTTAGAAACTGTAGTTTAGAAATGTTTAGAATATGTTAAGAAAATGGGAAAATGGACAACTTTTACCTTTTTACTAAATATTTAATGACCTTGGGAAAGTACTAAATATTAATATTTTTTAAAGATTTTTTATATTCAGAATGCGGATGTGACAGAGCAACTTTCCCATACCAGCGCATTTTGATTTTAAGAAAAAAAAAGTTCTCCCCAAAATGGGAATTTGCACAACTTTCACGTTTTCACTAAATGCTTAATGACATTGGGGCAGTACTAAATATTAATAATTTTAAAAGGTATT
The DNA here is from genome assembly GCA_963931845.1 of Maratus michaelseni. NCBI lineage: Eukaryota > Metazoa > Arthropoda > Arachnida > Araneae > Salticidae > Maratus > Maratus michaelseni. The sequence goes on from OZ007592.1 coordinate 399,262,534, forward strand.
TCATATCCAGAATGAAGATGTTATACAGAAACTTTTCCACGCCGGCCCATTTTGATTTGAAAAAATTGCACAGACGAGCACACCACCGTAGTGTACGTATGCCACTATGGAACACCAGCGCATTTATATTGTGGAAAGCTTCGATTACAAATTACTAATGAGTAAATAAACTGTGTTGTTGGAAGTAATGAAAAGCATTAAGAATATCCCCACAGTGTTATGCTTAGTTGCATACATGGCCGTTTAAAGAGAATAAGAATTGCAAATGTTTAATTTCAGCATTACAAGTATCCTTTTAGCAACCGTTACGCCAAACTTAACAAAATTTAAGGTAGCCATTCTTACAAAAGAGTGCAAACTGGCTGAATCCCACCACTGAGATATAAAATGTTAAAAGAAATTCACTCTTTCATTAAATAAACTTTTATGCAAGAATTACTTAATTAATAAACAGTAATTAATAAATTTAATGTATGGAACCCTTTGAGCGCGAGTTAACTCGCACTTGATTTATTTTTGTCTATACAACACTTTAGTTCATAATACATCGAAACATACAAAAAATATTTATCTTAAATAACCCATTTTATATAATTAGTACGTTAATTACAACTACTCTTTTTTTATGTTTTCTCATGGAATAACACGAATTACTAATTATGCCTGAACTAATATATATTTTAACGAATTTATTGTAATTTTATTATACCTTTTTATTTACAAAAACCACAATTTTGTACCTGATGAAATGATTTGCGAGATTACGTTCTTAGGTACTGAATCAGAGTGACAAAAACTGTGTTAATAATACGATCATAAACATAATATCATGCCGGAGCATTGCACAATTTTCTTTTATATTTGACACGTTATTGTTTTATTTAAAGTGCTCTCTATGGCTAATAATTTAAACGCATCTAAATAAAAGCATTTTGGTTTTGTTAAATGTCCATAGAGATAATATATTTTGTCTTGTGACAGATATAAACTACAGAAAGGCACAATATAAAGGTTATTTTGTATATAATTTTCAGTTGGTTCATAAATGCCTATATTAGTGCGATTTAAATGAAAACGATACAGTGTTTATAATTTGGTTTAATTTTGTTTGAATGGGGAGACAACTATGTCTATAGATAGAGCGGGAAGTATGGAAGACAACCCTTACTGTGGAAATGAATTTACACTGTGTAGTTTCGCTGGGGAATACGGTATGCACTGGGGGTCTGCCAACAGCATCGTGCTGTAGGCAGTCGAATGTCATTCATCAGCGTCTGCAGAATAAAGAGCACGTAGTGTTTGTTATTCGTTTATTATTGGCAGAAGAAGGAAGGATTTGTAAAGTGCATCGGCGACGGATGGCAGTGTATGAAGAACATGCACTGCCATTGACTTGTTTGAAGAACTGGCTCAAAGATTTCTGCAAGGGATGCAAATCTGTGAATGATGATACATGACCTGGTCAAGATCATATCGTTATCATATAGTCACATTTAAGCATAACATCGTCATCTTGTCGTCACATCTTTGTACCGTTGAAAAGGGAATTGATGGGTCGCTGGTTTTACTCGGACATCGAAGTCATGGATAATGTTCAGAACGGATTCCAATTTCAGCAAAAATACTTCTAGGATCAGGGTATTCGCCATTTGGTGAAAATGTGAATCAAGTGCCTCTCTGACTTTGAAGCTTTACATTTGAACTAAACAATGTCATTTCATTCTGTGGCTTCTGTTCCGTTTTTATTTGATCCACTCTAAAAACATAATATTGATAATTTTGATTATTAATACCATTTCACCGTTAGGCTCGTGTTTTTCCGTTACTAGAAGTCATGTTAAAATGGCTGTATACAAAATATTTTTAAGATAATTCTTTTTTTTAACCGTATCTAAAATGAGGGGATATAAAAGATATTACAGCATCAAACTGCTATTAAAAAATCCTAGTATTTTATTTTGAAAATATAGGAAAACCCTCAATTGGTGAAAGGGTTAATATTGCAGTGCATTTTATTGATATAACTTATAAGCTCAATGAAGATTTAAAAGATTGGTAGAGGAATGCATGACTTCAATCTGCCTGTCAATATTTATGGAACAATTTTCACATATAGTACACTTATAACGTATTTTATCATTGTTGAAGTATTGGAAATATTTCTTTACATGCGATTAAAAAAGTTTAATTAAAACTGCTTGTGTTACAAAGGATATATAATCTTGACGGTAAAATGAACTTATACAATTTTGTAAAATTCAGAATTTTTCATATCGACTCAAAGAAATATTCACTCAGACGTTATTTTATTCATTAATAATGATTATTTAATTTCAGAAATCATTAAAGAAACTTTTATACCATATTGTAAGAAAATCCATCACTTGAAACTAGCAAAAGTAAACAAAATATAAGTATACAAATTCAGAACTCCAGAATAACTAACTAAATAAAGCTTGTCATATGTCATCTACATTTTTAAAGGAAAGCAAATCAGTATCGTACAATAATTATTACTTATTTAAATTATTTTTAATGATAAAACTTTTTCTAGTGATTTTAATATTAAAAGTTTTATGTTATATTATAAATACATATTTGGAAATAGAAAAATATTAATCAATGAGAATTTCTACTCGTTTATTTTTTCATCTGTATTCAAGCTTCAGCATTAAATAGACAAAAAGACTAATACTGCTTGTCATATTAAATCTAAACTATAATAAATCAACTGTATTTTAATCCAAAGTGTTTCAAAGTAGATTATGTCAAATAAAAAAAGATTAATGAATGTAAACTTACGGAAGGCGAGTATTAGTGTTTTCCGGAAAACAAATTCCACAGTTTTAAAAAGAGAAAGTTAAATTTATATTTAATAAAATTTCATTTTTTATAGAAAGCTTGTAGAGCTATTGTGTTTCGTTATAAAATAATATCTCACATATTTTCTTACAAAAGTAAAAATGCAAGACTTGCGATTTTTTGCTAGACTTGAATTAATGTGGTTATGAGTAGTATCTTTCTTTTTTAATGTTTTAATTAATTAATGCGTTTAATATATTTTTTAAATGATTGTGAACAAACTTTTACCATACATTTAAATTATTTCTTACTTTTACTTACCCATCATACGTAGTATAGGGTAAGTCTTGTAATCGTTTAAAAAATCTAAAAAACTTTTTGACGGATTTACACGTTTCAGACATTGGAGATTCCGAAAAATATATTTTTAGAAAAAAAAAATTGCCGTCCGTCTGTCTGTGTCTGTGTGTGTGTCTGTAAATGCTCATCTCCCGAACAAATTGAGATAGAGACTTGATATTTACCTAGTATATAATAATGGGAAGAAGTTTATTGAATTTCAGAAACCTCGATTATCCGGAACTATTTTTTTCGGACTCTCGAAATATTCGTTCTGATAAAATGTATATAAAATGTTTCGAAATGGTTTGTTTTAGGAAGTGAATATAGAAGACAATAAAAAAACATAAATTTTGCATAACGAATAAAGTCGATCGGATACTTAGTTGCCGAGATATTCGTAATCACGTTTTCGACACTCTTCGATTTTTGATGACGCTGTATTTCATTCAAATTTCAATTCAAAGATATATTTTAATTGGAAACGAGACGCTTAATCCGACGCAGTAAACTGTTAGTTAATATGATTATCATGTTTGGAGTTATAAGGCTATCTCTGAGGTGGCCCCCAACGAATAAAAGTAAAAGTTTAAATAGCAAAAAGATAATCAATGAAAACTTCTTTTTTTCTTCCAATTACATAGCGTAAGGAAAATGTGATAATCATATTTTGTGTGTTTGTGAGTCAACATGAAAACTCTCAAATGTTACTGTTGATTTGGATAAAATTTGGAGAATATGTTATAACACACAGTCGCAATAGCTGTGTATATTTTAACATGTGGCTGATATAATCAGAGCATAATTAAATTTTGAAAGATATTTGGATACAATTTCCAGTTCATTTATACAAAGACTATAACAAAACATAAAAAGTATTCAGCTGTGAATTATGAAATGCGTTTTAATGAGATTTTTCGTTTAGCTTAACGAAATATTAAAGGACAGACAGATAAATTTAAGATTTTATGCTTCCTGTCTGTATTTTTTCTCTGCACTGTAACTCTAATGGAATAATAAAAATATTACATTGTTGTTGGTATCGTCAGAATCGACATTAGTCTATTAATCGGGAGGTGGGGAAGGGGGAGATTAATTGTTGATTATAACATGAATCTGAAATTCTACATAATTCGTTAAAATAGATTCACATTTTAAATATTGACTGTCATTACCAGATCAACTAATCGATAATTGCAAACACATAAATTTTTATAACTGTAATAATTTAATTGAACAGTACTTGTTTTAAATCAAATAAGCTACTGCAATGCAACTATGCACACTCTGGAAACTGTTCTTTACGAGTAACTACAGACTCTACCAGAAACAGTTTCCTATTAATTCCTATTAATTTAAAATCTCAAGAGAACGTGAGTTAGTGAAATGGAGAAAGAGTTGGTGAAATGCATAAAGGCAATTTCAAAGCCGTTAAAGTTTTCCTACTACCTTTAAATAGCCAATTTAAGGCAAAAATAACCATTTTGTCTTGCTTTTTTATGGAAAATTACTGTACAATTGGTTATCCAAATTAGTTTTTTATTTTCAAGATATTTAAAAGTATAGTTATGGTTTTGTTTGTTTCAGCTCTCAAACCGGAAGTATGCATTTAAGTAACTAAAAATCGTATCAATAGCCTCAAGAAACAAAACATCATCTAATTAGGATTAATGATAATTACAACCAGTGTATTACAAAGTTGATAAAATATGGTAGCCAGCAAAAAATTCTAGTCGCCAGTGAAAAATATTCACCTAATCTGTGCTGTGCAAGCAAGTAAGAAATATTCAGAAAATACATATTCATTAATTTTATGAAAATTAATTAGTCTTGAAATTTTAATTAGATTTTTATAGGTGTATTTCAAATGAATTACTTGTATGTTATTATTCTCAAAAATGAATGTGATACGTTAACCAGTTTTAATTCTGAACACAAAAATCTGATTTTGAAAAAAAAAAAACCTTTTAGATGCCACAGAGTTTGGATTGACAGTATTTCTAAAAATTATTTAAAACCTCCCTTCTCCTTCATTCTAATCACGTGACATACAAGCTGGTTAGAGCAGAAAAGAATGGCGTTTATGTACATGAGATGGAAAATACCTTTTAAACTTACTTCTTCCATTAAGAGTACGCGCGGTATAAGATCACTGTTTGCCGCACACGTGTAAGTGTGTGGGGGGAGGGAAAATACCATCTATATTCATTTATTTGGTAAAGTTTTGTACCAAGTAAAAAAAAAAAAAAACGCCAGATTAAATAACTTAGTTGACAGATAAAGAAACTTGGTAGCCATTGGCGACCGCATTTGTAAAGCCCTGGTTACAACATCTAAAATCCGGGGAGTTTTAAGAGCATGGGACAAATATTTCTAATAGATTTTAAGATAAACATACTTTATTTGCGTTTTATGAAAGCATGATTTTTATAAGAACAATTAGTTAAAACAAAAGTTCTATTTACAAAATTTATTTTTCATAATTGCGTTTAACTTATCGCCTACATTTTATATGATACTGTATGTGTAATGAAGTACCGGTTTAAGTATTTGAGATGTTTTAAATATATACAGCTAGTGTTTATAATTAACATGCAAAAAATATAAGCATTCATTAAAGTAATAAATTGAATTGTTGTAACTACGGAATTTTTTTTATGGCCTAAATTGTAATTCATTACAGTATCATTCGTTATATTATTAGTGGCATGCTATTCTCTATCTGTTTAAAATAAGTTATTAAACTATCATTTTTTATTTCGTGTGGACATTTTTGGTAATAATAATGTATAGCATTATTTTTCCGTAGCATTTAAAACAAATTGTATAAAAATTATTTGTTTACCAACTTAAAATATTATTTTATATACTAATTTACTTGAAACAATCAGTATTATACTCATTTTTACTTTACTTTTAACAAAATGAGTATGAAGCGTAGCATGATTCTTTAAAACGTTCGATTTATGTCTAAAACACGATTAAGGAATTTTACCATTTTCACGTGTCCATTTTGATTTCGGCGTTTCATTAGTTGAAAAATTACAGGGTGCTGAAAGGGGTACTTTTGGTACCATAAATCACATGAACACTGTTCTCGTGAAATTGCTTGCGTAATATTATTAAGGGCACGGTAGAGGGCAGAGTTGCAAATGAATAAAAGTACGATATTTTGTTTTTGTATTAAAATATCTATATTTTGTGATATACTTGACAGAAAATGTATTTCCTTACTTATTGTAAAGGTAAGTAACAAAAATATCATGTTAATGTCTACGTGACGATAGAAAACATCTAGTTTAATCCCCAAAATATTTAGTTGCGAAATACATCTAAAATTTATTCTGAAGTTTCTGACATGGACTTAAAACAAAAGTTTTCGCAAATCCAACTTTTCTGAAAAATTTAAGTAGATAGAGCATATAATTCATTTCAACTGAATTCCTCTCAAAACAAATTTCCATAAGTCTTTAAAATGTTCTATCCGTTTTCACTTTTGATAAAAGATGTCAATAATCCTTAAGAAATAATCTTGATACATCTTATGAAACATGTGTGCATTCGTTTAGGTATGTTGGTATATTAATATCGCTAAATTAGAAATAAGGTCTATTAACATGCAAATTTGGAATGTAAATTAAGTTTTATGCCCGTTTTTTTTATTTTTTTTTTTTGTATTTATTTATTTTAATTACCGGTCTGTCAGAATTTTAAAAAATGCACTAATTTCTTGCAGAATGTAAAAGATTTTCCCCTACCGATAATGATAATTCTGAACTAAGAGCGAAGTTAATTCATTCTCTTTTGGAAAGTGGAAAGTGTTGGAAAGTTGTAACACTCCCCAACATAGTTGAAAAGTGTTTATGAATTCGGTTTGTCTGTCTGTATGCCTGTCCGGGCTCTAACTCACGTAAATATGTTAGGGTCATCATGCAATTGATATATATTATTGAGGCTTCCTGTGGCATGTTCGGTAGTGAAAATGAAGTGTGTAGCACTTATAATTTTTTTACAGGGACACTCAAAAGAATTCCGTTACATTGCGGTCTATAGGGAAAAATAATTTGCGGTTTATTTTAATAATGTTACACAATTTCAAACATATTGAAATTGATATATGTCACTGAGGTGCACTACAAGAAACTAATTATCGACTGTGGTGTAGTTAGCACTTATAGTTCCTTTACAGGGATACTCAAAATAATTTTGTTACATTACGGTCTATGAAGAAAAATCATTTGCAGTTTATTTTAATAATGTTTCACTATTTCAAAAATATTGAAATTGATATATATCACTAACCTGTATTACAAGAGGCTTACTATAGAATATTGTTGGTAATTCCTGAAATTGGAATTTTAAATATGCTAAGCTTTTTTCAAAATTGTTTAGTTAGACATCATCTTACACCTTACGGTAAAGATTTGGAAAATCATTTTGGAAGTTTTGGAAAGTGTTACATAATCTATGCTTGACGCATGATTTTTCGTTCTTGTTTGAATCTAAGGAGGTTTCAGTCATCACAATAAAATTCACAAAATAAAAATATCTTGATTTAAATTTCAGTTTCGACTTTTTGTGTTTTATTGCTATTTTAAGTACATTTTGAGCGCTTAAAAGTTTTTAAAAACATAAACCTATTTTAACATATTTTTAGCTTTATTTTATAATTTATTCGTCATTTTTTAAGGTATTAAAAAAAAGCATCTTCGAAAGCAGATGGATTTTTTACAACAACAAAGTTTATTTTAGAAGAAGTTCAACTATACCATATTATATAAAAAGATTAATGTCTGTAAACATTACGGTAGACGAGTAAGACGAGTATTAGTATTTGCCGAAAATAAATATATTCGAATAACAATAAGAAGCTAAATTTATCTGCACTATAATTTTATTTTCTATTAGAAAGACTTGAGAGCTATTGTGTTTCAAAAAAATATATATCTCGTATCTATTCTATAAAATTTAGAACATAAGATTTAAGATTTTATATATAATTTTTTTTCATTGCTTTATTTGAATAACTGCGCTGATGAGTATTATTATTAATTTATTTAAATTGTTGGTGAAAATCTACAAATATTTCTATTTATTAAATTTTACTGAAACCGTCCTATTACTTGATTTATTATTTATTTATTTATTTATTTTTTAATTTATTTTTTACTTAAACTGAAATAGATGATACATTAATACAATGAGCCTTTACTAAGATACAGAATATAGTGAAATGTATTTTGAAATATGAAATATTGAAATCGTGAAAACTTTTGTTATAAATCTATGTCAGAAACTTCTGATTAAATTCAAGATATATTTAGCAACTAAATATTTTAGGAATTACACTAAACACACGTTTCTATCGTAACGTGAAAATAAATTGGAACTGAAATCATAACTCAGGCGACTAACTAGAGGTTTTGGCTAAAACAATAGGTCCCCAAAGGTCTAGGAATAATAAGCCAATTACAATCAGCGAAAAAAAAGAAAAAAACGGACGCGAAGTCAAAGAAGACAATTATTGAAGACAATAGGTAGTCTTTAATTGTAATAACAATAATTAATAACAATTATTGAAGACAATAGGTCTTCAATATGGATTGAAGACAATAGGTCCTCAATGGTCTAGGAATAATAAGCCAACTACAATCAGCGAATAAAAAAAAGAAAAAAACGGACGCAAAGAACCTAGACATTAAAATCCTCGATAACTGAAAATTAAAAATATATATATAGTTAAGGTAAGGTTATAAAGGTTATTTTTTTTAAACTTAATAGAATTACAATATTTATCATTCTACATACTTTACAATACTTTCTTATAGAATTACATATGATATCTGGTGTAATGCAGAATAAAGAAAAAATTAAACAAATAAAAGAATTTTAGAAAGACATCGATTACAGCTTCACAATCATTTTTTTAACTAATATGTAATTATTCTGGTTTTTGTGGTCGCTACGGTTATATCTCACACACGAGGACTAAACTGACCACGACATCCGATTAAAGTGGAATACAAAACTACTACAAACACCGTACTACCCTACCACAAACACACATGACTAATTCGGGATTTGACCAAGCAGCGTTTTTCCAGTGGCCAGCGCTTTAACCACTAGACAAACTGGTGAATATTATGAGATTAGTAGCATACCTAGTAAGTGATTGTAAATACAGTATACTCTCGATTATCCGTGCGCGGATTATCCGGTTTGTGGATTATCTGTGTTCATTCGGGACTCCCAAAAAAATTAGCCCCACCAGTGGCTGAGAGTTTGTGCTCTCGAAGCTGGTAGACGGGAGGTGCTGGGTTCGATCCCAATCGCGTCCGTCGGCCTAATCGTTCGGAATTTTCGTGGTTTTCTTCGAGCCGTGGATTTATCCATGCGTAAATACGGATTAGGTTCCATTAGAAAGACCCCCACGAAGGGCACTCCCCCCGGGCCTATATCCCTAGTGTAGATAATTGGCCGTCAATAATCAACCCAACCCAACCCCAAAAAATTAAAAGGAAACATTTTTACGCTTATCATGCATGTAAAATAGATGTTCATGTTAATTAGAATCTTAACCGGTTTAGTTAATAGCATTCTAAATTGTGTAGAGGTCAAATCGAACGCTCTGGAATCTGTTTGACGGAGTAGAATTGAAAGGGATTGGAGGGATCAGAATGCCTTTCAGCTGTACCCTCTCACTTTCGCACATGTTCCTTTAGTTTTTGCGTCTTGTTTATCGTCACTTAGTAGAGTGAATTTTTTTAGTGGTAAATGTTATTGGTGTGAAACGAAAACGAAACGTTTTAAATGTTAAACAAAAATTAGAAATCCTTCAAAAAAGGGATAATGGAGAATCAGCTAGCAAATTAGAGAAGGATTATCAATTTTGAGTGCATAATATACATGATATAAAAAACGACAAAGAAAAACTCATTACCTTCATGAGAGATTCTAATGACGATACTGCACTTTCTAAACGGAAAAGTCTGAAAACGTCAATATACAAAGATCTAGAATCTGCTCTACTACAGTTGTTTAATCCGAAAAGAGCAGAAGTTATACCTATTTCGGGTGCCGTGTGTTCCGAAAAAGCGATATTTTTTCATGAAGCACTAGAATTAGAAGGAGATTTTAATGCTTCATCTGGTTGCTTCACTCGATTCGAGCAAAGCTATGGAATTCGGCAGTTAAATGCTGAAGGAGAACGTCTAAGTGTGGATGTGACTCTGCAAAATCGTTTTGTGTGAAATTTCAAGAATTTATTGACGAAGGAAATCTTATTCGCGATCAAATTTATAATGCCGATGAGACAGGATTGTATTGGAAATCTCTCTCAAGAAAAACACTTGCTTCACGAAAAAAAAAAAAAAAAAAAAAAAAAAAAAAAATTATCCTGCGCCGCCAGACGCCCTCGGGGGTAGCCCGCGGCACGCTTCCGACCATCGCGCCCAAGACTCTGAAGGGCTTTTAACGCGCCAGGACTTTGTCTCGTCCGGCGCTGCGATCGGTCATGGGCCGCCCCTCTGCGAACCATAGACCATTTTACCAGGTATCGACCCCATAGGTCGTTGCGGCAGTAACCCTGCTCTGGGGAAACTTCCGCGTGGAACACACACCTGATGAACCGCCAGAGAATCCCCGACGGCCTCGTTCGCGAAACCCCACAGGGGGAAACTGTCCCTCGGTCATATGTAGAGTTACTCCGACGGCTCTTGCTTTCCCACGGCTTCCGATCATAGACATGCATGGATGGGCAAGCTACTGGGCTCATCGGCCGTGAGGTTCACATGTTATGCACTAAAAAAGAGCAGAAGAAGCCTCTCTCCGACCCAGAACCACGAGGAAATTCGGTTCTTTCCCATAGACGGGATTCGGATAGGTCGTCCCTACGCAGTATGGCGCGAGGTTGAACCAGACTAGGCAGAACTAGCCGGTAACCCAGCGACAACTCCAGAACTACGAGAGCATCCACATATAATATCACTCAAAAAACGGAAGAATCCTAAGACACCGCTATCGGACTCTAGAGGTTGCGGAAACTTCCTCTAAGCGCGCCAAAGAGACGGGCCCGATCGAGATTAGTAGCGAGAAACTTAGTAGGCGTGCCACTAGTCCGCCCGCCAGGTGTGGAAATTCCTGGCTGCACAAAAGACGTGCTCGGACTGGGTTTCGGACCGAGGTCTCGAGTTTCGGCTGATCGATGCCGCGTTAGTCGGCAGCCTCCGGCCCGCTTCCTCGTAGTCTGCGGGTCACGTTGGGGAATCCCCACTCAGAAAGTACGGTCTCGTCCCCGGTAACCTGACGGGTTACCTTTGGATAGTGAACGTCCCTCTGGGTCGGGCGCTACCCGCAGAGTTGAGGTCGACTCACAACTGCTCTAGCTGCAGAGGATTCGGTGGGGTCGTCTGGGACGACTGTTTCATCTCTGCCGCTGGAACGTCGCAGATAGTTGCTGCATGTCGTATCTCCCGACGCCCAGTGCACTACAGAGCCACCACCGATCGTGCTCTTCAGAGCTCGATCCGCCTCCGTCAATTCCTTAGTCAAGTTTTGGAGAGATCCGGCTGGCATTTGCTCCGACCTTTCCCCAGTATCTAAAACCCACTGGGATTGGTCGTGCGGGATTTCTTTCCACCACCTACGGAGGAACTCCGATCAATGGCCTATCCTCGCGCCGCAGAGAACCTGCGCTTACGAGGGAGGAGACCCAGGGCTAGACTAGCTTGCCAGGCTAGTATCTTAGGCGTCTCCCGGCTTCCGGAAATCCCTTCCACTGGCGGACCACGATGAGGAACCCAGACCGGTCTTCTCCTGTCCCCGTCTCGCAACGAACGCAAACCATGGAGCGCCCGCGCACTGTTCCGCTCCCGGTCACCTCCTCCACCGAAGGAGTCGGGTCGGGACCACGGAAAGGGACCCGCCAGCTTGCTTCACGGGAATGAAAGTCAGCTCCAGGCCATAAATCGTCAAAGGAGCGCATTACCATAATGTTCTTTGAAAATGCTTCAGGTGACCAAAAAAAAAAACTCGTAATGATCAGAAAGGCTGCTAAAACCCTGCTCGTTTCAGTGTACAGAACCAAAAAAAAAATACCGTTTGTTTATTTCAACAAACGGTAATTTTTTTTTCCCGATTATCCGGGTTAATCACCGGGAGGGGTTGCACGGACAATAAAAAAACACGGATAATAATAATTAAAAGATGATCCGTAAATTTGAAAGAAAGAAATCGCAACACGATCAATTGACATTTTTCGTTGAAACATGTCCCATCAGATTACGTTTAATTTCGGATGTCATCTGGCAAACTGATTACTCGTATTTTCAGGTCACTATGCGCTTGAACACCTCTCTATCCTTTTCTGTCATCATTGTCTTTCGCCCACTTTTCTACTTTGAATACACAATCTTGCAATTTTTCACGCATGTTCTCATATTGTTGATAACCTATATTTTGGACACCCTAAAAATATTTGCTGTTTACGGCAGTGAGACAATAGCTAAAGCACAGCAACAATCATGCCTGTTTGGATGTCATTCAGGTCTGACGTTGCAGTGTCTCTCAGAGAAAACTACGCATGCATGGGACATCTAATGGCAATTGTTCAGAGACTGATATCTAAACTTTCACGTCCACAAGTTGACATATTTATATTCCAGGTAGTGCTCCTGTACTGCAAATGTGACTGGGTCATAATTTTTTATAAGCGTTCGTATTATTTTGTCCCCCATGTATATATATATATAATTTTCCAAAGAATGATAAATCCTTTTAGGACTCGAATACAGGTGTATACATAGAATAATCCAAATAGATTAAATAATTAACTATAAACATCAAAATATTAAAAATTAACTTTTAACTATCCAGATAAACAGATTGTTTTTTCCTCATCGGTACTTTGATGTTTATAGTTAATTGGCTGCAGTTTCATTTTTTTTTCATTCCATTTATTCCCCTTGATAAATGATGCCAGTTCACTTTTAAGACGCTTCACATCTTGACGATCGCCATTTTTTCTAATTGAAAATGCCATTTGAAGTAACAGAAAATATCATCAATACTGACACAATAATCTCATTTATTCTATTTTCTTTGGAACAATAATACTAACCTGGTTGCCAATACTTTTAAGAAATGTCATTAAAAAGTTTTTAAAGTAAAAATAAAATAAAAATGGAAATATCTCTTTCAAAATAGCAAGTGCTGACTCATCTACAAATGAACAGCTTTCATTTATTTTATATTTTTTACTTTAATTCTGTTTAAATGTTGAAAGTGTTTAATCAAAAATCTTTGGACAGATGGCGAAAGAAAACCAGCTGATTTTTCGATACAGCAAAACGAGCACCTCGGGATCTCCAAATTTTTTCGTTATTCGGAGGTGTCCGCTATTCAGAGATAAAATATTCCAAATAATATTTGTTTAGGAGATAGGGGGGTTGTTAGCTAAACAGTGGTGTCAGCTAATCGGGAGTGACCGTTACATAAGTTTTACTAGAGCATGAAACCAAACAGATCATCAAATTTGTCGCATGACTTTTAGCTTTAGAATTTGTTCGGTTGCCTCAAGCCATTTCGCAAACTCTCAGGGTGAATCCCAAATCATTGAAAATACCGGATATTGAAAAGCCAATTCACAGCAAAATTGAGCTTCCGGAAATGGCCGTTATCGGTCTTTGGTCATAACATATATGTAAAGAGAGAATGCCATAGATAGAGACAAAGAAGTAGAATTCTAAAATTTATTTTCAAGTTACGTGGGTACACTATTAATAAATTTCCATTTTTTTATATATTTATAGAAAAAGAAACTTGCTTATAAAATTGATCTTGAAAAGAAATCACCATAAATTATTTATAACATACAAAGTGATAATTCAAAATTTTTGAGATTTGTTGTACAGTACATGTTTTTAAAATAAACTCTTCAAGTAATTACAAATTTCTATTTATTTCTACATAAATATTTTAATCAGGACATATGAATTATTAAAATTTAAGGGGGAATATACGATATTAGTAATAATTTATTCTTCGAAAACAGAATAAATAATAACATTCTTTTGAAAATACATTTTTAATATCAATACTGAATCGCTATAAACGTTTATATTTTCATAAAATAATATATATAAATCAGTAATATGATATTGAAAAGAGGCTTGTATTTTGTATTTTTCACAATAAAAAATTTTTCCTACGATAAAGAAATTTTGAATTAAAATATATTACAAAACTTTGTGCTGATATATTTTGAATGACTACTTAATATTTAAAACTTCACAAACGTTTTTTTTACATAGTTAATATATATTTTTAAAGACAATGAAACTTTTATGTACTTTTTCGAATTTCACTATACAAAATTTATTGCGCTCCTTTAACAAGCTTGTTTTATTTTTAAAACTTCTACAAAACACTTTATTTTCGTTTTTTATTATTTAGATTATATACAGCTTTTAGAAGAAAGGAAATCATGTAATAATTTTGAAATTTAAATTATAATTATATGAAAAATTATATTAGAATTCTGAGAAGCTATGAAGTGAGGTTTTTGTTCTGTAAGTGCAGAATAATAACAATGTTGCAACATAATAAAAATCACTGGTACAAATTTTCAATTAAAAAATGGAATTTGTTCAAAGTGTATTTTCAATTTTGTTATGCAATTTTTAGTTTAATATGCAGTATAACATTTTAATATGCGGCATGAGTATAATATAAATGCATTCAGATACAGTGCTGTACAATGGGGATATGGATTCCCTTTCATTTATGGATTGTACTTGCTCGAAAACACTTTTAAAATTTTATGCGTTTTTGAGTGTAATTAAATTTTATTTTCACTATACGTTATGTATAGAAATATATAGATCATAGAAAATCTTCACAAAAAAATATTCGTATACATTACCATCTATGGACAGTAATTGATCACAATGGATTTTATTTGCGTTATGTGTGTTGCCTAAATTCTTTATTTAGTTATCTCATTGGACTATATGAAAAAACTTAATGTCGAAATTTTTTTTTGCTATTGTTGGAAAGTGTTTCAGAATCTATGCCTGATACATGATTTTTCTTTCTTGTTTTATTTATGAAAGAGTAGGATATTTCTACGGTAAAAGGATTAGTATGTAGCATTCCTTTAAATAAAGACGATATAGCCAAATCATCACAAAATTGTAAGCTCAATTTTTTTCCAAGAACTACACTTTTATATATTATTATATTACTTATATATCGTGTAGGGTATCGTTCGAAAGATCTCGTAACATCGAACTCAAAAATATATTTTGTTAAATTTTAGGTAATATATTTTCTGAGATATTGTCTAATGTATACTAGAAAATATGCCCTTCCGCCTCCTATTTCCGAATCTACTGAAATTAAAATTATGAAACAATTACGGGTAGTAAGATTTTTTTAATTAATAAATAGTAATTAATAAATTTAAAGTACGGAACCCTTTGAGCGCAAGTTGTCCACGTACTTGACAGACTTATATTTTCATTTGTCTGGATAATGTAACTGTGAATGGTTTAAGAATTCGTGGCTAGTACTTAGTAATATACTTAGTTTTGTTGACATTTTATTTGTTCTTTGAGGCCAAAAGTTCACATAAGTATTCCGAACGGAAATAATATCCCTTGTTTCAATTTGTATAAGAAAAGTAATCAAAATTGTTAACATAATGAGCAAGGTTTTGCAAAAACAAGCACTTGTATAGTTTTAAATGTTTAGCACGAAAATGTATCGACTGTTTTCCGCATTAAAATGGCATCAGATGGCTGAAATTTTGAAGCCAGACAGAAGATTACAAAAAACAACGACTAATTTAAGAGTTTTAGTGAACGTGATTTCTCGGCAAATTATTATCTTGTAGCCATTTTCTCAATCATACGAATAAAACTATATATTCATATACGTTAGCTTCAAATTCTCGCCAAACTTGGCCACACTTTGCGAAATATTGTCAAATTTGGCGTCCAAAAATAAGTCTCTATAAGTGAAGCCAACTTGGCTGTAGCTGACTAATTTGGGAATTTTTATTCAAATTTAGTATTAGCGAATCTTTTGTAATCGGGTTCTTTCCATTTCAGCTTACTGTTTTCAAGTAACAATACCTAAAATTTTAAAACGAAGATATAGGAAAGTTACATTTTCCTCCCGGTACAGGCCGGAAGAACTTTTTAATATACGTGTTTCTACAAGTGCGCTGACAAGTATTATCTTCACTGAATAATGCAAATTTATAGAAACAAATAAATTTCAAATATTTTTATTTTAATAGTTAATTAATGCCTTTTACTAATGCACAAACATGCAAAATAATAACATTTTTTTCTACATTACAATAACCGTTATATCATTGGGAAATTGGTTGAGAAACTATCCAGTAATTATGTTTAACACATGGGCTGAAAAGTTCCTGGTCTGGCACACAGATGGCGCTGCAATCGCCGAACCGATGCTTTTTTTAGTAAATACTATCCTTTAAAAGGTAGCAGAAAAAATGTCATGACGATTCGCCGTGTGGATAAAACGTTAGACTGGTTTTAGTTGAACGACTTTGTTTATAAACAAAAAAATGGATAAACAAGAATTTCAAGAATTGTTATTTGATGGGAAAAACACCGTTAAAACAAAAGCTTGGCTTGATAAGCGTTATCCGGAAACTGCACAAGGTAAATCAACCGTTGTTGACTAGTTTGCTGAATTTAAACGTGGTCGTACGGACACCAGTGACGCACCACGCAAAAGAGGTGTTTACTCCGGAAAACATAAAAAAAGTTCACAAAATCGTTTTGGGGAACCGTAACGTGAAGTTGTCGGAGATAGCTCAGACTCTGAAGATATCCAAGGAACGCGTAGGTTTTATTTTGAATGAACATTTGTCTATGAAAAAGCTGTTGTCAAAATGGGTGCCGCGCATGTTGACTTTTGACCAAAAACAACAACGTGTCGATGATTCTGAGCACTGTTTGGATCTTTTTCGTTATAAATTTATGTTATTTATTATTAAATTGTTATTATTATTTATTTATTAAATTATTATTATTAAATGATTATTATTGTCATTATTATAATTATTAAATTATTATTTATTATTATTAAAGTTATGTTATTTATTAAAGTTATAAAGTTATAAAGTTATAATGTTATGTTAAAAAGTTGTGTTTACTTTACTAGACCGGGAACTTATCAGCCCATGTGTTAAAATGGGCATTAATGGCATGGATCCATTTCGAAAATTATTCATTTTTTTCTGGATTTCCCGAAAAAATCTTCACCGCTCTAAAACATTTCAACCAGGTCCATCAAGAGATATTTTTCGTTACTGATGGAGTTCTGCGTATTTGAAAAAATATATATATATCCTACGTCTATATTATAAAATTTACTGTTTACAGATATTCTATTATTAACAGCCTGATAAATCTTTAGATATAATTTTTAACTACCTGTTGCTCGGGATACCGAAGGTATGCTCATGACATGATGTGAGATTAATCATCCTATAGAAGTTTCTATCTAAGGATATTATAGATCACGAAATAGGGTTTTAACTTTTTGGAAGGAGAGTGTCGAATTCCGAAAAATATATTCCTTGTGTGTTTCGTCTGTAATCTGTTTTCCCGTTTCCCTTTTTGATATGTAGCCCTACAATATCTAAAGATTTTTTTTTCCTGCATGTGTAAAATAAGTATTCGTATTGTGCAAACATATCTTTTGAATTAGACGTGCAGTGTCCCAAAAATTAAGTGGAAGACTCCATACGACGCCGGAAAAATCCCTGATTTTATTTTCTTTTTCGAAAAAATATACATAGCAATAAAAATTTGTTTGAAGGTATTTTTCGAACGTATACCCAGAGCTTTCAAATGGATATTTGAAGTTGGTTTGATTAAAACTTTAACAATTTTCATCTGATCGCGTCCAAAGTTTACACACATTTTTCTCTACGAAAGTACATAAGATTATTGGGAGTTTAACAACAATTTTTATTTTTAAACAGTGTACAAAATAAAATTTTTATACAAAAAACAATGCCAATTTTTGCCTGTTTGCAGTTTTTACAAAAATTAATGAATTTAATTAATCATGTGTACTTATAACTTTGATCAAGATTAATAATAATAAAAAAAAAACATGTTTGTCCCAGGTTTATTAAGAGTGCATTTTTTCATCACCGTGTTACCACACCTCTATCACCGCCATTTCGATTTTTATATCTAATAAATATGTTAATGACGTTTAAGATTGATATAATAAATACCTCCAAAGCAATTTTTTCCAATGTGTTGTTTTCTCAAAAGAAAAAGTTTGTGTGTGTGAGAGAGAGAGAGATTGTTTATGCGACCGTCGCGCCATATCCCCTTAACTGTATGAAACGTTTTTTTTTTTTTTTTTTTTTTTTTTTTTTTTTTTTTTACCTTTATTAAAGTTCTTTAATTTATGATATTGAATATGAATCTGCGAAAAGCGATACATATTAGAAAATTCTGTGATTAAATATGTATTTATGCAAAGTAACTTTACACATCCAGCTGTATTTTCAACAACTCCATACCTCTAAATAAAGCCCCTGCTTGCTGAGCTCTTTCTCTATAAATGACTTGCTGCATTGCAGTTCACACTCTGCTATCTGAATTCTAGGCTTACGTGTTGACATAAAAAAGGCGGCTGTCTTAGGCGGATTTTATTCAGCGTTTGTTAGGTCCTTTAAATTAGAATACCAATAATTTCTAAAACTTTTCTACACTTTATTCTTCTGAGAAATACTACGTCAAAGAAAACTTTTGAAAAATACTGGTGTCTAAATCCGTGGGTCCGTACAAACGCATAACATGATCCGCCTACAACAGGCGCCATTTTTGTGTGAAGTGCAGGACTAGTATTCAGGGGGCAGTGTTTCATGGTACAGTGACGTATTTTGTATTGATGTGAAAATCTTCGATTTTAAGATTGGAATTAAGTTAATTTTTCAGACTGGAGTTAAAGTAAAGAGGCTTTTTCTAAAAGTATTGTCTAAGTCACTTTGCCTCCTTAGGACTACACATATGCAGTACAGAAATAAATTTATGTAATTTGTTATAAACTTTGAGTATATGCTGTATTCTGTTACCATTCGTCAAGCACAAAGGATTGCTGCAAAGGAAGAGCAAGTAATTAAAAAAAAATTAGAAAATATTGCTCGAGTTTCAAGCAATTTTTTTTTTATGCACTTACAATTCAGAGATATCATGACGAGTTAGTGTAAAAGTATATTTTAAATGCAAAAGTTAAAATTGGTCTTCAAAGTTATTTTTAAAAGGATCTTCTGAAATATCCCTTTTTGTCAAAATTCGTACCTTTATAACCAATTCCCATCTCGGAGTCGCGTACGCAAATCATTCAAAACAACATACTAAAACGTACTAGAAAATATGCATACTAATGTCATATTTGTATTGAGTATAAGCGAAATTGAACATTATTAGATTTTTGTTTTCTTAATCGCAAAATTAAAAAAGAAAAAAAAAGCGCAAAATTTGACTTATATAAAACGGACAAACGTTTAACCCCAATCATAATTTATACAGAACTGTTTTCTGTGTTGTACAAAGAACAGTACATATATATTTATATTATTAAAGTATTATTATATACTTAAAATATTTCATCCGTTCGGAGTCGAAAAAAAAGGTGTTCAAAGCTTGCTAAACAGCGAGTGTACCACTGTGGGTTGACCCCTGACTACGACATAGGCTGTATAGCACCACAGCGCCCCTGATCAAGAAAACCGAGTAGGACATTATGGGCTACGACCTTTATTGGACTGTAGTGTGTTTTTACTTCTTTGTATTATATATACTATATCAATCATACTGAACAAAATGGAAATTCAAACAAAAGATTCTAGTTGTAAAAAAAAAAAAAAAAAAATCTTTAAAAATATGAAATTTTTTTAAGAAAGTAAGGTAGAAATATCAATTATGTTTGTTCATTTAGTGTATAGTATATTACTTTATGTGTACTTGCATTTTGGACTACCCCACATTCACGAAACATTTTAGTTTGAAACATTTAAAACGGAATAACTGAAAATGTTGCGTTTTACGTTAACTTTCAACGAATATTAAATGCTAATCAATCTAAATTTTATGGAAAATTTTGATATTATAAAGCACTGAAAGGGTAAACTTGTTTTTTAAATACATCACATTATTTTCAACTCACAAAAGGAAGGAATTACAATTTGCAATTATGTCCAAATGTCCTAGTAATGGATTGGTTTCAGATAAAATTTAATGGAGGAAATAAGTATATTTTCATTTTCGTCATACAGCATGTTTCAGACTGTTGTTTTTTGACAGATTGTAGACTATTTTAAAGATGTTTTGAAGGAAATGACTTGCATTTAAATAACTTTAAACCATTTTTTAAAATCGCAATTTCGGCAAAATATATAATGAACACTGTCTAAGGCAATTTAAATACTGCAAGATTTTCAAAAAGAAAAAAAAACTCAATTGATATATTTCACTGCATTGATAAATTACAGAAAAGTAAAAAAAATATATAAATATTATATAATCTGATCAGTTTTTGTTTAATTGTCTGTACGATTTAATATCGATAGATGGACAAAAATACAGGGTTTTATATTTACTTTTTTTAAATATATACTGATAATATAATATTTAAAATACGACACTTTTTTTTTTAATCATTTTATTTCCATCGTAAGCAAAATAATAATGATAAAAATAAATTTAATAAAAATTGATTGGAACTGAGATAATACATCTTTTTTTTCCCTTCAAGTTGTTAAAATCATTATGCACCATAATGGAAAATTCAATTTATGAAGTCATATTTGTAAAAGAAAGCTTATCTGTAAATTTCTATTTTATTAATAAAAACTGTCATGTCCTGAAATATCTACAACCCATTCATGTCTTAATGACACGATCTAAATGTTTTTTTTTTTTCTCTTTTATGCTTCAATTTTTCCAGTACATTTTTTTTAATAGAGGGAGAGAAAGGGGAAGAAAGAAAGAGGAAAACCCCTCCGTCTGTCGTCCAATGAGCGAAATATATATTTTATTTTTAACTGAAGTTACGTTCAGCGAAGAAATAAAAAACTCAGAAACAAATACATAGAAATAAGAAACTACTATAGACAGAAGGTTGATTCCAGAACAAAAAGAAAAAAAAAATTAATAACAATTTCGTACTGAAAAATGATATGTCACTACCTCAAATTTTTATATATTGTAAAGTGTTTATTTCTATTAAATGTATATTTTTACATTCTTCTATTATTACAAGAAAAAATTATTTGATTAATGAAAATTTTCAATATCCAGTTTTCAACAGATTTAGAAGTTCTTATCTCAAGAACTAATGCACGGAATAATAAAAAAAAAAAACTTTAAATTCAGTTAGACCTTGATATAAATTATTGCTGATTAGTTTTTGGTGTAAATCTCCCAACATGTGGCTCTGCTATGCTGAATTTTTCAAGATTTTCTCGATGGTTATATCTCAAGAACTAATGCACAGAATTTCATCAAACTTCATATTCAATTAGACGTTGATATAAGTTGTTGTGGATTACGTTTTGCTCTATATCTCTCAACAAGTGGCGTTTCCATGTTGCATTTTTTAGGATTGACACTATTTTAGAGATAGTCCTTGCTCAAGATCTAACGTACGGAATTTAATAAAACTTTAGATTCAGTTTGGCATGGATATACATTGGTGCTGATTCGTTTTTGGTGTATGTGAAAGATAGAAGAAAGTTTTAGGATTGGCGCATCCGACTAGTTATCGAATGTTTTGACGTTCTGCTACCTTTACAAGAAGAAAGTATTAAATCCATGAAAAGAATTGAATTCCGGATTTCGGTGGATTTATACGTTTTAGAGGGTCCTGGACACGATTTGACTGTTTTTAGAAAATGTCTGTCGGTATGGGACAAAAATTTTGTGGGCACTCTAACTCAAGAACTAAAGCACGGAATTTAGTAAAACTTTAGATTCGGTTAGTCCCTAATATAAATTGGTGCTGATTAGTTTTTGGTGTAAATCGCCTGACAGGTGACGCTCCTATGCTACATTAATCACGATTTTCACGATAGCTATATCTTAAAAAATAATGTAAAGAATTTCATCAAACCTCAGAATCAATTAGTCGTTGATATAAATAGATTGTGATTACGTTTTGGTGTAGATCTCCCAATAGGTGGCGCTGCTATGATGCATTTTGCAGGATTGACACTATTTTAGCGATAGTCCTATCTCAAGAACTAATGCACCGAATTTAATAAAACTTTAGATTAAGTTCTGCCTTGATGCAGATTGGTGCTGATTCGTTTTTGGTGTATGTGAAACCTATGTCAGATAGAAGAATGTTTTGGGATTGGAGCATCTAATTAGTTTTCTAATGTTTTGACTTCCTTCAACCTTTACAAGAAGAAACTATTAAATTCATGAAAAAATTCGACTTCCGATTTTCGGCGGATTTATATATTTTAGAGGGTCTTAGACACGATTTGACTGTTTTTAGAAAATGTCTGTCTGTATGGGACAAAAAATTTTTGGCCACTCTATCACAATAACTAAAGCACGGAATTTAATAGAGCTTTAGATTCGGTTAGTCCCTAATATAATTGGTGCTGATTAGTATTCCGTTTAAATCGCCCAAAAGGTTTCGCTGCTATGCTACACTTTTCACTATTTTCATAACAGCTTTATCTCAAGACTAATGCACATAATTTCATCAAACTTCAGATTTCGTTAGACCTCGTCATAAATAGACTGTGATTAAATTTTGGTGTAAATAACCCAACAGCTGGCTCTGCTATATTACTTTTTCACGATTTTAACGATAGCCATATCTGAAGAACTAATGCATAGAATTCCATCATACTTCAAATTCAGTTAGACGTTGACATAAATTGTTGTGGATTATGTTTTGTTGTAAATCTGTCAACAGGTGGCGCTGCTATGCTGCATTTTTTAGGATTTACACTATTTTAGCGATAGTCCTCTCTCAAGATCTAACGTACGGGTTGGGTTGGGTTGGGTTGATTTTTGACGGCCGATTATCTACACATGGGATATAGGCCCGGGGGGAGTGCCCTTCGTGGGGGTCTTTCTAAGGGAACCTAACCCGTATTTACGCATGGATAAATCCACGGCTCGAAGAAAACCACGAAAACTCCGAACGATTAGGCCGACGGGCGCGATTGGGATCGAACCCAGCACCTCCCGTCTACCAGCTTCGAGAGCACAACCTCTCAGCCACTGGTGGGGCCCTCTAACGTACGGAATTTGATACAACTTTAGATTCAGTTAGGCTTTGATATAGATTGGTGCTGATTCGTTTTTGATGTATGTGAAACCTATATGAGATAGAAGAAACTTATAGGATTGGCGCATCCGACTAGTTATCAAATGTTTTGACTTTCTTCTATCTTTACAAGAAGAAAGTATTAAATTCAGGAAAAAAATCGACTTCGGTTTTCGGCGGATTTATACGTTTTAGAGGGTCTTGAACACAATTTGACTGTTTTCAGAAAATGTCTGTCTGTATGGGACAAAAATTTTGTGGGCACTCTAACTCAAGAACAGGATTTCGCGACTTTCAATGAAGCACGGATTTCAATAAAAATTTAGATTCGGTTAGTCCCTATTATAAATTGGTTCTGATTAGTTTTTGGTGTAAATCTGCCAACAGGTGGTGCTGTTATGCTACATTTTCACGATTTTCTTGATAGCTATGTCTCAAGAGTTAATGCACAGAATTTCACAAAACTTCAGATTCAATTAGTCTTTGACATAAATATATGCTGATTACGTACAGAAATGATTTTGTTTTTGTTTACTGTTTTTTTCTGTACAGCACAGACTTTTTAAAAATATGTAACTGATAGGAAGCATGAATTGTATAATAATTTAAATTTCGTATTTTAACACGGACAGTTGAATTTTTATTTAACATATATCATGGTTCAATAATAATAAAATATATATATATATATATATATATATATAATTTTTTTTATAAGGAAATCCAATTAGATATTTGTAATCAGAAAACTTATACCTTGTTGATTGTTCTTATGTCTGTTTTAACTTTTATAGTTTAAAGTAGTATCTTTTGTTTGGTACTATTTTTGCGGATGCGAATTAGCTTTTCCTTACATAGGAAAGAAATCTTTCCTCATGAAATTTTATTTTTTCAATGTTTAAGTGGGTTCAATAGTTTTACGATACCTTTATTTTTTTAATTAATTAATTAATTAATTAATTAATTATTACCATTGTTTCATGTATTATAGTTTTCTTTTCAAATTTATTTTATATAAACCTATTCTTCATATATTATTCGTTAGAGTCTAATTATTATATTCCAAGATCCATTTTAATATTAATGAATAAAACTTTATTTATAACACCGAAAATATTCACCATTTATTAAAATAATAAATTTTAAAATTATAATGTATATATAAAATTATAAATTATAATATATATTTTAAATTTTTAAATAAGGAATAAAAATTTTTGTTGCTCGCAACCTTAGATCCAAAAAATATTATTAATTTCAGTTTTGAGATTTTATTAATGTAAATACATTAGATTTAACCTAGGTCTAAAGCTTTTAGATTATTTGAGAAATATTTTAATGAAGAAGACTATATAATGAAATTATTTACATTTAAAGACACTACAATTTAATAACAACAAATAAAATTTGCATTACATATTTTACAAAACAATAGTTCCAGGTTTTTTGTTTGTATCTAACCTACTCATATTAATGAAAACTAAAAAATTAAACCTAAATTTACATTTTGTGCTTCTATTGTTGCGTGTAATAATTGTATTAAAATTACTTTTAGATAACTTTCAATACAAAAAAGTATAAAGCTACCTATTGCAGCCGTTCGGAGGAAAGCAATTCCGGAAAATTTCGATATATTTTCACCGATCATGACCCCGAGAGCCCAAAACCACCCTCCGTTCAACTGTTGATTTATATATATATATATATATATATATATATCCATTCCGTAATAAGGAAATATTTTTTTCAACGGAGAAAAATAGCATGCTTTTATAGCCTGAAGGGTATGGATGGGGATTGGTTAGCGTTACTGGTATGGGGCAGACACCCTAGTTATTGAAATTGTAAAAATAATAAAACTAGCTTTTTTATGAATATTTATTTTGAAACTGTATCGTTCTAAACATCAAATTTAAAATTAAAATTCGAATTTTTATTCATTTTATTAACATCTCCCACCACCCACCTCCATAAATAGTATAAAAAATTCTGGTACCACTCATTTGAAAACCTGACAATTTTAAATAATTATTTAGTTAATAAATAATTTTTAAAAATATAATGTAGGATATATTGCTAAATGTATTTGAATGTATTCAATCCTCGTTTAAATATTATTTCATGGATTTCATGTTTGAAATTGTTAATGATTTTTATTTCTCAGTGCGTTTAACTTACAATGGATTGTCAGTACATTATAATGTTGTCTTTCTAACCGTTCAAAACTCTCAAAAAAGGCAATAGGATCACAAAAAATTATAAATATGTTATTTTTGGTAAATTGAACGGCATTTCATTATT
The DNA here is from genome assembly GCA_963931845.1 of Maratus michaelseni. Taxonomy (NCBI): domain Eukaryota; kingdom Metazoa; phylum Arthropoda; class Arachnida; order Araneae; family Salticidae; genus Maratus; species Maratus michaelseni. The sequence goes on from OZ007592.1 coordinate 399,288,325, forward strand.
AACAGTATAATCATGAAAATTCTATTACTACTTTATATACGTTATCGCAAATATATCAAAAAATAAAATAAAAATAGATAAAATATATCAAATATAACCATTTACAAATATTCAATTTTGGAATGCATTTTAATCATATAATTATTTTTTTAATTTAAAGAAACTGAAATTTTATATTTAATAACTAATTAGAGCCTCAAGTCAATGTCTTTTTTTAATGTTCTTCTGTTTCCTCACTCTTTCAAAAACACTCAGATAAAAGTCCCAGTTCATTTGAATTAGTATAGTTCAACACGGATAGATGGCGCTCTAATTCTGTTAGAAAAGAAAGCGTCTCAGTAAATGATTTTTTCTAGTGCCTTTGCCTTTTTATTTTATTTTATTTTTTGCTCCTACTTTTAGATAATTATTTAACATTCAATATCGAAATAAACGCAGATCAGCATAAAATTTAACTAAATGATTCATAACTAGCTTAAGAAATAAATTATTTGTTAAAAAAAAATATTACTAGCTTAACAAATAAATTATTTGTTATCTATACAATAAGTTGAATGCATTGTTGTTTTATTATAAAATCATATTAAAAAAATGTATACCATATTTTTAACCTCGTAATGTTTAAATGCATTTTAATGATCCATTTTTATTATTTGAACGAAATTTTAAATGACTATTCTTAAAGAAAGATTCAGTTCAATCTGATTATCTTTTCCCGTGGTAATTTTTATTTATTTTTGTCATATATGAAAACATTTTGTTAGAAGTTTTATAAAATGTAATTGGTTATGTAAAGAAGGGTTTTACAACACAATGTAGAATATTAACAGAATAATTATACAGAATTTTCTCACCTGCATATTAATGACTTAAACTAAAAAATATTATCCTAAATGAATAATTATGTTATCTTGATTGGATTTCACATTGCATTTCCATTCTCTATTTATTTATTTATTTATTATTATTATTATTTTTTTTAAATGATAATTGTAATTCAAGCACTTTTCACAAGGCGAAATGTTATATTTAAAGCTATATAACAACTATATTCTATATGTATTTTGCGTTTAACAGTAAATATGCATAAAACCGGTCATTTGACCGGTACCAAACGAAAATATTTCTATTCGAACAAGAAATCTCTTTAATAAAACAAACAAAATATAAGTCACACAAAAATAAGTTAATTTAAAACTAAAATTCTGGTGTAAAATATTTCATTATTATTATTATTATTATTTTATAAAACTTGAATAAATTTCCAGGTATGTTTAGTGTTAAATTCATATTTTATTGGAATTACACAAAGTTATTTATTTGTTTAAAGTTTTGTTTTCTGAAAGCACAATTAGTACACACTGAGAAATCTAAATAAACCCTTACAACAATTAAAAAATATATAGTATATTATTTAGAAATTTTTAAATGCCCGGTAACGAACTTACATGAAAACTATTTCTTGCAATTCCGTTAAGTGTTTATTTTGATTTCTCAGGGAGCACTAATTGTGCTTGCAGAAAACAAAACTTGTAAAAATTAATTAACTTTATGTAATTCTAATAAAATTTTGCAAATTTGCTCTGATCCCTTATTCCGTTGCCAAATAATTGCTCTTTAACGAAAAAATGGCGCACCAGTAAACCAATTGACACCACTAAATTTAAATAGCTTTCTTTTTCTTACTTACGAATGGAATCTTTGAGATTTCTTAACACGAAAAATACTATTAAAATTTAGTGGTGACAATCGCCCAAGTGCTGCGCCACTGCTCCATCACTGTTTATTTAGAAAAACAAATTATCTACAAAGATCTCTGTAGAAAGTAATGAAATTCTTACCAAAATTCAAAACATTAAACATAACATAAAATTATATAATTAATAAAAATTATGTATACTGGAAAATATTTATGAATACCATGTATGAAACTAAAAGTGAAGAGCTTTTCTTGTTAGAAATAATTCCTCATATTGGATTAAATTAGAATCTCTGCAACCACTCGAAAACACAGCAGTTCAAAAAAAAATCCCTGACGGCTCGGCCTACAGGCACAGGTAGATTTCGAACTCGCAGACCGTGGGAAGCCTGTTTGTTGGGAATTGCGGAAGAAATGACCTTTTTGCCATGATGTGGCAGTTGGAACCGCCTACTTCGAAACCTAACTTGTTTGCAGGCGGAGACAGCAGGGATTTTTATTATTATTATTATTATATATATTTTTTTTTGCTATAAGAGTTGGTACTATAAAAACTTGTCGATATAAAAGTTTTAGATAATATTAACAGGATTTATAATAAATTTAAGCGAATTTGAAATCTTGGGAATTGACGAAGTTATGATTTTTTTCTTCTAAAACCCACCTCCCCCCCCCCTTGGGGCCATTTTTAACTATATCAAAAATCTGTCATACATAAATTTTCGCCCTTCTCTTAGAAGTAATAATAACTTCAAGCGGATTCGATACGTATCATAATTAAGAAATTATGGGTTTTTTTCTGTTTTCACAAAAAGCCCCCCCACCCATCCACCCCCTTAGTTCGATTTTGCCCATTAACGAACTTGACCGAGATTTTATGCCCCTTGATTTTATGTATCAGTTTCGAAAAGATGCGGGAGTTGGAACCGCCTACTTCGGAAAATAACTTGTTTGCAGGCGGAGCCGGCAGGGATTTTTTTTTTTTTTGCTACAAGGGTTGGTTCTGTAAAAAACTTGTCAATATAAAAGTTTTAGATAATATTAAGAGGATCTATAATAAATTTAAGCGGATTTGATATCTTGTGAATTGACGAAGTTATGAATTTTTTTCTTCTAAAACACCCCTATTTTTCCCCCTTGGGGCCATTTTTAATTATATCAAAAATCTGTCATACATACATTTTCGGCCCATCTCCTAGAAGTAATAATAACTTTAAACGGATTCGATACGTATCATAATTAAGAAATTACGGTTTTTTTCTGTTTTCACAAAAATCCCCCCTCACATCCTCCCCCCCTTAGTTCGATTTTGCCCATTAATGAACTTGACCGAGATCTTATGCCCCTTGATTTTATGTATCAGTTTCGAAGAGACTTGTGCAGAATTATTGCAGTTATCGTGTCCATAAAAAAGTGACATAGATAGATAGATAGATAGATAGATAAAGTTTTGAACTGGGGGTGGTTTTGGGTTCTGGGAGTTATGATCGGCGTAGATCTGCAAAAATATTTCAAAAATTCCAACTTAGGTGAGAATGTAATAGGTAGTATTTCTTACGAAATCTACCTAAAAGGAAAATGCAGTAGAAGTTTTTTCTTCCACGTAGTGCAATATTTCATGAACAGATTCGCGAACATAAATATCTTGTTGACTACTATATCCAATTATCTTCAAATGCAGTACCCAACTTATCGTCTTTAAAAGTGATAATGAATCATTTAATGACTATTTTATTTTATGTCATCAAATAGTGAACAAAGTGAAAACATTATTTAAAAGAACTTGTATAATTGGTGCAACAAGTAAGAAATCACAGCTAATTAGTGGTGTATTATATGTGTGCTCGTCTATTAGCGAAATATGCCAGAAAACTCCAATTAAAGAGAATCTCATGACTCTAAAAACAGTTCAAGGACAAAAACAAGAACACTAAAAAAAGAAACAAGCTCTTTTTTTTTGGACTGAAAAACATTTAAGTTAATCTGCCTACAGAACACATCCGTTCAACACATTTAAAAGGAGCGAATGCCTCTTGTAATTTCTAAACTATGAATATCCTTTTGAAACTTACTAAATTCAATCTAAAATTTAAATTCAATTAACTGTAAAATTACATAATATATATATTTTCTTATACACAAAAATGACTTATTATTTCAGTCAATAATAATGTCATATAAAAGTTCTTTTACAGAAATATAGTCACAAAGGATTAGAGTGACTTAATTACGTACATTGTGAACATGTCCTAGATTATTACGTTCTATCTTGGATATAACTATGGCGATCATGGAAAGAGAAGGTAGGATCATTTTCATTTCTCAATTGTTGATCAGTCTCAATAGTTATTTACTTTCTGAGAAACCAATTTTTTGAGATAACGCGCAACCGAACTTACACTTCTAAAATTTCTTTAAATTAAAATATATATATATATATAAATAATAAATTTTTAAATCAACCATTTTTATATAATTTTAAAAACTTTAATTATTATTCTGGCATACTATATAATAGTTAAAATCCTTTTTTTAACAACTAATACTTATATTTCTTTCCGTATTTACTAGTCTGTCTTTAAATAGTTAATTTGCATTTTATAAATTGCTGAAAATATTTTTTAATGTTAAGATAAAACATTGTTTCCTTCTTCTGAATGTTGCAAAGAATATACGCTGTCATATGAAAAAAGTTTTATTAGGATTTTAACAATAAATGCAGGGTGCGTCAGAAAAATGTATACACACTTTGAATGACTATAACTTCAGTTTTTATTCACCATATAATTAATATTTAAATTGAAAAATAATCTACATAAAATGTATAACTTTTCCTCCTACCGCAGATGTTCAAAATTATTACCGTTCTGGTCAATATACTGCTTATATAAAGGTGGGTTATTGATTCACAAACTTCAACAAGCATTTCATTTGGTGTTGGGGCGCATTCTTGTTCAATTGCAGTTCCGGGATGTTGTTTATCAGCATCCATTTGTTACAAACTTACCTTTTATCCGATGCATTGTAAGAAGTATTGGTGGATTTGCTTGAAACGCCCTGCGATATTATCTTTGTACTTCTGCTACATTTTCATACTTTCAGTCGTGCAGTCGGCCCCGCTTAATAGCATGCAGTTGATTCCATTGAATTGTATGCATTTAAGAGAGGACAGCAATTAATGTTATCACTATACGTTATGATTTGATTATATACCACAGATATGATAATTATTAATGTTCAATAACTATTTACATAATAATTTAAAAAATAAATATTGTATTAATAATTTTAATCAATAACACTGCAAAGTGATCTTAAAGCTTGCCAGAATTCCCACGACATAACAATCGGGGGGGTGGGGCGCAGTTGTCGTCCGATGAGGAGGGAAACACTGGCGATAAATAACGTTATTTTATTCTCTTGACCGCCACGATTGCATTTTTCCCCAATTCCAGGATTTTCCAAGAGGTACCCCAACATCTTGAGTCGTCGTACGGCAAGCTTTAAAAGAAAATCGCACATGTCCAAAATCAAAATTCCCATGCGCTTTCTAGAATTAAGAGAATAACGTCTTCTTTCACGACGATTTCTTCTCTTCGATTGTAAAAATAACAAACCATTGTTACAAAAGAAAATATTTCCGTTCTTACAATTCATCGCATTACAGTAATTATCAAAATCCGGATTAGTAGATTGGAGATATTTTATGCGAATAACCGGGTATTGTTACTTGATAAAACGAGTTAATTTAACATTAACCTTATGGGGACCGTTTCTGTCCCACGGCATTCTATGCTTATAAACGGGGTATGCAATTATCCGTTACTCGATTAAGTGGGCCGACTGTATTAAAAAAATATTTTTTCAAAAGTTTTTCTTGCGCCAGTCACTGTTTCCAATTAATTACACTTTGAAAAAAAAAGAAAAAAATTAGAAAGTTGTGACCAGTTAAACTCTGTATGTATACATTTTTCTTTCACACTTTCATCAATATTTTAATATAATTTTTCCTTTTTCAAAAGTTATTCTTGGTCCAGTCATTGTTTCCAATTAATTACACTTTGAAAAGAAAGAAAAAATTAGAAAGTTGTGACCAGTTAAACTCTGTATGTATACATTTTTCTTTCATACTTTCAGCAATGTTTTAAAATAGTTTTTCCTTTTTCAAAAGTTATTCTTGGTCCAGTCATTGTTTCCAATTATTTACACTTTGAAAAAAAAAGAAAAAAATTAGAAAGTTGTGACCAGTTAAACTCTGTATGTATACATTTTTCTTTCACACTTTGAGCAATGTTTTAAAATAGTTTTTCCTTTTTCAAAAGTTATTCTTGGTCCAGTCATTGTTTCCAATTAATTACACTTTGAAAAGAAAGAAAAAATTAGAAAGTTGTGACCAGTTAAACTCTGTATATATACATTTTTCTTTCATACTTTCAGCAATATTTTAAAATAATTGTTCTTTTTTCAAAAGTTTTTCTTGGTCCAGTCATTCTTTCCAATTAATTGCACTTTGAAAAGAAAGAAAAAATTAGAAAGTTGTGACCAGTTAAACTCTGTATGGATACATATTTTCTTTCCTACTTTCAGCAATGTTTTAAAATAATTTTTCTTTTTTCAAAAGTTTTTCTTGGTCCAGTCATTGTTTCCAATTAATTGCACTTTGGAAAGAAAGAAAAAAATAGAGAGTTTTGACCAGTTCATACCAACTCAGTATACATACCAACTCTGTATGTATACATTTTTTCTTTCATACTTTCAGTAATATTTTAAAATAATTTTTTCTTTTTTAGCACTTTCCAACCTAGTTGAAAAGTGCTTATGAGTTCGGTTTGTCCGGCCGTCTGCCGTCTGGCCGTCTGCCGTCTGTCCGTGCTCTAACACCCGTAAATATGCTCGGATTGCTCTGCAATTTTTATATGTTATTGTTGTTATCTATAGCATGTTTCCTATTTCAACGGAAGTGTGTAGCACTTATAGTTTTTTTACAGGGACACTCAAAAGAATTCCGTTACATTGCGGTCTATGGGGAAAAATCATTTGCGGTTTATTTAAATAATGTTTCACTATTTTAAACGCATTGTAATTTATATATATTACTAAGGTGCATTAGAAGAAGCTTAATATGGAACAGGGTGTGCATAGCACTTATAGTTACTTTACAGGGACAGTAAAAATAATTCTGTTACATTACGTCTATGGAGAAAAATCGTCTGCGGTTTATTTAAATAATGTTTCACTATTTTAGACGCATTGAAATTTATATAGATCACTAAGGTGCATTACAAGAGACTTACTACGGAATATTGTGTGTATAGCAGTCGTCGTTCATTTACAGGGACACGCAAAAGAATTCTCTACTGTCTGTTAACAATAATTCCTGGAAGTGCGTTTTAAGTTATTGAACGCGATTTTAATTTTAACTTGCTTTTTGTCTATTACGTGGTGTGTATAAATTCTGTAGATCCTATACAGGGCAGCACAAAAGTTCGCGAACACATTTCTGTTTATTGACAAACTCCAGACGGAGAATTTTAAACTGTGCTACGCGTTTCCTAACTGAACTAAAATTATCATCCTATAAATCACAAATCTATAGATCCTAGACAGGGCTGAATAAAAGTATTCGGATATTTTTCTGAATATTGTATATGTTGGAAATTCCTGAAATTATGTTTTTAAATATGTTATGCGTTTTCTAAATTGTTTACTTAGATGTTAGCTTTTAGCTTATTAAACGGTTTGATTTGTAAAATTATTTTGGAAGCGTTGGAAAGTGCTATATAATCTATGCTTGACGCATGATTTTTCGTTCTTGTTCAAAAGTTATTCTTGGTCCAGTCATTGTTTTCAATTAATTACACTTTGAAAAGAAATAAAATAATTAGAAAGTTGTGACCAGTTAAACTCTGTATATATACATTTTTCTTTCATACTTTCAGCAATATTTTAAAATAATTGTTCTTTTTTCAAAAGTTTTTCTTGGTCCAGTCATTCTTTCCAATTAATTACACTGTGAAAAGAAAGAAAAATTAGAAATTTGTGACCAGTTAAACTGTGTATGTATACATTTTTCTGTTGCACCCTATATATCGGGGATTTTACACAAGTTTTATAAAATTATTTAGGCTAGAATTTTTATTTAGAACTATTTAACTATATTATTTATTTTACTCATGTGTTATATTTTATTTATTTTATGGATAAATGTCTAGTTCGAATTATAATATTCAAATATGTTACCGGTCAAAGTATGAACGGTTTTTTAGTATTTTTTGTGTTAAAATTGCTCAAAAGTACAACTTTGTATCTGAAGAAAGTTTAAGTTTTCATCCTGTTATTCGCGAGAATCAATAAAACGCGCAAGAAAAGGAATAATAAAGTGTGGAGGGGGAGCGGAATCTGAGCTATTTCGTTTAACAATATGTATATATTTTGAAATTCATAATTTATTACTCTACCTACATATATATACATGTCTTTTCTGTTAACAAAAAAAAATTGCTTTACACGACTGATGTTCATCACGATTAATGAACATACAACGAAACTTATTGCAATAAAAAACTAGTCGTTGGGGGCGACCGTAATACTTACCCATCATTGATATGCATAATGTAAAATATTAAAATAAAAATGTGTAAACTACTTATAAAATGCATTGCAATTCAAATAAAATCGTGGCTTGATGACGTCATAAACTTTAAAGGCTCGATTACTGAATTGCTTGAAAGAAACCTCCTTATAACTCCAAAAGTAATAATCTTATTAACTAGCAGTTTATTGCATCTGATTAAGTGTCAAATTTACAATTAAAATATATCTTTGAAGTGAAATTTGGATGAAATACAGGGTCATGAAAAATCGAAGAGTGTGGGAATTGGATTACAAATGTCTCGGCAACTAACTTTACGATGGACTTCATGCTTTATGCAAAATTTGTTTTTTTATTGTCTTTTATATTCATTTCTTAAAATAAACGATTTCGAAAATTTGTATATACCTTTTATCAGAACGAATATTTCGAGAGTCCGAAAAAAATAGTTCCAGTTAATCGAGGTTATTGAAATTAAATAGGCTTCTTCCCATTATTACATACTAAGTACATACCAAATTGCAAGTCTCTATCTCAATTTGTTCGGGAGATAGAGCGTTTACAGACAGACAGACGGACGGCAAATTTTTTTTTTTCTAAAAATATGTTTTTCGGAATCTCCAGTGTCGGAAACGTGTAAATCCGTCAAAAAAATTTTTTCGATTTTCAAAACGATTACAAGATTACCTATACTACGTATGATGGGTAAGTAAAAGGATATCCGCTGTCGCATCTCAAAACTTTTCTCAAGTACGTTAAAAATAACGTGTTCTTTCTATTTATGAAGAGAAAATTTCACCCCCTGAAAAGAATATGTTAAAAAAGAAATGGATTGAGTAGGGGGTGGGGTCAAATTTAATTTAACAGCATGCACTGCATGCCTATAAAAGGTATTCTGTAATATTTTTGTCCTTTTTAACACTTTCCACCGAGTTGAAAAGTGTTTATGACTTCGGTTTGTCTGTCCGTCTGTCCGTGCTTTAACTCCCGTAAATATCCTCGGATTGCCCAGAAATTTTTGTATGTTATTGTCGTTTACTATAGTATGTTCCCTATTTCAACTGAAGTGTTTAGCACTTATAGTTTCTTACAGGGACAGTCAAAAGTATTCCGTTACATTACAGTCAATGGGAAATAATCAAGTGCATTTTGGTGATATTACGCCATTTGAAACATGATTAAATTATTATATAATTAAGACGCAAATTAAAACATGATTTTAGTAGAATATCTGGTGCAAAGAATTAATTCATTTACAGGGTCAAATAAAAGAATTCTGTTACACATCGTTCTATGGGGAAAAATCGTCTGCAGTGTAATTTAGTGATATTTCACTATTCAAACTTGATGAAAATTATTTGCATTACTGAGGTGCACTATAAATTGCTCTCTTGTGTGCATTGCGTTTATTTACAGGGACACACAAAATATATTGTTTGCAGTACATGTGCGATATTTACAGTCTATGAGTGATAAGTGCGTTTTCAATTTTGGTTTGCGTTTTTAAGTTTGACTAATTTTTTTCATAGTACGCGTGTGTTTATGAACTCGGTGGATCATATAAAGGGCTACACAAGGGAATTCGTAAGTATTACGGACTATGGGAGTGAATTGCTTAAGGGTAGTTTTTAATTGTTTTTATGCATTTTCCTGCTGAACTATATTTAATAGACTAACAGAAGTTTGTGGAATACAAATAAATTCACATACAGGGCTGCGTAAAGAAAAAGATACATTGTCGTTTACGGTTGCTAATTGCTACGAGTGAGTTTTAAGTTGTCTTTTAGTGGCCTTTTTAGACTTGCCTTTTAGTTGTCTTTTATGTGGTGTCCACAAAAGTCTTCAGGTAATATACAGGGCTGTACAAAAGATTTCGAGTGCATTTCTATCGATTGGAGAAAATTGCTAAATGTGAATATTCTAACTGAACTAAATTTTATCATACTATATATCCACATCTATTGATCATATAAAGGGCTGCACAAAACAATTCGACTACTTTTTTGACACTGTAAAGTGATTTCGAAAACTGTATCTTTCAATGTGTTATATGTTTTCTAAACTGTTTACTTACATATCTTCTTTCACGGTGAAGTTTCGTTACAATTTTCTGACTGTGTTAGAAAGTGTTTCATAATCTACGCTTGACGCATGATTTTACGTTCTTGTTTCTTTTTTCAAAAGATTTCTTAAACACGGCTTACATCCAAGGCGATTAACATAAAAACAATCAGGTGTAAAATGTAAAATGCACTCGACCAATCATAAAATTAAATGTTTATCACGATTATTTGCATTTCAAAACGTTATACTAACTATTTTTGAAGCTACATATCAGAGACATGTATTTTTTAATGAATAAATATGTAAAAATTTTTAAAATATAGCCTTCTTGATCATTATTTCTTTGTCCTTTTTTATACTTTTATGATTCTTCCACTTTTGTTAACTTATTATTTTAAAATTTTAAAATTTCATTATATTTTTCTTAAAAAAAATATTTCTTATATGTATAGATATATACATTACACATACATAAATATATATGTATAAATAAATGTGTATCTATATCTTTTTATATGCACGTAATTTCTATTTTATAAAGAACAGAAAAAAGTTTTCAGAATATAATATAAAATCTTGTTTTCTTCATCTGATATTTGCATATAAGTAAGAATACCCGCTGTCACATGTCAAAAGTTTTTTAAATGATTTAAATAATGGAAAGTAATTTCTAAGCACAAATCAGAAAAGTCCTAATCTTTATTCTGCTGTTCACCTGATTTTTGTAAACCAGTGAAAGAATATTTGAAACGTTGAGGATGTGAGCATTTTTGTTCAACAAAACAATATTATTCTTAACATGTGCACCATTATCAATCTCTGCACAATTATCTATCTATGCATGTATGTATTCCTTTATCTGAAACAACCGTTGAATCCTGCTTATATTCGTTTTTTTTTCAGGAAAAAGAAGGTATAGAACATAAAATGCACTTCACGCTTTCAGAAATTAAATGGTTTTAAATTTATATTTAAACTTGAAAAAAAAAATCATTTTTTGAAATTACAAATTAAAGGTAAATTTTTTTAATGATTAATCAAAAATATAAGTTTATACTCTTGTCATTTTTTATTTTCTTATTCATGTTTTAAAAAAAATTCTAAACTATAGTTTGAAACCTCTAACAAGCATTACTTATTTTATCCTCCGAAATTTTTTACAGGTTATAATGCAAATAACTTACTTTTTAGTTACTTAGTATATAAGTATTATATACGTAAATATATGTTTATGTCTATTTGCATTTTATAAGCAGCTAAAAATATTTTCTCAATATAACATAGATGCATGTTTGCTACATCTAAAATTTGGATGTAAGTGAGAACATACGCTGTCACATGTCCAAAGTTTTCGCTATGATTTAAAACTTAATCTAAAAGTAGAACTCGGAAAAGGCCACGTGTTCTTTCTGTTGTTCACGAAAATTATTAAAACCGACGAAAGAATATTTTCAAGGGGGAAGACCTAAGCCGTTTTGTTTAAACATATAGGTATTTAATACATAATTAAGGGGTAGCATAATCTTATGTTTGCTGCATATATGTCATTCTCTTTTAACCAAAGAAAGCCTGAACACTTTTTATATTCATCATGATTATTATAAGAATGAAACTTAAATTATTATATTTGTATATGTATATATAGGTATCATTACTGAAGCACTAAATTAGAAATAATCTTTTATTTATGTTTTATTAATTTTTTCTTAAACTTTTTAATTAATTAATTAATTTTTTTTAAACAATTATTCACAAGTATAGAACTATATTTTTCTCATGCATTATTCCCTTTTATTTATTATTTTATCTTCGTTACAAAACTGTCGTTAAAATTGTTTAACAAAAAATACTGATTCTTTCTTGTGTATTTACTTATGTGTTACGACACACGCACACACACCCATAATTTCATTTTATAAGGAACAGAAAATATTTTTAGAAAATAATATATAACCTTGTTTTCTACCGCTGAAATTTGCATATAAGTAAAAATATCCGTTGTCACATGTCAAAAGTTTTCTCTAGGACTTTAAAAGTAATCTGCAAGTGCAACTCGGAAAAGGCCACCTGTTCTTACTGTTGTTCAAGCGAAATATTAAAACCGACCGAAGAATATTTGTAAGGGGGAAGACCTCAGCCGTTTTTCTTAAACATATATGTATATATACACATAATATATTAAGGGTTACCATAATCTATTTTTGCTGTATATATGTCCTTCTCTTTTATCCAAAGATGGCCTGAACAATCTTTCTATCCATTTTGATTATTATAAGAAAATGAATTTTAGAACATTATATTTGCATGTATATATATATATATATGTATATATATATATATATAATTATAATTTCTGAAGCACTAAATTAATTTTTTTAATTTATTTATCTATTTTTAACAATTAATCACAATTATATTACTATATTTTTCGCATGCACTATTTCCTTTTATTTATTATTTTATCTTCGTAACAAAGCTGTCGCTTAAATTGTTTAACAAAAAATACTGATTCTTTCTTGTGTATTTACTTATGTGTTACGACACACGCACACACACCCATAATTTCATTTTATAAGGAACAGAAAATATTTTTAGAAAATAATATATAACCTTGTTTTCTACCGCTGAAATTTGCATATAAGTAAAAATATCCGTTGTCACATGTCAAAAGTTTTCTCTAGGACTTTAAAAGTAATCTGCAAGTGCAACTCGGAAAAGGCCACCTGTTCTTACTGTTGTTCAAGCGAAATATTAAAACCGACCGAAGAATATTTGTAAGGGGGAAGACCTCAGCCGTTTTTCTTAAACATATATGTATATATACACATAATATATTAAGGGTTACCATAATCTATTTTTGCTGTATATATGTCCTTCTCTTTTATCCAAAGATGGCCTGAACAATCTTTCTATCCATTTTGATTATTATAAGAAAATGAATTTTAGAACATTATATTTGCATGTATATATATATATATATGTATATATATATATATATAATTATAATTTCTGAAGCACTAAATTAATTTTTTTAATTTATTTATCTATTTTTAACAATTAATCACAATTATATTACTATATTTTTCGCATGCACTATTTCCTTTTATTTATTATTTTATCTTCGTAACAAAGCTGTCGCTTAAATTGTTTAACAAAAAATACCAATTTTTTCTTGTGTATTTGCTCATGTATTACGACACACGCACACACATATGCCATTAATATTCGTTTTTATGAGGAACAGAAAATATTTTCAAAAAATAATATATAACCTTGTTTCTTTCTTCTGAAATTTGCATATAAGTAGAATATCCGTTGTCACATGTCAAAAGTTTTCTCTAGGACTTTAAAAGTAATCTGCAAGTGCAACTCGGAAAAGGCCACGTGGTCTTCCTGTTGTTCACGGGAAATATTAAAACCCCAGGAAAAAGAAATGTTTGAGGGGGAGGATCACAGCCATTTTGTTTAACAATTCATTTTTTCCCCAGTAGCACGCCTCCGAAAACTTAGGGTGTCAAAGAAGGGTGCCAGATGCCTGAATATTGGAACAGATCTATTCGAGCGTGGGAAATATGGGGGGAAGTGATAGGAAGAATCAACCCTCAGCATGACGTAACGCAGTGGTTGAGTAATCGTGTTACATGCTCAATCTGTACACAGCACTCTCCAAATCTGATATCTTTTGTTCTTGCGTACCATTTCAGCCACCCCTCTACTTGAATGAAAGTGAGAGATTCAAGAGGAATTTTGAGTTAAAAAATACTTTTATTTATGTTAGATATATTTGGATGTTGGAAAATAATAAAGGAAGTTGAAAGTGTCATGTGATAAGAAACAATAGATTTATGTTCTACAATAGCTTCTTTTTTTTTTCTTTTTCTTTTAGAGCTATTTGTCATTATTAATAAGACGTATTTACGAATGCATAAAATGACATGATGACGAGTTAAAAAATATGCTTTTAAATTACTTTTAAATATATATTATTTTTGTCGGAAAATACAAAATTATTGCTATTTACTAAATTTTATTTAACCTTTTCGGATCCGAATATTTCACCCGAACCACAATTTTTTAATAGAATTTTTCTATTTAATATTTACATAGCAGAAATTGTAGACGCCTCATTTAATTGCAGTTCTTTTTTTTTTTTAAGAGCTATTTGTCATTTTTAATAAGACGTTTTTACGAATGCATAAAGTGATATTATGACGAGTTAAAAAATATATGCTTTTAAGTTACTTTTAAATATCTTTTTTTTTTGTCGGAAAATACAAAAGTATTGCTATTTACTAAATTTTACTTATCCTTTTCGGATCCGAATATTTCACCCGAATTCGTACTATAACAGTGTTCGTACGCTTTTACCACAATTTTCTAATAGAATTTTTCTATTTAATATTTACATAGCAGAAATTATAAACGTCTCATTTAATTGCAGTTTTTTTTTTTTTTTTTTGGTATTTTTCCATTATCCCGTTGAACATTTTTCATTAAAAAAAAATATAATAATAAAATAAAATTTAAAAAATATATATCGCAAAACCGTAACGCCAAATAAACAAATGGAAGAACGTTGACATTGGAATCTCAAATGAATAAATAAATAAAATACAAGAAAATCGGAAAAGTCTCACTCACCAAAGTGTCCAGCTATCACTATCAGTAAGTTTAAACAATAAAATTTACAATATATTCACGAAAACAAAAATAATAATCTTCTATATTTATTTATTTACATTATTTTTCTTAATTATCCATCTCAGCTGGGGGATATGTTTATGACGTCAGTTGAAACTGATGTCGTAAAAACCACTGTAAAAAATGACCAATGTTTCTTATTTTATGAAAATATATTATAACCACGAACGGAAATATAAGATAATCTTCTGAGTTATCCGAAATTTCAAATAGCACGTTACATTGTCTTTTGAATCCCCAGAAACCAATACATTTCCAAAATTTAAAGAATAATTTATAAAAACAAATTATTTTTAGCTGCCCGTATTTTTCTGAAACGTTTCCGAAGGGTTTTTATAGTGTATTAATTAGTGTCCTCAGCCTGAAATACCTGAATTTTGAATGTCATCAATTCTCAAGTACACGTTTTCAGCCGCATAAGTTAATTTATACATGAAATAGTAAAGAAATAATCTTAATTTTAATGTTATTGTTAACGCTGTTAATTTTGCATGTTTGTCTGTTAAACATTTTTTTTAGCATGAAAATGTTTACTTCAGAATTGATAGCATTCGATAAACAGGTTTTCCAGGCCGAGGACACTAATTAATACACTATAAAAACCCTTCGGAAACGTTTCTGAAAAATACGGGCAGCTAAAAATAATTTGTTTTTATAAATAATTCTTTAAATTTTGGAAATGTATTGGTTTCTGGAGATTCAAAAGACAATGGAACACGTTATTCGGAATTTCGGATAACTCAGAAGATTATATTATATTTTCGTTCGTGATTATAGTATAATTTCATAAAATAAGAAACTTTGGTCAATTTTTACAGTGTACGTAACTATGCATCGCAACATTTTTTCAATGCTTTTTCTCTTTTAATATCACTGCAGCGGCCGCCGCTTAAAGACGGCGCTATTATTTTAATTAACGAATAAATCGGTAAAACATAATAAAAAGTACACGCAAATGTCGAATTAAAAACCACTTGATGACATAACAAACACGTGTAACGTTTCTGACGTCAAGTGAATTTGATGCCCACGATCATGCATTTTTGGCGTTAAATCCTATAGTTTGTTTATAGTTTTTTGTTGTGAAAAGTGGTCGACGGGATAATGGAGAAGTACCTTTTTTTTTTTTTAATTTTGTGAAAAATACTTTTACTTTAATAATATTAAAAGAAACTATCCAAATCACAAAAGTTGAGGTTTACTGAAATTTAACAAATATGTGATTTACAGAAATCTAACGAATACAGTTATTTTGCGTATTATTCTAAGGAATAATTTTTGAAGACGTTTTGAAAATGCGGTGTTGCAATATGATTCAGCAGACATAAAAACTTTCTAGTCCTTTTTAAGTTTTATCACAAATTATACGTTTGTAAAAGTAGCAGCTCCTATTTTAAATTTAAAGAGTGAAACATATGTTTAAAATAAAAGAATGATCTACAATGCAAATATAATTAAGCAAATTTAATTTAATTTATTATTATTAAATGCTTAAGCACAAATGAAGTCATAATAATAAATGTATAGACATATACTATCATTACTATATGCAGGGCTGCCACTGGCGACTACTTTTATATTCTATTCGCACCAGTATTTAGAAAAAAGTAATTTTGTAGTATATTTCTCTTGCACATTCTGTAAAAGTGTAAGTGAAAAAAAAAATTGTTTTGAGGAAGTAGTGGGAATTAAAAAATAGTCGCCAGTGGCAGCCCTGTATATGAAGATAATGACAAAAATGTTTGTTAAGAGAAAATAATACTGAAAGAAAAGATATGTACTATTAACAGGACGCTGGACATGAAGGGGATAAAACAAATTAAGCTTTTTAATGCATGAGAAGAAATAATATGATTAACTATGCGAATTCCGATGAAAATTATATATTTTTTCAGAGTGTTTATATATATGACACTTGATATCATTTATTCTTGCGGATCATTTCAATCACCCCTCTATTTGTATGAAAGTGAGAGATTCAAGGAAACTTTATTAAAGAAAATAAAACATTCATTTTCTATATGTTTCTATGTTGAAGAAGAATAAAGAAAGTTGAAAATGTCATATGATATGAAACAATAAGTTTATATTGAAGAGGAATAAAGAAAGTTGAAAATGTCATATGATATGAAACAATAAGTTTATATTGAAGATGAATAAAGAAAGTTGAAAATGTCATATGATATGAAACAATAAGTTTATATTGAAAATATTAATGAAAATTTTATTTGAAAGATTTTAATGTCTATTTATCTGTTTTTACAGACACATTAACGAACGCATTGTATCTGTATCATTCCATGAAATTAAATGTTTAATCAGGCATTGTTTCTAAATATTTATTTGAATGTTGAGAGGAAATTCGTACTGTTTACTTCTTTATTACAAAAAAATTTCAGGAGAAATTTAACACAAGAAAACTTTTAAATAAATTTTAATGGTACGCCCACTTGTTGAGAAAATTGCTTGCATGATCGCATTTCATGATTCATCACTTAATTACGGTAGGAGTATACCTAGCTTGACGAGTTAGTACCTAGGAGCAGGGCAAAAATCGCCTGATCACAGCATGGCTGTGATCCACCTGACTATAATTTCGTTGGCATCGCTGCAGTGCTCTCTACTGGTTGGCTACAGTTCTCCGGTTCAGGGTTTCTATTTAAATTTGTTGATTTGGCAGATTTAAAAAAGAAAAAAATAAGGAAGAGAAAGTAATTGGTCTCGTAATTTAGAGCCTTGATCAGTTGACGAGACCTTCACCTGACTAATTTGGATCATTTTCCGTTGGAAAATCTGCCCTGAAGGCAATCCCTGTACACCAATATGGACGAAATTGAGCGATATTTAACAAAAATCCTTCGCACGTCAATTTTAATTGTTGTATTAACGAATGTATAGTAAAATTAAATAATGCTCCGAAAGTTAAAAAGTATGATTTTATTTATTTTTTGCTATTAGGAATATTTTCTTATTTCTTTCATAACTCACTTTTTCGTCGTTGTAAAATCTATAGGCCAGTTTTGAACACTTTCCAAAACACACATTGCTGTTTTATCGATCACTAGCAAGATACGACCACTACGCTGGTCAATTTTTCTTAACGAACTTTTAATCAAACAAAATATTGACATTTCATAATTCACTCTTATATTTTAACAGAATAATAAGGCTACTATAACTTGTGACTGCTGGCAATATACACGTCAGGACACGTCGCCCTTATCATGGTACTCCATTGTGGAATTTGGTAATTTTTTAAATTCAATATTTGAAAAACGGTATAATCATTAGATTTGAAATTTATATCAAGAAAAATGCAATTTTTTACATTTCAAACGCAGTTTGTCTAACAATTATCTGACAAATAATTTTCGAGCTATTTTTTTTTCAGTAACTTCAAATGTTTTATTTTCCGAGATTAATCTGTGACAACAATTAGCGAAAAACCCAGTCGTTAGCAACGCATAGCTTTTTATTAAAGAGGCTGAGGGATTGTCACCACCAATTTGCCACCATCACTTTTGAAATCGGTTCTGCAGTTCCATAGAAATTGTAATTTAGAATGATTTTAGAACGCTTTTCGTTCATTTCACCCTTTTAAATTTCGATTTTGTTTTAAATTTATTCTTAGAGAGCATTTACATCTTATAAGTAAGTACAATGCCAAATTTCAAATTTCTAGCTCCTTTAGTATAAAAAAGTCGCAATTTTCGAAAATTTTGAATTGGGATTAGTGGCACCGACATAAAATATAGCCTATGTTGGAGTAGGGATTGTCATCATCAATTTGCCACCATTACTTTTGAAATCGGTTCTGTGGTTCCAGAGATTCCATAGAAATTGTAATTTAGATTGTTTTTAGAACGCTTTTCGCTCATTTCACCCTTTTTAAATTTCGAATTTTTTGTTAATTTGTTCTTAGAGAGCATTTACATCTTATAAGAAACTACAATGCCAAATTTCAAATTTCTAGCTCTTTCAGTATAAAAAAAATTGCAATTTTAGAACGTTTTTCGCTTCTGCAACCCCCCCCCCCGGATTAGTGGCACCGACATAAAATATAGCATATGGTAGAGCAGGGATTGTCACCATCAATTTGCTTCCATCACTTTTTAAATCGGTTCTATAGTTCCAGAGATTCCATAGAAATTGTAATTTAGAATGTTTTTAGAACGCTTTTCGCTCATTTCACCCTTTTAAATTTCGATTCTTTTTTAAATTATTATACTTAGAGAGCATTTACATCTTATAAATAACTACAATGCCAAATTTCAAATTTCTAGCTCCTTCAGTATAAAAAAAAATTGCAATTTTAGAATGTTTTTCGCTCCTGCACCCCCCTGGGATTAGTGGCACCGACATAAAATATAGCCTATGTTAGAGCAGGGGTTGTCACCATCAATTTGCTTCCATCACTTTTGAAATCGGTTCTGTAGTTCCAGAGATACCATAAAAATTGTTATTTAGAATGTTTTTAGAACGCTTTTCCTCATTTCACCCTTTTAAATTTTGATTTTAGGTAGATTTCGTAAGAAATACTACCTATTACATTCTCACCTAAGTTGGAAATTTTGAAAAATTTTTGCAGAGCTACGCCGATCATGACTCCCAGAACCCAAAACCACCCCCAGTTCAAAAGTTTATATATATATATATATATGTCACTTTTTTCTGACCACGATAACTGGAAAAATTCTGCATTAATCTTTTACAAACTGATACATAAAATCAAGGGGCATAAAATCTCGGTCAAGTTCGTTAATGGGCAAAATCGAACCAAGGGGGGGAGGGTGGGGGGGCTTTTTGTGAAAACAGAAAAAAACCCATAATTTCTTAATTATGATACGTATCGAATCCGTTTAAAGTTATTATTACTTCTAGGAGAAGGGTCGAAAATGTATGTATGACAGATTTTTGATATAATTAAAAATGGCCCCAAGGGGGGTTTTAAGAGAAAAAAATCATAGCTTCGTCAATTCCCAAGATATCAAATTCGCGTGAATTTATTATTAATCCTCTTAATATTTCTAAAACTTTTATATTGACAAGTTTTTTATAGGACCAACCGTTATAGCAAAAACAAAAAAATTAAAAACAAAAAAATCCCTGCCGGCTCCGCCTGCAAACAAGTTATTTTTCGAAGTAGGCGGTTCCAACTCCCGCATCCTTTCGAAACTGATACATAAAATCAAGGGGCATAAAATCTCGGTCAGGTTCGTTAATGGACAAAATCGAACCAAGGGGGAGGGATGGGGGGGGCTTTTTGTGAAAACAGAAAAAAACCCATAATTTCTTACTTATGATACGTATCGAATCCGTTTGAAGTTATTATTACTTCTAGGAGAAGGGCCGAAAATTTATGTATGACAGATTTTTGATATAATTAAAAATTGCCTTAAGGGGGGGGAGGGGGGTTTAGAAGAAAAAAATTCATAACTTCGCCAATTCTCAAGATTACAAATCCCCTTAAATTTATTATTAATCCTCTTAATATTATTTAAAACTTTTATATTTACAAGTTTTTACTGAAATTTTCTTACTGACACATCCAAAAGGATTTCGTTACATTATGATCTATAATGAAAAATCGCTTGAGGTTTATCGGTTTAATTTAAGCGGTTTATTTTATTGCGGTTTATTTTAAGAATGTTTCACTATTTAAAACACGTTACAATTGATATATATGTCGGATGTGCATTACAAGAGGCTTACTATAGAATATTGTGTGTATAGCATTAGTCGTTCATTTACATGGAAACACAATAGAATTTGGTTAATAATAATTCCTGGAATAGCGTCTTCAGTTGCGGTACGCGTTTTAAAATTTAACTAATACATTCCCTATCACTTGGTGTGTATAAATCCTATAGATAATATACAGGGCAGCACAAAACATCTAGTATACATTACCGTTTTTTGACGGAAATTGCTGATAGTGGAAATTTCAACTCTGCTATTTGTTGCCTAACTGAACTAAATTTTAAAATTTTATGTACTATGCATACAAATCTATAGATCCTATACAGGGCTGCACAAAAGAATTCGTATATTTTTCCGAATATTGCTGATAATTCTTGAAATTGTGTTTTTAAGTGTGTCATGTGTTTTCCAAATAGTTTACTTAGTCATCATCTTTCGCCTTATTAAGCGGTAAATATCTCTAAAAGTATTTTGGAAGTGTTAAAAAATGTTACATAATCTTTGCTTGACGCATGATTTTTTGTTCTTGTTTATCTTAAAACCTCTATCTGCTCACAATACTCTCATATGTTTATATATTTTGTTCTTGAATAACATTTCAACCAGTTTGTTACTTGAATGAAAAGGAAATATTCAAGATGAATGTACAATTAAGAAAATCTTTCATTCATTTTAGAGATATTCAGCTGTTGAAAACTATTGAAGAAATTTGAAACCACTATGTGATTAGTAACGATAGATTTATATTCTAAAGTTTTCACGTTTTACTTAAATCACTTCAACAAAAATATTTAGCAAATGAAAGAAACTAAAAGAGTAGCGCTATTTGAAAACTCTTAAAAATAAAATATATCAGTGAGGATTTTCTTTTGTTTGTGCGCTGTCGTTTTACTCACCGACGATTGAATAAATAGATTGTAAACACTGTAATTATCTCCTAAAAGTCATCCACTACATATCCGAAATATAGTATGTAATGATACAAATTCCTTCCCGTTTATATATTAATTCATTTTCGGAATCATTTATCTCTTTTAATGAATTCGTAAAGTAAAATTATGCATCACAAGTTAAATATATATATTAGTTATAATTATTTATAATTTTTCATTTTTATTTGGAATCGCAAAAACGAGTGCTATTATTAGACTTGTAAAAAAAAAAAAAAAAAAAAAAAAAGTTACTAAACATGAGACATCAGGCATAGATTATGAAACGTTTTCCAACACGTACAGAATATTACTAAGAAATTTCATTTTTTTTCTCCTTGAATGAAATAAGATATCTAAATAAGTAACTTACAAAAAACACAAAACTCACAAGGAAACCACTTTTGGTGCAGCTCGCACCTGGCATTGAGAACTGGTGCATTTTAAAGATCTATATTACGAAGTTTGAGGATCGATAAAAATTTTCTGTTAAAAATCATATTTTTTGATCAGCATAACTTTCTGAAAATGTCTTATCGGACTATTAAAATAAAAGTTTTTTTTTTTTTTTTTAAAGCAGTTACAAGTAGGAATTAGCCAATAATAAGTATAAAATATTGAAAAAAGTTTAAAAGTTACTTCAAGAACCTACTAATTTGATTTTGAAAAAAATACAACATTATAAAATTGCATTTTTTGCGGCGCGAAATTGGCTTTATTGTTGCTGTAGAATTTCCCCCTCCAACCCTGGTCGAATGTCACAGTCGTCTGTGTGTGAATGAGTAATCGCTTTGATTCGTATCGCCATATATGGCGACTTAACTCACTTTTAACGTAAAATTAACAGTTAAAAATCCAATAATAAGAAAATAAAAAAATATAAAAAACATATATAATATGATTTTAACACAGAAATTTTATCGTTTCTCTAACTTTTATGTATGTGCTACAAAATGCACCAGGTCTCGATGCTAGGTGCGAGCTGCATCAAAAGTGGTTCTCTTGTCAGTTAAAAATTATTTTCAGCAATTGCAGTCCATATCCGGTAACGTGTGCGAAGTCTTTCGTGCAGCACTATATGCGATCTACAGAATACGCATAAACACCACCTCACACACTCAAAATTAGATAAATTTAAAAATGCACATCACAGAGGAAAATGCACTTCCAACTATTATCGATCTTAGTCAGTCCTATATAACAAAATTATTTTTGTGTGTCTCTGTAAATAAACGATAAATGTTATACATTCTATATTCTGTAGCAAACATGCAGTGCACTTAGGTGATTTCGTTATTTCTGAATTATCATGATATCATTCAAATTCACCACAAACGATTTTTCCCTATTGATCATAATGTAATGGAATCATTATGTGCATCCCTGTAAACGAACTATAAATGCTACTTATTCTATACTCCTGAAAAAGCATGTTGTTGTCAATGCATGTTGATGAAAAGCATGTTGTAGTTAATGATGTATATCAATCTCCCAATGTTTGAAAGATCGCAACATCAACGATTTTTCCCCATAGACATTAATGTAATTATTTTGTGTGTCCCTGTAAATGAACTATAAATTCTACACACTTCATTTTCAATACCGATAATTCTATAGTAAACCTGAATAACATATGCAAATTTAATGGTGATCCGAATATATTTGCGGAAGTTAGAGCACGGACAGCCAAACAAATTGAATTCATAAAAACTTTTCAACTATGTTGGAAAGTGTTAAAAAATATTATAATACGTAATTATTAATACGTATTATAACATATATATATTTTTTTAATATTTCTACCTTAAGGCAAACCATGAGAATTTTATAATAAAATGTAGTCAGAAGTTTCATCTGCCCTCTCCAAATCTGGTATTCTCACCTAAAATATATCAGTTACCCTTGTATTTGGATAAAAATGAGATATTCAAGAGGAATTTTATTTTTTTAAATATCATTTATTTAAGTTAGAGACATTTGAAAATTTGGTGATGAAATTATTGAAAAATTTAAGGAAGTTGAAATTGTCATGAGATAAGAAATATAAGAATTATATTCTAAGGTATTAAGTTTTCTTTCTTTTTATTTCAGGATTAGTTGTCAATTTTAATACATGTAATACCGAATGTTTAAAGTTTGTATAATTGTGTAAAATGAAATGTAGAATTTAAAATAATAATAATCATAAACTGCTTTCAAAATATTGTCAAAGATAAAAAAAAGGAATTTACATATTTATTTCAAAGCAGAAAATGAAGAATGGTGTCATTTATTTATTTAGTTTTGAGTACAGAAAATCTTATATGTTTAGTTTTTTTTTTTCTTTTTCCTTATGATATATTATCCATTTTTATTATTAATTTTCAATAATCACAATATATCATGAAACGTTTTATCAATATATTGATTTTTTTTTATTGTTTTATACATATTAAATTTTAAATGTTTGATTTTCTATTTCACCATTACCATTGTTGTAGATATAATTTCTAATATTATCAAGTATTTTGAAGTCATTATCACAACTATATAGTTTATTATATATATAAAAAAGAGAGATAGGGAGAGAGAATTATTTATTCTTTGAAGCCCAACTTATTTCTAATGTTGAATTTATACAAGAATTAAAAAAAAAAATTATTTGAAAATCTGAAAATTATATTTTACAGATTTTCTTTAACCAAATTTATAAAAGTAAAATTTTGTTCAAAAATTTTATTGATTAAAATTAGTTGGGAAAAAAAATCCCACCACCGTTCAAAAAGTTAATGAAATATCAAGTTTTTAACCGAAAAGATAAAAATGTGTTAAAATTAAAAATTTGGTCTACACTGTTAAAAATATCCCGGTAAAAGTACGGGCAGAGGCCGGCAGCAAAAATTCCAGTCATAGCTAGTAAAAAAAAAAAAAAAAAAAAAAAAAAAAAATCCATTCTGTAACTGTAATTCCATTCCACCAGCTGTAAGAATATGTGGATTTCCTTTAATTTTCTAAGTATCTAAGGGATAAGGCCGCTTATTTAGTGGATCAGACCGTTTTTCATCAAATAAGGCTGTTGCCCGTGAAAATTGAAGGGCAAACGCTCATTTTACAGTTTTTTCTGAGAGTGTATGATTTGAGGTTAGGGTTATTCACTAAAATTACAATGTCTTTCTTCTTTTTCTTTACAAATTATGAGTGCCCGAATTAAGAGAACTCGGTAATATTCACTTTACGAAAAATGATGAAAATATTAATTTTCTATATTTTTAATTAAAAGTATGTTTTTCATTAAAAGTATATTTTTTCGTTTGTTTTTTACAAATTATGTTTGCAAAAATTAAGGGGGAAATGACGAAAATATCAATTTTCCAATTTTCTACATAAAATGTATTTAGATTTTATTTTATTTTATTTCTTTACTAATTATGTGTATCCGAATTAAGGTAACCAGGTAACATTCACTTTCCAAAAAATGATTAAAATATTAATTTTCAAAAATTTTAATTAAAAAGGTATTTGAAGATTTTTTTTTCATTTGTTTTTAACAAATTTTGTGTACAGGAGTTAAGGGAACTCGACAACCTTCACTTTGAGAAAAATGACGAAAACATCAATTTTCCAACTTTTTGCTAAAACGTATTTAGATTTTATTTTATTTTATTTTATTTTATTTATTTATTTATTTAC
Source organism: Maratus michaelseni (assembly GCA_963931845.1). Taxonomy (NCBI): domain Eukaryota; kingdom Metazoa; phylum Arthropoda; class Arachnida; order Araneae; family Salticidae; genus Maratus; species Maratus michaelseni. The sequence continues at coordinate 399,313,679 of OZ007592.1, forward strand.
TAATTCTTTGTTTCCAAATTAAGGTAACTTGGTAACATTCTCTTTCCGAAAAGTTATGAAAATACCAATTATCCAAATTTTTAATTAAAATATATTTATAGATTTCTTTCACTTTACAAAAAATGACGAAAATATCCATTTTCCAATTTTTTGCTTAAAATGTATTTAGATTTTTTTTAAAAACTAAGGTAACTCAGTAACATTCACTTTCCGGAAAGTGTTGAAAATATTAATTTTCCAAATTTTTGATATTAAAAGGTATTTAATTTTTTTTTGCGTTTGATTTTTACAATTATGTGTATTTTATACACATAGTGAGGGACCGAGTAAGGGAACGAAAGTACACCCCGAGTAAGGGAACTTGGTAACATTCACTTTGCAAAAAATAACGAAAATATCAATTTTCCAATTTTTTGCTTAAAATGTATTTAGATTTTATTTTATACAGAACTAAGATAACGCAGTAAAAAAATCACTTTCCGGAAAAGGATGAACGTATAAATTTTAAACCAAACTAAGGTAACTCGGTAAAATTCACTTTTCGGAAAAGGATGAAAATATTAATTTTAACACGAATTAAGGTAATTCAGTAAAATTCACTTTCCGACAAAGGATGAAAATATAATTTTTCAAAATTTTTTATTTTTAAATGTATTTAGATTTTTTTCGTTTGATTTTTAAAAATTTTCTGTACAGGAGTTAAGAATACTCGGCGACATTCACTTTGCGAAAAATGACGAAAATACCAATTTTCAAATTTGTTGCTTAAAATGTATTAACACAAATCCCTAGTGCAAGCATGAGAAACCTTTTTACGTGTACGTGCCGAAAATTTACAAACGAAACTTATCAACATTGTTACGTACCAAATATTTACATAAAATATATTACAATATCTGCCGCTTCACGAAACACTGGTTTAATCAGTCCTTTTCACGCATTAAATAGCTAAGATTAAAAATCAAATTACGAGTTTTCTGTTTATTGGGTATCAACAATTAATTTAATGAAATTTTGATTCAATGTATGAGTAATTTAAGTGACACTTGTTGTAATAAGGAAAATAGTTTTTATGAATTTTCATTTTAGTTGTTTTTAATCGTATATATTATTCCTCCTATCAACATCCCTTTTTCTCAGAAAATACGAAACATAGAACGACTAATGAGATAGCATATGAAAGGATTTTGAACAGGCTTCTGACATAGCACATTTAACCTTTCGTTAAAACATGCTTTTTGATTAAAAATTGCAATTAATTAAAAATTAAATCGGCATTGTTTTCATAAATGAAATGAAAGATTTTCTTCAAATCAGTTTTGCCACAAAAATAAAATACTGCATTATCAGATGACGTCATCCTATAAAGCAATTAAAATACGATTGTTGTTTTATTTCTTGCGCGTACTTTTTGAAAAAAAAATATCGAGCTTTTAATCGGGTTTTTATTTCATTTTTACGCGTGATTCACCTATTGTTTATTTCTTTTCTTTGTTTAATCATGGCTGTGTATATGCGTACTGTATCGGAGCACCAGTAGATTATGTAATTTAAGGATTATCTTCCAATTGATTTACAGCTCATTAGGATTCACAAAAATGTTAAGTATTTATTTTTTAATATTTCATTAAGCTGTTAATACGCCAGCGAAGTCTGCCGTCACTTAAATGGCTGCTGGACCACAAAGTTTGAACATCCCATGTTTAAGTTCCAATAGGCTTGCAAAAAAGTGGTGTACTGACTAACATTTCGTTAAAATACGTTGTTGGTTAGAAAAAAAATTGGTTAATTAACAATTAATGCTAAAACGTACCAGGAGATAATCTCGAAGATTGTAGTGCGAAAGCTTCGCACGGGTCCTTCTTGTTTATCATTAATGCATCACCTAACCTATAACAATCCAAATCGCATAAAATATGTTTTAATTATTTGGTAATGAGTTTTTAGCACTTGTAGTATTGAAGAAAAGTATTTAAAGCTGTTTACAAATATAAAGTCTGGCTACTTTTTGATACATTTCCGAATTCATTTTTGTTTGCAAATACATGACATTGGATGGAACTCTTATTTAAAAACTATGGAATCGAACAGCTTTCACCATTTATCGGAAAAAATAACCGATCTTTCAAAATCTATGTTAACCATTTGATTATGCGATGGGACTGGCGACTGTTTTTATAATCATTTATACCACAATTACCAAAAAATAAATTATTTGTGGCAGATTTCTCTTAAAAGTATCCTAGAAAAGGCGTACGGCATAGATAATTTTTCAAAAAGTGATGCGAATTGATTAAAGCGATAGTCGCTGGGACGACATATGTCCCAACTCCGTAATCAAATCCTTAATGGTGGCGTTTTGAACAGAATTTCTGGGCCCAGCATAACGAGTAAGGAAACAAAATGCCTTCATATGAAAACAATCGTTTATAACTACAAAATATAATTACATATCTGCTTTTAACTATTTAATACCTATTTAATTAATCATAACATACATACTTTTGTCAAAAAGTTTTTAAATATATATTAATTCAAATGAAAGAAGAAATATTTTGAAATATCTCCTGTATAAAAAAAAACTTCTTTCATTACACGAACTAAACCACATTTACTTAACATTACGTCAGCGAAATTTTGTCGTTAAAAATAAAGCCATAAGCAAAAATAATTTTGAACACCAATTTTAGTTTTTTTCCCCTTAACTACGTATTTGAAATTAGTGCATTCAACAGAACATTATTCTATCATGCCACGCCATCTACTGCAGCTGTCGCTTCTTTCGACAACAAAACGAAGGGGGTTCGCAAATGAAGGGATCAGAAGAGTTCGTTACGCTTTATGGTAATATATTTTTTTCCCTCTTTCAGTACCCATTTATGAAAATATAATGTAAAAGATTACCGACACACGTTCTTAACCCTCTGACCAAAACAAGGGAAGCAGCAAACCATTTAGGCGAGAAAAATGAGATCTATTTGTATTTAATGCCCTTGGGGTTAGTAAAGGAGGGATGGTCTTTTTTGATATCCCCCTTCTATTCCAAATGATTGCTGTTTCCGATATTTTTTCTCTTCCCCTTGTTAGGTATGAGCTTTTGACAAAAAGTTAAATAACGATGTAAATAAAATTCAGCTCATACCTGAATAAATATTTGGAAATTAATATTTTTATGATTTTCTTCAATGTTAGAATTTGCATTGTAATGTATATGAATAGAACTATTTTATATTGTTTTGATCGCGAGTGCTCTGTTATTCGTAATCACCGAAATATCGTTACTAGTATTTAAGTATAATAGTAAAATTCAACTGATATTTTATTATAATTAATCAATATCACAATTTGTTCATTTTACTCAGTATTTTAATTGTCATTTCAGATAAATAAAATCATATTTTCTGATTTATTATGCATGTGTGCTATCGTTTAACATTGCTGGCATTATTACTATATTTTTATAGCTGAAAATTATTTAGTAAGATTAATAAATATATTATCTTATATTTATTACAGAAATGACAACGAATATTGTTATTTATTAAGGTTTTGAATAATTAAATATTTAGTATCATAATGCAAGAGACTACGGACACCCTCTGATTAAAAAAAGGAAGCAGCAAATCATTTATGTGTGAAAAGTGTGATCTATTTATATTTACTGCGCTTGGGTTTAGGACAGAGATATGATATTTTTTTATACAGGCACCCCTCTATTTTCCGACTGATCGCTGTTTCCGACACTTCTTTTTTTCACCAATGATAGGTTATGGCACTAAAGTTAAATAATGAGTGGAAATGAAAATCCAGAACAGTAAATGGTAATACTTTGCTATGAAAATTTGAAATGGAATATTTTTATGATTTTATTCAGTGGGTGCATTTAATGTACGCAAATAAAAATATTTTATATAATTTTGATTTTATTCCAGATGTGTTTTCAAATTCTGCCACTGATTGAAATTGCCAAAAAATTTTTACTATACTTAAATAACTTGACACGTTATATTAAAATGTTTTTATATAATTATTAAATTTATATTAGTATATTTAATATTAATGTAAATTAATTTATTTAACTTATATAATATTATATATTATTACCACACATCCTTAACCCTTTGACCAAAACATGGGAAGCACCTAGCCATTTAGACGAGAAAGATGGTATCTATGTCCTGATCCTTGGGATTACTATCAAACGAATGTTGTGTTTTTATATCTCGCCTTTGATTGTTAATTTCGATATTACTATTACTTGCCCATCATGCGTAGTATCGGGTAAATTCTGTAATCGTTTTGAAAATCGAAAAAAAAATTTTGACGGATTTGCACGTTTTAGACACTGGAGATTACGAAAAACATATTTTTAGAAAAAAAAATTACCGTCCGTCTGTCTGTGTGTGTGTCTGTAAATGCTCTATCCCCCGAACAAATTGAGATAGAGATTTGAAATTTGGTATGTACTTAGTATGTAATAATGGGAAGAAGCTTATTGAATTTCAGGAACCTGGATTATCCGGAACTATTTTTTTCGGGCTTTTCATGAACCTGTATTTCATTCAAATTTCAATTCAAAGATATATTTTAATTGGAAATGAGACGCTTAATCCGACGCAGTAAACCGTTAGTTAATATCATTATCAATTTGGGAGTTATAAGGATGTTTCTTTTACGCAATTCAGTAATAGAGCATTTAAAGTTTATGACATCATCAAGCCGCGATTTTATTCGAATTGCATTTTATAAATAGTTTGCACGTTTTATTTTCATGTTTTACATTATACATATCCGTGATGGATAAGTATTACGGTGGACCCCAACGACTTGTTTTTCATTGCTGCTAGGCATCGGTTGGTTAGTTGGTGTTATCTGCGTTAGGGATATTAGCCGGGGGTCGGGTTTCTTCTGTAGAGGTCTTTCTACAAGAATCTAATCCATATTTAGGCAAGGCTGGAAGATAAACATGGTGAACTCCGAATTCTATAGGATATCTCAATGACTAAATATACATATAAGTTTATTTTGGAGAAATGATGTTCAGAACCAGTTTCGGTTCTGCCCGGTCAACTTGTGAAAAATTTGTCCGCATTATCCGATGACTCATACGCATTAAGCAACGTCCTTAACATTAATTGCATATAGAAGGTAGTGGAGAAACGAAATTGTCTTCATTAACCAGAGATACGTCTTAAAAGGAAGTGAATGACTTTTGTATTACAATAATAATAATAATAATAATAATAATAATAATAATAATAATAATAATAATAATAATTTTATTATTATATTTTTATGATCTTGTTTCATGTTAAAATTGTTTCAGTCAATGTTACTTATTGAACCATAGCAACGCATATAAATACAAATATTCTAACTTCTTTTAATTTTTGGTTGCAATTAATTGTGGCAAACCTAATTGCCTTCATATGTATTAGAGTCTTCGATATAAAATTGCTTTAAACGTTGTTAAGACACGTAATCAATAATTTTATTGTTTATATTTAATCTCATATTTAGTAAAAATAACCAATTTTTACTGACGAAAAAGTGTAAATTAATAAAATAGGTTAAACATTTAATTTCTATAATTTAATCGAAGTTATTTTGGAAATGCCTAGAAAAAAAAGTGTATGGAAACATACTTAAAAAAAAAATCCAGAAATATTTTTCTATACTTATATAACTCGGTAGGTTGGTCGGTTGCGCGCGCCACGGTAGTAATTTGTTCAAAGGGCTAAACAGACCGAGATCCCATTTTAAAGTAGAATCCGACACACTATAATTATCTGTGCCTGAGTGGGGATTCAAACACGAACTCTTTTGTCTGTAGCCAGCGCTCTAATCACTATACAAACAGGTGGCCTTAAATAACTGAGAATTTCATGATGAATTAAACAATAATTATTATTATATTTAAGCTTATGCTCATAATGCAACTTGGATTAAACAAATAATTTCTATAATTAAAATGAAGCAATGAAACAAAAAGATGGAAACTCAGGAGTGACAAAAATATATATATAATTTTGCATCTGAAAATAAAAAAACTTTCTGTTTTTTTTTTTTTTTAATGGTGTGTATAAAAATTTATTTCTACTGTATTGTGTTTTATACTGTATACATACATTTTTTCCACTTAAATAGGCTCTGGAGAATTTATGATGGATTTTCTTTTACTTTTTGCAACAATAATATACTAAAACAAAGGGAGTTTTGTTTTAGCATTACTGTTCTACTAAAACATAGCATTTTTATACTAAAACAAAAGGAGAGGACTTTTTTAACATTCAGAATTCTCACAACAACAAAAATGTATTAGTAATATACATAAATAGTATAAAATTATAGAAACATTCTTTTAACGCATGCAATTATTCACACTTCATAAACATCTGCATTAAAGCAAAATATGACAACCAGAAGAAAAATAAAAGGAACTCAACAATTACAATAGTATTTTTTTCTGATATACGATAGTATTTTTAATTCTGCATTTATATTAAGAAAAATAAGTTTATATATATATATATATATATATATATATATATATATATATAGATAGATATATATATAGATACAGATATATATATATATATAACTTTAACTATTCACATAAATAAATAAAATTCATTCGTGAGCACCGCATGACTGAAAAAACATATTATTTTCGGACACAATAATAATAATCTTTCTTTTTACAATACGTAAGTTTTGTATAATGACAAAAATTTGCAAACTGAAAAAAAAATCGTCGAAAAGAACTCTGCAATTTTAATGATTTTCTTTTTCTGCAGGCATATTGCTTTTACTTGTTTACGGTTAGAAGAGATATTCAAACTAAAGTTTTTAACACACCCTGTTCACGTAACTAAAATAACAAGTATGCGTAATGACAGGAAACAAAAGAAACACATTCTTTTCTGTCATATCATGTTATTCGTAACTATCTTTTTCACATGCAAAAATCTAATTATGTAAACTCTTTGAACCAAGTGAAGGAAACATGAAAAATATTTATAGAAATATGTGTAACAAAATGTGTCTTATCATTTTATAAGAATTTGATATAGGGTGTAATTATTTTGCTAGAACTAAATCATATATTTGTTGGGTAAATGTAATCTTCAATTAATTGTTTTTTTTATTATTTCTTTGACAAAAAGGAACTGGTCTAGCTTCATTTGGATTAATAAGAAAGTAAACTAAAATATAATTACAATCTTACTCATTAAGGATTGTACAATTTACAAATATTAATAACAGTTTCCATAAAAGCAAATGAATATGAAAGGAATCGTGTAATTGAATAAAAACAAAAGGATATATATTTTGTAAGGAGGGATTTTGATAACATTTACTATATATATATAAACATTAATACATTTATATATATATATATATATATATATATATATATATATATATATATATATATATATATATATATATATATATATATATATATATATATATATAAACCTCCTTAAAACATATTCAGATCCAAAAAGTAAATTATGATTCAACTGTAATAGATAAAAAAAACTACATAATAGTAGACAAAAAAACAGCAGTAAAATAAAGAGTGAGAGTGATTAAACAACATTTAAAAATATTATCCATATGAAATCTATAGCTCATCACCAAGAAACGCTCAATAGCTGAGTCATTGGCAAAGCAAAAAAAGAGTAATAACAAAATAAAGTGTCTGTTGCTGCAATCTAGAATTAAATAAAAAAAGAAAAGCTGATACTACAATCTATCTTTAAAACAAAAAACAGAAAGAGGAGCTTTTTGATTAAGACAAATTACAGACAAATTAGTAATTAATGTGAATTAAGATATAAATAGATATGGAGATTAAAGGGGAACAACATGGAAGTAAACAATATTTAAAATTAGAAGGTACGCAATTAATATTATTTAAAAATATAAAAAGATAAATGTAGGTAATAACATAAAATTGAATAGATAAAGAAGATAATAATTAAAAATGTATATAAATATAAAATAAAATAAATAAAAGATATGAATGTGTAAATGATAAATTAATAATAAAAAAATAATTTAAGGTGGTAAAACTTTATAACCATGTGTGAGGAGTCATTATATAAATGATAACGTGATTGTATTAATGATAAAAGTTTGTGTTAAATACATGAAACTCGCTTTTTAAAATTATTTTCTGTATTTTTAGCAGTCCCACCTCAACCCTCCGTAATAGCAATAGGATTTTATAATTTTTGGGGGAACAATTTCATTATTATTTTGTTTTTTGTGATTTTTTTAGAAAGTTTTATATTTTTTCAGTAATTCCGCATACCCTCCATAATATTGTTTCCTGATTTTATACTTTATGTATATATACATATATATATATGCGTAAAGGACGAAAAATGAGAAGAAAGCATTCTTTTCTGTCACATCCCAGAACCATAAATATATTTTTCACATGCAGAACTCTAATTATGTATACATTTTCTGAACCAAGTTGGGTAAACATGGAAATTGTTTAGACAGGGATGGCCAACACGCGGCACGCGTGCCACAGTGTGGCACGGCGGAGTTTTAACAGTGGCACGCGAAGACTTATTGAATTTTTTTTTAATTAAAAATAATAGGCAGAAATCCAGATAGAAATGTTCTTTATTAACTGTCCAAAGTTAATTTTCGCAATAAACTTAAAAGAAGTCACTACATTAATCTAATACGCGCCTGAAATCACCAATAAAAAAAATTAACAGCGCTGCAGTGATTTTAATCTAAAAATATATAGGCACTCTACTCCACAAATCCCCCGTTTCGTCTGAATTCACGGTATTTCTTTCCCCGCACTCTTGATCAGCAAACGGCAAACGGAAGAATGAATTTTTCCTCATGCAGAAATTGGCAACAGTACTTCAGCGGGAAGCTAGTAGAACTGCCAAGCAAAGTGTTAAGTTGTTTTTTTTTTAAATTGTTTTTAAATTCTAGCCTCGGACATAGTTGTTTTAAAACTTTTTATTTTTTCATTATGTCTATGAGTAAATCTTCGACATCGAAAAGAAAATATGAAGACGATATTGCAATTCGTGATTTTAGAACTGTCTGGGAAGAACAATTTTTGTTTACGAATCAAAATACTTCCAAGCCTGTTTGTTTGATATGTGGAACTTGTGTAGCAGTGCCGAAAAAAATTAATCTGGAGCGGCATTTCACACAACTACATAGTGATTTTAATAGTAAATATCCTGTCGGATCACACTTGCGATTGGAATTTATCAACAAAAAAAGGATAATTTTAGCCGACCAACAATCATTGTTCAAGAAGAGAAATGACGAAATGGAAAGTACGGTGCGAGGGCTTTTTATGAACTTTCTCTGTTGTTAGCCCGCAAGAAAAAAAACTATTCTGACGGAGAGGAGATAAAAAAATAGCCTTATAATATTTGCCCAAAATGTCGGCGATAAAAAGCTCAAAAATATGGTTGATAACATAGCCTTGTCTAGAAATACCGTCATGCGTCGTATAGATGACATGGGCCAGGATGTTGGTACACGGATTGTCTCTGGACTGCAATATTGCAAATACTTTTCATTAACTTTGGATGAAAGCTGCGACATCACTGACAGTGCCCAGTTAAGCATATTTGTGCGTTACGCGAACGATAATTTTGATACTGTGGAAGAACTTCTTGATTTGCGCCAATTAGTTTTTACTACAGGTGAGGAAATTTTTAAAGAACTTAAAAATGTAATTGAAGTTAACAAAGTAGAGTGGACAAAATTAAATAGTGTTTGCACAGATGGAGCACGTTGCATGACTGGCAGGATAAAAGGTTTTGTTACATTGCTTGAAAATTATTTGGCAAGAAAAGTTTTTAAGTATCACTGTATTATTCATCAAGAAGATCTTTGTGCCAAGGACTTAAACCTGTCTTCTGTTGTTGACCCTGTAGTGCGCTGTATCAACAAAATACGAGCTCGAGCTCTCCAAAGGAAGTGCACTCACGAGATTTTGGAAGTTGAAGGAGTGCGTTTTAAAATATCTGGATGAAAACAATGAATTACACAGTGAGTGCTTGCTACTCAAGAATGCAGATTGGCAATGGGATTTAGCTTTTCTTACTGATATTATGGAACATTTAAATAATTTAAATTTAAGGTTACAGGGAAAAGATTGTATTTTTCCTACTCTAGTTGGTCATATATCTTCTTTTGTAAACAAACTTTCGCTTTTTCATCTCGATTTTGGAGAAAAAAGATTAACACATTTCACATTAATGAAAGAACTAGCTACTAAAGTCAATAATTCTCCGAACTATGAGAGGTTTAAAAATTTAATATCTATTTTGCAGGATTCATTCAGTGCTAGGTTTGAGGATTTTCAAGCTGATAAAAAAATGTGGATCTATTCACAAATCCCTTTTTAATTTCTCTGCAAGAAATTATTACCCACCTGAAATCCAAATCGAAATTATTGACCGAAATATCAACATATGTTTGTGAACAAATGTTTTCTATTATGAACATAATAAAATCAAAATATCGTTCAAGACTGATATGCACCTAAAAAACCTAATTTTGTTAGCGTCTTCAAAAATTAATCCTAATATAATTGACTTAGTAAAAAAGCTAAAAATTCAAAAGTCACATTAAGTAAGTACTGACTATTTGTTTAATAATTATTTAGAATTAAATGTTTCAAGTTATTCATTTTTATTTAATACATAATCTGGCAGAACCTTTAAAAATTTTTATTAACAATAAAAACCTAAGTTTAAATTTTTGTTTTATTTATATTATTTTTTAAATCTCCATTACTCAAACTTACAGGGAAAAAATGTGGTGTTGGCGTAAAAATCACATAATCAGCTTATAAATAACATGATATCGCCTTTTGATATTTTAAGTATGTTGGAAAAATTGGAAGTGGCACGGATATTTTTTTTTTCTTCAGATAGTGGCACTCTTCCCAAACAGGTTGGCCACCCCTGGTTTAGACGAATCTTGTAAAAATATTTGTTTCACCGTCTTGTATAGTACAGCTTTGACGTACGCTGTAATTACTTTGCTGGAATAAATCACACATTCATTTTATTCAAGTAACATCTTTTTTTTACATTTTTGAATATAAATCAATTAGATTAGTCTCTTTATGATAAAGAGGGCGAATTTCGAAAAAAAAAATGTTTATTAATGTCTATATAATTTACTAAGATTGATAAGTATTTATAATTTATGATACATATATTAAATGAATATAATAAAAAAGTAAATGAGATAAAAAAAAGTCTTTTATATGTAGGAATAATAATATTGTTTAATTTGCTATAAGTAGTTTTACGAAAAAAAGCATTGTGATATTTTTTAATTGAATTTCTAAATTTTAATAGACTCCCAAGTTGGTTTATCATATTACTTTATTTATTTTCTGCAACAATGGTACTTATATTTTTTTCAGTAAATAAAAATTAAATTGTCACGTAAAAAAAAAAGAAAAAAAAGTGAAATCTTTTTAGTGTTGAATATGCAGAGACCAAAATTAACTAATATACATAAAATAACAATAAACTAAAAAATCAAACATTCCTATGTGAGGTTCACATTGAAATTTTCCTATTTGCCCCTGTCTTAAGCAATTCATTGTCAAACTCCTATAAAGCAAACTACAATTCGCGTCCCACAATATTTGCAATATAGCACAATATTGGGATAATAATTTAGATTAGAAAAAATAAAGTAACAATAATAACAGTTGTTTCATTATGTTGTACAACAACAAAATTTTCATTTCTTCATTTCTGTTAAAAAATATATTTTTGTTTTTGTTTTTCGAACCTATGCTATTAGTCCTAAAAGGCAACGTTACATTTTAAAAAAAATTATAGCGTCGATGATTCTGGTATATATATTAGATTAGATGGTTCGGATAACAAAACTGCCAGCTAGCTGGCGTACCTGCAAGGGGGGTGTCGCAATATTAAAATCTCACAGCCTGGTGCAAAGTGAAATAAATGGCGACACGATTACTGATGACAGCTCCCATCCAATTAGGGTAACTCCAGTAAACGGGTTACCATTCATTTCTCATATCACCAGCTGTGAGGTTTTACTATAGCAATGCTCCAAACTGGCTCGCCTACTGATTGGTATTTTCGTTATCCGTAACCAGGGTTCGCCTGCTCTTAAGCCACGCCCAATTTTGTAAGGACTCTGCCACCAGTATAATTGAAAGATCATTTTCTTCCTAATGGTATTCAAGATTCATTAGGTATAAGATAGTTTTATGTGATTACTGGTGGAAGAGTCCTTACATAATGGGGCGTGGCTTAAAAGCGTGCGAAGACTGGTAACATCTAATCTATCTATATGCCAAAAACATCGACGCTGAAATTGGCTGCAAAACTGTTACGCTACTTCCTGGACTATATTTATGTAACTAAAATGTAATGCGCTTTCGAATGATATTGGACTGGAAAACATAATGTCTAACACAGTAATAAAAATGTATTTTTCACAATACGTTTCTAATAAAAGAAAAAAATCATTTAAAATAAATACAGTTTTAATGGCAATTTTTGGTATGCACTGAAACAATATTTTATATAAACAATAAATTTTCTTTAAACAATATTCCTATTTTATTATATTCTTCAACATACAATATGGCATCCATACTTTTCAAGTTATAATTTTCACATGACTAAAATAACAAATAAACATAAATGCAGCGAAATTACAGAAGCACATTCTTTGATGTCACATCCTATTGTTCACAAATATGTTTTCCGCATGCAAATATTTTATTATCTAATCTCTCTCTATGAATTTGAAGAAACATGAAAAATATTTAGAGAAATCTAGTAACAAAATATGTCCTGGTAGTCTCTGCTGCTCTGACATTATGTAATTACGTTGTAAGGACTAAATTACACATTTACTTTATAAATAATTTTTCACAGTAATTTCTTTTTTGTTTCTCACGACCATAAATTTATTAGAGTATATTTTCACTACGTCAAGTATTATATTTTTTAAAGTGGAAAATGTATTTATTGATGTCCATATAATTCACATTGATTGATAATTTTTTATATCATATGTAAAAGGATTATCGTAATGGATTAAACAGAAAAGGGTTTTAATAAACTTTACAGAGAGATCTACTAACAATATATTCCTTAGACTCTTACTCGGCTTTCACATAGAATATAGTTGCTTGTCTAGACTAAATCACACATTGGGTAAGGAAATCAAATTACGTGAAACCACAGAAATATATTATTTTGTGTCACATCCTATTTTCCACACTATCTTTTTCACATGCAAAAATCTAATTAGAGAAACTTTCTGAATCAAGTTGAGTTAACCTGAAAAATATTTAAAGATATCAACTAACAAAATGTGTCAAAATATGTTCTAGCATTTTATATGGCTTAGACATGGAATGTAATTACCTGGCCAAAACTAAATCACATAATCGCTTCGTAAATTTTTGTGATAGAGCAAATTTTTATTTTATTTTTTGAAAACATTGTGTAAGGAAAGTATTGAAATCATTGTGTATGTGTGCGTCTGCGTGTGAAAGAGTGCATGTGAAAGATTGAACACGATAGCTTTCAAACAGTACTTTCGATTGAGCTTTCATTTGCAAAATATGACCATTGTCGCATAAACTGTATATATTTTCATTTTGAGAGCTATTCTATGTGCAAAATCGCCAAATAAATGTGACGACAGAATATAAATGATTAATATTGTGGCGATGTAGTCAAAAATTAGCGGCTCATAGGTAACGCCTAAAAATCAAAATTGAGAGGTCCAGTGTTCGAATCCAGCTGATTCTATGGTGTCAGAAATTTAACTGTATCCACGGTATGTTATATGATGTTTGAAAAGTCAAGTGGAGTCACTTCAAATGTGTTTTGTTCAGACTATAAATGATTTAGATTTGTTTCGTTATGTTAGCCCATTTAATCCGCTAGTCAGGATTTCTTACCTATAACTATTTTTTTAGTATTCGAACCATTATTTTTGAAAACTGTTATTTTATATATTTTCTGACAGATTGCGATTAAATTAGTCAAAGATTACAGCTTATTTTGTTTTATTTTTCCAGTATCGATCCTGTCGATTGTTAGGCGATATTACCAATTAAAATATAATGTCACAAACTCAATTTTCGCGTGTGTATATCTCCTGTTCAACTGTCACAAAGAAAAGTCGCCTTTTCATATGTTCGTTTTTTTAAGTTTACGGAAGCACAGAATGAAAACAATATAGATTATATTAAAAATACTCTATAATTCTACTGATTTCTGTTTTTTTTTTTTTTTTTTTATTTTCGGCAAAAAAAAAATTATTTTCCATTGTTTAATGTTAAAAGAAATTTACATATTTTGTTTGCCTTCAGTAATTAGTTCTTTTGTATTAAACAGTTGTCCTTAATTTTCATTTTTACTGAAATTACTAAATTAATGAAAACGGTGTTTCTTTTAGCATAAAATTGTAAACTATTTAATTTCTTTGAAAAACTGAATTCAGTTTATTAAACACAAGTCTTTATAATAATTTTTTTTTTTGCATCGTTTAATACGGGAAAAAATTGACAGACTTTGTAAGAGCCCGTAATATCGAAAGTTCGCTGTATTTATATAGAAGACCCGTGGAAATAATGCTATATTTTAAATACATAGTATTTTCCAACATAATAATAATCCTACTTGTCATATATGTTCGATTTTTGAAATACAAGAGCACAAAATGAAAAAGAAAATTAGATTACATTAAAAATAATCTATAATTTCAATTATTTCTGTATTTTTTTTTCATTGTAGGCAACAGTATTACTCACCATTGTTTAAAGTTAGAAGAAACGTGCAGTCCAATGTTTTAAACTAATTCTATTCTTATAACTAAAATAACAAGCATACGTAAGTGATGCATAACAAGAGAAACACATTCTTTTATGTCACATCCTATTATTCACAAATATCTTTTTCACATGCAAAAATCTAATTATGTAAACTCTGTGGCCAAGTTTACGAAACATGAAATATACTTAGACAAATTTTCTTTCGCATCTTATTCGGCTTTGACATAGAAAGGAATTACTTCTCTTGAACTAAATTACGTATTTGTAAAGTAAAGTTTTTTTATCAAGTGACTGCATTTTTTTATATTTTTTTCGTCAAATATGTATTTCATTAGCTACACTGTGTTACATGAGTGGGTATTTAAAAAATTACTGATACATTTATTCAATAATATCTATATAACTTACAAAATTTGGTTAACTTTTGTATCATTAAATTTGTGAAAGATATCGTGTAAGACATTAAAATTGGATTTTATTTTAAAAAGGAAATAAAAAAATATAATTAATGATTACAATTACTTGTCTATGCAATTTTTTATGCTTTAGTCGCACTTGTAATATAATCATTTTTTATAAGTAGAATTAAAATACATTATCTTAATTTTCTTTGAAATAGTAATTGCACAATATGTAAAAATCTAATAATTCTCCATTTCGTTACGGGGATACATCAGCAAAGAAGCCTGTTCCAATTAAGTTGTAGTTCAAGATACTTTTGCTGCTTTCTTCAGCGCTTAAACTTTTAACAAACTGCGTTTAAATCTTTGGTTGTCTTTTCGATTAATATTCACTGTAAGCGAAGCCACTATACATTTACATCCTGTCTAGAATGAAATAAAAATATGCTATGGAAGATTTTTAAACTATGCTATGTTAGATGTATGAAATCTTGAAATGAACATGGAGTTTTGACAAACAAAAACTGTGTGTTAGTTTTGTAGTTATAATTAAGATATTCATAGTTTGTTGCTAGACAGGCCACCAAGAGATTATTATTATTTGGCCATTGAATTGGAATCTGTCATATTTTTAATCAAGGTCAATACAACTAATGTTTCTGTATATTGTGAAATTTTGACTAAAGACAAAGATGTACAATTCTCTCTGTTTTAACATAGCTTTGAACGTAAACGAAATCTTGCGTATCTCAGAACACAAACTGCGTAAATTTAGAGGTTAAAACTATTAAAATAAACTCACACGTAAATTTGAAATTTTAGATATTAACTGTAAATTAATAACAACAACAAGAACATCTGAAATAATAATAATAATAATGATAATAATAATAATGATAATAATAATAATAATAATAATAATAATAATTTAGAAGTAATCATTATCTAGCAACATATATATTATTTTTAATTTGAAACACTAAATAAATATATTTGATAATGTTAAATTATATCCAAATAATCTCTATATCTTAGCTTCAGCGTTATTTTTAAGTTGGATTATCTTTTTTACGTAGAAAAGGGGTTTTTTCTATTTAATTTAAAATTAGAAAAAACATAAAAACAACCACATACATGCACAGCGATGCACACAACTTTTTCATTAAACCAACTTGTTTCGTCCGTTAATTAAAAGCGAATAATTTGGAATAATCTAGAAATAATGCATAATTTTTTTTCTACAACGAACACTGTATTTCACACTCGTGTATTTTAACATATAAGGAATTATTGACAAATTCGTTTATCAGGAAACTTTTTGTAATACAGTATACACTCATTGAAAACATTGAAATCAATAGAAATTTTCTTAATAAGCGTACTATACAAAAATTTTGTGACGTGCAAAATGTTTCATGGTTTTGATGACTTCCTCAAATACCGACGTTAATTTAAAAATCCAAGCGAAATTTTCAATTTGTATTTAGTTTCGATAAAGAATGGTATTTTTTAATTGGTAGTATTAAATATAATTTATATAAAAAAAAATTCCATCTCTATATACTTCGGTGTAAACGTTAAATTTTAAATATTATTACATTTTATTTATTTCAATTTATTTACTTCTTAAGAAATAATAAAAATCATTGCTAATATTTTATATGAAAATCAAGCCATTAATTTAAAAAATATGTACACAAAAACCTTGTTAAACCGCCGTTTGCTTCAAACAACAAACCCCATATAAAGTCAGTTTCTTAAAGTACCGGTTGCAGAGATAAGAAATAGAGGTAAAATAATCCGAATAAACCTTGATTCGAAAAATGCGCGATCCCCATAAACCGCCCCTTATGACTACTCAATTTTTCTTCGACAAAAGGATATCTGCAAAAAGTTGTTACGAGGAATTAAGTTGAAATGGCAAAGAACGGAAACATAATCAACAACAACTAGGACGCTGAGGCTGCATCATGTAGGTTACGTAGTTTTTTTAAAGACTTCTAAAAGAAGAGAATTTTACAATGCTAATTAAAAAAAAAAAAAAACTGAATTTACAAATGCAAACAATGAACAAATTTATTTGACAGACTTTTCAGTTAATGTTACTTCATTTGCTAATCTCTTATACATTGTAATATAATTTAACAATAGTTCAACCTTCCGTTTAATAATAGTCTTAAAACAAATATCTTATATTATATCTTATATTGATGATTTCCAGAAGAATGTTCTCATTTGTACGTTTAGTTTCACGTTAGGTGTACTGTAAAACAAATGTTTTTCTCTTATAAAGTTAAATATAGTTAAAGTTGAAAGATACTTTTGAAATAATGGTCATAAGAAACCAATATAACAAACTGAACTATTATATATAATGTTATTGATTTGTTATATTACGCTTCTTAAAGCGTCATAATGAAGTGACAATTTCCGCTTCAGTTCTCATTGCATCGTTTAGTATGCTTCTTTTGTTGCTCAATTATTCTTGAAACAAACGTTGTAGAAAAATTTAGACATATCTATTGATTTCTTAGGGAAGAACTAATGGTGTTGCTATCTAATTAGTCCATGCTACTTAAAAAGATGCATTAAAACTTACCAAACATTTGAGATTTTAATTTGTGAAGTTTCGATTTCTTTGGTTGATCGTTTTTTTATTACGGGCGATACGATCACTTTGGCACACGCGTAATAAACAGACAATGGCCTGTATTTAAAGTGGAATCCAACCCACTGCATCTATGCCTGAATTTGTATTCGAACCCTGCACACCTCGTGCTGTTGCCTGGGACATTTTCACTAAACAAGCAAGAGATGGGAAGTCTTTAAGGCTTACCAAACTTCCTCGTGAAATTTTGATTTGCGACACTTTGATATTTCGTAAGTTTTGAATTTACCATGACATGAAAATTAAAGTAATGACGCTTTTTCTGATTTATCATTAGTGTAAAAGATTAAGAAATCTTTTATTTGAAAATTATCTAGGGATTATTCTTCTGGTGACCAATGAACACTGAAATTCCCGATTCTATAATAACGAACTAAAATGAAAAAAAAAACATTATAATTGTACATAATTGTCTTATTTAGAATCTAATTTACTAAATAACATTTAGAAAATGTAAATTTGAAAACTGAAATGTTAAGGAGGTTTCCAAATCAAATAATAAAACGCATAAAATTATTATTGTGAAAATATTGTATATAATCTTCGATATTTTATCTAAATATTAATAATAAATCATATATATACATATATATATATATATATATAACTGCTAGAATCACAGGTTTAAATCATGAGAAATAAACCACAAAATATCTAATAAAACTTCATTTGATGGAAAATTATTTTATCACACAGCTCAATCACAACAGCTGTTGTCCATGCTATATATAAAGTAAGATTATTTCAGATGAAGTGGAAAATAAAGCTTTTACTTTCCAAACAACTGTATGTCAAAGAACTACAATTACCCGTTAGCTGAAGTGGAAAAGATTTTACCTTAGCTAAGCTTAGTAAAATAACAAGAAATGTCTGCGAAAGAGAAATTTCCTTTTGCGAGCTTCTGAGATTTACTAATAAACTTCATTCATATATAAAGATATATTTTATAGATATAAAGTATTTTAATATAAGTCAATGCAATCTTCAGTTCGTCTGATAAGTTAAGAAACATTTAAAAAGTAATAATTAATAAAGAATAGTTAACAATTTAGTACAATTGAATTATATGACTTTACAAATTCATTTGAAGTTTAAGATGGGTAAGCGACGATACTTACAAACTAGTTGTTCTGAGTTATTTCAGTTACTCCCATGAATATTTATTGCTTTTCTCTATATATACCTATTTTTAACTGCACATTATTCGAATAATAGCTGAGTCATTTAGCGTTGCCAGTGTCCCTGATAATAACCTTAAATAAACCTAAAATCAGTGTTAACGAAAATCCTTCAAAACTGCATTTGGCAACGTACACCCGTAAATTTGCGTGATTTTATATTTTTAATTGGAATTAATGGGTAACTGAAAATCTATGCAAACGAATCTAGAATTTTGGGCTACACTGCTTTCGACAGCGTACACGGAGGATGCTTCGCACGCTCCTTAAGACTTAATACATTTGAAAAAACTGTATTTCGCATTGATACCTGGTTTAGAAAACTGATTTATACATTATAAAAATTTATCGGATACATTTCTGAAAATTACGGGCTGCAAAAAAAATTTTGTTTCAGATATGCTTCATAAATATTGAAACATAAATATTGATAAATGCTTCTCAAATATTGATTTTTTGAGGTTTCTAAAGAAAAACGAACGCTTTTTTGGAATCGTTGGTAAATTGGGAGAGGTTATATTATAATTCCATAAACCATCTAGCTAGATCAAGTAAAACGTGTCTTTAGTTTTACAGCGTTCAGACCTCTTAAAACGACCAATATTTTTTATGCATTCCAGCTTTTACACTTCTTTATTTTTAATGAATTTGAGACTAATGAATGCATTGTTTCGGAAAATGCATTACATGCTGGATGCACTATAAAACATTCTATTACAGCCACCTTTTCAGAATGTAGGTAGTGCAACATTTTTGTGGTAAGTTAACACATTGGCTGTTCTTTAACTATTTATATAGATATATGAATTTTTGTTAGTTTTTGCGTTTTATTGGAATGAAGTATTTGCAGTTTTACGACATTGAAATAATATTATTGATAATGTGCATACAAATGTAAAGATTCTGGTACATTTATTGCATCACAAGATAAAAATTTTACAGTTCATTTAATTTATTAAATTTTCATAATAAGGGACATTAAATATAATAGTTTTATATAAAATCAGGCTTTAAATAAATAAATAAATAATAGAATCTTTAATTCTTCACTTAGTCTGATGTGAGAAGAAAACATAATGAAAATTCTCAAAGCATTATATTTATATATGAAAAATATACAGGGTTATTCTAAATAATGGACCCATTTAAAAAATATATTATTTATTAAAGTACAAATCCAAAATGAACAATCTTTATAGCAATGAAAACAGAAAGTTTCAAAGTTTTTTTTAAGACATTATAAATGTTCAATGTGTTCACCGTTTTCTGGACGGCAAACATCTACGCGATAGCCAAACTCTTCCCACACACGAGAAAGTGTATCTGCTGTTACTGAGTGCATGGCAGCAGTGATACTGTTCCGCAGATCGTTCAGATTTGTTGGTAGCGGCGGGATGTACACAGGAAGTACAAGCCGGGCACTCAGTAACAGCAGATACGCTTTCTCGTGTGTGGGAAGAGTTTGGCTATTGCGTAGATGTTTGCCGTGCAACAAACAGTGGACACATTGAATATTTATAATTTCTTTAAAAAAAACTTTGAAACTTCCTCTTTTCATTGGTATAAAGATTGTTCATTTGTGATTTGTACTTTAATAAATAATTTTTTTGAAAATGGGTCCATCATTTAGAATAACCCTGTATAAGGATATCAGTCTGCAGATTCCAATAGAAATCTTTAAGACGAGCATTTCGATATCGAACAGGGTAGGACTCTGAATATACCGTCGTAGTTTAATCACTTTCGAAAGTTTGAGCTTTGAAAATGTTAAAAACATTAATGAATTTAGATGAAAAGCGGTATTAATTACAAATGTCCATTATAATATATTTTTGAAATTATTTCCATTAAAATAATGAAATGATGAAGTCTGGATTCAAAGCTGTGAATTGAATTTCTGCAATATATATAGTCTAATTGCTAGTGTCTCACGTTAAATTGCTATTTTGAAGTCCCTCAACGTTCTGGGATCTGTGAGATAGAGTGCATATTTCAACTATTCCCATAAAGAGACGTCGCATAGTTCAGATCCGGAGAGAGAGTAAGGTGGCCGATCTATTCCAATTTCTCTGTTCTTCTCGACATGCAATCCATGTATCCTATTATCAAAATTGTCTGCTCAAAAATCGAAAGTTTGCTGCGTTAAGAGAGACCCAGTACTACCCTACTTGAACAAGTAATAGTTGATCTTGCCCATGTTCTATAAATCTGGTATAAACGCATTATTCAGGATGTCCACTTATACTTAACATGTGACCTTTTATGTAATAAATAGTACTCCAATGATGCATTCGACCAATATTGTACTTGAAACTTTATGATTACTTAGATGTTGCGGTCGAATAATAATTGCATGACGAGAATTTTTGAATCCCCAGAGCGCACAGTGTGGTATTTAGTCCCAAAACCTGGCCAAAATTATTTTATACCTCTAAAAGCTACACATCTACGTTTTTATTAGCTCACAGGCTATCAAAGCCAGAGAGTTAATGTGCCTGCCGGTTCTTTATGTACGTACGTATGTATGTACGTACGTCATTCATTTTAGTTCATTTATACTGTTCCGCAGATCGTTCAGAGTTGTTGGTAGCGGCGGGATGTACACAGGAAGTACAAGCCGGGCACTCAGTAACAGCAGATACGCTTTCTCGTGTGTGGGAAGAGTTTGGCTATTGCGTAGATGTTTGCCGTGCAACAAACAGTGGACACATTGAATATTTATAATGTCTTTAAAAAAAACTTTGAAACTTCCTCTTTTCATTGGTATAAAGATTGTTCATTTTGGATTTGTACTTTAATAAATAAATTTTTTTGAAAATGGGTCCATCATTTAGAATAACCCTGTATAAGGATATCAGTCTGCAGATTCCAATAGAAATCTTTAAGACGAGCATTTCGATATCGAACAGGGTAGGACTCTGAATATACCGTCGTAGTTTAATCACTTTCGAAAGTTTGAGCTTTGAAAATGTTAAAAACATTAATGAATTTAGATGAAAAGCGGTATTAATTACAAATGTCCATTATAATATATTTTTGAAATTATTTCCATTAAAATAATGAAATGATGAAGTCTGGATTCAAAGCTGTGAATTGAATTTCTACAATATATATAGTCTAATTGCTAGTGTCTCACGTTAAATTGCTATTTTGAAGTCCCACAACGTTCTGGGATCTGTGAGATAGAGTGCATATTTCAACTATTCCCATAAAGAGACGTCGCATAGTTCAGATCCGGAGAGAGAGTAAGGTGGCCGATCTATTCCAATTTCTCTGTTCTTCTCGACATGCAATCCATGTATCCTATTATCAAAATTGTCTGCTCAAAAATCGAAAGTTTGCTGC
This sequence comes from Maratus michaelseni, assembly GCA_963931845.1. Taxonomy (NCBI): domain Eukaryota; kingdom Metazoa; phylum Arthropoda; class Arachnida; order Araneae; family Salticidae; genus Maratus; species Maratus michaelseni. The sequence continues at coordinate 399,336,128 of OZ007592.1, forward strand.
GTTAAGAGAGACCCAGTACTACCCTACTTGAACAAGTAATAGTTGATCTTGCCCATGTTCTATAAATCTGGTATAAACGCATTATTCAGGATGTCCACTTATACTTAACATGTGACCTTTTATGTAATAAATAGTACTCCAATGATGCATTCGACCAATATTGTACTTGAAACTTTATGATTACTTAGATGTTGCGGTCGAATAATTGCATGACGAGAATTTTTGAGTCCCCAGAGCGCACAGTGTGGTATTTAGTCCCAAAACCTGGCCAAAATTATTTTATACCTCTAAAAGCTACACATCTACGTTTTTATTAGCTCACAGGCTATCAAAGCCAGAGAGTTAATGTGCCCGCCGGTTCTTTATGTACGTACGTATGTATGTATGTACGTATGTATGCACGTAACGCGATAACTCTTGATAGAAATAACCGTTTTGCTTCAAATTTTGTTTATGAGTCCATTGTGATAAGGCGCTTCTGTGATTAGTTTTGGGGGTTCGTTGGTTAAGTATTATAAAGGGGGGGAACGGGGGCAAACTCCCCCTTAATTTAGATAATTGGGTTTTTCGTGCAGAATTATCCGATTTTCTTCAAATTTTATATATATATTCAAAAGTAATAAGGCACTTCTCTGGTTAGTTTTGGGGGTTCATTGGTTAAATATAAAGAGGGAATGGGGGAATGATCCCCTTTAATATATAGTCGATTTCTTTATTTTTCGAGAGGCAAGAGTATAATACACAATTAGTGTGAAAAGCCTGTGCGCTCCATGTCCTCAGTTTAACTGAGCAGTTTTCTTATTTATTTGAATTGTAGACTGAAAACGGTAAAATAAAGTCTTATTTATAAATGAAAGTATTTATTCATCAGTTTCATCACTATTACTGTCTTTAAGAATATTAACCTTTGTAATATCACTTTCTGATAACAGATGCAAAACTTCAGAAGATAAGGGCTTTCTTTTTTTGTTTGTGCTGCATTTCAGGCCAGTTATTAGGGGGTCAGAAGTTAAAAGAAACCTATTCAGGACATCAATGTACAGGCCCCTCGCGAAAACTTTCTTCTGTAGTTTAATTAAAATGACCTAATATGTTTATTGCGAGCTTCTGCAGCCTCTTCAGATAGTTGGCCTACTGGCAGAATAACTTCTTTCATAACGTCTGCTCCATGTCAAAGTACATTGTGCATTGTAGGGGACATAGGATAAAAACCATATAGCGACACATACAGTTCAGCCGTCTTTTAGCAATATTTTTCAAATTCTTCTGTATTAATTTTGTATCAGTATTGTTTTCTCCAAATATTGTCCTTGTTTTTATGAGTAGCCCATTTTTGTTTGAACTGATTTTTAATAACGCAGAGCTTTTGCTTCATCTCAGCTATCCTTGGATCACCTTCAGAATAATTTCTCAATAATTCTTACTCCATAAATTGATGATTTCTGTCAAACGTTGACTCATTTGAGCATTGCATGATGGTATACAACTCATTTTGAGTCATAGATCTCAATTCAGAAGGCCCTGTTACCAAAATAAATAAAAAAATAAATAGCAGTAATTTATATAAAAAATTGTAGGAACCAACAAAAAAATTCATTACAAATACGGGGGCGGTTTCGGGTGGCTGATTTTTTTATAATTGCCTTGTATACTAAGTACTGCATATTACACAATAGTTTTCATCGCTTAAATATGTTTAAAAATATAACAAAATCCTTTCTAAATATTATAAATAATTATTTATGCCACTATTAACTATACCTAAGTTGTCGACCCTATAAGCAAAAAATCCACAGGATATTCATTAGGTAAATGTAGTGTGTATAAAGTACATACCCGGTTCAGAATAATCCTTCACAACAACGGCCACTAAATTGTTTAGACACAAAACCACAAGAGATTTAAAATACTAAAATCAGAGCTCATCGTAAAATCACAGGACCACTGGAAGCAAACGGCAACTTCGGACTGATCGCGTGGAGCCCTGTGTCGTGCTAGCGCATTGCACGTTTTGCCTTTGGATGCAGTAACTATTAAACTTTTTGAGGGATAATATACAGGGTATGAAGCCGATTTTTAAAAAAATCATTTTTGGCCATGTTTTGGGACTAAATACCACACTGTGGAGCGTTCAATTCTATTTTCTAACATAATCTTGAAGATGAAAGTGCACCTCATCACTGAACCAAATTCTTTTAAAATCAATTTCACGACTTTGAACCCTACTACATTAAAGTCGCCAATTCAAGTATTTTAGCACAATCTCTTTCGGTTATAGTCTAATTGATTTGCATCTTCCAAGGAAAAAGAACAGTATCACACGTTAAAATTCGGTAAACTGTGCTTTTACTCATGCTCAATTTTCACGCCCCTTGTCTTATAGAAGTTGATTGCGTTACTTCGAATAGGTACATCACTTATTCAATATTTTCAGTTTTTACTGCGGGCTTTTGTATTCATTTTATCAAGATCGTCAAATACACTCCAAGTCGCCTTGAGTATTTTGTACATTATTGGGATTTATAGTGACTGCCGAATCTTTTCATAAATGCACTAACGATTTCGGCTGGTGAATGAAGTTTATGAGCATCATAAAAAAAAAAATAGGTGTTGTGTGAGTATCGTACAAAACAATGATAAATTCAACGTTTAATCATTTTTTAAGCAAATTGGCAAACCGCCTTCATATGGGTCTGTGTATTAAATACAATAAGCAATTTATGAAAAATCTAGTGTCGTAACTAGTTTTACGTCATTGCGTTATTAGCGAGGCTAACGAAAAAGACAAGCTACCGCGGTGCATTCCACTTATCTTTTTTTACAGACCGCTAGAGTGACGTGATGCTCTTTTCGTACACTTGCATTGGTGCATTCGAGCATCACGTGACTCCCGCGGTCTGTAAAAAAAGATTTGCGTAAAGCACCGCGGTAGCCTTTCTTTTTCGTTAGCCTCGGTTATTAGATTATGACGCAATGGTCGATTCGATGGTCTCTAATGGGGTAAGCCGAAATCTCACTCTGCACTGTAAAAAAAAAAAATCCTGAGGTTACTATTTTTTTAGTAACTGGTATTATAAACCGGAATCGTTGGTAGCTGTTTTCCAGTAATTCTTACAGATATTCTTGCAACTAAATTAGAATACAAACAAATTGTTAGTAATTGAAAGGATCAATGAGAAAAACTAAAATTTATTTAGTAGATCGACCCATTTTTTTTACAGTGTGCGTACTACTAGGGCACACTAAATATATGCTTTAATATTTTCCCAAAATAAAAAGCAATATATATGTTTCAGGCAAAGGATTAAATCATGTGAAATATACCACAAAATATATAATCTAACTTTATTCGATGGAAAATTATTTCATCACTCAGATCAATCACAGCAGCTGTGCTTCATGCCATATAAAACAAGGTTATTTCAGATGAAGTGGAATATAAAGCTCTTACTTTCGAAACAACTGTATGTCAAAGAAATAAAATGACATGTTTCTGAAGTAGAAAAGATTTTATGATAGTTAAGCTTAGTAATATAACAGGAAATGTTTATAGAAAGAAATAGTTTTCGAAAATTTGTCAGATTATCTAATGAACATTATATGGATAATAACAGAGATTATAATGGTTTAGCGAGTAAATATATTCTCAGACGTAATATAGTTATACATGAAGTAGTAAAGTTATCTATCTATTCAAATGTAAAAGTAAAAAAACAAATTCATATACAGGGTGATTCATAAAAGATGGGCAGAACTTTAAGGGGTTATAGTACACTTAAAGACAAATAATATTAAATAGGAGACTAAGGGTCCCAGACGTATTCCCAAGGAGATAGGGGGCATTAAAGTTTAGGGTCCGAAATTTCAAATGATTATAAAACATGGAAAAATTGGTCGATTCGTTTGCGGTTTTTGCAAAAAATTTTCTTTATGCCAGTATTTTCTTGAAATAAAATTTTAAAGTTCAATTTCAAAAAATGCCGATAGGGGGCGCTTTAGACTTTGGAGTAACAAACAACTATTTTTTAACGTTATTTTTTGTATTTCTTTAAATGATTTCGAAAGCTTAGACTTAAACTTAAATTTTGATCTAAAAATCTGAGTCCTAACGAGTAGTTAAGTAGCGTAAACTGAAATTTGAAATTTGAAACCCTTCTCCCCCCAGAACTAAAATCAGTTATTCCCGATCTTTGTGTCGTAGATTAGGCTCTAACTACTGCCGCGTTTTGCTAAAATTATTCTTTATGTCAGTATTTTCTTGAAAATAAATTTTAAAGAAAATTTTCAAAAAATTCCGATAGAGGGCGCTTTAGACTTTGGAGTAACGAACAACTATTTTATACCGTTATTTTTTGTGTCTCATTAAATGTTTTCTAAAGCTTAGACTTAAATTTTCAGCCCAAAATCTGAATCGTTAGACGTGGTTAAGTTTCTGGGGAGAGGGGTTTGAAACATAAACACATCCGATAATCAAAAGATTGAGAGAAAAGTGATGCTTGTGTAATACTATACATATTTTAATGAAAAATACGCTAGGTAACAGCAGAGATTAATTAGCATGTTGACTGACAAAACTTTAGAACTTGAACTTCGACAATGTTTGACATAATTGTCTTTACTGTGTATCATATAATATTAAAGCAGAATGCCAAATTCTTGTATGGTATGTTGTGTTACGTAGTGGAACTCTTACTTGTGAAATAAATCCAACGTTATCCACTATTTAGAATTTTCTTGACGTACAGCACAACTAATTCAGTTTTGAAACAGTTTTTGCACAATTAATTCAGTTTTCTATTTTTTATCTCTTAGTTTTCTATCTTTTATCACTTAATTTTTTATCTAGTAGACACTTTTATATCTAATATTTAAATTACAGACTTTGTAACAACTTCATTCAATCGCAGAATTTGTAATATATTCCTGACTATAAATAAGTCAAAAAATTCCATTTAAAAAATGTGCTAGAACTGTACGTGACAATTTTGCAATGATAATGAAGTGCATGTCAAATGGTTATCTGCACATTTATCCTTTCGTCCGTCTAGGAATGATTCAGGCCCGTACCCATTTTCGTAATTAAAGGACAAATTTCTATACACATTCAGTGAAACAATTCATAAATAAATAATAACAAGAAAGATACCTGAACAAACTTGGCAAGATGCAAATGCTACGTTATAATTATTCGCTTTGTCTGCCTAAGATGGACTGCTCAGACGGCGAATACACGTCTGTAAAACATAGATGTCCCTCCCGGACACCTTTATTAAGGTCTTAAAGGAAAGAAAAAATGTTACAAACTTGAGTCCGTAGACTGTAGCCAACGATTAAACGCGAACATTGGGCGAACGTAGAATACATGAACGATGCATGATAAAGATGGAACAGTCTATGGTTTAAATTACAGACTTTGTAATAAATTCATTTAATCGCACAAATTGTAATATATTCCTGACAATAAATAAGACAAAAAATTCTATTTAAAAAATGTGCTAGAACTGTACGTGAAAATTTTGCAATGATCATGAAGTGCATGCCAAATGGTTATCTGCATGCTTGCAACTCTAAATTTCTGTGTAATATAATCCAGATATATAGACCAGCTCGGCATAAGCCTGACAAAGGAAGATAGAAGATCTTGGAGGTGATTGGATGCATCTACAAAAACTAGGCCACCTGAAAGCCGACAAAGGATTGATATGCAGCAAATGAAAGACAGTTTATAAGATAAATGTACATGAAAAGTTCTGCCATCAACGCGACAATGGTCAGTTAGAATTCAAGGTATGCATAGAACTAATGTTACCAAGATTATGACAAGGGAAAGCAAAATATTACAATTATTATAGTTTGACTTTAGTGCAACTGCTGAGTTAGTACGACGTTTTTCTTATGTGTAGCGGGTTAATTTAGGCACTAAATATAGCAAATCCAAGCTTGGAGACAGTTGGTAAAAACAGTTGGCTTGCGTGTTTAAAACATGTCATTTTATATCTACGATTGTGCGAAAATATCCATCACGATGATAGTTATATTTCTCCACTAAATTTATTTTTAAATCTTCTCATCATCGCGTAATTATTCACAAACATAATTTTGGCGTTTCTGATGTATATAACAGATAGATAATCCTGTAGAATAAAATAATAAAGGCGTTTGTCTCGAAGAATGCGAAACACTTTGTTAAAGTGTAATTTATGATGTAAATATTTTAGTGATACTTCAAAATAATATTTAAAAAGTATATTGTTAGCGACGAAGTATCTCTTCTTGTCGTTTCTACAAAAAGAATTGTCACAATAAATTATAGAAGACTCCGATATTGACATTTACGAAATCTAAATGTAAATGTGTATTTTCGTAATAGAAAATAATTCATAAGAAATGTTTTACACGCAAAATAGATTACAGTTCCTGTGAATTACGTTGTGCGGATTTTTTAAAGATTTATTTAAAAAGACATTTCTCGTATGTTTTTACACAGGACGAAAATAAACCGTAACCATAAAAAGGGAAAAACAACTCGATTGTGGAAAGTGAACGATTAACAATTTTATAAAAATTCAAAGATATTGTCAATTGAAAACTTAAAAAATATACATTATCTGCACAATTTATTAACGCACGCTGATGTGAAGGAAATTAAATACTTAAAAAGTAAAATGTATTTATTACTAGTAGACATGCACTCTATTGCATAAATAAAATCTGCATAGTAAATCAGGTTTTTGTTTACATTTTTGAAATATACTTTCATTCACATTTCATGTACAGTGTTAAAAAATTGCAATGTTATTCATTTTTAGATTACGTACTTATAATTTGCTTCTAATAATTCAAATTACACCTCGTTTGACATACAATTTTTAATTAAATGTAGAAAGGGTTAGAAGATACAGAATTTCTCGAAAAAGAATACTCAATCTAATATACTTATTCTAAATAATATATTTTTTTAAATGTGCAAAAGAGAAGGTTTTCAGTTATTTTAAAAAACTTACTTCAAGTTTCAGAATCTATGGAATAATGATATAGGTGTCACAGAAATTAAAAAAATGATTATGAATGATATAAACAGACTCAAGCTTTAGAAAGTCTTAGGTTCGTCGTACTATACAATCAAAAGATTTTGAGAAACGTTTTGAATGATATAGAAAGGTTTACTTAAAGCACTTAAAAAAAAGCATGTGTGTAAAAATTAAGAACATAAAATATTATAGCAATAGTTTTATTCACTAAGATACTCACAAAACTATAAAACAACCTAAATAGAAAAAAACCCTTATATCTTTGTAAATAGGATAGAAAGTGGAAAGATTTTGTTGTCGCAGAGAAATAGCAATCGAACAATGTTGTTTACTCTTTCTTAAATTTTTTAATTTTGAACAATAGCAGTTTTTGTGTTAAAATCAATCAATTTGCAGTTAGTCTTCCAGTTCTGAATGCACCCGCCAGGGTGTCTTTCTTGCTCCGTGAAGCTTCATTAAAAAAAGAAAGTACTGGCAAATTCAAGCACATCGAGTGGTTGTTTGGAATACAAGTGTTTTTGTGCATATGTAACCAACACTTACTGATATAATCAAATGTTTTTTTATAACTTTTCAAGTTTCCCCATATCCTTTTGGATCGTGACACTTTGCATAAGTTTTATGATTACCACGCCTTCTAAAATGGTAATAATGACATTTTTCACAATTTATCATTGGTTTATCATTTTAAGAAGTCTTGCATATGAAAATTGTCAATGAATTATCCCTAATGCTTACACCAATGTGATGCAGTGTAAAAACCAAATAATAAAAAGAAACGTTAAAATTGAATATATATATATATATATATAAATATAAATATATATATATATATATATATATATATATATATATATATATATATATATATATATATATATATATATATATATATATATAGGTATGTGTGTATGTGTGTGTTTTATTTACATACTAAATTGATAAAAATAATTTAAAAAATAAAAATTGCTCAAGTATGTCTGTGGGAATTCAAGGGTTTAAAAACACCATTGAAAATGCAATATACACATTTACGTTCCAAGAAAGTGCGCGTTATATTCATAAAATTAAAGCAATCTATTTTACCATGAAACCTAATAAAATTGCTTTAACTTAAATTCATTTTTAGATATCTGATGAATAAATTGTAGCAAGAGTTGAACAAATATTATGTACATATGATTTAAAAAAGAAGTGACAGAATAAAGGAAGATTTTGTGAATTAAATAAATATTAAAATACGTTAATTATTGGTCAATGAACAAAATTTAGCATTTCATTAAAAATGTGACTGTCTCTAACAAACTTGCTTAACTAAATTACTTGAAAAGTTACTCCAATTAAAACTGCTACAAGATCTTTTGCAAAAGTTTAATTACTTCTTTCCGTTTGCTATGGTAAACGAAACTAATCTGCATTAAGTAATTGTTTCTAAAATTATGTAGCCATTAAAAGTCGAATATAAAAGCCTAATTCTCAAAATCCTAATGTCTTGATTTCACTTCTATCCAAAATAAATTTTTAAAAATATGAATGTAGAAAGATTTTTTTTTATTGTTAAACAGATATTATTCTATTGAAGTTTAAATTTATTAATGCAAATTAGAATTTCAAGAAAAACAACGACAAATGTAGTCATTTTAACAAATTTTAACGAATGTCATTTTTTACATTTCTTTTCAATACAATATTCTGAAATATTTTATAGTATGAGAAATCAGTTAGAAACTATTTTTTGATATACATGTATTATAAAAAAAATGCTTTCGAATAGTAAAGCTTTTTTTCTCTATTGATATAAAATTATTAAAAAAAAAGCACTTAATTATCTATTTCAGTTACATAATAAAGAATTGAAAAATAAACATGAAATTAAAAATAATGTAATTTTATTTCTCACTCATACATATTATCTGTTACAATGCACATATTTTTTTATGAGAATGACATAGCTCTATGTAAAATAGCTAGCATGTGAAATAGCATATTTTCAGACAAAAATAATATTTTATAGAAATTAAAAAAAAAAAAAAATCTAAAATAATGATGGAAAAATATAATGATGGAAATACGCATACTTGCTAATGTAATACAATTAATATAGACTAAAATGATAATATTTACTGTTGTTTATACAAAAAAAGAAAAATGTTGAATAAAGTAAGAAAAAAGCTATCCTCTTTAATAAAAAGCTATGCGTTGAAAAAGCTATGCGTTGCTGACGACTGGGATTTTCGCTAATCATTGCCACCGATTAATCTCGGAAATTGAAGCATTTGTAGTTAGTGAAAAAATTAATAGCTAGAAAAGTATTTGTTAGAAAATTGTTAGACAAACTGCGTTAGAAAGATACAAAATTGTATTTTTCTTGATATAAATTCCAAATCTAATGATTATGCCGTTTTTCAAATATTGAATTTCAAAAATTACCAAATTTTACAATGGAGTACCGTAGCGAAATAAAAAGATAATTATAACGGCAATGTGTCCTGACGTATATACTGACAACTTCACTATTTGCACGAGTCATAAATTATAGTATCCTTATTTAAATACCCTGTTAAAATATAAAAGTGAATTATGATGTCACGAGTGCATGATTTTTATTTAATTCTCCACAAATAGCATATTTCATTCCACCTCAGTGAGACATATCAATTTCATTATATTTGAAGTATTGTAACTTTATTAAAATCCAATGGAAATGATTTTTCCCCATAGACACCATCATGTAACACAATTATTTATCTTTTTTTTTTTTTTTTTTTTTTTTTTTTAAGCTTGCCTGTTTCATAATAGAGTCTACAGAGATTTGGCCTAATTTGGGTCAATTTCAATGTCAATATTTCGTTTGATTAAAAGTGCGTTAAGAGTGACCTGTGTAGTGGGCGTAGCTTGCTAGTATATATATATATATATATATATATATATATATATATATAAATTTCTCAGCGAAAGGTATTTATTATTCTTTTTTAAATGTACGTAATTTACTATATATAAATATTATATATAGTATATATATAGCGCTTATATATAGTAATTATAATTACTATATATAAGCTCACAATATTTTATAATCTTGAATATAAATAATATGAAGTTTTAGCAGGTGTGCGTGTATGTCTGTCTGGGGGCGATGTGCAGAAAAGTGTATCTCACGTACAAACCTAGGTACTGGGTTTGAGAAAGAAAAAGACAGGCACAAATGTAAGTCGCGCTCATATTTTATTATTTATCAAATATTATGTTTGTTTTTTTATATTGAAGGCTTTTTTTTTTTTTTCAGCGGCGATTTTGATGAAGTTGTAAAAACAATCATAATGCAATCTTTCAACCCAGTAAGATAGATTCAATTCATAGTGCGATTAATTGTAACACTTTCCGAATAACATTGTGATGTCACGGCAGCGTTACTGAGACTATTTGATCGTCGATGCGATCTCATTTCATGTCGATGTGAAGTCGTTATGGCCGTTTATGAGCTTTTCTATGACATCACTATGCAGAAGATTTTCGGTGATTGACACGTTGAAAGTTCATAATTTCAAAATGCCGATGGTAACGTATATACGGTTGTTGACAGCACATGAAGGAAGGCAGTTGACCCACGGGCACAAAGAAGAAACATGATTAGCGATGAAGGTGATTTATTTGGTACCAATAATCAAGAATAGTATTAGGCATCAAGAACAAATAGACGAAAGCGCAAGGGGAGGTACTCCACAAAATCAGCAGAAGAAATTAACAGCTAGTCTGGTCAAGTCAAAAGGCCGAAGTGAAGAGTTTGAAAAAATACATGTACGGGTGTTGGCGCGGAAAACATGATAAAATCGCCAGTACTTGGCGAGAGAATTTTTAGAGAACAATGATGGAAGCATGTGGGAAAAAGCGATAAATGCTGGATTCTGCCTATGATTAAGCATTCTTTTGAGAGCGGTGGGGGTTGCAGGAATTCTTGTATGGAGACGAAACAAGCAAAAAGAAAAGAAAATAATTTTGGGATTGGCGTTGGATTTTGCTAAAAGGCAGCTGCAATTAACAGTTACTTGTGACTCGAATCTAATAACAGGGTGTGAAAAAATATGAACTTGCATATTACAGTTTACATGTGGGCGAGAGATATTTTAATTAATTCTTTTGAGAGCGGGTGAGAAGTGCTAATGCATGCATAAAGAATGTCGGTTATACGTTACATTAGTTTAACAAGTAGAGCACAGCTGCTTATTATTTTGTCTAAGTTTTAAGACAGATGCACTTTTGATTTCATGAGAAGAAAACGGTTGGATTAGAAATATATGAACATTTATGATTTATTTTAACATAACCGCAGAGATTTGTAAAACTTTCTGATGTCTGCGAATAATGACTTGCATTTTAGAATAAAGAAAATCAGATTCGTTATCTAAATTGAATCAGAAACGGATTTAGTTAAAATATTGAATTTGGGGGGGGGGGGGGAATTACAGACATTTAAAATCTATAAACTATATTTGTTTATTCTTATAATTATTTATTTTATTTTTTTTTTTTTTTGTGGGGGGGATGAATGAATATTTTTTTTTGGGGGGGGAGCATGAAATCAATACAAACTTGTTAGCTTTTGGAAGAGGAAAGGAAAAGTTTATGTTAACTTGTTAATTTTTTTTTTTTTTGGGGGGGGGAGGGTAGTTGAACTGAAAGCAAGATATATGACAAACGTCTTTGTCATATATATCACCCCATTGACCAGAAAAGCTGTACTGTTTACAGTACAGTTTAAAAAAAAATTACAATACAATTATACTCTCCCCAAGCTTAAAATAATACATACATAACATAAAACAAAATACTTGTAAAATTATATGGGTTGCAACAGTATAAAGGATTTTGTCTGCACAGTCTACAAATATGTCATTAAGTGCACTACTTACGAAGATTTTTTTTTTTATATCTCTTCGTCTTGTCTTCTTTTTTTTGTCCTGTTCTGGTACCAGTTTAAAAAAAATTGTCAATTTCCTAGACATGTCTAATGATAATTGAGTACAAAATTTTTACTCCTTCTCTCAATTTTCTTGCACTTAAATACTATAATTACTACTTAAGTATAATATGAAACACAAATGAAAACAATTAACAAAATAAACACAAATAACACATAACATAAACATATATCCTTAAAAATTAACTTGAATTATATGAAAAAGTAAAATGGATTAACTCAAGTGTAGTGTAATGAAAAGTTGTTTGAAAAAGGTTTAAAAATTCGTGCAAGCACAGGACGGTAAAAAAAAGAGGTGCATGTGGCACGCCCATAAAAAAAGGGACCGCCCTTAATCTTGTCAATGCATGACAAGTGTGATGTCTCAGGCTTAGTGCCTTACGACTTAGGTGAGGAGGGCAGTGATGAGAGTCCACATCATTACAACATGAACTCCCTGCTCCCCAATGAAGATCACACTGATCCCCACACAGGAGCACGATTCGGGAACACATGAACTTTTGGGAAAATTGGAATATTGTGAATTAGTAAACTAAATCACAATTGTCTCTCTAAACACAATCTGGTGAGGTGTGGTAACCTAAGGGCAAAAATTTAGAACGGTACCACTAGCCTGAAGGGGAAGAATTATTAAAAAAAAAAAAAAAAAACAAGATACAAGTGTATCGTATGCATATCCAAATGTATTGACAGTCCTAGAGTGTTGAGAGACCTAAAATATGTCGTAATCGGGTATGATGAAGTGAAACTGTACAAGTCATGTAAGCGAATGCTTTAAGTTTGTTTGAGAGAGCATTTTTTTTTAATTAAAAACTTTATTTAATGAGAATGTCTAGCATTTTGTATTTAGTATGAATGAAAGTTTAAAGTGTGAGAGGAAAATGTGAAAAGATTATATTTATCTACTGTTTATAACATTGAATGAAAAAAAAATTAACAGAAAGATGTGACCCGATACAAAATATTGTGTAAAAGTGGTCTTCACAAGAAGACATGGACCAGCCGTGAAGTCAGGTGAAGACAAGTTATGCACAGTATACGTAGAATCCTGGCCAGTGATAAAACACTTAGTATCAGATCATATAAAAATTTAAAAGTTTTTTTTTTTTTTTATTTTTTTTTTATTTGTTACAAATTATCTTTTTCTTAAATTGTAGCGAGGGGGGAGAATAGTGTTAGAAGAATTATTATCTATAACATGACTTGCAGGATCACATAAATGTCTATATCGAGGTGGTGCTAGAAGAAGTCTATCAATATGTACCCTAAATGCAGTATCATCATGAGCATATAATCTTTTAATTGAAAATGAAACAGGGGAGTGTTTAAATGTTACAATATATGGACCGGTATATTTAGGTTTAAATTTGTCGACTGATTTTAAATAAACAATATCTTTTAAACATATATTTCTTAATTTAGCTTTTCGACTGTGAATTTTGTAAGTCTATCTTGAGCAGTCTTAATGTTGTTATATGCTTTGTCATATATTTTGTTTAAGTCATCTAGTAATTTATAAACTTCAACATGTTTATCAAGGAATGCTTGGTTGGTACTATGATCATATGTGTCAAAAATTAATGAAAGTTCACGACCAAAATGAAGTAAGTTGGGTGAAAATAGTGTAGAAGAGTGTGTCGAACCATTATAAAGTGACTTATGAATAAATAGAGCATTTTCAAAAGAGTGTCCTTCTTGTAATAATGTAGTAACAGAGTATTTAATAGATTTGTGAACGCGTTCAGCAATGCTGTTAGATTGTGGGGGTGAGACCGAACTGTGATGTATTTTTATACCAAGAGCATCATTAAATGCATTATAAATATGAGAAGTGTATTGCGGGCCTAAGTCTGACAAAATACAGACGGGTCTCCCATAGGTAGTTATATAACTAAATAAGCATTTTACAACCTTGGGTGCAGAAGTATCAGTGAGAGGATAGAGTTCAATGTGTCTTGAGAAGTGATCGGTTACAGTTAAAACATGTTTATTGTTTAATAAAGGACCAAGTAAATCTGTACTGACTGTATGACCAGGATATCTTGGTGTGTATGTAGGTTGAAGAGGTGCGGGTGGAGTGTTATGGTGTTTGGCCTGTAAACATTTGACACATGAAGCTACAAAGTTGAGTGTATCTACATAGATGCTTTTCCAAAAATATTTGGATGAAAGAAATTCATAAGTTTTGGCCATACCAAAGTGTGACAGATGGGATATAGTTAAAACTTTACTTTTAAGTGAATCAGGGACTACAATGTGATATGAGAAAGTATTATTTGTGATATCTTCCTTTTTGAACATTAGTATCTTAGAATCAGAGTGTATGAAGTAATTCGGGAATTTTGAAGAAGGTCCATTATGTAATATATGATCATAAATATTAGCTAAGGTAGGGTCTTTTTGTTGTTCAGTGCAAAAAGTTTGATTTGATATCTCCAATAATGGGTTTCGTTTTGTTCGTTCACCTGAGATGAGAAAATTTACTTGACAACTGTTGTTATTAACAGATTTACAAATATCAGATGTTTCATGATCAACTATTGGAAGTGGTTGATGATCATGGATAAGGTTAGGATTGGTTAGTAAATTTTCTTGGTTGTTGTCAAAATTACAGCGAGAGAAATAATCTGCTAAAACATTTGAAGATCCTGGAATGTGTTCAAAATCATACGAATATTCTGAAAGGTCAATTAGCCAACGGGTGGTTATGTCTACTTGTGACTCGAATCTAATAACAGGGTGTGAAAAAATATGAACTTGCATATTACAGTTTACATGTGAGCGAGAGATATTTTAATTAATTCTTTTGAGAGCGGATGAGAAGTGCTAATGCATGCATAAAGAATGTCGGTTATACGTTACATTAGTTTAACAAGTAGAGCACAGCTGCTTATTATTTTGTCTAAGTTTTAAGACAGATGCACTTTTGATTTCATGAGAAGAAAACGGTTGGATTAGAAATATATGAACATTTATGACTTATTTTAACATAACCGCAGAGATTTGTAAAACTTTCTGATGTCTGCGAATAATGACTTGCATTTTAGAATAAAGAAAATCAGATTCGTTATCTAAATTGAATCAGAAACGGATATAGTTAAAATATTGAATTTGGGGGGGGGGAATTACAGACATTTAAAATCTATAAACTATATTTGTTTATTCTTATAATTATTTATTTATTTATTTATTTTATTTGTGGGGTGGGAATGAATGAATATTTATGAATTTATTATTTATCTCTATTTCTTTTTTTTGGGGGGGGGAAGCATGAAATCAATACAAACTTGTTAGCTTTTGGAAGAGGAAAGGAAAAGTTTATGTTAACTTGTTAATTTTTTTTTTTGTGGGGGGGAGGGTAGTTGAACTGAAAGCAAGATATATGACAAACGTCTTTGTCATAATCACACTATGACCATTTTATGATATCACAGTGTGACCAATTAGTGGATAATGTGTCATTTGTGATGAGTCTTAATCGGGTTGGTTAAACAGATTTTACCCGAACACGACGCAGTTTTGTTGGGCTGCCTTTTTTCTCTGTTGCATATCAGATTCGGAATTGAATTCTGCATTGGGTTGGGTTACCATACTTTACCCGAACCCGACGCCGATAGGTTCGGCTTTGTTTTTCGTTTATTTTCTTTATTTGTTGCAGAATGGTTTCGAAATGGAATCATGCATTGCGTTCAGTTTCCGTATTTTACTGGAATCCGACACGACTCTGGTCGGATCAACTCTAATTCTTTATACTGAATAAGAATATTTCTTTTCTTCACGTTAAATTCGAATAGAGATCGGATAAACCAGACTATTCAAAGAATGTCTAGAACATAGAGGGTGGCCCAAACGTCCTTTACTCAGTTTGAAATTCAATAAAAATTTAAGCAATCGGCGTATGGGAGTGTGATTTGGATAAAAATGCTTCTCACAATCAAATTTTTTATTTATGGATGTTTGTTGGATGAAAATGTGTCTCCTAATCAAAAATTTTCTTGAAACAAAAGTTTATTTCAAAAATTGCCCTACACATTCAAAACTTAAAAAAGCATGGAATACTCAAGCAAATACAGGGCCAATTATTTAGTACAATCTTTTATAATATTGCAACGGGTGCATTTTTTTGTAGTTTGGTACTCTATTTCATTCCACGTACTGGAACATAGCAGTGCAGTGCATAAAAAATGAACTGTAACTGCTTATCGAGTTTTGATA
Organism: Maratus michaelseni; assembly: GCA_963931845.1. Taxonomy (NCBI): domain Eukaryota; kingdom Metazoa; phylum Arthropoda; class Arachnida; order Araneae; family Salticidae; genus Maratus; species Maratus michaelseni. The sequence goes on from OZ007592.1 coordinate 399,352,355, forward strand.
TTTTTTGCAATGTGTAGAAATAGTTTCCAAAATGACAAATGTTTAGAACTAAATTTTTTAATCACCTTGAAAACATTTTTAAACACGAGAAGCATATCTGTTCAAACCATCTTCTCGTATGACAATTACTTAATTTTTTATTGAGTTTCAAAACATACAAGAATGTTTTGCCTATCGTGTATGTTTTAGGTATCTCAAGGAAAACAAAAATCAATAAGATTAAGTGCCAGAAATGCGTAGAAATGTCCAAGTTCCCATTTCCGGTTAACTCTCATTTTCAAAGATTTTTAAAATTAACATTTTAGTCACAATGTGATTTCTCAATATTGTGTTACCTGGTGACAGTTATGCCCCTTAGATTAACGTCAAAAAAAAATTTTAATTGGCCAAAAAAAAATATTTTTTACAACGAGTAACATGTTTGAAGTGGTCTCGTATGTTTATGGATGGTGGGAATCCCACCACTATAATCGCACGGATCTCACTGCCCCCATGCTTGTTGCACGGAATCTGTTCTAGCTCGATTTGTTCCTATAAATTATCTGCGTTACATTTAGTGATATTTTTTATATTATTCTTGACATTTTGTTCCAATTAAGCGGCTGCACTAACTAAACGGTGTTTAAATAATCGGTATCTAGTGCACAGTAAATTTTGAAACGATCTCATTAAACTTTATTTTGATTTTTGCTATAAATTTCGATTTTAAGTAAACATCTTGAAAGAAGTCACTTTTTTGCCAGACATAAAGATTCTGTTTATTATTATTCACTATGAAATATTTGCAATTCAAAGTTAAAATTTTCCTTATTGTATGGAATGTATATTGGGTAAAATTTTAATGTTTTTAAAATATATTAATTACTAGATACATGGTACAATTAGACAATTTAATGAGTAAGAATTGAGGTTGAAATATCTACCAAGCACTGATTTTTTCCTCAGCTATTGTTCACTCATTTTGTGGAGTGGGATGATCGGGTTATTTTAAATATAGTTCTCCGATAGAAGAATCCTTTTACTAAATAGTTGTGACAAAGCTACACATTGCACATTGTTATACACAAAGTTACTTTTGCCTGAAATACAATAAAATTTGTAAGCTGACTCAACCAATCCCATGTCTTTATAAGCAACCGAGTAAAATAAACCCGTTGCACTTTAAAGGTTAAATATTCAATTAATCAATTTGTTGACATAAATTTCCCTTTAAGTGAAAACAATATATATAATTTTTAATTAATTAGAAACAGATTATTTGATAATTCAGCCAAAAGAAATTTTTCTTTCTTCTGTAACAATTAAATAACAAAACTAACATGTGTACATCTCTCATTATTTTTTCCAATTAGAGTACATAACTGAAAAAAAAAATACAGCTTTAAGGCATCCTCTTAATATTGCACTTAGAATTATAAGCTTCAGCGCCATAGGAGAATAATTAACGTCTTTGATTTGTTACAAATTTACTAGGCTTAAGATTCAATTCATGTTTAATAGAATATCTCAATCAGAAAGCCAAAGCAAATTAAATATAATTTTTTCTGTTATTATTTAAAATAATTTGAAGTATTTTTAATAGGAATTCAAATTTTGTGCAAGTGTAAATGGAGTGCATATGAAACATGTTCTATGAAATGTTAGTAAATGTTTATTAGAATGAATTTGCTTTAAATATTAAATATGAGATTTCCCACTTTACAAAAACATAGTTATACAAAATAAGCATGCACTTTATGTTTCGGTTGTTACAAACTCACATATAAAATTAAAACTATTGAAATACATATTACAAGTAGACACGTGTGTAAATTTCGCGCTGTAGTTTTCGATATTATTTTCTGATACAATATTTTATTAAATTTTAATTCACTGCCTTTTTTTATCAAAGAACCTTGCTTAACGACATGTGAGTGTAATATGTCGAAAGCTTGTTCAAAATTCTTTCGTATCATAACCTCATGCTAATTTCATTACACGAATTCATTCATTTATTTGATCAAATATTGCAATAATAAGATAAAAAATGTATTTTGAAATTAATGCTAAGTTTTAAATATAGATGAATAATTTGGTACTTATAAAAGGTAAAATAATTGGAAATTGCGTCAGTTTAACACCATTATATAAACATTATTACATTTTATTAAAATTTACTTCACATCTTGTTTTAATATTTAAAAGTAATAATGCATGATTTAAAAATAAACAGGACATCTTTTTTGCTTTTAAAAAAATCATAAATTAATAACTGAAATTTTATCAAAACACTTTCGTCCTTCTTTACTTTTTTTAATATATGGCAATAGCATATTAAAATAAGAACGAAAAATCATGCGTCAAGCATAGACTATGTAACACTTTCCAACGCTTCCAAAATAATTTTACAAATCATACCGTTTAATAAGCTAAAAGATAACATCTAAGTAATCCGAATACTTTTCATCAGCCCTGTATAGGATCTATAGATTTGTATATATACTACATAGGATGCTAAATTTTAGTTCAGTTAGGAAACGCGTAGCACAGTTTAAAATTCTCCGTCTGGAGTTAAATAATACGGAAATGTGTTCGCGAACTTTTGTGCTTCCCTGAATAGGATCTACAGAATTTATACACACCACGTAATAGACAAAAAGCGAGTTAAAATTAAAATCGCGTTCAGTAACTTAAAACGCACTTCCAGGAATTATTGTTAACAGACAGTAGAGAATTCTTTTGTGTGTCCCTGTAAATGAACGATGACTGCTATACACACAATATTCTGTAGTAAGCCTCTTGTAATGCACCTTATATAAATTTCAATGCGTTTAAAATAGGGAAACATTATTTAAATAAACCGCAGACGATTTTTCTCCATAGACGTCATGTAACGGAATTTTTTTTACTGTCCCTGTAAAGTAACTATCAGTGCTATGCACACCCTATTCCATATTAAGCTTCTTCTAATGCACCTTAGTGATATATATAAATTTCAATGCGTTTAAAATAGTGAAACATTATTTAAATAAACCTCAAGTGATTTTTCCCCATAGACCGCAATGTAATGGAATTCTTTTGAGTGTCCCTGTAAAAAAGTATAAGTGCTACACACTTCCGTTGAAATAGGGAACATGCTATAGATAACGACTATAACATATAAAAATTGCAGAGCAATCCGAGCATATTTGCGGGAGTTAGAGCACGGCCAGACGGCAGACGGCAGACGGCCAGACGGCCATACGGCCAGACAAACCGAAGTCATAAACACTTTTCAACTAGGTTGGAAAGTGTTAAAAATGGTTTAATAGGGAATTATTAGTTATTCTGCATTTAAAAAAGGAAATATTTAATAGAAATCCATACGCCTAAGCTGCATATAAAACAGTCTGCGCCGTTCTGCGTCGTAATTTTTTCTGTTATAAATAAAAATAAAAATGGTACTTCTTTTATTGTATTGTGTAGAACTAAAGTTACATTATTACATAAAATTGCATTGTTTAGAGCAAAAATCCATCGTTCGTTTTTATTATTACTTTTTTAACGTACTGTACACATATCCCTTACTTGTTTATTTTACTTTTAAAGAAGATCTATTTACATAAAAAATTGTTAAATTTTATATACATATAAATCCCTCAATAGAAATAATAATAATATATAGCAAAGTGAACGGTTGAGTAATATTAAAATTATTTTGAAATATTGCTCTTCGGAATACACCGATATTTTTATTTTATGTATTTAAAATAATTTTTATAGAGGAATGTTTATCATCACTTTAGATACAGAAACCTTGCAAGAACGAAATTGCTGATGAATTAAAAGTAGCAAAGCTATTGACCAAAAATCTATTAAATATACATTTAGACAGGGTAATTTTCATTAATTGTTTCGCTAATGTAGAATAAATATCACATTTCGCAAGTTTTGTTTGCTTTTGACGACTGTTTTTAATGATTATTCTCTTTTAACATGTGTTGTATGGCTCGCAAAGTTCCGTATGTAAAAGTAACAGAGGTCTTACATTATTTAATAGTATCGTACTATCGTGCATTTCAAATTGTGCAGTACAACATTTCCCTTAAGTATAATTATCATAAAATTAAAATATCATTAATTTCGGAATATCAGTCATTTAGTAACTTAAAATTCTAACAGCGCTATATAAATTAAAAGATTTTATACATTAACAATGTTTTTGTAATTATAGATTTTAAACGGAAATAATATTATAACAATTTATATGCATTATTATAGATATAAATGTATAACTAGATGTAAATTAATGCTATATATTCGTTCCCCGAAGAAGACAATATATTATTGTTTCGTTTTGATTTTTAGATATGTCTCAGGAAATCCTAAATCCTCATTTATTTTGTCAAGACTTTCACATGCAGTCCTAACTTTCTCACATTCCTTTGCGAGCTGTGGGATATTTTTTTTACTAAATATATATCTTTTGGGGCATATGTTGAGACTAAACCTGACATATGATAAATGGAGAGCACTCTAAGCGAGGCATCGTGATTGATGCATATACAACAAATATTAACGATAATGCTTAACATTATATTCGGGAAAAAATCGGTAGGAATTTGAAAGAAACAAAAAAATGTAAATAAAAAGACTACGCAACTCGATGCTGCTGAAATTTATTATGTTTTATTTACATGTAAAAGGATGTTTGTAAAGGAATTATTTTCGTCTTAAGATATTGAAAATAATTCTTATTAAATTAGAAACATTTTTTCCTATGTTTCTGAATAAAAGTATAGTTTATCTCGCTATCTATTATTATACTTTAGTGTATTTTATCCATTTTTAACTTTATGGGATCAGAGATTTTAAATTAGCAGTAATTTATTTTAATTCAAATTTTGTTCGTTAAAAATAATTTCTGCGTATTATGAAGGAATTATTACTTTAGATGAAAACAAGTTCTACCAATTGGATAAAATAACTTATGAATTACATTTAAAACTAACACTTTTAGTTAACGCATTGCAATTCACACAAGCTCCACTACTTTCAAGTATTTAAACTATAGTTACATGCCCTAATTGAACAATATCTCTAAATTAATAAATATATAAATGCAATGTAACTAGGCTAGCTAAATTTTATAACGGGACTGTTTAAAAAAATTTCCTAACTCTAAAAATAAGATTTTTTTAACGTTTATCTGTAATTCTTTATTGTGGTATCACACCAAGTTAAATGTAATATAAGCTGAAATAACTAAAGCTACTAAACTTTCTCAATTAGATAAAGTTACAGTAGTTCATGTTGCTAGAATTTTGTGAATTACAGTCACCAAAGTGGAAGATGGCCAGATTTATAGCCACATTGCCCTCGCGTGACGTGGAATATGTGTTAGTTCGTTGTAGCTGCAAATTAGTACATAATAGGGCTTACCACATCTGATGTACGACTTTAACACGTCTAAAAATTGTGAAGCTGACGTCACAAATTTCGCACGTTTCACAAGTGTGAAAATATAAACGTTTTAATGTTGAATGACAACGTTTTAAAAATTAAAGTTTAGAATGACTAATGTTAAATTCATTTTTAATCGTTACAAAACATATTGCTATGCGAATAGTTTTTTAAACGTAGCTCCATATCTATTTACCAGAATGAATTGTAAAGTTTAAGAAATATGAATTGTAATCTATGATTTATTTTACAGAAATTGATTTCTAGACACTTCAAATATGCGAATCCGAAATTATAGCTCATTCTGCCAAGTAGTATTTGTGTTTTGCTTAAAAAACTATTCACATTGCAATTACTTTAATAAGGATTACAAAGGCGTTTAAGATTAGGCGTTTCAAACTTTAAACCTTCATAATGCTTAACTACTTGCAATCCTTGGATAAACATTTCCAAAAAAGCCAAATATGATGCCAAAATGAAGTGTTCGTATTGAAAATTTCCGAGTTTGGTACAATTTTAGTATGAAGACGACCCCTCAAGAATCTCGGACTACTACTCTACTCGGACTACCGACTCTACTTCTTTTTAATATACATTTTCAGTCGAAAAGCTATTTCACATTTTCACTGTGACATCTTAAAGATTAACCCTCTGAGTATCTGGGGGCTTTCCTTCATTTTAATAAAAATGTTCGTAAAACTAATATCAATTTAAATTTTATTTCCATGTTTATTTCTAAAATACACTTCAAATCTCTTTATTTTACATATATGTTAAAATACAATTCTGTTAAAAAAAAAATTTCTCTACATCCGATTTAATTTGTACGGAAACGGAAAAATACGTGCAAAATGCATGTGTACTTGTTCTCTGTCTTTTTTTTTTTTTTTTTTTGAAGACTGTACTGTTATTTCTTCCATTTATTGTATTTATAAATTTTCGATCATTAATTATTTTTCTTTATAACTGACGTCCAGTTTTTATCATGCATATAATGGATAAGAAACATATATCTGATATTAAAGATTGTCGAAATAAAGACCACAAATTTGAGCATTATGTATTTCAAAATTAATATGATAAAGGAGATTTGCTTTCATAATTGGAAAAATGAAGCATTAAGTTGCATATTATTTATTAAAATTATTAATAATATTAGTTTAAAATAATATTATTTACAGTCATCTCATACATTTCTTTAACGTAAGAAAAAGAGCGAAAAAAGAACAATAGCAAGTTGATTTATCAGAGTAAAAATAAAACATGACTTCCCTGCAATCTAGAAAGTGTCTTTCCATTCTGAGTGGTAAAAACAAAAAAATGACTAAGTGTATAAATCAAAATCTAGAAAAGTTGGTGACAGAATAGACCGAAGACTTGTTTTGACTCGCACTTCTTAGGATAAGTTTCAACTTTTGGTGAACTCTACACTTCAGATAAAATATGGCTAAAGCTCGATTTCTTAGTGTTATGGAAAACGCAATTCATTCAAAAACATTAGACAATATATGTGCAATGACCATTATTTATTTGTATGAACGCATACAGATTCTTGAGAGTTCTTTTTAACATACAATATATACAGGGTGTCCCAAAAAGGAGTACCTATTTTTAAAAATTAATAAGAAACAAACGAATAGAGTTATTTAAAAAATTCTGGCAGGAAACGGATGTGTGAAGTCTGGAATTTTGTTTATAACACTTTATTATGATAGTTCAAAATCTGACCGACAGATGGCGCTATAGCACCGAAAATTACCTGAAATTAACCGGCAAGGGTATGAATTGGCCACCTTACTCACCAGATTTAAATCCGTGTGATTTTTTTTTTTGGGGGGGGGGGGCATCTGAAGGATGTAGTTTACTGCCGAAATTCCACTTCGCTAGCTGAGCTCCAGCGATTAACCACTTAAGAGTGTACAGCCATTTCCGTACAGACGTTGCAGAAGGTGTGTGCTAATTTCATTCTAAGACTCCGACATGTTATTGTGATGAATGGAGGACATATTGAAAATATTGTCATTTAATTTTCAACTATTGTTGATGAATGCGGTAGCCACAGCGCCATCTGTCGGTAAGAATTTGAACTAACATAATAAAATACTCTAAATAAAATTCCAGACTTCACATATCCGTTTCCTGCAAGAATTCTTTTAATAACTCTATTCGTTTGTTTCTTATTCATTTTGAAAAATGGGTACTCCTTTTTGGGACACCCTGTATATACTTCATATGTAAATCTTGGGAATCGTTCTTTACTATAAAAATTCTTGTGAGTTCTTTTTAACTTACAATATATATACTGCATATGTAATTCTTGAGAATCGTTCTTTACCGTACAAAATGTTGCGGTTCTATTACTGTAAATAATTTTAAAACATGCTTTAAGAGTTGGATAAATACTTTATTTGATTTCTGAAAGTCTAAATTTTCAGTGAGATTTTAATTACATTTTAAACAAGTACTGCAGATAAACTAAGATATAGAACCAAGAGTTAGAAAAAATATAAGTATAATAATAATAATTTAACAAACGAACCATTTTCATTTATAAGTAAATATTTAATTATATATGTTCGCAATGGTTGAATGCACTATTATTGGTTGAATGCATATTTAGTTAATTACTTTGATAATATTTTGTGTTTTGCATTATGATGTTTACTCTTGTTTATCAAGGAAAATTTTTAGATCTTATTTACAGCTTTAAATGCATGTATTATCGCGACAAATGTTTAATAAAGAATTTAATTATTGGTTCTTTACTTGACATTACATGAATAATATTAATTCATACTGTGTCGTTTATCTTTCAATGATGCGTGAGTTGTTTTTAATGCAACATTTTTTCAAGTTTTTTACGTGAGTACCTTTTAATATGGCAATTTTTCAGGGATGTAAAACCAAAATTAGTTAATAGATAACACTAAATTAACTTTCTTAAATTTCATCTCTTCGGCACCAAGTTCGCATATATGCATCTTCAAAAAGTGCATACTGTATTTATTTTCGTACCAGTAATTTTGAAAAAAAAAATAACTATTTGTACTGCTATACCAACAACATGATATTGCAATTTTTTCGTTCCTGAAAGCAAATCGCAATATTACTATATCGTGTATACACATTTATGCATAATTAAAACTGATAGAAACTTTAATAATTTTTTTAACCAAAAATAGAACCGACTTCAAAAACTACAACAAAGTAAAAAATAATTTTTTTTAAAGATAATAGTTAATAAGAAATTAAATTAAGAGCATTGTATTTACCATGCATATTATTATATTTATGTACATTAATTTGATTTTTTGGAGTCGGTGCCAGCCAAGCCAAGTACAAAATTCAAAACAAAACAATCCAATATAAATCGTAACACGAGTATAAATTATATCTACATAAATACGAGACAATAAACAAAAATACCTATAACACTTCAAATGGTAGAAAATACAATGATTTAAATGATTAACTAATTTCCAAAGCAATGTTTGTCGACATATATAGTTGCTAATCTCATTTGAAAATACATATTAATAAAATCAGATGAAATGTTTAAAAATGGTAACCTGGCTTTAATTTGGCTGGGCTGGCACCGACTCCAAAAAATCAAATTAATGTACATAAATATAATAATAGGCATGGTAAATACAATGCTCTTAATTAAATTTCTTATTAAGTATTATCTTAAAATAAATTATTTTTTACTTTGTAATAGTTTTTGAAGTCGGTTCTATTTTTGGTTAAAAAAAATATTTTTCGCTTTTTAGTAGTTTTTAAAGTCGGTTCTATTTTTGGTTAAAAAAGTTTTTATTTGAAAATTCACGTAATAGACTATTTTAGGATATTAAATGAAAGTCGTCTGCCCAACAATTTAACTATTTTTAAAATGCTTATTTTTTTTTTCATTTTTGTTGAATTTCTGAAAAAGTACTGAGCCAATTTTAATAAAATTTAAATGGGGCCAATTCGAGAGTATTCTCTTTTGAATAAAAAAAAATCACATAAATAGGACGCATAGTTTCGGAGTAATCGGTGTACATACATAAAAAAAATACATACACGTCGAATTGATAACCTCCTCCTTTTTGAGTCGGTTAAAAACTACATCAAAAATTTTTAAATCAACGTATCGGTCGACATCTACGCCCATCATCAATATTACGATGTTACACTACATAAAAGTCTGAATAAATAGAATCCTCCATCTTGAACTGAATTGTTCGCCAGGCCCGCCATCACTTATGGCTTCAACCAACCAAAGAGTCTTGGCGAGAATCGTGAAAAATTCAGTTCAAAGATAGTGGATTCTGTCCTTTAAGACTTTAATGTAGTGTAACATTGTAATCTTCATGATGGTCGTATATGTCAACCGAAACGTTGATTTTAAGATTTTTGATGTAGTTTTAAAATTTCTATAAGTTTTAATTATGCATAAATGTTTATACACGATATAGTAATATTGAGATTTGTTGGTGCTAAATTCAAATTTTGTCACTATCTTATTAATTTCTAAACGACGCTATAAAAAGGATTTTTTCGAAGTTTTCATTGTTAAATACTGATGCTTATGACAAACTTCAAATTCTCTTAAAATTGACTGCAGGGAAAGTTTTTATTTATTTATTTATTTATTTTTTTGTATTTCCAGATTCTAATAACTTAAGCAGTGATCAACGTAGATATGTGTATAAGAACTGCTGTAGGCATTAAAAAAATGAAAAATTGAAAGTGTTTTAATTATATGAATAACGGTTTTAATGATTCATTTTCATGATTTTTTTTTTTTTTTTTTTTTTTTTTTTTGCCAATTAAATGTGTAATTTTTGTTTTGAAATATTTTACGAATGAATAACCCAAAAAGTAAAATGCACTTTCAAATTGTATTTTAAATTTAAAACTTCTTGAAAATAAACATAAATATAGAACTGAATGTTAACTCGAATATGTGTTCAGAATAACATCATTTCATTCAATCCTGCGTATGCAATATTGCAAAAGAATTTTATTATTTTCTGCGAAGCATTTTATTTTTATTACGCTACTTTATCTGCAATGTAAAATATGACATTCTAAAATGTTCTCGACTTTATTTCTAGATATAGATAAACCTTTGATACCATCAGTTTAATGGTGTTAGACATATAACTTTTCAATTTTTTCATGTGCAGAAAATGCGAATTTTCAGTAAATGAACTCTATTTTGACAGTTCATGCATTTCCTTCATACTGGGACATTTCCTTGCAATCCATTAAAGTCACGTGTTTCGGTTTTCCTTTTCAACAAGGTAAAAAGTCAGGGTTATATTTCTCTCTGCAAAGCCATCATTATATCACCGTAGTGACAAGTCTACAGTTTGAAATTTTCAGAAATAAATTATGTTTCTCTGAAACTATAACCGATAAATATAGAAAAGCCATAGAATTTCTATCAAAGCATTAAATTAAAATTCCTGTTTTTACGTTTGTATAAGCTTACTTTAATTTTCTTCAGCAAAGAAATATTGGAAACGATGTACACATTGTGATTTATGTCTAACCAAAATAATAAATATCTTTATTTCATTCATTTTGAAGAAAAATAATTGATTTATATAATTTCAATGAATATATATTAATTAGACATATATTTTTCGAATTTTGTATAACCCTCTAAGCGTGTGGAACGTAATATTCCGTTCACTAAGCTCCAGGTTTCACTGCAATACCAGGATATGCAATGTTTAAGATAATATAATTCTATAGATTTAATGAATTTTCAAAACACTGAAGAATGATTAATACTCTCAAGGGTTACATTCATATTTGTAATTATGTTTTATTTATAATGCTGAAAGAATCATATTTTTTTTAGCATTTGAAACAAAATGCAGAGAAAACAACATTACAATTTTACTCTTTTTCAAAACGCTCAGAGGGATAAAGAAAAACTTTTGTGAATAAATAATTGAGCTTTACTTAAAGTGAAAGTAACTTGATTCAATGTTAAAGCAAATAATAAAGATTGAAAAATCGAAGAATAAAATATATTTTACTGATGCAATTAAATTTCGCCAATTTATATTATTTTAAAGACTTTAAAATACATTATTATTTTTATTTTTCTGTATAAAATATTAATGTAATCCATAGAAGGGTTTATGAGCGTCTTCAGGAGTTTTCTGAATGTTCTCTAAGCAAAAAAAAATAAACATTTATTAAAAAAATATTTTATAAGAAAATTTGTCTCTTGAAATCTACAGACTACTTTGTGTGTGACAATGTCCCATATTATTTATTTTCTTGTTGAAGACTGTATGTGCTTTTATTTTCGAAATAAACTGAACACTTTAGATGAAGAATTATATTTACACATATCATATAATTGATAATATGTACTATGTTTTATCTTTAGTGCCAATTTCTTGCTTCTTTATTCACATTTGAATTAGTCCTTTTAGTGCACTTTCATCCCCCGTGGCAGAATGTACGTGACGCTGCGACGAGCGGCGTCTTTTTAGGGCATCTGCAGACTAAAAACATACAGCGATGCCGCGGACGCGCTATAACGCGTAAGTTACGCGAAAAAACGGCAAACTTCGTCGAAGGATGGCGAAAAAACGGCTAATTTCGACGAAGAATCGCGGAAAAAACGCGAAATTCATTTAAAGATTGCGAAAAATGACTAATTTCGTTGACAGATCGCGAAAAAAAAACACAAATTTAGTCTAAAGGCAGTGAAATAACGTGAATTTCGTCATAAAGCCTTCAAAAAACATGAATTTCGCTGAAAGATAGTAAAAAATGCGAATTTTGCCGAAGGACTACACAGAAAACGCCAACTTCGTTAAAGGATAGTGGAAAAAACTGTTAATTTTGTCGAATGATCACGAAAAAACGGCAAATTTCGTCTTCGGATTGCAAAAAATCTGAGAATTCTGCCGACAAATCGCGAAAAAACGGCAAATTTCGTCGAAGAATTGCCAAAAAATGGTAAATTTCTCCGAAGGATCTCGAAAAAACGGAAAAATTCGTCGAAGGATATCGGGAAAATGGTAAATTTTGTCAAATGGTCTTGAAAAAAACAGCAAATTTCGTTGAAGTATCTCGAAAAAAAAAACGGCAAATTTCGTCGCAAGATAGCGGGAAAAACGTGAATTATGTCCAAAGGCCAAAGAAAAAATTATTTTCGTCTAATTTCGTTGATAGATTGCGATAAAAACGCTAATTTCGTCAAAGGGCGGCGGAAAAACTTAATTTTCGTCAAAAGACTATAAAAAAAACAGGAGTTTCATTAAAAGATCGTGGAAAAAATGCTAATTTCATCAAAGGGCCACAGAGAAAACACAAATTTTGTCAAATGGCCGCAGAAAAATGCCAATTTTGTCAAAAAATCGTGGAAAAAACTGCTAATTTCGTCAAAGGATCACGGAAAAAGTGCGAATTTCGTCGAAGGGCCATGGAAAAAAAAACCGTGAATTTTGCCAAAGGATCGAGGGAGAAAAAAGAAACGTTAATTTCGTCAAAGGTTCACAAAAAAACGTGAATTTTGTGAAATAGTCCCGGAAAAAATGCAGCATTCCTTTAGAAAACAGCAGACACACAAACTTCTATTCTTATTAATATAGGCATAGTTTTTATTCTGAAACAATATACTGAACTAACTTTTGAAAAATCGGGTTAACCCAAACCCAATTTGCAAGAATCTATATACAGCCTGAAATCGACTCGAATCAAAAGTAGAGTTAATCCGATCTGCAACAAGAAAAATTATTTGCCGAGAGGGGATTTTCTCCCCTCCCCTCTCTGCTGTAATCTTTCAGAGTATTTGCTGTGAATTTCAGAACTTTTTTTTTTACTCAGAAAGGCTGATAGATGCTGATGACTTAATTAATTAGCACTACAACTACAACAGCAGCAAGAATAGATTTATATGATATATTGCGTATTGCAGACTATTTTTGAAAACATTATTAGCGTTGCAGACTATTTTTGAAAACATTATTAGCGTTGCAGACTATTTTTGAAAACATTATTAGCGTTGCAGACACTTGAAGATAGTTCTGTCACTGGGGTTTTATCTTAGGCATTAAGAGGATTCTTTGAAACCGAAAACAATTTTTTGTGCTTTTTCCTCGATATTTTATATTAAGACTAAAACCTAAAATTATGTACATAGTTTTAAGGTTAGTAGGAGAAATATGCATGTTTAAAAATTAGACTATAAATATTTATCTTCTTATATGAATATATCGAAATAAAATTGGTAAATGCGTATTCAGATCTGCAATTGTATAAAAGGTGGAGACTAATTATTATTTGCGTGAAATATCTGTATTTTTTAGAAATATTTTTTTTAGGTCGAATGACATTTCAATTTTATGCTATTTCATTATGATATTTATGTCAAAAGTTATACATTGACAGCGCCGTAATTCATAATGAAATTCCACTTTTAAATGTAAAGGTGATTATATATGAGCGATTTCTTTTTTTTAATTATAAAAAATCTCTATCGGATAAAATGATTATGTAGCGGAGAGATAAGAGATAATCTTGAAACAAAAACTGTATTGAACATACGTATAAATCACCAATTTTTAATAGTTAATGTTTGGATCAAATTCCGAATATACTTGTCAAAATTCACAGGCTTTATGACAGCTTTATGACTGAAGAATTAATATTTCAGAATTGAATATGATGTCAAAGAAAAACGCTGTTAAAGCTAGAAAAAAGCCATTAAATTTAACACTGGCTTTGGATAATGGCATGGATATTATCGTAACGTTCGCGAAACAAATTTCGGACCCAGACCGGAAAACAAAATTGAATCGCTATTTAAAAGAGAGAGTATCCACTGCTTTACAAAAGTATTGGTTCCCCTTTTATATGTTTTTTGCCAAATATTTGTTTTATATTGCATTTTACATTTACCTTTTATGTTTAACAAGTTTGCATTTACAGTCATACTCCGCAGCATTTCTCGCGGGTCATGTTACTTAAAACCTCAATCAATCAACAAACATAAAGCAGTGTAACTAATATCTTTTGAAAGTATTTTATAAAGAATATGATACATGATAGTGAATTTGACTAATTATGAATGAAATGCATTATTAGCCGAGAAGTGAATTTAATTTTTTAAGCTTAATACGATAGCCAGTTTACCATTAAAAGAAAAAATCTCCATAATTTTGCGACTTTTGTTTCCTTTTTGTAACATATTTAAAAAAAAAACTGCGTGAGTGTAAGACATTATAGCCGATTATATATATTAAATATGCGTGAATGAAAAATAATATCATGTGTGCTATTTTAAAATAAAAGAAAAAAACTCTTTATCCAAAATATTCACTCGTTTTTGATGCCAATAACCTAACTTCTTATCATATGTTATGCTTTTATTTTTATTTTTCAGAAATTCATTAAATAAAGTGATTTAACCCTTCTTTGCATGAGTTTTTCTTTTACAATTGTGTATTTTTATACATATATTAAATATTAGACACCAGAAATTTTAAGATAGATTTTTAACTTTGTTCAGCAACATAGTTCACGGGAAATTTACTGGATTAATATTTCTATATAAATATAGTGGTGGCGAAGAAGTTGATTTATTTATTAAAAGTTAAATAAAAAGTGATGGAAATTTACATGACTATGCAATTAAGGGTTAAATATATTAAGATATCAGGCTACCTAACAAACGTATTCTCCGGAGTATTTTTTTTTCTTTTGTATGTGAAATCTTCTTTTTCTTTTTTTGTGATTTTTAAAATAAATTTAAGGTTACGAATCTAATCACGAAATTTTCAAAGATTCTAAATACTTTTGCTAAAATATGAAAAAAATTAAGGCTTTTTAATAGTCAAATTGTGGCCTGTAAATAATTTTATGCTATAGAAAATGCAGAAAAACATTTTTTAAAATAACTTAAAAGGCAAAAGACATATACAATACGCTTGCCCAAAAAGATTTTATTGTAAGAACACATTGCTGGTTAATTTAAAACCAGTTCTTTACTAGAAATTTTGGAAATAGCCATTTTACTAGAATGTGTTTAGAAAAAGGATTTAAGAATGGATGCAGTTTTATATTATTGTAAATTTTATAGCAAATTAGTTTTCGTAATGTTCAAACTTTAGTACGAAATTCTTGTTTTTTTATTAACATTTCAATAGATCATTTTAGCTCAGTTATATCTTAGGCGTTATAAAAATTACAGAAAATATTCGTTTAATTCTTCCAAGGGTGGTGTTTTCATGGCTAGAACATGTAATTTTAATTCCAATCTGTCAAATGGCATACATAATTTTTAATCAAATGTTGCTGTCATAATGTACGTAAAGAAGCTTTTAATTAAAAAAAAAAATAATAATTTTTTTCGTAAATTCTTCTGCCATTGAAAGTATTTCAAATTTTTTTTTGCATTAGAAGTCATTTTTCCTTGAAAGGGCTAAACTGAAAATGACTTTTTGATTTTTTTATATAAATATTATACTAGGGCTAAATCCAAACGTCATATGCACACATTTGAGGTCATTCCTATAAATACGTTTAAATAACAGTCTAAATATATTTATATATTTTTTTGATTTTATGGAAAAAATAACCAAATTGTATAAAAGCTTACTAAACTAAGCAATTGCATAAGATGTGGACACTAAATAATATATTCGATGAATACCATTATATTACATAAATATCTTTTAACTCAACAAACATGTCAAAACTTTTTCATTGTTAGCAGAATAGTTAATGATAAGTTATCATTTTAAAAGAACGAGTGAATGATACGAAGGATTTTTTATTTGCTAAAACAGTCTCTATGGAAGACGTAAATTCTCGCACAGATAAGTTTTTAATATATTAAAATTATATTTTGCAAAATTCGAAAATTAAACATGTGCAGAAGTAGAAAAGGTTCTAAAATAGCTATTTTTGTGATACTGCTGGGCTAGAAATTTCAAATTTTGCATGTCGGTTATTTTTAATATTTCAGTTCTCTCCAAGGACGGTTTCTAAAAAAATCTAAATTTAAAATGATTAAATGAACGGGAAACGTTCTAAAAACCCTCTAAACTATGATTTATCTGAAATTGGTAGGGCCAGAAACGTGCAATTTTACATGGCTATAACTTTAGAGACATAAATTACACATAACAGTTAAAAATATAGAAATATTAGAGTGTTCAGAAACAAAATACGTTCTACAATTGTAATTTCTGGTATATAGCTGTTATAGAAGCGCTGATAACTAGAAGGTTGGAATTTTTATAGAAGCGCTGATAACTAGAAGGTTGGAATTTGACATGGTGATTACAATTAACATGCAAAAATTCGAAATTTCAAATGAAAAATTAAATGAACGGAAAAAACCTTCAAAGTACATGCCAAATTACCATTTATTTGGAATTAGTTTTATTTTTTCTCATTCATTTAAGTCTCTCGTTTGCCTAATGCAGTATAAGAATGAGTTTTACTCAAAATTCGTAAAATTAGTAATATTTGAATTTTCCGAAGCAGTATAATTTCCTATAATGAAAATAGGCACAAGGATACTATTTAAATTATTTCAACAATTACGTGAGCAAAGCTGCTGCTAGTGTTTTTATAAAAAATTATGCATGAGCAAGATAAACTATGAATGAAATGCATTATTAGCTGATAATTGAATTTAATTGTTTATTTATCATATACTAACATAGTATTAACTTACTTTTTCTGATTATCAATTGGTTATAATACTTTTATAATCACTCTCATTTATTTCGTAATTTATGATTTAAATAATAAAATAATATATATATTAAGTATGTGTGTACGGAAAAGTTATTTCTCTTATGATGGTGTGTACGATTCTAAAATAAACGAAGAAAAAAATTCTCTTATCCAAAATGTTTACTCCTTATTGATGTCCAATAGCTGAACTTCATATCACGTCTTCAGCTTTTATTGCTTTTTTCAAAAACTCGGCAAATAAACCGATTTAAAATCTATTAAAATGTCAGACTACCTAACATACGTATTCTCCAGAGTAGTTGTTTTTCTTTTTCTTTCTTTTTCTTTTTTTTTTGTGAAATACACTCTTTCTTGTTTTGTGAGCTATAAAATAAATTTAATGCACAATATTTAGGCCACGATATTTATAAGAATTCTAAACACTTTTAACAAAAGCAAGTATAGTAAAACGCTCAATAATAGTCGAAATTGGGACATATAAAGCATTTATTGCTGTAGAAAATGCAGAAAAACGTTATTGAATCTCTTTTAAAATGCAGAAGACATACCCAATATTACTGAAGTTCTCCAAAAGAGATTTTATTGAAAGAGTACATTTTTGGTTCTTTAAAAGTCAGTTCTTTGTAAGTGATGGGAAACATACTTACTTTTGGTGAATTTAAAAGATAGGATAAAATTGCTTATTGTCATGTATATTGATTGTTCCCAAATTATTATTGTTATGCATATTTATGTTTAGTGTAATTTCAGAAATGTATAAGTGCACTCGGCAGGAAACACGCAAAATTTAGTTGCATTTTGATTAAAGTTCTATAGTAGGATTGGGAACAGGCTCCAATTACCTATTATTTTCGTAACCTATAACCAATCGCTTTGTAGTCTGCCAACGTAGGTTTTAATTATAAGTCCTATAAACAGAATGTTTTAAATAATTTGGGAAGTAAGTCAAGGAAAGACTTTGTTTTCTGTTTATGTGAACCAACTCCATTAACATCGGTTTACATGGTGAAGCATTATGCGCAATTAAATCTGACCTAGTTATGATATTTTGAATTTCATGCATTTTCAGGCACTAGAAACTCGTTTTATTTTTCTTTTAGTGACAAAATACGCCAAAAATGCATAAAATTCTAAGTATCATAACTCGATAAGTTTTGGTCATAGAGGAATTAGCGGAATAAATGTTAGAGGAATAGAGGAATAATTTTTTATTATTTTACTTGTTAGGACACGAAACAAATTAGTCTAAATAAAAGTTATATGACCCAGGTATCGTATAAAACTTTTAATTTCTTAACAATTTTGATGTGAATCGATTTTTCCATGATGAAGAATAACATTTGAAACATTTGTGCAAAACATTTTGGAACTGTACCTCTAAAGCTAACGGTCTAAGAATTAGCTATTGGTCAACGGTAAAAAGAGACACCCTGTGCAAAAATAAAACACATTTTTGACAGCATGATTTGTAAGAAAATGAAATTGATTCATTCACCTCATATCTATCAACGCATCTTTAAAATTTATCCCTTTCAGCCACAAAAAAATAAAAGGATTATTTATACACATTTAACCAAATTTCATTCTTACAAACAAACTTTCATTACGTTTTTCATATGAATTACAATTGTACTAAAATTAAGTTTCCGCATAAATAATAAGTTTCTGTTTTCTTTTCCTTTTCAGTAAAACAAAAACCACAGAAAAAAAGTTTCACAACTCTCATTTCCTAAAAACGCAGTACCGACAAAAAGTAAAACAATAAAATCTCACGAAAATTGGAGCGTCAGGAAAAAAAACACTCAAACTCCATGAGTATGAGTCTAGATATCATGGCCAAATAGTTTTACTGAGTTAATATTGTGTTTGTTGGAATGTCGTCCAAACAGCATAATTAGAAGAGCATTGGCAATTAAAACCAAAAAAGATAGGAAAACTACTACATCTATGAATTGTTTAGCAATCTGTTTATTGATTTAAAATGATATAAATAATTTATAGCAGTTATTGAATATTAAATTTACATGATATAAGACCACACAAATATAAATTAAATCTATAACGGCTTAAGAATATTTCCAAACCCATTCAAATGAAACCCTTCTCACAGCCGTGAACTGAAATATCCGTTCAGTATGCTACAGGTTTCACTGCAAAAGAAGCATTATTTAAATTAATATAATTTTACAGATATAATGCAGTTTTAAAAGATTGAGTAATGATTAATACTCTCAAGGATTATATTCATATATGTAATTATTTTTTTTATATCAAGTTTCGAAAATTCTCTTTTATGAGCATTTTAAAAAACTACAGAGAAAACAACATCTCAATTTTGCCCTTTTGCTCGGCAGTCAGAGGGCTATCTGTAGCGTAACATTAACTTGCCCTTATTTCAATATCAACGGCTCAATTATCGACAAGGTTATTTTTCAGAACATATCAAAAATTTTAAACATTGGCAATTTAGAGAATCTTTTTATTCAAAATATCTATCAGAAAATCAGAATGGTACTTTTCGATTTCTTTAATCACAGTCATTTGGTGGTTGAATAAAGCGAAATTTATTATTTTGGTATATATTTTGACAAAAGAAAAATGTAATAAATTTACTACACACTGTTATTTATACAGTATGTCATGCATTTGTTTATGAAATGATTGCACTTAAAATATCATTTTTGACTAGAACATTTGAAAGGAGATTGTTACGCTTCATAAAATTATAGTTGTAATTTTTAAACAAAAATAATTTTTAAGTTTAATGCAATATATTAATTTCACGATAGTAATGATATTTAATATTATTATACACTGAAAATTATAACAGGGCTTTACTGCATTTTTTTTAAACAAATACTCATAAATGTTAGTTTAACTTAAATTTCCTTTCATAATTTCGTGTTTATATACTTTTTGCAATCTTCCATTTTAGACATTTCTTAAAAAATAATTCTGTTTAAAATATTTTTGTCTACAGCATACTTATATTGATTTCAGGAAACGGAAAATTACGCGACAGCCGCTTAGAGGGCTTTGTATATTGTATTATATATTCCATCTACGAAGAAGACAATATATTATTCTCTAGCCTTCCTATTTATATATGTCTCAAGAACTCCTAAATCCTTATATATTTTATCAAGACATTTTCATACAGCAACAACTTTCTCACACTTCTTTGTGAGCAGTAGTATATAGTTTTTACTAAAATATATCTTTCAGAACAGATGTTGAAACTAAAGCTGACACATGACAAATGGAAAGTATTCTAAACGAGGCATCATGATTGATGCATGTACGACAAATATTAAAGATAATGTTTAACCTTGTGTTTTTGAAAATATCGGTATTCATTTAAAAAAGCAAAGACAATAGGATAGGGAAATTTGTTTTAATTTAAAAGGTATGTATATCTAAAACGCGATACTACTGAATCATAATAGCTCGTATGAATGCAAAATAACATGTATGACTATTTTTAAGACGAGATCGAATTGACTCAGAAATTGTCACTTCGACTTCACAGTATAGTCGGTGAATTAACAATAACTACATAAAGAAAACACAAATAGAAATACGCCTGAGAGTCATAATGTGACAAAATAAATGTCTCGCATCTTTACTACTGTTAGTTTATTTTACTGTAGTTACTTTGACTGGGAATTTTCAAGGGCGGCTAATGCCATTAGGGTATAAATTGAACTTTAGAACTTATTTTTTCTAAATTCCATTTATTTATAATGTTATTAATAAATAAATGTGTTTTTGCTTATAAAATTAAATATATTTTTATTAAATCTAACTTTTATATGTTTTTACATAAAGGCGTTTGAAAATTTTCCCATAAATAATAGAAGAATATATATCAAAAACTGCACAGCCTGGAGTATTGTTGCATCATACTTGCAATCATATTTTATCAGTTTTTAGTGCGCTTTTCGAGAAATTGGAGTGATTTGAATTCTGGTTCTGGCATCGATGTTTGATATTGCTTTTATTGTTGTTTCCTGTCTTCATATCTTTTGTGTGCAAATCAGCTTTTTCTAAAAGCGACGACTCAGAAATGTAAAATTTTCCATGGTTTTTCTATAACTCTTTAATTTAAATTTTAACACTTTATGTTTCTATAGACATAAAAATAGATTTCAAGGTTTTAGTCATTTATCAAACGGTCACGAGTTTTTTTTCCGAGAACAGTTTAATTACCATTGGATGTCTGATTCCAGTTTAAGCAAAAACAACAGTTTTTCTGTTAATCTTGTTCAAGATGCTGATTTATCACTCCAAACACGCATACACTTGAATGCTGAATTAATTGTGTTTTAATTTAATAATGTATAGCGGTACGTTGTAACGATTGAAAGATGAGGATTTCTAGAACAGTGACGAAACTGCTAATCATCTCATACAGCTCATCGATCTGCTTTTTTTGCGTCCTTCTAAATTCTGAGAGGTCTTTATACCTGCATTTCCTGTCTTTCGTTCGAGCAATTTTTATCTTATGACTCCCTCATTGGCTCAGGAATACGGGCGCTCGGGTATCAATGTAAGGTTCTATCTCAATTGATTATGAAATGGGGAATTCAAATCTCATGGTTTTGATAAAAGTTTCCTAACTTTTTAGACACTCAGACGGTGATTTAAATTATTTCTACACGTTTCTAAAGCATGGCAAGTTTCTTCAACGTATTTATATAATATGATTGTTACATTTTTTTCTCACATACATTTCTAGAAAATCCCTAAAAAGTAATACCGTAAAATTTCGAAAATAACTACCCACCCGTATGTAAGTTCTCTCTTCAATTTTCAACAAAAATCACTTTTCGAAAAAATTCCGGTTGTGAGCACCCCTCCCCCCAACCAAGACGATGAAACATTTGACGGTGTCGATAGATGTGCCAAGGTTAGTTTCTTTGTTTTCATGCTCTCTAGTGTTATCGTTTTGTTATGTCAGGTATGTTTATTAAAGTTTAAAGTAAAAATATTCAGTTTTATTAGTTTGTGTTTTTACCATATCTCCAAGTTTACTGTAAAGTACATCTAAGCGCCAATTAAATGCCGGCTTTCCGGTAAACACGTGATTTGTTTATGTTCTAGAGCTTGGATTGCCGAATCACTCTTAGTCACTGTTCACGGTGGTCGCTTGTAATATTTGACGTCATCATCTGTGAACCAATAGTGTTTTGCGTACAATTTTTGCTTTTAGAAATGACAATAGACACATTCAATGTGACGTCACTCATAACGTTTTGGTTCGAAACTCAGTCCAAATAAACGGTTGCTATGTTTAATTTCTTATTAAATATAAAAGTGTGACCACTGCATATAAAGTATTGAAACACTTGTGAGATATTGTTATAAGATATAGGTATAAGATATAGGTATAAATGTACAATCAAAATCGAAAATACAACGTAGTAACCGGTTGTCTGTAGTCAGTTTCTAACTAAAACGTCATGACGTCACGACTGAAAGCGTCTATACGTGATATGTACTTTCACGGAACGGACTTGTATAAAGAATGGAATCAGTTGACTTTGACAGTATTTTCTAAAAGATCTGCTTTTACCAAAAAATAGAAAAGTACTTTCGATTACAAAGTGCCTGAATAAGAATACCTGTCAATTTCATACCTTTCCGATCAAAAATGGATTAAAAAATATGTCATAAAGTAGCTAGTTTGGATTTAAGAACAGTAGTAATATACATTGATGATAAGATTTAGTATTGAGAAAATTTTCAAGAAGATTCCGTTTATAAGCAGCCTCCACTGTTTTATCACCTTTTCATGTTGACAAAAGGGAGGGGGCTTATTTTTGGAATTTTACAGTACTTAGTTGTGTTATTTTATGTAGTATAAAATTGTATTATCATGTGTTTAAGATTACCAAGACGATTATAAAAGAGTATTCATCATATAGCTAACATTAATTTTTAAACATCTGAATAAAATATATGAAACAAAATTTGCTGATTAAAGATTGTGGTATATAAAATTTTAGTTTCTACACAAAGGGAAGACATTGGGATATTGCTTCTGAAATTTATTTGATAAAAATCAATTGCTTAATTTCTATGAGTTTAGAATAATGAGAGACTTAGTCATATTGCATTTATTAATATTAGTATTAATAACTGCAATCCTATTATTGTTTAATATTAATATTACATTTATATAGGCATCCATATATTTTTTTCTTCTTTGTAACACGTAGTAAAAAACGAACAAAATTTGAGACATGTTATCAGCATCAAAATAAAAGATAACTGAAGTGCTGTATAGAAAGAATATTTAGATTCAGAGTGGGGAAAATTACGGCTGTGTATATAAATCATACTGCAGAAACTTGTTGACAGAAAAGACTGAAGACATGTTTGACTCGCGCTACTCAGAAAAAGTTTCAACTTTGGCATTCACTTTACACTTCCGTTGAAATATGGTTAAAACTTGATCACTTAGTGTTATGAAAAATAAAATTAATTGAAAACATTAGACAATATATGTGTTTTTTTGCATTTTGTTTGTGTATGGATGTATAAAAATTGTTGTGAGTTCTTTTAAACATAAAAGAGTATTGTGTTTCAAACACTGTAAGTAATAGTAAAAAAAATCAACTGCATGAACCCTTTAGTGTTTGATTTTCAAATATATAAAATTAAAGGTATATTTTATTTGATTAGGAGTGTAGACAAATTTAAGATATAGAACCATGAATCAAGAAAGTAAAAAAAGGAATAAAGAAAATATAAAATAATAGAAATAATAATAATAATAATAATAATAATAATAATAATAATAATAATAATAATAATAATAGAAGAACCATTGAACTAGTCATTGCTTGTATAAATAATGATTCATATAATGTAAATTTAAAAGTGTAAAGTGGTATAACAACAACTATCATGATATTTAGATGACACTTTTAATAATCCATTGTAACATGCATTATGATATTTACTGTTCTTTGTTGCAGAAAAACACTAGACATTATTTGCAGATTTAAAAGTCTATTCATCGTTACGAATTTTCTGTTTAAGAAAAAATTTAATATCGATTATTTCACCTGAAAAATGTAGTCTTACCCATGAGTAATATAGTTATTGATATTGTACAGATTTTTGTCGAATGATGCATGGTTGATTTCGCTTCAAAAATGAGAAGCTCAAATATTTTACCTGTGCATGTTTGTAAAGAGTATAGTTTTCCATTTGGGCAACACAAGATTTGTTTTTCACAAATATCGTTCTTCATTTTATTATTCAGAAAAAGCCCTCTGATTCAACAGCCACCTTTACTGTTTTAATTTTAGAATAAAAAGTTAGTTTAGTTCTTTTGAACTATTTTTATATCCTAAAACACCCAGTATTTCAACACTATTAAAGCATATATAAACTAACTCCTATAAATTATAAAGAGAAACTACGAAGTTAGATCTACTTAAATTTTCATTAGAATAAATCTCTTTATTTTTTTATATTTACAGAAAGTTTACATTAACAGAATACAGGGAAATTACGAAATATCAAAAGAAATTCCCTTATTCGTGATCAAAGGCATTCACTTCGTGAATAAGTCAACTGTTAGTGTGCGCATTGTCATCGCGTGATGTAGAACTTTAACGTAGCAATCAAATGTGACTTTAATCTGATACATTTTGTGACGAATTAACAATAAACTTTCAAGACGACTTCACCTAGGCCCACGCAGCCTACAAAATAAGGAGCTTCGGCTGAATTTGCGGGTTCGATACAAGAAAAGTGTCGGTAAGGCTCTCGACTGTGCAAAATTTTCAGAGTTTTTCCTGTACTAGAACAATAACTCGGGTCTGTTTCCTTTCAAAAGTTCTCCCCCATCTCACGTCACTTTTAGTAATATGACAAACAATGGCGGAATCTTACACAAATTTTTCCGCCCCTTCGCATGACGACTTCCCGTTTGACCCATAAAATGCCAGTTAGTGGAAGGTAAAATCACTGCGTGATGCATTAAAAAAATAACATTTTGACTAAAGCCATATTTTTATTGACATCGCCTCTGACACATATTACACTTTGTGACGTTCATCATACCTGCCAGCATCTACTCTTTTTGTCACTATTTTTAATCGCAGATTACTCCAATTAAATAAGGCAGATAGTACTATTTGGAAATAGTTATGACAGAAAATTGTACATTTTGGCAACCATGTACGTGATTGTCACATCGGATCGACTGTCTGTGCTTTTAAGATACTTATTTTAAAATATTGCATTTAAAAAAAAATTAAATAAACCATCACGAACAGATATTGAACATCTTAATAGAAAAATGTCGAATTCTTAAAAAAGGGATAAGATGCCATAATAACAGACACATACATATATATATACTCATACTTACAGTAATTAATATTTCGAGAATACCTTTGTTTAACGACCTTGTGGTAGAATTCATCTGAAACAAAAGACTACACTTTTTTCGCAGCAAAAGTTGAAAATATTTTAATAACATACATCTCTTTAATGAAACACAGATCTTTTAAGAAAGAATATCTTTCGTCTTAGCAATATAAAGGGTAATTTTCTTTCCAAATAATTAAAAAATTAAACATACAAAATAAATCTTTAAATTGCATATTTCTAATTAGTTTTTCTTTAAAGTCGACAATATATTGAACGCATACATAAAAATATAATGTAAAGATCTGTTAACGAAAAATATTTTTCATTATGTCAACATAAAAAGTATTTTTTATTTTCAAATACTTCACGAAATAAATATACATAATAAAAATTTAAACAGCTCATTTTAAATATTTTTTTAATCAAAAATATATTGAAAGTATGCATTAAAAAACAGAACATAAATCAAAATCGAATATTTATCTACAATAACATCATTTCATTCCATCTTGCATATACAATATTAAAAAGAGAATAATACTGTCATTTTCGAGGCAATTTATTATTACTTTATCCCTAATATAAAACGAAACATACTGAAATAATCGTGACTATATTTCCTGGTACGGATACACTTTTGATACCATCAGCTTAATAGTGGTAGGCACATAACTTTTCAATTTATTCATGTGTAGAAAATGGGACTATTCAGTAAATGAACTCCATCTTGACAGTTCCTGCATTTTCCTCACTCTACTATATTTCTTTCAATCCATAAAGGCCCACTCGACCTAACTGAGTGTTGCTTTTCAACAAGGTAAAAAGCACGGGTTATATTTCTCTCTGGCAAAGCCATAGTTAATTTGTTATGTCAGCATCGCGAATAGACTACGGTTTGAAATTTCAAGGGATAATGATGTTTCCCTACAAAAAGATAACGAATAAATTGAGAACACCGATATAATTTCTACATCTGCATTAAAATAAAATGCATAAGTGTGGTTCTATATAAGGGTGCTTGAATTTCTTTAAGAAAAGAAATAATGGGAAACATAGATGTATGACAGCATTTTGTGGCTATATCTAACAACAACAATAAATACATTTATTTAATTCATTTGAAGAAAACTTACTGAATACTGTAATATCAAGGAACATAACTGATATACATTTTTAGGTGCGTTCGTAATTATATAAATACGTAGCACCTATAGTCGTCGTTTGGTCCGTCCGTCTGTCCGTCCGTCTGTCTGTCTGTCCGTCCGTCTGTCTGTCTGTCCGCATATAACAACGCAAAAACTACCCAACCAAATGGTTTGCAATTTGAAATATATTATCTTTGCATAAATTTGTCGAGACATTTCAAATTTTATCAAAATCGAATCAAAACTTTAGGAGATATTAATAAAAATATTTATTAAGAAATTTGATTTTTTTTTAAATCGGTGCTTTTTTGTTATATGAGCTTCCGATGGATGTTAAATCGTCAAGCGACCGAGATACTTATTTTATTACAGAAATTAATCTGCAGACGATATAATTCATTTCACAGAATTAAAAATCATCAAGATCTGAATATTTATATAACTAGCTGCTACATATATATCTGAATATTTAAATAACTAGTTAAGATATTTGTATGAACAGTGTCATAAAATATATACTTAACTAGCTGTTTAACCCGTTCTACGCACGGGATATCATGAATTTAATTCTAAAACGTGCGTACGAACGCACCTCGTTTGTAACGTTTGACGTACAATTTCCAACTTGTTTTTCTTAAAATATTCACATTATCTCAAAAATTTTTCGAAAAAAGAAGCAATCATTTTCTTTGGTTTGAAGAGACTAATTAATAAGGAGAATACTTTTTTTGGAGAAATACGATGGGAGTCAATTTGTTTATATTTTATTAGGTTTACACAAAACATTTTAATTGGTTTTTCAAAGATGTAAAACAGATTTAATGTAAAAGAACTCCGATAAATGACATTTCATTTTATAATCATATAGCTTTTCCCATTCTGACAAATTTGTTTTCCCATGAAAAATGCTTTTTTTTTTCTAAAAAAATCAAATTTCAAATGACACATTTTATTTTTCATTATTGTTCCTTTTTGATTTCGATTTTTTTTTCTCGAGAAAAGAATATATGAATAGATAATTAAGTTTATAACTAGAGAAAAAGTGATCTTCCTCAATGTCCAAGGTAATAAAGTTTAAAATTCGAAATCTTAAATATCATTTTACTGATTAAATTAATTTTCACTTCACATAATATTTTAATGGTTTAAAAATATATTATGCTTTTTTAATTAATTGTGTAAAAAAAAAATAATATCATCAGTAGAACAGAACATTATGAGTAAAATACAAATTATCCTAAATTGTCACACGGCAAGAAAATAATTTATAAGGAAAATTCTCCCATGAAAATCACCCACTTCTCAGTAGGTAAGAATTTTCTATATTATCCACTTCCTTGTAGAGAGATAATCATAATGTTTCTTGCTACAGATTTAATTAACATTTTCTTTGTTTTTTGTAAAGTTTGTCGTAATACTCCCACAATTACTAATACAATATTACTATAAATAAATATATGCTTTTAAACTAATGTATGCGAAAAATATTTTTTTTTGTATTTGTCTGTTATGTTTGGAAGTAAAAAAGTCTGTTTTACACGTACTGAGAATGTAACTAAAACAGAGTTGTATGCAAAAATCTGTGTTAAAATTACATTATTAGACATATTGCATTTAATAGGAAATGCTGTGTAAATATTAAATTAAAATATATTATTCTGATTTTAAATTTATTACCTATCTTGCTTACATATCCATATTTAAAATAGAGTCACCAACTGTCGTTCTATAAACTGTATAAACCATAAAAAAGCAGTCTTTTACACGCACACATTTTCTGTCACGTGATGTCAGGTCTATTGAACTAAGAAATGAAGAGTTATAATTATTTAGAAAACCTCAAATTGAATTTTAACAACGAACGCGTTGACATGAGATGGATATTCTATTATAATATACTTTCATCTTTTGTAACGACACTCCTAGAGCTGCTTGCTTTAAAAGAGAACATATAGACCAAATTTAATAAACGCAACAATTTTGGAGCAATGGTGTGGGTAGGACTGTATTAAATATTTCAAAACTAAGCTCAGTCAAGAAAGAAACTAACTTGTGACTTATAAAGATTTTAACACCGCTCTGATCGTCCTAACAGTTCCTTATTCTTGGCCTTAAAAATATTTTTAGAAGATTAGTCTAATGCAGGCCTGTCCAACCTTTCGGTAAGCAGGGGCGCACTTCAGTTCTTTGCAAACAATGAAGGCCGCCAGGGTGTCTCAAAACTTGCAACAATATTCTCTCTCATTATTATTAGCGATACACAGGCATTTTATGCGATACAAATGCATCTCACATAATACATATCATCACAAATACATATCACATAAGGCTCCCATTTTCGAACCTGGTTCCGAAATTGAAACTGTCCTCTGAAAAATATAGAGCAATCAAAATCCAAGGCGTAGGAAGATATCTTTAACTTTAGATTTTCTATGCAAAAAATATTTTAAAGATATTGAAGTTATTGGTTTAATACAAGTTTGCTTGCAAGTATCTTCGTGTGACTAGTATAGATTTTTAACAATTAGACAAGTCACACAAGTATTCGATATGTTTACTATGACAAAAGATACCTAATATTATAATAATATATATATATATATATATATATATATATATATATATATATATATATATATATATATATATATATATATATATATATATATATATTGTATATATAGACATATTGTATATATATACATATTGGCATTAGTAAGTTTAAAGTGAGAATATTTTATTTTTATAAAGATTATGCAAAATATATCCAAATTGTACGTGTACATAAATAGAAGATATTTTCTTTTAAAATCTTTAAAACATTAACAAGAAGAATACGGGATTTTATTTACATTTACCGGCAAGGTTATTTTTAAGAACGGATGATTGTTTATGCTTGAGAATTTCGGGCATTCGTTTCTGATAAGATAGTACTTCAAATATAACATTTCATGAAAATATCATTACGATCTTCTGTCATTTAAATTTATAAAAAGTAATTGAGGTTTTAAACGAAATTATATCCTAAGATTATTATAAAAACAATCATATCATAATAGTAATTTTTAATATCATACACTTCAAATGAGAATTTAATGCTACATTACAATCTACATTTGTTCTACAAAGTGGACAATTTATTATTCTTCTTATTTAGATATGTCTGAGGAAATCCTTAATCCTCATATATTTTGTCAAGACGTTCACATCTAATACGAACTTTCTCACATTTCTATGCGAGCAGTGGGAGATTTTTTACTACATATATATCTTTTGGGGCAGATGTTGAGACTAAAGCTGACGTATGATAAATGAAGAATACTTTAAGCGAGACATTAAGATTGATGCATATACAACAAATATTAATGGTAATGTTTAACATTATATTTGAGAAAGCATAAGTATGCATTTGAGGAAACTAAAAGGTAAAGAACAGGAAAACATGTTTTAATTATAAAAAAAAATATGTAAAGCAAGAAACGAATAAATAATTTATTATGCTTGAGTGTAAAATAAATGATGCAAGAGAATTATTTTCATTCAATGATACGGAAAATAAAATCTTGAAATCAATATACTTCTTATCGTTATTTATTATTATAAATTATCGTTTTGGCTTTCATCACTATACCAGATTTTCTTAATAAAGGATTACATAAGCATTAAACAGTCAAATCTGAATTGCTTTGGATCAGAAGTATTGTGGATTTCGGATTTTTAAAAAATTAACTTGACTGCACTAAAATATTATTTGTGTAAAATATGAAGAGATTATTACTTTTTTAGACTAGAAAAATAGAGTTCAATCAGTCGTTTGAGTGTAAAATAATTGATGCAAAATAATTATTTTCATTCTATGATACGGAAAATAAAATCCTGAAATCAGTATTCTTTTTATTGTTATTTATTATTATTATAAATTATCGTTTTGGCTTTCGTTACTATACCAGCATTTCTTAATAAAGTATTACATATACAATAAACAGTCAAATCTGTATTGCTTGGAATCAGAAGTATTGTGAATTTCATATTTTTTTTTAAATTATCTTGACTGCACTAAAATATTATTTGTGTAAAATATGAAGAGATTATTACTTTTTTAGACTCGAAAAATACAGTTGAATTAGTTGAATAAAATAAATTATGATTTACGTTTGGAACGAACCCTTTTAGTTTAAAACACACACCACCTTAAACCATTTCAGAGAAGATCTTACTATTTTCATGTGTCCAAACTATACTTGCATACAGTAATAGCGCCGTGACTCCAAATAGATAGAACAGTATAAAAAAGTATGGTCCGAATGGCCATATCATTTTCAGCATTGCAGTCACTTGATGTGAACCCACTCCGGCCATTTCACATGCTGGTCACTAAATGAGGAGCTCTGGGTTGATGCTAGAATTTTGATACCAGTGAGGCTTGGGTGGGTGACTGTACAATGTTATCAAGGTTTCCATTATATGAGAACGAGATCACTTTCTTTTGAAAATATCTCCATTAACCCCTTCCCTTGTTAACATTATTGCCAGAACAGGTCGATGCTTAACAACATTCATTCAAATGACACAGATACTGGTCACCTTGACTTCTCAGTGAAGTCGTAGATTTTAAAGTGACTTCACAGTTGATTCACAAAGTGACGATCGCCAGAGAGTCATAATATGACGAATTTCACGAATCTCAGTTTGGTCAATGTTGTGAAGGTGACACATGAGAACTGTTCAGAAGTCACAGTTATCATCGACTTTATTAGCCATTAGGGTATAAATTAAACTTAAAACTTATTTTAAAAATATTTTCTTCCTGAATGGAAATGTATCATTAAAAATTTTATTTGTTTTTATAAAATTAAATATTTTGTGTACATAATTATGCAATTTATCAGTCGCTGTAATACTTACATTTTCCTTTAGAGGTAAAGGGAGAAACTTTAGGATATTCTACTTTATTTCC
Organism: Maratus michaelseni; assembly: GCA_963931845.1. Classification (NCBI taxonomy): domain Eukaryota; kingdom Metazoa; phylum Arthropoda; class Arachnida; order Araneae; family Salticidae; genus Maratus; species Maratus michaelseni. The sequence continues at coordinate 399,383,993 of OZ007592.1, forward strand.
CTACGATCACATGTAGAATGCCCAAACTAGTTTAAACATTTTAAAAATATTGTACCCTTTTTTTAAACTAAATTTTAAATTGGCTGTGCTTTTGAAAATTTCTTTTTCTAAAATGAAGAAATTGCATAGTTCTAGAGAAATGTTTACATATTTTCTTAGTATTTACGGCGTTAACTAATAACTGTTAATTACTTCATTGGAATTTTTGTTTTGTTTAAGTGGCTAGAAATCTACTTCACGATCGGTTTGCCTGTCTTTTGTGTCACGATAGACAACCATACCACTTACAAACATAATCAACAATGTCACAAGACAGTGAAATTTTGCACATATTTTCTACGATTGTTTTTTTAGTTAAATTACTAACTGTTTATGTATATTGCTATAAACAAAACATAAGATCAGAAGTGGACGTGCGTTCGCAATTTTAGTTCTTAGGGCGATGGTGATTTGTCAAGAAGTGTCGATTTTGATTCCTAGTTAAGTTCGGATACAATTGGGAGAGTGCCAGATTCCACTTTAAATGAAGTTAACATTTTATTTATCCAAAATGTACAAAAAGTATCAATACTATTTTAAACAGTCGGACATTCCCATTTGTATTTTTAATTTTTTTTTCATTATTGAAGAGAGTATAACGGAACTGTCTCGACTAATCTTAACTGAACAACAAATAACTAAAACTTCAAGAAACCTCGAACCATCTGTTCATCAATAAGTACATTGATCTGCTTAGTTAGACTTCATCTAAATTATGAGCAGTTTTTGAGGGGAACACTTTGGTCCAGTTTCCAGACTAAAGTGAAATCAGAAACTTGTGTGTTTTTGTTTACGTAATTTACTAATTTAGAATAATGAATAATAGATAGTTGAATTGCATTTAATTAAGTTAAGAATAATATTACTTTATTTTTACTTATTGGATAGAAGAGAATCCTTTGCCTTTGCTCAATTAAATTCAGATAGTTGTATTGCATTTAATTAAGTTAATATATAATATTACTTTAATGTTACTTATTATATATAAATAATATTTTTATCTTAAATATCATAACATTTCTTTAAGATGGGAAGAAGTAGATAAAAATGGACAATGGTAACCCTTTTCATCAGCATCGAAATAAAACTTCCTTCCTTTTCAATCTAGAAAGTGTCTTTCCATTTTGATGGAGTAAACGTGTGTCTAATGTATAAATAATACTGTAGAAAAGTTGGTGACAGGAAAGACCGATGACTTGTTTTGACTTGCACAACTCAGAAAAAGTTTCAACTTTGGCATTCACTTCACCATTCTGGTGAAATATAGTTAAAACACCATTATTCAATATAATCGAAAATACACGTTATTCAAAGTCATTAAGCTGCGTGTGTATATTTTTACATTTATTATATGTTCCGGAACGTATACAAATTCTTGTGAATTGTTTTGTAACATACCAAATAATCATTTTAAACGCTGCAAATTAAACAAGTGGGTAAGTTTGATCGAAGATAGCTCAAAGGGTTTCGTTTAATATTCCTTTCAAAACACTTTATCCTTTCTTTAATAAATCCAGATAAATTTCATTTAGCAACCCCCCCCCCCCCCAAAAAAAAAAAAGTCATGTTTTTTATAAAGTAAAAATTTAACGGTCTATTTTTCTCGTTTTTTCGGATATCTAAACCAGCCCGCTATTATACTCTGTCATAATAATATCTGTCATGTGGACTAAATGCGATATTTAAAAAAAATAATTTCAAAATTAAACATGTTGTACACCTTCAAAATGTTAAAATATGCGAATATTTCCGTAATCGGGTTTTTATCACGAGTCAATACGTTCCTCAAACTCATATATTTACTACATTAAAGACGTGAGTATAAAACATCACAAATTTACTGAATGAAGTATACAAACGTTTTGTATACACCATTCAGTAACTTTGTGATGTTTAATTTTGTGGATTTTTAATTTTTGGCATCTGCTATAACGAAAAATGTTTAAATTTAATAGGAAAAGGCCGTTAGAATTTGTTTTTTATCTCTCTTTATTAAAATAATACGAATTTCTGAAATTTTAATATTTTGAGCTCTTTATGGCTTTTATTCTGATTTATACACAAAGTTTCAACCATGTAAGTTACATAGTTTTTGAGAATGGATCTGTGACAGACAGACAACGTAGCGGGAGTAATAGGGTTTCGTGAGATGAACGAAACCCTAATAAAAAAAGATTTTCAACTTTTATGAATACTTTCATATATTTTTTTAAAGGAAAATAATTTTATCTTCATATTAACCAATTAGGGTTGAGAAATGAGGGTATAACTACAAACAGGTGACTTCCTGAAAATACATAATAATATTAAAAGAACATCTCAACAGCTTCTTGGTTGTATAAATAAACTTTCTTATAAAGTAAATTCAAAAGTTTAGAATGGATAAAGCACTATCAATATATTTTTTTAATTATATGGTTTGTCTTGCATGATGGCATTTTCAGTATTTAATGTTTGTTGTCGTCAAAAAATAGCGGAAGTAACTTACAGTTTCAAATCGATGCATTGCGCCGAAATTCAGTATAAAAAGAAATTAAATATATCGATTATCTTATTTGATGAAATGTTGTACTCACGAATAACATTTATTCATATTGTGAAGATTTGTTTTGAATAATATGTCGTAATTTTGCAATGACAATCATTTAAATAATTATTTATTTTCCATGACTTCATTTACCACGGGAGAAATCATAAAATGTAGATTTCTTGTACATTTCGAATATCATTGTTAAATAACGATTATTTATATCATTCTATAACACCGACAATCCAAAGGAAAGAGGGATCTGATGGAGAATTCTATATTCTGAATAGTAAATATTTAATATTTAATAAATTTTTATTTTTTTAATATTTCGCAAAAAAATAAAGAAAAATAGATAAATAAATAAATAAAAGTTTATTGAAATGCAAATAGTACAATCATAAAATGTATAATACCGTCACAGCCCCGTGTAAAGTTTAATTTTAGAGTATTACTATCCCCTGGTTTGATAATATCAAGTAAAACGGGGGTCATCCTTGACCAAAGAATAACATGAAATAAACATATTCGTACCATAAGGAGGAAATTCGACGGAGTTTCCATTGCACATAAACCTGTCTTAAATAGCTCTACCTTTGCAATAAACTTCGTTTTTACAACTCCTGCATTTTGCCTATCATGACCTGTGCTTACCTGATCTGGGGCTTCACCAGCAATAATACCATGGGTAATGTGAGCCGCCTGCACAACAAACATTTTCGTATTATTCGTAATGCTACCCGTTATTCAAGAAATTCCACCATTAGCAGATATATCTATACCACCACTTTTTGTAAAATTTTTATTATATTCATTTATCTAAAAATGTCTATGAAAATAATTATAAAGTCCCGATTAAAAATATTGCGTAACTATTCGACTATGACGCCTTCGAATCCCAGCACCCAAAGTGCCCTAAATACTCCACGATTATGGAAGATGTGTGAACATGAGCTTACCTGATCTGGGGCTTCACCAGCAATAATACCATGGGTAATGCGACATTTTGTCGAAATTTTCTATTTTTTATTGTATTAAAAAATAAAAAATAATATCAAAAATGCCTTTGATTATTTATCATTTGGCTTCCGCCACTTCCTTTTACCTAGACTGCCCTCAGACAAGTATTTAACTAGTGCTTTATATATTTTGCTCTTGTTAATTCTCTATTACTGCTTAAACTTAACTTTTATTTTTAAAATTGTTTTAAAATTAATTATTTTTAAAATAATTATTTTTAAAATTGTTGCTCTACCATTTTTTTATTAACGTTATTTCCTTAAAATCTTTATATTCTTCTGTATAGTTTCATAACTATAGTTAAACCTTTCTCTAATGGCATTATCTATTAGCAGGATTCTAACCTATAGACTGTACATAAAACAGATCTTTACTCGGAACCCCTTAAAGCTGCTTAACTGTTCAGCATGAATGTTCAAGTTTTGCTACAGCCACAGATTTAATATTTTCGAGCTCCAGTTTCACATATAAAAGATGCAATTTTAATGGAGAAGATTTCACCATCGGAGAAATTTATATTGGACTTTGTTAACCTAGAGTAGGCATATTTATTTTCTCTAAATTTATGTCACGTAAGAAACAGAAATATATTTCTCACTGAAGAATGCGTAACAAATTTAAAACTAAGCTTTTGATCTAAGAACTGCTGTAAGATCTAATCAGTTCCACAAAAAATTGATACAACTCTAAAATGTCAGAACATTGTTAATTTACTTTGCGTGCGTGGTGACCTATTATGACATTGAATTGACCAAAAAATTGCATTGTTCAAAAGTAGCACACATACCACTGGGTAACATGTGCATGGAATTATTGGTATATAACATAGCTGCAAGATAATCATTAACAGATAATGAAAGATAAGCTTTTAGATGGAGAAAAAATACCTTGCAAGTTGATTTTTCATATAATTACTAAACTGTAATTCTTTAAACTTAAATGCAATTAGCCCACTTAAAGAAATAAAGGAAATAAATTTATATATATTGGTTATATTCACAGATGTTTACATCATTACGGACATTCCGTGCAAGTAACTATCACTCATATTTAGTTTTTTTTTTTTCATATATAATTTTAACCATGGTAAAAACCCAATTACTCTAAGTAAATATTCTCACTAAGCATTTCCAAGGGGATTACAATTGGAAAAAATTCACATATTTCTGATAGTTGTGCTTCTCAATATAAACATAAGTATAATATTTTATAAAAGTTTAGAAAAACAATGTTTTAAACATCAATAAAGTGTAAAAAACTCCGCAGACCCAAGTTTCAACAGAAGGTCGAAAAAGTAGGTTATTTTAAGGCAGATGGTGGATAGCAGTGAACAATAGAATGTTTTACTTTATGTTGCTTCTGTGTGCTTTATTGTTTGGTTTCACTTTTCTTCTTAGTCTGTCTGGCGATTTTCTTTCTATAGGTACAGTTCCAAAGTTTTTTTTTTTTTTTTATGGTTGTTCACTATGAAGATCACATTGCAATAAAAAAAAGTAGGTAATTTACTATTTAAAATTGTCGAAAGTTTGTCACTGTAACCGTAACTGTTAGAGTTTAACTGTTGTTTTTATATGATTCTTGAGCGCATCCCTAAAAATATTTTAAACCAAAATTTCATTCAGTTTTTGTGAGTGGTATGATAGCTAACGACTCATACATAGGGATAGTTTTTTATAATCACTCTGTGATGGAATGCTACAGAGTGATCAATTAAATTATTTGAATTTAAGTCTGACTGCATAGGATTTACCACTAAATTGCTGTTTATTGATTAATATGAGTATTTTAAATTATCCGAGACGTATAGTATTTATTTTGCACCTATGACTCTAAGGATCTGATATGATAATTTATACTTAGAAAATTTTATTAGACAAATTATCAATTAATTATAGAAAAGAAAAAGTTGCGTTGTGAATTATTTTTGAAGTTCGGATCCTCTTTGAGCCAATTACAATCATCAAAGGTTACCTGCAGAGAGTTATGGAACATTAAATAAATAATGGCTTATTTTAAAACCTAGATTGTAATATTAAAGAAAACATTTCCTAAAATAAAAGAATTAATATTAATTCAATAAATTAAGTAAACAAAAGGAAAACTGACTAAAATTAATTGAATATAAAATTGAGTTTATTTACAAGATAATTATAAGCATTTAATTAAAAAACAAACATAAATGTTTAAAAAAAAAAAAAAAAAAAAAAACATATTCGATCCTAGTTGAGAACTGTATTCTCAACATTTATTTTCTGAGAATTACAGTTTATCTTACTGAATTAACAAATTCGATTTTGAAGGCAGAGTTCCATACCCTAGAAGTATTTTTTTTTTATTAGCCTTTTTATGTTTAGATCGGGGTAGGATCTTCATACACACATACGTTCGTATTATTAAAAGAATATAGCTTAATTAAATAAAATGGAACAATGGTGAAGGAAGATTGTTTGTTACCTTATATTACTAGATAACGTTGACAGCAGGAGGTGATGGCTGATGCGTTTTCGCTTTTCCTTAGCGCGTACATTTCCATCTATTGGCACACACCCTAAAAATCTGTTTTTAGTTAGAGAGCAGTCAACCTTCTACTTTTCCATCTTTTTTGAATCTGAACTCTAAAAAAAAAATCACCTTTTTTTCGTGGAGCAAAAAAAAAAGGGATGGAATCATTCTTCCCTTTTCACATAAAATTAAGGCCTTATACATTTTAACTTCTTGAAAATTTGCATGTTTCGGCCATACCTCTGATCTTAGAGAGATGACCATTGGCAGGCGGGAGAAATTTGGTACTCCCCTTGAGTGTTTCATAGGCCCGTCGGTACAATAGCGAAGGCCCGTCGCACAGTGGGTCAAAGTATAGCAGATGTCGAACATAGGATTATCACAATAGTATAATCCTATATATAAGATTTTTTTTGTTATATTTAGGTTTAAAGAAGTAAAATATATTATATTCAATAGATTTGCATGGTTTTTATGAGCAATTTAATCTTTTTTTGTTTAAAACAGGACTTTTAGAGGCATACTGGATAACTAAATTAAACTTGAAAATCAAAGAAAAAGAAAAAGCTTAGCAGACAATAATTTTATTACCAATCATGTTTTTACTTATATCCTAAGGACATTGGCAAAATATTCAAAATATTTGTTTAATTTTTAATTGGCAACATATGTAATGTTTAGATAACTTTTCAAAATCGTTCTACAAAACCGGAACATTCTTCTGCAACATTTTAGAGCCTATTTCAGTGCATATTTTTTATCATCGGGATTATAATAATAATCATAATAATATAATAATAATAATTTTATAAAATAATTTTGTAGTGATATTAATTTTAGTATATTTTTTTTTATTTCAAGCAAGATTATTTCATTTTGCTTTTTTTTATATTCTTTTGAAAGATAACAAACAGAGATTTGTTTCTGTATCTAAATAATTTAAATAATGGTTTTAGTTATGAAAAATCAATTCTTAGTTTTGTACGTGCTGTTCTACTGTGGACTAAGTGCTTCAGAAATTGATGAAGAAAATTTAAAGAAGCGTTTACGTAAGTTTTGTGTAGCTGTAAAAGATCGATGGCAGAAATCTCAACGAAAATTAGATCGTTTCAATACTAAAAACGATTCTTGGCTTCAGTGTTCCTTTAAAGTTGGTAATGAATTTAAACCATCTGAAGTTGAAAATTCGCAGAAATCAACGTCTCGGAAATCTTTTTCAGATGTAACCGAAACTCATAAAAGAAAACTAACTCAACGTTTAAGAGAGGATACTTCTGGAGAAGCTCTTTTGCATGCAGCAAACAAAAATTAGCATCTGAGGGTTTTAAAAGATCTTTTGATATAGCACATAAAAATATAACCATTGATCATGAAATGAATTTAACAATGATTGATAGAAAAATTATTACGGAAATTTCAAATACATCCTCCTGTTCAACATGTTATATTTGTGGTGCAAAGCCCTTCGGAAATGAATAACATTGATAAAATTGTTCAAAGAAGTGTAAACGCATCCACATACAGCTTTGGTGTATCTAGTCTACATGTAAAGATACGGTCTATGGAATATTTGCTTCATATTTCTTACAATTTATCATTTAAAGCTTTAAGTGCTAGAACTGAAGACCAAAAGAAGCAAAAAGAAGAATCAAAGAGAAAAATTCAATGCGAATTCAGAAAAGAATTATGTTTGCTAATTGATGTTGTTAAACAGGGGAGTGGTTTGACACACGATTTAAACACTGCAAGGACATTTTTTGCTGAGTTTGAAATTACAGCTGAGATCACTGGGTTGGATAAAGAACTAATTAAACGTTTTGCAATTATAATGCAAGTTATCTCCTGTGACGAAGTAATTAATGCCGAAAAAATTGGCGAATTTGCACTGGAAACAGCTAAAGAATCTGTTTCGAAGTACGGGTGGTATTATATGCCAGCTTCTATTCATAAGTTATTAATTCATGGAAAAAATTATAATTACAAATTTTGCTGTTCCAATTGGCCAATTGGTTTATTATCGGAAGAAGCTGGCGAAGCTCGAAATAAAGAGTTTCGGAGGTACCGGGATTCCCATACGAGAAAAATAAGTCGAAGAGCATGTAACGAAGACTTGTTGCACCATTTACTTATAACATCTGAACCATTGATTTCCTGTATTAGACGCAAAGTAAGAAACGCTCAAAGGAACAAAAAATTTCCAGAAGCATTAGAACTTTTACTTTAAATAACATTTTAGCACTCACACATTATGCATCCATTTATTAGAGTAGATTTAACCCTCTGAGAGTCTTTGCTCTTTTCAGCATTTTCATGTAAATATTTATCTAACACAAGATACGTATATATTGAATTTAATTTTATAGTTTAATTTTAAATTATTTTTTTACATTATTTCATCTTAGAAAATTCTTACAGTATAATATTTATTAAAAAATATTTTTGTCTACAGACAATTTACTATGCTTTCCGTTAATGGAAAATTATGCGATAGCCACTTATAGAGTGTTTCAAATCCATTTATTTCAAAAATGCGCAGGTTTGCGCAAATATTGCCCTATACCACATTAAAATACAGGCTTTTAGGAACACAAAGATGTGTTTGAAATTTCAGGCAACTTCATGCAATTTAAGTTGCACAATTTTTAAGTTTCTGATACCGTTAATTTTATATGGGCTGTTCATAATGTAAAATGATACATAAAATTCAATCAAAATGCAATCAGTAGTGGTTTAAAATGTGTTTTAGGAATATCATAATGATATTTTAAACGAGTTATTATTAGTGGTTACCTAGGTTTCATTTCTGAGCACATTTAAAAATCACTAAAATTCGCAGAAAAATTCCTCTGCTGAAAGATGTATATTCCGAGCAGTACAAATAAGATATAATTTTGTATAATTTAAAAGATAAACATATATTCGTATTTTGTGGACATTCTTTTAAAATATTTCATTGAAAAAATTTAATTATTTAATGATTATTTTTTGGCCCTATGTTCGCATTTTCTTAAGGATTGACCCACTGTGCGTCGGTACAATAGCGATTCCTCTTGACGCCGTGCTGTGTCTGGGAGGTAAAGATGCTTTGACTTGGGAGGTCTTCGTGCCTATTTAAGCTCTCATAAATAAATGTGTCATATTATTGTTCTGACAATTTTCTCCATGACATTTTTATTAGGTGTAGTTAAATCATTCGTGGGAACGGAAAAACAAATATTTCCTTGACTACCGTGGTTCACTTTGTTCCACAATTATCTATCTGTATGCGCTGATCCTAAAATGGATCATTAATTTGTATTGTTCACTGTTCACTGATTAAAATGATACCAAATACTCTGCTAATATGCAGAAAAAAAACCAAATACTTTTTTTTATAGTGTGTGCTAGTTTAGATCTAGATGGTGGTATTTCTCACCATCATCTCTTCCCCCGACATTAGGAAAAAAAAAGTCAACAGTATCTTTTTTTTATATATATGTAGCCACAAAGTACTCGATGAAAGTCCATCGTCGTATTATATTGAAGATCAAAACTGAAAATGTTTAAATGGAAAAGTCTAGGAACTTGGGATAAGCTGGAGTGTCACTAGGTTTGGAGTGTAAGTACGTTTGCAACACCAGAAAAAAGTTTTACACATTGGTGAAATAAAGCATAATCAAAAGTTCACTGTTGAAAAATCTGATGAAAGACATGACTTCTTCAGCAAGTTATCATGTGTAGTTGGTTTCAATTTCCATTGTTCCAAAAACATTTATTAAAATTTTGAGTTTTAATAGGTCCAAATCCAAATAAAGCATGAAAATTTGAATAAGCCAAATAATAAAATAAAGTGCCCGAGAGAGGAAAGAAAAAAAATTAATTTTATTTTCCACTCTTATATTTTAGTTATTACATACATATAAATTGGCAAATCTTTTATTTTAATTACTACAGGCTAATTAGGTACCCATACGTTGAAACACAATATACAGAATCATTTAAAACAAATACTCAATATAATCAGTAAACTGTATGCATTGATAATGAATACCATACAATTAAAAAAAAATTATATAATATATGAAAAACATTGAGAGAAAACACATCTATATAATCACATGTCTGTTGTGCTACAATCTTTATTATAAACATTATAATATAATTCTCACATGAATTATTTTCTCTTGAGCAGAAAGGAAAACTTCTTTATTTTTTTTTATATATATAAAGAAAATGTTATGTTAAAAAAAATCTTATCATTCTTACTAAAACAATTGTTTTGGAATATGTGAAAAGGCTACTTTTCTGAATGAAAGATATTCTCAATAGTAATATATTTTCATAAAGGAAACAGATCGAAAAAATGAATTTTTTTTTTCTTCTTTGGATACCAAAAATTTAAATATCCATCGATAAAGTCAAACACAATACACTTTTAAACTGTCTGCCTTGGAATGAACGGGGTTGGGAAAAAAAAGCAGAAGAAAAAGAATAATCTTTTCTCCCTCTAATCCATCACCGCTAAGCGGAAGGATAGAGAATGACAGCTAGATGACCCTACCTGTGGACAATGACCCATCTCCCTACCTTCGGATTCAGTTGTACACGGGGGACGATTTGCGAAATGATAAGCCGTGTATTAGGTATCTTTCCTCACCTGTGGGTAATGTTTACTAAACTCCTGGATTACTGACCGTGGGAAAAAAAAAAATCAGTGAAACGATTTCATTGCACGTGTGTCTGTGAAAAGGATTACTCGCAAAAATGCAGCTATCTGTTTTTTATTGTTAAAATAAAATTAAATGTGTGATTAAAATAAAAAAAAAGTCGTGTATACCCGGCTTGGATTTAACAAAAAAAAATGGGGTATGTAATCATTAAATGTGTATATCTGCTTAATTACAGAGAATAGTTCTATAAAAAAAATCGGTACACGTGGTAACGTGGTCAAATCCGTTTGCATCGCACTATCTTCTCGTCAATTTATATATTTACTTATTTATTTATATGATGTATAAAAACGTAATGTATTATAATATATATATATATTTTTTATATAATATTGATTTTCTAGTTACAATTTAAGTTAGCGAGAACAAACATTGCTTTGCACAAACGAAAATGTGCCTGCAATTGTAAAGTGTTTATTTAATTATTTATTCTTCTTCTTATTATTATTTTAAAATATATTAACGTGTAAATATACATATTTAAGGAATGGAAAGCGAGCGTTCGCTTTTCTTTTCTCTTATTTTTTGTTTTTTGTTTTATAAAATATTACATATAATAGTTAGAGAAAAAAAAAGATTAAACAAATTCTTTTTTTTTGTAACGTTTGGAAATTTAGTTAATTAGAAATATCTCAGCTAAATGCATTATTAGATGCTCTGCGCAGATAGTCTCAATTTCGCCTGCAAAAACGAGACTTTAACATCCAATAAATTGCTGAAATGATCATTGACATGTATACAACACCTTTTATTATTATTATTTTTTTAGTATGAAATAATTTACCTAAATATTTAAGGTATAAATTAAACATCCAATTTATGTTTTGTAATAATTGAAACGTTCAATGGTATTTTTTTATTTTTATTCTTCTTTTGTAATTAAATTATCTGAAATGTTAATCCTTAGGGACAACTAATAATTTTTTTTTACTTGTTTGTTTTATAATATGAAATCGTACAATTATTCTAAAATTAAAATTGAAACGCGTTGTTCTAACCAAGTTATAGATTATATCATAAATATTAAACTAAAATAATTTTGTAAAATCTGACCAATTTTTTTTTTTGTTATAATAATTCAAGTGGATTCGTCAATCCGTGGCTTTAAGCAAAGGACGAATTATTATAAATATTGGTCAATATAAAATGTTGTATTATTATTATTTATATTTGTGTCGCCGAGTGAATAGATGTTGACTTGTAATTTTAAATCGATTAGTTGTATGTTTTGTGCTACATATAAAGACTTTTATTTTCACTTTTAGTAGAGGGGGTAAGGTTATATATTAATTTTTTTTTTGTTTTGTTATATAAATTAGTTTAAAATGGGTTTGAAAGGGTGATACCATGGCAAGGCTGCCTCTGTTTTTATTTTTACCGTAATTATTATTTTTTTTATTTAACGTGCATGTTTGTTCATAACTCCCTCTGACGAGCCAAATCCCTCAGTAGTACACTGTGTAGCAAAGAAAAAACTTGCAGTATCCTCCCTAAACGATCTTTTTTTTTTTTTTTTTTTTTTTTTTTTTTTTTTTTTTTAAATAGTAACCTGTTCTCAATGTACTGTAAATAAACAATAATGAAAAATTATAAAATGTGTACTAAACTAAAGAAAAATAAGACATCTATAAACAATAAAAATTTAAAATAAATATATACATATTGCCTCGACAGCAATAAAAGAGAAAAAAATTTCTCGCTTCCCTATCTAGGAATTTATGTGTATAGTCTGTGATTCCACTTTCGTTGGTGAGAATAATTTATTTATGTGGCGTTTAATAGTCGCTTTATCTGGGAATGCAATTTCCTTTAATAGGTAATTGTTATTCCTAAGCTTCCTTACCACCTCAAATGGTCCCAAGAATTTTGGCTGAAGTACACCTGGTTTACCCACGACTTTTAAGTAGCATTCTTGTCCCGTTTGTAGAAATTTTACTTTTTGGACTGGAGTACTGTCGATGTACTCCGCCATCATTTTTTTTGGTTTTGTAAGGCTAATTTCTTTATTTCCTCAATATGTTGGACTCTATTTTTAACGTAGGTTTTGACAATTATGTCTTGGTCAGGCAAGTGTATGGAAAAAGGGGTTATTACTTCCCTACCGAAAAATAGAAGTGCCGGAGAAAATCCCGTAGCTCTATGCGGTGTACTGTTATAATTAATTTTAAAAAAATCAATTCTGGTATCCCATTCCAGAGAGTTTTTACACATGGCAACAATTGAATTTTTTAATATTTTATTAGATATCTCACAGAGCCCATTACTGCGTGGATTATTCACGGACGTAAAATCTAGGTCTATGTTAAGAGAATCCATGTATTCTTTGAATAAATCGGAGTGAAAATACCGGCCATTATCCAATTTTATGGATCGCGCCAATCCGAAATTACTAAAATAACGATTCAATACATTTAGAAGTGTTTGTGATTCACAATTGCGAACCGGTACAGCCTCCAAGAATCTTGATGTGGAATCGATAATCATAAATACAAATTTATTTTTGCGTAGCGTCATTGGAAGCAAACCAATTAAATCTATATGCAAAACTGATCCGATTTCTTTATCTTTGATTATTTTTTGTGTGGGAACTTTAATAGTTTGATGTTGTTTAGTCGTGTTACATGGTATACATTTAGTACACTAATTCTTTACATTCCTGTACATCCCGTGCCAGTAGAATCTAGCTTTTATTATTTGATAAGTTTTAAAAAATCCGAAATGTGGTTTATGAGCTTCCTGTATTATTTCAGCTTTAAGTTTAACCGGAGCAATTAATAGTTCATTTGTATCAGAGCCTGGCTTTAGTATTAATATTTCTTTTTGATTGAGAGTGAATTTCTTAGTGGTTTTGTTTTGTTTGTCAGTTTTAATTTTGTTTATTATTTTATTCAATTTTTCGTCTTCTAACTGTTGTAGTTTAATGTTTTCATCTGATAGAGCTTTGTTTACGGTAAACAATGAATTTTGCAATTTTTCTCTTGAAATTATATTATTAATGTTCCTCGAAACATAATCAGCAGGATTTTTAGATCCCTCGATATGCTGAAAAGAGTAGTTAAAAGGGGACAAATTGTCCAACCACCTTGCTACAATGTCTGGTTGCTTTTCCAAATTTAAAAAATACGTTAGCGCTTTGGAGTTTGTATAAATATTAAATTTTCTCCCTGCGAGAATATGCTTGAAATACATCACTGCTTCATGAACCGCCAGTAGTTCGAGTTTGAAACTGGGGTAGTTCTTTTCGGGATCACTTAATTTTCGCCCAAAATGTTCAATTGGCAGCTGTTCTCCGTCGTATTCCTGTGCTAAAATTCCAGAAATAGCTGTTTTAGAAGCGTCTGTGATTAAAATGAAATCTTTTGAGAAATCCGGGGGTTTTAACCCTTTAAGCGTCGCAACCGGGTTTTTCCGTCTTTAGAAAGAAACACGAAAATCGTCGAAGCCGGGTTTTCCTGCCACAACTTTTTGCTTTCAAAAGAGGCCCAGGCGGGTTTTTCCACACTCCAAATACGTCTCGTAAATCGGTCAAGCCGTGTTTTTTCTCCATATCCTTCCCCCCCGAGCAGAAGACATGTTGACAATGGAGGCGGGTAAAGGCGTAGGGTACTTGTCACTTTGCTTGTACACTAAAGGATTAATGTACAATAGGTAAAACTTTTAAGTGGGAATTTGTTTATCTTCAGATGGGAGATGTTGTTGCAAAAGATTAAATATATCGTCCGGTTATATACAATGATGTGCATTAGAAGAAAAAATTTTTTTTGTCGCGTTCAGAATAGAATAAAATTAAATTTTTACAGAGAAATAATACGTTTCAAATAAACAGAAGTAATTAGAACTACAATGTTTGTAAAAACCATGTAATATCATGAAATATTTGTTTTAAATTATGTTTGAATTTAAATATTGTAATAATGTTTTTGTAATTTCTCTTTAAATAATTTCAGTTTTTACATACTAATTTAAAAATTAATAATTTTGTAATTATACAATTAGAAAACAAGTACTTCAGAAACGTATAACTAAAATTTTTAATACATTTTTATTTATATTAACTAGTTGAGATCTAAAATTCATTTTTCTTTAATGTTTTTCTAATATAAAATAATAGAACGAAATTTTAAAAGATATTCAAATAGTTATATTTTTGAAAACCAATAATAATAGAATATTCAAAATAACGTTATTTAAAAATTTTAACATACTGTCCATTAAGGATGAATGAATTTTTTCTTGATATGCATGTTTGTTAAAAAATAATATAGAAGATAGTACATTTTAAGTAACATTTTATTTTTCATGTTTTGATCCACAAAAAGGGTACCTTTAAAAATGAAAGCATACACAGCATCAGTTTTTTCTTATAATACTTTTGCTGTCAAATGTAACATTTCTCACTTTGTAATAAAGAAATAAATACATAAATATATAAAGTAAAATTATTAACGGGATAGTAAGGAATAAGTGCCTTGTGATAATTTATAAAAGGATTTTGAGATTTAATTGTTACTATTTTAATGTAACTAAGAATCTAACTTCCCGAGTTCCGTACACAGATGAAAAACATTTACTTCTAACTCTAATATATTTTAAGTATTTAATATATTTTTTAAGTTTCCCATTAATAAAAAAGGGCTTTTTTGTATCAAAATATCAATAATGTATTTAAATAAAAGTCCAGAAATTTATTAAAAGCTATACTTTCGTATTAGCCGCATGACAGGAATTCAAAGATCACACTACATATTGCAGCATTTTTCATTGTTATAATTTCAGCGGTTTACGCGCGTAATTCAATTGCATGTTAGTTAAATTTGTGTTTTATTTATATGTTCATTCATGAAGTTTTAAGTTCGATCTAGAATATTAGCCGTATACAAATGGTAAACTATTTATATTGTTTTAAGTGCATATAATTAATCTTTTGTAATCGGGCTGCAAATCATAGAAATAGTTTTTAAAATAAGACATGCTTGAAAATTATTTTAAAAACCATAAACGACAAGTAAAGTGAGATGCAGTTTTCAAACAAAATATACTTGAAAAAAAAAATTTTTTTTCATCATTTGGCAATGTAAAAATTGAAATTATTCTGTTACATATTTGTTAAATTCGTGCTTTATTATTTATATATATTTATGGATGCAGTTTTAATTTCCTTACGGAAAATTTCTCACAAAATTCTAGTTAATAAAACAGCCTCCTTAATAAAAATTAATTTAATAAAATGGGACCCTTCACAAAAATCAATTTGATAAAATGGATCCCTTCATACAATTCTTATAATAAAACAAGTCCCTTCACAAAATTTCTTTTAATAAAATCGGCCCTTTCAAAAAATTCTATTTCATAAAAGCAACTATTTATTATTTATTTATTATCTTGTAGCGTTTTAAAGTGTGTAATTTGCAAACAAACAAATTTAGCAAAGAGAAAAAATTCAGCAAAAGGTTTTTAAAAAATTTTTGCTAATAAATGCATGGTTCAAATTTTACAAACTGGACTTCAACTTTCGTTACAAAATGCTTTTTTTTACGAAAATATAACCAATTTCACAGAAATAACCGTTACTTTTCACAAAATGGACCCCCCCCTAAAAAAATAAATTAATTAATTAATTAATTATTTAAATAAATAAATTAAGCAATACTGATTTGCGGATGCTTACGAATAACAGAAATATACATGATTTAACAGATAGCCCTACTTGTCTGGCAAAACTGAAATTGGTCTGAAACATTTATTATATATATATGTATGTATGTATGTATGTGTGTATGTATGTATATATATGTATATATATATATATATATATATATATATATATATATATATATATATATATATATATATATATATATATATATATATATATATATTTAAAGATTGGTACAAAGATCAGAAAGTGTTTTAACTTCTACAATTGCAAAGCAATCTCTGATTGTGGTACTAAGCAATCGAATAGCATTTCGCTTTCTCATACACAGACAAAAGATTTTATAGGAGAAAAAAACAGAGCTGCTACTTTAAACCAATTTTCGAGATACGTCTGTCGGAGATGGATCGATGGATCTGATAAAATATAAGTTATAACCCTAATCTATATAATAAATGTGCAAGTCATGTCACTGCCATAAAAAATTACAGGCTGGCCGCTTTCCTATCCGTATGCTAGATGGCCATTTTATTCAAACTTATTTTTCAAAAAAAAAAAAAAAAAAAAAAAAAAGTAACGTTTTAAGAAAGATCGTCAAAAAAAATGAAAAATTTATAGATGAGATACATTAATGTATATACTCTATTATACTCTGATGTATATTATTGTATATATATATATATAAATATGTATATACTCTAAGAAAGCTTCAGATGAAATTAGGCAGACAGCCCAATATCTCATTCCATCAAAGTAAACAACCACAAGAGAGTTGTTCTTCTTGAACCTTGAAAAAATTACACCAATGATACACTATTGATCAGCAAAATGTCTTTCAATACAAGAGTAACCGTGACACTAAAAAAAATCAATTTCTTAATTTTAAGAGCTCTTTAACTATAGATGATGAGTTGTTGGAATACAGCAAATATTTCTAAAGAAGAATGAACACATATTAAAATTTAAATAATGTACAAATAAAGATTAAATTCGGTGATTCAGAAAATCCTTTCTCTAGCAGTGAGTTGAATTACTATTAAATCTTTGTAGAAATTGCTTTTAAATTTTTTTATATATTGAAATGATTGAAATTATGTTACTAACACTCGTAAAATTTGCCAATATTTATAAAACATGAATCTTAATAATGTGAACTTTATTAAATTATTACATTTTTATATTTTTTTTCTCAGTTTATTAGTTATATTTATGTTTACAAAATATTTTCTTAAAAATAAAAAAATAGATATTTTATCTTTAAATGAGAATCTTTATTTAAATTGGATTGTATTACATCATAAGAAAATATATTTTTTAAATTACACTTAAGATTAGATACAAATTAAAATCAGCTATGTATTTCAGTTATTCAGTACTTAAGTTTTTTTTTAAAACTATAATTATTATAACAATTACAACAACCAACTATAATTTTTTTTTCGAAATTCTGTCTAAGGGATAATCTGTCTACCATCAAAAAGAACTGGCAAGTGTAAATTAGGTCTATATTATATTAAAAATATTTTACTATTATTATTATTATTATTATTATTATTATTATTATTATTATTATTTATGTACAATTTCATGAAAAATACTTGCCTAATTTTGGACCGTTTCGTATTTAAAGGTGATATAAAAATCCTTAAAATGTATCCGTTTAAAATATTTTCGCAATTGTTTAATTTTTTTTGTCGATTAACGAACGGCATATTGAAAGTAAAGAGATTTTAATGATTTTTTTCAGGTTGTTTCAGTAAATTTCTTTGCTATCTCATGGGTAATAAAATCTTTAACATTTAATGGGATGTTCGAAATTTAAATGAAATAAAATAGGCATGACCAGCAGGAATTTAATTGCAGAAAAAAGAGCATATAGTTGATATTAAATACAATAGAAAAACTACAGCCCTGTCAAGATTATATCAAGAAGAAACCATCCAAATAAATTTCAATGAAAGTAAAATAATATTTCCCTCCAGTCTATACTATCCATCCATAATAAGAAAAACCATAGAGATACTCACGCGCAAAAATACAATATGTAACAATGCGGCATCTTTTAATTTACCGAAACTGTGGCTAGAGTTACTCCATGGTCAAAGATATGAAAATAAACAATCAAGTAAAAAATAATAGATAACGTGCGTACTTTTTAAAAAAGCACATGAAAATAATAACTTCAAAGCCCGTGCAGCTTTATAATATTCTCATTTTGTTTTTGAAAATGACTCGGAAAGAGTCGAAACATATAAAACAAATAATAAAAGTTATTTTAATTTATATTATGTTGTTAATTTTACACCTTTAGCATTTAAAAGTAATATACTATTTTACAAGGTGTTATAATTCATTATATTATTATATTGTGAAATAAAACATTTTTATACCATTGAATTATAAAATTATGATAAGGAAAATAAAAGCATTTTATTAAGCACATGAGAAGTATGATCTGATCAACAACCCCCAACATCCTGAGACGTTTTCTCGCTCATTTTTAGACACAAATGCATAAAATTGGCAGACCTGACTATTGAAGCGATTTGGAAGTAAATCGGGTCTTCCATTTTTTTTATAAATAGTTTACTTACCGAGTTATAAGCTATTCATGCAATGTGATGACCAGTTTTTCTCCTTTTTCGCTCTGCGGCGTCAGAAATTCAGTTCAATACGTAGACTTTCACAGTATGTTCTGAAAAATCTTTTGTTTTTACCAAAAAATAGAAAACGTCTTTCGATTATAAAGTCTCTGAATAAGAACACCTATCAGTTTCATGCGTTTTTTGAACAGCAATGAATTAAAAATTATATCATAGAGTAGCCAATTTGAGAACAGACTTAAGGTGGTTCTCAAATAACCTCTGCTCAACAACACGAAACCTTTTGACACAATTTCTGACTCATTTTTAAACGCAAAGACATAAAATTTGCAGGCCTGACTACGGAAGTGATATGGAATCGAAATGAGTTTTCCATTCTTCAGTAAATAGATTGTGATGACGTGATGACACTTTTTTCGCTCTTCTCGTGCTGCCGCGTCGGGAATTCGGTTCAAATGTTCGACTTTGACAGTGTTTTTTGATAAATCATCTACCTTTACCAAAAAATGGAAAACGTGTTTCGATTACATAGTTTCTAAATAAAAACAGTTGCCAATATCATGCGTTTGCGAATAAAATTGAATTAAAAAATGTGTCAGAAAGTACTTTGTTTGGATTTCAGAACAGCCTTAAGAAATTTCCATTTAAACCACCCATAAGAAATCTCATGGAAAGCAATAAGGATTATAGGAAATATAAGAGCTAAAGTGTTGATAAAACTATTACACACTGCTACATCGATAAAAGGAAAACTTTCATAACTTTTTGAAAAAGACGTTTTAGAAATACCTGACAGATTTTCCCAATCCCTACATTTTCAAAATTTGATCAATTTTTGATCTTTGATTAAAAAAAATGAATAAAAATAAAATATAATATTATTAAAAAATATTTAAAAAAGTAATAATTTTAAAAGTTAACAAACTTTATTATTCGGCTCAAAGGTTTGTAATAAAGCTTACTACTGGGCCTCTGATTTTGCTGACCCCCCCCCCCCCTCCCCAAATTGCCCTGTTTACAATCACACATTGCTATAAATCATAATAAAATATAATTAAAGCCAAAAACAATTTTTATATATGTATGTATATGACAGAAACAGAAAAATGAAAATGTTCTCTTTATTTGCTTATTTGAAACATTAGGTTTCTTTTCTGTCCATCCATCTCGTATATCAGGAATTATTAAAGATAAAAGAGAAAAATTAAAAGAAGAAAACGTTATATTTAATTATAGTAACACTTTTAGGGAAACTGAATGAAGTATCTGGAAAAGTTCTTTATTTGTTGTCTGAGGTCAGACTACGTTCTGACGTCTTCTGTCTTTTTTTAAGACAGAATTTATTTATTTAAATGATTAAAAATGAAAAATAAAATATTTAACAATTTAACTGAATCCGACAAAATTAGTTCTTATGTTTTGTAATACTTATATTACATTATGATTAATTATATTTTATAATTATGTTATATAATCCAGAAACCTTTTGAAACAGTTTTATTATAGCGAGCAAATGCTGGTTACGGATTCATTCTCACTATAAGTGGTTCAGCTGTTCAATTATTTAATGACATCTCAATTTTAGAAATATTGCAATTTGCGTCCTCTTAAAAAAAAAGGAGGGGGGGGGGTTAACATGAAACTATTAAAATGACAATTTACTTTTTGAACTTTGTATCAGAACATACTACAACTTTTAAAACATAATTTATTTTTATTTCAAAATTAAAAAAATATATAAACAAATGAAAATAAAGTTTGTATTAATCTTCGTACATGTAACGAGAATATTAAAAAATTTTGTAAATGTAAAACTACCAATAAAAGTAAACAGAGGAAATTAAAACAAAAAACAATTATTAATTTGCTTTGACTACTCATTCTTACAAAAAATGAAATACGACAGTATTTCTGTACTCTATCCTTCTAAATTTCCTGGTACAAGTTGATGTCTTAGTATGTCAAAAGAAATATTTCCCCCTCAGGAAAGGTGGAAAGCATTTGCTATACAAAAGGGTTTTATTTTGCTGACCCGCCTACAGGACAATAAGGAAAAGCTTATCTTTCACTAGAGATGGGGGAAAGAAACATCGCCTTTGAAATTTTTAACGTGCATTTGAAGATCCGAGAATGCTTTTTTTGAATGGAATTTTTGCTAGCCGTGAGAATTTTTTGGGGGATAATTTTGAACTAGCATTAACCGCTTAAAGGGTTAATGTGGGATTTTTAACTATCGCTGCTTGGATTTCTTTGAAAGCATTTTCTTCTATGTCAGACCATTTAAATTTCACTTTGTCTTTAGTAAGATTAATTAATGGGTCAACTATTTTAGAATAGTCTTTAATAAGCGATCTAAAATAATTCGAAAGACCAAGTAGAGATTTAACTCCCTTCTTATTTTTAGGTTTAACTAAATTTTGAATTTTATCTATGTTTCTTTTTGAAGGAGAGTATCCTTCGCTGTTTAGGGTGAAACCGAGAAATTCAATTTCTGACATACAGACTTGAATTTTAGTAGGCTCAAAAGTTAAATTATTTTCAATAAAAGCTTTAAGGACTTTGTCTAACAGATCTAACATTTCTTCGAGTGAGTCGGCTGCTAGGATCACATCGTCAATAAAATAAGCGACTTGATCTTCATTAAAGTGGCCCAACACTTTATCAATTAATTCTGCAAACACCGCAGTACTGAGGCGCGTTCCGAAAGGCAATCTTAAAAAGGAGAATTTACCGTGCTCCGTTATGAAAGCTAATTTTTCAGTGTCTTCTTCACGTAAATTTATTTGGAAAAACGCACTGTGTAGATCCAGTACTGTATAATATTTTTTTCCACTCGTTCTCCGCAGAATCTCTTTAATTTCGGGTATGGGGTACGCATAAGTTTGAAGTATTTCATTTAAAAGTCTATAATCGACTGCCATACGATATTTAACTTCATTAGCCTGTTCGTTTTTCTGCAAAGATTTTTTTTTTAACGAAAATAACAGGGAAAGCGTAATCAGAGTTGGATTTACGAATGATATTTGCTCTCAAAAGTTTTTCAATTTCTTTTTTAGCATACTCTTTAACATTGTGTGCAGTTTTGTATGGTTTAGTCTGCAGAGGATAATTATGTATTAAATTAAATCTTGGGACGACTAATGAAGATTGTCCGAGTGTATCGTAATTCTTAGAAAAGGCATGTGCATTATTTAGAAGTATTTTTTTTTAAATTTTTCTGCTGTGTCCGAGTCTAAATGTTGTAAATTAAAGTCGTCTGATCTAAGTTCTGCTTTTCTCCGTTCACGAACTTGCTCTAAATTCAGATTATTAATGTGCACTACCTGCTTCGTTACTTCCTGACCCTCAGTGTCAACTGATTTTATTTCAAAATGTTTAGAAATTTTGCCAATGTTCATTCCCTTTGTTAAGATTAATTTTTGTTGTGATTTGTTAGTGATTATTATATGAATTTTATTATCCTTGGCAATTTCATGAATTGATGTTTTATAATGAATTTTCATATTATGTTTAATCGGTTCGAAGAGTATTGTATTTGTAGTCGCGAATTTATCTGGATCTAATAGTAATGCAACAATTTTTTTTTCGCCTGGTAGTAACTCCGTTGTCTGTGTTAGTTTTGCTGTAACAAAATTTTTGTACGAGATGCGTTTTTTTTTTCTTTTTGCGTATTGTTTCTTTATTTTGATTCTCATTAGAGTTAGCAGTTAAGTTACTTATCAGACTTTGAGGTTCATTTTCTAGAAATTGAAGTGCAATGTTTTTGTTTTTTAATTTCATGGTTTTATCTTCAAAATCTAGGATAATATTGTTTGTTTTGAGGAAATCGAATCCCAATAGCATATTGTAGTTCCAACCAAAATCTTGAGTTGTAACATAGAATGCCCCCGATACAAAAACGTTTTCCAATTTGAAAGTTAATTTAATGCATTGCTTAAAAGAGATTGTCGAATTTGTTAATGTTTGAATTTTTACCTGGTTACAGAGATTTTTATATTTTACGTGTGCATTCTTTAATTGTTCGAACAATATAGGTGATGCCAAAGTTACTGCCGCCCCACTGTCTGTCAAAGCATTAATCTTAACACCATTAATTTCAAAAGTAATAATCGGAAGTTGAGAATTGTCATTACTTTTGACACTAGCAATAATTTTGTTATTTTTTTTAGACCCGCAGTGAGACTTACGCGGGTGCCTTGTATTTGAGAATGTAAGTCCCGACTTTAGTTTCCCTTATTGTTACTAGAATTCTGATCATGATCTTTATCTTGTTTATTGTTTTCAAATGTCTGCTGTGAATTATTTTTTTTTGTATAATCATGTTTTTTATAATTATTTTGCTTGTAGCCCCCTCTATGCCCTCTATAATTTCTTCGCTGGTCATATGATCTCTGTTCGTTGAAATTGCCTCCATAATTTCCGAAACTGGGATATGATATCGGCATAAATTGTTGGTGGGGTGGGGGTGGTGCATAGTACATGTACTGAGGAGCAGAATATTGCATAGGGTTGAAGTTTTGGTGCGTGTAATTTGGGGTTTGCTGAAAGTTTCCCTGAGCTTGTTGGTTTCCCCCTTGATAAAAATTTGGTTTTTCGATTTGAATATTCTCAGGATTTTTTTTATTTTCGTCCACGTAATTACTGCTGTTTTGTTCGTTGCCCTTGTAAAACCAACAATGTGGGTTCGTATGGGATGTGGATTTACAGTACTTGCAAAACCTAGTTGTATCATTGTTAGTGGCATTTACCTTTAATTTTATGTTGTTTAATTCCGCGGTTAATAATTTTATATTCTCTGCACTTTCTACATTGAGTTTAAGCAGTTCATTTAACAAATCAGGATCTTTAGTTTTGGAAATGTTGTTGATGTCCTTTAAATTGACATGTGAATAAGCCTCCTCCAATTTTAAAGCTATGTTGCACGCTGTTTTAAAGTCCGGCGGAGAGTTTTTTCTTACTTCCAGACTTAAATCACTACGAATTGATTCCAAAAACTGAGATAATTTGATCATTTCCATGAATGTAGAGCTGTTGTTAGCTCCTATATCTTGCCCACTTTTTTTTAGATAAAGGTCTGCTGCCGCATTAAATTCTAATATAAATTCGTTCATGTTTTGTTCCGGTTTTTGTTTGAGATTGCAAAATTTCTTTTGCGCTTCTAGAAATGTGGTTTTGGGTTCGAATAATTGTTTTAACTTTGTTTTAAAGGTTTCTAAGTTCTGTTCCACGAACAAATTTTGATCCCTCATCAATTTATCTTTAGCAGGTCCTACAATTTTTGCCTTTAATATAGTTAATTTAGAATCATTATTCAATTCAGTTTTATTGATGAGATTGTCAAATTGTAAGAAAAAATGGTTAATATTTGCTTCCTTTTTTCCATCATAGTATGGAATTAGATTAATTAGGCTATCTGCATTTGGGGTGTCCATTGTAGTAATTTTAGGAGTAGCTTTTTCAGAATTTATAATTTTCTTCTCTTTCTTTTTTTTCTTATTATTATTATTATTATTATTACAAATAATATTAGTGTCTACAGTTTGATTATTTAATTCGCGTAATTGTTGTCTAGTTTTGACACCAGTATCTATTCTACTAATTCTTTGACTTTTACGCTTATTCATCCAATTAAAGTACAAAAATCATAAAATAGAGAGAGAGCAAAAAAAAATTGTTTAACATAAAATAAAAGATACCCAATGGTGAATTGTTATGCACTGTTCGAGAAATTAATTATATATATATATATATATATTATTATTATTATTATTATTATTATTATTATTATTTTACAACAGTTGTTGAAAACAAGTATATATAATCATTTCAATATTTGAGCATTATTATGTATTTATTTTATATTTGCTGCTGTTGCAGTATATGTAACACAAGTCATATTTTCAATGCTTTGTTAATACAAATCAATCCAATAACACTTATTATTATTTAATATATCATTATATATTTAGTGAGGTACCCAAAAAGAGTTGCCAAGTATATGCATGTTACAGAGTGTGTATGAAGATTCCCCAATGAATGCTTAAATTTTTTTTTTATTAGTTGTTGAAAAGAGGAAAAAAAAATTTTTCAAAAGAATTTTAAAATTAAGAACATTTATGTTAGCAAAATTTTTTTTTTTTTTTTTTTTTTTTTTTTTTTTTTTTTTGCAGTCTTAATATTGCATATATATTTTTATATTTAAAAAAAAATTATACAATAACCTAAAGTTCTATTTCTAAAATTAAATTAATATATTAAAATAATTTAGAAAGAGGTAACGGTACCACTTCTAATTCTGTAAACCCTATGATGGAATGCTACAGAGTGATCAATTAAATTATTTGAATTTAAGTCTGACTGCATAGGATTTACCACTAAATTGCTGTTTATTGATTAATATGAGTATTTTAAATTATCCGAGACGTATAGTATTTATTTTGCACCTATGACTCTAAGGATCTGATATGATAATTTATACTTAGAAAATTTTATTAGACAAATTATCAATTAATTATAGAAAAGAAAAAGTTGCGTTGTGAATTATTTTTGAAGTTCGGATCCTCTTTGAGCCAATTACAATCATCAAAGGTTACCTGCAGAGAGTTATGGAACATTAAATAAATAATGGCTTATTTTAAAACCTAGATTGTAATATTAAAGAAAACATTTCCTAAAATAAAAGAATTAATATTAATTCAATAAATTAAGTAAACAAAAGGAAAACTGACTAAAATTAATTGAATATAAAATTGAGTTTATTTACAAGATAATTATAAGCATTTAATTAAAAAACAAACATAAATGTTTAAAAAAAAACATATTCGATCCTAGTTGAGAACTGTATTCTCAACATCTATTTTCTGAGAATTACAGTTTATCTTACTGAATTAACAAATTCGATTTTGAAGGCAGAGTTCCATACCCTAGAAGTATTTTTTTTTGATTAGCCTTTTTATGTTTAGATCGGGGTAGGATCTTCATACACACATAAGTTCGTATTATTAAAAGAATATAGCTTAATTAAATAAAATGGAACAATGGTGAAGGAAGATTGTTTGTTACCTTATATTACTAGATAACGTTGACAGCAGGAGGTGATGGCTGATGCGTTTTCGCTTTTCCTTAGCGCGTACATTTCCATCTATTGGCACACACCCTCAAAATCTGTTTTTAGTTAGAGAGCAGTCAACCTTCTACTTTTCCATCTTTTTTGAATCTGAACTCTCAAAAATAAATCACCTTTTTTTCGTGGAGCAAAAAAAAAGGGATGGAATCATTCTTCCCTTTTCACATAAAATTAAGGCCTTATACATTTTAACTTCTTGAAAATTTGCATGTTTCGGCCATACCTCTGATCTTAGAGAGATGACCATTGGCAGGCGGGAGAAATTTGGTACTCCCCTTGAGTGTTTCATAGGCCCGTCGGTACAATAGCGAAGGCCCGTCGGTACAATAGCGATTCCTCTTGACGCCGTGCTGTGTCTGGGAGGTAAAGATGCTTTGACTTGGGAGGTCTTCGTGCCTATTTAAGCTCTCATAAATAAATGTGTCATATTATTGTTCTGACAATTTTCTCCATGACATTTTTATTAGGTGTAGTTAAATCATTCGTGGGAACGGAAAAACAAATATTTCCTTGACTACCGTGGTTCACTTTGTTCCACAATTATCTATCTGTATGTGCTGATCCTAAAATGGATCATTAATTTGCATTGTTCACTGTTCACTGATTAAAATGATACCAAATACTCTGCTAATATGCAGAAAAAAAACCAAATACTTTTTTTTTTATAGTGTGTGCTAGTTTAGATCTAGATGGTGGTATTTCTCACCATCACTCTGTATATCGCTTAACGACAATTTTCGTCAGCCTGAAATACCAGAGAGAGGAAGAGTGACGCAAAAACAACATTTACAACTGTATCGAAATTTCTGTGAAAATAAACGACTCAAACTAATCCAATTCATTAATGCTTGAGGGTCTGCCGGTAATTTTAGCAGAGGTAAAATGAAATTTATGATTGGCAATCCATCAGTACTTACCTATGACAGAATTATTAGTTTCGTATTTACAAAAATTAGAAGTGTGAAGAATTAAAATCAAAGTTAAAATTATAACTGTCATCGGATAAAAATACTGATACGCAATCGAATAATAGGTCTGCGGTTGTTTTAATTTTATATGCCGGGTAAAATGTTGTTTTTTAAATTTTCATTAATATCGAGCCAAGTTAATTATATTGTACAATAATTTATCTGTAACGTATGGTTAAAGGAAATGTGGAGCCAATAAATCATAATCTTTTTTTTTTTTTTTTTTTTTTTTTTTTTTGTCAAATTTAATGGCGAAAGATTTGACGATTGAGTTTATTCGGAAGCGAAAAATACCATTTTCAATTTTTATTCATAGAAAGCTAACATATGTGAAAACAGCTTTTGGGTTCGATAAACTTTCTAAGGCCTTTTCCTTTGAACTATTCTTCCATATCCTGAAACACCTACTATTTCAATACTATTACCGGTGACTTAAACATCAACAGTAAAACTTGCTACGACGTCACTGTAAATAATGACCAATGTTTCTTATTTTATGAAAATATGCTATAACCACGAACGAAAATATAATATAATCTTCTGAGTTATCCAAAATTTCAAATAGCATGTTACATTGTCTTTTGAATCCCCAGAAACGAATACATTTTCAAAATTTAAAGAATAATTTACAAAAACAAATTATTTTTAGCTGCCCGAATTTTTCAGAAACGTTTACGAAGGGTTTTTATAGTGTATTAATTAGTGTCCTCAGGCTGGAATACCTGTTTTTCGAATGTTATCCATTCTCAAGTAAACGTTTTCAGCCGCATAAGTTAATTTATACATGAAAGAGTAAAGAAATAATCTTATTTTTAATGTTATTGTTAACGCTATTAATTTTGCATGTTTGTCTGTTAAACATTTTTTTGAGCATGAAAATGTTTACTTCAGAATTGATAGCATTCGAAAAACAGGTATTCCAGGCTGAGGATACTAATTAATACACTATCTCATCAAAAACAACTCGTTGTAAATGATCCCGCCAAGCCACAAACCTAAAACGTCAGTCATAAAAAGAAGTGATATCACATCAAAAGAAGCGATATAGAAGTGCATACTCCGAGTCCCGTGTAAAAAATCTACCACCACTCATAATGTTTCCAAAGGACTCGGAGTGAGGTACAGTATGTGAAAACTGCTTGGCGACCTGCAGGCTTTTATAATGTTGGCGTTTCCTGTAATTACATATGACTATATTATTTTTATTTTATTTTATTTATTTATTTATTTATTTTTCTCCCATAAAATTGTAAAAAAGTTGAAGCTTCTGTGTTTGCGAACTTGAAAAATCAATTTGTTGATTTTATTTACCATTATTTAAACTAGAAACACCACTCTTACGAAGAGGATTTTTTAAATAAACATGTAAAGATTTTGAATTAGATTTGAAAGATTTTTGAATTTAGAATATATATATATATATATATATATAATGATCATACGCATATTAATAACAATGTACCTTATAATAAACGTTAACTAAATTGAGATTAATTGCAGTAATTCTAGCGTAAGCGGAGTCGCATAGATTTGGGGAAAAATCCGTTCTGTCAGTTCTTCCGCATACAAAAATATTTATAAAAGTGATATAACAAAAATTAAAAATTTATTTTTTCCGATTTTCAAAATCGATATGCTGCATATATTATAAAAGCCTTCAGGTCGCCAAGCAGTTTTCACATACTGTCCCTCACTCCGAGTCCTTTGGAAACATTATGAGTGGTGATAGATTTTTACACGGGACTCGGAGTATGCACTTCTATATCGCTTCTTTTTATGTGATATCACTTCTTTTTATGACTGACGTTTTAGGTTTGTGGCTTGGCGGGATCATTTGCAACGAGTTGTTTTTGATGAGATATCACACCTTTTTGTAAGGTATTTAATTTCAATTATACAGATTCCATTTTTATTCAGAAAAGAAAAGATAAAAAAAAGATGAAAGGGGCAAAAAATAAAAAACAAACAAATTAATAATAATAGTGATGCTATAAACAGAATTATACAATTTATTGAGTGACATATTCCAAGGTACATGTCGCTACCATAGCAACGGGGAAACTTTAATATTAATTTTCTTACATTGTATTCATCAGATTATTTATGACATGTTTATTTTCCTTTTTCTTTTGTTTATATCACTCTTTCGTTTATATACATTCAAAAAACAATTTTACAGTAGTTTATAAACTAATTAAAATACTGCAGTTTCAGAAAAATGTGGAAAAATATAAAGCCCTTTTTTTCGGTCAATTATAACTATAAGTTTATGGAGCATACTTTACCGAGAATAATCAAAAATAAAAAAATCTACGAACCATTGTAATTCACAGGTATTTTTTATACTAATATATTAAATATTATTTTTGAAAATTACTCAGCACCTTAAAAGTTTTTTTATTTGTTAAGTTTTTTAACTCAACGTTTCGAGAATCGGAAAAGTATAATATTCGCAACGTTTGCAAAAGTATAAAAACTATTAAAGTGATTTCAAAATAGAAACTGTTCGTAGGATGACATGTATTCCAAAATTTTGTGTGATTTTGTAAATATACTGCAAAGGCTAAAGCGTTTACATAATGAACCGTTTTAAAAGATGTAAAATTTTATTAAAATTTTTTTATCTGATAATTCATAAAGCTTTAAATTAGATTTTAAAAAGGAGCGTGATTAAACTAAAAAGGACTATATTTACTAAATGCACAAAGTACATAAAGACACAAAATACATAATTAATGTTTCTAGTCTGTCCGTTCCAATTCAGGGATCCTAAAATATAGGTCCCCAATCCCCGGGAGTCCATGAATTAATTAGGACATATGTATGCAACTGTTAAAATGTCCTCTGAGTTGACAATAGAGGCAATATGTATAGCTCGTCAAGTATCAGAACGGCATTGCTTCATCATGACTTTGTTTCGTGAAGTGTTCGTTCTCTGAAAATAAAAATCTCTCGAAAATGTTCGTTAACTGAGCATATGTTCGTTATAAAAACATAAAAATCTCACGCGAATGTGTTCGTTAACCGATTTGTTCGTAAACCGAACAGTTCGTTACCGATCACCTATTGTATACGAAATTTAGCATTTTTAATTTTTATGTTGAATTCAAGAAGTTATTTCCTTTTCATTGTGCTCTAGGACCGTTTTTAGAGCATTTTAAGTTCGTCATAGCCGGAGATTCGATGAACGGCAAATATTTAAAAACAAAACTTCTAATCTTGGGGTAGCAACATTTTTACATTCTATTACTCAGCGCATGAATGTAAAGTTGGAATTTTGTAATCGCTATTTCAATCAATTCCTGATACGCTATAATTATATATTTATAAATAAACACAGCTTTTTTTAATCGATGAAAATACTATATTTTAATAGATTTAGAGCTTAAGATCGACGAGCTTTCAGGTGGACAAAATGAACTCTTATTAAATTTTAAAGCAAGATAATAAAACCCTACAGAGATTGAAACAGTATAAAATCATTAAAATACATCTCACTAAGTAAATATACATCGGTTGTAATGTAATCAAGATCTTCTAAGAGACTCTGTAAACGAAACGTATATGGTTCAATGCCGCTTTACAATAGAGAGTTTAAATGA
Source organism: Maratus michaelseni (assembly GCA_963931845.1). Taxonomy (NCBI): domain Eukaryota; kingdom Metazoa; phylum Arthropoda; class Arachnida; order Araneae; family Salticidae; genus Maratus; species Maratus michaelseni. The sequence goes on from OZ007592.1 coordinate 399,414,745, forward strand.
ATCGGATGTAGTAACATATTTGAATACCTTGTGTATATAGCTACTTTGACAAAAGTTATGCTATTTACTATTGTTTTTCCTCTGTGTTAAGTACAGGAATCAAGTACTTCAACGTAAAAATTCGCTAATTACACAACTATTTAGTCTTATTAAAATATCTTTTGAGTTACCCTGTAAACGAACAGTAAATTCTACAATTCTGTTTTACAATAGGAAGCTAACTTAGGTCGTTCGTAGCAACATTTTTTTTACATTCTTTTTGAAAAGAGTTAGACCATTTAATATTTATTTGCTTCAACTTAAGTATAGGAATAAATCACTTTAAAGTGGTATACATAAAAAACTAATTAATATTTTTACACGAAATATTTAACATTTGAACTACTCATAAAAACAATTAAAATGCTGCAAACCGCGTAAAAATCGAATAATTACACAACTCTTTAGGCCATTATCAAAAGATCTTTTGTGAGACCTTGTAAACGAACCTTAAATGTTACTATTTTTTTATAATAGGAAGCTTACTTCGGTCGACTGTAATAACATATCTGAATATCATGTGTATACGACCATTCCTAAAAGAGTTGGGTCATTTATTATTTTTTTGCTCTGTGTTAAGTATAGGAATCAATAACTTTAAATTGGTATAAATCAAAAACTAATTAATATTTTTTTATGAAACTTACAAAGGTTTGAACTATTCATAAAATCAATTCAAATGACGTAAACCACGCAAAAATCCGATAATTACACATTGCTGTAGCCCTGTCAACAGTTTTTTGCTGTATGTTAAGTATAGGAATCAATAACTTTAAACTGATATAAATCAAAAACTAATTAATATTTTTACATGAAACTTACAAAGGTTTGAACTACTCATAAAAACAATTAAAATGACGTAAACCGCGTAAAAATCCGATAATTACACATTGCTGTAGCCCTGTCAACAGTTTTTGGTCTGAACAAGATTTAAAAAGTGCAAAATACAGCACTTTTAAAATCGCATTTACTTAAAACCTATTCGTCGGATATTGCTTTACTTTTGATTTCTTAGTCACGTGGCACGCCCCATTCCATAGAATCAAGAATTTTGTTTCTATCATAAATAGAACGCGAGATATAGATGTGTCAAAAACCCGTTTTGTCCCGTCCGCAAAATATAAACTAGACAGAGTGCTAAAAAAATTTTTGTAAAATCGTTTGGCATCCATTGGCGGAAATTCCTTTCCTTTACGGTTCAATGCATTGCTGTTTCTTATGCTTGGCGAGAAACTCTGTCGATTTTCTATGATAAAAATCCTTCGGAAACGTTTCTGAAAATCTCGGGCAGCTAAAAATAATTTGATTTTATAAATTATTCTTCAAATTTTGAAAATGTATTCGTTTCTGGGGATTTAAAAGACAATGTAACATGCTACTTGAAATTTCGTATACCTCAGAAGAGTATATTATATTTTCGTTCGTGGTTATAACATATTTTCATAAAATAAGAAACATTGGTCATTTTTTACAGTGAGAGTCACGTATATTTAAACTTTTATTAAAATGACTACTGTCATACATTTCAGACAAATTATAATCAGAAATTACAAAAACACTACAACAATTACCCTTATTCATGAACAAAATTTCTCTCTTATTGCCGTCATTGTTGTTGTGTGACATAATGAACAAAATTCAATTCACTGTAACTTTGATGTGTCCCATTTTGGGTTGAGCTGACATTGATTACGGTAACATAACATTTCAGTCTGCAAATACCAAATACTTAAGAGTCAATTTGTAACGAATTTAAATAGTCATATTTCTTTTACTGTTGTCACTACACACATGTTTTATTTTCTGACGTCACCACAGCAGATAACCACAGCAGTATTACCGTTTTATTGTCACTACTACACTCGTTACAAATAGTAATCAATCGATTTATTTAATCGCAGCCTGCTGAATCAAAGAAGACTAATTGGAGTTATTTTTATCTTACCTCTTGACAGCTTTGGATGTCACAACTGTACTAACAAGGTGTCTATTTTTTAAAAGTTGCATTTATGTGTGGTTTCATGAGACAAAGTTCGCTTTGTAGATATAATTATATTTTTTCCAAGTATGAAAAATAAGGATAAATCCCAAATACAAGGCGTTAGTCATATAATTTTAATAATTACAGAAACTTAATACGAGGCTATTTTTTTAAGTAAGGGCTGTTTTGTTGTATACATTAATAGGTGGCGCACGCGCCGCAACGGGAGCTTGCGTCGTGTCCCGGCATTCCTTGGGAACAACTGTGATCAGTTGCAGCTGTGTAGGTAACCTGTACGGTATGTACCGCGTCCTTAAAATGTTCAAGATTATGGAATCGCCCGCCTACGGCAAACCCTGCGGAAGCTATCAGAGCGATTCAAAACAAAGACGCGACATGTTGACTGAGAGAATTTTGTTACTCCATGAAAATTCAAGGCCTTACACCGCAGCTCAGACCCGAGCTTTATTGAACTCTTTTGGCTGGGAATTTTTGGTCCACCCACCTACAGCCCCGCCCTTGCGCCAAGCGATTTCCATCTTTTCCGCTGTCTCAAACATCTTCTTGGCGGCAACCACTACAACGATGACCAGACGTGAAAACGACCGTGACCTCTTGGTTATCGGAGTAGGCGGCAAGTTTCTATGAAGAGGGTATTCAAAATTTAGTTGTAAAGAATGATAAGTGTTTAAACAAACTTGGCAGTTATGTTGAAAAATAGAGAAATGTATGTAGAATCTGAAAATAAATTTGGTTTTTAAAAATTTTCTTTCGTTTGGTTCTTATTTTCAAACGGCCCTTACTTAAAAAAAACATTCCTCGTATTTTGAGCTTATACGTGTATAAAAAACTTGAGAAGTAGAAATTAAAATAAAAAATAAAATGTAATTATTTTCGTCAAATGATCGAATATTTCTATACTATATCCCTTTTTTAATGAACAGTTGTTCTTTAAAAAAGAACATTTCTTTTTTCTTTGCTGCAATGAAATAAGTAATTATTCTTTTCCAGAACTTTAAGAAATTAATACACAAATTTTCAATGGACTTTTCAATTCAAATTTTAATAGCAAATGCTGGTAAAATTAAACAAAAAATAAAAACATAATGGAAGTAAAAAACTTGCTTAAAATAACATTATTTCTTTCAATCTTGCGCATAGAATGTTGAAAAAAAAAATTTCTATTCTAAAACTTTCTAGGCATTCTATTTTTATTGAGCTACTACATATGTAATGTAGAGTGATATTATTTCCAGATATACATAAACTTTTACCACAGTCAATTTAATGGTGTTAGACAAATAAATGTCCAGATTATCCATGTGTAGAAAATAAGACTTTTCAGTAAATGAACTCAATCTTGACAGTTCAGGCAGTTTCTTCAAAGTGCGACATTTTCTTTCAAAGCATTAAGTCTGATTCTATATGATTGAGTGTTCTTTTTCAACGAGGTAAAAAGCAAGGGTTATATTTCTTTCTCTCAAAACTATCATTTCGTCAAATAGTGACAAGAGTATGATTTTGAAATTTCCATAAATAATGATGTTTTCTACAAAAATATAACCGAGAAATTGGAAAAAGCCATGGAATTTCTATCGCAGCATTAAGATAAATTGCGTTTATGCAAGAGTTCTTGAATTTTCTTCAATAAAGAAATATTGGGTAACATAGCTGTATTATTTACATTGTGTGGCTGTGTAGAACAACAATAAAAAGTAGTTTCATGCTATTCACTATGGTTAAAAGTAAATGAATTATTTAAGGTGACCTTAATATAATAATTCTTTGTACTGCCTATTTTCACAGACATTATTTTATTTTCCAACACATTAAACAAGCATTGTACATGTCTAAAAGACTTAAAAAATACTTTTAAATCAATTAAAATCTTAGTCCACCTAAGAAAGATATTCTGTAGGGTAGATTTTTATATTTTTTAATCGGCTTTTTTATATTCTGCGAGATAAAAAGGAAACTTTTTCTGCACAACATTTGAAATACTGCATTTGCATGAATTCTGAACACATTTGTAGATCATCGATAAGAACAGTCTCAATAAGAATCCAAATGTTTCTACATAAAGTATTCTGTGTACTGAAAATGCCTAGAATAACAATTCAAACAGATTTCTATGGCACAAATATATACTACTGGAACTCTCCCAAAATATTTTATTACATATTGTTGGTTCCTTAAAAGAAAGTGCATTTTCAGAGGGCTATTTTCTAGAATATTATTTATAAATTGGTTTAAGTGAAAGCACGTGAGTAATAATATTGGAAACGTTACAAAGTTTAGTCAGGTAAATATACAGGGTGACACATAAATACTGTGACGAATATAAAAGACTGTAAATTTTCACTGCACGAACAAAACAACCCGTTTCATTTACAATTCGAAAGAGAAGAAAATTCTGTACAAGAAACAATCAAGATCATTCGAAAAGGCTACCTATCGCGGTGATGGAGGCGTTTAGGCAATTCTGGAAATTCTTCAAGATCTGCCTCGAATATTTTCTGCGTAATTTCGGCCCAAGCTTTTACCAGAGCGCATTCCAGAGAATGCAGGGACTTGTGTTTGAGCGTTTGGCTATCGTAGAAATCGACATTCCCCGCTTGTCCAATTTTAATTAACCTATATTGTATGTAGCGTTGTAATAAAATTTCAACACATAATCTGCCCTCTTTTCATCCTGTTATCATTTTCGTCACCTATAACTGAGGTAGGTTTAAAAGATAACATTGAAAATATTACCGCAACGGGAAAATATTTTGTTTTTACTGAAATATAAACAATTCAATGTCTGCATTTGTAATTAAATAACATAATGTTTTTCTCCGTCACAAATTATTTTTTTAATGTACTTAAAGAATTAAATTTTTAAAATTCATTGGATTGCAATATCTTCGTAAAAGATGTACTGAGGTAATACCCTATCGTAATCTACTCTGTGCTTTAAATAATGTATTTGATACAAATAATTCAGTATACAAAAATATCATGTTTTATTGAAAATCATTTTTAGATTTTTGACATGGAAATTAGCTTCCAAAACGTTTGAAAATAAAGTCAGAATATCACATGTTTCATTAATACAATGTTTTAATTTTATCCCAACCCTGCAAAGTAGATTTTGATATAATAATACATTTTTACATGACCTCTAATCAGAAACATGGGAAGGAAAAAGTAAGTGAATGAAACAATAAAATAATGTAATCTTTTTTCTACTAATCATTTCAATGCATAGATATATCAATTATATTAATATTATTGTCGAAATAAACAGAGAGCGCAAAAATAAATACACACACAATTAACAACTGTTTACTTCAATAGCTCAATGACAGTCAGTTTTGGGAATTAATCAACACTAAATAAATATTAAGAATTAACATAACTATAAAAAATATTTGAATATGGAACCAAACAAAAATTAATTTTTTCACAAGCCAATTGAACAGAATTTATACAGTAGATATAAAATAATATTTAAATTTTCCAGACGTCATGAAGTAACTAATAAACACGAATATAATGTTTAAACTTGTTTTAAGAATTGCATTAAGAGAGTTCCTCTGTATAAAGTCTCCAGGAAAAATTAAAAATAAAGAAACTAATCTACACAGATGACGGAAAATTTCTAATAGTGTATTTAGTGTTAATGAAACATTTTTTTTTAAAAATAGAATTTATTTCAATGTAATAATACAGCAAGTTTTTATATGTTCTTTTCAGATTTTCTTTATAATGAATGCAGTAAATAAAATTTTAAGCTGCACTCTACAGGACATTCCACTTATCTTTTGAAAATATACATTCTAAATAAAATTATACATACTGAACATAAGAGGTTTTCAAACATTTCTTTAGAATAACATTATTTATTTCCATATATGCAATATTAAATTCCTTGGATGTGACAATTCCGTCCTTCTATCAAAATGCGTAATTGTTTGTTATTACACTTCAAGTTTATTGTCTAATGTTTCAAAGCCATGGGCTGGAAGAAGGAAAAAATCGTAATAAAGTATAATCAACAGGTAATATATATATAAAAAAACATGACAAATTTTGTTTTTACAATAAGCAAATTAAGTCTAGATTGGACAGTTTCATTATGATTTTTTTTCAACTGCTACTGTAAGGTCTTTCCGATAATAGAACGAAATTCGCTACGCAGCGCCATCTTCAGGTCGATTCTCTCCAAAATTTTGTACAAATCTCTGCCTATTAAATTACATCTAAATATTAAATTTCGTAAACTAAAAATTCATATTTTTTTTACTTAAACTGCAAAAAGTCGAGAAAATCGCACAAAAATCGCTATCACAGCGTCCCCTTCAGGAAGACTATGCCTATATTCAACTGGGAGCTGACGTCTAATCAATTCAAAAACATATCTATAAAGTTTGATTCAATTCTATCAAACTCGTTATACAATTTCTGACGATAAAATAATGAAAATGTCAGAAAAAAATCACTATCACAGCTCACCTTTTGACAGAATATCCCGAAAATCAACTGGGACCTGCTGGCCAAACACATATATATGAAAATTTGTTCAATTCTATGCATAATTTGACACACTTTTGATTATAAAATAACAGAAATGGTACAACAATTGCTATCACAGTCTTTCTTTCTGGCGGAATATCCACAAATATTTGAGGAACCTGTTGGCCATAGCCAACAAATCGTAAAACGTGAATATTATTTATGAAATATTTATGAAATATTAATTACATAAATATGAAATTTGGTATAGTTCTATGCATAATTTCATACACTTTGTGATTATACAATAATGAAAATGGCACAAAATTGCTATCATAGCGTTTCCTTCTGGCGGATATCCTCAAATTCAACTGTGAGTTGCAGGCCTTAGCCAAAAATTTATGAATGGAATTTGGTTCAATTCTATGCATAACTGCATACACTTTTCAATGATACAAAGAGGTATTATTCAGGGACACATGACCCCCTAACACACGGACACCTGGTCAGACAGACATTTTCTGAAAACATGTCTTGTTTTATCTCTGACCCCTAAAACGTATTAATCCGCCTAAAACTGTAAGTTGAAAAAATTTCGATTACAATACTTTCTTCTAATATACATAGGAGAAAGTAAAAAAATACAATTATATTCTTTTATAATCTAATTTTTATTACGCTTCTTTATCCTCGATGTAAAATGTGACATTCTAAAATTGTCATGACTCTATCTCTACAGAGAGATAAGCTTTTGATAACATCCGTTTAATGGTGTTAGTCACAAAAATTTTAAATTTATTCATGTTTAGAAATTGCGACTTTTCTTTAAATGAACTCTATCTTGACAATTCATGCATTTCCTTCACTCTGCGACTTTTATTTCAATCCATTAAGGCCCACTCAAGGTGGTTGTGCGTTCCTTTTCAAACAAGGGAAAAAGTCCAGATTATATTTCTCTCTCGCAAAACCATTATTACGTCACCGTAGCGACTAAACTACGGTTTCAAATTTCCGTAAATAATGATGTTTTTTCCAAAAATATAACCAAGAAATAGAGAAACGCCATGGACTTCTATCGCAGCATGGAAATAAATTGCCCGAGTTTGCGTTCATACAAGAGTGCTTGAATTTTCTTTCGTAGAGCAATATTGGGTAACATATCCGTATTATTACATTTTGTGGCTATGTATAACCATAATAATGAGTAGTTTTATATCATTCACTTTTGGGAAGAGTAAATGAATGCTATAATAAAAACGAAAATAATTGATATAGAATACTTATTAAACATATCCAATGTATCGTAAAAGTTATTCGAAAATCATTAATATATTTTAACAAAATCATAATTTCTATGAAAATTATACGTTTTCATGGAAGCAAGATGCTAATCATGGTTATAGATTTTAATACTTTACATACAAATTCATCATTTGTTTTTTGAATTGTGGCAGATTTTAAAAATATGGTTCTCTTATAAATGGAATTCCTTCTTATTTACAAAAATCATATACCTATATTATTGAAAGTATGGTTTCCTATGCAAATTGAAATTCAAATCACCAAGTTCCACATTAAAGATTCTTTTCATTTTTGTAGTATGCTAGAAATACTTTCGAATATATTAGTTTCACATTTCGATTTATAAACTCTATTTTTTACACACATTTTAAGATTTGAAAGCTTTGCATACAAATTTATCATCAGATTTTTATCAAGTATGGCAGATTTAAAATATATGTTTATCTTATAAAAGAAATTCCTTCTTAACAGCAGTTCCTTAGACAGTGTACGTGTGTGTGTGAAGGGGGTCCAAAGGTTCTGGATACCACTATTTTAAAGTAATCTTCTTCACTTTATCCGATCGCAGAATTCTGTGCTATTAAAAAAAGATGAAAATAACTTTACGAAATTTGTGGTATCCAGCGCATCTGGACGCGCACCATTGATAATACACTGCATAAATGTACATTAATGTACCATGCAGAAAGCTTGTAATAAAATTCATTAAATTATCATACTGCAGTAATACAATTTGAAATGATTTACAAAAATTTTTTTATCATGCTTTTGAAGCAGTATTCGATTTACAAATAAGAAATATTTTTATATGGATAATTTCTTGTCCAGTTATAACTTTTCTATTTTCTTGATGTTGAAAAAACATGCAGCTAAACATTTCCAATTATGTAAAATGTCTAAATTTATATATAAAACCATTATGTTTGTACATTTTTTAATTCAATGAAATACTAAAAACAATAGTTCAATAAAATGTTTCGAGTAGATTGGTAGATATTCAACAAACCCAAATAATAATAAAAAAAAATATTTAATGATTACTAACATCTTCTAACGTGTTTACAAATATTCAGTAAAAATTCTTTTGAATGTGAAATTTTCGTTAATCCCTAATTTGTAACATAAAAAGTCAATTAAGACAAAAATCTGCAAATAAAGAAACAAACTCATACCTAGAGACTACGTGACTTGTTCAGCAATGCTCAAGATAATCCATATATTTAAAGCTGTTTGCTAATTTTGTCAAATTATTTTCCATCGAAATTCGACCCAATACACATGCGTCAAAAAATCACCGGCCAATGAGGTGAGGGTATATGACTGTCTTTACAAACGTGTTTGGGATCATATCATCTGTTGTTTTTTTCTAGCACGTTGCGTTAAACCCAGGAAGATATTTATCTAGAACTCACTGTGGAGTGTTTAGAAGGTATTTATTTTATTTATTTATTTATTTTATTTATTTATTTATTTTATTTATTTATTTATTTATTTTATTTATTTTATTTATTTTATTTATTTTATTTATTTATTTATTTATTTATTTCATTTATTTATTTATTTTATTTATTGTAATTTGTATGAATACTTTGGTGTCCATTTCGGATTTACTGTTTAAAAATGAATTTAGGCTCATTTAACGTTGGCGAAATCCTGATGGAAATTGCCTTTTTAGATCTCTATTATTTTGTTTATATAGTACAGAAAATAATTATTCAAACGTGTAGAACACGTAATACAAAATCGGACCACTTATAGTCTGTTTATTATCGGGAATGTATCTTATGGTGTTCCGATTGATAATGAAAACGATTATGTAAATATAATGTCAAAAGACAGTACGCACGGTAGTAATATTTTTATTATTATGTGTTCGAAAAAAGCAGAATCTGAGCGTCTGAATATAAATTATAAAATATTATTTCTGTATTTAGCAACTAAATATTTAATAAATATGCAGGAATGTGACTTGCTTTATGTGAATGTATAATATATATAAGTTAAAAGAGTTTCTGAACTTCAGCATTATTTTTTAACAGAAATATATTATCTCTATTCGATTTAAAAGTTTTGTCATTACATAAATGGGCTATTTTATTTGTAAAGAGTATGTATGCATTATATTGTTTGTATGTATACAAATCTTTAGAATGTTTTGATTTGCAAACTCGTAATATTTGAATAATGTTTACATTATATTTGTTTGTATGTATACAAACAATATATGTACACAAAGAAGTATATATACAAACAATGTATAATGTATCATGTAACAATATTAATATTTACATTGTATTGTTTGTATGTATACAAATCTTGAATGTTTTAATTTATTACATTCATTTTTTACCAGTTTGTATATCCGTTCTTGGGCAATTCATATGAAACTCATAATTTGTCACAAATTGGTGATTTTATTGATTTAGTGCTTTGCCCAAGAATGTGGAAAAAAAAACTATTTTTGACGTCAGGCGAAATGAATGAGGTTATTTCGGTTTTTCTTTTGTATATAAAAAATGTTATATGAAAAAAAACCCTGGCCATTAATCACATTGTTTTTTGCATATTTAAAGACGATTACTTATTCTTTGTAATTTTTTTTGTTGGGGATTTTCGGGCAAAATAATATACTTCATATCTAGAACCAGTTCCGCTAATCATTAATATTTACTTAATCCTTTGACCGCTGAGCAAATGGGCAAATTTGTAATGTTTTTTCTGTTATTTTTTTTAAATGTCAAAAAAAGATAAATTTTCAAACTTGGTATAAAAAACTTAGGTACTTCTCTATTATCCCATCGACCACTTTTCATAACAAAATACTATCGCCAAACTGTATGATTAAATGCCAAAAATGCAGTCCCATTTACTTGATGTCGGAAGCATTATACGTGTTTTTTATGTCATCAAGTGGTTTTTAATTCAACATTTGCGTGTATTTTTCATTATGCTTATTTCAATTATTAGTTATTTCATTAATTAAAATAACAATTGTATCCTTAAATTCTTATATTTTATTTATTTATTTTGATATTCCAATGACAAAGTTCTCCCATTTTTTGGCGTTACAGTTTGGCGATAGTTTTTTGTTATGAAAAGTGGTCGATGAGATAACAGAGAAGTACCAAAACTTAATTACGTATATGAGTATATTCCTTGACAGTATTAATCATTACTCCATATTTTAAAACTGCATCATATTTGTAGAATTATTGTCTGAGTGCAACGAAGACTCATACACAGCGCAGTATTACTTTAACCCATATATAGCTACGATGGATATTAAAACCTTTCGTCAAGCATAACTCAAAAAATATTTAACGGATTTCGTTCAAATTTTTACAGCAGGTACCTATAAAGGTGACAACGACGTCTATTTATTACCAAGAATAAATGTCAAACCGTTTGGAAATTATATTAAAAAAAATATATAAAAAAGCACAATTAAAGTATATACGTCACGAAAATGTTGCGCGTACGTCATTTTCACCGGCGGGAGATTTTCGTAGACAATCGGAATTGAAAAGTTCATGGAGTACATGGAGCAAAAAAATATGCACGCACTAATATTCAGCACAATAAAATATATTTCAATTTAGTAGAAATCGAAAATTAATCTGGATTTTTTTCTGTTTGAAAGAAAAACTCCGCAATAACTTGGTAGACTTGGTATTAGAGATTTGGCGCAAATCTCAGCAATAGCAGCTTTTAGGTAGCTTTCAATACTAAAAAGTATAAAGCTACCTATTGCAGCCGTTCGGAGGAAAGCAGTTCCGGAAAATTTCGATATATTTTCACCGATCATGACCCCCAGACCCCAAAACCACCCTCCGTTCAGATGTTGATTTATATATATAGATATATCATATATATATCTGACCTATGTCATACGATAACGCCCGTATTTATGAATCGATTTTGATGAAACTAATTGTGTGTATTAAGGTCACTAATGTCTCGACTGAGTTCGTTGGCCAGCTTGGTCCGCCATTTTGTTTCAAGATGGCGGCCATTTAAAAATTTAAAACTAAAATAAATATACAAAAAAATTAAAAATTCAAATTTATTTTTTAATTACGTTTTAGGCCTTGATACAAGGATTCCAGAGCATTTTTTGGTTTACCTCTATCTTAAAAAATGGCTGAGATAGAGCAGTTTGAAATTCTAGGGTGGCTGACATTTTGAAACAAAAAAGCACATTAACGCGATTACTCGCAAATTATTTTCTTTCATTGTTGTAATAATTTTCCCAATCATACGCATAAAACTATATATTCATATCCGTTAGCACCAAAATTGGCGACATTGGCGACAAATTTGGCAAAATTGGTGACATTTGGCGAAATATCGCCAAATTTGGCGACCAAAATAAGTCTTCATAAATGAAGCCAATTTGGCTATTGCTCAATAATTTGGCGAATTTCTTATTCAAATTCAGTATTATAACTAATCTTTTGTAAACGTTTCTTTGCATTTTAACTTGCTGTTTTCGTGTAACATTAGCTAAAATTTTAAAACGAAGATATAGGATAGCTACCTTTTCCTCCCGGTACAGGCCGGAAGGACTTTTTTATTTTGCGTGTGTAAATTAAAAAAAATATTCTTTGGTGTTTAAATAAAAGGTTTCGATTTATGGCATTATTTCTTTTTTTTTCTCTCTTTTTAGCATTTTAAATGGGATTAATGAAAGGCATGTATTTTAAATTAAATGAGTGAAAGGTTTATATTTAAATGAAATGAATTCAATATGAAAATGTTATAGGAACAATATTTGGCGATTTATCAACTGCGCCAGGATAACATAAAAGTACCAATATATCAAACGGTATGTAGTATGTGAAATGAAACAATTATATTATAATCACCCATCGTACAAGAAAAAAAAACTAATATTCTGCATTCAGAGGGAAAAATCCATCTCCTGTGCCGTAAGATTTGGCGAATTCTGTCTTGGTGATAAGTTTTTCGATGTGATTGTTGGGATCTGCAGGATTTGGCTTACTTTTTCTAAATCTTATTTTTTGGCAGATGTAGTATTATGTAAATATATTTTTTTGCAGATATTTTTCTATTTTGTATATTTGGCATTCTATTTTGTATATTTTCTATTTGGCATTTGGAAAAGAGATTTTTACCTTTTTATCTGTGTCTTCGGAAATATTAAAAAAATATAAAAAGATTTACATATATCAAGCGTATAATGTTATGTTTTGCATTTTTATACGGTCCACTTCTCCATTTTTAGATTTTAAATGCTATTTATTATTTACTAGCCGTTTATTAATTGTTTACAATTTACCCCCCTGACAATAACAATTATTTATCACAAAAATGCCTCTTAGGGTTGTTAAATAAGTTTGTTTATGTATTTTCATTACTTATTAAAATATCGAATATGGCGATAAAATTTTATTTTAGCATCATGCTTAAATTTTTAAGATGGCGCAAAAATATACTTTAATAAACGTATGTTTGTAAATATTTGAAAAACATGTTTTACCGCTCTCTAGAAAAATTTTGTAAGATGCTAAAACTAACTTTTGGCACCATTTAAAATTTTTTTCGCCAACCGACATAGGATACGAAACTTTTCCCCCATTCAGATACACAGGCAAGGCTGGTCTCAAACAAGAGTAAAGCTAGCAACAATATTGTTTTAACTCTATAAGAGTTACAATAATGATATTAAATGCTCCGATTGACTTTGGGCCCAATTACGAAAGTTTCTCCTAAGCTCGGTCTACAAGGTATTAGTTAATAATACAAACAACACTAATGGCATGGAGGCAAAAATTTTAATTTAAATGTATATATTTGAAACCCTTCCCCCCCTACCCAACCCTCCCCCCCAAAAAAAAAGAAAAAAAAAGAAAGTTACAGTAATGAATTTAAAATGGCGTTAAGCCACGCTTTCTGACATAAGCAATTGGCTGCAAACGCGATAACGAAACTTTCACTTAACTTAATAACATGTAGCTAATATAGCCCTCAGGGTACTTTGCAGTTATACAGACCTTGTGAATTTTTTAAAAAGCTTGAGACAATTCAGGTTTAAGAAGCTGAGATTTACTGTCAAATGATATAAACAACTATGAACACAAAACTGATGAATTATTATTCAGGTTTATGTATGTATTTTTAAAAAAATTGCATCTGATTACACTTATTAGATAAATTATTTCTGTTTGCATTTAATAACTGATAAACAGCTTCTGTATATTAAATGAATTGTTTAAATATTGGGAAGAGGTGGCGAGAGGTAGAAAGACGAGTAAACAAACGGGTAGACAGACGGGTATTGAGATGGGTAGGGAGATGAGTAGCGACATAGGTAGGCTGACGGGTAGCGAAACGAATAGACAGACGGCTAGAGAGAAAGGTAACAAGTTGGAAATTGTACGTCAAACGTGACAAATGAGGTGCGTTCGTACTCTAGCTAGCTATATAAATATTCAGATCTTGATGATTTTTAATTCTGTGAAATGAATTCTATCGTCTGCAGATTCATTTTTGTAATAAAATAAGTATCTCGGTCGCTTGACGATAAAACTTCGGAAGCTCCTATAACAAGAAAGCACCGATTTAAAAAAAATTCAAATTTCTTAATAAAATTTTTTATTAATATCTCCTAAAGTTTTTATTCGATTTTTATAAAATTTGAAATGTCTCGACAAAATTCTGCAAAGATAATATATCTTAAATTTCAAACCATTCGGTTAGGTAGTTTTTGCGTTGTTATATGCGGACGGACGGACAGACAGACGGACGGACGGACAGACAGACAGACGGACGGACGGACGGACAGACGGACGGACCAAGCGACGACAATAGGTGCTACGTATTTATATAATTACGAACGCACCTAAAAAGAGGGTTGACAGAGGGGTAGAGAGATGGGTCACGAGACGGGTAGCGACATCGGTAGACAGGAATGTAGCGAGAAATGTTGCGAGACGCGTAGCGTGGTAGATAAAGAGACGAGTAAAGAGATGAGTACAGAGACGAGTGACTGACGGGTAATGAGATTGGTAGAGAGACGGGAAAAGAGTCGGGTACAAAAACAGACGGATAGTGAGACGGGTATACAGACGAGTTGAGAGACCGGAGATGGGTAAGAAGATGTGTAGAGAGGCGTATAGCCAGACGGGTAGAGAGACAGATAGACAAGTTGTGAGACAGATATATAAATGGGTAGCGAAGTGAATAGAGACACGGCTAGACATACAAGTAGTTAGACGGATAGACAGACGGTTAGAGAAATAGATTGGCGGGTAGCGAGACCGGTAGAGAAATATAGAGACAGGTAGAGAGACATGTAGAGAGATAGACAATCGGTTAGAGAGACGGGCAGAAGAAGGGGTAGGGAAACAGACAAATTGTGGAGAGACAGACAGACAGGCAAAAGAAAAGACTGCGGATTGGCCCAGTAAAGGCGCATTAAAGGCGCAGGGGGCAGAGCCTTCTAGAGAATAATCAAGAAGTATCTGTTAAGCTTAACTTTGTAATATATATAATTTTTCAGTTTTGCCGATATGGAGATTTAATGTAAAAGTTATATTACAGAAGTCATCGAAAGATTTTTTGTATGCTTTAATAGTAATTTAGACTATAGTTTTGCAATCTGGTTTGTAGCAAAGCATGCTATCAATGTGGTTTGAAGTGTAAGAGTTTCTATAAACAGTTATACAAATAATAGATATATAATCAAGGAAGAAAAATTTTAAATTCACACACAAAAAAAGGTGCAACAATGAAATTAAATTTGCGTTAAGCCACGCTTGATAGAATAATCTATCGGCTGCAAATCCAATTACGTAACTTTAAAAAGCTTGGCGTTTTAAAAGATCCGGCGTTTTTTTTTTTTTTTTTGAGTTTTGCGCAATACGCGCTTAAGAAAATGAGATTCTTTGCCACATGTTAAAAAAAATTATGACAACACATCTGATGAACGGCACTTCTTTTCTATTTTTTAACAGTGTATATGAATTTATATATGATATTTTGTAATTCTATCATTTAATTTGCTCTTTTTCTTTATATTGTAATTGTTAACCCTATGTTCTCAGCAATATCACTCAGACTAATCCCTTTGAGGGAAGTCCTAGTATTAATTTAAACAATGCTTCTATTGAAGTGTGAAGAACCATATATTTACATAATCGTTTTCATTAGCAATCAGAACACCATAAGATTCATCCCCGATAATAAACGGACTATAAGTGGTCCAATTTGTATTACGTGTTCTACGATATTTTTACGTACGTTTGAATAATTATTTTCTGTACTATATAAACAAAATGATAGAGATCTAAAAAGACAATTTCCATCAGGATTGATTTCGCGAACGTTAAATGAGCCTAAATTCATTTTTAAACAGTAAATCCGAAATGGACACCTAAGTATTCATACAAATGATAATAAATGAAATAAATAAATAAATACCTTCTAAACACTCCACAGTGAGTTCTATATAAATACCTTCCTAGGTTTAATGCAAAGTGCAAGAAAAAAACAACAGGAGATGATCCCAAACACGTTTCTAGAGACCGTAATAGACCTTCACCTCATTGGCCGGTCTTACCGGAAGATTTTTTTGACGCATGCATATTGGGTAGAATATTGTTGAAAAATTTGACAAAATAAGCTAACTGCTTCCACCTAGGTATTTATACACAATACAACAAATAAAATAAATGCCTTCAAAACCCTTTTGATTATCACAGCGTGCAGGACAATTTTTTTACCGGAAACCATTTGATGAATTTCATGATTTTTCCGTTATCGATTGATGAATTTTAAGATTTTACCGCTAACGATTGTTGAATTTCGCAATTTATCGACTGTTGATTAATGAAAAAAAAAACATTAAGAATATCGTCAAAGTGTCTCGGGTAAAAAAAAAATTTGAATATTGTCAAATGCCTTTGAGAAAAAAGTCTCTTCGTCAAATGATTTTGAAGAAAAAATCGGGAAATTCACAAAATGGTTTCGGGAAAAACTTCACCAAATGGTTTCAAAATTCTTTGAGTGACAGCGGGAAAAAAATTGCATTTTACATTCAGCCAGTGGTGACAATAACATCAATCACCAATTTTCATTATTAGTCGCCGATTGGTGAGTGTTAATTTTGTCTTATATCACAAACTGTATTTACATATACTACTAGATATAATGATTATGAACAATGATTTTTCTGTTAATGGGCGAGATTCATTTTTTCAGCAATTCTTTGACGAAATTCGTGTTTTTTCAGCGATCCTTTGAAGAATTTCGCATTTTTCTCGCGATCCTTAACGAAATTCGCATTTTCCAGCGACTCTCTGATAAAATACATTTTATCCGCCATTTTTAGACAAAATTTAGTAAAAAAGCGTGATCTTTTGGTGAAATTTCCTTTTTTGCGATTCTTTGACAAAATTTTCTTATATTTCACTATCCTTTTGCATAATTCACGTTTTTTTCTGTGGTCTTTTAACAAAAGTCATGTTTTCCCATGATCCTTTGATAAAATTCAATCATTTGACGAAATCTGTCATTTTTCCCCCGCGAAGATTGGTTAGAGGTTTTTAGTCTGCAGGTGCCCTAAAAAGTCTGTGACGCCCGTTGCTGCATCGCACACATTCTTCCATGGGGCATCGAACGAAGGAAATTCATCCTAAAGAATCATTGTTTCATTCCTGACATTTCTGGAAAGAAACAACGTTTAACTCATTGGGTGAATTGTAAAGGGTCAAATGTGTCAAACATTAGCGGAAAGATAGTGCGCAATTTGTTCGTTCATGGAAAAAATCGTGAAATTCGTTAATCGATAGTCGATAAATTGCGTAATTCGTTAATCGATAGCGGAAATATCGTAAAATTCATTAATCGACAGTGGAAAAATCGCAAAATTCATCAACTGGTTTCGGGGGAAAAAGTTTTCGAATATCGTCGAATGGCTCTGAGAAAAAAAATCACAATCCGTCGATTTCGGGGAAAAAATCGTGAAATTCGCCAAATGGTTTCGAAATTTGTCGAGACAGCATATAAAACAATCTTTTTCCATTCAATCATCGCAATTGGTGAGGGTGACTATTATGTTTGACCAGTGGTAGCAATAAAGTCCATTGCCAAATTTTCAGTATTACTCGCTGTTTGGCAAGTGCTAATTTTGTCCTATACTTCAAAACGCTTTCGATCATCACATCAGTGTGCAGGGCAATTTTTTTACGAGAGACCATTTGATGAATGTCGTGATTTTTCCATTATCGATTGACCAATTTTACTGCTATCGATTGTTGAATTTTATAATTTATCAACTATTAATTAGCGAATTTCATGATTTTTTCCATGAACGTTTGACGAAAAATGTAAAAAAATTAAGAATATCGTTAAATTGTATTGGGTAAAAAAAAAATAATATTGTCAAATGCCTTTGAGAAAAAGTTGCAAGTTGAAACGCCGGTGACCTCTTTTTCATGTTATGTGTCTCTGGGGTCCATCCCCCACTCCCCCCCCCAAGTGGTTTCTAAATTTTGCACACACCCTTCATGTGATATATTGCAGGAAAAGTCTTTGAGCTCTTATTCATGTTATGCATCTCCGGGGTCCATCCCGCCACTCCCCCCCCTAAGGGGGGCACTTTTCTAAATTTTGTTGACACCTCTCATGTCATATATTGTTGGAAAGGTCTGTGACTGCTTAGTAATATTATGCATCTCCGATGTCCATCTCCGCACTTTGCCCCCCCCCCCCCCACCCCCCAAGGGATACTTTCTAAATTTTGTTGACACCCCTCATGTCATATATTGTTGGAAAGGCCCGTGACTGCTTAATCATATTATGCATCTCCGATGTCCATCTCCCCACTTTGCCCCCCTCCCCCCCAAAGGGTGCTTTCTAAATTTTGCACACAACCCTCATGTTGTATATCATTGAAAAGTTCTGTGACCACTTAATCATATTATGCATCTCCAATGTCCATCTCCCCACTTTGCCCCCCCCCCAAGGGATACTTTCTAAATTTTGTTGACACCCCTCATGTCATATATTGTTGGAAAGGTCCGTGACTACTTAATCATATTATGCATCTCCGATGTCCATCTCCCCAATGTGCCCCCCAAGGGGTACTTTCTAAATTTTGCACACAACCCTCATGTTATATATCATTGGAAAGGTCTGTGACCACTTAATCATATGCAACTCCGATGTCCATCTCCCCACTTTGCCCCCCCAAGGGGTACTTTTCTAAATTTTGTTGACACCCCTCATGTCATATATTGGGTTCTGCGTCAATTCGTCGCGCACAATTCATTGCGGAACAATTCCTCGCGCACAATTCGTCGCAGCGTCAATTCGTCGCAGCGTCAATTCATCGCGGCGACAGTTCGTCGCAGCGTCAATTCGTTGCACCGTCAATTCGTTGCAGCGTCAATTCATCGCGGCGACAATTCGTCGCAGCGTCAATTCGTCGCGGCTCAAATTCGTCGCGACGTCAATTCGTCGCAGCGAAAACGCACAATTCATCGCGGAACAGTTCATCGCGCACAATTCGTCGCAGCGTCAATTCGTCGCAGCGTCAATTCGTCGCGGCTCAAATTCGTCGCGACGTCAATTCGTCGCAGCGAAAACGCACAATTCATCGCGGAACAGTTCATCGCGCACAATTCGTCGCAACGTCAATTCGTCGCGACGTCAATTCGTCGCAGCGAAAACGTCTTTGAAGGCTATTATGATGAAAATAAAGATAATTCAGTAACATTACTTAATGATAATTTGTTTTTTAGATTTAGAGAATTGTAACTAACATTTTACAGGCAATTTTGGAGGAATCTTTTTTCATATGCGATTTTTGTGAATTTCCCTGATAAGATCATGAAGGTTTAATGAATTAGAACAACTCATTTCTTATTTTAATTAGAGATCGAATAAATATTGCTTTAGATTACCGACAAAATGGCGGAAGATTTAGGATAAAATCACTCAGAGCATGAAAAAAAGACGAATACAAATACTAGAAAAAAATTACATATGCGTACACAGGGTACAAAAGAGGACCCCCCCCCCCCCCATCCTCCTTATATTTGAAAGAATTAGGAAGTAAAAAAAGTATTTAGAAATGTAAGCATAAAAACTTTTTGTGATTGTGATTGAACTGATCGCTTCATGAATGCAATTTCATTATATGATATTTTGGCTTTAAAAGTCTTTTCATTCATTTTATCTATACTAATAAAAAAAAGTTGTTTGTTTTTCTGAGTTCTGTGTGTGTGTGCGAAATGACAAGCGAAATCTACTGCACGTAGAAGTCTGAAAATTTGGGTGCGGATAGTCCAAAGCAGTCCCTGAAGACCTGAGGTTCAGATTTTTCATATTTTAAGGCCCGGGGCCCCTGGGGCCCTTTTACGGTTTTTGCATCTAAATTGTTAATAATTTGCCCCGGTTTTATCCAATCTCCCTTGTTTTCGTGGCCATTTCTCCATTAAGCTTCCCCCCATTACCACATTGCAGTTAGTGCCCTGCTCCCCTGAGGCCCGATGTTCACTTGAACCTTTTGTGTGCCATGCATTTTTCACCCTCTCTAATGCGTGACTTTTAAGTTGAGTCTTGGAATCCTCTCAACGGCCCACCACCCTCATATTTCTATTGAAGCCCTAGGGCTCTTTTTAGCACTTTCCAACCTAGTTGAAAAGTGCTTATGACTTCGGTTTGTCTGGCCGTCTGCCGTCTGGCCGTCTGCCGTCTGTCCATGCTCTAACTCCCGTAAATATGCTCGGATTGCTCTGCAATTTTTATAGTTATTGTCGTTATCTATAGCATGTTCCCTATTTCAACGGAAGTGTGTAGCACTTATAGTTTTTTTACAGGGACACTCAAAAGAATTCCATTACATTGCGGTCTATGGGGAAAAATCATTTGCGGTTTATTTAAATAATGTTTCACTATTTTAAACGCATTGTAATTTATATATATTACTAAGGTGCATTAGAAGAAGCTTAATATGGAACAGGGTGTGCATAGCACTTATAGTTACTTTACAGGGACAGTAAAAATAATTCCGTTACATTACGTCTATGGAGAAAAATCGTCTGCGGTTTATTTAAATAATGTTTCACTATTTTAAACGCATTGAAATTTATATAGATCACTAAGGTGCATTACAAGAGACTTACTACGGAATATTGTGTGTATAGCAGTCATCGTTCATTTACAGGGACACATAAAATAATTCTCTACTGTCTGTTAACAATAATTCCTGGAAGTGCGTTTTAAGTTATTGAACGCGATTTTAATTTTAACTTGCTTTTTGTCTATTACGTGGTGTGTATAAATTCTGTAGATCCTATACAGGGCAGCACAAAAGTTCGCGAACACATTTCTGTTTATTGACAAACTCCAGACGGAGAATTTTAAACTGTGCTACGCGTTTCCTAACTGAACTAAAATTATCATCCTATGTAGTATATATACAAATCTATAGATCCTATACAGGGCTGAATAAAAGTATTCGGATATTTTTCCGAATATTGTATATGTTGGAAATTCCTGAAATTACGTTTTTAAATATGTTATGCGTTTTCTAAATTGTTTACTGAGATGTTAGCTTTTAGCTTATCAAACGGTATGATTTGTAAAATTATTTTGGAAGCGTTGGAAAGTGCTATATAATCTATGCTTGACGCATGATTTTTCGTTCTTGTTTAGCATTTCTTTCAAATTTTATTCTAAAGATTAATTTATAACCTATGCTTAATTTCGTCTAATTGAAGATGTAAAGCGCTACGTACTAGGATATTTTAAGATGTTTTCCTCTTAAGGTCTTACTCAAAACTATCAGTTGGCCCCTTTTGAGACCTCTCCCTTAAAAATCGACCGATCCATTAAGCTTTTGTTTACTGATAACTTGTTAGGACTTAAAAGAACGACAAAATATTCTCGGTCAAGTTCCGACCCTCCTGGGCACTTTAAAATTTTTGTGCCCTAAATTGTTAATAATTAGCCCCATTTTTACCCGATATCCTTCGTTTTTGGGGCTTTATCTCCATTAAGCTTTTCACCATTTCTCCGTTCCAGTTAAGACCCTGGCCCCCTGGGACTCAGTATAGGGGAGAAAAGAGGGAGGAGATGAAAGAAAATTTACCGAAATCATGTTAACTAAAACTCATAAATTAAACCCTTTGATGAATGAATTCTACTGTCTTGTATGAAAATGTCAGCCACCCTAAAATTTCAAACCGCTATACCTCAGCCATTTTTTAAGATAGAGGCAAATTAAAAAATGCTCTAGAATTCTTGGATCAAGACATAACATTTAACGGAAAAAGTTTTTAGGATTTCTAATTTTATTTTTACAACTTTTTGAAATTGTAATCTTTAAATGGCTATACAATCAGGACAGACAGACGGACGGACGGACAGACAGACAGACAGACAATTTGTAAAAAAAAATTTCGGAATCTCTGACCCTTAAAACGCGTAAATCTGTCGAAAACCGGAAGTCGAAAAAAAGTTCGATTACAATATTTTCTTCTATAGAAGAAAGTAGAAAATCATAAATTGAAAACATTTACTGAATACAACAAGCAGCATTAGTGGATGAAAATAATTAAAATATAATAAAATTATGATTTACTTTCTCACTATAGATGACCCACCCGGTGTTTTCCGTGCCCGTGATAATAACCATAAACAGAACTCAAGCTTCTATGACTCTTTTAAAAAAAGCTGCATAGAGGGGCCCAAGAAGGGGATTAATATTCAAAATTGGTGGTAGCGGAGGTCCGAGATATTTTTTTGTCATTCAAGTAGTAGTTGGAAGTCCTAAGTAGTTGTCAGACAAAAAAAGCTAGTGAATCGGCTGATTTTTAAGGGAAGCTAACAAAGGGGGCTAACTGATAGTTTTGAGCAGAACCCTAAGAGGAAAACATCTTAAAAGATCCTGGTACTTAGCGCTTTAGAACTTCCATTAGTCGGAATTAAACATAGGGTATAAATTAATCATTAGAACAAAATTTAAATAAATGCTTAAAAAAGGGCCCTAAAGGCCCAATAAAAATATAAGCGTGGTGACCCGGGTAGAGTAATCCAAGGCTAAACTTTAAAGTCGCTTAGTAAGAGGGTGACAGAATTATGGGGGTGAAAAATGCATAGCACACAAAAAGTTCAAGGGGCCTCGAGTCGGGCCCCAGGGTCCTAAGTGGAATGTAGAAATGTAGGAATAACTAAATGGAGAAAAGGCACCAAAAACGAAAAAAAATCGGATTTCAGAAGTTAGTAAAAATTTAGGGAACAAAAACTTCAACGGTGCCCCTATACCGAGTCCCACGGGGCCCGAGTCTTAACTGGAACATAGAAATGGGTGAAAAACCTAATGAAGAGAAGGCACCAAAAACGAAGGAGATCTGAGAAAAATGGGGCAAATTATTAATAACTTAGGGCACAAATATTTTAAGGTGCCCAGGGGGCCCTGGACTCGTCCGAGAAATTTTTTTGTCGTTCATATAGTAGCTGGAAGTCCAAAAGAGTTATCATTAAAAAAAAAACTAGTGGATCGGTCGATTTTTAAGGGAGCTATATTAGAGGTCCCAAAAATGGCCAAATGATAGTTTTGAGTAAGGCCTTAAGAGGAAAACTTCTTAAAAGATCCTAGTACGTAGCGCTTTAGATCTTCAATTAGTCGAAATTAAGCATAGGGTATAAATTAATCTTTAGAATAAAATTTGAAAGAAATGCTAAAAAAGAGCCCTAGTGCCACAGTAAAAATATGAAGGTGTTGGCCCTTGGAAAGGAGTCGAAGACTCAACTTAAAAGTTACGCATTGAGAGGGTGAAAAATGCATGGCTCACAAATGTTCAAGTCAACACCGCATCGGGCCCCAGGGGGCCAGGGTCCTAACTGAAATGTAGAAATGGGCGGGCAATTTAATGAAGAAAGGCCCACAAAAAGAAGGGTGATCAGAAGAAAATGGGGCAAGTTATTAACAATTTAGATGAAAAACCGTATAAGGGCCCTAGGGACCCCGGTTCTTAAAATATTAAAAATCTGAGCGTCAGGTCTGTACGACCTGCCTTGGACTATCCACACCCAAATTTTCAGATTTCTACGTGCGGTAGATTTTGCTTGTCACCGCGCACACGTACACAGAACTCAGACAGACAAACACTTTCCTTTTATTAGTATAGATGAAATAAATGAAAAAACTTATAAAACCAAAATACGACTTAATGAAATTGCATTCATGCAGCAATCAGTTCAATCGCAATCGCAAAAAGTATTTTATGTTTACATCTCTCAATACTTTTTTTACTTCCTAATTCTTTCAAATATAAGGAGGCGTGGTGGGGGGTCCTCTTTTGTACCCTGTGTACGCACATGTAATTTTTTTCTAGTATTTGTATTCGTCTTTTTTTCATGCTCTGGGTGATTTTATCCTAAATCCTTTGCCATTTTTCCGGTTATCTAAAGCAATATTTATTCTATCTCTAATTTAAATAAGAAATGACTTGCTCTTATTCATTAAACTGTCATGTTCACAATAAGGAAATTCCCAAAAAAATCACTTATAAAAAAAAATCCTCCGAAATCGCCTTTAAAATGTTAGTTATAATTCTGTATATCTAAAAAACAAATTATCATTAAATAATTTTACTAAATTATCCTTATTTTTATCATAATAGCCTTCAAAGACATTTTCGCTGCGACGAAATGATACAACGACGAATTGACGTCGCGACGAATTGAGCCCGCGACGAATTGAGCCCATGACGAATTGAGCCCGCGACGAATTGACGCCGCGACGAATTGACGCTGCGACGGATTGACGCTGCGACGAATTGTGCGCGATGAATTGTTCCGCGATGAATTGTGCGTTTTCGATGCGACGAATTGACGCTGCGACGAATTGTGCGCGATGAATTGTTCCGCGAGGAATTGTGCGAGATGAATTGACGCAACACCCATATATTGTTGGAAAGGTCTGTGACCACTTAATCATATTATGCCTCTCCAATGTCCATCCCCCACTTTGTCCCCCCACAAGGGGTACTTTTCTAAATTTTGTTGACACACCTCATGTCATCTATTGTTGGAAAGTTCTGTGACTGCTTAATCATATATTTCATCTCCGATGTCCATCTCCCCACTTTGCCCCCCTCCCAAGGGGTACTTTTCTAAATTTTGTTGACACCCCTCATGTCATATATTGTTGGAAAGGTCTGTGACCGCTTAATCATATTATACATATCTGATGTCCATCTCCCCACTTTGCCCCCCCCCCCTAAGGGGTACTTTCTAAATTTTACACACAACCCTCATGTTATATATTATTGGAAATGTCTGTGACCACTTAATCATATTATGCATCTCCGATGTCCATCTCCCCACTTTGCCCCCTCCCCCAAGGGGTACTTTTCTAAATTTTGCACACAGCCCTCATGTGATATATCGATGGAAAGGTCTGTGACCGCTTAATCATATTATGCTCCCCACTATGAAATTTGTCAAGTTAAAGCAACTATAAATTTTATTTTTATGGTACTATCAAGTTGTTTGCCGTCAAATTTTGACGGGTTCCATCTAGTAGTTTGTAATTTCAAAAACCTAAATATGTTTCAATAATGCATCTACACATATTTTAATGATTTTAAACCCATTCTTTTTTAAATTTATTGCGTAAATTATTCGTGAGTTATGCGTATTTTTCTTTCTTACACCAATCCCTGTATTTCTATGCTCTATTTTAGCTCAATTAATTATTTTATATTTTTCTTAAATTTTTCAGATTAATTTTTTTAATACGAAGAAAAATTCTTATCTAAGAATATTATAAGTATCCATAAGATGGTGGCTAGACTTTAAGATGAATTTATGTATATAGAAACATTTAAATAGGCCATAGTGTATGTATAATTTGTTTCTCGTGTTAAGAGACACACAGATGAATTTTACAAAGCTATTTTTATAAAACAGTGGATTTTACTATAAAACTTTTATAAATGATTCACAAAAATTTGTAGCATGTAATTTACGCCTGCCTTCTACGTAAAGGAAAGAATGAAATATTATATGTAGGGAACATTTATATGTTTTATAAATGAGTGATACAAAAATATAATACTTATGCATAATCATCACTAAACTCCGGTTTATAATCATTATAACTGTAGTAAAATAGACAGGAAAATACTTATTAAAACTAGAACGGCGGGAAAATCTTACCTACTGGAACGACGGGAAGGAGTCATTTTGACCCCTCGATGAAACTACTGAAATAACAAAGATAAAACAATTTTAAATGAAAATATATTGGAAAAATATGTAATTTACGTGCATTTCATAACTTATTTATTTTATATTTAATATTATTAGATAAATTATTGATTATTTAAAGAGCTGTAAATATAACGCCTACAGGGCAATCAAATGGATCATGCTGCAACTACTCGAATAACTCATTTATTTGATAAAATTTTAGATGCAGATATTTCAAATTTTGTGCTCGAAAGTGTAAAAGTTGATATCTCATGTTTATAGTTAAAGTTAAAACTTTTCAAAACTTTTAAAATTTCAATATGCACATGTATGCATTGCCAGTCATAGGCGCAGTAAAAACTGTAGATGGCGTTGGAACATTGTATGTGACAAACAAAAGTACTTAAGCCGCTTTTCTAATTCAAAATTGTATAATTATTGCATATTTCGATGTTAACAACTTCTGAATGTTGTTTAATTTCATGAATAGTAATTTATTTTTTGTATTTTGGCCTCTATATTGTGCTTACAGTTAAGCACAGTTAGGTAGAGTGATTCGATAATAACAATTAAAATAAATCAAATATAGTGTTTTTGTTTATTTTATATAATTATGTTTCTTTATATTTTTCCGGGTGAAAACTTATAGTATTTTTAAAGCAAAAAATGAACATAGAGTATGTTATGAATTTGTTGTGTTACATTCGTCATTTTCTCGAGTAAGAAAAAAACATTTTTTTAGTTACTAAATTAATTTCAGGGATTGTAATAGAGCATTTAAGCATCCGCACTGAGTACTTTACCCATACTTTAGATTTTACATGCAAGAAGAATTGATTGAAAAATACATTTATTTCTTTATTTTTAAGTTTTTGGGGTTACTGTAAACGATCGAGCTTCTGAAAGAACATTTATAACCTATATCTTCAGTATGAATTCAGTACAATGAGATTTTTTAAATTAAGCATGTACGTTTATTTCATGGCACAATTACATAGTGTATGTTTTACTATTACTAACAAATTCTGAAGGTTGCTTTTTTTTCAAATTAAAATTAATCATTTTGAGCTGGATTGTATGTCAGGCACAATAAAAATTATGCAGATAGTTAATTTGTAATTCTTTTTTCTGTAGATATTCTATATTAGTAATAAAGCATGATATTTATGAAGAAAATAGATAGAAATTGGCGCTTTTAATAAAACTTTGAAATTATATGAATTTTTAAATGAATTTATAGAAAGAGTAATCAAACTATATAAATGCGTATGCGCTTACGAAATTGAAAATTTTGTTGACACTATTGATAATGTGTAAAGAAAATTGGTAATTTTTAGAACTGTCTATTATCAACAACACACATTGCACAGATTTTGTAGCGCTATCACTATACATCATTATTAATTTAAATTTCAAAAGTACGGGGGAATATATTTTTATTTTTTAAAACATAACTGTAAGAGAACATAATTTTAAATTAACTAAGGTACCGAAATTAACAATCCTGAAGCAAATAATGTAACAACAGTTGTTTTTTTTTTTATCAACTACTTTTTTAGCAACATATCAGCAAATGTTAAAACCATAGGTGCCAAACTGAATAGAATACGATATTTTATAAATAACGATATCAACGATATTTTACAAATAAAGAAATCATCAGTATAATGTCAAAAAAGATATTTGCAGAAGGATAAAATTCCACACTGAAATATCATCAAAACGATAATGGTCACGTATATGTCTGCTAGGTTCGCATAGAAAATACCGCTTATAGACCGTAAAGTGAAATGCACTCTTTATTTAATAATGACACAAAATACTAAGAGAAAAAAAAAGAAAAAAGAAAACCAGGAGTAAAATTTTCGTTCAAAATCTGTTAACAAATAAATTGATTGATGATGATACTTTAAAGAAAATAACAATAATAAAAAAACTCCATTCAAAACTGAAAAGTAAATTCAATTATTACTTTCTTTTATCTATAATACAAGAAAAGTACTGTAATCGAAATTTTTTTCAACTTTCGGTTTTTGACGGATTTACACGTTTTAGGGGTCAGAGATTCCGAAAAACATGTTTTTACAAAATATCTGTCTGCCCGTCTGTCCACGTGTCTCTCCTCATTGTATCTCTGAAAAGTGTATGAAGTTCAGAATAGATTTGAAACAAATATGATTTACATGTTTGTGACTATGGCCAGCAGGTGCTTCTTAAATTTGTGGATATTCCGCCGGAAAAGGGGCTGCGATAGAAATTTTAGTGCTATTTTAATTATTTTATCACCGAAAAGTGTATGAAGTTGTGCATAGAATTGAACAAAATTCAATGCATATATTTTTGGCGTTCGCCTACCGGTCCCAGTAGAATTTGGGGATATTCCGCCTGAAGAGGGCGCTGTGATAGCCACTCAAAGATCAAAAAGATTTATAAATCAAATTCAAAGAGATGTAAAAAAAAATAGAAATCCTACAAGTTTTTTACGTTATATGTTCGTCCTTGATCCAAGGATTCCGGAGCAATTTCTGTTTTCCCTTTATTTTAAATACATGGCATTGAGATATAGCAGTTTGAAATTTTATGGTGGCTGACATTTTGAAACACGACAGCAAGATAAAAGAGTGTTATTTATGAGTTTTAGTGAACATGCTTTCTTGGAACGTTTCTTTTATTGTTGTAAGAATCGTTCCAACTCTTACATACTTAACACTGTATGTTTATATTCGCCAACGTCAAATTCTTGCCAAGCTTGACGACACGTAGCGACAATAATATGTTGCCATAAATGAAGTATCTTGACTATATCCTGGCTATATCTGACTAATTTGTCGATACGCATTCAAATTCAATATTGACGAGAACTGGGAATGAATATTCTGTAATCAGGTTCCACGCGTTTTAACTTCGTTTTTTTTTTCAATAAAATTAGCTATAATATTAAAAACAAGAAATAGAGAGGCTATCTTTCCCTGCATGTACAGGGCAGAGGGACTTTTCGTAGCTTAATATGCATCGGCTGCTCGCATTCAGGTAACCCGATGATTCGCAAGCATCTGATGTACAAGAGAATGGTGAAAACAATTGATTTTTTTGGTAGTGTGATAATTTTTAAGTATTACCATGTATTCTTAGATAGAAGAATGTTTTGGTATTGACAGATTTGACTAGTTTATTAACAAAATTGCAATATATTCTTAAATTGTAATTTATGATTAAAAATCATTTGTAATATTTAGAAAGCAATCTTTTTTTCTGAGATATTTCTTAATTTTAGTTACGTTATTATTGAAAAATAGTAATTACTTGTGTATAGTATATTTTAATACATTATAATCTCATGCGTGATTTTATAATAAAATATATATACTTATACTCATTTATACCAAATGTTTACTCGTTATTGATATCCAATTGCGGAACTCCGCATCACGTATTATGGCTTTATTGCTTTTTGAGAATCTCGATAAATAAAAAGAAGAACAATTTAAAATTTTAGTCCACCTAAGATAGATAGTCTCTAGGGTACTCTTTGTACTTTTTCTGACCACAAAAGGTATAATAATTTTAGACACTTTTGTAAATTATGGACAAGAAAAGACTCAATAATACTCCTAATTTGCCATTTAAAGTATTTTGTGTGACGGAAAATGCAGAAAATAACAATTAAGATTGATTATGGCGCAGATATAGTTTGCTTCTGAAGGTGCCCCAAAAATTTTATTAAAAGGTTCCTTCCTTCCTTATTGTTCCTTATTGTTCCTTATTGTTTATTCCTTAAAAGAAAGTACTTTGCAATGTATTTTCAAAGGTGCTATCTTCTAGAATGTGTTTTATAAATATGGGTTAAGGAAAACGCATTGTTAATATTATTGGAAATTTTATAAATTACATATAGTTATGTAAATATATAGAAAACGGTTCAGAGATCTTAGTTGTAAAAAGTATTAAAATTGGTTTTAAAACCATATTTTCATTGTACCTTAATTTTAAAGATTTTGTTTTCTTTCTTTCTTTTTTTTTTTTGTTTTCTTTTTTTCCCTTTTTAGTTTCGTTTAAATGTTAAATCGACTTTTGTTATCTTATTATTTTCTGCACGCTTTGTTGAATATTTTTTATGCTATTGATAACAATTATACCAATCGAAAAATCATATCTACAACATTGAAAATTAATTTAACTTGAACATCTTACGGATTGTTTGTAATCATATGTTTTCTACACGATTCAGTTAAATACTCTATATTACGGATAGAAGTTTGTGTGTCTGTGTGTGTGTCACGTGTTTGTCTGTCCATCGTTTTTTGAAGCGACCGTTGTGTGCATAGCTACAAGATTTGGCACGAAGGTACCTGTACGTCTGCTACTATGCACCTCAAAGTCAGTTTTGTGTTTTTTTTTATTATTATTAAGTTTTGTATTTAATTTTTATGCAAATTTTCGAGCCTTTTTCGCGTTGCGAGTCGGTTTTTCCATACTATAAAATAATCCGCTTTCAATCTTTTAGCCAAATATCGTAAATTGTGTCACATTTTCAATAGTTTATTCGGATTAGTATAGCAAATTTGGATTTTTTGCGAATTTTTATGTAATAATTAGATTTTTTTCACATTCCTTGACTATTTTTTTTTATATTCGTAAAATGAATCTGGTTTTAATATATTAGCCCGATATAGTAAATATTGTCCTATGAGATTTTTGGATTTTAAGCGATTATCAGTTTTTAATGTTTTATCGCGTTCCACAGCGATCTTTAGACATTCGTAAACCAAATCCCGTTTTAATCCCGTTAACATAGAAAATTTTGTCTTCTGTTATTTTTGATTTTTTGTGATTTTGGTATGCGAGATTTAGCGTTTTTTTCGAGTTGGCGAATATATATATTTAAATTTGTAAAAGGAATTCAGTTTCAATCTTTTAGCCAAATATAGTTATTTTTGTCCTCTTTTCAATAAAGTTTATTCGTAATATGGTACATATATTTTTTTAATTTTTCGAGAACTTTTTGTGCAATATTTAGATTTTTTCCCATCTTTTGGCTATTTTTTGACATTCAAAAGTGGAATCCGATTTTAATCATTTATCCGAATGTAGTAAGTTTTTCCTCTGTGAATTTTGAAATTTTCGCGATTTATGTATATATTTTATATTTTTTACGCGTTTTGCTGTGATTTTTTCGCATTAATGAAAGGAATCATGGATGTTCAAATATACCAACTGGTATTTGTGTTCCTACTAACAATAGGGATCATTATAATGCTATACTGTAAAAAAAAAATTCCTGAAAAAAACGGAAGTTGTACTGGCAATCTTGACGCCAGTACTATTTCCGTATTTTAACGGAAAAAAAATCAGTAAATTCCAGGAAATTTTCCGTGAATTCTGAAATATTCGTTTTTAAATTTCCGTTATTTAACAGATATCTTCCGTATTTTATAGAAATTTTTATGTCGTTAAAATATTTATACTACCAAAAAAGAAAAATAAGGTACTTCGCGAAGACAATCTTATAAGGGACAGATACATTTCGGTATCTTTTTTTCCATTTCAGAGTGAGTTTATAGAATTTACCCAACCCTACCAGCGATCGGAATCGAACCCACAATGTCCGGCGTACTAACCCGATGACCTAGACCCCGACGCTATAACCGGTTGAGGTTTTCGCTCAAATGCTGTAACTTATTTGAATCGCTTTTTATGATGCAAAAACTTGAGATTTCATTTGTAGATAGATTTTTCCAATGTTTTTAATATTTTCTTTTCATAATTTTCAATAATTTACTGTATTATTTAGTGCCTTATAACAGATAAATTTTAATTTATTATGTATTATATGCATAAAAAAAATTGTATTAAGAGTAATAATTGCTTCTTTTTGCAACAGTACTAACTAGTGTTGAATTCAGACATTTTTCTCCGGGAGGGATATCTGCTCTGGGGGGGGGGGGGATTGCACTTTTTGATAATTAAAAGTATAAAATCTCAAATCTTCCGGGGGGATATTTTAATTTTCCGGGGGATAATATCCCCTCCGGGCCACCCCCTGAATTCAACAGTGGTACCAGCATTTTCTTTTTTCGAACATATACTTTTTTTTAATTATTTGCCTGATTATCTATTTATCAATTCCAATAAAAACATCAATTATCTTAATCAGACTTGTTTATTACATGCTATTGAAATAATTTTTTTTAATCTCTTATTTAAAAAAACTTATGCAAATAAACGATTTTGTAATAAATTAAATTATTATCTTTCAGCTGTGCTGAGAGCTTTTGCGTAAGGTTCTGTTAAACATTATATTTTTAACATTACATTTTAAAAATATTTAAATAATAATAATAATAATAATGACTTTGGGATAGGTAAGTTTAAATATGGACTAACTGATTTAATTTAAATTAATTAGTTTAATTTATGAAAATATGAACTAACGAAATAAATTAAAAACGTTATAAAATTAAAAACTTGATTTTTATAAAAGTAAAGAAATCACATCAACTAATTTTATAAATTTAAGGAAAAAATTGTAAACTTTGTAAAATTATAATTTATAAAACAATAAATTTTAGCGTAATTCATAAATTTGTAAGCCAAAACAGTTTAGTTTAATACCAATTTGCATAGCTGTAATTTGCAGAGATATTATGTTATGAAACCTTTAAATAACACAATATTGCCACACATTAAAAAAGATAAAAAAATAAAAAAAATAAAATAAAATAAAAAAAATAGTGAAAAAAAAAATTATAAATTTGAAGTACTATCAAGAAAAAAATAAGTAAATTTAAAAAATAAGTAGATTATTTTTTTTTTTTGTAATTTATAAAAATAAAATAAATTTCTAAATATTTCATTAAAAAATATAAATATTACTATTCTTTTCACAATAAATTGACATGGCCTCTTTTAGAATGAGCCGGCGGGTCGAGCTGGGCCAGGCCTGTATCCTAGAATAACTCTAGTAAATATAACAATCTTAATACGCATTTTTTAAAAAAAAGCGATTTCTTTACTCAACCTTTAAACATCATTTACGGAAATTGCACTGTTTTGCAAGAAATACGGACATTGTACTGTTTTGAAAGAAATACGGAAAAAATTCATTAAATTTACGGAAAACTTTCTGCATATTTACGGATGTGAAGTCTCTTTAACGGAACTAATGTCATTTACGGAAATTGTACTGTAATTTTGGAAAAATGAAACTTCTCCGTAAAATTTTACGGAAAATCTCTTGTATTTTCACGGATTTTTTTTAGAGTGTACGGATAATTTAAATATTACTAATTGTCATATTTTGAGGAAACTTTATTCTTTTGCCGCATTAGGTTAACCTGAGACATGAATAACTGAGAAAATCTACATTCCTACCAATTCGCAGGCAACCCTTAAAAAAAAGAAAAAGAGATACAATGCAGTGTACATGTTATGTATGTTTATCAGCTATCGTACAGTGAAGGAATTTTAAAAATTGGTTGAGTTGTTCAGTGTAAGTATGCAAAGATTCTCCATAAATATCATAATGTCATTAAATAATATGTTGAAAAAACTTAGTTTAGTATAATTAACCGATATTTTTGTATGGCGAAGACCTAAATATGAAATAATTCCGTACATAGTTGGCAATCATGTTTTTTTATTACTATCATTTCAATTAAATATAGCAGTTATTGGTACCATAACCGGCGTTTCATTCCATTGGCCAGAAAAGTTTTGTATACCATTGGCATGAAAAATAATTGATTTTTGTTTTCATTTTTTAAAAATATAAATAACAAAAATGCTCTTGTTCATCTACAGAACTTATATTTTCCCTATATTTAAAATTTCTAGGTTGACTGTTTCAAAAATGTTCATCATGAAAGTATAACTGTAGATTGCTATCATTCTATTTTACTTATTTGAAAATCGATTTCTTTTGAATTTTTCTCTGGGGACACAAGTCATAATAGAAACTTGTGTACGTCTTAAAAGTATCTAACATATCTAGTTTCATGTTTTAGGCCTCAATAAAATGAAAGAAATCATACTTTTTGAATAATCGTTGCTCTTGCATCTGCTTGAGGGATGTTTATTCAGAGTTGAAATAAAGTCTATATTTAAGTGGAGATTATCGTCTTTAATATCCTGAAGAGAGACTTGAAATCAGTTCGGTATATCAAATGTAATTGTAATTTTAGACATTTACCGCTTATTTCACCCTTTTAATTTTTGAAATTTTAGAAATTGTTTTGAGTAAGTATGTAAATCCTTAAAGTTACTGTTGTATAAGTTTGTAATCCTAACAATTACAAAGTAACTGCAATTTAGAAAGTTTTTTGAGCGTTTTCGAGCATTTCATGTCAGATTTTAAATTTCACTGACCACTCTTAGCGCGCATTTATTTCTTAAAGTTAGCAACCATAACGAATTTCCTGTTTTTAGTGTCAACATATTCAAAGAAATCGTAATTTTATAACGTATGTTGTACTTGCAGCCTTTTGAGGATAGTTGCACTTTCAAAGTAATTGCGATTTTAGAATATTTTTCCGCTAGTTTCACTCTAAATTTGTATAATTTTAGAAACTATTTCGTGTGAGAATTTACCTCTTGAATGTAACAACCATATGAGTTTTCATATTTCTATACCTAAGAATTTCAAATCAATTCTAATTTAGAACGTTTTTAGAATGTTTTTCACTCATTTCAACCTGTTCGATTTCGAATGTTTTATAAACATTTCTTAGCAAGCAGCACATCTTAATAATAACCGCCATCCAAAATTTCTAGCCCTAACAGCATCGCATCACATAAATCGTAATTTTGGAACGTTTCTTTCCTGCACCCTTTAAAATTTCGAATTTTTTATAAACTGTTCTGTGCGATCAGAACAGTTAGTATCTTAAAATTAAACAATTAAGTCTACGAGGATTGTTTTTTATAAGAAAGTATCGCTTTGATATTAAAGAAACAAAAGGCCAATTGTGTTGTCCAGTTGCAAAACCGGCCAACTCCTCAAAATTTGAAAATGTGTTTTTTCAGCTTTGTAAGTTCTAAGTAACCATTTCTACCATCTGGAATCAATAAAAAAGCCAAAGCTGGTCAAATCCCTGTGTTATATGCCTTTAAAAATCACGATGTGCTGCAAAACCGGCCAAATCCATAAACTAGTAAGGTTCAAAAGCGGCCATCTCCATATCCGCTAAATGCCACTTCTGCTTCTCCCCACAGTAACCTCTCACTTGTTGATTAGATTAATGTTATAGTGTTTTCTCTCGCCTGTGACTGCTCTTTCTACGAGCATACAAAGTTTCTAATAATTTAGTTTAGTGTTTTCTCTGACTATGGAAAAGTTTGTGGAGTT
This sequence comes from Maratus michaelseni, assembly GCA_963931845.1. Classification (NCBI taxonomy): domain Eukaryota; kingdom Metazoa; phylum Arthropoda; class Arachnida; order Araneae; family Salticidae; genus Maratus; species Maratus michaelseni. The sequence continues at coordinate 399,450,135 of OZ007592.1, forward strand.
CAATGTCAGGAAGTATCTCCTAATCAATCAAGGAAGAAGAAAAGTGACCCTACGAAGTGGAAAAGGGAAAAAGCCAAAGTTCACCTTGTGATAATCAGGGGCGGATTAACATGTTTTTATGCTCTAGGCAAAATACTTTTCTGCGCCCTTTCCCTTCGCTTTCATAAAACTGTAAGTGAATTTTCTCTGATAATTTAAGAATTTTTTAATCTATTTATTTTTTTAATAAAATATTCTTCCATTTTTTTTTTTTTTTTTTTTTTTTACAAATTTTAATATTTTGAGGATTGTAGATGCGGAATAAACGGCTTTTGCTACAATTAAAATCTGAGAGAATACATTTGCGATTACATTTTCATAATTTCTGTCGTCATTTTTTGGTATTATTCGTTATTTACTGGTAATCTAAGAAATGCAAGCTGTGGACACTCTTCAAAAGCTTACCAATGCTCCTCAACGCTTCCTCGAACATTTTTGTGTGTTTGCTACCCTTAAAAAACCAATGTCAGATTAAATTTAGCAAAAATTAATTTCTGGTTTGTTGCAAAACCGGCCAACTCCAAAGTAAGTTGCAAAGGTGGCCAAATCCAAAACAAAGACTTAAATAACCATCTCATTTCATATACCCCTGCCACCTTATTTTGTGTTTTCAAATATACTGTCTTAATGACTATAAAACTAAAGAGTTTTAGTTCTAATCTTATTTTGGCTAAGTGTGGAAAAAAATCAGCTTTTTCTCAAAATTTTACTTTTTCGAGATGTCCGGTTTTGCAACTAGACGACACAATTGATTTAACAATTTTATTTTTACATGAATGCCTGCACCTTAATGTACTTTTCAACATAATTTTCGCCTATATTAAGACACTTATAGACCGCTACTAGACACTTATACACCACTACTAGAAACTCAGCTACTGAATGCGGTACAGAATTTCGGTTTCACAAGTTGCTAATATTTCACTTTTTTGTAAGGGCGGAGTGTAATAGACCCCATGCGGTTTCCCGCGGGTTAACGATCATTTTTTAATAGCATTCATTTTTTCTTCTTCGATATTATGAATACATATTTTATGTAAGCTTCTTAATAAATTTCATCACAAAAGCTACATTTTTCTTCCTATCAATTATTAGTCACAGGCCGGAGCGAAAAAATCGAACTTTGATTATGGAATTCTAATAGCGCAGAAAGTTGTAATTCTGAAAGTTGCATTATTCCGTCAATATGAACTTTGCAAAATTTCATTTTTATTGATTCATATCTTTTGCCTCCTCAAGACGGCCAAAATTTTGAAAAACTGCCAAAAACGGCCATTTTTTACAAAAAATAATAAAAATTAGAAAAATGGACAATAATTTTCTAATGTCGAACAAATGGTCCATCATAATTAACTGTAAAAAAATTTAACCAGGTGGGTTAATAACTTTTCCCTATGAAAACGGCCAACGTTTTTAAAAAAAACCCAACAAAATATTATACGTTGATACAACTTTTTATTACAGGATGATGTAATTTACTGCATGAAGCTTTGAACAGCTGATAATATGTTAATGAATAATAAACAATCAACACTGTAAGTGCTTAACTAAATGTATTCTTTGCATTAATAAAAATGTTGTATCAAAATATGATGTTTTGCGGTTTTTTGAAAAAATTTGGCCGTTTTGAGGAGGTAAAAGTTATTAATCTAACTGGTTATTATTTTACAGTTAATTATGAAGGAATGGTAGACCATTTGTTTGTTTTTAGAAAACAATTGACTTTTTTTCTAATTTTTATTAATTTTATTAAAAAATGTCCGTTTTAAGATGTTTTTCGAAACTTTGGCCGTTTTGAGGAGGCCAAAGTTATTAACCGATTTGTTTAAATTTTTTGGAGTTAGGTATGATGGACTGGTAGACAATTTGCCCGCTATTAAAAAAATTATTATTCCTTTTCCATATTTTTATTATTTTTAGTAAAGAATGGCCGTTTTTCGAAACATTGGACATGTTGAGGAGGCAAAAAAATATTAATCAATGAAAATGAATTTTTGAACAGTTAATATTGACGAGATAATGAAACTTTCCCGGACTATTAAAATTCCATAATCCGATTTTTTCGGCCCGGTTTAGTAGTCACCTTTAATTAACATGGAGGCAGATTTAAACGAGTTCATTTGAAATTTTAATTTTTTTAACGAGAAAATATTTTTTTTGACAAAAATAAGTATAATCATTTCTATTTTAAATTCACATTTGAATAACAATTTTTTTCTTTAGCTTGCCACAAGTCAACTTTAACAGCAATTATATATAATAGATATAAAATGCTATTTAAACTATTAAAAAGAAAATTAATTGAAGCGTAATTATAAGTATCATTTTTAAAAATAATTTCAGAAATAAATTGATAAAAATAATTTGTAGAAGATCATATACACAAATTAAAAACATCGTTTACTTAAGAAGATCTATCTTGTAGATCGCTTGAAGGTTTTATCTTGTAGAAGATCTCCAGAAAAAAATTAAATTTAAACAGTTAGTTTTCTTTATTTTTCAACACAGATTGTGGAAAACTTACAATAATGTAAGTCATATTTCTGAAACATTGCTCTTTAAAGTTGAATTTTATTTTAATGTACCAATACAATAAGTATTCATTTTTCTCAAATGCAAGATAAATAAAATCTTCAAGATGTACTCTACAGAACATTATAATCATATTTTAAAATCAAAACATTTTTAACATATACATTAATACGTAACATAAGTATTTTTTACAAATACTTTTAGAATAATATTTTGCTTTCCATCTTGCGTACACCATATTGAAAACGAATACTATTATCTTCTCTGAGGCATTTTATTTTTATTACGCTACTTTATCCTCAATGTAAAATGTGACATTCTAAAATAAGCATGATTTTATCTCTAGATATAGATAAAGTTTTGATACCATCAATTTAATGGTGTAGGCACATAGTTATTCAATTTATTCAAGTGTAGAAAATGCGACTTTTCAGTAAATGACTTTCAGTAAAGGGCAAGAACTCTACCTTGGCAGTTCATGCATTTCCTTCACTCTGCGACGTTTTCTCTCAGTCCATTAAGGCCCACTCTATGTGGCTGGGTTTTCCTTTTCAACAAGGTAAAAAGACCGGCTTATATTTCTCTCTCGCTAAGCCATCATTATGTCACCGTAGTGACGAGAATACGGTTTGAAACTTCCAAGAATAATGTATTTCCCGCAAAAATATAACGGATAAATAGAGAACAGTGAGAATTTCTATCACAGCATTAAAATAGAGTGCATGAGTTTGTGTCAATATAACATTCGTTTTTTTTCTTTAGAAAAAAAAAATATATTAGGCAGCATAGATGTACAGGGTATCCCAAAAGTCTCCGTACAACTTCAAAAATTTATTACAAATAAAAAATAATAGGCCTACAGCAAAAATACATAGAGTACAAAAATACATAGAGTAGAGAAAATACAACAGTACATAGAGTAACTTAAAAATTTATTTTGCTACTACGTTAGTACATGAGAACAACATGAGAACCTTTCGTTGCACGAAGAATATCAAGTCGATATTCCAATTCCATCCACGTGCGTTTCAGCTTGCTAACATCAACTGTAGTTACAACTGTTTGATGAAATCTGAACAAAAGTTAACAGTCTCATGGAATTGAAACGAAAGATCCAAACAGCAGTAGCTACTGTTGATGTTAGCTTGAAAAACGTTCGTGGATTGATCTGGAATATCGTCTTGATATTCTTCGTGCTACGAAAGGATCTCATGTTAAAGTTTACTAAGGAAGTAGAAAATACCTTTTTAAGTTACTCTATGCAGTGTTGTAATTATTTTTGCTGTAGGCCTATTATTTTTTTTGTAATAAATTTTTGAAATTGTACGGAGACTTTTGGGATACCCTGTATGATTAGATTCTGTACTTAACAACAATGATAATTAGTTTTATTTTATTCATTTTGAATAAAAGTATATAAATACTACAACATAAACGTGTATAACTGATATAGAATGTTTTCCAAAAATACACAAATTACCGTAAGCATTATCTGGAAATCAATATTTTCTTTGGTATAAAGAAGGTAATTAGACAGAGATTAAATGTCAGTATTTAATTTCATAGAAGAGTGCTTGAAATTCCTTTACAAAAGAAATATGGGATAACAAAGGTGTATAATTGCATTTTATGGCTATGTCTAAACACATTAGTAATTTTTTTTTTACTTTATCCACTTTAATTACAAGTAAAAACTTAAAATATATGAATAATTATAATATTTAATAACATAATGGAACAGAATATTGATTACTTTAGAATATTTAGCAGCTAGAATCCAGTTTATAGTAAAAATAATGCGAGAAAGAATATTTATTTTTTAAAAGAATTACTCTGTGTTAGAAATATGTTGGTAATAGTTGTTTTATATCCGTTATATTAGAAAATAAAGTAAGTACATGAAAACTGAACCATAATGAATACAAATCTGAATATGAAGGAATCTGCATGAAAACGAATATGAATACGAATCATAAAAATTAAATAATAGTAAGGCAGATTTAAATAGAAGAATTATGAGTAATTGATGAAATGTGTTTAAGTGAAATATGTTAAGCTAGTTAAAATTTCAGTTAGTTGAAATTAATTTTATATTCAGACTTTTTTATAAATTGTGTTACAAAACGCATACGACAGGCACAGGAAAAGTGATATGAACGAAACCCGACAAAAGGAATACTGTAAAACAAATCTAGGTAAACCAAACACCGGAATAGCTTTATTACGTATTTTTAAATCGAAAGCACTTATTTTTAACTCAAAACGTCACTTTATTTTATAGATCAAAGACACATCATTAAAATGTATAAAATGTACTATTTGTGGTCTCAAAAGCCTTTATTCAAACAAGGCAACAAAGTTCTATGCACACATCAAAAAATAACAAAAACAACTTAATCTAGTTTCTATTGGTCTCTCGATTGCAAACGGTTTTCACTTTTTACCATTAAAACAGAAGCACGAGAATTGATGACAAGAGATTTAATGTTAGGTAATTTTAAAAGAAGAAAAAAAAAAGAAACTGTACAAAACTGTATTTTAGCAAAAATTTACAAATTTTTCTTTTTCATAATATCTTTATTATTTCTGTAGTCCTATATTTTATTTACTTCAAATATGTAGAAAAGAATGTGGGGGAAGGTGGCCTAAATTGATCACCTTAAGGTTAACTTGTGTAAAATAACATAACTGTGTAATTAAAACTTTGTCCCTTTGTTAGCATATTTTACACTATATTTTGCTTTATAAACCTATTTTAACACTAAAATTACGGCAGCGGTCATTTTGACCGTAAATCCAATTTAACATATCATAACTTTGTAAATTTTTTGTTTATAGTCTGAATATTTTTTGACTTTTCCTAAAAACCCAAGAATATTACATAAAATCTTTTTTGTTCAATTTAAGTAATTATTTTTGAAAATATTAGTATGTATACCTAGAATTACGGCTACCGGTCATTTTGACCGTATCTAGAAAATTACATATTCAAGTTATTTACTTCACTTTCAAAGTTATTCCCGCTATTCTAATAGATAAGCAGGTGCATCTGTAGTGAGGGGAATATTGCTTTGTGTATATCAAAGCATTATTTGTTAGGTGGGAAGCGAGAAAAGGGGAGGGAGAGGAATAACACCTGTTTGACACCTGTTTAGAATTGCAGCGCGCCTTCTGACTGCACATTTCTTTTGTGTTAGAAATGTTATTTTTCAACGGATACAAATATATTGAGTTGCATTTCGTTTCAGTGAATGTCAGTGTTCAGACTTGCTTATTTTATTTGCTTCTTGTCATGGCGCGCAGAAGTGTTGGCAGAAAATATCTAACAAAAGAAGATGCGCTAAAAGTTTTTGAAACTATTTCCAATGATAATTCTGGTTCACATATTGAACCTGATGAAAATTTTCATATCGAACCTATATCCAGTTTATCCGACGAAGACTGGATTGTTCCTTCAGGAACAAGTGAATTTGATTCATCTGATGAAGAGTCTTTTCACGAAACACCAAATGAAAATGATATTTTAGATCCAGAAAATATTCCTTTGCCTGCTGCTAGTACAGTTTCTAGAAATGAAATCAGTGGCAATAGTCAAGATCAAGAAAGTAGTCAAGACCTTCCAAACAGAACTAGAAAACAACTGAGACGTACCCAGTGCGAGGAAAACAAAAAAAATGAAGAAACAGCAAATGATGGTTCAATTTGGAAAATAGGAAATATTTCGACAAATGTTACAGGGAGACGTCCCCATCAGAATGTCTTACGAGAAGGGTCTGGGCCAACGTCGCATGCAAATAGAAAAATAGTTGATGGCAGTGCAAGTAGTGCATGGAGATTGATTATCAACGAAAAAATATTGCGTCATATTCAACAGTGCACTGAAGAAGAGGCTCGGAAGAAATCCCAAAATCCAAATTGGTCTTTGTAACTCAATGAGTTAGACGCTTTCATATCACTGCTGTATGCTCGAGGAGCTTTGGCTGCAAAAGGTCTTTCTATTTTAAGTTTATGGTCAAAATCCTGGGGTCCGAAATTCTTCGCTGAGACAATGTCCAGGGATAGGTTCTTGGAAATTATGAAGTATTTGCGCTTCGACATGAAGTCAACTAGATCCCAAAGGTTGCAAACTGATCCATTTGCCCTTATTTCATATATTTGGAATACATTTATCAAAAATTGCTTGATGAATTATAAACCGGGGGAAAATATTGTTGTGGATGAACAATTGTTTTCCATGAAGAGACGATGTCGATTTATTCAGTATATGCCTAAAAAGCCGGACAAATTCGGCATTAAGTTTTGGCTGGCGACTGATGTGCATTCAAAATATTTACTGAACGGATTTCCGTATTTAGGTAAGGATGAAACCAGGCCCTATGGTAGAACGGTTGGCGAACATGCAGCTTTTCGCTTGATTGAACCTTACTACAACGCTGGAAGAAACCTGACAACGGACAATTTATTTACATCACTCAATTTAGTAAAACAAATGAGAAACGCAGGAATAAGCTGTGTTGGTACAATAAATCGTTCAAAAAGAGAAGTACCTAATTCTTTCAAGAAAACAAGAGATGTGCTGTATTCTAGTAAGATTGCTAAGCATGAAAATATAACGCTTACGTCTTATCAAGGAAAGAAGAACAAAAACGTCTTGCTCCTTAGTAGTTTACACCCAACATTGGAAATTTCATCTAATGAAAAACAAAAACTTGAAGTTGTAAATTTTTACAATGCGACAAAATATGGAGTTGATGTTTTGGACCAGTTGGCCAGAAAATATTCTTTGAAGTCCTCATCCAGACGTTGGCCAATTCAAGTTTTTTTAACATTCTTGATTTTGCAGCGATAAATGCATGGATTATTTATAGAGAGATGACTGGATATAACAACTACAGACGCCGTGATTTCATTTTAGATACAGCTGAGGAGCTCAGAAAGATGTACGTTTCATCAAAAACACCAACGCTTTCTTCTTCTAACCAGTTGAAAATTGATGCTTGTCACACTACATCCCGTAAACGTAAACAATGCCAAATAAATGCTTGTAAAGGCAACAAAACTCAGAATATTTGTGAAAACTGTAGAAAATATGTTTGTGGAACCTGTACAAGTAAAATTAAGAAATCAGTAATCTGTGTCGGCTGTCAAACCGAATAATGTAAGTAATAAATTTATTTAATTTTAAACAAAATCAATTTCTATTTAAATTTGTTAAACTATAACAAGTTTTTAAAATCTTGAATGTTTTTTATTTTTTAACTCTTTGTTATTCTAAATTAGCATTTGTTTACATTTGTTTATCTTATTAACAATATAGTTTACTTATTAAAAAAGCATGTTGTATATTTACAAGATTTAATTTACATAACATATTCAAAAAATGCGCTTTTTCGTTTATTCGAGACAAGCGGTCAAAATGACCGGTGATCGTAGTTATAGGTATACGGAAAACGCCGTAATGCTAGTGCTAATAATATTTTTAACCCATATTGATAATGAAAAAAAAATATTTTAGAAAGTGTCCAAAGGATCATTTTACCCTCACGAAAGGGTAAAATGATCCTTCATTTAAAAATAATTGTAAATTGTTTTTTATCGGCAAAATAAAGGATATAAAAGTAATTATGACAACACGTAAGTGTAATTCACATCTGAAAACATACTCCATTAAGTAAACCAAGTCATATTTTTGTACATGAAAGACTGTATATCTAAATAAATATGAAAATTACTGCTTACCTTATAACAGATGTTATAAAACAAATTTTTTCAAAGAATTATATTCAGACGCGTAATAATGCGATTGCTTGAATACCGCCATTGCTTCTTCTTCACTTATAACAACTAGTTTATGTGTTACCCTGTAAATAGCGCAACCTATCTGGAAGAAAACATATGTGGATCGATTTGCCTGTTAAGATTATTTTAGGCCACCTTTCCCTACTGAAAATATCCTACATACAATGCCGTGCATGCTAAAGCTTCTTGTATTATTTCCAGATGAAAGACTGGTCTGTATTCGCTACGTCTCATTAAACATTCTGTAACGCTCTTTAATAAAAAATCATATTAAAAAAATCAATCACAAAAACGAAAAGTAACAGTTAATCTTTCATATGAATATTATTAAAGAAACTACAAGGCACCTGGCACATCATTGGTGGGTGATGTCGCATCAACGTTACACAACCTGCTGAATTCTAAAATGAACGCCAAACCGGGTCCTGATGTCATGTTACGCTGACTCTTGCGCTTCAACAGTAATCAAGTTGCTATTTAATTTAGATTGCAACGGGGTGTACGATCTTGTTATGACAAGAACACCTGCTGGTGCGTAAGCTGGCAGGCAGTTTCGTTATAGATGCCATCTATCATGTATACAGAAGTCATTGAAAATCATTTATAGGCTGAAATCGGTTTTTAAAATGTGACACTACTCCTCATACTATTATTAGATTGTATTACATATAAAAAATATAGCAAAACTGCTGCTTTAAATATCAGTTGAAAAATAACATAATCCTCTTCTGCAGATATTTCTAATGCAATGAATCTTGAAACGAAATTAACTTATCTTTATAACTTTGCGAGCAACATGAAATAGATATATGTCTTTCAATTGACGGATTTTACTTTCACGCCAACTTGAAGTATCTAATGGTTAATCTGGCCTTATGATTAATCTGCCTTTTATATCCTTTTAATTTATTCTAGGCAATCATGATTGTGTTATTTCAGCCAGTGGTTCTTTTATATTACAAACATGATTGTGTTATTTCAGCCAGTTGTTCTTTTATATTATTGCAGCAAACAAATTCCCATTGTTGAGACACATAAAAAAAATCATGCTAGAAAATTATTTATAAATTAATAAATTGAGATAAAATGGTCAAACAAATTTGATCCGAAGATTCATTTTCTTTTTATTTAGTGATGTAAAAATGGACATTAGGCGATATTTATAAGTGGTGTATTAGCGCCAATAGCGACAGAGACAGCGTCGGTCGTTGCAACCATCGTTATGGATTTTTAAAAGCTTAAATTAGTAGTACTAAAGTGCACTGTAAAATTTTGGTCAAAAAAATCCGTAACGGAAGAAATAAAGCATTGCTGCTAGAAAATCTTATAAAATAAAATATTTAGTTTTTAAAGACAATGAATATTATTTCCCTTTTATATGGACAGTAATAAATATAAATGGATCGATATCAACAAAAGATTTTTAATATAAATTATTTAGTAATGAGAAGTACTTATCCAAAAAAGTTGAAAGAAAATATTAAATGCACAAAAGCTAATTTCCAATTTACTAATGATTTTTCAATGTTTTCTTTTACATACAAAAACTCCTATTATACACAATCTTGTATAAAATTCACAAAATTCATTTAACGCAAGTGCTCTTATTAGATAAATTTGTATAATATTCCTTATTTATTTTTTTTGTGCTTAGAAGATCCATTCAGAAATCGTGCAAACATTAAAAATATAAGAGATGACAATGTATTTATGCAATTATTACTACTCGTGCGATTTCTAAATTAAACCAATATTTATTATATTGTCAACTAGTCGTTGGGGGCCGCCGTAATACTTACCCATCATGGGTATGCATAATGTAAAATATTAAAATAAAAATGTGTAAACTACTTATAAAATACATTGCAATTCAAATAAAATCGTGGCTTGATGACGTCATAAACTTTAAAGGCTCAATTACTGAATTGATTGAAAGAGGTTTTTCCTTATAACTCCAAATATAATGATCCTATTAAGTAGCGGTTTATTGCATCTGATTAAGCGTCAAATTTCCAATTAAAATATATCTTTAAAGTGAAATTTGGATGAAATACAGGGTCATGAAAAATCGAAGAGTGTGCAAAATAGGATTCCAAATATCTCGGCAACTCATTATCCGATCGACTTCATGCTTTATGTAAAATTTATGTTTTTTTATTGTCTTTTATATTCATTTCTTAAAATAAACAATTTCGAAAATTTTTATATACCTTTTATCAGAACGACTATTTCGAGAGCTCGAAAAAAATAGTTCCGGTTAATCGAGGTTATTGAAATGAAATAGGCTTCTTCTCATTATTACATACTAAGTACATACAAAATTTCAAGTCTCTATCTCAATTTTTTCGGGAGATAGAGCGTTTACAGACACACAGACACACACACAGACACACAGACGGACGGCAAATTTTTTTTTTTCTAAAAATATGTTTTTCGGAATCTCCAGTGTCTGAAACGTGTAAATCCGTCAAAAATTTTTTTTCGATTTTCAAAACGATTACAAGACTTACCCTATACTACGTATGATGGGTAAGTAAAAATGGTTACTCGTTATCGATTTCCAGTAGCTGAACTTCATATCACGTCTTATGGCTTTATTTCTTTTTGAGAAACTCGGTACATAAAACCGATTTAAAATCTATTAAAATGTCAGACCATCTAACTTACGTATTCTCTTGGGTAGTTTGTTCTTTTCTAAAATCTGCTTCTCCTTATTTGGTAAGATATAGTATAAATGTGAGGCACATAATGTACAGGAATTCTAAACACTTTTATAAAAAGAAAGTGAGTAAAAAGCTCAATAATTGTCAAAATTGTGCCACATAAACAACTTTGTGTTGTAGAAAATGCAGAGAAACGCAATTCAAACTGATTTGAAAGGCACAAAACTTATCCTATTTTACTGGATCACTCCCAAAAGATTTGATTGCAGGAGGACATTGTTGGTTCCTTAAAAGACAGTGTTTTGCTATATATTTTGAAAGTTTCTATTTGCTAGAAGCTGTTTTGTAAATACGTTTTAAAGAAAGAATGTTGTTTGGTGTTTTTGTAAGCAATATAAACTTCTGTTTATGTAAGTGTAATATATAGCTTTTAGTGGCAAAGTTTAATTAAAAAATATTTTTAGAGATTTGATTTTTTAATAGTTTTTATGTAAACATCAGATCTACTGTTTATGATTTTATTATATTTCTCTACACTTATTTGAATAATTTTTAGAATTAGTAAACATTAAAAAAAACAATAGTTTATAAATTAACCAAGTTTACGCCAAACTTTTTAGCGAATATTATAGCGTTATGATACAATAAACTTTTAAAGTCATAATGATGGTAATCTTGTGTCTTTGTCAGTAATAAATCAATCATTATTCCAAGATAACACATGGGTTGATAAGTTCCCGGTCTAATAAAGAAAACACAACTTTTTAACAAAGCTTTATAACTTTATAACTTTAATAAATAACATAACTTTAATAATAAATAATAATAATTTAATAATAATAATAATAATTTAAAAATAATAATTTTATAATGATAATTTACTAATAATAATTTTATAAATAATTTAATAATAATAATTTTATAATAATAATTTAATAAATGATTAATAATAATAATTTAATAATAAATAACATAATTTTATAACGAAAAAGCTCCAAACAGTGCTCAGAACTCGTTGTTGTTTTTGGTCAAAAGTCAACACGCGCGGCAGCCACTTTGACAACAGCTTTTTTATAGACAAATGTTCATTCAAAATAAAACCTACACGTTCCTTGGATTTCTTCAGAGTCTGAGCTATCTCCTGCAACTTCACTTTACGGTTCTCAAAACGATTTTGTGGACTTTTTTTTATGTTTTCCGGAGTAACCACCTCTTTTGCGTGGTGCATCACTGGTGTCCGTACGACCACGTTTAAATTCAGCAAACCAGTCAATAATGGTTGATTTACCTGGTGCAGTGACCGGATAACGCTTATCTAGCCAAGCTTTTGTTTGAACGGTATTTCCCCCCCATCAAATAATAATTCTTGAAATTCTTGTTATCCATTTTTTGTTTATCAACAAAGTCGTTCAACTAAAATCACTCTAACGTTTTATCCACACGGCGAATCGTCATGGCATTTTTTTCTACTACCTTTTAAAGGTTAGTATTTACTTAAAAAAACATCGGTTCGGCGATAGCAACGCTATCTGTGTGCTAGACCTGGAACTTATCAGCCCATGTGTTATATTATGCATGTATCGCATTTAAGAAATGTTACAGATATTATTTTTATTGGCGTGGAAAATGTGAAATTAATACTTGTTCAGAAGTTACGGAATATAAATTCAGAAACAAATTTGAAAATAATAATAAAAAAAAGTTAAGAGCAACTGAATTTACACAGGAATTTTAACTGTGTTATTAAATGTGTTAAATATACAATAAGTATTTTCTCTGTGGAAAATTTTAGATAATAATAAAATTCTCTCAAAATATATATCTTTGAAGAACATTGTAACAAAAATTGAATTTTCAGACCTTATTTAACTATTAAACGTTTTTTTAAATTTGAAGATAAAGAAATAAATTAATATAGTTCATATCAGGATGGTGCATTAGCCTATGTCGTAATCCATTGGATTGCGGGTTCCATTCCAAACATAGACAGTTTTGTAATGTAATGTCGAATCTAAAATCAGTCAGTTATTGCAATATTCTACAGCCAATGTTTGTATACTATTATTTTATGGCGCTTAGTTTTGCAGTAGACTATGGAATTAAACTATGAAATTTATTTTTTAAATTTAGATTACATTCTTTCGATTTCAAAAATAAAGAACTGATACGTAATAAATCGAAAAATCTAATCTAACTTCAATTACCGTGCTTTTCAGTAATTAAATCCTCATTTTTACCTAAATACACGTTTTGAACACAACATTTTACTCAATAAGTAATTGAAAATAAAGTTGGTTATGGAATAGCAATTTTTGTTACGATAATTTTATCTACTGTAATATAAATACTAAGCAATAATGAAACAAATGTATAAAGATAACGACCATTATTTAGAATTCAACCGTGATTCAAATAATTGCATGCAAGAGGAAAGCTATGCTGATAAGATACAAAAACGCACTAATTTACAGTTAATTATAGAAATGCAGAATAGTCTTCAATTTTTGAAAATGAGAGAGAAAAATATTGAACCACATCTGTATAATCTAGCATTTTTGTATTCTGCAAAATAGATCAATTTAACTTTTGTACATAACTAGGGATGACCTGAATACAATGCATAATCATGTACATAGAGTCACTACTATTTGTTTGAATAATATTTGGATCTAATTTGTATTATTCCTTTTCTTGAGTGAAAACAGGAGTTGTTTTTATTGTAACCATTTTGACATACAGAAGAAGAAAGATATGAGAAGTTCAAAGTGGAAGACTGTTTTGAAAGAACATAAATAAAAGTTGGTAGATATTTCTCTTATTTTAGAAAATAAAATAAAATGTGTTATTTTATTTGAAATACCTAGTTTTAATTGATTTAATTGTTTGATTGCGATATCAATTACTCGTATATTAATCTATCCGTGTTTAAGTTTCAATGAAGCTCGTTTTATGTGAAATCACCCAATCTTGTATCTAAGGCAATATATGGTCATTTACCTAGTATTTCAGCACCAGGGGGCACTTTCCTTTCTCTGGTTCTAAGAGTCCGATCACAGCGAGGTCTATAACCCTAGATAAAATGCAATCTTGATTTCTCGTTTTCTATTTTATTTTGAAATTCTCGATTAAAAATTGGATGAGAACACAGCCTTTGCCGATGTACATTTTCATATATTTGTTGGGGAGCGATTTCCATATACAAATCGTTAATTATTTTTATTGAGTGTATTTTCTAAATAAAATACTGACATCATTATTCAGTTTAAACTTATCACATTTATTTTTATCGAACAAACTTTTAAGATGCAAAACAAAAACTAAAACTTTAGAGTGTTGCGATATTTTAAAAGCTAAATGACATAAAATTGTAAATTAGATAAAAATAATACAATGAGCTAAAGATAATACGATGTACGTATAAAGACTATAAATTATGCCACAACATATTTAATATTTATTTATAAATTTAGTTTATAAGATGACTATTGCTAATGGACTCTTGCTAATGGAAGCTAAATGTTTAAATATTAATAATTTAGCACCAGAACATTTCGCTGATTATGAATATAATAATATTTCTTTATCTTCTTTACAAATTTGAGAAACAAAAATATTGTTTGTTGTAGGTTCAGAACAAAGTGCCTTTAGCTTTATATATTTTATTTTATTTTATTTTATTTTTGAACTAGGTTTTAAAATTTTTATAATGTTTTATAATAATTATTTCAGATGATTTTCATATTGTAATAATGTAGAATATTTTTCATGGAAATATATATTATTTAAGCTTACATGTTAAAATTTTGAAACATTTTTTAAATTTTAAATAGTTGTAACAGAGTTGCCACATCTCCGGATTTTGGCACACCAGTAATTTTTTAGAGAAAATGTTGTTATCTTAAATCGCAAAATACTCGGATTAAATAAAACAATATTTTCTGTACTAAATTACTGGTATCCAAAAAGCCGGAGACTTGGCAGGTCTGGTTGTAATATGGTGGTACGTTACTTTCTGATATGTTTTTTTTAACCCAGTGGATTTTATACTCATGTGTTATCTGATGATAATGATTTGTTTTATAACAACTACCACCCTAGATACAGCAGTTATCTTGTACCTAGTATAATTTTCATTGTTAAAAAACGATTATACAGGATGAATCCCCAGTAACTGACACTTTAAGGATTTTTTCTTCTTCAAATCACTATTTCAAAGTTTTGAATATATTTCATTACTAGCTGTTACCCGTGACATCGTTCACGTATCTTTAAAAGAAGTATAAATGCATTAATTAAGCAAAATATTTAATTCCCGATAATTAGAAACGTAAATAATTAACTAACTCTTTACCACATTCCATAGGAGACAATACAGTATTTCTATGTTATAAAGGCCTTGACATAACTAAGTTTTAAAAAAGTGAAATTTTGTGACAAATAATCACGAAAACGAAACTGCAACCAATGAAAAAAGGCGGGCCAAAGAAAATCGTGGAAATCGGCGAATTATATAAAACATACGTCAAGTTTACCTGGTAAACCATTTTACTTTTAATGCCTCTGTGAAACGTTTTAATAGCAATCCTTCAAAGATAATGAAAATAGTATATTATTTTTCATTAAATTCAATTCATGTGAATAGGGAGCAATCATTGTAGACCTAAATGCAAGGAGCTTAAATTTGCCTCCTTGATTTAATCTATAACTGAAAAAAATCTCTATTTCTAAATGAAAATATGTTGACAGACGATTTGTCCTCCAGAATAAATTGATTCATGAAGTTTGAATATGTGAAAATACGTTTTTATTTTTCAAAAAATTTACTGTAATCAATTTTTTTTTCTTTCACCATCTATTCAAATTGAAAATAAATTCTTTTTTTTTTTTCAGTTTTAATGAGCAAAAATATATTAATCCGTTTTATTTCTTCTTTTTTACCCACAAAATTGGAATAATTTAGTTTCCATTTTTAGAGAAACTTCGTTAAAACTTACAAAAACATAATAATAATAATAATATCTCGGAAATAAAATCCTTTTTTTAAATTCTGAGAGTTTATGACATCCTCGGATGAATGATAACCGGTATTAAGTAAATCGCGTTGCGTTCGACAATCTGAAAAGAGTAGTTGCGAAATACAAACAGGCGGTCAGATTTTAATATCGATTCGTATTTATTTTTCTTTACCTAATAACCATGGTGTGGTTTTTGGCAAACTCTTATCTGTATGTAACTGATATTCATCCTTAATAATCGGTATAGATAAAAAAACATTTCAATTTTTCGTTTTAAATATGTCGTGAAACTAACGTGACTTAACGTGAAACTATACTTTCTATACTTACAGATCCTTGTATTATTAATGTACGGAATTAGTTCCCGCGCCTTCTAAAACACATTTGAAAATTCCCGTTTTATTTTAAATATGACGTCACATTTTCCTCAAAGAAATCTTTTTTAATGCCGTAATTCTTGTTAATTTTCTTTTTCTGGCAATCAGGACGTAAATTTTAGCGGAAAACTCACATTTGTATGTAACTGGTACTCAAGCTAATTATTAATCGGTATCGATAAAAAATATTTCAGTTTTTCATCTTAAATATTACGTTCATTATCTATCTACTTTCATTATACATTGATATTCATGCTCCTTGTATTATTACGACTATTTGAAAATACATATTTTATTCATGACGTCATATTTGTCCAAGCCGAGGTGGATCCTTTTCATATTTCCATGGTCCAAGCGAAATCTATTTTTAAGAATATAATTATTGTTCATTTTTCCTACTAATTATAACGCAGTTTTTTGACAGACAAAGATCTTTTTAATGTAAGCGATATTCATACTTCATGTATAATAACAAATACTCCATATTTTTGTTTCAAACATCACGTAAATTCATCTTCTTTTGAATTCTTTTTCATTTTCATTTTTCACGTGAAAATCGTTCAATTGAAAATTAATTGTTGAGGAAAAATTATTTTTCCGTGTTTTTATTTATTGGCAACGATCAAAGCCCTAGCAACGATAAAGTAAAATGGTTAAATTTTATGGGAAAATGTCAATTTATTCTCTATGAAAATAATGAAATTTTGAATTATTAAAAAAAATATTTGAATAAAATGAACAAAAACCGGCCTATGTTCCTTTGAGGGTTATAATCAATTCATGAGGGTATACGCAAAGATACAGGATCATTAAATGCTCCATTTTGACGCTGGCTTCAGCCTAACATTTTCACACAATCAGATTTATAATATTACTAGCTGTTACCCGTGACTTCGTTCACGTAACATTAAAAGACAAATAAATGTACTAATCAAGAAAAATATTTCACTCCCGATAATTAAAAACGTAAATAATTAACTAACTCTTTATCACATTTCATAGAAGAAAATACAATATTTCTTTGTAATTGGGGCCGTGACATAAATCCGATTTAAAAAGGTAAAATTTTGTGCCAAATAACCACGAAAAGGAAACTGCAACCAGTGGAAAAAGGACGGCCAAATAAAATCGTGTAAATAGACAAATTGGGTAAAAAGAAATCTCAATTTTACCTGATAAACCATTTTACTTTTAACACTCTTTGAGAAACGTTTTAACAGCCATCATTTAAAACTAATTCATTGGAAATATATATGCTTTTTCTTTAAATTCAATTCTTGTGAATAGGGAGAAATAATTCTACACCTAAATGCAAGGAGCTTCAATTGCAAAGCTTTTTGCAGCCCAAAATTACATGCAAACGTAACACTTAAATTGGCAAAGCTTTTTGCAAATCAAAATTATATGTAAACATTACTTTTGCATATAATTTTCATTGCAAATTAACATTTATTACGGTTCAAATTAAAATTAATTTGGGTGCAAATCACATGTAAATGTTACGTTTGCATGTAATTTGGGGTTGCAAAAAGCTTTGTAATTGCAAGTGTCACGTTTGCATGTAACAGCAAATTTGTGTCCTTGGTTTAATCTCTAGCTGAAACAAATCTTGATTTCATGACAATATGCTGACAGGCGATTTTTGCTCTGCAGAATAAATTGATTCACAAAGTTTGAATATGTGGAAATATGTTTTTATTTTTCGGAAATTTTACTGTAATCAAGATTTTTTTTCACCAACTATTCAAATTCAAAATAAAATAATTTTTTTTCAGTTTTAATGAGAAAATGGCATAAAAATATATTAATCCGTTTTATTTCTCATTTTTATCCACAAAAATGAAGTAATTTAAGTACTCTTTTTAGAGAAATTTCGTTAAAATTTACAAAAAAATATTAATATATCGGAATTTAATTCAAAATTTTAAATTCTCAGAGTTTATATGACATCCTCGAATCAATGATAACCGGTGTTAAGTAAATCGCATTGCATTAAGAGGAGTAGTTGCGAAATACACACAGTCAGATTTTAACTTAATAAACTTGTGTTCAATTTTCTTTTCCTAATAATCTTACTGATGCTTGTATTATTAATCATAGAGTTCAGAGAATAAATAGAGATGAAATGTTTATGTTTGACGTGATGCTGAAAATGCAATCCTACAGTCGGCCCAAACAACTGGCGGCTTGCTTTGAAAACCTCTCTCCGTCAAATGAATCCAGTCATTGTTCCACGTGCAGCCTCTCTCCATCCAATGAAATCAGCCCTTGGGCCTAATGATTTGAGCGACAACCGGCTTCATATTGCAAGCCGATTTTACTGTTAATTACCTCTCTATTCTTTCACTGTACTCAGTGATTATTAATCTATGAAATTGATACACGCTCCATTTGAAACATATTTAAAAAATCCCGTTTTATTATGACGTCACTTTGATCCCAGAGAAATATCTTTTCAAGTATATAATTCTTGTAAATTTTCTTTTCCTGGCAATAATGACGTGAATTTTAGCAGAAAACTCACATCTGTTTGCAACTGATATTCAAGCTTATTATTAATCCGTATAAAAAAAATACTTCAGTTATTCATCTTAAATATGACGTCCATTATGTATATACTTTTATTATACACTGATAGTCATGCTCTTTGTAATATTACGAATATTTGAAAATACATGTTTTATTTATGACGTCATAAATGTTCAAGCCAAGAAGGATCCTTTTCATAGTTCCATGGTTCAAGCGAAATATTTTTCTTAATAATATAATTATTGTTAATTCTTCTTTCTAATTATAACGCAGTTTTTGACAGAAAAAGATCTTTTTATGTAACCGATATTCATACTTCATGTATAATAACAAATACTCCATATTGTTGTTTCAAATATCACAGAAATTCATCTTGTTTTGAATTATTTTCATTTTTCACGTGAAAAGCGCTCAATTGAAACTTAATTGTAGAGGAAAAATTATTTTTACGCATTTTTATTTATTGGCAACGATCAAAGCCCTAGCAACGAAAAAGTAAAATGGTTAAATTTTATCTAAAAATGTCCATTGATTCTCTATGAAAATAATCAAATTTTGAATTATTAAGAAAAGTATTTGAATAAAATAAACAAAAACCAGTCTATGTTCATTTCCGGGTTATAATCCACCTATATGCAAAGATACAGGGCCATTAATTTCTCCATTTTGACGCTGGCTTCAGCCTAACATATGCACAAATTGGATTTATAATATTATTAGGATTAGGATTATCTTTGTTTTTGAATGTATAACAAAGATACATTTAAAAATTATTGTTGACAAAATTTTGAAAAAAATATAATTTTTATTACTTTAAATTATTTTTTTTTCATAAATATGGTCAATATATCTATGGTAACTGACACTTCCTTTTTTGAAAAAAACAATAGCTGAAAAACAAGTTACAACAGTTAATACAAATAAGTTACCACTAGATGACATTACTTTTCAGAATTTTACAAGAAAATACTTATTTGAGTTAGATTTCTGCTAAAGTGCCAATTACTGGTTATGTGTCAATAACTGGTGGTTTCACCCCACGACATAATTTTCAATATATATATGTACGATGCTTCCAATTATTAAAAAAAACAATACTATAAGCATGCGCGCTCATTAGTTTGTGAGTTTTAAAAAATGATTAGGAGCTCATTTTATCTATATAAACCAAAAAGCGGCCTAAATTGCAAAGCGCTCCCTTACCTATTTAACAATTTAAAATTAAAAAAAAAGCAAATAAATGTCAGATTGTATCAGGACAATCTTCCATCCTCATGTTCTTAAGTTTATTCTGTATACTCCTTAATAATAATAATAATAATAATAAATACTTTGGATTCATATTTAGCTTACTCCTGTTTTAGGGTAAAAGCTGAGATAAAATATGAACTGGACGAAACCATAGAGTAATATTTCTACAGTAGGATATTTCTATCACTCCATCATTACGTCGCCAATGCTGGACTTTCTTCTTTAAATGTT
This sequence comes from Maratus michaelseni, assembly GCA_963931845.1. Taxonomy (NCBI): domain Eukaryota; kingdom Metazoa; phylum Arthropoda; class Arachnida; order Araneae; family Salticidae; genus Maratus; species Maratus michaelseni. Next base: position 399,470,571 of record OZ007592.1, read on the forward strand.
CAATCATCACATGAAATAGATTTGGGATGCTTATATATATATTTTATGTAATTTTAGCTTTTTCTGTATTCATAAGAAGAAAATACAGGTCTAGTGAAATTTATCATTTTTTAGTTTCTGATAGTTTTCTGATTTTGTTTTCGATGTTCTAAATAATATTGGATATTTTTTTGCAGCTGAGGTCTCTCTGTTTGTGTGAAACACAAATTTGTGTTTGCTGTAAATAAGCAAATCGGCTAAAATACACGAATGATAAGCCATGTTTTTCACATATTCCATTATAACTATACTTGGGCACCAAAAGTATTATGGAGTACGATGATAGTGAGTATCGTAATGAATGTTATTGATGGACTTCAATTTCTGCTGAATTGAAGTACACCAAAATTTATATTTTACATAAATACGCGCTTTTTCATATTACTTAGAAAACGTATAACCAACAGAATGAAAAACGTCCAGGCCGGGATTCGAACCCGGATCCTTGGAATAACGCTGCAATACTCTTCCATTGAACTATGTGGACGATACCCAGTCTGGCATCTCTCACTCACATATGTCGGTAATGCTGCAACCGCAGCACAAGATGGAAATGTTTTTATAAGCATTAATTGACAAATTAATTGATTGACAAATTAATTAATTGACAAATAAATGAAATGACATTTATATTTTGTTATTAATTAAATATTATATATACTGGCATAATTATTTTCCTATTAATAAATGAATTATTTAAAAAGTATCGCAATTTATCCCTTTCAATATAAGGTATAGCCAGTAGAGATGGCGCGGTCGGAGAGATTGCGCACATAGAGGTTCGTGGGGAAGGAGTAGGGTGAGCGCACAGCGACTCCAAGTACTTGTACAACAGCAGTAGTGGAGTGTCTACTTGAAAGTGCACGGTGATTGCTTTGAGCGTCTAAGATAAAGTATTGCTATTTTTTTTGTTTTCCCAAAGTAAGTGCTTGAATTTTCATAGTTATTCATCAGAATTTCTATACAATGTCAATAGTACAAAATATTTTAAATTTAAACGATTTCTCATAAGCTACTAATCTAGACTAACAATGTGAACATCAACGGTTCGTTTTAGAAGAGGTCATGTTTAAATAAAAGGCCGCGCAATCTATTCTACCGAAATTGGAGAGTTTGCGCATCTGCTACTTAGGAGAGATGGCGCAGTGTTCCCATTAGTTTCCATGCTAGTAGAGATTACGCAGCTTATTGGTAAATTTGCATAAAAAATGAAAAATGAAAATGGACTTTTAAGTTAAACGTGTTATTAAGTAAAATAATTTTATTTTGTAATCTTATCTGGACTTGCTTTTTCTGATTCTTTAATTTTTTTTCCCTTTAATTAAATTTTTTTAATCGTTTTAAAAATTATTTCCTTTTTCTGATTATTTAATCCTTAGGTTGAAATATTCACTCCTAATACAAATATTTGTTCACAAAAACATTACAACAATGTCATTTAAGTGAAATTACTATTGTTAACAATTTAATTGTGGTTATTATTAGTAACAATCTCTCCTACCCATGTGCGCAATCACACCAACCCTGTAAGGACATATTGCGCAAAGTAACTTTCTTGGTTTTATTACAACTGTTCTATTAAATTGCAACATAACAACAAAATAGCAATTGAAATGCATAAAAAACAAATGAAGTAAAAATTATTCATGAATTGTTTAGCAAAAAATTATTATTTAGATTTTTTTATTGCTATTCTTTTGAATTGTGCGCAGACTATCCTAGCTTTACCTTAATTTTACCAATCCATTGAACAGTAAGAGGCTCAAATACAGACGTTCTAAATGCGTTTAGTAAGTATCAAATAACAAATTTGGACTGTATTGTATTTACAGTCTGTTTTTGTATGCAATAAGTTTCTCTTTAAAAATTCTATTACTTTATCTTTGATTTATGATTTGCTAAATTTTGCGTTAAAACTGTATAACTGTTGACAAATAAATAAAAAAGCTTAAGTCCTTATAAAATACTATCAATACTATAGATAAAGTACTATACATTCAATTACTCAAATAATATTTTTAAATTAATTTTTCTTTCGATACTACCACGTTTGAGTAACCATTAAATTTTATACCATATTTAAATATAAAATAATCCAGAAAATTATAATGCATATAACACTATGGGAAATTCAGATTCAGTCAATTATTTTTTTTCAATCTCGGATATATCTGCCCTTATATAAAAGATTAGATTCTCAGCATGAAAAATCCTGATATTTTAAAATTGAGATAAACCTAGAATTTTTTGTGGATGGCAGCTCCGTATAAACATGACATTTTGAAAATCAAAATTTTATTCTTCTAATTATGAAACGCAAAGTTTTTCATACCACTTTCATATGCTTTAACACGTTATCTGTAACCATTATCTGTAATCGCGGGCTAGACGCGGTCTGGTTTTCAAACCAGAAAAAGTACAAATGGCTATAAAAATTAATTACTATTACATAGGTGGCACATTAAATCATTTTGTCTTATCTTATTACTTGTACACGGATCCGCGTCGCCAGCGCTATAGTTTGAAATGTTTATTTTCAGTACTAACAGACGTGGAGCCGCGTTTACTATAGTGCCGGAAATAAATTATGCAGATTTGATTTGTTTTCATTATATTATTAAGTAAAACTAAAATGCTTTCGATTATTAGATCATGTTATACATACTTTGATCCATACAAAACAAAATATTGATAAACATTACCTACGTTTGTTTTGAGAAATACTACTTGGCTCAGGATCTGTCTGTCCCTCACAGAGCCATTCTCAGAAACTATGTAACTTACAGAGATGAAACTTTGCATAAATATAAATGAATACCAGCTATGAAGGTCAAAATATTGAAATTTGTGAAAATCCTATTATTTTAATAAATAGAGATAAAAAACCAAAATTCTAACAGCCTTTTTTTTATTAAATTTAAACATGTTTCGGTATAGCTGTTGCCAAAAATTAAAAATCCACAATGAAATTCTTTCTACAATAATTAATTTTCTATTGAACGATTTTCGCGTGAAAATAAAAATGAAATAAAAAGTTTCATCAATTGAAAATAAGATAAATATGAAATAAAATTAATTGACGTCATACTGGTAATAAAACGAAAAAATTCTAAGATTTCTCAATAATACAAGGAGTATGGGTATGTGTATGTACACAAAGCAGATGAATATCACCTCATTAGAGAATTAAAAAGAAAATTTGACGTCATATTGGAAGTTTAACAAATTTTTCAAATATTTGGGAATAATACAAAACAAGTATCAATGTGAGTAATAGAGAATAGAAAATATATGAGTTTGAAAAACATATTGAATCGTGATAAAAATCCGATTATGGAAATATTCGCATATTTTACCATTTTGAAGGTGTACAACATGTTTAATTTTGAAATTAGTTTTTTAAATATCGCATTTAGTGCGCATGACAGATATTATTATGACAGAATATAATAGTAGGCTTCGCCCTCTATCCGGCTGGTTTAGATATTCGAAAAAACGAGAAAATAGACCGGTAAAGTTTTACTTTATAAAAAACATGACTTTTTGTTGTTGTTGTTGTTTCTAAAGGATATTTATTTGAATTTATTAAAAAAAAAAGAATAAAGTGTTTTGAAAGGAATATTAAACTAAACCCTTTGAGCGATCTCCGATCACACTTACCCACTTGTTTAGGGTTTCGTTCATCTCACAAAACCCTATTACTCCCGCTCCGTTGTCTGTCTATCACAGAGCTATTCTCAGAAACTATGTAACTTACAGATTTGAAACTTTGTGTATATAGCTGAATGCCAGGTATGAAGAGCTCAAAATATTAAAATTTGAAAAATTCGTATTATTTTAATAAATAGAGATAAAAAACCAAAATTCTAACAGCCTTTTCCTATTAAATTTAAACATTTTTCGTTATAGCAGATGCCAAAAATTAAAAATCCGCGATGAAATTCTTTCTACAATAAATAATTTTCTATCAGACGATTTCCACGTGAAAAATGAAAATGAAATAAAAAGTTTCACCAATTGATAACAAAGATTAATATGAAATAAAAATTATTTACGTCATAGTGATACTAAAACGGAAAATTTTAAAGATTTCTCAATACTACAAGGAGTATGAGTATGTATATGTACACAAAGCAGATTAATATCACGTCATTAGAGAATTAAAAAGAAAATATGACGTCATATTGGAAGTTTAACGAATTTTTCAGATGTTTTAGAATAATACAAAGCGAGTATCAATATGAGTAATAGATAATAGTAAATATATGAGTTTAAGAAACATATTGAATCATGATAAAAATATTCGCATATTTTAACATTTTGAAGGTGTACAACATGTTTAATTTTGAAATTGTTTTTTATCTCGCATTTTATCCGCGTGACAGATATTTTTATGACAGAATATAATAGCCAGCTTCGCCCGCTATCGGGCTGGTTTGGATACTCGAAAAAACGAAAAAATAGACAGGGGAATTTTTATTTTATAAAAAACAAAAAACATGAGTTTTTTTTTTTTTTTTTTTTGGTTCCTAAATGAAATTTATTTGGATTTATTAAAGAAAGGATTTTAAAAGGAATATTAAACGAAACCCTTAGCGATCTTCGATCACACTTACCCACTTGTTTTATATGCTGACAAAATTTCGTATGCTCAGTGTGAATATTGTAACTAAACTAATGCATTGTATAAAAGTTTGGACCTGACGCGAATCTGCGCCCGCTGCACCCCGCTAATGAACAATTAGGCGTGGTTCTTCGTTCTACACAGTCAACGTGTTAATCGGATTTGAATTACCTAGTTTGAGATACTAAAAGGAAAATTTTACTTCAGGTCCTACATTTTTATTTACATGGAACGTGCACCAAAAATATTAATATTCTATAATTCTTCTATAATTTACATTTTATGAGTATGTTCAAGAGGTAAAACATTAACGTAGCATTCAATCTTTCTGGGACACCATGAGTTTATACATTTCTTTTATCGTGTTGAAAATGATGAGTAAGTGCTAATGGACATCTTTTAAAACTTTTTAGAAAGGTTGAACCTGTCAGATAATATTTTTTCGTTACAAGTCAATAAAGATACTTCACTATATTCCTGACAATTTGACACATTTATAATGGGTGATATATTATATATTGACCCAAACAATATTGTGTCAATGCTGTCTGGGTCTTATGTCTGGGTCTATTGTCAGTATTATTGTCTATCTTAGCAACCTTGGCTAAATATAATTTTAATTGATTTCTTTAACATTTAGACAATTGAATCACTTGTTTTAGTAATTACTTGAACATAAAAATTAACTACAAGAAAAAAATAATATTTTCAACTTTAACGAATGTGTTTGTTTTTAGATAAATAGCTATCTAGATACAAATTCTATAAAAGCATCATTTTTTATTTTCTTATTTTATTGTTCTTTAATTTAACATTCTCTTTGAATTCAATTTAACCTCTTACTGAGTTACAACTCTAAATTTCTTGCCGAGAACTTATACAATGTAATTATCAATTTTGAAATGAAAAAGTTTGTCTTGGGAATACTTTCATTGAGTTTAAATTAGACAAAACTAACAGATAGTTTAGTGATAGATGATGCACATGTAAAAAAATTTAAATTTTTGTAATTCTCAATCCAACTTTTTACTGTTTTGTAGTGGGAAAATTATTGTAGCGAAGTTATAAGATTTAATTATAAATTTCGAAAAGAAAAAAAAAAAGTTTCTTTAGTTAAGATTTTCCTTGAGTGAGCTTTTCTTAGACCAATCTAATAGACAATTTAGTGATAGATGACTTACTTGGAAAATCGTAATATTGTATCCTTTATTGAGTTGGCCTTTATTGAATTAGAGTTTAAAAATCTTTATAAAGTTATAAAGCTTATTCTTAGTATTCAAAACGAAAGTGTTTATTTCTATTAAGGCAGCTTTTTTTAGAAAACTAATAGATAATTTAGTAATAGGTGATACATTTTCAAAAACAAAATGTAATATTTAATCCAACCTCTTTCTGAGTTACGTTTCTAAAATTCTTGTAGCGAAAAAATGTAAATTTCTGTTTTAAAAAAAAGTTTATATGTAAAAATATATTTATATGTAAAAATCTTCCGTTGTTTCTTTTCTTCAGAAGTTGAGTCACTAGTTTTTCATTAAGGTACCATCGTGAGAATATAACCGTCGCATCGCTGTACATAAACAAAGTGTGAGTAAATTTCTACTAAGTGTTTCTCGCAAACAAAGTATTCTTTCCGCGTTGGTGAGGGGGGCGGGGGTTAATCCGATTCACTTTTTCAATCTCATCCTTTTGTTTCTATCATACGACTGTCGCGGGATATTTTCCCTTCATAGAAAGTAAAATCAAAAGGCTTAAAAATGTTAAAAGTGTGTCAAATTAAAGAAAATTTACTTTTATGTCCAGGTAACGTAAATGCAGGGTGACGTAAGTGGGAGTACTACTGTATATCATACCGAATTTTCACTAAACATTACTGTATGGGCAGCTATTGCTTTAAACATATTAAAATTAAAGAGCAAAAAGATAGTTTTTTTTTTACGAAAGAAAGTGGATTTAACATTTCGTATTACGTTCGTCGAATTTTAAATCTATACGAATTTTATAAAGAAGCAACTTTTTTTTTTTTTTTTTTTTTTTTTTTTTTTGTAGTTGACAATTTCTGGAACTACCGAACCTTTTTCAAAAGTGATGGTGGCAAATTGGCGGTGACAAACACTACTACAACATAGGCTGTAATTATTGTCGGTGTTTAACCTCAGGGGTTGCAGAAGAAAAAAAAAGTTCTAAAATTGCAATTTTTGTAATACTGAAGGGGCTAGAAATTTGACATTTGGCATGGTAGTTAACAAGATGTAAATGCTCTCTAACAACAGTTTTAAAAAAAAATTCTAAACTTAAAAGGGTGAAATGAGCAAAAAGCGTTCTAAAAACATTCTAAGTTACCTTTTCTATGGAATCTCTGGAACTACCGAACCGATTTCAAACGTGATTTCAAACGTAATCATTAGGTTGAAATATTCACTCCTAATACAATAATATTTGTTCACAAAAACATTACAACAATGTAATTTAAGTGTAATTATTATTGTTATCATTTTAATTGTAGTTATTATTAGTAACAATCTCTCCTACTCATGTGCGCAATCACACCAACCCTGTAAGGACAGATTGCACAAAATAACTTTCTTGGTTTTATTACAACTGTTCTTTTAAATTACAACATAACAACAAAATAGCATTGGAAATGCATAAAAAACAAATGAAGTAAAAATTATTCATGGATAGTTTAGCAAAAAATTCATATTTAGATTTTTTAATGTTATTCTTTTGATTTGTGCGTAGACTCTCCTAGCTTTACCTTAGATAAAAATATCATTTGATTTATATATATATACTTCAGCATCAAAATTCAGAGAAAAAAAATGTAAAGTTTAACTAACGTGTTTCCATTTAGATAAATATATGTGTAGTTCCAAATTCTCTAAAAGCATCAATTTAAGAATTCTCTCCCAGGTTCCTTTTCCTCGTTACATGCAATATAACCTTTTCCTGCGTTATAGTTCTCAAATTCTTGTACCGAAGTAATAAAATTTCATAAGACATTTTTAAATGAATTTTATTATTAAATGCGTATTGTTTTTTAATAAATCAAAATTCTTTCTTTTTTTTATATTAAACCAGTTTTGAAAAAGTAGTACATAAATTAATAATATAAGGCATATTTATGATAAGATATGAACTTTTATATTTAAAAAAATATCAATAAGGATGACGTTATGTAACATTTTAGTACTGTAATTCAAGCATTATAGTACTTTCTTAAAAAATACTATATATCTTATAAAATATAGCATTTTAAAAGATAAAATTTGAGTTTAGTTCAATACTATCTCGTTTGTAACAGTTAAGTACACTGGTTAATATTTAAGAAACTGAGTTTTCGAATTATTTTAAAGTAAGGAATAAAAACAGAACATATTTTTTATGTTTCTTTTTAATTGTTAAACTAGATAATCTTCTTAACATAATCCTTATTCAGATATATTTAGTCTTTTTCAAATTTCCACATCAACAATGTATCTAATAGTACTCAATATATAACATAAACTTTTTCATCTGCAGAAATCTCGACATCTCGACATCTCGACCTTTTCTCTGAACCATATGTACTTTTCAGAGTTTCACATATCCGGTCTTTTGATATATTTCATCAGATGCATTACAAGAGGCACTCAGTAGAAGAACGTTCATTTTCAACAGGGTAATATCCCATGGATTTATTTCCTTTCAATAACATAGCTATCATTATACCGTTCAAGATTCTTAGTATTCTTCAAATTCTCGAATATAGAAGGGTTTTTTTAATTATAAGATGAATAATTATGTAATGGAAAGAATGTAATAATTTTTTTCACACTAAACAAGAAGAAAATTTAAATTTTGTATTAGTATGAATGTATGAATAAACATTTATTTAAGAAGTTTATTAAACAATCCTACCTGTCAAATTTAAAATAAATGTAATATAGCTTTAATAAAAGTTAATTTTTAAAAATAAAAAAATTAACATCATAATTGTTTCTTATATTCAAAACAAATAAGTCAGTTAATTAATACTTTGAGTTTTACGATTAGCATGGTTTTAGGTTAATATTTTAAAAATAAACAAAGGATTTTAAATATTTTTCTGTATGCTTTACATTAAACTATGGTTAAATATTTATATATATGTTTTTCTAAGTAAACAAATTCGGCTGATCACAGAAAAATATTTTATTTTAACTGCACATCAGTCTTGAACAAAACATGGACGGGATTATCTTATTTTCAATTATAAATCAAGATTTACCTCAGAGAATAATTCTTCACATGTCTTCGTCTACCTGGTCTATCTGGACATATCCTGGTTGGACGCTCAGGCAGACAAGCATTTATGACGGAAAATGACATCGTATAATAATAGACATTAAACGGAATATTTTACTTTAGATTGTCGTAGACCAGTCATTGTTTGATGTACTCTTAAGAATCTGTTCTTACATAATTAATTCTTTTTGAATCTCAATCGCGTTGTAATATATAGGACAATGTAATTTAACATAATTAATGTTTCAATAGTAATAGATAACGTCATTTTCTCTCAGCTGAGAGGACCTACTACGACATACCCAAGCAGACAACAATATTTTAAAATAGATTGTTTAAGGTTTAATTTGGAACCAAATTCATCTCGATACTCGATAAACTGAGTGGACCGTAAAAATGACGTATTGGCACCCCCTGCTGATCAAATGTTGCAGGAGTTTCTAAGAAATGACAAGTCATTATTTCATGTATGGTTAATAATCTCGTCCTTTATCATAATTTCATTTCGAAACTTGGTGACGTGTCATCTTTGTCACTGCCGCCCGCTCTATTTTGGTTGGTTACTATTTTTATTTCTACTTTTTTCATACTTTATGGTAAATTGAACGTTCATGACACCTAAAATTAACTTGACTTGCTCAGAAATTATCTGTGAATTCATTAAAATGTTTTATTCATCTTATAAATAGTCATTTCTCTTTTTACAATACATGTAGAGACCCGAAGCGGTCTCATTACTGTCTTTTTTGTTGCTGTTGTTGTTTCATTTTATGAGGTTTTCTTCCCTAATATCCGATCGAACTGATTAGAATGTTCTTGTGTGCTTATTTATTTTATTAATTTTCTTTATTATTTTTGCAAAGATGAATAAAATGGTTTTGTGATTTCTGGTAAAAATAACGTACTTACACCCTTATGGTTTTCAAGTTAAATTTTCCTTCGAAAATATTATTCTATACAGTAAAATAATAAAAAAACGCGTTTTTTTATATATATAAAGCTTTACTTTTATCACCGAAGAAATGGGATTTCAATCCCCCTCTCCCCCCAAAAAAGGAAACCCCTAAAATATTTACCGTCTAAAGAAAAATCTTAAATTTCCCAAAGTTGAAGACATTCCACAATATGGAAGCACTGATTTGAGCAGCTGAACAGTTTAGGTATTTCTTGGGCTTCGTTGTTGAAGCCAATTTTACGTCTAAGAGTAGCTGTAAAGTAAAATATTTCGCTTAATGTCTAGTATTCTAAAACTTGGGCAGCCATAGGATAAAAGTGCAACTGTTGTCTAAAATACTTATTAGTGAGTATAATTATAAATATAAATAAAGGTAGAAAAGCGTTTAGGAGATGATTAAAAATGGGAAAATCATTAAATAAAAATATATATAGCAATTACATTTTTGAAAACAAACGAAAAAAAAATGAAATGTTGAAATGTTAAATTGTTTAAAACAATCGAGATGAAGTAGGAAAATTCCAATAAAACAAGGCATTTATCAAAGATAGGCATACAATTTGTTTTGCTTGTAGTAACAAATCCGATATAAGAGTAAAAAATAAAGTACAATAATTTTTACGTAAATATAGTGTAAAGTATATTGTGAGGTTTTTTCTTACTTCAGAAAGTTAATTATAGATGGCAGCAACACAAAATTAATTGTGAAAAGTATACGATCTCTATCCGCTAGTGACATCTATCTTTCAGATCTTTGTTTTTCACTGCAGTGCCACAGAATGAGCCGAGAACAATATGGCACGACTTCTGTTTTCGTTACGAAAGTACGTCACGTTTCATGCAGGTAAAATTGTGATATAATTTGATTTTCTGCACAAAGTTCGTCATTTACGGGAGTAGTAAGTCTATATTGTTTTTCTACTTTCTTGACTTTAAAAAAGTGTTAAATTGTTTTCAAGTTTCAAAGAGAGTTTCAATGATTTAATTGAGACGTTTCAAGCATATGTTAATAGACTGGAATAGTCATTTATACTTTATGAAGTTAAAGAGGAAAAACAAATTCCTGCTATTAGACCGTGTTGGGGTTGAAAATTGTGTAATTTGTTATGCGATTTATCTTTTCCTAAAGCTGCTAAATCGTTGAAATATGAGAAAATTGTTGATATTCTGTTAAGGGGACAGATCACCTTTAAAATGGTCATAAATTCAATTTCAAGGTTTTGATTTCAGTAAATAGTGCATTTTATTCTGAGTAAAAGGTACCAATGTTTTTCAGAGGCGATAATTATTGACGAAGATATAAAGTAAAACGCAATCGTCATTCTTTGTTTTTGAATGGAGAGTGAAAACTTTAAATGCATTTAATTCACAACAATGATTTTCAAACTTGCGCGCGCGATTTCTCCAAAAATAATTTAGATAGAACCTCAATTTTTTTCAAACTTATTAATGTTGTAACAATGAACAAAATGAACTAGAATCTTTTAATTTGGTTAATAAATTAAAAAAAAATAACTGTAATTAAATTAAAAACGCATTTTGAATGCGCTTTTCGATGAACTACAGTTAATTATTTTTTAATTTATTGACCAAATTAAAAGATTCTTGTTCATTTTGTTCCTTGTTACATCATTAGTAAGTTTGAAAAAAATTGAGGTTCTATCTAAATTATTTTTGGAGAAATCGTGCGCGCAAGTTTGAAAATCATTGTTGTGAATTAAATGCATTTAAACTTTTCACTCTCCATTCAAAAACAAAGAATGACAATTGCGTTTTACTTTATATCTTCGTCAATAATTATCGCCTCTTAAAAACATTGGTACCTTTCTACTCAGAATAAAATGCACTATGTATTGACATCAAAACCTTGAAATTGAATTTTTGACCATTTTAAAGGTGATCTGTCCTCTTAGAGCAGTTAAGCTCCGTCACTAATAAATTTTGTCAAAGAATAAAATTTCATAATACAAGATTTTGATGCTAGATTAAAAAAATTGACAACTTTTTGTGAATTTTCAGGTGAAACATTAAATGAAAATCTTTCGGAGAAGTTTCTTCATCATCTCTTTAAAAATGAAACTATTCAGAGTACATTATATACGCAAGTTGATGATTTAAATTTTGATAAAGTCATTGGAAAAGCAATCATTTCGAAAAATGCCGAAATTGATTTTTTTGAATTGAAGCATAAAATTTTGGTTGTAAATAAACTTGCGTGTTCTAAAAATGTACAACCCTATGAATTTCCAAATGATTTTCAAACACAGAAAATTAACAATAATGTAAATAAGGGAAATTCTGAGGTAAACAAAAATAAATTGAAGTGTTACAGATGTGGTAATACATCACGTTTAGCAAATATCTGTAGATATATTAATACAATTTGCAACCAATGAAAGAAAAGAGGTCACTTGAGTAAGGTGTGTAGAAGTAAAAATAACACTGTTCAGAAACAAACGAATATATTTCATACAGTTGATATTTTATCTTTGAGTTATGATAAAGATACTACTCCAATAAAAGTGTGTATTTTAATCGAAAATAAAGCTAAAGCTGAAATGGAGTTAGATACCGGCTCCGGAATTTCGGCTGTACCGGTTAAAGGTTTTTGTAGAATCTTTCCAAATTATAAAAATTTTCCGCGAGATGTTCAGTTAAGAACTGCAATTGGTGAAATGTTTATGCCTTTTGGGCATGTAAATGTAGATGTTTTTTATGACGATAAAACGAAAAATCTTAAATAATACTTGATTAAAAAAAGATAACTTTCCCCTTTTATTTGGTAGAGATTGGGTATCTGCATTTAATTTTTTTCCCTCTAATTGAAATCTGTGTATGTATATGAAATTGCAAATTCTTCTGAAAAATTAAAAATATTATTAAATGATTTTTCTGATTTCTTTCCTAATAAAGTTGGGGAGATAAAAGCTTTGAAAGCTGAACTTTATCTAGAAAATGATACTACGCCCACATTTTGCAAAAGTAGAACGGTTACTTATGCTCTACGTGGAACATACTGTATGCACTAGGTAGTGGTTTGCATAAATTCACAAGAGTTGTTAACTATAAACTCTTCTAAGGGCTTATTCCAATTTTTAAAGTTACCAGCGTAAAGTTACCGTCTAATATATATATATATATGTTCCAAAGGGTCATACTAGTTCTCCATCTGTTTGCAAAGAACAAACGAACAGGTTTTATGTGGTATTGATGGTGTTGCAGTTTTCATTTATTAGTTAGTTTTCGTTTATTAGTCTCTTACAGGGGAAACTGATGAAATTCATTTGAAAAGGCTAAAAACAAGCATTAGAATGATTATGTAAATATAATATTTGGGAAAATAAAGACAAATAATTTTTTATGGCTGATCAAATTACATATTTTGGTTATAAATTTGTTAAGGAAGGTATAAATAAAACACAAGATAAAATTATGCTATTTCAAATGCTCCAAGACCAATAAATGTGTCATAAGTCAAAGCTTAGTTACATTGTATTCTAAATTTGTAACGAATTTATCTACAATTGCTCATCCTTTATCTAAACTGCTCAAAACGAATGTGAAATTTATATGGTCTTTTGTTTGTAAACAAGCATTTAAAGATATGAAAAATGAGATTATTTCTGAAAGAGTTCTTACACTTTTTAATCATAAATTTCCCTTAGTGTTATCAACCGATGAATCTGTATATGGTATTTCTTCAGTTCTTTCTCGTGGCAGATAACATAGAAAAACCGATTGCTTTTGTGACTAGGACTTTAACCAATGCAAAAAAAAGTTATAGCCAGGCGGATAAGGAAGCACTTGTATTAACTTTGGTTTAAAGAAATTTTTTAAATATTTGTATGATAAAAGATTTACTTTATTTGCGGACAGTACAGAAGTTGTGTCTATTTTTTTTTCTCTTACTAAGAGTATTCTTGTGCTTTTAGTTGCTAGAATGCAAATATATGCATTATATTTACAGTCATTTAAATATGATATTCGCTACAAGAAAACATCCGAACACAGAAATGTGGATGCTCTTTCACGACTTTAATTACGTAGTGAAGATTTACTTCCTCATTTAAATTTAAATAATCTAATGGATGAATCTGATTTTTTTTAAATTAACCAAATTTTTACTTTACCTTTTAAAACAATTACCCTTTAAATGCCAAAACAATTTCTGTAGCTACAAAATCTTTTTCTTTATTACGTAAAAATTTTTAACATCTAATTTCCTGTTCTCCAGTTCCAAAAAAATTTCCTTTTTGCCGGAAAGCAAAAAGAATTTACTCTTCAGCATTGTTGTGTTTTAAAAGGGTATAGAGTAATTATCCCTAAAATTTACAGAGAACAAATTTTAAATGATTTCCACTTTGGACATTTCAGTATAATGAAAATAAGTCTTTATCTCGCAGTTTTGTATGGTGGCCAGGCATTGACCAAGATATTAAAGATCTTGAACAGAATTGCACTACTTGTCTCAGTTTAAAAAAATCCTTCCAAGGTAGATACTCATCATTGGTAATGGCTTACAGCTCCATGGCAAATAATTCATATTGATTATTTTGGTCCTAATATGGGTAAAATGCCTTCCCTTGTTGTTGATGCTCATAGCAATTGGCCTGAAATTTTCATTGTCTCTAATACAACTTCAGTATTACTTGCCTTTCTTTTTTTTGTCAGATACAGTTATCCTGTATCTATGGCATATGATATTGCTAAACAGTTTTCTTCTGAAAAATTTGTGACAATCTTAAAGAATCATGGTGTAAAACACAGGTTTTATCTTAAAAAATCATGGTGTAAAACACAGGTTTCATGCTCCATACCATCCAGCTACCAATGGTCAGACTGAGAGATATGTAAAAATTCTCAAACGCGGATTAAAAGCCTCATTTTCAGAATCTGGTACTTTACAAATATAAAATTAAATAACTTTCTTTTTGCAGCATAGAAAGATGCCTCATGTGACAACAGGGGAGGATCCTACATCTCTATTTCTAAAGCGGCATGTAAGAACAAAAATAGATTTGATACTTCCAAACGTTACAAATTCTGTTCATGATAAGCAAAAAGCGAGAAATTCCAATAATAAATTAAACAATTTAAAATTAACCAAAAAGTGGCAGTTAGAAATTACACTTCTGAAGGCAAGTGGAAAATTGGTCGCATTATTGCAAAAGAGGGCAAGTTACATTATAGAATTTAAGTTGGTTCAAATACTTGAAAAAGACATATTGATCAGATAACTAATGTAGGATCAGTGGTACATTTAACTAATGATACAAATTCTGAAGAGTGCGATACAGAAAGTCACAAAAGGGAAAATACAGTTTTTATTCAAGGTGATTCTCTACTAATGCCTCCTAGTGTCACAGATCTTCGACCAGCTTCAACTCTGTTGTCCCAATTACTCCAAATACCAAACCAGTTGACTTTGTCTTCCCAACTATTCCAAGTCTTAAACCAGCTGACTCTTGTGTCCCAACCACCAGTTGACTTTGATATACCTACAGTCCCAAAACCCATGGTTCAAAATCGTATAATTAATGATGCTGCCAATCTTTAAAAACTAATTCTTCTTATTTTCCCCCACAGGTACTAGAACATTCCACAAGAATTCGAAGAACACCTAACCCCTTACAATTTTAAGAGAGGGGGAATTGTGGGGGGTTTTACTTCAGAAAGTAAATTATAGATGCAAGCACCACAAAAATAATTGTAAAAATTATACGTCCTCCATCAGCTAGTGACATCTATCTGTCAGATATTTGGTTTTCACTGCAGTGCCACAGAATGTTCATGTAGTTATGTCATGTCTTGCGAAGTTCATTAAATGCATAAAAATAATTTAATCGTCCAACTTATTTTAAAAATATGTACTATTTACTCTACTTAATATTCAATATATTATATATAGATATATACACTCTAATTCATGATGAAGTATTAAAATATTTTATGAAATGTAGGCACAATAACAAGATTAAAAAGCATTGAATATAGAAAACATGAACAATAAAACACAATTCAAAAACTCAACAGCTCTTAGCTTTTCGGAAGGTGGGAGGAGCAAAATGTATGAAAATATATACAGGGTGATTCATAAAAGATGGGCAGAACTTTAAGGGGTTATAGTACACTTAAAGACAAATAATATTAAATAGGAGACTAAGGGTCCCAGACGTATTCCCAAGGAGATAGGGGGCATTAAAGTTTAGGGTCCGAAATTTCAAATGATTATAAAACATGGAAAAATTGGTCGATTCGTTTGCGGTTTTTGCAAAAAATTTTCTTTATGCCAGTATTTTCTTGAAATAAAATTTTAAAGTTCAATTTCAAAAAATGCCGATAGGGGGCGCTTTAGACTTTGGAGTAACAAACAACTATTTTTTAACGTTATTTTTTGTATTTCTTTAAATGATTTCGAAAGCTTAGACTTAAACTTAAATTTTGATCTAAAAATCTGAGTCCTAACGAGTAGTTAAGTAGCGTAAACTGAAATTTGAAATTTGAAACCCTTCTCCCCCCAGAACAAAAATCAGTTATTCCCGATCTTTGTGTCGTAGATTAGGCTCTAACTACTGCCGCGTTTTGCTAAAATTATTCTTTATGTCAGTATTTTCTTGAAAATAAATTTTAAAGAAAATTTTCAAAAAATTCCGATAGAGGGCGCTTTAGACTTTGGAGTAACGAACAACTATTTTATACCGTTATTTTTTGTGTCTCATTAAATGCTTTCTAAAGCTTAGACTTAAATTTTCAGCCCAAAATCTGAATCGTTAGACGTGGTTAAGTTTCTGGGGAGAGGGGTTTGAAATTTCTACTCCTGAGCACAGTTCAGTTTACCATGTCCACACATTGTGTGCTGTGATACGAGGTAAAAAGACACAAATTAGGATTATGTTACCAAAGCATATTTATTAACATGTAATCACAATAAATGTTCAAAATTGTGACCACCAGAGGTTATGCACGCAGAACAACGGCGAAGAATGGAACGGCGAACATTCGCGAAAACATCAGGCTTTTCGAGCACTTCCCCTACAGCGGCGGAAAGTCTGGCGACCAGTTCCTCGGGGGATTCAATGGGTGTCTCATACAGAAGAGCCTTCAATCGTCCCCAAAAAAAGAAATCGAGGGGTGAAAGATCTGGCGAGCGAGCAGGCCAAGCAACAGGACCACCTCGACCAATCCATCTGTTCGGAAATGTGATGTCCAGATAGTTGCGGACGTCTCGTACGTAATGGGCTGGCGCTCCATCGTGCTGGAACCACATGACCCGCCGGATGCGTGGAGGAACAACGTTTAACAGGTCTGGCAGCACATGTTGCAGAAATGTGAGGTATGTTTTACCGTTGAGGCGTTCAGGAAGAAGGTACGGTCCGATTAGGTGGTCTCCGAGGATTCCTGCCCAAACATTGATGGAAAAGCGTCTCTGATGAGCATGTGGATACGTAGCATGTGGATTGACAGCCGCCCATACATGTGCATTGTGTGTGTTAAATGTACCTTCACGTGTGAAGGTACATTCATCGGTGAAAAGCACAGTTCGTCCAAAATGTGGATTTAGCGCGTTCTGCTGCAGAAACCAGCGGGCGAATTCAATACGATTTGGATAATCCCCTGGAGACAGTTTCTGGACTCGTTGCACATGAAACGGGAGCAAATGTTCATCCTTCAGTACCCTCCAAGTCGTGGACTGTGAGGTATCCACCTGGCTAGCCACTGTTCGTGTACTTGTACTTGGCTGCGCCGCTACTACATCCAGAATGGCTTCTGCAACAACTACTGATTCGTCCTTTTTTGCACGACCTGCATTCGACCGGGAAGCGAGAAATGATCCCGTCTCACACAACTGTCTGTGCAAGCGCTCGAAAGTTTTGCGGTTAGGCAACCGCCTGTTAGGAAATCGCTCTCCGTACATTCGTTGTGCCTCTGCACCATTTCCATCTGCCGCTCCGTAAATTAAATGCATCTCAGCCTTTTCCTTATTCGTGAAGGGCACCATCTTCCGATTCATTACTACAGCGACTTACACTTGACTCACCGTTCAGTGGTTTTTATGCCTGAATCGTGTCGAAATTTTGCATACGTGTTCTTCTTCTTCCCCATTTGACATTTGCATACTTTCTGTTTCCTTCTTCACCCGGTGACTAGCGTCAGGAATGGAGCTTTAACGTTTGCATGAGCGACGTTTCCAACTGTGCCAGTGCCTTTATG
The DNA here is from genome assembly GCA_963931845.1 of Maratus michaelseni. Taxonomy (NCBI): domain Eukaryota; kingdom Metazoa; phylum Arthropoda; class Arachnida; order Araneae; family Salticidae; genus Maratus; species Maratus michaelseni. The sequence continues at coordinate 399,488,663 of OZ007592.1, forward strand.
AGTGAATTCCGACTATGCAGTCCTTGACGAAAGTTGTATTTTTGCCTCGTATCACAGCACAGAATCGTTGGGCATGGTTAAGTAGTGCAAACTGAACTATGTTCAGAAGTTGAAATTTGAACCCCCTCCCCTCGCTACTGAACCACGCTCAGCGATTCAGATTTTGAGCTGAAAATTTAAGTTTAAGTCTAAGCTTTAGAAAGCATTTAATGAGACACAAAAAATAACGGTATAAAATAGTTGTTCGTTACTCCAAAGTCTAAAGCGCCCTCTATCGGAATTTTTTGAAAATTTTCTTTAAAATTTATTTTCAAGAAAATACTGACATAAAGAATAATTTTAGCAAAACGCGGCAGTAGTTAGAGCCTAATCTACGACACAAAGATCGGGAATAACTGATTTTTGTTCTGGGGGGAGAAGGGTTTCAAATTTCAAATTTCAGTTTACGCTACTTAACTACTCGTTAGGACTCAGATTTTTAGATCAAAATTTAAGTTTAAGTCTAAGCTTTCGAAATCATTTAAAGAAATACAAAAAATAACGTTAAAAAATAGTTGTTTGTTAATCCAAAGTCTAAAGCGCCCCCTATCGGCATTTTTTGAAATTGAACTTTAAAATTTTATTTCAAGAAAATACTGGCATAAAGAAAATTTTTTGCAAAAACCGCAAACGAATCGACCAATTTTTCCATGTTTTATAATCATTTGAAATTTCGGACCCTAAACTTTAATGCCCCCTATCTCCTTGGGAATACGTCTGGGACCCTTAGTCTCCTATTTAATATTATTTGTCTTTAAGTGTACTATAACCCCTTAAAGTTCTGCCCATCTTTTATGAATCACCCTGTATATAGTCTATCAGGTCTCGCAAGGCACCTGCATGAACTGAATTATACAAAGTATTTTCAGTAGTGAAAACGAATAAAATATTAAAACAGATCAGAACTGGAACATAACTAAATTATATCAAAGAATTACTTTAATGAAAATAAAAATGAAAATGTGAGGAGCTATGACCAACGTTCACTTGAAAAGACTTTAAAAAGGATACTGCATAGTAACAAGCTCAACTCGCCACGTCATCCACCGTCCACTAGAACAACAAAAAAAAACCTTAAGTTGTTAAAGCCAACATAATGAAAACTTTATTTGTCAGACCATTACCCAAACTCATCACATTCATTTCATCATGCTGGTTTCTTGTCAGTGTTGGACATCCGAAAGCACGTCTTCCTTTGCAAGACTTTAGCAATGATAATATACATATATCAAGACAGTGTACCAGCATCCATTACGACGTTGGCCTTCTTGTTGTTGTCATTCCAGAAAACTTGTAAAAATAAAAAATAACACATATGGATAAAAATTGTTGTAAAATAAATTTACTGTATAATTAAATATCTGTTTTACGAAAACATTCCTATTGTTACAAAATAACAAAAATTAATAAGACATAAAACAATACTAATAAAAACTTTTTAGATTAAATTAGAAAACCAGTGAGGCACTAATTGAGTACTAAAATTGGAAAAGTATCACGTTTATCAAAAAGATTGCTTTGTGAAAAAATATTTGTAATGTATAAATCTAAATCCAGAAAGTTAAAAAGTAAACTATTGTCAAAAGCCTTATTTAATTTTAAACAATTAGGATAAATGTCGTTACAAGCTGCTTCTGGTTATCGAAAAAAGTACGTCAGCAATGTATCTAGAATCTTTAAAACTTGTATTAGACAAAACATATTTATATTTATAGTAAACTAGTCGGATGTGCGAATCCCAGAACTTTCTTTTATCTCATAGATGTTAATACTTCAAAAACGGTAATTTTACTTTAATTATGCATTTTAGAATCTAAAAATGCAGAATAGCTGCGCTACCTGTTACATGATTTACACGAAAACCCAATCAGTATCAAAATATATGTCAAGGTCTAACTGCATATGAAGTTCGACGAAAATTCGTGCATTAGTTCTTGAGATACAGAAATCGTGGAAATCGTGAAAAAAGCTGCATATCAGCGCTACCTTTTAGGATATTTACACCAAAACGTAATCAGTTTCTATTTATGTCAAGGTCTAATAGAATATGAAGTTTCATAAAATTATGTGCATTTGCCTTGTGATATAGTTATCGTGAAAATCGTGAAAAAATTTAGCATAAGGCAGACTGTTGGGCAATTTGCATCAAAGCTAATCAGCACTAACTTATATCAAGGTCTAACTGAATATAAAGTTTTATTAAATTCCGTGCTTCTTGAGATAGAACTCCCACAATTTTTTTGTCACATACACACAAACACACAGAGAAAGATAGAGAGAGAGAGACACACAGAGACATTTTCTAAAAACAGCCAAATCGTGTTCAGGACTTCTAAAACGTATAAATCAATCAAATAGCGGAAGTCAAAATTTTTCATTAATCAAATACTTTCTTCTTGTAATGATAGAAGAAAGTAAAAATAAATAGATCTCTAGTAGGCAGCTCTACTAGAACATATCAATGCCGCAGACTTGATAATACGAGAATCATTAAATCTAATTAAGTTATTTACAAAAAAAAAAAAAAAAAAAACATAAACAAGCTCAAGAAAAAATCACTTTTAATATTTAATTCTTTTTGAATATAAAAAAAATATTCAAAACTTAGTAAGCAATGCAAATCGATTTACATATTGGAAATACAAAATCATGTTTATATAAATTAGTGGGCGTAGTTTTAAATTTATGCAGAACTGCAATACTTTTGTCAATACATAAAAAATAATTCGTATTTTTAAATTTAAATTTCAAGAAAACCATAAATACGTTTAAAAAGATCCTGAAGCTTAACTTTCAATCTCTTTCCAATACCATTCTAATTGCAGCATATAAATCTGAATTTAATTGTGTTTTTATGAAATTTAGCAGTTAAAAACAAAAAGGAAAAGCTCTGATAATTGATTATTGCAAAATTTTAATAATGCATACTTTTACATTTTTTAATATAGGCATCAAATTTATTGACAGTAGTGTTTTATCCCATTTTACTTTTCTCAGAATACTTATACTATGTGTATACATGTATATATATATATTACAAAACAAAAAAATAAGAAGAACTTTAAATTTAATGTAAATTAAAGATAAAACCCACACAAACGCAAAAAAAAAAAAAAAAAAAAAAAACAGGTATTATCTTCTATCAATATGAAATAACAATTTCTTTTTCTATTGTTAAGGTTGATCATAAAAAGCAAATATTCAAAAACTAGTATAATTTTTGTAGTACGAAGGTAACTTCACCTACTCTGATGATGCTTAAATATCTATTATTAAATTTAGACAGGTTTTGTTATGCAAGAAATGCTTATGAAATCCCAGATCGTAGAGGAATAAGTCATGATAGAGAGAATGCAGGTTTTATATACCGGATGAACCAAAAGTTCGTTAAAGCTTTAAAAATTCATAAAAAAGGAAGAAATTATGATAAAGAAGTTCTGTTTGCAAGAAAGGGCTCAATAAGGTAGTCGGATTTTTTTAGCAAACAAAATTAGTTAAAAAGTCATTTGTAGATGGCGCTAACATGCGAGAGATTCAGCAGAATTATGCAAATTAATCTTGCAATAAAAGACCGGGATACACGAGGATTTCTCATTCGCTTTCAGTATGTTATCTTTACCCGATCGAGCACTGTTGGTGAAGTTGTTCTATTTGAACGGAGAGTCAGCAGCTGTTGCGTTGCGAAAATTTCGCACGGCGAAAGTACTGAAAACAAAGAGTGGGATCTGCAAGTCATGTTGAACAATTTTTATTGCAAGAATACATGAATGGAGTTGTCCTGTTCATTGTGTTTCGGGTTGTCAGCGCCCTCTACCAGTGACATTTTTAACTAATTTTTTTTCGCTGCTAAAAAAAATCAGACTACTTTGTGAGCCCTTTCTTGCAAACCACACTTCTGTATCATAATTTTTTCTTTTTTTATGAATTTTTAAAGTTTTAACAAACTTTTGTTTCATTCGGTATAAATGTTTTAATGCGAATTGGGAGAGCAGTATTTGTAAAGAGAGGTTTAAGATATTTGGAAGATCGAGCGACCTTACATTTTATGTTAAGGATGTGTTTTCTGAAGGTACGGCATTAATCAAGGTTAACGCTTAGGTATTTGGTGTCATCTTTCCAAAAGAGGGTAGTGTTATTAGGAGTTAGTCTTTTGGAGTAGAATAAATTTCCAGAAGTGCAAAATTGCAGCTGTTTTGATTTCAATAATTTTATCATGCTAAAGCTAGCACCAGCCCATGAAAATTTCAAGGTATCCTTGAGTGTTTCTCTATAATAAAATAAGAGTAGTCTGTGATGCGTAAATAGTGGTATCGACAGCATATAAAGGATTTAAGTTAATATTGAACGAGGTATAACGTTACAAAAAAAAAAAGTTCGAAAGCGCCAGTCCTAGAAACGGACTGCGAAGGATGTAAAAATCAAGTATGTAACTGGACTGTTTGGGGTAGGATAAAGTTCCAGAAATGTAAAACGCAGCGGTTTTGTATTCATTCATTTGGATAGATAAGGTGTTATTGATGCGGACATATAAAGTTGAATCACCAAGGTAAAAGTGTATGAAATGTAACCGGAAAGGATATTTATGCGAAGTAAATTGTAAAAAAGACCCTTGTGCAAGATTTTGTCAAATACCTTAGGGATATTTAAGAGAACTGTAGCAACTGGTTTCTCCGCATTGAAGTTTTTGGCGTGGAAGAATTCGAGAACACAAATCAAAACTTATTTCAAAATTTATTCAGACTTATATTTTAAAATATTAAATAAATTTTTTCAGTGATTTTAAGTTTTCAAAATTCATTTTGGAATTCAAAAATTACACTAAACAAGTATATGAAGATACTTTATATATTCCATTAAAAATGTAGCTAGATAGACATATATAAGTTTATTTTATTTTATGCTAAAGTAACTATGATTTATGTTTTAGGAATTTCTTTTAATTTTCACAAGTATATGTAAAAATTATCGTTATATATACTTTTATATTATAAAATACAAGTTATACAATATTTAGACTTTTATTAAATAGTCGTCAATCCAACATAAGGCATATCAAATTGTTTAGTGAAATGGAATCCTTGTTTTTTTTGGCAAACTACTGGGATGTTCTATATCGATGCATGTTGCGATAGCTGGCAATAACCGCTGCAAAGCTTTGTTGGCATAATGTTCTTGGATTTTGCATGAGGATTTTGAGGACTTAAAATATTGTGTTCATTTTATAAAAAATATCTTGAAGCTACACATAAGGTATCATACATTTTCAAATTAAAGTGTGGTTGTGGGCCAAAGGGATAGGCTAGTGAAGTCGTTGGACTAAACTTCTGTAGCGAAAAACTGGCACACTCTAGACAGAGCAACTGTAGATTTGCAATCAGCTCCCTGGATCGTCCAAAATTTAAAATTATCACTTTGCATGATAATTTATTTCCAAAACGAGAACTTGCTTTAAGACATGCAAAGATGCTCGGAATGACAGCCTTAGTTATTTACCAAGTTATTATGAATTTATAATGCGTCATGTTGGGCAGCTTTATTTACTCATTTTTTGTTAATGTTGGATATATTTTTGTAAGTGACTTGTGCGCACAACATTATACGGATATAAAAAAATAATTTTTGACACATCATAATTTTTATTTTTGTAACTTTTTTTGGTCACCAGAGAAAGTTAAATTTTAGTTAACAATAAATGTTAGCACAGCACGTACAAACATAGAATAATCTAAATTTTGAAACGTTTTTATATTTACTTTAGCATTACTCCATTTTCTGTTTGCAATTAATTATTGAATCTCTTTTAAGTAAAAAACTATCAAATAACAACCATTCTATTAACAGAATCTTCAGACACAGGTGTATTTACATGATCAAATGTAAAACAAGACCAAACAATAAAAAAACTGATTATCACTATTAGAAAAACTTAACTAATAGTTGATATTTCCTCAACAAGCGACACATAAAACAGAAAGTTAGTAAAACAATGTCACACGTAACAAACTGTTTCAAGCTTTGAGGTATGCACATTTTATTGAATAATTATCTCTAATTGTATTAGGTTTCAAACAATGAAATCAAACATTTCAGAAATCTTTCGTACAAAATTTGCAGACGAGCTAACTATAGTACAAATATTTGAATAGCTTTAAGCTGTAAATACGCTAAGGGAAAACATTTAACGAGAATAGGAAAAATGTTTATTCGCATTTTTTTCTTTCAACATGCCATTTTCCACGAATTTTAATAAATAATTAATTTAAGACATTTAGGTTAATTAAATTTATTTTTTTCGTAGATACATTTGATTAATATAACATTTTTTTAATCACAGTAGACAATAGTTAATCAAGCTTGAAAGAGTTATTTTGAAAATGGAAATACAGTTATTGTTTATTAATAAAATGATTTAAAAAATAATTATATGAAGAAAATCGATATAAATTTATGCATATAAAATGAAATTACATAGAAAAACATTTTAATGGAGTTAACATTGGAGAAAGTAGGATAAAACAGCATACCAGTTTATATCCAATTTTGCATTTTATACTCTGTACGGAATAGACTTTTGGGAATAGATTAAAAATGCAAAAGATATGAAATAGTTTCTTTTAAATTAATTATCAAAGAATAAATTAAGATTTTTTTCTAAAACGAAGCGAAGTTCTGGTGATTGACATACAGAATGAATTTGTTTCTATGATAAGCGTTTATCCGAATGAATTATATGACCTTGCGTTTCATATTTAGAGAGCTAAGTTCTGTTGTTATTATTAGTGAAGAGGAGTTTTCGTCTTTTAAATTACGAAAAAAATGTTATTTATTTTTTCTCCTGAAAGAAAACAAAATGAGGCAATAATTATTTTCGTTCCGCCGTTTAAAAAAAAAAAATACCTCGATTTTGTTATTGCGGCTGGCAGGTCGAGCATAGGCTATAGTTTTTTCAGCATGCCTAGAAGTGTCCAAGCTTAATATATATATATATATATATATTGTTTCAGTATTCATTTAATAATTTACAGGAACAGGTCGGTATTTTTTTTTTCACTATTTATGTTATTCTCATTCTTTCTGTCTTTTTGGAATCATAATTAGACATGAAACGATCCCACACCCGGGCTTATATCTATCAGCATGCTCGGAACGATCGAGGCCCGTACAACGTTGGTTGGTTCTGCTAGTAATAATATAAATAAAATGCTGGTTCTGTACACAGATGAAAATAATAGCATACATTTTAAAAAGTGTTATCTCATATTTACTTTATCAAAGTTGCGTTTTAAAGTGTGGCCTGTTTCTAAATAAAGAGAAAAAGAAAGATAAAAATAAATTAAATATTTTCTTATCCTTTTAAGTATTCTCTTTAATCAATACACACGTAGGGAATTATTATATATACAACTTATGTTTCAATTTGCAGATAAGACGTAAATACTAATGAATAGTTAATTGTATTAGTTACTTTTAAAATATGCGAAGAATATTCTAAGTATATATTTTAATAACACGAAAATGTGTTATAAAAATTTACACGAATATGATTCATTAAAAAAAACAATAGTATGGATAAGGTCTAAATAAATTTAACATAATTTTTGTAAAATGGAAAATACATTTTATTTTTTTATTTTGATTGTGTCTTACTACGCTGAAAACGACGTGCAAGTAAGTTTTTAAGTAAATATGCAACACAAAGTTTAATAATTTCTAACGAAATCTTAGCATTCACTGTTTTACCTTGAGGCAAATTGAATGGAGTTTAATAAAAAATGTAATGAATTCTATGACTAAAAAATATGTTTCTGGCAAATGGATTATAATCAAGCCACCCGTTGTTAAGCATAATTAATTTAAAAGCATGGTATTTTTTTATATTCATCTGAAACTGTTATCATATTTTCTGATGAATGGTAAATAATATGTAATATTATAATATTTGCAAACAAGGCACAATATTTTATTTTTGTAATCATTACTAAAACATTAAATATTTAAAATCTATATAAAATAAAAGCCGTTCTTGGTATGTATGTATGTTTCTTATACAAATCTACAGTTTTTGTCCGATTTGAACGAAACTTGATGTACATACGCTTAGCCAGGTGGTTCTGTTAGTATTCTAATAAAACAAAACATGAAATAATTTATTTAATTTGTCTTTTCTGAAAGTCTTTGTCACCAGATAGCAAACATTTATATAAATATTCTTTTTCCATATAATGCTAATTAATGAAACAATCATGTTCTTTTTTAAAATGTTGCGAGATTTATGCGAAAAGAATAAATGTTTTTGATACGAAAATCACATTCCCTAAGCTAAATAATGACACATTTTCTTATTATTCAACTAACATTGAGCAATGTTGGACAAATCATTTCAGCTTCCCCTACACTGTTAAAAATTTGCAGCAAACTGGCCAGTTATTCGACCGTTTTTATAAAAAACAATTACAATGCTGTAAGTTAACGCTATTCGGACCATATTATTGTCAATATTACGGTCAGAATAGAATTAAATTACGGTTATGTAACCGTTTTCTATAAAAACGGTCATATGACTGGACAGTTTGCTGCAAATTTTTAACAGTGTAGTAGCAAAGCAGTATTTGACCAGTATTGTTTATATTAGCTATATATTAGCCCTTTTACAAAATATTTTATTTGTATTTATTTCTTTTGTATTGAATAGGATTTAGTTTAATATCTTATTCTAGTTTTTTAAATGGAATAACGATCTAAGTAATACACACACACACACACGTAGTCTCGTGTAACATGGCGAGTGCAGACACGGTCAGAATCCGGTTCACTGAGGACATCACACAAAATGTGTATTTAGCAAATTTTTTTTGTTTTTTTAAATAAATATAAGTTTAACAATACGTATTTGTTTTTGAAATTTTAAAATTTTAATTTTTTTAAATATGTTTTTTTTTTCAATGTATCTGAGGACATACCCATACATACATCTATCCGTGGACATACCCATACATACATCTATCCGTGGACATACCCATACATACATCTATTCGTGGACTTACCTATACATACATCTATCCGTGGACATACCCATACATACATCTATCCGTGGACTTACCTATACATACATCTATCCGTGGACATATGCATACATACATGTATCCGTGGACATACTTATATGACATAGACATACATATACATGTGGCAGATGATTTTTTAATTTTTAGCTCACAGGCTATCAAACACTGAGAGCTTATGTGCCCGCCGGTTCTGTATGTATGTACGTATGTACGTACGTATGTACGTAACGCGATAACTCTTCATAGAAATATCCTTTTTCCTTCAAATTTTGTTTATAGGTTCACTGTGTTAAGGCGCTTCCCTGATTAGTTTTTGGGATTGATTGGTTAATTATAAAGGGGGGAACAGGGGGCTAATCCCCCACTATTTTATATAAATGGGTTTTTCATACAGAATTATTCCGTTTTCCTTCAAATTTTGTTTATAGGTTCACTGTGTTAAGGCGCTTCCTTGATTAGTCTTTGGGATCGATTGGTTAAGTATAAAGGGGGGAACAGGGGGCTAATCCCCCACTATTTTAAATAAATGGGTTTTTCATGCAGAATTATTCCGTTTTCCTTCAAATTTTGTTTATAGGTCCACTGTGTTAAGACGCTTCCCTGATTAGTTTTCGGGATTGATTGGTTAAGTATAAAGGGGGGGGACGGGAGGGCTAATCCCCCCTTAATTTATATAAATGGGTTTTTCAAGCAGAATTATCCCATTTGCTTCAAAATTTGTATATAGGTTCATTGTGATAATGCGCTTCTCTGAATAGTTTTGGGGGTTCATTGGTTAAGTATAAAGGGGAAAGGGGTGGGGCTAATCCCCCCTTAATTTAGATAAATGGGTTTTTCATGCAGCATTATCCGATTTTCTTCAAATTTTGTATATATATATTCATTGTAATAAGAGGCTTCCCTGATTAGTTTAAGGGGTTCATTAGTTAACTATGAGGGGGTAACGGGGGGATGACCCCCCTTAATATATTGTCGATTTCTTTATTTTTCTAGGGGCTTATTTCAAATTCTTTGAAATACGAGTATAATATGCAATTAGTGTGAATAGCCTGTGAGCTCAATGCCCTCAGTTTAACTGGGCAGTTTTCTTTTTATTAGCTCACAGGCTATCAAAGCCTGAGAGCTTATGTGCCCGCCGGTTCTGTATGTATGTACGTAATGCGATAACTCTTCATAGAAATATCCGTTTTCCTTCAAATTTTGTTTATAGGTTCACTGTGTTAAGGCGCTTCCCTGATTAGTTTTTGGGATTGATTGGTTAAGTATAAAGGGGGGAAAGGGGGGGCTAATCCCCCCTAATTTATATAAATGGGTTTTTCATACAGAATTATTCCGTTTTCCTTCAAATTTTGTTTATAGGTTCACTGTGTTAAGGCGCTTCCTTGATTAGTCTTTGGGATTGATTGGTTAAGTATAAAGTGGGGAATGGGGGGCTAATAACCCACTATTTTAAATAAATGGGTTTTTCATGCAGAATTATTCCGTTTTCCTTCAAATTTTGTTTATAGGTTCACTGTGTTAGGACGCTTCCCTGATTAGTTTTCGGGATTGATTGGTTAAGTATAACGGGGGGAACGGGGGGCTGATCCCCCCCCCCCTTAATTTATATAAATGGGTTTTTCATGCAGAATTATCCCATTTGCTTCAAAATTTGTTTATAGGTTCATTGGGTTAAAACGCTTCCCTGATTAGTTTTCGGGATTGATTGGTTAAGTATAAAGAGGGGGGGGGGCGGGGGGCTAATCCCCCCTTAATTTATATAAATGGGTTTTTCATGCAGAATTATCCCATTTTCTACAAAATTGGTTTATAGGTTCATTGGGTTAAAACGCTTCCCTGATTAGTTTTCGGGATTGATTGGTTAAGTATAAAGGGGACGGGGGGGGGCTAATCCCCCCTTAATTTATATAAATGGATTTTTCAAGCAGAATTATCCCATTTGCTTCAAAATTTGTATATAGGTTCATTGTGATAATGCGCTTCTCTGAATACTTTTGGGGGTTCAATGGTTAAGTATAAAGGGGGAAGGGGTGGGGCTAATCCCCCCTTAATTTAGATAAATGGGTTTTTCATGCAGCATTATCCGATTTTCTTCAAATTTTGTATATATATATTCATTGTAATAAGAGGCCTCCCTGATTAAGATAAGGGGTTCATTAGTTAACTATGAGGGGGTAACGGGGGGATGACCCCCCTTAATATATTGTCGATTTCTTTATTTTTCTAAGGGCTTATTTCAAATTCTTTGAAATACGAGTATAATATGCAATTAGTGTGAATAGCCTGTGAGCTCAATGCCCTCAGTTTAACTGGGCAGTTTTCTTTTTATTAAGAACACTGAACGTACGGATTTAGAGTTCGTTTGTTCGTATTTGAAATTCGATAATATTAAGAGATAATGTAAGACCTACAAAAATCATAGACGACACATTTATCAATCAGGATTTCATTGAGGTCTTCGTATTTTGAGGTCCGAACTTTTAGACAAAAGTAAGTACCAAAAAATTAATTTATGTTTTTAGCTCACAGGCTATCAAAGCCTGAGAGCTAATGTGCCCGCCCCTTCTGTATGTATGTATGTACGTATGTACGTAACGCGAGAACTCTTGATAGAACTAACCGTTTTGCTTTAAACTTTGGCTATAGGTTCCTTGTGATAAGGAGCTTCCCTGATTAGTTTTGGGGGTTCATTGGTTAAGTATAAAGGGGGAACGGGGGGGTCTAACCCCCTCCCCACCTTATTTTAGATAAACATTTTTCATGCAGAATTATCCGATATTCTTCAAATTGTGTATATAGGTTCATTGTGATAAGGCACTTCTCTGATTAGTCTTGGGGTTCATTGGTTAAGTATAAAGGGGGAACGGGGGACTACCCCCCTTAATTTCGATAAATGGGTTTTTCATGCAGAATTATTCCATTTTCTTCAAATTTTGTATGTACATTGAGATAAGGTACTTTCCTGTTTAGTTTTGGGGGTTTATTGATTAAGTATAAAGGGGGTAACTGGGGTTTAACCCCCCCTTAGTTTAGATAAATGGGTTTTCCATGCAGAATTATCCTATTTGCTTCAAATTTTTGTATATAGGTTCACTGTAATAAGGCGCGCTTCCCTGCTTAGTTTGGGGGCTTCATTAGTTAATTATAAGGGGGGAACGGGAGGATGATACCCCCATTAATATACTGTCAATTTCTTTATTTTTCGAGGGTTTGTTTCAAATTCTTTGAAATACGAGTTTAATATACACTTAGTGTGAATAGACTGTGAGCTGAATGCCCTCAGTTTAACTGGGCAGTTTTCTCTTTATTTTAGATATGCCGATAGTGAGTAAGATATTGAGTAGGGAAAAAATGTGAAATCTGTTTAAACCTTTCCGGCGCTGTGTTACCACTTTGGCAACGCCAAAATATATATCAGTGTATCTGAGTTTACTATAAGTTTACTGGCACCCTGAATATTTAATAAAAGTTTAACCTTTATAACGCACGTGAAAATAAGCATTTATTTTGTAATAAATTCGTTTGTAAATTCGGTATCAGTCAATTATTTCATCCTTTTAGAAACAGAGTTACTCCATATCGTAAAGGGTTAAAGGGCAGTGTATACCAAAGCGACTCTACTGGGGCTACAGTCCTGCATCTGGTCGGGTTTATCCGCACCCGATCCTACCCGAACAACGGGGTCGGGTCGGTTTGGAGCTATAATTTGTCATTGCGTTTCGGGTTCGGGTTAGGTTGACTCCTACTTTATTGCTGCGACTCGGGGTCGGGTCGATTTTTGGTTGGGTTTTGACTCTCGCTGGTCGGGTTTGGATTGACCCGTTTTTTTAAAGAATGTCCACAATATTTTTTCAAATTATATATATATATATATATATATATATATATATAATTACAATAAGACGACCATAATGGACATTCCCGAAAAGCGGAAACCTCTATTTAGCGAACACTTTTTCGATTCCTAAACACTATCACAAGTAACAAATTCATAATTCTATTATCACTATTATCATAAATTATAAACTATCACAAATACGATACATGTGTTTTTGTGTGTATCATAAACGAAATGTTGGTAATGCTTTTCGTATCCTGAGAAAAGAAAAAAAATGGTTCTTAACTGCACCGTAAAGAAAAATAATCTATGATCTTACATACATTTTATTTTTTCTCATGCAGTACACTGAATATATACTAATTCATATTCAGATACGTATTTATTTTCATATAAAACATAGATCTGTTCAAACTTTTTGTTAAAATCCCAACAATCCGACATGCAAAAAATCTAAATATGACCGGAATAATTATTCTAGGGTGAACCCGAGACGCAGAAAAGAAATATGAGTCACCCGACCCGAAAAAAAAAAAAAAAAGAAAAGAAAAGAAAAATTAGAAACAACCCCACCAAAAAAAAAAATAAATAAATAAATAAAAATTAGAAGCAACCCGACCGTAAGCAGGACTCTATTCGACTGTCTCCAGATGTTCGCTATTGAGGTTTCACTATATTTGAATATTAAAGAATATAGATTTTTCCCTTTCTCTATATAAAATATAAAATTTATATTACAGATATAATTGTACATTACTTTTCATAATAGCATTAAAATATGATTTATTGTCCTTTCATTGCGGGTTCGAGTCGGGTCGCGTTTCGTGGAATTTTTTTTTTTTCGTGTTTCGGTCGGGTTGTGGGTTGACTACAATCGGAATTTGCGGGTTCGGGTCGGGTTACAACACGACGCTTGCTGGACTCTAACTGGGGCTATAGTCCAAATCAAATTACCCCATTTTTGAGCAGTTTGCCATATTAAATGCTAAAGAGATAAAAATTGGTACAGTTGTTCAATGATGGCTACTGATGAATATGAAAAAGTCCTGATGGATAGGAGGTGAATTGGGGGGGGGGGGCGGCAAAATAAATTACTTTTTTTAGTTTTTTACAAATATTTCAGAAACAGTTGGTTTTCATGAAAAAATGTACTCTGACATAAATTAAAGAACATACAAATCTCTACAAATGACAGGTATATACAGTGGAACCTCGATTATCCGTCAGTCACAGGACCGGAGCATTGACGGACTTTCCGAAAAAAAAAATCACTTTAATTTCAAATTTACTTAGTTAATGTGTATTCAAATTTATTAAATATTGTCGCAAAAAAGAACAGAAAAAGAGAATTGAGACATTTATTTATTTATTTACTTTTTTATTTATTTATTTTTTGGATGGGGGGGGGGAGGCGGGTCTGGTGATGAGTGTGAAAGGGGGGATGACTGCCCCCCGACTCATGATTATTATGAATCATCTAAATTATACATACCTAATTATAAATTGATATGTATCTACTTTTAGTTTTCTCCATGTTTTAAATTCCCAGTTATAATATTTCACATTAATAAACATTTCATTAGTGATGAATATTTATCTTTCATAAACTACTTACCTGTCATTTTTTCATGCAATATTCGAGTGTTTACCGTTTTCTTTTTTTTTCTTTCTTTTTTTTCTCTTTTTTTTCTTTTTCTTTTTCTTTTTTCTTTCTTTTCTTTTTTTTTTTTTTCAACAATATTTAATAAATTTGAATAGACATTAAGTAAGTAAATTTGAAATTGAAGTGATTTTTTTTTTTGCGGAAAATCCGTGAAGGCTCCGGTCCTCTGACTGACGGATAATCGAAGTTCCACTGTATATACCTGTCATTTGTAGATTTTATGTTCTTTAATGTCAGAGTAATTTTTTCATGAAAACCAACAGTTTCTGAGATATTTGTTAAAAACTAAAAAAATACTTTATTTTGCCCCCCCCCCCCACTCCCGTCCACCTCACCTCGCTCACCTCCTATCCATCATGACTTTTTACAAAGTCATCAGTAGCCATCAATGAACTACTGTTCCAATTTTTATCTCTGTAGCATTTATTATGGCGACATTCAGTAAATAAATTTGAAATTACAGCTTTTTTTTTTTTTTGAGCAAAATCCGTCAAAGCTCCGGTCTTGTGACTGACGGAAGACCGAGGTTCCACTGTATATACCTGTCATTTGTAGAGAATTTTATGTACTATAATTTATGTAAATTTGACGGACTTTCCGCTAAAAAATCACTTTAATATCAAGTTTATTTACTTAATGTCGCCATAATAAATACTACAAAGATAAAAAAAAAAATCCCTATCGGCCTACAGGCACAGGTAGATTTCGAAGACGGAGACAGTGGGGCTCCTGTTTATTGGGAATTGCAGAAGAAAGACCTATTTTCCATGATGTGGTAGTTGGGACCACCCACTTCGAAATATACATCTGCCTGTAGGCGGAGCCAGCCGGGATTTTTTTTTTTCTTTTTTCTACCGTAAGAGTTGGTCCTGTAAAAAACTTGCCAGTATAAAAGTTGTAGATAATATTAAGAAGATTTATAATAAATTCAAGCGGATTTGATATCTTATTAATTGACGAAATTATGGTTTTTTTCTTCTGAAACCCCTATCCTCCCCCTCCATAGGGGCATTTTTAATGAAATCAAAAATCTGTCATACATAAATTTTCGGCCCTTTACCTAGAAGTAATAATAACTTTAAACGGATTCGATACGTATCATAATTAAGAATTTATGGGGGGTTTTCTGTTTTCACAAAAAGCCTCCACCCATCCCCCCCCCCCCCTGGTTCGATTTTGCCCATTATCGAACTTGACCGAGATTTTATGCCCCTTGATTTTATGTATCAGTTTGGAAAATATTTGTGAATATGGTTGGAGTTATCGTGTCCATAAAAAAGTCACATAGATAGATAGATAGATAGATAAAGTTTTGAACTGAGGGTGGTTTTGGGTTCTGGGAGTCATAATCGGCGTAGATCTGCAATTTTTTTTCAAAAATCCCAACTTAGGGGAGAATGTAATAGGTAGTATTACTTGCGAAATCTATCTAAGAGGCTGTTCTCAAATCCAAAGAAGCTACTTTCTGACACATTTCTAAATTCATTTATATTCGGTAAAGCAAGATGTTTTTATTCAGAATCTATCTATTCGAATAACGCTTTCAATTCATTGGTAAAGCATTACTGACCTTGCCAGATGTCAAGAGGTATCACAGACAAAGGGATGGGAAGGGGAGCAAATCGCTTTAGGGTCAAAAGAGCGTCTAAATAAATGCTTGTTAAAAGGGGTTCTCAAATGAAGAAAATTATATTGTGTTTTTCAACTTTTACATAAGATATTCTTTAAATTTATTTTAAAGGAAGAAAAATACAATTGGAACAATAATCTTTTATTTATTTATTTTTTAGAAAATGCATGAAAATTTTACTGTAATTCCTCAGATTAAAAAAATAATAATACCTCATATATATTTTTTTAAATGAACAGTATTCTTCCGTTCGGTTCGAAACTATGAAAAAACAGCTATTTGGGAAAACCATAGAACTAGGAACAATATTTTTTTAGTTCTATGGAGAAAACATCGAAAAATCGCTTCATTTGAAAGCATTATGCTGTTGACGAATTCGCTTATTTTTTATTCTGCTACTAAAACGATGTAAATGCATGAATAGATCTGAACAATATAAGGAATATTCATTCAATTTTAGATTAGTTTTGTCTTAATTATCAAATTCATTAAAAATATAACTTTAAAAAAAAATAGGTTATAGTAAATGTCTATAAAAATGAGTGAAATTTCAAGTGTTTAAATTGAGGTTTGTTTATAAATTATGTGAATTAAACTTATTTTGCTATAACATGCCCTTATTTCATGATTTTAATGTTAATTTTTAGTATTCACAAAATTTTTCATTTAAATTTTGAAAAGCATGCTTTTATCAAATTTTTCATTAATTAATAATTAAATAATTAAAGAATATACGTTTTCTTCATTAATTGGCTTTCTGAGGTCATTCGTGTGACAATAAAATAACTTGACTAAGAGAAATAGCGAAAGAACTTTCGTGAATGCAAAGCGAAAACAAACGATCTCGCTGCCATTTTACCTACTGTGACGTCACAAGAATAATTCCATAGCTAATATCAACAATATTGCATATATACGGATTGAATATTTATAGATAACATAATAAACTTTGTGTCCCAATCATGGAATAATTTTCAAACACAGAAGAAAAAAAGTTTTAGATATTTTAAACCAGATTCCATAAAACAGAAGTATTTTCTTATTATTATGAGTAGTAGGAAAACAAGAGTTCAATGACAGGAGAGTGTACGGGTGCAATGGCGTAGGCAGGATAACTCCTTGGGAGGTGCTATATTCTTAGATGCCTGTACATTTCAGGGTTCCGGCCATTTTTCTTTCATTAGACTCAGGCCTGGAATACATTATTTCTGGGTTGTGTCAGGCTGCCATTTTCTTTAATAATGTTATTGTACATTTGTTAACAGAATCTGTAGAAATTTATTCTCGTTTAATAAATAGACAACAAAAATTTTCTTCAAATATTTTATTATAATTTTTAATCTACATTTACTTATTTTTTTATAGAGCTTCAAAATTACGATATTTCTTATTTTATTTTGTCTGTGTGTATATTTCAATTTCGTATACAATGGTTTGCGAACATATAATCGGAAAAATGCTGCACTTAAAAAAATTAAATTGTACGTGTGATAGTTAAAAAATATAGTTTTTTTTTTCTTTTTTCTTTTAATTGAAAAAGGCAGGGCCGGAAACAGCCAAGGATCTGAAAATATCGGACCGTATAGACCAGTATAGTTTCATGAAATTCGTGAGCCAATGATCGTAAGCCAATGATCGTAAGCCAATGATTCGTAAGCCAAATCAATGATCAACCGAAAGTCGATTAAATTAGAAAAATCAAGCAGTTTATAAAACATTTTAGAAGAAAAAATTTTAACTTCTTGCTGATAATTTAAACAGAAACAGAAATCAATTAAAGTTAATATATAATATAGGAAATCCATGAAATTACTGGGCCAGTCATAGTATGACAGTACTGAATGTCAGAAAAACGAAATTTTTGACCTAAAAAAATTATTTTTTCTTTAACTGTAACATGTTAAATGTTTATTTTTTTTTTAATTAGCATATATTAAACGTCTTCATGTATTTTTAAAAAGAACATTTTAAAATATAATTCAGAAACGAAATGAATATTTTCCGAAATTTCGAGAAAATGATCCTTAGGATTTTTGTAAAATAACCTTTCATAATTTTAAGAAACCTGAAATTGTTAAGCTGATATCACACGGACTACCATACGATATGAAGTATGCTATTGCCTCTCGCTTACTTGGAGCTACACTTTCACAGCTGCAACTAGTGTTATTTTCCATACTGAGAGTTATCTGCTAATGTAAGGAGAGGGAGTAACATTTGGCGAGTAATTGCAGCAGGTGTTTTAATATTCAGTGTAGAGTTCGATTGATAAACAGGAAGCATTATCGTGTACTAACATTTTATATATTGCAGTTTGTTTTCGTGTCTGTTATATATATATATATAATATTATGATCATTTTACTTAAAATTCCAAGATTATAAAAACAATACTCTGGCTAATATAACATTAAAATTCTAAATTATAGAATCCATAGAAACTGAATCTTCACTTTACGTCTTTCATTACCTGTAAATATTAAGAATTTTCAACTATTAGTATTAAGTGATTTAGAAAAAAATAGTATATCAAAACTAGTTTTTTGTCGCATGTATTGGAACCGCACTTTATCGCTAAGCCGAAATCTGTAACGCAAAGAAAGATTTTAAATTAAGTTTTAGTTCTTTTGCTAAAATCACTATTATGACATTTTTAGTTAATATATTTTACATATTTTAAATGTAATTCCTGTTACATATTGAATGTAATGTAAAATTGAAACACGTAATAGAACTTAGATATAGTTTATCCTGTTTTGCAGTGTTTAGTCCTTGGTTTTGATGATTTTAATCATTTTTCGAAAGTTTAAATGAGTTTTTGATATTTTTCGTTTCAAAAACACAATCCTTATTTTAATAGATATTGTGTACAGTCCTGGGGGGGGGGGGGGACAACCTTAGCTAAGGTGTGTCTATGTGTCAGGGACTGATTTTCCTCAAAGTCCCGGGTTGGCGAGACGCCCCTCCTGCTTACCGAGGGCAATAAACTAGTTGCATCCTCCTTCCCTAGGACTCGACGATCAGAAGCCGCGGCAAAGCAAGAAGGGTCGCGGTCGTTGGGAATCTCGACATATAGCCGAGAACTCAGCTTCCCTCATGGGGTTACGGCTACGGAGCCGTCGGGGGACTCTACGAATTAACCAGGTGTTTTCGTGGTTGTTTTCTCGGATATTGGGATCCACCACGTGTCATAACGACCAATGTCGTCAACTCCTTGTATAAATAGTAGTGATGCGCAGGTGGCGGTGCTCCTACCGGTCGCAGCGCATACGGTTGGCCTCTCCCGGTCGTGCGCGTTATAAGTCCCTCTGGACTTGGTATGCGACGGTTGACATGCTTGACAGACGCCACTCTGGCGACTGGCGGCACAGCTCAGTTTTAGTTGATAAATTCTTAAGAAATCAGATTTTTCCTTAAAAATTGATGTGTTCCCTCTGTTTTTTGTCTAATTATTAAGAAAGAGGTGTTGCAGGGCTCGGAGGAAATTAAGAGTTCGGCTAAGATTGTTGTGCCTTTTAGGAAAAGGGAACGCGTTTTGGTATTGGGTGTCGATACATCAGTTGATGAAGACTTATTTAAAAAAGACTTTGGTAGAATCTTAGAGGATTTTGGTCTGGTGGGAGGCTTTGGTTGTGGATTGGCTCAGAAACTTAAGGATCCGTCGTTATCGGATGATGTGAGGGCGGTTATAGAGAAATTGTATCAAGAACATAGAAGTGAGTTTAGGATAGTAAGAAAAATTGAAACCCGTGCTGGAAAAGTAAATTGGCTTATAGATGTGGATCAAGAAACAAAGGCAGGTCTTTTGCTAAGGAAAATAATTTGTATAGACTACGAACGATATAGAGTGGTTGAACATGTCAACATTATCAGATGCTTTAAGTGTCAAGAATTCGGCCACATGTCGGGGCGTTGCCAAGGTGAACAGAGGTGTCTTAAATGCTCGGGGAGTCATGGAATCCAGGATTGTAAAGCAAAGCAAGATCAATGTCCAAACTGTTACTTTGCAGGAATAGACTTAGAAACTGATCATAGAGCAGATAGCCCGAACTGTCCCTCATTTAAGTCTTATCGTGATTCTCTGATTCCCCCCCGGTTGTAAGGGCACCTCGGCTGTCACGACTTCTGGTCTTGTGGATGAAGAGAAGCTGAGCTTTTTGCAGATCAACTTACATAGAAGTGTGGATGCTAACGATGCTTTGGCGGATTACGTTTTAAATTTCGGCATTGATTGTATTGTCTGTCAGGACCCCCATATATCTAACTCTAAATTAAGTTCTATTCCTTCTTCTTGGTCTACTTTTCTTTCTAATAACAATAACGCAGCTATCGTATTTACAAATAACAATTACACAGTGATCAGCACAGTTAAATTTGATAATTCTATTTTTGTTAACTTGAGTCTTAAAGATGGTGGATATATAATTATTGGCTCTCAGTATTCTTCGCCCTCATCAAATATTGACACTGATTGTACAGCATGGTCTGCAGTATTTCCTGATTACGAGAAGATTCTATTAGCGGGTGATTTTAATGTACACATTAAGGATTTGGGATATTCAAGAGAAAACACAAGAACGGAGGAATTTATGGAGCACTTGGTTACGAATGGTCTTTTTATAATGAACGACCCTGAGGCTCCTCATTCTTGGATTGTAGATAAAAAAAAGGGCCGTCCGGATTTGACAATTGGTGGAACAGAGATTTGTGAAAAAATTTCATCATGGTGTGTAGATACAGATAATTTTTCATACTCTGATCACAGATATATTAGGTTCACATTGGATTTGTCTGCCAGCAAACGTTGCAACACAAGATTTAAGACTAAAAATAAAAATTTTAACAAATTCAATAGGTTATTTAGTAAAGAAAAAACTTTCTTGAATAATGCATTGAATATAGCTGATTCATCGGTTGAACTAGACGACTGGATGAATATATTTTACGAAAAGCTGATGTCTATTACGGAAAAATGCTTCAAAAGCGGTCAGATCTCAAGAATAACAGTCCCACATTGGTATACTACGGATCTTAAAATTGAACGTAATAAGGTAAACGCTCTCTACAAGAGGTCAACAAAGAACCCAGAAAATGAAGCATATAAACTGTCTTTTTTGTCGGCACGAGCTTTGTATAAAAAGAGTCTTCGTATAGCGAAAAGGAAGTCATGGATGGATTTCTGCGCTAAGTCTGCGGACAAATTTGGCAGTGTTTTTAAATATATCTCCAATAAACAGATCAGACATACGGATTTGGTTTTTTCAACTTTGGAAGATTCGGAAATTTTTGATACCCATGACGATGTAGTACTTACTTTGATGAAAGAACATTTTAAAGTGGATAAAGTTCCTGAGAATATTTTTGAATTTGAACCATCTTCTCCATTGATTCCTGACTGTGCATTGGACAAGTTTACCCGTCGTGAATTGCTCTTTGTTTTGACAAAACAAGAAAATGGTAAGGCTCCTGGTTTCGATGACTTAGACGCATTAATAATAAAAAATGTCTGTCATCGTTTTACAGATCTGATGCTAAATCTTTTTAATAAGTGTTTCAGTCTTGGTTATTTTCCGAAAATTTGGAAGAAAGGCTTAGTAGTATTTTTTAGGAAGCGCAATAGGCAGGCCAATCTCGCCAGATCCTATCGTCCTATTACTCTCCTTCCGATTATGGGGAAAATTTATGAAAGATTGATAAAGCTCCGCGTCATGACTCGACTGGAAAGTATTAACTTTTTTCATAAGGGTCAATTCGGTTTTAGAGAAGGTCTCAGCACAACTTCTGCTATGGTAGAGGTGAAAAGAATGGTTAAAAGGATCTTATTATCAAGTAAATATTGTTCATTGATCTCTATAGATATTCAGGGTGCGTTTGACGCCATGTCATGGCACATTTTGGCACAAGTCATAGAGAAGCTTCCTCTGGATATTTACATAAAATCAGTTCTAAAAACTATATATCATCACGCCAAATTGGCTTCAGAAGTACTAATGGAGTGAAATGGTTCACCTCGTTCCTCGGCTGCTCACAGGGATCTTGTCTTGGTCCTTTTTTGTGGTTAATTGTTGCAGATGACATTTTGAAATGCTTTATCAGCCATGGATGAGAATATCGTTTCATATGCTGACGACTTTGTACTTCTGGGAGGATCTAATACGAGACAAAGTTTAGAAAATAAAATTAATGATAGATTGGAATTTTTTACTGAAATCTGTTCAGAGTATAAATTACAGTTAAGCTCTGAGAAAAGTGAAGCTATGCTTTTTGGCCAGTTTACGCTCAGTAACCGTAACCCAATTTTTAAATTAGGTGATGCTTCAGTTCCAGTGAAACAAAATATCAAATACTTAGGTTTTATCATGGATGCTAAATTCAATTGGTTAGATCATCTTTCTGCTGTTAGGGAAAAGGTCGCTTCGTTTGCATTGAGTCTTAAGAAGACAAACTGCAGAGATCTGGGTTCCTCTACATCATTGCGTAAGATGTAGTATCAGGTTGTAATAGACAAGCAAATAACATATGGTTTTCCGGCATGGTTTCCGGACCTTCGCGTTCATGCTATTCGGCGACTTAGTTCATGTCAACGTGTTGGTCTTTTATCTATAGTTGGTACATACCGTACAGTCTCCACTGAAGCCTTATGTGTTTTAAGTGGTATTCCTCCTATTGAAATCGACTTGAAATATAGAAATTTGAAGTATTTATTGCTTAATGGTGATAGCTCTTTGTCAATGTAGAATTTTGAGATTACTAGTAGCGATATATCACCCTTGATCAAGACTTCTGATTTTCCCTTTTATTATAAACTACAAAATTTGACTTTTGATCCTGCTTTTTCTTTTGGAGACTTCAGTGAAGACAGATTGATCATTTATACAGATGGCTCTAAAACAGAAAAAGGTACAGGTTGTGCTTTTACGGTTTGCAGGGCTGGTTTGTTCATTTTTTATGATAAAATTCATCTTAGAGCACATAATTCGGTCTATCAAGCTGAACTGACAGCTATTAATGAGGCATTAAAGTGGTTTTTTACTTTCTCTGATGCTAAACTTCTGGAAATAAGAACTGACAGTCTATCGTCAATCCACGCGTTGCAGAATATTTTTCCAACAAATGTCATTATTAAAGAAATTTTTGACCAACTTCTGTGCAATCCCGACAGATTTGTTAATTTAGTTTGGGTTAAAGCTCATGTAGGTGTTTTTGGAAATGAGCGTGCAGACCAATTGGCTAAGATTGCAACAGATCAAGACGCATCAAATAGAACGATTAAAATACCATACCCACGTTTAGTTTGTAATATTTATTGTAAGCATCATGTTCAACTTTCCTGGCAGGAGAGATGGGCTAACTTGGAAAAGGGTCGTGACACGTATAACGTTCTCAATAAAGTTAATAGTGACTTTGTCTGTAGTGGAAAATTAATTTCATATTTCCTTTCGGGACACGGCAGTTTCCCGTTTTATTTAAAGAAAATCGGCCGTATATGCAGACTGATAAATGTGTCTGTGGTCAAGAAGGTACTGTAGTACATTATCTGTTTGGAAAATGCCGACTTATTCAGAATAACTTTATATTTGATAAGAGAAAGACACTTAGGAAAAATTTTGCTAGTGTTCTTTTTGGAAAACAGAATTATAGGAAGTTATGTGATATTTATAATAAACTGAACGAAAAGTACTCTTTTATAAAATATAGATTTTAATTATATATAACAGTATAGCTAACTTTACTATTGGGTATTTGTCCTTCTACTCATACTTGGGAAGTCTTGTTATTCGTTGTATAAACAGCTGTTTACTTTTTATTATATTATTTGCTGAAGGTTTGGTGAATAACTAACTGGGTGATGCTCTCTATGTTTAACACAGTGTTTATCTAAACAGTGCTTTTTCATGATGAACATTATGTGTTTGATTGTTTATCATCTCGAGAATGCCTCTACTTCTAGTTGGGAATAGATACTGGTGTCATTTTTAGACGGACTTTTGCCATGGATGGAACTCATTTTTTATTCTTGTAGTGAACTGCTGGTGTTGATTTTATGCTGAACTCTGCTTTGGACAGTGATAGTTTTTCTTCTTGTTACTACTATGAACTGGCTAATGACTTTTGAACTCTAGCAGTGATAAACATCAGTTTTAATTTTGACAGAGACTTGCTGTTTTTTTTTTTAATTTTAGGTTTTTGTGCTGTATATTCTGTTTTGTTTTTAATTTTATTTAATTTAGTTTTATTTTTAAGTTTATTTGGTCTATTGACGTATTAATAGAATAATTTTTAGTTTTTAAAAGACCAATGTAACTCCAATGGTCTATAAAGTTGTTTTTCTTTTTAGTTTTAGCTAATATATAGTTTAGATAATAGTTAGTTGGTTTGTTTTACTGTATTGTTGACATTTTGTCGACTATGTATCGTGTTTGCTCCACATTATTTGCCCGTTGTATCCGGGCCTGTTGTCTTGGCTGGGTTTCGTTGGCGGTGGAGGGGATCCGCTGTGGGAGGTTGTATCACCTATGGCTTTTTGGATTGGTGCTCCCACAGGTGATTTCTGTCCCTTTTCTGTCTAATTATTAATACCCATTAAGTTGTTTGTTGCTTACAAACTAAAATTTAAATTTAAATTTCCTCTTATCTTATAAGTTGATATCGTCATCTTATAGTCGAAAAATTCTTAAGAAATCAGATTTTTTCCTTAAAAATTCACATTTTCCATTGTTATGCTTAATTATTAATACTCATTAAGGTGTTCATCATTCAAAATTAATGTATATGTTTAATATTCCTCTTATAGCTTCATATCCTCGTCTTGTAGTTGACAAATTCATTTAAAATTAGCTTTTTTCCTTAAAAATTGATATTTCCCATTTGTGTTGCTTAATTATTGATATTCATTAAGGTGTTCATCATTCAAAATTCAAAAATATTTAATTTTCACCTTATGGTTTGATATTCTCATCTTATAGTTGAAAAATTCTTAAGAAATCGGCTTTTTTCCTTAAAATTTGATATTTTTCCATTGTTTTGCTTAATTATTCGTCTTTAAAAATTAATATATAAATTTAATATTTATCTTATAGTATGATAATCTTTTTCATTTAACCTCGTCTTAGTCGTTCTTAAGCTTACCTCTCATCTTATAGTTCAAATTTAACCCTTTTTTCTTTAACTTTTCCACCTAGGGGCCGTTGAGGCGATTTCTGTGGCGGTGACGCACCGGCGGCGGAGGGACGGGAGGAGGGTGCACCTTCCTGTCCTTGAACTCTTGTTTTCCTACTACTATTATGATTTATATGTAAAAATAATTATCTATCATAAAAATTTGTTAAATATCTCTTAAATCAATTGTCAAACGAGCCATCAAAAGAATATGATAATCAGCAGTTAGCAATATATATATAATCAGATATTTCTGATGAAAGGAAATAAAAAAAATTAAAACATTTTCTGAAATATATATTATTTTTAGCAAGTGAAAAAAACCAGTAATATAGCATAAGAGTGTTAAATATTTCATTCTATAGAAAATTAGCAGTGAAAAACTTTTTTACAGGTAAAAAGTAAAGTTTGCGAAAGTATTACATTTGTTTAACGAATTCTGTTTAATATATTCAATATTTTTGTTTCGATGGAAATCGAAATATAAATATTGAATGCCATTTTCAAAAACATACATCATGCATGCATTTAAAAGTTACATAAAGATGTTGCCTTTTTTTTTTCCATGCAACTGGCAGTTTATATGTTTCTGACACATTCACGAAGACATTTTTATGTATAAAAGTCAAAAGTGTACAATTTTTAGATATTACCTTTTAGGGTGCCATGGAATCGAACAGCGGAAAAATTAAAGGGATGGATAAAAAACTTATCTTTATAAATTTATTTTGGAAAGGGGGGGGGCAGGCGGAGTGCAAACATTCATACTTGCCCTGGATGAAAAAAATCATAGTTTCAGCCCTGCCAGCAAACAGTGAGACAATTGAATAAAATATTCTACAAGTATAAATCATATTTGGCAGGTGAAGAGAGAGTGTGGCGGGGGTGAAAGGTTTTATTCACAATTCGAAAATGACTTTTTCGTCGATTTATTTACATCAAAAACAATTAAACAAGTTGGAAATTGTACGTCAAACGTGACAAATGAGGTGCGTTCGTACTATAGCTAGTTATATAAATATTCAGATCTTGATGATTTACAATTCTGTGAAATGAATCATATCGTCTGAAGATTAATTTCTGTAATAAAATAAGTAGCTCGGTCGCTTGACGATTCAATCTCGGAAACTCCTATAACAAGCATTATTTAAACACATTTAACAACATTTATTATTTAACAACATTTATTTAAAAAAATCAAATTTCTTAATAAATGTTTTTATTAATATTGTCTAGAGTTTTGATTCGATTTTCTTAAAATTTGAAATGCCTCGACAAAATTCTGCAAAGATAATATCTTAAATTTCAATCCATTCGGTTGGGTATTTTTTGCGTTGTTATATGCGGACGGACGGGCAGACAGGACAGACGGACGGATAAGACGATGACAATAGGTGCTACGTATTTATATAATTACGAACGCACCTAAAAACAAAAATATTTCATATCACGTTTAATGAGAAACCAACAGGGAAGACCGAGCCATGCTCGGCTAAAATTAGCTTTGTATTCAACTCAATATAACAATAAATTCTCTGTACAATATATAATAATCTTTCCTATGTATCCTGATTGGTTGAATTCTGTTTTCGAAAACGTTCCTTGGACGCTGATTGGTTGAATCATGTATATCGGCTCCCATTGAGGATTTCTAGAAAATTCTTTCATATTCTAAAAAACAGTTTTTTCGCCAAATGTCGCCAAAATTTGGCGAAAATGCGCAAACATGGCACATTCTTTCATTTGGCGTCAAGCATGCGTTTTGGCACTGTTATTAAATTTGTTTTAATCATAATGTTGTGTTTTGAAAATATTAAAAAAAAAAACCCTTAAACAAGATTTTGATCATGTATGCATTGGTTTTTTCAGCATTTGGATGAGAAAAATCATTTATTTTAAAATATATTATATGTTTATCCATCACTGCTAGAATGTATATAGCGAGAGTAATTATCTCATCTTTTTTTCCCTTAAAGAAAAAATACCAATTTTAAAAGTAATTTCTCATAAAAGAATTTTTTCAATCATATTTATCTTTTAATATTAGTCTTATAATATTATGTATGATTCTAATTCAGTTACTTTAAATGACATTTATGAAACAGTAAATATCATAAGAACAGATAACAAGGCACTCTTGCACGTAGCTTCTTAGGTTTATTTATTTACTTATTATTATAATATAGATTTTTGTGCCTCCATCTTTTGTCAGTAATTCTCTGGTGGTATTTATATATTACTTGAGGATGTATTGGTCAATAGAAGTAAGTCGTGTAAGATAATTTGTGCATACTGATGTGTTTGTGCCTAAGAGCCCAAATTTCCCAAATTCGGCATTCAGCATAATATTCTATACATGGAAATTTCTTAATCGTTCTCCTCATTCCTCATAAAATAGTTACACGCTTATTCAATACAGATGGTCATTCATGTAAAAATACTGTACGATTGTGAGTTATTCATTTTCATCATATGCACGACGATCAAGGCCAAGCAAACTTAGATATGAGTAAAGAAAACAATATTCCATAAGTATAAATCATATATGGTAGATGGGGTGAAAGAAAAATTTTGTGGTTATATACTTTTGGAAAAAGCAGCACAGCATACACGAAAAATTGAAATCACCACACAAAAATGGCATTGGGCAAACATAAAATTTCACAGTCAGTGTGTGAGCGCTGAAGGGTGCAAGCATAGTATTACAAAAAAATTATTTTACTTTTTTTCCCGTGGAAAAAATAAAATAAAACATTTCTGTGATACAGGTTGTTTAAAAAAAGATAAGAGATTTTAGATCACAATACAACAAACAATTTTTGTATTGAAAACGAGTGTCGCAATCTGTTTATTCAAGCAAAAACTCAGGGTAACTAGTTCAAGCCGAACGCTGATATTTAGGCAGACGTTTAAGAAAAATGAACACATGTTAACGATATTTTCAATAGATTTATCATATTCTATACGAAACAAGATATCACGAAATGTGCTTGAAATGTACAGTAATTCGATCAGTGATATCGTATAGAATTTTAACTACATTCCGAAAAATGAAGCTTACAATTCCGCGCTGTTTGGACACAGATGGTGATAACTTCCAAAAATTATTGCGATTTTCATCAGATGCACTACGATCAAGGTCAAGCAAACTTAGATATGAGTAAAAGAAAACAATATTCCATACGTATAAATCATATATGGTAGATGGGGTGAAAGAAACATTTTGTGGTTATACTAGGAGAAAAAACAGCACAGCATACACGAAAAATTGAAATCACCACACAAAAATGGCCACATTTGACATAAAGCAAGTTAAGTCTATTGAAAATTTTGTTAAAACAACTTTATTATTTTTATATTTAGGAACACGAATTCTTGTTCGGCTTCGAGTGAAAAATCAATGTTTTTGTTTAAACAAATGAATTACGATTCTGGTTTGTTACACAAAAATTATTTGTTGTATTGTAATCTTCCAACTCTTAAAGGTTGTCTCAACTTATTTGAAACAATTTGGATAAATGTAACATTAGTTTTATGTTGTTTCATTGGTGTTTTGTAACTCTAAGGTAACAAACGCTGTTAAAATAAAAAATGTCTAACATGTTTACTGATTCTAACATACGAGAAAAAGTAGTATTTTGATTTTATTTATTAAAAAAAAATTCTAATAAGCTTTGCCTAATGAACTAGCTATCAATAACTGACTCCCTCTCCCCTCCCCCACCCAGACATACCGAATTCTGGTCTCGCTAAAAAACAATAAGTGCTTTTTCTTTCAGTTTATCTACAATTGTTTTATTGGGTAATTTTTAAGTAAGAAAGTATATTCTGTTGTTTAATACAGTTTAAAAAAACTGTATTTCAAATTAAAAATGTCCTTTTTCAATTTTCCACGTTAGTATATCATCGTATATAACAATCATATTTAAAAATTTGCATCCATAAATGCTTATAAGCTTTCGAGGAATTTTAAGACTATAACTTATCCTTCAATTTGGGATTACTTTTTAAGTCGAAACCATAGTACATTAACTCTGTGACAAAATATTTTTCACCACTGTATTTATTCGAACGTTAGATATAACTTGGATTTATATAAGTGTAACTTTCTTTTTTATTTATATTTGAAATCTGTTTACTAGAATAATCCTTTGTGCATACCAGGGTTCGTACGGATCAGGGAATTTTCCAGGAGTTATACCAGTATATTTTTTATAGAAAAAGAAATGTATGTTAAACTCGAGAACTTCGCCTTCTTTTAAGCAGGGATTTTCTGTAAAAAGATACTGTTACCGAAGAATTTCCAGGTCGCAAAATTCCAGGAGGCGCACGAACCCTGGCATGCTGTCCACGACAGTGGACAAAAATGCTATTTTTTTCCTACCTGACATATTTCATTTACAGTTCCTATTCAAAGCTTATGCTACTCTGTGACATCTATGCTTTCAGTAAACAACAACAACGGGTAACTTGTTGCGATATCATCAATAGGGATGTCCCTTCAGAATGCCCGTAAGTTGTTCCGCATGAATTAAAAGCAGGTTTCTAAACAAACAATATTATTTAAACAGTATTTTATTTATTGATTATTGTTTTTAGACATGCTGGGTTGATGCATAATTGAAACACACGTATAAAAATACTTTATTTCTTTTGTTTTGGACTATAGTGGGCAGGCTGTAATTAAAAAAATTAAAATTAAATTATTATACATAAATTAATTTTTCTCATTCTCTGTGACCATTTTAGTCAGAAAATAACAAATTTAATGTTGGAGATTTGCCAGTTTGAAAGAATGCAACAAACTGTTAAGCTATCAATATACGTCAAGCGTGACAAATGAGGTGCATTCTTACTATAACTAGTTTCAGTGAATATAATTATATCGTCTGTTATTATTATTATGATTAATTTCCGTAATAAAATAAGTGCATTTTAAGTTGGCAACATTTTATCTTTTGTTGACATTTACTGAAAATTCCAATGGGAAACTTAAGCCTTGCTTTGAAACTTTCAGAATTTGAAATCTATATTTAGACGCCCCACCAGTGGCTGAGAGGTTCTGCTCTCAAAGCTAGTAGACAAAAAGTGCTGTGTTCAAACCCTTGTCGTGCTCGTCGACCTAACCATTCGGAGTTTTCCGTGGTTTTCTTCTAACCTTGCCGTAAATACGGGTTAGGATCCCTTAGAAAGACCCTCACGGAGGGCACTCCACCCTAGGGCCTATATTAGCCCTCGTGTAGATAATCGGCCGTCATGGATATACCAACCAACCAACCATATTTAGATTCTTTTTCCATTTAATATCTATTTCTCCGGAAACATCTATCCAAAAAACTGTCGGTAGATTATAGGATTGCTATAATTAAACAATTTTAGAATACAAATTCAGTTTTTAAATTCAGTCATGCGGAAATAATATGACTCCATATTAAATAGTACGTAATCACCATGGCAACCTAGAATCATTACCTATCATGGAATATCATTGAATTAATTACGTATGATAGGATTTAATGGAATGAAAAAAGCTTTTATTAATATATTTTTAAGTTTTGATTAGATTTTCGAAAAAATTAAAATGACTCGATAAAATTTTGCAACGATTACATATATTAAATTTTAATTTCTTTGGTTGGGTAGTTTTTGAGCTGTTATATGCGGGCAGACGGACAGACCAGACGACGACTATAGGTGCTACGTATTTATATAATTACGAACGCACCCCTAAAAACACATATTACCATTTAAAGTATAACACAATGCATTCAATGGAATATTAGTTTTTAAAAATAAAAACAGATATCTATTTGTTTAAATCCGATCTACTACATTTTTTAGCACTTCCTAACATCGTTGAAAAGTGCTTGTGAATTCAGTTTGTATGTCTGTCAACCGTCTGTCTGTCCGTGCTCTAACTCTCATAAATATATTCGGATTGTCATGCAATTGATATATGTTATTGAAATTTATTGTGGCATGTTCGGTAAACGCTTATAGTTTTTTTACAGGAACACCAAAAAATATTATGTTACATTACGGTCTATATATAGCACTTTCATTTAAAATGAATAATATAAACATGAAAAATATACTTAATAATTACTTTATTTATTTATTTATTTATTTGTTTTGTCAGAACTCCTCGCACAAGACAAAATTTTAAACATATGGACGTAAAAATAAATATCTGTACAGAACAATTAACACTATACAGGTTGTTGATCCATTTTATGCGTCATTTATAAAAACTATCATTAAGAAATACCATATTCTTCCCAGATAATTTGAATAGTTATTTTTGATTATTATAAGTATAAATATTTCGGGAATAAAATAAAGGAAAATTAGTATTGAAAATTTTATTCTCGAAATTTCTGAGTAAAAAATCCGCCAGATTTAGCCACACTGTTTGTAGCCTGTATAGTGGTTAAAAAGGATCTGGTTTAAATTAAAGCTATGGTTTAAATTTTTAACTGCACATAAATATGTTTTTCATGTTTAAAATGCAGTTGTCTTGCGAAAGGGGGGCCCCAACATGTTCTTTGTGCCCGTGCCCCGCATAGAGTTCTTCAGGCTTTGAATGTCAGAATAAAATGTCTATAACAATTTGATACAGATCAACAGATTTGTATAGCCCAAATATTTGAAGTATGCTATGAAAATCATTTAAAATATTCGCAAACTTATCTGCTCCAACATATGCTATTGGTAAATCATTTTTGGCAATGAAACACTTGAAAAAATATGTACAAAATTTCAAATATTAATTTGGTATTTGGTTAACACTAACGTTAATATGTCATCGAAAAAACAATTAAATGAGATTTTAATTTTATTTGCAATGCAAATAGTCTTACATTTTCTTTCGTAATTATATTAGACTGAATTATTTCAATTCATAATAAAGCTTATCAATTAGTAAAAAAAATCCCTGACGGCTCGGCCTACAGGCACAGGTAGATTTCGAAGACGCAGACCGTGGGGCGCCTGTTTGTTGGGAATTGCGGAAGAAATGACCTTTTTGCCATGATGCGGCAGTTGAAACCGCCTACTACGAAACCTAACTTGTTTGCAGGTGGAGCCAGCAGGGATTTTTTTTGTTTTTATTTATTTATTTATTTATTTTTTTTTTTGCTATAAGAGTTGGTCCTATAAAAAACTTGTCAATATAAAAGTTTCAGATAATATTAAGAGGATTTATAATAAATTTAAGCGGATTTGAAATCTTGTGAATTGACGAAGTTATGAATTTTTTTCTTCTAAAACCCCCCTCCCCCCCCCCTTGGGGCCATTTTTAATTATATCAAAAATCTGTCACACATAAATTTTCGGCCCTTCTCCTAGAAGTAATAATAACTTTAAACGGATTCGATACGTACCATAATTAAGAAATTATGGGGGGGGGGTTCTGTTTTCACAAAAAGCCCTCCCATTCTCCCCCCTTGGTTCGATTTTGCCCATTAACGAACTTGACCGAGATTTTATGCCCCTTGATTTTATGTATCAGTTTGGAAGAGATTTGTGCAGAATTATTGCAGTTATCGTGTCCATAAAAAAGTGCCATAGATAGATAGATAGATAGATAGATAGATAGATTAAAGTTTTGAACTGGGGGTGGTTTTGGGTTCTGGAAGTCATGATCGGCGTAGATCTGCAAAAATTTTTCAAAAATTCCAACTTAGGTGAGAATATAATAGGTAGTATTTCTTACGAAATCTACCTAAAAACAAATTTAAAATAAGTCTAAATAAGTCTGACCTTGCAATCTTTGTTTCATATTTTTTTATTCTTTCTTCCTTTTTACAAATTCCATTCAAAGAGTATTTTTCGGAAATCTCTTATCTCGTTTCTTTCCCTTGCTAAAAAGGCGGGAAAAAAATGAGAACACTAGCAAGCGTATTATACCTCGAGGGTGTTTGTACATGTACCCCTGGCTTGGCCTAAGCAAGTAGAGGGTCAAAATTATCGTCACCACAGTTTTCTTGTTTCTATCACTGGACCCTGAAAGCAATTAGAAAGGGCGGGGGGTATTGGAAGGGGTCTTGCTAGTAGTTGTAGGTCCTGCATCTGAAGAACAACAACGAAAAAAAAAAAAAAAAAGAAACGGGAACGTTCTATAAACGTAAAGGCACAGAATAGGATATATTCTCAGAATAGGATATATAAGGGTTCTATTGTCTGTGCGTAAAAGTACTAGCGATTCCAATCTGTTATTATGAATAATTATATATTAATCAAGAATGGCGTTAAGTGTGGTGGAGGGGGAAGCGTAGGAAAAAAATTATGTACGGAGCATTTAAAGAGAATAAAATAAATACGAAGAGAAGATGATAAATATGGGCTAAAATTTTAAGATTAGTCTACTAACATCAAAATATAACATTTTACACAGGGATATCCTCATGGTTTTGTCCTGATAATATATTTTCTCTAGGCGTGGGGTGGGTATAGACAACAGGTGCAAACTAGACCCTTTTAGGTTTGAGTAACAAAAAGGCTTAGGTTTGAGTAAGTAAAATATAAACTTGTATTGTGATTTTGACAGACTATACCAGATAAATAGAAAGACCTTTAGGATAGAAATATGAATTTCATTCATATCCCTTTGTATTTAAAGAGAGGAAAATGGTTTGTAAACTGTATCAAAATCTAGTAATGTATTTCAACCAGTTTCAACAAAACTTATTGCAACAATGCAATTAATATTGAAATACCCTGAAAACCTCCTGATTTCTAACATTATTTCTACATTCTAACGTATTCTAACATTTTTAAATCATAATATATATATATATATATATATATATATATATATATCATAAGAGACGGTAGTCTCTTGAGTGACGCAGCGAA
Organism: Maratus michaelseni; assembly: GCA_963931845.1. Lineage (NCBI taxonomy): Eukaryota > Metazoa > Arthropoda > Arachnida > Araneae > Salticidae > Maratus > Maratus michaelseni. Next base: position 399,522,909 of record OZ007592.1, read on the forward strand.
AAACCGAAAACCGTAAGCCCAAAACCGAAGATTCCGTCACTCTCATATATACAGCTAGCAGGACATCAAAGGAAAATCGAAACGCCGACATTTAATATCTCAGTAAATATGAGGCATACCGTTTCGATTTTTTCACATTAGTCTTATATCTATGGCCTAACTCTATCCTGAAATTTATAGATTTCTACATGCAGTAGATTTTGAGATCTGGAAACCAATTTTTAAGCGAAAATGGAAAATGTAATGGTGTAATGGGCACAGAGGTGTTATCTCGAAAATGGATCGAACGATTTTTTTTAAATTAATATATTATATTAATCGCTTTTAGATGAAGAGAGTAAGATTTTGAGCTAACGTAGGAAAACTCTTGTTTTTTATATAATCCAGCTTCAAAATCGGACTCTTTTCTTATGCTTTTTCTGGTAGACTAACATTAAAGATTTTCGGCCTTTTCACCCTTTTTTATTCCTGCGCGGTCAGGATATTCATGGGTATCACGGTTATAGTTAAAGGCGATTTCGCAATCATATCTGGCGGAAGAACTATTTAGATTTTTTTTTTTTTTTTTAATACGAAAACAGTTTTTAATGCAATTTTTAATATGTAATATATATGTATTAAATTAAATTATTGTTTGTATATTTTTCTTTTTTGTTATAATAAAGAATTTCTTATATCAAAATCTTCATTAAGTCGAAAAATATTTAGATTCCTTGATTAAAATATTGAAATATTTTATAATTATACATATACAATTTAATTGTTATTTATATTTAATTTGTGATTTTTTAAAGGAAAAAAAAGATTAAGATTTTTTTTATCAATTAATTTGCGTAACAAGGAATCATTCAAAATGAATCAATCATCAGTTTGTTTTCTTCGTGTGCGATGCGATTCGCTGCTATGAACATTTTTTGAAGTGTTGAAAATCAAATTTCACAAATACTTCTAACTTCTATTAACAAATACTTCATGAATATATTTTTAATTCCATGTTGTTTATGTACGATAAAAAACACGTTTGTAAGCTTCTGTTTCATAGTATAAGAATCCAAACATTCAGTGAAATGCGTATATTTGATCAGCTATATAAACAAATGAAGAATACAGTACCTTTTTTTTTTCAATTTCATTTCTTAAATTTGCATTTTAAAAACAGATAATAAAGAAATATGTACTTATCTTCTAATATTTATTTTCCTAAGTCAGAGAAATGCAAAGTTCTACCATTGTTTTTTTTGTTTTGTTTTTTCTAGTGAAAGTTTATTTTCAAATGTTAAATATAGATTTTACTTAATAAATCACGAAATCAGCCGTCAGTTCTCGGGGCAATGGTAGACGTGGCATTGGAAACCTAAAAATCATGAGAGAGGGTAATATCTTTAAACAAATCTTGTAGCAAAGTATTCAGTAGTATCTTGCACCAAATATAAGAAATTGAGAAAAAAAAAAAAAAAGGTACTGTATTCTTCATTTTTGTTTATGTATTGTCAAAGCTATGCATTCTACCGAATGTTTTTATTCTTGAAATAGACTATTTAAACAGAGATAGAAGTTTACCAAACTTTTGTTTCTTTCTTCATACATAAACAACATGGAATTAAAAATATATTTTTGAAATATTTGTTAATTAAGTTAGAAGTATTTGTGAAATTTGTTTTTGAACCCGTTAAAAAATCTTCACAGCGCATGGAAAAATAGAAACGCTATAGAAGGATTTTTTTTTCTTCAGTTACCCTGAAATTAAAACAATATATATATATATATATATATATATTTTTTTTTTTGGGTGGGGGGGGGGGGTTTCAGGAGTGCAAAACGTTCATATTTACTGATTTATTAGTTGTTTGTTTTCTTTTTAAAATTAAAATAATGTTGTTAAATAGCAACATCATGGTGTAGAAAAAAAAAACATTAAAAAAATGTGATGCATCGTTATGTACGAGAGATCAGTTTCAACTGACATTACAAAAATTTATTCACAAACTAAGACAGATAATTAAGAAAAATAGGTTAAATCCTAGAACAAGCGAGACGCTTGGTGTCATCGAATTTAGCGAAGCGATAAATGAGTTTTCTTGTTACCGGTTTATTTCTTACGTTTTTTCCACGCCTTCTGTGCTTGGTTCTAGCATGAGCAGAATGCATGGTTCTGAAAATTGAGCTGGTTTTTGAGGGAATTAGATTTGATTGGTTGGTTGACAGATTAGAATATTCTATAATAGAGTTCTATTGTCTGTGGGTTGGTTTGTTGTGTGTCAGATTTGTTGAATTATGTTTATGAAATGTGTTTTATGTCATAAAGGATAAATCCTGTGAAATATTAAAAAAAAACGAAGGATGAGAAATAACGGTAAGTGCATTTTTGTTGATTTTATATGATAAGATGTATTTTAAGCACTTTAGAGATTGCTGTAAACCGATTTTTGTGCGAACATTACTGACCGCAGCTTGAATGGATTTCATGCATTTTAGGGAGTGCGGAATATAGCAATTTTTGTGCATCCAGGATTTTTTTTTTTCAGTTAATGTACGCGAAGCATACACATATACATATATATATATAAATTATTAACTGCTGTTTGAATGAATTTCATGCATTCTAGAGATTGCTGCACAGGGAGTTTCATGCATCCAGGATTTTTTTTTTCTGTTATGTACGCAAAGTGTACATATATATGTTACTAACTGGTGCTTGAATGAGTTTCGTGCTTTTGAAAAATCAGAAATCTCTAGATTCTCCCCAATCGTAACCTGTGTTCTTTGTAGCAGAGAATTCACTACTTACACAGTTTCTATGAAAAATTTTTCACGAAGTAAACATTGATTTTATTCCGTTTTGTGACAATTTACAAAGTTTTAGCAAGGAGGAAAAAATAGCTAAAAATTATTAAAAATAGAAAAATCTGGAGGAAAAAATTGCTAAATGTTTGTATGTAAAAATTGAAATATCCAGACGAAATATTGCTAAAAGTTTGTAAAAATAGAAAATCGTGAAGAAAAACTTGCTGAAACTTTGTAAATAATTGTAAAACGAAATAAAATTTATGTTAAAATTGTATAATAAAGCTTGCCGTAAGCAGTGTGTAAGTATCTGCTTGCTTAAAGTTAAAAAAGCATTCGTTCTGATTGGGTAGAATTTGGAGGTTGCCGATTTTTTGGTTGACGTGCGTAAAAAAAATAGCCAAATCGGATGTTTTGCTTGTTCTAGGATTTTGCCCAATATATTTGATTAATGAATTCATCGATTGATACTTTGGCTTAATTAGGTTTGAATTGGCTTAGTAATTTGAATCTTATCATGATGACGTTTTGATTTTGCATGTCCCTGTATAAAAAACTCCTCAATGATATTTGCAAGATAAATACACTGTCACAATTAGATTCAAATTGGTTCAGCATTTCAACAGTGATGGTAAGGATTAAAAAAAAATTCATATTTTTTGCTTTTGTGTGTACCTTTTAAACAAACTGTAAGAGCTAAATGCTTGATTAGCTAACTCATTGATGATGCGGCTAAGTTTAGGGATTCACCCTCAGTTAGCCATCTTGTTTTTAAATCAAAACATTTTAACTTTTATTATTAAATATAAATCAATCAGTCAGTAAAATTAAATAACATGCTTATAATAAGTAAATATGAATGAAAATTATTTTGGAAATGAGAAACAAAACAAATATGTTTTGAAGTATAGATAAAATGCTTCAATGATTAATTTGTAATCACTTCAGCATTTTATCTATATTTTAATTATAATTAGTGATCTTCTGTGATTATGTAACATTTCAGCGATGCTGGATTGAATCCCTGAAGCATTTTATCTATTTCGAAAAACCGAAGTCAGAGAAATGCAAGTTTTGTGCATCCAGGATTTTTTTTTTCAGTTAATGTACGCGAAGCGTACTCACACATATATATATATATATATATATATATATATATATCAATTATTAACCGCTGTTTGGATGAATTTCATGCATTCTAGAGATTGCTGCACAGGGAGTTTCATGCATCCAGGATTTTTTTTTCTGTTAATGTACGCAAAGAGTACATATACATGTTACTAACTGGTGCTTGAATGAGTTTCGTGCATTTGAAAAATCAGAATTCTCTAGATTCTCCCCAATCATAACCTGTGTTCTTTGTAGCAGAGAATTCACTACTTACACAGTTTCTATGAAAATTTTTTCACGAAGTAAACATTGATTTTATTCCGTTTTATGACAATTTACAAAGTTTTAGCAAGGAGGAAAAAATAGCTAAAAATTATTAAAAATAGAAAAATCTGGAGGAAAAAATTGCTAAATGCTTGTATGTAAAAATTTAAATATCCAGATGAAATATTGCTAAAAGTTTGTAAAAATAGAAAAATCGTGAAGAAAAACTTGCTGAAACTTTGTAAATAATTGTAAAACGAAATAAAATTTGTTTATTTTGTGAAAAAGCTTGCCGTAAGCAGTGTGTAAGTATCTGCTTGCTTAAGCTTAAAAAGCATGCGTTCTGATTGGGTAGAATTTGGAAGTTGCCGTTTTTTTGGTTGACGTGCGTAAAAAAAATAGCCAAATCGGATGTTTTGCTTGTTCTAGGATTTTGCCCAACATATTTGATTAATGAATTCATCGATTGATACTTTGGCATAATTAGGTTTGAATTGGCTTAGTAATTTGAATGTTATCATGATGATGTTTTGATTTTGCGTGTCCCTGTATAAAAAACTCCTCAATGATATTTGCAAGATAAATACACTGTCACAATTAGATTCTAATTGGTTCAGGATTTCAACAGTGATGGTAAGGATTAAAAAAATTCATATTTTTTGCTTTTGTGTGCACTTTTTAAACAAACTGTAAGAGCTAAATGCTTGATTAGCTAACTCATTGATGATGCGGCTAAGTTTTGGGATTCACCCTCAGTTAGCCATCTTGTTTTTAAATCAAAACATTTTAACTTTTATTATTAAATATAAATCAATCAGTCAGTAAAATTAAAAGTCACAAAATTCGTCAAATGATCTCGGGAGAAAAATAGTGAAATTTGTCTAACAATCGCGGAACAGAATTGCAAAATTCGTCGAATGGCAGTGGAAAAAAAGTGCACAATTTGTTCGTTTATGGAAAAAGTCGTGAAATTCATTAATCGATAGTCGATAAATCACGAAATTCATCAATCGATAGCAGAAAAATCACAAAATTCATTGATAGTGGAAAAATCACAAAATTTATCAACTGGTTTCAGGGGAAAAAAATTTCGAATATCGTCGAATGGCTTCGAGAAGAAAAAAAATCACAATCCGTCAAATAATTTCTTTGAAAAAATCGTGAAATTCGCCAAATGGTTTTGAAATTTGTCGAGCGACAGTGGGGAAAAAATCTTTTTCCATTGAATCATCGCAATTGGAACTATTAAGTTTGACCAGTGGTGGCAGTAAAGTCAGTCGGCAAATTTTCAGTATTACTCGCCGATTGGCGAATGGCAATTTTGTCCTATATTTTTATGCACTTTATCGATGAAATTCATGATTTTTTACACGCCTGATCGATGAAATTCAAGATTTTTACGCACCCAATTGATGACTTTCTTGATTTTTATGCATCCGTTTGACGAAATTAATGATTTTTATATGCCTGATAAACAAAATTCATGATTTTTATGCATGTGTTCAACAAAATTTATGATTTCCCTTCTCCCGATCCACAAAATTCATGTTTTTACTGTGCCTGATTGACAAAATTCATGATTTTCAACTGATATGCTTTCCATCGGCCAATTAATGAAATTCACAATTTTTCTTCTCTAGACAATGGCGAAATTCGCAAATTATTTTTTTTTTTTTACCGTTCGTTGAAATTTACAATTTTTTCACAAACATTCGATGGAATTCTTGATTTTTCCAAGACCAGTTGTCGAAATTTGCGATTTTCCATGCCTATCGACAAAATTCATAATTTTGCAGAACCGATAGACAAAATTCATAATGTTTTCCTATGATCTATGGACAATTTGCAAATTTTTCCTGCAACTGTTCGTTGAAATTCTCGATCTTTCCACGCCATTCGAGGAAATTCGCTGCTCGATCCATGAAATTCACGATTTTAAGTGCCTTATCGACAAAATTCGCAGGTTTTTTCAATTGATTTACAAAATTCAAGATTTTTTTTTTTTTTGAGTGATTGACGAAATTTGCAACTCCGGAATTACTGATTTTGGCATCTCTGGTTTCTGTTGACCGATTATTGAAATTTGCGTTTTTTTTTCTAGCGACAAAATGGCGAAATTTGTGATATTTCCATACCCATTTGACAAAATTCGCATCCAGTCAATGCAATTCATGATTTTATGCGCCTGATCGATGAAATTCATATTTTCCTACGATTTATGGACAAAATTTGCAAATTTTTCTCACGAATTATTAAGGAAATTCGAAATTTTTGGATAGGTTGGCATGTATGGTCTCTGCGGGCCACCAGTTATCCATCACGGGCCACAGGTTGTGCATTCCTAATCATGATGCAGTTTGGCTCATTCGACTCGACATCGATAGAACTTACTGATTTTAGTTTCACCACCAGGGGCAGTTATGTTCATATAGAACAGACAGCGCCCCTGGCAGTGGAAGGGGAAATTAATGGATTTTGGAGCTAACTCAAGTTCTATGGGTCCCATCACAACATGGTTTGATTCATTCAACTTGTTTCAAGTTTGACCACCAGGGGGCGCATTCCCATCTTAGGTTCTATGGCCCCGATCATGACAAGGTATGGCTCACTCAACTCGAAATCGACAGCCTCAAAAATTTCAGCTGTTTGTATAGAACAGAGTGCGCCCCCTGGTGGTGGAACATGGAACTAACAGATTTTGCAGCTAACTTGAGTTCTATGGGTCCCATCACAATGCAGTTTGATTCATTTGGCTCGACATCGATAGGATACATCGATTTTAGTTCCAAGTTTCAACACCAGGGGCGCTATCCTATCTCGTGTTCTATGGGCCCGATTACGGTGAGGTATGGCTCATTCGATTCGAAATCGACAGCCTGAAAGATTTCAGCTATGTTTGTATAGAACAGAGTGCGTCCCCTGGTGGTGGAAGATGGAACTAATGGATTTTGCAGCTAACTCGAGTTCTATGGGTCCCATCACAATGCAGTTTGATTTATTAAACTGGACATCGACAGGATATATAGATTTTAGTTACAAGTTTCACCACCAGGGGGCGCTTTCCTATCTCGGGTCATATGCGCCCCATCACGACGCGGTATGGCTCATTCGACTCGAAATCGACAGCCTCAAAGATTTCAGCCATGTTTGTATGGAACAGAGTGCGCTCCCTGGTGGTGGAATATGGAACTAACGGATTTTGCATCTAACTCGAGTTCTATGGGTCCCATCACAATGCAGTTTGATTCGTTCGACTCGACATCGGCAGGATATATCGATTTTAGTTAAAAGTTTCACCACCAGAGTGTGCTTTCCTATCTTGTGTTCTATGTGCCCCATCACGACGAGGTATGGCTCATTCGACTCGAAATCGACAGCCTCAAAGATTTCAGCTATGTTTGTATGGAACAGAGTCCGCCCCCTGGTGGTGGAAGATGGAACTAACGGATTTTGCAGCTATCTCGAGTTCTATGGGTCCCATCACAATGCAGTGTGATTCATTCGACTCGACATCGACAGGATATATCGATTTTAGTTCCAAGTTTCACCACCAGGGGGCACTTTCCTATCGGGTTCTATGGGACCGATCACGACGACGTATGGCTCATTTGACTCGGAATCGACGGCCCGAAAATTTTCAGCTATGTTTGTATAGAAAAGGTTGCGTCCTTTGGCGGAGGAAGATGGAACAAACGGGTTTTGCCATGCATTTTCATCCTTCTAATTGTGTTACTCTCTCGCTGTATAATTTAAAAGTTGAGTCTTGGATTCCTCTCCCTGGGCCACCACCCTCATATTTTATTGGGGTCCAAGGGGTCTTTTTTAGCATTTCTTTAAAATTTTATTTTAATGATTAATTTATACCCTATGCTTAATTTCGACTAATTGGCATTCTCATCAATAACCTTAAAAAAGTAATGATATCAGTACAAAAACCCTTAACGGGTTAAAAGTTGTGACGCAGCACTTTCTTTTGGCTTTATGAATTTTAAATATGGGTCTTAAAAGCAATGATATCAAATTTAAGTGACGCTATGTTAATAATTATTTTTTTAAATCATAATTTTCTTTTTAGTTTTATTTATATTCACAGGTGCAATTATTATCTTAATATGAAAAAATATATAAAATTTATTCGCTGATGCTTTTTCATTCACATCTCTCATGAATTCAAAATATGGGTTTTAAAAGAAATGATATCAAAATTTGAGTGACACCTTGGCGTTAATTTAATAGGACTCTTTTAAAATTCAATTTAAATTATTTTTGGTTTGTCTTCTAAAGTATATTTACACATACAAACAATACTTTTAATTTTTCAATACACTTTTAAATATATTACTTTCACTGAGCCTATATTATGTATTGAAATGTATTTATTTCAATAAATTGATTTATCTTCTGTGCCACGCTATCCAAAATCATAAGTAAAATTTATGTAAATGATTATTTTGCGTCATATTATCCACTTGAATACATTTCCCTTTGTTTGGATACTATGACGCAAAATAATCATTTACATAAATTTTACTTATGATTTTGGATAGCGTGGCACAGAAGATAAATCCATTTATTGAAATAAATACATTTCAATACATAATATAGGCTCAGTGAAAGTAATATATTTAAAAGTGTATTGAAAAATTAAAAGTATTGTTTGTATGTGTAAATATACTTTAGAAGACAAACCAAAAATAATTTAAATTGAATTTTAAAAGAGTCCTATTAAATTAACGCCAAGGTGTCACTCAAATTTTGATATCATTTCTTTTAAAACCCATATTTTGAATTCATGAGAGATGTGAATGAAAAAGCATCAGCGAATAAATTTTATATATTTTTTCATATTAAGATAATAATTGCACCTGTGAATATAAATAAAACTAAAAAGAAAATTATGATTTAAAAAAATAATTATTAACATAGCGTCACTTAAATTTGATATCATTGCTTTTAAGACCCATATTTAAAATTCATAAAGCCAAAAGAAAGTGCTGCGTCACAACTTTTAACCCGTTAAGGGTTTTTGTACTGATTCATATATACATATATTGAAAAGCATAAAAGAAAAGAAAAGGGGGGATCGGAACAGAAACATGTTTTTAAGGTGATTTCTCAATGACCTGCTCAACAACGAGAAACTGTCTGACAAATTTTCTGAGCCATTTTTAAACGTATTGGCATAAAATTGGAAGGCCTGACTGTTGAAGCGATTTGGAATTAAAATGAGATTTTCATTTTTGATAAACAAATTACTTATCGAGTTAAAAGTGATTTGTGTCGCGTGACGGCACGTTTTCCCCTTTTCTCGTGCTGTGGCGTCGGAAATTTGGTTCAAAACGCCAGCTTTGACAGTATTTTCTGAAAGATCTTCTACTTTTACCAAAAAATGGAAATATTCTTTCAATTACAAAGTTTTTGAATAATAACACTTTCCAGTTTTATGCGTTTCTGAACAAAACTGAACTCAGAAATGTGCCAGAAAGTGGTTTTTTTTTAGATTTGAGAAGAGCCTGAAGGGATAGTTTTCGTCTAATAGAGAGTGTAAGAGAAAACAAACCACAGGAGAAAAAAAATCATGACTGATAATATATTTAAATTTTAAAAGTGGGAGAAAGAAAAAAATAAAATTCTATTCAAAATCCAATTCTTAAATCTTTTACATGTGATATAATATTCAACTAGAAATCCTTTTAAATATTTAAATAAATATATGACGAAGCATTAACATTTTGAAGATAAAAATTACAGACACACACAAAGAAGGACAACAGAACTTTATTAAATGCATTTCAGGATTTCATCAACTAGGTGAAACAGTTTACAAGTCTTTGTAAAAACTTTTATGAAATATTTTTTCTAATGCACATAGACTATTTTAATAGAAAAAATTCAAAACTGATATTGCTACTAAATTACGAGTTGTTTTGGACACTGGGTTCAGTTCCTTACGGGTGTTCACGAATTTTTTATTTTGTTAAACAATGCGACACATTCAAATATAACTCCTTTTTATATGTAGGTGCATGAAAATTTCAGATAGTATTAATATTTAGTTGCAAAAGATTTGAAAAATATTTCTTTTCTTATACATATTATAATTGATCCCCCAGATTTATAATTGATTGCTACCCGATACCGATCTTTTTCTGAAAGTTGTGTGCCAAAAATTGGTTTATAAGATATCAACTTGATAATATACTTTCAAAAGACCATATGCCCTTATAGGAGAGAGAGAAACATTGTTCGATTTCTTGTTATTTGAATAATAAAACTATTTACGTTAGTAGTGGGAAAAGGAGAGTTCGATTGGAGGGCGGTGGCGGCGGTGGAAGGGGCTTATTTTTGAGGGGGGCTTATTTTTGAGGGGGGGCTTATTTTTAAGGGGCGCTTATTTTTGAGGGGGGGCTTATTTTTGAGGGGGGCTTAATTTTTTTTTTTTTTTTTTTTTTTTTTTTTAGAATGGATTTTCAGTTTGAAGGTTAAACGAAGTTTTTTTCTTGGTTCGTTTTTTTTTTTTTTTTTTTTTTTTTTTTTTTTAGGATCAAATTTAAATGTTAGTTTGAAGTCTGCTATAGAAGTGGGGCGTATTTTTGAAAAGACGGTTAACTTTTTTTAAGGGGGGCTTATTTTTGAGGAGGGCTTATTTTTTTTTTTTTTTTGATTGATTTAGACTATGAATGTACTGTTAGAGTACAATGAAAAAAAAAAAAAAAGATTAATATTTTCAACTTACCATATTGTTCACTGTTTAATGGATAAAAATTTTAAATTTCTTACCAAACTGCTCACAATGGAATCTATTTTAAACTGTATCTAGAAAAAAAAATAACAACATTGATTGTTTTTTATACTGACTAAGGGCCCCCCGACATATATTAACCCTCTGAGCGTTTTTTGTACACCATCTAAAATGTACTATACAATATTTCTTTCAATTTAACTTGGTCAAAAATAATTCTATTTAATTAAACTTGTTTTGAATAAGTGCTTAGAGGGTTTTATTAAAAAATATATGCCGTATTATCTGCAAGCAGGGGTCGCAGTGTGTTTAAAGAGAGGTATCGCGGTACCGGAAGTGAAAAGTTTAAGGTTTATTTTATACTGAATTTAAATGAAACCGTAAATTTACCTTTTTCGATATGATTGGATTGAATATTAACATATTTATTTTAAAATGTATAGTGGAAGCAATGGTAAAAAGAAGACATCTTTAGGGGTAATTACTGTTTTTATTGTGTTTGGTGTAGAAAACATAGGAAAGAGGTATAGTTTAAAAAAATAAATTCAATTTTATTAATAATTTTCCCAATGCAATACATGTGGACCCACTTTTCGTTTTTTAGCGGGTTTTGACAAATCTAATACAGAATCTTGTTTAATGTTTGTTGACACATTTTTATTTTTAATAAAATTTCGCGGGACATTCATTTCGTTTAATGTTTCTAATAATTCTTTCTGTGCCTTGATCGGTTTTCTTTTATTCACAGAAAACAAAAGATTAAATAAATCTGCCAAGTTCGATTCGGGGATAGGTTTTCCTTCGAAACTTACAGTCAAATTTTTATCTTTTCGAAATTTTCTTGGACGTGCCATGACAAACTGAACTAATGCTTTGATAATTTAGGATAGCTTTATCTGTTCAAGTTATGATATCATGGTGGATACAGATCATCAGATTACGGATATTTGTGTTTGGAATAACGTGATTTTTAATTTTGCGTATTCAGTTTCAATTATATTGTGAAATGAGGATTTATTTTTGGAAGATAATGTTAACTTTTTGTGATTATCTTGTAACAGACTGTTTTCATTAAAAGTGTATTTTAGAATTGTAAACTACAATTTTGAAATTTTCGCCTGCTTGGAAAAAAAGCACAGGGAAAAAAAATAAAAGTATTAAAAAAATAATAACAACAACTGTTCAAAAATATAATAACAACTAAACAAATGATCAAAAATAATAAAAAATGTTCAAATAATAATAATAACAACTGTTCAAAAATAATAAAAACTATTTAAAAAATAATAACAACTGTTAAAAAATAATAAACGATTGACTTTATACAACCAACATTTAAAAAAAAGATAATCGAATCTAGTTTTTTCTAACATGACTTATTTGAAATATTCACTTTTTCTAGTTAGATTTATAACACGTAAGTGATTCGATCAGTAAAATATTATTTATAAAAGCACTAAATACGAGATTAATAAGAATTTTTAACTTACAAACATATGAACTTCTGATACACAAGTGATTCGACCAGTAAAATATTATTTAGAAAAGCATTTTTGACTTACAATTGTACGAACTTCTGATATGTAACCCTTTCTGAATCAATGTGTAAGAATTAACTGACTATTGAACTTATAACAGAGTATGATAAAATAATCACGTGACTTTTTTAAACCAATAAAATGTTATTATTTTTAAACAAGCGCCCTCTATCATTTTATGAACTTCCAAGAAACGAGTTAATATGATTATATTGTTTCCTGTTACCGCTGTGAAAGGTTGTGTTTTCCGTTTTAAGTTAATTTACATTTAAGTGATTACGGAACGAGTCATGGATTCTGCTTTGTTAAGTGCTAATGATATGTCTAACGTGAAGAGTGAACCCTCATCACCAGGATTAAATAACCATGACATGGAATTTTTAATACAGCCTAAAGAAGAACCCGTTTCGAATTGTGAAGTGAAACCCACCTCATCAGGATTAAAGAAACAGAAGTTACCCTTTGTGTGTTCTACTTGCGACAAAGCTTTTCCCCGAAAGGTTAACTTAACGTTTCACATGAAATGTCATCTGGAGAAAATACCTCTTGTGTGTATAATTTGTGAAAAAACATTTGCTAGAAAGTATCATTTATTAAATCATATGAAGGTCCATTCAAAGACCCCTGTGATTCATAATTGTAATGTATGTGGCGAAGTATTTTCACAAAAGAGTGATTTATTAAAGCATGGGAAAATTCATAATACTTCCAAGCCAAATCAAAGGAAAAGTAGACAGTCACCCAGTCACTGTAAATGCGACGACTGTTTTGAAACATTTAATAATAGATCTGACTTAGTCAAACATAGAAAAATTCATCTTTCACCTAAAGAACTTAACCCGTCTGATCAACTTTCCTTGGGAAACAGTTCTAAATATGAAATTTCAGACATCACTCAGTTTAGTAAAATATTTAAGTTTTTCGATGTTTTTACTCCTGCTCATTGGAATTTAGGTGAGGAAATGATTGTTGAAGTACAAATGAATAAGAACTATGAGCTTTATGTTCACATACAGAAATACGAAGAATTTGAAAAGAACGGTCGTGAACTTACCCCCACAAATGAAGGCATTACATTATCATGTGCAACATTCGACAAATTTGAATCGAGATTGGATAAATTTAATTTTGTTTCTGAAAAAGATACATTCGTATGTAATAATGACTTACTAATCGCTTATGTAAATAAGGAATCATGCATACTGCAAAAATTATTCAAATCGAAAAAGTTTGGGTTTTGTTTGAAGTCGGATTTTTTACTGCTTACAAAAGATCAATATTTGAAACTAGTGAAAAATGGCTTTAAAATTACCAAATGTCTCATTGAGACGCTTTTAACTAAGCTTATTCCTGTTTCGATTTTAGAAAACTTAAACAAATGTAAATGTACCCACCTCACAATAGAAGAGACTTTGAACTATTTCTTAAAATGTTTCGATGACGAGTTAAAGTCATCCGTTTCTCGCGTGTTTGATTGCTATCGATGTTCAATCGGAGAACCAATTAATGTGAAACACGAGTGTGATAGTTATAATTTGCGTAGAAAGTATAATTGGTGTAGCGACAGTGCACTGCTAAATTTCAACGTGACTGAATTTGTAAAAAACATATTCAAGAAATGTTCATGTAATTATACTCATTTATTTTTTGAAACTATGAATATGGACTTTTATAATAACCATTTAGACAATGTATTTGTAAATTAACATAGAAATGCATTTATTTAATAAATATTTGTTTTTATATCACATATCTGTTTTTATTTCACATGTCTATTTATTTTTACTCATGAAATCAATTTTTGAAGTTTTATTTTCTAGAAAAAAAGTGAACATATATTTATGAGTAGGCAAAATTTTTTTAATTGTAGTCTTTAAAGTTAACACTTTTTGGTTAAATGAAATCTCTTTTTAAGAAAAATTTATTATTTTTATTTGAATAGGTATTAAACTTATTTATTGATAAGAAAGTTTAATTTTTCTCTCCTTTTAAACAATGACATTGCATGTTTTGATAATTTCCATCCCACAGTTAACATTACAGTATTTAACATAGTTAAGAAAATGTTTAACTTAAACCGTCACTGTATTTATTATAGATAAGTAAACATTTTATCTTTAACCTAAATGTAATTTAAATGATTAACTATAACTGTGACTGCTTTTAATCTAGATAAGTAAATGTTTCCAGGAATCACAATCAGTTTACTGTAGACTTTTATCGAGATTACACCAGTTAGTGGAATGCTGATTAAAAATATTGTATGACATTAATATGCAGAAAAGATCTCACGAAGAAGTACTTTCACCTTCAAAACGTCAACGTTTAGAAAAACCCATGGAAAATTTAAATACCTATGAGACGGAGTTAAAAGACCCAAGATTAAAACTTTCTAAAATGGGTAATAACTGTGTAACTACTGAGGACTTACAAGATGTGAAACCCGAGATCGCTATGAATTTTTCAAACTTTGCCTATGGGAATGATACAACATCTTTCGAGAATCCCGGTCGAATGCCAAATTCTGCCACGGACTATTTGAATACATTTTTCGAAGACATGAATTTTGAAAATTTAGATTGTTCTACTACCTTAGCGTTTCAAGAACCTACAAATAATATTTTACAGACTACTGTTAAACGCGAGGTCAACGAGCTACAAGCAAGCAACCTTCCGCAAACAAGTGGTGAATTACAAACCACCATCTCACCTGCAAATGACATTAAAAGTGATAAATTATGCAATTCCTATGTGTTTCACAAAGAACTAAGTGACTGTTTCTATTTAACTTTGAAGTTAAGAACTAAACAATATTATATACTTATACGAGAATTTAAACGCAATATATCTACTAATGAAGAAATCCCGACCAACCGCGTGGTTAATATGGATATTCCTAGTTGGTTTGAGTTTCAATATAAACTCATTGCATTTAATTTAAGATACAAAAGTACGTCCTTTGTTTCTAATAACATGATTTTAGTGTTAAACCAATATTCTACAATGCGAATTAAAAATTTAAAGAATCATTCTTATATTGACTTAAACGAACATCAACTAGAAAAATTAAAAGAAAGTACCTCTCATTTAAATAGTGCACTTTTACAACATATGTATACAAAACTTTTACCATCTCTTATTAAAAAGAAATGTATGGTGAGTAATATATCTACAGAAAATGAACAGGTGTTAAAGTATAAACTTAACACGTGTATCGAGAATAATATGTTATCAATACTTAATCAATTGTATGAATGCCATGCTTGTGCACTACGACATTCGAGCAAAAGCCTTCACTCCTGTTTCACATTTAATAATAGGGAAAAATTTAATCAATTAGGGGAAGCTTTGTTAATGCTCGTAGATTTCGATTATGTAACTTCAACGTTTCTAAACGGAGTTTATAATGTTAGTGAGCACTTTTTATGTAAGATTAATGAACAAACTATTTGTAATGAATTGTTTAAGACCTGAAAATAAAATGTTTTTGATTAAGTTCTGTCTGTTTATTTTTGCAAAGTGTCTATGAGTGAATTTATTAGTTTATAATTTAGTAGAAATTTTAAGTGAAGTGATGTAATCCAATTAAAAAAAAATATTACAAAAAATTAATTGTAATAAAAATATTCACATTAAAAAAAGGTTAAAAAAATTAGAAGTTAATGAAATTAAAACTTATTAAAATTAAAAGTTAACAACAAAAAATAAATAATAAAATAAAATAAAGATTAACAAAAATATAGTTTTAAAATAAAAGTAAACAAAAAAAGTTATAAAGTAAAAGTTAACAAAAAGTTAAAAGTTAATAAAATATTTAAAAAAGCAAAAGAATGTATGTGTTATGAAGAGAGCGGTTTCCTTGTGGAAGTAACTTACAAAATGTATGTGTATGTATTTATTAGTTTTTCATTTAGTAGAACTTTTAAGTGAACAGTTAGAATTTATGTTTTTATATAACTTAACACAAAATAAAATTTTTAACTATTGCAAAAAGATTCAACTATTAAATGGAAATATGCATATTAGTAAAACAATCACAAGTTAATAAAATGAAAGATTTTAAATTTCATACAATTTAACAAATACATATATATATACGAAACACATTACGGATTTAAGTATTATAAGAAATGTTTGATTGAAATTTTTAAGACAGATTTAATTCTTGGTTCTGCCATATATAGTTCGAACTTATTTTAGAAGATAGTTTTCAATAGTCTTATGGTTCGAACTTGACAAAATGAAATCAAGACACAATGAATTTTATGTTATTTTAATCATTATGTCATGACTTCATACTTCTGAAAGTGTATTTAAAGGTTTCTCTAGCTTTATTCAATGTTATTAAGCGTTTGTGAAACCGAAAATTAATGAAAAAACAGATCGCCTTCTACCAATTGCGCTAAGAATGTTTTATTCTAATAATTGAATAATAAAACCTTTTAGAATATTACTTATTTTAAATTCAAAATAATAAAAATTTAAAGTTAACAAAATAAATAATTCCTCTGTTCATTATAAATAAATAAAAGTTTACAAAATAAAAGTTTCAAAATTAAAACTTTATAAAAATTATAAGTTAACAAAAAATTAAATAAAATTTTAAAATAAAAATTATGAAAAGTAAAGTTTATAAAAGTTAAAATTTTTTAAAATTTTTAAGATATGTTTAAAAATCTTCAAATTAATCAAAATTGACTTTTAGTTTTATGTTAATGTAAGTTTCAATGTTTTAAATATCGAGCTAACTGTTTATCCCCATAATCATTTGTTTACCCATCTTCCAACCAAACAACTGGTTGCCTAGCCAACCATATACTTTGTATCTACACATGCGCAGAAAGAAAAACACTAACTTGAGTTTTACTTTAAACCTTTGCTAGATTAGATATATTATACAAGTCGAATATCTTCCATACTTAGAAAATTTATAATTTTCAACTATTCGTCCCTATTTATCTTAAAACATTAACAAATAAATATAATTTATATACTTACAAAAGCAGGATAACTTAAAAAGGGGTCCATACATTTCAGCTTGCTAAAGTCAAGTGTCTGGTTTATAACAGAATGAGGTTAAACTATCAGTTTACTTCCTTATCACTCACGTGATCAAGACCTTATCAGTTACATGTTCAGGCCGATAACAGCTAAAAACAGCGAGTTGGTCATTTTAACTTCTGACTTCGCATACTGTGGTTCGGTAAGTTTTCTTGTCTAACATTTCTTTCTTTTTAAGAAATAAACATCGGAAAAATTTCTTTTCATACCCACTTACTTTTAAATCACAATGTTAAAAGACTAAATTTTATTATCTTAAATTATTCTTTTAAATGTCAAACAAAAGATCTTACAATATATTTGCAAATAAGTTCTTATAAAACGGTTTTAATTAGTTAAAGGATGAACATTGTTATTTTAACTATCTATTATTTTGAAAGCGAAAAAGATTAATTCACATGAAAATTAAACTTACCTTATTTATAAGCTGGGTAAGCAGGGTCTGGCTTTTGTGACGACTTGTAGAGATTTGAAAGATAGTACAAACGTATATCAGTTAATCTCACGTGATATGATGACGTTACTAAGTGACGTCATCCACCACAGGTTAATCACGTGACTACGCGACCATAACCTTCACATTACTAGTGATGTTTAGATCACGTAGCTAATTGTAATTATCATAAAATATACTTATAATATATTTATAAAAATATATTCATAAATTAATAACTAATTTATTTGCGTATTATTTTGAAAAGCATAGCATTTTAAAATAATAAATTAATTAATTATTAATTTATGAATATATTTTTATAAATATATTATAAGTACATTTTATGATAATTACAATTAGCTACGTGATCTAAACATCACTAGTAATGTGAAGGTTATGGTCGCGTAGTCACGTGATTAACCTGTGGTGGATGACGTCACTTAGTAACGTCATCATATCACGTGAGATTAACTGATATACGTTTGTACTATCTTTCAAATCTCTACAAGTCGTCACAAAAGCCAGACCCTGCTTACCCAGCTTATAAATAAGGTAAGTTTAATTTTCATGTGAATTAATCTTTTTCGCTTTCAAAATAATAGATAGTTAAAATAACAATGTTCATCCTTTAACTAATTAAAACCGTTTTATAAGAACTTATTTGCAAATATATTGTAAGATCTTTTGTTTGACATTTAAAAGAATAATTTAAGATAATAAAATTTAGTCTTTTAACATTGTGATTTAAAAGTAAGTGGGTATGAAAAGAAATTTTTCCGATGTTTATTTCTTAAAAAGAAAGAAATGTTAGACAAGAAAACTTACCGAACCACAGTATGCGAAGTCAGAAGTTAAAATGACCAACTCGCTGTTTTTAGCTGTTATCGGCCTGAACATGTAACTGATAAGGTCTTGATCACGTGAGTGATAAGGAAGTAAACTGATAGTTTAACCTCATTCTGTTATAAACCAGACACTTGACTTTAGCAAGCTGAAATGTATGGACCCCTTTTTAAGTTATCCTGCTTTTGTAAGTATATAAATTATATTTATTTGTTAATGTTTTAAGATAAATAGGGACGAATAGTTGAAAATTATAAATTTTCTAAGTATGGAAGATATTCGACTTGTATAATATATCTAATCAAGCAAAGGTTTAAAGTAAAACTCAAGTTAGTGTTTTTCTTTCTGCGCATGTGTAGATACAAAGTATATGGTTGGCTAGGCAACCAGTTGTTTGGTTGGAAGATGGGTAAACAAATGATTATGGGGATAAACAGTTAGCTCGATATTTAAAACATTGAAACTTACATTAACATAAAACTAAAAGTCAATTTTGATTAATTTGAAGATTTTTAAACATATCTTAAAAATTTTAAAAAATTTTAACTTTTATAAACTTTACTTTTCATAATTTTTATTTTAAAATTTTATTTAATTTTTTGTTAACTTATAATTTTTATAAAGTTTTAATTTTGAAACTTTTATTTTGTAAACTTTTATTTATTTATAATGAACAGAGGAATTATTTATTTTGTTAACTTTAAATTTTTATTATTTTGAATTTAAAATAAGTAATATTCTAAAAGGTTTTATTATTCAATTATTAGAATAAAACATTCTTAGCGCAATTGGTAGAAGGCGATCTGTTTTTTCATTAATTTTCGGTTTCACAAACGCTTAATAACATTGAATAAAGCTAGAGAAACCTTTAAATACACTTTCAGAAGTATGAAGTCATGACATAATGATTAAAATAACATAAAATTCATTGTGTCTTGATTTCATTTTGTCAAGTTCGAACCATAAGACTATTGAAAACTATCTTCTAAAATAAGTTCGAACTATATATGGCAGAACCAAGAATTAAATCTGTCTTAAAAATTTCAATCAAACATTTCTTATAATACTTAAATCCGTAATGTGTTTCGTATATATATATGTATTTGTTAAATTGTATGAAATTTAAAATCTTTCATTTTATTAACTTGTGATTGTTTTACTAATATGCATATTTCCATTTAATAGTTGAATCTTTTTGCAATAGTTAAAAATTTTATTTTGTGTTAAGTTATATAAAAACATAAATTCTAACTGTTCACTTAAAAGTTCTACTAAATGAAAAACTAATAAATACATACACATACATTTTGTAAGTTACTTCCACAAGGAAACCCCTCTCTTCATAACACATACATTCTTTTGCTTTTTTAAATATTTTATTAACTTTTAACTTTTTGTTAACTTTTACTTTATAACTTTTTTTGTTTACTTTTATTTTAAAACTATATTTTTGTTAATCTTTATTTTATTTTATTATTTATTTTTTGTTGTTAACTTTTAATTTTAATAAGTTTTAATTTCATTAACTTCTAATTTTTTTAACCTTTTTTTAATGTGAATATTTTTATTACAATTAATTTTTTGTAATATTTTTTTTTAATTGGATTACATCACTTCACTTAAAATTTCTACTAAATTATAAACTAATAAATTCACTCATAGACACTTTGCAAAAATAAACAGACAGAACTTAATCAAAAACATTTTATTTTCAGGTCTTAAACAATTCATTACAAATAGTTTGTTCATTAATCTTACATAAAAAGTGCTCACTAACATTATAAACTCCGTTTAGAAACGTTGAAGTTACATAATCGAAATCTACGAGCATTAACAAAGCTTCCCCTAATTGATTAAATTTTTCCCTATTATTAAATGTGAAACAGGAGTGAAGGCTTTTGCTCGAATGTCGTAGTGCACAAGCATGGCATTCATACAATTGATTAAGTATTGATAACATATTATTCTCGATACACGTGTTAAGTTTATACTTTAACACCTGTTCATTTTCTGTAGATATATTACTCACCATACATTTCTTTTTAATAAGAGATGGTAAAAGTTTTGTATACATATGTTGTAAAAGTGCACTATTTAAATGAGAGGTACTTTCTTTTAATTTTTCTAGTTGATGTTCGTTTAAGTCAATATAAGAATGATTCTTTAAATTTTTAATTCGCATTGTAGAATATTGGTTTAACACTAAAATCATGTTATTAGAAACAAAGGACGTACTTTTGTATCTTAAATTAAATGCAATGAGTTTATATTGAAACTCAAACCAACTAGGAATATCCATATTAACCACGCGGTTGGTCGGGATTTCTTCATTAGTAGATATATTGCGTTTAAATTCTCGTATAAGTATATAATATTGTTTAGTTCTTAACTTCAAAGTTAAATAGAAACAGTCACTTAGTTCTTTGTGAAACACATAGGAATTGCATAATTTATCACTTTTAATGTCATTTGCAGGTGAGATGGTGGTTTGTAATTCACCACTTGTTTGCGGAAGGTTGCTTGCTTGTAGCTCGTTGACCTCGCGTTTAACAGTAGTCTGTAAAATATTATTTGTAGGTTCTTGAAACGCTAAGGTAGTAGAACAATCTAAATTTTCAAAATTCATGTCTTCGAAAAATGTATTCAAATAGTCCGTGGCAGAATTTGGCATTCGACCGGGATTCTCGAAAGATGTTGTATCATTCCCATAGGCAAAGTTTGAAAAATTCATAGCGATCTCGGGTTTCACATCTTGTAAGTCCTCAGTAGTTACACAGTTATTACCCATTTTAGAAAGTTTTAATCTTGGGTCTTTTAACTCCGTCTCATAGGTATTTAAATTTTCCATGGGTTTTTCTAAACGTTGACGTTTTGAAGGTGAAAGTACTTCTTCGTGAGATCTTTTCTGCATATTAATGTCATACAATATTTTTAATCAGCATTCCACTAACTGGTGTAATCTCGATAAAAGTCTACAGTAAACTGATTGTGATTCCTGGAAACATTTACTTATCTAGATTAAAAGCAGTCACAGTTATAGTTAATCATTTAAATTACATTTAGGTTAAAGATAAAATGTTTACTTATCTATAATAAATACAGTGACGGTTTAAGTTAAACATTTTCTTAACTATGTTAAATACTGTAATGTTAACTGTGGGATGGAAATTATCAAAACATGCAATGTCATTGTTTAAAAGGAGAGAAAAATTAAACTTTCTTATCAATAAATAAGTTTAATACCTATTCAAATAAAAATAATAAATTTTTCTTAAAAAGAGATTTCATTTAACCAAAAAGTGTTAACTTTAAAGACTACAATTAAAAAAATTTTGCCTACTCATAAATATATGTTCACTTTTTTTCTAGAAAATAAAACTTCAAAAATTGATTTCATGAGTAAAAATAAATAGACATGTGAAATAAAAACAGATATGTGATATAAAAACAAATATTTATTAAATAAATGCATTTCTATGTTAATTTACAAATACATTGTCTAAATGGTTATTATAAAAGTCCATATTCATAGTTTCAAAAAATAAATGAGTATAATTACATGAACATTTCTTGAATATGTTTTTTACAAATTCAGTCACGTTGAAATTTAGCAGTGCACTGTCGCTACACCAATTATACTTTCTACGCAAATTATAACTATCACACTCGTGTTTCACATTAATTGGTTCTCCGATTGAACATCGATAGCAATCAAACACGCGAGAAACGGATGACTTTAACTCGTCATCGAAACATTTTAAGAAATAGTTCAAAGTCTCTTCTATTGTGAGGTGGGTACATTTACATTTGTTTAAGTTTTCTAAAATCGAAACAGGAATAAGCTTAGTTAAAAGCGTCTCAATGAGACATTTGGTAATTTTAAAGCCATTTTTCACTAGTTTCAAATATTGATCTTTTGTAAGCAGTAAAAAATCCGACTTCAAACAAAACCCAAACTTTTTCGATTTGAATAATTTTTGCAGTATGCATGATTCCTTATTTACATAAGCGATTAGTAAGTCATTATTACATACGAATGTATCTTTTTCAGAAACAAAATTAAATTTATCCAATCTCGATTCAAATTTGTCGAATGTTGCACATGATAATGTAATGCCTTCATTTGTGGGGGTAAGTTCACGACCGTTCTTTTCAAATTCTTCGTATTTCTGTATGTGAACATAAAGCTCATAGTTCTTATTCATTTGTACTTCAACAATCATTTCCTCACCTAAATTCCAATGAGCAGGAGTAAAAACATCGAAAAACTTAAATATTTTACTAAACTGAGTGATGTCTGAAATTTCATATTTAGAACTGTTTCCCAAGGAAAGTTGATCAGACGGGTTAAGTTCTTTAGGTGAAAGATGAATTTTTCTATGTTTGACTAAGTCAGATCTATTATTAAATGTTTCAAAACAGTCGTCGCATTTACAGTGACTGGGTGACTGTCTACTTTTCCTTTGATTTGGCTTGGAAGTATTATGAATTTTCCCATGCTTTAATAAATCACTCTTTTGTGAAAATACTTCGCCACATACATTACAATTATGAATCACAGGGGTCTTTGAATGGACCTTCATATGATTTAATAAATGATACTTTCTAGCAAATGTTTTTTCACAAATTATACACACAAGAGGTATTTTCTCCAGATGACATTTCATGTGAAACGTTAAGTTAACCTTTCGGGGAAAAGCTTTGTCGCAAGTAGAACACACAAAGGGTAACTTCTGTTTCTTTAATCCTGATGAGGTGGGTTTCACTTCACAATTCGAAACGGGTTCTTCTTTAGGCTGTATTAAAAATTCCATGTCATGGTTATTTAATCCTGGTGATGAGGGTTCACTCTTCACGTTAGACATATCATTAGCACTTAACAAAGCAGAATCCATGACTCGTTCCGTAATCACTTAAATGTAAATTAACTTAAAACGGAAAACACAACCTTTCACAGCGGTAACAGGAAACAATATAATCATATTAACTCGTTTCTTGGAAGTTCATAAAATGATAGAGGGCGCTTGTTTAAAAATAATAACATTTTATTGGTTTAAAAAAGTCACGTGATTATTTTATCATACTCTGTTATAAGTTCAATAGTCAGTTAATTCTTACACATTGATTCAGAAAGGGTTACATATCAGAAGTTCGTACAATTGTAAGTCAAAAATGCTTTTCTAAATAATATTTTACTGGTCGAATCACTTGTGTATCAGAAGTTCATATGTTTGTAAGTTAAAAATTCTTATTAATCTCGTATTTAGTGCTTTTATAAATAATATTTTACTGATCGAATCACTTACGTGTTATAAATCTAACTAGAAAAAGTGAATATTTCAAATAAGTCATGTTAGAAAAAACTAGATTCGATTATCTTTTTTTTAAATGTTGGTTGTATAAAGTCAATCGTTTATTATTTTTTAACAGTTGTTATTATTTTTTAAATAGTTTTTATTATTTTTGAACAGTTGTTATTATTATTATTTGAACATTTTTTATTATTTTTGATCATTTGTTTAGTTGTTATTATATTTTTGAACAGTTGTTGTTATTATTTTTTTAATACTTTTATTTTTTTTCCCTGTGCTTTTTTTCCAAGCAGGCGAAAATTTCAAAATTGTAGTTTACAATTCTAAAATACACTTTTAATGAAAACAGTCTGTTACAAGATAATCACAAAAAGTTAACATTATCTTCCAAAAATAAATCCTCATTTCACAATATAATTGAAACTGAATACGCAAAATTAAAAATCACGTTATTCCAAACACAAATATCCGTAATCTGATGATCTGTATCCACCATGATATCATAACTTGAACAGATAAAGCTATCCTAAATTATCAAAGCATTAGTTCAGTTTGTCATGGCACGTCCAAGAAAATTTCGAAAAGATAAAAATTTGACTGTAAGTTTCGAAGGAAAACCTATCCCCGAATCGAACTTGGCAGATTTATTTAATCTTTTGTTTTCTGTGAATAAAAGAAAACCGATCAAGGCACAGAAAGAATTATTAGAAACATTAAACGAAATGAATGTCCCGCGAAATTTTATTAAAAATAAAAATGTGTCAACAAACATTAAACAAGATTCTGTATTAGATTTGTCAAAACCCGCTAAAAAACGAAAAGTGGGTCCACATGTATTGCATTGGGAAAATTATTAATAAAATTGAATTTATTTTTTTAAACTATACCTCTTTCCTATGTTTTCTACACCAAACACAATAAAAACAGTAATTACCCCTAAAGATGTCTTCTTTTTACCATTGCTTCCACTATACATTTTAAAATAAATATGTTAATATTCAATCCAATCATATCGAAAAAGGTAAATTTACGGTTTCATTTAAATTCAGTATAAAATAAACCTTAAACTTTTCACTTCCGGTACCGCGATACCTCTCTTTAAACACACTGCGACCCCTGCTTGCAGATAATACGGCATATATTTTTTAATAAAACCCTCTAAGCACTTATTCAAAACAAGTTTAATTAAATAGAATTATTTTTGACCAAGTTAAATTGAAAGAAATATTGTATAGTACATTTTAGATGGTGTACAAAAAACGCTCAGAGGGTTAATATATGTCGGGGGGCCCTTAGTCAGTATAAAAAACAATCAATGTTGTTATTTTTTTTTTCTAGATACAGTTTAAAATAGATTCCATTGTGAGCAGTTTGGTAAGAAATTTAAATTTTTTTCCATTAAACAGTGAACAATATGGTAAGTTGAAAATATTAATCTTTTTTTTTTTTTTCATTGTACTCTAACAGTACATTCATAGTCTAAATCAATCAAAAAAAAAAAATAAGCCCTCCTCAAAAATAAGCCCCCCTTAAAAAAAGTTAACCGTCTTTTCAAAAATACGCCCCACTTCTATAGCAGACTTCAAACTAACATTTAAATTTGATCCTAAAAAAAAAAAAAAAAAAAAAAAAAAACGAACCAAGAAAAAAACTTCGTTTAACCTTCAAACTGAAAATCCATTCTAAAATTAAAAAAAAAAAAAAAAAAAATTAAGCCCCCCTCAAAAATAAGCCCCCCTCAAAAATAAGCCCCCCTCAAAAATAAGCGCCCCTTAAAAATAAGCCCCCCCTCAAAAATAAGCCCCCTCAAAAATAAGCCCCTTCCACCGCCGCCACCGCCGCCACCACCACCACCACCGCCGCCACCGCCCTCCAATCGAACTCTCCTTTTCCCTCTACTTACGTTTTCTTTTTATTATTATTATTATTATTATTGTTTTGTTATGCCAGTGTTTTTGGTTTTAGTACATATTTACCTAAAATATTTTTTTCTGAAAACAAAGAACTTCTAAGATGCGAGAAAAAGTTTCTTTGAAATCCCTCACAATTAGACCCAAAAATTCTTTGTAAAGCGGTAACTATATATAAATAAAGATGCTAATGCTCAGTACAAGTATCAAATTATTCACAAATATCAGTAGATTAAATGCAATTAAAATAACAGATATGAATAAGTGTAAATTTATCTTCTTTTTTCTTTCTTGTTTTTTAATATAAATAAAAACAGGGTCGCTATCATACAGATTCTAGCAATAACACATACGAAAGCATTATATATCATAAAATTATCATTATTATTATTATTATTATTATTATTATTACTATTACTTTACTTTGAAAAATCATGCTGCTCAAATGACAAATTAAATCTTGAAAATCCAATTTTTTACCCCCCCCCCTATCTCACATAGGCATCTCACATGGACATATGATTAGAATTAGTACATTAGTACATTAGTACATTTGTGAATACTGTATGACAAATATAGTTAAAATAATACTTTTATTAGAGGATACTTAGATATCACATAAAATATATTAAAATGTCTTTTGTGTTTTTCGAATAAAGTAGAAAAGAAAAGTATACTAATAAAATTGCAAGTACTTCTAATTTTTGAACACTAAATTATGAGGGATTCTGGACAAATGCCCCACTTGCCCATAGAGAAATCGTATAATCTTTTCAACTATATTGGAATACAAATTAACTATTTTCTGATAGCTTTCTGAATTCAGTTTCGTTCATAAACCCATGAAACTGATGGAACTGGCAGTTGCTCTTATTTAGAAACTATAAAGTCGAACAGTTTTTTCCATTTTTCGAAAAAGGCAGGAGGTCTTTTAGAAAATGTTGTGAAAGTTGTCTTTTTGAACAGACTTTCTGCACGCGACAGCCCGATAAATGTCATCATGGGAAAAAACTCACTTATAACTCAGACTTCGTTTATGAAGTAATGAAAAAAATGAAAAACTCATGCTTTTAAAGTTTCTAGTTGTTAGCCGGATTTTTTTTTTTTTTTTTTTTTTAAACAATTACCATAACCATTTAATTTAGATCCTAAATTTTCTTTCAAATCACCTTTTAGAAAAACATTTTTATTTCGTAGGTTGCATAATTTTTTTTTTTTGGACCAAATCTCCAAATTTTGACTCATTATATTTTCTGTTGCTCCCCTTAACTCTGCCCCCTCCTAAAAAATGTCATTTCTTTGTCTTTAATTTAATGTTCATCGCCCCCCCCCCCCAAAAAAAAAAAGAATACCCTCGGTCAAAGTTCCCATAAATATATAAAAGTTGCTGCATGTAGTGTATTTATAGAAACTATAGATTTTATTTTTTATTTAACCCTCCCCCCCGTCCAGGGATCCCTTAATGAATAGCAGACGTCTCCGCTCAACGAATACTTATGCAACACACAACTCCTATTTATTTGTATGCTTTAGTATAAAGATACGTATAATATAATGCTTTTAATGTTAGAGATATTCACAGATACACGTGCTTAAAGCACGTGCTTTACTTGAAAAAACATAGAATCGATTTTCTATAACTGAGCATATATGTATCTCAACAAATAATATAGCTCAATTTTATTTTCAATGAAATAATGCATAAATGTATTATCTTTATTCTTACAGTTGACCTTTTTACTGATATTTACCGTGGTGATTTTTTTCCGGGGTGATTTTTACCGATGGTGCTTTTTTCCGGGGGTGATTTTTTCCGGAATTCCTCTCCTACACCCATGCTGCCCAAATCCGACCCGCAAGAGTCAAAACCCAATCCGAAACCGATAAATAACATATCTCAATTTTATGTTCATTGAAGTATTGTATTATCTTTATTTTGACCATTGACATTTTTACCTGTTGACGTTTTTACCGTTGACGTTTTTACCGTTGACCTTTTTACCTGTTGAAGTTTTTACCGTTGACGTTCTTACCGTTGACGTTAGTACCGTTGACGTTTTTACTGTTAACGTTTTTACCTAAATTCATATTGCACGGTGCTCCTTCCGTCGGGACTCGGAAACAGGACAATGAAGTTTCTCCTTTTAAAAGTAGTAAAACCAGATAAAACGGATTCTGTCTATGACGAAATCCGGTCTTAAATGAAAAAATTTCATGCTGAGGAGAAATGAATGCCATACAATTAATTATACCTGCTAAGTAAGAAACCTATTTAAACGGAACTTTTCTTTCGTTTCTAGAGATTCCAACTTAACAAATTTTACTGTATTTTATTATCATTAGAATACCTCTTTATGAAATAATTTTAGTACTTTAAAAGCAGAAAAATTATGCTGCAAACTTACACAAAGAAATAATAGTACTTATTTCTCAAAATATTTAAAAGCAAGTATTAAGATAATCTTAATTTTCCAAACAATTTCAGTAATATATATATCACAGCTAAAAAAAATAGTAGTTACATTGATCGTGCGAAGACAGTTAAAGGACCAAATAAAAACTGACAAGATAATTACAAAATGTTTGTGTTCTGATACATAAGTGACATGTTTAAGCAATGAAAAGAAAAGCTAAAATAACTAAAAATTACATTAAATTGTTTCAAAGCTTCATACCAAGGAACTCTTTGAATGCAAAATGCAATGTAAAAGATAATGAAAAGGAGAAATAACACATAACTTTGCTTCAGAAACGATGTCATTGAAACACGTTTTCCATTTTTTGTTAAAGGCAGATAATCTGTCAGAAAATACTGTCAAAATCGACATTTTTGAACAGAATTACTGATGCTTCAGAGCAAGGAAAAGAAAAAACTTGTCGTCACGTGACCCGAATTGCTTATAACTCGATAAGTAATTTATTTATCAAAAAATGAAAACCTCATTTCGATTCAAATCACTCAAATAGTCAAGCCTGTCGATTTTACGTCTTTGCGTTTAAAAATGAGTCAGAAAATATGAGAAGTTTCGCGTTGCTGAGCAGGTCGTTTGAAAACCAAATTAACCACTTCCAACTTCCTTTGTCTAACCGATTTCTTACCCGTCTTTATTTTTACCGAGGTGACTTTTCTGAGAACAGTAAAAAGGGTTTCACTGATTACGGTGCAGGCAGTTCTTTAGAAGTATTTTGATTGATTGGTGGGTCTACTAACAACCGGTACTACTCTGAAAATATCCCACTATTAAAGTGACCAACGGATAAAATAACAACAATGCCACTCTTCCATTGTTATTTTACCTTTAACGTTTCGTAAAATTTACAATGGAAAAAAGTAAGCAAGAATATTTTTTTCATTATAACATTGAGGTACTATAAAAACGTAGTGTGTGTACTATAAAAACGTAGTATTATAAATGAAAAACAAACAAACAAACAAAAAAAAACAAATCTGCTTATTTATTTATTTATTTTATTTTATTTATTTATTTATTTACATTTTTTTTTGGGGGGGGTATCGCCTCCCTTGGATCCGCGCCTGTTCGTTAGATGTGAACTAACGAATATAGGATAGGAGATACTAACTAAACTTTACGTTAGAGGTAAACTAAACGTGACTTTTTTCTTCTATATTTAAATATTTCATAATAAAATCTTAAATATTTAAAGAAAAAACACGGAAATTTATCACGCAAGTGCTATGCATATAAAAATACATTGAATAACGAAAAGTTAAGTTCAAAATACTTTTCAAATTTAGAAAATAAAAAGTTTCTTTCTTTTCTTTTTTTCTTTTTTTTTTTTTTTTTTTTTTTTTTCTCATAAAAAAAAAGAAAGAACTTTTAATGAACTTTTCTCGTTTTTAGTAACGAGTTTGAGTTGAGCGAGTTCGTTTGAAAATTTTTGAATTTGAACGTGAACTTGACTCATTTTTGAGAAATTGAACTTGAGTTTAATTAGTTCGTTTTTTTTTTTTTTTTTTTTTTTTTTTTTTTTTTTTTTTTTTTTTTGTTGTTGTTGTGTGTGTGTGTGTGAGCGTGCACAACACTGCAAATTTCTGATATTTTCAAATCAATAGATCAGATTCATTTTTTTCCCCCTTATTGGCCTATGTACCGACGGCCAACTTAGCTTTTCCTTGTGTGGGTAAGGTATAGTATATGTCCAACATTTCCGGCTCTGCAGACAAGATTTATACATGATAATTTTTTTTCAGTGGGACTAGCTATTTATGTGATTCGAAAATGTGACAGAACACGTGACTTTCATACCGGCTGACCAGATAGATCTATTAAAACCATTACTTTTTTTTTTTTCTCATAACCTATCTATTGACAGACCGACTAGCTTTTGCCATATGATTGTAAGGGTGTAGCGAAATGCATTCTGAAGACTTAAAGTCCTGCCAACCAGAATTTTTCCGAATTGTTTTTTTTAATCGGCCTACTGACAGACGCTAATTAAATCTGCTGATAAGCCGACTGAATCCTTTTACCAAACATTAGGGGGGAGTGGCAGGTGCCCCCCCACTCGCTACGCCCCTTTTAATAATGCAATATCTCTTGAAAACAACAATGTTTGTTGAAGGAAATTAGGAAGAAAATATATTGTCAAATCATATAAATAAATAAATAAATAAATAAATAAATAAATAAATAACATTGTTTGAGCGCCATTACTTGCTTCAGCCAAGTGTGTAAACAAGGGTATATGAAAGTGAGAAAAGGTCTCGTTCTTGCTTGTTTTTTTAAATTTTATAAAAATTTTATCATATATTTCATGATTTTGAAAAACTTTTTTTTTTCAATTTTTCTTATAACAATTGAACATTAGGTGAAAAAGCATGATTAAGTTTAAGTTTATTATAAGGTTATGACAAACATATTTTCAATTATTTGGTGGATATTGTATTTAAATCTGTTTTCAAGTCTGAATCTGCTACTTTCTGACACATATGTGAAATACTTTTATTGATAAAGACATATTATTTGCAGGTAATCATAATCAGGTTCTTGGAAATCGAACAGCATTTTACATTTTCCTACAAAAGTAAACAAAAACTAATGTGTCAGAAAATGACGGCAAATTTTACGCTTTAGGCAGACTTATATAACATGAAATGACGAAATGGTAGTCATTGAAGCAATTGACTATATACTCACGATATATGGAATTTAGAGGAAAATGGAGAATGACATTTAAAAATTAGGCGCATGACTATGAGAACCTGAATTCTTTAGGGAAATGGAGAGAAAATTACTGTTTGAATGTGTCAGGAAAAATCGTGTTGTTCAATGAAAGAAAAATATTTTTTAGGACCCTTACAAATGGGGGGAACGCGTAATAATTAATAGCCACCTATATTTAAGCTGCAAATAGACTACAGGTGGCTGCAGCTGCTACTTTCATGTGGTCAGTCTCTTTCTTATATGCGAGCAGTCTGCTATAGCTCGGCAACACGTCAGTGGTCAGCGGAGGCGATCCCCGACATGTTTATCACCACCCCTCTGTTTTGTTGAGACATCCTTTTTTGTTGATACCTACAAGGCCGTTGGAAAAGAAAGCCCAGAGAAATAATTTATGATTTTTTGTAGCAAGTGTTGTTTGAACATAGTTTTAATGAAAACTGTTCAATTGTTTTGAAAATGGGCTTTCATGCCTTTGCGCTGTTGTTTCGAAATGAGATTGGATCCTCCGATTTCAGAAAACACGTGTAAAACGTATACTTCTCAAACATATTATTATTATTTTTCTTTTTACCTTTAAAAAAAACTTTGTTATCCTTAAATCCAGGTTGTTTTCTCTGATAAAAGTATCGAATAATAGAACATTCAAATTACAATATTTTTTTCAAACATTCATTAAATTCAGATATGTTTCGAAAATATATAATTAATTTACATTTTTAACAATTCTCTGATATTTGAAATGATATAATCATATTCAGAATTTTAAATTTAATTATTTTTGTGAATTGTTAAATGGTTAATTTTATAAATCAAATTATAACTAAAATAAAGTCATCAGTTTAAAAGGCAAACAGTATTACTAAATTAAATCGTATATGAAACAGCCGTGACATTAAAACGATCTAATAATTCAGAAGGAAACAGAATGTTAATAAAATTAAATAAATTACAAATAACTATCAGTTAATATTATTAAAACGTGTATGGAATTAAGATATTACAGCATTTTTTAAAATGATAATAGTAAGTTTGTGAATTATTCAATTTAATAACTTAAGGGCACATATAACAAAAAAAAAAAAAAATCTTATTTTTATAATTTTCCTTCGTACATTTTATGCTGCTGTTTTTGACAGAAAATTCGTCTTATTCATAAAGGCACCAATAAATAAGAAAAACTAAGAAATTTTCTTCTCCTCCGTTTTCTAGCTCCAGGAGTTTTTCTTCTTTCTTTTCTTTTTAGAACTTTTAAACATAGTTGAAAAATGCTAATTAGGTTGCCATCTGTCTGTCTGTCTAACGGTTTGCCCGTGTTCTAACTTTCATAAATATACTCGGATTTCTATGTAATTTTTATATGTTATTTAGATTAATTATATAATGTTCGGAATTGAAAATTCAGTTTATAGTATTTATAATGCGTTTACAGGGACACACAAAATAATTCGGTTACATTCAGCTGTATTTAGGAAATTCGTTTGCGATGTTTTTTATTGATGTTACAATATTACAAACATAATCAGATTGATATTCATCACTGAGATGGACTAAGTTACGCTTTGTGTGGTGTATAGAATAAGTAGCATTTATAGTTCATTTACAAGTTCGCACAGGAAAATTCGTTTACAGAACGGAAAATGATCAATAATAATTGCTGGAAGTATGGTTTCAGTTGGTAAATAATTTTAAAATTAACTAATTTATAGTACATTAATTGGTGTGTTTAAATTCCGCACATGGCTGCACGAAAGAAGGTAACACAATACCGAATATGGACAGCAATTGCAAAAAATTAATATTTACTGCATTATGTGTTTTTTTTTTTTTAATTATGTTCCTTAATAATATTCTTTAAGTGTTGGAAAGTGTTTCATAATCTAGGCCGCATGCATGATTTTTCGTTATATATTTTATTAATTTTTTTACTCGACCGAAATGCATTAAAGAAGCGTTAAAAAAAAAAAAAAGAAAAAAAAATTCAGAACCTAAACGACGCACCGTTGTCTATATATATCCATTCGATATCAAAATTAATATTTCTTCATTGAAAACAGATTCGTATAAAGTATATGTTTTTTAAATTACCATGTCCGGCTGCATTTATTGATAAACGAAAAAAATATTTTTTTAAAAGTTTTTTTTTTTTTTTTTTATGCCTTTAAGTCAATAATTTGAGTATTACACGACCATCAATTTATATCTTTATACTTTAATAATAATAATTTCACTTCTATGTATTAATTCCGTTTGTTTTAGTATCATTACCTAACGACTATTTGTAATTTATTTATTTTTAAATACTTTCTTTTGTGCCAATTTGTTCACTGTAAAATTGTTTTATTTAATAGCATAATGCTCTTTATTAAACACATGACGTTATTTTTTTTATGAATAATGTGATTAATAATAGCAAACGAACAATAATAATCGAATTGTAAACGCATGGATATGTTTATATCTTTCCAAGAAATATGAATATAAAGCAATTATATACTTTCAAAACATGTCTGAATTTAAAGAATGTTAAAAAAAGTCAGAAGACTTTGTAAAAAGCTCTTTCTTCACAATTTTCTTCTCGGAAGACGATTTAATATTGGCAAATTAATGGCACAATAACAAATAATAACAGAATGTTTGTGAGGTCTACATTTTGGAAACATACATTTTATTTTTCTTCTGGTATACGAGGGTCAAATCTCAGTTTCATTGAAATAGCCAGAAATAGATAACGGCACTGAGAGGGGCAGGAAATGACCCATTACTCATTGCCCGCGGCTTATTTCTAGAAGTACGGATACTTTCTATTTTTGAAATGAATGGGCCATTTTTATTAAAAGTTGATAGTCAATACCTATTACTATGTGTTTCCTCTCTATTTAAATTACAATAACCGTTTAAATCAGTCAAGTTTTTGAACAGAATTTGATTCAATATAGTGGCGGATTTTTTACTTCATTTAATTTATAAATACGGAAATTACTGTATTTTTTGCCTTGGCTCTGGAGGTGTTGGTGAGGGGGGGGGGGGGGCGCTCTATTTTGAAAAAATCAGAACAATATATCACGCACTTGCTGATTTATTAAAAGGCGGTTTTTTGCGTTTTCTTTGATGTGAAACCTGCTGTATATATGAGTGCCGCGGTATTCTACAATTTCGGGCTTATAACGTTTTAATATAACTGAACATATATGTACCCTAATAACTAACATATCTCAATTTTAGGTTCAATAAAGTATTCATAATTATTATTTTTTTGTAGCGTTGCCTTTTTTTTACCGTTGACATTTTTACCTAAATTCACTAAGACAGAATCACAAAAAACCAAAAAAAGGTATTTTGTTTAGTCAGGTTTCCGTTTTAGGAGGTATAGAAATTGTATTGCATTCTTTGCCTTCGGGAAAAAGAAGAATCATTTCTGTATCTTAATTAGAAATTGAGAAAAAGGTTTAAAATGTATTTAGTTCTCCAAAATTGCATATTTTTTTAAGGAGCCATTTTTTGCCAACTTAAAAATAGCTACACCTTAACAAGATGGCCGATGGAACATATCGTGACTCTCAATTAAAAGGCGCTCAATTTCCGATATAATGAAATTATTTAAATTGTGAAACAATCCCAAATTTCAAAATTTTATTTGTATGTTCACAAATTTACGGGCTTACGAATAAAAATAGGAGTAATTAAAATTTTTATATTTATAGCTTATTGCTGGAAGACATTAAAAAAAAAATGTATTAGTACTTATTATACCTTATAAAGAAATAAGAAGTTTTGCTAAAAAATAGAGAAATATTTAGAAATGGCATTTTTTAATGAGAGCAAAGACCCTAAACGTAGAACACTTTATTTTAAAGTATTTAAAGGAAAAATGCAGGACACTTTATTTTAAAGCAGTCAGAGGACTAATACACAGAACACTTACTTTTAATGTATTCTGAGGACTCATACACATAAAACTTTATTTTAATGTATTCTGAGGAGGCATACACAGCATACTTTTTTTAGAGTATTCTGAGGACCCATACACAGAGCACTAAATTTTAAAGGATTCAGAGGACTCATACACACAACACTTTATTTTAAAGTATTCTGAGGACCCATACACAGAACACTTAATTCTAATGGATTCAGAGGACTCATACCCAAAAGACTTAATTTTAAGGTAATCTGAGGACACACATTTAGTAAGTTTTATTGCCATGGTTCAGTGGACCATTTTTTCTCCCTTATACACAATTATACACCGATACACAACCAGAAAAACAGCAAAACCCTCCAACTGAGGACAAATTTTATAAACCAATAAAAATTTGTACAAATCATAAAAATGCTTAAAAACGAAGGAAAATGACTTTTTTCCAATCGAGGACGTCCTCGGTTCCCTGTGGGTCCTCAGTCAGCGGGCGTGTAAACCTGTTTTCGTCCGCGCTTCCCCTGAAACACGAACACACACACACACACACATATATATATATACACACACACACACACACACACACACACATATATATATATATATATATATATATATAATTTAAATGAGTGCGAATTCTATATTTTATGTTATGATTATATGGAGTTAATATTATTGGGGTAGTAACAAACGTTAAAATTATCAAGGATGTTACAATAGGTTATTCAATACAATATAATAATAAAATGTTAAACAGATTTTAAATATAGTAAATATTACATATTTATTACATATAGTACACTAATACATATATCTCTTAGTTTTATATTATTTATTTTATTTTAGATCATTTAAAAAAATGTAATTAATATTTCACTTTTTTTTTATGGTAGATATTATTTATTTAGCTGGACTTAAATTTCAATAAGTGCTTTGCCATATTGAATAATCTATGCTATTTCTAAGTATAATACTAATTCTTTATAAAATGAAAATATCATATGGATTCTACATTATTGTTTTAGTTGAATTAAGATATATATTAAATGGGTTAGTTAAAATAGCATTCAATATTTTACAATAATTATAATATTAAATTAAATATTGTCATCTGTAAAAAATAAAATATATTATATTAGTAACTCTTATTCTTTATATATATCATTAATATTAACTAGTAAAATTAATATATTTACACTACATAACAGCTGCATATTAGTAATTTTACCTACAATATTCCATATTTAGTATAATATCTATACACTAGATGTCAGCAGCAAAAGTAAATTATATGTTGAATTACCTATTATACTAAAATAGTCTAATATTTTTTACAATAGATGGCAGCAGTATAGGTTATCTAAAACATTATAACTGTTGGCAATTTTGTAGAGTAGTAATAATCTCTATGATATAATTTCAAATTATCGAGTAATATAATATATTTTAATTTATTAAATTAAAATTAAAGTAAATCAATTAATAGTTTTTATTTATATATATTATTATTCTCTTTTCTCCATTTTTAACGTAATAAAATATTGTAATCTATGTAGTTAAATAAAAATAACTGCAACTGTTGGTTACAATTTATGATCTGAAGGATTTTCTATTTAACTGTGAAATTAACCTCTTCCGTTGGATATACTTTTGTACATGTGCTAAAATTATATTAAGGAATTTGGGTATATAATTAATGTAAGTAATATATGACTTTTTTTTTTCTTCTTTTTCCCACTCTTATTCAAATTGTATGTATGATTTATAATATTCCATTTTAAAAGGTCTTGCTATTCAATATTGTTTCAACGATTGTTCGGGCAAGATCTGATATGATGTTTGGCAAAAGCTGGTGTCATATACAGAAAACAATCGTTCTCTGCTTATAAATGTGATTTTCTTGCCCTTGAAAAAGTGAGTTACATTATAAGCTTTCATTTGTGTTTATACTCGTGTGGTTTTTATTTCATTCCTCTTTTTTTCTCTTCTTCATTTGAATTAATAATGTTTCATTTATTAGGACTACATTTTTAATTTGTAATTTGACACGGCTCTTTGGTATCGTGATTTCAATGTATGTGGTCAGTTTCTTATGTTTCAATGGTTAAATTTTACTTAAAGTTTTATATATATATAGGTGTAAAGTAAACTTAAAAATTATGTGCACAATGGACAATGCAACTCTTTTGAACTCACAAATAATATAAAATTTTATAATTTAAATAAAAATATGAAAAGTATGAAATTTTTTTATGAAAAAAATATAATTTAACTAAATTGATAAAAAAAAAAGAAAAGAAAGAAAACAGAATCAAACAAATCATGAACACAGTAACTATAAACAAACGATAACATATAAAACAGTACAAAAATAGCTCCTAGCACAGCGGAAGGAGGAGGGGAATGAGAGAGGCAACATATACATCAAAATTATTAATTATAATATCATAATTTGTTTTATGCATATGTTGCTCCTCCTACCTTCCAACGAAACTAAGACCCATTTTTGTGGGGTTTTATATCTTACTTTTTGTTTGTAGTTATTGTATTCATGGTATATATATATATATATATATATATGTGTGTGTGTGTGTGTGTGTGTGTGTGTGTGTGTGTGTGTGTATTGCATATAATTATTACACCTACTTTTCATAAAAATATTTGATAATTTTTTTTTACTATTTTGACTTAAATTACGAGGACATTTCGAAAAGTAAAGATACACCGTACGCCGGAGGAAAAGAAAAGTTTTGGCAAACAAGTTGGCAACACAGGTGTTAACCTTGAACTGTTAGTTTTCTCCTCGCGGTCGTTCGGCATTTCAACGTTGATTCTGGTTGGAGTAGGTCGTGTTTAAAATGGTTCCGCCGATTCAGAATCCCGCCAAATGCGAAGGACGCAATTCGTGCGAATAGACGTCTCAAATTGAAATAATTGCATCAGATCATACCGGAAGTGTCAATGACAACTCCCTATGACTGTCAAGTTAGGGTACAGGAAAGTGTGTGCGCGCTGGGTTCCATAAATGTTAACGGAAGAACACAAAAAGAAAAGGATGGGCTTTGCACTCGACTTCCTCACACGCTATGCAGAAGCAGGTGATGAGTTACTTGATCACATTGTGACAGGTGACGAGACGTGGGTCTATCACCATACACCTGAATCCAAGCAACAATCAATGCAATGGCGCCAACAACAGGCGGAGACCTTCTATGACTGTGGGATACAAAAGCTTGTGCCCCGACTTAAAAAATGTTTGGATAACGGGGGTGATTATGTCGAAAAATAATAAATAATCCAGTTAATAAGATGTAACTTACGTTTTCTAAATAAATGTTTTTTTAAGGAATGCGAGCCATTGTATCTTTACTTTTCGAAATGCCCTCGTATATATAATTTATGTATATACGAGTATATATATAAGTTCTTGCCGTTTTTCTGATGGGGCCGTTTTCAAGCTTTTAGCTTAAATTTGGTGTGTATGAAGCTAAATAAATTAGCGCTTTTAAGTTAAATAAGGTTTATGATAGAGACTGGGGGGGGGGGGGGGGTGAATGTATGAACTGCTTTTTTTCAAAATGTCAACTACTTGCAGAGAAAGTTTAATTTTTATCTTTAAAAAGATACAAAATGAAAAAACGCATTTAAAAACAGATTTCGTTTCTCTACATAATTTAATATGAAAAGTGCCAACGAAATTAGAAGTGAATCGATCCAGTAGTTTTCCAATATTCGTGGACACCGATATAAAGACCGCACATTTGAGATAAACGAGTTTAAAATTTTGTGTTATATTTACAGTTCGATAACTATATTTTTTTCACTTACATATAATCATCTATTCAAGCACGAAAAGTTGTCCGTTTTCAGTTGATAAAACCTCTAAAACTAAAACTTCCAACAAAAAGATCTTTTGAAAATAATAAAGACTTTTCGAAAGATTAACAAACATAAACCAGGAAAAATAATACAGGCTTTGTATACAATGTTTTATTCTCAACACAACATAGTTTTACATGGACAATTTAATTTTTCAAAATAATATAGAATAAACATATTTTTTCTTTTATCCTCCTTTAGAAAACATATACTTTAAATATATGAAATGTTTCAGTTACTTAGTATATGGAACTTTTCTAAAAAATGAAACTATTTAGGTCTTAGTAGACATAACCCAGGATAAATCTGAATTCTTTCGTATTATATTAAATGTAGTTTAAAGTAATAATATAAAATGCATAATAAAGAAGCAACATCTTACGTACTATTTGTATACATTTATATTAAAAATTTTTATAATGTAAAAGACATTATGTAACCATACTTGTTTACGTTATCGTTCTACTATGTGAGAGGGTTTCTTTAAATATTAATATAATATTTTTTATGCTATGCATTTAATGGAATACGTATAAAAATTTTAAATAACATGTAAAATACCTGTATATTTTTAAATATGTGTTTTTGTTTATCAAAACATGTAACACTTTTGGTAAACAACACTTAATTGATACCATTATTTTTTTAAGAAATGTAATTATTTTTTTAGAAAAGTCTAAGCTATGTTTAAATTTATGTTCTTGTGAAATCAAAAGTTCTTTTTTTTTTTAATAAATCGGCGTAGGACTTTTCCTTATCCTTATTTCTAAACGGGAAATAACACTCTTTACAATTGGTCTTACCGTGTCTCTATATTTTATATGATTATTTTCCTCATAATTTGCAGATTTCTAATCAGTATTTAACTTAAAACCGCTAACTCTTCAACAATGGCGAAATTTTTACTTTTCTTTGGCAATTTCTAATCGGAACAATTAACTCATTGCACTCTCGCAGTCTTACGGCTTTAAAGTTGAATGATAATTGCCTGTCTGTCTTTCTGTTAGTACTATGGCTATGAGTCAAATGTGTCATCTCTTAGAGACGGGTCAGGTTTTACAGTCTGTCGCAAGTCGGGTTAACGCAAGTCAACACTTAATTGATACCATTATTTTTTTAAGAAATGTAATTATTTTTTTAGAAAAGTCTAAGTGATGTTTAAATTTATATTCTTGTGAAATCAAAATTTCTTTTTTTTAATAAATCCGCATAGGGCTTTTCCTTATCCTTATTTCTAAATATGAAATAACACTCTTTACAATTGGTTTTACCGTGTCTCTATATTTTTTATGATTATTTTCCTCATAATTTGCAGATTTCTAATCAGTATTTAACTTAAAACCACTAACTCTTCAACAATGGCGAAATTTTTACTTTTCTTTGGCAATTTCTAATCGGAACAATTAACTCATTGCACTCTCGCAGTCTTACTACTTTAAAGTTGAATGATAATTGCCTGTCTGTCTTTCTATTAGTACGATGGCTATGAGTCAAATGTGTCAGCTCTTAGAGACGGGTCAGGTGTTACAGTCTGTCGCAAGTCGGGTTGACATTTCAACAGCCATTTCTGTCTGAATAGCTGCTGTCTGTCAAGATTAACTCTAGCCACTTTATTTTTCAACATTTTACTAGTTCATCATTTCATCACTTGATGCATAAGTTGCATTTTACCCGGGGTACTAAATGTTAGAACGATATTTTACCATCGTATGGGGGAACCACTTTTGGTACCAAAATGTCGTCAACTTGCCGAAATGAACTTATAACAGTATAAGGTGAGTGAGATATCTGCAGAAAAATTAAAATTAAAATTCTGATTTAGAGTTTTGTATGATTTATATTCAGCAAACATCATTGTATATTTATGTATGTGAGATATTTTGCAAATATTACTTACGAATAGAGTAAATATTCCGATTTTAATAAAGTTAATATTAGAGGAAGCAATTTATACAACTTTGCTAACAATTTAACTTCAGTGCACTCTTTTTTAGAGAATTTATGAGAAATTCATATGAATACTGTTAAACCTATTGTCCATGTTTTATTTATTTCCTTTTTTATCCTCTCATCTTTTATTCTCGTGATACATTTTTTTGTAAGATGTAACGTGAATTAGAAATTGTTTACTACTGTTTAAAATATTTTATGGAATTAAGGTAGAAATTTTTACCGTTGAATAAATTATGAGTATTTTGAAAGCTTAAGAGGTTAATTGACTTCTTTCTGTATGCTTTAAGTTATTAATTGGCGTCTGCATTATCTTTTAGAAAGCTGAGGTGTTAAAATAACATCTTTTTGAACGCTTTAGTTAACATTTTGGCGTGTCCGCGACAGGACTAGATTTATTGAAGCAAGATGTTTCAAGCCGTAAAAGGTTTTAAAAAAGCCGATTTAAAGTTTGTAGTAGAAGAACTTGGTGAAACAATTCCGCAAGATTATACGATTGGAACCCTAAAAGAAATAATTTTGAATAGTAAGGAATATAAGCAGGATCCTGATTTTGTACAAGAAATTTTATCAACAGCCATTGCTGAAAGAAAAGAAAAAGATGCTGAGAAGAAATTAGAGAATGAAAAAAACTTACAATTAGAAAAGGAGAAGGAGAAGGAGAAGTTACAGTTGGAGAAGGATCAAGAAGTACAGTTGAAAAAATTAGAACTAGACCATCAATTGGAATTAGCAAAAATCCAGTCACAAGGTCAAATTCAAGGTGAGTACATTTCAACTGTTAATGAAACTAATGATTCTAAACGAAAATTTACGTTACCTAGATTAGAATTTCGTCAATTTGATGGAGATTTAAAAGAGTGGCTACCATTCTGGAGTCAATTTGAACAGATTCATACGGAGGAGAATATTGTGCTCGAAAATAAATTCCAGTATTTGATTCAAGCAACAGTAGCTGGATCTAGAGCGAGAGAAGTTGTAGATAGTTTTCCGCCAACTGGCGCTAACTATACCAAAGCTATAGAGAGTCTTCAGGCTCGTTTTGGTCGGGAAGATCTTTTAGTTGAAGTATATGTTAGAGAATTATTGAAATTATTAATATCGGTGCAGTCAAAAGAAAAGTTTTCTCTTACATCCTTATATGATAAACTTGAATCGTATTTAAGAGCTCTTGAGACATTGGGAGTCACAACAGATAAATGCACCTCAATATTATACCCAATGGTAGAATCTTGTTTTACTGCGGAATTTTTGAAAGCGTGGAACAGACGTCTTCTGCTATTTCCGATCCAAAAGAACGTCTAGATAATTTAATGAATTTTATCAGAAGTGAAGTTGAAGGCGATGAAAGAATAAATTTGGCAGTGGCAAGGTTTTGGCTTCGCGAAAAAAGATGATGACAGAAACTTTAGAAAAAGAAAAGGTTACACCGATGTTTCTAAACATTTACCAACTGCTGCTACTCTATTAACAACGCCTTCAAAGCAAGACTTAAGGAAAAATTGCGTTTTTTGTAACGGAAGACATCTCAGTTCAGAATGTTTCTCAGCACGGAAGATGAGTTTTAGTGAAAAGCAGAATATATTGAAAGACAAAAGGTGTTGTTTTTTATGTTTGGCGTCAGGCCACACAACGAAACAATGTAAAGCTATCTTGAAGTGTTTCATGTGTGATAAAAAACATGCATCTGTGATGTGTCAAATGCTCAATAAAAACAAATTAAATGAAAGGAAAGAGGAAG
Organism: Maratus michaelseni; assembly: GCA_963931845.1. Classification (NCBI taxonomy): domain Eukaryota; kingdom Metazoa; phylum Arthropoda; class Arachnida; order Araneae; family Salticidae; genus Maratus; species Maratus michaelseni. The sequence continues at coordinate 399,565,578 of OZ007592.1, forward strand.
AAAAATCGTCTGGAAATGAAGTAAATATGGCTAATGTCAGTAGAGGAAGTGAAGTAAATATGGCTAGTGTCAGTAGAAATCCCAAGGTCTTTCTTAAGACACTCAAAGTAAAAATCACTTCAGATAACAAAAAGAAAGTTGTTCGACTCATTTTAGACTCAGGTTCACAGACATCGTATATTTTAAAACATTTAGTCGAAGAAATGAAGTATTTACCTCTTAGAGAAGAAAAAGTCGCTCATTCCCTTTTTGGCGGAGTCATAACAAAGGAATATAATCATAACTACTACAAGATAAGATTATGCGATTTGAAAGAAAATTTTAAATGCAATTTTGAGGTTTTGGACCAAAACATTATCTGCGAAAATGTTATGCCTGTAGGGAAAGGATCCTGGTATAATGAATTATCGGAAAAAGGCATCACTCTGACGGATATTGGTGAGACTCCTGAATCTATTCAAGTATTGATTGGAGCCGATGTAATTGGAAAATTACTGACAGGTCGTAGAGAAATATTGTCGTCTGGACTAGTAGCACTGGAAACACACTTAGGATGGACCTTAATGGGAAAAGTGCCTCAAGATAACGTATCTACAGAAAACTTAGCTTTAACAGTTACATTTATGTTCGTGAATGAAGCAGAAATTAGCGATTTATGGAAACTAGATTTACTTGGAATAAATGATCCAATTGAAAAACACTCTAAAATGGAGATCGATCGTCAGGTAAAAGAGCATTTTTTACAGACAGTAAATATGAATGAGGATAATCGTTATGAAATTTCTTTGCCATGGGTGGAAGATACACCACCTATACCCGATAATTTGAGTTTAGCCAAGAAAAGATTAATTAATGTTACAAACAAGTTGCTTAGCAATAACCTTTATCAAAAATATGAACAAGTGCTTTTAGGCTGGCTTGATGATAAAATTATTGAGGAAATTCCCGAGTCTGAAATGAATCTTTACGGAAACTATTTGCCTCATCGACCAGTAATAAAAGAAAGTAGTACAACTCCCATTCGTCCAGTGTTCAACGCATCAGCTAGGATACAGAACCATCCTTCTCTGAATCAGTGTTTGCATTCTGGGCCAAATCTCATTGAATTAATTCCTGACATTCTCTTACGTTTTAGAGAAAAGAAATTTGGCGTTGTAGCTGATATCAGGAAAGCATTTTTACAAATTGCTGTACGGAAAGAAGATCGCGACTTTTTGCGTTTCTTGTGGTGGAACGATCCAGAAGAGAGAAATATTAAAATGTTTCGACATGCTAGAGTCGTGTTTGGAGTCAAAAGTTCCCCGTTTCTTCTTGCTTCCGTCATCGAATATCACATAAAAAACGATGAAGAATACGATCCGCATCTTAAACAGCAATTGCTGAGAAGCTTTTATGTTGACAATGTCGTTGCTAGTGTCCATACGCAAAAATAATTAGAAAGGTTTATTGCTGATTCTAAGTCTCTTACGGCTAAAGGTGGATTTGATTTGAGAGGATGGGAACATACAGAAGAAAGAAAAAATATCGAAAATGGTGAAGACACTGCTGTACTAGGATTACAATGGAATAGATTTCTAGACGTTTTGAAGGTTAATGTAAGCTGGACGAAAGATATAAATTTAGAAAAAATAACTAAACGAATCATGCTATCAGTTGCACATAAAGTTTTTGATCCTATTGGTTTTATGTCTCCTGTTATGATTTGTCCCAAGATGATGTTGCAGAAAACATGGAAAGAAGGTATCGCCTGGGATGAAGAAATTGCAAGTGATCTAAAATATGAGTTTATTGAATGGTTTCGAGAATTGAATATTTTACAAGAAATTCAGATTCCAAGATATATTCAGTTCACCCCAGATAATGTAAAAGATTGTACTCTTCACACATTTTGTGATGCAAGTCAATATGCGTATTCTGCTGTTATATTTTTGAGGATAGCAAGTAAAGATCATGTTGAATTATTCCTTCTTGCTTCGAAATCCCGCATAGGTCCTTTAAAATGCGCAACCATACCTAGAATAGAACTTTTAGCTGCTTTGATTGGTGCCAGATTGGCTAAATCAGTAATTGACGCATTGGGCTGGGAAGATATGGGAAGATATTTTTGGAGCGATTCCACGACGGTTCTTGCATGGATATCCAGAAAAGAGAACTGATCTGTCTTTGTTAGAAACAGAGTTCAAGAAATCAAAAATTTGAGTGATCCTGTTTTATGGAAACATGTACCTGGTGAAATGAATCCAGCAGATCTGCCATCTAGAGGCTGTAAAGCAAAGAAGCTGGTATCTCTCAAATGGTGGGAGGGTCCATCTTGGCTTCGAAATCCTGAAGAATATTATAAATATATGAATTTCACATGTCAAATCATAAATGAAGAAGAAATTGAAAAAGAGAAATTGAAGTCTACAAAATTACTGGTTAATGTTGATGAAAGTCCAGAGAAAACCTGGTACTACCGGTATTTTTCCAGTTATGAAAAAATCGTGCGTCTTGTTGGTTGGATACTACGTTTCAGACATAATTCTTCAAATCCAAAAGAACAAATTAGAGGAGAATTGACAAGTCATGAATTTAAGAAAGCAGAAACGAAGATAATTTGGATGATACAACAGGAATGTTTTTCCCGTGAAAGCGATGAGAGATTGAAAACTCTTGAGACGTTTAAAGATCAACAAGAAATAATACGTGTAAAGACTAAAATTATGTATAGACAAGACAATATGGATTTCCTCACACCTATGGTTGTTCCTTCAAATCATGAAGTTACCAAACGATTAATTTTACATTTTCACCTCAAAAATTGTCATGCAGGTCCTCTGATTCTTTTAAATTTGCTCAGAGAAAAATACTGGATTCTGAATGGAAGAAGAACTGTGACTTCTGTTTTATCCAAATGCACCATTTGTAAAAGATTTAATTCTAAGAATTTGGAATCTTCTCCTGTTTCTCTACCAGAAAATCGAGTAAAAGATGCAGCAGTATTTCAAATTATCGGTCTTGATATGGCTGGCCCTCTATTTCTTAAAAATAATCAAAAGAGTTGGGTTATCATATTTACATGCGCTATCTACAGAGCTGTACATTTTGAACTTGTTACTTCAGCATCTACAGAGGCTTTTTTGATGGCTTTAAGAAGATTTGTATCACACAGAGGAAGATGTTCTATTATATATTGCGACAATGGTCCGAATTTTATTGGTGCAGCTAATTTTTTGAAAAGATTGAATTGGAGTCGCATAGTGAAGTATGGAGCAACCAATTCAATTGAATGGAAATTCAACCCACTGATTGCATGGTGGGGCGGATGGTGGGAGAGACTGATCAGAGTGATGAAAGATCTATTAAAAAGAGTCTTAGGACAAGCCTGTTTGAGCTATGAAGAGATGATAACTGTATTGGCTGATTGTGAAAGTATTATAAATTCTCGACCACTAACTTACATGTCAGAGAAAGAATCTATCAAACCCATATCTCCAGACATGTTTTTGAAAGACATTCATGAGTGTGGTTTACCAGACGTTGATGCAATCGAGGAAAACTCTCTCACTGGAAGATTTAAATATAGGCAAGAACTGCAAAAGGATCTAAGAAATCGATTTAGATCAGAATATCTAGGTCTACTTATCCAACGGCAGATCGGCAGACGATTCCAACATTCAGTGGCTGTAGGAGATATAGTCTTGGTGGGAGCAGATAACAAGAAAAGAATTAACTGGCCATTAGGACTTGTTACAGAGCTCATTCCTGGTAAAGATGGAAAAGTTCGCCTTTTAAAGTTACAAACGTCTCATTCGCAGATACTTCGACCTGTTCAAAGAATTTATCCTCTAGAAGTGTCATCGAGTGATTGTACCAAAATTAATTTTCCTAAACCAATTTTGAATGAAACTCAGGTTGAGCCTTCAAAGAACGAATCTCAAGTTAAAAAGACTAGATCTGGTAGAATGATAAAAATGCCAGAGAGACTTGATTTATAATGTTCATTTAATGTCAAGTTTTGATTATACGAGATAATCAAAAGGTGGGAGGATGTTAAACCTATTGTCCATGTTTTATTTATTTCCTTTTTTATCCTCTCATCTTTTATTCTCGTGATGCATTTTTTTGTAAGATGTAACGTGAATTAGAAATTGTTTACTACTGTATAAAATATTTTATGGAATTAAGGTAGAAATTTTTACCGTTGAATAAATTATGAGTATTTTGAAAGCTTAAGAGGTTAATTGACTTCTTTCTGTATGCTTTAAGTTATTAATTGGCGTCCGCATTATCTTTTAGAAAGCTGAGGTGTTAAAATAACATCTTTTTGAACGCTTTAATTAACAAATACAACTCCCCCTTAAGGAAAAGAACTCTTATGAATACATGCATGAAAAACAAAAATTGTTTGTAAAATACATAAAACAACTAAAATGTTTATTGTCTTTGCTAAATGATTTTTTTTAACTTTTAACATTCTACAAAAAAAAATTTTCATTTTTATCACTTACTTGAAAGTTTACATAAATTCCTCGAGGAATACAAAAACACCGCGAGAATTAAACAAATTAAGTGTCACCAGATTCTGTTTTCGAAAATCTGTTACATTTTAAACTTGCAAAATTGAGAGTAAGAGTACATTGTAAAAATAAAATACATTTAAATTTAAAAAAATAAAAAATAAAATAAAACAACATTTTTCCATAACATTAAATACAGAGTGTCCCTAAAGAGTTGAAACACGATTTAATTGTTTTCCTGTTAGATATAGGTAGGCAATGTAAAATTGTACGAGTGTTCAAAATAAGTTAGGAATCAATATTATGTTGATGGAATTTTTTTGACAATAATTTTCAAAAGTTGAAGTTGTTGAATTTTTATGTCGTTCCAGAGTTCTAAAATTTATATTCAATAAAATATTTCTCTTTGCTCTGAAAAGGAAAACAGTAAAAATATCAGACTTCGACGACTACCACTCATGAAAATTTGCTACTTTAATTATTATCAAATTTAGGAAGCTCTCGAGGACTAAAAACAGACAGACAACTTTTTAGAGCAGGGAAGTTTTTAATTCTATCTCGTACCATTTTCTCAAGAGTAAGCTGGATGGGGAGGCCTACCAAATGGCTTAAGGACTCTCAAGCACCGTTCAGAAGAGTCGGTCTCTTAATTTTGAACCAATTTCAGATGAAAGACCTGCACCGAGATTGGTACCACCAGAGGTAACGTTTATAGTAAACTTGGAAGACATTGGAGCCACGGATAGATTTTACGTGCACCAGCTCCCATTAACGTACACGGTCCCACAACAGCCGAAGTCGAGAGAGGTTTTCACCCTCCCAAGCACTGACCACGGTCTATGCTGCTTTACTTTCGGTGATCTTACGGGAACCGAGCTTATTCGTCCGCGCCACTGCGGGACCGTACCACTTTCTCAAAACAAAAATCACACTAACTGCTGCTCGGCATCTTAAAAAGCTCGCCTGACCCCCTCCTTTCTGGCTCCAGAATATTCTTTCCCGTCCCAAGCTCCTCCGTTAACTGGCAGAATGTAGACAATTACTTTTTAATGGATCTCTCAAATCTTCCCTCCTGAGATATAGTAGAATGCCTGCAGTCTCCAGTAAACCACTTCTCAAGTATCTCTCGTGGGAACACTGCTCCGGTGTATTTTTTTTTATTCTGCTCCAGTCTACTAGGACTGTTTTTGGAAAAAGCCTATGTCATAATTGTTGTTTTACTCATTGCATAGCTCAAAAACCACAGCTTTCCCCGCTGCTTGTTGCTAGCCTGTCCGCGGCCTGTCGCATGAGGGATATGTGCTCCAGCGGATGGGCTTTGTTATGTGAATCTACTTCATTTTCTGCTTATTACCTGTCCCTTGGCGCATGGAGGTCACTGACCAGGAAGGGCCGGCCCCTTGGCCTAGTATGTATAAGTCTCTATTTTTTTCTGGCCAAATGCCATTGCACTTTTCACCCCACCCCTTTCAAGTTTACCGGCGGGTTCAACTTCAGATGAATTTCTATTCGCATTTTTCTTTTAAACTTTAATAATGTTACCCTGAGAGACATCGATGCTCTACAGACTTGGCCTCCTCGTCTGAACAGTCCTTCTTAGGCAGTGAAATACACTTTGACTCTTGGAACGAGTTTATTATTCAGAGTATCTGGAGCCTATGTCTCCGTACCTCTAGTAAGAGCAATGTGGATCTTAAATTTATGACCGTAGTCGAAGTCCAGAACAACAATTGCACTTGAAAAAATAACATGTTCAAGATACATTACATGTGCATAAACTATAAAAATTCTTTTTTAAATAGTGGTGCGTATAGAATATAAAAATTGTTTCGAGTGGCAACCCTTCTTTGGGATACACTTTATATCATCAAATCTAAAACAGTCATGTTAACCTTTATCAATGTTTTAGTATTTTGGAAAGTCTTCTTTCGAGAAGTTAACTTTTTATTTTTTCTTCGGTTTTCATATATTTTTCCTTGGTTAATGAAATGCATTCTATTTTGGTTGAAATAACAGAAATTTTTACTTAACATTTTGCTTATGTTCGGGATGCTGACATATTTTTAAATAATAAGATATTTGTAACCATACAAATATTATAATTTCCATATTTTTAGCGATAGACCATCTATTAATTCGATTTTATGTGAAAATATTGTTATCAAAAAGGTTTGAACTCAAACATTATGAAATGTATCTCAATTTCAGTGTACATTTTGCTTTAATTACTGATATTCTAGTTTTTTGTAGAATTCTCAACATAAAAATTTTGTTTATGTAATTTTCATTTTATTAGTTTATTTGTTTTCATTCAAGTAAGTCAACATAAAAATAATATATTTTGAACTTTTGCACATTACAAATCAGAAGCTTAAACTTTATAAATATGCCTTTAAATTGGGAATCGGAATGTTCTAAAATGTTTAAGAACAGTTATTAAGTAATAAATGGAAATAATACCTGTTCTGTCGATTGTGATATTTAAATTATTTTAATGATAACACATTTTAATGGAAACAGATGTGCAGATTTATGTATTTTAAAAAAGTGAGTTAATATAAAGCAAATTGATGATGTTATTAAATATAAAATTATTTCTGGAAATGACAAATGGTAAGAATTATATAATACATATTGTTTTTATAATAATCTTTTGAATTAAATCCTTTTCATGTCTATATTGGATTAAAGAATGAATATGTATAAGTAATTTATAACTTCATGTCGTAACATAAATTCATAAGATTACAAATTTCAAATTTTAAATTTTTTATTTGAACGTTAATCTACTCTTAAAGAGACTAAAAAGGTTTGAAAAGACATAAAAATATATTTATTATTACCGTTACTATTATAAAGTTTATATCTTTAAGAATATCGTACAGTTAGTTGGATAAGAAAATTGCTAAAATTATGGTCGTAAGAACCGTAAATGTTGAACTGAGAACTAAACGGGGATACGTGCTATAAGCAACACTTTAAACTCTATTTCTCTCGAAGCGCTATTTTTAAGCGATGTTGTCACTATAACTTTTGAACAATTAAACGGATTTACTTGGACATGTTTAAATAAAGAAAATTAAATTATCTACAAATTATGCCTAAAATAAAAACACCTTTCTTTCAGTTATAGCAAAAAATATCATAAATTATAATGGATTTTGCAGATTTTAGTATGTATAAATGTTTACTTCTTTTATTTACAAGTTTCTGTTTATTTGAGATGTAATCAAGAGACAATGTATTAAGCATAAGAAAGAAGAAATGATAACTCAACAGTATGGAGCTGGATTGTCAAATCATGGCAAAACCTGTTTTGCAAGATTAATGTTTTCGTACAATAAAACTTTTGTAATTATTTTTTACAATTTAACGAACATTTTTATTTCTTTAACACATAAGTTAATGAACATAAAATAATGTAAAAGAGTCTAAATTAATTACAGGTTTTCCAATCCACGATCAATCTTAAATCAACTTTCGTCATTAGCCTTTCGCCTTCAGCCTTCCTGGTCCTCTTAAACGATAGTTTCATCTCAGTTTTAAGTAACATACATTTATGCTTTATGTCTCAAATTATGAATTAATAAATTTCATTTTCCGTAGCTTTATGTTGAATTTTTGAGAATATGTTAGGATATGTGTGCAATCATAAATACATTTTAGAAAGACTTTGTCTATTAAAATTAATAAACTAACTTGACATTTTTAGGAAGATTCTAGACTGTTAAAAACTTTACCCAAATCATTTCTTTCAAATATGCTTTCATAGTATTTTATAGAATTAGAGAAGATAAAAATATGATGGCGTTACTTGCAAATGTAGAAATTTTTAAGTGGTGAAACTTTACACCTCATGTATTTCAGCAACATGCAAGCTAAACAATTAAAATTGAAATAACAATATCCATTTTAAAACATTTTTGACGTTTTACAACTAATAATTTTTTTTGAACATGATAATGAAAAGTATATATAAATCATCCTAAATTGTATTACTGCTAATACATATATATATATATATATATATATATATATATATACGAGGTAGAGTCAATAAATTCCCGGAATGGTCGCCTACATTCACGCAGGTGTTCCTTGGAGGGGAAATATCTTTTTTTGGAGGTTGGCAGCACTGATAAGGAAAACACACAGGCATCTGGAATTCATTTCCGGTACTGTTGACGTTAGCTGCAGATCATGTCTGACTAAGCGAATGTTTCATTTGTCGGATTTTGGAATGTCTTATTTAGAGCAGCGTGCACACATCAAATTCTGCGTTTTGCTCGAGAAATCGCCTTCTGAGACACTCGAGATGCTGAAGAAAGCATACGGGAACGATGGCATAAGCGTTTTCGTAAAGATCAGCAAAAACATTACCAAGGAAGGAAAAATTTCGCTTGGACAAAAGTCGAGGGAAAGTGATATTGGAGGTGTTTTTCGATTACGAGGGCGTTATTCACTACGAATTTATTCCTGAAGGCCAAACTGTCAATAAAGAACTTTACCTGGATACCCTTAAAGACTACGAGATGCAATCAGACTAAAACGACCTGGAAACTGGGCAACAAATGATTGGTTTTTTTACACAACAATGCTCCACCACATCGCGCTCTGATTGTGAAAAATTACCTTACCAGACACAGTGTTACCACTTTGGAACACTCGCCTTATTCTCCCGACCTAGCACCAGCGGATTTGTACTTGTTTCCACGGCTGAAAATGAAATTGAAGGGTCACAGTTTTATGGATTCAGATGAGACGATCGAAAATGCGACGAAGCTACTGAAGGACGTCTCAAAAAATGGATTCAAGGAGTGTTTTGAATAGTTATACGAACGCTGGAAGAAATGTGTGGATGCAGGAGGAAAGTACTTTAAAGGCCAATAAGGTAAAATTATTATTCTATTTTTTAATAATCTGTAACTGACCTATTCCGGGAACTTTTTGACCCTACCTTGTATATATATATATATATATATATATATATATTTATGTATAGTGCTTTAAATAAACGTCGGGAAGTAAGGGTATAAAGGAAATTAATATTAGGCTAGATTTAAATGTTAATTGTAAAGAAAATATTTCTTGTAGATTTGGCAAAAGGAATTATTTTTTTTAAAAAGCAAAAGCATTTCAAATTTTGGAGAAAAAACACAATTTCCTTCGTTTGAAAGAATTTAATTTATTCTTCGTGAAAATTCTACTCACACCTGCGTTCTATCTTCTGTTAGAAGGTGACAAAAATGCAAAAAAAGTTTCGACCACTCTAAAAGATTCCAGAAATGGAGAATATCTTAGAAGTAAGAAATAAAATCGGTATGCTATTTCTTGGGGAAGTTTCAAGTGAGCAAAAGTAAAATGTACTTTTTGCGCTTTCATTCTAAAATATTATGTATTTTATGTTGAGTATATATAGCATAGATATAGGCTTTGAGTTAGATTTAAGTATGTCTCAATCATCTTTCATTTTGAAATCTATTTTTTCTTCAGATATAACTTATATAAAATGCATTTTAGATTACACAAAGAACTAACTATCATAAAGCACATTGTAGAAGGCAGAAATAATGTTTTATACTTGTTTTATTGTTATATTTATATTTTATTAACTCAATACCCCACCCCCTGTTTCTTTATTGAAAACAAAAGTTAAAAAAATGTTCCGTGTATAATGCTCACCATAATATTTAACAACTAAAAAAAATCAGGAATTTGGAGAAATTTCTGCAAGAATCCTGAATCATAAAAAAATTCTATCAAAGGTATATTTCCATATTTACTCTTTTATAGTTACTATAGAATAAAATGCCATGAATTTAGGGTTACTCCAATATATACTTTTTTCACATTAGGGACCTTTATATTAAAATATTTATCGACACCAGAAATATAGTACTACTCATATATTTCCTAGAAATTGTAAAAGTCGAAAAGCACTACAACGCATCCAATACATGGTAAGAGAAGTAACAATTAAGTTTTATTGTTAAAGCATAGGCTGGCGAGTACATAGCATTGTATGAGTTACATTTTAAATGTGTGAAAATACAATAATTTCTCAAATATCTTCAGTAAGGAGTGTGATACACATAATTGTTCCTTTTACAATATGTGAATTATCTTACTTTACTTGAGTATTATAACTAAATGAATCCTCTTTAACATCTTCTGCTTCAAACTGCAAGTTTTGCAGCATGCTAAATAGGCGGCAATATAGCTACAGTTCGGCAATTCAATATTTGTGAATCTTCTTCACGATTTTCTGGAAGTAGTAAGAAAAGCGGAAAAAAGGTCCAGCCAAGAAGGGATGATTAAATAATTTAGTGAAACCAAGTATGGTTCTATGTAGGTTTCAGTATAATGCGAACCTCGCATTTTAGACTCAATATTTTGAAAAAAGTGTGCATTAGTACAGTACTAGCCGGCTTCTCCCTCAAGGAGGCCCTACTTTACATCGAGGCCTCGAATCTATGAAAATTCGAATTCATAAGAAAAATTTCCAAAAAACCAACCTCGAATATGATAAACCTCTAACCGAACTAACCCCCGGTCTGTGTCCCTCGGCAACTCATATGTCCACTTTAATGTTATAAAGGGTGATTATTAAGGTTATTATAATGTTTTTTGAACCGTCACGTTGAAATTGGAAAGTTAGTTGCTGAGTTATGGAAAAGGGCATAGTTAGAGGAAAAAACTTCAAGGGGGTGGGATGGGGAGGAAAGATTAGACTGCTTTATGTCAAACAATTAACAGCAAAACTTGAATCTCTAAAAAAATTGCAGAAGTTACTATTCGGTAATACTGTTAATTATCTATACATTACAATAATTGAATGCTATGGATGAACCTAAAAAGTTTATTTTTTTAAATGGAATTAATTCTGTTGAAATCGAGACAGTAGATATGTATATATTAAAAATGACGTCACATAACGATAAACTCGCCGCTAGGGGACGATATTTATTAAAAAGACGCCACCCCCTCCCCGATGGAAGGTGGAACTAATGGATTTTGCAGCTATCTCGGGTTCTATGTGTGCCATCATAACGCTGTTTGGTTCACTGGACTCAACATCGATAGAACTTACCGATTCTATTTCGAAGTTTCACCACCAAGGGCGCTTTTTTATCTTGGGTATTTATGGGCACGATTACGATGGGGTTTTGCTCATTCGACAGGATTTCGATAGATTTACAGATTTTAGTTTTGTTCCTATAGAACAGAATGTGCCCTTCGCAGGTGGAAGATGGAACTAATGAATTTTGCAGCGCGAGTACAGCACGCCTGATATACGGTGCCGCAATCGATTGGATTAGAAATCGCCCACTCGTGGACAGCCAATTATGAGTTATCGGTACAAATAAGCACACGAAGGAAAAAACGCAGAGGTGCACCGTGGGCTGTCAAGCTTTTGATCTCACAAGGGGAAATCCTCCAGTTCCACCAACTTTCTATATCAAATAATGTGACTTCACAGTGTTTGTTAGTTATTACAGAATGAGTAATTGATGATTTTAATTTATTGAGAGCAACTATTGTACTTTTTGATTCTCTAACACCAAATTGGGAGTATGAAACTGATTAAAAAAGGTCCATGTTCTTATTTTAATTAAGTGTTCCAATACCTTGCTTCGCATTGCGAGATTTGTTACTGATCTATAAGCCTTTAGTTGTTGTGCATCTTTGTTCTTTTTCCTGGAGAAGAACGTGCCTGAGGTTTGCATAGAACAGATTGCGCCCCCTGACGGTGGAAGGTGGAATGGATTTTAAAACCACGCTTGCTATACGGTGCCACAGGCAGCGGGGACCAGAGCAGGAGGTTCGTTCAGTTAGAGGTTTATACTATTCGAGGTGGAAATGGAGGGTTTTACCGTTGCGTGCGCAGCACACCCAGTATACGGTTCCGGAGGTTTTTTCGTTTCGAGGTTTTATAAAATTTGAATTTAGTACGACTGGAGTCTCCGTTGTAAATTAGGGACATATTAGCGGGCGAAGCCAGCTAGTATCTTTTCTAATTACGGGCGGAAACAGAAATCCCGATTTTTTCAGTGTGTTTTGCTATTTTCAGCGATTTTTTACTGAGTCTGGGAAAAATGTTTTTAGAGGTACAGACATAAATATTAAGAAATCGAAAATTGCAGAAAACTGAACATTGATAATATAGTAGATTAATAACGGTATTTGAATTCAATTTTTTTTCCTTTTTTTTCTTTTTTTTCTTTTTAAATTTTCTCTATTTTATGTTCAGTATATAAACCGCATGCTTTAAATCTTTTTTAAATTCCTTAGTTTATTTTAAATGCAGAACTAATGTGCACAGCACAGAAATAAAACATATATTTCAGTAATAAATAATACATATTAAAGACAAACATCTAGGTTCGATTTAAACACTAATTTTAATGAAACAAAATTTATTAAATCAGTGAAATAAAATGTAAAGAAAATGCGAAATCATTTCTGAAAGAGAAGTAAAAGAAAATTTTCGTCGTCTGGAAGTGGAAAAATTAAATTTATACTTTATAAAATTCTATTCACACCTGCGTTCTATCTTCTGTTCGGCGGTGACAAAAGTGCAAAAATGTTTCAACCACTCTAAAAGAATCCATAAAAGATGGATAACTTTGTTGTAAGAATAAGAATGTTTGCATATTACTCCTTGAAGAAGTTTAAAGTAAGCAAATGTAAAACACATGTTAAAATTATTTTTTAAACCTTTACTACTTCATGTTCAGCATTTATATCATATATTTTATAATATATATTAATACATATTGCATATTATCTCACTTAATTATATGTTACCCTTAATTTCTAATTAGTTTTACATGATTAATAAATCAAAATAAATTTATTTCTAAACCACATTTAACTAGAGATTCGAACGTATCTTGCAATTTTTGTAATAAATCTTTTATTTTTACTTTACTGCCTGAGAGGTACTGCTCATACTATGAATCAGGTCTGTAAAGCACGGATATCCCCCCGTTTTTTAAACCTCAGTAAAGATTGAGGTTTTAAAAGAAAAAAAAAATACAAAATCCGACAGAGGGCGGAGTGATTAACAATAGATAAATGAATATATGCATATAACGGAAACAATATTTGTAAAAAAGATAATAGTACAAAATAATATACCTGCCTGAGAATACAAAGTTCCGACCCGACAATGGGCAGTAAATAAGGGGGAACCCGAGTCCTTGTCTCAGTGATGGCTTAAGGTAGAAAAATCACATAGAGAGTTAATGATGTTTTTATGCTTTGAGAAAAGCCCGAGAGCGAGAAAACATTAGCCACCCAACCATCTGGACAAACAGGAGGACAGCGAACATGCCAGCGAGCTGTTAAGAGTCTACGCTAGTCACGCGAAGAAACGCTCAAGCTAATGTTAAGTCTATGGGAAGTTTCTTGCGCGATTTCTCGCTCGCATTTTAATATTTTTAAATGATTCTTTTTTGCATAGGATAGCTGAGGTGGATCCCTAAAGTTGTTAGTTTTCAATTTTCGATTTTAGTTACAGTTTTTTTTATAACGGACATTTTTAATTCGGTTGGAACCGGTTTTAAAAGTGAAAATACCCTTATATAAAAAAAACTGGAACCAAAATCGAAAAAGTGAAAACTAACAACGTTAGAGATCGACCTCAGCTATCCTATGCAAAAAAAATCATTTTAAAATATTAAAATGCGAGCGAGAAATCGCGCAAGAACCTTCCCATACACTTAACATTAGCTTGCACGTTTTTTCGCGTGACTGATGTAGGCTTTTAAAGGGCAATTATAGAAGTAGTGAGACGTAAAAGCGACATCACCGCACTCACAAAGAGAATAAAGGCTCTTTTGAACTTAAGAGGTAGGCCCCAAAGAGACCATGGCCAGTAAGTTAGGCTGTAATGGAGCGAGTGAGCAGGAGAAGATCCAAGGAAACCAATGGGACCAGATCATAAGCGAATATGTCGTTTGATGTGTCAGTGTGATACTGGAATTGGAAAATATTTAATCATAAACGTTGCATCAAGTTCACACTCAAGAATATAAAGGAAAATTATTATATTTTAAAGTGGTGGCCCTGGAACTAAACGCACCACTCCCACAATAGGCTGGAACACATTTTAAAACATAGCTTGCGTGATTTCTGCTGCTGCAGAGGAAATTTGTTTTAGTTGATCTATACTGTTGAGCTTCACTTTGAGCAACTTTGATTTTATAAAGTATCAGTCAAAAACGTAAGGAAATTCAATTCTTTACTCAGCCTTCAAGTTGATGCTCCTGGACTGTCTTTTGAAACCGTCTTTGAAATTTGGACATCAGATCAATTACTGTTTGCCTGATAGAATCTGTTTTCTGAGTTTTCGGTAAAAGAATGCTCTTAGATCCCTTAATATGTCTTCCCTCGCAGTCTGTGCCTCATAGATAGCTTTCAGTCATCTATTGGGGAAAAAAATTACAATTAACTGCAAATAAAAGCAGAGAAATATCAAGAGACGTTCAAACCACACTGTGTAATACATTTTATCATTTTTACCATAAATATTATATGGATATGATATTTTAAAGCTGAAAATTTTATATATAAAAATGCTAAGAGACTTATTTTTGCAAGAATTCAAAATCCAAAACGGAAATTTATATTTTGAATGTTAATTGACATTCAACGGATAATTTATATCTCAAACATAAATAGACTATTTTTAAGGACACTATGTAGTTTAGCTTTAAACATTAAATTTAACCAAAATAATATTTATTCATTCATGTAAACGTAACCTGAAAGAAGGGGAAAAAATACTAAAAAACGATGATTTTTAAAAGAGGGAACCAACTCAGTATATCGAAAAATTTAATTTATTGTTCATAAAATTCTACTCACAGTTCAAAAGTGACAAATGTACAAAAGAATCTTGCCCACGCTAAAAGGAATAAGCATAGAAAAATAACTTTGAAATAAGAATAATAAAAGTGGTATATGCTATTTTTTGATAAAATTTAAAGTAAGTAGATGTAAATTATAGAAATTGAGGTTTTTTTAGCATATTGACTATTTGAGGTTTTTCTAACACATTGACTATTTATGACGCAGATACAGAACGTATCCTTTATAAATATATATAAATATTTCATTACTTTTTTTTTTTAAACTGAATATTAAATATATTCAACTGATGTTTCCCACTACGTAAATACTAGCATTTTATTGTTGTTTATATTTTTAAAGTATTACTAATTTCATAATTAATATTTTTTTAATATAAAATTGTGCTAAAAATGTTTTTTAAATCCTAAAATTTAAAAGATAATATCAACTTTTCATAAATACTATTCAATACTATTCAATACAATCGATCAAGACGAATGACACCGGACAACAAAAAATATATATTTCGTTGTCTGGTCCTGATTGTGTCCTTATAATCTTTTAAAATAAAATATATTCATAAAATAATATTAACTGCAAGATATAATAATGCAAAAAAAAAAAAAAGAAAGGAAAAGATTATTTCCTTTTTAAGTTAACCATCTCTTAACTGAAGACTAAATTAAAAATATATATCTCCTAAATATTCACATCACTCTAAAATGAAATTAATGAAAAAAAAATTTAAAAAATATATATCCAAAGTCGGAATACGATTACAATTTTCTTTTGTTTGCAGGAATTAAATTTATACTTAGTAAAATTAGTACACATGTTTGAGTTCTATCTACTTATAGAAGGTCATAATTGTACAAAAAAATTTTGAAGATCAGTTTATCTTCCATACGTTTTCAGTATTCTTTAAATATACATTATTTTTAAAACTGCATATATATTCAATATAGCCGCAAAATTAACTGAATCTTAAGTTAGATATAAATAATTAATTATATGTATATTTCTAGTTATTTCATCTAAATTATTCTATTATTTCTTACATCGGCATAACATAACAAAATATAAAAAAATAAGAAAAAAAAATTATTTGAAAAGGGGACACAAAAACGTTCTTTATTTTCGTTTGGAAAAATTACATTTTATCTTTCTTAAACTTCGGCACACACATGGCATTTTAATAAAAGTCGATATGATAGTTTAATATGATAGTTTGACATGATAGTTTAATATAAACAAATGTAAAATGCATGTTTTTATTATTTTCTTCTAAAATCTTCAATGTTTTATGTCCATGATACAATTCCTTTGAATACTGTGTATAAATATATATTAATCTTTTCAAAGTTTATTTAGTTAACGTCATACTGAATTAAGTCTATATTATCCTACACATATTAAAATATATATTTGTTAATCTTATATAAATTCTTTACTTTTCTTTAATAATATTATTATATAAATAGTAACTGGAATAACTAAACATTTTTAAGGTCTGATAAATAAAAGTCTTTAAATAAAATATCACATTTAATCAGGCATAAAAGTTGCATAAAATACAATTAAAACATTAAGCATTACTGCAAATGTTTCTGGCTGTAATCTAGTCCCTCCTCAGTTCAACTACGTACGTCGACCGGAGAATTTTTAACCATGAAACATTTTTAACGTCTGATATAATGGAGGCTCGTTTAAAAATTTTCAAATTTTAACTGATTAAATTTATTAACTGTAAACATGGTTGAAAATTCTCCGGTCGACGTACGTAGTTGCACTGATGAGGGGCTAGATTATAGTCTGAAACGTTTGCAGTAATTCGGATATTTTCGGATATATATATATATATATATATATATATATTACGTGATCAGTATTCTTTAAACATATACTACGTTTTTTTAAATAGGTATTAACTGCGCTGTTAAATAATATGCGCGTGTAATAACGAAACATACCTAAATAATAAGTCTTAACTTTAAGAAAGATTTAAACATAAACTTTAAAGAAAATATTTCTAGTCCATTCACATCACATTACCATAAAGTCGGAGAAAAAAATAAAAAGCGAAAACTTAGTTTTCTTAAATTAAATTTATTCTTTCTGGAAAGTGCGTTCTGAGATGACAAAACTATTAAAAAATTATACCGACCACTGGAAAAGAAATCAGTAAGTAAGAATAACATTTTCGTACAATAGACCTTTGGTTTCAGAGCTAGATGTTTGAAACCATCATGTCAAAGAATAATTTTGAACTAAGAATAATATTATGGTATGCTATTTTGGGGGAAAGTTTAAAGTAAGAAAGGATAAAAAGCATTTACCTCAGTTTTTCTTGCAACCTTCATTTTTCGTAGGTATACCATATATATGTTTTCAATACACTGTAGGTATACGACCATGTTGAAACTTGTTTTCCTGCACAACGAATTAACAGTTATTGTATTTCAGGATACTGGAAAATTAACTTTAATTTCTGGTTTAATTTTCTGATTATTTTCGTCATAGAATATTAATTGAATAACTTAGGTGACTTTTATGATTATTCTTACATTTTTGGCAATTTATATTTTTTGTTTTAATGCTATCGAAAGCAAAAAACATAAAGGCTAAAGTAACGTAGATATCTTTAAAAAGAATATTTAGTCACAAACTGTAGTATTAACATGAAACATAAAGGTTTTTTTATTAATTTATGTACAATCCTTTGTAAATTAGAAAAGTTAGAGTTCAACATTTTATTATCCACTAGCTAATGCGCCCGGCGTTGCCCGGGCCCGAAATATTAATAATATGTTCTATACGAATATGACTGAAATCTGTAAGGCTATCGAAATCAAGTCGAATGAAGCAAACCCCGTCATAATCGGGCTCATAAAACCTAAGATCGGAAAGCGCATCATGGCGGCATCATGGCATCCATAGAACCAGATATACTCCTATAGTTCCATTTTCCACCGACAGGGGGCGAAGTCTGTTCTGGAAGAGGCCTTTTCAGAACACTTGACCAACCAAATTTCCTAGTAGAATTGAAATTGAACTACGGGTAAACATTGCCAAAATAGCGGAAATCGCGAAAGTGGGTTACGTAATTGATCGGTTTCCAAAGGGTTAATGTAGCTATTTTTTAAAACCCAACCGTGCATTTTGAAGAAAATGAAGGTGTCTATGATCTGGAGTCTACTGTTTGTCCGTACTTGCATTTCCCGAGTCAATGTCGATTTTTAAATCTGGACCAAAAAAAGGAAATTCGCGTGAGTGCGTTTTGGAAAGGATTTTTTTTCGGAGGGTTAAAATTAATTTTTTTCAAAACGGATACCAGATTTTTAAAAACAAAAGGATATATATTAGGCAAGGTATTTTTAGTTTTTCGTATCTTGTTTATAAACGCCAATTCGGATTTTTAAAGATAGAAGAAATAGTTAAAAAAGCGAAAAATACTTACGGTTAAAAACGTTTTCGAAAGGGTTAAAGTGATTTATTTTTTAAACTAAAGGTTTTTCCCTAAACCCGATAGAACGTAGATGTCTTTAGGTGTGTTTGCTTTTTGTTTGGTTATTTTAGAAAGCCGATGCCAGATTTAATATATAGCAGAAAATCGGAATTTGGAAAAGACAGTCCTGCGCACAAATTTTTTTGAAGGGTTAATAATCGTATTTTTCTAAAACAAATACAGATGTCGAAAAAGAAATAAATGTAGATATTTTCTGGTATTTTTAGTTTTCCGTACCTGTCTCTGAATCGCCGATGCGAATTTTTAAAAATTGCCAAAATCGCAAAAATCGCAAAACGGCATACAGAAAATATACTTTTTCGAAGGGTTAATTTTTGCATTTTTTAAAACCAAAGGTGTTTTTGAAAAAAACAAGGACAGTTCTTTAATTTGGTGACCTTCGTTTTTCCGTATCTTTTGTATTCCGGTAGATACAAGGCTCGGAAAATGGGAGAAAATAAAAAAACACGAATTCGATGCTTTTTGATTATTTTTTTTTGAAAGGGTTAAATGTAATTTTTTTTCAAACCAACCAGATCGTTCGAGACGAAAAAGTATGTTCTTTTAGAATATGTAGACGGTTTTTTCCGTATTTTTAGCCGTTTGTCCATGGCGAATTTATAAATACTTTAAAAAAAAACGGAATGTCTTCTACTTTCTTTCTTCTGTTCCGGAAGATACGGAAATTGGTTTCTGCACATGCGCCAGCTAGCTTCAGAATAATGACTTTTTTATTTGTGATCTTTGATCAGTTTTTAATTGATAACTACTTTAATTTTCAAAATATTAACACTTTACCGACCGGCCGTCGATTAATCGACGTTTGCTCCCCAGCCCTTACCGACCGGCCGTCGATTATTCGACGTTTGCTCCCCAGCGCTTACCGACCGGTCGTCGATTAATCGACTTTTGATCTTTCTGTTAGATTTTGTTAGGTTAGATTGCAAGCAGCAAGCATTCTTTATTCAGATAATCGGTGCTTTTTTATAAGCTTTAGCCCTTTAGAACAGGTTTCGCTTGTAAATACTGCAATGTCCCATTACACAAAGGTGACTGTTTCGAGCGCTATCATAGTTTAAAAAAATATTAAGCAACTTCTTTTTTCGACAAATATTGTTACATGGATTGTGGTATATTTTATGTAAATAATAAACTGAAAACGATTGTAATAGATAAAATAAATATTGTTTAACACTAATATGATTAACCCCTTCACGACGAGCGTCCTTTACAGAATTTTTAACCTTTTACCACCGGTTTTTCAAAACAGAAAATTTCACCTAATTGAATCCCAGAAATGCTAAGATTTAATGAGGCAAATCTTACATTA
This sequence comes from Maratus michaelseni, assembly GCA_963931845.1. Lineage (NCBI taxonomy): Eukaryota > Metazoa > Arthropoda > Arachnida > Araneae > Salticidae > Maratus > Maratus michaelseni. Next base: position 399,585,769 of record OZ007592.1, read on the forward strand.
AAAAATAACTGGTGGGAATAATCGAGGATTCTGAGCATCTTATGCGTCACGTAAACGTGTCGCTCGTCCCCAATGGGTTAAAGTAAAAGATTTTAGTAAATTTCGTTACCCTAGAATAACACGAAGCGTACAATTTTACCAGGTTTTAAGAAAAGCGCATATATTACCGCGCGTCAGTCTAGGCAGAAACCAAGCCGGTGTCTCGGACGATCTGCGGCTGACCGGGCGGCGAAAGGGCATAATATGTTCGAACCGCTACCGGTCGGTAAAGTGTTAAAATTCTGACGTAATGGTGCACCAGGAGAGGGTTTGGACTACCAAAATCTAAATTTGCAGCTTTCCAAGTGGGCTAGATTTTCCTAGCCATCGCCAACAGACACACACACAGAGCGAAACTTTCTTTTATTGCCGAAACGTCAGTTGAGGCTCACTGTGGGGACCCGAAAAGTTTTTGGTTTCTGTCTGTCTGAGTGTCTGTTCCACGATAACTGCCGCAAAAATGATCCGATTAGGTTGATTTTTGGTAGGTATGTTGGTGAGGTACCCGGGATTAGCTGTATAGTTTTTAGTTACATTTGGTTCATTCGTTCGGAAAATATAGAACATTTTTTTTTTAGGTCATAATGCTTTCGTATGGGAATTCAGACGATTTTGAAATTTTTCATTTGTTGAAAATAAAATGGCGCATTTGATTCATGTATTTAAACAGTAAGTTATGAAGGCTAAAATTTATCAAGTTAGATCTTAAATTATTCAAATTAATTTGAAATTTTGTTAATACATTTGTCAGATTTTTTTTAATTAGGTGTATAATTTTTGGTACAATTTTATACATATGTTCTAATAATATAATACATTTTATTTTATCATTTTTTGCAAACTTTAAAATGCATTTATTTTTATTTTCCTCTTTAATTTAACCGTAACCTAGCAACCATATTTCAATGAATATCAAAATAATAAAATTCAAATAACTCAGACTATTTTGCTGCAATATTTTATTCGTAAAATGAAATATTTTCGATTGATTTTTGTATTTTATTGAAATAAATGAGAATTTGTTTTATATAAGTTACCTTTTAACTACTGTAGAATGATTTTCGAAACATTTTTACATGAGATATTATTCATTTTCTAGAAGAGATGTGGATTTTTCGCGGTTGAAAAGTAGTATTATTTTAAAAATAGGATAAAATCTCTCGTACAACGAGATGGTTAATCTAAAGAAATTAACGTAGTAAAACGCATCCATACATCCTGAAATAGCACAATTACTGGAAACTGAGATCATAAAAAGATATCACAAAAAAATAATTTATAGCGCCAAATCGCGTTTGCTATTTAGTGATTTGGCAGTAGACGACACGATTATGAATGATTACCCAATAGGTTTAAAAGTTTCCAAATATGGCAAATATATATATATATATATATACTAGGGGGCCTACCCCCTGCAAGCTACGCTTGCCAACCCCCGCTCAGACTTCGAGGCCTCTAAAAACATGACAGCGTTCTTTATTTTAAAAATATTGGTAAATCTGTAATTGGGTTGCCATTCTTTTAACGTTTTAATGGGGCCTTTTTTGATTATCATGGCCTCATACACAGCTGTTGCGACAACTGACGACTGTTTTCGGGATTCATAAGTAAAATTAATTACAACTTGAAAATCAGCTTGTATAAAATGGTTAGGTTTAAATTGTGGCTACCTCTCGGACTGTTATAACAACGATCTGTATTCTATTCTTCCTTTGCGTTTAAGGATGAGAAAAATTTCATCTGCTTGTGAATAACATTAAGAACCACGGTATTGAAAAGTACTATGTTATAGACATTTTCAGTAACAGGTTTTAATTTTCTCTCTATTTTAGTGCACCATCATGCATATTTCCATGTTATTTTAAATATGTAAATTATTTATTTTAATTAATATGTATATACGAATTTTCTAATAATTATTTATCATACAAAATCAATTAAATATTTTGTGCTCGGCATCAATTGATGAGATATTTAAACAAATTTGCTATCCGCGATAATTTTACACCATGTTATGTCACTTGAATAGTGTCCATAAGAAAATCGGGTAACTTTTCCAGTATAGGATCCTTTGCTTTTAGGTTTGGCGTAATTCGAGCTTCAAAAAGGGATAGATTCGTTAATATACATAGATTTGTCGCCAAAATTTATGAAAACAAATCCAATGAACTTTTGGTGCTTTTCTATTATAGGGGACTTGCCGCTTTTTTAAAAAGCTTGGCGGAAAAAACCAAGCAGGATAGAAAACCAAGCAGGATATTTTATTCTCCTTCCGTTCAGTTGGGCAATCATTATTTTATATATTCGTTTGAAATATCCAAATTAGTGATTTTATAAATTCGTTTAATTAAATTTTACAAAAAAATAACAATATGATATCAATAAATAATAATTATTATTAATTCCTTTTCCCCTTTTCTTTTGCGTTTGCATAAATGACGTCATTTGGACGAATTTATTCAAAATATTTTCAGTTTATAAATTAAATTAAATGCTGACAGACGATTGAATCCTAACGATAGAAATGGGATTTTTTTTTTCAAATTTTCCTGAAAAACATAATTTAATTACAATCTTGTCTTCATTATCGATTGAAATAAAAGATAAATTCAATTTCAATTTGAAAATGACGAATAAAAAGAAATCAATAATCCCTATCGGGATCCTTTTCAATTTTTTTCCCTTTTTTGTCACAAAAAAAACTGAGTATAGTTGCCATCATTACAGAAATATCATTAAAATTAGAAAAAAAATTAATATCTCGAAAACTAATTCCAATTTCAAAATTCTATTACCAGTTTTGACATCCGCGAATTTTTATGGACAATTGGTATTAATTTCACCATCAAGCGTTTCATATTTTATTAAAAATAGCCCTGAAACATAATCAGTCGTTTAATCAGTCGTTTCATAAAATCGTTTCATAAAATCGTTTCATAAAATCGTTTCACAAATTCGTTTCATTAGGATTTTATATATATAGGGTAGATATGTTTTTTTTGGGGGGGGATTAGTCTTTTAGTATGCTATTGCCATCGAGTAGATGAGGATGTACTTAAATAAGATCTTACATCTAAATATTATAGAATGACCATCAAAACTGTTTTTCCGAAACAAAAATTGTAATTAAACTACATTTCTAAAATAGATATAAGGGAAATATAGCAGATTCAGTTTACAGTTCCATAAGTTGCTTTTGTACAAGAGATATTATTCAACTTATCCATCAGATGCAAGTGTTTCGTGGTTGGAAGATAAGTAAATATTGCTATTTGGGTATTAGGATATCATGAAATTATTTTCCAAACTGTTGCTTATCTTAATAAAACCACAGTATAAAACGAAATCCAATATATACTATAATAATTTACACAATCAATAGAAAATCACGAATATAAATTTAACAATATTACGGTTTTTTTTATAAATTTAACAATATATACCTAAACTACAACAAAAACGAGTAAATAGCAAAGAAAAAATGAGTATTTAAGACACATGATAATGAGTTTCAATAATATATTTTTTTTAATTTGTTTAGAGGATAATTAAATAAATACTTCGAATTAAAAAAAGAACACAAAAAAGAAATTATTTCAGAATTATTGCGATTTTCGTATTTGAATATAAATTTTAAAAAATCTGTTTAAGAAAATCTAGTAATTATTATTTTCTTGGAATTCTTCACACAATTTTATCTATGATATCACTACATTTTAAATATAGCACTATATATACACAAATATATCACTAATATTCTCACTACACTTTTCTGGAAATACTGATAAAATTGCCTTGATCCGCTTTCTCTCATATTCTCTTGAGAAAGCCTGAACAAGCATTTTCTGAAATACTGAAATTTATTTGGTATTATTTTTATTTCTGAAATAATATCGGGTGTAAAGAATTGGATTTTTTATTAACATGTATGAACAATATATTAGGAACAATATATCTTCGGAAATTAGTAAACACACACTAAAGTAAGCATGCACTAATGCATCTGTAAATGCATTACTACAATTTTCATCTCACTACACCTGCCTGACGAAAGCCTGAACAAGCATTTTCTGAAATACTGAAATTTATTTGGTATTATTTTTATTTCTGAAAAAAAAAAAGAATCAAGCAAAAGAAAATTTGAATTATTTCATTTCTGGTTTTTAACAATGCTTTTTAAAAAATGGTGGTATTTGTAGAAACCTACTGCTAATGTTCTTTTTTGTGATGAAATTTTTCCGCCATTAATGAAATCTATAAATTAATATATTATACATTCATAATGTTAAATAAATAATCGTTATTGCATATAAGTAAATCTTCACGAAAATGTTTGTTATTGATTTATTCTGAATTCACTGTTAAAAAGCTGAAGCAAACTGTCCAGTCATTTGACCGTTTTTATATAAAATGGTTACATACTCTATTCTGACCATAATATGGACACTAATTATGTCAGAATAGAGTTAATTTACGGTTATGTAACCGTTTTCTAGAAAAACGGCCAAATGACTTTGCAGTTTGTTGCAAATTTTTAACAGTGTCGATACAAATTTTTCATAGTGGCAAATTCAGACACATACACACTTAAATACAATCCAACGAAATTTCTCCGCATCTTCTTAACTCTTGTACAATAGACTGTCTTATCTGCATACCAAATTCATTGTTATTCCAAAAGCTATTTTTGTAATGAAAATTTCGTTTGTAAAAGTGCAGTATTGGACAAAGCCACAAATATTATTTTTTTTTTTCCTATCTACATTTTTACTATGGGATTTCACTCTGTATGATTTATTTTTTTATTTTTTTTTAAATAAAAGGAAATTCACTTTAACTTTTCTAGGTAAAACATTTATGCTAAAACTATTTTATAATTTTGATCCAAAATGGTTAGAAAAAAAACTATAAAACGTATTTGTTAAATCATTAATTGTACTGGTGCATAAATAAAACTTAATTTCAATGCATTTTCAGCACATTTCCATATTTATACGTCAATAATAGAAAAGGAATATAATACATTGCTGAGTATAAACTATTTATTTTAAATATTATTGTATTACAATGCTTCTCTTTCAGTTGTAAAAGCCGCACGAAGGCGAACACTAAAGCATATATTCCTCCTACGTTTTACATAGCTGAAAATTCAGGCAGTTACATAACACAAACTGCAGGTAGAAGCTTCTCCAGAGATTTTTACTTCGAACAGCTTTGTGTTGAGAGCAATCCTCTTAAAAATGCTAAAGAAGTTCTCAAAATTCAATTTTAAAAAGAGAAAGAATATCACAAGAAACCTAAGCATACAAATGGGAAGGAAAACTCGATTTTGTAAATAAATCTTGAATATGTTTTTCAAGTGTTACGGATATTTCTTTTGTATTGGTTTCTGCTGTTAAATATTTTTCAGAGACATATCCTAAGCTATTTAAATTTTGGAAAATGTCCAGCTTTATATTTTAGTTTTATTCAAGACTTATTTAACCGCTTGAATATTTGCAAATAAAAGTTTAAATTTTTGCATAATTTTACTTTAATGTTTTTAAACTGAAAAGAAATGGAAAAAATTAATTTCCATTTTATCTCGAAACCGAATGATGGGTAATGGTATCCATACAATTAGAGTTCTCGCTCAGTTTTGGCCCTACTTAGTAATTTGGATCATCAACAGAAAGAAACTGTAGCAAAAATAACGGTAGCCAAAATACTTGTTACCAAAATAGATTCGTTGTAAAATATTCATTTTAAAATCGTTCTTCAACCCACATTTTTAATCATGCATGGCATCTAGTGTTAGTAAATTGCGCACACAACACTTTCTGTGTTTTTGACTGATGCTAAAGTGAAGTAGTGTTTATCAATGCATATCTAACAAGAACGAAAAATCATGCGTCAATCATAGATTATGTAACACTTTCCAACGCTTCCAAAATAATTTTACGAATCATACTCTTTAATAAGCTAAAAGATAACATCTAAGTAATCCGAATACTTTTATTCAGCCCTGTATAGGATCTATAGATTTGTATATATACTACATAGGATGCTAAATTTTAGTTCAGTTAGGAAACACGTAGCACAGTTTAAAATTCTCCGTCTGGAGTTAAATAATACGGAAATGTGTTCCGAACTTTTGTGCTTCCCTGTATAGGATCTACAGAATTTATACACACCACGTAATATACAAAGCGCGATTTAAACTTAAAATCGCGTTCAGTAACTTAAAACGCACTTCCAGGAATTATTGTTAACATACAGTAGAGAATTCTTTTGTGTGTCCCTGTAAATGAACGATGACTGCTATACACACAATATTCTGCAGTAAGTCTCTTGTAATGAATCCTTATATAAATTTCAATGCATTTAAAATAGGGAAACATTATGTAAATAAACCACAGACGATTTTTCTCCATAGACGTAATGTAACGGAATTTTTTGACTGTCCCTGTAAAGTAAGTATAAGTGCTATGCACACCCTATTTCATATTAAGCTTCTTCTAATGCACCTTAGTGATATATATAAATTTCAATGCGTTTAAAATAGTGAAACATTATTTAAATAAACCGCAAATGGTTTTTCCCCATAGACCGCAATGTAACGGAATTCTTTTGAGTGTCCCTGTAAAAAAACTATAAGTGCTACACACTTCCGTTGAAATAGGGAACATGCTATAGATAACGATTATAACATATAAAAATTGCAGGGCAATCCGAGCATATTTACGGGAGTTAGACCACGGACAGACGGCCAGACAAACCGAAGTCATAAACACTTTTCAACTAGGTTGGAAAGTGTTAAAAAGGAGTGAGAATAACCAAATTGCAAAAAAAAAAAAAAAAAAAAAAAAAAAATGAAAAATTATTTTTTTGCCCCTCCATCTAGAGAAATCCTTCCTTTTTTAGGTTAGGGGGGAAATATATGAGGTATTTAAAATATTCATTATTTAAATTTAACTTAAAAAACTTAAGAAATATAACAGAAAAAATAAAAAATAAATAAAAGAGTTATATAAATTTTTATTTTTGTGTACTGTGGAGGTGCAAAATGAGAAGGGTGGAAATCTGTACATGAGAGCAATAAATGTAGATGATGGTTTATTTGCTATTAGAGAAAAGCTACAAACATAGCAGAAAAGAAAATTAAAAAGTTAACAGTTTGAAGGACAGTCGGAATGTTCTATACCGCATATGTTAATTTAGTATATTTTTTCTCATCAGCTACCAAATATCTAGACTTGAAATATTTTACGTGCATCAAAGAAATAATTCTTAATAGAGTGAAATAAGTTTATACACTGATACTTTTATTTATTTCTTTATTTTGAAAATTGAGAAAGAAATCATTGTTTAATAGCAAAAATTATGGATTTTTTCAAATTAAAAAAAAAACAATTAACTACATCGATTCGTTTCAGATTAACGTGTAGAACATTTAAGCAAAATTTCAAACACTGTGTGTAAAGATGACTTCACTTTGTTAAGAATTATTTATATTCTAGTATAGTATTTTGAATTAAAAAGGTACAGTAATTTCTAAAACAACATTTTTAGAAAACTGACATTAAAGAGGTTTATTCAAGGATATGGCCAGATATAAACAAACCGAATTAGTTAAAGTTTCGAGACATATGGCTGCCTTAGAAACAAAAGTAATATATCGTTAAAAATGGGAGACATAGAGGATACAAGATTTTAAAATATCTCAGAATTGATATTTTTAAAGTTTTCGACCTTCCAACTGTTTTTAAGTGACCAAAAAGTTTCGAAATTATAAAATAAATGTAATTATTATTTTCATTGTTATTATTTACAATGTCGGAAAACTTTAAGAAACATTGATTTACAGCAAATGTTCCATATTAACTTTTGAACGAGTTAACCGATTTACATGTTTCTTTCTTTCTTTTTTTCTTATAAAGGAAATTAAACTAGGACTTCCCTCAAAGGGATTAGTGTGAGTGTTATTGCTGAGAACATAGGGTTAACAATTGCAATATAAAGAAAAAGAGCAAATTAAATGATAGAATTACAAAATATCATATATAAATTCATATACACTGTTAAAAAAATAGAAAAGAGGTACCGTTCATCAGATTTGTTGTCATAATTTTTTTTTTAACATGTGGCAAAGAATCTCATTTTCTTAAGCGCGTATTGCGCAAAACTTGGAAAAAAAAACGCCGGATATTTTAAAACGCCAAGCTTTTTAAAGTTACGTAATTGGATTTGCAGCCAATAGATTATTCTATCAAGCGTGGCTTAACGCAAATTAATTTCATTGTTGCACCTTTTTTTGTGTGTGAATTAAAAATTTTTTTTCCTTGATTATATAACTATTATTTGTATACTGTTTATAGAAACTCTTACACTTCAAACCACATTGATAGCATGCTTTGCTACAAACCAGATTGCAAAACTATAGTCTAAATTATTATTAAAGTATACAAAAATTTTTTCGATGACTTCTGTAAAATAACTTTTACATTAAATCTCCATATCGGCAAAATTGGAAAATTGTATATATTTCAAAGTTAAGCTTAACAGATACTTCTTGATTATTCTCTAGGAGACTCTGCCCCCTGCGCCTTTACTGCGCCAATCCGCAGACTTTACTTTTGCCTGTCTGTCTGTCTCTCCACAATCTGTCTGTTTCCCTATCCATTCTTCTGCCCGTCTCTCTAACCGATTGCCTATCTCGCTACCTGTCTCTATATTTCTCTACCGGTCTCGCTACCCGCCAATCTATTTCTCTAATCGTCTGTCTATCCGTCTAACTACTTGTATGTCTAGCCGTATCTCTATTCACTTCGCTACCCATTTGTCTATGTGTCTCACAACTTGTCTATCTGTCTCTCTACCCGTCTGGCTATAGTCGCTACTCGTCTCCCTACCCGTCTGTCTACCAGTTTGTTTACTCGTATTTTTACCTCTCGCCACCTCTTTCCAATATTTAAACAATTCATTTAATATACAGAAGCCGTTTGTCAGTTATTAAATGCAAACAGAAGTAATTTATCTAATAAATGTAATCAGATGCAATTTTTTTTAAATACATACATAAACCTGAATAATAATTCATCAGTTTTGTGTTCATAGTTGTTTATATCATTTGACAGTAAATCTCAACTTCTTAAACTGGAATTGTCTCAAGCTTTTAAAAAAACCCCACAAGGTCTGTATAACTGCAAAGTACCCTGAGGGCTATATTAGCTACATGTTATTAAGTTAAGTGAAAGTTTCGTTACCGCGTTTGCAGCCAATTGCTTATGTCAGAAAGCGTGGCTTAACGCCATTTTAAATTCATTACTGTAACTTTTTTTTTTTTTTTTTTTTTTTTTTTTTGGGGGGGGGGGGGTACGTGGGGAAGGGTTTTAAATATATATACATTTAAATTAAAACTTTTGCCTCCATGCCATTAGTGTTGTTTGTATTATTAACTAATACCTTGTACACCAAGCTTCATTTGAAACAAATGTAAAAGACTTCTTCTAAAGTTTATTTTAGGAGAAACTTTCGTAATTGGGCCCAAAGACAATAGGAGCATTTAATATCATTATTGTAACTCTTATACAGTTAAAACAATATTGTTGCTAGCTTTACTCTTGTTTGAGACCAGCCTTGCCTGTGCATCTGAATAGGGAAAAGTTTCGTATCCTATGTCGGTTGGCGAAAAAAATTTTAAATGGTGCCTAAAGGTAGTTTTAGCATCTTACAAAATTTTTCAAGAAAGCGGTAAAACATGTTTTTCAAATATTTACAAACATACGTTCATTAAAGCATGTTTTTGCACCATCTTAAAAATTTAAGCACGATGCTAAAATAAAATTTTATCGCCATATTCGATATTTTAATAAGTAATGAAAATACATAAACAAACTTATTTAACAAACCTAAGAGGCATTTTTGTGATAAATAATTGTTATTGTCAGGGGGGTAAATTGTAAACAATTAATAAACGGCTAGTAAGTAATAAAGAGCATTTAAAATCTAAAAATGGCAAAGTGGTCCGTATAAAAATGCAAAACATAACATTATACGCTTGATATATGTAAATCTTTTTTATTTTTTTAATATTTCCGAAGGCGCAGATAAAAAGGTAAAAATCTCTTTTCCAAATGCCAAATAGAAAATATACAAAATAGAATGCCAAATATACAAAATAGAAAAATATCTGCAAAAAAATATATTTACATAATACTACATCTGCAAAAAAATATATTTACATAATACTACATCTGCAAAAAAAAATAAGATTTAGAAAAAGTAAGCCAAATCCTGCAAATCCCAACAATCACATCGAAAAACTTATCACCAAAAAAGAACTCGCCAAATCTCACGGCACAGGAGGTGGATTTTTCCCTCTGAATGCAGAATATTATTTTTTTTCTTGTACGATGAGTGATTATAATATAATTGTTTCATTTCACATACTACATACCGTTTGATATATTGGTACTTTTATGTTATCCTGGCGCAGTTGATAAATCGCCAAATATTGTTCCTATAACATTTTCATATTGAATTCATTTCATTTAAATATAAACCTTTCCCTCATTTAATTTAAAATACATGCCTTTCATTAATCCCATTTAAAATGCTAAAAAGAGAAAAAAAAAGAAATAATGCCATAAATCGAAACCTTTTATTTAAACACCAAAGAATTTTTTTTTTTAATTTACACACGCGAAATAAAAAAAGCTGCTATTGCTGAGATTTGCGCCAAGTCTACCAAGTTATTGCGGGGATTTTCTTTCAAACAGAAAAAAATACAGATTAATTTTCGATTTCTACTAAATTGAAATATATTTTATTGTGCTGAATATTAGTGCGTGCATATTTTTTTGCTCCATGTACTCCATGAACTTTTCAATTCCGATTGTCTACGAAAATCTCCCGCCGGTGAAAATGACGTACGCATAAAATTTTCGTGACGTATGTACTTTAATTGTGCTTTTTTATCTATTTTTTTAATATAATGTCCAAACGGTTTGACATTTATTCTTGGTAATAAATAGACGTCGTTGTCATCTTTATAGGTACCTGCTGTAAAAATTTGAACGAAATCCGTTAAATATTTTTTAAGTTATGCTTGACGAAAAGTTTTAATATCCATCGTAGCTATATATGGGGCAAAGTAATACTGCGCTGTGCATGAGTCTTCGTTGCACTCAGACAATTATCTAGAAACTATACCTGAAAAGAAACATTTTTTTTTTTTCAAGATTTAACAAAAAACATGACCAATGTTGATGGAATTTGAGTTTTTATTATCTATATTTTTTAATTTATTACAAAAATTTTATTTTTGTTGTCAGGTATAATCGATAGACAATGTAATTAGAAGAATATAAAAAGAAATGACGACTCAAATATATTAAACCTAGACTTCAAAATCGTGGCAAAACTAATTTTGAAAGGTTAACGTTATCGTACAATATTAAAACTACTGCTGGTTTTTCATAACAATTTAACAAATATTTTTTATTTCTTTAACACAATTAAAAATATGCAAAAAAAAAATTGTCTAAATAAATTACTGGATTCCTAATACACGATCAAACTTTAATGAACTTTCGTCATTTAAAACCATTATGTTCCCGCTAAATATTTTAAAATTTGAGAGCTAGGAGAATAAAAAGGAGATGTGTATTTTTCGAAGGGTGAATGTTACATAGGTTATTGATTATTCATTGTATCTCACTATTGAGTGGCAAGTCATATATGTATATCTATTTTAATTAAAGTGATTTAAAGATTTAAAAAAAAAATTCTGTTAAATGCCAGGGGCAGTAGCATCAGAAGGAGAGGTGGTGAATTCAATGGGAGTGGATTGGTTAATGATTGTTTATGGTTATAATAAAATGAAAAAAAAAATAGGACAGAAAAGGTTTAACCGATTGGAATGTCTAAACATTTTCTAGTTTATGGGCTACGAGTGGGCAAATAGATTTTTTAAGAGGATGGAGGCAGGAATACAATGAAATTTTCTAAAAAGAGAAATTTCAGATTGTGGAAGATTCTCCTAATAAATAGTGTGCTATAAATGGTATGGTACAACTGAACGGAGGAAGCAACACCAATCATTCCTTAACGTGAATAAGATTGTCTGTACAAACATACAAAATAAATAAATAAATAAATATAGTAAATCAGTTCTCGCAATTTGACGATTTCGATCGTTTATTTCTTCACCCATTGATTTTTTTTTAAGGTTTGGCGATCGGCCGCGAGAATCCTGTCTACAATGACTGGTGAAATAAGTTCTTCTCTAAACTGAACACTGAATATTGCAGTATGTTTACAAAGCAAGTTACATCTTCTGCCGATTATAGGAAATCATTTAATCGATTAGTATCAACATTTTAAATTCTACAATATATAAGTGTTTAATGACAAAAACATCAAGGTTTTTTTCTTCGAAGGCATGTTTTCTTATGCACGAATTAAAGAATTAAAATATAAAAATTTGTTAAACTTCCACTCTTACTTTTGAATAACACTGTGACACACAGCTTATTTCCGGAATGAAAAGGAGTAAATGGGGATCATATATTCCTCCTCTATGTTACTGTTAAGTTAATTCACGCAGTTATACAACACAAACTTCACGTCGAATTTTTCAAGAGATTTAGTTGAAATACCTTTCTTTTGAGAGCTATTTGCTCAAACATGCTAAAGTAATTCTTAATTTTAGGTTTGCAATAGCATAAGAATGTCATTTGAAACGTAATCATAAAAATTAGCAGGAAACGCGACTTTGTGAATATGAATTTGAACATGTTTCATATGTTTTGCGAATATTATTTTTGTGATCGTTGCTGTTATAGAGTATTTCACAGACGCATATATTTTGACTCATAAACTGTTTTCTTATTTAAACAATGGTTCGACTTTAAATCTTAGTTTTTTTTCGATTTTATTTATTTATTTATCTATAAAAATAAAATTCCTACCATCAAAATAAAATTCTTTAACTACTGTATTATTTAAAATGGATTATTGCTTTTAAACAGGTTTTTTATAAATTGAATAATATATGCAACATTACCGTTCGACTAAAATATGCATGTTGATTAACACAAGACAAGTTGACAAGTTGACTATCTAAGCAGAATTAAAAAAATATATGGGATATTTACAAAGCACTTTACATATTTTGATAATTATATGCAATACTTTAATCTGATAATAATAAAATTTTGAATTCTAAAATGTATCTCAGAATTCGGGGATTCACCGATAAAAATGTTACCCTTTTTTGAAAAATTGTGTTTTCTCAATTTTCAAGGAGAAAAAGAAAATAACGAAATATTTTTATTACTTGTAAATGACTTAATGTTTTTTTTTTTTTTTTTCAAAACACGTCTTTCTTTACACATCAATTGAAGAATTAAATGGTAATATTGTGTTAAATATTTTCTCTTTATTTTGAATAAAATTGGAACTGGCAATTTGTTATTCTTTTAAAACAGGAACATACAAAAGAAAAAAAGAGAGAGAGAGAGAGAGAGAAAGGGAGAGAAAGAAAGAAAACAAAAGTACTCTTTAATTTTATTATCGACATAAATAAAACGTGTATTAGGAAATTCACATGGAATTTTGTGAGGGATTTTTATTTGACTACTATTTTGATAGTTATCCTCTTAAACATGCTAAAAAAGTCCTCAAAATTCAGTTTTAGAAAGAGAAAGAAATGAACAAGAAGCGTAAGCATACAATTGTGAAGGAAGGAAAACAAGAATTTGTGAATATAATTTGTTTTAAGTGTTTTTTAAGTATTGTGAATATTTCTTTTGTGTTGATTTCTGATATTAAATATTTCACAAACGCATATCTAAAACTGTTTGCCCTTCAACAGTGGTTCAAGTTGAAATCTTATTTTTCTAAAATCAGTTTGTTGTAGTACATTTTCATTCGTGTTTTTAAAAGTTTGAAGATATATATTATAAATTATAAAATGTTAAACCGCAAAATATCTTCAGAAATTATTTATTTCAATTATATTTACTTAAGTAAATTCCCGTTTCATTTCATAGAGCACTGCATTTTTCAGGAATTTCTTCAATTATAACTTGAATTGATAAAAATTGCGAATAGCAATAAAATATGTTTAATTAAAGATAAATAGAAATTTATTACAAAATTATCTACTTTTTATAAAAATAATCTGTTGTTTTTTGAAGAAGTTCTTAAAAGAAATAATTAAAATATAAATAAATAGTATTAAAAAGTATTATAATATATTTACAGTTTAAGATATAATATATTTACAGTTTAAGATATGCATTTAATTTGACTGTCGTTGTCGCTTCTAGGTAGGGAGAAAAATTGGCATTCCTAGTGTTAATAAGTTTTGAATATCCATGGCATTCCGTAGAAATTAGGAATGCGTAAGAAATTTATAACAAATTTGTAACTTTACAACATTAGTTAATTTAACTGCTTGTAAGTGTTTCGAAAAATCCTTCGAATTACACTCAATAAATGCAAAGACTTTATGAATTGTATACTGAAGTTAATAACATTTCACCCACATGTACCTGGTAAAATCCATCTTTCATAAAATATTGATCCGTTGTAATTTAGCAACATTATTCCCTAATTGGATTATTTCCTTATTATGGAGAAAACTTTAAAAATAGAAAGATTCTCGAGTTCTTGGCAATATTTCAGTAAAATTCGCGCCACTGTTCGTCTTTCGAAGTTGGTATATAAATTATGGGGCGAATTTCAATCTACAGGATTTATCACTAAGATACGGAGTAAAGATAATTCAAAAGAAATAGGAAATGCTTTTTTTTAAATGCTTTTCACGCACACGATGCACGACGTCAATCTGATCAAAGGAATCTAAAATACTCCAAATATTTGCTCTTGAATGAATCCGTTGTATTGCCACAGGCAATAACAAGCAAGTTGTAATGAAGTTTATATTAGTTAAACATGTAACAAAAATTATTATACTATATTACATAAGCAGTCATGGTAGTTTTCCGATCTTTCCTCACACAATAGGGAAGAAAGACGACGAAAGTTGCATAAAAAATATTATATTAGGTACGATAATTCATTATCTATATGGAAAATGTTTCACAATGAATTACCACTTTACATTTGACAAGAATTTAAGGAGAAGAGTTCAAATAATTTTAAATAATCCACCTAACTTTATAAAAGTTTTTAAAAAACTATTAAATAAACACTTTTGTTTCATTAAGATATATCTTTTGTATAAGCGCCACACAGGAATTTTTGAGATTCCGCTAAATGGTACAAGATAAACTTACCAACTCTTAGGAATGTTCAAAGCAGTTCCCTCCAATACCAATGCACTTTTGAAGATGAATCAAGCCACGCATTTCTTGAAATACATGAAAAATATACTTTTAAAGCGTCATCAATTGCTTAGTTCGATTACTTATCTGTTAAATTTGTTATTTATTTATGTTATTGATTAATTAATTTATTGATGAATATGGAATTTCCTTATGACATATTATCCGAAGACGAATGCTAAACAATTTATATTATTTTAAGGACAATCGGATTAATCGACCGGAATCGGAATGCTCCCATAGAGATAGATTTTTTTTTAATCATGTTTGAAAATTGGTTTAAAAACCATAAAAATATCAGTACTTTGAGACATACTTAACAAACAAATTTGATTTGAAAATGCATTTGGTCCATATTGTACGGTATAAAAATTTAAATTGTGCGATGTTGAGAAGTTAAAGAATGGGTTTGTGAAGTCATTGCCATCATTCATTTGACGTGAGAATTATTCATGGGGATGATTTTGTTTCATAAAATAATTACAATCACAGGGCAATCACATATGATGATGCTAAGCTATATTTCCGATTCTAAGCTGGGGTTCGCACCCAAACCATTCAAATAATAGTAACGAAATTCTTTTACAATGCCTCACATACCAAAATAATAAGCTTCTAAGCATTGTATTGAAATTAAAGAAATTTAGTTACATTAATAATGCAAGAGAAATTGCATTAAATATACATTAAGAAATGCATTAATAACGAACGGAAAGTATAGTCAAATTGGTAGTAATGTTATTTGGATTTCAATTGGCAAATGTTTTTAATAAAATTTATCGGATCTTCTTGATTTATAAACTCATACAAAACACCATTTCACATGAAATACAACTTGTTTCTAACTAGATAAAAATAAACTTTACAAACAAATTTTTTTTTTTCAAATAAAATATTAAATGAAGCTTTTTTTTCTACATCTAGTTAAAATCTAATTTTTCCCACTTATTTTAGAAAATATCAAACTGTTCATTTCAATAAATACTAGTAGCTCATGAGTGAATAAACTGAAAAAAAAGTAAAATTTGTTAATTTTGTTTATGATATATTTTTTTTCATCAATATATAAACAGAATGAATAATTGATCCATATATCATAGTTAAAAACACTTAATATGACACTTTAATTTTTTGGAATAATTAGATGCATTTATTCTTTTGTTAATTTCTTTACTTCTTTTTAAACGTTTGCCGTTTTTCTTTATGTTTAAAAAGAGTTACCATTGTAAAAAAATATTGTTTGAGAAGTGTTTATTATCTCGTTACATTATTTTGTTTAATGTTTAAATGAAAATAAAATTGATTTTATGTTACAATTATTTGAAAGTTTGAAGAGTGGAAAATAAAACTTAAAAACTATAAAAAATGTAAAGGATGTAATCAAGATTTTATTTTTAGAAGATATGCATTTGCATCTTTAGTAAGTGCTTTTTTTATGATATTTTAAGTATTTTATAGAAACAAATATATATATATATATATTTTGTAAAGGTTTCACTTATTAATTTTGTGTCAAATTTCTCGTACTATTTTATATTTTATTGATAAATATATTTTAACGAAGAATTTTGAAGAAAAAGAAAACAATTTAAATGTTAAAGAAAATAATTCTAAAAAATCTAAATGAATAACAGTTTTTAGCACAAGAAAAAAAAAATATGTTTCTGCATTTTTATGTTGACTTTTTTTCTTTGCTGTTACATGTTTTCTAATAGCAATGCATAATCAAGTGATACTTTGTATGAACTTTAAAGCAAAATGTAGTTTTAAATAATAATGGGACAGTTTTGAATATCAATAATTATTGAGTTTATCGAAGTAAATTCAGCATGCGTGTCTTAGATATTATTAAACTCACTGAATACTAGTTGAAAAGCCTCCAATGTTAGAGATGAAATAGTTTTTATTCCTTGATTAATTTCTAAATTGTTTTGGAATTTTGGTACATGAGCATAGCCATGGGAAGGATTTAGTCGCTCAGGGTTCTTACCCCCCCCCCCCCCAACTAACCATATTCAAATGAAAATACAATAATAAACGCGTGATGTGTTCTAACCTTCTACATTTTAATTACTGTCATAAATTATGATAATTCAGCATTGAAAAAAATGTTGTACATAAAAATCATTTTTAAATATTAATTATATTGTTAACTAGTAAATGCACTCGTTACTAAGGAGTTTCTGCAAAATAGTTGCTATTTCGAATTGTAATGCGATATCAGACTATATGCACTGATACTTCAGGACTGTTTATTTTCAGAAAAAAATCTTTTTAATAAATCAGGGGGCTCTACCCGCCTGAATCACTCTGATTAATTTTATAATCGCCAAACTCTAGAATTCACTAACATAAATCCTCCATCTAAAACTATTTAAAATATTGTTTTTGTGTTAATGACATTAGTAATTAGTTTGAATGATTAATTGTTCTCATATATATTTCATAAATTATGGATAATTCTATTGTTGAATGTATATTAAAATGAAAATTTCTGCCCTAACCATTTTTTATGCTACCGACCACTGCAGGAAGCCCTTAATCTAATAAATCATTATTTTGCATACAAGTATGCAGTCAAACCTCGTTAGTACGTCACTCTCAAGTCTACTTAAAAATGACTTAATAAGCGGAGTGACTTCTTAAGCGGAGTTTATATTAAATGTAACATAAAATTCTAAATGTTTAAAAATTAAGTATACCTTTCAATAAATTACATTATAAATTATGTAAATTAGTAAAATATAGAATTATAAATCGTAAAATGGATGATAAATTAAGTGAAATATAGTAAGTAAGAACAGGGTGGTCATAAAATCTTTCCCTGATTACAATAATTTATTGCAGAAAAACTAATATAATTAGGCATATGCTTGTTTCAATATATTGTAAAGACATTTATGAAGTCTTTAAAACAAGTAGTTACGTCAGTAAATTTTGATGTAAGCACCCTTTGGTAGCTCGAAGCATGTTAAGGTGGTAATGCATTTATCGCCACGTATTGCCCAACATTTGGGCTGTCATTCGAAACACAGAATCTTTGATCTTGACCTTGAGTGTTTCAATACCTTTTACTGGTGTTGCAAACACTCTGTCATTTATGTGCCCTCAAAAGAAAAAAATCTAGAGGAGTTGGCCCATCCCGTCCGATGCATCTTTCAGGAAATTTGTCATCAACGAACTCACGAACGACAGACTAAAAAAAATTAAGAACACGACCTTTCTGTAATACAAATTAGTATTACATTCAATGGTTATTTCATGATATTTCTTTTGTAATCGGGGAAAGACTTTATGACAAACGTGTATGTTACGCGGTATTTAATTGTACAACTCAATACGTAGACATTTGTTACTAACTTACAAAAAAATACTTGCTTTTTTTTCTTTGTTGAAATCAAATTTTTTTTTCTATAAGGAATATATCATGTTATATTCACTATCTGTAGTGTCATTCAAAAACGAAGTATAGCTCCTTAGTTCATTAATGAAGGCTTTTGAAGGCTTTTTTCTTTGCAACAATCAGTTCGGGAGGTTTCGTTTCTTCGTGATCGCGCGCGCTGTCGGATTCTACTGCTGGCCCGTTCTTCGCTTCCAAAACATCAGCTACAATTTCAGTTATTGTCGCATTCAGAGAATTTGTTGATATGTCAGACAATCTTTATAAGGAAAGGGCTGTCATCTGGAAAGTTGTTACATTTACAGTCATGCACAACAAAAATGAAGTGCTTTTGGAGATAACCATGACAAAGAAATTCAACCAAGTTTGCATATCTCACTCTTAAAAGCGACATCTTAAGCAGAATGGTTGAAAAATTGGGTATGCAAAAAGCGGAGTACAAAATGTGGAAAATCGTATGAGAATGGGTCGGGACTTATAAAACACGACGTAATATCCGGAGTGACGTCTTACGCAGTTGACTAACTAACGATGCTTGACTGTATACATTTATCTCATGCCAAGTTAGAAACTTCATATTTGGCAATGTGTACAGTCTGTAAAAAATATAAATAAATAGAAAAAAAAAACTAAAAAAAAACGTAAACCTCTTATTTTATCGCCAAATAGACGGAGAAAATAGACGACGACTATAGGTGCTGCGTATTTATATAATTACGAACGTACCTAAAAAGGATGGCAAATAAAGAATGAGAATAAATTACTCTGAAAGTTCAAATAACATTTATATTACACAGCTGAGTCATGAGAATGGATCGGGAATTGAAAACAGAGAATTAATCAATGTCTTAAAAATGATTATTTTTGTTAATATCATTAAAAATTCATTTGAACGTCGATACTAAAGAGAGGAACGCGATGTTTTGCAATCAAAATTTAAGAAGGAATTTAATTTGCCTCGATGTTTCTTCGAAATTAGTAAACAAAATGTTATACATTTAGACATATTTTTTACTTTTTTAGGGCTGTGGATCTGAAGTCAATTAGAAACAAGGAAACTGAATATTTACAAAATGCAGGTGATAATAAATTAGAGACATTTGTACTTATTTGAAAAAATGGATATATTCTAAAATGCAAGAAGACAAATTCATAAAATGGAATTCCCATTAGGCAGGGCTTTTATAAATCAGTATAAAATGAGCGAAAACATTGTGGAAGACTGAAAAATCGTTCGCTCCAAAAATGTTAAGTTCGCTTCATACGGAAATAATGATATTAGTATTAGTAGATATTATAATTATTTTTCGGCTGTTACTTTTGACTGTGGCAATGAATGGTTACAACGTATTGTCTTCTGTATTTTTAACTTGTGAAACTATCATTTAGCAATATAATATAAAAATGAATATTGTTTTCTGGCTCATTATTGTGCAGAAAGAAAAAACTATTATCTTTGGACATTTTAATCACACCATAGAAATCCTTGATGTTTTACATAGTCAAATCTGTTTGTTACAGTAACATTTTATAGATGCATTCAAATTTATAATTTTCAGTGAACAATTTACAATCGCAGGACAATTTTACCACACAAAGTTAGCATCTTTAAACAAGTATGCATGTTTGAAAATTAAATATATAATATTTGCATGAGCAAATATTTCATCATTAAAATAATAAAAAAACCATAAGATAATTATAGTTCAAAATGACATGTAGCCTTTCAGGTTTCTTAAAAATTAACCATATTTTGAAAATAAGATTACTTATATAAATACACACATATTTTCTTGCGTGTTTATACAAGCCAGTTGCAATAATAATAACTTAAATATTTTCCTTAATACATTGAAAATTAAAACCGATAACATATTGTGAAATTTATATTTAATACATATTAATACTTTAAATTTAATATACTACTAGATCTTGCTGAGAATATAGTATTATTTTTTAACTGAAATTTATTTTCTTTGAAAATATTATATCAATGAAGTTTAACGTGGATAGAAATTTTTCATCAAAGATAATTGTATGCCAATCTATAATTCTTAAGCCTCTATCACACCTACAATCGTACGATCTAAATTATGTATGTTTGTTTCGACAGGCTCTTTCGTGCTACAACTATACACTGCTGTTCAAAAATTAAGGGACAGTGACAAGACGCTTTCCCTTTTTACACAGTCTGTCGAATATTTTCTGAAAGTTTTGACGAAATGTCCTTGAACTTCGAGGATGAAAAGCACATGTTTGGTTTCAAAAAACAGTAGAAACAGAATATTACAATTAAAAAAATTAATATATTGAATATTTATGAGATATGGGCATTTGTATAAAATATTTTTAATTACGCATGCGCAAACTATAACAAACATTTTTTTCACGATTTGGTAGACAGTTTTGTAGTCTTTTTTGTCACTCGTGTAAAAAGACCAGCCAAATATCGTAAAAACTCAGAAAGATGTGAGCAATATAATGAGATAATTGACAAATTCGGGTGGAGGTCCCTTATCCAATTATATATTTTTTCCTCAATTTGTCAATTAGTTCACTTTATTGCCGACATCTTTCTGAGTTTTCACGTTATTTGGCTGGGCATTTTATATGAATTGCTCTAGACTCTAGAGAATTGATCACCAAATCACGAAAAAAATACTTTGGTATAGTTCGCGCTTGCGAACGGCAGAATGGTTAAAATGCAGAATGGTTAAAATTTATTTCATACAAATGCCCATATCTCATCAAATATTCAATATAGTAATCTTTTAATTGCACTATACTGTTTCTACTGTTCTTGAAGTCAAACATTTGCTTTACATCTTCGAAGTTCAAGAACAATTCGTCAAGAATTTCAGTAGATATTTGACAAACCGTGTAAACACCGAAAACGTCCAGTCACTGCCCCTTAATGTTTGAACATCAGTGTATTTATTTTCAAGATTGTCCGGAATTCACAAATGTAAGTGATGAAATTATTTTATTCCACCAGTTTAAAAATGAAATAAAAATATTACCCCACAAATCCAACGGACTAATTGTTATATAAGACAAATTTTTATTTCATAAAAATAATACTATTCTTAGTGTTTCATAAACATTGTAATAATTTATGTTACACTATTTTTTTATATTATTTATCGTATATAGATAAACCATACATTAATTAATGCAGTGTAAATTATATATATGCGTATTTAACGTAGTAAATATGTAAGAGAAGGTTTAGCCAAGAAACGTAAAACAGTATCATATAACGGCACACCCAGGGATTTTGCAGTGAGATAACGTCACCTTGGACAGAAAACAGGTGCAATTTAAAGCTCACCCCTTTCTCAAAGACACTCACAGTGTCAGAGTCAGACAGGAGGGGTGGCCTACCTAAAATACTTTAGCTCAACAAGCCCCTCCTGACGTGTATATCTGCTAACTGCGAAGCCCCATTCAAGAGGCTGGAGCCGCAAAACCATCGGGGAAAAGGGAACCTTATTCGCAAGTGGCTGCCCGCATTCTGGGTACCTAAAATGAACAGTAGATGATGTTGGGGCAGATTGGTTTACAAGATATATTGTCGAGGGTACATTCGACTGTTAATAAGGCGGTTATGACAATGTTATGGATGATTCAATATTATACAATGTTAAATATGAAAAATGATATCAATTTTACAGTTTAGTGTTAATTATTTATAATACATATTTACTATACAGTGATGAAGTTTTTGAATTTT
Organism: Maratus michaelseni; assembly: GCA_963931845.1. Lineage (NCBI taxonomy): Eukaryota > Metazoa > Arthropoda > Arachnida > Araneae > Salticidae > Maratus > Maratus michaelseni. Next base: position 399,608,276 of record OZ007592.1, read on the forward strand.
GTATGTTGTTCGATGATGGAGATAGTCTATAATATTATATACAATGATGGAGAATATTTTTGGATTATTTACAGTTATTTCTGGAGTTCACTTAAATGTTAGTGGTTGGGAGTAAGAAATGTTTTCGTGAGCACGAAGATGTGTATTTTAGTTTTTGTCCTAAGAGTTGATGGGAGTTTGCTAATAAGAGTTCGTGGTCTGGGACGTAAAAAGTTTTTAAAAGAGCTAGACGATGAGTTTTTCACACAAAATTTTGGGCTGGATGCTAAGAGTTTTTGTGCAGATGGTTGTTTTAGGTATGAGTGTTCTGTTCTTAACATGACTGATGGATACTGTAAGGCAGTGTTCCGAGCTAGCTTTCCGTTATCAATTTCACCAACTATTTGCGGAGGAGTCATCTAGAATAGATTCTGATTCATTTCTAGAATGTTCATACAACTGATTATTTTATTTAGGAAGTCTCGTCGCTTCAACAGGTAGGCGAACCAGTGTGAAATATATATTGTTGATGTCTTGTGGAGGTGACGTGTGGAGGTGAGGGTGCATTGCAAGGTGTAATAGAGGGAGTTGACCCTCTGACCACAGGTACTGAGCAAAGATTCAGATTTGCCGATTTTAGTTAGGAAATCTAAGAAGGGCCCATGTTTGAGGGGCGAATAAATATAGATTTATATGATGTAGAGGCGTTCTGTTGTGACTTTTGGAATTAGACGATGGGTGAAGTGGCCAGTGTCGGTGTAGCCCCATTCCCTTTAGGATTTTTTAATGGCTTGGTCGTTGAGATGTTTCTTTAGATATGAGGCTGGGAAGGGAATGGACTGTTTGTGCACCCCGGGTAATGTGGTTGCTTTTTTGGACAGTAATAGATGTGGCAGACTAATAGAGGCCAACCACATCAAAATTTATTCCGAAAGATCAAGAAGGGTCACCAATGGAAGACAGCCTAGAGTAAAAAAAATTGTATTGGTAAGTAGGTCAACCAATAGTGCGAGACAGTTCCTTACGATACGACACACCTTTTTTAATAATAATAACTGGGACCCATACAGAAAGATGCATCAAAAGAATGATTCTCTCTCTGCTGTTCAAAAAAAGAAAGTTGCGCTTCCCTATATACTACGAAAAGTATCTCCCACGGCTGCCGACGGAAAAAGCTCAGCGCCCATGGCAATACCGAGGGCCCGAAAGTCTCAGCGCATGCCGATACTGGTGTACTCAAAGATTTAGCGTCCCCAGCAGTAAAGAAGAGAAAAGTCTCAGCGTCCCTGCCAATACTGGTGTACTCAAAGTTTCAGCGCCCCCGGCAGTAAAGAAGACAAAAGTATCAGCGCCCATGGGCACAGTGGCTGATGATCTAGCGTTATCCAGCGCCCATGATAGCGAGAAAAAGAAGGTTTGCTCAAAGTAACCTCATTTCCCTGAATTCCGTAAAAAAAATTTCACAGTCTCCTAGAAAGTCAAGAGAATAGTCCCATCTTCAAAGTGGACTGTGAGATAATATTAACTATTAATCATTTCCAGGCTAAACTAATAAAGAAATTGTGTAATTATATTTACATTTTAAAATTTGAATAACTTAATTAAATGCCAACATTTATAATAATTATTACGTTAAAATTTAGAATTTGGCATATTTGCCTCATAGGTAAAATTACTGTGTGCTGTGTTGTTAAAATTTGCTGATTATAAAAAAAAAATGATTTAAATTAAATGAAGCAAGCTGAACTTCCAGTATATATTCTTCTTTTCTTTCATACAAATGAATAAAGTGAATATTGTAATAATCAAATACGTTTTTCTATTTTCTGTATTAAAGTTTGTCCTATTTCATTTTAATATTAATTTAAATAATTCTACCATCTCGAAGTTCAATCATTAAAAATAATTCAAACCACCTTACCTTTTTTTAGTGTGTGTTTCAGAACGCAGCTGTAAAGTAAAGTAACTTTTTTTTCTCCACTATACATTCTCGCGACTGTTAGTCCTCCTTTAATTTTCGGTCCAACAGTAAGCAACATGAGACAAATTTTGCAAGTAAGTGCTGCAAAGTGTTTTAAAAACGTGTGTATTCTCGGGAACTGAAAACAGCCGTTTTAAGAAACTCTGATTGGCGGTATTCGAACTTGTATCTTTCACAGAAGATATAAATTACAATACGTTTGTCATTGAAGAGTAGACATTTTAGTTATGAAAGGTAAACTATCATACGCTGTATTTTCGACTGTTTTCTTCCTGAAAAAACTCTTTAATATGAAATATCTGATATTGCCTGTAATGGAATAGTACGTGTGACCGTAGGTTTTCTAATATCATTCTTTTTTCCTAAATTTGGTAGATTTTGCTCTTTTGAATGCCTCGTGTTCTTTTACTATTATTCGATATTTCGATTTAAAACAATAATATTTTGAAATGCATTATAGTTTAAAAGTAGCTGCACATTAACCTGGCTAATGGTTAAATATCTTGGACAAAATAAGGAAAACTTATTTATTTTTTATTATCATAATATTTGTTTATATACTTGTGAATGCTACGACGACAAACGTTACAAATACATAAATGTTTATTAATATAGATATCAGAACGGTTTTAAAACCAACATCTGTTTTTTACATGTTCATATAATCTCATAAATCATCATATAATCTCATGTTCATAAGATAGTGCGTTATCTGGGAAATAAACATTTTTAATCTCGGTTTTCATATGTTTTTATTTAAAGAAAGAAATGGTCTTGAATGTTTTATTTTAAATGTTTTCTTCTTTTGAAATTTTATATATATTAACTGTAAAGCATTTACATGCATAAATAACAGATTTAAACAGATCTAAATTATTTTTAATTGGAAAAGCTTATTTAGATACATGAAACTTTTTTTGGACATTGAATGTTTATTTTAAAATTTTCAAGGACAGAATAATTTATTATATATTACAGAAAATATAATTATACTCTTAAAAAATATACAGGTTTGCGCAGAATGTAATGTTTCCGAAAATCGTTACAGATAGTGTTAAGTATGACTGAGATAAGACTTCATGTAATATTCCTAGTGGGCAAATGTTGATGCATACGTATTATTAGTGATCCATACTAGGTTAGAGAAAGACCTACAAACGCTGTTGTGTGAAGCTTCCATGTGAGAAAACTTCTTATATAGCCTGCAATATCATCGTTTAGTGAAGCGCATGTAAGGCAATTATTATTCTTTTAATACATACGAATGATTTATGTGTCATTAATGCAAGAAAACACTCGATAAAAAAAAAAGTTATTTTAAAAATTATATAAATGCAAAGAAGTATCTTTATATAAAATAATAAGTGTAACAGTCCTAATAACAACTTCTTCTTGAGTTGCACAAGGCCGACGAAAAGGAGTAAAACATAGTAGCATGTATCAAAGCAATAACACATTTTACCGCAGCTGAAGAGGAAAGAATAACTCTCTCTAAACACGTTAAGAATTTCTCAATATTTTATTTAAGTTTTTTTTAGGATGTATTTAAGGATTGTTTTACAGTTTGTTAAGTTTCGTACAACTATATAAATTTTGTTCGTGATATTTATTTATTATTTTTTTTCTACTTACAAATTTGTTTAAAAAAAAATTATAACATGTTGAAGTAAAGTTTTGGTCTCATTTTATTAAAGAGTAAAAAGAGACAGAGTAGGATACACTATGTAACAAATAAAATGGCTTCGAAATATATAAAGACATTTTATTGACGAAGGCGATTATTTTTCTATTAATATGTACCAATCATTTATGTGTCACTAATACGAAGAAAAACACTCGATATGCAAAAATGCTATTTAAAGAATTATATAAATGCTAAAAAATACGTTTATGTAAACGAATAAGTGTAATAGTCCTAATAATAACTTCTTGAGTTGCAAAAGGACGACGAACAGAAGTAAAACATAGTAAAATATCTTAAAGCAATAACACAATTTTCTGCAGCTGAAGAAGAAAGAATTTCTCTCTCGAAATATGGTAAGATTTTCTTAATATCTTATTTAAGTTTTTTTATTATGTATTTAAGGATTGTTTTACAGTTTGTTAAGTTTCATATGAGTAGATATAAATTTTGTTCGTGATATTTATTTCTTATTTTTTACCATTTATAAATTTGTTGGTAAAATATATATATATATAACATGTTGTAGAAAAGTATTGTTCTCATTTTATTAGAGAGTAAAACGAGATAGAGTATGATAAACTGTTTAACAAATAAAATGGCTTCGGATTATAAAGACATTTTATTTACGAAGATGATTATTTTTCTATTAATACCTACCAGTCATTTATGTGTCATTAATACAAAAAAAAAAAAAAAAAAAAAAAAAAAAAAACACTCGATGTACAAAAATGCTATTTTAAAAATTATATAAATGCTAAAAACTATGTCTATATAAACGAATAAGTATAATAGTCCCAATAACAACTTCTTTTTGAGTTGCAAAAGGACGACAACAGGAGTAAGACATAGTAGCATATCTCAAAGCAATAGCACAATTTTTTGCAGCTGAAGGAGAAAAAATAACTCCCTCGAAACATGGTAAGAAATTTTGTCTTATTTAAGTCTTATCTTTAAGTCTTATACTTTTTGTCTTATTTAAGTTTTTTATCATGTATTTAAGAATTGTTTTACAGTTTGTTAAGTTTCGTACAAGTAGAAATAAATTTTGTTCGTGATATTTTTTTCCCCATTTATAAATTTGTTTGAAAAAAAATATATAACATGTTGCAGAAAAGTATTGGTCTTCTTTTATAAAAAAAAAAGTAAAAAGAGGTAGAGTATGATAAACAATCTAACAGATAAAATGTCTTCGGATTATAAAGACATTATTCTGACGAAGGCGATTATTTTTTTATTAATATGTACCAATCTGTCTTTATGTGTCATTAATACAAAAAAAAAAAAAAATAAAATAAAATAAAACACTTAGTATACAAAAATGTTATTTTAAAAATTATATAAACGCCAAAAAAAAATATGTTTATGTAAATGAATAAGTACAATATTCCTAATGACAACTTCTTCTTCAGTTGCACAAGGACGACAAAGACATAGTAGAATATCTCAAAGCAATAACCCATTTTTCCGGAGCTGAAGAAGAAAGAATAACTCCCTCGAAACATAGTAGGAGTTACTTAATACCTTATTTTAAGTCTTTTAAGATGTATTTAAGAATTTTTTTAGAGTTTGTTAAGTTTCGTACAAGTAGATATAAATTTTGTTCGAGACATTTATTTCTTACTAGCTGACCCGCCAGGTGTTGCCTGAGCCCGTGTAATAAATTTAAATCTCTCAACAATCAAACTCTAGCTACGGTCTCCGATAGCTTCGGCACCGAATATCGGGCATGCTCGTATGCTCCAAAAAATCTTTTAACTCCACCTTCTACCGCCTGGCAAGCATTCTGTTCTAAACAAACCTCTTTCTGAACAAAACTCTGAGACAGGTCCTTGCTGCCTACGGCACTATACAGCAGGCGTGCTACAAAATGGGGCTGGTTGGGAGAAGATGACAACGTTATTAACCAAGTTATTGAAATAAGGCACAGTTAGAGAAAATACTCATAATTATACTTTAGTGTTATAGAGGATGACTATTACGTTAATTATAATGTTTGGAATCACTTGCGTTGAAATCGGAAAGATAGTTGCGGAGATATGGAAATTGTACATAGTTAGATAAAAAACATTGAAGGAGATGCCAGGGGGAGGGGATGTTGAAGTGTCTTTCAGAAAAGAAGTAATTAGAAGGATCACTATGCATATTTAAAAAATCGTTCGTTTGGTTAAGCAAGGAACTTAATTACAAATTTGGCTTTGGTTTTATTCGGAAATAGTGGTAACCGCTACACATAAATTTACTTTAATGATATAAAGTGTGACTTTTCGTTAGACGTCCTTATTTATGCATCGCACTCTGGTTTATTTAATTTGTTCTGTGATAATTCTATACAACCAACCAACCGAAGAAAAAAAAGCGTAATTTTTATGACAGTATTTTGTGGATTTTAATTAATACTTTATTAAATAATTAAAATATTAAAATTATGATTCTCAGGTGCACCAGGAGAGGACTTGGTCTTCCTAAATCTAGATTTTCAGGTTTTTAGGTGGGCTAGATTTTTCTAGCCATCACAGACAAACACACACACAGAGCGAAAATTTCATTTATTAGTATAGATCCTTTCCCATTTATAAATTTAAAAAAAAAAAATACATATAACATGTTGTAGAAAGGTATTGTTCTCATTTTATTAAAGAGTAAAACGAGATACAGTATGATAAACTATCTAACAAATAAAATGGCTTAGAAATACCAAGACATTTTATTGACGAATGAGAAAAATAAAGTCATGTTTATTCGAATATAGGACTTCAAGTAAGCTTTATTTAAAAGTATTTTTTGACTCTAAATGAATAAAACCAAGTTTCTTTTTCTTCTTTAAGATAGCGGATTTCCTTGCAGAAGGAAAAAACAAGTTTCAAAATGTTTATATTCTTCTGCTTTGCATGAGTAGTGTTTATGCAGATTACATAAGGAGAGGTTTTTCAATATATTTTTCTTTACTTTAGAAAAATATTTTATTTTATTTTTTTTTTATTTTAGAGCATTTCAAAGAAATGTAATGTCAGAAAATAATACAATATGAAAATAATATAACTGGAATTTCCTAAAACATAAATACAGCAATTTTACTACAAATGAATTTTTTTAATCGAATAATTATTTAGATATTTTCTTCTTTTTTTCGTATGATTATAATTTATTTTTTAATGTCATTTAATATACTAAACTTGTTATATCATATGGAAATTAGTTTTGCAATTTTTACAACCGTAAATTGCATATGCGAATTATCAAATTAATTTACAAATATCACTCCGGAGCAAAACTCCTAGACCATCGTTTCCCAAACTTCACACCCCCCCCCCCCCACAGTTCACTGTTATATCGGACCCTCGCAACACACTATTAATATTTTAACACCCAATTTTATCAGTAATAATATCTCTATTTAAAATAAATATATTGGTAACATAAAAGCGATTTAAAACTCACTAACAGTATATTGAAATATTATTAAAAAAAGATATATTGTGACGAAAATATAAAAGTAATGATGATAACCAAGTGATATAAAAAGACGTGCTGTTTCTTGTTAAAGAAATTATTCAGGTTTGGAGAAATATTCGTTAATTTGATATTTAAGACTGCCGCGACTTCCGGTCGTTATCTATAATTATCAGTTAGGAATACTAGTGATAAAAATTATTTTTCACAGTTATAGATGTTTACAAAAAACATTAAACATATTATTGCTTTTTCAGATAAAGCTGGCTAATGCTGTCGACAGGGTAAACAAAATACTGTCAGTTGTATTCTTTCGAAAATGTCCTTGAATGCTGAATCCGACGATGGTGTAATGACAGATTCAATTTCAGATTACAACAATTTTGTCTTGAGTTTAAGCTCATTTCAACCAGGTTCTGGAACATTCCTCTCTCTTTTTATGAATTTTCTGTTTTTTTTTTTGTTTTTTTTTAAGGGAAAAAAATACGTAATCAAGCGGCAGATTAATGTTAGAAATACATGGAAATAAATAATTAATGAATGTTATTTATTTTTCCCGAGATAAAGATGATCCAATAAGGAACATTTACTCAGACTTTGCCTTATACGACACAGCCGGGCGTTTTGATATCACGGACCAACACAGGGTAGCGAACCAGAATTTTTAAAACAGTGACGTAGACTATAAACGTTGTCCTGGACGTGTCTGCAAATTAATGAATTTTCCCTAAAATTTTGGGCGACTTTTCTTCTCAAATGCTTTATCATCAGTTGGACACTTCTATGCATATAGATTTATTTGTAACACAATTTTTGTAATTGGTCTTAAGGTTATCTGGATGGATTGGGTCCTCCAGATTCGTCCGGGGTAGGTTCGTCCAGATTTGTCCAGTTGGCACAACATTGACAGCTTCAGCCAAGAGGTTCCTGCTTCGAATCCTGGCCTGTACATTTTTCGCCCAGTTGGAAAATTACAACTTCTATGAATATAGTCTGCATTATATTTTAGTATAATTTATTCTAATTCGGTTTATTAATAAATCTTCCGATTTTTTATACCTCTGAGGTGTAAAATAACTTCTGCAATGAATAATTTTGACGCGGATACTGAATATTTCCTATTTCAAACAATGTACAGCTTTATGCGAGTAGAAATACTTACTGGTTAAGAAAGAGCAGTAGATTCAGTTACATTAAAATTTCGTTTTGAAAGTATTCATTAATTCTGCTGTTGTACTCGCTGAAAATAAAGTAAAATCGTTAGGTTTACATTCCATTAATTGCCACATTATTATTTTTCAATTCCTAATACATTTTATACAGTTTAGTTATTTCAGAAAATAATTGTTAATCAATTTGAAGACTCATTACTTGGAATAATATTATCAATACATTTTTCCAGAAAATAACTCAGATATATATTGTAACTCTTATTTTTGACACAGTATAAATGTCGGAAACACAAAAATAAATAATAATTATTAGTCATTACATCATAATAAGTTGCTGTACATTTATGCGTCGACAATTTCTGTGTATTACAACCAGTTTTACTAAATTAGTAATATCTGTCAGTCCATATTAAAATCATTAACCGTTAGTTCTATTAAATTAACAATTTTACTTTTCAGCACATACGTTCCTGTTAATTGTTAACAAATTCTACATAAATTATCTTGTAAAGAGGAAAAAAAAGAGTTAAATTAACTTATAGTTTTCTATAACTTCCGAAAGTATCACAACAGATTTCTTTATTTCAATATACTAGATTTTAGAATTACATACTATTGAAATATTTAAATAAAAGGAAAAGGAAATATACATTAGTAAATTTATTTACATATATTCATTGTAACAATGTAATTTTTATGCATTTGTTTAAAAGATACATTGTAACTGTAATGCGGTCTTTTTAATTCTGTGTCAGTATTGTGCACATATTAATGTATATGCACAACAGATGAAAATGTATCAAAGGATTATTTTGAAAACGTGTGCTACTGCGCGTAAATTCATAGGTGTGTATACATTAAATTAAAATAAAATAAAGCCGTGTGTAAAATTTATAGGCTGTGTGAAACTCTATTGTATATGTCACTTAAATTTATTACAACAAGTAATATTTAGAAATAATATCTTAAGAAAATAAAATATACTGAAGAAAATAATATTGCATTTTACGATATCCGAAATTCGCAATGACATGTTTAGAAATGAAAATGGTTTTATCTTTATTTTTTATACATTTCTTATGACTTCTGTAATTTTTTTTTAATATTAAGACTGGAAGAAAGATAAAAAGTCAATCTTAGATATTATTGTAATTTTGATACTAATTTGTTGCAGGGGCCTTGGCGTTTTGTTTGTTTGTTTGTTTGTTTGTCTTTAAAAAATGCTTGGCGCAATTCTTACTTCAGAAAGTGGTATCAAGTTTCCAAACAATATAAAAAGCTGTGAAAACAAAACTGGTGAACTTTTATGCTTGTTTATATATATATTTGAAAAAATTGCCACCAATTACATGTTTTAAATAAATTACTTCTGTTGGTATATAAAAATAGATAACTAGCTTCTTTATATAATATATATCGCTTAAATATTGAAAATAATTGCTTGTATTTATGAGATAGTGAAGAGGTTGCCAAGAAATATGTGAGAAAAATGTCTCTCTCTTGCCAATATAATTTTTTCTATCTTCATGACAAACAAGTCATGACAAGCAAGTACCGTAATTTAGATAATTGTATTTTTGAAATGTCTAATACTGTGCCTGTTTTACGCAATAAGAAAGTTTAACTTAATTGTTTTGTATGATTTTTAATGCATAACCAAAACTGTGCCTGGAACTGTGCCATCCCAATTGCTGATAGTTTTGAACAAAAAAAAAGAATAGTTAAAATAATATTTTTTTCAGCTTATTACTTTCATTTTTTTCTGAAAACTTGGCCGCGCATTTATATCCTCCCAAGTCACAACGAAGGGGGATACCCGTAGTTTCTCTCTTTTAAACCTTTATACTGAAATAGTATTGTATATGACAATAAAGATGATACTTAGCGGACAACAATACAGGTAGTTATAACCACATTTTAACTAATTGCAAACCAGTTTCAATACACCCATGTACATTCAACGTACGGTCACCAGGGCCGTAGCTAGGGGGGTGCCAGGGGGGGGGGGCTCAGCACCCCCTGAAATTTTTTGAGCCCCCCTGGGAAAGCTGCCAAGGCCACCAAAAGAAATTCTGTTTCAAAAATCCAAATGAAACTCTCTTCAAACATTGAACTTAGTTTTGGGGGCTTTTTATAGTTTTGCATAAATACTAAATTGCAGCATTTGTTTAAAAACTGAAAATAAGTGCTTCAATATGTGCGCATCCTATCTGCACATACTCAGAATTAGCATTGTCTGCAGCCTTTACTTTTCTTAGCATCAAATATAGTTATAAACAATTTAATAAGAAATATAGTGCCTACAATATGAATATACACTAATTTACCTTTCTATATAATACTTTGATCATATATATATATGTGTTTGTGCGTGCATGTGTCAGAGAGAGAGAAATAGTATGAGCCCCCCCCCCCTGCATTTTCTTGAGCACCCCCTATTGTTTACTTCTAGCTACATCCCTGACGGTCACCGGTGCAAAAATTATTGGATTTTGCCCATATATATGAAGGAGAAGCGGATTTGAGGGTTTATTGACCAATAACTTTTCTTGTATAACTCCGCATTGGATGTTTTCTGTAAATTCCTGTAATTATATTTGTTAATAAAGATTTTTGTTTAGGAAAGATTTCTTCTAAATATAGTTTTATAGCGTTTCAGTATATAATCGTGCATCGCGCTATAAAACTATATATAGAACAAATCAGATTGATCCTCTGCGCACCAAAGAGTCTGAGAGTAGAGTAAGAAATCGTAACATTAAAATGAAATATGTGTTGGAATTTTGGATCAAAACCCCATATTGAATACATCTGATTTTGGCGTGGTGCCTCGTCATCAGAATTACATTGTAATAAATAGATAAATACACGCTACATTGTATATTTATATAAAATAAAATGTTCTTATGACAATTTGCAATTCTTTCATATCTAGCAAAGTTTTAAAACACATTATATAATTAAAAACGCGTATAGAAAGCTTTGTGCTTATTGAAAGTCCTGTGACCGTATTATTTTGTGAGCCCCTGTAAATGAACGAAAACTACTATGCATTGCATATTCTACAGTAAGTATCTTGTAATGCAAGCCACTGATGTATATTAATTTGAATATGTTACAAAGAGTATAACATCATTAAAACACATTGCAAGCGATTTTCGTCTACAGACCATAATGTAACGGAATACTTTTGATTGCCCGTGTAAATGAACTATGAATGATACACACTTGAATATGATTACCGAACTTGTTACGGTATACTACGATACCATATTTTAATTATCTGGTAACCGGGTTTATTTCTAGTTAGTGCGCGACTAGACACACGACCAGACAGACAGACAAACAGCAAACTGAATCCATAAATACTTTTAGACTGTGCTGTAAAGTGATACAAATAATATTTTGCATCTAAAAACATCAAAATTTCCATCAAACATGCTTTTATACAATGAATAGAAACGAAATTGCACTAATTCCCGAAAATAACGCCCTTTTGAATAGCAGCCGCCATCTTGAATTCCTCCGACTTTACGCGATGCCTCTTTTTCTTATATGCTTTGTATTAATATAAAGTAGATACTGACCAAACGGTATAACTGTATCACGATTTGCAGTTTTTTTACTCTTAGCACCTGGACTAATATACATGTTCTCCGTGAAGTTAAACTATATAGAAACAACTGCCATAATGTCATTTTTTCATTGAATTTATGTTACCTTCAGTTCTTAATATATCCCTAATATTAAGTTTTCATTATGTAACCATTAACTACACACTTATATGAATAATACTTTAAAAATGTATTGTAAATATCTTAAAATCTTGTATATGTTTTGCAAGCGGCATAGATACTTATCTATGCATTTATTAAATATACACACACACACACACACATATATATATATATATATATACATGTACGCGATATTTTCTCGATATTTGAAATTAAATAGTAAGATATATTTTGTCTTTCTAAGTAAAAAACGGAAAATAATATATATGTGACATTTTTTCTTCTAACGACAATTCTGATTTACATAGCAAACACTTCACACGGAATTTTTCTTGAATATTTTACACGAAATATCATAAAGTCCAAATATAACTTCTTAAAGATTCGGAAGAAGTGCTAAAAATTCAGGTTTTGAAAGTAAAAGGAGAACCGAAGAAATGAAAGTTTACAAATGTGAAGGAAAATACACATTTGAAATATATTTTTGGAATTTCATTTTTTTAAGGTATTTGAGAAAACTTTTGTGAATTGAGAACTTTAAATATTTCATTGATGAGTAATTTGAAATATTTGGCCTTCACTCATGCTTCTGTTTGTGTTTTATTTTTAATGAGAATGCTCCTAATTCATAAGATTTTGTTAATGTTTCATATTATAAGCCACCGTATGATGTTTTCAGAACCAAAGAGGATCAAGTCAAAATTTTTCAAATAATTTTGAAATCAGTTTTTTTCCATAAACAATACTTTCTTCGTTGCCATAACAATGTTCTAGTTTAAAAATATAAGTTATAAATGACACTATTATCCTTTAATTCTGAATGGAAGGAAATAGTGTAACGACTGAAGGCCTAATAACATTACCTCTAAATATCTTTAGATAATATTTTATAAACTTGATCCCCTTTCATTGTGAAAGCTTCACATAAACATGTTCTCTATGATGTAAAACTATATAGAAACAACTGCCATAAGGCCATTTTTTCATGGAATTTCATGTTACCTTAAGATAATAAAGGGAAACACAATAATAATTGGCTAATATCATAATTTGGATCCATTTGGCCTGATTTCAAATTCATTTACCATCATAAAATACAAAATAAATGCAAAATTCCAGGCTTAAAATACAGAAGAATTGAAGACATGAAATCGTCTATCATGAACATTTCAAAGAACCTTTTGGTTTTCGAATTGATTATAAAAGAAACTGCCTCGGTTGGACATATGCTGTTTAATGGTTCTCCAAATAGGTCTGTGTTATGTAATTGGAAATTCATACACAAGTATGAATATCATTTTCTTTCAATTAATCATTATTTGGTTTCAAGTCCACATGCCATCCTTAATTGCTCATGAATGATAAAAATCTAGGATTAGAATACAAAAGAAGAACACAGGGCATGTAAGCTTCTTTCATGAACCTTTCAAAGAACTTCTTCATTTTGTAATTGTTTTTTTACAGAAACTGTCTCAGATGGACATGGTCATGCGTTGTTTTAAAACTCAATATGCCACCTCCAGATAGTTCTGTTATATGCAATTTATTAGAAAATTTAAACCGAAGTAAAAATGTCATAATTTGGTTCCTATTGGATATTATTTGATTTTTATTTTATTATTTTATTCCATTTTTTTAAGAATTCCATGTTACCTCAAGAAAATAAAATGAAGCACAACGATAATGGACTGATACCATAATTTGGTTCCATCTGGTCTGGTTTCAAGCCCAACTACTATTTTTAAATACTCAATAAGTAAAAATTCCAGGTTTATAATACAAAATAAAAATGGGAGACATGAGAGCTTCTATCACGAACATTTCAGAGAACGTCTTGTTTTTGGAATTGTTTATACAAGAAACTGCCTCGGTTGGACACGCCTTGTTAAATGCTTATCATGTCAACTCCAAATAGTTCTGCATTATGCATATATAGAAGATTTATACACAAGTATGAATATCATATTTTTTTTTTCAATTGGTCATTATATGGTTTCACGTCTATACGCTATTTTAAAAAGCTCGTGAAAGATAAAAATCCAAGTTTCGAATACAAAAGCAGAACGCAAGACATGTAAGCTTCTTTCATGAACCTTTCAAATAACTTCTTCATTTTGAAATTGTTTCTGAAAGAAACTGTCTCAGTTGGACATGCGTTGTTTTTTTTTATATATACCGCTAACCAGGCCCCTACCTGCCCGGCATGAATGCCTAGCTTAACGGGTTAGTACCTGGGTGCGGGGCGGAAATCGCCTGATCACAGCATGGCTGTGATCCACCTGACTATTGATTTGCTCACATCGCTGCTGTGCTTGCTCTCTTGTGATTTGCTACCGTTATCTTTGTTTGCCGGTTCAAGGTTTCTGTTTAACTTTTTTGAATTGACAGATTTAATAGGTCTCGTAATTTAGAACCTTGATCAGGTGACGAGACCCTCACCTGACTAGGCACCCCCCAGAGGTATTATTCACAGGTAACTTGGAGGGCTTTGCACCCACGACGGATTTTACATGCACCAGGGGCCATTAGCGTACATAGATTTACATATTTAGCATGTCTGTTGGCTTGTCACGTTCATAGTGGGTTGTCGCTGTAGTGTTTATCGCCTCTTTTATTGGCTGATTTCACTTCTTGTTGTATTTGTCTCTGTCAAGGCTTTTTGGCATTTTTATAGGCTCACCCCTGTTGTGGATTGTTTTTTGTCTATCATTCATTGGTTTTTTGTCTCTTTCTTGATATATTTTTACCTACAGCTTGTGCTAGAGCTGGTTTTCACATTTTGAATCTTGGTCTTCTTTCGAGAGTTGCACTGGTTATTATGTCACTATCGTGGGTTTTGTCACGTTCTAACTTTTGTTACTGGTGGTTGTCACATTGTAACTTTTGTCACTGGTGGTTGTCACATTGTAACTTTTGTTACTGGTGGTTGTCACATTGTAACATTTGTTACTGGTGGTTGTCACATTGTAACTTTTGTTACTGGTGGTTGTCACATTGTAACTTCTGTTACTGGGGGTTGTCACATTTCTGGATGTTGCACACTCATTTTTGTTGTCTTTGTCACTTTATCTCATCCAAGCATTGGGGATAAAAACTTAACATGCCGCCTCGAGTCAGTTCTGCTATGGGCAATTTATAAAAAATTATACCCAAGTATGAATACAATATTTTGGCTCCAATTGGTTTGGTTCTAAGTCCATCTATCATCTTAAAGTACTAAAGAAGTGCAAAATATCAGGTTCATAATACAAAAGAAGAATGGGAGACTTGAAAGGAAATTGATTATAATTATAATTATTATTATTATTATGATTATTATAATAGTTAAAATAATTATAATATAATATAATATAATATAATAATTAAAATATTTATATTTATATGCAAAATATTTATCAACGGAAACACCTATATCAGACATGGTAATAAGAATAAACTTACAAAATTTGAGCTAGCAGCGAAAAGGTTAAAGAAACTGTCTCATTTGGACATACGTTGTTAAAAACTTAACTTTCCACTACCAGACAGTTCTACTTTATGCAATTAGAAAATTTAAACCTAAGTATGAATAGCATAATTTGACTCCAATTGGACATTATTTGATTCCAAGTCCGTATAATACAGGGTGCGTCAGAAAAAGGAATACATACGCTGTTTAATCAGTCATAACTTTGTAATTTTTTGTTCTTTTCAAAGTGTAATTAATTTAAAATAATGAGTGGAACAAGACTTAAATTTGAAAAAGGAATATTCCAGTTAAAATGCTATTGTTAGTACGAAAATGTAGCAGACGTAGAAAAACAATATCGCGGGGAGTTTTAGGCACATCTACCTAGACGACTTACAATTCATCGGATCAAAGATAAGTTTGAAACGCCCAATTTTCAATTTTTACACCGTTATAGAGGAAAAAAAATTACTTTCAAATGCAATTTGTTTGAAAACTATATCTTAATTGCCTGATATATTATGACTTATAAAATAATTTTTAAGCATGAATTTTAAAAGGCCCAATAAACAAATGGAAGAATGCTGCCATTATAAATTTTTAAATAGTTACAGGTAGTAAAATTAATGAATTTTGAAATAAAAACGTCACAAGAATAGGGTGCCTTTATATGAGAGTAGCGTTATACCGGATACAAAATTTGATTAGTTCAGACCATTTTGGAGAAAAGGGAGCTTTGTAATAATTTAAAAATTTAACAGAAAATTATTTGTTTACACCATAAACAAACATCGGATATTTTAACAGATAATATAAACAGAAGATACTGTTTTAGATATTGCATTTTTATGAATAAAATATAACAAAAATTATTTCACAAATTTAATAAAAATGCATATAAAAAGTTAATATGAGCAGTAAGAAACAACGTTTTAATTCATATTTCATCAGTATTACAAATAATGTTAACGGTCATTGCGAAGTTGGAAAAAACGAATATACATGAAATTTGTTAATATCGCGATCACTATATCGCATGCATAAGATGATGAATAATAAATTAACAAAGAATCACCATTGGATGCAGCGAACTCTCTGTATTAATAATACCAAAAAAAAAAATTAAAAAAATACTACACACATATAATATAATAAAAAAAATATAATCACAAACATGAAGTTTGCGAATCAATAGCCCACCGTTATGAACAGTGTATTGAGCAGAACGGTAATAAATTTGAACATCTGCGGCAATAGGGAAAGTTATACATTTTTTGTAGATTGTTTTGCAATTTAAATATCATATATTCTAATACGAGCAAATCTTGTGGGTGGTTATATATATATATGCAAAAATTATCTTAAAAACAGCTCTAACGATTTTGACGAAATTTCGTATCCTACCGTTTTGGGGCACCAGAAAACCATTGGGCTAGGTCACATGCTCGAGAAAATTCGATTAGTGGGTCATTTTGGGTCATTTTGGGTCATGGTCTAACTAATTGTATCTAAAAAACGGTTCAAACGATTTTGACGAAATTTTGTATCCGACCATTTTCGGGCATGAGAAGTCAATTGGGCTGGGTCACATGTTCGAGAACTTTCGATTAGTGGGTCATTTTTGTGTCAACGCGGGTCAAATTAATTTTATCTAAAAAACGGCTCTAACGATTTTGATTAAATTTTGTGTCCTACGAGTTTCGAGCACGATAAAAGCATTGGGCTAGGTCGCATGTCCGAGAAAATTCAATTAGTGGGTCATTTCTGGGTCATTGTGGGTCAAGATCTAAAAAGCGGCTCAATTTACACTAAATTTTGCATCGAATGGTTTCCGGGCACGAGAAGACTGTTGGGCTAGGTCACATGTTCGAAAAAAAATTCAATTAGTGAATCATTTTGGGTCATTTTGGGTCATGGTCAAGCTAATTGTATCTAAAAAAACGGTCCAAACGATTTTGACGAAATTTTGTATCCGACTATTTTCGGGCACTAGAAGACTATTGGGCTGGGTCACATGTTCGAGAACTTTCGATTAGGGGGTCGTTTTTGGGTCAAAGCGGGTCAAATTAATTTTATCTAAAAAACGGCTCTAACGATTTTGATTAAATTTTGTATTTTACGAGTTTCGGGCACGCGAAAATCATTAGACTAGGTCACATGTTCGAGAAATTCGATTAGTGGGTCATTTCTGGGTCATTGTTGGTCAATATCTAAAAAGCGGCTCAATTTACACTAAATTTTGCATCCTATGGTTTTCCGGCACGAGAAGACTGTTGGGCTAAGTCACATGTTCGAGAAAATTCAATTAGTGGGTCATTTTGGTCATGGGTCATGATATTTGAACTCAAATTTCATTTTGACAGAGCATAGCTCGGTCTTCCCTGCTCGTTACTTATATGTGGATAAAAAACTGGAGTTATAATCAGTCAAAGTGTGTATACATTTTTCTGACGCACCCTCTATATTAAAATGATAATAAAGTGAAAAAAATTCATGTTTAGAAAACAAACAAAAAATGAGCCGAAGATAAGTAAGCTCTTATATATGAAATAAAATGCACATGTGAAATATATTTCGAGAATTTACTTTTTTCTTTTAAATTGTTTGAGAAGATTTCCCTTGCGAAATTTAAATATTGAACTGCTGGGTGTTGTAAATATTTTTCCTTTCACGAATGCTTCTCTTAAAGAATTTTGTTTTAAATGAAATCACTTCCGACGCATCTTTGAATTGATTAGTGAAATTAAGAAATCACCATAGAGCATTACTTGCTATTCCAAAACATCACATAATTTGGACAAATTGACAGATTTATGCTATTTAAAAAGGAAATAAAACAGAAGGATAAAGGTCCAAATATAAAGTATTAGAAAAGAACGAAAAATGTCTAACTCTATATATTTATTGCATTTTTATTTCGCAATACCATATTATTTACAGTGGTAGAGATATTAAAACTGACAAAACATTTATCATACTCTACAGACTGTCAATATCTAAAAGGTTATAAGGAATTCTTTTAGCATATTCATTTCAATCGTAGAAGAAAAAATCTGTTATATTTTTTATAAAAGCGCCGCGATTTCTGAAACACGATGTCTTATGAATTATTTTGTAGTAATTTAGGATTGTTTGGTAAGAATATGCTTTAATGGTGAACGATGAAAACCAGAAGGAGTAATTTCCGATATAGATATTTAAAAATTAAAGGAATTATCAGTTAACCAGTCTCACGTAACCGGGATAGCATTTAGGTATCTAGAAAGGTGTTATATGATTACTGGATTAAAACATGGGAGGAAAGTGCTTAATAAAATGATTTCGTGCTTAATTTGTGCCATTGATACTTCTTCGAATTCACATTGTCACAGAATAAAAGTAGTATCAAATTTATATGAAACGCTCAAACGTTTTGTATCACATTATAATATTTATCAAGTTTTGGTGATATCAGGATTAGGGAAGAATGTGCTGTAAAATAACTTTAAAGTTATATATTTGCGGATGATAAAGACTGAAAATTACACCATTTTGCGTAATTGCAATAAAATACTTAAATTCTCTGATTTAAAATTAGCGAATGCTTTAAAATATGATGACACTTTCACCAGCTAAAGATTTTTGTACGGCAGAAGTTCCTTTGTCTAGATATTAAAAAAATATATATTTAATTCCATGAATTAAATATACCGAAATTCTACTATGCATTTTGAAAGATATCAAACATGAAAGCTTTTACAAATTTAGATAAGGTAATGCTAGGAGAGTCTGTGAACAATTCAAAAGAAAAACAATAAAAAATCTAAATATTGTTTTTTTGCTAAACTATCTGTGAATAATTTTTGCTTCATCTGTTTTTTATGCATCTTCATTGCTATTTTGTTGTTATGTTGTAATTTAATAGAATAGTTGTAATAAAACCAAGAAAGTTATTTTGCGCAATCTGTCCTTACAGGTGTGATTGCCCACATGGGAAGGAGAGATTGTTACTAATAATAACTACAATTAAATTGTTAACAATAATAATTACACTTAAATGACATTGTTGTACGGTTTTTGTGAGTAAATATTATTGTAATAGGAGTGAATATTTCAACCTAATGATTAAAGATTCAGAAAAAGGAAATAATTTTAAAAACGATTAAAAAATTTTAATTAAAGGAAAAAAAATAAGGAATCAGAAAAAGCAAGTCCAGATAAGATTACAAAATAACATTAAGTTACTTGATAACACGTTTAACTTAAAATGAGGCCATTTAAATTTTTTATTTATTTATGCAAATTTACCAATAAGCTGCGTAATCTCTCCTAGCATGTAAACTAATGCGAACAATGCGCCATCTCTCCTAAGTAGCATATGCGCAAACTCTCCAATTTCGGTAGGAGAGATTGCGCGGCCTTTTATATAAACATGGCCGTTACTAAAATGAACCGTTAATGTTCTCATTGTTAGGCTAGATTAGTAGCTAATGAGAAATCGTTTAGGTTTAAAATATTTTGTACTACTGACATTGTATAGAAATTCTGATGAATAACTATGAAAATTCAAGCACTTACTTTGGGAAAATAAAACAAAATAGCAATGCTTTATGTGCGCAATCTCTCCGACCGCGCCATCTCTCCTGGCTTTACCTTATTATGACTGTATTTTAAAATATCTTTCCTAAACCCAAATAAATATATTCTTGATTAAAAACAGCAAACTTTGAAGAAAGTTGAAAACTCGTGTTTTATAAATGAAACAGCATTCATGACTTCAGTTTTGCATGTGAAAAACAAACATTTAATGTTTAAAATTAATTAGTTATCTAAATTTTAGTTTCTTCGAAAAATATTGCAACAGGAAAGAGAAATGACAAACAAATTATTTAAAGCATAAAACTTTAAATACATTATCGAAAGATATAAAATGATCATTTCTTCAGTGTTTTCTATACTTACTAATATTGATATATCTTATATCATTTACAAAAGAAAAAAAATACAGTAACCCCTCATTATATCTCGCCTCAATAAATCGCGCTTTGGCTATTATGCTCTCTTTCAGTTGTCCACCGATAAATTTAGTTTTTCATAAAAGAATATGAAACCTTTGAGACCTCGAAATCTAAGCATATAACTGAAATACAATTATTTAATTTCCGTTCTTTAATATGCAGTGGCAAGCAGATAATCAAAGAAAATCAAAAACAAACAACTCTTGTTTTTTATTTTTAGAAAATACTACAAAAATAAGTACAAATGTATACTGTATATATACGTTTTTATTTTTTTAACGTGTATATTTGAAAATCTACGATTTATTTCAATTGTTATACCAGTGAGGTAGTTGTTAAATAATTTAGTTTTTGTTTATTTTCTTTTCCTGTTATTTATGAGGTCAGTTTTGATAGCAATATTTTCTGTACGTAACGATATTTATCCTCGAAATATCATTAAAAGTATCTAACATTTTTGTTTCAAATGTGATGTTATATTCATCTGCCTTTTCGTTCGTAGTAATTTAATTTTTCTAAACTTTTATTTCACTTTTATTAGTTACCTGTAAATGATTAAATTAAATATTAGGTGCTGTGAAATTATTACTATTCCAAATTTTGAAGATGGGGTAAAATAAGCTATTTTTTTTTAATGAAAAAAATGGAGATATGAATTATTTTTAAAGACCTATCTCACTAAATCAGATACAAAATAGTCTATATCATTTTTTGGATTAAAATGCTCCTGCATACAAATTTAAAAATGCATTAATTAATCCGCAGTGAACTTGACTTCAGCCAAATATTCAAATAAACTTTCTCATATTACTTACCCATCATACGTAGTATAGGGTAAGTCTTGTAATCGTTTTGAAAATCGAAAAAAACATTTTTTTGACGAATTTACATGTTTCAGACACTTGAGATTCCGAAAAACATATTTTTAGAAAAAAAATTGCCGTCCGTCTGTGTGTCTGTGTCTGTGTGTCTGTATGTCTGTGTGTCTGTAAACGCTCTATCTCCCAAAAAAAATGAGATAGAGACTTGAAATTTGGTATGTACTTAGTATGTAATAATGGGAAGAAGATTATTTAATTTCCATAACCTCGATCAACCGGAACTATTTTTTTCGGACTCTCAAAATATTCGTTCTGATAAAAGGTACATACAATTTTTCGAAATTGCTTATTTTAAGGAGAGAATATAAAAGACAATAAAAAACCATAAATTTTGCATAAAGCACGAAGTCGATCGGATAATGCGTTGCCGCGATATTTGTAATCATATTTTCCACACGCTTCGATTTTTCATGACCCTGTATTTCATCCAAATTTCTATTCAAAGATATATTTTAATTGGAAATGAGACGCTTAATCCGATAAAATAAACTGCTAGTTAATATGATTATTGTTTTTGGAGTTATAAGGATGTTTCTTTTAAGCAATTCAGTAATCGAGCCTTTAAAGTTTATGACGTCATCAAGCCACGATTTTATTCGAATTGCAATGCATTTTATAAGTAGTTTACACATTTTTTATTTTAATATTTTACATTATGCATATCCATGATGGGTAAGTATTACGGTGGCCCCCAACGACTAGTTTAATATTATGAGGAATAGTATTATAATCATTAGATAATTCACCGAATCAGGTTTTACGAATAAACACGGTATTTGTTCAGAAAAGTAATTTTAAAAATATTTTGAATAGTCTTATATAAAAATTTAAAACAAAATATATTATATGCTTCTAAACATAAAATTTGGATATAATATAAACACTAATTTGGAATCTAAATTTGAGCACATATAATATTTGAGCTCAAATAATATGTTATAATTGTGAATGAATAAATGAAAGAAATGTGTTTATGTCTCGAAATGCACGTTGATTTTTTTTTTTTTTTTTTTTTTTTTTTAATGCTTTCATATTATATTCATAAAAAAACTAACACAAAAACGAAAAAAAAAAAAACTTTTTTTCCCCATACATTCAACGGTAAAAGATAAAAAAAATACACATTCACATACTCATCGAATTAAGACTATTTTAAAAATTAATTCTAATATTTTTCAAAAATAGTAGTTTTAAAGAAAATGTTTTTGTTTCTTTGTTTGTTGCATATAAAGCCTTTAAAAACTTTTCAAAAGCTAAAATGGGAAAATGGGAACAATTGCTTGTTTGGCCGTTTCATATTACTTTATTCTATTCAGTTTTTGTTTTTTTATATTTGTAATTTTCAGAATTTGTATATTATAAATGGAAAGCATAGATGAACAAGTGAATGAACAAGTATTTATTTAATAAAATAGTTTGAAAACATGGAAATGTAACATTCTTTTTTTTTTTCTCTCTGAGGATTATGCATTTAATACCATTTTAAAGGTTTCTTTTATAAGCATATTTTATTTTACTTTTTCATTTATAATTAAGATAGAACGTTTTACTATTATGTTTAAATGTACAGTGACTCTAAAGTGAAAGAATTTATATACGTGTGTATTTTGTGTTTACATTTATATTTTGGTATATCCAGGCATTTTATATAAATAAATTAATATTGTATAGAGCAATCCTAAAAAGAAAAAAAAAATATGCTTCTTTATAATTATTATTTTAAAATAATGACCATGTAAGCGAAATAAAAATGTTATGCGAATAAATATCAACTGTGCTGTGTGAATAACTATGATTCTACTCTTCTAGATGTCATAAAATCCGAGATATTCTTAATTACTTTAATATATATATATATTTTTTTAAATGACACTATTTCGACAGAAAATATTAAATTATCTTTATCGACATATTACATACGTTTTACTATAATTTACGGTTATTCCACATAGCTTTTTACTTAACTTTGTTCAAGATTCCGTGATGGCCAATTCAGTAACGATATACCCCATTTACTTTAAACCACCTGTTGAAATTAATCTACTATGAAAATATTCTGGAGAAAATTTAAAAAATATCTTTTATAAAACCTCTGAGTTTATATGACTGCCAGAATTATAAAATGGTTTGAAACAGAAAGAGTAGATTGTTTCCAGGGGATTCCCAGAATAAATACAGGGTGTTTTTTTTTAAACTGACACTGTTCAGAGCCGTCTGTAGCTCGTTCTAATAACTGGATTGACACAAAATTTTGTGAATGGACTAAGAAAACCATGGGAAAAAAGATTCCAACAAAAAAAATTAGTTCCAATCCCCACCGATAGGGGGAAATGTGGCGCTGTGGTCATTTATGCAACTGGGAATTAGCATAAAATACGGGCAAAAAATGAAAATGCAAATTTTTACTTACGCAAGCGACAGTAGCGCCAATAGTTTAAGTTATAAATGCATGCGAAAAACACCGAGAAACAATTTCAGCTCAGGTTGAAAATGAATCTCACGTTACCGCAGCGCGCGTTACTTGTGAAGTTCTTATATTGTAACCAGTACAATGCACCAGCCGCTCTTCGTTTACTTAGAACACGCCATAAACTGCGCAAAGGACCTTTATCCGTTAATGTATTGAAAGCAATGATTCTGAAATTCGAAGAAACAGGCTCGCTAGCAGTTCGGTCAGGCAGAGGACGTAAACCGGTGGCAGAAAAAGTGATAATGGATGTTTCAACTGCGATCAACGAAAGGGAAAGTGTAAATGATGAATAAAACGTGGCATTTTATCCAAATTATTAATTTTGTCTGTTTCTGATGGGTTTTTTTCAATGTACAGCGCCACATTTCCCCCTATCGGCGGTGATTGGAACTAATTTTTTTTGTTGGAATCTTTTTTCCCATGGTTTTCTTAGTCCGTTCACAAAATTTTGTGTCAATCCAGTTATTAGAACGAGCTACAGACGGCTCTGAATAGTGTCAGTTAAAAAAAAAAAACACCCTGTATATAAAAAATAATAGGGGCAGTGATAATTTAAAATATCAAACCATTATATAAAATGGTTTGATATTTCGAATTATCACTGTCAGTATATACTTCTTCCGGTACAATAGTAAATAAAATTCATCACACTAAAATTACATAATATATTTTTCTTTTTTCGTCGCATACCAACAATCGACGCACTTATGGGCGCACACAAATTTATAACATTTATATATTTTTTACATTGAGGAAAGGAAGTCATAGAAACTAGCGAAATTTTATTAAATTTGTCGTTACAAATTCAATCATTAAGCATTCTTATCTAGTATATAAATTAGAGAGATTTTAGTCACAAATAATTCAATTAATTATGAAAAAGTCTTTTGGTCTCCATCTTAATATTCCTTAAATCTTTTTTTATACTATAAAAATATCAAATATATTTTTATTGTTTTGAAAAGTTTATTTCAACGTTTTTAGATGGCTTCATGAAAAAGGTTTTTCGGCAAAAAGTTAGTTTGAATTAGTAATTTTTAAAAGTTTGACAGCATGATCTATAAATTTAATAAATATGAATAACTGTGACCAGAGGAAAAAACATTTATATTTTTCTTTACAGGAATCAGAAGCTTTCACATTCTTGAAGTATAGAAACAACACTAAATGGAAAAAGTCGATTTCTTGCAATATTTCTAAATACATTTGTTCTAATCGCAATTTTATATATATTTTAAATATTCAGTATTTCAGTGCATTTGATAAAAAACAGAAAATGCACACATATTTGTTTAATAATTGCTTATTTTGATAATTTATTTCCTTTGAAAACTATTCAGACAAAATACAGTTCATTTTTTTCTGAAGTATACTTTCCGCATTAAGTTATTTTAAAAGAAAGCAGGGAATAAAAATAATATTAAATATCATTTAAACTCTTAAATTTTACAGAGATTCAATTCCATTTTTGTTGACTTCAAGATGTCATTTCTATGTTTTTACCATGATTTAAGAAATTGTGTTTTGCATTTATTTTTTATTTTTCTTTTAAAAACCGTTATGGTCCATTTTTTTGTTAAAAAATAACATCATATTTTTTAAATGATTTTGATTAGCATAATATGAATTTTTTTAAACAAAACTTGTATTGATTTTTTTCTCTTTTTGTTATTTGATGTGAAATACTTCGATTTACTTTGCAAAAGTATCTTTTTAAATTGTCTGCGGAATATTAGCATAAATAATTTATTTTCTGTTTGGCTATTTTAATTCTGGCGCGGACCAAACAGCGAATTTTTTAATTTATTTGTATTTAATCCATACATCCAAAGATAATATCTATCTATTTATAATTAAAACATTTTATGATAATTCTTATAATAATATTCCATTTGTATGCAAAAAAGTTATGATATAAACATTTAGTTTAATTAAAGCCTTGTTTCTAGGTGATCGCCTAGAGGTCAAAATGAAATTCGCAAGAAATAGAATTTAGAATGGTAGTTTGACGACAGAAATGTCTGTTGACAACAGAAGAACAATATGCCATACACAAATGAAGTATTATATTGAGTTGTTACTAGTTGTAAACCCGTTCTTCGTACGGTTAGAAAGAAAAAAAGTACTCATCAATACTAAAATACGCTACGTTTCCATCGATGAATGTGACATTGGTTAATGTTACTCCATATAAATCAATATATCTCATCAATTGTTTAAATCGATACATCTTTCTCTTAAATTTTAGTCCATACTAAAATTTAAGTCCCACATCACAAATGTATTTTTTTTTTGTTTAATTTTCATGGATAAATCAAGCAATAAAAAGAGATTAATATGATATAATCTCTCATTGAAATATTGTCATTTAAAAAAGAAATCGGGCATTTTATTACATGAATTCGAAGCATTTTACTTACGACAGAGCGAAAGCGAGTCGTGTTTAGAGCCTAGTCACGTGACGTCATCATCAAGCCAATAATGTTAAGTCTATGTGAGCGTTCTTTTAATATGTCTTGTTTGCATTTGAATATTCTTTAATGATGTTTTCAACAGGATAGCAGATGTCGATTTCTAACCTGGCCGTTTTTATTTTTTCGATTTTGGTTGCACATTATGTTTATGAGGCCCCTTTCTGTTTTGTAACCGGTTTCGCAAATTAGTACCTTTATAAAATGCAATCTGCAACCATATTTCGGAAAGTAAAAAGAGACCCGGTTAGAGATCGACGTCTGCTATCCCGTTCAGAAAAACGTTAAAAATAATGAAATTCTAACAAGAAATTTGAAAAGAACGGTTCTATAGGATTACAATTACCTTATGAGTCTTGTCGCATGAACTGCAGCGTAAGGTGCTAAGTCTCAGAATTCTAATGAGTAATATGGTTTGGCATTTTTTATTTCCCCAAAGGTTTGAAAAAAAAGTCAGTCTCAGTGTTGCGCATATAAACAAAATATATCATTTGCAGTTTGACATTTATTGATATTAAAAGCAAACCACGTTTAATTTTTTTAATTAAAAGATTTTATTTAATTCATCACTAACAATCCATAAACTACGTTGCAATTTTTAGATAAACTTTATCGGAAAGTGTATTTTTTCGTTGTATTTCGTTCTGTAAAGACTGAAATTATGGAATATGTGGAAACAAGGATGGGAATGGTGATAGAAAATACCTACTGCAATTTTTTTTCAAACTTACTTAAAAAAAAATTAAATGGAATTTTGATAAAAACTCTTCGATGAGTTTTCGAGTATACCTTTAAGTTACTCCATGCCCAATGTTGTAACGCTGACCATCTGCATCATATCGTGAAAGTGTATGCAGATAGACAAACTCAGAAACTTTTCTGTTAATTTCACAATCCACAATGAGGATCGTATCACGAATTGTTGAATATGTTTTAATCCTCATAATAGACAAAAACTAGTTATGGTGTTAATTAAATTCAAACTGTATATTTTTTCTGATTTCGAACTGCTGGGGAATATTCTATTTTACAAAAGGCGTATCAACATAAACGAGCAGTTAATTTTCCTGATTACGGATGACATCAAAATTTCTGGAATGATTTTCATGACGGGCTTTCCATAGTAAATCCATCACGAGAAAATGATCTAGCTATGTCACGAATTGAAGAAATTCCTTTTAAGAGCTTAAAACGAAACCAGCGCTGAAAATGTTGCTCACTATAAATCGAAAAATGTTCAAACGATTTGCATGAAATATGTATTTTATACTAATTCGATCACGAGAAATCGAGCTAGCTAGGTCCCGAATTCGGTAAAATTAGTTTTGACAGATAAAATCAAACTCGGTTGCTATATATTGCTTCTATATAAATATAAATATATTGATATATAAATATATTATACAAAATGCTGCTATAAATCAAAAATGGTTCGAACAATTTTTTTTTTTAATTTGACTCTTTTAACCGACAGGTTCCGACAGGTTTTTTTTTTAATTTGGCTCTTTTAACCGACAGGTTCCGACAGGTTTTTTTTTTTCAGGTTCCGACTCGTAAATATATAATACGAATAAACGAAATAACGTCAGTTTTCTTTTCTTTTACGACATCGGGGGAACAGAGAATTATAAAGTATTAATACAGTAACGTATAGTGTTGAATTGAAAACCAGTCTAATATACTTTTTAGTTGATTATTCCTTTGTTTTCGGACAATAAATACTGTATAGGTGGTGACAGCGCAGCGTTTTGTTTCAATGATTTTCGATTTAGTTTTATAAAAATAGTTTCGATATTTAATGTTTTTATCAAAGAGCAAATAAAGGAATAATTGTGCTTAGATTTTAATAGATCTAATTTTTTTTTAGAATTTGCCATTAATCGAAAATGATCTGTTAATGTCTAGATCAATCACATTTCAAATGATTCGGACAATTTTTTTAAAGTAAGATATCGAATGAACGTATAAGTAGATGGCATGTCATTTTTTATACCAATGAAGTTTACGAAGGATCAAAAAATTATGCGCGTCACATTTCAAATGATTGGGACAATTTTTTTAAAGTAAGATATCGAATGAACGTATAAGTAGATGACATGACATTTTTTATACCAGTGAAGTTTACGAAGGATCAAAAAATTATGCGCGTCACATTTCAAATGATTCGGACAATTTTTTTAAAGTAAGATATCGAATGAACATATAAGTAGATGGCATGTCATTTTTTATACCAATGAAGTTTACGAAGGATCAAAAAATTATGCGCGTCACATTTCAAATGATTCGGACAATTTTTTTAAAGTAAGATATCGAATGAACGTATAAGTAGATGACATGTCATTTTTTATACCAATGAAGTTTACGAAGGATCAAAAAATTATGCGCGTCACATTTCAAATGATTCGGACAATTTTTTTAAAGTAAGATATCGAATGAACGTATAAGTAGATGACATGTCATTTTTTATACCAATGAAGTTTACGAAGGATCAAAAAATTATGCGCGTCACATTTCAAATGATTCGGACAATTTTTTTAAAGTAAGATATCGAATGAACGTATAAGTAGATGACATGTCATTTTTTATACCAATGAAGTTTACGAAGGATCAAAAAATTATGCGCGTCACATTTCAAATGATTCGGACAATTTTTTTAAAGTAAGATATCGAATGAACGTATAAGTAGATGACATGACATTTTTTATACCAGTGAAGTTTACGAAGGATCAAAAAATTATGCGCGTCACATTTCAAATGATTCGGACAATTTTTTTAAAGTAAGATATCGAATGAACGTATAAGTAGATGACATGTCATTTTTTATACCAATGAAGTTTACGAAGGATCAAAAAATTATGCGCGTCACATTTCAAATGATTCGGACAATTTTTTTAAAGTAAGATATCGAATGAACGTATAAGTAGATGACATGTCATTTTTTATACCAATGAAGTTTACGAAGGATCAAAAAATTATGCGCGTCACATTTCAAATGATTCGGACAATTTTTTTAAAGTAAGATATCGAATGAACATATAAGTAGATGGCATGTCATTTTTTATACCAATGAAGTTTACGAAGGATAAAAAAATTATGCGCGTTACATTTCAAATGATTCGGACAATTTTTTTAAAGTAAGATATCGAATGAACGTATAAGTAGATGGCATGTCATTTTTTATACAAATGAAGTTTACGAAGGATCAAAAAATTATGCGCGTCACATTTCAAATGATTCGGACAATTTTTTTAAAGTAAGATATCGAATGAACGTATAAGTAGATGGCATGTCATTTTTTATACCAATGAAGTTTACGAAAGATCAAAAAATTATGCCCGATTATACACAAATTACAAAAGCTGTGTTGCAAAGGTTTTCTCTATTTCAACAATCCTAAGAAAGATTATTAATAACGATTTATTTATTTTTCAAATATAATATGAAATTATCTTTCGTTATCTTTGTAAACAGGCTGAAACTCACACTAGCTCTGCAGACACGCATCAAAGAAGACAATTTCTAATGTTCATATTTTATGTTTTATTATTTTTTAAATCCCTAAGGATAAGCAAAGTACAGAAAGCGATGACCCAATAATATATATATATTTAACTCTCAGCATGTTATTATTAAAATGCAAATTAAAAAAGCAGAAGTGATTAAACTGGATTTTCCAAACAGTTTGTAGAATACAGTGTATTCAGATTTTTGCGACAGTGGTAAGTCGACACCCCATTTCAAGACTGGAGACATTATCAATGAGCTTCTGACGCGTGACTGCATTACCTTAGTATTTAACTCTTGTACCCACCCAGGTCGAAATTTATGCTAGTAACAACAATAAAAAATAGGCTAGTTATTGCTATGTATTGCTTTGTATGCTAGATTTTAATCTTATTATATGCTTTATAATGCCAGCCAGCATCAAGTGGGTCAATACACACCATGACTTGATGGGTAATTCTGGTGGAACCAGCAAATGTTTATGCTAGTACCAACAACAAAAATAAGCTAGATATTGTTATTATTTGCTTTATAATGCTAGCCAGCATCCAGTAGGTAAATACACTACTGTGCGAATTAATTGGGACAAACACAAAAATTTTCACAAATGTTGTTTAATTGGTATAGGTCAACTTACATGCACTGTATAGCAATCTAATACGAAATATGTCCTCTTCTAGCTCGAATGAGATCCTGTACATGCTTTGGCATGGATTCCATTAAATTAGAACATATATTTTTGATCTCGTCATCACAAAACCAAACTTTTATAACATTCTCAATCATTCTTTTCTTTGTTGAGCGATCCATTTTACTCACACGTCTCTTTACAGTGCTCCACAAATTTTCGATGTGATTTAAATCCAGAGAATTACCAGGCCAATCCAAAACCGTTAATTTCTGTTCTTGAAAAAATTTCTTTGCTAGCTTAGAATTATGGCATGGAGCAAGATCTTGTTGAAAGATACCGACACCACCAGCAAACGTTTGCATCATAGGCACAATTTTTCTTTCTATTACAGAGATGTATTTTTTAGAGTTCATGATCCCTTCAACTGGTTCTAAGTTGCCAGGTCCTTCAGAAGTAAAATAACCCCAAAAATCTGCTTCTGAGGGTACTTAACTGTTTTTGTAAGATTCTGTTTTCTGATGGGTTCTCCATCACTTCGCCTGACAAATCTTGGTCGAAACCCTTGTACAAAAAAATGCATTTTGTCGCTGAATACAACCTTTTTCCAGTCTTGTGCAGTCCAGGATTGATATTTCCTGGCCCAATCCAAACGTTTTCTCTTCATTGCACGGGTTAATAACTGTTTTCGATTGGTTTTCTTGCAAATCTATATGGTTCAATAAGCTTTCGTTTTACTGTCGATGAATACACGCTCACACCAGTAGCTAATAATTATCTCTGAAGATCTGTACTTGTTTTGAGAGGATGCATTTTATTATTTCGTACAAGGAATGTGTCTGTTCGAAGTGTGGTCTTGCGTTTTCGTCCACATTTACTCTTTCGTTTTGGAGACACTGTCCCAAAATTTTTTTGCTGATTAATAATCCTAGAAACACTGGATTTTCTAACTACAACTGCTGCAGCAATATCCCTCACAGTCATAAAGATATGCTGTCTAAGGGTAACAAGTCTAGTCCTTTTTCTGGGAGTCATATCCATTTTTAAAATACACGTCAGAAGCAAACAATTCATACAATCGACTACTTCTTACAGTAACTGAAGCGCAACTGAAGGGAAATATTTTTGACATGTCGTGATCACTTTGTCAAACCGGTTTAGACTAGTCAAAAGCAGTGGTGCGTTGTAAGAAAATGCAGTTGAAACCGGTTTGGGGCAGAAAATCCCCCAGAACGGAACATTTTTTTTTTAAACATGTTTGTCCCAATTAATTTGCACAGTAGTGTACACACCATGACCTGCTGGTAAATCTGGTGGAACCAGCAAATATTTATGGTAGTTTATGCTATTTTATTGCTGGTATACAGCATTTAATGCTAGTCTAGCAAACAGATACCAGCATGAATTTTGACTTGAGCAGTCACATGTCCTTGGTTATTTTCACTCTGTAATCGGAGTCAAAATGGTTTGAAAATGATTTCAAAACGTTCGAATTAAAAATATAAAGACTACATAATTTTACTTGTACTTTGCTAAAGCAGTGTAAAATGGAAACGTTAAAACATATTTAAAAGTAATATTCTTCCAATAGTTTCGGCTAAAATTTTATAGTCATTCTCAAGAACATCAAAAGACAGGACCGTTGATGCTTACAGCTTGACGAGAGATAAATGAGAAATGGTAAGGAAAACGAAATATGAGAAAAAAGGGAAAACCCATAATGTGCTGGAGCCATCTGTTGCATTGTAATAGGAACAATCAAGATAATTTATGAGAAATAAATTAATAATAGCTATTATAATATTAAATCTGTCAACGCTTAAAAGATTAATAATTCCCGAAATGAGAATTGGATTACTTTTGTATGGATATAATTTTAATTATGGGTAACAAAATAATGACTACTGAATTTATATAAGACGACATAAATAGAAAAAAAATTATTAACGTAATTTAAAAATTATTGCCAATATAATATGAAACGCAAAATTTTTCGTAAATTATATCTATAACAAATAAATGGTTATATAAATATATCTATGGTTATCATAAATCTATTTCAATATATCATATGAGCAATATGGTTGACCATTTTATATGATATAATATGATGTATTTGTTATATAATATACGAGGGGCAGTCGGAAAATAAGTTTCCCCTGGCGACTGTGGACAGAGGTGTGTATGAAAGACAAAAAATGTAATGAGACATTAAAGATAAAACATAACTTTATTTTTCCACATAAGTACCAAGTGCATTAAGACATTAGTCATACCGCTTTATAAGCTTCAAAAAGCCCTCCAGAAAAAAATCAGGGCTTTGCATACGGGCGAAACGTTGAACGGCTATGGGCGAAAGACGACACAGCAGTTGAACACGAACGTGCAAGACACCGATACCATTGGGTAGAGGTCGACCGCGATAAAGCAGATGGCGCTGCTGCAGTGCCTGCGCAGATGGCGCTGTTGACTGCAACTGCCGCGTCACCGCAACAGCGTTACAGCGCCATCTGCTTGATCGTGGTCGACATCTACCCAATGGTATCGGTGTCTAGCACGTTCGTGTTCACCTGTTGTGTCATCTTTCGCCCATAGCCGTTCAATGCTTCGTCCGTATGCAAAGCCCTGATTTTTTCCTAGAGGGCTTTTTGAAGCTTAAAAAGCGGTATGACAAATGTGTCAATGTACTTGGTACTTATGTGGAAAAATAAAGTTATGTTTTATATTTAATGTCTCATTAGATTTTTTGTCTTTCATACACACCTCTGTCCACAGTCACCAGGGGAAACTTATTTTCCGACTGCCCCTCGTATATGATATATTTGTATTTAACGTATATAATGTATTTTTATATAATATATTTGTATTTAATGGAAAAGAAAAGTACAATTGAACAACAAAAATAAATATATATAATACGAATAAATCAATCAATCAACAAATAAAATTATGTAATTTTTTTTTACATAGGGGAAGCAGATAATCATAAAGTAGTAATGCCGTAATGTATAGTGTTGAAAAAAAACAGACTCTAGTCACTTATTAATACTTTTTAAGTTGCTTATTCCTTTTTTTTCGGTAAATATATGTATTTCATTGAAAACATAACATTTTTAGTCATGTTCAATCAATATAGCATAACATATTTGTATTTAATGGAAAAGGAAATCACAAAAATAGATATTTTCTTTTCGTACAATTGAACAACAAGAATATATATATGACACGCATAATTAAATCAATCAACAAATAAAATTATGTTAGTTTTTTTTTTTTTTTTTTTTTTTTTTTACATCGAGAAAACAGAGAATCATAAATTATTAATGCCGTAATGTATACAATAGAATTGAAATAAAAAAACAGAGTGTAGTAACTTGTTTATACTTTTTAGTTGCTTATTCTTTCTTTTCGGGTAATATATGTATAAATATTTTATCGAAAACAGAATTTTTAGTCATGTTCAATCAATATAGCATAACAAATTTGTATTTAATGGAAAAGGAAATCACAAAAATAGATATTTTCTTTTCGTACAATTGAACAACAAGAATAAATATATAATACGAATAAATAAATCAATCAACAAATAAAATAATGTCAGTTTTTTTTTTAACGGCATTTGGGAAGTAGAGAATCATAAAGTATTAATGCCGCAATGTATAGTGTTAAAAGAAAACTGCGTCTAATAACTTGTTTACACTTTTCTTAGATGCTTATTTCTTTGTTTTCGGACAAAAAATACTTTATATGTAGTGGTAGAGTTTTATTTCAGCAGGCGCGAATTATATCAATTATTTTCTATTTCTTTTTAATGGAATACTTTTTTTTTTTTTTTTTTTTTTTTTTTTTTTTTTTTTTTTTAAGGCAAATAAAAAATATTCATGCTTAGTTTGTAATAAATGGAATATTTCACGATATTTTCCATTCATCAAAACTAATCATAAAACTTCGGTAATACATGCATAATCATATTTCCAATTCTTTTGAATATTTATTTTTTACTCATAAAAAATATTAAATTTTCTTCAAAGCTCGATTAGTGTTGCATATAATATTTACATTAAATCGGATAATGAGGTACAACAAATTTTTAATTTTTTGTTACTTTTCAACAACAAAAATTATTGTATAATACAGATAAATAAAACGATAAACAAATAAAATAATGTAATTTTTTTGTTATTTTCCACATCGCTAGAAATAAGCATCGTAAATTAATAATGCTATAATAAATATTTTTTAAAAGAAACAGATAATTCCTAATATGTTTACGTTTTTTAAATTTTCTATTCCTTTGTTTTTGGATTTCAAATACATTACAGCTAGTGAAAAAGTTTTGTTTCGGTAGACGCAAATTATATAAGTGATTGTATTTTTTGCTTTACTAGAAATAGTAAAAAATAATTTTAAACAAGTGGGTAGGTGTGATCGAAGATTCGTGTCGCTCAAAGGATTCCGTTTAATTATCCTTTCAAAACACTTCATCCTTTCTTTAATAAATCTAAATAAATTTCATTTAGCAAAAAAAAAAAAAAAAAAAAAAAAAAAAAAAAAAAAAAAAGTCATGTTTTTTATAAAGTAAAAAATCACCGGTCTATTTTTTTCTTTTTTCGATTATCTAAAACAGCCTGATAGCGGGCTAAGCCCGCTATTATATTCTGTCATAATAATATCTGTCATGCGGACTAAATGCGATATTTAAAAAAAAGTAATTTCAAAATTAAATTTGCTGTACACCTTCTAAATGTTACAATATGCGAATATTTCCATAATCGGATTTTTATCATGATTCAATTTGTTTCTCAAACTCATATATTTACTAGTCTCTATTACTGTTATTGATACGCGCTTTGTATTATTCTCAAACATTTGAAAAATCCGGTAAATTTCCAATATGACGCCAGATTTTCCTTTTAATTCTCTAATGGCGTGATATTAATCTGTTTTGTATACATACACATACTTATACTCCTTGTATTATTGAGAAATCTTTGAAATTTTCGTTTTGTTACCACTATGACGTGAATCATTTTTATTTCATATTAATATTTCTTTCAATTGGTGAAACTTTTTATTTCATTTTCCTTTTTCACTCGGACATCGTCTGATAGAAAATTAATTATTGTAGAAAGAATTTCATCGTGGGTTTTTAATTTTTGGCATCTGCTATAACGAAAAATGTTTCAATTTAATAGGAAAAGGCTGTTAGAATTTTTTTATCTCTATTTATTAAAATAATGCGAAATTTTCAAATTTTAATATTTTGAGCTCTTTATAGCTGGCATTCAGCTATATACACAAAGTTTCAACTCTGTAAGTTACATAGTTTCTGAGAATAGCTCTGTGACAGACAGATAACGGAGCGGGAGTAATAGGGTTTCTTGAGATGAACGAAACCCTAAAAAGGAATATATTTTTCTGAGTTTGTAACAAATAGAATACTTCACAAATTTTAGTGCAATATCTTTATTCTTGTACTTTTAGAAAGTGATTTATGCTTTGTATTCCAATTTTTTACTACTGTATGTTTTACCTAAATGTCCAAGACAAAAAAAAATCAAAACGATAACAGTAACACCAGTTTTAAAAACCACAAATGAAAGCTATTTGCACCAAAGCCCCTAACTTATGATTTCTTATATTCGTTAAATAATCTTTTCGTGATGATCGGATTATACTCTTTTCGTGAAATGTTGTTGAGGGGCGTATACGCAATTATTTTTATATTGATTTGAAAAATCTGAATACGAAACCTATATTGCTTAATTTTGTTCGTTGTGCGATCTCTTATTTATTCAAAACTAGTTGACCCGCCCGGCGTTGCCTGGGCTTGTGATAATAAATAATAATGATAATAATAAACTCAAGTATTCAATATCAAGTTGAATGACACAAACCCTGTTGTGGTCGGGCCCATAGAACCCAATATAAGAATGTGCTCTGGTCGTAGAAAGTAGAACTAAAATATGTAAGGCTATTGATATCAAGTCAAATGACGTAAATCCCCGGTGTGATCGGGCCCATAGAACCCGACATAGGAATGCGACCCTTGGCGGTGGAAAGTGGAACTAAAAGATGTAAGGCTATCGATATTAAGTTGAATGAGCCAAACACTGTCGTAATCAGGCCATAAAACTCAAAATACTTTCAAATAAAAAAAAAAATTACATCTGAACTAATAATTTGGTAAGAGTGACAACTGATAAGGTAACAACTGATAAGTTTACTTTAATTTTATGGAGGGTGATTATTAAGTTAATCATACATCCATTGTCCCCATGGTGGGCGAAACCCGCAAGTATGTATTAGATCAATATGTGTCATGTTGACTAAATGCGATAATTAATAAATGTCGTTTACACCCCCGATCCCCATTCCCACAAATATAAGAAATAAAGATTTAAAGAAAACTTCGATGTAAATTAGGTGTCCGATAGCGGACGAAGCCCTCTATTCAGCTCTTTCATAATAATACCTATCATGTGGACAAAATGCGATATTTAATAAAAGGTGACCCTCCCCCTCTCATTTTATTTATTAATAATCATTATTCGCATTTGGAAACGGTTCTTTATTAATTACTTAACTGTCTATTAGCGTTTTATTTGTTTTTATATAACAAAAATCTGAATTTTGTGACAAAATTCTTTAAAATTAAGATTTTAGCAGGTGGTAATGTTTAATAATTAAGCTGATTGTCAACATATCATATGATCGGTGATCTATCGATTTCAAATTTGGTATTTTCGCATTTGGCAGCACTTCTTCCATTGTCAAATAGCTTTTTTTTCTTTTCCATAAAAAATAATCTTGATTTTTATAAAATAAAAAGTTGCCGCTTGATTTTTCCTTTAGTTAGAAAATCTTAATTGACGTATCGTTTTGCGTCTACATACCTATCAATTTTCAAAACCGTATCTTATATAGTTTTAAAAATCTGTATATAATTAAAAATCTTGCGGGACATTTTGAAAAATTCCCTCAGTGTGCGACATAGTAAAAAAAAGGCAGTCCTAACTTATTAATTTATTAGTATATGGTGTTTTATGACAAAATGTTTATAAGCTTGTTGATAAATATATTTTATGATTTGTCCATCTCTGTTTGGGCTATAAATTCTTTATAACAAGGAACAGATTTTTGTTTCAACGAAAGCAAATTATGTAAATTACCTTCATTACTTTCTATAATAATTAATATTCGGAGAGATTTGATAGAATTTTCCTATATTAAAAATAAATCACAATAATGTCAGATTAATATATAGAACAATCTTTTTTCAACCTTTTTTCCAAAAAAAAATATATAATTTGCCCCCTTACCCCTCTTTAAATATTTCTTTCGAAAAATTAATAAAATTATAATGAGATTTTAATTGCTAAATGTGAAAAATAATAAGTTAACGATTTATGCCTAATACATCATCCACATATAATTTAACAAGAGAATTGAATAAAATAAGTTGAAACTGGTGTGAAAGAATAATAACTAAAATAACTTCTTAAAACACCATCAAAATTTTTAAAATTCGCTAGGCCTTTCGAAAGATCTGAGTCTTTCTTCGTCAGACGCAAAAAGACGTGCTTCTACTATGAAAGCAGCAGCAAGACTGAAATGAGAGATAAGGGAGAGGAAACAAGCTGAAACAACAGCCAATAGGAAAGTAGAAATCAACAGCCAATAGAAAAACAGAAGGAGAGGACAACAGCCAATCACAGAAGAGTAAAATCAAGACAATAGAATACAAAATAGAAGGGGGGAAAAAAAAAAACACAGATATATTAAAAAATGGAAACAGATGAAAATTAAGAAATAAATAAGTAACCAAAATATATTAATATATATATAAACAGACTAATATTAATTAATACAAAAATAAATTATATGGTAGTACTGAAGAGGTTTTTCCAAGCAGCAGAGAGCATTGTGGAATGAGATTTATCATTAACAATAACATCACGATTAAGATAAATAGCTAAATTTTCAAGAAAGTCCAATTCAGAGATACTATTGGCATTAAAGATAATTTTAGCATTTTTAAAATTAAAACAATGGCCGGAATCCCAAGAGTTCTTGGCAATAGAAGATTTAGAAATTTCTTGATTAGTTACATAACGAGAGTGTTCTTTTAAGCGGATTTCGATATTTCTTTTAGTTTGACCAATATAAGATAAATCATAGCCATTACAAGGAACATTATAAATTCCCCATTTACAAAGATGAGGAACAGGAGATTTGGTGGAGGGGAATTTGAATTTATTGACAGGTTTAAAGATAATGTTAAAATTGAAGCATCTTAAAACTTTAGCTAATTTGAAACATAAAGGAGGATAAAAGGAAGGACAACCAAATTATCAGGTTTGCTTTTCACAGATTTGGAAAGAGTAGATTTATTAGATGGTCTATTGAATTTCTTCACAGCATATTTGATAACAGAAGGATTGAAACCTCTTTTGACAGCAACAGTTTTTAAGTAATTAAGTTCATCCTTAAGGGATGCAGAGTCGGAACAAATTTTGAGAGCACGATTTACATACGTATAAAATACACCGATTTTTTGGTTGACAGGATGATTTGAGAGAGCATGAGGTGGGTTATAAGACAGAATTGGTCAAGAATCATATTTTAAAACTTATTATGTAAAAAAAAAAATAAAAAAAAATAAAAAAAAAATAAAAAGTTAACGATTTATGCCTAATACATAATCCATATTTAAATTTTAAAAGAGAATTGGTCAAAAATCATAGTTTAAAACTTATTATGTAAAAATAAATAAATAAATAAATAAATAAAAATTAAAAAAGCTAACCACCAGAACAGATTGTTTAAATATCATCATTATAATAATTATAATTTAAAATCTATTATATTTAATTCTAATATTATTTAAAATCTATTTTATTTAATAAAACATGTAAGCTAATCTCCAAGAAATGATACATTTTAAGTAACCTCATTTTTAAAGTATAACATTTGAGCAAGAAACTGAGATTAAGACAATTTGCTTAGAAATTGTATGATAAATTTCTTCGGTGTTCACATTCACATTTATATAAATAATTCCTGTAATATAGGAAACTGAACTTCTTAAATAAAAGTATGTCTCTCAATGCAAAAATTTTATATTGTCTTACCTCACAATTACTTGTGACAGAATACATTATTATACCCAAAATATTCAAAGTATAAAAATATCGCGTTACATATATTTTTATCTCAAAGCTATTGGATTTTCCGCCAGAATCAATCATTATAGTATACAATATTTATATATAATGGGATCAGGGTAAGTAGTATTTTCTTCCTCGAACATTTGAACAGAAACAAAAACAAAGATACAAGTTAATAAATCAATCAGCAAATAATATAACGTCAAAATTTTTGGTTCTTTTACGACATCAGGGAAACTGGGAATCATAAAGTATCAATGTCGTAAAACTTAGTGTTGAAGGAAACAACGTTCTTTTAACTTATTTATATATTTTTTATTGCTAGTTCTTTTCTTTTGTGTACTATAAATATTTTTTAGCTAGTGACAAAGTTTAGTATCAAAATATCACGTTACATATATTTCTATCTCAAAGCTATCGGAGTTTCTGCCAGAATCAATCATTATAGTATAAAATATTTATATATAATGGGATGAGGAAAAATAGTATTTTCTTCCTCGAACATTTTAACAAAAATAAAAACAGAGATACAAGTGAATAAATCAATCAGCAAATAATATAACGTCAAAATTTTTGGTTCTTTTACGACATCAGGGAAACTGGGAATCATAAAGTATCAATGTCGTAAAACTTAGTGTTGAAGGAAACAACGTTCTTTTAACTTATTTATATATTTTTTATTGCCAGTTCTTTTCTTTTGTGTACTATAAATATTTTTTAGCTAGTGACAAAGTTTAGTTTCAAGAAAGACAAATTATATAAATGATTTTCTGTTTCGTTTTATGAGGATGTTTTACATTTTTAATGTTTTAGTGAATATTATAAAAAAAAATGTGAATGGGCTTTATTTGCAATAAATATAATACTTTATAACAATTATCATTCATTAGAAAAGATTATAACAGTGTCAGGTTAATATATAAAATTATCATGTTTTAAAATATAATGTATATAATTTGCTCAATTATTCTTTTTAATAGTGAATGTTATATTAATTATATTTGAATTAAAATTTGAATTTTTGGAATATTTTATCATATCTTGAAATTAAAGATATATCTACCTATCTATCTACTTATCTCTCTGTCTCTCCCCCCTCTCCCCCTTCTCCCCCCCTCTCTCCCCCCCTCTTCATCTCTCTGAAATCTCTGAAATCTCTCTCTCTCTGAATACTGAAAATTAATGGAAGGGATACAGCAATAATTAAACTTAATAAAATGAAAAATGAAATACTTTGAATAACTTATGGCTTCTGAAGAGGAGCATCATAAGAATATTTCATAGTAAATATATAATATTTCCTCAAATATTGTCTGTCAGCATATATATATACATATAGACCATAATATGCCATAGTACTTTTAGCAGAACCAGAATTCCACACCACATTTAAACATAAATTAACAAGTGAAAAACAGCAAAACATCAAAGAGAAAAAAAATTAAAGTAATGAACATAAATCAGAATAAGATAATGAAACTAAAAAGGCCTCATCGACAGTGGGTATAGTATAAAAGTAACACCCACCGGACAATATGCTTTCGAATGATTGCATTGTATTTATTCATTGCGACACTCTGGCCGAAACCCACTGCCACTTTTTGCGTTGATTTACCCTGCAAATTTTTCGTTCCATAACATGGCTGTTATTTTTATACTATACCCACTGCCGATGAGGCCACAGCCTTTTTAGTTTAATTATCTTGTTCTGGTTTTTGTTTATTTTTTTTCTCTTTGATGTTTTGCTGTTTTTCACTTGTTAATTAGTATTTAAATGTGGAATGGAATTCTGGATCTGCTAAAAATACTTCATATTATTGTCTATATATATATATTGTGTGGTTGTTAGCGGCTGTAGCGCTTATCGCATAGATGCTATGTTTTGAAATATTAATTTGGCTTATATATATATATATATATGTGTGTGTGTGTGTGTGTGTGTGTGTGTGTGTGTGTGTGTGTGTTAATAAGGTATTAAATTTTTCTTTAAGTATTGTACTTTAAATTTAAAAAAAATGTTTGTTTAATGAAAAGCGAAATATATGAAACGGACAATTTTTTCTACAACATTACTAAGGTTGTTATTTGATGCACCAATAATTTTAATGTAACATATTTGTTATCTGCTTACTTGTAAGTGCTTTTGCAATTGCAAATCACAACAGTGTGTCCAGTGAGGCATTTTAAAATCGCATAAACAAGTATTATTTTTTTAATAGCCTGTACTTAAAAGAAAAAAAAACTCATACTCCTCCTTATCTTATCTCAAAGTAAATTTTATTGCGCGAAATGTACGGAAAATAATATAATTTTTTTAATTTTTTATACCATTTTATATGAATTAATTTTTGTTGTTTAATTGTTTAAATTTTAAAAGCTAATATAAGCATATACGAGGGAATTTCATTAAGTAAGTCACAAAAGATAATTAAATATTAACTTACAACGATATTCACTTCAAAACTATTTTTATTTCTCAACATATTATCCACCAATATTTAGGCACTTATATCACCGTTTTATCAGTACCCCAACACCAGCTGCATAAGATTCTTTGGTTTGCTGTCGCAGCCCCATTAGGCTTCAAGTTGAACGTTTTCATCATCTGTGAATATCATCTTGCAACTTCTTCAACATCTACCATACAGCTTCGACTTAACCCCAAGCGATTTTCATCTGTTTAGTCCACTAAAAAACCATCTTGGAAGCAAGATGATGTTCACAGATGATGAAGAGATTCCATCAATCTTTTCAATTCAATCAAGAATCTTTTCATCATCTTTGAACATCATCTTGATTCCAAGATGGTTTTTTTAGTGGACTAAACAAATGAAAATCGCTTGGGGATAAGTCGAAGCTGTATGGTAGATGTTGAAGAAGTTTCAAGATGATATTCATATATGATGAAAACGTTCAACTTGAAGCCTAATGTAGCTGCGACAGCAACCCAAAGAATCTTATGCAGCTGGAGTTGGGCACTGACAAAACGGTGATGTAAGTGCATAAATATTGGTGTTGAATATGTTGAGAAATAAAAATGGGTTTGAAGTTAATATCATTGTAAGTTATTATTTAATTATCATTTGTGACTTACTTAATGACTTTCCTTCGTATATATTGACTTTCAACCGACAGAATGAGTCTAATATTTTCTTAAATATTTAAAAACTAAAATGTTACTAAGGCATTAAGTAGAATCTAATATTATTTTATTATGGAGGAAATAAAATTATTAAGGTATTTCCTAGCGCATTATAAATTTAATGTATAACGAAATCCTTTTGTATGAAATGTTTTGACAAAACGTGTGTAATTTAACTTACAAAGCACATTTAAAGCTTCATGTATTCCTATACTTTCTCATCTATAAGAATTTATTCTATTTAGTAAATAATGGATAAATACACTTATGCTTTATCGTATACATTTATTCTCATGGTTACAATGCGAATACTGTGTTGAGTCTTTCGGGTGTTATGAAATGTGGTTATTTAGATATCTTATGTAACTGCGTATAAATACAAATGAAACGTCTATGCATTACGTGTTTCATCTTTAGAAATTCTTGAATTGTATTCGTATTTTAAAATAAGAGTGAATACAGAAATATTTAAAGTTTACTTCGGATTTATTTAAGTTACAATATATATATATCAATTACTTCTACATTAAAAATATATATATAAGTAAAAAAAGAGAAATGTTAATAATACGCGTGTAAAATAAATTATTTAAATTGCATTCTAAAATATTTAAAACTTCACATATTTCATATTATTCAATAATCGATGTACTGTAATTAATAGCAATTTGAACATTCGAACATTTCGAAACAAGGTTGCTTTGAGACATACACTGTAAAAAATGACCAATGTTTCTTATTTTATGAAAATATGCTATAACCACGAACGAAAATATAATATAATCTGCTGAGTTATCCGAAATTTCAAATAGCATGTGACATTGCCTTTTGAATCCCCAGAAACGAATACATTTTCAAAATTTAAAGAATAATTTATAAAAACAAATTATTTTTAGCTGCCGGAATTTTTCAGAAACGTTTCCGAAGGGTTTTTATAGTGTATTAATGAGTGTCCTCAGCCTGGAATACCTGTTTTTCGAATGTTATCCATTCTCAAATACACGTTTTCAGCCGTATATGTTAATTTATACATGAAAGAGTGAAGAAATAATCTTAATTTTAATGTTATTGTTAACGCTGTTAGTTTTGCATGTTTGTCTGTTAAAAATTTTTTTGAGCATGAAAATGTTTACTTGAGAATGGATAGCATTCGAAAAACAGGTATTCCAGGCTGAGGACACTTCATAATACACTATAAAATCCCTTCGGAACCGTTTCTGAAAAATTCGGGCAGCTAAAAATAATTTGTTTTCATAAATTATTCTTTAAATTTTGAAAATGTATTC
Source organism: Maratus michaelseni (assembly GCA_963931845.1). Classification (NCBI taxonomy): domain Eukaryota; kingdom Metazoa; phylum Arthropoda; class Arachnida; order Araneae; family Salticidae; genus Maratus; species Maratus michaelseni. Next base: position 399,652,276 of record OZ007592.1, read on the forward strand.
GTTTCTGGGGATTCAAAAGGCAATGTAACATGCTATTTGAAATTTCGGATAACTCAGAAGATTATAATATATTTTCGGTTGTGGTTATAGCATATTTTCATAAAATAAGAAACATTGGTCATTTTTTTACAGTGTATAGCCACAAAGGTTGTTGTCTCGAATGATCCAAAATTGTTTATTCACATAAACACTTACAGTAGTTCGACAATTAAATAAGTCATCATGTTGAGAACGGAATAGACACAAAGAAGCAGACATCACTGAAGAATGCTGCCGAGAAATCCACAAAGAGTATGCAACAGAATCAGTGGTAGTCGAACCTTCCGTCTGTTCCTACGCTCTCAAGTGATAAGCGCAGTGTTGAAATGACCACTCTGCCACGGAGGGACCATGAACAGCAATATTTGGAAAACATATCACGAAAATCAACTAATAGTTCAACTAATATTGTTCGTTTTGACTGTCCTCACAATGCTGTGAAATCGTTTAACATAAAACATCGCCCGCCTGTTTGTCTAGTGCTTAGGGTGTAGGCTACAGAACAGGAGGTGCTGGTTTCGAACTAAAAAATCCATTTACGTACTCATTAATCACACGGAGAAACTTTGATTGCCATGCAGAATTAACGTTTATCCACGCACAATTTTTCATCTTTTTGATTTTGTTTTAAATCTGAGCAACTGCTGTTTTATTGAAAAACTCTTCAATTTTATCCATTCGTATATGGCTAGCTTTTGAACAAATATTGGTCTGTTAATATGCCAATATTGCATTCATTGAAATTATTTTGAGTGTATTTCCGATATTAATTAATATCCAATTTCAATTTATAAATATTTGCAAAGAAATTCCAATATTGCATAAATTGAATGATTAGTCTGGAACTTATTTCAATAAATTGCCAGTACTGCAGAAATATTCACTTTGCATTGGAAATATTTGCAGTGAAAAGCTTATTCTGCTGAAATATTTGTTTTACTGGCTATACGTAAACGATAAATTCATGGCGGAATTGCCTGACATCTTAATATTGGAACAATGTTTAATACTGAACAACTACATTCCAAGGTTACCATAATTAGCTTAGACATCAATACTTTGCCGATATTCTTTTTACTACAAGGGACGCGATTTACTATTCTCAATTACTAACATATTACTCAACTAAAAATATAAACTAATTGATTTTTAAAAGAAAATTATATGACTGCATTAAAAATAGATAAAATGTATTATAGAATAATGTTTCGTTTGTTAAATTCTTGTACTACCTGAAAGTTAAATACTGCATACGTCTAAGTAAATAATACTGAAAAGACATTCTAGTTTATTTAAACGCTACTCTTGTAACGCAGGCAAATATAAACATTTTCAAACTTTCTTTTTTTCCGTGTATGAAAAACGTATAGTTACAAGAATAACAGAAAGAAACATAGTTTTATGGATTGAAATAAAACTCATGTTAAATAAAATTTACTATGAATTTTATTTTAGACTAATCTAGAATAATTCAAAGATATTTCTACATTTTTTTAATTATAGTAGGGTTATTTGAAATAATGTCTTTATACTAGATTAATTTGTACACAATTATTTCAAATTGGTAAAGAAATCATACAAGTTGTAATTTTCCAACTGGACGAAAAATGTCCGGGCCAGGATTCGAACCTGGGATCTCTTGGCTGAAGCCGCCACGCTCTACCAACTGAGCTATCCCGGTCGAATCTGGAGGGCATAATTCATACAGTTAACCTTATTGATCATAATCTGCTCTGATATTTTAATCAGCTCAACAGAATAGATCGCAGGTAAGCATTGAAGTGTATTCACGTATCCAGCGTTTACTGGAGTTTCATTACCTGTGATCTATTCTGTTGAGCTGATTAAAATATCAGACCAGATTATGATCAATAAGGTTAACTGGATGAATTATGCCCTGCAGATTCGACCGGGATAGCTCAGTTGGTAGAGCGTGGCTGCTTCAGCCAAGAGATCCCAGGTTCGAATCCTGGCACGGACATTTTTCGTCCAGTTGGAAAATTACAACTTGTATAATGTCTTTATGTTTTTAAAATGTAAAAATGTACAAACAGCAAACATTTACCCACACGAAAACAAAATATGTAAATTGTATTTCCAAACGGGTTGCTCGTATACCTTTTCTATTTTTACAATGTTTGTGAAGTCTAAATTTTTAGCGCTGATATTTAATAATGATATTCTGAAATATGTTTTCGCCATAATTTGACGTATACACGGCGTAACTTACTTTATTGCAATAAGTATTGTTGAAAAATACTGCAATCGTACTGGCATTGCATTGTCTGCATCTTTTAAATTTTTCTGTGTGATTTATAACGCATTTATGAAATCAGCAGAGAAAAAAAATAAAAACAGCGGTATTGTATTGACAATCACCCAATTTCCAGTATATATTTCGTTTTTTAGGTAGATTTAATTATAAAAAGCTACCTATCGCAGCCATTCGGAGGAAAGTAGTTCCAGAAAATTTGGTATATTTTCGCCGATCATGACCCCCAGACCTCAAAACCACCCTCCGTTCAAATGTTGATACATATTTATACAGTGGTGGCCAAAAGTTTGGACATTTTTTTAAAGTTTCATGTGTTTCAACTTTGTGTGCTTGTAAAATATATTAAGTTTCACTTAAATACAAATGTTTATATATCAAATTGAAGGTACTTTAATGTACAATTTAATAATAAAAACAGTATTACAATATCTGTATTACCAAAAAAGTTATGCTCATTTTAGTAGAACAAACAAACACAAATCGTTTTGAATAAGGACGTATTTTGTAATAAAAACGTACTAGCCAATCCCAAACACTGTTCTGAGGACAAATCAAATGTGTGTAACTATAGTTTAGGTTATTTGGATGGTAAAAGAGTTATTGTTGTGGAAATATTTTGCGGAATGATGCATACTAGTACAATTAAATAGAGTATTGCTGTTTTTTAATATTTAAAGTCCTTTTTTTAATTAAACTAATTTTAAACAATGTCATCAACAAGAAGAACTAATTGGACATCTACAAAAAGAAGCCGAATTGTCATATTGAGAGAAAATGGCCTCTCTTATGCTGAAATTGCAAGACAAGTTGGTAGTTCAGTGACTTGTTCTGGTGTACGAAAGTTCTGTTTACGTTATGAAAAATCGAAATCAGTGGAAAATAAGGCCAAATCAGGCCGAAAAAATGCACAAGTGCTACTGCCGATAGAAAAATTAAATGACTATGCCTTCAAGATAGAAAAATTTCATCAGATGCCATTAGATGTGAAATGAATGCAGCGGGTATTGCAGTAAGTTCAAGAACAATAAGAAGAAGGTTATCAGGATTTGGACTACAAACTAGAATTTCAAGGAAAACACCATATTTAAATCAAAAGAAACGCGAAAAACGAGTTAAGTGGGCAAAAGAACACATTAAATGGTCAGAAAATCAATGGAAGCAAGTATTCTGGAGCGATGAGAGTAAAATATCGCTCTTTGGTAGCGATGGTAGAAAATACGTAAGACGTAGAGTAGGAGAATCACTTCATCCTGATTGCATTGAAGCAACTACAAAAAACAACAACAAATGTCATGATTTGGGCATGTATGTCTGCAGATGGTGTGGGCCAAATTCAAGTGATTGATGGCATCCTGAATGCCAAAAAATACATCGAAACTGTCCTGGAACCAAATTTGATACCTTCCATCAGGGATCTCTTCCCCAACAACGCACCATTTATTTTTCAGCAGGATTCAGCTCCATGCCACACAGCAAAAATATGCAAAGCATGGTTTCAAAATAAAGGCGTAGATATATTACCATGGCCAGGAAACAGACCTGATCTCAATCCAATTGAAAATTTGTGGCCAAATTTGAAAATTCTTGTACGAATAAAACGTTCATTCAATAAAAATTAACTTATTGAAGCTATAATTGAGATTCTTGGCACCATGTGATTACGAAAGATAAACTCCAAACACTCGTTCACCCGATGAAAAGACGCTGTGAAGCTGTCTTAAAAAATAAGGGTTATCCTAATAAATATTGAATGTGTAAGTATCACTTTAAAAAAATGCAAATCTAAGATAGATCTTCTTATTAGTTGCATAACTGTTTTTGTAATACGGATATTGTAATACTGTTTTTATTATTAAATTTTACATTAAATTACCTTCAATTTGATCTTTAAACGTTTGTATTTAAGTGAAAATTAATATATTCTACAAGCACACAAAGTTGAAAAACATGAAACTTTGAAAAATGTCCACACTTTTGGCCACCACTGTATATATATATGGCATTTGTAATGCTGTAACTCACTTATTTATGAACCTATTTGGATGTGACTGAGTATGAGCATAGGACATACCAAGGTCTCGACCGAGTTCGTTGGCCAACTTCACCCGTCATCTTGTTCCAAGCCCGGACACGCTGATGACCCGGGTTCGTGTCCCGGCTTGGATACTTTTTCACTCTGTTGGCTATACGCCTTGTAAGTAATTAAAATTTGAAACATTATAAATGCAAGGCGTAGGAAATTTTCTAAGGAAAAATTTCCAATTATTAAACTGAATTCATTGATGCTGGATTCTCATGAGTTTCGTGTTTGCCGCAGGGTTGGTAGCTCACGCAAAAATATTCCATCTTGTTCTGCGATTGTAGCCTTGTCTAGATGTGACAGTGAGAAGTGTCAGGTTGGGTGCCGTTCCAAGTTGTTCAGTTGGTAAAACGTCAGTGCACTCTACAGATGACCCGGGTTCGTGTCCCGGCTTAGATACATTTTTACTCTGTTGGCTATACGCCTTTTAAGCAATTAAAATTTGAAATATGAAAAAGTTGTTTCCGTTAAGTGTTAGATCGTGATACAAGAATTCCGGACCACTTTTGTTTTTTGGCTTTATCTTAAAAATGGCTGAGATATGGCAGTTTGAAATTCTGGGGGGGGGGGGGGGGGGGCTGAAATTTTTAAACAATATGATTTTTGTTGTGCTGTAACTTTCGTATTTATGAACTGATATGAGTGCGACTGATCATGTGTACACGACATACCAAGGTCACGACCGAGTTCGTTGTCCAGCTTCATCCGCCCTCTTGTTTCAAAATATGACGGCCAGTTAAAAATGTTTAAACTTTTAAAAAATCAAATAGATGTACAAAAAAATTACAAATTAAAAAAAAAATGTTTCCATTATTCTCTGTAGGTCGTGATACAAGGCTTCCGGAATAGCTTTTGTTTTGGCTTTATCTTAAAAAATGGCAGAGATATGGCAGTGTGAAATTCGAGGGTGGCTGACATTTTGAAACTATCTGATTTTTGTTATGCTGTAATTCTCATGCTGAAATTCGCATTCAAATTCAGTATTAACGAAAACCGGGACTGAATTTTCTATAATCGAGTTCCAAGCAATTTCAGCTAAACTTCAGAGTAAAATGCGTTGAATTTTTTAAACCAGGGACTATGAAAGCTACCTTTTTCTCTCGTTACAGGCCGGAAGGACTTTTTTAAATGGAATATTGTATGATGTATTTCTCTAAGTCATTTATTGTGTAAACTACAGTAATACGAATAGGATTTCTGGGAAAAAAATTCTTTTTTATGTAAATGGTAAAAATTTATATTTTTTAAATGCAAAATTTCAGAAGAAAAAAAATGTTTTCAAAATATCTTTGTCCATAAGAAACAAAACTTCAGGCGTGAAAAATAATTACATTTAAATGGTTTTAAAAATAAGAGTATGATAAATGAAACTGATGGAAACATTATTTACGCAAAAAACTTATAAAAAGAGAAAAATTGAAAAATGATAAAAAAAAAAAAAACTGCCTCTTTGAATTGCTAAAGAGGTAAAAAAAACACGTAATTAATGCTCAAAGTCAACATGAGCTTTTTCCATAATTAAACATTTCATTGCTGTTTAATCTCGTTATAAGTATTCAAAATGACATAAATATTAAAAAAAATAAAAGTTCGATTAGAAAAAAATCAATTTCTATTTTGAATGTAATATTTTTAATTAATTTAATTAGTTTATCTTTTACTTTTTTTAAAAACTGTTATGTCTCTATCAAGCTCTCACTTTCTTAAGCATAAAGCTTGCTTTGGAAACCTGAAATGCCGTGCATAATTGAATAATATAATCATTCTTTATATGAAGTATAAATATATAAAAATATCTAGATTTCCATTATGACTGAAAGTTGAATTGGAATTGGAAATATAATAAATTATTAAAAAAGAAATAAGGTAAGATTATAATTTTTTTACAAAATCATTTCTTATTAAATGTCTTGTCATATTTGTCTACATTATATTACGCTTTTTATTTATTTATTTTATTTTTTGAAATATACTAGCTGAAAACAACCCAGTTCGTCATTTTTGTTTTGTTCTTTGTACATCTGTGCAGTTTGTTTTCTTTATTTAATATAGAAGACGCGCAATAAAATACATTTTTTTTGTTTCTTCTTGTATTATTTTGAACACTTTGTTCGAAATATGAAAATGCCCTAGGTCGACCACTTTCAACCACACTATTTCCTTCACCCCCACAGCTACCGACATGCATTCACCATAGTGAATGATGGGAGACTCGAGACTACTACTACACACAAACACTGGTGGTCTGCACTGGCTAATTGTGGCTACAAAGCGTAATATAGTGACACACACGTCTATTTTTATATTGAAAATTAAGCAGTTCTGCCCCCTGCGTCTTTCGTCCGCCAACCCCGTATTTTTTTGGTCTGTATGTCTCTGGATGGCTCTCTCTGTATCTGTCTCTCTCTTTGTCGGTCTGGTATGCCTATCGCTTGACGGCTGTGTTTTTGTCTACTGTTTTTCATTTTCCGTCTGTGTGCTAACTGTCTGATGTTTGTCTGAATGTCTACATTTGGCAGTCTGTATGCTGTATGCCTGCCTTCTGTCTGTATGTGTCTGTCTGTACGTATGTCTACCATTTGTTTACTGACTGTCTGTCTGCTATAAGTTTCCTGTCTGTCTGGCCGCCTTCCTGCTCTTTAAGGTGTCTGTCTGAACGTCGTCGGTTGTTTGTTTGCTGTGTGTTTCCTATCCGTCTGTCTGCTGTCTGTTTGCTTTCTGTCTGCCTGCTCTATTTGCTATATTTCTGTTTCCTTTCAGTATGATAACTATCTGCTGTCTGTCAGGCTACATCTGGTCGGATTTCTGCCTGGTGTCTATCTACCAGCTCTCTCTGATGCCTGTCTGTTTCATATCAGTCTGATAACTGTCTGTTGTCTGTCTGTATACAAAATGTTAGTTGTCTGTCTGCCTGCGGTCTGAGTGTCTGTTGTCTACACTCTGTTGGTTGCCTGTATGTTGTATGTGCGTTGTCTGTTGTCTGTCTGTCTATTGCTGCCCGTCTGCTTGTTGTATGCCTGTCTGCTGTATGTCTGTATGTTGTATGTCTGTCTGCTGTATGTCTATCAGCCTTCTCTCTCTGATGTTTGCCTGTCTTCCTTTAACCTGCTAACTATCTACTGTCTGCTGTATGTCTGCTATCTGATGTCTGTTTCCTGTCAGCCTGCTGACAATCTGCTGTATATTTGTCTGGTATCTGTTCTCTATCTGTATGGTATCTGTTCTCTATCTGTCTGGTATCTGTTCTCTATCTGTCTGGTATCTGTTCTCTATCTGTCTGACATCTGTCGGCTGTCTGTATCCTATCGGTCTGTCTGCTATCTGCTGTACGCCTGTCTTCTATATGTGTACATTTTGTGATCTGTCTGTCTGTTGCCTGTCTGTCTTCTGCATATCTGTCTGCTCTCTGTCTGCCATTTCTCCATTCAGTCTATGTGTTTCCCATATATCTGTTAATTGTGTACTGTTTGTGTATATTCTATCTGCAACTTGTCTGACTATAACAACATACTAAAAGTACCTCAACGTCAGCGCTCAACAAAAAACGCATTTCTTATATATTCGTTTCATTAACTGATATTCTTTTGTTCGGTCCTGTAAAATAACAATAAGTGCTATATACATCTTTTTCGAGGGAAAAAAACATACTGTAGTTAACTGTAAAAACATGCTAAAATTTCATTACCTCAGCATTCTATAAGTCTCTCATTTAACATATATTCCTTTCATAGATTTGTATTCTTTTGTTCAACCTTGTACAATAACTATAAATGATATATACACCTTCTTCGAGAAGAAGTGTGCTAGGTGTGACTGGAACACCATAATAAAATTTCATTACCCTTAGCATTCCACAAATTCCGCATTTAAAATATATTCGTCTTCTTTTGTTCGGCACTGTAAAGAACTATAAATGCTATATACACCTTTTTCGAGAAAAAAACATGCTGTAGATAACTGTAACAACATACTAAAATATCAATACCGTCAGCATTCTACAAATCCCGCATTTAGCATATATTCGTATTCTTTTGTGCGGCTCTGTAGAATAACTATAAAAGCTATATACACCTTCTTCGAGAAACAACATGCTATATGTGAGTATAACAACATAGTAAAATTTCATTACCGTCAGCGTTTTATAAATTCCGCATTTAACATATATTCGTATTTTTTGTGAGTCTTTGTAAAATAACTATAAATGCTACATACACTTCCTTCGAGTAAAAACATTTTGTAGATGACACTAACAAGATACTAAAATTTCATTACCGTTAACGTTCTAGAAATCCCGCATTTAGCATATAATTATTTCATACATTCGTATTATTTTGTACTGCACTGTAAAATAACTATAAATGCTATATACACTTTCTTTGAGTAAAAACATGCTGTGGGTGACAGTAACAACATAAAAAAGTTCCAGTACTGTCATGCCGCTACTTCATCACTTTCAATACCACTTTTAACATATATTCGTATTCTTGTGTACGGCCCTGTACAATAACTATAACTAATATCTTCGAGTGAAAACATGCTGTAGATGACTGTAACAGCATACTATAATTTCATTAACGTCATCGTCCTACAAATCCCGCATTTCGCATCTTTTCGTTTCACACATTCGTATTTTTTGTGCGGCCCTGTGAATTAACTATAAATGCTATATACAGTTTTTTGAGTAAAAACATGCTGTAGGTGACTGTAACGACATACTAAAATTACAGTACCATCAGCTATCTACAAAACCCGCAATTAACATATATTTGTTTAATCATTCTTTATTCGTTTAATCAGTCGTTTCATAAAATCGTTTCACATAAGTCGTGTCATTAGAATTTTATATATATAGGGTAGATATCCTAGGTTAACACTTTCAACCACCATATCTCCCACACCCCTCAGCTACCGACATGCAACCACCATAGTACGTGCTGGGGGATTCTAGGTTACTACCACACACAAACATCAGTGGTTTGCGTTGCGTAGTTGTGGCTGCAAAGTGAAATACACACATACGTCTTTTTTTTTATTGAAAATTCCCTAGGTTGAACACTTTCAACTACCATATCTCCCACACCCCTCAGCTACCGACATGCAACCACCATAGTGCATGCTGGGGGAATCTAGGTTACTACCACACACAAACATCAGTGGTTTGCGTTGCGTAGTTGTGGCTGCAAAGTGAAATACACACATACGTCTATTTTTTATTGAAAATTCCCTAGGTTGAACACTTTCAACTACCATATCTCCCACACCCCTCAGCTACCAACATGCAACCACCATAGTGCACGCTGGGGGATTCTAGGTTACTACCACACACAAACATCAGTGGTTTGCGTTGCGTAGTTGTGGCTGCAAAGTGAAATACACACATACGTCTATTTTTTATTAAAAATTCCCTAGGTTGAACACTTTCGACTACCATATCTCCCACACCCTTCAGCTACCGACATGTAACCACCATAGTGCACGCTGGGGGATTCTAGGTTACTACCACACACAAACATCAGTGGTTTGCGTTGCGTAGTTGTGGCTGCAAAGTGAAATATACACATACGTCTATTTTTTATCGAAAATTCCCTAGGTTGAACACTTTCAACTACCATATCTCCCACACCCCTCAGCTACCGACATGCAACCACCATAGTGCACGATGGGACGCTCGAGGCTACTATCACATACAAACACCAGTATATATATATATATATATATAGAGAGAGAGAGAGAGAGAGATAGATAGATTGTCCGTATTTGTTTCTATATGCGTTATGCTTAATTTTTTAAGTTATCTTTGTCTCTAATAGATGACACTGAAAGACGTTCATTAGTATATGGTAAAGATGAAAACAAAAAAAAAATTTTTTTGTTTTAAATTATATTTAAAAATTATAACTTTCTAAAAATTAATTTCTTCCAGTTTTCAAAAACACCATTAAATCCTCTTCTATACGATCGAAGAATTACTGTGTCAACTTAAAGTAAAAATGATTGGTTGCAACTTTTTTATAAAGACATAACTGCAGAATTATTAAGATATTTTTATATACTATACGGCTATACGAAAAAAAAAAAGATATTACGAGTTATGTTTAGGAAAAAAAATGTAAAATACTTCTTTTTAATTGAAAAATTTTTAGTTAAACTTTTCCATTTTCTCAAACAGAAAAGAGTCGACAAACGTTATCTTCACCGATTTAAAACAATGTATCAGATTTTACATAAAATTTAAATAATTTAAAACTCTTCCGAATTTTTTATAATACTGTGATGTCATCGGTAAAAAAAATAATAATTGCACAATATTGACTCGAAAAAGTCACCTTTCCTAACTAGAAACATTGAAGCAACAAGCCGCATTAATAGAGGAAATTACCTACGCTCTATGTACAAAAAATTCTTGAGAAAGATAAGGAAGTGGGGGGGGGGGCATTTTTTTCGTTCTATGTGTTCCTAGTTGAGAAGCAGTTGATACAAATTTTGTCACAAATTTATTTTTATTTCATTAGCCAAAGTATACATTGCTGATAAATGTACCTCAATTTGAGAATGTTGAAATAGCAAGGCTTTATAAACTTTTTGATAATTATTGATTTCTCTGAAGAAAGTGTTTATTAAATGCTATTGTTTCTATTTGAGTCAAATTTGTCATGATATTTAATTTCTGTACAATTTCTAAAAAAAAAGAAATACTGAGTCTGAACTATGACAACAGCTAAATTCTGACGTATCTAATTCAATGGAGAAGTTGGTAAGTCCTGGTTCAGATGTTTCAGAACAGTACGCCACGCGTCCGCGGCTTCCTGCCAACACCAACTCATTATCTTTGCACTAATTTTCATAAAATGCTCGCACCACGAAGGCATTAGTGCGTTTAACAGCATTTTGTCTGTTTCCGATGGCTTTCTTGTCTTTTGAATGTACGTATTTTGTACATTTTCTATGATTTTAATAATATTTGAAAATGTATTTAACCCTTTCACGCTCGCACGTTATTTTAAAGGTTGACATTAAGCTACATTTTTTAGAATATCTTTAGAACGTCAAAAAATAAGAATTCCTGCAATTTTGTGTAATTTTATCAAGAAAAAATACTTTTTAAATACACCATAAAGAAGAATATAACGCAATACGGTTCGAAATAAAAATTCTTTCTTAATCAACCGCAAATAGACGCCATACCATTGCCAGAATAAAATGAAGTAATTCATCTGTTCTTGCAGAAGTTGGACGTATTGCAAGTAGAACGTACATATACGTTGTACGTTTGTGTACTGAAAAGAGAATAATGATTTACTTTACAGACAGAAAAAAGGGGTTTATTTCATGTTCCAACAGCAGGCGGAAAAACTAGATTATACCGGTTACCAGCGGAAAGGAAGTGTGAGTAGAATATTTGTTTTCATATACGTTCACAAAATATCCAATAATACTCAACAATTCAGAGATCAATAATTAGAAAATTAACGTATGGTGAGAAATTATTATCTAAAAGAATGTTAATAGGTAATGAGTAGGCTCGAATTAGCAGCGGTCGTCTGAAGTATTAAGAGCCTCAGCCCTTCCGAACTCGCTGACCAATGTCTTTAACTGAAATAAATCATCTTTTATATTTTTCTGTCTGAAGTCTTCTGTGATTCGGTCTACCCCCTCCCCAAAAAACTTGCGCCCCACCACTGGCTGAGAGGTTCTGCTGTCAAATTTGGTAGACGGGAGGTATTGGGTTCGACCTAACCGTTCGGAGTTTTTGTGGGTTTTTTTCGAACCTTGCGTAAATGCGGTTTATGATCCCTTAGAAAGACCCTCACGGAGGACACTCACCGCGCCTGTCTATATCCCTAGCTCAGATAATTGACCGTAAAAAATAACCTACCAACCAGCCAACCCAACAGTCTTGCAGGGAGAGGGCCACCGTTCCGACTTGTTTCGTGACTAACGCCGACAGCGTCATGTCTCTGTTTTTAAAATTAGCATTGATGTATGTAAATTTATTTTGAAATATTTTTGTTTTAAATATATTCAGAATTATTCTGTCGGAATTTGCTGCTAATTTATGCATCATTCATATGTGGCAAAACACTAGTAGAAATGAAAACACCTTCTCGTGGAAATCCAGCCTTTAAGCATAGGAACTTTTCTCCACGAGGGGAAATGTTTATTGAAAATTCATATTTTAGAATACAGATGGTGAATATTGCATTAGAGATTAAAATAAAATTAGTACAAAGTTAGTTTTTACAATACTGCTTCACACCATTTCTTAATATTAAAAAATATGATATAAGAAAAAGTATAAAAGAAAGTAATTAGAAAATTTATGAAAAGAATGCTTAATCATAACAAAACTAGTAATTTTGCATGGTTCAAACAGTAAGCTGAAATATGAACAGTTTGAGTACAAAAATGTAATCAGTATGTGAACTATAATATACAAATTACAAAAACAAAATATATTCAATTAAAATGTACGTTATAAATGTAGGAAAAAGGATCACAGATTCTTTTTAATAAAGGAGAAATGTTTATTCAGAATGTTGTAATTTATTTTTAGTTTATCATAGTTTAAAGGATCAAACAGAGTTATATTCAGATTTTATCTCACTGTGACATTTTTATTAAAATTGAAAGTACATCTCATTAGATGACTATTACCATATATGTAATGTAGAACAGTTCCTAAGATTTTTTGGCATATACATGTTGGGGAGGAGCGTTTTGTTTTTTTATTTTAAAATGATGGGAAGCTATGGTGTCCACTAATATAATAAGCTATGACTGTTTTTTGCAAATAAATTTCAGATTCACTTCTGTATACCTTTATTAAATTTAATAGAGCGGTTCTCTGTATTGATTTCAATCTCCATGTTCCGTGGCAATTTAAATCACGAAACCAAACCTCATTTCCATAAGCAATCTGTTTAAAAACTACCGTTTTATACCATATTTTGAAAATTTGATTAAAAAAATTAAATATTTTGAAAATTTATATTTCACATAAGTTAGATGGTTAGCCATTTAAATTTAGAATCTAATACTAAACCTAAATAAGTTAAGTTCTTCGTTATACAGGGTCATTCATAATTCCCTCCGGTGTTTCGAAACTTTATAGTAAAAAAACGAAGACGAATATGAAAAAAAGAAACATATGAAATTATTCTGAAACTATTCAAGTTTTACTTACATACATTATTGGTGTTCTATGTGTGAACCCTTGGTCACACGGCATACATCCATGCGATAGTCCAGTTCCTGCCATACTCCGTTTCTTTAAATTTCCGGTACCACACATGAATTGTTTTGTCAGTTGGTCCCTGTTTTCGATATTTATTACGAAAGGCCCGTTGAACTGACACCACTGATTCAGATTTAAAGAAACGGAGTATGGCAGGAACTGGACTATCGCATGGATGTATGCCGTGTGACCAAGGGTTCACACATAGAACACCTGTAATGTATGTAAGTAAAACTTGAATAGTTTCGGAATAATTTCTTATGTTTCTTTTTTTCATATTCGTCTTCGTTTTTTTACTATAACGTTTCGAAACCCCGGAGGGAATTATGAATGACCCTGTATTTATTCTAATGTTTTGCAATCTGAATTGGTGTGGATTAAAATCACCCCGAGTAGCAGATTGTTGCATTTTGTAATCTGTTGGGACCATTATAATAAATCTTTTTCTAGATTTCCTGATGGGGGTGAATACTGAGAGCCAAACTTTAAATAGTCAGATGATGTATTTATGTTTATAAATATACTTTTATCTGTTTTCAGAGTCTGGCTATGTATGAGGAGTGGATTGGTTATTAATATGCCAGCTGTGTTTTTGAGGGAATGGTAGAATGTCCATCCCAAAGGGAGGCCTCTAAATCCGTTTTTAGTTTTGTGATAATCTTGGATTAATGCAATATCTATTTCATTGTCTCGGATATAGGTTAATAAACATTGCATTATTTATTGTTCTGCCTTTCAGATGTAATTTATTTTTTGAGTTATGGCTATACAGGGTGCAATATGTTATCTATTGCCGACACTTAATTTCTCAACCGTTCGTCGTAGACATATAGTTTCAATTACAAAAACGTTTCAAATGAGGTAAATATTCATGTTGTGGCATTGTTTAAAGTAAAAAAATTAATTTTATGAAAATTACGAAAGGATCAGGGTCCATAAGCCGTGTTTTTGGCACATGAAATAGACTAAAACTCGATTTTGTTATACTGACTTAAATATTTCACTTTTTAATATTAGAAGGTTTATCCTGTACGATTTCAACAAAAGTTTTTGCATTTTGTTCGGATTTATATGAATTACACAAGATCGAATTTCGTATTTTCGTAGTTTTTGATGAAAAATACGCAATTTCTCCTAATTTTACCGCAATTATTTATATGAGCACAATCGTGAACACTTTCTTCTTTACATATATCATAAAATACATCAAGATGTACAATATATGTAAAAATAAAAGTGTTTAAAAGCTGGGCTCATAGAAAATATTTAAAAAATATATTAAAAATTGAGGTAAAAGTAGGTGAAATTGCGTATTTTTCATCAAAAACTACGAATAATACGAACTTTGAGCTTGTGTAAGTTAAATAAAAACAAACAAAATGCAAAAAATATTGTTGAAATTTGTACAGGATAAAGCTTCTAAAATTAAAAATTGAAATAATTAAGTCAGTATAACAAAATCGAATTTTAGTCTTATTTAATGGGCCAAAAACACGGCTTTTGGACCCTGCTCCTTTAAATTTTTATACGGTCCCCCAATCCCTATAGATATATTTAGTAAAAGTATACACATATCATAACTGTTATAACACAAAACGTTGGACTTCTGTACTGCAAAAATTGACACAGTTATTAAATTTCAAAGTTTAAAATTTTTGCACATGATTTTGTCTTTCATTGAGGGATCAGTTAAAAAAATTAATTAAAGAAATTCGAGATCTAAATCAGGGGGAAATGTCCTTTTTACAGCGAAACCAACTTTTAGTAAGTATCGTCAAATCGAAGTATCACCAAAGATGATTATTTCATCTAAAATTTTGAGCTAACTTTTAGGGGTTCAACATTCAAAAGTCAAAGTATGTAGAATCGACACCAAGAAAATAAAACATACTCACTAAGAACTAGATAAAAGGCAGTGGAATGCGAACTATCAGCTCAGCTAAAACGAGCATCAAAATCGGAATTATGCAAATTACAATAGCACCGCAGTGCCACACGTTCGTGATAAAACACGAGCAATCTAGCAGTGGACATGCTAGTCAGCACTGAGATCGTGATGGCAGGCTACACATACACGCAATATGCCGAAATGATACTTATTTATTGTCAACGTCAAAGGAATTCCAGAGCGGCTGCGAGTGTTTATTCAGACCGTTTCCGTAGGGATCGACATCCAACGCATGAAAATTTAACTGATGCATTGCACCGTCTTAGAGGGACCAGCTCTGTTGCACCACGACCCAGAACAAGTAGACTGACAAAGTGTTATGGTCGAATGACACCGGAAGAGTTGCCGGCATTCGCCTTTTTAAATCCACAACTGAGCACGGCGGAAATAAGCAAGGCATGTGTATACACGCGTCAGCATATCTGGCATTAGGTATATGCATATTGTGTGCATCCATACCATCCGACACGTGTGCAAGCATTAATGCTGGGTGATTAGGCACGATGATTTGATTATTGTAATTTCATGCTTAACACCTTAGAGGAAAATCCGTCGTTCCTTTGTGACAGTCTGTGGACAGATGAGTAAACGTTTACACGAAGTGGCATTGTGAACGTGCAGAATGTGCATTACTCGTCTCTGGAAATCCCCCACATCTCCCGCACAGTACGACACAAGGTACACTGGTCAACGAATGTGTGGTGCGGTATACAAGGAACCCAGATTGTTGGATTAATCTTCTACGATGGGTCCTTAACGGGCAATCGTTACCTGCACCTACTACAAAACACGGTACGTGATTGATTTAAGAGCTGCCTAACCGACATGCATGCCGGGTGTGGTTTCAGCATGATGGGGCCCCTCCGAATAAAGTATCAAACGTCCGTACATATCTGGCCACTGAATTTGTTCAACAGATCATTGGATATTGAGGTCTGGTAGAATGGCCACCACGTTCGTCGGACTTCACTCCCATGAACTTCTACTTCTGGGGTTACATTCAGGCACAGGTCCATGTGACTGAGCATACTGCTTTCGTTGATCTGAAGCAGCGATCCATCCTTGCTTGACGCTCAGTTACACTTGCTCCAGGACTCAGTACTATCACGCATTCAATTGTGCATTGTCACCAATGGAGAACACTTTGAGCAATATCTATAGTAGATTCTGTCGTTTGCTGTATTCATTTTTATAGTAGATCGTTTTCTGATATAATAATACATTCATATTTATTTTTCTGTTTAATTTCAATATTTCATTCTTCGCTTTGTACACCACCACTAAAAGTCAGCTCAAATTTTTCGATGAAATAACCCTCTTTGGTGATACTCCGATTTGGCGATACCGACTAAAGATGGTTTCGCCGTAAAAATAATATTACACCCTGATTTCGATCTCGAATTATTTAAATTCCTTTTTTAACTCATCCCTCAATGGAAGACGAAAGCATGTGCAAAAATCTCAAACTTTAAAATTTAATAACTGTGTCAATTTTTGTAGTACAGATGTCAAACTTTTCGTATTATATCTGTTATGATATATGTAAACTTTTACTAAATATAATTATAGGGATTGCGTGACCGTATAAAAAGTTAGATTTTGTAATTTTTATAAAATTGATTTTTTACTTTAAACAATGCCACAACATGAATATTTACTTCATTTGAAACGTTTTTGTGATTGGAACTATATGTCTATGGCGATAGACAACATATTGCACCCTGTATATAAGTTATTCAGTTTCAATAATTTTCCTCATTGTACAAAAAAAAAGAAAAAAAAATTGGAAAGAAACAATTATAAATTACGTAAATTATTTGTTAAATTTTTTTATTATTTATTAATTATTAAGGATTTTAAAACACCATTTTACACTATTTTTTTTAAACATGTGATGTTTTAATATAAAGACCTGACTTTCGTACCATCTCCATTGAGTATTTTGCAGCAATAGCGTAATCCCTATACTAGCAGATAATTAAAGAAAAAACCTTTACAAAATTGTAAATGCACCCTACAAAAATTGCAAAAAACAAAATTTATTAAAATAAGTCAGGTAATTATAGAAACTGAATCAACTTTAAAAAGAAAAACATTTTCATGTAAACTCATTTTATTGTATAATATATTTAAGCACGATAGTGAAATTTTTCGTTTTCCTCATCCATGACAAAAATTTTCATGAAAAGATAAAGAAGTCTTTTATGTATTTTTAGAGAAATTTTATACACTTGACACAAAAGAAAAGTTACGATCTTCATAATTTTTTAAAACATATTTTTAGAATTTTTCCGCTAAAAGAAATTTTAGGTAAAATATTTCATTCTGGATACAATTTTTTAAAATTAAAAATGAAAGACATTGTACTACGAAAAACAGTACCGAAAGTTCATTAGTTCAAATTCAGTAACTCATTTCATGGTTTTGATTTTGTAAAGATAATCTAATACACTTTTTGGCACTAGAAATTTCCCCTTTTTATTATTGATGAAATTTATTTTGTAAAGCAACTACAGTGTTTTTATTCCAATATGTATATTTTTTCTTTACAATGTTATTTAGAAAGAATAGACGTGGATGTAATTATAAACCTTGTTATTAAAAGAAATGTCAATAAAAATATACATGTTTCTTTTGTATACGAATTTAAATGTTTCAAATAATGTGTAATGGATGTATAATTTGTGTAATGAATATAATAATATGTGAATATGTAGTAGCTTATTTCAGATTTTATAATTTGAATTCTGACGTATGGGAATATATCAATTTTAATATTAAATATAACTTTCAAATAAGTGATTTTACCCTTGATTAAATAAATAGATTATATCGCATTTGTTCAGACCAGCATTTTACTGGTGATTTTCTCGTTCTTGTGCAGACTTTGATAGCTTTCTTTAGGTTGTAAAATGATTTACAAATGCAATTTTAGTAATGTAATGATCATAAACCTCCATTCTTTTTATTTGATGATCTCTCGATTTTGACTTATGCCCTCTTGTTTATATCATAAGCGTTTAATTATGCTACAAGAGTTACGTGATTATACGCATCATAAAACATCACAGAAATTTTCTTCAGATCTTCGAAATGTAGCAAATTCATTTGAAAATAGTTCTGATTTCAAAAATCATGTCATTTGACGTTTGCGAGAATGAATAATATTTCGAATATCCATCTGAACCATCTATTATACAATGAAGACACATAAAATTAAACTTTTACAGACCAATTTAAGATGCGGGTTTAATTAATTAATTAATTTATTTATTTATTTTACCGAATTCGTATGCTGCAAGAGTGACGTAATTATATACGTCATAAAACATCACAAAAAGTTTCTTCTAGATCATCTAAATGTAGCAAACACATTAGAAAATATCTCTGATTTCAAGAATCGTATAATTCGCCGTTTGCGAAATATAATTAATATAAGGATGAATAGTTTAAAAATTAGAAAATTACTAAGATATTTTCAAAGTTATTTTGGGAATCCGTAAATGGGAAGAGAATACTATAAGTTGAAACCTTGATTCAATAATTTACTATTATAAAACGTCTAAATTTCCAATTCACATTCTTTGTAGTGCCATATAAATCGTATTTTACAATAATTTTTATTAGGGTCCGTATAATATGCAAAAGGAATATGTGAATATTCATTTGCATGATTTTGCAAATTTTCAAATCGTGCATAATGTATTAAAAAACTATTAACACAACATCCCTAATACCTAATAAATTTTACAATGGCTACTTTCTTTCCGTTTCTGTGTATTATTGGTTGCACTTCACCAGAAGTCAACCAGTGAATCTAAAAGAACCAACGTGTGTTCGGGAAATCATATAAAATATGAAACAGGCGGTTCTGAGATATCTGGGAACAGCTGGCGTATATCCTTCTCCCTTTCTGCGATATTATTATTATTATTTTTTTTTATTACGAAAAAAAATTAGATACATGTAAATTCTACAATTTTTTATTGTAAATTATTCTGAAACATCAAAATGATTGATAAAAAGCACAAGTATAAATCTGTGTTAGCTGTATATTTAAAATATATATCAACTGGGACAACAAATATAATTAACACGCTTGATCCGCGTCGGCAAAATTACTATGTAATAGCGTTTAAAAAACATCGATTTGAAATGTTTGTATTTTTTAGTGAGGATTAAGGAACATGAAATATGCTTAGATAGTTTATTTATTTGACATCATGGGTGTATTTTACTTGTCTTCAGTTTTGGTTTTATCAGCTGTGTGCATAAACTCAGATTTCATAAAATTATTCCAAAAATGAGAAATATTCAATTAAAGTATCTAAACCTTGAATATTATTTACCGTGTAAAAGTTACACGCTAATTTTTATACTATATTATACATTTCATTTTTTCCATATTAAATTAGATAAGCTGCATATTAATTGTTATTAATTAAACAGTTACAGTTTATATGCTTCATAAAAATAGATATTCGTGGACGGATATAAACTATGGCTCCATTCATTTTGTGATCTGAGGTATCATTATACAATGAAATCCGCTGATTTGACAGAGCAATACTGACACATGACAATAAAAAAAAATGTTTATTTTATAACATTTTCTCTTGGTTTAACTCTTAACTGTTGTACTTGACTGTTAGCAAGGGACGTGTTCTGTAAAATATAGTATTTACTTGCATAGAATGCGTTTTGTTTTTTGGGGGGAAGATGGTGGTGGTGGGGAGGGGTTAACTCTACATCACGTATTTTACAAACATGATTTATTACAACCATATAAAACCTCGAATGTTTTAACTAAATAACTGAATAAAACATAGATTTTGCGATACAACTAAGCGAATGCAAACGTAGTTAGTAAAATATGTGAAATATTTTCTCCTTTATACTTTATATGAAATAATTCCTCTTATAATGTTATTGTGTTTTACGTAAACAGGGGTGGGAGAGAGAGTAAAGTATACATTTCGGAAACCTTTAACTTTGTTGTATTATATAAAGATGGCGTAGCATATATGCTGAAGAATTCGTTAGACTAGGATGACATCAGCAATGCTTGAATATCCAACAGTTTTATAAGAGAATAAAGACACACAATATGTTGAAGAGATAAATGCGTCAGGTTACGATATTAAGAATATTTATTTTTGCAGTTGTCCCAGGGTAGGTTACACACAGGTCGCCGGCCCGCAAACGGGAAATGTGAGGAGGAGGCTTAAATGTTAAATATCAAATGAAGTCAAGGGCAGTCGGCGAGAGAGTGCTTCTGTTACAAAATTTCTTTTCGCTGTTACAGTGATGACATGGCGATAATTAGATACGCCAATTAGCCAGATAACATGCTGTTTTGGCGAGAACAATGTGAAAAGAAACAGATGGTGCATTTTCATATCTCTACAGGAATATCATGTTTACTAAATAATGTATCAGTACTCTTTTCGTTCAGTTATATACATTTACTCTACACAACACATCATCATAGATTTAAACTAGAAAAAAAGAGATCAACAAAAGTAATTTTTTAGTTTAAATCGGGCGAAATATGTAGCCGTTTAAATACGTATATATGTATGTTTATTGAAATGGCATCATTCAAATTGAACTATATATTATGTTAACATTTTGTTTATTTATTACTTACCCATCATATGTAGTATAGGGTAAGTCGTGTAATCTTTTTGAAAAAAAAAAAAAAAAAAAAAAAAAAAAAAAACATGGATTTGCACGTTTCAGACACTGGCGATTCTGAAAAACATATTTTTAGAAAAACATTTGCCGTCCCTCTGTCTGTGTATCTGTAAACGCTCTATATCTCGAACAAATTGAGATAGAGGCTTGAAATTTAATAAGTACTTAGTATGTAATAACGGGAAGAAACTTATTGAATTTCATTAACCTCGATTATTCGGAACTATTGTCTTCGGACGGTCGAGATATTTGCATTGATAAAAGGTACATAATTTTTTTCGAAATTGTTTATTTTAAAGAATGAATAAAAAAGATAATAAAAAACCATAAATTTTGCATAAAGAATTAAGTCTATCAGATAATTAGTAGCCGAAATATTTGTAATCATATTTACAACACTCTTCGATTTTTCATGACCCTGTATTTCATACAAATTTCATATTAAAGATATATTTTAATTGGAAATAAGACGCTTAATCCGACGCAGTAAACCGTTAGATAATATAATTCTCAATTTTGGAGTTATAAGGATGTTTCTTTTACGCAATTCAGTAATAGAGCATTGAAAGTTTATGACGTCATCAAGCCAAGATTTTATTCGAATTGCAATGCATTTTATAAACAGTTTACACATGCTTTATTTTCATATTTTATTTTATGCATATCCATGATAGGTAAGTATTACGGTGGCCCTCAACGACTAGTTTCATAAGTAAAATTGTGTCAACGATTGCATTATTAAAACTTCTATTTTTTTCGATTTGTATATCATGGAGTTTAATCTCAGATTATGTGAACAATAAATTATTTAAAAAATTATAAAATAAATCAGCCCTAAATATTTTTGTTATTTCATATAAGTTTCGGATTATCATATCTTCTAACAATAATAACACTCACTTTTGTTTCTTTTCGGAAAGCAATTGCCTTGTTGTTATTTTACCTTCAATATGTCACAAGATGCATCTAATTCCCAAAAGTTGTTTACAGTTTCACCAAAAGAATTTTAAAATTTTCTGGGAAATATTTTATGTGAAATAAATAAAATAGGTAGTGCTTGTTCATAAATATTTTCTTAGAATATTGAGTGTAAGATAAAATACATATAGCATATTTTTTTTCGGAAGATTAAATTTTCAGACAAAGATATATTTCCAAACAGAAGTTGAAAAAAATATGTATACATAATTTTCAATTATTTCATAACTTCAGACAATCATGAAATGCATTCTGAATAATTTTGATAAAACTTGATGGGGATATTTTTCATTCGCAAAAGAATTTAAGTGAAATACAGAAAATATCTAGCGTATTTTCCTATCATTTCTCGTAATGCCTACAGTAAAATAAAACATATGTTGCAACATTATTTTCGAAAACAGTAGTTTAAGCCAAAAATTAATTGAAAAATCATATACAGAACTATCTCATGTGCAACTTTAACATACAAGGTGATTATAAAAAAACTATCCCGATATATGAGCCCCTAACTATCATACTGTTCACAGAAACTTAATGAAATTTTGGTTTAAAGTATTTTGAGGTATGCGCTCCAGAATCATATAAAAAACAACAGTTAAATTCTAACAGTTAATGTTACAGTGACAAAATTTCGAAAATTTCAAATGGAAACACCTACTTTTTAACACTTTCCAACCTAGTTGAAAAGTATTTATGACTTCGGTTTGTCTGGCCGTATGGCCGTATGGCCGTCTGCCATCTGTCCGTCTGTCCGTGCTCTAACTCCCGTAAATATGCTCGAATTGACTTGCAATTTTTATATGTTATTGTCGTTATTTATAGCACGTTCCCTATTTCAACTGAAGTGTGCAGCACTTATAGTTTTTTTACAGGGACACACAAAAGAATATATTTACATTACGGTCTATGGGAAAAATCATTTGCGGTTTATTTTAATGATGTTACACAATTGCAAACACATTGTAATTGATATATATCACTAAGGTGTATTACAAGAAGTTTAATATGTAATAGGGTGTGGATAGCACTTATAGTTAATTTACAGGGACAGTCAAAAGAATTCCGTTACATTACGTCTATAGAGAAAAATCGTCTGCGGTTTATTTAAATAATGTTTCACTACTTTAAACGCATTGAAATTTATATATATCACTCAGGTGCATTGCAAGAGGCTTACTACAGAATATTGTGTGTATAGCAGTCATCGTTCATTTACAGGGACACACAAAAGAATTCTCTACTGTATGTTAACAATAATTCCTGGAAGTGCGTTTTAAGTTACTGAACGCGATTTTAAATTTAACTCAGTTTTTGTTTATTACGTGGTGTGTATAAATTCTGTAGATCATATACAGGGAAGCACAAAAGTTCGCGAACACATTTCCGTTTATTGACAGAAACTCCAGAAGGAGAATTTTAAACTGTGCTACGCGTTTCTTAACTGAACTAAAATTTTGCATCCTATGTAGTTATATACAAATCTATAGATCATATACAGGGCTGAATAAAAGTATTCGGATATTTTTCCGAATATTGTATACATTGGAAATTCCTGAAATTATGTTTTTAAATATGTTATGTGTTTTACAAATTGTTTACTTAGATGTTATCTTTCATCTTATTAAATGGTATGATTTGTAAAATTATTTTGGAAGCTTTGGAAAGTGTTACATAATTTATGCTTGACGCATGATTTTTCGTTCTTGTTTTATTGGAATGTGATCTTCATAGTGAAAAACCATAAAAAGCGTTGGAACGGTACCTGTAGCATGAAAATCGCTGGCGCTAGACAGACTAAGAAGAATAGTGAAAACAACACATAAGGACAGAGAAGGAACTGAAAACAAAACATTTTATTGTGTTTCATACATTTTCCATTTCACACACGACGATACTTTACATGCGGCAGATGGTGGATAGCATTGAACAATAAAATGTTTTACTTTCTGTTGCTTCTCTGTCCTTTATTGATGGTTTTCACTTTTCTTCTTAGTCTGTCTAGCGCCGGCGATTTTCGTTCTACAGGTACCGTTCCAACGCTTTTTATGGTGTTTCACTATGAAGATCACATTCCAATAAAAAAAGTAGGTGTTGCCATTTGAAATTTTCGAAATTTTGTCACTGTAACCGTAACTGTTAAAATTTAACTGTTGTTTTTCACATGATTCTTGAGCGCATACCTCAAAATACTTTAGGCGAGAATTTCATTCAGTTTCTGTGAACGGTATGACAGTTAGGGACTCATATTAGGGCGTATCGAAAAAATCCAAATTTCTTAGATCTTTTTGCGGTAGTGCGGAAAAGTTGTGATCTCCCTTTATTAAAAAGTGTGCAGAATCTTAAAACTGTGGGTTGATATCTTCTGTCGCCTCAGTGGGCAGAAAGTTCCAAAAATTGGACTAAAAATGATTAAAATACAAAAATAAATAAATAATCACAGATTTTGTGATCTGTTTGGGATAGTGCTTACAAGTTACTATTTTGTAACAACAACAACCATAGAAAATTGTAGAATTATAGGTTAATATCTTCTGTCGCCTCATCGGCATCAAATTTTGGAAATTTGGATGCATTTTGGTAATTTTCTGCATAATTGTTTACTGCTTGCACAATCCACAATAAAGACAGACAGGGTTTGGTGGTCTGCCAAAATAGTGGAACACCCCCATTTTCATGCCGAGAAACATCAAAAACTGCCATAATTTTTTTTTTTTTTAGAATTATAGGTTAATATCTTCTGCCGCTTCAAAGACACCAAATTTTGGAAAATGAAGGCAAAAATTTAAATAAATACACGTCACACTTAACTCATTTTAATGCAAACACAAACTTTATTTTACCTTTCCAACATACAAATGACAAAAGCATTACTGCTTGTAATCATTTTCGGTTTAAAATTTTGACATGTGTTTTCTGGATTCTAGTGTCGCTCTAATAAATCTATCCCTGTTATGCGGCCCAACTGTTATTCAGGAGGCTGCAGTGACTAGTTTCACAATCCGCTCAACCGCTTGTGTGTGTGAAGCAAATTTAATAAAGTCCCAGCAATACATTGGCATACTGCCCTGTATAATCTTCAGAAATTCTTGAGAACTGATCTCTCTGAGAACAGGAGGCGATATCACAGAACAAGCTTGCCAGTCAATGAGAACTACATAGTCTGTAGCTCCAAAGTTAGCAGCAGGAATAACGAATTTGCGAACACAATTTCGTCTGGGATAATTTATCTTGCCTTGATAATCCGCCGAGCTGCAAGTTCCTAATATGGGTCCTAATATGGCACCTATCATCTGTTAACATGGCCAAAAGCGTGTTTTCTGGAGCCGCAAAGTAAGCGTTGCGAGAAATAACTGGGTCGATTACGTCACAATACTTTTTTGGCAATAACCCAGATGAGCTGATGAAATGCCACAGATGTCTAGCACCATTCTTTATGGAATGAGGATTCTTAATTCGGAACCATGAGGGTGCGTAGACTCTTAGAATGAATACAACCAAAGCAACTCATTTGATGGGTCAGATGTAGATAGTATATAACCTTTAGTATTCGATTGGAAGTTGTTAGCCAGCGGGATAAATTCAACGTTCCGGTTCCCGGGTAGCTAGATCTGAACAACAAGCGCCAGAACTAATGGCTGTACAAATGTCTAATAAGTATTTCTGATCTAAACTGATGGTGGTAGGATCAATGTCTGGGAACTTGCATTCAATACTATTCAAAGCAACAATTGAAAGTTTTTCGCATCCTTTCAGGTTTCGTCCAATGCCTTCAGTGTAAGATGTGGGGCCAGATGACTTGCCGTTTATGGACTCAAACAAGTGTCGTAATGGCAACTCATTGAAATGAAGTAAACAGATAATCCATTGGACTGGCCTCTGAAGTTTCAATTCAAGCTTGCGAATTACGCCATTAGACACACCTATGTTCATTACAGTGCCGTCACACCCGAGAACAATAAGGTTGCTAAAATCATCCAATAAAGCACTTGTTACGTATTCGTAAATGCTAATAGATATATCAAGACTAGATCCGCTTTCAGGTGTAACATGCCCCATGTACGTAGAACCAAGCTCCGATACAATACAGCAATGCGATTCTACAATTGTTCTTTGAAACTGCTTGTTCTCGAGTGTTTCTGTCGTCCAACAAAATAAAGGCCAGATAGAGTGGAACGATTTTCATTTGATTTTGAGACCAATTTTTTGTAAGTTCTCGATTTTTCCCTCCATATTTTATTTTTGTCTGCGGCGAGGCTGGTATCTGATTCCGATATTAAACCCAAATCTTGCATAACATTCGATTCAATAGTAGCCGTTGCTCTGTTGGAAACACCATACCTTTTACTGACAAGAACTGTGTTGTCCAGTTTTAAAGGCATCTGAACACTCCTTGTGGGCTGCAGAAGAGACGCTGTGTAAGAAGCGTGTTTGGTGCTCACCTTGTTTTCACTATTTTCGCAGACCGCCAAACCCTGTCTGTCTCGATTGTGTATTGTGCAAGTAGTAAATATTTATGCAGAAATCTGCCAAAATACGTCAACATTTCCAATATTAGATGCCGAAGAGGCGACAGAAGATATTAATCTATAATTCTACAATTTTCTATGTTTGTTGTTATTAAAAAATAGTAAATAGTAACTTGAAACACTAGCTCAAACCAATGAGGAAATCTGTGATTATTTATTAATTTTTGTATTTTAATCATTTTTAATCCAATTTTTGGAACTTTCTGCCCACTGAGGCGACAGAAAATATCAACCCACAGTTTTAAGATTCCGCGCACTTTTTAATAAAGGGAGGTCGCAACTTTTCCGCACTACCACAAACAGATCTAAGAAATTTGGATTTTTTCGATACGCCCTAACTCATATATCGGGTTAGTTTTTTTATAATCACCTTGTATATCAATCATTGTATCAAACAATCAAGAAGATATATATTTCCTAGTTTGAGTATGTCTTGATGGGCTATTTTTATTCACAAAAAGATTAAATGATTAATTTATATTTTAAAATATAGTATTTTTATATTTAAAATATTACTCTCTTATTTCTGCTTTATGTTGAATATTCGTTATACATTTTGTACACTATTTTAATAAAATACATGTGGTTGTACCATATATAACGTATTCAATTTCACCTTAAAATCTTTTTAGGCGGTTAAATTTTTCGATCCTCTTTTTTCTTCTTTATCAAGAAATCAATGTCTGTCGATGCGCAAAAGAGATTGAAAATTTTTATTTCATTTCTATTATTAATCATTCTTAAATCTGTCTGTTAGTTTATATTAATTCCGATTATAATAAATTATAGAAAAGGATTTGTGTTCTTTACCGAAATGAAAATTCAGTGTTATTGTCATCTTTTTTCAATACACCATAGGATATATCTAACTCCCTAAGGCTGTTTTAGGTTTCACCAATGCATCTTTCCATTTGTCTCGGAAATATGTTATAAAAAATTAGAATAAATATATAGTGCGTTTTCATAAATATTTTCTTGAAATACGTATGTATAACAGGAAATATATATTACAGCATCCTTTTCGAAAAATTGAATTTCCATACATCGTTATATTACCAAAAATATGAAAACAATATTGTGTAAAAATAAATCTTTAATGGCTGTTTTCATTCAGAAAGCGATTTTAAAATGTAGAAATGATCATTTCATATTTTTATATTTAGTCTTAATATTTAGTTTTAAAATATGCATTGATAAATTACACTATTTTATTTTGGCTTTATTTTGATATTTTTTTATACATTTTCTGATTTACATTAATAAAATACTTGTGGCTGTACCGTGTAGCACTTATTCATACTCACATTAAATTATTTTTTAGATGATTACATTTTTTAACACTAATATCGTCTGTCCTCCATTAAAGACAATTTGGGTTCAGAGAGAGGAGATCTTTTGACTAAGCACTGCGAGATCTGTTTACTTCCTGCGCCGACAGCATCGCCCAAGGAAATTACACATCACTGGTCTCACTTGATATCCAAGGCGTCTTTGACAATGTCGAATGGCTTGACATACTCAAACAACTCTGCAGGCTAATGTCCTGGGAACATTGCTGGAATCATCATCTTGTACCTCTCACATAGGAGCGTCCTCGTAAACTGGGGAGCTAGCATTCAACGCACCTTTCAAGGCTCTTGCCTTGGGCCAAATAATTGGCTGCTGGTAGCGAATGTGCTGCTAGTTGAGCTGAACAGGCTGCGTTATACTTTATTCGACTTTGCTAAAGATTTCATTTTTATTTTATCTGTACTATTACGCAGTCATCTGGAGGAAGTATACGCCGCAGTCCTCCACGTATTCTGCTAGGTAATGTAAACCTTACACCTTATCCTCTCACCGAAAAATTTGCAGGCTCTAGTCTTCAATAAAATACGAAAATTAGACCCTAGACGTCCACCAGTAATAAGAATACACGCAATTAGCAGCCATCATGTACAAGAAATAAAAAATTTTGTTATAACTATAGACTCTAATCTTAATTTGTTACTACACATAAAAAACAAGACTTAAACTTATATCACATCGCAGCAAATCACTTAAATTAACGTTAAAACTTGAAGGGGTGGAGGGGGGTGTCAAAAATAATTTTAAAATCTTGGTACCTAACTATAACGGAACGCATAATAACTTATGGTGCAAGCATTTGTCTGTGAGTGTGTGTGGGGGGGGGGGAAGTTGAAAAAACGGGCTTTAACCAAAATAGCATCAATACAAAGGATCTTCCTGTTACGAATCTCACGCGAATACAGAACTACCTTTACAGATGTCCTTAATATGTTCACTGGCATTCCCTCAATGGCAATCACAATAAAATATGAACATATTAAAACATCAATATTTCACCTTAAACAGGAAAGTATTACAAACACTCTTTTTCCCAACATCATCATTCAACACAAAGTCCATGGCTGGCCGAGCCTTCCTGCAGGAGACATAATATTTTCAAGTAGATACACAGTAGAACTGCTATACATCTATCACAAGTTTCACCATTTTCTCTGATGTGTTCAGTACTGAAACGGGCGTGGCGGCAGCTTTCCGCTTCACGGAAGGAAATGAAGTGTCCTATCAGTGGGCCTCCTGACTCAGAGATGGCAATTCTGCCTTCCAGGCAGAGCTATTTGCAATTTTCTCGGACCTGGATTGGCTAGAGGGACTACCATTAGAAATAGTCTCCATCCTCAGTGATAGCCTGTCTAGACTGCAGGCCATACATGCACCCAGAACAATAAACCCATTTATACTAAATATCAAATTAAAACTGAAAAACCTCTAGTGCAGACCTCATCTCAGCCACGTCTCAGCCACGCAAGGGCACTTTCGATAACGAGTGCGCCGAACGTTCCCGCAAAACATACCATCAAGCATACAAACATTGATCATCAACTCCCAGTGTCCCAGTCGTTCATAAAAAGTATCGTGAAATCCAGGAACACCTCGTAGTGGCAGTGGTACTGGGAACTCACTGACAACGGAAGGCACACTTTTGACCTTAACTCCACAGTCTCACGTAATATGTATCACATGCGTTCACTAAATGTACAGGTTCTAATAGTTGTGAGTGCGGCGAAGTGGGTACTCCCAACCACGCCTACCATTAATGTCCACGTGAAACGTCCGGCCACTGCCCCGAAGGGATGGCTACTTAACATTCTTTGAAGACTCATACTTTTAAACAAACTCAAACACATCCATCAACTTCTAGCACACATATCCAACCTGACAAACTAGTAACTATCCAGCACAACTGTCATTTATTCGTATGGTTTCAACCCGTGTGGCGAGCATGGCTTCCTGTGGCGGTGCCATAGCGCCTCTTGTCACGAGAGAGCGTGTCTCTGGATCGCAACTCTGTTTCTCACCTGCTATCTGAGTACGATAATCTGTAATCTCAACAACCTCGGTTCCTCGCTTTGCCGTGTCGCGAGAGAGATCTCTTTTCCGGCAGAAAGGGTTCTGTGAATTCCTGAGTATTGTTCATGCCGCCCGTTGTAGCGCTTACGGCGGGTTTCAGCTTCAGCTGAAATTTGTATCTTTTTTAACCTTAACAAAAGATACCGGGTGGGACTTCTATGAATTAAAGACTTGTTCTCCTCGTCTTAACTGTCCCTCATAGGCTGTGAAACTAATATCGTCTTTTACTTCTATATCAAGGAATTAATCTCTGTCGATATGCGAAGTGTCAGGTTTCTCTGACAGCTGCAATAGTTAAAAGCTATTCTTAAGGGATTACCTTATTGTATATGTATCTATTGTGTACCGTTCAAGGCTTGCTTAAGAAAAATCTTAATCCGGAGGGTAGCGAGTTGGATATAATGAAAGAAGTATTTCCTTTGCAATGTGGTCTTTCATAGATAAGAAAGATATTGCACCCATTATTTAGGAAGACAGACCCTTGGAAACAGACCAGAAGCCCCGTAGACAGAAAGGTTCTCGGGTGGATGACAAGAGAGTGAAGTTAATTCTAACGGAGGTGCGAAGGTAGAAGGTAGTTCAGAGTTGGCACTCTGAGACACGTGTAGGGAGGAGTATCTCTCGAAAGGAAGAGATATAGCGGATGTGAGATTAATAGAATCTCGGTGCTGAGTAAATTAACGTAGCCTAATGGTACACGTAAAGCTTTTTCTGTAATTATTTTGATTTAATATTAAACCGGATAATTTACATCCGAGTTTAAGTGTAAATATTGTTAATAAAGTGTTAGTTTAAGTGTAATTGATAGAGTTAGGTTTTTCTTGAATATACATCACGTAACGTGTCCGATATCACGTATTCATATCGGTGGTGGCAGCATATCAAAAGACCGGATTATATTTCGAAGTCGTGTGGACGGAGAAGTGGAATCCGACACGAAGAATTTGTAATTTTTTAATACATTCGTTTTATTAATCATTCATAAATATGTTTGTTAGTTTATATAAATTTAGATTATAAGGCATTTAAGAAAAAGATATTTTTCTTCTTCCCTGAAATGAAAATTCAGTGTTATTGTAATCTTCTTTCAATATGTCATTCGATATATCCAATTCCCTAAGGTCGTTTTTAGTTTCACCAATAGAATTTTCAATTTCTCTTGGAAATATGTTATGTGAAACAAATAAAATATATAGTGCGTTTCCATAAATATTTTCGTGAAATACTGAGTAAAATAGAAAACACATATTGCATCATGTTTTTGATAAATTGAATTTTTATACAACGTTATATTACAAAAAATATGAAAATACTAGCCGGTCGCTTCCAAGTGGGGCCCAGATACAAAGTACTACTTGGGCCCCACCCCTAGATAATCACGGGTAGGGCCCAGTATTACTTTGTCAGGGGGTTCATGAAATTAAATATTTATGTCGCGAAGTCTTTATTTAAGTGCTTTTTTTATATTCTTATTAGTTATTTTCGTATACTTTTAATTTAAAGTTTTTTATTTATATTTTTCTGGTTGCATGTAAAATGAACTTTCTGAGCCCCAACCGAAGTCAGGGTGGTATACTGCACCATGTATCTGAGGCCCCACTCGGAAGCGACCAGCTAAACAAGCGAAGACAGAGTAGTAATACATAAATCTGCTGCTGAGATAGAACCAAAAGGCGAAATGACTTAAACCTTTTGATCCCCTCCACCCATTTAACTTCTTTAGAGGGTGAATTTCTAAAATAGCCTGAAATACGTGTTTCACTATCTTCTAGTAGATTTGTTATCCTGAATTTCACGCTTTTAACTAAAACTACTGATGAGATATGGTGAGAAGGTGAAATCATTGAAAATTATCGACCCCACATTTAAACCCCTAATAAATGAATTTCTAAAATCCCTAAAATACATGTTTAACTATTCTTTAGTAAATTTGTTATCCCGAATTTCACGCTTCTAACTATAACTTCTATTGAGAAATGGCAAAATGACATAAAACATTCGACCCACTATTTAACTCCCCTTAGTGGCCGAATTTCTAAAATCACTGAAATACTTTTTAAACTATTTTTTTAAGGAGATTTGTTATCCTGAATTTCACGCTCTTTTCTAAAACTGCTGATAAAATATGGTGAAAAGGTGAAATCACCGAAAATTTTCGACCCTTCAATTAACCTCCTTTGTAGTTGAATTTCTAAAATCACCTGAAATGCATGTTTAACTATCCTTTAGTAAATTTATTATCCCGAATTTCACGCTCCTAACTATAACTTCTACTGAGATATGGCAAAATGGTGTAAAACATTCGTCCCCCATTTAACCCCCCTTAGTGTCTGAATTTCTAAAATCGCTGAAATACATGTTTAACTATTTTTTTAGTAGATTTGTTCTCCTGAGTTACATGATTCTATCTATAAGTTTTACTGAGATATGGTAAAATGACCTAAGATATTTCACCTCCTACTTCACCCACCTTAGTTGCTGAATTTCTAAAATTGCTGAAATACAGGTTTGTTTATATTTTTTGTAGATTTGTTATCCCGAATTCCGAGCTCCTAACTAAAAATGCTGCTGAGATATGGCGAACAGGAAAAATGACCTAAAACTTTCGACCCCCCCCCCCCCATTTAACTCCCTTAATGAATGAATTTCTAAAATCGTTTAAATATGTGATTAATTATTTTTTTAGTAGATTTGTTATCCTGAATTTCACGTTCCTACCTAAAACTGCTTTTGAGATATGGCGAAAATGTGAAAATCACCGAAAATATTTGAACCCCCATTTAACCCACTTAATGATTGAATTTCTAAAATAGCCTGAAATACATGTTTAACTATTCTTTAGTAGAATTGTTATCCCGAATTTCATGCTCTGCTTAAAACTCCTGCTCAGATATGTCGAAAAGACGAAATTATCTAAAACTTTCGACCCCCATTTGACCCCCTTATGCTAAATAATATATTTTAGGATGAGTTACAGACAGAATAGGAAGCTAAAATATTTTTTAATAATAAAAAAATATTTTTAATAGATAAGTGTACATTTATCTTTTTGTCGAATTTAATGGATTGGAAAGTTTTAGTTGTGACAATTTCTTTAATTCCTATATTGTTATATCAAAATATTTTTCTAATTCTATTTATTATTAATTTCTATTTCTGTAAAATAATAAAAATAATATTTTATAGAAATAATTTGACTACATTTCTAAAGCTTCCACCAACTTTTAATAAATATCGATTTAGTTTATTAATTTTAAAAGAGGAATTTTTTATCAAATTTATATAATGAATGTACAGAAAGGCTGACGTATTATGAAAATGGGATGAAAAATCATTTGGAAGATGATACTTTCCTTAATTATTGAACTGATAAATTTTAATTATTAAAAGCTTTTTTAATAAAGAAAAAAGTAGAAAATGTCTTATCGGTAATTATTTACTAAACTTCTATTCACTCTTACTTTTATATCAGAAACATAATATCTGCTCATGAACACAATAATTTACAATATTTAGTAATTATATAAAATATCAGTTGATTCTTTTTGTTAACTTATATAAATTACCGGTTATCCTGCTTAAAACCGTTGGTATATTCATTAATTTTTTGCTCACATTCGCAAAGCGAATACTGTGTTATTCTAATCTTTTTTCAAATTGTCATACGACATATTCAGTTCCATAAGGTTGTTTTTAGAGTTGCAGAAAGTATTTTCGATTTTTGAGGAAAATATGTGATGTATGACATATAAAATAAGTGGCGCATTTTAGAGAATAATAAAAAGTATATGGTGTCAACTTTTTCGGAAAATTGAATGTTCATCGAACATTGTATTGTCAGAATGTGATTGAAAAATATATGTACAAAATTATATTTTATATCATGTTATCAACTAAACATGAAAACATTTTCCAATCCAATTTTTAACCTTGAAACTCCGCGATTGGAAGACCAAGAAACTAATCACTAGCCATTTAAAAAAATAAATATATAAATATTATTTTAAAAAAATTGTAATTAATCATAAACAAATCTTTCTCATAAACTTGTAAATTTAATGTTTACTAGCAGTAAACAATAAATGAATAAATATGACAATAATGAAATTTTGTCGGGAAAGTGGTTTTATGTGACAAATTTTGGAAAGTTGGGGTTTTTGTTGGTAAAAGGATCTATATAGAATGATTGACAATTACTCAGTATTAAAAATTTCAATTCCATAATTTACAAGCTTTTTTACTTTAAATAAAATATTAACACAATAAGCTAAAAAACTATTATTACTTTCCTTACCATCCCGACCAGTTTTTTATTACTCGTCAATGCTCTGCGTGAAGGCAAGAGCGGAATTTAATTAAGATCGGAATAAAGGCAAATGAGAGAAAATATCATAAGTGTTCATTTTCTGCTGATGTCTGATTTCTAAGTGTCTCATATTATGCTCAGTTTGAATTTTCAATAATCACTGATTAATTTCACAAGAATTTATTAATGGATGGTCACAAACTTTATTGAAAAGTAAATACAATATGTCAGTTGTTATTAGATAAAACACAAACTGTAAAGCGACAGTAGTGACTTTTTTTTTTTTTTTTTTTTTTTTTTGCAATTTTGCCATTTTCCTTTAAAAAATAATTTAAAAAAAAAAACATTTTTGGAATGTTATATGCACTATATTCAAAGACATATCAAACCAGACATATCAAATCCAGAAAATCTTCTTTATGAACAAACAGCAAGGTAAATTGCGACTTTTTAATAACAACATGTTCTCTCCTGCTGAAACCGACACTGAAAACGACTGCATACTGTCATCTGGTGGAAATATGAGGAAATTCATACACCGGGACCAAAAAAGTGAGGGATGCAACCTTAAACGCAGCAAAAACAAA
The DNA here is from genome assembly GCA_963931845.1 of Maratus michaelseni. Lineage (NCBI taxonomy): Eukaryota > Metazoa > Arthropoda > Arachnida > Araneae > Salticidae > Maratus > Maratus michaelseni. The sequence goes on from OZ007592.1 coordinate 399,687,367, forward strand.
CATTATACATTTACTTCTAAAAAATATATATTATTATGCTCTATAAGTTATACATTTATAATAAATCCATTTTATTTTCAAACATTTTTAATAATTATTGTTTATTGATGGTTTTAATGATCAAGTTACGGGCTGAGGACAGGGGCAGTAGTGACGTTTGAAATATTTAAATTCCATTTTAAATATTAAAAACAAAAAATAGATTTTAACAGTAGGTGTAACATAATATTGTAGAACATTCACAGAGAAACAGTTTAATATTGAATGAGAATTTATATTGCAAAGAAATGCCGAGAGGTATACTCGGAACTGAGAAATCACACTTATGAGATTTTCGCTCATATGTTTTACTAGGTACTGACGACATCGCTAATCAATGAATTAATAGTTTTTACCGCATTTCTTAAGATTTTTTAATTTGTAACATAGACCACCGAAACACACGGCCAATTCATGACGTTTAAAATGTCACACGCAGTAGATCATCTTTACATGGCGATTGGTGGTACACCGTTTTGTACCAATCGCCGTGTAGAGGAAATTATCCATTTCGTGTGACGTTTTAAAAGTCATGAATCAACCGTGAATCTCGTTGGTCGCGCGATTGTATACGGACTACTTCGAAAATAAAAATAACAAATTGGAAATTGTACGTCAAATGTGACAAATGAGGTGTGTTATATTTCATTATTTCAGTGAATTGAATTATATCGTATGTTATTACGATATGATTAATTTCTATAATACAATAAGTACATTTTAAATGGACAACATTTTGTTTTTGTTGACATTTACTGAAAGTTTCAATGGGTAACTTAATGGGAAGCCTAGCTTTGAAAATTTCAGAACTTGAAATCCATATTTAGACTCTTTTTCCATTTAATATCTATTTCTCCGGAAAACATCTATCCAAAAAACTGCCGTTAGATTATATGATTGCTATAACTAAACAATTTTAATATACAAATTCGGATTTTAAATTCAGTAATGCGAAAATAATACGACACCATTTTAAATATGACGTAATCACCATGGCAACCTAGAAACATTACTTATCATGGGGCATCATTGAATTACTTACGTATGATAGGATTTAGTAGAATGAAGAATGTGACTATATGACTTGATCATAGAGGTTATAAAATGTCATATACGTCAATTGATATATAACATAAAGTCATACATGTCAGATAACTTCGCGATGCATCTCGGTAGCATGACGATTAATTCTCGGAAGCTGCTATAACAAGGAAGTACCGATAAAAAAAAATCAAATTACTTAATAAATATTTTTATTTATGTATTTTTAAGTTTCAATTCGATTTTCATAAAATATGAAATGACTCGACAAAATTCTGCAACGATTATATATATTAAATTTCAAACCATTTGGTTGGGTAGTTTTTGTGCTGTTATATTTGTGGAAAAACGGACAGACGGACGAACCAGACGACGACTATAGGTGCTGCGTACTTATGTATTACCAACGCACTTAAAAATTTACGATGAGAGAGTTTATGTTGTTATAAAAAAATATCATCACTTTTTGTTGAATAACCCTCGTAATTTCATATAAAAATCAAAATAAAATTTAACTAATATTATGTTTGTTTTGCAATTTGTATGCAAAATACATACTGTATACTGATAATACGCACATGTAACTGTTTGTTTTCACACAATTAAGAAGCAAATTGTGTGTGATGTTCTCTTTCAACTTTGAATAAAATAATGAAAATGGCCTGTTACATTATTGTTGCATCAAATGTTCCCTTGCGAATCTTATATTTGTCATGAATCTTAAAAGAGACTGATTTAAATCAATGTAAATTTGTAAATTTGCAGTTTTGAACTCTGTGTTTTTTTCACTGCTCTTCTAACAAAAATACGGATTAACCTTTGCGAATTTCAACAAATATTTAACACATAACATTTTGTAAAACTTATAGTAGAGGAGATCTTTTTTTCCCATAGTGTCACGAAGATTTTCCCCCACTTTCTCCGCGTCACTACCAAATTGTAAGAAACCGGTTTTTAACTAAATCCGTATATTACGATTAGTTTTCCCTCCTTCGTTATAAGCGAATTTTACTGTATTAATTTAAATAACATTGAAGTGAAAAAACCGAAAGTAAAATTGCAGCTTTGTTTTTCATTTCAGAAATTCACTATTCAAAAAACTAATATAGTTTTCTAAGTAAGCAAAAAAATTTCTATTTCAAGTTCCAAATGATCTATGCTAGGAAAATAAGTACAAATGCTCATGAATTTTAAAAACAATGCTCAAATATTTATTAAAACAAACAAGATGTTCTTCGGAAGATGAAGATATATTCTGATGTTACAGATTCCTATTCTAAGTGTCAATTTTATTTCTAAAACCGCATATTTCCTTTCTTTTTCTAGAAAGCCCTGATAAAAGAAATAAATGAATTGTCTGGTTACGAACAAAAATCAATTCTGATATAAGAATTTTTTATGGTTTCTTTATACCACAGAGATATGGATGGTTATTGCCGAAACGTCAGTTGAGGCTCACTGTGGAGACCCGAAAAGTCTTTGGTTTCTGTCTGTCTGTCTGTCTGTCTGTTCCGCGATAACTGCCGCAAAAATGATCCGATTAGTTTGAATTTTGGTAGGTATGTTGGTGAGGTACCCGGAATTAGGTGTAAAGTTTTTAGTTACGTTTGGTTCATTTGTTCGAAAAATATAGAACATTTCTTTTTAGGTCATAATGCGATCTATCTATGGGAATTCAGGTGATTTTAAAAAATTTCATTCGTTGAAAATAAAATGGCGCATTTGATTAATGTATTTAATGGGTAAGTCATGAAGGCTAAAATTTATAAAGTCAGGTCTTAAATTATTTAAATTAATATAAATGTTGTTAAAACATTCGTCAGATGTTTAAAATTAGGTGTACAATGTTTGGTGCAATTTTATACGTCTGTTCTCATAATATAACTGTTCTCATTTTATTTTATCCTTTTTTGCAAATTTTAAAATGCATTTATTTTTATTTTCCTCTTTAATTTAACCGTAACCTTGCAATTACATTTTAAAGAATAGCAAAATAATAAAATTCAAATAACTCAGACTATTTTGCTACAATATTTTATTCACAAAATAAAATATTTTTGAGTGGTTTTTATATTTTATTGCAATAAATGAGAATTTTATTTTGAAACAAGTTACCTTTTAACTACTATAGAATGATAACCGAAACATTTTTAAATGAGATATTATTCATTTTCTGGAAGAGATATGGATTTTTCGTGGTTCAAAATTTGTATTACTTTTAAAATAGGATATAATATCTCGTACACCGAGATGGTTAATCTAAAGAAATTAGCTTAGTAAAGGACATCCATACTGCCTGAAATAGAACAATTACTGGAAACTGAGATCATACAAAGTTATCACATAAAAATACTTTATAGCGCGGAATCACGGTTGCTATTTAGCGAATTGGCAGTTTGCAAGATTATGAATGATTACCCAATAGGTTTAAAAGTTTCCAAATAAGCCTATTTTGGTAAGATTTTAGTATACTATTGCCATCGAGTTGGATCCGGATGGTCATAGGTAAAAAAAAATATATATATAGAATGACAATCAAAACTGTTTTCCAAAACAAAAATTGTAATAACACTAGATTTATGAAATAGATATAAGTGAAAAGATTCAGTTTACATTTCCATAAGTTGGTTTTGTACACGAGATATTATTCAACCTATCTATCATATGCGAGTGTTTCGTGGATGGCAGGTAAGTAAATATTGCTTTTTAGGCATTAGGATAACATGAAATTATTTTCGAAATATTTGCTTATACTAATAAAACCACTGTGTAGAACGAAATCCAAGATATACTAGAATCCTTCACACAATCAATAGTAAATAACGAATATAAATTTGTTTAGATTACAGGGGGTTCAGGAGGGGGGGGCAGAGCCCCCCTGAAGAAATGTATTTTTTAAATCTAAAACATAGAATAAGAAGTTCATAAGAATGTCAGAATATTATTGCATAAACCGTGTTTAATTAAACGTTACTAATTTCTGAAAACAACGAATTATTTTAAAAGCGTATACATATATATGTAGTAATTAAAAAAAAATTGTGGATTGTAAGATGTTAAATATTATGAAAAGTGAGATAAAAAACTTTGACTTTCAGAGCTGACGTTGGGGCTCCTGATAAGTAGATTTACTAGTTTAGCAATATATTTTATGCAAATATATCATTTTTATGGTTTAATTGAAATAAGTTGTTATGTAACATTATGTGCAATTTGTTTTTTAAACAAATGTTCGAAATTAATATATTTATTTGCATATTAATGTATGATAATACATTTTGTTTCTATTTAGAGTGTGATACAAATTTATGTAAATTTTAAACATTCCTTATAAATGTATTGCTTTCTAATTACAGTGAACTAAGGAATAAAACACTAGATATTACATACAGTTACGTACGTATGCGTACTACGTTCGTAATATACATAAATGTACGCAAAATGGGCATAGCGTTTGCATACATATTTAGAATGACTATTCTTAATAAAATCACGTAATATATATATAAAAAAACACAAATAATGTTTTTTTTTTTTTAATTTATGAAGCAATTACAGTACACTTGTTTCTTTTTTTTTTCTTACATAGTAAAAATTTAAAAAGAAATATAAAGTAGAAAATAATTTAAATACAGTTTATTTAAAAGTTTGCTTTATCCAGTTGGACTTTACAATTCCATTTTTTAGTGCCAACCATAATCTTTGAAACTTTTTCCGTCCCACGACGTACCGACACGTTTCTAGCCATTTTACATTTTTTCTCGAAGATTTAATTTTAAAATGAATACTAAAATAATTAAGATATCTTTTAAGAAGTGTTCTACTTCAGATTTAAAAATAGGTTTTCTTTACTAGCTGTGTGTTTTATAAGAAAGTCTTCTACAATAAATAACTGTTATTGATACCTAGGTACTAAATCCATTATCATTATTCTTTCATTGTAACTTGGGCAATTTATAAACCGCGACGTGTCAGAATAAATATATTGTGAAATTTTGTTGTTTGAGTTTTGTACAACGTACTTTCATAAATACAGTATATTCAGTATAAATATATTTTCTGACTTTTAATTATATTGAAACTAATTTACTTAGATTAAGTATTTTATGTAGAGAATTAAAAGGTCATATTTCAGAGGGTATATATATATATATATATATATATATATACTATAGAAATTTTATGAAACAAACAAATATGACCTTTTCATTCTCTACATAAAATACTTAATCTAAGTAAATTAGTTTCAATATAATTATATATATATATATATATATATATATATATATATAAACTTATTGCAAAAATTAACCATTGAAACAGCAGCAACTAACCATATGCAATGAAATTATTACCCCATATAGCACTGTCATATTACAAATTATAAAACAAAGTCCTAACAAATGAAGTATTATTTATTCAAAAAGTGAAACAAAAGTAAAAACACAAATGTAGGCTTATAATGTAATTTACTTTTTCAAGGGCTGGGAAACCACATTATAAGCAAATAGTGATTGTTTTCTGTAATTGACACCAGCCTAATACCAAAAATTGTGTCAACTCCGAACCCAAACAATCATTAGAACAAAATTGAAAAACAAGGATACCTTTGAAAATGGAACACTACAAATCAATCCAACAATGTGATATAGAGGGGAGAAAATAAATACAAGTATAAACAAATAAATACAAAGGAAGACAAAGAAAATCTATACATTACAACATCATTTATCCATAATCCGAATCCAAATTTTGCAAAGCACATGGTAAAAGTGAATAAGTGAATTCAAATGTACAGGTGAAAATTACAGTTAAGTAACTACCACCATATCAGTTAATAGTAGCAGTTATTAATTTAACTACTGTGATAAAAAGGTTTAGCAATTATATTTTCGTTATACACGAAGCATTTCTAATGAAAATATTATTCTATTAAAAACGAAAGAAGACATTTTTATATTACGATTCATTATAAATATTATAATACTTTATGCAGTGTTAGTTAGAAAATAAAATATTGAGTTATTTAGTAATAGAAGATTCGTCCTATAAATTAAATTTTGAAAGATAAAATTAACTCCTTTTAATTTCTAGAGCGAAATCACTTGTGCATTACTGCTTATTTCTATTATAATTTTTTTTTTTCACAAATAAAATTTTAATCCCAGAACAAAAAATATTTTATGAATCATCTTAGAAATATCATTTTTGAAATAATTTTAAGAAAAAATTTAATGCTTTTTAAAACTAATTGCAACACTTACATTATTTCTTTTTTATTCCTCTTCACAATACTAAATTGTACGTACAACTTTTGCTAAATTTTCTAAAAATAAAAGTAAATAAACATAATCCAACAAGTTTCGCTTAATTGTATGGAAATTAAATCGAAAATAAAATGAAAAAATCGCTAAGCATTTAAATGAACATTTCCTATATATATTTTTAAATGCCGCAGTTTTCCCATGTATAAGTTATTGCATAGTGTAATTTATGGTAGAATAATACGCAAGTGTTTTTATAAAATGTTTTATTACTGTTACAGTGGATTGAGAGTAGTAATAAAAAGCATACTCCTCAAATAATCATATTACATTTTCGTCTTTGTATCTGCAGAAATAACCAAATCACCATTTAAAAAACTACGTTAAAATATACTATTTTTTAAATAAAAGTACTCCAATATCTGTCGGGTCGCCGATTGGACAATCTTGCTTTATAGTAATATTTAGATTTCCTAAGATCTAAAAACACATACATAACATAATATAAATTTAGGGATTATTTATTTAAAAAGAAGTATTGTCCAAATTAAATATCAAGAATAAAACTTATAGCTGCATTTCTTATTTGAATATTCCGTTTGCGAAAAGTAAACTAAATGTATTTTTAAATAACTAAAATCATACAGAATATGTAACCGACGATAACAAGGAAATAGGTAGAAATATGAACGGAAATGCTCATGAATTTCAAACGTAGATCAAAGGATACTTTACAGGGAACATTATCCTTTTCGGAAGAGCGTGAAGTTTTCTGATTTACCAGATTTCATGGCTGCAAGCCCTTTCCTTCATTTGGTAATTTGCAAGTTAAAAAAAAAAAACAAAAAAAACTGATTTAACAAAGGAACTAACTATCACTTCATCATAACATATTAAACAAAAATTTATTTTACATAATTTTCTTTGAAGTTTATGTTTTACTTAGATATTCATTTACAAATGTTACTTAAAATTACATGTAAAAACAAAAACAAAATAATTATAAGTAACTGTTTTACTTAAATAACTGTTAATAACTGTGTTAAATAAATGTTCTGTAAATGTTGTTTTAGTGGACTAAACTGATTTTTTTTTTTTTTGGCAAATTATGTACAAGAAGATATGTACTTGCTTATTGCGAATAATTTATTGAACACGATTACATATACAGTGAAATTTCGTTAATCCGTTGCTACTTAAGACTATATCTAGTTACTGAGGCCAATTACTTTTTTCTATAATTTTCTATCTGCAATTAATATTAAAGATTTTGCTTTAAGTGTCATCGGATAACATCGACAATTTTCACATCCGCTGACCGAGAAAAATAGAAACTGTTTTTGTTCAATATTTTTCAAAATTATCTTTTATGTAAATATAGAGATCTTTCAATTGACATAGCTATTAATGAAGAAAAAAAACCTGTTTACCATAAAAAATGGTGGGGAAAGTTAAAAAATTGCTATTGGCTGTTCGCCGATATTAGCAATCAAAATGTGATATAAAACAAATTTTCAAGGGTCTTCTCAAAACTGGTAAATGACATGGTAAAAAGATCATTTATCCAAGTTATGTAAATAAGAGTAATAAATTAATTTAATTTAAGTTCAATTATGTAAGTACGAAAATTTCTTACCATATTTTTCTTGTCTTCGATAGTTTATTATTTTGAATTAAGAAATTGTCACTTTCTTGCTTTGTTACTAAATTAGTAAATTAGAGAAAAAAGTTTTTTATTTTAGCATTTGGTTGGTAGCCTATTTAATTTCAGCCAAAAACTGAATTAATTGTATTCATCGATATGTATTATTTTACATGATTCAAATGTTTACACATTAATGCAGCTTTGTTTAGTGCGGACAAAACATAGCCTCTCTTTAATGTCCGCCCTAAAGAGAGTTCATTGCATATAGGGAGGACTGCGGACTAATAGGAAATGTTTTAAACTTCATACAGTAGAAAATATAATTTATAAAATACCCAGATTTATTTTATAACATACATTTACATTCAACAGTTTTCTATTATTAGATAAAATATGTAAGTAATAGCTTGATTCGTGTGTAGTCATATCTAAATTAGAATAATGATTAAGAGTACTGACTTCATTTCGAAAATGAAACGCTGTACCATGAGACCCCAACTCCGAGATATATTGAAATTTGTCATTACTCTAATGAATATTTTCCCTCTCAGAAACTCTTTACTTAGACTTTTTATTTAGGCGTACATTTTCTCACATAAACTAGTTCAAAATATTTTTGTTTTCGTTCGTTAGTTATGTACTAGTTATAGAGGCTAGATGCAGTTCTCTTTAGAATTCTAGTTTTACACCACTTATCAATTTTGAACAACAACACACTTATCAATTTTGAACAACAACACAATCTAAACATAAAGTCACTTAAAACAATAAATATTTTCATATTAATCACTCTAAAAGAAGGAATAAAGCTACACCCATTAATAAATGTTCATAAACTTACGCTAATTCTGTCCAGTCGAATATAAAATGATAACCTGCTTTCAAATGTGTTTTAGCTCATTTTAAAGCGGGAATGAAGTCCCGATACGACTCATGTTTTATCTGAATATTTCAAGAATTACCAGAAAGAAAATAATATTAAAAGGAAAGGTGGCGGCCCACTCAAGATATTATTAAGAGTGAGTGGATATAATGGCAACAAATGATCCTCAATTTACTGATTTACTGATCAACCTGGGGTACGCGTACCCCAGGTTGGGAATCGGGCTATGATGTCTTACACTCACGCACCTTTTTTTTTTTTTTTTTTTTTTTTTTTTTAAACCGGTTATAAAAAATGAGAAAAAACTCGCCAAACTTTGGAGATTTTTTCCTTTAATGGTAACCTGGTTATTGTATTAAATTATTAGTTTGGCGGAGGCTTGGAAATCGTGCCAATCAAAAAATCGCCAAATATCTATGCGTGAGTGTATCACATCTGTTCCGGGAATCGCTGCTCTAATGGAACACATAAATAGAATTAAACATAAATATTTCCTAATATTAAATAGATAAAGTGGTATTAATTTTTAACAGGTATAAAATAATAAGGCACATTCAAGTTTTCTTACAAAAAATTTATTATTTCACATACAATTTCGATGCAATGCTTAGATATATTCACTTTGAATGTCCCATTAGTCCCCATAGCATTTGAACTGCATTTAGGCTTATTCTAAATTATCTATTTATAACTAACACAAAATAAATATTGCAAATCAATAACATTGATTAAAATACTTCATAATCATATGTCGTATTGTGAAATATACAGAGTTAATAATTTATCAAAACAAGTATTTATTAACCTAAAAACAAAATCCTTAAGAGTTAGGCTTAAAAAATTTTTAACTGTTACTTTGTGACCAGTTAATTGAAAAAAAAAAAAGATTTAATACAGGTTCTTGTGTAATGCTGGTACAACTACATATTGATAGAAGCCAAGCATTTAACTAATTTATTTTACAAGAAAATCCATATGTTCCGTTTGTTTCCGTGTCCCATTCTCCTCCCACATCGACCAGTATTTCATGTAACTTCATTGTGTAACAATTATTTATTTATAAAAAAAATCTATTTATTTTAAACGCCAAAAATACAAAATATAACAGCATTTATACTTCATGGAATTATCCACTCACAAAACCCAACTTAAATAAACATATCTAAAACAAAATAAACAAACAAAAAAAACATATTAGATGTAACGGACATCGGAAGCGAGGAGACAGGGAAAAAAATAACGAAAATGTTCTTGAAATATTAAATGTAGAACAAAAAAAAAAAGTATCTTTGAGAGAAACAATATGTTTCTTAAATTGCGTATTTTAAATACTACAGATATATATATATATATATATATATATATATATATATATATATAGCTACATTTATCCATCCTGAATCAATCCGCTCATAGAAGATAACGTAAATACATTTCTAAATAATTAAAGAAATATGTTAGATGTAACTGACGAGAAAATACAACGGAAAATCTCATGAATTTTAAATATAAAACAAAAGAATCTTTGAAGGAAACTATTTGTTTTTCTGAAGATAAAGATTTTCTTGATTTACCAGATTCCAAGGCTGAGTGCCAATTTTATTTTGTAATTTGTAAGTTGGAGAAACATGCTGCAAACTTACAAAGAAAACAATTTTTATCTTACCATCACATATGAAGAGAAAATAAATTCCGAAATATTTTCCTCGAGGTTTCTTCATTACTTAGCGATATTTTTACTGATCAATCTTTTATCTGAAAATGATCTTTAAATTATATATAGAAATTTATAATTCTAAAAATAAACTATAAGTGTTTTTTTTACTTATTTACACCATAATTTTTGTATTTTTTTATAATAAGTAATTGAAATAATTGCAATTCTATTAAATAGTATATGCACTTGATTGCAATTAACTTTTCTTTTCTGATCTATATATTTAGACAAAATCATATATTGTAGAACAATATATTGGTGGGATATGATGAATCAATCAATTTTTTCTTAAATTAAGTAGTAAATGTTTCAGTTTCTAATTAAGAATAAAAACACTTAATGATAAAATATTTGACTATTTTCTTTATTGCTAGTGACATACCCAAAATAACCCTAATGAAGTGGTTACAACTTCCTTTTTAGCACTTTCCAACCTAGTTGAAAAGTGCTTATGACTTCGGTTTGTCTGGCCGTATGGCCGTCTGCCGTCTGCCGTCTTTCCGTGCTCTAACTCCCGTAAATATGCTCGGATTGCTCTGCAATTTTTATATGCTATTATCGTTATCTATAGCATGTTCCCTATTTCAACGGAAGTGTATATCACTTGTAGTTTTTTTACAGGGGCACTCAAAATAATTCCGTTACATTGCGGTCTATGGAGAAAAATCATTTGCGGTTTATTTAAATAATGTTTCACTATTTTAAACGCATTGAAATTTATATATATCACTAAGGTGCATTAGAAGAAGCTTAAAATGGAATATGGTGTGCATAGCACTTATAGTTACTTTACAGGGACAGTCAAAAGAATTCCGTTACATTACATCTATGGAGAAAAATCGTCTGCGGTTTATTTAAATAATGTTTCACTATTTTAAACGCATTGAAATTTATATATATTACTAAGGTGCATTACAAGAGGCTTACTGCAGAATTGTGTGTGTATAGCAGTCATCGTTCATTTACAGGGACACACAAAAGAATTCTCTACTGTCTGTTAACAATAATTCCTGGAAGTGCGTTTTAAGTTACTGAACGCGATTTTAATTTTCACTCGCTTTTTGTCTATTACGTGGTGTGTATACATTCTGTAGATCCTATACAGGGCAGCACAAAAGTTCGCGAACACATTTCCGTTTATTGACAGAAACTCCAGAAGGATAATTTGAAACTGTGCTACGCGTTTCCTAACAAAACTAAAATTTAGCATTCTATATAGTATATATACAAATCTATAGATCCTATACAGGGCTGAATAAAAGTATTCGGATATTTTTTCGAATATTGTATCTGTTGGAAATTCCTTAAATTATGTTTTTAAATATGTTATGCGTTTTCCAAATTGTTTACTTAGATGTTATCTTTTAGCTTATTAAACGGTATGTTTTGTAAAATTATTTTGGAAGCGTTGGAAAGTGCTACATAATCTATGCTTGACGCATGATTTTTCGTTCTTGTTATAGAATATCTTTGCTACCACATTTTTTCAAACACATATCCTCGTAGTAGATTTCTATCGTACTCTTTAAATAAATTTACCACCAGTAAAACTGTTTGAATGTAGTAGTATCAAATACATAAATCATATAGGACGCTGCGACCATGCTCCAGTATCAAAACAATATTTGTCCAATCTTGATAATATTGACATGAAATATTGCCCTCAACATCGGAATGGTTACATTCACACGAATATCGGTGTGGTATATTTCGCCATTCTAATTCGCAATGTTTCCAATCTGATGTCAGTATCTATGCTGTATGTGAGTTTCATCGAATATGTTTTAAATACAAAGCGAATAATACTATAATAGTAGAAATATTTCAAATATTTACAATGTAAAACTGATATTTTTGATTATATAACTGGTATTTCATTTTGAGCCTATCCGATATATGCTGCAGTGGCACGGTGTAAACAATTATGCGATAGGTTTGGTAGAGGAGAAGAAATCGCAATCTCTATATACTAAAACTCCAAATTGTATGATTAAAACTTCAACTTATAATTGATTTTTGAAATTTTTGAAATTATTTATCATCCACCTGATGCCAGATTATAAAATTGGAAATTTCAAAATTTTCAAAAATGGCGTTAGAATGTATACTGTATTCTCGTATTTATGTATTTCTCTTTCCTAAAATCATTTGTAAAGTTGATTTTTAAAAAGATAGACATGTGTTGTATTCTTGTTAAAGATATTAAATAAAATAAAATAAAAAAGGAGAGGCATGCATCCCGCCAATAAGCCGAAACAGCCACAATTTACATATTCCAGATTTAGGCTTAAGAGGAAATATATGCTATATTTACTATAAAGTAATAGCTGTGGAATGTCTATGTAGTAGCTACTAAAGGTAGCTATGTGTAATAACAATTATGTAAAATATTGTACATGAATATTTAAAGATACATTTAAAAGTCAATGCTTATTACTAACGCCTTACTTCATTATGTTACTATACATTTAGAATTATTCAAAAATGCAATAATTCAGTACGTAATGAGAACTTATTTATGTAGACATAATTAGATAAATCTTAAATTATGTTATAAATTAATATAAATTGATTTATCCTAATTATTGTTCTAAATTATATTTATTGTAATATTCCTGCACTGCAATCTTCAATCTACTGGTTTCCATTGAAAACTTGCATTATGAGTTTGTAATGTCCATATATTTTGTAACAAAAGAGCGCATATATTGATATGAATGCATTATTATCTTACTGAGTAAAAGCGTATTCAGCGCCTTTACATTTGCTCGTTAGATGCGTTCAAAGGATTCATAGAATTCGCCAGTCTGTTGTTTAATATTATTATTTATGAACATTTTTAGACAAATATGTATTAAAGTGTTTTTTTATCACGTTAATTATCATTATAATGATATGAAAATATATTCATTTTTAAAGTTAATTTGATCGAATGTTTTAATTAAATGCTGATTATCCCCGATATACATAAAACACCTAAACTGGTTTATTAACATAATAAAAAGTTTCTGTAAAAAATTCAAAAATCTAAATAAATTTCTAAAAAGATTTATTTATTAAAGAAAAACAAATGTAATTAATACAGTTAAGTTCAAAATTAACGCCAAATACACTATCGTCTTAAAAATTTGAAAAAAAAAATTACAAAAATTGTTTTCAAGTTAAGCATGGTTCTGAAATTGTATGCTGCGAACCACCTTATACTGGATTTTAATAAAACAGTACTTAATAATAATCAAAATGTGTAAATTAAGTAATCATTCTGTAATATTATTGATATAAATACCACATTGACATTAATTCACAATTATATTGAAATTATTACACTAAAAATTTGCAAGATAACCATTTTTCTGCAAAAGTATGATGAAGACGTTTTTATATTTGATCGAAAAAGAACTGTTTCACAAACTGATAATAATCGCAATTGCCAGTTCGAATAATTATTTAGTAGAATTATTGATAAAAAAATACTACATTTATTATTATTGATGGTTATGTTGAACATATTGCATTAAATGTTTTGCAAGATAAGCAATTTTCTGTTGCCGCGTTGATAATTTCACGTTGTCAATTGTGTTATATTTCAGTGATAGAGAACAGTACTGTTTCAAAAATTAATAAGAATCGTAGTCAGCAATTCAGGTAATCATTGTTTATATCATTAAAGAAAAGACTGGATGGTTTGAATACACAACCTCTTAAAATTCAGCTATCATAAAATGTCAGATATCTATGATATGCACTTCAGAACATGGAATAAAGAAAAAATATCAAATATATATTTTTAAAATTACATTTGAAAAAAAGTTAAACATCCAACGTTTTCTTCATTTATTCATGCCGTGTATAAGCCATTTTCTAAATACTTACTGGAATTTGAAGTTGGAAACTTTTAATAGTTGATTGTCGTGTATACCCCATCGTATTTAGCATGCAATAAGAATTCGTAGGCCTTTTTATTAATTTAGGTTTTCTGTGGGGGGTTTTGTACCGCATTAGTCATTTATTTGAGTATTTATTTGTTTTATTTTGTTTGTGACATTCATATTGTTATTAAACGCACAATACTTTAATTTTCGATTCACAAAATCATAGTACGACGTTGCTGCATACGATGATTAATTATCCATTTTGCGTCTCTGTAGAATTCTAAACTACAATTATTTAATTATAAACACCCTGCGCTCCAAATAAGTAATGCTATCAGTCAAACTGTCAGTAAAATCTACCAGTCAGCAGCTATCAGTCAAAGTATTAATATAAGTCAAACATTCACCTAATATATAAATTATTTTTTTTTATAATCATACTTATTTCATGGCGTTTGGAAATTTTCTGTAAAGCTATTCCACGAAAGAATTGTTTTGTTGAGAGACAATCAACCTTTCTAATCAGATTTTAATGTAGCTCTAGTTACAGTCGTTTATTTTCTTTTTTATAAAATAATGTGTTATAGGCTTCTGATACGACGTTCATGCTTACTTTAAACGTATTATTAAAAAATATTTTTTTTAAATTCAAAATTTAAAAAAAAGTTTTCAATTTAAACATAAATTATTTTTTATAAATTTTAAATCTAATACTCAAAACTAACTTGCCGCTGTTAAATTTATTTATCAGCTCAACATGTATTATTTCCAGATCTCAAATTCGAATTAACCTTTAAGATAAAAATTGATGTTGAAAGCGCGATTCTCTTATATTTGTGGTCAGTATTGCATCCCGGTACAGAGGTGCACATGCACAACGGGCCTGGATATGGTAAACCTGTTTAAAAAAGTCTCCTCCGAAAATGATACTTCTGCCTCCTACTTGGAAGAAATCTAACTACTCAAATATATAGCGGAACAACGAAAAGATCGTGGATATTTCCTCTCAACCAATTTTTATCCTAATCCATTACACCCCGGCGCGAATAAAATACGAAGTTTAATAATATATAGAACTCTGGTCAATGGACCGGGCTTGAAAGGGATCATGTAATGAAAAATGAAGTCTTTATTTATATATATGTATCATATATATATGGAATACTCGTCCATTAAAAGAAAAAAATGGACATTTTGTGAAAACAACCGCATGATTTTTTAGATGTGTACACTTGTTTATGTAGTGAATTACAGTGAAAAACAAATGTAATAAGTATGTGCTTTTAAATTTTAAAATCAGTGGTATATTTTTAGTTATTTATTTATATGAAGTAATTGTATTGATATATACTAAATCCGTTTTATTGAAATGTTTCTTCAAGCTTCTCGGATTTCAAAAGTTTCATGAAATCTGTATTTATGAGATCTTTTTCGAACGAAAAAGAAAACAATATTTAAAAGAAAACATTCCGCTTCGAGAGGGCAAAATAAACACTACTCTTGCAAAGCAGACGAAAATAAAATACTTTAAGGTATTTTTTCCTATTTGTATGTGGAAATCTGTAGTCTCAAACATAAAGAAAACAAGTGCTGTTTTATTGATTTCGAATCTAAAAATACTTTCAAATAGAATTTTCTATGAATTGTAACTTAGTTCAAGCTGGAATATGTTACGAATTTCTCTTTAATATTTTAATTCTATATATATTATTTTAAAGTGATGTTATTTTAGTTGATTTTATATGATCTACGATTCGTTGTCCATATAATGAAAGTAAAACGTTTTTATCACATATAAAATATGATGTCATATATATTTCTTAAATATGAAAATATTTTTACCTCATCGTATTCAATAAAAAATATTAAATACTATTTTTCTATTTTTTGCATTTTATGCAAAAGCATTATTGCATTAATAATTTAAAGATATTTGGTGGTTTCAGAAAGCGGATAATGACGATGTTACGTTGGATTTATTTAACTCAGTCACTGCGCTTACACGTTCTCCATATATAATCTAAACTACCTGTTATTGCAAATTTTGTAACAAATTTAATATCTACAACATGTTTGCACACGGGCTTGCACCATTCACTCCGTAAGCAGAACTTAAAAAAAAAATAGAATGTATTTTGTAATTTTTGAACCCAAAAAATATTTTATGTAGACATGCGCTTTTAGAAAGAAAGCGAAACGTATATAAAACATAAATATGTCATAATAAAGATAATAAAATTTAAAGAATATTCTCCTATATGCTGTTAACATAAGATTCTGCTGTTTGTATTTATAATATGTCTTTGCTGGTAAATGGGTAATTAATTGTGTAATTTCCAATGTTTACAAATACAGTTCTATATCTACTATGTCTGTAAAATTTTAGTTTATTTCTTGCTGTTGGAATGAAAAGTAGAATCGATCTCCACACCAGTAGAGTAAGAACTGCACAGACAGGATGTCTACCCTACCCTTCATTCGATTTTGAATAGCAGTACATTAAATGAGCAGTTTGTGTGTTTTCATTTTCATTTATAAGTGTTTGATTTTAGAAAAAAGTATCCACAAACATATTAAGACGCACAAATACTTATTATAATTCTAAAAAAATAAATTCTTTAATAAATTGCTTTATTTTTAACTGTGGGATTTTCTATATTAAGCCAATTTCGAGTTGCTGCAATGACATGCAATGTTTTATAAATTGTTTAATTTTTGGGTTAAAAAAAAAATAATTTTCTACTACGCACGCAGTCCCTTCTCATACGGATTTTCTAAACAAGATTTACGTATAACTGGAGTTTATTTCTTTTATGTCTATTTTATAAAAAAGTACATTTCAATGTTCGTTTTAAGCTACAGGGTGTTTCAAAAATGACCGGTATATTTGAAAAATCAATAAAAACTAAACGGGCAGCGATAGAAATACACCGTTTTTTGCAATAGGCTTGGGACAACAGTAAATTTTCAGGCAGACAAACTTTCGAAATTAGTTACAATTTTCAACAACAGATGGCACTGCAGTCAGGAAAATTCTAAACCACGATATTTTCCACATATCCACCATGCGCAGGAATAATATGGCGTAGTCTCTGAACGAAATTACCAGAAACCTTTGTAAACCTGTGACTTCTTTCTGTGTTGACACTTGAAAGACCAGGTGTACCTCCACAATCCAGAAACAATTGAACAACTGAAGCATTACATGTCTTCTGCATGTGAAGCCATCCCGCCTGACACGTTTACAAAGGTTTCTGGTAAATTCATTCAGAGACTACGCCATATTATTGCTGCGCATGTTGTATATGTGGAAAATATCATGGTTTAGATTTTTCCAGACTGCAGCGCCATCTGTACTTGAAAATTGTAACTAATTTCGGAAGTTTGTCTCCCTGAAAATTTACTGTTGTTCCGTTGTTCCAAGTATATTGCAACAAACGGTGTATTTCTATCGCTGCCCATTTAGTTTTTATTGATTTTTCAAATATACAGGTCATTTTTTGAAACACCCTGTATATAACGTTTTATAAGTTCATGAGAAGCATATGACAAATATTTAAAAAAGAGATTTGTTTATATTACATTTAAAAAGTTTGCATAAATTATACATTTGTGTATAGTGCTTTTAACCCTTACCCTCCTGGATAGACATTACAAAATATATCTTTGGATAGTGTTGAAAGTAACGCATATGACTTGTAAGTCTTTTCTCTCATTGGAACTATTAGTATGGAATCAGGAGCAATATTTACCTAATAACATGATTCCTTTAGTACAAATAAAGTTATTGAATACCAACTCTCATACGGTCTGTTGAATATAAAAAAGTGACCCAACTAATTACACAGAAAACGGAACTTCACATGAGGAAGTGATTAATAGATAGCAATAAATAAGTAAAGGAATTAAAATCAGCGAACGCTTTTGTTTATAAAGGAGTTATTGACAAAAACAGTATATTGCGTAGACATCGAGAAAAATAATTTTAAAAGTACAAAAAATTAAATATATTTTTTTTCGTGAGCAATTGAATTACACTTTTTTCTAATATTGATGCCTAACAAACTGTGCATGTGCATTGCAGAT
Source organism: Maratus michaelseni (assembly GCA_963931845.1). Taxonomy (NCBI): domain Eukaryota; kingdom Metazoa; phylum Arthropoda; class Arachnida; order Araneae; family Salticidae; genus Maratus; species Maratus michaelseni. The sequence continues at coordinate 399,705,914 of OZ007592.1, forward strand.
TATTATGCAGATGCATTATTTTAGTTATTAATTTGCTCGTAGCGGCTAAAGCTCTAAACTAAAGCCATAAATAAATTTGAAAAACATCGTGAAGCCTTCAATCAATAAACAAGAAAAACATGCATATAAAAATTTGAGGTGGGGTAGTCTGTTCTGGTTTGAAGCTCTTGATTAGCGATTTAAGCAAAACTTTGATATAGAGTTGTGAGCTTAATGTTGAACAAAGATATTAAATGTGGATACTCATTTTACTCAGAATTTTAAGATCTACAACAATTGTACAGACAATGTTTCTGATATAGTGTGCGGATTTGAGATGCTGCTATGGTAATGTAAAAAAAAAAAAAAAACAAGTTGGAAATTGTACGTCAAACGTTACAAACGAGGTGCGTTCGTACGCACGTTTTAGAATTAAATTCATGATATCCCGTGCGTAGAACGGGTTAAACAGCTAGTTAAGTATATATTTTATGACACTGTTCATACAAATATCTTAACTAGTTATATAAATATTCAGATATATGTATCAGCTAGTTATATAAATATTCAGATCTTGATGATTTTTTATTCTGTGAAATGAATTATATCGTCTGCAGATTAATTTATGTCATAAAATAAGCATCTCGGTCGCTTGACGATTTAACATCCATCGGAAGCTCCTATAACAAAAAAGCACCGATTTAAAAAAAAAAAATTCAAATTTCTTAATAAATATTTTTATTAATATCTCCTAAAGTTTTGATTCGATTTTAATAAAATTTGAAATGTCTCGACAAAATTCTGCAAAGATAATATATTTTAAATTGCAAACCATTTGGTTGGGTAGTTTTTGAGTTGTTATATGCGGACAGACAGACAGACGGACGGACAGACAGACGGACAGACAGACAGACAGACGGACGGACAGACGGACGGACCAAACGACGACTATAGGTGCTACGTATTTATATAATTACGAACGCACCTAAAAAATGTGTTTTTTGATTATAAATATGTACATAGCGGTTTAAGCTCACCTAGTACGAGGAGGAAAACTTAGTATGTCCATTACAGACTTAAACTAAAGGGATTAAAACAATTTACAACTTTCTCCTTCTTAATTCCAAATTCGACCCCAAACCACTGGGCTAAGAGATATTGGAAAAGAAAAGAAATAGAATACACATTTTAATGTATAAGTCAATATCTTATCATTTTCAGAAAGTCAATATTTTATTTTATACTATAATAAAAGTCAAACAAGCTTCTTTGTGAGAGTCAAACTTCATTAGAACCACATTTTATGCAATTCCGAAACAGCGCATAGAGGATCCTGTATCTAAAATATATTTCAACAGCGTGAAACATATGGTTAAAGTTGGATGGAAAAATTGTCATAATTTAAAAAATGATATTACCATGACTTTTTATCAAGAAAATGTCTCTTACAAGGCATAACGGAAATTACTGAAAATATATTTGAATTATAAATCCAATATATGAATAGTTAATGTTGGAGTTTTTACATATATACTCATAATATGAAAAAAAAGGATTTTTTTTAATATATAATTTCATAAGCTGATGTAGCAATGTTGTAAATGTAAATCGTAAATATTTAAATTTAATACTTATAACGTGCTAGGATTTCGAAACACATTTTTCTAGTAAGAATAATAATTTTACTGAAAAGCCAGAGATAGTGTTTTTAGTGCCAGGGAACTCCAAAACGTATTATCAATTTCAAATATTATAACTCGGCAAATTGTGGAAGCATATAAGTTTTGTTGTTGTACTTGTTAAAATAAGGTGTAATTTTTATTCTAATTATAACTTGATGGAACCTGTGGCCACATAATTATTTTAAAAGTGTATTTTTTTTAAATACTGACAGGACTATCTCATCAACATAATCCTAATTCTTACTTTGTTTTGATATTTTTTTGTAATAAGGATTCCTTAAGAATATCCAACAGGTAAAAAAAAAATATGTTGCATTTGAATTTTTTTGGGGGATACACTGCTCTTAAATATATATGCTTAAAGCTATAAGCTATATGCAACGTAAACATGTAATATATAAAGATAAAGAGTGATTTAGATCTTGTTTAGACAAACTTTAAAATGCAGTACAATAAAAGTAATATATTTGAATAGGATTCTATAATCGCAACCCACGCATCAAGTCAAAAATTAAGGATGCTTAATTAAAGCCGAAACCAGATTCCCCTCACACCATTACCAATAATGATGGTAGCATAATGATATATTGTAACACATTAACAGACCTACTTTATTTTTAGCGAAATATGATGGAATCACGAAAAGTGATGAAAGCACCATTCGTGCTCACGTTCCAATGAACACGATTTTATGATCCCTAGTGAGCAGTTAAGATCTGTATTCTGATCATAAACAATAATATATACATGATAGAATTTGTTTGAACACATACATAAAATCTGTCAAAATAATAAATAAAATATTTAACTATATTAATTTTAGAGAAAAACAAACAAATTATTAACTAGTCTATTGCTGTAATGCTTCATCTCTATTATTAACTTTTTTTTTACTACAATGAAAAAAAAATTAAAAATAACACAATTACAACAATCCAGTTTTCCTTTTCTCAAACATATAAAATTAGCTGTTTTCGGGAAATGATAAAATAGACAGAAGTTCCCAAACTGTCTTCAAAGTTTGCAGCTAAGGATAAATTTATTATCTTCGTTATAGTTGATCGATTGCTTCTACTTGTTCGTAAAAAAAATGTACAGTGATTTCTTTTATTGTTATTTTTCCCTTGATTTCTTTGTTGACATTTATGTAATTGTAGTTCTTTTACACTGATTATGTATTTATTTTACAATTTATAAAGAGAACATTTGTATAGAAGTTTGCTTTATGTTATTTTTCTACTGCATTAATATAAATTTGTAATAAAAACATTTCCAATTTCATCGCCATATAGTTAATAATTTTTATTCAGATACCCAGTAAGGAGTAAGATACGAAGTACGTGGAGCAAAAATGTGTATAACGACTCTGGATTTCAGTAATTTTTTTTTCTTCATGTCCTTTATTTCCAATTCCAATAGTTTAGAAACAAAATGTACAGATATTTAAGCATGCAACAAACACTATACCAACAATTTCACTATTAATTTTTGGTGAATCTGAAGAAACTGATTTGTTGCACACGCAAATGTCGGTCATTATTTGACTACCCATGAATGAAATCAGAAAGAAATATACAACTGAAAAAAAAATATTTTCAGAAAAGTATCATGTAGTTGCCCAAGGGAGAAGTGAAAATTATAATACTTCTGAATATTAATAATATTTTTTTAGTTATACACATTTATAATATTACGATGTTATATTACAATGATGAGCCAATGCCATATTATTTATGGTAATCGTCTTAAAAAGTTGAAATAAATATTGACACGCAATAGTTTCTGGTTAATTGTGTCACATCGGTTACGTGTCCCAATACAATGGTTGCACTAATGGACAGAAAGAAATTTAAGGAAATGTTTCTATTTTTTGTTGAGAATTTGTGTCCCATTTAAACAATGTCCCAAATATAAAGAATTTACAATATTCGCAAACATTCCACTAAGACTTCCATGTTTTAAAAATATTAGCCATACCTGAGACAATTCTGAAATTAATCGTATTGATACAGGAAAAGAAAAAATATCAGATGTATATGTACAAATAATTCCAATAGTATATTGGTAGAAATTTATAATCTGCGCTTGGTTCAAAATATTTAATTTTTACATTTTATAAATTTTCAATTAGATTCTACATGAAAAATACCTGTGGTTAAATGATTTATTGAATAAATCAAACTTTTAAAAATAGAAACTAATATTCTTGCATTTTAACTACTAGTATGTAACAAATACAACAAGATATAAATAAAATTTATAACGAAATTTTATCACAAAAATATTATCTAGACATAAAATGAAAATTGGATTATTGCAATTTCAACGTGACTTAAATATAAACATTCTCAGTTTTAAAAAACTCTGCATAAATAACATCATGTGGAAGAATTTACTGTAGAAAATGAAAGTTGAATACTTTATAAAATGTATGTTTCATGGTTAAAATTTTAAAGGGGGGACAACATTTACGAAATTATATGTAAAACTGCTGGCGTTGATGTACCTTTTAGGGGCGTGGGACGATTGAAGGGTCTTCAATATATTTATAAATACAGATTTAGCAGAAACTAACAAAAAATTGGTCGTTCAAAAAGAAATAAAATAATAAAAAAAAGTTATTTGTAAACAAACAGTTTGTAACAAGTTTGTAACAGTTGTAACAGTTTGTACAGTTTGTAAACAAAAGTTTTTTGTAAACAAACATGATCAATGTTTAAAATCAAAATAACGTAAGTTTTGTATTTGTAATTTTTAATTCTTTACGAATTACAAATATATATGAGTCTCTTCCAAAACTGTTTGAAGACGTATTAAAATACCTTCCGTCATTCCGGAGAAATAGTTACATCAATGTCAGCTGTTTTACGTGTGATGTTTTTGCTAGCGAAATCAATTAACGATTGTAAATTTAATCTTTATTCATTACTGAATGATCAATTTCTAGTTTAATAATTTCAAAAACTGTAAAAAAAAATCATTAAATGCTTTTAGTAATTCTAAAGAAAGATATATATAAATTTCAGCTGTTTTGCAGATGATTTTGCCATCGTTGTCGTAGCCTTAGTTTTATGTTAAAATAGGGTTGAATCTATAACAATATCAGAAAACAAATTGAAACTGAATGCCTAATGTACTTACGATTATAAAAAACATTTAATCTTCAAGCAATTACGTATTTTTGCGCTTATAAATTAAAATGATACAAAGTTGGATAAAAATTATAATTTGTAATATCTCTGTCGACAGGATTCCAGTCCTAAAAACAGGGGTTGTGATAAATTAATATAATTAATATTAAAGGGTAAAACAATAAAATGTAATTAAGGAAAAGGTTATAAATTGTTACGGATTTTAAATAACAATTGGTTTATTTTATGTTAATTTAATTATATTGTATGTGCGACTAGCGTACTCTCAAAAATAATTTCATCATTTTTCAAAGTGTCAAGGTGATAAATTGATATGATTTAATACTATAGTCAATGAATGTGATCCTAAAAGATTTTAAAAAAGACATACCATTCATTGTTTTAAGTACGGCACGACACGGACAAAGTCATCAAAATACGATCTGTTCATATTAAATACGGACGTATTTTAACCTTATTGAAAAAGCAAGAGTGAAAACTCGAAAAAGGAAAAATAATTTTTTGTCAAAACTCAATTAAATATCTTTTGTGCCCGGATTATCTGCAGCGAGGAGAAAATATGTGAGGAGAGCTGTCACGTGAGACAGCGCTCTGTGTATTTTGGCATTTTTCCAAGAGTGATGAAAACAGCAATTGCTTAAGAACAATTTTTCGTACATTATGCCACGCAACTTCTGTCTGCCATGATAAGAAAGAGTACGCTGATTGTGTTACGTGATACAGTGATCGTACATTTTGTTATTTTACCACAAGTAGCATAAACGCCAATATCTTGAAAAGTATTTTTTGCTACAATCTTTTTGTGTGCTTTGTGATTTTTGTACTCGGTATTATTTTTCAATTACTTTCCTGAACTGTTATTTAAAAAGGGAAAACAGATAATATTATTGGGACTAAAAAATCAAGAAATGTCTTCACCATGCAAACTAAGGACGAAATTATACCTAAAGTAGAAAGTGGGCATAAAATGTCTGATATTGCTAAGCATTATGGCTTGAACAAGTCCACTGTAGGGACAATCTTAGCTAAGAAACTTGTAATTAAGAGTACACAAGTGGCTATAGAAGTAACGAAACTTCCATGTGAGAAATAAAGGTGTGTCATTCATGAGAAAATGGAGAAACTGCTTTTTGTTTCGATAAAAGAAATGGAAAATGAAAAGAGATGTAACCAGTATGGCTATCATTCAAGAGAAAGCAAGAGAAATTTTTGAAGAACTAAAGAAACAAATATTCATTCATCACATGAATATTTAACATTTAAGGCTACTACTGGATGGTTTGCGAAATTTTAAAAGAGAACTGGCATTAAACATGTAATAAATGCATGGCGAGTATGCTAGTACAGATAAAGAAGGAGCTGGTAAGTTCTATCTAAAATTAAAAAAAAAAAAACATTGAAACTGGAGGATATTGTCCACATCAAAATTTTAATTGTGATGAAACTTGTGTGTTTTGGAAGCGCATGCCGAGACGTACCTACATTTCGAAGGATGAAAAAAATATTCCTGGGAATAAACCCTAGAAAGATCAGCTGACATTACTTTTGGGAGCTAACGCTAGTGCTTATATAAGCTAAATACACTTCTTGTCTATTATTCTCAGAACCCTAGAATATAAAAATAAATTCCATAAATACAGAAAAACTAACATTGATGTGGAGATCGAATGTAAGGGCATAGGTCACGTAGGTTCTTTTCAAAAAATGTCTGTTTGAAGTTTGTGCCCCAAGCATCAAGCATCTTCCACCTTCTGACTAACTAAGTTGCACTGAAAGCACTGTTGCTATTGGACAATGCACCAGCACACCCAAAAAAAATTTTGATACGCTGGAGGATAAATTGCTTGAAGATTTTTTTTGATTGATAGTTAAGTTTCTGTTTCCAAATATCACTTCATTGATCAGGAGGTTATTCCGGGTTTCAAAAAATTGTACATTCGCACAGTTTCGTCGGTGTTTTGAAGCATGCAAGTTCTCCTCAACAATGACTTTAAAATTGTTTTGGAAAGATAATGTTGATATTCTTGAAGCGACAATGCTCATTCAAAAGACATGGATAGAAGTCATTAAACGACAGTTAAAGTTTGTTTGGCAAAAGTTATATTCACCCAGTATCCAGGAAGATAGGGATAATGTTCCTGAAATTGTGGATGAAATTGTAGTAACAGCTAAAGAACTGGAATTATAAGTGAATGAAGATGATATTCAAGAGCTCTTTATGGAACAAAAAGTGAGCTAACGACCGAAGAACTCCAAGAACTCTCAAATGAAGAAAATTAAGAAACTTAGCGTGATGCGTTGTCTTTTTATAGAGTTGAACAAGAACCAATTCTGATCTCTGTAATAAAAGAAGTTTTAAAGAAATGGGAGAAGCTTAGGACTACTGTCTCAAAATGGCACCAAAACAGGCTGATGTTGATAGGCTTGGGGACCTTTACAAAAAAAATGCAGTTAATCACTTCAGAAGACACTCATCCTGACGTAGAGAGAAAAGCAATCGACTTTCAACAGATACTTTAATGCCACACAAACTAAAAAAAAAAAAAAGCATGATCGAATGAAGGGAAAGACTGTGTGTATTTAATGTATGTTTATTATTATTATATTTAGATAAAATTTAGGGAGAATTTATATTAATTTTTATATATTATTTAAGTTTTAATAACGAATTAATTGAAATCCCATACAAATCTATACTAAATCTATGATCGGGTAACGAACAATTCGATTAGCAAACATTGGAACGGATTAAGTTCGTTAACCGATCACCCACTGTATTTTTTTTAAAACAAAGCATATTCACACTCATTTAATTTTTTATTAATTACTAATTATTATTTTATTATATTTCTCATTTTCATACATATTTGAATTTTAAACTTCTTATATAAAGATAATAATATTCTATCAACTTCAATATTTATGTATATTATACATATATCATGTAATAAACCCGCAAAATAATATACTGATATAAACACTACATCTCCTTCAACTAAGTTATTCTTTAAAATATTAGAAGGAATTTATTTACACATTTGTACTCAAGTGCAATCCAAAACTTCTGGAGAACTCAATAAATATATATCATGATATCTATCTTTACACTGACAAATTACGGAAATAACATCAGTACTTTCTGCTTTGTTTTTGAAAAGAAATAAATAAACAAACAATACAAAATAAACAATGAACCGGCATTTTGGTTCTTTTATGACATCAGAAAAAAGAACAAGCAATCGTAAAATTATAATGTTATGATACGTGGCGCTGAAAGAAACAACACTTTGCCGGATTTCTTTAGGAGCAAATTCTTTTGTCTTCGATCTCTAAATATTTTATTTTGATATCAGTGAACTTTTTTTAGAAGAATTAACTTTTATAGATGGCTCCTCTTTGTTCGTTTATTTACGATATTGCGCGAAGAAAAATTCGAACGAAAAACGTTTACTCATTTTTCGTAGTTTATTCGCTACATAAAATTTAGAAAATACTACTAAATAGTTTGTTTAACAATTTGCTGTGACAAAAGACAAGTTGGATATTGTATGTCAAACGTGGCAAATGACGTTATTATTTCAGTGAAATGAATTATATCCTCTGTTATTATGATATAATTAATTTACATAATAAAATAAGTACATTCTAAGTTGGCAATATTTTATCTATTGTTGACATTTACTCACAATTTCTATGGGAAACTTAAGCCTAGCTTTGAAAATTTCAGATTTTGAAATCTATATTTGAAATATTTCTCCATTTAATATTTATTACTATGTAAACATCTAGCCAAAAAACTGCCGGTAGATTATATGATTGCTATAAATAAAAAAAAATTGTATACAAATTCGGTTTTTTAATTCAGTAATACGGAAATAACATGATTCCATCTTAACCATGACGTAATCACCATGGCCACCTATAGAACCATTACCTAAGATGGGATATGATTGAATTAATGACGTATGATAGGATTTAATAGAATACAGAATGTGACTATAACTTGGTCATAGAGGTTATAAAATGTCATATACGTCATATATGACTACGACGTCATACATGTCAGATATCTTGGCGATACATCTCTGTCGATTGAGGATTAATCCTCGGGTGCTGCTATAAAAAGGAAGTGCCAATTAAAAAAAAAAATCAAATTACTTAATAAATATTTTTATTAATATCTTTTTAAGTTTTGATTCGATTTTAATAAAATTTGAAATGACTCGACAAAATTCTTCTGCAATGATTATATATTTTGAATTTCAAACCATTCGGTTGTGTAGTTTTTGTGCTGTTTTATGAGGACAGACGGACAGACAGGCGGGTGAACGGACCAGACGATGACTCCGTATACGAGCTACGTATTCATCTAATAAAGAACGCACCTAAAAATAAAATAAAAATGATGGTTTGGGCAAAAATAGCATATTGATGAGTCTTCATATCTATATTTTGAATAACTCGAATATATAAACGATTATTTTCAAAAGCACATTTTATAGTATTTTAAGACACGGCATTTACAATTAAATATACGGTATTTACACAGTTCCGACACAGTTTATTACTACAAATTGTCTGACTATATGCTTTTCCGCTTCTAGCATGCGTAAATATATTTGTATTACCAAACTATTGATATTTATATGGTTGTAATTTACTACAGGACGTCCCATATTTAAAACGGGTTTGGTAGCATTTATAGATGGTATACAAGGCACAAAGAAGAGTTCCATCACACTGCAATTTTTGAGAAATTTTTTTTATAGTGCATTGTAATAAGGTTAACCTAGATGAAATATAAACGAATTGATGTGCGTAACTCAGGTATATTACACCATGCTTTCTATAGCATACGGATTGTGTAGCATTTGTCTTTCATTTACTGCATCACAAAAATACTGTAATACTGCATTGTATAGTATATGAACATTAACTGGCGCAATTTGTTTTTAATTGTGGTATGCGTTTTAATCTTTCATTAAGCTAAATTTTAATATATTACCTGGTGATTATGAAATTGTATAGGTGAAATACAGGGCTGCACGAGAAAATACGTAAGCATAACCGTCAATAGGCTTGAAATGTGAAAAGTGCGTTTTGAATAGTTTCTTGGATTTTCTATCTGAATCATATTTTAGGATACAGAGAGAGGCTTGTAGAATAGGCATAAATTCAGACAAAAGACTACACAAAATGATTGGGTACATTACCTACTATGTATAATAATTGTAGAAATGTATTATACGGTCTCTATTGCGTTTTCTAGTTGAATTACATTTTTGCGTATCATGTAGTGTATATTAAAATCTGTAGATTATACACATGGTTGTTAAAAACAAAGTTAAATTACATTAAGGTGTATGAACTTAAAATACGAAAATTTTATTTTCAACTGTGTTATGCGCTTTCAAAATTGTTAATTTAGATATATATTTTCACCATATCAAAATATGAAGTTTCGTTCCAATATTGTGGAAGTGTCAGAAAATGATATGTGTAATGTATAAATTTTCTTTCATATTTAATATAGACATTCAGAGATCAATTTTAACAAAAGAATAATAAAAATTATACATTATTTCTAAAAATACCATTTCTATTCGGGAAAATAAATGAAACATTTCACTGGATAAACATCAAGAATGACAAAATCTATATAAATATGAATTCTAATAGAAACATTCATCGTGAATATTTATATAAAATTATTTCCATGATGATGTAGAAAATAATAATCAAAGTTACGAAGTAGATTTAAAAAATGTAACTATTATTTCTTCTTAACACATTACAAAAATATTACACATAAGTACTTTGCTAGAAAAAATGCTTAAGTAAATTTTCACAAACATACTATTTAAAAGTAGTTTGTAAAATAAAGCTTAAACACATTTTTAATTTCGTGCAAATTTTTAAAATGCTTTGTTTTAGCCAAAAATATTATTTTGTTAGTCAGAAAAAAAAAAAAAAAAAAAAAAAAAAAAAACATGTGCATAATTTTTGTGATAAAGTAATAAAACTGAAATTACACGAATGTATTTTTTATAAGAAAATTCGTACACTGCAAAAAAAAAAAAAAAAAAAGTGTTGATTTTACAGTATAATACTGGCACTCCAGCTGCTAGTATTATACCGTAAAACTAACAGTAAAAAACAGTAAAAAAAGAAGTAATGCGCACGCTTTGTTAGTTTTTACTTTTTCGATTTTGGTTCCAGTTTTTTTATATAAGAGAACTTTCACTTTCAGAACCGGTTCCAACCAATTCCAAAATTGAAAATGTCCGCTTATAAAAAAACTGCAACCAAAATCAAAAAAGTTAAAACTAAGAACGTTAGAGATCGACCTCAGCTATCATATGAAAAAAAAAATTAAAAATATTAAAATGCGAGCGAGAAAACTGCCAAGAACCTTCCCATAGACTTAACATTAGCTGGAGCATTTCTTCGCCTGACTAGCGTAGGTCTTAAGGATAGAGCAATATCTCCTGCACAAGTAAATGGTAATTCTAAGGAAAATGCAGTAGAAAACGCATCCATATATATAATTTTAATCCTGGAAATAGCACAAGTACTAGAAAATTAAGAATTAAAAATTAAAGTGGCAACGGAGGGTCCAGTGTGGCAATAACTCCCTGCAGAAACGTATATTTCTATGCGAAACAAAATTACAAGAATAAGCAGTTCATCAGAATATGATTGCTAAAAATCGCGTTTTTTGTGGCACTTCTAAAATTTTCTGAACTTCGAGAAATCTTATATGATCATAATACATAGAGGAAAGTACTTTCCTCTATTTATTATGACCTAATTACATGTTTCCGTGCTATTTCAAGATTAATCATGTAAATTCTATAGTTATAGCTCGGATGAATGAAATTAGCGCTGTTGTTCGCAGCCTTGTCCAACAAATAAGAGTGTAATATGCCAGCTCAGGTTATCGTCGGGATAGCTCAGTAGGGAGAGCGTTGTTACGGCAAACCAAAGTACCCAGGTTCGAGTCCTGGTTCCGGCATATTTTCGCTCTGTTGGAAAAAAATCTCAACTATGATACTCCAACCATTGGATACAATTTTATATGATTTTGAATCTAAATAACTTGAAAAATTAAACTTCGTATTGTAGGATATAAATATGAGCTTAAAATTGAGATTAATGGAGATTGATTTGTAAAGCTCACGCTGAGGCATGTGATCTGCAGATTTATAAGTTTTAAAATAGACATTGTCATATTTTCCAAAAATTGTAGTCAGTCCCATTTGGATTAAACTTGTGTATACTTTGAAATTGCTATGTATTATGCTATATTACTTATGTATTTATGAATTTAAAAATTAATATTAGTTACTATGAGATGACTTAAATACATTATATGATATAATGATATAGAATTAATAGTATGAAGATACCTATAAATTTGAAATTGAAGAATTTAAAGGGAAGTGCGCTCATTGAAAATGTTCTATAAACTAGTAAAAAGGCCATCTTTATTTTGGTGTGTATTATTTATGGTGTAAATGTATTGTTGTTGATTTATTGACATTATATTAAAAGATTTTGGAATACTTGTTTAAATGAAATTAATAGAAAAAATTATTTTTGTTTTTAGATTAGACTGGTTTTTATTAACTAAGTTTTTACATTTCCATCCACTATTAATGAATGAAAAAAATATTTTGTCTTAATGCTTTCTGTATACAAATTTTACATCAAAATGAAATTTAAAACATGAAAAATAATTACAAATAGAAAAATGCATAGAAAAATTAGTATTTGTTTTAGTAAAAAGTGTTAGAAAAATACTGATTTTGGAAATTTAGATTTCTTGCGGTAACTGGCTGATAAAGTGTTAATTATGAATTTTTTAAGTTATTAATATTTTTTAAGCATAAGTACGTGATGTATCTCCTCCTTTTTGATTTAACCGAGTTGGCACTAACGGTACATAAAAGAACCGGTCAATTTAAATAGATTTTGTTTTGTTTTAATAACTATTTTTTTTGTTATCTGGATACAGTAACAATAGTTTATATCTATACATACGTTATTATCAGTTCATTTATGTTTCAGCATTTAGTAATAAAACAAAAATAAACCACTTCCTTAATACTCTTTGCAGCGTTGGTGATTATTTATTTTAAACATACATCTCACTCTGAAATTTAAAATAGACGCTACTTTTCAGAACCAGTAAGTTATGATTAAACATTATAAAATACCAAAAACTTATTAAGTCTATTTAATATTGTTGCAACTTTTCATTTTTCAAACGTCTTCAAATACTCTTCCTAAGCCTATTGTCATATTAATAGAACGCAAAATAACTATATTCGTTAAATTGCATTAAATAGCATATACTTGAAATTTTGGCAAATATTAATATTTGTGATTTGGATTTTAATTTTTTAAGCAAAAAATACTTCTCCCAAAATTAAATAAAAAAAGCTTCTGCTAAACTCCCAGTGTTTTTCAACGTTCCCATCAGGTTATTTAATGGAACCATGTGTAGCGTCATGTGATTCCAAGTGCCTTTCAGAAAATCTGGGATAATATTTAAATATGTCTGTCTTTGCGTGTTTTTGTATAACTGAAGGATATATTTTATCTTATAATATCATTTTGAAGTAGCTGATATTTTTCATATGCCTTAACGTTTTACATTTCAGTCGTATAATATAATGAACAATACATTCCTATATTATGACATAGAATTTAACATATCATTCTAATTTAATAAATATCGAAAATACAGCATATAAGTATGAATCATTTCTATTTATTTTACAATTCGGTTTCAATTAATACAACAACTATCGTTTGAAAATTTCAATTCGTAGTTATTTATTTAAATAATTTAGATATTTCTAAATATGGAAATCAGTGATATCGCTAAGCCGTTCACTTTCATCTGCTTGACTGAAGATTTTTATCCATACATTATTAATTACGAATTTCCCAAGCGTTTTGTTAAATTCCCGTAACAGATTGTAACGCCACATTCATACGCATAATTTACAGCTTCAAAAGATCAAAAGTACAGAATGAATATATATTAAAGACGAAATGAGGTCAGTTATTTTGAAGTAAATAATTTAAGAGTAGCAGAATTCGAGGATTTGAAAATTTGAATATTTAAGCTAGTATTTATTTGTAAAATGTGCAGTTGCATATTACGTTTCATTACTGAACTGTGCTACAGTAATTTGAATCTATACATTAAAGATAAAAACAAAATAAATATTTCATTTCACAATATAATATTATGAAATTAAATTTATTATATTATATTATATTATTATATATGTCTAGAATATTAAATATGAAAATAGGAGGTTTTCTATTTATTTTACAATTCAGTTTAAATTAATATCAAACATATCCTTTCAAAATTTATATTTCTAAACTTTCTAAAAATCTGTGATACAGGGACATAGTTCACTCTTTCTTGCTTGTCTAAAGAGTTTTTCCCATACATAATTTAAAACGGATTTCACTAGCGATTCATTAACTTCTTGTAAGACATTGTTATGCTACATTCATAAGTATATTTTATAGCATCAAAATACTATGAGTATGAATATATATATTAAGAAGAAATCGTACTGGCATTTTTTTAAGTAAATATTTTAACATCAGGGATTTTTAACTTTAATATCCAAAAGTTTGAATATACAAGCTAGTATTTATACGTTAAATATGCCGTTATATCATGCGTTTTATTTCGGAGTTATGGTACAAGAAATTTCATCAAGTATGCACATGTACATTCGAGAATAGCCAGAAGCAAAGTTTTGAAGAAACTTAAGGTTATTAAATTATTTTAAAGAAATATTTATGAATAGCAGCAGATGGCACGATGAATGTTTTATTATCTGTATATTTGATAATATGTTTTATTATCTTAATTTAGTTAATAGAAACAGAGTCTAAAATCAAGTTATACTATCTAAAAACAATCCAATCAAACAAGTGATTTGTGGATTTTAATGAAAATAGACTGTTGCGATCTTACCCTTATTTACCACGATTAAATGATTCTTTCTAATGACCTGTAATTTATGGGATTTAAATATTAAAATTATCTATTGAATGGAGATCAATTATTAAAAATTAGTTTTATGTTTTATTATCTTAATTCAGATAATAGAAACACAGTCTAAAAACAAGTTATGCAATCTAACAACACTCTAATCAAACAAGTGACTCGATCAATTGACTAAAAATAAGATGAAGAGATATTACACGTATTTTCCCCGATGAAATATTTATTTTCAATTATTTTTAATTTGCAGGATTTGAATGGTATTATTATCATTAAATATATATAGATTTTTTTTTCTAATGTTGGAACTACAGTGTGGGAGTCTGTGGATATACTGACAAAAGGTAGGATATGTAATGATATGTTATCATGAAATATACTAAAAATTTGGTTTAATCTGCTTGGTGTCAATGGTGCTTTTGGTTTAGAATAACCCGCCTCGCTCAATAGACTCATCCATCCCCCTTCCATTTTTTCATATTTGGTTTTGCTTTCTGATATTTAACCAGCGTACATTCCGGAAGTAACAGATTTTTTCTCATTTTCGCCCTCTTGACAATGGCCAGATCCATTTGCAATGATCTTATTAATTCTGATGTTGTTATTTTCTTTAAATGTGATGGTGGAAATGGGTAGAATTTTTGTAAGATGTCCTGCGACGGTTTCGTTGCATCGCGGGCCAGTTTATCAGCATGTTCGTTTCCAGTTATGCCAGAATGACCACACACCCATTTAAAGAAAATTGATTTCGATGTTTGGTGAAAGGCTGTGATTACGTCACATACGAGTAAGTTGGAGGTGAATATATCTGCTAATGCCTGCAGGCTTGGCATACTATCAGAATTGATTGTGTAGCTTTGAAAATTAGTAGAATTAGCCCAGTCTATTGCATCGTGTATTGCTAGTAGCTCTGCTTGGTAGACACTATTTTCTTGGTGTAAGCAAATCTGTCTTGTTCCCTGTAAAACGGAACCTTTATATGCACAGAAAGCGTATGCAGTGCCATCTGATGTTTCTGATCCGTCGGTGAATAAATCAATATCGATTATCCTCTCATTTTCTGTTTGCCACTTAAAATATTCAATGTATGGAGGTATTATGCTTTTAGTTGATTTCTATTGGTAATTCATCGGGTGATGTTCATCCACCGGGACTCCAAGACGAAGTACCCTTCCAAGAGTGGATATTTTCTTCAGCCGCAATGCAAGAGGGGAAAATCCCGACAGTACGCAGAGAGCTGCAGTTGGAGATTTTTTATAGGCACCCGTGACTAGGAGTAGACATTGAGACAAAATTGAGGAAATGAGCCTCAGACCACGTGACTTTTGAATTCGAGCAAACCATATCGATGCAGCATATGTGATTGTTTTTTCCAGAATATTATTATGCCATACTTTGAGATTCTCTGTAGAAATCCCACCTGACGATGATGATGAAAATTTTAAAAGGTTGTGTGTTACTTGTGTTATTTCTAATCTCTTGTTCCGGAGATGGGAGAGAAAGGAGAGTTGTATTTAGGGTGATACCCAAACATGGCAAAGTATTACTTTTGACAGAGAATAATTATCCAATTTATAAGTAGGTGCACGTTTTAAATATCTGGGTCGTCGAAGGCTTAGAACTTAACACTTTACATATGAGATAATTAATTTGTTTTCCTTTGCCCAGTCGCTGATTAGATCAGAGCCCAACTTGCTTATCATCTCCAGAAGTTTTCTTGTGAGACCATGTATGAGGAGTTGTAGGTCATCCGCATATGCAATTGCTATTATACCGAGTCTTCGGAGAAACTTCATCAAACCATTCATAAATATTCTCCATAAGAAAGGGTTGAGGCACGAACCCTGTGGGCATTCGCGAGATAACCAGTGTATTTTTCCGGATTGCCCGTTGGGATAAGCACCACGACTCGTTAAAAATGAAACGATAATATTTTGGTATGATTGGTCTATGGGCAAATTTTGCAACTCTTGTTGGCTAGTTGCCCTAGGAAGATTATCAAAAGCATTGCTGAAATCCAATGATATCAGAGAAATATATATATTTTCTTTTGTTAGGATGTCTATGTGCGAGAAAACTTCTTGTAATGCTGTCTAGGTGGATGTTCCCTCTATAAATCCATGTTGTGAGTTGAATTGTTCTAGTGAGGTGTTTAGAGAATGCTTAATACGTTTAAGAAGTAGCTTTTCATATACTTTTCCAAAGATTAGGAGGAGAGTAATCGGTCTGTATGCAGAATATTCTGTTGGAAGTTTATTATCCTTCAAAAAGTAGACTATTTCACCTATTTTCCATAGGTCTCGAAAGTAGTTGAGCTTCAATAATGAATTATACATATCAAGCAAGTGGTTGCTTATTTTCTTAAATAGGTTCCTTATAATGTAATGGTTTATATCGCCGTTTCCCGGCGCCTTGTCTTTCTGAAAGGAGTACATCGCTAATCTCAATTCCTGGAGTGTACATTTAGGAGCTGTTGGGACTGGAGTGAAATGTTTAGAATCTGGTTTATTTGAGGGACCAAATATTTGTTCTGTTAATTCCTGATAGAATATTTGTTTTGTTTGAGTTGTTGAAAGGTAGTTTGAGAGTGAATAGCATTCTTGTTTGAATAATTCTCCAAATTCAATTTTCTTCAGCTTTCCATATGGTTCTCTTGCTCTACTACAGAATTTTGACCATGCTTCCCTTTTGGAGGTTTGAATATTTTTCCTGTAAATAGCTATTTCGCTTTTATATTTACAAAAGTAGTCTTGCGTTGGGTCTTGGGTCTTTGACTCAGAGCTCAAACATAGTTATGTTGTTTACGGAGATCATTGGATCACCATGTGAGTTTTAGCGTATAAGAACTTTTCCGTTTTTTGAAATTTTTTTGCATAGGTCTTGGATTAATTTCAAAGAGATATCATAGCGGTTATCAAAGTCCTTTGTAGTGTTTATCTGCTTAAAGTGAAAATCATATTCTTCTATTTTCTTGAGAAATTCTACGTTAAACTTCTGAAATGAAATGTCCTTCCTTCTGTATCTTCGTTGTAGTATTTTAGGAATGGATGTCGAAAGCGTTAATGTTATTAGATGGTGTTCTCCATAGTGTAAGTCATCGCCCATGTTGAAATTAAAGAAAATAGTTGTAGAGATGATATAGAGACGTCCAGCCAACCCTTTAGATGTGTTTTTTCAAAAGTTGGAGAACAATATGGGTCACTTACAATTAGAAGATGTTGTGCGCTCATATGATTTATTAACTGCTGACCTCTATCACCATCAGTGGGATAGCTCCACAATGGACTGGGTATTTAGGTCACCCAATAACATGAATTTCGTGGACATACCTCTTCTGTCAGTCCAGGCAGTAAGATCATCCTGTAAGTCTGCTGAAGGAGGTGTGTATTGCGTACTTATTTTTGTTTGTCCATCTGAAGATAGGATATAGACAAATACTGAATGGGTATGGGCTTGCACTCTTATATGTTGGATATATCTATGTAAACAATTTGTAAAAAGCATATCATATTTAAAAGCCCAATTTCAGGAATTATCAATAATATTCGGAAAAATATTATTGTGCAACCCTGTATATGATCTGTAGATTTCTATATGTACTACATAGAATGGTAAATTTTTATTCAGTTAGGAAACGCGTAGCACAGTTTAAATTTATCCTTTTTGAATTCTTGTCAATAAACGGAAATGCACTCGAGAACCTTTGTGCTGCCCAGTATATGATCTATGGAATTTACACACAACAAATAATGGACAAATAAGAGTTAAATTTAAAAAAAAGGTTCATTTACTGAAAACGAAAATATTGATAACAGACAGTACCGAAATTTTTGTGTCTCCCTGTAAATGAACAATGAATGCTATGCACACAATATTCTGTAGTTAGCATCATGTATGCACCTTAGTACTGTTGTAATTCTTGTTTAAAATCCTACAGTTCCTTAAGCATTTACTTAGCTTACAACTACTAATGAATGCATGTATCTAATTTTCGATTTTATACGATATTTATTACTTACCCGAACAAATATTATAATGAATAGATAACGATAATTCATACAAATCAATAGTATAGCACATTCGTAAACACAAATATTTGAATTCATCTAGAATTCTGGCTCAAATCCTTTGTTTGACATACAACGTATTTTCAACCTTCATGTAGAGGTAAAAACGATGGAATAACAACTTATTTTCTCTCTGTCTTTTTATTTATCACCACCCTTGTATTAATCTTGCGATTTCACGTGTTTATTAATTAGATCATTGAGTTTGTATTTTGTGGCTATTGATGCATAAATGGTTATTATTTACATTTTAGCCCACATTACTATATAACAATTTCAATACGTTTTGAATAGTGAAAAATTATTAAAATTAATCGCAAACGATTTTTCTCCTTAGTAATGTAACGGAATTCTTTTGAGTGTCCATGTAAAGGAAATATAATTGCTATGCACACCATATTCTGTAGTAAGCCTCTTGTAGTGCGCCTCAGTTATATTTATCAATTTCAATATGTTTAAAAATGTGTAACATCATTAAAATAAACCGAAAATGATTTTACCCCCTCGACCGCAATGTAAAGGAATTTTTTGAGTGCCCCTGTAAAAAAAAAAAAAAACTATAAGTGATAAACATTTATTTTTCAATACCGAACCTGCCATAGCAAACCTAAATAACATATGTAAATCGCATGACTCTCCGAATATATTTACGTGAGTTAGAGAACGGACAGACAGACAGACAGACAAACTGAATTCTACCACTGAATTGACCACTGAGACAAACGGAATTGAATCACTTTTCAACTATGTTGGAAAGTGTTAAAAAGATTTTTCAATTTATTAATAGCATTTGCAAATACAGTTCTTCCCATTTTTTTCAATACAACATTCCTGGAGCATAAACCAATGTTTCTGGAGATCTCAATCAATATAAAACACATAGTTTTTCTTTATCCCGAAGACAAATTACTCAAAAGACACCACTTCCATCCGATATTTTTTTCACACAAAATAAATAAATAAATGAATAAATGAAAGAAAATAAATAAAATGTAAAGTACCAGATAATTTTCCATCCTTTTACAACACCAATAAGTCGTAAAATTGTAATGTAAGGATACGTTGAGATGAAGAAAAACATTATTATTTTGTTAATTAAGTAAATATTTCAGTTCAGTATATATATTGATTCCGATGTCAGTTTTTTCCCCTGGGTGTACAAATCCGTTTTCATCAGTTGTTCATAATGTATATTACATATTTTTTGTTCAATCATAATATCCTATCTTTGCGAAATTTATTAAATATTATTTTTAAAGTAATCTTCAGAAGTGTCAATTTTCTTTCATAAAATGAATAAAATTCAAATTTTACCATGCTTTGCATAATCAGTATATTATTTGAGATTTATAGTGTTATTGATTTAAACTTAAATGAAGTGTTTAGTACATTCGTACAGTTTTAAATTAGTACTTTGTATTTTATGTATACGAAATATTTTTAAAAGTGTAATACAGAAGTATTGATGAAATCAGACATTTTATTTTCAATTAAAGATTTATTTTCATACAATATCAGTATTTCAGTGCGCAGGTTATTCACTCTTGTTCATTTTTGGTAGCATTGTTCATAAAACACAATGTAAACACATTGATAATTTGTGTTACTTGTTCATTATTGGTATGCTAATAAGATGACAACTCCCCCAGTGTTTATCGCCCTGGCCACAAATTTAAGATTGTCATTTTTTCTGTAATTTTGGATTCACATGTTTAAAGCTTCTAAAAAATCGATTTCTGTAAAAAAAAAATTGCAACTGTTAAAAATGAACTTAACATTACTAGTCCAACGTGGTCCTATGATTAGTCAACAATTAGCCAGTGTTGGCCCAACCATTTTGTGCTACTTGAGAAACTACTTCCACTTCTTAACTGATAACCCAACAAACACGTTATATGTGGCCGCTTGATGTAAACATTATAGCCAAATATTTTTGCGGCAATTTGTATCCAGCCACCGTTGTATATTAACTGATGCGCCGCTACATCCGGTAGCAGTCGACTAACGGATAACTGAGAGCACGGAGAAAACTAGTATTTTCCGCAGTAGCCACTAAAGTTAAATTTCTGGCCAGTATGTAAAAGCCTGTCATCACCTAGTAAACAGAAGGCCAGCATCGTCTACTTGATATAATGTTGATTATAAGATATAGAGAAATCTTTTTTCTTCACTTTTTCAACATAATTTCCTTTATTAAAAATTTGTTTTTCTATGAAAGCATATTAAATAAGGAGCGAGTAAGTTAAGTTTCCAGCCAGCCTTTCATAATCTAGAAAGTAGAAATCCAGTGCTAATAGTTGATATTTTGATTATAAGAGATAATTTTTTTTTCAAAATAATTTTCATTGTTTAAAGCACATTGTTTAATTAGATGAAAGTATTAAAATAATAATAATAATAATAATAATAATAATTTCGATTTTATGCACTAAAATATATATTTGAAAACTTTTCTTTCTCTTTGCCTTTACCTATTATTGTAAATTACAAATAAAATTAAATTGTTTGTAAAGTATGTCTCAGGCGGTTCTCAAATTCCCTACTCAACAAACGCGAACTTCCCGACACACTTCTGATTCTTTTTTAAACGTAAAGTAATAAAATTGACGTGGGACGTTAAAGGTCCACGGTCTGGTTACTCAGACTGATCTGTCCCACTCAGGCATTAAGGGATCACTGTTGAAGTGATTTGGAATCAAATGGCGTTTTTCATTTTTGATAAATAATTTATTGCGTTATAAGCGATTTTTGTTACCTGACAACATGTTTTTCTCTTTTCCCGCACTGTCGTGCCAGAAATTTGGTTCAAAACGTCACATTTGACAATATTTTCTGAAAGATCTTTTGTCGTTACTAAAAAATCGAAAACTCTGTTCGATTACATAGTTTCTGAATAAGAACACCTGCCAATTTCAGGCATTTTCGAACAAAACTGAATTGATTTTGATTTGAAAACAGCCTTAATACATTGAATTTTCTTATGAACACACTGGAATAAAAATGAATATTCTTAAAATTAAAAAAAAAATTCAGACCTAAACAACATACTACTAATATATAATTCACATTTACAGTTCGGTGTTGTAACTAATTTTTAATATCGTATTAAATTTGTTTAAAAAAGTTTTTTTTTTTCAGATGATTAAAATTAAATAAAAAAAAAAAAATTATGTATATAATTGAAAGCAAGACAAAAAGACAAAGTAATTTATTTTATAAGGCATCGCTTTATAAAATACATTAAAATATTTTGTCTCCTCCCCCTTTTGAAAAAGGCTTGCATGTGTTGGTAAATTAGAGTTTCGGTTGAAGGACACATTGGAAGGGACACATGATCACGGTCAAGATAGGGGAGATCGAAAATTCTCGGAACACAGACGCCCAAGGCTCAAATCTGGCTTTTTCTGACTAGTCATTCTCATTTAGTTAGAGTGAGCGCTTAAGAGATGTTGCCTGTTTATATCTTGTATGAGAGAAGCGAACCAGTAATTTCTTAAACATTGGTAAGGTTTTATCAGTTTGTCTATTCATTAAATATATATGTTGTGATAAACTTTTTTGCATCATTTGATTCACGATAGAATTATTTTTTATAAAACCGCACGAGATTTTTAAAATACTTTTCTTTTCAAAATGTAGAATGATATTTATTTTACAATTACTTATTTCATGAGATTCGCTGATATTATACTTTATTGCTTAAAGACGTTCTCAAATCCTGACCCATTTCTGAATTAATTTTTGTTTAGAATTACAAAAAACGTGCAGGTGTTGTCATTCAGAAACTATGTAATTGAAAGACGTTTTAGATTTTTTGTTAAAGGAAGAAGATATTTCGTAAAATACTGTCAAAGTCGGCATTTTCAACCGAATTCCCAAAGCGGCTGCTCGAGAAAGGGAATAAACTTGTCGTCATGAATCCTTATAACTCGATAAGCAATTTATTTATCAGAAAATGGAAAACTCATTTCGATTTCAAATCACTTTATGTTCCAAGATGTGTCAGAAAGTTTCGCGTTGTTGAGCCGGCAATTTGAGAACCACATTAAAATAGAAAATATTGAGATTTAATTTTATGTCAAAGTTTTGTTCTTTAACGCTTTTTAAATCTAATGAATAATATTTTCCGATAATGCATATGATTTAAAAATAATCTATAATAATAAACTATAAAAATAATCTATAAAAATAAACTATAATAATAAACTACAATGTATAATAAACTGTAATTTATTTAAAATAATTATTTTAGCATAATAATTTTTAAAGAAGTTTTTTTTCCTCTCTTTTTCTGAGTGTGGGAAAAAATTGTTCTCAAAGAAAATTGTAAATTTTAATACAATTTAGAAAAACTTGAATAAGAAAAAAACATTAAAAATTTCAAGATAATTTCAAATAACTGAATTTTCATGTGAAAAGGTTAGATTATTATTATTATTATTTTAATATTTGGCTATTAAACTTTAAAAGATAAATATTCATAAAAAACTGGTCTTTCATGGACTATATAAAATAAAAATGTATTGGAATTTTTTTTCTTTTTTTCTTTATTTATTTTATTACTTGGGTGAAAATTAATATTCATAAAATTAAAATGATGCAACAATGTTTTTTTTTTAATTATCAATAATGATTTAATGAATAGACATCATATACTGGTAACATACATAACAATAATTGATTTTAAAACCATTTTGAAACAAAAGAAAGAAAAAAACTAACATTAGACATACATACACATAAATAAAAGATTATTTAATCACCAATTCAAATTTTATTCTGTTAAAAAAATGCTTTTTAGAAATTTATTTAAATTATAAAGTGTTTTTGCGTGAAAAAAAGTGCTAATTAATAATCATTTAGGTACACTTTTCAAGAAAACTATAAGTTCAAATTATCTTGTTTTTTTTTTTTTTTTCCAAAACACAAATACTTGACATAGTGAATTAATTAGTTTTGTTTTAATTATATACTTTTAAAATTTATATGAAATATGATTATTTAAAAAGGGCATTGGATATAAATTTTAAATATATATAATTGAAAAAAATAAATAAATTAATTCACTATGTCAAACATTGTGTTTCTCAAATTTTTGAAAAAAAAATCAAGGTAAGTGAATTTATAATTTTCTTGAAAAGCGTACCTAAATGATTATTAGTACTTTATTTCACGCAAAAACACATTATAATTTAAATAAACTCCTAACAAACATTTTCTTTTATAGAATAAATTTTGATTTATGGCTAAATAATCTTTATTGGGCGACAGTGGCTGTGTTTTGGCTAGCTTACATTTATAATACCCATAAAAGGCACTTTTGTAGGCATTTTTGGGCTGGATTTAATTCTTGAAAACCACAAATTGCGTTGCTACGGCAGCTTTCTGGCTAGCTTTTATTCATTATGATTTTTATTGGCCTGGCTATGGCAAATTTCCATTAATAATTGCCATTTAAAGTATAATTGTGGCCAGTTTTAGACTATCTATCATTTATGATTAACCGTTAGTGGCCTAATTATGGGGATCTTATTGTATTTCTGGCCAATTCTGTTGTGGTCACATTGTGGCCAGGGTGACAGTTTTTTGACGTTGCCGTTACGGCCCCTCATCTGACAGTTTGGGCCAAAGCTAACGTAGCCAACAGTGGCCCGCAAGTTTTGTGTTCGTTAGGAATCTAAGGGAAAATTTACCGGCAAATTAAAATATGATATTAAAATTGGGTGTTTGTATTGAAATTTTCAGATTTTGATAATTTCTGCATGAATACCGCCGCCTAAACCTTAAAAAATAAACAAAGTGAAAGGATATATAATTTTTCTCGAATATATTTTTTGGTGTTTTTCTGAGACAATTTGGTGAATAGAATGTTAGGGCGTTGACTTTTTTTTGGCCGATTGTACCTCAAACTATGAAAATATTTCATAAAAAAATGAAGTTTTATTTTTTTTGTTACATGTAATTAAGACACAGCTGTTTTCTCAAATCAATATTTTCTGTGACACAAAAAACAAGATCAAAAGATTTCTTTGACAAAATATTTTTTAGGCATATTATATTTAAATACAAACAAATATTATAACGAACACTGCCATTAAACTGTCTAACCTTCTAAAATTTGTGTTTATATAATTGTGCATAGTTTTAAACAGACATTTAATATTGAAATGATTTCATTCCTATTGTATAACGTTACTTGAGATTTTTATTTATTTTTATTTTTGAAAACAGAATAAATGCTACTTCCTAAAAACCATTAAAATTTTTAAATAATAAATTGGCATATTGCCCTGTATTAAAATGTATCATTAAATATAAACTCCATTCTAAAACAGATTTTTTTATATTATTCGAAAATGGACATGTGGTATTTTGTCTAAGCTGAGTTAGTACCAGATGTAAATTTCCATGAGAAAAGGGTAGTCCGTTAAAGAACTAATATCTTGCAGTCGATTTCCATGATCATGGCGAAGTAGTAAGGCAATGAAAAGACACCAGAACAGTTTCTCCAGTAAAGTCCAGCCAATTTTCAGATGAATAGTTTATTAAGAATAAGAGCGATGCAGCACATTTCCCACAGGTATAAAACTTATAGCATAGCTCTTGGCTTTCACGATGGGTCACTCCATTGATTACAAGTTGTTAACTGGCCAGATGAATATTCTACGACATAAAAACGCCAGACACATATTTGTTTACACTTTCAGCTACGTTAAAAAATCTAGTGCTCCGACCGATGCGGGCGAGTTTTGTTCTCTCCGTGGAGACATACAGAAATTTACGTCACGAGCGCACAACCCAATGAGTGAGAAGCTAGCTCCAGCCCAGCGAATGAGGCGCGAAGGAGAAGCTAAGACAGTAAAGAATTCCGATCCTGGTCACGGATAAATTTTGAAGTTAAAATCCCAAGTGCGCGAAAAAATCAGAGCAATAATAATAATAGTAAAAAGAAAATGGCTTTTAAAAAACATTCGAAATGAGAACGCGTCTCGGAATTTTATAGATTGGGGAGCTGATAAAAGCGACGAATGAACTTAAAATTTTAGATTAAGATTTAGAATAAGATAATTATTAATATACGGATATTTACTTTTAAAAGGACTTTAAATAGGAATAGATATTATTAAGAATTAAGGAAATGCTGATTATGTCAGAAGTTAGATTAATTTAAAAGATTAATGCGAATAAAATGGAAGGATACGAAGGAAATAAATTTTTTATATAACATATATATATACTTAGTAATTATAAAAGTTATTGTGACATAAAACAGCGTGAATTATTTCTAAAAAAACTAACAAAATACATCAGATAATTTGTAAAACATTTTATAAAATATGTAAATAAACAAAATGTGAAACTTATTTGAAAATGAAACATTCATAAATTACATTTTCTACACTGAATTTTCATCAAATCTATGAATATTTTTCTTATGTTAAAATAGAATTTTGTTTGTTTGTTTTTCTTTTGCCTTTATTCCCCTTTTACTCTATGAAAATGAAAATTAAAGTTTGAGTAAACCATATTTTCATCTCATCTTCTCATTTAAATTTTGATATGCAGTTTCACCTATGACAAGATAATTACTGGTGCATCGTTTTTTTTCCTTTTTTCGAAAAATGTATTACATTGTTTTGCTTTCAGAAACATAACTTTTTTTTATATAAGAAATTCAACATTAACATTTTATGCCCAATATATGGGATTTATATAGAATGAATTTTATATAGAAAAGGAATTTATATAGAAAATGTTTAATTTAATGCGACAGCTTGTATATCCTAGTTTGAAGCCAAGTGGTGGTGAATATATTGATTTCTGACCTTTGAGATTGCAATTATACTTTTCAGAAAAAAATTATGTACTATATAGAATATTTGCAATACGGTGAGTGGCGCATCAGGTAACTACAAATTACAATCCATGTCTATAAAACAAATACAAGGATACCCTAATAGAAAGAGCTTCCTGTAAAATATTACCCTTTTTACATAATTAGTATAGAGCAGAGGTTCCCAAAGTGTGCTCCGCGGAGCCTTTGGTGCTCCGCCTATACTTTTTAGGGGCTCCGCGGCGTTCCAGGAAAATAAACAAAACATGACAGAAATTAGCATATTACAAGGGAAATTTTTTCAAAAGTATGTAGTTTTTGTGTGTGTGTGTGTGTGTGTGTAAGAAATAAATACATCTATCACTGGGTTGAAAAATACTATAATATATTTTATTTAAATTATGTAAGAATTTGTATTATACATGTACCCATTTTCATTATAATGTTTCTGATTTGTACTACTTTATTTTATGTTTCGGCATTTAACCCTTTGAGAGACAAAGTACTTATGTTTCTAAAATGTTGAAATCAATGAATCACACCAGGATTTAACAGCAAATTTATTTGGAAATAAGTAAAAGCTTTTTTTCACATATATTACAAAAGCAAAATTTGATTCCAAAATTCCGGTGTCATTATAGTGTTTGGGAATTAAAATTAAGTGGGATATATTATAGCCCAGGCCCTTCAAGGTGTTAATGTCTTTTAAAAATTCGATTCAAAATAAGCTACAAGGAATAGTATTCTGAATCGAATGCAAAACGTGAATTGAAAGAGCAAAGGCGTGCCACTGCTGTTATCTCTGCTTGCCGAAGAAAAGGGGGTTGTTCTTTGGAGTTCCGCCTATTCATAAGTTTATACTTAGTTCTTTTTTGCTTAGTAAACCAGGTTCTAACTTCCTAATGAGGTAAGTGTGCCCCACATTGTTTATTTTCTTTCGCTTCACTTTTTGCGATCTTTAAAATGAGGTGTTTTATACTCCATTACTTGCTATACTTACTGAGAAATGTGTTAGTTAAGCTTTGATAGACTTATAATTGGTTTTAGCTTTTCGTTAATATTTTAATTTAAGTGGTTTGATCTCAAATTTCATGTTTTATTTCAATTTAAAATTCAAAACTGCTTCAATTTTTTTTAACCTATTCAGTTTTTCAAAAGTTGTAATTAATTTTGACACCCTGTTCGAGAAAATGGAACATGAAATAAATATTTCTTTTTATACTGTATTTTTTAAACTGTATTTAATACTATTTTCTATATTGTTTTCATAGTAAAACAATGTTTGTCGGTTGAAACATCTTTTTTTTTAACATCTTGTATCATTTAAAGCCCCTCATTAGATTCATTTTACATTTGTGTATATTGTGTATGTATATTTCTTTATTTTTATGTAACATTAATTTCTTTAATCTGTTTATGTTATCTGTATATTTAAATTTTTTATACTGTTTTTCATAGTAAAACAATGTTTTCCGATTAAAACGCCTCTTTTTTGTAACATCTTGTATCATTTAATAAACACCTCATTAGATTCATTTAATATTTGTATACGTTGTATATGTAATTTTCCTTTTTCTTTTTGTAACTTTAATTCCTTTAATCTGTTTATTTTATTTTTATTAATCTTCAGTTATTTAAATTTTCTATACTGTTTTACATAATTGTACTTAATTTTTAAAGCAATGTATGTTGCTGAAAATGCATTTTTTGAACATCTTGTATCACCACTTAACAATCCCTCTTTAAAATTTTGTTTTAATTGATCTCGGAATTGACTAAGATTCTTATGTTATGATGCCACATTTTCCTATCAAAAATAAGGCTGTAGCAATAAAAAAATATATATTGGTTCTTTACATCTGTCATCACACTAACAATCTAAACTTTTGCTCAGCTCCACCCCTCGCTTAGACTTTTCGTGAATGAGTACCGCCCTCATATAAATTTAACCCCTCCCATATATTCCGTTGTGTTAGTAAAGTTTTTATACTAGTTACAGTTCTTTTATATGTATAGCTTTAACTGTATATCTATTTTGAGGCAAAAACAATGGTGAATGAAAGTTTCTTTCAAAACTATAATTAGTTGCTAAATACTTCAAATAAAACATCCAAAAATAGTGATCGATGCTGCACCTAACAATGCAGGTTATAGATTTTGCCCCGCCCACTTAAACACTAAAAGGATGATCTGCTTCTAAATGTATTTTTTCTTAACTGTTCAAAAGAAGAAGCTCACAGGTGATTCGTTTTATTTGCATGTTTAGAAGTACTAGAAACATAAAGAAGAACGAAAGAAGAATCCGTAATCGCATGATTCTATTACGGATGGGCGGGACTAGCGAAAACGTTTTCTATAATTACTCATGAACAACTGGGCGTACGCATTTTCCTTCTTTTCGTGAGTAGCCTTTTGGATTATGCAGAAGTCTCCCTTTGTAAATGAAAACTGTACAACTTACCATTTTTTTCTGTGTGTGTGCGGTTTTCGCCACAAATAATAATAGTTTCACGTAAGCCTCAATGCAATGCATAACCCAGACAGGGTTACCATTTAGATCTTTAATTCAGAGTTCATACTGGAAATCCCGAAAGAATTTTTTTATTTTAAAAATGGATGTCATTAACCTCTTAACAGTATTGCTCGAACGTCGCTCGGGTAAGAAGAGTTTGTTTTCTTCGTTACTAAAAGCTTTCAGAAGCCACAAATTTTTAACTATAATTTTTGCTGTATTGGGCGGACATATCTCGATTATACAAGACAGATATTTTAATACAAAAAAGTAGTTTTTAGTCCTTATTTTTAATTTATTGTGTCCATTAATAGCAATATTAAATAAAACTGTTAAGGTGTTAAATAATAGAAAATCTGATTTTCACAATTTCTAGTACGAATTCCGAATATCTGTATCAAGAAAAGGGCTAAACTGATGCCCTTGGCCCCATGTTTGAAACTACTGGTTTGGACTCTTATCCAGCAGATCTTTCTCTGCTCCATAGACATAAAAAAAACGTTAATTTGTAATCCATAGAGTACCGTGGGGTTAAGGGGCTCCGCCTTAGAAATTCTTCCCAAAAAGGGCTCCGCGAGCCCAAAAGTTTGGGAACCACTGGTATAGAGGTTTAAAAGAGGCTTTCACATTATACGTATACAATGGATGTTATTTACCTTTTCAAAAGCATTATTACATTTACTTTACAAAGAGTTTGAATGATGTGCTATCTTTCACTAACAAAATCCTAACACAAAGAAAATCCTAAGTCTTAGAAGAATATAATTAAATGTATATTTATTTTGTACAATTTATAATGTTTTCAGAAAATTTGCTAATAAACTTTTTGTTCCAGCTTAATAAAATAAATCCTCTGATAATTAAAAGAAACTGTAAAAGTAGAAGAAAATTATTTTTTATTGCTTCATAAAATATTTTGTTATTTAATACATTTTTCCCCAATGATTTATTTATTGTTTAACAAATTACATATTTAATTTGTTTTTGTCCCATATTTCATATATTAGACCTCTATTTAATGAATTTGCAAAAATATACTTAAAACAGTATTTCAATAAAAAAGTAAAATTAAAAGTAAAAATTCATTTAACCGAGAATGAGCGACTTGAAAGAAATTCTTTTAACAAGAATATAAAAAAAAAAAAAAAAAAAAAAAAAAAAAAAAAAAAAAAAAAAAAATGAAGAGATTTTAGATTTTAGATCTTGGAACTACAAAGCTATTTATCACACACAAAAAGCATTAATCAAACTTGACAGATTCTCTATTTTTAGGGAATTTGTTTTGACACTGAAATAATTATATGAGAATAATGATGATTCCTGCCGCCTCTAAAAAATCCTATATAACTAACAATATAATGTAATCAAGTAATACCGGCAGAACGTTTTAAAAATTTTACTCATTTTATGAAAAACTGTATGAAAGATTGAAAGAGGCTTTCGCATTATCAGCAACCAGTGGCTGTAATTTAAATTTCTGAAGGCAGTGATACATTTATACATAGAAGAGAGTTTCTGTGCTTCCATAAAAATGACAAATACGAAAATTCTTATAAAATATTTTTTAAATCATAAAGATTTTATAACATAAGATTAAGTTATGACATACACTTTACATAATGGTTTGTGCTAACTAACGGTGCTAACTAATTTGCTAACTAACGGTGTCATTGCAGTTTAAAGAAATAAAGAAACTCATAATTAAAATAAGCTGAAGAAAAAATAATTAATTTTCTGAGTACCAAAAACAAATTTATATTTACTATGTTTATTTCGTACAACAAACAACAAATTTATCATGCACAAACAGCTTTAGTTAAACTAAAATAAAAATTACATTTTTCGGACAGTTTCATTTCAATCTGAAATAATTACTTAAGAAAAATTATGATCCGAGTGTCTAAAAATTTTATAGAAGAATATTTTGAAGTTATCAGAAAATGAAAACAGAACATTGTGAAAAGATTAACTTTTTTCCATAAATAGTACGATGGTTACAAAGAGGATTTCATATTGTCAATAATCGATGATTATAATTTAAACTTCGAAAACATTTTTAAATTTACATTGACATTAATTAAAATTATCTGCTACATTTCCATAGAAAAAGAAAAAATATATAATTTTTTATAAAATATTGTTAATTTTTTTTTTCTTATAGTCTTCAGTTTAGATAATGGCTTGTGATCATTTTCTAATTAACTGTATTATTGCTGTTTAAGGACGTAAATCAATAAATAATTAAAACAAACTGCAAAACAATAAATGAATTATTTTACAGAGTACCAAAAACAAATATATATTTACTATATTTATTTGATACAATAAACATCAAATATATCATACAGAAACAACTTTAGTTAAATAAAAAAAAAATATTACAATTTTTGCGAGTTTCTTCTCAAACTAAAATAATCACACAAGAAAAATGATTATCCGAGTTTCTAAACATTCTATATGAGGAACAGTTTGAAGTTTTTAGAAAAGACAGATTGAACGTTATGAAAATATTACCCATTTGTCATAAATAGTACGAAGATTTGAAAGAAGCTTTTAAATTATCAATATCCAATAACAGTAATTTAAATTTCGAAAAACATATTTATATTTACATTACCAATACGCAGACAAAATTCAGCAGCATTTCGAAAATATTACCTTTTTCCCCCATAAATAATATGAAAGATTGAAAGAGCAGGCTTTCATAATATCAGTATCAAATAACTGTAATTTAATTTTTGAAAAACGTTGTGACATTATCTTTGACATTAATTAAAGTAATCTTCGCTCTTTGTATAAAAACGAAAAATAAATAAATAAAATATTTGTTTTAAAATCTTTATTTATAATATAGGTTTAAGATAAGGGTTCGGAAACATTTACTAATTAACTGTATCATTATAGTTTAAAGAACTAAATCTACTCATAATTAAAAGAAACTACAAAAAAAATAGAAGGAATTATTTTTAAGAGTAACAAAAACAAATATATATTTACTATATTTATTTCCAGTGACATTTTATTGTTTAACAAACTACAATAAATAACTATGCTTCTTCAGTATTTTATATATATCAAAACTGTGTTTAATAAATTCATAACATCATATTTAAAACAGCATCATCGTAAGAGTAAAAAATATACCAGGTGTCCGAAAAAGGTTGGACTGATTTGAAAGAATCATAATTCTAAAAATAATTGAGTAAATGCAATTATTTATTTTCAAAGTACTCGTTAAATATCCAAGATTTGTTAGATGTAGCTGTTTTAAAATCGTGACATTCAAACGATGCGCATAACCGATGATCGTAAAATGCAAATCGCACCACACATTCGCAATTTTAACTTTTTGCGTAGGTTTTTTGTGTACATAGTTGATGTTGTGGTTTCTTTCAACCACTGCCATTTTTTTTATTTAATTTAATTTAAGAAATATTCTATTAATCTTTATTCATTTAATATTAAAAATTCGCATTCAAAAATTATTTTAATTCTTTCCTTTTTAAAACTTCCCCTGTAAGCTTTTCTTTATTGCATAACATTTCGCTTTTTTAAAATGATAGTGATCGTTTTTTATCTCTGTACTTCTGGAATTCGATTCTGCTATAAGCTTCTATAACATTCTTTGCATAAGCCCACTTCCTATTCTAAGTCCCGCCCCTCGCCAATCAAATTTAATCGAGTTTAATACGAAATTTTTTATCTCTGCCGATTGGCGTTTTCATTTTTCGGTGCCCCGCTTCTGTCTCAGCGTTGCGGCTGCGCGCTCACAGACTGAGATGTTTCCTACAGAAGTGTGTAAGGTGATCGCTTGGCTTGCTGCAAAAAAATGTTATGCGTACATCGAAAGTTACGATATGAAGAAAATATATATTTTTTAAAAATTGTGATGATTTGATGTCCATATTATTTTACTCTGATTACGGCAACAATGAAATCTTTTCCAACAACGTAGATAAAAAGACGGTTGTGTGTGATGGTAGCTCGCTGGAACCTGGCATATATGGCAAGAATGGCTTATTTTCATTCGAATGGGGATACCTTTTTTTTGTTTTACAAATTGCTTGATAAAGTCGAATGGTGTTTTAATCTTTAAAACCAACATATCAGAGTTTCCCCAAGAGAAAATTCCATTAATTTTTATGATGGGGTATATTTAAAGTATCAGTTGTATACTTCTGATAAAAAAAAAAAAAGGTGGATCTATAAATAAGAGATTCCCTCAGAAATACTCCTTTTTCAAGATTCTTTATAAATAAAGATTTATTTTGAAGCTGCAATTTTCAGTGCAAGTTCTTTTAATCACATCTGCCACTTATGTTCCTTTTTAGGTTAATGCAGGTAATATTTTCACTTTTATCTTCATTGTTCTTGATTATAAATTTATATGAATAATTATTTAACGAATCATTTTTAATATTGTATGTCATGTCGTTGTGGTCTTTTGCGGCTACAACAAAATTGTACTCACTATACTCTTTCGATCAAATTCGTATACATATTATTTGGAATATTAACAAGATTCCAGTGTTAAAAAAAAAGAACTTATCGTCCAAACACCACAGTGGATCCTTTCCAACTAAATCGAAGATGCTGAAGAACTTTCTAATTGACATTTTCCCTATAACTCCAATCATTTTAGACTTATACGCTTTCCACGCCGGAATCATCGAAGAAATTGCGAATTTGCGTGGTGTGATTTGCATTTACATATCATCGATTCTGCGCATAGTCTGAATGTTACGACTTTAAAATAGCTTACATCTAACAAATCTTGGATATTTGACGATTACTTTGAAAAGAAAATAATTGAATTTACTCAATTATTTTTAGAGTTATGGTTCTTTCAAATCAGTCCAACATTTTTCGGACACCCGGTAAATATATATATTTAACCAGTAATGAGCAACTCGAAAGAAAATATTTTTACTTTAATGGAATATGAAAAGACTATTTAACTATAGAACTGTCTATCAGACAAAAAAGGTATCACGCATACTCAACAGGTTCTCTTTTAGCATTTGTTTTGACACTAAAATAATTAGTTAATTAAAATAAAGAATTTTTCTCTAAAAAGCCCTATAAGTTTAAGATTAGAACAGTTTCAAGAAACACAAAAAGACTTTATGAATATTGTTTTTTCTACAAATAACTTGAATCTTTGAAATAAGCTTTTACATTATCAGCAAACAATGGCTGTATTTTAAATATCTAAAAAACGTTTTTAAAACCATTGTTTGAAGTTACATTTACTGCGGTTAGAATTAAAATGATCTGTAGTATTTCAAAGAAATAAGAAAGTTTAATTTCTAATACATATGTTTTAAAATCTACATTTATTATATACAGTTTAGATTTTTCAATGTAAATATCCAAATCAACTCTTTAAGTGCCGTTTTCATAAATAAATTAACCGATATTTAAAGCACAATATAAAATAAATAAAGATATTTTTTCTCGTTGTACCATAAAACACATTTATATTTACTATATTTATTTCCAATAATTTCTGTATTGGTTACGGTATTACAAATAATAAATTATTTTCTATTTCATTTCCTAAATTAGAGCTTTTTGTAATAAACTCCCATCAAACTTCTAAAAGTAGTATCCAAATATAGAATAAAATTTATTTAACCAACAATGAGAAACGCGAGTGAAAATCTTTTAAAAAGAATGAGATTAGATGTTGAAATTATCGGGCTATTTACCACACATTAACAAGTTAATTAAACGAGACCAATTAACTTTTTACAGCGAGTCTATTTTGAGATTGACATAATTAAACCAGAAATAAAAACATTTTTTTTTACTATAAAAATTCTATAACAGAAAAATAAGGAAGTTATCAACAAATGCAGATTAAAATATATTAAAAATTTATTTATTTATTTATTTATTTATTTATTTTTTAACCGGTACAATTTATCAAGATTTGTTAGAAGTTTGAGATTATTATTATATCACGGTTACAATTTGAAATATCTAAAACATTATTTTCATCTAATTGGGCATAAATATGTATATTAAAAAAAAAAAAAAAACACTTTAAATTTTCAATAAACGCCTTAATATCTTCATTGCTTTAGATATTGGATATATTACATGCGTTACATTAGACTTCTTAGTAAATAATTTCAATCAGAAACAATAAATGTAAATGAATTTATTAAAATTAATAACTGTAATTAGGATATAATAAAAACTATACAATGTTTGTTTTTTTAATATTTTCTTTTTCTTTTTTTTAAAATTTTTATTAATTTTAGCTTTGAGATATGTATAGTCTTGTAAATGTAAAAAATAGAGAATGAGAGAGAGAGAGAACATCCCTTATTTTCAAATACTGCAAAACTGTCGGTGTGAAAAGCGAAAATAGCATTAGATTGGAAATATCTCTTCTTTCCGTTTATGTTAAAAAAGAGTGTAAACATAGAGAAGGGTGTGGAGAGCTTCCCCATAATGCATCTGTATCACACTTGGATTATGGTGAATGCTAAATTCGGTGACTAAACAGGAAAATCATTTCTGAGGTAGTTTAGGAATTATGCAGATGTAAATTTTTAAGACCTAAAATTAAATTCCTTTTTAATGTAGCTGCAAAACAAACTACAATGCAGGTAGTTTTCTAAGCATACCTCAAAACCTACTAGACAGAATGATCTGTAATTTTGGATTCGCATATTTGAAGATTCCATAAATCGATTTCTGTAAGAAATGTATAGGTTATAGTACCTATTTTCCGAATATTAATTTCAAATAATATATATTTCGAATAAAAAATTAAATTTGCATACCTGTATTTCTAAAGCAAGAGACGATAAAGGTTTTTCATGTTGATAGCCGTGGTCGGTGTGTTATTTTTATACAAAATTGCATGATTTCACTTTAGAATCAATATCATTGTTGCATAGTGTGATATAGAAGATAGTTTGTCCAACAAGAATTATTTACCTTATATGGAAATTGATTGCTGATTTTAACTTTTCAAAAATACATCAATTGGGATTTACAGAAAAACTGTAAAAAGGAAATAAATTTAATCTCAAAAAGCAATAAATAAATTCGCAATTTTCATAGTACAGGACATTAGAAATTACGAAAATAAATTATTTGAGATATAAAAGAAAAAGTAAAACATAAATGGACTTCATCTGAAACAGTAATTAAAATAAATCTAGTTATTGCGTGTATGTATAGAGATACAGGGAATTGTGAATTTGTATATTAATATTTTTTTTAACGAATATCCCTTCTAGCATTAATCTATCGAAATGTATTCGTTTTTTTTTGTAGCCGTTATCAAAACATATTGATTTACCATGTTTTGTTATGTTTTATGTGTGAAAAAAAATTTCGGACGAAATTCCATTTTCAAAATGCTTCACCCATACTGCTGAAAATTTGCAGCAAACTGTCCTGTCACTTGACCGTTTTTATAGAAAACGGTTACATAATCGTAATTCAACTCTATTCTGACCATACTATTGCCCATATTATGGTCAGAATATAGTTAAATCACGGCTATGTAACCATTCTTTATAAAAACGGTCAGATGTCTGGACAGTTTGCGGCAAATTTTTAACAGTTCAACAAAAAGTAAATTCCAATGGAATGACAAAGACAGTAACAATACAAAGTGGATATTTAGAATTGAATAGCTTCAAAAGCTTTTGCTTTTATTCTAAAAGATTCAGAATTTAATGGAAACCTTCTGTGATGTGTCGTCTATGTTAAAACGAAAGTAAACGTTCGGAGAAATATTGAAATTTGACACATACAGCGTGTCTAGTCCATAGCTGTCAACTATTAGGATTTTTGGCATCACTAATTAAGAAATGGAATCTTCTCCTTATTTAATCGATTGATCTTGCGATCAAACCAGACGGAAAATATCTTTCTAAAAATACTTGTGTCAAGAAAAAATCGTTGTACTTGGCAGCTAGAGTCTAGGCAAGAATGCATTATATCAATTGCAATTTCATTACATTACATTACCAATTTTTGAAGCCCGTCGGAATGTTACGCAAAATTCTATAGCTCCCCCCTCCACATACATACACACACTTTTTACGGAATCTTTAGTTGCTTATTTTAAAACATTTACAATGATATATAAGCTACTGAAAGGGGCCTCCGTGGCCGAGTGGTTAAGGCACCACGCCGCTAATCGCTTGCGAGTGTAGGAGGTAGTGGGTTCAATTCCCACTGGTTCTATTGCACACACACTTTGTGTGGAACCCCCAGGTTGTGTCTCTTGTGTTGTCATGTTTCCTTGTACTATCTCGTCAAGATGTATGTAATTGTAGAATTCATGTATATGTTTCTGTGAATAATAAATAACTGTATATGGATCATTCGAGACGACAGCCTTGTAGCTATAGGTCTCAAAGCCCACCTCCCTTCAAAGTTATCAAAAGCTACTGAAAAAGTAAGCAAAAAGGTAAAGTTATTTGCGAATTACTCATTTTTTACAATATTTTTTGGGGAGATATTCAAAAGTGATGGCTAGAATCCGTTGCTGTACTACGCGATACCTCAGCAGTGTTGACATATAGGATGGTTTTGTAAGGTCGTGGAAGGGAAATTTTAACTGCTGCGGTTGTGGGATTTTGGACGGGAATTCTGCGTTATTATGCTGTCAGTTTTTTTTTCTTTTAAGCAAAATATTTGTTCTAATTGATAAAATTCTTGATAGTAAAATGTAAGCCCGTTGCAATAAGTTTCGCAGTAAAAATCATTAACAGAAATTTCGTAAAAAAAGACACTTCACTAAATTGCCTAAACTGTTCCGTTACTATAGTTTTTTGAAAATATTTTTTGCATTACTAATTTTTTTTTTCTTATTAAATTTTCATATGCTCTTTTATATATTCAACCTTCTTATGTGGTAGTTTTATGTAATTTATTATTTATCATCACCTGTCAAATTCATATATTCAATAATTATTTAATAAATTAACTATATGTTATTAAAGATAAGTATGCTATCTTGCTACAATTTGTTAAATAATGTTAACGAAAAACAACAATCACTTATTGTATAAGCAATTTTGTAATTATTGAAATTAAGTTGGATATTCTCAATTCCATGTGAAATGTTTTTTTCAAAGAATGTTGCCAATGTTGCAAATTGTAAAGGTTTTTTTATTTTTATTTTATTTTATTTTTATTTTTTTTCATTTAGTTTGTTTTTAATTGCTGATTTTTTTATGAAATAGTTATATTA
The DNA here is from genome assembly GCA_963931845.1 of Maratus michaelseni. Taxonomy (NCBI): domain Eukaryota; kingdom Metazoa; phylum Arthropoda; class Arachnida; order Araneae; family Salticidae; genus Maratus; species Maratus michaelseni. The sequence continues at coordinate 399,744,411 of OZ007592.1, forward strand.
GCCATTTTAAGTTACAATTAAATTATTATTTCACAAAAAAAATTATCACAATCAATTATATAAGTAACGAATTAAAAACACATATAATAATGAATAATAATGAATAAAAATCATTCCCCATAGGAAACACTGGCTCATACTTCTTTCATATTCACATCATTTTGACTTACACTAATGGAGGGCTAACACTGGCAACTATTGTTATTTTTTTATTGTCCTACCACTTTTTTTTTCTAAACGATAATGTTGTAGTGGACATCCACAAAAACAGCAAGAGAAAGACACCCAAAAATATTTTTTGAAATATAGGTGTGGATAGAATATAAAAAGTGTCGCCAATGGCAGCTCTGCTATTAGCATTTTGGACTTTTTGAGATTTTATATGAAATTAGATGTTTAAAGGATTAAATATTAAAATCGTTGTTCGAAAAGAAACGGGGGGAGGGCCGGAAGAGAAAAGAAGAATACTGCTGTAAGAATGCATATGTAGTATTTCTGGAGACGGTTCAAAAGCATATTGAACAGTAAAGATTTGGCTGAATAACGACTAAGCACATAAGGTTTTCTGTACCGTTTTTATCAGCACGAATAACACTTGATACCAAATAAAAGCTAAAAGAAGTAGACAGTAGTAAGACAAAACTTGAATTGAAGCTAGCGATTGATATTGAATGCCACACCAGTATTTCTGCAAAAAGATTATCTGGAAGAAATAATTAAGGTCATTTCTGGAAAGAACATTGATTTACACTAAACAAAATGCACTGCACATATCAATCAAGATTTTAGTCCTGAACACCACTTTCAATAACAACAGCTTTCTTTATTTGATGAACAATTTGAACAGCTTTTCTTTATTTGATGTTATTTAGTTTAAATCGGGTTACACCGACTGTTCAAAATAATTAATAATGTCAATAATTTTTTGAACTCATCATGGAAAATTTTTCTTATTGACTTAATATTTTATCGTATAAAGATTTATTCATTAAGATATAAATAAAAGTACTTAAGTGATACAAACGAACACAAAAAGGCTTAGAAAAACTTTATAATATAAAGATCCACATATGTTTCAACGCTGAAGCGGCGCCATTATCAAGATCTGCAACAATGAACAAACTATTCTCGCAAATTTTGATAAATAAACTTGAAAAACATAAATTACGAGATCATATATGTAAAAAAAAAAAATGTGCTTAAAATAGTAAACTGTAAACGTGAAAATTAATATTTCCTTATTACTTTATCAACTGAAAAATAACTCGTTCCAATTTTTAGGTAATAACCTAAATTTTAGCACGAGGTATTTTTGTTTATCGTTGTAGATTTTCATAATGGCGCTGTTTGAGCGTTGACATATGTCGATATTTACATTAAAAGGTTTTTATACGCCTTTTTGAATTCTGTTTCTATCACTTAAGCAGTTTTATCTATAGTTTAATTATAATTTGTGATCTTATTATAAGATTATGATTTATTAATTTTTTTAAATCCAAAAATGTGTAAATACATTTATAACATATTAACATATTCAAATGAAATATACATAAAGCAAAAAAGTACACTTTTGTTTTTCTAACGGCAAATTTTCAAAAAATCGATGCACTTTCATATGTTGTTAAATATTTCAGGATTTTACATTATTATTTCGATGAAAAATATAGATGCTATTTTATTCTCTTAAATTATCTATGTTTCTCATCTGTAACTTGACTTATGACAATCTGATTATAGATATTTCATTTAGGGGAAAAATATAATCATATATTTTATTTTGAAGCGCTTTTCTTTGGAAATGTAAGCACCGTATTTTTATTTATGTCAAATATATTCAATTTATTTACATCTGATTTGAAAGTGTTTTTAAGTTCTAGCTTCTTACTGAATATAAATGGCTTATTATTTCTAAAAGTCTCTAAAACTGTTTGAAAATTTTAGAACTTTTTTTTTTAAGTTTTTATTTTGTAGATATATGCATTGTTTAAAAAAAAAAACATTTTTATAGGTTATAACTGAAATTCGAAATAAATATTAATACATACTTTATTGAAAAGAAACTGTAAAATTTACTTTGGTTGTTTTAAAACATTGGGATCTTTTTTCTCAAACATAACTTTAAACAAATAATTAAGCACTAGACTACAAATTGGAAAAATATTTTTTTTCCAATTGTTACATGGATTTAGATGAAATTAACTAACTTACATAACCGGAATAAGTATAACACAATGGACTCAGTAATTCAACATGGCTTACCGAACACTACTACATCTATAAATGACTGTAGCTTCAGTGGAAGAGACTGTGATTACATACAAGATCTACGCGGATGACTTATTCAATAAAACATTCTTATTTTTGTTGGGTGGGTCGGTGGGTGATTCGGTCACATGCGGATTACTCTTTGTTTTTGAGGTAGTAGATTATTTTATTATATACCAAAAATGACATAATGTGGACTTTTAAAGTTACACAACTTAAAAAAGTGACGGAATGTAGTATTTCTAATTACTGTTTCTGTTTCAGCATTAAAAATACTTATAAAACAAGCGTTGCCATATGTTCCGAAAAGTATGTAGACCAGTGTATATGAGAGTAGGAAAAGTAATAATAACTAAATTTTAATTGTTTTAATTCTTAAGAAAAATTTCATTGAACAAAATATTTTATTGGCTAAAAAACATTTTAATTGCTGGTAAACAGTGCATATGTTTCTAAAAAACATTTTAAACTAATATATTTAATTTAAATTTATATTTTTAAGTTTTTTGGATCTTTAATTAGTTTGCTCACGAAGCTATATGTTACTGACGAAGTAAGTGGTATTATTATTGTTTTATGATATGCTGAAAAAGAACTGAGTATTTTCTCTCCTCCACAGATTTTGAAAAAAAACTTATTAAATAAATAAATAAATAAATGCACGAACATTTATGTAGAGGAAAAAACAAAATAGGGAAGATTCTGTGTTATTTATCTTTTAGAATACATACAGATACATTTTATAAACTTACATGAAATTTTACATGAATATTTTAATAAACAGTGTTTTTATTAAACCACTAATTTTAAAACAAATTATAAGACAAGTAGCTGACCCAGACACAATCAGTCGACCGGGATAGTGATAATATCCTTAAATACCAAAAATGAATGTTGTATGATTTTATAGGTTTGAACGAGAATCTTTTTAAACGATCCTAATGCTAGCGGGCTTACTGCCTTCTTCATAGTACACCCTCAAAATTATATATGATTTTATATTTTTAAAAGAAAACCTATCCAAAAAAACTTACAGTTGGGAAGTTTTCTTTACAAAAAATATAAATTTACAGCTCTGGACAAAATTATAAACTCAGAAAATTTTGTTTAAATCATAATATAAATAAGCTTAGCTGTAAATTTATAAAATAAAGATGAATATTCATAAAAAGACATCTAAATTTAATGTAACTCATAAATAAAATGGAGCAAAAAAATTAAATAAGAGAATACATAACTTTAAAAAAATAACATTATGCGAGACCTGGCAAAAATTATAAACTCAAAGTTATGAATTTCTATATTCTAATATTTGTTATCTAAACAAATGCATTTTATGATAACAAACTAAGAAATGGAGTCATTAGGGATCAATAAATTTCAATGCATCAATGCATTCTTAATTTTTTTTTCAAAAATATGTGTAATTTTAAAATAGCACATGACTAAACCGAAAACAGTAAATTTCTGAGTTTTAGAAATGAACGTAATTTTAATCTTGGTTCCACGTATTAATGCATACATTCAAAAATGAGATGGACCGCCATTTTTCTGAATTACATCGAAAATGCGTATCGGTATAGATTGAACAAGTTTTTCCAACTGCTCTTTTGACAATTGGTTCCATTTTTAAAGTATAGCCATTTTTAAATCATTTATGTGTTGATATTGACGTTTATCACGATAGTCTATTCTAACAATTGCATTCCAACAATTTTCAATGGGATTTAGATCAGAGCTGCGGGCTAGCCATTTCATGACATTCACATGCCAGCGCTCAAGCCACTCTTTTGTACTTTTTGCAAAGTGTATTACTGCATTATCTTGCTGAAAAACCCAGTTTACTCCAACAATCAACGGTGCATAAGACAGATGATTATCTTCCAGCATTAACTGGTAGTCTTCTGCTTTTTTTTCCATTAAGGAAAGCCAGAGCAGTTTCACCATTCTGAGAAAAACCAGCCAACACCATCACAGATCTTCCACCAATGTTTCGACTAAAGATATATGTCGTTCTTCATGCCTAATATAGTGCTAATAGTATCTCAAGCCATCTGGGCCGTCTAAGTTATACTTTTTTTCATCTGACCAGATGACTGTGTTCCACTCTGTTATCCATGACGTTTGCTGCTCTGCAAAGTGAAGTCTGGCATTCATGTGATGAGGCTCAAGTTTTGGCTTAACTTTCATTTTTTTCCATTTCATGATCGTGGCTCGTTGAAGCATTCATCTAACAGTTTGAGAGCTTACATTTAGCTTAAAATCATTTAGAATATGGCTAGAAGAAGCTCCAGTACTAGATGATGTTCGTAAGATTAGTCTATCACGATGGACGTCAATATCGAAACACAAATGATTTAAAAATGTCAATACTTTCATCATGTAACCAGTTGTCAATGGAGCAGTTGGAAAAACTTGTTCAATCTATGCCGAGCCGTAAATTCAAAGCAATTCAGAAAAATGGCTGTCAAACTCATTTTTGAACGTGTGCATTAATACCTAGCATCAGGATTCAAATTACGTTCATTTCTTAAACTCAGTAATTTACTGTTTTCGGTTTAGTCATGTGCTATTTTAAAATTACACATATTTTTGAAAAAAAAATTAAGAATGCATTGATGCATTGAAATTTATTGATCGTTAATGACTCCATTTATGAGCTTCTTATCATAAAATGGATTTATTCATATTAAAAATACCAGAATATAGTTATTCATAACTTTGAGTTTATAATTTTGGCCAAATCTCATATAATGTTATTGTTTTTAAAGTTATGTACTTCCTTATTTAAATTATTTCTTCCATTTTATTTATGAGTTATATTAAATTTAGATGTATTTTTATAAATATTCATCTTTATTTTATTAATGTAAAGCTAAGTTTATTTATATTTTGATTTAAATAAACTGAACATTTTCTGAGTTCATAATTTTGTTCAGGGCTGTATATTTAAAATGATACAAAAAAAATAATATTCACGTACTTAATTATAAATAATGAAAAACATATTTTCACATTTTTCTGTGTAAATTAATAAATAATTTGTTTCAATATGGTACGATATTGATTTTTTAAAAGTAATTTTGGATGTGGGACATTATCATCTTAGCAAGTTTTGAATAAATATTTTTTGAATTTATGTATTTATATTTACAAAATTTAAACGAAAAAAAGCCAGCATTTGAAAAACATGTACAAATATAAAGACGCATTGAATAATCAGTGATAGTTTTGTAATTTGGTGTTTAAAAAAATGAGTATATTTTATATTATGTATGATGAACGCTTATTTAGAAATTTGTATTATCTGTTTCAGAGACAGCCGCGAGTAATTCACTTATGTACTTGAATACACTATAAGAAGACCATTTATTCTTAATCTAGGAAAATATAATAGAACCATAAACGAGAATATAAAATACCGTCCTCATAGGTACCCACAATCCTGAAATTCGTTCTTTATCTTTAGAAACCTCAGAAACCAAGTTATTTTTTAAACTTAAAATATGTTATGTAAAAACAAGTTTATTTTGCTGCCGCAGATTTTCATAAACCTTTCCGAGAGGATCTTAGAATATATTAATGAGTTTTTCAAAGCGTAATACTGGTTTTTAAGATGCTATCAATTCTCACTTAGACTTATATAACAAGAACAAAAAAAATCATGCATCCAGCATAGATTATGAAACACTTTCGAACACATCCAGAAAACTGGAATGAAAATTCACCGTTAAATAAGGTAAAAGAAGATATGTAAGTAAACAGTTTAGAAAACATATACCACATTGAAAAATACAGTTTTCGAAATTACCTTCCATTGCAAAAAATTTTGTCGAATTATTTTGTGCAGCCCTGTAAATGATCTGTAGATTTGGATATATAATACATAGCATGATAAAATTTAGTTCAGTTTGAAAACTCACATTTAGGAATTTTTGCCAATCGATGGAAATGCACTCGAAATCTTTTCTACAGCCCTGTATATTATCTAAACACCTTTGTTCACATCGCATATTAAGCTAAAATTTAATTCACGTAAAAAACGCATAAGGCAACTTAACACTCACTTCAGCAATTACCAACCATAAGCGAAAATATATTTTGTTCTTTGCATATATGAATTTATTTATATTCCACAAACTCTTATATTAGTCTACTAAATATAATTTAGCAATAAAATGCGTAATACAATTAAAAACTACCCTTAAGCAATTCACTCCCATAGTGGGTAATTCTTATGAATTTCCTTGTGTAGCCTTGTACATGATTTACGGAATTTATACACACCATGTAACATGAAAGAAATTAATTCACAATCACTTCTTCTAAGTTAAACTAAGTTAACTTAAAAACTCAAACCAAAGTTGAAAACGCATTTATCACACATAGACTGTAATTATAGCAAGTATACTGTAACCAAATTATTTTGTGCGTCCCTGTAAATGAACGATAAACGCAATGCACACCTTACTTTTAAGCGAGCATTTTATAGTGCACCTCAGTAATGCGTATAATTTTCATTATCTTTGAAATAGTGAAACATCATTAAATTACACTGCAGACGATTTTTCCCCGTCGAACAATGTGTAATAGAATTCTTTTGTTTGACTCTGTAAATGAATAAGAAATGTTTTGTACTCCATATTCTACAAAAATCCTGTTTTAAAGCACTTCAGAAATATATATAAATTTCATCGTGTTTCAAATGACGTAGCATCATCAAAATTCATTTGAAACAATTATTTCCCATTGACTGCAATGTAACGCAATACTTTTGACTGTAAAAAACTATAATTACTACACATTTCATTTGAAATAGTTGAAATAGGGAACATACTGCAGTAGACGACAATAACATACAAAATTTTCAGTGCAATCGAAGCATATTTACATGAGTTAGAGCACGGACAGACAGCAGACAAACCGAAGTCATAAACACTTTTCAACTAGGTTGGAAAGTGTTAACAAAAGATACAATCACGTCTTCTAAGTTAGCCATGATGCCTACAAGTGTTTTGTTATCCTCAGAAACCGCAGAAACCAATATATTATGCAGATTTAAAGAAGCAATTTTTCAAAACATCTTTTTTTCTGCCAATGATTGTCTGAAACGTTTTCGAGTAGTTTTTAAAGTATATTAATCTATTTTGTTAAACCAGAATCTAAGTTTTTTCGACGCTATCAATTCTCAGGTAAACACTTTAATGTTCAACAAATATGTTTTACACACAAACATAATAAATTAACAACATTAACATTGAGAATAAAATTTATACGAGGTCTGTAAATTAAGTAATGGCAACATAGGTGTAAATAAATTTTTAATGAACTTACAAGTACAATTGCATTACATTCCTTCTATGTCATCACCAGCAAAGCTTATAACCTTTTGCCAAATGTCGGGAAGCCGTTGTAGACCAGTGGCAAGGTGTTGATTGTTGATGTGAGCCACCGAGCGCCCTATTGCGTGGAGTACAGATGACTCAGACTAACCTCTAAGGATAATTCTCGGACAATACATCGGCGGTCTATGGTAAGGAGACCACTCAGGATGTCAATCTGCACTTGAGGAATGGAGGGCCGACCTGTGCGTTGCAAATTCGCAGTCTCATTCCGACCCAAACGAAATGCTTGTACCCATCGTGCTAATGTCCTATACAGTAAAGCATTTGTGCCACAGGCTTCCACTAATCGTCGATAGCATTCTGTTGCATTTTTGCCACGAGAAACCTCGATTTTAAGCCACGACCGCTGATCACCTTTTGAAAATATGCTTTAGAGCGATGGAAACGAAACTCCTCACTTTAACGCGACACAACAACTACCCTTCTAATAAGATCGACTGTTTTTTGCACTCTACACATCGACAACAGAGCCACCTCACCGCTTCCATATACTATTTGCGCATGCCCACCCTTCTGCGAGTTTCAAGGTTAAGTTGCAACTATTTAATTTACAACCCTCGTATTATTTTGTTATTCTTCCATTTTATTTTTCATCAACACATGTTTCTTGGTGTTGTTAATGGGCAATTTAAAAGTATATATTAAATCTTAAAAACTTATCAGTGCCTTCAATTAAAGAAAATTACAAATTTGTTCTTGAGATCAGGCAGATGGTTGTGCACGCCACTGTAGTTTGTTCTGTAATCCAAGCAGTCGATGTTTTATACTTTGTTAAGTATAGATCGTTTTTGAACCATAGCCTAAATCCTCAGCTTCTTTTCGCAAGGCACATAAAAAAGCAATCTTGGTCATTCCCAGGAATGTCAGCTTTTAACGGACTTAAGGTTTATTTTTCTTAAAAAGTAATCTGATAATTGGGTATTTTCTTAGGATTTCATTGCGCTTAAATATTAGAGGTTTAGCTTTCTTAAAATAATAATAAAAATATATTTTTTCTTTTATTTTTATATGTGTTATGTGGTTAATGCAGCTCTGGTGTTTAAATTAAACGTTCTAAATTTAAGTTATAACTTGCCATAAAAAAGGTTTTATTTTTGTTATTTTAAATAAAATAAGTGAAAGAAATATGTTTTTTTTAACAACTTGAGTATGCATTTTAATATCTTAACCAAGAATCGCTTGCTGCTGCCATAACGAAAAAAAAAATAACAGCTGTTGTCAGTTTAACAGAATTGTACCAAACGTTTTCATATCATCACATTACTGTATTTATATTTTTCAAATTCACATGAATTAAAATCTTTCAATATTTCTTCAAATTCATGCATATATTATTTTTATTCTTCCTGCATAGTACGCGTGACAACTTAGCTGTAGGCAATGTAAATACATTAATTGAATGAAAGAAAAATAAAATCTTGATTTTTAAATGTTAAATACTCTGCAGCTTTAACTAATGAATAGTAGACGAATAAAGTAAGGGGGAACGTACATTTTTTCTTTTAGGAATTATGATAAAAATTGTTACTGTATTCCTTTTTAATAGTCAACTAAACGTTTGGAAGGCAAAAAATATTTTTAATAAGCACATTAAATTTAAAAATTGGATCTTTTTATCTTGAATTAATTTTTTTGAAAACAGAATTTGTTTAAAACTATACCAGATTTTAAAGTATTGACATTTTTACGCGTATTCTGTTTCTTTTACTAACATATATTACGCAAGATGTGTACGTATTTTTATATACATCTGATATTAGATTTGATATATTTTTTTAACATGATATATAGTGCAATACGGTAGAATCTAAAGCATCTTCAAATAATTTTATTAAAAAAAAAACTTAAAACAATAATGGTACTTTCTTTCTCCTTTTTATTATATATGTTACAAAAATACGTACAAAATTTTATAAAACATAAATCACAAACCTTAGCATTTTTAAAGCATAATAACTAAGAAAAAAATGAATATGGAGAATAAGCCAATACAAGTTTTCATTCGTGAAAAAAGATCCCATTAAATTGCAAACATATTACACACATAATAATATTAAATATTCATCTGTAACATTTGAACCTCATGTAAAAATGTTAGATCTATAGTTTGGGCCATCCAAAAGAAATTTTTATTTAGATCATTTTAAAAATACCTAGTACCGTTAACTTGTTCTACATATATTTTTGTAAATGTTTACTAAAAGTCTAAGATAGCTAAACGATTTAATGTAGACGCGGAATAACTATGAAAACACAAGTCTATACCAAGTATAAAACGGGGAACATGACAAGAACAAAAGATGATAAGTGTCCTAGACACACGATAACATTACCAACAAAAACTTTAATTACATTTCGATTATGGAATTATTAAATTCTTGTTACTTTAACTGAATTACCTCTTTTGAGTATGCATTCATTAGTTTTTAATTCCATTTTCATCTTGCCAGTAAGGACTTTCGTTATAAAAATGTGCATTAATTGTCTATCATATGAGACATCAAAATTTTACAGTACCAAAATGATCAATATTCACATCAAATAATGAATATGTTCTTTACAAAATATTAATCTTAAAAACTATTTCTTTCGATATTGGACACTTCAAAGAATTTTTTAATAGAAACTCTGAACAACAATGAAACTTTAAACTGTAACTCTGGAAATGAGCAACATAAACTTATCAAAAACGAACAACATGAAAGCATATGTCTCCATGAGAATGAAAAATGAACACATTATAGATTTTGGATCTGTGGAGCTATTTATCAAACACAAAAAGCATTAGTCAAAGTTGACACATCTCCTCTTTCACTGAATTTGCTTTGACGATAAAGTAATCACATAAGATAAATGACGAATTTTGTCTTTAGAAATTATGTAATATTAATATAATAAAATAATTAGAATATGCAGATTCAATTTTATCAATATGTCTGTTTTTTTTAAATAAATGTCTTAAAGTCTAGTAAAAGGGTTATAAAATATTTATTTATATGGGGTTTGTAAATGATTTTTTTTAATTTCGATTCAATTAAATAATTCAGTCTTTTTATTTTAGTAAATCTGTAAGAGTTTGAGACTTTGGTTGGATAAATCCATATTACAGTAACCAAGAATTCTCAAAATTTCTAAATGCACAAAATTTGGATATTTTTGATTTATTAACTTCATATAACAACGTATCTTTAACTATAATATTTATTCTCTCAAATGTCAATGCAATTCGAAAAATAATATTTTTAATTTAAATATTCAATAATAGATTTTCATATCACAGCTAATTTGTTTCGAACAGCAAATATTTAGTAGATACCATCTACCACTCATGTTGTGAATACTGTACTCTGCTAGTTCGATTTCTATAAGTTTCTTCACGGACACTTAAATGACTTGATTAATTTTACAACCTTGCATTCAAAATATGTATATTTACTTATTTTCAGATTAAAGCTGTTTTAACTTTTTTAGCATAAAAAGTCAAATGAAAAGGATTTATTTGCTTTATTGCTATCTATAATTTAGTTTAGGTTGCAAATATCATTTTTCATATTCTTAGATAGATCACTTTAAAACTGAACAGTCTAAGTTGAATCACATATTAAATTTCAAAAGTTTTATTTTAATGACTCCTTTTAAAAAAAAAATAGGCCTGGTTTAGAATACTTTTATTTAGTCTTAAATACGTTTAATTAAATGAAGGAAAATTATTACTTATGGGTTATATACGTTAATTCCGAAGCAAACAACATATATACTAATCGTAATTACAGTTAATATGTTAATAGTTAGCTCATAGATGCACTCTTTAAAACTGCAGGTTTTAGATTTAGGCACAAAGTGAGTATATAGTATTATGTAAAGCACTTTTATGTATCCTATATCTGTTCTAGTTTTAAGTTGAAATTTTAAAATTGTTGTATTTACCCGAAAGCCTTTTAGTTACATGTAAACCACTGACGAAATACGCTATGCTATTTAAAAAACTGATATATATAAAACAACAAGTTTTTATACTTTTAAAAGAAAATTGGTTAAATAAATGTGTTCTTCCAAAAATGTAGAATAAATTTGATAAAAGTCTTACGAAACACGTACAGAGCAAGGAATATGGTAATATCCCAATTATTGACCAGTGTAAAAGAAGTCTCCTGTTTTCATTACCATTTAAACCATTCATGAATTAAAATATATGTTCATGTGAAATCAATATTCAGAAAAATATGAGATGTAACCTATGATTTTGTTATCAAAAATCAATTACTAGAACGTTCAAATGCGGGAATCCAAAATTACAGCTTATTCCACCAAATTGATTTGTGTTATGATTAAAACTCTACCCTTATTGCAAACTGTTTTACAACTATTAAAGTTAAATTTATTATTAAGAGTTCCAAACTGAAAACCTTCGTAATTTAAAAACTACTGAATGACTTCCAGTTTGTAAGCCAAAGGTAAAGTTACCGATGAATCCAACCATTATGGTAAAATTAGATGTTAATATTGGAATTTTTACATTTTCCCCGTGTAGATATCATCCTAAAAAAATGCAAATAAAGCATTAATTAGTAGGCTTTATTACTAACCAATTGGTACTGGGCAGGTTTTTATATTGTTATTTGCGGCTGATTTTGTAGGTGGGAGGGGGTATACATTTTTCTTCCCTGACTGTACATTTAATACCCAAGGATCATGCAACGAAAACAACGAGTTTACATATGGATGTACGAGGGGTGTTTTTAAATAAAAAAAGAACCAAATATGATTTTCTTACCAATATAATTTTTATATGAAAGCCTGTACATCTATCTATTTTTCTACATAATTTTCGCCAATATTAAAGAACTTATCGTATCGTACAACTGGATTTTGAATCTTCTCTTTATAGAAGATTGCCGTTTGATTTGACACCGAGTGCAAAACGGTCGCTTTCACCTCATCATTGATAATGACGAAATCGTAAAGCATCTGTCCTCTTTCACTCGTTCGCCAACTTTCTGCACCAAATCTTCAGTAAGGACTGAAGCTCGAGCACTTAATTCCTCATTATGTACATTCGTGCGGCCATCTTTAAAAGTTGTTACACATCTCCGTAAAATTCCACTGGTCATAATGTGTTATCCGTAAACTTAACTAATCTGACGATGAATTTCAGCTGCTTTCACGTCGTCAGCACTAAGAAAACGAATCACCGATCGTATTTCATAAACGGCAGAATTCTCGATCGGCGGACCATTTTATATACTCCAAAACAAACATTAACACATTGGAGTGTTTCCGTAATGTCCCCTGAGGCTTGTCAACTGTTGTAGGTAAACAGCGCGCACGCGCGGAATGCCGACCGCAGCGCCGCCATGCCGAATTTTAGAACGGTACTTACTTTAAAAAGAATTCTCATATATCTATCTATCTATCTATCTATCTATCTATCTATCTATCTATCTCTCTCTCTCTCTCTCTATATATATATATAAGAAAGTCCTTTCTGGGTAGATGATGAACGCGCAACCCAAACTACTGAACCTACAATCACGAAACTTGGCTGAAAAATACTTTTTGGGATGTATAGGCTCACTAAGAAGGGATTTTCAATAACTCCACACCTAAAAGTGGTAAAAAGGGGAACAAATTTTAAAACAATTCCTTAAAAATTGGGTATTATAGTTATGTGAGAAATGATAAAATGTGGTAATGTATTTTTGTATGCTGAATCGAATGGTACCAAGTACGTTCTTCTAAGTCCGATAGTTCGTGAGATATTGCATTTTTTCTAATTTGGCGATGTGTTTGGCGCCAAAACATCAAAATTCTAATAATGCAATTGCTTATTTCTAAAATTACATGCGTTATTACATCAAATGGAGAAATTCAAGCTGTTGATAAAAGGCGATGGACTTCCTTTCATTTTTATAACATAATGTGCCGAAATCTATTTGCGCAAATTGTTATCTATATATATAAAAGAAAGTCCTTTCTGGGTAGATGAACAACGCGCAGCCCAAACTACTGAACCTACAATCACGAAACTTGGATGAAAAATAATTTTTGGGATGTAGAGGCGCACTAAGAAGGGATTTTCAAAAACTCCACCCCAAAAGGGGGTAAAAAGGGGTACAAACTTTATTTTTTTTAAATCGGGTATTATAGTTATGTGAGAAATGATAACATGTTTTAAAGTATTTTTGTATGCTGAATCGAATGGTACCAAGTACGTTCTTCTAAGTCCGATAGTTCGTGAGATATTGCATTTTTTTTTCTAATTTCGCGATGTGTTTGGCGCCAAAACATCAAAATTCTAACAATGCAATTGCTTATTTCTAAAAATACATGCGTTATTACATCAAATGGAGAAATTCAAGCTGTCGATAAAAGGCGATGGACTTCCTTTCATTGTTATAAGATAATGTGTCGAAATCTATTTGTGCAAACTGTTCTCTCTATATATAGAAGAAAGTCCTTTCTGGGTAGATGAACAACGCGCAGCCCAAACTACTGAGCCTGCAATCACGAAACTTGGATGAAAAATAATTTTTGGGATGTAGAGGCGCACTAAGAAAGGATTTTCAGAAACTCCACCCAAAAACGACATAAAAAGGGGAACAAACTTTTAAAAAAATCCTTAAAAATCGGGTATTATAGTAATATATTTTTTAAAAATTCTAAAGAATTGATTTCGACGGGACTTGCATTGTTTATTTTCCAGGGATAGTTTTAGTATATTGCATATCATTATATCGTTCTTTAGCAAATCCTACTGTAAATAAATGAATACACAAATTTGTATTTCATAGCCTAAACTTTGTGCAAAAATTATGGAACGGAATGGCGTTCGTTTCATTTTACAATCAAGATAAAGGTTCATATTGCTTTAAAACAAAAGATGAAATTCACGGGCATATTTTGTTTGGATAAACCGACCAAGTGGGCAAAGCCTGCTAATATATATATATATATATATATATATATATATATGTTAGGGGCTTAATATTGTCCATTTTAGGCATAATTCTCATAATATTTGTTGAAATAACATATACTTACTATGAATATTCTCATAAAGCCCTTCTGAAGATTCTATAAGATATTCATAGTTTTCCAATTTTTGCCTTTTCATCCTTTACATAATTCCTTCAGTTGTCCATTCCATTGCTTTTTATGGTGTTTTATCCTTCGTTCTTCACATGTGTATTCATTTTTAAATACATATATATATATATATATATATATATATCATCATCATCATCAACCGTTTTCAATCCACTGCTGGATGTAGGTCTCCCCCAGATTTTTCCATTGTTGCCTGTCTAGTGCTTTAGTCATCCAATTAACACCGGCCACTTTTCTGATTTCGTCACTCCATCTTACTTGAGGTCGTCTTCTTGGTCGTTTTACATCTCTGGGATACCACTGTAGGGTGTTTGTGCTCCATCTATTGTCTTGTCTTCTTGCAATGTGCCCAGCCCATTTCCATTTTAGCCATTTAATTCTCTCGATAATGTCAAAAACTTTCGTCTGACTTCTTATCCACGTTATTCTCTTTCGGTCTCTTCTGGTTATTCCTAGCATACATCTTTCCATACTTCGCTGTGTTGTTTGCAATCTTTGTACCATCCGTTTTGTTAGTGTCCAAGTTTCTGCTCCATAAGTTAGTGCAGGCAAAACACATTGGTTAAACACCTTTCTTTTCAAACAAAGAGGCATGTTACTTTTCAGAATAATATTGTTCTTTCCAAAAGCACTCCATCCATTTCTTATTCTTCTATTGATTTCATTCATGATACTGTTGTCTGAAGATATTTCTTGTCCATATATATATATATATATATATATTATATATAATATTATATAATATATAATATATATAATAAATTATATTATATATAATAAATATATATATATATATTTATTTATTAATTTTTGCAATAAGTTTATATATATATATATATATATATTATATTACGATGATTTACCGTCATATGTTGTAATTGCAATAACTTTGATTATAGAAGCAGGAGCACACATGGTCGCACAACGAAGTTAAGAACGTTGGTTGTTATTGATGATATAAATATTTAGAAGCAGTCATAACATTTTAGTTGCAGTTTCGACGCGGCCATAGCGGCAGTAGAATTTAAAACCCAGAGGCGTTTCTCCATGAATTCAAACGAACAAGGCTTTCAATTTCAATCTTTTACTAAATATTTCTCTTGGGCAGTTTCCACCATAACCATAATAGCCGTGCATCACTACGTCATCAAGGTATAGAGGGTAAGTATCAGAACATATCAATGATTCTCAAACGAGCAGCCAGGGAGTTGTTTACAAGCGAAAATACGACTTAATTCTGAGGAAGCGCCGCAGGTAGCTGCTTTTTGTTACCCAGCGCAATAACACAAATTATGACGTAGAACGCACACTGAACCAATGAGGAATTAAAGAAGACGCGTCATGCTACGTCACGACCAATGAAAGATAATTAGTAAAAGAGTTCGGACAGAGAGGTAGTGGATTAATTTTGTAGTAAAGTGACTTTAGAGCGGGAAATTAATATACGGAATAAAAATGAAAATAGCTCTCAAAAAACATTCTAAAACCCAGAAATGATCGGGGATCAAGATAGAAATTAAGAATAACTAAAAGCTTTATATTTAAGTAAATTTGGACAATTTAGAATTAAATAAAAGGGAATTTAACAGAGTTAACGATAGAGCTAAATTAAGAATAAGGATTTAATGAATATAGAGTAGTAAATTGGAATACAACAGGGGAAAAAATTAGAATTGTAAGAATTTGGAATAATTTAACTAATAAAAAATGGCGAAATTTTTTTATTATTACATATATATATATATATATATATATGTATGTATATGTATGTATTATTTTTAATAAAAAATCGTTTAATGCTTAAATATTTACATTTTCCGAAATATTCATTCAAATAATAAAGTTTTTCTTATGCTTTATGTAACATATTTCATTTCCTTTAATTGAAAATATGTTTATGCATTTATTCATAGTAACAGAAATCTCTATATTCAGTTCTAATGCATTGACAGAAATATGATCTCCCTGTTCCATTAAATAGTCTGATATATTTTTAAAGAAACAACTCTACTTTTGAGAACTTCGAGAATGCTAAATCCCTTGAGCAACATAATAAGATCTATAATAGAGAGAACTAATAAAAAAACCGGAGTTTTACTCTGCTGAAAAGGAGACTCTTCTCTTAAGTGTCGGTGGCATTGCATCCGGGAAAACATATCAAAAGATAGGTAACGAGAATCCAAAAATATTGCCAGTGTTCATACAAGACGTTGGAAATTGTACAGTTGAATAAATTTTAGTTATGGATTGAGTACTAATAGACGGTGGCTTATATCGGAATTTCATGATGATAATAACGACATCTATTTACATGATTTAGCATTAAAGACTCGCTAAATTTAAAATTCGGTAATTAATTAGTTATAATAAATATAAAGTTAAACTAAGTGAAATTTTTGTCTGATAGTTTGTATGAAGCAGTTTTAAAAATCATTGTCTTTTGTCAAGAGATTCTTTTTGCGACGTCTAAAACTATATAAATAATCAAATAATTCTTAAAACTACATTAAATGTATTGTAGTGATTGCTTGTTATTCTTTTTAGTATTTAAATGCGATAATATATATATATGTTTAAATTTCAAAATTAATTTGTTCATTTTTAGAGTTTCAGAGAAAATTTTCTTAATTTATTTATACACAAATTGCCTGATAAGCATGCAACTTACTCATATGTATATGTATTATAGTTAATGACTTAAAGTTTTTTAAATTGAAGAAGTCCTTCATCAAATATATATATGCTATTGTATATTTAACTTCTTTTAAAAATAAAATAAACAAAATCATGCAATGTACTTATGTTATATGATTTTTTATCCTTATATATGTGTTTCGTTAAATTATAACGTAGGAAATATCCTTCTTGCTATCATGGTAGCAGATAAAGCAGAAATTTTTTTAAACTTTTACAGGGCATTTCTGGGTATATTATAAATACTTTTTTACATATATAATATATACGATACGACGATATATAATGGTTTGTCAGATCTTCAGATTTTCCAATCTTTCAGTATGTTTATTGAAATAGTAACAATTCGAACACATTTTTAATTTATTTTAATTTAAAAATATGTTTATGCGTAGATTTATACTAAAACAAACTTTTATGTTTTGTCTTATTATTTAGAGAGAAATAGGATCTCTCTGTTTCATTAAATGACTTGTTACATTTTAAAGAAAACAACTCAATTTTTGAGACCTTCTAGAATGTCAAGTTCCTATAACAGCACAATAATATGCAAAGAGTAATTCAGAACTCATGGTCAAACTTTTAAGTAATATTAAAGCACACTAGAATAAACATTTTTTGTATAGAATGCCAGGGTTGTAATCCATTCAATCAGTCAAAAATACAAGGTGTTCAGTCCCATTCGAACCCGAATTTTTGTTCATAACTTTAACAGAAATTATGCTAATGTTAGAGAGATTATGTTCGTGGAAACAGCCACCAAAAGACAGCTCCAAACATACATACAGAAAGCACCACACAAACCCCTTAAAATGGATGAGTTTTGAATCATCCTCTGTCATAGACAGAACTAATAACAAAACTGATTTTTACCCTGTTAAACATACACATTCTTCTTAAGTGCTCGTGCTTATACATTCGGAAGAAAATATATCAAAATCAAGGATACAACCCCTCTAAAAGTTAGGAAGGATTAAAAGAAAAAGGTCTACAGTTGAATCAATGTACTTTTGTATTATGTGTTAAAAAACTCTGGCTTAAGTGGAAATTTCAAAAATGTATCTAAATAGAACCTGTATTTGTTATGGATTTCACTTGCTGTAAAATTACATAAACATAATTACAATAAATACTTATATTTTAAGTACATATTAATACTCTTATTTTAATTACGGCTATATTCTAACATAAGGAACAGACATCGTTGTTATATAGTAGTCGCAAATATTCAAAATTGCTCCAGTCAGTCTCCTTTTTTTACAGGTTTCACTGTAGTTGATATTTTTGTGTTTAATAAGCAGTGATGAAATTAAAGGGCGGGTGGGAGGCGAACAGTCACGGTAGCTGTCCTGGGTGCTTCATTAGGGTGAAAAAAAGAAGAATATAAATGTTACAAACAAAGAAAATTTGAAACTGTTCATGTGGAAATTTTAATCTTTGTGTGCATAACTGGAAAAATTTAGTTTCGTCTTATCAGACGTAGAAACCTTTGTAGGTCTACCGCAACTCCTTGAGTTCTAGTAAAGCAAGTGTGGGTCTGGAAAACCTGACTTAAGGCCCAGAACCTGACTCCCTTTCGGGTGTTCAGCAACAAAGCTGTTGGAGGCCCCCTGCCCGTTCCCATGTGTTTTCGCGGTGGTCTTCTCTAATAATGGATTCCACCACGTATCGCAATGACCTATGTCGTCAATACATGGGTTCAATTGGGGTGATGCGCAGGTGGCGATGCCCCGAACGGTCGCAGCGCATACGGGGGGCACATCCTGGTCGTGCGCGTTGTATGTCCCTCGGGACATGGGTGCGACGATTAAGACGCTGACGGACACTCCTCAGGCGGCAGCTCAGTTTTATCAGACATTGAACTAAAAGAACTAGATTTGTTTATTAAAATGCTCAAGTTAGTTGTTAGCTTTCGCCCCTTGCCCTCCCCCATTGTAATTGCACATTAAACACATAAAACGTGCTTAGGCTATTTTTTCCCAATTGGATTATTTAACTTTTAAGATTGTCGGTAAAATTTTCTGTCAGCTTATTACAGTAATTTTAATTTATCAATGTTGAACGATGTGATTTTTATGTTTTTTACGTATTATTTAGATTTATATCCGCCCCTTTTTTATATATCCTAGTGAATGCTTATATCCGTAGGTTTAAGATGTCGTTACAATTTTTTTGTACAAACTGGTCTTTGAACACATCATCGACATTTAATTCTGATTGAAAGGTATGGTAACACAACTAGTTTTAAAAATCGTAACTCATTTTACAGAACATCAGTTATGTCAAAAATGTTCTTATTAATGGATCCGATTATTATTTCTTTTCATTTCTAAAAACCCACAGTGCTACAATCCATTAAAGATTCCTAGAATGCCCAGTTTTTTTATTCTTGACAATGGGGCCGGAGGTGCGATTTTTATGTATATGCCCCTGTCAGATGGTCACACGATCCCGGGACCCTCAGTGTTTATTCCCCAAGCCAGATAGTACTCATTTTATTGACCCCAAAGATATGAAGGGTTGAGTGAACCTTGCCGAGTAAAAGGTTCGGAATCTAATGGTAGTCCTGGAGGCGGTGGCAGAGATGGGTAAAATACATCGAAAAATCATTTTCGGTGCAAAATTCAAAATACATAGGTTTTAGAGCCAGACCAATGATTTTTATACGATCTGGGTCGGGACCGGGCCGGAAAATTTCGTCTCTTCCAGATCTCTAGGAAGAATGTCCAGGTCTGGCTCGGTCCGGAAAAAAAGAAATCTGACCCTGCCCGGTCAGAGTTTGCCGGAAAAAATAAAACCCAAGCCCGGCCCGGTCCGAAAAGAGTGATGACAAGGATCAGTTTGTTTCGATCTGAAAATAGTGTTTTGGTATTACACCAATTATCTTAAAAAATATTATTTTGAAATATTTCGAGTATACGTATATGTATCGCGTCGCGCGATATATCGCAAATAATTAATTTCCTTTCATTGGGAATTCCCAAGTATGTATATTATCCATCTTTTCACGAATCTATGCAACAACTAACTACATTACACTACTAACATAGTATAAAATGCAATACTCAGGAAAACTCTGGACGATTCTACTTGTGTATCACACCACAAAATTTTATAATTCGCATAGCAACATTAAGAATTGCGAAAGCATTTATTATAACCATTCAGCAAAAATGTCTCGGCCTAAGGTAAAAATCCTTATCGTTCCAAATTTGAAAAAAAAAGTTTATATTAACTTCCAGAAACGAATTCAGATACTAGACAAAACAGACAAGGATGTACTTTCCTGTTCTGAATCAGTAATTTGCGGTTTAAACACAAGCTTCAAATCTGGTACGAACAGTTTGAAAAATCGCGAAATATATTTTGAGTATTTTGAAAATACAAAATGCATGGAAAAATCATTTCAAAATATATTCCCAAAATACTTTAGTTTTATCTGTTTAAAATCCAAAATACAAAAATGCAAATGTATTTTGAAAATGCATTTCCAATACATGTATTTTCGGTACTGCCGAACTCAGGGCGGTGGTAAAGCGATGCGCTGTTCAATAAGATACTCGGCTTCTTTTTTAATTATTACACAGGTAAATTAACAACATCATTTCAAAATATATTCCCAAAATAATTTAGTTTTATCTGTTTAAAATACAAAATACAAAAATGCAAATGTATTTGGAAAATGCATTTCCAATACCTGTATTTTCGGTACTGCCGAACTCTGGGCGGTGGTAAAGCGATGCGCTGTTCAATAAGATACTCGGCTTCTTTTTTAATTATTACACAGGTAAATTAACAACATCATTTCAAAATATATTCCCAAAATACTTTAATTTTATCTGTTTAAAATACAAAATACAAAAATGCAAATGTATTTTGAAAATGCATTTCCAATACATGTTTTTTCGGTACTGCCGAACTCTGGGCGGTGGTAAAGCGATACACTGTTCAATAAGATACTCGGCTTCTTTTTAAATTATTACACAGGTAAATTAACAACATCATTTCAAAATATATTCCCAAAATACTTTAGTTTTATCTGTTTAAAATACAACATACAAAAATGTAAATGTATTTTGAAAATACATTTTATATACATGTATTTTCGATACTGCCCAAATATGGGCGGTGGTAAAGCGATGCGCTGTTCAATAAGATACTCGGCTTCTTTTTTAATTATTACACAGGTAATTTAACATCTTCGAAACCTATTTGAATGATGGTCCCAATGAAAAACGTTTTTATATATACATTTATTTCTAGATGACTATTTAAATAGTGTGCTCCATTATGGGGAACTTAAGTGGGCAATTGATTTCTAAAGAGGTTAGCTCAACTTTTCATATAAGTTAAGTCATGTACTGGCGTTTTGTTTTTAGAGGTTTTAAAACGGAACTTTTGCATCATCAAAAATTTCTTTCAAATTAACAGTTATAAAATGTTTCTTAAAAAAATCTAATTTCTTATCAAAGGAAATTGTCAGGATATGATCTAACTCGATTTTTCAAGAAATCATGTCAATTTTTAATTTCTACTGATACTTTCGGTGCTGATTGACAACGAATAAATTTAATTAACGTTAGTTATGAAATTTTATAGTGTTTGTCAATTTAGTACATTGGATTATGTAATTGATCCCGGATTATGTACCACAGGGATAGTCGAAGTTAAATTTGATTTGGAATACGGTTTATAGCAAGGGTATAAATTCTAGAAATATCTCAGATTTCAATGAAAGCAATCTTGACAATTTCTAATATGAAACACAAAATACTTTGTGAAATGAGATATTGAAATTTATGTAAATTGATTCAAAGCGTTCATTGTATCTTATCAATGATGTTAATATGGTGCGGTTATACAAAGGCTTTGAACGGTCGCTGGATTTTATAAATAAAATTTTTGAACGGTATTCTTGAATTTACGTCCTTTACTATTGTTATTATCATCATCATGAAAACTCTAAAACCTGAATCTGTATGTTACAACTATAGAAATTCGTACGTAAATTGCTGTTTTCGTAAGTAAGGTAAATCATTTTTATCGGTATGACACATATTCCAATTTTAAAAGATGGAAGACGACGAATTAAATAAATTTAAAATAATAATAATAATTATTTGTTCATGATATTTTAAAATGAGTAATTTTTTTCCCATTTCTGCTACCAATATTTATAGTAATACTAGCATGCTATGCCCGCTGCGCTGGACCATTTTTCTAAATGTACCGTAAATCAAACAAAATGGATTTGTATTTTAAAGGAATGTGGATCTTCACCTAGAGATGCTACCTTAGTAAATATTTTCAAACGAATTATATCAATGGATTTGAGCATGTATTTTAAAGCAATAGGGACGTTCACCTGGATTTTCCTTCAATATTGCTGTAAACGATGTGAACGAGATTGCGTTATATTATATCATACATTGGACAAAATTTGGGCTAAAAGAAGCAACTCATTTAGTTGGTCATTTATAGTAGAGTTTGGTAAGAAAATGAGGCCATTATGAGATTATGACAACAGGAACTAAAATGTTCTCTAGTCAACATACTACTAAAAGAGAAAGCATTACAATGATTGCATAGATTAACCATTGAACTTAAATAATGTTCGGGTGATTCATTTTCGTCTGTAAGTTCTTGAACACCGTCCCTCTTTCTTGTCTCCATGTGAGATTCTGGTAACGTAAGTACAATCTCACTCCATGTTACGTTATATTTCGCAATATACGTCCTCTTCTGGCAAGTCTACTACGGTTTTTCATCTTTCGATTCCAATTCCAGCAGAGTAAATACAGTGAAAATTGTAATAAATTGTTTGCATATAAAGAACAGTGTTTAACTTTCATATTTAAAAAAATGGTGAAACATAAAAAAGTGCATTTTTAAAGCTGAATATGAATAAAATTAAAATGACGCCATTTTCATAGTCTTTCCATTTTTTAGACCAGTTGCATTCGTGTAACCATTAATCTGAAAAAAACCAATGATTAACTCTGATAGACGAATAAACTTCTAGTTTGTACCCAATAAAATCTTCCTAATATTCCATAATCTTGCCGATATCCATGTTTGACGTCAAACATTAGAAGTGCTTGAAACGATATGGTTACTAATGTACCAGAGTTAGTTACAAAACAAAGTTATTTACGCGCCAAACTATGTTCCATTAAATAACGTCAAATTACTGTTTATTCAATTATAGATCTTTCATTAACAAAATTCCATACCTTAAATAAAACTGACAATGCTAAAGTTAGTTATGCAAAATGTTTAGTAATATTATTTTTGGTGAATACTTAAACCGCAGATTTTATTTTACATTTCTCTAAAGAGCATAATAACACGCAGAAATAAATTCATTTCTCACTATGTTTAGCTGCTAGGACTGTGTGTAGGTCGAAAAGGCTTTATAATTATCGAAAAATTATCTAATCAGAATTCCAGTTGCTCGGTTTTTCTTATCCAGCCTGAAATGATAAATCGACAATTAGTATTTATTCCATTCACCACCATTGACATTGCAAAGTTTTTCCGTACATTGAAAGCGCCAAAACAGTGGCTGAGATGTTCTGCTCTCAAAGCTGGCATACGGGAAGTGCTGGGTTCAAACCCCTGTCACGCTCGTTGCCCTAACCGTAGGAGTTTTCCGTGGTTTTCTTCTAACCTTGCCGTAAATACGGGTTAGGATCCCTTAGAAAGACCCCCACGGAGGGCACTCCCCTCAGGGTCTATATTGCTCGTGTAGATAATCGGCCGTCATAAAATCACAACCAACCGTACATTGGAAGCATTGCTTTTTTGGTAAAACTTTGCTTCATAATGAAAAAACCCCATAAATTTAGCAATCGCTAATTTCAAAATTCGTCTAATCTTCTGTAATCTGAATCATCGTCCGAGTAACCTTCAAACATAAACGAAACATCCAACAATATAGTAAAAATGCCAACTGGCAGGTGACCGGAATACGGACAATTAGTCCAATATCTTTTAAAAACCTTCTTTAAAAAAGGGAAGATATGCAGAAAAAACTAAAAAGAAATGACGAATCAAAAAGAGCATCGAAAATTTATTTCAGCAAACAATTTTTATTGCAAAAAGTAGCCTTTTGTGATAGTCATAACGCATAAATGCACACATCTCCTTAAGAATATTCTTTGGTTCCTAACTTTTGAAACAATGAATATTTCTATAAGTGAAATTGGCGATATATTAAAAAAATAATAAAATAAAAATAAAAGAATAGATAATATTCGATGATCTGAGTTCGAGGCTATAAAAGTATTATGTTTGGAGAAAACAAACCGGCATGTTTCTGTAGTAAATTTTTAAATGTCTACAATTTAATTATTTTACAATATGTGTTTGAGTGGCAGACATTCATTAAAATTTAAATATTTGATCCCATATTCATAACAATAACTGCAACTTATATAATTTGCATTTTAATATAAAACTTTACTCCAAAAAGGATCTTGTATACAGGAAAAAACCCTATTATTGCTAATATCGTTCAAGCTGATGTCATGCTTATGCATTTTTGGCTTAAAATCACATTGCTTGGCGACAAAAGTAAAATCAAAACGCAAACGATAAATTGCCAAATATTGACTTAATCTGAATTGCAATCTCATGCGTTGCAAATATTTTTAAGCATTAAAAACATTCCTTTGAGGTTTAAATTAAACATCATGCCTCATTAAAACAGTTTTTTTCTTTATTTTTCTTTATTTTTTTTTTTTTTTGCGGCGAGGGGGGGGGTATTTTAAAGAAAATTAATAACAGAATTTTTCTTTTATTTTTCTATATGTTTGCATTATTTTCTGATATAGTCGTTTCAATTCTTTCGCCAACGATAATGGTCGTCAAAAAAATGACCTGTGGTAACCTTATCGTCCAAAATAGCAGAACTTTCTATCATAATTCTGTAACTAATGCACGTAGAACAATCTGTTATATACTAAAACCTTCCCTGAAAAATTATCTATCCAACAGTGCAAGTTCGATCAAATTCCATTCAGCAGAACTCGAGTTATAAAGGAACGGAACGAAATTTACGTTTGTGCTTTATATATATAGTAGAAGAGATAATTACGCAGTTATCTACTAATATTGTGATCTTCCCGTTATATTACAAGTATTCAACGAACAATCTCTTTTATTGAGAATATTTCTAGTTTAATTCAAATATTACATTGATATAGCTATTTTCCTTCTCATAATTCTGATAATTATATCATCATAAAATCGTCAGTTTAAGGTAATCGTTATTCTTTGAACAATTATCTGGAGTATTGTATAATGTATTTTTGTCTAATTAGTACGGACTTCCAAGGAAGGCCACTTTTCGTCCTCCGTAAACGTAGTCCGCATTAAGCGGTGTAAGCACTGGAATGGTATATTAACTTGCGTTGAACTAATTGAATTCAGTTTTTGAAAGAAATGAAATAGGTCAGAACTTTATACTAAAAGAAAAAACGATATTATAATTTATTTTTTGCAGTAAAACATGCAAATTAATAACAGTGTTTTTAATTTAAAAAAATTGCCCAGAATAAAAAAATTACCAGATTTACACAATTTGAATATATTTAAGTACCTTATGTTTGGCATAATAATAATAATAAGTGATATTTTTACCGCTTTGTTTTATAATTTTACGAAATATTCAAAAATTGGGTCTGTTACATAGGATTTTGTTTCGTAATAACAGCAAACAATCTTAATCATTGTTTGAACCTCTCACATTGTCGAATGTAGAATGTTTTTGTTTATGAATTTTGTTGTGAATGTTCATCACTGTCACTAACAATTTTTTCATCTCTTCATAAACGATGTCTCACCAAAATTACTTTTTAAAAAGTAATGTGCAGAACGAGTGTTTTTAGATTCGCCGGGTTATTTGTGAAAAATCTGTCCGCATTATTTGATGAGTTATAGGCATTCAGCGTAACATGACATTAACATTAATTTAAAATAGAAAATGATGGGTAAAATGATATTTTCCTTTTTAAACAGTAAAAAGTCGTTCTCGGAGAAACATCAACGAGAGTCAATTGAATTATTGAATGGGTGTATGATGGAATATGATGCAATATAAAAATTGCAATAATTGTGTCAAAATTTATAAAATATATTCCTTTTTTAATTAGAAAAGTTTATAACCACACTTTTTTTTATCTTTTCGAAAGATTGTTTGCATACATTTATTAAACTGTAATCTCCAACTCTTTTGACCAGATTTTCAAATTTGTTTAAGAAATAAATAAGGAACATGTCATGACATATGTCAAAATGCAGTAAAAAGGACTATTTACGTATCATTTTTATTTTTAAAAAGTAAACTACTTGTATTGCTTAAAATTCTATCCTTAATTTTATGAAATGCTTCTTTAGGATTGTCCATTAAAATAGCTAAACACTTCAAAAACATGTGTCAAATTTTTCGTATTTTATCATACTACTATACTGAAGAAATATAAACTTCACCCAGAAAAAGGAATTGATTAAAACAACAAAACATAAAACATTTTGGTTGTTAAAGCAAAATTTTTAGTTGAAGTAAAAATTTGGTTTTGTTGCATTGACAAAAAAATATTGTTAACACTCTTACAAAATTTTAGCAAAATTTCATCAATTTTACTTGAGTTAACAAAATCTGTTTTTTTAATTTTAACATAATTTTGTAATATAAATTTGTAATTTATACAAAATTTAAATTGTTGTGTAGTAGCCATAACTCTCTTACGTAACTCGGTTTATTTGACTTATATAGCTATATAATTAAAGGATTAACATAATTTGTGTTTAATTAAAACTTTTTTAATTGGCACGGACCAAGGTAGTTTTAAAAATCCCCGTATCATATTTATTACTTTCTACTATCTTTACAAGAATAAAGTATTGGAGTCATGAAAATTTTCAACTTCTGGTTTTCGATGGATTTTAGAAGGTCCTGAACACAATTTGATTGTTTTTAGAAAATGACTGTCTATGACTCTGTCTGTCTGTATATGACAAAAATTTTGTGGGCGCTCTATTTCAAGAACTAATGCACGGAATTTAATAAAACTTTATATTCAGTTACTTCCTGATATAAGTTGGTGCTGATTAGATTTTTGCGTAAATAGCGCAATAGGTGGCGCTGCTATGTTGCAGTTTTCGCGTTTTCTGCAATAGATTCGCGAATTCTCAAGAACTAATGCACTGATTTACATCAAACTACAGATTGAGTTAGACCTCGACATAAATAAAAGATGATTACGTTTTGGTGTAAATAGTCACACAGGTGCCGCTGCTATGCTACTTTTTTCATGATTTTCAATATAAATAAATCTCAAGAACTAATGCATGGATTAATTTTTAATTCATTTTCAGCAGTGATTTACGCCTGTATTTCTTAAATAATAACCAGTGAATTTTTATCCTGCTTTTTCTCAAGCGTAAACCGACAGAGTGAAAAATGTCCCAAGCTGGGAATCATACCCGGGTCTTCAGGATAGCGCTCTGAGGGCCCAACATATAACAAACACAGTTAATTTTTAATTAATTTTCTGCAGTGAATTACACCTGTAATCCTTGAATAATAACCGGTGAATTTTTATCCTGCTTTTTACAGGCGTAATTTGGTGCTGAAAATGAATTAAAAATTAACTATATGTTGCCATATGCTGGGCTTTGTATTTTCGTCTCATGTTTGCCGCAGAAATTTGCATGCTCATGCAGGGCCTGTTTACCGAATAGGACCGGGAAGCCAGTGCTTACCCAAAGAATTACAAAGGTACCCCCAAATTAATTTTGCAGAATAATTTTTTACAAAAAAAAAAAAAAAAAAAAAAAAAAAAAAAAAAAAATCAGGGTAAAAAATGCACTTTTTCCTTACGAAATTTTTAACTAAAAAGCTCGCTCTTCCTAAATTGTTGTTTACTCGAAATTTTGATGGTAAAATTTCAAATTGTTGTAGCATACCAAAAATGGATTTAGTAAATAACAAAGCAATAGGTAGAGGGGGATCTCAGAGTAAGGTCGGGCTTCCCCTACTTTTATGTCTGATGAGGGCCCTGTGCCCATGATATTTCTATCTTGGTATGCTGTGGTTGCAGCCAGTCCGACATATATAAGAGTGAGATATTACGAGTTTGGTTATCATTCCTTGTAGGTCACTGGTAGCGCCTAAGCACGCTGTTCTGAGGACCCGGGATCGAGCCCCGTCTTGGGGAATTGTTCAATCTGTCGGTTTACGCTTGAAAAACATTTAATAATTTTTTTTTTTTTTGTTATTATTCAAGGATTACAGCCGTCATTCACTGCTGAAAATGAATTAAAAAATAGTTAAGTTTAGATTGTCTCTAATACAAAAAAAATTATTTTAAAGTAAATATTATAATTGTTTCTGTAACAAAAATCTTTTGTTGTTAAAACAAAGAAAATTATTAAAATTACACTAAACAAATGTTCTTTAAACAAAAGTTTTTGTTGCTGAAACTGAAAAGAACTCTTAAAGTAGCAGATAATTATATTTATTTTGAAAAAAACTTTCAACAAAATAATTTTGTTAATTCAAGTAAAATTGAACCATTTTTACTTGAATTAACAAAACATTTTTTTTATTGGTGATACAAAATTTTTTGTTGGAACTGCAAAAAGAAAAAAATCAACAATATTTTTCTTGTTGATTCAACAAAAGTTCCATTGACCCATATTTAAACAGAAAGTTTTGTTGGGCCAACCAAATTTTTGTTGATTCAATAAAACTTTTCTCTGTGTGTTATTAAAAGGAATTTTAAAATTGCAACTCTGAATCATTAGAAGCACACAGATGCGGCAAAAAGCCTTTTACGGATTTTTTTTTAATTATTGGATCTCTAAGGAATTTTGTAGGTTAATACTACGGATATGAAAACCTCATTTACGCAAAAGGTTTAAAAATTTATTTTTTCGTACGTGCGTGATTTTCTCTTTTAATAACAATTTCTTATGCATCCCTATACCATAAACAAACGCTAGTTCCGATAGTAACTAACATATTGTTTTTGTAATAAGGAAGATTATGAAATGGTAAATTAAGCGGGATTTTTTGTATTTCTTTTTTGTATATTTGTCCTTTTATGGTGTTTTTATTCCTATCTTTAAAAATATAATAATATTTGTACCTTATTCAAGAAACCCAACTGGATGATTTATATAAAACCATTAATGAAAATCAATAATATTTACCATCTTTGAGAGCAAATGATTTCTTTTATACAATTCGAAATGATATCTTGGAGAAAATGGAAGGTTTTGTTTGTATATTTCAAAAACTACATTCAAAAACTACATTT
Organism: Maratus michaelseni; assembly: GCA_963931845.1. Classification (NCBI taxonomy): domain Eukaryota; kingdom Metazoa; phylum Arthropoda; class Arachnida; order Araneae; family Salticidae; genus Maratus; species Maratus michaelseni. The sequence continues at coordinate 399,774,208 of OZ007592.1, forward strand.
AAATAAAACAGCAGCGTTTTTATTTATGTCGTAAATATTGAATTTATCTGCACTTTATTTGGAAATATGATTTAGTCAAACGTTTCCTTTGAATATATATGGTGTATTTATTTTTAGATGCTTTTGAAATGCCTTAAAATTTGTACGCTTATCCGAAATTTCAATTTTTGGAGCAATACTAATATTTTAGAAGAATGATTTATGTGATATGTAGAAATTATGTTATAATTTGTAATATATTGTATATAATACTTGAGAAAGTTTATAATATTCGGTTGTACATTGTTCCTAGCAAGAAAATATTACTAAAATAATAGGATTGAAATCTATTAAAAGTAAAATGATAATTGAATGTGTATGGTGGTATTATGATGAATAATGAATGGTTTCAACACAACAGAAGAATCTTCAAATATAAAATAAGCAAAAAAGGATTGATAAAATAACAACATATACAGCTGAAGTTTCAAATACAAATATATAACTGAATTAATATTTATGAACGATACCAACTTCCATATTGCAATATAAACATAATTTGCAAGCTTCCCTGAGCATTGCATCAAAACTCAACCAAAATTCAACCAACTGAAATCTATAGAAAACTTGCTCTTGCTTGCGTGCTTTCTTTTTGGCATTGTGTAAACTCATATTCATCCTTAGTTTTGTCGTAGCTCGTGATTATTATTATTATTATTATTCCATTCAGTTCATATCATGGTTGCTGTTACTTCTCATTATTCCCAAATATATATATATATATATATATATATATATATATATATATATGTTAAACATTTATATTCTTTCCCATTTAGTTCCTTGTTTCTACCTTTAAATACACCCTTTATTATTCTGCACCTCAAAATGCCTTTATTGTACGCCTGGTATCTTAGCTTTACTGTATTAAAATCATCTCATTCTGAACAATTCTTTTCTAGCATAAGTCTAACTTTTAATTATATAGGCTAACATTCTGAGATGTTTTTGCGGTTTTTACTTGCATATTTTTTTCCATACGCGGTTATTAAGCGCCCTCGGGCGTCCTTATTTATCCACTTTAGAAAATATTTGCTTTTTAACACATTCCAACATATTTGAAAAGTATATAGGATTTCGGTTTATCTGTCCGCCTAATCTCTGCCATCTGCCCGTGTTCTAAATCATGTAATATACTTGGATTGTCATGTAATTGATATATTTCATTCAGGTTTACTATGGCTTCTTGGGTATTGGAAATAAAACGCGTATTTCATTTACACAGACATTCCAAGTAATTCCGTTACATTACGATCTAAGGAGAAAAACTTTTGCGGTGAATTTGTTACACTATTTCAAACATACTGAAATTAATATATATCATTGTGGTACACTGCAAAAGGCTTACTTTAGGATAAGGTACACATATTTGTTCACTTACAGGGAATACATAAGAATTCTTTTAAAGTACTGTAATGAACCGAATAACAACTCCAGTGATCCGAGATGACGCTTTACACCCAACATCTTTATTCAGATTCGTTAATACAAGTTAAAATAATATAAACATTTTAAAAATCATTACACTCCTCCGTAAAACCTCAGCGTACAAAACTACTTCATACTTTATCTCCTCAATCATCATCTGTCCAATTCTCTCTCAATCTCCATCAGCCCAGCTCGGGTCACCTCCCTTAACCTGCCAACTAACATCTCTTGCAGTCTCTTTGCATATCGAAAACAGTTCTTTCGATTCGATTACACGGCTACACGAAGATCCACTTCCGAAGCTAGGTGACAAAATCATGGACAAACTCTGGACAACTCTAGACCAGCAACCTACGAATCAGGATAGGCCATGGGTTTCTTCGGTCGTTACAGACTCCTCCCCCCTCCAAATTATGGACATGTCCAAACGGGGTCCTTTATGAGAATATACAGTTGTGACACGTTCCATTGAACACCAAATTTTTCTTTTAATTCACAATGTTCAGGAAAACTTGTTACTTTGTCACATACATGTCATCTCCCCCCTTTTTCCTGATCCATCACAGCAATGTGCCGCCCTAATTAAAATTCCTCAAATTTCAAGTTTACTAGCAGAAAATTTTGAAGTACACGAAAAATACAGTAATTCACACCATGCCAGTAATACAGATACATGAATTATATTATATAAAATTTGCATTAATTTACCATGATTTAAACACACACAAAATTTTCCTTAACTTCTAGACAAATTATAACCAATCTAATTTTACACAAATACCAACACAATTAACAGTTTTTTTTCTCTTTTTATATGAATTTAACATGATACAAAACCAAATGAATTTCTGACACTGTTTTCTTTATCAAATGAAACAACTTTTCATATAAATTAACACAATTTCAAAAAATCTATAAATTTGCAACTAATAAATTCTAGATCATACATTAACATTTCAAAAATTATTTTTGTATTTTCTCTCTTATTCTAATACAGACAATAGCTAAAGGTAAAAATATACTTTTTTTCACACAAATAGTACCATTTTAATATATAGAATTTATAAACTTAATAAATATTACTCAGTGTATGGGTGCCGGCTCAGAGTGTCTGCATTACAGTGATATTTTCCTCTTTTATGCTCAATCCTATAATTGAACTGTTGTAATGCCAGGGCCCGTCGTAAAAGTCTCTGATTAGAACCTGCATGAGTTTTAAGCCACACCAAAGGGTTATGATCAGTTTGTATTATAAATGGCAACTGGCCATCCAAATAACACCTTAATTTCCTCACTGCATACACTATAGCGGGATGGAGTCTGCCGCTATACCCTTCAGTACTACTCTTTTTCAGTGGTACAATATTTCTGCTCCGATTGCTTGAGCTTCCTACTAATGTATGAAATAGGATGTTCCTCCACTTGATCGCTAATCTGCGCCAAAACTATACCCAGACCAGTGTCCGATGCAAAAGTTTGCAGTAACATTTCTCTCTGGAACTCTTTAACCGCATGCAGCTTTAACTCCGCAGATGATCTCTTACTTCTTTTCTTATGATTCTTCATCATTTTATTTTTCCTTAATTTTACCACTACTTTTCCCTCCATCTTCTTGTCACACACTCTGTAACATTCCTTAACATCAGCATAGCTCCCATTTCTACGAGCACTTTTCTTGACCACACCACAGGTGATTCCTTTTTTTGTTTTACGAAGATTATCATCTTTTGATGCGCATTGATTATACGCGTTTCCTATGTTAGGTAAATTTACCTTAGTATTTCTTTTCGCTGCCACATTTTCCTCACATCTTTCAACGAACAAATCAGGTTCAAGGTTTTCATCATTCTGTTCATCAGAATAATCCTCTTTATCAAACTTCATATCAATCTCATCTTCCACCTCAATTACACTCCTGACTAAATCAGCCATAAGGGGATTTTGCTGATATACCACAATTTCCTCAGTCATTCCAGCCATCTCACTTTCAATATCATCATTACTTTCAAATTCATGGTCTTCACATAAATCATTTCTATCAGGATTAAAACTCTCCTCTTTTTGAACGTCATCATCTTTTTCTAAATTGTCCTTATTTTTCAAACTACAAATATAACCATCTCCACAGAATTCGTTAACATCAATTTCAGAAAGTCCAACATTGAATTCAAAATTAGGCTCATTACTAAATCTATATCCATAGAATTTCTAATTTGTAATAAATTGAATAGTTCTATATCTTCTTCAATGTCCGACTCATCAGTTCCATTAACTTGCTTTAAGCTTAACATTTCCTGGGTTTCTCTTCCCTCTTTCATCATTTCCCCTTGTTCACCTTTCACACCTTGAAATCTAGATAATTCAAGCTCCTCTTTCACTTTTGCAACATTATTATTTTCAATTTTAGTAGATTCACAAAGTTTCTCAGCCAATGAGTGATTTTCAACTAAAGTAAAGTCCAACGCTCTCAACTCGTTATTGAAAGTCTCTTCACCCGCACTGTCTTTTTCTTTTATCTTAGCAATATGTTCCATGCCACATATTGTTTCGCCATTCACAGGAACACTTTTAAACAAATGAGCAATTTCTAGTACGATTTTATTATTATGATCAGGAACCACAAGCACATCCACCCCCCTTTCCATCTTATCAACTTTCCTCTTAACCAATAAATCATCTTTAACTATTCCAAATTCCTTGGATTCCGCTTCAATCTTTTTGGCCAATGTAACCAATGGAGAAAATTCTTCACTTTTCTGTTGCTCCCATGCAAATTTATTCGAATTCACTTTCACGAAATCCAAAATGGTTTCAGTCTCTGCAATCTCCGGCAAAAGCTTACAATTTCCATCAGAACACTCATCTTCCTGCTCCTTCAACTTTTCAGTCAATTCCAATTTATCTTCTTTTCCTATCTTATTGACTTCCCTTTTACCCAATAGTTTTTCTTTAGCATATTCTAACTCCATTCTCAGTTTTCTCAATTGAAAATTTCTTTCCTGTACCCTTTTTCTCTCTCTCTTCCTTTCTTTCTTTATTCTTTCATCCATCACAGTTGATAGCAATTCCCTTACAAAACCCTCTTCATAACTAGCACTTTTAATAATTAAGTTACGTAAATCAATTATTCTCGTGTTATCATTAACTTCCTCTCCCAATTCCCATGCAACAACTCTCAGGTCCTCCTTTAGGCCTTTTCCAAAGTACGCCATCTCAAAGTTAAATTTCAGCAGTCTAGTGCGTAGTTCTAACACTTCCTCGGAGCCACAGACACCCAACCAACTAACTAAAATGAATTCGATACCTTCAAAATTATTTACACGATAGAATGTTACTAACTCAATACGCAAATATATATTTCACAATCTCTAACTATTAAACTTTCAAAAGAGTTTTCAACACATCTATAAAACAATTTTTATACTCTACACAAGTATATATCAGGACATAACTGGAAAACTTATATATTACTAAAATATTAAACTAAAATATTATATTACTTCTCTAAAATTTACACCATCAGTTTAAAATCAGATAAATTTCCATAACTCAAATTTCTAACTTCTGAAAATTAATTTCATTCAAGTTTCAATGTTAACACATTAAATATAAATTTACAATAGCACTTCACTGTCAAAATACTGTATAAATGTTACCAATACACAAGACTTTTAAACAATTTTTCAATTTCTGAAATCACCAACTCTCTTTCTTTATTTCAACCTCTATTCTTAGTTTAAGAATTTAAACTAGTTTGGCTTTAACATTCTATACATCTCATAATACTTAATAAAATCAGTTTGATCTTTTTTCTTCAATATACATGAATCCCTATTCAGTTCATTCCTATCTGCCAGTTTGGCGTAAAACAATTTAATTAAAATCATTTTGATTTCCAACACATGAATTGTTATTCATTTAATTCATATCTTCCAGTTTGGCGTAAAACAATTTAATTAAAATCAGTTTGATTTTCAATACATGAATTGTTATTCATTTAATTCATATCTGCCAGTTTGGCGTAAAACAATTTAATCAAAATCAGTTTGATTTTCAATAATTAATCGTTATTCATTTATTTCAGCCAGTTTGGATTCACCTTTATATTAAGTTTTAAGATTTAAAATCACCATTTTTTCTCAAAATAAGATGCACGTTTTTTTATATATACAAATACAAACTCAAAACCAGTTTCCAAATAAAATACACCCTGCTGGCAATTGTGAACCACTGCATTTAATACAAAACAAAAAAACCAGTTTGGCACTAAAATCCAAATATAAACTTTCTTAAGTATAAACAAATAAAACTACTAACATCAAAGGCACGCTGCAATGGATAAAAGGGAAAATGACATACCTCTCATAAAATTTCCGCAGGTTTCACATGTAAAAACACCATCTCAGGTGGTACCTCCATTTAACTACATAAGACTGTAATGAACTGGATAACAACTCAAGTGATCCGAGGTGACGCTTTACATCCAACACCTTTATTCAGATTCGTTAATACAAGTTAAAACAATATAAACACTTTAAAAAACATTACACTCCTCCGTAAAACCTCAGCATACAAAACTACTTCATACTTTACACGCGCACAGTCCACATTTCTCCTCAACCATCATCTGTCCAACCCTTACTCCATCTCCATCAGCCGAGCTTGGGTCAACTCCCTTGACCTGCCAACTAACATCTCTTGCAGTCTCTTTGCATATCGAAAACAGTTCTTTGGATTCGATTACACGGCTATACGGCGATCCACCTCCGAAGCTAGGCGACAAAATCATGGACAAACTCTGGACAACTCTAGACCAGCAACCTACGAATCAGGATAGGCCATGGGTTTCTTCGGTCGTTACAGTACTGTCTATCAATAATATCTGAATAATAACTCCTGGCAGTGCGTTTTCAGTTGTCGTCTCCGTGTTTGCATTGTATTTCCTAAGGCGACATGGTATTTACTGTCTGCTACGTACCAAATGATGAACACATAATGTAACGTCTAGCTCACTGATATTTTAACGTGGATGTTGGCTGATTTCAGCTCTTTTAATTGTGCGATAAGACGTTAGAGAAAGACAGTAATTCTGTGAATAATATCGTTATAATATATTGGATGATTTAAAAAATAAAATGTGATATACGGGTTTAGCTAAACAAGGTACCCAGTATTTTCCCTCAATACGTGGTATGTGGCCCTTGTTTGTTTCACAAATATGGTCTGCCTTATTCGTGTACTATCATATCTGAAAGTAACAACCATACTTCTTGATACTTCTAGCATATAAAATATTTAATTACGTTTATTTAATGATGTGTAATATACAGTCTAACATTTCTTTAAAATACTTTAAAATTAAAGAATTACAGAAGCGAAAAATTAGCTGCATTTCGTTTATTTGACTGTTGTAATAAATAGATATGGAGGAATAAAATAAGGCCCATGCCCTGTTACTTTTTGGAAAGTCACATGTACGTATTCAATATTATACCTTAATAGACTGAAGAAAATATTGCAAATCTCAGAAGAAAATATTACCTTACCCAAATAAGGTAACTATTTTCATATTTCAATTTGCCAGCTGGTTAATCAATTTTAATGATATGTATGGAATTCCTATAGACAACGGTTGAAAGTTCTTAACTTGAATTATCCTACGCAACATAATATTCGTTTCCTATTGAGAGTTCATTCAGCTGTAGATAGTTTGTATGAGATGTAAAATAAATATTCGTTAGAGACAGAGAAAATATACTATGAAAGATAAACAATGTTTAGAATGATACTTCATATTATTGGTTTTGGATTTTACTGCAGTTAACAATTTCATCTGAAATTCTATGGTATGAAATTAATAAAACTTTATAAATGAAAAGGAAAACACTTTGATTGAAATAAAAATTAATTTAGTATTGCTTTTTTAAATGACATAACAAATTATAAAAAATGAAAACCACTGTCATCTCAGACAGTTCAAAATTATTTTTTCTTTTAAGCCTTTGATTGTAAAACCAAAGATAACTCATCCATTTAGTTCACGTTTTTATTTCAATACATGCATTACTAAAATTCATAACATTTTACAGATTTAGCACTGTTATATAACATTTTGCTACTATTAATACTATCAAAAATGAAATGTAAGTACATAATTAAATTTGTTATATCATGTTAAAATAATCATCACTTTTTGTCATTAAAAAACACTAATGTGAAAACATTACAATTATACAATTCTTCTGGATAGTGTGAGTCATATATCTATACCAAAATTCAAAATATCTTTTATGACGATAACTTTCCGCGCTTTATTAAACATTTTCCTTTATAAATTTATCCTACAACCCTAGTTTATGAAATTTTTTCTCATTTTAAATAATATTCCTTTAATTTTATTTATCTAAATCTCTTTCTATTTAAAATACGTGATTTAATATTTTATTCCCTTTTATATCTTAAAAAACACGTTTAATTATTTTTCTTCAAACAACTTTTTTATTTTCTTCCTCTTTCTTAAAAGCCGATTTCAATTCTATATAGAATGATCATTTTACTAGCTGCCGTCGTTGCCCGGTCCCGTGAAAAAATAATACGAAATGCGAAATCTCTGTACGAAACGGATCTTCTGGTAACACTTTATCTTTCGGAAATTAAATAGACAGATGGACACCAAAGCGGAAGTAAATTTATTACCACCTCCTTAAATGTCTGGATCATTTGATTCAAAGCGATAAGTTTTTGCGAAAATTTTTAAAAAAGTACCTTTGGATTTTTACAAAATTTGCTTTTTCGTAAACAGAAAAATGAACTATGTACAGACTGTAAGTTTCGAATACCTCCAATACTTTTTTAGTACTCGAGGATGAGTGAAAAAGAGAATATTTCGTTGTTTGGGATTATCAAATCGGTAACTTTCTTTTGCGGTTTCAATAAAAGTAGCCATTTTCGGCGCACGGGAAAAAAATCTTTTAGTTCCACCGCCAGGAGGTGCATTCTGTTCTAAATAAATTTCTGACACGTGTCATCGCTGCCTACGGTACCGTGTATAGCAGACGTACTGCGCACGCTCTGTAAAAATTTTCGTTCCTGTTTCCACCATGAGGTGGATCATTCTCTTCTAAATAAACCTCTTTCAAAACGACACTGCAGCACTCGTTCATGCTGCTTAAGGCACCATGTAGGAGGCGTGCTGTGTACGCGCGGAAAATCTGTTTGCTGCAATTTCCACCTCCATGGGGTACCAAATCTATGTCTTAATTAATTAGCTATATCTTAATTAGTTCATGTTTAGCCGAATGAACCAATTCCTTTTTGAAATCGGGCCCATAAAGCAAGAGAAAATGAATCACCACCCTGGATATTAATATTCATAAATGATGGTAACCGAGATCTGAAAAAATTATACCGAAGTTTATATAGAACCTGGGAGACCTCGAAAGAATGTCAGGAAATATTTCGTTTGAATCGGACCAAGATTAAATGAAAATTTTTTTAACTACATTTACCACCGACAGTTCGACATTCCACCCACGGGGGGCGACAAATATATTTTTTAATTAGTTATCTATATCATAATTAGTTCATGTAAAGTTGAATGAATCAATTCTCGTTGAAATTGGGCTCTCTGTTTAAATCGAACAAATTTTAAATGCAAAATTTTTTAGTTCCACTCCCCACCCCTAGGGGTGCATTTTGTTCGAAATAAAACTCTCTCCTATTGAAACTCCGGCACTCGTCCTTTCTGCCTACAACACCGTATAGCAGCCGTGCTGCGCAAACGCTGAAAAATCACTTAGTTCCAATTTCTACCGCCAGGGGGCGCCAAATCTGTATCTTAATTAGTTATCAATATCTTAATTAGTTCGTGTTAAGTTGAATGAACTAATTTTCATTGAAATATGGTCCATAGAACACGACAAAATACCCCTCCCTGATAATTAACATTCAGAAATACTGGTAACCAAAAGCTGAAAAAACTAGGACTTCCCTCGAAGGGATTAGTCTGAGTGATATTGCTGAGAACATAGGGTTAACAATTACAATATAAAGAAAAAGAGCAAATTAAATGATAGAATTACAAAATATCATATATAAATTCATATACACTGTTAAAAAATAGAAAAGAAGTACCGTTCATCAGATGTGTTGTCATATTTTTTTTTTAACATGTGGCAAAAAATCTCATTTCTTTGAAAAAAAAAAAAACCGCCGGATCTTTTAAAACGCCAAGCTTTTTAAAGTTACGTAATTGGATTTGCAGTCAATAGATTATTCTATCAAGCGTGACTTAACGCAAATTTAATTTCATTGTTGCACCTTTTTTTTGTGTGTGAATTAAAAATTTTTCTTCCTTGATTATATATCTATTATTTGTATAACTGTTTATAGAAACACTTACACTTCAAACCACATTGATAGCATGCTTTGCTACAAACCAGATTGCAAAACCATAGTCTAAATTACTATTAAAGTATACAAAAAATCTTTCGATGACTTTTGTAAAATAACTTTTACATTAAATCTCCGTATCGGCAAAATTGAAAAATTATATATATTTCAAAGTTAAGCTTAACAGATACTTCTTGATTATTCTCTAGGCGACTCTGCCCCCTGCGCCTTTACTGCGCCAATCCGCAGACTTTTCTTTTGCCTGTCTGTCTGTCTCTCCACAATCTGTCTGTTTCCCTATCCGTTCTTCTGCCCGTTTCTCTAACCGATTGTCTATCTCTCTACACGTCTCGCTACCTGTCTATATTTCTCGACCGGTCTCGCTACCCGCCAATCTATTTCTCTAACCGTCTGTCTATCCGTCTAACTACTTGTATGTCTAGCCGTGTCTCTATCCACTTCTCTACCCATTTGTCTATCTGTCTCACAACTTGTCTATCTGTCTCTCTACCCGTCTGGCTATACGCCTCTCTACCCATCTTCTTACCCATCTTCTTACCCATCACCGTACCCATCTACTACCTCTCTACTCGTCTGTATACCCGTCTCACTATTCGTCTGTTTTTGTACCAGACTCTTTACCCGTCTCGCTACCAATCTCATTACCCGTCAGACAACTTGTCTCTGTACTCATCTCTCTACTCTTCTCTTTATCTACCACGCTACGCGTCTCGCAACCTTTCTCGCTACATTCCTGTCTACCGTCCCGTGACCCATCTCGCTACTACTCTGTTAACCCTCTTTTTACCTTTCTCTCTAGCTGTCTATCTATTCTCTACCCGTCAGCCTACCTATGACGCTACTCGTCTCTCTACCATCTCACTACCCGTCTGTCTACCCGTTTGTTTACTCGTCTTTCTACCTCTCGCCACTTCTTCCCAATATTTAAACAATTCATTTAATATACAGAAGCCGATTAAATGCAAACAGAAGTAATTTATCTAATAAGTGTAATCAGATGCATTTTTTTTAAATAGATCAGTTTCAACCACGTGATCACCAGACCACCAAAAGTTATCAACCAATCATAATAGTGGATTTGTAGACTGTATTACGAGCTAACCAATCACAATCCACCATCTTTGATGGGCAAACAAAAAACAAATCTGGTTGCTAAGGTGGTTGCTAGGGTGTGACGTCAGTTGAAACTGATTTATACATACATAAACCTGAATAATAATTCATCAGTTTTGTGTTCATGGTTGTTTATATCATTTGACAATAAATCTCAACTTCTTAAACCTGAATTGTCTGAAGCTTTTAAAAAAAACCACAAGGTCTGTATAACTGCAAAGTACCCTGAGGGCTATATTAGCTACATGTTATTAAGTTAAGTGAAAGTTTCGTTATCGCATTTGCAGCCAATTGCTTATGTCAGAAAGCGTGGTTTAACGCCATTTTAAATTCATTAGTGTAACTTTCTTTTTCTTTTCTTTTCTTTTCTTTTCTTTTTTTTGCGGGGGGGGGGAGGGTTTCAAATATATACATATCAATTAAAACTTTTGCCTCCATGCCATTAGTGTTGTTTGTATTATTAACTAATACTTTGTAGACCGAGCTTCATTTGAAACAAATGTAAAAGACTTCTTCTACAGTTTTTTTTAGGAGAAACTTTCGTAATTGGGTCTAAAGCCAATCGGAGCATTTAATATCAATATTGTAACTCTTATAGAGTTAAAACAATATTGTTGCTAGCTTTACTCTTGTTTGAGACCAGCCTTGTCTGTGTATCTGAACGGGGAAAAGTTTTGTATCCAATGTCGGTTGTCGAAAAAAAATTTAAATGGTGCCAAAAGGTAGTTTTAGCATCTTACAAAATTTTTCAAGAGAGCGGTAAAACATGTTTTTAAATATTTGCAAACATACGTTTATTAAAACATGTTTTTGCACCATCTTAAAAATTTAAGCACGATGCTAAAATAAAATTTTATCGCCATATTCGATATTTTAATAAGTAATGAAAATACATAAACAAACTTATTTAACAAACCTAAGAGGCATTTTTGTGATAAATAATTGTTATTGTCAGGGAAGTAAATTGTAAACAATTAATAAACGGCTAGTAAATAATAAATAGCATTTAAAATCTAAAAATGAAGAAGTGGTCCGTATAAAAATGCAAACCATAACATTATACGCTTGATATATGTAAATCTTTTTTTATTTTTTAATATTTCCGAAGGCACAGATAAAAAGGTAAAAATCTCTTTTCCATATGCCATTACAATTTAATATATATATATATATATATACAAAATAGAGAAATATCGGCAAAAAAATATATTTACATAATACTACATCTACAAAAAAATACGATTTAGAAAAAGTAAGCCAAATTCTGCAGATCCCAACAATCACATCGAAAAACTTATCACCAAAAAAGAACTCGCCAAATCTTACGGCACAGGAGATGGATTTTCCCCTCTGAATGCAGATTATTAGTTTTTTTTCTTGTACGATGGGTGATTATAATATAAATGTTTCATTTACGTACTACATACCGTTTGATATATTGATACTTTTATGTTTTCCTGGCGCAGTTGATAAATCGCCAAATTTTGTTCCTATAACATTTTCATATTGAATTCAATTTCATTTAAGAATAAACCTTTCACTCATTTAATTTAAAATACATGCCTTTCATTAATCCCATTTAAAATGCTAAAAAGAGAAAAAAAAGAAATAATGCCATAAATCGAAACCCTTTATTTAAACACCAAAGATTTTTTTTAAAATTTACACACGCGAAATAAAAAAAGCTGCTATTGCTGAGATTTGCGCCAAATCTCTAATACCAAGTCTACCAAGTTATTGCGGGGTTTTTCTTTCAAACAGAAAAAAATCCAGATTAATTTTCGATTTCTACTAAATTGAAATATATTTTATTGTGCTGAATATTAGCGCGTGCATATTTTTTTGCTCCATGTACTCCATGAACTTTTCAATTCCGATTGTCTACGAAAATCTCCCGCCGGTGAAAATGACGTATGCACAAAATTTAGTGACGTATGTACTTTAATTGTGCTTTTTTATCTATTTTTTTAACATAATTTCCAAACGGTTTGACATTTATTCTTGGTAATAAATAGACGTCGTTGTCACCTTAATAGGTACCTGCTGTAAAAATTTGAACGAAATCCGTTAAATATTTTTTGAGTTATGCTTGACGAAAAGATTTAATACCCATCGTAGCTATATATGGGGCAAAGTATTGCTGCGTTGTGTATGAGTCTTCGTTGCACTCAGACAATTATACCGAAGTTTATCTAGTAGCTGGGGGACTTGAGAAGAATATTAGAAAGGGTTCCGTTTGAATCGGACTAATGATAAAATAGTTCTGATTTAGGAGGCAGCGGGAAGGAGGGTGTTTCGATCACAGCATTAACGCGATACTTAAAGTACAATCGGACACTCCCCACACACCTCAGAATTAAGACAACGACTTTAACAAATTAGGATTTAATAACTTTTGAAACAAAACAAAATGACTTTCTTTTTGCTTTGTTTTGACATACAAATACAGTAAAATACCGTTGGCAATTTCTGAAATCAAATACATAAATGACGTCACGTACATAAAAAACCTCTAAAAATCGCATAAAACAAATCGCGAAGAATTCACAAATCCCTGTTCGAATTGCAATCAGCTGATACCTTTTCATCTCCCAATCACAATTGCCCGGTTGACTTCCAGCTCAGCCTACAATCCTCTCAGCTACCAAACGCAACGGCTCTCCAACGGTGTTTGAATTAAAGTGGACGATTTATGACGTGATATGAAACAAAAAACGCTTCAAAACATGAAAAAACGCGTAAAAAATGAAATTAAAATAAATCTAATCAAACAATCGAAATCGGAATAATTAATAACCCGCCCTTATTTTTAAAAATAATGATTTTTTTTCTAAAGAATTATCAACTATCTTCAAGTTAAAAAGAAAAAAAATGACGATTTTGAGCATGGCTGATGCTGAAATGGAAGCAACCAACGAACCAATCAAGCAATTTGGGCAAAGTTTCTTAGTGTTGGAGGAGATAATTCGCCAAAAATTCAAAACTCACTGTACGAGTTCCGCAAAAACTTTATTGAAAAGAGTACAAAATTTACTATATTGCGCTAAAAGATTTGGTTCCGGATTCCTTTTACTAATGTGTAAAAAGTCAAAAAAAGTCAAGCAGTCAAAAAAAGTCAGCAAAAGTGAAAAAACAATAAAAATAGCATAAAATTTTTAATTAAAAATATATCTATTCAAAAATTCCTCAATCGGGCTTTGAGGTGCAAAACTACATGCATAGATGTACCTTCCCACCAAATTGTGTAGCTCTGCGTGCAGTGGTCTCTTCAGAACAAAGCCGAGAAACACACAAACACACACAAAATCTTCCTTCTTTTTTATAGTTAAGGATACTATTTTATTTTTCTTATAGTTAGATGTCTATATATATATTACGCTATCGTACGTGGCACAGAAATCGCGATTATTTCTTTTTTGCTGGTGGCAACAAGAGTTTTGTTTTCACTAATTTGCAAATATTAAGAAAAGTATTTGAGGTATCGATTTAAAACTCATCACACATTATGTAGAAAAATTTTCTGCATCGAAAATGCGATTTTTGTAAAAATGGGGCTGTATTTTTTCTTATTTTTTGCAAAAAACTAGCTACTTTCTAAAAAGGAAAGAAAATAAAGTGCGAAGTCAAACCAAAAAACGCGCCATTTTGTTACCAATTTAAACATTAGCTCCATTGTTTACCTTATGCAATTTAACCTCATTGTTGCCCGCATCTTTATGACGTCAATGTTACTGATGCACATATTTGTGATTTATAATATAGAATCGATAATATTAAATGAATAAAATAATCTTATAGAGTGGAGATTTCCGTCATGTCCTACCTCTCAGTTTTAGCGATTCAAGATCACTAACAGTTTAGCGTTGCATAAAGATGCGTAGTCTTTGTTCTAAATTTTAAATTTTGAAACTTACAAAAAATATACGTACTGTTAAAACAGAGAGAGAGTTAGCAAGGTGGCTGTTACAGTTTGGCGAATGTCAAAGAAGGTTGGGAAATTATTAAATTGCCCCCAATTTGCTATCCAGATATACATGATTCAGTGCATCAATTTTTCAGTGACATCGGTTTTAGGACAGTGACACCTCAAAAGCTTAAAGGAAGAGCCATACTAACAGCAACAAACACTTTGTCACTTGAAATTAAAAATCGTGTTTTACAATGTATGCTAGGAACGGAAAGGGTTTATGAAAGCATTGACATGATCATAAATTATGATCCACAAGATCAACTTGCATATACTGCAGAATTTTTAAACAGTTTAACACCAATTGGAATGCCACCTCATAAACTGAAATGAAGGCCAGGGGCCATCATAATGTTATCAAGAAATTTAGTACCTTCTAAAGGTCTTTGCAAGACTTATAGTTAGTAACTTTCAGAATAATGATATTGAAGCTAATAAATTGATTTCAATATTAATGAAACTTTTCTTACCCCTCGAATACCACTTATTCCATCAGAGAATAATATGCCTTTTACATTTAAGCGTATACAATTTAGTATCCGATTAGCTTTTTCAATTATTATAAATAAATCCCAGGGTCAAACTTTTGAAAGAATTTGCTTAGATTTGTCAAATCCAGTTTTTAGCTAATGGTCAGTTGTATGTTGGTCTTTCAAGAGTTAGATCTTTTTATTCTGTCACTGTAGTATATGTGAGCTTTGAAATTTACAATTATGTGCATAAAGAAGTTTCCGATGCTGAAAAAAAAAGATAAAAATATTTTGATAATTGTGAATGGTGTAGATACATTCAATATAATATGTATACACTTTTTTTAATTTTAAAAAGTATCCAGTAAGTATTGTGTGCATACAAATGTTTTTATATGCATGATGCTGAAAAAGTACCTCTCTTTTCATATTTCTAAATAGCGTCCGTATCTTATAATGTGTATATATTTTTTAATTTCAAATTACCCAGTCCTAAGTGAAGAAGTTTATTTGCGTAGTATTTATACATATAATGCTGAAATTCGTATTATTGTATGCTTATATTTAAAAGAGTAGACACTAGAGCGCAGATGCTTTGCGCGGGATCGACTAGTACTATTTTATTTTTCTTATTTTTATTCCGAAAATTCAAAATCGCGCCTTTCTTCGCAAGAAACGAAATACGTCAGTTTTCTATCTCCAAAAAAATATAGTTCCAACTTAGTCAAAAGCTCCGATTGGCTACTCAATATTTCCGCAGTGCGACGATTACTTTGCACGCTGAACTATTAAACATGAAACTTGAGTTCTGGAGCTAGAATTTCTGCGATATCGGCTGCTAAGAAAAAATGTTGTCGCGGGAAAAGTGAAGTAGGATATTTTCCGAAATATGATTACAAATTAACTTCGCTGTATTATGTTTAAAACATGGCAAGATGGCTAAGTTTTTAAGGATGAAAGTATTCCGTGATAAGAGAAAGTCAGGGTGAGTGTTTGTTTATCTGTTATCATATGGAGAATAAATACAACATTTGTTCTTTCAAATCTTCGTACATTATTTTTATTGGAAAACTTCCAATGTGATTTTGATCAAATGCCAGGTGGTGTGATACTGGCGACTTACAATAATGTAATATTCTAGTGAATTCTTCTAGAATGAGCTCCAACTACTTAAAGCTCATGATCAATTTAAAAGGTATTTCAGTATGCTATTTGTGTCGTAAAATATATATATTACAAAATTTAATTTTTTCCGCAATCTGCTAAATTATTCTATAAAATTTTTCCATTTAATAATATTCCGTATATAAACCCAGCTTATTAAAATAATTCTTATTCGTAAAATAGCCTTTTACTATCCATATGTAAAGCCAATTTATCCTAATCCACTTAATAATATTTATTCGAAAGTAGTTAGTCTAAAAATGGCGATAACTTTTTAAATTTATTCTTTAAATAGAATATCTTTATTTTAATCCATTATTAAAATTCATTAGTATTATTCCCGTGTAGTCAAATTTCTATAACTTCTTTATTTAAATGCTAAAATATCGCATCTCTTAAATTATTCCGCTCAGAAAACCTTATTTCCGTAAAGTTATTCTATTATTAAATATTAAATGTCTATTAAAAGATTTCCGAAAAACTTTAATTCTTTCTTTTCTTTCCCTTCTACAAATATTCATTTTATTTTTTTTATTATTATTTTTTATTACGTATTAAATTCGAAGTTTAACTACAGCCTCAAAACAGATAAATTCGTTTGTTGATATCGCAGGCATCTGGTACGAGATTGTCCGAATATTCTGAAAAAGCGTAGAACATTTTTCGCGAAAAGGAAACCATTTTTCGACAAGATAATCCCACCGAAAATACTAATAGAGTTCCTTGAAAGACCTTTTGATTTGATAAAAGTTGGTCACGTGACGTATTCTGTCCTCTTACGCGACCTAGTTTAAAAACACGTCCTGATTCGGAGGATAATTTTTTGACGTTGGTGTCTGCTAAAAGAAACGGGACGGATTTTGTAAAATAATGGAACGTTATCATCGAAAAGAACTTGACAGTGGAGATTTTTTACGTTTAGCGTTGGCTAACAAGCCGAGTAAAAATTTAACTGTCTTCTAATACGGAACATCGTCTTTTAAGTTAATAATGTATAGAGTTTTGATAAAGTTTTAGAAGGGATTCGTGTCCAGTGGATTCAATCCATTCACCTAAATAATGACATTAAATTTGGGGCAATTATTGGCTGTCGCAATGGATCGTACTGCTGCATAGATTTAACTACAGCCTACCAAGCATTCCTCCTGAAGTGATGTCTTCAACTGTCAATAAACTTTTTCTTCTACTGAAAACGGACTGATATTATTTGTTGTTGGTGACACCACACGACCTCCTGATGCGATCTAGAAGGGAAACCTGGCACAAAGTTAAACCTGTTTATCAACGAGCTTTCGACTGCCATTCACACCGAATTCGAACTTGAAAATACGATATATATATATATATATATATATATATACACATTAACAGTAACACAATATTTTACATTTTCCTCTAACGCCTGGACAGAAATATTACCTCGATATTACCTAAAGTTATGTGTTATATATTAATGAAACGATTCTATTTCATCGAAAACGTTAAGCATCTTGGACAGCGTAAACTGTTAAAAATTTTCAGCAAACTGCCTAGCCATTCGACCTTTTTTTTGGAACAGGGTTACATAACCATAATTAAACTTTATTATGACCATATTATTCCCCATAGTATGGTCATAACACAGTTAAATTACAATTATGTAACTGTTTCTATAAAAACGATCGAATGACGGGACAATGGACAGTTTGCTGCAAATGTTTAATGGTGTAGTGATAACTAAAGGGGGGGGGGGATAATAAAACCGTCTATTTTTACTTTGTTATTTACGCTGTTACTTTTTTATGTTTAGACGCTCCCGTGATGATACATGGAAAATATATCAAAAGACGGAAAATTTTACTATGAAATAACACTCAAAAATTGGTAGGAATCATATAATATGTCAAATTTGGAACCTTTAAATACATTTCTGTTATATATTCAATATTATAAGTGTGATATTTAACATTAAAATGTCGAAGGATCCTAGAAATAAAATGATATGTACAAAGTCTTTTTTATTTATTTATTTATTTATTTTGCTTTGATATTACAATATACGTTAAAATGAATTTTATTTTCTATTCTTCCAAATGTATAATCGGTGAAAAAATGGAAACACCACAACTAATTCTGCCACAGTTCATCGCATAAAAATGTAGGCGTACCGACTGAATTATAATGAGGTCTACTAATAAACGCTAAACTTTATTTAAGCTTCAGGGATCGCGAAAATATTGAAATTTCAACAACGTTTGAAATTGTAACGATTTTAAACGTTTTAGAACTAACACATAATTGTAACATGATATTTGTATTTTTCGATAAATTTAAAATTCGGATACCAAGAGAACAATAATTTGGTCAAGTATGCAGATGTAAAGTTTAAATCTCCAAATGAGAACTATTTTTCAATCGTTGTCTTTCAAGCATCACTATCACAAAGGAATTTGGTGGAATAAGCTGTAATTGTGTATTCCTATTTGATTCTACTAGAAAATTATTTTTGCTATATAGTTCATTGGTCACTATTAATCTTTTTCCGAATATTATTTCAAAATTTATGTAAAATAATTATTCGAAAAACAATATGAATTGTAACTAGTAAGATTTTTAAGTGAAATCGATTTTTAGAACCTTCAAATATATTAATCCAAAATTACAGTTCTTTTCGCTAAAGTTACTTGTATATGGTTTAATACCTACCTGCATTTCAAGCTGTTTTGCAACAATTATAAATTAATTTAACTTTAGGTGCTTAACAATTACATTTGCATAATTCCCAAAGTACGAGGGACAGTCGGAAAATAAGTTTCCCCTGGCGACTGTGGACAGAGGTGTGTATGAAAGACAAAAAATGTAATGATACATTAAAGATAATGCATAACTTTATTTTTCCACATAAGTACCAAGTACATTGAGACATTTGTCAAACCGCTTTATAAGCTTCAAAAAGCCCTCCAGAAAGAAATCAGGGCTTTGCATACGGACGAAGCGTTGAACGGATATGGGCGAAAGACGACACAGCAGGTGAACATGAACGTGCAAGACACCGATACACCATTGGGTAGAGGTCGACCGCGATCGAGCAGATGGCGCTGTTGACTGCAACAGCGACTGCAACAGCATAATTTTCTGAGAAATACAGAATCTCATATTTCAGAATTTCTTTTGCAGGGCTTTTTAAAATTTTAAATATGAATGTCTGTAATAGGAGTTCTTAAATGTTGCTTTTGATAGATTATAAAGTTGATTAATAAGAGAGACTGAAGTTGAAATATAAAAGTATGCTCCTTTCATTGTTATGAAATGTCATACACAATGCATCTTTAAAAAGAAGTATGATATATTCTTACTAAACGAATTCATGCTAAACGAAGTGTTAATATAATTTTCTGCGAAATTCATAATGGCATATTTCAGAATATAAAATATGAATGTCTGTATTAGGAGTTCTTATAAGTTGCTTTTGAAGGATTATAAAGTTGATTAATAAGAGAGACTGTGGTTGAAATAAAAGTATGTTCCTTTCAGTCTTATGAAATGTCATACAAAATTCATCTTTAAACCAAAGTACATATAATATATTCTTAGTATATTCTGCTGCAACGTATCATTTAACTAATTCAACTATGAAACTTTTAACTAATGAAAAGCTGCCTTTTCGTTTAGGGGAAAGGTGCGGTACTTCACGTTTGATTTGATATAGTGATTAAACATTTGATCTTGTTAAAACTGCATCACAAATGTTCACTGTGGAGTAAGATAAAAAAAAAATTGGCTTCAAGATTTAAAAAAAAAATCATAAAATGTCTTAAAATTAATCTGTATTTTGAAACAATTTTTATTCAAAAGTACGTTTTTGTTCTATCCGATGACCTAAAAATTTAAATTACAGAACGTTTAGAAGTAGAGTAAAAGCAATGAAAACAAAAACGAAACCGTAGATCGTTGCCAACTTCCATCTGCATATCATAAATTAGCAACCGTCGTTGTTTGGCAGTCATCCAAAAATGAAATACGAATTACTGGAGACGATAGAAAAGTTTGTATTGAAAGAAATAGGATTTTGTCGCTAATACCTGTAGTAGGAACTGTAGGAAATCTGCAGTAGGAACTGTAAGAAAATATTAATTCAATAGCATTCGGATGACACAGTTAAATTGAAATATTGGAAAAATCTAACATTTTTTAAGTTCCGGGCAAATTAAAAATTTTATTTGAATGTTTAAAACCAAATGTGAAAACCGTTTATTGCAAGTCCACGTACACCGAGAAATTATTGCGCTCTCAACAGCTTCGTTATAGTCGGTTTTCACTGTATCCAAGAAAAAAAATAACCTTACATTCAAGAAATGTTACACTGAAATATACTTTATACAAAATACCAAAAGTTCTGCATATGAATATATGTCTGTTATGTATCGCATATTGCAAGAGCGATATTTATCACAATATACTCAACGAATCCTTGAAATATAGAGTATGTAGTTAGAGAGTTTATTGTTTTAAATAAAAATGGGCTTTTAAATACATTTTTAGTGTATATTCCTTTAATTGTACATTGATATTCCTTACAATATTTTTTTCGCTGCGAAATTGGTTTTATAGATGTATTAAAGTTAAGAGAAATATTAATTTTATTTACAGCGCCGTACAGGATAACATGTTTAAAATTATCCTGCTGGTGTTCTTAAATTTTAAAATCCGAATTTATGTATTTGGTGTACTCATATATATTTAATGAGGTATTATAAAGTTGTTTAATGTTATAGATTATGGGGGAGCTTGTGGGATAAAAAAAAAATTATCCAAACATGCAATCAGTAGTACATGGAAATATTAATGCATTAGAATATGGATAATATAAGTTAAGTTAAATTTAAGCATCGGGTAATTGATATATATATATGTTTTTCTTGCTAGGGGGTACGGTTGCGGTCTATCAGAGCAGAAGATTCTATCCGAAATACTGATAATTCGATACTTTTCACGATAAACTAAAAACTGTGCGACGTAAAAGCAAATAATTATACTTTATTCTATTTCACATTGAAAATAATTTTAAACATGCACCAAAAAATATATAGAAAATTTATGTTTAATATATTTATAAAATTGTAATAAATATGCAGATTTTTCTCTATTTTCTTTAATCGAGCTACCTAACTGTGCATTTTAGCCAGTTAGATAAGCCAACATATTTTAACAATAATTCCACTGCAAGTCATGATGCAACTGAAATAGTTTAACATCTGAGAATTTTGTCATAAAGTTTGTCAAACACACACACATGCACGTACATATATATATGTGTGTGTGTCTGTGTGTGTCTGTGTGTGTGAGAGAGAGATATATTTTTATCTCTATTCCTTCATAATTCGTTATTTATAAACTTGATTCTAATTGTCTAATAAAATGAAATAATAATATTTAAAGTTAAAAAAAAGTCTTACTCAAAAGCGGTATAACGGAGATTTTTCTCATTTCTCATGTAAAATATTTGATTATAAATCAGTTATTTTACCACGTATATTCTGAAACAAAAATTCTATTTCGAAGATTTTTAACATCCTCTATTCTTCCTTCCTTTCTTGAAAGAAAAAAAATTTAAACGGAACAGAAAACGCAGATATTTATTTAAATAATTACATTATTTTTATCAAAACATAATTTGATGTCTGGATATAATTATACGTTTAAAAAAATACATTTAAAGTTCTATGTTAACTGACTTGTCGCATATTCATATGTATATACACTGTTGTCCAAAAATGAAGGTGCGACGACCAGACGCTTTCGCTTTTTGGTTTGTCGAATATCTATGAATTTTTGGACAAATTGTTCTTGAAATTCGAGGATGTACATCACACCTTTGACTACAAGAACAATAGAAACAGTATACTGCAATTTAAAAATTAATATATTGAATATTTGATGAGATATGGGCATTTGTATGAAACAATTTAAAAGTGCGCATGCGCGAACTATACCAAAGATTTTTATTTTTTTTTTATGATTTGGTAGTCAATTCTATAGAGTAACGCCTATACAAAGACCAGTCAAATATCGTGAAAACTCATAGAGATACCAGCAATACAGTGAGCTAATTGACATATTCGGGGGGAAATCCTATTTTATTATAAGGAATTCTTAATTGATTGTCTACTATACATATAAAATACAAATGAAAATTTCGTTCCGACTGCTTATAACTCGAGTTCTGCTGAATGGATTTTGATAGAACTTACAATGTTCGATAGATAATTTTTCAGGGAAGGTTTTAGTATCTACCATATCGTTCTACGTAGATTAGTTATAGAATTATGAAGGAAAGTTCTGGTAATTTGGAAGAAAAGGTTACCATTGCTCATTTTTTGGCGGTCATTATCGTTGGAGAAAGAATTGAAACGGCCATAACACATAAAAAAAACTGTTACTAATTTTATGAAAAAAAGTAAAACAATTTTGATGAGAGATAATATTATAAAACAAAAATACTTAATTAACATGATTGGGAATGTTCGTAATGCTTAAAAAATATCCAATGTGCAAGATTGCTATTGAAAAATATATGGCAATTTATCTGTTCTTTTTGGCGATTTTGATTTTACTTTTGTCGGCAAACAATTTTATTTTAAGCCAAAAAGTGTTTTTTCAAGTGTATGACAGCATTTTTTTTTAACCAAATGTAAATTATATTAATAGCACTCTACTTCTATTTACTTCCACTATATATATGACATTTCGTTCTGGCTGCTTATAACTCCAGTTCTGCTGAATGGATTTTCATAGAATTTAAACTGTTAGACAGGTATTTTTTTAGGGAACGTTTTATTATATAACATATAGTTCAGACAGATTAGTTATAGAATTATGATGGAAATTTCTATAATCAGATGAACCCGATTATGAAAGGTTAGCTTTTTTAAAAGATTCTGCCGAATAGATTTCGATGTAACCTACACTGTTAGTTAGGCAATTTTCTAGAGACTGTTTTATTACATACCATATCATTGTAAATTGTTTAGTTCTTAGAAATATAGCGGAAAATTCGAAAATCAGGTGACCCCTTTTATGAAATACTAGCGGCCCGTCCCGGCTTCGCACGGGTGGACAATGTGTCGACTGCAACGGTGGGTTAGGGTTAGATAGGTATTTTTTAGAAAAAAATTCTAAATCGGATAAAAAGCGGGAGTGAGACAAAATTGCAGTACTTACAAATTTTAAACTTTAAATAAAAGCTTGTATGGAATATAATTCTTAATAATTAAAAAAACAAATAAACCACACAATTTATTTTGCATACATAATTAATATTTTTCCTAGTTCAGCCTACAAAGCTAATACTTATCTTAATATTTCTTTCAGAAAAGCTAAAATAAAAACTGATTTTCAAAATATTTTAAATTGAAAATTTCCCACCAATGAAAATATCATGACTGTGAACTAGTGTTTTCTTTTTTTTTAGAAATATATTTATACTGGCTTAAATTTTTAGACATAATACATATAACTCTAAATTCCTTTGCTAATATTTCTTGAATTTAACAAGCAGTCTACAGGAAAAAAGACTTGAAAAGATACATACTTGCATGTATTTATTTTTAAATGTTTTATTTTTTATACGAGCAGCCAAAATCTTTAGTTTTTAATGTAATTTTTATTTTAGCTGTAGGTCTCTAATTCTCCAACACTCTATCCGTATATCTTTCTACTTCACATTGCACAAATTCATCATTTATTAATTAAAAACGATGTTTTGTTCTAAATCTGTTCTTTCATTTCTTTTCGTTCTTACTTTACCAATTCAATAAACTATTATGGTTTTATAAATTGACGAAAAATTCTAATTGAATAACTCAGCCATTATCATTTAATATTTCAGTAAATCCATGTAATCCAACAATAGTACTCAAATGTTTATAATACTACTAGCAAGCTACGCCCGCTACGCTGGTCAATTTCTCTTAACGAACTTTTAATCAAACAAAATATTGACACTTCATAATTCACTCTTGTATTTTTACAGAATAATAAGGCTACTATAATTTGTGACTCGTGCCATTATACACGTCAGGACACGTCACCCTTATCATTATCTTTTTACGCATGAAGGTTTTGCTATGGTACTCCACTGTGAAATTTGGTAATTTTTGAAATTCAATATTTTAGAAACGGCATAATCATTAGATTTGAAATTTATATCAAGAAAAATACAATTTTTTACCTTTCAAACGCAGTTTGTCTAACAATTTTCTGACAAATACTTTTCGAGCTATTATTTTTTTCAGTAACTTCAAATGTTTCATTTTTCGAGATTAATTTGTGGCAACAATTACCTAAAAACCCAGTCGTCAGCAACGCATAGCTTTTTATTAAAGAGTCTGTTGGAGCAGGGATTGTCACCATCAATTTGCCACCACCACTTTTGAAATCGGTTCTGTAGTTCCAGAGATTCCATAGAAATTGTAATTTAGAATGATTTTAGAACGCTTTTCGCTCATTTCACCCTTTTAATTTCGATTTTTTTTTTATTATTCTTAGAGACCATTTACATCTAATAAGTAACTGCAATGCTAAATTTCAAATTTCTAGCTCGTTGAGTATAGAATAAAATGCAATTTTAGAACGTTTTTAGCTTCTGCTCTACCCTGGGATTAGTGGCACCGACATAAAATATAGCCTATGTTGGAGTAGGGATTGTCACCATCAATTTGCCATGATTACTTTAGAAATCGGTTCTGTAGTTCCAGAGATTCCATAGAAATTGTAATTTAGTATGTTTTTAGAACGCTTTTCGCTTATTTCACCCTTTTAAATTTCTAATTTCTTTTTAATTTTTTTCTTAGAGAACATTTACATCTTATAAGTACGTACAATGTGAAATTTCAAATTTCTAGCTCCTTCAGTATACAAAAAATCACACTTTTAGAAATGTTTTCGCTCCTGCACCTCCCTGGGATTAGTGGTATCGACATAAAATATAGCCTATGTTGGAGCAGGGGTTGTCACGATCAATTTGCCTCCATCACTTTTGAAATCGGTTCTATAGTTCTAGAAATTCCACAGAAATTGTAATTTAGAATGTTTTAGAACGATTTTCGGTCATTTCACCCTTTTAAATTTTATTTATATATATTTTTTTGTATTTTGTTTTTAGACAGGATTTACATCTTATATGTAGCTACAATGCCAAATTTCAAATTTCTAGCTCCTTCAGTATACAAAAAATCACAGTTTTCGAACGTTCTTCTGCCTGCACCCCTCTGGGATTAGTGGCACCGACATAAAATATAGCCTATGTTGGAGCAGGGATTGTCACCATCAATTTGCCACCATCACTTTTGAAATCGGTTCTGTAGTTTCAGAGATTCCATAGAAATTGTAATTTAGAATGCTTTTCGAACGCTTTTCGCTTATTTAACCCTTTTAAATTTTGAATTTCTTCTGAATTTGTTCTTAGAGAGCATTTACATCTTATAAGTAGCTACAATGCCAAATTTCAAATTTCTAGCTCCTTCAGTATACAAAAAATCGCAATTTTAGAACGTTTTTCGCTCCTGCACCCCCCTGGGATTAGTGGCTCCAACATAAAATATAGCCTATGTTGGAGCAGGGGTTGCCATCATCAATTTGCCACCATCACTTTTGAAATCGGTTCGGTAGTTCCAGAGATTACCCCCTACAAACAAACAGACAAACAATCTTTACTCCTTTATAATATTAGTATAGATGTAAAAATATTTTTTTTTCTAAAATGTCAATCCTATTTTGAAAAGGTTTACTTATAAGGTCTAAATTATAACAAGGATATACGAGTGGCATAATGGTCTGAGTACAAAAGAAAAATATAGCTCATGTTATTTCTCTTCTTAAAAGAAACAATCATCCTCGTATAAAAACCTTAATGCATTTCAGGAATAAATATCAAAGGGAGCAGGAAATGCGGGCTCACTATGCTGTATATCCTCATCTCATTATTCTAAATTTTTCCACTCTGGTATAAATATCTATCTTATGTGTTATTTTTTTTTATATTTGTATGCTTTAATTGCGTTGATATAGTTTCGCTAAGAAATATGTATGCATACGCAGAATTCTGAAATATCGTTGCAATATATGATATCTTTGATATCTGACATCATTACAATATTTGATATAATAAATTGGATGTTTATGTAAATGTTTAAATAAAATACATATGAATTCTAGATGTAATTCTACTTTTTAATTTAAAAATTTCTAGTTACAATCCTTCTATGAGCTATTGTGAGCTATTTTTTAATATTTTGCTGTATTGTGTTGATTTGGATATGCAAATGTTATGTATACAAAATATTATGACTCACTTGTCACGTGTTTTTACGTAATATACATATTTTCACTATTAAGGAAATTACTTTACTTTTACTTTAAAATACAGATTTCATTTGTATTTAAACCGGAAAAATATCTGTAAATTTCATTTATTTTACTGTTATGAGTAGAATAACTTTTTTGACTCATGTCTTACATTATATGTTATAATCTATAATATTAATGATCAGATAAAATAAGTCTCTATTAATTTTCAGGTCCAAAGCTAAAATTAAAAATCTTTATGTAAAAACATTATTAAAATTTCTGAAATATTTTGACACATTTTCCTATTTTGAATAACTGTATGTGACTACATTGAAAAGAACATTAAAAATTTCATACAATTCATTTCGTTGAACAGCACTTTAAAAAAAAAATTCCTATGTCAGATATGATATACTGTTTAATGTAAATAGACAGTATATAAATAACATTCTGAATAATAAAATTGCCACCAGTTTATTTATACGATTTACAAAATTATAGAAAAAAATATTTGGTTTTTTTTTCATATACAGATTTGGACATTTGTAAAAAACTGAGAATCCCATCGAAACAATCTACTATTTCTTTTTCTGTTTATTTTATTTTTTTATGACTCCCCTAACAAGGAAGGACTCCATAAACCTATTATGATGCGACATCATATGTCGCATCATATATTATTCAATTTTAGTAATTATTCCCCTCTCATTTAATTCCCTTTTCCAAATTTGTTCCCTTTTTCATTATTTTAACGCTCACTGTTCTACAAAAATACTTTTTCATTTTCCTTTCCCACCATTTTGTTAAATTCAATGTAACAAATTTTCATTCCGTTTATTCTAATATCCTTTTAATTCAGTTACACTAAAAATATTTCTATTCTGTGCTATGTAAAGGAAAACCGCTACATTTACCCTTTCAAATAACTAGCATAGGTTTTACCATCTGCCATCTCCTTATTTGGTCACACAGTTCTGTTGCTAACTGATTTCTTCATACACACCCTTTTTAATTACAATGATTGCCAAGCGCATCTGAATAACTCTGGTCCAAAAATATCCAACGTACATGTCGAAGTCATAACAAATTCTAAGGTTCGCGGGTTCAAGAATGCGAAAACTCTTTCGAGCCCCATTTGTGTGGTTTTGCATTCCCACACATGTTGGCTACCGCCGGAATAATCGTTAGGATGATTTATGCCAAAAATGGCTCTGTTCTCTAAATTTTTAATTGTCTTTATGCTCTGTTTGGAGAAATGATCGCCATATTGTAACCTTTTGGCGAAATGTAATATTCATTCGACTTCACGTCATGATACGAGAAACTTCACTTCTCTCGTTAATCATCTTGCTTTCAACATGTAATTTTTTTCACGAATTGTGTTACGGGCCCGGGTGCCCTGCGCTGCCGTGGTCAGCCAACCTTTCCCTGTACTTGTGCAACATCTATAGAACCTGGGATTATTAAAATACCTTCATCTACTCATGTCTGCCTGTTTTTCCAAATGTGCCTATCCTTATTTCTTCTGAATTTCTAGATTTCTTAGAAGGTAATGATGATTTTATTCATCGAAGCACTCATCGTATCAAATCCACTTTACCACGACCAAGAACTTCATATTACACCTATACTCAGAAAATTTTGAAAAAATTACAGATTATTCTTCTAATGAGGATTTATACGTTTATTTAAAAAATGCTGCGGAACCTCGATATAACGTCCTTGAAAAAATTATGAAACTTTCGTGTTTTTGGCGATTTATCGCAGTTTGACGAACTATGAAAAAAAAAAAAAAGCTTTTATGATAAATACTATTTTAGGAAATTATTTTTCTACTCTTAATACTGAACTATTTAAAGTAAGTTTAACTTAAAGAAACACACTTTCATAACTACGGTGTTGTCATATACATTTATATGTATATATAAAGAAAATTAATGATCGTAGTCTATGGTTTAGAACAAAATTTAAAGTGATTGAAATGCTTCAAGCTCAAAATTAGGGTCCAATTCTAAGCATTGTCAATATGACTTCGATATTGTTAGTGTCGGAGATAACAAGAGAACAGTATTGTTGCCATGGAAACAACGACTTATCCAATATCGAAATGTATTACGAGAGTGTATTTAATCGGGCAGTTACTGATAAAATACACTTAAAATTATCCAGTCGACAAATGCGTGTATAAATAAATAACTTTAGCAACACCCAACTTGTATATATATTGTATAACCTTACAATAAAAATAATAAACTATTTAATCGTTTAAGTTTAAATTTATAAAGTATTAAACACTCTTTTATCCAAGAATTTTCAAATGCATTAAAATGGCTTGTATTTGGTGAGGGAAAAGTGTTGCTCGCCAAATCGTGTCTTTTTCCGCGAAGTACTCGAATGTATTTTTTTTTTTGCAGATTTTCTACTGGGATTTCACAGCTAAATTTGACTGATCCTTTATTGTGTACGTGAGTAGTTTCATTGGCATTTAAAAAAAAATATTCTGAGTATGCGCTTTAAGGAGACCTTCCTTGTAAGATGTGATATACAACTGGGATATACTCATATACAGGGAGTGGAGTTGTTTACAACTGGAAATCTCATTGAAACAATTGAAATTTTAAGTCGAAACTTTTATTTTTCTTTCATATTATAGTGCGTAATAGTTTCTGCATAAGAAAAATAAATAAAACGGATGTTTTCTATTTCCATTGTCGATAAAGACATTCATGCACGTGGAAAGAGTCTTAATGGATTTCAGAAAAAATATCGAAATAAGGAGATGCAAATCACTAAAGCTATACATACTCTTTACAATTAGTCTGCGTTTTCCAGTATTGTAGAGACTTGTATATTAAGTATTGTGCTGTTTTTGGATATGGGTTTTCTTAAACTGCGTTGATTTAGTTTTGTTGAAAAATTTGTATACACATCATGCCTTATTTGATACCTTTTCAAAATTTGACAAATTAATTTCTATGTTTATGTAAATGTTTCAGTAAAATGACCATGCATGTTAGGTATAATTACTTTTTTACTTAAAAGGGCTTTCATTTCTATCCATTTTACTGGTAATTTGTTTTTATTCTATAAATATAATAAATACTTATGTGATATATCGTTATATGATTTTTATATTAACGTTCTTCTACATTACATTGAAGGTTTTCAATATTTTCAAACGTAAGGTACCATTATTTATCAAAATATGTATTCCATTCATTTACCTTTATAGCTTTTTAAATCACATTAATTAAATACTACAACTTAAATAAAATTTTACGGCTGTAATACAAGTATTAGGATTTAAAAATATAAAAAGAAAACTATTTCTTTCAACTAAAATTTTAATAATCCCTGTATTACATGTAATGGTTTCATTATAAACCAAACATTATATCAACCATACATGTAAAAATATAGTTTTATTTATACGAGTTACAGAATTATAACAAGAAAAGGTATTGATATAATTATTGCGGAATATAATTATTGCTGAGAGAAATAGAACCCATGTTCATTTTTTATATTGAATGCACCATTCATCCATATGAGAGGAGCATTAATATATTTCAGAACGAAAAAATAAAAGGACGCAGTTTCACTAAGATATATGATCTTCTTTTCAATTGTCTGGATTTTACAATCAGAAATACATATTGATGTTAGCTATTCTGCGCTAAACTTTAAAAACACGAACGTATAGTATTGAGTACGCGATTGAGTGAAAATTACAGTTGCAATTTATAAAATGATTTCGTACGTAACACTTGCGCCTTATTTAACCTCTTCCTAAAGACCTTTCAGTGTTCAAGCAATTTTCCAAGTTGAAGTTAGTATTTTTTCTGAACTCGTTCATTAATCGTTAATTCACCGCTGGCATATGGAATAAACCACCCTTGTATTAAATTGCGTTACATAAATTTGAAATTTCTTACTGTTATATTCTTATTACACATTGAATTAAAGAGGAATATCATCAAAAATTAATATTTAAGCTTTAAAAGGCGTTGATGTATGGGGTACGCCGCCCGGATTTTCATGTTACTACATACGATCTGTGTCACATTAATTCAAATTAAATTAGCTTTATATAACAATATAATAAAATATAACACCTTGTAATAGTATATTACTTTTAAATGCTAAAGGTGTAAAATTAACAACTATAATATAAATTAAAATAACTTTTATTAGTTGTTTTACATGTTTCGACTCTTCTGAGTCATTTTCAAAAACAAAATGAGAATATTCTAAAGCTGCACGGGCTTTGAAGTTATTATTTACATGTACTTTTTAAAAAATTACGCACGTTATCTATTATTTTTTACTTGATTGTTTATTTTCATATCTTTGAGCATGGAGTAATTCTAGCCACAGTTTAGGTAAATTAAAAGATGTCGCATCGTTACATATTGTATTTTTGCGCGTGAGTATCTCTATGGTTTCTCTTATTATGGATGGATAGTGTAGACTGGAGGGAAATATTATTTTACTTTCATTGAAATTTATTTGGATGGTTTCTTCTTGATATAATCTTGCTAGGGCTGTAGTTTTTCTATTGTATTTAATATCAGCTATATGCTCTTTTTTTCTGCAATTAAATTTCCTGCTGGTTACCAGCAGGATTATATCAAGAAGAAACCATCCAAATAAATTTCAATGAAAGTAAAATAATATTTCCCTCCAGTCTACACTATCCATCCATAATAAGAGAAACCATAGAGATACTCACGCGCAAAAATACAATATGTAACGATGCGACATCTTTTAATTTACCTAAACTGTGGCTAGAATTACTCCATGCTCAAAGATATGAAAATAAACAATCAAGTAAAAAATAATAGATAACGTGCGTAATTTTTTAAAAAGTACATGTAAATAATAACTTCAAAGCCCGTGCAGCTTTAGAATATTCTCATTTTGTTTTTGAAAATGACTCAGAAGAGTCGAAACATGTAAAACAACTAATAAAAGTTATTTTAATTTATATTATAGTTGTTAATTTTACACCTTTAGCATTTAAAAGTAATATAAATTAGCTTTTTAAATTAATTTGAACTTTATAACATTTATACTACTACTGAACATTGCATTAAACACTGATAATCATTAAAACTTGTTATTTAGACTTTAAATGTTTTGGCGCATACAGTACGCAGCCCGTAAAAAAAAAATTATTTCAATCTTCGCTTTGATAGTTGAGGATTTTAAACTATCTGTGAAATACAGGTAATTATTAGATTAATTTTCAGTATAATTTTCATTTATCTGAATATATCTCATTGTGCTGATTTTTTATATACAACTTTATTATAATTTCAACTTTTACAGATTAAATTCAACAAAATTATTATGATAACTACTTCAGAGAATTTATCTGAAATGCAGAAAAATATATCTAAACTAAATGGTAATGTATTTAAAACATTCAAGACATATTTCTTAAATGAAAAATATTTCGAGTAATTAATAGCATTTCTATTGCCTACAAAACTCGCATGGTAACTCATTTTATACAAACTCGTTTTTTTTTCTTGTTATTACAAACCTTTCGTGTTATGTATACAAAGTAAAGTTCCAAACTTCTATATAATTTTTAATATGATATACCAATTTCGATATTCATATTAAGTTTTACAAAAAATAAATATACTGCCTAGATTTATTTCTATTATTTCAATTAAACAGTTGCTTGCAAACTTCAGTCCTTTTACTTTTGCTGCCTAAAATCATAAATACAATACTTAATTAATATGGTCATAGTGGACAGAGGAAAGCACATTCAACTAGATAAATTACATCCAATGGTTGGAGTATTATAGTTGAGATTTTTCCAACAGAACGAAAATATGCCGGGACCAGGACTCGAACCTGGGTATTTTGGTCTGCCGTACCAACGCTCTCCCGACGATATCCTGGTTGGCATATTTAACTCTTATTTTTTGGACAAGGCTACGAACTGCAGCGCGAATTTCATTCATCCAAGCTATAACTATAGCATTTTATATGATTAATCTGAAATAGCACGGAAACTACTGTATACCGTGTAATTATGTCGTAATGAACAGAGGAAAGTTCTGTTGGAAAGTTTTCGCTCTGTTGGAAAAATCTCAACTATCTCAATTATCTCAACTATCAAACCATTGGATATAATTTACGTAGTTGAATTTGCTTTTCTCTGTTCATTATGACCTAATTTCATGGTATATTAGAGTTTCGATGCTATTTCAGATTCATCATGTAAAATGCTATAGTTATAGCTCGGATGAATGAAATTAGCGCTGCAGTTCGCAGCCTTGTCCAACAAATAAGAGTGAAATATGCCAGCCAGGATATCGTCGTGAGAGCGTTGGTACGGCAAACCAAAGTACGCAAGTTCGAGTCCTGGTTCCGGCATATTTTCGCTATTTTGGAAAAATCTCAACTATGATACAACAACCATTGGTTATTAATTAATATGCTTTTTATGTGACATGTATCTGAATCTTGCCATTTTATGTATTACTAATTTTAAATATTTTCCAAAGTAAGATACAGTTAGTTATCAAAACCCGTTCTTTTTTCTTTTATCGTAATAAAGTTTTCAATTGCATTATTGAATTAAATTCTATAACTTGAATAAAATGCTAATGAAGTAACACAAAAATTGACGTTGACATTTTTAATAAATTCATTTCAACCAACATCTGTTTTTAGGGTTTCATTCATCTCACGAAAACCTATTACTCCCGCTCCGTTGTCTGTCCGTCACAGAGCCATTCTCAAAAACTATTTAACTTACAGAGTTGAAACTTAGTGTATAAATTGAATACCAGCTATGAAGAGCTCAAAATATTAAAATTTGAAAAATTCGTATTATTTTAATAAATAGAGATAAAAAACCAAAATTCTAACAGCCTTTCCTATTAAATTTAAACATTTTTCGTTATAGCCGATGCCAAAAATTTAAAATCCACGATGAAATTCTTTCTACAATAATGAATTTTCTATCAGGCGATTTCCACGTGAAAAATGAAATAAAAAGTTTCACCAACTGAAAAAAAAGATTAATATGAAATAAAATTGATTGACGTCATAATGGTAATAAAACGGAAAGATTTCTAAATAATACAAGGAGTATGAGTATGTGTATGTGCACAAAGCAGATTTAGAGAGCAGATTTAAGCGTCATTAGATAATTAAAAAGATTAATGAGACAAAAGACAAATGATTAATAGAGAATAGTAAATATATGATATAAATGCTGGACGATTACACCAAGAAACATTAGTACATTAAAGACGCGAGTATAAAACATCACAAATTTACTGAATGGTGTATACAAAACGTTTGTTTACACCATTCGATAAATTTGTGATGTTTTATACTCACGTCTTTAATGTAGTAAATATATGAGTTTGAGGAGCATACTGAATCATGATAAAAACCCGATTACGGAAATATTCGCATATTTTAACATTTTGAAGGTGTACAACATGTTAATTTTGAAATTATTTATTTTAATATCGTATTTAGTCCACATGACAGATATTATTATGACAGAATATAATAGCGGGCTTCGCCCGCTATCGAGCTGGTTTAGATATTCGAAAAGACGAGAAAAATAGACCGGTAAATTTTTACTTTATAAAAAACATGACTTTGTTTTTTTTTTGGTTGCTAAATGAAATTTATTTGGATTTATTAAAGAAAGGATTGTGGAGGAAAGGATTATTAAACGAAACCCTTAGAGCGATCTTTGATCACACTTACCATACTTGTTGCTAACACCCCTGTCTAACATATAAATATTTCATTATAAATCAAATAATATATCAACCATGTTATATAAACGATATAAATTTATTTATAATACTAGGGGGCTCTGCCCCCTACGAGCTGCGCTCGCCAACCCCCGTTCTGACACCGCGTGATTTAAAAACACTCTGATTTGATCATCTCTAAAACGATTACGGAAGATTGTATTATAATTAAACAACCAGTGGCGATCTGCTGTAACAGGGTTTCCATTCATTTTCATTTCACTGACGGATTTTAAGGTCGCTGTTGAAACAGATTACAACTGTAACTGTCACAAAAATATATGATTTAACGCCAAACGTGCATAATCGTGGCGTCGCGTCACTTTCAGTTGACATCAGATGCGTTACACGAGTTAGTTTTTTCATCGGGGAATTTTTAATTCAACGCTTATTTGTCTTTTGATACTTCTCCATTACCCCGTCAATCAATTTTCATAAAAAAAAAAAAAAAAAAAAAAAAAAAAAAAAACTATCGTTAAATTGTAACACCAAATAAACAAATAGAAGAATTTTGACATTGGAAAGGAAATATTATTATTTACGCTGTTTTAAAATTTGCAATAATAGTTAAAAGATTTGTCGAAATAAATTGATCTCTCATGAAAATATAATTATTAATTGAAATTGTTTGGAAATATTGTTATTTGATCATTTTAAATGTGACGTAAATTTCCCTAGTAACTCGTATTTCTCTTTTTAATATTCACGCGCAAGTATATTTTTACTAGGACTTCCCTCAAAGGGATTAGTCTGAGTGATATTGCTGAGAAGGGTTGTGATATCGTTCATAGGGTTAACAATTACAATATAAAGAAAAAGAGCAAATTAAGTGATAGAGTTACAAAATATCATATATAAATTCATATACACTGTTAAAAAAAATAGGAAAGAAGTACCGTTCATCAGATGTATTGTCATAATTTTTTTTTTAACATGTGGCAAAGAATCTCATTTTCTTAAGCGCGTATTGCGGAAAAACTTGAAAAAAAAAACTAAAAAAAACGCCGGCTCTTTTAAAACGCCAAGCTTTTTAAAGTTACGTAATTCGATTTGCAGCCAATAGATTATTCTATCAAGCGTGGCTTAACGCAAATTTAATTTCATTGTTGCACCTTTTTTTGTGTGTGAATTTAAAATTGTTCTTCCTTGATTATATATCTATTATTTGTATAACTGTTTATAGAAACTCTTACACTTCAAACCACATTGATAGCATGCTTTGCTACAAACCAGATTGCAAAACTATAAGGTAAAGCTAGGATAGTCTGCGCACAATTCAGCAGAATAATAAAAATACATATAAATATTAATTTTTTGCTAAACTATGCATGATTAATTTTGACTTTATTTGTTTTTATGCATTTCCATTGTTATTTTGTTGTTATGCTGTAATTTAATAGAACAGTAGTAATAAAACCAAGAAAGTTATTTTGCGCAATCTCTCCTTACAGGGTTGGTGTGATTGCGCACATGGGTAAGAGAGATTGTTACTAATAATAACTACAATTTAATCGTTAACAATAACAATTACACTTAAATAGCATTGTTGTAAAACTTTTGCGAATAAATATTATTGTATTAAGAGTGAATATTTCAACCTAATGGTACAATTCCAGACATTCAGTTCACCCATCCTCATTGCCCAGTATTTTTTTAACAAACGAATTTATTGCCAAATTTAGTTTCGATAATTATGTGTTTTTCAAAAATTATTTCAAAATTGATTCATTCACATGTTTTACATGTAATTTGTAATATATGCAAATTTACCATTAAGCTGAGTAATCTCTCCTATCATGAAAACTAATGGGAAACATTGTGCCATCTCTCCTAAGTAGCAGATGCGCAAACTCTCCAATTTCGGTAGGGGAGATTATGCAGCCTTTTATTTAAATATGGCCGCTTCTAAAACGAACCAGTGGTGTTCGCACCGTTAGTCTATGTTAGTAGCTTATGGGAAATCGTTTAAGTTTAAAATATTTTTAATACTGATACCGTATAGAAATTCTGACGAATAGTTTTGAAAATTCAAGCACTTACTTTCGGAAAACATAACAAAATATAATGCTTTATCCTAGACGCTCGAAACAATCGTCGTGCACATTCAAGTAGACACTTCTCTACTGCTGTGGTACAACTACCTGGAGTCGCAGCGCGCTGACTCTACTCCTTCCCCCCGAACCTCTTTGTGCGCAATCTCTCCGACCGCGTCATCTCTCCTGGCTTTACCTTAGTCTAAATTACTATTAAAGTGTACAAAAAATCTCTCGATGACTTCTGTAAAATAACTTTTACATTAAATCTCCATATCGGCACAATTGAAAAAATTATATATATTTCAAAGTTAAGCTTAACAGATACTTCTTGAATATTCTCTCGGAGGCTCTGCCCCCTGCGCCTTTACTGCGCCAATCCGCAGACTTTTCTTTTGCCTGTCTGTCTGTCTCTCCACAATATGTCTGTTTCCCTATCCGTTCTTCTGCCCGTCTCTCTAACCGATTGTCTATCTCTCTACACGTCTCGCTACCTGTCTCTATATTTCTCTACCGGTCTCGCTACCCGCCAATCTATTTCTTTAACCGTCTGTCTATCCGTCTAACTACTTGTATGTCTAGCCGTGTCTCTATCTACTTCGCTATCCATTTTCTATCTGTCTCACAACTTGTCTATCTGTCTCTCTACCCGTCTGGCTATACGCCTCTCTACCCATCTTCTTACCCATCTCCGTACCCATCTACTGTCTTTCTACTCGTCTGTATACCCGTCTCACTATCCGTCTGTTTTTTTACCCGATTCGCTACCAATCTCATTACCCGTCAGTCAACTCGTCTCTGTACTCATCTCTCTACTCGTCTCATAATCTACCACGCTACGCGTCTCGCAACCTTTCTCGCTACATTCCTGACTACCGGTGTCGCTACCCGTCTCGTGACCCATCTCACTACCCCTCTGTCAACCCTCTTTTTACCTTTCTCTCTAGCCGTCTGTCTATTCGTTTCGCTACCCGTCAGCCTACCTATGTCGCTACTCGTCTCTCTACCTGTTTGTTTACTCGTCTTTCTACCTCTCGCCACCTCTTCCCCATATTTAAACAATTCATTTAATTTACAGAAGCCGTTTACCAGTTATTAAATGCAAACAGAAGTAATTTATCTAATAAGTGTAATCAGATGCAATTTTTTTTAAATACATACATAAACCTGAATAATAATTCATCAGTTTTGTGTTCATAGTTGTTTATATCATTTGACAGTAAATCTCAACTTCTTAAACCTGAATTGTCTCAAGCTTTTTAAAAAAACCACAAGGTCTGTATAACTGCAAAGTACACTGAGGGCTATATCAGCTACATGTTATTAAATTAAGTGAAAGTTTCGTTATCGCGTTTGCAGCCAATTGCTTATGTCAGAAAGCGTGGCTCGACGCCATTGTAAATTCATTACTGTAACTTTTCTTTTCTTTTTTTTTTGGGGGGGGGCGGGGTAGGGGGGGAAGGGTTTCAAATATCCTATATATTATTTCTGCTGTCAACATCACTTTTTCTAAGCAAATACAAAACGCAGAAGAAGGAATGAGATACCATATGAAAGGATTTAAACAGGCTTCTGACATAGCACACTTACATTTTGTTAAAACATGTTTTTGACTAAAAATTTCTGTTAATTAAAAATTAAATCGGCATTGCTTTCATAAATGAAATGATTCTTCAAATTAGTGTTGCCACAAAACTAAAATACCGCATTATGTGATGCTCAACCATTATAAAAAAATAAATAGTACAACCGTGGCATACGTAATAAGAGTACCTTATTTACGTAATACATAATGCGTAGAATACGTAATACGTACAAGAAGTATAAAGTGTGATACGTGCGCACGCTTTTATTTTATA
Organism: Maratus michaelseni; assembly: GCA_963931845.1. Lineage (NCBI taxonomy): Eukaryota > Metazoa > Arthropoda > Arachnida > Araneae > Salticidae > Maratus > Maratus michaelseni. The sequence continues at coordinate 399,812,821 of OZ007592.1, forward strand.
TTTATAATTAAAAAGAAAAATTGAAATGTTTAGAAGAAAAAAAACACCATCAATCGATCGAAGCAAAATTGCAGTTAATTAAAATTTAAATCAGAATTGTTTTCTTAAATGAAATGAAAGGTTTTTGTCAGTTTTTCCAGAAGTGAGTGACGTCACCCTCTAATGCAGTTAAAATACGACTATTAATTTTTTTTCTCGAGCGTGCCTTTTGCTATAATGGATCAGTTTTTAGTATAACTTTGATGGAATAAATGAGATGATATTTTGGCTTGATTAATGTTGTTTGCAGCTATTTTTATGCTTAATTTTTCTTTAAAAGTGCAAAATCCTCGCACGGGTTCACTGGTATACATTTAAATTAAAACTTTTGCCTCCATGCCATTAGTGTTGTTTGTATTATTAACTAATACCTTGTAGTACGAGCTTCATTTGAAACAAATGTAAAAGACTTCTTCTACAGTTTTTTTAGGAGAAACTTTCGTAATTGGGCCCAAAGCCAATCGGAGCATTTAATATCATTCGTTTCGCTCAAATTTTATAATTCAAGTTATTGTAACTCTTATAGAGTTAAATCAATATTGTTGCTAGCTTTACTCTTGTTTGAGACCAGCCTTGCCTGTGTATCTGAATGGGGAAAAGTTTCGTATCCTATGTCGGTTGGCGAAAAAAAAATTAAATGGTGCCAAAAGGTAGTTTTAGCATCTTACAAAATTTTTCAAGAGAGCGGTAAAACATGTTTTTCAAATATTTTCAAACATACGTTTATTAAAGCATGTTTTTGCACCATCTTAAAAATTTAAGCACGATGCTAAAATAAACTTTTATCGCCATACTCGATATTTTAATAAATAATGAAAATACATAAACAAACCTAATATAATTATATAACGGACCTAAGAAACATTTTTGTGATAAATAATTGTTATTGTCAGGGGGGTAAATTGTAAACAATTAATAAACGGCTAGTAAATAATAAATAGCATTTAAAATCTAAAAATGGAGAAGTGGTCCGTATAAATATGCAAAACATATACGCTTGCAAAATAATGCAAACATACGCTTGATATATGTAAATCTTTTTTTATTTTTTAATATTTCCGAAGGCACAGATAAATTGGTAAAAATCTCTTTTCCAAATGCCAAATACAAAATATACAAAATAGAATGCCAAATATACAAAATAGAAAAATATCTGCAAAAAAATATATTTACATAATACTACATCTGAAAAAAAAATAAGATTTAGAAAAAGTAAGCCAAGTCTTGCAGATCCCAACAATCACATCGAAAAACTTATCACCAAAAAAGAACTCGCCAAATCTTACGGCACAGGAGATGGATTTTTCCCTCTGAATGCAGAATATTAGTTTTTTTTCTTGTACGATGGGTGATTATAATTATAATTGTTTCATTTCACATAATACATACCGTTTGATATATTGGTACTTTTATGTTATCCTGGCGCAGTTGATAAATCGCCAAATATTGTTCCTATAACATTTTCATATTGAATTCATTTCATTTAAATATAAACCTTTCACTCATTTAATTTAAAATACATGTCTTTCATTAATCCGATTTAAAATGCTAAAAAGAGAAAAAAAAAAGAGATAATGCCATAAATCGAAACCCTTTTATTTAAACATCAAAGAATTTTTTTTTTTTTCTTTTACACACGCGAAATAAAAAAAGCTGCTATTGCTGAGATTTGCGCCAAATCTCTAATACCAAGTCTACCAAATTATTGCGAGGTTTTTCTTTCAAACAGAAAAAAAATCCATATTAATTTTCGATTTCTACTAAATTGAAATATATTTTATTGTGCTGAATATTAGTGCGTGCATATTTTTTTGCTCCATGTACTCCATGAACTTTTCAATTCCGATTGTCTACGAAAATCTCCGCCGGTGAAAATGACGTACACACAAAATTTTAGTGACGTATGTACTTTAATTGTGCTTTTTTATCTATTTTTTAAGATAATTTCCAAACAGTTTGACATTTATTCTTGGTAATAAATAGACGTCGTTGTCACCTTTATAGGTACCTGCTGTAAAAATTTGAACGAAATCCGTTAAATATTTTTTGAGTTATGCTTGACGAAAGGTTTTAATATCAATCGTAGCTATATATGGGGCAAAGTAATACTGCGCTGTGTATGAGTCTTCGTTGCACTCAGACAATTACGTCATTTTCTACATTTATTGCTTTTAACACGTGATCATTTAAATATTATTTTAAAGTTTTCTTTCTGTTTTTAATAGTCTCGTGTAAATACATTTCTTAATTGAAAGGGAATATTATTACGTGCGCTATTTTACAAATTGGCAACGGTTCAAATAATGGAATTTATGAAATATGAAATAAATCTTCGTCAAAATAATGAAAATTTTGAATAAAAAATTGAAATATAACCTCAAAAAATGAGTCAAATTGAAAAAATAATTGCAGTCTGCACACCGCAACCTTGTAAACTATATCCTTAGAAATTATGATTAAATTCCTGTGCATAGTTTTCATTTCTATAAAACTTTTATAAGAAAATTATTTTGACCAACTTTAATATTAAATATCTCTTAAAATAATTCTTCGATTTAAAAACTGTCTACTTCAGCGTGTTTATCGAACATTTCTTTATAAAACCACCAATTTTTAAATTTTTATTTGCAATAGTTTTCTGGATATTAGTCCAGAAAGACTTCAAGGCACAAAATCTTAATTGACAGCGGCGGCCGCGGTGGTTACTTTTTTTTAATATAGAGAGATTTTAAATTTCATAATGTGAAAATTTGAGCGGTTTAATGGTCGATAGTATAAGAGAGAAATAGAAGCCATTTATCTTCTCATGTTGAAAGAGAGATTTATCTACCGCATGTTAAGAGCTTTAATGTGTTTCAGGGAAAATATCAAGCAGTAAATGCAGGTTCACCAAGCTATTCATCGTATTTTCAGAAGTCTGTGTTTTCAACTCAAAGATTAATTTTTGTGTCAAATATTATGTGCTATATCTGGAAAATTTTTTACTGTATTGATTTGATTATGCAGAAAAAAATGTATGCACAATAAGAATTCTGAACTGGTATATTTTCTTAATATTTATTATATTCATTTATAGTATTTTTATACAAAAATATGTATGTTGTATTGATTTAATTCTACTTATGTATTTTTAAAATCCCCCCCATAGCTTCATTCCCAGGAAGAATTCAGTTTCCAACTTACTGGTTGATGATTTTTTCTTCATTTATAAATTAGAATAATTCATTTTTGTGTTAAATTGTTTCCTGACATTTACCCCAAAGTTCTTCTATTTTACATTACTGATTTTCATTATTTTACAAGTTTAGATATGATTATTTATCAAAATATAATCTTTTTTTGTTTATTGTTAGTTTTTTTTATTATTATTATTCATAACTTATTTAAATACTGTAAGATGAATAAAAGTTTGATAAAGTAAACTATGTATTCCCATATAAAACTTTAGTAAATCTATGTTACTCAACAACGCTCTTTAAAAGATACCTGTATTAGGTATACAGATGTCATTCTAAACCAGATATCATAGAAACCATACTACTTAAAAAAATACGTTTATTTGTAAGAATTTCAAAATAAAAATCAGAAAATATAAGTGGTAAATTGGTTTCTGTAAAAAAGAGATGCAAAATAGATTTTTTTCCCGTATTAAAAAAATATATATCCACGTGGACTTAGTGAATTTCAGAAAAAGTAACAAAATAACAAGACATGCAGGTTCACTATAAGGTATACAGCTTCTTTACAATGTTTTGCATTTTACCACTCAGGGATAAAGTTTTCAGTTACGGAAGTTGGTCAGTTGGATTTCAAATTCCTTTCAATAATGGCAAACCTGAGAGAGTGAAATGAATTTTTATTTTATAAATACCTGGTAAAGAAATTAATATTTTAAACTGCTTTTTTATGTGTATTCATCTTAAAGAATGTATTTTATTTTTTTAGTTGTCAGAATATTTCTAAAATATATGTTTAATTTAATATTTTATCTCTTAAAATATTAGGGAATCTGACTAGCTGTGAGTAAGGTTTGAGCACTCCAAATAAAGTTAATCATGCATTTCAAATAGTTTAACAATTAAAAAAACAAGAACGAAAAATCATGCGTCAAGCATAGATTATGTAGCACTTTACAATGCTTTTAAAATTATTTTACAAATCATTACCGTTTAATAAGCTGAAAGATGACATCTAAGTAAACAATTTGGAAAACGCATAACATATTTAAAAACGTAATTTCAGGAATTTTCAATATATACAATATTCGGAAAAATATCCAAATACTTTTATTCAGAACTGTATAGGATCTATAGACTTGTATATATACATAGGATGCTAAATTTTAGTTTAGTTAGGAAACGCGTAGCACAGTTTAAATTCTCCTTCTGGAGTTACTGTCAATAAACGGAAATGTGTTCGCGAACTTTTGTGCTGCCCTGTATAGGATCTACAGAATTTATACACACCACGTAATAGACAAAAAGCTAGTTAAGATTAAAATCGCGTTCAGTAACTTAAAACGCACTTCCAGGAATTATTGCTAACAGACAGTAGAGAATTCTTTTGTGTGTACCTGTAAATGAACGATGACTGCTATACACACACTATTCTGTAGTAAGCCTCTTGTAATGCACCTTAGTAATATATAAAATCTTCAATGCGTTTAAAATAGTGGAACATTATTTAAATAAACCGCAGACGATTTTTCTCTATAGACGTAATGTAACGGAATTATTTTGACTGTCCCTGTAAAGTAACTCTAACTGCTATACACCTACTATTCCATATTAAGCTTCTTCTAATGCATCTTAGTGATCTATATAAATTTCAATGCGTTTACAATAGTGAAACATTTTTAAAATAAACCGCAAATGATGTTTCCCCATAGACCGCAATGTAACGGAATTCTTTTGAGTGTCCCTGTAAGAAAACTATAAGTGCTACACATTTCAGTTAAAATAGGGAACGTGCCATAGATAACGACAATAACATATAAAAATTGCAGAGCAATCCGAGCATATTTACGGGAGTTAGAGCACGGCCAGACGGCCAGACAAACCGAAGTCATAAGCACTTTTCAACTAGGTTTTAAAGTGCTAAAAAGAGGCTTCTTTTAAGAAGAGTTCACTCAAAAAAGAAGTTAAAATTAATTTCCCGAGGAGATATTTTAAAAATATGATTACATTCAATCCCTATAGATTTACCATTATCGGTTGGAAATTGATCAACACACTTAGTTGTCACTTAGATTGTGACAACACACTTAAGTGTTTGGAGCTTTTTTAAAAATATTTTAATGCAGTTGATTTTGCTTTTAAAAGGAATACCTACGCACAATAAGAAATCTTAATTGTTATATTCCCATATATTTAATATAATCAATAATTTTTCTATTCTGCTTTTATGTGACAATTATCTCAATCTTCGTCTATTTTGCTGACTTTCAATATTGTTCAAATTAAGATACAATTATTTACCGTAATATGGTTTCTCTTCGTTTACCGCTATGAATTTTTCAATTGCGTTTATTTAATTAAATTCTATAAGTAAACAAAAATGTAATAAAAAGAACAGTAGCATTAAAATTTCAAATTTAATAAATTTATTTCACACAGAAAAAGATTCAAATATTAAAAAGATCCATGTAAAAATGTAAAGGTTTCATTATAAATCAAATATTGTATAGTCCATACTATGTTAAAGTAAAAGTTTATTTACAAGATTTTCGAAATCATAACGAGAAAACTTGAGTTATATAATGAAAACTTGAGTGCAAACTTGGCCGCTACAAATCAGGGAATATATTTCCATGTTTCTCACTTTATTGAAAAGTCATTCTTCCACACGAAATATACTCAACATATTTCAGAAAAACTATAAAAAAGATAAATGAATGCAAGTTCACCAAGTGATAAATCCTCTTTTCAATTGTCTGCTGCATTCAAATCAGCAATCAACTGCATTTTAGGTAGCTTCCAATACAAAAAAGTATAAAGCTACCTATTGCAGCCGTTCGGAGGAAAGCAGTTCCGGAAAATTTCGATATATTTTCACCGATCATGACCCCCAGACCCCAAAACCACCCTCCGTTCAAATGTTGATATATATATATATATCTGAGCTATGTCATACCATAACGCTCGTATTTATAAATCGATTTTGATGAAACTAATTGTGTCTATTAAGCTAACCAATGTCTCGACCGAGTTCGTTGGCCAGCTTGGTCCGCCATTTTGTTTCAAGATGGCGGCCATTTAAAAATTTAAAACTAAAATAAATATACAAAAAAATTAAAAATTTAAATTTATTTTTTAATTACGTATTAGGCCTTGATACAAAGATTCCAGAGCATTTTTTGGTTTACCTCTATCTCCAAAAATGGCTGAGATAGAGCAGTTTGAAATTCTAGGGTGACTGATATTTTGAAACAAAACAGCACATTAACGCGATTACTCGCAAATTATTTTCTTTCATTGTTGTAATAATTTTCCCAATCATACGCATAAAACTATATATTCATATCCGTTAGCGCCAAAACTGGTGACATTGGCGACAAAATTGGCGACAAAATTGGCAAGATTGGCGACCTTTTGGGAAATATTGCCAAATTTGGCGAACAAAATAAGTCTTCATAAATGAAGCCAATTTGGCTATTGCTCAATAATTTGGCGAATTTCTTATTCAAATTCAGTATTAACGAATCTTTTGTAAACGTTTCTTTGCATTTTAACTTGCTGTTTTCATGTAACATTAGCTAAAATTTTAAAACGAAGATATAGGAAAGCTACTTTTTCCTCCCGGTACAGGCCGGAAGGACTTTTTTCACTTCAGCATGAATTTGTATGTTACGTATTATATGCGGTTTTTAAAGACTTATTCCCTTTAACTGCATTGATTGGGTTTTGCTAATTTATATGTCGTTACGAAAAGAAACCTGAACCATTTTCGCAAAATTTGATGTATTTATTTTGATATAGATATTAATTTTACACTACAACATATGTATTGTCTAGCTATAGTGTTAGGTTTATAATTTTAAAAATAACTGAAAATTTTATCATTACTTTTTTTGTCAATTATTGTGTTCCCTATTTAATGCATGTCTTTTTACATAAGGAATAGAATCTGTATATTTTGTTTAGTAAATATACTTTTTTAATTTTTTTTTTCAAAGAATTATAATCTGATATAAGTAAATGATCTAAGTTTCTAAATTACTTTGAAATTTGTTTTCCTTAACTAAAATTAAGTAAAAACTAACTAAAATAAACTGAAACTAAATAAAGTAAATTAAACTGAATTATTATAAAACAACTAATAAATTTAATTCACTGAACGGTATCTTCTCAACATGTTCTGTATTAAGTAGAACATAATTCTTTTATTTATTTAAACTAGGGGGCTTTGCCCCCTACGAGCTGCGCTCGCCAACCCCCGTTCTGACACCGCATGATTTAAAAACACTCTGATTTGATCATCTCTAAAACGATTACGGAAGATTGTATTATAATTAAACAACCAGTGGCGATCTGCTGTAACAGGGTTTCCATTCATTTTCCTTTGACTGAGGGATTTTAAGGTCGAATCAACTGCTGTTGAAACAGATTACAACTGTAACTGTCACCAAAATATATGATTTAGCGCCAAACGTGCATAATCGTGGCGTCGCGTCACTTTCAGTTGACATCAGATGCGTTACACGAGTTAGTTTTTTCATCGGGGAATTTTTAATTCAACGCTTATTTGTCTTTTGATACTTCTCCATTACCCCGTCAATCAATTTTCATTAAAAAAAAAAAAAAAAAAAAAAAAAAAAAAAACTATCGTTAAACTGTAACACCAAATAAACAAATAGAAGAATTTTGACATTGGAAAGGAAATATTATTATTTACGCTGTTTTAAAATTTGCAATAATGGGTAAAAGATATGTCGAAATAAATTGATCTCTCATGAAAATATAATAATTAATTGAAATTGTTTGGAAATATTGTTTTTTTTATCATTTTAAATGTGACGTGAATTTCCCTAGTTACTCGTATTTCTCTTTGTAACATTCACGCGCAAGTATATTTTTATTACGTCATTTTCTACATTTATTGCTTTTAACACGTGATCATTTAAATATTATTTTAAAGTTTTATTTCTGTTTTTAATAGTCTCGTGTAAATACATTTCTTAATTGAAAGGGAATCTTATTACGTGCGCTATTTTACAAATTGGCAACGGTTCAAATAATGGAATTTATGAAATATGAAATAAATCTTCGTCAAAAGAATGAAAATTTTGAATAAAAAATTGGCAACGGTTCAAATAATGGAATTTATGAAATATGAAATAAATCTTCGTTAAAATAATGAAAATTTTGAATAAAAAATTGAAATATAACCTGAAAAAATTACTCAAATTAAAAAAGTGATTGCAGTCTGCACTCCGCAAACTTGTCAACTATATCCTTAGAAATTATGGTTAAATTCCTGCGGATAGTTTTCGTTCCTATAAAACTTTTTTCAAAAAACTGTTTTGACGAACTTTGATTTTAAATATCTCTTAAAATAATTCTTCGATTTAAAAACTGTTTGCTTCAGCGTGTTTATCGAACATTTCTTTATAAAACTACCAATTTTTAAAATTTTACATGCAATAGTTTTCTAGATATTAGTCCAGAAAGACTTCAAGGCACAAAATCTTAATTGACAGCGGCGGCAGCGGTGGTTACTTTTTTTTAATATAGAGAGATAACAAAGATATATATTGTATATAAATTTTTTCGTGCAAAGAAACACGTTTATCTACAGAATTATCAAAAACATAACGAGTAAAGTAGATTGGTATACTTGTCGTTTTATAAAAAAAATGAAATATAACCCACGTTTCTTCGCTTGTTGAAAGAAATATTTATCCACGCGGAATAAGTTTTAGTAGAAAGAACCTAAAACGATACAAGAAATGGAGGTTTACCGAGCTATACGCAATTTTTTCAATAGTCTTTCCTGCAAATTTTTCTAGTACATTTACACATTTAATACATTAAATGTAAAATTATTACATTTGTTGTGGTGAATCTTGAAGTGATTTGTAATTTTGCCGTAAAAGAATTGCATTTCGAGTAATAAGGTATTATTGTATCATACTATTCGATTTTATAGTTTCTGAATAAGAGCAACTGCCTATCTCGTGCGTTTATTAACAACAAGAAGGAAAAACATGCATCCGGCACGTATTATGAAGCATTTTCCAACACTGACAGAATTTTATTAGGAAATTAAATTTTTTCATACCATAAAATGAGATATCTAAATAAGTAATTAAAAATATACATAACTCAGTAAAAATCCATTTTCAGCAATTGCAGCCCACATTAGAAGTATTTCGTGCGTCCCTGTATATGATCTACAGAATTTGTTAACAACACTTAATACACTAAAAATTACATAAAATTGCGTATCACAGAGGAAAGTAACTTCTAGCAATTACTGATCACAGTCAGTCCTTTAACCGAATTCTCTTGTGCCTCTCTGTACATGAACGATAAATCCTACGCACTCCATAATCTATAGAAAATAATTTGTATTAAACCTTAGTGATACTTTTAAGTTTCATTATGTTTCAAGTATCATAACATGTTCAAAATTCACCGCAAACGATTTTCCCCCATAGATCATAAAGTAAAGCATTTATCCTGTACGTCCCTGTAATCGAACTACAAATGCTACTAATTGTATACTCAAGTAAAAGCATGCTGTAGTCCACCTAAGTGATGCATATTAATTTCATTATGTTTGAAATATCGTAACATCAATAAAATGCGCCGCAAACGATTTTTCCCCATAAGCCATAATGTAATGGAATTCTTTTGTATGTCCCTGTAAATGAACTATTAATGCTACACACTTCATTTTCAACACCGAACATTCTATGGTAAAATTAAAAAATATACAAAAAATTTCGTGACAATCTGAGTATATTTACGAGAGTTAGAGTACGGACAGGTAGACAGACGGACAGATTAACACACAGGCAATCCGAATTCCTAAACACTTTTCAACTCTGTTAGAAAGTGTTAAAAATGAGTTCCTGCGTGGGTCGGAAAGTACTCAGTTTTGATTTGAGAACAGCATTAGATATTGTTTACTACTTTTTGGATAACCTTTTTTTATCAGAATTTATTTAATTTTGTCAAGAAATATGTTTGTACAATAAGAATTTTGAAATACTATGTTTTCCTAATATTTGATTTTTTTTTTAAAATATAAATGTGCATAATTTTTTCAATAAAAAGTTTTTCAGTCTAGATATAATTCTATATTTTTTATTTAAAAATTTCTAGTAAACTGATTTATTTTTTATTTTATTACTTACTAATTATTTTAAATTAAATTAAAATAAACTAACAGAAATCTCTAAATTAATTTAAATTAAAACTAACTAAAACTAAATAGAATAATTATAAAAAAATAAACATAAAATAATCAATAAAATAAGTTTTACTCGATGTATTTACTATTTCAACAAGTCTATTTTACATTGAACAGTTTTTTTTATATAAATCGGATATTATAACAATCATATTTTGAAAAAATAAACAAGTTTATTTATATGATATTAAAATTCATAACGCGAAAACTTGAGTAATATAATGATGGCTGTATAAGACAAAAATACAGCAGCTATTTCTGCTTTTGTTGAAAGAAACGTCCATCCAGTTGAAAGACCCTTAGTGTATTTCAGTAACAAATATCCAAAGGAGCAGAAACACAGGTTCAACAAGTTATACATCCTTTTTAAATAGTCAACATCTTTCCACTTAGGGATAAAATTCTTCGAAAACAATTTAGAGGTATATTTTATTTTATTTTTTTTTATTTTTTTTTTTACGCGGCACGGCGTTTGTTTGGTTTTGAATGGCAATTTATATTATATATAAAGCCATTGTGTCTAAATGCGTCCTAATTTCGCTTAAGTTTGTCCCATTTAGTTTATATTTTGATTTTTATAAATATAAAATGCCCAATATAAGTAAAAGCGATTGATTATTATGCTTTTGAGTAAAAATTCATTTGTTTTGAAGATATTGAATATTTATTTGTAATTTAAGCAAAGATATATCATAGTCATATTTAGATACTTTTTGTGCATATACAGTAATTAAAATCTAAATCAAATGTCTCAAGGACCTAAATGAGAGAACGCATTTTAAACATTATAGTGTATCATCTTAATAAATGTAATGGGAGTTGTATTTGACATTCAACGATAAAAACACGAAATTGTATTCACCATTTCCTTATTTCCCGTACTTATGAATATTTGTATGATTATTAACTATGTATAGTAATTCTCCTAGGTGAAATGCTTTAAATACAGTAACATGGATCGCGGTTTTTATTTCTTAAATGTGGATATTTCATTATGTCATATTCTTATATATTATTGAATTAGGATTGGATTTTAGATATAAGATCTTTAATCGCATTTATAGGTACATTCACCTTATATGCAAAAGAAAAAAAAATTGAAATATTTTCTATTATTTTCTTAGAATTATATATACATATTATATGTTTACATTAATTTCACACTAAAATAAATATGCAATCCCATTTAACTCTACAATTTTTTTTCTATACATCTCCTGTAAATTTTATTCCTTTAATTTTACTAATCGATAATGTTTGGTCATTCAAATAAATAATATCTAATGTCCGTTTAAGGTGGTTATGTGAACGTTTGTCTACTTTTTTCTATTTTAAACTGCTGATTTTATTTATTTTAAAAATTAGGATGCCACTGATTATCAAAATGTGTGCTTTCATCATTTATCGGTATATTCATTTTCCATTAGCTTTATTTAATTATGTTCTATAAGTTGAATAATTAATAGTTTAACACAAGTATTAACATTTAAAGTGTTAATAAACTTATTTCGTTCAACAACACTTTTTAAAATATGCCTCTATTACATGTAAAGATTTCACAATATATCGAACATGGTAGCAATCATATTATGCAAAAATAAATATAGGTTTATTTATAAGATTTTCAAAATCAAAACGAGAATATTTGAGTGATATAGTGGTCGTTATAGAAGAAGCCCATCCTAAAGGTATCCAGATGGATCTCGAACAGCAATCGGCGTGGCATCAGCTTTCTGTGTCACGGAAGGTGCCTCGATCATCCACCAGTGGGCCTGCAGACTGAAGGACAACAACACGGTATATCAAGCCGATCTATATGCTATCCTCCAAGTACTCGACAAACACCCTTCCGCCAGACATACACAAATTCAAATGTGCATCTTCAGACCGATGGATACACGCACAAACACACACAACCATGCACTGGATATACAACGACAGTCTGTGTAGTCTGCAGACAGTTAATTCCCACAGAACCAAACACACACTAGTTTTTGATATAAATAAATAGCTATTAACTCTCGTAAGCCGCGCTCGAACTGGTCATGTGTCCGCTCACAAGGGCATATTTGGCAACAAGTTGGCGGACACTCTAGCAAAAGAAGCCACAAAAAAACACAACATCGATCACCACCTTCCACTCCCACATAGCTACATCAAACGATTATGAAAAACAAATATTTAAAAAAAACAGTCAAGTACATAGGACAACCTCAACAAAAGGCCGACATACTCATATGCTAATCCCCAAAGTCTCCTACACACTATTTTACGTCACCCATCACACTACAACTTTTCTTACTGGTCATGGACCCTTCCGCCAGACATACACAAATTCAAATGTGCATCTTCAGACCGATGCGAGTGCGGTGAACAAGGTACAGTGTCACACCAATATTTTCACTGCACGCTGACAAGCCAATGGCATCTCAGGTGCACTCAAAACCCTCCAAAAATTTGGCCCGCTAATATCCTAACTCGCCCACATCTAAAGAGGAAACTAAAAAGCATATCTGATTACCTAAAACTTACCTCTCAAATTTAACTTAGGGAGCCCGTATGTCGGATCACAATTTTCCAAATCTCTGCCCCCTGTCGTGCGTACATCTCTGGCAGAGAAACGCGTGGTTGTCGCGAGGAGTTTTACCGGCCCAAAAGTTTCCATTACACCTTCTCAATATTTGGTAGTACATTAATTAACATGTTTATTTAAATGTTAAGAAAAATATGTAGTCCAGATAAAATTTAAATATAAACTTAAAAATTATTAGTAAAATTTATTTATTTTAATTTTACTGGTGACTAACTTTCTCATATTATAAATGTAATATATACAATCGAACTAGGTTAATAGGAGAAGAAAGGGAATTATAAAAGTACTCGTATTAACCGTTACTTGTGAACATAATTTCCGTAAAGATAATGAAAATCTTAAAACCACAAACTTAAAAACTGTTTACAACTATTAATTAATATTATGATATTAATGCTACAATTACATGATATCATAAATGTTCTGTAGAAAAATCGGCTAACATTCCAATAGCAGTCATTACGATTTTCGAACTATTGATTTCACATATTCTTTTCATCCTTTTAAGAGACATGAAAAGACTGGTTAACATAGTCCAGAGTCTGGATGAAAAAAAAAACTGTAATAAAAGTTTTCTTCATATCCCCTTCCTTCCCATAGCCTAAATGTAAATCTTAGAAAGTGACAGTATTTGAGACGTCCTTATCAGTCCTTTGTCCTTATCAGTCACTTCATTCTTTCAAGTCATCGGGACATTCTTTTACGATTTCTTGGCTAGGTATGTGTCTATTTGTACATTGAAATTCTGTATGATAATACTGGTAAAACGCTACATGTTTCAGACAGTTGTAATATAGAAATATTATTGTTGACAGAGAACAATGTTCGATAAAAAAGGGATTTGTTTTCTAATTCTGCCCAACGTTACGACAAAAATAACATTGCTGTGGCCTTATGTTTTGCTCGTATTAGCTGTATAATTGCTTTTGTAGCTCGTAAAAAACGTGAAAATCTTAATATAGTTTAAATGATGAACCATTTTTAACGTTCAAATTGTTCATTTTAACCGTGTCCGCGTTTTAGCCGTGTTCATATTAAGCGAGTTTGACTGTATTTCGCTTTTAAATTATGCAATATTTATCCTAATCTTTCTTTACATAACATTGATGTTTTTGCAATACACAGTAATCCCTTAACATTTGCGAGGGTTACGTTCGAGTAAAACCTCACAAATACCAAATCCATGAATGTGGAGTGTCTCTCTCTGATAAAAACAGGTTGGAAATTATACGTTAAACGTGACATATGAGGTGCGTTCTTTTTATAACTAATTTCACAATATAAAAAAAAATATCCTTATTATTTCAGTTGAATGAATTATATCGTCTGCCATGAGCGAAATGAGCATGCCTTTTTTTTAATTATTACGTAAACCACGTTTACAACTGCTATTTTTTTTTCTACACCAAAGAGCGCTGCAAAATTCATCATGGATATCTAGATGTGTGAATGATTACCTCCATGGATTAATATTTTTATGACTCATAATGAACGAATCTCCTGTGTTTATTTACTCTAATGGATTGATATATTCGGCATTTAACCTAATTTCTACTGAAGTTATTTCATAATCTGTACATTTTTTTAATGTAACTCATCTCTCAAGCAAACAATTTTTTTGAACGATCTTTCTGAAAATGTAACTTTTATGCAGTTTTATTAAAAAAAATAATTTTGAATAAAAAAGTCCGCCTGGCATATGAAAAAAGAAGTGGTTTGTCCGTATTTGTTTCCCTCAGTCACATGACTTGCGCTTTTATTATACAGATTACGTACGATAGGATTTAATAGAATAAAGAAAACTTTTATTACTAACTTTTTAAGTTTTGATTCGATTTTCATAAAATATGAAATGACTCGACAGAATTCCACAACTATTATACAGGGTGATTCATAAAAGATGGGCAGAACTTTAAGGGGTTATAGTACACTTAAAGACAAATAATATTAAATAGGAGACTAAGGGTCCCAGACGTATTCCCAAGGAGATAGGGGGCATTAAAGTTTAGGGTCCGAAATTTCAAATGATTATAAAACATGGAAAAATTGGTCGATTCGTTTGCGGTTTTTGTAAAAAATTTTCTTTATGCCAGTATTTTCTTGAAATAAAATTTTAAAGTTCAATTTCAAAAAATGCCGATAGGGGGCGCTTTAGACTTTGGAGTAACAAACAACTATTTTTTAACGTTATTTTTTGTATTTCTTTAAATGATTTCGAAAGCTTAGACTTAAACTTAAATTTTGATCTAAAAATCTGAGTCCTAACGAGTAGTTAAGTAGCGTAAACTGAAATTTGAAATTTGAAACCCTTCTCCCCCCAGAACAAAAATCAGTTATTCCCGATCTTTGTGTCGTAGATTAGGCTCTAACTACTGCCGCGTTTTGCTAAAATTATTCTTTATGTCAGTATTTTCTTGAAAATAAATTTTAAAGAAAATTTTCAAAAAATTCCGATAGAGGGCGCTTTAGACTTTGGAGTAACGAACAACTATTTTATACCGTTATTTTTTGTGTCTCATTAAATGCTTTCTAAAGCTTAGACTTAAATTTTCAGCCCAAAATCTGAATCGTTAGACGTGGTTAAGTTTCTGGGGAGAGGGGATTGAAATTTCTACTCCTGAGCACAGTTCAGTTTACCATGTCCACACATTGTGTGCTGTGATACGAGGTAAAAAGACACAAATTAGGATTATGTTACCAAAGCATATTTATTAACAGGTAATCACAATAAATGTTCAAAATTGTGACCACCAGAGGTTATGCACGCAGAACAACGGCGACGAATGGAACGGCGAACATTCGCGAAAACATCAGGCTTTTCGAGCACTTCCCCTACAGCGGCGGAAAGTCTGGCGACCAGTTCCTCGGGGGATTCAATGGGTGTCTCATACATAAGAGCCTTCAATCGTCCCCAAAAAAAGAAATCGAGGGGTGAAAGATCTGGCGAGCGAGCAGGCCAAGCAACAGGACCACCTCGACCAATCCATCTGTTCGGAAATGTGATGTCCAGATAGTTGCGGACGTCTCGTACGTAATGGGCTGGCGCTCCATCGTGCTGGAACCACATGACCCGCCGGATGCGTGGAGGAACAACGTTTAACAGGTCTGGCAGCACATGTTGCAGAAATGTGAGGTATGTTTTACCGTTGAGGCGTTCAGGAAGAAGGTACGGTCCGATTAGGTGGTCTCCGAGGATTCCTGCCCAAACGTTGATGGAAAAGCGTCTCTGATGAGCATGTGGATACATAGCATGTGGATTGACATCCGCCCATACATGTGCATTGTGTGTGTTAAATGTACCTTCACGTGTGAAGGTACATTCATCGGTGAAAAGCACAGTTCGTCCAAAATGTGGATTTAGCGCGTTCTGCTGCAGAAACCAGCGGGCGAATTCAATACGATTTGGATAATCCCCTGGAGACAGTTTCTGGACTCGTTGCACATGAAACAGGAGCAAATGTTCATCCTTCAGTACCCTCCAAGTCGTGGACTGTGAGGTATCCACCTGGCTAGCCACTGTTCGTGTACTTGTACTTGGCTGCGCCGCTACTACATCCAGAATGGCTTCTGCAACAACTACTGATTCGTCCTTTTTTGCACGACCTGCATTCGACCGGGAAGCGAGAAATGATCCCGTCTCACACAACTGTCTGTGCAAGCGCTCGAAAGTTTTGCGGTTAGGCAACCGCCTGTTAGGAAATCGCTCTCCGTACATTCGTTGTGTCTCTGCACCATTTCCATCTGCCGCTCCGTAAATTAAATGCATCTCAGCCTTTTCCTTATTCGTGAAGGGCACCATCTTCCGATTCATTACTACAGCGACTTACACTTGACTCACCGTTCAGTGGTTTTTATGCCTGAATCGTGTCGAAATTTTGCATACGTGTTCTTCTTCTTCCCCATTTGACATTTGCATACTTTCTGTTTCCTTCTTCACCCGGTGACTAGCGTCAGGAATGGAGCTTTAACGTTTGCATGAGCGACGTTTCCAACTGTGCCAGTGCCTTTATGAGTGAATTCCGACTATGCAGTCCTTGACGAAAGTTGTATTTTTGCCTCGTATCACAGCACAGAATCGTTGGGCATGGTTAAGTAGTGCAAACTGAACTATGTTCAGAAGTTGAAATTTGAACCCCCTCCCCTCGCTACTGAACCACGCTCAGCGATTCAGATTTTGAGCTGAAAATTTAAGTTTAAGTCTAAGCTTTAGAAAGCATTTAATGAGACACAAAAAATAACGGTATAAAATAGTTGTTCGTTACTCCAAAGTCTAAAGCGCCCTCTATCGGAATTTTTTGAAAATTTTCTTTAAAATTTATTTTCAAGAAAATACTGACATAAAGAATAATTTTAGCAAAACGCGGCAGTAGTTAGAGCCTAATCTACGACACAAAGATCGGGAATAACTGATTTTTGTTCTGGGGGGAGAAGGGTTTCAAATTTCAAATTTCAGTTTACGCTACTTAACTACTCGTTAGGACTCAGATTTTTAGATCAAAATTTAAGTTTAAGTCTAAGCTTTCGAAATCATTTAAAGAAATACAAAAAATAACGTTAAAAAATAGTTGTTTGTTACTCCAAAGTCTAAAGCGCCCCCTATCGGCATTTTTTGAAATTGAACTTTAAAATTTTATTTCAAGAAAATACTGGCATAAAGAAAATTTTTTGCAAAAATCGCAAACGAATCGACCAATTTTTCCATGTTTTATAATCATTTGAAATTTCGGACCCTAAACTTTAATGCCCCCTATCTCCTTGGGAATACGTCTGGGACCCTTAGTCTCCTATTTAATATTATTTGTCTTTAAGTGTACTATAACCCCTTAAAGTTCTGCCCATCTTTTATGAATCACCCTGTATATATTAAATTTTAAACCATTCGGTTGTATAGTTTTTGCGCTGTTATATGTGAACGGACGGACCAGAAAACGACTATAGGTGCTACGTATTTATATAATTACGAACGCACCTGAAAAGAGTTACGTTCTATAAAATTTTAATGAGATTGGCACAGCATTTCAAAGAAAAAAAGGATATACGTATTAACAATATATTCACAAATATTCATAAATATGAAATTTATTTATTGAAGATAATTCAAATTAACTTACTGGAGAAATAATCACAGCTAAAAAATCACAGGTTTCTGTATAAAGCAATTTCAGCTTTCTCTATTTGCAAATAGATGATAACATATTAGTGGGTCAGTATGCGATACAATATTGAAATACAATATTTAAAATCTAACTAAATGCTTCATAAATGCTTCATTTATCTTCCATCTAAGAGGAGTATCAGTTCCATACGAGAGCTTGCACATTTTATATAAATAGATTGAGGCTGTCGTTATCTTACAACTTGTAATATCCATGTTTCAGTGATTATTCTGCTGTTGTTATTATTTTGTTTTCCTATAACATTCGCTCCCTTTTCATTTCACTATCAATTCTGAATTAAAAACAGAAAAATAGAAAAAAAAGCGTATAATTAAGTCAGATTTTCGCGAATGTTACGTTTTTCCGCATTTTCATATTCACTAATAATCAAAGCTCGCGAATGTTAAAACCGCGAATGTTCAGAGATTACTGTATTCCAAATTAACATACACTTATTTATCAAACTCTGTTCTTCCTTCCTGTAAGATTTATGACTTTGACAATGCTTTATTTCATTTAATCCAACAATTTTAATAAAATTTAATTACAGGAACAAAAGTATTAACAATTAATATTTTAATAAATTTATTTCAGTCAACAACACTCTTTTTAAAGATTTCTGTAACATATAAAAATTTCATTATAAATGAAATATTATAGTAACCATACTATGTAAAAATATATACGTTTATTTATAAGATTTTGAATGGCGTAACGAGTAAACGTGAGTGGTATAATGGTCGCAGTATATAAGAGAAATAGAACCCATGTATGTTCCTCTATTGAAAGAAACCTCATCCACGTGGAAAGATCTTTAATGGATTTCAGGAAAAGTACCAAAAGAAGCAGGAAACGCAGGTTCACCAGGCTATACATCCAGTTTTCAATAGTCTGCATTTTTCCACTTAGGAAAAAATCTCTATATTGAATATCATGTCCTATACTTTGGATGTATTTTCTTTATCTGTGTTCATTTGGTAAAAAAATAAAAAATATGTATCAAACTATCTTAGTTATTTATGAGTATTATATGAGATATTTATTTAGATATTTAGATTATTTTTACGCTAAAAGTTTTCTCTGTTTATTTATTTATTTATTTTTTATTTATTTTTATTTTACATTTATTGCCAAATAATTCATTTTCGTATGTTATAAAGTATGGTAATAAATGTATTTAAAATGGAATCTAATGTATTTAAAATGGAACTATTTAAAAATTTTCTATAAACTTTGAAAATTCCAGTTGGTGAAATTTTATCATATTCTTAGAAATACTTAAAATTTAAGGAGGCGATTTTTAAAAACGCATAACTTCGGCATGTGATGTCCACGTTCTGATGGTGAAAACTGTACTTTAATAATTATATGAGGTAATTAGTAATCGCACTTCTAAGTTTTCCCATAGGTTAGCAAGGGATTTCGTGATCGGGGGGTTTCAGTGAAGCGGCTCCTTAATATGTCACTTATAACTTTGCTAAACATTCAACCCGACACTTTGCTAAACATTCAACTTAGACCTCCCGTTGAACTAAACATATACCTCCGTCACATCTTCCAATGAACTGGTACTTTACAATAAGTATGTCCCAATTTTTTTGCTTACGAAATTGTTCTAATCCACGTTACTCATTATTAAGGTTACAATGGCATTTCAAAATATCCAACAATGGAGGCAGGGAATCAGTGATGTTAGTTTAGGTACATAAAAATATATGTACAATACTCAGAAACATCTAAAACGGATACTGTAACTTTAAATCTAACTTATGTAGTAAAAAATACTCATTTCATCCTTATAAGGTTCTTTGTAAATTTAAATGGCATATTTTATCATAATCTGTCATGTCGAACTACGAGTTAAACGTATCCTTTAATAGTTTGATTAAAATACCATAATTTTATGATATCCTGTATTACAGAATGAAAGCAAATAAACTAAATTCAATTTTTCACTTATTTGTAGGCCGTGGTTAGTGAAATATAAATTACTGAAATTTTGAACAAAAATGTGAGAGAAACAATATTTCAGGGGAAAAAAATATATATTTAAGGAAATCTATCAGAATAATTAATGCATTATAATACTTCTTGTTTGAAATTGTATTTTGGAAAAAAAAACCCAAAAAACGTATGCACATTTTAGGTTAATTGCCATTAATGAAAATTCACAACTAAAAATATATGTTTGTTTGATTGTCATAGTAGAAAATGGCATATTTAAATGGTATATTTTATCATAATCTCTCATGGCGAACTACAAGTTAAATGTAACCTTTAATAATTTGATTAAAATACCATAATTTTATTATATCCTGTGTTACAGAATGAAAGCAAATAAACTAAATTCAAATTTCACTTATTTGTAGGCCGTGGTTTGTGAAATATAAATTACTGAAATTTTGAACAAAATTATGAGAGAAACAATATTTCAGGGGAACAAAATATATATTTAAGGAAATCTATCAGAATAATTAATACATTATATTACTTCTTGTTTGAAATTATACTTTGGAAAACCCTCAATAAAAAAAAAAACGTATGCACATTTTAGGTTAATTGCCATTAATGAAAATTCACAACTAAAAATATATGTTTGTTTGATTGTCATAGTAGAAAATACATCAAATTTTTTTTTGCATTCTTATATTATCAGAAAAAATGTAAAAATTTAGAAATTAAGGTCTTAAATGTGAAATTAAAATTTTAATTCATTTTCATGTGATCACAGTTATTCAAAGTATTAACAAACAATTCTATTTATATGAATTTCCAGAAACACTTTTTTTCTCTCTATCTCTCCCCCCCCTCCCCCCCTAAAAGAAAGAAGATTATATTTGTATTTTAGATTTCAATTCTAATGTGGTAAAAATGTAACACATTTTTTTCGATTATGAGTTTTTTACTGAAAGTTCTGGAACATCAACATCCTTTCTGTATGCTTTCTGTGTATATACATTATTTGAAAACCATATTCTCATAAAATAGAAGAACACTACTCTCCATTGCGTCATATAAATTCAATGTATCTATTCTATATACGGAAATCTGATTTAATCCAGAGTTTCTGTTGAATATATATGCTATACTTATTCCGCAATGGATTTTATATAGTTTTACAATTCTCTGGTCTTTCCGACATTTCAGTTTCGAAACTGTGCTACAGTTTTCCAAAAAAATATTTACGTTGGCACGCAGTAACTTTAATTTATACTATATGGAACCCGTCAAAATTTGGTAAATAATTCTACAACTGAGAAGACTAGGTAAGTGAATGCAGAACTTAGGTTTTCGCTAGGGACATTGGTTGGGAACCATTTTCGTAATTTAATACATAAACTTTGGAGCAGGGGACACATGCAATTTTGGAAAAAAAATATTAGTCGACAGATCATTGCTAAATGTATAATTATATTAGATATTATCCGATGGTGGGAATTTATTCGTCTCATGTACGCCATTGGGTAGTGAACTCATGTATGACATTCCATCTTGCGCTGCAAAGTTGCAGCCTTGCCAACGTATATAAGTGAAAATGCTTGACTAGATGTCGTCCAGATGGCTTAAATGGTAAAGCACTCGGTGCGCTATACCAAGGTATCTGGGTTCGACCCTTGGTCTGGACATATTTTTCACTCTGTTGATTGTACGCTGTTTGGCAAAGTGAAAATTAATTAAAAATTTGATTGTCATAGCGGAAAATCTATCAGAATTTTTTTTTAAATTCTGATATTATTAGAAAACATGTAAAAACGGAGAAATTAAGGCTTTGAATATGAATGTAAATTTAAAATTAGTTTCATGTGATCACAGTTATTCAAAGTATTAACAAACAATTCTATTTATTTGAATTTCCATGAACGCTTTCTCTCTCTCTCTCTCAAAAAAAAAAAAAAAAAAAAAAAAAAGATTATATTTGTATTTTAAATTTCATTTCGAATGTGGTAATTCTGTTTATGTTAAATTTAATTATACATATTTGTCACATGTACAACACATTTTTTCGTTTATGAATTTTCTGCTGAAAGTTCTAGAACATCAACATTCTTTCTGTATGCTTTCGGTGTATATATGTACATTATTTGAAAAGTATATTTTCATAAAATAGAACGACACTACTTTCTTTTGCTTCATATAAATCCAATTTAGCTATTCCATATACGGAAATATGATTTAATCCAGAGTTTCTGCTGAATATATATGCTATATTTATTCCGCAATTTTACATTTCTCTGGTCTTTCCGACATTTCAGTTTTGAAACTGTGCTACAATTTTCCAAAAAATATTTACGTTGGCACACAGTAACTTTAATTTATACTATAAAAACCCATCAAAATTTCATAAATAATTCTGAAACTGAGAAGTCTAGGTAGGAAAATGCAGAACTGAGGTTCTCTCATGGTACATTGGTTGAAAAGTATTTCCGTAATTTAATACATAAATTTTGGAGCAGGGAATATGTAAATTTAACATAAACGCATGCAATTTTGGAGAAAAAAGTTTTAGTTGACAGATTACTGCTAAATGTATAATTAACATTATTATTAGCAGTTATAAAACATATTAAAAATTATTATTAGATCAATAAAAAGTCATATGACATATTATCACAATAAAAGAAAACTGCCCAGTTAAACTGACGGCATTGAGCTCACAGGCTATTCACACTAACTGTTAATTATATTCTTATTTCAAAGAATTTGAAATAAGCCCTCGAAAAATGAAGAAATCGACAATATATTAAGAGGGGGGAACCATCCCCTGTTTCTCCTTCTTATAATTAACCAATGAACCCATAAAACTAATCAGCGAAGCGCCTTACCACAGTGAACCTATATACAAAATTTGAAAAAATCGGATAATTCTGCATGAAAAATCCATTTATCTAAATTAAGGGGGGGTTAGCCACCCGTCCCCCCCTTTATACTTAACCAAAGAACCCCCAAAACTAATCAGAGAAGCGCCTTATCACAATGAACATATATATAAAATTTGAAGAAAATCGGATAATTCTGCTTAAAAAACCCATTTATCTATATTAAGGGGGGTTAGTCCCCCCCCGTTCCCCCCTTTATACTTTACCAGTGAACCCCCAAAACTAATCAGGGAAGTGCCTTACCACAATGAGCCTATATACAAAATTTGGAGTAAATTGGATAATTCTGCATGAAAAACCCATTTATCAAAATTAAGGGTGGGGTACCCCCCGTTTCCTTCCTTTACACTTCACCAATGAGCCCCCAAAACTAATCAGGGAAACCCTTACCACAATGAGCCCATATAGAAAGTTTGAAGAAAATGGGATAACTCTGCATGAAAAAAATTATTTATCTAAAATAAGGGGGGAGGATTAACCCTCCCGTTACCCTCTTTATACTTAACCTATGAACCCCCAAAACTAATCAGGAAAGAACCTTATCACAATGAACCTATATACAAAATTTGAAGAAAATCGGATAACTCTGCATGAAAAAAATAATTTATCTAAAATAAGGGGGGAGGATTAACCCCCCCGTTACCCCCTTTATACTTAACCTATGAACCCCCAAAACTAATCAGGAAAGAACCTTATCACAATGAACCTATATACAAAATTTGAAGAAAATTGGATAATTCTGCATGAAAAAACCATTTATCCAAATTAAGGGGGTTAGCCCCCCGTTCCCCGCCCCCTTTATAGTTAACCAATCAATCCCCAAAACTAATCAGGGAAGCGCCTTATCACAAGGAACCTGTAAACAAAATTGGAAGAAAATCGGATAACTCTGCATGAAAAATTCACTTATCTAAATTAAGGGGGAGGATTCCCCCCCCCCCGTTAGGCCCTTTATACTTAACCTATGAACCCCCAAAACTAATCAGGAAAGAACCTTATCACAATGAACCTATATACAAAATTTGAAGAAAATTGGACAATTCTGCATGAAAAAACCATTTATCTTAATTAAGGGGGGTTAGCCCCCCCCCGTTCCCCCCTTTATAGTTAAACAATCAATCCCCAAAACTAATCAGGGAAGCGCCTTATCACAAGGAACCTATAAACAAAATTGGCAGCAAAACGGTTATTTCTGTCAAGAGTTATCGCGTTACGTACGTACATACGTACATACATACATACAGAACGGGCGGGCACATAAGCTCTCAGGCTTTGATAGCCTGAGAGCTAATTAATAAAAGAAAACTGCCCAGTTAAACTGACGGCATTGAGCTCACAGGCTATTCACACTAACTGTAAATTATATTCTTATTTCAAAGAATTTGAAATAAGCTCTCGAAAAATGAAGAAATCGACAATATATTAAGAGGGGGGAACCATCCCCTGTTTCTCCTTCTTATAATTAACCAATGAACCCATAAAACTAATCAGCGAAGCGCCTTACCACAGTGAACCTATATACAAAATTTGAAAAAATCGGATAATTCTGCATGAAAAATCCATTTATCTAAATTAAGGGGGGGTTAGCCCCCCGTCCCCCCTTTATACTTAAACAAAGAACCCCCAAAACTAATCAGAGAAGCGCCTTATCACAATGAACATATATATAAAATTTGAAGAAAATCGGATAATTCTGCTTAAAAAACCCATTTATCTATATCAAGGGGGGTTAGTCCCCCCCGTTCCCCCCTTTATACTTTACCAGTGAACCCCCAAAACAGGGAAGTGCCTTACCACAATGAGCCTATATACAAAATTTGGAGTAAATTGGATAAGTCTGCATGAAAAACCCGTTTATCAAAATTAAGGGGGGGGGGTAGCCCCCGTTTCCCTCCTTTACACTTCAAAAATGAACCCCAAAAACTAATCAGGGAAGTCCCTTACCACAATGAGCCCATATAGAAAGTTTGAAGAAAATCGGATAACTCTGCATGAAAAAAATCATTTATCTAAAATAAGGGGGGAGGATTAACCCCCCCGTTACCCCCTTTATACTTAACCTATGAACCCCCAAGACTAATCAGGAAAGAACCTTATCACAATGAACCTATATACAAAATTTGAAGAAAATCAGATAACTCTGCATGAAAAAAATAATTTATCTAAAATAAGGGGGGAGGATTAACCCCCCCGTTACCACCTTTATGCTTAACCTATGAACCCCCAAAACTAATCAGGAAAGAACCTTATCACAATGAACCTATATACAAATTTTGAAGAAAATTGGATAATTCTGCATGAAAAACCATTTATCCAAATTAAGGGGGGTTAGCCCCCCGTTCCCCCCCCCCCTCCTTTATAGTTAACCAATCAATCGCCAAAATTAATCAGGGAAGCGCCTTATCACAAGGAACCTATAAACAAAATTGGAAGAAAATCGGATAATTCTGCATGAAAAATTCATTTATCTAAATTAAGGGGGAGGATTCCCCCCCCCGTTAGCCTCTTTATACTTAACCTATGAACCCCCAAAACTAATCAGGAAAGAACCTTATCACAATGAACCTATATACAAAATTTGAAGAAAATCGGATAACTCTGCATGAAAAAAATAATTTATCTAAATTAAGGGGGGAGGATTAACCCCCCGTTACCCCCTTTATACTTAACCTATGAACCCCCAAAACTAATCAGGAAAGAACCTTATCACAATGAACCTATATACAAAATTTGAAGAAAATCGGATAACTCTGCATGAAAAAAATAATTTATCTAAAATAAGGGGGGAAGATTAACCCTCCCGTTACCCCCTTTATACTTAACCTATGAACCCCCAAAACTAGTCAGGAAAGAACCTCATCACAATGAACCTATATACAAAATTTGAAGAAAATCGGATAACTCTGCATGAAAAAAATAATTTATCTAAAATAAGGGGGAGGATTAACCCCCCGTTACCCCCTTTATGCTTAACCTATGAACCCCCAAAACTAATCAGGAAAGAACCTTATCACAATGAACCTATATACAAAATTTGAAGAAAATTGGATAATTCTGCATGAAAAAACCATTTATCCAAATTAAGGGGGGGTTGCCCCCCGTTCCCCCCCCCCCTTTATAGTTAACCAATCAATCCCCAAAACTAATCAGGGAAGCGCCTTATCACAAGGAACCTATAAACAAAATTGGAAGAAAATCGGATAACTCTGCATGAAAAATTCATTTATCTAAATTAAGGGGGAGGATTCCCCCCCCCGTTAGCCCCTTTATACTTAACCTATGAACCCCCAAAACTAATCAGGAAAGAACCTTATCACAATGAACCTATATACAAAATTTGAAGAAAATTGGACAATTCTGCATGAAAAAAACCATTTATCTTAATTAAGGGGGTTAGCCCCCCCGTTCCCCCCCTTTATAGTTAAACAATCAATCCCCAAAACTAATCAGGGAAGCGCCTTATCACAAGGAACCTATAAACAAAATTGGCAGCAAAACGGTTATTTCTGTCAAGAGTTATCGCGTTACGTACGTACATACGTACATACATACATACAGAACGGGCGGGCACATAAGCTCTCAGGCTTTGATAGCCTGAGAGCTAATTAATAAAAGAAAACTGCCCAGTTAAACTGACGGCATTGAGCTCACAGGCTATTCACACTAACTGTAAATTATATTCTTATTTCAAAGAATTTGAAATAAGCTCTCGAAAAATGAAGAAATCGACAATATATTAAGAGGGGGGAACCATCCCCTGTTTCTCCTTCTTATAATTAACCAATGAACCCATAAAACTAATCAGCGAAGCGCCTTACCACAGTGAACCTATATACAAAATTTGAAAAAATCGGATAATTCTGCATGAAAAATCCATTTATCTAAATTAAGGGGGGGTTAGCCCCCCGTCCCCCCTTTATACTTAAACAAAGAACCCCCAAAACTAATCAGAGAAGCGCCTTATCACAATGAACATATATATAAAATTTGAAGAAAATCGGATAATTCTGCTTAAAAAACCCATTTATCTATATCAAGGGGGGTTAGTCCCCCCCCGTTCCCCCCTTTATACTTTACCAGTGAACCCCCAAAACAGGGAAGTGCCTTACCACAATGAGCCTATATACAAAATTTGGAGTAAATTGGATAAGTCTGCATGAAAAACCCGTTTATCAAAATTAAGGGGGGGGTAGCCCCCGTTTCCCTCCTTTACACTTCAAAAATGAACCCCAAAAACTAATCAGGGAAGTCCCTTACCACAATGAGCCCATATAGAAAGTTTGAAGAAAATCGGATAACTCTGCATGAAAAAAATCATTTATCTAAAATAAGGGGGGAGGATTAACCCCCCCGTTACCCCCTTTATACTTAACCTATGAACCCCCAAGACTAATCAGGAAAGAACCTTATCACAATGAACCTATATACAAAATTTGAAGAAAATCAGATAACTCTGCATGAAAAAAATAATTTATCTAAAATAAGGGGGGAGGATTAACCCCCCCGTTACCACCTTTATACTTAACCTATGAACCCCCGAAACTAATCAGGAAAGAACCTTATCACAATGAACCTATATACAAATTTTGAAGAAAATTGGATAATTCTGCATGAAAAACCATTTATCCAAATTAAGGGGGGTTAGCCCCCCGTTCCCCCCCTCCTTTATAGTTAACCAATCAATCCCCAAAACTAATCAGGGAAGCGCCTTATCACAAGGAACCTATAAACAAAATTGGAAGGAAATCGGATAATTCTGCATGAAAAATTCATTTATCTAAATTAAGGGGGAGGATTCCCCCCCCCCCCGTTAGCCTCTTTATACTTAACCTATGAACCCCCAAAACTAATCAGGAAAGAACCTTATCACAATGAACCTATATACAAAATTTGATGAAAATCGGATAACTCTGCATGAAAAAAATAATTTATCTAAAATAAGGGGGGAGGATTAACCCCCCGTTACCCCCTTTATACTTAACCTATGAACCCCCAAAACTAATCAGGAAAGAACCTTATCACAATGAACCTATATACAAAATTTGAAGAAAATTGGATAATTCTGCATGAAAAAACCATTTATCCAAATTAAGGGGGTTAGCCCCCCGTTCCCCCCCCCTTTATAGTTAACCAATCAATCCCCAAAACTAATCAGGGAAGCGCCTTATCACAAGGAACCTATAAACAAAATTGGAAGAAAATCGGATAACTCTGCATGAAAAATTCATTTATCTAAATTAAGGGGGAGGATTCCCCCCCGTTAGCCCCTTTATACTTAACCTATGAAACTCCAAAACTAATCAGGAAAGAACCTTATCACAATGAACCTATATAAAAAATTTGAAGAAAATTGGACAATTCTGCATGAAAAAAACATTTATCTTATTTTAGGGGGGTTAGCCCCCCCCGTTCCCCCCTTTATACTTTACCAGTGAACCCCCAAATCTAATCAGGGAAGCCCCTTACCACAATGAGCCCATATAGAAAGTTTGAAGAAAATCGGATAACTCTGCATGATAAAAAAACATTTATCTAAAATAAGGGGGGAGGATTAACCCCCCCCCGTTACCCCCTTTATACTTAACCTATGAACCCCCAAAACTAATCAGGAAAGAACCTTATCACAATGAACCTATATACAAAATTTGAAGAAAATCGGATAACTCTGCATGAAAAAAATAATTTATCTAAAATAAGGGGGGAGGATTAACCCCCCCGTTACCCCCTTTATACTTAACCTATGAACCCCCAAAACTAATCAGGAAAGAACCTTATCACAATGAACCTATATACAAAATTTGAAGAAAATTGGATAATTCTGCATGAAAAAACCATTTATCCAAATTAAGGGGGTTAGCCCCCCGTTCCCCGCCCCCTTTATAATTAACCAATCAATCCCCAAAACTAATCAGGGAAGCGCCTTATCACAAGGAACCTGTAAACAAAATTGGAAGAAAATCGGATAACTCTGCATGAAAAATTCACTTATCTAAATTAAGGGGGAGGATTCCCCCCCCCCCGTTAGGCCCTTTATACTTAACCTATGAACCCCCAAAACTAATCAGGAAAGAACCTTATCACAATGAACCTATATTCAAAATTTGAAGAAAATTGGACAATTCTGCATGAAAAAACCATTTATCTTAATTAAGGGGTGTTAGCCCCCCCCCCGTTCCCCCCTTTATAGTTAAACAATCAATCCCCAAAACTAATCAGGGAAGCGCCTTATCACAAGGAACCTATCAACAAAATTGGAAGCAAAACGGTTATTTCTGTCAAGAGTTATCGCGTTACGTACGTACATACGTACATACATACATACATACATACATACATACATACATACAGAACGGGCGGGCACTTTGATAGCCTGTGAGCTAAAAACTGATAAATAACATAATGCTTCTTACCATACAGATAAACTATTCCTTTCATCAGGCACGAGAACACGAAAAGATGTAAATACTATACAAAAGCTATTGCAGGTATGAATACCAACTGTAAACAATTATTTACATTAATCTCTAATGCCCCACGGAAGAATAATTGACAGTTTTCAAGATTTTACACTTCTGCCTGCTGGTCCGCATAGCGCATTTTATTTCATTTCTACCACCCAAAAGAAAAATCCCTGACGTCTTGACCAACAGGCACATGCAGATTTCGAAGACGCAGACCGTGGGGTGCCTGTTTATTGGGAATTGCAGAAGAAATGTCATTTTTCCATGATGTGGCAGTTGGAACCGCCCACTTCAAAATCTACCTGTGTCTGTAGGCGCAGTCGGCAGGAGTTTTATTTATTTTTTTATTTTTTTTCTGTAAGGGTTGGTCCTATAGAAAACTTGTCAATATAAAAGTTGTAGATAATATTAAGAGGATTTATAACAAATGTAAGCGGATTTGAGATCTTGTGAGTTGACAAAGTTGGAATATTTTCCCTTCTTAAACCCCTATTTTCCCCCACTTGAGGTCATTTTTAATGTTATCAAAAATCTGTCTTACATAAATTTTTGACCTTTTTCCTAAAAGTAATAATAACTTTAAACGGATTCGATACGTATCATAATTAAGAAGTTATGGGTTTTATTCTGTTTTCACAAAAAGGCCCCCGCATTTCTCCCCCCCCCCCCTGGTTCGATTTCGACCATTAACAAACTTGACCGGGATTTTATGCCCCTTGATTTTATATATCTGTTTGGAACAGATTTGTGCAGAATAATTGAAGTTATTGTGTCCATTAAAAAAATTATATAGATAGATAGATAGAGAGATAGATAGATAGATATAGTTTTGAACTTAGGGTGGTTTTGGGTTCTGAGAGGCGTAGATCTGCAGCAATTTTCCAGAAATTCCAACATAAGGGAGAATATAATAGGTAGTATTTCTTACGAAATCTACCTAAAATGTCCAATGGAGGAATTCCTTTATCAGCCAGTTGGGGACGCGATACGACTTACAGGCTCCGACGAGAGAAATATAGATATACAATAGACTGCAGCGTAGCAACTCTAATCGCTGACTCGTGATAATTTTTTTTTCTATGCCGTCAGTATATTTCCCTTTCATCTCAACTTTTACTATATTTATTATAATATTTCCTAAAATACTAAATCGTATTTCAAATGTAACTTAACTCTCTATGTTTATTTCTTATTTGTAGATTGAAAAGGGTTTTAAATAGAAAAAAAAAATACTCGACAACGTGTCATAGAAATTTCATCTACGTCACGATATTTAGAGCTTTAATTTTATAGCAGTTATGCTTGAAAAATAAGCATACTAATGATTTGACATGTAAACGGTAGGAAATGTTATTATGTTTATATGCAAAGTTTGTAATACAAGTGGATTCTAAATGATAAGAACCAATTAAAACTTATACATTTTAATTTGCATACGACATTTACATGCAACTTTTGATATATCCAAACTTGTTGTAGCATATTTCACAAACGACATATTTAGAGTTTTTTCATGTACGTGACGTCATTTATGTATTTGATTTCAGAAATTGGCAACAATAACTTACTGTTTTTGAAAAAAAAAGTCATTTTGTTTGTGTTTTAAAAGTAATCATAATTCCTAATTTTTTATTGTCGTTGGTTTAATTCTGTGGGGAGGTGAGTGTCCGGTTGTAATTTAAATATCACGTTCATGCTCTGATCGAAACTCCATCTTTCCTCCAAAATCAGAACTTTTTTTGTCCGATTCAAACGAAACCTTTTCTCAGGTCCCACAGGTACTAGAAAAATTTCGGTATAATTTTTTCAGCCCCTCTTTACCTCTATTTCTGAAAATTAATCAGCAGGGAGGGTTATTTTCTCGATATCTATGGGCCCAATTTACGAGAATTATTTCATTCAACTTAATACGAACTAATTAAGATATAGATAACTAATTCATATACAGATTTGGCGAAACCGGGTGGTAGAAAAAGGAACTAAAAGATTTTGCCGCGCTTGCGTGCCACGCCTGATATACGGTGTCGTAGGCAGCAGGGACACGTGCCGGAGTTTCGATGGAAAATAGTTTTATTTAGAACAAAATGTGCCCCTAGTGGTGGGAAGTGAGACTAAAATATTTTGCACTTGAAATAGGTCCGATTAAAACAAACGGTCCGATTTTAACGAGAATTAATTCATTGCACCTAACATGGGCTAATTAAGATATAGATAATTAATTAAGACATAGATTTGGTGCCCCCTAACGGTGGAAAGCGGAACCCAAAAATTTCCCTGCCCGTGCGCTGAAAATGGCTATTTTTATCGAAACCGCAAAAGAAAGTTATCAATTTGTTAATCCCAGACAACGAAATAGTATCATTTTCACTCATCCCCTAGTATTAAGAAAAGTATTGGAGGTATTGAATCAAAACTCAAGTCTGTACGTAGTTTATTTTTCTGATTCCAAAAATGCAAATTTTGTGAATATCTGAAGGTAACATTATTTTAATTTTGACCCCCAAAACTGTACCGCTTTTAATCAAATAATCCAGACATTTGAGGGGAGGGGGGGTATTGAATTTACTTCTGTCCATATCTCTGTTTAATTTACTATAAATAATACTTCGGTCCATCTCTCTATATAATTTACTATAAATAATACTTCGGTCCATCACCTTATATAATTTCCGAAACACAAAGAGTTACGAAAGGAACGGTTTCGTGTAGCGATTTTTAGAGTTAATTCGCATTTTATATTATTTTTTGACGGACCGGGCAACGCCGGGTGGATCAGCTAGTATAAAATATAATTAGACGCATTAATTTTTTCATTGTTTCAAGTGTGTTTTGTTCTTTATATATACAACCGCAGGTACACGTTGTTAAAGTATTTAGAGTTGCCAATTGCCGTAACTGTTCAGCTGAATGTTATAAAATTTAGAATGAGTTTTGAGAAATTCATGAGGAAAAATAATAATTATAACAGACATTGCCACAATGAATGTATATTAATTTTATACTCAGAGCTTTAGATAAAAATATATTACATTTATATAAAAGTTATTTTATAGAAATATGGATTTTTTAAAATAATTATTTTTAAAAAAATAATTAAAGGCAATTGAAGTTCTGAATAAAAGAAATATATATATTTTTCAAAATTCATAATTACACAAAAGCACTGTCTATTAAGAATAAGAGTTGGAATTGTGTTTACAACTATGATATGTGTTTTTAAGTTTAACTAAATTTTTGCATAATACGTGATGTACATATATACTAAGGATCATATACAAGGACACACAAAAGTATTCGTACGTTTTAGTGAGCATGAGAGTGAATTGCTTAAAGGTGTTTTTAAATTGAGCTATGCATTTTCAAATTCATTTATGGGTATACTATGACATGTTTCTAGAATATAAATAAAATGATATACAATGCTATGCAAAGAACTGGATTCATGTCATGCTATGAGTAGTAATCCTTGGGAGTGTGATTTCAGTCGTTTTATGCGTGTTTTTGCCAGACTTGAATTTTATCTTAATATGTGGCTTGTATAAAAATCTGTAGGTAATATGCAGGGCTTTACAAAAGAAATCAGATACGTTACCCTCTGTTAGTAGGAATTCCAGACTGTGAATTTTTATTTGTGTTAATCGTTTCCTTATTAAACTGATTTTTTGCATACTATGTAAAATATATACAAATGTATAGACCATATACAGGGATACCAAAAAGATTTGGAATACCTTTCTGGCTATAGGCGGGAATTGCTGAAATCAGAGCTTCACATGTATTTTCTAAAATGTCTAATTAGGTATCTCCTTTAACTTATTAAACGGAGTATTTCGTGTGTGTTAAACTATTCTGGACGTGTTGGAGAGTGTTTCATAATCTATGCTTAACGAGTGATTTTTTTTTCTTGTTTCTTCTATTACCCGGTAATTTACAATTTCTGTTAAATATATTAATGATATTTTCCACCGTTAAACTTTCATTGCTTGTTATAATATTGAAAATCCGTTTTTTTTACGTATAAAATTTAATAAAATCTTAAACTAGATAAATAAAAGCTATATTTGTACTATCAATTATTCACAGCAAAACCTATGTACATTATTACATTTTGTCTCTTTAAATTTTTCACAGAAATTAGGATTGCAATGACTAAAACAATGTTTCTTCGAATCAACTCACTACTAATGAAATAAAAGTAACCATAATTTAAAATTTTAATGCATTATTTTTTAATTCTATAGATTTGATAGTTGGGAAACAAAATCACAAAAGCAGTTCTGGTTAACTGTTTATATTCTATAACACGGGGCCACAACCTTTATCCTGATATACGTTTACTGTTCTACAGAAATTGTAAATGCATATTGAAGTTGAATTATATTTTTTACATAATTAAAGACAATCAAACTCGTTGACAGAAAAATACAGATTTAAAAGTAAAAAAAAGAAGAATCCAGTTATATTGCTCTGGGGTCAATAGAATCGAAATCGATAAAATTTGTGCCTTATAAATATTTAATAAAAATAAAAATAAGATAGCATAGTCTAGGAACTTACCAATAAAAAATTACCAACCATCAGAAAAAACAATAAAATGCAATATAATGTCGAATGTTTATAGATGACTATTGTTACATAGAAATAAATAGTTTATTCCATAAAAAACCCTATACACACGTTCCTGCTTTTAAAGTTCCTCATTATCAAGATTTCAGATCCACTAAACAGACCTAACAAATGACTGTTGTCTTTAGTTCTTCGTCAATAAGAAAAATCTAGTTTTATTCTAATTAGTTTAATTATAATTAGTTTAATTATAAAACGTACCACAACTTTAAACGCACTTCCAGCAGTTATTGTTCTTGGACAGTAATGTAACCGAATTATTTTTTGTGTCCCTGTATATGAACGCTGAATGATATGCACACCATATTCTATAGTAAGACTCATCTAGTATGTCTGAGTGATATATATATATATATATCAATTTAAATACGGTTGAAATAGTGTAACATCCCTAAAATTCATCGCAAATGATTTTCTCCCATAGACAGTAATTTATCAGAATTATTTTGAGTGTTCCTGTAAATTAACTATAAACGTTACATATTTCATTTTCAATACCTAACATGTCTATACCTAACATTTCAATACCTAACATGTTAATGAGGTAAACCTTATTAACATATATCAATTTTTACGGCAATCCGAGTATATTTAAAAAGAGTTAGAGCAGGTACAGACGCAGGCATTAGGCAGATAGACGGAACGAACTCATAAACACTTTTCAACAATGTTGGATGGTGCAAAAAAACTGGAGAAAGGTTAATGAATTTGATGTGCACCTGTGAGACAGACTGTTAGGTACCTGCTTTAGTTGTAGAGTAGCAATATTTGGAATCTAACAGAGAAAAAAAGGAGTATCCCCATTACTAACTGATGGTGGTTAGCTAGTAGTGCAATGTACCATCGTCCTAATATCTGGACAGTCGAAAATGTAATAGAAGTTTCTCTCCTAGATAATTTTTATTTATGTTTTATTACTGCTTTAAAAGTACGGAATAATACCTACATAAATTTATATGTGTGTTTTTATTGAAGCTCAAAACTTTATAAAAAATTTTATGTTGAAAAAGTAAAAAGAAAAAAAATCTACAATAATCGCCATTTTAAAAATTTAATTAAAAAAATCCAACATTAATTTAAACTTTTGATAAAGACAAATATATCATTAAATGACTTGAGTAATAAATCGACTTTAATTTGAATTAAAATATTCAACCACTTATGTGTACTGTCCTATTTTTAAGACGATGAGGAAATATGAGTTAAAAGCTTGAAATATGTTTCAAAAATTTTGTGAACATCCTCTGTTTATCTTCATTAAAAATAGGAACATTTAAATGACAGTTTTTTAACTGATTCGCGTTGAATTATATTAAATTAAATTGAAATAATTAAATAAATTTACTTTTTCTGCAATTGCAAACCAAATTAATTGACGATATTTATCCACAGATTTCTAAAGAGAGAATGTAACAGCGTTATTCTCTTTCTGTGGATTTAATAATCCTCTTAGAAAGGCGAAATTTACCTAAATAATTCATTATGTAAATAGAAATTCATAAAAGCACTTCACAACACGCATTATGTATAGAAATTAAAAAAAAACTTTATTAATAACAATCCATTATATAACATTATAATTTCCCTTTGTGTTTTGAATTGAATAAAAGTATATTGTATTGAATGTTTTCCATAAAATTCTAACATGTTGTATTGAATAGTATTGTTAACATTTTGTTTAAATCTATTAATTTTACACTAAAGTATTAATAAGGAAAGTTGTAATGAATTCTGTTATATGACTATGTGGTCAATAAAGTCGAATGAGGGTGAAACTTATGTCGTACAAATGGCAAACAAAAATATAAGTAAGATATAATAGTCTAAGAACATACCTACCATAAATATTACATTAGTTATAAAAATTCTTTCTAAAAATATTGAAATGAAAAATAATATCGAAAGTTTATAGATGACTATTTAAGTTACATAGAAATAGTTTATTCCATTAAAAAACGTATACATTTCTGTTTTTAAAATCCTCATTATTGAGATTTCAGATCCTCTAAACAAACCTTACAAATGAGGTCTTTAAATATTGTCTTTAGTTAGGCAACGAGTTTACATCAAGATAACACCCGTTTCGAATAACTGTATCTAAACGAATGCTAATATTCATACTTAAAGAAAGTGCTATTTTAGAGAAAGAGAGGAGCAATATTCTATTTATGTCAAACATATCGAATTTATTCACATTCTATTTGAAAATACGTTTCAGTTAAACTCTTCTGCTGCATATATATAACATATTTATTTCTTGAAATTTTAAAAATGTTTTTAGAATTCTTTACAAATTCGAAATGTAGAAGATATAGTATAGTTTAGGGACTGTATTTACGGGGAAAATAAAAACTGTATAATGATTGGAAGAAAAATATATTTCCATATTTCTTATTTATGAATTTGAAAGCGTTTTCATTTCTATTATATAATGGTAGACGGTAGTGGAAATGTACGAATGTGTTTGCAATAATGGAGAAATGTAATTACGTTGGCTGAAATTGAATGATTTATGCTTAAAAATTTTCACCATTGTGAATTTGAAACATATATAAATTAGAAAGAATTATCAGTGTCATATTAGAAAAAAGGAAAAATCGAATGATACTTCATATGCAGGTGACCTTACACAAAAGATATTCTATGCTTCCAAAAACATTAGTGATGAAGAATTCCAAAATATTCAGCGAAACATTATTGGAAGAACTCAGTTATATATTAGATATGAGAGAACTCTTTGAGATAGCTTTGTAGGTTATTTTCTTTAACTTATTTCTAGGATTTAAATCTACGTTTGTTTTTTTAGATCATTTTTGATTTTGAAATTTGCTTCTCTCTTCTTCCAGAGTACGCTGGTTGAAACTAGATTAATTAAAATCATAATTAATTACGATTTCAATCTGATTTTTTTAATAATTAATTTAAATACAAATTCAAATTTTATTTATTTTTTAATGAAATATAACGAAATAATATAAAAAAATTGAAACAATCTACATGTTATTTATGTCAAATAAGCAAAATAAAAAACAAAAACAAAAATAAATGTAAACCATTGGCCTTTTTCTACATTCCAAACTGTAGCTATTTGTATCTATGGATTTTATTTTTCTTCAGCGCACTAACTGAAGAGATAACAGTATTCATCATAGGAGAGATATCCTTGATGGCATTTCCAGAATAAAAGTGGCCCAAAATGTACTTGGATACTATACGGCCTTATTACCATCATTACCATTTTATACATCACTTAAATACTATTTCAGATGACATTGTTTAAATTTGCATGATAAATTAATACATTTAACTTAATATAAAATATTTTTAAACTGTTTTACCCATGGATATTTTGTAGAATGTAGGTTAACAGAGAAGCAGATAAGATATTGAAGGCTGCGAATCTACAGATGTTATAACTGCTAAAATTTTGAAAGAATTTTGAATGTTTATCTCTTGAACAAAAACCTGGTAACAAATAGATAACATTTCTTATGTTATAGATTTTATTACATATATATTGATTATCAATTTTTCAATGCATCTTCATAAAGTATCCGGTAAGACATTATCACTATAACATTGTACAAAGACATACACTTATATTTATATTAAAAAATTTGTAAAGTACAAAACGAGAGCTAAGGATTACAAATAAATTTAGAAATATTCTTGCTTCAAAATGAAAAAATATATATACAAATTGCTTGATAATATCTAGGATGTACAAACATTACAACTAAGTACGAACTGACAGAAATGTAAGTTTTATTTATGCTATTTATATTAGAATATATGAAAACAAGTACAAAAATCTGAAAAAGACATTTTCTGCATGTGTATGTATGTATACGTGTAGAACTGGGAAAATTGTTTTTAAAAGTGAATAATTTTCCGTTTTTCTAAACTAATTGTTGCAATAAATTATTTTTATCAAAATATTGTCTTAGTTTACTTCAAAATTATGTATGTGTTACCAACCTATTACCCCTCCCCCTCCAACCGACACAGACACACACAAATATAATAACCAAGTTTCAGAATTTTGTCTTCAATATGACAACTTTAGTTAAAATAATATATATAAACATATATTTAAGTACACATAAATTTAGCAAGAATTTTACTGGAATAAATGGAATATGAAAATAGAATATTTTAGAATCCTGCACTCTTTGTCACCATTCAATACCTTAAAACAGAAAAAATATCACAAAATCAAACAATTTAGAATCCGATTGTTATTTAAAAATCCAATTTAAAATCCGATTTTATTTAAAAATCCAATTTAAAATTAGACTGTAATTTAAAACTCAATTTTTTTTTCTAAGTTGTGATTTTTTCGCATCTTGTTGTTAACATAGCTTTTATATACAGAACGCCATCTTCAATATTGAATGAACTATCTATATTATAAAGGACAAACGTGTCCGTGCGTAACTCTGATTTCATTTTGCGAATGGCAACACTTGACGACAGAATTTTGTTTTTGTGATCTTTGCTACTGCAATTTTTAAAATTTCTAAACATCGCACATTTTTTATTTTTACACCGTTATATAGGGGGAAAAATCTACTTTCAAATGCATTCTGTGTGAAAACTGTATCGCAACTTACTCATTTATTATAGCATTTAAAATAAATTTCAAAAATGATTTTTGTTTTCAATCTATCTCTATCGTTTGGAGACGATTACAAAATATTAATCCGTTCGAACTTTAAACAATGTAAAAAGTTCAGAATTTGTTTCCAGCTAATATTCAATAACAAAATTAAGACTTCCTTAAGCAATACATAAAAAAGTATAAATAAAACACAAATTTAACAGACATGTATTTGAAATAAGCGCTTGAAACCGCTTAAATTATCAGAATTAAAAATAATGCTATAGATAACGAAATTTTTAGCGATTTATTCGGCATACTGTAACTTTTGGCACAAGGGCAATACAAAAATACCGCTTTAAATAAATTTCAAAATTTTATTTGAATATATAATTGATATATTTCATATAAAAATGCTCTTTCGTGTTGCTAAAGGTGCAATCTAAAAAAATATATTGAATGTAAAAATCTATTTGAATTTTCAATAAAAAAAAAATAAATGTTTTTTTCATATATTCTCATATTTCGGGTTGGGTACCATAGTGTTTTTAGTTATGAAATATCATTTTAAGTGTTATGAAAAAGTGGCATGAGTCTGTCTTTCCCTTTATTACAGTTAATTTTGAGACTACAAGTAAACAATATTTAATGATCTTGTTGGAGCGATAGAAAATGCATTTAATAATACTGTTCATGCAAGCATTGACAGCCGTTGTCGAAAAATGTTGAAGCAGAGGGAGAAGCAGAGTGAAAATCTCTTCTTCTATTCTTTATGAATCTCGTGCCAAGAAAAAAATGTAATTGAAATTGAACATCACTTGAACTGATGAAGCTCCGGCGGTAGGAGTGAAAGTACTTTTCAAGAGAGAAATTAGTAGTGTATTTGCATCTACATGGTTAAAATGAAATATAAGGGTTCTTTAGGAGGAATAAAAAGCAAGAGAAACATGAAATGAAAAATAGTGACAAAATGTTAAAAGAAATGTGTGCGGACGATTTGGGTATGGATTATACTTTTAAAAACATCGAACAGTATCATATGTGTTTTTTACGTAGATATCTAACTATGTTTTTAATGATAAATATTAATATATGTATTTTATTGAAAATACATATAAATTTATTTAAAATAAATATATTGGTAATTAACGATAATAGTACTGTAAAAAAGACACATTTATACTACTACACTGTTAAAAATTTGCAGCAAACTGTCCAGTCATTTAACCGTTTTTATAGAAAATGGTTACATAACCATAATTTATT
Source organism: Maratus michaelseni (assembly GCA_963931845.1). Lineage (NCBI taxonomy): Eukaryota > Metazoa > Arthropoda > Arachnida > Araneae > Salticidae > Maratus > Maratus michaelseni. The sequence goes on from OZ007592.1 coordinate 399,852,855, forward strand.
TCTATTCTGACTATATTATTGCCCATATTATTGTCAAAATAGAGTTAAATTACGGTTATGTAACCATTTTCTGCAAAAACGGTCTAATGACTGGACAGTTTGCTGCAAATTTTTAACAGCGTACTGCTCTCTAAAAATACATACTAACACCTGGATATTGGTAGAACTAAAATATATACTAAAGTACAGAGTGTCTCATTTATTTTGCAACCCACGTGAACACGAAGCAAATGAACAATACGAGTGCACGCGCACACTGTTAGCGCAGGCAGCGGTGTGGAGGGGAGTGTGAGCAACACTACCAACACGCTAGAAAACCACAGGAGACATTTCAGTGCTAAGGAGAACGAAGTGAAAGGTAGTTTTGCGACATGGTGCTATGTGCAGAAAAACGCGCGTTTATTATTGAACATTATTTTAGAACGTCTTCATACAAAACAGTCACGGAACGATATGAAAACAAGTTTCCAGACTCTGTGGTGCCGAATAAAAGCACAATTAAGCGAATCGTGGACCATTTTCAAACAGAATGGACTGTGGAACCGAAAAGAAAGAACCGTCTGTCGTTTGTCCTAACTGACCAAAAATTGAAGGCAATCTAGAGGAAAATCAAGGAGAAACCGGCCACGTCAGTAAGAAAATTAGCAGATGAACGTTTCGTTTGGTTTCAACTCTATGGCGCTCCTGCGCATACGGCCAACGACACTCCGCCATTTCTCCAAGAATTTTTTGGTGATCGGCTAATTACAAAAGGACTATGGCCAACACGAAGTCCAGACCTGTCACCGCCCGATTTCTTCTTGTGGGGCTATTTGAAAAAATGCGTGTTCCGTGAACTGGTAGCCTCGATTACTGAACTAAAAACTCGCATTACGGAAGAGATAAACGCTATCACACCAAACACGTTACAGAATGTGTCTCGAAACCTCCTCAAACGGGACCAGATATGTATAGATGAAGACGGTGGTCACTTCTAACACCTTTTGTAGTCGTTTAAGCACTTCTGTAAATTAAAAATTAATATTTGTACAATGTTCTTTTTTTAGGGTAGCAAAATAAATGAGACACTCTGTATATTACGGGCATTATGAAAACAGGATGTCCTGTTTTTAGACTGTTTTCTTTAATCATCTGACCTAGACATCATTACTCTTTCATTGCGCTCTAAACAAACAAACAGACAAAAGTACACAGACAGTACTATGGAAATAGATTTATTGTACTGTTACTATATTTTTTTATTGTTTTAAATAAAGAACATTTTCCTTAAACAATAAGGAATAAATATATAACATGGCAACAAAAATGGTTATCGGATTTTTGCTGAATAATAATTTATCCAACCATTTTATTAAAAGTGGTATTTAAAAAAGTTCTTTATGAAGAATCATCTCAGAAAATTTCATATGTGATTTTCATATCTCATAATCTTTGCCATAATCTTTGCCATAAATAATTTCAAATGAAATCGATTTTCACTTATAGTTTCTATTAAAAAACGTCATTTTAGGTAACAAAATTTTGCGTAGGAAGAAATCAATATTTAAAATTTTTCACAAAGGATTTCGTTATGATGTGATAGAAATAATTCTGCACCCAATCATTTTGTTTTAAAAATTGATTTAAAAAAGTATAAGTACTGACAAGGAGACCGCCAAACATGATGCGCACATATTTTGATGATTTTAAAGTATGTTGTAGGGGTCATACCCCTAACTATTCAGGTCAAAGGTTTCCTTCAAATGGGCTTTAGTTTTCGAGAAATTTCGGGTTAAAGTTCAGCATGCATTTCAAATACCCATTAGTACGCAATCTTAAACGAGGTCTTCGTGGCTCTGTGCTAACGTGCGCGATTTGAGGGCCGGAGATGAGGGTTCTGTCCTCTCATGTGACTTTTACATTTTTTAAATAAATTTTAATATGATTTTCGCGTTATAAGTTTTATGTTAAATTGTTAAACCTCTTGTTAAATTCCTACTATTAGCTCACACTCTATATATATATATCTTGTTGGACTTCTCAATTGTTAATAAAATATTTTCTATTTATCCATTCAAGTTCAAATAATTTTTTAAAAACTTGTACTGGATGACAATTGATGTTAATACAGTTTTTTCAAACATTAATTCATTAATTAAATTTAATTAATTAATTTTAATTTTATATTTCATTTCTGTTCAAAAGTATAAACTCACTCCATATTTATAGTCTCACCTTCACACGTAAAAAGATAATGGGGCTGTTCACGGACGAATATCAGGCGGTTCGCGGGCGAAGGAGACTATAAATGTGGAGTGAGTCTATACTTTTGAACAAAAATGAAGTATAAAACTAAAATTAAATAATAAAATTTAATTAATTAATTAATATTTGAAAAAACTGTATTACCGCTAACTGTAACATCGCTATGGTACTTTATTGTGAAGTTTGGTAATTTTTGAAATTCAATATTTGAGAAACGGCATAATCATTAGATTTTAAATTTATATCAAGAAAAATACAATTTTTTTACCTTTCTAACGCAGTTTGTCTTACAATTTTGTGAGAAATACTTTTCGAGCTATTAATTTTTGGTATTTTAGCTATTTATTTTTTATTTAATTTTTAATACATTTCAAAAATTTCTCATATGTAAGATATTTAGCAGGGTATAAATTTAGGAATAAATACCGTCAGTGGCGAAGCGTGTAGATCGCTGGAAAAAAAAATTTCTATTTGACCTAAGTAGGAATTGACTTTAAACAAAGTTTTTATATTATTTGTTTCTATTTGTAAAAAGACAAAAAAAAAAATTCTAATGCAACATTTGATACAGAACTATTTTACTAATAATTTTTCACATTTTTACTAGTACTGCACATTCACTTACACTAATAGGTTTAATAGAAATATAAACATATTCTTGCATAACAAAACTATAGTTTAAATATGTAAATATATATATTTAATAATAATATAAATATGTATATATATATATATATATATATATATATATATATATATATATATATATATATATATATAGCTTATATTTTCATATTTTTTTCTTTCGTTTAAAACTCTTGTAAAATATTGTACATTGGGTATTTATTTGTTATTATAGGCGTTTTTCACTTTTTAATTTTTAATTGTGCATATATATGTTTATTTTTCACATTTTTAAAACATATATATTTATGGTTTTCTGTATGGTAAAACCTATATATAAATAAAGCTGTCTCATTATGAGTAAACGTTTTTAAAATATCCAAATAAATACAAATTTGTAAAAAATAAAATAGAAGTATTAATAGGCTTCACATTTTAGAAGAACATTACTTTTCAATAAATAATTTTTTCACTGATTCATTTGTATCTTTCTCTCATTCGAATGAAAATTGCCTATTGCGAACTTTGTTAAACTCCTATTAAAGTAAGAAAAAAAATGGATAAGGAAGATTACTAATTTGAACTTCGATAATTAAATTAGTCTTTATCAGTGTTTGTTAACGGAATATTTAAATCCTAAGAAAAGATTTGTTTATAGCAAATATCAGATTGCACAAGATATGATATGGCAATAGAAAATATATATAGTACATTTCAAATATATATAGTTCCGCCTGTTCATCACTATTGTTATGCATCTTTATAAATCCTTGGCTTAAAGCTTTCTTTAAATATAAGTAAAGGTATTTAGTTTTACATTGATGCATTTCAGTTTTTCAACATCTCTTGAATAAACATACTCGCGTATCTGAAACGGCCAGCGCTAATGTTTTCATTCACGATCTTCCAGTTCAAAATACGTTACTCAGTAACAGTAAGTAACCTGTGATGTCAGGATCGCGCTAGTCACCGTAGTCTGCTATTCGCGACTTGCGAGTATTCGTAGCCAATGGCGTTTCAGATGCGAATTTGTGTACCTCTAAATGGCAACGTGTTTATGCAAAACATTCGCCGATGGTGTGTTTAAAAGGCTGGACTTTCCAGGATGCTTTGCCTTCACTTTTCCTTCCTCCAGCTTGTAATGCTGGTTGTAATATAAAATGTAGCTGCATATTATTTTTTCTTCAGTTCGTTTATTTAACAGCGAAGTTATGCTGTCTTATTGTATGTCATCATGTTTATAATAAACTACTATGATTTTAAAGGAACTGTTACTTTTAAGTCTTTCACATGTCACATGAAACACAGTTTTTTATTGGTACGGCCAACAAGTGGTAGCAGAGTTGCGCGGTTGTGATTTTTTAAAGCAGTTTAAAGTTTGTTTTTGTGGAAGTGAAGACGTCGTCGCCGATGTGTTTCTCGAAGTCGCTGCGATGTTGTTTTTCTGCTTAAGTGTCGCCGATGTTTACAGCTGATTTTTTTTTCCCTGGAGTGCGCTTTTAAAGAGACTTTTGCTTTTTTTCATGTGTATTAAAGTGTTTTTCCTACTTATTTGACGGAGGCCGTATAGAAAATGGAGTTTCAGAATGTTGCTCTTTTGACCTCGTCAAACTGGGAGACGTGGAAGATAGAAGTAAAAGTTCTGCTAATGCATTATGGTGCTTGGGAATATATCGAGAACGTCAAGAGTAAAAGCGGTGAGACATCGGAAAAAACAGTTCCTGTGACAGACAAGCTGACATGGAGAGAACAGAGTGAGGTGAATTTAAGAAAAGCCCGGTCCTATACCATTATTTACCAGACCTTGTCATCTGAGTTTAAGCCATTAATTTCGCATACAACGAATGGAGCTGAAGCCTTAAAGAGCATTTTGAACCTACCACAAGAGCTCGTGTTATACAACTGCTAGATGATTTTTTTGGTGTCCGTTATTTTCCTGGAGAAAATTTGGGACTTTTTTTGTGTCGTGTCAAGCAAGCAGCAGAGCGTCTGCGTGATGTAGGACATACCCTTCAGCCCTTGTATATGGGTTACCAGATGATTAGAAGTTTGCCCGATGAGTTCCAGTCTACAGTCCAAGCGATTTACAGGTGGCCAGATGCAGAGTTTGTACCGGACAAGATTGAGGCTGAATTGCTACTGGAGGAGAATAGATTGAAACTGGCCAAAAAGGACATTTCTAGTTCTAGTGTTGCTTTTTCTGGAGAAGTGGTAAAGTGTAAAACAGGTAAATTTAAGAATTATAATGTTAATCAAAGTAAATTAATAGGTCCTTGTTTTCTTTGTAAATCTTATGGTCATTTAATTGCTAACTGTAAATTGAAAAATCAATCTAAAAATTTTCAGTCTAAAAATTTTCAAACTAAGAAATATCAGTCAAATAGTAAATTTAAAGAATCTAGTAACGCAGAGTTAAAGAGTAATGTTAAATGTAGTAATGAAAAAAACAATAGTAATGTTAAATGTAGTAATGAAAAAAGTAATAGTAATGTAAAATGTACCTTCTCTGAACATGAGACTAGTTTGATTGAAGTAGCTCAAAGTAATTTTAAAAGTAATTTTCTTGAGGCAAATTCATCTGATTTTGGCCAAAATAGTAGCTGGGTGTTTGATACAGCTGCTACTGCTCATTTTTGTAATAACAAAAATCTTTTTTTGAATTGTGAGTCAGTTTCAAATATGCAGATGTCACTTGCTGTTGGAGAAAAAGAAAGTCCTGTTCAGGGAAAAGGTACAATACATTTTTTTATTAAATGTAAAGATGGAAGTTTCAATCAAATAATTCTTAAAGATGTTTTGTATAATCCTCATTTACGTAGAAATCTCTTGTCTGGTAGTAAACTTGAAAAACTAGGCATAAATTTTGTTGGCAGTAAAGGCAAACTAATTGTGTATGACAAGGACTGGCAATGGTTATTTTATGCAGTAAGGAAAAATGATTTGTATTTTGTTAAACCTTTCAGCTATAAAACTTGTAAAGGAGAAAGCAACTCGGTTGACATTTCAGCTAACCAAATTGAAAATTTAAATTTGAGTAACTTGTGGCATGAGAGATTTTGTCACGTAAATAGTGAATATTTGGTTAATACTAGTAAAAATGAAAGTGTTAGAGGTTTGCCAGAGCTGTCAAAGTTAACCGAGGATTGCATCTCCTGTAAACTTGCAAAATCGAAGAGAGTGCCATTTAAATCAATAGGGAATGTTAGATCAAAAACTGCTCTAGAACTTTTACACATGGATTTGTGCGGCCCTTTACCTGTAGCATCACATGGAGAGAATAGATATTTTTTCACAATCATTGATGATTTTTCTCGTAATGTTGCAGTATATACCATCAGAAATAAATCAGACGTTTTTCAGACATTCTTAAAATTTCAGAATAGGGCTGAAAGGTATTTAAGTAAGAAAGTAATTTCTACTAGAACTGATGGGGGTTTAGAATTCTGCAACAACGAATTTGAGAAATTTTTAGAGAAGCAGGGAATTTTACATGAGAAAACGAACCCGTACAGTCCAGGAATGAACGGTGTCGCGGAGCGTTTTAATTTAACTGCTCTTGATGGTGTTAAAGCTCTCCTTAATTCAAGTGGCTTATCACAAAAATTTTGGGCTGAGGCCTTAATGTGTTTTTCTTACACCTGGAATAGGATCTGTCACAAACAAAAAAGACCCCTTTTGAGATGTACTCTGGTATAAAACCTTCAGTTTCTCATTTAAAAACATTTGGCTGTTTAGCTTATGTTGGAGTGCCCAAACAAGTCCGAAGGAAGCTTGATATGCGAGCTAAACTAGGGATTATGTGCGGGTATGCTCAGGCAACTAAAGGCTACAGAATTTGGTTAATAGATGAACAGAAAATTGTAGAAACCATTAATGTTCGTTTTGATGAAACTAAAAGGGGGGTAGATATAGCTTCAAAAATTAAAGAACCTAAATTAAATTTTTCACTTTTTGATTTCCCAGAGGACGGAAATATTTTTGATGTAGAACCAGAGATTACATCTGAATTGGGAGGGGCATCAGATTCTGACAAAAGTTTAGAACATAGTGGTTTAAAGACTTGTGCAACTATTCCTTGGATACGTAAAGCAGTACCTCGAAAAGTAGGAAAAAAAAACAGACATTTACTATGGCATCGAAGGAACCAATACTAGAATAAGATCTTTTAATGAATTTTTAGAATATTGTAAATTAAATAAAATAGAATGTGATAAAAACCTTTTTGACTTCAGCAGTAAAAATAAAGAATCTGGTAAAATTTCTAATTTTTTAAAAATAGATGAAGCAAATTTGACTGAGGTTAAAATCCCCAAAACTTACAATCAGGCTGTAAAAACCCCAGAAGCATCTAGTTGGAGGGACGCAATGAACCAAGAAATGAACGTTATGTATGAACGTAATGTATGGGCTCTTGTGACACATCCGAAAGATGCAAAAATACTTGGTAATCGTTGGGTGTATACCTTAAAAAGAAATGAAAATAATGAGATTGTAAGGTATAAGGCTAGGTTAGTTGCAAAGGGGTTTAATCAGGTTAAAGGAGAAAGTTACGATGAAGTTTTCAGTCCAGTTGTTAGTTTTTCAATAATTCGGTTGTTCTTTGCCATATTTTCATGTCTGTTGAAATGGGTTAATGTCCAGGTAGATGTCAACAATGCATATCTTTATGCTGGTCTTGATGAAACTATATACATGCACCAACCTGAGGGTTTTGAAAAAGAAAAAAATAAAGTTTGTAAGTTAAATAAAGCCATTTATGGTCTGCATCAAAGTGGCAGACAGTGGTTTTTTGAAATGGATGATGCTTTATCCAAATTAAATTTTTGCAAACTAGATTGGTGCAATTGTGTATATATGTTTCAAGACAGATTGGTTCTTTTGCTCTATGTTGATGACATTGTTCTTTTTGGCAAAACTAAAGATGATTTGAATTTTGGGATAGATTTGCTGCAAAAACATTTTAACTTAAAAATTTTGGGTGCAACCAGAAAGCTATTAGGCATAGAGTTTGAAGAGGTTGGAAATAGACTTTACATACACCAAACAGCTTATATTGAGAAAGTTTGTGAAATGTATTCAAACTTTAAATTTCCAATTAGCTCTTTACCTATTCCTAAGGGTTTAGTGTTGTCAAAGCAAGATTCCCCTTCCACTAAGGAAGAATTTGATAAAATGTCTAGTTTTCCTTATAGAAATCTTATAGGATGTTTATCTTATATAGCGGGAAGGACCAGACCTGATATTATGTATGCAGTAAATTTATTATCTCAATTTCAAACTAATCCTGGCATTGCTCATTGGAATTGTTTATTAAAATTGTTAGGTTATTTAAAATATACTAAAAATTTCAAACTTGAGTTATCTAGAGTTAATGATTTAAATCTGTCATGTTATTCTGATTCAGATTTTGCAGCAAACAGAGACGATCGTGTTTCCATAGGTGGATATATTTTGTTTTTGGATGAAACTCCTATTTAATGGAAGACATTTAAACAACAATGTGTAAGTCTTTCAACCATGGAGGCCGAATATGTTAGTTTAACTGAAGCTGCTAAGGAATTAATCTGGATAAAAAATGTCTTACAAAATAAAATACTTAACTTAAATTTGAGAGATTGCACTTTATTCTGTGATAACCAAGCCGCCATAGCCTTTTCTAATTCCCCTTTTGAAAACCAGAAAACAAAACATATTCATATAAAGTATCATTTTTTAAGAAATCTTGTTTTTGATAAAATGTTTAAACTTAAATATATTCCTAGTAAACTTAATCTTGCAGATAGCTTTACTAAGCCACAAGTGAAAGAGCAGCTGTTGAATTTTTGTAAAAGAATTTTTGATATTTAAATCTTTATGTGGGGGGGTTATAATTTTTCTTACAATGTTGTTCACTCTGGTCAGTGTCCTGCCAATAAAGTCTTATGTGACCTGACATTGATCAGATTGTTAGTTTTTGAATTTTTCAAGTGTAATTTTTTTGTAAATTTTTTGAACTTTTTCATGTTTATGCAAATTTTTCATGCTTTTGTAATATTCTAGAGATGATGAAAAAGGAGGCCAATTGTTATGCATCTTTATAAATCCTTGGCTTAAAGCTTTCTTTAAATATAAGTAAAGGTATTTAGTTTTACATTGATGCATTTCAGTTTTTCAACATCTCTTGAATAAACATACTCGCGTATCTGAAACGGCCAGCGCTAATGTTTTCATTCACGATCTTCCAGTTCAAAATACGTTACTCAGTAACAGTAAGTAACCTGTGATGTCAGGATCGCGCTAGTCACCGTAGTCTGCTATTCGCGACTTGCGAGTATTCGTAGCCAATGGCGTTTCAGATGCGAATTTGTGTACCTCTAAATGGCAACGTGTTTATGCAAAACATTCGCCGATGGTGTGTTTAAAAGGCTGGACTTTCCAGGATGCTTTGCCTTCACTTTTCCTTCCTCCAGCTTGTAATGCTGGTTGTAATATAAAATGTAGCTGCATATTATTTTTTCTTCAGTTCGTTTATTTAACAGCGAAGTTATGCTGTCTTATTGTATGTCATCATGTTTATAATAAACTACTATGATTTTAAAGGAGCTGTTACTTTTAAGTCTTCCACATGTCACATGAAACACAGTTTTTTATTGGTACGGCCAACAACTATGATGCCACTTGCGGAACAGGCGGAACCGCTATTCAATTTTAAAAACCGAAACTGTTGCGAAAGAGGTAGGGTCAAGCCCGTAATATTTCAACGGAAAAAAAATAAAAGTAATTTCTTGAAGTAAAATACATTAACCAGCAGGTGTGGTGTAGAGTCCTGAACGGATCTAAAACCTGCTAGAACAGGAAAATTCACTATGAAAAAAAATGGATAAGGAAGATTACTAATTTGAACATCGAGAATTAAATTAGTCTTTATCAGTGTTTGTTAACGGAATATTTAAATCCTAAGAAAAGATTTGTTTATAGCAAATAACAGATTGCGCAAGATATGTTATGGCAATAGAAAATATATATAGTACTGTATTTTCTGTTATAATTAGACTTTACAAGAAGGAACAGGCGGAACAGCGAATTTTCCGCCTATTCCTCACTATGATGCCACTTGCGGAACAGGCGGAACATCTACTCAATTTAAAAAAATCCCAGACGGCTCGGCCTACAGGCACAGGTAGATTTCGAAGACGCAGACCGTTGGGCGCCTGTTTGTTGGGAATTGCGGAAGAAATGACCTTTTTGCCATGATGCGGCAGTTGGAACCGCCTACTTCGAAACCTAACTTGTTTGCAAGTGGAGCCGGCAGGTTTTTTTTTTTTTTTTTTTTTTTTTTCTATAAGGGTTTGTACTATAAAAAACTTGTCAATGTAAAAGTTTTAGATAATATTAAGAGGATTTATAATAAATTCAAACGGATTTGATATCTTCTAAATTGACGAAGTTATAAATTTTTTTCTTCTAAACTCCCCCTTCCCCACCCCCTCTTGGGGCCATTTTTAATGATATCAAAAATTCTGTCATACATCAATTTACGGCCCTTTTCCTAGAAGTAATAATAACTTCAAACGGATTCGATAAGTATCATAATTAAGAAATTATGGGATTTTTCTGTTTTCACAACCCCCCCCCCCCTCCCCACCTCCACCTTGGTTCGATTTTGCCCATTAACGAACTTGAACGACATTTTATGCCCCTTGATTTTATGTATCAGTTTCGAAAAGATGCGGGAGTTGGAACCACCTACTTTGAAAAATAACTTATTTGTAGGCGGAGCCGGCAGGGATTTTTTTGTTTTTAATTTTTTTTTTTTTTTTTGCTATAACGGTTGGTCCTATAAAAAACTTGTCAATATAAAATTTTTGGATAATATTAAGAGGATTTATAATACATTTAAGCGGATTTGAAATCTTGGGAATTGACGAAGTTATGAATTTTTTTCTTCTAAAACCCCTCTTCCCCCCCCTCCTTAAGGCAATTTTTAATTATATCAAAAATCTGCCATACATAAAATTTCGGAAAGTAATAATAACTTCAAACGGATTCGATACGTATCATAATTAAGAAATTATGTTTTTTTTCTGTTTTCACAAAAAGCCCCCCCATCCCCCCCCCTTGGTTCGATTTTGCCCATTAACGAACTTGACCGAGATTTTATGCCCCTTGATTTTATGTATCAGTTTCGAAAAGATGCGGGAGTTGGAACCGCCTACTTCGAAAAATATCTTGTTTGCAGGCGGAGCCGGCAGGGATTTTTTTGTTTTTAATTTTTTTTGCTATAACGGTTGGTCCTATAAAAAACTTGTCAATATAAAAATATTAGATAATATTAAGAGGATTAATAATAAATTCACGGGGATTTGATATCTTGTGAATTGACGAAGCTATGATTTTTTTTCTTCTAAAACCCCTTCCCCCCCCCCCCCCTTGGGGCCATTTTTAATTATATCAAAAATCTGTCATACATAAATTTCCGGCCCTTTTCCTAGAAGTAATAATAACTTTAAACGGATTCGACGCGTACAATAATTAAAAAATTATGGTTTTTTTCTGTTTTCACAACCCCCCCCCCATTTCCCCCCCTGGTTCGATTTTGCCCATTAACGAACTTGACCGAGATTTTATGCCCCTTGATTTTATGTATCAGTTTGGAAGAGATTTGTGCAGAATTTTTCCAGTTATCGTGTCCATAAAAAAGTGACATAGACAGATATATATATAATATAAAGTTTTGAACTGTGTGTGGTTTTGGGTTCTGGGAGTCATGATCGGCGTAGATCTGCAAAAATTTTTCAAAATTTCCAACTTAGGTGAGAATGTAATAGGTAGTATTTCTTACGAAATCTACCTAAAACCGAAACTATTGGGAAAGAGGTAGGGTCAAGCCCGTAATATTTCACCGGAAAAAATTAAAAGTAATTTCTTGAAGTAAAATACATTAACCAGCAGATGTGGAGTCCTGAACGGATCTAAAACCTGCTAGAACAGGAAAATTCACTTTGAAGTCAACTTGTATACCAACCTGTACACTGCAATTAAAATTCACCAACTCACAACCCGACCCGAACCCGACAAAATAACTTTCGTTGACCCGCAACCTGACATATTTCAACCCGAACCCGAAATACTTCAACTCGAACAGAACTCGAAATGAAAGGAAATTAATTCATATTTTAATATTATTATGAAAAGTAATCTACAGATATATCTCGAACAGCAAATTTATGTTTTATATACAGAAATGGGCATATCTATATTCTTTAAATATTTAAATATAAAAAAGTTATAATTTGTATTTTAAATTTAACAAAATTCATTCGGTTATAGGGATGTTAGTTCACACCTGTTCTTTTCCATGTGTTATAAATGCTTTGTATAGATTTTATTATTCTGTACATCTTTAGATAAATAATGTAATTATGTGTTTATATTTTGTCAATGTAACACCTATAATAGTAACAGCAGTAACAAAATCGGCCGTAGTATTTAATCCGCTAAAAATATATTGATTCTAAATGTATTGATTCGTATAGTAGATTTAATGGAACTATAAATCAGAATGTCACTTTGTGAAAATGTTGTGGAATAATGTTGACAAAAGACATACCTTAGAAACTATCGTATACACATATATCAGTCATTATGTATAATATTCCATTCACAAGAAGGAGAATATAAAATGTTAAGTAGAAAAATTGCTTCAAATCTGGTACTGAATATTACAAAAGCATTCCGAGTCTTAAAGCAGTTAATTAAAATCATCATTACTGAAACTAACTCTTTGATTTTACACTTTATTTACTTTAATTTAATATTTAACAATCCGTCTAATTAGGAGATGACAGGATCGTATCATGAACAGTCAAATAAAATTCTTATCGGAAGTGTGTAAACCAATATTATATCAAAATTATTTATATCGGCCCACTGTATTTTTTCTGGTTTAGATGTTTTAAAAAGATTCGTTTTGATATTTTAAAGCTATACAAAAGTCAATATATCTTATTGTTAAAATATTATAATGATTTTCATGGCTTAAAAATATTCCTGAAAACCATAATAAAAAACATACTTCTGTATTAGAAATTACATTTTATGATGATCATCATTAAAAATGGAAAATGTAATTTTTCGTTTTGAAATAGAAAGTAGAAAATATTATTTTATATAATTGTTTCCCTAACAAATCATCTAGAATTTTTTTTTTTATCTAGTCGACTTTTGCAATGAATATAAATTGCGTTGAAAAAAATAGTAAAAACTACTATATCTTCAGATAAGGGACCTAAACTTCAATTTTCCAAGACCTTTTAATTTTAATCTAACTTCGCACAATATCTAACATCCAGAAATCCACAATTTAATAATGTTAGATTTATTTGTATTTTTCTAAGCATATAAGAGTTCCTAAAGTTTCCGAAAATTTAACTTTTAAAGACTGTAATATTAAATACGACTCGATGTAATTATACACTTCAATTACTTATTGTTGGAATTGTATAGAATGAAATTATACATTGCTTCAGGGGGAGGGGGTAGAGTACCTGAACCCCCTGTTGCCTCAGTGAATTTATGTTTGTAATTGCAATTAATTGTGATATTTCAATATTGTAGTATATCTACTAACGCGTTTTAAACTATATTTAACTGCAAACAATAAGTGTCTTGTTGTACATGAGATTTTATCCTGTCTTAATAAAGTACAGAAGAACCTGTTAGCCATTAAACATCGGCATTTGTTGCAAAAGTTGTATAAAATCCCACATGACAAAGTAGTTAAGCATACGTAAACTCCCTCCCTCCCTTACGGTATAATTTAGAAATCCAACTGTTTTATATTTTTTGTTTGGAAATACCAGTTTTTGTGGTTATTATAGAATATTTAGAAAATAATTTTTATTTAATTATGTTTACATCTATTTCTGTACAAGAAACGTATCAAAATCCCTCTTTTCTCTTAAAAAAAATCTTTCCTGAAAAGAAATTCTACTTTTAGTTTAAATATCTTCTTCTGGTGAACACCTTGGTGACCTTTTAATGTAAAATATGCAATGAAACATGTTTTTCTCCGTCTAATCAATTTAGTTACTCTATCATCCACTATAAATAAGTACAAACTAATAACGACAGGATGAATATTTTTCCATCATGGGAGCATCTCGTACATTTTTTATTGTTATGTTCTTCAGCTTCCTAGTACAGAGTTTGCCAAAATTACTTATACACTTCGCTAGTTATATTGCAATATTTTCACTTGGAATTCAGTTGCAACATAGTCACTTATGTATAGACATTTAAACCTATTGCGTAATCTTTCGTAATCAGGGACACAGCCAATTGTCGTAATTTAGCAACTGTGATTTAGCAACAGAACTGAGTGCTTTTTGTGACAGTTTTTTAATATTATATACATTCATTCTGAAATATATTGTTGTTTGAATTGTTCATGATTGACGCTACGTAGTCCGTTGATTTGATTACGGAAGATTTTCTATTTTTTAAATATTACTTATTTTTTCTTCAAATCGTTCGTAATTAGGGAAGATATAGTAATGAATGAGGTACGTATAATATAATTGAAGAACGTATTCTTAAGTAACATTGTCTTCATTTTCGCGTTGGCAACACCTGACCCAATGCTAACGGCATGCGGGCTATGCACCTGATTAATAAATTTCGATTTTACTGCAATTTTTAAACATCTTAACGTCTCTCATTTTCAATTTTTATATCGACGAATTGAAAAAAGACGGTTATTTCAAATGCAATTTGATTCCATCCTCAATCACAGTTTGTTACATGGTTGTAAAAAAATATTTTAAAACATGTTTTTTTTTTTTTTTTCTAAATCTGTGATCTCTTTTGTGTGCAGATCAATTACGAAAGATGAACCCGTTTGCACTTTAAAAAATATATAATTAGTTGAGCATTTGTTACCAACTAATATTTCAAAAGGAAATTAAAATTCATCGTGTACTTAATAAAATAATGCGTAATTAAATTATAAGTTTAACAGACATGTAATCGAACTACGCTCTTAAAATACCGAGATTAACAGAAACATAAAAACTGTTGTTTACAGCGAAATCTTTGGCGATCCTGTTTACCCTTGGCATTCAATTCGAAAGTATCGCTTATAATAAATTTGAAAGCTTTGTTTGAATACATTACTGATATTTGACATATAAAAATGCTTTTTAGGTTCTTTTCTTAATTATATAAATACGTAGCACCTATAGTCGTCGTCTGGTCCGTCCCTCTGTCCGCATATAACAGTGCGGAAACTTCCAAACCGAATGGTTTGAAATTTAATATATATAATCGTCGCAGAATTTTGTCAAGTCATTTCAAATTTTATGAAAATCGAATCAAAACTTAAAAGGATATTAATAAAAGTTTCTGCATTCTATTAAATCCTATCATACCTATTTAATTCAATGATATCCAACGATAGGAAATGAATCTAGGTTGCCATTGTGATTATGTCATATTTAAGATGGAGTCATATTATTTCCGTATTACTGAATTTGAAAACTGAATTTGCATACTAAAATTGTTTAATTATAACAATCATATATTCTACCGACCGTTTTTTGAATAGATGTTTCCGGGAAAATAGATATTAAATAGAAAAATAGTCTAAATATGGATTACAAGCTCTGAAATTTTCAAAGTTTCCCATTGTAATTTTCAGTAAATGTTAACAAAAGATAAATTTGGCCAACATAAATTGTGCTTGTTTCACTACGGAGATTAATCATATCATAATAACAGACGATATAATTCATTTTTTCAGCAAAAAAATTGCGATGGATTTCATTTACATTTTCTTGTATTAGGTATTTGAGCATAGTATAATTTTAATGTAACGGAATTGTAATTAATTGTTTGTAAAAGTGTACTGAAATTTAATTTCATAAAATAAAATTAATAGGGTAAAAGTACTAATAGTTGGCCACATTGAGATAAAATGCCTTACTAATAGTTACTTTTTGGTTCTGAATGAAATATTACAATTTCTCTATAAGGAAGTTCTATCTATACAATTTCTTTATGAGTCATAAACCATCACCAAAGAATTTTGAGTATTTTTGTTGAATTAAAAAGGAGCCATATTTTTCAAGATTGAGGTCAGATAACTATTTTTCCTATTATTTTGCTAACTTATTGTAATTTTTTTAAAAACGCAAGTTTTAATTTATTTTTTATTCCTTTCTAAAACTATAGGGCTCGAATATTAGCAAGGAAATAAACTAATGTTTTTGAGTATAAAAAGTAAATAAATTTGTTAGTTTTAGTTAATTTTAATGTGTATTGTGTATTATATTTTGCTTATATGTCCAGTAGTCGGCTATCAGGAGATCATTACTGGATAAATAAAAAGCTTATTTTACTTTTTTGAATTTATTTTTAATAATTTGGTAGATATAGCTTTATCTCTATTACTATACTAATATTATAAAAAATAAAGTTTTATTACGTGCTTGTTTGTTTGTAGCTGAAACTAATGGAACTACAGAACCAATTTCAAAAGTAAAAGTGGCGAAATGAGGGTGACAGTCTCTACTTTATCTCGACTCTGATATTTTATGTCAGGGCCAGTTCCCCCTAGTGGGTAAAGGAGCACAAACATTCTAAACTTGACCTTTTTGTGATATTGATGTTATTAGGGGTTTAATTATTGGGAGTGAAATATTTTGCTTAATTAATGCATTTATTCTTCTGTCAATGTTATGTGAACGAAGTTACTAGTTACAGCTAGTATATACCCACGCAACACATACGTTCATATTACATCCAGTTTTCATCTACCAAGTTCGAAATACGTCTAAAGATGTATTTTGGACGTAGACAGCCAGCTAAAATACGTCCAGATTTTGTTAAATGTTTGACATTACGTACGCACATAATATCTACAAAATATGGACGTCATTTTATGACGTAAATTGGATGAAAACCGAACATACTCTCGCCATATACCTATGGACGAAATATCTACAAATTATGGACATCAGTTTAGAACATAAATTGGATGAAAACGCAACTAATCCAATTTTCGTCAGATCCTGAACCAAATCTTAACAAGTTTGTCCCCATTTTCTGTTTTACGGACGTAAACTGGATGAAAACGGTACTAATCCAATTTTCGTCAAACTGGATGAAAATTGAACCTCTCAGCCGCCATTTTTTTTATGACTGCGAACTTTTCAACTGCTAAACCTTGCAGACTTCTAGAATTTATTTTTATTTATTCTATAAATTTATTTAAACTAGTAGTAAAGCCATCTCCATTTTTAAATATATTGCGTTTAGTTCAGCTCCACTTCAGCTAATCAATCAATCCATCACTGTTTGCAAGATTTTTTGTTGATATTAATGAAAATTGGCGCTACGAAAGTTGGTAAGTAAATATTACATTTTGTTTTCTAGATTTATCGTGGTGATGTGTGTACTTTACATAAAACATTTCTGTAACGACTCTTTTTTCTTACTTATTTATACTTATTAATAATAATTCATATGATTTTGCAAGTCATACGTAAGTGGTAGAGAAATAGAAGTTTGTTTTTGAATAAGAAAATTTTGTAATATATTTTGTATTGTTGTGTATAATGAGTAGAAATGTTATGTTATGAAGTATTATAAGTCTTTAATCCAATTAAAAAGAATGTTTTAATGTTTTTTAAAACACAAAAATCCAGAAGATTGTCAGTTAAAAACAAATCTAGTCTTGTAAAAATGCTTTTATTACCACAGATTTATGCAATATTTAGTTAAGATGCATTTTTTTGGTATGATTTAAGAAAATATTTGATATTTTATGCCTCGAAATTAAATTAATAATAATTTATATGATTTTAGAAACCATAGGTAAACGAAAGAAAAATCAAATCGGAAAAAAAGGCTGGTTTTTTTGTTGTTTACATTTCAATAACAAAAATTTTGTAATTAGTTTCTACTCTTGTGCACACTAAGTAGTAATTAAGTAGAAATACTATATTATAAGCCTTTAATCAAATTAAAAATAAAGTTGTATTGTTCTTTAAAACACAAAAATCATAAAAATTATTCATGGTTAATTTTACTTATTACTACAGTTTTACATAATACAGTAACCCCTCAATATATCGTGATACTTGGGAGATAAGAAAAAAACATGATATACTGGGGGGGGGGGGGGGGAGAAGAATGTTTATCAATTAAAAATAAACAGCTCTAAATTTAGATATGAGGTTTTCGATATAATACTTGTTTAAACAAGCTACGAGTTCAACAAAAAAGAGATGGTAAAACATTGAAAAAATACAAAATACAAAACATATACAGTATACATATTTATTTACATTTTACAGTATTTTCTGAAAATAAAAATCCAGAGTTGTTTGTTGTTTTATTTTCTTTGATTGTCTGCTTGCCACTGGAAATTAAAGAACAAAAATGAACTAATTGCATTTCAGTTACTTGCTTAGATTTCGTCGTTTCAAAAGTTGGCTATGATGTCATACACTCATGCACAGTTTTTCTTTTTTTTAATTGGTTATAAAAAGGAAAGAAGTTGCCAAATTTAGGGGATTTTTTCCTTTAATGGCAACCTAGCTATTGTATTAAGTTATTGGTTTGGCGCAGGCTTGAAAACTGAAAAGTCACCAAACATCAGTGCGTGAGTATAACACATCTGTTCCCAAAAGTTTTACATGCTTTTTCGAGAAACTAAATTTATCGGGGGATAACTGAAAAAGAGCAAAATAGCCGAATGTGCAATATAACAAGGGATTACTGTATATCTTGTAAAGCTGTATTGTTTTTACTTGATTTAAGTATATAGAAGGTATTTTGTGCCTCTGTCTAAATTAATAATAGTACTTTAAATGATTTTAGAAATCATAATAAACAGAAAAAAAATCAAATCAAGAAAAGCAGTTGTTTACTTTTCAATAACAAAATCTTGTAATATATTTTTGATGAATATATTTTATTCTTTTTAGTTAGATATCAGTATTGGTATTTAAACAAACATACTATTATTGCACTCATATGCATTTTTTATCACAGACAATTTATTTCAGTATTTTTACAACTTTCTAAAGAATATTACATTCATGAACTGAGTTGCATAAAATTTTATCTATAAACAAGAGTAAGTGGTGACATCTGTACTTCTTAGTTGCAAGAGATTTTTATATTACTGAATAGCTTATACATTATTTTACAGTACACAGTGTACATTGGTTGTTGATTATTCATTTAAACATTCAAGATCGAACATCAATTCGTTTCTTGAATGAGATATTTGATCAATGTTTGGTTCTCGACCAGGGAAGGAAAAATAGGGAATAAGCAACTTAATTTATTATTTATTTATTGTATTGTTATGGGAGTAAATTGTACATACAGGAGTTACAGTGATCACAACATTTGCAAAATTCATGCATTTTGCTTTAGAACATGGTTGCTGGATTCGCTAATTTTTTTTTTTTTTTTCAAATAACAGTTACAAGTTTCATGTGTTTAGAAAATCGTCTGGCTTGTGAATAGACGTCAATCTTGCTTCAGTTGTTTTTGCTTCCAGAGGATCTTAGATGAGTAGTTATGTGTTCGAGAAAGTGATTACCATCTAAGATTCTTCGCAAGAAAGTCCTATAGAAGATAATTGGTTAAAGGATGGACTCTAATATTTCAAGCAGGATCGAACTTTGAATAGGGTAAACTTTCTTTTAAAATCTATAGATGTTATCTTGTATGGTTATAGGTTTTGCAATATATAAATTAATTTTCTGCTTCCATAAAAAGTGAATAATTTGGTACTTTTATGTTAGCTGGGCACAAATTATACTAACAATATATTTTTTTCAGTTACCAATAGCAACTTTTATTTTTCCTATAAGTAAATTAGAAATGATGGTTAGGTATTAAAATAAAATGTTTTGGTTTATGGTATTATTATTCTTATTACATTGTATTTTAAATGAAATAAGTGAAAGTCATGCATTTTAAAGAATGTGTTTTAAATTAAAGTTGTGTATTTTAAATGAAACAAATGAAAGGTTTATATTTCAAAGGTAATGAATACAATAAATTAATGATAGGAATATTATTTCGTGATCTATTACCTTTGTGCCGCTAACATAATAGTACTCCATTATTTTTGTTGAATATAAGCTAGCACAGGTGATAAATCGTCAAATATTGTTTGAGATGCTATTGTTGACATTGCAAGCATTTCTTGTCATTCTTCATGTGGTATTCTAACAACTAAATCTTGATTATATGAACAAGATTCGAATATGCTTAATTGTAATGAAAGTTTGGGACATTCTTACAATGGCTGAACAAGTAAAAAATAAATAAATATATACACTATATCAGAGTTTCCTCCAGTTTAAAAAAAGGGCAGGGTGCTGCTGGTGAGAATAGGGCACTTTTGGAATTCTAGAGGGCACTTTTAAGATTCTTAAGGACAGTTTTTTTTTTACTTTTAAAGGTATTATTTTGTTTTTTAAAGACACTTTTAATAGTTAAAAGCCTGAGCACTCTTTTCAAGACAACATTGAGTTAATTTTTACTATGAATGCAAAAAGTTGAAAGTACACTTTTTGTACACTTTTTGTTCTATTTTGTATTAGCATTTCATGCTACGAATAATTCCCTGATCCATTGGCCGAACAAGAGAATTTGTATTCAGGGTAAAAGTATTGTAGATACGTTGCCTTTTTGTAATAATTTTGGATGTCTAGCACATTTGTCTAAAAGCAATAATATTTTACAGTTTACAGGTCAACAGACCTTTGTACTACAATGCATATAAGGCATCATTTATAAAAGAATTTTCAAACCATTCTGTGAAAATTTGCTGGGTGAAACCACGCTTTTTTATTGTTACAACATGTAATATGCAAGAAAAAAAGGTCTCGTGATGATATACTTTTATTTTCAGGGTGAAAAATAAAGTTTTACTTCATTGAAATACAAAAGTTTGGGGGGGGGGAGAGGACTGTCTACTGATAATCAATCAAATTGCTGCCATTCCAGAATTTCTCTCGCACAGTTAATGGTAACCAAATTTTCATTGTTTACATCTGAAACAGTGTACAGATTATAGGCGTTTGCGGATTACAGGGAGTTGACTGTATACACATAAATAACGTATATTGTTTGAATGTAGGGGAGACTGGTACACACTGGCCATATGGGCACAGTGGACCATCCCCTAATATAATATTTTATTTATATAAACAAATTTTAAGCTTCTCTTCTATTCTAATAGACAACAGCACTGGATTGATTATTTACAGCCTGCAGAGAACATGTTTAGCTCAGAATGAACCATTCTATCCTGATTGGTTGTTTTGAGATTCTAAAAGTAAAATTTTTCATCATCATATTTTTCTTTTTTTAGTAATTAAAGATAGTAGATAAATAAGATCAAACAACTATTTTGCAAAGGTGTAAGATACTTGTTTTTATTTAACTTTAAAGTTAATATGTTTAAAAGAAAGCTATAAACAATATTAATATGATTATTTATTGAAAAAAAAACCCTTAATATATATATATATATATATATATATATATGATGTATATATATATATATATATATGATATATATTTTTTCATGATTTTTCTAGAATTATTTTGATTTGAAGCATAAGAAATTGGTAGTTTTTTCAAACTGAAATACTGAAATTTTCAATAGAGTGGTCTAGAATATTATATTATATTCAAATCAACTTAATCTAAAATTTAGACATAACCTTTTTTTTTTAATTGCACAGTGTAATGCCAAAATTTGTAAATTAATGCTAGTTTTCAAATTCTCAGTAACTCAGATAGTCTTTTTTTTTTTTTTTTTAATTCTATTTTCTGGTCTGTGGGAAGAGAAGTAGTAAGGTCAAAATTGTAAAATTTTCTCACATTTTTTCAGAATATGCAGAATTTAAAGTAACATTAAATTGTATATATAAATTTATATATAATTTTTTTGAGTTTGTGTTCTGAAATAATACTGAAATACTTAGTAAAATTTCTGTTTCTTTTCTCCTTTTAATTTCAATATTAAGGAAACTAAAATTGCAAAATTAATGTAGGTGACAATGTAAAATTTTCACCTTTAAGTTGCGGAACCCGAATTTACCTTTTCAAAGTCATGGTAAAACCCAAATGCTGAAATAGTAAAATTTCATATCTATATAAGTAGATATTTTTTATTATTTATGAAGTCTTCTATTTCTGTAATATTAACTAAACATGTATTTTATAGCTACTTTTTTTTTTCTCTTCGTAGATGCTGTTGAGACTTCTATTTTGACAAATGAGATGTCAGATTGCCAAATTGAAAAAAGTTATTGCAAATTGGTTGTGGCATGCAAAAGACTGATTAGGGGGGGGGGGATTTAAAAGCTGTTTTTGTTTGCAAATTTGTATTGCATATTTTTCTTCAAACAGTGGCATGGGCTGAATGATTTTATAGATTGATTCTTTTAAAAATGCATTATTTTTTATATTAATGAAAGTATTAAATATATATTTTTAATAGATTATGTAAAGGATAATATTTTTAAAAATCAGCCTTAAGCCATGGCTTATTTTTCATAAATTAACAAAATAATTAAAATTAAATAAATTAAAATTGCCATTATGAGTTTTGTTATATAAAACTCATTGTACAATGAAAAATTTATGTAATTTATAAATGATTATGCAAAACTCATTTCCTTTTTATATTAATAGATGACATCAAATAGATGAATAGATTATTTTTTTTTTAATTTAATTTCATCGTATATGATTAAATATACAAGATTTTTTTTCTGATTTAAATAAGTTGTAAATAAAGTACTTGCTTTCATGTTAAGTGAATGAAATTGAACTTTTTTTTAATTCATACATCTGTAATGAGAGAAAATTCTTGTATGTCAATCTTTTTCTTTGAATTCTTCTGCTCTCTGGAACCAGAAGTGAAGTCGATATTGTAAAACTTTGATACTTTTTTTCTCCCAAGTATGTCTTAAATAATACCAATTTTACTGTCAAGAACTTTTAATCGCTTTCATTTATTGTTAGATATAAATTTTTAGCCATAATGCAAGACATACAAATCTTCTAGCCTATTTTCATTTGGTTATTCATAATATTGGGAAAGTTTTCAGTTTTGGCATGAATAGGCTTCTTGCACCCATGTGTTTTCACCTTTTAATTTCGTTATTCAGGAAGTTAAATTTGTAAAATTTCCAATTGAAGCTATGGAATCAAATTAATGCTGAAATAGTAAAATTCATATACGTATTAGTAAATACTTTTTTTTTTTTCATATGTCTTCTGTTTTTGTATTAACTAAATATGTGTTGTTGTTTTTTTTCATCTTTTTCTCATAGGTGCTGTTAAGACTCATGTAAAGTGGGATGAAACATTAGAGGGCCAAATCGAAAAAGTTATCTCAAATTAGTTGTGGCATGCAAAACGTCGATTGGATAATAAAAAATAAATAAATAAAGCATTTTTTGTTTGCAAATTTTATTGTATATATTTTTTTAAACAATGATGTAGACTGAATAATTTTACTCATTGAATCTTTTAAAAATTCATTAATTATTATATTAATAAAATAGATTTTAAAATAGATTATTCAAAGAGTAATTTTTTTTAACAATCATGACCTTTAACTATCTGCATTACTTGTAAACCCTTAAGCCATTATATTTTTCATAAATTAACAAAATAAATAATTAAAATGATTAATATATATATATGTTTAATTTGCTGTGCAATTAAAAAATTATTTAATAATTTTTTTATGTATAATTAAAAATCAAATATGATAAAGAAATTTAATAATTGCAAAAGTAGATGAAATTGAACTTATGGATTTTTTCATCCATGCATGTGTAATGTAAGTACAATCTTGTACTCAAGGAATGTATTTAAGAATATTAGGGAATGAGGTGTCAGGTTGAAAAAGTTACCACATGTAAAATACATTTCTTGCATACTTTCCTACAAATTTCAATATGTAAAATTTTATACACAATACACAAAAGTTGGCAAGAAATATCTCATTTGCCTCCATGAGTTAGCAATATTTGAAAAACTAAAATTTCTTCTTTTTCTTCAATACATTTAGTCATTGTTATTCTTAAGTATAGCCATACTTAAAGGAAAAAATATGATTTTGCCTTCTAAAAAAAGCTATTTTAGTGAAAAAGAACAGTGCAATAGTTTAAAAGCAATGATTTTACTGTCAATTTAAATGGGGAGAAGGAGGGGGGAATGTTTCATCAAATGCAAGACCTTGCAAAATAGTTTAATAATTTAAACATAATTGTTTAATAATTTAAAAAATAATAAGTATCCAATTACTATTTGTATATATTTGGTATTCTGGAATCTACAAATTGAATTATTATCAGTGAATAAATCAGGAATTTTTTCAACGAAAAGCAAAAAAGAAGTTTTTGAGATGGAAAGAAAAGATTAAGACTGTGACTTCAATTTTCAGCAGAAAATATAGCAGTATGCATCAGCGGTTCCGAAGCTGTGGTCCACAGAGTTCTTCAGGGGATCCATGAAGGCCTTTGTTCAATATAAAAACTTTCATTTTCTGAAATCGGTGACTAATCTAGTGAGTAAAATAAAAGGCAATGTAGTAAAACCTGTGAACATGGAATCAGGATAAAATTATTTTTTAGACAGATTTCTGTCTTCACAGGTACATTTGTCCGGTGTTTTTCTCATTGGGACCATGGAATTTTTTTGTTTAAGACAGAATTCCGTTAGAGACATGTTCTATCTTCATATGTTTTACTGCACTAAGAATTTTGTCAAAAAATGTAATACAATTAATTTGCTTATACAGTCGGACCCTGATTTAATGAATTCATCAGGACCAAAATTTTTATTTGTTAAATCGGGGTTCTGTGTAAGGCTCTCTCTCGGAAATATATAATTCTCAATTTACTATGATTTATATTTTGTATGATTTATTTTTATTTTTGTCTAAATTATTTTTACACGGAGCTCTTGAATCCTAGAGGCCTGATGTATGTGCATCATATAAGACATTTGTGTACCAATTCCAGTACTACAGTAAGATAATATTGTTGCATGTTTTGAGTCAGGTAAATAATGTTGTCCTTCACTTGACCATCCTCTGAGGTGCACTTCTGCTTACTGAAAGGTTAGAGAAACCTGTTCTAAAGAATCAGTATATCCAGTCTTAAATCCTGGGAATCTGTGAAAAAGGGTCTATAGTAAATAAAAAATTAAAAACTGCTGTGATAGATCATATCATCAGATCTAACTGGAAATTTTCACACTAAAAGAATAAATTTGATGTAATTTTAAATGTTTAGACACAAAAATGTTGCATTTGGGTAATTTTTTTCTAATCATGAGTAGAATACAATACAGCAAAAAGTATACAAAAAAGAAAAATCATGCGTCAAGCATAGATTATGAATAACTTTCAGAATGCTTTTACAAAACTTCGCTATTTAATAAGGCAAATAAAATACCTAAGTAATTATTTTAGAAAATGCATAAAACATTTGAAAACCAGATTTCAGCAATTACCACCCATAGACGGAAAGTACTCCAATTCTTTGATACATTTTGTCATTGACTTCTTAGTATAACCATACTTAAAGGAAAAATATGATATTGCCATCGAAAAAAGCTATTTTAGTGAAAAAGAAAAGTGCAATAGTTTTTAAGCAGTAATTTTACTGACAATTTAAATGGGGGGAAAAAAGAATTCGCCAAATGCAAGACATTGCAAAGGGCAGTATTGTCTGCTAATAAATGAATATAATAAATTTTTACAACTGGGCCACCTCTAATTTCTAATGAAAATCTTTGCAATACTTAATACTTAATAATTAATGGTTTAAAGTACGTAATTTGGACTTATGGACGTGTCCAATTTTCGTCCAAAAGTAGTCTGTACTTCATCTAAATCTCATCAATTTACCTTCAAATGTCACCACCTTTTACGTAATAAGTACGTCTTTTAGACGAGAAAGTGAACGTAAAATAAACATAAGATGGACATAATACGGACGTCCAAAATTTGTTCATATTACGTCCATATTATGTCTTTTAGACGAGAAAATGAACATAAAATGGACGTAATATGAACAAATTTTGGACGTCCGTATTATGTCCATTTTATGTTCATTTTACGTTCATTTTCACGTCTAAAAGACGTACTTATTACGTAAAAGGTGGTGACATTTGAACGTAAATTGATGAGATTTAGATGAAGTATAGACTACTTTTGGACGAAAATTGGACACGTCCATACGTCCAAATTACGTACTTTAAACCAAAATTGGACGAATCTGTTTTATGTGGGTATATATATAGGATGAAACCCAAAGTAACTGACAATTTAAGGATTCTTTCTTGTTTAAATCACTATTACAAAAATTTAAATCTATTTTATACTGACCTTTGTTTTAGAAGGATAGTAGAGATATATTAAAAAAATACTCTTGGCAAAATTCTAAACAAATTATACATTTTATTATTAAAAATCATTTTTATTCATAAATATCGTCAAGAACTCCAGTAACATGCCACCATCTCTATTTTGAAATACCAATAACTGACACAAAGTGAACCAGTGACTAACACTTTATTTTAAAAGATTTTAAAAACTTTATTCTTTATTATAAAAATAAAATACATGAATATTTATTATAAAAAGTGTGATTTAGTAATCTGTACTGCATTATTAGTAATGCAGAATATATATTAACAGTATATAGCAGTAATACTTAGTACTGCATTATTAGTAATGCAGATATCCAATAAGTGACATTTATGAACCATTAACTGACATCTGGTGTCAGACACTGCTAAAACAACTTAAATTTTAATGGTGTTTATTTCAAGATAAACGTAATTTATTATTATGCATTTTTAAATAGTTATAACAAATAACTAACATCCCTGTCAGAGACTGGTGAAATGAAATTCTAGGAACCAATAACTGGCAATCCCCATTAAGCTAAATTAAATAATTATAAACCCTAAATCATGGCCCTAACATATCATATGCATCTTTAAACTAATTTCTACAAATATAACTTTAAGAAAAAAATAGGATGGTTGCATTACAAATAGATTAGAAAACACTTCCTTAATTTTAGAAATTAGATGGTTTCTTCAAAATGGTAGTTTTTGTATTCGCAAAAATTTTTTCCTCATTGAATATGTTCTTGGCCCTCTAGTCGTGAATAAATTGACTCCAAAATAAAAATAAGTGTCTCATTTACCACTAGATAACATTACTTTGCAGAATTTTATAACAAAATGCTTATTTGAGTTAGATTTTCGCTCAAGTGTCAGTTACTGGTTATGCGTCAATAACTGGGGATTTCACCCTATATTGGTTTATGAGATTTCTGGAGATAAGACAGCTTTTCGAAATTTTGGATAACTTGGATGAGGTTATTGTATATTTTTGTTTGTGGTTAAATTATTTTTTCCTAAATAAAAACAAAATGTATTTGTCTTTTCTTTTTTTTAACAGTGTTCTAAGAAGTGTTTCCCAAACACAAAAATACAGCTTTAAAAAATCCGCCATGTTCCCCAAATACGGTAAAAATAATATGCGTGTAAAAATACTTATTTTGCTCTCAAAACATGACTAAAGGGATAGAGAATGACGTATTTTAAGTATACGGTAGGTATACCTTGGTATAACGTACATAACAAGGTCTTTCGAGGCATTCGTTATACCTGAATAGAAATATAAAAGTTAATTTATTACTTCTTCATTAACGAATATTCTCTACAAGAATGATTCGGAATACAAATTTCGTTAACATTTGTACGCATTATTTTAATTAATATGTGACTCATTACAAATTTTGCGAAAACAATAATATTACATACATAACATTTCTTTATTACGAAAATGACATTATGAGTCTGAGTCGATTAGGAATATTTTTGTTAAATTTTGTAGGTATTGGGCTATATTAACATTTTGATTACGGGATGGAACTGCCTACTATTTTTAAAATCACTCGTTCCACACTGCATAAACATTTTCTTTGTAGTAGATTTTTATGGAAACTATTCTAGTGTAAGTGTATGACAACGATTCTTTTTCAATAAGTAGTACGAATAGAATAAAACAATAGTCGATGGGACGACATATATTCCCACTCCGTAATCAAAGTTTTAAACAATTTGTACAAGAAGAAACATAATTCAGGGAACGATAAAACATCTACTAAAAATAGGGCTATATTAACCTTTTGATTACGGGCTAGAACTGCCTATTATTTTTATAATCACTCATTCTACAAAGCGCAAACATTTTCTTTGTGGTGCATTATTCTGGAACATAATCTAGTATAAGTGTATGACAACGGTTCTTTTTTCAATAAGTGGTACGAATAGAATAAAAAAATAGTCGCTGGGTCGACATGTATCTCGACACCGCAATTAAAGGGTTAAACAATTCGTACAAGATGAAACATCTAATTGTAAGAAAAAATAAGAAAATTTTTTGGATGTGTGTTTTACATTCCATGAAAATAATAAAGTGTAGACATTTTCTAGATGTTTATTTATACGAAATAGTGCTTAAATTCGCTAAATGTTCTTTTTGTTAGGTTTGTATTAATCTGCAAGCCTTTTAAGAGCCAGCATGTATATTTACGCTTTATATTGGAATAGAATTAAATCGTATTAGGAACGTTAAAAAAGTAACGGGCTGGAGGCCTAGGAACAGAAACTAGTACATGTATTTCAGAAATATTGGCCCTGGCTGTTGAGGCACTTGTACCACTGAGACACAAGGCGGTGAATGGCTGTCTCGTAAAATTCTTTGGGCTGCGATGTGAACCAGTTCCGCACGTACTGCTTGACGTCGTCGTCCGAGGTGATTCGTTTGCCCCTCAGAGCCTTTTTTAGGGGACCAAAAATGGCGTAATGAGTCCATCAACCAGCTGGACGATGCCATCAGTAATGCGTTTTGTTGTTCCAGACCGTGCATTATCGGCTAAGGAAACACGTCCTTCCCTGAAGTGCTTGTGCCACGCCTTGATCCTTGGAAGGGATATGCAGTGTTCACTGTACACTTCTGACATTCTTCGATGTATGTCCGTTCCCCTTACTCCGTCCGCTGTCAGAAAACGAACAACACCTCGTTGGTCTTCTTTTGACGCCTCCATTTCACTCCTTACAACACGAAAAAGCGTTGGACGACTGATGCATGCTTCTGCTAGCTTTGTAGTCAGGTGACTTGCACTCGTGAGCCAGTAGCGGCGGGCATGTGAACTTCCGCGCTCTTGTCGGAAACCCTCTTTGTTATTGGCGCAACAATATTACCATTCTGTCACCGGTTTGCACATTCCAGACTCCGTCTCGTTTCTTTTTTGAACGTCCCTTATATTAACACCTAATGCCTAGTTAATCTTACCTTATATACTTATCGCTGTATCTATTTATTCTTTCTCTATCATTTCCACAAGAACGAAAGCGGCAGAAATATTTTATGGGATATGTCGATTATAATGCAAGTTATTCATGTCAGAATGTATGAAAACCTTACAAAAAGTACTATAAATGAAAAGTAGTAAATGTTTTGTGACTAAAATATATTTAAACAGATTGCAGCCTGCAGCGAAAATTAAAATATATTATATACTTAATTTTATGTTTTAATATTCCATTCATGCTCAATATTTATAGTTTTTTAGAACATGATTTTATGTATAGCAATTAAAGTAGATTTAGAAATTATCCATGATTCTTAATGAATATGTATGGATTACCGAAAAGCCATTGATACATTTTTTTTTTGCTTAATAAACTTAATTTACATTTTTCAGTTTTATTTTTCAAAACGTAAAAGCACTTGTACATATTCTGTAAATTGAGAAAATTTTCAGTTTTTCTTTAAAATAATTATCAATTAAATTCCACTTTTTTTTTCAAAATTTAATTATGTGATACATATTGAAGGCGATTTACAAACACTGATTTCATAACACATTTTTTCAGCATTTTATAAATAATTTTATTAAAAAATATCTCTTGTGAATTATTTGATACAAAAGTACTTATAATCTTATTTGACAACACGCTAACAAAGTAAGACATAAAAATGAAACGAATATTCTCTTTCCTTAAATCACTTAAAACTGCAGAATTTACAATAAAAAAAATGGATATCATATAAAACATTCTTTTCAAACGTTAATTGTTATATTAATTTATTCATGAAAGACTTTTTTTCAGATACTATGTATAAAAAAAAGTTTTGTTTTTTTATCATTTAACGATTATGTTTCATAACGGCTTGACATCTTAATTGTAATTACATATATTATTGTCAAAGTTTTTATGCCGCAGATTTTTTTTATGTATAAGGAGTTTTATTTAATTTTTTACATAATGAGTAAATGTTTTCTAACAACTCTGACATCTTAAGGAAAAAAAATCTCTCGAAGATAAAAATTATTTTAGCTTATTTAAGTTATTAGTAATGAAAATCAGTAATTTTCAGAAAAGTGGTTCTTGGTAGTATTTTAAATGTCTTTTATGATTTGAATTTAAACTGACAATTTAACACGAAACTGTCAAGTGGGATAAATGCATTTTATTATAGAAAAACAGACTATTTTTTTTTCTAGGACAATATTTTTTTTTTCCAAATTTTATAAATGGGTAACCTTTTGTATACTTTATCATCTTTAAGTTACACTATAAAAAAGTCATATCTTTCTTAATCTAGAAAAATATAATGTACCTACAAACGAAAATATACAATAACATCTTCCAATTTACTCATGAACCCGAAAAGCTTTCTTTATCTATAGGAATGTCATAAACTAATATATTTTTGAAATTTAAAGAAGCATCTATAAAAACAAAGTTTATTTTGCAGCCACTGATTTTTGGAAACATTTCCGAGTATTTTTTATACTGTTTTAATCAGCTGTGTAAACCTGGAATATAGGGTTTTTTGGAATTTTTTCTATTCTCAAGTTAAAATTTTCAAGTTCATGACACGCGTTCTACAGACAAACATGTTAAATCAACAACATTAATATTAACGTTAAAAGTAACATTATTTTGTTAGTCTTGCATATATAAACTCATATATGCAGCTCTAAATGTTTAATTGAGAATTTATATAATTTTACCGGCATTTTCTAGTTTCACAAATTGATTAACACAATAAAAACTACTCGGAAACGTTACAGCAAATCAGTGACAGCAAATGAAACTTCGTTATTATAAATGTTTCTTTAAATCCCGAAAATATATTAGTTCAGAAAGTGTCTAAGGACATAGAGCAATTTCGTAAGCAGAATAACGAGTAAATAGGAAGATATTATTGTATATTTTCGTACCTGACTGTATTGTATTTTCCTAGATTTAGAAACATTTGTCTTTTTTACAGTGATATGACAATATTTCGTTTTCGAAATTTTATAAATGAAGAATTAATTTTGTACAATTTATCACCTTTATTCTTTTAGGAGTCTTTAACCTTTCATGTTCGAGAGCCGCATCAATTAATTCTTAATGTGTCGTGGGCCACTCAGAGTCCAATTAACTTCTGAAGGTATAGAAACACAATGTAATTTTGTCCCTCCTTCTTTCACTAGGGAAGTGTTTTCCAAGTACCATATATATGGATACGTATTACTTCTTCTTATCGTATCAATTGTATATGTACTAGCCGAGACAACTGATATTTCATTAAGGTGGTCCGGGGGTGAAAATTTAATTTTATTTATTTACAAGAATTATTTTCTGAAATTGTGTTTTTCTAAAAAGATTATTTTTCAGGTAACATGTTTTTGAAAATATTGATATATTCTTTAAAAGTAATAATTTAATTTTAAACTTATCTAATTTTTGACATAACTCATGAACCACTTATCCGATTTCATTACCTTTAACTCTATTTGTGCCCAATAGGTTTGCTGTTAATTTTTCTTCAGCATTTATAAAACTACTTTATTTACTACTTACAAAAATTAAAATAAATTTTAAAAATATAAAAAATAATTTTTGAGGGTGATTTTTACTTCGAGATATTTTCAAAAAAATTCGCATATAATTAAAATTTCCGAAGACAATTTATTAAAAACATAACATAAAAACTGTGTACAAAATTTCATACACGTATCTTGCTAGAAAATTTACAAATATCCTTTTAAACATGACAAATTATGAAAAATTCCATTCTGAAATAAATTGACATAAAGTTTTAATCTTTTGTTAAGTTAAGGGCGGCGGAAGGCTTATAGTACAACACAAAAATATTTATATCTGCTAATGTAATCGTCGTAGAAATACGCAGTTTGCTTCCCGGTTAGGTACGTTACATGAAAAAAGCATGGAATTTTATCTATTTATTTATTTATTTGCATTGGGTAAACTTTTTTCTGCAAGAATATTAAAAATACAATCTTATAAAAAATCAAAATGTAAACAAGAGGATATATTCTATAATTATTTTTGGGAGATCTCTAATTTTAGAGGGAAAGCTTTTTGCGTAATAAAGACCTGGGCGGCACTAATGAGTCATTTAAAATACTTCAGCAAGAAATGTGTATACACGTCTAGGTTACAGAACCATTTTTAGTTTGTATGTAATAGAAATGCGACAATTCTAGCAATAAATGTTTTCATTATTAAAAAAACATTCCATGCTTTTCTGTGTATTCCTGTAAAAATCGTATCGCGCTATTATCTATGTTTTAGGTAGTATTGAAATCTTATTTTTTTGCGTTTTTTAGTATGTAATTACACACTAACATTATTCACAAATTAAAAATAAATGAACAACGTAAAAATATCACACATGAAATACATGTGAAAATGGCACACAGCATGTAACGCTCCATCATCTTTACCAAAGTTAACAAGAACGAAAAATCATGCTTCAAGCATAGATGATGTAACACTTTCCAACGCTTCCAAAATAATTTTACAAATCATACCTTTTAATAAGCTGAAAGATAGCATCTAAGTAAATAATTTGGAAAACGCATAACATATTTAAAAACATAATTTCAGGAATTTGCAACCTATACAGTATTCGGAAAAATATCCGAATACTTTTCTTCAGCCCTGTATATGATCTATAAATTTGTATATATACTACATAGGATGCTAAATTTTAGTTCAGTTAGGAAAAGCGTAGCACAGTTTAAAATTCTCCTTCTGGAGTTTGTCAATAAACGGAAATGTGTTCGCGAATTTTTGTGCTTACCTGTATATGATCTACAGAATTTATACACACCACGTAAATACACAAAAAGTGAGTTAAATTTAAAATCGCGTTCAGTAACTTAAAACGCACTTCCAGGAATTATTGTAAACAGACAGTAGAGAATTCTTTTGTGTCTCCCTGTAAATGAACGATGACTGCTATACACACAATATTCTGTAGTAAGCCTCTTGTAATGCACCTTAGTGATATATATAAATTTCAATGTGCTTAAAATAATGAAACATTATTTAAATAAACCGCAGACGATTTTTCTCCATAGATGTAATGTAACGGAATTCTTTTGACTGTTCCTGTAAAGTAACTATAAGTGCTATGCACACCCTATTCCATATTAAGCTTCTTGTAATGCACCTTAGTGATATATATCAATTACAATGTGTTTGAAATTGAGTAACATCATTAAAATAAACCGCAAATGATTTTTCCTCATAGATCGCAATATAACGAAATTCTTTTGAGTGTCCCTGTAAAAAAACTATAAGTGCTACACACTTCCGTTGAAATAGGGAACATGCTATAGAGTACTACAATACCATATAAAAATTGCAGAGCAATCCGAGCATATTTACGGGAGTTAGAGCACGGACAGACGGACAGACGGCCAGACGGCCAGACGGCCATCCGGCCAGACAAACCGAAGTCATAAACACTTTTCAACTAGGTTGGAAAGTGTTAAAAACAGATGTAAGTGTGCTGTCTCACAAAAGGAGAGCATTGGTGCGTTATAACAAAGGTTCCGGGTTCGATCTCCGTTCTGGGCATTTTTTCCCTCTATTGGTTGTACACTGTGTAGTAAAGTGATAATTCACATCCTTTGTATTCATTTAGATGTAACTGTTTAAACTATATCAGTGTGCAAGCGTCTCCGCTCGCGGCCAAGGTGTAATTTCGATGAGTGTTGAAAAACAAGCAGCGGCGTCAGAGGCCTCCGCATGACTGAGGGACCATTCCACCACGGCCGCGAGCGCATATCCTTACATATTGACATGGTCAAAAAACTTGTTTTTAACCTTATGTAACCTTTAATGTTTTTAACCTTGGCACTGATGATGGAGCTTTGGAATCTCCGAAACAGCAGTACGACATTTTCACATTTATTTCATCAGTGCTATTTTTACGTTGTTCATTTATTTTTAATATAATGTCACAAAGTTCAATCCTCCTTTTTCAAAATTATACTACACAAATGTTTCTACATTTTCCAGTATCATCGGTTTCTGAAATATTTCCCTAATATTTTGCATAGCTGTTGGAAGACCCATTTTTACAAAAAAAAAAGTTTATCTGTGTGTATTGGTATATATATATCAAAAGTTAAATACATATTTCCTTAATTTTATTTTTATTTTCCAACAAATTTGTGTGATAATTTTATGAAATCCTATAAAAACACATTCTGAAATATGTGAAAATTTTTAAATAGCGAAATGCAATATAATAAATGTGAAAATTACTGACTTTGTTTATTCATCAGCTATTATGTGCAATACAATAATGAATATTATCTAAGGATAGATTAATTCTTAAAGAATAACCCATTAATGTTTTTTTACACAAGTCATTTGAAACAAAAACAATTTTTTTTTTTTTCCCAAATCAATTAAGAATATTTAAAGCTGTTATGGAATAAAACGACCCAATCTTTTTCGTAAATTCTACTTCCTTAAAAAAATTATCTTTCCTTTTTTATACTCGTTCAATCATTTCAAAAAAGTATAGTATTTAAAAATTTTTATTGTGCTCTTAAGATTTTAAATTGATTGTTTTTTTGTTTTTTGTTTTTTATTTTTATTATTTTTTTAGAAACTACTATGGCTTTATACTTATTTTTAATGCAAGTGTATTTTTTTATTTGATATTTTTACAAAATATTTATTTCTGTATGTCACATAAATACGTTTTTTACGCAATTTATGTTGACGTGTTTATATTTTTATGTCTT
This sequence comes from Maratus michaelseni, assembly GCA_963931845.1. Taxonomy (NCBI): domain Eukaryota; kingdom Metazoa; phylum Arthropoda; class Arachnida; order Araneae; family Salticidae; genus Maratus; species Maratus michaelseni. The sequence goes on from OZ007592.1 coordinate 399,887,912, forward strand.
AAAAAGTTAATTGATAAATTCAGAAAATGTAATGGAGATAAGGAATAAAAATAGGAATTTTTTAATGGTGTATTCTTATCTCAAAGGACAATTTTATTCGGAATATTTTTTTTTCTTCTCCAAATAAATACTTTATTCACTAATCCTTTATAACTAATTTTGTTGGAACTTACGAAGTAATTCAGTTCAATAACAAGATAAGAACATGTTTTAAAATGCAGTTTTTACTACATTTCAAAAATTTTGAATGGGGTCTTTTTGTTTTATGTTTTTAAATAAACAAGCACAATGTAAAACATAAGCTATGTGCAAAAGCTCTAATTATAGTTTTAATACGAACGTAAGTGTATTAAACGGAATAATGAAATAAAATCATGTTGAATTTGGAAATGAATTACACCGTGAAATTATTTTTCTGTACATGGGTACTTTCCAACATTTGTGAAAAGGAAATCGACTGTTAAAATTTAATATCTAATGATTACATATTTTTAAATACCATAATTCACTGTATACATAATATAAATGTTTAAAAATGTCTCAGAAAAATAATGGTGCGCATTACATATTTAATAATTATTTTTAATCAAAGGGACCACAGGTTTCTTATATTTAAATTTACATTAAATTTACATTAAATTTTATATTCAGTGTATGTATATTAAAAATCAAAAATCGTATGATTAATAAGCACATTGTTTCTATATTTCATGAAATAAACTAATATATAGTACGCAGTATGCATATGTATAATACATAAATAATATACATAGTACGTAGTAGATATGTATGGTTTTTTTGTTTGTTTTTTATTTTAAGAGTTACATAAAAGCATTAACATTTATTTGTATTTAGTAAATTATGAAATCAAAAATCTTGTGATAGAAAAGCACGTTGTCACCATTCCATGAAATATATTTTTTAATTATACAGGATGAACCTAATTTAATTTTTCATTCAAAATCGAAAATGAAAATTATTGAATCAATTGTGTCCAAATTTGGAACTAGTTTAAATGGGGTCATGATATTTTATATGTTACATAAAAATTTTATTTCACAAAAAGACCATTAGAATTGTGATATTATGTATCCCCAGTTTAGAATCAGGTATTTTGGATTTGAGAATTTTCAATATCATCAAGAATTTGCATGTCTTTAAAAAAAGCTATTAAAGCAACAAGACAAATTTGTGTGCGCGATCGTCCGTTACAAAATCTTTTTTACATTTTAAATTTCTTTGCCTTTTACAAGCAACATTTTTCATTCCTTGACATGAGAAAATTTGCGTTATATCTTACTTGTAATTTAACTGATTTTATCTATAAATTATCAACAATGTGTTCGAATTTTCATTTTATGGTTAAAGCCATTTTAAAAATAGACATTTGACGTATTCAAAATATATTTATATACCACAGAAGCGAACATCATATATGTAAAGCAATTGTTTTTTTCTTTTGTTAACAAATAGCTAAGCAAAATAAAATGAGAAAAATGGGTCTCCTTATTTATCACACTTCACACTTCAGCTGATCCTGGAATTTCAAGGTGTCCGACATTTTAGGGATAATAAGGTATGTGTTAAATGTCTCCTAAAGCAAAGAGCGTGAAGACTTCATCCTCATGTTTAGTTACATTGAGGCTACGAGTTTACTTTTAATGTTTTCAAAGTCAGTTTAAAAACAAATTCAGAGCATTTTTCTCCAATTTGTTTTAGTAGGTATAGTCACAATTTATAGCAGTGCTATATAAACACTAATTCAGCATTTTTTATACGTCACAAATATGGAAAATTGCAAGATGGCAAGTGAAATAAATAAAGTAGCTATTTGCTTCAAATCTTTTAGTTTTGTTCGAGAGACGCTATATTTCAATCTCAGACATACAACTAACGTTGTATGATTCTGTAATCTGCGTCGAACAGGATGCTTTCTAAAAAAAAACTTTGCGACAACTCAAAACAATTTTTTGAAAATTACACAAAACGCGTGATGAACAAAAAAACTGACGATCTTGCCTATCTAAAAATATATTATAACTTTTTTTGAAACAGCACCGAATCATATATTAATGCTTTGTAATGCTTATTTAATTTAAATATTTTTGGAATATCAATTACATTCTAATATTTGTTTTGGAATTCTTTTCTTCGATGCAGTCTTATTATAACCCTAAACTGCCAAAACACCGTAACAAATAATCTGCCGACGGCTAACAGAAAGAATTAACACATATAGGAAGTGGATTAGGGGCAGAAGTACACGATCACGGGAATTCCTCGATTTTTTTCCATAAATTTTCTGTTGATGAAAGATCACAAGTCGTTCTCGGATTTTTATGACTTTTCTCTTATTTTTCTCAATTATTTCAGCACTTAGCAATTAGAGATAAAACTTTTGGATCTTATAAAGTTTAGAAGTAATCCTAAAAATTATCGTAAAATAGTAGATTTTGCCAATTTTACGAACCCTTCGAAGATATTAATAAATTTCTTAACTCTTATTAATTTATTTTTCTTCTAAATTTTGCAACTTTTTCTATGTATAGGGATAGAAAAATATTTTGAAATATTGACGAACACGCTTTAGCAGATCTCCCGATTAAGAGGTGTTCAAGCCTCCTCTTTAAAATCGAGATTGATCTTTTTGCCATATTGTATCTGCCAACGCTAGCAACTACATCGTTATTTCTGGTTGCACAGTCCAGCGATATCTATCGTGTAAAATTTCAAGCATTTTTTTTAAATTACCGGATAAAATATTTACGTTTATTTTCTTAACGTGTCACTTATTTCACAATTTTTATATTTGTTATTGATGGCAAGATTTAGTTCCATCATCTGTATTTTGCATATACAGACACAGAGTGACAAACATTTAAAAACTATTGTCTTCCACGCAAATACAACATGTTTGATATGATTTTAATCTGCATTCAACGAACAATGTGAATAATTTCCTACGATAATAATTCATCAATAGGTAACTCTTACATTTTACACTTAATTTTTTTTAATTCTGATCATATAATATTCATCTCATTGTTTTAATGACCAATATTTATTGCTGTCCCATAAAATTGTCAGAAATAGCCACAGCTAAACAATCAACTAAACGCCTTGTGACGGACTTATTTATGATGATAAATATTGTTTGGGACCCCACAGGAACTAAGGAAGTTTCGTTTCCAGACAACTAACATCTGCTATTGTAACCAGCGACCTATGGTGGGCTTTGGAGGCAAGACTGTAAGAAACTTCAAACGACGGTCCCTTTTAAACTTAAAGGAGGTGTTTCAGTATGCTAATTTTGGTTGGGATTCTATGGCTTATACGTGGCTGCCACTGGCGACTATTTTGTAATTCTATCTCGTACCAATATTTGAAAACAGTAATCTTTCACATACACTTTGACAACACGTGCAAGAGAAATATACATGCTACAATAATATATATATATTTTAATAGCGGTGTGAATATAATATAAAAATAATCGCCAGTAACAGCCCTGCTTATATCTTAATGTTATGTGTAACAAGAGAGAATTAAATTATTTTTATTTTCCCCTTGAAGAGAAAATGTTTTCTGTAGGACTTGTAGAGAGATATTTATTTACAAGAGAAGGTTTAGATTTTCATTTCATCTCGGCAATCGTCGAGTATTCAAATAAATATGTTATAGCAAACTTTTAAAAGTTAAGTATAGTTATTACCTTCATAGATGAACCTATACATTTTGCATTGTTATGCTTAGCGATTTATCAAGCTATTATCAAAGATACCGGTGATTGCCTACAACAAATAACACCAAAATGAATCATTATAAATTTGTCCAAAATTAGGGCAATCTCCTGTTTGAAAGATGTCTAAGCCGCTGATACACAAGGTGAAAGAAATACCTTATTGTTATTCATTGTTATTTTGATTATTTTATACATATAGATTTCGATTGTACTGCGTGTATGTGAAGATTTTCTGGATTTATTAAAAAACTGTGAAAATATTATCTTAGTAACGTTTAATGTAAAGTTAAGTCTGTTTTTGCAGATAGATGTAATTAAGATGTTCAGTGAAGTATCAGTAAAATCTAAACATTGAAATTTAGCCCTTTTTATCGCATATTTGAATCTTGTAAATTATGAAAAAGAATTTTCTTTATTATTTTAATTTATTTAGTTATTTCTCTTTTTTTTTTGTTAGTTTAAGTGTAATTTCTTTATTTTAGGAAGATATATCTGTTTTTACAATCTAGTTTTTAAAGTCAAGCCCTTATATTTTCATATGCTAATTATATAATTAAAAATTTCTACGAGGTAACATCAGATGATTGTTGTTTGATTTAAAAGGGATTATATCCACGAAAAAAATTACACAAATCTAAATTTTTATTCTAATCTTTATAGGTAATCTAATTACTGATTTAGTTTTTAACTTTTTAGATTATAACATCTTGTCCCCAGAGCCATTGGTGCTTATAATTCACTATACATCTCGGAAATAATTAATATTTTTAACTTACCTGTTCCTGAAATAATAAGTAGAGCGTCGAATCTTAAGTTAAACGGCTACATTTATATCAAATTTGAGAAGCATTCTATCAATTATAGTTAATAATTTTTGTATTTCCGAAATTTTTTGATTGACATGCGATAAATTATTTGTTGGCCAAATAATTTTTCCACATGTATATTATAAAACAAGAACATAATGCTGACGTCATAATTCTCGAAATAATCTTCACGATCTTGGTCATTAGAAATTCTATGTATTATTTTCTAAATATTGAATACTTTAATGTATTATGCAACCGAAAAGAAAAAAACTGTACATTTATATCAAATTTGTTTGAAAACTATAGCTCAATTTACTGTTTTATGATATATATGTTAATCAACCTTTGCAACTGAAATTTATTCGGTGGCGACCAAAGTTGAACAAATTTTCAAAACAGAAAGTAAAGTATTTAGGCCAAGATTCGAACTTAGAACAAGGACAATACCTAGACCTTGTCTATACGCTCCAAAATTGCCACTGTTCCACAGAGATATCTAGTCTGTGGAGGTCAAACTTGAATATATATTTTTCCAACAGAGTGAAAAGTATCTATCCAGGATTAGACCATGGGGCATTGGTTATACGCGCCACTGCTCCCACTGAGTGACCCTGATGATATCCCGCCTGTGATGATACCAGCAAGTAAGTGAATTGTGTCAGTTCCAATAACATCTGGTATCTCAGTGTTAGAGAATTGGTGCATTTAGACCAAGGTCCAAGGTTCCAATACTGGCATAGATATTTTCATTATAGTGGAAAAATTTATTCTCCGTTGAGCTCCCCCTAATTGATTTTTTATTATTTTATTTTCAAGCACTATAAGCATTATCAAACATTGTAATCTTTCTCAACAATAAACATTTGTTTGCCACAATAATGCAAAGTGACATTCGCAGCAGTATAAATAAATTTTCAAAAGTAAAAAGAAAGTGACAGCGTTACCACAATTGGCAAGATATTGCACATGTTACGCCAGAGAGTACATTCTTCCCTTTCGCTAAATATTAAAAAAAATATTTCATAAAATGGAGAAATGGGTGAACTAATTTCGTTGAAACTTACGAAAAGAGGTAGGTTTCAAAACATTTTTATTTGTAGTTTTGTTTTAGTCTGTGGCAAGTCAAAAAAAAGTATGAGATGCAAAAAATGTATCAGATTTTTCAATTAAATATTTTTCGCCTATGTTCTGAACATCGTAAAGTAGGTTTTGTAAATTGGGTGGGATTTTAAGGTTTTTATAATTAAAGAAAACTGATGAATGATAGTAAATTATATTTTAACACAAAGCAAGGAGAGAAAAAGTTTGTTAACATTTGCTTTATAAGCAGTTTTATAGAAATGTATAATGTCTTCCTGTATTTTCAAAGGAGAGAAATTTCGTGATTACCACTTTCAAATTTTAACCCTTTATATCACCGCATATCTGCAACATACCCCAAAATCAATGTTATTTCTAAAGTGAGATTTAACAGACGAATTTATTGATTGCTGTTATCTTTGAAAACTGCAGTTAATATAAATTGTTCGTAGAATTTCCGGCACATGGTGATACTGCGTTAATTTTTATACTAAACTTTAATTTATCACTTGCGCTGTTACTGATGGTTATTGCTAATATATATATATATGAATTTAGTGAAATTCAAGATGTTTTGTGCGTCCTGGAATACATTTTAATAAAGGCAAATTTATATACACTTTACAATTTTGAGTTATAAAATTTGCGATGTTTATGAGAAATATGTAATTGCCTTCGTGTTGCAGATATGAAACAAATACAATTGTCAATATATTTTATTAATTTTTATGTTATATATATTTTTTGTGTATTTATTACATGTTTAAAATTATGTATTTTAACATATAATATTTTTCAAATCGAATTTGTTGATCTACAAAATTAAATTTTAAATTATTAAAATTTTTAAAATTTTATTATCTTTAATTTGATTTTTTTTAATTATATCTTAAATATCTGGAATCTATGTGAACAATGTCTGCAAGTTACTTCTTTTTCAGAAAATTTATAAAATATCGGAGACATTGTTCAAGAAAACATATCACTTTGTAAACACGGAAAAAGGTATTTTTTTATGTTATATTAGCGTTTTCTATTGAATCTGTAAAATTGCCATAGCAGGCAACTACAATATTCCGAAATTTAGGTGAATCGCATTTAGACTTTACCAATCGTGGGACATATTTGTATTTTATTAACCATTTCTTATTCTTATGCAATGAAATGTGTAAGAATATATTTTTTTTTTACTTAAAAGGTGCGAATATACATATAAATGTCTCTAAAACATAAAATCCCGTCAAACGATGATAAAAACCTTAGCGCTTTCAATTAGTTTAAACAGTCATCATCAGGGGAAATTCGGAAAGTGTGAAAGTTATGATTGTACGTTGGTTAAATAGCCAGAGAGAGTCTATGCCAAAGGTGGGGAGAAGGGAAGAAGGAGGAATGCGGAGGATATTATAGTTAAGTTCCAAAATCGCCAGACATATTTAGTGCACTATACCAGATCCTAGATATACTGTAGGAGAGCATATCATTGCAAGTGTTATTTCCTTGAGGAATCTCTAAAGATTCTCTCTTAATTTATGCGTAGTAATTTGAAGTATGTGCCTTGATTGCCTTACTGAAATCTATGTCGATGTCTTGTTTTTGGTTTAACATTGATAGAGATGTTGAGGGTTTACTATACTTTATGCCTGCGATAAGCGCTTTGAGTCTGTCTATAATCTTTCTAGATGTTATGCCTATGTACGAGAGGGTGATGATAAGTTTCTTACTTTGACTACTTATAGTTGAAATAGAAAAACAAGTTTAGACTCATTTGAAAGATTAATGTCTTAGTATGCAACTCTAAAAATATAAGGTGTTTCTGATAATTAGTATTTTTTCTGTTTTAGGTGAAAGCTGAGATGGTAGAGGCACAAGAATGTTTCACGTCTTTGGAGTTACGAGGTGTCGTTTTTGTTTCTACATGGAAGGTCAGCAGAGGAAATTCACACTGAAATATCGCAAACACATCTACAGAATTGTCCTTCCTAAAGCACTGTGAAAACTTGGATATCTCATTTTAAGACTGGTAATTTCTTCGTTGAAAATGAGCCCCGCAGTGGGCGCCCTCACACCGCAACTGACACTGCAACATGCGATGCTGTCCATGAGCTAATTCTTGAAGATCGGCGGATATCTGCCAAATACAGCCGAGATACTGGACATCTCGAAGGAGCATGTAGGGTATATTTTTACAACGACCCTAAATATGCGCAATCTTTCAGCGAAGCGGGTGCCCAAATGTTTGAAATGTAATCATGAGTGAAATGTGATCAACGGAAAGAACGAGTTGAAACATCCAAAGCCATTTTTTTCTTTTTCGAAACTGAACAGGACTTTTTAGCTAGGTTAGTGACCGAGAGTTAAACTTAGCTTTATATCTATGATCCGAAAACCAAAGAACTGTCAAAAAAATGGCGCCACAGTGGATCCTCACGGCCGAAGAAATTTCGCACACAAAAATCAGCCAAAAAAGTCATAGCATCTATTTTCTGGGACAAAGACTGTATTCTGTTGGTAGACTACCTACATCAGGAGTGTAGTATAACCGGGCAATGTTATGCTAACCTTCTGGACCAGTTAAGGTATGCGAATACCTTCGGAGGGCCTTTTTTTAAAATTATTTTAAAATATGACTTTTTTTTTGCATTGTATATCATGATGTGATTAAAAAAGTAAAATAAAACAGAAAAAGTTATACATTTCAAATTATTTTTTTATATTTTGGGGGAAAAATAAGCAAAAAACAGCGAAAATAATCACTTCCTCAAAACATCATAACTCAACTTTAAATCAAGATATTTTTGTTTTGTATGCATTATTATAATTATTAAACCTTTTTCTGGGGAATGAACTATTCTCATATTTGTGAGTCAAATATTTAAAACTATATAGAAAGTTAATCAGTGATGAAGCAAAAATTACTAAAAATTTATTGCAAATTGGAAATTTTATCGATAATTTAAAAAAAACTAATACACTTACTGTTACGAGTGTAGTTCATTCCCTTTATTGCACTTTGCTAAGCATACAAAAAAAGTTTGAAAGAGATTCATCCATAATTTTTTCCGTTATGATGTTTTGCGTAAACATAAAATGTTAAAAAATTTATTTTCAGAAAACGCAAAAACAAAATTTAATTCAAAATCTTACCTTTATTTTGAAAAGCAAACCATAATATGTTACTCAATTTATACACTATATTATCTATTTTGTTTAAAACAATTGCTGTTTTTCTTTTTCAAATTCTTTTAAAATTTACTTTGCTTCTTTACTTTTGGGTTTACATAGCATTGAAAAACGTGCTGACTTCCGGTGAGCAGAACGGTACTTCCGGTTTCAAAATACTGATACTTAGTAATTTTAAAAAGGCAATAACTTGACTTCTAAATAAGATATAAACAAAATTCAAACAGATTTGGAAAGATAAAGAGTCCGGCTATTATATTATACCAAAATTTAAAAATCGATATTTTGGCCGAAAATCGGCTTTTAAAGGTGTTTAGATACCTTAAAGGAAGGATTCAAGAATAAACGACGAGGGAAATTGACCAAAGGGATCTTTTTGTTGCATGACAATGCACCTGCACACACATCAAAACGTGGTGGCTCTGCCAAACTGAGGAACCTCGGTATTTAACTGATAAATTATCCACCTTACTCAACCGACCTACACCCCTAAGACTATTATTTGTTTCCAAACTTGAAGAAACACCTAAAGGGTCATTACTTTGAGTACATTGGAAATGTCAAATAGGCTGTTGAGAGCTGATTTCGGGATCAATCAAAGGACTTTTAATTGAGAGGATTAAGAAAGCTGCAAGAAGGATGTAAGGTCATTCCATGGTAACTTGCGTTACATTTAGAATAATTGACTTCAGTAATTTTAGTAATGTAACATCGAAAAATATTCATAATGTAAAGTTGAAGTGATTTGTTAATTAAACCTATTCAAAGGAAAATTTGCATGGAAATTATTTAAATTTAGTCCTATTTCTTGAACACAGGAAATTATCTTTACTATGGTAACTTACGTTACTGAAAAAAAGAACGTAAGTTACCATAATAAATTTATTTGCCACTGTTCAAGAAATAGCACAAAATGTGGGTAATTTTCATCAAAAATCCTCTTTGGATAGATTTAATTAACAAATCACATCAACTTTACATTTTGAATATTTTTTAGTGTCATATTACTAAAATTACTGAAGTCAATTATTCTAAATGTAACGTAAGTTACCATGGAATCACCCTGTAACAAGTGCATCAGTCTCATGGGAGAATATGTTGAATAAACGTTTAATTTCTTAACTCTGGCTATCGACTTTCTAGTCAAAGCCGGGAACCTATCAGCACCCCCTTGTAATTGAATTTATCTGATTTACTTTATATGTAAAATGTATCATATATATGACTTTAGAGCAGTTGAAAGCGCTCGGGTGTGTAACATCTTTTAATGGGTTTTTATGTTTTAAAAACCTTTATATGTATATTTTCACTTTTTTAGTAAAAATAAATATTCTGACACATTTCATTTAATATTCAAGGTGAACATGACGTTTAAAATTTATAGTTAAACTATATTTTATATTCTTATGCATGTAGGAGTATTTAGGTGCTATTTCAAGTATTTAAAAACCAGTTTAATTTCGTCTAGGGACAATAACCATTCCTTATTCTTAAATGGCACAAGTGGTAATAAAATTTTTACTTCTTTTATTTTATCGAGTCATTAAATGGAGGTACACCTAAACGTGCAGAAGAAACAAGGGGAGAAGAGCGTGCATTTTCTCCCTTCACATTCAAATATCCCTGAAAGTCATTACGTTTATGGGGGAAAAAAACGAGTGTATAATTAAGTACATGGTTCTATTTTATTTTGTAAAAAAATGCCCCATCACCCATTCTTGCAGCCGTAATGATAAGATCGTGGATAAATCGTATTTTAAATCTATTAGTCAGTTTCTTATTTCTTTAAATCGCTGAGCGAGGGATGCACAACAGCAGCACCTGCATTGGCTTACTGATTTCACGAAAATGTAATTTTCACTTCCTTAAGTGCAGTAGTTTTTACCATTTATCTTTTATTCCTTCAATTATTTTAAAATGTACTCCTATCATCCCTTTTATCAAGTAAATCTTGTTTTAAATATTTGATTCGTGGCGGAAATAAAGTGAAAAAATAAAAGCTGCTCCAATTTCATAAAATGTAAGGATATAGATATTCATAGATATACGCAGAGCACATTAATAAATATATTTAAATCAACTAATTTTTGGAAGATATTTTTATTATGCTACCCTTCTTTGCGAAATACAAATGATGCCAAAAAATTCAACATTTTTTAAACGTCTCCAGGCAGCGTTATTATATTAGAAGTTACATCCGATGTTTGAATCTGTAATATATTTCCCATTTAAAATATAATTCATTACGTGATTAAAATTTACTATGACTTTAATAAGACATTCTACGTTATTTCCTAAGTATTATACAACTGACTACATCCAGTTTCAAAGCACTTTATTAAAATTATGTTTCAATCTTATTGTACGGATTAAAGAACAATAAATTGCATAAAATATATATTCTTTGAGCTAAAATATGCAAGCTAAAATTGAAAAAAATATCTCTTTTGTATAAATCAGGAACATATTATCTATAAATGTAACTTGGAGCCGTAATCATAAAAGTGTTGGTAAAATTTATTATAAACCAGATAAACATTTTCTTTTTTTAAAAAGAAATCACTGAACAATCGTCGAGCAACAGTAACACATGAAGTAGCTTACTAATTTTTCGTTAAATGAATATTTAATTCTCACACCTTCCAGTTTTATGACATTCAAAACAACCTCTGTTTTTACGTTTTAACCCCGCGATAAATAAAATATCCATTATTATACAAAGAAAATGTCCATTGTTATTCAAAGAAAGTACTCACTATTATCCAACTCAAATAGCCATGATCATTTAAATATCATATAACAGTAAAATATCCTTCAAGAAACACATATATTTAATGTACACTCTGCATCCCAAAACACTTTAAATATGGCGCATAATGCATTAAGAATCCTAATAATAGACACTCATTTAAAAGAAAGTAAAATCATCGTTGAACCATCCCTCCCACTAAAAAATATTTTTTTGTAGGCGATTTTTCAAATTTTTTAACAAATCTGTAGTTAATCAATGCAAAGGCAGTCGTTTAGATCTATTCATTAAAGCAGTAATAAGAAATTACACTATATTTATACATTTTGTGTCCGCCGGATTTTACCAGGATTATTTAGTTGGTAGAGAGTTTTCAGCAAAAACAAAAGTTCTGGGTCGAAATCCCGGCCTGGACGCTTTTTCACTCAGTTGTAATAATTACAACTCGAGTGTTAAGAAATGTTTCAACTTGGCCGACTGCAATCTACTCGGTGAAATTATGTTAGAAAACGATGAATATAAAGAAAAGTCAGAAATGTATAAACTCATAAAGGAATGTGGCACAGATGTAACTGCTGAAGAATATGAGAAAATGAATTATGAGTTTCATGTAGATGATAATAACGAATATGTCATTCAGTTTCTTTAAAGTAAATTATCATCAATAAAAGATTTTTTACTTTAAGAAGAATATGAGGTAGACCAAGATGAGGAACAAAACATAAACTCTCATTATAAAAACACAAATTTTGCTTTAAAATGAGGCACATAACTCGATTTTTTTAAAAAGAGTAATTGATAATGAAGAAGCAAACTTAGAAGGAAGGTCTCCATAAGCGCATACTCAAAAAAAATTTGAAACAATTACAGAATATGCTTCTCATGAGGATGTATGTGAGTACAAAAAAAAATGCTGCGGAACCTCAATATAAAGTCATTAAGCAAATTGGGAAATTTTCATGTATTTGGGGATTTATAGCTGGTTGGCGACACAATGAAATGAAAAAAAAAGCGTTTTTATGGTAATCTCTCTTTTAGGAAAAACTAGTTTAACCCTCTGACTGCCGAGCAAAAGGGCAAAATTGTAATGTTGTTTTCTTTGTATTTTTTTTAAATGCTAAAAAAACTTTATATTTCAAATGTGATATAAAAAACTTAATTGCGTAAATGAACATAATCATTAAGACTATTAATCATTACTTAATGTTTTAAAACTACATTAGATTTGTAGAATTATATTAATTTAAAAATTGCTAATATTGCAGTGAAACCTGCAGCATAGTGAATGGATGCATCAGTTCGCGTTGGTGAGAAGGTTAAGTAAGTTTCACTTAAATAAATACCTTTATAACTACAGTTTTGCCATATACATTTATATGTATAGTGTATAAAGAAATTAATGATCGAATTTACAGTTTAGAACAAAATCTAAATTGATTAAAAATGATTCACGCTAAAAATTAAGGTCCAATTTTGAGCACTGTCAATTTGACTTCGATATTTTTAGTGTCAGAGAAAACAAGAGAAAAGTATTTATGCCATGGAAAAAAGCGATTTATTCAATATCGAAATGTATCTTTCTTAATCGGTAAGTTACTAATAAAAAACGCTTAAAACTTATTCAGTCGGTGAATCCGTGTAAAATGAAATAACTTCAGGAATGCGCAACTTTTTTATATATTACATAAGCTTATAGGGAAAAAATATTAAACTATTTTATATTTTAAGTTTAAATTAATAAAATACTGCGCTTTTACACACTCATTTAACGAGGAATTTTCAAATGTATTAAAATATCTTGTATTTGGCGAGGAAAAGATGTTGCTCGCCAAATCTGGAATTGTATGCATATACTGGAATGTACTTTATTTTTTTTTTACAGATTTTCTACTGTGATTCCGCAGCTAAATTTGACAGACCTTTATAACGTACATGAGTAGTTTCATTAGCATTTTTTTCAAAATATTCTGAGCCTGCGCTTTAAGGAGACCTTCTTTGTTAGTAAGAAACCTTAATATGAATGCAGAAAAAAAAATATTCGTCAAACGAAATTTACAAGACAAAATCTTTCAATTGAAGCCTTAAATAAACAGATGTATATAAGTACTCACATTTCTATGTATTTCTTAAAATTGTTTAAGTAGAAACTTTCTTCTGCAATAATTTAATATAAATTATGGATTTTTTAACACATTTAGCGACCTTTTTGACCCTTTTAACCCATTTTATTTTAAAATAACAGTATTTATGTAATGCATGTTTCGCCTTAATTAATCCAAGAATTCTACGATTAGACAAGGCAAAGTAAACGACTAATATATTTTAGTACTAAAAAATAACAACCATACGCACCCAATTTTGAAACATCTTAAAGTCATTAAAGCACAAACCATTTCCCAGTTTTTCTTTTTGTACCTTTTGATCGAATTTAAATTACTTTACATATTTATGTATGTATTTTGACTTTATCCATTTTTCCGACGGTATTTCTTAATAAAGAACACATATATCTAAGAGTACAAACGATCTAGTCACATGAGCCTCTCTTATTAAGAGATTTTATTGTGCTGTTATCAATACTAGGGGATCCAACCGGGGTGCCAGGATTACAGAATACAGGTGAAATTGCAATACATTTTATTACATTTAATATTTTTTTTTTTAGATTGCCCCCTAACACAAAGACAAATATTTTTCTTTATGAAAAATAACAATTATGTATTTAAGTAAAGTTTGAATTTTTTTAAAAACGATACTTTCGTATTAGTCGCATGCCAGGAGTTGTTTGTAAATAACAGGAGTTGTAAATAAATTTCTTCTCTTAAGACACGGTCTTAAAAGATGAAAGATCGGAAGAAATGGCCAAAGATTTTGCTACTTACAGCATCCTTTGTGATTCTGATAATTTCCGTTGTTTAAACAAATATTGGATTATAAGTGGATTGCAAATTTTTGTTTTGTTTATTATTTTTATTTATTTATTGATGAACTGTTAATTTAGTTATTGAATATAAGCCAAAAACAAACTTTGAACTATTTATATTGTTTTTAGTGCAAATTGGTAACTATTTAGAAATCTACTTGCACCCGAAAGAGATAGATTTTTTAAAAAATCAAACTTTAAAATTAATTTAAAAAAATCATTAAATTGAGATACCGTTATCAAACGAATTCAGTTTTAAAGATTTTTTTTTCTATATTTGATTGTGAAAATACTGAACTTGTCAATGTTTGGAAGTTAATAAAATTTTCACCAAAAAAGGAAATTTATTGGTCAGATGTTGCCACAGTCAATCCAAGGTCGCCTTTACTCATGGAAAAGTTTTGAATTTTAATGTATTAGATATTATTTACGATCAATAAATTCATATATCCTATGCTGTGGAAATTATCACATTAGGGGAAAACATCAATTCTAAACTGAATTCCTTCTTACGAGGGACTTATTATCTTATCTCTTAAAGAACAACAAAAAATCAGAAGTCATGTATTTAATAGTATCATATTTTCGTGTACATTAGGAAAAATAATTTCTTTTTCTTAAAACTCATTAATGTGCAGCATAATCATTCATTAAAATAACTTTCAAAATAATATTTTTTCTAATAACTTTTAGGGCAATAACTTTAGTCTTTTTAATATCACTCGTGGAATAATTTAAAATTTATCCCATAAATCAAATATCCATTATGCAACTCTTTCTTTTGAAACTTATACTGAGTTCTTAAAGATCCTGCTGAAAAGTCCTTTTAAACGAGCCATAAAAGTAATTTCCTATAATGAACCTGCAAATATATTCACATTTCATCGATCTATCTTTACTCCAAGTAATCAAGATAATGGTGTCATTAACAGTAACTTTCCTCTCTTGTTTTTCTTTTCTTATGCAAAAAAACAAACAATAAACATACTTCCGATGATTAAACTATTAGATGAAAATCGATAAATTTTACATAATGATGTTAAATAGTCTATTTAAGCGAATTGTTAGAGATTTTTTTTATTAAATAACATTATTTTTCGGTATAATTTACAACAATTATGTCCACAAAAGTATCTCATATATGAGCAAAAATTCCAATTTCACACAGTATATTTATAAACAGTTCTTTTGAAATAGAAAAACGTTCATCATATTTTGATATCAAGGAGACAAGTAAATGAAAGCAGACAACAGTCACTGTTATAATTAAACACACATTTTTTCATATCATAATGGTAGCGATTTGTAGTGATTTGCAAAAATATCAAAAATAAATTAGCGAATATAAATAAATATAAAAATAGGGGTGTCATTATTAGTAACTTTTCTTCGATTTTTTGATTGAAAAAACAATACTATATATATATATATATATATATATATATATATATATATATATATATATATATATATATATATTGATATGTGAAAGCTCTCACTATACTTTTATATATACAAGAAAATTAAGTATTTTACATTCAAACAAACGTCAGTAATTATTATAAGAAGACATTAAAAAAGTAACTATGTATAACTCATAACTAACTATTAATCTTTTAAATAATAATCTGATATATTTGTAGAGATTTACAGAAGTATTAACAATAAAATTGATAATTAATAAATACTTGACGCAGTACAATATAAAAAAATAAAACAGCGTTTTGAGTACATAAACTTTTAAACTAATTGCACACAAAATTCGATAGAATTCAGTATACCAGCATCAGTCCAAAGAATGAATCAAACTTTGAACTGATAATGGTACGCTGAATGGCAATGAAAACAACCTGTTAGTTTGTTCAAAAGTTCTGGCACTTTTAACATTATTTTATATGCTTATAACAATAAACATACTACTATTAAAATATTGACTAACAGAAACATAAATTCTTATTTGTAGACTATACAATGATATACATAATTGAATATATTCGAAAAATCACGGAAAACATGTTAAAATAAATGAATAAATTCTTAATTCGTTTAACCCATTCGCTGCCAACCACGAGTATACTCATGGTTTTTCAATCTAAAATTCGAATTCGTACCGGAAATTTCGAAAGTAGAATTTTTATTTTATGTAATCACGAAATTTTCTTGTCTTTTGCCTTTGTATATATATTTAAAAAAGAAAAACACATTTAACCTAATCTTTTTAATGTTAATACTTTTGTAACTTTAAAATTAAAGTATGGTCTCTGCAAAGTGTCTTTTTTCTTTTCATTTTTGAGATGGGTTCGACCCTTGGTAGGTTTCGTCTGTCATTTTTTGAATCTAATGGAAATTTCTTTAATTTATTTTATTTTCTTAACTATTATTGTTATACTCTATTAATTTTTTTATCTTTAAATATGTGTCTTATTTAATTTTTAAACTTCTCACGGCTCCACTTTGCCTCGCAAGTCAAATTACCTCTAACCTGGAAGTTCAGTTGGTCGCAACTAGGTATTCCATGCTGCTAACTACATTATTCCATTGTTCCATTGTAATTAATAAAGTAAATATTGCTATTAGTATTTTCTTGTATGAATTCGAACTTTCTAAATAAAATAAAATTCCGGGTAATTTTAACCCGGCAGTGAACATGTTAAAGAAATAAATATAATCTTCCATTTTCTGTATGATATTTTTCTTAACATACCATTTCATACGAATGAAAAAAAAAAAGTTAATTTTAGCAATAAAGCAATTGGATGATTAATAAGTGTAATAATGATGTTTAATGTAATAACATTTTGTCAAACAGTATTCTCATTAGATTCAATACACATGAAGCAAAAAATACATTTTTTAAAAGTTAACTGCAGTAATAAAGCAGTATAGTTTCAATTGTATTACATAATAAATTATTTAATACATCTGTAAATTACATATTTAGTTCAATGGTAATAACAGTATTTTTTTTTTTTTTATTTGGACGCAAAATTTTGACAGTACATAGATGTGTTACGAAAGTTATTTCATAAAAAGGTTTCAGTATTTCCCATTCCTTATATTGTTATCCTTCAACTTAGACAAAAACCTGTAGTGAAATAAATTAACTAAATTAGCAAATAAAAGTGTTATATGTTTTTTGTTTTTTTTTTAAAGAATACCTAAAAAATATTTTTAACCAAAAAAACACATAAGTTGGATTGAAAAAATAACCTTGTTTCCTTAAAACCCTTCCATAGATGTTAAAATTTTCGTCGTAGTCCCCGAGCACTTTCGACCAGAACCTGGCTATCATCAAGACTGTGAAAATGACAAAAGAATCTTTCTAAAAGTTTTTTCTCTCTTTAAGATTTGTTTGTCAGAAATAAAATTATTAGAGATTTTTTTTCTCATTTTCGCAGTCTTGATGATGGCCAGGTTCTGGTCGAAAGCGCTCGGGACTCCGACGAAAATTTTAAATTGGTGATTGTTTTACAACCTTTATTTCATTTTACACCTATTTTAGTAATAAGTAATAAATTGCGATTAATTTTAAATGTTTTCATGCTTTTAATTTGTAATCGAAGGTGAATGCAATGTTCCAACATAAGAAAAAGTATTTTTCTATATATTTAATAATCATAATTAAATATATTAAAACTTTGAAAGAATATTTTATTAATAAACATATTAGACGTTGAAAAAAATCAAATCATAATATATACTTTATACGTAGTATAGAGGAAGCTGACAAAAAATAAAACATCCAGAATAAACGTAAGAGAATTTTCTTTTTTGAAAATTCTTAACGGATTTCCACGAAAACCATATAACAGTTTCGAGAAAAATAAAAATAAAATTATGTATCTCGAAAGAACAAAAACACGTACACTCAAAACAAATAAAGAAACAGAGATATTTCTAGAGAAATATCCACCTGTGTTCCTAAAGGTAATAAACGCCTTTGGACATGGGCCAGCATTTCGGGCTCCAAAACTTTTCGAAAAATGAAGATATTTCTCAATTTTACTAATAGATGGCAGTAGCAGCTACAATATTTGTTCTTTACGGTCTATTTCTGCAATTAATCAGATTTGAAGTCCGGATTATATACTTAGTATAAGATTTTACATTTAAAAAAAAGGAAGATATTTACTGTAGACATGTAAAAAGCGCGCTAAAATATCCCTTTAATATATGTACACGTATTTATGTTCCAGAATAAAAGAATAATAACGTGAATTTTGAATTAAAAGAGGGGTGGTGGTATGAATTAGCACAAGTCACATGAAAAGCAAAGAGAATATATTTTTTTTCCTTATCGGGTAGAGTTAGAATATCACTAATGTGTACAAGTTAACAAATGCTGCGTACTTTGCACGATATATTGATCCTCGTACTAACTTGTAAATTTAAATCATGTACCTGTAAATACTTGTATATTTAAATTTAAGTTTGCATTTTACACTTTAAATCAATGTATAATACCTGCAATGCATTTAAATTAAAAATAAGTCTAAATCATTCACATATATTAACAAATAGGTATATATTTTGTAAGTAAAATAATATAAAAATTTTAAGAATTTAAAAAATAATTGCTTGCTACGGATCATTGTAATATAATATGATATATGCTAATATACGATAGGAAGTATTAGCTGCATATATGCCGATGAAATATATATCGGTATACGGTATATATTAATTTAGCAGATGTAAAATTATTATTTAATTTATATTATGAGATAATTTTTCAAATAAAAAAAAATTAAAAAAAAAATAGATCATCAGAATACGAAAAACAATCGATTTTTAAATCATTAACTAATTAATTTTCCTTAACATAATTGCACCATAGATTTTGTAAAGGGTCTCTGAGATCATTTGACCAAAAAATGAGTAAAATACTCTATTAATTGATATAATACTGTTTTTGAACCGGATTTTATGTAAAGAAAAATTATAATTAATATTCCCTTTTTTTACTTATCCATCATACATATTATAGGGTAAGTCTTGTAATCGTTTTGAAAAAAAAAAAAAAAAAGAAAAAAAAAAAGAAAAAATTGACGGATTTACCCGTTTCAGACACTGGAGATTCCGAAAAACATATTTTTAGAAAAACAAATTTTGCTGTCCGTCTGCTAGTGTGTGTCTGTAAACGCTCTATCTCCCGAAAAAATTTATATAGATACTTGAAATTTGGTATGTACTTAGTATGTAATAATTGAAAGAAGATTGTTGAATTTCAGTAACCTCGATCATCCGGAGCTATTTTTTTCGGACTCTCGAAATATTTGTTCCGATAAAAGGTATATAAAAATTTTCGAAATTATTTATGTTAAGGAGTGAATATAAAAGACAATAAAAAATATAAATTTTGCATAAAGAATGAAGTCGATCCGATAATTAGTTGCCGAGATATTTGTAATCCTATTTTCTACACTCTTTGATTTTTCATGATCCCGCATTTCATTCAAATTTCAATTCAAAGATATATTTGATTGGAAATGAGACTCTTAATCCGACGCAGTAAACCGTTAGTTAATACGATTAACAATTTTGTAGTTATAAGGATGTTTCTTTTACGCAATTCAGTAACAGAGCATTTAAAGTTTATGATGTCATCAAGCTGCGATTTTATTCGAATTGCAATGCATTTTATAAATAGTTTACACATGTTTTATTTTCATATTTTATATTATGCATATCCATGGTGGGTAAGTATTACGGTGACCCCCAACGACTAGTTTTAACTGGAAATGAGACGCTTAATCCGACGAAGTAAACCGTTAGTTAATATGATTAACAATTTTGTAGTTATAAGTATGTTTCTTTTACGCAATTCAGTAATAGAGCATTTAAAGTTTATGACTTTATCAAGACACGTTTTTATTCGAATTGCAATGCATTTTATAATTAGTTTACGCATGTTTTATTTTCATAGTGTATATTATGCATGTCCATAATGGGTAAGTATTACGGTGGCCCCCAACGACTAGTTTTTATTATTATGTATGCCACGTTTACAAATGCAAATTTTTTTCTACACCAAACAGCACAGAAAAATTCACCATGGCCCCCAAAGACTAGTTTTGTATGGAAGTGAAATATTGAAGAAACTTGATACTAAAATTGATATTCATGTATAAAAAATATCTTGGAAATCCTAAATACTGCCACGTCTGTCGCATAACGCTGAATATATTTCGTTTCACTCATAAACACCACTGATGTTTTGCGTTATTTCAGAAAAATAATGTCGTATCATCTATTCACACTAAAGTTTCATAATAGTAAATACATTAACATTTATGATATATATTATGAAAGTAAAATTTAAAATGCAAATCAGCACTATTAAATATAATTATAATTTCATATTTACATAGCTAGTTTAAGTTATAATATTATATAGCGGTACAAATTTTTAGAAATACATGAAGACATACACTTACGAGTATTTAAATTCAATAAATCCTAATCTTTTAAAAATTGAATTTCCTATATGTAGTTTAGCACAAGATGCGTCAAATTTTCTGAGAAGAAAGTTCATTGCTATATATGTATTTACTTGATGAAATGTACTAATAATATCACGAAAATAAATTAATAAATAAAAGAACGGGATTTAAGTGCTGCAAAACGTGCATGCCGCTTTTATCTATTTCACTCACAGCTATTAAAGACATTTTGGGAAAATAAACCTCACACAATTGTACACGAGAAAGAAAATATATATGTTATATATATATTCACAAAAAATATTTTTTAAGTTCTGTTTTAAAGAAACTGAAACATTAACATATTTAACATTCCATGGAATGTTTTAAATATTTTAACGTTATAATATTTTCTTCCTTAATACTAAATTGCTGGACGATAATATTTGATTCAATATGACACTCGCCTAAACTTTCATCTAAACCAAATATTCTCAACGGAAATGAAATATTGAAGACACTTGATATTAAAATCGATAGTCACTTTTAGAAGGAGCATACAAATCATAAATATTGCCGAGAAGTGAAATAGTGAGTTTGTCATATAAGGCTGAATATATTGCATTTCAATCATAATCGCAGATTTTTAGTTTATTTAAGAGAAGTGACTACGTATCATATCGGAACAGAAAACTTTCAGAAAAGTAAACATATTATTATTTACACGAATATATGAAAGTAAAAGTCGAAATCTAAATTTAGCCATATAAAATGTTATAAATTTTTACCATATTATTTCACGTTATTTCGAGTAGTATTGTTCAATTTATCAAATAACGAAAAATGATAAATTTATAGAAATAAATGGAATTTTCCTTTATTTAAACAATTTATTTTTCAAGATATTTCAAATGAAATTTTTAGATAAATGTTAGTGAATAATAAAACAAAAATCAATTAGACATTTAGAACTGCAGAATTTGGATTCAATTTTTATCTAGAGGGTGAAAAGAATTTATCTTTAAAACTTAGAAATTAAGACAATACGAAAGAAATTAAATTCAGGATAATTAAAATGATAAGAACCACAATTTTTTATCTAGAACCAACATACCAGCGTTTCCTGTATTTTCTGTACCTAATTTGTCTAATATAGAAAAAGGTTACGGTGCTTAAAACGTTGTTTTATATGCTTATAAATTAAATGCACACTTTAGGTTGTTATATATATATATATATATATATATATATATATATATATATATAGTTGTTACTATGCAGCAATTCATCGTATAAAAGTGTGACTGGTACCATTTGTTTAATAATAACAACTAATTCATACTAGACTTACATTTTGCTTAGGATTTCTTCTACATCTAGAAATTCACCAAATTAAAACTTTTCAATACTAATACCAAATTTTGACATCATGTTTGACATGATGTTTTTCTACTTTACGATGTCAACCTGCAAAGTCAATCATTTAAATAGTTCAGGAATTGTTCAGGTATAAAGTTTGGAACTGCTAATGTTAAATTCATTTTTAATCATTACAGAACAGAAGGCACTGCACATAATATTTTAAGCATAACATAAAGCTATTTAGCGTGGTGAGTAGTAATTTTGGAATCTTATATTTGAAGTTTCTAGAGCTTGATAATAATTCAAAATGCATTGGTTATTATGGTGTTTGTATTTCAGTTAATTGTCTCTAGATGCCTGCACTAAAATGTGCAAAACTGTCTGTACGGTAACGCCATCTATTTTATTTTGTTTATCTATGCTGTAATTTGTCTCTGTATGTTTTGATGTTGTGATGTTATGTATTGTGTTCGTGAATTGTAATTAAATATGTAAAATGGCTTTCACTCGTCCATATTTCTCGAATATGTGTTCTTACTTCTTTTAATTAATGTTTAATATAAAATAAATGGCAACGATGGAAAATTGTATCACCAGAAAGATTTAAAAAATATGTGCTGCGCCAAAAATTAAAATGGTTGAACAGTTTTTATTTCAGTATGTCATGATATATGCTACTAAAGTGATGGTATAATATAATTTTATTTTCTACAAAAAGTTTGTTATCTAAGGCGGTGGTAAGTGTACTTTTTGTTTCTTTTCCGAGTTGAATAAAGTGCTATAACGTTTTCCAATTTTAAGTAATTCGGCAATTCCATTGAAACGTTCCAAGTTTGTGTTAAAAGGCTGGAACAGTCACTTATATTGCATAGTATTAAAGAAAAAAAAGTTCCTACAATTATTTCTTGCATGGGTCCTAAATATATAATTTATTATGCAATTTATCTTTCCTAAAATTACTGAATTGTTGAAATACGATGAGATTGTTGATCTTCTGCTGAAACATGTAAACCCTTACCCAAGTAAAATTTGTGAAATAATTAAATTTCGTAATTCTTACCAAAACGAAAATGAATCTATACAAGATTTTTCTGCTAGATGAAAAAACTTGACAAATGGTTGTGCTTTTTCTGATGATACATTACATGGAAATCTTTTTGAACAATTCCTAAAAGGTTTAAAAATTGAAACTATTCAAAGTAAATTAGTAACCCAGGTTAAAGATTTAAATTTTGATAAAACTGTTGAATAGACTGTTGCATTTCAAAATGCCGTAAATGATCTTTCTAAATTTGAACACAAAAGTATAAATGTAAATATATACTACAAATATATAAAATTTAAAAATAATTCTAAAAACATTAAAAATTCTAAACAGTAAATTAACGATCATGTAAATAATGTAGATAAGGGAAATTCTGAGCTAAATAAGAATATATTAAAATGCTACAGATGTGGTATTGCGTCACATTTAGTTAATGTATGTAGTTATATTAGTTCTATTTGCAACAAATATAAAAAAAAAGTGACCATTTGAGTAAAGTGTGTAAAAGTAAAAATAACAATAATAACAAACAAATGAATGTACTGTATACATTTGATATTTTATTTTAAGTCTTGCTAAAGGTACTACTGTAATAAAAGTATCTGTTTTCATTGAAAAAAGTCTGAAATGGTGTTAGATACTGGTTCCGGAATTTCTGCTATATCTTTTAAGCGTTTTCGCAAACTTTTTCTAAATTACAAAATTTTTCCGCTAGATGTTGAAAACTTAACTCGTGAAAATTTAAAACCGGTTGGGTATGTAAGGGTAAATGTTTCTTTTGAAGATAAAACCAAAAATCTTAAATTGAATTTGATTAAAGAAGATAATTTTTCCTTAGTATTTGAAAGAGATTGTGTCTCAGAATTAACATTATTCTTCATAATTTAAAATTTGTGTATGCAAATGAAATTGCGATTTCTGCTTACAATTTGAAAGTATGATTTTCTGATTTGTTTACTAGTAAAGTTGAGGAGATTGTTTTGAAGGCAGAACTCTATCTAGAAAAAATGCTACTCTCGTATTTTGCAAAGCTAGAACGGTTACTTATGCATTACGTGCAGAAGTAAATGAAGAGTTACAAAAGCTACAAAATGAAGGTATAATAAAATCTATCACTACTATAGCTGTATACTATAGTTCCATTGGTTAAGCTTAATGGTAAAATTAGTTCACGTGGTGATTTTAAAGTAGCAGTAATTAATCTTTTGAAGGTTGAAAAACATCATTTACCTAAGGAAGAGGATATGCTGGCTACAGGAAAAATATCATTTACTAGAGTATATTCTGGAGTGGTTTACATTTTGCAAAAATTAATTTAAACCGAGCATATCTTCAGTTACCTATAGACGAAAATGCACACTCCGAAGGCCTTATTCCAATTTTTAAAGTTACTCATGGGTCTTACTAGTTTTCCAAGTATTTAGTAAAGAACAATTGAACAATGTTTAGGTGGTATTGATGGATTTACATTTTTA
Organism: Maratus michaelseni; assembly: GCA_963931845.1. Taxonomy (NCBI): domain Eukaryota; kingdom Metazoa; phylum Arthropoda; class Arachnida; order Araneae; family Salticidae; genus Maratus; species Maratus michaelseni. The sequence continues at coordinate 399,912,699 of OZ007592.1, forward strand.
ATAATTTTCAACCTAGTTGAAAAGTGTTTATTACTTCGGTTTGTCTGCCGTCTGTCCGTCTGTCCATCTGTTCGTGCTCTAACTCCCGTAAATATGCCTCGATTGTCCTGACATTTTTGTATGTTATTGTCGTTTACCATAGCATGATCCCTATTTCAACAGAAGTGTGTAGCACGTATGGTTTTTTTACAGGGACAATCAAAGGTATTCCGTTACATTACAGTCAATGGGAAATAATCGTTTCAAGTGCGTTTTGATGACGCTACGTCATTTAAAACATAATGAAATTGATATATAATTATAAAACGCATTAAAACATGTTTTTTGTAGAATGTGGGTTGCAAAGCATTTAATATTTATTTACAGGGTCAAACAAAGGAATTCTGTTACACATCGTTATATGGGGAAAAATCGTTGGTAGTGGAATTTAGTGATATTTCACTATTTGAAACACAATGGAAATTATATGCATTACTGAGGTGTACTATAAATTGCTCTCTTGTGTGCATTGCGTTTATTCACAGGGACACACAGAAGATATTGGTTACAGTACATGTGCGATATTTGCACTCTATGTGTGATAAGTGTATTTTTAACTTTGGTTTGCGATTTTCAATTTAACTAAATTTTTTCATAGTACGTGTGTGTTTATAAACTCGGTTGATCATATACAGGGCTACACAAGGACATTCGTAAGTATTACAGACTATCGGGATGAATTGCTTAAGGATAGTTTTAATTGTGTTTACGCATTTTCTTGCTGAACTATATTTAGTAGACTAATAGAAGTTTATGGAATATAAATGAATTTATATGCAGGGCTAAGCAAAGATAAAGATAAATTGTCGTTTATGGTTGGTAATTGCTACGAGTGAGTTTTAAGTTCCCTTTTAGCTTAATATGTTGTGTCAATTAAAGCCTTCAGATAATATACAGGGCTGTACAAATCATTTCGAGTGCATTTCCATCAATTGGCGAAATTGCTAAATGTGAATAACTATTCTAACAATTCTAACTGAACTAAATTTTATCATACTAAATATCCACACCTATTGATGATATACAGGGCTGCACAAAATAATTCGACTACTTTTTTGACACTGGAAGGTAATTTGGAAAACTGTATTTTTCAATGTGTTATATGTTTTCTAAACTGTTTGCTTACACATCTTCTTTCACCGTATTTAACGGTGAAGTTTTGTTACAGTTTTCTGGCTGTGTTGGAAAATGTTTCATAATCTATGCTTGAGGCATGCTTTTTCGTTCTTGTTTATTCATGATATTGATGTTACAGCAGAAATGCCTTCAAAGATATACTATAAAGCAATATTCTTTATTAAATCTATTGTGTGTATAAAATGCACTGTACGTTATTGTCATACCTTGGAAATTACAGAAAAATAAGGCATTTATATAGGTAATGCAAAATCGGGCACATAGATGTATCTAAGTTTTTCTATCACTTTTTTTCTGCATACAAGTATAGCATTTTGTAAAAATGTTACAATAAGAACATATTTTACGTATTTGTAAACTTGTAAATATATCTAGAAATAAAATCCAATCTAATTTATGAAACAAATTCTATTTCATCCGAATTTTGTGTTTTCTAAAATATCATTTTATAATGAAGCCTAGTTCTAAAACGTCACAATATAGCTTTTCTAAACATTGTTTTTCAATTGGTGTCTGACAGGCAGATATCTATTAGTGTACATTAGCATATAAGTCTCAAACACTTGTTCAAAGAAAAAATTTGAATTAAGTATAAGTAATTAATTCTATTGTATAATATTTCTCTTTAAGCATTCAAAATTATATCATTAAAAAAAGGTATAAGTCGATGTTTAATAAATATAAATTTGTGTGACAGAAATAATTATCAGAAAAGAAAGTTAAAATTCCTGTTTTCTTATTTTAGTCCTGTAAACGAATCTCATTAACTCTATGTGGCATACACGTGTGCTTTATGCAAATACATCAATTTTGGAAAGCTTTAATACTCTTATAATTAAAGGACTACATGAAAAAGTTAGCCGGCTGCTATATGTTCTCCAAAAATACTAGTTACATACATAAAAAAAGTATAATTTACTTTCAATATGATATTTAATATTCTGCACTACTATTTTCTAAAACAAATATGTTCTTTAAAAAGAGATATGATACCCAGATTATAAATATTCATGGGTGGTTCATATTTATTAATAATTCATGGTTCATATTATTATGCTTTCACACTTTTCTATCGTGCTAAACAAATATAAAATAAATATAGAGTTATGTAGAAGTTTGTTTTCGTAAAAATTTTCAATAAATTGAGAATTAAAAAATGTATAGTATTTTTTTTACATATTTTATTTTTGTTTGTAGGTAAAAAGCATAGGCCAAAAGCAAAGCCACTTACGAGCAATTTTTAATACGTTCCAACAAGGTTGAAAATTGTTTATGAATACGGTTTGTCTGTCTGTCCATGCTCTAACTCACGTAAATAAATTGAGATTTGTGTGCAATCGATATATGTTGCTGAGGTTTAGTATGGCATGTTCGATATTGAAAATGAAGTGTATAGCACTTACAGTTTTTTTACAGGGATACTCAAAAGAATTCCGTTACATTACGGTGTATGGAAAAATATTATTTGAGGTTTATTTTAATGTTGTTGCACAATTTCAAACACATTTAAATTGATATATATCACTAAGATGCTCTACAGGAGGCTTACTGTGGAATATGGTGTGCATAGAACTTATAGTTCCTTTACAAGGACACTCAAAAGAATTCTATTACAAAGAGAAATATATGGAGAAAAATCGTTTGGGGAGCTTTTTAATAATGTTTCACTGTTTCAAACATATTGAAATTGATATATCGCGCAATTTAAGAGGTTTATTATAGAATATTGTGTAAATAGCATTCATCGTTCATTTACAGGGACACACAAAATAATTCGCTACAGTCTGTTAACAATAATTGCTGGAAGTGCGCTTTCAGTTACTGAACGCGTTTGTGAAATTTTAACTCATTTTTTGCTTATTACTTGGTGTGTAAGATATCTATAGATCATATACAGAGCAGCACAAAAGTTCTCGTGTACATTTCCGTTTATTAATGGAAATTTCATATGCATAATTTTAAACTGTGGTACGCATTTCCTAACTGAACTAAAATTTAGCATTCTATGTAGTATACATATATAAATCTATAAATCACATACATGGCTGCAACAAAGAATTCGGATTGTTTCCGAATATTGTTGATAATTCCTGAAATTGTGTGTTTAAATATGTTATGCGTTTTCCAAATTGTTAATTAGATATCATCTTTCAACTTATTAAACAGTAATGATTTGTAAAATTATTTTGGAACTGTTGGAAAGTGTTACATAATATATGCTTGACGCATGAATTTTCGTTCCTGTTTTCTGTATAACTTAACGTAAAATGGTTAACAAGCTGCACAACAATTTTAGTAGTGACGTATGATAAAATATACGTTTCTTAAAGATTCTCAGCAATAATTTTTAAAGCAATAACAATAGATTTTGTTAAAGCAATAGTTCAGGTGCTAGGAGTGAAAAAACTACAAATCATGATACAGTTATACCGTTTGGACAGTATCTACTCTATATTAATACAAAGCATATAAGAAGGGGAGGCATCGCGAAAAGTGCGGGGAATTCAAGATGGCGGCCGTTATTCAAAATGGCGTCATTTTCGGGAATTAGTGCAATTTCGTTTCTATTCATCGTATAAAACCTTGTTTGATGGAAATTTAGATGTTTTTAGATAAAAAATATTATTTGTAACACTTTACAGCACAGTCGAAAAGTATTTATGAATTCAGTTTGCCTGTTTGTCTGTCTGTCTGGTCGTCTGTCTAGTCGCGCACTAACTCAAAAAAAATAACCGGATATCCAGATAATTAAAATATAGTATTGTAGTATACCGTAACAAGTTCAGTATTCATTTTCAAGTGTGCATCATTGACAGTTCATTTACAGGGTAAATCAAAAGTATTCGTTTACATTATGGTCTGTAGACGAAAATCCCTTGCAATGCGTTTTAATGAAGTTATACTCTTTGTAACATATTCAATTTAATATACATCAGTGCGGTGAAGTACAAGATACTTACTATAGAATATGCAGCGAATAGCAGTTTTCGTTCATTTACAGGGGCTCACAAAATAATACTTTCACAGGACTTTCAATAAGCACAATGCTGTCTATGCGCGTTTTTAATTATATAATGTGTTTTTGAACTTTGCTAGATATGAAAGAATTGCAAATTGTCATGTGAACATTTTCTTTTATATAAATATACCATGTAGCGTGTATTTATGTATTTATTACAATGTAATTCTGATGACGAGGCACCACCCAAAATGAGATGTATTCAATATGGGGTTTTGTTCCAAAATTCCAAAACATATTTCATTTTAATGCTGCGAATTCTTACACTACTCTCAGACTCTTTGGTGCGCAGACGATCAATCTGACAATTGAAATGAAAAGATTTGTTCTATATATAGTTTTATAGCGTGATGAACGATTATATACTGAAACGCGTGATAAAGATGAATTTTGTAAATATTCAGTGTCAGTATCTGTACCATTTACGTTTTCATGTTAATTCCTCATCAATATTTCAACCTCTGAAAAAAAAATTTCTCTCTTTAGTACCCCGGCAAAAAACATCAGCCAGAAAAATGCAACCCTAAAAGTTATAAAAACAGACATCCAGCTACCTTCCAGTCTTTTAATAGTTGCACAAAATCGTCAGTTAGACCTGCAAAAATTTTTCAACTATGAAAATCAACCATTTCCCCCTGTTTTTTCCAGTAACGGTGAATTTCGACCCAGACATAAAAGTGATTTAGCACGTATTTTAGAGGAAACTATTGAGAAGAATAGAAACACCTTTCCAGGAACATGCGATGCTTTAATTTATGATGTACCAGTTCTTATTAACATTTTAAAGTCTTGCCAGTCTTCAAAAACCTTTAATGATTACTACATTAACACATTTCAACCCCATTTATGTAACGAAATTGAGAGTTTTAGTTGCTAAAGAATATATTTCATATAGGATAGATACATTACATCAAGCATTAAAGGTGAAACCAGACAAAAAAAGAGTGCAGGAATCAGGCGGCAAGTGCTATCGCATGTCAAACTAACTAAAAATTGGAAAAAAATTTTAAGAAAGTCAAGTAATAAAGAAGAGTTATTTAATCTGCTTGGAACACTAGCTATAAATTCCATAAAAATACACAAGTTATAACCGCTTCAGTTGAAGAAGTTAAAGGAAATAATATTGCACTAAGTTCCTTAATTGGATTGACTTGCCCTGGTCATGAAGAAGCTGATACAAGGATAATCTTGCACCTTAAAGACATGGCAGAAAAACGGATTGAAAAATATTGCTATATGCTCTGTAAATACTAATGTATTAGTTTTAGCAATTGTATATTTCTTTACTCTGTCAGATAGACACCTGCAAACTGTTTGGATTGTATTTAGAACAGGGAAGAATTACAGACTTATTCCCATCCATACAGTAGCTGCTGCAATTGGAAAAGAAAAAGCAATGTCGTTACTAGGATTCCATGCTTTCACAGGCTGCGACAGCAATCCTGGTTTCACAGGAAAAACAAAAAAGTCAACTTGGAAGACATGGATTCTCTATAAAGATGCTACTATCGCATTTTCATTTTAATCAAAACCGCAAACTTCCATACCTGACGATATTCTAAATATTTTAGCAAAATTCGTAGTATTGTTGTACTGTTCAACATGTAACAGCATAAGTGTAAATTGTGCTAGACAGGAATTGTTTATGACAAAAAAATCTTCCTATTGAACATGTTCCACCAACCAAGGGTGCACTAGAGCAACATATTTTACGGAGTGCTTTCCAAGCTGGACACATTTGGGGACAAGCACATGAGTGGGAAATATGTCCCCTCTCTCCAAACAAATGGGGATGGTGGTTGGATAATTTTTCATGGAAATTAAAATGGTCGGAGCTGCCCGAGATTGCAGATTCTTGCAAAGAACTAATAAAATGTATGTGCAAAATCTGCAAAAATAAGTGTAGTTGTAGGAAGGTTGGTATTTCTTGCACATTATTATGCAACTGTAAAAAAGAATGTGAATGAGAAATAATATGCTACAAACTAAAGTTTCTATATACTGCAATTTTATGTCATTCATTTGTTGTGTAGCATTCATTTTTTAATATGTTGTATAAGTGAGGCATTAGTAAAATGCATTTTTATTATTTATTTATTCCATTCATTTTACTCACTATACAATAAAAAATACTTTAATAATTGAACTAGTTTTATTTTAAGCATATTTCTGATATTAAAAAGAAAATTTTTGATTAAAAAATCGAAAATGATATCAAAGATACTTTTATATGAGTAAAACGGAAAAAATTGAATAATAGCCTAAATCTTAAATTCCTAAGACATTTCATTATGCCTCTCTTATATGCATTATTTTAATATAAGAAAGATACTGACCAATAGGGATATTATTATTACAAATTGCAGTTATTTCATACCTAGCACCTCCCTTAATAACAATCGATTTAGCTGATGATCTATAAAATTTATACACAAGTTATAAAGGTATTGTGCTCGGAGACATTAATGTAACGGCAACCGTTTTATTTTGTGATCCTCTGTAAATGAATGAAAACTGATATGCACTGCTTATTCTACAGTAAGTATTTTGTACCGCACCGCACTGATGTATATTAATTTGAATATGTTACAAAGAGTATAACATCATTAAAACACATTGCAAGCGATTTTCGTCTGCAGACCATAATGCAACCGAATACTTTTGATTGCCCCTGTAAATGAACTATGAATGATGCACACTTGAAAATGAACACCGAACTTGTTACGGTATACTACAATACCATATTTTAAATATCTGGATATCCGGGGTTTTTTTTTTGAGTTAATGCGCGACTAGACAGACGACCAGACTTACAGACAAACAGGCAAACTGAAATCATAAATACTTTTCGACTGTTCTGTAAAGTGTTACAAATAATATTTTTTATCTAAAAACATCTAAATTTCCATCAAACATGCTTCTATACGATGAATTGAAACGAAATTGCACTAATTCCCGAAAATGACGACATTTTGAATAACGGCCGCCACCTTGAATTCCCCGCACTTTACGCGATGCCCCCCCTTCTTATATGCTTTGTATTAATATAGAGCAGATACTGACCAATCGGTATAACTGTATCACGATGTGCGGTTTTCACCTTATTTTTGTCGTGTAGCACTTTGACTACAAGCTAAATTTAGAAGCAGCAAATTTTCTAGTAATCAGCCAATCAAATTTAGTGTTAAAATTGTATTCTTACTTAGTACTTGTAGTATAAAATTGTATTTTTACTCAGTTACAAGAAAATCTGTAAGAATTACTAGAAAACATCTGGCAACGATTCCGGTTTATAATGCCAGTTACTAAAAAATTCTGTGGAATACAAATATTCTAAAATAAATTTAGTAACCTGAGAATTTTTTTTTACAGTGTAGACAAAAATATTTTAAACAAAATTGTATTTAAGATACATGTAAAATAAAAAGGGTACTTTTCGGTTAGCCGGGCGCCAGTGAAATTTATATATCTATGTATACATATATATACATATATCTATACATACACACATTTATATATGCATGTATGTATATATACATATATATATACACATACATATATGTGTGTTTGTATACATAGATATGTATATATAGATATATACATTTCACTGGCGCCCGGCTAACCGAAAAGTACCATAAAAAGATATGAAGTGTATTTTAGAAACAAACGGTTAAGAAAATTTAAATTATTTTCAATTTTACAAATATTTTTATATAAATGGAGGCAAGCCCTCAGACGCTCAGAGGGAGCTATACTGAGATTTACACGTATTTCGTTACACTTCGGCTAAAGATCGCATAAAAAATGTTTTAATATATAAAATCAAATTATGTAAATAATTGTATTGAGAAATATCTTACTACTTTTTTTTTCATCGGGATTTTATAATTTCGAATACATATTTTTCATTACATTGGACTATCAAACATCTTTACTTAACTTTATTTAACACACTTTTTTTAACTTTATCCCACACACTTTATTTAACTTTTGAAAACAGTTGTATGATAAGTGAGTTCCATATTATTCATTACACTTTGAGAAATAAAGGTCATAAAACTTTTGAGCAAAATATTGAAATTCCAAATAGCCAAATAAATTTATTGAATATTTTTACCTTCTAAATATTTATAATTATATACTTGAATGACATATTTGTTGAGGATTAATTAGTATGAATGTATGTGACAGAATTAATTACCAGATCAAGAAATTAAATTTCCGTTTTGATTTTTTTTCACGTGTGAAAGAATCTCATTAAATCTACGTGGCCTACATGTAATTTGGCAAATGCCTCATTACCCCGAAGTTTTAAACGAGACATATAATTAAAACAATACATAGTCAAGTTTACATGTCTGCTATACATTTTTACGGAATTTATTAGCTACATATGTAAGCTAAGAGAGTCGGGCCACAATTCAACAGAGTAATTAAAAAATAAATGAATATTATTTTTTTGCTAAATTTTCCATGAATAATTGTGACTTCATTTGTTTTTTATGCATTTCCATTGCTATTTTGCTGTTATGCTGTAATTTAATAGAACGCTTGGAATAAAACCAAGAAAGTTATTTTGCGCAAACTGTCCTTACAGGATTGGTGTGATTGCGCACATGAGTAGGAGAGATTATTAATAATAAGTGCAATTAAATTGTTGCCGAAACGTCAGTGAAGGCTTACTGTTGAGACCCGAAAAGTTTTTGGTTTCAGTCTGTTTGTCTGTCTGTCTGTCTGTCTGTCTGTCCGTCTGTCTGTCTGTCTGTCTGTCTGTCTGTTCCGCGATAACTGCCGTAAAAATGATCCGATTAGTTTGATTTTTGGTAGGTATGTTGGTGAGATACCCGGAATTAGCTGTATAGTTTTTAGTTACATTTGGTTCATTCGTTCGGAAAATATAGAACATTTCTTTTTTTTATCATAATGCTTTCCTATGGGAATTCAGACGATTTTGAATTTTTTCAGTCGTTGAAAATAAAATATCGCATTTGATTAATGTATTTAAACAGTAAGTTATGAAGGCTAAAATTTATCAAGTCAGGTCTTAAATTATTCAAATTAATTTGAAATTTTGTTAATACATTCGTCAGATTTTTTAAATTAGGTGTATAATTTTTGGTGCAATTTTATACATCTGTTCTAATAATATAATACATTTTATTCTATCATTTTCTGCAATTTTTAAAATGCATTTATTTTTATTTTCCTCTTTAATTTAACCGTAACCTAGCAACTAAATTTTAAAGAATATCAAAATAATAAAATTCAAATAATTCAGACTATTTTGCCACAATATTTTATTGGGTGATTTTAATATTTTAATGAAATAAATGAGAATTTATTTTGATACAAGTTACCTTTTAACTACAGAATGATAACCGAAGCATTTTTACATAAGATATTATTCATTTCTGGAAGAGATGTGGATTATTCGTGGTTGAAAATTAGTATTATTTTTTTAAATAGGATATAATATCTCGTACAACGAGATGGTTAATCTAAAGAAATTAGCGTAGTAAAACGCATCCATACAGCCTGAAATAGCACAATTACTGGAAACTGAGTTCATAAAAAGTTATCACAAAAAATACTTTATAGCGCCAAATCACGGTTGCTATTTAGTGAATTGACAGTGGGCACGATTATGAATGAGTACACAATAGGTTTAAAAGTTTTCAAATAAGCCTATTTTTGAGAGATTTTACTATTGCCATCGAGTTAGAACAAGATGTACGTATGTAAAATAAATATTATAGAATTACCATCAAAACTGTTTTTCCGAAACAAAAATTGTAATAACACTAGATTTCTGCAATAGATATAAGTGAAATACAGTAGATTCAGTTTACATTTCCATAAGTTGCTTTTGTACACGAGATATTATTCAACTTATCTATCAGATGCGAGTGTTTCGTGGTTGACAGGTAAGTAAATATTGCTATTTAGGTACTAGGATAACATGAAATTATATTCTGAATTTTTGCTTATCCTAATAAAACCACTGTGTATAACGAAATCCAAGATATACTAGAATCATTCACACAAACAATAGGAAATCACGAATATAAATGTAATAAGATTACGGGGGGTTCAGGGGGGCAGAGCCCCCTTGAAGAAATGTACTGTTTTAATCTAAAAAATAGAATAAGAAGTTCATAAGAATGTCAGAATATTATTGCATAAACCGTGTTTAATTTAACGTTTTTAATTTCTGAAACCTTCGAATTATTTTATATGCGTATAAGTATATATGTAATAATTGCCGAAACGTCAGTGAAGGCTTACTGTGGAGACCCGAAAAGTTTTTGGTTTCTGTCTGTTTGTCTGTCTGTCTGTCTGTCTGTCTGTCTGTCTGTCTGTTCCGCGATAACTGCCGTAAAAATGATCCGATTAGTTTGATTTTTGGTAGGTATGTTGGTGAGATACCCGGAATTAGCTGTATAGTTTTTAGTTACATTTGATTCATTCGTTCGGAAAATATAGAACATTTCTTTTTTGATCATAATGCTTTCCTATGGGAATTCAGACGATTTTGAAATTTTTCAGTCGTTGAAAATAAAACGTCGCATTTGATTAATGTATTTAAACGGTAAGTTATGAAGGCTTAAATTTATCAAGTCAGGTGTTAAATTATTTAAATTAATTTGAAATTTTGTTTATACATTCGTCAGATTTTTTAAATTAGGTGTATAATTTTTGGTGCAATTTTATACATCTGTTCTAATAATATAATACATTTATTTTATCACTTTTTGCAAATATTAAAATGCATTCATTTTTATTTTCCTTTTCAATTTAACAGTAACCTAGCAACCATATTTCAAAGAATATCAAAATGATAAAATTCAAGTAACTCAGACGATTTTGCTACAATATTTTATTCGCAAAATAAAATATTATTGGAGGATTTTAATGTTTTATTGAAATAAATGAGAATTTATTTTGTACAAGTTACCTTTTAACTACTATAGAATGATAGCCGAAACATTTTTATATGAGATATTATTAATTTTCTGGAAGAGATGTAGATTTTTCGTGGTTGAAAATTAGTATTATTTTAAAAATAGAATGTAATATCTCGTACAACGAGATAGTTAATCTAAAGAAATTAGCGTAGTAAAACGCATCCATACAGCCTGAAATAGCACAATTACTGGAAACTGAGATCATAAAATGCTATCACAAAAAATACATTATAGCGCCAAATCAAGGTTGCTATTTAGTGAATTGGCAGTGGGCACGATTATGAATGATTACACAATAGGTTTAAAAGTTTCCAAATAAGCCTATTTTGGGGAGATTTTAGTATGCTATTGCCATCGAATTAGATCAGGATGTACTTAGGTCAAATAAATATTGTACAATGACCATCAAAACTGTTTTTCCGAAACAAAAATTGTAATAATACTAGATTTCTGAAATAGATAAGTGAAATATATAGTAGATTCAGTTTACATTTCCATAAGTTACTTTTGTACACGAGATATTATTCAACGTATCAATCAGATACGAGTGTTTCGTGATTGGTAAATATTGTTATTTAGGTATTAGGATAACATGAAATTATTTTCAAAATTTTTGCTTATCGTAATAAAACCACTGTGCAGAACGAAATGGAAGATATACTAGAATCATTCACACAAATAATAGGAAATCACGAATAAAAATTTAATAAGACTACGGAGGGTTCAGTGGGGTTGAGCCCCCCCCCTCCCCCACCCCCTGAAGAAATGTATTTTTTTAATCTAAAAAATAGAATAAGAAATTCATAAGAATGTCAGAATATTATTGCATAAACCGTGTTTAATTTAACGTTTAAATTCTGAAACCTTCGAATTATTTTATATGCATATAAATATATATGTAGTAATTTAAATAATTTAATTTGCGGATTGTAAGATATTAAATATTATTAAAAGTGAGTTTAAAAAACATTGACTTTCAGAGCTGACGTTGAGGCTCCTGATCTGTAGATTTACTAGTTGCCGAAACGTCAGTGAAGGCTCACTGTGGAGACGCGAAAAGTTTTTGGTTTCTGTCTGTCTATCTGTCTGTCTGTCTGTTCCGCAATAACTGCCGTAAATAAGTTCGATTAGGCTGATTTTTGGTGAGTATGTTGGTGAGGTACCCGGAATTAGCTGTATAGTTTTTAGTTACATTTGGTTCATTCGTTCGAAAAATATAGAACATTTATTTTTAGGTCATAATGCTTTTCAATGGAAAGTAAGACGATTTTTTTAAATTTTAACATTCACCGAAAAGAAAATGTCGCATTGTGATAATTGTAAATGCTAAATTATGGATTCTAAATTTACGAAATGGAGATCTTAATTAAATCCTATCGCTTTGAAAATTTGCCAATATATATATTAGAGTTTCGAAATTAATTGAATAAATTATTAGGAAATTTTATGCATTAATTTGAAATATATCAAACATTTTAATTTCTCATTTTTTACAAAAGATTCCAATGAATTTTTTTTCTCTCTTTCATTAAATGGTTGCTAAGCAACTATATTTCAAAGAATATCAACAAAGGAAAATTCAAGTGAATCGCATTATTTTTACGCGAAATTTTATTAAAAATATCTAATTTTCGGGTTACATAAGTTTTTAATATGCTTTTTTTAATGAAATAGATGAGAATTTATTTTAACTACTAAAAAATTATTACCAAATCGGTTTTCCAAGTGAAAATAATAACAAGAACGAAAAATCATGCGTCAAGCATAGATTATGTAGCACTTTCCAACGCTTTCAAAATAATTTTACAAAACATACCGTTTAATAAGCTAAAAGATAACATCTAAGTAAACAATTTGGAAAACGCATAACATATTTAAAAACATAATTTCAGGAATTTCCAACAGATACAATATTCGGAAAAATATCCGAATACTTTTATTCAGCCCTGTATATGATCTATAGATTTGTATATGCTAGGATGCTAAATTTTAGTTTAATTAGAAACGCGTAGCACAGTTTAAAATTATCTTTCTGGAGTTTCTGTCAATAAACGGAAATGTGTTCGCGAACTTTTGTGCTGCCCTGTATAGGATCTACAGAATTTATACACACCATGTAATGGACAAAAAACGAGTTAAAATTAAAATCGCGTTTAGTAACTTAAAACGCACTTCCAGGAATTAGTGTTAACAGACAGTAGAGAATTCTTTTGTGTGTCCCTGTAAATGAACGATGACTGCTATACACACACTATTCTGTAGTAAGCCTCTTGTAATGCACCTTAGATATATATATATATAAATTTCAATGCGTTTAAAATAGTGAAACATTATTTAAATAAACCGCAGACGATTTTTCTCCATAGACGTCATGTAACGGAATTCTTTTGACTGTCCCTGTAAAGTAACTATAAGTGCTATGCACACCCTATTACATATTAAGCTTCTTCTAATGCACCTTAGTGATATATATAAATTTCAATGCGTTTAAAATAGTGAAACATAATTTAAATAAACCGCAAATGATTTTTCCCCATAGACCGCAATGTAACGGAATTCTTTTGAGTGTCCCTGTAATAAAACTGTAAGTGCTAGACACTTCCGTTGAAATAGGGAACATGCTATAGATAACGACAATAACATATAAAAATTGCAGAGCAATCCGAGTATATTTACAGGAGTTAGAGCACAGACAGACGACCAGACGGCAGACGGCAGACGGCCAGACGGCAGAGAGCCAGACGGCAGACGGCAGACGGCCAGACGGCAGACGGCCAGACAAACCGAAGTCATAAGCACTTTTCAACTAGGTTGGAAAGTGCTAAAAACGTTGAATGCGTAAATTGAATATAGGTCACATAAGAAGATACAGATAATGTTAAAAATGAGTGATTTGTAGAGCTGACGTTGAGGCCTCTGATCTGTAGATTTACTAGTTAACAATAATAAATACACTTAAATGGCATTGTTGTAAGATTTTTGTGAATACATATTATTGAATATACGTGAATATTTCAACCTAATGATTAAAGAATCAAAAGAAGGAAAAAAAATTAAGATCAATTAAACAATTTGAATTGAAGAAAACAATAAAGAATCAGAAAAAACAACCCTATATAAGATTTCAAAATAGCATTAAATTACTTGATAGCACGTTTAACTTAAAAATAGTCTATTTTTATAATCCACAGTTTCAAAGTTTTCTTGTTTACAGACCGAATATGTCAAATTTAGTGTCGATAATGTTGTATCTTTAATTTTTTTTCAAAATTAATGCATATGATTTACATGCAATTTGAAATTTATGCAAATTTATCAATAAGTAATCTCTCCTAGCATGGAAACTAATGGGAACAATGACCCATCTCTCCTAATTAGCAGATGCGCAAACTCTCCAATTTCGGTAGGAGAGATTGTGCAGCCTTATATTTAAATATGGCCGTTTCCAAAACGAACCGGTAGTGTTCGCATTGTTAGTCTAGGTTAATGGATCATGAGAAATTGTTTAATTTTAAAATATTTTGCAATACTGACATTATATAGAAATTCTGACTAATAGTTATGAAAATTCAAACACTTACTTTGGAAAAACAAATTTATCAAATTTACAAACAAAGTTAAACAAAATAGCAATGTTTTATCCTAAACGATCGAAAGAATCAACATGAACATTCAAGTAGACATTCCACTACTGCTGTTGTACCAACTGGAGTCGCGTCGCGCGGACTCTACTCTTTCTCTCCGACCCTCTTTGTGCGCAATCTATCCGACCGCGCTATCTCTCCTGGCTTTACCTTAAAGTTGTATAATTTGTTTTTAATATTAATATTTAATATTGTAATTGTTATATTTATAAAAAAAATTGCTTGTTAAAAAGAAAATTGGCGTATAGTTTAGGAATAAAATAAATTATGCAAATAGTAGAATATACATATTTGTTAATCATAATGCACGTATTTTTAATTTCCACTTTTATTATTGTGCAAGGAGGTTACGAAAACGTGTACAGGGAATTTATTATAGATGTACTTTTGTAGGGATGTATATTCACTTTTGGTGTCAGTCATGTTTAACCAAATGTTACCATAAATGCCACGCTCTTAGAATATATAAAAACATGCTTTTAATCAACAATATTTGTTTAACCGTTTGTTTTAGTTTTTAAATGCATTGTAATGTCTCATATCATTAACGTCTTAGTTAATACACGCACATATAGTTATTTATGCTTAATTCAGTAATTTATGCCAGTCAAAAGTCTAATAAACTCTTTACAAATACAGAAAATTTTAAGAAATTATATCTCTATATGATATAATCCTTCTTCTCAATTTTTCAATTATTGCTGTAACTTTTTGAGTTTTCACGATATTTTACTGGTCTTTTTATATGAGTTGTCCTATCGTATTGACTATCAAACCATGACAAAAAATATTTGCTGTAGTTTGCGCAAGCGCAGTTAAAATTTGTTTCATAAAAATACCTATATCTCATCAAATATGCAATATAATAATATTTTAATCACAGTACACTATTTCTACGATTTTTTGTCAATTTTTCGGAAAGCGGTGTTAAATTCGGCTGTAAACTCTGCATGCTATAAAAAAAACCTTTTGATTTTTTCACAGAAACGTTAACATCTTCAAGAATATAAGTGCTATGCTTACACAAATGCACACAGATGTTGTACAGGACCTACATAGTCATTTGCTACAGTGACAGACCATTTTTAGCATTTTCTGTTACTTGGGTGATCGAAAATATTAATTTATTATTAAAATTATTATTGCCTCCCCCCCCCCTAATTGTCCTCGCGACAAAATCTTCTCTGAAAAACATGAAGTCAAACATGTTTTTTATATCCTGAAAGTTCAAGGGCATTCCGGGCATTTCCTCACGAGTTTCAGTAAGATATTCGACGAAATGTCTGAAATTGGTCACTGCCCCTTAATTTCTGGACACCAGTATATATGAAAATGTAATTGATATAAATTACGATGAGTCATTATTTTGTCTTAGATATTTAAACTGTATATATTTAGTAGAGATTCTGTCAATCTGGCTCAAAACTACAAAGATGGGAATATATATCTGACGAGAACGTATTTAAAAGAATCAGAAAAACAGTGTTTGTAAAAGGAATGTAAAGTGTAAAATTGAGTATGCCAATATGTCAGAAACGAAAAACTTGTACATTGAGAAAAATGTTTCTGCCATAAATCATTTTGTGAAAAATATAGAAGTTCAAACTGGATCAATTTTGTTAAGTAACAGATCATTTTTTAATATATATAATTTTCTGATCTTTGTCTTTTTGCTTTAGACTATGCTCGATATATTTCATGAAATAATCTTGTTGTTTCATCATTAATAACTGGTACCTACTTCCTTTAAATGTATATTTGTGGATTTTTTTTTTTTTTTTTTTTTTTTTTTTTTTTTTTTTTTTTTTTTGCATGTAAATATTAATACAATTTAAATTTCTCTATTGATATGTGTTTTGACTTATCTAATTTACGTATTTTAATAGTGTTATGCAATAGCTTGCATTTACAAAATGAAACACATGTGTCCTAAGAAGTGCAACGCGGTCGTTCTTTATAAATACTATGACATCCAACACGGGCTTCCCGGGATAGAGAATATATGTGAAAACCATTTTTTTTTGTTATTGAAAACACTAATAATTTTCTTACATTTAATAATTTTTTTTAGATTCCCGCTAACAAAACCAAAGAGAATTTTTATATAAAATATGTCAATTATATATTCAAATAAAAAATTTAAATTTATTAAAACCGATAATTTTGTATTGGCCTCCAACAATAAGTTTATTTCAATTACATATCTGTTAAATCTGTGTTTTATTAATACTATTTTATTTATTCGTTAATGAAGTTTTCATTTCATTATTGAACATTATCCGGAAACAAATGCTGAACTTTTTATATTGTTTAAAGTGCAAACGGATTAATATTTTGTAATCGTCTGCAAGCGATAGAGATAGATAAAAAAATGCTTGAAATTTAATTTAAATGCTATAATAAATCTGTCAGTTAAGATATAGTTTTCAAACAAATTGCATTTGAAAGTAGATTTTTTTCCATTTTATATAACTGTGTAAAAATTAAAAATGTGTGATGTTTAGAAATGAAAAAAATTGCAAAAATCACAAAAACAGAAATTTCATTTTCGAATGAAAATGACGTCAGCGTTACGCACGGACACGTTTGTCCTTTATAATATAGATAGATATAGCCTTTTCTCTGTAAGGTTAAATGTAGTTCGTGCTTTCAAAAATGTTTCTCTTTATTAACATGTGAACTGAGTTAAAACGACTGTAGTCTGAGTGTAAGAATTCTTTATATTTACAGGTACGATTAACATTTATATCAGTATGCTATTATTTTATTACTCAGCTTCTGTGACAAATATTTGTTACAACATCTATTCTTTAATTACTTTAACGTTTCTTTTGCTAAATCCTTTTTCATCGCCACTTATACGAATGAATAATAGTTTTATAGTAATTAAAATAAAAGAATTAAAAAAAAACTTTTTTCTCACCTACATAATTGTATTTTCTTAAGTACATAAAATACTTTATATTTTACATAAAACAGTAAATTACACATTTAAAATTTTTAATTCAAGTAACTTGACATATTATATGTAGTTTTATAGCTTCGTAAGTATTTTGTTCTCTTGCAACTGTTCTGGAAAAGATTTAAAAAATGAAGAACACTCTAATTAAAGTTTACCGTTGAAATAGAGGTGCTTTGAATTTTAAACGCCATTAGGAATGCAAAATATTCTGCTGAGAATATAATTAAAGAACATTATTATTTATTTTACAGCTTCTTTTACATTATTTTTGAAAAGACAGCTTCTTTAAAAAAAAATATTACAATTTAAAACTTTGTTTAAAGAATAGACTTTAAAGTTAACGTTTTATTTCTTCAAAAAAATTTTTGAATCTGAAATATAAGGCTGGAATACCAGAAATAGGTTTTTTCCAAAAGACTGGTATTACTAAAATGTGTATTTCACAATATCTTGTGATACTTTAATTATACATTGTAGGGCTTTGGCTTAGCCAATTTTAATCCCTGTACATTATATGAGATGCCTTTAAGATATTTTATTGTATAATATGGATATATACAAAAAGTAAAACTGTGAGAGCGAGAGCTATAATGTCAGTTTCAGTTGATAAAAAAACTAAGTTCAGTCACCATTATATCATCACAACATCATTTTATATATGAATTTCAGAAAAGTGGTAAGAAAAGTTTTTTTTTTTAGTTTATTTTATTTTATATAGGATCTACAGTAACTGTTTTCTTTTGAAAAAAAATGTGGAATGGGTTCGTGAGAGAAAAATCCTTGAAATAAAATAAAATCTGTCACTTGTGTGATAAATAAAAAAAAAATATGTCGGCAATTTCCCCCCTTTTTCTTAAATATTTCTTTCTAAAATCAACCATTAAATATCAGGATTAAGTTTATTATGATAAAACTACATAATTATTAGACAAAGTTATATTTACTTTTATTACTTGATCCGACTTTATATTGCAGATGATATATTATTCAACAACGAAAATAACTTATAAATCACAGGTTAAAAATTTACACTAACCATGATACATTAGACAGACTTGGATACATCTAAACAACAATTAAATTAAAATATATACTTACAAATATGTAAAATAAAAATAACAAAAAATACAAAGTATACATTTCACTATGTCATCGCATATCTTCTTGAGTACTAACATCAACCACAACAGCAATACATCGAACAAAACTGGATTCAGTTAAAATTGAAGTTTTTCTTTTAGAAACAGGAAATATTCATTAGGAACTGAACATGATTCATTGAAGATATGTGGGTATAGCTTAGCCAATCATCCTTCCATGAACTGTCTATAATTGTAATCTTTGCAGTTATTTTTCAAAATTGAAGAATCTACGAAAGATGGGGTTCAAAAGCATGTTGGACTAATCTGTAATTTAACTTGCCATTTTTAAATCCTCTGATATTCTCCTTAAGTCGAATCTCCATAGATCTTCCAGTCTATATATTGGTAAAACTGGCAGAACTATGGAGATTCGACTTAAGGAGCATATCAGCGCATTTTTATAAAAGCAAGTTAAATTTCAAATTAGTCCAACATGCTTCATCTTACGTAGATACGCCAAATTTGAAAAATAACCCCAAAGATTACCATTGCAGAATATACATGGAGGGATGGTTCACTAAGCTATATCGTATATCTTCCAATGAATCAGATTCAGTTCCTAATGAATATTTCTTGTTTCTAAAAGAAAAACTTCAACTTTAACTGAATCCAGTTGTGTTCGATGTTTTGTTGTTGTTGTTAATGTTAGTACTGAAGAGGCTATGCGATGACATAGCGAAACGTGTACTTTGTATGTTTTTTTATTAAATGTTTTTAAGTATATATTTTAATTTAATTGTTTTTTAAATCTTTTCAAGGCTGTCTAATGTTCCATAGTTAGTTTAAATATTAATTTAATTCAGACGTTAAAATGTGAGTATATCTTAAGCACAGATTAAAAACTTAAACTATCTTCATTAGGGGTCGTAAATTATCATTAGGGTTAGTAAACTTCATTAGGGTTAGTAAATATCGAATTACATCTCAGGTAAAAACGAAACTTGTCACATATGCTGCCACCAAGTGACATTAGAAAGAAATTATAAGTTGGATATTATAATTTACAATATTAATCAACAGATTACAGTGTTAGATTTATTTCACCAAAAATATGGCTTGGTACTTTCATGCCCCGACCCCCTCATTTGTTGTATAGATTTTTGTGTCTACGGCTTAGGAATGTGGAAAATCTTCATTAGTCACTATTTTTTTTTCAATTAATAAAATTAAAGTTTTAATATCTTTGATGTGCATTTCTACTGTATTTCGTAAATAACAGTATAGATTTTAACAAGAACTCTAAAAATAACAGTAATAAATTTTAAAATAAATAATTTTATAAATAATTTTTAAAATAACTGTATTAATTTCAACAGCCGTGTAATTCGCGTCAGATTTGTTTATTATATGACATTATAATTTGTTAATAAGCGACTGATTTGCTTATCATTTTCAATCACATAGAAAATGTACTGTCATTTATAATTAAATGATCCCAAGATGCAAAGACATATTTGTTGAAGTAATTTTTGTGGTTTAGAATTGTTCAAGATGCTTATTAGCTCCTATTATTTCCAATGTATGGAATAAAGGTAATATATTTGGTATGGATTGGAAGTTGTTTTCGTAAGTATACATGTATCTTATATGATACATTAAAATAAAAAACAAACCTAATTAACTAAAATATATGCATATGTGTAGTCAAAAGGAAAGGGAAGGATGCGTGTAAGTATAGAGATATCTTTTTAAATAATTAGTGCTAAGCATGAAAGTAATTTAATAATTAGGATGAATTTATTAATCTTCATCATTCTGGTGCGCAAAATTGCATTCGTTTAAATTGCTCCGTGTGGAAAAATTTGCATCTAAGGAAGTTTTTTCTTGTTGTTTTCATTTATTTTTTCCTTTTAATTCTTATCGTGATATGATATAAGTTATTCCGTTAACGCTGGAATTATTTGTTTCGATCTTCTTTTATAAATTATTAGTTAATAAGATATTTATCTAAATGAATATTTGCTTAAATACAAAACTTGCTTAAATACAAATACATAAATAAATAAATAAATAATAAAAATAAATAAATAAATAAACTTAAATTTTTTTCCAATCACATGAAATAATTGTTTCTTATGCTTAATCTTGGTAAAAATAATAATTCAGAAAATTTCAGATAAACTTTGTGTTGTCAAAGTTTCAGTAATCCTTTCGTTAAAGTGATATAATTTTTTAGAGTCTATAGCATGCTCATAAACTAAGTTATAAATCATCTAAGAAAAATAAATAAATTTCTAACATAAAAAAAATTAACAATAAAAATAAACAATATAATTTTTTTTAAGCATTAAAATTCAAAATGGATACAAAATAATTATTTTCTACCGCGAAATTAAATTTATATAAAATTTTAGTTTTAAATAAGTACTAATATTTATTTATTTACTTTTTACTTTTTTTATTTTTTAGAATTTACTTATTTTTGGTAAAAACGATACACGGTTTTAGAGATATACTTTCAGTAATTTTGTAACTAATTTTAGTTAGTATTAATAATAAGTAAGTATTAATTATTATTAGTATTAATAATAAGTAAGTATTAATAATTAGTTATTATTTTTTTAAAGCTCGTTGATACAGTTATATTAGCAATCCACAGCGAAAAATATTAATAAATATTTAAAATATTTCAATAATTATAATAAATGATTTTCTCATTTTAAGGTTTTTATAAGCATTTCTAGTATTTTAGTTAAATAATGATAATACACGGTTTTACTAAAAAGTTAATTTCATGGTTTTATAATCATCAATACATTTTCATATAAAGTGCAGAAATACAAACGCATATAATTACAGTATATATTCTGAAAAATCTATTTCGAAATACAATATCAGTAAGCATGAATATTTGTAAAGGCATTGTTCACATGACAGTATTATTGTAATAGTACATGAATGAAAACTAGAATATTACTATATTTAAAACCGTATTTTGTTAACCTGATAGAAAGTTAGACGTTTACAAATAACGATATTAAAAGTACAGCTTTCTATGAAAGTAAACATGTTGCGAAAGAATGAGAAATATACTTATTTAAATTAAATATGTGATCGTATTGTATAAGAAATGCATTTAATTACGTGATATTTTCAAGAGTTTAATAATGAATGTATCTTTATATCTGCATTATAGATCTCTACTTTGTATTATCTTCACTCAATATTAATACAATGATATGTTAAATAAAACAATTACAGTATTCTTATAGTGATCATTTGATTAATATTGTATAATTTAAACGTTCATCAAAGAATACATTTAAATCGATTGTTGTGCACACATTTCATAAAAGTCGATGTTAAAGCACTATACGTGTTTTAAAACAAATATTATGAATATTTTTATTTTCATAAACTATTTTAAACTTAAAGAAATTCCACACGTATTCAACAGCATAGCAAAATATTTTGAAAGTACTTGGAATTTTGTGTGAGTCATAGCAATAGCAATTGAAACTAATAAAAGTAAAAACTACTTTTATCAACAAGAATACAATAACTATTCAATTTATTTTTCCTATCATGCTACGTTGCATTTTCTTGCTATTTCTACTTTATAACCGAAGGAATATTAACAGTCAATTAACGGTAATATCAATTTTAATGGAACAATGGAACAATGTAGTTAGCAGCATGGAATACCTAGTTGCGTACCAACTGAACTTTTAGGTAACGGTGATTGACTTGCAAGGCAAAAGGAAGCCGTGAGAAATTTAAAACGTTAAAATTAAATAAAAAGTTTTACAAATACATCAATTAAATAGAAGTATAACAAAAAATGTAAAAAAAGTAAATAAAAAAAAAATTCATTATATCAAAAAAAAAAAAAAAAAGACAGACGAAACCTACCCAGGTCCGAACCCATCTCCAAAAAGAAAAAAAAAGTCTTCTTTCAGAGACCACACATTTAGTTTAAAAGTTAGAAAATAATAACTTTAAAAAAACAATAGGCAGACTATTTTTTTTTTTGTAATACTAAGACAAAAGATAAGAAAAGTTAAGTATAATTGGAGAGAGGGGGAGACCTCATAGTCTGGCAATTCAGCTATGATTCCGTTAGGTATGTTGTAAATAGTTTTATAGATTTTTTTTTTTTTTGAAAGTTGACATATACGTTTTTTTTAAAGATGTGGTGCAGAAATCTCTGTGGATAGTAGTGTTTCTTAAATGGCGGTGGCCATTCCTGATAGAATCTAAGATTTTTATTATGGGCTTTATATAAATAATTCATATTGGTGTTAATAGCAAAGCCCCAATGAAGAAGAGGTGAAAGTGATTTAGAGATACCAGCGACTTTAATATTTCTAAAACGTTTATTCCAGGTAAGTCTTCTATCAAGGGTAACCTCCAGTATCGTTAGTACATGGATCAGTAATTTTATTGATGTTAATAAAGGTTAGGGTAAGTGAATTTTTTAGAAAAGTTTTTTATTCATTAAGTTTAACGTATCATTGAGTACACAGCTTGTGAATTCATCTATATGTTTTTGGAGAAATTTATAAAGAGTGCATGGATGATGTGCTGAAGCGTAAATTGCCGTGTCGTCCGCGTACAGGGAAAGGTGAGTACGCAAAGTGCGAGGGATATCGTTAAAAAATATATTAAAAAGAGACAGCTGGAGAATACATAACGAAGGGTTTTTTTAATATTTCCGGTTGCAGAATGCACATAACATTTTCTATTATATAGGAGAACAACATTATGCTACTAAATCCTGCATATTTTTGGTTTATAGGTGAAATATTAGAAATAAATTGTTTTGCATCCTTCGCCGGAGGAAAAAAGAAGAAATACACGATACCACGAATATACTGCTAACAAAATATGCGCAATACAATAAGGCATAAAGGCCATTTCCAAAAACCTGCTTTGAAAAAAACATTTCCAACTTCCTGTATGAAGTTAACTCGTCACTTAGAATATCGAATATGCTTAAACTCGATTTTAGAATGTTAAGCTGGAAAATAAATATTACTGACTATTTAGAACTAAACCACGTAAATAAGCAAATATTACATTTATTTTACTTATAATTTATATATTCGTGCAATTTTTGTTTTGCGAAATATACATAATATATGATTTGGTTTCGAGAAACATGCATGTATTTGAGAGCTATTGTAAACATTCCTTGTATACTGCTGCACATTCCATTTTTCAGGCCAAAATGTTTGGAAAATTGAAGAAAAATTACATGCGCATTCAAGTTACGCGTAAGTAAAGTAGCAAAAAATGTATGTATTTATAATTTACTCATAACAGGTTTTATTAAATTTTTGCTAAGGAAAAGATATTTATGAGAACATCTCATATTATCTAAACTGAATTATCACAATGAACATTTTTGGCAATTTAAAAATGTAGATTCATATACCTGAATATAATAATTTACGGATAAAAGAACAAACAAGAGGATCGCTCATTCGAAAGATAATTTGATTGTTTTATTAATCTGCAATCATATTCCCTACGATTCAGAAAAATACAAATGCAGATTTATGTGTATATAGGATAACTGTTCCTCGAACACAATATCAATATCGTCGCATTTTCTATTTGTGAATGCATTACACTTACAACAAAATTTATTTATTATCTCTGACTGAAAGCAATCGCAGTAGTTATACAATGATCTGTTAATGAACTGAAGAAAGGATACTAACGAAGCTACTGCTGCCATTACTGAATTTATCGTGTCCGTTCCACTTTCTTTGTTTATCCCACTAAAAATATCCCGTATAAAAATCTTAAAACTGGTAGTTTTATGCAGAATTTTATGATAAACGCGTTAAAGCAGATAGTTTTCAATCGAAGAATAATTTTAGACACAATTTACTTTTGAAACTGACCAAGATTGATCAGTTATATAAGTTTTATACAATAAAAAACTATGTTTAGCAATTTATCCATATTTAGAAAGCACATGCTGGACAAGATTGTTATGCACAGCGTCCAGGCCAGGATTCGAACCAGGGACCTCTTGGTTTAATCTGCCAATTCTCTATCAAATGAGATAGCCTGGACGAATCTGGAGAACACATTTCACCCAGCGAACATGTATTGATAAAGGCATTTGGTCTGTTATCTGAAAGAGCTCAATAGAATAAATCGCAGGTAATGGCTCTCCAGTAAACGCTAGATACGTAATTACACTTGTTTAATTTTAGCACAACTATTCTAATCCGTAAATATTTCACATGTTTTGTAATTTTCTAAAAGTGAAAAAGTGCCCAGGCCAGTATTAGAACCAACCAACTCTTGACTACCAGGTGCCATGATCAATAAATGTTAGCTAGTGAGAACAGACATGTAGATATGACAGTATGGACTGAACATAGACAAACTAAAACACCGCATAAAAATATAAAGCAGGACAACATCAACAAGTTTCAGAAAAGTATAATTAGAGCCCTACAGTAATTCAGTACATTTAAGACTTCAGACTGATGCAATAATTTGTAATATCCGATTTTTGTATTAATAAAGATTAAAGTATTATAGCTTAGATTAAATGATTTGAGTAAGTTAAAGTACTGTCATTCATTTTAGTACATTGCAAATGAGGCATAACGATTATCTCGAAGAAAGATTATACGTGAGACAGAATTTCATACGCCTTTGTGGCGCATTTTGAAAAGTACATAGAAATAACGAAAACAACCGTCTCAGAAAATTTTCCATTGTTTTGTGTTTTAATCATGCTGCGTTTACTTTCCTCATACGTAATGGGAACAAAATTGGAGTTAATTTTTTTTTGAATTAAATAAAGCAAAATTTACTACTGTATTAACTAAAATGCTAAGTATATCGTGTATACTATAATATAATAATTATAATAAATATACAATACATTTTCAAACACATAGGGGAAGATCGGGTAGCCCCGGACACTTGGATAAATTGCAAATAAAAAACAAATGAATGAAATTTCTGTCTTTATTTTACACTTACAATAAAATTACGAACTCCTTTAATGATTTTAATTAAACATTGCTAATAATATCGAATTATTTAACGAAATATACTGAAAATACTTTGGCCTTATTTTTTTGGCGTCACAAGAAATGGCGGGTAGCACGGACATATTAATCAATGGTGTCCCAACCGTTTTTTGGCCTTACAAACATCACAATTATAATAAAAATCCGATGCATCTATATAAACACAATCTTCATGGAACCAGTCTTTGCATTCCTGGCACTGAATCCAGTTTTTTTCAAATGTTTCTCCGCTTATGACGCATTCTGTCTCGTTTTGTCGAAAATTTATTGACGAAAACAAAACACTCACTCACGACTAATTTACTGGGTGCCCACGCCGCAATTAAACTGTATTTTTTCAACTATAGAGGGCATTTATTTACAATAACTCTTTATTTACGCAACACTTTTAATTTCTTAGAAATTTATATGTCCGCGGTTACCCGCCGTCCGCGACTACCCGACTTTCCCCTAAAAATATAGTACTTGTTTACTTTCCTGTTAAAAATTTAATGTGCAAAATATGTCGCCAAGCAATGTGATTTAACTCCAGTGATACATAAGAATGACTTAACTTTAGTTCTTGTAAATTACGGCGCTGCATCTCACAAGTTTCGTACTTCATTTTTATTTATCGTATGGATTCGTTTTTGAAAGGAAGGATATAAGTTAGATTTTAATTCTTAGGAAAAAAAAAAATCAAATATTTTAGTATTATGGGAATATCCCATCAAATATTTGCACATTAATGAGTGCGATATGATATTTTATTTTCAAACGACGAAGCACTGGCGATGGAATGTTTAAAATATATATAGATGCACAATGCACATACACAAAATGTCGTATTATACGAAAATTTCGTATAATGACACTTTTCTTCCATATGTACGATACATATGGATACAAACATTATTTAACAACTTCAGAACTGATACATAAATAGAGCTAAAATGACTTAAATCAGTACAACTTCTTCTTAATAATCCTAAGTATATTTTCAAAAAATGTGTCTTTTAAATTCCCATATTTCATTACAAGCCACAACACAAAAGTAGAATAATTCATTAAGTAAAAAACATACCTCTTTAGCTTAAAAAAACTTTTAATGATAGGAAAAATATTGATTAGCGTAAATGTTTTATGTTATACAAATAAGATTTAGTTCGAAATTTACAATGATTTATTGTAAATATCCCTAGATGGAATGCTGAAACATAATTCTTGTAGTTTATTTATTGTTATTGTCAAAGTGATCAGACGCGTTGAACATTTTTGTTTAAAATTGACGTATAGTTACAAAAACTTTTACATAAAAGTATGGTGTAATATATGTTTACAGTATTAAAATTTCTACTATGTTAAACCAAAATATGGTGAAACATTTTAGTATCAGTTGGATCTTTATGTAAACTATAAAACTGTATTGAATAAACTATAAAACTGTATTGAATTAACTAAAAACTGTATTATACGAAACATATTATAAGTCTTAGGTTGAACCTGTTTTCCAGAAAGCGTTCATGACAAGGTCACCGTCCATAAATTACGAAAAACCGTGCGAAAATCTACAGAAACGTAAATAAAGCAAGTCAAATATATTCACACTCATTCAATTCGTAAAAAAATAGACTTAAGCTTAAAC
This sequence comes from Maratus michaelseni, assembly GCA_963931845.1. NCBI lineage: Eukaryota > Metazoa > Arthropoda > Arachnida > Araneae > Salticidae > Maratus > Maratus michaelseni. The sequence goes on from OZ007592.1 coordinate 399,940,235, forward strand.
TACTTTTACATAATATTATCGAATTTCAATGTGCATTTATGAAATAATTTCCTGTGAAATATACAGAACATAAAAAGGAATGAATAAAGACATTATATTTAATTTATCGTCGTGCTTATATTTATATATATAATACAGTTCCTTATTTTTGAGCATTCCATGCTTTACTTCATTTGAAATTGTATTTCAAAAGTCCATATTCTCCATTTGAAGTGGACTGTTAAAACAATGTAAAAAACAGAGCAATTTTATAATCACAATATTGTGGTTCTTAAGTTAATAAATTCCCATCAAATAAGGGGCTATAATCACGCATAAATTTCATAAGTATTGTTATACAACCTTTATCCCAGAATAATATTTTTTCAGTGCACTTACCATGTATTTCAGTACACTTGAATAAATTTACAAATTTAAATTGCATACATACGGATTTTTGAAAAAGTTTCATGCGCTCATGTATGAAATACAAGACAGATTTATGTAGGACAGTAATACATTTTACATATTTCTATTCTATAAAGCTACTACAAAAAAAAAAAAAATTCATTGGAATTTTTGGTTTAAAAGATAATATCTTATTGTTAAATTAAGTGTTCAAACCACATTTTTTTCATAGCTTTTCAACGCATTACTATTAAGTTGATATCTATCAGTTAGTTATTGTTTATTACAATAGGGGGCTCTGCCCCCTACGAGCTGCGCTCGCCAACCCCCGTTCTGACACCGCATGATTTAAAAACACTCTGATTTGATCATCTCTAAAACGATTACGGAAGATTGTATTATAATTAAACAACCAGTGGCGATCTGCTGTAACAGGGTTTCCATTCATTTTCCTTTGACTGAGGGATTTTAAGGTCGAATCAACTGCTGTTGAAACAGATTACAACTGTAACTGTCACCAAAATATATGATTTAGCGCCAAACGTGCATAATCGCGGCGTCGCGTCACTTTCAGTTGACATCAGATGCGTTACACGAGTTAGTTTTTTCATCGGGGAATTTTTAATTCAACGCTTATTTGTCTTTTGATACTTCTCCATTACCCCGTCAATCAATTTTCATTAAAAAAAAAAAAAAAAAAAAAAAAAAAAAACTATCGTTAAACTGTAACACCAAATAAACAAATAGAAGAATTTTGACATTGGAAAGGAAATATTATTATTTACGCTGTTTTAAAATTTGCAATAATGGGTAAAAGATATGTCGAAATAAATTGATCTCTCATGAAAATATAATAATTAATTGAAATTGTTTGGAAATATTGTTTTTTTTATCATTTTAAATGTGACGTGAATTTCCCTAGTTACTCGTATTTCTCTTTGTAATATTCACGCGCAAGTATATTTTTATTACGTCATTTTCTACATTTATTGCTTTTAACACGTGATCATTTAAATATTATTTTAAAGTTTTATTTCTGTTTTTAATAGTCTCGTGTAAATACATTTCTTAATTGAAAGGGAATCTTATTACGTGCGCTATTTTACAAATTGGCAACGGTTCAAATAATGGAATTTATGAAATATGAAATAAATCTTCGTCAAAATAATGAAAATTTTGAATAAAAAATTGGCAACGGTTCAAATAATGGAATTTATGACATATGAAATAAATCTTCGTTAAAATAATGAAAATTTTGAATAAAAAATTGAAATATAACCTGAAAAAATTACTCAAATTAAAAAAGTGATTGCAGTCTGCACTCCGCAAACTTGTCAACTATATCCTTACAAATTATGGTTAAATTCCTGCGGATAGTTTTCGTTCCTATAAAACTTTTTTCAAAAAACTGTTTTGACGAACTTTGATTTTAAATATCTCTTAAAATAATTCTTCGATTTAAAAACTGTTTGCTTCAGCGTGTTTATCGAACATTTCTTTATAAAACTACCAATTTTTAAAATTTTACATGCAATAGTTTTCTAGATATTAGTCCAGAAAGACTTCAAGGCACAAAATCTTAATTGACAGCGGCGGCAGCGGTGGTTACTTTTTTTTAATATAGAGAGATTACAACCGACTAGTAACAGATTTTAAATTTTGGATGATCGTTCTTAGTTTTGCATGAAGTTAACCAGATATTTAATTGCATTAAATTTAGCTTCTTCGTACAAAGTGTCTATTTAATGTCTTTATTAAGTTTAAATTATACCGTTCTCTGTTTTGAAACATTAAAAAATTCAAATACCAGTGGTACAAGGACAATTAAATTATATACTCCATAAAAAATTCAACAAAACAATACAAATCAAAATACCCAAATAAATTTAACGAAAATTTATTGAAAATTCTGTATAATTAATAGTTTACATTATCAAATTTTATACACTATGCATGTTCATTATTATATCCTTGGATGATATATCTGTTGACATTTAATTAATATGAATTTGTGTGACAGAAATATATATCAGATAAGGAAATTAAATTTCCGGTTTGCTTATTTTCTACCTGTGAAAGAATTACATTAACTCTACGTGGCTTACATGTGCATTTGGCGAACACATCATTTTTATGTAGCTTTGCGACTTTCACAATTAAAGCATATCATCGAGAAAGTTACCCGCCGTTGTATGTTTCCACAAATAGTTAGTTACATATGTAAATATATATAACTCACTTTCAATATGAATATTATAAAATATGTTTTCTATGCTTTTTTTCAACGTAGAAAAATTTAAAAATGAAATTTGACACCTAGTTTCAAAAGGTGTTACTCATCTAAAAATAAGAAAATTATATTGGAAGAATAGATGAAAAAATTTAAATGATATTTATTAGTTATGTGGACCGTCTAGGGTAATATGTAATACAATATTAGGATATACGTTTTTAATATTAGTATAATAATAATAATAATAATTATTATTATTATTATTATTATTATAATTATAAATTTTGTTGTTGTTGGTTGTGTAAGTTTTTGCAAAAGTAATGTTAACTTTCAAATTATGTTATCTGATAAAGTCTTGCGAATTTCTCTTGCGAGATTTCTTTATTCCTAAAACTTGACTTCTTCTGAGAGAGCGAAACGTATACATACAATGAAAGGTATACGTATTTTTTAGTATCATTTTATATTGGTATAAAATATAAAATGTCATTCTCCGAAAAGTGTCGGTTAAAAAAATAGAGACGAAATGAAATTTACAAACATAGATTAGCCTAACTTAATCTAATAAAAAATATTATGTGTTTTTTAGAATGCATTTTATTGCAATTTATTAGTCTTATTTTACTGTACAGTACATTTATAAGTAGATTCAGACCACTGCCTCATATATTGAAATTATGAGGGAATCCAAATCCTAATCCTAATTCTAATAATATTATAAATCTGATTGTGTGCAAATGTTAGGCTGAAGCCAGCGTCAAAATGGAGCATTTAATGACCCTCTATCTTTGCATATAGATTGATTATAGCCCTCGAATGAACATAGGCTGGTTTTTGTTTATTTTGTTCAAATATTTTTCTTAATAGTTTAAAATTTCGTTATTTTCATAGAGAATAAATGGACACTTTTTCGTATAATATTTTAAAATGTTTAAATTTACTTTACCGTTGCTAATGCTTTATCGTTGCCAAAACTAATTTAAAACCCTGAATAATAATTTATACTCAACAATTTAGTTTCAATTGGAAAATTTTCACGTGAAAAATGAAAATGAAATGAAAAAATTAAAGAATTAAAAAGAAGATGAAGTAATATTATTAGAAGTAAAACGTACTTTTTTTAGTTTTTGATAATAATACAAGGTTTCAATAAGCGTAACCATAGGAAACAGGCGAATATGACGACATATATCGAAAATAAAGCGGTTATGCTTTGATTGGTGAAATAAAATGATCTTAGGATTTTTCTTCAATTTATTTTCTTTTTTTTTTCTTTTGTATGGTAAAAATACTCGGCGTTTTACCGTCTGTGCATGGCTAATGTAACTATACCGTATTTTTTATTTAAATTTTAAAAAAGTAAAAAGAAGTTTCAAAAGAAAATTGTTAGCAAATGTCAATAACATGCTCCTCAAAATTATCCATGTCGAAAATGATGTCATGAATAGCGAGAAATAGCTTTTTTTTAATCTTAAAACTAAAAGAAATAACACGATTACCTAAAAAAAATGACGAATGTTAATAGTTCCATTTTTGTTGATAAAACCTAAAGATTTAATATTATTTCGTTAAAGTAACATAATTTCCCTTATGCCAGTATTGAAGTGAATTGCCTGGAAAAGAAAATTAACAAGAATTATGTCATTAAAAAGGGATTTCTCTGGGGAAAAACAGACGTCATATTTGAAATAAAACGGGAATTTTCCAATATGTTTTAAAATGAGTGTGAATCAATTCCTTACATTAATAAAATAAGGATCAGTAAGTATAGAAAGTAGATGAGTTTCACGCCCTATTTATAACGAAAAATTTAAATGTTTTTTATCTGTACTGATTATTAAGCATGAGTATCCGTTATATACAGATGAGAGTTTTCTGCTAAAAATAACATCATAATTTTAAGAAAAGGAAAATGAACACGAATATATTATATTAAAATCTAACCGTGTGTTTGTATTTCGCAACTACTCCTAGACTATCGAACCCAACGCGATTTACTTAATACCGGTCATCATTGATCCGAGGATGTCACACAAACTCTCAGAATTTAAACAATTAAATTAGATGCCGACATTTTTTTAATGTAAATTTTAACGAAGTTTTTTTAAAAATGGAAAGTAAATTACTCCATATTTGTGGATAAAAAAGGAGAAATAAAACAGATCAGTATATTTTTTACGACATTTTGACAAAATATTGATTTCAGTTAATTATTCGAAAAATAAAAACATATTTTCACATAATCATAATTCATGAATCAATTTATATTCCGGAGAACAAAAATTGTCTGTCAACATATTCTCATTTAGAAAACAAGATTTGTTTCAGCTATACATTAAACCAAGGAGGCAGAATTGAATTTAAAGAAAAATCATATACTATTTCCAATTAATGTTTTTTTGAAGGATGGCTGTTAAAATTTTTCACAAAGGCGCTAAAAGTAAAATTGTTTATCAGGTAAAATGGACATTTGTTTTTACCCAATTCGTCTATTTCCACGATTTTATTTGCCCCTCCTTTTTACATTGGTTGCAATTTTATTTTCGCGATTATTTGGCACAAAATTTCACTTTTTTAAGACTGAGGTGCAGGGTCCCTATAACAAAAAATATCGTATTGTCACCTATGAAATGTGATAAATAGTTAGTTAGTTATTAACATTTTTAATTATCGGGAGTGAAATATTTGGCTTAATTAATATATTTATTCTTCTTTTAATGTTGCGTGAACGAAGTCACGGGTAACAGCTGGTAATATTATAAATCCGATTGTGTGCAAATGTTAGGCTGAAGCCAGCGTCAAAATGGAGAAATTAATGGCCCTGTATCTTTGCATATAGGTGGATTATAACACGGAAATGAACATAGACTGGTTTTTGTTTATTTTATGCAAATACTTTTCTTAATAATTCAAAATTTTATTATTTTCATAGAGAATCAATGGACATTTTCAGATAAAATTTAACCATTTTACTTTATCGCTGCTAGGACTTTGATCGTTGCCAATAAATAAAAATGCGGAAAAATATTTTTTCCTCAACAATTAAGTTTCAATTGAGCGGTTTTCACGTGAAAAATAAAATTAATTCAAAAGAGGATGAATTTCTGTGATATTTGAAACAACAATATGGAGTATTTATTATTATACATGAAGTATGAATATCGGTTACATTAAAAAGATCTTTTTTCTGTCAAAAACTGCGTTATAAATAGAAAGAAGAATTAACAATAATTATATTATTAAGAAAAAGATTTCGCTTGAACCATGGAACTATGAAAAGGATCCTTCATTTTTGGCTTGAACAAATATGACGTCATAAATAAAACATGTATTTTCAAATATTCGTAATATTACAAAGAGCATGACTATCAGTGTATAATAAAAGTATATACATAATGGATGTCATATTCAAGATGAATAACTGAAATATTTTTTGATACTGATTAATAATAATCTTGAGTATCAGTTACAAACAGATGTGAGTTTTCTGCTAAAATTCACGTCATTATTTTCAGGAAGAGAAAATTAACCAGAATTATATCATGGAAAAGAGATTTCTCTGGAATCAAAGTGATGTCATAATAAAACGGGATTTTTTAGATATGTTTCAAATGGAGCGTGTATCAATTTCATACATTAATAATCATTAGGCCTAAGGGCTGACTTCATTGGATCGAGAGAGGCTGCACGTGGAACAAGTACTGGATTCATTGGACGGGGAGAGGTTTTCAAAGCAAGCCGCCAGTTGTTTGGGCCGACTGTAGGGTTGCATTTTCAGCATCACGCCAAACATGAACATTTCATCTCTATTTATTCTCTGAACTCTGTGATTAATAATACAAGCATCAGTAAGATTATTAGGAAAAGAAAATTGAACACAAGTCTATTAAGTTAAAATCTGACTCTGTGAATTTTGCAACTACTCCTCTTAATGCAACGCGATTTACTTAATACCGGTTATCATTGATTCGAGGATGTCATATAACTCTGAGAATTTAAAATTTTGAATTAGATTTCGAGATATTAATATTTTTTTGTAAATTTTAACGAAATTTCTCTAAAAACGGTACTTAAATTACTCCATTTTTGTGGATAAAAAAAGGAGAAATAAAACGGATTAATATATTTTTATGCCATTTTCCCATTAAAACTGAAAAAAAATATTTCATTTTCAATTTGAATAGTTGGTGAAAAAAAATCTTGATTACAGTAAAATTTCCGAAAAATAAAAACATATTTCCACATATTCAAACTTTATGAATCAATTTATTCTGCAGAGCAAAAATCGCCTGTCAGCATATTGTCAAGAAATCAAGATTTGCTTCAGCTATAGATTAAACCAAGGACACAAATTTGCTGTTACATGCAAACGTAACACTTGCAATTGCAAAGCTTTTTGCAACCCCAAATTATATGCAAACATAACATTTACATGTAATTTGCACCCAAATTAATTTTAATTTGAACCGAAATAAATGTTAATTTGCAATTAAAATTACATGCAAAAGTAATGTTTACATATAATTTTGGGTTGCAAAAAGCATTGCAATTTAAGTGTTACGTTTGCATGTAATTTTGGGCTGCAAAAAGCTTTGCAATTGAAGCTCCTTGAATTTAGGTGTGGAATTATTCCTCCCTATTCACAAGAATTGAATTTAAAGAAAAAGAATACACTATTTCCAATGAATTATTTTTAAATGATGGCTGTTAAAACGTTTCTCACAGTCGTTAAAAGTAAAATGGTTTATCAGGTAAAAGTGACATTTCTTTTTACCCAATTCGTCGATTTACAAGATTTTATTTGGCCGTCTTTTTTCCATTGGTTGCAGTTTCCTTTTCGCGGTTATTTGGCACAAAATTTTACTTTTTTTAAACTGATTTACGTCAAGGCCCCAATAACAAAGAAATATCGTATTTTCTTCTATGAAATGTGATAAAGAGTTATTTAATTATTTACGTTTTTAATTATCGGGAGTGAAATATTTTGCTTGATTAGTACTTTTTTTTTTTTTTTTTTTTTTTTTTTTTTATGTTACGTGAACGATGTCACGGGTAACAGCTAGTAATATTATAAATCCGATTGTGTGCAAATGTTAGGCTGAAGCCAGCGTCAAAATGGAGAATTTAATTACCCTGTATCTTTGCATATAGGTTTATTATAACCCAGGAATGAACATAGGCTAGATTTTATTTATTTTATTCAAATATTTTCTTTAATAATTAAAAATTTCATTATTTTCATAGAGAATAAATGGACATTTTTCCATAAAATTTAACCATTTTACTTTATTGTTGATAGGGCTTTGATTGTTGCCAATAAATAAAAACACGGAAAAATATTTTTTCCTCACCAATTAATTTTCAATTGAGCGATTTTCACGTGAAAAATGAAAATCCTAATCCTAATAATATTATAAATCTCATTGTGTGCAAATGTTAGGCTGAAGCCAGCGTCAAAATGGAGCATTTAAGGATCCTGTATTTTTGCATATAGGTTGATTAAAATCCTCAAATTAACATAGGCTGGTTTTTGTTTATTTTATTCAAATATTTTCTCTAATAATTAAAAATTTCATTATTTTCATAGAGAATAAATGGACATTTGTCCATACAATTTAACCATTTTACTTTATCGTTGCTAGGGGCTTTGATTGTTGCCACAAAAATAAAAACACGGAAAAATAATTTTTCCCCAACAACTAATTTTCAATTGAACGATTTTCGCGTGAAAACTGAAAATTAAAAAAATTCAAAAGAAGGTGAATTTCCGTGATATTTGAAAAAAAAAATATGGAGTATTTGTTATTATACATGAAGTATGAATATCGGTTAAAATAAAAAGATATTTTTCTGTCAAAAACTACGTTATAATTAGAAGGAAAAGTGCAACAATAATTATATTATTAAAAAATAGATTTCGCTTGGACCATGGAACTATGAAAAGGATCCCCTTCGGCTTGGACAAATATGACGTCATAAATAAAACATGTATTTTCAAATATTCGTAATAATACAAGGAGCATGAATATCAATGTATAATGAAAGTAAATAGATAATGGACGTAATATTTAAGATGAAAAACTGAAATATTTTTTATCGATACTGATTAATAATTAGCTTGAATACCAGTTACACACAAATGTGAGTTTTCCGCTAAAATTTATGTCTTTGATTGCCAGAAAAAGAAAATTAACAAGAATTGTGCCATTTAAAAGAGATTTCTCTGAGGAAAAAGTGACGTCATATTTGAAATAAAATGAGAATTTAAAAATGTGTTTTAGAAGGAGCGTGAATCAATTCATTACATTAATAATGCAAGAATCGGTAAGTTTAGAAAGTACATGAGTTTCACGTTATATTTAAAACGAAAAATTTAAATATATTTTTTTAGCTTTTTTTTTTTTTTTAGCTAGCGATTATTATGCATGAATATCAGTTACATACAGATGAGAGTTTTTTGCCAAAACCTACACCATGATTATTAGGAAAATAAAAATAATTACGAATCTATTATATTAAAATCTGACCGCTTGTTTGTATTTCGCAGAGGATGTCATAAACTCTCAGAATTTAAAAAAATGATTTAAATTCCGAGATATGATTATTATTATTTTTTTTATATAAATTTAACAAGTTGCTCTAAAAATGGCAACTAAATTATTCCAATTTTGTGGATAAAAAAGAAGAAACGAAACGGAATAATATATTTTTTCTCATTAAAATTGAAAAAAAAAAAAGAATTTATTTTCAATTTGAATAGATGGTGAAAGAAAAAAAAATCTTGATTACAGTAAATTTTTATAAAAATAAAAACGTATTTTCACATATTCAAACTTCATGAGTCAATTTATTCTAGAGAACAAATATCGTCTGTCAACATATTTTCATTTAGAAATAAAGAATTTTTTTTTTCAGTTGTAGTACATCTCCTAGAATATAGGCGCTGTAGTTATAGATTAAATCAAGGAGGCAAATTTAAGCTCCATGCATTTAGGTCTACAATTATTGCTCCCTATTCACAAGAATTGAATTTAATGAAAAAGAATATACTATTTCCATTATCTTTGAAGGATGGCTATTAAAACGTTTCACAAAGGCGTTAAAAGTAAAAAGGTTTACCAGGTAAACTTGACATATGTTTTTACACAATTTGCCGATTTCCACGATTTTATTTGGCCCGCCTTTTTTGTTGGTTGCAGTTTCCTTTTCGTGATTATTTGTCATAAAATTTCACTTTTTTAAAACTTAGTTATGTCAAGGCCTCTATAACATAGAAAAAGTCCTTCCGGCCTGTACCGGGAGGAAAAGGTAGCTTTCCTATATCTTCGTTTTAAAATTTTAGCTATGTTACACGAAAACAGCAACTTAAAATGCAAATAAAACGTTTACAAAAGATTCGTTAATACTGAATTTGAATAAGAAATTCGCCAAATTATTGAGCAATAGCCAAATTGGCTTCATTTATGAAGACTTATTTTGGTCGCCAAATTTGGCGATATTTCGCCAAATGTCGCCAAGTTTGGCGAGAATTTGGCGCTAACGGATATGAATATATAGTTTTATGCGTTTGATTGGGAAAATTATTACAACAATGAAAATTTTTGTAATGTGCTGTCTTGTTTCAAAATGTCAGCCACCCTAGAATTTCAAACTGCTCTATCTCAGCCGTTTTTTAAGATAGAGGTAAAACAAAAAATGCTCTGGAATCCTCGTTTCAAGGCCTAACACTGAATTAAAAAATAAATTTGAATTTTTAACTTTTTCGTATATTTATTTTAGTTTTAAATTTTTAATTGGCCGCCATCTTGAAACAAAATGGCGGACCAAGCTGTCCAACGAACTCGGTCGAGACATTTGTGAGCTTAATACACACAATTAGTTTCATCAAAATTGATTTATAAATACGAGCGTTATCGTATGACATAGGTCAGATATATATATATATATATATGGAGATATATATATATATATATATATATATAAATCAACATTTGAACGGAGGGTGGTTTTGGGGTCTGGGGATCATGATCGGTGAAAATATATCGAAATTTTCCGGAACTGCTTTCCTCCGAACGGCTGCAATAGGTAGCTTTATACTTTTTTGTATTGAAAGCTACCTAATACTGTATTGTCTCCAATGGAATGTGATCAAGAGTTAGTTAATTTTTTACGTTTCTAATTATTGGGAATGAAATATTTTGCTTAATTAATGAATTTATTCTTATTTTAATGATACGTGAACGAAGTCACGGGTAACAGCTAGTAATATTATAAATCTGATTGTGTGCAAATGTTAGGCTGAAGCCAGCGTCAAAATGGAGCATTTAATGATCCTGTGTTTTTGCATATAGGTGGATTATAACCCTCTTATGAACATAGGCTTGTTTTTGTTAATTTTATTCAAATATTTTTCTTAATAATTCCAAATTTCGTTATTTTTATAGAGAATAAATGGACATTTTTTTCGTATAATATTTTAAAATGGTTAAATTTACTTTACCGTTGCTAATACTTTATCGTTGCCAAAACTAATTAAAAACCTGAAATAATAATTTTTACTCTACAATTTAGATTCAATTGAAAAATTTTCACGTGAAAAATGAAAATGAAATAAAAAAATTAAAGAATTAAAAAGATTAAATAATATTATTAGAAATAAAACGTACTTTTTTAAATAATATTGCAATATTATTTGATAATATATTGCATATTTGATAATAATACAAGGTTTCAATATGCGTAACCATAGGAAACAGGCTAATATGACGTCATACATGGAAAATAAAGCGGATATGCTTTGATTGGTGAAATAAAATTATCTTAGGTTTTTTTCCTTCAATTTCTTTCTTTTTTTTCTTTTGTATCGTAACAATACGTGGTGTTTTACCGTCTGCGCACGGCTAATATAACTATACCGTATTTTTTATTTAAATTTTTAAAAAGTAAAAAGAAATTTCAAAAGAAAATGGTTAGAAAATGTCAATAATATGCTCCGCAATATTATCCATGTCGAAAATGATGTCATTGATAGCGAGAAAAAAATATTTTCATTCTTAAAACTAAAAGAAATACCTCGATTACCTAAAAAAAAATGACGAATGTTCATAGTTCCATTTTGTTGATAAAACCTAAAGATTTAATATTATTTCGTTAAAATAACATAATTTCCCCTATGCCAGTATTGAAATTAATTGCCTGGAAAATAAACAAGTATTATGTCATTTAAAAGAGATTTCTCTGGGAAAATATATATTTGAAATAAAACGGGAATTTTCCGATATGTTTTAAAATGAATGTGAATCAATTCCTTCCATTAATAATACAAGGATTAGTAAGCATATAAAGTAGATGAGTTTCACGCCAAATTTATAACGAAAAATTTAAATGTTTTTTTATCTACACTGGTTATTAAGCATGAATATTCATTATATACAGATGAGAGTTTTCTGCTAAATATCACATCATAATTTTAAGAAAAGGAAAATGAACACGAATCTATTATATTAAAATCTGACCGTGTGTTTGTATTTCGAAACTACTCCTAGACTATCGAACGCAACGCGATTTACTTAATACCGGTTATCATTGATCCGAAGACTTAACTCTCAGAATTAATAAAAATAAATTAGATACCAAGATTTTTTTTTTTTTTTTTTTTTTTTTTTTTGTAAATTTTAATGAAGTTTTTCTAAAGACGGAAAGTAACATACTCCATATTTGTGTATGAAAAAGGAGAAATAAAACAGATCAGTATATTTTTTACACCATTTTCTCATTAAAACTGAAAAACAGAATTTTTTTTCATTTTGAATAGATAGATGGTGAAAACAAAATCTTGATTTCAGTAAATTATCCGAAATATAAAAACATATTTACACATATTCAAACTTTATGAATCAATTTATTCGGGAGAACAAAAATTGCCTGTCAACATACTGTCATTTAGAAAACAAGATTTGTTTCAGCTATACATTAAACCACGGAGTCAGAATTGAATTTAAAGAAAAAGCATATACTAATTCCAATTAATGTTTTTTTGAAGGATGCTGTTAAACGTTTCACAAAGGCGTTAAAAGTAAAATTGTTTAACAGCTAAAATTCACAGTTGTTTTTATCCAATTCCTCTATTTCCACTATTTTATTTGTCCCCCCTTTATGCATTGGTTGCAATTTCATTTTCGCGATTATTTGGCACAAAATTTCACTTTTTTAAGACTGAGTTATGTCAAGGTCCCTACAACAAAAAATACAGTAAAAAATACCGCAAGTAACTCTTATGAAATGTGATAAAGAGTTAGTTAATTATTAACGTTTTTAATTATCGGGAGTGAAATATTTTGCTTAATTAATGTATTTATTATTATTTTAATGTTGCGTGAACGAAGTCACGGGTAACAGCTGGTTAAAAATAATTCAAAAGAAGATGAATTTCCGTGATATTTGAAACAAAAATATGGAGTATTTGTTATTATACATGAAGTATGAATATCGGTTACATTAAAAAGATCTTTTTCTGTCAAAAACTGCGTTATAAATAGAAAGAAGAATTAGCAATAATTATATTACTAAGAAAAAGATTTCGCTTGAACCATGGAACTATGAAAAGGATCCTCCTTGGCTTGAACAAATATGACGTCATAAATAAAACATGTACACTATGACGCAAAAGTTTAGACAATGAAGAAATTCTTACATACTTTGAAAAATATTTATTCAATTTTCAAATCACTGCTTGAAATTAATGTGCTGTACATATAAACAATATTTATAACAAAGAAAAGTGGAATTGTGCATATTGCAATAAATTAAATGGTAACAAAAATAAACTGCTGTCTCAAAAGTTTAGACACAAATTAAATAAAATCGAAATAAACAATTTTTAAAACCTGGTTGCGCATCCATGCTTATATATTACGTCATATACACGAGATTGCATGGAAGAAACTAAATCTTGCATAGTTTGTGGATCGATATCGTACCATGCATCCTCAATAGATGTCTTAAGTTCCTGTACAGAAGAGTATTGTCTAGCGTTGCTATAAACTTTGCGACACATGATGCTCCAAAGGTTTTCTATAGGGTTAAGATCTGGGCTACATGCTGGCCAGTCGAGAACTCTTATATTATGGGAATTAAACCAAGATTTTGAATGTTTTGCAGTGTGAATTGAAGCATTGTCTTGCTGAAATTCCCACTGAGGACCCCCTAGAAGCTCAGCAAATGGCAGTAGGTTTTCTTCTAATGTCTGTGTATAATGCTGTGAAGTTTGACGACCACTGGTAAAGGTCAGAGATACTTGTCCATTATAGCAAAAGGCTGCCCAAACCATCACCGAGCCCCCTACTTGTCTGCGACTAAAAAAACGTCGAGGTTCCTTCCGCAAGTCATGCCAATACGATAAACAACCATCTGGACCATCCAGATTCCACTTTTTTTCATCGCTAAATATGACTGACTGCCATTTCTCTCCATATGACATATGCTTTCGAGCCCACATAATTCTTTGTAACTTATGATGTGGCTTCAGAGCTGGTTTCTTCTGCATTTTGCTATAAACGATTGTTCCTTTTTCCAAAATTCGTCTACGAATCGTATCCTTTGATACAGAGAGTCCCGATGAGCTTTGAACTCCACGTACGCTCATTTGTTGAGTACTCGCTAGTCTTTGTATCAGGCGATCCTCTCGTACATTTGTCACACGTGGCCTCCCAGACCGACATTTTGCTTTATATTCGGAACCACTCGATAAAACTCGATAAATAGATTTTTTTGACGTATTAATAATAGCAGAAATTTCAGAAACGCTCTTCCCTTCACCTTTCAACTGCCAAATCCTTGAAACCTCATTCACTTGAATTTCTTTAGCTCTCGGCATGTCGACTATGAAGCGCAATCGTTTGCAGAACTTAAGTACTCCAAATTTGTGACATCATCGAGTCTAAATTTGCATATGCCAGCGAATATTCAAAGAAATTTAGAATAGTGTCTAAACTTTTGCGACAAGCACATTTGAATTTTTATGAAAAAAATTAGTATTATAGCAAATAAAATGACTGTCTTTTGTACATAGCATTTTAAATCAGTTTTTGAATATATTTACAGGTTTTTGTAATTCTGACGTCATAATTCTACATTTTAAAGCTGAATGACGTCATTGTCTAAACTTTTGCGTCAGAGTGTATTTTCAAATATTCGTAATATTACAAAGAGCATGACTATCAGTGTATAATAAAAGTATATACATAATGGATGTCATATTCAAGATGAATAACTGAAATATTTTTGATACTGATTAATAATAATCTTGAATTACAGTTACAAACGGATGTGACTTTTCTGCTAAAATCCACGTCATTATTTCCAGGAAAAGAAAATTAACCAGAATTATATCATGGAAAAGAGATTTCTCTGGGATCAAAGTGACGTCATAATAAAACGGGATTTTTTAGATATGTTTCAAATGGAGCGTGTATCAATTTCATACATTAATAATCATTAGGCCTAAGGGCTGACTTCATTGGATCGAGAGAGGCTGCACGTGGAACAAGTACTGGATTCATTGGACGGGGAGAGGTTTTCAAAGCAAGCCGCCAGTTGTTTGGGCCGACTGTAGGGTTGCATTTTCAGCATCACGCCAAACATGAACATTTCATCTCTATTTATTCTCTGAACTCTGTGATTAATAATACAAGCATCAGTAAGATTATTAGGAAAAGAAAATTGAACACAAGTCTATTAAGTTAAAATCTGACTCTGTGAATTTTGCAACTACTCCTCTTAATGCAACGCGATTTACTTAATACCGGTTATCATTGATTCGAGGATGTCATATAACTCTGAGAATTTAAAATTTTGAATGAGATTTCGAGATATTAATATTTTTTTGTAAATTTTAACGAAATTTCTCTAAAAACGGTACTTAAATTACTCCATTTTTGTGGATAAAAAAAGGAGAAATAAAACGGATTAATATATTTTTATGCCATTTTCTCATTAAAACTGAAAAAAATTATTTCATTTTCAATTTGAATAGTTGGTGAAAAAAAAATCTTGATTACAGTAAAATTTCCGAAAAAAAAAAAACATATTTCCACATATTCAAACTTTATGAATCAATTTATTCTGCTGAGCAAAATTCGCCTGTCAGCATATTGTCAAGAAATCAAGATTTGCTTCAGCTATAGATTAAACCAAGGACACAAATTTGCTGTTACATGCAAACGTAACATTTGCAATTAATTTGCACCCAAATTAATTTTAGTTTGAACCGTAATAAATGTTAATTTGCAATTAAAATTACATGCAAAAGTAATGTTTACATATAATTTTGGGTTGCAAAAAGCATTGCAATTTAAGTGTTACGTTTGCATGTAATTTTGGGCTGCAAAAAGCTTTGCAATTGAAGCTCCTTGAATTTAGGTGTGGAATTATTCCTCCCTATTCACAAGAATTGAATTTAAAGAAAAAGAATACACTATTTCCAATGAATTATTTTTAAATGATGGCTGTTAAAACGTTTCTCACAGTCGTTAAAAGTAAAATGGTTTATCAGGTAAAAGTGACATTTCTTTTTACCCAATTCGTCGATTTACAAGATTTTATTTGGCCGTCTTTTTTCCATTGGTTGCAGTTTCCTTTTCGCGGTTATTTGGCACAAAATTTTACTTTTTTTTAAATGATTTACGTCAAGGCCCCAATAACAAAGAAAAATCGTATTTTCTTCTATGAAATGTGATAAAGAGTTTGTTAATTATTTACGTTTTTAATTATCGGGAGTGAAATATTTTGCTTGATTAGTACTTTTTTTTTTTTTTTTTTTTTTTTTTTTTTTAATGTTACGTGAACGATGTCACGGGTAACAGCTAGTAATATTATAAATCCGATTGTGTGCAAATGTTAGGCTGAAGCCAGCGTCAAAATGGAGAATTTAATTACCTTGTATCTTTGCATATAGGTTTATTATAACCCGGGAATGAACATAGGCTAGATTTTATTTATTTTATTCAAATATTTTCTTTAATAATTAAAAATTTCATTATTTTCATAGAAAATAAATGGACATTTTTCCATAAAATTTAACCATTTTACTTTATTGTTGATAGGGCTTTGATTGTTGCCAATAAATAAAAACACGGAAAAATATTTTTTCCTCACCAATTAATTTTCAATTGAGCGATTTTCACGTGAAAAATGAAAATTAAAAATAATTCAAAAGAAGATGAATTTCCGTGATATTTGAAACAAAAATATGGAGTATTTGTTATTATACATGAAGTATGAATAATCGGTTACATTAAAAAGATCTTTTTCTGTCAAAAACTGCGTTATAATTAGAAGGAAAAATGGACAATAATTATATTATTAAAAATAGATTTCCCTTTGGACCATGGAACTATGAAAAATATCCTCCTCGGCTTGGACAAATATGACGTCATAAATAAAGCATGTATTTTCAAATGTTCGTAATAATACAAGGAGCATGAAATCCATGTTTAATGAAAGTAGATAGATAATGGACGTAATATTTAAGATGAAAAACTGAAATATTTTTTATCGATACTGTTTAATAATTAGCTTGAATACCCGTTGCATACAAATGTGAGTTTTCCGCTAAAATTTACGCCTTGATTGTCAGAAAAAGAAAATTAACAATAATTATGTCATTAAAAAGAGATTTCTGTGAGGAAAAAGGTGACGTCCTTTTGAAAAAAAAAAAAAAAAAAAAAAAAAAAAAAAAAAAAAAAAACAGGAATTTTCAAATGTGTTTTACAAGGAGCGTGATTCAATTCCTTACATTAATAATACAAGGATCGGTAGGTTTAGAAAGTAGATATGTTTCACGCCATATTTAAAACAAAAAAAAATTAAATCTATTTTTTATCTATACCGATTATTAAGCATGAATATCAGTTACATACAGATGAGAGTTTTTTGCCAAAAACCACACCATGATTTTTAGGAAAAGAAAAATAAATACGAATCTATTATATTAAAATCTGACCGCCTGTTTGTATTTCGCAACTGCTTTTTTCAAATTGTCAAACGCAACGCGATTTATGTAACACCGGTATTAACACCGGTTATCATTGATCCGAGGATGTCATAAACTCTCAGAATAAAAAAAAAATATTTAAATTTCGAGATATTATTATTATTATTATTATTATTATTATTATTATTATTATTATTATTATATGTTTTGTAAATTTTAACGAAGTTTCTCTAAAAATGGCAACTAAATTATTTCATTTTTGTGGATAAAAAAGAAGAAATAAAACGGATTGATATATTTTTTCTCATTAAAACTGAAAAAAAAAAAAAGAATTTATTTTCAATTTGAATAGATGGTGAAGGAAAAAAAATGTTGATTACAGTAAGATTTTTGAAAAATAAAAACGTATTTTCATATATTCAAACTCCCTGAATCAATTTATTCTGGAGACAAAAATCGTCTGTCAACATATTTTCATTTAGAAATAAAGATTTTTTTTTCAGTTATAGATTAAATCAAGAAGGCAAATTTAAGCTCCTTGCATTTAGGTCTACAATTATTTCTCCCTCTTCACAAGAATTGAATTTAATGAAAAAGAATATACTATTTCCATTATTTTTGAAGGATGGCTATTAAAACATTTCACAAAGGCGTTAAAAGTAAAATGGTTTACCATGTAAACTTGACATATGTTTTTACACTATTCGTCGATTTCCACGGATTTATTTGGCCCGCCTTTTTTCATTGTTGCAGTTTCCTTTTCGTAATTATTTGTCACAAAATTTCACTTTTTAAAAACTTAGTTATGTCAAGGCCTCTATAACATAGAAATACTGTATTGTCTCCTATGGAATGTGATAAAGAGTTGGTTAATTATTTACGTTTCTAATTATCGGGTATGAAATATTTTGCTTAATTAATGCATTTATGCTTTTTTTTTAATTATACGTGAACGAAGTCACGGGTAACAGCTAGTGATGAAATATTTTTGAAAATCACTTAATCACAAAAATGATTAGGATTAGCCATATTTTTAGTTGTTAAATACCTTTTAAAATACATTTAATATAATATATTAACAGATAAATAATTTATTTGCTTATATTAAAAATATAACGGATGCGGGAATGATGGGTAATAAAAATACTTCCATTTAATATTTAAAAACCTTGTTAAATTATTGAAGACTATTGTTATGCAAAAAACAAAAGATGGTGTCTTTACTTTACTAGAAATATATATTCAATACAGCCTATCCTAGACTTATAAAAAGCTTGTTCTAACATTTGCTGAGTAAATAGCAGCAGATTTATACTAAAGTGAGGGAATAATGTCGAGTACTGGGGACAATAACATGGAGTTTCCTAATTCCCTTCACTGCATAAAATATAATCATATATATTAAGCGAGAAAGTGTGGGTGATAGGTTGAACCAAGCTAAAGTCAGAAAAATTGGAAAAATAATATGTATCATATATTTTACTCCAGAAAGCGATTTTCCTGATTACGGGTGATATCGTAAATGGCTTACTCTTTTTTTCACGAAACTGGCCTACTATACAGAATTGAGCATTAGAAAATGATTTTCCTAGGTCCGGAATTCGCGAAAATTCATCTTGACAGGTTAAAACGAACTCAGCGCTGAAAATGCTGCTTGCTATAAATCTAAAAAATGCTCAAAAGACACGCCTAATCTTTTATTATGAAACCTGCATCCTATACTAAATCGAGCACAAAAAGTGATCTAGCTTGGCCCCGAATTCGGGAAAGTTTGTTTTGAGAGTTTAAATTCAACTCCTCACTGAAAATTCTGCTACAATTCGAAAACGGCTCGAACTATTTTCACAAAATTGACTGCTATACTGATTCAGTAACCAGAAAGCCATTTAACTGGGTCTCTGATTAGAGAAAATTCGTTTTATATGATTAAAACAAGCTTATTAATCAAAATAATGGTATTAATCGAAAAAAATTCCGATAATGTTTATGATGCATCCTGGCGCAAAATTAACAGCAATTTAAAATCAAGAAATTTTTCCTGCCAAACGTATCACACCTTTGCCGAAATAACTCATGTTTGCCGTCAAATAATGACTTGGACAACGATTAAAGAAACATTTACTTTTTTATTAAACATGTAAAATATAACTTAAAGTATGCCTGACATAATATCATTCATAAACAAACTTTTATTTTTTTAAATGACAATCCAAATTTTCTGCATGTACAAAGTATTTTTTTACTTTAAAATATGATGTTTACGTACTCGAGTGAACGCTCAAAATCTAAGTTCTACATCCTTTTTAAAAACTAGAAACGTTATTTTTACGCAGATATCAATAATAAATATTTGTCTTTACTCAATTACAGTATGCATTATATATATAAATAAATAATAAAATTTTATCTTTACTCAAATGCAATGTTGAAATAAGTACAAAAATAAAAATAGTTTTTATAATACATTTTTTTATAATCATCCAACCTTTATCTTAAAAATCAACACCTAATCTTTTAAATCATTTCATGTTTATTCCGCAGAATGTGACATGCAATACATTAATTTTGCGTGGGCATTATTTCTAAATTCATATCTCTACGTATAGTCCTAACTTAATTAATATCAAATTACTAATTGATAAAAGAGTAGCATTTTAAATATCATATTCTGTATTTTCTATTTATTTTTGTGCGCTTTTTTTATGTCGTTTTTTTTTGCATAATTAAATCAATTGTTTGTTTTTTTTTTTAAATCTCATACGCATGCATACATTACAGAGAAAATTTGGCGATATATCGCACTTGCGAACTAATTGCAAAATGCCTTAAATTTAAGGTATTACTTTATAATTAAGTTCTAAAAACATTAAAATGCTGTATTATCATAGGAAACACACCTTTGGACATAATATTAATTATGTACAAAAGCATTTTTTTTTTAAATATTGTTTGTTATTCCTTCGTAATTAGGGATGGTCGACTACTGGTGTAATACAGCATTGTATTATTTGGCTCAAAACTACTAGCAGCTTTTTAATCCTGGAAAAATTTTTGCCAATCCCCTATACTTATTTTTTAAACATAAATTGTAAGAAGATATAATTTCCAGTCGAATGGTTATCTCCGTTTTTTTTTTCGAAAAAAATTGGTGATTAAAATATATGGGGTATTTTTTTTTCTATTTTTGGCCGACTGAACTTCTTGGGTAAAAAACAGTGGGAAATGTTCTACAGGTACATCAGTAATGCACTAATTGACAATGTTATATGGAAAAAAGTTTTGAATACCTCGACAATAAACAAATTTGGTACTTTACAATTGCGGAAATATATAACAAAAAATCATAACTTAATCTAGATAACATGGAGTAATTCGATAGATTATAATATGTATACAAAAGACGCAAAACAATTAATTGACAGCATTTGATGTGTAACGTTGCTAGTAACTTTCAGAAACTAGAAATTATATTTTCAAATAGAAAAGAATAACAAAGGAATTTTTCTTTACTTATACTCATACAGTTACTACTTACTCTTACAGTATGAATTATGTAGAGTTAAATAATAAAATTTTGTCTTTACTCAAATACAGTTTGAATGTTGGAAAGAAAAAAAAAACTACCAAGCGAGGCTGGGTCTACCAGGTACTTATAATTAAGTGGTGAAATACATAATTAAGCATCTTTAATGGATTTTATATTGAAACATTATAAACATGATAAGAAACCACTTTATTTCGTACATGTGTGAATGGGGAACTCATTGAAGGAGTAATATTTGTGCACGCGCATTTACAAAATATTTTTAATGTTATATTCAATTTCAATAAGCAAATAATTAAAGTTTATAGGTATAACTGATTAACCCCTTAAGCACCATGACGTACCTGCGTACGTCATGAACTCTTCTATTTGAAATACCAGGACGTACGTGCGTACGTCCTCATTTTAAGTCCAGACTGCTATGTTCTCAGAATCTGCATTTTTACGTCGCTATTACTTACCCATCATACGTAGTATAGGGTAACTCTTGTAATCGTTTTGAAAATCGAAAATTTTTTTGGACGGATTTACACGTTTCAGAGACAAGAGATTCCGAAAAACATATTTTTAGAAAAAAAAATTGCCGTCCGTCTGTGTGTCTGTGTGCCTGTGTGTCTGTAAACGCTCTATCTCCCGAAAAAATTGAGATAGAGACTTGCAATTTGGTATGTACTTAGTATGTAATAATGGGAAGAAGCCTATTTCATTTCAATAACCTCGATTAAACGGAACTATTTTTTTCGGACTCTCGAAATATTCGTTCTGATGAGAGGTATATAAAAATTTTCGAAATTGTTTATTTTAAGAAATGAATATAAACGACAATAAAAAAACATAAATTTTGCATAAAGCATGAAGTCGATCGGATAATTAGTTGACGAGATATTTGGAATCCTATTTGCCACACTCTTCGATTTTTCATGACCCTGTATTTCATCCAAATTTCACTTCAAAGATATATTTTAATTGGAAATGTAACACTTAATCAGATGCGATAAACCGCTAGCGAATAGGATTATTATTTTTAGAGTTATAAGGATGTTTCTTTCAAGCAATTCAGTAATCGATCCTTTAAAGTTTGTGACGTCATCAAGCCACGATTTTATTTGAATTGCAATGCACTTTATAAGTAGTTTACACATTTCTATTTTAATATTTTACATTATGCATATCCATGACGGGTAAGTATTATGGTGGCCCCCAAAGACTAGTTTGTTATTGTGATTTGTTTTGTACAGACATTATAGGAATGATTGTTTTCGCACTGAATAGGTGGCGTTACGTATAAAAAAAAATATATTTTTTTTCCCACTGTGATGAAGATTGGAACTTCGAAACTTATTTCTGTTTGTATAATATAAATAAACCTGTATATCAACTCCTTACATTACGTGTAATTAAATATTTCACGTGTATTTAAAAATAATGACATAAACTACTTTTGAAGAAATTTAATAAATCTTCTATTCAAGATACTATCACTAAATTGAATATGGTTCTTAAAGGGTTAATATTGATAGTTTTAGTCAATTTTTCCTTTTGTAATTTTAAAAATACGTCCACAAGATCCGTCGGGCACGAAATTTCCATCGTTGTGAGAATTACTCAAAAGTGTTACACAAAGGATTGTTTGTGAAACAAAAAACTTGGAAATTATCCGTCCGAATAGGGATAGCAGTAAAATTTCGATAGATCAAAAATATCGATATATCGTTCCAGATTATTATAATTTTTTTGTACACTCTCAGCATCTATCGATGTATCAGATGTTACATCCGATATATCGCTACTTCCTGGAAATTAATATTTTACTTGTGAAAATCTGCATGAAGCGTTTTTCACGCACATTTCTAAATCAGTTTAACTAAATTGACTTAATTTAAATTAGTTCCTAATACAGTCGAACTCGTTTAATACAAGCACTGCTGAAACGAGGACACGATTAAAACAAGAAATTCTCGTATTAAGAATAAGTCAAGCATTTAAACTATATTTAGATTTTCATATTTTATACAGCTACAAAAGAAGGATCAGGACTTATACGAGCAAAGCATCTATTAATTTCAACGGGATTTTTCGCGAAAACTAGGCGGGAATTAGGATAGAAATCTCTTTCTTAAGGAATACGTTTCTTTCTCAGCGATAATAGTCCCACTCTACAGCTGTGTATCAAAATGTAGTAGATTATCAATTTTACCAGTCAACTTTTAAATTCCTATACAAGAAAATGCAAAAGAATATCCCGAGGTCTTCAAAGCATGAACAAGTTGGAAATTGTACGTCAAACGTGACAAATGAGGCGCGTTTGTACTATAGATAGTTATATAAATATTCAGATCTTGATGATTTTTAATTTTGTGAAATGAATTATATCGTCTGCAGATAAATTTCTGTAATAAAATAGGTATCTCGATCACTTGACGATTAAACCTCGGAAGCTCCTATAACAAAAAAGCGTCGATTTAAAAAAAAATCAAATTTCTTAATAAATATTTTTATTAATATCGTCTAAAGTTTTGATTCGATTTTCATAAAATTTGAAATGTCTCGGCATAATTCTGCAAAGATAATATATCTTAAATTTCAAACCATTCGTTTGGGTAGTTTTTGCGTTGTTATATGCGAACAGACGAACGGACGGACGGACAAACGGATGGACCAGACGACGACAATAGATGCTACGTATTTATATAATTACGAACACACCTAAAAAAAGAGAAGAGAGGTGTAAGGATATTAAAAAACAATCCCTTTCTGAGATTTACAACTGAGCCATAAAAAAGAAAGTTGATAGAATAAAACCGTTCTTTGTCTCTTTCTTTAAATCCAGACTTTCAGCCCTATTAATCAACCTTTTAGTCTCTTTTATTGAAATGTTAAAATGAAAATGGTATAGGAAATCAATAGATCGCAATTTGTAGTCACTATTACAAAGCTGTCCGAGATTTCCGAGAAAAGTGGAAGTGGTCAGTTGCATTAGGGTACGCCGCTCATGTCTTATTATTAAGAATTATTAGTTCACTTATTATTAGTAATTTACAGGCTGCTGTAGCTTCAGTACTGTGATTTTGTCGAAAGAAAAGACACGTCTAAAGAAAATTACACACACAAAAGTAAGATTGCATATTTGATTCTTGTTCATAATGAAAGATTCATCATAGTTGAGGTTCATTCCAACAGAATGAAAATGTCCAGGAAGGTCTCGAAGCTGTGTAGCTTAGCTTGCCATGCCAATGCTCTGCCTACTGAGCTATCCGATCGATATCCTGGCTGGGATAATTAACTGTCATTTATTGGACATAGCTGAGAACTGCAGCTCTAATTTCATTCATCCGAGCTACTATAACTAAAACATTTTACATGATGAAAGTGTGATATGACGTGGAAACTCCTGTATACTATGTAATTAGATCATAATGAATAGAGGATATCTTTTTACAACTAGGTAAAACTTTCCAATCGTCATTATGGATATTTGATGTTAAAGTTACGATACTAAGTTAATTTTAACATCGAGATAATATCAGTAAACAATAATACGATTTGGTTTAATAACGTGCCTGTTTTAGGTAGCTTTCAATACAAAAATGTATAAAGCTACCTATTACAGCCGTTCGGAGGAAAACAGTTCCGGAAAATTTCGATATATTTTCACCGATCATGACCCCCAGACCCCAAAACCACCCTCCGTTCAAATGTTGATATATATATATATATATATATATATATCCATATATATATGTATATATATATCTGACCTATGTCATACGATAACGCTCGTATTTATAAATCAATTTTGATGAAACTAATTGTGTGTATTGAACTCACCAATGTCTCGACCGAGTTCGTTGGCCAGCTTGGTATGCCATTTTGTTTCAAGATAGCGGCCATTTAAAAATTTAAAACTAAAATAAATGTACAAAAAAGTTAAAAATTCAAATTTATTTTTTAATTAAGTGTTAGGCCTTGATACAAGGATTCCAGAGCATTTTTTGTTTTACCTCTATCTTAAAAAATGGCTGAGATAGAGCAGTTTGAAATTCTAGGGTGGCTGACATTTTGAAACAAGACAGCACATTACAAAATTTTTTTTTTGTTGTAATAATTTTCTCAATCACACGCATAAAACTATATATTCATATCCGTTAGCGCCAAATTCTCGCCAAACTTGGCGACATTTGGCGACCAAAATAAGTCTTCATAAATGAAGCCAATTTGGCTATTGCTCAATAATTTGGCAAATTTCTTATTCAAATTCAGTATTAACGAATCTTTTGTAAACGTTTTCTTTGCATTTTAACTTGCTGTTTTCGTGTAACATTAGCTAAAATTTTAAAATGAAGATATGGGAAAGCTACCTTTTCCTCCCGGTACAGGCCGGAAGGACTTTTTAATATTTTTATTATCTTCACGAGTATTACGAGTAAAGGTTAATACGAAGGCTTTTTATAACTTCTTTGATTCTCGTATTAATTAAAAAAATTAAAATAATGTAAAATTACTGTAATTACTGAAATTAGTGTAATTAAAAAAATAATTAAAACATAGGTCCAATATTCAGAAAACTCTTTTTATTGGCTTAGTCTTTTAATATCGTTAAGAATTTTAGGCCATGTGAAAAATATTTAAATGAAGCATCTCATCATAATTTACATGATTTTCGAGTAAACATCATTAGCTTAGCGAAATCAGAAACTGAGGAAAAGAATATCTCCTTAATAAATCCCACTGTCTCAAAAAACGTTTCTGTTTGCCAAGGTATTAAAAATATTTTGGCGTATTTTGAGCTTTTATTTATTCTTTCATTAATACGTAGTAAAATAAATATATTTAAATGTATGATACCCATCAAGCCCTTAAACAATCTGATAAAGCTTTCATTACAGCTTAAAAAAAAAAATAAAATAAAATCAGATAATTAGAAATATGGCCGCAATTTCGAAATATAGAAATTGATAGTGCAGTGTGAAATGTGTCTATTAAATTTCTGTATTTATTTTTATTTCTGATTGAATATTTTATTTTAACTTTTAATTATCCAAATCCATTTTTTTCCAAATGGCATTTAATAGTCCAGGCATTAAGGGCTAAAAAAGGGCTTAAAGGTTTGGTGTAGTTTTGATATTTGGTTTCTTTATGTTTTTTGAGTTGCTGAACACGAATCTGAGGTTTTCCAACAACATTTTTGCCTGGAAATACTTTCTTTTTTTTTTACAAAATTCATGTAAAAAAAACAGATTTTTTTTCTGTTTTTTCAAAATAACTCCAAAACTATGTATTTTGCGTGAAAGTCTATAATGTAAAAATTAAAGAAAATAAAATGTCCTACAATTTATGTATTGAAAGTTTTTTCTCTGATCAATGGTTTAGCCGTGAGAGTGCCGCAAAAATAGGAGTTAAAAACAAAAAACTGTAAAAAAAAAAAAAAAAAAAAAAAAAAACGAGAATTACGGAATTATACGTCGATGTAAATAAGCGCATATTTATTCTTCTGAGGTGTTAGGTGGGATAATCTTGTTATAAAAACTTGTTATATAATAGTAATAATTATTCTTTCAGATGGACATACGAAGATTAATACAATAATGGAGCGATGACCAAGAAAAAAATGTTACATATAACTTAATATCACACTACAACAAAAGCATAAACTATGTGTGTAAATCAAAATAAAATATTTTTAAAATTATAAAAATTATAAGTATCTTAGTCACTTGGGACAACAAAATCCTATGATGAAAAAAAAGCAGCGTCCTCACTGTATTATAACAATAATTAAATATGGTGGAAGTACGGTTTCAGTATTTTATTAAGATATATTGGTTAATTTTTTCTAGAGTTTAAATGTTTAGTAGAAGGTTTGGTTTATCTTACGTGCATTTTGTTTAAATTTTACTTTTTAAGCTTAATATAGTGTCTTTTAATTTTTCCGTTAATACATATACATATTTACAATTTTTTTAATTCTCTTGTTTTTTTACAATATTTTGTATTAAAATCACCAGAAAAAAATAAAAAGAATATGTAATTATAGAAATACATTTAAATATGTAAATTTAGGCTCCTTTCTGTTTTTTCCTTGCTTTTTTTGCGAGCGATTCTCCATTGGAACCTGTAAAAATCTTTTCTCTTGATCTTTTAAAATATTTTTCTACGCAATTGTTATATTTTAATGTTTTTTTTTTTTTTTTTTTTTTTTTTTTTAAACCGATTTTTCTATTTTCTTCTATTCCTGTCAAATTGTCAGCGAAGCCCCGCCTCTTCTATTGTCAGTTAAATTTGATTGGCTGGCTACTCTCTCGTCTCTCTACTTAACTCTAGTTAAATTTGATTGGCTGACTACTCTCTCCTGATTGACTGGTGAAATTTTAAGTCGAATTCCTTACTTGTCTTTGATATTGTAATACAAATGTGCTACAATTATACTTTTTTGTGTGATAAACAAGATGTCATATACAATTACTCATATACAGGGATCAGAATTGACTGCAACTGAGAATCCCATTGAAACACTCTACTGTTTCTGTGTCTGTTTCTGCTTTTTCTATTTATCAGTTTTTAAAGTATTAATCGATGATGGAGGAAAATATATGAGAAAAATGTTTACAGACGTGAAATTAAATGAATAACTTTTTTTTTACATACTAATAAATAACTAATATATAACTGATATAACTATTATATATTTATTTTTTACTTTCTATTATTTAACTCTTTTTTATATATTTTAATACTATGAATCCACTTCTATTAACGATATAATTTCTGTCATAACTGAAAAAAATAAAGAAATAATATAAAAAGTTAGCGATATGAGTCTTGTTAAAATTCTTACCATTCAGTAGATGCCAGCTACACTGTGGTGCATCTAAATGTGTACCATTATATGGGTCCATAAATTTAATACTCTTGAAAAATATGTTGTGTTAGTTGTTAATAAAATGCCTGTGTTTTATGCAAGCTTGTTGGAAGATAAAGCTCAATGTGGATTTGTTTCTTGAATTTTATGGCATACTTAACAAAAATCTCTTTGCAAATAATGAGCCGTTTTTAGTAAGAATTGAGTGATTTTATTAACTATTTCAGGGTTCCTACGGCTCCTGGAATTTTGCGATCAGGAAATTCCTCGGAACCAGTATTTTCTTACAAAAAATCTCTCCTTAAAAGAAGGCGAAGTTTTGCGAATTTAACCTAGATTTCTTTTTCTGTAAAGAAAATACTGCATGAAACTAAGTTTTTAACCCTCACCGGAAAGATATTTACACAAAATAATTCCATTATATGCTTGAGTTGAGTTCTGCAATTAGAAGTGCGTCTCTTCTAGTCCTGTAGAGACAGGTGTTTCTTAAATAAATTTAAAAAATAGCAATTTTAGTTACTGCTTGCTTCTTAACAATCATTATTGTTTTTTGTTTGTTTATTTGTTTGTTTTTTCAGCACTGCAGTGTTGAGTAAAATTTTAAGGAAATATTCGCAATAAAGCCTATAACATAGATACTGGCTAAAGCATAGGTTTCCAACCTTTTCAAGACCACCGCCCCCTTTACAAGAAAAAAAATCCCAACCCCCCCCCCCCTCTTCCATAATTGTAAATAATACCAAATATTAAAATGTTCTTGCATATTATCTTTACCTATTTTATCTGTCTATCTATCTATTAAAAATCAAAAAATAGAAATTAATTAAAACGACCCCCAAATGTAGTAAAAATTTATTTTATACAAAAGCAACGAGGAAAAAAATAATGAGATGGTTGATACTGGTGGAGTTTTAACAATTTGTTAATGTCGGGTTCCAATTTCGTTAACATCAGTCACAAATTGCCACGTTCAGCAGTCTGTTTCTTTTCTTAGACAGTAAATTACGCTACTACACTGAACTCACGCTCAGCCAAATACGCTGAAGGAAAATCAATTAAAATTTTGGATATTCTTGTCCACAATTCAGGGTAAAGAGCTGCTATTTATATCTGAAGCCAGAACTCCTTGTATCCATTTCTGAATTTTACTTTTAGCTCTTCGTTAGTTATGAGTTCTACGAATTCCCCTCTTCTAAATTTGATGATTTTTCTGTACCTGTGAAAGGATCTAAAACCCAACTCGGTATATTCATGTTTAAAATATCCTTGAATCACTCCCTAAAATCAGCATGAAGAACGTTCAAGTATTGTCAGTAAGTAAGTAAATCTTCCTGTTTTTCAGAAGCTGCTGATAATGTAAACAAGTGACTTTATACACCTCTACCTATAGCTGCCAATTTTTACGCTTTTTTGTTACCACTAAAAATTAATAGAAATTTTTGTCTTATTGAATCACATGATTTCGGCAATTTAATAACATAAAATTTACTATAAAATTTTAGTAGTAAGAAAAAAGCGTAAAAGTTGGCAGCTATGTCTCTATATATATTTCGTTTGAACCGAAGAAGTTTTCCCATAAAAGCAGCTATGGCGTTTTTGGTTTTAATTATATTCAACTTATCAACTTACAAGCGATGTCATTTTTGGATGTAATCAGGTTTTTGCGCAGTTTTTCGTCGCTGTTTTCAAGGAAACTGAGTCAAGTATATTGCAAAAACGATACAGCCAAATAACTTTTGAGAGCCAACGAACTTCTGTGTGCAGCATCCAGTGATTGTAATCTTCATCATTTTCACTACAAAGATTGCTAAATAATGAATTACTTCTAATCTTATTCACTGCTCCAATAACTTAATGAAGCGACGTATGCAACCGTTGATTAAATTTTTCGCAACCAAATACTGACGATGGATAACACAATGTACAGCAAGTACATTTGGTACTGCTTATTTTAAATGCCGCATGAAACCCTTATAACGCCCCGTCATTGCTACAGCACCATCAGTAGCAGCTGACAAAATATTACGAATAGGAATTTATTTCTCTTGAAAAAACTTGCTCATGGTAATAAATATAGATTCTCCCTTTGTATCAGTTTCCAAATTTTTATCAAACAATAACTCTTGACAATTTTTTTTTCTTCATTTATAAATCGAACGTATGATAAGAGTATTGTTTCGTTATTTGGTAGAGTTGATTTATCGAGTTGAATAGAAAATTTGAAAGTCTTTAAGTAATAGCAGAATGATATTTCAACGTCTTTAGCCATTTCATATTTTCTTCTTTGTACCGAATAATTACTCAGAGGAATTTTTCAGATGATATGTGACGGTATCCGAACAGTTATTACCTCTTTGACTGCTGGCAAGATTAATTCCTTGTCTATTGTGTGTTGTTTTTCCGCTTTTGCGATTAACAATGAAATATTATATGCGGTTCATAGTCCGTCATCTTCTTGTTTAGAAAACGACTCACAGTTCACTGTTTTAAATATTTATTTCCAGTTCTTGAAAATAGGATAAACCTTTGTCCTTTTCATCAACATGCATTTTATTCAAAAGCTGTTGTAGCCTAGAAGGCATCATGTCTTCTTTTGAAAATTTTTTGGCTAATTAAACACACAGGTAATGATTGGTGTGTAGGAGAGTGCCTAAATCCGTATTTAAAATACTCAATACTATACTGTCGGCATTTCTTCTTAGATTCAGGCAGTTTGAAATGCTTAAATTGTAACGGTGTAAGTTTAAATAAATTAACTTTTCAACAGATTTATAGATAGTTATGAAAATAACGGCTATAATGACTTCTATCACTTTCTCTCAGAATAAAGGAATTTCTTGAGCAGATTCAAACCACAGGTTCGTTTGGAAATCTATACTCATTCATATGTCACCATCTTTCTGACATGTTTTGAAATACACGTTAATAAAATAAAAGGAGTTCGGTTTTAAACTTTTAATTAGCTCACTATAGCAAACTTTGCACTCCGCGACTTTTGAATTTGTAACGATTTTTAATGCGATTTATAGAAATTATTCACGTTCTACAGGGAGTTTTTTACATTCATAAAATACACATGTTTGAGCGTGTTTACAATATTTTAGCTCGCTATAATAAAATTTTGTCCTCCGCGAGTTTTAGCATTTGTTTGTATCCCACGGCGATTTTTTAACATTCGTAAAAGAAATTCGATTTAGTGCCCCAGCTCTAGGTTAGTGTGTATAGATTTTCATTTAAAGGTATACTTAAGGTTTTTATCACGTGCCGGGCAACGCCAGGGGGTCAGCTAGCAGATAGTTTTATTATATTAATTTTCTAAGTAGGTAGGTATGCCACGGCCGCCCCCCTTAATGGTCTTAACGCCCCCCCCCCTATTTTCTTTTGGACCCACTACCGCCCCCTCCAGCGCCCACAAGACTCCAGCGCCCACTTGGAGGTGGATACCGCCCCCGTTGGGAACCTATGGTCTAAAGAATTCGCGTATGCAACGGAAAAGTTACATTATCCCGATACATTATCCCGATAATTATATCCTCTAAGATTGAAAATTGCCTAAAACGTAACTTTAAACGTAAAGCGATCTAGTTACATTATATAGAATAAAATTTCTGGTTCGAAACATCCTTGTTGGATCCTCGGATTATTGGCCGGAAATTATGGTAATTAAAATAATCCTAAAAAATACGTATCCATAAAAAAAAAGAATTTCCTTTAAAATAATTTCAGTATAACAATTAAATCAGGATTCGCACATTAAAGGATTACATCCACCATTAATATTTTTCTATCTATATAACAGTTATACCACACATTCCCTTATTAATGCAAATCTGTGTTTTTTATTTTTCTTCAAGCGAAATTACTTTTTGTTCTGACGAAGAGAACTAAAAATTATTTATATCGAAACTAATACATTTATTATTATTTCTAACATACTGCTTTAAAACTGTTTTGAGCTAACTAATTTAAACTAATTTAAAACTAATTATTTAGTTTAAAACTAATTATTTAGTTTAAAACTAATTATTTAGTTTAAAACTAATTTATAAAATGCACATAAGTGAGACAAATAAATATTATTCGTAGTAATAACGTTTTTAATAAATAGTATTAAAATTACACAATTCAATACTTTTCGCTTTGTTTCGAATAAAAAAAATATTTTGCAAAATTTAACATTTTAATACATTTAAAATACTTTATATCTCAGAAAATTTTATTTTCAGTTACTTAATTTCTTCACGACAGTATTTGACTCCATGTGACACTTTCCTAAACTTTTCATCCAGACTAAGTATTTTCTACGGGAGTGCAATATCGAAGACATTTGGTATTAAAATCGATATTCACTTATAAAAGGAACATAGAAATAGTAAATATTGCCAAGTTTGTCATAAGATTGTTGAATATATTGCATTTCAGTCAGAAGTTTCAGTTTATGTAAGAGAAACGAAAAGTTACCATTTGTCATCAGAAAGTTTCTAAAAATTAAATACATTATTACTGAAATAAAAAATAATTATCTAAGAAAATCATTATACTTTCTAACTATTATATATCAATTTATAATAAAAAATGGAAACTTCTAAACAAAATTTAAAACGGTAAAATGTGCATATACATTTCACATTTCATTTGGCGCTACGTTATGCAATATTGTTTATATTGATACATAATATAACACGATAAAGTTATAGAAATAAATGAATTTTTACATTTGTTTAGATTTATTAAAATCGAAACTCTGAAAAACATCTTATGTTTATATTTTTTCACACATTATATCCAACACTTTTTCTGAACATAAATTAGTCAATGTTCGGATCAGGGGCCACAACGTTAATTTTGCAAGACGTTTCACTTTTCAGCTCACTTCACACAATATCTAACAACATGATATCCGCAACTAATAATGTTAGATTACATGTATATTTCTTAGCATATAAGATTTCTCAAAGATTCAGAAAATCTAATTAAAATAATTATGTTAAATTAGCCTGGTTTTATTTAATTTTCTCTTAGTGATATACTACGAAATCTAGTTGCTAGGCAACCGTTAAATGACATGAGGGGAAAAAAAGAGAAAGAGATATATGTATTATTACAATATTGAAAAAATTATAAATAAAAATGTTTTTTTTTTTTTTTCAAGTTTTTGAAGTTATGCACAACATTTCATAAATAAAAAAATCAGAGAATTCCGAATGCCCGAGAAAATTATTCATAATCTATTTGATTAATTTAAGAAATCCCATAGCGAAAAGTTACAATCCATAATGTAACATTTAAGTCAACTATTCATATGTGCCATTTTCCTTTGGAAGAAGGAAAAAACTTGGAAATCGTCTAAATTCCATAGAAAATCATTATTACGTAAAAGAAAATGTTCTATATTTTTGGAATGATTGAACCAAATTGATACAAAAATTCTACAGCTAATTTCGTGTATCTCACCAACATACCTACTTAAATGGTCGGATACCTACTAATCGGTGACATTTTGCGTCAATTTTCGCGAGATATGCAGACTAACAAGCAGACAGAAAAAACTTTTCGGGTCTGCACAATAAGCATCAACTGACGTTTCAACAAATATTATTGAGGTATTAATAAATACAAAAACTTACTAGACATTAATCAAAATTTTTAGTGTTTTACATGAATCTATTAAATATACTTATCAAAACCATAGTAATTTTACTGAAACTTTACGACTAATTTTCAGAAAATACAGTCAAATATGTCGATTTTAGATACAGGGCAATTAAAAAAATGTCTTCATTGGGGTACACTGGATAATAACTCAAGATACAATATACTTTTATGAAAATTAAAAATACTATTAGATTTCAAAGCACTTGAACAGTAATGTCTTCAATCTAAATGCATTTTTTACGTAAAAAAATGAGTTAGTGAATGTTCTAGTAATATTCGTGTTATTTAACGATGATGTTTTTGTTTTTTTATTTCCTTTTTTATCTCTAAAACAGTTTGAAAGCATTATAGATATCTACTTCACTTCGTAATTTATCGTAATTCATTTTTCCTTTTTTTTAAAAAAGGGTTATCCGATATTTTTTATTAGTTTTCCCGAAGTCGCTTTTCTCAGTTTTATGCTGGATTTTCATGCTTAGTAGAAAATTCCTTCTTGAGTTGAGCATAAATTGTCTATTTACCACGCAGCAAACTTCGATAAAAATTTAAATATTTAAAAATACTAAATTATAAAACTCTATTCCTAATTAAATCGAGAGTAGAAAAATATATATATTCAAACGAAATTCAATATTTCGATACGTAAAAAGTTTTATGCTGGATTTTCATGCTTAGTAGAAAAATCCTTCTTGAGTTGAACGTAAATTGTCTATTTAACACGCAGCAAACTTTGAAAAAAAAATTAAATATTTGAAAATACTAAATTATAAAACTGTATTTCTAATTAAATCTGGAATAAAAAAATATATATTCAAACGGAATTTGACATTTCTATATATAAAAAAACATGTTTTGCGCAAATTACTTTTCACGATGCCAAAGAGCGAAATGCTTCCAGTTTTGGCAGCTCTACTCAACTGAGACCTAACATACTTTACACATCTGCTTCACAATTCAGAGCTCAATTCAATGTAAATAATGGTGTATCTTATTTTCAGGATATCTTATCCAAGAAATATATCAGAATATCATATTTCTGATTTTTTTTTTTTTTTTTTTTTTTCCGAAGTCGCTTTTTTAAGTTTTATGCTGGATGCTCCTGGTTAGTAGAACATTTCTTCTTGAGTTGAAAATAAATTGTCTATTTAACACGCAGCAAACTTTGGTAAAAAAAATAAATATTTTAAAACACTAAATTATAAAAATTTATTCCTAATTAAATAAAGAATATATATATATATTCAAACGTAATTCAATATTTCGATATATAAAAAAACATGTTTGGCGCAAATTACTTTTCATGCTGCAAAGAGCGAAATATTTCCAGTTTTAACAGTTCTACTCAACTGAGCACCTAACATACTTGACACATATCTACTTCAATATTCAGAGCTCAATTCAATATCAATGATGGTGTATTGTATTTCAGGTCAATGTACAATCTGTTATATAGAGGAACTTCGGGTATTACGGAATACTATTTACACATGGAGCAATACAACATCCCGATATTGTTTAAAACACGAAAACCGAATACAATTACAAACTCCAACTGTCTGGGAATAGTTTTCATAGACAAAAATTATTTTACGAAATTTTATCGCGTGCAAAATAATAATAATAATAATAATAATAATAATAATAATAATAATAATAATAATAATTTAACAAATTATAATAACCATTGTGAAAATGTTCCAAAAGCTTAAAAAAAATTACCGTATTTTCGTGTTATAGCGGCCCCCACAATTATGATTATGCGGAGGTTGCAGTTATGATTTCGCCAAGATCATCGCAAAGCTTATATATGCATCCTATATACGCATATATATATATATATATATATATATATATATTCCAAACACTTCAACACTGTGCCATATACGTCACTATACACTTATTATTTACGTCTTATATCTCGTATATACATCATATGCACATGTCATATATATGCATCATATATTACTATAACTTGGCCACATACGTCAACAAATGTTATATATATATATATATATATATATATATATATATATATATATATATATATATATATATATATATATATATATATCATATATTATTATAATGTCATACATGCTTTATAATTTGGCGATAAATCTTGGTCGTTTGGCGATTCATCCTTGGGGGCCGCTATAACACGAAAGTACCAAATTTACAATATCTATATATTTAAAACGCTAAGCGATTTCTTTTGACAATCCGTGAGAACAAACTACTGCATCAAATTACATCATTCTTTTTTTTAATGAAAGATATTTGGACACAGATTTGTTATCGTGCATTCGTTTGTTCGAAAATTTAATTAATTAATCGTAATTTTCAATTAAACTTTTACTTCTGCTAATGACGTCATAATCGGATAACGCCTACTGTTGCGAAACCACAGAGTTTATTCTCTAAACTCTGTGGTTGAATAAAAGAGAAATAATAAATATTAAAAGAACGCGGTTTTAAGGCCGAATTTGTTAATTTGCAAGTTAAATTTCGGTAAAAATACTTATCCACGTGTTTTATAAGCGAATAAAAATTCATATTTATTGTGACGTCACGGGAATATTGTCCATTGGGTTTATTTTATCATTATGCATTATAATTTTGTTGATGCCATTTTTTCATTACAATTAAATACAAAATATATTTATATTTATGTGCATGGTGTTTAAGCATTAATGTAAGGTATATGAAGTACGTGTGAAAAATTTGCGCCGGTGAAAATGACGTTATGCTTAGCTTGAAGTGCATTTTAACATTATTAAAACTAAAGAGAAAATGCATATGATTGGGTTAACATGACATAATTTTACTGATTTTTGCATTCATAATTATAAAGATTAGAATTGGAGCCGTCATTGATTTTTTCATCTTGATTGCATACCTTCATTACATGTTACCAATTACTTTTTTTTTAAATTATAGGATAGAAGATTCCTTTTTTAGTAAAAAAAATCACAAAAGTAAAGGATTTCATGAAATTTAAATTTATTAAAAATAGTGTTATGGTAGAAAAAAATCTTGAAATAATGATTGTATTTTTAGCTAGAATAAACAATGTAAGACTAATATTTCATAGGAATTATTTTGGTAGATTTATTATAAGTTCATTTAACAGTTCCTTATTAGCGCAAAGTCCTGTTTCTTTCACTGTGAATTTCTCTTTCGATGTCAAAAAATGTTTTTCTACTTTTGGACGCCAGCCAAAATACAGTGGCAATTTTTAGAAATGTACAACAATTGTGACAACAAAGGCGCTATCGCTTTGGCTTTAATCGCGCTTACATCAATTCGAAATTCTACAAATTTCTATTTTTTACTACATTTTACAATTTCAATTCTTACATCATCAATTAGAAAAAAAAATTAGCTTTCGATTGAAATTTATTTGAAAACTGCCGGGTAATTTAACGACCTTTTAAATAATTTTCAAGCATGAAAAGTTTTTCAATTCTATCTTATCAATGACCACCAGTTTGCTTCAATAATGTAAAATAGCCCCTGGGAAAGTTGCCACAATTGAAAATAGATTTCCCTAACCATCATAAAAAGTGAAAAATATATTTTTTAAAAAAGTGATAAATCATAAGATCAGATTATCCATAAGATAGAACATTTTGGCGCTAAACAAAAATCTGTCAGAAAAAAAAAAAGAAAGAAAAAAAAGTTTTTTTTTAGTTTATGTTGAACATAAAATTGATATGTTGAATTCGTTGATGAATATGTTCCATTAGATATCAGGATATGCTAGGAATTGTAATTTTTTTTATTTTTTTTACATTTGCCAACTGTATAAGAGAAAAAATATCCCCGACTGTGATGGAAAAGGGATAATCATCCTGATTATGTCAAGGAACCGAAGATACCATACAAATAAATTATACTTGAAAACATTAAAAATCTCCCTCATCTCCAGATAAATTTATTACTGTAAAAAAACTTCTTAATCTTTGCATGAAAATTGATTACCTTAAAACAATGAATGCGTTTTAGAAGATATGGATTTGAAACGAACAATGATTAAAGAGGACATTTTAAAACTTTTAATTTAATCATTTTAAAACTTTTTAACGTCGAATTTTGACGGTGCTTTTGGGCAGATGCAATGCACATGCGCATAGGGGCTCATTCGGTTGCATTATCACAGGGGGGGGGGGTGGAGATGTGTGGTTTATTTACTATGTTCTGTTATTTACTGAATATGATATGAACGTAGGAATATACTATTTGTATATACTTCATAGGTCCATGAATTTTTTTTCTTGCCGTGGGGAATATGGTGGTAATGTCAAACTGATTTGCATTACACATTTATTTACGGATTGTTTGTTTGGAGCTTGCATCGGAAATAGTACTGTATTTGACTGGGAGAAAAAAATATTTGAAAGACTGTTTTATACGCTCCCCTTCATCTACTATATATATAAAACACAAACGAAAATTTCGTTCCGTTACTTTATAACTCGAGTTCCACTGAAAGGATTTGGATGCAACTTGCACTGTTCGATAGATAATTTTTCAGGGAAGGTTTGGTATATAACATATTGTTCTACGTCCATTAGTTACAGAATTATTATAGAAAATTCTGTTATTTTGGCAGAAAAGGTTACCATTGCTAATATTTTAGCGACCATTATTGTTGTAGAAAGAAATGAAACGGCAAATCTCAAAAAATAAAAGAAAAACTGTTGCTAATTTTATTAAAAAAAAGAAAGAAAAAGAAAGAGAAAGAAAAGAAAAGAAAGAAAAAGAGTTTTGATGAGAGATATTATAAAACGAAAATATTTAATTTAAACATGATTATGAATGTTCGTAATGCTTAAAAAAATATACAAGGGGCAAGATTTCTATTGAAACAAAATTTGGCGATGTATCTTTTGTTTTTGGCGATTTTGAAGTTACTTTTGACCCCAAACAATTTTATTTTAAGACAAAAGTTGTTGTTTTTTTTTTGTTGCAGAAAGAATTGAAATGGCTATACATCTGGAAAAATAAAAGAAAAAACTGTTACTAATTTTATTTAAAAAAAGAAAGAACAGAAAAAAAGAAAAACAGTTTTGATGAGATATTTTAAGCCAAAAGGTGTTTTTTCAAGTGTACGACAGCATTTTTGCAGTTTTTTTTTTTTACTTTTCGGATAGTCGGGCGCCAGTGATAGATATATACATGTATATATACAAACACATATATATACACATATATCTACACAAATACATATATATATTCATACATATATATATATACACTTACATAAATGAATATATACATATATATTTATATATGTACATATATCACTGGCGCCTGGCTAACCGAAAAGTACCTTTTTTTATTCAAATGCAAACTATATTAATGGCAATATACTTCTATTTACTTCTATATATATGAAATTTCGTTCCGGCTACTAATGACTCGAGTTCTGCTGAATGGATTTTCGTAGAACTTAAACTGTAAGATAATTTTTCAGGGAAGGTTTTATTGTATAACATATCGTTTCACGTAGCTTAGTTATAGAATTATTATGGGAAGTTCTACAATCAGATCAATCCGGTTATGAACGATTAGCCTTTTAAAAAGATTTTGGCGAATGGATTTGGATGGAACCTACACTGTTAGATAATGTTCGAGGTAAAGTTTTATTATATAACATATCATTCTACGGTGCTTAGTTCTAGAATTATAGGGGGAAATTCGAAAATCGGGTGACCATTTTTTTAATCAAATATTAGCCTTTTCAATATTTGATTCCGATTATGAAACATTAGCCTTCTGAAAAAGTTCTACTGGACTGATTTTGCTGAGAATTATATTGTTAGTTAGTTAGATGCTATTTCAGGAATGGTTACAGTGTACTATATATTGTTCTACGTTGCTTAGTCAAACAGTTTTGTGTGAAGGTTATATAGTCAGGTGAACCCGATTCCGAAAGATTAGCCCTTTTGAAAGTTTTTACTGGGCGTATTTTTTGCGACTTGCATTGTTAAGTAGATAATTTGTAAGGATGGTTTTAGTGTATTTCATATCGTTACGTTAGTTTTAGAATTATGTGGAAAAGTTCTATTATCAGATGAACCCGATTATCAAGAATTAGCGTTTTTAAAAACTTCTACTGAATGGATTTTGTTAGTTAATTTGTTTGCATTGTTAGTTCGATAATTTTTAGTGATTGTTTTAATATATCGCATATAGTTTTATCGTTCTTTAGTAAACCCTAACTGTAAATGACCAAATAAAATAGTTGGCCCTTAACAGCTAAAATTTGGACTGCACATTAAAAAATATAATAGCTCAAGGGCGTCATTTTTCGGTAATGTGGAAGGATATTCCAGGTAAATATACAAATTGCTTTCAAATACAAGGTCAAATTAAACGATATGATTTAAGGTTCATTTGTAGAAAAAGACCAGCGCAGCGGGCGTAGCTTGCTAGTAAATAATAAAGAAGCTTATTTTACTGATATTGTTATAGTTTTTTTTTGCGTCAAGTTTTGACGGGTTCCATCTAGTATTAATGAAAACAGAAACATAAATATTTTATCGTGTCCTTCTTACAATAACTTTAACTCTTGTTTAGATTGATGTCTGACCTAAACGTATTTTGAGGAAAATAAAATTGAAGATTACGTTTTTTGCTTTATAAGACAATTTCTCATCCGACGTCAATTTTTGAATTCGGCATTTCTTCATATCTGATAATTTGCATCTATCCTTTTTGTAACTTTAACATTTTGTAACGATTTTATGCATTTCTATTGCCTATTCATAGAAATATTCTTCTAAAGTTACAGAATTTCGTTAAAAACGCATAAAAAATGCTTCTAAAGTTACAGTATTTCGTTAAAAACGCATAAAAAATGCTTCTAAAGTTACAGAATTTCTTTAAAAATGCTTTAACAAAATCGTCTAAAATTACAGATTTTCGTTAAAAATGCTTAAAAAATAAAGTGACGACGCCAAGATGTCCATTCTAGACCGACAACAACAACCATTTTCCTAATGGTTAAAAAAACAATATTAATAAACGTATTTTGATGGTATT
Organism: Maratus michaelseni; assembly: GCA_963931845.1. NCBI lineage: Eukaryota > Metazoa > Arthropoda > Arachnida > Araneae > Salticidae > Maratus > Maratus michaelseni. The sequence goes on from OZ007592.1 coordinate 399,980,952, forward strand.
GTGAGATAGTCGGAAAATATGGAATAGGCGGTTAAAAATTAAGAAAACGAACAAAATTTGGCACAAAAGAGATGTAATGATATCTAGAAAGCTGGATCAAAATATAGTGTCCAGGTAGTCAGCAATATACCCCAGTGCAAACATCAGATTTGCATAAATAAAAAATATGAGGATCTGTCTTTACGTCAACGTATGGAGTATTATGATATATTGGTATATCATATAACGCGACACCGCCGGTTTGGGAAATAATTACTCAATGTTTATTGGTGTGAATCGCGAGCTAAAAAAAGAGTATGACATCTTAAACTGTTCGTATTTCGGTGTACTTTATGCTTACTTTCAGTGTAATAATATTAATTTTAATAATTAATAACAAACTATTGAAAAATTATCTCCTGAAAATTTCCAAAGACGAAAAACAAATATTTATTCACACAACGCGCCCTGACGCCGACCGACGAACTGCACGTTTTCTGGAGGTATTCTGGAAACGTTCTTAAGTAGTTTATGATATTGTTGTTTGGTGGCAGTACTTTACCAAACGGAAGCCTTGGTATTCTATGTTACCTGACTATTCCATAATATCCGAGGTTCCTCTACCAATTTATATTAAAAAAAATAACATTCCAAGTAGAATTTAAAGCCATAAATATGCCTACAAATTTTACATTCGATTTCATACGATTTTATGAAGTATTATTTAAACTGATAAATAATATACTAACAGAAATTTGTAGAAATAAATGGAATTTTGCATTTATTAAATTCATGACAAAATCTAAGCTCTAAAAAATATCTGAATTTATAATTTTTTACAAGTTACATTTTTTAGAACAGAAACTGAAATATAATTGAGCTGTTAATGAATACAAAAACCTTCTAGACATTAATCAGAATGTTTAGCTATTTTACTCATATCTATCAAAAATATTTATCAAAATAATAGCAATATTATTTGAAATTTATGTCATGTGTGTGCTATTTTAAAATTTGTTTTGAGGATTAATATTTTTTATATAATATTTTTTATTAATTTTTATGTCTATTTCTTTTGGATTTTTAGTCACCGAAAAAATTCAGAAAATAATTGCTACAAAAACATACACACCGTTGTTATGTTGCGTAAAGAAGTATATATTTCTCATTCATTTCTAATTTCTATTCATCGCAAATAAAAATTAAACGCCCGAAATTACGAGTATTTCACCTACAAATTTTGCACCTAGTGCACTTTTTAAGTTAAATCATAATTTTTCCAGCTTCCTTATTAACTACTATTACTTTTAATTATTGAAATTTATTTGATGCATTTTCCATATATAATTTTTTTTCTATGTAAATAGATTATATAATGTATGTTTAATACGTAGATTTAATCATGCGATAGGAATAAAATTATGTAAGATGAATGTGTCTAAGGGTACATATAGAGAAAACACTTTATAAGGAAACAATGCATGTAAGTCCCGAGATTCACTATTAACTATGGAGTATTCAGCATGAATGCAGTTTTAAAAAATCAATCTATATAATATATAATTCGCTACATTCACATACATTCAGCTACTTTCACATAATTTCACAAATTTATAAAAAAATATTATAAGGTCATACAACGAAAGTTAAAAAGAAATAGTTTATGATTCTGAGCATCTTCTGCTGTTAATAAAAGTTTCAATATTCAGTTATTGAGAAGATAAGTAAATGTATACATAGGTACTAAAAGTACATAAATATACATAAATGTACATAAAAGTACATAAAGTACATAAATATACATAAATGTACATAAAAGTACATAAATATACATAAAAGTACATAAAGTACATAATATATTAATACTTTTCCTTTTTTTAAAAATATAAAATAATTAAACATATTCTAAATTCATGAACAATTTTTATTTAACACACTTTTTAGCGTTCTTCCTTCTTCTTTTTGTTCAAACAAATGAAAATTTGAAAAAAAAAATATTTAATTTTTTAAATAGTGCTTTTCTGTTGAAATCTAAACATTACATAATACTTATTTATAATTGACAATGGTCAATATATTGTTTACGTAAATAGTAATATTTAAAAAAATAGCAAAAAAAAAAAAAAAAAAAAAAAAACATGCAATATAAAAATAAATTTTATAATTAAACAAAATGAATATAAGTAATTTTGAATTTAATATTTTCCCCTCAACTTCCTTAAATATTTTTCTGAAAATGGTATTATCTGATGCTTAATTAAAATGAACTTACATTACAGAAATAATTATCTGATAAGAAAATTACATTTTCTGATCCTGAATTTTCGCTTATTTTATTTTATGAACATAAGTCTCTAAGTAATTTACATCACATGGTGTAGACATGACTGCAAGGAAAAACTAAAGTTCTACATTGACTAAACTATACAGAATGTTAGGATTGTCAGCATAATTTTGTGCTGTAGTAAATTGCAGAAATTAATCCTATCACAGCAGAAACCTTTATACAAATACTTTAGAATTTTGGAGTTCCATATTATTCGCTGAATTCAAACTGAATTTGTACAATAACCAGTCAGAAATATGTGAAAATCTTTGGATAACTGAATTTCAGGAATCTTTTCTCGCGTAAAAAGCCCCTGAATTTTTCGTTTATTTTACGCAAGATAATTCTGCATTTTTAACAATTCAGTTATGAATGTAAAAATATATCATTGAATCTTAGTACGAACTTTCCATACAATCGAAATCATAATTTTCTAAAAATAACACATTTTTCAATGAGAAATCTTAATATTTAATATTTATGTGTGTGATTTTAATATTTTGTAAAGTAAAATATTTAAACAAATAGTAAAATGTAATCTACATTTATAATACATATTATTGAATCCGAATTGTGTGGCTTAATGACACACTAGCTTTTCATAAAATAATACTATTAATCCATCCTTAGTTTAACTTTTTCTAAACCTTTCTATTTATTGAGCATCTAAGAAATACACATTCTTCGTTTAAAATCAGTAAAGAAATCAAAAAAAAGTTTTCGAGAAAAGTATTAATATAATTTTATTGAATATTTTTTTTCAGTAATCATTCATTATTACGTGCTTCAAGGATATATCTGTTGATGTTTAATTAATATGAATTTGTGTGACAGAAATAATTATTAGATCAGAAAATTAAATTTCCGCTTTGCTTATTTTTTACCCATGAAAGAAACGTGTGCGTATGGCGAATACATCACTTTTCCGAAGCTTTATGATGCTTGTAATTAAAGCCGTACATGAACAATTTTAGACTGTTGTACTTTACCGGAAATTGTTAGTTACAGGTGTAAAGGTGTATCATAAACTTTTAAAATGAATATTTATATTGCATATGCCATATTTTTGTAAATCGAGCATAGTCTTTAACACGAGACAACACATATTTTGTACAAAAAATGTATACTACATTTATATACTATTTATATACTACTATTAGTATATACATATCAAGTGTGAGTAGCTATACTTATTAATTAGGTAGTTCTTTTTCCATGTTTCTATCATGCTACAACTTTACAACTTTTAAAAATAAATTTCTGAACAATTTCTTGTCATAATATTAAAAAAAGTATAATAAATCCAGAATCCACATTAAAGTTACTTGAAAGAATTTACCTGGAAAGTGCAAATTGTAAAGAATTAGTAAATATCGGAAAATATTACTTTATTTTGTTTGTCCTTCTGATTACCACTGTTCTTACTGTTAGTAGCATTTGGTACCATTTTATATAATAATGAGGTGGGATGACTGTTTTTGTCAGATATGTGCGTAATAATGCTGTTTAATTTATAAATACAATGGTGCTATTTAGATGTATTATCTTTGAGCAATTTGGGATAAAGAAGAGAACCTCTTTGTGTAGGATATTAAATTTATGTAGAAAGTTGGTAACGCTGACTAATGTATCCATAAAAGATAAAAATATATGAAATAGCAATATATTCGAAAACATTAAGGCATATATTGCTGAACTAATATATGAAATACAATTTTCTCAGTCCATCCACTAATTGATAATCTAGCAAATTGTAAGTACATTGAGTCTGTTCATTACGAAGTTTTGTATATACTGTAGCATTTTATAATCCCTTCGCAACTACGCTAAATTTAGTAGTGTATTCTACATGTGAGGATGCACTACAAACTATATCATATACTGCTAAAAGAAAAGCCAAGCATCGCATTTGTGTCTCTTGTTTTTTGGTCTGGGTAAGTTATCATATCTGCCAGGTCGTCCAGTGCCTACTAGAATACATTTTCAATTGTTGTTGAATAGCAACAGAGTCAATGCTCGCGGTTCCTCAAACCTTTAAATAGATTTTAAAACCGCGTTAAACGTATTAAAAATTTCTTTTTTAAACTCTATTAAAACATCTTAAATAGCTTCTTTTAAAACCCTTCAAAGGTAACGCCGCGTATGTACGCGATCATAAATAAACGCGCTCAACAGAATAATTTAAATTATAAACAACACATAATTAATGTTTATCACGGGAATTAGTTTCTAGGGCGTATGTGATCGCAAGTAATATTGATATTTTTTTCTAACTAGTATGAAAGGAGAATATTTGTGTAAATTTAAGCAGTTTAATTAAATTAAGAAAACGTCGTCTTCTGCGGTCAAGTAGTCGAGAAAATTACTCCAAATTTACCTTACCAAGAAAATTACAAATATCTATTTTTTTTAACCAAAATGTTATTAAATTTCTTCTTCCGTGTAATTCCTAGATTGAAAATGAAAAATAATTGTCAAAAGTACCTTTTTAACGATTTAACATGTATGGCATTTAAACAAATATCTACCATCATTCCATTATTCTAAAAATTCGAGGGGAAAATTTCTGATGTCCATAGTCTTATTGGGGTTTTTTATCTGCTTAATAATAACCTTCAATAGTAACACAACTAAAAGTTAAAAAATAAATAAAAATTTTATCCATGTCTTTGCGGGTGTTCGTTCCATTGTGCAACGCTGCAATTTTGTGCATCGTTTGGAACATTCAATTTATATTTCAAGTGTAGTTACTTTTACATGTATTTTTCTGTAACGGGTGGAATTTATACGTTAGGATTACCTAATGTTCATCCGCAACATATATATATATATATATATATATATATATATATATATATATATATATATATATATGTGTGTGTGTGTGTGTGTGTGTGTGTGTGTGTTCTCTTCATTGATTATACATGTGTATGTGTGTATTTCTGTTTCCCGTTGTTAACTTTTTTTTTACGTCTGGACATTGGTAGTATGTAATTTGTATTAGTTAAATCTTCTAATATAACAGTCTTGTTGTGTCTTGTTAGATATTTAAGTTATTATGGTATAAATAGAGTTTTTGAAGATATTCTCACCAAATCTTGCTGTCAATTTCTGAACTTTCAATATGACGATATGACACATTTCTAAGGAGGAAATGATTACGATTACGAATTACTATCATTATCAGAAGATAAATCATAAACAACTTGAAACAATATCTTCCAGTATTCCTTGTGGGAATAAATATAAATTATTATACTTAATAAAAATATCTACGCACTGAAAAATAAAAAAAATAATAATTATCACGACCAATGTTGTTCTGCGTAATGATATATCACATCAATTTTCTTTCTATCGTTCATTTAATGCTCTTTTAAAGATATGTTTTGTTTAAAAAAATATTGTGCAACTTATTAATTCTAGTCTTCGAATACTTAAAATGCGCATTTTATGAATTCTATTTATATTTGGGGTATATGTAAGACGTTATATACTAAATAACTCCCATATAATTAATCGGTGACTTTAATTTACTAAATCGATGACTGCACCTTCTGTGTGATATGATTGAACATAGCCAGTTATCAGGCCACAAATAAATTCTGAAGCTGTAGCTAATAAAATTAAAAACAATTAAAAAGTTAAAAAAAAATTGCTACTTCTTAATACTAGTCTTTGAATACGAAAGAATGCAAATTTGATCAATTCTACTGATATTTGCGATATATGTAAGTCGTTACATAGTAAATTAGCTATGAGGAAATGAGAGATTTAAAAGGTGGAAATGAATACGAATGATCATCGTCATTTGATGATGAATCATAAAGATTTTAAACAACATCTCCCAATATTCCTCGTTGGAATAAATATAATTATTTAGGCTTAATAACTAAATCTACGCACTTTCAAGGAATAATTATGACGACCAATTTTTGTTTGATACTGTATGATGTATCGTGTCCATTTTCATTCTATCATCCATGTCTTTTGGAGGAAAGTTTTATTTAAAAAATGTTTTGAGACGAATTAATGTTACTCATTGTATAATTAAGAATGTAAATTTCGGCGATTCAGTTAAAATTTTCAGTATAATGTAAAGCCAGCAGAGATGGCGCGGTCGGGAATATTGCGCACAAAGAGGTTCAGGGAAAGAGGTAGATTGCACGCGAAGCGACTCAAGGAAGTTGTACAACAGCAGTACTGGAGTGTCTTCTTAATTGTGGACTTCGATTGTTTCCAGCGTCTAAGATAAATAATTGCTATTTGTTTTATTTTCCCAAGGTAAGTGCTTGAATTCTCATAAATATTCGTCAGAATTTCTATAGAATGTCAGTAGTGCAAAATATTTTAAACTTAAACGATTTCTCATAAGCAGCCATGTGTAAATAAGAGGCTGCGCATTTTCTCCTTCCAAAATTGGAGTGTTTGCGCATCTGCTACTTAAGAGAGATAGCGCAAAGTTCCCATTAGTTTCCGTGCGAGGACAGATTACGCAGCTTATAGGGAAATTTGCATAAATTGCAAATTACACGTAAAACATATGAATCAAGCAATTTTGAAATACTTTTCGAAAAACACATAATTATGGAAACCTGAAATTTACCCTTTAAATACTGAAATAGTGACTCCAGAACACACATATTTGCTAGGATATGATGAAGGCATGAATAAAACTGTCCCTGAAACCGTTGAGTTACCATCAGAATCCACACTAATCCATTTCAACAACAGTACTCATTACAACCACTGAAACCAAAACTTCTCATATTCTAGGCCTGTCCTCGTATTCTATTGCAGCAACTACATGCATCTGTTAACCTTTAACTTCTGGGGATTCTAATGTTACTCTCAGAAATGCACCTACGAAAGTTTTGGAAAAACTCTCACCCATTTAACGTAGTTTAATGCTATCGAAATCAAAAAGGAAAAAGAGTGCAATTAATATTACCGATCCACAAAATATACATTAAAAATACTTAAGAGGGAAGCAGCTACAAACAAAAGCATACAGCTTAAGATAAAAAGCTCCCAGAAAAAGTACGATAATAAAAACTGAAGGAAAGAAAACGCAGGACAATGTCAACTTGACTTACCAATTCATTCTAGTCATTAAATTTTATTTACAAATAAAATCACACGCATTATTTATAACTTTTAATTTATTGACTTAAATTAAGTCAATAAATTAAAGGTTTACTTTAGAAAGTTTTTACAGACTTTCATCATGCTGATTTCTATAATTTCTAAAATAGTTTATATATTGTTTTTCTATTTAAGGGATCAACGTCTGTAAAGTAATTTGTAAATCCAACTTAATATCTAGAATGGATTTATAAGTTATTGTGTAACTGTACACTGCAAAAAATAATTGTTGATTTTACAGTATAAAACTGGCACCCCAGCAGCCAGTATTATACCGTAAAATTAACAGTATTAAACAGTAAAATAAGCAGTAATACGCTGCTGCGCAAGCAGTAATACGCTACCGCGCATGCGCGGCAGCGTATTACTGCTTATTTTACTGTTTAATACTGTTAATTTTACGGTATAATACTAGCAGCTGGGTGCCAGTTTTATACTGTAAAATCAACAATTATTTTTTGCAGTGTACATGTAATCTAATTTAATTTCCGCGTGGTATGAAATATTATATGCTCTGCATGAAATATATTATAATATATGTATTTAAATATATTATATGCTGTGTATGAATGTTATTAAATGCAGTGGATAGAATATTTTGCAATTCATATAATTTTAAATGAGATACAATCCATCCAAGACGTATAAACATGCATGCATTTAATTATCCAATTCTATAATTATATTTAATGGCCTAATCTCAAAATGCCTTCTTTTCAAAATAATACACACACACATTTGTTTTTTCTTTTTTTCTATAGTAAGGACAATTCTTGTTTACAAAGTAGTTTTGCTTAAATTATAATTAAATTGTTGCAAAATTTACATTAGTCTGAGTGTTATATTTGTTACACACCTTTATTAATATGTACAAAATCAATCTTTATATTTAGATTTATATCTAGTACTTTGTTCCAGGTAAAGTAATGTTTTTATAACAGTGTTATTCAGTGTAACTGCTAGGGACAGAACGAATGATAATTTCATGGTAATTAAAATAAAGAAATTGAAATACGTTTTTAGGCATAAGTTCACTTCTTAGGTGCTTAAGTTTGGTATTACACATAAAGGTTTAGGTTATATGTAAGAAGTACTCCAAAGTTTTTGCAGATGGACAAAATTAAATGTAATACGAAATTTTATGGATATTTAAATTTTTTCTTCAGAATTGTTTGCAGACATAAAAAGGAATAAGAAAACTTCCTTTTTAGTTCGTCATTAAAACTAAAAGTGTTTTAAATTTTAAACACGATAAGTATGGAAGGTATTCTGCTGGGAATGTAATTAAACAAAATTACTTTTTTTACACCCCTCATTACCTTCGAAAAGACAGGTTCTTAAAAATAAGATGTTTAAAAGTTGCATCTTCATTTGTAATAAATTTTGTTAAAGTAATGTTTTAAGGGAATAGTGTGAGGAAGCTTACAAATTTTGTTCAGTATAAAGAATTTATCTAATATCTGTAAAGAATGTATTTGATTATGATAGTTACTAATGGGAAGCATTTGTTTGGGTTAACTGTTACACGGGGTCTCGGACAGTATCTGTCCGAGAATACATACAAATTTGAACAGATGCTCTCCGAGCCCCTGTCTAAAGATTAATAAGTTTTACTCACTGGAGATTGTAAAAAATGGAAAGTAAAGTTATACAGAAAAACCCATCTAAAACAAGCAAAATATAATCTAAAAAATTAAAATGCCGAATATTTGTAATTTCCCCGGCAATCAATACATTTTCTCGGGTAACACGCTTATGAGAAGTATATACTGCAACATTTGGTTCAAAATTAAGAAAACATTCTTATCTGAAGATGGATTCATAATAAATCAACGAAAATCAATAGACCCTAGACTATCCAGCCTAATATGGCTAAAGGGCAGAACGGATAGCGACAAAGCCGGTTTTCTACACATACCAATATGCTATCATCTCATAGAATCAAAAGCATACATTTTATAAAACAATCCGGTACTATTCATATATTCTGACTTCTTAATACAGGCTAATAATTTCTAAATATTTATTACAAAAATTAGAGAGAAATTAAATAATTTATTACGGAAACAGAAGTCCAAGAAAGAAAAATATATTGTACACGTTTTAAGATAAATTTTACAATGATTAACGTAACTGCGGGAAACTTAAAATCATATAGCATGTTGAGTATCAATACATAACATACACTTTTAAGATTAACAAAATATTAGCCGTAAGCATAAATTAAAAAAAAATACATTAAAAACTCTTTTAATGTTCATTTATAAATGATTACAGAAATATAAAAGTTACGCCTGAGATAAAAGATTCAAAACATACAGTTTTTAGTTTTAGAGAAAATGCTTGATGGGGTTGACCCCTTCTTCCATTTAGTACTCTTTTGGGATGACACATTGCATGTAGGTCGATCATATAATATTGTAACAGGTACCCGCTTTCGGCGCTTTGGCAAATTCCTAAATTTACTACTGTGAATTTTCTTTTCCAATTTGGCCTGATATTTCGGAGGCCAAATAGTCACACAACTGAATAGTCGGGTGTCTTATTGTAATTGGTAGAATAAAAAAAATGCAACAGAATCAAATGACCATGAAAAAATAATTGTACAAAGAATCTTGAATGATATCATTGTCTGAACAAACGTAAAATGCATTTTACATAGTAAAATATTGCAGAAACAGACATTACTGATCTTGAAATATTCGTTTAAATCAACCTATAATAATTTTCTTAAAAACCAATTTAACTGAATGCTTCCTTTACTTCTACAAAATGTGTATAGGTTTTGTAGCATTAAAAAAACAGTGGACCCGTGCGGGATTTTTACACTGCAGTATTACACTGCAGTATAATATTTTTTATAAATATATAATATTTGTTATAAATATCTAATATTTTTATAGGCAGGTTTAAACTTATAAGGAAAATTGAGTATAAAAATATTGCAAAGAACATTAGTCAAACCATAATACCACCTCATTTATTCCATCAAAGTTACACTAAAAACTGATCGAAAATAGTAAAAGATACGCGTGAGAAAAAAGAAATTAACAATCATGCTTTAACTGGATTAAAGGATGACATCATCCGCTTCGGGAAAAACATAGGATAAAGAAAAATAAATTGAATACATATAAAATAAGATTTAATCCAATATAACAAGACATACCTTTTAGGATAAGCGTGAAATAGCACTGCTTCGATCAATCGATGATGTCTTTTTCTTCTATAAATTTCAATTTCAGTTTTGCTTTATAATCATAAATATAAAAAAAAAATTCGCTACCTTACACTTTATCTTTTTTGTATTTTTAATTTTTTTTTTTTTATATTCAATGTTGAGCATGATATAATGTGATATTTTTTGTTTGTGGCAACACTGAATTGATAAAAACTTTTTATTTCACTTATGAAAACAATGCTGATTTAATTTTTAATTAACTGCAGTTTTTAATCAAAAAACATGTTTTAACGCAATGTGAGTGTACTATGTCAGAAGCAAATGTTATGTCAAGCTATGTCAAAAAACATTTCGAATGATACCTCATGCATTTTTGTGAATTTTGTATAATAATATAAAGAGAGATGTTGACAACAAAAATAATATATACAAGTGAACCCGTGCGAGGAATTCGCATTGATGTCTAATACTTTTCAGACACAGGCTTAAACTTCTAAAGAAAAAAATAGGATATAAATATCTGCAAACAGCATTAGTCAAGCCAGAATATCATCTCATTTATTCCATCAGAGTTATGTAAAAACTGATCAAATATAGCAAAAGAAACTCGCGAGGAGAAATATATATATATATATATATATATATATATATATACTAGCTGTTACCCGTGACTTCGTTCACGTATCATTAAAAGAAGAATAAATGCATTAATTAAGCAAAATATTTCATTCCCGATAATTAGAAACGTAAATAATTAACTAACTCTTTATCACATTCCATAGGAGACAATACAGTATTTCTATGTTATAAAGACCTTGACATAACTAAGTTTTAAAAAAGTGAAATTTTGTGACAAATAACCACGCAGCTAATCGGAAACTGCAACCAATGAAAAAAGGCGGGCCAAATAAAATCGTGGAAATTTGCGAATTGTGTAAAAACATATGTCAAGTATACCTGGTAAACCATTTTACTTTTAACGCCTTGTGAAACGTTTTAATAGCCGTCCTTCAAAGATAATGGAAATAGTATATTCTTTTTCATTAAATTCAATTCTTGTGAATAGGGACCAATTATTCTAGACCTAAATGCAATAAGCTTAAATTTGCCTCCTTGATTTAATCTATAACTGAAAAAAAAAATCTTTATTTCTAAATGAAAATATGTTGACAGACGATTTTTGTTCTTTAGAATAAATTGATTCATGAAGTTTGAATGTGTGAAAATACGTTTTTATTTTTCAAAAATTTTACTGTAATCAAGATTTTTTTTCTTTCACCATCTATTCAAATTGAAAATAAATTCTTTTTTTCAGTTTTAATGAGAAAAAATATATTAATCCGTTTTATTTCTTCTTTTTTATTCACAAAGGACGCGTTCACAGACCGAATCCCGAGTTACATAGGGTAACACATGGGTAATCCGAAGCGTTCAGAGAACGATATCACGTGACTTTTTGCGAGTTACCCGTAGCGTTCAGAGCTGGAAATTACTCAGACTTCTGGTAATCCACATTATCTGGAGAATTTTGTTGGGTAAAGTGATCACGTGGTTGGGAAATCTGATTTGTTTGTTTGCTTTATAGCTAACTGCAACCGTTAACTGTTGTTCTTTATGACTCCTACTGTACATTTGAGTCCTGAACATTTGATTGGTCTACCTTTAACAGGACTATGATATAATTGCCCAACATCTGCTAGGATGGTTCCTGAAATGTTCGTACAATCAAAATGTAATGCTAGATTGGTTGACGGAAGTGTTTGATTGTAAATATACTCATAACTTTACTCAAGAGCGTTCACAGCCGTTTTAACCCAACTTTACCCTGAGAAAATCAAATGACGTCATTCCCCAACTATACGAGTAACCCGCGTTTCGGTCTCTGAACGCGCTCAAAATTGGAATAATTTAGTTGCCATTTTTAGAAAAACTTCGTTAAAATTTACAAAATAATAATAATAATAATAATAATAATAATAATAATAATAATAATATCTCGGAATTTAACCCTTTAGCGGGCGGTGTCCACAAAAAAGGACACCTAATTTTAAATCCAAAACTGACAAATGGCACCAAGAATATTTATTAAATTTTTCCTTTTATAAACTACGGGAAAATAAGCAAGTTTGTATTTCCTAACGAATTATTTTGTTAATTCTGGTGTAAGTCGATAATTTCATCATTTTAAAAACAGACTTATTCCGCGCCGGAAAGGGTTAAATCATTTTTTTTTAATTCTGAGAGTTTATGACATCCTCGGATCAATGATAACCGGTGTTAAGTAAATCGCATTGCGTTCGACAATCTGAAAGGAGTAGTTGCGAAATACAAACAGGCGGTCAGATTTTAATATAATAGATTCGTATTTATTTATATTTTTCTAATAATCATGGTGTGGTTTTTGGCAAAAAACTCTCATCTGTATGTAACTAATATTCATGCTTAATAATCGGTATAGATAAAAAAAAATTAATTTTGCGTTTTAATTATGGCGTGAAACTCGTCTACTTTCTAAACTTACCGATCCTTGTATTAATAATGTAAGGAATTGATTCCCGCTCTTGTAAACACATTTGAAAATTCCCGTTTTATTTCAAATATGACGTCAATTTTTCCTCAGAGAAATCTCTTTTTAATGGCATAATTCTTGCAAATTTGTTTTCTGGCAATCAGGACGTAAATTTTAGCAGAAAACTCACATTTGTATGTAACTGGTATTCAAGCTAATTATTAATCAGTATCGATAAAAAATATTTTAGTTTTTCATCTTAAATATTACGTCCATTATCTATCTACTTTCATTATACATTGATATTTATGCTCCTTGTAGTATTATTACGAATATTTGAAAATACATGTTTTATTTATGACGTCATATTTGTCCAAGCCGAGGACGATCCTTTCCATAGTTCCATGGTCCAAGCGAAATCTATTTTTAATAATATAATTATTGTTCATTTTCCTTCTAATTATAACGCAGTTTTTGACAGAAAAAGCTCTTTTTAATGTAACCGAAATTCATACTTCATGTATAATAACAAGTACTCCATATTTTTGTTTCAAATATCACGGAAATTCATCTTCTTTTGAATTCTTTTTAATTTTCAGTTTTCACGTGAAAATCGTTCAATTGAAAATTAATTGTTGAGGAAAACGTATTTTTCCGTATTTTTATTTATTGGCAACGATCAAAGCCCTAGCAACGATAAATTTAAATGGTTAAATTGTATGGAAAAATGTCCATTTATTCTCTATTAAAATAATGAAATTTTTAATTATTAAAGAAAATATTTGAATAAAATAAACAAAAACCAGTCTATGTTCATATGAGGGTTATAATCAACATATATGCAAAGAAACAGGATCATTAAATGCTCCATTTTGACGCTGGCTTCAGCCTAACATTTGCACACAATCGGATTTATTATATTATTAGGATATATATATATAGCAATCGTATTTTAACTGCATCAGAGGATGGCGTCGTCAGCTTTTGGAAAAACATTGGACAAAGAAAAATATCAACATAATTATGGTTTTATATTTTTGAACTTGTGTAAACAAGGCACTGAATTCCACTTTAAGACTCGCGGGTATTTGATAAGACAAATATCAAGCTTTAATATTCGTTATGTATTTACACCATTAGAAAAAAAAATACTTTAGTAAGCTATCACTTTTTGAAAGTACTTTTCAACTTAAGAAATTTAGATTAAAAAAAAATATATAGAATTTGATAACTTATAGTGTATATTTGTATTAACTAGAGCTAAAAGCGGATTTTTCCATTTTACCAATAGCTAGTGTCAAGAACAGGCAAAATGGCAGAATAAATATGCCAGTAGTTCATACTGTGAATAACACTAATATGTTAATGTATGATTTGATTGCGAACGTATAACGTTGTCACATAAATAAAAAACCTGGCAAACAAAAAAAACCTGAAAAAAAGAGTTGCAGGAGACAATATAGTTCGATACAAAGAGACAAGATATGAGACAATCATTTTTCAAGAAATGCAGAGAATGCCAATGGAATGCTGTGTTATGAAAAATGGGCTTAAAAAGGGGCAGTTTCCGTAAAATTTCCGCAACATTTCACAGACAATGCCCGTGAAATTACATTTTTTTGTTTGCAGTAACGTTCATCTTTAAACATAAAAAAAATTCTAAAAAAAGTATCAATCATTTTCTAATAATTTAAAATTATTATATATCATTCTTTAATTTTTGTTATTATTTTTTTTATGCTGTAAAAAGCATATTGGAAACATGATGACGTCGCCCATTTTTGGTTTATAAACTAGTTTTGTATCATTGTATTTACCCAAATTAAATTATTCAGAAATATTTTGAATGGCATTAACCCACATAACATTCTAAAAAATTGCTGTAGTAAAATTACTGCATCTTAAATTCCAGGCCAAGTCAATAAAAAACGGTTTTTGTACCCAGATAAACTAGCTTTGCCCTTAGATAAACGAGTTTTTCACGTAAAAAATGTGTAATTTACCGGATTTGACCGTTTGGCTTAAAAAGGGACAGTTTCCGTAAAATTTCCGCAACATTTCACAGACAATGCCCGTGAAATTACATTTTTTTTGTTTGCAGTAACGTTCATCTTTAAACATAAAAAAATTCTAAAAAAAGTATCAATCATTTTCTAATAATTTAAAATTATTATATATCATTCTTTAATTTTTGTTATTTTTTTTATGCTGTAAAAAGCATATTGGATACACATGAAGTCTAATAATAGTGCCTTTAGTGCTTAGTGATTAGTACTTTAATGTTTTCGTATTTATTTTAGCATGCCATTTATTAATATGAACGGATTTAATGTAAATTTCTTATTATTTATTTATGTAGATATTTTCTTTCGTCAATGATTTTCCTACTGCCACTTTGCTAGCGCTATAATGGAGTTGACTTGAAATTATAATTCTGAAGCATAATTAAGTAGATTAAATAAATGAATTATTCTTTTGACAATTTAAGAAAAATAACTGAAACTCTTTTAGCATAAATACACTTCTAAGTTCTCAAAATCCCAAATTTTTAATGGAACTGTAAATTTCATGGAAGAAAATTTATATTTTATCACTTATTTTTATTTGTAAAAAGTCAAAACAAAACAAAAACAACATGTAGTTTTACGGCTTTATAATTACTTTGTTATCCAGTAATGTTCCTAGACAGGTAAAACGATGCACTCTGAAATGTTTGAAAATCACTTTGAAAGGTTTCATTTAAACTAAAGATGCTGTGAATTTTAAGCAGCATTAGAAATGCAAAAGATTCAGACGAGAAAATAAAGAATTTTACTTTTTTACGCAAGTCATTATTTTTGGAAAAGCATCATATATATATATATATATATATATATATTTACTAATTTTATTTGTCTTTCAAACAGTGTCTGGAATCTCAAAAACTCTTGTGTGTGATGCTAAAAATAAATATTTTGTTTCATGATATCACATTTCAGAAAATTTGTAATAAGATTTGATAGGGATAATACAAGAAAATTTCAAAATGAAAATTTATACATTTAGTAATGTATAAAATTATAAATTATTATAGTATAAAATGGTTACTCTCATTCAATATTATGTTAAAAATTTTAAGAATAATCGCTGATATAAAGATTTATTTTCATATTCAATGGTTGGAGTATCATAGTTGAGATTTATTCCAACACAGCGAAAAATGCCGGTCCAGGACACGAACCTGGGTACTTTGGCTTGCCGTGCCGACGCTCTTCCTACTGATCTATCTCAACGATATCCTGGTTGGCATAATTCACTCTTATATGTTGACATGGCTACGAACTGCATCGCTATTTTTTTTAATCCGAGCTATAACTATAGCATTATAAAGAAATATCTAAATTTCAATAGCTATATTTATTTTCAGTTTAGTTATGTTTTAGTTAAAAAAAAACTGGAAAATTTGTAAGTAATTTAAGATTGTTTACAAACACTGTGGACTTGTAAACTTTCTTTCAGTCATATTTTCTATATATGTATTGCGATTTATGACAAATAGTATTATACGGGAAATACCATATTTCTAAAGTAAACATGTTATTTCTCCAATAAATTAAGATTTTGTACTGTGTTGGGGAAAAAAAACGTACAAATGTAGACTTTGAAAAAAAAAAGAGTTTTGGGTTCGATTTCAGAGAATATATCACTTTATTCCAATTCCCATTTTAAATATTTTGGAAATCATTGTAGTGTTTAAAATTCAGATTAATATAATTGGAATTGGAATACATTGCTAGAACTGGATGCAATACCGCCTATAGATGAAACATGGAACATTCATAATGCATGATTTCTACAGTAACAGTTAAGATGTAACATATACCATTAAGACATTAATTAATCTAAAATTATTAAACAATAAATATTACTAATTAAACTAAATAAAATGCAATAAGAAAGCTATATATAATTTTAAGACCTTTAATGTATAACAAAGAATGATACAATTCAAAACTTACCTTAGCACCACCAGTGGCTGAGAGGTTCTGCTCTCAAAGCTTGTAGACGGGAGGTGCTGGGTTCAGACCCCTGTCGGGCTCGTCGACCTAACCGTTAGGGGTTTTCCGTAGTTTTCTTCGAACCTTGACGTAAATACGGGTTAGGATACCTTAAAAAGACCCCCACGGAGGGCACTCCCCCTAGGGCCTACATCCCTCGTGTTGATAATTGGCCGTCACAAATCAACCCAACCCAACCCAAAACTTACCTTAAAATTACCTTAAATAAAAATGATAAGTTTAGTGATGTTCTCGATAAAGTCATTAAAAAAATTAGAAAAAAACTGTAATGCACATAGTGGTGTCATCTATTATCGATTTTCGAAAAAAAGTTATCGTAAATTTACCATCAATTAAATAATAAATATATTAAAGTTAAAAAATATATTTTTTCATAATAGTACATAAAGTCTAATCTAATGTCTAACCTGATAATACATAATGTATGATCTAATTTTTAAAAACAAATTTATACCAAATTAATCAACTTAATTTGCTTTAAATCAATAATAATACTAAATGTCTGTGATAATTTATATGCAAACAGAGATAAATATATTTCAGCATTGACATAGATTTATTTATTCGAAATATCTAATCAATTCAACTATATTATAATTAAATTATACAATTTTTATTCAACATATAATTCTCAGCATATTGTTATACAGCATTTGACAAATTGTTTCTATATATATATATTTGAAATCTGCGGACCATGAAAGATCTTTGAAACAAAGTATAATCGTTGATTTTTGTGACGCAATTGCTTTTTCGAAGTGCCCCCCCCCCCGCTTTGTTTTTAATGATTTCCTTCTAACTTTAACAAGTTATCTTAATGGTTTATTTTAACAAGGTAAAACCATATATCATTAGACAAACTTACATTTAATTCCGTTAGTTGGAGCTACTTGTTTAACTACATGTTTGAGATGACATATTTTATGACAACGAAAGTTACTTATAATTCCTACAATGAAATCTTTATTATTAAACAACAGATTCACTTATTAAGCTACAATACAGATTGGTATTATGGGATTGGTTTGCTTACTAATTTCAATTTAAGAGAAAATAGACTGTAGTTTATGATAAAAGAAATCCAATATAAAAATAAATAAATAAATAAATAAATAAATAAAAATAAAAATCGCAGTATATTTTGTGCATAGTTTAACATTGTGGAAGATCTCCAATAGTTACTATATTTTGCATTAAATGAAATTAGGGATTTAATATCTTTGGTTTGCATAGGAAGTAGTTTTAGTAAGCAAACGTATATCATATATGATGTATAAAAATATAAGGCATATCGAAGTAAATACAATATATGTATGTATGTTGTCATATAAGTAACGGAAAATAAGCGTGGAAGTATTGATATATATATATATATATATATATTTAAAAACAGTTTTAAGCATAAAGGTAATTTAATAATTAGAATACATTTCATAATATTCATCATTCTGTAGTGGAATATTGAGCATGTTTAATTTATGTCGTGTGAAAATATCTGTAAGGCAGTTTTTTCCTTGTTCTTTTTTTTAGCATCTAACTATTAACTTGGCCTGTCATAAGTAAACCCCTTAACGTTAGAAATATTTGCTTCGATTTTCTTTCATAAACTATTAGTTAATAACACAAATTATTGGATTGTTAAATTTATTTCTGCCTTGCTAAAAATGAAAAAGATGTATTAAATAATACCAATTAAAGTTATATATATTTCCAATCACATAAAATAATGGTGTCTTATGCTTAACCTTGGAAAAAAAAGAAATCAGAAATTTTACAGACAAACATTGTGCTGGATAAAGATTCAGTAATTCTTTCAGTATTTTGATTTTATTTAATTCGCTCTCATGAACGTATGTTATTAATCAACTAGGAAACATTAAAAATTAAATTTTAAACATTAAAATGTAAAACTGATTACTGAGGATACCCCAAAAAATAAAAATAAAATAAAATAAAAATAAAAAAAATTCCGTATTTATTTAGTATTTTTAATATCTATTCCTGTTTAAACAGATTCATATATTTAGATATAAACGTGTAGTAATTCATTAGTTAAATCTATAATTATTACTTTTTTTAATGATGATAAAGTTATTTTTACATTTTATAACGAAAAAATATTAATAAACTTTTAAAATATCTGAATAGTGATAATAACTGTTTATCTTATTTTAATATTTTTATAACAATTTCTAATATTTTAGATCAAGAATTATAATGCACACCAATGGAAAGATAATTTCATCGCTTTATGAATGACAATACTTTTTCATATAAAATGCAGCAACACAAATGCATATATTTATAATATCTATTCAGAAAACTCTACTACAAATGAAATATCAGTACGCATGAACATATAATTTGTAAAGACATCGTTTTTACCACAATACAGTTATAAATGTAAATGAATGAAAATAAGCACATTACTTTTTAAAATTGTATCTTTTTAGCATTATTGAAAGCTAGAAGTTCATAAAAAGACTTTAATAAAACTAATGTTTTCTATTAAGATAAACATCTTTCGAAGCAATTTTTAATATACCTATTTAAATTTAACAAACAGTCGCATTGTTTAATGACGAATTTAAATTTAATGATATTTTCAAAATTCTGCGTGTTAATACGAATGTATGTTAATATCTGCATAAAGTATCTCTATTTCATATAAAAGTTCAATAACGTTGCAAATTTTATTTTTAAAATGAATTATCTATACTCAATATTAATACAACGATATCATATATAAAACAATATCTATTATCTTACAGTGATCTTTTGATAAACATTATACAAGTTAAACGTTAATGAGAGAATGCATTTAAATCCATTGTTGTACAATAACATACAGATATTTCATAAAAGCCGATGCCAGATAATTGTTTTGTGTGGAAATAAATCCGTCTGAAACAAATATGATGAATATTTATTTTTTTTTTTTGTATATACTATATTAAATTTTACACAAAATCAAAAGCAAAATCTACACATTTCAATTAAATATTTAAAGTTTTTTTTTTTAATATACTCAAAGATTTCTATGAGTCATAGGAATAAGAATTCAAACTCTTACCAATAAAAACTACTTTCCCTGACAAGAAAACAATAGCATGACATTTTTTGTATATCATTCTACTTTTCATTCTCTGATAATCTTTGCTTTATAATCGAAGGAACATTCAATTCTTTAAGGTAATATCAATTTCATAGCAGCTGAAGAATATTAAATAACGGGAGTATTGTAGTATTTACTGTTGCAAAATGCACATTCTGTACTGATACGAGAAACATAAAACATACTTAAATCGAGGCAGAAAAACTATTATATTAATTTCAAAATACAGGATTTTGCGAATGCTCTTTTCATAGATTTCTCCCATTCCTCTAACAAAATTATCGCATTTACACCCGCATATTTTTTATCTCACAAGTGAATTATTATAAAAGTAATTGTTCTCTAGTTTTCCCCCAGCGAAATAAAGAAGAAATCCACGATACCACTAATATATAGAAAATAAGCGCGATATTTTGTTGTATGCTACTCCAATAAGGCAAAAAAAAAAAGCTATTTCGCAAAAACTATTGCAATATTCCTGTTTAAAATGAAATATTCCCATACTTTCCCATACTAATTACTGGGTATTTTATTGTTATTTAAAACTAAGCCACGTAAATAAGAAAATATTTCATTTATTTTACTTATAACTTATATATTTGTACACTACTTTCCGAAATTTGAAAGATATTTATAAGCTATGGTTTCGAGAATACACGGCTATTTTTGAGAAGTATTACAAATATTCCTTGAATAAGCTACCTCAAACTTTTTAGGCACAAAATGCTTGGGAAAAGTACTCATTATGTACTTGTACATAAACTAACAAAAACGTATGTATTTCTAATATACTCATGACACGTTTTATTAAAAATCTGCTAAGAAAAGTATATTTATGAACATTTGATATTCCCTAAATTGAATGTGCGTAATGAACATTATCAGTAGTATAAGATTGCAGAGTCATATAACTTAATTTTATATTTTATGGATAAAGGAACACATACGACCAATCTAAAGATAATTTAATTGTTTTATTAATCTGCAATAATATTCCCTACAAATCAGCGAAATACGAAAGCATGTTCATATGGGTCAAAATCTCATAAATGTGATTTCTCTGTCCCCAGTATATCTGTCGACATTTCTTTGCAATATAAATTATTTTTTAATGTTCTCTCTGTGCACAAAAAATTGTGCTGTATCTTGTAAGTTTTCACATTTCATTAAAAGCAAGCTGCACGCTTGTAGACTGATTCATTAAGTAAAAATATATATCTATCTAGTTTAAAACAGATTTAATATAAGGAAAAATATTGATCATCTGAAATGTTTTCTGTTATAATAGAAATAAAAATTGGTTGAATTATTTGTTGTAAATATCGTTCAATAGAAGGCTGAAATATCATTCTTGCAGTTGAGTTATTGTTATTCTCAAAGTGAGAAAACGCGCTATTTTTTTTTTTAAATTGACGTTTATTTTTATTAGTTTTGCACAAAATGTGAAGAAATATTCGTGAACACTATTAAATGTTAGTAATTGGTTGAACCAAATTTTCGTGAGTTTAATATCTTCAACGATGAGATAGTGAAAACTTTCACCTTGTAAACTATTATGTAAACTATTATGTTCTTTATGTAAACTACTAGCAAAACCCGCGGCTTTGCTCGCGTAATTCTTGAGAAATGCAATGTGGTATTCGTTGGCCTATTTTCATTAGAGGAAATTTTACTGCCACAGATAATTCAGAAATTACTAATTAACCCACACTAATGTCGAGAACGTTAGAACGTTTAGTGTTTAGATCGTTTTCGCCCTTTTACACCCCCGCTCCCTGTGGTAGTGTCACCGATATAAAATATAGCCTATGTTACAGCAGGGGCTGCTACCATCACTTTTGAAAATGGTTCTGTAGTTCCAGAGATTGCATAGAATTTGTAATTTAGAATGCTTTTAGACCGCTTTTCGCTCATCTCACCCTTTTAAAATTCGAATTTTTTTAGAATTTGTTCTTAGAGAGCATTTACATTCTATAAATAAATACCATGCCAAATTTCAAGTTTCTAGTTCCTTCAGTACAAAAAACATCGAAATTTTAGAATGTTTTTCGCTTTTGCCCCTCTCTGTGGTAGTGGCACCGACATAAAATATAGCATATGTTACAGCAGGGACTGTCACCATTAATTTGCCACTACCACTTTTGAAAATGGTTTTGTAGTTCCAGAGATTCCATAGAAATTGTAATTTAGATTATTTTTAGAACGCTTTTCGTTCATCTCACCCTTTTAATTTGTTTTAGAATTTGTTCTTAGAGAACATTTACATCTTATAAGTAACTACCATGCCAAATTCCATGTTTCTAGCTCCTTCAGTATAAAAAAAAATAAATTTTAGAACGTTTTTCGCTCCTGCACCCCCCCTGGGAGTAGTGGCACCGACATAAAATGTAGCCTATGTTGGAGCAGGGACTGTCACCATCAATTGGCCACCATCACTTTTGAAAACGGTTCTGTAGTACCGGAGATTCCATAGAAACTGTAATTTAGAATGTTTTTAGAACGTTTTTCGCTCATCTCACCCTTTTAACTTTCGAATTTTTTTAGAATTTGTTCTTAGAGGGCATTTACATCTTATAAGTAACTACCATGCGAAATTTCATGTTTCTAGCTTCTTCTGTATAAAAAAACCCCGAAATTTTAGAACGTTTTTCGCTCCTGCACCCCCCTGGGGGTAGTGGCACTGACATAAAATATAGCCTATGTTGGAGCAAGGATTGTCACCATCAATTTGCCACCATCACTTTTGAAATCGCTTCAGTAGTTCCAGAGAGTACCCCCTACAAACAACAAACAAACAAAAAAAAACAATCTTTACTACTTTATAATATTAGTATAGATAAAACTATGTGGAATAAATTATAAAACTGTATTAATATGAAACATAATATAAATTTTAGGATAAACCTGGTTATATAGAAAGCGTTTACGCCTGTAAGATACGCAAAAACGTAAGAATATCCATAGAAACACAAATAAAACAAGACAATATGTATTCACATTTATTAAATTCCTCAACCAGTACGCTTAAATTTGAAGTTTTATAAATAATATTTTCGAATGGGTGGTGCATATTTATGGAATACTTTCTCTTAAAATGTACAGTGTATAAAATGGAATTAAACACGAAAGTATATTTATTTTTATCGGCAAGTTTATATTTATTTATAATGCAGTTTCTTGTTCTTGAACATTCGATGCACTTCTTCATTCGTAATTGTATTTAAATAGATTAATACTATATTCTCCATTTGAAGTGAATTGTTAAAACAATGTAAAAAACGGTGCAATATTTTAATTCTAATATTGGAGTTCAGAAGTAACTATATTACTGTCAAATAAAGTGTTTTAATCCAACCTAAATTTCCCAAACATTGTGATGCAATTGTTATCTCAGAATTACATATTCTTCAATGTATTTCAGAACACTTGATTTAAGTTACAAATTTAAATAGAATACATAAGAAATTTAGAAAAATATATCATGGTATCATGTGTGAAATATAAGACAGATTTATGTAGGACAACAAATCTTAGGACCGTTATAAAATTAAATAAAATATATACGAAATTTTGAAAAATGTATCGTGGTTTCACGTGTGAAATATAATACAAATTTATATCGGAAAATAATACAGTATAAAGCTAATTTAAAATATATTTTTTTCATTGGAATTTTTGGTTTAATCTTATGCACTCCACTGACACTTATACGTTGACATACTAAGTTTAATCCCCAATGTCAATATGGCACCGGAATTTTCGATCAAACTTATCTGAAAATATGTCATTGCATTTGTTCGTGTACATAATAAACGAAAATGTTGTTTGAAAATTCCGTTGCCATTGTTACATTTTGGGATGAAAATTCAGTGCGAAGAAATTCACCTACCATAGCAAAATCGGTTAAAATATAATTATCTTATTGTTAAATTAAGCCATCAAACCGCAGTTTTTTAAAAGCTTTTCAACTTATTACTCTTTAGTTGATAGCTGAGAGTTGATTATCCTTTATTACATAGTAACACTCTGTGTTGGAATATAACGTTCATTTTCTCCTCTCCGCACATATGGCTCATGCGCGTACAGTGACGATACTGAGAGTCCGCTCTGAGAGCAAGAGTTTCTTGTTACGTTAAGAAACATCTCAGCGCTCAGTTGCATTTGAGCTGTATATATTTTGTCTTCGTGTAATTGTAAATAAATGTCTTATGTCTATTGATTCTGCAAACTCTGTGTGCCTCAAAAACCAACACTCTAGTAACATATTTAAATTTTTGATGACATTTTTTAGTTTTTAACCACACATTTAGATGTGTTAAATGTAGCTTCTTCTTACAAAGTTTCTCTTTAATTTATTTATTAAGTTTAAATTATACCTTTATCTTGTTAGAAACATTAAAAACTTCGAATCCCATTGGTACAAGGAAAGTTAAATTATAAACCCAATGAAAAAAATCAAGAAAATAATAGAAATCTAAAACACGCAAATGAATTTAACGAAAATTTATTGAAAATTCTTCATAATTAATAGTATACATTACCATAATTTTATTCCCTCTACACATTAATAATTATATGATTCAATGAGATATCAGTTGACATTTAATTAATATGAATTTGTGTGACAGAAATAATTATCAGATAAGGAAATTAAATTTCCGGTTTGCTTATTTCTACCTGTGAAAGAATTCCCGTAACTCTACGTGGCCTACATGTACATTTGGCGAATACATCATTTTTATGTAGCTTTGCGACATTCATAATTAAAACACTACATCGAAAAGTTTATCTGCCGCTGTACTTTCCCGGAAATTGTTAGTTACAAATGTAATTATGTATAATTTGCTTTCATTATGATTATTTAATAATATGTATTCTATGTTTGTTTGTTTTTTAAACAGAAATTTTTTTTAAACATATTTGACTAATAGTTTATAAATAAAAATTTTTATACAGTTATACAATTTTTATAAAAGTCGTTTTTGTTTTTATAATTAAATCATGCGACAAATTTAAAAGAGCGTTTTTATAGCCCCAGGGTGTAAACGGTATTACTTACCAAAGAATTAAAAAGATATTTTGAAAACATAATTGAAAATAAATTAGGTTTATTAATTTCGCGGACTGGCAGAGCGTAATATGTAATACAATAGCGTGTTCTTTTATTATTATTATGATAGTTGTTTTTGCTGTCGTTTGTGTATTGAAGTAGTGATATGTTTCAATTTATGATTTTCTGTTGATGTCTGGCGAAATTGTCCTCACAAAATTCCTTTACTCCTACATATTAACCCTTCTGAGATAGCAAAATGTATACGTGCCATGTAGGATACGTATAGATTTTTTTAGTACCATATTAGTGGTATAAAAATAAAATGGTGTAAAAACGTGTCGCAAAGAAAGATTTGTGATAGAAAAAACCTTGAAATTTACCGTACGAATAAGGATGGTAGTAAAATTTTGATATATCCGTCCAGAAAAAATATTTTTTTTCACATGGATGTCAGACTCTCGATATATATACAGGTTGTCCATAATTAAACTACCCTATTTCAAAGTTGTCTACAGCGTAACTATTGTTCAGAGTGTGGCGGACATGATGAAGGAATGAGAATTTGTTTGTGTGAAAAAAAATATATTTCAAAAGTTCGCCACCAGAGGTCGTTTTTAAATTTTATTACAACAAAACATGCTCAACAAAACCTTTTTTTTAATCAGAAATTTCGCATTTACATCAGGAAATCTGAGTAGTTCTTTTCGCTTTATTTCTTTTTGTTTATTACGTGATTACTTAAAGTAAAATATCTTCTTTCTGAATTTTCGGTTTGAATTTTTAATTTCTGAATGTAAAAAAGGCCAAACAGGCAACTGTGATCTAGAATCCTCTGCTAAAATTTCGCTTCCAGAGTGTGTGGAACCCTACAATGAAAGTTTAAACAAACATTCAAATACATTTTTGTTGATGTCACGCAGCAGCTCTTATAAAAGTTGGAAACTGTTGCGGACATTTTGTTTTCAATGTGCTTGCTATTGCTAATCAGAATGTAGTTACGTTTATCAGATCAAGCTTTGTTAGTAAAATTGTTTTACCAAATCGGTAATTCCGCAGTAGTTACTCTGCGGAAATGTTGGACTTTGAAGTGGATGCGAAAAGGTTATTAACTGCTAAATTCTTCTATTAATGGTAGCAAAAATTTGAAGAAACAGGCTTGTTGTGTGTTCTTTCAGGAAGAGAAAGATAACCTGTTTCCGCAAAAATAATAAAGAAGGTTCTCCTTCAGGTGGAAGAGGACAGAGCTCCCAACGTACAGACTAGTACCAATGTCCGTCGTGTGGCAGAATCATTGTATTTGTGTATGCCTCGTTCAACTGTCCAGACGATCTTGCGGAATATCCCCCAGTTTTATCAGTACTAGCTTTCAATGGGTCAGAGGTTGCTTCCACATGATTTCAAGACTCGACACCGGCTCTCCCTTCAGTTTCTTGCGCACTTTGAGGTTGATTCAGAATGACATTGGAATATCTTCTCGACAGACGAAGCGCACTTTCATTTGGACGGTTCAGTGAATACTTAAAACTGCCGAATTTGAGAACAAGAAAATCCGCGTCCAAATTTACAGGTTATGTTGCATTCACCAAAAGTGACGGTGTGATGTGGGTTTTCCGCATCATTTATTCTCGGCCGTACTTCTTGGAGAAGTGCTAGCGGTACAGTAATATGCTCTATCACCGGGCAGCAATATACATTGATCAAGGACTTGACGTTGATAAAGTTATTTGATCTTTTGATCCATTTTCGGAGTATTTACCCCATTTAGGAAGTTATAGGAGTGTTCGATATTGAACGATGTGTATAGTAATGGGGAATTGTTAAAGAAAACATTTAAATCCAGTGAACTGTTTCGCGTTTTGTTTTTATTTTAGAGAACTAATTATGTGTCAAGAAAATTTTAATTTATTTTACAGAAATAATTATGTGACAAGAAAATTTTAATTTCTTATTATTTATTTTATCTTATTTTCTGCCCATAAAGGAACATAACGTGACTTTCACAAAAGTGCTAGCTGAAGCTAAAGTACTTGACCAAGTTATGTATTAGGTCAGAATTTGTAAACTAACCATTGAGACACGTGTAAAAACAGTTTTGGATAACTAAAGTTCAAGAATAATTTCTTAAGTAAAAAAACCACTGTAGTTTTAGAAATTTTCCGGAAACCAATTTGCTTGTGTTTCAGATTGATTCTTTTCACAAAGGTGTCTGGAAAACAAACTAAGCTTTCTAAAATCGTATGTAACATCGTATCATATATTCTAATACGAGCAAATCTTGTGTGTGGTTATATATATATATATATATATATATATATATATATGCAAATTTTATCTTAAAAACGGCTCTAACGATTTTGACGAAATTTTGTATCCTACCGTTTTTGGGCACCAGAAATCCATTGGGCTAGGTCACATGTTCGAGAAAATTCGATTAGTGGGTCATTTTGCGTCATTTTGGGTCATGGTCTAGCTAATTGTATCTAAAGAACGGTTCAAACGATTTTGACGAAATTTTGTATCCGACCATTTTCGGGCACGAGAAGACTATTGGGCTGGGTCACATGTTCGAGAACTTTCGATTAGTGGGTCATTTTTGGGTCAACATGGGTCAAATTAATTTTATCTAAAAAACGGCTCTAATGATTTTGATTAAATTTTGTGTCCTACGAGTTTCGAGCACGATAAAATCATTGGGCTAGGTCACATGTCCGAGAAAATTCGATTAGTGGGTCATTTCTGGGTCATTGTGGGTCAAGATCTAAAAAGCGGCTCAATTTACACTAAATTTTGCATCCAAAGGTTTTCGGGCACGAAAAGACTGTTGGACTAGGTCACATGTTTGAGAAAATTCAATTAGTGGGTCATTTTGGGTCATGGTCAAGCTAATTGTATCTAAAGAACGGTTCAAACGATTTTGATGAAATTTTGTATCCGACTATTTTTGGGCACGAGAAGACTATTGGACTGGGTCACATGTTCGAGAACTTTCGATTAGTGGGTCATTTTTGGGTCAAAGCGGGTCAAATTAATTTTATCTAAAAAACGGCTCTAACGATTTTGATTAAATTTTGTATCCTACGAGTTTCGGGCACGCGAAAATCATTGGGCTAGGTCACATGTTCAAGAAAATTTGATTAGTGGGACATTTCTGGGTCATTGTGGGTCAAGATCTAAAAAGCGGCTCAATTTACACTAAATTTTGCATCCAATGGTTTTCGAGCGCGATAAGACTATTGGGAAGGGTTACGTGTTCGAGAACTTTCGATTAGTGGGTCATTTTTGGGTCAACGCGGGTCAAATTAATTTTATCTAAAAAACGGCTCTAACGATTTTGATTAGATTTTGTGTTCTACGAGTTTCGAGCACGATAAAATCATTGGGCTAGGTCACATGTCCGATAAAATTCAATTAGTGGGTCATTTCTGGATCATTGTGGGTCAAGATCTAAAAAGCGGTTCAATTTACACTAAATTTTGCATCCAATGGTTTTCGAGCATGAGAAGACTGTTGGGCTAGGTCACATGTTTGAGAAAATTCAATTAGTGGGTCATTTTGGTCATGGGTCATTATGGTTCAAGCTATTTTATCTTAAAAACTGCTCAGACTATTTACACTAAATTTTGCATCTTATGGTTTTCGGGCACGGGAAGACTGTTGGGCTAAGTCACATGTTCGAGAAATTCCAATTAGTGGGTCATTTTGGTCATGGGTCATGATATTTGAACTCAAATTTAATTTTGGCCGAGCATAGCTCGGTCTTCCCTGCTCGTGTTACTCTAAAGTTTCGTAATGTTTCTTTTATGCGAAGCATTTCTACACACTGTTAAAAATTTGCAGCAAACTGTCCAGTCATTTGACCGTTTTTGTAGAAAACGGTTACATAACCGTAATTTAACTATATTCTGACCATATTATTGCTCATTTTATGGTAAGAATATAGTTAAATTACGGTTATGTAACCGTTTTCTACAAAAACGGTCAAATGACTGGACAGTTTGCTGCAAATTTTTAACAGTACATTTTTGGCATTGCAATCTTTAATTATGCACTTTCCCTACAATTCAAATCCTATTTTCTTGAAAATAACACATTTTTTATTGAGAAATATTATTCTTTTATATTCATGCATGAGTTTAAAATATTTGCTGTACTTTTATGCAGTAAAATATTTCCAAAAATAATAGAATTTAGCCTACATTTATAATATATACTATTCGATCCGAATTGTGGCTTTTTAACGCAACCCTTTTCATCAACATAAGCAGATTACTCATTGCTTATTTTACTTTTATAAACATTGATATTCACTGAACATTAAATGATTACACATTCTTCGTTAAAAATCGGTAAGGGAATCGTATGAAGGTTTCGGAGAAAAGTATTAAAAAAAAGGAAAACATACATTTTTTAATTGAAAAATATTTCCCGGTAAACATTCATTATTATGTGTTTCAAGGATATATCAGTTGATTGTTAATTAATATTAATCTATGTGCCTGAAATAACTATCATATCAGGAAATTAAATTTCCTGTTTTCATTTTATTTTACCCGTAAAAGAATATCATTAACTATACATTGTATATGTGTGCGCTTAGCGAATATATCATTTTTATAAAGCTTTACGACGACGCTTGTAATTTAAGCCGTACATGAACAAGTTTAAGGACTGCTGTACCTTTCCGGAAATTGTCAGTTATAAACGGAAAAGTGTATCGTAATTTTTATATGCATTTTTACATTGTTTTTACACAGTGTTTAACACTTTTACATTTATACACAGTATTTAACACGAGGAAACACATATTTTGCAATATACATATTATGTGTATATGTATATACGTATATATATATACAAAGTGTGTGAGGATATATTTATTACTAATGCAGTTATTTTTCCGTATTTCCTATCATGCTAAAAATGTATGAAAATGTGTTCAAGTATAAAATTATTTAATATACATTGCTGAAAGATTTACTGGTCATTGGATTAAAAATATACAAAATAATTATAATCTAAATTAAATGTTTTTAATTTTACCTGAGAAGTGGAAATATAATGTATCCCAACATATATCACTTCATTTTGTTTCTTCCTTTGATTACTACCGTTTTTTATATTAGTAGCATTTTCCTCCAATTTATATATAATGATGGGGGGTAACAGTTTCTGTAAGAATTGTACGTAATAATGTCGCTTAATTTATAAACACAATGAAGCATTTTAGATGTACTATCTTTGAGCAAGTCGGGATACAGGCAAAACATAAATTCTTATAAACTGAGAAACTGAATCATATGTATAGATATCCAATGTAACCCCGGCTAATGTATCCAGATAAAAGATAAAAATACATAAAATATCTATATATACGAAAACATTATAAAACATATATTACAGATGTATTTTATAGAATTATTCACTGTCCATCTATATATTTTTAATCAAACAATTTATGTGTACATTCATTGTGTTCCATACGAAGTTCTGCCAGAAGTATCACATTTTATACACCCTTTGCAACTACTATAAAATTTAGTGGTGAATTGTACATGTGAGAACGCAGTACAAATTATGCCATACACTGCTAAATGTAAAGACGTGCATCCCATTTTTGTCTCTGGTATTTCAGTGTGGGTAAGTTTTCGCATAAGCCATATTGTTCACTATCTGCTAGGGCACATTTTCAAGTGTTGATCAATAGGGACAGAGTCAATGCTTGTGCATTCTTAAACCTTGAAAAGCATTTTAAATCTGCTTTTAAACCATTTGAAAATTTTTAAACATAATAAAACCTCTTTAAATCCTGTTTTTTAAAAACGCTTTTTAAAATCTCTTCAATAATAACGCCGCGTAATATGTAAACTCCTAAATTTATTTTCAGAGTTGATCGCCGCTTTTGGGTGTCGCGCTCCTATGTAACACATCCTTCCACCTCCACAATTTTATGCATTGAAAAAAAAAGAGCATCAGTTTAAATCTCTGATACCAATTCTTGCGTGAATTTAAACCCAAGACGGATTTATAATGTTAGAATTTTCTTTGTCAAAATCATATTGGAATAGGATGTCACTCAGTCATGTGTTTCATCGGTAACAACCAAAAATATTTGTGTTATTTTCATTGATTACGAGCCTGTATGTATGTTTTGCTGTTTTCCATCCTTAACTGATTTTGGATGTAGATAATTTACATGAGTTAAATATTCTAATATAACATAATTTTGAGTCTTTAGCTATTTATCTTTATACGATATTAATAGAGTTTTTGGAGCTTTTGAAATTCAAGAAATATCGCAATCAGTTTATGCCCCTTAAACATGACGATATGACACATTTCTAAGAAGGAAATGTTTACGATTACGAAACATTATCATCATCATAAGATGAATCATAAATAAATTGAAACGATATCTTCCTGTATTCCTTGTGGTAATAAATATAAATTATTCGACTTAATAAAAATATCTACGCACTTAAAATATATATATATATATATTATCACGGCCAATTTTGTCCTGATGCGGAATGATATATCACATGCATTTTATTTCCATCGTTCATTTAACTCTCTTTTAGAAGAATGTTTTGCTTAAAAAAAAGAAACTGCTACCTATTAATACTAGTCATCGAATGGCAATATTGTACATTTTATGAATTATATTTATATTTGTGGTATATGTAAGACGTTTATACTAAATTACTCCCATATACTTAAAATATGACTTCCATATACTAAATCGTTGAGTTCCATATACTACATCGGTGACTGCACCTTCTGTCTTACATATTTCAACATAGCCAGTTACACGGCCACAAATAAGTTCTGAAGCTGTAGCTAATACAATTAATTAAAAAAATAATAATAAGTTTTTAAAAAAATTGCTATTTATTAATACTAGACTTTAAATACCAAATATTGTATATTTTATGAATTCTGTTGATATTTGAGGTATATGTAAGACGTTATATACTAAATTACTCCCATATACTTAATGGGTGACTTCCATATACTAAATCGGTATTGCGTTTTCTGTCTTATATGTTTGAACGTAGCCAGTTACACGGCCACAAATAAATTCGGAATCTGTAGCGAATAAAGTATTTTTTAAGTATTTTTTAAGTATTTTTAAAAAATAATAATGTTTAAGAAATGCTACTTATTAAAACTAGTCTTTGAATACCAAAGAATGTAAATTTTATGATTTCAATTGATATTTGCGGTATATGTAAGACGTTATATACTAATTTATTCACATATACTTAACCGGTGACTTCTTTATAAAAAATCGGTGACTGCGTCTTTCTCGGATTTGTTTGACTGGCGCCGCCTGATTTTTGGCAGTATTTTGCAAAATTTATGACAGATTACCGGGCGAAATTGCATTGCGAGATATAGAAAATTGTTCTACATATGCTTAGAAATTTTCAAATAGATATCTTAATTAATTTTCTTAAAATTCCCATATTAGTAAATGAATTTCCAATTCGTTCATTTCTGTTTGCAAATCGAGAAGATGCGTTCTTTTCTATACACATATTGATAAAAAAGATGGCATTTTCGATGCGATGTTTAATGAGCTTCTAATTAGTATCTTGAGTGATTATTAAAATATTAAAATTCCCAGTGTCAGGTGCATCAGATCAGGATTTGGACTACCTAAATATAAATTTTCAGACTTCTAGGTGCGCTGGATTTCGCTGACCATCGCAAACAAACAGACAGACAGACACACACACGCACACGCACACACATACACACAGACACACACACGCACACGCACACACATACACACACACCCAGACACAAAGAGCTAAACTTTCTTTTATTAGTATAGTTTTATAAATTTGTTCCGAAATGATCTTTCTTTTAAATAAGAATTGGCATACATATAAGACGGTACGAGCAGTAAATTTAGATACTGCTTTATTTTTCTGGACAACATAGGTGATAATTTAAAATTACGAATTTATTTCATATTCAAGCAATAGTAATGTCATATTTCAAAAGCATGAAAATGCATTTTAGTCTAGTCATTAATTTACATTTACAAATAACATCACAGGCATTATTTGTAACTTTTAAGTTGTTGATTGCTCTTCTATTGATGACTTCTTCTATTTCTAAAGTAGTTATTATTTTATTTATCTGAATAAGTAATCGACATCTGTAAAGATATTTGTAAAAAATAATTACTATTTAGAATGAATTTGTAAGTCTTTATGTATGTGTATATCTAATTTAATTTTAATTGAATGAAATACTATATATTATATATTGTGTATGAAACATATATTAATATAAGTATAAAAACATATTATATAAGTTGTAAGTAAATATTATTATTTGGAATGAATGAATATTTCAGCAAATTATCTACTCTAGATGTAATACAATGTATCCAAAATGAATATGATTAAACATTCAATTATGAAATTCATTATAATGCCCTCAAATCAAAACTTCCTCTTTGCGAAATAACAGACACAAGGTTTTTTTTTTTTTTTCTTATATCAAGAACAGTTCTTATTTACAAAACAATGTTGTCTTAAATAACAGTTAAATGGTTGTATGTTTACATTAGTCTCAGAAATATATTTGTTAAATAACCTTTATAATTATGTATGAAAATAATCGGTATAATTTCATGTCCATCTAATACTATGTTACATTGGTATGCATTTAATGTAACATATATTCTGTAGCTTGTAATTGAAAGACAGAATGATACTTTTATGGTAATTAAATTAAAAGAAGAGGAATACACTTTTTTTGCCTAATTAGACTTATTAAGTACTTAAATACTGAATATATTACACATAAAGCTATGAGTTAAAGGTAAGAAAAATTCCGCATTTTTTACAAATAGGCAAAAATAGATATAATATGAAATTTCATAGAAATTATTTTTTTTGTCACGAAATGTTTACAGACATGAAAAGGAACAAAAAACTTTCTTTTAAGTGCGTCATTAAAAGTAAAAGTGCTTTGAATTTAAAATAGTATTAGGTATGCAAAATATTCTGCTGAGTATGTAATTAACGAAATTTTTTTTATTTCAAAACACAGCTCATTATCTTTGAAAAGACAGGCTCTTTAAAAGAAAATGCCTACAATTTACAACTTCGTTGAGGAAATATTTTTAATGAAATGGTGCGATGAATCTCAAAACTTTCACTTAGAATAAAGTTTTTTACTCTGATATCTGTAGAGATTGTATTTGACTACAGTAGTTTTTTATGCAAAGCATATCTTTGGGTAAAACAGTTTTATTCACTGTAAAAGATGGCATTCATTTTACGTAAGGACTTCACTGCTATAAATCATTGTGCAATGTACATAGTATGGGATATCATAATAGCTTGCACGATTCAATTTCTACTCAATATGAGAGCAGTCCGAAAAGAATGTTTAGGTTCTTCATGAAAGTGTAATTATAATTTTACATTGCGTTATGCAGGAACATATTTTAAAATTTCAAGAAAGGTATTTCTGTACGTTCCCGTTGCACAAATTTCGCACTGTTTGGAAGAATTATCCGTGACATTTATCCTACTGTTTTAATAAGATAATCGTTAAACTACAAACCTTGATATCTGTATTTTTGAGAATGTCGAACATTAATTTAAAATGAAAAATAAGGCTATACTGTAAAACTCGTATTTTACAAGCCCAATGAAATTGAACTACAGCATGCGTCAGAAAAATATAAACACACTTTCAATGATCATAACCCTGGTTTTTATTCACATATAATTAATATTACTTGCCCATGATACGTAGTCCCTATGGGGTAATTCTTTAATCGTTTAAAAAAAAAAAAAAAAAAAAAAAAGACGGATTTACACGTTTCAGGCACTGGAGATTCCGAAAAAACATATTTTAAGAAATAAATATTTTGCCGTCCGTCTGTCTGTGTGTGTATGTGGGTGTCTGTGTGTGTGTCTGTAAACGCACTGCCTCCCGGACTAATTGAGATCAAGACTTGAAATTTGGTATGTACTTAGTATGTAATAATGGATAGAAGCTTATTGAATTTCAGTAACCTCGATAATTCGGAACTACTCTTTTCGGACTGTCGAAATAATCGTTCTGATAAAAGGTATATAAAATTTTTCGAAATTGTTTATTTTAAGGAGTGAATATAGAATACAATAAAAAAACATAAATTTTGCATAAAGAATGAAGTCAATCGGATATCAAGTTGCCGAGATATTTGTAGTCGTATTTACCACACTCTTCGATTTTTCATGACACTGTATTTTAGGGTGGAGCGATTTTTTTTTTTTTTCAAATCAAAATTGGATGGGGTGAGAAAGTTGCTCTATCAGATCCTTATTCTGAATATAAAATATCTTTGAAAAATATTAGTATTAAATACTGCCCCAAGGTCATTGAAAATTGAGAAAAATTGTAAAAGTTGTGCATTTTCCAATTTTCTTGTCAAACATATAAAATGCACAAATATTATTAATATTAAATTATTTTTAAAGTATTCTTCTTAAATTATTATTATTATACGCTTATAGTGAAACTATGTAATATTTATATCAAATCCAGGTGTCTTATACTGCCCCAAAAATTTTGAAAAATGTATAAAAATTGGGTAATTGTAAAGCATAATCAAAACAACAACATTGTGTTATATTTTATACTTCGTAAGAACTAGACGTTGGGGGCCACCCTAATACTTACCCATCATGGATATGCATAATGTAAAATATGAAAATAAAAATGTGTAAACTACATGTAAAATGCATTGCAATTCAAATAAAATCGTGGCTTGATGACGTCATAAACCTTAAAGGCTCGATTACTGAATTGCTTTAAAGAGGTTTTCCCTTATAACGCCAAAAATAATAATCCTATTAACTAGCGGTTTATTGCATCTGATTAAGCGTCAAATTTCCAATTAAAATATATATTTGAAGTGAAATTTGGATGAAATACAGGGTCATGAAAAATCTAAGAGTGTGGAAATAGGATTACAAATATCTCGGCAACTTATTATCCGATCGACTTCATATTATATGCAAAATTTATCTTTTTTTTCGTCTTTTATATTCACTCCTTAAAATAAACAATTTCGAAAATTTTTATATCCCTTTTATCAGAACGAATATTTCGAGAGTCCGAAAAAAATAGTTCCGGTTAGTTGAGGTTATTGAAATGAAATAGGCTTCTTCCCTTTATTACATACTAAATACATAC
Organism: Maratus michaelseni; assembly: GCA_963931845.1. Lineage (NCBI taxonomy): Eukaryota > Metazoa > Arthropoda > Arachnida > Araneae > Salticidae > Maratus > Maratus michaelseni. Next base: position 400,017,529 of record OZ007592.1, read on the forward strand.
CAAATTGCAAGTCTCTATCTCAATTTTTTCGGGAGATAGAGCGTTTACAGACACACAGACACACAGACGGACGGCAAATTTTTTTTTCTAAAAATATGTTTTTCGGAATCTCCAGTGTCTGAAACGTGTAAATCCGTCAAAATTTTTTTTTCGATTTTCAAAACGTTTACAAGACTTACCCTATACTACGTATAATGGGTAAGTAATATATTTTTTTAATTATTAGGGGGCTCAGCCCCCTACTCGCTAACGCTCGCCAACCCCCGGTGAATTGCAAAATCTTGTTTGATTTTAATAAATCTTTCTTTATGATCCGTTTTAAAAGTAGAATGCTCCATTCTTTTAAACTTTGAATTTCCATATCCATTTTCTTGGCATTTACCCCCCCCCCCCCAATTTTGTCTATCTTTGATTTTTCATCCCAAAGTTAATTTTTCTGGCCACAGTCATAGGTGAACTCAATTTCTTTCTAATTCTATTTCTAACACGCTCAACTCCCATACTACCAACAAAATACCTGGGTATATTTACATCATGCTCAAAATTCTTTTTTCGAAATTGACCTCCTTTACCTGACCTTTTATCACTATCCGTTCGAGACGCATCATCTTTTAGATCGATCAATTTAGACCCTTTTTCCAAATTCTTATCAGTCACGCCTCCCGGTGAATTTACCTCCATCTCATCAACAGACTTATTATCCCCTTCACAGATTTCATTCACAAGCGTTTTTCTAACAACTCTTTGCTCATGATCGCTAGATAATCTGAGGGTTCCTTGCCCATTTAATTCTCTTTGATTCCCCACTTGTTTATACACCGAATTTTTCTTTTCCATATTTTCTAACTTTAATAAGTCATAAACAGCTGGTGTTATAAGGGGCGGAGAATTTAGTTTTCTCACAACTGCAACCACCACATTTTTTTCAACATACTCTTTTTCACCTTCCATCAAAGCAACCGGCACTGACACCAAATCCGCTTTTTGTCTATTTCCGGTATAGAAAGACAATTCCCACTTTTTTAGCACTCCCCGGAATGTCATTAGCATCAAAAACCGCAGTTTGCACACCTGTGTCCTTAATCGCTTTTACTTTCTTACCATTAACGCATAAATCAACTATAGGTAATTCGGTTTCCACACCTTCCCTATTATTTTCACTTTTCCCATCACTAGCAATGATCCAAGCTATGCTTTTATCCTCATAATTAGTTTTACTTTTTAACAATTCCTGACAATTTGGACGGATGTGGCCCACTGCCAAACAATTATAACATTGGACTTGTCTTTGCTTTTCGAAAGCATTTTCTTTCTTAAATTGATCAAATTTCCCACATTCTTTCGTATTCTCAAATTCCGATTTTGGTTTTATTTCCTTTCTACTTTTAGAGTTAAAGCTGTCTTTTTGCTTATCCTGAAAAGATTTATTTTCCCACGGTTTTCTATCCGACCTGTTAAATTCTCTTCTTATACTTTCAAATTTATCCGATTTTTCCGCGAGTTTAGAAGCAATCTTTATTTCCTCCCAATCATCCATAAATTTTTCTTTTATTTCAAAAGGGACACGTTTTTTTAGTTGTTCCGTGAGCATTAGTTCTTTTAAGGATTCAAAATCCCTCACTTCTAATGAATCTAACCAATTATCTAGATAACCCCTTAACTCGTAAATCAGATCTACCCATAATTCACTCGATTTTCTTTGATGAGTTTCAAATTTTTGTTTTAAGGCGCCTGTATTTAGCCTAAACCTATCTAACAAAACTGTCTTTATGTGTTGAAAATCATCACATTTGTCTGCTGGTTGTTTTACTATAATTTCGGCAATATCAGAAGGTAACAAAGGAATTAATTGACTAACCAGATCTTCCTGAGAAATTTTAGTTTTCTCGGCTTGCCTTTCAAAAATCATAAAGAAAAGAGTTATATCAATTAACTTAGAATCAAAGCGCGGAACTAAATCCTTTAAATTTACCTTAGGAGTTCTATGAAAATCTACATTTGATTCATTAGATGAAACACTAACAACATCCGCAGAATTTTGAATACGCAATTTTTCTAATTCAAATTGCTGTTCTTTTTCAAGTTTTTGTAATTCAAGTTGTTGCTGTTTTTCAAGTTTATCTACCTCAAGTTGTTTTTCAAGTTTATCTAACTCAAATTTCCTAAGTTTATATTTTTCCTCTTGCGCAATCCTATCTAATTCAATTTGCCTCTCTCTTTCGTTACGATCTTTTTCGATTTGTTTTTTCTGCTCTTTCCGCTCCGCCTCCTGTTCAAGAAAATATTGCAATCGAATTTTAGCGAAACTTTCATCATAATCCTCTGCATCTACGATAGCCTGAATTATAGCTTTATTTTTACACGTTTTTGACACACTGGTCACAAATTCCTCTGCTAATAACAGCAAGACACTTTTATTATATTTTCCTAAATATTCTGCCATATTTTCCCCCAAAATATCAGATATATTCAATTTACAATAATACAATAAATACAGAAATAGAATTTTCTTCCCTATACGTATAATAATGTATTCAAAAACGACACAATTTTAATATAGCAAATTCTCATGCAACAGTGACGTCTTTCAAACTAAGTATATCCCCCAAAATAATTTTTATACTCAACAGTACAGTATAACATCAATTTATTTTGAAAAATTAATCATAATCATCCACAGTATACCCATAAAATTAAGCTATAACTTTATTACTGTAATAAATAAAATGTATATAAACAAAACTCTTATTTCCAAAAGTTTTATACAAAATTATGATTAAAATACCCTGATTAATAATCTCAATTAATCAATAACAATTTACTATACCCCAAGTAAATTTTAACATATACATAAGTATATAATTTTCGTAACCCAATATTATACCTAACGGATACCAGAAAATCAACAAACATAAAAATCAAAATTCTAACTAAAAAATTAAATACCAAATTAATTGCTTCCCTAGAATTCTTAAATTCCACATAGAGTTTTGTTCCCCAAATTTAAAATTGATACACAAAATTTAATTTAAAACAGACCTCTATAGAAGATTTCATAAAAGAGCTTACCTCCAGATGCAGATATTTCCTCCACACTGATACCAGGCTTCCAAGCACTTTTAAAGATGACACACACTCAGATTTTTGAAGATTTGAAGACACTCAATTCACTGATGAGGCACTAATTTCACCTTAGATCCATATGTAGACAACTTAGATGGTACACCGCATATCTTCATTCCACTGATATATTTTGAAGCACACACAACTAGCACCAAGTCTATAGTTGACTGTTCATACACCACACAGCTTTAGTCGATAAAGTTCTTTTACCAGTTCTCTACTTGCTAGAACTCCAAGAAAAACCACGACTCAGATTAGACTTCAAGACTCCACAACTCTGTTTGTCCGTTTTCCACTGGCTGTTCATCTGTTTAATCAGGTTAACAGAGATCCGTAATCTAATTTACTCTAGATTACATATCCCATTTGCTGCCACCAATTAATTATATATACTATAGCTGTGGTAACGTGGACACAAGTATATATAATTAATGAAATCCATTTATCGTTTGAAACGAAAAAACTTTATTTTAAATTAACACATAAAAAAAAAGTAAAAATGAAAAAATAGGACAATCATCTTCGTCTTGTAAAATAACGATGTCCGAAAAAAAACAGATTCTTACGTCCGCTCAAAAAAGGACCTTTCTCCCATCTCGTTCAACCTCCAACTCCTTCAACATTCAACTGCCGTCTGCCATTTCACTTCCCAGGGGCTTTCATTGCAACCCAGGAATTTCTCAGAAAACATTACCTCCACTACCACACCTGCTCCAGTCTGCTTATCTCCAGGAGACAATGACAGACCCCAAACTATAGTTCTATCTTTCATTCTTAGGAGATTATCCCCTTTTTCCAAGTAATTGATTAGTTGATTCACGTCTACCTGTCACCCTTCTGTATAGCACTCTTACTTGAATAGTGACAATTCACAAAAGGTCTTTCATTCCTGCCTTTATCTGCCACGCATGTGAGCATGTGAAATTTTCAACATGTCACAATATATATATATATATATATATATATATATATATTGATACCAGTAAACTTGTTGCAATTGGCTGTGACGGAACTATAGTTAACACGGGTTACAAAGAAGGTGTCATGTAATTTGTTGAAGTAAAAGAAGAAAAACCATTTCAATGGCTTATTTGCCAAATACATGCCAATGAGCTTATCTTGAGCCATTTGCTCTAGCATCTTGACGGTACAACAAATGGGCCTCAAAGTTTTACACGATCTATTGGCAAAACTCTAAAAGAATGAGAACTTCTTCTTCTTGTACATTATAAGAGAATAAGCTGTGCTTTGCTATAAATTACCAATAAAAAGGATTTAAACACGGATCAACTCTATTTGCTTGAGATATGTGAAACAATTTCTTCGGGATTGTGTCCCGAAAAATTGTATAAAAGAAATCCCGGTAAAATTGTGCATTCTAGGGGGCTTACAGTGGCAAACAAAATTATTAGGCTATACGTTTCTTCAAGTGAACCGTCTGAAAATTTGTTACTTCTGACAAATTTTATACTAAGAGTTTATTCAACTATATGGTTTCAAATTAAAACTAAGCCTGCATGCATTTACGGAGCTAAGCATTTGCATCAAAGCATTTGCATGTTATCATGATATTTACCAAAGGAATTACAAACAATAATAGATCTCGTAATTTAACGAAATGGTTATTTTTCTCATCCGGAAAACATTTCGATTGCCATGTTGGCTGACGATAGGGACTATGTAAGAGTGTAGGCACTACGTAGACTAATAAAATCTCGAAAGTCAAAAAATTCTTTACGTACGTTCAAGTTACCTGAGATCAATTTTGAATCCAAAGACTATATTGATTTTATAAATTGGGCTGAAGTGATCATGGCAGAACCACCATTAACTAAGTAATTAGATCATAACTCTCTTACAAAGTGTATCCTAAATCCAAAGGCAATAGATGAAGACATATTACCTAAGCTTAAACTATTCCCTTGTCACAATCAAGCCCCTGAAAGATGTGTGAAACTTGTTATTTTAGGCTGCCTCAGCTGTTTGTGGTCCTTTGAGACATGATAGGTTCATTAAAACTTGTCTGGAGTCTCGGAAAAAAATGCCAGTTTTTGAAACCAAAAAACAGTATGGACTGCTATAAAATGGTAACTTCATTGCTTGTAAATTGTAATAGTAAATTATTTTTACTTTATTACAATAGTTCTTTAAAAATAATTAGAAATTATATTTTCTTACATATGTTAAGTATAAAATATAAAATAATTACAATTACCCAAATTCCATATATTTAAAAAAAGTATAGTCGTTTAGTTAGTATAATAAAAGTAAATTTGATATAAATATTACATAATTTTACTATAAATATATAATAATAATAGTAATAATTCGATGATCATCCTTTTAAATTAAATTATTATTAATAGTTTGTATATTTGAGGAAAAAATGGAAAAATGCACAACTTTTACGTTTTTTCTCAATATTCAATGACCTTGGGGCAGTATTTAATATTAATATTTTTCAAAGATATTTTATATTCAGAATGAAGATATGATAGAGCAACTTTCCCACACCGTCCCATTTTGATTTGGAGAAAAAAAATATTTTTCCATAGGCGAGCGCTCCACCCTACTGTATTCCATCCAAATTTCAGTTCAAAGATTTTTAGTTGGAAATGAGACGCTTAATACGACGCAATAAACCGTCAGATAATGTGTTTATAATTTTTGGGGTTATTATGATATTTCTTTTACGCAATTCAGTAAAAGAGCATTTAAAGTTTATGACGTCATCAAGCCAGGATTTTATTCGAATTGCAATGCATTTTATTAGTAGTTTACACATGTTTTATTTTCATATTTTATTTTATGCATATGCATAATGGGTAAGTATTACGGTGGCCCCCAATGACTAGTTATATTTACAATAGTTTTTTAAAAGATATTTTCTTCTTTCGGAAGTTAATGGTGGTCCACTCTTTATTTCAAATTAATTACACTCTACAAGAAAGAAAAAATAGAAATTTATGACCCATTAAACAGTGTATATATACATTTTTCAGACGCACCCTGAATTTAATAGGCCAAATGCTTTTTTTTAATTCTTTTCCCGTAAATCACTAGATTTTCCGTGTAAACACTTATGGGAATTACAGGAAAATTTAATGGAAAATTAAGACATCATTCCTTCCTGTAGACTGATTCATACTAAAGCAACAAAATACAATAGATGACCTACTATTAGGCGTATTGTGGCGAATGAACAGGATGAATAACGAAAAACCGGAGTGCTAAATATACCCATATTCTGCAACATCATAGCATTAAAAGCATATATTTCATACGAAAATCCGCTATTTATATTTTCTGACCTTACAGTACAATCTTTTCAAAATATTTGTTATAAACTGTACTATATTTTAAGAATTTATTACAGGTCTAGAAAAAAAAATCACACGTTTCAAGATACAGTTTACAATGTTTAACTTAATAGAGGGAAACATGAAATCATACATTCTGTGCAATATCAATACAGTACATCCTTAAAATAACTTAAACCGAAAACGTAATGCATGTCTAATTAAAAATTTGATTCGATAAACTCCAGCTACAGAAAATAATATTATCGCCCTATTCATCTTCAATTTCCTCTGTGTTATATATTTAACCATTAAAAATCCTTGAATTTCTTATTTAACCTTGTTAAAAAAAAAAAAAAAAAAAAAAAATTAATGAAAATAAATTAAAACTCAGAAACTTTTTGCTCTTTGGTAAGGATTTCATGTTACGATCCGAAATGAAAAATATAAAATAATATATATATATATATATACTATTATATACTATATATATTACATTATTATATACTATATATACTATATATATATATATATATATATTAATTTGCGATAATTTTAATCATTAGTTTTACTGTGATACATTAAACGACATTCGTGCTAAACATGATTCATTCAAGAAATGATTGCTTTTGTGATTTTCAATACATTTTTATATAAATCGCAAAAACATGAATGGATATATGTATAGTGTCTATTCAGAAAGTGACTTTTAGAAATACATTATCATTATCTTTCCCTGTATTGTTTATGCATATAAAATTCTTATGACAATAGCATTGCAGCATTACCTGATTGGAAACAAATACACTACTTTAAAAATTGTATTGTGATAAACCTTTTTAAAGATAAATGTTAACGAAAGACAATAAATTTAAAATTTTCTGAATTGAGATAACTGTGCTTCAAAATTTTTTTGTAAATATAAAAGTTTAAACTGTTTTCGTTTCATTTAAGAAGTCAATTTTTATTAACCTAAATTGATTTAAGTGACATTTTCAGGCTTATGTAAACATACTGCATACTATTATTTGTATAGACATTACATTATAACTGCATACTATTATTTGTATAGAACATCTGTTTTAATGTATAACTATCAATAATTTTGAATTTAGTATTTCTGAATGCATTATTGTAATCAATAAAATAATGGAAAGATATATGAATAAAAACAATGACAATATTTTTACAGAGATCGTTTGGTGAATTCATTCGAATCTATTAGTTAATAAAAAAATTATATTTAAATCTATTGATATGGGATAAGCTAAACCTGTCTCAAAAGGCTTTTATAAACCACTGATTTGAATTACGATAAGAAAATTTCAGAAAGATTAAAAATAAAGTACATTTTCCTAAGAAAATACATTTTGTTAAATTTTACGCTTCAATAATAAAACAAACACAATGTCGTTAAAACATAATAGTTATGATAATAGTTAAAGAAATGTTTCGTGAATTTCTCTCCAATTCGTATAAATTTGTAAACTGATATCTGATTGATCAACCAATAACATTAGAAAGAGCTCTACTCTTGTCGTCAAAAATAAAATAATATTGCACTTTCTTCTTCCGAAATAATTTACATTTACGTTAATATTAGTTCTGTAGCAGCTGAAGAACAAAACAAATTAAAGGAGATATATAACAAATCGTTCACAGATTTAACTGGTAGTGTAGTAACTATTCCCTTATTACAAATTTTATTACGAATCTGCTATAGAATAATAACGGAATTATTCATATCAGAAAAATACACAAAATAAATGCTTATACGTCTTAAGAGCCTACTTTTGTCACGCTAAAAAACGCTCCAGCTAATGTTAAGTCTATGAGAAGGTTATCGCGCGATTTCTCGCTCGCATTTTAATATTTTTAAATGATTTTTTTTGCATAGGATAGCTGAGGTCGATCTCAAACGTTGTTAGTTTTTACTTTTTCGATTTTTGTTCCAGTTTTTTTATATAAGGGTAATTTCACTTTCAGAACCGGTTCCAACCGGTTCCAAAATTGAAAATGTCCGCTTATAAAAAAAACGTAACCAAAATCGAAAAAGTAAAAACTAACAACGTTAGAGATCGACCTCAGCTATCCTATGCAAAAAAAAAATCATTTAAAAATATTAAAATGCGAGCGAGAAATCGCGCGATAACCTTACCAGAGACTTAACATTAGCTTGAGCCTTTCTTCTACTACCGTAGGCTCTTAATTCAATATTTTATAGATACAAAATCGTAAGAGACTTAATTTATTTATAATCTGTTACTGACAAATTCATTACTTAGTCATCTATCATGTAATTAATGCAAAAGATGATAACATGATTTTATGATCTTAAATCAATTTGTATGTAAATTGCAGAAAAATATGGAAAATTTTATAAATATATAATGCATCTCTTTAGATACATGAATAGAATAATTGAATCTTTATTATATATAAGTGCATTATCTATACGACAACATTAATGTACGGAAATAAAAAGAGAAAAATGATTAATTAAACCAAATCTTTGATGAATTTATTGAAATAGATAAGTGAATGATAAAATGCATTTAAATCTTTAGATTTGGGATAAAATAGTGTATTATTCAGGTTAATATAAAAATGTTAAGAAGTACTTCGCGATCACTTGTGTCTGTAGTGGTAAATTTCTATTACATGCAGATTAATTTTATATTACATCATAATGAATGGGTTTTAACTTTTGCGAGAGAGAATGGAGGATACGAAACGCACGGCAGTATGTTTAACTTGTTATACTGTGCTAGTGAGTTACTTTTATGTGTTAGTAATTTGTTATACTGTGCGATCATTGCATTCTAAATCCTGATTGGACAATCGTAAATAGAATAAAATTACTCGTTGGAATGCCATTCGAAGAAAGTATAAACGAAAACAAAAGATGTTTTTTGTTGATTCTCAAAAACGTTACCTTACCAACTTCTACAAAACAGGCAAGAACTGCTGAAGTCCAGCATGGAATGGACATTATTAATACGCATTAAACGTTTGTTTAGCTCGTGAGCATATTTAAGGTTGAGAGAGTCATTCAAAAAACTGTGGATACAGTTGATTGAAATCTCATGAAACAGGTACTATAAAATCTTATATTTGCTGCATTAACCAAAAAATCAATAAATAATTAAATAAAAGGTTTGCACGTTAATGTGTTCGAAAGTCAAAATTTTTGACAGGAAATCTTTGGCGATACGCATTATCCACAGTGCAGAGAAAATGTCTATGAGTATTATTGTATAACACGAAAGAAAAAGTGTGTTGTATATATGTAGTTTTAAAAATTCTTGAATTTCTAGGATTTCTTTTTTTGATTTAAGTTAAAAATTAATTTCTCATCGAAAAAATTTACTGTGGAATAAATATATTTCTGAAAAAAAGCTCTAGGGAAATAGGGAAAATCCAGATTAGATGCCTCATCGGGTTAGTTGCACTGTACTTCAGCTATTCGATGTGTGTCGAAGCTTGTGACATTCTTCTACTATCAATATTTATAAAAAATAGTAGACGGAGCTACAGTGATTTACTTCCTCAAATAAATTGTTTTTCCATCACAGAAAAGTACGTTTGGTTGTTATTGTGTTCTCCTGTAACATAGAAACAAGTAGAGGGTGTAGTATAATGTTCTTAAAGGGTATTTTTCATGAAATATTTAGATAATGTTGTTTAAATAGGTATCTACGAATGTGTTAGAGGTTGCAGCCGTTTTTGTCCCTACTGCCAGATCTTCTGGCTGGAGCACCTTTCCCGGATTAAAAGGATACATGTCCTACCTCCACCTGGGATGTACGCCTCACTTCCGATACTGGATTAGACGCCTCATTTATAATTATAAAATAAATATGTTGCGTGAGAATTATTTTTAAATCTTCAGACTTGGGAGACAATAATCAGTTTCTTCTTTTGTTGACCATGGTCCTTCCTGGGGACATTATCTAACAAGTCAGGGGGACGGTGTTAATAGTGATAAATTCTCAATTGAAGCAATGGATTAAACATTTTCATTTGTTTCATTTCAGAAAGTTGGTTCAAAAGATTGCAAAAGATTGCCCTCACAAATTCCCTTTAGTGAAAAATATTAAAGTGTTTGGTATTTATAACTGTGCTCAAAACATTTTAATTCAGACATTCCGAACTTTCTCTCTTTAAATCAGAATACATTCAGAAGCACTAAATAGACATCTAAATACAAAATAGAAATCTCTATCTCTTAAATATATAATTCTCACACAAAATGCTGAAGGAATATACCGGGGAACCATATTAGAGGTATAATCCCTCTTTATAATTATTTATTTATTTAAATGATATTTCTTTTATTATTGGCAAGTTTTCTACCCATCTCTGTAATTTAAATTACATAAGTTGCACCTTCCGTAGAATATATACGGATTGAACTTATTCATTAAGAAACATGAAAATCTAACGCCTTTATTTTAGAATATTAATTTGATTCCCGAATTAGTTCTTAGAATTTGTGCATCGAATATAAGAAGCGGGGTCGGGGTAATACATCTTAGTTTAGATTAAACAAGCTTAGCTTTCGTTAGAATTATCCAATTGACTTCAAAATTTGTATGCACGTTTATTAGAGGATTTCGGAATAGGAAATATCCATCGATGTGGAAGTGTATGCCGGATTAGTATACAGAGCCTGTAAGCTCAATTTTTTTTTCGTAAATTTGATGTAAGTAGGATATTAAATCAAATCCAAATCCCGATTTAGAATTATAAATGTTAATTACCTATGCTTCCTATTACGAATGGGACATCTATACCGATGAAGTGGGTGTCTAACCTTGAGGTCTAGGATAAATGACCAAAATCATTTATTCAGTTTTTTGACCAAAACTCTATTTTATACGGTATTTATATTAAAAAAATATTTTGCATCATGTTCTACATAAAATTTGGATTCGATAGGTTACATGTGCACTACAAAAACCATTGCTATAAAGCAGAGAAATGAATTGGGCTTAAGAGGAGAATTATCAGAGACTTACCTTATGTGTTGTGCGCATTATGTGGCCCAGCGGCTGAAATTTCAAACCACAGTTTTAAATTATTTATATGTTTGTAATAAATATCTTTCTCAATTTTCACCATATATATCACCGCTGTAGCATTTTGAAAGTTGTAAAATTTTGGAATGTCCTTTTCTATACAGTTGCGAGCGACATAGTGTAAGAATTTCAAAAGCGATTCAAAGTGTAAAAATTTCAACAATAACATACTCACCACAATTCCCTCTGATTTGTGTAATAATAATTATGAACTTCACTTTCTAAACACATAGAAAAAGCAACAATAGTCTTTCAAAGAACATATACAAAACAAAAAGGTATCTAGTAGTTTTTTATTGAATCTATTATTTAACCAGGTATAATCACTATTATCAAAATAACACATATTCAATTGTGTTTTTAAAAAAGTATTATACATAACGTCTAAAATTGCAATAAATTATAAATTAAAAACATATTTTTTTATAATTAGATTTTCTTATATCAAAGTCTTATATCAATTTCTTATATTAAAGTCTGGAAACGGTCAAATAACTCGAGAAATATACATAGGATTGAAAATCGGCAAAATGCATGTTTAATATTTTTGAAAAATCTATTTAGGGATATGAAAGTTGCCCCCCCCCCAACTTTTCTCCCCCGGGGTGAAAGAGGGGCAACTTTGAAATCTTAAATGATAACCCCCATTTTTTATTGCAGAATCGGATTCAACGGGAAAAAATACGTAACTTTTGTACTGAACATTTTCTTCGAAACATTATAGATGGCGCTGTAATCGAGTGCAATGCTGTGAGAATCGTCACCATTGCAATGTCTGGAAACGCTCCAAAATATCTTGAGAAATATAAATCAGATTGAAAAACTGAAAAATACGTGTTTAATATTTTAGAAAAATGGCAACTTTGATATCCCTAAATAGATTTTTTCAAAACTATTGAACATGCATTTTTCCGTTTTTCAATACGATGTATATTTCTCGAGTTATTCGAGCGTTTCCAGACATTGCAATAGTAACGATTCTCACAGCATTGCACTCGATTACAGTGCCATCTACAATGTTTCGAAGAAAATGTTCAATGCAAAAGTTACTAATTTTTTCTCTTAGAATCCGAATCTGTAATAAAAATGGGGTCACCATTTAAGATTTCAAAGTTTCCCGCCCTTTACCTTCGGGGGGTGGCAAAGTTGGGGGGGGGAAACTTTCATATCCCTAAATAGATTTTTCAAAAATATTGAACATGGATTTTGCCGCTTTTCAATCCGATGTATACTTCTCGAGGTATTTGACCGTTTTCGAACACCCTGTATATATATATATATATATATATATATATATATATATAAATTTTTTTATTGACATGCATTTTCATCACCGAATTACATTTTCATTATTTAAACATTATTATTATTGTTATTCTTATCATTATTTATTTATGAATGTTGTTCAAACAAAGACGTGTTTATTTTCTGTATGATGTTTCTGTGAAGTTATTTTATGGTTATATATATATCAGATACATATTCAGTAGAAAACCAAATGATAACTCAGAGTTTATAATTGTGCATAAAAAATTATTAATAGTTATAATAATAGTTTCTACTCTCGAACTATATTGTATTCAAGCAATCTAATACTTTTAGATTCAATAATAAAATCAAGCTTTATTCACAGTTTGACTTTCAACACATTTCGTAAATCTAAAGTAAACTTCAAACGTTTATGTGCAATCTTGAATAATTTATTAAGAAGTGTTTGCTGAGGGAAAATGCTTAGAATTTAAAATATACTTGGCTGTTAAAAAGTTATGTTGCTAAAAGAACAATTTAGAGTATAAAATCCCTCTGGAGTGTTTTAAAATTTAGATCAGGAAAATAGAGATCTTACAAACATTCATGACGTTTTGTGTTTAAATTTATAAAATTATAAGGCGTGTTCATTTTTTGTATGATTGTTTTGCATTTTTAATACTTAGCAGGTGTAGTAATACAAGTCTACGTTCATATGCACTAACATCTAACTGCTTCTGTAATGCAGTATCAAATTAAAAATTTTTAGAAGAGTCTTAAATTTGGACATATATAGATATACTTTTACCTTATAAAATTTAGAGTATTTATAACTTCTGAACAACATAACTCCAATGGTTGGAGTATCATAATTCAGATTTTTTTCAAACAGAGCGAAAATATGACGGGACCAGGACTCGAACCTGTGTACTTTGGTTTGCCGTACCAACGCTACGGCAACTAGGTAAATTATATCCAATGGTTGGAATATCATAGTTGAATTTTCTTTCCAACAGAGTGAAAATATGCCAGGTCAGGACTCGAACCTGGATACTTTAGTTTGCCGGAACAATGCTCTCTCTACTGAGCTATCCCGACGATATCCTGGTTGGCATATTTCACTCTTATTTGTTGGACAAGGCTGCGAAGTACAGATCTAATTTCATTCATCCGAGCTGTAACATTTAGCTATTCATCATGTAAAATGTTATATTTATAGCTCTTATGAATGAAATTAACGCTGCAATTTCCAGCCTTGTACAACAAATAAGAGTGAAATATGCCAGCCAGGATACCGTCGGGATAGCTCAGTAGAGAGAACATTGGTCCGGCAAACTAAAGTATCCAGGTTCGAGTCCTGGCCCGGCATATTTTCACTCCGTTGGAAAAAAATTCCAACTATGGTACTCCAACCATTGGATATAATTTACTTAATTGAATATATTTTCGTCTGGTCATTGTAACATAACTCTTTTTTAGTTGTTGTTTTTTTTTGCTTTTGTACGATAAATTACTTCCTGAAGGATAAATGTGAAATAATCCTGAATACTTTGTTTTAAGTGTACATTCAACTTCAAAGTAAACGGTAACAATGCCAGATATTATATTTTTTAATTGTTTATAATCGTGGTAAACATGATTATAAAAATACACCTACCGAATAGGTTTAATAAATAAACTGTCACCACTTAAATATATATATATATATATATATATATATACTGCTCTTTAAATAAAATTATAAAATATTTAATCATTGTAATTTGTGATTTTAATTATCATGAATCTGCTAACAAATAATAACAGATTGTTTTTATCAGAAAAATACACAAAATATATACTTATAGTTCATAATTCAATATTTTACAGATACAGAATCGCAATAGTCTTATTTCATTTAAAATTTGTTACGTACATATCCATTACTTAAGTACTAATTCATATATCATGTATCAACAAAAAAATACCGCCTGACAAGTCATTAATTTAAAAATGAGTTTTTATTTTTGATATTGATTAAACGATGCAATTAATTAATTATAGTATGTACAATAATAGGTAACTGTTGAATAGTTGAGGGGAGGGGGAAGCGAAGTTAACCAAAAAACCTAGTCGGTAGACATAGGTGCAAGGCCAATAATTCAAAGTCGAAAGTAAAATTAATAGCTGGGAATAATGTAAAAAAAAATACTTGAAACATAAATAAGTTATAATTTAGAAATTTTAAAAAGGAAAAGGAGTATCTAACGCCGAAACTAAGGGAGGTGGGAGCAAAAGCAGCATGTGGGCCGGGCGCTAGAATGGAAGGAGAAGAGGGCGCACAATGAAGATTTGGTTTGTCGTGTTTGTATTCATTTGTCCCACATATTTTTGTTAGTCAAAGTTTACATTGATGGTAAATGTATCTCAACTTGCGAATGTTAGTCCTAACAGAAATAATAACAGAAATTATACCTGATAAGAGGGAAACCTGTATAAAGGAGAATTGTTTTCCGGTGTTTTGAATTCCGTTTTAAATTTTAAAATAAAGAAAATATTAGAAACTTATCCTGAACATAATGAAAAAAGTATAAAAAGTGCAGAAAGTGCTCGTCGCTTGAAGATTCATACTTCTGCTGAGGTTAAGTTCAATGAGACTATGTTTCCACAGATGCCACAAGAAAAATTGTTGGGGAATTTTTCAATTATAACTTTTCATTTATATGCTTCGAAATGAATTTGAAAAAGTACAAATGATCACTACGCAGGCCACTGAAGATTCAGATGTGCTAATAGTGAACACAACTATTTCCTAAGTACGTGATTACGATGCTGTCATTATCAATGGTGGAGACGTGGATCTTCTTGTTCTTGTGGCTTTTCTAGCTGCAGACAATGTTTATTTCCGAAGGGCCAGGAGAGGGAAACTGCCTGATGATCTCTACTCCAAAGAATGTTTCAAATTTAAGGAAGTTGCACAAAATATTCTTTTTCTTCATGCAGTAAGTGGTTGTGACACCCCTTCTGTGCTCTACAGCCATGGGAAAATGAAATATTGCAGAATTCTTCAGAACTTATTCCTGAACCAAATAATTCAAATCTTTAAAGACTCAAATGCAGAGAGGCACAAACTTGTTGAAGCCACAGAAGGTGTACTTCTTGCCCTGTATGGAGGTGATCCCAACCAAAACATGAATGTATTGCGGTATGTCAGCTTCGCTAAAGCAGCTAACAATATTAAATTAAATTTAGCTAGACTACCACCTACTCGTGATGCTGCTGAATATCATGCATTCAGACACGGCTGGGAAACGAAAAGGATCCTCTCGAATGCGGCTGGAAGTGGGGTGGGTATGGGCTTATTCCAGTCACCATGAGGAATAGACCAGCTCCTCAAACTCTACTCGATTTCATATCTTGCCAATGCAAAAAAAAAAAAAAAAAAGTACGAATTGCAGTTCTAGAAATCCAGGCTTGAAGTGCTCAGTTATCTGTGTGAAGTGCCACAACCAACTATGTGGCAACGCTCCTGATATTATACTTGACCTTGAGGTCTTTGATGACCTAGAACAATCAATCGAGTCAAGTACAGAGACGGACGATGAAGTATCTGAGACGATGGTATCATTACCAGGGCCAAGCAGCAGAAAAAGGAAACATATATGACAAAGCGACTATATAATACTTACTATGTATTTGTTAATTAATTTATTGTGCATTCTATAATTAATTAACCACATCGTGTTTTCAATATCAAAAATAGAAGCTCGTTTTTTTAATTAATAAATTGTCAGGCGGTATTTTCCTGATTTCATCCAAAATCTTTTGGCTGTGATTTTAAAGGTCTATTACCAATATTTAATTATCTAATAAATGTAACTATAGACTATCTCATGCTCTAAAAAGTTGATTATGACAGTGTTGTTTCTAAAATGCACTAAAAGTGGGTTATTAACACAAAATAACGTCATTTGTGGATTTTTGCATTTTTTCCAAATTTAACCCTATTTTCCCAGCTCCGTATCTCATCCCCTTATTTGGAAAATTTACAAACATGAATACTGCATGTTGTAGAGAATTTTATCTTCTACAAAATTGTGAAAATGCTTTTTCTGTAAAATGCACTGAAATTGAGTTATTTAAGAAAAATCGATTCCATTCTAGCGCCCGGGCCTGTATGGTGATGATTATTGTTGGGCTGAAAAATTTTAATGCATAACCCATGAATTGAGATAGTTTTTGGGCCGTTTCTTTGGTACAGTTTGCGTTGTAACAAATACCCCATAGTTCGAATCCATAGGAATGCAAAAACGGGAATATCCAATGAAGATGAAAACATATCAGCTGAAGTTATTTATTGATATATAGCAAGCATAAGATGTAAGAACGGGGTGGTCTCGGGTATTAGAGGCTTAGAACAGTTGTTGACAGACCAAGAGCTAGGAGTGATCTCGCCTTTGGGCAGTAAATTGTCGCGCCACGATTCGATAATACATTGAGCCAACAAACCGCAGACGCGTAGAAGAATTTTTGTACGTTAAAGATAATTAATATAAATGTTTTGGGAGAATGTAATGAATAGGTTACCACATTTGGCGAACCCGTAACTTTTTTGAATTTTAGAGGACACAGGCGGGCAACCCGGTGGGAAAGGAATTTTAGTCAAAGGAAAGAGCTAAACATTGTATCTGGGAAATTACATTACTTGCACAATTTGTTTATGAACAGAAAAAGGTTGGGCGCCCAAGCAGCTGTCAATGAATGTCCAGAACACATAACATTACATCTGTTATAACCGCATTGGAATTAAAATAGATCTTTAACGTACATGCTACATTTATTAAAGAGTCTTTCATATGAGAAAAAGGAAGTAACATTTGAGGTTTTAGAATAAGAGATATTTTAGCGAAGAGAATATTAATTAATATATTAAAAATTAAGTTAGAAAGATAATAATTTAGAATAAAAATATGTATAAATGATTTTATATCATATACATATTCTCCCCTTCGACAAAATGAGAAAAAATATGACGCTGGCTCAATGTACATCGGTACAAACTGCTATACGTACCTGCAAAAAGTTCAGTACTCAATTATACTTGGAGACCACCCAAAAGTACACAATAAAACAAAAATATAAACAAACATATAGAAATAAAAATATATACAAGTACTTGTTTTCAAAATCTTGCACCTTTAGTATGCGTGCAAAGGTACCTAAAATGATTTTTTTAAATCATACAAATGTTCTGTTTCATTTTTTTTATCCAAACAGCTGCAGCATTTAAAAATACAGAACAATATCATAATTATCATTTCAATAATACTCGTCATAATTGACGGAGGCCTATATATTTTTCATACATATGTATATACATGTATGTGTGCACAATTATCAAAATCTTCAATGCTAGCAATTCTCATAATGATGGTAACATACATATCTGCAGATTTTTTTATTTTAGCTAGCTTTACTTCAAAACTGTTTATCATAATAAACATTAATATAGCAATATAATATGACAACAGAAACTAGTTTAAATTGGAAAGTAAATATAAACAAATGCAAATGTAATATATATAAACAATAATTATGCATAAAAGTTTAATATAAATAAGTGTTTTCCTTTATTCAAGTGAAAATAAAAATCTATTAGGCAAAAATATGTTAAAAATAGAGTGATACTGTGCAAAGCATGAATACTGACAATGGGAAATAAACGTAACGTGCAAAATTATGAATATTGCATAAAAGTATCATAAAAAAATGTAAACAATATAGCAAAGGAACTGGTGCATATGAGCAAAAATTGGATTAAAAATTGTTTGTAACACTTTTATCCATTAAATTGTAGTGTCCCCAAATATGATTTTTTTTTAATGTAAGAGGTGTGGGATTAAAAATAATAAAAATATATAGGAAAAATAATCATATAAACTGAAAAGTAAACACCGTAGGCATTATGCGCTATCAGAAAGTAGGTGTGTAAAATGTTGAAAAAGCAGTCCTATCGTCTACCATATGACTCATAGACATGTCAGATGAAAGGAATGCAAAAAGAAAATTTATCTATCTAGTATATCTATATTTTGTATGTGTGTAGTGTAGAGTACTTCTGAAAAATGCATTTACCAGAATGACATTTACAAGACATATTTATAAAAATTAAATCCTATAAATTAAAGAAAATGTTTTTGTAAATATGTAAACATTGTACGTTGATGAGAGAACATGAAGTAAATGTGTGAAAAAATGTATTAAAAAATTTACCTATACCATTATTAAAATTTCAATTCAAAAATATTGAACTGATGAATTCCATGATGTGAAGTTAAATTGTTATGTAAGCAGAGGTTTTTTTTTTTTTAAATACATGGAGTATATCATAATCATGGAAAGAGATACGATGAAAAGTGTGAAAAAACAATAAACATTGTGATAGAGAAAATAATTGTTTTGAATAAATGTCATGTCAACTATCTATTAAAATGATTGAAATTGAACCAATTTGTGAAGAGTCACAGTTCAAAAATTATGTAAACTATTAAATTTAAATGAACCGACGAGAGAGACAACCATTGGAATTTTGTTTATAAAGTGAAAATGAATGTGTCTATAAATAGTTTAAAAAGGAAGCGTACATTGTAAAATAGAGCGAAAATGAAGATTGCAAACAGTATAGAGAACCAATGTAAACAATTGCATGCGTAACTGTGAATGAAAGACTACAATTTTATATCCAAAGCATTCTGCGAGAAATCATTGTAAAACTTTGTAGAAAAATATGCTATGTATCCCTTTGTATTGCTAAAATGCTCTGAAAAATTGTAGAAGGGAGTATCATCTACGAAAAGTCTATCAGCACTCAAAAGAAAGAACTTTGTAAGAAAATAAAACATTGTACGTTGGGCGCTAATAAATGACTTTCATGGAAGACACTGCGTGTAATATGGAGATACCAGAAAAATGAGAATATTCTGGGAAAATGCAATCGTAAACAAATAGAACTTGAGGAAACAGCAGAAAATTTTTAAATTTTTGAACCTTGTATCAAGTAGGTTACCTGTAAAATATAAACGTTGACAAGAGAAGATAAACAATATTTGTATGACCTGCCAAGAAAACTGTTAAACACTAAAGATGAGCATAAATATTGAAATTTTAATAATTACCTGAATATGTGTCCTGACAAAATAATAAAAAATGCGTCTTGTTACACATCGAAAACATGTAGGGGAATGTCAAGATTTCAGTGTACAATAGAGCCAATTTTTTTTTAAAAATACAATAAAATGCAAAAAATTTAAATATGAAACAGCAATAAAATAGTGTGTGTGTGTGTGTATACACGACAAACTATTTGTGCCTAGGATGACGAGTACTTAAGAATGTAGAATGTACGATGAAAGAAAATACTAGTTACTATACTAGTTTCGATGAACAACGTGAAATATGTAAATTACTTGAATACGATGAATTTTCAGAACACATTGAACAGAACATAATATAAATCGGTGAGAGAGAAGTAAAAAGAAAGCGTACAATCTGAGTACTTGAAAAGTACAAAATATCACGACCAAAATAAAATTAAGGCGTGTGCAAAAATTTTAACAGCATAAAAATATATTGTGCGAAGTGAGTAACACAATGTAAAATGGAAACCTTTTCAGAATTGAGCAAATTAAAATAAATTTTACCCTAGAAATTAAAATGAAAACATATGAGATCAAAATTTTTGAAAAGTGTAAGAAATATCTCACACGTAACCACAGTGATTGGCCGGTCACCATGACTGACTGTGAAATAAATTATCGTTCACTAACCCTGCAGAAATCAATCAACGAAAAGATGGACTTACACTTAAAGTAACTGTTAAAATTAAAAGTGGAATTTTAAATTATTCCATGAAAATATATATATGATGTCCTTAAATCGAGAATTATACAACTGCATAAAATGTAAAGAAAAATTATAAATCTTGAACCTACCTTTTAAAATCAAATTTTGTGTAAAAAATGTAACAAGACGTTGAGAAAAAAAATCATATTCCAAGTATGTAAGTATGCCGAAAGACTTATTCTACCCAAAAGTTAATATTTCCTATAGAAATGAATAAAACATGAATGTCTTTCAGTCAAATAAATTATAATATCAGAACTGTACGAAGATGAGCATAAATAAGAAGAATGCTTAGAAAACTGATGTAAATATTATAAAGTACATAATATTTTAAAAGTTAAGTAGATAGCTATGGTGGTAGGCAGTAGCTATAAAGTAGATAGGTCTATGACATGACCAGCAAATATATCAAAATTTGTAGTTAATATCTGTGGGATGAGAAATAATCGTGTGTGCAGATAAATACATTCCCAAAAGTTACCAAAATATTTAAAAACAAAAATATCATGGCAACACTGATGTAATTCTTTTTAATTATTATTATTATTATCATTATTATTATTTTAACCATGCCAGTATTCTTTTACACATATATCTGAACTCTTTAAAATATGAAGAAGTATTATAATTTCTCAGTTACTAGCTTGAGAAAAATATCATAAAATTAAAATACTTTTGGAATACCAATTTACCTTTTCTTTTCCATCATAGATATCTCGATAGTGAAAAAAAAAATTAAGTGGGGAGAATCGAGACATTGACAAATCTGAAGAGTACCTACAAGAAGAGATACAAAGCCTAGCAAATCACTATGAAAGAAATTATATAAATATTTATCCCATCACAGATTTTATAGAAATAATGGGCCAAAAATATGAACACAAAAATTAAAATAATTCTTCTTATTATTTTTTTTAATTGAAACATATAAAAATTTACCTGTAGTGCCCTAGTATAGATCAAAAACATTACATACACCAAAAATGAAAATGTTGCATGCATAAGGGTATGTTCCGTGGATATATCCGGATATTTACATTCCGACAAAATTTTGGGGCCAGCCCATCATATATGGTAAAATGTAAATATATATACACGAAGCAGAGCTTATAGCATCACACATAACATAAAAATGACCTACACAAAAACAAACAACATATAATGTAATGCATTTTACCTTTTAAGGAATTCCAGGTTATTAAAATTCTTCAATGGTATAAAATGGATGGTGTTAAAGCAAACAAATATTCATTACAGTTAATTAAAAATGTTTAAAAGAGTAAAACTATAAATTTTTATGACATAGAGCTTTTAAACCGAAAAATTCTTGATGCAATGTTATTAACCAATTAGTTGATACTTACTTACATAATCTATCAATATCAGCTTTCAAAAATATTAAGTAGTTCAAAAATATATGCAACACTCCCATATACATTCATTATATGTGAAAATTCTCCCCATCTCTATCAATTTGAAAAGAAATCTGATAAACATTTCTTAAATGAAAGTTTTAACAACTAAAGCAAAACACAACTCAGTTTTAAATTCTGGAGAACTATTTGTTATTTAGAAAGATAAATATTTATATATTTTTTTCTGAATCTGTATCTTGTTAATATTTCTTAAGTTCACTAAATTGAGATTTCACCTTCATTATTAAGAATTAAAAAATATATACCATGTATCGTAATTTGAAAGAGGTAATAGAAAATAACTAATTTGTATTTAAAAAATAAAATAAAATTAATATGATAAAACCTCCAGAACAGACGCTTCATAAGAATTCATACATAATTAAAAATTGACATCATTTAGCGAACATATGTCCATTACCAACACATATATAAAGTATATTAAATGAGACAAGTGGTATTGACCAGGTCCGTGATAATAATCAGCACGAATTTATATCTTTAACCCGATTTTGTAAGAATGTATATTTTTAAATAAAAATCTTTCAAGCAAAACTCTTATTCAGGGGGAGGGGGGGTATGTTTGTATTTTTTAAAATCAAATGTGCCATTTCAATAGAGCATGTAATCTCTTTAAGTTGGTGTTATAATTTAGACTTAAAAGTAAATTATTGATTTGATAATGACGATAAATATAAAATTATTAATTAGTTGAAAATGTAATAATAAAATACATAAATATATATGTAATTTTTAAAAAGATCAGAAAAAAATAATTAATAGAAGAATAATAATAAAAGTAAATATGCTCGATATGACTTATATATGATTCAATTTTGAAACTTACATGAAAATTAACTTTTACAATCGAAATAAGATTTTTTTAAATAGATTGTTTAATTTAAAAATGCTTATTTCTAATCTATTAACTATCAAATTCTGAATAGATACAAATATGTAAATATATATTACACTGTTGATAAAACCCTTATTTGTAACAAAATTTTGATTCCTTTTGATTTCTTACAGTTACGGGAAAAAAAACCCTCATTTATTAGAAATAATAAGAAATATATATTATATATATATATGATAATTTAAAATGATCAGCAAAAAAAAATAATAAATCTAATTTATGTTTTAAAATTAAATATTGATCCAAAAATTATTTATATATATAATTCAAATTAATATGAAATTATTAATTATTTAATACAAATAATAATAATTCAATATATAAGACTATATTTAAAGGATCAGAAGAAATAATTTTTAGTAGGTATCTCTAATCCTTAATTTATAAAATATGGTTATATACAAATATAGAAATATATATTAAACTTGGTCTTTCGAAAAAAAAACTCAGATTTCTTATAATTGAAAATAAAAATAATTTATTAGGAGAAAGTAAATCAATTTTATATTTAAAATTAAATTTTTTCTATAGAAACTAATAAAGTATATGAGTGAAATCAATGTAAAATTATTAGTTAGATGAAAAAGTAAGAGTAAAAATATATAAGTAATTGTTGAAAGTTCAGAAAAAATAATTAATGAATGTAATGATAAAATGAATTAATATATAAGTTAATTTTTAAAAGATCAGAAATAAAATAAATAATAAATTTTCAATTTATATTTAAATATTAATTTATTTTAATTATTTATTTAACTACATTTTGATTGCATTTTATAAATTAAAAATATATCTAAATAAGGATAATTAAATATTATAACAATAATTAAAAGTTAAACAATAATCAGATGTGCTTAGGAAATAAAGTAAATCAAATAATAATATAAACTTTATTAATTAAAAAATAGAACCACATCAAATCAAATATTTTTTTAATAAAAAATTATAAGTTATTTTAGTGTCAAAATCACCCATGACATGGCACCAACACCGTCTCTTCCTAGGTACTTCCCTGGGAATATCATCCCGAGGAGCTTGCTCCCTGGGAGGGATCTGGGAGATCAGTCCTGAGGAGCTTGCTCCCTGGGAGGGATCTGGGAGATCAGTCCTGAGGAGCTTGCTCCCTGGGAGGGATCTGGGTGATCAGTCCTGAGGAGCTTGCTCCCTGGGAGGGATCTGGGAGATCAGTCCTGGGGAACTTTAATCAAAGTATCTTCCCCAGGAACGCCTGATAGCGTCATTACAGTTTCAGGAGGAATTTGGGATGAATTGGAACTCCTGGGGAGGTTTTCAGGAGCTTTGGTGCTATATGGGATGTTGATTTTTTTTTTTTTTAAATAGAATTTTATCATCTAGGAAAACAACTTTTAATATGCATAAAAAATCTAGAATATAATATTTAAAATACAAAATGCAGACGAAAAATGTATTACTAAATTTTTTCATTTGAGGAAAAAATCATACCCTGGTTGTACACAATTATTTAAAAAAAACATATATAATATCATATAAAATGTAACAGACATATAGAAAAAATTGTGAATGTTTGCATGACTAATTGACATATTGATTAATAAAAATTTCAAAAGACATTAATTTAACGAGATAAGTTTCCAAGGAAACATGCACCTATGTTTTAACAAATTAAATTTCAAACTATTTATCTACCTTTATTCAAACCAAAGTAAAGGATATGTCATGCACTCATCTAAAATTTAAATAATATACTGATGAAGTTATTTATGATCTTCATCGTTTTATACAATTAACAACAAAAAAAGTAGGATTTATTTATTCAGTTTATAATATATGCATGAGTATAGTTTAAGTTAACGTATTCAGCCCGTGCAATTATAGATATAAAAAATTACCTTATAAAATGAAAAAAAAATGATAAAAAACATCATGTAAAATAATTTTGAGAGGAAAATACTGTAGGCTGAAGGAAACGATTAAAACATGCATATATTAAATAATCTTTAAAATATGTACTTACTTGAAAAGTGTATTTTTACTCCATTTGTTTTATACAACAATATTCAAGATGTGTTTTAAAAAGAACAGATAATTCAATGAAATACGTTTTCAAAAATATCAATGCTCGCTCACCTATACAATTTTTTTTAATATTCTACGCAAATATAAATAGTTATTTTTCAATGTTTCCGACATTGAAAGTATTTGTAATGGGCAATCCCGTGGATTCGCTGAATTACCAGTTAGAGTAAAAAAGATATCCGCACAACAAGTTATTATTATTATTATTTTTTTTAAACACTCCTCATCACAACACAAAAAGGGGAGAGAGGTTCGGAGAGGAGCATCTTCATCTTATTCCACTGAACGCAACGAGCATATTTCGCTCCTAGAGGTAATTAGCTGTCCTTCCGTTTTAACGGGTAGAGAAAGTCGACACGGCATTACACAGCTGCGATCGAAGACAAATTTTATCGGCTGGCCAGGCGAGAAAAAAAAAATTCCAATGACGATGCACTGTTGAATGCAAAGTTCTTTGCATCACGGGAGAGCGTTGAAGGTTCAAGCGAAAAATAAAATCTATCAACATTCCATGTTTTGATAGCGAACATTATATCACAAGTCGGTAAAATTGCATCAGTAATGGAGAATCATTATTTAGAAATTTCTTTTCTTTCTGTTGTGTGTGTACTGGAGTCTGGCATTTATCACTCAAATCCAATTGCATTAAAATGTTCGTGCACCGCATAACAACAATAAAACTTCATATAATTCGAAAACATCGGGATACTTTTTCTTTTTCTTTTAATACAGTTTTGTAGAATGAAGCAATTGAATGAAAATTTGGAACAGAAAGGGGGAATCAGGAAAAATTGTATAGCTTGAAAATTGCGATCCAGAAATCCGGAAGAAAAATTCACATAATCCTGAGAAATCCAGAACAGTACCGCTTGAAAAAAAATCTTTTATATAATCCAGAGACCATCTGAGACTATGGGATATGACTGGCAGATGAACGGGAGATGATTGGAGATGTCCGGAAAAGAATTGGAGAGGAACTGGATATCATCTGGATAGGAGACAGGATAACAGAATCAGACGATGGGAGACAGGAGAAGACCGGAGACCGTAGACATGAGGCCAGCAACCGGAGCTCACAGGATGCAGGATACAGGAGGAGAGCAGAAACGGAGATCACCCCGACTGTACTATAATCAATTATTGCCTTCCGAAGTCACACCAACTGTGTATGATGATGATTATTGTTGGGCTAAAATATTTTAATGCATAACCCATGAATTGAGATAGTTTTTGGCCTGTTTCTTTCGTACAGTTTGCGTTGTAACAAATACCCCACAGTTCGAATCCATAGGAAGGCAAAAACGGGAATATCCAATGAAGATGAAAACATATCAGCTGAAGTTATTTATCATTTAATATATAGCAAGCATAAGATGTAAGAACGGGGTGGTCTCGGGTATTAGAGGCTTAGAACAGTTGTTGACAGATCAAGAGCTAGGAGTGATCTCGCCTTTGGGCAGTAGATTGTCGCGCCACGATTCGATAATACATTGAGCCAACAAACCGCAGACGCGTAGAAGAATTTTTGTACGTTAAGGATAATTAATATAAATGTTTTGGGAGAATGTAATGAATAGGTTACCACATTTGGCGAACCCGTAACTTTTGTGAATTTTAGAGGACACAGGCGGGCAACCCGGTGGGAAAGGAATTTTAGTCAAAGGAAAGAGCTAAACATTGTATCTGGGAAATTACATTACTTGCACAATTTGTTTATGAACAGAAAAAGGTTGGGCGCCCAAGCAGCTGTCAATGAATGTCCAGAACACATAACATTACATCTGTTATAACCGCATTGGAATTAAAATAGATCTTTAACGTACATGCTACATTTATTAAAGAGTCTTTCATATGAGAAAAAGGAAGTAACATTTGAGGTTTTAGAATAAGAGATATTTTAGCGAAGAGAATATTAATTAAAATATTAAAAATTAAGTTAGAAATATAATAATTTAGAATAAAAATATGTATAAATGATTTTATATCATACTCCTTTTGCTCCTACCTCCCTTAGTTTCGGCCATAGATACTCCTGTTCCTTTTTTAAATTTCTAAATTATAACTTATTTATCTTTCAAGTATTTTTTTACATTATTCCCAGCGATTAATTTTACTTTCGACTTTGAATTCTTGCCCCTGCACCTATGTCTACCGATTAGGTTTTTTTGTTTAACTTCGCCCCCCCCCCCTCAACTATTCAACAGTTACATATTATTGTACATACTATAATTAATTAATTGCATCGTTTAATTAATATTAAAAATAAAAGATCGTTTTTAAATTAATGACTTGTCAGGCGGTACTTTTTTGTTTTAACCATAAATTGTATTATTCTGAATTTTAAAGTCTATTATAGATATTTAATGATCTAATAAATGAAACTTATAGACTACTTCATGCTTTACAAACTTTATAATGGCACTTTTGTCTCTAAAACACACTAAAAGTAGATTATTAAGAAAAAACTAACGTCATTTGTGGATTTTTGCACTTTTTGCAAATTTTACCCTATTTTCCCGGCTCCGTATCTTACCCCTTATTTGGACAATTTACAAACATGAATACTGCATGCTGTAGAGAATTTTATGCTCTACAAAATGGTGAAAGTGCTTTTTCTGTAAAGTGCATTAAGAGTGTAAGAGTTTTTTTTTAAAAAAAATCGAAAAAATTGCCGAAAAATATGGGTTTTTTCAATATTGTGAAAAACGCACAAGGTCTAGAAGGTCGAAAACGTTTTTTTTATTAGAGTGTCAACCTTTACAACATATCCAAAAATCAGAACTACCCGAATTTTTGTAAGGTAAAATGCTATTTCTACTGGACTATTTTGAAATATCTAAATAACAAATAAGAATTCTCCCCTTAATGTGTGGAGTTGTTCAATAAGTATTCGATTTAATAAAAAAATATTTTTCTACTACTGTGTATTTTTGTTTCATGAAATTTAATTTATTTAATTCATGAAACTTAATTGTTGCTATGGCAGCAGACGATAAAACGATATCTTAAAAGTTTTGTTGATGTTTGTGATAAAATGTTTTTCTTTATTTTTTTTAAAAAGTTATATACATAATTCACTTTTATATTTTAACAGAATAAAAGGTCTAGTATAACTTGTTACTCATACTATAGCCAGCATACACGATACACGTCGGGACAAATTGCCGTTATCATTATCTTTCTACGCGGGAAGGTTTCGGTATGGTATTTCATTGTGAAGTTTGGTAATTTTTGAAATTCAATATTTGAAAAACGGCGTAATCATTATATTTGAAACTTGTATCAAGAAAAATACAATTTTTTTACCTTTCTAACGCAGTTTGTCTAACAATTTTGGGTCAAATATTTTTCGAGCTATTAAGTTTTTCAGTAACTTCAAATGTTTCGTTTTCCGAGATTAACCTGTGACAACGATGGATGGCTCTGACTTTTCATAAACATAAATTTCACTGTTGCCTGAAAAAATAAGCCACCCTGTGTGTGGCTAAAAAATCCAAATCGGGATAATTAATAACCCGCTTTTCCCTTTTAAAATCACGATTTTTTATCTGTAAAGAATTAGGAACTCTGTCCAAGCTAAAAAGAGAAAAAAATGACGATTCTGAGCGTAACTGAGGTCGAATTGCAAGCATTCTAAGCCAAACCAATCAAGCATTCAGGGCAAAATTTCTTAGTGTCAAAGGAAAAACACACAAATTCCGAATAAACTTTATTGAGGAGGGGATAAAATTTATTGTATTGGTTTAAAACATTGGAGCCAGATTCCTTTTACTAATGTGTAAACCGTGAAAAAACGCATAAAATTTAAATAAAAAGAAATCTATTCAAAAAATCCAAAATTAGGCTTCAAGGTGCAAAACTATATGTTTAGAGGTACCGGGTGTCCCGAAAATGACTGATGGATTTTAAAATTCAATAACTAGCAAACGGTGACAGGTATTAAAAAAATTCTTGCAGGAGGGTTATGTATGATGTCGGGAGTTTTTTAACTGTGATTCTTGATTTTAGTTCGAATTTCAAACAATAGATGGCGCTGACACCGATTGGCTCTCATTCGAGGCCGAAACTGACGTCACTCAGCATTGATGCGAGGCTAACGAAAAAGACAGGCTACCGCGGTTCATTCCACTTATCTTTTTTACAGACCGCTAGAGTGACGTGATGCTCTTTTCGTACATCTCCATTGGTGGATTCGAGCATCACGTGACTCCCACGGTCTGTAAAAAAGATACGCGTAAAGCACCGCTGTAGCCTTTCTTTTTCATTAGCCTTTGCATTGATGCGAAGAAAGGAGATTAAGGCTATGGAGTGGGTCTCATTCGCCAATACAATCTTGCTCTTATGCTCCGATTCTGAACTCATTCGATATGATCTCAATGGAATGTGTTGTTGCCATGGAAACAACAAATTCTTCGATAGTGGAATACAGCGTTCAGATCAGGGCAAGAATTTAACAATCAGTATTCGAGTTGCAGGCGATTTTACATTTATGAGTATTTATGGGAATTTTATCTAACCTATATAAAAATTTAGTTTCGCGAAATGACGGCAGTGCAGGTATGTGAGAGTTGCACAGAAATCGAATCCGTCGCATCTTCATTCGTTATTTTGCTACGCAATCTGCTAGTGAGTACATTTAAAAGAGTGTACACTATTTATTGAAAATGGTTTATTTCACCTAGTAGTTTTAAAATACGATGAATAAAATATTCTTTAAATCAGGCCATAAAAAGTAATTTAATCCGGGAAAATAAAACTTCATTAATGTAAAATCGCCGGCAACTCGAATACTGCTTGTTAAATTCCTGCCCTGATCTGAACGCTGTATTCCACTATCGAAGAATTTGTTGTTTCCATGGCAACAACGCATTCCATTGAAATCATATCGAATGAGTTCAGAATCGGAGCCTAAGAGCAAGATTGTACTGGCGAATGAGACCCACTCCATAGCCTTAATCTCCTTTCTTATTATTTTATTCATATTTTTAGATATAAACTTGTAATAATTCGCCGTTAAAATTATATATATATGTATTTTTTTTAAATGCAGATATAGCTATTTTTACAATATACAGAGAAAAAATAGTATAATAAACCTTTACAATATCTGAATAGTCATAATAACTGTTTTTCTCATTTAAAAAAATTCATAAAAATTTTTAATATTTTAGATACGAATTAAAATACACACAAATACCGGTAACAACTGAAAACAACTGTAAACAACTGTAAAAACACGGTAAAAACGGTTGGTTGATTAGGGTTTTGTGGCACAAAGTCCCTTTAGGAACATGCTCCGCCAAAAAAGGTATTAATTCGAAGCATAATATTTATTTTAAGGTTGAACCTTTATTTACAAAGCGTTTATGATTTATTCCATCAAAGTTACAGAAAAAGCTGATTGAAAATTGTAAAAGGCACGCGCGAGAAGGAAATTATCATTCATATTTTAACTGCATTAGAGGATGACATCATCGGCTTCGGGAAGAACTTAGGACAAAGGAAAATAAATGGAAAACGTATATAATACAATTTAACCTAATATACCTTTTATGCTACATGTGAAATGTTACTGCTTCGATCCATCAATCGATGGTGTCTTTTTCTTCTAAACTTTTGAATTTTGAATTTTCCTTTTTAATCATAAATGTGAAAATAAACACTTAATGAGACGTCCCACTTTATCCCCTTTGTAATATATTTTTTTTATATAAACATTGTTTTGCGCGATATAATATAAATTTTATTTTTGTGACAACATTGAATTCAGAAAAAACTTTTCATTTAATTTATGAAAACATTGCTCATATAATTTTAATTTAACTGACATTTTTAATAAAAAGATATGAAATGGGAGTGTACTGTGTCAGAAGCCGATTCAAAAACCTTTCAAATGATACCTCATTCATTATTGTGCGTTTTGCAAA
Source organism: Maratus michaelseni (assembly GCA_963931845.1). Classification (NCBI taxonomy): domain Eukaryota; kingdom Metazoa; phylum Arthropoda; class Arachnida; order Araneae; family Salticidae; genus Maratus; species Maratus michaelseni. Next base: position 400,048,477 of record OZ007592.1, read on the forward strand.
TGCATAGAAAAGGGGATATTCACAACAAAAATAATATATATGATTGTTCTCATATTCTCCATCTGAGGTGGATTGTTAAACGAGTGTAAAAAACGATAAAAATTTTTTATTCCAATATTGTAATTCCCAAGTAAGTATACTACTGTCATAAAATTTCATCATTGTGATACAATTGTTATATCAGAAGTACATATTCTTCAATGTACTTCAGTACGCTTGAATTAGGTTACAAATTTAAATTATATACATCAGACATATTGCAAAAATCATCGTGTTGCTATATGATATTCGATTTAAGTTTCTTAGTTTCAGATTTAAAGTTTCAGATTTAAAATTTAAGTTTTTTAAGGATAGTTACATAATTTACATATTTTTGCAGGATAGAGCTACTCTAAAAATATATAATTTTTCATTGGAATTTTTTGGTTTGAAAAATTTTATCTTATTGTTAAATTGAATGATGAAACCACAATTTCCTTAAATATTTTCAACACATTGCTATTAAGTTGGTGTCTTTGAGTCTATTATTATTTGTAACATTGTTACTCTCTAGTAACAGATTTTAATTTTGAATTAGCATTCTTAGGTTTACATGAATTTAACCAGACATTTAATTGTATTAAAGGACATTTAATTGTATTAAATGTAGCTTCTGCCTACAAAGTTTCTCTTTAATTTATTTATTAAGTTTAAATTATGCCTTTATCTTCTTCAAAGCATAAAAAAAAAATTTAAATGCCATTGGTACAAGGAAATTTAAACTATAAACTCTATAAAAAAAATTCAACAAAATAATAGAAATCCAAAATGCGCAAATAAATTTAACGAAAATTTATTGAAAATTTTGTATAATTAATAGTATACATTACCCTAATTTTATTCCCTCTACACATTAATAATTATATGCTTCAATGAGATATCAGTTGACATTTAATTAATATGAATTTGTGTGACAGAATTAATTAACAGATAAGGAAATTACATTTCCGGTTTGCCTATTTTCTACCTGTGAAAGAATTCCATTAACTCTACGTGGCTTGCATGCGCATTTCGCGAATACATCATTTTTATGTAGCTTTGCGACATTCATAATTAAAACACTGCATCGAAAAGTTTGCCCCCCGCTGTACTTTCCAGGAAATTGTTAGTTACAAATATTATTATGTGTAATTTCCTTTCAATATGATTATTTAATAATATGTATTCTACGTTTTTCTCTAAAATAGATTTTTTTTAATGAGATTTGACAAATATTTTATAAATAAAAAATTTTATACAAACATTACAATGTGATTTTCACTGTTAATAACTAATGCAATCGTTTATATTTTACATTTACTAGGGCATCCAACCCGGACATTCCGGGATAGGTATATAGGTGAAAACATAAAATCCAATATGAGACCTGATAGATCTCATTCTTTACTTAACAGGTGACAAGACAAGATATTTTAAAAGACACAAATAGATGTTAAAATATGTTTAAAATGTTTAAAAACTGACCTAGTACTTTCGGCCGGCTACTGCCGCCATCATCAGGAAGCGAAAATCCTTACTGACTTTCGTCTTACGCACCTCGAACTCCATCCTCGACTTGAGGTGGAAAAGTCCATTATTTCTTGGGTGTTACTTGAGTTGGTTTCTGTGGATACTCTGAATGATAATGTAAGCAACCTTGTGAGGTATGCGAAAATGGAGGGGGTTCATACACTTTATCTCCTAATATTTAGGACATTGAACCATATATTGGGAATATTGTATGATACTATATCGTTGCAAACCTGATCTCCTTTACACAAAATATCTATAGATTCTCTGATAACAGATGTATAGTAGTTAGATGATTGATAAAGGACTTTTGCTTGATTGAAATCTATTACAATATTTTGTTTACAATTTAAGCCGGATAAAGCAGTAGACAGGCGGCAAAATCTGCTTTATGTTATTTTACTCTTTCACCAAATTTTCTATTTGCCATGCCTATGTATTGTATTGTATTATTGTCGGTTGCAATACAATGGAATACATAGACATGACAAATAGGAAATTTGGTGAAAGAGTAAAATAACATAAAGCAGATATTTAATGTTGTCACATTTAGGCACGTTACTGATTCATTTATTATCAAATAAATCATCATTATCAAATAAAAATTAAACGCAACATACTGATTCATCAACCTGTTATAATACTTTTGTAGTTTTAGTTGAATCAAGATTTTTCAAGCTTTCTTATTATTTACAATTACATTTATTAACGGAAATTTATTTGTTTGTTTATCCTATATAATGAAATTTGTGAAATGTAAAAACATTATTTACTGCATGTATAATGATTGGATTTAATTTTGTGAAATGAATAAAATTATGTAAAATTTATCCGTCTAAATGTGCAATGGATGAAAACAATTTATAAGGAAACAAGTATGTCCGGCGGTTTACTAAAAACTATGTAGTATTTTGTACGAATGTAGCTAAAAAATGAAAGTATGTAAAAAGTAAATTTCCTACATTCACACACATTCAGATGCTATGATTTTATAAAAAATATTATAAAATCATAAAAGGACTGTTGAAAAAGAAAGTATTTATGATTCTGTGAGCAAATAAAATTTGCGAATAAACCTTTATTAAAAATGTGCGTGCGTAATATCTAATAAATTTAAATAAATTTGTAATATATTAATGCATTTTCTTTTTTACTGTATGTATAATAATGGAATTTAATTGTGTGAAATGATTAAAATTATGTAAGATTTATCTGTCTAAGCGTGAAAGGGATAAAAACAATTTATAAGAAAACAAGTATGTCCGGCGGTTTACTATTAACTATGGAGTAATATTGTACGACTAAAGTTAAAAAATAAAAGTATGTAAAATTAATTTGCCTATATTTACATAAATTCAGATGCTATGGTTTTATATATATATATATATATTATAAAATCATAAAATTTCTGCTAAAAAAGAAAGTATTTATGATTCTGACCTACTTCTGTGAGGAATTAAAATTTGCGAATAAACCTTTTTTAAAAATGTAAGTGCATAGTATTTAATAAATATAAATACATTTGTAATATATTAATGCATTTTCATATTTAGCATTAAAATAATCAAACATCAACTAAATGTTTGAACAGTTTTTATTTTTCTTTCCACTTTCTTACATTCTTCTCTCTCCCCTTCAAAAAAAAATGAACATATGAAAAATATTTTTATTTTTCAAAATAGTGCAATTTTTTTAAAATGTAATTTTTCATACTTGACAAGATTTCCATAAATAAATGAGGAATGTGTTTCTATAAACGAATTGGCTTCACTTCGCATGTCTGTCTAACATACCTTTTACATACATATTAATATTTCAAAAAATAGCATTACGAGTATCGTACAAAAAATAATTTTTTATTACAAGAAAAAAATGTACATATAATTTTGGAATTAATATCTTCCCCTCCCCAACTTCCATAAATATTTCTTGAAAACGATATCAACTGACGCTTAACTGAAATGAAGTTACGTTACAGGCATACTTATTTATCCGACCGTTTTACAGATTTCTCATTAGTTATTGTATAAATTCCGAATATTAGCTTGAGCTAACACTTAGGTTGAAATATCACATATGTTTTATGTGAAGGTCAGTGTTAGCTCAAACTAATGTTCGAAATTTGTACATTAACTAATGAGAAATCTGTAAAAATGGTTGGATGAATAAATTTTAAGAATATTTTGTGAAGTAAACAACCTCTGTACTTTACGAAATTTTCTTGGAACCGGATTGTTTGTGTTTCAAAGTGGTTCTTATCACAAAGATGTCTGGAAAACAAACTAAGCTTTCCATAATCGTAGATAACACAGAGATTACTCAAAAATTTCGTAATATTTCTTTTATGCGATTTATTTCTATATTTTTACAGTGTAATTATTGATGTAAAAGTATAACTTCGAATTTAATTATGAACTTAAAAATTAACTTAAATTTCCCCATTCAACAGAAATTTTACATAATTTTTAAATAACACAATTTTTATTGAGAAATGCAATATTCTGTTATATTTATTCATGAGTTTAAAATGTTTGCTATACTTCTATACAGTAAATTATTTCTAAAAGCAATAAAATGTAATCTACATTTATAATTCATGTTATTCAATACGAATTGTGGCTTTGGAACGCAATTACCTTTTCATCAATTTAAGCAGATTACCCATGAATTATTTTACTTTTTGTAAACCTTGCCATTCATTGAACATCAAATGATTACATATTCTTCGTTAAAACTCAGTAAAGAAATCATATACAACTTTCCTAGAGAAATGTTAAACTTTGAATTTTTTTTATATAATTTTATTTTATAAAATTTTCCGGTAAGCGTTCATTATTATTATATGCTTCAAATATTTTTTAGTTGATTTTTAATTAATATTAATCTGTGTGACAGGAATAATTATCATATCAGGAAATTAAATTTCCTGTTTGCCTTTTATTTTACCCGTAAAAGAATCTCATTAACTATACATGGTGTATGTGTACGTTTAGCGAATACATCATTTTTACAAAGCTTTACGACGACGCTTGTAATTTAAGCCGTACACGAACAAGTTTAAGAACTGTTGTACCTTTCCGGAAATTGTCAGTTATAGACATAAAAGTGTATCGTAATTTTTTATATGTATTTCTATATTGCTGACGCCATATTTTTGAAAAACGAACATAGTATTTAACACGGGACAACATATATTTTGCAATATACATCTTATGTATATATATATATATATATACAAAGTGTGTGAGGCTATATTTATTATTTTTTCCGTATTCACTATCATGTTACAAATTTATAAAAATATGATCAAATATAAAATTATTTAATATACATTTCTGAAAGATTTACTGGTCATTAGGTTAAAAATATATAAGATAATTAGAATCGAAATTAAATGTGTATTTAATTTTATCTGAGAAGTACAAAATATAATGTATCCCGACATAAGTAAATATATCACTTCATTTTGTTTCTTCCTTTGATCACTACAGTTTTTGATATTAGTAGCATTTTGTTCTATATATGTATAATGATGTGGGAAATATGAAAATGCATTTTGACTTACTTTATTTTACTGCTTACTACTTTACTGCTATTATACTACTTTACTACTACTTTACTGCTATTATAATCATTAATTTGCCTTTACAAATAACATCACAAACATTATTTGTAACTTTTAATTTGTTGATTGCACTTAACAGACTTTCATCATGCTACCTTCTTCCATTTCTAAAGTAGTTTTTATTTTGTTTATCTGCATAAGTAATCGACATCTGTGAAGAAATTAATAAAGTTTAATATCTAGAAAGAATTTGTAAGTCATTATGTATGCGTATATCTAATTTAATTTTAATTGAATGAAATATTATATATTATATATTGTGTATGAGATATATATTAAAATAAGTATACAAGTATATTATTATAAGTTGTAAGTATATATTATTATTTGGAGTGAATGAATATTTATTCAAATTATTTACTCTAAATGTAATACAATGTATCCAAACTAAATAAAAATGTATTTAAAATTCAATTATACAATTCATCGTAATTCCCTCAGATCAAAACTCCCTCTTTGCAAAATAACACATTCAAAGTAATGTTATTATTATTTTTTCATATATTAAGAACAGTTCTTATTTACAAACAATACTTGCTTATATAATAGTTAAATTTTTGTATGTTTACATTAGTCTCAGAAATATATTTGTTAAATAACGTTTATTAATATGTACGGAATTAATCTTTATAATTTCATGTACATATAATACAGTGTTACATTGGTATGTATTTAATATAACGTATATACTGTAGCCTTTTTAACACTTTCCAACCTAGTTGAAAAGTGTTTATGACTTCGGTTTGTCTGGCCGTCTGGCCGTCTGCCGTCTGGCCGTCTGGCCGTCTGCCGTCTGGCCGTCTGGCCGTCTGCCGTCTGGCCGTCTGGCCGTCTGCCGTCTGGCCGTCCGCCGTCTGGCCGTCTGGCCGTCTGCCGTCTGCCGTCTGCCGTCTTTCCGTGCTCTAACTCCCGTAAATATGCTCGGATTGCCCTGCAATTTTTATATGTTATAATCATTATCTATAGCATGTTCCCTATTTCAACGGAAGTATGTAGCACTTATAGTTTTTTTACAGGGACACTCAAAAGAATTCCGTTACATTGCGGTCTATGGGGAAAAATCATTTGCGGTTTATTTAAATAATGTTTCACTATTTTAAACGCATTGAAATTTATATATATCACTAAGGTGCATTAGAAGAAGCTTAATATGGAATAGGGTGTGCATAGCACTTATACTTACTTTACAGGGACAGTCAAAAGAATTCCGTTACATTACGTCTATGGAGAAAAATCGTCTGCGCTTTATTTAAACAATGTTTCCCTATTTTAAACGCATTGAAATTTATATAAGGTTCATTACAAGAGACTTACTACAGAATATTGTGTGTATAGCAGTCATCGTTCATTTACAGGGACACACAAAAGAATTCTCTACTGTATGTTAACAATAATTCCTGGAAGTGCGTTTTAAGTTACTAAACGCGATTTTAATTTTAAATCGCTTTTTGTCTATTACGTGGTGTGTATAAATTCTGTAGATCCTATACAGGGAAGCACAAAAGTTCGGGAAAACATTTCCGTATTATTTAACTCCAGACGGAGAATTTTAAACTGTGCTACGTGTTTCCTAACTGAACTAAAATTTAGCATCCTATGTAGTATATATACAAATCTATAGATCCTATACAGGGCTGAATAAAAGTATTTGGATTACTTAGATGTTATCTTTTAGCTTATTGAAGAGTATGATTCGTAAAATTATTTTGGAAGCGTTGGAAAGTGTTACATAATCTATGCTTGACGCATGATTTTTCGTTCTTGTTTAAAAACAATGTGATCCAGTTCAATTGAAATTGAAAGACAGAATGATAATTTTATGGTAATTAAATTAAAACGGAATAATATTTTTTTTTTTTTTTCAGATAATGTTTAAAGGCAGGAAAAGGAATAAAAAACTTTCTTTTAAGTGCGTCATTAAAACTAAAAGTGCTTTGAATTTAAAATAGTATTAGATATGTAAAATATTCTGCTGAGTATGTAATTAAAGAAAATTACTTTTTTTTCAAAACACAGTTCATTACCTTTGAAAAGAGAGGCACTTTAAAAGAAAATGCCTACAATTTATATGTTCGTTGAGGAGGTATTTTTTAATGTAATGTTTTAATAAAATGGTGCGATTAATCTCAAAATTTTTACTTAAAATAAAGTTTTCATCTAATATTTGTAAAAAATGTATTTTATCATGGTAGTTTTTTCTGTAAAGCATAATTTTTTTGGACCCAGAAAAAGGAATTGATTAAAACTACAAAACATGTTTTGTTGAGTACATTTTGGATGTTTTAGCAAAATTCAAGTAAAATTGAACCATTTTACATGAATTAACAAAACATTTTTTGCTGACGATACAAAATTTTATTTTGGAAATGCAAAAAAAAAAATTTTTGCTGATTCAAACAAAATTTCCACTGACCTATATTTAAACAAAAAGTTTTGTTGGGTCAACCAAATTTTTGTTGATTCAACAAAACTTTTTTCTGGGTTTGGGTATAAAATTTCTTTTCACCTTATGCTGTGCCATACATTTTATGTAGAAATCCACCGCTATAAATAATTGTGCAAGATATATATTATGGAATATCATAAAAACATGCATATACTCACTATATACTCAATATGAGAACAGTAAAAAAATGAATATTAAGCTCTTTATGAAAGTGTAATTATAATTCAATCTTGTTTTATGAAGGAACATATTTTACAGTTACATTACATATTTTAAACTGTTACCGTTGCTTAACTTTCGTAATGTTTTGAAGATTTATCTGTGACATTTATCATACAATTTTAATAAGGATATAAAAGTTAAAATACAAAATTTGATATATGTTTTTATATTTTTGATAATCTCAAATATTATTTTAATATAAAATAAAACTCTACAGTGAATACAAACCCAATTAAAATGAACTATTTAATATTCCGAAAGTTTTTAATTTTCCCGTAAATCGCTACATCTTTCGCGTACGCGCTTATGGGAAGCATTGCAAAATTTATAGGAAATTAAAGAATCATTCTTTCCTGAATAATGATTAATAATAAAGTAACAAAATATAGTATATCCCCGACTATCTGGCGTACTGTGGCGAAGGGGCAGGATGGATAGCGAAAAAGCCGGATTTCTAAGTATACACATATGCTACAACCTCATAGCTTTAAAAACGTTTATTTTATACTAAATTCAGATGTCATACATATTTTCTGACCTCTTAGTATAGGATAATATTTTCGAAATATTATCTATATATTATCTAAATATTATCTATAATTATTTTCTAAGTATTATAAAACTATGCGGCACGTTTTAAAAATTTATTAAAGAAAAAGAAAGTCACAGAATTTAAAAAAAATATGTACAAATTGTATGATAAAGTTTAAAATGTTTAACTTAATCGCGGGAAACAGGAGATCATATATCATGTACAGTATCAATATAGTACGTGCAAAGTAAACAGAAATTAAGTTAAAGTAAACAAAAAGTTAACATAATACGTAAGTATAATTGAAAATTGGATATAATGAAATCCACTTATAGAAAATAATAGTCTCGTTCCATTCATCACCAGTTCCTTCCGTGTCATATGCTTAAACATTAAAAAGCCTTTAATTACTTACTTAAACTTTGTTTCAAAAAATAAAATAAATAAATGAATATATAAAATAAAAACGAGTCAAACTTTTCTCTCTTAAAATTTTGTTAACTGTTTAATATTTTTACAAAACTTTTAAAGCATGGTAAGAAATTTATGTTAACGATTTACAAAGAAAAATATAAATTAATATTCAAAATAACTATGACTAAATATTTATATTAAATCTTTGAACGGTTCTTTATTATTTTAATCATCAGTATATATCAGTACATGCAATACTTTAAAACAGAACCGTGATAAACGGTGGTTATTCAAAAGATAATTTCATGCCTTTTACAATCTTCCCTTTTCGTTTAAATAGCAAAATACATGAATGGATATATGCATTATCTCTATTCTGAAAGTATATTTAACAATATAATATCTATATCCTATCATTTATTGCTTATAGATCCTTATGGCAATAATATTGCAGCATTACATCTTTGGGTATAAGTACACTGCTTAAGAAGTTGTATTTTGACAAGCTGTTTTGAATACAAATGTTAACGAATGACTATAAATTAAATATTGTCTTGAGAAAAAACTGTTTCAAAATAATTATTGTATCCATTTAAAATTTTAAACAGTTTTCTTTACAATTTACGCAGTCAATTCATATTAAACAAAATTTAGTTAAATGGCATTTCCAAGATAATTTAAATCTATATAACTGCACACTATTACTTTTAGAGAAAATCTGTTTTAATCTGAAAGATCTATAACTTTTTATTTAGTATTTCTGAATGCATTAATTTTGTAAATATATTAATAGAATGATAGAAGAATAAAACAATGACAGTACTTTTACAGAGATACCTTGTTCAGTAGATTGAAATCGGTATTCATTCTACCGATGATTTCATGCCTTTATGAACTTCAATCAACGTTCATATAATTCACAAAAACATGAATGGATAGATATGTAGTGTCTATTCAGAAAGTGTCTTTTTGAAAAACATTAACACTAGCTTTTCATTTATTGTTTGTGAATATAATAGTGTTATGACAATAGCATTGCAGCATTACCTGATTTGAAACAAACATACTACTTCAAAAAATGCATTGTGGTAAACTGTTTTAAATATAAAATTTAATGAAAGACTATAAATTAAATATTGCCCTGAATTAAGATATATGTGTTTCAAAAATAATTTTGGGAATTTAAAATTTTAAACCGCTTTTCTTTTCATTTTACGCAATCAATTCCCATTAAACTAAATTAAGTTAAATGACATTTTATAAATATTGTAAAATATAACTGCACACTATTTTTTTGGAGGATATCTATTTTAATGTGCAATTTTAATAACTTTGCATTTTGTATTTATGAATGCATTATATTTATCAACATAATAATGGAATGATATATGAATAAAACAATGAGAACAACTACAGAGATCCTTTGGTAAGTAGATTGGAATCTCTTTTTAATGAAATAATATATTTAAATCTAGGTACGGAATAAGCTAAACTTGTCTAAAAATAGTAAACTACTATTACGACGAAAATTAATATAAAAGATAAAAAATAATGGAATTTTAATATGAAAATACATTATTTTAAATTTTACAAGACAATTTCGTTAAACGATATAGTTAGTGCTTTGTGAATTTCTCTCTAATTTCGTATAAATTTGTAAACTGATAACAAATTGATTAACTCATAATATTAGAGAGAGTTCTCCTTTTTTCGGCAAAAATCAAATAATATTACATTTTCTATTTTCGAAGAAGTTTATCTCTACGGTAATAATAATCATGATGCAGCTGAACAAGAAAACAAAATTATAAGCCTACGCTCGTCACGCTAAGAAACTCGAAATATTTTTATTTTTTTGCATAGGATACTTGAGGTAGATATGTAAAGTTGTGCGTTTTTACTTTTTCGATTTTGGTTGCGTTTTTTTATATAAAGTTACTTTTACTTTTGGAACTGGTTGGAACCGTTCCTGAAAAGAAAACTATCCTCATGCAAAAAAAAAAAAAAAAAAAACTGTAAGCAAAAACAAAAAAGTACAATCGCACAACATTATATATCAGTCTAAGGTATCCTATGAAAAAAAAAAAAAAAAAAAAAAAAAAAAACATTTAAAAATATTAAAATACAAGCAGGAAATCTATAAAGAACGTTTACATAGGTTTAACATTAGCTTATCTATTTTCTTTTGCGTGACTAGTGTAGGCTCTTAAGCATATTTTTAACAAATAGTTAACAGATTTAACTGGAAGTGTAGTAAGTATTTTCTTATTACAAATTTTATTACGAATCTGCTAAAAAAATAACGGAATTATTGATACCAGAAAAAATTTCAAAATAAATACTTATACGTCTTAATTCAATATTTTACAGATAGAGAATCGTAAGAGACTTAATTCATTTACTAGATGGAACCCGTCAAAACTTGACGGAAAAAAATATTATAACAATATCATTAAAATAAGCTTCTTTATTATTTAAGAAGAGTGCAAATGAAACAGTGTTTCAAATATTTTATTTTAAAAGTTTTTTCCTCAGTAAAATACAGTACGATTTACAATGCAAACTCCAAACAAACAATCCGTAAACAACTGTGTAATGCAAATCAGTTTGACATTACCGCCCTATTCCCTACGGCAAGAACAAAAATTTCATGGACCTATGAAGTATCATACAAATAGTATATTCCTACGTTCATCTAGTATTCAGTAAATAAAAGAACATAGTAAATAAAGCACACATCTCTCCCCCCTCCTCCCCCGTGATAATGCAACCGAATGAGCTCCTATGAGCATGTGCATTGCATCTGTCCAAAAGCACCTTCGAGATTCGACGTTAAAAAAAGTTTTAAAATGTTTAAATTAAAAATTTTAAAATGTCTTCTTTAATCATTGTTCATTTCAAATCCATATCTTCTAAAACGCATCTAACTGTTTTAAGGTAATCAGATGAAGAATTTTTTTTTACAATAATAAATCAATCTTCAGATGAGGGAGATTTTTAATGTTTTCAAGTGTAATTTATTGGTATAGTTTCTTCCGTCCTTGACACATAATCAGGATTATTATCCCTTTTCCATCAAAGTCGGGGATCTTTTACCTTTTGTACAGTTAAATACCCAATAGATCTTTTAAAAAAATACAATTCGTAGCATATTCTGATGCAACATATACATCAGCGGATTCAACATATCAATTTTATGTTAAACATAAACTCAAAATAGTTTTTTTTCTTTTTTGACAGATTTTAGTTTAGCGCCAAAATCTTATGAATCATCTGATCTTATGATTTATCAGGGATTATTATTTTTTTTTTCACTTTTTATGATGGTTAAAAAATCAATTTTCAATTGTGGTAACTTTCCTAGGAGCTATTTTACATTATTGAAGCAAACTGATGGTCATTGTTAAGATAGAAATGAAAAACATTTCATGCTAGAAAATTATTTAAAAAGTCGTTAAATTAAGCGGCAGTTTTCAAATAAATTTCAATCGAAAGCTAATTTTTTTTCTAATTCATGATGTAAGAACTAAAATTATAAAATGTAGTAAAATGTAGTAAAAAATTGAAATTTGTAGTATTTAGAAGTGATGTAAGCGCGATGAAAGCTAAAGCGATAGCGCCGTTTATGTCATAACTGATATACATTTCTAAAAATTGCCACTGTATTTTGGCTGGCGACAAAAAGTAGAAAACCATTTTTTGACATCGAAACAGGAATTCACAGTGAAAGAAACAGGACTTTGCGCTAATAAGGAACTGTTAAATGATTTATAATAAATCTACCAAAATAATTTCTATGAAATATTAATTTTACATTGTCTATTCTGCCTAAAAATACAATCATTATTTCAAGTTTTTTTTTTTTTTTTTTTTTTTTTTTTTTTTTTTTTTTTTTTTTTTTTTACCATAACATTATTTTTAATAATTTTAAATTTCCTGAAATCCTTTACCATTATACATTTCTAAAAATTGCAACTGTGTTTTCGCTGACGTCCGAAAGTAGACTACTATTTTTTGACATCGAAAGAGAAATTCACAGTGAAAGAAATAGGATTTTGCCGCTAATACAGAACTGTTAAATGAACTCATAATAAACCTACCAAAATAATTCCTATAAAATATTAGCCTTATATTGTTTATTCTAGCTAAAAATACAATCATTATTTCAAGTTTTTTTTTCTACCACAACACTATTTTTAATAATTTTAATTTTCCTGAAATCCTTTACTTTTGGGGATTTTTTTAATTAAAAAATGGAATCTTCTAACCTATAATTAAAAAAAAAAGTAATTGGTAACATGCAATCAAGATGAAGCAATCAATAAAGGCTCTAATTCTAATCTTTCTAATTAAGAATGGAAAAATCAGTTAAAGTTCACATCATGTTGACACAATCATATAAATTTTTCGCTTTAGTTTTATCAATGTTAAAATGCATTTCAAGCTAAACATAACATCATTTTCACCGGCGCAAACTTTTCACACTTATTTTGTATATGTTACTTTTATGCGTAAATACCATGTATACAAATCAAAATATATTTGTATTTAATGGTAATGAAAAATGGCATCAACAAAGTTATAATGCATAATAATAAAATAAAGCCAATGAACAATATTCCCGTGACGTCACAATAAATATGAATTTTTATTCACTTATAAAACACGCGGATAAATACTTTCACCGAAATTTAACTTGCAAATTAAAAAATTCGGTCTAAAAGCCACGTGCTTTTAATATTATTTCTCTATTATCTCGCATCCACAGAGTTCAGACAATAAACTATGTGCCACGCAACAGTGGGCGTTAATCCGATTGCCGACTTTATGACGTCATAAGCAGAAGAAAAAGTTTAATTGGAAATTACGGCTAATTAATTAAATTTTCGAACAAACGAATGCACGATAACAAATCTGTGTCCAAATATATTTCATTTAAAAAAAGAATGATGTAATTTGATGCAGTAGTTTGTTCTCACGGATTGTCGAAAGAAATCGCTTAGCGTTTTAAATATATAGATAATATGTTTCGTACAAATTACTAACTAATCTATCATGCAATTTATTAAAAAAATAACATGATTTTATGATCCTAAATCAATTTGTATGTAAAATGCAGAAACATATGGGAAATTTTATAAATATATAATTCATCTCTTTAGATACATGAATACAATAATTGAATCTTTATTATTTATAAATGCATTATCTATACGACAACAATAATGTACAGAAATACAAAGAGAAAAATGATTAATTAAACCAAACCTTTGGTGAATTTATTGAAATCTATACGTTTATGATATAATACATTTAAATCTTTAGATTTGGGGTAAAATAGTGTCTTATACATATAATGAATACAGGTTATACAGGTAATATAATTATAAAGGTAATAAATACAGGTTACACAGGTAATATAATTATACAGTTAACACAGACGGGTTATACAGGTAATATAATTATACAGGTAATAAATACAGGTTATACAGATAATATAACTATACAGGTAATAAATACAGGATTTACAGGTAATATAATTATACAGGTAATAAACGCAGGTTATACAGGTAATAAATACAGTTTATATAGGTAATAAATACAGGTTATACAGGTAATATTGTAGTACAGGATAAATACAACAGAATTGTAATAAATACATGTAATAAATAAATATTGCATGATGTACTTCGAGATCACTTGTATTTGTAGTCGCACATTTATATTGCATGTATATTAATTTTATATTACATCATAAGGAATGGATTTTAACTTATGCGAGAGAGAATAAAGGATAAGAGAACGTACGGTAGTATGCGTAACTTGTTTTTGCTATGTTTGTAAGTTTCTTTTATGTGCTAGTAATTTGTAATACTGTGCGATAATTGCATTCTAAATCCTGATTCCAAAATCGTAAATAGAATAAAATTACTCTTTCCAAACACTCGTTGAAATCCCATAAATCGTATATGAAGGAAGTATAAACGAAAATAGATGTTTTTTGTTGATTCTCAAAAATATTGCCTTACCAACGTCTAAGAAAGCATGCAATAAGTGCAGAAGTCCAGCATGGAATGAACAATCACATTATTAATACTCCTCTAAAACTTTTGTTTAGCTCGACAGCATATATACAGTTGATACGGACATTCAAAAGATTGTATGGATACAGTTGATCACAGTCTCATGAAACATGTAGGGTAAATTAGGGTCATTAGTTGCTGGGGTAATTTGGTGTATCATTTTCAGTTATTATTATCATTATCTTATTGTATGGTATGAATCTTCAAAAAAATTTACACGTACTTACACATATGTAATGTACATTAAATATATTTTATTATGCAAGTAGCACATTTTCAGGAAGAAAAAAAAAATTTTCTGGAGTCTATCAAAAAGTGTGCAAAATGACCACCTTCCGAAGTTTCGATATCTATCTACTTGCATGAAGCCACAGGAAAATTGAGACGATGCGCACATGAATAAAAAATTATTCTGGCATGTTGAAAGCACACTCTAATATGTATTGCATTTTTTCCTTTTGCATCTTTGAAAATAACCGAGTAAAAATGTAATGTTGGTGCAAGCACCAAACTACCCCACGTAAAACAAAGAGCGGGATAATTCGGTGCCTCTGTATTTTACTTATAAATTGATGTATTTTTACGGTTGTTTTCTTATGTTTGGTGATTGTCACGAGCATTTTGTTTATTAATCATTTCCCAGAGGTATACACTTGACTTCTTTATTGCAGATCGATCAGATAGGAATTAGGCTACTGATATGCATAAAACCTGGCACATAACGTGTGTTTAAAAAATTTTACGCTACGGCGCAGCACTTTATTATAAAACTGGTGGAAAACAGTTATTTTTTATATAGGCCTATTATTCAGAAGACTATACAATGTCTAAAATATCATTATTTTCATTCTAAAATGTTTCGCTGTAACCTATATCATTGAGTGGGGTTTATTTTGTCGCCTTTGTATAGTACAACAATGTTGACAGCTATTTCGTAAGAAATAGTTAGAAAAAGTTTTTTTTTATTATTATTATTCAAACAGTATCTCATCTATAATATCATAATATCCACTTTAAAATGTTTCCCCTATATTATTGAGATGTATTAAAACCCTATAAATATAATTTATGTTTTCACTGATGTACAAAAAATGTGTGTATTAAAACTTTTATTTTAACTAACATGTTGCATTGTTTTATTATGGTTCATTTGGTTTTAAACGGCATCTTTCAAAGAATATAAAACATTATGAATTTCAACACAGACTTTAAAATTCTTCATGTAATTTCTATTTCAATCTGTTTCTTTAAAAAATGTATGTTCGCAAAGAAAAATTCACACTGTTCTCAAATGTTATCTGATTTAAAAATTTAACAGTGTTCTGAATAGCTCATTGTTAAAGGTACAAAATGGCATGAAATTTGTTATCATAAAACATACGACTAGTACTCTGGCAGTGGTTAAAAATGTGACACCAAATTTTCAATTGCGGTTTAATTTGTTGTTTCTTGTTTTTTCTTTAAAAAATAGCTCTAACTTATTAAATACTGACTAAAATTCCTTCTTTTTATGAATTTGTTTCTAAATATGTATGTTTTGCCTTGTATATTTAAATCTTTTTAAAGACCTATAGATTTTTTTAATTCTAGTTTTAAAAAAATAAGCACCAAATTTCCCCCCTTTACCCAATTATAACATCTTATATTTTCTGCATTAACCCAAAAATCATTCAATGATTTAATTAAATCAAAGGATTCCATTTTATAGTGTTCGAGGATCAAAAATATCGACAGGAATTAATTGGCGATGGGCATTATCCACAGTGCAAGAGAAAATGTCTATGAATAATGTCTAACATGAAAAAAAAAATGCGTTATTAAAATGTAGTTTTAAAAAAACATTGAATATATAAATTTCTTCGATATAAGTTAAAAAATCATATCTCATAAAAAAGTATACTGTGGAATACATTTATATCTGGAAAGAGCTCTGGTTGCAACTGAAATGTGTGTTGTGGGAGCATCCTGTGGCCCAGCGGCTGAAAATTTCAAACCTCAGTTTTAAATTACTTCTACGTTTCTGATAAATATATTTCTAAATTTTTACCATATACAGTTTCTCACATTTATTTCAGGACACTTGTGTTTTTTAAACTTACTTATAAAAAACATCATCTAAATATTAAAGGATCTACTTAAATTATTTTTCACATAAACTTTCTTTTGTCTATAATAAAACCTACATATTGTAATAAAAATAAATTCAAAACTTTAAAAAAAAAATTATTTACCGAGAAAGTGCTAAAAACAATCTCACATAAGTGATTGAACACTTTGAAAATTCATCAAATGTAAACAAAAATATGCAATTAAACAAACATTTTAATACTTTGTTGGGTATCTCTTAGCTGAAATTACACTTTTATTATGTTTTGGTTTGGATACAACTAGTTTTTTTTTTGTTTGTAAGAATGTTCAATTTTGTTCCATTCCTCTGTTAATACTGCTTTAAGTTGTTCTTTTGAAGAAATATCATATTTTCTTATTTTTTTCTCCAGTTCATGCCACACATTTTCAATTGAGTTTTAATCTGGAGAATATGATAGAATCTTGATAATTTTGGGACAGTTGTACAGCAGCCATAAGCGAACATTTAGGGCTGTACGTTTGGGATCATTATCTCTATTCAACTTGAATGCATTTTGAATTCCAATTTTTTGGGCAGATATTTCCAAGTTTTCTTTCAGGACATTTATATACTTATATTGGTCCATATTATTTTCAATTAAACGAAATTTTCTATACCAGACGCATTAAAACTTATCCAAACCATTATGCTTCCACCTCCACGTTGACAATATTTTTTTTTCGGATTGCGCTCTTCTTTGGGCTTGCTTCACACAGTTATTCGCGCATCACACCCAAATATGTTAAATTTTGATTCATACACAAACATGACGTTTTCTCAAAACGATACATTCTTCTCTAACATGAATTTTGCAAAATCCAGACGTAACTATCTTGCTCTTTCAGTAACAAAACATTTTCCTGTGGCAACTCTACTGCTGTATCCATATGATCTGATAACTCATCTAACAGTTTCAGAGTTTACTTTTATTACAAGTCAGTTTTATAATTCTGTTGTAAATTTCATTGCACAAATTCTTGGATTTTTCTTGATTTTAAACATAATACCTTCGATTCGTGGGAGTTATTAGCGTGTTGTGCGCTCCTGATTTTAATGCTTTTTTCAACAGTTCCACGTAGTTTCCATCGTTTTATAATAGCGAAAACAGTTGAATGACTTATTTTAACATGTTTTGCGATAGTTTAGATGCTTTTACCATCTTTAAAATGCTTTATGATTAAATTACTAATATATTTTTTTGCCACTTTGTAGCGCCTGGCCATGTTCACTTCAAAAATAGAAATGTAAACAAATTTACATGAAGTAGTAGTAATTTCAAAGTGCAGATAATAATATTTGACATATATTTCCACTTATAATAAAAATAAATAACATAAAATATCGTTTATCAAAAAATTTAGTAAAGCTTACAAGTGTCCAATTACTTATGCGAGATTGTTTTTAACACTTTTTCAATAAATTAATTTTCAAAAAAAAGGGTTTGAATTTATTTTCATTACAATATGTAGGTTTTATTATATAGAGAAGAAAGTTTATATGATTTTTTTAAAGTAGATACTTTAATATTTAGATGATTGTTTTTATAAGTAAATGTCAAAAACACAAGTGTCCAAAAACAATTGTGAGTCACTGTATATCACTGCTAAAGAATTTTTTAAGCTGGATAATTTTGGAATCTCATTTTCTACGCAGTAGCAAACAGCATACACTGATCAATCTGTAAAAATTTCGTGAGTAACATACCCAGTACAATTCCTTTTGAATTGTGTAATAATAATTCTGAACATCTCTTTCTAAATACATATAAAAATCAACAATGGTATTTCAAAGAACTTATATAAAACAAAAAAATAAAATATATTTGCTATTCATTTAAGGGATCTGCTTTTTAAGCAGGTATAATCACTTTATTAAACATAATGTGTAAAATTGCTTGTCTTATATATATATATATATATATATATATATATATGTATGTGTGTGTGTGTGTGTGTGTGTGCGTGTGTGTGTGTGTGTGTGTGTGTGTGTGTGTGCAGTCGAACCTCGTTAACGCGAACACTCAAGGAAAAAATTTTTTTGTTCGTGTTAAAAGTAGTTCGTACTATCCGAACTTAAATACATTACATACAACTGGAAGGGGAAATCAGAAACAGCTCGTGCTAAAAGTAATTCGCGTTAAGCGTGTTCGTGTTAACGAGATTTGACGGTATATCATATACATAGTCAATAGAAAACCAAATAAAAATTCAGTATTTATCATGTTGCTTTAAAAAAATTATTAATAGTTATAATAATAATAGTTTCTACTCTCGAAATATATTGTATTCAAACGATGTAATTCTTTTAGATTCAATAACAAAATCAAGCTTTATTCACATTTTGACTTTCAACACATTTCGTAAAACTAAAGTAAACTTCAAACGTTTATGTCTAATCTTGAATAATTTTTTAAGAAGTGTTTGCAAAGTGAAAATGTTTAGAATTTAAAATATACTTCGCTGTTAAAAAGTTCTGTGGAGAAAAGAACAATTTGACAATTTAAAGTATAAAATCCCTCTGGAGTGTTTTAAAATTTTGATCAGGAAAATAGCGATCTTACAAACCTTAATAACGTTGTGTGTTTAAATTTATAAAAATGTGAGACATCTTTGTTTTGCATTTTTAATACCTAGAAGCTGTAGTAATACAAGTCTACGCTATTATGCAATAACATCGCACTGCTTCTGTAATGCAATATCAAATTAAATAGTTTTAGGAGAGACTTAAATTTTAACATGTACACATTTACTTTAATCTTATAAAATTTAGTGTATTTATAACTTCTGAATAATAAAACTTTTTTTCTGTAGTTTTTAACACTTTCCAACATTGTTGAAAAATGTTAATGAATTCAGTTTGTCTGTCTGTCTGTCATTTTTCAGTGCTCTAACTGCCATAAATAAATCAGATTGCCTTGAAATTGATATGTGTTTTCGGGGTTTACTATGGCATGTTAGGTATTGAAAATGAAGTGTGTAGCATTTATGCTTCTGTTACAGGGACACTCAAAAAATGCCTACGGGTAAAAACTAGTCGTTGGGGGCCACCGTAATACTTACCCATCATGGAAATGCATAATGTAAAATATTAAAATAAAAAATGTGTAAACTACTTATAAAATGCATTGCAATTCGAATAAAATTGTGGCTTGATGACGTCATAAACTTTAAAGGCTCGATTACTGAATTGCTTGAAAGAAACATCCTTATAACTCCAAAAATAATAATCCTATTAACTAGTGGTTTATTGCATCTGATTAAGCGTCAAATTTTCAATTAAAATATATCTTTGAAGTGAAATTTGGATGAAATACAGGGTCATGAAAAATCGAAGAGTGTGGAAAATAGGATTCCAAATATCTCGGCAACTCATTATCCGATCGACTTCATGCTTTATGCAAAATTTACGTTTTTGTATTGTCTTTTATATTCATTTCTTAAAATAAACAATTTCGAAAATTTTTATATACTTTTCATCAGAACGAATATTTCGAGAGTCCGAAAAAAATTGTTCCGGTTAATCGAGGTTATTGAAATTAAATAGGCTTCTTCCTATTGTTACATACTAAGTACATACCAAATTGCAAGTCTCTATCTCAATTTTTTTGGGAGATAGAGCGTTTACAGACACACACACACACACACACACACACAGACACACAGACGGACGGCAAATTTTTTTTTTCTAAAAATATGTTTTTCGGAATCTCCAGTGTCTGAAACTTGTAAATCCGTCAAAATTTTTTTTTCGATTTTCAAAACGATTACAAGACTTACCCTATACTACGTATGATGGGTAAGTAATAATTATTTTAATGTGTTATGTTATTTTAATATGTTGCGTATTTTAAATATGTTACTCTATTTTAAACATATCCAAATTGAGACATATCACTGAGGTGGCGCTTATTGTAACATATGGCGTGAATAGAATGTATCGTTATTTACAGAAACACTCAAGAAAATTCTGTTACATTACAGTTTATGAGGGAAAATTGTTTGCAGCATATTGTAATGATGTTTCACTATTTTACACATATTCAAATCGATACATATCACTGAGCTGCACTACAAGGCGCTTACTGTAGAATATGCTAAGAATAAAATGTATCGGTCAATTACAGGGACACTTAAAAGTGTTTGGTTATGGTACTGTCTATGAACAATAACTGTTGGTAGATCGTTTTCAGTTATTTTACGCGTTTTTAAATGTAACTATTTTTTTTAATATTAATTGGTGCACATAAAATCTGTAGACCATATACAGGGCTGCTCAAGAATCTCACATTCGGTTCCATTTATTGATGGAAATTGCTGAAGGGGAATTTTTAATTGAGGTATCTATTTCCTAACTCAAGTAAATTTTTTCATACTGTGTATTATACACACAAATCTATAGATCGCATACAGGGCTGAAAAAGAATTCGAATATTTTATTTTACTACAGACAGTAATTTTTGAAATTGTTTTTTAAATGTGTCTAAATTGTTTACATAGTAACTGGGTAGGGTTAGTTGAGCTTAAGACGAAAGGTAGGCCTCTCCGCCCGGTTTGACTTATTTTGTTTGACATATTGGTTTTTTTAAACCTACATACATACATTCAATACAATAATCCAACATGGAGTGAGAAATTAGCCAGAGCCAGGAATCGAACCTGGGTCCACAGCGTTCTGGGCTTTTGCTCTAACCACTGAACTACTCCGGCCGACCCCTGAGTCTGCAATTTCCCACTAATAAACCATGTTGGAAAGAAGGTCACCAGCCATCTAACAGACAGCCATGACGACCGGACAACGGTGAATAGATTTTACTATTCCACCGATCTACGAATATATATTAAATTACACATAATTAACGTCTGCATTCATCGTTTTTTAAACATATATAATTATTAAACAAACATACATACATTCAATACAATAATCCAACATGGAGTGAAAAATTAGCCAGAGCCAGGAATCGAACCTGGGTCCACAGCGTTCCGGGCTGTTGCTCTAACCACTGAACTACTCCAGCCGACCCCTGAGTCTGCAATTTCCCACTAATAAACCATGTTGGAGAGAAGGTCACCAGCCATCTAACAGACAGCCATGACGACCGGACAACGGTGAATAGATTTTACTATTCCACCGATCTACGAATATATATTAAATTACACATAATTAACGTCTGCATTCATCGTTTTTTTAAACATATATAATTATTAAACAGACATACATACATTCAATACAATAATCCAACATGGAGTGAAAAATTAGCCAGAGCCAGGACTTTTATAACATGGACAAACAACTCTTACAACATGGACATGCACGTCAACAGACTATTGGACAGTGCAGGCAATCCAACTTCGTGCATGACATAGAAAAAAAAAGTGATTTTCCATTTAGTGGAACTGGATGAAATATCTCAATGGACAGTTTCTTTATGAGCTTCCCACAATCTTGCGAGTTATTGCACACACATAATCTTAGAAGCGTTGGAACATAACGAATAAATTAACGAGAAATACTTACAGAATTTTTATCAAACAAATCTAAACAAGTAAATTACTCTCTTTTTAGATTTAGCTAGGAGAAAATAACTTTGACGTCATTTGTTCTCAGAAAAGAAAGAATCTGTCCATTCATTTTGACGCTATGTCTTCCACGCATTTTGACGCTAAAATTGACGAACTATCGAGCATGCATCCAACATATTTCTTACCTTGCTTGGCAGAATATAGTAAACAACTTGTAAAATCCTGAACACACACACACACACATACATATACATATATATATATATATATATATATAAAACAACAAGCGTAAATGTCACACTCATATTACGTAATAGTTACGAACTTTTGTAAAAATTAAACAGTTAAGAAAATAATATTACAGGAGTGTATGCATATGATTTTGTAAATAGTTTTAACAATATAGAAAAAGGGTTTAAAAGAGGAAATATTGTGATTTTATAACAGATATGGAGATAAATATATAAATTTTAATGGATTTCAAATCTTATATCAATTTGTGATTAAAGATAACTATATAGATGAAGAAAACAAGGTATACAAATAAATTTTTGGAATCCCAATGAGAGGAAAGGGGGGGGGGCGTAGTTTGATACTGTGCAACATGTATCAAGACATATATGAAAAAAATAGTGATTAAGATAAAGATATAATCAGCTTCAGATATATCGACGACGTTTTAATTATTGAGTTAAATGGAATAAAAGCTAATTTTGGCTTCAACTACAAACCCCCAAAAGCCAGAGTTGAAACCATCCTCCAATAACAATAAGAAAGTAAATTATTTTGATGTAAATTTAGAGGAATATTAACTAGAGAAAATAATTAACTGGAGGAATTTAGAGGAAATAATTAACTGGTACATTATTGCTTTGCGACAGGATTATCGAATGAATTTGGTTAGAAATATGACAATTAACAAGAATCGAAGAATTATCAAGATAAACAAGAATCAAAAAATTAACAAGACAAACAAGAATGGAAGTGAATTGATACCTTTATTCGAGGCAAACATATTAAGGATGCGGATGGGAAACGGATCGCTTTTGGAAATGGCGGAGTCTTTTTAGTCAATTTCATTTTTTTTTAATTGGATTAGTTCCTGTTTTCCTTCCATATCGTTTTCCGGTCTCGACAGTTGAATTTGGGAACGTTGCATACGTCAAAACTGATTTAACTCTGCATCTGCGTGCGCAGCCTGTCTCCTGGGTTTGTTGGTTTATTAATTTGCTATTTATTTTGCAAATATTTTATTCTGTTCTGATTTATATATATATAATCTTCATTTTTATGGTTTAAATTGCGTGGTACATTTTTAGTTCAATTTAGAATTTTTTAACTATATATATATAATAAAGTGATAAATATATATATCAGTTTTATCTA
The DNA here is from genome assembly GCA_963931845.1 of Maratus michaelseni. Classification (NCBI taxonomy): domain Eukaryota; kingdom Metazoa; phylum Arthropoda; class Arachnida; order Araneae; family Salticidae; genus Maratus; species Maratus michaelseni. The sequence goes on from OZ007592.1 coordinate 400,072,383, forward strand.
AAACAATATACTTTAATACCGAATTTTAATAAATGTTTTCTAATTTACTTATTAATACAATTACTTAAATAATGCCTTAAATAATTTATTTGATAGTTATGTTAAAACGATATATTTATGCAATTAAAAATATTTCTCCGTACAGAATGTTTCAACTTTTATAGAAAGTGATAAACAAAAATTAAATGTATTTTTTTATATTCTTTTAGCGTGTGACGTTTTATCACACATATATAGAAAGAATTTTTGAAAAGTTAAATTCAAGTAATTATTAAGTAATTAAGGTAAAGCTAGGAGAATCTGCGCACAATTCAAAAGAATAACAATAAAAAATCTAAATATATTTTTTTTGCTAAATTATCCATGAAAATTTTTTATTTCATTTGTTTTTTATGCATTTCCACTGCTATTTTGTTGTTATGTTGTAATTTAGTAGAACAGTTGTAATAAAACAAAGAAAGTTATTTTACGCAATCTGTCCTTACAAGGTTGGTGTGATTGCGCACATGGGTAGGACAGATTGTTTCTAATAATAACTACAATTAAATTGTTAACAATAATAATTACACTTAAATGACATTGTTGTAAGGTTTTTTATAACAAATATTATTGTATTAAGAGTGAATATTTCAACCCAATGATTAAAGAATCAGAAAAAGGAAATATTTTTAAAAACGATTAAAAAATTTTAATTAAAGGAAAAAAATAAGAATCAGAAAAATCAAGTCCAAATAAGATTACAAAATAACTTTAAGTTACTTTATAACACGTTTAACCTAAAATTAGTACATTTAATTTTTTTATTTTTATATGCAAATTTGTCAATAAGCTGCGTAATCGCTCCTAGCATGGAAAAGTATGGGAACAATGCGCCATCTCTCCTAAGTAGCAGTTGCGCAAACTCTCCAATTTCGGTAGGAGAGATTGCGCGGCCTTTTATTTAAACATGGCCGCTACTAAAACAAACCTTTGATGTTCACATTGTTAGTCTAGATTAGTAGCTTATGAAAAATCGTTAAAGTTTAATATATTTTGTACTACTAACATTGTATTGAAGTTCTGATGAATAGCTATGAAAATTCAAGCACTTATTTTGGGAAAACAAAACAAAATAGCAATGCTTTATCTTAGACGCTCAAAACAATCAACGTGTATTTTCAAGTAGACACTCCACTACTGCTGTTGTACAACTACCTGGAGTCGCTGCGCGCTTACTGTACTCCTTTCCCCCGAAACTCTATGTGCACAATCTCACCGACCGCGCCATCTCTCCTGACTTTACCTTACATTCAAATATAAGATAAAGACAAACCTAAGTTTTCTAAATTTTCACAACACTTCTAAAATAGTTTACATTAAATGAATTTTATTATACCGAAACAGTACAGTTATACAGTACACTGACATAGAAATACAGTTGTGCACTACACAATAATTTAAAATGCAGAACAAAAGTAAATCGCAGTTCTAAAAATTATAAAGAAATCAATAGCTTAATTAAAGTTTTTAAGCTCTCTAATCTCCTCATCTACATTTTAAAACACTCCTGAGGGATTTTAAATTTTAAACTGGTATTAAGCTGTCAACTTTTTCTTTCCTCAACAGCACTTTTTAAAAGCTAAGTGTATTTTAAATTCTAAGCATTTTCCCTTTGCAAACGTTTTTATATAAATTATGCAAGATTACACATATACATTTGAAGTTTATTTCTCTTAAATGTGTTGAAAGATAAAAGTGAATAAAACGTTTATATTACTGAATCTAAAAGTTTAATACTATTTAGATATATTTTTTGAGATACGAAAATATTTATGTAAATATTATGCTAGTATCAGGATAAATAATAAAAATTTTATTTTAACATTTTTATTGTTTTTTTTTTAAATATATAAAATGGAGTGTCAGACATTTGGTTTATTTTAATGGATATTTAAATAGAATAATGAAATGTTGTTAATTCCGTATGTTTTTTTCTTTATTTTAAAATCATTGAATTCTGATGAACATGCCAAATGAAACATTGTCTTATTGTTCAAACAATAGTATTGTTTTTTTAAACTAGAGAATTATCTTCTAACTGGAATGTTGCATCCATTATACATGGAAAATGAAATGTGTGTGTCGAGGCAGATTTCGGTATTTCTATGTAATAAGGTATGTTGGTTGCAAATACATCAAAAGTCTAATACCTAGTTTATTCTTCTTACCGTTTAGATTTTATGTGATATTTTGCAAAAGGACGAAACTTTCTTTAAAGGAAACCCATCAGTTTATGATTTAAAAAAATCGTTTTTTTTTAATTATTATTTTTAAATATAGGTGCAATTCAAAATCGAACAAAAACAACAACAACAAAAACATCATCAAAATATTCAAATTACAACCAGGTAAATAAAATTTAATAAATATTTTATTCACAGATCCAAACCTTTTTTTTAAAAAAAAAATCTTTCCAGGCGTTTTTCTCAAAATCCTTTTTGTAACTTGCGCGAATTGTGTTGCACAAGCACACTGATTATGAAAGAACCCAGGATATTAGATTATGCTGCCAACTCCTTTCCAGCTAAGGTATTATGAATGCATGTAACTCAGACCACCTTTTTGCAGTGACATCATGTCTGTTACTTGAAACAGTTAAACAGAATAAACTACAGTTAAAGCAGTTTCTACATTTATTGATGTTAAGTAAATGTATTTTGTATTTTTTTTTTTTTTTGTAATTCATCTATCAAGCTGCCTAAAATAGTTTCTGTTCCAAAATTAGCTTCTAAGCATACTACTTTATTTTATCTGAATTACACAATAGTTGCACAAGCTTTTACAGCTGGTGCAACTATTGTGGCTATCTATTGTGATATTATGTATATATATATTGTGTAATCTATTAACCGTTGTCAAGGCTGTCTGTTAGATGGCTGGTGACTTTCTCTCCAACATGGTTTATTAGTGAGAAATTTCAGACTCAGGAATTGGCCTGCGTGGCTCAGTGGTTGGAGCAACAGCCCGGAATGCTGTGGACCCAGGTTCGATTCCTGGCTCTGGCTAAGTTTTCACTCCATGTTGGATAATTGTATTTAATGTATATATGTCTGTATTATAATAATTGTATATCTTTAAATGCTGAATGCAGGCGTTGTTTATGTGTGTTTTAATATAACTTATATAGCTTGTTAATATATATTCTTGTTACAAGGAATTTTGAGATTCGTTTATAAAGTTTTGTGATAATTTACTGTTTTCCATAGTACAATCACGTAGTCTTACTTTTTCTTTTAGTTCTCATCTGTAAAAATTATCGAATTCTTATACTAATTTAAGAATTAAAAAAACTTTAATAATTATTAAAACGTACTGGAACGTCCATATAAATTATACGATTCTGAAAGTTTTTCAAATAGTATTTATTACATACTGATTTCCAAGCGTCATTGATACACCTGTGTGAATAAAAATCATCATAATTACCCGCTAAATTCAGTTATATTTTCTGTGAAACAGTCATGGCGTCTGCAAAACAAATAAAAACTAACTTTTATTTTCGTGATATTATACGTAGGAAAATGCTTTGTTGTCGGGCAGCGAATTTAATTTTTAATAAAGCGCACTTCCGCACAAACCAATTCAAAATCCTACCACAAATCTCGAAAGCTTCTTTTGCGGAGGTTGGGTTGAGTTTATTATTGACGGCCAATTATCTACACTTGGGATATAGGCCCGGGGGGAGTGTCCTTCCTGGGGGCCTTTCTAAGGGAACCTAACCCGTATTTACGCATGGATAAATCCACGGCTCGAAGAAAACCACGAAAACTCCGAACGATTAGGGCGACGGGCGCGATTGGGATCGAACCCAGCACCTCCCGTCTACCAGCTTCGAGAGCAGAACCTCTCAGCCACTGGTGGGGCTCCCTTTGCGGAGGCATTCAAAAGAAATGCGTCTAGCAAAACTTCAAATTTATTTGTTTACATTCAATATTAAATATTTTATTAATTAAGATGTTGCTTTTAAAAATAAATTGCAAGTAAAATATTATTATTTTTATTTTATTGTAATTTTTTATTGAGATAGTTGAAAAAGCAAAAATCTTCAATTAAAAAAAATATTAACTGAAAACATCATAATCGATCAAGTACTGTTTATTTTCACATAAAAAGCTTTGATTACGAATTGCTTTAAAATTTCTTGATGAAAAAAAGTCAAAAGTTGATGTTTCCGCAACGGGAGCTTTGGCGCATGAATTAATTATTTTTTCCTGTAACAAGTTCCCTTTTCAAGTTTCTGCATAAATAGGACGATGAATTCGTATACTTATGATTTGCTGATATTTGATGCTGCATTTCGTTTGTTAAATTAACTGTACTTTAGCAAGAAACTTAGCCTACTTAAATTGACCATGATCATAATTCTTACTAATTAGATGATTAAAATTAATTACTAACCAAAAGCGGCAATAACGATACTAATCACAGATAGATATAGTTTATTTATCTATAGCAGAGATATCAGAACAGCATTATTCAGACCGAGATGATTGGTGCTTTATCAACCATTCATAATTAAATGTATTGATATATATTTAAACAACGATACTTGTGCTGTGTCATTACGGTACTTTTTGAGACTGAGTGATATTTTGTTAGCTTAAACGAACTAAAAAAATATAGAGATTCGTTATTTTTTTTTCTTTGCGCATGGACAAACTATTTTCGTGAATCATGTTCAGGCTTGGACCCAGCGACGCATGGTCTTGAGATCGTGGTATTGTATATGTATTTGTATTATTGTATATGTATTTGTATATTTATTGCATGTCGTGTTTATGACAATTATCTGCATTATTGCACGTGAACGCAAAATTGTGTTTTGTGTAAGAGCAAATTATTCGGTTTGTTGGTCGCTGGACTATTGAAGGATTTTTTTCGTAAGGAAAATTTTTCGTTTTCTGGATATACCTAAGGGTAGTCTTCCCATGAGTGGTTGAATGTATGTCATATCTTGACAAGTGAATGAATGATTCGCCTCTCTAAGACGATCAAATAATTTTCTTTAATGTAAACATATATTTAAGTTTATTTACAGCATATTCTTCATTCGTTTAGAGTCACCGTCAGAAATACAGATATCATAAAAAGCATTTCTATTACTAAACAGAAAAAGAAGATAAACCCCAGAAGTTTTCACAATCAGACATCGAACATTATTTTCTCGCTAATTATGATTTAAGAGGACGGGCACTCCCGTATTAAGCTTTGCATTTTGAAAATCAACTTGAGAAAATATACAAAACCTAATGAAAAGCCAAAATATTAGTGTGACTGGTGTAATAAAATTGATTAGCTAACAAGATTTTGACTTTCGAGGGAAGAAAGTAATATGCTAACAACTTTTGATGATGCTTCTAACAACAAATATATGGAGAAATAAAATATCTATCTTAACTTTGATGTTTATACAATCTAAACCGTGGAATCACAGTTCAACTAATTGATAGAGATTTGCAATATCACGCGACGGGGAAGAAAAGGGTGTAGCAGATCTATTTTCAAGAACTTCAAAATGAGCGTAGTATGTAGCGAAGTCTGTATGGAGACTCAAATACATACTACCGAAATATAATCATTCTGGTGCTATGCGCATGTGTAAATCTTGTAAAAGTACACACTGCGCAGTATCTGCGAGCAATTCTTCGGATACAGCATCAGGCACAACTACTTACCAAGCATTCACACAAATGATTATCTGATTTTTTCAGATATAATAAAATGGTGTGTCTACCAGCAATGACTCTGAAGATTCCTATCTACCAGTAAACTATTTCCTTTGATGGTCTCGCTGTTTATTAATTCTGATTCTTGTATTGGAGGAAAACTCCATACCTGTGTCAATTAGATGTAAATTCAGATTTCTCCATTTTACCAATAACAGTCGCTTGTGCCAACAACACGTAAAACATTTGAACAAATTATGATACATGAGACAGACTTGAATACATTTAAAAACAATTAAAATAAATACTGGAAACACTTAAAAACAGTTAAATTAAAATAAATACTAGAAACATTTAAACTAAAATGCAAAACATACAAAGTATACGTTTCGCTATGCTATCGCATAGCCTTTTCATTACTAATATCAATCACAAAAACAAAACATCAAACACAAAAGAATTCAGTTAAAGTAGTCAGTACTAGTAAAAAGGCAGAATATATATGCCAGTGACTGACATAAACAATGAAACGAATATTTTAATGAATGATTAAACCTCGCACAATTAAATCCATTGCACATAAAATAAAGATCCAAGCATACGCAAAAACAAGACCAAAACACTCAGTTGCAGGATACGATATAGTTTGACATGACTTGGTTTAAGACACACATGTTTCGAGAAAGGGCAAGAAGAGTCAATAAAATACAGTGTTATCAAAAATCAACTGATCTCGCCACTAGTGATGTTTGATTTCGGATAATTTTGAATGCTTTTATAAAGATCTATAGCATTTGAAATGGCAAATAATCTGAATCTGTGTCTTATTTTAAATATATATTTTTTAAACAAAAAGTAAAAATTGTCATTTACTAATGTAATTTCAAGAACTGTTGCTTTTATCCAAATTAAATTCATAAATATTTTGAATGTCGCTAGCACACACTAGCAATAAGTCATCTTAGAAAATTCTAGAAAAAATTAAACATTGTCTAAATATTTTAATACATTTCATGTCATTAATATTTATTTTTAAAGTTTTAGTTCTTTATTTTATAATGCAAAAATCATTAAATTACTCATGGAATCCAAAAATTATGACGTTTCTTTAAGATTTTTCATTTTTCTTTTAATATGCCATTTATTATAATGAACGGATTTAATGTGCTTTTCATATACTCAGCTATGTACATAATACATGTATACATTTGCTTACTACAACTTGTTTCCAACTATCCCTTTGATAGTGTTATAATGAAGCTGAATTAAAAATAAATTCTGATGGATAATTAAACATAATAAACATAATTAATAGCTAAATTGTTTGTAGGATAATTAAAAAAACTTCTTATGGAATAAATACATTTTATACGTTCTCACAATCCCTACATTTGCTTAAAACTGTGAGTTGCAAGTGAGAAAATTTATACTTTTGTGTTCATTCGTCTTTGTAAAAAGTGAAAAGGAAACAGACCCAACATGCATTTTTACGGCTTTGTAATTACTTCGTTGTCAAGTAAAGTTGCTAGACATGGTAAAAAGAATTAACTTTGAAATGTTTAAAATTCACTTTGAAATGTTTCATTTAAACTGAAGATGCTCTGAATTTTTAAACAGCATCCGAAATGCAAAAGATTCCGTCGGGAATATATAAAAATAATTTTATTTTTTTACATAGCTCATTATTTCTGAAAAATCTTCCTTTTAAAGTAAATATAAAAATTTACTATATATTTTTTTGTTTTGAGTAGTGCCTGGAATTGCAAAAACACTTGGTGCTAAAAATAAATATTTTGTCCAATGACTATATACTTTAGAAAAATTTGCTACAGATAAGCTTGGAAAACTTGTAAATGACATAATACTTATAAAGTAAAATAGTATTTGCTCTTTAAAATGTTTTCTTTTTCAATACCCTTGTATATTCTAGCATAAAAGTATGTATTTAATATACGTACCAAATACTATTTATGATGAAAAATAATTTTCACTATCAAGGGGCAAAATAGAGGAAATGGAAAATAACATGCAGGAAAAAGTTATTATTATTTTTTTTAATTTGTAACATTATTTTTAAAGATTTTTCAAATTTTATTTATACTTCTAATGTATAAGACTTTCTAAATTTCGTAAGCATTTTTTTTCGTTCATTTATAAAAGGCATTTACGAAGCAATGCGTTTTCTGAATGAGAAAACTACTAAAATATTACAGTTATATATAATCAAAATGTACATAGAAAACAGGGATTTTTTATGAATAATTAAGAATAAACTGTAATACACTATATGTAGAGATTTCTATACATAAAATGGTTACTAAAAATCGGTCTAAATTAAGAAAGAGCATTACAATAAATATTCTGGATTCATGGGTTGTTATTTACTTCAATCTCCTAGAAAATGACACTCGGACGGGCATAAATAACCGGCACTAGAAATAGACAAACATTACATTTATTCAACTGAACACATATAGAAAAAACAATCTTGATAACACATACACTATGATGGATTCTACAAACGAATAAAAGTGCTGTAAATTTTCTAATGGATGACTTGGAAAACACATTTTTAATTTTAGAGATCAAATTTGAAATTTAATTATCAAATATCTTATTATACTTCAATCCAAATAAATGAGGATGCATGATTCAGTAAAACAGGGGTGGCCATGATTTTCTACCAGCATGCGGTATTTTAAAAGCAAAGTTGTTTGCAGGGACGGAGGTATTTATTACTAATTTTTGCATACTCAAGAAATTTACAATCCTACATATTGTTTGTCGAAACAAACTTACTTTTTCCAATTTATTTTATTTTTTCTGGACATATTATATCCATCACACTCTCCAAAAAGTCTTCCAATATTCCATCGTAACATGTTTTTTTATTTATTTTATAAAATGTTTCCAACTGTATAGCTTCCTTTTACAAAAGTTTTTTATTCTGAACTAACATAGGCAACTAACATAAACGCTTTTTTTTCAGCACGAAGTTTTCTTTACGATTCACTTACGAATTTCTTTAAGATTCATTTCTGCCCTACGTGTCTTTTACGTATAATAGAAAAAAATACATACACGTCGAATTGATAACCTCCTCCTTTTTTGAGTTGGTTAAAAATGCCTCTGTTTAGTATTGGATTGTCTCTTAATATTATATTCTTACTATTAGATGTATATTGGATGTTAATACAGATATCTATTATTTGCATATCAAACAATTGACTTTCTTTTTAAATTAAAAAAATAATTAATTGATAATTATTTTATATTTTTCAGCCGACGTCATCGTAGATTTTATAAATACTGATTCTTAAGATACTCTGCAAATAAACAGTGTTGATTTTACAGTATAATACTGACACCCCAGATGTTAGTATTATACCGTAAAATTAACAGTAATAAACATTAAAATAAGCAGTAATACGCTGCCGCGCATGCGCTTATTATATAATTATAAATTACTATATGATAATAATAATCATATTATCTACCGACAGTTTTTGGGATAGATGTTTCCGGAGAAAAATATATTAAATGAAAAAGAGTCTAAATATGAATTTCAAGTTCTGAAAATTTCAAAGCTAGGTTTAAGTTTTACACTGGAATTTTCAGTAAATCTCAACAAAAGATAAAATGTCACCAACTTAAAATGCACTTATTTTATTACGGAAATTAATGATATCATTATAACAGGCGATTAATTCATTTCTGTGGAATAATAACGATGTTTTTTTTTTACATTGTTTTGTATTGTAATTAATTGTTTATAAAAGTGTATTGAAAATTAATTTTATAAAATAAAATGTATATTTATAATATGGAAAACTGCACATAAAATAAATTTTGTATTCATGCATTTTTGTATAGGAATACAACAGCTTATGCACCAAGATCTGAATATCTATAAAACTAGTAATAGTACGAACGCATCTCATTTGCACCGTTTGACGTACAATTTCCAACTAGCTTTTAATGTTACTAACCATGCAAAGACTTCAGAATCAGATAGAATTCTTTATATCCCATTTCTATTTATACACCTTCGTCATTTGAATACCATTTAAAATTGATTTTTAATGGATTTCAAAACATATTAAGAAACGTAGACTATATCCTTGTTTCCCAAACACTAAGGTCATTTTTCCCCTTTTATCAATTTGTGAATAAATGAAAGTTTTAATTTTAGCCGAACCCCCGAAGCTTGGTATGAAAATCGAGCTCAAGTCCGTTTCGGGACCAGACTTGGCGTCGGCGTGAGCCTGTTTCATCTCTAGTACGTCTCTCTACCTAACTGTTTATAAATTTATCGGCTCTAATTTTCGTAAAAATCGGTATTGCACAACTTCTACGAAAATTTGAAATTATGTTAATGCACACAGTGCTACAATATGTTTTCAAAATAGCAGTCTTATCGTACTTATTTGTTTTACACAGACACGTCAAAAACGGTAGTATAAAGTGTAGGAAACGTGTTAAAATGAGTCATATCTGTAACAATAGTATTGGATATAAATAAGGATAAATATAAGTTTCAAAGGTTACAAAAAAATCATTATATTGTGTTTTACGACTAGCACTAAAATTTGCCAACTAGCACGCAATAAGTATAGGTACATATAATAAGTTAAAAAACAGTCACTTTAGTTTTTTCTTAAAAAATATTTCATTGACAAATATTTATTCACAAAAATGGGCGCACAATTTAAGTGACAGGGCATTTGTTAGCTGATTGCCTAAAATAATGAAAGTACATTATATTAAAAGCGTTACTACAAAATAAAATAAATCATTTATTTCAAAACAAACCTTTATATGTGAAAAGATTTACACAAACTCTTCTGAATTTTTCAGAACACATTTACTGCATTCATGAGCCTTTGAAATAATCTTTTGAAATTGAAAATAAAAATATAATATTTTATACTTAAATATTTAAAATAATTGTAAAGCATTGGAATTATAAGAATTGGCAGTATCTGAATCGTCCGTAAAAAAAAAGTAACAGAAAACTATCCTTCTTTCAAGAAACTGTTTTGTGAAATTAATTACAGTATTAAACATAAAAATCATTTTAAATAGGGATTCTTTTTATGTACCGGGAAATTTTTTTATGCTTAACAAACTAATTGTTGGGGGCCACCGTAATACTTACCCATCATGCATATGCATAGTATAAAATATGAAAATAAAAAATGTGTAAACTACTTATAAAATGCATTGCAATTCGAATAAAATCGTGGTTTGATCACGTCATCAATTTTAAAGGCTCGATTACTGAATTGCTTAAAAGAAACATCCTTATAACTCCAAAAACAATAATTCTATTAACTAGCGGTTTATTGCATCTGATTAAGCGTCTCCTTTTCAATTAAAATATATCTTTAAATTGAAATTTGGAAAAAATACAGGGTCATGAAAAATCTAAGAGTGTAGAAAATAGGATTCCAAATATCTCGGCAACTAATCATTCGATCGACTTCATGCTTTATGCAAAATTTATGTTTTTTTATTGTATTTTATATTCACTTCTTAAAATAAACAATTTCGAAAATTTTTATATACCTTTTATCAGAACGAGTATTTCGAGAGTCCGAAAAAAATAGTTCCGGATAATCGAGGTTACTGAAATTCAATAGGCTTCTTCCCATTATTACATACTAAGTACATACCAAATTTCAAGTCTCTATCTCAATTTTTTCGGGAGATAGAGCGTTTACAGACACACAGACACACAGACGGACGGCAATTTTTTTTTCTAAAAATATGTTTTTCGGAATCTCCAGTGTCTGAAACGTGTAAATCCGTCAAATTTTTTTTTTCGATTTTCAAAACGATTACAAGACTTACCCTATACTACGTATGATGGGTAAGTAAAATTAACTGTTTTAAAATGTAGTGATTTTTTTTTTTTTTTTTTTTTTTTTTATCACTGCAACTAGAATAATTTCATTCATCCTTGTACTTTTTAAGGTTTTTTTCTTTATACCACATTATTCATTATACCGACTTATTCATAATGTTCACACCTTAACAAGCCTTGAAAATTTTGAATAGTTTCCTTGCTGGTAAATATTTGTTAGCTTTTTTTAAAGTTAAGTCAATCAAAAAAAATAATGCGTTTTACCAAGCTCGAATAATTTATTTCTTTTTTATAATGCGTTTATTGTTTTAAATGTTTTACTGGGTTTGTTCAGTTGAAGTGGAAATGCTTCAATTCGTGAATACAATTAATCCTCTATGTCTGTTCAACCTTTTGATATGACAACAGAATAAAAATTTTAACAATTATCGTCGATATACTCCAGTCGTTAAGTTTTGTGAAGCTTTATTTAAGTATTTTATTATTTCTATTGTTATTTTATTTTAGTTTTTTAATGTTTTTTGCTTAGCCAGTCATTTTTGAAATAAAGTACTCGTAAATTTATCGAGTAGTTACAATATATTTGAGAATTTAAAATAATACCCGTTTAATGTAAACAATTGCTGAAAAGAATAAACCTAACTTTTTTGCATGTAATTATTGATTATTAATAAGCGATAATGTTCCTCTGTTTTAAATTGCTATAGATATTAATAAAATAATAATTGAATTCTACAGTAAGGACAAAACTTGATTACATGATACAAAGATGATTACAATTTCAGTTTTATTTATTAGAAGAAAAAACACAGTTTTGATTCGTACAAAATTCTTTATAATTACTTTTGAAACAACGAATGCTCATCTTTATGTTGGTTGGTGTATTGAGTGTTTTTTATTGATAAAAAGTCAGAAAAAGGAGGCGCAAGTAATAAATTGCTTATTAAAATTCACCTAACTTTTATCATTTCAGTGGAAAGACTATAATTTTATTGTAAACATCTCATGACAAAAATAATCCAAATTCCAATTCTGACCTATATTGATTTATAAATTAGAGAAGTATAAATTATTAAAAATTTACCAATCAATGTTAAAGTGTTATTGGTTACTCGGTTTCCGTTATTTAGGCATAAGAGGAACAGTAATCGACTATGAATTGCTTCATTTAGAAATCAATCTATCCAGATTTAAAATTCTTAACGATGTCTGTGATGTAAAAGAGTATTATATTTAAAAATAATTATTAAAATTGCACCTAACTTTTATAACTTCAATGGAAAGAATTTAATTTTATTGAAAGCGTCTCATGAAAAAAATAATCCAAATTTAAATTCTGACCTATTTTGAATTATAAATTAGTGAAACATAAATTATTAAAAAGCAACCAATCAATGTAAAATGTTAAAATTGGTTACTCGGTTTCCGTTATTTAGACATAAGAGGAACACTTATCAACTATGAATTACTTGATTTAGAAATCAAACCATCCATATTTAAAATCTTAAACGATGTCTGTGATGTAAAATATTATTATATTTACAAATAATTATTAAAATTGCACCTAACTTTTATAATTTCAATGGAAATACTATAATTGTATTGAAAACATATCTTGACAAAAATTATTAAAATTAAAATTCTGATCTATTTTGAATTATTAATTAGTGAAGTTTATATTATTGAAAATTAACCAATCAAAGTTTAAATGTTATTGGTTATTTCTTATCCGTTATTTAGACAATAACAGGAACAATAATCAACTATGACTTACTTGATTTAGAAATTAATCCATCCAGATTTAAAATCTTAAACGATGTTTGTAATGCAAAATATTATTATATTTTAGATGCTATAATAATTACTCTTCCATAATCCGTATTCTTAGAGTGTATTTAAAATATGTACATTTCTACATTACTTATTCTACAGCAGAAAGTATTAATATCCCGAACTCACAATATTTGTTTCATTAAAATCTATATAAATGAAGAATTCACTTTAAGCATCAACATCAGTCATGCTTTATCAGAATACTGCTGCCCTAAATCCCCCCCCCCCTCCCTAAAAAAATAAATAAATGAAAAGAAGAAGAAAATGAATGATTAAAGATGTAAGGAAGAAAAACAATTCTGCTGTTCAATTATTCATTATCTCTAAAAATGACTAATGTATCCTGTAAATGATGTTATGTAATTTTTTAATGTAAGATTTTTTTCGTTTGTGGTGGCATCATTAACTGTATAAAACATAATATTGCTTACATAGCATCATGTTTAATTTTTAAAAGCAGATCTTATAATGTGGAAACACGTTTTTGAAGGCATTATATTATAGATATCTAATCACATTCGTTTGATAACATATACAAAGTAAAATACTTTTTTGATCGACAAATTCTAGAAAATATTAAATAAACATTTTATTTCTGCTCAATTGGGAACGAAATAGAACAAACTTTCCTTCCAAAATTTGATATGATTAATTTTTTCGTGTGATATTTCATCGTTTCTAATTCTTGAAAATCGGTCGGTTACATTCGTATCCCTACACATGAAAAGTTGCATTTTAGAATTTTTATAAATATATGCTTTTATTTTTCTGCAGTCGTTGGTTGATCAGCTTCTTCATTATCAAAATATTAAAAGCTTTATCATTGTTTAAGACAGCGTAATTTATTAATGCTTTCATCACTTTATTTCATACCTAATTTACTGAGAAATTAAATGCATATATATTTAAAGAAATAAATAAAAAGGAGATGAGTCACGAACAGATTATAAAACACTTCCTAACATTTCTAGAATAGTTTATCAAATCTTCGCCATTTAATAACTTACAGAAGATACCTAAGCAAATATTTAAAAAAACGCATAACATACATTTGAAAACGAGATTTCAGCAATTACTGACCATAGCCAGAAAATACTCTAATTCTTTTGTGCATCCCTGTATACGATCTATAAATATGTATATATATTCCACATAGTATTATAACATTTAGTTTTGTAAGAAAAAGCATTACACAGTTGGAAATTACCCTTCAACAATTTTCTATCAAAAGGTAAAAACGCACTTGAATTCGTTTATGCAACCCTGTATATTACCTACAGATTTTTATACACGCCACATAAGCTAAAATTTAATTCATGCAAAAACACGTTTAAAACTACTGAAATCACACTTCCAAAAATTATGATCCATATAGGCGATCATGTATCCAGTTCTTTGCGCGGCCCTTTATTTGATTTTATTTATATTCTACCAATATTTCTTTAGTATACTAAATATATAGTTCAACTTGAAATTGCATAACTCGATTAAAAACACTCTTTAAGCAATTGACGCCCATACTCAGTAATGCTTACGATTTCATTTGCCTAGCCCTATATTATGATGCATAGCATTTATACACACCACATAGTACACAAAAATTTAATTAAACTTAAAAACGCACACCATCAATGAAAGCTTTTTAAAAAACATTCTACTGGACGGATTTTGATGGGAATTGCATTGGTAGTTAGATACTTTTACAGATATTGTTTTATTATATTCCATATGATTCTATCAATATTTACTAAATCCTCCTGTAAATGATCATCTAAAAGAATTGGTCCTTAACTAATTTTTTCATAATTTTAGTTTCAGTAGATTCGAAAATAGAGGGGGGGGGGAGGGGACGTATTATTGTAGTGATTTTCGACGATATATCAGAAAATATAATACCTAAAATTAAAACAAATTTATTTTTGAGTTCGGTATTAAGGGATCTTTCACACGATATCCCACACGATAGACAAAAAGAAAACAGTTTACATTTTTTTAAGTAACTTAATTAGCTTGCTAATTTTTTTCTAAACATATTAGTACATAGCTGATAGTCTGAAAATAAGTGGATAAAAATTCTTTATACCTTTTCCAAATTTGTATTTTCTACGTCCCATACGAGAAAAAGGGCTCTGGAAGATGAGCAGACAGACACAGGAATGATCTTATAATGGTTCCGTTTTTACTTGTTACGTATGGAAAAAAATATAAAATAGAACGCGCGGACACTTTAATTACATAATTTTATGAATTAAACAAGAACGAAAAATCTCTAAATAGTCTTCGTCAAGCATAGATTATGTAACACTTTCCAATGCTTCCAAAATAATTTTACAAATCATTACCGTTTAATAAGCTGAAAGATAACATCTAAGTAAACAAATTTGAAAACGCATAACATATTTAAAAACGTAATTTCAGGAATTCCCAACATGTACAATATTCGGAAAAATATCCAAATACTTTTATTCAGAACTGTATAGGATCTATAGAATTGTATATATACTACATAGGATGATAAATTTTAGTTCAGTTAGGAAACGCGTAGCACAGTTTAAAATTCTCCTTCTGGAGTTTCTGTCAATAAACGGAAATGTATTCGCGAACTTTTGTGCTGCCCTGTATATGAAATACCGAATTTATACACACCCAGTAATAGACAAAAAGTGAGTTCAATTTAAAATCGCGTTCAGCAACATAAAACGCACTTCCAGGAATTATTGTTAACAGACAGTAGAGAATTCTTTTGTGCGTCCCTGTAAATGAACGATGACTGCTATACACACAATATTCTGTAATAAGCCTCTTGTAATGCACCTTAGTGATATATATAAATTTCAATGCGTTAAAAATAGTGAAGCATTACTTAATTAAACCGCAGACGATTTTTCTCCATAGACGTAATGTAACGGAATTCTTTTGACTGTCCCTGTAAAGTAACTATAGCTGCTATGCACATCCTATTCCATAATAAGCTCCTTCTAATGCACCTTAGTGATATATATAAATTTCAATGCGTTTCAAATAGTGAAACATTATTTAAATAAACCGCAAATGATTTTTCCCCATAGACCGCAATGTAACGGAATTCTTTTGAGTGTCCCTGTAAAAAAACTATAAGTGCTACACACTTCTGTTGAAATACGGAACATGCTATAGATAACGACAATATCATATAAAAATTGCACAGCAATCCGAGCATATTTACGGGAGTTAGAGCACGGACAGACGGCCATACGGACAGACGGACAGACGGCAGACAAACCGAAGTCATAAACACTTTTCAACTAGGTTAGAAAGTGTTAAAAAGAATATCAATAAATACGCTCATACGCACTTAGCCTGTTTGATGATTTATTATGTTTAACTATTATTTTTTTTTTTTCGACATTAATGTTTTCAGGTCTTTAATACAATCATATAACAAAGGATCACCCCTGACATGCATACAATTAATTACTTTGATAATATTATTTATATTTTTTACACATAATAGCTTATGACAATGATTCTTATTCTCTAAAGAATGTAAAAGTTTCATTTTATAGAGAAAGCTGTAATTTGAGATTTTTTTTTTTTTTGTTATATTGAATTTTTTTCACTGAAATCTATTTTTTATAACAATCTATATTTTATAACAAGCTATCTTCTATAACAATCTATCTTCTTTAACACTATAGTTGACTGCAGTATATAATTAATAATGTCATTTTTATACAATGTAAAATAAAAGAAGTACAAGTCTATTTCTCCAATAACCTTTTTTCTAAAACTGTTAAACACAAGCTACTTCACGCTAAACTATAAATTACAACAGAAGTATGTTTGTTTTCACTATAAATAGGTATAAAGAACAAGGCATAATGATTCTTCCAGGTATGTTCGCTTTGGTTTTATGGCTTTGTAATGATTTTTCTGTCATGAAAGGTTATTAAATATACTAAAAAGAATATTAAAACTCCATCTAACTGTACCATTAAAACTAAAGGTGCTTTGAATTTTAAACAGTAATAGGAATTCAAAAGATTCTACTAATGATATAATTAAAGGGCTTCTTTTATAAGCATGTTATACTATTTCGGAAGACACTTCTTTAAAAATACTTTAATAAAAATAATTGGCTGTAACGCAATCTTCACTGTACAGAGATAGATATGTACAGGGTGCCTCAAATAGAAACAGCGGTTTTCAAGAGCCGTATATTCTCGCACATAACGCGCACTTTTGAAACAAGATAATTGGTCAAATTTTACACGTGCGCATTATACGCTGGAAAAAAATTAAAACCAAAAACTAAGCATAAGAACTGAGATTTCTGTATTATTGACCATAAGAAGTAGACGGGGTTATTTGAATAACAAGTGTACGATTCCAAATGCTTTATGAGGATTCAAGCACATAGGCTTGGCGGTAGCGCTTGCCAGTAGCGTCCTTACTTTACATTTACATTTTTTTTATGTTTGTTTTACTTATTTCCCATTTTGGTACTTCTCTATTATCCCGTCGACCACTTTTCATGACAAAAAACTATCGCCAAACTGTGAGATTAAACACCAAAAATGCAGTCCCATTTACTTGACGTCAGATGCATTATACGTGTTTGTTATGTCAACAAGTGGTTTTTAATTCGACATTTGCGTGTATTTTTCATTATGTTTTACTGATTTATTAATTATTTCATTAATTAAAATAACAATTGTATCTTTAAATTCTTATATTTTATTTATTTATTTTGATATTTCAATGGCAAAGTTCTTCCGTTTATTTAGCGTTACAGTTTGGCAATAGTTTTTTGTTATGAAAAGTGGTCGACGGGATAATAGAGACGTACTCACATTTTAATGACCTTTATTATATTTTCGTGCTCCATATTTCATGATAATTTGTTTTCAAAAAATAGAGTGCGCGTAATACGGCGAATATACAGAAAAATAGAAAAATACAGCCTGTTATGTGCGGAGCACATTATACGCCGGTATATTTCGTATTTATTTTATGGACTCTGCATAAGACCGAATCTTATACGGCACTTCACTCGAAGGAGAAATTTCCAACGTTTTGTCTGAGGTCCTTTAGTTGAATATTTTACAACACAATCATGTTCATCGTCTTTTTCGTCCCAGGTCTCTATAATTCACATTGTGACATTATTATTTATCGAAAGAACATTAAAAAAAAATTACGTTGCACTTATGCATTCTTATCTTTAAAATACATAAAATAGAATTGTTCAAGACATGAAATCTGTAAAAAAAGAGAAGTTAATTCCTGTGTAGGAATAATTAACTACCTAATATTTTGTTAGCCATACGACATGCAGGAGTATTCACGATGAGTTAGAAAAGTAATGTACTATAGACGAAATTTTGAAATTTTTGTATCCAGTGGTATGCGAAAGATGCTTCTAACCTACTCAGATTCAATGAAATAAATGTATTGAAATATATATTTTTGAAAAAACTCTTTATTATATTTATTATTAGCAGATTTGATGCTTCTGTATCTCTGGACTAATTATCATAGATTAGTGATACAAAAATATTCATGGTTACGAAGCTGAAAAACAGGAACAACATAGGGTCACTTACGATAAAAGCAATCATGGAGAGAAATAGTTATTGCAGCAAATGTTCTTTTTTGCAATCGGATTATAGAAGGCTTACCCGTAGAAATTTTTACATTCATTTTATCTCGTACTTGTTATATATAAATATGTCTTCTATGTTATATATAAATATCTCTTCTATGTTATATAAATATCTCCCAGCTAAAAATGAACTGCAGTTTTTCTATAGAAGAGAAGTATTTTTGAAGTGTTTCTACAGTCAACTGTAGATTTTCCATAGTGCAATCTCGACTGTAAAAATACTTCAGTTATTTTGTAGCAAATGTGAAGTTATTCTGCAGTAATTTATTTCAAAAATACTCTGAGCTATTATCTGCAAAAATACTGTAGTTCATGTAAAATCATTTTACAACCATAAATTAAAAAAATAATGAGACTTTACATTTGTAGTAATACTGTGGTAAATTTGAAGTAATTTTATAGTCATTAATTCAGAAGTATACTTTCTGATGCATCTGCAGTATAACTGTAGTTACTCTGAGGTAAGTTTACAGAACTTAATTCATAGAAAGCTTGTGTTATACTTTTTGCAGTTTATCTGCAGTTTTAAAAGTGATGTTAAAGCTTTCAGTTTTTGCTATTGTTACATGACTCAGTATTTACTTTATTGATAATAATTAATATTGTTTTAAAGACTTTTATTTTAAGTACCTACTTTCAGAACCTGTGAAAATTCTCCCCTCCTTCCTTTTTTAAGTGAAACAGAATAAATATTCAAAGGTATTAAACTTTAAAATTAAAAACAAATATACATATAAAAATCTTTAATGTTGTTTATCTTCAACATGTTAGACCTAACTAGGGACCGACTTACAGATTTCGGGGTCCCTGGGCATAAAGATTCTTGCGGCCTCCTGTAACATTTTAAGTGCAGAACAAATGCATTAAAACTATATCGTCTATCATTGCTATTCATACAATATTATATCATTATCTTGCTCATTAATTTAAAAAAAATGAAAGTGCTATGAACTATAGACATATTATAATTCATATTATAAAATTCAATCAAAACTTCTAATTATATAAAATAATTAAATATATATATACTTAATCGTGTATAAACTTAATCGTACAAAGTAAATAAAACTAGTTCGCAAATTAATTCAACTTACTATTCAATTAAGTATTCATTTACAAAGCAACAACTAATTTTCTTATTTTATTAAAAAAGTATTAATTATTAAAATTAAATTAAAATTATTTTACATGCTATAACAATATAAATTGGTCCCTTCACACACAAAAATGTATTAATAAAACAGAAAAAACTAATGACTATTTAAATACTATACTGTGGCAGTCTTAATATATATGACGTTTCTTTTGGGTTAATTAGAATTTTCTTTCTCGATAAATTTGTCATAACTTACTATTTTGTAATAATGTATACATTCTGTAATTTTTACCAGCATACAAATATATATTATGTGTTCTATCTCCGATGGAATTTTGTAATAGTGTATATATTCTGGAATAATTTTATTAGAAAATTTACCAGCTAAGAAATATATATTATGTGTTCCAACTCCGATGGAAAATATTTGGAATAAGAGACGAGAAAAAAAAGGTATAAAAAAGTAGTTGTATATATACCTTAATTATTTGAAAAGTAATAGCTTAATATTAATGTTTAGCGATTCAATATTTGAAATATTTTACAATATCTTTAAAAGTACTGCAATATAAGATGTAAAATATATTGTCTTTCTTTATAGTTCGTCATTTCGAATTTAAATCTATTTATCAAATTTAAGTTTCTTATTTCTATTCATCTTTACGACATAAATTAATATAGTAGAAAAATAAACGTGTATCCGGTGATTTCTATTTTTATCTCAATAGACATGTGACTTTAAGCAATCAGTTAGTGTTTTTTCGGCATAATTCAAATAAATTTGATAATAATATTAAAATATCTTTAATATTTATTATGTAGTATATATTTTTAATCAGTTATATATAATATATACGAAAGTTTGTTTCAGAGGCAGCAAATTCATGAAATACTGGCTGATTATGAACGGCTGTATTATTTTGCAGTCGACAAATCCATTCAACTTGCATGAAATGTTTGGTAATAGCTGATATAGAAAATTCCAAATAAGAATATAAGGCGGTTGTTTGCAGTCGTATTTTCAATCCAGACAATCAGGCGGGAGTGTAGCAAGGCAATGAATTTAACAATCCGGAGATTTCTCCAATAAAAATTAAAAATAAATGTCGTTCGAAGGTATTTATTTATCCAACATGAAAACGTAAAACAAGTCCCACATTGTGAAATTATTCGTAAAACTCTCAAGCTTGGACATAACTTGCTGCATCATACTCTATTATCTTAAAAAGCAAATTTAGAATACTACAGACTTGTAGAAACCAGAAAACATATCTTTAAGCACTTGAAACAAGACAAAATTCTGAGTTCCGAAACCATTGCAACTGACTTCTTTGTCAGACTAGCAAAGAGAGACAGATATGTTAATAGGGAAACAAACCAACCGGTGAGAGGCGAACGTTGAGAGCTGCGCGGCTAAGCGAATGTCGCGAGAGGCAGTGGTTTTCAGGAGAAATAATCCCATATTTAGTAACGCAGTGTTTTGGAAATAAAAAAGTCTAGCTCGGGAAGCCAGCTCCGTGGAATTAAAATTGGAAATAAAAATAACAAAATGGCTTTTAAAAACATTCGAAATGAAAAAAACTAGCTTCTCTCAGAATATTATAGATTGGATAGTTGATAAAAGTTTATGAAAGTACTAAAAGCTTCAGATTAAGATTTTGAATAAGATAATTATTATTATACGCGTTTTCAACTTAAATGGAAATTAAATAGAAATAGATAAAATATATTATTAAGAAATAGGGAAATAATGAATATGTCGGAATTTAGAATAATTTAAAGGTATATCGCGAAGTAAAATTTTTATATAACATAATATAATTTTTTTAATTCATCACATTAAAAATCAGACATTTATATTAGTTTTTATTAAACTTTTAAATTAAATTATTTTTTTTCTCATTAATGAAATGAATTTTATTAATAAAAAATAAATTAACACATTTTCCTTTTATAAACAGTAACTAAATCTGTTAGATTTCTTTACATTTTAAAGCTTTACCTTAATTTTTATTGAATGTGTACATTAAAAATGGAAAATATATAAGAAAACCTCCTACTTGAATGCAGTAACGTAGTTTAAAATTTACATTAATACATTCATATCTTGAAAAAAAATCATATCTAAATCCTTAAACAACTTTATATTTAATGATAAAATCAAGTTGTAATCGCTTTTATCATTCAATACATCTCGTCAAATTAAAGTAAATTTCAAACCTTTTTTGTTTAATCTTGCATAATTTATTTCGAAATGTTTGCAAAAGGAAAAATGCTTTGAATTTAAAATAAACTTATCTGTTAAAAGTGCTGATGATAAAAAAAAAAATAATAACAGTTTAATACCAGCTTAAAATACAAAGTCTCTCTTGAGTGTTTTAAAATGTAGATTGCCAGATTAAGAAGCTCAAAATCTTTTATTATGCATTCGAATTCTTTATAATTTTTAGAACATGGAGATATCGTAGTATGGTAATTTATATATCTATATGCAATAGGTAATACATTTCTACTCTACGTTCTTTCTTTGTTTAATATTCAAATAACATAAGTTATCTTTATAGTTTTATTAAAACTTAATTAATTTTTTCTACTATATAGAACATTATCTATAGTTAACTTATCGATGATTTAAGTTTTATATATATATGTCCTTGATAAAACACAACACGCTAGGGGAAAATAAATTTTTTTGCAATTTTTAAAAAAATTTTGCAGATCTACGCCGATCATGACTCCCAGAACCCAAAACCACCCCAGTTCAAAACTTTATCTATCTATCTATCTATCTATCTATCTATCTATGTCACTTTTTTACGGACACGATAACCGCAATAATTCTGCACAAATCTCTTCGAAACTGATACATAAAATCAAGGGGCATAAAATCTCGGTCAAGTTCGTTAATGGGCAAAATCGAACCAAGGGGGGGGGGCTTTTTGTGAAAACATAAAACCCCCCATAATTTCTTAATTATGGTACGTATCGAATCCGTTTAAAGTTATTATTACTTCTAGGAGAAGGGCCGAAAATGTATGTATGACAGATTCTTGATATAATTAAAAATGGCCCCAAGGGGGGGGGGGAGGGGGTGTTTTAGAAGAAAAATTCATAACTTCGTCAATTAAGAAGATACCAAGTCCGCTTAAATTTGTTATAAATCCTCTTAATATTATTTAAAACTTTTATATTGACAAGTTGTTTATAGGACCAACCCTTATAGCAAAAAAAAAAAAAAAAAAAAAAATCCCTGAGGGCTCCGCCTGCAAACAAGTTAGGTTTTAAAGTAGGCGATTCCAACTGCCGCATCATGGCAAAAAGGTCATTTCTTCCGCAATTCCCAACAAACAGGCGCCCCACGGTCTGAGTCTTCGAAATCTACCTGTGCCTGCAGGCCGAGCCGTCAGGGATTTTTTATTCTATATTGGAAAAAGTGAAATAAATTATTTATTTTATATTTTTGATTGCATATATTTTATCCAACTACTGCGTAGTAGCATTAATTTAATCGAATATAATATAGGTTTCATATTCTATGTCAGTTTCAGTAATTTCACTCTAGTGGCAATATGTAGTAGTTTGCTGAAATGCATAGCAAAAAACATGTTTAAGTAATTGAATGAATGTTGTACTAAACTTAAAGTCATATCAAGATCCGAGATCCATGCTGTTGTGACTAATTTAAACTAAGCTATAAGAATATTAAAAATCCTCCTAAATTATAATTTTTATTGTATATAGTAAAAGATGAAATCTTTTATCCAAATCTATCTGATGAAATCCAATCTGATGAAATCATCAATCTGATGAAATCCAAATCTATCTTTACAATTATCTATTGTATATTTTTTATTGCATATACGTTATCCAACTAATGCGCACTTGCCTTATTTTAATAGAAAATATTCTATGTTTTACATTCTATAGCATTTTGCGTAATTTGAATCTTGCGGCAATATGTAGTAGTTTGCTGATATGCATAGTAAAGCACAAGCAAATTGTGTTACTTTACATTTTATTTATGTAAAAGCGCTGAATGCAAAATCAGCTACTAAAGAAAATACACTGTTAAAATTTTGAAGCAAAGTGTTCCGTCATTCCATAGTTTTTATAAATAAATGATTTCAAAACCGTAATTTAACTCCATTAAGACCATAATATGGGCAATAATATGGTTCAAATAGAGTTAAAGTTTGGCTAATATAGGTTTCATATTCTATATCAGTTTCAGTAATTTCACTCTAGTGGCAATATGTAGTATTTTGCTGAAATGCATAGCAAGAAACAAGGTTTAATTAATTCAATAGGAGTTTTACTAAACTTAAAGTCATATCAAGATCCGAGAGTCAAGCTCTTGTGTCTAATTTAAACTAAGCTATAAGAATATTAAAAATTCTCCTAAATTATCATTTTTATTGTATATTGTAAAAGATGAAATAAATTATTTATTGTATATTTTTTATTGCATATACGTTATCCAACTAATGCGCACTAGCCTTATTTTAATAGAAAATATTCTATGTTTTACATTCTATAGCATTTTGCGTGATTTCAATTTTGCAGCAGTAGTCTTCGCCTAGTAGTCTTCGCGGCAGTAGTCCGTCTGTGTAGTAGTCTTCTGAAATGCATAGCAAAGCACAAGCAAATTGTGTTACTTTACATTTTATCTATGTAAAAGCTCTTAATGCAAAAGCAGCTACCAAAGAAAATACACTGTTAACATTTTGAAGCAAACTGTTCTGTCATTCCATCGTTTTCATAAAAAAAAGTCCTTCCGGCCTGTACCGGGAGGAAAAGGTAGCTTTCCTATATCTTCGTTTTAAAATTTTAGCTAATGTTACACGAAAACAGCAAGTTAAAATGCAAAGAAACGTTTACAAAAGTTTCGTTAATACTGAATCTGAATAAGAAATTCGCCAAATTATTGAGCAATAGCCAAATTGGCTTCATTTATGAAAACTTATTTTGGTTGCCAAATTTGGCGATATTTCGCCAAATGTCACTAATTTTGCTAATTTTGTCGCCAATTTTGGCGATAACGGATATGAGTATATAGTTTTATGTGTATGATTGGGAAAATTATTACAACAATGAAAGAAAATATGCGAGTAATCGCGTTAATGTGCTGTTTTGTTTCAAAATGTCAGCCACCCTAGAATTTCAAACTGCTCTATCTCCGCCATTTTTTAAGATAGAGGTAAACCAAAAAATGCTCTGGAATCCTTGTATCAAGGCCTAACACGTAATTAAAAAATAAATTTGAATTTTTAATTTTTTTGTATATTTATTTTAGTTTTAAATTTTTAAATGGCCGCCATCTTGAAACAAAATGGCGGATCAAGCTGGCCAACGAACTCGGTCGAGACATTGGTGACCTTAATACACACAATTAGTTTCATCAAAATCGATTTATAAATACGAGCGTTATCGTATGACATAGGTCAGATATATATATATATATATATATATATATATATATATATATATATATATATATATATATATGGATATATCTATATATATAAATCAACATTTGAACGGAGGGTGGTTTTGGGGTCTGGGGTTCATGATCGGTGAAAATATATCGAAATTTTCCGGAACTGCTTTCCTCCGAACGGCTGCAATAGGTAGCTTTATACTTTTTAGTATTGAAAGCTACCTAAAATGGTTACAAAACCGTAATTTAACTCTATTCCGACCATAATATGGGCAATAATATGGTCCAAATACAGTTAAAGTTTGGCTATGTAACCGTTTTTAGTAAAACGGTCGAATGACTGAACAGTTTGCTCCAAATTTTTAAAAGTGTATGCATAGAATGTCTGGGTGCTGTAAATATCCTTCCAGCGCGAATTGGTTTAATCAATTGAATGGAAGTTTCACTAAACTTAAAGTCATATCAAGATCCGAGCGCCAAGCTCTTGTGACTAATTTAAAGCTGATTTGAATACAAAAAATCCTCCTAAATTATCGTTTTTATTGTTTATTGTAAAAGGTGAAATAAATTATTTATTGTGTATTTTTGATTCCATATACTTTATCCAACTAATGTGCACTGGTATTAATTTAATCTAAAATATTCTATACCAGTTTGCGTAATTTCAATCTTGCGACAAAATGTAGTAGTTTGCTGAAATGCATAGCAAGAAAATCAGGCAATATGTGTTACGTTACATTTTATCTGAGCAAAAGGGCTTAATGCAGAAGCAGTTACTAAAGAAAATACACTGTTAAAATTTGAAGCAAACTGTTCTGTCATTCCACCGTTTTCATAATAATGGTTACAAAACCGTAATTTAACTCTATTCTGACCATAATATGGGCAATAAGATGGTCCAAATACAGTTAAAGTTTGGTTATGTAACCGTGTTGAGTAAAACGGTCGAATGACTGGGCAATTTTCTGCAAATTTTTAACAGTGTATGCGGTTAATGTCTTGGTGCTGTAAATGACCATCCAGCGCGAATTGGTTTAGTCAATTAAATAGAAGTTTTACTAAACTTAAAGCCATATCAATATCTGGGAGACAAGCCCTTGTGACTAATTTAAAACTATAACAATATTAATAATCCTCCTAAATTAACGTTTTTGTTGTATATTGTAAAAGGTGAAATAAATTATTTATTGCTTTCCTTTTGATTGCATATATTTTCAACAATCAATGGGCACTAGCACTAATTTGATCGGACAGATTTTTATTTTATATTAATTTCAGTAATTTCATTCTTGCTGTTATATTCAGTAGCTTGCTGAAATTACAAGCCAGAAACAAACAATTTGAGTTTCTTTATTTTTTTTTCTGTAAAAAAAAGGTTAATGCAAGAGCAGCTTCTAAATAAATTTTGTAGGGAGTATCACGGTGCTCTAAATGAACGTCCAGCGTGAATTGCTTTAAGCGATTAAAGGGAAGTTTTACTAAACTTAATGTAAAATCAAGATCTCAGCATCAAGCTCTTGCGACTGATTTAAAAATATAAGACTATTAAAAATCCTCCCAAATTAACATTTTTATTGTATATTGTAAAAGGTCAAATAAATAATTGTATTTATATTTATATTTCGTGTACTTTATCCAACTAATGCGCACTGGTATTAATTTGATCGAACATATTATAGGTTTTATTCTATATCAATTTGAGTAATTTCACACTTGCGCCAATATGCAGTAGTTTTCTCTGTGCAAAAAGGCTTAATGCAAAAGTAGCTACTAAAGAAAATATGTATGTAGTATCTTGGTGCTGTAAATGAACGTTCAGCGCGAATTGGATTAGGTGATTGAATGAAATTTTACTAAACTTAAAGTCAAATCCAGATCTGAGCGCCAATCTCTTGTGACTAGTTTAACCACTTGAAGGGCAGTGGGCATATATGTCCCACTTAATTTTAATTCCCAAATGTCACATTGGCATCAGATTTTTGGAAGACAATTTTGCTTTAATTTTTTACGTGGAAAAAAGCTGTTGCTTATTTTGAAATAAGTTTGTCTGTAAATCCTGGGGTCAATCAATCATTATAACATTTTATCAACAGAACTACCTTCCTCCTGAAAGGTTTAAGGATGTAAGAATATTAAAATATTCCTAAATTATCATTTATATTATATATTGTAAAAGGTGAAATAAATTATTTATTGTATCTCTTTGATTGCATACATTTTATCCAATTGATGCGCACTAGTACTAAT
The DNA here is from genome assembly GCA_963931845.1 of Maratus michaelseni. Classification (NCBI taxonomy): domain Eukaryota; kingdom Metazoa; phylum Arthropoda; class Arachnida; order Araneae; family Salticidae; genus Maratus; species Maratus michaelseni. The sequence goes on from OZ007592.1 coordinate 400,100,211, forward strand.
TTGATCGAACATATTCTAGGTTTTTTATTCTATATCAGTTTTATTCTATATCATTCTTGCGGTTATATGAAGTGGCTTGCTGAAATGAAAAGCCAACAACAAACAATTTGTTTTTCTTTACATTTTTTCTGTGAAAAAAGGCTTAATGCAAGAGCAGCTAATAAAGAAAATATGTAAGGAGCGTCATGGTGCTCTAAGTGATCGTCCAGCGCTCACAAAGCTATTAAATCAAAGTTTTGATAAACTTAAAGTCAAATCAAGATATCAGAGTCTTGCACTTGTGACTACTTTTAAAACTATAAGAATACTCAAATATTCCTATATAATCATTGTGTATTGTAAAAGGTCAAATAAATTATTTATTGCATCTTTTTGATTGCAAAGATTTTATGCAATAAATCACTCTTGCACTAATTTGACAGAACTTATTCTCGGTTTTATATTCTCGTATGAGTTTGAGTAGCTTCTTTCTTGCGGTTTTATGCAGTAGCTTACTAGTATGAAAAGTCACAATCCAACAATTTGTGTTTCTTTATTTTTTTTTCTGTAAAAAGGGCTTAATGCAAGAGCAGCTACAAGAGAAAATATGTAGTTAATGCCATGGTGCTGTTAATGAGCGTCCAGCGCGAATTGGTTTAATCGACTAAAGGGAACTTTTACTAAACTTAAAGTTAAATCAAGATCTGAGCGCCGCACACTTGTCAAAAATCGAAAAAAGCTGGCCGAAAGTCGAAAAATGAATGTTTCGTAATTTATTTCAGTACCTCCTTTTTACGTTCAGAGGGAGCATCTGCGCCTTATCCCGCATAGAGTAAGAGGTATCTTTTATACCTGCTTATGTATCGAAGGTCTAAGTCAGCTGCTCTGTAACGCTCGCTTGCACGTGCTCTTGCGCGGTAAATGTTGCGCGCGTTCTACAGTGAATAACTTTTGTTGTACGTGTGCAAATTACATTCTGCAAAATGTGTGATCTTCCGAAAGGTAAGAAGAATATTTGCACATATTTATTTTATGTAATTCATTATAAAGTATGTCTTAAAAGTGAAAAGAAAAGACACACGAAAAAATTACGTATTGATGCACAAAGTAAAAGTTAATTAACGAAATACTTTTTATCTTGCGTTATCCAGAGTTCTCACTATATTTACGTAATTCCTGGTGATGTTTTTTATGAAATATTAAAAAAACAGCTGCATTGGTTTGCATTCTTGGAAGTATAGTTGTTTTTTAAGTTTAACAATTTCAAACTGTTTATATGAAATAATGCACTGTATTTTTATTATTAATAATACAAAACATTTATATTTCACAAAATATAAGCTCTTTTCATTTATTTGCTTACCATATGGAATGCGCTAATGTATTTTGTTTTCATTATAATATCAAATTAGTACAAAGTAACCTCCAGAATCCCCTTAAACAAACTTTTACAGAATTTTTTTTTATATAAAAATGCCCGCCATATTGGATTTGCTATTTTGAATTTTTTAATTTTAATATCAAATACGTAATTAGCAACCTCAAAAACCCCCTTAAAGAAACCTTTACAGAAAAAAAACAATTTTAAAAAAAAGTCCGCCATTTTGAATTTTTGAATTTCGATATCAAATTCGTAATCAGCGACATCAAAAACCTATATGTAAAAATTTTTAGAAGGATCTACAACTTTTTTTGATTTTCGGCCAGCTTTTTTCGATTTTTGACCACTGTGCGCCGACTAATTTAAAACTATCAGAATATTAAAAATACTCATAAATTATCATTCAATTCCTACTATTAGCTCACACTCTCTATATATTTATATATCTTGTTCAAATTTTCAATCGTTAATAAAATATTTTCTATCCATCCATTCAAGTTCAAATACATTTTTTTAAACTTGTACTGGATGACAATTGTTGTTAATGCAGTTTTTTCAAATATTAATTCATTAATTAAATTTAATTAATTAATTTTAGTTTTTATATGGGAGAAAAAAATTCTCCCATTTTTTTCATACATGAAATGAAAGATTTTCCTCAAATGAGTGATGCCAACAAAAAATAAAATACCGCAACGATGATTATAAAAAACTGTTCAATAAAGATAACGTGGGACATTAATGCTGCACAGGTTTATTTTATACATTTATGACTAAAAAGCAAAATTCAAATACTCAAAAGGAAATTCGCTTTCTATTTTGCTACTTCTGTCATATGTATATACATATTTATATTAATTGTAATCCATACTAATATTATAAAGGAGTATCGTTTGTTTGTTTGTTTGTTTGTAGGTAGTAATCTCTGGAACTACCGAACCGATTTCAAAAGTGTTGGTGGCAAATTGATGGTGACAATCCAACATAGGCTATATTTTATGTCGGTGCCACTATCCCCAGGGGGGTGCAGGAGCAAAAAACGTTCTAAAATTACGATTTTTACGATACTGAAGGAGCTAAAAATTTGAAATTTAGCATTGTAGTTACTCATAAGATGTAAATCCTCTCTAAGAACAATTAAAAAAAAAAAATTCGAAATTTAAAAGGGTGAAATCAGCGAAAAGCGTTCTAAAAACATTCTAAATGACAATTTCTACGGAATCTCTGGAACTACAGAACCGCTTTCAAAAGTGATGGTGGCAAATTGATGGTAACAATCCCTTCCAACATAGGCTATATTTTATGTCGGTGCAAGGAACCTCAGAAGGGTGCAGGAGCGAAAAACGTTCTAAAATTGCGATTTTCTTTATACTGAAGGAGCTAGAAATTTGAAATTTGGCATTATAGTTGCTTATAAGATGTAAATGCTCTCTAAGAACAAATTTTTAAAAAATCGAAATTTAAAAGGGTGAAATCAGCTAAAAGCGTTCTAAAAACATTCTAAATTACAATTTCTAAGGAATTTCTGGCAGGGCCTCATTACCAACGGGGCACACTTACACCAGTAAATAATAACAGAAATTTTTCATTTATTCATGGCAGTAATTTTGCATGAAAATAAGACGAATTTTACATTCGATAACGAAAATGTAACTAAATGTCGAACTAATAAGACGAAAATGTCTATTAAATTTTACTTGTGGAAGTGTGTCCCGTCGGTAATCAGGGCCTGATTTCTAGAACTACAGAACCGATTTCAAAAGTGATGGTGGCAAATTGATGGTGACAGTCTCTGCTCTAATATAGGCTATATTTTATGTGAGTACCACTACCGTCAAGGATTTGCAACAGCAAAAAACGTTCTAAAAATGCAATTTTTGTGATACTGAAGGGATTAGAAACTTGAAATTAGGCAAGGCAGTTACTTATAAAATATATATGCTCTCTAAAACAGTTTATAATTAATTTGAAATTTAAAAGGGTGATATGAGAGAAAAGTGTTTGTTCTAGAAACGTTCTAAATTACGATTTCTATTGAATTGTTAAGGTCAGAATCTTGAAATTAGACATGGATACTTTTTAAGACGCAGGTGCACACTGAACAGTTTTATTAAAAAAATCTAAATTTAAAAGAGTGAAGGGGGAAAAACGTTCTAAATTACTATTTTTTTTTTTAATACTGACAAGATCAGAAATTTCAAGTTTGGCATGGTTGATTACTGTTAAGATACAAATGCTTGCTAACAATGGTTTGCAAGGAAATTCAAAATTTCAAAAGGGTCAAATGAGTGGAAAGCGTTTAAAAAGCTTTCTAAATTACGATTTATATGGAGTTGTTAAGTTTAGAAACAAGAAATGTGCTTTTAAGATATAAATGGTCGCACAGAACAATTAAAAAAAATAAAAATTTAAAAGAGTGAAATGCGTGAAAAGCACTCTAAAAACCTTCTAAACTGAGCTTTTAATGGAATTGTTTATAATAGAAACTTGAAGTTTCACATGGCTGTTGCTTTTGAAACGCAACAACTCACACAAAAGAATTTATTTCATAGCTGCCAACTTTTACGCTTTTTTTATACCACTAAAAATTAATAGACAATTTTGCCGTATTGAATTACATGATTTTGGTTTAACTTTAAATTTACTGTAAAATTTTAGTGGTAGGCGAAAAGCATAAAAGTTTGCAGCTATGGTTTCTTTTTAAAAAATTGAAATTTAAAAGTGTGAAAGCGCGAAAAGCGTTCTAAAAACGTTCTAAATTACGATATATTTAGAACTGTTAAAACTAGAAATTTAAAATTTTGAATGGTTGTTACTAACGTAAATGATCACCCAGAAGTGTTTATTAAAAATGCTAAATTTTAAAGGGTAGGAGCAAAAAAATACCGCCCAACAATTTTAATTTATGTTATACAGGTGGTATAGAAGCTTCGTATTTGGCATGGGGGTTACTCTTAAAATGAAAATGCTTTCAAAGACCGGTTTCTAAAAATTCGAAATTTAACAGGCTGAAATGACCTGAAAACTTTCAAAACACGTTCTACATTATGATTTAATTGGATTTTTTCGCGTTAGAAACATGGAATTTAGTATAGTGGTAACTTTTAAGATGTAGTCGCTCGGTTTAAGCAGTTTATTAAAAAACTAAATTCAAAGGTGTAAAATGACGGAAAATGTTATAAATTATTATTTTTTTTTCTAAATTGTTAGGGACAGAATTTTAAAATTCAACTTGCCTGTTATTTTTAGACGTAAATGCTTCTACAGAACCGTTTTTACGAAATTCGAAATTTAAAAAAGTGAAGAATCAAACAACTTTTTAAAATTGTGATTTTAGTGATGCTGTTGGTATAAAAACTCGAAATTTAGCTTGGTGGCTATTTTTAAAATTTCAGTGAATCCTAAGAACGGTTTCTAAAAAAATTCTAAATTTAAAAGAGTGAAATCAGTTTGAAAACTTCTAAAAATCTTCTAAACTATGATTTATCTGAAATTGTTAGCGATAGAAACTTGAAATTTTACATGGATGTTACATTAGAGACACAGATTCATCCACAGAGCAGTTTCAAAAATTTAGAAATGCTAATGTGTGCAGGAACAAAAAAGTTCTAAAATTGCAATTCCTGTGATACAGTCCTAATAATATTATAAATCTGATTGTGTGCAAATGTTAGGCTGAAGCCAGCGTCAAAATGGAGCATTTAATCCTGTACCTTTGCACATTGGTTGATTATAACCCTCGTATGAACATAGGCAGGGTTTTGTTTATTTTATTCAAATATTTTTCTTAATAATTCAAAATTTCGTTATTTTCATAGAGAATAAATGGACATTTTTTCGTATAATATTTTAAAATGGTTAAATTTACTTTACTGTTGCTAATATTTTATCGTTGCCAAAACTAAATCAAAGCCCGAAATAATAATTTTTACTAAACAATTAATTTTGAATTGAAAGATTTTTCCGTGAAAAATGAAAATTCAAAAGAATTCAAAAGAACAGGAATTTTCGTGATATTTGAAACAAAAATATGGAGTATTTGTTATTATACATAAAGTATGAATATTGGTTACGTTGAGAAGATATTTTCTGTCAAAAACTGCAGTAATTACGTGGACGAAAATAAAAAAATGCCTGAGAATATTCAAATCGAAAAACCAAATTTTTATCAAGGGGGAAACCAACAAGCTCAGGGAAACTTTCAGCAAACTTCAAATTACACGCACCAAAACTTCAACCCTATGCAATATTCTGCTCCTCAGTACATGTACTATGCACCACCCCACCCCACCAACAATTTATGCCGATATCATATCCCAGTTTCGGAAATTATGGAGGCAATTTCAACGAACAGAGATCATATGACCAGCGAAGAAATTATAGAGGGCATAGAGGGGGCTACAAGCAAAATAATTATAAAAAACATGATTATACAAAAAAAAATAATTCACAGCAGAAATTTGAAAACAATAAACAAGATAAAGATCATGATCAGAATTCTAGTAACAATAAGGGAAACTAAAGTCGGGACTTACATTCTCAAATACAAGGCACCCGCGTAAGTCTCACTGCGGGTCTAAAAAAAATAACAAAATTATTGCTAGTGTCAAAAGTAATGACAATTCTCAACTTCCGATTATTACTTTTGAAATTAATGGTGTTAAGATTAATGCTTTGACAGACAGTGGGGCGGCAGTAACTTTGGCATCACCTATATTGTTCGAACAATTAAAGAATGCACACGTAAAATATAAAAATCTCTGTAACCAGGTAAAAATTCAAACATTAACAAATTCGACAATCTCTTTTAAGCAATGCATTAAATTAACTTTCAAATTGGAAAACGTTTTTGTATCGGGGGCATTCTATGTTACAACTCAAGATTTTGGTCGGAACTACAATATGCTATTGGGATTCGATTTCCTCAAAACAAATAATATTATCCTAGATTTTGAAGATAAAACCATGAAATTAAAAAACAAAAACATTGCACTTCAATTTCTAGAAAATGAACCTCAAAGTCTGATAAGTAACTTAACTGCTAACTCTAATGAGAATCAAAATAAAGAAACAATACGCAAAAAGAAAAAAAAACGTATCTCGCACAAAAATTTTGTTACAGCAAAACTAACACAGACAACGGAGTTACTACCAGGCAAAAAAAAAATTGTTGCATTACTATTAGATCCAGATAAATTCGCAACTACAAATACAATACTCTTGGAACCGATTAAACATAATATGAAAATTTATTATAAAACATCAATTCACGAAATTTCCAAGGATAATAAAATTCATATAATAATCACTAACAAATCACAACAAAAATTAATCTTAACACAGGGAATGAACATTGGCAAAATTTCTAAACATTTTGAAATAAAATCAGTTGACACTGAGGGTCAAGAAGTAACGAAGCAGGTAGTGCACATTAATAATCTGAATTTAGAGCAAGTTCGTGAACGGAGAAAAGCAGAACTTAGATCAGACGACTTTAATTTACAACATTTAGACTCGGACACAGCAGAAAAATTAAAAAAAATACTTCTAAATAATGCACATGCCTTTTCTAAGAATTACGATACACTCGGACAATCTTCATTAGTCGTCCCAAGATTTAATTTAATACATAATTATCCTCTGCAGACTAAACCATACAAAACTGCACACAATGTTAAGGAGTATGCTAAAAAAGAAATTGAAAAACTTTTGAGAGCAAATATCATTCGTAAATCCAACTGTGATTACGCTTTCCCTGTTATTTTCGTTAAAAAAAATCTTTGCAGAAAAACGAACAGGCTAATGAAGTTAAATATCGTATGGCGGTCGATTATAGACTTTTAAATGAAATACTTCAAAATTATGCGTACCCCATACCCGAAATTAAAGAGATTCTGCGGAGAATGAGTGGAAAAAAATATTATACAGTACTGGATCTACACAGTGCGTTTTTCCAAATAAATTTACGTGAAGAAGACACTGAAAAATTAGCTTTCATAACGGAGCACGGTAAATTCTCCTTTTTAAGATTGCCTTTCGGAACGCGACTCAGTACTGCGGTGTTTGCAGAATTAATTGATAAGGTGTTGGGCCACTTTAATGAAGATCAAGTCGCTTATTTTATTGACGATGTGATCCTAGCAGCCGACTCACTCGAAGAAATGTTAGATCTGTTAGACAAAGTCCTTAAAGCTTTTATTGAAAATAATTTAACTATTGAGCCTACTAAAATACAAGTCTGTATGTCAGAAATCGAATTTCTCTGTTTCACCCTAAACAGCGAAGGATACTCTCCTTCAAAAAGAAACATAGATAAAATTCAAAATTTAGTTAAACCTAAAAATAAGAAGGGAGTTAAATCTCTACTTGGTCTTTCGAATTATTTTAGATCGCTTATTAAAGACTCTTCTAAAATAGTTGACCCATTAATTAATCTTACTAAAGACAAAGTGAAATTTAAATGGTCTGACATAGAAGAAAATGCTTTCAAAGAAATCCAAGCAGCGATAGTTAAAAATCCCACATTAAAACCCCCGGATTTCTCAAAAGATTTCATTTTTATCACAGACGCTTCTAAAACAGCTATTTCTGGAATTTTAGCACAAGAATACGACGGAGAACAGCTGCCATTTGAACATTTTGGGCGAAAATTAAGGGATCCCGAAAAGAACTACCCCAGTTTCAAACTCGAACTACTGGCGGTTCATGAAGCGGTGATGTATTTCAAGCATATTCTCGCAGGGAGAAAATTTAATATTTATACAGACTCCAAAGCGCTAACGTATTTTTTAAATTTGGAAAAGCAACCAGACATTGTAGCAAGGTGGTTGGACAATTTGTCCCCTTTTAACTACTCTTTTCAGCATATCGAGGGATCTAAAAATCCTGCTGATTATGTTTCGAGGAACATTAATAATATAATTTCAAGAGAAAAATTGCAAAATTCATTGTTTACGGTAAACAAAGTTCTATCAGATGAAAACATTAAACTACAACAATTAGAAGACGAAAAATTGAATAAAATAATAAACAAAATTAAAACTGACAAACAAAACAAAACCACAAAAAAATTCGCTCTCAATCAAAAAGAAATGTTAATATTAAAGCCAGGCTCTGATACAAATGAACTGTTAATTGCTCCGGATAAACTTAAAGCTGAAATAATACAGGAAGCTCATAAACCACATTTCGGATTTTTTAAAACTTATCAAATAATAAAAGCTAGATTCTACTGGTACGGGATGTACAGGGATGTAAAGAATTATTGTACTAAATGTATACCATGTAACACGACTAAACAACATCAAACTATTAAAGTTCCCACACAAAAAATAATCAAAGATAAAGAAATCGGATCAGTTTTGCATATAGATTTAATTGGTTTGCTTCCAATGACGCTACGCAAAAATAAATTTGTATTTATGATTATTGATTCCACATCAAGATTCTTGGAGGCTGTACCGGTTCGCAATTGTGAATCACAAACACTTCTAAATGTATTGAATCGTTATTTTAGTAATTTCGGATTGGCGCGATCCATAAATTTGGATAATGGCCGGTATTTTCACTCCGATTTATTCAAAGAATACATGGATTCTCTTAACATAGACCTAGATTTTACGTCCGTGAATAATCCACGCAGTAATGGGATCTGTGAGATATCTAATAAAATATTAAAAAATTCAATTGTTGCCATGTGTAAAAACTCTCTGGAATGGGATACCAGAATTGATTTTTTTAAAATTAATTATAACAGTACACAGCATAGAGCTACGGGATTTTCTCCGGCACTTCTATTTTTCGGTAGGGAAGTAAGAACCCCTTTTTCCATACACTTGCCTGACCAAGACATAATTGTCAAAACCTACGTTAAAAATAGAGTCCAACATATTGAGGAAATAAAGAAATTAGCCTTACAAAACCAAAAAAAAATGATGGCGGAGTACATCGACAGTACTCCAGTCCAAAAAGTAAAATTTCTACAAACGGGACAAGAATGCTACTTAAAAGTTGTGGGTAAACCAGGTGTACTTCAGCCAAAATTCTTGGGACCATTTGAGGTGGTAAGGAAGCTTAGGAATAACAATTACCTATTAAAGGAAATTGCATTCCCAGATAAAGCGACTATTAAACGCCACATAAATAAATTATTCTCACCAACGAAAGTGGAATCACAGACTATACACATAAATTCCTAGATAGGGAAGCGAGAAATTTTTTTTCTCTTTTATTGCTGTCGAGGCAATATGTATATATTTATTTTAAATTTTTATTGTTTATAGATGTCTTATTTTTCTTTAGTTTAGTACACATTTTATAATTTTCCATTATTGTTTATTTACAGTACATTGAGGACAGGTTACTATAAAAAAAAAAAAAAAAAAAAAAAAAAAAAAAGATCATTTAGGGAGGATACTGCAAGTTTTTTTCCTTTGCTACACAGTGTACTACTGAGGGATTTGGCTCGTCAGAGGGAGTTATGAACAAACATGCACGTTCAATAAAAAATAATAATAATTACGGTAAAAATAAAAACAGAGGCAGCCTTGCCAGGGTATCACCCTTTCAAACCCATTTTATACTAATTTATATAACAAAACAAAAATTTTTTTAATATATAACCTTACCCCCTCTACTAAAAGTGAAAATAAAAGTCTTTATATGTAGCACAAAACATATAACTAATCGATTTAAAATTACAAGTCAACATCTATTCACTCGGCGACACAAATATAAATAATAATAATACAACATTTTATATTGACCAATATTTATAATAATTCATCCTTTGCTTAAAGCCACGGATTGACGAATCCACTTGAATTATTATAACAAAAAAAATCGGTCAGATTTTACAAAATTATTTTAGTTTAATATTTGATATAATCTATAACTTGGTTAGAACAACGCGTTTCAATTTTAATTTTAGAATAATTGTACGGTTGCATATTATAAAACAAACAAGTAAAAAAAAAAAAAATTATTAGTTGTCCCTAAGGATTAACATTTCAGATAATTTAATTACAAAAAAAGAATAAAAATAAAAAAATACCATTGAACGTTTCAATTATTACAAAACATAAATTGGATGTTTAATTTATACCTTAAATATTTAGGTAAATTATTTCATACTTAAAAAATAATAATAATAAAAAGGTGTTGGATACATGTCAATGATCATTTCAGCAATTTATTGGATGTTAAAGTCTCGTTTTTGCAGGCGAAATTGAGACTATCTGCGCAGAGCATCTAATAATGCATTTAGCTGAGATATTTCTAATTAACTAAATTTCCAAACTTTACAAAAAAAAAAAAGAATTTGTTTAATCTTTTTTTTTCTCTAACTATTATATGTAATATTTTATAAAACAAAAAAAAATAAGAGAAAAGAAAAGCGAACGCTCGCTTTCCATTCCTTAAATATGTATATTTACACTTTAATATATTTTAAAATAATAATAATAAGAAGAATAAATAATTAAATAAACATTTTACAATTGCATGCACATTTTCGTTTGTGCAAAGCAACGCTCGCTTGTTCTCGCTAACTTAAATTGTAACTAGAAAATCAATATTATATTAAAAATATATATAGATTATAATACACTACGTTTTTATACACAATATAAATAAATAAGTAAATATATAAATTGACGAGAAGATAGTGCGATGCAAACGGATTTGACCACGTTACACGTGTACCGATTTTATTTTTATAGAAAATATTTTCTTTAATTAAGCAGATATACAGATTTAATTACATACTCCATTTTTTTAAAATCCAACCCGGGTATACACGACTTTTTTTTTATTTTAATCACAAATTTAATCTTATTTTAACAATAAAAAACAGATAGCTGGATTTTTTGCGAGTAATCCTTTTCACAGACACACGTGCAATCAAATCGTTTCACTGATTTTTTTTTCCACTGTCAGTAATCCAGGAGTTTAGAAAACATTACCCACAGGTGAGGAAAGATACCTAATACACGGCTTATCATTTCGCAAATCGTCCCCCGTGTACAACTGAATCCGAAGGTAGGGAGATGGGTCATTGTCCACAGGTAGGGTCATCTAGCTGTCATTCTCTATCCTTCCGCTTAGCGGTGATGGATTAGAGGGAGAAAAGATTACTGTTTTTTTTCTTTTTCTTCTTCTGCCTTTTTTTTTCCCAACCCCGTTCATTCCAAGGCAGACAGTTTAAAAGGGTATTGTGTTTGACTTTATCGATGGATATTTAAATTTTTGGTATCGAAAGAAAAAAAAAATTTCATTTTTTCGATCTGTTTCCTTTATGAAAATATATTATTATTGAGAATATCTTTCATTCAGAAAAGTAGCCTTTTAACATATTCCAAAACAATTGTTTTAGTAAGAATGATAAGATTTTTTTTTTTAACATAACATTTTCTTTATATATATAAAAAAAAAATAAAGAGGTTTTCCTTTCTGCTCAAGAGAAAATAATTCATGTGAGAATTATATTATAATGTTTATAATAAAGATTGTAGTACAACAGACATGTGATTATATAGATGTGTTTGTTTTCTCTCAATGTTTTTCATATATTATATATTTTTTTTTTAATTGTATGGTATTCATTATCAATGCATACAGCTTACTGATTATATTGAGTATTTGTTTTAAATGATTCTGTATATTGTGTTTCCATTCATGGGTACCTAATTAGCCTGTAATAATTAAAATAAAAGATTTGCCAATTTATATGTATGTAATAACAAAAAATATAAGAGTAAAAAAAAAAATAATTTTTTTTTTCTTTCTTCTCTCGGGCATTTTATTTTATTATTTGGCTTATTCAAATTTTCCTGCTTTATTTGGATTTGGACCTATTAAAACTCAAAATTTTAATAAATGTTTTTGGAACAATGGAAATTGAAACCAACTACACATGATAACTTGCTGAAGAAGTCATGTCTTTCATCAGATTTTTCAACAGTGAACTTTTGATTACGCTTTATTTCACCAATGTGTAAAACTTTTTTCTGGTGTTGCAAACCTACTTACACTCCAAACCTAGTGACACTCCAGCTTATCCCAAGTTCCTAGACTTTTCCATGTGAACATTTTCAGTTTTGATCTTCAATATAATACATCGAGTACTTTGTGGCTATATATATATATAAAAAAAAGATACTGTGGACCTTTTTTTTTCTAATGTCGGGGGAAGAGATGATGGTGAGAAATACCACCATCTAGATCTAAACTAGCACACACTATAAAAAAAAAGTATCTGGTTTTTTTTCTGCATATTAACAGAGTATTTGGTATCATTTTAATCAGTGAACAGTGAACAATACAAATTAATGATCCATTTTAGGATCAGCGCATACAGATAGATAATTATGGAACAAAGTGAACCACGGCAGTCAAGGAAATATTTGGTTTTCCGTTCCCACGAATGATTTAACTACACCTAATAAAAATGTCATGGAGAAAATTGTCAGAACAATAATATGACACATTTATTTATGAGAGCTTAAATAGGCACGAAGACCTCCCAAGTAAAAGCATCTTTACCTCCCAGACACAGCACGGCGTCAAGAGGAATCGCTATTGTACCGACGGACCTATGAAACACTCAAGGGGAGTACCAAATTTCTCCCGCCTGCCAATGGTCATCTCTCTAAAATCAGAGGTATGGCCGAAACATGCAAAATTTCAAGAAGTTAAAACGTATAAGGCCTTAATTTTATGTGAAAAGGGAAAAATGGTTCCATCCCTTTTTTTTTGCTCCACGAAAAAATGTGATTTTTCTTGAGAGTAGAGATTCAAAAAAAAAGATGGAAAAGTAGAAGGTTGACTGCTCTCTAACTAAAAAACAGATTTTGAGTGTGTGTGCCAATAGATGGAAATGTACGCGCTAAGAAAAAGCGAAAACGCGTCAGCCATTACCTCCTGCTGTCAACGTTATCTAGTAATATAAGGTAACAAACAATCTTCCTTCACCATTGTTCCATTTTATTTAATTAAGCTATATTCTTTTAATAATACGAATTTACGTGTGTATGAAGATCCTACCCCGATCTAAACATAAAAAGGCTAATCAAAAAAATACTTCTAGGGTATGGAACTCTGCCTTCAAAATCGAATTTGTTAATTCAGAAAGATAAACTGTAATTCTCAGAAAATAAATGTTGAGAATACAGTTCTCAACTAGGATCGAATATGTTTTTTTTGTTTTTAAAACATTTATGTTTGTTTTTTAATTAAATGCTTATAATTATCTTGTAAATAAACTCAATTTTATATTCAATTAATTTTAGTCAGTTTTCCTTTTGTTTACTTAATTTGTTGAATTAATATTAATTCTTTTATTTTAGGAAATGTTTTCTTTAATAATACAATCTAGGTTTTAAAATAAGCGATTATTTATTTAACGTTACATAACTCTCTGCAGGTAACCTTTGATGATTGTAATTGGCTCAAAGAGGATCCGAACTTCAAAAATAATTCACAACGCAACTTTTTCTTTTCTATAATTAATTGATAATTTGTCTAATAAAATTTTCTAAATATAAATTATCATATCAGATCCTTAGAGTCATAGGTGCAAAATAAATACTATACGTCTCGGATAATTTAAAATACTCATATTAATCAATAAACAGCAATATAGTGGTAAATCCTATGCAGTCAGACTTAAATTCAAATGATCACTCTGTAGCATTCCATCAATTTCCAATGAATTATTTTTAAATGATGGCTGTTAAAACGTTTTACAAAGTCGTTAAAAGTAAAATGGTTTATCAGCTAAAACTGATATTTGTTTTTTGACAAATTGTACTTTTTTAAAACTGATAAAGACCCCTATAAAAAGAAATACCGTATTTTCTCCTATGAAATATGAAAAAGAGTTAGTTAATTATTTACGTTTTTAATTATCGGGGGTGAAATATTTTGTTTGATTAATGCATTTATTCTTCTTTTAATGTTACGTGAACGAAGTCACGGGTAACAGCTAGTTATTACATAAATTTGCTTAACTAGAAGATTGGAATTTGGCATGATGCTTACTTTCGAGATATAAATACTTGCTTAAAACTTGCTTTCTGAAATTTTCTAAATTTCTTATGAAAAATTAAATGAGCGAAAAACCTTCAAAATATATTCTGAATTACCATTAATTTAGAAATAATTTTAGTTCTTCTTATTCATTTAAGTGTGCTGTTCGCCTAATGCAATATAAGAATGAAGATTACTCAAAATATGGCTAAATTAGTAATTTTTGAATTATCTGTGGCAGTAAAATTTCCTCTCATGAAAATAGGCCCACGGGTACTACTTGGCATTTTTCAACAATTACGCGAGCAAAGCCGCGGGTTTTGTTAGTTATTTAATAAAAATTAACTAAAATAAAATTTTTCTTTGTTGACCTAAGTAGGATTTGACTTAATTTTTTTTATTTTTATATTGCTTGTTTTTATTGTATATTGTAAAATATGAAATAAATTATTTATTTTTTCTTTTTGATTGCATTTTATTTTATCCAATTAATGCGCAATAGCACTAATTTGGTCGAACAGATTCTAGATTTTATATTCTATAGGAGTTTGAGTAATTTCATTCTTGCAGATATATGCTGAAATGAAAAGCGAAACACAATTTTACATTTTCTCATTTTAAAAAGGTTTAATGCAATAACAGCTACTAAAGAATAATATGTCTGGATTGTCTTCATCCGAAGGTCTAGAACGATTAGTTTCAGAGATTATATGTCAGTTTTACTAGACTTAAAGTCAAATCAAAACCTGATGGCAAGCTCTTGTAACTAACGAAATTATTTTGATGTTATCGAATAGTTACCTAGATTTATCACCTGTGCATCATTGGCGGAACTAGGCCATTCCCAAAGAACAATAAATCGACGCATATACTACGTTGAACGAAATTGACTATGTATGTCTATAGACAGTTACGTAAAAGGATTCTTTTGTGTGTCCCTGAAAATCTATACTAATATTATAAAGTAGTAAAGATTGTTTTTTGTTTGTTTGTAGGGGGTAATCTCTGGAACTACTGAAGCGATTTCAAAAGTGATGGTTGCAAATTGATGGTGACAATCCCTGCTCCAACATAGGCTATATTTTATGTCGGTGCCGCTACCCGCAGGGGGGTGCAGAAACGAAAGACGTTCTAAAATTTCGATTTTTTTTTATGCTGAAGGAGCTAGAAACATGGAATTTGACATGGTAGTTACTTATAAGATGTAAATGCTCTCTAAGAAAAAATTCTAATAAAATTCGAAATTTAAAAGAGTGAGATGAGCTAAAAGCGTTCTAAAAACATTCTAAATTACAATTTCTATGGAATATCTGGAACTACAGAACCGTTTTCAAAACTGATGGTGGCAAATTGATGATGACAGTCCCTGCTCCAAAATAGGCTATATTTTATGTCGATGCCACTACCCTCAGGGTGGGGGGGGGAGGAGCGAAAAACGTTCTAAAATGTCGATGTTTTTTATACTGAAGGAGCTAGAAACATGAAATATGGCATGGTAGTTACTTATAAGATGTAAATGCTCTCTAAGAACAAATTCTAAAAAAACTCGAAATTTAAAAGGTGTGAGATGAGCGAAAGCGTTCTAAAAACATTCTAAATTATAATTTCTATGGAATCTCAGGAACTACAGAACCATTTTCAAAAGTAATGGTGGCAAATTGATGGTGACAGTCCCTGCTCCAACTTAGGCTAAATTTTATGCTGGTGCCACTACTCCCAGGGGGGTGCAGAAGCGAAAAACTTTCTAAAATGTCGATTTTTTTATACTGAAGGTGTTAGAAACATGAAATTTGGCAAGATAGTTACTTATAAGATGTAAATGCTCTCTAAAAACAAATTCGAAAAAATAATCGAAATTTAAGACTGTGAGATGCGCGAAAACCGTCCTAAAAACATTCTAAATTACAATATCTATGGAATCTCTGTAGCTACCGAACCCTTTTCAAAAGTGATGCTGGCAAATTTTTTATCACAATACCTGCTCCAACATAGGCTATATTTTACGTCGGTGCCATTAATCCCATTAATCCAGGCAGGAGCGAAAAGCGTTCTAAAATTTCATTTTTTTTTATTACTGAAGGAGCTAGAAATTTGAAATTTGGCATTGTAGTTACTTATAAGATGTAATGCTCTCTAAGAACAAAAAAAAAAAAAAAAGAAATTTAAAAGGTTGAAATCATAGAAAAGCGTTACAAAAACAGTCTAAATTACAATTTCTATAAAATCTCTGGAACTACAGAACCGATTTCAAAAGTGATTGTGGCACTCCCTGCTCCAACATAGGCTATATTTTATGTCGGTGCCACTAATCCTTGGAGGGCGCAGGAGCGAAAAACGTGATAAAATTGCAATTTTTTTTTATACTGAAGGAGCTAGCAATTTGAAATTTGGCATTGGAGTTACTTGTAAATGCTCTCTAATTATAAATTTTAAAAAATTCGAAATTTAAAAGGGTGAAATGAGCGAAAAGCATTCTAAAATCATTCTAAATTACAATTTCTATGGAATCTCTGGAACTACACAACCGATTTTCAAAGTGATGGTGACAATCTCTGCTTCAACATCCTCTTTAATATAAAGCTATGCGTTGCTGACGACTGGGTTTTTCGCTAATCTTTGCCACAGATTAATCTCGGAAAATGAAACATTTGAAGTTACTGAAAATAATAATGGCTCGAAAAGTATTTGTCAGAAAATTGTTAGACAAACTGCGTTTAAAAGATAAAAAAAATGTATATATCTTGATATAAATTTGAAATCTAATGATTATGCCATTTTTCAAACATTGAATTTCAAAAATAACAAATTTCACAATGGAGTATCATAGCGAAACCTTCACGCGTAAAAAGATAATGATAAGGGCGACGTGTCCTGACGTGTATGTATAAGTCACAAATTATAGTAGCCTTATTATTCTGTTAAAATATAAAAGTGAATTATGAAATGTCAAAATTTTGTTTGATTAAAGGTTCGTTAAGAGAAATTAACCAGCGTAGCCGGCGTAGCTTGCTAGTAACTAATAAATGATATCTTATACATTTTCTATAGGTAACATGCTGTAATGTAAAACATAAATGTAAACATAATGTAAACATAAGAACTGAGTGAACGACAAATAGACTGACAGTCAAACTGAGCAGTAAAACACTTTCAATTATGTTATAAAAAAAAATAAAAACGAGTTATATGCTTAAAATGCTTCTATTAGCACTGACCGTGAAATAAGTTATTAGAAAATATTTTTTTATCAGTGTGATGAAACTTTCAGGTTGTTAGCTGGAGTACCAATAATACGTATAGATCAATATTTTAAATTATATTTGAGATCTGTGTTTTATCCTTTAATTTGATTAGCCAATAAGACTTTTTTTGTAAACAATTCTGCATTGAATGTTTTGTTTTTGTTAGAAAGGGATAAACACTGGCAATATGACCAAATTTGAAGAAACTTTAACCGAAAACTGTTCGTATTCTTTTCTACAGAAAATAAATTGAATTGAATTGATGTCATTATGATAGAATAGCTGCTGCTGATTTTCAAATATATTATAATTGAATAAACTAAAACATATTGCTTCGACTGAATTCTAAGCTCAAATGATTTTAATGTTCTAACTGCACTGTAAGATAAAATGGCAAAAATTACAGATAAATTCGCTATAATTTTTGCCATTTGGACATTATCGAAATCTTAGTTTTGTGGTTATGTACTACGGAGACGAAATATACATGAGTGAATGCGGTAATTCATGTTCGAGAAAAATGAAACAACTGAGACAGGATTTCTGCAGATATCTTTTAAATTTCCCAGATTTTCTGCCGTTAAGAGATAACATGGAATATATTATACTTGGTATATATATATATATATATATATATATATGTTTGTTTGTTTCTTTATTCTTATCAGAAATAGGATGCACAGTATACACGAATACGGTAAAAGTTTTTGTTATGATTATTTTTAAAATCATTCCTCTTATTAAGAATAAGAATTATCGAAGCGTATGTTATATACGCTTAATATGCGCTACAATGTGGTAACATATTTTCCTATATATAGGTACCGGGTGTCCCAAAAATGACTGATGAATTTTAAAGTTCAATAACTTGCAAACGGTGACAGATATTAAAAAAATTCTTGCAGAAGGGTTATGTATGATGTCAGGAGTTTTTTTACTGTGATTCTTGATTTTAATTCTAATTTCAAAAAATGGATGGCGCTGACAGATGGCCTTCTAACTTTGGACATGCGATCTCGTGGTATATGTTTTACTATTTTCAAATATGCGAGAATTTTTGTATTTATCATTAAGATCTGAAGATGTCACTGATAGTTGTGAATGAAACATATGTAATCTACATTAAAAAACAGGTATTTTAAATATTCTGTGTTATTTTTATCACTTTAAGCATTATGGGACTTTATTCCATCAATCATGTTAATCGGAGTACTATTACTTTTCCCTGAAAAAGGAAGATTACAGATGGTAGAAACAAAAAAAACAAAAAAACAAAACTTTGCAATTGTTCATCAATAATTATAAAAATGTATACAAATTTTCGAAAATAATTTGCCTTGTGATATAAAGTTATTCCTTTAGAGAGAAGAACAAACAGCGTATTCAGTTTTCTGTATTGAAGACATAAACGAAAACAATTCTGTATAATTTTATATAAGCAATTTGTATGTGTGAATCTTGACTATTAATATAGCAAATCTGTTTTTTTTTCTTTTTTTTATACAAAATAAATAACATTGTTCTGTAAATTTTCATAGAAGTAATGTGTTTATAGTATCTAGTTTGAAACATTAAATGTTTTTTTTTTCTTTTTTTTTCTTTAACTAGTTGTGTACTGTTCATTTGTCATGACCTGAACAAATCTGCCTGCGAATGTCTCGAGTTGTTGGAATATGTTATAGCAATTTATATTTTAAAATGTAATAAATAATAACATATATTTAAAATTATTGTCAATTACTTGCCCGAATACATTTTTCTATTACAATAATATTTGCTTTTTAAATTTTACTGAAATTTTTTAAATAAACATATTCATAGGACAAAATATATAGGATGAATTTTATGGACAATGTAAAGGAATGATAAGGTGTGTCATTAACAGCAGCTTATTTATAATTAAGGTCAATATAATAGCTAATTTTAAACCAGAATATACATTTAGGAATTTGCTTTAATTTTACATTTATCCTGCAACGTAACGAGAAAGCAAAACAAAAATCTTACAAAATTCCATATTTGCTGTATCCGTAAAATTCTATAAAATTATACTTAAGGTATCTGACTACGTTTAAAAAGTGGTTTTCGAATAAAATTTTCAAAACAATTTTATTACATTTTATTAAAGCCCATATTTGTACCTTTCTAAAACTGTTTTTATTTTTATTGTAGGATAGAAAGTTCCGAAGTTGTAGCGGTTTTTATACTACTCAATAGCTGTCACTTAAACCGGAAGTACCGTTTAAAGTACCGGAAGTACTATTTAAAGGTACTAACTGGAAGGGGGAAAGCAGAACTATGGCCTTCTAGAAATAAAGAAAGACTCAGTTCTTAAAAAAAAAGTACATGGCTCATAAAAACAGTGAAGTTTAGATGCATATTACTGTGCAAATTCTTGTAGTAAAACATAAATCTACACTTTAAATGCATTTTTTGGAAAATGTAATTTTTGTTGAAAATTTCATACACAAAACATGATTTTTCAAAAAGTAATTAGAATATCACTATGAAATTTAAATTGCATGTTAGTTACACTATTGTGAAGGCAATGGACTAAAGATTTAATTTTAGAATAAATATTTTTTTTGTTTTATGGATGTTTTCGTGGAAAGTCATTGATGAATTTTATGAAAATCTGCATGTAAAAAGTTGCGATGAGCTATATATTTTGAAACATTTAAAATATCTCTTAGATTTTAGTTCATTGCCTTCACCAAAGTCATAAGTATGAAGTGTAAAAAGGAAATTAAGATACATAAAATACATTTTTCTATAGCGTGTTTTGCGCATTGGGCCAAATTTCGCTAAATTTTACCACAAAATCCTCCATTTACCATAATTTCATCAATGAATGAAATATTTTTTTACTTTTTTTTCACAGTTTCTAGTCATAATATTAATAAAAATAAGTTAAAAAATAATTAAACAGCTTTTTTGGAAAAATTTGCTCCGTATGTAGTCAGACATCTGAAGTCTGTAGAGTGGAGCGCGAATAAAATTAATAAAATTTATATATATATATATATATATATATATATATATATATATATATATATTACGACGTAAGAACTGTGAAGAAATGTTCAAGAATAATCCGTGCATACTTTCTATTTTTTGCATTCGATTCTTGATTTACGTAAAAACTAGTATGGGTGCACCGAGATTAGTTAATTGTCATTTACTTATACATAGTCCAAGATATACAGATACAATTAGCTGAACAGTATACTTTTCTTATTGACTCATGACTCATGCAGTGCTCAGTTTTTTCAAATGTAATTCAATATACTTCATTAAATATTTTTTTATTCACATATCAGTCTTAATCATTGTAATATGCCTTTAAAGTTCTTTGATTTCTACATTTGCTTCTTTCACATAGTCATATAGATGATTGTAATTAAATGTCTAATAAAAATTTCACATATTTTTAGGAAAATTAAAATAGAATAAATATAGAAGCTTTTTCTGTATAACTATATTAAAGTAAAGAAATACATGCTACTTTACACCAAACAATAAATCTCAGGAAATTGTTGTTATCTTTCTCTATAAATAGGTTGAAAGAACCAGGTATGATATGTAGTTTCATGGCTGTAGAATTACTCAGCTGTCATGGGAGGTTACTAAACATTGTAAAAAGAGTAATAAATTTCCACTCAATGTACCATTAAAACTAAAGATGCTTTGCATTCAAAGCAGCATTAGGAATACAAAAGTTTCTGCTATTAACATAAATAAAAAGTTTTATTTATTTTCGAAATGCATCTCATTATCTTGAGAAAAATAATTAAATTATAACATTTATCTCGACTTTGTCCGCGATTATAAATCATATGATATCATAAATTAGTTTATTAGTATTAAGGACACTTTATTTGGTATTAAGAAACGACTTAGCGATAAAAATGACTACAAAATAAAATAAAATACAACCTTAACAATTTCACCCTAAAACTACCTACCAAAGAATAGTCATAATTTTAAACATGTGACTTTAAATCGACGTGCAAAGTCACTACATAAAGGTCTGAAGAACTTAATATGGCTACAACACAATATTCAATGTTTTTCACCGTAGCTAAGATACACATATCAAATCTCAATTTGATATCTACTAACGATCCGTGAACGTGAAGCAAACATTTTCTAAGAAAACACGTGCATTTCGGATTTTTATAATGAGTAAACTACTAACAATAATTCTGCGAGCAGATTCATAAAATAAGGGAATTGACAGTTTGATAGAATATAAACGTCCAATTGCGAACTCAGAGTACGAATGTTTGCATTTAAGGAAAAGGCTTGATGTTGACTTATACAGTCAGAATAATGAAAGTCAAATTTTCTTGAAATGATTTTTTTAAGGATTCAATTTAAAGGTATTTTTGTTGTATTCAACTTTTATCGAATTTAAACTTTCATTGATATACAGAATGTCTATAAAAGTTCTGACATATTTTAATGTTTAATAATTCATAAAATAATGAATATTTAAACAAACATACGGCATTTATACACATGACAACTCATACATTTTTGTTTATAGTGTGACCATTTCTATAAATACCATACAAAATACATGGGGATAGCCTTTTCCTGTTTCAGTATCTTTTCTTTTGTAAGTATCGTTTTCTCTGAAAAGAGACATCTGTCATTTACTTAGACATGTTTGAAAATTTCGTATTTCCACAACTCGTAGAGCTTCAGCCACTGGTCTTTTTTGCAACAAGATGGTGCACCACCTCATTGGGATACCATTTTTCGTAGTTCTTTGGATGACCACTTCACAGGAAGATGTATTGGTTAGGTGCCCAATTCCTTGTCCACCCAGATCGCCTGATATAACGACACTGGACTTTTTCCTATGGGGATTAGTGAAGGACATCGCTTACAGGAGGTAAGTGTCGAACATTGATGAACTAAAGGCCAAGATTACAAGCGCAACAGACGCTGTTAATACCGACACGCTTGCCCGTATCTGGCGTGAAATAGACTACCGTCTTGGTATTCTCCGTACGACGAATGGCGCACATGTTGAAATTCATTGACAAGGGCAATAACATTTGTTGAATCTATCTAACCATTAATGTTATTAATTTAAACCTATCTTCATTATTTTATCATTTATCAAACATCAAAATGAGTCAGAAATTTTATAGTTATTATATTATTATATTATTATATTAATAATATTATTACATCGTATTTACGGTTTATTTATTATATTTTTTCTTGACAATCTAACATAAAAATGTTTAAAATGATCTTTAATTTTCTTTAACGACACATAATATCTAATTTATCTTTGTAATATTTCAATATAAATAATACGAATATTTAAAGTATATGAATATAAATAATAATATAAATCATTTCTGGTGCCAACATACCTTTTTCTAAGCACATATAAAACGCACAACGATGAATGCGGTATTAAACGAAATGTTTTTGAACAGGATTCTTACGTAATACATTCAAATTTCGTTAAAACACTTTTTTAATTAAAATTTGCAGTCTTATAAATAAAAATGTAAGAGGAAAGAATAAGTGAGTTCAGGTACGTCTAACAGAATTCATTTGCTCATAATACATCGTTGATTATCTACTTGCTCATATAACATGATTGAGCACCCGACGATAGAAATGTGGCTGAATTAATTAATTTTAAATTTTCTGTATAAATGAACTGTACCAGGAAAAACAATACAGTCTCCTTTTTATTCTATTTAAGTGTGCAGATTTCAATTTAATAATTTTGTTGAAATATTAAAATAAGAATTATTGTCTTCCATATAAAATGTTATTTTAATATGCTGTTGCCAAAACTTAGATAAAAAATGAGTAAAAAATAAAATGTTTTAGTAAATTTTTAATTATTAATATATGGTTTTTTAAATGCAGAAGCGACGTCCTATTTATATGTAAAGTGTGCATTATTTTTTCTATTATTAAAAATACACGTGAATTGAAATTAATAAACCTTATAAAGTTATTATGATGGTGTTAAATTGAAGTAATAATCTCTTTCCCAAGGCTTAAATAATTCTAATACATATTAAAAATAGCATTCGTCTGAAAATACAATTTTTAGTCTATTATTACGATCTTTGTTAAAAAATAATAACCAAAAAATTAGTCTTAGAACGTACAAATAGAAAGCTGGAGAAATACGAATTCATTTAATGCAGTTATCATATATATTATATCTGATGGCAGCATCCCTTCTTTATACACTGACAAAACTCAAAACAATAAATGAGGCATCATTCGAAGTTATTTGAACAGAGTTTTGATGTACTCCAATCACATTTCGTTAATACACTATGTTTAATAAAACAATGCAGTTAATTAAAAATTAATTAAAAAACAACATATTTTCAAATAATTTCAAAGATTTCAGCGCTAAACACTTGCACAGGTATACTGGTAAATATAATTAATACTGCAAATATTTAATATTGCAAATTGTTTATATATGTTTTACAACAGCACATTTTTGCAGAATAACAAATAAATTAATAAGAAAATTTATTTAAGTAATTTTCACTTTTAAGGCTTTCATCATTTCAATGTGATTTAACATTTCATAGATCAAGAAGAAATCTTGATGCTTTTATTTAAAACTTAAATAATGCCTTTGTTATCTTCAATCCACTTCGTCAAAACTCACATTAAAATTCCCATTTATATCTATATAGCAACAATCTCATTTTGGTACAGATAATAGAAAGGTTAGCATTTGTTGCATTAAAATGCAAATGATTTATAATAATGTTTATCAAAATATATTTGAATGAAAATACTAATAGAATCAACATAGACATTTATGACAACAATGCATTTATTGTAGATTTTATTTAAATATTTTTTTTTTAATATACTTATAAATTTTATACTTTTCGTGATAAAGCAAAGTTTATATCAGGACATTATGAAGACTATAATGGTTTAAAAATATTATAATGGTTTATCGTTGACATATTTATATTTATTTATCTAAAACTATAATCGGAAATATTTATTCAAATGTTTTACTCATATACTTGCGAATTTATATCTAGTGCAGTAGCAGTCGTAGAAAAATTAACAAAAAAATGTCTGAATTCAGAAATTCTGTCGTCATTAGACCATTATATTTTCATGTTAGCTTAGTATTTATGATATATTCTTTACGGGGATGTTTATAACCTAAAGGAAATAAATAGCTCATATATGGTTGATATTTTTAACAAGATTTTTATTCAAATAATTAAAAATGACTATTAAAGGATGTTGTTAATTACAGATTTTTCGTGTGATTTTACTGTTCTTATAAAACATTTAAGAAAATTAAATATTGATGCAAAAACATAATTATATTTATCAAATACTTATTTAGAAAATGTAATCCTAGAAATGTGCATAATTGCAGTATTTTCAAAAAACCTATTTAACATTTAACACAACAAATTTTCTGAGGAGTTGAAAATTATATTTTATAAATTGATTAAAAATCTATTTTTATATAATGTAATATGTGCTTTGTTATAAATGTATTTAAAAAAATTATTTAAAAAATGAATATAGATTAATCGCTTTATTTGAACTTTCGTTAAATGTATTCATACCCGAATAATAATAATAAAAAACATCATAAGATATAAAAAATACTTTTTATTATTGTTGATATTTAAAAAAAAAATAAAATATTATACTAATTTATGATTATTTATGCAATAAACGTAAATTTATGTGTTTCTAATTTGAAAGTTATTTAAATGTTTCTGTCATATTAATATTATTAATCAATTAATAAAATTATTCATAAAATATTTTACCTCAAATCTAAAACATATATAACCTTTAAAATATTTATTTTTTCTTACCCTGTACCCAGATTTCGAAATTATTTTTAAAACTGTGATCAATGTACTATAACGATTTTTATTCCTAAATACAACTAGTAAATCTACAGATCAGGAGCCTCAACGTCAGCTTTGAAAATCATTGTTTTTTAATATCACTTTTAATATTTAGCATCTTACAATCCGAAATTTATTTTTTTATATTACATACATAGTATTTATAGACATGTAAAATGCTTCGCAGGTTTTCAAAAATTAGAAGCGTTAAATTAAACAGGGTTTATGCAATGATATTCTGAAATTCCTATGAACTTCTTATTCATGAAATTTTTTTGATAAAAAGTACATTTCTTCAGGGAGGCTCTGCCCCCTGAACCCCCCGTAATCTTTTTAAATTTATATTCGTTATTTCCTATTAATTGTGTGAATGATTATAGTATATATTGGATTTCGTTTTATACTATGGTTTTATTAGGATAAGCAACAGTTTGGAAAATAATTTCATGTTATCCTAAAACCAAAATAGCAATATTTACTTACCTTCCAACCACAAAACACTTGCATCTGATGGATAAGTTGAATAATATCTCTTGTACAAAAGCAACTTATGGAAATTTAAACTGAATCTACAATAGTTCACTTATATCTATTTTAGAAATCTAATGTAATTACAATTTTTGTTTCGGAAAAACAGTTTTGATGGTCATTCTATAATATTTAGATGTAAGATCTTATCTAAGTGAATCCGGATCTACTCGATAGCAATAGCATACTAAAATCCCCAACACCCCCCCCCCCCCCATCCCTTCCAGAAAAAATTATTCATATTTGGAAACATTTTAACCTATTGGATAATCATTCATAATCGTGTCAACTGCCAATTCACTAAATAGCGAACGTGATTTAGCGCTATAAATTATTTTTGTGATAGCTTTTTTATCTCAGTAAATGTTCTATTTCAGGATGTATGGATGCGTTTTACTACGCTAATTTTTTTAGATTAACCATATCGTTCTACGAGCGATTTTATCTTAATTTTAAAATAATACTAATTTTCAACCAAGCAAAATCCACATCTCTTCCACAAAATAAATAATATCTCATGTAACAATGTTTCGGAAATCATTCCACAGTAGTTAAAAGGTAACTTGTATCAAAATAAATTCAATAAAATACCAAAATCAACATAAAATATTTTATTTTGCGAATAAA
Source organism: Maratus michaelseni (assembly GCA_963931845.1). Taxonomy (NCBI): domain Eukaryota; kingdom Metazoa; phylum Arthropoda; class Arachnida; order Araneae; family Salticidae; genus Maratus; species Maratus michaelseni. The sequence continues at coordinate 400,126,898 of OZ007592.1, forward strand.
ATATTGCAGCAAAATAGTCTGAGTTATTTGAATTTTATTATTTTGATATTATTTGAAATATAGTTGCTATGTTACGGTTGAATTAAAGAGGAAAATAAAAATAAATGCATTTTAAAATTTGGAAAAATGACAAAATAAAATGTATTATATTATTAGAACAGATGTATAAAATTGCACAAAAATTATACAACTAATTAAAAAAATCTGACAAATGTATTAACAAAATTTGAAAGCAATTTGAATAATTTAAGACCTGACTTGATAAATTTTAGCCTTCATAACTTATCGTTTAAATACATTAATCAAATGCGCCATTTTATTTTCAACGAATGAAAAGTTTCAAAATCGTCTGAATTCCCATAGGAAAGCATTATGACCTAAACAGAAATGCTCTATGTTTTCCGAACGAATGAACCAAATGTAACTAAAAACTATACAGCTAATTCCGGGTACCTCACCAACATACCTAATAAAATCAACTTAATTGGATCATTTTTGCATACATTTAACATAATTACATAAATTACAGTCCATTGCACTAGTATGAGTAAATTATATGCATATTTTTTAGAAAAGAAAGCCATTTCATTTCAAAATAGCTAATACATTGTTAATACATAGTGTTCAAAACATTCATTAAATAACCTTACGAAAAGGAAATGCATAGCTTAGAATATATATATATATATTTAATGTACAACTGTTTAATATTTACATTAATGCATTTTTATCTCTCAAAATATCCTATTCAAATACAGAAGCAATTTTAGATTCAATGATAAAGTCAACCTTTATTCACTTTTTATCTTTCAACGCATTTTCGCAAATAAACTTGAAATCTTTATTTATAATCTTGCATAATTTATTTCGAAATAGTTGTAAAGAGAGAATGCTTAAAATTTAAAATATACTTAGATATTAAAAAAGTTCTACACTGGAGAGAAAATTTGACAGTTTAATACCAGTTTAAAATCTCTCTAGAGTGCTTTAAAATGTGTATCAGGAGATTAGACAGTTTAAAAACCTTAATTATTCTTTTGGTTTGTTTGTAATTTATAGAAGTGGGAGTTATCTTTGTTAGATATTTAAATGTTTCAATGTAGCAGTATTAAATTTTCACACTGTATGATTATTTTCTTAACATTAAATTAAGATACGCTGTTTTGGAGAATTATTAAGTTTGAATGTAATTCTCTTTATCTGTATATACAATACAAAAATATCTCAAGCTTTCTTTGTATGTATTTTCGATAAAACATAAAAGATTGCAGTAATATCAGTAAATAATAATGTTTATAGTCTACTTTAAAAATGAAATAAACTGTATAGAGTTGAATTTCCATTTAATGAATCCCAAAATATTGAATGTAATTCTCTTTATCTGTACATACAATACAAAAATATCTTAGGCTTTCTTTGTATATAATTTCGATAAAACATGAAAGGTTGCAGTAATATCAGTAAATAATCATGTTTATAGTCTACTTTTAAAATGAAATAAGCTGTACAGAGTTGAATTTCCATTTAATGAATCCCAAAATATTGAATGTAATTCTCTTTATCTGTATATACAATACAAAAATATCTTAGGCTTCCTTTGTATATGTTTTCGATAAAACAGAAAAGGTTTCAGTAATATAAGTAAATAATAATGTTTATAATCTACTTTAAAAATGAAATAAACTGTATAGAGTTGAGTTTCCATTTAATGAATCCCAAAATATTGAAAGTAATTCTCTTTATCTGTACATGCAATACAAAAATATCTTAGGCTTCCTTTGTATATGTTTTCGATAAAACAGAAAAGGTTTCAGTAATATAAGTAAATAATAATGTTTATATTCTACTTTAAAAATGAAATAAACTGTATAGAGTTGAATTTCCATTTAATGAATCCCAAAATATTGAATGTAATTCTCTTTATCTGTACATACAATACAAAAATATCTTAGGCTTTCTTTGTATATAATTTCGATAAAACATAAAAGGTTGCAGTAATATCAGTAAATAATCATGTTTATAGTCTACTTTTAAAATGAAATAAGCTGTACAGAGTTGAATTTCTATTTAACCCCTTCGCGACGAGCGTCCTTTACGGAATTTTTAATCTCTTACCACCGGTTTTTTAAAAGAGAAATTTTCGGCTAATTGAATCGCAAAAATGCTACCAATAAATAAGGCTAAGTTTACACTAAAAAATAACTGGTGGGAATAATCGAGGATTCTGATCATCTTATGCGTCACGTATACGTGTCGCTCGTCCCCAAGGGGTTAATGAATCCCTAAAATATTCGTAAATTCACTTATCACTGACTAAGTTTTTTTTTTTTTTTTTTTTTGTATATATTTGCGATAACACATAATATATTATATAGTATGATGATTATATTGATGATTAGTAATATCAGTAAATTCTGATGTTTATAGTGTACTCTAAAAATGAAATATACTACATACAATTTAATTTATTTTTAACAAATCTCATGGTATCCCCAAAATGTTCGTAATTTCACTTATCACTTGGGTTATCTTTCGTACATATTATCGATAAAACATAACAAATTGTAGTAATATCATTGTATTATCAAGTTTATAATGTACTTTAAAAATGAAATAAACTATATATAATTGAATTTCTTTTTAAGAAATCTCAGGATATCTTCAAAAATATTCCAAATTTCACTTATCGCTGACTTAAGCTTTCTTTGTGTATAGTGTCGATAAAACATAATAGGTTGTAGTAATATCAGTAAAACATCATGTTTAAAGTTTACTCTAACAATGAAATAAACTATATACAGCTCAATTTATTTTTAATGAATCTCATGGCACCTCCAAAAATATTCTTAATATTGAAATTTCATTAAATTAAATTTCAGATAGTTATCATTTTCAAAATGGAAAATTTTTGCATCATCATTATCTCCGTTTAACAACTGTATTTTAATATGGTGTTTTTTGGAGTGTTTTAAATTTATTACCTTTACTTTTTTTTATATTAAAAAAGTTTACTTCTCATACTTGTATTTTTTTACGTTTACGGCATGAGAAATAGAGCAATTTGCAATATAAATTTAAATATAATAAAAATAAATTCGTAAAATTGTTCACACTTCTGTAGTGTTTCAAAATATTTTTGAGGCCGACTATGCAAACAGTGTTGCATATTGGGGATTTAAATAAATGCTAGGCATCTCATCATTTGAAATTTTTAAAGAATTATTTCAACACAGCTAAAAGGTTAAGCATTTACAGGAATACTGGCTTTTAGAAGTGACTAATAGCTAACACACGCACACACACATAAAAAAGTGGCTTCCAGAGTAGGCTGAAAATGGTTAAAATTTTAAATTTTTGTCAGAAACAATTCGTTAATTAAGGGTTCGTGTACCTTAATTAAAGATATTTTTTGCGCTATTTTTTCTCAAAAATGCAAGTCCAAAAAAAATTTCACTAAATAGAGAATTTTGTAAAATAGAGAATTTCGTAAAATAGAAGTTCAAGTAAAAATGCAACTGTAAAAAGAAAAAAAAAAGTAAAAAAAAAATTATATATATATTTTTTAAACATGCGCTGAAAGATTTTTTTAATTTCCAATGTATTATACGTATTTAATTCAATTAGTATTTATAGTATAGTGGTTTTATTAAGACTGTTTTCATCTATAAATTATATGTTTTAAAACGACAGTGTAAGAAAAGGTTTTATATAAATTACGTCACTAATATCCAAAAACAGAAACATTAAAAATATATATATATATTCATTCATTATATGAATTTCTAAAAATGTTTTCATTTAACTAAAATTTTAAAAATTATAGAAATTAACGTTAAGCACGGAAAGTTTGTTCTTAGATTAGAATTTTTTTGCATATTTGTAGATTTATTAAGTTGAAAATTATGAAAGTAGAAGGACAGTATGAAACGTTTCGAAGAATTCAACTCGATTTATCTAAATAATACAAGCATTTAAAGTTTAAGATATTACCTCTGCAAATTTTCATAATACATTTAATACAAGCTAAACCTTCATATTTAATACTTGGAAATTTTTTCATAGAAAATTTCTCACGCCTTGCCTTCATAATATTCAAATTTTAATTGCTTAATAGGCGTATAGCCAACATAGTGAAAAAGTACCCAAGCCGGGACTCGAACCCGGGTCATCAGTATAGCGCACAGATACTCTACCAACTGAACCACTTGGGAACGACACGCAGCCTGGAACTTTATCACTATAACATGCTGGCAAGGCTACAAACGCAGCACTAGATGGAATATTTTCCGCGAGCCACAACCCTGGGGCAAACACGAAATCAAAGAAAATCCAGCATCGATAATTGAAATAAATAATGTATCCAAGTGGTTCAGTTGGTAGAATATCTGTGCGCTATACTGATGATCCGGATTCGAGTCCCGGCGTGGGTACTTTTTCACTATGTTGGCTAAACGCCTATTAAGCAATTAAAATTTGAATAAGCTAAACCTTTTATGTATGTTACGGTTAATATGATTAATCCAGTCATTATTAATAATAACTGGTTATTATTAATAATGACCAGACATAATGGTCAGTTATTATTAATATTAACCCCGGTCATTATTAATAATGACCAGATTAATCATATTGACTATAACATATATATATATATATATCGGATTTGTTCGGTTTTTTAGAACATCGTGCATTTTTAAATTTGTTATATCTGTAACAAACGAATAAGTTAAATTGGAATCACACGGAATTCATAAGAAAACACCGTTTTTGACATTTTTGAGAAAAAATAAATTTTAACAGCATTAATATCGAAATTGCGAATTCATATAAAACAAAATAATACCACATAAGAGCAATATTATGTGTAGTAAAATCGAAATTAATGATATGTTTACTTCTTACCAAACTATCAATTAAGCTTTTTCAAAATACTGTTAGGCAAAAAAAGGATATTTATCATGAGAGAATGAAACAAGTTGGAAATTGTACATTAAACGTGAGAAATGCGCTGTGTTCGTACTATAACTAGTTTTCCAATGCAAAAAAATCATCTTTATTTTTTCAGTGAAATGAATTATATCGACTGTTAAAAGCGAAATGAGCATGCTTTTTCTCTTCTTACGTACGTCACGTTTACAGATGCGAATTTATTTTCAACATCAGACAGCGCTGTAAAATTCACCATGGAGATCTTGCTTTGTGAATGATTACCTCCATAGTTTAATATTTTAATGACTCACGAAGAGCTCCCTTATGTTTATTTAATTTAATGGATTTAGATATTGGTCTGTCAACCTAATTTTAAATGAAGTTATCGCAGAATCTAAACATATTTTAATATAACCCAGCTCTCAAACAAACAATTATTTTTAACGATCTTTCTAAATATGTAACTTTTATGTAAATTTTATTCGAAAAAATAATTAGGAATAAAAATGGCCGCCATATGAAAAAAGAAGTGGTCAGCCCGTATTTGTTTAACTCAGTCACATGACTTACGTTTTCATAATATAGATTACGTATGATAGGATTTACTAGAATAAAGTAAAATTTTAGTAATATCTTTTTAAATTTTGATACGATTTTCATAAAATTTGAAATGACTCGACAACATTATGCAACGAATATATATATTAAAGTTCAAACCATTTGGTTGGGTAGTTTTTGCTCTGGACGGACAGACGGACCAGACGACGACTATAGGTGCTACGTATTTATATAATTACGAACGCACCTAAAAAATCTCACTTTTATTCTGCATCACCTAGAAAAATGCATAAATTATAATGTAAAGGTTATGAAATATTACATCATCTACTTTTAAATACTGTAAAAGCTTTAAGAAAAAAATATATGAAATTTACACTAGCAATTGTTTAGAACTTAAAATGTATACACATCATACTTGTAGATGTGTTTATTTCATTGTGGCAGTTTTCCTAACCTACATATGAACCCATCATGAAATAGTTAAAAACTGCTTATATTGCAGTTTTTAACTATTTCATTAAGTACAGCGTGACAATTATTGAACTATATAAAATTAAACCGCCATAACATCTGAACGGTTTGTGTGATGAAGTTCAAACTTCATGGTTAGCCGCAGGGCATGATGGGAATTAGTATGCGCATGCGCACGCAACTTGTTGCTGTCGGCCATTTGCAAGTGAAAATGGCACGGTTCAGCGTGCCTGAGCGCATTTCACGATCGAGAAGTCTCTCCAGCCACAACGGGTGACTGTGTGGTGTGCAATGTCCAGTCACGGAATAATTGGTCTGGTCTTCGTTGACGGCACGGTGATTGCTGAAAGATACGTGAAGATTTTGGAAAATGGTTTCATCCCCATTATCCAAAGTGACACTGATTTCGACAAGATGTGGTTCATGCAAGGCGTAGCTTAACCCCATCGGAGCAAGAAAGTGTGTGATGTCCTGGAGGGTCACTTTGGAGACCGCATTCTGGCTCTGGGATACCCAGAGGCCACTGGAATGGGACTCACTTCGCCGCCATATTTTCCGGATCTGAACATATGTGACTCTCATTTTTGTGGGGCTACATTAAAGACAATGCGTATAGAAATAACCCCAAAACCATTGCTTAGCTAAAAACTGCCATTCGGGAGGTCATCGACAGCATCAATGTTCCGACAGTCCAGCGGGTCATGCAGAATTTTGCTATTTGTCTGCGCCACATCATAGCCAGTGATGGCAGCCATATCAAACAAGTCATAACCTAAATCCGAATATCTGTAGTGACGTTTCCATGTTGAATAAAGTTTGTGCACTCAGTAGTTTTTAAATAATTTACGTTTTTTTCATATAGTTTAATAATTGTTACCCTGTATCTTACCGTACAAAGTGTCCCAAAAAGATTAAAAAAAGCACTGTAATTTTTTACCTGTTGGATGTACATATGTAAAATAAATCGCAAAATTGTTTACAATAAGGTAGGATTTAAAATTATGTTTATGAAACAATCCTGCCATTAATTTAAAAAAAAAGTTACATTTGACAAATTTTTATACGGTGCCTGGGCTAATATATGTTATACAGTCAAACCTCGTTAACGCGAATACTCAAGGGGAAACTTATTTTGTTATTTTGTTCGTGTTATCCGAACTTAAATGCATTACATACAAATGGACGGGGCAATTGGAAACAGTCCGTGCTAAAAGTAATTCACATTAAGCGTGTTCGTAAAAACGAGGTTTGACTGTTATATAGAAACACTGTTTCAATCTGTCATAACACTAAAAGTAACATTCCTTTTCCACCAAAATTCGCCGATTTTTGATACTTTCGATTGTATGAAATTTTGAAGCTCTCCGGCACTACATACGATATTTTAATACAATAAAGCTCCAAACCTTCATACAATTCACAGTATCATACATCGAAGAATTTTGCTCGCAGAAAAATAGAATTTTTACGGATGTACTTGTCAGAGCATGGGGAATATTTTTCTAAATATATATATTATAGAACACGTAGACATTATGAAAATACAAAAAGTATAAATTTTTGATAATTAATGGCAAGCTTGATCCATCAACATAATTTTGATTTCTAGCTATTTACAATGCTTACTTTCCCCAACAGGTAAATAATTAAAGCGCATTTTAATTTTTTTGACTAACAATGTATATAGTCAAATTAGTAAACTGCTATTTATATAAAACACTGAGAATATTTTCACTTGCAATAAAAATTTTATATATATATACATATAGGACTACATAATTTAATTTGTAATTTGACTCTGCTATCTGGTATTGTGATTTCATTGTGCATGGCAAATTTCATATGTTTCAATGGTTTAATTTTACATTAAGTTTATATATATATATATATATATATATATATATACAGAGAGATATATTAGTAAATGGAATGTTGTTTAGATATATTTTTTATCTGTCTTGTATTTTAAAGAAAGTTGCCGGCGTTCTAAAATTTCTAATTATGTACAATTCTGTGTAAAGTGTTGTAAAAATCTTGACGGCTTAAAAATACCAACTATACATAAACATAGATCAATATAATAAATTTACAATTTTTTTTATTGAGGAAAATCTAAATTAATGAGCAAACTACTTCGAACAAGAACATCAATCATTCTTTATCGGAATACTGTTGAGCAAAAATAAAAAATATAATTAGGATGGATAAAAAAAAGTAATTACACCACTATTATACGTTATCTCTGAAAATGTATAATTCCGCCTGTAAACGACGTTGTTTCGATTTTCTAAAGTGCATGTATTCATTAGTAAAAGGGATTAACATTATTAATTTTATAGAAAGTAATATTAGTTATTAAACTTTGTATTTTTTTAATATGTTTCCAAAAGTAATTAAAGTATTAATCGAAAACATTGCATTATATACCCCTTACGCAACCAATAGTCAAATAATAACCTAGTGTGAACGAAACAATTTTTCTCTTGTGATTATATAAATTAGCAAATAAAAAACTAGTCGTTGGGTACCACCGTAATACTTACCCATCATGGATATGCATAATGTAAAATATTAAAATAAAAAATGTGTAAACTACTTATAAAATGCATTGCAATTCAAATAAAATCGAGGCTTGATGACGTCACAAACTTTAAAAGCTCGATTACTGAATTGCTTGAAAGAAACATCCTTATAACTCCAAAAATAATAATCCTATTAACTAGCGGTTTATTGCATCTGAGTAAACGTCAAATTTCCAATTAAAATATATCTTTGAAGTGAAATTTGGATGAAATACAGAGTCATGAAAAATCGAAGAGTGTGGAAAATAAGATTCCAAATATCTCGGCAACTAATTATCCGATCGACTTCATGCTTTATTCAAAATTTGTTTTTTTATTGTCTTTTATATTCATTTCTTAAAATAACCAAATTCGAAAATTTTTATATACCTTTTATCAGAACGAATATTTCGAGAGTCCGAAAAAAATAGTTCCGGTTAATCGAGGTTATTGAAATGAAATAGGCTTCTTCCCATTATTACATACTAAGTACACACCAAATTGCAAGTCTCTATCTCAATTTTTTCAGGAGATAGAGCGTTTACAGACACACAGACACACAAACGGACGGCAATTTTTTTTTCTAAAAATATGTTTTCCGGAATCTCCAGTGTCTGAAACGTGTAAATCCGTCAAAAAAAAATTTTCGATTTTCAAAACGATTACAAGACTTACCCTATACTACGTATGATGGGTAAGTAAAATGGATTTTCACCGCATTTATGAGCAAGGCAGCGTTTTCTGTTATATATACATATATGTGTATATTCTTGTATATGTCTGGTGACAAATCTTTAAGGACATGGTTTTATATATTAGGTATGATCTGTTTTGCATACTGTTTAAAAATATCTGCCATTTTTAACACAGAGTTTGTCATGAAATCTGAAATACTATTTATCTAAATTTAGAACTGCAAGTCACACCAACTATTCCTTTAAATATTAAAAGTTTTAGTCCAAGAATCTTCCCTTAGCCTTAACATTAGCTTGCACGTTTTTTGGCATGACTCATGTAGGCTCTTAAGTTGTTGAAAGCTGTAAGAGTAAATCTTGAACGAAAATAACTCCGTTTTTATTGTTCGATCTATTTAGATTTTAAAACGCGAAAAATATTATTCGCGTTTTGATATTGCGTGGTTATTTTGAGAATTATTATTATTTGGTATAGTGCAGTGCCATCAATCGGTGACATTTGGAACTAAAATAAAGTAGCATAGTAATCAGATTACTCACTTCAATTTGACTCTCCTGCAAGATTAAAATAAATAACTGTTACAGTTACCTGTTATTAAATTTTAACCGTCAGTCCATTTTAGAAAACTGAATGTTATATTTTGCCATATTCTGGGAAAACAAAAAATAAAAAGCCAAAAATTAGATACAATGTGTTATTCCTTCTACCACTAAATAAGATAAAACCATATTACATGTAAATCATATCGTCTTCTAACACTATGAACACACTTCTATTCAAGTACTACTTTATTAAATAGTTAAATACAAGGTAATCAAAATTTGTCTTCAATTTCATATTTTTTTGCGAACAATTTTGAAATTTATTTTTATCAAAACCTTTCTTTTCTGAGGGTATAGGTTCATGAAATTAATCAGTTTTAAATATTTTTTTTTCTAAAATGTAAAACGAATTTTTATTTTCAATAACAATATAATTTGTTGAAGATATTTTGGGAAAACAAAGTTATCAGTGATATAATGTATTTAATTCAGGAATACGTGACATATAAATATTTAGAGCAATTTTTTTTTTCCAATTCCTCCTGCTGCTGCTTTTTCACTACAGTCCTTTGCACTGAAAATATTTTTTTGAATTTACAGAAAATCAAGTATTTTATAACATTATTTCTTAATATAATATTAATCGGGCGAAGCCTTTGGTTTCCAACTGTAAATTTGTAAGTCGAGGAAGGGCAAAAAAAAAGACACAAAATAATATTTTTCTTGAATCTTAAAAGTACTATATTTCAAAATGGGAATATCAAATTATTTTGAAGCAAATACAAAAACATGAAATATTATAAAAGACATTGAAACAAGAAATCTCATTTTAAAATAGGAATCTAAAGACATTTCCATAATTTGGAATCTCGAAGCGATAAAAACACCTACACAGATTTGTTTTACAGAATTTGTATATTCGAAATAAATATAAATTCTCAGTACACGATTTAAATTCTATATCAGTGACTCATAACACAATAAGAGCGAATACATATCATTATTAGTTATCAGATTTTGGACATGTTTAAAGTTATCCAGAAATTCCAATAAAAAGCTTTTCAATAAAATACATTTTCTGCGTGCGACGTTTCTGTAAAAGGGATGACTGTAAATGCTTTCCAATCATGAATGGAAAAAAAAAAAAAAAAAAAAACAATTAAAGTAGCAAAACTGTAAATTTCGATTTACAATCTGATTTAAATATATTTTGCAATTTATATTTAATGTAATAAGCATAAAGACGTTTCCTTTAGAATATTTAAAACATATGTTTTAGTAAATATTTTAATTGTCCAGTACAAAATATACCTTGTAATTTCTAGATTGCTAAAAATCATTGTTAAATTTTCCTGTGTCTCTTACTACCAAAATGGATTATTAGTAAGAAACTGTTAATTCTATCTAAATGTTGAAGGCAAAAAAATCTTTCTGTCTGTACTGATTTTTAGTGTTTAATGAGTTTTAAAATCAGGGTCAAACTAATTATAGCATTGCAATTAGTTTTTCATATGAATATTAATGTTAGATAGATACTTCCATAAACCTATTCACGTGAAAACAGATTAATCAGAATGAGTACGAACCACAAGGCACATCACAGTCTATGAGCTGTTTTAGTTGCCGTCGCTTATTTTTCCTATATATGTCCTAATCCCAAATTTAAGTTATAAAAATTATTCATGGGTAATTCTATTTTAAATAATATCCATAAAAGGCCATTAAGCATACAATGCTGTTTCACAACATAGCATTTCAAGCATATTTTGTTGCTCGACGGATATAAACTCCTGAATTTTGCTCCACATTTAGCGGATATTCTTAATTTAGTCAATTTAATCTGATTACGGCATTAATTCATACATGCTTTGCATAATTTACTTTTGAAATAGAGCTATTTTATCATATTAATAATATTTCATTATAGAAAATTTAGATTATTAAAGAATGATAAATATATGAAATTTGAACTATGCCTCGATGACGGGATGGTAAAGATTGTATGCCAAATAAATGTTATATTCGAGTCCATTTTCAACAGGTGGCGTAATTATGCCTTATTTATAAATCAGATAGAAGTCCCTATATAGAATGAATTCAACAAGACGAAAACTTTTCAATATCCAGCCACGATTGTCACCTATCGTTTGAAATTTGAAAATCAGATGTTCAACAGGCTAGCGGAATGTAAAATAATGTTCTATAAAAACCACTGATATGTTTGCAGTGCGAGAAATTAGAATGCCGTAAACACGATACATACCACTCCCATTTAAGGAATATATCACTGCACCTCTCGGGGTAAATTGATATAAAAATGGAAAATGAACGTCACTGATCCAGTAAATACACGCTTCGCTGTAAACTTATACGAATGCAAGGTACTTTCCACAATACAAATGAGTACTTCCTTTACCTTAAATGCGGCTTATAAATCAAACTATTCATTCCTACCTTTGTACATAGATAAATATTCTGAAACCAATAGGCATCGCTCTCAGACCGAGCAAGAAATTTGAATAAAACGGTTAAATTTGCTGAATAATCTTTCGTTAATAACTGCAAAAACACATGGAAAATTAAAAAGTACCATCGAAGAATTTTCAGAAGACTCTTATGAACAGTTGCTCTACTGCAATGTGGTGAGAGCTTATCCAGCCCGTTTTTACAATAAACACAATATTTCTATTATCCGCTGTAGATTTTGTTTTGCTTTTTCAGAGTTTCTAATCATACATTACGGCAGTAGACAGCGGTTAAGAAAATATCTTTAAATATATATACTCTACCTGATGTACTAAACGTCTGCTCACTTTTGGGAAATGTTTTCAAATTTCAAAAGATTGTCGTGTTGAAGTGCAGTCAACACTTGTGGTGGAAGAAGGGGAATTTTTTGTTGCGAAATAGTTAAAAATTTTACAGATAGGTGGAGCTATTAAGTTCCAAGTTATTAAAAGATAAAAATTGCTCTGTTCGTTTTCAGTGCCTAAAAGTTGAAGAATTTCAAAAAATTAAAATTAGCAAAGCTTGGTGAATTTTGAGTCTCGGTCAGGCACAGAAGAATGAAATTCTACTGTTGTATTTTTCAGAGAATGGAGATAATTATCTACCCATAGAACAGAGATCCCAGATAAAAAAAATAAAATATCAATTCTTGAAAATTAATAGCAGGAATATTTCAAGAACATGCCCTCAATTTCCACCAGATTTTTACTTTCGCAATTTACGTTGTCTACGTATTTCCAACAAGAAAAAAAAATTAAGACATGTTTCCAATTTTTTAGAGATACCCTTTATACACATATATGTATATTACAGAATGCACATTTTATTACATAATAATAAATAATTATGTAATAGTATGTCATTAATCTTTACATTAAATACTTCCAGAATGTTAATACTATACATACACTCCCATACACACACACACACATGTATATATATATATATAGATAGATAGATAGATAGATAGATTGATAGATATCGGGTGAACCAAAAGTTCGTTAAAAATTTAAAAATTCATAAAAAAGGAAGAAATTATGATAAAGAAGTGCGGTTTGCAAGAAATGGCTCACAAGATAGTCGAATTTTTTAACAGAAAAAAAAAGTTCAAAATGCCAATGGTAGAGGGCTCTGAACACGACCCGAAACACAATGAACAGGACAACAGCACTCTCCATCCATTTATTCTTGAAATAACAATTGCTCAACATGACCTGCAGAACATTGTACGACACAACTAAGGCGACTTGTTGAAGGTGATGAACGTTACACAAGTGATTTCAAATAGCCCCACAACCAGAAATTGACTGGAGTAAGGTCAGGTGATTGTGGATGCAATGAGATCTGGCAACCTCGACTGATCAGTCTGTCTTCACCAAAGGTACTCAATAGGACTCGTTTCACTGAATTGGCATAGTGTGACGGTACGCCATCATAAATGTTATTACAGATAACACACCGCTTTGATTTAATGCGGTCATGACATTGGCACGCAAAAATGGGAGATAACGCTCAGCGGTTACTGTGCACGTTTTTCAGCCCAATATGGGACACTGTTCTTCAAAGATGAATTGTCCGACAATGAAAGTTGAGGTGAAGCCACACCAGACTGTCAACTTTCCTAGATGCAGTGATTTCGCCGTTTATTCACGAGGATTCGACGTTGCCCATATACGAGTGTACTGGGTGTTGACATCCCCGTGTAGTTCGAATTGCGCCTCATCCGTCCAGAAAACTTTGAACAACAACTGTGGGTCGTTTCAATTCTTTACACAGCCCGTTCGGCAAATGATTACCTGATAGTTGTGTCTCCCGGTTGTAACTCCGGAGTGACGTCAATCTGAAGGAATAGAGATGCAATATCCCGTGGAGAATACGTTGAATCGATGACTGAGGCACATCCAATATATTTCCAGCTTTGCGAGCACTGCTACACCCTGTGAACGATTCCGCTTCTAAATCATTCATAGTTGTTTCTACTGCAGTAATTCGACCCTCCGCTAACGAGGGTCTTCCATTTCGTGACCGATCCTCTAAACAGCTATTCCAGCACACGACGTGGGGCCATTCTTCGTCTTCACTCCTTTCGGCGTGAGAAATTTTCGCAACGCAACAGTTGCTGACTCTCCGTTCGAATAGAACAACTTTAAAAACAACGCTTGAAAGAATAATGATAACATTCTGAAAGCGAATGAGAAATCCTCGTGTATCCCGGTGTTTTATTGCAGGATTAATTTGCATAATTCTTCTGCATCTCTCGCATGGTAGCGACATCTACAGGTGACTTTTATAACTATTTTTTTTTGCTGCTAAAAAATATCAGACTATCTTGTGAGCGCTTTCTTCCAAATCGCACTTCTTTATCATAATTTCTTCCTTTTTTATGATTTTTTAAAGTTTTAACGAACTTTAGGTACACTCGGTATATGTATGTATATATATATATATATATATATATATATATATATATATCAAACGAAATTTTGTCACTTGAACACTCCTACTCGTTCGGGCAGCAATTGCAGTGACCTCCCTCTTTTCTCATACTTTTAATGGAAAAGTAAAATTTAAAAGGCATTTACCCCATTTTATGCACATAAAACGCTCTTCTTTTTCGCTGTAGTTGGCTAGCATGTCACGTGATTAGAATGTGGGGAAAGGCGGATGTTTCGGTATGCAATGATAAAAAAGGCTTACGCTTTTTTGTAAGTTACAAATCAGATTTTTGTGTTCAGAATTGAAACTGATTAATCTATCGCATTCATTTTAAAGAATAATAACATATAAGCGGTTATAAGTAATTCCTTCGAAGTAAATCCATAAAACTTAATAAAAATATCAAGAATATTTCATTTTAATAAAAATAATGTATTTTTTAAATATTTCTTCCCCCGCTTAAAATACTTGGCGCCTAGCGCCTGTGTGCACCACACACGTTGGACAATTGTTCGGCGTCACTCTGTCTTGGAGACAAGTGTGTGGTACTGGGAAAGAATATTTTATAATTACATTCAGAAGGGTAATGTATTTTTATTGTTTTTATTTATTTTTAAATTCTTATTGTAGATTGTTGAATAAAAATAAATCTCAGACGGCTGCTGATCCAATTATGTAATCCTAGCGCGGTAAAATGTTTTTCTTTTCTTTTCTTCGTAATAACTATCGAGATATTTTCGAACGTCTAAATGTTTAATTAAATTTCTTGTAGGATGTCTCATTATAGATGCTGCAAAGTTATAAATATTAAGAAATAATGATACTTGAAATTATGTTCACACACAAACAACAAAATAAAGTTTTATTTTTAATTTGGCAAACTAAGAGTGTTTATTAAATGCAACATTTTTAAATAATAAAATCAGAATTATTTGACTGAATTCGATATGCTAAATAGGCCAAAAATTGTTTTCCTGTTTCGCTATTTTATCGATGCCATCTCATCAGATAAGGTTTTTTCAGATCAGGCCTTTTTGACATTTGAAGCATTCGGCAATCAGCAATTCCGGAACATGCCGGTTAATTCAGAGTTTACAATATTTCATTTTATTTTTTCACAGTGACACATAATTTTGATAAGTTTCCTTAGAAAACTTTGTCTTATTATCTTTTTTCATTATGTGATATTCTAAACTATTAACTAGTAATTCTAAACTATTTTTGTTATTTTTTTCCCACTTAATTCATAAAAAAAAATATGCTGCTTTATATATATACTAGCAAGCTACGCCCCCTACGCTGGTCAATTTCTCTTAACGAACCTTTAATCAAACAAAATATTGACATTTCATAATTCACTTTTATATTTTAACAGAATAATAAGGATACTATAATTTGTGACTCGTGCTATAGTCAATATACACGTCAGGACACGTCGCCCTTATCATTATCTTTTTACGCGTGAAGGTTTCGCTATGGTACTCTATTGTGAAATTTGGTAATTTTAGAAATTCAATAGTTGAAAAATCGCAGAATCATTAGATCATTTTTCTTTAAAAATTGTTCTTAGAGCGCATTTAGATCTTATAAATAACAATCATGCCGAACTTGAAGTTTCTAGCTCCTTCAGCATCGCAAAAATCGCAATTTTAGAACGTTTTTCGCTTCTGCACCCCCCTCGGTGTAGTGGCACCGACATAAAATATAGCCTATGTTGGAGCAGGGATTGTCACCATCCATTTGCCACCATCACTTTTGAAATCGCTTTAGTAGTTCCAGACATTCCATACAAATTGTAATTTAGAATGTTTTTAGAAAATTTTTTGCTTATTTCAGCCTTTTAAATTTCAAATTTTTTTAGATTTTGTTCTTATAGAGCATTTAAATCTTGTAAGTAACGACCATACAAAATGTCAAGTTCCTAACTCCTTCATTATTGAAAATATCATAATTTTGGAATGTTTTTCGCTCCTGCACCCTCTGCGGGCAGTGGCACCGACAAAAAATTTGCATATGTTGGAGCAGGGACTGTCACCATCCATTTGCCACCATCACTTTTGAAATCGGTTCTGTTGTTTCAGAGATTCCATAGAAATTGTAATTTAGAATGTTTTTAGAACGCTTCTTCCTCATCTCACCCTTTTAAATTGCGAATGTTTTTATAATTTGTTCTTAGAGAGCATTTACATCTTATAAGTAACTACCATACCAAATTTGATACTTCTATCTCCTTCAGTACACAAAAAATCGAAATTTTAGAACGTTTTTCGCTCCGGCACCCCCCTGAGGGAGGTGCCGGACATAAAATATAGACATAAAATATAGCCTATGTTGGAGCAGGGATTGTCACCATTAATTTGCCACCATCACTTTTAAAATCGCTTCAGTGGTTCCAGAGATTACCCCCTACAAACAAACAAACAAACAAACAAACAATCTTTACTACTTTATATATTAGTATAGATAAGGGGGGAATTAGCCCCTTGTTCCCCCCCCCCCCTTTATACTTAACCAATCAATCCCGAAAACTAATCAGAGATGCGCCTTAACACAGTGAACCTATAAATAAAATTTGAAGGAAATGGGATAATTCTGCATGAAAAACCCATTTACATAAATTAAGGGGGGTATTAGCCCCCCCGTTCCACCCCTTTATACTTAATCAATCAATCCCGAAAACTAATCAGGGAAGCGTCTTAACCCAATGAATCTATAAACAAATTTTGAAGCAAATAGAATAATTCTGCATGAAAAACCCATTTATATAAATTAAGGGGGGGATTATCCCCCCGTTCCCCCCTTTATACATAACCAATCAATCCCGAAAACTAATCAGGGAAGCGCCTTAACACAGTGAACCTATAAACAAAATTTGAAGGGAAACGGAATAATTCTGCATGAAAAACCCATTTATATAAATTAAGGGGGGGGGGATTAGACCCTTGTTCCCCCCCCTTTATACTTGACCAATCAATCCCGAAAACTAATCAGGGAAGCGCCTTAACTCAGTGAACCTATAAACAAAATTTGAAGGAAAACGGAATAATTCTGCATGAAAAACCCATTTATATAAATTAAGGGGGGAGGGGGAATTAGCCCCTTGTTCCACCCCCTTTTATACTTAACCAATCAATCCCGAAAACTAATCAGGGAAGCGCCTTAACACAGTGAACCTATAAAGAAAATTTGAAGAAAAACGGATATTTCTATGAAGAGTTATCGCATTACGTACGTACATACATACATACAGAACCGGCTGCCAAGCTCTCAGGGCTTGACAGCCAGTGTGATAACTGAAAAATCGCAATTTTAGAACGTTTTTTGCTCCTGCACCCCCTGGGGTTAGTGGCACCGACATAAAATATAGCCTATGTTGGAGCAGGTGTTGTCACCATCACTTTTGAAATCGGTTCGGTAGTTCCAGAGATTACCCCCTACAAACAAACAAACAAGATTTACTCCTTTATAATATTAGTATAGATATATATATATATATTAGTATAATATTTTAACGGTTAAGAACAGAACTAAACATTTTTTTTTTATCTATATTATATTTATTCTTTTATTAAATACGATAAACAATTTTGCATTTATTGCATATATAGGCACATCTTTTATAGTATTCTTCAAAAGAACACTGTTTGAAAATAAATCTATTCTGCTTTAGTCATCATACATTGAAAATAATACAGTTATGACAGATTATTTTTAAATATTTGTTTGTTTTAAGGCGTGTTTATATTAATAGTATATGGAAATTTCTCTTTTTAAAAAATGTATTTATCTAAAATAATAATAAGCAAATTTCATTTATTTGTTATGTCCATATATATGTTAGATTATTAGATCTACTTTCACGATTTTCCCTGTTTTATTCTAAATTACTACTCTATATTCACTAAATCCTTATTCTTAAATTAGCTTTATTGTTAACTCTGTTTAATTCCCTTTTATTTAATATCTAGTTTGTCAAAATTACTTAAATATAAAGCTTTTAGTTATTCTTAATTTTTATCATGATCTCCGATCATTTCTGGGTTTTTAGAATTTTCTTTGAGAGCCATTTTCATTTGTATTCCGAATTTCATTTCCCGCTCTAAGTTACTTTTTACTATAAAATCCGTCCACTGCATCTTTGTCCGAACTCTTTAATAATTATCATTTTATTTACCAATTATTATTTCATTTGTCGCGACGTAGCATGACGCGTCTTCTTTAATTCCTCATTGATTCGGTACGCGTTCTACGTCATAAATTGTGTTAGGTAACAAAAAGCCGCTAACTGCGATTTTCCCTCAGAAATCAGTTCAATTTTTACTTGTCAACGATTCCCTGGCTGCTCGTATGTCTAATTTTAATATATTCTAAATACTTATCCAAATAATTTGATGACGTAGCGATGGTACGGCTACTCTTGTTAGGTGGAAACTGCACAATCGAAATAACTTGAATAAAGCATTGGGTTTGAAGAGACCTTGTTCGTTTAATTAATGGATAATCGCCTCTTGTTTATTCATTCCATTGCCTATTCCGCCACATCGAGACTGCAACGAGATTATTATGCCATTTCCGACTGATGATCACTTATAACTAATTATATCATCAAATAACGCAACTGACGTTCTTATTTTCATTGTAGGACCGTGTGTGCTCTTGCTTCTATTTATCAGATTTACTCCAACTACAACATATAACGTCATTATAGCTATATATATGTGAATTTATATTCATTAAAGTAGGAGTCTCAGAAGTATTAACAGAAGTATACATCAATGAAAAAATCCTTCTATAAATATATAAGAGAGTAAAAATATATTTGAATTTAATATTTTTGTGTCAGTGTAAATGACAATAACGTTTGCAAGTTGACAAAGATAGTAATATTATACATGTGTTTGAATAGCGGAGTGTATTTTTCACGAAATATTTGTTAAAATAAAAGAAATTATATTTATTTTTAGATACTATTCGTAAGTAAATATTTTTCATATGGATTTATTATCAGTAAAATTTTATTATAGTTTAACTAGGGGGCCTACCCCCTGCGAGCTACGCTCGCCAACACCCGTTCAGACTTAGAGGCCTCTAAAAACATGACAGCGTGCTTTGTTTTAAAAATATTGGTAAATCTGTAATTGGGTTGCCATGCTTTTAACGTTTAAATCGGGTATTTTTTTTTTGTTATCATGGCTTCATACACAGCTGTTGCGACAACTGACGACTGTTTTCGGGATTGATAAGTAAAATCAATTACACCTTGAAAACCAGCTTGTATAAAATGGTTAGGTTTAAATTGTGGCTACCTCTCAGACTTTTATAACAACGATCTGTATTCTATTCTTCCTTTGCGTTTAAGGATGAGAAAAATTCCATCTGCTTGTGAATAACATTAAGAACCACGGTATTGAAAAGTACTATGTTATAGACATTTTCAGTAACACGTTTTAATTTTCTCTCTATTTTAGTGCACCATCATGCATATTTTCATGTTATTTTAAATATGTAAATTATTTATTTTAATTAATATGTATATACGAATTTTCTAATAATTATTTATCATACAAAATTAATTAAATATTTTTTGCATGCATGCCTGCATTTATTCGGCATCAATTGATGAGATATTTAAACAAATTTGCTATCCGCGATAATTTTACACCATGTTATGACACTTGAATATTGTCCATAAGAAAATCGGGTACTTTTCCAGTATAGGATCCTTTGCTTTTAGGTTTGGCGTAATTCGAGTTTCAAAAACGGATAGATTCTTTAATATACATATATTTGTTGCCAAAAGTTATGAAAACAAACCCAATGAACTTTTGGTGCTTTTCTATTATATAGGGGTCTTGACGCTTTTTTAAAAAGCTTGGCGCAATTCGAGCATTAGAAAGTGAGATTTGGTGCCAAATGACATAAAGAGCCATGGAAACAAATTCGACGATTTTTTTGTTTATATGCGTATTTTAATTATACGTATATTATTATTGTTTTTTCTATACAAATTACTTCTGATTATATATAAAATAGGATAAATGACATTTTACGCTAAACAAATTGTATAAATATTGAAAAAATGCTTCTGTATACGAAATGACAAAGTGAATAAGTTGACAGAAAGTATGTTGCCAAATTTCCTTTTCCGCCAAGGCTATTTTCTCTGTTTCGTCATATACTGGAAAAGCACCGAACTTTTATGCTTGTTTGTACATGTATTTATATGTAATATATACAATTTATTTATAATTGTCTTTCAATTTACCTCTTTTTGTACATAAAAATAGATAAATGGCTTCTTTATATTAAATAAATTGTATAAACATAAATGACGTATTTACATAAATGACGTCATTTGGACGAATTTATTCAAAATATTTTCAGTTTATAAATTAAATTAACTGCTGACAGACGATTGAATCCTGACGATAGAAATGTGATTTTTTTTTTTTTCAAATTTTCCTGTAAAACATAATTTAACACAATCTTGTCTTCATTATTGATTGAAATAAAAGATAAATTCAAATTCAATTTGAAAATGACGAATAAAAAGAAATCAATATTCCCTATCGGGATCCTTTTCATTTTTTTCCCTTTTTTGTCACAAAAAACTGAGTAATTAGTTGCCATCATTACAGAAATGTCAGTAAAATTAGAAAAAAAATAATATCTCGAAAACTAATTCGAATTTCAAAATTCTATTACCAGTTTCGACATCCGCGGATTTTTACGGACAATTGGTATTAATTTCACCATCAAGCGTTTAATATTTTATTAAAAATAGCTCTGAAACACAATCAGTCGTTTAATCAGTCGTTTCATAAAATCGTTTCATAAATTCGTTTCATAAAATCGTTTCACAAATTCGTTTCATTAGGATTTTATATATATAGGGTAGATTATGCTGTCACAATCATGCGTTTGTTTATCACCCGCTTCAGTACAGTTGTGGCGGACCCTTCGGACTCGTCAACTAATAACGTAGCCATATATAGAAATTAAGAATTAAACAAAAGTATTTTAAATCAATAGTAAAAGAGGTTTGCAGTAAATAAAGGACAGTTAAGTTAACAAAGATCAAATATAAAGTTCATATACTCAAATAATGTGCGGGGGGAGCTAATGAAAGATATCCTGCAGATCTAACTCTAAACTATATGTCTAATCTAATTGAATTCCGAAACCTAACTAGAGCTGCTACGGGAAAATGTCACTAATAGCTTTGTAACTCTATACACAAGAAAGTACGGCAATAATACTAATGGAAGAAAACCCCTTGGATTCCAAGTATACTTAAATTTGAAGTAATTAACGAAACACCTTATTACAAGCAAGCTACTTAGCTCGAAAATCATAATGAAAACTCGATGGCAGTTAAACGTGGATGCTGACGCCACAATACTCGATGAAATCTCAGAAACTGTCTTCATCTTTAGTAATGCACGATATCCGACAAAATCCGAAAATACACTCATTCCCATAAAAATTTACGCATCAAGAAAAAAACGTCCAAATGAAACGAAATTTTACACGCGTAAGTACTACTGTGATATAAGTAAGTGATTAGAAAACCAAAGAAAAAGGATCATTTATTGCAGAAAAAAGTACAAATGAACGGAAATTTTAGTACTCTGTTGGACCCCCTCTAGCGCGAATGCATGATGCGATACGAGCGGGCATTGAGGCATACAAGTTCCGTATGATGTCTTGAGACATCTTGTTCCACAGTTGCTGTAAACGGGCCTCGAGTTCAACCAAACTCGTAGGGTGTCCAACTTGCCGTCCCAAATGATCCCAGATATTCTCGATTGGTGACAAATCTGGGTATCGAGCAGGCCAGGGAAGGGTGGTAATGTGGAAGAGGCAGGCTTGTGACATCCTTGCTGTGTGTGGTCGAGCATTGTCTTGCTGAAAAATGGCTCCTGGGAGTCCTTTCACGAGTGGCAACACATGTGTCTGAAGGATGTCCTGGACGTACCGCTGGGCTGTCATTGTGCCACGGATCAATATTAGGGGTGACCGTGTATCGTAAGCAATGACACCCATACCATCACACCAGCTGTGGTAGCGGTGTGTCGCTGTAAACCTAAAGCAGGATTGAGGCGTTCACCACGGGGCCTCCACACACGAACACGATTGTCATCGCTGCTCAAATTGAATCTAGACTCTTCGCTAAAGACGACCTGGTTCTATTCCGTTGCAGTCCAATCCCGTCGTGCGCGACACCACTCCAAACGGAGGCGTCAGTGGGTGGGTGTCATTGGCAGCACACGTAATGGGCGCCGCTATACAAGATGCCCTTCAGGGAGGCGCCTTCCGATGGTTCGGGAAGACACAGAGGTCCGTAGTGAAGGTGCTGTCTGTGTCAAGATAGCAGTCAATGAGACAGTTGGCTCTACGCGTGCGTTTCGTACGATTTAACGGTCTTCTCGACGACTGGTCTGTCGATGGCGTCCCGAGCCTGGTCGCCGTGTAAATGACGTCTCTTCAGTCCACTGGTCCCAACATTTCCTCACAGTAAAATCAGGACGGACTACTTTACGAGCTATTGGCCGAGCTGACCACCCAGCTTCCATCATCTCGATGATTCTTCCCCTCTCGAACTCTGACAGCTGTTCATATTGTCTTCGATGGCTGCGTAACGGCATGTCTACCTCAGATTTTCCTTTGCAAAAGAAAAGGTACACTCAGACAAGTTCTGCTTACCAGTTTTATACTCCAAGGAGGACGAAATTTAACGCCCTCTAGTGGCATTACGCAATGCGCAATCACACTGCATTTCTAATCATTTGCACATCTGCCTGATATGTACCTTCATGCCAAGTTTCGTTACGATCCCAGAATTATTTCTTGGTGCGCAAATTTTTATGGCAATGAGTGTACTTACTATTATACCACAGTACTATACGGCCATAGCAGCTGTCATGCAACCTACATCCTTCCAACCCTTTTTTGTTTTAAAGAAAACGGAAGTGAAGAGAGACAGAAGGAATGGTGTTTTGTTCGGAGTAAGTGGGATGTGGAAATGGATCCGAGTATATTTTGGTTGTTTTAAGAAGTAATGTGGTTTGGTGGAATTTTTATGAATATTAGTGAAAATGCAAATAGTGTAAATATTATTGTAAATACCAGCTCTTATGTTTAATGAACTCTGTATTTAAATTTTAAAAAGAAGAATTGGTGCGTCATTTGGCTGTCATGATATTACAGCACGCTCTCCCTTACGAGAACGAGAGCTATTACTACGATTTAAAATAATAAAATATGTTCTTTGGATCGCAGTGTTTGGATTACAAAATAGAGGTGAGCTATTTATTTATCATTTGATTGTGTAGTAAGATACTGTTAACTTTATTCGAAAATGTTTAAAAACGTAACTAAAGGAGATTTACTTATTGTTCTGCAAGAAATCGGTGAAGAAGCTGATGCGAGTAAGAGAGTACCCGAATTAAAAGATTTGTTATTGAAATCTAAAGAATACTTAAAGGATAAAGATTTCGTAACTAAATTTTTATTGACTACAGTTTCAGAAAGAAAAAGCGGCGAGGAAGTTAATAGATTGCGTTTACAACAACAAATGAGAAGCGAGAATTTATCGCATAAAGAAGGGGAAAATAGTACGTCATTATCACTAGATAAATTAATTAAAGCAGTTCACAAATTTTGGTAATTCCAGTGCCCAAGAAAAATGAAACATGGAATCTCTTTTTTGATTCTTTAGAACGAGCGTTTAAGCACAAAAATGTTCCTAAGGAATATAAATCGGAAATTTTACTGAAATTAGTAGGTGAAAAAGCAGGAAATGTTCTTGTTTATATTGATGAGGAAGAGTTAGCCGATTATGATAAAATTAAATATTTAATTTTGAAAGAATATGAACCGTCCCCATTTACCTGTTTACAAAGTTTTAGAAACGCTAAAAGATTACCTGGTGAAACCCATCAACAGTTCGGTTCCCGATTAAGATCCTGTTTGTTAAATTATTGTAGAATTCGAAATGTTAAAGATTTCGACTCACTTATTAATTTAATAATATCAGATAAAATTTTTGAAACTTTGGATGGTGAGTTTGCAACTCACATTGCAGTCAAACAAGGAGAGAGTTGGCTTTTGCCCGATCAGTTATCGAAAGACTGTGACATTTATTTTACTGCAAAAGGCAGATCTTTCGAGGAAACAAAATTCGAGAAACAACCTATTTATCGTGAAGTGAATAATGAAAATACTAAATATGTTCCGCCACAACTAAGGAAAAATCAAGTTACGTATTCGAACAGATACTTCCCAAAATCGCGTGATTGTTACATTTATAATTCCCCATTACACCTAGCAAAATTTTGCCCAAACAGAAGAAATAAGTATGAAAAATCTTATACTCAAAATGATGATCAGGGGCAGAGAAAATCTAAAACTCAACAAGATACAAATAAATTGAATCCGAAAAATAATATTAATGCAGTATTTACTAATGTTAATTCCATGCATTTACACATGAATGATCAATTAAACGAAGTTACTCTTTTTCCTTTAAAAAATTATTTATGTAGAAGGAAAATAAATAGAAGCTACTCTGGATTCAGGTACCCCATTTAGTATTTTAAATACGTCATTAATTCCCAATCTGAAAATCGAAGCTACAGGTAGTATTTTGTTACAATCTGCTTTCAAAGAAAAAGTAAAAGCAAATTTGGCTACTATACCCATCCATTATAAATTACCTAACAGTGGAATTTATGTGACTTTAAATACTCTTTTTGCTTTCACTGAAAACATAAATGTTCCTTGTTTAATAATTCCGGACGTATATAATGCTTTGATTGAACTTCAAAATGAAGAGTTGTGCAATAGTCAATTGCAGGAGTTCGAAGGTCACGAAGCTAAAAATACCTCAGACGCCCCACTGGCGAAAGAGGAATTAAATGTTTGTTTTATTTCTTCAGAGAATAAACAAAATGATCGAAACGATGAATTTTCAGAGTTTAATAAGTTTTGCAAAGCACAAAAAGATTGCGCAACTTTAAAGAATTCATTCAAGGACGCTAGATTAGGAAAAAATAATTTTTTGATACGGGATAATTTATTGTATCATAAAGAAACTATTTGCGGTGATAAAATATATCAGCTCGTTCTACCGGAAAGTTATAGAAGTAAAGTATTAGAATCAGCTCATGATTCAATTTTTGGGAATCACTTATGGATGCGAAAAACTAAAGAAAGAATTAAATTATCTTTCTATTGGCCGAATATTTCAAGAGATGTAGAAAATTATTGTAGAACATGTAAGAACTGTCAGTTAAAAAGCCCTGAGAAACAAACAGATAAAATTCCGATAACACCTGTTGTCCGCGAATCATATCCATTTCATACTGTAAATATTGATTGTATAAATGAAATTATTCCGCAGTCAGGAAGGAAGCATAAATATTGTCTTACCTTAATTGATCAATATTCTAAATGGCCGGAAGTAGTACCATTACGGAGTCTCTCTATTAAAACGGCATGTGATGCTTTATTAGATATTTTTATGCGCACCGGAATTCCTGAAGTTATCTGTTCAGACCAGGCCACTAATTTTAAATCCGAACTGACTAAAGAATTTGAGAACCAGTTAGGGGCATGTCCTCGCTTTTCAACTCCATCATACCCCGCCTCGAATGGATTGATTGAAAAATTTAATCGTGTGTATAAACAAATGCTACATCATGTAATCCGTACGGATCCTATTAATTGGTATAAACCTATTCCTTTTCTGCTTTTTGCCTACCGTGAGGTGCCAAATTGCACAACTGGAGTATCACCGTTTAAGCTCATGTACGGTCGTGAAGCTAGAGGTCGGGAAGCTTCTACTCTAGATAGGGTATATGCGATGATGTTGTCTTGAATGTATTGGATGTCAGTTGAAAATTGTGAAATATAATGTAAGTGACGATGTTGACGAGGAGATGCTTTTTCAGACTTTTGTAGGAATGCAAAGGTTAACGGTTTTTGGTCTGTATATATCGTGAATTTTCTTCCTTCTAGTAAATGCTTGAAGTGTTTAATGGAGAGGTAAATGCCAAGTAATTCTCTATCGTAAGTACTGTAGTTCTTTTGTGCATCATTTAATTTTTTAAAATAAAATGCGATAGGTTTCCATCCATTATCTTCATACTGTTCAATTACTGCTCCAATCGCCGAATCTGAAGCGTCCGTACTACTTGACAGAGGTAGTTCAGATTTTGGAAATGATAAGAGTGCAGTATTGACTAAATCATCTTTGCAGTGTTGAAACTGTACTTTCGCTTCGTCTGTCCAAGGAATTTTTCGTCTATCTTTCTTTTTTGCTTCTTTGAGGTAATCATGTAAGAGAGATTGTTGTTTTGAAGCGTTCTTTAAATATCGACGATAAAAGTTAATCATGCGTAGGGATGTTCTAAGTTCAGGAATAGTTGTTGGAAGTTTGTAGTTAACGATGGCTTGAACTTTGTCCGGTAAAGGACGTAAGCCTTGAGGAGTAATTAAATATCCCAAAAATTCTATTTCTTGTGTTCCCATGACAGATTTGGAAATGTTAATGCGAAGTCCATAATGGTTTAATCTTTCAAAAACCAATTTGAGATGATTTTTGTGTTGTTCTTCACTTGTAGATGCGATAAGAATATCATCTAAATAGGCGAAGACAAAATCTAGACCTGAAAAAACTTCATTAATAAATCTTTGAAATGTTGCTGGTGCATTCTGTTCCGAATCTATTGGCGATGGAACATCCCCCCCCCCTCTTTTTTGTTTCTGGCAACCCGTTAATGTAACCTTGTGTGTGAGTAGGTGTGCTCGGAACTCGGTGGGAACAAGCTGCCGTTGCTATCTTTCTCCACATCGTATTTATTAACTAAATAAATACTATAGTTTTATATACAGTCCATTTGTTCTAAGTTCGCACAACTAGTACGAAACCTCCGCACATTTGTTGGTCCTAAGCGACCCGGAGGTAACCAGCGCATCTTCAGTGTTTTACGAAAAACTTGCGATTTCTTTATCTTCAACAAGAAGATCAACAGTATGTCGGAGGCAGCAGTTACGACTCTAAATCGAAAGCGCGGTAACATCAAGTCTCAGCTCACCAAAATATCCAAAGCGATTAACAAAAATACTTTCGAAATAGCTGAATGGCTGTCTCATTTGGAGTGTTTAACTAGAATACAAGAAAAGTTCGAAGTTATCAAGGAGGATTATTATAAAATCGTGAAAGAGGACGATTTTGAACAAACAGAGCAGCAACTGTCTCTACTGGATGAGGACATTAGAACAATAGAGGTAAGTCTTAAAACCTCTATTAAGAAATTTTATTGTGAATCTAATGTTAGCGCTTCTTCAAGTAATGATATAAGTGTTAGTAATCATAAAGCAATTATAAAACTGCCCAAAATTCCATTACCGGTTTTTACTGGAAAAATTGAGGAGTGGAGCATTTTTAAAACTGCCTTTAATACGCTCATTACAGAAAATTCTGATTTGAACGACAATGAAAAGCTTTTCTGTCTTCATGGCGCTTTATTGGGGGAACCCAAAAGCATACAAACCCCAGACGATAGTTATACGTCTCTCTTTAGTGCATTAGAACAACGGTATGAGAACAAAAGAAGAATAGTAGATTATCATATAAAAATATTCTCAACTTGTACCCAATCAAATATGAATCCGCAAAAGATCTTCGAAATTTATTATATAATGTTAGAAAGAACTTAAGAGCCCTTAAAGTTTTAGACATTGAAAGAGATACATTCTCTAACGCCATATTATTAAATATACTTTTAGACAAACTTGATCGAGACGCTCGTAAACAATATGAGCTCACGTTAAAAGATAACGAAGTTCCTAACTTTAACGAATTTCTCGAATTCTTCGAACGAAGATGTCAAATCTTAAATAGCATCAGTGCTAGTTCTTCTTCAAAATTCAATTCTAACTCTAACCGTTCTAAGTCTTGATAAAACACATAATAAAAAGTGCTTCAGGAAGATCTCTTTTCAATATTAGTAAGATTTAGAAAGCACATTTACGCATTCACGGCAGATATCAAACAAATGTTTAGAATGGTAGAAATTAACCTGTCACAGCATAAATTCCTAAAAATTCTATGGAAGGACAGTAAGTCATCGCCTGTCAAAGTTTTTCAACTCTCAATCGTTACCTACGGGACCGCCTGCGCCCCATATCTAGCAACCAAGACTTTGCAACAACTTGCTTTGGATGAAAAAAGGGACTTCCCATTGGCTTCGAATATTAAATGATTTCTACATGGACGATTGCTTGTCTGGTGCTTCATATTGAACCCAAATGCAATTAATTCAGCGAGAATTAACGCAACTTCTCCAAAGAGGAGGAATGAGCTTGCACAAATGGTGCTCCAATGGAGTTCAGTCTAAGGATCAGGAAATATTTCCCCTTGACAGAAATTCCGAGGAAATTGTGACAAAAACTTTAGGAATGCTATGGAATAGCTTCAGTGATACATTTACCTACAAGGTAAACATAAGTGAAAAACAAAACTTTAGTAAAAGAGATGTCCTTTCACAAATAGCTCGTATCTATGACCCCCTTGGTCTACTTGGACAGGTGATAGCAAAGGCAAAAATCTTCATGCAACAACTGTGGCTACTCAGTGTGGATTGGAACGAAAAACTACCTCCACACGTTTCTCAGCAATGGGAAAACTTCATCGCAACATTACCAGAATTAGAGACAATTAAAGTGACAAGGTGTTTCTTAAAACTGAACGTTAAATCTGTGGTGCTGAACGGTTACGCAGATGCTTCTTCTAACGCGTACGGTGCAGTCATATATATTCAAACTATCTCTAACTCTAATGAACTAACTAGTCAACTTCTTTGCAGCAAGTCCCGTGTTGCTCCGACGAAAGTAATGACAATTCCTAGATTGGAATTAGCTGCATGTCTTCTTCTGACAAAATTGACTAACAAGGTCTTCGAGGCCTTAACACAACCTCTCGACTCCGTCCAGTTGTTCTCTGATTCAACTATAGCACTAGCTTGGATTGAAACTCCTCCAAATTTGTTAAAGACATTTGTGTGCAACAGAGTATCGCAAATTCAGCAGTTATCAAAAAACTATAAGTGGTCTTACATTCCATCCGAGAGCAATCCATGTGACATGGTTTCTAGAGGACTTGACGTAAAAGCTCTTGCTGGTAGTGAACTGTGGTGGCAAGGTCCACAACTTTCAACTGTTAGTGAACAACCTTTGGAGACTATTCGTAATCCAGATATTCTGTGTGACAATTTATATGTGAATGAACTGAAATGTCCTGCGAAAATGACTCTTTTTAACATTAATGACTCTAATTTTATGAATTATTTATTTAATTTAACTAATAATTTTTTGAAATTAATTAGAATTCTAGCCTTTATTTATAGATTTATTAGAAACTGTAAGAAGCGCGATAAATTAAAGGGTCCTCTTTCTGCCAACGAGATCCAGAAATCGGAAATTTACTTATTGAAATACATTCAGGTAAAGTATTTTACACATGAAATTGATGCCTTGAAAAAAGGTTCTTCAGTCCCTCCTGCAAGTAAGTTAAAATTTCTGAATCCTTTTTTAGATTGTAATGAACTAATCAGAGTAGGTGGGAGACTCTCACATGCGAACATACATTATAAAAGCAAATATCCCATAGTTTTGCCAGAAAAGGATGGGTTAACTAAACTTAATTTTCAATAATATCATCTTCGTGATTTTCATGTAGGACCCCAGGCTCTTTGGAATACTGTACGTCTAAAATATTGGCCACTTAGCGGCAGAAACATTGCACGTAAGGTTGTGCATGAATGTGTACAATGCTTCAAAGTTAAGCCCATAATGGCTAACCAGCTCATGGGGGATCTCCCACCTGAGAGAGTAATACCTAGCCCTCCCTTTTCTAATGTCGGATTCGATCTGTGTGGACCCTTTGAAATAAAATACAAGGGCCAGAGAAATGGTACCCTCCAAAAAATCTATGTAACTATATTTGTATGTATGGTCACTAAGGCTGAAAAGCTCAACAATTTTTAGCGACAACGCTACAAATTTTGTTGGGGCTTCAGCAGAACTTAAGTGTCTACGAAAACGTATGAATAGCGAAGAAATCTCTAACCTTTTGGCATCAGAGGGCATCTGCTGGAAATTTTCTCCTCCTAGAGCACCCAACTTCGGTGGCCTTTGGGAGGCGGGAGTTAAAGCATTTAAATATCATTTTAAGAGAGTAGTGGGTTAAGCTCATTTAACGTTAGAGGAATTTCTAACGGTAATTGCACAAATCGAGGACATATTAAATTCGCGGCCACTTTCTCCTTTGTCGACAGATGCCGACAGTTTTGAAGTATTGACTCCTGGTCACTTCCTCATAGGAAGACCGCTTAATGCGCTTCCAGAACCAAATTTAATTGAGGTAAAGGATAACGTATTAAAATAATGGCAAAGAACACAAAAAATGGTGCGAATTATATGGAAGCGTTAGCAGAATAATTATCTTAGTTACTTACAACAACGAAACAAATGGCTATTCAAAAAGCCAAATATTTTGCCAGGTATGTTGGTATTAGTAAAGGAATCACAACTTCCTAGTTGCACTTGGTCTCTAGGCCGTATTACTAAAGTAATCCCAGGTGCTGACGGACATGTCAGAGTAGTAGAGGTACGAACCGCGAAGGGCATTTTTAAAAGATCTGTATCTAAAATTTGTATTTTGCCCATGATAGATAATGAAATTAATGTTCAGTAACAATTTAATATTTATTATTATTATTATTATTATTAATTGTATACTTATTGTGATGGTTTTAATTGCTTATAATTGTATCATGTTGTTTTCTTTATTATCTGTGTTACATTTGTTATATATTGAAATACTTGTAATATTTCAACGCCGGGCGGGATGTTCTGTATCTATTGGCGATGGAACATTCCCCCCCCCCTCTTTTTTGTTTCTGGCAACCCGTTAATGTAACCTTGTGTGTGAGCAGGTGTGCTCGGAACTCGGTGGGAACAAGCCGCCGGCCGTTGCTGTCTTTCGCTTCATCGTATTTATTCACTAAATAAATACTATAGTTTTATATACAGTCCATTTGTTCTAAGTTCGCACAACTAGTACAAAACCTCCGCACACATTCTTTAAACCAAAACTCATTACATTGAACTCGTACAAACCAAATGGAGTAATAATTGCTGTTTTACACCTATCTTCTTCGGCAATGGGCACTTGGAAGTAGGCTTCAAATAAATCGATTTTAGAATATATAGTTGTATTTTTCAAAATATGATGGAAATCTTCTATTCGATGGATAGGATATCTATCAGGAACAGTTCTGGCATTGAGTTGTCTGTAATCTCCACATGGGCGAAAGGTACCATCCTCTTTCGTAACCATATGAAGAGGACTTGACCATTGAGAACTGGAGGGTCTTATTAACACATTCCAACCTACTTGAAAAGTGTTTATGACTTCGGTTTGTCTGGCCGTATAGCCGTCTGCCGTCTGCCGTCTGGCCGTCTGCCGTCTGGCCGTGCTCTAACTCCCGTAAATATGCTCGGATTGCTCTGCACTTTTTATATGTTATAGTCGTTATCTATAGCATGTCCCCTATTTCAACGGAAGTGTGTAGCACTGATAGTTTTTTTACAGGGACACTCAAAAGAATTCCGTTACATTGCGGTCTATGGGGAAAAATCATTGACGGTTTATTTAAATAATGTTTCACTATTTTAAACGCATTGAAATTTATATATATCACTAAGGTGCATTAGAAGAAGCTTAATATGGAATAGGGTGTGCATAGCACTTATAGTTACTTTACAGGGACAGTCAAAGGAATTCTGTTACATTACGTCTATGGAGAAAAATCGTCTGCGGTTTATTTAAATAATGTTTCACTATTTTAAACGCATTGAAATTTATATATATCACTAAGGTGTATTTCAAGAGGCTTACTACAGAATAGTGTGTGTACAGCAGTCATTGTTCATTTACAGGGACGCACAAAAGTTCGCGAACACATTTCCGTATTATTTAACTCCAGACGGAGAATTTTAAACTGTGCTACGCGTTTCCTAACTGAACTAAAATTTAACATCCTATGTAGTATATATACAAATCTATAGATCCTATACAGGGCTGAATAAAAGTATTCGGATATTTTAGATGTTATCTTTTAGCTTATTAAACGGTATGATTTGTAAAATTATTTTGGAAGCGTTGGAAAGTGTTACATAATCTATGCTTGACGCATGATTTTTCGTTCTTGTATTATTATTGAGCAGGAATTGGAATTCTTGCTTCGCTGTCGCAAGCCGTTGAGGATTTAATTGTCTTTGTTTAGAATGGACAGGTTGACCTTATGTTATAATGTGATGTTGAACATTATGTTTTACACTTGATAAAAATAAATTTGGTTTGGTTATCTCAGGATATTCTTTTAGAAGGTTATAAAATTTATTGGTATTATTTACAGTACCGACATCACTATCTTCACTGACAGCAGCAACTTCGCCAGTAATAGTTAGCTGAGTTACTCCGTCAATCAGTTTCTTATTATGCAAATCAATTAACAAGTTAAATTTGTTTAGAAAATCAGCTCCCAAAATGCCTTTATTGATCTTTGCAACGATAAAAGAAAATTGAAATTCCCGTCGAAGTCCTAAATCAAGTGTTAGCATCTTTATACCATATGTTTCAATTTCTGTACCATTTGCTGCATACAGTTTATAATCCACGGATTGTTTATCTTGATTAGAAGCTGGTAAAATACTAACATCTGCACCGCTATCTACCAAAAATCGCAGTTTCGATTTTTTATCTTTAACAAATAAGCGAAATTTGCGACAATCCGTAAAATTATTAGCAGTAGAGCATGCCGCATTCTCTACTGCATTTTGGCGTTTCCCTGGTTTGGTGAATAATCAGTTGACCAACTACACGGCGGAGTACATTTATCTTGATGACATTTGGCCCCATAACGGAAATGATAAAAACAGTATTTTCCTCGAGGATTAAATCTCTTTTTAGAATTGCTTCGAGATCTTCTGCCAGAAACAGAGTTATTCCGTAATCGTGGTCGTGATATATGATCAACACTTAATTGGGCAACTTGCTGTTCAAGGGATTTGATTTTGGATAGTAATTCGGTATTCGAGCATTTACAAGTAGAAGATGCGCTGCAAATATCATTAGAAGGTGTCATATCGGCAATCTTGTCAGCCATAATCGCCAGCTTTGGTAGCTCTTCATCACTAACAAGTATTATATTTCGCATAGAATCTGGTAATTTTTCTAGCCATAAAGTTTTTATTAAATTTTCAGATACATCTGATGTTGCGTCTGATTTCAGTTTCTGTAATAATTGACTGGGTTTTAAATTACCTAAATCAATTCCAGTAATTCCTTTTTTAATACGAGTGCTTTCACTTTTTTAAACAAGTCTAAAAGTCTTGTTTTATATTCCGTTTACTTCCTATCGGTATGTTTTGTTACAATATCCCAAATGTTCTCGACGTATTTCGGTTCCAATTGCGATACTAAATAATTAAATTTGGTTTCCTCAGAAACAATTCCGCTTATCTTAAACTGCGCCTCAACTTGAAAAAACCAAATTTCCGGGCGATCAATCCAAAAAGGAGGAATTTTAACACACACCTTACATTGTTCTTGCATAGAATCTTTTGATTTTTCATCGTCTGCAGGCATATTTACTTAAAGATAGATTAATACAGTTATTGAGCAATGTTTTTTTTAGAAATGCGGGTCACCAGTTGTTGGAGAGTCGATTTTCATAAACGATCGTTAATTATTTTTATTGCGTGTATTTTCTAAATAAAATACTGACATCATTATTCAGTTTAAACTTATCAGATTTATTTTCATCGAACAAACTTTTAAGATGCAAAACAAAAACTAGAACTTTAGAGTGTTGCCAAATTTTAAAAACTAAATGACATAAAATTGTAAATTAGATAAAAATAATACAATGAGCTAAACATAATATGATGTACGTATAAAGACTATAAATTATGCCACAACATATACGTATATGCTAATTGAAGGAAGTTTTTCTTCAAAATAACTTGAAGTTTTAAAACGGGTTTATAATACTCGTACTAGCGAATTTAAAAGTTATATGCTATTTAATACCGAAAGTAGAGAAATGAATATGCATGTTGAATAGAACATTATGGGAATTTTTACAATTAAACATGTTCTTTGCTTTAAAATACCAAGTATTGAGCAGATTAATAAGGGGAATTTATTACTATATGTACTTTTTAATAAACAAAATAATGTTCAGGACTAAATGTTTATAGTTATTTCTTTTTCTTTTCTTTTCTTTTCTTTTTTAAGTTTATCATTTAAATCAATCTTTAAGTAAATACTGGAATACTTAACAAGCGTTTGAAAAATATGTTTTAATTTTATTTTAAATAACACCAGACATTTGTATTCCAGTTAAAAGATTTTA
Source organism: Maratus michaelseni (assembly GCA_963931845.1). Lineage (NCBI taxonomy): Eukaryota > Metazoa > Arthropoda > Arachnida > Araneae > Salticidae > Maratus > Maratus michaelseni. The sequence continues at coordinate 400,162,088 of OZ007592.1, forward strand.
AACCCCCCCCCCCCTTTTTTTTTGAGAAACAAGAATTAGTTTTTCTACTCCTAATTATTAAATTTATTTTTTTATAAGAACTTTACGATTTTAAAAATTCTTATATATATAACTTAATATATCACTCGTAAAAATAGCATTAATTACCTGAGATTAAATGTATTAAATCACATTCGATATTTCAAATATTATCCCTCCAAAATGATTAATAACAGAAAGTAGTAATGTTGTATTCAGCAAAAATTATTCAGTAATTTATTTCAAGCAACAACATCAATCATGATTTATCGGAATACTGTAAGAAAAAAAAATTATTAGAATGAAGAAAAAAAGATATTACATAACTATTCTACATCACGTATAAATATCTATAAGTTCTCATGTAACATAATGAGTAATCGATGTTTCTCTGTTTTTTTAAATGTAAGTTTTATTTTTATAATTTCATTCTTTAATATTATTCAGATATTCACATGTAATATTATTCATTTATAAAACTTAACAGTGATTATTAAACGAATTTCTTTTTTACTTGATTTAAAAAAATAAATAAATAAGAGGACTTCTTTTAAAGTTATTGTAGTACCGATATCATTTGCTGATAAATTTTATATTATTATAGAATCAAAAGAATATTTTTATTATGAGCATATACACAACACAACTAATGAAACTATATTTTAATTGACTTATGTGTAAATCAATATATATATACACAATATGCCCATTAAAGTCCCTTGCCACCCTTTTAACTTCGGAACGGCTGCTGCTATATTCATAAAAGTAGTGTCTAGGTATAGTAAAGTAGCCATGCGCTACTCAATGAAACCGCCTACGGCGCCACCTGGTGGAATGCTGCGAACCTAGCATTCCTATCTCGAAAACGGAAAGAGATAGCGAAAAAAAGCGATTCACAAAGTTGTAGAGCATCACCCATTTAGTACGAAAAGACACCTTGTTGACATTAATGCGAATAATAGAACGGTTAAATTTGCTTTTTCGTGATTTCGTACGCTGTGACGTGATAAAACGATCTTAGAAAGAGAAATACAACTAGTTATTATAATATACATTTATTTGAGATGTTCTAACTTCTCACCGTCAGCTGCAATGCATATTTGTATCCTTGTTCGAATTTCACGTTGCACACGTTGGAGCATAGAGGGTAACACGTTAGCACAAGCGTCCGAAAAGCGTCGTTTAACGTCCTGCAATGTTTGTGCAGGGGTAGCATACACCTTCTGTTTCATAACTGGTTGTTTATTTCTTTCTAAGATTGTTTTATCACGTCACAGTGAGGAAATCATGAAAAAACAAATGCGCGTTTTAACCGTTCTATTCTTCGCAATAATGTCCACAAGATGTTTTTTGTACTAAATCGATGATGCTCTACAACTTTGTAAATCACTTGTTTTCCCTATCTCTTTTCGTTTTCGAGATAGGAATGCTAACTCTACAGCTTTCCACCAGGTGGTGCCGTAGGCGGTTTCATTCAGTAGCGCATGGGTACTTTAGTATCCCTAGACACCACTTTTATGAATATAGCAGCAGCCGTTCCGAAATTAAGAGGGTTGCAAGGGACTTTAGTGGGCATACTGTATATATATAGTGCTGGGGTTACAATTTCGTTGTCAATAAATTATTACTTCCTAAATCATAATTTCAAGTTTCAGTTGGTGTTATCGTAATGTTTCATTAATGGTTATATATATATATATATATATATATATATATATATATATATATATATATATGCAAAAATTGGGTGCCAATGGACCTATTCTCACCATTAAATTTTATAAGACATTCTTCCTCTAAATTTTATTAGTATAATTCACATAAATTTTATCAGTATTCTGATTAGGCAAAGAATACTACAAATTTAGTGGTGGCAAACGGCCCATTGGCGCACAGTGGAGTATTTGACCCGAAATCCTAGCCAAAAATATTGTCCGATTGCCTTGAAATTGTTAGATGTTATTCGGTATCAATATGGCATGTTTGGTATTGTAAATGAAGTCTATAGCATTTACTGTTCATTTACAGAGACACCCAAAAGAATTCCCTTACATTATGTCTATGGGAAAAAATCGTTTGCTCTGTATTTTAATGATATCACACTATTTTAAACGTACTGAAATTTATATACATCACTGAGGTGTATTAAAGCACTTATTGTAGAATATGGTGGTCATAGAATATAGCGTTCATTTACAGGGACACACAAAAGAATTTGGCCGAAGAATAAATTTAACTATTGAAGTCTATGACCAATAATTGCTGGAAGTGCGCTTGTAGTTGTGATATGCATTTTTAAATTGAATTTTTCTTGTAATATTACTTTGTGTGGATACATTCTATAGATCATATACAGGATTGCACAAAAGTTCTCAAGCACATTTCCGTTTATTCCCTGAAATGGCTGAATGGAAATGTTTAACTTTGTTATGCGTTTCACTGAACTAACTTTTAGCATACTATGTAGTATACATACAAATCCATAGCTTAGTTTAATATTTTATATCTTAAAAGCTGACGGAGTGTAAGTAAAATTTTAACACTTCACATAATAATAAGTATACATTTTGTAAATATTTTGACAACTAAGAAACAAAAGAGACATCATTTAAGAAGAGCACAAAGAAAAAAGAAGTTAAAATATCAATTTACTAAGTAGATATTTTTAAAATACGAATACATCACATGCCCATAGACTTAACATTACCGAAGGGAGTTTGAAAGTCGAGTGACTTGCAGCCTTAAATGTTTACTTTTTATAAGAGAAAAGTAATTTTTGATAGATTTTTTTTATTTACTAGTAATGTTTAATTAAATGTATTTGATTGTACTATCTATAAAATTTGTTATTTACATTTAATTTACTTTAATAATAATTACTACATTTAATAAAGATTATTTGCATTTGATAATACATTTAATACAGTAGTGTCTCTACAGTATAGAGATGCTGGTTTTTCAGTGTATTTAATAGATTACCTGTTTCAATCTGATTCTTCAGAACTCTGTTTTTTGATCTTCTTCATCACACTCGTCTTGGCTTTTATCAGGACTACCATTAGACCTAGCTGGCAGAAGAAGTTGTAGGGTCTCGCTACTGTATGGCTTGCTCTTTTCCCTTGGTCTTTGTCTAGAGCAGTTTATAAAAGGATCACTGCTTAAAAGAAGCCAATTTGGAACATCTCTATAGCATACTTCTCTATTGCGAACTTTTCTATTGCACTTTCTTGAGTACTTTGTACGGTACTGTCTAAAGTGTTTGTTTCTGGAATCGGCAGCTTCTTCTGACCATTGGCCAATAGGTACGACTGCTTTATTAATTACAGTGCCACCGTGAATCAAAACCTTGTGCATTGTTGGAATCATGGGGTACCAATTGTAAAGGTTCACATACAGTCTTGCTGTTTCATCAGCAGATGTTTGGATTTTTTTTTCGTCAATGCGATGCTCACTTTTTATGACTTCCAATGTTACTTACAACCTTTTAATCATTTCTGCGTCTTCTCCAGACTTCTTTAATTCCCTCCTTTCTCCCCTTATTTTCTACCTAGAAGCCCCCGAAAATAATTGGAGACACTTTTTTTTGGAAATAAGTATTTAAAATTTGAAGCCGATCTGATATTTCTATCAAGAGGTATCGAGTTGCGTAGGTATGTACGTACTTACATAGGTACGTACATGCATACATACAGGATATGTAGGGGCAAAAGCTCTCAGGCAATATCCTGTAATCTAAAAACCTGCAATACTAGAGTAAAAATAAAGTTTTTATCTTTTTAATTCGGTTGCCGCAAAAAATGGGATTTAAGTAGTCCACCCGAAAAAAAATTATATAAAAAAATGGCAACAATATGCGGAAAATTTTTTTGCAGAAATTGGCACTCAAGACTATAACTAATACGATTATAATTCAAACATGGTCCGGCAAAGCCCGGCACATATTTAAAAAGCTTTCGATATGTTTAAATTAGAGCGAAAAATGCTTTAAAAAAGACCCTTTTACACATTTAATATTTTTTTATCACATTAAAAACTAAACTATTAAAATTTACACATAGTTTAACACTAAGCTCTGACCTTTGTTAAACACGTAAGACCTGTTTAGTTTCAATTTAACAATTCATTGAGACACAAAAAAATTATATTTAAACATAACAACAATGTCAAAAATCAACAAAAAACACGTCTTCTCACAAACAAACTTCATCTTCAACTGAGGCCAAGAGCCACTAGATATAACTCAGGTTCCAAAAATAGACAAAGATCGACGCATCAATTAGTTAGCTATTAAAATATGATTTTTACAATTGTTGACGAAATTTAAATTTTTGCATTTTTGTCCAGGTTTTTGGATCAAATACTCCACTGTGTGGCGCCTAGATTTTTACACCACTGCGTTAATCGCCTCAGTCCCCACACCCGCAAATATATCACTTAGAAAAAAAAACTGATTAAAACTACAAAACATGTTTTTGAGTACATTTTGGTTGTTTTAGCAAAATTCAAGTAAAATTGAACCATTTTACTTCAATTAACAAAACATTTTTGCTAACGATACATTTTTTTTTCTTTTTGGAATTGCAAAAAAAAAAAAAAAAAAAAAAAAAAATGTTGATTCAAACAAAATTTTTATTGACCTATATTTAAACAAAAAATTTGTTTAAATACAGGTCAATGAAAATTTTGCTTGAATCAAAAAAAAAAAAAAAAAAATTGTTAAAAACCATTTTTTTTTTTTTTTTTTTTTTTGCAATTCCAAAAAAATTTTTGCATCGCCAGCAAAAAATGTTTTGTTAATTGATGAAAAATGGTTCAATTTTACTTGAGTTTTGCTAAAACAACCAAAATGTACTCAACAAAAATGTTTCGTATTTTTAATCAATTCCTTTTTCTGAGTGAACGAATATTTTTTTTCAACAAAACCACCTTCCCCTATATTAACGTGATCATTATAGAAAGAATTATATTTTTTCTGATAATTAGAAAATATAAATATATGTATTACTAGCTGGCCCGCCTGGCGTAGTCCGTGTCCGTGATAATAAAATTAAACAAATCTAAAGTTTGCATCATTTGATATCTTTAACCCGATTTCGTATTAAATTATTTATTTAAAAGTACTGCGCACGCGACTGAAAATAGTTTAGTTACATTTTCTGCCGATAAGGGGTGGATTTTGATATAAACGAACCTCCGACACGTGTTCCCACTGCCTGTGGCACCGCATAGTACCCGTGCAGCGCACGCGCTGCCAAAATCTTTTAGTTCCATGGGAGTTCAATGGTTTCCGCCAGGGGAGAACCCTGTTCCAAACAAACTACCTGCTGAATGAAACTCCAACACGTGTCCCCGCTGCCTCCGGCACCGTATAGCCAGCGTGCTGCGCACGCTCTAGAAAATCTTTTAATTTCACGTTCCAACACCAGGGGTGCAATTTGTTCCCTACGAACATCCCACACGGGTGCCCGTTGTATCAAGGGAGTTAAATGAACCAATTCCCGTCGAAATCGGGCCCACATAACTGGAGAAAATAATGCGCCCCTGGCGGTGGAAGGTGGAAATAAAATTTGTAATGCAAAATAAAACCAAGTGGAATCATTCAAACCCCTTTGTGATCGGGCATATAGAACACAACATAAGAATACACAGTTAGAGAAGAAACCTTGTAGGATTGCCCGCCAGGGGGCGCTTGGTCAAGTGCCTAACAACAGCTTTGGCTGTTGGTATGTATCAAGTAAATACGGGTTGTGTACTTTTATTAGGAACATAATTTAATTTTTACAATAAATTGTCATTTGAAATTTTCGTTATTCTCTATATATAACATTTATAAAACGCTACGGAAGAAACTAAAAATGTTAAATTTCTTCAATGAGATTTGTTTTGTGTAAATCGGAGCAAGGCGTTACTCGCAAATATGACGAATAATTTGTTCAAGAAAACCGCCTTCCCCTACATTAACACGATCATTAAAAAAATAATTTTATTTTTCTGATACTTAGAACATGACGAAGACGCTACGCTAAAATAGGCGCCAATTGGCACCCCTTCCAAAGCTCAAATTCAAATCTATATCTTAATTAGTTATCTTAAGTTTTGTTCTTTAGTAAAAATTGGCAATTACTTCCTTTCATTTTCGCAAACTAAATGGAGGCAACGGCCAGAGAAACAGATCTCTTTTTAGTTTCAGTTTTTAATGAAAACTGATCCCTGAATGAAGTTTTTTCGGATTTCTTTTTTTTGACTGCCGACGTCAGATTTTTGGCGGTTTGTTGAAAAAAATAAGAAAAATTACCGGTCGAATATTTCAAAACTTGCATTGTCGGATGCAGAAAATTATTTTACATATGCTCATAAATTTTCAAATTGATATCTTAATTAGTTTTCATAAACTTTACTATTTTTTAAATAAATTTCGAATTAGTTCATTTCCGCTTGCAAATCGTGATTAGGAGTGCTTTTCTTTAGAAATTTTGATAAAAAAGATGGCATTTTCGATGCAATGTTTAATGAGATTCTAATTAATATCTGGCTAATTATCAAAATATTAAAATTCTTAGTCCCAGGTGCATCAGGTTAGGCCTTGCACTATCTAAATCTAAATTTTCAGGCTTCTAGGTACGCTAGATTTTGCTAGAAATCGCAGACAGACAGACAGACACGCACATGCATACACACACAGAGCGAGACTTTCTTTTATTAATATATATAATATTTTAAAGAAAATTTTAGAGGACTTATTTTGTGTCTTTTCAATATAAAGAACATTTTTATTGAAATTTTCGATTGAAAATTCCTATATATGGGAAATTGTGAAACTTTGGGACATTGCTTACATTGGGACATCAATCTCTCAGGTGTTGTAGTCTTTTAGTACAGATAAACAGTACTAGAGATTGATAAATGACAGATCAATCTACTTTTGAGTGTAATATGGAAATCATGCGATAATCGTATTACTATTTTTATCCCTCTATTTGTTTTGAAACTGTTACAGTAACGTTACTGTTTTGATTTATAATATTTATTAAGATAAAATATGTAAACATTTTTATCATGCTCGTTGTAGTCTTATTAATCAGAATACTAAATAATCATATGTCCTTTATATGTCAACTTAAATGAATCATATACCCTAAAAAATTAAGGGGTTTAGCAGGCTTGCACTGAGTATGCACTGCACATTTTGCTCCAGTGTAATTTTAAACTAAAAAAGCTCTAATACAGTGATGCTTCGGGTTACTTTAACCCTTAGTCAAAATCATGAAATTAAATATTAAAATAAGAGATTAGTAGAAAAACCTGTTATGTTACGGTTTCTGGAAAAATGTTTATTTTATCCATGAAGATCTTATAACGTATTGAATCATATTTTACGGGTAAAATACTAGAGTTATATTTAGTTTTATAAGATATGAGATATTATTAATTATTATTTAATAATTTAGCATTTGATACTTTATTTACATTAATATTATTTTTTAGTATTTGATAATTAAATGTTAATAACTTACTAATTATTAAATGCTGCTAATTAATAAGTTTTTCTGAGAGAATTTGGTTCCAAATCTTAACACATTAGACATACTGTATCCAAAAATAAGATAAACTAATAAAATTGATATAAAAAAGCTTTTCGTAATTTAATTTTTGTCATGTAACATCGCTACATTTACTACAAAGCATGAAATTTCAGTTAAAAATTATTTTGTACATAATTTGGGAAAAAAGAAATGATATTTTCTCAATTTTTTACATTCTCTTTAAAAAAAATTATTTAAAAAGGTATCTTCAATTAATTCAGTGCATCTTCTGAAAAAGCAAAATAGTTTATTACTTACATTAATTCTTTCATATCTCAAAACTCTTAATATCCAAATCCTTAAGCAATTTTGGATACGATGATAAAATCAAGCTTTAGTCACATTTTATCTTTGAAAACATTTGCTCAAATTTAAATAAGAATGAAGCCTTTATGTGTAATCTTGCATAATGTATTTTGAGATGCTTGGAAAAAGAAAATGCCTAGAATTTTAAATAAATTTAGCTGTTAAAAAGGGCTCAAAGAAAAGAAAGATTTGACAGTTTAATAGCAGTTTAAAATATTAAATGCCTCTAGAGTGATTTAGATTGCAGTCAGTGAGTGTTTAGCGCTTCAAAATCTTAATTATACTTTTGATTTGTTATGTTTTTTACTCATTGTGCTTTTTGTTCATTATAATTTATAAAACTGGGAATTATCTTTGTTCTGTATCTTAAGTATTCATATGCAGTATAAATACAGTTCTGCTATTCGTGCTTTCTTTTTAACATTTAACATGCCTTATTTCGAAAGAATTTTTTACAGTTGCAATATAATAAGGCTTTGTTTTGATTTACTAAATGAAAAACGAAATTTAGGTTATCAGTGACTTATATATATATATATATATATATATATATATTTAATGTACCTTATTAAAACGTAACACGCTGCATAAATATTAAAAATTTCTAGATTTATCTTCTTTTCCACATATTATAAAATGTGAAAAAAGTTGTATCATTTCTTATATAATTTCGCTTTACACACTGTTAAAATTTTTTGTAAAATCACAGAAAAAATCCGAGACTCTCTGTAAATTTACACTAGTTCTCCGTTAAATGCATTTGATCGAGTTTCTCTGTCATCATTTTACAAAAATTTTCCTTTTCTTATATTAGATCCCCTGTAGGGATTTCCGTGTCTTTATTTAAAAATATTTTTATATTTGTTATAACCGGTAATTCAAAATACACACTTTTAAAATTCTTTTACAATTTTATTAAAAATATTAAAGACAAAAATTTGGTTTAAAAATCGTTTTATTAAAAATTAGAATATTTTAGAAAGGGGAAATTCATCTCTGCGGGGAGTTTTTTCGACTATCACTTTGATCAAAATATAGAAAGAGAGTGTGGTTATTTAAAGAATAATTTTTTTTATTTCAATCTGGATTTACAATTTAGGTAAGATAATTTTCAAATATTATTTTAATCCATTTTATAATTTGTGTTAATATTTATGAAAATTGTAATATATTATTAATAGGAGTCGTATAATTTTAATGACATATGCGTTATAAAAAATATAGCAACCTTCTAAATACATAAATATTACAAAAAAAAATGTTTAATCTTCTAAATTTAAATATATGAAAATATTAAGAGTCATTTCTTTTTAAATAACTCATATGCTTTAAATTTATTTTTCTTGTATTTACTACTAAAAAAATTCCTTTCCAAAAAAATATTCTTTTCAAAAAATATCCTTGCATTATCAGAAAAAATATATATATAATATGTATATTGTGTTAAAACTTCTTGAAAACATTGTTAAATTTGCTGAAAAAAAAATACATTAAAATTCTATTATTTTTAAAAAAAGCACACAAAAAAAAAATCCTTTCCAAGTACATTAATTTTTTCAGACTAAATCATAAAATACATACTTGGCACAAAACAATAACAGGCCAAATGTTATAGTGGTTATAACCACTGTCCGCCACCTGGATGACACGGGTTCGGATCCAATCTGTGGTCGACGCGATTCTTGTAAAGTCCTGCGGTACAGCGATTGGAATTGATTCAAGTAATTCTAACAGCATCCATATCTGGCGTAGAAACGGCGTTTTCTGTGAATGATATATTTTTTATATATATAAATAATAATAAAGATATTTTTAACAGAAAAATTTACAATAGACTGTAAATTTACCGAATAATTTCTCTGTTATTTAACAGAATCACTGTTTTCTAATCTCTGTAATTTTACATATGACTTAAGATAACAGATTACCAGTAGATTCTCTGTAATTTCACAGAAAAAAAATTAACAGTGCAACAAATATAACGAATGCGTTTCTATAAGTCTGTGCCACGCAAGAAATGAAAAAAAAAATCCAGACATATATAATATCTATCTATTTATCTATCTATCTATCTATCTATCTATCTATCATATATATATATATATATATAATTTTAATTTTGAGAATCTTACATTTTTCTATGTATGTCTTTGTTTTGTATTATAATTATCGGTGCATCTATTGTCGATTTTTTATGTGATTTAATGGTTATTATTAACAAAAGTTTTATTTAAATTATATATATATATATATATATATATATATATATATATATATATATATATGCGTAGAATTATTTTATTTTTCATTCACTGCATAAGTTGTTGAAGATATATGTTTTAAATTATCAAAGTTGAAAGATGATTTATGGCAAATATAACATCTTTAGTCATATTGCAAAAACTTCGAAAATGAGCAAAGAAAAATATTTGATGTTATAAATAGTTTAGATTAATTAAATTAAAAACAACCATCAAATTTCAAGCGTATTTGAAAAGTTGGTTTTCAAAAGCGGCTTCTAACTGCATATAAATAACGGAAATCTGTATGAGTAACACTGCAACAATGGTAAAAATTATTATTTTTATATAATAATTACTACCGACATATTCTGCTGAAATATTCATTACTACGGGGGCACGTGTGTATTTATAATTATAGCACCTACACACCAGCAGCAGCAGCAAAAATATGTATACATATGGGGAACTTGGGATACTTGACCCATAGGGATACTTGACCCAAGGACTTTTTCTCAGATTTGGGAAAGTTTTGTAAGCTGGAAGTGGCATCACTTCTTTTCTTTCAGGTTGCTTACCATATGGTGAAAATAACAACTGAATCATTTCATAAGTTTTTAAACTAACAGACAAAATACATTTTCATGCTCCAAAAGTAATTTTTTTGTGCTGTAAACTCTGACGTTATAGTTTTTTCTTTTTTTTTAAAGGTAAGACTTTTTTAATTGGTCATTTGTTTTGTATATGTTTTTAGCTACAATAACATGTAGAATAGTATTAATTTACTTATTAGAAAATGGCTGCATTTTAGGATTATGTAGTAAATATGCAACTAGGGACACTTGACCCAAGTCACCTAGGGATACTTGACCCAAAGGATTAGTACTATTCAAATGCGTTTTATTTGTTTATTTTGGCTTTTTTTCGTATAGATGCCCCAAAAATATAAAAGAAAAGAGGGGGCTAAATCCAGAGAGGTTATTCATTCTGGTATTTTTGAAAAATCTGTGGAAAAGGTTCTGGATGATGTCCTATATCATACAGTAGCCATAGAATTTGGTCTCTGTAAAAACATTTTAAGAAGGTATGTCACAAAAATCCAGAGAAAGCCAACAACAAATTTTGTGCCATCATATAGTAAATCAAAACATGTTTTTATTGAAAAAGAAGAAGAACTGTCCAACTATTTACAAGTTATGGCTCGCATAAATCATGGTTAGTCACCAAGTTAACTACCAAGATAGAATTACAAGTTCTGTTTTTAAATATGACTTTATATTTGAAGTTGATTAAATTGTTATTTTCTTATTCTGGAACTTGTTTAGGCACAGGATGAACATTCAGACTGCTAATATTTTGAACTTTCTACAATAAAAATTATAATTGGGCATATTAATGCTGGCCTATGTAATAAAAATTAAAAATATTAATTTTGTTTGACAAAAATATTAAAGTATTAACCTTAACGTTAATTTTGTTCTTATGTAAAAGTGTTTTGTTTGTAATTTTAAATCATACCCCAAATTTTTGACTTGGGTCAAGTATCCTTAATGGCTGGATCAAGTATCCCTATACATTGGGATACTTGACCCAAATTGGAAATTTTTGAATATTCATATTTTACTACCTTTACAATTAATATTTCGGAATAATAATAATAAATATTGTGCTATACTTCCTTAAGTTTATATAGACTGCATTTACACACCCATAAGTATTGTAAAAAAAAAATTAAAAATCCTAAACTAACAACTGGGTCAAGTATCCCTAGTTTCCCCTATATATATATATATATATACACCGGGTGCGTCAGAAATTCGTGCAAACTTAAAAAAAAATTATATTAAAAGAAGTAATGCTCAGAAAAATTTTCGGTTTGCGCGAGTGTGATCAGAAAGATTTTGGAATTTCTTTTCATGTATAATAAAAAATGATTACAATGGTAACCGATAGAGGGCGCTCACACGTCATACTGAGGCGTTTTATGCAAATCAGGAAAACACAAATAGACAATGAAACAAATCACAATAACATGACACTGTGCATTTATTTTAAGGTGCCTGACTACGTACGGAGCAATTTTTTCCAAAAAGCTATTCAATTATTTTTTTAACTTATTTTTATTAAGATTATGATTAAAAACTGTGAAAAAAAGCAAAAAAATATTTCATTCATTGATGAAATTTTGGTAAATGGGAGATTTTGTGGTAGAATTTTGTGAAATTTGACCCAATATGCAAAACGTTCTACAGAAAATTCTATTGAATGTATCTTAATTTCCTTTTTACACTTTATACTTATGACATTATAAAGGCAATGAACTAAAATCTAAGAGATATTTTACATGCATCAAAATTTATAGCATATTGCACCTTTTTACATGCTGATTCTCATAAAATTAATCGATGTCATTACACGAAAACATCCATAAGACAAAAAATATTTATTCTAAAATTAAATCTTTAGTTCATTGCCTTCACAATAGTGTAAACAACACACAGTTTAAATTTCATATTTATATTCTAATAAATTTTTGAAAAATCATGTTTTGCGTATGAAATTTTCACCAAAAATTACATATTCCAAAAAATGCATTTATAGTTTAGATTTATGTTTTACAACAAGAATTTTCATAGCATTATGCATCTAAACTTTGCTGTTTTTATATGCCATACTCTTGTTTTCAAGTACTGGGACCTTGTTTATTTCTAGAAGGCCATATTTTTGCTTCCTCTCTCCCAGTTAGTACCTCTGCGATTGCTCTACAATATCATGTTACTCACACTGTAAAAACAATTTTTTTTAATGGAATTTAAATATCTCAAAAATCACTTCTGTCCACTGTCCCCAACCATAATTTGATCATTAAGACCATCAACAAACAATAATTATTAAAAATATTTGGAAAACTATCGCATTTATTAAAAATATTAAACTCATGGAGCATAATAATATATTTTTATATGATTGAGATATGTAAAATTTGTTTTTGTTGGGTTTAAAGTTGTGTCCACACTTTTGATGACTACTGTCCCGGTATATGGATTTCCTCTATTTTTCCACCAGATGGCACTATGCAGTTCATTGTTGTTTCCAGTAGGGGAGCATATGTGGTTCTTAAAAAATCGCCGCCATTGCTTGATGTTTGTTCAAAAAAAGTTTTTATGAGTTGAAAAGAATGAGCAAAAACAAGAGTACCTTTATTAACCATCACTATTGTCCCAATTGTTAATTTAAATATTTATATTTATTCATTAACCAATATCTATAGTCATTTAATGATACGTTTGATATGTCTTTGGAAATGATGCATTATTATTCTGCAATATATAAGTGGTTATTAAACATTTAAATTCAGCATAATATAATACTTTTAAAAATCAGATATCTCTGCATCCAAAAACCACACTTATTTGAAAATGCTCCACATGAGTATTCGGGTGATTAATCTCCAATCATACCCAATCAGTACACTGTAAGAAACTTCACCAGCAATCCTTTTTATTTTAAGACAGCACGGAAGGAATATTTAAAAAACAAACAGTTCTTAGAATATTTCGTTATTTTCAAAATTCATACAAAACGAAGATTTAACAAAAACTATGATATATTTCTGTTTTATGCAGATTTAGCAGTTTCTAGATAAATTCAGCAATGAGATTAAGCAATCTAAGAGATTTAAAATATTTAAATATCTTAAAATATACCAGGCCTTTTTTTTATTTGTATTTATTTTTTTTTTCAAAGATATCGAAACTTATTCCATCTTATTAATAAGATAACCAATTCCAAGAAATCATTTTCTTTTTAGAAAAATGAATTATAGTATATTTATTTTTTCGCATTGAGCTATTATTAAGATGAAATCGAAACTGATGTTCTAGAATTTAATATTTATCGGTATCTAGATTTTCATCTTTGAAATGAAAAACCTTTACACACATTTTCAAAAGAAACTGCGACTTTACAAAATCAATTATATGAAAGCTCTTCAAAATAAAAATTTTGGGAAACTCTAATTAAGTTAAAAATCTCAGGATCAATAAACATTTATCGGTTCTATTATTAAATTAAAATTTACTGGCTTTGACTCGTGTGTATAAAACTGTGAATGATGTTCAATACATTATTTTTATAAAACAAAGCTTGTTAGATTTTTGTTTTAGTTTCTTCGAGATTTCCAATTATGTAAATGCTGTCCAATTTATGCTTTAATCCACTTTTCGTGTTTCTTTGCCTTTTATAAATTTTGTGATTTTATATTTGTTGTGAAGAAAACTGTTGTACTAATCTTCAACTACAGTTTAAAAATTGAAAAATTATGTTAATTTATTAATTTTTCATAATTTATTTAAGAATGCAAAATTTGAATTTTAAAGCTACGTCTGTATCAAATTTTACAAGGTTATATGGTCTTAACGAATCAAATTTTCTTAAGTACCCGATCATCAAGACGCTACTAAAAATAAAAATAAGCGCGAAATCTAGCAAAAATACAACGGAAATGAGCAATTTTTTTTTTGCATCGTTTGTTAATATTTCACACATTATTTAAGTTAATAATACACTGTTATAAATTTGCAGCAAAATGTCCAGTCATTTGACCGTTTTCTCTAAAAACGGTAACATTACCATAATTTAATTCTGTTCTGACTATAGTATTACCCATATTATGGACAGAAAAGAGTTACATTACGGTTTTGTAACGATTTTCTCAAAAAACGGTCAAATGACTGGACAGTTTGCTGCAAATTTGTAACAGTGTAGGGGCCACTGTATTGTTTTACACGAGGTCGCTCCATTTTTTTAAAGTATTTCAAATTTGTTTACAATACAGAATTAAAAAGGCGACGACACTCTTAAAATCCTATGGAAAACAGCTCATATTAAAATACCGTTTTCTAAGGACATTTTGAACCTATTTTGTTATTTAAAATAATAATTTTGGCAGTAGACAAACGATAAATCAATTGTTCGGCAGGAAATGAAAGTAAAATTTGCATTATTTTCGCATCTGCACTGTTAAAAATTTGCAGCAAACTGTCCAGTCATTTGACCGTTTTTATAGAAAATGGTTACATAACCGTAATTTAACTCTATTCTGACCATATTATTGCCCATATTATGGTCAGAATAGAGTTAAATTACGGTTATGTAACCATATTCTATAAAAACGGTCAAAGTGAACAACCTTTGGAGACTATTCGTAATCCAGATATTCTGTGTGACAATTTATATGTGAATGAACTGAAATGTCCTGCGAAAATGACTCTTTTTAACATTAATGACTCTAATTTTATGAATTATTTATTTAATTTAACTAATAATTTTTTGAAATTAATTAGAATTCTAGCCTTTATTTATAGATTTATTAGAAACTGTAAGAAGCGCGATAAATTAAAGGGTCCTCTTTCTGCCAACGAGATCCAGAAATCGGAAATTTACTTATTGAAATACATTCAGGTAAAGTATTTTACACATGAAATTGATGCCTTGAAAAAAGGTTCTTCAGTCCCTCCTGCAAGTAAGTTAAAATTTCTGAATCCTTTTTTAGATTGTAATGAACTAATCAGAGTAGGTGGGAGACTCTCACATGCGAACATACATTATAAAAGCAAATATCCCATAGTTTTGCCAGAAAAGGATGGGTTAACTAAACTTAATTTTCAATAATATCATCTTCGTGATTTTCATGTAGGACCCCAGGCTCTTTGGAATACTGTACGTCTAAAATATTGGCCACTTAGCGGCAGAAACATTGCACGTAAGGTTGTGCATGAATGTGTACAATGCTTCAAAGTTAAGCCCATAATGGCTAACCAGCTCATGGGGGATCTCCCACCTGAGAGAGTAATACCTAGCCCTCCCTTTTCTAATGTCGGATTCGATCTGTGTGGACCCTTTGAAATAAAATACAAGGGCCAGAGAAATGGTACCCTCCAAAAAATCTATGTAACTATATTTGTATGTATGGTCACTAAGGCTGAAAAGCTCAACAATTTTTAGCGACAACGCTACAAATTTTGTTGGGGCTTCAGCAGAACTTAAGTGTCTACGAAAACGTATGAATAGCGAAGAAATCTCTAACCTTTTGGCATCAGAGGGCATCTGCTGGAAATTTTCTCCTCCTAGAGCACCCAACTTCGGTGGCCTTTGGGAGGCGGGAGTTAAAGCATTTAAATATCATTTTAAGAGAGTAGTGGGTTAAGCTCATTTAACGTTAGAGGAATTTCTAACGGTAATTGCACAAATCGAGGACATATTAAATTCGCGGCCACTTTCTCCTTTGTCGACAGATGCCGACAGTTTTGAAGTATTGACTCCTGGTCACTTCCTCATAGGAAGACCGCTTAATGCGCTTCCAGAACCAAATTTAATTGAGGTAAAGGATAACGTATTAAAATAATGGCAAAGAACACAAAAAATGGTGCGAATTATATGGAAGCGTTAGCAGAATAATTATCTTAGTTACTTACAACAACGAAACAAATGGCTATTCAAAAAGCCAAATATTTTGCCAGGTATGTTGGTATTAGTAAAGGAATCACAACTTCCTAGTTGCACTTGGTCTCTAGGCCGTATTACTAAAGTAATCCCAGGTGCTGACGGACATGTCAGAGTAGTAGAGGTACGAACCGCGAAGGGCATTTTTAAAAGATCTGTATCTAAAATTTGTATTTTGCCCATGATAGATAATGAAATTAATGTTCAGTAACAATTTAATATTTATTATTATTATTATTATTATTAATTGTATACTTATTGTGATGGTTTTAATTGCTTATAATTGTATCATGTTGTTTTCTTTATTATCTGTGTTACATTTGTTATATATTGAAATACTTGTAATATTTCAACGCCGGGCGGGATGTTCTGTATCTATTGGCGATGGAACATTCCCCCCCCCCTCTTTTTTGTTTCTGGCAACCCGTTAATGTAACCTTGTGTGTGAGCAGGTGTGCTCGGAACTCGGTGGGAACAAGCCGCCGGCCGTTGCTGTCTTTCGCTTCATCGTATTTATTCACTAAATAAATACTATAGTTTTATATACAGTCCATTTGTTCTAAGTTCGCACAACTAGTACAAAACCTCCGCACACATTCTTTAAACCAAAACTCATTACATTGAACTCGTACAAACCAAATGGAGTAATAATTGCTGTTTTACACCTATCTTCTTCGGCAATGGGCACTTGGAAGTAGGCTTCAAATAAATCGATTTTAGAATATATAGTTGTATTTTTCAAAATATGATGGAAATCTTCTATTCGATGGATAGGATATCTATCAGGAACAGTTCTGGCATTGAGTTGTCTGTAATCTCCACATGGGCGAAAGGTACCATCCTCTTTCGTAACCATATGAAGAGGACTTGACCATTGAGAACTGGAGAGTCTTATTAACACATTCCAACCTACTTGAAAAGTGTTTATGACTTCGGTTTGTCTGGCCGTATAGCCGTCTGCCGTCTGCCGTCTGGCCGTCTGCCGTCTGGCCGTGCTCTAACTCCCGTAAATATGCTCGGATTGCTCTGCACTTTTTATATGTTATAGTCGTTATCTATAGCATGTCCCCTATTTCAACGGAAGTGTGTAGCACTGATAGTTTTTTTACAGGGACACTCAAAAGAATTCCGTTACATTGCGGTCTATGGGGAAAAATCATTGACGGTTTATTTAAATAATGTTTCACTATTTTAAACGCATTGAAATTTATATATATCACTAAGGTGCATTAGAAGAAGCTTAATATGGAATAGGGTGTGCATAGCACTTATAGTTACTTTACAGGGACAGTCAAAGGAATTCTGTTACATTACGTCTATGGAGAAAAATCGTCTGCGGTTTATTTAAATAATGTTTCACTATTTTAAACGCATTGAAATTTATATATATCACTAAGGTGTATTTCAAGAGGCTTACTACAGAATAGTGTGTGTACAGCAGTCATTGTTCATTTACAGGGACGCACAAAAGTTCGCGAACACATTTCCGTATTATTTAACTCCAGACGGAGAATTTTAAACTGTGCTACGCGTTTCCTAACTGAACTAAAATTTAACATCCTATGTAGTATATATACAAATCTATAGATCCTATACAGGGCTGAATAAAAGTATTCGGATATTTTAGATGTTATCTTTTAGCTTATTAAACGGTATGATTTGTAAAATTATTTTGGAAGCGTTGGAAAGTGTTACATAATCTATGCTTGACGCATGATTTTTCGTTCTTGTATTATTATTGAGCAGGAATTGGAATTCTTGCTTCGCTGTCGCAAGCCGTTGAGGATTTAATTGTCTTTGTTTAGAATGGACAGGTTGACCTTATGTTATAATGTGATGTTGAACATTATGTTTTACACTTGATAAAAATAAATTTGGTTTGGTTATCTCAGGATATTCTTTTAGAAGGTTATAAAATTTATTGGTATTATTTACAGTACCGACATCACTATCTTCACTGACAGCAGCAACTTCGCCAGTAATAGTTAGCTGAGTTACTCCGTCAATCAGTTTCTTATTATGCAAATCAATTAACAAGTTAAATTTGTTTAGAAAATCAGCTCCCAAAATGCCTTTATTGATCTTTGCAACGATAAAAGAAAATTGAAATTCCCGTCGAAGTCCTAAATCAAGTGTTAGCATCTTTATACCATATGTTTCAATTTCTGTACCATTTGCTGCATACAGTTTATAATCCACGGATTGTTTATCTTGATTAGAAGCTGGTAAAATACTAACATCTGCACCGCTATCTACCAAAAATCGCAGTTTCGATTTTTTATCTTTAACAAATAAGCGAAATTTGCGACAATCCGTAAAATTATTAGCAGTAGAGCATGCCGCATTCTCTACTGCATTTTGGCGTTTCCCTGGTTTGGTGAATAATCAGTTGACCAACTACACGGCGGAGTACATTTATCTTGATGACATTTGGCCCCATAACGGAAATGATAAAAACAGTATTTTCCTCGAGGATTAAATCTCTTTTTAGAATTGCTTCGAGATCTTCTGCCAGAAACAGAGTTATTCCGTAATCGTGGTCGTGATATATGATCAACACTTAATTGGGCAACTTGCTGTTCAAGGGATTTGATTTTGGATAGTAATTCGGTATTCGAGCATTTACAAGTAGAAGATGCGCTGCAAATATCATTAGAAGGTGTCATATCGGCAATCTTGTCAGCCATAATCGCCAGCTTTGGTAGCTCTTCATCACTAACAAGTATTATATTTCGCATAGAATCTGGTAATTTTTCTAGCCATAAAGTTTTTATTAAATTTTCAGATACATCTGATGTTGCGTCTGATTTCAGTTTCTGTAATAATTGACTGGGTTTTAAATTACCTAAATCAATTCCAGTAATTCCTTTTTTAATACGAGTGCTTTCACTTTTTTAAACAAGTCTAAAAGTCTTGTTTTATATTCCGTTTACTTCCTATCGGTATGTTTTGTTACAATATCCCAAATGTTCTCGACGTATTTCGGTTCCAATTGCGATACTAAATAATTAAATTTGGTTTCCTCAGAAACAATTCCGCTTATCTTAAACTGCGCCTCAACTTGAAAAAACCAAATTTCCGGGCGATCAATCCAAAAAGGAGGAATTTTAACACACACCTTACATTGTTCTTGCATAGAATCTTTTGATTTTTCATCGTCTGCAGGCATATTTACTTAAAGATAGATTAATACAGTTATTGAGCAATGTTTTTTTTAGAAATGCGGGTCACCAGTTGTTGGAGAGTCGATTTTCATAAACGATCGTTAATTATTTTTATTGCGTGTATTTTCTAAATAAAATACTGACATCATTATTCAGTTTAAACTTATCAGATTTATTTTCATCGAACAAACTTTTAAGATGCAAAACAAAAACTAGAACTTTAGAGTGTTGCCAAATTTTAAAAACTAAATGACATAAAATTGTAAATTAGATAAAAATAATACAATGAGCTAAACATAATATGATGTACGTATAAAGACTATAAATTATGCCACAACATATACGTATATGCTAATTGAAGGAAGTTTTTCTTCAAAATAACTTGAAGTTTTAAAACGGGTTTATAATACTCGTACTAGCGAATTTAAAAGTTATATGCTATTTAATACCGAAAGTAGAGAAATGAATATGCATGTTGAATAGAACATTATGGGAATTTTTACAATTAAACATGTTCTTTGCTTTAAAATACCAAGTATTGAGCAGATTAATAAGGGGAATTTATTACTATATGTACTTTTTAATAAACAAAATAATGTTCAGGACTAAATGTTTATAGTTATTTCTTTTTCTTTTCTTTTCTTTTCTTTTTTAAGTTTATCATTTAAATCAATCTTTAAGTAAATACTGGAATACTTAACAAGCGTTTGAAAAATATGTTTTAATTTTATTTTAAATAACACCAGACATTTGTATTCCAGTTAAAAGATTTTAAACCCCCCCCCCCCTTTTTTTTTGAGAAACAAGAATTAGTTTTTCTACTCCTAATTATTAAATTTATTTTTTTATAAGAACTTTACGATTTTAAAAATTCTTATATATATAACTTAATATATCACTCGTAAAAATAGCATTAATTACCTGAGATTAAATGTATTAAATCACATTCGATATTTCAAATATTATCCCTCCAAAATGATTAATAACAGAAAGTAGTAATGTTGTATTCAGCAAAAATTATTCAGTAATTTATTTCAAGCAACAACATCAATCATGATTTATCGGAATACTGTAAGAAAAAAAAATTATTAGAATGAAGAAAAAAAGATATTACATAACTATTCTACATCACGTATAAATATCTATAAGTTCTCATGTAACATAATGAGTAATCGATGTTTCTCTGTTTTTTTAAATGTAAGTTTTATTTTTATAATTTCATTCTTTAATATTATTCAGATATTCACATGTAATATTATTCATTTATAAAACTTAACAGTGATTATTAAACGAATTTCTTTTTTACTTGATTTAAAAAAATAAATAAATAAGAGGACTTCTTTTAAAGTTATTGTAGTACCGATATCATTTGCTGATAAATTTTATATTATTATAGAATCAAAAGAATATTTTTATTATGAGCATATACACAACACAACTAATGAAACTATATTTTAATTGACTTATGTGTAAATCAATATATATATACACAATATGCCCATTAAAGTCCCTTGCCACCCTTTTAACTTCGGAACGGCTGCTGCTATATTCATAAAAGTAGTGTCTAGGTATAGTAAAGTAGCCATGCGCTACTCAATGAAACCGCCTACGGCGCCACCTGGTGGAATGCTGCGAACCTAGCATTCCTATCTCGAAAACGGAAAGAGATAGCGAAAAAAAGCGATTCACAAAGTTGTAGAGCATCACCCATTTAGTACGAAAAGACACCTTGTTGACATTAATGCGAATAATAGAACGGTTAAATTTGCTTTTTCGTGATTTCGTACGCTGTGACGTGATAAAACGATCTTAGAAAGAGAAATACAACTAGTTATTATAATATACATTTATTTGAGATGTTCTAACTTCTCACCGTCAGCTGCAATGCATATTTGTATCCTTGTTCGAATTTCACGTTGCACACGTTGGAGCATAGAGGGTAACACGTTAGCACAAGCGTCCGAAAAGCGTCGTTTAACGTCCTGCAATGTTTGTGCAGGGGTAGCATACACCTTCTGTTTCATAACTGGTTGTTTATTTCTTTCTAAGATTGTTTTATCACGTCACAGTGAGGAAATCATGAAAAAACAAATGCGCGTTTTAACCGTTCTATTCTTCGCAATAATGTCCACAAGATGTTTTTTGTACTAAATCGATGATGCTCTACAACTTTGTAAATCACTTGTTTTCCCTATCTCTTTTCGTTTTCGAGATAGGAATGCTAACTCTACAGCTTTCCACCAGGTGGTGCCGTAGGCGGTTTCATTCAGTAGCGCATGGGTACTTTAGTATCCCTAGACACCACTTTTATGAATATAGCAGCAGCCGTTCCGAAATTAAGAGGGTTGCAAGGGACTTTAGTGGGCATACTGTATATATATAGTGCTGGGGTTACAATTTCGTTGTCAATAAATTATTACTTCCTAAATCATAATTTCAAGTTTCAGTTGGTGTTATCGTAATGTTTCATTAATGGTTATATATATATATATATATATATATATATATATATATATATATATATATATGCAAAAATTGGGTGCCAATGGACCTATTCTCACCATTAAATTTTATAAGACATTCTTCCTCTAAATTTTATTAGTATAATTCACATAAATTTTATCAGTATTCTGATTAGGCAAAGAATACTACAAATTTAGTGGTGGCAAACGGCCCATTGGCGCACAGTGGAGTATTTGACCCGAAATCCTAGCCAAAAATATTGTCCGATTGCCTTGAAATTGTTAGATGTTATTCGGTATCAATATGGCATGTTTGGTATTGTAAATGAAGTCTATAGCATTTACTGTTCATTTACAGAGACACCCGAAAGAATTCCCTTACATTATGTCTATGGGAAAAAATCGTTTGCTCTGTATTTTAATGATATCACACTATTTTAAACGTACTGAAATTTATATACATCACTGAGGTGTATTAAGGCACTTATTGTAGAATATGGTGGTCATAGAATATAGCGTTCATTTACAGGGACACACAAAAGAATTTGGCCGAAGAATAAATTTAACTATTGAAGTCTATGACCAATAATTGCTGGAAGTGCGCTTGTAGTTGTGATATGCATTTTTAAATTGAATTTTTCTTGTAATATTACTTTGTGTGGATACATTCTATAGATCATATACAGGATTGCACAAAAGTTCTCAAGCACATTTCCGTTTATTCCCTGAAATGGCTGAATGGAAATGTTTAACTTTGTTATGCGTTTCACTGAACTAACTTTTAGCATACTATGTAGTATACATACAAATCCATAGCTTAGTTTAATATTTTATATCTTAAAAGCTGACGGAGTGTAAGTAAAATTTTAACACTTCACATAATAATAAGTATACATTTTGTAAATATTTTGACAACTAAGAAAAAAAAGAGACATGATTTAAGAAGAGCACAAAGAAAAAAGAAGTTAAAATATCAATTTACTAAGTAGATATTTTAAAAATACGAATACATCACATGCCCATAGACTTAACATTACCGAAGGGAGTTTGAAAGTCGAGTGACTTGCAGCCTTAAATGTTTACTTTTTATAAGAGAAAAGTAATTTTTGATAGATTTTTTTTATTTACTAGTAATGTTTAATTAAATGTATTTGATTGTACTATCTATAAAATTTGTTATTTACATTTAATTTACTTTAATAATAATTACTACATTTAATTTACATTTAATAAAGATTATTTGCATTTGATAATACATTTAATACAGTAGTGTCTCTACAGTATAGAGATGCTGGTTTTTCAGTGTATTTAATAGATTACCTGTTTCAATCTGATTCTTCAGAACTGTGTTTTTCATCTTCTTCATCACACTCGTCTTGGCTTTTATCAGGACTACCATTAGACCTAGCTGGCAGAAGAAGTTGTAGGGTCTCGCTACTGTATGGCTTGCTCTTTTCCCTTGGTCTTTGTCTAGAGCAGTTTATAAAAGGATCACTGCTTAAAAGAAGCCAATTTGGAACATCTCTATAGCATACTTCTCTATTGCGAACTTTTCTATTGCACTTTCTTGAGTACTTTGTACGGTACTGTCTAAAGTGTTTGTTTCTGGAATCGGCAGCTTCTTCTGACCATTGGCCAATAGGTACGACTGCTTTATTAATTACAGTGCCACCGTGAATCAAAACCTTGTGCATTGTTGGAATCATGGGGTACCAATAGTAAAGGTTCACATACAGTCTTGCTGTTTCATCAGCAGATGTTTGGATTTTTTTTTCGTCAATGCGATGCTCACTTTTTATGACTTCCAATGTTACTTACAACCTTTTAATCATTTCTGCGTCTTCTCCAGACTTCTTTAATTACCTCCTTTCTCCCCTTATTTTCTACCTAGAAGCCCCCGAAAATAATTGGAGACACTTTTTTTAGGAAATAAGTATTTAAAATTTGAAGCCGATCTGATATTTCTATCAAGAGGTATCGAGTTGCGTAGGTATGTACGTACTTACATAGGTACGTACATGCATACATACAGGATATGTAGGGGCAAAAGCTCTCAGGCAATATCCTGTAATCTAAAAACCTGCAATACTAGAGTAAAAATAAAGTTTTTATCTTTTTAATTCGGTTGCCGCAAAAAATGGGATTTAAGTAGTCCACCCGAAAAAAAATTATATAAAAAAATGGCAACAATATGCGGAAAATTTGTTTGCAGAAATTGGCACTCAAGACTATAACTAATACGATTATAATTCAAACATGGTCCGGCAAAGCCCGGCACATATTTAAAAAGCTTTCGATATGTTTAAATTAGAGCGAAAAATGCTTTAAAAAAGACCCTTTTACACATTTAATATTTTTTTATCACATTAAAAACTAAACTATTAAAATTTACACATAGTTTAACACTAAGCTCTGACCTTTGTTAAACACGTAAGACCTGTTTAGTTTCAATTTAACAATTCATTGAGACACAAAAAAATTATATTTAAACATAACAACAATGTCAAAAATCAACAAAAAACACGTCTTCTCACAAACAAACTTCATCTTCAACTGAGGCCAAGAGCCACTAGATATAACTCAGGTTCCAAAAATAGACAAAGATCGACGCATCAATTAGTTAGCTATTAAAATATGATTTTTACAATTGTTGACGAAATTTAAATTTTTGCATTTTTGTCCAGGTTTTTGGATCAAATACTCCACTGTGTGGCGCCTAGATTTTTACACCACTGCGTTAATCGCCTCAGTCCCCACACCCGCAAATATAACACTTAGAAAAAGAAACTGATTAAAACTACAAAACATGTTTTTGAGTACATTTTGGTTGTTTTAGCAAAATTCAAGTAAAATTGAACCATTTTACTTCAATTAACAAAACATTTTTGCTGACGATACATTTTTTTTTTCTTTTTGGAATTGCAAAAAAAAAAAAAAAAAAAAAAAAAAAATGTTGATTCAAACAAAATTTTTATTGACCTATATTTAAACAAAAAATTTGTTTAAATACAGGTCAATGAAAATTTTGCTTGAATCAAAAAAAAAAAAATTGTTAAAAACCATTTTTTTTTTTTTTTTTTTTTTTTTTTTTTTGCAATTCCAAAAAAATTTTTGCATCGCCAGCAAAAAATGTTTTGTTAATTGATGTAAAATGGTTCAATTTTACTTGAGTTTTGCTAAAACAACCAAAATGTACTCAACAAAAATGTTTCGTATTTTTAATCAATTCCTTTTTCTGAGTGAACGAATATTTTGTTTCAACAAAACCACCTTCCCCTATATTAACGTGATCATTATAGAAAGAATTATATTTTTTCTGATAATTAGAAAATATAAATATATGTATTACTAGCTGGCCCGCCTGGCGTAGTCCGTGTCCGTGATAATAAAATTAAACAAATCTAAAGTTTGCATCATTTGATATCTTTAACCCGATTTCGTATTAAATTATTTATTTAAAAGTACTGCGCACGCGACTGAAAATAGTTTATTTACATTTTCTGCCGATAAGGGGTGGATTTTGATATAAACGAACCTCCGACACGTGTTCCCACTGCCTGTGGCACCGCATAGTACCCGTGCAGCGCACGCGCTGCCAAAATCTTTTAGTTCCATGGGAGTTCAATGGTTTCCGCCAGGGGAGAACCCTGTTCCAAACAAACTACCTGCTGAATGAAACTCCAACACGTGTCCCCGCTGCCTCCGGCACCGTATAGCCAGCGTGCTGCGCACGCTCTAGAAAATCTTTTAATTTCACGTTCCAACACCAGGGGTGCAATTTGTTCCCTACGAACATCCCACACGGGTGCCCGTTGTATCAAGGGAGTTAAATGAACCAATTCCCGTCGAAATCGGGCCCACATAACTGGAGAAAATAATGCGCCCCTGGCGGTGGAAGGTGGAAATAAAATTTGTAATGCAAAATGAAACCAAGTGGAATCATTCAAACCCCTTTGTGATCGGGCATATAGAACACAACATAAGAATACACAGTTAGAGAAGAAACCTTGTATGATTGCCCGCCAGGGGGCGCTTGGTCAAGTGCCTAACAACAGCTTTGGCTGTTGGTATGTATCAAGTAAATACGGGTTGTGTACTTTTATTAGGAACATAATTTAATTTTTACAATAAATTGTCATTTGAAATTTTCGTTATTCTCTATATATAACATTTATAAAACGCTACGGAAGAAACTAAAAATGTTAAATTTCTTCAATGAGATTTGTTTTGTGTAAATTGGAGCAAGGCGTTACTCGCAAATATGACGAATAATTTGTTCAAGAAAACCGCCTTCCCCTACATTAACACGATCATTAAAAAAATAATTTTATTTTTCTGATACTTAGAACATGACGAAGACGCTACGCTAAAATAGGCGCCAGGTGGCACCCCTTCCAAAGCTCAAATTCAAATCTATATCTTAATTAGTTATCTTAAGTTTTGTTCTTTAGTAAAAATTGGCAATTACTTCCTTTCATTTTCGCAAACTAAATGGAGGCAACGGCCAGAGAATCAGATCTCTTTTTAGTTTCAGTTTTTAATGAAAACTGATCCCTGAATGAAGTTTTTTCGGATTTCTTTTTTTTGACTGCCGACGTCAGATTTTTGGCGGTTTGTTGAAGAAAATAAGAAAAATTACCGGTCGAATATTTCAAAACTTGCATTGTCGGATGCAGAAAATTATTTTACATATGCTCATAAATTTTCAAATTGATATCTTAATTAGTTTTCATAAACTTTACTATTTTTTAAATAAATTTCGAATTAGTTCATTTCCGCTTGCAAATCGTGATTAGGAGTGCTTTTCTTTAGAAATTTTAATAAAAAAGATGGCATTTTCGATGCAATGTTTAATGAGATTCTAATTAATATCTGGCTAATTATCAAAATATTAAAATTCTTAGTCCCAGGTGCATCAGGTAAGGCCTTGCACTATCTAAATCTAAATTTTCAGGCTTCTAGGTACGCTAGATTTTGCTAGAAATCGCAGACAGACAGACAGACACGCACATGCATACACACACAGAGCGAGACTTTCTTTTATTAATATATATAATATTTTAAAGAAAATTTTAGAGGACTTATTTTGTGTCTTTACAATATAAAGAACATTTTTATTGAAATTTTCGATTGAAAATTCCTATATATGGGAAATTGTGAAACTTTGGGACATTGCTTACATTGGGACATCAATCTCTCAGGTGTTGTAGTCTTTTAGTACAGATAAACAGTACTAGAGATTGATAAATGACAGATCAATCTACTTTTGAGTGTAATATGGAAATCATGCGATAATCGTATTACTTTTTTTATCCCTCTATTTGTTTTGAAACTGTTACAGTAACGTTACTGTTTTGATTTATAATATTTATTAAGATAAAATATGTAAACATTTTTATCATGCTCGTTGTAGTCTTATTAATCAGAATACTAAATAATCATATGTTCTTTATATGTCAACTTAAATGAATCATATACCCTAAAAAATTAAGGGGTTTAGCAGGCTTGCACTGAGTATGCACTGCACATTTTGCTCCAGTGTAATTTTAAACTAAAAAAGCTCTAATACAGTGATGCTTCGGGTTACTTTAACCCTTAGTCAAAATCATGAAATTAAATATTAAAATAAGAGATTAGTAGAAAAACCTGTTATGTTACGGTTTCTGGAAAAATGTTTATTTTATCCATGAAGATCTTATAACGTATTGAATCATATTTTACGGGTAAAATACTAGAGTTATATTTAGTTTTATAAGATATGAGATATTATTAATTATTATTTAATAATTTAGCATTTGATACTTTATTTACATTAATATTATTTTTTAGTATTTGATAATTAAATGTTAATAACTTACTAATTATTAAATGCTGCTAATTAATAAGTTTTTCTGAGAGAATTTGGTTCCAAATCTTAACACATTAGACATACTGTATCCAAAAATAAGATAAACTAATAAAATTGATATAAAAAAGCTTTTCGTAATTTAATTTTTGTCATGTAACATCGCTACATTTATTACAAAGCATGAAATTTCAGTTAAAAATTATTTTGTACATAATTTGGGAAAAAAGAAATGATATTTTCTCAATTTTTTACATTCTCTTTAAAAAAAATTATTTAAAAAGGTATCTTCAATTAATTCAGTGCATCTTCTGAAAAAGCAAAATAGTTTATTACTTACATTAATTCTTTCATATCTCAAAACTCTTAATATCCAAATCCTTAAGCAATTTTGGATACGATGATAAAATCAAGCTTTAGTCACATTTTATCTTTGAAAACATTTGCTCAAATTTAAATAAGAATGAAGCCTTTATGTGTAATCTTGCATAATGTATTTTGAGATGCTTGGAAAAAGAAAATGCCTAGAATTTTAAATAAATTTAGCTGTTAAAAAGGGCTCAAAGAAAAGAAAGATTTGACAGTTTAATAGCAGTTTAAAATATTAAATGCCTCTAGAGTGATTTAGATTGCAGTCAGTGAGTGTTTAGCGCTTCAAAATCTTAATTATACTTTTGATTTGTTATGTTTTTTACTCATTGTGCTTTTTGTTCATTATAATTTATAAAACTGGGAATTATCTTTGTTCTGTATCTTAAGTATTCATATGCAGTATAAATACAGTTCTGCTATTCGTGCTTTCTTTTTAACATTTAACATGCCTTATTTCGAAAGAATTTTTTACAGTTGCAATATAATAAGGCTTTGTTTTGATTTACTAAATGAAAAACGAAATTTAGGTTATCAGTGACTTATATATATATATATATATATATATATATATATATATATATATTTAATGTACCTTATTAAAACGTAACACGCTGCATAAATATTAAAAATTTCTAGATTTATCTTCTTTTCCACATATTATAAAATGTGAAAAAAGTTGTATCATTTCTTATATAATTTCGCTTTACACACTGTTAAAATTTTTTGTAAAATCACAGAAAAAAACCGAGACTCTCTGTAAATTTACACTAGTTCTCCGTTAAATGCATTTGATCGAGTTTCTCTGTCATCATTTTACAAAAATTTTCCTTTTCTTATATTAGATCCTCTGTAGGGATTTCCGTGTCTTTATTTAAAAATATTTTTATATTTGTTATAACCAGTAATTCAAAATACACACTTTTAAAATTCTTTTACAATTTTATTAAAAATATTAAAGACAAAAATTTGGTTTAAAAATCGTTTTATTAAAAATTAGAATATTTTAGAAAGGGGAAATTCATCTCTGCGGGGAGTTTTTTCGACTATCACTTTGATCAAAATATAGAAAGAGAGTGTGGTTATTTAAAGAATATTTTTTTTTATTTCAATCTGGATTTACAATTTAGGTAAGATAATTTTCAAATATTATTTTAATCCATTTTATAATTTGTGTTAATATTTATGAAAATTGTAATATATTATTAATAGGAGTCGTATAATTTTAATGACATATGCGTTATAAAAAATATAGCAACCTTCTAAATACATAAATATTACAAAAAAAATGTTTAATCTTCTAAATTTAAATATATGAAAATATTAAGAGTCATTTCTTTTTAAATAACTCATATGCTTTAAATTTATTTTTCTTGTATTTACTACTAAAAAAATTCCTTTCCAAAAAAATATTATTTTCAAAAAATATTCTTGCATTATCAGAAAAAATATATATATAATATGTATATTGTGTTAAAACTTCTTGAAAACATTGTTAAATTTGCTGAAAAAAAATACATTAAAATTCTATTATTTTTAAAAAAAGCAGACAAAAAAAAATCCTTTCCAAGTACATTAATTTTTTCAGACTAAATCATAAAATACATACTTGGCACAAAACAATAAGAGGCCAAATGTTATAGTGGTTATAACCACTATCCGCCACCTGGATGACACCGGTTCGAATCCGATCTGTGGTCGACGCGATTCTTGTAAAGTCCTGCGGTACAGCGATTGGAATTGATTCAAGTAATTCTAACAGCATCCATATCTGGCGTAGAAACGGCGTTTTCTGTGAATGATATATTTTTTATATATATAAATAATAATAAAGATATTTTTAACAGAAAAATTTACAATAGACTGTAAATTTACCGAATAATTTCTCTGTTATTTAACAGAATCACTGTTTTCTAATCTCTGTAATTTTACATATGACTTAAGATAACAGATTACCAGTAGATTCTCTGTAATTTCACAGAAAAAAATTAACAGTGCAACAAATATAACGAATGCGTTTCTATAAGTCTGTGCCACGCAAGAAATGAAAAAAAAAATCCAGACATATATAATATCTATCTATTTATCTATCTATCTATCTATCTATCTATCTATCATATATATATATATATATATAATTTTAATTTTGAGAATCTTACATTTTTCTATGTATGTCTTTGTTTTGTATTATAATTATCGGTGCATCTATTGTCGATTTTTTATGTGATTTAATGGTTATTATTAACAAAAGTTTTATTTAAATTATATATATATATATATATATATATATATATATATATATATATATATATATATATATATATATATATATATATGCGTAGAATTATTTTATTTTTCATTCACTGCATAAGTTGTTGAAGATATATGTTTTAAATTATCAAAGTTGAAAGATGATTTATGACAAATATAACATCTTTAGTCATATTGCAAAAACTTCGAAAATGAGCAAAGAAAAATATTTGATGCTATAAATAGTTTATATTAATTAAATTAAAAACAACCATCAAATTTCAAGCGTATTTGAAAAGTTGGTTTTCAAAAGCGGCTTCTAACTGCATATAAATAACGGAAATCTGTATGAGTAACACTGCAACAATGGTAAAAATTATTATTTTTATATAATAATTACTACCGACATATTCTGCTGAAATATTCATTACTACGGGGGCACGTGTGTATTTATAATTATAGCACCTACACACCAGCAGCAGCAGCAAAAATATGTATACATATGGGGAACTTGGGATACTTGACCCATAGGGATACTTGACCCAAGGCCTTTTTCTCAGATTTGGGAAAGTTTTGTAAGCTGGAAGTGGCATCACTTCTTTTCTTTCAGGTTGCTTACCATATGGTGAAAATAACAACTGAATCATTTCATAAGTTTTTAAACTAACAGACAAAATACATTTTCATGCTCCAAAAGTAATTTTTTTGTGCTGTAAACTCTGACGTTATAGTTTTTTTTTTTTTTTTTAAAGGTAAGACTTTTTTAATTGGTCATTTGTTTTGTATATGTTTTTAGCTACAATAACATGTAGAATAGTATTAATTTACTTATTAGAAAATGGCTGCATTTTAGGATTATGTAGTAAATATGCAACTAGGGACACTTGACCCAAGTCACCTAGGGATACTTGACCCAAAGGATTAGTACTATTCAAATGCGTTTTATTTGTTTATTTTGGCTTTTTTTCGTATAGAAGCCCCAAAAATATAAAAGAAAAGAGGGGGCTAAATCCAGAGAGGTTATTCATTCTGGTATTTTTGAAAAATCTGTGGAAAAGGTTCTGGATGATGTCCTATATCATACAGTAGCCATAGAATTTGGTCTCTGTAGAAACATTTTAAGAAGGTATGTCACAAAAATCCAGAGAAAGCCAACAACAAATTTTGTGCCATCATATAGTAAATCAAAACATGTTTTTATTGAAAAAGAAGAAGAACTGTCCAATTATTTACAAGTTATGGCTCGCATAAATCATGGTTAGTCACCAAGTTAACTACCAAGATAGAATTACAAGTTCTGTTTTTAAATATGACTTTATATTTGAAGTTGATTAAATTGTTATTTTCTTATTCTGGAACTTGTTTAGGCACAGGATGAACATTCAGACTGCTAATATTTTGAACTTTCTACAATAAAAATTATAATTGGGCATATTAATGCTGGCCTATGTAATAAAAATTAAAAATATTAATTTTGTTTGACAAAAATATTAAAGTATTAACCTTAACGTTAATTTTGTTCTTATGTAAAAGTGTTTTGTTTGTAATTTTAAATCATACCCCAAATTTTTGACTTGGGTCAAGTATCCTTAATGGCTGGGTCAAGTATCCCTATACATTGGGATACTTGACCCAAATTGGAAATTTTTGAATATTCATATTTTACTACCTTTACAATTAATATTTCGGAATAATAATAATAAATATTGTGCTATACTTCCTTAAGTTTATATAGACTGCATTTACACACCCATAAGTATTGTAAAAAAAAAATTAAAAATCCTAAACTAACAACTGGGTCAAGTATACCTAGTTTCCCCTATATATATATATATATATATATATATATATATATATATATATATATATATATATATATATATATATATCACCGGGTGCGTCAGAAATTCGTGCAAACTTAAAAAAAATTATATTAAAAGAAGTAATGCTCAGAAAAATTTTCGGTTTGCGCGAGTGTGATCAGAAAGATTTTGGAATTTCTTTCCATGTATAATAAAAAATGATTACAATGGTAACCGATAGAGGGCGCTCACACGTCATACTGAGGCGTTTTATGCAAATCAGGAAAACACAAATAGACAATGAAACAAATCACAATAACATGACACTGTGCATTTATTTTAAGGTGCCTGACTACGTACGGAGCAATTTTTTCCAAAAAGCTATTCAATTATTTTTTTAACTTATTTTTATTAAGATTATGATTAAAAACTGTGAAAAAAAGCAAAAAAAATATTTCATTCATTGATGAAATTTTGGTAAATGGGAGATTTTGTGGTAGAATTTTGTGAAATTTGACCCAATATGCAAAACGTTCTACAGAAAATTCTATTGAATGTATCTTAATTTCCTTTTTACACTTTATACTTATGACATTATAAAGGCAATGAACTAAAATCTAAGAGATATTTTACATGCATCAAAATTTATAGCATATTGCACCTTTTTACATGCTGATTCTCATAAAATTAATCAATGTCATTACACGAAAACATCCATAAGACAAAAAATATTTATTCTAAAATTAAATCTTTAGTTCATTGCCTTCACAATAGTGTAAACAACACACAGTTTAAATTTCATAGTTATATTCTAATAAATTTTTGAAAAATCATGTTTTGCGTATGAAATTTTCACCAAAAATTACATATTCCAAAAAATGCATTTATAGTTTAGATTTATGTTTTACTACAAGAATTTTCATAGCATTATGCATCTAAACTTTGCTGTTTTTATATGCCATACTCTTGTTTTCAAGTACTGGGACCTTGTTTATTTCTAGAAGGCCATATTTTTGCTTCCTCTCTCCCAGTTAGTACCTCTGCGATTGCTCTACACTATCATGTTACTCACACTGTAAAAACAATTTTTTTTAATGGAATTTAAATATCTCAAAAATCACTTCTGTCCACTGTCCCCAACCATAATTTGATCATTAAGACCATCAACAAACAATAATTATTAAAAATATTTGGAAAACTATTGCATTTATTAAAAATATTAAACTCATGGAGCATAATAATATATTTTTATATGATTGAGATATGTAAAATTTGTTTTTGTTGGGTTTAAAGTTGTGTCCACACTTTTGATGACTACTGTCCCGGTATATGGATTTCCTCTATTTTTCCACCAGATGGCACTATGCAGTTCATTGTTGTTTCCAGTAGGGGAGCATATGTGGTTCTTAAAAAATCGCCGCCATTGCTTGATGTTTGTTCATAAAGAAGTTTTTATGAGTTGAAAAGAATGAGCAAAAACAAGAGTACCTTTATTAACCATCACTATTGTCCCAATTGTTAATTTAAATATTTATATTTATTCATTAACCAATATCTATAGTCATTTAATGATACGTTTGATATGTCTTTGGAAATGGTGCATTATTATTCTGCAATATATAAGTGGTTATTAAACATTTAAATTCAGCATAATATAATACTTTTAAAAATCAGATATCTCTGCATCCAAAAACCACACTTATTTGAAAATGCTCCACATGAGTATTCGGGTGATTAATCTCCAATCATACCCAATCAGTACACTGTAAGAAACTTCACCAGCAATCCTTTTTATTTTAAGACAGCACGGAAGGAATATTTAAAAAACAAACAGTTCTTAGAATATTTCGTTATTTTCAAAATTCATACAAAACGAAGATTTAACAAAAACTATGATATATTTCTGTTTTATGCAGATTTAGCAGTTTCTAGATAAATTCAATTAAGCAATCTAAGAGATTTAAAATATTTAAATATCTTAAAATATACCAGGCCTTTTTTTTATTTGTATTTATTTTTTTTTTCAAAGATATCGAAACTTATTCCATCTTATTAATAAGATAACCAATTCCAAGAAATCATTTTCTTTTTAGAAAAATGAATTATAGTATATTTATTTTTTCGCATTGAGCTATTATTAAGATGAAATCGAAACTGATATTCTAGAATTTAATATTTATCGGTATCTAGATTTTCATCTTTGAAATGAAAAACCTTTACACACATTTTCAAAAGAAACTGCGACTTTACAAAATCAATTATATGAAAGCTCTTCAAAATAAAAATTTTGGGAAACTCTAATTAAGTTAAAAATCTCAGGATCAATAAACATTTATCGGTTCTATTATTAAATTAAAATTTACTGGCTTTGACTCGTGTGTATAAAACTGTGAATGATGTTCAATACATTATTTTTATAAAACAAAGCTTGTTAGATTTTTGTTTTAGTTTCTTCGAGATTTCCAATTATGTAAATGCTGTCCAATTTATGCTTTAATCCACTTTTCGTGTTTCTTTGCCTTTTATAAATTTTGTGATTTTATATTTGTTGTGAAGATAACTGTTGTACTAATCTTCAACTACAGTTTAAAAATTGAAAAATTATGTTAATTTATTAATTTTTCATAATTTATTTAAGAATGCAAAATTTGAATTTTAAAGCTACGTCTGTATCAAATTTTACAAGGTTATACGGTCTTAACGAATCAAATTTTCTTAAGTACCCGATCATCAAGACGCTACTAAAAATAAAAATAAGCGCGAAATCTAGCAAAAATACAACGGAAATGAGCAATTTTTTTTTGCATCGTTTGTTAATATTTCACACATTATTTAAGTTAATAATACACTGTTATAAATTTGCAGCAAAATGTCCAGTCATTTGACCGTTTTCTCTAAAAACGGTAACATTACCATAATTTAATTCTGTTCTGACTATAGTATTACCCATATTATGGACAGAAAAGAGTTACATTACGGTTTTGTAACGATTTTCTCAAAAAACGGTCAAATGACTGGACAGTTTGCTGCAAATTTGTAACAGTGTAGGGGCCACTGTATTGTTTTACACGAAGTCGCTCCATTTTTTTAAAGCATTTCAAATTTGTTTACAATACAGAATTAAAAAGGCAACGACACTCTTAAAATCCTATGGAAAACAGCTCATATTAAAATACAGTTTTCTAAGGACATTTTGAACCTATTTTGTTATTTAAAATAATAATTTTGGCAGTAGACAAACGATAAATCAATTGTTCGGCAGGAAATGAAAGTAAAATTTGCATTATTTTCGCATCTGCACTGTTAAAAATTTGCAGCAAACTGTCCAGTCATTTGACCGTTTTTATAGAAAATGGTTACATAACCGTAATTTAACTCTATTCTGACCATATTATTGCCCATATTATGGTCAGAATAGAGTTAAATTACGGTTATGTAACCATATTCTATAAAAACGGTCAAATGACTGGACAGTTTGCTGCAAATTTTTAACAGTGTGTAATTTAAAATGAATTTTATATTAACGTTAAAAAAATACCGTCGAAATTTAGATAAATATTGGATATATATTGGAAACAATTTAGTATTTTCAGACAAACAGGTACATTCATTTCACTTGGTTTCCAAAGGACTTTCAAACTGTTAATGCCCATTTAAGCTCCGCACATTTTTAAATAACTTGTTAATAACATGTTGGGTCGAAATTATTTCTTGATTATTTTAAATTAATTGTTCCCTTATGAATGTAAAATAATAAAAATTATAGAAAACGACCTCCTTTACGAAACGTATGAAAGAAATTAAGCTTATCATTATAAATGTTATCGTTATCTTATCATTTAATAATCAATTTTCTTCCTATTCAAGATCATTTGAAAAGTATGTCTTACAATTCAGAATAGTTTTACTCTGTCTTCTATACTGTGTACAAGTGCTGTATTTGATCTCCCGATGTAAACATGGAGTGTTGATATAATTGAAATAACAAAGCTCATACGCATGTATTGTAGGATGGTAAGTTTCAAAACTGAGATAAATACAAATTGTTTCTCTTTTAACAACATTGGCAAGCTAAAATTTACAAGAGCGTAATAATAGAAACTTTGCAAAATTGCATTTTTGAAACTGTCTTTGACATAAAATTTCAAAATTATTTAAACTGAATTATATAACACAATATTTAAATAACAATTCTAATGCATAAAAATATCATTAAAAGTGTACATCTAGTATTTAGTTATGGTATTAAAACAAAACAAAACAAAAAATCAGTAAAACGAAAATGTCATAAACATCCAACTATAACCTAAAATAAAATTAATTTTACATTGTAAAAGCAACAGCAAAACCCAAAACGTATACAAGGTACATGCGTTGACTTAAAAAGAGAGCTAATGAGGGACACAAAATTAAGAAAGAAAATATATGAAACATCCAAAAGTGTTTCAAAAAAGCAAAACACGGGATTAAAAAGGCAAAAGTAATACAACAGAAATGAGATTTTCTGTTACTTTTATTTGAATTTATTTTTAAAGCATTGGAGATAAGTTTACACTGTTAAAAATAAATCCTTAAATTCACGGTAAAACTACTGGCAGCAAAGTTGCCGTACTTTTTCCGTTACGTTAGTTGATTTTCCGTTTTGAAAGATAAAAGAAGGACGAACTCCGTTTGCAAAAGCGGTAACTTTTAGTTAACGCTCTCAGAAATCACGGAAATATCCCTGGCAGCACTGACAGGAAAGGAAATTTTCCGTTTTCAATAAACTAATTTTTAAAAAATTACATCGCTGTTTGTGCTGCCATCTGTCGACTATCGCGGGAGTATTTACTATCTGATATACTTCAAGAACATTTTCTGCCCAACACTGGGTTTGAACCAGGGATGGCATTGCCTCGAATCAAGATTCTTGACGATTAGACAAGCGGGAGCTTGTTAGAATAGGAGTTTGAAATGATGATATGGG
This sequence comes from Maratus michaelseni, assembly GCA_963931845.1. Lineage (NCBI taxonomy): Eukaryota > Metazoa > Arthropoda > Arachnida > Araneae > Salticidae > Maratus > Maratus michaelseni. Next base: position 400,199,597 of record OZ007592.1, read on the forward strand.
ATTTCTCAAAATGGCGGCTTAGAACTTAAACAATTTGGGGTTTAGAAGCTTGGTAATTTTGAAGTTAATTGCGGAGAGATTTCGTTATGAGATGATGTTGATGTTTTAAAATTGTAATATTAAATGAGGATAAAAAGATGAATTATTTATTCTTAATTTGATTGTTAGATGTAAAATTAGTTTTTAATTCGAAAGCATTAGTTTTGTTTGTTGCTTTTTTGATTAAAATCGATTTCTTTCACTTAATTTAACTATTATATATATATTTTTTAATCTGTTTGTTTAGAATATATTTTAAGTGCGAATATTGTTTTATAACTTAAAAAAATAAATTGCAAATAATTTTAAAAGAATGGGAAAATTGTTACTTTTTTTTAATTCGAAAGCACTATTTTGTTACTGTTGTTGTTTTAAATAAACTCGAAATTTTAATTTATTGAATTTATAGTTTTTCTGTGCAGCAACATGTCAGTCTTTTAAACATTCAAAATAAATATGCAGCAGATAACGGAATATCTCTGTTGGTCCCTTTCGTCTCCACCCGTTCCGGTGTTTTCAGGAAATATGAGGAAATTTTCTGTTTTTTAACGGAAAATAATTGTAATTTAATACCCTTTTGTCGCGAAAAGAGACTTTTTCTGTGAAATTCAGGAAAAAATACCAGTGAGTTTCAGATTATTTTTAACAGTGTACGCAATAAGTATTGGGTCTTGTGTTGAAAAATGTTACTTCGATTCCCGAAAGTCAACAGCCCTACCAATTTACAAACGCATAAAATTGAAATTTTTCGGTTTCCGAAGGTATTCTTGTCCAGATTTTATTTATTTGACATGTTCATACTTCTCTTTTTTTTCATTATAATCCTACAATCCTTCACAAAAAATCGGATAGATCGATATATATTTTTCTAAACATAATGATACTAATATATATTTTGCTATTTTACATAACTTTACGTTCAATATCGTTTCAGCAAACTTCTTTGTAACAACAGGCTACGCACTTTAAAATCCGAATTTCTGTTTTTTCATTTTATAATGTCATTAATATTATAAGTGCAGCTCAAATACAATTTCAAAATGACCAAAATGTTTGTCTCGCTGAGAGAAAATTGAATTATACGAGTTTTTTATTGTATCAGGATGTTTTATTGCAATAATCACTCTTTAAACTCGTATAACAAAGAAATGGAAGTAGATAAATGCTTAAAACATTACTTATACTTAAATAATAATTTTTAACTACAGTGAATCTCTAAATATGTTAAATGCTATCAAAACCCTTTTCTGTTTAAAATGTCGTAAAAACGTATATATTATATATACATTGAATGTCAAAAACAACAGTAAAATATATATTAATAGCAATATACTTCCTAATGTTAATGTGATGCTATTTTAATCTATCTCTCTCAATCATTATATGCACATATGAGGTTGTGTTAAAAGACAACTTACAGAAAACTGAGCATATTATTTGTTTACACATTTGCTACACAACATCCTCATATGAAGTTCAATAATGCTCGGGAATTACAGATGTATATGACACAGTATTTCTTAGAATGGGATAATTAGTTGAAAAATTCGTCTTTGACAAATTAACACTTTAAACTTCCTTAGCGTATTTTTTTAACTCGTAAAAATTCAAAGCTGATGTAAATATATATAAAAATTTACAAGAGCGTAATAATGTAAACTTTGCAAAATTGCATTTTGGAAACTGTCTCTGCCATAAAATTTCGAAATTATTAAAACTGAATTATATAACTATATATATATATATATATATATATATATACATACATAAAATACATACTATACATATATATACATACATATATATACATACTATATATATATATATACATACATAAAATTTTCTTCCAGAAGTTTAAAGGGTTTTAATTTCTCTTCTACAGGAGGGAACACTTTCTCAAAAAATATCTTCTCTTGCATTTTAACTTGGACATGAAAAAATGTATTTATTGTTTTGTATTTCAAGGGAACACATTTGTATCTATAACGTATACATGGGGGCATTTCAAGAATTTATTTTTTAATGAGAAATTCTGAATGCATATCGGAAAATCCAAAAGAAGTATGTTTTTCAACGTGTGATCACGAAACATCTGTAATTTAATAAAGTAAAAATTATTATTCAGAATTTTTTGTATGAATTCAAAATTTCTAAACAATAAAAACAAAAAATGCTGAAATTAATCCATATATGCGCTAAAGATAGTTAAGATAGATTAAGATATCCAAATTTTAAAATGTAAAAAAAAGCTTTAAGATATATTAATAAAAATTGTTTGTTGCGAGTAAATATTATATGAAGTTCATCTTGTTATTTTATAATACTTGTAAGTTTTCTAAAAATTAAACAATATTTGTTCTTAATAAATCGTTTTAATCTACTTTATTCAGAAAGTTTGAATACCTGTCGAAAATTTCAATGGAAGAATTTTTACTTTATGTAATCACATCTGTAATTAGCATCTGTAATTAGAACATCTGTAAAACATCTGTAATTAGATAAAGTAAAACTTACTATTCAGGATTTCTGGTATGATTTACGAACTTATGAATTTTAAAACAAAAAAAAAGGTTTAATGAATACATATATGTGCTAAAGATGCAAATACGTTAATGCATCCAAATTTTAAAATGTAAAAAAATATATATATATTTAAGATATATTAATAAAAATTGTTTGCTGCTTATAAATATTAGATGATGTTCATCTTGTTATTTTGTAATACTTGTAAGTTTTCTAAAAAATAGACAGCATTTCTTCTTAATAAATCCTTTTAATTTACCTTAAGTGTAAACTATATTTTTTAATCATTAAAAAATATTCTTAAATGCAAGAAATATGAGCGATAAACGTATTCTGTACTTCATAGTTAATGCAATTTCAAAATTTCGTTCAAGTTACATACGTGGAATATCAAGAACTGAACCGTTTCAGAAACTCTCAAAGCAGTAAAGATTTAATTTTGACTTCCAGAATCTGTGTCTCTCTCATTCCCGTTATTAACTTCGTATGTGTGAATATAATCTAAGATCAAGTATTTTAATATAGTTTCTACCCACTGCTTATAAATACCTCCATGAAAAATCCCATGATTGAATAAAAATAAACATTTGTAAATGACTGGAAAACATTAAGTTTTGCTTTATTATTATTTTACTCTTTTTTCTTGTATCAACAATCATTGTGCACCACAAATGTACGATTAGGACTATAGAAAAATAAGTTTCTAGAAAATATACAAAACAAAGAAACAATTATTTATTAATAAAACAGACAGACACAATAAAGAACTGACTAAAGGGCAAAATTTTATTTGTTGATTATTTTTTTATATGGTGATACATATAATCTGTAGATTATATTGAATGTAATTTCATAATTTTATTTCACTGTGATCGTCGAATACAAGCAACAAAAGCGACTAAAGCGGTTTACAGACTTTCTGTAAAGATTTGATTTTCAGTTCCTGAAGTTCTTTTCCTTTATTTATTTTGAAAGGTGGTATATCTTATACGATCACCTAATGTAAAATGGCTCCTGTCATCTGTACATAAAATTCTATTTGAAAAAGAAAAAAGAGGAGAAAAAAGAGGGAAAAAATATTCACAGTGATTGTAGTACATTACGTTTTGCTTAATTATAATTTTTGTCTTTATTTGATCAAAATCAAATTCACTAAACACAAAAAATCCACAGCACGGTTTTTACGAATTTAAATTTATAGAAAAATGCAAAATAAAGAAAGGAATATATCATTTACTAATAAATTAGACAAGAACATAAACCAACGCATGAGACCTGCTAGTTTTATGATTCCATGAATTCCACCGCGATTGACGGATGCAAACACCTGTGCCTATTTACAGACCCCAATCAATAAAGATTTCATTTTCACTTTCCGAAGCTCTTTTCCTCCCTTTTTCCTTTATTATTTTCGTATGTTAGTATATTTTCTCACATCTTCTAATTTAAAATGGCTTCAGACACCTGTATATTAATTCCTACTTGAAAACACTCCAGAAAGGGTAAAACAAATTTAGTGTATTAAGTTTTGCTTAATTTTTTTTCTTTTATTTCAATACAAATAAACATCCTGTACAATGCAAATTTACAGCACTTTTTCTGAGATAAGTGTTGTAAATAGAAGTAAGTTCGTATGTATTTGAAAATTAAAGATGCTCTTTATTAATAAAACAAACAAAACAAATGAACAGACGCCAAGAGTGCTAGCTTTGATTTGATGCATTTTTTAGAAAAAAAATATGAGAATAGTTATATTCTGTTTAATAATCAATGTTATTTTAAGATTTCATTTCACTGCGATTGTCCAATTCCATCGGAATCAATTTACGGACTCACTAATCAGTAAATATTAAAATTTCCTCTCCGCAACCTCCGCATATATTTTTTTTTTATTTTACTTATTGCGTACACTTTTATATTTTCTAAGATTGCTTAATTAAAAACGGCTTGTGTTCCACTTGCAAAATCCCCAAAAGGGAATAAATAAAAGTTGATTTTGAGGGTATATAAATAATTTGTGCTTAATTTTTATGTTTAGTGACACAGTTTTATTATTTAAGTAGACATTTCTGTTATCGTCAGAAATGTCACTCCATTTTTGGACATCGGTGTAAATCCAGAAATGATAGGTTTGGCTTGGACGGTTTCTACACATACATTCTGACTCGTGTAATTAATTTGACGCAACTGTTTATGAGTCGTTGTCAATCATTGAATGTGAGTGTAAGTGTGAATGCTAGTAAGAGCCTACGCTAGTCACGCGAAGAAACGCTCAAACTAATGTTAAGTCTATGGGAAGATTCTTGCGTGATTTTTCGCTCGCATTTTAATATTTTTAAATGATTTGTTTTTGCATAGCATTGCTGAGATCGATCTCTAACGTTGTTAGTTTTTACTTTTTTGATTTTGGTTACAGTTTTTTTTATAAGCGGACATTTTCAATTTTGGAACCGGTTTGAACCGGTTCTGAAACTGAAAGCACCCTTATATAAAAAAACTGGAACCAAAATCGAAAAAGTAAAACTAACAACGTTAGAGATCGACCTCAGCTATCGTATGCAAAAAGAATCATTTAAAAATATTAAAATGCGAGCGATAAATCATGCAAGAACCTTCCCATGGACTTAACATTAGCTTATGCGTTTTTTCGCATGACTGATATAGGCTCTTAAGGTATTAAAAAGAACTCTTGCGCCAATTCACATTTTATCAAATATGCCATTTGGCTATAGACATATTCACGGAAGATTAATCATAAGATCAGATTAAAAATAACATACCGGGCTGTAGCGTAAAATTGAAAACCTTCAATGGGATAACAGATTTTCGTTTTCTGTTTAGCAAAAAATGAATATCTAATTAATTTGAATTGTTTATTAGACAGATTATATACGAATATGCGTAGAATTTCGAAATGTGTATTTATTTTACTTTATATGTGTATTATCAATGATAAAAAAAATAGTACATAAGAACAGTAGCATATTTATTGTTTTTATTACTTAAATAATTTATTCAGCCTCAGAAGATTATTTTCTTTTATTTCAACGAAAATAAATTCTCTATGAATGAGATGTGTACAACACGATGTTAACAAAAATAAGTTACAAAAAATACAAAACAAAGAAACATTCATACGTATCATTTATTAGTAAAACAGAAATAAGCAATGATCGATAGTCAAGATTCAAGAATGCTAAATTTTGTTGATTATTTTTAATAAATTGAAATATAGATAAGAAGTAGATAAGATTAGTATCATATTTATTGTTTTTATCACTTCAATAATTTATTCAGCCTCATAAGTTTATTTTCTTTTATTTCAACGAAAACAAATTCTCTGTGCATGAGACGTGTACAACACGACATTTGCAAAAGTGCATTTTCAGAAAAAATATAAAGCAATGAAACATTTATACATATGATTTATTAGTAAAACAGATACAAACAATGAACGATAGTCAAGAATGCTAGATTTCGATGATTGTTTTAAATATATGGAAATATAGATGAGAAGTAGATAATATCAGTAACATATTTATTGTTTGTATCACTTCAATAATTTAATCAGACTCAGACGTTTATTTTATTTTATTTTAAGAAAAACAAATTATCTGTGCATGAGACGTGTACAAAAGTAAGATTTTAGAAAAAATACAAAACAAAGAAATATTCATACATACCATTTATTAGTAAAACAGACACAAACAATGATCCATAGTCAAGACTGCTAGATTTTGTTGATTGTTTTTAATATATTGTAATATAGATAAGAAGTAGGTAAGATCAGTAGCATATTTATAGTTTTTATCACTTCAATAATTTATTAAGCCACAGAAGTTTATTTTCTTTTATTTCAACAAAACCAAATTATCTGTACATGAGACGTGTACAGAAGTAAGATTTTAGAAAAAATACAAAACAAAGAAATATTCATACATACCATTTATTAGTAAAACAGACACAAACAATGATCGATATTCAAGACTGCTAGATTTTGTTGATTGTTTTTAATATATTGTAATATAGATAAGAAGTAGGTAAGATCAGTAGCATATTTATAGTTTTTATCACTTCAATAATTTATTAAACCTCAGAAGTTTATTTTCTTTTATTTCAACAAAACCAAATTATCTGTACATGAGACGTGCACAGAAGTAAGATTTTAGAAAAAATACAAAACAAAGAAATATTCATACATACCATTTATTAGTAAAACAGACACAAACAATGATCGATAGTCAAGACTGCTAGATTTTGTTGATTGTTTTTAATATATTGTAATATAGATAAGAAGTAGGTAAGATCAGTAGCATATTTATAGTTTTTATCACTTCAATAATTTATTAAGCCTCAGAAGTTTATTTTCTTTTATTTCAACAAAACCAAATTATCTGTACATGAGACGTGTACAGAAGTAAGTTTTCAGAAAAAATACAAAACAAAGAAACATCCATACTTATCATTTATTAGTAAAACAGACACAAACAATGATCGATAGTCAAGACTGCTAGATTTTGATGATTGTTTTTAATATATGGAAATAAATATCCTCCGTATCTCATTTTCAATGTAATTTCAAAATTTCATTCCGCTGCGATAGTCGGATACCAACACCTGAACCGATTTACGGATTCTCTAATCAATAAAGATTTAATTTTCACTTTCCGAGGCTCGAAATCTCCTTTTTTTTCTTTATTTATTTCGTATGCTCGTATATTTTCTCAGATCACGTAATTTAAAACGGCTTTTGTCCCCTGTATATAAATTCCTACTTGAAAAATCCCTGGAAGGGGAAAAAATTAAAGGCTGGCAGTGAGTGTAAGAGAACATGCCAGCTGCTTCAACTATACGAGAAGAGAGAAAAAAAGATTTTGTTCCCCCTTCCCCTTATATTGATGGAGTGCGTTCGGATAGCAGATTTGTGGGGAAGTATTCTTTAAGCCATAAGTTCTTTAAGATCGATATTGCTTGGTTTGGGTTGATTTGTGTTCATAGAAAAAAAAAAGATACCAAAGCACCAAGGTAAATAAGCGGGATTTTCTCTTTCATTATATAAACTCGTTTACGTACTGAAGTTATTATTTAAGCTATAGTTTTATTTATTTTCATCGAAAATTATATATTTTAATTTTATACTGTTTTAGAGAAAATCACAATATGATTAATACTTTCCAGTAATTTTTAAGCATGAAAAATTGTGTATTGAAGAGGCATTTTTATTCTATAAAATTGAGAAAATATTTAATTTAAAATTCATGCATTTTACTGATAAAAATATACTTTTTTATTTAAATATAACGGCAGTAAAATTTTATTTAATTGGAAAATATAAAAGTTTGATGGTAATAGGAAAATTTCTGTATTTTAAGGTATATTAATTATGATATTCAAATGACGAGTGTAGATTTCATTTTATTGTTCGGCGAAAAAAATGCATGATTGGACAGGCTTGTCATTTTGATGTGAACGATATGTTATTTTCACAAAAAATAATAAATGAAATATTACATGTAGTAAACAAGTATTCAGAAAACAATATTTAATGTTTTGTGGTTTCAGAATGAGCAAAATAAATTAGACAGAGTCACATGTTTTTAAATATACATTATATAAAACGGCAGATTTCGCCATTCAGACACATCAGTTACTTCGTTTTTTTTATGAATAATTTATATTCTATTTTTAATATGAGAATATCTAAACTCATATATATAATTGAGTAAGGGCAATTATTCTAGAAATATTTAACTTCAAACCAAAAATTATTTTTAAATATCTCATTAAAATAATTTAAATATTGTATGTTAATTTAAACCAACACAATATACAGATTTTCTATTTACACACATGTCTGCCTTTATATTTTATATGTTATCATATTTTCTTTGTGAAAGATATATAAATTTTAAAGCATATATTTTTTTGAGAGATGACGACAATTACTTAACAAAACTCATTTATTTTAAAAATTAATTTAAATCTTTATAAAAAATTAAATGTCAGTGAAAACGACACCCGTTTTGTTTGAAGCGTTTATTAATAATATTAGTTATATATACTTAATTAAAATGCTTCCCGTAAATTAAAAAACTAATTTAAATGCACAGTACATAATGAAAATGCTCTTTAGATGACATATGACTTATTATCTTCAAGTTTATATCTATACAAGTTATTCTAAACAGGCAAATAATAATTAATATATAAAAAAAATCTTAATGTTAAAAAAAAATAATAATAATTTGACAAGTGCAAGTTTTGCTCGCATACAAAGTAAATTTATTAATTACCAACTGCAATTTTACAAAAAAAAGTTGCTAAAACAATACTCGACGTACCTAGTAATACCAAACCTAGTAATACCCTAGTAATACCTAGTAGGACCAAAACTTTGTAAATAAAATTTTAATAAAAAGTAGGTAGTTAAACAAAATATCTGAACTGTTCAAAATACAATCGTATGAATAAGACAATACCACATGTCATAATCTAATTCTATTGGAACAAGAACGAAAAATCATGCGTCAAGCATAGATTATGTAACACTTTCCAACGCTTCCAAAATAATTTTACAAATCATACCGTTTATTAAGATAAAAGATAACATCTAAGTAAACAATTTGGAAAACGCATAACATATTTAAAAACATAATTTCAGGAATTTCCAACATATACAATATTCGGAAAAATATCCGAATATTTTTATTAAGCCCTGTATAGAATCTATAGATCTGTATATATAGTACATAGGATCCTAAATTTTAGTTCAGTTAGGAAACGTGTAGCACAGTTTAAAATTCTCCGTCTGGAGTTTCTGTCAATAAACGGAAATGTGTTCGCGAACTTTTGTGCTGCCCTGTATATGAAATATCGAATTTATACACACCACGTAATAGACAAAAATCGAGTTAAAATTAACACCGCGTTCAGTAACTTAAAACGCACTTCCAGGAATTATTGTTAACGGACAGTAGAGAATTCTTTTGTGTGTCCCTGTAAATGAACGATGACTGCTATACACACAATATTCTGTAGTAAGACTATTGTCATGCACCTTAGTGATATATATATAAATTTCAATGCGTTTAAAATAGTGAAACATTATTTAAATAAACCGCAGACGATTTTTCTCCATAGACGTAATGTAACGGAATTCTTTTGACTGTCCCTGTAAAGTAACTCTAAATGCTATGCACACCCCATTCCATATTAAGCTTCTTCTAATGCACCTTAGTGATATATCAATTTCAATGCGTTTAAAATAGTGAAACATTATTTAAATAAACCGCAAATAATTTTTTCCCATAGACTGCAATGTAACGGAATTCTTTTGAGTGTCCCTGTAAAAAAACTATAAGTACTACACACTTCCCTTGACATAGGGAACATGCTATAGATAACGACAATAACATAAAAAAATTGCAGAGCAATCCGAGCATATTTACGGGAGTTAGAGCACAGACAGACGGCAGGCGGACATACGGCAGACGGGCATCCGGCCATCCGGCCAGACAAACCGAAGTCATAAACACTTTTCAACTAGGTTGGAAAGTGTTAATAAAAAAAGATGACTATTTCTCACTCTTAAAGAAAGACCTTGTACAAAGTTTAAACTTGGCAACGTGCCAACCAAGCTTCGGAAAGAGGTCGCTGAGTTGCTAACGAGAAGCCACCATTCAAACAATAAATAAATTTAAGGCAATTTTTAAAAATAAATAAATAAATAAAACAGATAAAAAAAATTAATAAAATAATGAACAAAAAATACGCTTAACAACGCGAAGCTGTCTGACTCATTTTTGAACATAAAAGCATGGTACTTGCAGGCATGATTTTTGAAGTGATTTGTAATCGAAAAGTTTTTTATTATAAATGAATTACATGTTGAGCTATAAGCGATTGTTCTCTCAAAACATTTAATGTTTTGGACTTATTCTATGAATTATTTTTCAATAATTGTCTTCAATAATTAAATTTAAAACACAGTTATAACGCCACCTTGGTCCGTTTTTCTGGATAGGTTTTTAATTAACGTATAATAAAACGGGTAGCGTACTGAGTGCCCCACTCAATGGTAACAAGTTGTAAATCCCTACGAAATGACGTGATTAATTCTAATTAAATTAGTCTTTTCTTAACAATTCGGTGTTTATTGCTTTTATACTACTACTGGGCATTGCATTACACAAATAAGGTATCTACATGTAATATAGCTACCCTAAAGTTAGAAAATTTTAAACGGTAATAGTAACTGGTTTTAAAAAATGTTTAAATTGAATAACAAAGCAGACCCTTTTTAGAACTAGAAAAATATATTGAAAATTTAAAATTAGTCAAAATTTGTACCTGCAGTAGTTTGTTTAAAAAAAAGCGAGTTGATGAATGTAATACGGTCACATGCAGGTAATATGTCCATAGCTGAAATAAAATGAAAAAAAAAATTAAATTAAACGTTTAAAAAACAACAATTATTACAAAACCAAATTTATTATTTGAAAATTTATAATAATAATAATAATAATAATAATAATAATAATAATAATAACATGAAGAAAATTGAATTTCTTAATTTTATTTTAACCGCACATGTAGGGCAAATACATTTTTTGGTAGTTTTACTGATAAGTCAGACACCTTCCTCGTGCACATAATCACGAAATACAACACATAATCTCATATCTGTAGCTCTTTTCACCTGCCTGGCCATATTGCCAACAAAAACCAATTTTATAAAAGTCTCGTTATTCTGTCGCCACATTCCGATATTGGAACTCGTTTATGCAGTTGAAAAGAGCATTATACAATCTAAAATATCATGTATACAAATAATCATAAACACTTTGTTTAAATTACATAAGTAGCAAACCAACCAGAGACAAATTAATGACATACCAACGTAACTAACAGTAAAACAACGATGTTTGCTCTTTCGTGTACGTGGTATGAGAATGCGGCCCAAGTTGCGATAAAACAACTCTTCTGAGTTTCCACGACTGTATTAAAATGCCATTTTTATATTTCACTCAAACTAGTAACAGTATTACAAATTGGCCATATTAACTGCATTGGCCATATTATCATCAGATACCTTATGTCATTAAAACGTATTTAGGCTTTAAAAACCGATAGCGCTGCCTGTGTCTTTATGTGTGTGCAAACTATCAGTTTCTTTAAAGGTTAATATATCGGCCAATTACCGACAATTGTTTTTGAAAATCATTAACAGCAGTCTTTGGATGCTTCCATATCGATAGGTACCTCCAGCGTCCCTCAGTTCCCTTGCTGAGTGAGAGCTGTGTGCCCGCACGTTTGTGTGTAACTGGAAAATGCAATTTTCTCAAAAACTATTTGACCTAAGATAATCACTATAGTTTTCCTCTGAGGTTTAAATAAAGTGATACTACTTTTTTTATATATAATTTTAGTTTCAGTAGATTAGGAAATAGAATAGGAAAAACAAATTTTTGCAATACATTTTCAATGATATTTCAAATAAATTTAAATAATACCTATAATTAAAAATATATATATATTTGATTTCGTGTTTACAGATCTTCGGAAAGATACCCTACACGATATAGATTATATTTTTTAAGTAACTTATTTAACCCCCTAAATAAGTCCTAAAAATATTTGTCAACGGGTAATATAGTAGAAATATGTTGGTCAATAGCTTTTATAAGGCTGCCTAGTTTGAACTTTCCACGGTCCATAGTTTTAGAGAAAAACACAGACTGACAGACAGAGACACGAATGATCTTATAATCTATCCGTTTTAACATTTTAAGTACTGAATCCTAAAAAGGCAAAGACAGAATTCCCACAATACGCTTTATTAATGCATTTAGAACAACATCTAATTGAGAAAAATTATACAAGTGAGGAATATATATTTTTTAAAAACGTCGTTCTAACTTTAATTTGTCTAATTATGTGAAGAATATTTTAAACTAATATTCTTTATTTGACTCAATATTATAATCTCAAGTTTACAAACTACTGCTGTATAACAAACGTAGCTTGATGAAATGCATATTCTTACTTAAATCATACAAAGTTTTCAAAAATGAGGATTAAAACAGTGTTTGAAAGATTTCTTGAGATTCTTTTGTATCTTTTCAGATGCAGTGAATATGTCAAAACATTCGACACTTAATCTTTATTTATTAAATTCTATGTTTCAATTCCGAGGGATTTATTTTAACAAAAATTGGGCATAACTAGATAAATTATAATGTAATATAGTTTAGAAAATTTTAGAAATGTCTGAAATACAGTATTTAATATTAATGTATAAAATTAGGGCTATTCTCAAATCCAAACTGGCTACTTTCTGTACACATTTCTTAGTTCATTTTTATTTGCAAATGCATGAAGCCGAGAGATGTAATTAGTTACAAACTGTATAATTTAATACAAACAATTTTTCAATTTCTTGATAACAGCAGAAGATATTTCAGAAAATTCTGTCAAATTGGGCGTTTTGAACCGATTTTTCGGACGTGACAGTACGAAAAACTAAAAGAAAACTGTCATTTTGAGACAACAATCACTTATGACTAACAAAATGAAAAAACTGTTCGGTTATAAATTACTTTAATAATACAGCATGCAAGTGTTATGTTTTATGGTTAAAATCCAGTTTGTAAATATGACAGAAAGTTTCGCTTTGTCGAGCGGAGAATTTTTTTTTCTTGCACCTTGAGCCTCTCTTAACAAATAGAAAACGAACGTGATAGCATTTGCAAGTGGTTTTAAAAGCAATAAATGATTACCATGTGCAGACTTAATAATATTTGTCTCATAACGTACTTTTAGTAAAATCAGTAATCTTACAGTAACTAAAAATTCAATCTGTTAAAATCAGTAATCTTTTAAAAAGCGTTTCAGAGTTTAAATAAATTCAATCGATGATTTCCAAAATTGCATAAGCCCATTTTTTTTTCTTTTAAATGCGTTTATTTATTGTTTTTTGCAAACTTATTCATGAAGGTCGGTCCACATGTGTAGACAAAGAAAAGATTAATCAATGAAAGTACCAAGATATATTCCAATGGCCAACAACTGTACAAGGATGAAAATGGGAACGAATACGATTGTAAATATGACTATGTGACTTACTCAAATGTTAACCAGCGATTAAACAGGGTCGGGGAATTTCACTGACTTTAGGTCAGATAACTGACTACCAGTATATATCTAGAGAAAAACTCGCCTTATGTATTCGTTCACTTACATAAGTCGAGTTTTTCTGTAAAAACATACTGATATTTTTATGAAATTACAGGAACCCTGTTAAAGCTATTAAATGGGATTAATTTTTAAAAACAATTTTTGCATTATTTAATCACAGAATTCTGCTATTTAGTCAGGCGAATGTGACTATTCGGAAATAGTGGTGATTAAAATGTGTAATATTTGATATTTTATGCTTATGCACTTAATGTCAGTCCTTAATAGTACAGCAATGGCAGTTACAAATTAAAATATGCATGTTACAAATACTTATTGTTTGAAAATACTCTCACATGTGCCTTTATTAAGGTCTATATTTAAATAAAATTGCAATAGATGGAAATTGTCTTTAAATAAAAATTAATCTTATAAAACATTAATTTATTTTCCTAAAAAATAAATATGTATAATATATGGTTTATAATAAACACCGCACGGGAAATTTTGCTGGTGAATTTGCGCGAATATTTAAAGTTTAAGATTTAGACGTAAATGATTTATGTCTATCTTTTCACATCCCTAACGAAGAAAATTATTAACTTATTTTTGTATCATTTCTCGGATACTAAATCTCATTTAATACAAAGCGAACATTAGTCGAAAGGTTTTTATTTTTTTCTTCCATTTTTATGTACTTACTGATAACCGAGAAATAAATTTAAAGAGAAAAAAAAAAACAGCACAGAATTTTTTTAAAATTTCTCTTCATTTGGATCCAGCACAGTTTTATTGATTCCTGAAAAAGTTTAAATCTTGTATTTATGTACTTTTTCAAATGGCAGATTTAATTATTGGGAGGGGTAGCCACAGCTACGCAGCTGTCAGGTATTTATAAGGAAATTGTAATTCCAATATAAAAGTTCATTAATCGTTTATGTTAAAAATGTTCATAAATTTCTCTTTTAGATTTTACAATAGTTAAGAAGCAAACTTACTGTTAGGGCTATATTTTTGTTTTATTTTATTTATTTATTTACATAGCTACATAGACAGTATTTATGCATATTTACAATTTTTTGAGTTCCATATATTTTCTTACATTTTATATTTACATTTTATATAACAATCAATGAAATTTTACACATAATTAATAGGCTCTTTTATGCATCTAGTATATTAAAATCTGAATGTGTGTTCGTACTTCACAACTACTTCTAAAATATAGAAATTCCCTCAATGAAAATAACATCAGTTAGTCATTACTTACTGCGCACATTGACATCACGTGATATGGAAGATGATGTGAATATGTCTCATTATGTGGTTCGCAAATAGGTCAAGGTTACATTTGAACTTCAGAATGGAGTTTCGGGATAGTGTTACCTGGAAATCATAATATGACGATTTATATATACCACATTTTGTTTACTGTTGCAACTGTAACACGTACCATTTGTGGTGTGACAATGACATGATATCGACTTCTTTATGTGTTAGGTTAACCCTTTGAGGGGCGGTGGTATATATTATATACCACCTAATTTTAATCCGATTCAAACCAGAAACTTTTAATTAAATTTTACTTTTTTAACTTTGACGAGAAAAAGTTGAAAAATTGCTTATTCTTATTTTGAACTAAATTCTTTCCTAAATTCCGGTGGGAATTCAACGTTACAGGAGCACAAGTGCTTGCCCCTGAAAGGGTTAAATACATATGTATTCATATATGCATGTTTATAACAACGCACAGGCAAGAGAGAAAGAGGTAACACTTCTAAAAATATGAATACATAAAAGAATTAAAATTCATTAATTCAATTTCATTCATTTTTTTTTCTAAAACGCAAATTCTTTAATTGTAGATTTCATTAATTATATATCACATGCATCTTATTTTATTGTAGATTGATAAAGTGAAAAATATTAAGCTGCGTATGTGCTTTTATTTTGAGCAGAATAATGTTCGGTGTTGGACATGCTGATATCACTTAGTTAGGAGCTTTCCATAAGACTGATGGAATACTGTCTTTAAGACAGCACCAGGTATTTTTAAAGTTATATATTGCTTATAAAAGATAAAGAAATATATGTTCTACGAAGATCATTTTTTAGGTTACCCATTAACTTTGTGGTGTATAACAAGTAATAAAATGGGAAATTTATGTATGCAATAAATAAAATTGGAAATTTATGTATGCAATAAATAAAATTGGAAATTTATGTATGCAATATCTGTGTGAGTTTAAAATACTTTCTACAGCGTAAGGTAAAGCTAGGAGAGTCTGCGCACAATTCAAAAGAATAACAATAAAACATATAAATATTAATTTTTTTGCTAAACTATCCATGAATAATTTTTACTTCATTTGTTTTTTACCCATTTCCAATGTATTTTGTTGTTATGTTGCAATTTAATAGAACAGTTGCAATAAAACCAAGAAAGTTATTTTGCGCAATCTGTCCTTACAAGGTTGGTGTGATTGCGCACATGTGTAGAAGAGATTGTTACTAATAATAAATACAATGAAATTGTTAACAATAATATTTACACTTAAATGACATTGCTGTTCGGTTTTTGTGAAAAAATATTATTTATTGTATTAGGAGTGAATATTTCCACCTAATGATTAAAGAATCAGAAAAATAAAATAGTTTGAAAAACGATTATAACAAATTAATTAAAGAAAAAAATAAAAGAATCAGAAAAAACAAGTCCAGATAAGAATGCAAAATAACATTAAGTTACTTGATAACACGTTTTCCTTAAAATTACTCCATTTTCATTTTTCATTTTTTTATGAAAATTTACCAATAAGCTGCGTAATCTCTTCTAGCGTGGGAACTAATGGGAACAATGCGCCATCTCTCCTAAGCAGCAGATGCGCAAACTCTCCAATTTCGGTAGGAGAGATTGCGCGGCCTTTTATTTAAACATGGCCCTTCTAAAACGAGCTGTTGATGTTCACATTGTTAGTCTAGATTAGTAGCTTATGAGAAATCGTTTAAGTTAAAAATATTTTGTACTACTGACATTGTATAGAAATTCTGATGAATAGCTATCAAAATCCAAGCACTTACTTTGGGAAAACAAAGCAAAATAGCAATGCTTTATCTTAAACGCTCAAAACAATCAACGTGCACTTTCAAGTAGACACTCCACTACTGCTGTTGTACAACTACCTGGAGTCGCTGCGCGCTCACTCTACTCCTTCCCCCTGAACCACTATGTGCGCAATCTCTCCGACCGCGCCATCTCTCCTGGCTTTACCTTATATATATAGTGAAGGTAATAAAATAAAATGTTTAAAAAAATCCAAAATTGAATACTTAAGATTCAGAAGAGTTTATTTAAATGCTTCCAAACTCAGAACACAAAGTTTTGTGAACCTCTGGTATGTTTATCCATACGACTTTTGTGTATAACCGTTTGTTGAAGAAACACTCTGTGAATTGGTATTTCGTGAGCAATACAACTCTAAAACAAAAGAAACTTAGACATCATGAAACAGAAATATTACTAAAGAAATAAAGTGAATTATGTTTTACAATATGATGAAAATGAAAGCGTGCACTTAAGTGTTACAGTAGCTTCATTAAGCACCAAAATCCGATAACCCTGCAGTATAAATGTCTGATAGAAGTATAAGTTACTTTTGATTTTCGGGTTATTTACTTATACAAGAAGATACACACGGATGGCTTCAGCTAACACGGAAACCAACCGCAATGAAGAGTACGATGTAGTACGTAGAGTATATACGATGAAAATGTCCAAAAAGTAGAAGACTGGTGTGTCCCTATGACACACTGCATGTTTATGCGTCTTCGATCACTCGAAAAAAACCACAAGATTTGCTGAGAGGGTTTATCACATTTCTAACATAACTAGAAATTACTCTATAAGATATTAATTTGGTGCGCGTTCCTCTAAATTCTTTAGATAGAAACTTATTTGCTATTTGAGATGTTTATAAAACTCATTTCGAAAATGTTTGCCCTCTGGTTGCTATCCAAAAAAATTTGAAATGGCTTGAAATAAAACGATGTTTTCATTAAAATTATAAATATTTTTTCTTATTTTTTATTGTTTCTGCAAAATTTCCGGAAATAATGCTACGAACTACCTGAACAACAAAATAGTTTCATTTAAACCATCATATTAGTCTCTTGCACATTAATTGAATAATTTAATGAAAAACTGTCTCCCGTACATATTGTTTGATAAATTATTTATATAAATACGCCTCTATATTTTATTTTTGCTTCTTTCTGTGATAAAATTAATGCATATAATATAATGTATCAAACAGCTGTATATATCATAATTTTATAATAATTTAGATTCCTCTATGAAGCACAAAACAAAGAAGATAGCTATATGTTCATTGAAAATGTCCAAAAAGCAGAAGACTGGTGTGTCTGTATGGCACAATGATTGTTTATGTTTATGTGTCTTTAATAATTGGAAAAAATCACAGGATAAGCTAAGATTGTATAACACATCAAACATAACCTGGAGTTTCTCTATAGTATATTAATTTATTTCGCGTTGTTCTAAATTCATTGGAAAAAAACTTACTTGCTATTTGAGATTTTTATAAAATTCACTTCGAAAACGTTTGCCATCACATAAGTTGCCACCATAAAATTTTGAAATAGCTTGAAATAAAACTGCGTTTTCATTAATTTTTTTTGTTTAGAGTTTCAAAAAAATTTATCGAACTAGTTCTACGAACTACTAAACAGCACAAACTTTGCATTTAAATCATCATTTGAGTCTCTTGCACAACAATTGTTTG
Organism: Maratus michaelseni; assembly: GCA_963931845.1. Lineage (NCBI taxonomy): Eukaryota > Metazoa > Arthropoda > Arachnida > Araneae > Salticidae > Maratus > Maratus michaelseni. The sequence goes on from OZ007592.1 coordinate 400,218,136, forward strand.
AAAAAGTTTGTTGAAAAAGTTTTACCTGTACATTCTGTTTGATAAATTATTTTTATAAATGCATCTATGTATTATATTACTGTTTTTTCCAGAGATAAAATTACTGCATATAATATAGTGTACTAAACAGCTGTATATATCAGAATTTTATAATAATTTAGAATGTCTTGCCTCTATGAAGCACAAAACATCTACAGTTAAAATCGAGAATTATCCATTAAATTTTGTCTTATTTTCATTTACACTCTCCGTATTGCATTGAAGGGTTGATGGAAGCTATTGTCAGTGAAAAATGCTTCTTGTTAAAAACGTGTACAGCTTAGATATATTTATCGAATATGAAACAAGTAACACATTTTAATACAATAAACGCTTAAACATGTTTTGAGAGTGTAGACAGCGATCATTTATATATTAAACAGCAATAAAAGAAACTTACATTCGAAGAATGAAGAAACGAAATAAATAATAAGTCAGTAATAACACTCAAGAAATATCCACCTGGGTCGAAGGAAATATCTGAAAGAAAATTCATTTGGACGTAGGCCAGATTTACCTCAACCATGGGACGATGCATTAAGGAACTTGAACATCACTTATTTACGTTAATAAATGGTAGTAGTAATTTCGATATAATTTATGATAGATGGAATATTTTTTACATTGATCTAGAGATAACAAAATTACAAGTATTAATAAAATTAACGGCAAATTACTATCGTTCAATAAAAGAAAAGACAGAAAAGTTTTAATAAATAAATTTGTTGTTTATAAATAAAAATGTTTAAATTTAAAATGAATTATATTGTAATTCATTTCGTAATTCGTACTGTACGTTAATAATTTAAAAAATTGAAATTTAAAGACTGATTAAAATAATTTAAAAATCAATTATATTTGTAGAGTATAAAACATATTAATAGTACTAATAGATAATATGAATATTGTTTAGTGTATGATTAAAACTAACTAATAAGTATTACAGATTAATAATATAATTTTAATGTAATAAGAATCAGTAATCTTTCTATTATATATAACAGTAAGTTTATACTAAATTTCAATAATTAAAACTTGCATATAATAAGATTCAAATTACATTCGAAGCTCATTTTGTGTAAAAATGAAAAAGAAAACCATAGTAACGGATAGATAATTTTATTTTAGCAGAGTAGAAAAGAAGACAATCTTGCTTAATATACAATATGCCCACTAAAGTCCCTTGCCACCCTCTTAAATTTGGAACGGCTGCTGCTATATTCATAAAATTTGTGTCTAGGTATAATAAAGTAGCCATGCGCTACTGAATGAAACTGCCTACGGCGCCACCTGGTGAAATGCTGTGGAGTTAGCATTCCTATCTCGAAAACGGAAAGAGATAGAGAAAAAAAGGGATTTACAAGGTTGTAGAGCATCATCAATTTAGTACGAAAAGACACCTCGTGGACATTAACGCGAAGACTAGAACGGTTAAAACGCACATTTGTTTTTTAGTGATTTCCTCCACTGTGACGTTACAAAACAATCTTAGAAAGAAATAAAAAACTAGTTATAATAATATACGTTTATTTTAGATGTTCAAAGTTCTGGCCGGCAGCGGCAATGCATATTTGAATCCTTGTTTGAATTTCACGTTGCACATTTTGGAGCATAGAGGATGAAACTTTGGCACAAGCGTCCGTAGTGCGTCGTTTAAAGTCCTGCAATGTTTCTGGAGGGGTCGCATACACCTGCTGTTTCATAACTGGTTGTTTCTTTCTTTCTAAGATCGTTTTATCACGTCACAGTGTAGGAAATCACGAAAAAACAAATGCGCGTTTTAACTGTTCTATTCTTCGCATTAAAGTCCACAAGGTGTTTTTTGTACTAAATCGATTATTCTCTACAACTTTGTAAATCACTTGTTTTCCCAATCTCTTTCCGTTATCGAGATAGGAATGCAAACTCCACAGTTCTCCAGCAGGTGGCGCTGTAGGAGGTTATGATATAGAATCATATATATTTTGCATTTTACTCTAAAATTTAATTTTCCTATCTTAAAGTTTTTCTATGTGATTTAATTTCTGTATTCAAAATCTTTTTATTCTTTAATCCGAAAAACAATCATTTCTTCCTAGCTAAAATGGTCCCAGATACTTCTTCGTAACATTAAATGTACGTTACTCTCATGCGGTTTCGATTCGAATATTAATGTACTGCATATGACCGTGACATATGTTGTTTTGTCTTTCTTCGTATCTTGTGTTAAATGCAGGCACCGTTTTCATAATTTGACTGCTGCAAAAATATGCACTATAAACTCTTTTCGTTAGATTATAATAACACATGCCTAGCTTTCCCAAAACAACGCTCTACTGTAAGTTAAAAATCACAAAAATTGATGTTCCGCCAAATTATGGTATCCTTTCATTTCTTATTCAAAAATGCTCAATATTGGTTTATTGCTAACTGTCAAAAGTTTGACGGTTTCATGCCTGGCTAGAAATGTAACGATTGGCATGTTACATCTAATGTGTTGGCGATAATGAATCTGAAAAATTAGATCAGATCTTCTCTTGCTTTTGTCGGATAAACATGTAATTTTTGGTAGAATAAGCGAAGGCCACCCTCTCTGATTTCTTGTGTCAATGTTGTGCTGGTATAAATAAAAAGAATTCCATGGATTACAAGACTTGTTTTCATCTAATGCCTCTTGTATGGATTTATTTATTTTCCCAGGAAACAAACTTATGATTATTGCAGCACACGCATTGCACCATTATACCTCGGCAATGTTTAAGAAGAAATGTTCCTTACGATATATCGAGACTTCACACCATAGGGGTTTCATTCGGTAGCGCATGGCTTTACTATACCTAGACACCAGTTGTATGAATATAGCAGCCGTTCCGAAGTTAAGAGGGTGGTAAGGGACTTTAGTGGGCATACTGTATATACCGAATTATATACCAAAGACTTGTGAAACAATATTGCATTTAAAATTATCTGAAACTTAGATACAAAGCTCGTTTTCTGCAAAATGAAAAGACAGATAATGTTAATTTAAAGAAATTTAAAATCAACAGTCTTACTGAAAAGCTGCATTTATTTCTTTAAAAAGATGTCGCAATATGTAAAAAGGTTTTTACAAAGGCATAGTTCTAGTAACCAGAAAACATATTTTCGCCCTTCGCCTTGTTCCTGGTTATTGATTTTCAAAAAGCACAAAAGGTGTTTATTAATTGAAAAAAAATAATAGTTTAGAATTGTTAGCTGTATACTTTAAAATACTAAATAATTTGGTTTATGCATTTACTTAAAATGAATTTTTTGTAATCACTTATATACTATTATTCGTTAAAATGAATGCATAACTGTGCAACAATAAGTGCAATAATAAATGCATAACTGTACTATTGTAAGCTCTCTTTTCTACCACACAGAGTGTCTTTCCTGAATAGCTAGCGACCTGGAGAAATCAATAAATGACAGAAATACATTGGCCTGTAACACTTCACCAGTTGCATTCGGACGGGTAGTTGTATACAATTTCTTGATTCCTATGGTCAAGGCTTTCCAACGACAACACTCTTGACAAATTCTCGATCTGGCAGTTGGGACCTTCCCTAAAAAGAGGAACATTATTTTTGTAAGCTTTTAAGTGCTCGATTAATCTTGCTGTTGTAGTTTTGTTAATTTTGATTTTATCCCTCAATTTTGTTGGCCATGTGCCAGTTTTGATTCATTCTTGAGTTTTCCTTGAGATCATGTTATTTGGATCCTTAGTTAATTGTTTACAATCCATTTCTGTAATGCACTTCTCCATTTTCATAATATATTCGCATTTAATTATGACTGCACTTTTATTGGTTTTGTCCGTTTTGATAATCGTGATTTCTGAGTCTGACTTAAGTTGATTGATTACCTTGTGATTTTTATTCTTATAACTTAGTGATTAAAAAAAAAAATCTTTTTACCTTGTTATGGAAGACCCCTTGCAGTTCCACTTTTTGATTTGGGTCTACAGATTGAGTGTCATTTTCGCAATTAATATTAAATATTAAATATAATATGGCTTTAAAATTAAATTAATTACCAAAAATATCTTTTGAGCCAATGGTTAATACTTTGTGATCTTCCTCACTTAAAATCGTATCAGATAAATTAACATATGAAACTGGCTGTTTTAATGGTTTTCTAATAAAGGTACTCGTGAATTTACTTTCTTATAATTTTTTTTTAATTCGACGTTGGATATTTCTATATATCAATAATCTTGTAAAATTCATCAAATTTTTAGATTTTAATGTTTTAGTTAGTTGCCCATAGATGTTAAAAATCTTACATGAAAAATAATCAATTGTCTCGAATTTTCTTCTAATGTAGGTATTTAAGCAAGCTTTTTCGAATTTACCTACATTAAAAGAAACTTGTTTCTGCGAAATTCCGTTTCTCTGAACGGAAATTATATTGAAAATCTCTGATATGAATATTTTCACTAAATACAACTTTTTATTTAAGTTATCTGATTATTTTTTCAACGCATGCTCTTTTAAGTATAATTAAACAACGACGACGATCGATTCAGAGATCATCGATGTGGAATATGAAAACAATAGTCTCGATTTATTGTATCGGAATCTGCAGAAATCTTACACGGCGCACCAGTTGAATCCTCTAGTATTATTCGACTGCCAGAAGTTGGCGGGTATGACGAAAGAGTCACGTAGTGCCAGAGAGATCTATTTCAGTGATTTAGTGAAAGAAGGAAGAATGAAAGGAGAAAATTCAGGACTAAGTTCTTTGTTCTCGCTATGATATCTGGCTAGTTAGCGCCTTTTGATGTAGAATGAAAATAAGATTACATGTATATGTGTTATACAAGAATTCAAATTCGAAATGCTTTTTCTTCTTGTTATGCCAAAATGCTTTTTTGGAAAATAGGAAGTAGGGAATTTTTACTGTGTGAATTCATTGTTGAGATTTTTTTTTTTGTCAAAGTGTTTTAAGTAAGGACATTTTTTTACAAATTGAGAGACATTGTTTAATAAATACACAAGCTAATCTATAAGCAATAAATTAAAATTTTTAGTAAGTGTTTTTTTATTCAAGATACTTTCGCATAATGTTACATCATATATATATATATTTAAATAAAAGTTTGAAAACTGTTTACCCACCATACAAATACACCGACAAAATATTGAATATTATTTTGGGATGGAAATATTTGTATAATGTTTCGTTGTAATATGAAATATTTATGATATTCTGGTCAGTAAGATATTTCGGTTAAAGAATATTTAAAAAAAAAATATTTTTATAAATTATTTTCTCGGAACATTTTTAACTAATTTTTTATATACATTTATATTAAAATACAAAAATGTGATAACTGGAAACATTCTCAAAATGAGTTTTTAAATATAATATATATTCATTTCACATAAATCATATATGTTAGTATAAAGAAGGGGAGAAAGTGTGTTTATTTAGCATTAGGTCATTTTTGAAGCCACTGAAGAAGGAAAAGTGCCTTCAGAAAGTATTTATTAAGGAAAGTGACCCAAATTTTAAAATTTCATTTATTAGGTATTTAAATGGTATTTTATTTAAATGTGGGAACTTTTTTATTTGCGTAAAATTCATGTACTGTATTCCGAACAACGCATAAATCAAAACTGTCCAAAACTACATTCCGTTCTGCAAGGCAACTGCATTTTTTTTCTGGAGTTGAAAGCCTTCCATCAGGAGCAAACTGCGACTCACGTTTAATTCATTGGATAGTTCTAAGCGGAACGGCAGTAGCAGTATGCGTAAGCTCTTGTTCTTTCTGAATTGAATTAAAGAGAGACGAAGATTTTGTTTCATTTTCAAAAAATTAAGCACATTATTAACAAAGTTACGTTTATCAGAACGCAAAAGTTTACCTTTACGAGTCATCTTATGTTGTTCTGAAAAGAACAGTTTAAATACAAAATAATGATAATAATAATCAAGATATCTGGGAATAACAACCTTCTTGCAGAGTAGAAAGAATCTCAATAAGAGGAGACAGGGAAAGCTATCGTAATCATTGCCGAAGACAGGAACACTCAAGTATGTTGCAACCCTAAATTACTTGCTCCTTCCAGTGTCCGAACCTGTGAGAAAATCAACTCTTCCAGACGATCTGAGCCGTCAACTGGTGGCATTCTACTAATTATACTAATTATACTAATGTTAAAGAAAAAGAGGAAAAATAGATGTTCATAAACAGGGCCCGAAATAGACTATCTAGGGCTCCGTAGCAAGCATCATTTTGGGGGCCTCCTTCTATCTATCCATACAAAATTGTTCATGAAAGCGACTAGTATAATTGGCCACAGCGACTTGTACTAAACGTCATACCTATTGCATGCTTAAATGAATTTCGTACCAGGACAGATAGTCACGATCTTACGAGATAATAGAATACTTTTTTTTTTAAAATAAGGTCTTTCAGTCACTTTTAAGGACGGGGAGAGCCGAAACTCATTCCTAAATATCTTAAAATACCAGAATTCTGGTCCATTTTGGACAATTATAACCATTTGAAACACTTTTAATAAAATTTTAGCAAAACTCTTGATTACACCCATGGGTCTCCCTACAAATCTGCCGTTTGCTGCTGCATTAATCATGATCTGTTCAGAAACAATTAAATGACATTGTACAAAAGAAATAATGTCTATTCTGACGCTATGAAGTGACATTTTCAATGTTTATTAAAATATTTTAATATTAATCACTATTAATGTACTCAGAAAGACATAGCTAATACTTATAGATAAACAGAAATACTTGATAAATGCAATTTGAAAACAAATTAATAACAGTTTCTTACAAAAATAATGTTATGTTAGTGTATAAAAATTAGGTAAAATTTTTTAAAAAATAATCGAATTTCACACTACAGAGCAACAAATGATCCTACTACTAGCAAGATAAAACTTCTATTTAAAACTGTCTTAGTGTATTATAAATACAAAAAGGCACATAAATAATTCTAACAGATATTAATACTATTTTAGTCGGTACTCTACCGATACTCTTACCGAAACTCTTTTAGTCGAAATTAAAAATGTAATATAAAAATTACATCAGAATACAAACATAAAAATAATACTATTCTTTTAGAAAAGTATTACAACTGTTAAAATTTGACTGCATAAATTGTAAAAGTACAGTATGAACAAAATTATTCGTAAATTACTAACATTGAATCAAAAAAGCAAGTAAGGTGTTAAAAAATAAATTTGTTTGAATTGAATAAAAAGAATTAAAAACTGAAATAACATTAGGAAGTGAAAATATGAAGACTTACTAAAATAAATTATTCGAATCTCTTTTATTATAATAAATATTATTTAAATAATGCTTGTAGTTAAACAAAAATATAGCTTAAGTGCGATATAGAAATTAATTAACAATACTTTCGACAAAAATTTGATTTCCAATTTTGTAACGAAAATAGGTAAAATTGTAATACATAAGAACCAAATTTTACACTACAGATCAATAAAAAAGGCATCTATTCTAAGCAAGCTAATTCATGGAAAGTTTCTTAGAACAGTATAAGAAACAGAAAAAAAATTACTATAAAATACACAAGAAGAAAACACTAATACACTTTTAGTCTAAAATGAAAATTGTAATATAGAAATCAAAGCACTAACATAAAAATAATTATACGCTTTTGCTGTAGTATTAAATATGCTAAATTTTTTATTACAAAAGCAGATTACTCAACAATAGAAAAAACTAACAATTACAATGTCGAGTGATAATAACACTCGACAAAAATCCACCTTGGCTGAAAAGGAAGATCTTAAGGAAAATGCATTTAGACGTAGGCCACATTTACATCATTCATAGAACAATGTGTAAACTTGTAATTATATTCGCTAACGGGTGGCAGTAGTAATTTCTACATCTGCGATGTAAGAATGGTGATTTTTGTACGTTAGTCTACAAAACAAATTAAAATGTACAGTGTGAAATAAATTAATCGTAAATTTCTAACGTTGAACAAAAAGCTAAACAAAGTTGTTACAAAATAAATTAGCTGACATTGATAGTTAATAAAAAAATAAAAACTGCAATAATATAGGAAATTAGAATTTAAAAACTGTTTAACATATTGTATTATGAATATGTTTTAGGGTATTAAAAACCCACAGACATACATTTTAAGTGCAATATAAAAACTGTTTAATAATATCTTCTGACAAAAATGTTCTGTTTGTGTAATAAAATTAGGTAATGTTTTAAACATAAGAAAAGAATTTTACACTGCACAACAATAAAAATAATCCGTTCTAAGTAACCTCAAACATTCATTTAAAACTTTCTTAGTATAACATAAAAATGTAAGACATAGTAACCGGAAAATACTGACAATCTATCATAAAAATAATAGAACACTTTTACTGAGGTATTAATACTCATAACTTTTTTATTATCAAAACAGTATTTTTACATTAACAAACAATGGAAGAAACTTTCATAGGAAACACGCACATTTAGAAAATAAAACAATAAGGTGATAATAACTCTCGACAAATATCCACCTGGGCCGAATGAAAAAATCTAAGGAGAGATTCATTTGGACATAAGCCAGATTTACTCATCCATGGGACGGGCATTATGAAAATTTGTACTTATTTCCTCTAACAGATGGCAGTAGTAATTTCAACATCTGATATTAGGATTACTTTCATGTTCGTCTATAGAAAACAAAAGTACAGCGTTAACGAAATAATTTCGAAATTTCTAAAATTGAAGTAATAACACAGCAGAAAGATAGACGTTAAAAATGAAATTAGCTGATGTAGCTTGAAAATATATAAATTCAGTGTAATTTCTGTTCGTTAATAAATGGTAGTGGTAATTTCGATAACCTGTATTATAGAAGGCATGCTTTTTACATTTGTTTCTGGTGGTAACATAAGTATATGCGTTAACGAGATCAACCGTAAATTAATGTTGAATAAAAGGGATTTGTTGCTAAAAAAACTGCCGGATTTAGCTCTATTGCTGTGAGATGAATTTTTTCATGGAACACTTTTAACGGAAAGAAACCCGAATTATTGTACTGTTACTAGAAAGCCCATAAAACTTTTACAATCACCCCACACACACCATGGTATTTTCGAAAATTTGAAAATCGGTTCGAGCTCTTTATTTTGTAAGCAGCATGCTGACTACTGGGATGAGTGAAGCCCCATTGCAAAGGATATAAAGGATATTTGTTAACGAATAAAATAATTGACACAGAATAAAATATAAGAATGTAACTCTCCATACATTATAAAGTTAAATATCAAGACAGAGCAAGCTATTGTGATATAACACTTTAGTGTACTATATAAGCACAAAAATAATACTATTATATAGATATACATAGTCTACTTTTTAAGTGTAATATATAAATTATCTTATAATATACAAATTGAATTTTTCAAATGACCGAAATAATGCCCAAGCTGAGATTCAGACACAAAACCTTTGACTTAAATTGCCAATGCTCTACCGATTGAGCTATCTGGGCCAAAAACAGCGGACATATTTCGCTCAGATAACCTCATTGGCAATAGCATCTGGTCTACCATGTAGACAGCTAAACAGATAATACCGAGGATAACGGAACTACATTAAACTATCGGTAGGTAGATTTAAAACATTTAAAAAACAAATAACATTAAAAAAAATAATGTATCATAAAAAATAATGTTTTATAAAAAAAATAGTGTATCTACGAACCCATCGTTTAATGGAATACTTTTACCTGCAGTATATTCTGTTGAGCTGTCTACATGACAGCCAGATGCTATTGCCAATAAGGTTATCTGTTAAATATGTCCGCTGTTTGTCGACCCAGTCTGTTCAATTGGTAGATCATTGACAATTGAAGTTAAAGGTTCTGGGTTTAAATCCCTGCTTGAGCATTTTTTCGATCAGTTGGAAAAATTCAATTCGTACGATATCTTTACCAATCAGCATGATTGAGGGAAAAATGGTATATCTACGTATCCATAGTTTAATGGAGTACCGTTACCTGCGGTATAATCTAATAAACTGTCTACATGGGAGACCAGATGCTATTTTCAATAAAGTTATCTGAGGGAAATATGCCCGCCGGTTGTCGGCCCAGGTAGCTCAATCGGTAAGTCAAAGGTTCTGGGTTCAAATTCCGGCTTGTGCGCTTTTTCGCTCAGTTGGAAAAATCAATTCATGTTTATCTTTACCAATCAGTTGAGAAACAAGAACGAAAAATCATGCGTCAAGCATAGATTATGTAACACTTTTCAACGCTTCCAAAATAATTTTACGAATCATACTCTTTAATAAGCTAAAAGATAACATCTAAGTAATCCGAATACTTTTATTCAGCCCTGTATAGGATCTATAGATTTGTATATATACTACATAGGATGCTAAATTTTAGTTCAGTTAGGAAACACGTAGCACAGTTTAAAATTCTCCGTCTGGAGTTAAATAATACGGAAATGTGTTCCCGAACTTTTGTGCTTCCCTGTATAGGATCTACAGAATTTATACACACCACGTAATATACAAAAAGCGATTTAAAATTAAAATCGCGTTCACTAACTTAAAACGCACTTCCAGGAATTATTGTTAACATACAGTAGAGAATTCTTTTGTGTGTCCCTGTAAATGAACGATGACTGCTATACACACAATATTCTGTAGTAAGTCTCTTGTAATGCACCTTATATGAATTTCAATGCGTTTAAAATAGGGAAACATTATTTAAATAAACCGCAGACGATTTTTCTCCATAGACGTAATGTAACGGAATTCTTTTGACTGTACCTGTAAAGTAACTATAAGTGCTATGCACACCCTATTTCATATTAAGCTTCTTCTAATGCACCTTAGTGATATATATAAATTTCAATGCGTTTAAAATAGTGAAACATTATTTAAATAAACCGCAAATGATTTTTCCCCATAGACCGCAATGTAACGGAATTCTTTTGAGCGTCCCTGTAAAAAAACTATAAGTGCTACACAACTCCGTTGAAATAGGGAACATGCTATAGATAGCGATTATAACATATAAAAATTGCAGGGCAATCCGAGCATATTTACGGGAGTTAGAGCACGGACAGACGGCAGACGGCCAGACAAACCGAAGTCATAAACACTTTTCAACTAGGTTGGAAAGTGTTAAAAAGCATAGTGTATCTTATAATAGTTACAAATAAATAAAAATATTCTTATCATGTAACATAAGAACATAATTTTACACTTAGCAGGAATATTAGAAAAATGCAATCTGAATAAGCTTATACCGACATTCAAAGTTCATTTTTTAATATATATATTATTCTGACATTTAATACTATTCGAGGGGTAATAATACTCTTTAGTGTAATATAAAAATAATAATAACTCATTGTACTAGCATATAAAAATTGTGTTATTTTAACGTATTATTAAAAGGAATACCAATTTTATAATAAAAAACTAAAGTTTTATATTAAAGTTGATTTTTTAAATATATATTATTCCGACATTTAATACTATTCGAGGGGTAGTAATACTCTTTTAGTATAATAGAAAAATAATAATAACGCATTGTACTAACATATAAAAAATGTATTATTTTAACGTATTATTAAAAGAAATACCAGTTTTATAATAAAAAACTAAAGTTTTATATTAAACATAACGCACAGAAAGTTACATTCAAAGCACGAACATATAGTAAAAATAACAATAATGTGATAATAACACTCTAACGTGAAATGCACCTGGGCCGAATGAAAGATTATAGGAAAAATTCATTTTGACATAAGCAATATTTACCTCATCTAAGGGACAATGCAGTAAGAAAACTTGCATTCACTTTTGTTCATAAATAACAATAGTAATTTAGATATAGGGTATTACAAAAAGATTTCTTTTTTTGCGTTCATTTATAGATAACAATAGTTCAGTATGAACAACATTATTCATAAATTACTAATATGAATGTAAAAAGAATGATAAGCGTTAAGACACAAATCCGACGACATTAAATAAAAAATGAAAAAAGACTCTCTTTGTATTATGATGGAAAAATTACAAGACTGCATAAAATATTTTAATATGATTCTCTTTTAATTTAATAAGAACATAAATAATGCTTATAGATAAACAGCAGTACATTTTAATGCAATATGAAAACTCATTAATAATGGTTTCTAGCAAACAGAAATATGCTGCTAATGTAATAAAAAATAGGTAATTTTTTAATATAACAACTGAATTTTATATTACAGAGCAATAAAAGAAAACTTCCATTCAAAAAATCTCAAACTTTCAATGAAATTTCTCTCGTGTTAATACCTATATTAAAAATGCAAAGCATTCTAACAGAAAAATAAATAACACTCTTTTAGTGTGATATAAAAATTGCAATATAGAAATTCTAATACAATAAAAATGGCAGAACTCTTTGAGTGTAGTATTAAAACATATTTATGTTATTATAATAAAAATAATTTTTTTATATTAACAAATAATAAACAATCTTGCATTCAAAGCATGAAGAAATACAATAAATAATAATAAACTGATGATAACACTTGAGAAACGTCCAGCTGGGCCGAATGAAATATCTTAGGAAACAAACATTTTGATGTAGGCCAGATTTACCAAAGACAAGGGAAAATGCATTAAGAAAACTTGCTCATATTTTTGCTGATAGATGCTAGTTGATATTTTGATATACAACACTTCGGTTATTTTTTTACGTTCGTCTATAGGTAAAAGAAAAAAAATACAGTTTGAGCAAAAATACTTGTAAATTACTAGCGTTGAATGTAGAAAAGATAGGAAAATGTTTAAAAATAAATTAGTGGACTTTGAATAAAAAGAAACATAGATGATTGTCCTGACATTATGAAGATGAAAATTCAAGTAAAATATTTTAATGCGAGTCTCTTTTTGTGTAATATAAAAATACATAGATTATACTTACAGAGAAAAAGAAAGTTTCCAAGACAAAAACTAACTAATACTAATTACCGAATAAATATTTTTTGTGCCAGATAATAAATAACTAATAAACCGTTTCACAATTTCACAATAAATTTTCGAAAATAAGTTATATTCGATTAGTGTAATAAATAAATAAGTAATATTTTCGATGAAGACAGATTATACACTGCACACAGCAATAAAAGAAATCCCCCCCCCCCAAAAAAATAAATAAATAAATAAAATAAAATAAAACTTTCAACTAAAGGTCTCTTAGTTGTTTATAATAAAAAATACCAAAAAATTATATTAAAAAATACTAGTACTTTTAGCGTAATATAAAATTGTAATATAGAAATTATCCCACAAGAAAAATAATAGTACTTTTTGAGTGTGGAATTAAAACAGATTTTTTTTTAAATAAACTAATCATTTTTATTTTGAAAAACAATAGAAGAACCTTCACAATCATATCATGAAGGAATAGAAAAATATACACTAACAAGATAATAACACTCCACCTGGACCGAATGAAAAATCTTAGTAAAAATTCATTTGGATATATGCCAGATTTATCTCAGCCACGAAATATTGCATTAAGAAAACTTGCACTTATTTTCGCTAATAGATGGCAGTAGTAATTTCAATATCCGGTATTACAGAAGAAATGCTTTTTTCATTCGTCTATAGATAGCAAAAGTACATTTTTAAAGAGAAACTTCCTAAATTACTAAAGTTGAAGAAAATAAATGTTCAGAAAGAAATTAATTGATACTGCTTAAAATAAAATAAAATCTGTATAAAATCTAATTCGTTAGATTAAAAAATAAAACTTATTTAAATGACAGAACTTATTAGTAAAAATAAATCTCAATATATTAATTTTCTAACTTGTTCGATAAAACATGTAAAAAATTTTAATTTATGCTTTAGCTAATGATTTTGTATACATTACGGGTAAAAAGTACTACATTAAATTTTACTAGAAAATCTTTTTATTATTTGATAAATAGTGCTATAAAATTTATATGTATATGTGTACATTTACATTTTGATTAAATTGTATTGTTTATTTAATTAATGTAGCAAATAGTTTCAAAGATAGCTTTAGATTTACATATAATTTTAGAAATCTCATGTTAAACACGCAATGTTGTCTTCAAAATGAGCACACATCTGCCATTAATGAGTAGGATAATTCCATTTTCCAAACTATTATTACAGGATGCTATCAGTGTGCATTACTTCATATATAGTAAATTCTAGAATCTATAATCTGTATGATGACAGTGTTAATCTATTCCTGTTATAATTTTTGAACACTGACCTGTATAAGAGAAAAGAAAAATTATACGAAGATAAAGTATATTCTCACACATATAATGTACATTTACAAAATCAAAATGTTTTGAGGCTTATTAAACTAATATAATAAAATAATAAAACTATTTATATAATACGCAAGTGAGGTGACGATTCCGAGCAGAATCCCACCATCTTAGCAGATTACATGCATTGTTTTAGATTATATTCCATTGTTATTACTTCCATTGTTGCAGCGTATAAAAATATTCAGACACGTGGCTTTTTGGACGCATATTTTTTTTTATTTAGTGATTAAATTTCGGAAGAAATATTTCTGCACGTGTACTTTGTTTTTATAGGCAAATAAAAATTCATATTTACTGTGACGCCACGAGAACATTGTCCAGTGGGTTTATATTATCTTTATGCATTATAATGTTATTTATGCCATTTTTTCATTACAATTAAATAGGAAAAATATTTTTATTTGTATTCGTGGTGGTTAAGCATAAAAGTACATGTATAAAGTATGTGTGAATGTTTGCACCGGTGAAAATGACGTTACGCTTAGCTTGAAATGTTAAAACTAAAAATATAAAGCTAAAATGATAAAACTAAAAAGAAAAATTGATATGTTTGTGCCAACGTGGAGTAATTTTCATTCATTTTGCAATTATTAATTACAAAAATAAAAATTGTAGACTTTTGATTGTATATCTTGATTACATGTTAGCGATTGCTTTACAAAAAATAAATTTTAAAATTATAGGTAAGATGAATTAATGTTTTAATAAAGATTTCAGAAAAGTAGAAAATTTCACAAAAAAATAAAATTATTACGAGTAGCGTTATGCTAAAAATAGCTTAAAATACTAATTGTTTTTGAAGTTAGAATAAATAATGTAATGCTGATATTTTATAGAAACTATTTTTGTAGGTTTATTATTATAAGTTTGCTTAACATTTCCTTATGAGCGACAAAGTTACATATCTTTAACTGTCGATTTTTCTGTCCTCGTTAAAAAATCGTAGTCTATTTTTGGACGCCAGGCAAAATCCAGTTGCAATTTTTAAAAATGCATAACGATGGTGATAACTATCGCTTTCGGTTTTATCGTTCTTCTATCACTTTTAAATACCGTATAATGTTAGTGGTGGGGAAATGGCAGTACGGCACCGTACCACCACCACGCCTCTCGTCCACCCTCCGCCGATACACCCACCGAAACCGACTTGAGCGCTCCTAGCGGGAAAAAGTTAAGGAAAAAAGTGTTAAATTTATACTGCAAGACAAAGAGTAAGCTTAAGAACTGTAACATGAGGTTAAACGGACAATGTTATCATACTATAAGATGAATATTAAATTTATATATTAATTGTGAATGATGAACATCTTAATGATTGTTTGGTCTTAATGAAACTTTTCTGCTTACCGAAACAATAGGAAAATATCAATTTTAAGGAAAAAAGCCGATTTGTTAAGTATTTTTCAACTGTAAGATGACGTTATCAACTTTTCAGAGGAAATGTAAACTTATATTTTACTTTTTGAACAATCATCAAATTAATGAGTACTAATGATTAGACAAAACAATGCAAATATCCATTTTAAGGAAAAAAACCGATTTCTTAAGAATTTTTCAACTATAAGATGAAGATATCAAACCATAAGCTGAAGATTAAAAAATATATTAATTTGAAGGATAAACATCTTAGAGTTTTAATAATTAAACAAAACAATGCAAAATATCAATTTTTAAGGAAAAAAGCTGATTTCACAAGAATTTTTCAACTATAAGATGAGGATACCACAATATAAAATGTAATTTAAACTTATATTATAGTTTCTGAACAATGGACCAACCTTAATGAGTATATTAATTAAGCAAAAGAAAATATTAATGTTCAAGATAAAATGCTGATTTCATAAGAATTTTTATACTATAAAACGAGGTTATCAAAACATAAGATGAAGATTAAACATGTATATTAATTTTGAATGACAAACATCTTAATAAATAAACAAAGGGAAATATTGGTTTTTAATGAAAAATGATGATTTCTCAAGAACTATTCAACTATAAGATGAGGATATCACCTTATAAGAGGAAATTTAAACTTATATTATAGTTAAACAATGGACACCTTAATGAGTATATTATTAATAAGAATAATAATTAAGCAAAAAAAATATCAATTTTCAAGAAAAAAATGCTGATTTCCTAAGAATTTTTCAGTTATAAGATTAGATATTCATGCTGTAAGAGGAAAATTACATTTTTCGAACCGTAATATTTAGAAAATATTCAAAAATTGACTGATTTTAACCAATTAATTGATTTTTCCATAAAATAATAGGAGTTTAGCAACCAATTACCTAATTTTTCTGTGTATACTTGATTTAATTCTGTTTAGACCTGAAATAGTCTACCATATTCAAGTACATCTATCTCATTTTTATTCTTAATACGTAAACAGCTAAAGGGGATAATATTTCACCCTTTCCCTCATTCAAAAGGGGATAAACACAATAGAGTCATGGTTTTCTTTAAAAATGTACAGAAATTTCACTTAAACGCATATTCTACGTAGTGATATTAACTTTTAGTTTTATTTTTAAACTTAAATTTTAGTTTGTTTGAACACACAACATCTTAAAGAATATTAATAATTAAGCAAAGGCAAATATCAATAACCAATTACAACACCAATTTAAACCACCCCCTTACGGAAAAAAAGATGATTTTAAATTAATTTTACGCAAGTTTTCAGCTTTGATTGTATTGTAACACATTGGATTATCAGATTTTACCCCTTAGACAGCCCACACCTTCAAGAAATATTAATAATTACTCGAAACAAATTAAATTAATGATTCATATACGACAAGCTACACGTGACGCGAATAAAACCAACACATACCCATCAAGTCAAGAAATAAAAATTTATATTTTAACATGGTAGGATTTCTGCAATATAATTATTAATTTTGATAATGTTTATCCATAATCTTCGTTTGTAGCGAATAATAATATTATAGTATTAAATGATGAGTATGAAAATATTTTTAATAACGTCGATTCGAGTGTTCATAACGGAAAAAAGACAAATTTAAATCCATATTTCATGATTTACAGCTAAAAATACGGATTTACCGAGTAAATAACCAATTTTAGCTAACACATACCGATGTTTCACACCATTTCAGTGATTTCAAGCAATTTTTATGTCACAGAGACGAAAATATTTGAATACAGACGCTGGTAAATAATATTTCAATTGAATTTTGCATTAAAAAATTTGAATCTCAAGTTAAAATTTATGTTCTAAGTATTGATATTCACATTTAGTTATATTTTTCTTGTATTTTTACTTGAAATCATGTGAACTTATAGAACAATTACCCTGCTTTGACAAATTGAGTTTAGTAGACTACATTCTTTTCTACATGAATACGAATACTAAATTTAAAGTTTCCAGTTTTAACAGAATATGCACGAATATAAACTTTAATTTTATCAAAACATACTTTATTTCAAAAAACCTAGTTTATGAAAACGATACATATTACCTAAAATTAGGCAACATTTTAACATGAACTTAGATACTTCTCAAATACCTATTTTAAAATAACTTTATGATGTAATAGTATTTCACACATTTCTTTCACAAATATAAATATAAAAATATGGATTTTTCAAGTAAATATCAAATTTTAGCTTGAACTTAGTGATTTTTTAAACCATTTCAACGATTTTAAGCTGTTTTTATGTCACAGAAACGAAAAATATGTGAATACAAACGCTGGTAATTAATATTTGAAATGTGTAATTTCCTATTCAAAAATTCAAATCTCAAATTAAAATTTATGTTCTATCACTTATCAACTATTTATCCCACATAATTGTTATCGTAGAAAAATCGTAGAAATTAAATATACTTTAAAGGAAAATAATAAATTGTAAGTATCTAAAAATATCAAACACAAAAACTATTAATCAAAAATTACAAATTAAAAAAATAAAAATTTATAAAAAAAATGAAAGTAAAAAAAAAAATGTTTTTACAAATAAAAAAAAAAGCTTTTACAAAATTTCAAAATTTTTTTTTTACAAAGTTAAAAAAAAAGTTTTTACAAAGTTAAAAAAAAGTTTTTACATTGTTTTCTAAAAAAATTACAATGATTATAATTTTTTTACAAAAGTAAAAAAAAAAAAAAAAAATTCAAAAGAGTTTTAAAAATTAGAAGTTGAACTGCTACCATTACCACTGTCACTTCTTAGAATATAACAATCTAGACTTTACTATAAAGAAAATTTTAAATGCAACTGTAGTAGCACTATTATTAAGATCGCATTAACCAAATTTTATATTGTATTTAGCAAATTTACAATTAACATCTTCCGTGTAGAGTAACTTTTTCCTCTAGCATTTGAAGTCTTGTATATCTGTTAGTTCTATATATAAATATATAAATATATAATTAATATTTCAGTATTAAGACCATACTAATAATTGTAGTATAATACCATATTTAA
Source organism: Maratus michaelseni (assembly GCA_963931845.1). Classification (NCBI taxonomy): domain Eukaryota; kingdom Metazoa; phylum Arthropoda; class Arachnida; order Araneae; family Salticidae; genus Maratus; species Maratus michaelseni. The sequence goes on from OZ007592.1 coordinate 400,236,969, forward strand.
AGAAAATTTCTTGATAAAGCTTATTAAACTGATTATTTTTATTAAGTACGTATGCGCAGCTTTGTCACATGATCACTTTAACTGATGATAATATAAAATTTTGAAAAGTGACGCGGAGTTTCTCATTTCCCTTGTCAAACTCTTGCATGAAGATGACTGTATATGTGTAGCTCCAGTAAATTTCTTGATTTTAACCCAATTGAGGAATCAATTTCTCTGTTAACGAATAATGTAAATCGTACTATATCATTGTAAAACATCAATAAATGATTATTTTTCAATGAATTCTTTTCTAAGTAAATAATTATATATTTTTTATTGTATAGATGTTACACCAAGATGAATCCAAACAGCAGAAACTATGTTTGTCAGAAACGGATGACCCGGACTATTCGTCGTTAACACATATATAATTGAAGAATAATATACATGTAAATACTTATGTGTGATGTATTAGAAAATATATATTAAACATAATTAGAATGAATTTACAATAAAATATTGTATCACGTATTCTGTAAATAGTGATGTTTTTTCATCTATATTGTTAGAATGAATTCTAAATATATGCATTTAAGGTAAAGCTAGGATGATCTGCGCACAATTCAAAAGAATAGCAATAAAAAATCTAAATATTAATTTTTTGCTAAACTATTCATGAATAACATTTACTTCATTTGTTTTCTATGCATTTCCGATGCTATTTTGTTGTTATGTTGCAATTTAATAGAACAATTGTAATAAAACCAAGAAAGTTATTTTGCGGATTCTCTCCTTATAGAGTTGGTGTGATTGCGTACATGGGTAGGAGAGATTGTTACTTATAATAACTACAATTAAATTGTTAACAGTAATAATTACACTTAAATGACATTGCTGTAAGGTTTTTGTGAACAAATATCATTGTATTAGGAGTGAATATTTCAACCTAATGATTAAAGAATCAGAAAAAGGAAATAATTTTAAAGACGATTAAAAAATTTTAATTAAAGGAAAAAAAATTAAAGAATCAGAAAAAGCAAGTCCAGATAAGATTAAAAAATAAAATAATGTTACTTAATAACACGTTTAACTTAAAATTAGTCCATTTTCATTTATCATTTTTTTATGCAAATTTACCAATAAGCTGCGTAATCTCTCCTACCATGGAAACGAATGGGAGCACTGCGCCATCTCTCCTAAGTAGCAAATGTGCAAACTCTCCAATTTCGGTAGGAGAGATTGCGCGGCCTTTTATTTAAACATGACCTCTTCTAAAACGAACCGTTGATGTTCACATTGTTAGTCTAGATTAGTAGCTTATGAGAAATCGTTTAAGTTTAAAATATTTTGTACTATTGACATTGTATAGAAATTCTGATGAAGAGCTATGAAAATTCAAGCACTTACTTTGGGAAAACAAAAGAAAATAGCAATACTTTATCTTAAACGCTCAAAGCAATCAACGTGCACTTTCAAGTAGACACTCCACTACTGTTGTTGTACAACTACCTGGAGTCGCTGCACGCTCACTCTACTCCTTCCTCCCAATCCTCTATGTGCGCAATCTCTCTGACTGCGTCATCTCTCCTGGCTTTATCTTATTTCTCTTAAAGATGCGTTCCCCTTGTAGCAAATACTTTTCCAGTAAATGGAATTTAAAAGAACATATACAAATCCATACTAGTGAAAAACCATTTACTTGTAATCGTCGGCAAAAATCGTCTAAAAGAAAGCGTGAATAATCGTTTACTAGAAAAGTCAGATTATCAGTTCATATGGAAACACATCCTGCTAAAAAATTGTTTCAGTGTGAAAAGTGTGAGAAAGTATTCTTTATTCGTACTAAACTGAATAGCCATATGACTGTTACGTTGAACATATTGAATATGGATATTCAAAAATTAACCAGTAGTTTGAAGAATTTAACAGTCAAAGATCATATTGGATATTTCAAAAAATTGACTGTTAAGAACATAATATATAACCCCTAGCTAGAAATTGACTCTACATAGTGAAAAAGTTATGTTCTTTAATCACTGAATTAAATTATTCAATTATAAAATTTATGATTTTAGAACATTTACCCAAACTACTCACGAAACATTACAGAGTTGACATATGATATCCAAAAGTGAAATTTATAAAGAAAAATCTAAAGTTTTGTAAAGAATTTTATTACTTATGATTTTCTTATTGATATAAATGTAGACAATATTCACAATGCATTATTTAAATACACATAATAGAAAATAAATGTATCTATACATATTTGTGTTTATTTTTATAAAACATACTCCATTATTAAATTTGTTGTATGATTTTTAACATTAAATTTCTAGATGACAGTAAATAACTAATTCTACTTTACATAAGACTTGGAATATATCACAACTTGTTCAACGAAACAATTTCACCAATGAATATCTAATTTACACACATACATATTAAAAAAATACAAATTAAAAAAAAAATTAAAAAATTAAAAACAAACAGTTTTAACAAAATTTTCAAAAAATGTTTTTACGAAGTTAATTTTTTTTTTTTTAAGTATAAGAAAATTAACAAAAAAAAATTTCAAAAAAATTTACAAATTAACAAAAAAAATGTTCAAAAAAATGTACAAATTAGCAAAAAAATTCAAGGTTTTCGAAAAATAGGCCCTGACTTAAGGAAACTTAATCAGGCCCTGAACTTAAGGAAAACTGACATGAAACGTTATGGTCGATGAATTGTATATGAATAATTTCATAAATTATTTCAAATTTTATGTGAAAACCATGATTTCTATCCACCGCCCTAAGACGAGCATTTATACTAGTATTAACCCTCCAGCCGCGGGTAACGTTCCTATTGCGTTTTACTGATTCTATACAATTCCGCAGGGAACGCTATTTTAACGTTCCCTATAATTTTTATAGTTCTTAAGCATCAGGAGATTCTATTTCTTCGTTGAATCTATCTTCTTTTATATAGAAATAGAGATATTCGTTTACAAATTATATTATATATATATCATTTCATTTATTAGGTCATTCTGAAAGTTCTGCAGTTTTTGAAATGTTTTGAATCCATAAATGCCACATTCCCCCCGGAATTTTGAAATAAAACTTTGTTTATATAATGTACATGAAGAAACCGCTTTTATTTATTTGGAAATAAATCTGTTTGTAAATTCCGATGACATTCAATCCTTATAATTATTATAAGTGACGAATAAAAATAGGCCGCGGTTTTATATAAGAAAATGGAAACATCGCCCGCTTCTAGAGGGTTAAAATAAAATGTGCGATTTATATTTTACTGTATATTAAAATTTTGTATAAATTTTTCACATTTTGAATTCATTTTTTTTCTTTTAAACTGAAATACTAAATAGAAACACTTAATACAGGATATATTATACAATGTATAATAGAAGAATTTCAGAAATTTAAATATCTAACTTATCAGTAAAACATCATCCTCAAATAGTTCTGAATTTTTAAAGAAAATGAAACAATGTATGTATTTCACATAATACATTTTAAAATATCTTTGTTATACAAAGAAAACTTCATGAATTGCATGAGCAATAATATTGATATTTTGGTTCCTCTGGTGAAAGAATACTTTTACCTCATTATTTCTGTTTGAAAATGTCAGTGTTGAAAGCTTTCGTGAGACAATGTTAAACAACATGTCAAACAAATACAAACATAAGTTTCATCTTATTTTGTCAGTTTTATATATTTATGTAAATTGTAAATATGTTTGAAAAACAAACAAGCATATTTTATCCTTCTTATCTAAATATCATGTATACAGAATATTTGTATCATTTTAACATGCATACAAATTATTTATCGACATATGGTTAAGAAAGACAATATATATAGTAAAGTCTGGTATATAGTAATCCTCACACTCACAGAATATGTTATATCCACATCGGCAATTGTTACTGTTACTTATAAACAAACAAATAAGTGAATTTACAAAATCATTTAGAGTGAAATCATCCGTGCTCTAACTCACGTAAATATACTCGGATTGTCATGCAATTGATATTTGTCATTAAGGCTTACTATGGCTAGAGCGCACAGTGGGGCGTTTTGATGATATAGGTGGACAAAATTCATTTTTCCGATTATCTCGGAATTTAACAAGACCGCGTATACTGGTAGCTGAATGTCTCTTTTGTCGAGATCCGTACGAGTTTTGTCGGAAAAACCCGATGTGTCGATTAACTACGACCGTAAAGAAGGCAGTTGATTTGAGAGACTTTCATCAGTTGCATTATTTTTCTGTAAGTTCGAAAGCAAGTCGTGACTTTTCTGTTTTATTTGAAAGCAGGAGTTCACTGGACATGTGTCACATGTTTGTCACACGATTTAACCTATTGTTGTTTGAAAATAAGCGCCATCTTGTTTTCAAACTTCATCTTGTTTTTTAATACAGTATTAAACATTATTAAGCAATAAGCATGTTTTAAAATCAAAGTGCCATTCCTAAAGCATTGAAAACTTAAGACAGCTCCTGCGAAAGTTTGCGAATCATTAAATTATATTGACTTGAAGTGTGCGTCTGAGTCTTTAATTCAAATCTTGCAAGTCAATTTTCACCACTTTTAATTATCCGATTGAGCTGAAACTTTGAATACATGTGTAGTTTCAATGAAAATACAATATTATAATTAAAAAAATAATAATAATATAGTTAATAATATAATAATAATAATAATAATAATAATAATAGTAATGATAATAATAATAATAATAATAATAATAATAATTAAATAATTCAAATATTTATCACTGTTTGGTTATTTTATTACTGATACATTCGAAAACCCATCAAAACCTAATTAAACTTCAACGCAATAATTTTGTCCACCTAGATCCTCAAAACGCCCCACTGTGCAGCGCATAGAATACATAGTGTGAAAAACAGTTTTACCGTTTTTTAATTGAAAATTTTTGAATTCAAACCGCAAATTCTGAAACTTTAAGAATTCACGACATATCCGCCATTAAGTAACGAAAAGAACATTATAGGCAATTTCTGGTATGAATGCGAAATTTCGGAATTAAAAAAAAAAGCCAAACTGGTAATGCTTTAAAAAGTGCTAAAAAATTGTAGCCTTTAAACGTAGAACGATGCGCTACAATAATAGGGCGATCGCAGCGGCATCTGCTTTAAAAATATTTACCTCTATCAAAAGTAACCGTTTCACTATTGACAACATGAACATAATTTCTCTCAATAAAATCTTCTCGTAAGTGTATATTTCAGATGTAACAGATTTTGAAGTTAGTTTTGTATCATTTCTGGGAATTAATCTTTCCCACTCATCTAACAGTGATTCATCCTTTGGTATGCTAAATAGGTATAGTTTATAGTTTGCTGTCTTGTATCGAGTACTACAACCAGGCACAAAAGAATGCGTTTCTCATTTTTTGGTCCTGATCAATATCATTCATATTTTCAAAGCTTATGAAAATCACTATCCAAGTCAAAGGGAATAAGGTATAATTTAATTATTTAAAATGTTTACCACCAGCTGAAACGTTTTATCAGTTTGATTCTTATACAATGTTTGCTTTGAAATGAGCTAGCAGATAGTAGCGTAGTCAGAGAGGGGGTCCAAATGCTCTGGAAACCAGTAATATTATAAAATTTTCTTCGGCTTCAATATCGCAGAAAATTCTCCGATTAGATAAGGCAAAAATATTTTTATAAAATTAGTGGTATCCAAACCATCTGGACCTCCACCCTGTCTACGCCACTGCTAAAAGATGTCGCTGCGATCGACCCGTTATCTTTTCAGTATCGTTTTACATTTATCGGATTCAATTTTTTTGTACAATTTTGTAGACGTTTTTCACACTATGTATTCTAGGCGCTGTACTATGGCGTATTCGGTATTGAAAATGAAGTGTGTAGCATTGATAGTTTCTTGAATTCTGCTATATTACAGCTTATGGGGAAAATCGTTTGAGGCGTATTTTAATATTGTTACATTGTCTGAAACATACTGAAATTTATAGATATCACTGAGGTGTACTACCAGAGGCTTACTATAGAATATGGTGCTCATAGTATTCCTCGTTCATTTACATTGACACAAAATATAATTCATACTGTCTATTAACAATAACTTCTGGAAGTGCATTTTGAGTTGTTGAACGCGATTTTAAATTTAACTCACTTTTTGTCTATAACTTGGTGTGTACAAATTCTGTAGATCATATATAACGCAGCACAAACGATATCGAGTACATTTTCTTTTATTCACGGTAATCGCTGAAGAGAACTGCCCAACTGTGCTATGCGTTTCCTAACTGAAATAAATATTAGCACATTATGTAGTACATATACACAACTGTAGATCATACACAGTGCTACACAAAAGAATTCGGCTGCTTTTTTGTACTGTTTTTTGTACCCGATTCCTGAAATTGGTTTTCAAATGTGTCATGCGTTTTCCTAATTGTTTACATAGTCTTTATCTTTCACCATATCAAACGGTGAAGTTTTGAAAAAGTTTTTTGAAAGTGTTTCATAATCTATGCTTGACCCATGATTTTTCGTTCTTGTTAGTTTTGCTGTTAATTTTAAGAATTAAATAATTAAATCTTACTTTTTATTTGAATGAATTTTTAAGCTTAGACAATGGATTTTGTCAACGTTTCTCTCATTGCTCTATTTAAACTAGTGATTCTGTGTATTATGTACAATGCCGTAAAAATGAAAAAAACAGATTGCTTACAATGCGTTTTATTGAATTACAAAACCTTTAAGTATTGCAGGTAGGAACCAAAATTGCAAAATTTCTTTTCATAAAAAACTCTAATTTTCTTTTAAAGAACTGTGTACCGCATTGGTTTTATTATCGAAACAAACTGCATAAGGAAACTTAACGACAGCGTGCAGTAATTTTATTTTAGTCACGGCAAGATTTTTGTTAAAAAGATATAATCACGCTGAAAACATTATGAAAGAATGGAAGACTGAAAAGGTGTCCATTTCTAAACAAATGCTGTATTAAACTTGTCTGTGAGCTGAAGGAAATTATTTTTGAGTAAAGGGATACTCCTTAGAGCATGTGTTAAGGGTATACTATACATATTTAGTGATCGAATGATGAAAAGGTTTGTATATGATTAAATTATTTAGTAACACGCTAGATCACGAAGAAAGATCTTTTTGCACGCTCTTGATCGATGTTATACGGCGCAGATTATAGCTCTTTGTTTAAAATACAGCCTAAACGTTATTGCAAAGATAGAAAATGAAGACACATTGCCTAAGTACTTTCGACGGGCTACTGGTAGAATTTTGAAATGTGCTGCCTACTTTAAATATGTCCAGTAAAATGCACCAAACATAAATATTTCTTAGCATTATGCAAATGAACAGTTTAATGAACCATAAACTCTCCCAGACTTCAGTTCTGAAGATTTTTGGTCAGTTTCCAGTAAAAAAGAGCCTTTTTAAAAATCATTGAACCTCTATTAGGTTAATATGAACTCATTGTTGTAAATATACGGAAGCAAAATTTTAAGCGTTACTTGAAAAAAATAAATAGTGCCTAACGGTAAATTAATTTTATAATTTTAAACACTCGCGTTTGGAAATAAAAACACATGAGCTGTACAAAATATTTTTTATTCGTATTTAAAAAAAAAATAGCGGCTTTGGTTTTTAATTATTTTATACTAGGAAGTACTTCTAGTTTCATATTTGCGTGCGGTCGCATTCCGATATAATAAAATTGCATTTGCATACGTTAAAAACATTATCGGTATATTAGCAGTGTTTATCATGAAGAAATTATCACACAAATGTAAGATATTTTATTCTATACAGACAACTTTTATCTTAATCGCGTGTACAATGCATGTTTTCTTAATAAATCAATGATGCACTACAACTTCGTCATTGAGCTTTGGTTGTATAGTTTTCGAGCTATTATCCCCATCTCCAAAATTTACCGCTTATGTGCTCAGTGGGATACCTTCTTCTTTAGCGTATACCATTTTTACTACACATAAACATCACATACATGGCTGTAAATAACTTGATTCACAAGAAGTTTGATGTTAATCGGAATTAAGAAATCGACCTGTTTAGTTATCTAGTTTTTATTAATTCTATTTCCAAAACTTTTAGGGTCATGAATGGGGAGGGGGGTAAAGAATGTTTCTTTGAAATCAATCTATATATATATATACGTAGAATTCATAATTTGTAATAAAACAACGACAGTGAAATATTTGATATAAAATATCTCATGGTCTTATTTACAATGTCATTGTATATAACTGTAACTCATTTAAATTTAAGTTTATATTTGCTTTTCTCTAAATGTTGTATTTTGAATAAAAAGAACGCACTATTCGATAAAAAGAACTCGCAACACTTTGAACTTCTTTTTTTAACATTTTTAATAACTTTTAGCCACATTATGAAATATTATTAATAAGGTAAAAAATTAATCAAGAAACAAGAAAACAATTATGTATCAAGCAAGTTTATGAAACACTTTCCAGCATATAAAGAATATTGAAGCAAAAATTCATTGTTTAATAAGGTGAAGTATAATGTCCTAGTAAACAATTTGGACAACGCATAAAACATTTAAAAACCAAATTTCAGCAAAGTCATAAATACATGCATTTTTTTTTCTAAAGCCCTGTACATTATCTATAAATTTGTATCTAACTACATTTTAATACTAAAATTTTGTACATTGCACTTTGTTCACTGCAAAATGCGACACCAACTACTCGTCTTCAATTAATAATTAAAGTCAATTCACTTTACGAAAATAAATATTTAAAATGTTTTCAAAATACTAAACATTTAACATTGATGTTTGCCGCATCTACCTTAAAACACAATTTTAAAAGCATTTCAAATATTTCGTAAATAAAAGTATAATAATATATTTTAATGTATATTTTAATGAAATAAAGATTTATGATTAACTATCTTTCTAAACGTATTGAAAGACCCCTATTGATATTTTTCTTGAAATATTTAAATATTAGATAAAATTTACTGTTTTAAATCCACTTTCACATTTTAAAGGCTAAATTGTTCTTTAAACAGTTTTTTGTTATGTATATTATATTTAAAAAATAAAATAATTAGGAAATTGTCATATAGTAGAGGTGAAAATTTTATTTTCTTTAATTTAAATAAAGATTAATTTTGTCATTATAGAGACTGATTTTGACTTTAAAAATAATTCATATGCAAAGAATACGTATTCAGGAATATAAATTCTTAATTTTAAAGCAAAGAGCAAGAAAATATTTTCTTCACAATATTTTAATAAGTTACATGGTGCTTCTAAATTATGTTTTATTTGGCAAGTTATGTGATAAAAAATGTAATTCTCAGTGTTTTTTTTTTTTTTCAAATATTATATGCACAGTCAGTTTAAAAAACAAAAATTAAAAGAACGAACACTCTGATACATTCTAATCCTCAAATTGTCCTATAAGTATAAATGAAAATAGCAATTATACTGTTAACTATGTCTTCTTTCAATTTATGTTAAAAATAAGCAGAGGGGAAGTATTTATACTAAAATTTATCAAACTCTAAAATTTTCATTACAAACAACTTTGTCATCCTATTTGGGTTTTTCAGTAATTTTTAACTAATGATACCAAACAGGAAGTAATTAGCTGAAATGGTTCAAGAAAAATAAGGGTTTAAATTTTGAAACTCCAAATGTTAAATCCATTTGTAATCGCCGTAAAATCCATTCCAATGTGGGTAGTTTTTTAAGCTTAACTGAAGAGTTCTTTAACAGAATAATCTATAATTTTAGATTCGAATTTTTGAAACATTTGAAAACCGATTTTTTCTAAAAAGTTCATAAGTTACAAATCTTTTTCTTTTGAAAATACATATAATTTTTAAAATAAATTATAAAAATATATGAATTGTAATCTATGAAAGTTTGAACTAAAAATTATTTCTAGAAGTATCAAATATGCGAATCCAAAACTAGAGCTCGTTCAGCAAAGAAGGGTCTGAGATATGGTTTTAAAAAAACTATCTGGATTGCAATCTGTTTTGCAACATTCAGAGTTCGAAACCTTAAACATTCGCAATTCTTAAAGTACTTCACTGAATGATTTCTCGTTTGGTGAACTAAATAAAAATTTACAGAAAAATCCATATATGATATAAAATTAGATGTTTGTGATGCATATTTTAGAGTTTGATGAAATTTAGTACGAAGAGCAAGCACCTCCTCAGCTCTTTTTAATATAACTTTAAATATGGCATAATTTCCAGTCGAATGGCCCTATTTTCTTCTGGGACATTTTTGTGATTAAATAGTGTACATATAGCATTTGTCAAGAAAATAAAAAATCCGAATTATATTTTTCCATCACATAACTTCCAAAATAAGCATAAAGTAGAAGCCGTATGTACTATAATAACAAAGAAAATTGCGGTATATATATATATATATATATATATATTTGCTATTTGTTTTAATGGAAAGTATTTATATACCCGGATACGTGTTGTATACATAGTAATGCATTTTTAAGTTAAAAATACTATTCCTTAAAAAGACAAACATTACTTTGATTTAAATTAAAAAATAAATAAAAGGTTCATCACTACTACTACATGACTTTTACTCTACATGTTTTGTTTTTCAAGAATATGTATAAAAAGATTGTCTAAAACTCAATATAACCTTTAAAATATGCAAATGAATTTAAAAACGAAAATCTTATGTAACATTTAAATTTGAACTAACAGTATGGTGTGTTCTCTCTTCTTTTTGGCCAAATGTACAGTATGAAATTTTTTAATCAGGTGTTATGTTACTCTTAAAAAATAATTTTACAACATAGGTGTGCTTTAATTTAACGATTAAGTTGGAAAAAATAACATAGTAAACGTAACCTTTGGTAGTAAACAGAGGGTATGATATAAACCTAAATCTATACATCTAAAATATTTTTTTAAATCAAGTTTTTTTAATTATTTTACAAACAAAATATATATTTTAAAAATTACGTAGGATTGAATTCCCTTAATAGATTTAGGCATTCGTGTAATATTAGAGTGAATCAAATGAAAACGTAACAGGAGCCACAGAATGAAATTACATAGTTTATTTTAGACAAAATCTCCAAAGCTACACAAGAACTTGTCCCACTGTTTCACCCAGTAATGGCTACCTTGCTTGTAGAAGTCTTTTGGCTGAAATAGGAACCAGTTTCTAACATTATTCATGACTTCGCTGACCGAGTAAAAATTACGTAGGATTGAATTCCCTTAATAGATTCAGGCATTCGTGTAATATTAGAGTGAATCAAATGAAAAAGGAACAGGAGCCACAGAATGAAATTACATAGTTTATTTTAGACAAAATCTCCAAACCTACACAAGAACTTGTCCGACTCTTTTACCCAGTAATGAATACCTTGCTCGTAGAAGTCTTTTGGCTGAAATAGGAACCAGTTTCTAACATTATTCATGACTTCGCTGTCCGAGTAAAAATTACGTAGGATTGAATTCCTTTAATAGATTCAGGCATTCGTGTAATATTAGAGTGAATCAAATGAAAATGGAACAGGAGCCACAGAATGAAATTACATAGTTTATTTTAGACAAAATCTCCAAAGCTACACAAGAACTTGTCCCACTGTTTCACCCAGTAATGAATACCTTGCTCGTAGATGTCTTTTGGCTGAAATGGGAACCAGTTTCGAATATTATCCATGACTTCGCTGTCCGAGTAAAAACAGCAACCCTTCAATGCCTTTTTAAGTGGACCAAAGATAGGAAAGCCATATGGCGAAAGATCTAAGCTATACGGTAGGTATTGCAACACTGGTCACTGAAACTTCACCAGATTCCCTCGCGGAAGCGCTTGTGTCCGTCATGAAACAGCAAACCTTCAATGCCTTTTTCAGTGGACCAAAGATAGTTAAGTCATATGGCGAAAGATCTAGGCTATACGGTTGGTATTCCAACAATGTCCACTGAAACATCACCAGATTCACTCGAGGAAGTGCTTGTGTCCGTCTTGCACACGAGTCAATGGCAGTACATGTTCTCCATACACTGCCTTTATTCGCCAATGCACTTCGCAAAATCCCACTCGTTCTGCCACTAAATAAGAATGACACTGCGTTGCTCTTTTATACTCGCAAACATTTCAGAGATGCAGATGAATAACAACAGCAACCGATTGTAGGCCCGGACGATATTGTTGTCCAACCGCATATCATGCGCTTCTGCGTGAATATCTAGTTCATGTCCATTTCTGCAGTAAGGATTAGCTTCCTTGCTTCTTGGTTTGCCTCTACAAAAAGTTTCACTACTCTCACACAAACATAAACTGAATTATAGTCATTGTTCCGGTTTCATTTGATGCACCTATTTGTATTAAGCAGTAAATAATCTGTTTAGAGACAATTATATGGGGCCCACCCAGCCTAGTTGTTAGTATGCTGGTCACAAAATGAGAAGCTTAGGCTAATGTTCACGGATTCAAAACCAGAGTGTTCTGTAATACCTGTGTAAAGTTTCCACGATTTTCCTTAAACGAGAACGATAATTCTAGTCATTTTCCCTTCAAAAGTCTCCTACATGAAGGCTTTCCTCTTATATTCCCAAACTGGAAGGTGTTTTTCAAAATTCTGCTCTCGGCGATTACTATATATACAACGAAAAAATCATATTGTAGTAATAATATAGATATTATACTGTCTTGATTATAAGTTTTAATGATGCAATAAAGTAAAAAGCGCGTTATAATAAGTAGAGTTATAGTGCTTTATCTATAAGTGTGTAAAAATTGTTTTATCATAAGGTGTGACCTATATTTTAAAGTTGCTCTTAACGTTAGTTACTCCAATAGAAAAACAGTAATTTTATTGCAAACTGAAATCATGTAGTGGAAGTATGAATTTAAATTTATTTTTAATGTGTATTTAATGCTACAGAAATTACTGGAAAATATAATTATGTTAATGAGAAACATCATTTACTAACAGATAAAAATAAATTTCTTACTTCGTTTCTTTATTTTTTTCGTACTTTCTAATAGCCTTAATATTACTTTCATGTATATTTGGGATTTTTTAAATAGTAATTATTAATTAATAATGAAATTAAAAAACAAACTTTCAAATCTTTTAGTTACTGTTAGCATCAACAATATCGAAAATCTTTGTAGATAAATTTCGGATCATTTGTCGCTAATTTTTGAATAAATAAAAATCGAGAAATCTAAGGAATCTTATGTTAATGGTGAAATTCATGTTTCTGCTAATTCATGTACGCTAACTACACTGTCAAACATTTGTAGGAAACTGTCCAGATTTCCGTCTGTTTTTTAAAAAACGGTTATATAATCGTAATTTAACTGTATTCTGACCATATTACTGCCCATACCATTGTCAAAATAGAATTAAATTGCGGTTATCGATACAATCATTCAAATGATTGGACAGTTTACTGCAAATTTTTAACAATGTACTAACAATTCAATGATATATTTATGGTTTTCAGGGGAGTATTATTACTCTCATTAATAAATAGATTTTTAGAAGATTTTTAAATAGCTGCAAACTTATTCGCTCTTAAAATTTCATTTATTGACTCATTAACGCATATATACATGTACGTGCATTTCAGAAATTTCTTTTTTTATTCAGATATTCCTGATCGATACCGGGAATTCCGAAAGAAGAACTTTTATTTGTTGTAATCATGGAATTTCTGTCATTAAATAAAGCAAAAATTACTATTCCTAATTCCAACTATAGTGATTTACTCACTAGAAAAGAATTTCCTGAAATACACACGCTAATGTTGCGCTAATGCCCTAATGTTGCGAATAAATAGCACAATCCTACCAATAATATTAATACCTTTATCACGTGTTTTTCAACATAGGGTTAATGCGGCATGACAAATGAATTGAAATAATAAAATGCAAGGTTTAGTATCGAAATCATCATAGCTCATTTGAAATTATATATGCATCTGATCCTTCAAAAATATTTAAATATAATAGTTGAATATAAGATAATAAAGAAGCAACGACGTAAATCTCCTCCTGCTAATTGTAGAACAAAGGCTAGAAATAGGAAATAGAGTTACTTTTGGTTGACGGGTTACATCGTTTCACAGTAGCATGAGTAACAGGTCCCAGTAACATGCTATTTTTGTAGCGAATAACCAATCAGTAAGTATGCTGCAACGGACGTTTCCATTAAAATGCCTTTAAACAGAATGTTTGAAATGATTTTAGAAAGTAAGTATAGCCGTTGTGGTCTATTGAGATGAGTTCACACCATTAAGATATGTTTACATTCAAATTCATGAATTTTTAGCGTTTTCTGGCACTAAAAAAAGTTTTAAATTTGTAGTGATATAAAGCGCCAAAAATTCATAAATTTCTGAATATGATAACTTGGTAAGTTTAGGTCATAACCGAATGAATTTTTATTGGCTTACTTGTTAGAACACGTTTAAACTTTCTAAATAAAGCTTATAGGACGCAGACATCGTATAAAATTTTAAATTCGTAACAATTTAAAATGTAAATATTTTGACGTAAATCGATTTTCATATTATAAAGATCAATCTTTGAGACATTTTTGCAATTGGAACTATATCTATAATTTTAATGGTCTTAGAATTAGGTACCGATCAGTGATATCAAGGGTCACCGATTCTTCGTAAACAACGAATTGCAGCACAATGGGCATGAGTTGATGGATTCTTAAAGAAACCTCCGCAGCTTGTAAGGTCTGTTATTACAAATCATAGTCCAAGATCTTTCCGCTACTCTTCACTGATAGATGGTTCCCAAATCTCACGTTCATCTCAAAAGTTGTCATATTTAGGAGTTGGCTCTAAATCTAAACTTCATCTGCATCTTTTAAAACTCGCTGTTGAACACTGCTCCTCCAGATCATTTTTTACAACTGTATTTTCTGATCATCTCTTTGATTGCTACTTAGTCTTCGTTCACTGATTAGCTAACTTACTCTTCCATTCCTATTTAGTACTCTTACTTCTTAGCTACTACTCCATCTCTACTGAGCTGACTGACTTGATTATTATCTAAGATTGACTGCTCCATATATTCTTAGCTGATTATTTCTCCATCTCTACTTAGCTAACTGACTTAGTTACTCTTACTTCTTCTAGAACTTGCTCTCTCTCTATTCCTGTGGGCTGGGCCTGTTTTCCTCGTTGTTACGTCGCGGCCCATAGTTGTATGTTGATTGGATATTTTACTTAATTATCGTAATTGCAGATCCGCCTACCTCTTGCTTCCATTGGTTTGGCAGCGACCTTCTTTTTCTTTATCTTTTCCCTCGACTGCGGACTATGTTTGGGTGGTCCGGTATTCCGTCACTGGCAACCGTTTCCGTTTTGTACTGGCGTTGTTGTTGTTTTCCCTTGTCACTAGGGATGAACAATTGGAATTTCTCTCGGTGGTATATCGTCCGTTTTCTAATCATCCCAAGGTGTAAATGACCTTTTTCGTAGGGTCCTTGTTAAAAACATTTTAATTGGCATTGGCTGAGCAATTCCATCTTTTCTTGCACCTGCCTTGCTAAGCTAATCCTTGCTTACCTGCTCCGCTAATCACTAATTGAAAGGTACTAAAAATGCCACAGTTATATAAAATATTAATACATATATGTAAACAACAATAATAATAATACCATACCATGACATTATTTCATATTAATCTCTACAAAATTTCATACTATAAGATGTAATTCTTTGCTTTTCAGCAAAGATACTGTGAAAGTACATTGTATTGTTATGTCTTCTCAGCATATATGGAATGAATTATCCGGTTGCCTGTTTGACGTAGAAAAAACCCTGAAATCTTGGCAGATATGGAACACAAAGTGTTAAATTTCATTGTACACAAGTTTCGAAGAAAACCCTTTTCAGTATCTGTAAGAAAATACGTAATTTTTATTACAATTTAATTTTAAGATTACGTATTAGTTTCTGCTGATTTATGCGCTCTAAATACTTTATTTAGAGAAAATTAATTGTACACTGGTCATATGTTATATTTTGCATTGTAAAATTAGCCAAAAAACCTAGCGACCCATAATAGCAATCTGAAGCTATAATTTGAAATTAAAGAAATCAGCTTTAGCATACATGAGTTTAGCATTAATTGGAAATTAATTTTCGCTGTGTATTACACTGCAGTGCAAAAGTTGACAATTTGTTGTTACTAAAAGCTGTTGTTCTAGCAATCCTTGTTTGAATAATATATGTGTCATTAAATCGTGATATAATGTTTTAAAATATACACTAAAACACTTTTATTTTGCTTAAAAGACGTCAACATATCAATATAAACATTAAAGATGTTAAAATTTAAAATTTACATGTTTCGATTTGTTCATCAAATCGTCATCAGAATATACACAAACCACAAATACAATGTACATAAAAACCAGAGAGTCTGAACAGTCACAATGTGAACGAAGGTACAACGCCCTCTACACTTTTAATTTTAACACCACTCTTAGCTCCATCTACAGACCGCTTCCTACTATTATCCAACCACTCAACCCAAATATTCGGAATATTAAATGACAACGTATCATTACATGCCTTCGAACTCCTTAAATAAATTTCAATAGATTCCCTCACAAAAAGTTGTAAATAAAAACTGGAACTATAAATTAATTTAGCTTCATTAAATAGGATGTTGATGCTCTCTCTATTATTTAATATTGATAAGGCAGTATTCCCTCTTCCATACTTAATATCTGCAATATGCTCCTTAAATCTAACATTGAATTTCCTCTGTGTCATACCAACATAATAATTCCTAACATCTGCCTCCTTAATAAATGGAATAACATAAACACCCGAAAGGTCACCCTTATTGACAGGATCAATTATCGTGCTCAAAACCGTATTTAACTTCGAGGGAGTCTTTAACTTCGGACTCAAACCAAACGCTTTTAAATTTTATAAACTCAAAGAAACCCAGATAATAACTCATAACCACTCTCTTCAACTTAACATTACTATAAGATGATAGTGTGTTATAGTGATAGGTGATAGAAAAAGTGTTTTAGTGTATATTTTAAAAGTTAATTTTAATGGACGTATTTTGACTTTCCACTTTATTTGAAATATAATAACATTTGAATCCTGATATAATCATTTGACTAATATATATGTATCAAGATTACATTTTCACGATGTATATTTCTTTCAACATTGTCTATTTTTCGAAATATAAATGTGTACTACAGCATTGTACGTACCTCAAATTCGGAAAAAACATTTTCCGTCATGTGGAAGTTTTACATAATAAGCCTAAGAAATAACTTGATTATAATAAAATATTACATAAAAAATACATGTTTTTATCATTAATTTGCATGTTGTTCAAACTGAAAACGCTGTAAAAAAAAAAAAATATATATATATATATATATATATATATATTTTAATATAAAAAGTACGTTTCCGAAAATGGACTTTCATGTCGTACTGACTGAAACCATTTTCTTATTGGTAGAATTAATTGAAGAACGGGAAATTACAGAGTTAAAAAAATTTACATTTCTGAAGTTGCGGAAACGTTTCTGAAGTAAAGTGCTGTATTTGCTTCAAATAGTTTTCGTAGAATAAATTCTGTTGGTTTGGCATACTATTGGTTTTTGATATTCATAAAGAAATATCTTCTAATGGTTAATGAAGATAACGGAAATCTTTCTAATGTCATCGGGCGTTCAGATGTAAACCTAGTATCGAAAATAAATCTAGACCAGGAAACGTTTCTGGAGTATTTTTAAAGTGTAGGCAATTTTTCTAAAACATTTAGAGCTATTTTACATAAAATTGTACATGCAATTTACATTTATTTATTTATTTCATAAACCATTCATGTAAACATATACTGAAATTTCAATCTCTTAAGGTATTTAATAAGATATAATTAGCATTTGGAATGTTTCACAACAATGTTGCATGACGTATAACTTATCCTGCATCCAAAATTACTAGAAAATAAAATATAACATATAAAAAATATATAAGTGATAACTACTTTTCTTCATCCCAAGGAATGTTTTTTTTTCTAATAACTTAAAAAATAGAATTATGTTCAGTTTTTAGATATTATTATTGTTTTTCAAGCTCATAAATTTTCTCTTTCAGCCTGGCGTGCTTGCGTGTTTAGTTAAAGCATAAGCTTTGTTATTTTCCTGATAAATATGATTTCAGGTTCATGTTCTACAGTATTTTAAACAATTTTAATATATATATATATGTATATATGTATATATATCAGAAACAGAAAAGATAAATAAGCTTTCTCTAATGAAGCAAATACAAATTTTCTTATTAATGAAATATTTTGAAAAGTTTCAAATGAACATCAAACTTATTTATATATATTTTTTTAGAATTCCTGACATGACTTATGATATGACATTATTTTGTTGTCACGATAATTTAAAGTACCTTTATAAAATGTGAATTTATTTATTTTCTGGCAAAAACAGAAATGAACAAGTTTTGCATATTTGTTTATAATTACGGAATTATAAAAGTGCATCTTTACAATGTTATTACTTGAAGACACTATGTCTATATATATATATATATATATAACAAAATTTAAAATTTATCGCGATAAGCCAGAGTATTTTTATTACATCCTAGTCTAACTTACTCTATAATATTTATTTTCTCCGTTTATTAAAATATTTTAACTCTATTTATTCCGAAAAAACATCATATCTAAATTCAATATTTTAATGGCTGCTATTTAGTTCAATAAATCGCGTCTTTATCTTTAAATTATAAAACTCCCTAATATTCATATTTTAAAAAACCCGCATAATTCCCTTTTAAATTTCTAAATTCCTAAAAAGACTGTCTTTATTTTAATAAGTTCCGATATTAAAAATAATTCGCCAGATCTTAAATCTTTTTCTTATATTAAAATGTAAAAACATTTATTCTAATTCCATTCTGGCTATATTCCAAATTCGATAAACCATTACTCTTATTTTCTTTTTTCCTTTCCCTAAAAGTCAAAATCATTCCATATTCTCGAACCAATTAACTAACGGTAACCAATTAAACTAAAACACTCTGGGTCATAGCTAAATCATCGAACATCATGGAATTTTCGGGAATCTTCCTTCGCGCTAAAAATTTAGCGGAAACCATTTTATTCCAATATTCTGGAGCCGTCGCATAGAATCCCGGTTATCCCGGCTCACGATTGGCGCAAAGGCCCTCACGTGATCTCTGTATCCTTACTCTTACTGAAAGGATATATCTTCGCTTTTTCCGCTTCGGCGAGCATTCAAAGATTCGAGCATTCGAAGAGATGGGCCCTGGATCGGTGTTTGTTTGGTTAAATCGAATCTCCGCCTGGTATTGGTGAAGTGATCTGTAGCTTTTCTGATGCTATTCGGAATGAATATTTATAAAAGTTAACCATCCGGCTTCTGCTGTAATGAAAATTTGGTCATCAAAACTAAAAAGATGGCTCGGCTGAAACCAGATCTACAAATGATGTCGTTTACGTTTCTAAATAAAAGTTTGATTGTGTTGTTCGATGAAGTTTTGTTCTTATGCAGACGCACACACGCCATCTACTGTGGATAACACGACTGCCATAAATCCAAGTGCGGAAACTTCCTCTTCGGTTGATTATGTGAAAAGAACACATCTTATTTTCGAAAAACCATTTATTAAAAAATGATATTGCTCACTCAGCTCGGCCCTAAATATCATCACAGAATTATTGAGTCCGACAGGATTTATATGTGCGACGTAGGATGCGAGTGATGGAGCATTTTGATGGTACTTTTGTTCGGATCGGAGACTGGTGTTCTTACAGTAAGCCAATGCACGAAAGTTTCGGTGATAAAAAGATTTCGTAATGTTGATTCTAAGGTATTAAGAAAGTGTACGACTTTGGTATTGTCAGGAAATTAAAGATTTTTTAGATTTGCGAAATCTTTTTGTTGTGAAATAGTATTCAATTTTCTATAAAATGTTCGGTATTGAAAATGAAGTATGTCGTATTAATAGTTCATTTACAGGGACGTACAAAATAATTCCATTACATAATGATTTATGGAGAAAAATCTTTTGAGATGCATTTTATTGATGTTACGGTATTGAAATTGTACAAACTTAATAAAATTAATATGCATTACGGAAGTGGACTATAGCATGCTTTTAACGGAGTATACAAATAGTAGTAAATGGACTCAATTACATGGACGTACAAAATGATTCCTTTACATTATGATCTATGTAGAAAAATTGTCTGCGGTGCATTTTGAACAATGGTTGATATTTGTAACATAATTAAATTTAAAATGATCACTAAGATTCAATGCAATTATTTTCTATAGATTGTGGAGTGCGTAGGATTTATTGTTCATGTTCAGAGACGCACAAGGTAATTAAGTTAAAGGACTGACTATGATCTATAATTGCTAGAAGTTCTCTTTCCGTTGTGATACACAATTTTATGTAATTTTTAGTGTATTACGTGTTGTTTTCAATATCTATGGATCATATACAGCACTGCACGAAATATTCCGAATATGGGCAGCAATTGTTGAAAATGTATTTTTACTAAGTTATGTATTTTTTAAATTGCTTACATAGATATCTCATTTCATCGTACGAAAAAATTAAATTTCTTAATATTATTCTGTTAGTGTTGGAAAGTGTTTCATAATAAGCCGGATGCATGATTTTAATTTTTGTTTTATCCTGTATTGATAGAATAAATTAAAAATATTGTAAATATACTTATATATACATGGTAAATGCATTACAACTTACACATAACAAAGTTTTTTTTCAAATTTTGGTGTTAAAAGTTTTCTAAAATTTATGTATGCATTTCTATTCAAAATTTCTAATAATTGTCATTATGATTTAAATTCAATTTCTTTATCAGAAGATTAAAAATTTATTATCAATCATGTTCATATACTTATTAATTACTCCATTTATTTATTCTCATTTCATGTTACTTTGTAAATGTATAAATTTGCCGAAGTACATATTTTGAAAATAAATATCTTTACGTTCAATTTCAATTTAGGTGAACTACCAATATAATAAATTATTTGAGGTGAGGATACAGATGAGCAAGTTAAGAATTTAAGACTGTATACATCATTTCATAAAATATGCAATAATTCATCATGTTTTATGTTTATAAATATAATGTATCTTCGAAACACTTTGAGAAATTTCTTGATCAAATTTATCACGTTTTCTCAAAATGCATATTTTGAGTTTGTCTATCGTACATTCATATTAGTTTAATAATATTTGTGGGTTTATATTATTCTAATTAACAAGATGTAATCAGCTGATATCAAGCAAAAAAAATAGATATTATATTTTAAGTACATATTTTGAAAAAAATATATATATATAATTACATTTTTAACCATTGGGAAAATGGTTGTTGTTTTCTGTCGAGAATGGGCCTCTTGACGTTGTTATTTTATTGACGTCGTCATTTCATTGACGTCGTCATTTAATTGATGCCCTCACTTTATTTTTTTAAGCGTTTTTAACGAAATTCTGTAATTTTATAAAAAAAATTAACGAAATTCTGTAACTTTAGAAGAATTTTTCTTTGAATAGGCAATAGAAATGCATAAAATCATTACAAAAATCTTAAGTTACAAAAAGTATAGACGCAAATTATCAGATGTGAAAAATAAAGTAGAAATTTGGTACTTTCATGTTATAGCGACCCCATGCAAATTATCAGATATGATTAATAAAGAAGTTTGGTACTTTCGTGTTATAGCGGTCACCAAGGATGAATCGCCAAGCGACTAAGATTTATTGCCAAATTATAAAGCATGTATGACATTATAATAATATATGATATATATATATAACATTTCTTGACGTATGTGCAGTGCCTGATTTTCGGCAGGGCATTCGGGGCACGGGCACAGGGCCTACAATTTTCAGGGGCCTCCAGACACTAATGAAAATTTTTCATATATTGGCCAAAACAGTTTTAACTGTCAAAAAACAAAATTAAAAAGGAAAAATCTTTTTGTCAAAGATTGTCTATGATTTGTCAGAGCAACTTCATTTTTTCCTGATTGTCTTTTAACAATTTATGTGCAGGGATGTACAGATCTCCGATTTTCGGATAGCCATATTATTTCATTTCTATTTATTTTACCCGTAAGGCCCTCATGGTGAACATGGACAAAGCTATGTGGTTCTGCTAATTACTTGTATAAATTTAATTTTTTTTTTCATTCAAAGCATATTTTATATTTGAAAGAAAAAGTTATTTGGTTTGTCGGATATGCTAGTATTTTACATAATTATAGCTTGGTACTGTGGTAAATTTATTACTAGTTGTTGCATACTTTATCACTTTATCATTCCAGATATATGGATTTGCATAGAGAAAGGTAATCAGCACCACACAGTTTATTATAAAATTCAATTAAAAATTCTTAATTATCAAATAATTATTTAAAAGTAAATGAATAATTATAAAATGTAATTTTTTACTTGATATTTTAAAGAAATGATTAAAGTCACTAGTGGTTATCTTAATAAGTACTGCTTTCGATACTATATTTTTTTATTCAAGGCAGTATTGGTGCAAGGGGGCCCCCATACGTATCTGTGGCCAGGGCCCGAAAATTTGTAAATCGGTCCCTGCGTATGTGGCCAAGCTATAGTCATGTATGATGCATATATGATGTATATATATATGACATGTGTATATGATTTATATACGACATATAAGACGTAAATAATATGTGTATAATGATGTACATGGCACATATAGGAGTGTTTGGAATATATATATATGCGTATATGGGATGTATATATAAGCTTTGCGATGATCTTGGCGCAATCATAACTCCAACCTTGGCATAAGCATAATTGTGGGGGACGCTATAACACGAAAGTACGTTTTTTTATTTTTTTTTATTTTTTTTATTTTTTTAAGCTTTCGGAACAATTTCCCAATGGTTATTGTAATTTGTTAAATTATAATTCTTTTATATATATATTTCTTTTTCATAAATTTGTGGTTATAAACCTCTATTTTTAAAGTTTAAAACTTTAATGCATTTGAATGATGCAAAAAAAGGATTAATAACATATTTTTAAATGAAATTTAACAGTGTTATGCAATATAAAGATTATATAAAGAGATTTAAAAGCTACATAAAAATTAATTATCCGAACTTCATAATTTAGAATTAGAGACGTTTTATTTATTTATTTATTTATTTATTTTTACATAAAAATGCTTTTTAACTACTAAATAAAATTCCAATTTATGTCATAAGTAACATTTTTATTATTTCAATTACCTTTCATTTTATTATGGCTCGTTATTAAATATCAATACGAATAGTTAGTAGCTTGGGCGTAAAAATATCTACAACAAGGGTACATATCAGATGCACCATATGTTCACTGTTTGATTTATCAACTGCTCATATGCTTAATGTATAAATTTTAATAATGCTTAAATGAAAGAAATGTCGCATTTTCAACTATATTAACTGTTGCTCCAATAATATCCTTGCATTCGATTAAGGAATGAAAATAGAATAAACTATTTGCTTTTGTAGACAACGGACATTTTAAATTAATCTTTTGATTAATTTAAAAAAGGAAAATAAATTTGTAGTTCCTCACGAAAAGAAACTCCTCTATTTATCCAAATAAATGTTAATTTCAATTAAATTTATTTTTTAAAATATGAGAGATCACTGTTTTCAGAACATTATTTTGTAAATCGAAATAGATTAGATTGCTGTCTCTCACAATATTCATTGTTAAATTGTTTAAAAGGGTGAGATGAGCTAAAATCGTTCTAAAAACATTCTAAATTACAATTTCTATTGAATCTCTGGAACTACCGAACCGATATCAACCGTAATGGTGGCAACTTGGTGGTGACAGTCCCTGCTCTAACATAGGCTATATTTTATGTCGGTGTCACTATCCAAAAGGGGTGTGGCAGCGAAAAACGTTCTAAAATTGAAATTTTTGTAATACAGAAGGGGCTAGGAATTTGAAATTTGGCATGATAGTTACTTTTAAGAAATAAATGTTCTCTAAGAAGAGTTTCTAACAAATTCGAAATTTAAAAGGGTGAAATGAGCTAAACGCGTTCTAAAAACATTCTAAATTACAATTTCTATGGAATCTCTTAAACTACCAATCCGATTTTAAACATACGGGTCGCAAATTTATGGTGACAGTCTCTGTTCTTAACATAGGCCATATTTTATGTCAGTGCCACTACACTCAGGTGGTTGTAGAAGCGAAAAACGTTCTACAATTGCAATTTTTGTGATACTGAAGGGATTAGAAATTTGAAATTGGACAAGGTAGTTACTTATCACATTTATATGCTCTCTAACAACAGTTTCTAAAAAAATGGAAATTCAAAATTGTGATATGAGTGAAAAGTGTTCTAAAAATGTTCTAAATTACGATTTCTATGGAATTGTTTAGGGCAGAAACTTGCAAATTGACATGGCTGATACTTTTTAAGGCGCAAGTATACTCACAGAACAGTTTTTTAAAAAAATCGAAATTTAAAAGGGTGAAAGATGTAAAAACGTTCTAAATTCGATTTTTTTTATACTGACAGGATTAGAAACTTCACATTCTCCATGGCGGTTACTTTTAATATATTAATGCTCGCTAACAATTGTTTGTCAAGAAATTTAAAATTTCAAAGGGTGAAATGATCGGAAAGATTTTTAAAAGCGTTCTAAATTACGATTTCTATACATCTGTTAGGGATATAAAATTGAAATTTGACTTGGCTGTTGCTTTTAAGACATAAATGGTCGCACAGAACAGTTGAAAAAAAATGAAATATTAACGAGTAAAATGCGCAAAAAGCATTCTAAATTGAGATTTCTATGGACTTGTTCAGCATAGAAACTTGAAGTTTGACATGGCTGTTGCTTTTAAGACTTAACTGGTCGCATAGAGGAGTTCTTAAAAAAAATTAAATTTAAAAGCGTGAAACTACGAAAAGCATTCTAAAAGCGTTCTAAATTACGATTTATTTGGAACTGTTTAGGCTAGAAACTTCAAATTTCGCATAGCTGTTACTCACTTAAATGATCACCCAGAACAGTTTATTAAAAATGCGAAACTGAAAAGGGCAGGAGGGAAAAAAAGTCTAAAATTGCAATTCATGTGGTATAGCTGGTGTAAAAGTTTCGTATTTGGTATGGTAGTTACTCTTAAATGTAAATGTGCGCTAAGACCTGTCTCTAAAAATTCAAAATTTAACTGTCTGAAATGAGTGGAAAACGTTCTCAATACTTTCTACATTATGCTTTAATTGGATTTATTCGGGTTAGAAATTTGAAATTTAGTATAGTGGTAACATTTAAGATTCGATATAAAAAGTTCATTAAAAATTCGAAATTTAAAGGTGTAAATAAAAGGAAAACTTTATAAAATATAGTTTATTCTAAATTGTTAGGAATAGAAAATTACAATTTGACATGCCTGGCATTTTCTAGATGTAAATGCTCGCACAGATCAGTTTTTACAAAATTCGAATTAAAAAAATGTGCAGAAACAAATCAACTTTCTAAAATTGAGATTTTTCTGATGCTGTTGGTATGGTGGCTATTTATATTTTTTCTGTACTCGCTAAGAACGGTTTTGTAAAACAAATCGAAATTTAAAAGAGTCAAATGAGCTGGAAAAGTTCTAAAAAACTTCTAAACTATGATTTATCTGAAATTGTTTGGGATAGAAACTTGAAAATTTACTTGGCTGTCACGTTAGACTCATAAATTCATCCTTAAAACAGTTTTTAAAAATTTAGTAATTTTAATGTGTGCAGGAACAAATACGTCCTAAAATTGCGATTTCTGTGATATAGTTATGGCAGAAATTTGCTTAACTATAAGATTGGAATTTGGCATGATGCTTACTTTTAAGATGTAAATACTCGCTTAGAACTGTTTATAAAAATTTCTAAATTTCGAATGAAAAATGAAACAAGCGAAAAACCTTCAAAATATATTCTAAAGTACCATTAATTCAGAATTAATTTAGATCTTCTCATTCATTTAAGTCACATGTTCGCCTAATGCAGTATAAAAAGGAAGTTTTCTCAAAATGTGGCTTAATCAGTAAATTTTGAATTATCTGTTGCAGTAAAATTTTCTCTAATGAAAATAGGCCCACTAATAACAGTTGGCATTTTTCAACAATTACGCGAGCAAAGCCGCGAGTTTTGCTAGTTGATATTTTCTAGTTGATGCCTGATATTTTCGGGATAGCCCTTATTCGTGGTTTATTTAAATTCAAGCGTATGTGAACCTTTTTTTATTTATAATTTAATCTTCCTTTAATTTTTTTTCTGGTTGAAAATAAGTATTTGTGCGAGGCTTTTGGACTGCAATTGTATTTGCTAAAACCTCATTCCCAGTTGTGCGTTTTATATATACTTAGCAAAAAGGATGTTGACATCAGATATATTACATATGATTTTGTTGTATTATTGAATTAAAACATACATTAAAACTACAGAAAAGTGTCAAATTTTAAATCACTACACAAATCACCACATTCTCATAAAAATAAAAATAACAATAAATGTTTTTGTTAGTATTCACTTATTGCATTGTATATGATATAATTAAATATGGTTATATATACATGCGTATCTCTTATACCTCATTAAACATATACTAGTCGGCCCATGAGGATTTTCGTACTGCAATCATTTAGTTTATTTGTTTATACAAATATTCATTCATTTAATTAACTGCAATCATTAATCAAAGCGTTTTAACTAAATGTTAATAGACTGTTCAGTCACCTTTCGTGTGATTCGATATACATGTAGTTGATAAAGTAATGTTGACTTTATTAATAATATATATGATTAGCAATTATAAAATTTGTCATAATTATTCCCGGAAAAGTGTGTTCGGCACTTATTTACTAAAATATAAGTACTATTAAATATTATAATGGATAATGTAATTAAAATCATTCAATGTAGTCATGATATTATGTTTATAAAAGACGAGTTTTTAGCTAAAATTAATTTAACTTTTCTTTACCCGTTTGTTTCTAAAATACACGTCATACTTCGATATTTTATGTATATCTTCAAATACAATTCTATAAAAAATATTTTTGTCGACAGCCGATTTAAGTTGTTTTGGGGGAATGGAAAAAAACGCTTACAGAGTTAAAAAGCTATGCTTGTTCTAAAAACAAGGTATAAAATTGTCTAAATTCCGTAGTACAATAAAGTTTATTTTAAACAATATAGAATTACAAAAGAAACCAATTTCAAATCCTGTAGAGTTTTCCTTTCCTTTTCCTGGCTGTGTTGAAGAAGCATCAGGATTTATTATTTACTTGCAGGTTGCAGACATGTTTTTTTCTGGCTCATTTTTCATATGGCTTTGGAGTAGTGATCTTGCGGAAACACATAACGGTGTGAACTTCATTCAGTTCCGTATTCTATAGTAAAAATCCTAGTGATGGTGGTAAAAAACCCATTAAGGCATATTTAATTTCCTGCAATACCAGGACAAAGAAAAGGGTTGTTTTCGTAACAGTACATGATGATAATGTGCCACAAATATTAATTGCTGATAATAGAGACCTAGTTTATGAGCATTTATGCATTCCACATTTTAACGGTTGTTTTAACAAGCTACAGTATGAAGCATTGACAGATTGGGTTGTGAATTTAACATGTTTGCGAGCTTTAGGATAGGAAGATTTTGTGTAATTTGAACTGCAAGAATTTCTTCTTTACGAATCCAGTTTGAACAGGAACGGGAATATGATGCATGGTCACCTTTAGAGTTGGTACAACATTCAGATTTGTCATGTGATTTAACGTCATGTCCTATTACTTCACGTAGTGCACAACTAACGTAACCAGGACAGAATGTTTCCGCTTGATTGTTACGTTAGGACTGAAAGCATTGCAAACTCTTGCGATTTAAAACCTAACAGCACAGCTTATATATGCTGCATTGATTCTTGCAGGTAGATTTGTTCTATTAGAAGTCCTATTAGAAGATCTATTAGAAGAAGAGGTGCTTTGATAAAGGCATTTCATTCTGACGTACAACCGTTACCTGAAATATTTATTGTAATAAAGTATTAAGCTGAACCGGAAGACATTACCACTGCTGCCACGATATTATAACATAATTAGATCGGATAAGTAGTAAAAGCATTCGTTACATATTTGTAAACTGTAATAATTATCTGTCAACACATATTAAGGTGCACACGTGAGGACGTGCGCGCAATAACGTATCAATGTACACTAGCGCAAAATGTCTTTGTCAAGTTTGGCGGAAGCAACGATAATTGAAGACAACTTTTTTTCACAACACTCTCGCCTATCAGCTGTGAAACCACTGCTTTTTAATATATCAACTAAAAAAATTAATGTTTGTACTTTAATATATCTGTAAATTTTTATGCCACTTATGTTCACAAATTTTAATTAAAAAAAAGAATTAACAAATCAAATTTCAGATTGAAATGTTGAAGGCGTATCTCTGAGAACATTAACTGCGTTACCAATTGATTAAAAAATTTCAGTCTTCATTCAAAAAAAAAATTGTAATATTTTATTTCATCGCTTGGGCAGCGCCACCACTTGCGCCCTATGCTGCAGGACCCTGAAACCTGAAACATTACCACATTTACCCCAATGACTGTTGAGACCCTCTTTTTATAACCCTAACTGCCGGACCCTAAGACCCTAAGACGGACAATATATTAAGAAATTTTTTTTCTGTATTTTGAGTGATATATATGAATACGAAATAAATTGAGAATTTTACCTACTAATTTTATTTCTCATTGGTAACTTCCTCTGTATATAACAAATTAGCATCAATGAATTTTTATAAATACTTTGAATTCTTTTTTTCTTTTTCAGTCTCTCATAAACCTTCCATTTCAAGTCGTGACAGCGGGGTTTCTTCCGGTATCTTGCTGAATCTCTTTCTTAATTAGACTCCCACGTCTAACAGACGAGCCTATTATCTCAAAATCTGCGGAATGCCCCACTCGCGCACGTTGGTAACTCCAACTACAGAAGGCTGCTATTAAGTCATCTAAACATTCATAACAAAGTATTCATGAAATATAACATCTTAGTGCTAGAGTAGTTTTAATTTTGGTTTTATTATATATTTTGTTATTTTATTTTGTTTGACTTATTAAATTGCTCTTCCAAAACTTTAAAGGTGATAGACGGGTCACTTTATTTAGGAATTAATCCCATAAATATCAGAAACGTATTGTTTTCTAATATTTCAGTTTTTTTTTTATTATGAGCATAATTTATACAAGATTCCTCTAACTAACAGGAAGCTTATTATTACATCAATTTAGCATTTTCGTTTTTACAGATAGAGATTTCACCTTTTTATTTTTATTTTAGAAATCTAGGTAACTTATTAATATTCCTTAGAAATATAAAAGTTTTAATAGAGGAATTTATTAAAATTATTGCTGTCAGATTTTCTTTCTTTTTCTTCTATTTAAATACATGCTTGCCCATTGTTTTGAAAAACAAAATTTTAAAAAAAGAAAAAAAAAAACTTTTGATGAAGTATGCGTCCCATTAAACTACATTCTAAAACGTCAAAAGCAGTCATCTGCATAATAAACCGGGAGATAAAAATGTTGGCTTTTAAGTGTAGCAAAATAAAAAGCTATTATCACGAATAAAAGTCTGCAAAGTTAATAAAAATATGTCCACGGCTGCAAAAATATTCTAGTCCACAAGGTTATGTAAATTATTTTCAAAATTATGTTTATCAAACGAAAAAAAAATCTGTATCGCCGAAAAAGCAGTAATACACATAAGCAACTCATAGCGGAAAAATTTATAAAATTTTCCTTTTAAGTTAGAGAAGTCCCTTTCAAACAGAAATTTTATCAAAGCTGCCATCTTTTATAAATAAATTCTGTAAAAAAGAGTTTACGTTTATAAATATTGTTTTGCCAGTATTAAAATTTGTGTTTCTTTTTTTTTTATCTTCATCGACAAGGAAGTGCATTCAAAAGAGTTAAGATTTAATTTCTAAATTTTCTTCTTTGCGTAATAAAAACAAAATAAAAAGAATTCAGCCCGAAAAAAATAGTAAAAGAAAACGCTCTTCATTTTGAAGAAAATCAATCACCGCATACCTAGGATTAATACGATTAAAAATAATAACTAAAAAATATATAATGAAATAAACGCTGCCAAGTTTTTTCTATGCTGGTTTATCCGTTATTTTCAAATATAAAAAAAATAAAATAAAAACAGGATATAATATAGTATCTCATACATTATGCACACTATTAAGCTAGGGTAGATATGCCAGTAATGGACACAACTTTAAGGAATTTCTTTAAAAATTATTTTTTAGTATTTTATTTAGCAGTTATAATTATTATATTCCATTTTTTAAAATATTATATTATTCTATCAACAATATTTAATCTGCTCATATTCACATTTCCCAATGTGAATCGACATTTAATTGTAAGTAACAGAAATAAATCAAAACATCCTAAATTCCAATAATGGACAGACACCCTCTGTTGCAGTAATGGGACACTCTCTATTCCAGTAATAGATAACCCACAAAAAGTAATAGGTAATTGATATTATGATTGTATTTAAAACTAGAATTTAAATAAAGCATATTAATAAAATAAAACAGTAATTTTCAAATACATTTAACAATTAGGATATCAATAATAAAATATTTATAAGAATAATTTACTATTTAAATTAATTATTCTCAATATCAAAAGATCAATATTTTAATTACTTTAGATAGACTGTTTAAAATACTAAATTTCAAAGAATTTCATTTATCAAATTATTGATACATTGGGGGGGGGGAGGGGGGTGTAAGAAGGGTTAGTTAAAAAGAAAATTGGAGTATGCATGGAATCTTATTTCGTAATATTCTTAACAGTTAAACTTCCTAAAACAGTTTGATATATTACTTTTAGTAATTTATATATAAAATATCAAATAACTGAAAGTGTGGGTTGAATGTTTTTTTAATACTAAATAAAATAATTTGAAAATAAATTGCAGAATTGAGATTTGAGCGCCATGATCTGTAGATTTACTAATTTCATTTCTGCTATAAATGTATTTATTTATTTTATGTACGTATACTAGTTATTATATCAGAGATGAAAAATCAAACATTTAATACAAAAAATAATACATTTTTAATAACTTGTGTTACTTGAAAAATTTTCCTTATTTAAATGGGGACAGCTTGAGCTCCATCAGACCCTTATTTTCCTGTGCACTGAAACATTATTCTCTGCTTGCTAACTGGGTGTTGATTGCCACATTATAAAGTATGCAAGTTACGGTTTAAAAAATAATAATTTGATTACAATCTTTAAAAAATATATTAAATACGTGAAATTAATAAAAGCAGCTATATATATATATATGTGTATATTGTTATTACATTCTGGTAAGTGCAATTTAAAAAAATAAATTTGATTACTTAACTTTTCATTTAAATCAAAAAATTATATGCAGTATGAACATTACTGAAATTGTTTTTTTAGTAACGGCCAGATGGGGTGATCATTACTGGAAATTGACTAATTAATCCTTACGGTAATAGACCATGGTCCTAAAACCAGAAAAATAATAAACAATTTGTAAATTGCCATTAGTATATAAAGCCATTAATATATAAAGTTTTCTATTACTATTAAAACAAACACATGCAATTTTACTGGCATCACTAGCACATCCACGTATAAGTAAAAGCGCAGTAAATCTGTAAATAAATGCCTTGCATTTAAGTATTACAAAATAAAGGGATGTTATCAGATAGAGACATCTACAAAATAAAAGAATATGTATGAAAAGAAACATTTACTTTACTCTATATACTACTTTACATTACATTTACTTTACTAAGTTGTAAAGTAAGAAACATTTACTTTACAACTTAGGGTTACTAAAAAAATAATAAAAATTTTTCAAGGAAAGAAAAAACAAGAGCGAAAAATCATGCGTCAAGCATAGATTATGTAACACTTTCCAACGCTTCCAAAATAACTTTACAAATCATTACCGTTTAGTAAACTGAAAGACAACATCTAAGTAAACAATTTGGAAAACGCATAATATATTTAAAAACGTAATTTCAGGAATTTCCAACATATATTTCCAACATATACAATATTCGGAAAAATATCCGAATACTTTTATTCAGCCCTGTATATGATCTATAGATTTGTATATATACTACATAGGATGCTAAATTTTCGTTTAGTTAGGAAACGCGTAGCACAGTTTAAAATTCTCCTTCAGGAGTTTCTGTCAATAAACGGAAATATGTTCGCGAACTTTTGTGCTGCCCTGTATATGAAATACAGAATTTATACACACCAAGTAATAGACAAAAAGTGAGTTAAATTTAAAATCGCGTTCTGCAACTTAAAACGCACTTTCAGGAATTATTGTTAACACATAGTAGAGAATTATTTTGTGTGTCCCTGTAAATTAACGATGACTGCTATACACACACTAATCTGTAGTAAGCCTGTCGTAATGCACCTTAGTGATATATATAAATTCCAATGCATTTAAAATAGTGAAACATTATATAAATAAACCGCAAACGATGTTTCTCCATAGACGTAATGTAACGGAATTATTTTGACTGTCCCTGTAAGGTAATTATAAGTGATATGCACACCCTATTCCATATTAATCTTTTTGTAATGCACCTTAGTGATATATATTAATTACAATGTATTTGAAATTGTGTAACATCATTAAAATAAACCGCGAATGATTTTTCCCCATAGACCGTAATGTAGCGGAATACTTTTGAGTGTCCCTGTAAAAAACTATAAGTGCTACAGACTTCATTTGAAACAGGGAACATGCTACAGATAACGAAAACAACATATAAAAATTGAAGGGCAATCCGAGTATATTTACGGGAGTTAGAGCACGGAAAGACGGCAGACAAACCGAAGTCATAAACACTTTTCAACTAGGTTGGAAAGTGTTAAAAATAAAAATGAAAATGCGCAAAAAGATATATAAAGTGCAAATTATAAACATTGTATCGGTTAAAATATAGATATGTTTCTGGAAAGATAAATATCTAATTTTACTACTTTTTATGAATAGAATATTTTAAATATGAGTTATCTCCTATTTTCAAATTAAACAAATATAAGAAAAACTGGAAATGAAATACAATCTTATAAATTATCCACTCTATTAAAGTATATTTTAAATGTCAAAGTTCAATAAACCTAGAAATAAACCGCCTTGCCTTTAAGTACAACAAACTAAATTTCTATTATTAGATATATATATCTACAAAATAAAGGAATATGTATGTAGAGAAACATTTACTTCAACACTTAGGGTTACGTAAAAAAATAATAAAAATTCTCAAGGGAAAGAATTTTGTTTTGTTTCCAAAAAACACAAAACAAAATGCGCTTTATAAACATAAAGTGCAAATAATAATCATTGTATTGGTTAAAATAGAAATGTCGTTCTCGAAAAGATAAATGTTTAAATTTTCCAATTCTAATGAATAGAACGTTTTGCAAATGAGTTTAGATATTTAAAGATATGGAAATAGGAATATAAATAAGTGTTTATTTTATTTTAATCTGCCTATAAATTTATCCAAAAGGCTTTAGATTTAGTTTTAAACTTTTTCCATATCTTAAAAAAAGATTTTTCTTGTTAACATTTTACTTTTGCATTAAATCTATTTTATTTTAAAAATGAATAAACATATTAAATTTGCAAATATAAAAGCAAAACTGTTTTTTTTTTCCAAAATTTAGTTTGTAAGAACCAAAGATTCAAAGATACTCGTTAAATTAATATTCTAAAATATTGTAAATGCAATAAAACAAAACTATTATGGTTTTGGGTCATCCGGAAAGATCTGCGGTATACTTCAGCGGAGAAAATGTTGTTATGATTGAATGTTACCAGAATTTACAATTAAATTTATTTCGAAATATGTAAAAGCAGTTTCCACAGCAAAAACCACATTTTATTACAAAGTTCAAGTGGGAATGTGGCATTTATGGATTCAAAATATCTGACAAAATCATACAACTTTCCGGATGACCTAATATTTCAATTATAAATAAATGTAAATACATTTTTGCGTATTTTACTTGTCATGTTTCAAATCTTTAAAAATTCGGCAAGAAAGTTTTC
The DNA here is from genome assembly GCA_963931845.1 of Maratus michaelseni. Taxonomy (NCBI): domain Eukaryota; kingdom Metazoa; phylum Arthropoda; class Arachnida; order Araneae; family Salticidae; genus Maratus; species Maratus michaelseni. The sequence continues at coordinate 400,271,260 of OZ007592.1, forward strand.
AGAAATGATCAACACTGACATTTATATATAAAAAAAAAATAATTGGATATGTAAAAGATATAAAAAAAGTCCTTCCGGCCTGTACCGGAAGGAAAAGGTAGCTTTCCTATATCTTCGTTTTAAAATTTTAGATAATGTTACACGAAAACAGCAAGTTAAAATGCAAAGAAAACGTTTACAAGTAACAGTAAAGAGAAATCACTGGATGTATTTGAGCGATCATCATTTGTTCAATGTAGCTCAGATCTTTGAGACAAATAGGAACTGGACCTGCGTCCATCGAATTAGTGGCAGAAAACTTGAAAGCACCGTCTCTACACTTGCATGTCTGGCAGAGCCCAGCAGTAGTTAATATGGTATCAGGGAAAGCTCTGTGACACGTATTACAGGACACTTAGGTGATTTGCGATACCTCTCTATCAAACCTGATTGCTTCATTCATTTGAGTTGTCAGTATACCGGTACTCGGCAAAAAATCTGAAGGTAACTGACTTGTGCGACTTCTCCGCATTGAATTACGAATCGCAATTCTTCTCATTTCAGCTGATTGCTTTCTCTTAACTGGCATCCTTCCAAATTCTATATAATAAAAACATATAATCCGTTCATATATAAAACGTTTCTTAATATATTTTTTTAATCCTGGATTGGCTGGACTATATTAAAATAAACAGATTTACCTTCATACTTCGTTTATACAATAAGCTTGAAAAGAAAAAAATATATATTGGTATGGAAACACAGAGTTGAATTACACCGATTGCTGAGTTCGATTAAAAAAAGTCCTTCCGGCCTGTACCGGGAGGAAAAAGTAGCTTTCCTATATCTTCGTTTTAAAGTTTTAGCTAATGTTACTTGAAAACAGCAAGCAAAAATGCAAAGAAACCGTTTACAAAAGATTCGTTAATACTGAATTAGTTTAAGAAATTCGCCAAATTATTGAGCTATAGCCAAATTGGCTTCATTTATGAAGACTTATTTTGGTCGCCAAATTTGGCGATATTTCGCCAAATGTTGCCAAGTTTGGCGAGAATTTGGCGCTAACGGATATGAATATATAGTTTTATGCGTATGATTGGGAAAATTATTACATCAATGAAAATTTTTGTAATGTGCTGTCTTGTTTCAAAATGTCAGCAACTCTAGAATTTCAAACTGCTCTATCTCAGCCATTTTTTAAGATAGGGGTAAACCAAAAAATGCTCTGGAATCCTCGTATCAAGGCCTAACACTTAATTAAAAAATAAATTTGAATTTTTAACTTTTTTGTAAAATTATTTTAGTTTTAAATTTTTTAGTGGCCGCCATCTTGAAACAAAATGGCGGACCAAGCTGGCCAACGAACTCGGTCGCGACATTGGTGAGCTTAATACACACAATTAGTTTCATCAAAATTGATTTATTAATACGAGCGCTATCGTATGACATAGATCAGATATATATATATACATATGGATACATATATATATATATAAATCAACATTTGAACGGAGGGTGGTTTTGGGGTCTGGGGGTCATGATCGGTGAAAATATATCGAAAATTTTCGGAACACTGTTCTCCTCCGAATGGCTACAATAGGTAGCTTTATACTTTTTTGTATTGAAAGCTACCTAATATGGAAAAACTAAATATTGCGTTGACGAATAATTCTTGAGCCTTTTTGGTGCTTCAAATTTCTTTTAAATTAAAGCATTACAACAGAATATTAAAATGATAAACTCTCCGTTAATTTTTAGAACTTTCTACGATATCCAGTGGTTGGAATATCACAGTTAAGATTTTTTACTACCGAGTGAAAATATGCCGGGACCAGGACTCGAACCTGGGTACTTTGGTTTACCGTACCAACACTCTCCCTACTGAGCTATCCCGACGATATACTGGTCTGGCATATCTCACTCTTATTTGTTGGACAAGGCTACGAACTGCAGCGCTAATTTCATCCATCCGAGCTATAACTATAGCATTTACATGATGAACCTTGAAACAGCACGGAAACTCCTGTATACCATGTAATTAGGTGATAATGAATATAGGAAAGCATATTCAACAAGGTAAATTATATCCATCTAGGTAAATTATTATCGTCGGGATAGCTCAGTAAGGAGAGCGTTGGTACGGTAAACGAAAGTACACAGGTTCGAGTCTTGGTCCCGGCATATTTTCACTCTGTTGGAAAAAATCTCAACTATGATACTCCAACCACTGGATATAATTTACCTAGTTGAATATGCTTTCCTCTATTCATTACTTCCTGCCATAGTTTAATAAGTTTTTTTAATATCTCGTTGACAGAAATCTCCTGACTTTGGCTTAAAGAATTCTTCAAACAAATCCCTCAATCCTCCGGCATTTTTCAACGGTATAATTCGCAAAGAGTTCGAATTCAAATGAAATAGATGAACAAAGGCGCCATATCTGGATAATATGAAGAATGCAAAAAGCCAACATATGAGAAACATGCTTAGTTTTTGTCCACTTGAAATTCTACTTTAATGATCAAAAAATAAATAAAAAATCAATAAAAATAAAAATGAAATATGCTCACTTGCACGACAAATACTACTCTTTCAAATAATTTTAAATGTTTTGCTAGTGCATTTTATTTCTGCATGCATTTTTAAATTGAAAAAAAAAATGCTCATTCCTCAACTCCATATATTGTATTTTGTAATGTTAAAGAAAACAAAGAATATATTTCAAAGGAAAATGACAGAATGTTAAAACAACAAAATGTAATAAAAATTAATTATTACAAAGTAGCTGGGTAAATGAAAAACCAATTGAAAACATATTTTTACGTGTAGAATTGGAAGTTGAAAAATGGATTCAGCGATAGTGAATGTACGTACACGTACAGGGTGTGCGATAAATTTCATTCACTCTTGAAAAATCATAAAAGATTAACAAATTGCCGTACCCTACTGATGGTTGAATTGTAAGACTTGTCTTATCTTTGGAAAAGAAATGAATTGTTTAAAGTAGAGCTCTTTAACACATGTCTATCGTTACGAAGAGACTATTTTGTGGCATGCCGCGCCGTACCATTTCGAAATATTACGAAACAGAAGATTTCTTCAACATCAACAAGAGATTTTCGAAGAGCTTTATTTTTGATAATTCTTGCTTTAGATAAGAAATGACCAACCAGCAAGGAAATATCCAAGTGGTACACAAAAGTTTCATCTATATGACCCTATATGATAAAGTGCCAGCTACAGGCTTTGGTATAAAACATTCTAAAAACGAAAATACTTTTGATACAGCCTAATAGTTTGGAATTATACAAGTTTAATGTTTTGAATTCCTATTATTAAATTCATTCTTAGTTGTGCAACAGATAAGGGTATTTTTTATAAACGTAACTCAAAAACTAAAGGATCGATCAAACTGTAATTTTAGAATAGCATATTTGAACATTTTAGACACTAATTTCTTATAAAACAATTCATAGATTACGATTTATGTTTATTTTGAAAGTTAGTTTTTGAAAAATATATATTTTGAAATTAATTTTCGAAACAAATACAAAGTGTAATTATAAAAAAAAAAAAAAAACAGAAACCGATATTCAAAAGCTTCAGATATGTGAATTCAAAATTGCAGCTCATTTTGCTTTGTAGCTTTTGAATTATGTTTAAAAAACTAACCGCATTTCAATGTGTTTTGCAGCGATTAAAAAGTAACTGGACATTAAAATTCCCAAACTCTCAAAATTTCTACACTACTTGACAAAATCACTCACCATTTGGCATGCAGAAATAAAATGAACATATTTGAAGTCAAAATTGTGTGTTTATATTGAAAGTGTTCAAGTTTGTTACTTTTTCTATATGTAGACGACCACCTGAGGAAATTTAACGGTAGCAAAAATTAGCATGCGTTTTTAATAAGAGATTGGTACTAGTTATATTTTTATACGATGACTTTCAGCACATTTAGTAGAGTGTGGTCTTTTTTCCGAGATTGTACATGGTATGGCAATAGATGAATATTTTCATAAAGTAATTACCTTAATTAGATAAAAATGTTTTCTTTTTCTATAGAAATAATGTCTGTGTTCACTGCATTTTTGTATAATTTGTCAAAAATGTGGTCAAAGTCCTCTTTTCGCATCTCATGTAGAACACATTTTACAGCCTTCAATTTGATCAACCTCATTTGGTCGAAGTCGTGAAACAGCTTATAAACGCTATAGGGGATTATACTCTTTAAATATCCGCCTTGCACTTTATCTTTATACTGCAGATATTTTTCTTTTGCCACACCTGAATCTAAACTTAAAAATAGATCGGGTTTGGATCCATATCAAAACATTGCAATCTATGTCACGAGGGTTTTCCATGCTATGCCTAAAGACTACTTTTGACGAAATTTTCATGACATTTGATACATTCGTCATCAAAAGTGTCTTCTACCCGACTTACAATCTTTAGGAGACAGATAGAGTGTCTTCCATAATTTATGTAAAAATCTTTTATAATAAATATATTCATAAAACTTTATTGTCATACCTTGAATACAGTGTGCATACTTGTATTTAACATATCTGCTGCATACGTTGTGAGAGGAACAAGTTTTCGTAACTAAATTCAAATAGAAATCAAAATAGTAAATTATATGAAGATTCTAATTTATGTTTTATTTTGCAATATGTTTCATGAAGTAATATTATATTTGCTTTTATTTTATGTATGGTTGTGTACATGCGGCAGTCCCAGTAAAAGGTATTTGTAAAAAAAATAAAAGGTTTTTCTGTGCAACAGTCATGATTAATATGTATCATTCTATGGCACACTGTCTGAAAGATTTACTTGTTAACCCGAAAAAAAATTCCACTTCCTGTGTAAACTACTTTCTATTACTTATTTCCTGCTAAAGGAATCAGATTATTAATTTCTCTCGAAATTATAGATGTGTTTTTATACTGATTTTGTGTACCAAAAAGAAGATCTAGTTTTGTATATTGTATTTATCTCCGGATGATACCAATTCTGAAAATATTTAATTATTAATTTTTTTTTTTATATTCAAAAAAGAGAAAAGTTACACTTTAAGACAATTGTTAGAAGAAGATGGTTTAGGTGTGTTAGCTATCATGGATGGGCTAGTTAAAATAGCATGTCTCAAGTGATGTCATTGTCTTAAATTAAGGAATTTTTAATGTTTTTTGTGCATTCCTTTGTGTACTTCATCCATCATAACTTTCTAAATAAAGTATATAAAAAATGAAAACATTATGGTTAAAACATTATGGTTCAAAATGAAAACACTATGCATTCCATGTATTCATGTATAGAATTGTCATGAACATAAAATAAAATGAAGTCTTTCAGAAATTACAAGCTGAATATTGTGCATTTCTGTACTCGAGTCATCATAACTTTCTAAAGAAAATAAAATTTGAATCCATGTAATTGAAAAACGCTGTTAAAATGCCATTTTTTCTGCATTTTATATTTTGAAAAAAAACTGATTCGTTATTTTTGAATAAGTCGTTTGGTTTGACCTATGTACATTCTATCACACTCGCAATATACGTTATAAATTCCCCAATGTGAAAATCTGTCAATTGGATGTTTGAGATCTGTAAATTTGAATTTGCAATTTGGTGCATAAATTACTCTAAAATCGAATCTTTTCAAAATTCTAGAAATTTGTATAATTATTAATTTAAAGTAATTAAAGTATTTAAAGTATAATTAAATTTTCATTGCGAAGATTGTTAACGTTTGAATGTGTACGTTTCATTAGTTTATAAAGAATTGAATCAACGATTTCAACAGGATAATCCCGGTCAATGGCTATTGATTTAATTTGGTTTAACTATGCTATGAGTAAACTCCCAAATGAACAAATTTTTAAGGTGCGATGAACATAGGTATTAAAAGTAGCCAATTTTTTATTAGTGGGGTGAGATGACAGACGATATGGCTTCTATTGGTTTCCTGCGTCTCATGTGTTTCCTGACTCCGCTGTTGTTTTGAAAAACTCAACGCCATTCAATCTTGGGCGCGTGCGAGAGACGCAAGCATATTTACATGGCTTTCACATTTGATTTGATTATAATTTTTTTTTTTAATTTGGCACTGATGATGGAGCTTTAGGGGCTCCGAAACAGCTGTTTGCCATTTTATATATTTTTATATCTGCTATTTTACGTTGTTCATTTGTTTTTAATGTAACGGCACAAAGTTAAATCCACTTTTTTAAAACCTCTTATGCATTGTTTGGATCGAAATATCGTTGACATCCTCTCCAGATGAAAAATAAGAATCTTCACTGGCAATAGGAACACCGAATTACAAAAAAATAAGAAAGAAAAATCTTTCGTCAAGCATAGTATATGCAACACTTTCCACAATACTTTACAGGCATTCATCTTTTAATAAGATAAAGAATATACCTAAATTATCAATTTAGAAAACGTTTAACACATTTGGAATGTAAATTTCAGCATTTACCGTCTATAACCTGAAAGGTACCTGAATTTTTTTGTGCATCCCTGTATGTGATACATAGATTTGTATATATACTACAAAGTGTGATAAAACTAAGTTTAGTTAGAAAACGCGTAACACAATTGATAAATTGCCTTCAGTAGATTTTACAAATAGAGAGAAATTTAAACGACTTTTTTGTATAGCCTTGCATTTTATCTATAGAGTTTTATACACGCCACATATTAAGCTAAACTTTTTAATTCAGACAAAAAACGCTTAAAACTACTAAACGAATACGCTTCCAGAAACTATCATCTACAGACGGCAATATATCCAGTTCTTTCCGTAGCCCTGTATAAGATTTTATTTAAATACTGCAAACATCTCTTTGTATACAAAATATAGATCCGCTTAAAATTACGTAATTCAATTAAAATCCATTTTTAGATGCCCATGCTCAGTAATGCTTACAAATTATTTTGTTTAGCACTCTTTATGATCTGTAGAAGTTATACACACCACTTGGTATGCAAAATTTCTTTTTTAAGTAAAAATAATTAAAAATAAATTAAAACGTATTTGCATCAATTATCATCCTATATCTTTTGTGTGTCCTTGTAAATGAACGGTAAATACGATAACGACAGACAAACTCTACAGCAACCATCTTGTAATGAATTTCAGTAATGTACATCAATTTCATTATGTTTGAAAGTGTGTAGCATAAATAAACGCGTTTCTAACATTTTTTTTTCTCAAGACAATTATGTAACCAAATTATTTTCTGTGACTATTTAACTGAATGATAAATGCTTTGCATTCTATATTCTCAGAAAACATGTTTTAATGCATCTCAAAAATTTATAACAATTTTGTAACAGACTTCTTTTTCGTACTCCAGTAAAATAACTATAAATGCTAAATACTCCATATTTCACAAAAAGCATGTTTTAGTACACCTGAGAAATCCATATCAATTTCATAATGTTTGTAACATCATTAAAATAAACCAAAAATGATATTCCCGTTACATCATATTGCTACGTGCAAAATGTTTTGTGTGTCCCTGTAAAGCAAACTATAAATGTTAAACACTTAATTTTCAAAAGAAAACGTGCTCTAGTAAGCATCATTAACATATATCAATTACATGGTAATCACAGTATATTTACGAGATTTACAGAACGGACAGACAGACAAACAAACTGAATTCATAGACAATTTTCAGCTATGATGGAAAGTGTTAAAAATGAAAAGATGCGTTTAGGCATTTTTTTTTTACTTTAAAAAAGGATATAATATGAAACACTCTGAAAAATATTGAAAGAATATGATTAAAAAAGTAAAGTTTCATCATAAGGCTACGGATTTTTCCGGTTGAGGTTTAAGTCATATTATAATGGTTACCTTTAATGGTCTACCATCTCCTGCCCTTTATTTAGATGAAACAACGTTGGGTTTTAATTTTAGAATACGTGTTGTGTCGGTATTAGCATATCATTTAATAGAAACCGGATGAGGATTGCGTCTACAATTATCTATCTATAATGTATTATAACTTATGTGTAATCATATCAATCCTTTCCTCCACCTTTTGTTAACTGCAACGATATAACTGTAACTAAGGTGCCTAGAGAAATTACAAAAAAATAATGCATCTAATTTGTTGAGTCGGTGAACATTCGTGGAATGTAATGTGTTCTTTGCACATTCTCATTAAAATGCTACTTTAAAGGGGTACATCATTACATTTTATATCTATTTAAAGAAGAATAACAAAATATTGAACAAACATTTAAAATGTCCTCATATTAGTTTTAACAAATAATGCTACCTACCTAAAGAAGTATAGATATTTTTAATTGTAGTTTTGAAAGTATTTATAAATAACATTTAACACGAAATTACTTATTTTATTTAAAAGTATGCACTCTCAGAAAAAGCTGTAAATTTATGAGCGTCTGTCCTTCAATTTTTACGGGCAACAGCCTTATTTCTTTAAAAACGGTCTGATCCACTAAATAAGCGGCCTTATCCCTTCGATACTTAGAAAATTAAGAGCAATCCACATATTCTTACAGTTTTAGCCCATATGTTAGCAAAAATACGGTACGACCCCATACATTGTCCTCCGCTAGGGTGTAACCCTTCATTTTACTCGTGTTTCGAAAATTTTAACCCGCCAAAACTGCGATTCTGTGATGATTACCTAACGTGCTACGTGTTACAGAACAGTAAGCAAAGTGTTTAAAGTGCATTATATCCTGTGCATTATAATACTATATTACTTTGCCCCGTAAAATTACGGGCTGCACAAAATGATGGGCATGATTTTTTTTTTACAGGGTATGACTGAAATCTCTGCTGCCGGCCTCTGCCCGTAATTTTACTGCATTTTTTTACAGTGTGTGTTGAACTTTCTGGCATTTAAAACATTTAGTAATTAGAAAATTGTGTCCTATGTTTGTAGCACTGTTGCAACTAATAATGGAATTTATATCACCACGGGGTTTTTTACAAAATAAATATACGTTATAGAAATAAATGTATCGTGCGATAACTACTTTTGTTTACACTAAACAACGCATTTATTAAACAACTTGAAAAACTTAAAATGAAATTCCGTTATTACTATTATTGTTATTGCAAACTCATAAATTTTCTCTTGTCAGCCTCGCGTGCTTGCGTGTTTAGTTAAAGCATAAACTTTATTGTTTTCTTTATAAATTTTACTTGAAGTTCACGTTCTACATTATTTTAAACAATCTTAAAAAAATTCTTTAAATACTTTTTCTTGTAAACACAAATTTTACTTTTTGGGCAATTTATGAAAGCATCTTCAGATACTTTTTTTTAACGTGCCAATAAGCTTTTTGCTAAAGACAGTGAAACAGAGCGACAGATTTTATGTAACCAGAATATTTTGAAAATTTTCAAACCAACTTCAAATTTATTTCTGTCATTATTTTGTATTTATCGCATTTTTTGTTTTTTTTATTTTACCGCACGATAATTTATAAATTTTATTAAGGTCAAAAGTATATATGTAGATTAAATATGTTTTCAAATTTATTAAATCTCTTATCGTAAATGAATTTCGTGATTAAAATCATCTGCATGATTTAATGTATCTAATATTATAAAACTTGAGATATTTTTCATTAGACTACAAAATATGAAGCCAAATTTTTCGATGATACTTAGTCATGAGTTAATGAATTATATAACTTAAATAAATTTTATTAGAAAATCCTTTTAAGTAAATACTTAGACTTCGTCGCTTTACCGTAATTTAAAAATAAATAAACAGATTTGTAATAGAATATTTTATTTAGAGTTTTTATTTAGAGTATACCATTTATCCGATAAAATTTGTCATTAACTGCTAAATATTATTTTATAATTGCATGTACATAGAAAATTCTTGCTGTTTATCTTTCAATAAGACAATCTGTAATATTTAACATGAAATAGCTTATACTAAATAGATTGTATTGTTAACAGCTAAGGATTTCTATTTTTTTTTTATTCATTTTGTAACTGTCAATTATACCTCTGACTAAAGTACTCTTTGATGCAAGATATATAAAAAAAAATCAGATATGTATTAAATTTTTATTATGTAAAACATTGATATTAAATTTTTATTTTTTAAAACATTGTTATGAAATTTTTATTTTGTAAAACATTGATATTAAATTTTTATTTTTTAAAACATTGTTATGAAATTTTTATTTTGTAAAACATTGTTATTAGCACAACAAATTAAAACCGAAATAAGTAGATGATTTTTATAGATATAGGAATAACTTTTATTTTTTTGTTTTCAGATTTATAATAGAAATTTACTTTCTATTTTTGAAACTTGGGACAGGTGTAAAACGACCAACTAATCAGAATAGAACGTGTTGACATACAATAGAAATTATTATACTGTTCTTTTAATAGACTAGTAATCGTAATTATTTTATAAACTAATAGTTAAGATTTCCATTTTTCGATTCCGGTGAAATTAGAAACATTTTTAGTAATTTTCTTTTTTTATTATTACTTAAAAGTTGTTTGTCATTGAAAGCTCTAAAAGTCTAAGCAAATGATTTATTCATTTCAAACAATTGACGAATGACAAACTAAGCAGATATAATTCGCGTTTCCCTGATATGAGAAAAAAAAATATTTCAAGATGTTAAACTTATAATTAGTAAATCTAAAAAAATATTTTTTTAAGAATTACTTTACCTGAATTAAATGCTACGATGAATTTCAAAAAATCAAATAGAAAATAATCTACTAAGCAGTTTATACCTTTTACGCTTATTATGTAGATAATTTTTCTATTTCAAATAAAGCGTATTCTAGTTTAAACACATACACAAAATGATCATTACTTCTAAAAGATACGCTCACAAACAATTTCAACTCTTTTGTTTAATCCATGCATTTTCTATTTGTTAATGGCAGATATAAAATATTTTCTGTATAGCACGAAAAATATTGAAATAAATTCTAAATAGGTTTGAAAATATTTTAAAAAGTTAATGGATTTTTAGCTAAGTAAACACAGACAATTTAAAATTGAAAATATCCTTTTACATTCAGTGTCGAGAGAAAAATATGTGATTACACCGAAAACTGTCATTAAAAAAACATCCTTTCTATTTTAATATTACATTAAATTTAAAGTTAGTGTATCAGCTCTTAATACTTTTATTTTTGATAGATGTTTTGACACATTTAAAGAAAAATTCAAGCTAACTTATTTATTATTTTTAAATAATCTTACTAATATACTGAACAATTATACAATGGTTATAAAGTAGGCTATAAAGTTTACCTCGTCTAAAGAATTAGCTACAATTTCTTTTTGAATGTTATTTTGTTTATATGAAAGGATATCAAAAAATTTATATGTTACACTAGTAACTGCTACATAATGTAATAGCATATAGAAAACGAAAACAACAATGATTGCGAAAAATATCTAAAGTTATGGTAAATGGATGAAGTTAACGAAAATGCCGGAAACTTTATTATTAACAATATCTAGTGTGTCTAAAGATCAGAGGCCTCATTTTCAGCACTGGATCTTTTTCTGTGCAGATTTTATTTAATGCTTAAATCTCTTAATCCACAATTTCAATTTTTATCATATTAGTATTTATGAAAATCGAATTTCCAGAAGTATAAGAGCATCAAGTTTCAGGAACTTCGGTGAGAAATACAAAAGTGGGGTCGAATGCTCCTAGATTCTCTGTTTGTTTCTGTTAAAACATTCCATTAATAAATAATTTATATATATATATATATTTCTATATTTTATAAACGTATCAACCAAATGGAACCAAAATCTATACTACAGTTTTACTATACCTTACATACATATTTATGAAATTGAAATCTTTTCAACTGATTTTTGTGAGTTATTGCAACTGCAAGACATACACTGTTAAACATTTGCAGCAAACTGTCCAGTCATTTGACCGTTTTTATAGAAAACGGTTACAAAACCGTAATTTTACTCTATTCTGACCATAATATGGGCATTATTTGTCAGAATAGAGTTAAATATCGGTTATGTAACCATTTTCTATGAAAACGGTCAAATGACTTGACAGTCTGTTACAAATTTTTAACAGTGTGCATATATACGAACACTAAACTTTTTCGTTCTTCCGCAGAAGGTATCAATTGATTTTTTAGCAAAAAGTCCGGATACTGGCTTTGTTAAAGATATGAAATTGAGCATAGCCTTCTGAAAGCGGAAAACAAAGTAGGTATTTATTCCTATCTTGCAATTCTGTAGGAAATCAGAAAATTCTTTGAAAGATTTATTTTACATTTCTATCTATTTTTTAAGGAACACACAAGAACACTAAAATACATTACATGCTAAAGGTTCTAATTGTTTAAAATACATTTTAATAATTTTCCGAAGAAAATGAAACGGATATACAACAGAAGTTTATTACTGCATGCCGCATTTTCAAAAGAATACACTCTTAATTGAATTTTTGGTGAAAAGTGTGAGTTCAAACATGTTCATTACATGAACAAAATTAATGAAAAGTTTTCTACTATTTTCTTGACGAGATATTAAAACAATGTTTACAAGCAAACGGGCCTGGTCATTTTTTGGCTAAGGTAAAGCTAGGAGAGTCTGCGCACAATTCAAAAGAATAACAATAAAAAATCTAAATATTAATTTTTTGCTAAATTATCCATGAATAATTTTAACTTCATTTGTTTTTTATGCATTTCCATTGCTATTTTGTTGTTATGTTGTAATTTAATAGAACAGCTGTAACAAAACCAAAAAAGTTATTTTGCGCAATCTGTGCTTACAGGGTTGGTGTGATTGCGCACATGGGTAGGATAGATTGTTACTAATAATAACTACAGTAAAATTGTTACTAATAATAACTACAGTAAAATTGTTAACAATAATAATTACACTTAACTGAAATTGTTGTAAAGTTTTTGTGAACAAATATTATTGTATTAGGAGTGAATATTTCAACCTAATGATTAAAGAATCAGAAAAAGGAAATAATTTTAAAAACGATTAAAAAATTTGAATTAAAGGGGAAAAAATAAAGAATCAGAAAAAGCAAGCCCAGATAAGATTACAAAATAACGTTAAGTTACTTGAAAACACGTTTAACTTAAAATTAGTCCATTTTCATTTTTAATTTTTTTACGTAAATTTACCAATAAGCTACGTAATCTCTCCTAGCATGGAAACTAATGGGAACAATGCGCTATCTCTCCTAAGTAGCAGATGCGCAAACTCTCCAATTTCGGTAGGAGAGATTGCGCAGCCTTTTATTTAAACATGGCAGCTACTAAAACGAACCGTTGATGTTCACATTGTTAGTCTACATCAGTCGCTTATGAGAAATCGTTTAAGTTTAAAATATTTTATACTACTGACATTGTATAGAAATTCTGATGAATAGCTATGAAAATTCAAGCACTTACTTTGGGAAACCAAACAAAATAGCAGACGCTCCAAACAATCAACGTGCACTTTCAAGTAGACACTCCACTACTGCTGTTGTACAACTACCTGAATTCGCTGCACGCTCACTCTACACCATCCCCTCGAACCTCTATGTACGCAATCCTCCTATCGCGCCGTCTCTCCTGGCTTTACCTTATATAGTATATGTATATGATGTTCATTATTAAATGTTTATGATAGAAAGTAGTATGCAAAGCATATGCAGTGATACACAAAATAATTCGAAAACAATATGTTTACCGATAGTAATTATTAAAAGGAGATGTTAATTATGTTATAGAATTCCATCTTAAAAGAGATTCGCGTACAATATTGAATTCGATTTAAGCTTGTTCACCACTAAAATACTTCCTTCTATATATTTGTTTGAAGGTTTATTAGGTGATGCTTTTGACAGTGAAATCACGTATCGAACAGGTACAAAGGTTACTGAGAATTTTTTGTGATTTTACTGCGTTTTAAAGTAAGCTAAGAAAACATTAAAATAATATTTTACAATGTCTTTATTATCGCCAAAATGTTTAATAAATATCCGATAGTTTTAAATAACGCACACTGCGTTTTCAATTAATAAGTAATTTGCGATCTTTGAAAACCGTTTTAGCCAAATAATATCGGTCAAAGTTGTATAAAATGGCTGCATCTTGACCAAAATTAGTTATATATCTTGACTATACCTTGTCAATTCTTTCAAAGCAATTTTCCCATTGTTGGCAAAATATTGAATCCAGCATTTGTTTCTTTTTATAATTACTTACCAAAAGTTAACCAATATTAGAAAAAAGTATTTTACTATTACAATGCCGATATTGGTAAAGGTAATTGTCCTTTAATTGTAAATATTGTCAATATGATGTATATTTAACCCAGAATTACTATTTTTAAAGCATTTATTATGAATGCAGTATTGATGCAGCATTAGGCCACATTATTTTAAGACACGTAAATAAAACTTATAACTTAAAAAGCAACGATGTTTCTTGCTTTCGAACATGAAACAATCTACATATTTACTTTATTTTAATACTTTTGCGCTTGCTTAAAATATTTATTTATTTATTTGAAAAGTATTGAAATGAATGAGTCATGCTTAAATTTCATTCCAAATGCAAAATATTATATTTTAATGTAAATGCGAAATAAATGCAAACAATAATCTACCAAATGTTTATTTTATTTTATTTTATTTTTTAATTTATTTCCATGAAGAAGATAAATATATCTTACAGAAATAAATTTCCGTATCCAATTCAAACAATAAAGTTAATAGGAAAGGAAAAACAAACATTTAATTTTAATTGTTTCATAAGCTTTCTTTTTACATTTAGTTTCAAAAAGCGTTTCAATTCTTTATTGTTCTTAATTTAAAGTGAGATTATCTATGTTGTGAAAGAGAAATTATTTTATGTGAGTAGAAGTAGGGGCTTTATTCATGAAAACAAATTTCATTACATTGCGAATGACGTCCATTGAATTTTTTTATACTATTTAATTAGGAAAAAGTCATACACAGTGAGACAGTGTATACAGTGAAACATAGGCGCTTTTAAAATGATGATTTTATTTTTTTGTACATCTAGAGATTACGCTGATCAGCAATGCTTTCTTTGAAATGTTCGCCGACCACAATTCAAATGTTATTTTTTTCTTTTCGTTATTACGATAATAAAGAAATTTTTCTGGAGCTGAAAGTTACTTTTTTACTTTGTTTATATCCTATATTTTCAGTATACCTGTATGCAGTATACCTGTATACGGTATTCCTGTATGCGGAATATCATAATAATACTGCTCTATTTTTTTTTGTTTTAATGAGTTAACTCTAATAAGTCTGAAAGAAAAACAGAATATATATTTTTTTATATTCAACAAATCGACGTGGTACAAAGTGAGACACGAACGCTAATACACAGTGAGGCAGTGCTTAACACTAAATCATTACAAATATATTTATCCCATAATGAATAATATGCATCATATGCTGTTATGCTTTTTTACATTTCAAACATGGTATCTCATAATCTAAGGGGCAAATTTCTCTTCTTACTACAACGTTGCAGCTATAAATTCGATCTCTTTGTTTTATCAGTTTTTTTTTGAACTTTTAAAACTCTGTATAATTGCTTATTATATATTTTTAAATAATTCAAAATTAAAGAGCGTAGTGAGGGAGGATCTATAAAAACAACTAAATTACTGCAAAATTAATGCAGAAGCTTTTGGTGTACATTTTAAGGATTTATTTATTCTCTGTGGCACATGTTTGAAAAATAAATATGCGGTGCTTAAACTTAGATGGAAAAACTTATTAAAATTCAATATAAAACTAATAACAGATTATTAAATAAAAAAGTTTTGAATATGAAAAAATAATATTTTATATTTTCAATACAATTAAAATCTCTGTATATTAGCTTTAGCATGTGATAACTTATCCAATAAAACCTTTAATTACATATAATTTTTTTTTAACAATATGTGCCATAACATTTTCTTCTATTAATTTCTGCAATTGGCAAATGTCCTACAAAATTATTCATTTTCGTATTTCATTTCCTAACTGTGAACTTGATTCAAAATAATCCTTCCAAATTATAATTTTTTTATTTCAGTTTTTTTTTCCGAGAATCCCAGAGAATTTTAATAATCTTATTTTTGGAAAATCATTCTATTGTTTGGAAAACAATATTTAACATACTATTTTAATATACTATGTATTTGATAAAGTGAGCTTACTACAACGTTGCAGCTATAAATTCGATCTCTTTGTTTTATCAGTTTTTTTTGGAACTTTTAAAACTCTGTATAATTGCTTATTATATATTTTTAAATAATTCAAAATTAAAGAGCGTAGTGAGGGAGGATCTATAAAAACAACTAAATTACTGCAAAATTAATGCAGAAGATTTTGGTGTACATTTTAAGGATTTATTTATTCTCTGTGGCACATGTTTGAAAAATAAATATGCGGTGCTTAAACTTAGATGGAAAAACTTATTAAAATTCAATATAAAACTAATAACAGATTATTAAATAAAAAAGTTTTGAATATGAAAAAATAATATTTTATATTTTCAATACAATTAAAATCTCTGTATATTAGCTTTAGCATGTGATAACTTATCCAATAAAACCTTATACCTGTTTCAACAATTTTGCTACATTAGTTTTTACTGGGTAATCCAAAAGATATTCGTTCTTTTTCAAGTTGTTGATAATCCCCTATGGGGTTTCGGGAAAAAATATTCACGGAAATATATAATTATATAATATATAATTATATAATATTATAAAGTGAACTTAATACCGTATTATTTTGCATTTGAGTAGTTACTATCTCCTGAAATCCTTGGAACAATTTTTGATAAATATTTTCTCTATTAAATAATAATAATAATAATAATAATTGTAATATACAAAAGCAAAGTCAATAATTTCTCAGTATAAATAATTGTAGTGGAACGGATATTATTTTAAACATAATTGTTTTCACATAATAAAGATAGGGTGTAAGCAATTTAAATAATGTGGCTATAATGATTAAATTTTGCACTCATTTCTATTTCCTTATCAGTATAGTTCCTTGCAAAGATGAATTTAAATGTTAATATTACATCATGAAATTGGTCAAATGCTTATGAAATGAAGAATGGAAGGGAATAATTCATTTCAACATATTTAAATCAATCAATTTGTTTAATTGGAGAATTTCTAAACTCACAATGTAGCCCTTTTACTTACCCATCATACGTAGTATAGGGTAATGTATAGGGGTAATGTATAGGGTAATGTATAGGGGCACTATATTGCCAAAGGTGATTGGTCACTTGCGATATTAGACGTTTTGTTAACTATGTAGAAAAATACATGAGAATTAACCTGAAACTGCAGGTGTGCAAACAGTATAGTATAGCTTATCTATTTCCGTGAATATTTTTTTCCGAAACCCCATAGGGGACTGTCAACAAATTGAAAAAGAACGAATATCTTTTGGATTACCCTGTAAAACCTAATGTAAAAAAAGTGTTCAAACTCGAGATTATTAATACGTGGTTTATAGTAATATACTGTGTTAATTTTTATGAAGATAGCATGTATACTCAAAGAGAAATTAAGGTTTTTATAAAAACCGACCCAAATTTCACCAAATTTTTTGCTTATAATTTGCAGAGTTCTTAATATAGAAAAAGTTATTTTGAGAAAATATGTCAAACAACATTGTACATAATACTCAGCAATCGGAATTAAAAAATAATAAAAATTGGATGAAAAATGAGCAGGTTTACTAAAAAATGTTTCACTGCGCATGCGCGAATGCAATCAAAATATAATATGCATAATATATTAGCTATGTATATAGAGCAAATTTTGCGAAAGTCTCAAAATCATAGCTTGAAAATTCTGAAAATTATCGTCGACAGAATAAGCTCGAAATCCGTTGTTCCCAAAAAGAAGCAAAAATATGAGGGGTTGTATCAAATATCTGTTGATTAGTGCCAAGATAGCGTACATAATATTGCACGTACTACTATATTTGGATACAACCCCTCATCTTTTTGCTTCCTTTTGGGAACAACGGATTTCGAGCTTCTTCTATCGACGATAATTTTCAGAATTTTCAAGCTATGATTTTGAGACTTTCACAAAAGTTGCTCTATATACTTAGCTAATACATTATGCATATTATATTTTGATTGCATTCGCGCATGCGCAGTAAAACTTTTCTTAGTAAACCTGCTCATTTTTCATCCAATTTTAACTATTCTTTAATTCCGATTGCAGAGTATTATGTACAATGTTGTTTGACATATTTTCTCAAAATAACTTTTTTTTATATTAAGAACTCTGCAAATTATAAGCAAAAAACTTGGCGAAATTTGAGTCGGTTTTTATAAAAACCTTAATTTCTCTTCGAATATTCATGCTATCCTCATAAAAATTAACACAGTATATTACAATAACCACTTATTAATAATCTCGAGTTTCAACAATTTTGCTACATTAGTTTTTACTGGGTAATCCAAAAGATATTCGTTCTTTTTCAAGTTGTTGATAATCCCCTATTGGGTTTCGGGAAAAAATATTCACGGAAATATATAAGCTATGCTATACTGTTTACACACCTGCAGTTTCAGGTTAATTCCTCATGTATTTTTCTAGATGTGACATATTATTTAGAATCCGGAGTGGAAACTATTTTAGTTACAAATTAAAACTTGATAACTTCTTCATTGACTAATAGATTTAATAGTTACAACGTATTTACGTGTTACTATTTACAAAATAACTCAGTTAATTTAACATTACTGCTTAGCTCAGATGCCTTTGAAGGGGTGTGGGCTTTTACCTATAGCTACAAGGCTGTCGTCTCGAATGATCCATATACATTTTATTTTATTCACAGAACATAAACATGACTTCAACAATTACATAAATCTTGACGAGAAAGTACAGGACATTTACAACACCAAGAGTTACATCCAGGAGCTCCACAAAGTGCGTGCAATGGAGCTGGCGGGAGTCGAACACCACCGGCCTTGCTTCCTACGCTTTGAAGCGATTAGCGGAGTGGTGCCTTAGCAACTCGGCCACGGAGGCCCCTCAGATGCCTTGTCGGCAACAAACTCTGTAAACATTCTTCTCTACTGGTAAAGTCTAATTTACTCAGCTTGTCTGTTCTTTTGGAAAAAAAAGAAAAGGAGATAAAATATGATGGAGTGCGTATAGTTCGAGCGTTACACTCTTCCCCTCACACTGCATTACTGGTCCCTCAGATGCAGTGTGCATTTCCTGGGTGGATTCCTTCGGGATGTTTTCTGGTGACTAAATACCTCTATTGTTCTCGTGTTTTTTTAACCTTTCGTAAATATTTGCTGGCTGGGCGTCTGACGTTTCCCGGGTCTGCCTCTTGGACGAATGAAGCCTTTAGAACATCCACCATCATCTTGCTTGTAAGGACACAAAGCTGATATATGATAATTTCCTAATGGAGAAAAAGTGTTTTCTTTAGATTCAAACGCTTCAATGATTTTCTTCAAATCTTCATCCTTTAATTGCTCTTCTCGGATATCTTTAGGAGATCTAATAGGTATTTCAATCGAAATTGTGCAAATTTCACAAGAGGGTTCTTCATGACTGCAAATAGGGTGAGACAAGATATCAGCAACAACGTTTGCTTTTCCAGGAATGTATTCAATCTTCAGGTTGAAAGATTATAACTACAAAGCCAATCGGTCTAGTCTGCCTGACGGTGATTTTAAACTCATCAGCCATTTTAGGGGCTGATGATCGGAGGCAACTGTTACTTCATGTCCTTCAATGTAGCCACGGAATTTATTTAAAGCCCAAATGACAGCAAGTGCTTCGCGCTCGGTGGTAGAATAGTTTCTTTCTGGTGCAGTTAACAAACGACTTGCATATTCTATTGGATGCTCTTCTTCTCCCTGACCCTGGAGGAAGACAGCACCTAGAGCATATCCACTGGCATCTGTACGAAGAAGATAGGGCTTGGTCGGATCATTTTGTTTCAGTACTGGAGGATTGATTAATGAAGTTTTCTATGTTTCGAAAGCGCTTTGTTCTGCTTCTTCCCACTTCCAAGTTGCATTTTTCTTCGTAAGATTACTTAGAGGTCTAGCTATATCTGAAAATTTGGGAATAAAACGTCTGTACTAGGAGCAAGACTGCAAAAAAGATTGAACTTGTTTAACAGTCTTAGGAGCAGGCATTTGTGGAATTGCAGTGGTTTTTCCAGGATCAACTTCGATTCCAGAGCTTGTTATCCAATGTCCTAAATATTTAACACGGGGGAAAGCAAAATTGCCTTTTTCTCGATTAGCATACAATTTGAATTCCGATAGTTTATATTAAAAACTGCTTCTAAGTCAGACAAATGTTTCTCAAAACTTTCCGACAAAATTATAATATCATCTAAATAACACAATACAAAGATGTCTTTGAGGGACTTTCGAAAGTTATCTATTAATTCTCTGAAAGGTTGCTGGGGCATTTTTCAATCTGAAAGGCATTCTAATGTAACGAAAAGTTCCGAATGGACAAATAAATTCAGTTTTGTTAACAATAATAATTACACTTAAATGACATTGCTGTAAGGTTTTTGTGAACAAATTATACTGTATTGGGAGTGAATATTTCTACCTAATGCTTAAAGAATCAGAAAAAGGAAATGATTTTAAAAACGATTAAAAAATTTTAATTAAAGGAAAAAAAAATCAGAAAAAGCAAGTCCAGATAAGATTGCAAAATAAAATTATGTTACTTAATAACACGTTTAACTTAAAATTAGTCAATTTTCATTTTTCATTTTTTTATGCAAATTTACCAATAAGCTGCGTAATCTCTCCTAGCAATTAAACTAATGGTAACAATGCGCCATCTCTCCTATGTAGCAGATGCACAAATTCTCCAATTTCGGTTGGAGAGATTGCGCGGCCTTTTGTATAAACATGGCCGCTACTAAAACGAACCATTGATGTTCACATTGTTAGTCAAGATTAGTAGCTTATGAGAAATCGCTTAAGTTTAAAATATTTTGTACTATTGTCATTGTATAGAAATTCTGATGAATAGCTATGAAAATTCAAGCAGTTACTTTGGGAAAACAAAACAAAATAGCAATACTTTATCTTAGACGCTCAGAGCAATCAAGGTGCACTTTCAAGTAGACACTCCACTACTGCTGCTGCACAAGTACCTGGAGTCGCTGTGCTCTCACTCTAATCCTTCCCCACGTACCTCTATGTGCGCAATCTCTCCGACCGCGTCATCTCTCCTGGCTTTACCTTGTATAATTTTTTTCGAAATTGTTTATTTTAAGGAGTAAATATAAAAGACAATAAAAAATATAAATTTTGCATAAAGAATGAAGTCGATCGAATAATGAGTTACCGAGAAAATTGTAATAATAGTTTCCACACTCTTCGATTTTTCATGACCCTGTATTTGATTTAAATTTCAATTCAAAGATATATTTTAATTGGAAATTAGACGCTTAATCTGACGCAGTAAATCGTTAGTTAATATGATTATCAATTTGGGAGTTATAAGGATGTTTCTTTTACGCAATTCAGTAATAAAGCAGTTAAAGTTTATGACGTCACCAAGCCACGATTTTATTTGAGTTGCAATGCACTATAAATGGTTTACACATGTTTTATTTTTATATTTTATATTAAGCATATTCATGGTTGGTAAGTATTACTTTGGCCACAAACGACTAGTTTTTTTAGATTTAATACGCTTTACAAAAAAAAATCTCCAAAATAAAACTTGCACATTTCACTACACAATATTTGTTATAGAAAATATATTTTTTTTAGATTGCTCTTCACAGTAAGAAATTAATTTCTTTTCTTTGAAATAAACAAAAATCGCAAAATAGACACAAATACTTGTTGTTAATGGTTGTCCTAATGTAAACGCAAAAGTTTTAATATTGGAAATAAAATGTTAAATTGACGTGTTCAAAATAATATTTATTATTGCTTCATGTCCACAGATCAACGTTACAGAATGTATTTCACAATCAATTTCTTCTCTATATGTTTTAGGGAATTCTGGATAGGCTTTCTCTTTTCTAACACTTATCTATTGAATAGCAAAAAAAAAAACTGTAGTTGTTTAGTTTTGTAAACCTGTTAGTTCAGACCTTGTTTTCGGTATTAAGTTTTATTAACTTCACCTCAATCAAACTGAGTCATAAAAAAATCACATAGGTTGAAAATTTACAGTCTGGGTGAGACAGTATCCACGACAGGAATCTGACGTAGGACTTTTCGGGTACCGTGAGAACACTCTGTCAATTGGTCTACTTGGAGAAGTTTGGCTGGCACATTTTACTCGGAAAATATACATTCACAGCATCCTGTCAGTCGCACAACATGTCAACAACCTCAGGCAGGCTGTCTGAGGTTGTTCTAACCGCAAGAAATCACCAGATACCTGAGTTTCCAGAGCGTTCACGTGGTATACGAAATAATTTCACATCAATCAAACTGAGTGATAAAGAAATCACATGGGTTGAAAATGTGACAGTCTGGGTGAGATAGTATCCACGGCAGGAATCTGATGTAGGAGTTTTCGGGTACCGTGAGAACACTCTGTCAATTGCGCTACTTGGAGAAGTTTGGTCGGCACATTTTACTCTGATAATGTACTATCATATCATCCTGTCAGTTTCACAACCTGTCAACAGCCTCAGGCAGGCTGTCTGAGTGAATTCTCACTGCAAGAAATATCCACATACCTGAGTTGCCGGAGCGTCCACGTGATATACGAAAGAACCCGCCTTCGACTAAAGGCCTGGATTCTTTTTTATGCAGTTTGGAAGTTTTAAACTGGATGAGTTAAATTCAAGGTTTGAAGTGGAAACGAAATTACATATAAGAGAGACAGACAATGCAAACTATTGAAATAGATGATATTTTACTTTTATAAAAGGATTTATCAAACGAATGTAATTATTCGGTGTACTTTACCGTACATACCCCATGGGTGTTTAAAATATTGTTTAGACATATTTACTCTATCTTCTCTGAGAGCGTAAACTATACTTGGAATGAAATGTGATTGACACTTAATTTTTTAAATCCTATATTGCGAACCGCTTGCCAAGCAGAATTTTCATCATATGTTTCTACGAGGAGTTTTAGCTGCTCTTGTCATTGACCGTGGTCTTCCCTAACGTTGCTTGTGAATATTGTGAACAGTTCCGCTGCTATAAAACTTAATTGAAAGTCTATCTACTGTAAGTCTAGTAAGGGAATTTGTATCAAAAACTTTTTCTAAACTGTATTTGAACTACAGCCACGTTTGCGAAATTACACTAACACTCTAGGTTTAATTCCATTTGCCTAAAGCTTAGTCTGGTTTAGGCCGTTATTTCAATGTTAAATAAAAATAAAGAACATGCTATTTATTAACCAGTTAGAAGAACATACCAGTTATTATTGAAAAAAAAGCATTTTTATTTTTATTTATTTATTTTTTATTTTTTTTTTAATTTTTTTTTTAAACAAACAAGAAATATACATTTTTTAAACATATTTTGCTGAAACAATACCGGCACTTCTATAAAGATTTCTACAATTTAACAAACAATGTATTGAAACTTTCAGATACTTTTCTTATTAAAAATTTATGAACTGTCGTTACAAATCTGTTTATTACGTACTTTACAATATTAAAACTCTGGAGCTTTATTTTTGTTACGTATAATCATTATATTAGAAAAGTACATTAGCCGGTGTACATACATGTATGTAATGTTCGTAACACTACTAATAAATATTTTTTATAAATAACTAACTTTTTTTGTTATTTTTATTTGCAGTGGTAGATTTTAGATTTAAATAGAAAATTAAAGAAGATAGAATTTAAATTGATTTTTTTGCACAAAGGTGCCCAGCACAACTTATTTTGAACACGGTGATATTTGATATACGCGTTCTTCATTATAAGTCTCAATGTAATTCTTCTCTTTTTATGTCTTACAACTTTCATAATTTTTTAATATATTTTCTCATTATATTTTTAATAAAGCTTAGTAGTTTTAATAATACTCATGTCTAAAAGCCCAAAAAGATCCGTATGCCAATACTACAAAAGAACATTCTAGATTTTCCAGGTTTTAGGTAAATTTGTCCATAATTCTTTCTTGAAAAGGTGTGTAAATAAAACATAATTCTGCGTAAAGAAGCGCAACACAAACACTATTACATTAACAAGCTATACAATGTTTGGTAGTACGCGTCTTTCGAAAATAGAAACCTAATATTACATAAAAAATGATTCCTAACGTGAGGCTTACGCCACATCGGGGGAATTTAAATTGTGCAATTCAGGAAGAATTGTAAATTGTTCTGATGTAAAGGATAAATGGCTCCTAAATATTTTGCGGATGTATCACAAGAATTATCGTGGTTATAATTTATATATCAATAAACATATTAGGAAACAGACATATTTCATAAAATATATTTGACTTTTTTGTTGAATTAAATTTTCGTTTTAATAATAAAATTTCTGGTTTAAACATGATTATTTGACTAAGGTTAACAAAAAAATTAAAGATGCGAGTCGATAAATGCTTCAGCATTGTGTTGTTATTCATATATATAACTTACGTGGTCTAAAAATATTTATCCTGTCAATGTGATACTAAGTCAATTTTAAATGTCTCAAAGCCATCACCAAATATGAGCATTTCAAGCATTTACATGCAGGTAAAATTGCAGACTAAGTCAGACCGTTTCACATTCAGGTAATTTGACTCTCAAAGGCGAATTGTTTGAAAATATTTAAATTATTACTTTCTTCTATGTTTACAAGAAGAAAGTATTGGATTCATGAAAATTTTCGACTTCCAGTTTTCGACGGTTTCCGACGGATTTATACGTTTTAGAAGGTCCTGAACACGATTTGACCATTTTTAGAAAATGTTTGTCTGTGACTCTGTCTGTCTGTCTGTCTGTATGTGACAAAAATTTTGTGGGCTCTCTATCTCAAGAACTAATGCTCGGAATTTAATAAAACTTTATATTC
Organism: Maratus michaelseni; assembly: GCA_963931845.1. NCBI lineage: Eukaryota > Metazoa > Arthropoda > Arachnida > Araneae > Salticidae > Maratus > Maratus michaelseni. The sequence goes on from OZ007592.1 coordinate 400,296,287, forward strand.
CGTTAGTCCTTAATATAAATTGGTGCTGATTAGTTTTTGGTAAAAATCGCCCAGCAGGTGGCGCTGCTATGCAGCATTTTGCAGGATTTACACGATTTTAGCAATAGTCATATCTCAAGAAATAATGCATGTAATTTAATAAAACTTGAGTTTGAGTTAGACCTTGATATAAATTGGTGCTGATTCTTTTTAGTGTAAGCGTAACCTGTGTGAGATAGAAGAAAGTTTTGGGATTGACACATCCGACAAGTTTTTTAATTTATTTCGGTTTCTTGTTATATATCTCCCTCAGTAGTACAATTACTACATTTTTTTTTCTTTCATGTATGTTGTATCTATAGAAGATTAGATATGCATGAGCATTGATTTTTCAAAGAGGAAGAATTAAATGCCACATTTGAATTTTAGCAGCTACTTACGTGGTGCATGAAAAATAAACTTTTGTAACTATTTCACATAAACACTTTTGTACAATTGTATTTCCAACACTTTTTATACATTTAAATTTTCAAAGAAAACCGACTTCACAGGCTTTCGATGTTACACGTTATCTACAAGATGTATTCAAGATGTCTGGAAATTGTAAATAGATGCCATTTCGCGTTAATTTCTTAATAAGATGATAAAATTGATAATCAACATTAATATAAATTGATTGCGAAATTAGTTGATGCACTTATGATTCTACCTATTTGTTCCTCCTTTCATATTACTCTATAAATGTAAATATTTGTCTTAGTTAGCATTTTCGAAATAAACGTCTTTACGTTAAACTTCTATTTAAATGAAATACATGGCAATAGATTCTCTGAGGTAAAGATATAGATGACCTTGTTCATAATTTAAGACAGCTTGCATTATTTATTAAAATATGCAATCATTCCTTTAAATTTGTGTTCATAAATGTGCCATAATTTAAAAGCGTTTTGAGAAATATCGTTATCAAAAATGGTTTGTTTGTTCAAAATATTTAATTTGAATTTATTTATCAAAATTGGCTAGTTTAATATTATTTTTGAATTTGTTTCATCACAATAATTTATTAAAAAGTATTAATATTAATAAATGAATTAATATATCTTATTTTGAAAAAAAAATTATAATCGAAATTTCAATTACATTAAAAAACAAGGAGATAAAACGATATAAATTCAATTTAAAATCTAAAGCGACACTGTTATATTTAATTTTCGAATTAGAAAAATTCAATTTCAGAAGCGTTTCAAAAGCAAGTTCAAATAAAAGACCAAAAATCTTCTTTTGAATATAACAAAAATTGTGAAAAGTAAACGAATTTTAAAAACATCAGCTTTTTAAAATAACACTAAGAAATATTTTTAATCATTTTCTGTACATTGAATATTTCTTCAGAGAGTTATAATTTGTTTAATTCCTAAATATATGAATTAGGATAAAACTGAGAGACACATTTGAATTATATAAAAAGGTGGATTAAACTTATGCCGTTATATTAAAAATAAATGTATAACGTTGAAATAGCACAAATTAAAAGCATGTATACTATCAAACAACTGTTTCAAAGCCCTTAAGTTCCATCATTAGTGCCAGTTCAAAAGATTAAAACGAATTAAAAAATCCTAAGCCATGTCAGTTTGCCTGCCGTCTTTCACACGCGCCCAGATAAAATGGCAGTGACCTCTTCAAAACCTCTTCTTGTTTTGAAGAGGTCACCGCCATTTCATTCGTAACCCATTGATTATTCAAATGATTGTATTAGGTATTGGATTTCGTTTTGCACTGTAATTTTATTAGGATAGGCAACTATTTGGAAAAAGGATTTCATGTTGTCTAAATATCTAAATAGCAATATTTACTTACCTGCCAATCACAAAAGACCTTCATCTGATAGATAAGTGGAATAAAATCTCATATAAGAAAGTAACTTACGGAAATGTAAACTGAATCTACTATATTTCACTTATATCTAATTTAAAAATCTAATGTTTAAATTTTTTTTTCAGAAAAACAGTTAGTTTTGATGATCATTCTATAATATTTAGATGTAAGATCGTATGTAAATACATCCTGATCTACTCTATAGTAATATTGTACCAAAATCAACAAAATAGGCATATTTCGAAACTTTTAAATCTATTGGGTCATTTTCATAATCGTGTTCACTGTCAATTGACTAAATAGCAAACGGGATTTGGAGCTATAAAGCATTTTTATGAGAGCTTTTTAATAGTATCCTCATTAAATTTAAACAGTAATGTTACTATGCATCGTATAACTATAACCGTAATTTTCTATAATATGTGTAGATGCGTTTTATTACTCTAGTGTTTTTAGAATAACCATTTCAAAGAGAAATTTTATACTATTTTTAAAAGAATACGAACTTTTCAACCGCGACACATCAACATCTGCTGCAGAAATTTAATAACATCTCATGTAAGAAATAGACTTTTACAAATGTAAACGCCTACTACGAGACTTGAATCGAAATTACACGTCCTACGTTTCTATAATTTTCGAGTAGAAATTGTGTTTTAGTGATTATTCTAAAGTAGTTAAAATTGAACATTTTTCCAAATAAATCCTCATCTATTTCAACTGAATACTAAAAATCTCCGGAAAATAAGCTATTTTGCTAAAAATATTTTGTTGAAAAATAATGCGATTTGCTTGAATTTTATTATTTTGATACTCTCAGAAATACAGTTGCTAAGCAACGAATAAATTAATGAGGAAAATGAAAAAAAAAAAAAAAAAGACATTTTAAAATTCGTAAAAAAATGAAAATAAAATGTTTTGTATTTTGCGAATAGATGCAATTTTTTTCCAATAATTTAAACAATTAATTTCTAAATTCTATTAAATGTATCGGCAAATTTTCAAAGCTATTGGTTATATTTAAGACTTCCAAATCGAAAATTTAGCACCCATAATTTTACGTTAAAAATTATTATTCAAATATGCGATTTTCATTTCAATTCAAAATGAAATTTGAAAATCGTCTGTATTCCTCTGGGAAAGCATTATGACCTAAAAAGAAAGGTTCTATATTTTTCGAACGAATGAAACAAATCTAAGCAAAAATTATACAGCTACAACCACATCAACATACCTACCAAAAATCAAACTAATCGGACGTTTTTTACGGCAGTTATGGCGAAACAGATAGACAAACCAGGCAGACAGAAACCAAAATCTTTTTGCGTATCCACAGTGAGTCTTCACTGTCGCTTCGGCAACTACTACTAACCAACTATATATCTACTTACCTAGAGTGCATCTTACGACCATTTCTTACACTTGTCTATGACGAAAGTGAATCAAACTTATCTACAATGCTCTTTATATAGATAAATATTTTGTTCCATTTTCAACAGTTATCGTGATAAATGATATCATAGGATCACGTGAAAAGACTAAAAACACGTGGTGGAGGATCCATGACGTTAGAGATAATGTGTTGCATAGTTATTATGTATTATAAACATAAATAATTTAAATCAATTAGAGGAAAATTGCAACAATACCTATTCATTATGACTTCTACCATAGTTATCAAAACATACTTCTACACTTATGGATATAACTTCCCTTATCAATGACGTCACAGAATAGGAGTATCCCGTGGATTTGGGTTTTAACTCTTTAAGTCCCAATCTTTAAAAAAACTTGATCTTAGAATCCCAGCAAAATAACCCAAAATACTCGACTTTTTCGTCCCCCCCCCCTTTTTCACTAGGTAAGTAGTGGAAATGACTCTACTGCTTTCTCCCTTTATTCAAATTTGGACAGGTGTTACACCCCTTTGTTTATCATTGCTCCAGTTACAGAAAAAAATGTTGTTTTTCCTTCTGTACTGTCCAGAAATGCCAACACATTACCCCATCCATCACTGAGAGAGACCACCTCCTTGACAGCACCCCCAACCAATTTAAGGGGACGGAAATCCTTTCAGCTATCCTGGGCTACTGTGGGTTTCAGAGTAACCGGCTATTTTCGGCTATCGTGGGATTCAAAAGGTTAAAAGATAAGCGAACAGGTTGTCGATCTGTCGCTTCAAGGGAAGTGTCACAGGCGGTCGAATGTGGGTCAATTCCAGTACATCGTGGTGAATTTTTTAGTAAAGAAAAGTTTATATATATATTAAAATAGCTCAAAAATTATTATGTGATATGGTATGAATGTATTTTCAGTACTAGAACTCAAAAAAGGACTGAATAGAAGAATTTAAGGCTGAACAGAACTAACTGAACAGAAGAATTTAAGGCTACATAGATATATATTTTATAAAAACAAAGTCAAAAAGTTAGTCAGACTAGTTATTTATCCTATTAAATCCTCAAAAGAAATTACGACGGAATAGTAAAAAAAAAATAACAAGTTTGTATAGTAAAATTACAAGTTACAAAAAAGCACAAATGAGTGGAAATTAGTCAGCGTTTATTTAACCTTTCGCCAGGCGCGCAAATTTTCATCACATGAGCGGGCGCGAATTGTAAATTGTACAACAAAGAGGAAATATTCAATTATTGCTGCTTTATTTTAATTTTGCAGGTAATTTAGCATACAGATATCATATATGTTATATCTCTGATCACAATTTATGAAAGTATTCAGCAATACACTTAGATTTATTTTGTTAAAATATATTACAGCAGAAGTTTAAATGTATAAAAAGCTATTTACTACTACAATAACAAAGTATAAAAACTAATAATGAATTACTAAACAATAATTAAGTAATTCCGGACGTACAGATTTAGTCATATATTTCATCTACATTATTCGCTTCACATGGTAGGCATAAGATTTACTTTTTTAAATGCTGTTTACAGATAAACGAGAGCATTTGTTGCACTTCATTGTAGAGGAGGAATTTTTTTTTCGGCCACACATGTAACACGAAGCTCTCTTTTGTAGGCAGAAAATCTTATTTGAAGTTTCCTCTTCCAAATTTTCTGTTGAACGATATATATCAAGAAAAGCTGACACATCTCGAGGTAAAGACGGAATTTTAGCTCTGGATATGAGACGCTCTTTCATAAGGGATTTTGAAAGTGTTCTCAAAAAAGTAATTCTTCGGCTTGGCTCTTCATCAACATTATTCAGTAGAAATAATACACGTGAGTTTATCCCAGCAATGTTCATCATAGTATAAAATATGACGAGAGGTTATCTTCTTGTTATTCGAGATACAGAATAAGCTGCACACATTTTATCGCAGGTGTCAACACCTCCTTTGGTCATATTGTAATCAAGAATTAGTTCAGGTTTTCCGCTCTCTGGATCAATTTCAGCTTTATCATGAAGGCTTGATACTAATACCACTGTTTTGTTCTTTTCTGGTACATATGAAACCAGCTTTTTCTTTTCTGAAAATCAAAGGTAGAAGTACCCACAACTCTATGTCTCCATGGTAAAAATTCTAAAGGAATTTCTTTTTTATATTTCTTTACTGTACCAATGAATGTGATTTTCTTCTCTAATGAGTAATCAACTAGTGGAAAGCTTGAGTACCAGTTATCTGTTGTAAGGTTTTTATTATAGTTTTCAATAGACGTTACTAAACGTTTGACAATGTCTAATGGTCTGTTTTCTACAGTAAAAGATCCAGAAGGCTGTTTACTGACGTAAATTTCCATATTGCTGCAGTAAAATGTTTTAACATCACATAATGCGAATATTTTGATGCCATACTTCGCAGGTTTGCTTGGGATGTATAGAATCCAAGAGCAACGTCCTCTAAAAGGATGTAACATCTCATTAATTGTTAGAAATTCGCTTGTATTATAAGATTTCAAACAATTTTGAACAAATGAATACCAAATGGAACGGATAGCAGCTAGTTTATCTGATTTCCTTCTTTCAGATCTAGAATCTATGTCATCGAAACCAATGCAGTGAAGTAAAAACAAAAACCGCTTATAACTCATAGCTGCTCTGAGTATTTGTATTTCAGTCCCATCAGCAGCCCAGAGTTGCTGAAAATTTGCATGTTGGCTTTTCTCTGTGCCTATAAAATAAAGCAGTCCCATCAAAGCCATAAACTCACTTCTAGACGTCTGTTTACAATCACGCTTCTGATTATACTTAGCCTCAATTCTTTCTATATATTTATTAGTGAAATCAATTATTTCATCAATCATGTTCAGATCAATCAATTTTAGAATAGTGTCGATTTCAGAAGCAGTTCCTTTCGCAAATTCAGTTGGTACAGCCATTCTCTTCATAATATTTTTGTTCTTGGTTTTGGAGGTTTTTACGATTTCCTCTTTTTTCCATTTTGTAATTTATTTCCACTTTGTGATATCTTTTCCCCATATAAAAATTTTCGTTATTAAAATTTTCAGTAATCTGATGCATTTATTTCAGAGACACTACTTTGATTTTCCTCTTCTAAATTTTCATCATTCAAATCTTTCACATTCAGGTAATTGCAGATCTTCTTCAATATCAATATCGTCCCTATCAGTGTCTTCATTAAAAATTATCGTGAACTAATCCATCATTTCTTTGTTATCTTTAAAATAGCGTTTTCGTTTAGACATTATTCTAATTCAAATCCCACTAAAACAACTTAGAAAGAATTTCACCGAGAAAGATTCTACTCCGAGAGAATTTCACAAGCAGGCGCGCGTTGCATAAAGTGTAACACCGCATATGTTCACAGATTAAAATGACAGGTGCAGCTAACTGAGCAATCTGAAATGCGAATATCTTTCCGGAAGTGGGGACGGAGATCCAATAGACAAATACAAATGGTTATTAACGCCCTCTACTGCTTGAATTTTGTTTTAAAGAAAAAGAACACTAATGTTGTACTTTTTACAACGGCGCGCTTGGCGGAAGGTTAATTTTAAAACTATGACGAATTCTACAGAAACTCAATAAAATACCATTAAACTATCGAAGGAATTATACCAAATTACTTTCCAAGCCCTATCGTATCATACGTAATGGTTTAATTCCAGTTACGGTAGAATTTTTCATTAAAATAATCTAGAAATCATCTTTCAAATATCTAAAAATATTAATTTTCAGTTATAAACGACCCTTTTTAAAGCACTTTGGGTATAAAAGCTTGATGACGCACAGATAAGGCTCCCCAACATTCGATTGTTTTGTGTGTTAAAATCAATGACACATACACTAGAATAAAGAAATTTTTAGGATAGATAAAAATTGTTGTTTTCCCTAAGGTAAGAACTTTTCGGATATCTGCTAAGGTGACGCATTATGAACAACTCCCCTGCAGTAGCTCTCTACTAACCAGGAAGGTCTCCTTAAAGCACATACTCAGAAATCTTTGAAAAAATGCGAATGAAGCTACACATGTATGTAATAATGGAACAATAAAATTTAGCTGCGGAATCCGAGTAGAAAATCTGCAAAAAAAAATAAAATATTTTCGAGTATTTGACGCAAAAACACACGATTTGGCTGGCAACATTTTTCCTTCGCCAAACGCAAACGATTTTAATGCATTTTAAATTGCTTGCAACATGATTATTCGAATGCGCAATATTTAATGAATTTAAATTTAAACGATGAAATATTTATCATTTTTTGTATAATATATACAAGCTGCTTGTTGTTGCAGTTATTTATTTTTACCACTGAAAAAATATGTTCTATGTTTTGGAAGCTGCAAATATCTATTTTATGTTATAGCGAAGCTGGCATTTAAGTTACGTGTATTACTGAATCTGTATGTTTATTTTCACTTTTAGTTAACTATCGAAATTTTAAAAATATATGAATCTGAAAGGCATATTAAAGTAAGCGAAGACTTTGAAAAAAATCTTGTTATGAGACCTGGTTATGAGATTTTTGCAAAATTTGAAAGCGTAAAATTATCATAAGCTTAAAAAATTATACGAATGGGTTAATTCTATGGCTCATGATACCAAACCCTCTTGTTCAGAATCGTTTGCATTTTGCGTTCAACATTTTCAACTCTCTGTAAGGTTTGTATTAATATTAATTAAAAATGTTTTTAAAATCAGATTAATTTAATTACTCACGTTTTTTCTCTATTTATTACCGATTGAATGAAATTTTGACTATTGCTTTATCTTCCATTTCACGATTTTTTCTAATTTAAATGGCTTCAACGGTTGTACAAGTAATTTTTAAATATATTTTAAAAGGAAAAGCCCGATGACAAACGGATTCGATATACATTTCTATATAGAAGAAGTCGTTGTTTCCATAGCAACAAAAACTTTCTTAAATTGACAATGTTCAGAATCGGGCTTATTTTTGAACTTGGAACAATTTTAATCAATTTAAATTTTGTTTTAAATAGTAAAATACAATTGTTAAATTCCATTATATGCACATATAAATGTGTACACAAAATTGTAGTTATACAAATTTATTTATTATGTAAGTTAAACATGCAAAAACAAGTTAAGTATGAAAAAGTTTTTCCTTAAAGAGTATTTGTCATAAAAGCGTATTTGTTAACCCCTTGAAGGTCGGTGGGATATAAAATATCCGATCATATAATTTAATTTCCCAAATACCACAATGACACCGGAATTTCGGAATACAATTTTACTTTTATAATATACGTGAATAAAATATTTTACTTATTTGGAAATAAATTTGGTGTTAAATCCAGGTGTGACTCAATGATTTCAACATTTTAGAAACATAAGTACTTTGCCCCTGAAAGGGTTAATTTCATTTCGTCGCCAACCGGTGATAAATCGCCAAATAAACGAAATTTTCATAATTTTTTTTACGGACGTTATATCAAGGTTCCGCAGAAATTTTTTTATAGGCGTATATATCTTCATGAGGAGAACATTCTGTAATTTATTCAAAAATTTCTGAGTATGCGCTTACGGAGACCTCTTTTGTTAGAAGTGTAAGAAACATGATTTTTATTTTAAAATTCTAAAATATATATTTTAAAGAGTGATAACTTGAAATTCATTAAATTCAGTTCCGAAACATTTACGAATTATACGAATTATTTTACCCCTACTAGAAAAAAATATCTCACCAAACTATTTTCCATAAAACGCTCTACCCTATTTATATATATTACAGAAAAAAAATAAAGTTCGATAATTAATATTTTAAATTTATTTATTAGTTATTATTTTTAATTAATATTTCTAATGACTATTTTTAATCACAAAACACACTTTGAAAAAATATTTCCCACCAAAATACCTCACCATATTATAGTTAAAAACTGCATACTCTCATTCGATTACAAAAATCTTATCTCCCCCAAAAATTTTACCCCCTTTTTAAAACGATTTTAACCCCTCCTCTTATAAGACGCTCTCGGGAGGAGTGCAAGCCTCCTCCGTAACCAAAGCCCTCCTCTTGCTCCCTGCTTCGTATGCTCACCCTCCTTTTGCTCCTTACTCCGTGATTTTGTCCTCCCCCTGAGGCCCGGAAGACTTTTGTACACACCATATATTAAGCTAAAATTCAATTCAAGTAAAAAATGCACAAGGCAATTTAAAACTCACTTTCAGCAATTACCAACTTGAAACGGCAATGTATCTTTATCTTCTACTTGTGATACTTATGAATTCCTTTGTGTAGCCCTGTATATGATCAACAGAAGTTATACACACCAATGCACAACAACACTGTGCAAAAATGTATTTAAACGTAAAACGCAAACTAAAGTTGAAAACGCACTTACCGCACATTGACTGTAATTATAGCACGTAGACTATACACAAATTATTTTGTGTGTCCCTACAATTGAATTATAAACCCAATGAACACCATGCTTTTCAGTGAGCAATTTACAGTGCATCTCAGTACTGCATAAAAATTTCATTATGTTTAAAATAGTGAAACATCATTAAATTACACTGCAAAGGATTTTACCCCGCCAACACTGTACAACAGAATTCTTTTGTGTGACCTGTAAATGAATAATGAATGCTTTTCACCCTATATTTTACAAAATATCAAAATATTCTACAAATATTCTACATATTTGATACCCTTCATCTTTTTGCTTCTTTTTGGGAACAACGGATTTCGAGCTTATTCTATCGACGATAATTTTCAGAATTTTCAAGCTATGATTTTGAGAATTTCACAAAAGTTGCTCTATATACTTATCTAATACATTATGCACATTATATTTTGATTGCATTCGTGCGTGCGTAAGGAAACATTTTTTAGTAAACCTGCTCATTTTTCATCCATTTTTTATTTTTTATCCAATTGTAATTCTGATTGCAGAGTATTGTAAACAATGTTGTTTGACATATTTTCTCAAATTAACTTTTTTTTTTATATTAAGAACTCTGCAAATCATAGGCAAAAAACTTGGCGAAATTTGCGACTGTTTTTATAAAAACCTTTATTTCTCTACGAGTATACATGCTATCCTCATAAAAATGAACACAGTATATTACAATAAGCAACTTTTAATAATCTCGAGTTTGAACGCTTTTGCTAAATTAGTTTTTACAGGGTTATCCAAAAGATATTCGTTTTTTTCAATTTGTTGACAGTCCCCTAAGGGGTTTCGGGAAAAAATCTTCACGGAAATATATAACCTATACTATAATGTTTACACAACTGCAGTTTCAGGTTAATTCCTCATGTATTTTTCTAGATAGTTAACAAAACGTGTAAAATCGCAAGTGACCGGTCACCTTTGGCAATATAGTGTATATATATCTATATATCTATATATCTATATCTATAGATAGATAGGTACATATATATAAATTTACAAATACTTCTAATTGTGTACTTGCTCTCTATATATGCCTTTCTTTATTTTTTGTTCATTACATTGTGTTTATAAAGTCACGGACCCATTTTGATGTTTAATAACTCATAAAATAATAAAGATATAAACAAACGTATGGCATTTATTGATGGAATAACTCACATATTATCCTTTTCAGGTTTGAATATCTTTACTTTTGTAAATATCGTCTGCGCGTGTGGTTAATTTCAGATAATTTCATTTTCCAGTCTAAATATCTGTACTTTTCTAAATATCGTCTGCTTATTGATTGCATTTTTCTCTCTTTTGTTTTTGGCAACTATTGCAATGTTACGTTTACTTTCGATGTGTTTGTTCTATGTTACTTTTGTATGTGATGTTTTATTCGAGCGGATATTAAGGAGAATGCATACACCACAAGAGAAAGCACAGGTTTTATGGTGGTTTATAGAAACAAAATCGATAGTGCAAGCACAGAGAAATTGCAGAAGAATTTACCAAAAAGATCCTCCATCCAAAAGCAGCATCTTGCGGTGGAAAAAGAATTTTCTAGAAACTGGAATTATCGCAGAGAAGAAGCGTTCCGGACGTCCCTGCACAAGTGACTTTGATGTTGAGCGTGTCAGAGACACATTTTACACAATCCTAGAAGATCTGTGAGATCAGCAGCAAGAGATTTGGATATGCCAATTTTGACGGTGTACAAGGTTATTAAGAAAAAATTAAGACTGCATGCATACAAAGTTCAAATTGTTCAAGTTTTGAAACCGGACGATAGGCCTAGGAGGATGGCCTTTGCAACAGATGTGCTAAGGAGAATAGAAGATGATGCTGATTTTCTGAAACGCATAATGTTCTCCGACGAAGCATCCTTTCATGTTTCTGGCATTGTTAATCGCCATAATGTGCGCATATGGAGATCTGAAAACCCCCATAGATACCGTGAGGCAGAAAGGGATTCCCCAAAGATTAATGTGTGGTGTGGACTAATGCACGACCGAGTCATTGGGCCTTTCTTTTTTACAGGAAAGACGGTCTCATCAGTCGTATACTTAGACATGTTGGAAAACTTCGTATTTCCACAACTAGAAGAGCTTCAGCCACATGTCTTTTTGCAACAAGATGGTGCACCACCTCATTGGGGTACCACCGTTCGTACTTCTTTGAATGACCATTTTCCAGAAAGATGGATTGGGCGAGGAGGTCCAATTTCTTGGCCACCCAGATCACCTGATATAACGCCGCTGGACGTTTTCCTTTGGGGATTTGTAAAGGACAATGTTTACAGGAGGAGATTGTCGAACATTGATGATTTAAAAGCCAGAATTACAACCGCAATAGCCTCTGTGGATGCCGACATGCTTGCTGCTACCTGGCGTGAAATTGACTATCGACTTGATATTCTCCGTGCGACGAAGGGGGCACACGTGGAAGTTCATAGACAAGGCTCATGAAACTTTTTCAGTCTATCTAACCATTTATGTTATTAATTTTAATCTATATTTATTATTTTATGAGTTATTAAACATCAAAATGGGTCCGGGATTTTATAAACGCCCTGTATTTAGGTATTTAATTGCATATTAATTTAACTATGCTATGAGTGGATACAAACTATTTTTTATCGCTTTTTTAAATATTTTTTTCGTTAATTTCAATTATTTAAAATTTATCATATATTTAATGTCTATTATGACTTAATCTCGCAGTGGCGCAGCCGATTAAGCTTGGTTCTTGTAAGATCACCGAAAGTGAAGCAGCATCGACCATGGTCAGCACTTGGGAAAATGACAGCCTCTCTCGACTGCGGCTGCTGTGGGACCGTGTACGTTAATGGCAGCTGGTTCACGTAAAATCATTTCGTGGCTCCGATGTGCTTCAAGTTTGAAACAATACCTTTGGGGATGCCAATCCAGGTGCGGGTCTATCATCTGGAATTGGTTCAAAATTAGGAGACCAGCTCTAGAAGTCCAATCTCTCTTGAGGATCTGGCACCCCTTCTTTCAGAGAAGTGCCAAGGCACTTTCTCTGACACGCCAACAACAATCATTATGACTTATGAGATTTCATAAAAATATATCAAATATATTATTTTGATTTTTAAATTTCTGATTTTGCTACTCTAAAATCGAAACAAAACTGAAGATTGAATATTTTAAACTATTACGGTTTATTAAACATTCATAATTTTAAAACGAAAAAGGCTATTATTTTAAAATTGAAACGTTTTACAAAACATTTTAATGGTATATTACAAAGGATTTCTGGGATATAAACTTTCGAAATATAAACTTTTTTTTCGTATTCCAATAAAAGAATCTTTGCACTTAAATTCATATTAAATGTTGTATGCTTCAATAATATTCCAGTATTAGTTTAAGGGCAAAAGATAAAAGCAACTATTTGATTTTGCATTTATCGCAAAATATAAAAAAAAAACACAGAAATGATTTCGAAATTGATTTGAGAGAGGAAAAGAAATTAGTAATGCCTCGGGAAAGTAAACTATTCTATTTATCTAAAGAAATGTTAAGCTTAAATCTACTTCTTTTATAATAGTAGAACTTTTACAATAACCAACTTTATTAAATCCAGATATTCTTTAGGATAGCAAGACATTAAACGTTTAATGTAATTTTGTGATGTTCTGACTGATAAGTATATATATTTTTTAATATCGCTTACTGGATTTGTTTGATTTAATATTAAATATAACTTTAGTGCACAAAACTAAAAAAACTTCATTTATAATATACAGGGTGTCCGAAAAGTCTGGAAACGGTCAAATAACTCGAGAAATATACATCGGATTGAAAAACTGCAAAATGCATGTTCAATATTTTTGAAATATCTATTTAGGGATATGAAAGTTGCCCCCCCCAACTTTGCCCACCCTCGGGGGGAAAGGGGGGCAACTTTGAAATCTTAAATGATGACCCCCATGAAAATTGGCAACTTTGATATCCCTAAATAGATTTTTCAAAACTATTGAACATGCATTTTTCCGTTTTTCAATACGATATATATTTCTCGAGTTATTCGAGCGTGTCCAGACATTGCAATGGTAACGATTCTCACAGCAATGCACTCGATTACAGCGCCATCTACAATGTTTCGAAGAAAATGTTCCATAGAAAAGTTACGTATTTTTTCCCGTAGAATCCGAATGTGCAAACAAACAAATGGGGGTCATCATTTAACATTTCAAAGTTGTCCCCCTTTCTCCCTGGGTGGGTAAATTTTTGGGGTGGGGGGGCAACTTTCATATCCCTAAATAGATTTTAAAAAAAATATTGAACATTCATTTAGCCGTTTTTCAATCCGATGTATATTTCTCGAGTTATTTGACCGTTTCCAGACTTTTCGGACACCCTGTATATTCCTTTCTTTATTCAATCAAAAATGCTGATATACGTATGATATTGTAATAGTAATTATTAAGTTGTGCATCTTATACATTGTGTCGTAATATTGAATTTAAAACTACAAAGTGGGCAGTAAAAGCTAAGGCTAAGTACTCCTAAAGTGAACACAACATAGGTAAAAACAATTTTTAATTGAAAACTGTAATATATTTTTTAGGTAGCTTTCAATACAAAAAAGTATAAAGCTACCTATTGCAGCCGTTCAGAGGAAAGCAATTCCGGAAAATTTCGATATATTTTCACCGATCATGACCTAGACCCCAAAACCACCCTCCGTTCAAATGTTGATTTATATACAGGGTGATTCATAAAAGATGGGCAGAACTTTAAGGGGTTATAGTACACTTAAAGACAAATAATATTAAATAGGAGACTAAGGGTCCCAGACGTATTCCCAAGGAGATAGGGGGCATTAAAGTTTAGGGTCCGAAATTTCAAATGATTATAAAACATGGAAAAATTGGTCGATTCGTTTGCGGTTTTTGCAAAAAATTTTCTTTATGCCAGTATTTTCTTGAAATAAAATTTTAAAGTTCAATTTCAAAAAATGCCGATAGGGGGCGCTTTAGACTTTGGAGTAACAAACAACTATTTTTTAACGTTATTTTTTGTATTTCTTTAAATGATTTCGAAAGCTTAGACTTAAACTTAAATTTTGATCTACAAATCTGAGTCCTAACGAGTAGTTAAGTAGCGTAAACTGAAATTTGAAATTTGAAACCCTTCTCCCCCCAGAACAAAAATCAGTTATTCCCGATCTTTGTGTCGTAGATTAGGCTCTAACTACTGCCGCGTTTTGCTAAAATTATTCTTTATGTCAGTATTTTCTTGAAAATAAATTTTAAAGAAAATTTTCAAAAAATTCCGATAGAGGGCGCTTTAGACTTTGGAGTAACGAACAACTATTTTATACCGTTATTTTTTGTGTCTCATTAAATGCTTTCTAAAGCTTAGACTTAAACTTAAATTTTCAGCTCAAAATCTGAATCGCTGAGCGTGGTTCAGTAGCGAGGGGAGGGGGTTCAAATTTCAACTTCTGAACATAGTTCAGTTTGCACTACTTAACCATGCCCAACGATTCTGTGCTGTGATACGAGGCAAAAATACAACTTTCGTCAAGGACTGCATAGTCGGAATTCACTCATAAAGGCACTGGCACAGTTGGAAACGTCGCTCATGCAAACGTTAAAGCTCCATTCCTGACGCTAGTCACCGGGTGAAGAAGGAAACAGAAAGTATGCAAATGTCAAATGGGGAAGAAGAAGAACACGTATGCAAAATTTCGACACGATTCAGGCATAAAAACCACTGAACGGTGAGTCAAGTGTAAGTCGCTGTAGTAATGAATCGGAAGATGGTGCCCTTCACGAATAAGGAAAAGGCTGAGATGCATTTAATTTACGGAGCGGCAGATGGAAATGGTGCAGAGGCACAACGAATGTACGGAGAGCGATTTCCTAACAGGCGGTTGCCTAACCGCAAAACTTTCGAGCGCTTGCACAGACAGTTGTGTGAGACGGGATCATTTCTCGCTTCCCGGTCGAATGCAGGTCGTGCAAAAAAGGACGAATCAGTAGTTGTTGCAGAAGCCATTCTGGATGTAGTAGCGGCGCAGCCAAGTACAAGTACACGAACAGTGGCTAGCCAGGTGGATACCTCACAGTCCACGACTTGGAGGGTACTGAAGGATGAACATTTGCTCCCGTTTCATGTGCAACGAGTCCAGAAACTGTCTCCAGGGGATTATCCAAATCGTATTGAATTCGCCCGCTGGTTTCTGCAGCAGAACACGCTAAATCCACATTTTGGACGAACTGTGCTTTTCACCGATGAATGTACCTTCACACGTGAAGGTACATTTAACACACACAATGCACATGTATGGGCGGATGTCAATCCACATGCTACGTATCCACATGCTCATCAGAGACGCTTTTCCATCAATGTTTGGGCAGGAATCCTCGGAGACCACCTAATCGGACCGCACCTTCTTCCTGAACGCCTCAACGGTAAAACATACCTCACATTTCTGCAACATGTGCTGCCAGACCTGTTAAACGTTGTTCCTCCACGCATCCGGCGGGTCATGTGGTTCCAGCACGATGGAGCGCCAGCCCATTACGTACGAGACGTCCGCAACTATCTGGACATCACATTTCCGAACAGATGGATTGGTCGAGGTGGTCCTGTTGCTTGGCCTGCTCGCTCGCCAGATCTTTCACCCCTCGATTTCTTTTTTTGGGGACGATTGAAGGCTCTTATGTATGAGACACCCATTGAATCCCCCGAGGAACTGGTCGCCAGACTTTCCGCCGCTGTAGGGGAAGTGCTCGAAAAGCCTGATGTTTTCGCGAATGTTCGCCGTTCCATTCGTCGCCGTTGTTCTGCGTGCATAACCTCTGGTGGTCACAATTTTGAACATTTATTGTGATTACATGTTAATAAATATGCTTTGGTAACATAATCCTAATTTGTGTCTTTTTACCTCGTATCACAGCACACAATGTGTGGACATGGTAAACTGAACTGTGCTCAGGAGTAGAAATTTCAAACCCCTCTCCCCAGGAACTTAACCACGTCTAACGATTCAGATTTTGGGCTGAAAATTTAAGTCTAAGCTTTAGAAAGCATTTAATGAGACACAAAAAATAACGGTATAAAATAGTTGTTCGTTACTCCAAAGTCTAAAGCGCCCTCTATCGGAATTTTTTGAAAATTTTCTTTAAAATTTATTTTCAAGAAAATACTGACATAAAGAATAATTTTAGCAAAACGCGGCAGTAGTTAGAGCCTAATCTACGACACAAAGATCGGGAATAACTGATTTTTGTTCTGGGGGGAGAAGGTTTTCAAATTTCAAATTTCAGTTTACGCTACTTAACTACTCGTTAGGACTCAGATTTTTAGATCAAAATTTAAGTTTAAGTCTAAGCTTTCGAAATCATTTAAAGAAATACAAAAAATAACGTTAAAAAATAGTTGTTTGTTACTCCAAAGTCTAAAGCGCCCCCTATCGGCATTTTTTGAAATTGAACTTTAAAATTTTATTTCAAGAAAATACTGGCATAAAGAAAATTTTTTGCAAAAACCGCAAACGAATCGACCAATTTTTCCATGTTTTATAATCATTTGAAATTTCGGACCCTAAACTTTAATGCCCCCTATCTCCTTGGGAATACGTCTGGGACCCTTAGTCTCCTATTTAATATTATTTGTCTTTAAGTGTACTATAACCCCTTAAAGTTCTGCCCATCTTTTATGAATCACCCTGTATATAGATATATCCATATATATATATATATATATATATATATATATATATCTGACCTATGTCATACGATAACGCTCGTATTTATAAATCGATTTTGATGAAACTAATTGTGTGTATTAAGGTCACCAATGTCTCGACCGAGTTCGTTGGCCAGCTTGGTCCGCCATTTTGTTTCAAGATGGCGGCCATTTAAAAATTTAAAACTAAAATAAATATACAAAAAAATTAAAAATTCAATTTTATTTTTTAATTACGTGTTAGGCCTTGATACAGGGATTCCAGAGCACTTTTTGGTTTACCTCTATCTTAAAAAATGGCTGATATAGAGCAGTTTGAAACAAAACATCACATTAACGCGATTTCTCGCAAATTATTTTCTTTCATTGTTGTAATAATTTTCCCAATCATACGCATAAAACTATATATTCATATCCGTTAGCGCCAAAATTGGCGACAAAATTGGCAAAATTGGCGACAAAATTAGCAAAATTTGACATTTGGCGAAATATCGCCAAATTTGGCGACCAAAATAAGTCTTTATAACTGAAGCCAATTTGGCTATTGCTCAATAATTTGGCGAAATTCTTATTCAAATTCACTATTAACGAATCTTTTGTAAACGTTTCTTTGCATTTTAACTTGCTGTTTTCGTGTAACATTAGCTAAAATTTTAAAACGAAGATACAGGAAAGCTACCCTTTCCTCCCGGTACAGGCCGGAAGGACTTTTTTATATAAATATGATTTTTTTTTTCAGATTTGTCACGAACAACATCAAAAATAATTTTCATATTAAAAGTATCTAATATATATCCAAATAAAGTTTTTAAATTTATTAAAAAGTATTCTTTCATATTAGCCGCATCAGAGGAGCTAATAGCCGAAGAAATAACCAAAGATTTCGTTACTTACAGCAGCATTTTAACTTCTGATTATTTCAGTGATTATGAGCGTAGCTTGATCGCATATTTGTTAAATATGTGTATTGCAGGGCTGACACTGGCAACTATTTTTATACTCTATTTTTACCACTATTTAAAAAAAAATGATAATTTGTTGTATATTTCATTTGAACATGCTGTCAAATTGTATATAAAAAATTTTGTTTTGAGAAATTGGGGCAATATAGAATTAAAAAATCGTCCCCAGTGGCAGTCCTGGTATTATATATTTATTTATATATTGATATTGTTATAAATTCATGGCGAAATATTAGCCGGTGACAAATGGTGAACGATTTATATTGTTGTAAATGCAAACGGGTTGAGATTCCAACACGGGCTGCGTGCGACAGAGATAGATTTTTGAAAATTAATGCTTGAAAATATCTTTCGATTCTGATAATTTCAGTGATTTAACGCATAGTTCGATTCCGTGCCTGTTAAATTAGTAGCCTATTTAGCAGTTTTCTATTTTAATGCTTGAACCTTTAATAAAAGTTCAGTTTCGTGCCAGGTATTTCTTTTTTAAATACATGTGTATCGCATTAAAGAATGAATGCGCATAAATTTTAAACGTGTTTTTAAGCTTTATAAATTGTTTAAAACACACAAATCCTTTGAAAAAAAAAACATGAGATTAATAGTAAAAAAAAAAAGATATTTTTAGTAGAATGAGTTTTTAAAAATAAATGTTTAGAGAATTTATTTAATAAAATATTTATTATGAGTATTTATTCTTCAAAAACATAAATAATGGAAAATAAAATTTACTGCCCACTATTCCTTTACATTTGCTTGGAAATTTTCTCAATTTGTATTTATTCATAGCAAATTAATTTATAATAAGTACGTATATATATGTATTTTATCTAGCATCATTAAACAAATATTAGAGACTATTAAATCTGACAGGAATTTTCTCTATCAAGTAGGTTCTATTAATATATGACAGATATTTACTAAAATATACTCTATTAGGTGTTATGATGAATAATTAAACTTTCAAAAGTTTCGTGTCGTCATTCAAGTAAACCATTATACCTTGTACTCGGACATTCAGATT
Source organism: Maratus michaelseni (assembly GCA_963931845.1). Lineage (NCBI taxonomy): Eukaryota > Metazoa > Arthropoda > Arachnida > Araneae > Salticidae > Maratus > Maratus michaelseni. The sequence continues at coordinate 400,315,691 of OZ007592.1, forward strand.
TATGAATGTTATAATTTAAAACGTGCTTGAGTATTTCAAATTTTACATTTATATTAACTTTACAATTATGAAAATGTCATTGTAATTTACTAAAATGTTTATGTAAAAGGAATAAAATGACGAAATATTTTTTTTACATGTTCCGCCTATTTAATCCTAATTATTAATTAATTATTACCAGTAATTTAATTAAGTGTTTAAAAGAAATATATTAAAGGTGCACTTCAAAATGCAATAACCGTTTCTTCACATTTATAACCTAAAAGTTATTACATATCTGTTGAACACATAAAAGCACATATATTTTGTTCTGTACATCATTTCTTTTTCTGAAATGCAATATTGATGCATTTATTGTAAAATTATAATTGTATAGTTTTAACTTTCTTAAAATCATTGATATTTAAGTGTACAGATGATTTTTTTTACAGAATTCAGGATAAAAAGTGAAATGTAATCCAGTGCAAACATAATAAAACGTAATTCGCCCTGTACCTGCAAAGGCAGAAAACAGTCAACAATGATATTCAATAATTTAATTTTTCAGTCTCTTGTTATTTTGTATGATGAAACTTTATTCTACATGTTAACGTAAATAATATTGTAGAATTGTAAAGATTTTGTAAAGTAATTGTAGGTATTTTGTAAAATAAATAATTTTAAATTATCTTCAAATATAATAAAAAATAATTTACATGTTCGTTGTTAAATAATACAGAACTTATGCACATATCCGGGCCAGAAATAATCATCTTTGTATTGTTTATGTCTGGTTGTTTTTTGTTGTTGAAACAAATATTAAACAAGAAAAAAAGCATGCATTATGAAACACTTTCCAACACATTCAGAATAATGTAACAAAACTTCGCAGGTTAAAAAGGGGAAAGAGATTATCTAAGTAAACAAATTAGAAAATACATAACACATTTGAAAACACAATTTCAGCAATTCATCTGTAGTCGGTAGGTGTTTGAATTATTTTGTGCAGCCGTTTATATGATCTTTACATTTGTATATATACTAAATAATATATTAAAATTTTGTTTAATTAGAAAATGCATAACATAGTTGAAGTCCCCTTCAACAATTACCGTGAATAAACAGAAACATATGTGCTCGAATCCTTTTGTACAGCGCTGAATATTATCTACAATGCTCTACAGAGTATATCTGAAAAAATGGGCAAAACTTTACTGGGAGATAGAACACAGCTATACTAGCATATTTCGTTCTAAAATGTATGGCCGCGTGAGCCGCTAGGATGCCTTGTAAATGGTATGACACATTCCTACGAGAGGTGCTGCTGCGTCCGAATCCAACACCCATCAGGTCAATAATGTGGTTTCAACATGACGATGCGCCTGCACTCTTTACCTTGGATGTGTGGCACACTTTAGATGCAACGTTTCCAGGGCGGTGGATTGGTCGAAGTGGTCCCATAGCTTGACCACCAAGATTGCCGGACCTTTCGTGTTTGGACTTTCTCCTGTGGGGTCATATGAAAACCCTAATCTACGAGTGAAACCGATATGGATCTAGTCGCCAGGATTGCCGTTGTTGCCGGGGATATTCCATAAATGCCTGGTGTTTTCGCAAATGTGCGTCTGTCCCTATCCAGCAGGTGTGAAGTGTGCATTTCAGCTGGCAGAAAATCTTTTGAGAAATTTCTTTGAGCATATACCTTAATTACATTTCTGTTAATAACATTTTTTTATGAAGTAACTTCTCTCATTTTTGTGTTAATTCTATAACTGCGACAGTGGAAAACTACCTTTTAACTTCTCAACGCCTGCGTTCCGACCATACATTCTATGATGAAATTTGCTCGTATAGCCGTGTTCGATAACCCCGTAAAATTTTGCCCACTTTTTCAGATACACAATGTATACACGCCATAAATTAAGCTAAAACTTTATTCAGGTAATATGGGAATAAAACAAATACAAGTGAATTACCGAAAATTACCACCTATAGATGTCAGTGAATCCAGTTCTTTACGTATCCCTGTATATAAATTTATTTATATGCTACAAATATTTCTTGGTATATAAAATATAGTTTGCTTGAAAAGGCACAAAATAATTATATACTACCACTACGCATTTCACGACGATAGACAATAATGCTTACTAATTATTTTGGGCAGCCCTGTAAATCATCTAGAATTTAAGCGCACCATGTAATATGCAAAATATTTATTTAAATTTAAAGATATATACAACGACTGTAAACGAATTCTTTTGTTTGTTCCTGTATATATTATGTACACCATATTCTACAGTAAACAACTTGCAGTGCAACTTGAAGACTTACGGGCCAAAATATCATAAATGTGATTTCTCAGTCCACAATATATCTCTCGACATTTCTTTGTAATATAAATTCTCATTTAATGTTAAGATATATCTTTTCGATTGTTTTACAATACTATGTTACTTCTACTGTGAAAATATGTTTTTTTTTAATATATAAAATCCAATATAAATATCTCAAATGTCACTTCTGTCCTTGTCACCGACCCATCACTGAATAATTAAACCCATCAACAAATAATAACTATTACAAAAATTAAAAAACTAATGCATTTATTATAAATATAAATCTTATGGATAATAATAGTATATTTTTATAAGTGAAATGTGTAATATTTTTTTTCCTTAGGTTTAAAGTTGTGACTTTCGATTTTTTCGGTCACTACTGTCCCGATGTAGGAATTTTCTCATATGTTTATCGGATAGCAGTATGCAGTCGTATACAGTATTGTTTCCAGTAGGAGAGATCATGTTCTTAAAAAACGACATTGCATGCTACTTGTTCATAAAGAAGATTTTCTGGATTGAAAAGAATTAGGAAAAGGTAAGAGTAATTTATTAACCATAACTACAGCGAGGTCGATATACGATGCCCAGCGCTAAAAGAAATTTAAATTCTTAGCGAGCAGCAATCAGACGTTCAGGAGATAAGCGACGTAGTTTGGAAAATACAGGGGGTTCCTTGGTCTCAATATGGTTAAAAACTGTTTGTTTTTGCTTCTCTTTTAACCTGTGTGAAGGATTAGTGAATTCTGGATATTCAGTCAAAATTTCGTCAAATTTAGAAGGGCCAAGGACACTTAAGGTACTGCTCTCGAAAGAATATCGGCGACCTTTCCTTGCGATGCTAACATTGTTTCAGCATCAATTACATTACTGTTTTTTGCATCTACAAGTAAATTAATTTTTTGGGAAAATCTATGCCAATGATTGGCTGATTAACCTTTGCGACTACAAAAGGCCAAGTGAAACTTCTGCGCAAATTTAGGTCAAGAGTCAGCCGCTTAGTACCGAATGTTAGTATTTTTGTGCCGTTGGCAGCATAAAAAACTAAACCATCATTCACTGCAGCTTTTTCGATATAATCTGCTGGTAAAACAGGGATATCATCCACAGTATCGATAAGAAAGTTTTATTTACATGTTGGATCGGACAAAAGAATGCGATTTACATGGCGGCCGTGATCATAGCCACTGTGCGATCGCCGGATTTGTGTTCCTGTCGAAAATAACACGGGGGAATACATTTTCTAGCCTTTGAGCCAAAATTTGTGTGATAAAAACAGAGATTTTTTGTGGGCTCTTTATAACATCCTTTAGAGTGGCTACGCCGGTCGTTGCGTTCCGAAACTTATACTCCCTAGGGCAACTCCGTTCATTAACTTTGTCAGTTAACTCACTAATTTGTCGCGTCAGCTCTGAAATTTGCGCTTCCAGAGAATTAGTGGGTGTGGGTGCTGTATTCACAGTCACATTAATCTGCGGGAACGCTACCAAATCATGGATTTTGTCGGCCACGTTAGCTAACTTCGGTAATGCATCACTCAATGCTTCGACAATACTGCATATGGTTGTGGGGAGCCACGAGAGCCTGAGGGATTTTAGAAGCGGTTCTCCGACAGTATTGTTCGCGAGAGTACGCATGAGAGAGAGTAATTGAGATGGGTGTCAGTCACAGATTTCCACACCTTGCAGTAACGTACGGATTCGTGGCCCTTCACTCTCTTGATGAGAGTCAATCAAACGCTTCTTGGGGGATTTACAATGATGTCACTAACTGACGTCAGAATATCGGCATCAACTGCTGCTACCACATTTGTAAATTTTGTTAGCTGGCTTAATGTTGGCTAATGCAAATTGGACTTCAAGCCGTAAAAACTACAATGAGGGATTTGTCTTCCAGAATGGAGATGGTTTAACTCCTATATAAGAAACCTGATCGGTGGTCTCGCTTGGAGTACCTTCATTTCCCATCATAAATTATATACAAGATAAATATAGATAAAATAATAATAATACACAATAGTAATTAAAATGCACATAAAATATAATATATTGTTGCTTTTTTTTAAATGATTCATTATAATTAGATGAATTCGAGCACTCGCGGCAGATAAATCTTAATAGCAATTGGACAGAAAATACATAATTGTGAAAAAAAATAATGCCTACTGAAATGAATATTAAAAAAAAACTTATAAACTTACTGACCAAAAAAGATAACTCCCGTACACATGACCCCGTACACACGTGTGGTAAAAAGTTTTGTGAAATAACTCCACAGCTGTATTATGAAGCTCCTCCAAGCTGATTGTTTTCAGGTTTCTCATGTCATGAAGAACCGTCTTCTGGATGGAGTGCGATTGCAGGAAGACGCGCTCGATTCACTATATGAGTCACCACCATGGTGACTGATGGTTTTTAGCTAATCACAAAAGATAACGATTTGATTGTGTGAGCAAGGTAGAGCATGTCTCCTTGAAGATAAATAATAAAATGATTCGATAAACTTTTAGTAACAAAACAAGATTATATTAACTTAAAAATACAAAATGTGTGCACTTCATGCAACACGCATAGCAGCCAAAAAGGAACTGCTCGAGAAGGGTACGGTTACAGATATATATGTGTTTCAAATACATATTGTTGTGTTCTTGTGTCAATCCAAGTGTCGGAAGGTTACAGTTAATATTTCAGTTTATAAGTTCTGAGTAATATTAACGTTGACACAGTCCCAGTGGGTTGCAGTAAAGATTAAACCGCCACACATAGATCTTAAATCTACTCATCATACATGTTTATATACATTTTGCTATAGATGTTAAATACCATCAACTTTATTTATATCAATAATTTAATATAGTACCTCGAAACTTTCAAGCTTACAACAGTCCTCAAATGCAAAATTATGTACATAAATCCTACATCGATTCATTGTTATATTCTTGCAGACATCTTGTAGCATACATCTTACAACATGCGTATACCTAACAATGGATATATAACACTTACAAACTTTCATATTAAATTTACATTAAATGTAGCATACAACATTTTTAAGATAATTATAATACGTTTAACATTACATACAATGCATACAGTATTACTAAATAAACAATTGCTAATGAAGGTTACTCTGATTAAAATCTAGAAAAATGCTTAAGTTATACTAAAATAAAACAACAAAAGGCTTATAAAAACCTTTTTAATGATCCAACATACGTTTTAAATACCATCATACACCATCATACTTAAAACCATATACTTTACCATCATACCATCAATACCTCTGCTCAAAACAATTAAAGGATATTTGAAGTTTTATATATAATAAAGAGGTACTTTTCGGTTAGCCGGGCGCCAGTGAAATTTATATATCTATGTATACATATATATACATATATCTATACATACACACATTTATATATGCATGTATGTATATATACATATATATATACACATACATATATGTGTGTGTATACATAGATATGTATATATAGATATATACATTTCACTGGCGCCCGGCTAACCGAAAAGTACCAATAAAGCTATAAACGAAATTTTTTTTGCCGAAAATAGAAGAAGAGAATCACAAATGCAAATTTTTCTGGTTTTCAAACTGTGGAGTATGCAAATTTTGAGTTCGACGTCAAAAACGTCGCTTCAGCGGCAACAAATGAAATTTGACTTTCAACTGGATAAAAGAGAATGAAGACAAGGATGATCGGCATTCAGTGATTGCTTTGTTTCGATGAGTACGATGTCTCAGCGAAGTCATTTGACAGATTCAGAAGCTTGGAGAATTGTTGGTAGGTTAGAAGGGGGCCAAACTCAAGCCAAAGTAGCGCAAGCCATTGGAGTGTCACAAAGTGTCATTTCCAGGATCTGGAACTGTTTTTTGGAGAGTGGATGTGCAGGCCGAAGACCAGGGCAAGATCGTAGACGGGCAACAACGCCCAATGAAGATCGGTATTTAGCGTTAACAGCTCGGAGACACCGATACATGAACGCTATTCTTCTCCAACAACACCTTCGCTCGGCTACAGGCACCACGATTTCAACTCAGACTGTTCGAAACCGGTTCCATGCTGTAGGTCTGTATGCTCGCCGACCGATGGTATGTGTTAGATTAAAATCAAGGCATCGTCGCGACCGCAGGGAGTGGGCAACCGAGCATGTCAACTGAAGGAGAAATGAATGGAGCAATATTCTGTTTTCTGACGAGTCCCGTTTTTCTGTGCATCCGGATAATAGGCGTATTTTCATCTGGAGGGACCGTGGCAGTAGGAATAATCCTGCGTTCGTGCACGAAAGTGTCAGATTTGGCGGTGGAAGAGTGTTGGTGTATGGTGGCATCTCCATTGACGGGCGCACTGACCTCTACATCATTCGAGATGGAGCTCTGACTGGTCGCCGATATAGGGATGAGATCCTCAGACCTATTGTAGTCCCTTGCGCTGCAGCAATCGGAGATAACTTCATTTTAATGGACGATAACTGCAGGCCACATCGTGCAAACCTGGTGGAGGATTTCCTTTTCGAGGAAGGAATCGTTCGAATGGAATGGCCAGCGTGTTCTCCAGACATGAATCCAATCGAGCACGTTTGGGACGCTCTAGGAAGACGAGTTTCTGGCCGCCAACAACCCCCACAAACTCTCCATGAACTGGAAAGAGCTCTTCTGGAAGAGTGGGGCAGAATACCCCAACTCGTCATTAATAGCCTCATTGAGTCCATGCCTCAAAGGTGTTCAACTTTGCTGGCCGCCGTGGAAACCATACCCCCTACTGAAAATGATTTTCTTTGAAGAAAACACCTTTTCTTATTCTTTTTTTCTCATAAGCACAAATTGTGTTTTTTTCCTTTTGTACACAAATGCGCAATAAACTGCATTTTTTTCTGCCAAACATGTGTAATTTATTCTCATATAACCTACTATGTCTGTCGACCATGTATCAATCAGCTAAAAAGTTTCCCAGATACAAAATCCACCTAAAACTGCAATATCCTTTAATTGTTTTGAGCAGTGTATAATAAAATGTATGTTGAAATTTCAATAAGTATATTTTTCTTAAATTATACATAAAACAAAAAAAATTAAATTAAATATTTGAATTTATCATATCAGATTTACTTAAAATAACCTAGAATCATTTGATATACACACATTACTTTTTTTCTTGTGCACTCTTTTAAGCAAATAACGTTTATTCTCAATATGTTCTTTAAATTCAACCTGTAAATATTCTATATTAAATGTTCTATGATTTAACAGTACATGTCGTTAAAATAAAAACATAATCTTATTTTGTGGTTATGTAAGGTTACTCTGGTCAATTTTATAGGGTCAGTATTGTCAGTGTATCTTGATGGTCTGAATAATATTTAGGTGCCTATAATAAAATGTATGTTGAAATTTCAATAAGTATATTTTTCTTAAATTATACATAAAACAAAAAAATTAAATGAAATATTCGAATTTATCATATTAGATTTACTTAAAATAACCTAGAATCATTTGATATACACATATTACTTTTTTTCTTGTGCACTCGTTTAAGCAAATAACGTTTATTCTCAATATATTCTTTAAATTCAACCTGTAAATATTCTATATTAAATGTTCTATGATTTAACAGTGCATGTCGTTAAAATAAAAATATTAAAGTTTTGTATGTTTATAATACAGTTTTGTATGCTTATATTTTTATAATATATAAACATACTTTACTATGAAATAACACGAGAAGATAATAAACATAGTCTAAAAAAGTTCATTATAGCACAGATGCGAAAAGATAATTTTTAAATATGGATGAAACTAATCTGTGGGAATGTTATTTATTCATAAAGGGCCAAATGAACTAAGAAGATTATGCGCAAAGCTATACACTGATACAAAAAAATTAAGAAATAAGCGATAAACCCTAGCATTTTAGTTACCACAGAAACAATTTCTCAACACTATTTTCTTTATTTTTTACAAACATATTCAAACAGAACAATGGTAGTTTTTTCTAAACATTACATATTTAGATAATTTTATGCATGTGTGATGGCTTCGATATGTAATAAATTATTTTTATTTTAATTTTTTATGTAATGCTGTTTAGCTATATAAAACAACGTTTAAAATTATATTTACACAATTGTGACAATTTAAATAGAATACGCATTATTACAATTTTTATCCATGTTTTCTGCCTATTATATTACTCTGTTTTACGTGTGCAACTACGTGTCTGATAATTAGCTGTTCTACGTAAAATGCCAAATGAAAAATGCCACATAAATATTATATTCCAGTAAATAATTATTTAATGTAATATGTCTATCAGAAACATACTTTTTAAATATATTATCGTACAAATTTTTAAAACATGATTTCATTTAAGAAATTAAGAAACATTCATTAGTGTTTAATTTAAACTATATATATAATACGTGTCGTGTTAATATATATATATATATATATATATATGTATGTATATTGCTGGTATATTCGGAGATAAATTTGGTAATTTCGAAAACCCTATCTTGATTTTTGCTATCTACAGATCTACAGATGTGGTACAAAATAATAGGAACACCTGTAAAAATTTATGACCATAATTTATTGCCATCTTGTGGTCATGAAAGGGAAGGTATCAGACTCTAAACAACCGTCATTAGGTATTTCATGCTTGCGTAATTTTCTCTGAGAGACACTGTAACGTCACAACTGAATGACTTCCAATGAGACATAATTGTTGGCGCGCTTTAGATGGAGTCTCAATGCCGTAAACATTAAAACCTTTCAGGTGTCCAAAACGAAGTAATCAATAAAATGGCATTTTACGTGTAAAATGGTTAGGATGTTCATTCAAAGTAGAAATGTGGGCGAAAGACAATGATGACGGAAAAGTATAGATATGTGTTAAAACGCATGGGGCCCAAAAATACAAGCAATTGACAGATTTGGTTGCAATAGGACCTAGCAGATGACTTTTAATTTCGAGTGTTATCTAGGAGAGGAATTGCTTGTATATGCTTCAGCACGTTTATGCTTTTCAGTCATCATTGTTTTCACCCACTGTTCTACTTTTAATACACATTGTGTATTCAAAGTAGAATAGTGGTATTGTGTATTACACAATCTTATCGTTTTTCACGTTGCTGTCATATTGCTGATAATTTAAATTTTGGACACCCTGAAGAGTTTTGCTGTTTGCGTCAGTGAGACTTACATAAAGCACGCCAACAATCATTCAGCTCTGTCGTTGTAACGTCTCTTAGAGAAAACTACTCATGAATGGAACACATAATGGCAGTTGTTGAGAGATTAATACCTTCCCATTCACAATAGCAAGATGACAATCTTAAATTCTGGGTGTCGCTCCTGTACTGCAAGTGTGAAATGTAACGTAATTTTTTACAGATGTTCGTATTATTTTGTCCCCCATCTCTATAAATTTATCTATGTATCTATAAATCTATATATATATCTAAATATAAGTGAGTGATTTTCTATTACTCTTTCCCACAAACTGATTTGAAAAAAAAATATTTTCCGTAACATATTCCTCAAAATACTAAAGATTCCTATATCACTTGTTTTGTAGATCAAAACTTTAGTATGCAAAATTTTGTATGCAGAATTTGTGCTAAGGAAAGCACAATATTTCCTGTGATGGTAGGTCTTTTTTAAAAAAATAAGCATGATGCTTATTTAAAATATATGCACAAAGACCAAACAAGGTATTTAAATGTAGTATGTTGTGGCTATAACAAGACTTTCTTTTATATAAATAAAATCAATTAAATGATTTAAACAGTACAAGAATTTTCACCGATCTAGCAAATAGGTTTTGTTATGTGGGTCATTCTCAAAAAAGTTATAAATCAGAAATTGATTATATCTTGATTTTTTTTTAATTACCTACATTAGTATCTCGTGTTATGAAAACTGAAAAATTTTCCAAACTTTTCTTTTTATTTATAGAAAATAAATAGTCAATTCTTGTCTAACACTTGCAAAATGTCCATTATGTTACTACTTCATTACATTTTAGACATAAATTTTATCTTTAATTCTTCAAATATATTATATATATTTTTGAAGAGGGGACAAATATTTTAGAAAAGAAATATTTGTTCAAATATATTAACAATTTGGATTTAAAACAAATATATGTCCACTCTGTTATTACGGTCTAAAGTGTTAGACATATCAATTGCTCTAAAATATTCATTAGAATAATATGAAATATTGACCTAATATTTAATTCCCGTAGTAAAAATCTTATATAAATATACCATAAAGTAATTTGAAATAATATATCAGTTTTATTTTACTGGAAAAACTACTCTAGTAACAGAATGGACAGGTAACAGAGTGGACAAATACAAGACTTTTTTTTAAATTATTCAAGACATTATTTAGGCTTAAGTAGACGTCTATTAGTACGTGTATTACATACATACATAAGCTTACTATTAATTATATTTACCAATCTTAACAGCTATTTATATTATATATAGAAAGATAACATAGCGGACAGTAAAAACGTACTCACCTAAATTTTTCTTAAAAAAATCTGTAAAAAAATACTATCCCACTTTTTAAATACAAACTCCATGTGGTCTAAATCTTCATATAAGTACACAGTCTTGATACATGTACTGTCATCTACTGTGTAATAGGATCTTTAGAAAATTATGGTAACATAGTGGACGTAGAAAAACGTGCATTCTTTGGGGACATTTTATTTCAAGCTATATTATACTTTTATAATTGAAATGTTTTCACAGTTTATATTTTAATTGAATGATAAGGTTTCTAATTTTGAAATAATGTATAATTTAAATACATTTCCATTATTTTTCTTGTATATTTAAGGCTTCCTTTTTGAAGTTTCACATTGGTGACTGTCAATTTTTTTTTTAATTGAGCATTGTAAACTGAAAATACTTAAATGTTTTAAGAAACTATTATTCAACAGATATTGTATTATCTTCAGAAAGTTGCATATATTTGTATAAAATAAGAATAATATATTTTTTTAAACTGGGAATTTAATTATATTGTTGGACACTGTGTAGTAACTTTATTTGAGCACGACCCATATAGAAACACATAATATTGTTATGAAATCAAAGATAATGAAGATTTTTAATGCAGTGGAAACAAATTTATTTGAATGCATTTAAACAGGAGGTATAGGCATCGGATATTTCGAACAGATCATCAAATTTCGGCCCCCAGCATAAAAATCTGCAACCAACATTAAATGGCCATCTAATACCATAAACAAAATTCTAAAAATAGAGGTTGATTTTGGTATATATAGGTGCTCATAGGTGGTTCATAGCGGAGCATTTAAACTGGAGACATAAGGAAAACATTTCTCCAACTGATCATTGAGTTTCGGCACCTCTTCTTAGATGTCAGCAACCAAAATTGATTGACAATGTTTTTCCATATCCATGATGCTGAACGTGAAGTTGCGTTGAATTCTGTGTCTTTAAACTAGAGATATGAGCATGCATATGTCAAACAAATGACCAAATTTCGACACAACCTCATGGATGACCACAACAAAAATTAAATGACAATATATTGCTATCATGAAGATTCTAAATCTAATGTTTCGCTGAATTATGCGCACTTAAACTAGCGAAGTAAGCATCACATAAATCGAACACATCATACATTTGCAGCACCACCTGTTGTGTGATTTTGCCCAAAAGCTAATCAGCACCAATTCACATGAGGATAGAAATTCATGTGAAATTTCATCCTATTTTTTGCAGTAGTATTAGAGCTAGAGCACCCACAAAATTTGTGTCAAATACAGACAGGCAGATAGATACACAGACTTACGGACAGACATTTTTTAAAAACTGACAAATCGTTTTCAGTAACTTCTGAAATGTTAGAACAAGTAAAATTTATAGGTATCATGTTAATAATTTTCCTCATTTAAATAACTACTTGTTCCTTTGTATTAATTTTTTTTTTTTTGGGGGGGGGGGATTTTGCCCTCAGAGATTACTTTTATTGTAACAATATTTATAATGCATATATGCAATTTTAGATGCTAATCTATTAATATAAAAACAAATGTCTATTCTAAAATAAAATCACCTATGTGACTATTGTCTTATCCCGACATCATGGTGATCCCGAATTCATGGTACAAACTTTAAGGATTGCACATTACACAGTAACAATCATTTATTGCACAGAAAATTATTGTCAGAATACATTTATTTAGTCAAAATTACAAGGCGTCCAATCCGAAGTCACGTTTTCGTTTATATCTTTAACATTAGTGAAGATATTTTAACAAAATTCGCAACAGAATCATCTTTATATGAATTGTAAGGATTAGGGATGCACCGAATATTCGGTATCTATTCGGTATTCGGCCTATTCGGCCATATTACCGAATATTCGGTTAGGCCAAATATCAAACTATTCGGTCTGCCAAATATTCGGCTTGGCCGAATATAAAACTATTCGGCATGCTGAATATTCGGTTTGGCCGAATATTTTTATATTCGGCCAAACCGAATACTTAAAAAAAACTTTAAAAAATATTTTTTAAAACCCACAATTTCTACTTTTAACTGTCAATTAATAAAAATATTCAAAATAATTAGAAATAGAATCATATTTGAATGAAAGTGAATATTATTGTTCAAACATTATTTATTCGCTGTTTGAAAAGTGTCACTTAAGAAAATTAACCATTAATGATGACCTTCATAGGAATTAATGATGCACAAGTAAATGCAAGTTTCTGAATATTGTCTAGTAAATAATCTGTTTCTTGCTTTTTCGCAAATATCACGTTTCCAAACAAATTGAAAAAAAAAAAACTTTCACAGGTGATAATAGACATCAAGACAGACAATTTTTGTCACGGAAACCAGGATCGCAACATACTTATTCAATCAAAAGAAAAAAGTGCATCTCGCTCTAGGTCAAATTATAATTTCCGCTTGTTATTTTAATAATATTGAAGATATTGTAAGTATATTTTCAACATTGTTACTTTGATGTCTGTGAATCATGATCACGAGAAGTACTGGAAATTGTCACCATTCATATCTAAACAACACTGACTTTAGCTAGATAATCCTTTATTCAGAGTGCAGCTGGCTGTACTATTTATAACTGTGTCACTGACCAAAGTCCACCTACTTCCAATAATATCACCATATTTGTTACAAGGAAAATTAACATGATGCAAATCTCTCTAAAATATCTTAATTGTTGTTAAAGATGTGACTGAAAATGCAGTTTCAGCTTGCGGTGACACACCCTGTGTTTTTGATTGAATGTATTGTAGAAGTTTAAAGCTTTATTAAAAAAGTTTTAGGACTCCTCTTTTTAAGTTATAACGCAAAGCACAGATTTTTTTTTTTTTGTATGTGAAAGTTACTTTTAAAAAGGTCTAGTTCATAAAATGGTAGTATCTGTGTTAAACATTATGTAAAATTGTTTTATAATTTAACTTTTAAAACTCTGAAATATAAAAATATTCTGCCAGCCGAATAGTTACTATTCGGTTAGCCGAATATTCGGTATCTGGCCTCACTGTTACTATTCGGCTAGCCGAATATTCGGTAATCGGTTCACCTGTGGGCCGAATATTCGGTATTCGGTATTCGGCCAAAATCACTATTCGGTGCATCCCTATAAGGATATTGTAAAGATTTCATGAAAATATCTTCTCGACACTATTAAAGTTATGAACGAAAACGCGACTTCGGAATGTGTTGAGACTCCCTCTAATTTTGACTAAATAAATGGATTCATGATCCTGGTTTACTGAAATGATTACTAAAGTAGGATTATGCTATCTGAATTCCTGATATCTCGGCATTTCGTGTACCCCGACAGTCATTTCCTTTTATTTTCAAAATAATTTCTGCTGGCCAACGAGAGAATGATAATTGAAATAACGTTATGTGAATATGTTATTGAGTTTAAAGGTGTTCATTTAATAAGTGTTTGCATATCGTATATAAATTTCTGTATAGCTATCATTAATGATCGTACATATTGTGATCTATATTCGCTGTAATAATATTCATGTTTTTTTTATATTTGATTATATTTTACTTGAGAGTATGGAATTTAATCCTTTGCAAAAGAGTCATCGTGTGCAGTTTTTTTTTCAGACAAGAATCACTTAAAGGTTATTTTATGCGCTCTTTATATTTTTGTACGCGTAATCTATTTAGCATAATGATTTAGTGATTACAAATTCTGATGTGATGATGGTATTCTTAATTTTTGTCTGTAAGTGAATTTACATTTTTGACAGTTATTTTATGTTATGTTGTACTTTTCGAAATTCTGTATTTTGCCAGAGGTTTTATTAGAGTAAGTTATTAAATAAAGTATGCAAGTAAGATTCTACTATAAGATATCTTATGAGTTGTAAATGACCCAACACTTATTCCATAATACGACATTTTTTGTGAACTCGATAAAATTAGGCTTCTTCTGTGACTGTATGTATTGAACTATGTCTCTTGTAACAAAATTTTTACCGGGCCTTTGGGATTTGCTTTATTTACTTCTCTAGGGATTTTCTTTATTTGCTTCTCTGGGGATTTTCTGTTTTTGCTTCTCTGAGGATTTTCTTCTTTTGCTGTTTTGGAGATTTGCTTCTTAAGAATTAGGATGAATATTTCATTCTACTCAGCCATTTAAACCTCCGGAGATTTTATTCTTTAGGATCAGGATGAATCTTTAATTATACTCAGACTTTTAAACCTAGGGTTTAGAACTTCATACGCCCCATGAAATATGTATTTCTGTTAACGGCGGAAATTAACATCGATTATTGTAAATTAAAATTTTTAGATCTTGGTTTTATGCATTCCTTATTGTATCTAAATATTTATTTTACTTTAAAAAAATAGTAAAATTTATTGAATAAAGACGTTTTATCAGACGTTTTAATGTGTCTTCATAAAATAAAAAACTAACAAAAATAATGATATTTCTCTTCATAATATGATTATTTACCACACGTTAATATATATATACTTGTTATACGAAACAATAAATATGCTTGTTACAAATGAAGTACGTAATTGATAGTGAGAAATTTGAAGGGGGTGAGAAGCATTATGGAAAACACTTTTTGTGAGGAATCCAGAGTTGTAATCCACTCATTCACTGAAAATACAGGGTTTCCTGATTCACTGCTCACTCGGATTTTCGTTCATAACTTAAGAACGGTGTAGCTGCTTTAACAATATTTTAAGCTGATTTACTTTTTTTTAAATGAGATATAATGAATTCATCATCAGTAGTAGAAATATCAACCGCTTGCATCTAAAGAAAATATTACAATGCTTCGTAATGTAAAATGTTGCTGATAGTAAACACGGTATCACTGATCAAATTACGGCGCACATAAATCCCTTTCCATTATATCATCACAATAAAAGAAAGCAGAATTAATTTAAAGGAAATCTCGATAAAATATTTATATTTAAACTTGAAAAAAGTCATTTGGGATCAGCTTTTAATGAAACTTCCTGTATTTTTGATTTAATGATTGGACTGCGACCATTTCTCTAATAGAAGTTTTTTTATCACTATTGACAATTACGATTGACCTGAATATGATTACACTGTCCTACCTAATTTTCGGAACAGATAAGTCAATCAGTTTTATAAAGTTTATTTAATGCTAAAACAGAAAATGTAATAAAAAATTCTCTATCATGACACATTTTTTATTTATATGTCTTTAAAATTGCCTATTATGTCATTTTTGGATACGACCATAGGATCATAGATACGAACTGCTACCTTAAATTACAAAGAGCTATTCATCCGGAACCGATAAATATTGAGTCATTCTTCAGACACCAACGAACTTCACTTTAAATATAGACTCATCCCCATGGAGTTTGTTTGAAATGATTCAATCTATCGGAGATGCTTAATCCATTGACAGGTGTGGTTGTGTGTGATAATATATATTAAAATTTGTGAGTTCAGAAAGTGTATAATAAACGACGTATGACTATAGGAGATTTATTTAACATCTTTTATAATTTAATTTACGCATAAACTTTATAACTTTATCTTTCTCAGCAAATTCTCAAAGTTGTATAACCAAAATATAATACATGATGAAGAAAAACTGATTTTCCTTTGAGATTGAGGGTCGCAAAAAATATAAAATTCAATTATTTCTGTTTCTGTTTCAAAAATTATTTTTGAATTTGCAGATAAGGGTTATTATTTAATATTCACGTACTACAACACACACTGCACTAATAAATTAGCACATATACTTATTTTTAGACAGGTTATAAGCTTGTTAGCGCAATGTCTTTAAAAGTTTTGAAATATCATGCTGACTGAACATTTATCCTTAGTTTTTCATCGCTTTAGTTCCAATATATTCTACGTCGGAAATATTTAAACATTTTCACATCAACGCAAATTTATTGTAAGAGGAATTTAACAAACGAAATTCGACAATGGCGGATTAATGTAGCGAATATTCCGCCTGATTTATTAGTTACACAGCTGAGCAAACCGGAAGAAAATATTTACCCGCTTTCAAGCGAATAACAACCAGCTACAATATTCGTGTTAATTTATTGGTTTAGATTATAATGTTACACGAAAACTCGTCTTTGTTAGAACTGTTCTGTTAAATAGAATTCTGGGGAATAACTAGAATCTTGTGTACATAAATATACACCATTCATTAAAGTTTAAATTAACACTGTTAATTTTACCCGTGTAAAGAGAGATAATTTTCAATGTACATTGATTTCGAAATACTAGCCTATCATAACATTTTGGAATGAGAATAGCTATAATAGATTAATAAATTATAATAATTAAAAAAAATAATAATAAAGTGAAATTTTAATCTATTTCATATGAAAAAAATTATAAAAAAAAACTCTACACACGAAAATAAAGAAAATAAAAATTGTAATTTTTATTTTTTTGTCACTTTTTCTCTGGTGAATTGGCATAATGCTAAAATGTACATTTGTTAATGGCATATCCCCAGCTAAAATAAACTGCAGTTTTTCTACAGAAGTGAAGTAATGTTGAAGTTTTTCTACTTCAATCTACAATCTACTGTGCAATCTACAGTCAACGTATATTTTCTGTAGTGCAATCTCAACTGTAAAAATACTTCAGTTATTTTGCAGCTATTTTGCAGTAATTTTTCAGTAATTTTTTTCAAAAAGACTCTGAGCTATTATCTACAAAAGTACTGTAATTTATCTGAAGTCATTTTACAATCATAAATTAAAAAAAATAATGACACTTCACATTTCTAGTAACACTGCAGTAAATTTGAAGTAATTTTACACCCATTAATCCCGAAGTATATTTTCTGATGTATCTGCAGTATAACTATAGTTAATGTGAGGCAATTTTACATAACTTAATTTATAAAAAACTTGTGTTAAATTTTCGTAGTTTATCTGCAGTTTTAAAAGTGATATTACAATAAGTTTTTCAGTTTTTAATATTGTAGCATAACTCATTATTTACTGTAATAAAGCTAATTAATACTTTTTTCAAGAATTTTATTTTAATGACCTAAATGTAACACCTGGGAAAGTCCTCACCCCTTTCTTTGAGTGAAACAAAAGAAGTATTCAAATAAATTAAACTTTTAAATTCAAAACAAATATACAGGTAAAAATCAATCAATGTTGTTTATCGTTAAAATCTTAGACCTAACCAGGGACTTACTTACAGATTTGGGGGTCATGGGGACAAACAGAACAGGGGCCTCCTGTAGCATTTTAAGTGCAAAACTAATGCATTAAAACCATATCATATGTTATACTAATTTGCTATTCATACAATATTATATCATTATCTTACACATTAGTTTAAAAAATAAAAGTTCTATGAGCCATAGATATACATCTATGGCTCAATATATTATATAATATATGGCTATAATTATAAAACACATTTTAAAAACCAATTAAAACTTATAATTATATAAAATAATTATATATATGTAAGATTTTATTAAACATCGCTTATAAAGTTTCAATCAATAAAAAGGATTTTAATAAAAGTTTCTAAAATTCTCATTTGTCATTTTATTTAAATGTCATTTACAATTGGTAGAACCATGTGCACAAATTACTTTATTTAAAAAATATCTCCAAGTAAAAATGTCTGAAAATTCCATGCACACACTAATTTAACTACTAATAAATGTATTATAACAAAAGAATTTGTTAATGCATTCATTAAAATTATTATTCATTTATAAATTTAATCGTTGAAAGAAATAAAATCGAGTTCGAAAATTAATTAAACTTATTTTTTTAATCATATATTGATTCACAAAGCCAGAATTGATTTTCTTATATGTTTTAATAAATTATTAATTACTTAAATTAAATTAAAATTATTTCACAAGATATACAAATATAAATATTTCCTTCACATTTTTTTAATAAAACAAACACAAAAACAAATTAATTCAACTTATTTTTTTAATTACGTATTCACTTAAAAAGCAACAACTAATTCTTTTAATTACGTATTCACTTAAAAAGCAACAACTAATTTTCTTATTTTATTTAAAATTTACCAATCATAAAATTAAATTAAAATTGTTGTACAAGCTATAAAAATATAAACATTCCCCTTCAGAAAAATGATTAATGAAACAAGTCTCTTCACAAAATTCCTATTAATAAAACAGGCGCCTTCACAAAATGTTCTTAATAAAATAGGGCTCTTCACAAAATTTAATTTTATAAAAACATACTCATTTTTAATATATTATATTCCTTTATACTGTTTATTAATAAGTTTTTTTAAAGCTGAAAATATATAACACATTTAATAAATATATATTTCCTAAATTAATTCTTTATCTAAATAATATCCGTTAAAGTATTTTTTCCTGAAATTTAAATAACAAATTAATTTTGAAGTACACACACACAAAGCATTTGTAAATATTCACCTCAATATCGCAACTCTCACACCGTCAAGTTACCTACCAACTAAAAAAATTACTGTTTATCTAATCACATTAACCGTATGACAACATGCAATCCACTTGTATAGATAGCAACTAGGCGGCTTAATAGATAAGATACGCGATTTGTAAAACTGAGTTCCTTTAATTTTTCTCGCCAGTGTACTTTGTTGCTATATAATTTTAAAACGAATTTTTACAAATCTATATGTCACCTAATTTGTGCGTTTTAGCTCGATATTTATTTTTCTCTAATAGCCTAGTGCACTTTGTTTGTTGCCGTCAGCTTCATTGTCGACAATATCAGCGAAGCAACTGGTACCATCGTAACGGAAATGTGTCATTAAGATGTGCCAGACGTACAAAATTAACGATTAAAAGAAATTTTGGAACATTTAGAAACAAAAAATAATATTAATTCGAACATAGACAGGTAAATAAAGGTACCCATATCCATAAAGGGTCCATTGACATCAGCATATGTATGAAATTATTTTTATTTTCTTAGTTTTGAGTACTCGGAAATCATATAAAGTAAAATAGAATAAAATAAATGATTTACAATTGTTAAATCTGTTATTTATACATTGATACTTCGGTTCTAGAAGATAATTCGTTCGAAACAACTGTTCGAGACACGAATAAATTTTTATCATGAGAAATAATGAAATTTCGTTTAGTTGAGTCCCATCTCGCAAGTTTTTCTGTGTATTTAATTGTTTCAAATAATACATTATTTATTACAGTACATTAAATATATAAATGCATTACTAAATTGTATTTACATGAATCAACGAAAATTTCAAAAGATATCTGTAAAAGTTTAACAAAATTCATGGACATAGCATTATTGGTGAAACTTTTGAAGACTCGATATTGAGGAGAAAAATAGGGTATTTCCATGCTTATTTGTTTTAGGTCATTAGAACCTCAAATATAATACACTGTTTTTTAATCTCAAAATACAGGAAATTCGTTGGCGCCATGGTCAAAATATCACATCTGTATATGTTTAGTGCCCATCCAAAAAAAGATAAAAAAAAAAGAAGCAAATTATGCATTAAAAAAATCAATAGATTCAGTAACCTTGTTGTACATTGTTGTTGCAATCTTAAAATGCCTGAATTTCGTGAACACTGTACCATCAGCTTGTATGTATGGTTTGCAATCAAACACCAAAAAAATTATTGGTGATCACATTTCCTATGTTTTCTCAATAGATCAATTTTGTAGCTACACCCTCGAGTTTACTCATTGCTGGAGATCTATCAATGTTTGAGAACGGAATCAAATTTAACTCGAGTTTATTTTTGTCACTGTGGTGTTTTAAAATTAATATTCTAATGTATATATATATATATATATATATATATGTTAAAACAATGAATTTGTAAACAATTTTGTTGAAATGTCCAAGATATTCGAAGTTTCGTCAATATTTTAAGAGTGATTTGAATAACAGCGTATAACAACTTTTTAAAACGTAACATTTATTTCATTTCTATCAAACTAAACTAATATTATTTTATGAAACTATGACATGTTCTATCTTATTCCTATGTATCAATATGTCGAATTTTCGTAATGCTATATAGAGGTGACTACTTTTTAAAACGTAACATTTATTTCATTTCTAGCAAACTAAACTGATATTATTTTATGAAACTTTGATGACATGTTCTGTCTTATTCCTTTGTATCAATATGTCTAATTTTCGTAATGCTATATAGAGGTGAAGAAGAAAATTTTTGACTTCATTTTTTTATAAATTATTCTTTAAAGTAATTTTGTTAAATAATGTTCTCTGAACGTGATCATGTACATACTTATATACTAATATCATCTAATGAAATTTTATCGATGGTTAATCACATACATATTTTGGGTATCGTGTTAACTGACAATTGTAATCCATGCGGGTTCGCTTGCATTCTATTCTCTGAGAAATCAATGCATTAAAGTTATAATTAAATAAGTTGATAATTAAAAAAAATACTTACAACATATAAAATATTCGGAAATTGATCTGCTAATTAAAATTAAGTGAGCGTCTTGCGAAATATAATAGTGATAAAAAGTGACTCTTTACCTTTTTTAAAGATTGGATACTTTTATTCATTTGCACAAAATCTCAATAACTGTCCATAAACCTTGAATGTTTTTCTGTTTATTTAGCAAAAAATTTAATATATGCGCATTGAAGAAAAAAAAAATATTGTAAGCACTTTTAGTAATTCCATAATTATACATATGTTTTGTTAAGCTGTCTTGAGCCTTTTCAAAGAAATGCAGAAATTTCAGAAATAAATATAAATCAATATGGACATAATGATAATAATAATGTATATATGAATCAGAAAAAAAATCACAACCTTTTATTTTACTATACATAAGTTGTTAAAGGTAATAGATAATCTATTCTTCATTAGGAAAAATTGAATATCACTAAGTAATATAAATGTTTAATTTTTTTAATATAAAATTTTGAAATATTTTTTATTTCAGAGTTGACACGTAAACAAAATTTTAGAATAATTATTTTTTGTAAATATTTTCGACAGCAAAACCCTTAAGAAATATTGTCTTCAAATTTATGTTAAGAGTGAATTTCAGCAACTTATAACCTACATATCGTCTTCGGTAAGCTTCTAAAGAGGCTCATATGATTGAAAGTTATGAGTATTAGTATACTAATTCTTATATTCCATTTCAGAATTTTAATTTATGTAACGTTATAAAGTGGTGAATAATTTTAAATTTTGCATATTTTTCATAAAATCATTTATTGAAAACAAGACTTTCCAAAATAAGGTTACCACTTTTTTTAAAACTGGAAGGATTTAATTATAACCATTAATTTTATGGATTATATGATTATGGTACGATAATAACCGAAAATTTGAGTAAACAACGTTTCCTTATAAAAGGGTCGGAACATGCGTAGAACATGTAATTTCACAAAACAATTGAAAAATACATTATATTTATGGGTCGAGGTTTATAAAATGTTTAAAATTAATATTAAAAGAATTCATGTCTGTAAACGATAAAAAGGGAATTACTCATAAATAAGATAAATATATAAAGTTTATCATAAAAGAAATAATTTCAAATTCAGTTGAAATAATGATCTAACATTGTGTGTCGTTACTTTATTAATACTACATATGAATTTTCCGTTTAAAATGGAACATTTGTGATTTTATTTAGTTAAGAATGTAAAACATTCTTTTAAATATTACTTTCGGAAGAGCGGCGAAATGTTCTTTGTTTTACAAATAATAATAAGAGAAATCATAATTTCTTATTATATAGTACTAGCTGATCCGTACGGCGTTTCCCGGAAATCAGTAAATGTCTTTTGCGGTTTCGATAAAATTTGTCATTTTTGGCGCGCATTCTGTTCTAAATAAACCTCTTTCCGAACGAAATGCCGGCACTCGTCCCGCTGCCTACGGCATTGTATAGAAGGAGTGCTGTAATATCGTTTAGTTTAATTTTACACCGATAGGGGGCGCTAAATCATCTTACTTAATTATCTTATCTTAATTATTTCATGTTAAGATGAATGAACCAATTCCCGTTGTAGAAGATTCCAAGTATATATATATATATATATATATATATATATATATATATATATATATATATATATATATATATATATATTTTGATTTACACAATTGTTTGATCATACACATTTTATAATGGACTGCGATGTGTTATTTTTATATGTATATTCATTTAGTTAGATTTACTTATTCATTATTTAATTATTTTAAATGAATTTATATTCATTAATATTAAGAATGTATTTGATCTAATGATTTGGATTAATACCTTTGGTGGACAATATCATATTTACTTCTAAGATAATGTTTACTTTTATACAGTGTTAATATAATATGTTTTAATTTTATTAAGTGTTTTTATTTAATTTAACATTGTTTGAAGCCTCATTATTTGTGACTAATTCATTTCAATATTTAATCAATATTACTTTTAAATTCTTTGATTCTTAATTCAAATCTTTAGTATTTTAATTTAATTTATTTTAATTGATGTTGCATTTTTAGTACAGTTATTTAATCGTTGTTGTCATTTAATGGTACATTTTTAATGTTGCATTAATTATTAATTTTTCCATATTACTACTTAATTATAACATAGTATTATTAATTTATACATCCATTACTTAGATATTATTCAACATTCTATTTATTAATTAATTTCATTTATTTATTATTTAACTAATGGCTATCATTAAGATAGTAATTTGGTTTAATTATTAAACACTAATTTCCATCCATTACTTTATATTTACTTTTACCACTAGAGGGCAGCACTATTTTAAGTTGTTTTTTATTATTAATTTTTCCATCTTAATACTTATTTATAACATAGTATTATTCATTAATACATCCTTTAATGTAATTCGATTTTCTATTTATTTATTAATTTCATTTATTTATTATTTAACTAATTGGTATCAATTAAGATAGTAATTTGGCTGAATTATGAAACATTTATTTCCATCCAATTCCTTCGATTCAGATTATATTCACTTTTACTATTAGATGGCAGCACTAATGTTCCTGTTTATTTTATAATCCATTATATTTTAACATTATTTCTGGCATCACTGCAAAGCAATTTATATTTCTAAACAATTTCTATTTCTAAAATTGGCAACATGTTATGATTTTTTATGCAATTCATTCCCCAGTCATGTTGGTTTTCATGATGGTTCATGAACTGCAAGGTATCTTATTTATATCTCTTTTCATCTTTATGGATTTTATACTTAATGTCTCTATTAAATGTTCTCTCTGTAATTTATAAGTATGGCTTCTTTCCTTTTTAATATTGTATTTTATTTTTTATTTTATCACTGATTTGATTCATTGTATTTGAGATGTAGTCCCAATATCATATTTTTTAGCAATGTATGGCTAATATGATGATGAAACATCTCATTTCATTTTATTTGTGGTATTTAGGCAATTGGGACTTGATAATTCTGTCTAAATTCCACAAATTTCATTTCAATTAATTCATTTAATTCCATTTATTCAATTTTTATTTAATTTCTTATTCTTTCAATGTTTTTGATTCCATATTAAGTGTGTTGGGGAATCTTTCATTGTCAACTAATTATTTTATATTTAATTATCTCATTGTTTAAGTTGGTGTTATGATAATGTTTCATTTATGGTTATATATATATATATATATATATATATATATATATATATATATATATATATGTAGATAGATAGATAGATAGATAGATAGATAGATAGATAGATAGATAGATTACGTGTTTAGGAAGAAGATAAAAAGAAATTTCTAATGCTAACTAAATGTATTTAAATATATATGAAAAATGAAAGATTAAAAAAAATGTTAAAGGACTTTGAGAAAGATAAACAGAGACTATTTAAACTTGAAAATAACATCTCCTATTCCCATCCTGTGTCTGGAGAAATATTCAAACACTGTTATTAAGGAAATATTTCCGTGTTTATATCACATTTAAATTTGACATTAACATATGGCATTTTCAAATATTTTTTTCAGTATTTTAAAATGAAAATAAAGTTTAAAAGCATTCTAAAATAAATTGAGGTATTTATTTCTTTCCAAGTACTATGTTAAGTAAAATTTAAGAAATTAATGATTTTGTATAGATAAAATATGTATTATTAGAATACTTGTATCTGTACTTCCTTAGGTTGGATTTCTTTAGTATGGGGTTTGAAGTTTATCGGTTTCTCTTTGTACAAAGAAATTGCTGAATGTTTTATATAGTTAATCATTAGTGTTGTACATATTTTTCCTTTCACACTGATTCAGATCATTACATATTTGGAACCAATAGGTTGGGTAATTTGTGAGGAAATGGTAACAGTGTAGTTTTTTTATTTCTTAATGTATTGAACTATTTTCAAGGAAATGAATTGAGTTGCCCAATGTTTTTACCACAAAATACATACACATTTAACTATACTCAAACTACTCGATTAATGAAAGAAATTGGGTATAATATGTAAATATAACACATATTATACGCATATTGGGTATAATGTGGAATTACCACAGATATATGTGTTTCATTTTCAAATTATAATTAAGATACCCCTCTAACAAATTTAGATATACTCTAAGGGAAGAAGTTTGTCTGGTTGCATGTGTGTGTGTTATCTAACTGTGTGCCGTGATCTAAAGGAGACAGCCGGGCGTAGAGCTACACGATAAGGCAGGAAGATACCTCCATATGTGTAGTTATGCATATGGTGTAGTATGCATACTCTAAGCCATTTTTGGATTTTTTAAATGTTTTTTTAATTGATTAAAAACCATATTTAACATCGCAAAATGGCATGAAAAATTGTTGCAATGCAGCCGAAAGCCCGTTTCGCAAATAAAGAACCCTTAGTCGGTAAACGCAATTTTTTTCATGTCTTAAATATTCGAAATACGATAAACCGAAAATTAAATATTCGAAATACATAAATTACGCACTTAAATTACGTCATTTTTCTTTTTAAACCACACAATCCGTTTAAACAAATACGTATTTTAACACTTTCAAAAATTGTTTTTACGAAAGTACGATTTAGTGTTGCCACCCCCACCACCACTCACCCGTGATTCATAGCCAGCAGCGACTTCACTTTTCGATATACGGATAAATGAAAAATACCCATTTTTTTGAGGTACCTTCTTCTATTCAACGGTTCAATTCGTTTTTAAAAAGATACTAATATTTACCCTTTCAAAACATTTCGTAAGACGTTTTTATTTTTTTACTACTTTCTGAAAAGTTTAGAAATTTGCGTCGGCTCGGGAAATTAAAATACGAAAAAATAAATAATAATACCCCACCACACATACGCTAATTTATCTACGTGTTGTACGTGTACGTTAGTACGTTCATTTATATTTCGATTGGTGCAATGTCCTTTAAAAAAATACGAACATTTGAACAAAATTCCCTTAAAAAGTCACTCACGAATTTCGTTTTTTCTGGACACTTTAAAATTTTGCATCCACAATTATTCACAAAATACGGAAACGCAGGTAACAACCACTTAAAGAAAGTGCATTGTACTTTAAAACGACGTATTTGATTAAAAAATATATTAGTATTAACCTTTTCAAAAGATTTCCTTTCCGAAACTCTCCGACTCCCGTTTTTCATGCATAATTTAAAATTCTGCATCCGGTTTGGTAATCAAAACACGAAAAAAAAAAATCGCACTCATTTTACAAGCATATATTTAGCTATAAAAGGACGTATTTGATTAAAAAACTACTAATATTAACTCTTTGAAAATATTCTTAACTGCAAGTCACTTTGCGACTCCTCGAGACAATCTTTTCTCGGCGAAAAGTAATTAAATATCCGTATTTTAACACAAAGACTGCCTTGTTTTAAAAATTCTTCTTAAAGGAAATTTTGTTACCGATTGTTCTCTAAACATGATCATACATATAAATATATAATAAACACGTCTAATTAACTTTGGTCGATGGTTAATTACATGCTAGTTTATTGTATCGTGTTAATTGGTTACTGAAATTCACTTGTATTATGTTATCTTCGAAACCAATATAGTAAATTAAGAATTAAATTAACTGATGATTTTAAAAATACTTAGGATACATAAGCTACTCGAGAATTAATCCACCGATTAATATTAAGTGAGTCTTTTTCAAATAATAGCAGTGATATACATATACAATGACAATACTCATTATTTTTTTATTGTTTTGAAGAAAATATTTTTCAATTACACAAAATTTCAGAAACTGTCATTAACAAAAATTCAAAACAAAAACTTGCTTGATAAACTTGCTTATTTTGACATCATACTAAGTATTATTGTAAACATTATTTAGTAATTTCATAATTATACACTTGTTTTGTTAAGCTATCTTGCGCGTTATCAAAAAATTGCAGAAATTACAGAAATGAATATCTACACCCACAACCATTTATTTTACTATAAATAAGTATTAATAAGGTGTTGGATATTCAGTACTGCTTTTAGAAAAAAAAATGAACAATATAATATAAATATTCGTGTCTTTTAATCACCAAGATTTTAAATATTTAATTAGCGAGGTTTGATACTTTTCAAATTTTGTAAGCAAAAACTTTTAGGTGCGTTTGTAATTATATATATACGTAGCATCTATAGTCGTCATCTGGTCCGTCCGCCTGTCCACATATAACAGCACAAAAAAAACTACCCAACCGAATGATTTGAAATTTAATATATATAATCGTTGCAGAATTTTGTCGAGTCATTTCAAATTTTATGAAAATCGAATCAAAATTTAAAAAGATATTAATAAAAGTTTTCTTTATTTTATTAAAACCTATCGTACTCAATCTATATAATAAAAGCGCAAGTCATGTGACTGAGGAAAACAAATAAGGGCTAACCACATCTTTTTCATATGCTAAGCAGCCATTTTTATTCAAAATTATTTATTCGGATAAAATTGCATAAAAGTTACATTTTTAGAAAGATCGTTCAAACAAATTGTTTGCGGAGATCAGTTACATTCAACAATGTATAGATTCTGAGATACCTTCAGTGGAAATTCAGTTAACCAAATATCTCAATCCATTAGAGCAGTGGTTCCCAAACTTTTGGGCTCGCGGAGCCCTTTTTAGGAAGAATTTCAAAGGCAGAGCCCCTTAACCCCATGGTATTCTATGGCTTACAAATTAATGTTTTTTATGCCTATGGAGCAGAGAAAGATCTGCTGGATAAAAGTCCGAACCAGTAGTTTCTAACATGAGGCGAAGGTTCTCAGTTTGTCCCTGTTCTTGATACAGAAATTCTGAATTCATACTAGCATACCTGCCAACTTTTGAGAATGGTAAAGTGTAAAATGACGCGGAAGAGTATTTCACACAATTTTTTTAAATGTAACCGATTTTTAAGTAACACATAAACGGCCTTTTTCAGTTTCCTTAAGTACATAATACATGAAAATATTTTTAAATAATACAGTAATAACTATTATAGTGATAGTTTGATGAGAAAAATATCACAACACTCAATAAGAAAATAACTTTAAAAACATATATATTTCTTATTAAAACATTTCTTTTTTTAAATAAAAAATTTCTGAGCTAATTGATTCAAAACATGGCTTATATTTTTACACAGAATACAAAAAATCTCCCAGATTCCATTTGAGAATGAAGCCTGAACTCATTCCTTTGACAATACTAAATATCCATTCATCATTTATTGTTATTAAAAGCAACCAGAAAGTAATTTATAAATTAAGAGATAAAAATGAAACTTGGAAGAAACTTTACAAAAAAAGTGTAAAAATATGTGCCCTAAGTGTAAAAGTGTAAAAAATGCTCCAAAAGTGTAAATTGTACACCTAAAGTGTAAAAGTTGGGAAGTATGTACTAGAAATTTTTAAAATCAAATTTTGCATTATTTAACCCCTTGACAGTTTTATTTAATATTACTATTATTGGACACAATAAATTAAAAACTAGCCGGATGTGTCAATCTCAAAACTTTTTTATCTCACACAAGTTTCACATACACTAAAAAGAATCAACACCAATTTATATCGAGGTCTAACTGAAACTCAAGTTTCATTAAATTCCGTGCATTATTTCTCGAGATATGACTATCGCTAAAATCGTGTAAATCCTGCAAAATTCTGCATAGCAGCGCCACCTGCTGGCCAATTTTTACCAAAAACTAATCCGCTCCAATTTATATCAGAGACTAACTGAATATAAAGTTTTATTGAATTCCGAGCATTAGTTCTTGAGATAAAGCTATTTCGGAAATCGGGAAAAATGCTGCATAGCGGCGTCACCTGCTGGGCGATTTTTACCAAACACTAATCAGCACCAATTTATATCAGAGAGTAACTGAATAAAAAGTTTTATTACATTCCGAGCATTAGTTCTTGAGATAGAGCAATTGCGGAAATCGCGAAAAATGCTGCATAACAGCGCCACCTGTAGGGCGATTTTTGCCAAAAACTAATCAGCACCAATATTAGGGATTAACTGAATATAAAGTTTTATAAAATTCCGAGTATTCTTGAGATAGAGCGTCCACAAAATTTTTGTCACATACAGACAGACAGACAGAGTCACAGACAGACATTTTCTAAAAATAGTCAAATCGTGTTCAGGACCTTCTGAAATGTATAAATCCGGCGGAAACCGGAAGTCGAAAATTTTCATGAATCCTATACTTTCTTCTTGTAAAAATAAAAGAAAGTAATATGGACTAAAAACCACTTTTTTCGTAAACTGGCGAGAAAAATTAAAGGAACAACTATAAAAACTCATAAAACTTGAATAATTTTGTAGATAAGAACATGAAATTTGCACAAGATCTTTATTTTATCATGCCTGACACATATTCAAAATGCAGAACTGCCTATTTCTGCAAAAAATAAATTTACATAGAAACATAGGAATGTGTGATATAAGAGGGGATAAGAAAATTCTACTGTTACAGTATTTTAGAGACACATAGGAAAAATCAATAAGATATGTAGACAATAATGACCGAAATGCAAGTTTTACAGCGATTTTCCATACTGTGGATTAGATTAACCAGAAGTGCTTCCGGTAACAAAGTGTATTCAAGATGAACAGTCTTCCGAAGCGCCTGGACAGTACTAGATGGGGGTTGCTGAGATGCAAGTCGGCGTACTGTTGCATACCACACATGTTCTATCAAATTTAAATCCGAAGAATATGCAGGCCACTCCATTCGCTGGATTCCTTCGCCTTCAAAATAACCAGTCACTAGTGCATCACGATGAATTCACGCATTATCATCCATTAGGTGGAAGTCATTACCGATTGAACCCCTAAACAACTTGGCATGAGGATCAAGAACCTCATTTCTGTACATTTCAACATTCACAGTTACACTGGTAAAAATGTTCAGGTCAGTGCGGCCATTCAAAATGGTGCCCGCCCATACCATGATACCAGGACATTTGTATCGATGACTTTTATAGATGTTTGCAGCTTTATTGCGTGTGTTTTTCTCCCTCCATATGGTAACATGTCTTAAATCACTCTCCAAACAAAATCGGGATTAATCGGTACAGAAAACTTGGCTCCAGTCCGTGGTACTCCAATGACGATGATCTCTGCACCACTTTAACCGGGTGCATTTCGCTGCCGGAGTTAGTGGCATACAAATCATGGGTTTCGTTGCATACAGCCCTCTTTCATGCAGTCTTTCACTCACAGTAAATCTGGATAGTCCAGTTTCTGTTGCTTCAGCGAACTCCCTTGAAATCTGAACTAACGTCCATTGCCCGTTTCTTTTAGCAATCGTTGCCTAATAACGCTCCTGACAGTCTGTTGTGTCACGTTATCGACCTTGACCTGGTTGCCTTTGCACATGACCAGTACTTTTAAACCATTTCCAGATTTTTGACATGACGCTTTTGGATATTTTGAAATCTTTACAGACCCCTGTCAGTGTTTTTCCTGCTTCTATTTTCCCTATCACACACCATTTCTCACAATCGGTCAAATGTCTTCTGGACGACATATTCCACCTATTACAAACGAGAATTTGATGCAACTACCTGATAGTAAAATCCTTGAAATTAGACTTCAAATCACCCAAGTGCACTCCTTTTCAAACGTGACGAAAGAACAGGTTGAAAAATTTCCATATTTTTCTGTATCAAAGGTTAATTCCATTGGACTACGTGATAACGTTAACATCGAGTTACCAACCAATCACCCTTTCATCGGAGTTCTCGCAGTAGAAGTGCCTTTGTATGGTTGTTCCTTTAATTTTTCTCTCCAGTGTATTAAAATAGCTGCCTTGTATAATCGAGATACGTCCGCCAAGTACACTAAAAATTATAGTTAAAAATGTGTGATTTCTGAAAGCTTTTACTAACGAAGAAAACAAACTCTTCTTACCCGTGCGACGTTTGAGAATTACTGTTAAGGGTTTAATAACATCTATTTTTTAAATAAAAAATATTCATTCGGGATTTCCAGTATGAACTCGGAATTAAAGATCAAAATGGTAACCCTGTCTGGGCCATGCATTGCATTGGGGCTTACGTGAAACTATTATTATTTATGGTGAAAACCACACACACACACACACACAGAAAAAAAGAAAGTTGTGCAATTTCCGTTTACAAAGAGAGACTTCTGTATAATACCAATAGGCTACTCCCAAAAAGAAAGAAAATGCGTAGGACCAGTCACCCATGAGTAACTATGTACCATGTTTTCGCTAGTCCCGCCCACCCGTAATAGAGTCATGTAATGGCGAATTCTTTTTTCGTTCTTTTTTACGTTTCTAGTACTTCTAAATATGCAACGAAAACGAATCGCCTCTCAGATTCTTCTTTTGAACCATTTAAAAAAAATACATTTAGATTCAGATCATCATTTTAGTATTTGAGTGGGCGGGCAAATTCAATAACCTG
This sequence comes from Maratus michaelseni, assembly GCA_963931845.1. Lineage (NCBI taxonomy): Eukaryota > Metazoa > Arthropoda > Arachnida > Araneae > Salticidae > Maratus > Maratus michaelseni. The sequence goes on from OZ007592.1 coordinate 400,347,494, forward strand.
TATTGTTAGGTGCAGCATTATTAAATTTTTGGATGTACACTTTAAAAAAATGACCAATGTCTCTTATTTTATGAAAATATACTATAACCACAAACGAAAATATAATATAATCTTCTGAGCTATCCGAAATTCCAAATAGCGTGTTCCAGTGTCTTTTGAATCCCCAGAAACCAATAATTTCCAAAATTTAAAGAATTATTTATAAAAACAAAGTATTTTTCGCTGCCCGTATTTTTCAAAAACGTTTCCGAAGGGTTTTTATAGTGTATTAATTAGTGTCCTCAGCCTGGAATACCTGTTTTTTGAATGTCATTAATTCTCAAGTACACGTTTTCGGCCGCATAAGTTAATTTAAACTTGAAAGAGTAAAGAGATAATCTTAATTTTAATGTTATTGTTAACACTGCTAATTTTTGCATGTTTGTCTGTTAAACATATTTTTTGAGCATGGAAATGTTTACTTGAGAATTTATAGCATTCGAAAAACAGGTATTTCAGGCTGAGGACACTAATTAATACACTGTAAAAATCCTTCAGAAACGTTTCTGAAAAATACGGGCAGCAAAAAATACTTTGTTTTTATAAATAATTCTTTAAATTTTGGTAATATGTTGGTTTCTGGGGATTCAAAAGACAATGGAACAAGCTATTCGGAATTTCGGATAACTCAGAAGGTTATATTACATTTTCTTTCGTGGTTATAGTATATTTTTATAAAGTAAGAAACATCGGTCATTTTTTACCGTGTATTATTTGAAGTATTTAGCTATTGATTATAGTTTTCAAAGAAACCTTCTTTCACCATTGGTTTTGCCTCAGAATTGATATACGATTAAAACTACACATGCTGAAAGAACTGCAACTAGTAGAAAAACTTTACTAACAAAACGGAATATATGGTGGGGTTAAATTTATATCAGGGCGAGTACTCGTTGACGAAAAGTCTAAGCAAGGGGTGGAGCTGAGCAAAAGTTTAGATTGTTAGTGTGATGATAAATGTAAAGAACCAATTATTTTTTTTAATTGCTACAGCCTTATTTCTGATAGGAAAATGTGGCATCATAACATAAGAATCTTAGCCAATGCCGAGACCAATTAAAACAAAATTTTAAAGAGGGGTTGTTAAGTGATAGAAGATGTTTTAAAAAAATGCGTTTTTAGCAACATACAGTGCTTTAAAAATTAAGTACAATTGTGTAAAACAATATAGAAAATTAATAAAAACAAAATAAGCAGATTAAAAGAATTAAAGTTACAAAAAGAAAAAAAAACTATATACACAACGTATACAAATATAAGTTAAAGCTAGGATAGTCTGCGCACAATTCAAAAGAATAGCAATAAAAAATCTAAACATTAATTTTTTGCTAAACTATTCATGAATAATTTTTACTTCATTTGTTTTTATGCATTTCCATTGCTATTTTGTTGTTATGTTGCAATTTAATAGAACAGTTGTAATAAAACCAAGAAAGTTATTTTGCGCAATCTGTCCTTACAGGGTTGGTGTGATTGCGCACATGGGTAGGAGAGATTGTTACTAATAATAACTACAATTAAATTGTTAACAATAATAATTACACTTAAATAACATTGCTGTAAGGTTTTTGTGAACAAATATTATTGGATCAGGAGTGAATATTTCAACCTAATGATTAAAGAATCAGAAAAGGAAATCATTTTAAAAATGATTAAAAAATTTTAATTAAAGGGGGAAAAAGTAAAGAATCAGAAAAAGCAAGTCTAGATAAGATTACAAAATAAAATTATGTTACTTAATAACACGTTTAACTTAAAATTAGTCCATTTTCATTTTCCATGTTTTTATGCAAATTTGCCAATAATGTGCGTAATCTCTCCTAGCGTGGAAACTAATGGGAACACTGCGCCATCTCTCCTAAGAAGCAGATGCGCAAACTCTCCAATTTCGGTAGGTGAGATTGCGCGGCTTTTTATATAAACATGGCCGCTACTAAAACGAACCGCTGATGTTCACATTGTTAGTCTAGATTAGTAACTTATGAGAAATCGTTAAGCTTAAAATATTTTGTACTATTGACACTGTATAAAAATTCTGATGAATATCTATAAAAATTCAAGCACTTACTTTGGAAAAACAAAACAAAATATCAATACTTTATCTTAGATGCTCAAAGCAATCAACGTGCACTTTCAAGTAGTCACTCCACTACTGTTGTTGTACAACTACCTGGAGTTGCTGCGCGCTCACTCTAGTCCTTCCCCCCGAACCTCTATGTGCGCAATCTCTCCCACAGCGCCATCTCTCCTGGCTTTACCTTATATCAAATGAATCTAATGAGGTGTTTATTAAAAGATACAAGATGTTACAAAAAAAGGCGTTTTAATCGACAAACGTTGTTTTACTATGAAAAACAGTATAGAAAATTTAAATATACAAATAACATAAAGAGATTAAAGAAATTAAAGTTATATTAATATATATATATATATACACAATATACACAAATGTAAAATGAATCTAATGATGGGCTTTAAATAATATCAGATGTTATAAAAAATATGTTTTAAGCGACAAACATTGTTTTACTGTGAAAAACAGTATAGAAAATTTAAATAACAAAAAATTAATAGAAATAACCTACACAGTGCCTTTGCTCTTTCAATTCAAGTTGTGCATTCTATTCAGAATACTATTTATTGTAGCTTGTTTTGAATAGAATTTTAAAACACATTAAATGCAGAAACATAAAATAAAGTAGTTCAAACCAAAAATATTATATAGAAAATGGATACATGTATAATGCAAATTTTTATAATGCAAGTTTTTATAATGCAAATTTTAATATGTTTAAAAAAATATAGTATTTTTCAACCCAGTGATAGATGTATTTATTTTTGACAAACACACACAAAAAAATTCCTACCTACTTTCGAAACATTTTCCCTTGCAATATGCTAATTTCTTTCATGTTGTATTTATTTTCCTGGAACGCCGCGGAGCCCCTGAAAAGTATAGGCGGAGCCCAAAGGTCTCAGCGGAGCACACTTTGGGAACCTCTGCATTAGAGTAAAGAAACACAGAAAATTCGTTCATTATGAGTCAGAAAAATATTAAACCAGGAAGGTAATCATTCACAAAACACGATCTCCATAGTGAAAAAAAATTCGCATTTGTAAACGTGGCATGCGTAATAATGATAAAAAAGGGCATGCTCATTTCGCTCCTAGCAGACGACATAATTCATTTCACTGAAATAATGAGGGATATTTTTTTTTACATTGTGAAACTAGTTAGAAAACGAACGCTCCTCATATGTCACGTTTAACGTACAATTTCCAATTTGTTATAAATTTTTTCGACAACATAATTCTTATGCAATATTGCGATAAATAAGTAAAGCCTCATGATCGGTAGATGCCCTAGCATGGGAAAATCTGTAATAGGTCTTGTCCGGTTCTCAGGGACCAATGAATATCAGGGGGCATGTAACACGACCGGCCAATGCAACCACTCTCAGCGGGAGTATAAAATAAAGTGTTCCCGCGAGCAGACTCTGGCAAATCAGAGCGTTGGCTAGGGGGTATTTTTGCGCTCCTTCTACTCTTTTTCAATATGTAAAAAAATGTTTTTTTCTGTCTAAGAGCACTTGATGTTTTGTACTTATAGCTTGCACTTGAGTGATGTACCTTTGTGATGTCTAAGTGCTTTTTTCTGCATAGATCCAATATGATCGAAACTGTATACTTACACTTCAAAAATTATTTTAGATTTGCTCAGCGTTATATGTGCACCCCTACATCTTTTTGACCGTAATAGGTTTGTACAAATTTTAAAGACAACTAAAGTACTGTGAGTTATGGGAAGTTATGGTAACCATCTGTCTGCGCATCCCGCGATTTTCACGAGCAACGTAAAAGTAGCAAAATTTGCGCAACCTGCGATTTCCGCAGGAGTGCATTTTTTCCGTCTATTTAAAAGCACAACCCACTCTTTTCCCGTTCAACGGGACCATTCACAAGCTCTTTTAAGAGATCAATCACATGTAGTTCAACTTTGCACTCCATGAGACTAACCGTTCGACATTTTGCTAGCAATATACCCCACAATCCCATCAAGAAAGAGCCTGGTAGACGGTGTGCTGTTTGTTAAAAAAAAGAAAGTGGCGACAAAATTCGCAAAAAAATTCGCGAATTTGGTGCAAAGATTGCGAAATACGGCTTTGCCTCGAACCTTGTTTAGAAAATTAGCATACTAAACTTCATTTCTAGTACAGTTTTTGTAACTATTTTGCATATTTTCCTTAACATATATTTTTACCGTTGTATTTCATAAAATAAATCAAAATGTAACCAAGATTACTTTTCAGAATTTTGCTTTTATATGATTATTGTTCAAATTCAGTGTTCTGATAACCTTTTCTATAATCTATTTGTATATTTAAAAAAAAAAAAACTCTTTTACAAAAAAAAAAAAAAAAAAAAAAAAAAATACATATTTTAACTCTAAAATATAAGTAGATTTGAAATTTGTAATAAAAAAATGCGCAAATTTTGAACCTATTTTGATTTTTTTTAAATTACGCAGCGAGAGTGTTAAAGACAATATAAATTTTATCATTTAATGTAAAATTTTATCTACAGGGTGTAGAATTTTTACTTTCTAATGGAACATTTTTTTTTTCTCAATTAACTACAAAATTATGTTTGTGTCAACTGTAAGGGTAGATTTAAATTAAATGAATGAATTACAATACTTACAAGAAAATACTAAATGTGTAATTATCCCTGAATCGGAATCTGATTATAATATTATCCCAAATGTTCCAAATTACAAATTTGTTTTAATCCAATTTTTGGATACTGTTTCTATTTTGTGTGTGTGTGTGTTACTTTTGTATAGACTTAAATGTGTAAATAAATACTTTTATTAATGTTAAATATTTATTTGTTTTATTTTGTATGTAATAATTTACTTTAATTAATGCATAGAGTGAGTTTCCCTTTACTTCCTATATTATTCTGTCTCTTGTAAGGTGGTGTTAATTGTAATTTGTCTAGGTATGTACTTTTTTGTGTATATAACTAGTCAGCTTTTTTCAAAAAGTCATGGGGGCAACGTAAATATTCACATTGATAATACGCGTATTGATAATACTTTTATAATTATATATACTTTACTACTATGCTTTTGTACATATTTTTTACATATTTTTTACAATTATAACATATTTTTTTACATTACATTTATACATACATTTTGTACATATATAGTGCATACGAAATTTACATATTATACTTTGATAATATTTTAATAATAAAGCGCAATGATAATACACTGTTAAAAATTTGCAACAAATTCTCCAGTCATTTTACCGTATTTAGAAAAAACGGTTACATAACCGTAATTTAACTCTGTTCTGACCATATTATTACCCAGATTATTGTCAGAATAGTGTTAAATTACGGTTATGTAACCGTTTTCTATAAAAACGGTCAAATGACTGGACAGTTTGCTGTAAATTTTTAACAGTTTTACTTTTATAATTAGAGTAATTAAAGCATTTTAAGTATTATATATGTATATTGCTCCTAATTAACCCCTCGATCAGGAAATTTACATAGTATTTCTAAGTGAATCATTTTATACTACTGCATTGGACAAACCAGATAATAGAGAAAAGTACCAACCCTTTACTTCATTAAATCTATCGTCGGAGTTTCATAATTAGACGCATTAACCAAGCTGTTTTGATTAGCTGTCTACAAATTACAGCAACGATGTAGCTGATGTAGGTACAATTTCACCCGAAAATCTCTGTAAAAAAGATTTAATATGAAAGAGTTGTTCGAACATATGTGAAAAATACAGACTCTCATAATATTTGAAAAATAGTTTATATACAAGGTTCTATGTTTATAAAGTCGTATGAAGTATGTTATTTAATATTCGTAAACGATAAAAAATTGATCACTCATAAATAAGATAATAACGTTATGTATAAACTTTACGTAAAATAATGTATAAAATTTATCATAAAAGATATATCAGAAAAGTTTGTGGTTTCCATCTATTTGTTTGTTTTTCTGTCTGTCTGTCTTTTCCTAGATAATTGCCGCAAAAATGATGCGATTAGGTAGATTTTAGGTGGGTATGTTGGCGAGGTACCCGGAATTAGCGGTATAGTTTTTAGTTACACATTTGGTTCATTCGTTCGAAAAATATAGAACATTTCTTTTTAGGTCATAATACATTTCAATGGGAAGTCAGACGATTTTTTAAAAATTTTAACATTTAGCGAAAAGAAAATGTCGCTTTGGGAAAATTGTAAATGCTAAATTACGGATGCTAAATTTACGAAATGGAGATCTTAATTTAATCCAATCACTTTGAAAATTTGCCAATGTATTTATTAGAATTTCGAAATTTATTGTATAAAATATTGAGAAATTTTATGCATTAATTTGAAAGATATGAAACATTTCAATTTCTTCTTTTTTACAAAAATTTCCGATACATTTTTTTCTCTCTTTCATTAAATGGATGCTAAGCAACTATAGTTCAAAGAATTTAAACAAAGAAAAATTCAAGTGAATCGCATTATTTTGACTGGCGATTTTATTAAAAAATAGCTAATTTTCGGGTTATTTAAGTTTTTAATATACTTTTTTAGTGAAATAGATGAGAATTTATTTTAACTACTAAAGAAAGATTACCAAATTGTTTTTTCAAATGAAAATAATAAAAACCTTGAATGTGTAACTTGAATGTAGGTCACTTAAGAGGAATTTGCATTTGTATAAGTACATTTTATACACAAAATTTTATTCAATTTCAGCAACATATGATGGTTAGTGGTTAAAATATAAGTATTATTTTAAGGATAGGATAAAATCTCTTGTGAAAAGAGTTGGTTATTCTAATGAAATTAAAATAGTAAAAACATTAAGACATATACTCAAGAAATCAAATAGCACAATTACTGGAAATTGATAATATAAAATTAAAGCGACAACGGGGGTTCAGTGGGGAGGAGCCCCCTGAAGTAATGTATTGTTATTTTGAAAAATACAGTAATAAGTAGTTTATCTTATCATTGCATAACATTGTGTTTAATGCAATACTTCTAAAATTTTTGGAACGTTCTATAAATTTTACATTCTTATAAATGTATAAATAACTTAAAAAAAATCATTTTAGAATATCAAATGTTATGCATATTATATTAAAAGTTAGTGAGATTAATGAACAACGATTTGTAGACCTGACGTTGAGGGCTCTGATGTGTAGATTTACTAGTCTACGAAAATACATTGTAACCACCGACGAGAATATACAATAACTTCTTCCGAGTTACACAAGATTCCGAAAATCATATTTTATCCTTAAAAACCTCAGAAACAAATGTATTTTCAAAGCATTTATAAAAACAAAGTGGCTTTTCTTTCCGCTGATTTTCAGAAACGTTTCAAAGTAGTTTCTACAGTGTACCATTCAGTTTTCTGAAACCGGAATATCGTTTTTTAGGATTCCATCAATTTTCAATTAAACATTTTCAGCTTCATAATTCAATCTATACATGAAATAGTACAAAAATAATATTAATTTTAATGTTGTTAATATATCATGTTTGTTTGATATGAAAACGTTACTTCAGAATTGATAGCATCCAAAAAACCCATAATCCAAATTGAGAAAACTGAGTAATACACTATAAGAACTACTCGGAAACGTTTCCAAAAATCACTGGCAGAAAAAAAAACCCTTTGTTACTTACTATAAGTGTTTTTTTTTTTTATCTTGGAAATATATCAGTTTATTGGGTATTGTTACGGCTTTCTCTTGGTATTGCAGACGACTTTAGCGCATTCTTTCATAATTTTGTTTTAGCAGCATGGCAACAATTAGTCTCTGCCACATTTGTTGTGATATTCGCAAGAATAATTCAATATAGAATAAACCGCATAATGGAGCTATTTTATTTGCTAAAAGGACTATGGAGTCATTAAATATCGCAATAAGAAGTCATTTCTTAATAATAGTAAGGATAATATAGTTATGTTATTTATTAATGATCGTAAGAATAATATAGTTATGTTCTTCAAGTGATATTGTCCACTCATTCATTATGATAGTGTTCGAAACTGACTATGGTGTCAGCACGTTGGATTTAACCTGATGTAATGAAAATATGTATATAAACATTTTAGTAATTTAGAAACTCTTTTCATTATTTTCATCAATGCATTACATATTTTCGTAATACAGTCCACTCAATCAATAACTTTAGCGCAGCGTAAACAGGTATCAATTGATAAAGCAAACTTCACGGAATCGTTGGTGCCTCATAAGAGATTATTGTATATTTTCATTGGTTATTATAAAATTCCCCAAGATTAAGAAACATTGTCATTTTTACTGTACAGTTGAAGAAATGGTCAAACGTAATGCCTGTGTGTATTAAAATAATAATTCAGAATATGCTTTTTCAGCTTCAAATGAAAAGTTTTCTATTTTATTCCGTCAACAAACTAAACGCTACGTTATATATTATGCTCGAAAGGTCGTTAATTTTTTTTTCAAATAATAATAATACAATTGATAATTTCCTGTCATACATTATAACGTGTTTAGGAATAAGATAAAAACGAAAATTCTAATGCAGAACTAATATTATTTAAATACATTTACGTTTCCAATAATCAGTGGCAGAAAAAAATTACTATAAATGGTTTTTAAATCTTGAAAATATATCGGTGTAGGGTTATCTAATAATAAAACGAACTTCCCGAAATCGTTGGTGCCTCAGAACAGGTTATTGTATATTTTCATTGGTTATGATAATATTTTCCAAGATTAAGAAACATTTGTCATTTTTATTGTACAATTGAACAAATAGTCCAACGTCATGCCTGTGTGTATTAAAATAATAATTCTGAATATGCTTTTTCTACTCCAAATAAAACGTTTTCTATTTTATTCCGTCAACAAACTAAACGCTACGTTATATATTATGCTCGAAAGGTCGTTATTTTTTTTAAATAATAATAACACAATTGATAATTCCCTGTCATACATTATAACGTGTTTAGGAATAAGATGTAAACGAAAATTCTAATTCAGAACTAAAATTAGTTAAATACATTCACGTTTCCAATAATCAGTGGCAGAAAACAAATTAGTATAAATGGTTTTTAAATCTTGAATATATTGGTTTAGGGTTATCTAATAATAAAGCAAACTTCACGAAATCGTTGGTGCCTCATAAGAGATTATTGTATATTTTCATTGGTGATTATAAAATTCCCCAAGATTAAGAAACATTGTCATTTTTACTGTACAGTTCAAGAAATGGTCCAACTTAATGCCTGCATGTATTAAAATAATAATTCTGAATATGCTTTTTCAGTTTCAAATGAAACGTTTTCTATTTTAATCTGTCAACAAACTAAACACTACGGTATATATAATGCTCGAAAGGTCTTTAATTTTTTTTTTCAAATAATAATAATACAATTGATTTTTTCCTGTCGTACCATTATAACGTGTTTATGAATAAGATAAAAACGAAAATTCTAATGCAGAACTAAAATTATTTAAATACATTTAAAAAGACGTTAAATAAATAAAATAACTTAATGGCGTTTGAAAAAGGTAAACATAGAATATTTAAACACGAAAATTATATCTCTTATTGTCATTCTGTGTCGGGAGAAACACTGCAAAACTACCATTAAGGAAATACCATTTCCGTGTTCATATCACATTTAAAGTTATAATTGACATATCTCATTTAAAATCTTTTTTTTTAGTTTTTTTAAAAGAAAAAATTATCAAAATCAATGCACATTTAAGTAAGTTAAGTGTGAACAGGACCAAAACATATATACATACGGGTCGAATTGATAACCTACTTCTTTTTTTAAGTCGGTTAAAAATAGAATTTAAGAGCAATCTACGATAAATTAAAATATGTATTTCGTTAAAAGTTCAAATATAGTAACGAAAAAGTAAGATAATTGTGTAATGATTTTTTATATAAAAAGGGTATTATTAGAAAACTTGTCTATGTGTTTCCGTACGTGGGATTTCTTTATTGTTGTGTTTGAAACTTATTCTTTCTCTTCTTACAAAGTAATTGCTGAAATATTTATATAGTTAACAATTTGTGTTGTACATATTTAATTTTTTCACATTGGTATAATGATGATTCTAATCGAGCTATTTTGATAATCGAATTACATAATATAAATGCTGGATGATTACACCATAAAACAATACTATATTAAAGACGTGAGTATAAAATATCACGAATTTACTAAATGGTGTATACAAATTTCAAATTTAAAACTTATACATACATTAAAATAAAATTAAAAATATCAACGTTTCGACCGACATTGCTTCTAAAGTTTAAAAGGTGAAAAACAATCCGTCCGTTGCCACATTATTATTGCCGTCCATAATTTTTATTTTTATTTTTTTAATTTGTGGACTGCAATAATAATGTGGTAACGGACGGATTGTTTTTCACCTTTTAAACTTTAGAAGCAATGTAAAAGCTATTTCCTGAAGATGACCATAGAAGTCGGTCGAAACGTTGATATTTTTAATTTAATTTTAATATATGTATAAGTTTTAAATTTGACATTTGTATACACCAATTAGCAAATTTGTGATATTTTATACTCACGTCTATAACGAATTACATGCGTTTGAATTATTTTGATAATTGAATGATCTCAAAAACATTTATATGGCATTCAACCTTATGATTGATTATCATTCGACGTTCTCAGATATTAGGGACTTTTGTTAGTCCACAAAATTAAATGTGTCTATTAAAGAAACACTGCGATACTTTTGATGTGAAATTTGTGTATCGAGTAGGCAATAGACTGCATACTGTCAGAAAGATCTCAAAATATTCATGTAGAGGGTTCAACCATGTCTAAAAATTAACAAAAAAATTCATTTTGACTTGGTATCCCATTGGTTTAGCAGAGACGTACCACGTACGACTGTTGAGTATCAAATTTTTGCATGTGATATTATTAGTTTATTTAACTTTAAAAATATGAACGTTTCTATGTACCCAAATATTTCATCAGGATTATCCATAATTGATAATGTTTTGAAAAACTTGAGACCACTAATTTTGAACAGTTACCGTTGTATTATTTTTTTATCAATGATTTATTATTAAATAAAGCAAAGTTTCGGTAGGTAAATAGCAGTATTAAATTAACCTATAAACAAAATGTGAAGCAAAATGGATATTTCTATCAAGAGTTATCGCGTTACGTACATAAATACATACATACGTACGTACGTACAAATGGAATTGGCTCTCACGCTTTGATAGCCTGTGAGCTGAAAACCCGAAGGGTTAGCAGCTATGTCTTTACATTTGTTTCATGATTGACAAATTCCTGAAACTCTTTTACAAGACATATTTGAATGCTCGTGTGATTCTGAATTAGATAATGCTTCTGATGATGATTTTCGGTGTAAAAAGGACAATTATTTCCCTGACATATTCACTCTGTCTAAACATTTTGATTCTATCAGTGATTTGGTCTAAGTTATCGGCAGAAATTTTAGGCTCCAGAGGAAAAATCGAAAAAAAAAACCCTAATAAATCCTAAAACATAAACTACTTTGTATGCGAAAAGAGTACAGTAGTTTCTTTCTTACGTTTTGCAACATAGTAATGTATTTATTACGAGGATGTTAATGGATTGATGCAGTAGTGGATACTTTATATTCAATATCCTAAAAAAAGTGTTAAAACTTCTCTTTAACGTAATGAGAACAAAGTCTCTGTGGTGGTCCAATAGTTTCGGTACCTAAAGTACCAAGCTCCCAGGAATATTAGATAGTTTGATTGTGGATTGCTTGTAGTTACTGATACTGCTATGAATTGTGAAAATTCAGAATCATTATATTTCAGAATAACGAAAAAACGCGATTGCATTGCGACTAAAAATATTTCATTTACGTTTTTCACTGAGAAAGAGAAATGAATTTATTCTATTTTAATGCAATGTAAATAAATATACATATACGATTACCAATGCAATTTTATATTTTATTTATTTGCCATCATTAGTTCCAATTCCAACAGGCGGAATGAATACATGAATGCAACATATGTTGAGATTATTGTTCTGTGACAGTGAAATAGATTGCATATGATAGAAAAAGGTTCGTGTCATATTTGGTATAAACATTTCACAAATGTATAAATCAGTATAAAAGTTCAAAAACAGTTTCGACAAGCATAAATTTTATAGTATTGTATAAATATCTATGAAACTATTTATGTAACTTTAAAGAAAATATATAATTGAAACATGAGACCTTTAAATAATAAGTAATTCGACTATTTCTGTAAAGATGTATATTCTTTTCCATTTACTTTACATTATCTTCTGGATCAGCTACAATTTATTTGTATAATAGCATGGAAATAGATCAGTCATATTTAAATTCCATGTTCTTTCGTAGGAATGGCTTGTCGATGTAAAGATTTCTATTTTTAAGTAAAAGTAATATTTATACAAATATATAAATGTCAAATGTATTTTGAAATTTAAATTTGCTTCCATCAAATAAAGATGTAAGTATAATATTGAAATCTTTTAACATAGAATGCTGACAAAAATGTTTGTCAACATTATTCTATCTTAAAAGAAATAATATTTCCCATCAGGAGCTCCAAAATATCTAATATAAGATTAATATAAAACTGTTTGAATTTGTGAAATTTCATAAAATATTTTGACATTTATAATAATAAATGATACATAAAAACATCAAACTTCCATTAAAAAAGATACAAATATTTTATAGATACATTTAGTTTCAATTGTTCACAACAAAGTTTGTGCAAATTGTGGTTTCTCTAAACAATAAAGCATAATAATTTAATATTATTTTTAAAGACAACATATTAAATAAAATGTTGGAAAAAATAATGTGAATGAAATATTTAAATCACATTCGTTGTTTAAAAATATCTTATATGACACTATCGCCTGAAAACTGTTTATTACTTTTTATTTTTTTTAAATAGGTACTTTGACATTTTAAAGATAAATGATGCAGACGAAAATATTAATTTATAAAAAGAAATATATAAGTAACCGAATGCTAAAATACAATTTATTAAAAGTATATGCTATCTTTTGATATAATAATGTAATAAAGTATATATATATTTTTTTTTTAAATATTGAAACATGATATCAAAAACAAATAATATTGTAAATTAAATATTTAATTTCCCTTCGGCACTTAAATATATCTATTATGACACTATCGCTTGAAAACTGTTTAAATTTTTAAATTTCAAAAAATTGTTTAGTACTTCTAATATGAAATAATGCACGAACATTTATAAAATATTTGCATTTATATGAAGTGCAATTATATATAACATATCACTGATTTTAAATGATTTACAATAGGCAATGTTTATTTTAAGTATGTTTTCATAATGAAATATTTTTTCACAATTTCTTTTCAATCTTAAACTATTTTTCCTCGCTTCGAAATCTCCTGCAATCACATAAACAATTTAAATATTTTTAATAATGGGAAGCCTCAATAAATAGTGTATAACAATAGTTTACTATAGACTTCAAAACAATTGCAATATTTACAAGGTTAAAAGGGGGAAAAGACTGTTGCTGAAATGTATCAGGAGTCGGAGGTAGGAGATCATGCCTTTCTGTGTAAAAACACATCGCTCAAACCGCATCGTGTTTGCAATTTTCGATTTTTTTTTCTGACGTATAAATCACGCGGTATATGGTTGTATATAAAAATGAATGCGAATTAAATTTATTTTCAAATTTACCAAGACATTTAAAGATTTTGTGCAAATAAAACGTTAAAATAATTTTTCAGCATTTTACATTTTCTGTATTGCTATAAAATATACGACTCCAAATAAAAAAGCAGCAATTTATTCTTTTTTTGTTGTTGTTGTTTTGATTTTATAAACACTAATATTTTTCTGTTTTTCAACCTAGAAATTTTTTAGAATGCTTTTCTGGCTTGCGTGCTTAGTTAAAATGAAAATTTTCAGAAAGTCAGAAATATAAATTTGAGTATTTGTTATCGTTATTTTAAATGCTTTTGAATTTTTTTTTTATAAATTTGTTTCTTTTAGCTAAGAATTCTCATTTTGAAAGAATTTTAAAGAAGTTTGAATGCGTTTTTGTTTAACAGTATAAATAATGTGCATACGTTATATATATACGTTATATATATACGTGCATACGTTATATATATATATATATATATATATATATATATATATATATATTTAATATGTTTCAATTTCTTTATAGTGTTTATATTAAATACTTACATATTAGTTTAAGTACCAAGTAAAGAAACTGAAACATATTTAACACGCTTTTTTATTCGTTGTGAAGGACTTTTTACACACAGCAGTAACATAAATAAACAAGAAGAGAAATATTTTTCAAAACAAATGTTTTCTATAATGGTAATGTATTTAACATTTTTTCTGTGAGACTGCTTTATTCAAACCGTTCAATATTTAGACAAAGTTACATTTGACAAATGTACACAATAGTTAATTATATAGAAATGTTATATCAGCCTGAAAATAATTTTTTACAGCAATTTCATCTATAAGTAGTAATGTCCACTATAAACAAATTTATAATAAAAAAAGAAGAAGAAACTAAAAGGCCTTTTATACATTATTGTATTTCAGATCATACATACTTTTTAATTTATATTTTCAAAAAAGTGTATAAAATATACATTTACTTTAAATACGTGAAATGTATACACAAAAGAAAACATACAGAAGACACAAAGTCATATTTTGTTTTAACTATGTTATTAAAAAAATAAAGGAGAGTTATTTGCACTTCATTTGCATGTAAATGCCATTTGTTCTTCAATTCGCTTTGGCATTTTGAAAAAAAAATTAAGATTAGGTTCATGCGGATGTTTTCAAATCAAATAGTTTTTGTATATAACTCTGACACACTATACATCAAGTGTATAAATAAATTGAATATATATTAATCTCACTTCCTCTTATTTTCTCTATTCCTTAAAAGTTTGTATCATCCCTAATTAAAAATACGTGTAAATAACAAAAATACAATTAATAAATTAAGTTTAACTTTTACGAGAAATTTAATTGAAAATTTGACTTAAGACTTCTTGAAGTAAAAATGATTTTAGTGGTTTAATTTACTTAACATGTATACTTTACTTATCTTTTCAAAGCTTTTACGAATTATGAATTTTTTTTCTATTCACTGATATATATAAATCAGATTTTGATGATAGAACTTAAAAGTATTATATATATAAAAAAGTATTATATATATATATATAAGGGGTCTCAAAGAGATTGAAACGAAAGTTTTACATGTTGGAGATACAAAGGAAATCTAAATTGCAAAGTGTTAAGAATAAGGTGGACTTAAAATGAATTATATTAATGAAGTAATCCTGTCACCAATTTTCGAAAAGTTACAATTTTATATGGTTTCTGGTTCCTATGAGTTATATTAAAAACAAACATCATTAGGTAATTTCGTTTTAAAATCTAGTCAATTGGCGCGATGCATGATACGAATCCTGCTTAGAGAAAAATACAGCTGACCTAATAAGGTGCGGGTTAGGCTAAAACCTGGTCACTCGACCCAATGCAGAATCCGAATCCTACGTACAGACGAGAACAGATAGGGACATCAAAAAGTAGGAACAGTGTGACGTCACAGAAGGACTTACAAAAAAGTCTGACCACAACGACCTCAAATTTCATGTCACCGTGACTTCACATTCACATTACATGCGATCACATTGACGGGCACAAGGTCACAATGTGAAGATACAATGACGTCGCAGTTCTATACGGGTAAGGCAAATATATATCGGTTCATCTAGATAGATTTAATCAACAGCTAAATCATTCAACAAAAACTAACACTTGAGTAAAAAAAAAAAAAAAGGCACTCCGGAAGTGCCGACAGAAGTGAAAACTTGAACAATTACGTGTGTATATTTTAAATCGTCAGGAAACGTTTTATTGTGCAGGAAATAATTTTAAATGAAGTGTTTTTTTTTTTTTTATTCATTATTATAAACTACTACTACAAAAATTACATTACAATTTTCATTTAATGCACTATTGTACATGAAAAATAATGCATATTATTTTACATACAAAAATTGCAATCTATTGCTTAAAACGTAAATTTACAAATACATGAAATATGAAATTTAATTAATTGGTATTCGTTGAAATGAATACCAATGAAACTTATGAATTTTCATCCACAATTTAAACAACTTTCAATACATTCATCATTTCTTTCATGAGATGTAGTTTCATATCTTTTGTAATAACATTTATCTGCAAAATAGGTTCCCACTTCCTATCACTCCAAAAATGACGACTTCTTTGCTGCCTGTCTTGTTTATTGTATTCGTGAACATTATGCTTTTTTCTATCTTCATACTGCGCGTATTGTTTGCGGTATCCATAATTTCTATCAACAAACTTTTCTTTTCTATAAAATGATTTCACTTCATTTCCGTATCAGTAACTACGTTTCTTAAAACTTTCGTGAAATATTTCATTATTTTTCTTTTTTCTTTTTATATTACTTCCGTCTTTTCTTTTCTCGTGCTCGTTAAATTATAATATTTTCCGTGTTTGTTGTTTCATTTTCATCTTTTGATTTGGTCTCGCGAGTTGAGTCACTTTTATTGTTTTCACCGCGCGTGCTAAATTTATCTTGAAATTTTTTTCTGAATTGTTTTTATTCATAGTAACAATCATTTCGTTTTCTGCACATGAACTATTTCGTTTTGATACTTTCGCTTCATTGTATGAATTGGCAACATAATTTAATTTTTTATCGCAATTATTTACAACTTTAAGGCAACCTACTTGAAAAGCATTGCGCTCGCCAACAGTTTTAATTCCCTCTTCATCTATCGCCAACTTTACTTTGCTGATCACGTCTTGCCCTATTACATTATCGTATGCGAGAGATTTTGAAACATAAAATTTCGTTGATATAAGAAACCCATCGACACGTATTTCATACAAAAAATATCCAATTATATATACAGTTTCTTCGCCGCATCATAATCGTCTAGTATTTTTACTAATACGTCTACATTTTTAATTTTTGGAAGATTATCAATAAAATGTGCTTTCATTTCTATAGGTAACCTTTTCTTAATTTGATCTACTACTATTAATTCTTTTAAGGATTCAAAATCAGATACTTTAAGACCGCTACTCCATTCTTCCAAATAATTTCTTAATTCAAATGCTAAATAGCGCCAAGTGGCTGAAGATTCTTTTTATGTGACATTAATTTCTGCCTAAATTCTTCTGGCGTCATTTTGAAGCGTATAAGAAGTAAATCTTTTACGTAATCGTTAACAGAACAAAGAAAACTTTTATTAATATATTTTTAAGTTTTGATTCGATATTCATAAAATTTGAAATGACTCGACAAAATTCTGCAACGATTATCTTGTATATTATTTCTCCTGTCAACATCCCTTTTTCTAAGAAAATACAAAACACAGAATGACGAATGAGATAGCATATGAAAGGATTTTGAACAGGCTTCTGACAGAGCATACTTAACATCGTTAAAACATGTTTTTGATTAAAACTTGCTGATAATTAAAAATTAAATCGGCATTGTTTTCATAAAAGAAATGAAAGGTTTTCCTCAAAATATTGTACCCAAAAAAATAAAATACATTATATGATGCTCAGCAATTATTATGTAAAACACCGCACGGGTTTATTTTATATTTTTAATTAAAAAACAAAATTGAAATTGAAATGTTTAGATTTATATTTCTGTCCCATGTGTTTCCCGAAGCGGATGACGTCATCCTCTAATGCAGTTAAAATACGATTGTTATTTTTTTTTCTCGCGCGTGCCTTCAGTTTTTACTCTAAATTTGATGGAATAAATTAGATGATATTCTGGCTTGACTAGCAACTAAATGTTGTTTGCAGATATTTTTATCCTTGCTTTTTCTTTAGAAGTTTAAACCTGCATCTAATAAATATTACATATTGATAAAAAATGGTACTTCTCTATTATCCCGTCGACCACTTTTCATAACAAAAAACAATCGCCAAATAAACGGGAGAACGTTGCCATTGGAATATCAAAATAAATAAATAAATAAAATATAAGAATTTAAGGACACAATTGTTATTTTAATGAATGAAATAACTAATAAATCAGTAAATTATAATGAAAAATACACGCAAATGTCGAATTTAAAACCACTTGATGACGTAACAAACACGTGTAATGCTTCTGACATCAAGTAAATGGGACTGCATTTTTGGCGTTTAACCCCACAATTTGGCGATAGTTTTTTGTTATGAAAAGTGGTCGATAGCATAATAGAGAAGTACCTAAAAATATTAGATTTAGTGCGAAATCCTCGCACGGGCCCTCTGGTATATATTATATTTTAAACCATTCGGTTGGGTAGTTTTTACGCTGTTGTATGCGGCCAGACGGATAGACGGACAGATGGAGGGACTAGACGACGACTATAGGTGTTACGAACTTATATAATTACGAACGCACCTAAAAAAGGGATTTTACTTTTACTTTTTTTATTATTCCTATTTCCTGTAAAAAATACATATTGGATTTTAAAACACTCACATCAAATTAAATGCATTTTGTTTCAATTGTTCATCCTAATTACATGTAAAAAAGTCTAAATTGCATCTAGAATATGTATTATTTTCGGGTAGGGAATATTTTACATGGATCCTGAAATATTATGATCCTGCTTTTTCTTTACTAGGGTCTTATTATATGTTAAATTCAATAGTATATATATATAGATAGATAGATAGATAGATAGATAGGAAGATAGATAGTAAGGTAGATAATTTGTATATTTTTCCCATTTAATTTATTTATGCCGGCCTTAAAATACTTTATTATTTCCCTAACTCAAATTTCAATTGTTTTTTGGCCTAGTATACTAGTTTTCACGTCGTAAAATTTATTCCATTTTAGAATCTTCTGTTCATTGCCGTATTACACTTATTTTTTTCGATACGCCATGAAAGAGGTCCGGCCTGAGCGATAAATAGTCAAAAGGATTTGTTGTGCGCCATTTCGAGCGTTTTGCTTCAGTTTACATGATTGCTAAGAAAGTCTTGTTATAGTCTGTCTCAAAAGTTTAAGCACTCTGAAAATCTGGTTTAAAGTAGTAATTGAGGAAGAAAATATTTTATGCTAATTTACAATAAATACTCGATATTTAATCAAAATAAAATAAAATAAGCCTTTTTGGGTGGTTAAAATAAAAAATATATTTATTTTTATTTAATTTTTCTTTTTTCTTGGAGAAACGCTGTCTCAAAAGTTTAAGCACTTTATGCAATTTTTTTAGAAACACGGGATTGGCCGTGTGTATGACATCATATTGCACTTTTATAAAAGTGTAAAAGGTGGATAAATCATTTCCTCTCTTTTTATAAATGCCGAAGGGTAAAAAATTTACAAAAGTGAGATTTTGAAAGTTTTTAAATTGAAATCCCAAAATAAAACTGTTTCTAAAATTTCAAAAGTTTTAAATCGATCAAAGCGAGGTATATATCAAGTACTCTCTAGAAATGTTAATTTTAAGCGTGTGATAACGTGGATCAATGTATATATAATCAATATACTCCATTCTCGTTTTAAACTAAAAAACTTTATTGTATATTAACAAATTAAAAAAAAAAACAAAAATAAAAATCAAAAGATGATGAACATATCCATGATGTATAAGTACAGTTTCAGCATTCAAGACCTCCGTATCGCGTATCAGCATTCCGTTGGCATCTGTCGATATCTGCCTAGTGATCTCCTTCCTCTGTAAACTGGTCTTTCTTAAATAGGGAAAGAAACACCCTATAATCTCTTATGACTGACAAACCCCTTCATCCCTTACTTACCAAATCTGAATTTTCACTTTGTAGGGACTT
Organism: Maratus michaelseni; assembly: GCA_963931845.1. Taxonomy (NCBI): domain Eukaryota; kingdom Metazoa; phylum Arthropoda; class Arachnida; order Araneae; family Salticidae; genus Maratus; species Maratus michaelseni. Next base: position 400,367,518 of record OZ007592.1, read on the forward strand.
AGTTCTTTGTATCAAAGGAATTGCTGATACAATTTTTATCCACTCATTCAGAGAGTATTGCCATCAATACAACACATACATCCCAGTCTGGTTTATTTCAAGATGACAATGAAATTCTTCACTCAATAGGATTCTTCTCAGAAAGAGGCCAATCTATAAGACAATTTGCATTCTTAGGAGATTATCTTGTTTCTACAAGTAAGTGATTAGTTGACCATGTCAACCTGTCACAACTCCCCCATAGTACTATCTTCCTAGAAGGTGGACAATTCACAAGACACCTTCACATTCATAAAAGATTACTTTGATCTGACAAGTATATGTGCAACTGATATTTCAACTTTCCGCAACTCCTCTCCCCTAAGGAAAAATTTCTGCAAGAAATTTGGCATAAACATGATTACAATAAGATCTTTCAATCAACTTCTAAAGAGGTCATTAAAGTATAAAGGAATTTAGAATAACACACTAAATCCCTACAGAATACAAATACTTTCCCGTACTCAGTATTGATAGATCACACTGTCAATAGTCCCTAATATTAAGCGCGGTAAACGTCTGTGTGTGTGTGTGTGTGTGTGTGTGTCTGTCTGTGCACTCCGCCTTTGTACCCGCAAAGGCTCCGTTACCAGGCGACGCACGGACGGCGGACGCGGACCGAAAAATTCGCAAAAAAGGCGCGACGCTCAAGTTTCGATCGGGTCGGGATTCCGACCCGGACCCGGGGAGTTATTAATGAGCGAAAGTGTTTTAATTACCGACCGAAACCGAACTGGAAAAAGAATCGAAAAAAATTTCCGTTTTGATAATCGCAGACATCCAAATCGTCGCTTTTTAACGCATCATCGAATTAAAAAAAATGTACCGGAGGTATCGATCCGAAAATCGGGGTACGCACGCGGCCGATTTTTGTCGTTCCAAAACGTCAAATTTTTTTAAATTCGGACCGTAACTTTTCTTTATTTCGGCCAAAAACTGACCAGACATCCAACATCGACCCCAGACGTAAAAAGAGGTTGCCGTAAAGAATGCAGGTCGACAGATCCGAGATCGAATCGCCCCAGTCCTTTTTGAAACAAGTGGAAATAATGACTCTACATTCGCGAAAATTTGCTAACACGTGTATAAAAAAATCGCGAATTCAACAAAAAAAAATTCGTAAAAATCGACCAGTAATTTTTGAAGATATCAATTAAAACTCATTAATGACACGGCAAATGAATTTATTTCTATTCGGAAGAGACAGCTTTTTTTTATTTCAACATTCAACGGAGACAAATCGTCTGCGGATAAGTCATTTCTGAAAGAGATAAAATAGTCAACTGCGTTTTTTCAGAGGGGGGGGGGGGGGGCATTTCCGAATCTAAGGGGCGCATTAATTTCAAACTTTGACAGGGCCGACTCAAAATGGATTCTGCTTTCAGAATATCTAAAAATTATTCTCATATCTTCATTAGGAGCCGATATATTATTTTATTGTATAATTAATCATCGTTATTTGTATAATTAAAGCAAAAGAAAGATTTCTATTACAGTGCCGGCTAGATATTACGATTTTAAGAAGTAGGCCGCGTCTAAAAACTGCCATAACGAGTATCTTAAGTTTTTGTTTTAGAGTGGAAACCAGATATTATGATAGGAAAAAGCGGGCTTCGCCCGTTATCGATTTTTTTTTTTTTTTTTTTTTTTTTTTAGTTTTAAGTTTTTCTACAGCTCACTGTCTTTGAACTAGAACACAGGTAGTCTACATAAGTTGTTTGAGGAAAAGCAGTGTCATCGCCAAACCCCCCCCCCCCCCGCTTTTTTCTTTTAACTGTGGTCCGTTTCTATAACTAAGAAACTGTGTTACGGATGTCCACCAAACTGATTCCAAACATCATAATTAAAGTAATAAGGACCCCCTATCCAGATATTATGATAGGGAAAAGCGGGCTTCGCCCGTTATCGATTTTTTTTTTTTTAAGTTTTAAGTTTTTCTACAGGTCCCTGTCTTTGAACTAGAACTCAGGTAGTCTAAATAAATTCGACTCGACATCGATACAGCTTACCGATTTTATTTCGTTTTTTCACCACTAGGGGGCGCTTTCCTATCTTCGGTTCTACGGGCATGAAAACGACGGGGTATGGCTCATTCGACTCGACATCGAAAGTCTTAACGATTTCAGTTATGATCATATAAACAGATTGCGCCACCTGGTGGCGGAAGGTGGAACTAACGTATACTGCAGCGCGTGCGCAGCACGACTGCTATACGGTGCCGCAGGCAGCGGGGACCCGAGCCGCAGGTTTCGTTCAGTTAGAGGTTTATACTATTCCATGTGCAATTTAAGGGATTATCCGGTGCATGCGTAGCACGACCGTCATACGGTGCCGAAGGCAGCGGGGACCAGGGTCGGAACGACTGCTATACGGTGCCGCAGGCAGCGGGGACCCGAGCCGGAGGTTCGTTCAGTTAGAGGTTTATACTATTCTATGTGCAATTTAAGGGATTATCCGGTGCGTGCGCAGCACGACCGGTATACGGTCGGAGGTTCGTTCGGTTAGAGGTTTGTACAATTCAATGTGCTAATTAAGGGATTACCCGGTGCGTGCGTAGCACGACCGGTATACGGTGCCGAAGGCAGCGGGGACCCGGGTCGGCGGTTCGTCATGTTTGAGGTTTTACAAGATTCGAGATTTTCTACAATTCGAGGCACCGATGTAAATTAGGGGCCCGCTGGCGGGCGAAGCCAGTGACAGGTTTATACTATTCTATGTGCAATTTAAGGGATTATCCGGTGCGTGCGTAGCACGACCGGTATACGGTGCCGAAGGCAGCGGGGACCAGGGTCGGAACGACTGCTATACGGTGCCGCAGGCAGCGGGGTCCAGAGCCGGAGGTTCGTTCACTGACAGGTTTATAGTATTCTATGTGCAATTTAAGGGATTATCCGGTGCGTGCGTAGCACGACCGGTATACGGTGCCGAAGGCAGCGGGGACCAGGGTCGGAGATTAGTTCAGTTAGAGGTTTATACTATTCGATGTGCAAATTAAGTGATTATGCAAATTATGGGATTATCCGGTGCGTGCGTAGCACGACCGGTGTACGGTGCCGAAGGCAGCGGGGACCCGGGTCGGAGGTTCGTTCGGTTCGAGGGGGATGCGAGCCGGAGAATACAAAAGTTTCGAGGCACCGATGTAAATTAGGGGCCCGCTGGCGGGCGAAGCCAGCTAGTATTTACTATAAATCCTTATTTACAATTAGCTAAGTACAATTTCCAGGAATAACTTATATTTTTGATGCCCTAAGAAACAATTTTGAAATATTTTATATACATACAATACCAAACACAGTTTACAATTTGCATGATACTAACAAAAAAAATTAGTATAAAACTATGTATACCACAATGCCTAAAACAATTCTCCTAAAAACATTTTACTTAAAATCTTAATTTTGGACACTTCCACAAACAAAAGGAACGTATACAAAATTATGCAATTATTAAATTAATGAAGCTATACTATTACGAAAACATTAAGCATTAAATGATAAATAAACGCAATACAGACATTATAATAATGAGTAGTCCCAAATTTAGAATAAAACTTAATTTAGAGAATTCTCCCGAAGACCAATATCTAAATTACATCTATCAGAAAATCTTTTCGACAATAATTTTCGCCTTACAACTTTATAATCATGATTTTTCCTATCCAAATCTTGTTTGATTTTAATAAATCTTGCTTTATGATCCGTTTTAAAAGCAGAATGCTCCCTTCTTTTTAACTTTGATTTCCTATTCACATTTTCTTGGCATTTAGCCCCCCAATTTACTCTATTATTTTCCTTCATCCAAGAGAAATTTTCTGGCCACAGTCATAGGTGAACTCAATTTCTTTCTAATTCTATTTCTAACATTTTTAACTCCCATACTACCAACAAAATACCTGGGTATATTTACATCATGCTCAGAATTCTTTTCCTGAAATTGACATCTCTTACATTACCTTCATGCTCAGAATTCTTTTCCTGAAATTGACCTCTCTTACATTACCTTTTATCACTATCCATTTGAGACGCATTATCTTTTATATCGATCAATTCAGATTCGTTTTCCAAATTCCTATCATTCACGTCTCCCAGTGAATTTACCCCTGTCTCATTAACAGACTTATTATACAATTCGCAGATTTCATTCACAACCATTTTTCTAACAAATCTTTGCTCATGATCGCTAGATAATTTGAGGGTTCCCTGCCCATTTAATTCTCTTCGATTTCCCACTTGTTTACACACTGAATTCTACTGATCCATATTTCCTAACATTAGTAATTCATAAACAGCTGGTATTATAAGTGGAGGAGAATTCACTTTTCTCACAACTGCAACCACCACATTCTTTTCAACATACTGTTTTTCATCTTCCATCAAAACAACGGGCACATACACCAAATCTGCCTTTTCTCTATTTCCGAGGGCCGGAATAAGAAAGACATTCCCCAGTTACTTCGCACTTCACGGAATATCAGTAGCTTAAAAAACCGCAATTTGCGCCTCTGTGTCCTTAATCGATTTTACTTTCTTACCGTTCACGCATAAATCAACCATAGGTAATGCAGTTTCCACACGTTCCCTATTATTAACACCTTTCCCATTTCTAGTAACGACCCAACCTATGCTTTTATCCTCATAATTCGATTTACTTTTTAACAACTAAGGACAATTTGGTCGGATGTGACCAACTGCCAAATAATTGTAACATTGGACTTGTCTCTGTTTTTGAAAGCATTGTCCTTCTTAAATTGGTCAGTTTTCCCACTCTCTTTTGTATTCTCAAATTCCAATTTTGGTTTAATTTCATTCCTACTTTTAGAATTAAAATGTCTTTTTGCTTATCCTGAAAAGATTTCGTTTCCCAAGGTTTTGTATCCGACCTCTTAAATTCCCTTCTTATACTCTCAAACTTATCCGATTTTTCCGCAAGCTTAGAAGCAATCTTCATTTACTCCCAATCATCCATAAAGTTTTCTTTTGTCTCAAAAGGGACACGTTTTTTTAGTTGTTCCGTGAGCATTAGTTTTTTAATGATTCAAAATCCCTCACTTCTAACGACTGTAACCAATTATCAAGATAACCCCTTAACTCATAAATCAGATCTACCCATAGCTCACCAGATTTTCTTTGATGAGTTTTAAATTTTTGTTTTAAGGCACCTGTACTAAGCCTAAACCTGTATAACAAAACTTTATTTATGTGTTGAAAATCAGCACATTTGCCTGTTGGTTGTTTTACTATAATTTCGGCAATATCAGAAGGTAACAAAGGAATTAATTGACTAACTAGATCCTGCTGATAAATTTTAGCTTTCTCGGCATTCCTTTCAAAAATCATAAAGAAAAGAGTTATATCAATTAATTTAGAATCAAAGCGCTGAACTAAATCCTTTAAATTTACCTTAGGAGTTCTATGAAAATCTACATTTGATTCATTAGATGAAACGCTAACAATATCCGCAGAATTTTGAATACGCATTTTTTCTAATTCAAATTGCTGTTGTTTCTCAAGTTTATCTAACTCAAGTTATTTTTCAAGTTTGTCTAATTCAAATTTCCTAAGGTTATCTTTTTCCTCTTGCGCAATCCTATCTAATTCAATTTGCCTCTCTCTTTGTTTACTATCTAATTCAATTTGCCTCTCAATTTCTTTATGATCTAATTCAATTTTTTTTCCTGTTCTTTCCGCTCTGCCTCCTGTTCAAGAATATATTGCAAGCGAAGTTTCGCGTAACTTTCTTTATAATCCTCAGCACTAACAATAATCTGAATTATAGCTTGATTTTTACACGTTTTTGATACACTTTTCTCAAATTCCTCTGCTAATAATAGCAAGACGCTTTTATTACATTTCACTAAATCTTCTGCCAAATTTTCGCCCAAAATGTAATAAATTTCAAATTATTAGATATATTAAATTTACAATAATACAAAAAATACAGAAATAGATTTTTTTTTCTCTATACGTATAATAATGTATTAAAAAACGACACAATTTTAATATAGCATATTCTCATGCAACAGTGACGTCTTTCAAACTGAGTATATCCCCAAAATAAATTTTATACCCAACAGTACAGTATAACATCAGTTTATTTTGAAACATTAATCATAATCTTCCACAGTATACCCATAAAATTAAACTATAACTTTATTACTGTAATAAATAAAATGTATATAAACAAAACTCTTATTTCCAAAAGCTATATGCAAAATTATGATTTAAATATCCTGGTTAATAATCTCAATTAATCAATAACAATTTACTATACCCCAAGTAATTTTTAACATATACATAAGTATATAATTTTTTTAACCCAATAATATACCTTACAGATACCAAAAAAACAACAAACATAAAAATTCTAACTAAAAATTTAAATACCAAATTAATAGCTTCCCTAGAATTCTTAAATTTCTCATAGAGTTTTGTTCCCCAAAATTAAAATTTATACACAAAATTTAATTTAAAACAGACCTCTATAGAAGATATCATAAAAGAGCTTAGGTCCAGATGCAGATATTTCTCCCACACTGATACCAGGCTTCCAAGCACTTTTAAAGATGATATAAACACAGATGTTTGAAGATTTGAAGACACTAAATTCACTGATGAGGCACTAATTTCACCTTAGATCCGTATGTAGACAACTAACATGGTACGCCGCATGTCTTCATTCCACTGGATATATGTTGAAGACAGGTTGACATGGTCAACCCGTCACAACTACCCCATAGTACTATCTTCCTAGAAGGTGGACAATAAGGTTGAAGCACAAACACGTAGCACCAAACTATATTCGATTGACCATACACCACACAGCATTAGTCGATAAAGTTTTTTTACCAGTTCTCTACTTGATAGAACTCCGAAAAAAACCACGACTCCGATTAGACTTCAAGACTCCACAACTCTGCTTATCCGTTTTCCACTGGCTCTTCATCTGTTTAATCAGGTTAACACATAGATTCGTAATCTAATTTACTCTAGATCACATAGCCCATTAGCTGCCACCAATTAATTATATATACTATAGCTGTGATAACGTGGACCAATGTATATATAATCAATACACACCATTCTCGTTTTAAACGAAAAAACTTTATTGTATATTAACAAATTAAAAAAAAATGAAAAGATGATGGACATATCCAAGATGTATAAGTGCTGTTCTGTTGACATTCTGTTGGTATCTGTCGTTATCTGCCTAGTGAACTCCTTCCTCTGTAAGCTGGTCTTTCTTAAATAGGGAAAGAAACACCCTATAATCTCTTATGACTGACACACCTCTTGTTCCCTTACTTACCAAGTCTGAATTTTCACTTCGTAGGGACTTAGTTCTTTGTATCAAAGGAATTGCTGATACAATTTTTATAAACTCATTCAGAGAATATTGCCATCAATACAACACATACATCCCAGTCTGGTTTATTTCAAGATGACAATGAAATTCTTCACTCAATAGGATTCTTCTCAGAAAGAGGCCAATCTATAAGACAATTTGCATTCTTAGGAGATTATCTTGTTTCTACAAGTAAGTGATTAGTTGACCATGTCAACCTGTCACAACTCCCCCATAGTACTTTCTTCCTAGAAGGTGGACAATTCACAAGACCCCTTCACATTCATAAAGGATTACTTTGATCTTAAAATTATGTGTGCACCTGATATTTTAACCTGCCACAAGCGGAAACCAAGATGTGTACGACCACGTATAACAACTGTTCAGACTGATCGAAGAATACGGAGATTTGTATCTAGACAAATATAAAATAATCTCAGTGTACAGGTGTCCAAAGACACTGTACATAGACGTATTAAAGAATGTGATTACATCATACTAAAGAAAATGGCTCGCAAACTGTCTCTCAAATTACATCACAAACAGGCAAGAATGAACTGGGCTAAAAAACACAAGTCCTACGGAGACAAACGGCTTACTGTTTTATTCAGCTATGAGAAAAAGTGGAACTTAGATGGCCCTGATGGTTGGAACGCATATTGGCATGATTTACGAAAGGAACCAAGTGCATTTTTCAGCAGGCAGCAAGGCGGTAAATCTGTTATTGTTTGGGGGCATTTGGATTCAATGGCCAGACCTCTCTGGATTTTCTAAAAGGAATACAAGATTCAAAAAAGTATCAAGATACACTAAACCAACATTTGCTTCCATTAGGTGACATTTTGGGGGTCCTGAATGGACTTTTCAACAAGACAATGCCTCAATCCACCTATCACATTCTATAAAACTTTGGCTTTCTCAGAAAAATGTTAAAGTTCTTGACTGACCAGCTTTAAGTCCAGACTTAAACCCGATAGAGAATGTCTGGGGTATTTTAACCCGCCAAGTTTACGGCAATGGAAAGCAGTATGACTCTATTGAAGAACTCCAAGAGGCTATTGAGAAAGCATGGTACTCTTTGCCGCCAGAAACCCTACAAAAACTAATAATTTCGATGGACGCACGTTTATTTGAACTAATCCGAAATCACGGAAGAATAATTTGTAAGTAAAAGTTCTGTAAAAATTATAAATCTGATTGATTTTGACATTGTGCATAAACTTTTGAGACTTTTTTTTAATTATATTTTTTACAATTATGTAATTTATTTTTTTCTACTTTTGATATCATTTATTTAAATAATGTTGCGACATTTGCAAATAAAAAAAATATTATTCATTCTAACTTTTTATAATTCTTTGAAAAACGACATTTTATAAGCTTGTGCTTAAACTTTTGAGACAGACCTAAGAGCGTCATAAATCTCTCGTCTGACAATTATTTTCCAAATTTAAAAGTTCTGTGGTCATCAACCAAAGAAATGGGAGTGTTAACAAAAGAAAGAGGCGGTGATTTACCAGTCGGCGACGACGTTCCCTGCTTACTTCTGACTTTTAGACACATGCTAGAAAAGTCAAACACCTTGCTGTATAAAAGTTGATGCACGAACTCATTGAGGTAATTTTTCGTCGTTTCCATTGTCATCTAAATCCACGCGGCATCAGGGAACTGTGGAATAATAGTCAGTGTGTGTTATGGAGTTTGTTATGGAAGCTAATAAGAATTTGTTATGGAATTTTAAGATAAAAATTCTTATCTGGAATATTATCAAATGTAACTATGTAACGTTCAAAATTATGGAGTTCTGGTTTCTAAAAGGGTTTATAAGATTTCCTTCTTTTAAGTGGAATATTTTCATATTACAGAGTGTGTATCCATCAAGTTTGTTGATTTGACATTTAATAATTAACAATGTTTATGAAGAAACCCGCTAATACTTTTTTCGACTATCGGAGAATCTCATTCTAGATTATTTTTGCGCCTTAATACTAGAATCACGCTTGGTTGCTAAAAACAACGACTACAGTATCGCCAACATAAGTAACATTTATAATCTTCAAGTTTTGTGTAATAATCTCAAAACAGAACCGAATAGGGTTTTGTGGGAACTTTTCATAGATTTGAGTAACTGTCAGCACAGAAAAGTGTCAATTTCATCTCCCAGGGATTTTGTGGACGTATTTTTAAAATAACAAAAATAAAAGGTGATTTAAACTATGAATATTTATCTGTTATATATATAAGCTGTGATTATTTGCTTATTAAAATTGAAATATAACATAAAATAATATTTTAACTGCAAATATCATTCCCTCACTGTGTCCCCATTCACACATGTACGAAAGAAAGTGGTTCCTCTGCCATAGTAGCATGTATGTTTATATTTGTTTCTTATTAAATCCATTTAAGATACTTAAATAAATATTTAGTCCCTTAATTATATCTGTATTTTATGCAATGAAGGATATTAAGAAACGTTTTATTCATGTCCCCAGTATTGGACATCATTCCCTCAGATTATTATAAATCAGCTCCTCCTTACTCAGTAATTGACAGAACATGCATTATCTAGGTCTAGGATTGTCTGCTAGCATTCAAAGTATTTAATTACCCATGATTCCCTCATCTATTATATTCTTACTATAAGCAAAAATAAATCATTTTTCTGTTAATATATTATTGGAAATGTGTTTTAAAATATATTTAGCCACTGAAAATATACCTAAGCCTAATAATTTTTTACTAAGTGATTTTCAGAAGGATTTCGCTATTCCCTCCTAATTTTAATTTATGAGACAATGATCTGAATTCACTTATATATGTACTATTTAAGAAAATAATAATAATGTAATGCAATATAATACACATTAATAAAACTCATAAGATTGTTTATTATAGTAAGTACAGTTAACACATGTATATAAAGTCGTTTTAAAAATAGAAAAAAAAACGAATTTAGGGAACTCTACTTGTAAAGATATACCAAAATGTCAACAATCGTGTTTTCTATCATGATTACAATACACTCCCTGTGTTTTTCAATAATTACTGTATCTCAAACATTAGCCGCTTCCAACTAACAAGGTACTCATTTGAAAGAAAATAATATGGCGTTTTGTGTCATGCTGATAAAATACAATCAGCATCCAGGAATTACCTTTTGGCGTAATATACATAAGAGTCGATTTTGAAAAATATTATTGAAGATTTTAAATTTAATATAAAATGATGTTTTATAAGAGGCTTCAAAATATAAAAATTACATGTTTTTTATTTTTCATTTATAATCTTGCTAGCAATTATATTTCATCACAATACATTTTTAGTGTGTTATCGATGAATATACATACTCAACTTTAAAGCCTAAGAGAAAAAGGTTAAACATATTCAACATAGCTTTTCTGATATAATTGATGGAATTAGTAATAACAGACTATTAAAAAATTCAATAGACTTCTGATCAAGATTTGTGTAATTTATTTTATCCATTGAAAATTCTTAAAATATTTTTTCATTGGTAGATAACAAAATTGGATTTGAAAATATTGTTGTATTTTTATCTATATTGTTGATATTTATTATACTTCCAGTCTAGAAAATATAGAACTTTTCATTATTTCTTTCGTTTAAAGTTAAATTACTGCAAAATGAATTTTATGATTTCTTTTCAGCCTGCAGTACTCTTTTAAGATTAAAAGTACTTTTTTTTTATGTTTGTTTTCATAAGTATTCAATTTTAAAAATACTTTTTTGTTATAAATATAAACAATAGCGTATTTGTTGGTATTGGAGTATAAACAGAATCAAGCAAAGTAATAAAAAATAACAAGTAATATAAATTCTATAAAGTAAAAAAAAAGTGCATTTCCCATTAATACAAATGAACAAAAACAATAATCCAAATATATATTTTTGACAGTGATGTTAAAAAAAGACTATTTAGGTAATAAAATATATTTATATCCATACACCGAAATTCTTATTAATAAAATAAACATTTACTAGACTACGTAATTTATTGAGCTACTGAAAGTTAACAGTTGTATAAAAACACTTTAACGTATATTTCACATTATTTCCTATTAACAAATACCAGCGGAAATGCTCTTTTATCGCAATATACTTTTATTGAATTACTGATGAATATATAATGAGTGAGAAAGAAAATTAAAAATCACGAAACATATTTAAATCTATTCAAAATAGATTATATAACACAAAACAGATTAATGGAATTTGTATAGGACAAACAGAGACTGGTTTAAATATTAAAATGTTAACTTCTTTTTTAGTTTTCCTTACATAGAAGAAAATGTCTTTTTTTTCTTAAAAAAAGAAAAACGTTTCTAATGACACAAATCGATTTTCAGTGTTGGTACAGATCGGAATGTAAACATGTCCAATTTTTTTTTCACAATAGTTTAAGAACAGTCATCGCGGAATTTAATTTTTTGTTCATTTTATATAGAGAATTTTTCTGAGAAAGAGGTAATATTGATTTATGGGTCATTTTCTCTTAAGAGAACAATTAAAGCATAATATACTTTTAAAATAATAATAATTTTGCCTCTTTAAAATCGGGTTCTGTCGTATTTAGGATCTGCCTCTAAGTAAAAAAATACTGTCAGCAAAATCTTTTACAATGTCCAACTGACAAAAATAAAACTTTAAATTTTAATTAAGCAGAGCAGTGGCATAGAGATATAGGGTAATGGCACTTAGACAGAGAAATAAAAATGGAAATGTCACGAAAATGAGAAAAATATAAAAAGGTTAGCTAATCTCATAACTATACACACAACTTAATTTAACTTAGAGTTAACTTTAAAAACTCAATACAAAAAAGGCATAATCGCTGATTAAGATTTCATTACAAAATTAATGCAAATAAAACAGATAGGGTAATGACAGTAAAAAAAAAACACTTACGAAGAAATTACTGGAAATCTAAGCTTTAGTTGTCCATTCTTGTGTCTGCAAAAATAACAATTCAAGATAGCTTCTTTGATGATGCCACTGTTCAGCTGTGGCATATTCTTGAGATAATATAACTGATGCCAGATGTTAGAATCATTATTTACATTTTATGACAGGGACATGACAACAAAATCAAATGAAAGTTTTTATTATTTTTCAGAAAAATACAAACTATGAAAAGAATTTTTTTTTTTTTCAAATTTTCTTATTATATAATAGTTTTTAATAATTCAAACAACAAATTTACTGCAAAAATATTTCTATGGTCAACTTTTAAAAATCACTTTTGCGATAAGGTGGAGGAAGGGACACACAGGGATGGGGGCATTTATTACGTAAAAAACATTATTTAAACAGCTCATATTTATTAATCATATGTTTTATCCCGTTATACAAAAGCATGAAAATACGTGATTAAAGTATTCTAGCATTATGTTTATTCATTATTTTTGAAACGACAACAAGAATTTCGCTGTTTAGAGAAAATTACACCTATGCATTACGCTTTGTTAGATTATTTAAACCAGAAGGAAAAATCATGCGACAAACATAAAATATGCAAGACTTTCAGAAAGACAAATCTTCACTGTTCAATAAAGTAAATAACATACCAATGTAAACATTTAAAAATATAGCCGCAAAAGCACTCCAATTCTTTTGTGAAGCCCTGTATTTGATTTATAGATTTGTGTAGATTCTACATAGTATTCTAAAATTTAGCTTAGTAATAAAACGTTCAAGGTTGAAAATTCACCTTCAGAAATTTCTACCAATAGACAGAAATATATTTGAATTGTTTTGTACAGCCGTACCTACAGATTTTTAAACACGCCAGATATTAAACTAAAATTTAATTCAGACTCAAACTCTCTTAAAATTACTGAAATAAAATTTTCAGAAATAATCATCCCTACGCGGCCATGTAACCAGTTCTTTGCCTGTGCCTGTATATGATTTTATTTACATTCTCCAAACATTTTTTAGTATACTAAATACAATTCAACTTGAAAATGCATAACTCAGTTAAACACCATTTGTAAGGAATTCTTCCTCATACTCACTAATGCATATAAATTTTGTGTAGCACTGTATAGGATCTATAGCATTTAAACACACCACGTAGTATGCAATAAATCAAACTTAAAAACGCATACCATAACTGTAGTTCAAGCAATTATGCCTAATAGACAATATTTCGATACAGTTATGTATCCGAAAATTTTTGTGCGTCCCTGTAAATGGACGATATATGAAATGCACGTCATATTCCACACAATATATCTTGGAATAAACCTCTGAGAACTGTATCAGTTTTATTATATTTGAAATAGTTTAACATACTTAAAATACGCTGCAAACAGTTTTTTTCCTGTAGAACAGTATGTAAAGGAATTATTTCGTCGGGCCCAGCAAATGAATAATAAATGTTTTTCACTGCATATTCTACCAAAAGGTATGTTTTAGTGCACTTCATAAATGCATATATATTTCATTATATTTGAAATGATGTAACATCATTAAAATGTATTTGAAACGATTTTTCCTCTTTCACCGTAATGTAACGGATAACGTTTGACTATCCCTGCAGATCGTAAACAAAGCATAAATGCTACACACTTAATTTTCAATAGTGATCGTGCTATAGTAAATGACAATAACATATAAAAATTGCAGGGCAATCCGAATATATTTACTAGAGTTTCAACACGGACACTCGGCCAGACCGACAGACGAACAAACAAACCGAAGTCATAAACAATGAAGTCTTAAACACTTCCAACTGTGTTCGAAAATGATAAAAATCTATACTTTGTAACTTGTTTGTAAATTGCTATAATAGTATAGTTGCAAATACATTCTTAAATGTATAAACTGTAAATAATGTTCAAAATATATTGTATTCTAAAACAGCAGTCGTTAGAAAATGTTTTAATTTAATTTTAATTTTTTAATTTTTTAATTTAATTTAATTTTTTTAATTTTTTAATTTAATTTAATTTAATTTAAATTTTTTTTTGTATTTATAATGTATGTAAAGCTCATAACGATGTCAGTATAAGAAAAATAAATAAATAAATTATTAAATAACATTCGAATAATAATTTAAAGTAAGTAATTCGATGTACGTATTTCTCATTCAAGATATAAAACATGATCAAGTTCACTGAAAAAAATAATAACTATTAGGGTTCTATCTTTCCTAAGTGAAAACACTTAAATAAAGATAAAAAACTGTACGAGATTTTGTGTCACAATAGTGAATAAATGAAACTCAGTAAATTCTAATTTAGAACAAATGACGATAAAATATAAATTAATTAAAAAATAAAGTCGAATATTAGTTTTTACAAAGATGTTAAGCTATATTAAATCCGACGCACAGTAAGAAAATTATTTTTTATCCCAATATAATAATATATTAAATTATTGTCTGAGTGCAACGAAGACTCATACACAGCGCAGTATTACTTTGCCCATATATAGCTACGATGGATATTAAAACCTTTCGTTAAGCATAACTCAAAAAATATTTAACGGATTTCGTTCAAATTTTTACAGCAGGTACCTATAAAGGTGACAACGTCGTCTATTTATTACCAAGAATAAGTGTCAAACCGTTTGGAAGTTATATTAAAAAAATAGATAAAAAAGCCCAATTAAAGTACATACGTCACTAAATTTTGTGCGTACGTCATTTTCACCGGCGGGAGATTTTCGTAGAATATCGGAATTGAAAAGTTCATGGAATACATGGAGCAAAAAAATATGCAAGCACTAATATTCAGCACAATAAAATATATTTCAATTTAATAAAAATGGAAAGTTAATCTGGAATTTTTTCTGTTTGAAAAGTATTAGAGATTATTAAGAGTAGTATTAGTATTAGAGATTTGGCGTAAATCACACCATTAGCAGCTTTTTTATTTCGCGTGTGTATGTTAGGAACAATTCTTTGATGTTTAAATAAAAGGTTTCGATTTGTGGCATTATTTCTTATTTTCTTTTCCCTTTTAGTATTTTAAATGGAATTAGTGAAAGGCGTGTATTTTTAATGTATGTATTTCAAATGAAATCAGTGAAAGATTTATATTTAAATGAAATGAATGCAATATGAAGATGTTATGAGAAAAATATTTGGCGATTTATCAACTGCGCCAAGTTAACATAAAAGTACCAATACATATGTGGGTACTTCTCTATTATCCCGTCGACCACTTTTCATAACAAAAAACTATCGCCAAATAAACGGAAGAACGTTGTCATTGAAATATCAAAATACTTAAATAAATAAAATATAAGAATTTAAGGACACAATTGTTATTTTAATGAATGAAATAACTAATAAATCAGTAAAACATAATGAAAAATACACGAAAATGTCGCGTTAAAAACCACTTGATGACGTAACAAACACGTATAATGCTTCTGATATCAAGTAAATGGGACTGCATTTTTGGCGTTTAATCTAACAGTTTGGCGATAGTTTTTTGTTATTAAGTGGTCGACGGGATAATAGAGCAGTACCTCTATGTGAAATGAAACAAGGCACAGATGTCATATACGCACCACGTTGGCGCGATTTTTCCCTCCACCAGCTTGGGAAAAACTTTGTTTTTGAATATTAGTTACAAATAGTCTGACAAATAGTACACGTGATTTTTTAGTTCAATATAAAAATAAAATAACGTAATAAATGAAACAGCTTCTATTATTTTAAAAAAGGAAATAAAAATAAATAAATATTAGTTTGATATAAATAAAGGCGCGGATGTCATATACGCACCACATTGGCGCGATTGCAACAAAATGGCAATTTTATGCCTCACATGGTAACCCGGTTATTTTGTTTCAATTGTTGTTTATTAACTTTTATTTTTTATTTTAATTCTATAAATTGTTTTTATTATATATATCAACATTTATTTATATCAAACTATCATTTATTTATTTTTATTTCCCATTTTTGAATAATAGGAGCTATTTCATTTATTACGTTATTTTATTTTTATATTGAAAAAAAAAATTACATGCTATTATTGCATGCTATTTGTAACTAATATTCAAAAACAAAGTTTTCGCCAAATTGGCGGGGGAAAAATCGCGCCAATCTGGTGCGTATATGACATCTGTGCCTAAATTAATATTGATATGCATATAAAAATAATCTATAGAATTAAAATAAAAAATAAAAGTAAACAAACACAACAAACAGTTTTCGCCAAAGGGGCGGGGGGAAAATCGCGCCAACGTGGTGAGTATATGGCATCTGTGCCGGGATTTTTACCCTTTTATCTGTGCTTTCGGAAATATAAAAAAATTAAAAAATTCTTATATCAGGTGTATAATGTTTTGCATTTTTATACGGACCACTTCTCCATTTTAAGATTTTAAATGCTATTTATATCAGATATTTCTTTCTTGAGATTCCCACAAGTTTTTTCCGGTAATTTTTTTAGTTCGCTTATTAATTGTTTACAATTTGCCCCCCTGGCAATAACAATTATTTATCACAAAAAATGGGTACTTCTCTATTATCCCGTCGACCACTTTTCATAAAAAAAAACTATCGCCAAACTGTAACGCTAAATAAACGGGAGAACGTTGCCATTGAAATATCAAAATAAATAAAATATAAGAATTTAAGGACACAATTGTTACTTTAATGAATGAAATAACTAATAAATCAGTAAAACATAATGAAAAATACACGCAAATGTCGAATTAAAAACCACGTGATGGCATAACAAATACGTATAATGCTTCTGGCATCAAGTAAATGGGACTGTATTTTTGGCGTTTAATCTTAGTTTGGCGATAGTTTTTTGTTATGAAAAGTGGTCGACGGGATAATAGAGAAGTACCCAAAAATGGCTTAGTTTTGTTAAATTTGTTTGTTATGTATTTTCATTTCTTATTAAAATATCGAAAATGGCAATAAAATTTTATTTTAGCACCGTACTTAATTTTTTAAAATGGCTCAAAAACATGGTTTAATAAACGTATGTTTGTAAATATTTTAAAAAACATGTTTTTCCGCTCTCTACAAAAATTTGTAAGATTCTACAACTGCCTTTGGCACCAACCAGTACATGATACGGAACTTTTCCCTATTCAGATACACAGAAGAGGTTGGTCACAAACAAGAGTAATGCTAGCAACAATGTTGTTTTAACTCTATAAGAGTTAGAAACAATAATGATATTAAATTCCCCGATTAGCTTAGGGCCCGATTACGGAACTTTCTCCTAGAAAAAAAAAACTGTAGAAGTCTTTTACATTTGTTTCGAATGAAGCTCGATCAACAAAGTATTAATTGATAATACAAACAACACTAATATTAGCATGGGGGCAAAAGTTTGAATTTAAGTGTATATATTTGGAACCCCCCCCCCAACCACCCACCAAAAAAAAGAAAAAGAAAGTTACAGAAATGAATTTAAAATGGCGTGAAGCCACCCTTTCTGACATAAGAAATTGGCTGCGAACCCGATTACGAAACTTTCACTTAACTTAATAACATGTATCTAATAGCCCTGAGGACAATTCCCCTTCCCAGTTATACGGACCTTGGGGCTTTTTTAAAAAGCTTGACGCAGTTCGGGTTGAAGAAGTTGAGATTTACTGTCAAATGACATAAACTACTATGAAAATAAAACTGGTGAATTATTATGCTAGTTTATGTATGTATTTTAAAAAATTGCATCTGATTACACTCTTTAGATAAATTACTCCTGTTTGCATTTAATAACAGATAAACGGCTTCCATTTACTAAATTGTTTAAATATTGGGAAGAGTTGGCGAGAGATAGATAGACGTGTAAACAAACGGGTAGACAGACGGGTAGAGAGACGGATAGCGACAGAGATAAGCTAACGGGTAGCGAAACGAATAGACAGACGGGTAGCGAGGCAGGTGCAAAAAAGGGTTGACAGTGGGGTAGTGAGATGGGTAGGGAGACGGGTAGCGTGGTGGATAGAGAGACGAGTACAGAGACGACTTGACAGACGGGTAGAGAGAGGGGTATATAGACAGACAGACGTGCTGATAGACGAGTAGTGTAACGGGAAGCGAGACAGGTAGAGACATGATTAAAGAGTCGGGTAGAAAGACAGAGGGATACTGAGACGGGTATACAGAAGAGTAGAGAGACAGTAGACAGATGAGTTCGGAGAGAGACACACCTAAGACATACGAGTAGTTAGACTGGTAGACACGTTTGTAGCAAAGCATGTTATCAATGTGGTTTGAAGTATACGAGTTTCTATAAATAGTTATTAAACAAAGGAATTTTTTTTAATTCAAATATTAAATATTTGATTTAATATTTCAATATTTAATATTTTATTTTTTAATATTTTATTTAGATATTTGTCACAAAGAAAATGTTGCAAAAATGAAATTAAATTTGCGTTAAACTACGCTTGCTAAAATACGCTATTGGCTGCAAATCTGATTATGTGACTTTAAAAATATCGTTTTAAAAGATCCGGCGGTTTTTTTCTTTAAAGTTTTGAGCAATTCCCGCTTAAGAAAATGAGATTATTTGCCAAATGTTATAAAAAAAATGCATATGAAAACAAAACAGTATATGAATTTATATATGATATTTTGTAATTATATCATTTAATTTGCTATTTGTCATATGTTGTATCTTTATCTATCTCTTGTCTATCATATGCTGTATATTCACTTAGATTCTTGTTGATATCTTCTTTATATCGTAATTGTTAACTTTATGTTCTCAGCAATATCACTCAGACTAATCCCTTTGAGGGAAGTCCTAGTAACACCTTGTAATTGTATATTACACTTAAATGCTAAAGGTGTAAAATTAACAACTATAATATAAATTAAAATAACTTTTATTTGTTGTTTTACATGTTTCGACTCTTTCTGAGTCATTTGCAAAAACAAAATGAGAATATTCTACAGCTGCACGGGCTTTGAGGTTTTTATTTTCATGTAATTTTTTAAAAATTACGCACGTTATCTATTATTTTTTACTTAATTATTTATTTTCATATCTTTGACCATGGAGTAATAAAATTACTCCATGGCCAAAGATATGAAAATAAACAATCAAGTAAAAAATAATAGATAACGTGCGTAATAATAACCTCAAAGCCCGTGCAGCTTTAGAATATTCTCATTTTGTTTTTGAAAATGACTCAGAAAGAGTCGAAACATGTAAAACAACTAATAAAAGTTATTTTAATTTATATTATCTATATATTTAAAACGCTAAGCGTTTTCTTTCGACAATTCGTGAGAACAAACTACTGCATCAAATTTCATCATTCTTTTTTTAAATGAAAGATATTTGGACACAGATTTGTTATCGTGCATTCGTTTGTTCGAAAAATTAATTAATTAACCGTAATTTTCAATTAAAATTTTACTTCTGCTAATGACGTCATAAAGTCGGCAATTCGGATAACGCCCACTGTTGCGAAGCACAGAGTTTATTTTCTGAACTCTGTGGTTGCTATAGGATAAAAGAGAAATAATAAATATTAAGAGAACGTGGCTTTTAGGCCAAATTTTTTAATTTGCAAGTTAAATTTCTGTAAAAATATTTATTTGCGTGTTTTATAAGCGAATAAAAATTCATATTTATTGTGACGTCACGGGAATATTGTCCATTGGGTTTATTTTATCATTATGCATTATAACTTTTGTTGATGCCATTTTTCCATTACAATTAAATACAAAGTATATTTTTATTTGTATACATGGTGTTTAAGCATTAAAGTAACGTATGTAAAGTACGTGTAAAAAGTTTGCGCCAGTGAAAATGACGTTATGTTTAGCTTGAAATGAATTTTCACATTGATAAAACGACAAAACTAAAGAGAAAATGTATATAATTGTGTCAACATGACGTAATTTTAACTGATTTTTCCATTCTTAATTATAATGATTAGAATTGGAGCCGTCATTGATTGCTTCATCTTGATTGCATACCTTGATTACATGTTACCAATTACTTTTTTTTAAATTATAGGTTTGAAGATTTCCTTTTATAATAAAAAAATACAAAAGTAAAGGATTTCAGGAAATTTAAAATTATTAAAAATAGTGTTATGGTAGAAAAAAAAACCCTTGAAATAATGATTGTATTTTTAGCGAGAATAAACAATGTAAGACTAATATTTCATAGGAATTATTTAGGTAGGTTTATTATAAGTTCATTTAACAGTTCCTTATTAGCACAAAGTCCTATTTCTTTCACTGTGAATTTCTCTTTCGATGTCAAAAAATGGTTTTCTACTTTTTAACGCCAGCTAAAAGACAGTGGCAATTTTTAGAAATGTACAACGGTTGTGACAACAAACGGCGCTATCGCTTTAGCTTTCATCGCGCTTACATCACTTCTAAATACTACAAATTTCTATTTTTTACTACATTTTACTATATTTTACAATTTCAATTAATCAATTGGAAAAAAAATTGGCATTCGATTGCAATTTATTTGAAAACTGCCGCTTAATTTAATGACTTTTTAAATAATTTTTAAGCATGAAAAGTTTTTCAATTCTATCTTATCAATGACCACCAGTTTGCTTCAATAATGTAAAATAGCCCCGTGAAAGTTGCCACAGTTGAAAATAGATTTCCCTAACCATCATAAAAAGTGGATAATAATAATAATAATAATAATAATAATAATAATAAAAACAGTGATAAATCATATAATCAGATACCATAAGATAGAGCATTTTGGCGCTAAACGAAAATCTGTCAAAAAAAAAAAAAAAAAAAAACTATTTTCAGTTTATGTTGAATATAAAACTGATATGTTGAATTCGTTGATGTATATGTTCCATCAGATATCAGATTATGTTGGGAATGGTATTTTTTTATTTTTTAAAGATCCATTTGCCAACTGTATAAGAGGGAAAATATCCCCGACTGTGATAGAAAAGGGACAATCATCCTGATTATGTCAAGGAACCGAAGAAACCAAACAAATAAATTACATTTAAAAACATTAAAAATCTCCCTCATCTGCAGATTGATTTACTACTGTAAAAAAATTCTTCATCTTTATATAAAAATTGATTAGTTTAAAACTATGGATGTGTTTTAGAAGATATGAATTTGAAACGAACAATGATTAAAGAGGACAATTTAAAACTTTTAATTTAAACATTTTAAAACTTTTTTAACGTCGAATTTCGACGGTGCTTTTGGGCAGATGCAATGCACATGTGCATAGGAGCTCATTCGGTGGCATAATCACGGGGGGGGGGGAGATGTGTGCTTTATTTACTATGTTCTTTTATTTACCGAATATGAAATAGACGTAGGTATATACTATTTGAATACTTCATAGGTCCATGAAATTTTTTTCTTGCCGAGGGGAACATGACGCTAATGTCAAACTGATTTGCATTACACAGTTGTTTACAGATTGTTTGGTTGGAGTTTGCATCGGAAATAGTACTGTATTTGACTGGGGGAAAAACTTTTAAATAAAATATTTGAAAGACTGTTTCATACGCACCCCATCTTAAATAATAAAGAAGCTTATTTTGCTAATATTGTTATAGTTTTTTTTCCGTCAAGTTTTGACGGGTTTCATCTAGTAGTTGTTAATTTTACACCTTTAGCATTTAAAAGTAATATATTATTTTTTATCCTTTTATTTTTCAAGATTTTCAAAGTTTAACATGAAAAAAGCACTTGTCATAAAAGAGTGTTGCTGGATGTAACGAACAATAGTAATGTCACTTTATAAAAAAATATAATAATGCACAGAATGAGATCAGTTTACTATATTGCTTTGAACGAAGCAAAAAAAATCCCTTTCATTTCTAAAGTCGTCTTAAAATAACGATATATTTACTATCTACTTACTGGTTAAGCAAAAAGTTTGTTTTATATTTAGCACATATAATGAAAAAAAAATTGTGTCGAGGAAAAAAATATTCTATTGAACCGTCAGTTATAGCAAAAATTAAATCTCGGATAATCGTGAGTGAATGAATATTCAAGGAGAAGGGGAATTAAAATTTTGTAAATTACCGGAAATAGTAAATATTAATTGTATTAAATATTAATATTAAATGTTAATTATCCACAGTGTTCGAAGACCATACTGTAAGACTTATGGAAGATCAGATACATGAGTTGGCACGCCGCACATACATACGCTGCACATACTGAGTTTTGTACTTATTAATTTTTTATTCAAGGTATTTAAAAACGCTTTTTTCATTAGTTCATTAGACATTTAAATAGGAACACTGCATTCTGTTTCAAAGATGATGTTATATGTCATATTATATTTTGCATTTCAAGCTGGATTCATTTATGGATAATAACGTAAACCCTCGTACAAATGTCGTAGTGAACATTTGTTTCTGTTATAAGTATTCTTTATTTTTTCGTAGTCTTCTATGTCTCCGTTGGTACGGTGAAAGTTGCAGTTATTTCACTCTGTGTTTTTGCATTTCACGAAGTCCAACATTTCCCCTGTCTCGAAGTTTTCCAGGTCCATGTATGTTCTTAGATAGCACTGTAAAGACATTTTTTATGTGTTGAAAAGCGCTACAAAGGGTATATTATCAATATTATCGGCAGTTATTTATTTTAATCATCATCAGATTCTATTTTTGCAGTAGTAAAATGCTTTACGATTACGATTGAAATTAAAATTCATTGCCCACAAAAATTTAATAATTTGTGTAATTGGGTAGAAAAATCCTTCCGGCACTTTGGTTGTTCCATTTGAGACTATTTTAAATTCATAAAAAATGTTACATGTTTATGAAATTCGATTGTTTTCCATAATTTAAATAGTACCATGAATTGCAAAATCTCATTATTTTTTATAAATACATTTTTTCTAAATTCTAGTTAAATAATTAAAAATATATGGTAGAATTTTGAAATTTCTTTAAGTTTTTTGTATAGAATTTTTTTACTTCTATTTTGCATTATTTTTTTTAAAAAAGGTAATTTCAAATTATATTATAAAAAAAATCAAAATGAAAATTCCTTCTCTAATGAATACTTTGTTCTGAAGCTAAAAGAAATAAGAAATCACCTACTTGCTATATAACAAAATCGTTTTAATGGAAAACATGGATGGTTAACTCTTTATTTAGTAAATTATTTTTATTGTAACTTGTTTTGTGTTTAAACAGATTCATACAGCATCCGTTTATATATTATGAGTTAATTTATAATTAATTATCGTAGCATTTATAAAATTTTTCACACAAATATTATCATACTGATGAGTTGGTTCACATTTTAATACTAAGTGAAATTATTTTCAAAAATCTATCAATGGAAACAATTTCACATCCTTTTATTTATTTATTTATTTATTTAAAGTTTTAATAGTGTTGCATTTTTCGTAATATATAGTCTCACAAACTTCTCTTTGTAAACCTTGTTTACCTCTTAATACTAAGGTTCATATTTTAATACTAAGGTTAACATTTTAATACAAAGTTTCACATTTTAATACTAAGTGAATTTCTTTTTTCTGGAATCTATCAATGGAAACAATTTCACATCCTTTTATTTATTTATTTATTTATTTTAAGTTTTAATAGTGCTACATTTTTCGTAATATCTAGTCTCACAAACTTCTCTTTGTGAACCTTGCTTGCTGGCACCTTTAGTTAAAAAATAATTGTTTTGCTGATAAATTTAACTTTGGCATTTGCTGAACGTAATTTTAAATATTATTAGTAATTCTGCACTTGTAACATTTGCTTCATTAAACGAGTTTCACATTTGAAGATATTTTCATATTTAATGAAAATAATATCTGAGCATCATTTTTGAGGCAATGGAGAATCTATTTTTTTCGAATAAATTAACTATTAGTAAAAGATTATAAAAATTACTTAAATCTTTTTTTTTTTTTTTTTTTTTTTTTTTTTTACACATGAAATTATAATAGTAAGAAAACCGATACGTAACTTTTGTTCCACTGATATTATAAAAATAAAACAAGTAACACAAATAACTTAGAGAATTAATGAATAAAATGAAATAATGCGTAATTTTTTTTTTTATATGGTGAATGTTACATGCATGTAATCAAGTTCCCTAGCTGCCTTTCAGGCGGTTAGAGAAACTAAAACTGCAGAATACATGGCTGTTTCTATATGTACCCAGCGTAAAAATAATATCGAAATCTACTAAGCTACTTCAATATATCTTATCTTATGAATAGAAATTTCTGAAATCATATTGTTCCTGGGGTCAACCATACTATAACCGGCGAATTAGATTTCCATAAATAATACTTCGCATAAGTAAGACAAGATATCCGAGAAACTGCCAATATATAAGCCTAATGGATTTTGTCCCCGTATCTACTATCTTGAATACATCAATAATTAGTCCTGAAAAACAAACTTAGAGGAAGAACCTTAAATTCGAAAGTTTGACAGCTTATTTTTTAAGTTAATGGCGTGTTTTTATTTTTGATTATTAAAGATATGTTATCTTTTTTCAGATTACGTTTTACATTGGAACAAAAAGTCAGGCTTGTTACTTTATTTTTGACATTCAGCAATTGATTACTTAAATTATATAACTCTGAAATTGTTGTGATAGTAAAACATGTGCAACTTACAATGTAAGTATATTTATTGCCGTGAAACAAAAAAGACGGTACTTAAACTGTACCGTAAACAAGATTGGACATTGAAACACTTAGTTTTAAAAGAATGATATATATATATATATATTTTTTCATGTTAGAATATGAAGGTTATTGCTCAGTATAACTTATTTGACCCGATAATCATGAAAAAATGGAAATGTGGTATCTTATTTAAAGAAATGTATTTGCTTGCCAAAATATATTTGCAAATAAATTTTTACATTATTTTAGTAAATGAAAATACACATGTTAGATTGACTAGTAATTTAGAAATTAACTTTTATACAACGATATCAGAGGACAAGTTGTATAAACAATCTTCGCAAAGGAAAGAAATTTATATGCACTCAAATGTCAAATAGCTTACGCAAATTGTGAGATTGTAACTAAATTTACATACTTCTCACTTGTATAAGTATTTTTTCTTGAATTATATACGCTCTGTATATACTAGTTTTTAGGGAGGGGGGTTCTTGTCGACTTGTGATGATTTGAATCTCGACCGAAGCTTCCTCCGAAAATAGAGATCCAAGACTATTTTTCTGTCATCTTCAAACAATTCCTGCAGCGTACAAAACAACCATTATTCAGATTTATTCACAGGGACAGATAAATATTAGAATACAAAGGATGTGAATTATCACTTAATTCACAGCGTACGACCAACTGATTGAAAAAATGTCCGGACTAGGGATCAAACCCGGAAAGCTAAGTATTACGGACCAATCCGGACTACATCCAGTCGAACATTCTCTCACTCATATATAGCAAGGCATAACCTTGCAGCATAAGATGGAACGTCAATGGCACACGTGATGGTTGAACGCCATCACATCTCTCACTCATATATAGCAAGGCATAACCTTGCCGCATAAGATGGAACGTCAATTATGTGCACAATTTCAGTGGCATGCATGAGAAAAATTAAACCCTGGATAGGTGAATATTTATATATCTAAATAAAGGTATTATCAACTATATTTAATTAGATATATGTATAAAATGTTCGTTAAAGAATTTTAAAAAATATATATTCATAACTTCGATAACCACGTATGATAATCACGCATTAAAGTGAAAATAATGTTCAGTCATAATAAGAAATTTTGCTGTTGTCATTATAATTATGCATATGTTATATCTATTTAAATATATACATATGGTTTATTCAATTTCTCAAAATAAATATTTCTCCTTAATCACAGATTTTTTAATAGTCTTAATAGAAATACAACTTAACCACAATAGAGAGATGTTAGATACAAAATTATACATTTAAGCACAGAACGAAAAATATTTAAGTCAATAATAAAAAAGTCATTTAAAAGATTTTAAAAAAATGATAATGGAGTTTCAGAAAAGCAAACACAGATAATTTACGTTTGGAAAGGACATCTCCTGTTCTAGTTCTGTATCGAGAGAAAAGAATATCATTACACTGAAAAACTGTCATTATAGAAATATCTTTTCCATGTTAATATCACATTTAAAGTTAAAATTAACATAACTCATCTGAGAAATATTTTTTCCACATTTTAGTTTTGTAATGAAAAAACAAAATGTTTAACAGCTCTCTAATGACAGTTAAATTATTTATTTTATTTTATATTTTATATCAATTACTATTATATCATGTGATAATCTTATTTTTTATAAAGTTATGTATTATTATCAGAAAACGACTAGTTGTGACTGTATAGTAAATCAGATGTGATAGCTTTATTGAGGCTTTTTACAGAGGAAGTGTTCTGGTTTAATTTTTTGAGCAAGAGAATTTCTGATAACGTCCGAATCAGATTTCAGCAATTAATTTCCATCGCCGGAAAAGTACTCAAATTCTTCTGTGCAACCTCTATTTGATCTATAGATTTGTATTGATTCTACATAGTATTCTAAAATTGAGTTTATTACATAATGGGTTGAAAATTCACATTCAGCAATTTCTACCAATAGTCAGAAACATACTTGAATTATTTTGTACAGCCCTGTATATTACCTTCAGATATTTAAACACGCCACATATTGAGAAAAAATTTATTTCAGGCTCAAACACACTTAAAACAACTGAAATCGCGTTTTCGGAAATTATCAACCATAGGTGGAGGTGATTCCAGTTCTTCAAGTGGTCCTGTATATGATTTTATTTATATTCTACAAACATTTTTAATATACTAAATATAATTAAGCTTGAAAATACATAACTCAATTTAAAATAACTTTTAAGCAATTAACCCTCATACTATGTAATGCTTACAAATTTTATTTAGCCCTGAATAGGATCTCATCTATTGCATTTAAACACAAAACGTATTATGGAATTTTTATTTGTTAAATTTAAAAACAGATACCATAACTGAAAACCTACTTATACAGTAACTGAAAACATATACTATACAGATTACTGTAATGATACCATAACTGAAAACGGATACTGTTCTGTATACGAATTTTTTTGTATGTCGCTGAAAATAGACAGTAAATGCAATGTACATCATATTCTACAGAAAGTAACGAACAATCGAAATGTTAATTTATAAAAAAAAATTCTACAGCAATAAGATAGGTTTATTACTTAACCATCATACGCAGTATAGGGTAAGTCTTGTAATCGTTTTGAAAATCAAATTTTTTTTTGACGGATTTACACGTTTCAGACACTGGGGATTCCAAAAAACATATTTTTAGAAAAAAAAAATTGCCGTCCGTCTGTGTGTCTGTGTGTCTGTGTGTCTGTGTGTCTGTAAACGCTCTATCTCCCGAAAAAAAAGAGATAGAGACTTGCAATTTGGTATGTACTTAGTATGTAATAATGGGAAGAAGCCTATTTCATTTCAATAACCTCGATTAACCGAAACTATTTTTTTTCGGACTCTCGAAATATTCGTTCTGATATTAAATACGTACATATAGGTATATAAAAATTTTCGAAATTGTTTATTTAAAAAAAATGAATATAAATTATAATAAAAAAACATAAATTTTGCATGAAGCATGAGGTCGATCGAATAATTAGTTGCCGAGATATTTGGAATCCTATTTCCCACACTCTTCGAATTTTCATGACCCTGTATTTCATCAAAATTTCACTTCAAAGATATATTTGAATTGGAAATTTGACGCTTAATGAGATGCAATAAACCGCTAGTTAATAGAATTATTATTTTTGGAGTTATAAGGAAAAACCTTGTTCAAGCACTTCAGTAATCGAGCCTTTAAAGTTTGTGACGTCATCAAGCCACGATTTTATTTGAATTGCAATGCATTTTATAAGTAGTTTACACATTTTTATTTTAATATTTTACATTATGCATATCTATGATGGGTAAGTATTTCGGTGGCCCCCCAATGACTAGTTTTGTTGCTTTAAAAGAAGCGAAGAAGTCACTTTTCATTACTAAGGTCGTCTTAAAGTAACTATATATATTTACTATCTACTTACTGTTTAGTAAAATTTAATAAAATGCGAAAAGTTAGTCTGATACTTAGTACATATAATGAAAAATGAATTAGTTTCAAGGAAAAAAGACATTATTGAATGATCAATAATAAGTATAAAAATAAACCTCTGAGAATTGTGAGTCAATGAACATTCAAAAAGACTTGCTAATGTAAATTTTGGATATTAAAGATAAACCTAATGATTATTTTCATTTCAAAGTTTTCAAAGAACTTTTTTGTAGTACTTATGAAAGACACGAGGCATAGGGGGTGTGCTAAACATACTGAGAAGTCAATTATTGAGTATTCCATTTACTGAATTGTTAACTCTAAGTATTTCAAAACAATTTTGTCATTAATTCAATTAACTTTTAAATAGAAAAGGCGCGTCCTCACTCAAATATGATGTTAGATGCCATGCGATATTTTGCATTTGAAGCTGAATTCATTTTATGGATAATAACTTAAACACCCATACAAATGCCATAGTGAACATTTTGTTTCTGTTCTAAGTCTCCTTTATTTATTTGTTGTTTCTCACTTCTCTGTTTGTACGGTAAAGATTGTAGCTATTTCACCACTATTCTTTTGCATTTCACACAATCAAACATTTCGTCTACCTTGAAGTTTCCCAGTTCTGTGTAAGATCTTCATATGCTTTGTAAAGGCATTTTTAATTTATCGTAAAGGACTACAAAAGGAGCATTACCAATACTATTGCAAGTTATTTTTTTTTTTCAGATTTTTCATAGGCTTCTATTTCTGTGGTAACAGCATGTTTTACGATTACGATCGAATTTAAAAATTTCCCACGAAGCTTTAATCATTTCAGTAATTAGAGAAAAAACATTTCCATGCCGGCATTTGTCTTGTTCGTTTTAGTAATTGTTTTTTAAATTAACAATATATTAAAATATTTTTGAAATGTGTGGGTTTTGCATAAATTAATAGAATTGTGAACTGCAAATTTTCATTTATTGTAGTTAAATATTAGAAAATATTGGATTGTTCAGCAATTTCCTTTCGTTTGAGAAAGTTGGCTGAGGAGCATTCTATCATTTACTTATTAGACATTAATACCGATATCTAATGCCTATTAATTGTATCAGTCTTATACTGCAAGTTAAATTTGATTGATTGGCTTACTTATTTTGGATTGGCTGATGAAGTTCTTAGTCGAATCTTTTACTTTTCTTTCTTTTTGTAGTGCTAATATTCTACATGTATACTTTTATCCTCATGGCTCCTCTAAGATGTGAAATACAACTACTCATAGACAGGGAGTGAAGTTGTTTTACAACTGGGGATCTCACTGAAACAATCAACCTTTTCTGTTTCTGTCTAATAATTGACGGGCTAAATTTTCTGCTACAAATTGCTTTACCCAAACGAAAAGCACTTTCCAAACAACCCAATATATGGTTGAATTTTGATTGCTTGATTCTTAATTTCTTTACTTTGTTTATGATTTTTCCAAATGCAAGAGAAGCAAGTGCAATTTCTAGAATTGCACTGATTTAAAAAGTGCAATTCTAGATTGTGCTATAAAAAGACAAATTCCCCCCAAAAATTTTTAAAAGAATACTTAGTTCTGACGCTAACAGACATAGCTTACTTGCTATATAACTGTTTTGTTTAAATGGATTAACATAGATGGTTAACAACTTTCCTTATTTATTGTATTTTGCTTTGGGTTTACACATAATCATACAGCATTAGTTTATATTTTATGCGTTAAATTTACAATTAATTAACATTGAATTTATAAAATTTATAACACAAATATTATACTGATGTGATAGATCACATTTTAATACTAAGCGATTTTCTTTTTTGTAAATGTATCAATAAAAAACAATGACGCATCCTTTTATATTTTGAAAGTTTTAATAATGCTATATATTTTTTAAAATATAAAATCTCATAAGTATATCTTTGTGAAACATGCTTTCTTGCGCGTTTAGTTTAAACAAAACTTTCGTTTTTTCTGATAGATTTATTTTTGGCATTTTGCTCAACGTAATTTTAAATAATATTAATAATCCTCCATATTAATAATCCTTCTTTAAATGAGTTTTCACATTTTCAAATATTTTAACAATTATCGAGAAGAATGTCTAAGCGTTATTTTTGGGAACAACTGAGAATGAATTTTGCTGGAATAAATTATATTAAAAATTCTTAAATCGATTTTTCTTACACTTGAAATTGAACAAGATAATAGTAAAAAAAACAAATGTATAACTTTTCAACCGTTTGTATTAGAAAAATAAAATTGTCACCGGAAATAACTTACAAAAATAATGTATAAAACAAAATAACAGTTCAATGTTTTAATCACGATTTAAACTACTCACTGTTAAAAGCAAGTTAATTTTGCCTTTAAGGAGGTTAGACAAACTAAAATTGAAAACGTCGTTACGAGAGGCACGCAGGCTACAGGATGCAAAGAACGTAACTATATATAGACATTTCTGAAATCAGAAGGTTACTCGTCAACCACACCATACCCGACGAATTAGATTTTCATAAATAATACTAAAGTAAGACAAGACATCCGAGAAACTGCCCATACATAAGCATTGCGGATTTTTGTTCCCCTATCTACTAACTTGAAAACGTCAGTAATCAGGCCATGAAAAAAAAACTTGGAAGGAGAACCACCTTTATTTCCCAACTTTAAAATTTTCATTTCGTAAGTGAATGACTCGTTTTTATTTCACTTATGTGCAACTTTCTATCATTTTCAGAGGAAGATGACCTTAATTGTATATTATATGTTACATTGGAAAAAAATATCAAGCTTATTACATTATGCTTGACATTAAGCAACTGATTACCTAAAATTATTTCACTGTAAAAATTGGTATGTAATCTAAAAATAAACAACTTACAAAGTAAGCATCTTTATTGCTGTACAACATAAAAAATATATTTAACCATATATAAGATTGGACATAGAAACACTTTGAATGTTTTAATTTTAAAAGAATTTAAAAAATTGAATTTTAAGAATTTTTTCATGTTTTAGAGTAAAGATTCTTGCTCAATATAAATTTTTTGATCCGATAATCACGCAAAAATAGTAATTTCACTGAGAAAAATGACACTTTCAAATCTGAGTAAATCGGTGTTTTCATTTTGTTATGCAACTTTTTTCTTCAGATATGGCGACACAATGCTTTCTGTTCTGAAATACCAGAAATACTCAGAATATTGAAACATCGACATACTCAAAATGGAGTACGGAGAGGTCAGTTCATACTCAGTTTTGAAACATGGACATACTCAAAAATGATTAGAGTCAGTTCAAACGCATTTTTGAAACATGAAAATACTCAAAAATGAGCACATAGAAGTCAGTTCATTCTCATTTTTGAAATATGGACATACTCAAATATGAGCACATAATGTTTTATACTTTATGTGCATGTTTTCAGAAATGAGTATATACATGTTTCAAACTCGGGTAATTTTGACTCGGTGCCATTTTGACTATGGGACATACTCAGATTTCAGTATTTTTTGCTAAGTTTTTGAAAATGTCGTTTTTAGAGTGGTGATATGGTATTTTAAGAAATGTCGGCCCAAAATATCTGCAAATAATTTTTTATCGTATTTTAGTAAATGAAAATATATGTATGAGCTTGTCTAGTAGTTTGCGAATTAGCTATTATGCAGTTACATCATTGGACAACATTTCTAAACAGACTTCACCAAGGAAAGATATCTATATGAACTCAAATGTCGAATAGCTTATGCAAATTGGTAAAAATCTAACTAAATTTAGATATTTCTCAATTTTGTAAGTTTATTTTCTATATTTATTTACACTTTGTTTGACTAGTTTCTAATGGACTCGCTGCTTGTCAACTTGTGCGACTTGAATCTCTCATCAGCCTTGCGTACGTCGGATTTCAGCTAAGCCAGAGATCCGGAACTATTTAACTTTCATCTGTGAAAAATCAAACCAACCACCATTCAGTTTTATTAACAGGGAGTGATAAATACTAGAATACATAATGTTCGTAAAGGATGAAGATAAAATTCCGATTATTCATCAGAATCGTTAAAATCGCGCATAAAGAGAAAATAATGTCCAGTGATAATTTTTGCTGTTGTCATTATAACTGTACATATGATATATCGATTTCTTTTTTTAAAAAACTGATCTATTGAATTGCTCTAAATAAATATTTCTTCAACCAATAACTTTTCACAGCCGTGAACTGATATATTGTTCACTATGCTGTAGGTTTCATTGCAATATCAGCATTATTTAAATTAATATAATTCTACAAATATAATGTAATTTTGAAACATAAAGTAACAATTAATAGTCTCAAGGACTATATTCGTATACATAATTAAGTTTTTTATATCATGTTAGCATTTAAAATAAATTCCAGAGAAAAACACATTACGATTTTGCCCTTTTGCTAGACAGTTTTTTTTCCTTAATAATTTGAATAGGAATATAACTTTACCACAACAGAGATATGTTACAGATAAAAATTTAAATTTAAGCACAGAACGAAAAATATTTATGTGAATTAAAAAAGAAAGTCATTTAACAGATTTTACAAAATGTTAATGGAGTTTTAGAAACGTAAACACAGATAATTTAAACTTGGAAATGACGTCTCCTATTCTAGTTTTCTATCGAGAGAAAAAGAATGTCATTACACTGAAAAAACTGTCATTATAGAAATATCTTTTCCATGTTAATATCGCATTTAAAGTTTAAATTAACATACCTCATTTTCGAAATATTTTTACTACATTTTATTTTTGGAATGAAAAAAAAGAGTTTAACTGCACTTTAATGATAGTTAAAGCATTTATTTTATATAATTTATATTATTATATAATGATATTATTTTTTATACAGTTTCATATTATTATCAGAAAAAGATTACATAATCACAAAATAAGATCGCTAAATATAATTAAAATCTAGAGAAATGCTTAAGTGATACTAAAAGAAACAACAAAAGGTTTATAAAAAACCTTTTTAATGATGAACATACGTTTCAACGCTTCTACGACGCCCTTTTCAAGAAATATAATGATAAACAAAGTATCCTTGCAAATTTTTCGAAAATAACCTTGAAAACACGAATCACGAGATCGAATATTAAAAAAAAGGAAAAGCAGGTGCTTGCAGTAGCCAACTGTAGCCAATAGAGCCATATCAACTATCAGGTGTTTATGAAATCTCGTTCACCAGAGCGGATGGAACGTTACAATATTATATAGGAATGACCACCAGAAAGTTTGAAACAAGATTAAAAGAGCATATAGCAGATATCAAATATGACAGGAGTACTACAGCACTGGCACGTCTACATAGAACCGAAGCAATAGAAATTGATTTTAAAAATAGTAAAATAATTTACCCATCAAGAGTCTACTTCCCATCCATTATCCGTGAATCAATAGAAATCTACATGCGTAACGTAAACATTTGCAATGAATCCGCTTCATTTGAGTTGCCTAAAATTTGACAAGAGGTACTTTTCCGTTTTAAAAATCAATAACGAAATATTAATTTTCACGATTACAGTTGGCTACTGCAAGCACCTGCTTTTCTTTTTCTTTCTTTCTTTTTTTTTTTTTTTTTTTTTTTTTTTTTTTACATATTTGATCTCGTGATTCGTGTTTTCAAGGTTATTTTCCAAAAATTTGCAAGGATACTTTGTTTATCATTATATTTCTTGAAAAGGGCGCCGTATAAGCGTTGAAACGTATGTTCATCATAAAAAAGGTTTTTTAAAAACCTTTTGTTGTTTCTTTTAGTATCACTTAAGCATTTCTCTAGATTTTAGAAAAATATTAGTTTTAACTAAACATTGACTCAGGTCTGATAGTTTTATTGATGGTATTGACATAGAAAGTGGGCCGGTTTCACTTTCTCGAGCAAGAAAATTTCTGAAATCTTTAAATAGTTACCTATTTAGTGTACAGAATTTGAAATTTTTAAACCGTCATTGAGCGCTTCATAGTTGTAACCAGTAAGATAATATTTGTTGCGATTGAGTCCGTTTTTTAAAAGCATGCTTACAATATGCATTATCTTAGCTTGAAGTGTAATAAAATAACTGTGGAAACACCAATTGTGAACCCGATTTCATTGTGTTAACAAATTAACTTAAGATTTTATGGAAAATAAAATGTATATATCTTGTAGTAAACCGCAGTATAAAAGTAGCTTAATGGTGATCATTCGGGAATTACGAATAATATAGACAACAAATTTGATGCTGATGGTAATAATTACACGCTCTTTTGTTAGAAGACAATGGATTCTTCAAATAATGAATTTTCATTCCACTAATGCTGACAATTGGAGCGATCAGAATTTTTTTAAGGTGTCTGAATTTTAAAACTCATACAAAACAGTCT
This sequence comes from Maratus michaelseni, assembly GCA_963931845.1. NCBI lineage: Eukaryota > Metazoa > Arthropoda > Arachnida > Araneae > Salticidae > Maratus > Maratus michaelseni. The sequence continues at coordinate 400,402,353 of OZ007592.1, forward strand.
TTTTAAAATTTTTCAATCAATATATTTGAAAATTTACAATATGTGTAGAAGAAAATTTAAGTATATTCTTTAGCGTAAACAAGTTAAGATGATAAGTGGCTTCGAAACAAACACCATTATTATGCTACTGTTAAAGCAATAAATACACCATTCAACGTATTTCAGCTCGCACTAATGGCTATAATCATAGATGGAAAAACTCAATTTCTTCGATTTCGCAAAAATAAAATAAAATTGATTTTCAGAATTCAAGGAAAATTTAAGAAGATATTAATAAGAATAATTGAATGTATAATATGCGTTGATAGAACATAAAATTAAATTAATTATGAATATAAAATGAATCTTTTGAGATAATGTTGAAATGATTGAATGTCACCAGAATTTACAAATAATTTTAGTTCAAAATAAGTAAAATCATTTTCTAAACGCGCGTTATAAGAGCAAAATTTATTCCAAAATTCCGGTGGGATTGTGGATTTTATAGATGGAAAATATTGCAGAAAATTGCAGAACTTTGTGTTTGACCTAATATTTGTAAGATTACGATGAGTAATAAGAGTTTCAACGCAACTCATATTCATGCTTGAATTTACCGCAGTTCACGACTGTTATATTTCACCGAATTCGAACGAACGTTTCTGTTACTTCTAATTCCCACAGACATTTATATGCATCAATTGTGATTATCTTCTATTTTAAGTAAACATTCAGATCACAAGAGATTTAAAAAATTGTAGAGAATAACTTCACTTATAAAATTGTTTATGTTATTGACCAAATATCTAACTTCTTTATCTTATATGATAATAATTAGACATTTTATGAAATACATATACCGTAATTTTCATGTTAGACAATCCACGTCAAGAGTAGAAGGTGTAAAAATTCGAAATCTTTATTTCAATGCTTTTTAAATTAAAATTTTTACATTTTTTTCTAAAATAAATCTTTGATTAAATGAATCAAAGACTAACTTTAATATAAATACAATATTTTAGTAAATTATAACTGTAAAAATGTAAATTGCCATTTCATCAGTTTTTTTAAATAAATATATAATATCAAACGAAAGGAAATAGTTTTCAACGTGGCCACGGGATGTTCCCAAGCTGTTATTCCCTTGCTAATTATATATATATATATATATATATATATATATATATATATATATATATATATATATATATATATATATATATAATACGATGCATACGTGATAATTGGATTTTCAATGAAACTGAATAAAAACAATGTACATCCGAGTGCATCTACAAAAAGGCCATACCAACATATTAAACTAAGCAAGTATCTATTAATTTCAATCTATTAATTTCGATCAATGTCATTTCAAATTAATGAGTTAGTATAATATTTACTTATGTATATATCTATCACATTATGGATTTACGTAAATTTTAACTAGCGTGAAATTCAATGTAATGTAAAAGTATATGCTCATTTCATTCATATTACAATAGAATGTTTTTTGCTTCCATAATTTTCAAAAGGGATTCAATTTATAAATTGTTTACACATGAATTTACATACTTTTTGTAAACCATTATCAATATTCTGATCTATTTGTGTTGGTATATATATATAATATGTTCGACTTCTAAAACTATTCGAACTTTTTCAGATTAATTTAAATTTATTTTACGAGGAATTAACAAGTGATTCACTACAACGAGAGTTTAATATAGCGAATACCCTGCCCGATTTATCTCTTAAACACAGAGGGAACTGGAATCCAATATTTACTCTCTTTCTGGCAAATAAGAGACAGCTACAATATTCGTGTTACTTTATGTGTAGATGTTATATAGGTTCATGAAAACATGTCTTTGTAGTTTTGATTTGATTATAACTCTAGGGTAAACTGGGAATTATTATGTACTTCAGCATCCAATATTCGTGTAATCTTACATTAGCATAATTTCAGAGATAATTTAAAATTCAAATTCTTAGACTTGCAGCACACTGTGTGTCGCACGGCAGTTAAAAGTAAATTATTATTATGCTACAATAATCACAGGGGAAAGAATCTCAGTTTGAATTTCCAAATTTTATTTCATGTTTAGTACCATATGCACCGTATATTAATTTTCATGGTATATCGAAGAGAAAATTGCGATAAAGTGATTTTTTATTTTATTTTTTTATATTTAATTTCTAATTATAAAGGATACCCTTAATTAATATCGCCCTGAAATAGATAAATTTTTATATTTCATTTCTAATTATAAAGGATACCCTCAATTAATATCGTCCTTAAATATATTATGTAGCAGATTTTTTAAAATTCAACTGGAAAAGAAAACTTAATAAATGGAAAGAGCCATGTACGATAGTAATATGTTACTTAAAAAAATACATTTAACTTACATAAAGAAGAAAACGACATGAATTATAAATACCGTTAATATATACAATTTTTTCCGTGAGTTACTGCGATACTTCGGATGCATTTTTTATACTTCTTTTATTTGCTAAAAAGTGTAAAATAAAAACTTTAAAACAGTAAAAAAAAAGGTTTTATTAGACGGTTTACAAGTTTCGCTTTTACAAATATCTATCTCTACCAATAAGATTTTTCATCTTTTATTTTCACCTCGCGTGTACTTCATAAAAGACATTTAAAATGAGTAACGATTTTAGAAAAACCGGTTTGTGTAATAGTAGCTGTTGAGTTCTAGTATGCGGGTTCCTGCCGTACCGGTCTAGCTCAGCCAACACACAGATGTAAGATTAGTGGCAGAGTCTCTATTAATTTATCATACACTGAACAGTTTCTCCCAAAGAAATCAGCTATCAAAACTGCACTTCACTATAACTATCAAAATTACTTTAGAAAAGATTAAGTAATCTAAGATTCACATATGCCGAAATGACCGAGGAGATACTTCAATATTAATACACAACCAATACATTTCCACTCCTGCTTATAAACTATTGCAGGTCGACCAGAGAAGCCAAAATTTGCATAAAACCACTGCGAAATGCAGAAACCCCACAAATTCCGAAGGCTACATGCATTCATCGAACATTAGAGTAAAATACAGTATAGATGTCTCTGGTGTGCACACAAATGTTAGCTTGTGACATCACATCCACAATCAAACACTGGAATGCATTTATGAAATAGTTGCTAGTCCACTACAGGGTTACTACAAATGCCTAGAAAGTCAGAGTTCTCATGTGCGTATCCCGATCTTTTGTTTCGTCTCACACGTGCTTCATAAAAGTCATTTAAAATGAGTAACGATTAAAAAAAAAAGTTTGTGTAATTGTAGATGTGGTGCCAGTATGAAAGCCTAGAAAATCAGACTTATCTTGTTCGTATCCCGTTGCGTGTAAGTATAGGTTATTTGTTGTAGATTGACTTACATAGAAAATTTCTACCCTATGATGTAAATGTGTCTTTAAAAGTGATGATTGAATTTCATAAAGAAGTAAGATGTCCAATAAAGACTTTCTGACAGAAATTTATAAACACGAATGTATGCAAAAAATAAATAAATTTGTTAAAAACATTATCCTGAAATATACGGGTAAAATTTAAGTTGAAATATGGAAATAGTACTGACGTTCATATTGCCAGTACAAATTCACCATTTTCACGGATTTATTTACAGTAAAATTATAATGATTATATAATTACTAAATATATATATATATATATATATATATATATATATATCAAGAGAAATCTTGAGAACTAAATCTTCTGATTGATCATTTATTTATCAGTTAAAAGTCTTTGTAGAATATCTATTAAAATAAAAAATAAAGTGTAAAAATAAAATGAAAAAAAAAATTAAACATAATTGTTTACAGAAGTTTATAAAATTAAAGATCTAAATAAAAGTTGCCGTAAGGTAAAATAGGAAATCACTTACCTTTCCCGACAGAAGGAATACCGTTCATGTTCTCATACCATCATGCTTTGGCGATAAAGAGGTTAATATTGGAAAACAACGCAGGAATTATTAATTTGGAATGTTTTATTTTATTTGTAGACAATCTTAACTTTCATGTTCACTTTAAAAATTCGTATTAATTCCAATTATGTATATATATATATATATATATATATATATATATATATTATTAATCGTAATTATCATAATAATATATATATATACAGGGTGATTCATAAAAGATGGGCAGAACTTTAAGGGGTTATAGTACACTTAAAGACAAATAATATTAAATAGGAGACTAAGGGTCCCAGACGATAGGGGGCATTAAAGTTTAGGGTCCAAAATTTCAAATGATTATAAAACATGGAAAAATTGGTCGATTCGTTTGCGGTTTTTGCAAAAAATTTTCTTTATGCCAGTATTTTCTTGAAATAAAATTTTAAAGTTCAATTTCAAAAAATGCCGATAGGGGGCGCTTTAGACTTTGGAGTAACAAACAACTATTTTTTAACGTTATTTTTTGTATTTCTTTAAATGATTTCGAAAGCTTAGACTTAAACTTAAATTTTGATCTAAAAATCTGAGTCCTAACGAGTAGTTAAGTAGCGTAAACTGAAATTTGAAATTTGAAACCCTTCTCCCCCCAGAACAAAAATCAGTCATTCCCGATCTTTGTGTCGTAGATTAGGCTCTAACTACTGCCGCGTTTTGCTAAAATTATTCTTTATGTCAGTATTTTCTTGAAAATAAATTTTAATGAAAATTTTCAAAAAATTCCGATAGAGGGCGCTTTAGACTTTGGAGTAACGAACAACTATTTTATACCGTTATTTTTTGTGTCTCATTAAATGCTTTCTAAAGCTTAGACTTAGATTTTCAGCCCAAAATCTGAATCGTTAGACGTGGTTAAGTTTCTGGGGAGAGGGGTTTGAAATTTCTACTCCTGAGCACAGTTCAGTTTACCATGTCCACACATTGTGTGCTGTGATACGAGGTAAAAAGACACAAATTAGGATTATGTTACCAAAGCATATTTATTAACATGTAATCACAATAAATGTTCAAAATTGTGACCACCAGAGGTTATGCACGCAGAACAACGGCGACGAATGGAACGGCGAACATTCGCGAAAACATCAGGCTTTTCGAGCACTTCCCCTACAGCGGCGGAAAGTCTGGCGACCAGTTCCTCGGGGGATTCAATGGGTGTCTCATACATAAGAGCCTTCAATCGTCCCCAAAAAAAGAAATCGAGAGGTGAAAGATCTGGCGAGCGAGCAGGCCAAGCAACAGGACCACCTCGACCAATCCATCTGTTCGGAAATGTGATGTCCAGATAGTTGCGGACGTCTCGTACGTAATGGGCTGGCGCTCCATCGTGCTGGAACCACATGACCCGCCGGATGCGTGGAGAAACAACGTTTAACAGGTCTGGCAGCACATGTTGCAGAAATGTGAGGTATGTTTTACCGTTGAGGCGTTCAGGAAGAAGGTACGGTCCGATTAGGTGGTCTCCGAGGATTCCTGCCCAAACATTGATGGAAAAGCGTCTCTGATGAGCATGTGGATACGTAGCATGTGGATTGACATCCGCCCATACATGTGCATTGTGTGTGTTAAATGTACCTTCACGTGTGAAGGTACATTCATCGGTGAAAAGCACAGTTCGTCCAAAATGTGGATTTAGCGCGTTCTGCTGCAGAAACCAGCGGGCGAATTCAATACGATTTGGATAATCCCCTGGAGACAGTTTCTGGACTCGTTGCACATGAAACGGGAGCAAATGTTCATCCTTCAGTACCCTCCAAGTCGTGGACTGTGAGGTATCCACCTGGCTAGCCACTGTTCGTGTACTTGTACTTGGCTGCGCCGCTACTACATCCAGAATGGCTTCTGCAACAACTACTGATTCGTCCTTTTTTGCACGACCTGCATTCGACCGGGAAGCGAGAAATGATCCCGTCTCACACAACTGTCTGTGCAAGCGCTCGAAAGTTTTGCGGTTAGGCAACCGCCTGTTAGGAAATCGCTCTCCGTACATTCGTTGTGCCTCTGCACCATTTCCATCTGCCGCTCCGTAAATTAAATGCATCTCAGCCTTTTCCTTATTCGTGAAGGGCACCATCTTCCGATTCATTACTACAGCGACTTACACTTGACTCACCGTTCACTGGTTTTTATGCCTGAATCGTGTCGAAATTTTGCATACGTGTTCTTCTTCTTCCCCATTTGACATTTGCATACTTTCTGTTTCCTTCTTCACCCGGTGACTAGCGTCAGGAATGGAGCTTTAACGTTTGCATGAGCGACGTTTCCAACTGTGCCAGTGCCTTTATGAGTGAATTCCGACTATGCAGTCCTTGACGAAAGTTGTATTTTTGCCTCGTATCACAGCACAGAATCGTTGGGCATGGTTAAGTAGTGCAAACTGAACTATGTTCAGAAGTTGAAATTTGAACCCCCTCCCCTCGCTACTGAACCACGCTCAGCGATTCAGATTTTGAGCTGAAAATTTAAGTTTAAGTCTAAGCTTTAGAAAGCATTTAATGAGACACAAAAAATAACGGTATAAAATAGTTGTTCGTTACTCCAAAGTCTAAAGCGCCCTCTATCGGAATTTTTTGAAAAATTTCTTTAAAATTTATTTTCAAGAAAATACTGACATAAAGAATAATTTTAGCAAAACGCGGCAGTAGTTAGAGCCTAATCTACGACACAAAGATCGGGAATAACTGATTTTTGTTCTGGGGGGAGAAGGGTTTCAAATTTCAAATTTCAGTTTACGCTACTTAACTACTCGTTAGGACTCAGATTTTTAGATCAAAATTTAAGTTTAAGTCTAAGCTTTCGAAATCATTTAAAGAAATACAAAAAATAACGTTAAAAAATAGTTGTTTGTTACTCCAAAGTCTAAAGCGCCTCCTATCGGCATTTTTTGAAATTGAACTTTAAAATTTTATTTCAAGAAAATACTGGCATAAAGAAAATTTTTTGCAAAAACCGCAAACGAATCGACCAATTTTTCCATGTTTTATAATCATTTGAAATTTCGGACCCTAAACTTTAATGCCCCCTATCTCCTTGGGAATACGTCTGGGACCCTTAGTCTCCTATTTAATATTATTTGTCTTTAAGTGTACTATAACCCCTTAAAATTCTGCCCATCTTTTATGAATCACCCTGTATATATATATATATATATATATATATTAATTGATTGGCGAGTGTTTCTCTTCATAAGGGAAATAAAATATAACATTGGATGGATAAGATATCGTTAAGAAATCGACTGATAATTCATTGATTCCTCATTTTCGGTGAAATTGATACATGAAAAAAGTCCTTCCGGCCTGTACCGGGAGGAAAAGATAGCTTTCATAGTCCATGTTTTTAAAACCTCAACTCATTTTATTCAAACACCCGAAGCTAAAACGCTTGGAACTCGATTACAGAAGATTCAATCCCTGTTTTTGTTAATACTGGATGTGAATGCGAATTTCAGTTAAACAAAAATAAGATTGTTTCAAAATGTCAACCACCCTAGAAATTCCCAGGACTGATATATCTCAGTCATTTTTTAAGACAAAGCCAAAACAAATAATTTTCCGGAATCCTTGTATCATGATCTAACATTTAACGAAAACAACTTTTAATATTTAAAAATTTTTATACATCTTTTGAATTTTTTAAAAAAATTAAAAGATGTACGCCATTTTAAAAACAAGATGACGCATGAATCTGGCCAACGAACTCGGTTGAGATCTTGGTATGTTCTGTACACATGATCACTCAGATTCATATCGGTTCATAAATACGAGATTTACAGCATAACAAATATCAGATTGTTTCAAAGTCTCAGACACCCTAGAGATTCAAACTGCCATTTTTTAAGATATAACCAAAACAGAAAAAGTTCCAGAATTCTTGTATCACATTCTAACACTTAACATAAACAATTGTTTCAATTTATAATTTTTTCGTAAATCTTTTTGAATAAAAAAAAAATATTTAACTGGCCGCCATTTTGAAACAAAATGGCGGATGAAGCTGGCCAACGAACTCAACTCGATCAAGACCTTGTATGTTCTTTACCAGGGCACGATATTTCCGCTCGCCAGCTCGCCATTGGGGAGCAAATATTTAAGATTGGTGAGTAAGTTTCGTCTTTTAAAATGGCTGTGCTTCAAATCAAACTGCATACGCTCAGAATATCGCGCCACAATCTAGCGACACGCGCAAGTATTTTAAGCGACGGCATTTATCTTCCAAAAGAAGAAAAAAGAAGGGCGTCACCCCCTTCCATTTCTCTCCAACGGAAGAACGAATTTCCCCCGTCTGCATTCGTTTCCCCGCTTTCGCACCGCGCAAGTGCCAAGGCTGATTTTTCCGCTTCCGAGGCCGCATCTGATCGCTCATCACTCCAGCGCGAAGTGAATCAGGTTTCGCCACCTAAGTTCAGCTGCTTGAAACACGGTAAAAATTATTCGCTTTCTCCCGAATTTTTAACATTTTAAAAAATTGTTCATATTTTTCATGAATGTGAAATATTCTGGATTTAACAAACAGTTTCTTCTAACAGTGCTCAATTTAAATTCAATTTCTCATAAATAGTTCATTTTCTGGGCAAGTGTGGTGGCCAACGTTACTATCTGAATGAATGTAAAATAATGGCGAGCCTGTGTACGATATGTTAGTCTGTATAGTACCTTTTCAATTGAAATTTCATGCCCTATCCTATACACATACTCAGTCACATCCGATTCGGTTCATAAATAAGAGAGTTACAGCATATGTCAGATATATAATATATATATAAATCAACATTTGAACGGAGGGTGGTTTGGTGGTCTGGGGTTAATGATCGGGGATAATATACCAAATTTTTTTTAATTTGCTACAATATGTAGCTTTTTGTAATGAAAGCTACCTAAAAATCTCGTAAAATTCAAACATCGCTTTTCCAATTCCAAGTAAGCGTTACTGAAAAGAGGACAATATTTACCAAATGAAGCTTAAATATTGAATTTGGATTGCCTTTATGAATGGCCAAATATCGCCAATGAACTTGGAAAATTTAGCGAAATATATATGCAAATTTTTCCGTTCAATTAATAGTAACAAAAAAAATCTATAAAAAAATCCAAAAAGGTGACTCTTAAGTACAATCAAACCTGTCTTCGTATATCTAGATCCAAATTTGAAAACCCTATGTGCGATGGATTCATCTCACCATAATCAACAAACGGACAGACACACAGACACAAAATTTATTTAATTAAATATGATAGATAGATTAAAAAATTGATTTGTGATTTTATATAAATGAAAAATGATTTTGCATAATTCTTAATTTGTATTTCATAAATCTCGAATGTTAAAGCGTAAAAAAAATAAATTTATATACATATATTTGTAGAAAGATTCGCATAATGTAATAAAGAATGTTTTAGTCCAAAAAAAATTATGTATTTATAGTAAAATTGGTATTCACTGAACGTTGTTGAAGACATATTCCATAAATTCTGTAAATAAATTACAAAATTTTAATTTTAAATACGTAAGTTCGTAGAAAGATTCATATAATTTAATAAAAAATGTTTTTAATCCACAAAACTTATGTATTTATTGTAATATTGGTATCCATTGAAAGTGGTTGACGACAACTTACATAAATACTATATACGAATGTTAAAACGAAAAATTAATTTAATTTTTTAGATTACCAAGAATTAGCAAGTAAAAATATTAAATATTTCAAATGCCTTTTAATATTTAATCAATTTCTTGCAATTTTCCTAATAAAAACAAAAATTGCAATTTTTCGTGTTTTGTTTGTTTTGTTTTTAAAAATACAGACAATTTCCTATTTTATTTTATTTATATTTATATATTTATATATATATATTTTTTTTGCGAGCGTTGCATGCTTCTGCGTTTAGATAATGTAAAAATTTTGCTTGTCTAATACATTTGATTTTGTCTATTTGTCCACTCTTATTTTAAGCACTTTAATATTTTCATTTATATAAATGTACATTCTTTAAACTATTTAATCCAGTCAAATAGTCAAAAATAGATGCAAAAACACTGCAAGAAGATTTTATGTTTTTAAACTGTTTATGGGGATGCTAATAACAGGAATTAATGATTTCCCAACAAAATATCTCGAGGCTAAACTTTTTGGAGCCAAAAAACAATGAAATTTTTGGACGTTTTTCAGTTTTTTCCTTATAACTCAAAATTTATAAACTTTTTGTGTACCATACTTAATTAGAAAAAGAAAGAACATTAAATTCTCTACAAGTTTCATTCTAAAAACTTTTTTCTAAACTCATTATTAAGCGCGTCACTAAAATGACACTTTTTTTCAACTTTGTGGAAAATCGCAAAAACCAACTTTAGAGACCATTTTTCATTCCTTTTATCCTCTTTAACGTAACTTGTTTATATTACAAGTATTTCTATGATATCTATAACGATTAATTGAAACAGTAACATAGTAAAAAAATTGAGAAGATTGTAAAATATTTCGTATTTAGAACTTAATTGGAAAACATTAATAATAGGTATTTACATGAATGTAATAAAAAATACGTACAGCAACATTTTTATTATACTTAGTAGTGTCTGGAGCGCTTGTGGGTTGATGGGTCTGGTTCGTCAACCTCAGCTTGAGGAGCAGACGAGCAGGTTGCTGTTTATTCAACAGTTTTGATCTTCTTCGAGTTTCTTGCGAAATCATCAATCTGGTCGTCAAAGTCATCCGCGTTGTTGGTTTGGTCGATAGTTTCCCAGACATTCATTTGCTTCATCATCCTTTTCTTCTGAGTAAATAATGTCATCCACATTTTCGCAGTTGACCCCGTTACAGTTTTTGCAAATTGCCGAGCACTTCAGTTCTGATTTTTGACAAGAGCATGCCTTACTGCACCCCTTCTTACAGCTACATGAAACAACATGCAGCAAGGATTCGGGTGATGGGTTTTGGCCCATTTGAACTAGCTAAAAGACACAGTCAGACCTGCGAACCCACCCCCATTTTTCAGGAGGAGTGTCCCAGACAAGCTTGCATCTGATGGTAAATCGGAGGAAATGATGCTGTGCAGCCTCTTTCGTTGGTGGTAGTCTTGCAAAATGGATTTTGCTTTTTGTGGTAGATTTAGCAAATAACTGGAACCTCAAGATATTCAATGTCTGTGTGGTGTCTATGTATCCACTGTACAATGCGATAATGAATTTTATCCCCGCCTTGATGATTTTTTGATGGATAGTCTCTGATTTATTGAACACACAGGCTATTTCCTCAAGCTGATAATGTTTTTTTCAACGTCTTACAGAACTTTGATTTTCCGTTTCCAAAAAAAGTGGATATTGTATCGCATCCTCTAATTGTATGAGTGAACAGAACATTGTTGTAACTGTATTTGTATGACATGGTTGAAAACCACTTGGTTTCGATGTTACCTTTTCCTGATTTCGGAAAAACAAATTTTTGTGTTGGTTTCCCAAGACCGTCATGATCACGAGAAGGTCAACATCTTCTCCAACAATTACGACACTTTCAGAAGTTTGAGTTCTTGAAATGGCTGAGGTAACAATCATGACATCAGCATCTTCTTCTGCCTGGTCAGCTTGAATTTTGCAATTTTTAAACTTTGTTTTCAGTAATTAAATGAAGTGGTTCTTGTTTCAATCATTGGCCAGAACGTTGTCGGGGGGGACTCTGTTTAACATTTCTGTTGCAAATATGACTTCCGTAGAAGTGTGTATTCGAGATCGACGAACTCTTTCTGCACTTTTCGTTTCATTCTGTTTTTCCTCAGATGGATATCCATCGAATAAAACGGCGACCTGTGATCCAAAATTTTTCTGAATGTAAGAAACATAACTTTTAGCAATAGATTTGAAGGAAGCATTCCGAGGACAACTTACTTTGTGAAGAAGGTACCCTCCGTCAACAACAAAAAACTTATCTTTTCCGATGAGATCCATATTGTTTAATGGGATGAATGCATTGTAGAACGAATATTTTGTGCCTTTTCTCATCCCTTTGTCGGAGAACAGAGACATCAGATAGGGAGAAAGTTCTTTATGTTAGTAAACTCTGCACGTCTTCATCACTCCGCTTCATTCAACAAACCCTTTGGAAAAGAGTCAATGGATCAACAGAAGTGACTGTAATGTTTGAGAATTTTAAACTGCTGACAACAGAAGCCAAAGTTACTACCTTATTCTTTTTCATGAATTTCACACTCGTGAAATTATCTTCAACAATTCTTCTGACTCCCATCTGTCCTCTTTCTTTAGCCAAATAGCAGTTAACGCCAGCCCCTCCAGCAATCCCACTACTGATGGAAATTACGTAATCACTTTTGTAGAAAGGAGGATGCACTAACAACCAATCTCGCAGTTTGTTTGAGTCATTACTGTCTCTATCAATGCGTGAACTTCTGGCATCCACATGCTGCTCCGAAACTTCAAATTCTACTTCACATTATGCCTCTATTTCATCGCATTTTTTTTTTTAATATGAATCATTCCCAGAGTCCATCTCGCTAAAATCTACCTTGAAAGTTTTCCTTTCCACAGTAAGTGACGAAAAGAATTTTTTTCGGGATAGGAGGCGAAAAACATGCCACTTTCTGTGAAGTTGAATAAAGTGTCATTTTCAAAAAGCCGTAGCGCGCTTAATAATGAGTTTAGAAAAAAGTTTTTTAATGAAACTTATAGAGAATTTAATGATCTTTCTTTTTGTAAGTTTGGTACAGAAAAAGTTTATAAATTTTGAATTATAAGGAAAAAACTGAGAAAAGTCCAAAATTTCGTGGTTTTTTTGGTTTCAAAAAGTTTAGCCTCGAGATATTTTATTGGGAAACCATTAATTCCTGTTATTAGCATCCCCATAAAATCTTCTAGCAAATTTTTTGCATCTATCGGCCCTTTTTTCTGACTATTTGACAAGACTAATTTTGCTCATTTTTAATTTTTTTTATTTTTTTTTTAATCATAGTAAATTTACAGTGTTCATTAAAGTTAGAATATGAAGTTAGAATATGAAAGTTAGAATTATGATTAGAATTTAATTTTACTATCCTTATTAAACTATTGATAAATATATTTCTGAAAATAGAAATATGTACATTGAAATTAAAATTAATTATCTTTATTGTTTAAAAGTTGTAATCATTTCTCTTATCGTAAATGTACCCAAGCCACCCCTCTCGATGTCGTTAGTAAGGTCTAAATAATTTACACTTTTTTGTCATAGGAAATTCTCTTGTATATATATATATATATATATATATATATATACGAAAAATCATTTTATATACGAAATTTAAAATAATGTTTTAAATATATGAATCACTTTTTACAAAAAAAATTATCAATTATTTTCATCTATTTTCATAGAATATTTTCAGGAACTTTCATAAAATAATCATAAATTTAAATTACAATAACTCATTAACCATAAAGATAAGTTTCCATAAATTTTCCGTAAAGATAAATATAAAATGAGTTGAATTAGTTTGCTCTTAAATTTCGTAGCGACTAATTTAAAATATATCTTAACTTTTTGTCAGTACATGACGCTGCGCTGTCCCAAAATGTAGAAATTGATCAAATAAACTTCGAAATTTCAAATTATCAAAACATCCTTCATGTATCAATGATTAAATTGAATGAAAGTAAACATTCAGATAATATTGATGCAGTATTACTCGTTAGTTTGAGCCTTCTTACACTTTGAGACATCGCAGTGTTTCTTATAGACGAAATTTAGAACTATTTTTTTTAAATTATTGTATACAAAATTCTTGACCTACCTGATAAATATTTCACTCATTTCATTTTTTAAATTTGTATTGAATTATTTAATTTTAATGTTAGGAAAGTTTTTATGCAGCAGAATGTTTTGAATTTCATTTAATAACGCTACTTTTAAACGTATTTTTAACATGTAATATAAATTATGTGGTTGAGATTCCGGTACAAATCCCATTAAATTGAAATATTTTTAGTAGGCTTTTAGAAAAACAAATCAAAGATTGTTTATCAAACGGAAATAACCATTGCATTAGACAATCTTTAATGAACAATTTCCATAAAAAATAAATTATTGTAATCACCAGAAAGATCAGAGCAGAACAATTATTGGTAATTTCTGTTCGGATTCGTAGGCGCTGCTGCTTGATAATCATATTCTGACGCAAACGGGAATGCTTTTGAAAAGCTAAAATTGAATGTAGAAATTCTGAAATGAATGTATACTATCAATAATGATACATGTTAGAAAATCTCACAGATTTTCATGTAAGCGAAATATAAGTAAAATTAAGCATTGTTTTTTTTACATAGTCTAAACATTGTTTCTCAATCTTTTTTTGGCCAAGCCCCACCAAAGCACATCTAAAATGATGATCTCCCCTCCTTTCATATTTAGCAATAAATATGATAGTATTGTTAGTAACATGTACTCTTATCCATATGGAGGATGCTTAAAAGGGAATTAACAAATGAAAAGTCACTTCGCATATAACTTACGAGTATACAAAAGGTAATATTCTTGTCACACATAGGTTTTTAACACACTAACTTTAGAAATGAAATGAGACCATTCAACTTCGCAGTTATGTCTAGAATCATTTTCTTTTGCGATTAATTTCAGTACGTCAGTGACACATTTGGAATTTTTTTGTGTACTCTAGATATCTATTTGTATAATGCAATCATGACTGCCAACTGCTATGAATTTTTGGCATCAAAATATTCTTCGCCTTATTGTATCGAAGAATTCTATGATTTAAAAAGCAGAAAATTTCTGTCATTAATTACTATTTCCAAAAATCTTACCAGCTGACAGCTATGAACCCAATACACAAGTATCATTTCTGGATTATCATGTATAAAAATTTTAAGTGGTCTTTTAAACATTATTATAATGTATTTTCTTTATTTTTAAACAAAAATGTCTATACCTCCTCCTTTTTGTCTTGTGTACTGTTGGCAATTGTTTCCTATGCAGCATCCAGTAGTATTGTTTCCTCTGCAGCAACCATCAGTAGTCTGCTATCATGTTTATTAGTGTCTATTGTAAGCTTAATTTATAACTTTGAAATTTAAAATCCCAATGTTTTAAGCACTACATTTATAATTTTCCAATCAAACAGAAATTCTCGATTTGTGTCAAAACTGTATGTAATAACATTGAGTATTTTACTCAAAATGAGCATAACAAATACGTAAGAAAAACAATTTAATTAAAAAAAAATTCACCCCAGGCTGTGTTATCCTACTGTACCTAAGATAAAGTTAAATACATTAAAAATTGCTTCTTGCTATATAATACCGACGGTACATATAAGTACCACTTCAAAAACATTTTTAAAATACAGTAAAATACATATATTTGATTCAACAACTAATAATATTTAACAGACATTAAAAAGTAATTCAAAAATGAACAAAGGTGTTACCGACAAATATTGAGATGTTTCACAGCAGAAAATTGATATTGCTCATGACACAATGAAAGGGAAGTCAGAATGAAATACATAGGTCAGAAAATATCCTTCTAAAATACTTTTTGATTAACAGAAGAACTACTTATTTATCGACGATACAATTAAATATTCAATATTGATCCTGAAAAGAATAATTGAAGAATTATTTTTTTTACTTTATGATTCAACTGGTACTTTAAATTATTGTTGGAACATAAAGGGTTGAAATAGTTAGTTTCAAACAGCCGCAAATGCATGAAGTACGGTTCAATCAGAATCCTTGGATATTTTATCAGAAATTTTGAACTGAAAATTTTCCTTATTTAATCACAGAATAATGATTACATTAGGATCAGTGATTACATTTGCGATTACATTAGTAAAAAATTTCTAATCGAAATTACTGGTGATAAAAGAATCAAAATTTTGTAAAGGACGCTTTTCAAAAAGGTGTTAAAAATGCACTATGAATTCAAACATCATATAAAAGTTTCTTATATAATTAATCTAGTGCATATTGTATTTTGAAATTTTAATGAATTTTATCTATTTTATTTTATTTTTCAAATTTGAATGTGTGACTTTTATTTTTAGTCCACAACATCACTTTTGCAAAAGAACTAACAGAGAATGGGATTCTAACAAATCTGGAATCCCCCCCCCCTTAAAATTCCAATTGCACCCCTCTGGAGCGTACGCCCCACGTTGGGAACCACTAGTCTAAATGTATCTCATGTTTAAATTAGTTCATAAAACTTATAAAAAATAAATAATACAAATTTTTAAAACCTTATAAAACTATACAAGGTTCATTTAGTAATTTCAAAATAATAAATGTGAAAATTTTTAAAGTTCAATATTATTTACCCTTACTAATCCATTTTAAATCAACTTTATATTTATTTTCATTAAACAGTTATTCATGCAGAGAAGTGTAAAATACCTTTCATTCACCTCGTTACACATACTTGAACATATCATGCATGCATAATACGTCATTAAAAATACTATTAGTAGATTCAAGTTAAGATTTTTGAGTAGATTTTCTTTTTAATCAGTGCTCTGATCTTGTTCACATTATGCTTTTCAAACTACTTATTTATTTATTTTGACCTATTGCTTTTTGTTTTATTTCATTCCACCGAATTCCAAATTTGTTCAATTAGTAAAACTGCAATGAGATAAATTGATTTAAAACTTATCGAGAAATTTAATTTTAAAGACTCTGTTTTTAACTTATACGCTTACGTTCAATGAATATAGGAAGAGTCTCAAGCTCTCATTCTTTAATGGGCAACTCTTTAAACAGTTTGCAGACTGTTTTTTACAATTATTTTTCATAGCTTTATTAAAAAAAACTATTTATTTATTTTGACCTACTATAGTTGTTTATGAAAGTGGATATATAATATAATTGTATGTATAGCAAATTTAAAATAGAAAGTATCCAATAAGTCAAATTGTTTTCAATCTCTTTTGATTTGAACTGTAAAATATGTATCAGCGAAGCATAAAGCAAGAATCCAATGAGTAAAATTAATTTCGAACATCACAAAACATTTTTTATTCAAATAGATTGGGGTTTACATTTTTCAGCTACTTTTAATAACAGTTTAGTCTATAGTATTAAGGAATATTTCAACATTATGGTCATTGAAACTTATATATGATATTTATTTTGGCCTACTCTCTATGCTCTCTACGATGAATGTCTGTATCACGTCTAATTTAAATATGAAAAAGTACTAATAATCCAATTAGTCGAAATTAATTTCAAACTTTACGAGAAGTTTAATTTTGAATTTCTTATGAGCACTGCTGTCTACTTCTCAACGTAAGAATACGTAAAGACAAGTTTAAATTATTTAATATTCACGCTTATTTTTAGTAAACTCATCAAATCATCTATGAAATATTCCATTACTTTTTCCGCTATTCAATAAATTTCATTCATGCAAATAAATATAAGGTCTCACATACCATTTGCATAAAATTCAACTTTCAAGAAAGTATTTTAATAACTCTTTTGTTAGCAATCTTATACTTGGTTTTACGCGTTATTTTATTATACGCATGGTTACTTTTTTCAAACATATCATACACATAAAATACATCTGTCATTAAAAGAAAAAAAATGTATTAGGCTCAGATCCACAATTATTTTTGAGTAGATTTTGATGTACACAATGTACTAATTGTTTATAAATAATAAATTTTTATATCTTTATACAATAAAACTTACAATAAAACTAGTGATATTTCACAGAAATGTTGTTTCCTTAACTCTTTCAGGAGTTGCTACACTTGCAGGACAATGGGCATGTGATTTATGCGCGCAAGAGACTGCTTTCTGTAATGTAACTTATTTGGATTAATTCACTATGTATTTGACTCTTATAAGACAAAGATTTAGTTCTCACTTGTATAGTAAAATTCTATTTTGTATCTGGTGCAATAATGATGTACAACACGTTGTGCTGGAAATACCTTTTTGCTCCTCCTATAGACATAGTGATTTAAAATTATGTTTCGTTCACTTTTTATATATGGTTTTATGATATGCCCTTCTAAATGTCTCTATGAGCTATTAATCCACCACAATCCTCAATAATCTTTTATTAGTTAGCTGGTCATTACTGTGCTCATTCCCTGCTGAATTTATTGTATTCTAATGAATTTATTGTTACTTAATGATTGTGTTGTTCGTCCGTTATTTTAGAGAATGCTAGACGCTACCTTGTTATATTTTAATTTACTGATAATTGTCATATTCAATGAAATTGAATTTTATGAGAAATTGAAATAAAGATATGAAACAGTGTCTTTATGTCTCAGTCCTTAAAATCGTGTCCATTAACAGCATTACGTACTTTATAGCTTATTAAGTCCAGATTGCTTTAGTACCCACCAGCAAAGATCATTACCATGACTTCGGTATCCATGGTATAAAATTTTTCTGCTGTATACTTCTAAATTCTGAAGTCTTTTGTGTTGGTTAGATATCGATTTACCAAAAAATAGCTTGAGATTTAAAGGCTAACGAATTTAGAATATGTATATTTAGCATGTAACCAAATATTTAAATTGATTTCAAACTTCTCACAAACTTTAAATTTGTATTCTTTATCAAGTATGTTTTCTACTCTAAAGACGAGTTTGAAATAATGAATATTCATTACAGCTTTTATGGATTATTATGGAGCGCCTATTTGCGCTATTTTCAATTAAAATTAATCAATTTAAACGCTTTTATGAGCTTTCATTGAATTAATATTTTACTTTTTGATAATAATTAAAACTCAAGACCAATTATTTTAACAATAGAAACTACTGCGTCCATTTACTTCGATTACATGTTTAATGAAATACTGTAGACTATAAAATACCAAAATGCTGTTATTGAGGCTTTAATTACTATTAATTTATGGCAATGTACACTTAAAAATTGCCTTCTGTGCAAGCCTGGTGATGTGTTCGAAACTGGCTTTAGGTACATACAATTAGCTCCATTACATTATGAATATTTGTTTTTTGAAAAATAAGCCAAAGATGCTGTTTATTTATTTATTTTTATTTATTATTTATTATTTATTTTATTTTATTTATTTATTTATTTATTTATTCATTTATTTATTTATTTATTTATTTGCGAGACTTCGTTGAATATTGCGCGCTATCGCCTTTATTATTATTATTATTATTATTATTATTATTATTATTATATTTGTCAGATAAAAAACACTACTATGCCTATAAAAGGTGATGGAAATTGTCTTTTGCACTATTTAAATTTGTATTTATAACGCCAAAGGTAGGCGTCTCGACATCAGGTAAGAAACTGTTTCTAAAATTACGAATAAGTGGAAATTATATAAAGATTTTTTAGTGGGTCTACGTGTTACATTTCTGTAATTAGTAGCAGCGAATATTAAAATAAATACAGCTGACAACTTTGATTGGTACCAACGGTATTCTACTGGTACCAACTGGTATTTTAATAATAAACTTTTTAAATTACATTCTGAGAATTTTGCGTGGTTTTATTTATATACCTAATGTTTTTACTTCACATTTTCTCTTTATAGAGATTAAAACAATTTTTCACACATAGAACGTACTTAAATCTCATTAAAAAAAACATAACTTTTTTCTTTCAGATAGCTGAAATCAGACATATATACGTCGTAAAGAACATTTTCACCCTACGTTATTGGTCATCTTCAGTTTACTGACATTTCTTTATAGCCTCTTTGTTTAATTCGATCTTTCCCGGTCTTTCTAAAATTTAAAAGATGGCGTCATCTGTTGTCTTTTGCAGTGTGCAATCTTTTACATTTTAGTAAAAACTATATGTTTAGATATGGCATTATAATAAATAAATTAAGAAATACGTAATGCTTATTTATATTTTTGTATGTCATTAAATAATAATTGATAATAAAAATGTATATATAAACTATAGTATATTTTCTTAATTTTCACATTAAAAATTAAAAGTATAATTTAAATAAATATTAAATAACATTTTATATTAAAATTTTCATTAAAAATAGTCATTTTATGCTGATATTTCCAGATTTTTTTTTTTTTTTTTTTTTTTTTTTTTTTAAACAGAATTTTTAACTGGATTACACTGGTATAAGAATATTTAGTGGTCTAATAATGAAAGTAAGGATAAGTAGAACTGATTATGTCTACAAAAAGAAGATTTCAGCTGGTTTAAATGTAGATATTTTGCCATTTTTCAATAAACAAAATGCAAAACTTTAATTTCAATGCTCTTTTATAAAATGCACTAGAATTGTTGCTTCGTTTTTTTAAGATTAAAAATTTTATTAAATTAAGTGACGATCTATTAAAACATGATCATTGTATCAAAATAGAAAGAGCGTGAACAACAAAATTATTTAGTTGAATAATTTTGTTAAAAAAGACATATCGGTTTTCTCTGGCCTCAAACTGATTAAAACTAGTCAAAAAAATGATTCAGATGCGGAAAATAAGTTTCGCATTGCAACAACATAAATGCAGTTCTTTCGATAGTGTAAAATACTCTCCAAATGAGAGGTACTCGCAATTTCCGTTTGAACATTTTCGTGTTCACTCTCTCTATCACACACAGTACATTATCATTAAAAAACCAAAATAGAACTCTGGCCGAATAACATCGTGCGGAAATTCTAATTTACACACATGCATATAAAGTCGTTTTATAGATAGAAAAAAAATGGATTTAGGGAACATCAAAATATAAAAATATAACAACATTTCCACATTCTGCTTCAAAATACAAAGAGTACATGCACTCTAAAAACAACCCTGTAGATTTAACAGGAAAAATCTGTCAGCTCTGATACCAGATTATCCCTGTAGTTTGTACAGAAAAAATCTGTTAAAGTCTAGTCTAGAGTAGAGATCCCAATATCATAAAAGAATAACATTACCGGCAATACACGTTAAAAGTGAAGAATTGTATGACTATAAATCTTTTCACCAGAGGGCGAAAACTATATCTGCGCTAGGTAACAGAGAAAATCTGTACTTTACATAAAATGGAGATATTCTGTTAAAAGTACTCTAGAATATCTTTTAAAACTACAGGTTTTTTTTAGAGCATGTAAATTTATAGTTTAATTTTATAATTCGGCTAGAAATTATATATTTTACCACAATATATTTTTAATTTAATATCGATGGATATACCGCGTGCGTCGTGCAACTTCAGAAATTCATTTAAAAGAAGCAAATGATGCTAAAAAAAATGTGGTTTGAAGGAATGTGATTAGAGGTAGATAGGATTGTTTTTAATTAAAATAAATCGGTCAAGTGCGAGTATAATGCGGGGTTAATGCAAGTATTTAATGTACGATATTTAAAATTTATATAATTTTTAAATACCGAAAAGTACTGTAGAATATCTTTTAAAAGTACAGGTTTTTTTTAGAGTGTGTAAGTTTAATGTTGATTTTAAATTATTCGGCTAGAAATTATTTTTTACCACAATATATTTTTAATTTAATATCGATGGATATACCGCGTGCGTCATAAGTTCTTTAAAAGTTCATAAATTCATTTAAAAGAAACAAATGATGCTAAAAAATTGCAATTTTAAGAAATGTGATTAGAGGTAAATAGGATTGTTTTTAATTAAAATAAATCGGTCAAGTGCGAGTATAATGCGGGGTTAATGCAAGTATTTAATGTACGATATTTAAAAATTATAGAATTTTTAAATACCGAAAAGTACTGTAGAATATCTTTTAAAAGTACAGGTTTTTTTAGAGTGTGTAAGTTTAATGTTGATTTTAAATTATTCGGCTAGAAATTATTTTTTACCACAATATATTTTTAATTTAATATCGATGGATATACCGCGTGCGTCATAAGTTCTTTAAAAGTTCATAAATTCATTTAAAAGAAACAAATGATGCTAAAAAATTGCAATTTTAAGAAATGTGATTAGAGGTAAATAGGATTGTTTTTAATTAAAATAAATCGGTCAAGTGCGAGTATAATGCGGGGTTAATGCAAGTATTTAATGTACGATATTTAAAAATTATAGAATTTTTAAATACCGAAAAGTACTGTAGAATATATTTTAAAAGTACAGGTTTTTTTAGAGTGTGTAAGTTTAATGTTGATTTTAAATTATTCGGCTAGAAATTATTTTTTACCACAATATATTTTTAATTTAATATCGATGGATATACCGCGTGCGTCATAAGTTCTTTAAAAGTTCAGAAATTCATTTAAAAGAAACAAATGATGCTAAAAAATTGCAATTTTAAGAAATGTGATTAGAGGTAAATAGGATTGTTTTTAATTAAAATAAATCGGTCAAGTACGAGTATAATGCGGGGTTAATGCAAGTATTTAATGTACGATATTTAAAAATTATAGAATTTTTAAATACCGAAAAGTACTGTAGAATATCTTTTAAAAGTACAGGTTTTTTTAGAGTGTGTAAGTTTAATGTTGATTTTAAATTATTCGGCTAGAAATTATTTTTACCACAATATATTTTTAATTTAATATCGATGGATATACCGCGTGCGTCATAAGTTCTTTAAAAGTTCAGAAATTCATTTAAAAGAAACAAATGATGCTAAAAAATTGCAATTTTAAGAAATGTGATTAGAGGTAAATAGGATTGTTTTTAATTAAAATAAATCGGTCAAGAGCGAGTATAATGCGGGGTTAATGCAAGTATTTAATGTACGATATTTAAAAATTATAGAATTTTTAAATACCGAAAAGTACTGTAGAATATCTTTTAAAACTACAGGTTTTTTTAGAGTGTGTAAGTTTAAAGTTGATTTTAAATTATTCGGCTAGAAATTATTTTTTACCACAATATATTTTTAATTTATTATCGATGGATATACCGCGTGCGTCATAAGTTCTTGAAAAGTTCAGAAATTCATTTAAAAGAAACAAACGATGCTAAAAAATTGCAATTTTAAGAAATGTGATTAGAGGTAAATAGGATTGTTTTTAATTAAAATAAATCGGTCAAGTGCGAGTATAATGCGGGGTTAATGCAAGTATTTAATGTACGATATTTAAAAATTATAGAATTTTTAAATACCGAAAAGTACTGTAGAATATCTTTTAAAAGTACAGGTTTTTTTAGAGTGTGTAAGTTGAATGTTGATTTTAAATTATTCGGCTAGAAATTATTTTTTACCACAATATATTTTTAATTTAATATCGATGGATCTACCGCGTGCGTCATAAGTTCTTTAAAAGTTCATAAATTCATTTAAAAGAAACAAATGATGCTAAAAAATTGCAATTTTAAGAAATGTGATTAGAGGTAAATAGGATTGTTTTTAATTAAAATAAATCGGTCAAGTGCGAGTATAATGCGGGGTTAATGCAAGTATTTAATGTACGATATTTAAAAATTATAGAATTTTTAAATACCGAAAAGTACTGTAGAATATCTTTTAAAAGTACAGGTTTTTTAGAGTGTGTAAGTTTAATGTTGATTTTAAATTATTCGGCAAGAAATTATTTTTTACCACAATATATTTTTAATTTAATATCGATGGATATACCGCGTGCGTCATAAGTTCTTTAAAAGTTCAGAAATTCATTTAAAAGAAACAAATGATGCTAAAAAATTGCAATTTTAAGAAATGTGATTAGAGGTAAATACATTGTTTTTAATTAAAATAAATCGGTCAAGTGAGAGTATAATGCGGGGTTAATGCAAGTATTTATGTACGGTATTTAAAATTTCGACATTTCAATTCTACCCTAGAATTGTGTATATAGAAATCAAATTATTTATTTTATCCATTAAAAAATATTTTTCTTAAGCATATTGTTTTTCCGGTAGTAGATAACTAAATTCGAATTGAATATATTTTTGTATTTTTATCTATGTTGTTAAAATGTATTTCACTTTCAGTCTAGAAAATCTAGAACATTCATTATTATTTTTTTATTTGTTTGTTTAAAATAAAATTTCTGTAAAATGAATTTTATTATTTCTTTTTAGTTTGCAATATTTTTCAATAATAGAAGATTGGAAGCATTTTTTCAATTATTTGTATTGGTAAGTATTTAATTTTAAAAATTATAATTTTTTATAAGTAAAAATTGTAGCGAATTTTTCGGCATTGAAGTACAAACTATCCATAGTAACAAATGTTGAAATTGTAAGAAGTAAAAAAAAAAAGAAGTATATCTCAATAATACATATCTATAGAAACAATAATAAATATATATATTGTTTACAGTGATGTTAAAATATGTCTTACAAAGATATTCTTATTAATAAAACAAACATTTAATACTCTAAGTATTTTTTTCAGTCATTGAAATTTAAGAGTTGTATCTAAATGTAACAATTTAAACATGTATTCCACATTATTTCCTGTTAAAAATTCCTGCAGAAAATCTCTTTTATCGCAATATATATTTTACTGCTTTACTGATGAATATATAATGGGTGTGTAAGAAAATTTAAAATCGTGAAACATATTTAAAATTATTCAAAATAGATTATATAAGATAAAACAAATTAATGGAATGTTTACAGAGTAAACACAGACTTGTTTAAATATTAAAATGTTAACTTCTATGTTAGCCTTGCCTATGTAGAAAAAAAATCTTATTTTCTTAAAAAAAGAAAAAAAATTCTAATGACACAAATCCACTTTACTTGTTGGTACAGATCACAGTGTAAACATGTCTACATTTGTTCACATTAGTTTAAGAAGACGCATCGCAGAATTTAAGTACATGAAGAATTTTTATAGGAATGTAGTAGATATTGATTTATGTTTTATGTTTTGTTTGATTATTTAAAAAAAGTAATCACTCAAGTGCGAGTTTTGCTAGCGTACACAGCGTTCCGTACAATAAATTTATTAATTACTAACTGCAATATTACAAAGAAAACGTAGCTAAAAGATTTTGTAAAAAACATGGAAATATTCTATGAATTATTTTACAATAATTGCCTTCAATAAATTGAAATCAATTGCAATGAAAAAACTTGATTATTTATCACTGTGACTCGTCTTACCTAAAACAAAGACCCTGTACAAAGTTTGAACTTGGCATTGCGCCAAGCGTTTTTCTAGATAGATTTTTAATTGATATAACCTCTAATTTCCGGCAATTTCTGTCAAAAATCATTATCAACAATTCTTGAATGATTCCGCGTCGATAGGTACATCGAGCGCCCACAAGGTTAAGTTTGTGTGTAAAGGAAAATGCGATTTTCTAAAAACTGTCTGATCTAGGATAATCGCAATAGTTTCCTACAATGATTAAATAAACTCCTACTGCACCTAATTTTTTCATAATTTTAATTTTAGTAGTTTCGAAATAGGGACATAGTTTTTTCTGTACATTCTGTATCTTCGACAATAATATATATATTTTTTGAAAATGTAATATCTAAAATTAAAACAAATATATTTTTGAGTTCGATGTTCCGAGATCTTTCGAACGATATCCCGTACGATACTAAAATAATTGTTTTTCAAGTAACTTATACTTGGGTAACTTACTTATACTTTAGGGAGGGTATAAACTCTCCCTAAAATTTTCCTGAATATATTTGTGAAATGCTAATAATCTAAAAATATATGAGTCAATAGCCTTTATAATTCTGCCTAGTTTGAACTTTCCACGTACCATAACTTACGAGAAAAATGTCTATGACAGATGTACAGACAGATATACAAGTGAACTTACAATGGTTCTGTTTTTAGTTTTTATTAAGGAATTTTTTTTAATAAAGAAAAAGGCGTTTTTTTTTCAAAATTATATGATCTAGGATAATCGCTATAGTTTTTCTACAAGGATAAAATAAAATCCTAGAACCCAATTTCTAAAAGTATTTTGTAGTTATAATATATGTGAAATTCAAACTGATTTCAATCTAAGAAAAATAAATAACATTCGAAAAATAATTTTAAGTAAGAAATTCAATGTACATAATTCTTTTTCAGGATATAAAGCTTGATAAATTGCACTGTACTTAAAACTAATAGTACTTCTTTGAATTACATCTTTCCTTTATGCAAATACTTACTAAATAAAGATATAAAACTATAAGTGATTTTGAGTCACAATAGTAAATGAATGAAACTCAGTAAATTCTAATTTAGAATAAATGATGATAAATATAAAATGAATAAAGTTTCTACAATGATGTTAAGCTACATTAAATCAAAGGTAAAACACGATATATCTTTTTAATTCTTTTTTTTCAAGATTTTCAAGGTTTAACATTAAAAGACACTTGTCATAAAAGAGCGTATTGCACGATGTAACGAATAATCGAAATGTTCCTTTATTAAAAAAAAACATTCTACATCAATAAGATTCATTTAGTATTTTGTTTTCAACGAAGCAAAGACCTTGCCATTCATTTTTAAGGTAGTCTTAAAGTAATTATACTAGATGCAATTTGAATTGGCTTCTCAATGTCAGTTTCCCTGTCCTTATCTTAGGTCAGTAACTATGGTAACTCCACATCTGGCTGATTGACTGCTTTTTTTTCACTCTATTTGACATCAGAAGAAAGCTTCGGCCTCTGTTCGATTATAGCAATGGGAAAAACGGGACCAGGGGCTCACGTCTTCTAGTGTTATGACAACGAAGGGATGAAGTAGGAAGGACGGATTTCCTTGATAAGCCAATTGAAATTACATAGAGTATAGTATATGTTTAAGATCTACATACTGGTTAGCAAAATTTAATAAAATGCAAATAGTAAAATGATTACTTAGTACACATACTGAAACAATAACCTGTGTCGAGGAAAAATAAATATTTTATTGCACCTTCAATGAAGCATAAAAATTAAATTTCGGATAATTGTGATTCAATGAACATTTAGGAAGATATGAGAATGGAAATTTCGGAGAATGATTATTTTCATTTCCCCGTGTTCAAAGAACCTATTTTTGGACTTATAAAAGAATCCAGGGATACTGAGTTCCATTATTCCACATACTGAATATATAAAATTATTAATTCAATATCTTGGAAGACATATTTGCCATTAGGTCGTTAAATCTTTAAATAGAAACGGTTCATGTTCAAAGATAATGTTAGATGTCATTATATTTTAAGTTTTACAGATAATAACTTCAACCCCATTCAAATGCCATAGTAGATATTTTGTTTCTTCTATAAATCCCCTTTATGTTTTCATAGTTTCCTACATCTCAGTTTATACGGCCAATGTTGATACTATTTCAAGGCGGTTCTAGTGTATTTCATGCAATACAAAATTTCTCTTCACTCGAAATTTTCCACTTCCGTGTGATCTTCAAAAACGTTGTAAAGGCAATATTATTTCATAGTAGACAACAAAAAAGGGAACAATAGCAATATTATCAAAAGTTAATTTTTATATACTCCATTGGCTTCTATCGGTGCAGTAATAGCGTGTTTTACGATTACGATCGAAATAAAAATTCATTATTCCCGAACATTTAATCATGTCTGTAACTGGGGGGAAAAAACATGCCACCATTTAGGGTCTAAATTTTTTAAAACTTTTTTTTTATTTAAAAATACTTAAATGTTTATGAAATTCGCGGGTTTTACATAATTTAAATAATATTGTGAATTACAAAATTCCATTACTTTATTATTTTTTTTTATAATTTCGTTATATAAATATTTTAATGTATGTGATTGAATTTTAATCGCTTCATTCTTAAGAAATTTCTTTAAATTCTTTGTATAGAATTTTTTAACTGCTAATTTGCATTGATTAAAAAAGAGTAATTTTAGAATGTATTATACAAAAAAATCACAAAGAAAATTTCTTCAAGAAATAGGTTGTTCTGAAGATAAAAGAAATCACCTACTTTCTACCAACAATATCTTTTAACTGGTTTAGCAGGGATGGTTAATAACTTTCCTTATATATTATATCTTTCATTGGGGTTTATAAATTCATACATCATTGTTTATATTTTATCAGTTAATTTATAATTAATTAACATTGGATTTCTAAAATTCATAACTTAAATATTATACTGATATTTTAATTCACATTTTAATACCAAGTGAATTTCTTTTTTGAAAACTATCAATGAAAACGAATGACGCACGCATTTATTTTTTGAATATTTTAATGTTATAATTTTCGTATTTAACTTTGTCATTTTGCTCAATGCTATTTTAAATATTATTAGTAATTCTGCATTTGTAGCATTTGTTTCATTAAATGAGTTTCATCATTTTCAAATATTTTCATAATAATGGAAAGAATAATTAAGTATCACTTTTGGGGTAATTGAAAATCTTTTTTCTCGAATAAATTATACATTATTAAAGTATTATTAAAATATATTCAATCAAATTTCCTTACACTTAAAATTTAGCAAGATGATAGTAATAAAACAAATTCATAATTCATCAAATTCTTGTGATCCGTTTGTATTTAAAAAATTCCACATCTACCGGAAATATCTTTAGAAAATAATGATAGAATTAAAACAACATTAAAATATTTAAATTTTATTGAACATGTTCAGTTGATCAAGTAACAGAACTTTGCCTTTCAGGCGGTTCGGAAAACTGAAATTGCAGAATACATGGGTGTTTCTTGACGTAAGTAGCGTACTAGAATTTAGGAATTGATATTGTCTATCCTATAAATAGAAATCTCTGAAATCAGACAATTAC
Organism: Maratus michaelseni; assembly: GCA_963931845.1. NCBI lineage: Eukaryota > Metazoa > Arthropoda > Arachnida > Araneae > Salticidae > Maratus > Maratus michaelseni. The sequence continues at coordinate 400,430,953 of OZ007592.1, forward strand.
TCGTGTCAACTACATTGTACTCGATGAATTAAACTTCCATAAATAATACATAGCATAAGGAAGTCATTGCCCTTAGATATGCCTATCAGATTTTTGTTCCCATATATTTTGACTTGAATACGTCAATAATTACGCCTCAAAAAACTGACTTGGAGGTAGAACCTCACTTTTCTTCTGAAGTTTGAAAGTTTCATTCCTTAAGTGAATGACAGTTGTATATTTTCCATATGTTTAACTTTCTAAGTTTTTTAGATGAAGTTGTTTTATCTTATTTTTCATATTATGGTTTTACACTGGAACATTACGCTGGTCTTATTACATTATGTTTGACATTCAGAAATTGATTACTTACGATTATTTAATTATAAAATTGGTATGTTACTAAAAAATGTGAAACTTACAATGTAAGTATTTTTAATAATTTGAAACAAAATGAGAATATACATAAAACGTAAACAGGGTTAGACATTGGAACACTTAGGTAATTTAATTATAAAAGAATGGAGCATTATTATAATTATTTTACTTTGTTCTATTTTTACAAGAAAGTATTGGATTCGTGAAAAATTTCGATTTCCGGTTTTCGGCGGATTAATACGTTCTAGAGGTTCCTGAACACGATTTGATCTCAAGAACTGATGCACGAAATGTAATAAAACTTTATATTCAGTTAGTCCCTGATATAAATTAATGCTGATTAGTTTTTAGTGTAGATCTCCCAAAAGGTGGCGCTCTTATGCTACATTTTACACGATTTTCATGATACTCAAGAACAAATGCGCAGAATTACTTAAAACTTTAGATTCTGTTAGACATAAATAGGTGGTGATTATATTTTGGTGTAAATAACCTAACAGGTGGCGCTGCTATGCTACTTTTTTAATGATTTTCTCGATAGCCATACCTCAAAGAACTAATGCACAGAATTTCATCAAACTTCATATTCAGTTAGACGTTGAAATAAGTGGTTGTTGATTAGATTTTGGTGAAAATGAGTTTCATCATTTTCAAATATTTTCATAATTATGGAAAGAATAATTAAGTATCACTTTCGGGGCAATTGAAAATCTCGAATAAATGATACATTATTAAAGTATTATTAAAATATATTCAATCAAATCTCCTTACACTTAAAATTTAGCAAGATGATAGTAATAAAACAAATTCATAATTCATCAAATTCTTGTGATTCGTTTGTATTTGAAAAATTCCACATCTACCGGCAATACCTTTAGAAAATAATGATAGAATTAAAACAACATTAAAACATTTAAATTTTATTGAACATGTTCAGCTGATCCAGTAACAGAACTTTGCCTTTCAGGCGGTTCGGAAAACTAAAATTGCAGATTACATGGACGTTTCTTGATGTAGGTAGCGTACAGGATAAAAATAACTTAGGAATTGCTACCTAAGTTTATCTCCCAACAGATGGCGCTGCTATGCTACATTTTTCAGGATTTACACGATTTTAGTGATAGTCATATCTCAAGAACTAATGCACGGAACTTAACAAAATCTTAGATTCAATTAGACCTTGACATAAATTGAGGCTGATTCGTTTCTGGTGTTTGTGAAATTTGTATGAGATAGAAAAATGTTTTGGGATTGGCACATCCGACTATTTTTTTCTTGTGCGAAAATAAAGGTTCTTGCACAGTATAACTTATTTAATACGATAAGTATGAAAAAAAATTAAAATTTGAAATCTTATTTAAAGAAACCTAGTTATTCTGTAAAGAAATATCTGAAAATAAATTTTTACCTTATTTTAGTAAATGGAAATATATATTTATTCTTTCTAGTTTGTTTGAAATTAGCTATTATGTATTGACAACAGTGGATAACATGCGTAAACAGACTTCACCAAGGAAAGATATTTACATTAACCCAAATATGTAATAGTTTGCGCAGATAATGATATTATAACTAAATTTACATACTTCTCAATTTTAAATGTTTATTTTCTAGATCTATATACACTCTATTTGACTAATTTTTATGGGACTCGCTGCTTGTCAACTGCTGACGGTTTGAATCTCGTTTCAGTCTTCCGTGTGTCGGATTCCATTTTAAAGAGAAATCCCGAACTATTTAACTGTCATCAGCGAACAATTACCGCAGCTTCCAAAAGCAACACCATTCATATTTATTAAAAGTAGCGGTTAAATATTAGAAGATTCTAATATTTTAAAATGATGATGATAAAAATCTGCTTATTCATAACTACGATAACCGCGTGTGAAAATCGCGCATAAAGTGAAAATAATACTCAGTGAAAATAAGGAATTTTGATATTGTCATCAGAATTCTGCATATGATATATCTATTTTTAAAGAAATCTCATTTATTCAGTATCGGAAAATAAATATTTCTTGTTAATGACAGTTTTTTTTTTTCTTTTTGAAAATAACATTTATAGAAATATAACTTTTCTACCATAAGGAGATGTTAGAGATAAAAAATAAGTTTAAGCACAAAAACGAAAAATATTTAAGTGAATTATAAAACAGTCATTTAAAATATATAAAAAACATGTTAATGGAGTTTTAGAAACGTAAACACAGATAATTTAAACTTAGAAATGACACATCCTATTCTATTTTTATATACAGAGAAAAATAATATGATTTCACTAAAAAACTGTCATTATAGAAATATATGTTAATATCGCATTTAAATTTGAAATTAACATATCTCATTTTCGAAATATTTTTTGTACATTGTATTTTTGGAATGAAAGAAAAAGACCTTAAATGCACTTTAATGATCATTAAATAATTAATTTATTTTCTATTTTGTATAACTTATATTAATATATAATTAATTTATTTTTCAGTTGTTTATTATTATCAGGAAACGACTAGTCTTGGCTGTACATTGATTCAGATGTAATAGTTTTATTGAGACTCTTTATAGATAAAGTGGGCCGGTTTCACTTTTTCGAGGAAGAAAGTATCTGAAAACTTTAGATAATTACATATTTAGTGTACAGAATTTGAATTTTTCACACCGTTATTGAGCGTATCATGCTTGTAATAAGTAAGATAATATTTGTTACGAATGCGTTGGTTTTCTAAAAGCGTGCTTACACTGTGCTTTATCTTAGCTTTAACTGTATTAAAATAAAAGTGGAAAAACTAATTGTGAACCCGATTTCGTCGTGTTTACAAATTAACTTATGATTGTATGGAAATCTTCTAGTAAACCGCAGTATAAAAGTAGCTTAATCGTGATCAATCGAGAATTAGGAATAATAAACAAAATAATTGGATGTTGGTGGTAATAATAACGACCACTTCTGTTAGAAGATAATGGATTCTTCAAAAAATGAATTTTCTCATCACTAATACTGACAATGAAAGCGATCAGAATTATTTTTTCAAGGGTTCTCAATTTTAAAACGCACATAAAACAGTTTATTTAATATTCAATTTATATGAAATTTTATAATATGTGAAGTAGAAACTTTTAATATATTTTTTCGCCAAAACGAGTTAAGATGATACGTGGCTTCGAAACAAAGATTATTATTATACTTTTAAAGCTGTCAATGCACAATTAAACGTGTTTCTTCTCGCACTAATGGCTACAATGATAATTTAAAAAGCTTATTTCTGCGATTTCCCAAAAATTAAATTGATTTTCAGAATTAAAGAAAAATTTAAGAAGATATAAACAGCCATAGATAAAAGCATAATATACGTTCAAAGAACATAAAATAAAATTACTTATGAATTTAAAATGTCGATAGCTGTTTTAATATTCTAAAAGTAAAATTTAAAATTTATATATTTTTAAGAATATTCCTAAGAGATATGTTCAAAAATTAAAACTCAAATATAAAGAAATTGAAATAAGATTGGGATGTACATTCTCAGATCTTATACAAATAAATACTCTGAAATATATATTTTTTGTCTATTTTAATAAGAATTTGTGACTTTTCATATCCAATTCAGATTAACTGCCTAAATATCTCACATAATGATATATTGCATTGCATTTGCATAAAACTGGCATCAATAAGTAGAATATCATTTAAAGGACAATAGCTTCTTTAACTTCTTTTCGCACGCTAGAAGTTGGGTAGACAAATATTATGTAATCTGTAAAACCATTATTTGATATTAGAAGAACTTTACATTAAATTTAGTTGCAAATTTCATCATAAAAGGTAAATATCATTTTAAGAACACTTTTGTTTATCTTTTAAAGCTAGGGTTACTTCGTAGATAGAAACAAAATCAATGAAATTCAACAATATTTCTATTTCCATTTTATACAAAGAATAAACGAAACAAACGTATTTTAAAAATAACGAAAAATTAAATTTCTGTAAACAACGTAATACTTTCCATTATTTTATATATTTTGCTTTTCATACTTTTTTGTAAGAAGTCTTCGCTAAAATGGATTCTACTCTAATATGAATTAATATATATACAAATATTAGAATATTATAAGCTGCCAAATATATTTTCTAATTTTCTCTCTCTCTCTCTCTCTCTCTCACACACACACACACAAAAAGTAATATATATATATGAGTGTGTGTGTGTTTGTGTGTGTATACATAATGTAGAAAAATATTAACTTCGAATGCTAACAATCAAATTCGTTAACCTTTCAAGGTCAGTGGTATGTTTATGAAAACTCCTTAACTTTAAATCCCAAATGTCACAAATGGCACCAGAAATTTGGTATAAGATTTTCCGTTTATTACGTATGTGAAATATAGCTTTTTCTTATTTCCAAATAAATTTGTTCGTAAATTCCGGTATCAATCATTTATTTAAAAAAATTAGCAGTTGAACTACTTTGCCCCTGAAAGGGTTAAAAGAAGCGCTTTTTTCCAAAAAATAACGTTCAAAGTTATACCATAAAAACGCTGTAAAAGTGTGCAAAATTATGAAATTTTACAGAAAATGTTTGATATTTTTCATAATAAAAATCATAAATGTTATTCTAAAAACGTTTGCACGTTCGTTTTAAAAACGCTGCATTTTCATCCAATACAATTATATAAGACTAGCCGGTCTTCGCCCGTCTAGTCGGTTGTTTCCGAGTGGGGCCCAGAAAGTACATTTTACATGCAACCAGAAAAAAATATATAAAATTAAATTTAAAGTATTTTATATATTTTTTTCTGGTTGCATGTAAAATGTACTTTCTGGGCCCCACTCGGAAACAACCGGCTAGACGGGCGAAGACCGGCTAGTCTTATATAATTTTATTGGATGAAAATGCAGCGTTTTTAAAACGGACGTGCAAACGTTTTTAGGATAACATTTATGATTTTTATCAGTATTTAGATCAGTATTTTTATCAGTATCAGAATATCAGATTTTTAACATTTATGATTTTAAAGTATACGAAAATAGCTAATAAGAATATAAAAAAAGCACTTAAATAAAGATTTCGCGACATAAATATTTTTTTTTCATGAGCCCCCTGACAAAGTACTACTGAGTCTTACCCGTGATTATCTAGGGTTTGGGGCCCAAGTAGCACTTTGTATCTGGGCCCCACTCGGAAGCGACCGACTAGTATATAATAAAAAATCAGCAATAGTTCTCTTTTTCGTCTAATCATCCGCAATCGGGTTCACAGCCGATGTTGCCCACAAACTCCCTAGCTTTAAAATCACTAAAATACATGATTAACCTTTTTTTTTTTTTTTTTTTTTTTGTAGATTTGTGAAGCGGGGTTTCACATTCTTACTTAAAACTGCTGCTGAGATATGGCACAATTACCTAAAACTTTGGAAACACAATGTGACCCCCTTCATGGATTATTATCTAAAATTGCTGAAATACATATTTAACTATTTTCTAGTACATTTGTTATCCTAAATTTCATTCTCCTACCTATTACTGAGATATCGCAAAATAACATAAGAAATTCAACCCCCATTTAACCCCCTTTATTGGCTCAAATTCTAAATTAACAGAAATACGTTTTTAACTATTTTTTTTGCATTTGTTATCCTGAATCTGTGATTACAAGCTCATAACTAAAAATGCTCCTGAGACATGGCGAGCATTCGAAATGACCTAAAATTTTCAACCCCAATTTAGCCCCCTTATTGGGTGAATTTCTAAAACCGCTGAAATATATTTTAATTATTTTTATAGCAGATTTGTTATCCTGAATTTCACGCTCGTATCCAAAACTACTGATGAGATATGGTGAAAAGGTAAAATCACCGAAAATTTTCGACCCCCATTTAACCCTTTTATTATTTGAATTTCTAAAATCACCTAAAATACATGTTTAACTATTCTTTAGTACATTTATTATCCCGTAATTCACGCTCCTAACTATAACTTCTACTGAGATATGGCAAAATGGCGTAAAACATTCGACCCCTATTTAACCCCCCCCCTTAGTGTCTGAATTTCTAAAATCGCTGAAATACATGTTTAACTGTTTTTTTAGTAAATTTGTTATCCTGAGTCTCATGATTCTACCTATAATTTCTACTGAGATATGGCAAAATGACCTAAAATATTTGACCTCCTATTTAAACCCCTCAGTTTCTGAATTTCTGAAATAGCTGAAAAGTATGTTTATCTATATTTTTTATAGATTTGTTATCCCGAATTCCGAACTCCTAACTAAAAATGCTGCTGAGATATAGCGAGCACGCAAAATGACCTAAAACTTTCGACCCCCCCATTTAACCCTCTTAATGGATGAATTTCTAAAATCGCTGAAATATGTGTTTAATTATTTTTTAGTAGATTTGTTATCTTAAATTTCACGCTCTTAGCTAAAACTGATGATGAGATATGGTGAAAATGTGAAATCACCGAAAATTTTCGACCCCCCATTTAACACACTTAGTGGTTGAATTTCTAAAATCGCCTGAAATACATGTTTAACTATTTTCTAGTAGAATTGTTATCCCGAATTTCACGCTCCTACTTAAAACTCCTGCTGAGATATGCCGAAAAGACGAAATTATCTAAAACTTTCGACCCCTCCCCCATTTAACCCCCTTAGAGTGTGAGTTTTCAAAAATCCTTTCTCAGTGGATGCCTGCATTGTATAAAAAACATGTCTTCCAAATTTCATTGTTATAGGACAAACTGTTGAGGCTCGGCGTTGATTATGAGAAAATCAAGCTACTCTTTTATAAGTATAGATTAAATTGATTCTCTATGATTTACAATGCCGCAATGACTACATTAAATTTTTGCGTGAGTAATAAAATATTTTTCAAGAATATGTTTTGTAACGTGAATTGTTTTATTTTTTTCAAAAGCTTCTGCACCCATATTAAATCTCTAAATTAGTATTTTGGAAAAGTTTACGAAACTGTTATTTTGACAAACACAAATTTTAATTTAATCCCAACCTATCTCTATAAAAAATCCTCCAAGTATTATGAATACGACAACAGTGTATTAAGTGTCATTTTAAATCATACAATATTTTACAGCGAATATTGTTAATTTTTAGATATGTCTTGATATACAAAAAATAAAAGTTTAAAATGAAATGAAGTTTTAAAAAAAATAGAGGTTTAATAACATTAATATTACACTGCTCATATATTTCAGATTTTAACAAAGTACACAATTACTAAGTAATCCAGTTATATATTTTGAAAATATTGCAAAACTTGAAAAAAAAAATGTGTCATTGATCATTAACATAAACATTTCTGTAAAATGAAGAAAATATTTAGTTTCCGCAAAAGTCCAAATAAGTCAAATTTTTATAGTCATACATTCTGGAATTTAGGAACGGCTATCAACAGAGTATGAGCATGTAACTGTGTTTAAATATTAGTGTTCAGACTTAAATATTAAAATGACCATGCAATCTGCTGACTTTAATTTTTTTTATGTTATGAAAAAAAAATGTAGAAATTTGTCTCACATATTGCATTGTTACATGTTCTTCTATATGTAATATTAAAATTACACCATTGTTTAATGTTTTTACACATTTGTTTTTCATAAAGACATCTATGAATTATCACAAAATGTTTAGAAACATACTTTTAGTACTGCTTGTATATGCGACTTATTTGAAAAATAAATTTGTTCCTGTTATTAAAAATCCTGCAAAATTTCTAAAATAAATTAATTTGATAAATATTTTATGAGAAATGTCATTTTAGTATAAACTATTGTAAAAACATGCCAAAAACTATAAAATATACGATTACTTAAAAAAAAAAAAAACAATTTAACATATAATAATTTATTGAGCATTTCCTTTAAAAATAGATTCTATACTATTTATTTTCTGTACAATTATGTATATTCTATAGTATTTTTACTATACTATTTATGCATAGGTAACTATTCTGTGAAATACCTTAAGAGTCGAGAAATGTGAAATACTGTGTTTTAAATTAATATCAAAATTTTCTACTAACATTAAAGAATGTCCATATCTCTATTAACAAGTAAAATATAAAAAAAGTAGTGTGGATTAAATAAACTATTCATTTTCAAAATCATGTTAGACAAAAATGTAAGAATATATATAATATCCTATATCTTCTAAAATAAAATATATATTTTACGGTAAGTATGATTAATCCGGTCATTATTAATAACCGGTTACTATTAATAATGACCGCGGTTATTATTAATAATAACCGGTTAGTAATAATAATGACTGGATTAATCATATTGACCGTAACATATATATATATATATATATATATATATATTGAATCATCCTGAAAGTTCTACTGTATACTTCTGTTTAGTATTAAGCGGTATCCTTATACGGTATACTTCTGTTTAGATAATGTTGAAAAAATTGAATGTCATCAGAATTTAGATAAAAAAATATTTCAAAATAAGTAAAAGCAGTTTCTTAATACATTATAAAAGCAACGTTTCTTCACATTATAAAAGTAAAGTTTTATTCTGAAATTTCGACGGGAATGTGGCATTTGTGGATTAATATATATATATATATATATATATATATATAAACACAGAATTATCCGTGTGACCTAATATACAGAAGCAGTTCGCACATTTTTAGACGATTTTGGTTAGCAGTAATAAAAAATCGTTTGCTGCAAAAGAAATAATTGCAATTGTACTATGTTTTTAAAAGTCAAAATTATCGTCTTCGGCTTGAGAGGTTTGTTTTGATTCAAAAAGGCGTTTCTAACGAAGCAGTGGTTCGAAGGCTATATTTATGCTCTTTCCGAAGAGAAATATTCATATTCCGTTATCCAAAAACGATGTGACAGTCATGGTTTTGTGATATCTAAAGCGTCGATAGGTAATATCGTCAACAAGAAAGGAAAAAAACGTCAAATTGGAGCCTCAATTTGGACAAAAATTCCAAACAAGTATCCAAGGAAAAAACGGACATCTCCGACTATTGCAAACGTACGTTGTTTAATGTTAAAAGAAAATCCCCCTACTCAAAGGACAGTTGCGAAATCATTACAATGTTCGGTGTCCACTGTAAACAAAATGATAAACGTTGATTTAAATCTTAAGAAATCGAAAAAATGCAATGTGCATCGTCTTCTTGCAAAGCATATCGCTGAACACAAGACACGCTGCAGAATTCTATATGAAAAACCCTTATCCAAAGAAAAATTGAAAACAATTGTCACAATAGATGAATCATATGTGTATTTAAATGATTGCAGCAAAAAAAGCCATTTATTATCATAAAAAGGGGGAAAAAATTTTAAGTACATGGTTCAAAGAATCAAAAGAGAGTTTTTGTAAGAGATTCATTATTGTTGCTGGTTTTTCATATAATGGCAAGTTAAAAATAAAGAGAGTGGAAAAAATGTCACGATTAACTACAAATACTATCAGGAACATATTTTAACGCCAATTTTTCTGAATGAAATACCATCGCTTTACGCACAGTGCCATCAATCTGTGAAACTCCATCACGACAAAGCTAGCAGTCACACATCAAAATCCCCTGTAAATTTCCTACAAAAAATGGAACAAAAAACTGGTATCAAGGCCCTACTAAATCTCCTGATGTATCACCTATGGATTTTTGTTCTTTCGGACTTTTGAAATCTGCGTTATCCAAACGTCGTCCCACAACCCTTACAGGACTGTGGAAAGCTGTTCAGGAGGAATGGGATAAAATACCTTTTCTGACACTTCAAAAGGCATTATTATCCTGGAAATTGTGGTGTCGAAAGATAGTTCAGAATACTGGCCGTCAAATAGAACATTTAAAACATAAGAATTTTATGTAATTTAGTGAATGCAATATACATCGTCTAAAAAATGTGTGAACAGCCTCTGTATGTGGGATTACGATGAATTATAAAAGTTTTTCAACGCAACTCATACTCATGCTTGAATTTATTGCAGCTTGCGACTGTTATATTTCATTGAGTTCGCAGGAATGTTGCTGTTACTTTTAATTCCCACAGCTACTTGTATGCATCAATTGTGATTCTGAAAAATCTATTTCAAGTCCTAAACATTCTGATCCCGAAAGATTTTAAAAATGGCTAAGTAACTTCACTTATAACAATTTTTATGTTATTGACCAAATGTCGAACTTCTTTTACTTTTATGATAACAATCAGATATTTTATGAAATACATATACCGTACTTTTCATGTTAGACAAACAAAGCCAAGAGTAGAGGGTGCTTAAAATACGCTAGTTCTTTTTTTCTTTTTTTTCCTTTTTTTTAATTAAATTTTTTACATATTTTTTTCTAAAATAAATCTTTGATTAAGTAAAGTATGAACTAACTTTAATATAAATACAATATTTTTGTAAAGTATAACTATAAAGATGTAAATTACCATTTCAACCGTTTTTAAAATAAATATATAATATTAAATTAAATGAATTAGTTTTCAACGTTTCAACGTTGCTCCCAAGCATCCAAACAATTTTTTTCCCCCAATGATATCCTCGGAATGCTAAATGGTAATCTTTATTGTATGAAACCACAGGAAATAACTGTTGCGTAGATCACTCTCATCTCATTTAAATGTGTTAGTATAATATTTAGTTATGTATATCTATCACATTATTCATTTACGTAAACTTTAACTAGCGTGAAATTCAATCTAATGTAAATGTATATGCTAATTCCATTTATATTACGCTAGTATGTTTTTTTTTTTTTTGTTGTTGTTGTTGTTTTTTTTGCATAATTTTCAAAAAGGATTGAATTTATAAATTGTTCACGCATGAATTTATGTATTTTTTGTACACCAATATCAATATCAATATTCTAATCTATTTGTATTGCTGTTTATCTAATATATCCGACTTCTAAAATTATTCAAACTTTTTCAGATTAATTTAGATTTATTTTACGATGAATTAACAAATGAATCTCTAAAACAAGAGTTTAATATAGCTAATATTCTGCCTGATTTATCTCTTAAACACTGATGGAACTAGAATCAAATATTTACTCTCTTTCTGGCAAATAAGAGACAACTACATTATTCCTGTTACTTTACGTGAGTATGTTATAAAGGTTCATGAAAACGTGTCTTTGAAGTTTGTTTAGATCATAACTCTCGGGGAAACCGAGAATTATATGCACTTCAACATCCAATAATCGTGTAATCTCTCATTAGCATAACTTCAGAGATAATTTAAAATTGAAATTAGCTGTCTTGCATCATACTGTGTATCGCAGCGCAGTTAAAAAGTGAATTATTCTTATGCTAAAAATCACAGGGGAAGAAATCTCAGTTTGAAATTCCAAATTTGATTTCATGTTTATCACCATATACAATTTTCATAGACTATCGAAGAGAATATTGCGAGAAAGTGAACTAAATTTATTAATTTTTATATTTCTTTTCTAATTATAATGAATACCCATACTTGATATTGCCCTTAAATATAATATGTAACAGGTTTTTGTTTTTTTAATCTAATAAATGGAGAGAGCCGTGTAAACATACGGTGAATACGACATTTATATGCTACTTTAAAAAAATGCGTTTAACTTATATAAAACAGAAAATGACATGAATTATAAATACCGTTAATATATACAATTACAAAAAATATACAATAACAAAAACAATTTTTTTTTCATTTTACGGTATAATACTGGCATTCCAACTTACAGTATTGTACCGTAAAATTAACAGCAATATACAGTAAATAAGCAGTAATACACTGCCGAACATGCTGCGATACTTTGAATGCATTTCTTTATACTTCTGTTAATTGCTAAAAGTTGTAAAAAAAAAAAAAAAAAAAAAAAAAAAAACTAGTCGGATGTGTTAATCCCAAAACAGGTTTCGCATACACTAAAAAGAATCAGCACCAATTTATATCAAATTCTAACTGAATCTAAAGTTTTATTAAATTCCGTGCATTATTTCTTGAGATATGACCATCGCTAAAATCGTGTAAATCCTACAAAATGCTGCATAGCAGCGCCACCTGCTGGACGATTTTTACCAAAACTAATCAGCACCAATTTATATCAGAGACTAAATGAATATAAAGTTTTATTAAATTCCGAGAATTAGTTCTTGAGATAGAGCTATTGCGGTAATCGCGAAAAATGCTGCACAGCAGCGCCACCTGCTGGGCGATTTTTATAAAAAACTAATCAGCACCAATTTATATCAGAGACTAACTGAATATAAAGTTTTATTAAATTCCGAGCATTAGTTCTTGAGATAGAGCTATTGCGGAATTCGCGAAAAAATGCTGCTTAGCACCGCCACCTGCTGGGCAATTTTTACCAAAAACTAATCAGCACCAGTTTATATCAGAGACTAACTGAATATAAAGTTTTATTAAATTCTGAGCGTTAGTTCTTGAGATAGAGCTATTGCGGAAATCGCGAAAAATGCTGCATAGCAGCGCCACCTGCTGGGCGATTTTTACCAAAAACTAATCAGCACCAACTTATATTAGGGACTAACTGAATTTAAAGTTTTATTAAATTCCGAGCTTTAGTTCTTGAGATAGAGCTATTGCGGAAATCGCGAAAAATGCTGCATAACAGCCGATTTTTACTAAAAACTAATCAGCACCAATTTATATCAGGGCCTAACTGAATATAAAGTTTTATTAAATTCCGAGCATTAGTTCTTGAGATAGAGCGCCCACAAATTTTTGTCACATACAGACAGACAGACAGACAGAGTCACAGACAGACATTTTCTAAAAATAGTCAAATCGTGTTCAGGACCTTCTAAAACGTATAAATCCGTCGAAAACCGGAAGTCAAAAATTTTCATGTATCCAATACTTTCTTCTTGTAAAGATAGAAGAAAGTAATAAAACAGTAAAAAAAGGTTTTAATAGACGGTTTACGGACGGATATTTTAGACGGATGTTTCAGTTAAAATACAAAATTTCGGTCTCTACCAATGAGATTTTTCATCTTTTTTTTTTTCACCTTGCTTGTGCTTTATAAAAAGCATTTAAAATGAGTAACGATTCTAGAAAAACCGGTCTGCGTAATTGTAGCTGTGGGTTTGTCGCATGCGGGTTACGTAAGATTTATAGTGTATATTTAAACTAAACGGACTGGGTTAGTGGCAGAGTCTCTATTAATTTGGTCTACACAGAACAGTTTTTCCGAAATAAATCAGCTATCAAAAATGAACTTCACTATAACTATCAGATTTACTTGAGCAGAGATTAACTAAGCAAAGATTCACTTACGCAGAAATGACTGACGAGATACTTCAATATTAATTCCAACACAAGCTGGATGTCCTTCGCTGAAATATAAATTCACTAGCACCTTGGTTTAATCTCAGCTAAAAGTTTAAAATGGTTGCAACTCGTAGCTTCTGAAATAACTTTATTGAAACTAATATATTCAAACTATCTTACCAATGACGATTTTAACTCTATCCAACCTCTACTTCAGAATATTAGCGCTGGCTCATGGCTAAAGCAGTTCTTAATGTCCTATCAGGCGAGATTAGAACAAATTCTACACAACACTGCTTATATACGATTGCAAATCGACCAGAGAAGACAAAATTTGCATAACCCTACTGCGAAATGCAGAAACCCCACAAATTCGGAAGACTACACGCATTCATCAAAATTTAGAGTAAAATACAGTATAGATGTCTCTGTTGCGCACGCAAATGTTAGCTTATGACATCACGTCCACAATCAAACACTATAGACCGGGAGGCGGCAGAACAGACAACCACCTCATCGAGTTCACGGCTAAAAATTCTAGAATTAGTTAAAACTCGATTTGCATATTAAAACGCAATCGGTCTGCCAAGTCATATCTTGGTGGAAAACACCTGAAAACTCGATTTTAGCGGTTGACTCGTAGGTTTAGCATTGTGTTTTCCTGCACCCAAAAGTATGATAACATGGAGAACTGAGTGCAGGAAAACACAATGGTAAACCTACGAGTCAACCGCTAAAATCGGGTTTTTACGTGTTTTCCACCAAGATATGACTTGGCAGACCGATTGCGTTTTGATATGTGAATCAAGTTTTAACTAATTCTAGAATTTCAGCCGTGAACTCGATGAGGTGATTGTTTGTGCTGCCGCCTCCCGGTCTACTAGATTGCATTTATGAGACAGTTTCTAGTCCACTGCAGAGTTACTACGAAAGTCTAGAAAGTAAAAGTTTGCTTCTTCGTATCCCGATCATTTTTTTCACCTTGCGTGTGCTTCATAAAATGCATATAAAATGAGTAACGACTTCAGAAAACCCGGTTTGGGTAATTGTAGCTGTGGGGTCACTACGAAAGTCTAGAAAGTAGGAGTTCTCTTCTTCGTATCTTGTTGCGTTTAAGTATAGGTTATTTATTGTAGATTAATTTACATAGAAAATTTCTGCACTATGATGTAATTGTTTCTTTAAAAACTGGTGATGGAATTTCATAAAGAAGTAAGATACCCAACAAAGGCTTTCTGACGGAAACTTGTAAACACGAATGTAGGCAAAAACGAAAGAATTTTTTGAAAAAAAAAACGTACATTATAATGAAATATATGGAACATATTTCCGTTAAAATACGGAAATAGTACTGACGTTCAAATTACTGGTACATATGCACTGTTTTAATGGATTTTTTTTACAGAATTCAATGATTACACAATTGCTAAATATACATATATTGATTAAATAAAAGTGAAATTTCGAGAACTAAATATCTTGATTTATCATTTATTTATCAGTTAAATGTCTCTCTAAAATATCTATTTAAATAATAAGTATAAAAATTAGCATTAAATTAAAAAAAGTATTAAAATATTCTTAAAGATAAATGTTTACAGAAGTTTAAAAAAAATTAAAATCTGTAGAAAAATTTTGCCGTAAGGTAAAATATAAAATTACTGATCTCTAACGTAAAAAGGAACACCTTTCATGTCCTCATGCCATCATGTTTTGGCAATAAAGAAGCTAATATTGGAACACAACGTATGAAACATTCCTCGCGAGTTTTTTATTTGCTTTGTATACAAATTTTAATTGTTACATTCATTTTAAAAATTAGTATAGATTTAAATTATGAATATGATGAATGAAAATTATTATTATTTTTAATCGATTGCCGAGTGTTTTTCTTTTATACGGATACATAAAATATAACATTGTATGGATTGTATGGATAAGATATCGGTAAGAAATAATTATCATTCAAAATGATAATTCATTCATTCCTTATTTTCGGTGAAAAGGATACATAAAAAAAATCTCGAAAAATTCAAACATCGAATTATGAATTCCAAATAAACTTTATTGAAAAGAGGACAATATTTATTAAATAAAGGTTAAACATCGAATTTGGATTGATTTTATGAATGGTTAGATATCACCAGCGAACTTGGAGAATTTAGGGAAATACGCATTTTTTTCCGTTCAATTAATAGTAACACAAACTAGTCGGATGTGCCGATCCCAAAACTTTCTTCTATCTCAAACATGTTAAAATTTCAAAATTTGATATTACAACGCCTATAAAATCAATACTGTTCGTCTTTCTGTTGTTCGTTTGCTGCTTGAGAATAGCCGGGTTAAGTGGATGCGAAGCACCTTTCGTTGCACGAGCAGCCGATGTAATACACGACTAAGAAAAGTCCTTTTGGCCTGTGCCGGTGGGAAAAGATAGTCTCTCTATTACTTGGTTTTAAGATTTTAGCTAATTTTACAGGAAACCACAAAGATAAAATGCATGGAGCCCGATTACGGAAAATTCATTTCCAGTTCTCGTCAATATTGAATTTAAATTAGAATTCAACCAAATTAGCTGGCTATAGTAGGCTTTATTTATGACAACCTATTTATTTCGCCAAATGTGGTGGTATTTCGTCAAACATCGACACATTTTGCAACATTTGGCGATATATCGTTAAGCTTGGCGCGAATTTGATGTATGCGACTATATTTAAGATAGCATTTTATCATTTGAATTGCATTTGTAATATCTTTTACGTACTTAAAATGTATAAAAATCTAATGGTTAAAGGCTATTTTTAATATGTAATGTAAATTATGCGGGGTGAGATTCCGGTCTAATTCCGATTAAATTGAAATACTTTTGTAGGTTTTTGGAAAAAGAAATCAGAGATTTATTTTCACACGGAAATAATCATTACATTAGACAATTTTTAATGAACAATTTCCGTAACAATTAAGTTAGTATAATCCCCAGAAAGATCAGAGCAAGACAATGATTACTAATCACTTTTCGGATCGGATTGGTGGACGCTGGTGCTTGATAACCACGGTTCTGACGCAAACAGGAATGCATTTGAAAAGTTTAAATTGAAAGTAGAAATTTTAAAATGAATCTATAAAATCAATAATAATACATGTTAGAAAATTACACAAATTTTCATGTAAGCCCAATATAAGTAAAATTAAGGGTTTTTTTTTTTTTTACTTTGTTTAAATCAGTGTTTCCCAAACTTTTTTTGGCCAAGCCCCACCAAAGCACTTCTAAAATGATGATCCACCCCCCCCTCTCTCTCTCTAACACAAAATACTTACAAACCTGTATGCTTATCCATATGGAGGAAGCTTAAAAGGGGATTAACAAATAACAAGCTTTTTGCATATAGCTTACGAGTATCAAAAAGGTAATATTTTTGTCACAATATGTTTTTACATACCTCTTTAGAAATGAAATGAGACCGTTCGTCTTCGCCTTTATGTCTAGAAGAGTTTCATATCACTTATACTCGAAGTGATACAAAAGTACCTTAGTATTTTATGGTCTGTATTTTTAGCTTGACAAAATTTCTTGAAGAGACTTTCATATTTAACAATATGCATGATAGAATTGATATATCTTGTGATTAATTTTTATACGCCATTCAGACATTTGCAATTTTTTGGGTACTGAGATCTATATTAGTATAATGCAATCATGGCTGCCAACTGCAATTATTTTTAGGCAAGAAAAAATATACTTCACCTTAATGTATTGCAGATCTACGATTTAAAAAAAGAGAACGTTTCTGTCCTCAATAACTAGTTCCAAAAATCTTAGCAGTTGGCAGATATGAACACAATACACAAGAACAATTTCTGTATTATCATATTTATCAATTTCAGCTAGTACTTTAAATATTATTATAATGTATTTTCTTCATTTTGAAGAAATATGTCTACCTCTTCTTTTTTGTCTTGTGCACTCTTGGAAATTGTTTCTTATGCAGCAACCGCTAGTAGTCTGCTATCCTGTTTATTATTGTCTGTTTTAAACTAAATTTATAACTTTGCAATTTGAAATCTCAATGTTTTTAACACTACATTTATAAATCACTAATCAGACAGAAATTCTCGATTTGTATCAAAACTGTCTGTAATAGAATCATTTGAGTATTTTACCAGAAATCAGAATAACAAATACGCAAGAAAAATTATTTCATTTGAAAGAAAACTTTTTCATCTCAGGCTGTGTTATTCTTCTATATCTCAGATAAAGGTAAATATATTAACAATTTATTTTTGCTACATAATACTGACTGTAGATATAAGTACTACCACAAAAAAGATTTTTAAAATATTGTAAAAAGACATATACTTATTTCAACAAATAATGTTATTTTCCAGATTTGTATTTTTATTAAAAAATATACAATGGTGTTACCGACAGATGTTTAGATGTTTCACAGCAGAAACTTAATATTGCACATGACACAAGAAAATGGATGCCAGAATGAAATAAATAGGCTAAAAATTATACCGCTACATAATACCGGCGTCACATATAAGTACCAATTCAAAAACATTTTTAAAATAAAGTAAAAAGGCATATATTTAATTCAAAAACTAATATAATTTAACAGACCTTAAAAAGTAATTAAAAAATGAACAATGGTGTTACCGACAAATATTGAGATGTTTCACAGCAGAAAATTAATATTGCACATGACACAAGAAAAAGGAAGTCAGAATGAAATATATAGGCGAGAAAATATCCTTCTAAAATACTTTTTTGATTAACAGATCAACTAATGTTATTTATCGATAAAGTAAAGTATTCAATATTGATCCTGAAAGGGATAATAGAAGAATCAAATATTTCTTCATAACTTTATGATTCAACTAGAACTTTAAATTATCGTCGGAACATAAAGTGTTGAGATATACAGTTTTAATCGGACGCAAATGCGCGACGTACGAATCGCTAAGAATTCTTTGTTATTTTTATCGGTAATTTTGAACTGAAAAATTTCCTTATTTAATCACAGATTAAAGATTACATTAGACGTACATCTGCGATTACATTAGTCAAAAATTTCTAATCGAAATTACTGGTGATAAAAGAATCGAAATTCTATAAAGGGCGATTCTCAAAAAGTGTTAAATATGCACTTGAATAGTTTTATGGTAGAAATCTTCATCTGAGATATTGCAAACTGAAAACAAATACAAGAATCATTCCATAAAAATTCGAAAAAAATTGTCTAATATTTTAATCCTAATAATATTACAAATCTGATTGTGTGCAAATGTTAGGCTGAAGCCAGCGTCAAAATGGAGCTTTTAATGATCCTGTATTTTTGCATGTAGTTTGATTATAACACGCATATAATGATCGCAAATGAACATAGACTAGGTTTTATTTATTTTATTCAAATATTTTCTTTAATAATTAAAAATTTCATTATTTTCATTGAGAATAAATGGAAATTTTTCAATAAAATTTAACCATTTTACTTTATCGTTGCTAGGGCTTTGATCGTTGCCAAAAAATAAAAACTCGGAAAAATAATTTTTCCTCAACAACTGATTTTCAATTGAACGATTTTCACGTGAAAAATGAAAATTCAAAAGAATTCAAAAGAAGATGAATTTCCGTGATATTTGAAACAACATTATACATGAAGTATGAATATCGATTACATTAAAAAGATATTTTTCTGTCAAAAATTGCGTTATAATTAGAAGGAAAAATGAACAATAATTATATTATTAAAAATAGATTTCGCTTGGACCATGGAACTATGAAAAGGATCCTCCTCGGTTTGGACAAATATGACGTCATAAATAAAACATGTAATTTCCAAATGTTCGTAATAATACAAGGAGCATGAATATCAATGTATAATGAAAGTAGATAGATAATGGATGTATTATTTAAGATGAAAAACTGAATATTTTTTATCGTTACTGATTAATAATTAGCTTGAATACCAGTTACATACAAATGTGAGTTTTCCGCCAAAATTTACGCCCTGATTGCCAGAAAAAGAAAATTAACAAGAATTATGCCATTAAAAAGATATTTCTCTGAGGAAAAAGTGACGTCATATTTGAAATAAAATGGGAATTTTCAAATATGTTTTACAAGGAGCGTGAATCAGTTCCTTACATTAATAATACAAGGATCGGTAAGTTTAGAAAGTAAATGAGTTTCACGCCATATTTAAAACGAAATATTTGAAATATTTTTTTTATCTACACCGATTATTAAGCATGAATATCAGTTACATACAGATGAGAGTTTTTTGCCAAAAACCAAAGCGTAATTATTAGGAAAAGAAAAATAAATACGAATCTATTATATTAAATTCTGACCGCCTGTTTGCATTTCGCAACTACTCCTTTCAGGTTGTCGAACGCAACACGATTTACTTAAGACCGGTTATCATTGATCCGAGGATGTCATAAACTCTCAGAATTTAAAAAAATTATTTAAAATCCGAGATTTTTTTTTTTTTTTTTTTTTTTTTTTTTTTGTAAATTTTAACGAAGTTTCTCTAAAAATGGCAAAATGGCAACTAAATTATTCCATTTTGGTGGATAAAAAAGAAGAAATAAAACGGATTAATATATTTTTTCTCATTAAAACTGAAAAAAAAAAAAAAAGAATTTATTTTTCATTTGAATAGATAGTGAAAGAAAAAAAAAATCTTGATTACAGTAAAATTTTTGAAAAATAAAATCGTATTTTCACATATTCAAACTTCATGAATCAATTTATTCTGGAGAACAAACAGTCGACTCTCAACATATTTTCATTTAGAAATAAAGATTTTTTTTCAGGTATAAATTAAATCAAGGAGGCAAATTTAAGGTCCTTGCAGTTAGGTCTACAATTATTGCTCCCTATTCACAAGAATTGAATTTAATGAAAAAGAATATACTATTTCCATTATCTTTGAAGGATGCTATTAAAACGTTTCACAAAAGCGTAAAAGTAAAATAGTTTACCAGGTAAACTTGACATATGTTTTTACACAATTCGCCTATTTCCACGATTTTATTTGGCCCGCCTTTTTTCATTGGTTGCAGTTTCCTTTTCGTGATTATTTGTCACAAATTTTCACTTTTTTAAAACTTAGTTATGTCAAGGCCTCTATAACATAGAAATACTGTATGTCTCCTATGGAATGTGATAAAGAGTTAGTTAATTATTTATGTTTCTAATTATCGGGAATGAAATATTTTGCTTAATTAATGCATTTATGCTTCTTTTAATTATACGTGAACGAAGTCACGGGTAACAGCTAGTATACATATAAATCAGAAGAGTTACAAAAATTTTAAATATATAAGTATATTCAAACATCATATAAAAGTTTCTTATATAATTATTCTGGTATATTATGTATTTTCAACTTTTTAATGAACCCTTTTTGAAAATTAAACTATTTTATATTATTTTGCAAATTTGAATGTGTAACTTTTATTTTTAGTCTACAACATCACTTTTACAAAAGAACTATAAGTGAATGGGATTCTAACAAATCTGGAATTGCCCCCCCCCCCCCTCTGGAGCGTACACTTCACTTTGGGAACCGCTGGTCTAAATGCACCTCATGTTTAAATTAGTTCAGAAAACTTATAGAATTTAAATAATACAAATTTTTAAAACCTTGTAAACGTTCGTTTAGTAATTTCGTAATAATAAATGTAAAAGTTTCAAAGTTCAATACCATTTACCCTTACTAATTCATTTTAAATCAACTTTAAGTGGAAATTATATTTATTTTCATTAAACAGTTATTCATGCATACAATGGTAAAATACCTTTCGTTCACTTGGTTGCACATTCCTGAGCATATCATGCATGCATAATACGTCATTAAAAATACGAGTAGGTTCAAGTTAAAATTTTTGATAGTTTCTTTTTAATCAGTACTCTGATTTTGTTCACATTATGCTTTTCAAACTAAATATTTATTTATTTTGACCTATTGCTTTTTGTTTTATTTCATTTTACCGAATTCCAAATATGTTCAATTAGCAAGGCCCAAGCTTTCATTCTTTAACGGACAACTCTTTAAACAGTTTGCCGACTGTTTTTATTATTATTTTTCATAACTGTATTTAAAATAACCTATTTATTTATTTTGACCTACTATAGTTGTTTATCAAAGTGCATTAGTAATATAAGGATATGTATAGCAAATTTAAAATAGCAGGAATCCAATTAGACAAATTGGTTTCAAACTCTTGTGATTTTAACTGTAAAATATGTATGGAGATCAATAATCCAATGGGTAAAATTAATTTCGAGCATCACAAAACTTTTGTTATTCAAATAGATTGGGGTTTGCATTTTTCAGATACTTTTAATAACAGTTTAGTCTATAGTACTAAGGAATATTTCAACATTATGGTCATTCAAACTTTTATTGTGATAATTATTTCGGCCTACTCTTATATGATCTCTCCGATGAATGTCTGATTTACGTCTTATTAAATGTGAATAAGTACTAAGAATCCAATTAGTCGAATTATTTTCAAACTTTAGGAGAAGTTTAATTTGCAATTTCTTATGAACCCTGGTGTTTATTTCTCTATGTAAGAATACATGAAGACAAGTTTAAATTACTTTATATTCACGCTTTACTTAAATCATTAAAGCATTTATGAACTATTTCCCTGCTTTGCAGCTTTTCAATAAATTTCAGTCATGCGAATAAATATAAGTTCTTGCATTAAATTCAACTTTCAATAAAGTATTCTAATAACACTTTTGTTAACATTCTAAGCGTTATTTTATTATAGGGATGGGTTTTTTTTAGCATATCATACACTTAGAATAAATTTATCATTTGAAAAAAGGATTAGGTTCATTTTAGCATTTTTCAGAAGACTTTTCTTTAAACAATGTACTGATTGTTTATGAATAATACATTTTGATAGATTTATAGAGGGTGCAAAATGTTATCTATCGCCGACCTTTAATTTCTAAACCGTTGGTTGTACACATATAGTTCCAATTACAAAAGCGTTTAAAATGAGGTAAATATTCCTGTTGTGGCGTTAATTAAAGTAAAAAATAAATTTTATAAAAATTACGAAATCTAACTTTTTATATGTTTCTCCGGTCCCTATAGTTATATTTGGTAAATGTTTGCACATAACATAACAAATACAACACAAAAAGTTTGACTTCTGTACGACAAAACTTGACACAGTTATTAAATTTCAAAGTTTGAGCTTTTTTCACATGATTTTGTCTTTCATTCAGGCATCAGTTAAAAAATGAATTAGAGTAATTCGAGATCGAAATCAGGGTGCAATGTCCTTTTTACGGCAAACTTACCTTTTCACTTTGAGAACACTTTGAGCAGTATCTCTAGTAGATTCCGGTATTTGATGTATTCATTTATTCTTCCCTTTGTATACGACCCCGTAAATTCTGCTCAAATTTTTAGATGAAATAACCCTCTTTTGTGATACACGTATTTAGCGATACCAGCTAAAGGTAGTTTTGCCGTAAAAAGGACACTGCACCCTGATTTCGATCTCGAATTACTCTAATTCACTTTTTAACTAATCCCTGAATAAAAGACAAAATCATGTGAAAAAATCTCAAACTTTGAAATTTAATAACTGTGTCAATTTTTATCGCACAGAAATCAAATTGTTTTTGTTGTATTTGTTATGATATGTGCAATCATTTACACTACATTGCCAAAGGTGACCGGTCACTTGTGGGCATGTGTTTACGCACGCGAGATACCACTTTCTGTAATGGAACTTATCTGGCTTAATTTACTATGTATTTGACTCTTATACCACAGAGATGTATTTCTCGCTTGTATAGTAAAATTCTAGTTTCTATCTGGTGCAATAATGATGTACATTATGATGTGCCAGTAACAATGTTTTGCTCCTTCTATAGACATAGCGATTTAGTATTATGTTTCGTTCACTTTGTAAATATGGTTTTTATGATGTGCTGTCTAAATGTCTCTATGCGGTATTAATCCTCAACAATCCTTAATAATATTGAATTAGTTAGCTGGTCATTACTGTGCCCGTTCTCTGCAGAATTTACTGTCTTCCATTGAATCTGTTGTTACTTAACGATTGTGTTCTTCTTCCTGGTTGTGTGATCTTGTTTTGTTTTTTATTTATTCATATTTTTATATACGTAATGTTTTTACTTCACATTACCTATTTACAGACATTAAAACAATTTTCCACAGATAGAACGTACGTAGATATCATTAAAAAAGAAAAAAAAAAACATATACTTAACTTTCTTTCAGAGACATCAGTCTATTAAAACCGTCATATGTGTCGTAAAAAACATTTTCCCCCGACCTTCTTGGGCATGTTCAGTTTACTGACATTTCTTCATCACCTCTTGGTTTAATTCGAACTTTCCCGGTCTGTCTAAAATTAAAAAGATCGCGCCATCTGTTGTTGATTGTAGCGGGCAATCTTTTGCAATTTAGAAAGATAGGGAAACCTTGAATTAAATCAAGAGGCGATGAAGAAATGTCAGTAAACTGAAGATGCCTAAGAAGATATGTTGAAAATATTTTTTGCTTGACATATGACGGTTTTAAAGGACTGAATTCTCCTATCTGGAAAATGATTTGTAAGCCTGGATAAAGAGTAAAATTGTCAAAATTATTACAAAGTCGCTATTATTACATCATTGACATTTTTACTTATATTGCTTTTCAAACCTTTTTAAAATCTTCTCTTAATTTGCATACCTGTTAACATCCCACTATTTTTTTTAGTCATAAAAATATTATTTGAATGAGAAAAATGTGATTTTTAATGATTGCTTTTATTAAAAATATTTTATGGTTTTATTTGGGAAGTTGGGAAATACGAATTTGATAAATTGAAATAGATTGAAATTCAAAGAGTTCCGTTTCTTTAATTTTAGAAAAATAAAAAAAAATAGAATGTTTGAATTCGCGTATATTGTTTAATTTTATTATATTTTGTTTAAGAACCTTAATCAACGCCTTGCCGAAAATATTCCACTGAGTGCCACTTATGGCACGAGTGTCATATATTCACCGTCCTTGTCCTAATTATTTATTTTGACCTACTATTATTTGTTCACTAAAGTGCATAGTATACCGAATTTAAAATAGCAAGCATCCAGCTAGTCAAATTGCTTTCAAACTGTACTGATTTCATCTGCAAAATATGTATAATAAGCAACAATGCGATCAGTGAAAGTGATTTCGAAGATTACAAAACGTTTGATAATCAAATAGATTGGATTTCCCTTTCTTCAGTCCTTTAAGTAATATCTCAGCCTATAATAATATGGAATATTTCGTCTTTATGTTCATTCAAATATTTATTACGATATGCTACTAGTTTATAGGGTCTACTCTTACATGAACTTTCAGACAAATGTTTGTGTTACATCAAATTTAAATATATATAACCACTAAGAATCTAATTAGTCGGATTAATTTAAAACTTTACGAGAAGTTTAATTTCCAATTTTGTATGAACTCAGCTGTCTACTTCCTGACGTAAGAATACCTAAAGAGGATTTTAAATTACTTATTATTCAGATTTTACTTAACTCATCAAAGCATTTATGAATTATTCCACCTATTTTCCCGCTTTTCAATAAATATCAGTTACGCAAATAACTGAACAAATGAATGCTCGCCTACCACTGGCATAACATTAAACATTCAATAAAGTATTTTAGTAATAAATTCTTTGAAAACCTACTGAGACTTGTGTATACGAGCTATTTGTATGTATAATATGATTACTTATGTTCAGCATGCCATGCACATATAATACGTGGGTCATTAAAAATATCAGTATGCACAGGTATATATATTTGAGTAATTTTTTATTTAAATAATGTACTGATTATTTACGAATAATTTTTTATAGCTTTGTACAGTAAAACTACTGATGTAACACAAAAACTTTTTGCCTCAACTTTTCCTGCAACGACTTGTCACTCTGCAGCGCAGTGGTAGCGTGATTTAAGCGTGTTTGAGACCACTTTCTAGAATTGAACTTCTGTGGGATAATGCAATTTGCATTTAATTCTGATATCGTCGCTACCATGTCAAACTATCGAATGTGGAAAAATGCATTTTCCATTACTTTTAAAATTGGGCTGATTATCACCACTAAATTTTATTCGAATTCTTCGCCTAGTAAGAATACTAATAAAATTTTTGTGAAGAACAGGGTTACCAGTTTAGACTTCTAAAGCTGTTATCACACGGACGACCATACGATATGAAGTATATGCTATTGCCTTTCGCTTGCTTTTAGCTACACTTTCACACTGCAACTAGGGTTATTTTCCCTATTGAAAGTTATATGCTAATGTAAGGAGAGGGTGTAACATTTGGCGAGTAATTGCAGCAGGTGTTTTAATATTTAGTGTACAGTTCGATTGATAAACAGGAAGCATTATCGCGTACTAACATTTTATATATTGCAGTTTCTTTTCGTGTCTGTTGTATATATATAACATTGTGATCATTTTACTTAAAATTCCAAGATTATAAAAACAATACTCTCGCTAATATAACATTAAAATTCTAAATTATAGAGTCCATATCTTCACTTTACGTCTTTTATTACCTGTAAATATTAAGAATTCTCAACTATTAGTATTAAGTGATTTAGAAAAAAATAGTATATTAAAACTAGTTTTTTGTCACATGTATTGGAACCGCACTTTATAGCTAAGCCGAAATCTGTAACGCAAATTAAATTTCAGTTAAGTTTCAAATTTAAATTAAGTTTCAGTTATTTTGCCAAAATCACTATTATGACATTTTTAGTTAATATATTTTACATATTTTAAATGTAATTCATGTTACATATTGAATGAAATATAAAAAATGAAATACGTAATAGAATTTAGATATAGTTCCCACTCTTTTGCAGTTTTTTATTCCTTGGTTTTGATGATTTTAATCATTTTTCGAAAGTTTAAATGAGTTTTTGATATTTTTCATTTCAAAAGCACAATCCGTATTTTTATATATATTGTGTACAGTCCTGGGGGGAGGGGGAAAGTTATACCCTCTAACTCTGCTGCAAATCACTGTATAAAAAATGTCACAAGTAACAATAGATTAGTAATAACATCTTTAACAACTTTAACATCTAATAATATTGCTGTACATAAATTTTGCTGGGGGGAAGGATGAAGTTACGTATAGCAATTGTAACATATTCTAAAACTTTTAGTACTAAACCCTAATTTCAACATCATATTTTTCGGTAAATTTGGCCTTCGTGTATCAAACTGAAAGTCACTCGTTAAAGTAGTTTAGAAATTACGCAGGTTTTATGTTTGTACCTCCTAATGTTAAATAAATGTTAGATCGTCGCAAAACAGATTACAAGAGAAGTGCTTTTTAAGCATAACTTAAAACTATTTGGCGGAATGAGTTTTAATTTTGGTTTTGCATATTTGAAAATTCTAGAAATCTATTTCTGTTATGAAAGTATTACTTTACAGTTCATTTTTGTTTTCAAAAATATATAAATTAAATTTTTTTTGAAGGGAAGCGAAATATTTTAACTGGAGGGGGGGGGGGGTTATATGCGTTATTTATTATTAATACAAAGTAGAAAAAGGCACAATTTGCTTAACAAATTGAAAAACATATAAATGTTTTTAATTTATACACCGCTAGGAGGGGAAGACAAAATTTTAGGGTGGTTGAAATTCAATAATTAAAAAGGAAAAATAGACTGATAAGGACATTCTCACGCACATACATTAAATACAATAATCCAACATGAAGTGAAAAATTAACCAGAGCCGGGAATCGAACCTGGGTTCACATCGTTCCGGGCTATCGCTATAACCACTGAGCCACTCTGGTTGAGAGAGAGAGAGAGAGAGAGAGAGAGAGATAGAGAGATTCTGAACCTGCAATTTCTCACTAATAAACCATGTTGGAGAGAAAGTCGCCAACCATATAACAGACAGCCTTGGATGACCGAACAACTGTGAATACATTTTTACTATTCCACCGATTTACGAATAAATATGTATGTCTGTATAATAGTTGTATATCTTTAAAAAAAAGATTATCAAGATTGTTTTAAAAGAAAATTATTAAAAGGTAAAATAGAATTAATTATAAATGGCTGCTAGATTAAATTTTCATTTATTAAATTTAATTTTTCTAAAAGTATAAGAAAACTTTCTGTCCCCCCCCCCCCACCCTCCACTACAAAATTTAGATTCTGAACGCTGCATGCTAAAAGGAGGCAATAATTAGTATTGCAATAAAATACCTTGATTCGTGTTTGCTTGCATTTTTATCTTTGGCGACATAATTTGGCAACAAGTACGAAATAACGCCAAATATTGCTGCAGAAAGTAGTTAAACTAGTACAGTTTGAGAAATAAATAAGTGACTACGACAGTACAATTATAACATATAGCAAGTAATATAAGGAATTGAAATAAAATAATCGCAATAAATAACTTTAAATTAGTTAATAAAGTTCTTATCGGGAGTGTAAATAACGAGCTCCGAAGAACAATCGACGCATATGTAATTCTTTAATTTCAAAATAACTGCACATTTTTAAAGTTCTTTTCGTGTATAATTGGTCCATGTGTTACTAAAGATTTGCTTTTTTCTTAATTCGTCTGTATTTTTGTTTTCAATATTTGCGACCACGCTAAACATAAGATGTTGACTTACTAACGGTGGTCATCTTGGAATTTTTAGAGAGGATTGGTGGATTTCGAACTGATATCTCTCGTAGAGGATACAAACTACTGTAAGTTAGATCTTTAAGAAATTACGAGAGGCAATCTATCAAACGGGACGATTTCGAGCGTTTTCCTCTCGAAAAACGTGTTTCGGATGAAATATCTGATATTGACTATGATATCAGAGTTCGTGTGATAGGACCATTGCTTATTCATAGATGCCTAATTCATACCGGAAATTCTGAGAGAAAAATTTTTACTTTAAGTAATCGCGAAATATCTGTCATTAAATAAGGCAAAAATTTCTATTTGAAATTTCTGGTCTGAATTCGAAATTTCTGAGTGCAAAAAGTTCCTGAAAAGGCAACCCTGGTGAAGAATGCTATTAAAATTTAGTGGTGACAATCGGCAATTTTTAAAAGTAATGAAAAATGCATTGTTTCACATTCGATAGTTTGACATGGTAGCGACGATATCACAAAGATGTAGTTCTCGCTGGGGTAGTAAAATTTTATTTTGTGGCTGGTGCATTAGTAATGTAAAACATTTCTGCGCGAAAACATTTTTGCGCGACATCAACATATATAGGGATTTAACATTATTTTTCATTCACTTTGTAAATATGATTTTATGATGTGCCGTCTAAAATGTTTCTGTGAAGAATTAATCCTCCATAATCTTCCATAAACTTAATTTAGTTTTCAGGTCAATAATGTACCGATTTTCTACAGAATTTATTGTCTTCCATTGAATTTATCGTTATTTAATGCTTATGTATGCTCTACCGTTATTTTAGATAATACCAGCTGATACCATGTGATATATTATTATGTAAATTTATTTGTTCTATTGAGTGTAAAAATCCATTTACTTTATATAAAATTTATATAATTTACATTTTATTAAACTCTTACTCTTTCTGTTCCGGTCATTAGAAATATGTGTATTTAGCAGGTATCCAACTATTTTAATTGATTTCAAACTGCATAAAAAGTTTAATTTTGTATTTTTTTCAACTATATTTTCTACTCAAAAGACGAGTTTAAATTCATAAATATCCATCATTTACATATATCATCAAATATTTCATAGGTTATTATTACTATTTTCCTTATTACTATTTTCCTTATTTCCTTAAGTTTATCAATGTAAATGTTTTATGACTTCCATTTATTTTGCTTAAAATTTTAATTTGAATAATATTTAAAACGCAAGGCCAATTTTTTTGACAGTCCGTAAGACCCAAATTAAGTTTTTGTCGCTATAATTACTATTAATGTATGGTAATGCACAATTAAAAAAAGTATCTCCATGCATTCGTAGTGATATGTTCGAAACTAGCTTTAGGTGCATATACATAGCGCTGCTGAGTATCAGGATTGCTTTGAAAAATAATCCAAAGAAACATGTTGATTTGTATTCCAGTGAGACTTTGTTGAATATTTCGTGCTGTACCGCTTATTATTATTATTATTATTATTATTATATTTGTCAGATGAAAACACTATTATACCTATCAAAGGCGATGAAAATTGCCTTTTGCACTATATAAATTTGTATTTATTATGGCAAAGGGACACATCTCGAAATCAGGTTACAAACTGTTTCTAAAACTGTGAATCAGTGAAAATTATGCAAGAATTTTGACGTTGATCCTTACAGATCTGTAATTAGTAGCAGTGAAGATTAAAATAAAAACAGCTAAAAACTTTGACGGGTACCAACGGATACATTTTAATATTACACTTTTTTTATTATATTCTGAGACTTTCGTTTAAGAGTTATTTTTATATACGTAATGATTATTTATATTTCAGCATATCATGCTTTCAGAATACATTTTGTATTAAAGCATGACTAGATTCAGGTTCTGGTTTTTCAGTAGGATTTTCATTAAATAATGTTCTGCCTTATTTCCACTTAATAACATTTGGTATATAAAAATAAATTATTTATTTATTTGGTTAGTTGATTGGTTGATTTATGACGGCCAATTATCGACACGAGGGATATAAGCCCTAGAGGGAGTGTCTTCCGTGGGGGTCTTTATAAGGGATCCTAATCCATATTTACGGCAAGGTTCGAAAAAAACCACGGAAAACTCCGAAAGGTTAGGTCGACGAGCGGGACAGGGGTTTGAACCCAGCACCTCCCATCTACCAGCTTTGATAGCACTTTTTATTTGGCACTTTTTTACTTAATCATATTTGCAATTCTAAATTCATTGGAAGATAAGTGGAAGTAAATTTCGTTTTTTCTATCTATAAAAATTAAAAACCACGACTACATTTCCCATAGCAATTAAATATATCATTTAATTATCAGGTGAGATTAAGAGAAACTAGTTATTCCGGCAAGGGCAAAAATAGTTTCCAAAAGAAATATTAAATACTTTGATGTATATAAGAAATCGAAAATGAATGAATGACTCCACAAGTACTAAAAAATGTCAACAACAAAGGGTTCAAAATGAATGTGTGAAAGGGGCATACATACTGCCAAGTCGGGGGGTATAAGAAAAACATGTCCAGATTAAACATCAAAGAAAAGTCCAGAAACAAAGGTGTGAAAATGTTATTTAAAAAAACTGTTAAGTTATGTAGGACAATGATAATAATAACTAAAACAAGGACGGGAAATTAATAAATAGTGATAAATGGATGATATAGATTTACAAAGCAAAAAAAAAAATGAGGGGGGAGGGAGTTGCCGTGGTAGTGAAATATTCAGAGTGTAAGTGAAAGATTTATTGATAATAATAATAATAATAATAATAATAATAATAATAATAATAATAAATGTGTGTTTGAATATATTGCACCGTTTGTGATTCTTTTATTTCACGCATATGGCTCACTATTTCCATTTGAATTGGGGCTAGTTTTCTGATAATCTGTGATAAAACATTAAAAAATAATAGAAATACATGTTATGTCTCTTTAATCCTCTTGTAATATGACATTTTTTTAAGTCTTTAAAAAATATTCCTTATCATATTGTCATATTCATGTTATGTAAAACTAGATGGAACCCGCCAAAATTTGACGGCAAACAACTTGATAGTACCATAAAAATAAAATTTATAGTTGCTTTAACTTGACAAATTTCATAATGGGGAGCATAATATGATTAAGCGGTCACAGACCTTTCCATCGATATATCACGTGAGGGGTGTGTTCAAAATTTAGAAAAGTACCCCCTTGGGGTGTCAAAGTGGGGGGATGGACACCGGAGATGCATAATATGATTAAGTGATCACAGAACTTTCCAATGATATATAACATGAGGGTTGTGTGCAAATTTTAGAAAGTACAACTTGGGGGGCAATGTGGGGAGATGGACATCGGAGATGTATAATATGATTAAGTGGTCACAGACCTTTCCAACAATATATGACATGAGGGGTGTCAACAAAATTTAGAAAAGTACCCCTTGGGGGAGGGCAAAGTGGGCAGATGGACATCGGAGAAGCATAATATGGTTAAATGGTCACAGACCTTCCCAATGATATATAACATGAGGGTTGTGTGCAAAATTTAGAAAGTACTTGGGGGGGGGGCAAAGTGGGGAGATGGACATCGGAGATGCATAATATGATTAGGCAGTCCCGGACATTTCCAACAATATATGACATGATGGGTGTTAACAAAATTTAGAAAGTATCCCTTGGGGGGGGGAGTAAATTGGGGAGATGGACATTGGAGATGCATAATAGGATTAAGTGGTCACAGACCTTTCCGATGATATATAACATGAGAGTTGTGTGCAAAATTTAGAAAGTACCCTTTGGAGGGGAAAAGTGGGGAGATGGACATCGGAGATGCATAATATGATTAAGCAGTCACAGACCTTACCAACAATATATGACATGAGGGGTGTCAATATAGTTTAGAAAAGTGCCCCCTTAAGGGGGGAAGTGGCGGGATGGACTCCGGAGATGCATAACATGAATAAGCGGTCAAAGACTTTTCCAGCGATATATCACATGAGGGGTGTGCGCAAAATTTAGAAAAGTGTCCCACTTGGGGGAGGGGAAGTGGGGGGATGGACCCCAGAGATGCATAACATGAAAAAGAGGTCACAGGCGTTTCAACTTGCAACTTTTTTCTCGAAGGCATTTGACAATATTAATTTTTTTTTTTTACCCAATACAATTTAACGATATTCTTAATTAATTCGTCAAACGTTCATGGAAAAAATCATGAAATTCGTTAATGATGAGTTGATAAATTATAAAATTCAAAAATCAATAGCAGTAAAATTGGTCAATCGATAACGGAAAAATCACGAAATTCATTAAATGGTCTCCCGTAAAAAAATTGTCCTGCACATTGATGTGATGATCAAAAGGGTTTTGAAGTATAGGACAAAATTAGCACTTGCCAAACAGCGAGTAATACTGAAAATTTGGCAATGGACTTTATTGCCACCACTGGTCAAACAAAATAGTCAAACTCACCAATTGCGATGATTGAATGGAAAAAGATTTTTTTCTCTGCTGTCGCTCGACAAATTTCGAAACCATTTGGCGAATTTCACGATTTTTTCCCTGAAATTGATGGATTGTGATTTTTTTTCTCGAAGCCATTCGACGATATTAGAAAACTTTTTTCCCCGAAACCAGTTGATAAATTTTGCGATTTTTCCACTGTCGATAAATGAATTTTGCGATTTTTCCGCCATCGATTGACGAATTTCGCAATTTATCGACTATCGATTAACGGAATTTCACGATTTCTTTCATGAACGAACAAATTGCGCAATTTCCGCTAATGTTTGACACATTTCGCCCTTTACAATTCAGCCAATGAGTAGAACGTTGTTTCTTTCCAGAAATGTCAGGAATGAAACAATGATTCTTTAGGATGAATTTCCTTCGTTCGATGCCCCATGGAAGAATGTGTGCAATGCAGCAACAGACGTCACAGACATTTAGGGCACCTGCAGACTAAAAACATCTAACCAATCTTCGCGGGGGAAAAAAATCACAGATTTCGTCAAATGATTGAGGAAAAACACTAATTTCATCAAAGGATCATGGGAAAACATGACTTTCGTTAAAAGACCACAGAAAAAACGTGAATTATGCAAAAGGATCGCGAAAGATAAGCAAATTTTGTCAAAGAATCGCAAAAAAAGAAATTTCACCAAAAGATCACGCATTTTTACTAAATTTCGTCTAAACATTGCGGAATAAAGTGCATTTTATCAAAGAATTGCTGGAAAATGAAAATTTCGTTAAGGATTGCGAGAAAAATGCAAAATTCTTCAAAGGATCGCTGAAAAAACACGAATTTTGTCAAAGAATTGCTGAAAAGACATGAATCTCGCCCAATAACAGAAAAATCATGGTTCATAATCATTATATCTAGTAGTATATGTAAATACAGTTTGTGATGTAAGACAAAATTAACGCTCGGCGAGTAATACTGAAAATTGGTGATTGATGTTATTGCCACCACTGGCTAAACTTAATAGTCACACTCGCCAATTGCGATGATTGAATGTAAAATGAAATGTTTTTCCCCGCTGTCACTCAAAGAATTTTGAAACCATTTGGTGAAGTTTTTCCCGAAACCATTTTGTGAATTTCCCGATTTTTTCTTCAAAATCATTTGACGAAGAGACTTTTCTCGAAGGCATTTGACAATATTCAAAATTTTTTTACCTGAGACAATTTGACAATATTCTTAATTTTTTTTGTGCAATTCGACAAATGTTCATGGTAAAAATCATGAAATTCGTTAATCAATAGTCGATAAATTGCGAAATTTAACAATCGTTAGCGGTAAAATCGTAAAATTCGTCAATCGATAACGGAAAAATCATGAAATTCATCAAATGGTTCCGGTAAAAACGCTGATGTGATGATCAAAAGGGTTTTAAAAAGTATTTATTTTATTTGTTGTATTGTGTATAAATACCTAGGTGGAAGCAGTTTGCTTATTTTGTCAAATTTTTCAACAATATTCGACCCAATACGCATGCGTCACAAAAATCTTCCGGTAGGACCGGCCAATGAGATGAGGGTCTATTACTGTCTCTAGAAACGTGTTTGGGATCATCTCCTGTTGTTTTTTTCTTGCACGTTGCGTTAAACCTAGGAAGGTATTTATCTAGAACTCACTGTGGAGTGTTTAGAAGGTATTTATTTTATTTATTTATTTTATTTGTTATAATTTGTATGAATACTTAGGTGTGCATTTCGGATTTACTGTTTAAAAATGAATTTAGGCTCATTTAACGTTCGCGAAATCAATCCCGATGGAAATTGTCTTTTTAGATCTCTATCATTTTGTTTATATAGTACATAAAATAATTATTCAAACGTATGTAAAAATATCGTAGAACACGCAATACAAAATTGGACCACTTATAGTCCGTTTATTATCGGGGATAAATCTTATGGTGTTCCGATTGCTAATGAAAACGATTATGTAAATATATGGTTCTTCACAGAAGTATATGGTTCTTCACACTTCAATAGAAGCATTGTTTAAATTAATATAATTCTACAAATATGATGCAGTTTTAAAATATCGAGTAATGATTAATATTTTCAAGGAATATACTCATATACGTAATTAAGTTTTGGTACTTCTCTATTATCTCGTCGTCCACTTTTCATAACAAAAAACTATCGCCAAACTGCAACGCCAAATAAACGGAAGAACGTTGTCATTGGAATATCAA
Organism: Maratus michaelseni; assembly: GCA_963931845.1. Taxonomy (NCBI): domain Eukaryota; kingdom Metazoa; phylum Arthropoda; class Arachnida; order Araneae; family Salticidae; genus Maratus; species Maratus michaelseni. The sequence goes on from OZ007592.1 coordinate 400,465,999, forward strand.
AATAAATAAATAAAATATAAGAATTTAAGGATACAATTGTTATTTTAATTAATGAAATAACTAATAAATCAAATAAACATAATGAAAAATACACGCAAATGTTGAATTAAAAATCACTTGATGACATAACAAACACGTATAATGCTTCCGACATCAAGTAAATGGGACTGCATTTTTGGCATTTAATCATACAGTTTGGCGATAGTATTTTGTTATGAAAAGTGGTCGATGGGATAATAGAGAAGTACCTAAGTTTTTTGTACCAAGTTTGAAAATTTATCTTTTTTTGACATTTGAAAAACATAACAGAAAAAACATTACAAATTTGCCCATTTGCTCAGCGGTCAAAGGATTAAGTAAATATTAATGATTAGCGGAACTGGTTCTAGCTATAAAGTATATTATTTTGCCCAAAAACCCCCAACAAAAAATAATTACAAAAAATAAGTAATCGTCTTTAAATATACAAAAAACAATGTGATTAATGGCCAGGTTTTTTTTTACATATAACATTTTTTATATACAAAAGAAAAACCGTAATAACTTCATTTATTTCACCTGACGTCAAAAATAGTTTTTTTCCACATTCTTGGGCAAAGCACGAAATCAATAAAATCACCAATTTGTGACAAATTATGAGTTTCATATGAATCGCCCAAGAACGGACATGCAAACTGGTAAAAAATGAATGTAATAAATTAAAACATTCAAGATTTGTATACATACAAACAATACAATGTAAATATTAATATTGTTACATGATACATTATACATTGTTTGTATATATACGTCTTTGTATACATATATTGTTTCTATATATACAAACAAATATAATGTAAACATTATTCAAATATTAAGAGTTTGCAAATCAAAACATTCTAAAGATCTGTATACATACAAACAATATAATGCCTACATACTCTTTACAAATAAAATAGCACACTTATGTAATGACAAAACTTTTAAATCGAATAGAGATAATATATTTCTGTTAAAAAATAATGCTAAAGTTCAGAAACTCTTTTAACTTATATATATTATACATTCACATAAAGCTAGTCACATTCCTGGATATTTATTAAATATTTAGTTGCTAAATACAGAAATAATATTTTATAATTTATATACAAACGCTCAGATTCTGCTTTTTTCAAACACATAATAATAAAAATATTACTACCGTGCATACTGTCTTTTGATATTATATTTACATAATCGTTTTCAATAGCAATCGGAACACCATAAGATTCATCCTGGATAATAAACGGACTATAAGTGGTCCAATTTTGTATTACGTGTTCTACACGTTTGAATAATTATTTTCTGTACTATATAAACAAATTGATAGAGATCTAAAAAGACAATTTCCATCGGGATTGATTTCGCGAACGTTAAATGAGCCTAAATTCATTTTTAAACAGTAAATCCGAAATGGACACCTAAGTATTCATACAAATTACAATAAATAAAACAATAAATAAAATAAATACCTTCTAAACACTCCACCGTTTTTTATATAAATATCTTCCTAGGTTTAACGCAACGAGCAAGAAGCCATCAAAACAACAGGAGATGATCCAAATACGTTTCGAGACAGTAATAGACCCTCGCCTCATTGGCCGGTCCTACCAGAAGACTTTTTTGACGCATGCGTAAACGGCTCAATTTCAGTGGAAAATTTGACAAAATATCCAAACTGCTTTAAATATATGGATAGCTTTATTTGTTAGATTTCAGTAAATTACATATTCCTTAAATTTTACACTACAAAAAAATTGTTGATTTTATTGTATAATACTAGCATCCTGGCTGTCAGTATTATACCGTAAAATTAACAGTAATAAAAAGTAAAATATACGACAATACCCTACTGCGCATGTGTGACCAGAGCTGGGATGCCAGTATTATACCGTAATATCAATTTTTTTTCTTTGAGTAATCTTAATTTTTGTAAGTGGGATAACTACTTTCAATATTATTAACGTAAAAGTACTTTTTTCCAAAATTTAAGAAAATTCGGACTTGAAAGATTTAATTCGTCACATTCATTATGAGCAACAGCATTCGAAATTTTATCACCTATTAAGTTTAGACCACTTGAGTACCAAGCAACAATGATCGTGAAAGTGCCTTCCAGATTCTTAGTTTAAACAATTTCTGTGGAAAATTATAGGTTCAAAAATCGTTTGTTCCGTTTAAAAACGAATTAACAGATAATAATGTTGTCTCTTAAATGAATACCTAATTTTAAATATGTATAATTAGCAAGTATTCAATTAATCTAACTTATTTCAAAATTACTGATTTTGAATTCTTTATCAATTTTCTATATCTTGACGTGAAAATTCCTACTGACGAATTTACGTTACTCAATATTTATGTTTTACTTAACTCGGCAAACAATTCATTAGTAAGTTTAGACTACTTTAGTACAAAGCAACAATGATCGTGAAACTACCCTTCCTAGATTCATAGTTTAAACAATTTCTTTCGGATACAATTTCTGTGGAAAATTATAGGTTCAAAAATCGTTTGTTCCGTTTAAAAACGAATTAACAGCAAATATTGTTGTCTCTTAAATGGATACCTAATTTTAAATATGTATAATTAGCAAGTATTGAATTAATCTAATTGATTTCCAAAATTACTGATTTTGAATTCTTTATCAATTTTCTATATCTTGAAGTGAAAATTCCTAATAACGACTTTTCGTAACTCAATATTTATGCTTTACTTAACTCATTAAAAAATTCATGAATTATTCCACCTGGATTTCCTCTTTTCTGTATATGTCAGTGGTGAAAATTATTCTACTCCACTTTTAATAATATTATTCAACAATATACACTTTTGATTATATTCTGGGACTCAAGTCTGCAGTATGTTTAAATAGTACTTATATTTAGAACATAGAAAAAATGCAATTTTACTTATCAGTTTAATATTTGAGATGATTAATCAGATTTTATGAATTTAGTATCTGAAGCATTAATATTTAACACGTTCACTGCCGGGTTAAAATTACCAAAATTTCATTTTATTTAGAAAGTTCGAATTCATACCAGAAAATAGTACTGACAATATTTACTTTACTTAATTACAGACATTTCATGATTGCATAAAATAAAAATTCTTCTTTCGAAACTTCCGGTACGAATTCGTAATTTCATATTGAAAACCCACGAATATACTCGTGGTTGGCAGCGAATGGGTTAAAAAATAAATAATTTGATGGATTTCCTGTTTTCGGCTTTTTATTTATATTCAAAATAGTAACAATGTGGTACACATATTTTTTAAGCATCTATGCTTATTAAGATATATTTCTAAAGAGACATGCATAAATGACAAAGATTGCCATTAATACGACTATTTTGTTTTGTAAAAATTTCTCGAAAGAACTGGAATACGTCTAATATGAGGATCAATTAGCTACACAATTTAAAGGACACCATATCTTATTATTTTTTCTGTATTAATGCCGCGTGTTTACCTATACAGAGTATGGTGATTGCAATATCTTTAATATCTCAAAAATATTCAAGTTCATCCAGATAATGAGTTTTTTTTTTTTTTTTTTTTTTTTTTTTTTTTTTTTTTTTTTTTCAAGTTTTGGTAATAGAATAAGGCGGTTTATGCTGTGCTGATAAAATACGCACACGATAAACTATGGAGGTTAACTATGTATAGCAAATTTTACTGCTAATGGCATATTTTTACCTAAATTACAGATGGTGTTTCCGATAATTTAATTATCTTAAAAACTATTACCTTTTTACGTATAAGCTAATTAAAGAAGATTGCTTCTTTCAAAGAAAATATTTTGTGCAATGTTGCTGCATTACAGAGAGACTAAAAAAGTGAATAAAGTATAATGCATAATAGCCTGTAATAATAAGAGCAATAAAGGAATTATTTTATTTATAAATATCGAAAAAGTTTAGTTCAAATGTAAGTTGTTATGAAAATGTTTTCTTAAAAATATTCGTTTAGTAGAATTGAAAATAACTTTTGCAGAGCAACGTAAGAACATAAACACTAGATGTAATAATTGGAATGTATATTATACTTTTTTAATTAACTTTTTTTTTGGTAAATAAAGATGTAATTTTGTAATTGATTTTACACTCACTTCAATATATGCTAGAATTATAAATATGCTAGAATTATAAATATGCTAGATATATATATGAACACAGATATGCTAGAATATATATTAGGGTGGATCGAAAAATCGAAATGTGGATAATCGATTCGGCGCCGGGTACAAAAGTTGCCTTTTATGTATATTAGTTTACATCTGTTTTTTTAAATTGAAATCCATTCATATCTTCCAGTGCCCCAAGCGCCCCACAAATAGTTAAAACATGAAATTTTTATGCAAATTTCTATATTTTATAAGTTTTATTATTGTTTAAAATTACTTTTGGCGCGGAGTGGAAAAGTTGTCTTTTATGCATATTAGTTTACATGTTCTTTTTTAATTGAAATCCATTCATATCTTCCGGTGCCCAAACGTCCCAGAAATACTTCAAAATTGAAAATTTTATGAAAATTTATATATTTTTTTCTTTTTTTATTCTTTATTTATTTCTATAATTACTTTTAGCACGGGGTGTGGAAGTTGTCTTTTAAGAATGCTAGCACATATGCAAAACATTTTTTACTTCGATAAATGTCTTCTGGGTGCCCCAAGACACTTAAATATTTGCCGATAATGGACTTTTATGCAAATTTTGAACTTAAAATTATAAGCAAAGATAAGAGTTAAATAATCATTTGTATAGCGTAATTAGCCATCCAGGGGATGACAAATCGTTTATCGTTTATATTAAATTTATAAAATTATTTTTTATACTATATTGTTATATACGAAATTTTAAATAGAGCAGCTGCTTCAATTTGCCAGTGCTGTTTTACGAGATATTGGAATTGTACGCAAAAGAAAGGCTTCGAATTTCGTAGATCGCAACAAAATTCGTCGATGGAGCACAAAGGTTCGAAATTTAGTTGTAGAGACGAGCAACTTAGCTCTTTCTCTGTCTATTTTATCCGGATTATTTTCCGATGGGAAAAATACAATATAAAAGTGCTAGTGATGATGAGCACAATGTACTACACAAAGATCACAAAGCAGCAACATTATACTCTTGTAAAGGAATCTGACACTCTGCAAATTGGACACGTTACATTTGCAACAGGAGAAGCTAAAGGCCTTTAAGACATTTACTACATTCTTTTGATGTGCAACAATTGGTACTAAAGCCTTTTGTAAGCCAATTGGTAAAGCAATCAAAACCTGCGAGGAGCTACCTGTAGCTTCCTTTTCTTTAATAAGTGTTTAGAATATGATATAACGTAGATAGAATGGTTCTCAGCAATGATCAGCAATATTTATATGATATTTGCGTAGACATATCACGTGGTGAAAGGTGGTTCTGACCTTACATTTAAAAACCCTGTTCCAGTTGATCACTCACGATGGCTAACGACTGCAGGTAGAACGTTAAGGTTGTAGGTGGCCACAGAAAATCCATCGAAGAATCTCATTATTTTTACAACATATATTATGAAAGTATGGACCTATAAGGTTCCATATAAAAACAAAGCCCTCCATAACAGAAGGACAGCGGTATAGTTGGAAACTTATCACATTTTCTAGATATTTGGAAACCAATCTAAGAAAGTTTGTAGACGCTGCTGTTCAACTAGATAGCTTCTTTTGTCATCCAGAAAATTTGTTATTATCAATGCTCTCGGATAACACAGAGCCTATAAGGTCTTTAGCAATACGAAAGCTATTTTGTGCTGGAAATGAAAATAGAGGATCACCAGAAGTAAGAATTTTTCAAGTACCAAAAATACACTTCAAAGCAAAGTATTTTTGTGAACTTATTGACTGGCAATGAGTTGGACGTTTTGAACCACCACTCTTTTGATAAATGGGCCTTACGAAGAAATTGAGGCCATGACAAATGTAGGAAAAACAGAGGAATGGTCAAAATATCCATGCCATACACAAGATGATAAAAGATGCATTCGCCTAGAGCCTAAGGCATCAAAAAGTGTATCTGGGCAAGAAAAGAGACTCGGTTTCACATTGAATTGAATAAAATCAAAACTCCATATCAAACATTTTAACCCCAAAATGGATTACAAACTTTAGCAATTTGTATATTTTCAAATTAAAAGAAGTAAACAATTTTCTACGTAAGTTCAATTTTTGTAATTTTTATGATTTAGTGCTTTGACTTTTTAATTTATACTTCATGTATTATTATAAAATTATTATTATTTATAAGTTTATACTTTATTAATTAAACCCTCTGCCAAATTTGTAAACAATTTTTGTAAATTAAAAAAAATTAATACATTTTCTTAAAAATTTCAATTTTAACTATACTTGGAGCACCGGCAGATATGAATGGATTTCGATAAGAAAAAAGTGTATATATATATATATATATATATATAAACTACAGAATTATGTAATACACCCAATACGCAACTTTCTCACACGACACCAAATGGAATTTAAAAAAAAAAAAAAAAAAAAAAAGAACAAAAAAAAATAAGTTCTCATAAAACCTTCAATTTTTAACTATTTTTGGGACGCTTGGGGCACCTGAAGATATGAATGGATTTCGATTTAAAAAAAATTGCAAACTAATATAAATAAAAGACAACTTTCACACCCCGCGCCAAAAATAATTCAAAACAAATAAAAAAACAAAAAAACAAATTGTAAGTTTTGATAAAAATTTCAATTTTTAACAATTTTTGGGGTGCTTGGGGCACCGGAAGACATGAATGGATTTCAATTAAAAAAAACGTGTAAACTAATATACATAACAGGCAGCTTTTGCATCCCGCGCCAAAAGTAATTTCGAAACAAAAAATTTGTTTCGTATACTTTTCGATCCACCCTAATATATATATGAACGAGTATATATAAGATATGCTAGAGTATATATATTTATGAAAAAGTATATATGATATGCTAGAATATATATATGTGAACAGATGTGTGTTTCTGATGACAGTACAACATTGTAATAGTTTTTTAAACTAAATTATAAATTTTATTAATATATAAAATATTAATTTTAAAGAATGTTTTCGTTAGCTGGCCGCAGGTGATGGACAGCCAAATATTATTTAGGGTTACAGCCGCATACGAGTTTAAAAAAACAACGTCATTAATTATGATCCTAACCACTCTCGCCAAAATAGGGCAACTGGTTATGAAACTGCAACAACGAAATATTTTAAGAACTAAAAAGTAGAAAACATAAATAAAAATAAAACGTATACTATTTTCTGTTTAAAAAAATTCTATTTTATTTTACCCATATTTCAAGTCAGCAATTTACAAATATATTAAATTGGAATTTAAATTTAACAATTAGGCTTGAGTTGCTATTTCTTCACAATACATTTTAAATATGCTAACGATGAATATAGAAATTTTATAGTATTCAAATCTCGAATAATATTTTATTCTATTCAACGTAATTTTTTTCGGATAAAAATAGCTGACGAAGTAGGAAGACAGTAAACGTAAACTGTTAAGGGGACTTGGTACCATTTACTTTGTAAAAAATTACTAAAATATCAATTTTCCAATATGTTGCTTAAAATGCATTTGGACATCCTTTGTATGTTTTCGCGAAGTCATGTAACGATGCAATGATTATAAGTATGTGAAAAATACTTTATACTGGATCCATTTCCGTTTAAGTGTGCCCGAGTCGGAATATTTAAATTCACTTTTCGCCATTTATGTTGTTTTTTTCCTTCAATATAACAGAGTGATCAAATAAGAGTATAAATTTGAAGATATACTTTTCAATTGACTCACTCGTTTTTAACACTTTCCAACATAGTTGAAAAGTGTATATGAATTCGGTGTGTCTGCCTGTCCGTACTGTAACTCGCGTACATATATATGTATTGCCATGCAATTGAGATATGTTATTGAGGTTTACTATGGCATTTTCAGAATTGAATATGAAGTGTGTAGCACTTATATATTTTTTTCTTTTTATGACGAACCTAAGGTGCATTTAATGAAATCAGGGGTCGAATTTTCAATAATACATATAGTTTATTTTTTACATTTTTTATATATTTATTTATTTTTTATCTTTTTTTATTTTTTTTTATTTTAAGAATTGCATTTTTTATTGATTAAATCAGTTTCCATCATAAAACCAGTTAATAATATGTCGAAAATGTGTATTAAATGCGGTAATGTAGAATTTTCTGTATATAAAATACAGAAAAAAAAGTTGAAAGGATACCTAATCAAAACTCCCATTCTATTTTTTAAGCACATACATTAATTATTTTATTTATACTTACATAAAAATGTGTTGTTATTTTTTACATCTGCATGAATAAAACGATAGAATAATCCCCTCTACTCAAAACAGGACTTTTATTATTTCATTTAATTTTAGAAAAATTCGGCGAGGGTAAGTTGAAAACCATCTGTTGGCTTCTTGGAAAACTAATTAAGACGTTTATATCTAATTAACACCTCGTGTTATAGCCAGATGCTTTTCAAACTTCCTCGTGTGCTTTTTCACTTATTACACTTTGACGTTTCTTTAGTTTTCTGATTTCCAAAAGTAGTAAATATGAGTCATGTCATATTTTTTCAAGTTTTATTAGTAATATGGGTGCTCTTGTGTTTGAAAATCCACAAGACAGTATTGCTCAATTGCCTGATGGGCAATGGAGCATACAGTAATATAATTACAAAATTAAAACACGTATTCAAATTACACATATTAAAATTGCATATTTTGCTTTAGCTAAAGGTTAAATAATAAAAAAAGTGCGGCAAAAGGTAAAATTACTCCGCGAAAGTCCAAATGGAATTTGATGTGTTAAAAATGATTTTAGTCGATTTTCCAATTTTTATTATATAGCATAACATCATGGTATGAAAAATACAAAATTATGTACTTAACTGCTTTTGAAAAAAATACCTGAAGCCTGATCATGAAGTTTGTTTTTAAAATGAAATTTATATGAATGTCTATGAGACATTTTTGTACGCAAAACTAACACAATCAAAGAAAAACATCTCTTGTAATTAGTAATGTACATTATGATATAGCCTCAGTTGTGCAATAAAGGGAAGCAATGAAAATTTTATTTCAGGTGTAAAAATATGCTTAAGTTTTTATTTCAAAATTCATATTACTCAATTAACTATTTAACATATAAATATATCTACTGATTGATTTAAATTATATATAAACAATGTTTAAAAATATCCGTTAATTTTAATCCGTCTGTAAATTTTTGTTTATTTTCTTATTTCAAAATATTTATTGATAAGTTAAAATTTTTATATAAAAATATTTCTGATTAGGCACTTAAAAGTTCAGATAAACAATACAAAAATAAAATAAAAATGGTTCTTTAATTTTTGTGCAGATCTACAGATGTACCCTTTATTTTAGTACAGGTGTTTTAGTACAGGTTTATTAAAATTAAATATGTAATTTTAGTACAGATGTTATGTTTATTTCTGTATTTCAAAATTCTTATCGATAAGTTAAAGATTTAATATAAATGAAATTCTATTTAGGTACATAAAATATTCATAAACAATGTATAATAAGCTAACGTTTTTATTTTACGTGAAATGTAAAAGGATTTTTTTTTAATTTCAAAAGTCTAATTTATCAATTAAAAATTTAACATAAAATAAATTCTGTGGATCCACTAAATTGTATAAACAAAATATAAAAATCGAACTCTCTAAAAGTGCATTCACACTTTGTTTTTTCGTTGTAAAATCCTAGTGGAATTGCTTTTTATTATTATATATTTATAAAGGTTTACTGATGAATATATAATAGGAATAAAATTTATTTAAAATCCCGAAAAATATTAAAATCCATTAAAAGAAAATTTCGAAATATAAAAAAAATGTTTATTATACTGGTGCAAAGTAAACACAGACAGGATAAAAAAAAATTTATTTGCATGTACATAATGTTTTTAAACAAATACATTTCATATGTTGACAAAGATCACAATAATAACATGTCTGGTTTTTATTGTTCGATACGATAACGATAAATACAATTAAGCTAACACGATGATGAATTTTATTACTGTTCTTTTCATAGGGGAGATTGTTTTAACAAAAATGTAAGATATTTTTTTCAGTTATTTATTTTTTCGTAAGTATATGTAAAATAATTTGCATAATTTGTAAATGAGTTGTGAATTGCCAGCAAATTGTCTGCAAATAACTACTTATATAGATTTGGGATAAATAATGTTTGAAAAATATTAAAAGTCAAGATAAATTTAGTCATGTTATTCCTACGGTAGAGATGATCTAAAAATATTTTGTATTTAAAATATACGGGTGAAACTGTAACAGATAGAACGGTGAGAATAAAATAATTTAAACTGTAATTTTGGATATATAATTTTAAGAAATTTTGTATGTGTTTATATCGCGTGCATCCAATAAATCTTACTAATATGTTTATTTATTAATATATATATATATATATATATATATATATATATATATATATATATATATTACAAAATAAAATAATAATATTAATAATAATAATAGCAATAATTTCTTTTGTCTCATCATGGTTTATACAAATATTTAAACAAATGGAAGTGAAAAAGGAGCATTAAAAATCATTTTACGTAAAATTAGGAAGTCGGAATAAAATAAAAATAAAATCAATGAAAAGAAAGATTATTTTTTTACGGTTTTCATTTTGTCCCATCATTGCCTCATACAAATATTTATACAAATGGAAATGAAAAAGGATTAATGAAAGTCATTTTATGTAAAATTAGAAAGTCAGAATAAAGTATAAATAAAATCAATGTAAAAAAATATTATTCTTATTTTTTTTTTTACAGTTTTTATTTTGTCCTATTATTGCTTCATACAAATATATAAACAAATTTAAATGACAAAGGATTAATGAAAATCATTGTATGTAAAATTAGAATGAAAGGCAAGAATAAAATCAATTTAAAAAAGTTTATAATTTTTACTGATGTTAAACTAATCTCAATCAAATGTAGAAAGGCAACTAACCTCTTTTTCTGAAATTCGATTGTAGATTTCAACGTTTTACATATAAATATTTTTGCTCAGTCAAATAATTTGCTCAAAATATTAAATTTGAAAACAATAGTTTAAAATCACATACCCTTTTATTTTCCTTTTTAACAAGCATTGAACAAATATTATTTCATCTAAATATGTTTTAACCCCTTAATCGTCGCGCCCTATAAGTGTAGGCTACTTTTAAAAAATTCAGATTGCTTGATTACCACCAGTTTATTTAAGTAGAAATATTCACTTTTTTTAATAGGCAGATAAAATAATGCTAGCTTAAACTCAATTATACTATTTTTAAAAACTGGTGGGAATGACACAATCTGAATAAAGCAGGCGTAGCCTACGCTGCCCGTGAATGTCTCGGGCACGACGATTAAGGGGTTAATACGTCTACGATGAACATGAAACAACTGTGCAAATAATTAAAAATTGCAAAACAATTTTATAAACTATTCAAAATTGGTTTCCTATGAAAAATGAAAGTAATGGAGTTGGAAGAAAATAAACACACAGGCTAATAAATCTTTGAAATGTTAACTTGTATTCTACTTCTGAGTTATAGAAAGAAATATCTTTATTTTTGATTAAAAAATGTGTTACTGTTTTTAAGTCTTTTATGAATATAAATAAAAATAATACTAGTTTGCTTATTTTTAAGGTATTTTATGTATTAGCAAATCAACTCATATATTTCTGGGCGCATAACACACAATTTAATTTATTCCGTTCAATTTATATTATGCTTTTAGAGAATCGCATTTAGAGTGTTTTTAATATGTTATAATTCAGATTATGAAAGAGCCTCTCGTTCTCTTTCTATGCATCTGTATCTCTGACTCTCATTCTCTACTTATTTCGCTTATCATTTGTCAATAAAGTATAGTTTACTTCATTAATTTTAACACAATTATTCTAATTGGTAAATAAATCATATCAGTTGTAATTTCCAAACTGCGTGAAAAAGTGTCCATACCAGGATTTTATGAGGGTCATTTGGTTTAATCTGCTAACGCTCAACAAACAGAGCTTTCTTGGACAAATCCAGTGGACACAATTCACTAAAACATCATTCACTAATTGGACACAATTCACTTTTTAATGGTGACTTCTGATCTGTTATTGGAAGCAGCTCAACAAAATAAATAAGTAAATGTGAAATACCTAATTACGTTTCAGTTATTTTAACAAAATTATTTTAAATTAAAAAAAATAATACGAGTTAAAATTGTCCAACTTAGTGAAAAAGTGTCCAAGCCAGAATTTCCAACCACGGATCCTGGTGTACCACGAAAATTTGGCTAAAACAATTTTCTAAAACAAATCAAACAAAATTCAATAGAAATCCAGGGAAATTTGGCTTAATTTATAGCATAGTTTAATTGTAAATAAATTTAGAAAATTATTAAATTTGATAAGTAATGAACTGAAAATAAATGTTCTTTTGCAAATTTATATTCGGTTTTAAATTGATCCTTGAAATTAACTTGCTATTTTAGAAACAAATGTGAGACACATAAAGATATTGCATTGGTAAACAACATTTAGAGTCTCAAATTTGTATAAATAATATATATAGCATATTTTGTTTGTTTTCTTTGCGTGAATTAAAGAAGCTAAATAAAAGAAACGTAATATAAATTAAAAACTAAATAAATATTTATTTTTAGGATTAAATCCTTATCCCCTTAGTTACAAAAACAAAGATGTCGGTAATCAACTAATATTTATAGTGCAGTTTTTTATCTATTTTATTCCTTATATATATATATATATATATATATATAATTTTTTGTAGTAGTAGTAGTAAGCACTAAAATTATTTTGTTTATGATGGCACTGTATAAATTTTATCAAAACTTACACTGTGAAATTCTTTTCATCATCAAATTTCCTTTGTTTTCATCAAAACGTAAATATTCTGAAATTATTTGAATAATACACTGCGTGCAGATGCCAGTCGAAAACATATTTTCTCAGATTAGCGTAGTTTAACAAAAAAAAAAAAAAAAATCAAAAGAAAAAGGAATAGATTGCACGTTGTTATTAAAAGTGCACTAAAAACAAATATTTAATGGATGCCAAAAAAAAAAAAAAAAAAAAAAAAAAAGATATTTTTGCAGATTAGCTCTAAATATTTGTTTTAGAATATTAGATAAATTTATATTTGTTCTTATATTTTAAGCTAATTTACAATTTACTTTTTGAAACTTTCAAGTTTTACATATTCGATTGTTATTAAAATATTCGTTTGTATTTAAAGTAAAACTTAATTTCCTTTCAGTTTGAAAGGAGATTTCCTGTTCCTTTCCTGAAAACAAAATTACTTGTAGTCGATTCAAAACTCAAATCGACTTGTTTTTAATGAAAATATATTTTATTTTTATTATACGTGTTTCAAAATTTCTTTTTGTCTTTTTCTTTTTCTTTTCTTTATATATATATATATATATATATATATATATATATATATATATATATATATATATATATATATATATATATATATATATATAATTCTTTGATATATTTACTTACAATAAATAAAGCTTCAATAATCATGATTTGAAATATAATAAGGGAAAAGGAATTTTTGTTTTCAAATAACTTAAATATTTTTACAAATATGTGTGCATAAAACGACATAGTATTCAACATATTTATAAATTAAATTATAATTTTATAAATTAAATTATGTTGTTATTATAAATTAAATTATGTTATTATTATAAATTAAATTATGTAACATATATTACAATGTTAAAAATGAAAGAATAATGCAAAGAATATTACCTAGAAAATATTAGTATATTTTTTAACAAAATTCACACAAAACATTTAAAGAAAATAAAACACATATATAAACATATATAAACCTATACAATTGTATTTTAATTCTTGAGTAAGTAATGAACAAATGACCAAAATCATTAAAAAAAAAAAAAAAAAAAAAAAAAAAAAAAATCTTATGTCAGCATTGATCAACCACGCAATTTGGTTATTTTGTGAGAAAACAAAATCCTACTTTGTTCTTATTTTACATTAAAAATTTCCCTTTCGGCAGAGAATCATTTTAAAATATAATCTGCAATAGTAATTTTTATCTTAAATATTTATTTCTAGTCCAGACAATTCAGACTAAACATGGGAGAAATTGTGAAAGAAGCTTAGTAAATATTTTTAAAACAAGCTGCCCGGCTAACTTTGCCCGGGCACACTGTCATTGAAAAGTATAAAAGTTAAATTTTGGTAAAAATATTTATTCACGTGTTTTATAAGCGAATAAAAATTCATATTTATTGTGACGTTACGGCAATATTGTCCATCGGGTTTATTTTATCATTACGCATTGTAACTTTGTTGATGCGATTTTTTCATTACAAATAAACACAAAACCTATTTTTATTTGTTTACATGGTGTTTAAGCATCAAAGTAACGTATACAAAGTACGTGTGAAAAGATTGCGCCGGTGAAAATAACGTTATGCTTAGCTTGAAATGCATTTTAACATTGGCAAAACTAAAATGAAAAATTTATATGATTGTGTCAACATGACGTAATTTTAAATGATTTTTCAATTTTTAATTTTAAAGATTTGAGCCTTTATTGGTTGCTTCATCTTGATTGCATACCTTGATTACATGTTATCAATTACTTTTTTATAATTATAGGTTAGAAGATTTCATTTTTAATAAAAAAAATGACAAAAGTAAAGGATTTCAGGAAAATTAAAATTATTAAAAATAGTCTTATGATAAAAAAAAAACCACCCTTGAAATAATGATTGTATTTTTAGCTAGAATAAACAATGTAAGGATATGTAAACAATGTAAGGTATTTTATAGGAACTATTTTGGTAGGTTTGTTATAAATTCATTTAACAGTTCCTTATTAGCGGCAAAGTCCTATTTCTTTCACTGTGAATTTCTCTTTCGATGTAAAAAAATGGTAGTCTACTTTTGTTAGCCAGCCAAAACAGAGTGGCAATTTTTAGAAATGTATAACGGTTGTGACAACAAACGACGATATCGCTTTAGCTTTCATCGCGCTTACTTCACTTTTAAATACTACAAATTTCAATTTTTTACTACATTTTACTACATTTTACAATTTCAATTCTTACATCATCAATTAGAAAAAAAATTAGCTTTCGATTGAAATTTATTTGAAAACTGCCGCTTAATTTAACGAATTTTAAAAAAATTTCAAGCATGAAATATTTTTCAATTCTATATCAACAATGACCATCCTGGGAAAGTTGCCACAATTGAAAATAGATTACCCTAACTATCCTGAAACGTGAAAAAAAAATAATAAAAAAAACCTGATAAATCATAAGGTTGGATTATCCGTAAGATAGGAGCATTTTGGGGCTAAACTAAAATCTGTCAAAAGAAAAAAAAAACTATTTTTTGTTTATGACTAGGGAGGCTCGGCCCCACTGCTCGCTACGCTCACCAACCCCCCGCGTAATAGCGCCCTAGCCATAATGTAAATAGTTCAATTAAGCTCTATTCATAAGCTAATATTAATTTTCGTTCATTGCAATATCTCAATTTGTTAATTTTTTGCAAGCGAGTAGACGCTATTGGATTTCAATGGAAGTCTATAGAAATTTGGCGAAATACAGGAAGCAGTGCCAAGTTTGCGCCAAATTTGGCGACAGACCCGGGTCCCTTCCCCTTGGTAACCCCCCCTAATAGCGTCCATCCTATCTAAATTCTCTATTTTCATGTTAAATCCCCTTAAGAAAATTCAGAAAGCTCTGACCAATCAGGTACGTTTCGCGGTATCTACGTATAATTAATTTTCATTGTTCCATTTCCAAACCATTATTTTTTTTATATATAGAAGGATTTTATATATAGAAGGATTAACGATTATAAAGTTGATATATTGAATTCGTTGATTTATATGATCAGAATATGCTAGCAACTGTATTTTATTATTATTTTTAAAGATCTCTTGGACATTTAACTCTATAAGAGAAAAATGATCCCCGACTGTGATGGAAAAGGAATAATCATCCTGATTATGTAAAGGAACCAAAGAAACCATTCAAATAAATTACTGTTGAAACATTAAAAATCTCCCTCATCTGCAGATTGTATAATATTATTGTAAAAAAAATTTCATCTTTATAATAAAATTGATTAACTTAAAACAATGGATGCGTTTTAGAAGATATGGATTGGAAACTAACAATGACTAAAGAGGATATTTTAGAACTTTTAATTTAAACATTTTAAAACTTTTTTTAACATCGAATTACGACGGTGTCTTTGAGCGGATGCAATGCACATGCGCATAGGAGCTCATTCGGTTGTATTATCACGGGGGGTGGGGATGTGTGCTTTATTTACTATGTCCTTTTATTTACTGAATATGAGATGAAAGTAGGGATATACTATTTGAATGATACTTCATAGGTCCATGAAATTTTCTTTCTTGCAGTGGGGAATATGGTGGTAATGTCAAACTGATTTGCATTTTACAGTTGTTTACGGATTGTTTGCTTGGAGTTTGCATCGGAAATAGTACTGTATTTCGCTGGGGGGAAAAACTTTTAAAATAAAATATTGGAAAGACTGTTTCATACGCACCCTTTCTTAAGTAATAAAGAAGCTTATTTTAGTAATATTGTTATGGTATTTTTTTCCGTCAAGTTTTGAAGGGTTCCATCTAGTAAATGTTTAAAATACTATTTAATTGAGTAGATTTAATAGACATATTGTTTATTTACTTCAAATTGTAAATCCTGTTAAAGCTAACTTGCATGTAACTGAATTCTTTCCATAATGTTAAATAAATAATGGTAAAAAAAAAAAAAAAAGTAAAAATGTAAATGACTAATTTAACCTGTTATAGTTGATCCGTATGTATATTATTTATGAAATTTAGTAAAACCCGTGAGAACGGAACCTATCTATAACAGAATCTAGCATTAAAAAGGGTTAAAAAGGGTTAACACTTGTTAATCTTTTGAACGCACTTTAAACCTAAATAGTTGAAAAGGATTAAATGAACAAACATTTATTTATATTTATAAGTAAATAAATAAGTAACAAATGTATACGAAAACCTATTATTTATTAAACACAGTAAAATGTGAGAATAAGAAACGGATCTATAAAGGTAATCTCACTTAAGCGAAAAATTATTAAACACAGAGGGTCACTTACATTTATCGAAATGATCTCTACAATTAATTTCTATGCTAAAATTCCGTGTTTCTTAACACGTTTCTCTTCTATGTAATGCCTTTGACGCATGGTTCTTGATCGAAATTTCCATGATAGTCATTTTTTTTTTAGTAATATGATGTCATTTTTATCCCACACCTCTTGGTTGGCTTTCCGACGTTTATTTTAAAGTTTCTGTAGTACGTAGGTGGTGCTAAAGAGAAATTTGTGGTACCACTAGATGAAACATGACCTTTCTTTAAGTGGCTGTAGGGTTGTTTAAGTGGCATTTTTAGGGTTTCGTTCATTTCAGGAAACGCTATTCGTCCCGCCTCTCTGTCTGTCCGTCCGTCACAGAACCGGTTCTCAGAAACTGTATAACTTACAGACTTGAAATTTTATGCACTTGCTGCTAAATACCTACTGTCACGCTGAAAATCATAAAATTTTGAAAAGAATCATACTATTTTAATATAGAGAGATAAAAAACCAAAAATCTAACACCCTTTTCCTATTAAATTTAAATATTTTTCGTTATAGCAATTGCCAACAATTAAAAATCCACAATAAAATTCTTTCTACAATAATTAATTTTCTATTGAAAAAATTCCACTTGAAAAATGCAAATGAAATAAAAAGTTTCACCAATTGAAAAAAATATTAGTATGACGTCATATTGGTAATAAAACGGAAATTTTCAAACATTTCTCAATAATACAAGGAGTATGAGTATGTGTAAGTACAGAAAGCTGATTAATAGGACGTCATTAGAGAATTAAAAAGAAAATTAATCTTTCGTCATATTGGAAGTTTAACGGACATTTTCAAATGTTTGATCATAATACAAAGAGAGTATCAATGTGAGTAATATAAAAAGCAAGTAGATATGACGTCAGCAAGTGATTATAATGTCATATGAGTTTGAGGAATGTATTGAATCACGATAAAAACCAGATTATGGAAATATTAGCATATCTTAACATTTTGAAGGTCTCTATAAAACATGTTTATTTTTTTTTTAATATCGCATTTAGTCCACATGACAGATATTAATTTGACAGAGTGTAATAGCGGCTATCGAGCCGGTTCAAATATTCGAAGAAACGAGAAAAAGAGACCGGTAAATTTTTATTGTATAGAAAACGTGACCTTTTTTTTTTTTTTTTTTTGAAAATGAAATTTAGTTGGATCTATTAAATAAAGGATAAAGTGTTTTGAAAGGAATCCAAAAGAAACCCTTTGTGCGATCTTCGACCACACTTACCCACTTGTTTATTATTATTATCAGTGAAAGGAAGAAAGAAAATCCCCAACGTTACGGACTGGGTGAAATTGACCGTAATGAAATGTTTCTAAAGAGATACCTAATTGCTGCAGGATTTTGTTACTAAGATAAATTAAAACTGAAAAAAATGTATCAATTAAATCTAAATTATATTATTAGCAAATTATTTTAGAACACATTTTCGAAACGGGAATTGCAATTGGATATCGAAAGGTTATCAATAAAGTCGAGATTCATATCAACAAAGACTGAACTCACACTTCCGTGTCAACTGCCATGTAGTTCGCCAAAAAATATTCACAAACTGTAATAATTTATAATTTATTCTTTATTATTATTAATGAATGAAAAAAAGAAAAACCTCAACGTATTGGTTCGTGAATTTAATGAAATACTTCTGAAGAGATTCATAATTGCTGCTGTATTTTGTTATGAAGATAAATTAAAACTGAAAAGCGCATTAAATAAAGTTCAAGTATATATTATCAGCAAATTATTTTAGAACATATTTTCGAAAGAAATATTATAATTTTATATCGAAAAATTATCAATAAATTCGAGCTTCGTAAAGACAAAGACACAAGTCATACTGCCGAATAAAATGCTATATAATTAGCCAAAGTATATTCACAAACTGTAATAATTTATTCAATGTTTCAAGAAATAATTGTAAATTCACTTGATGCTTTCCCCATGAACTGAACTACATTTGGCTTGTTAAAGTTAGCATTAGGACGATAATATTCATTAACATTGAAAAATCTTCTGACATCCGTACAAGTGGTGTGGTGTAAAATTGAGAAAACTGTATTAAGAATAAATCGGCCAAGTGCGAGTATAGATCGTGCTCAAAGTGTTTCGTACATTAAATTTTCAATTATTATTTATTAATTAACAAACTCCAACAAACCCTAATTTTTCATAATTTTAATTTCAGTAGATTCGGAAATAAGAAGGGAGGGACATATTTTTGCAGTACACTTTCGACGATATCTCTGAAAATATAATACCAAAATTTAAACAAATATATTTTTGAATTCGGTGTTACGAGATCTTTAAAACGATATACACGATACATAAAAAGATTTTTTTTCAAGAAATATAATTAATATCTCGGCTATCAAATATCAATGGATAATTCTGAATCGATGTATATTTCGAGCGCCATCAATTCCCCCGCTGACCACCAATAAAGCAAAGTTTGTGTGTAACGGAAAAGGTGGTTTTTTTTTTTTTTTTTTTTTTTTTTTTTTTTTTTTTTTTACAAAAACTATGTTTTGTTATATATGTGACCGAGGAAAATCTCTATAGTTTTCCTGTAAGGTTTAAATAACCTCCTACTACGCCTAATTTTTTCATAATTATAATTTCACTAGATTCGGAGATAGAGGGGGGGGGGGGGCATGTTTTTGCAGTGCATTTTTGACGATATCTTTGAGAATTTAATTTAACCTAAAATTAAAACAAATGTATATTTGAGTTCAGTATTACGAGATATTTCACATGATATCCCATACGATATACAAAAAGAAAATTTGTTTTTCCATGTAACATAATTGTCCCCCCCCCCACCCCTAAATTTTTCCTAAACATATTTCTGAATGGCTAATAATCTGAAAATGTGTTGGTCAATATGCTTTAAAACTTTCCCAAGTTTGAACTTTTCACGTCTCATAGTTTGCGAGTAATAGGCCTCTGACAGACGGACAGACAGACACAGGAGTGATCTTATAATGGTACCATTTTATTTTTTAAATACAGAACCTTAAAAATACCACTATCATACAAATTTTATAAAAAAGAGACAGTCAAGGCTATAGAATAGAGACAAAAGGTTTCTAGAAATACAGAAACTATGCATAGAAATTAATCGTTACCATCATTTACATAAACTAGTCGTTGGGGGGCACCGTGATACTTACCCATCATGGATATGCATAATATAAAATATGAAAATAAAATACGTGTAAATTATTTATAAAATGCATTGAAATTCGAATAAAATCGAGGCTTGTTGACCTCATAAACTTTAAATGCTCTATTACTGAAATACCTAAAAGACACATCCTCATAACTCCAAAAATGTTAATCATATTAACTAACAGTTTACTTCGTCGGATTAAAAGTCTCATTTCCAATTAAAATACATCTTTGAATTGAAATTTGAATAAAATACAGGGTCACGAAAACTCGAAGTGTGGGAAATAGGATTCCAAATATCTCGGCAACTAATTATTCGATCGACTTCATTCTTTATGCAAAATTTATGTTTTTTAATTGACTTTTATATTCACATTTTAAAATAAACAATTTTCCAAATTTTTATATACCTTTTATCCGAACAAATATATCAAGAGTTCGAAAAAAAATAGTTCCGGATAATCGAGGTTACTGAAATTCAATAAGCTTCTTCCCATTATTACATACTAAGTACATACCAAATTTCAATTCTTTATCTCAATTTGTTCAGGAAATAGAGCGTTTACAGGCATACACACAGACAGACAGACGTCATTTTTTTTCCAAAAATATGTTTTTCGGAATCTCCAGTGTCTGAAACGTGTAAATCCGTCAAAAAAAATTTCGATGTTTAAAACGATTGCAAGACTTACTCTGTACTTCATATGATGAGCAAGTAAAAGGAAACGAGCTTCCATACATTAACAAATAAGCAATTAGGGAATAAATAATTAATTAAACGAAGTTTGTTTAAGTTAAATGCTTATTATTTAATCATTATACTAGATTCTGCAAACGAACCATCACTATGAGAGAAACCTGCCTTAAACATTATAAATGTATAATCTATATTAATAAAACAAAGAGATTGTCTGTCTGTTCACACTCTCACTGTGATGGTTAAAGTCAACGCACGAAACTGACCACGAAATTACTCAAAAGTGTTCCCGAGAATACCTCGATAACAGTTTCAGAAAACTCTTATATATTAATTTTAAAAAATATTTTTTATTTGATTTTTGCACGGCATAATTATTTCATTATTATCCCTTTTGTTTCTAAGTATCACATTATTTTAGTCTTTGCAGAGCAGAAAAGTACAAAAAAATGCGCTTTCAAATCAAGTTTGTCTAAAAAATGTAATGAAATTTGTGGGTTACTGGCGATTTAAAAAAATAATAATTCATGTAATATTTTGCTTTTAATTTCGATAAATATCAGTCTTTCAGTCTTCAAACAATTTTCTGACAATATGTTTCTTTTCTCATGGATACATACATATATATATATATATATATATTTTTATCGTGAGCAAATATCAAATATTAAACCCTATATGAAACATTTTAGTTATTTTTTTTACGATAAATACATTTTTACAAAAATGACAGACTTCAAAAAACGAAGATACGAAATTAGCTGATATAAAAAAAAAAACAGCCGAACTGAAGTATAAATAAGGGTGAATCAAAACTAAAAGTTTTAAATTTATTTAATTATTTTTGATATGAGGTGCTTCATAAATATATAAAATTTGGTTTGGATACAGAGTATTCGATAGAGAAAATTCAGCTCAAACGATAATTCGGCACAGAAATTAACTGTTTCGTAAATCTACGAAATGCAGAAAATATTTAATCAGCTTCAATGCAAAGTTTTTTGTAAAGCTGGAAAAATATTGGACTGGAGTTATGCCGATTCATAAAATTATATGTATTAACTAATCATAATTTTTTTAACCCTTTTCAATACAGTTAAAAAGTGTTTATGAATTCGGTTTGTCTGTCTGTCTGTCTGCCGTCTGTTAATCTGTTCGTTCTTTAACTGGCGTAAATTTATTCGGATTGTCATGCAATTGATACATGTAAGGTCTACGTTATTGTGTGCGGATAAACCTGTTCTGGGGTTAACACGTTACTAATTTGTTACAGTAGAATTTTGCTTTCCATATGCGGCAATGGTATACTTTTTATGAAAATCCCTGTAACAAAAAAGTTAAGTTTTAAAAAATGTGTCATTATCTATTGCTAATACAGGATGTTTTGTCCCTCTATATTTTCAAATATAGTTATCCTCTTGAGTCCTGGGTACCCAAATAAGTACCGAGAATTTTTTGCTCATAAAAGCTAAAATGATTGATATTTTTACATTTTAACTTCACTTCTATAAAGTTGAATGATTTTGCTTTAAAATGAAAGCAATAAATGGCAGCACCGATGTCGATTTCCTTATAAAATAAATGTTATTTTAACCTGAGTTTGCAAAATGCTTTCGAAACAGTGCATCCAAGAAAGTAGGTAATTTTCACAATTCTTCCACTTAAAAACTTTATAATAAAACAATTTTAGAATTTGCAGATTATTCACTTATTTAAAGCTGTTATATTTTTTATTGTGTAATTTTAGGTTATTGATAATTAAATTGATATTTGGGGGGGGGGGGGTAGTAATTTTATGTTCATATTTGTGAACCTAAATTACAAGCCCCCTAAAACAATACATTTAAAAAAAATCTATGATGTCATTTTGTTTGTTTAAAAGCAAAGAATGAATATTTGTACTATTATTTTAACTTCGGGTCTTAAGAGGTTAAAAATGGAGAAATGAAAGAAACATGGAGAAAAAAAATGAAAGAAAATTAATACTGACTTCATTTAAAGCTACATTTCAGAAACTGTTTGCTTCAAATAGTTTATGAAGATCTAAAGAGAAACTATCCTATAGATCATTTATTTTGTCAACATCCCTTTTTCTAAGTAAATACAAAACGCAGAACGATAAATGAAATACCACATGAAATGATTTTGAACCGACTTCTGACATAGTACACTTACATTTAGATAAAACAAGTTTTTTTTTAATTAAAAATTGCAGTTAATTAAAAATTAAATCGGCATTGTTTTCATAAATGAAATGAAAGGTTTTTACTGAAATCAGTGTTGCCGCAAATATAAAATACCGATTGTGATGCTCAACAATTATTATAAAAAAATAAATAGTACAACCGTGGCATACGTAATAAGAGTATATTATTTACTTAATACATAATGTGTAGAACACGTAATAAGCACAACAAGTATTAAGTGTGATGCAAGCGTACAGGTTTATTTTATATTTATAATTAAAAAGAAAAATTGAAATGTTTAGAAGAAAAAAAACAGCATCGATCGATCAGTTAAATTGCAGTTAATTAAAATTTAAATCAGCATTGTTTTCATAAAATAAATGAAAGGTTTTTCTTAGTTTTCCCGAAGTGAGTGACGTTATCCTCTAATGCAGTTAAAATACGATTGTCAATTTTTTTCTATCGCGTGCCTTTTGCTGATTTCAATCAGTTTTTACTGTAACTGTGATGGAATCAAATATTCAAAAGAAGATTTACATTTTTCACTTGTTTTTTGAAGTAAAATTTTCTTAGAAAATGGAAGTCATGCCTGTAAGTTAATAAGTGGAAAGGCAATTTCCCCTCCCTCGATTTTGAAATTTAAATAACTAAATAATTAAAATAACTAAAATAAATAATAATTATTAAAAAAAAAACTTAAAATAAAAGATTTAAGAATTTTTTGTTGTGTGTAGGGTGTGTGTGGGGGGGGAGCGGTGAGGGGGGGGGTGTTCAATTACTACTTTCTTCCTGAATTTTAAAGTTTAAGTAACTAAAATTACGTTTTCTCCGATTTTGAACAGCATAATAAAATTGGTTCTTTTCGAGTAACTTAAAAGAGGAACTAAGAATTTTCCGTTGGAGGGGGGCCGTCATTAACCCTCCCTGGATTTTGAAATTTTATTTAATTTTTTATTTTGACCGATTTTGTAAAACAGTAAATTTATTCTTTTTTCGAGTAATTTAAAGTAATTAAACACTAAGAGAAAGTACAAAATTTCCCGTTGGGGGCGAAGGGCGGACTTTCCCCCCTTAAATTCCCCATGAAAGTTATTTATTTGTTATTTTTATATTTATGTGTTAAAAATTAATCTCAAAAGGGGTGGTTCAAGCAGTGTCCGCTGCTTAACTCGCTGTTCCTCGCTTAACTTAAAAGAGGAACTAAGAATTTTCCGTTGGGGGGGGGGCGTCATTAACCCTCCCTGGATTTTTAAATTTTATTTAATTTTTTATTTTGACCGATTTTGTAAAACAGTAAATTTATTCTTTTTTCGAGTAATTTAAAGTAATTAAACACTAAGAGAAAGTACAAATTTCCCGTTGGGGAGAAGGGCGGACTTTCCCCCTTAAATTCCCCATGAAAGTTATTTTTTTATTTTTTTTATATTTATGTGTTAAAAATTTATCTCAAAATGGGTGGTTCAAAGCAGTGTTCGTCCCCCCCCCCAATCCCCCGCCCGAGGATTTTGATTTTTGTTCAATTTAGTCCCATTAAACTAAAAGTCTTGAAAACAGTGTTAATTATTAATAACAAAGTAAATACGCAATATTGTCAAAAACTGAAAAACCTTAATATTGCTTAGCTTTTAAAAAACTGCAGATAAATTGCAGAAAATATCTCACAAACTTACTAAAATTAAGTTCTGTAAAATTACCTTAAAGTAACTGCAGTTATACTGCAGATACATCAGAAAATATAATACTGAAATAATGACTGTAAAAATACTTCAAATTTACTACAGTTTTACTACAGATGTAAAGTCCCATTATTTTTTTAATTTATAATTATAACATAAATTCACGTAAACTGCAGTATTTTTGCAGATAAAAACTGCAGGATTTTTGAAATAAATTACTGCAAAATTACTTCACATTAACTGCAAAATAATTGAAGTATTTTTACAGTCAAGATTGCACTACAGAAAATCTACAGTTGCCTGTAGAAAAACTTTAAAATTACTTCACTTCTGTAGAAAAACTGCAGTTCATTTTTAGCTGGGATAAATGAGATAATATTCTTTTTTGACTAATGTTGTTTGCAGATATTTTTATCCTGAATTTTTCTTTAGAGGTGTAAAGCTGTATCTTAGAAATGTTAGCTATTTCTAAAAATTATTAGACTGCAGTGTGAAATACTCACACGGGTCTACTGGTCTATAATTAATGTGCTAGATATTTTTACCTCTTGAATTCTTTATTGAGAGAATTCGTAAATAAATCTACCTATTGCTATACAGACAAAATCACATAAGAAGAAACTCTTTAGTTTTAAAAGTGTGCTATAATTTATAATCTCTATCATATTTTTCATCTTTTTTTTTCAAAATACGTAAATTAACAAAAATTATATTTTATACTTCGAATATAACACATACTATACTAAATATCTTCTTCAAATAGTTTATAAACAGCTAAAATTTATACAGTCATTAATTATATGCAGAAACTGTTCGACCCACCAATACACTTCGGACTAACACCAGCTGCTTGCTCATTTTTCAAATAGTTTCATAAACGTAAATAATTATGTAAATTATACATTTTGGTAACTCACATCTTTACACTATATCTCAATTTAAATAAAGTCTTAAGCAACAGATTCCCAGAGGAATCATTTTCTACATAGAGTTTACTACATTTATGGCAAACTGCTCGCTTAATTTAAATATGAAATCATTATTTTATACCAAATTTTATAAATAGAAAGTATCTTAAATATACTTGGAGAATTTCATGATCTTGTATATTCAAGTATCTCAAAATAATATTTTGAAGTAAAATAATATTTTATTCTAATAATCGTCTATAGAAGTATTGAGGAATTCACAATATATATATATATATATTTAATATTCATGTTGGATGAATGACTATGGATTTCTCTGTATTTCTTCATTTCATTCAAAATTGAAAATCTTTACCATTTATAATTTTTATTCTGAATTATACAAAGTTATTTTTGAAAGAGAAGTCACATGAGATATACGGAAACATTTAAATTACAATAAACGAATAATTGAGCTATAAATACTAGAAAATGTGTTAAAATCTGTAGATAGTGCTTGGTTTTGACTTCTGAATGTATTCTCAGACGGATAAGCGAGCAAATATCGATGTTAAAAACTACAATTACTTTGATTTAACAATTATTTGACGAATAGTTTGCTTCCAATACGTCATGATAATCTAAAAAGTAAATCATCATTATTAAAATGAAGAGTTTTTTTCATTTTATAGTTACACTTTTGAATAATTTCACCATTTCCTCTACTATTAAAATCGTTCCATAAATGTAAATAATTATGTAAAGCATACATTTTAAAAAAGCACATCTTTGCATTAAATATCAATTTATATAAACTATTGTGCAATAAATTCTCAGAGGAAGCGTTTTCTACGTCTAGCTAAAGAATTTTAATACAATCTCTCTCTTTAATAAAATGTGAAATCATTATTTTAAATTTCGTTTATAAATATGCAGTATGCTAAATACACTCGGAGAATTTTCCTAATCTCATCTTGTAAAGTATGCGGAAATTCTCGATTTTATATCATTTAAAGTTTGCTAAAAAGTATTTTAATTCTTATGTTCACGTATAAAAACTTTTAAAGAATTCTTTATGTTATGTAATATTTTCCAACGAAGACTTTTTGGGGATATAAATAAATTTTATTATTCCGAATTCGCTAAAAGATCAGTATACTACGCATGTTTTAGTGAATATATTTTTTTTACTGTATAAAATAAAAACAAGTGAGGTTTAATGATATTTTTTACTACAACAAAGAACTTAAAGTTGTAGTATGGATTAGAAGTCAGAGCGAAGAATTGTTTTATCTTCATTCAAGAAATAACTAAAATTTAGTATTATAGGTGCTGAATTCCAAGTTGATTTACAGTAAAATAAAAAATTAAAGACTATAACTCCATTTTAACCACTCACCACACACGGTGGGGTACATTTTTGTTACATAGGCATCACCCGTCGCTTTTTGGTTATGCATACGAAAGCTTTTTGTATTAAAAAAGTCTCCTAATCTATAGATAATATTCTTACACAAACTGTACTTTCAATATTAGAAAGAATCACAAAATTAAAATTTCTGAGTAATTGTAATTAATTTTTGAATGAATTTTCAGCAGTGAAATCCCATCGAAATTATTGAAAAATAAACAGGTGAAATTTAACATTGCTATTTAAGCGAAATAGCGACAGTGTAAGAAATGTCCAAGCCGGAAATCGAACCCGGTCCCTTGGAATAACTCTCCGATGCACATCCATTGAACTAGGAGGACGGTACCCAGCTTGGCATCTCTCACTCACATATGTCGGCTAGGCTCCAATCACAGCAAAAGTCTGAAATGTCACCATGAGAGCTTAGATCCTGTGGCAAAAACGATACGACACATAAAGATCAGCGAAATAAAAGTATTAAATCAAATTTATACATAAAAATAATTTATTAATGTATAAATTAATTATGAAAACAATTTAAATAATTCCTTATTTAATCATTCTTTAGTTAATAAAAAAAAGTAATAATATTTTTTTACAAATAAGATATTTTTTTAAATGAAAAAAAATAATTAATGACTAATTTAAATATGAAAACAATTATTCTTATTATTATCACTAATTAAAATTTATATTTAAATAATATTAAAAATATTTAATTAATTTTAATTATTATTTATAAGAAATATTAAATGAAATTTTTAAAATAAAACTATTCAATTGCTTTTTAATTTCATTTTATAAATTTAAAATATATCTAAATAATGAAAAATTAAAAGTTATAACAAAAATTAAAAGTTAAACAATAAAAGTAAAACTTAAATAATAATCTGATGTGTTTTGAAAATAAAGTACGTCGGATAATTAATAATAGAAACATTATAAACTAAAAAACCGAATTAACATTTTTATAAAAACTTATCAAATTACTATAGTGTCAAAATTAATCATGAGATTGCACCAGCATCGTGACTTCCTAGGTGTTTATCACGAATTTCATCCTAGGAGGTTGCCCCGTAGGCAGTACCCAGGATTTCAATCCTTAGAAAATATTTTCCTCAGGAACGACTGATCGTGTCAATCAGAAGGAATTTGGGATGACTTGGAGGTCTTGAAGTAGTTTTCAGGAACCTTGTTGTGCTATCTACAATAATCTTAATCCCATCATTAATTTGAACTCCGTTGCAGTTCGCATTGAATGCGGATCTTCAACAGGTAAAAAAAAATAAAGTGCATTTAGATCATTTGGAACAGCCTGCATATAATAATTAACAAGTCAAATAAAGTTTAAACATTTTGAGAAGCTTACATTTTGAATCCTTTGAAATACAATATTTTCTACATTTGACAGAGGAATACTTAAAAGTTAATTCAAATTATTTAATATTCATATTTTACTTTATTTATCAAAGCATTAGGAATTATTCCCCCTTTTTTCCCACTTTTGAGTAAATTTCAGAAATGCATAGAATTCTTAGTTAGAGCACACATATTAGATAATATTACATTTCATAAAATCCCATTTTCAATAAAATATTTTATGCTCACAGAATTTTATAACAGTTTTATAACAGTATAAATTTATTGTAAATTTAATCATTTGAATATGTATAACACCAGTATTTATTCTTTAAATACTTACTTTGTGAGTTGTGCTATTTTTATTTTTAATAGCATTCAAACTTTTAACAATGTTCTGCAAGTCATTATTTAATCCTGTTACAATACTTTTAATAATGTATACATTTTAATTTCTCAATATATATATAAATCAGACAACTTATATTTTCATTTATTTCTACTCTTTTTAAAATCTACAATTTAAGATTGATACTCTTATGTTACGATTAAATTAAAATCTAAACCTTTATATTACAATGAACACGTTGAAGATTTTCTAGATATGAAGATTTTATCGATGGCACATGTTTGTATGTACTTATAATAAATCTATGAAATGCCACAATTTCAGCTTATTACTAAAAGTCATCATTATTCTCATTTGGTATTGAATCTCAAAATATGATTAAGTACTGTCAGATCTCTATTTCATGGACTTCGATTTTACGAATTCCTGTTTTATAAGAAACCTTTTCTTGAAATAATTTTACGAATTTCGTTGTAAAATAATCTCCAAATAGTGAAGAAAATTTTACGAACTATTCAACGAATTTTTTCTGTGATCTATTTTTTTATCCCTGTTTTTCTCAAGATATCATTTTCAATCAATCTGAACTTGTTTTAACAAGCAACTACTCATTTGGAAAATGTAAAATCACTGCATCAGTTTGTATTTTATCCTGAAATTGCAATTTTTATCTAAAGCATTTCACTAAAGAAGCTTTTAAATATTTCCTTTGCACACTCAATAGATCTGGGTTCGAGGGGTTTCAAGATTTTTGTAGTGGTTGTACTGGTTATTTCAGGTTGTAGCTAGAAAGTATCAAAATTGTCAATAATTAAATTGAAGCACACATGTTGTAATGTATTCCTAAGTTTATTTTTACTATAATACATACAGTGAATATCTTAAAAAATGAATTTATTAATTTTAATTTAAAATACAGTGAATTCCTGTACAGTAACACTGTTTTATTATTCTTTTTTTTCTAAAAATTTTCTTCTGATGAATAAAAAAATCTATAACAAAAATAATATTATACCACAACATTAATATCGTAATTTATTAAATGTGTAACTAATTAAATTCTTACATGCTATTTATTTTTTATGAATAAAAAATTTGGATTTATGCATTTAAAAATATTTTAAAAGGCTAATCTTTATTTAATGCTATATCTGTAACGAATATTTTATATAACGGAGTATTTACTGCATTTAGTGACTTTGTTAAATAGCGGTCCACCTGTGACGACCTGCAAAAAATATAGGAGTTAATAAGAGGGAATGATGAGAATTGAAAAAATATTATTTCCTACAATAACATTAAAAATATTTATTTCGGAGAAAACATAATATAAGGTTTTCTTTTTTCTTATTACAAAAGTTCTTTTACAGAGTTTTTAGTTTTAATATAAAAATATTTCTACATAACAGTTGCCAAAAACACATGATATGTAACGCTTTATAGATATATTTCATTATTTTTCTATTTAAAAATTTTACTAGAACCTTGTTTCATCGCAATACACTTTACATATGTTCTAAATCATAAACCACTAAGTGGCAGATATCTGCCTTATTGACCTATTGATTTATTGATATTTATGTGCATCCGATAATAATACTTCTTAAATCACAAAATAGTTATCTCTATCAAGGTGCATACATTTCCTAACAATTTCCAAAAAGTTTGTCATCACAATTTATGATTAGAAGATTTCTATTAATTATTTAAAACACCAAGTTTGTAATCGCATCGTTTAATCGCAGAATTTGTGACATTGTCCTGTCATTAAATAAGGAGAAATATTCTGTTTAAAAATATGGAAGAATTATAAAGCAACCTGATCTATTCAACACACATTTTATAGAATTAAAAACGGGATATAGTTGAGGGCATTTAACTGTTTATAATAGGAACTGTTATTTTCTATCACAGTTTTGTGTACATAGTAAAAATTCTTTATTTTGTCAAAAAAAAAATATATATATATATTATTCAAAGATTTTCTCTGGGTTGGGTTGAGCAACTATTTGCTTATTCCTTTTTACCTAGTTCATGTGTACTTAAAAAAAAGGAAAAAAAACTGTCTACAATGTTGAATTTTCGTTGCTTGATTCACTTAAAGTTTTTTTTTTTTTTAAGTAGAGAATTTAAAGTTTTTTTGTAATATCTTTTCTATACATCACATAATGTAAATCACATTGTAAACATTTTTCTAAAAAATAATTATATTCTAAAAATGCATTAAATGTAAGTAACGCATTTAATCTCAATATTTAATGTTTGCTTTAAATGTAAATAAGAAGTTACTATACCATAACTGCAAACGTTCTTTTTTATTAAAATCAATTAAACACACTTTGAACTAGAAAATTATCTTAAGAAATTAAAAAAAAAAAACTACCAATGAACCAATGTAGATATATCAGAAGTGCCTACGATGGTCTTAATGGAGATCTGGATAGACCCGGGCAAATTTTTATTCACGCGATTTGGACCGTCGGTTTTCACTCTTTTTGTGCCAAGTCGAGGACTAATATTTTTCTGAAGGCTCGAGCCGGGACGGACCCGGGCCTAACTTTTTTCTGCAATGCGCGATAGCGTATTACTGCTTATTTTACTGTTTAATACTGTTAATTTTACGGTATAATACTGACAGCTGGGATGCCAGTATTATACTGTAAAATCAACAATTATTTTTTGCAGTGTAGACGCAGTAAGTAACAAATAGTACGTGAATAAGTTTATAGGCTCCCAGTGTTACGAATTTCGAATACCACATTTTTTTGTAAACTTTCTGCACCACAATAAATCATACATTTTTTCTGTAATTTTTGTGATTGTACTTAGTTATATGTAGTTTGTCCAAAAATATTGAGCGCATTTCATTTTTTTGAAAAAAAAAATGTGGTAGGGGAAGATCGGGTAGCCAGGGCATTTGGATAAATTGCAAATAAAAAAACAAAAGAATGAAATTTCTGTCTTTATTTTATACTTAAAATAAAATTACGAACTTCTTTAATGATTTTAATTAAACATTGCTAATAATATCGAATTATTTAACGAAATATACTGAAAATAGTTTGGCCTTATTTTTTTGGCGTCACAAGAAACGGCGGATAGCCCCGAACATATTAATCAATCGTGTCCCAACCGCTTTTTGCCTTACAAACATCACAATTATAATAAAAATCCGATGCATCTATATAACCACAATCTTTATGGGCCCAGTCTTTGCATTCCTGGCACTGAATCCAGTCTTCTTCAAACGTTTCTCCGCATATGATGCATTCTGTCTCGTTTTGTCAAAAATTTATTGACGAAAACAAAACACTCACTCACGACTAACTTACTCGGCTCCCACGTCGCAATTAAACTGTATTTGTTTAAACTCTAGAGGGCGTTGATTCACAATAACTCTTTATTTACGCAACACTTTGAATTTCTTAGAAATTTAAATGTCCGCGGTTATCCGACATTCCCCTACGTACATGTTTATTGTTTTCTCGGAAAGACAATTTAAAAGTCTTCAACAACAAGATTTTAAACATTAAATAAGTTCCACATTTCCCGTCACCTTAAATTGTTGTTACCAACGTTTTATATTGTCCTTACTTGGAGGATGAAGATTTGCGTATCCTAAACGAAAAAGTCTCTGAACAGTTACAACGGAATTGCTTTTACGGAACCACAAAACGCACATTGCTTTTTCCTGTGAGGTAGCCATTTGCAGACTGACGCAATCAGTAAATTTTCCCCGCGCAATGTTGTCACACCATCTACCAGTTTATATGAAACTTATTTAATAATAAAATGTCGTTGTGTAAAACTGTTTTAAATTGTCTTATCTAGGAGACAATACACATGTACGTACTTTTTTTTAAAAAAAATTTCAAACATGAAATGCGCTGAATAATTTTGGACCACCCTGTACTTCAAGGCAAAGCAATTTTGTAAAAAATGTGGTATTCAAAAATCGTAATATTTGGCACGATATTGAGTGAGAAAAAAAATTCTAGATTAGTGGTAACACAATATTCACTCACTGATGTAACTTATTTTAATTGTCCAGTTGCTTAAATGTATACAAATGTATCTAAATGCAACATTTTAGAAATATATTTCACATTCTTTAGGATTAAACAAAATCGAAGCGGAAATCATATATTATTAGAATATATTTTTAATGTCTTATTGATGAATGTATAATGTGTGTCAAAGGATATTTAACATCACAAAAAATATTTAAATGTATTGAAATCAGATTTCTAAAGATTGAAAATGGTAATAAAGTTTGCGGAAATTAAACATAGGTTGATTAATCTATGAAATTATAACTTCTATATACGCGGCTCTAAAATGTAGAATTATTATTGTAAAAACCCTATTTATTTTTTATATTAAAAAAAATTGCACATATAATTTTTTTGTGCTGGTAGAACTAACAAAATTGCCATATATTTCTCTTGTAATTTATAAACAAGGACGAAAAATCATGCTTCAAGCATAGATTATGTAGCACTTTCGAACGCTTCCAAAATAATTTTACAAAACATACCGTTTAATAAGCTAAAAGATAACATCTAAGTAAACAATTTGGAAAGCGCATAACATATTTAAAAACATAATTTCAGGAATTTCCAACAGATACAATATTCGGAAAAATATCCGAATACTTTTATTCAGACCCGTATAGGATCTATAGATTTGTATATATACTACATAGGATGCTAAATTTTAGTTTAGTTAGGAAACGCGTAGCAGAGTTTAAAATTATCCTTCTGGAGTTTCTGTCAATAAACGGAAATGTGTTCGCGAACTTTTGTGCTGCCCTGTATAGGATCTACAGAATTTATACACACCACGTAATAGACAAAAAGCGAGTTAAAATTAAAATCGCGTTCAGTAACTTAAACCGCACTTCCATGAATTATTGTTAACAGACAGTAGATAATTCTTTTGTGTGTCCCTGTAAATGAACGATGACTGCTATACACACATTATTCTGTAGTAAGCCTCTTGTAATGCACCTTAGTAATATATATAATTTCAATGCGTTTAAAATAATGAAACATTATTTAAATAAACCGCAGACGATTTTTCTCCATAGACGTAATGCAACGGAATTCTTTTGACTGTCCCTGTAAAGTAACTATAAGTGCTATGCACACCCTATTCCATATTAAGCTTCTTCTAATGCACCTTAGTGATATACATAAATTTCAATGTGTTTAAAATAGTGAAACATTATTTAAATAAACCGCAAATGATTTTTCCCCATAGACCGCAATGTAACGAAATTCTTTTGAGTGTCCCCGTAAAAAAAACTATCAGTGCTACACACTACGTTGAAATAGGGAACATGCTATAGATAACGACAATAACATATAAAAATTGCAGAGCAATCCGAGCATATTTACGGGAGTTAGAGCACGGGCAGACGGAAGACGCCAGACGCCAGACGCCAGACGCCAGACGCCAGACGGCAGACGGCAGACGGCCAGACGGCAGACAAACCGAAGTCATAAGCACACTTCAACTAGGTTGGAAAGTGCTAAAAAGGTAAAAGGAATAATATTTAATACACAATGTATCTGTTAAATATTCACCCAATATCTACATTTAATACTTTCAAATGAAACGCTGCACTTTATATATGGCTATAAACTTGTTTATAAGAGAAACATAAAACTAAATTATAAGTACACAAATAAAAAATAAATATTCCCTCATTCTCAACTCAGAAAGTAATCCGTAAACATACGAATTTAATATTGGAGATGAAAAAGTATGTTGAATCTCGCTTTTCAAAATGTCCATATTAAACAAAATAGCGGAAAGGAAGAAAAACATAAAACCATAAGTCCAATGAATATTTTATGAAAAGTGAAATTTCGCTACAATTTAAAAAAATTATAAAAATTATTTCTGAGGAAAATTTTTAAATGTAATTCTGAAACCTTTTGAAAAAAAAAAAAAAAGTAGAGGGGGATAGCTAGAAGTGAAATATGACTCACATGGAGGTCATAAAATTATTGCAAAATGTTAAATACATTTTTGAAGACATGGACGACGAAAATGTTATGTGATATAAGAAAAAAATTCGAGCTGAAGTAGAAAACGTGTATAAAGGGAAAATTTGTTGAATAAAATATGCATTCATATTCCTATTTTTTACACAAAAAAAGGTAAATATATTTTTCAAAGAAAACTGTGCATCTCAAATGAAAAGGTAGAACAATATATTTTTATTATTGTTTTATTTTTTTTCTCGTCTGTGAAGCTGAATAGTCTGTCTCTGAATCTCTATGACTTATTAAAAATAAGTGAAAATAATAAACCATATACTGATGGATAATTCCTACAGACGGATGACACTACCAACGATAACAGAAAAAAATGAAGGTGGAAATATGGTGGAAATTAATACACGTGAAAAATGCAGTAAGAAGAAATCTGCGTAAGCAAATTTTTGAAGTTCCACATGTGCTACTCACGCGATATCACTGATATGGGATTTAAGAGCCTACATCAATCATGAGAAAAAACGCTCAAGCTAATGTTAAGTCTACGGGAAGGTTCTTGCGTGATTTCTCGCTCGCATTTTAATATTTTTAAATGATTTTTTTGCATAGGATAGCTGAGGTCGATCTCTAACGTTGTTAGTTTTTACTTTTTCGATTTTGGTTCCAGTTTTTTTATATACGGGTACTTTCACTTTCAGAACCGGTTCAAACCCGTTCCAAAATTAAAAATGTCCGCTTATAAAAAAACTGTATCCAAAATCAAAAAAGTAAAAAACTAACAACGTTGGAGATCGACATCAGCTATCCTATGCAAAAAAAAAAAAAAAAAAAAAAAATTAAAATTAAAATGCGAGTGAGAAATTGCGCAAGAACCTTCCCATAGACTTAACATTAGCTTGAGCGTTTCTTCGCGTGACTAGCGTAGGCTCTTTAAAGATTTTGAGCGCTCTGGCAGGTTTTGTTGTCAGTCGCAATATTCTCTTCCCTGTGGCAGCGAGAAACGGACTCATCATTTGACTGGCTGTAGTGCGCCGCCGGTCCTTATTTGTCTGTAAGATAATATGTTGGTCTTCTGTGACCATCGTATTTCAAAGGTGGCTTCTCTTTGGGACGATTGCTACACATCGCAGTTCGTTGAAATGCTCTACAAAGTCGGGAAAAATTCTGTGAGCCATGCTGAATTGCAAAGAGATATCAGAAATCTATCCCGCTTCTTCAAGCTTTTCAAAAATACACACTCGCGTAAAGTCGTCTAAGTGATGTCGACAGCACTTATTCAAAATTTCAAGTTGTCGATTCATTCTTTCGCGTTCAGATTTAAATTTCAAGAGCTGCCAACCCGCACCAAAACGTTTATATCCCTTATTCCTGCAATCATGTGATCATTACGTTTTGAAAACAAATTTTTTTTACAAAACTTCTTACTGCATCTCCCATTTATACAAATTACCATTGCTATCGTTGTGGATGTGCTGATCCAATTTTGTGACTGCTATCGTCGACCATTCGTCCTTAGAAATTGTCCTCCTGTGTATAACTATCCATATTGTATTATGTTGTTATATTGTTTACTATACATTTACGTAATTGCTTAATAAAAAAGTAGCATAAGTAAACTTGATTTAAAGTTATTCATATTTCATTTCATACTTTCATTTTTTTTATTGGCTCCCAATATATCTAATTTGACACATATATTCTTTATACAGATGGATATGTATTTTTTTTTAATTCGTAATCGTCAATTTTACAGTTACTACCAATGTATTACACGATGAAAAAAAAGACAAATCTTTTTTTTTTCATTACAAAAAAGTTATTGTAATAATGCACTGTGTTGAAAGGACAATATAATATTATATATGAGTTTATCTGTAATCTTGTTAAAAAAAAATGTTTGCTTTATCGGCATTGCTTTAAAAACTAATTATTGATAAATTGAATGTACATAAATTGAAAATTCAATTAAATGTTTAATAAATTACTTTATAACAATTGAATCCATTTGGACACTACACTGTTAACTAGTATTTTAAAAACACAAATTGCACAAATTGTGCTTATTAGCTGCTAAAATCAGTGTAAAAATTGTTTTAAACTCATAAAAGAGCTAAAATCCTACATGTTTCGGCTTTAAACTTAAAGCCATCATCGGGGAAGAGGAACAACACAAACGACTACTGATCCTTTAATTTTTTAATTTTTTAATTTAATTTAATTAATAAAAGATCAGTAGTCGTTTGTGTTGTTCCTCTTCCCCGATGATGGCTTCAAGTTTAAAGCCGAAACATGTAGGATTTTAGCTCTTTTAGGAGTTTAAAACAATTTTTACACTGATTTTAGCAACTAATAAGCACAATTTGTGCAATTTGTGTTTTTAAAATACTTTATAACATTTGATAACTTTGAAATTTCAATTTAAAGCAAATTTATTTTTTGTAAGTTTTATATTTTACACATTCTTTTTCCATTTATTTAAATAAGATTTATTAGTTTTCTTAGAATTAGAAAGAAAGGGCATTGCCCCGTTCTTAAAACAGAAATTACATATAGCTGATTGTAACATAATTTTATTTTTGGAATTAAAATTTGTTTTATGTCACACCGTGACATTTTGAAAATTATTACTGTTACATATGATACTACATTTGATATATCTTCTTACGACAAATTCAATAATCATACTTTCAAGTAGTGTCAAAATAAAATGAAGGTTCATGAATAAGTTATTTTTATAACTTTCAGATCTTTATTTCAAAAATCGAGAAAAATGTTTAAGAACTTAATAAGGAGGGAAATAGTTTAACATATTACGTTGTTTGCTCTGAAATATTAATGTAAAAATGACATCCTAAGTAATTAAAATATATGTTTGGAACTTTGTGCCAATATATTAAAATACAAAAAAAAAAAAAAAATCGTGATAAAAAGCACAAATCAAATTTAAATGTAGACAGCAAGCAGCTGTTTGCTGTCTATATTGGAAATTGATTCAGGTTTTTTATGACGTTATATTTCTATATTTTATTCCTTTTCTTTTTCTTTTTCTTTACGAAATGAAATAAAATTTATGAGAAATGAATGAACATTCTTTACAACTTTTTTTTTTAAACTAACTGAAATTAATAAAAAAAAAAAAATATGATAATTTACAATTTACATAGTTGTTGTGAATATTGATCAATCATGTAATTTCGTATTTGAGCAAAAAGAAAAAAAATGATGGAATGCCAAAAATTCTTTTCACTCAAGGATTGAATAATCAACAATTTTCCATGCAAAGATTGTTGTTCTCTGTTATATTGCTGAGACATACGTATAGAATAAAAAGTAACCACGTAGCAGATTTTCAGAATTTTTAATAATTACATCTAACTTCAATAATCATAAAAGCAGAATATTTTCGGATCCGCTGTAAACTATCATGTGCGTGAAATTCTAGCTGATATATTGCCTGGCTTTCATGTACATTCCTAAACTTTTAAAATAGCTGTAAGAGTTCGATGATACTTCCACTGATAATAGGAGGAACAGCTGTCACAGACGCACCGGTGTTGAAGCGATTTTTATTGTGAGCCATTTTGGTGAGAAAATCCAGTTTTCAGGTACCTGTTGGGCCTAGTTTTTTGAAAAAGCATATTATTTTTTTTCATTATGAAACTATTTATTTTATTCTAAAAAACACAAATTTTATTATAAAACACACATAATTTTTATTATAAACACGCACAAAATAATTTAATTATTTTACACACATTGTTTAATTTAATATAAAACACACTCAATATGTCCTGCTGGGTTACCATATGAAGCAAAATGTCGCCAAAATCGACAATTTGTAGTCCAAAAGATAGCCCTGTGCGTCTACGACAACTGTACCTAAAATGATTATTTAGAATTGAAATGTTTATTTTGTGATTTTATTTAGTGGCAGAAATCTATTGTCTATATGATTACATAATTGACTTTCTGCATTTCAAAGTCCTATTACTTTTAGTGAACATTTTGAAGAACTTTATTACGTTCATCTCTTGCATATCATTTTATCTTACTAAAACATGATATGAATGAAAAAGTGTTTTTTAAGACATTATTAAATTGTCATTCACAAGCATCAATGTTAGCGAGTTGTGAATTTCTTAACTCGGTGG
Organism: Maratus michaelseni; assembly: GCA_963931845.1. NCBI lineage: Eukaryota > Metazoa > Arthropoda > Arachnida > Araneae > Salticidae > Maratus > Maratus michaelseni. The sequence continues at coordinate 400,505,254 of OZ007592.1, forward strand.
TTTTAATGCCAAATGAGAACATAAATGTATTATTTTTATAGAAATTCCTTAAACAAGAAATTTTGATATTTCGACAATGCGTCGTTATCTGTTGGTAAAACATGAGTTGTATTTCATCTTTAGTTTTAGTGTTAGAAAACATGGAAAAAAGAAGAAGAATCGCTGATATCGACTTTGTGGAGTATAATTAACCCTGCATTAGAGTAATATAATGCTCTAAATAATCCATGAAATACTAATGGTTATATATTTATAATTAATATACTAATGCTTTTCCACTCACTATTGTATTGTTTACAAAAATAGTAAATAAATGTATTCATTGTTGTAAAAACACATTTTAAGAATAACAAATTTATTAGTTCTGAATATGGGTTAAAATGTGTAGATATAACAAGATGTTTCATACATTTGCTCATTTGCAACATGCATAAATAAAAAGAAATCCTTATTATCTACATTGGATGCATCGAATGCTATGTTAACTTTCCGCTTATATTATGCTAACAGTCCGATTATATTATGTTATGAAGAGCTAAAAATGAAACAGACATTAATTATATGCAGAATGTATTCAACTCATCAATAAACTAACTGAATAACTCCACCTGCAAGATCAATTTTCAGATCGTTCCATATATGCAAATATGTAATTTTGTAAAGCACGGTATTTTGGTAACTCACATTTTTGCATTAAATCTCAATTTCAATATTCTATTACAGATTGTTCAAGAAATTATTTTTAAAATAAGGCTGCAAAATTTTATGACAATCTACACTAATAAATATGATTTTTTAATAGAATATTTACATTTATAAATATATATTTACATTTAGTATCTTAAATGTACTTGAAGAATACAGTGCCGAAAAAAAAAATTAGGTCGACCAACAAAAAAAGTAAAACTCTTATTCTAATGGCAGACTAATACCATTACACAATTATACACATAAAGTTAGGCAAGTTTTGTTATTTGTTTTAAATTATAATAATATATTTTAAAAAATAGGCAAATATTAATTTCTAGGTAATACAACTTGGTGGAAAAAAATTTAGGAGCAGTATATTTAATATTTAATTACACATTTAATTGTACATTAGTTTTCAGCACCTTGTTTGCTTCCGATTAACACGAGTGACTTCCAAAAAAACTTTGGAAAGGATTTGGCCTGCTTTTTGCATGTAGTAGAGCGTTTTTTGCTCCATGTTTCCAAAATGGTTGCTTTAAATTCAAAAAACGAATCAAACTGTTTTTCATTGGCATACACTTGACGTACCAAGATTTTCCGCAAGATTTTTATGGGATTTAGGTGAGGAATATTGGCTGGAAAGTCCAACATTTTAATATTGTTTGCAGATAATCAGTCTAAAGTTGACACTAACTTGTGAAAAGAAGCATTATCTCGGACCAACACCAAATTCTTATCCATAAGTTCTTCTTTAAGTTTACAAAATTTATTACCAGGAATATTTTAATAGTCAAAGGAATTCATCTTTGTCTAGGTGAAAACCAAACTTGTTTTACCTTTTGCATAACAGTATGCTAAAATCATCACAAAGCCATCACTTTGTACACGTCTTGAAAGCAGATATGGGTCACATCGTAAATCATGCGAGTAACATCTTAAATCATCTGGTCCATCAAGGTTGATTTTTTTTTTCATGAGTAAAAACGAATTTTCGCAACAGATTAAGACATTGAACTATGCTATTTTTAGCCTTATATCAATGTGATGGTTTTGTAGTTATGGCTTCGATTTAAATTTAGCATAATTCAAGGATTCGGCACTTTTTAACCCATTTTTAACAGTTCTGAACGTTACTGAGAGTTCTAGCGCAGAGTTTATAGTAGATGAATACACTGTTAAAAAAATAAATCCGTTAATTCACGGTAAAATTACTGGTAGCAAAGTTGCCGGACTTTTTCCGTTCCATTAGTATATTTTCTGTTTTGAGAGATAAAAGGAGGAAAAACTCCGTTTGAAGAAGCGGTAACTTTCCGTTACGCTCTCAGAAATACTTCCTCAAATCATGAAAATATACCTGGCAGCACTGACAGGAAGGGAAATATTCTGTTATGAATAAACTATGTTTTAAAAAATTGCATCTCTCTTTGAGCTGCCATCTATGAACTATTTACTATTTGATATGCTTCAAGAATATTTTCTGGCCGACCCAGGGGATGGATCTAGGGATGTCACTGCCTTGAGTCATGTGCCTTGCCGTAAGACCATTGAGCGCTTGCTAGAATAACAGTTTGAAACGATGATATGGCATTTCTTAAAATGGCGGCTTAGAAGTTAAACAATTTCGGGTTCAGAAACCTGGTAATTTTTAACTTAATTGCGGGGAGATTTCGTGATAAGATAATGTTGAGGTTTTAAAGCTGGAGTATTAATAGAGGATAAAAACATGGATTATATGTATTCTTAATTTGATTTTTATATGTAAAATATGAATATTGTATCTTGAATTAAATTCGATAAAAAAAAAAAAAAAATATATTTGCTTTTTTGAGAAAATCGATTTTTTTCAACTATTATACATTTTTAAAATGTGTTCGCTTAGAATATATTTTCAGTGCGAGTGCTTTTTATCACTTAAAATAAATTGCGATTAATTTTAAAGGAATGAGGAAAGTGTTATTATTATTATTATTAATTCGAAAGCATTATTTTTGTTTGTTGCTTTTTTGAGTAAAATTGATTTTTTTTTTATATATATATATATATATATTAATCTATTTGTTTAGAATATATTTTAAGTGAGGATATGTTTTAATAACTTTAAAAAATAATTTGCAAATATTTTTTAAAGTATGTGAAAATTAATCGTTACGTTTTTTTTTTTAATTCGAAAGCACTATTTTGTTGTTGTTGTTTTAAATAAACTAGAAATTTTAATTTATTGAATTTTTAGTTTTTCTGTGCAGCAACATGTCAGTTTTTTAAACATTGAAAATAATTATGCAGCAGATAACGGAATATCACCGTTGGCCCTTTCCGTTTGCGTCTGTTCCGTTGTTTTCAGGAAATATGAGGAAAATTTCTGTTTTTTTAACGGAAAATACCCTTTTGTCGTGAAAATGAACTTTTTCTGTGAAATTCAGGAAAAAAATACCCATGAAGTTCAGATTATTTTTAACAGTGTAGAAACAATTTTAAACAACCGTTCTAATAACGTTCCGTTTACACCGGGTTAAGAGTTTTGATGGCCGTTCGCTTATTTTATTTCTACCATAGCTCACTGAATCCGAAATAAAATTGTGCACGGCAGTTTTAGATTTATTTAATTTTAAGGGAATTTGGCATTCGCCCAGCCCGCAATTTGAAAAAAGCCCTGATTTCACCCCTTTTACTTCAGTCAATGGTTTCACGCGACCCATGCTTAAAGCAGCAGTTGCATATCCCAAAACTTAAAATCTTTTGACTACTAAATCTATAAGCATCATCACAGGTGCGTCCTGCATAAAATAAATACAGTCATGACGTCATCTTATTGTGTTAGCTTTAAAAGATGCTACTGGTGCTAAACTTATTTCCATTTGTTAATATTACAAGATTTTAACACTTCTAGATAAAAATACTTTTCTACATTTATAATTGAATTAACTTCACATATTATATCAGATATATGTGTCTAAATTCAAGATATTTAACTCTTTTCGGAATTTTATTCTAAACAACAAAATTAGTATGTGGTCTTAAACTTTTTTCCAGCGCTGTATGCCTTGATTTTCTATGGTAAAACTCATTTTAATTTTTAAAATTATCTTATTATATAGACGTTATAGTATAGAAAATCTATTTACTAATTATTTTTTAACATTTCTGAAGGACATGTTGTAAAGTGATTTATCTAGATTTTATTATTTCAGAATTTATGGTTCTTTTTTTAAATACTTTTGTTGCATTTCAAACATAAAATAAATGTAATGTGTTGAAGTATTTAAATTACAGTAAATAAAACAACTTATAAGAAAAATATAATTTAACAAATGACAATAATCATTGGGAAAATGTTCCGAAAGCTTAAAAAAAATAATGATAATAATAAAAATTACCGTACTTTCGTGTTATAGCGGCCCCCACAATTATGATTATGCCAAGGTTGCTGTTATGATTTCGCCAAGATCATCGCAAAACTTATACATGCATCCTATATATGCATATATATATTCCAAACGCTCCGATATGTGCCATATACATCATTATACACATATTATTTACGTCTTACATGTTGTATATACATCATATACACATGTCATATATATACATCATATATGCATCATTTATGAATCATATATGACTATAACTTCGCCGCATACGTCAAGAAATATTATATATATATCATATATTATTATAATGTCATACATGCTTTATAATTTGGCGATAAAGCTTGGTCGTTTGGCGATTCATCCTTGGGGGCCGCTATAACACTAAAGTACCAAATTCACAATATATTAATGAAGACAGAAACAAAAATATTTCATCCTTGGTTGCCGCTATAACACGAAAGTACCAAATCTCTACTTTATTTTTCATATCTGATAATTTGCTTCTATCCTTTTTGTAATTTTAACATTTTTGTAACGATTTTATGTATTCTATTCAAAGAAAATTTCTTCTAAAGTTACAGAATTTCGTTAAAAACGCTTAAAAATGCTTCAAAAAATATAGTGACGACTTCAAATAAAATGACGATAACAAGAGGTCCATTTTCGACCGAAAACAACAACCATTTTCCCAATGGTTAATAAAATATAGATATTGTTTTGTAAACTGTAGGTAATGTATCATTTCTCTGATCTGTACTCATGGTTATATATAACACACACACACACACAAAAAAAAAAAAAAAAAAAAAAAACATAATGGTACAGTTTTTAAGCTACAGCATAAAACACATTTCTTTATAATTTGCTTCAGATATTTTACGAAAAAGTTTTTATTAAGTAATCAGTCTTTATTTTTTCGAATTGAATTTACCTCATCAATATACTCCTGAATAATTGCATGTGTTACATCACTTAAGAATTATTTCATAATTCCAAATAACTAATTATATCATACATATTTGCAAATAACTGTGTATATCATACATATTTGGAAAGCACGTAATTGTAGAAAATATCAATTTATATAAATTATAACATTTCTCAGATATAAGATTTTCCATGTCATAATTTCATTAATTAATGACAATTAAATTCAATTTCCTTCTTTAACAAAATATGAATAATTATTATTAATTTTCATTTATAAAATATGCAGTATGCTAAATGCAATTGAAGAATTTGTCTTGCAATGATTGTAAATACGTAAAGTTTCATTTTAATTTTGTAGATTTTTTTTTCTATATGGAATAATGTAACAATTAAATTATTCCATAAAATCAGGAATTTCATTTAATTACGAACTTCATACAGCTTTTAATATTTAATAATAAGTAAGAATTAGTTATAAATCTAAAATTAATTATTTTACCTGGAATAGAAAATATGTTCTATTTATAGCTATTTAATAATGTCTTAACGTTAATTTTTTCTAACAAAAGACGGGTGTGATACAAAAAAATATTTAATTAAAAAGAAAACTAAACTTGAAAGTTCCAAAAAGGTACCATATTTCTGCTGCCAGAGCTAGGTTTTCATTTTCCTTACCCCAGATAAGAGGTATATCGATTTCAGAAGTATCACATAAAAAAACAGTGATGTTATAGACTACACATACCTTGATTTAACCAACAGTCCGCTTATATTTTGTTTCAAATGTTTTGTGATAAGCTAAACATTAAATCATCATTATTAACAGTTTATTCGTTTCTCGATATATACACTTCCGAAACAATGCACCTGGTTCTCTCTTTTTTTCTTTTAAAATACTTTACTAAATTGAATTAAATATCAAAATACTATAGATATCTAGAGACTAAAGATAATTATCCATTTCCTTTGACAACGCGAAAATTTGAATTAATTGTCAATTTGAATAAACTATTACGGTAATCTCAAAGAAAATGTTTTCTTAAGAGATCTTCAAAATTTTATGACTCTATCTACTCTGTTTAAACCAATCTGAAAATAATATATTACATTTTCTTTTAATAATATGCACTATGCAAAATGCAGACGGGGAATATTCCTTATCTCATTTATTAAATTATGCACAAAGCCTCGAATTTAATTTTTCGAAATTTTTCTGCAAAACACATTCCTGTTCTTATGTTCATGTATAACTTCTTAAGGAATTATTAATATTTATCAAAGAATTAAAGTAATAGTTATTTAAAATAATTTAAAGCTTTTTTTTTTCGAAGTCATTAAAAATATTTTTTATACTAAGAATTTTAAATTTAAATGATTCAGTGTTGCTACAAAACGGTGAGTTTGTAAATAACCAAAATATAACGAACGGTAAAAGAACGTATTACCAAGTGGAAATTACAGAAAAAAGAATAAAAAGAATATAATATTTCATTACCAAAAATGTTTACTATTTCAAAGATGGTAGAATCCATATCAATTATGAAACATATACACTTTAGTTTCAATCAGAATCAAGGGCAAATTTAATTTTTAGATTCGAGAAAAAGGTTCGAGAAAAGGATTTATACAGGGTCATCGGAAACTATCTGGCAAAATTCTAAATTGTGGCATAGGAGACCAAAATAAGCATTTTTTTGTCATAGAATATGTGTCCTGAATTGACGTATAAAAATGTCATCTATTGGCGTTTATATGCTGTCTTTCATTGTAATTTTAAATATATTTCTTCGATACCATCGTTTAAACGAACAATTTCCGGACACATATTCTATGAAGAAAATTGCCTATTAACGGTCCCTGTACAACCGTTTAAATTTTCCATGTAATAATTTCAATAATTAATGACAATTAAATTCAATTTCCTTCTTTAACAAAATATAAAATAATTATTTTTAATTTTCATTTATAAAATATGAAATATGCTAAATGCAATTCAAGACATTGTCTTGCAATGATTGTAAATATATACGTAAAGTCTCATTTTAATTTTGTAGATTTGTTTTTCTATATTGTATAATATAACCCATAAATTAATCCATAAAATCAGGAATTTCATATAATTACGAACTTCATATAGCTTTTAATATTTAATAATAAGTAAGGATTAGTTATAAATCTAAATTTAATTATTTTACCTGGATTTAAAAATATATTCTATTTATAACTACTTAATAATGTTTAACGTTAATTTTTTAAACAAAAGACAGGTGAGATACAAAAAAATATTTAATAAATAAAAAAAAAAACTAAACTGGAAAGTTCAAAAAAGGAACCATATTTCTCTTGCGGCAAGCTCCATTAGTCACTCTTCGCAGTTACCTCTGAATTGGATTGAAAGTTTTGTAGATCCAGAGTTTTTCGATACCAGTAAGTTGATGACCTGCTCCATCTAAAACACTTCGTAGCCTCCTGAATTGAACTGAAATTTCCGTATGTTTCGGGTTTTTGGTATCCTGAATCAGAGCTGAAGCTGCTTGTTTTCGTTAGAACTGAAATGAACTGGTAAACTTTTTAGATTGTTTACTTGTTGAATTTGTACGGAGTTGTCTCCGGTGGGGGCCTCCGTGGCCGAGTGGTTAAGGCACCACTCCGCTAATCGCTTCATAGCGTAGGAAGCAAGGCCGGCGGTGTTCGACTCCCGCCAGCTCCATTGCACGCACTTTGTGGAGCTCCCGGATGTAACTCTTGGTGTTGTAAATTTCCTTGTACTTTCTCGTCAAGATTTATGTAATTGTTGAAGTCATGTATGTGTTTCTGTGAATAAATAAATGTATATGGATCATTCGAGACGACAGCCTTGTAGCTATAGGTCTCAAAGCACACCTCCCTTCAAAGTTCAAAGTGTCTCCGGTGTTTTAAACTGCATTTTATTATGAGGTTTTGAGTTTGTGATGTAGAAATATTATAATGCTGTTTTCTGTACATAATTTGAAATAGATAGGGCTTAGATGCTTTACACTGACGCTAAAAAAAAAAAAAAAAAAAAATTAATCGGTTAAAAAAAAGAAAAAAGTCGCCAAACTTTGGGGACTATTTTTCTTTTATGGCAACCCGGCTATTAAGCTTGTATTTAGTTAGTGGTGTTGAAATGTGTTATTGTAATCTGTATTTGCGTGGATGTTAAGGGAAAGTTAAGGGGATGTTAAGGGTTATTGTGACTCAATCATGTAACACATTTTAATTTTTGCTGTTCATATTTATGAAAGTTTTTTCTCCTGATGATGGTTATAAAGATTAACCGAAACGTCGAGGTTTGTTTTATATATATGTAGTTTAAAAGTAACTCATATTTGTTAAATAATTTTACGTTGGAAGCAAGTGTTTGATGAGTATTTATATGTTAAGGGAAATGTTTGCGCATGTCTGTATTACGCCATTGATGATAAAAAATAGAGAAAACGGGATTGGTTGTAGAAGAACGTTCTATTGCACGTTATTGGTTGCTGAGTCGCGTATTAGAACCACATATGGGAGGGGAATAAATTTGCATAGAAGAATGACGTAGGTAATGTATTTTCTATTAAATTTATGTTAAAAATTTTATTTTTCGTTTATTTTGATATTTACTTTCTGGTTTTACTAATACGTCATTATTTATAAATGTTGTGTTAGTCATGAAATTAGAAACTAAATAATCGAATGTTTACTCTAATATAGTAGGGCACTTTAAAAGATTGAAATGACGTAATGATTTTAACTAAAAGTTTGTGTGAACTTAAAATTAGCATCAGCGAAGGATTACTGTAATATAGTAGTGCACTTTAAAAGATTGAAATGGCGTAATTAACATTTTCCATTAAATTTATGTTGTAAAAAATGTATTTTTGGTTTATTTTAATTGTTGTGTAGAAATACGATTTTCTGTTACGTTTTCGAATACGTTATTTATAAATGTTCTGTTTTTTATGTTTCCAAAATGGCAACGGAAAACAGTAGCTTGGCGCAGTCTTGGAAATCGCGCCAACCAAACAGTCGCCAATCTTTGGTTTACATTTTAGCGTCAGTGTAACACATCTGTTCCATAGATAGTTTTAAAGTTTATGAGTTTCACTGGTATTTATTTAGTTTATGAGTGTATGTTTTGTAGATAGAGATTTAATTGAATTCAATCATATTCGGCAGTACGGAAGAGAAACCTGGCTTGTATTTAGTTGAAAGAAAGTAAATAGATTTAGTTAGAAATATAATTTGGAATATATGGTAGAAAGCTGGTTTTCGACAATTTCTGATGCCAGTGCTAAGATTTAATTTTCTTTACTCCAGTTAAGAGGTATATCGATTACAGTACTATCACATAAAAAAAACAGTGATGTATAGACTACATATACCTTGATTTAACCAACAGCCCGCTTATGTTTTGTTTCAAATTTTCAGTGATAAGCTAAATATTAAATCACCATTATTAAGAGTTTATTCGTTTCTCGATATGTACACTTCTGAAACAATTCAACTGGTTTTCTCTTTTTCCTTTTAAAATACTTTAATAAATTGAATTAAATATCTAAATACTATAGATATCTAGAGACTAAAGATAATTATCCGAAAAGTCTCGAAACGGTCGAATAACTCGAGAAATATACATCGGATTGAAAAACGGAAAAATACATGTTCAATGTTTTAGAAAAATCTATTTAGGGATATCAAAGTTTCTCCCTCACCTCTGCCCCCTGGGGAGAAAGGGGGGGCAACTTTGAAATCTTAAATGATAACCCCCCTTTTTTTATTGCATATTCGGATTCTACGGCTAAAAAAACGTAACTTTTATTTTCAACATTTTCTTCGAAAATCATAGATGGCGCTTTGATCGAATAAAATGCCGTGAGAATCGTTTCCATTGAAAAGTCAGGAAACGGTCGAATAACTCGAGAAATACACATCGCATTGAAAAGCGGAAAAATACATGTTCAATATTTTAGAAAAATCTATTTAGTTATATCAAAGTTTTCTCCCCCCCCCCCACCGCTGCCTACTGGGGGGAAATGGGGGCAACTTTGAAATCTTAAATGATAACCCCCCCCTTTTTTTATTGAATATTCAGATTCTACGGCTACAAGTACGTAAGTTTTGTTTTAACATTTTCTTCGGAAAATCGTAGATGGCGCTGTAATCGAATAAAATTCAGTGAGAATCGTTTCCATTGAAAAGTCAGGAAACGGTCGAATATCTCCAGAAATATACATCGAATTGAAAAACGGAAAAAAAGCTTTTCAATATTTTAGAAAAATCTATTTAGGGATATCAAATCCCCCCCCCCCACACCTCTGCCCACTGGGGGGAAAAGGAGATAACTTTGAAATCTTAATTGATAACCACCCCTCCCTTTTTTATGGCATATTCGGATTCTACGGCTAAAATACGTAACTTTTGTATTTAATATTTTTTTTCGAAAATCGTAGATGGCGCTGTAATCGAGTAAAATACAGTGTCCATTGCAATGTACCATATGTCGCCTGTAAACGATCGAATAACTCGAAAAATATACATCGGATTGAAAAACGTAAAAATACGTGTTTAATAGTTTTGCAGAATCTTTTTAGGGATATCAAAGTTTCCCCTACCTCTAACTGCTGGAGAGAGAGGGGCAACTGTGAAATTTTAAATGCGAAACCCCCCCTCCTTCTTTTCTATCGTAAATTCAAATTCTACGGGAAAAATACCTAAATTCAGCGTATCTGGTGCTACAATTGACTAAAATGCAGTTAGAATCATTTTATGAGCATGGAATCCTAATTTTCAACGAATATCAGATTTTAAATTTAAATTAAAATTAAAATTAAACAGAAAAATGTTATATTTTCTCCCACTATCGTGGGAAGGAAGGGAACCACTGCTTAAGTTCTAAATGAATATGCACTACTCTTCGCGCTACCTAAGATCAATGACATGGACACAGTAGCTTCCGGTTTCCAATGGGTTGCTTCATTAACGTGAGTCGCTTTGCCTCTCTGGATTCGATGTACACGGTAAGTATAATTAACGCACAACATTGAAAACCTGTAAAAAAAGAACCACTTCTCAGAATGACCTGAATATACTCGACGAAAAGGGAAATGGTATTTCACAGGAAAAACCAGATAGAAATTTTTAGCAATAGATGGCACTTTACTCGTCAAAACTTTAATGGGTTCGGCTACCAGTGACATTGGAATCCCATGACGTCGGCAATAGCGTGAGTTACATATTAAATAAAATATACTGTTCACTGTGCATGATTGCATCAATATTTTACTGAAAAAATTACTTTCAAGTCATTAAGATTTTGTGACACTCTAAGTGGATAGCCCAACCACAACGACCAGGTGATGCCACATCGGATGGGAAAAATTTGGTTTTTAATTATCGTTAGGCCAAAAACCTCAGAAAAAGCAACAATGAAATCAGTTTTTAAGTGTTCTGAGGCCAAAAACCGCAGAAAAAGCAACAATGAAATCGGGTTTTAATTGTTTTAAGGCCAAAAACCGCAGAAAAAGCAACAATGAAATCGGGTTTTAATTGTTTTAAGGCCAAAAACCACAGAAAAAGCAACAATGAAATCGGTTTTTAATTGTCCTGAGACCAAAACCTGCAGAAAACTCTACAATGAAACCGGTTTTTAACTGTCCTTAGGCCAAAAACCGCAGAAAAGCAGCAATGAAATCGGTTTTTCATTGTCGCGAGCCATGCTCCAGAAATGCTTAATATTCTGTTCACTGCATTTGTTTTAGGTGAGCCTGTCGCTTCTCACCATTTAGTTAATAATGTCAAAATTCCCTACTTAAGTAAATGTTCAAGTTGTGGACCACCTGCTACTTGACAGTATCCTAATAGCATATACAAGTTATCAATTACTTTCTGCAAAGTTTCTGTTATGGTATCGGATCACTGTATTATTATTTCCTTTAATTCATCGACGTTAGAAGGTTTTGTTTTATACATTTTAATTTTCAAATAGCCCTAGTAGAAATAATCTACAGGGGTTAGATCAAGGGACCTTGGTGGAAACTCCATGGCACCCCTCTACCAATTCAACGCCTACGGAAAATGGTGTTTAATAGATTGCGTACAATAAATGCGAAATGACACTGAGCCCCATCCTACTGAAACAAGACATTATCGAACGCTATTCCAACAATGTTTTTGATCTCCGATATTATCTGGTTGTTCATTAAATCGACGTATATTTCACTTGTCAAATTACCGTTGATGAAGAATGGACCGACAATTTAATTTCACAATATTCCAGCCCAAACATTAACTTTCTGTTGATACTGTGTGTAGATATCTCCTATCCAGTGGGGATTCTCATCAGACCAATATCGCATATTGTGCTTATTGACTTCTCCAGATAAATGGAATGTAGCTTCATCAGAGAAGCATATCCAAAAAGAAAATTGTCTCTTTCCATCACGCAGTCTCATCATTTCCTCACAAAATTCTAATCTACGATCGAAGTCGTCCGTCAAAAGTTCCTGAATCAATGTCACATTATACGGATGGAACTTACTTGATTTCAATATTTCATGCAGAGATTTTTGCCAACGACAGTTTGTTGGGCGATCTTTCTAATAGATGTATGGACATTCTCAACAACACTTGCACAAACTTCTAAACCCTTATCTTCGTTCGTGGCATTTTCTGGCCTACCTAATCTTGGTCGATCATTAACAGAACCTGTCTCGTGATATAGAGTAACTGATTGGATTTTAATTGTCGTATGATTTATTATGTAAGATATGCGCAGTTTAAAAGAAAGTTTGAAATTGTCACTCTTCATTTTGTTGTTAAGAGTGGAGGTTTGAAGGTTGTGTCAGTATTAACCAATAGCTACTCTGATATAGTAAGGTACTTGAAAAGTTTAATATGACGCAATGATTTTATCTAAAAGTTGATGCAAAATCGGAATTTGAAATGATTACTCAGATATTAAGAGCAATTTATAAGATCAAAATAACGTAGATTCATCAATTTACATGAAAATTATGCTGTAAAAATTATTATTTTGATGTCGCTTAAAAATACGGTTTCTAGTCTTTTGTAATACATAATGATTTATAAATATTGTATTTCCATGATTATAAGATGGTGGTGTATAAGAAAACAGTAGTTTGGCACAGGAAGAGAAAGAATGCTAAAATGTCCACCAGGGGGGAGAGTTTGGGGGCGGGGCAACTTTTATATCCCTAAATAGATTTTTCTAAAATATTGAACATGAATTTTTCCATTTTCAATCCGATGTATACTTCTCGAGTTATTCGATCGTTTCAAAACTTTTCAGACACCCCGTATATTAATTAACACATTTAAACCTCCGGCCAATAATTAATTTTTTATCTGCAATTCGCGCAAGTGGCAGAGCATGTCTATTTCTTTTGTTATTCGTTCTTTCAATTGTCTGCATAATTTAACTTATCTTCCTGCAGTCAGCCTTCTGTATTTTATTCGCTATAGCTTTCTGTCGGCAGTTAAATAATCAGCTTTTGCATACCGAAATTGTGGCGATCAGAAGGAATATATATCATTTTAGTAGTCAAATGTTTATTCTCTTATGGGGATTTTGTAACAACATACATTTTTCACCTGTGTCAGCTAGATAGAGCAACACTAATTAATTCATGTATAAAACTTCTCAAAAAATTCCTTATATTTATCAAACAATCTAAGAAATATTTATCAAAGGAGAATAGTTACGAATTTGGGTAGCATTTCGCTATTTTTCGAATTCATTCTAAAAATATTTTATATGAGGAATTAGAAATTTAAATGAGTTTTTGTTACTTTTAAAATGGAAGTGCGAGGTTTAACAAAAGTTTCCACGTTATGCAAAATAAGGAACTGTAAATGTTAAGCATGTATTAGAAAGTAAAAATCATACAGAAAAGAATTGTTTTTTCATTTCTAAAATATAATTCGATCTTAAAATTGACGGAATCCATACCAATTATGAAATCTGTAAATTTTAGTTTCAACCTGCCGCAGTAGGAAAATATATTATTTGGATTTGTATCCTCCATATACATGACAAGCTCGTTATTATTTTTATTGAAATTTAATTTAACTTGTTGTTAGAGAATGGGAAAGTATAATCTTTGAAATTGTAAAAATAAAAGTCGTTGTTTGGTAAATTTACAAAAAAAAAAATCTTATTGTTTATTATGTAATTTATAATATACTTTAGTTACAAAGACTGTAATTATTTTGCGATGTGAAGTAAAACGAATTACTTTCGCATCTAGAGATTCATGGAAAGATATATACATATCCTGGCTGACACTTGCTAAGGAACAGAGACATTTTTAGTCATAACTAGGGATAAACATCGTTTAAAGAAATGAAAGTTAGTACATATTTAATAGAGGTCCTCGTCTATCTTTATTATGTAAAATGATACATACATTATCACATGGGAAAGCAAGATGTGAAAAAGAACAAAATATGCTTCTTACATCATTTTTCAACAATTACTAAAAAGGCTTGTTATACCCAAAAAAGGGACACATATGCATTGGTGAGTATGGGGCCTCCTCCGACTCTGATGCACATTATGCACTGTTTGTGTTTTCTGTGCACTAAACACCTGAAGAGAGCTTGGGGATCTGGACCATATTTTCTGACCCGAACGAATGTTTTCCTTGCACTGAAGTTCCCTACGATGATGTGCTTATAGCGGAATGCATGTAACAAGCTTCTGTGCATTTATGCCAACATTATTTAATCAGCGAGAAATGGTTTTCGCACAAAACCTAGGACCAGTAGCGTTACCAATGTCTGTGGTTATCTGACATGGAGTATTATTTATTTTCCTTTTGACCACTAGGCTGACATATCGATGCTGTTGAGGTGTGATTTTCCTACCACGGCCTTTTCGCAGCTACTACATCTAGAAGTCTTTTAAATCTCAATATTACACATTTTGACACGTCTCTTGCTTTGGTAACTTGAGTGAAACTTTGCCTTACCTTGATTGATACAACTGCTCAACCCTGATCGTACGCGATAACATGATGTCTTACAGACATTTGCCAGTCAATACCAGTCATCCAAAAAGGAAATTTACAGCTATATCTTTAGAAACCAACAGTGTGATTTCCCACTCAAATATTACTACTTGCAATTTCAATGAAGGAAACCACGTATGCAATGCCTTTAATACAGACAAGAGACCATACAACGTCCTCTATAGTTGTTTTTTATGTGAGTGTGTGCTTAATGAAAAGTAATTTTGCATAAATTCGTTGTTGCTTAACAGTTGTCACGCAGTGTATATGAATATATTTTGTTTAGTTTTTCATGGAGAGTCATATAAACATTAACCAATCTAAGCCCTTGGCTACTAATAAATTTTTCATATGCAATTTACACAAGTGACAGGGTATGCCAATTGCTCTTATTATTCCTTCTTTGAATTAATCACATAATTTAAATAATCTTTCTGCAGTTACCCTTTTACATTTAATTCCCTGTAACTTAAGTCAAAAGTTAAATAATCCGCTTTTGAATTGAAAATTGTTGTGATCAAAGAGTCTTTTTGTAGGCAAATTGTTAAACATCTTGGGAGAATATCCTGCCAATATACATTTTTCAATTGTGCCAAGTACATGGAATGTAAGATAAATACCATATAATCAGGTCGGTTATTTGTAACTATTCACTATTACATTCAATATTTTGCTTTCTGCATAACGTATTTTTACTAGTTTATGGAATTTCTAATGAAATTTCACTTTATTTAATTCTGTTCTTTCCCACTGACACATTTTTCTGCCATGCAAAAAAATTACCAATAATTCAATAATAAATAACACAGATTGAATTCATTATCATTATTATCAATCCCTATAATTAATTCGTCAGGAATTAATAATAGATAACAAAGGACCAGATGAAGTTCAATGTCCAACATCTGTGAAGAAATATTAATTGGGAGAGATGAATTAAAACTAAAGTAAAATTATTATTATTTTTTTTAAATTTAAGTTCAGCACAAAATCGCACAGCAAATCGCAAAGAAAGCACAAAATCGCATTTTTATAAATGTTTAACCAGTAGTAGGTAAAATGTTCTGTTTTTTTAATTCAAATTTGATCCAGAAAATTTCACGTTAGCTCTTTTGGCAATGCTTAATATGTAAATTTTATCTTTTGAACAAAATAGTTCGGGATTAAAGAAAAAAAAACACTACAAAACGTGCGGTACCAAGATTAAAAAGTATGAAATATGTGCATTAGTATAAATGCTGCACGATTACACCATGAAATATTACAACATTAAAGAAGAGAGTATAAAACATCACATATTTTTACTGAATGGTGTATACAAATTTAAAATTTTATACATACATTAATATTAAAAATTTTAAAAATATTAAAAAATAAATATTATAATAATTAAAATAATAATGAAAAAATATTCAAATTTTTAATATTAATGTATGTATAAAATTTTTAATTTGTATACACCATTCAGTAAAAATATGTGATGTTTTATACTCACTTCTTTAATGTTGTTATGTGCATTAGGTCTAGTATAGTGAGCAACAAAATGCATTTTAGACTGAGGGGAACTTCGAGTATTATGGAATACCATTTATGTTTTGAGGCAATATCACAGCTCTATGTTGTTTGAAATCTGAAAACCGAATACAATCACAAAACTTCAACTATCTGTGATTAGTTATTTGTAGAAAAACAAACATTATACGATATTTCATCACATAAAAACAAATAATAATAATGAAAAACTTTTTGGGGGGTATTATGAGAGAATATGGAATCGGGGGTTACAAATGAAGAAAACGAACAGAATTTTACAAAACAACAGATGTAATGGTATCAAGAGACCATGATAAAAATATAGTGTCTAGGTAGTCAGACAATATACTCCAGTTCATACTTCAGATTTGCACAAATCACAAATTTAAGGTTCTGTCATTGTGCCACTATAATCACATTCCATGAAATATTGGAATTCTATATAACCCGATACCGACTGTTTAGAAAAAAATACTCTATATTTATTGGTGTGAATCGCCAGCTAAAAAACTAGTATTACATAAAAAACTTTTAGTATTTCGGTGTACACTATGCCTAATTTAAACGTAAAAATATTTTCTAATAATTAATAAAAAACATTGAAAAACATTGTCTACTGAAACTTTCCAAAGACGAAAAACAAATATTTATTCACAGAATGAGCCCTGACGCCGACCGACGAACTGCGCGATTTGAGGGGCATTATGGAAACGTTTTTAAGTAGTTTATGATATTGCAGCTTGCTGGCAGCACTTTAACAAACAGAAACCTTTGTATTTCATATTACCCGACTATTCCAGAATGCCCGAAGTTCTTGAACTTTTTGCTGAAGAATACTTTTACTAATAAATCATTTATTTTCTGTAAATATAAAAATATGGACGTAAAATATCTGAAAATGAAAAATCCACTTTGTTGGAATTAATTTGCACATTACGGTACCCGAATAAAGATTCCACTAAATTTAGAAAAGAATGCTTTTGCTTTAAAAAGCTGAAGTATTTATTTACGAAACGATGTCTTCTCGAAAGAGGAAAGTTCTCTATTCCAGAATGCCCGAAGTTCCTCTACTTTCTGCTGAAGAATACTTTTACTAATAAATCATTTATTTACTGCAAATATAAAAATATGGACGTAAAATATCAGAAAATGAAATGTCCACTTTGTTGGAATTATTTTGCACATTATGGTACCCGAATAAAGACTCCACTAAATTTAGAAAAAAAAAGTTTTTGTTTTAAAAAGCTCAAGTATTTATTTACGAAATGGTGTCTTCTCGAAAGAGGAAAGTTCTCTATTCCAGAATGCCCGAAGTTCCTCTACTTTCTGCTGAAGAATTCTTTTACTAATAAATCATTTATTTTCTGAAAATATAAAAATATGAACGTAAAATATCAGAAAATGAAATGTCCACTTTGTTGGAATTAATTTGCACATTATGGTACCCGAATAAAGATTCCACTAAATTTAGAAAAGAATGCTTTTGCTTTAAAAAGCTGAAGTATTTATTTACGAAACGGTGTCTTCTAGAAAGAGATTTTTAAAATGTTTACATGAAATATGTATAAGGACAATAAATAAAAATTATTAAATTCAGATACTACTAAATACTTCTAGATACTTGTATTCTATTCAAATAAAAATATTTAAAACGTTTTCTGCATTTTAAAATGTAACTAATTTCTTAAAAATAAAATGTAATGCACTTCTTTAAAATTAACTATCGAAAGAAAATAGCAGATTCATTCATTTTTAGGTATTTGGAAATAATAATATTTTTCCTCTTTGAAACTCATAAATTCCCTTTTCGAGCGTTTTGTACTTGCGTGCTCAGTTAAAATGAAAATTCTGTTTGTCCAATAAGTTTTATTTTGCCTATTTTTTCCGTGTTACTTTAAACACACTTACTACTTTCAATTTTCTATATTTCTATCTTTAAACTATTTTTCCCGTTTCTAAATATTTTTAACATTTCTAACATTTTCTCTTCAGAGTAAATTTACGTGTCTTTACTGAAGGTAAGTCATAAAAATAGCAGATTCTGATCTTTATCTTATTTTCAATAAACTTTATTTATAAATATGTTTCGAGAACTAAAATATTGATACAACTTATATCTATGTACTGAAAATAATTTTGAGCAGTTAAGTATAATGTATTGTATTAGAGATTGAAATAAAGTTTTCTTATTTCAACATCGATACTAGAGAGAAGAATTTTTATAATGAATATTGATTGATTGATATATGTTGTTGTTGAATGTAATTTTTTTGTAACGATAGAAATGGATATATTTATAAAGTGAAAAATACATTACAATTACAATGCTATATTCATGACGTTAATCGTTTTGGTAAAACATTTTTCAGTTATTTCTTTATAACACGTAATCATTTTCTAATAAAGTACAAGAAGACTTTGTAAACAAATACTAGCGAAAAAATACTAGACAATTCAGAAAAGAACCTAGAAAAACGTCCTATACCATAACTTTAACCATAAATTCAAATATACATCACAAAATATTCAAAGATTTACCTTCGTAACTTAGAATGTGTTATCATCTACAGTCGTCTTGAGTAAGACCACTGGTTTGTAGATGTCGTTTCACTGTCTTGTACATTCCATTTCAAGAAATTATACATAATCGTTGTATAGGAAGCTTTTCAGCTTCAAAGCAAATAAATACAGGATTAACTTCTGAGCATCATTGCTGATTCTTTTTAAAATTGTAAAATAACATTATTAATATCATTGTGCGACACAGCGTCAAATAAACTAAGTAGAAGAAATGTTCAACTGTATTGAACCACTATTTGATGTCATATGCCTTCAGTTTTTGATAAGGAGAAAAACATTGGGGAATCAAGATAGGTGGGGCTTAAAAAGTCCTCCCAACTGGTACTGTTTGATTTGCTATTTTCTTATCCTGATACGGCCCTGGCATAAAAAAGGCTGACCGCAGTGGGTCAAAATTGAAGCCGTCCCACATAGAGGCATCCATTCAGCTCTGTTTATTTGAGAGTCCAGATAAAAAAGCATCTATTTGCTGATGCAATGCACTTAGGATGGATTTTATGGAGGGCCATAAATTTATATCTAGCGATGTATTCGCTTTTTGTTTTGTAGGAGACATCGTGAGCAGAAGTTGCAAATTACCCTCATTAAAATGTCCCGTTGGGTGGCCTAGTTTGCTGATCTTTCCCATGCTTTAAGGGCAACCTATTAATATATATGAGCAGGGCTTGACAAATCCGGTCGCCAAGTCTTTCTATCTGGCCCCCAAGTTATTTAATCTGATGTTATTATTATTTTTTTTGTTCCAAAATTGATCGAAGAAATGAGCACAAACGAAATTTTTGCTCTTTTTTGGCATTTTATTTTGGTAAAAATAAGTTCACCAAATGCAAATTTTAAAGCAATAAAATATATATATATATATTTGACAGATTTCTCAGCATGGAAATAGGCAAAAATTGTTTCGATGCTCCCCTTATAGATTTTTTAGCACTCAATTATCTAGACATTTGAAGCCTTCGGCAATCAGCATTTCCTGAACATGGCGGTTAATGCAGCCTTTACTTTTTTTTTCATAGATAAGTAATTTCGATATATTTCATTAGAAAACTTTGTTTATATTATCTTTCTAAATGATGTAACTATTCTAAACTATGTAACTGATAATCTTACAATTTGGTTATTACTTTTTTCTCAATTAATTGATAAAAAACTTTTGTGCTTTTGTAAATTAGTGACCTTGGGAGGGGGCCGGGTAATATTTTTTACTGGTGACTAGAATATTTTACTGGCTACCAGATTTTATCAAATTTGTAAAGCCCTGTATATGGGTATTATAAGAAAAATATTTTTCTTATATTTTTATTAAAAAACGAACGAGTATGGTGATACTCACTAGCAAATATGTATTGTTATTTATATTGGAAAAGCCATGAAATCGTAATCCATAAAATAATTATAATTTAAAATCAAGTATGTTCAAAAGTTCTCATTTTACCATTCTTTTTACAACAGTATGCTATGCAGTATCAGTAATTATCTTTAAATAATATTTATTTCATAACTTGACTCTTTTAAAGTAACTATATTGTGTGACCTACTTTTAATAATTCTATTCTGTGAACGATTTAAATATACATTACAAACAAGAAATAAATCAGTTAAATTGAGTTCAAACTTTAAGACGTGTTTATGTCTTATTAACTCTGTTATACTAGTTTAGTTCCATCTAATAATTTTTAATGCTTTTACTCAAATATACTCTTTAATTAGTTTAGCCTATTACTATTTATTCTATCCCACGAATGTTTGTGTTATGGCGAATTTAAAATATTTATAACTGACAAGAATCCAATTAGTCAAATTGAGTTAAAGCTTTAGGAGCTTTAATTTCAAATTCTTTACAAGCTCAGTTTTCTCCTCTTTGACGTAAGAATACATAAATCCGTGTTTAAAATATTTAATATTCATATTTTATATAACTCATCAATGGATTTATGAATCATTCAGACTGTTTATTTCGCCTTTTAATGCAAAATATTTATAAGAGCACCCATCTTAGCAAATAACTTATTTGCATAGAAATCTACATTAT